>OY829495.1:5279200-10605321 GCA_963691745.1 Ditula angustiorana
TGTCTGACGCATATGTTTAAAACATACAGTGAATAAGTTTTTTGGCAAAAAAAGTCATTTATAATACAAGCTTTTTTACAGAAGGTACTTCATTATCGCATTGTACACGGGTCTACATCAAAGGTAACAATCCGACTACTGTGAGTCAAAATTTGCTTGCAAGATATGACGTAAACAAACTAATAAACATTAGAGTTATCTAAAAGCTTGTACGGACAGCGTCATAAATATATATACGTCACCAAGACGTCAAAAATATCTATACATCTTTTTGCCACTAAACATAAGGTCGATGCATACATATTTGACGCTATGGCTGTATATTTTTACAGCTGACTGTACAAATGCGTCGGATAATATATGTTCAATAAATAGTACTTTTAATAGACGACAAAATATTTACAGTGATAATCATGATAACACAGAGAGATAGCGAACTTATACATCTGCTGATGCCCATTTACAGCTAACGTTAAGCCTCTGCGTCCCGTGCCTGGCACCAGTCATAAAGCCGCCATAAAGCAACCGTTCAGCCGTGCACGGGAGGCCGAGGCGGGGCTCGAAGGCCCCATGTTGATCCTCCTCGCTTCCCCATAGATCAACCCGAGCCTCCAGAAAGAACAATATTTTTTTCCACTATCTCTTCATATTATCGTTACAAGTTGGTGTGGTTGGTTGCGGAACCTAGGCCGACGATGTTGAGTGTCGCACCGGCGCCGTGATGTGCAGGCAGCATGAACAGATCAAAATGTGCTTCCCTCCAGGCTGCAATCGCCACTTGCAGACCATTAAGCTGCACAGGTACCTGTTAACAGTACACAACCGAACCTTATTTTGAGAATGTATGCACTACGTCAAGGAAGGCAGACAATAACTCTTTATGGAGCATAATAGTTCACCTTAATTATCTTAAAGAGTAAACACATAAGCCCAAACTGTTTCCACTAGTAGTTTATACAATTGTTTGCTCGGAAGTACTTAGCGCATGGAAGTACTATATTCTCATATTATCTGTTAAAAAGAAAATAAAGAGACGATAAAACAATTTAGTTAAAAAGAACAAAATAGAGATAGAACAAAACAAAACCAAAGTTCTGGGTAGGATTTCACAAAATCTTTACTAAACAATTACTTTAAAAATGCACAAGCAGAGACGTATCATAAACTAACGTCAAAGTCAAAATACTTTTATTCAGATTAGGCTTACAGGTAGCATTTATGAACGTCATAAAATTTACCACCGGTTCGGAAAAACCTCTGATTAGAAGAATGTCATGTACATTTATGGTCTTGTATAAAGGATTTCATCAATTATAATTTACAGTAAAGTGAGCTTTAACATTAACCGCTCTTTAACGTTCAAGGCTGCCTTCTGTAATGCTGGAGGGTACTGCTTCGAAACGAAACGTAACTAGACGAATATTATTATTATTATGTATATTTATTTATAATCTTAGGTTGGGTTTTTACAATATTTCTATAAAAAGTAATAAAACAATATCAATACAAAATATACAAACATTATAAAAACCTAACCTAGAGTGCCGCCGGCAGCGGGGCAGGGCTCAAGCTACCGGTGGTTAGGGCCGCAAGGTGAGGAATCTCCTGACTATTCGTGCCGTGTCCAGGAGTACCGCCTTTTGTATCTGACCCTTGATCCAGCCTTCTAGCGAGAGTCTCTTGAGGTGTTGGTCGAGACTCTTCGCTATAATAATTATTATTATTATTATTATAACGATAATTTGAATCTTTTCAGGGAGCGTTGGGCGTTTTCAATACGATGCAGTATGTTGGTCGTTTGAACGTTATAGCTATGAAGTCACGGTGTCAGTCATATGTACCTCCGTATTTATACCAGAGTCTGAGATGTTAGTACAATTACACTAACCTCAATGGAAAGTTGAGAGTTAACGTGATGGGTCCGTGATGCGCCGCCGCCCTTGGTGTCCGCTGCTCCCGCTGCACCTAAAAAGCATTATCTTTTGACTCTAGTAGCTTGATACTTTTTAAGTGCCAGTTGTTGCATTAAAGGCAAATTGTGACGAGATAATTTCTCTGAATATGATCCTTTCAGTATGTGATTGATAGTCTTACACCAATTATGGATTTGGACACGACAAACGAGAGTGATGAAACTTTCGACTATGTCTGTATGATGCAGTACACACCCCAGCCAACTGACATCTGCGGTACGCAGAAAATCGCTTCGTATCGTTTTTGTTATACACTGTCTATGACAGTGGACATCTAGATTTGTATTAATAATTTTAATCAAATCCCTGAACAGTATAACAAACCGGCATGTGGGATACTTTAGGTTAGGGCCCTTTAAAAGGTTTCTTTCCCGGGCAGCTATCCACGAGTGAACATCCCCATGCTGGCTAGTTAAAATGGCGTTTTTGCAAGACTGGCACTTAAATTTTTGTAACAGTTTCCTAGATACAAATCCTGCTGTGAACGCAGATGAATGCACGTTGATTCTCTCTGTCCGAGCCTGCTGCAGCAGTGAGGGCGCAGCCGCACTGGCGGCGGCGGCCTGGCTCGGGGCGGCCGCGACGCTCGGCCGCGCGGTGCTGGGGCCTGCGACAGGAGAACATGCATCAGCAGCATCGCGATCGTCACCTGTTTCAGAACTATTATAAGGGACGGCCAATAATAATTCTGAATTTAAGAGAGTCACGCCTACATCATCCTCACAGTTTGAGCCGGCTGAATGAGGGCCTAAAACATCGCTAATAATTAATGATTTGAATGAACAAGTGAAAGTGTAGGGATCTGGTTTATTATTGCGATGGTTAAGGGCTCTTATTCGACCAAAAAAGTTTTCCAGGGGATCTTGGTTTAGATTTCGGGTGTAAAAGAAGTTTACACCGATATCTTTGAGGTCAGTCCAGAGTTTGATGAAACTTTCTACAGTCGTTACCCAGTTGTCAATCGTCTGGAGACGTTTATGGACAGGGTGACCGCGTTTTAAAGCATCTTTACTAGATGAATCAATAAAATAAATATCTTTTAAAATTTTAATGGCATCCTTCCAAAACGATACATGTTTGGAAGTGCCGTTAACTTCCTTAACAGGCCCCCTCATCTTCCCAGGGGCAGCGCCGCTACGTGACCCGTTGACGCTGTCGAACAGCCGGTCGAAAAAGAGGACCGCATCCGACGTATTCTTGAGGGTTTTGCTGACAGGCGTGCCGTCGGCGTATGTAGCTGAAACAATACAATGGTTACGATGTAATAACAACAAATAATATAATGGTTGGTTAATGGTAACAAACTACATGTATTACATAGGCTTTTTGGTCATGTTAGACTAATGACAGACGTGGATTACACCGCGATTACGAGATACATGAATAAAGATGACAATGTTTTACAATCAAAATGGGCAATTTGTTATAAAATTAAATTAATACTTGAACTGTTACATATTTAGGTTCAAGATTACAAAATTGAGGATTTTACTTGATTTTTTTCTTACATCTCGCAGACCCATGCGCGTAGTCTCCCATTTGGAAATTTATAGATAAACTTCTATATTCAAAACCCTATTTTCCTTTATTGTAGAATGACTTCAAAATAATGTGCATTTATAGACACTCAGCCAAGTACAGTAACCGGCAGTAAATATTGCACATCGGCTAGTTTCGGATTTGTATTAACTCACCCGCGTGCGACAGAGACGACGCTATACGAAGCCGACCTAGCCGATGTGCAATATTTACTGCCGGGCACTGTACAGGGTTTATCATTAATAGTATGGATACAACGGGACAGGCATTTAATATTAGGTACCAGATAGCGAGGTGTATTTCAGCAACCCTGCTGTCCTCTCGCTGAGAACTTGCGTGCAGTTCTTGACTTTCATTTTCTTTATTTTTGCTGGGATCACATGTTCATCTGTAGAAATTATTAAATCAATATTAAATACTGTCAGTAGCATAGGATCCGTCATCACGTGTATGTGTATTTATGTAGGTTTATTTTATATATTAGGTGCATAATTCATTCGTTCATCGTGAATTGCGTATACAATACTAGCGTCCTGCCCCGGCTTCCCACAGGTATAATTAGGGTGTAATGTAGACAAAACCTTTCTTAAAAAATATCCCAATGACAGTGAAAACCGTATTAAAATTCGTTGCGTGGTTTAAAGGGACTAATACATGAGGACAGACAGGAATAGATTTGTTTTATACTACGTAAAGACAAAGAAGATACATGAAGTTGTTATTTATTTCCACATCATTATAGTATCTCTGAAATCAACCTTTAACAACCTTTTCTGTTAGTATTCAGAGTCTTTGCTCTTGTTTGTGTTTTGTATATTCATTTATAATTACAGAGTGTCTCGCTTTAAGTCGATGGGGCATTGGATCCCCGAGAACCTCCAGAATTATGAGCATGTGAAAAGGGAGCGCAGGCCATTGGCTATACGTTGTAATATGTTGGCTCGCAGGTTCGCGCGGTGTGATGGGGATGTCAAAGTTACTCTGTTTAGGGTGTTTTGTCAAACCTTCTACAAAATAAATTGTACTTAAAATAAATTGTAGGAACGAAAACTTTAGAAAACAAAACTTTAGGAACAGTTATCATTAGGAGTACAAATCGTTAGGAAAATCAATTTCGGGTGATGAACTTTAGCGAACCCAATATGGACCCTTTTTGGTAAAAGTTACTCCGTCGACAACAGAGCAGAGGTTGTAAGTTCTTTCATCAAGATATTTACTGCTAAGTGCTCAAAAAGTAGAAAATAATTGTAAATATTTACACACCAGTTAATTTAGGAAGCATGCGTATTTCTCCAACTTCACAATCATTTTTGTAGACCTAAAAAAAATCGCAGTCGTTACAAAATTAAGTCAGATTTACGTTGCCACTTCTGACTCAACTTTAATTCACACACACCATTTTTATTTTTAGGCAGTAAAGATAAAGGTCAATTAAAATAGTCATGTTCTATAATTATTCAACATACATGCTTAGGTCAACTTGCACCAACCGGATTTAAACTTAATCTGGTAGAGTGCTGTCATATAAATAATAATAATAAATATCTTGGGACAATTCACACCAATTGACCCAGTCCCATACTAAGCAAAGTTTGTACTATGTGTACTAGACAACGGACATACATACTTATATAGATAAATACATACTTAAATACATATAACATCCAAGACTCGGGTTCAAACGTTCGTATTCATCATACAAACATTTGCCCCTCTCGGGAATCGGACCCGGGACCTCTAGCTTCATAGTCAAGGTCACTAACCACGAAGCTATCCGGTCGTCTATATATACTGTATGTACAATGTACATATTAAATACTACTAAACCAGGTTTAAGCCCTTAATCGAGATTTAGGAGTATGTTACAAGCCGACCACCGTAGTCATAAAAATAATTTTGAATTGATTAAATAAGTAAATAAAATGCCATTTTACAGACCTCAATTAATAATTGAAATTATAAATCTGTTAACCCTTACCTCGATAATGTCGGTCCATTTTGTGACATTTCCTTTAAATACCATGTCTTTTGTCAACATATTGTTCCGCACACACTTTATAAGGTGGGGTGGATCGTAAAACATGTAGAGCTTGTGTCCTTTGATGAGGAGACAGTTCTCTGGAACAATAATTGTAATTGTACATACAATAGCATTTTTTAGGGTTTGCCATTTCAGTGGAGCTGGGTTTCGAGTCTTCCGGGGGAGTAGCTTCGAAAAAATGTGCACCAGTCCACATTCATCACACCTAGTACGAAATTGAAACTTTTAACGAAGTATCGGATCCAAATTTAACTAACAGCCAATTAACATATTTGATCGGAATTCGGATCAGAAAAGCAAACAATTTCACAATTATTTCGTCTATACCCGCTGTAGCATGATTAACGTTGTTTACTATCAGGCGAGTCAACCGCCTTGTTTCTGACCAATGTGGTTAGAAAAAGTGTAGATTAAGAACTGAGAAATGAGCGACCAAACAAACCAAATGTAAACGTTAGGTAGTAAATACCGACTTTGACAAAGGCCTCCCGGTCGTTCCGCAACAGTACCAAAAACCTCGTCGAGTCGTCCAATGGAAGTTGGGCAACCAAAGATTTCTAAATTAATACGAAAATCCAACTAACGTCCGGCCGTGGCGTGGTCACCATAACTTTTAACGCTCGGGAATGAATGAAGAGGCGAGGACGACACGACATTAGTCAAATATTTATTTATTTACTTTCATCGGCATACTATAACTGCTACTCATTCTTACCTGTTTGCGCGTTTTGCACCAAATGCATTCTGGTTTCTTGTTGTATTTCTTTAATGCAACGTTGAAACGTGGACCCCTGGTCACATATTAACGCTTTTGGTATAAGTCCCGAATCTGCTACGGCTTCCACAATATCCTGTAATATTTTTTGTTTGTCAAGATAACTTCAGGGAGAATCAACTCAATGAAAGCACTAGTAGCTATAAATAATACGGTAATATTTTTGTGGTATATATTACCTTAAGTATATGTTTCAGCGTTGCCGCCGGGGTAGCGCCCTCGCAAAGATAAAACGCTATGCTCTGCCGCCAAGACGAGCAAATTCCTCGGATCATGACGACGAGGGCGTGGTCACAAAGTTTTTTTTCGGCTCTTTTGCCGAAATTAACGAACCCGCCAATGCTGTCGTCACACTCGACAAATGTTAGGTGGGGCATTAGCTGCACTTCATCAAAAACGATGGAGCAGTACTTTTTCTTTGTGTCCCAAGCCTTCACGCGTTCTTTTAAAGAAGCCATAATATTTGCATTTATCCCCGGTTTAACAATTATATGTTGACAAAAGGTATTTAAAGTCCTTCGAGTTGGGAGTATAAACATTTTTTGTAAAAGTTTGTAGCCCTTAGGGCTACGCTTTAACAAAGTCAGAGCCATCATTTTCTCCGCAGTGGTAAATCGCCTCTTTTTAACATGCCTATTCGCATTATTTGCTTGGATCGCAAACAGTTTTTGTGCACAAGGCGTCATATGTTCTACCACCGCTTTAAAAGACTTGTTTTCAGCAAGACGTTCAGCCTTTTCAATTCTTTCCGCGTAGTCGTAAACGAGGCGGCGCTTCGCTTTTAATAATTTGGTGCATTTTGAATACAGTTTTC
Source organism: Ditula angustiorana (assembly GCA_963691745.1). NCBI lineage: Eukaryota > Metazoa > Arthropoda > Insecta > Lepidoptera > Tortricidae > Ditula > Ditula angustiorana. The sequence continues at coordinate 5,286,343 of OY829495.1, forward strand.
TGCACTTGGGAGTCAGTTTTGCAACGCTCCTCACAATTCGCTGCCCTGCAACATAGAAACAAAACATAAATAATGTGGGAACCAAACTTTGAATTCCAATAGTTGTATAGTCGACCAAAAAATTGCTTGACTAGTTTTCGACCGTATTGCAAAGTGATAAGGTTCAAAGGTGTTCAATCAATTAGTTAGTCGACTACAAGGTATAAAGTTGAGATAGTTTAATATGGCCAGATTTACTGGAACCCTTGTCGCCACACGAAAATGACCTTTGGAGACCTTTGCAACTTCTAAGTTTTATTACGTTCACTGATTTTTGCAAAAAATTGACGTTAATCGATCTTATCCGAACCAAATAATCCTTCATCAACTGGTTTCAGCTGGAGGGTTAGTGGTAACCGCTCAAGATCAGAGCAGATCCCCCATCTGCTGAGAGCCCTATGTGCCGGATGAGAAATAATAAAAGGATAGCAACATTATCATTCGATTTACTATCAAGTTTGATCCTTGATACTTTAAATATCAAATACAGAAATTACAGATGGGTTAAGTAGCTGTCCTAATCGACCCGTCTCGACTTTTCACTCTGCGCCGTTTGACCGCAAAAGTTTAATGTGTCCCTGAGTGAGGCTCTATCTTACAGTGTCATAAGAAAGACTTTAGGAAACTTTAACAATGTCAATCAGGAAATTGAATTTACCTTCAGAATATAAATTTTACATTCATAGAGAGATTAAGATTACGTATTCACTAGTGTCGACTTACTTGGGCGATTAGGCGCCTCCTGGGCCACAGCTGGTGCCGCAGATGCTTCTGCGGCAGGGTCCGGGTTGCCGGGTGGAGTCGCGCCCTGCGCCGCCGCTGCTGCCCCGGTCGCAGCGGTGGCAGCAACTGTTGCTTCAAGCACAACTGTGCTGAGATGATCTGTAATTACAAATTTCCCAACTATATCCTCATGCTTTAAATTTGCAATTCATGGTCTTTACATAGTTTAAAACAAAGTCGTTATTCTCATATCTTCAGCCTCGATTAATGACTCCAACTTTCTTGGTGGTGTTTGAACATGTTCGAATTGACACGGCATTTTGTTTTTAAAACCTGACGTCGCACGCGGAAAGCGGTCGGGAGCGGACTGAATTTCGCGGCGAACAGTAAGTCTCTCAGCCCTTCTTTTCGGCACACGAGGTATGTACATACACTCTTTCCTTCTATCTTGATATATTTCTGTTCTGTGGTGATGATTACTTACAATCAGGTGAACCATTTGCTCGTTTTTTCTTCGGATTTTAATCAAAAAAAATCTTTGCCGCTAACAAATTAGAAACAACTTTAATTCGTAAACGTCTCTTATGCAACGGCGGCAAAAGAACATCTTCAAAATATAAAAAAAGAATAATCTAACGCCAGCGTTGCCGACAATCTTTTTATCCTATACACATAATGGGTATAGGAAGAAAATTTGTAACAGTAATGTAATATGTTTGGGGCGTTGGGCAAATGCAATGTATGTTTCTGTAGCCGTTACTTATAATAGTTATTATAAAAGCCAGCCATGTACGAGTTGGACCCCACTTTATTTATTTTTTATTTATTGTTATTGCGGCCATAGTAAAATTGCAAATATCTACCTATTACGGTTCTAAAGATACAGCCCTGTGACAGACGGACCAACGGTGGTATAATGGAGGCTTAGTAATGGGGCCCTGTTAGCACCGTTTGGGTATGGAACTCTGAAAATACGGTTACACGAAAAGGCGAAGAACCAGACACACCAAGATTTTGTGTAGTAATTCTTGATGCACCAACTCCACATCTAGTACTAATTGGAATTTCTGAAACGGCATTAACAAAAATCTAGATTAAATTCATTTAAAATTTGCAAAGAAAAAGCAGCTGCTTTTTACATTACATACTGGCTATTTAAGCGGAAATCTAAATATTTTAACAAGCAGAGGCGTCTTTACCTATGTTGCAGGGTATGCGTTGCACTGCACACGGGCGCAGCGGTCCTAGGGGGTGCTGGTACTTGTACTTTGTACCCATTCCATTTTGACCACACTTTTACAGGTTACAGTTTTACCAAAAATATATTGAGCATCGGCAGTATTCGTTTGCGCAGAGAAGCGCAGACCGGTTTCCGACAGTAGCCGAACGTGTGAATAATCCATATTGTACTTTATTTGCAAGCGCAACTGGCAGAGTATTGCTTGCTATGCATTCTTAGCTTTGTCCCGCTTACACAATTCGTACACTGTGGCGCATGGGCTGCCGCCATGTTGCTCCGAAATCGATAGACCGATAAAAGCGTAAGAGTTTATCGCACTAATTCTACTTTATCATTGGTAGATCGAAATTTCTCGCGCTACTAAAATTGGTCTACTGCGCAGGTACATCGTGGCACAATATATTTTTGGTACTGTACAAGGCGGCGCTAGTAAGCCCGGGCGGGGGAGGGGGTTGTTTGCACACGGGCGCTACATGGGATTGAGACACCTCTGTTAACAAGCAAACTATCTAGCTACATACCTACTTAAATTAAAACTACTAGAACTACTATTCTAAACTACAAAGCAAACTAAAAACGTACAAAGTATAAAACTACGTATTATTGGCAAATATAAGCGTTTACGCCTATGTTTCGCCAATTTCAATTACTCCATAATGGTGCTCTAAATCCTAAAACGGACAGTAACCATCGATAATTATTTTCAAAGAGCTATCTAACATTACCTCACTCTAATGTTGTAGGAAATATTTCATTATTTCTTTACATGTATGCGGGATGAATATATGTATACGTGTGCAATACACATTTTAGCTTTGTGTCTTTTATAGTTATCGAGAAAAAGTGACTGACAAACGGACGGAAGTAGCGAAACTATAAGGCGTCATCCTAAGTGGCTAACGATTGTACGCCTTTAATCCCTTGCTGTAAAGTTCTGACTCTAGGAATATATGATCCTTACTTACTTATACTTTTGACATATGACAAAAAAAGCCCTTGACCAGCAACAATTTTATTGCAAACTGTCAACCGGCATTTCATTCGTATTTCGTACAAGGGATCGACTGCGCCTCCAATGACGCGTGACTGTAGAAACAGTCAAAAACAATTATCTTTAGTTTAACTTATTGATATTGCGTGTTCTAACTTTTTTGCTCTTTAAAAGAAGAATATTTTAGGCTTTTTGGAATTTTTATACACCTATAATATTTGAGGAGTTCCGTCAGTGCCTACTGGTTCACATATCAGACTCTGACCTCAACAGGGCCAGTGTGGAGTTATACCCTTTTTTTCAGATCACATGTGCGTATCTGCTACCCCAGTTCTGAGGCCACAAACAAACATACTCTGCTAAAAACATAAAACTGCCTTTGGCTTTGCCATAGTAAACAAAATAAACACACAACTAATTGCGAATGTCCTCCTTTTTTTAAGTTTCGGTTACTACGAATAAATGATGGGGTCAGTAAAGATATAGAGAAAAATGTGTGCGAGTTTGTTCAATCAAGTTTCCTATTAAAAACGATAGCACGAAGGCTTCTAGAAATCAAGGGAACGCTTCATATTCTAACTTACCGCCTGACTATTAATCAACATAGCAGTTGATGGAGAAATCCATACGATTTTACAACAAAATTCTTAAGTAACAATTGAACAAAAAGATTTAGAATGACTTGAATGCTTCTTGTTTATTTGGAATAAAAATATTTTGACTTATTAATAAAACGGATCACTCACGTATTTTACGTAGAGAAACGGTAGTACGGTGGTATGGTAGTTTTATGTTAAAAATATTTTGTCTTTTTTTACTTTATTTATGACTATAGATAGGTGTCCTCTTTCATAATATTTTAGGTCTAAGTGGTCTAACACATACATATTTCAAATACTCTACAAACTACACACTACACAGGCAAATGTTCTATCTATCTAAGAATCTAAATAAATTTCCTACTAATTATTTTAAATTTACCATATTGACTAGACAGTTTCAAGTTTTTCCTTGGATTAAGCCCATAACTGTGGTCATGACTTATATTTTTCATGTTGAGTGCTATCTCAACTGTGAAGGTAATAATAAACAAATATCAAAGTAGTATAATGATCCTATTTCAATGGAAACAAAGTAAGTATGCAGTAATTGTTAAAAGTAATGTACATACCGTCTACTTCAGTCCATTTTCTTTTTTGGGTTGTCAACTCGGCATTAGTTTGCACAGCAACAGCATAAGAATGATCTCCTGCTGTCTGGAAAGCTAAAAGTTAAAAATACTAATTTTAAAACTCTTAAGTAAGACGAATTAATAAATGTCTTGGTGTTGTTTTTATAGTGGTAGACACACACTATATAGCCAGTTGCTAGTTTAAGTACGAATATTTTTCTTGATTGTGTTTCGGGACCAATAACGACTTTGGAATATCATCTCTAAATGAGCTTATTCATCCTGCAAACTTCACAGAAAAAGAAGATTAAAGTCAATCAATAGTTCAGACTGGATTGAAGTAATTGATTACTTCAATCCAGTGCCGTAACGATGTCTGTCAGGGATAGTGTAGCTTTCTATCTGTGAAATAATTTTTGAAATCGGTTCAGTCCAGAGATTACCCCCTACATACAAACAAACAAAGTTTACCTCTTTATTATATTATACTAGCTTTTTCCCGCGGCTTTGCACGCGTTAAATTCATAGTATTATACATATAAACCTTCCTCTTAAATCACTGTATCTATTAAAAAAAACCGCATCAAAATCCGTTGTGTAGTTTTAAAGATCTAAGCATACATACAGACAGACGCGGGAAGCGACTTTGCTTTATACTATGTAGTGATTAATTATTACATTACTAGCTGACCCGGCGAACTTCGTACCGCCTAATTATTGGAGGCATATTTGCTCACCGTTTAGACCTACCCTGGACTACGACAAACATTTTAAAACCAAAATCAGCTCAATCGGCCCAGCCGTTCTCGAGTTTTAATCAGACTAATGAACAACAATTCATTTTTATTTATATAGATAGATAATATTATTAGTGTAGAATAGTGCAGATTATATAGTATAGTAGTATAGTACAGTATAGTATATAGAAGTACAGATTAGTGTAGACCAAGTTTTGGGTCATGCATGGTAGATAGTGGTATATAAAAGGGCGCAGCCACAGTTATAGAAGCCTGGGAAGCAGCAGTGCTTGCACTGTTGTGTTCCGGCATGCAGAGCAAGGCAATTCGGCACAAGTTGTATTCCATCTTAGCCTTCTGGGTTGATTGGCAACGCATCTGCAATCTCCTTGGTGTTGCGGGTGTCTACAGGCAGTGGTGATCACTTACCATCAGGTGACCCACTTGCTAGTTTACCTTCCTATTTTATAAACGAACAAAGTTGCAGATAATAGCCAACCTACATATATCTTCTATCTGACCTTACAGAGATACAATAGCAGATGGTTTCACTGTCCACTCAGACCATTGAGATAATTATGCAGGTTTCTTCATAACATTTTTCCTTAGCATAAGAGCACTAGAACCAATACCTAGTTATTGTACATAAGTTAGAGAAACTCATTAGTACATCAAACTAGGTTTTTTTTTTATCACATAAAAATCCCATTAATTGTACTTCTAGGCCACCTACACTTTGTATTTTAAGTTCTCAATTCATTTGCAACATTATTTAAAATAGAATAGAATAGTCACTTATTTCCTTGAATATGGTACATGATGAGAAGATGGTACAAATAATTCAGTTCAGCATATCTTGCCAGATTAGGCATAGAAATATTAAGGGATGAACAAAAGAGAACAAAATATATGTAATTACAATTTAAAATTGTCAAATTAGTTGCTACATTTACAAACAAAATAAATTATATTTTTTAAAATTAAATTAAATTATTAGGCTACACTTCAAATTGTCATTGTATAAATAAATAAAAAAAATACTATCATAGACATCCTGAGGTCTTTACTCAACTGTTGAAATATTCATTCACTGAGTAGAAACATGTGTCCATAAGACAAGTAGTCAATTTACTTTTAAATAATTTTGATGGGTAGAAACATGATTGCAAATTTTACTAGCCATACAAAGCATTGTTTCTGTAAATATTGAGTGTGGCGAGTGGCAAATAAAGTTTATTCCATTGTCAAGTTGCCCCGGAGAAAACTTTGCCATGTGTATCAATAAATTCCAGGTGATCTCTAACAAACAAAGACATTTGCTTGATATATGTACATGCAAGGCAGAGGTAATATTATGGTAGCTTTGAATAAGGGTCTGCATGGTTAGAAGAAGTGTTCATTGCAATCAGCTCTAAGACATCTCTTTTGTGACAGAAAAGCTTTGTTAACATCCCCAGAGTTACCCCACAATATAACCTCGTGACCTAGTACGGATGAGACATAACCATGGTACATAGATACAGGTATGTCTCTGGATGAGGTTTCTAAATTCATACTTTATATAAATGAAAAGGGAATCAAGACAAGAGAAGAAATACTTACAGACAGTAACAGGAGAAGTGGGCTTGCGAGTTGACATTTCCTGTTCGGTAAATAGTGTGGGCCATGAGAATGGAATTCTCTTATCGCCCTTCAAAAACTTATCTTCAAAGTGAAGTTTGCATACCTGAAAAATACAAAGACTTTGTAGGTGTATTGTTTGAACTTAGGAAAAATTATAACACTAAGAATATTTCATGCTTCACACACCCTTCCCACCTAGAATGGGTCTAAAATTCGGAGAATGTGCTCATTTGTAACATTTTGGGTTTCGTAGTGTAACTACTCAATTTTATTCAACTGAAGGATTTCACTTGATAATACTTGAATCTACGGATAATGTTTTTAAAAACATTACATCTAGAAAAATTATTTCATTGTAAGCTCATCACTAAAACCTTTTACCCAGGCAGGAACCTCGGAATTACAGGTAAATATATCTAAAGTATAAGCTGAACGTACAGCAAGCCTTATAACTCATAATAATAACTTACACAGGACTTGGAATCAATGCGGTTGCGGTGAATAAGCGACGACGTCAACCTTGAGCTGCGAGACCTCAGAAGGTCTATCCATACTTGCTCCAGCTGCTTGCTCCGGGGCCACCAGCACACACTTGCTGTCTGGGATGTAGATGAACAGCCGTCGACGAGGCACCTTCTGGCACGGGACATTTCTGAAAACACAAAAAGCCACAAAACACCCACAGAAATAAAGTGAAATCACGAAACTCTAACAAGATAGCAGCTGGTGAAGCTGGTGACTGGTATTTTCTGAAACAAATAATAAGAGTTTAGTCGCTATTTAAGTCAATAAATTTCTCTCTCGCAAAACGAAAAAGAAAATTCGCTTAAGAAAATGTCAACCGAAAATTAACGGTCAAAATGTATTTTTTTAATTTTCTACATCGCGTTGGCAGCAAAATATACAGACTAAAGGGCTTTTTACACTACGCGGTATTAGACAGTCTTAGTAAGCAAGTTAGCACGGTCGAACCTATTCGATCGGTCTAATTAGACAGGCTAACTCTTATTACACTATAACTATGCTAAATCTTAGTAAGACTGTCTGAATACCGCGTAGTGTAATAAGCCCTTAAATTTCATTTTAAATCTGTGCGTTTACTGTCAAACAACACAGCACAAGTTCTGCAGTGCCAAAAAAAAAAGGAAAAAGAAAAAAAACTGACGTTGATGGCGCGCCCGCCTCACCCTTTAAAATGAAAAAGAACTCTATGTCAAGTCATTAAGTTTGATATTGGGTTTCTTAAAAAAGTGACATCTCTACGGTCGGCTCAAGTGTATGGCTGTTTCCTAGCCGTGGTCTGCCGTGTAAATAATTTCGTTCGTCACTGACATTGACGTTAGAATTTGACATTGACAGATGCGTAGAAAGTGCGTTTAGATCATGGTTTTGACTCGTAGTTACTAAATCTTTTATATAGTTGTTATTTTTGATCTTACATTATAAATTACATTTCTGAAAATATTTTTTATTTGCATACCTAAACTATTTTGGGATATCCATTCAATAAAAAAACAGAAATTATCGAAACGCAAGACTAAAATAGAACACGATTTGCTGCAACAGCCAACATTGTCAATCAAGCAATTTGTCAATTTCCGTCCGTCGAGTGCCGACCGAATAGTCCAGTGAAGTGTAGTATTGCTCATTTTAATTAAAATACAAGTATAACGGGACTAATTTCCATTATTACGCCATTACAAAGAGTTCGTAATTTAGGAAATTGTTTATAGGGTCGCAAGAAGCAAAACATGGGTGATGGAAAGAAAATCAAAGTAAGTCTTATTAATATTATTATAAGACTTTTCAGTTAGATTACCGTATAAAATATTTTTTATTATTTATTCTTTGGCGACATTAGTATTATGCTTTATTAATTACGCGTGTATTTCCTTATACCCCTTATTAAAAGTCGTAAAACGGTTTGTTTACAAATTGATAAGTATTATCAGTTTGACAATTGTCAAGTCAAGGTAGTGAAGTGAAGGTAGTTACCTAACCTATCTGCCATAAAATCTAAATCTTGGATGAAGGACTAATTCTATGATCTAAATTACGAAATCACGATGGCTTATGACTTAAAACAAGAGGAGGACGTGAAGGAATATATTGAAAACCTCGGAGTGGAGTACCGTTTCGGTTGTTACAAAGAAAAGAAGCCGGAAGTATGCCATTTGTTGGGCGACTACTTGGAAGCAATTAAGAAAGACTTCGACAAAGCAGCGAAGGTTTTTAAAAGCAATTGCTTAGATTACAAGTTTGGGAAGTCATGTTTGAAGATCGGGAACTATTGTTTGGTGGGTCGGGGGAAGGATAAGAGCGATGCTACCGAGGCCCTAACATACTTCGAGAAGGGCTGTGAACTGGGCGAGCCGACCGCGTGCCTCCACGCTGGGATGTTGCTGACCGCGACGGGACCAAACGTTACCATCAAACGAGACGTCCCTAAAGGTAAGATGTCTATATTTGTTGACCAAGGCTCATAAGAATAATAATTAGCCTAAAAAAGAGGTAACATTGTGGTTTGAAGTTACTGAACATTATCTTATTTTGTTAAATGTTATGATGTTCCCTGCAGTCACGAAACACCACTTTTTTATTACAAACACAATACAGCACATTACTTTGTTTGCAACATACTTTGACAATGAGCAATAAAAAATCTATTAAAATGAGAAATTGTATTCTTAATGAACAACAACTGTCTACTTTCAGGTTACAATTATTTAAAGAAAAGCTGCGACCAGAATGACAACATGGCGTGCCACTACCTATCGGGCATGTATATCAGTGGTGTACCCAGAAATGTGACAGACTTCAACCCACACAACCCTGCTAAGAACAAAAACATTGATTTCCTTATAAAACCAGACATGCAACAAGCATTTGAATTCGCAAAGAAAGCGTGTGAGTGTGGGAACATGTACGGGTGTGCGAATGTCAGTATGATGTACAAAAAAGGGGATGGCGTTGAAAAGAATGAAGCTGAGTCAAAACGTTACTCCCAAATTGCAACTGACTTACAAAAGGCGCACGAAACTACAAAGGAACTTAAATTTCAACAAGGCTTAGATAAATAATGGTTTTAGAAACAATGTTACGTAATTTAATGCATTTGTTCGGTGTTAAAGTATAATGATGAAGCTGGTAGATTGTGAGTGGTGTCAATGTTAATAAATTATAGTATTATTATTGCTCAAATGTTTCTATATTATTTCTTTACTGTTATATAATCCTATCATGTTTGGTAGTCAAATAGAACTCTAGTTACATAAGCGGTGAGCGAAGCCGATAGATATAGGACGGGCGCAGCGGCACCCATACAAAATATAATGTCTTTGTGAATACACCGCATAGTTACACAACCCAACAACCTGCAACTGTGCGTGTTGCTTACAATAACTTACCTTATGTACAGTCACAGAATTTAATTCCCTACCCATTTCAATATCAAAGTAAACGAGATTTAGTGTTCACTGGCGCTGTATGCAGCTCGATAGAGCGTTTTCGCGACGACGCCTATGCCCGTTGTCATGTTGCTACTCATGATATTTCGAAAAATAGTGATCCTAGAAGAAAACTAAAAACAGTTTTGCTTCTTTTAACCCATAAAAAAAAACATTAAGTAGAATACCGGATTGCAATATAGATTGGCATAATCGGCGGCTCGGGCTTCGACGACCCGAGCTTGTTCGAGGAGCGCACGGAGCACCGCGAGCTGACGCCGTTCGGAGAGCCCTCGGACGTGCTCGTCGAGGGCCAGATCAAGGGCGTGCCGTGCGTGCTGCTGGCGCGCCACGGCCGTAAGCACCAGCTGCAGCCGAGGTCAGTTCCGATGCGCAATCAGCCTCCGTAGCCCTAACAGTGGCCCAGGTTTAAGTTATCCCTCCCTGCGTCTCTGTCAAGCTAGTGACATAAGAAAGGGATGTACATAGAGATAAACTAAACTTGGCCGGTCATGTTAGGGCCACAGAAGTAGCTCAACACTTAAGAGTATATACCTACTCAGCCTCAAAAAGCGCTCCCCATACAAACGGCGATAACGTTTTCCACCCTCTAAACCTTAACCTATGGCAATGATTTTATGGTATGTTGTCATTATGCCTTAGAACTAGGTTTATATGTTTTGATTTTGTAAATATTCACAGTAGATTTATCAATATTTGCATTTTTAGAGTTTCATTCAAAACAAAAAAGCGTCAATATTTTTGAAACTCACGAGGCTGACCGTATAAAGGCACCCGTATAAAGAACCGTATAAGACCGTATAAAGAAGATTCCTTTGGGGTGGCTGCTTCCGGCGAGCGGCGGTAATCACTTCCCATCAATCAGGTGACTTGCCTTAAAAAAAAGATTTACTGTCTCAAACTTGTTAGGTACATGGCTCTTTAGCGGGAGTCACACATTTTCCGGGATAGCGGTAACTATACTTTAAATTTAACACTCGTGGAAAACACCCAAAAAAGCCAGGGTTTCCGGTATGTAGCGAAAATCCTCTACGAGCAGAGAACTCACCTAGCGAGTCCGTGGCACTGAATATGTTAAAAAGGAAACATTTGCAGCGACGTGAACTACCGCGCGAACATCTGGGCGCTGCGGCAGCGCGGCTGCAGCCACGTGCTGGCCACCACGGCCACCGGCTCGCTGCGGGAGGACTACGCGCCCGGCGACCTCGTCATACTCGACGACTACATCGACAGGTGCTCGCTTACCATTACCACGCCTTCCTTCTGACGCTTTTTATCGTTTATTATTTCGGGATACCCAACTTTGTAATGAAACTTGGCATTTTTCTACGGCACACCAAAATTACCCAGTTATCAACAATGACCAGTGTGCCGCGGCACACTTTGTGAAACACTGATGTACTTAGTTTGTGGTACAATTAACAAAATGGAATATTGGACCACCATGGGACTATGACCTGATTTTGACTCAGGCTATAAATCAAATCGCAAGAAGCTTCTTACTATTTTCTTTTTTTTTGTTGTCTAGTACTCATAACATAAGCACGTTTAGTTGCTTAATTTGGGACTAGGTCATTTGGCGTTAATTGTCCCAAAATATTATTATTTTATTTATGTGTGAATCTGACACTACCTACAATATCGGATCGGGGTTCCGACGTGTCGATAGTACCTAATATGCACTAACAGGCAATATCCGTGTAGGACGTGGGGCCGCAAGTGCACGTTCTACGACGGCACGGCGGGCGGGCCGCGCGGCGTGTGCCACGTGCCGCAGCGCCCGGCCTTCTGCGCGCGCGCGCGCGCCGCGCTGGCCGCCGCCGCGCGCGCGCGCGGCCTCGCGCACCACGCCGCCGGGACCGCCGTCGTCATACAGGGACCCAGGTCCGCAGTGAGGATTGTGCGCCTGGCGCGAATCTTCTCGATACGCGTCGACTCGCTGCGTTACTCGGGCGTCTCTCTCCGATTGGGCCGGTTAGAACGAGACGCACTGAGTTACGTAGCGAGTTAACGCGTGACGAGAAAATTTTGCTAGGCGCACTGATCTGTGTAGTTTTGAAAACTACCAGCCCGTAGCGCCACTGTGAATGGAGGCGTGGCTGCCAAATTTCTTTTTGATTACGAGTGGAGTAGGTAGACGTCTGACTTTTATAGCTTGTTGTGTCCCAGATACATCTCGCACACAAAATAACAGTCTATAGGTAATATTTCGTTTCGTTATGGTCTGAATTTGAAAGAAAAAAATATTTTAAATTACTCAGGTTAATTTTTGAAACTCGTTTTTCATACGCGTTAATTGTGCAGGTTTTCGAGCCGCGCGGAGAGTCTGATGCACCGGCAGTGGGGCGGCGACCTGGTCAACATGACCACGGTGCCGGAGGTAAGGTTACACCGTTTACGATTACATTGTTTACCTTAAATCTGATGAAAATTGTTTAAATCCATACATACAAGAGTCCCATAACTAACTGATTGACTGATATACTTCTTGTTGACGTCTTAATTTGTCTTGTCTAACTGTCCGTTTGTGAAACGCATGAGTTAGTTAAAAATGGCATGCTTCCCAGTCGCAACCTCGTCCATCTTCTATACAAACAATACAATAACCAGGTTGGTAATGTTGCCAGGTGGTTCTGGCTAAAGAGGCCGGGCTGAGCTACGCGGCCGTGGCCCTCGTCACGGACTACGACTGCTGGAGGGACAACGAAACATCCGTAAGAGCTCACTTATAGTTTGCGTCATCAGGGCAGTGGTCCACAGAAAACCAGCGTTGCGTAGTGTTGAAAAACACGTGCCGCATTTTTTGGGTCACGTCGTGTCTCCATTGATACACAGCAATGTCTTGTGATAGTGGTGGTCCTTTAAGAGTAAATAAAAAAAATCATTCTTTGTTTAAAGGGGATAGTTTTGCGTATGATTTCACTGTAACTCCTCGCTCTTACTCTGTCGTCAAAAACTTATCTTTGCGTTATATGGAATGGAGTTTAAATTCTCGGTAACATACCGTGACGCATTTTTATTACGACGTAACTATGCCATATTTTGCTGGTCGGAGGATCTCGTGCAAGGGTCTTCCAGATCGCTACCACCATCTCGCTCGCTAATCCTGCCTCTAAGCAACAGGGCTTGCACTATTGTCTGAGCGTGGAGAGCAAGACAGCCGGTGCAATTATTGACACAAGAGGTATTCCATCTCAGCCCTCTGGGTTGGCAACGCATCTACAGTCTCTTTGGTGTTCACTTATTCGTAGGCCTTCCTATTTAATAAAATAATCCTTACTGTGGCAGGTGTCTGTGAGCGAAGTGCTGGCTATGTTCGCGCGCAACGTGCAGAAGGCTGCGGACGTGATCGTGCACGCCGTGCCGCTGCTCGCCGCTGACACCGACCTCGGCTACCTTGACGCGCACCAGGTACAGGCAGTCTCAGAAGTAGCTAACACTTAAGAACCTTGTCGCAGTAACGTACGAAATTATGACGTGCGAGTTACTCGAATTTGTGACATCACTGACAGCGACGTGGTACTAAAATGTTCAGCTACTTAAATTATTGACTCCTAGGATTTAATTATTGACTCCTCGTTTTTAATAGGGTTAGAAAACTTAATGTTATAAACAATCTAAGACTTTTTATGCAAAAATGCTATTTCTGCCATCGTAGATATTAGAAATAAATCATGTTATTTCAGTATTATCTGTTTGAAAAAAGCTACGCTACGCTAAGCTTACGCCATTGTGACAATGTATGAGTGACCTACGTTGTACTCTCTTACATTCACCCGTTGACGGATATATCCTTCATAGGTGTTGAGCCCATAATGCGGATATATCCGTCTTTGGTGCCGAAAAGGTTAAAAGACTGCGGCGAAATGAGCCGGATATTTGGTCTTAATTATCAAACAGTGGCGCTTAAAAGGTTAAATGCAGTTTTGTGGCATTTATCGATAAAAAAAAAGAAAAATATCTATAATTGCGCGAACGAGTATTTTTTAAATTGTAATGTTTTGTTTCAGGAGCTGGTAGCCTCTTCCGTTATGTTGAAAGAATGAAACTCCGCCTATATCTCACGTACTTTAAGCACATTATATTGTATATTTTTAAATCTATTATCGTCGAATAAAACAATATTGCACTTACAATTATTTATTTCTTAAAACCAGACATATAAAACGATCATTTACTCTTAAACCTAGATTTTACACTCATTACTGCAACTTACCGACCGTCTATGCAATTACGTATTTAAAATCTTGTGCATTATTATGTATCATTAGTTATAATTATAAACGTTAAAAAGATTCTTAAGTTACGTCAAGCCCGTTCCGTAGGTGGTCACCCACCTCTTACTAGTTACAAACTAGTCCCTTACTGGGGAGCTACTCCGACCACGTCTCACAACTGCTCTGGAACAATCAATATTGGAATTAGTCATAGAATAATAATAGTGGTCAAGCTTAGAGAAAACATTGCAAGCATAGGACAAGCCTCTTCACATAGACACTTCAAGCCCTCTTCCACCGTAGACTAAACGCTTATAGGCGAATGCACCAATTACAACAGACTAAGTGACGTTCAACCTATAATGACGGATACATCCGTCATTAGCGTTCAACCTATAGGGACGGATATATCCATCATTGGCGTTCAACTTATAGTGACGCATACATCTGAGATCGGTGCTCAACCTATAGTGACAGATATATCCGTCATTGGCGTTTCAGCTTAGTGACAGATATATCCATCATTGGCGTTCAACCTACAGTGACACGGATATAACCATGCTTGTCGTTGACAAGGCCTGCCGGCTCACCGTGTGTGGCAGCCGCTAGTTCTTGGTCCAGGGGTTGCGCGCGTGCTGTCCGGGGATCATGTCCAGCAGGTACTGCCGCTGCGCCTCCGCCACGCGCTGCATCTCGGCCATGGCCGCGCTGCCGCCGCCGCCGCTGTTCTTGCCCGCTGCCGACAACAGACACGGGGAGATTTGTGCTTGCGATACGCCATGAGGCCAAGTGGTACGTGGGAATGTCATGGTTTTGGTCATTCAAATAATAGCACACCGAGTAATCGAACAACCTCTGCTGTTTTCTTATACAAGAAAATTTAAGTGTAACTTTTCTTTTGGTACTATATCATTAGAAATTGATTGTCGCTGCTTGATTGGCCAGTCTAGCACGCCAATCGTAAATTGAACCTTAAATACAAGAGAATGTGTCCCAAATGTCAAACTCAGTGCTTTCGCATTGCATAGCTTTTTGCCGCGAAATTATACGAAAAACAACGTGGGAAATCAACACATCTGCGGAGTTATTCCACAATATGTGAAGTTGCTAATTATTCTGCATTTAGAATTCGTGGATCCGGCGCAATCTCTCACTATGAAGCATGCATATCCTAAGCACAGATGTCGCAACTTACGAACGCGCATTGGCTTTGGTTGTGAGCGAATTGTAACCATGCCCAATGCGTTAACACTATTACAAATGTGTCTTCAACAGAAGCGAGACCAACGCACTTTCGACAGTTGCATCAATTATATATTACGGTTTTTCCAGCATTAGAAATTTGATATACAAAGAACGAAAACAAAAAAGTATCTGAATGCCTGGCCAGACATTAAGTTAAAAATAAATATTTATTATCGACCGTAGTCAGGCAAAAGCAAGATAAAAAAATAGGTACGAAAATTCACAGTTCGTAATAAATCATGCCCGACAAAAACACGGAGCCACGCCGAATCGTCGCCGAAACAATTTAGTTTTATTTTTAGTCCTACAATTTTATGTATGGTAGTCTGTAAGGTATTCGTCTATGGGCCTTTGCAGCGTGAGAATAAATGTTTTTATTATCATTATTAAAATATCTCACTCGCAATTTTACGTAGTTCTTTCTGATGCTGGAAAAATTGCCATAAGTTAACAATTACGGGCTAGGTAGGTAGGTAGGTCGGTAGTGTGGCGTACGTACATCGCTTACCTAGCGCGGAGGCCTGCGCCATGGCCAGCTGGTAGGTGTAGAGCAGCGGAGAGAACTGCATCATGGCCGCCGCCGCCGCCGCCTGCGACACGCCGCCGCCGCCGCCCGCGCCGCTCAGCCCTGCCGACACGCGCTTTATCTTTAACTTCACTCAGGAGAGCAAACGGGCAAGCGGTTCACCTGATGATTAGCGATCACCACCGCTTGACACCGACGAGGTTGGAGATGCGATGCTAAACTAGAGGGCTAATATGGAATACTTGTGCCAGTAATTGTCTCCACGTCTTGCTCTCCACGCCGGAACACAACAGTGCGAGCGCTTCTGCTTAGCGGCTGGATTATTGTCTAAATCGTATCCATTCTTACTCGTCTCAAGTACTGAACGACATTCTAACCTAAAATTTAAATTTTAGCCGTCAAAATATTGCTTATCGTTCAATTAAAACATTCTATTTCTCGATTTGTTTTATTTACAATTGTATTTAACAATTGTATTTAAATATCGATTTAATGCTTAACACCTTCGCGAATTCTAACTCCCTTATTCATAAACGTTGCGTAAATATTTGTTAGTTAACATGTCTTATGTCTTTATCTGTCATTGTGATGTTTACGCTTACACGAAAGGGAAAAAACATTTGTTAGTTTAAAAATATTGTTATTTTTTATGAATAAGGGGATAAACCTAGACGTAATTAATTATTGTAGGGGCCGCTGCTGAGTTTCAGTGCACCTAGCACGAATATTCTCGTTACGCGTTAACTCGCTACGTAACTCAGTGCGTCTCTCTCCTACTGGGCAGGTTAGAACGAGACGCACTGTGTTACGTAGCGAGTAAACGCGTATCGAGAATATTCGTGCTAGGTGCACTGTAGTGCTCCTAGTTAAAGTTATAGTTGTAAAAGTTAAGTAATGACTCTAATCTATAGTTTATTTAAGTAAGTAATAATATAAAATATAAAATATTTAAGTAAGTATAAGTTACAGCAAGTTAAAGCAAGGTCATTAATTTCTGACGTTAGTTTTAAGAGTGGTTTTTATCTGTATAAAGTGCGTTAATGCTATTCTAGGTAAAATAATGCTGCAGTGATGCATACTAAAAGTAGAGTGCGAGTTAAGCTAAATTATTGTGCGGTGTTAAACCGTACAATTATCCGGTTCTGTGCCCGTGAAAATGTTAAACCTGTAAATAAACAAATAAATATTTTCGGACAATTAGCACCAATTGACCTAGTTCCAAACTAAACAACTAAAGCTGCTTGTGTTATAGGTACTAGACAAAGGGTACTTATTTGGTAGTATTGGTAAATCCAGGTTCAATGCGCCAAATCAAACCAAAAAGTACCTATGCAAGCCTACCGTGTAAGCCGAAGACGTGTAATTGCATATAAACTAAAGGCAATAATGCTAGCGTGCTCTGTAGTGTATCCCATTGTCAATTCACCTATCTGACCTCGCAACAGCTGGTGCTGCAACGCCTGCATGGCGGCCGCGCTGTGCTGCTCGAACGCCGTCTGCGCCGCCGCCAGCGCCGCGAACTGTTATGTTACAACAGACGTCCGTAGTTTGACTTCACACACGGTTAAATTACAATATACTAATTTATACATTTCTTAACTAGTAGCGTAGCTACCCAGGGGCTTGGCAGTGCCGTGCCCTAGGGCCCTCAAGCTCAGGAGGCCTAGCATCCAACTAACTGTAGCTATCCTATTCGCAAATATTCTCCGACCACCAGAATTACATACCTATTTATACACAGTGAATTTGTATTAGTATACAGAAATCAGGTTTTTTCAGTCAAAAACATAGTAAAGTTTACTAAGTTGACAATAATTTCGGTTTACACTTAATTTAAATGTAATTATCATCGTATACTGTGATTACTGAGTAAGTAAAAGTGGCGCTAAGTTACCAATTACATTTCACCCTGTATAATTTATAGGGCCCCAATTATTTTTGCCCCAGGGGGCCTATGGTCACCAAGCTACGCCACTGTTTTAACCTTTAAACCGCCAACTACGCCTCAAAAAGTTGCAACACGCCAGTCGTCATTATGTGAAACGCGAATTTGTTTAAACACATGCACATAGGTCGCTATTGCACACAGCTCGCAACATGTTTAGGAATTCTTGGCGTTCAAAGGGTTAAATAGAATACTTAAGGCCGTTTCACCACTCTGTGATAAGTTTCCGATATTTCACCTAATAAATTATTGTGTACATAAATCCGTCGGTCCATCCGTACACCGTCTGTTTGTATCCATAAATTAAATAGAGACGGCATCACAGATATCTGTTGCTTATAATATCAGGAACTTATCAGAGACTGGTAAAACAGGCCCTTAATATGGAATGAAGATGCGCAAAAAGTTATTGTTTTCAGCTTCATTTTTCGATACAAGCTTTTTTGGAGACGGCAGTTTGAGTGTGTAATGCTATACCTGGTGCGGTTTGCTGCTGCTGCCCTGACTGCTGCTCGATGAGGTTCCTGGAGAAAGACGGACACGTTAGTATTCATCTTTTAAAAAAATAGTCATTTTCGTCTGAAGTAAACCGTTTTTTAGCATTAAATGCATCCTGAGTAACCTTTTTAGCGGTATCAGATGTATACCTGCTACTAAACCAGGCTAAATCGAGAGTCACGTTGAGTTATGCGTTGATATGCTGTCTAAGTTTTAAGCTTTCCACTCTGTTATCAAACATTTAACATAAATCTTTCATCTTGTAACTGTCCTACACCGTTCAATTATTGGACGAAAGTTTCTAGATTCTTTACTGATTTAAATAACACTAACAATTTCGTAATTTTTCCGTGCTTGATTAGTTTCGAGACTTTGTATAATAAAACAATCACCTGAATTGGTATCACGCTATTGCAGACGGATGTTGAAAACGTATGAAATGCGTGTGCATTGATCATTACAGGCACGTATCATAATGAAAAAAAATATTTTGGAAGTAGGCCATATAGGTTCTTTTACATGTCTGAATCTACTAGCGCTTCGAAAAAGAAATATTCTACTGAGAAGAAGCGCCGCAAGAAAGTCAGCAGTTTATTTTTTTCTTCTCTTTTCAAAACGAGATTACAGAGCAATATACATAATCATCAAAATAGTATAATTCAATCAATATATATATCACTTTCGCGTATACCATCGCCACAGATGTGTCTCAAAACGGTTCTGACAGAATACCAGCGCTGCGAACCTCGCAGCATTTATGGTGAGTCAGCGCCTTTCTTTTTCCACAACACATTGACATACTAACTTTTAGCGTAAGTTTGATTTGTATTTTTCTTTTCTTTATATTTTAAGGTTTTTATTTTTTAAGATGTTGTTTTTTGTTTTTATTCGTTATTATTACTACCTTGTTTTGTGCATTATTGTGTTGTGGAAAAAAATAAGTTTCAATCAATCAATCAATCAATCAATCAATCAATCATGTACTATGAAGCCTCCTCGCCGGCGGGTGTAAGTAAAGGGTCGATACAGCCGTACCTTTACCTTTCTTGGCGGGCGCCTCGCCGTCGGCGCGCCGCTCCGCGTGGTGCCGCAGTTCCGAGCTCCTGCTGTTAATAGTATTTTATGCAACTGCTATATAATGAGAGGCCTTAAAACACGAGTGTTCATAATAGGATCACACGAGTGTTTTAAGGCCTAATTATATACAGTTGCATACATTACTTTATCTACACACATATCATAACTGCAAAAAAACGTACCAGCAAAAAACCAACAAACGTATGACAACTAATGGCGGCCATATATATTAAAAAGGTACTCTGTGATTCGATCTATCCGTTAAGACGAACGTTTTTTTTTAAACCATAGACGAACGAATGAAGTCCCTATTGTCATGTCACTCGAGATCAAATGTCGTGCGTTTAAATTAAAAAAAACATACTGAGTTGATGTATCGTATCGATAACTGTTTTAATATCTGTGGATACTAGAATAGAGACCAACTTGAATTTTGACAGCTGTTCCAAATTTAAATTCATAACGTCACGAGCAGTCACTAGATATCGGTAATGTGATGACCAATAAAGAACAGATTTACCTACTACCACAGACAAGAAAATTCTTATAATAACATTGGTTGTAATAATGCTGGTCATTTCCTAGGGTTTTTGAACGCGTTATTTAGCCTTTATGATATGTGTGTAGATAAAGGTACTTTCCAATTAGTTCATCTATATGCTACTAGATGGCGCTGTTCCGAATGAGCGCATTTGTACATTGCGCTATCGTTTGTTTCCCTAAGAAACTATATAGGCGAGTGACTATTTTGATTTAATTGGGAATGAACCGTCCATGTCCACAGAGAGTGTCTAATATTTGATCTTACTTCCCTGTCGAATGCTATTGGTGCATTATTGTACACCTGCTGCACGACAAACACCACTCGACTAGTATCTTATTATTAGATATTTGTAACCGAAATTTCTTTTGATTTTTATTTTAAACGTTAAAACATTCAAATAATTAAATTAAAATGCTATGCAATGACAACACAAAGAAAAATTAGGGTGATGGCAGGACTTGAACCTTCAACATCAGCATTCCGCGCCATGCGTTTGCCAGTTTCGCAACACTACCGCTGGTAAACGCAAGAAGTGTCAACGTCAAATCGTCAAATGTAATGAGGTTTACAGACGACATGATATCCACGGTCTGTTCTGATATGGTCGGGTTCTGATTTGCTTTGTCGAGAGGAATTTAGCAAGTGATGACGATTTTTTGAGTTCATTCCCTTTGAAAAAAGAAATGAGATACAGCCAATTGTCATATCAACAAGAGAAAAACAATAACCTCACGTATTACGAGTCAAATTAATAATTATCCAAAATTATCAGAATCAAGTTGTCTGTAGACCATTTATGAAATGTCATTTCATTTCAGTTCTGTTTGAGCAACCGCCGACATATTATAATGTGAGGCGAGGGACTTCCTCAAAACAATTGACGCGGTTTAAGTTGCATCTAGAATAAGAAATGTGACGTTTTGAGGCAATGGCGCGATATTTTTTATTTTCAAAGATTTCGTCGGGCAAATGCAAGTCTACAAAAATAAAATTGAGTTTCTTGGTCTTCATTTAAATTCAGTTAAATTAAATGAAGTCAGTATTCGCCTCTGACTAACGCTGCGCTATCGTACCACCCTTTGCACACGCAAAGATTGCGGGTTGTGAGGGGCAAGGTCCGTCCGGATCGCTACCACCATTTTGCTCGCTAATCTAGCCGCTAAGTAACAGCGGGGCATACTCGGTTTCGCACAAAACAACTGTCAAATCCCTTTGGAAATCTGTCATTTTTTGACGTATCTCGCATGTGAGATGCATCTCGCATGAACCGAGAATTGGGGTCCAGAGCATACACTGTTGTGTTCCGGCGTGGAGAGCAAGACAGCCGGTGCAATTACTGGCACAATAGGTATTTCATCTTAGCCATCTGGGTTGCCAAGTTGCTAACGCATCTGCAATCTTTTTGATGGGCGGTGGTGAACACTTACCATCAAGTGACCCACTAGCAACTAAAACTAAAGAAAAAACATAAAATCTAAATAAACCTAAAATAAAAGCTAACTTCAATCTAAATGTGGCCCCTGTGGCATGGTGCCCAAAAGGCTAGCACTGTTTCCTTAGTTAATCAGCAATATTAATCATTATGAGAAAGCTGATATTCAACGAAAAATGGCATAAAAACCATAAACTTAGAAATATACTGCGTACCTATAAACAAAGAGGTCATTGGCATATAACCATTTTTGATTTGTCAAAAACCGTAATTTACAAAAAACTACCTACTTTGGGTTGTTTAGGATGGGATGATCGTATCTACGGGAGGCTGTCATTAAAAAGGGCGGGATCTGGCAAGCGAATTACTTCATGGTCTGATCACCGCCGCCCATGGGCACCAGCTACGCCAAGAATTGCTGGTCCTTTGCCGCCCTTTAGGTCCCCCACCCGTGTTTGTTTTGAAAAGAGAAGAAAAAAAGGATAAGCTGCCGAGTTTCTTGCGGCGTTTCTTCTCAGCAGAATCTTCCATTTTGCGAAGCGCTGGGAAACTCAGACATGTAATAGAGCCAATGGCCTAATTGCAAAATAAATTTTTCATTTGCATTTTCGTGGATCTGCAGATATGTCACTTACCGTACGAAACGCAATAGCTAAGCTATTTATTGACGCCGGTATTCTGTGAGAATTTGACTACTTCTCCGGTCGAACCTGCTCACTCGTACCGTAACCAGTGTGACCATATGTGGCAGGATCCTGCCTTTTTGGCAGGATTAGACCGTCATTTTGACTTCTGGCAGGATCGGTTGAAGTTTTCGAAATCTGGCAGTATTTGGCAGGATAGCCATATGAGCTGGCACATTTGGCAGTATAGCCTTAGACTGGGGTCACAATAGGCATTTGCAAGCAATGAAAACGCAAAAGCGCAGCCATTGACCAACCAGAGACAGCCATTGACGTGTTTTTGCGTTTTTATCGCTTGTAAACTCTGATTGTGAACCCAATCTTAAAGGAGTAAGTTTATCGACGAAAAAAAAAGCAACTTAAAGAAATTTGTTTTGGCATAGGGTAAATAAATTCTTAGTTTTGGCCGTCTACGGTTTTGGGGATTTTCCTTGGCATTTCTTATTGAATTTGTAGCTCGTTCAATTTTCAACTGTCACTTGTTTTCCTAATTAGTCGGAAACACAACACACTGTCTTTTACGATTTCCTGCGATGGGAATGTTTTGCTGATTTATCATGAAACGCAAATATGAAGGATTATATCGCCCGGAGTGGGAGCAGAATCCTGCACTTTCGTCTTTGAAAGTGAAAGATGAAGATTTTGCATTTTGTAAAGCATGTAACTCGAACTGTAACTCTAGGTTGTCTGTAATTTAAATTCTTGACTTTTTCTCTTTAAATAAAAGTATAAAAAAATAGGTGTCTATTAATTTTAAATCTTATAAAATGTTTTGGCATTTTTTCGGCATTTTGAGCATAAGACTTTGGCAGGATTTGTCAGTTTTCTGGCCTAAGTGGGGCAGGATCTCTAATTTTAAGTTGGTCACACTGACCGTAACCCCAACTGGCTACAGTGATGCTCTACCACTAGTAGATGGAACGTTAGTTTTAACCCCCCCCCCCTCTAAAAATATTACTACGAGTATAACAGCAAAGAATCCTTAGGTCTTAGGAATGATGACTAGATCAGTCGATATATACTTAGGTACCTATAGTTACCAAATATAAATTCGAAAGTAAGTACTTTAAAAGCATAATCTCTTAAGTCCAATAACGATTAGGGCAGTCGATATAATTACCAAATACAATTTTCAATTTAAGCATTTTTTTAACACAGTAAAATATCGTAAGGAAAACTGAACACTAATCCACACTGGGCTAGTGTGGACGACTAATATCCTTCCTTCTAAAGATAAAGCCGTACCCAACAGATATAGTTACGTATAGTTGACCAAGTAATTGCTTTACCACTTTTCGGCCGTATTACAAAGGGATAAGGTTTAAAAGTGGTCAAGCAATTACTTGGTCGACTATACATGGGCTGGATTTTTGGACATATTGTAATTGTTTTTTTTCATTTTAAGGCATTATAGTTTATAGTAATCGTAATCACATCGCCATTGCTATTTATATGGCATAAGTAAAACGTAATTAAAAAAACTTGCCTGCCAATGCCAATCCAAAAACCACATTTAATTTCCATAAATTCCATTCGCTTTTCATAAATAAAGCGAGCTATCGACGTGTGAATGCGAGTAACCCCGCGTGAATGGCGGCGTCAGCGTTAATTGAACTTGCGGGGCCAATATTGCTCGTTTGCTTTTTTTCAATTTTTCCAGAGGCTGTATGTAAGGGCTGGCTGATTTTAGTAAGTTATAAAAAAAAACTGATATTTCGAATAGAGAATGTGTCTAAATTTTACTAATGTGGGTAGGATAAATTAATCGTTATATGCAAGTCGATTTTTGACTTTCTAGCGCTTAACATTCGCTAGCTGTGGGCTGATTAAATACGCGAGCGTATATTTTATCCGGCACTGATTAGGAAGCGGCTGGCGTGTTTCAAGCGCTTGAAAGTCAAAAATCACCCCAATGATTTTACTCACAAAGTTAGTAAGGAATAAAGTTAACTGTTGCTTAAAATGTCTCTGCATACCTACTGCGGAACAAATCTACCTCGTTGAGTTACTTGCCGGTATCTTACAGGTTTTTTCTAAACTGATGGTAATTTTTTTTGATGTTGTAAATGTTTCAAACAATATGAGTGCTTCTTGTGATACGCAATATATTTTGCCTTGGACTTAAAGGTAATACCGCGAGCGCCAGCCCTGCGCAACACCCACCACGCTTTCATCCCGCTATCACGGCTCTCAGCTCTTTGTCACCGTTTTCCCATTTTTCCCGCCGACCTATAGCAGCCGAAAGCCCCTAGCTTAACAATATAATACCCCGCTTCCACCCAAAAGTGAGCTTTAACGTCCCACGCAATTAAAGGAACATTTGAATGTAACGGTTTCGCCGATAAAACGTTCCGTTTTGCGTGACGTCAGTGCGGTTTTTCGAATGAAATCCTCTGCTGGGGGAACTGACATCCGAATTTAATATCGGATTTAGTGTATTTTAATGATTCGTTTAATATTTTATCAAGCGGGTGCTGATAGTTGCGGGCTGGCAATGAAGCGATAATTAAATCGGTAACCGAATTCGTTTACGCGTCATTTGGAGTTGTAAAATTATTTAATTAATGGAAAGTGTCAACTGTTTTGCGATTTCGAAATATTGCTGACTGTTTTGGTGATATTTAGAACAGAATCGATAGATGTTTAATCGAAGGTGTAACCACTATTACTAAGATGGATGCTCAAAAATTTATAGGACGCGTTCTCTCCCACTTTTTTCATGACTTGAATCTTGAATTTGTTACACTTTTTCATGGTGAAATTGAATATGTCTTTTGTTATTGCACATGTGCCCAGAAGTGGGATGTACGTACATAAGCCAATTTAAGGCTGTACGATGATGATGACGTGATTTTGCTGTATGGTTTATATTTCTTATGGCACACAATTACAACAACTATTTTGTATGACGTGCCGCCCTATGCTACGACGAAGCTAGTTGCGTCGCAGCTTGTCACGCTAGCCGTTTGAATAGTCCCTCACTTCTTCATACTGAGCCATCTCGGTTGCTCGCCTTGTTAATCTGCAGCTCTGTACCTATAGTTACTTCAGTTTGGGCCCTTTTGGAGTCCGAGCGTAAGCACGTCCTTTGTGAGCCAAGGCCCCCGGGGGTTTAGTTGGTGCAGTAGGGCGGCGACGGTTATCGGCGCGCCGCAGTCGTCTTACTACGGTTTAGTCGCCCACGCCCTGCGCCTGGCGTCCGGCTTAAGTGTCACCTTACTCCCAAGTTTATGGGTACAGTTTGCAAATGCAGCGTGGAGGTGTAGAAGCTCAATTGTTTGCAGTAAATTGACTGTAACTTTCGTATCATCACTTATTTAAAATGAGTATTATTCCTTGTTTCCGGTAAATTTCGAATATGCCTGGCAACTTTGGCAATAGTCCCATTTTGAGCCATAGACTTATTATAGGAAGACAGAGGTCGTCCGTGTCTCCGAAAGGGACAGCAAATACACACACATGAATATTTAGGGTTACCATCTTTAACGCAGTTTTCCCTGGGGTCATTTACGATGTCAATAAAAAAACAATATTTTTATAGATTGAAAAAAGAATTACTTTTGGAAAATGTTTTTAATAATTAACAGGAATTTATAAAATCACTCTTAATAATAACAATGGCACCTAATTAAAGCGAAAAAGGTTGGAAATAATTATGTAGTAATTATGTATGTGTGTGTGTTATGTAGTATGTGTGTTATAGATTTCGGTCAAAGTGTTGACAACACTTTCTGGAAGATTCCAGTAGGTGCAATCCATGATTCCCGTGTACTTATGTGGTTCGTGGGGGAATCTGGAAGTTAAATCCAGAATACACTTCACGGGGCTTCATTTCATACAGCATCTGAGTCGACCTCCGAGTTACACTAGTGCATATTTTATCTGTGGACCAGTGTTTTATCTCGTAAAATAAACAATTAAATGAATTAAAATACTAGACTAACATGCTTTACGAAATAGGGTCCTGTATAAGTTTTTTCTATACCAATATTTCATCAACGTACTATTTACCCCTAAACGTGGGGTAATATTCGTGGGAAAAAGTGACAACACTGAGTTTTAAGGTTATGTAAAAAGCACCAACTAAAAATGCATAAAACAGCTTTTATTTGATCTTGAAACACGTTAGGATGTGTATGTAAAGCGGGAAGAAACCACACAAGATGAAACATCTGTTCTAATAAGTGAAATAAGATCAAATTTTTGATAACTTCAGAGTGAAAAGATAGTTCATCAATTTTCGATTCACTGTCACTTTTGCAGCCTTAAACAGAACATCGCACCATTCTGCAGACTCGTTATATTGTTCTTAACGCCTGTATAAACAAATAGTCCACGTAATTTTAAATAAATCGGACACTTTTTGTAATATTTCCGGTGACATGGATTGAGCTTGTCACAAAACGTCAAAGTTTGCTTAGCATAGAAGTATGCTGACCTTGAAAAAACTAAACATGCCATGAGGGACAAAAGATATCAAGCTCTGTCTCTTTTTTTCACAAGCAAATTCATATTTATATCTTATTCTTGTGCAAGTGAAAAGGAAGACGTCCGTCATTCTATAGCTTTCTCTTTCTACGTTTTGAGCAATATCGCCAGGTGACAACTTCTGCTAACATTCGTTCTGGGACCGGCTTCTATTCTGGAATAAATAGTACACTCTAATTTTCACCCAAAGTTCAGTAACGCAATTAAAACGCAACTACATACAATGAACGTAAATTATCACTATTGAATTTTAATATTTTTAATTAATATTTACGGAGCAAGTCTTTCTTAGGATAAAAGGATTGTTTATCTCTTTTGGACTTGGGGGACGAAAAGAAATGTCAGAGAGGAATAAAGAGTGAATAATTAAAGGAATGCCTTCCCGAACCGTAGTCCGATAAATCTTTTGAATTAATTTCTACATCTCATTTGTTCGTCCATGAACACCCATTGCATTGATATTAATCGACCGGTTAAAACGTTCTGAAATTCACCCAGATGCACCAAACCTGCCTACTCGATCAGGTTTAACAGTTGAGTAACACTCAAATTGTGACCCAAAACACCTGAGAACCAAGTCAGTTTCACCACGCCCACCCGAGCGTCACTGAAATGGATCGTCTTCAAATTTCATTGAAAGCTATCGTTACGTAACAGCGAATCCCCAGATTATTCGTACCAGTTTATAATACCGTTACCAAACAACCTTCACCTTCTTAAGTCTTGGGTCTTGCGGACTGTTTTGGAGTGGTTGGGTGTTCGCGGGGTGTAGGGGTAAGTTTGGGGGGAGACAAGGGTGAGACCTTAAGTGGGGGCGGGCTGATAACGTCACAGGTCGGGGCTTAGCGGTTACCAGAGTCGCGCTTGACGCTTCGCTTCCACAGGGATGGGGATTTAGACGTTACTGCCAGGGTTGTCACTCTCATGTAGGTTTTACTGCCCTAATAAAATTTTCTTTTCATAATAAATGCCATAATATAATGGTTTAAAATCGAAATTTTCTACTAAGATTAGGCTTATAAGAACCTCAAAAGAAACTCAAAAAGTAACAGTACAGTGTTTTACAATACAAAATTACAGTATTTTTTTTTGGTTTATTTGGTTTCATTAGTTTTCGTTTTGTAATATAAAAAAGTAAACGAGCAAGTGGGTCACCTGATGGTAAGTGGTCACTAACGTAGATAGACACCCGCAAACCCTGGAGATTACGGATGCATTGCCAACCCAGAGGGCTAAGATGGAATACCTCTTGGGCGAGTAATTACACCGCTTGTCTTGCTTTCTACGCCGGAACACAACAGTGCAAGCACTGCTGCTTAGCGGCTGGATTAGCGAGCAAGATGGTGGCAGCGATCCGGGCGGACCTTGCACAAGGTCCTTCCAACCGCAAATGAAGAGAGAAAGAGCATGTGTAGATTATTTTAAACTTTTCCATTATTCAGCTACTTCTGCTACTGATTGATGTACGCACATAAATATTTTTAAGAGCCTTTACAATTAACAATTCCTTAATAACATTTCTGCTTATTAAGCATGTTCTAATAGCGTCATGATCTATAACACTATGCAATGCGCAAGCGCGCCCATCGGGTGGAACGTTAAGCTGGATTTACATTTGACTGACGTATCGTCGTGACGCGTCGAAACGGTAACGGTTTCATACATTTAATACGGTGATATTTATATTTTTCAAAGTCAAAGTAATTTTTTTCATTGCATAAATGTTGAAGCTGAACAATTTTTTTGCGTGACATAAAACCGCTAGCATCTGGAATGTAATATTTAAGACCCTAGGTCTAATGTTAAGGTACAGAGTATCTATTTGTAGTTACATATTATAACTAAAGATTCTTGTTACACTATACTTATGTCAAATTTGTTTGACGCAATATGTTGTGATGGTTAGGTATACCAAATGTATGAAAGCGACGCATCACGACACGACAACGTATAAATATTGTACAAACCCGGCTCTACAATTCACTTCACCGTGTTCGCTACGTGTTTGAATTGCATCCCTTTTATTCTTCACGTAAATGATAGAAATGCATGACCGAAACTCGAATGTAGAGCCAGCAGTGTGAAATGCGAGCGTTGCGACACGCCAACGAATGTTACAATTATTTAATTGTAGTTGTAATTAAAGCTGGTGTTAACTTGATGTCCAAATAACGGGTAGTTTTACCCCATTCCATTTAACATTAAACACGATTGACAGTATCACGCGAGTTTTATTTTCAGGAGCCTGCGGGGCAATTCTTGCGTCAATTGAGATGAAGTCTCATTCCAGATATGGCAAAAATAGCTGTCAAACCCCTTTAAAATCCGTCTTTTTTGACTCAACTCGAACGTGAGATGCATCTGGGTTAGCGTCAGAATTGGGGCGTAGTTCTTATGGACGCAGAGTTCATGGGATTATTTAAATAGAAAATATTTAGAGCATTTCGCCGCAGTCTTATAATTCAGAGTTTTAGAACACTTAATAATATTAAACGTTCAAATACTGTTGAATTAGGGGATAAGTCAGAGGGGGATGATATTAAATAGGTAATACACTTACTTATACATACATACATAAAGCCACCTGTTTCTCGGAGGGGTAGGCAGAGACCAAGGATTTCTACTTGCTACGATCCTGAGATATGTACAAACTTTGCTTCACTTACTCTCATAACCTTAGAATATTGTTTATTGTTTAAATAAAACATTCTAAAGTATTGAATTACAAATTACGCCTTCTTGATAGTCTCGATTTGATTTAATTTTTTAGGTTAGAATTTTGTTTACATGATAAGACAAGTATGGATGAACACACTTTAGGTAGGTACTTATCAAATTTTTAAAATCAACAGTTCCATGGACCTCACCACAGCAACGCCTGAGTCTGCAGATTGCGGGAATTCAAGAAAAAATATATCGCAGTTTGGTCGGAGTGCGAACCCTAGCGATCTCGTTAGGTAGCGGCCTCTCCACGGAGTCATCAGATAAGGGCGGGCGCGCAAGTTTAATTGAATTCCCTCGCAAAGTTTCTGCCACCCTCCGGCGCGCGCTCTGATTGGCCCGCCGGCAAAGACATTGTTCCCGTTCACATAGGGCTGTGCTTATGTAGCGAACCGAAACTCAAACGGCGTCATGACATAAATGTAATAAACAAAATATGTACATACATTTTGAATCGAAACTTCTGACATATTGAAATAATCGGATCACTAACGCATTTAAAGCCGAGTCATCGCTCGACATGTTTCGGATCAGCCGTGGCTCCACGATGACTGTTAACGACACTTCAGAGTTTCGGAATCATACATAAAATGCGGGTGGTAGAACCAAGGTCCGTCTAGACTCTAGATCTTTACCACCATCTTGCTCGTTAATCCAGCCGCCAAGCAGCAGTGTTTTTACTATTGTGTCCTGGCGTGGAGAGCAAGCCAGCCGGTGCCATACGGTAACAAGAGGTAAATAGAAAGGCAAGCGAGGAAGTAGGTCACCTGACGGTAAGTGATCACTACTGCTCATAGACACCCGCAACACGAAGGAGACTGCAGAAGGGTTGCCAATCCAGAGAGCTAAGAAGGAATATATCTTGTGCTTGCAATTTTACCACGCCGGAACGTATCTAACAGTGCAAGCACAGCTGCTCAGTGTCTGGATTACAAATAAAGCAAATACATTATTTTTAGATATGCAAATACATTTCTTTAATTTTAAACAATACCGCTATAAACTTAAACTATTACTCCTCAGTAACCATCAAGCGTATCTCGGATTTCGTCACAGCCTCAACAGTTGGATTTTAAACCTTCAGCTTGCCACTTTAAATTTTAATTTCCAGATTTCTTTAACCACGAATGGTAAGCAAGAATGATGACATGTTGAATTAGTTCCACTTCTGCATAAACTGGGTTGGCGGATGTACGTTTAGATGCTATGCGTGAATTACACAGATAGCTTTGTCAGGGTTTGTCCTTCAAGAAGTTGCGCTTTACCATCATTACATCAGCGGCGAGCCCTCAAGCGTAGACCTATATCTTGCAAAATGCGTGCAACTACCTTTTTATTTAGACGACCGCATAGCCTGGTAGTAACCTCAGGGTCCCCGAACAATGCCTTAGAATAGGGGTTCCCAAAGTGTGCGTCGCGGCGCCCTGGTGCGCAGTGAGAAATAGGGGCGCTGTGAGGTGCTTGCTCAAAGATACTCACATATAACTCAGATTTATCCTATTTCGACTTGCGAGGGCGCCGCGACAAAATACTTAAGAGGAAACACAAGGGCCGTTTTTCCATACAAACGTCGTCCCCTGTTTCCTCTCTGGATAATGCCAGTAGAGTATTATTTTTTTCCAAAAAATCGATGGCCACTATTATGCATGTCCCTATGTTTTCCTTTTTTTAATAAATAAATTATTAAAAGAGATATGGACATTCAAAAACCTAAAAAATTGGCCAGAATTTCGGCTGCGTTCATACATTCAGAAAACAAATTTTACTAGATTATATAAAAAAAGAAAAACATAGGAACACTGCCAAAGCCTTTCTTTAATTTTTAATGAAAAAAGTAGTTAAATCGGATAAGTTTTGGAGAAGGAATCAGGGGTCTACGAATCGTTGATTTTGTGTACTTTAAATAGGTATTTTCAGTCCAAGCTGCGGCTGTCTCTATTGCACTCTGCGGGGGGAGGCTTGATAGATGGAGGCAGCAATAGATTTTACAAATACCTATTTTTCAATTCTCTAGACCTTGGTGTTTCCTCTTAAGCTGCAAGTGCGCCGCGTCCAAAAAAAGTTTGGCAACCCCTGCCTTATAACATTTAAGACATAATAAAAAGGCTTTGAAGGTGACTAGAGCTCACAAAAATGGCCGAATCTCTTTGAAAAACGGCTATTTTGGTGAGCTTTAGTCACCAGGTGAGATTCAAAAATCGCACTCCTGTGTATCACCTTTCAGGTTTTTTTGCTGGTGGCTTTTTTATCAAAATATTTTTACCATTTTTGGTACGGATCCCTCTAAATAAGATACGAAGTTACCGTAGCTGCGTAGCTGGACCGAAGGTACTGACGGGCTCAAGTAGCCAGATAATTAGGTATATCACGTTAATGACTATTACAACAATTATAGTTCGCGTTAACCTTGTGTTCTTTATGTTTAAATAAGCTTATTATCACCTTAACACTGCATATTTAGCACGTGTTTGCGGCAGTGGCTTCAAACATTCTTCATATTTATAAGATATAGTTAATAGAATTTGCTAATTACCCTTTTTTTAATAGTAAACGGAACGGAAGCAAACAAGCTCGCATGCGTTTTGGTACAGACCCTAGAAATTGTTTTAAACCTGAGGATTGTACACTGAAAGAAACAGTTTTGTTACACGTAACCAAAGTGTTGTTACCTATTAGACATAAAAAAGTGATTACCGAACTATTTGTTACACCTTACCTTACTCTTGATTTGTAAATAACTCATCAAATTTTTATCAGAAAGCAAATCGATAGTGGAAATCTCAAATCTCGTAAGGGGCATACCTTTAATGTCCTTTACGACATTTGAGATGTCCGCCGTCAAAATAGTTTTGCTAATTTAAACGAACTTTGATTACCATTAACCAAAATCAGGAGTAACCAAACTAGTTCGGTGGTTCGTTTTTTAGTGGAGGTCTCACAAAAATGACTAATTAACATATTTGTCTCATTTTTGTATGAACAACTTTACAATCATGTCAACTTGTAGCACTTGTAAGTTTTCTGGTATAGGTTTCCTGTAGTCCGACCGGCTGTGTTTAATTTATCCTAAAATGGGACGAACATAGATATAAACTCAGTTAAACTAAACTTGACCGGTCATGCAAGGGCCACTAGTGTGCAATGACGTGTGGATCACCAAGGGGGACATAATAATGTATTATTAGCTGTGTCCGCGATAAAAATCACTATCGCATGGGATAAAAAGTATATATAGCCAGAGGGAGGGACTTTCCCTTGGTCCCTTCACATCGTTTTCTCCCAACCTCGTCTTAAAGTAGACTTTCCTTCCCACCAAGTGACCCGCATGCTCGTTGCCTCCCTATTCCATAAAAAAGCCTATTACCTATTACGTATAGTAGACACAGCAAATACACGCGTATGGTGGAGCTAATTCAAGTTCGCCGCAGACTAATAACATCTTGACCGCAAGCATTATTAATTTGGGTGAAACTAATTTATCGTGGCATTCTTCACGGACTTTTTTATTTGTTTAAGTATCTAGTTGCTTTAAATCTTGCAAGTCGGGTTTAATCTACTTCATTTGTTTAACAAAAAGCCGGCGGTCAATCTGGCTCGCTCACGCTGGAATCTCTGTGTACGGATTGAGTCTTCATAGCTGGCGTATAGTTTAAGGCAACGATGTTACGCTAGGAACAACTACTGATTTTCGATTATCGCTGATCCGTTGGCGGACTTTAACTCACCGTATACGAAACGTTAAAGCGAGTTACTGCTTCACACCGGTATTCTGTGAGAATGTGTGTTTCTGTGAACACCTCAGTTGACGCGTCCCATCAACCGGCAACTGGCTACAGTGTGGCTGTACAGTCAAGGAAATTGAAACACGTACCACCGTAGAATCTAGTCGAAGAGGCATTACCATGACATTTGTATGACATAGCAAGGCGTTTGACGCGGCGCGTCATTGCGATAGGGTTCTAAGGTGGTACTTGAATATATACTTGACTTAGACTTATATATTTGACTTAGTTTTAGTGTATAATGCTTATTATTTTTATTATGTTGACATACCAATATTAATTTGATTAGTTTTAGTATTTAATAGTTTTAATATTTGTTCAATTATGCTGACATTCGAATATGATTTTGTTTTAGTTTTATTGATTAATGCTTTTTATGAAATTTGACGATCTCGATATAAAAGCGTGTAATTTGACATTTTGTGCAATTTATGATGTAATTATATTGACTGAATAAATAAACTAAACTAAACTAAACTAAACTATATTCCCCTACTGTACATATACTACCACTACTAAAATTACTTATCTATGATTTTAAGTCTATTTTGTAAAGGTGCTGATTGCACTCAATTGTAGCAGAACATCGAGCGTTAGCTGTGTTTAATCGCATGCATGCTGCGTGCCTTTATTGTATTGTGCCTATATTGTATTCACGTAATAAGTGCGAATGCTCAAGTCTATCAGTCTATCAGCACCTTAAATCACTGAGTATTAGCTAGTTATGTAAACTCAGAGCTAATAATTTATACTGGTTTGAGGAAGTTTCAGTAACACTACGCTCCATCAAAATAATTGGCATAAAAGAAAGGTATGCGATGGGTTTAACTGATTTTAGTAAGCAATGTTTACGATACGTACATTCCGGGAAATATAACGATTACAGCCGACTAATGAGATTTTAAAATAATTGTCATTTGGGAAGTAGCCCAATGTACCTCTGTTATTGTCGAATGATTTTCGTTGCGTCTCGATATGCCCAATGCCCATACCACCAACGTACAGTAAGCGACTTTCTCGGAGCTAGTCATTTTTACTGCTACATATGGCTACGTTTTTCTATACCTTGAAGCTGACGACTGGAATCCATCCATGTCGATAGGTTGATTTTATTCTTAATAATGATCTTTCTCTTGCATACAACTCTCGCCAGCAACACATACAGTTAATATGTCATTTTGAAAGCAGTCGCGTGGTCATGTATGTGCTACTAGACTCCCAAGGACTTTATTATTATCCGCTTCAACAGGTGTAAACAAATAAAAGCAGAAATTCAATTTGATCAGAAGCTAATTTTAATATTATACAACGAAGTCAGCTCAGCGCTCGAGATATTATTGAGCTCGAATGAAGCAACTCCAAATACGCGCAAATTGTGACTGCTTGCAGCCATATCTGAAATTCTCATACGCGAAATCTCATTGATCAAAATCTGCTGTTATATAAAATTTAAACAAAGGCCTACATGACTTGAGTTTTTAAACCAATTAAATTTCTATCGTCAATTATTTTTCTGCTTACAGCGAATCGTGGATTATTAAAACTAACTAAACAGTTTGGTTGTTCAAATGTTCTCACGATGCTCCAGAATGATACAAGCAAAGGGAAACCAAAATGGGAGATAAGTGTAATTTGGACAGCGATTTGTTGCGTTGAGAGTCGGCAACATTGTTGTGGATACAATTTGACGTGAGTGTTGCATCTCATTCAAGTTTGGCCGTAACAAAACCGAATTTGGGATGTTTTATTCGATTGAAAGCCATTTTGAAATAAAAAATCGACTTGAGCGTCTTGTGTTTTTATGTCAAAATTTGGTTCAAAAAATATAAAAGAATATCATGTTTACACCCGTGCATATTTTTTTTTATCAAAACGTCAACCACTACCATCTCTGATCTAATCATAAGTAAACTGCTAAAACATAACCCTTTGCTGTAGTCGAGTAAAAATAACACCGGGTTTGCTTTACTCGAGCGAAGCCGTTCGCTTTAATAATAATATACTCATGATTTTATTGCACATTTATCATTCAAATAGGAGAAGTTATCCCAGGAAGATGTTACAACATCTGGCGGTAGCAAAATAAAATATTAGCTTAGCTGTTTGACACACGACTACAGTAATCAATCAAACCATAAGTACGGAATTAGATGCGATACGTAATCGAAACTAATTGGGCCCGCCGCGCCGCCCATTAACCGTTACGTGCGAGCGTTCTAATTACTCCTCTACTTACCTACTTAGCTTATTACTTACCTTCTTTTACGTTTATTGTGCCTAGTATAAAGCGTTATATTTTTTACGTCACCCCGGGCCGTAAGTAGCAATTTACCGCCCGTTACGCGAGAAGAAATTTACGCTTCCTGGCCAGGGGAAGACGTAAAATTGTGTACACACCTCGGGCGGTGATAAAAAAAGCCTCAGGTCGCATATTTATCGCCCTCGCCTTTGGCTCGTGCGACAAGTTCCTGCGATCTGAGACATTCTTAACTTTACCGCCCTCAGGGTGTAATGTACTATATCATATATGCTGTTATTCATCCACTCATCATTTACCTATCTTATTCTTCTCTCTGTAACAGTAACATGGTATAAAAAAGTCGCTATCATTCCTGTCTGCCCGCATATCTTCGATCACTTCGCTTACTCCTTCTATAACTATCACGCTACGGATTTTGATAAGTTTTTCTCTGTTATTTAGAGATTTTTTCAAAATATTTCTATGTACATTACAACCTAATTGTAGCTATGCGAAGCCGGGGCAGGCCATTAGTATTTATATAATTTATCTCTTACTGCGTCTGTGTCAGACTAATCTCATTATGGTAGAGACGCATATTATAAACTCAGATAAACTGATCTTGGCCGGTTAATGCCGCAGGAGCTGGACTAAAACTTAAACGCCTCTTGTAACCATGGAAACTTCCGGCGTTTCTTCTCTCCAGGTCGAGGAAAGAGGAAATGTCGGAATAATCACGCTGAGCTGGCAGTGTGGCGATCACAAACCAAGATTGTGATAGCGCGTGCTAGGTCTAAGGACCTTCCCTGTTCGCCGTAGGTAAAGTCTCACACGTCTGAGGGGAAGGCCTGGACCCCAATTCTCGGTTCATGCGAGATGCATCTCACGTGCGTCGTACGTCTAAAAATGACAGATTTTCAAGGGATTTGACAGTTGTTTCGTGTGAGATGCATCTCGCATAAACCGAGAATTTACCGGCCTTCCCTTCTTTAGCGAGAGGGAGCCCCGGAGAACTATACTCTATACTAATAAATGTGTCACTGTTGACTAATCTAATTTTAAAATGAATTTTAGGAATAATGTAACATGTAACTAACAATAAAATATTGATCGTATTTATAATAAATGGTTTATATTTTTTATTATTATTTAACGACCTGTGGTACGTGTGTCTGCTTACTGTGCAAGAGGTCCCGGGTTCAAATCCTGATATGGGCAAATATTTGTGTGACGAATACGAATCTTTATACCTGAGTCATGGATGTTGTTTGTATTTAAGTATGTATTTATCTATATATAAGTATGTTTATCCGTTGTCTAGTGTCCATAATACAAGCTTTGCTTAGTTTGGCTCAATTGGTGTAAATTGTCCCAAGATATTTGTTTATTATTTATTTATTATTAAACTTGCGTATGAATGATGCAAGAGTTGGCAATAAATACGGAATAAATTAGTTAATGAATATTGTGTACAAATGAAACTGCTTACATTTACCTGTTTGTCTTTATTATGATTTCATAAAGAAATGTAAATCAACTTATTGGTATCTGGAACTGACTTTTCAGGTTATTGTTGGTACAGTTACAAACACCGAATTCTGATGGCGACAGTGAACCTCCCAAAAATAAGTATACACATGCTGCATGCACAGCCTAATGTGGCTTGCAATAAAGTTGAGTTTCCACTGGAGGCGTACATTGACACACGATACAGTACGGTACCGTAAAACTGGGTGACTTTGTAAAATATATGGGGTACTTTGATGGTTTTAGAATCGTCATAAAGTCGATGCAGCCCTTATTAAACGAATTTTTGACATATAGACAACATATAACCCATGAAGACATCAACTAGATTCACATAATTAATTTACGATTTAAAATAATTAATTTGGCTTTTAAACTGACTTTTTAAAATTAGGTCACTTGACCGTACATTTATTTTGAGTATGAGTAGTCGACCAAGTAATCGCTTCTCCAGTATTCTCCACTTTCAACCTTATCCCGTTGTAATACCATCGAAAAGTAGTTAAACAGTTTCTTAGTCGACTATACAAAAAGCTGTCGTTTGAGAGCGTACACGTCGCGCGGGTGCACGGAGCGGGTGCACGCCTATCGAACAAATAGTATAAGCCCGCACCCGCGCGGGGTACCGGACGCTCTCATACTCGTACTATTTTACTATAGGCGTGCACCCGCTCCGTGCGCCCGCTGCTAACTTAGCGGACGTCCTGAAACTTAAATCCCATGACACGCTGCTTGAAGTTACCTACTGGCAACTCCGAATTTATAACAACAAACAAATAAATTAATATTCCTAAACTAATTAAAAAGTGCAGTTTTCTAAAGTCGTGCACGTTTAATTACCCCAAAAATTAATATTAACTTTATATAAACAAACGACAGTCGCACCAACAAGTGTGCCAGGCGTGAAAGTGCTCTTGAAAACTATCGCCGCATTGTTACATTAAGCCAGCTGATTCTGCGCAGTGACGAAATCTCAGATCTGTGCACCTAGCATGAATCTTCTCGACACGCGTTAACTCGCTACGTAACTCAGTGCTTCTCTTTCTCACAAGCGTAGTAGGAGAGGGATGCACTGAGTTACGTAGCGAGTTAACGCGTGTCGACAAGATTTGTGCTAGGTGCACAGATGATATTTGAGATCACTTTAATGTACTTACCTGAGTATTAAGAAGGCCTTGATAAGTTGCAATGGTTGGTATTTCGATATTAATGATAGATTATTGTCGCATTTGTCATAATGGCCACGATCCGGAGATTTCGAGGCCCACGGGGGACCCAAAGCCGGGCAACGGATAAGCGATTATCTTGGAATTGCTAGTTTCCATGAGCGACGGGCTCATTTCCCTATTCCATAAAAAAGCCTTAATTTAAAAGTTTTACATTAAAACAAAACGGATCACTCATGTATTTTTAAATCGAGAACTGCCCGACATATTTCGGATCAGTCCGTGGTCCGTAATCATGAGCCCCCGCGGCTGTCGTCGTCGTCGTGCCACCGCCGCGGGCATGACTACGTGAGTAACTTACTCAAAACACATAACACAAACAATCTATAAAGGGATGCACTGAAGAATAACATATATTTATGTTAGGCATTTTAGTACCAGATATCCTAAGCTTTCGGTTTATGAAGCAATATTAAGGAAGAGCTTTGGTAAATTAAATGATCAAAGTACAAAAGTACTTTTTTCATTAAGTCCGTTAAATACTTTATTTATTTTTTTGATCAGCTATTGTAATACATTTTACCTGGTCAAAGCAGGTCTTGATTTGTAAGTTTATTACCAAAATTACGACATAACCATATAAAATTAGCCAAATTTGACTAAATAAGAATACGTGACATAATATTGCACCCGAAAGCGGAAGCTCGTGCATTTTGCAGACTGTTATGTGAATATATTATGCTCAGTTTTATTAATATATTGAGTAATTTCCTACAACAGATAACTATGTCGCAGCTATTTTAAATGCACAATGGAATCTGCTATCCCTACTTGCGCCGAGATCGCTACCGATCTAAATTTTTTTATGAAATACGAAGGCAAACAAGCAAGTGCGTCACCTGAAGGTAAGTGTACACCATCGCCTATAGACACCCGCAACATCGAAGAGATTGCAGATGCGTTGCCAACCAAGAGGGCTAAGATGGAATACCTCTTGTGCCAGTAATTACACCGGCTGTCTTGCTCTCCACGCCGGACACAACAGTGCAAACACTACTGTTTAGCGGCAGGATTAGCGAGCAAGATGGTGGTAACGATCCGGACGAACCTTGCACAACGTCCTACCACCCGCAAACTCTATTTCTAATTGCGTGTCTGAAAAACTGGGGCTCTTTTACATGACTAGCCAAGTTTAGCTTAACTCTATGTGCGTGTATTTCTTATGACCCTAATTAGACACAGCCGCAGGAAGGGCTGCATTAAACTTGGGAGGTCATGTTAAGACCGCCGACTAGGTAAGGTAACGCAAGACAAATGTATTGTTCACCTTGCAGTCCATGTTAGTAAATTGGAACAAATTGTCTTACTACTTCGCGAAAACAATAAGCTAGCTATGTAATTTGTATCAATTTACAACTTACTGCTTGATGTCTCAATATCTACTTGTAAGTTTAGCTTTTTTATCATATTAGTGTGTAAATAACAGAAAAAGAGGCCCTAATATCACTGCTTGATTTTGAACATAAAATTACCGAGTGATTCGGACATATTAATAGGTAAAAAGGAATCATACTCAATGTATTTGAAGTCGAATTATCGCTCGACATGTTTCGGACCAGGACCCCAATTCTCGGTTCATGCGAGATGCATCTCACGTGCGAGATATGTCGATAAATGACAGATTTCCAAGGGATTTGACAGTTGTTTTCGTGCGAGATGAATCTCGCATAAACCGAGAACTGCCCCGCAGTCCGTGGTCCTTGTTCATAAGTCACTGCCGCGGGGCTCAAGTTTATTATAAAGGTTTATAAAGATAAATTAACCTAAGCAGGTCATGAAAGAGACACTGGTCACATTGTAACCAATATAGGGTTGTTGGAAGCTGCTAATACTAATGCTAATACTTACCTTAGTGAATGGTAATTATGTTATTAAAGAAACCGGCAAACGAGTTTGGTGGCACAAGTTTTGAGATTACGGGCTCGATAGAGCTCGAGTCCAAAATAAATACAGTACTTAGAGTTTCTTTATAGCTATCGGCAATCTTCGTGATGATAAAAAACACGAGTGACAAATATACTGTCAGACCCAAGAGCGAGTGAGACGTACGAAGATAGCCGAAAGCCATTAAGAAACTGAAGGTATTGTACATAACTGGTCAAAGTGTTAAAAAACACCTACTATCTTTTATAAGCTGTTCACACGATATATTCTCAAAAGATCAAATTACAAAGACAACACGGCATTAATAAACTAGATTAAAACCAAAGTGCATCACTGAACTGAAAAAAATATTGAACATTCTCAACTTGAACACCTACATCTGTTATAGTTATAGGACTTATAGGTCGATTCGTAAGAGCTGCCACCAAAAATGTATGAAACTGTAATCACGTCTGGAATACACATGCTTGTACCTTGCACACTTTAATGCAAATAGCTGGGATGCTTATGTCATATTTCATACAAATCTAACACAAGAATGCAAGCTGCTTGCACAAAAGTGTACCTACAACTGTATACGCTATACGTGTATTCCAGGCTTTAATTTCCATGACATTCGGTGACAGCTCTTGTAAAACGAACTCATCGAAATGAGAAAACTATAGAACTGTGTACAACGCAGTGGCAGAGTAGCCGACCATAGTCTATTTGGTAGACTATGTTGGATAACCTGAATGAAACTGTCTGTGCCAATTGTCAAGTAAACAGCTCTGCGTTTTGTACGTTTTAAATTGGCGTCATATTTTTAGTTCTGCTATCCGACGCCTGTGTCGCTGCTAGTTAGAAAACTTAGAAGCACTTTATTCACTTACGATAAGATTCAAGGTTAAACCAATGGCAAAATATTTAAAGCCCCTCTTCGCCTGCTTCACCCCGTCGCAAAGTGGTGACGCTAGGCTTGTAACAATCCGAACAAGTAGGCAGATCTATTGTCTTCTTATATCGATGAACGAACTATAGTCTTTTCCTCATTCGAAGGGGAGAAGCAGCTAGCTAGTGTAACCGGAACACGAACTGAAATCATTATTAGCCATGCTCCCTGCACGTTGCAGTCATTAGATATTGCATCGGCAGTCACAATACGTACTTTAATTATAAGATAAGCATTTTATCTGCATATTTCTACGTAATATCGTTCCTTTCTTTTACCTATTTATAACACATACTAACAACATACGTATACCTTGCTCAAATTATTTTAAATGGACTGAGAAAAATAAATGTTAGGTTTAACAAAGATGTTGACCCCATTTATGATCCTAACAAGGTTTTAACTACAGTAACAATATCTTAGTTACTGAAGCTTTTTTTTTCATGATCTGAATGTTGCAAGTCGTAGTCTTCGCTAGAGGAACGTGCGGCTACGATTGCTTAGCACTTAAAATGAATCAAAAGGTTTGTTATAATTATAATGAAGATCTTAGTTTCAGTAGTTTAGATTTTAGTTACTGTTGCTAAAGTTTAAGTTACTGTTGTCAAGATCTTATAGTTACTGTAGTTAAAGTCTACTTTACTGTAGTTAAGGTCTTGTTAGGCTCATAAATCTCAGAATATGGAGCCAAAACCTGAATTGAAACAGTCAAAGTAATTTAAATTAATAAATAATGATCATTATCTTATATTCGTTTGGTAATTTGCTGCGTTTATTCCGCAGCAACCGGCGATAGAAAAGCTATCGTTTGATACACATACTTACACCTGATTATAGTTGTGTAACGCATTACATAAGGTAATTAGATGATAGGTGACCGCGAACTGCATGCAAAATAAAATTAAACACTAAAAACGAAATCACATTACGTAAAAATGAACACATTAGTGGCATTTTTTTATAAGGTTTTTGCAATAAGAATGTGTTCGGAAGAGAATCTTGTACATTTAATGTAAGTAAGTATTAAAATGCGAAGTGTGTCAAGGGCAGAAGAAATGCAATCGGTGAATTTACGAGACACGGTATTTGTAATGAGACTTAATTAAGAAAGAAGCTGAACTTATAGTAGGGTATAACTATGAAATATTGACATGAAGGTTAAGATTTATATGATCGATTATTGTGCAAAAATTATGTAATTATCAGTCCAATCCTTTTCAATTCCTCTTATGGATGTTTAACGCAATTTTTTCTCAACCAATAAAAAAGGAGACATCTAAGGCAGAAAAGCAGGGACCTTGTTCTGCGGCCCTAACATGACCGGCCCAGGTTAAATTTATCCCTCCCTGCGTCTCTGTCAAACTAGTGTCATAAGAAAGCGACGCACATAGAGATATTCATTCTAACTTTACCTGAAAATAAATGAATTTTTCAATCAAAAAAGTAACAATCACTTTTTATTAATCACATTAATTATAATATGACACTTCATTAAATATAACAACTTAACCTAATAAAAAATACAAAAACTTATGGGCACCTTAGAGACTTGGGAGATATTTGTACATATAATTAAGTTTTGTATTTTTTATTAGGTTAATGAATTTTAATTTTAATTATTTTTTTTATAAATTGAGATAAACTAAACTTGGCTGATCTTGTTAGGACTACTTTTACAGGTCAACTTTTCGTTGCAGTGTTTCCTCAGAAGATTTTTGAAACTGGTCTCGGAAATTTGCAATGAAAATGAAACTGGTTCCCATACCCATCAACTCACTATTTTTGCTACTTCCTTGTTAGTCCTTTATAACACGTGATCGCCCATTCATCGCATGCACCGAAATATTAATTATAATATTAACTAATCTAAATACTCCGCCATTTGTCCATTAATTTTTGTGTTGTGCAATAAAATTTAAATAAATAAATAAATAGAGGTAGAGCTGAATATAAATAAATACTAGTAGAGCCTTATTGTAGCTAGTTACTGATTACAGTATGATGGGCCTGCTAAACCGAGACAGTACCGCACTCACTGAATACCGACATGAAGTAGTAGTTTGCGTTACGTTTCGTATGATGAGTGTGAAATCCGGAGGCCTACGTCTTAAGGCCAGGGACGGATCAGCGATTATCTAAGGGTTGTTGGTTCTCATGTATGGGTGGTGGTGATGCTTTCCCATCAGTAGCTCTACCATGACCGGCCAAGTTTAGTTTATCTTTGTTTATCTACGTGCGTCCCTTTCTTATGATACTAGTTTGACAGAGACGCAGGGAAGGATCAATTAATAAAACTAGGCTGGTCGTATAAAGCGGATTTAAAGGAAGAATGTTCGGACGGAATATTTGGTTGCCGACTAAAAAAAAACTCCTCTTGAATAAATCCCCAAACTCTGTAAAAGAGTACAATTTTAAATTATTATTATTTTGTTTTATTTGAATATTGCTATATTGCAGTTTTTGAAGATTTTCACCAATGTGATTTTAAATTCTTATTGTGATTTTTTTGTATTTGTATTTTTTATTTATTTTAATTGTGACATTTTCTAGATTTAATTCAAGATATTTTATATTATTATATTTGATAATCTTGAGTATGTTTTTGCAATGGTTTTGTTTAGACATTTAAAGCTTATTAAAAATTTCAATAAGAAATGAAGTAATCCATCTATCTGTAGGGCCACTGCCGCATGCTTTTCATATATTTTTTAATCTAATGTTTATTATTTGGTAGGTAGGTCCGTCTGTGATGTAACCATTTCACGCTTGGCCACCTTGTCCATTCAAACAGGATGCTGACAATAGCGATCCCTATCTCGACGTTTGTTGATTATCATAAATTACGGTATTAGAATTGAAATAGTTTATTACTGATGTTGTTCATCGTCAAAAGGATTTTATAGATTTTTATAGGTAAATAATTTAATATTCAATAGTACAATAATTTATTTCGGGCTACATAGGCCCACATATAAATGACTTAAAAGCTAACATACATATTTAAAGACATACAAGCATTTGCCCCTCGTGGGAGTCAGGCGTGCAATTTTTAAATCTCATCAAGTGACTAAAGCTCACCAAAATGGCCGAATCTCTATGAAAAAACGGCCATTTTGGTGAGCTATAATCACCGTATGAATTTCAAAAATCGCACTCCAGGCCCACTACCTCTGGCTTCCTAGTTAATGTCACTAACCTCTAGGCTAACCGGTCGTTAAATATAAATATTGCTTGTACAATAGTACGGGAAGTTAAAGTTTTTTTTAGATGCCAAAGCTGATTACAGCTTTCTTCTTAATTACCCGATCACTCCAACCGGGCATTTTTTGCTTTTCACTGCAATTATATAGAAAACAAACTGGCAAAAACACAAAGCTATCTGGTGCAAGGTGACGTGAAGTAAATTCATTAGAAAACAAAACAACATTAATTTTAATAGAACCT
The DNA here is from genome assembly GCA_963691745.1 of Ditula angustiorana. Taxonomy (NCBI): domain Eukaryota; kingdom Metazoa; phylum Arthropoda; class Insecta; order Lepidoptera; family Tortricidae; genus Ditula; species Ditula angustiorana. Next base: position 5,330,743 of record OY829495.1, read on the forward strand.
ACCATTTAACTAACTCTTGGGAAATAAACTGAAAACAATGTACGTACGCATTAGGCAAGTTAGAGTGCAACTTCTGTCCAATAATTAAGGTCTGTTAAATAAATATGCACGACGGTCTTCCCGCTTTGGGGTAGCCAGGGACTGTAGTTTCATTGCTACTTGGGCGTTTCCCAAAAAAGTGTGCATAAGTTTTTTTTCTCATCAGTTTTTTTTATATAGAATAGGAAGGTAAATCAATACTCATTAGACACTCGCAATACCAAGGAAACTGCAGATACGTTGCCAATTCAGAGGGTTAAGATGGGGTACCAGTAATTTCATCAGCTCTCTTGCTTTCGACGCCGCTACACAACAATGCAAGGTCTGCTGCTTAGCGGCAGGATTAGCAAGCAAGACGGTGCGTATAGCTGTAGCGATCCGGACGGTTTCTTTTTTTATGAAATAGGAAGGCAAACAAGCAAGTGGGTCACCTGATGGTAAGAGATCACCACCGTCTATAGACACCCGCAACACCAAGGAGCTTGCAGATGCGTTGTCAACCCAGAGGGCTAGGATGGAATACCTCTAGTGCCAGTAATTACACCGGCTGTCTTGCTCTCCACACCGGAACGCAACAGTGCAAGCACTGCTGCTTAGTGGCAGGATTAGCGAGCAAGATGGTGGTAGCGATCCGGACGGATCTTGCACAAGGTCCTACTACCTGAAGCGTTTAGTTTTTCATCCCCAGAACTGAATTCATTAACGTTTCCAATCTGAACAAAGTGTCCCTACACTTTTCCATTCCAGTGCGCCGCGTTTTTGTGCAAGCATGACGTAGGTAAGCAATTAAAATGCATTGAAATAAAAACAAACTTATACGTAGAGACCGTTGAAACTTTATATTAGTAATTTAATACTTATTAAATCCCTACGTGTTTTGTGGACCGTTTTAATATAGTAAAGTTGAGTTATCTTTATTTACTTTTTTACCATGCTTAATGTGCAAAGAGTCATTTATACAGCACGACATACGACCCGAGCACGAAATTAAGTCACATGAGCTTAAATAGCCTACTTCTCGACTCAATGTAGTTGTTGCTTGTAGTTGTAAAGTTTTACGCATCGCTACCTCTCGTGAGATGTTGATAAGCTCACAAGTTCTCCGTCCCGATCTCGCACATGGTGAACTATTAAATGCAGAAAGAGACGGCTAACATTTCTCTTATATCGGGCTTCTTTTAGTCTGAGAAATCTACTTACCACCCAAAACCTATAAAATTCGATGTCATCGCATATGTGCATATCATGAACGTGTCTATTTTTGTTTGCAAGTCCAAAGAATTTAGACTATCCGCGTTCGTAAAATTTTCATTAAACAAGTTACGCATTAACTCGCTACGTAACCCAGTGCGTCTCTCTCCTACTAGGCTAGTTAGATAGACGCACTAAGTTACGTAGCGAGTTGACGTGTATCAAGAAGTTTCGTGATAGATGCACTGGTACTTTTCTCAGTTTTACTGACTAACTGTCGAATAGTACCTAAACAGTGCCCCACCCAAGCTCCTCAAGGTACAAACCTTTTGCCAGAGAAAGAAAATATTTATCCATACCCGAGCTTGGGGCGAGTCGAGATATGTGAGACTCTCTCCGTTAGTATGGTAGCCTTACCCAAGTAGGATTCCATTTCCGCCATTCCATTCCAGTCCCGCAACAGGGAGCTGTCTCCAAAACACGGCAGATGAACAACCCCACCCACCCGTTGCCCCGCGGGCGTCTCACCAATTAAACGTTTGCTCTATAACTATTTATGGTCCTCTGTCATACAGGAGTATGACCGAAGTGTAATTTATACCTCCGTGGGGCTCTGTTTAAATGATCACGGAAAAGGGACGCACTGAGTGATAAATTAAAGTTGGCGATCATGTTAGGGCCGCTGTTACTAATTTTAAATATACAATTGATTAGTTGATTACACAACAAAATTGTGCAGTTGAGACGTGAACCCACGACCATTCGCTAACTAAGGAGACTATTCATCCTAAGCTATAAATATCATTATATTTAAGCCACAATGAAAACTAACGTTTGTTTGTTCCTTTATGTCTGCTACAATTAATCATTCATCGCATCATTTAGTAATGAAAATGATTGATAGCAATATATATAATACTGGCTTACATCTTCAATTAAGACGCGTATCGACGTCAAATGTATCGACTTTGTGTAGATTCGGTTTCTAATGGTTTCGATTGGAGATTCTGCGTATAACAAGTGAAGATCGGACCAGTTTAAAACGGAATGCAATCTCAAAACGACCAGGTTACAATTAATACATGTCATTATCGGGGACTAACGTTCACCCTTCTTTGGTTGCGCGTGCGCTTCGGGGGGGACCGTATATAACCCGCGCGTGCTGTTGCCTCCACACACAACCAGTCTTCGGCTTTGGCGGAGACACATTGCAACATGAAGTTCTCGGTGAGTCGAGTGCAGTGACAGTGTTAAGTGTGGTTTTGAGATGAGAAGATTTCAAGTGCAAAAACGCGTTTTTTTTAAATTCAAATTTAGTCCCAAATTAATGGTGTTTTGAAACTAAATTTATCTGATAGCAGTTGGTTTTACATACCGCTTCTTAAAGCGCAATTTGCTTTTCACTTTCTAAGTCTCAAAACCGTACAAAATTATAGTCTAAGTTACATTTTAATAGTCCGCCCTCAAACCGATTGCGTAGCGCTCTCACTCAAGTAGGCGATCGAGTGTGCTTGCTACTTGAGAGCAGCCTAGCTCTCGAGAGATGACTACTGACTGACTGTTTCAAAGCTCCCTTTGGATATTAACATATCCAGCATAATAAAATGTTGATACAGGTTGACAAAAAAAGAGTAGAAAATAATAGGGGTGTCACTTTCTGTGTCATCATTATTTTCGTATGAAACGAACTTTTTATGAGAAAAATTGGTGTTATTAGTAAAAATAATTATAGTTTCATTTCTCGGCAGGATGTATGAACATCCGTGTTTTCAGCATTGTTGGAATCACAAAGCAATCACGATATATCGAATTCTTAATTACTTAATATGACTTTTTATGCCAAAACATGTTGTTAAATAATTTTATCGCATATCGAGAGTTTATAAAAATAGGCATTAACCTACTTTTGATACGCATTTGGACTTGTTTTCGATTAAGCGTGAAGCGCCGTATTATTTATTAGCTGTATGAATAGACACATTTAATTCAATTAACATGATTTGGAGTGGAATTGATTTATAACTAAGCAGAGAGAGTTTTTAGAGCTATTTGAGAGATTTAATAATTGTTCGGCTCTTTTATTCTAATGTTTGTTTGAGACATTCGAACGTGTTACTTAAACAGTTTATAAGTTCCATAAACAAAGTCACCAAGCAGGTAAAAAGCTCTTTTGATTCGGTGTAACGCCTGTGCGGGGAGGGGGGAGGGAGAGTTGCTTGGGTGCTATCGACGGTGTATATTATAGCACACGCAGTTGACGTAGTATAGGTAAAATATTAGGTAGGTAAAATTGTAAAAAAATAATGCACGATATTCTAAACGCTTTTGTAATATTTTCCGAAACAGGTTTTTTTTTTGGTTTATTTTACTATAATCTAAAAAAAGGCTGTATTAAAGTCCGTAACATTAAACATGAGAACAAATGAAAGTTTTTTACATTACTCACCGAAATTTCATCTCATTGATCAATACAAAGTCCAACCTAAAAAGTAAGCTTTCATGCCGACGCTATTTTAATATGCTGAGTTGAAGAATAAAAAGATGTACGTATTAAAATGACAACTTAACTGTAGCAATTCCTTTTCTAAACTAAAAGGCATTAATATGATTGAAAAAAAAATTAGGTACAATGTATATCAACGGCATGGTCCAAATTAACCAACTAAAGACGCATACATGTACTAGTCAAGGAACTGACATACGTACTTAAATAAATATACTTAACATCCTCAACTCCAGTACAACTATTCATACAAATTTTTGCCCCTCGCGGGGTTGGAATCCGCAACCTCTAACTTACTAGACTATTCGGTCGGCAAGTAATAAACTAAAAATATGATCAACCCTTTTTTAAATGATGATGAGTTGTGATCTAATTTGTTAGCACCCTGTATAATTTAATTGGCCCTGAGGCAACCCTATTAGGGCATATGGCAATTTCCGCCCGTCCGTTCCGCTCGTCTCCTTAACAACGTCTCGCTGAATGCACAATCAGTTCCACACGGTATTTTAACTACAAATTAGCCAATTTTTGGGAGAAAGTACTCTGTTTGAATAGTAAAAGTTTTGTGTCCAATAGTTAAAGCCTATGTAATTTTTTCTGGCATGCCAAATAGGCGTCACGTTTTTGGAGCGTACAAATAATCAAATGAACATTGCCGTTTAATTCCACGAATGACCTATAAGTGCATTAACCTAATGTTTTGTTGAAAATTCTGTAAAGTTTTATCTATTTGTTCCCGCATACTAATCGTACGAAAATGTTAGAATTAGTCAAAGATAAATGGCAGGGCCTCTTCACCGATATAAAGAAGATGGGCCCTCGCATCGAAAATTTGTGTTACTGACATTTTATTAAAACTGAATTGACAGAATATATAGACGTCTCTTTTACTCGCACTGTAACTGGTATCAGAAGAGGAGTCAAAGATATGCCGCGCACATAACTTCAGCTCGCTTTATTTCGGTCCCCTATCTATAGAATGGGTGCCCAGGGTTCATCTTGATTTTTATTACCAACGGGCCCCTAATTTTTAGTTCTTTCAATTTGATACTTTTAGTTCCGATTTTTCATATACCTATACAAATCAAAATAATTTCTTAATAACAATATATGTAATTTCCCAGAAAACAGTAATAAATAATTAACATAAAAAAAGTTATAAACAAGTAATAAACTTGGCAAGTCAATATATTACGTATACATTAACTGAAACGTAAACAGTTCTAAGTTGTATCTGAGGAATAAATATAGATCAGCAGTCGGCGGCGTAAGCATAACAGAGTTACGCAACCCGCCAAGCTTGCTCGCCGAGCCGATTACGCCTCGGACAATTAAACGCATTCGAAGTCGGTGACCAAGCGTGGCTCGCCAAATGATAACTAATTGGTTGATAAAGTTATGAGCAGAATGGATCACTGGAATGACATGAATGTATAGTTTTGTCAAACACAGTCACTTTTGCTCAGTGTACTAGCTTTGTCTAATCATCACGACTAGCATTTCAGGGGCGATTTAGGTATGTCGTAGACATAATTTATACGAACTGCATGCCATTAAAATGTGATGGGAATTTGTGGTATTTTTGCAGCTAAAATGGACTATAAATCTTAATAATACAGACTAAACTGTACATATTAAAATTAACTTAATATGGAAGCAAAAAGGAAATTACACACCATATTCTTACAAATCTTTTCAATAGTCATCTGAATGCTTTCGTTTGTCTTTTTCTAATATATAGTGTACATATTCCGGATATAGCCAATCTGCTAACTATATATTCGAATTATTAACATTGTATTATACGCTCTAGCAATCTGTATCTATTAGCAATTCCAGATTACTCGTTCTTAACGTTCGTATGTATTCACCACTAAGTGCTCCAAATGATCTGTTACGTATATGCTTATCTCATTGCTTTCACTAGACCGTAGTACTGTAATTAAACAGTAAGACAGTTTGATTATTCGTAAGAAAATAACGTACATTGATACGTTTAGGATACTGTAAGTTTCGTCAATTTTATATCAGCTTCCCAAAAACCACCACTATGAGCGCACTTAGTGGGTGGTTTTGGTAAGGTTTTTGCAATATTTTCTCGGTCAACTTCTTTTCTGTGCCATCTGATTGTCAAAATATCTTTTGTTTTTGTGACGTTTTATAGGTGATTCAGAGACAAGTTTTTCATTAGAAATTGGCACAAGATAAACGTAACTCCAACTTCCATATAATAAACAATCAGGTACTAGACAGTATTTCCGACATCCTTTTTCGACTTCATAAATTACCTAAGTAAAACACAAATACCTTTGCGTATCAATAAACTGTACAATAGGTGATTTATTGTAATGTTTTAGATTCATCTGCAATTATTTTTTACGTTGCATGTAAAAAAAAACCTTGATTTCAATGTACCTTGTTAGCTTTCCTTTTTAACTTCATTGCGTGTAATTACTAATAAGTTCAATAATGCTCTTAAAAGGATTTGAATGATTAATTGTCAATTAAGAAAAATGAAGTCAGAGGAAATACCAAATTTTGAGAGCGTGTGCAATAAAATAATTATAGCCACATTTAGAATGGAACGGTTAAGAATGCATTAGATTTAATAGACTATTGTTTGTTTGAAACTGGGCTAATTGCTGGATACTAAATTATTTTCTTTCACGAGTACAACATTAGCTTCCCAACAGTCCTTCTCGCAGCATTGGTAAAAAGAATATTTAATTTTTCCGCGTTATGATAAGAAAGTACTGGTGAAACCTGTTTGATGTCGCATCCTGTCCTTATGTAAAAGGCACTCCAGTAAAACAAGTAGATTGCAGTCAGCTTATAGAACATAATTTCCCTGACTGAGACGTGCCTGTGTGATTTATCACATAACACCACTTAATGTAACCGTCTGGCTAAACAGCAGGTAACGAAGAAACTTCCGTGAGAAATTTACGTCACATTAAAACAGTTATGTTGTACTACATATGTCGATGTTGCGCTATTATTAGTAACTTTGACAGGCTCAATCATTATTTCTTCGGCCAACACCCACTATATTATGGAGTTGGTTAATTTTACGACTAGGTACTTATGCAAATGCAAGGCTTCAACGTGAAAGTTTGGCATAACTGCAAGAAAACACAAAGTTGGCAACTAACAGCAATTAAGATCGCGCGATTGTTAAACATCTAATATTATTATCGGAGGGAAGTGAGCTATAAATCAAGCATTTACAGCTTCTAATCTAACAATGCCAAGCACCGTGGGGATAACTTTTTACGAACGAGTAATTACTTATTGAGCAACAAGTGAAAGATAAACATTGGAATTCCACACTCGGTCTTAAAACGTGTATCTGTAACAAAGTCACTTCCTCTCAGCACTTACGGTTGCAACACACCTACCTACTTACTAATTTTATAACTCTGTTCACGTTTTAATCTTGTTGTTTTGTCGGCAGGTTGTTTTAGTAGCCTCATTGGCCGTGGTGGCCTTTGCCAGCGAGGAGAAAGGCGCACCCAAGCAAGCGGCTGCCGAAGACAAGAAGCAGGATAAGAGAGGAATCTACGACATCGGCCATTATGGCGGTGACGAGGGACACAGCTTCGGTGGTCAGGAAAGCCACGACTTCGGAGGCCATGGTCATGAGTCGCACGGTCTAAGCTTTGGAGGAGGCGGCGGTGGCGAGTACGGAGGCTCTCACGATTCCTGGAAGCCCATCGAGCACCATGGACACCATGGTCACCACGAACAGCACGAGCACCACGAGCACGTCAAGCACGTCCAGGTCATCAAGAAGGTCCCCGTGCCCTACACTGTTGAGAAGCACGTGCCCTACACCGTTGAAAAGAAAGTGCCTTATGAAGTCAAGGTCCACGTACCCCAGCCCTACACCGTTGAAAAGAAGGTCCCAGTAACCGTTAAGGAGTACGTTAAATACCCCGTGTACGTGCCTGAGCCCTACACCGTTGAAAAGAAGGTGCCTTATGAAGTCAAGGTCCCCGTCGACAAGCCTTACGAAGTCAAGGTGAAAGTGCCTACTCCCTACACTGTCGAAAAGAAGGTGCCCTATGAAGTCAAGGTTCCCGTGCCCCAGCCCTACACCGTCGAGAAGAAGGTGCCGTACCCGGTGAAATACGAAGTCAAAGTGCCCCAGCCTTACGAAGTCATCAAGAAGGTTCCTTATGAAGTGAAGGTCCCAGTCGACAAGCCTTACAACGTCTACGTGCCCAAGCCCTACCCCGTGACTGTCGAAAAGCCCTACCCCGTGACCGTCGAGAAGAAAGTGCCCTATGAAGTTAAGGTGCCCGTCGACAGGCCTTACAAGGTTGAGGTTGAGAAGCCGTATCCAGTCCACATTAAGGTCCCAGTGCCCAAGCCCTATGATGTATACAAGAAGGTACCATACACCGTCGAGAGGAAAGTTCCTTATGAAGTGAAAGTGCCCATCGACAAGCCTTACCCCGTGTACAAAGAGGTGCCAGTGCCGCTGGTGAAGGAAGTGCCTTACCCTGTGAAGGTGCACGTGCCCGTGTACTTCAAGAAGGAGGTCGAGCACCACCACCACCACCACGAGCACCACGAGCCTCAGCACCACGAATACCAGCACCAAGAGCAACAGCACCACGGCTGGCATTAAGTGCTATCACGTCAGGTCTCACACCAGTACCTTATTAGGCTAAGTTCGAAATGTGATCATTAAGTATTTGTAGTGTATATATGTTTGCAAAATTGGTGCTCGCTCGCGTAAGGTTGTGAACGCCGGGACACGGCTCGAATGAAGGCTAACTCCGCATAGCATTGCTCACAATGCGCGGTACCCAGTTGTATTATAGTGATCTGTTATTACTTGTTTAGCTTTTTGTATGCTTTTGTTTTTATGTATGAAAACTAATCGAAGTACCTCGTGCTTTGATATGAGGCTGATTTATTAAAAAAAAGAAATCTAAAAACACGTTTCATTATTTGTAAAATCCCTCTCTCCTCTAATTCTGAAACACGTAAGGAGCATGGAGGTTTCCTTGCATAAATTATTCAACATTGATTGTGTAATGTGAATGAATGTAAATTAGCAAGATAGTTATGCACATTACATACACATTTATTCATAGACAATGCAGATAATTTGTGACTAAAGTTTAATTTGATTCGTCTCGAATGAAAATAAGAAAGTGTAAAGAATTCTAATAATGATGATGACATATGAAAGTAGGCTGCAACGCATTTATTTGATTACAAGTCGTGACTATCAAAACTGGTAGTAGAGCAAATTGAAAGCGAGAAAATGCGTGCATGAAACAGCAGTAACGTAAGACAATATAATACAATGGAGGCCACAGAAACACGAAAGGAAAACAATAAAATTTTTGTTGCACAGCAGTGATCTTATCCCCGTTTTAGTAGCATTGAAACGTCGATGTTTTGATAGTAATTGTGCAAGATATGTAATTGTATTTTCGCAACATTGATTGCTCTTTTAGTCATGCAAGTAATTGGTGCGTTGCATCAGCGCAGTGGATGTGTGTTCTGCAGTTTGATCTGCACCTAAGTGCAAGAAACCGAATTGTACTTCTATCTATACCTACATAAGACTAGCCACCGGTTCTAGATTTTCTTATCCTAGTAATTTGCTTACAAAACCGCTATTGAAATTCAAATAACCAGCTGCTTGTTACTCTAGGAAAGGGCTGGCCCGACTGGTGTACTACTAAACTTTTACAGAACACCGGAGAACAGCTTGCTGTTGAGCTTCGTACTGTAAGTGAGAGATCCAGAAGCCCACCGGGGGTAGAGATGAATCAGAGATTTTCATGGAGTCGCTGGGACCCATAATGATTACTTCCCATCAGGGAACCCCTACGCTGATTTTCCTTCCTATTCTATAGAAAATATATAAAAATTAAGCTCATTAATCAGTGATGATTTATAAACGAGTATATAATTTAGTATAACCGCAAGTTGATAGTGGACGATAAGTCATTTAATTCGAATACTGTCAAAATAATCGACGATCAATAAAGCTTAGAGGGATCGCGTGCGCGGATCGCAGTAAATCTTACGCATGATTTTAATGACTGTGTGTGATGATTTGCTATATTTTTGTTAGATCATTGTGTATTCGAGGTTACTAGGAACGTTGTGACATGAACGACCTACTGGCGATAGGTCGCTTCTTTTTATGTTAATGTCAGGTAGAGTGTTCGCAGAAAATGGTTGCTTATTGTGGTTGGCGTGTTCAGTGACCTATCGCTATTGCAACCATACTATCTAAAGCATTCTGGATGCAAATGGGTAATGCTGTTCGCTAAACAATGTCGACTTATTAATGATGATTTCTTCATGCAGATATTTATTATTATTAATACTTGATGATATTTTACGGTACTACTAAAGTATATATTTCCAGATTTTATTTCGAAATTTTCACTATACATCATCAGGTACTTGATTCAACTATTTTGTATTCCATATATACATACAAAGAGTTCCGATACTGACGCACTCATAGAAAACACACATCCTAAATAGCTGAAAAAAAAAATGAAATTTGGAATATATGTTCTATTGGAACACACGCCCATATTATTATTTTTTTATTTGTATTTTAACAAACATAAGTGTAACAGGTGACCTGAATAAAGAACTGTTTATTATATTACATTATTATTTGGAGGTATAGAGGTGCAGTTAGAAATATTTTTAGGAAATTCCTATATCCAAGCAACAGATTTTTTTCGCCTACACAGTTAAATTTTGACACATTTTCTTCTAAGTTTATCGGCTTGTAGGTTCGGCTTGTTTTTTGTATATTAGGAAGGTAACATAAAAAGATTAAAAAGGAGGTAGAAGTTAGGATGTAATTAAAAATTTACGCGGACGAGCTTAAGCTATCATTCATAAATATGTTCTAAGCGTCGTTACTAGAGATGGAAGTATTGGATTGCTTGCACTGATTGGTTTAGACACGTATTGCAACATTCTATTAACAGATATAATCTTCAGCGGTACTACTAAAGTATATAGTTCCAGATTTTATTTCGACATTTTCACTATACTTACTTACTTTATATTTAAACCAAGTCAGGCTTGGGTAACGACCGGGCAAATAATCGTAATTTTCTTACTGATGATTTGTCAATGTCGCCTCTGACTGTAGGTGTCGCAGTTGCAGCGATTTGAATCGGTTCCGTCAGCTTACTGGTATTACCATATAATTGTATGAACTGACAATTGACGTCAATTGTCAGTTCATACAAATTCAAATTCTTACATTCGAATCCCTTTCGATCAGAGTGCAGTTTTAGGACAGTTGTTTCTTGGATTTGAAAGCATACCTACTACTAAATTTACTTTGAATAATTTACAGTTACAAAGTATACAATTTGGCCAAATTCAAACATGGTATGGTCCAGATCAGAATTCCGTGATAAAAAAAAGACAATCTATTTTTGATTTCCCGGTAAGGCTGGTTATGATATGACGTAAAGTCAAGGAAATTGAAACACGTACCACCGTAGAACCTAGTCGATGAAACATACGCATGACATTTGTATGATATAGCCTGGCGTTTAACGCGTCGCGTCATTGCGATAGGGTTCTAAGGTGGTACGTGAATATATTTCCCCTACTGTACCTACTTCACGCACAAACGCAAACTTTCAAGTATGAAAACGTCCATGTATCCTTTTAGAATTAGAATGCTATTCCTACACATGATCATAACTTATGATTCTTAAGCACTCACTCATTTCTCACTTCGATATGGTAACGAGTTCTCAATTCGTCGCGTAATGGGTTCAAAGTTGGTCTCTTTTTATTCGTAACTAGCGGACGCGCGCGACTTCGATCACGTAAAATTAGTAGCTTATGTTTTGTCAGGAATAGTGTAGCTTTCTATCTGCGAAAGAATTTTTGAAATCGGTTCAGTTGTTCCAGAGATTACCCCCTACATACAAACAAACAAACAAAGTTTACCTCTTTATTATATTAGTGTAGATCAAGATTCGGTGGGATCCATGAAGAATTAACGTAACTCCTTAAATGTTCTAAGCAGACATAATACTCGTATAGTGATTTGGCAAATGTCTAAGTAAACTGGAGTATTTGCTTATGGTAGCAATATTAAGTGAAGTGGATGAAGTCCATTTTTAACGAACTTCTAAAAAAACTCAATTCGACTGATTTTTTTATTTATTTAAAAGTTATATAAAATTTTGATTTGTTGCGTAAGACTGTATTAAGGCTACAGTCGAGCAAGGAAGGAAGTATTGTTCCACCGAAATCAATACATATCTGAATTGAGACAACAATGAAGAAAGTTTTGTTACGAAATATACCTTTCCCTCTAATTCATTTATGCCATTCAATACGAGATCAGCAATGATTTTACGAGGCAGAAATGATTTTCTACACCAATTATTATTTTTTTTTTTTTTTTACGAAATAGGAAGGCAAACAAGCAAGTGGGTCACCTGATGGTAAGTTATCACCACCGCCTATAGACACCCGCAACACCAAAGAGATTGCAGATGCGTTGCCAACCCAGAGGGCTAAGATGGTATACCTCTTGTACCAGTAATTACACCGGCTGTGTTGCTTTCCACACCGGAACACAACGGTGCAAGCACTGCTGCTTAGCGGCAGGATTAGCGAGCAAGATGGTGGTAGCGATCCGGACGGACCTTGCACAAGGTCCTACCACCCTTAAATTGTTGTTAAACAAGGTAAAGTGATGGAAAAAATGTGAAGGAGGGGTTAATAGACAAAGGATCCCAAAGGGTCGAAGTGTATCCGAAAGGACCTCTAGTATAATAAGATAAGATAAGATATAAAACAAGGTCAACAAGGAACGAAATACTTGTGTTCTGTAGTTGCCTACATTATTTAGCCAGTTGCTAGTTTCAATACGGTTGCTAGTGGCCCAGTTTGGTCGGTGTAGTACCACCATTACGCAGAATAGTAGTGTTACTACTACTTTTCGTTTGATGAGTGAGAGTTTCGGAGCCCGAAGACTTAAAGGTCACATCAGCGATTCTTTTAAGACCGCTGCTTCCCATGGGCGGCGGTGATAATGATAATTTTCCAACAGGTGAAGCAATCCCATGCTCTTTTGCCTCCTTATTCCACTAAAATAAACAAAATTATAGCTAAGTGGCTCTCAATAAAATTTGAAGTTTGTTTACATTAATTAACACTGTTATATCAACTAATACAATTCAAATAGAGATGAGGCAACGCTGCTCGAGCCACATTACAAAACTGAGCAGAAATCAGATTTTGAATGACTTTCCGCGATCCATAAATATTGATAATAGGAAGTGTGTCGCGGCACCAGCAGGTTGGACGGCCGGACGCCGTGTATGCTGCCATTCACTGGCAGATTTATTCGTATGTTTATTTTCCTATTAGAAATACAAATCTTAACACATAATTTAAGGGCATTTGCAGGTGGTAGGATCTTGTGCAAGGTCCGTCTGGATCGCTACTACCATCTTGCTTGCTAATCCTGCAGTGCTTGCACTGTTGTGTTCCGGCGTGGAGAGCAAGACAGCCGGTGCAATTACTGGCACAAGAGATATTCCGTCTTAGCCTTCTGGGTTGGCGACGCATCTGCAATCTCTTTGGTGTTGCGAGTGTCTATAGGCGGTGGTGATCACTTATAATCAGGCGACCCACTTGCTTGTTTGCCTTCCTAATCTATATATAAAAAGTGTTAACTGGAAGAGCTTGCCTTTGTACGCGTTTGTTTACAAATTGCTTTTTTAATTGTTATGTGCAACAAAGAGTTTTACATACGTTCGCTTATAGTGGTCGTAAAAGGACGTAATAATTCTATTATGGTGATATATTGGAGTTTAGAGTCAAAAAATCAAACTTATTGTATAGCAAATAGGGACTCTAATAGGGGCTATCCGCTTACGCTACCTCGCTTTTTTAGATTTGTTTATATTAAAATGTAACATTCTTTTAATTATTAAGTTTTTCAGTTAATTTATTTTCTGGCTAAGACGTACCGTAAAATTTTAACTTGAATATAAAATTATTAAAATGACCGCTTATATGTACAGCCCCTTACGTTAATTAAATTTTATGTATGTAAATGTATGTATGTAATAATACCGACATAATTTTTTTGTTCGTTAGTTCGTTTCGTCGTAAAGTATATTCAGTGAATCTAGCACTGATCTTCTCGATACGCGTTAACTCGCTACGTAACTCAGTGCGTCTCTCTCTAACTGAGCTAGTTAGAACGAGACGCATTGAGTTACGTAGTGAGTTTCCGTGTATCGAGACGGTTCGTGTTAGGTTAGGTCCCAATTCTGGCACTAATCGAGATTAATCTCGCATTTGAGATGTGTCAAAAAATGACAGATTTTAAAGGGATCTGATAGCTTTTTTTGGCATATGTCGAGTGTGACTTCATCTCTACTGACGCCAGAATTGCCCCGCAGGTGCGAAAAACTAATCTCCACGTCAATCGTGACACAGTTGGGAGTGAGTAAAATCGCACAAACCTACCAGTCGCAGACTTGTCTGACCGTAAACAGCCCACTTCGCTATTAAGCGCTGCTTGTGTCGAGTAAATCCAAGCTTCCACGTGTTACGAGACGCTTATGCAACCGCGCGCTCTACTGCCATAGTTGATAGCTAAAGCAACTCGGGAATCGGGGTTGATAATATTCAAATACTTGTTAATTTTCGAACATTATTCAAATGGTCTCATAATCATATATCGTATCAAGTTCAACCAACGACCTTTATTTGACATTGCCTAATCTCAGTACGAAAGACATCAACGCGTTCACAATTTTCGATACCTCGAGGTAGGTAATTTTTAAAAAGTTATCGATATGTAAGATTGATAAAGTTCTGCTTGAAATAAAACAATTTGAACGATTTATGTTGTGTATATTGTAGCATAAACATGAGACTTGAAAAGGGATAGAAACATCGAAAATTTGTTTTATTTTAATGTCACGAGCACAATCAGCTTTAGTTGCTTAGTCTGAGACTAGGTTAATTGGTGTTAATTGGCCCAAAATTATTTGTTTTGTTTGTTTATTTTATTTGATGTTTTAAAGTCGCGAAAACATTATTTGTATGAGAAGGGATACATTTTGAAAATAACGATAGAGCGTTATTAAATTCCCTTTAACTTTTTCAAGATTAATTAAACATAATATCGAAGTTGGCTAGTCAAATGTATAAAAAGCTGTTTCAGATAAAAGTTATCTTTGTAAGGGCTAACTTAATACATATAGACAAACATATTCACAAGATTTTTTAACATCGGATAGTATAAATAGAACTTTTAACGACTAATAGATACTGGTTTCTGTTATCGAATAGCTTCTGATGTTACGTTAGCTCACTTTAATGATGCTGAAAGTAATTAAAAGTGTTATCAAACATTTAAATAAGACATTTGATGTCCATTTGAATTGTCGCAATTAATAATATTACATCATGTATCTTGTTACGAGTATCCGGTTGAAAGGACCAGAAATTATTATCACTTTTTCCACACAATAAAGGTTAAATAAAAGAACCCAGGTTAGTTATTTACTTTAACTTTAAATAATATGCAAATAGAAGGAAATTAATATAAAACAATGTTATTACAATTTCAGTAAATTCAGTACTGTTCTTAGTTTTGCGGTGTAACAAGGTTATTTTGTTCTTAATTTATAATACCATTAGCTTTTGCCCGCGACTTTGACGGCATGGATTTGGACCTCATACTATATTACACCCCCTTTTAACCCCATCGGTGGTGTAATTTCTAAAAAGACAGGCTTAATGGACCTATGTTTATCCAAATTTCATGTTTCTATCTTTAGCGCTATAGGCTGCGCCTTGATTGTTTTGTCAGACAGTATACTCTTTTATATGTATAGATAGATTGTACCCCCGAAACGAACCGTTTACATATCTAATACCTATGTATAAAACCAACAAAACGGACTTTATGTCGTCAACCTACAATACCACTGATTAACTACCCACATGCCTTCGATAATTACACCCCAATTTGATCCATAATGTATTCACTCATTGACCACGCTGTAATTGGCGGTATCATCGGTAATCGATGTGGATTGTAAGTGATTTTATAACAGCTTTATGTAAAGAGGCCACCGCTTGACACCAAAATTATGCGATGGATTTTTTTCTTCACGTGTATGTGTTAGGGACCTTGTTATCAGACGAAACATAGTCTTATACCTGTAATTTTGTAGATGCATCTTATATTACCTGTGTATCAGTTTGTAAGACATCTATTAGAACCAGATTATGAATTCTAAAACAACGACTTTGTTTAATTGCAGTTGGAGGTATCCCCCAGGGAACTGTGTTTGGACGAGTTGTATTTATATCTTGTCTCACCGGGACCAATAGAGGGAGAAAGCTGTCAAGATTTAGAACCCTTGATTTCGAAACCGCTTGTGCTAACAATTGTGACTTATACTCAATTGTGCTGACAGACTCATATCACATACGATAGTTAAACAGATTGAAATGCTTTATATATGTAGACTTGGAAAAAGTATGGTTCAACCTTTAAAAAGCTTTTGATTCTTGTACTGTACTCTACACTTAACTCAATAATAATAATTTATACTTTCAATATTGCGAAAGAAAACCAAAAATGTGTTATTAACTCAGATATTAATAAATTTTCAAGCAAACACAAAACTTATTTGCTAGCAATGGGTTTTGTGATCTTTGTGAATATTTCATTAGTCGTTTAAATTAAAATTCAAATGGTGAAATAACAATGTAGTGTAGTTAAGTTAGTCAGTATTATTGTGTGTGACTCTTTATTGTACATAAACATAACATAAAAATAACAGATTATAGCGCTAAACAGTCGTACAAAGCCGAATTTATCCCTTTAAGCGTTTAGAGGGCATTCGTTTTAGTAATTTCTAAAATTTGCATGCCAAACTGTGGCTGAATATGTCTTCTTGTCCTTTCATTTATTACTGACATGTACTTCATATTTTCAACACCTATAATATGTTCACCCTGCGTGCAATTAACCCCTCCCTGCGTCTCTGTCTAACTAGTATCATAAGAGAGAGACGCACATGGACATAGACTAAACTAAATCGAATAGAATTAAATAGAATGCGAGCTGTTGGCCGACTCACATGTGATATAACTCGCATTAAGATCGCTTTACATATTCTTAGCCATTAGGCGCGTGCGCCGGGAGAGTACACAGAGTCGTGCTAATGCGTACACGTACTCAAACCAATCACTATGAGCTATGGTACAGTATTACAATATTATTTCCTTACACTACACAATATGGCAATACCCTTGATGTTTTTTTATGAAATAGGAAGGCTAGCAAGCAAATAGGTCACCTGTTGGTAAGTGATCACCACACACTCCTGCAACAACAAAAAGAGTGCAGTTGCGTTGCCAACCCAGAGGGCTAAGATGGAATACCTCTTGTGCTAGTAATTGCATCGGTTGTCTTGCTCTTCACGCCGGAACACAACAGCGCAAGCACTGCGGCTTAGCGGCAGGATTAGCGAGCTAAATAGTGGTAGCGATCCGGACGGATCTTGCACAAGGTTCTACCACCCGCACAAAACAAACGATGATCACTCATAATACCTTAAGCAAGCATTGATAAGGACTTTATTTAGGTATAGTTTGTACTCTGAACTCCGTTGGTGGCGAAATACAGCGTGAAAAGTGTAAATACCGTTCTAAATCGCATCAAACTCATAATATCTACTTTAGTATTCACACTGAGCGGTGAGTGCGTGTGAGTCGGCTTCGCGAATAGGGTTGCCAACTTTTGCAATAAACTTAATAAACAATTGAAGTTTCGAAAAGTAACAAATTAAATAGTAAGTAGCAAATACTGTATTTGGTTTGTAAACCATCATACGGCGTGGAGTAGTAGCTTACTGCTGCGATTCATACGGTGAGTGAGAGATCCGCAGGCCCACAGGGGGACTGGGAACGGGACATAATGCGTAAAAGGGATCAGCGATTCTTCTGGGATCGCTGGTTTCCATTGGCGGCGGTGATAACTTCCAATCAGAAGAATCTCATGCTTGTTTGCTCAATATTCCTTTAAAAAATAAAAGGAAACAAAAATACGTAATTGTGGCAAAAAGAACGAACTAAGCTGATGCTTCGCTTTTTTATTAGGGCTGTCAGCGCTGGTCTTCCACCTGGCCTTGATGAGTAATGTTAGAGCACATTAAAACTAAACTTTTGACTCATTTTTGGAGTGGTTACGTGTCTCGTGCTAGCCATCCTGTAACAAAGTAAAGCAGAGTTATCCAGTTTTTATTGACTACTAGCTGTTACCCACGACTTCATCCGCATATAATTTCTTTATCGCTAGAAGATGTATACATTTTTACGAATAAACAGTACCAGCTGTTTGCAGCGTGAAGAAGCACCAAAAACACACAAACACACAAACTTTCAGCTTTATAATATTATCTACACTAATCTACATCTACAATTCTACACTAATATGATAAAGAGGTATACTTTGTTTGTTTTTTAGTTTGTTTGTATGTAATCTCTGGAATTACTGAAGCGATTTCAAAAATTCTTTCATAGATAGAAAGCTACACTATTCTTGACGGACATAGGCTACTAATTTCACGCGATCGAAGTCGCGCGCGTCTGCTAGTAGTTAGATATAATTATAGTTGGTTGGCAACCCTATTCGCGATCCAGAGCATTCTGAGATACAAACAAAATGTGTGTGTTGCATAAGTAGAAATCTAAATAAAATAAAACAGTAGCACTTCATTTCATGTTAAGTTATTAGGTAACTAGTGTGATTATTGTTGTTAACCCACATCCAACTCTATTTCGTAACAATTAAACAACAATTTCCGTTACATTTAAACAGGAGATGTGAAATTAAAACGTCAGTTGATTAAGTTGCTCTAATAGATGTTATTAGAGTCTATACAATGTCAACATAATTATGGTGTAATTACTGGCACAAGACGTATTTCATCTTAGCCGTCTGGGTTGGCAACGCATCTGCAATCTCTTTGGTGTTGCGGGTGTCTATAGGCGGTGGTGATCACTTACCATCAGGTTACCCACTTGCTTGTTTGCCTTCCTATTTCATTAAAATAAAAACAATATCCGTGTATATAGTCAACAGCGCAGTCAAAAATGAAAATTAAATACAAACAATTGGTAAAAATGAGTGCTCATAATCATAATCATAAGCATTTATTTATCGCTTTCATGGGTAAGTATTATTACATTTCAGATCTTAAACTATAAATTTTCCCAACATGAAACCCTGTAGTTGAGGGCACTGCAATATACTTAAATATAAACTTAAACACTACTAACACTGTATTACACCGTGTGACTTAATACATCTACAAATTATATAATACTACACTCTGTATCCTAATACTAAATACTTACTTACAGTTTTATAAGCTATCTACTTTATCATATCATATCATATCTAGACAACGACTAGGAACCGGTAAAAAGTGAATAGAATTAAAGTTCTAGAGAATTTGTTCAGCTTTCGTAATGTCTTACAATAAAATTTCCAATGACGCCTCGTTTTCGAGATGTGAACAGAAAACCAAAAAACGGGAACTTCTTTGGGTCCCTTCTACTTTTTTTTTGGTGGTCTGAATGTCTCAAATCGTAGTCGCTTTGAGACATTCAGACATTCATTGCCCGCGAGAGGTACGGGCTACTGCGGCGAGTACGGGCGGCAAATTAAATAAATAAATGCATCATAAGGTTTATAATGTCCTCCCTACTAGGGCTTACCTCTGAGGGGTGGGGTTTCTTAGTGTGTTTGTCTCCCAACTCATTTAAACTTTTTAATTTTTATTGCATAATATACGGGTATAGTAAACTAGCTGTTACTTTAATTATTAGGTTCGTGCAATAAAGAGTTTAACATACATATACATTAGCGCCCGAGGGCATCGCATGGGTGCAATTTACTAATATAAAAAAATCGATTTTTTGACGACTTAATTAAAAAACATTGAATTTGTTTTTCTATTCAAAAACTTAATTAGAATGTATTGTATAGTCGACCGAGAAACTGCTTGACCACTTTTCGACCGTATTACAAAGGGATAACGTTCAAAAGTGGTCAAGCAATTACTTGGTCGACTATACATAAAAACCTTTCGTAAAAAAAGCTCTAAATAACAGTGAAACTGTATCAAAATTTATTACGTGGTTTAGAAGGATGATAAGCGGCTAAAGATACGATAAGGACAGACAGACACAGATATATAATGTAAAATGAAGATAAAGTTGTTAAGACACGACGAATTTGAAAGGATTTTTTTTTTGTGGCCTGAATGTCTCAAATCCTAGTCCTCGCGAGAGGTACGGTCGACTACGATTGCTTAGCAAGTAAAATGAATAAATGCATCGTAAGGGTTATAATGAAGATCGAAGGGTCCATCGGCCCGTGCGACGACTCCGGTCGGCAGTTCGAACCACCACCAAAAGTCATCCAGAACGGTGCAAAGGGATACTATGAAATACAAATTTATTTCTGCTGCCTGTAAATATTTTTTTTTATTAAGATTAAGGTAAAGTCAACCAAAAAATTTCTTGACCACTCTTCGACCGTATCACAAAGGGATAAGGTTCAAAAGTGGGCAAGCAATTACTTAGTCGACTATACTTTGCTTTTGCAATGGCTACGGAATATTACTCAATTTATGTTTTTTTTTTTTTAATTTTTACTATTCCTTACTTTTGCTGCTGATGACTGTATTAAAGTATAGTCGACCAAGAAATTGCTTGACCACTTTTCGACCGTATTACAAACGGATAGGGTTCAAAAGTGGTCAAGCAATTACTTGGTCGACTATACCTACAATGAAACAAGGTTCAATTGACTTCGGTGAAATTAGGGTGTTTAACTGCAATCTTTTTATTCTAACAGTTAGAGTAACTTGTCATAGTTAAAACGAATTCTAAAGCAAAACAGGCATTACCTGACGGTTACAGAGTCCACTTTCAAATGGCCTTATGTATCATTTTATACCAGTTACTAAGTTCTCTTTAAAACTAACTTTAAGCTAAAGTGTTAGGGCGCTGTTTAGCTTGACTGTCTGTCGATCAGTATACTTAAGTCGTGTGGTCGAATAACTGATATGATCTCGGCCTTGCCTTATCGACTCACTTTCATACTTTCCATTTTAACTAGCAGATTAAGATGCTTTATTTAGTTAATTGAGATTAATGGCCTCTTACACAACTTGCGAATAAACTTTATCTAGCAGATAAATTTAAATTTACCTAAAACATAAATTTCACCAACCACCGATAAGTTCCTGGAGTGTGATTTTTGAATCTCACCGGGTGACTAAAGCTCACCGAAATCAGGGAGGTTCCACTCCATACTGTAGGTACACTCGACCGCCTTGCCTATGGCAAAGGCAAATCGCAGAAGGCTGTCGGCTTGCCTCGCCCCCGCCGTGTCAGAGTAATTGACAACAATGCCGCGCAACCCTAACGTGTCGCCGGGAATTCCGGGGGGAAGGCGGGCGTGGGCGGCGCGTTCCTTTTGACTCGCGCCGCTTGGCGCATGGTGTATGAAGTAATACAAACTTTTTGAGCGTGTTAATAAAGTTGGAACTCGTCAGATCGCGGTCGTAAAAGAGAAGTTTAAGTTTTTCATAAAGATTTGGCCATTTTGGTGAGGTTTAGTCACCAGGTGAGATTGATAAATTGCATTTCTGGTATTTATATCCAACAGATATTTGTGATGCCACCTCTGTTTACTCTATAGATAGAAACAGAGACGGTATGATAGATATCTGTTAGATAATGATAGCGGAAACTTATCAGAGAGTGGTGACACAAGGCATAAATGAGGAAAAGTGGCGGTTCCTGTGTCCGTAACATGACGGGCTGAGTTTAGTTTATTTGAGTTCTCTATCTGTGTCCCTTTCTTATGACACTAGTTTAACAGAGACGCGAGGAGAGATAAATTTAAAACTTGGGCAGTCACGTTACGGCCACTGGAGAGATTTGCAGCTTATTAACAGGTGATCCGAATGCCTACCCTATTCTAATTGATTTAAATGATAATGATAATTTTAATTGACGTAATTGTAATGTGATTATAATTTGACAATGATTTGAATTTTGCTTTGTAATAATTTTGATTTAGTTTTAATTTAATTTTGACTTTTTATAATTTGCATGAATTTATTGACTTTTATTAAATATATTGTATGCTGCGTGATGTTCGTAACTTTATATTAATGTACTTAATTTTATTAGATTTAGTGTAATTGCAGTGCCCTTACAGGGTTTATGTTGGAACATGTTTAATTTTTAAGATCTTTGTAAAACCACATGAAGCAATAAATATTATGATTATGATTATGCCTGTTTTCCACCAACTTGGTATAAATAATGGAGATATTTTGTCGTGGTCTAAACAACCTTTTGCCGTGGTGATATCTGCGTTCTAAATGTGACAAAGTATTAAAGAAGATTTAAAAGATTAAGCCGAACTAGCCTTATTGCGACATAAAAATTATCTTTTCTAGCAAAAATCTACTATTTTTATCTTATTTACATAATATGAAGCAAAGTCGCTATCCATTTCTGTCTGTCCGCAAATCTTACTCTTTGTAAGCCACGCAACGGATTTTGATACAGTTTTCACTGTCATTTGGAGATTTTTTAAGGAAGGCTTTTATATACATTACATCCTAATTGTACGCATGCGAAGACGGGGCAGCTCGCTAGTCAAGTATAAAAAGTTTTGAGATACGGGTTATCATCCCTTATTTCTACATTTTATTAACAAGAAAATAATCATCTGTTATTTGTACCAATAGAAATGTTAATCAAGCAGGGATTAATCAGGCAGATAAAACAATAGCTGGGTGGATGTGATCGAGGGATCTCTTTACGATGGTCCGATCAAAAGTTATAGTTTAGTTCCCGTTCGCTCTAAGCCCGTTTGGACACTATTCATCCTCCTAGCGCCTTTCCGGTTCTTTCATAAGAAGAATCTACGCTTTGTCCATGATGTCATGTTCCTATTTCGTCAAACCAATCAATTCTGCAGTTGGTAGGACCTTGTGCAAAGTCCATCCGGATCGCTACCACCATCTTGCTCGCTAATCCTAAGTATATGTAACGTATGAATTAATACTTTTATGAATTATTAGTATTACTAAGTATTGAGGTGAACGATTACATACGCGACTACACAGCGCCATACAAAAAGGTTTTTTTTTAATTCGAACTAATCTCTCCGGACACACATGACATATAGCAGTGTGCGTGATGTCAACTCTTGTTACGTTACTTATACAAATTCATACGTATTGTGTATGTAACTTGACCTGACAGGGGCCTTTATCTGCTTATTTCTTAACTGTAAATAGAATACAAACAGCTATTTTGCCTGTTTTGACATGTCAAAATAGGCAAAATAGGCGCTTTGTAAAACGTTACGTTGATTTGTGGGGAACCAGTCCGCGAGAACCTACGAGCATAATGTCAATTTCTTTTTTGTGTGTATAGCTCTATCGAAGTAATCGATAATTTCGCTAATTCGAATTTCGAGGTTAAAAAACACCAAATATTTATCAAAGTGTCGAAACGAAACTAACGAACTGGAAATACTTCCCAGCCTCGTTACTTATCATACAAATTAATCAGACAGATAGGCTTGGCTCATTTACAGTGGGGTGCACCATTTACACTATTACAAAATAACTTTACCGGTAAACGAAGCCCTATCGCCTGTGAGAAGCTGCAAAACTTGTATGTAGAGGGGTTGGTTTCCCTTCTGACGACCTGCAAAGTTAAATTTGTAGAATAAGGGCGGAAGTTTTAAAGGGTGCTTTCCAGTAAAATGTTTTATAGCCATTCTCAGATACAGGTGCGCCGGAGTGCAATAAAAATAAAATGATAAAGCAAACAAGCCAACATAAGTTTAATTAATAACGGATGAAATGAATTTGTTTATTTAAGAGCTAATATGTTATGCCATGGAAAGTTTACGAGATATGTAGCTACGGATTGATGTTGATGATCTTGAAAAAAAGGGGTTTGTACTACTAGCTTTTATTTTATAAAATAGAAAGGCAAACGACCACCGCCCAATGACACCCGCAGCACCAAGGAGATTGCAGATGTGTTGTCAACCCAGACGATTAAGATGAAATGTCTCTTGTACCAGTAATTTCACCGGTTTTCTTGATCTCCACGCTGGATCATAACAGTGCAAGCACTGCTGCTTAGCGGCTGAATTAGCGCGCAAGATTGCTTGTCAGGGTTCTACCCGCGAATCTGAAGTGATTACTTAAGTATCTAAATTTATCTCTATGCGTGTCCCTTTCTTATGAAACAAATTGACAGAGATGCACGGAGGGATAAATCAAACATGGGCCGGTCATGTTTGGGCCACAGGTGTGGACAACACGTCCGATAGTACGGCGTCGTACGCGCAGGCGGCGCGGTGAGACGTCGTTATTAATCCACATTACGCGACAAAGTGCCGCGCGATCCAGCGATAACCAGCACCTGTGGAGTTCCTGCCAGCGTTACACATTCACAGAAGCGGCAGACATTTTGCAGTTTATTTTTTTATTTTTAGACCGAAGTGTAAGAAAACGAGCCAGTGTGTCACCTGATTGGAAGTGAAGTGAACGTCGACCATCGGAACCAGGTGACCCTAAGAGAATTGCTAATCCGTTGCCGCCCTTTAGGTCCCCTTTTCCGTGGGTGTCCAGATCTCTAATACATCGAATAAAATAAAGTAGCGAGCTCCTACTGCACGCTGTTATGAGGATACTACAGTATTACTTCGTTGGAGCCGATCGTAAAGCTAGCAGCTACTGGCTACAGTGTGGCCAGTACTACCTATGATGTTAACAGTAGCGTTACCGAGGTACAGTTGAGGAAATGCACTCACGTACCGCCGAAGAACCTCGTCGCAATGTCGCGACGTGTTAAACACCACACTGAGTTAGACAAATGTCATGCGGCTGTATTTTCGACAGGGTTGTAAGAGTACGGTGGTACGTGGATCCATATCCTTGACTGTTTCTTCCAGTGCCCTCTCCTATCGGAGGTCGGCGATCACTGAGGCTATTTTTACTTTAGAGACTGCTGCTCGGAAGAAGAATCTGGTACTCATCCCAAATCAGTCCCTAAGATTTTTGAGTCAGGAGGTACGTTTTCGGCCATGTGGTCTGCGGCCCTGTATTTTCCCTGGAGTGTAAGCTGAAGCAGGCCGTACTTATCATTCTGCATTATATGCCCCTAATAAAGCAATTTCCCTTGCTTGACAGTTTTTGTAGTACCAAGCTTTTGTTAATTCTCCGCAAAACCGTTCCGTTCCCAACACGATCCGTCCATGATATTTTCATCATTCTTTTGTATAGCCACATCTCAAAGGCTTCCAGTCTCTTGCACATGGTCTGGGTTAACATTCAAGCTTCCACCCCATACAGAAGAACGGAAAATATGTAGCACCGTATTACGCGACACGTACCGTACTGTAGGACGACTGTGCGTACCCTAGTATTGAATAAAGCATATTAGTCTTGTATTTTATGGCATTTGCCAGTTCTATTCCATTTCTAGCTCTCGCTGTTGTAATCGAAAACACAACTCATACGTTTTCACATGAGCGCACCCCGCGCTGCGGTGCCCTGGTTGTATCGAGATCTTATCGAAGTTACCTATTAAATTATATCGCTCCTATTAACTAGAATGGCTAGTTAACAGCGCATTTTACTTTAATTATTTTTGAACATTTTTGATTCGTGCTGAATTGGATTGGTATGTGTTTTTTATCAACTGATAGAAAACGAGGGATATCGGTTGAAGTCTTTATTAGACTTATTTGTTAGCTGACAGTGTACGTCTATATGAATTACAGGGCGAGCATGGTCAGGCTGGAAAAATTCAAAAGGTTTTGTGAGTTTCTTTTTGGGGCTGGTGTTTTGACGCAATATTCGCTTGCCAATTGTGTAAATTTCGAATATATGTATTTTATACGCAAATTATGGGGAGGGAAGGTGCATTTACAAAGGCCTTTTAGAAATTCCACCATTAAGGGTTCAAAGGGGAGGTGGAACTTAGAAAGCAATACAAAATCTACGCAGGCAAAAGCTAGTTACATTACATATTATTATATTTAAGATTGAGCTTCCACAATGATTAAGTTACCTGATGGAAAGTTGGCTATAGAACCACAGACAGGATTTTGCTGTTACAATTCACACAGGCGTTAAATTTTACAATAATAAATTAATTTGATTATTGTTTTGACGTAAGTATTGACAGATACTATGAAGCTTTGAACGTTAAAATTTAAGTCGTTTTAATTTTGTTATCTACCTTAAATGAAGACTAATATTTATAGTTACAATTAAGTGGTGACAAGGAAGAGAAACGATTCCTTAAAGATTAATTTCATCAGAATCTAATCTTTTAATTTTATTTGCTTTTAAAGGAACCCTTTGACAAGTTATTAATTAAGGGTGGCTAGTCACCCCGTTTCCGCCACCCTTCACGGCCGGGATATTTGGTCCTGATAAAATCTCTCAATCACAACACTCTACATTATTTTATTTTAGGGAAACATTTGGAGAATTTTTCGGTGCATTGGTTTTATGGTATGACTATTTGTAAGAGCCGACAATAAACGTTCGATGAGTCTTACTGGAAATATCCTATTTCGATTTTTAATCAACTCAAAAACCGGGTAAAAGCATGTTACGCTCGACTTTTGCTACCTATAATAATGCTGGATTAGTAATATTTTTTAATTAACTCATTAATAATAACTGTCGATCTATGAAAGAAATATCATGTGTTTTAGATACTTTGATTTAAGCTTAGATTTCACCCTGTACGTACAGATACTTAATGAGACATAAAAGTATAGTATACTAGCGGACGCGCGCGACTTCGTTCACGTAAAATTAGTAGCCTATGTCCGTCAAGAATAGTTTAGCTTTCTATCTGTGAAAGAATTTTTTAAATCGGTTCAGTAGTTCCAGAGATTACCCCCTACATACAAACAAACTAACAAAACAACAAACTAACAAAAAAACAAACAAACAAAGTTTTCCTCTTTATTATATTAGTGTAGATGTAGACTAAATGCAGGGTACCTAGAGGTAATTAATTCAATTCAATTTAGATTCAATCACGCCCAAAGGTACTAAGGCGGGTCCTCGTCTAACTTATAATTTGAAAATTGCAATTCTGGATGAATTGATTTTAGAAACAGTAATTCTATTGAGTCTATATAGCGACGCTAGGTAGGTAATGCCTATTTATGTTTGTTCGTAAGCTTACCTAACAATAGCAGTCTATACCGGTACGAGGATTGCATTCATAGCATACACATTAAACATATCAATCTCATGTGAAATAAGAGATGTTCATAAGGTGTTAATTACTGGCCCAAAAGGCTTCACAAATCCCTCACCTTCTTAGTAAAATGAGAATCCATTAGCAAAACTAAATTGCACGTATTTTGCTTCCACTGACCACCTTTAAGATTTTTTTCTGCTGTTAAATAGCGTGTAAATCTTCGAGATAGTTATCTTTTATCTTATACCGCCGATGCCCTTATAGCTACATGGTCAAAGTTTAATATTGTTTGTTTCGTGTATGACAAAAAGACTATAGTAAAATTTGACGCGATCATCGCGGTGTCCTTTTGTTTTTTACCACTGATTTATTTGTAGATAAGTTTGGCGACATTTTAGGCCGAAAAAACATGGCGACAGGATCTTTTTTATGCTGTTGAAGGCGGTGGTTGGCAAAGAACCCTGATAAGAATTTGGTGAAACGTATTATATGCTGGTTGATTAAGTAATGATAAGATTTAACGGGCTATTAAATTAATGTGATTGTGTGTATATTCCACTTCACTTTTATTTGGATGTAATGGATATAGATGAATTTGATCATAACAGGATCTTTCCTAGTTCGGACTTCAAGTCTTAACAAGGAGCTATTCTTAAATGAATCTATGCTTTGTCAACATTAAATTATCTTTGTCAGGTAAAATAAACATTTGATTTATTGATTTTAATGGATTATCTCATATAGAGCCTGGTTAATTTATATTCAAATGAAATTATTGCAATTCGCTTGCGTTCACAGTTACGCCACAACTTTTCTTCCATTATTTTGTGTTTACGTATCACAAACATTTTGCTATAGTGTGTTTGCTAGGCGTTATAATTTTTGCATCTTTACAAGTCAAAGTTAAAATGCCTTTATTTAGATTTGGCTTACAAGAAGCACTTATAGATGCCACAAAAATAACTCACCGGTTCAGAAAACCACTGATGAAAAGATGCGGACAAGAGACCCAATTAGGTCTCATCTTTATTTATGTCTCAGTATACAAGCGGTTGTCTAGGAGAGATCATAAGCGATGAGACCGCCTCTTATCTGCCTTATTAATTTTATTAATTACCACTTGTTTTAAACTTTCTACTCGTGACCACGGCCATTGAAACATGGCCGAAACGTCGAGGTAAATCAACAATATATTTTTATCGCGCTAAAGTCCCGATAACGTTATAAATAATTACCACTTTTTGTGTCGTGTGCAATATATATTTTATAAAAAAATTCTGTCGTTGTATTGTTGTAAATTATTTTAACACATGTCATTTATTGTATAGTCAAATAACTATGTTAACCGAAACTATGGCATAAAATTATGGAGCTATAATTAAAACAAAAAATCAAAGGTATCTCAATTCTCCCACAACACCCCCCGCTGTTAAATGCGCCGTGAAGATGTCCGCAAACCCTTACCGGGGGTCGCTATAAATTTCCTTTTTAACTCTTCAAAAAACTATGCTACGGGAGCTGGACATAAATTCTTAATGGTTTAACCTTGACGACAGCCATGATTTTAAGGTAGGTACTATCCAGTATGCATGCACAATAAAAAATTAAATCTCAATGTTGAATGTTATTCCAGACGTCATTTTTTTGTGGATTTTGTTACGTTCATACTTAAAAGGTCTTACGAGTATTACGAGTACATGACAAAAAAGCAATTTAATTAATTTTCCCACTTAATTTCATGTCTTTTCTGACATCCTAGTCGTAGTCTATTCTCACAATAAATAAATAAAAATAAATACTTTGGGACAATTAACACCAATTGACCTAGTCCCAAATTAGGCAACTAAAGCTGCTTGTGTCATGGTTACTTGACAACGGATGTACATACTTATAGACATAAATGTGTACTTAAATACATATGTATAACATCCATGACTTGAGTACAAACATTCATATTCATCATACACACATATATATACATACATATAGAATCCAAGACTAGGGTACACAAATATTTATAATAAACAGGGTGATATGTTTTAGACAGACCTCCATTCCGAACCTCCGGGGGTTCAAATATTATCCTTGTTTTTCTTAACGGACTACTTCTTAATTAAGTTGTACGGTTAACAGTTAACGATTAGTTGTTTCTTTATGGCTTCTGTCTGTATTATGGGACTTTCATAGCTTTTTGATGGACATAAAACGATAAGGATGGGGTTGCTGAAGTCTATTAAAAATAGCGCATATTAGCGGGTATTCTTTGAATACAAATAGCGAAATAAGATGCCTTATGTCTCTGTACCACCTATTCTGACAGTGTGTTATGTAAACATGACTTATTCCATGCAAATAGTTGATTCTATTGTATTCTATTCTAATGTGATGTAACCGACCTTGTCAATTCGCATAGTATTTGAATCCACATGGGCTAGTAAAAACTTAAAACTATGTTCGTTGGTTTATTATGTTTTATTTAATCAATTAAAAAAAACTTTAACGAGAATCACAGATAATAAATCAAATATTTCCTAATTCCACAAACTCAATTACAGTACCCTCGGATAATCCATTTCGATTTAATTATCTATCACATGTTAAACCGGAGTGGACTTTGAACCCCTCGTCGGCTGCGCAGGGGCAGCCGCCAAACCGCAATATTGTGATTCACCATCCCAATTAAGTGATTATTTATGTGTGACAAGTCATTTGGCCGCCAGTGTACACACATTAAACTGCCATTATATTTTGATCCCCCTTAATCTTTATTCGATCCCCTTAGCCACCTATTTTTAAGGGCCTCACCAGTGTTGCCACCCCAATGGTTAAAAATGTGAATCAAAGTAAAAAAGAATGAAATTTTTAAGAAAAGAATTCTATCTAAATGTTGACGCACCGAAGCGAATAATAGCTTAAAAACACAATTTTCCTAACAAATTTAATTACTTATTTAAAAAAAAATGGTAAAATTTAGTACATGTCATAATTATGCCTATTATCATTGTGTAAACTAAACGAATTAGTCGCTTTCATCAAAGCTTCTAAAGAAGGTAATTGTCTTTGCTCAACGAAAACAAATACTTAACTGGATTCTGTGCCTTACGAAATAAATAAAAATGTCTTTATTTCACATTTAGGTAAAATTTTATAATGGTTAGTAATCAACCACCACAGAAAACTTTCAAAAGAGTTAAATGAAGGCGTTAAGTCAATGAACTTGGCGGTCCACTTGACGACACAAGCCTAATTTATCCCTAAGTGAGGCTCATACAAATTATACTCGAAAAGTCTGAATCATATTTGTCTACAAATCACATTAATTTTTCCTCTTAGTTTTTGTGTGCAAGATTCACGGCATTCCATAAATTCGAGCAGTAAAAATTCGAGCACCTGCAAAAAATATACAAAAGTTGTCATTATTATTATTGTACTCCTGGCAACCCTGGATCTAATGAAACTGGTGCATTCGGATGGTACAAACAGATGTGGTGACAACCTGACAAACTGTTACGTATACCATTGTTATTAAATGGTGCTGGCGTTTTAACGAGTCGTGCAAATGCGTAAAATGAATCGAATAAAGATTATCGAGTTAGTTGAGTTCACAGTTCATCATGGTGGCTTTGAATTTGTGAAACATATGGGATGGTTTGACATGTGTTTGTTGATGTTATGGTTCTATGGAGTTAAAACTGCCATCAAATTGACTGCTTGATTACCTAACTTCATTGCATTGGCGATGCTTACCTTTGGCGATTACAGCAATTTTAGATCATCGGTTTGTACCAAGTTAATCAACTTTAGTCTGACTTTTAAAGTACGGATTTTTTTAAAATCGGGCCTTATAAATCATTTACGCAAGCCAGAAAAACCCAAAGTGTAAGCAAAATAGTTGACTGCCCTAATTCAAAATTTGTTTGAACAAGATACCAATTGCAGCAGACAGGGTAAGAGTAGAAGTCAACTTCTGTTGTTTCTGTGGTTTCTACCACACAAAATGTTATTTTTAATGCAGAAAAAATCATACGACCTCGTGTCAATATCATCAAGTGCCCACTGACAATATGAGACTTACGAGGCCAACAACGTAACCCTATTTATTTTTTATGCCCCACACCCTACGCAAAAGCGCAGTTGCTTTTTTAGCATCCCAAAGGACTTCTTATCAGTTTTAATTGCCGCGTTCCCGTCTTCCGCTCCGCCGGTTTGACTGACAACGTCTAAAAACGTCCGAAACGTTTATAACGGGCCGGCCACGCGACCGAATTAACTCCGTGTTATCCTATCATTGATAGTTGTTATCTCCGAGTGCAGCTTACGACCGCTTAGGGTACCGGGGAGAGGCATCTTTGGACTAAGGGGATGATTCGTTTAATTAATTCCATGTAGCTATGATGGGCTAGGAAGGACGAGTGCTTTTGCTTACTGTGTTACTTGTTTTTTAGGTTATTTTGGTTTATTGCAACAGGCTTCCAACACCCAGATAAAATATGTCCGATTATATTATAATACTAAAGCTGTCCTTGCGACTATGTATGTTGTAAGCATATTACTGCTGCAAGCTTTATCGTAATAACGTAAAAATGTATCATCGTTTATTTGTCTTTTAAACTCTTTCGAAATTCGTAAATTATCAATTAATTTCTCAAAAAAATTTCATAATTCATCAGCATCGGGTTGTGCGGGAAGAGGCGCTATCATTTTAGAGTTACATTACACTAGCGTACATTTTAGAATTTGATCAAGGAACTTCTAAAATGTGCTCACTCTTAAAACGGTGTTTATCTGCTGTGTAAATTTTTAATGTACTATTTAGTCGTGATAGGCCTTGAATTCTAAATCCAGACGCAATAATCTCCTCATTCAAACCGATCGCAATTCAAGCGCAACATATTGAAACGGAACCCTCGGCCCCTAGCCACCCTCAGCATAAACTTATCTGCCATTTATAATAGTTTAATTCGGATTAGATGTCCCACGGGTGGTCCCAGGGGTGGTCGCCGTGGCTGGCGCCCTGCTGCGACACATCGCGACCTATCGGGCTATCGCGGCAGATCGCGACCTGTCGGACTATCGCGGTAGATCGCGACCTGGCTGCAGACCTACTGGGTCGACAGGTTGAAGGGCGCAGATGGGGTGGTTATTGGATTTACATATTGTCATGGCATGTGAAATCGCTACTTCCCTTGCGCAATGATCAATCGCTGAGACTGTTGAGTGAGTTACTATGAAAGGTCATTAATCTCATTATGATATTTATTGTGACAGAATTCAGTTTGGTTGACTGTACGCTTTAAACATTATTTATAGAACCACGGGCTAAAGCCGATTAAATAACTATATAAAAATTCTGATGATATTTTAGCTTCTGTGTCGCCTAGATTCGACAGTGTCGAACATGGAAACAACTCTTCTAATTGGCAACATAATAATATTTTGTTAAATTAGTTTAAGTCTCCTATACCCGTTAAGTCGCAATGTTCGTTGCTATTTGAAAGCCTTGCTCTTACAGAAGTGGACAAAAAAAACAAGAAAAATATACCTGTCTATTTAAATAGACCTTAAGCTGAGCATTTAATTTTTTTTGACTCTTTAAGAAACTCTACAAAAACACAGTTTGAAAATAAGCAGCTTTTACATTTACACATTTTTCATGATTCTTTCAGAGCCCTGTGTAAAAGTTTTTTGTCACAACAAACGTTAGCTTTTACTTCTCAATTACCACGGAAACATTTTATTTCCATAGTATTTGAGAAGTTAACACGAATGCATTCGAGATGTTTATTATAATAAAAAAAATAACTACACGCTTGAAAAACAAAAAATCTGCAAGCACATCTGTGGCCCGTTTCACTAAGCTACAAGTTACAATTTTACAAGTCTAAACCGGCAACATTGGTCAATAATGACCTATGGCAATGGGCATAATAACCAATGTTGCCGGTTTAGACTTGTAAAATTGTAACTTGTAGCTTCGTGAAACGGGCCACTGGGGTCATCGTTGGTAACTTCGGAGGCCCTAACTTATTGGATAATTAGTTAATATTATACGTATAATCCACAAGCGTAATCGAAATTTATCGAAATAGCACATATAAGCTCCCCACAGTACAGGCCACGCGTACCATATCCTCAAAAAAAATCGGCAATTTTCGGGATTGGTCGGGGGCATTCGGAAGCCGTCGTGCGTCACTGCCGTCTATTACTGATTGGCTACGCGTGGCGCCGCGGGCGCAACCGTCTTCATTTAATTTAACGAGTAAAATTTTGCAGAGATGGACTCTGTTTTTATTTGATTACAAAATTTTATTAAAGACATAATGTTTTTAGATGAAAAATACTGTGTTGTGAGGTTAAATGTAAGAGAAGTCGGTAGTTATGACGTATTTTTGGTTATCACAAGGAAACGAGAGACTATAAGTATGTGGTTAAATATTTAGGTCTAATTACAATTTACAGCAACATTTTATAAAAGAGTTTGCTAACTTTAAACTACGTTCCGTTCAAAAGATCCCATTACATAGGTTTTATTTTGCCCATTTTTATTTGCAGTAACAGTAATTCATGGCAATGAAAAGGCAAATAATTCTTGTAGTGTAAATAGCAAAAAAGATGTTTTTGCAACTTTTTCGAAGAACAAAACTAAGCGTCAAAACAAAAAAGCAACAAAAAGTTTCATTCTTTTGTAAATTACTGACTCATGACTGAATTATGTTAAGCTAGTTGGAGCTGTGTCGCATACACAACGTATAAGCGACCCGTGTGGTTCGGCCTTAAGGAACTACACAGCCGAGCCGCCAATAAAATGACCCGAGAAATAATCACAAAGTCTTACTCCACGTTATTGAACTTACAAATTACAAGGGCACAAATCACCCAAACAATATCAGATAATGATTGATCCGCGAGCACAATATTTCTCAATAAAGAGCCTGTTTGCCTGAAGGCTTCGCAGGACCGGTGTCCATACAAAAAAAATTAAATTGTGATGGTTCATAAACTCCCACATACTGATAGAGCCGCATTGTAGCCAGTTGGTGATTGAAATGAAAATGAATGAAAATAAATAAATAAACCGGCGTGAAGTAGTAGCTTGCTAGGGAAAGAGGAACTTTAGATTTATTTTGGGGTCACTGGAGCATATGCATACTCGTCTAAAACTTTGAGTTGTCTTGGTTAATAAAATGCTCAAAAGACGTAACGTAAATTTTATTTTCATGTTTAAACACCCAAACACCCAATTGGTAACAGGAATTTGGAAATACATTTAATTTAGATTGACGTCTCGGCCATGTTGAAATGACTGAAGAGGCGTCTGTCACAACAATTGATTTTGAGAGTCGCGTGTTTTATGTTATGACATTATGAATGAATTTCCCTTACTTTTTTTATCAAAACCTGATAAATAAATAAAATAAATAAATAAATATCTTGGGACAGTTAACACCAATTGACTTAGTCCCAAAGTAAGCAACTAAAGCTGCTTGTGTTATGGGTACTAGACAATGGATATACATACTTATATAGATAAATATATTTTTAGCAGTAGGGTAACTTTTTAAGAAAAATAAACACCGGATTACGAAAAAGCTAACTATAATTATCAATTATCACAATCAACACTTAACAATTGTATGGGAACCAAGCCGCAGAGTGATTTTTGTTGCCAAACAACGCCGCTCGCGAGACAAGACTGCTCCTTCGCGCCAAATGTGACAGCTGTCAGCTGTCACCGCGCATGAAGCAGTGACGCATGTCAAAAGTTTAGGCGCGTTCAGATGCTTATTCTAACACGGCTTCTCCTGACCGCGTATCGTCCTCGATTGCCTTTTTAATTGGAAGTCCGTGGAGTTTTCTTCTGGCGCTGCCTCCTCACCACCAGCACACAGGTTGCTAGGTGGGCCTTGTAGACGTGCCCGCGTCTACTGACGACTCAGTGTCTTCCCGGTTCGGTTCTGACGTCAATGGGTCATGGGCTTCATCATCTGAAACAACGGTATCAACATTCGTCCACAAACACTAAGACCTGATCATAAAAGCTGTACACACTTTTATTTAGCTTTTATGGCACTCTTTCATCATCACATCATTCATCATCTGTTTCTTTTGTTGAGACGTCTCATACCTTTCACACTATTAAACAAGAGCAGAGGCCTCACTGAATCACATGCTCGTGCATAGGGGCAGAGGCATCCCTTCTCGCCTACCCCAAGAAGATGAGAATGAAAACCCAGTCTCACCTCCATCACACTTACTAATCAAGCATCACTGAATCGCTTGGTATCTAAGTAAGCATAGTTCACGTGGTGCTCTAGATGCGCAGAGATTACCTCACTGAATCGTAATCTCAGAGTTATGGCAACAGAAAGACCATGTTGCTACTACATCGTTTAGACTGACTCTTCCTTATACTGTGTTAATTCCCGTTGTCATTCTGTTTATAAGAGATTTTCGTCAGTTAGTTTGTCTATGGGATAGTCAGGTAGAATTCTACATTAATCAAATTGAAAGAAAAATAAGAGGAAGGCTAAACAGAATCGCAACTTTCAGTCAGAACACAGTGCCATTAATTGAGCACTTACTTTCAAACATAGCAGCGCAAGACTCTGGGCACCACTCTCCTTGCCACAGCACAAGATACTCAGCAGCAGATTGTGTCGTTTTGCCATAAGATCCACTTAACAACTGCAGTTCATAACGCCCTTGGGGTAATACCTTGAGGATCTTGTAAGGGCCTCTCATTCCGGAGTCCAGCTTTCCAGTGGATTGCGAGTACTTTATCGCAAATACCAAGTCACCCACTTTAAAAACTCGAGCTGGGCGTCGTTTTTCATTTGCAGAGGCATCTTGCAGTGCACGGTTTCGCTCTAAAAGTTCGCTGGCCCGTCTTCTACACAAGTCACGCCACGAGACTCGATTAGGCTGTTTGTTGTCTATAGCCAAATCTCGAATTAAGCTTCGGATGGCTGGCGTGGTACCATCAACTCCTACAAGCAGGTTTAAGGCTGACGCCTGTGTGGTTTTTTGCTTGGTAATATTGAGAATCAGCTGGAGTTTCCATAATGTTTCGGACCATGATGTGTTCTTGTAGTTTGCTTCGATGCGAATCATGTTGAGCATGGTCCTGATGTACCGCTCCACTTGTCCATTTGAATGGTGCATTTCAGCCGTAATATAGTGGATGTCGCATCCTAATTCCTTGAGCCACTTAACAAAGTGTGTTGCTACAAACATTCGCCCACGATCAGCTACCAGCAATTTGGGTGTGCCGAATAAAGAAACAACATTTGAGAGAGCTTTCATTAGCTCATCGGCGACCTGACGTTTCATTGGATAAAGCAAACAGTATTTGCTGAAAGCGTCCACAATTAAAAGAACAAACTTGTAACCATGAGATAAAGGTAATGGACCCAGGGCATCTAGATGGATGGTATCAAAAGGCACATCTGGCTTTGGCCAAGACGAAATATGTTGGTGAGTTGCCCTTGGGACCCGTTTCATTGAAATACATACGAGACAATGTGCCACATATTTAGCCACAAATTGACGCAGACCAGGGAACCAAAAATGCTTGAGGATCAAATCAAGTGT
The DNA here is from genome assembly GCA_963691745.1 of Ditula angustiorana. Classification (NCBI taxonomy): domain Eukaryota; kingdom Metazoa; phylum Arthropoda; class Insecta; order Lepidoptera; family Tortricidae; genus Ditula; species Ditula angustiorana. The sequence goes on from OY829495.1 coordinate 5,367,422, forward strand.
CTTATCGTAGCCTACATGCTCGTGTTCATCATGGAAGATTCGCAAAAGACTCAATCGGTGCCCTCTGGGAATGTAGCACAATAGTCTTGCCTCCCCAACTAGTGGTGTATATCGATAGAAAAGCGTGTCGTTCTGGCAAAAGTAACGAGTTGGGTCCAGTTTCCCCTCCTGTAATTGCTGAATGAGATCTTTAGTTTCTTCATCCGCCGCCTGTGCTATCTGAGCCCAGTTGCGCGGTCGAGTGATGTGATTAATGCTCATGATTGGGTTACGGCTCAAATAATCCGCATGACTCATTAAGGTTCCCTTTCGGTATTCTATGTCAAAAGAGAAATCTTGAAGGTAAACCCACCAGCGAGCAACACGAGGGAGCAGGTCCTTCTTCTTTTCTGTAGCCTTCAAAGCGTTACAGTCCGTCACTAGTTTAAACTTAATGCCCACTAAATAATGACGGAAGTGCTGCAACGCCTTGACGACTGCTAACGTTTCAAGTTCATAAGAATGGTACCTGCTCTCTGCGCCTTGTGTGCTTTTGCTAAAGTAAGCAACCACTCGCTTTTTACCGTCGTGGTGAGTTTGCATTAGCACTGAACCATAACCAATACTGCTTGCGTCCGTATGGACTTCTGTCTTTAACTCGGGATCAAATATAGTCAGTAAAGGTTCTGTAGTCAGTCGTTTTATTATGTCCTGGCGAACGGTTTCCTGTTCTGGACCCCAATGGAAAGGAATGTCTTTTTTAAGCAATTGCGACATACATGCTGTCTTTGTTGCATAACCCTCGATGTACCGCCTAAAGTACCCAGCTAACCCCAAGAATTGCCTAACCTGCTTCACGTTCGTTGGAGGTGGGGCTTTAACTAATGCTTCTACTTTGCGAGGGCTTGGCCTAACCTGACCCATACTAACCACCCTGCCTAAGTATTCTACTTCAGTCGTGAGAAAGGAGCATTTTCGGAGATTTATAGAAAATCCCGCCTCAGTCAATGTTTTGAGAACTTGGCTCAGTAGTTCGATACCCTCTTCTACAGTAGAGCTCAAAAGAAGCACATCGTCAATGTAAACTAGTACAGACCCCGCTTCAATAAAAGTTCTCAGTGTTTTATTGATGATACGCTGATACACTATTGGGGAGTTTGTCAGACCGAAGGGCATTTTAACAAACTCATAATGCCCCTCCGGTGTGACAAACCCTGTCTTGTGAATTGAATTCTCATCAATCGGGATCTGATGAAACCCGGTTGCCATATCAAGACTGCTGAAAAATCTGAATTTACCTAAGCGATCTATGTGATCATCTATTAATGGCAACGGGTACCGATTCCGCACGGTGAGTCGGTTTAAGGCGCGGTAGTCGACGCACATTCTGTCCGAGCCGTCTTTTTTCTTAACTAAAATTATAGGGCTGGAGTACTCGGACGTCGACTCCCTAATAATTCCTTTATCTTTAAGGTCACCAATAATTTCACGTACTTTTAACTTCTCCTGATGGGAGAGCTTGTACGGCCTATATGCAACTGCTGTGTGACCCGTGAGGTTGATGGTCATTTTGCCTGTCTTCACCGTAGTAGTTGCAGTGCCTGTTATTAAAAACTCTGAATACTTGTCAAGCACGGATAGTAATAGCTCGCGCTCGTGACCTTGAAGAGGTGTGTTGATTTGAGCGTCATTAGTAGTTACCGTACCAATGTGCTTAGTTGTATCAGTAGAGCGCGTAAGATATTGACGGTCTTTTGTGCGAACGAAGGTAACCCCATCACGATTTAAAATGTCTGTTCCAATAATGACCGGAAAACTGATATATTTTGAAGGCACTACTACGAAATCTGCCTCGATAGAAATCTCACTAAACTCTACTGTTAGTGTAACGTAATGGTCAACGGTTATGTCTTGACCGCCGATTCCCCTTAATGTGCAATTGACATTTTTAAGTGAATGTGAAAAGTACTTCAATACATCTGACGATATCAATGAAACGTTAAGTGCTCCACTGTCAATTAGTACATCAATAGGGACTCCTTGTATAACTGCGGTGGTTATGTCGTTATTGTCGATGTTACTGTGTGTGCGCTCTGTACAAAGATTCACTTTACGCTTGTTACGCATCTCCGATCTATCTTTCGCAAAACATGTCTGTTCGGAATGACCTGGTTTTTTACAAAAAGTACACGACGTATTAGTATTACTAGTTGACGTACTTGCAATCACAGATTCGGAATTATTTTTAATTTTTAATTTTTTTGGGCAATGAAAACTTTTATGCCCGGTCTGGCCGCATGAGTAGCATTTTTTGTCAGACTGAACTGGTAAGGCACGCTTTTTAGCAAAGGGTGTTCGTACTTCCGGTTTGTTTCGGTTAGGTTTAACATAAATCGATAGAAATGACACTAAGTTGTCACATGTCAAATTTGCATTAGCGGCTGCTGCTCTAATTTGAGGATCGTTTATGCCTCTAATGACAATCAACACCATGAGTTCCTCACTCAGTCCTTTTACTATTTTTAAACGTAGCAAAGTTCGTCTCGCATACTCAGCATAAGTCATATATTTATCGGAGTTAGAACTCATCGTGTCATATAAAATGTTTGCGTAGTCAAGCCTACGCGGTTAAATTCCTTGACAAAGCTACGCCACGATCTGTCATTTGACACCCACTCGTGCAGCCAGGTCCGTGCGTCTCCTTTGAGACAAGCCGCCACGCGAGATAAGCACTCGTAGTCGTCCCAGCCGTTCGAAAACTTGGCCCGTTCCACTTCCTTACACCAATCATCAATGTCGTGAATAGATGGGTCAAAATTCGACACGAAATAACTATGAGATTGAGTTGGTTTGATAGATTTAATGGCTTCAATCAGATCTTGCGCAGAAGTGGACGTAGATGCAGTGTTCTCACTAGTCTGGGACACGCGAGGCATCAAATCAACATTAGTAATGTTACTTACGGCTTGTTCCAATGGTGACGCACTTACGACTTGTTCACTCTTTTGTACCTCGGTAGTAACAACTATAGCCGGCGTGCTATGTGACACGGGAACATTATTTTGTTCGCAGGGTGCCTCTAGGGGCTTACTAGGTACCACGGGGCGTGCAGAAGGACACGGTATCACGTCAGAACTAACACTACTCGTACTCGCGTTATTGTTACAAACTGATCCACTCCGAGCTACGCGTTCCATTGAATCTATATGGCTCAAAGTCGAGCTTCTATTGCCATGTTCCAAGGCATCAATACGAGATAAAATTGTGTTTAAAACCGTATTAAGATCGTGTTGAGGCGGCGCCGGCGTGCGCGTTCGCGATCGCTCACGATACCTACGACCTCGGTCGTACCGACGGGTCTTGCTTCGCGAACGTCGTTTTTCGTTGGGCATATTTGAAACAGAAAGTTTTCGGTTGTAAGAAAACCTGTACTAACAAAAATCGTCGTCTTGCTCGATTCCCAAAGAGTTATTTAAGCAATTAAAAACGATAACAAATGGCAAGCGATAGGTATACAGGCCTTATGGGCTAGAATCGTTTCCCACTACTGATTTTAGCAGTAGGGTAACTTTTTAAGAAAAATAAACACCGGATTACGAAAAAGCTAACTATAATTATCAATTATCACAATCAACACTTAACAATTGTATGGGAACCAAGCCGCAGAGTGATTTTTGTTGCCAAACAACGCCGCTCGCGAGACAAGACTGCTCCTTCGCGCCAAATGTGACAGCTGTCAGCTGTCACCGCGCATGAAGCAGTGACGCATGTCAAAAGTTTAGGGCGCGTTCAGATGCTTATTCTAACAATATACATATAACATACACGACTCGGGCACAAACATTCGTATTCATCATACAAACATTTGCCCCTCCCGGGAATCGAACCTGGTACCTCAAGCTTCATAGTCAGGGTCACTAACCACTAGGCTATCCGGCCGTCAACGGATAGATTAGTTACATTGTTTTTTTTGTTAAAGTTTTATTAAAATCAACGATAAGCAGCGATATGTTCTTTGCCTTATCATTAGTATTTACCGTATCTTTCAGATGCGTGTATTAGGAAACTATTAGACCCACCAAAATTTTGTATGGCAGCCTAAAGCAAACCGAACCTCTTAAGGTACCGTCAACCATTAATTTGGTGGTCTTTAATACAAGCAGCGCCGTTTATACAGACGATGGCTAAATAACATGTTGATATTGACAGGCTGTGGTTGATCACGATTAATTTTGCCAAATGTTTTGGTATTACGCGCTCGAAATATAGATGTCGTGACTGTCGCATCGTGATCTTTGATGTTTTAGTCATTACCATTTCGTCACAACGCTTCTGTATAAGATGTACTTTGATGCAAAATGAAGACATAAATGGGTAATTAGTAGTCATAACACAAAGCAATTAAGTTAATGTGTGTGTGTGTGTTATGTGCTAGTAATTAAGTTATTATATATAATAATATGTATGTTAGTCTTTAAGGTATTTATCTATGGGCTTATGCAGCCTGAAATAAACTTATTCTATTCTATTCTAAAACAAAAACGCCATAAGTAATTTTGCTTAGTTCCTTAACCTTTAACGAAAAAACACAACTTGCGCAATTTTTTAGGTTAATTGGCATTCTAAGTATCAATATCATAAAGTCCTTATCATTTGCCTAAGATACAAGCTACAGTTGTATCCTAGTAGACATTTTTGGCTACAGGTGTAAGTTGTATTAAGTGTTTCATGTTTTTATTAAAATTGTTATTTTATTTCGTGAAACAAACCCGCTATCCGCCTCTGTGTGTCCTAAACCACGCAATTGGATAACGTTTTCACTATTATTTAGAGACTTTTTGACGAAAGGTTTTATGTACAATACAATGACATGCTTATTGTGCCCGTGCCAAGTAGGGATAGGTCACTAGTCACATTTATAAATCGTTCATTCACACGATGCAAATTGCAATTTTACGAGTAGAGTTTGTAAATTTCTACTAAAAATCTCAATTTTGTTGTCAATAAATAGTCATTACCACGCGCGAGCGGTAATGAGAGAGCGGCGCAGTAATGACGTAATTGTGGCCATCGTGCCACCGCCATCGCCACCGATGGCCGAAATTAATTTAAACATTGACTTATTACACGATGGACTGGGAGACCAGTGGCCCGTTTCACGAAGCTACAAGTTGCAATTTTACAAGTCTAAACCATCATTGGTCATTATGTCCATTGCCATTGGTCATTGGTCCACAGAGTTCCATTAGGCCACAGAGTTCTAAATCTTTGGTGAAATCTATTAAACTCTGCATGTAAAAGGTAGAGCAATCATAAAGCGTTACGTGTGTAATTCGGCTCTATTATTGTAATTGCATTCTTGTATCACTACTAATGCTATTAACATAATTCAAAATTTAGAATCGTTTTAAGGATTGTAAATTGCTGACGGGCTGAGTAGGTTAACTAGTTATTTCCATTGAGAATGGAAATAAACTATTTTATCCCTAGAAAATATTACAAAGTTCCCATAATGCAGCCAACAGCTAGTAGTTTATAGTGAAATTAATTTACGCTCAATATTTCGTCCAGGCTCCGGTTCTACGTCAGATACTCACCGACAATGTAACAACTACACAATAAACAGTTTATATATTGGACACCATAAAATTAAGACTAATTTTACTGCTAACTTACACTTGGCTTATATGACGGTTTCAACAATGTATGAAATTGTCCTATTTCAAATACAGCTTTTTGGCAATGTCTGAGTCAGCTGGCAGAGGTAATAAGGCCATTCAAGGGCTATATAAGGAATTGTCATTACCATAATCTTCGGTCTATATATGTCCTACTGCTGGGCAGTGCTGGGCACAGATCTCTTCTTACAACGAGAAGGTTTGGGCATTAGTTACCACGTCGACCCCGTGGTGAAAAAAATGTTTCGCAAGTATGTGTAGCTTTCCTTCATTGACAAGCTAAATATGTTCAATAACAAAAAGCTTCACATTTTAGTAGAGTCACACTGTAGCCAGTTTCTGACCGGGGTAATATAACACTCTCACTGAGTGACGTGAAGTAGTAGCTTTTGCTACTGCTTTTCGTACGACGAGTGAGATATCTGAACGCCCACAAATCAGCTATTCTTTTGGGGTCAGTGGTTCAAGTGGGCTGCGGTGATCACTTCCTACTAGGTATTGAGGGTGGTAGGACCTTGTGCAAGGTCCGTCCGGATCGCTACCACCATCTTGCTCGCTAATCCTGCCGCTAAGCAGCAGTGCTTGCGCTGTTGTGTTCCGGCGTGGAGAGCAAGACAGCCGGTGTAATTACTGGCACAAGAGGTATTCCATCTTAGCCCTCTGGGTTGGCAACGCATCTGCACTCTCTTTGTTGTTGCAGGTGTATATAGGCGGTGGTGATCACTTACCATCAGGTGACCCACTTGCTTGTTTGCCTTCCTATGTTGTATAAAAAAAAAAGAAAAAGGTAATCTAGATGCTCATTTGCTTTCTACAAAAAAATGGACAGAAATTTTTAAAAACTCAGAAGTGCGTGCTTGGGTTCGAACCCACAATGATACCGCCACCAACTTCCACCACCTTTAAGCAGAGAGGTGCCAAAGGTGGTGAGACGAACCGTTAGGCAGCGACGTTTTTATGGATTGCGTTTTATACGCAGGTTTTATATGAGTAAAATAATAATAAGGCTAAACAACATGTTCAAGTATGCCTGACGACAAGCAAGCTTTTTTACGATGTTTCTTAGGAATTACGTTATTGTAAAGTCAAAGCCAAAATCAAAATATCCTGCGTCAGATTAAGCTTATAAAAACTTACGAATTTCAGAAAATTTATCAACGGTCCGGGAAAATATTTTGATGAGGCACCGGTAAAAAATTAACGATGTGTCATTTAAAAACCAACAAAGTTGCAATGTTATTTTCCTGAAGTAGTTACTTGAATGCCTCTGGATGTATAACAAACAGACAAGCATAAAAATGTAGCTTGTAGCAATGAATACTTAATAATGCGAGAAGATAAAAAAACGAAAAACACTACGGCAGCCGAGAAGTGCTACCGAAACGTCTCTACAAAAAAAAAACACGCCTGTATGCAATATTTTTTATAAATAATGTTATAGTAAATTTCACAAATTTCCTTCCCTCTCCACGAAAACAGTGTTAAATCCAACATTCTCGTGCAAATCGTCCATTAACACAAATCCGCCCTCCCACACATATATCTACATGAATTAACCAACATTACACACTAAAAACTATTAACCACTATTATACGTGTTTCGCTTCTAAACGAAGCATTATCAGTACGAACGATAGACACGCTTATGTTTTTCGTCCTCTCGTGCACAGTAACTCATATCATAGTCAATTTTAATCATCCGTCATCACCGCATCACTTCCCACCTGCAGACTCGCCTTGCCTTTTACCGTCGTTATGATGCCCTTTCAATCCGCACACCAATCAAAATCCACAGCCGCTTTTTACACGCTTTTGAGATGAAACTTCATACATTTTTCATGGGACAGACCTGGTTTTACCACGATATTATACTACTACAACGCTTGAAATGGCACCTTATGGTTTTGTTTTAGGGGTTTTATGTGTGTCTGTGTATGTTGGTTTGGCTGTTCGAGCTCAATTAAAGCGCAGAAACGCTCGTCATTAGCGAATCGGCAATATTCCACGGTGTTCTTGTGCGAGCGTCGCGTCGACCGGTGCGATGTCATCTCCACCCGGTAATGTTACTATGGTAATGACAATATGCTGATTTTTAGAGTAGTTCCTGATACGATGAAAGTTAGTCATTTTAGTTAGTCTTAATTATTATCTTTATTGTAAGTAAGTAAGTATTATTGTTTGCGGGTGGTAGAACCTTGTGCAAGGTCCATCCGGATCGCTACCACCATTATGCTCGCTAATCCAGCCGCTAAAGAGCAGTGCTTGCACTGTTGTGTTCCGGCGTGAAGAGCAAGACAGCCGGTGCAATTACTGGCACAAGAGGTATTCCATCTTAGCCCTCTGGGTTGCCAATGCATCTGCAATCTCTTCGATGTTGCGGGTGTCTATAGGCGGTGGTGTACACTTACCATCAGGTGACTCACTTGCTTGTTTGCCTTCCTATTTCATAAAAAAAAAACTAACGCTACGGATGTATCTACAACGTCTGAAATAAAATATTATATTGTTTTTTTTATATTTGAAAAGAAAAAAAGGTATATTTAAAAGGGTATATTTATACATATTTTTTATATTAAAAAGGAAGGAAAACAAGCAAGTGGGTCACCTGATGGTAAGTGATCACCACCGCCCATAAACACCTGCCACACCAAGAAGATTACGGATGCGTTGCCAACCCAGAGGGCTAAGAAGGAATACCTCTTGTGCCAGTGATTGCACCGGCTGTCTTGCTCTCCACGCCGGAACACAACAGTGCAAGCACTGCTGTTTAGCGGCTGGACTAGCGAGCATAATGGTGGTAGCGATCCGGACTGACCTTGCACAAGGTTCGACCACCCACCACCCGCAAATTATGTTATATTACACACGTTTGATTAATATATTCACGATCAAATACATTGCCGTTATTTGGGACTAATTCGTTAAAGCCTTAAAGCAAGTTAATTCAACTTATACATTATGTATGGAACTGCATACAAACCACCCCACGCCAGCCTCGTATTTGTATGGAGCGTGCGTAGCGTGCCCCGCAGTGGGGTTTCGCCCTAAGAGCCAGTGTAAATCTCCTTGATTTTTTTGTGTGTTCAGCTACTTTCTTCTGCTGCTGAATGTACAGTCAAGGAAATTGAAACATGTACCACCGTAGAACCTAGTCGAAGAGACATACGCATGACATTTGTATGACATACTCTGGCGTTTAACGCGTCGCGTCATTGCGATAGGGTGCTAAGGTGGTACGTGAATATATTTCCCCTACTGTACGAATTAACTTAGCTACTTACTGAATATATTGAACTAAGTGCGCGAATTGCTTAATGTCTGACCGATTGGTCAAACGTTATTTCAATTGAAATTAAGTTCTAGGCTTCGTCTCTTAGGAAAGAAGATAAAAATAAGCTAAGATCCAGGTCTTGTATGTAAATATTTTTTTAACTGGTTGTAGATTATTTTCATCTTAAATGAATAAATTTTAGCATGAGCCTTAATCCAGTAAAAAAATCGACTTCGACTTTGAAGGCCACGTAACAATCATTCATCATGTCTCCACACCTCTTTTTTAAACAACATAGAAAGAAAACGAGCAAGTGGATCACCCGATGGTAAGTGATCACCACCGCCCATAAACACCTGCCACAACAAGGAGATTGCAGATGCGTTGCCAACCCAGACTACTAGATGGAATACCTCTTGTGCCAGTAATTGAACCGGCTGTCTTGCTCTCCACACCGGAACACAACAGCGCAAGCACTGCTGCTTAACGGCAGGGTTAGAGAGCAAGATGGTGGTAGCGATCTGGACGAACCTTGCACAAGGTCCTACCACCCGCAAGTCTTTTACGTGTGTCAACGTAATTTCAACAATTTCTGAGATAATTACGGTAAGACCACTGCTGTTTATTCAAATAAGGTACGTGGCAATCATTGCAAAATTATGCACGGCTCTATTAGCCTCGACGCCATGCGTGTTTGCCTCACAGGAGGAAATGCATGGCACAATAAAACTCTTATATTTAACTTTTTAAACCAACGGCTCAGATAACCAAATAAACTTTACTGGGGGTAAAATTTTCAAGCCCCATAAGCTGCTATTCGAAAGATAATTTGAAATTGCGTATAAGTATTTGAAACATTCTTACACAACGATTTGAAAGTCGGCCTTTAGATGGGTTAATCGGCCGTAGTCAAACATTAAATGACTGAAAAAACATTTGATTTGTTTTTTACTTGTTAATTTACCTCGTCGCTTCGACTGCATTGCAAAGGGCGTGGTTACGAGTAGACTGAAGCGGAGAGTTTACGTTAAAATACGGTTGAAACGTTATGGTAAATATATAATTCTATTATCGCGATAAATTTCCCGGTGAATGTTACATGTATGTTTGAAAATGGCGAAGGGTTAAAACAATTTATCGCCACTATTTCTCTAGAGTAAAAACGTATAAAAATTGAACGCACTTCGGTCATTCCATAGCGAGCTGTGACCGCGGACGTCTGCAATCATAATATCTCGATATTTATGAGCTCGACTCGCGTTCGCCGGCAAAAACGGAACACATCCCCTTCGCAATGCCGCTGACCTTTTTATGTCTTCTTCTCGTCCCGCATTTTTCGAGCAAAACTGATTGTTTACCGGAAAAAATTACGTCTGTTAGTCGAAACGGAGCACATAAATAAAAGATGCGGTCGTTGGAGAATTTTGATTCGGTGCTTTTTGTTCTTACAGAATACCGATTGTGGAGCGTATCGATAAAAAGTCGAGCGATGTACGATTGAGAAAGGAACGTGGTGTCAAGTGTGGCTTGCGAGATTTATTTGCGCCCACTTACAGCCCACGACACGCCGCGACGGCTGGACTTCCTTTTACACTTTTTCCGCGTTATGTAAAACAGATAACCCTGTATCGCCTTGTTTATACACCATGATTGACCATGAAGATCGCCTGAACGCACGGGTTGACTTATAAACAAGCAATGACTTTAATTACGATGCCATTTATTACATAAATTACGCTTATTGACAGATGTCCTTTGGCTTCCTCTTGTACGATTGATAATTGTTGGATAATTAACGGATCTTCTTATCGGAATCTAATTAGAACAAATGCAAGTTGAAAAGTCTATTGCACCTATGGGCAAACATCGCAGACCCGGCTGAACCAAATTAATGACTTTTTTAACGGAAAAGGGAAGCAAACAAGCATATGAGCTAGTGTTAGAAAGTGATCATTACCGCTCATGGGAACCAACAAAACAATTCATCTGTGTTTCATCTGGATTACATACAGTTAACCAATTTGATTTATAGGGCACTGTAGAACCTTTTCACAATAAATGTCATAATGACTTCTCAATAAATGGCGTAATATCCCAGTGATGACACAATGCGACGACGTTCCACAGTGACCCATAAATCAAATTGGTGGACTGTACATTGTACTCGTAGCTTAAAACCACTCCGCAAAGTATAAAGGATCCTCAAAACTGTTGGTTTTAGTTGTGAAATTTGAAGTGTTTTAATAAGCGGTAAATTCATTTAACCATTGCCTTTTAGGGCATAATTAATAGCGGCATCTACACGGCGGCATTCGCGGGATCTAAAAATGTAAGGACATTCCCGGGCGTACTTTGTTGGACGTTTCTTTAAAGGAAATATGCATTGCAATGTAATAAATATAAACCTATGCAGCACAAGAACGGGAGCTTAGCGAAGGAAAAATAATTTAAAAGAAATAAACGACATAAAAGTCATTTTTTTTTACTATAACGCCGAAGCTATATCATCTTACTATGTATTATTATTACATAAATAAGCTCAATCAAGTTGAGCTTATGGGCAAATGGTGGCAAATGTGGCGGTATGTGGTATTTACCACAGAACGCCATTTGCCCCGGTCCGGGCATATCTCCCTCGCTTCCTTCACACACATTCCTCTCTTCATACACTCTCGGCAGTTCCGGGTAATTCTAATTCGGCCTGTCTTCAGCACATCACCGATCATCATGACGTTAGTGTTAGTACTAAATTACAATACTAAGAACTAGTTTTAGAAAAAAATAACAAAATATTCAAACTACTATCTTGCTATTTATGAAAGAATTTTAGAAATCGGTTCAGTAGTTTCAGTGATTACCGCCTAAATACAAACAAACAAAGTTTACCTCTTTCTTACATTAGTATAGATGTAGATGTTTGTGTAGATTAATGTAGATAGTGTAGATGTAGATTAAATTAGTGTCATCATCATCATCATCATCTCAGCCACAAGAAGTCCACTGTTGGACATAGGCCTCCTCCATGGATTTCCAAAGTGGCCGGTTGGAAGCAGTATGCAACCAGCGCCTTCCTGCCACCTGTATGAGGTCATCGGACCATCTTGTGGCTGGTCGTCCTACGCTGCGCTTGCCAATACGCGGCCGCCATTCGAGAACTTTCCGACCCCATCGGCCATCAGTTCTCCGTGCTATGTGCCCTGCCCACTGCCACTTCAACTTGCTAATCCGCTGGGCTACGTCGGTTACTTTCGTTCGTCTGCGGATCTCCTCATTTCTGATTCGATCACGCAGAGAAACGAGAGAGTTTGCCTTCCTATGTTGTAAAAAAAAAAAGTATATTGTTAATTTACTTCGACGTTTCGACCATGTTTCAGCGGCCGTGGTCACTAGTAAACTCAGACTCGTCGAGGTAAATTTACAATATACTTTTATCGCGTTAAAGTCCTGATAACGTAATAAATGTGAGACGCACTGAGTTATGTACCGAGTTAAGGCGTATCGAGGAGATTCGTCCTAGACGCACTGATGGCTGTTGTGTAGCTTTTTTCTTATCGGTATTTACATTTACTAACACTAAGGGACGTTGCTCTTTAGCTCAATTTAATAAAATGGACTAAACCTACAGTCTGAATCAATAGAAATGCCGATATTGTAAACAAACCAATTTACCATTATCACTCCGTAATCGCGTCGTTTTGAACAACAACTATGATCCCATTATCGATTTATACGATTTATCCTTGTATTTTTATTCGTTTTAAATCCAAATATCTGTTAATTATCTGTTACGTCAATAAACAATTTCCTTTTAAATTGACAGATATGTGTCAAATGCTAGCCATCCTGTTTACAACATTGGCCATTTCTAATGAACTCGACTTCATACCTATCATAAGGCTTACGATACACATTGCGAAGGTTTTTTATAAACAAGCATGCGGGTCACCTGATATAAAGTGATCAAAGTCACTAAATATGAGATATTAATACAGACTCTGTAGCGGTCCATCCGTACCTTATACAGCGTGTATCGATAAAGATCGTGAGAAATATCGCATTATTGCTAACATTTGATGAACAACGTCTTATAGTAGTTTTTATATTAGATATAAAAAACGTCATCGCCACAAGAAGAACAATGGAGTGAAGTTAAAATTAAAACTTAAATCTATTTAAGTAAAATGGCAAAAGGCTTAGCATGAGCGGTGAGTGAGATAGTAATTTTATATTACGAGCTAAAATCCGCGACTTTGCCCGCATGGTTTTATTTATACATATTATGGGTTAAAAAGTATCCTAGGTATGTTTAAATCCCGGACATGATCTAAATCAATCCAGCCGTTTATGCGTGATTAGGGGACAATTATCCAAATGTCCAAACATTCGCACTTCTAATATTAGAAGGGCTACACCCACTGCGCTAATTATAAGCCAGGACCGTTTTAGTAGCAGCGTTTTATCCATGTACGACAGTATCGTGTAGGATAATACCAACGATATCTATGTACTTACTAGATAGAGTATTCTAAACTGTCACTTAGTCCCACACAACTTCAGAGCATTTAGCACGACCACGAATCTTCTCGAAACGCGTTAACTCGCTACGTAACTCATTGCATCTCTCTCCTACTGGGCTACTTAGAATGAGACGCACTGAGTTACGTAGCGAGTTAACACGAGAAGATTTGTACTAGGTGCACAGTTTTGGCACCTCACCTCACTAGCTCTGTTTCGCTTTTACTTGCGGAAGGCGCCATAGCGTCGTGCGCCCCATTGAAAGAAAAAGAAAGAAAGAAAATGTTTATTTCAAAAAACAATAAGAAACAAAGAAAACAGATGAAAAATAACATGGCATTGCACGCGTTGGTGGCTGAATGAAGACTACGATGATTGTTCTAATGAGCTATTCTTGTGTAACCAATAGTTCAATAGATAATACAGATACTTAGAAGTATTGTCGCATAAATGATAAATACAATGAAAACAAAAGAATTTAATTTCGTTATCAGCGTCCAAGTGTCCTTAATTTTCCGTAGCTCGCTCTCTCAACTGAGCAACGAAAGACTCTGCTGGAAATTATTAATTAACTGGTAAGCAAGATGAGAAAGAGTAATGCATCGTTCACTAGCCGTTTAAACGCGACTACAATAGCATGCTAAAGGCAGTAAACCATATATGATTACATATATGACGCATGCAAAAGGCACCAATGCGCCCTTAATAATTATACCACATTTAAAGAAATAAAACATTTCTTTTCTAGTCTATTTAGCTTAAACTTTGGTATACTTACGAATTAGTTACTATTTTTGGTTTAGAAAAACCTAGTATAAATAAACATCCCACTTAAGTCACACTCGACAAACGGACCAACTGTCCGATTGTCTCCAACTAAAGTCAAAAGTTGTCCTTAATGAGCCACCCTTAATTAGATCATTATCTGGGAATTAATGCTACTTTTTGCTAATTATAATTATACGTCTCCGAGATGCGTATTCCGGTTTATTCCGGTTTGTCCCGGTTATTGTCCGGATCGGATGGCGCAATTAGCCGGCGCGTGACTTGATATCAATACGGCGTGCAGGAGAGTCATTCTCTAAGGACAACAGCGACGAGCTCGACGCTGGCGCAGCGCCCTGTCTTGCTCTAGCGCGCTAGCTCGAGTGAGCGAGACAGGGCGATGCTTTGACGTCGAGTCCGACGCTGATGCGCTTAGAGAATAACAGTGCAGCCGTATACGGTCTCCGAGCCGCGAACTGTAATGAGTGGAAGATTATTTTGGTTTTTTCTAAGGTTTTAAGATTATGGTTGTAATTTTACTGAGTTTTTATTTGTATCAATTAGGAATTCATAATAATTTGCACATGTAGGATAACGGTCTAACCCCCTTTTTCATAGAAAGTTAACAATATTTTTAAGCTAACAAATGTTTCGTCCCTTTCATTTCAGGGCAAACGTCGCAATGACAGATAAAGATAGAAAACAAATGTCAACTAACAAACGTTTACGAAGCGTTTATGAATGAGGGGGTAAGCCATCAGTCCCAATAATTGACGAAAAGATACGAAAACACGAGTAAAAAGAATAACAAAGATGTCAATTACTGGTTAAAATAAAGCTCTACATTTGTCAAGCACTGAGACGGTTACTTTATACGCGTATAGCTTTATTTTTCTAGTAAAATAACCACAAATTAACAGGTTTGGATGAATTTCATTTGTTTAGCCGCTTGAAAAGTGACTTCAATCATGGTCGCAAAATCAATTCTCCTTCTAAACCACGCAACTGAGTTTGATATGGTTTTCACTGTCATTTAGAGATTTTTTTACGAAAGGTTTTTATGTAAATTACATCTCGATTGCGCTTGTGCCAAGCCGCGGCGGGTGTTAGTTAAAACCTCAGTGGCCCTAACATGTCTGGCCAAATTTAGTTTATCTCTATCTGCGTCCCTTTCTTGTGACACTAGTTAGACAGAGACACGGGGAGGGGTTAAACTAAACCTGGGCTGTCATGTTAGGGCCGCTGAACGTGCTAATATAAGACTCTTTTAAGCAAAAGACTTTTATTAAGAAAAAGAAACAAAGTGATCACAGAAAAGAAAATAGAAAAGTAAAAATCTAATTAAAATTAAAATGAAAAATTTGAGCTGTTTATTTGTACATTTTCCATATTTTTTTGTATTATAGACCTTAAATTTTTGTAACCAAAATTTCTTTCGATTTTTATTTTAAATGTAATTTTTCTTTGTGTTGTCATTACATAGGTTTTTAATATTACAGGCAATACAGGCTTTGTTTTTCTTTCTTTTCAGATTATTTTATCTTTTGTTTTTGTCCAAATTAAACCGATAAATTAAAATTGCGTACAATTTGTTTTAGTTAAAATGCGTAAAGGGCGTATTCATACTTTGTTTGATGCACGATCATTTCGTGAAATTTAAGCGTGTTTTCAAATTATAATAGAGTTTTTAGTTTTGTTGGGATGTCGTTCAAAAACAAATCGGAACAAATTGCCTTGCTATTCCGCGAAACCAGAGCAAAATCTTCAAGTTTCGAAAAATAAACAACTATTTTTGTAATGTTTACATAAAAAAAAAGACCATCGAGCATGCGGAAAATGTAATCTTGTAATATATTGATTACCATCGCCTATGGGAATCAGCGCCCGAAGATAATCACTCATCCGTTCTTGGACTGTAGGTCCCACCGCGGACTCCAGGATCTTACTCACAGTACAACACACAATAGTACAGTCAGCTGTAAAAATATATATACATCTACCTTATGTTTAGTAGCATAAAGGTGTATAGATATTTTTGACGTCTTGGTAACGTATATATATATTCATGATGCTGACCGTACTACCTCACGCTGGTACTTAGTGAGACTGTGATACTTATTACCGCGAAATGTGGCTAAAGATACTCCCAGAAGCAGGCTTTTTAAAATATTTGAACGAAGAAAGAAAGAAAGGAAGAAAAAACATTTATTTAAAACTATTCAACATAAAACATACAAGATACACACAACACGGACAGAATAAAAAAAACAAAACATTATGTTGAACAGAATCAAAAAGGGCCCCACTCAGCATACTGCCTCGGTAAGCCCAGACGCTGATTTTCAGTGGGACCCTTGGGATTCCTATTACTAATCGAACACTTAACTAACAACTAATGGGCAATGACGAATGGGTTGGAATGTATGTCCACTTAAAAAAATATGTACAGTGCGCAGTGGGGTGATCAATACGATTATTATAATGTCGATATATCAAATCCGCTTTTTTACTACTGTCTGTTTATTCAGTTAATTTCGGTGGAAACATCCTGTCAGGATTTGAAAAGGTTTGCCTAAACAGTGGGCTGCAAAATTACGGCGGGTGCAATCGCGTCCGGTGTGATGTTATTAATGTTATTATGCCACTTATGTCATGAAATAATGGTCACGCGCAGGCAATGTACGTGTTGCACCCGAGTGTACACTGCGCTGTACACTTAATTCATACCTTAACTGTACAGTCTGGAACGTAGAAGTACTTGAGATTGTGAAATATTAGTTTAGTACGTTGGGTCTTTGTTTTATTTATTCTTTAATTTAATTTTTTTTATTTACCTGCACTGCAACATTGTTTTTTGTTTGTTTGTATGTAGTGGGTAATCTCTGGGACAACTGAACCGATTCCAAAAATTATTTTACGAATATGAAGCTATACTATCCCTGAGGACATAAGCTTCTAATTGCTTCTAATTCGCGGTCATCCAATAGTTACATATAAATTGGTTACAAGTTATCAAGTTATATTATTTATGCCGTGGTCGTCATGTAATTATTTAATTAAATTATAAGATTGCAAAAGTCAAAGACAAAGAAAATGTAACGAAAAATCACAAATACACCACTGAAACGATAATTAAGTTTAGTCGTCAGAGATTTACCCCCGTATTCATAAAAAGTTAACAATCTTTTTAGGCTAAGAAATGTTTTGTCCCTTTCATTAGAGGGTAAACGTCACAATGACAGATAAAGACATAAAAAATGTTAACTAACACACGTTTAAGAAGCGTTTATGAATAACGGGGATAGAATACAAACTATCTTTTTATACGTCTACACGTCAAGCAATTAAAATAAGTGAAATGAGCAAGCAATTAAAACAATTCCATCATAATATTCTCAACCTTATTTTATAACATTTACACAATGTTGAAACAATCGCCCCTGCGTATCTCTAATCCAAAAATCAAAAACGTATTTTTGTCTCAATATCCGAGTTACAATGGCGCCATTTAAGCTTTCCCACCAAAACATTTAACTTATTAATATCAGCGATCGGATTATCCTCTTGTCACTGGTATCTGGTATCTCCGCCCCGCATTGTTACGTGACGGACAGGGGGCGTGTGAAAAAGCTTCGGATTTTCTAGTCGAAAGCTCGCACGCGCTGTGAAAGCTCGCTGCTCGCTTTTACGCTCGAGTTCACAAAAAGCTGCTTTAAAGCTCTAGTTTTGTTATCAGGGTGTTTGTTACTACTACAACTTAGGGTGGCAGCGTTGATGTTTTCACGATTACTCTACTTGATTGGTAGACGTAATGTGACGGCATTTGATTAGGTATTTTTCCGATTTGCTGTAATTAACAAATACAAAAATTTTGGGATAAGTATAGTCGACCAAGTAATTGCTTGACCACTTTTGAACCTTATCCCTTTGTGATACGGTCGAAAAGTGGCCATGTAATTTCTTTCTCGAATATACATCATTATTGACCTAGTCTTAAATTAAGGAACTAAAGCTCTGCTTGTGGGTACTAAGGCAATCGATACCTAGTCAGTATCATTCATTACTAGTATGTATAGTTACATAGAAATAATGAATGCTACTTACATATATACAGGGTGGCTCAAAACCCTTAATTGTTAATTAATATAACCCACCCTTGTGGCGGCAGTCAGGTCAAAAGTACGCAGTTTGTACACAAATTAGCCGCACGCGCCTACGGGTCGTAATGTAATGGCGGACATAAAGTGCATTCACAACCACAACATCAAAAACATGAAACAACAACAAACTAAACGGTCATAAGTGTGTAGGAATACTTGTAACAGACTTAACTCTGCATTGTTATTTATAATTCTATTTTTCTGTGCAATAAAGTTACTTACTTACTCACTAACTTACTTACCTACTTACTTATGGATTTTTTTTTATACAACATAGGACGGAAAACAAGCAAGTGGGTCACCTGATGGTAAGTAATCACCACCGCCTATAGACACCTGCAACAACAAAGAGAGTGCAGATGGAATACCTCTTGTGCCAGTAATTACACCGGCTGTCTTGCTCTCCACGCCGGAACACAACAGTGCAAGCACTGTTGCTTAGCGGCAAGATTAGCGAGCAAGATGGTGGTAGCTATCCGGACGAACCTTGCACAAGGTCCTACCACCCGCTTCAATTTACAGGTAAGATGGTTCATCGAGAGTTGAGATGCAGTTAATAGTTGCGTTACCTATTTGCAAGCGCACGTCACTAAGCGTGCGTGAGCTTGCAAATATGTATGCAGTTTTGTTTTGTGTGTTGCTCAAACCACGGTTGCCGCCTCACTGCCATCTATACTAGAGCGGCAGACAAGTTTTTTACCATAAACGGACAGAAGTTACTAGGACTGTACTGTTTTTTTTTTAAATTTTAAGAGGAAACACAAGGGCCGTTTTTCCAAACAAACGACCTGCCCTGTTTCCTCTCTGGGTAATGCCAATAGAGCAATTTTTTTTTCCAAAAAATCGATGCCCACTATTATGCATGTCCCTATGTTTTCCTTTTTTCAATAAATTAATTATTAAAAGAGATATGAACATTCAAAAACTTAAAAAATTGGCCAGATTTTCGGCTGCGTTCATACATTCAGAAAAAAAGTTTTACTAGATTATTCAAAAAAGGAAAAAAATAGGAACACTGCCAAAGCCTTTCTTTAATTTTTAATGAAAAAACTAGTTAAATCGGTTAAGTTTTGGAGAACGAATCAGGGGTCTACGAATCGTTGATTTTGTGTACTTTAAATAGGTATTTTCAGTCCAAGCTGCAGCTGTCTCTATTGCGCTCTGCGGGGGGAGGCTTGATAGATGGAGGCAGCAATAGATTTTACAAATACCTATTTTTCAATTCTCTAGGCCTTGAGGTTTCCTCTTAAGGAACCCACGGATTGTCTGTGGGAACAGCACCAGCAACAGATTGTAAGCAACGTATTACATCCACTTACGCGGCGCAGGCGCAGGTGTGGGCACCCAGTTTGCAAGTGATCAACCGATCCTGATGATATCTGAGTGACGGCCCCAGGGTTACTTGGCAATGACTTTATTTGTGTTAATGCTTGCTTTGGGTGAAACATTGATGATTCCGTGAAAGATAAATTAACGGTAAATAACTAATATTAAATGATAATTTACCACAAGAGTTCTCCTTATGGAAATCATCATTTTACCCGAACGTTTGGCTTTTGCAGTTATGGTGGTCTGTT
Organism: Ditula angustiorana; assembly: GCA_963691745.1. Classification (NCBI taxonomy): domain Eukaryota; kingdom Metazoa; phylum Arthropoda; class Insecta; order Lepidoptera; family Tortricidae; genus Ditula; species Ditula angustiorana. The sequence goes on from OY829495.1 coordinate 5,387,367, forward strand.
TCAGAACAATTACGAATTACGAGTATTTTTAGAATAACGTAATGCTATCCCGTGTCAAATAAAAACAAGTGCTACAAATCCTTGTACAATAGGGGAAATATATTCACGTACCACCATAGAACCCTATCGCAATGACGCTACGCGTTAAACGCCAGCCTATGTCATACAAATGTCATGCGTTGTCTCTTCGACTAGGTTCTACGGTGGTACATGTTTCAATTTCCTTGACTGTACTACCGGAACGACCCAATTTGTAGCTAGGTACTGCAACGAAATTTGATGTTACGCCAGTAACCGCTACATAAACGGGGGTCCACAGACTAAAATACCTTTTGGTTATCCTATAAATAAATAAATATTCATCTCATTTCATACTTAGTCATATTTTTTACGGTTAGCAGTAGAGGCCCTAGCGCGCTGGGTTCTATTCTACTGCTAAAATAAAATATTTGTAACAATACTAATGGAAACAATTTCTTTGCTAATCCGCGAACCCAGTGTCAGCAATTGAGAAAAAGACAACGCCTGTGCTGAATACCTTATAAAAGAAATAAAACAAACAACACAAAACGCGACCACAACCCAACCACCAACACCAAAAATACCACTCGACGCGTGTTTCACCTCTCCACGAAGCATCATCAGGAGCTATTGACCTCTCGACTGTCAGTCGACGAATGAGGTTGCCCTGAATGGTCGGCCCTATTTATACCTGCAGTACCCCAGTAGTAATTTGTAAACACTCGTAGTAACGGTGATGACGCAACGTTTACCTGCTCATTAATTATTAATCCCCTATTGTTGTACCTATTTATATCCATCTGTTCTAGAACAGCAAGTCGAAACGACAATAATAATTTATTAATAATAATTTTTACAAGCAAGCGTGTATGAGAGAGACGGATGTTTCATGTCTGTGATTGATAAGATAACCCTGGTGTGCTGCCAGGGCCCAATTTCATAAACGCGACAGGCGACAGTGACAATTCGCCGTACATTACTGTATCGACAAGTGACGCTACAGACTTACAGATTTAACATCATAGTGGGCAAGCAATGTATAACGAAATGGCACTGTCACCTGTCGCCTGTCGCGTTTATGAAATTGGGCCCAGAGCAGAAGTTGCTGAATGCTGTACACACGAAAATATGGAAAATATCTTCAAAAGCCTCTAATCTCTTGAAAATAGAGTCGTGTTTGACCTCTTCGACTGAGATATCTTAATTTTCAGTTGAGTGACAGTCAGCAAAGAGGGTCCATGAACAATATTGTCTATAATTTCATACAAAACAAATTTGCGGGTGGTAGGACCTTGTGCAACGTTCGCTACCACCATCTTGCTCGCTAACCCTGCCGCTAAGCAGCAGTGCTTGCGCTGTTGTGTTCCGGCGTGGAGAGCAATTACTAGCACAAGAGGTATTCCATCTTAGCCCTCTGGGTTGGCAACGCATAGATCTGCAATCTCTTTGGTGTTGCGGGTGTTTATGCGCGGTGGTGATCACTTACCATCAAGTGGCCCACTTGCTTATTTGCCTTCCTATTCCTTAAAAATAACGTAGACAATATTGTTAACGGAGTTGCGTTACTGATTGTACGCTCCATAAACTAATCATAAACAAGAGCTTCTACCAAAGAAGTGCACTGCTCAGCGCCGGACGAGCGCGACAAAAACAATCGAAAGTTAACCCATCCGTCGCGCGCGTCTAAAATATGACGCAGGCGATGCACCCGATAAATCTGTCGCGTCATAAAATTACCGAGCCTTATTTATGACGACTGTGTTGCCAGATCTAAATTTAAAATTTCGTAATTCCTCTAGAAAAATTCGTCATTCTCTGCAATTTTTTAAGTTTTATCTGATTTAGCATATCTTAATTAAATTTAAATCTAGCTAACTAACATAAATAAATGTAAAAATGACTTGCATAATGATTACTCGGTAATCTATTCAACGGTCTGCGGTACGATGTGATAGCAATGAAACCCAGTTTAACTAGTAAACGTCATGTTTAACACACGAAAATTGTGCTTTGCCAATGTTTACAGCATTTCTGGCTGAAAAACTAGTTTAAAAAACCACGAATTTTGTCAATATAGAAGCCGAGCGAAAACCAGATATTTCAAATAGCTTTGCCCGCTTTAGCTCAGCTTCTATATTACTCAGACCATATAAAAAAACGAGGTTTTAGCTACAGCTGGAGAACCTTAGATATGATACTGTTTTTGAAGCGCCTAAGGCGAAAAATCCATTGATGTTTAAATTTTTTTTTAAATCTGGCAACTTCGAGGGACGATCTACGCAAAACACTCCGCGCCGAACGAACCGGTTATGTCACTTTTTTCATATTTATGAGTGAATTTCGGCCGTGTCTTCTGCTATGCCTTATGCTCGGCGCCTTCAGGGCACCGTAATTTATATTTTAATGCAACAAAATGTAGCAAAAATGTGACTTAATCGTCTCACCGGGCGGCGCCATTATCTCCACTCGCGAACTTAAAATTTGACGCGTTTTAAAGCGGTTCTGTTTGCTTTCGTGATTAATTTGAATTTGAAATTTATGTGCCACCGATTATGCCTTAATCAATGGGGCACATTATTCAAGATGAAATCGGGGCGAGTACGTGAATTGAAACACAATATGCGCGATATGATCAGCCCCTGAACGGGAAGCTATCCAACGTTTAAACACTCTTGGGAGTACCTAATGATACAAATGGGTGGTCATGATTAGGTACTTCCGATCGGGTGGTCCTGCATGTTCGTTTAACTTTATTTATGAAAAGGTATATACAGTAAAAGTAGAACTACTAACAAATATAACATCACCTCAGCCAAAGACCTTCCTCGAGGATTTGTACGACAGTCGGTCTTGTGTCACTCGCACATGTAATGGTTTCCCGCGATCCTCACCAATTCTTTCCACCTTTCCTTCGTATTTCTGTTTGCTGTCATCACTTTAGAACCTTTCCACTCTAACTATGAGCGGCGTGTTGCCACTTTGGTTTAGAATTCCCACAGCGAGTGAAAGTGTAACTCTATCATGAAAATAATGTTACCAGAGAGGTGGTTGTGAAGAAAGTTTTCCTAAATTTACTATTACTGCCTTGACCAGAGGGACTTTGTCACCTGGTATTAGAGTTAAATATTGTCGGAAAAACTAAATACGTTCTTTGAATTCCAGTCACCAGGAACGGATACTGGGGTGGAATAACGGACAGCAATGAGAATAATATGTGAGAAAATCAGTTGGTATGCAATCGTTGATCATTTCTGGGTTGAAATTAATGAAAAATGTAATGGAGTGGAACCTGCGCTTCTTAAGTACCAAAACTTACAAATACTTATAAGTATAGAAACAAAATACAAACGTAAATAAATCCTTGCGTCTAAAAAACTCAATAATTGCTTAAGTAATTTTACAAGCTTTTACGTCGCTAAAGAATTCTAAAGAAGCATTTAAATGATAACCGCCGGTTAGGTTCGCAGCCATTGCAATTTGTGCGGCAGCAGCGCCCGCGGCTGCGCGGGCGCACGCGACTGGCGCGCGTCCGCTTACAAGCATGCGATTGGTGGAGATTTGAACGTGGAATAGAGAAAGAAACAGATAGTTGACTAGTTTATAACTTTTAAATTATTCTATTATTTAATCTACGAATTAATGGAGCTAGTCGCAATTAAAGAATTGTTACCATCGATAATTATTTCGCCGTTTTAACTAGCTTGGCAAAATAGATTGATCCAAAAATTTACTGTTAACATGACTTCTGGACAAGTGAAGAAAATTTTCACAAAATAATTGTCATAATGTCTTTTCATAGTAAATGTCATAATAATTACTAATTACAGCGATTACTTGGTGCAATAAGGTTCAATAGTGGCATAGCATTCGGATTAAGAGTAAGGAAACATAATATATAAGTAGGTAATACCTATGTTTAAAAATAATCAAGTTCTATTTTTATTTTGTGTTTAAATTTACATTTTCTTTCAATCTTTTATTTATCTTACAGCGTTAGTTTGTTTGTTATTTTTGTTTACTTATTCCTTTGTCAATTAGAACGCTTTATGGAATACCTTACTCATTTTTATGTAGATCCGACGACAGTGCAATAATAAAGTATCGTTAACAAAAAGATTATTATGATTAACTAAATTTTTTTTTTTTATTAGGTACCTTTATCTATCAAGTGATCCTTCTGTACTGTCCTTGCTGCGTTCGCTGCGGCTCTACGCGCGTCACGCATCCTCCCGACCATTATGCTATCTTATATCATCTCTATTATGTTCACACTTCATCAGCAATCGAGTAGGTTGAGCAGACCTATTCATATTATAGGACTGTCCAGGGTCCTTTATTTATTTATTTATTTTATTAATTCACAACCACAATATAGGCTTACAGTACAAGGCACCAAGGCACCAGAAAATATACAATAATAACAAAAAACAAGACAATAAAAAAACTTAACTAATACACACTGCAATGAGAGAAAAATAAAACCGGCAAAGCGCGAGTCGGACTCGCGCAGTGAGGGTTCCGTCATCAACAACATCTAGTACCTATCGCATTTTTGCTTTGTAAGACCACAATTTTTTTTGTCTGTACTAACTACAAATTTACGTTTTTTGGATTTGTTATTTTATTTGTGCTGTGAGACCTTGCTTCTTGTCAAATTTCATAGTTCTAGATCAACGGGAAATACTCCATAGGTTTTTGAGTGACTGGAACGAAAGTATGGAACATGCTGCATAAACGGCCGTATTTTTTGATTGCGTTGATTTAGAAGTTTGATTTATTCACGGCTTCAAGGGACTGCAGAGTATTTGATATTAATTTCAACTCGATACCTCCACGCGTTACTGAGAAAAAGGGTCTTGATAGACAGACTGACAACGAAGTGGTCCTACAAGGGTTCCGTTTTTCCTTTTGAGATACGGAACCCTAATAAACAGATACAGAATACAAACACTTTAGTCAGACAAGACAGCCAGCCGTCTGCGAACACATCGGCATCCTGGACCTCAGATACCAGGTAGTTCAGCAACTCTATCGCCCTACCAGCTACTAGTAGTCTAGTTTTACTTAGACCTATACAGAAAAAAGGTTAGGTTGGATTCACCAGATTCCACGTATATTGTAAGAAAGACGATGCTTGAGTTCGGCGAAACCACGGATATCTGTTGATTTTACTCAAACATTTTTTTTGATGTCGTAACAAATTTTTAATGTTCATTTTTGAGTGTACCTATGTTATGCGAAATCATCGCCAATTGTGAATGTTTTCGATTATTCTTTTTTTAATTGAATTGGTTATAGTCGAGGTTAGTTCCTGTGAAATGTGGATCTATTTGTTATACAAATTTAAATTAAGCTTATTTCAATTTCACCCATTTACCCTATACCAATTTTAATAAAACTTGCCACTTTTGAAGATAGGCTTTCAAGGGTATTTTTTTGTGAAACTCAAGATACACTAACCTCCCTTTCGGTGACAGGTATAAAAGGTGAAATTACTTATTGTAAAGTTTCGTTTTCACAGATAATTAAATAAAGGTAGGTCAACAGAAATCTCGTGTCTTCCTTTAATTTTTCTAATTCTAAATCAATATTAAGAAGGAGTTCTTAAAACCTAAACTTTTATTTAGAGGCATACCGTGTTTTTAAAACGCTCTTGGTCACTGAACTGTTGCCTTTGCGCAGTAAATTCCACAAATTGCCGTCTTCTGGTGCGCGGGAGGACGTCACGGGGCGAAATTTGGAGCAATTTTATTTTATCTTATTTTTAGTTGCGGTCAGTGGCGCGAAATTGACCGCTGGGACCAACTGGCAGGTTGTAGAGGGCTACCAAGTTTGATAAAACATTGATTTGATGGTCAACACTCTACATACATACGTTGATGTCATAGGGGTTAGTAGTAGTATAGTAGTAGGGCATTGTTTCCCAGCTTGGGGTTTAGGGACCCCTGAGAGTCCGCAAATATTTATTATATCTAACTGTGTTAACCAACTAGCGATGCAGCTAAGATCCTATAGGTATAAATGTTTGATAAAATAGGTTTTTTGTTGTGTAATTTTGTAATGGGGTTGCCATGTTCAGTTTTGTTCATAGTCCCTAAATTAATATAAAAAAAGAAAAATACTTAGTAGATCTTTACGCATTGTTTAAAGTCAATTAATAAATTAATAATTGGTGTCACCGAAAGGCATTAGCCCTGTAATTAATTGGTTACAATAAAAACACAATGTTGCATTTTTTTTTTGTACTGCACGTCTTATCAAAATATTCCGCATAGCTGTATTACTTATTTGTAAACTGTTTCCTGTGTAGTGTGCATTAAAGAGTATTTATTGTATTGGATTAACATCTTCTTCGATTAAGAACAGTTTAAAGTTTAGGATTGTTCCGTAGATCCCGGTATCCTGGTCACGGCACCAATTAGAGCAGTGCATGCAGTGGAAAGGTGTGAGGCGCGCGCGCACGAAATCGCGCGTGTTTTCTCCCGGAAACGGCCCTAATTTGATCCCGCACCCGAATATTCTGGACCGGATAGAAACAGTGTTGCTTATTGGGCGTCGTTTTTGTTTGGGGAGCAACAAACTGGTTAGTTTAGTTTATAACAATAATAATTCGCTAGTTGTTGGATCAAGGGTCAGGATCGCAGGACTTGTGGACACAAACAATACAAATAGTCCGGAGGTTCCTCACTCTGCAGCCCTAACCAACGGTAGCTTGAACCCTGCTCTGCTACTGGCGGCACCCTATGTTTGGTTTTTATATTTGGTATTAGTATTGATTTATTAACTTTTATACAAATATTATATAAACCTAGCCTAAGATTTGAACCAATATTACAAGAATAATAATGAATTACTAGGTCAAAGGATAGTTGGCCATTTTGGCATCCGTTTTTCATGTATTTTCTAACTTATTATGACTTAATGCATTTATAGAGGCAGGTGGACCCAAATCATAAATGAATGACATTAAATATTGTTTTTACTAATAACGCGATTAGCGGAAAGCCTTGTAACAGGTGAGTTAATCCCCAATTATATGAGCAACAATTTAAATCACCTAAACAATCCAATCACATGCTTGTTTATATTCGTAGTAATCAAAAAGGAATTTTAATCATTTGTGATTAGGGGCTTATTCTGAAAACTGCAGTGAAAAGACGCCTTTAACTTTACTTCCATTGGTGCCATTTTTCGTGTTTTATTTTAGTAAATAGTATTAAATAATGTCGAAAAATGTAATTCACAACCATAACCATGGTATAAACTAGGTACTAGCGTACAGATCAATAAATAGCTTACTGACGTATAACAATTTAATAAATTCATGCTCCTAATTTTTTTTAAATTCAGCATAGGAAGGCAAACAAGCAGGTGGGTCACCTGATGGTAAGTGATCACCATCGCCTATAGACACCTGCAACAACAAAGAGAGTGCAGATGCGTTGCCAACCCAGAGGGCTAAGGTGGAATACCTCTTGTGCCAGTAATTACACCGGCTGTCTTGCTCTCCACGCCGGAACACAACAGTGCAAGCACTGTTGCTTAGCGGCAGGATTAGCGAGCAAGATGGTGGTAGCGATCCGGACGGACCTTGCACAAGGACATACCACCCGCACCTATACCTATAATTGTCTAAGATATTCCTGTTTAAGTTAAGTAAAACGTTTGCATGCCGAAGGCGACCGCGTACGGGAAGACGTAGCGTGGGCAGACCCGCCACAAGGTAGACCTCGGGTGGACCGACGCCCTGGTGATCGTTGCGGGAACCCGCTGGATGCAAGCAGCGTGGGACAGGTCATAGTGGCGATCTTTGGGGGAGGCTTATTGTCCAGCAGTGGACGTCTTTCGGCTGACATGATGATGATGATGCCGAAATGCAGGTCACAGGTTTTACTGTTTCAAAATGATGAATATAAAAATCTTGAATATACCCTCAGCAGTGATTAGGAACTCCTAATAAGCCTACTAAATTAAGATTGCACGAATGCCCATTTGACAGGTGGCCGTTGACAGATGAAGCCGAACCGTTTTTTGCGTGCGCGTGGGCACTTAACGACTGGGAATTAATTTAACTTTGTACTGGGACGAACATGGTTACGAGTTTACTTACTATGTTGCAAACTCTCACTGCTCGTCTTATTACTCGGTTTCATTAAAATATACTGAAAATTAAACGCTTCGAGAAAAGTTTAAGGTCTTTCCTTACCATGTACAGTCAGTCTCAGAAGTAGCTAAACACTAAGAACCATGTCATCGTAACGTATGACATTAGAATTGTTGGAATTTGACACATTACTGACAGCGAGAAGTTGCTAAAATGTTCAGCAATATCTGAGACTAACGGTACCAGTTAACGAATCTGAATTCTACGACAGTGTGAAATTTTATTACAATAAATTTCCTAGTAAATATTACAATAGTCCTTATAGCAATTAGTGAAAAGCTCTTATTTCAACAAGATTCTATACCTGTATTGTCTTAGAAACTAATCCAATTTTTGGTAAATAAAAATGAGTTTTTTTCTAACTCTACAACAACAACAAACACTCTTAATTGATTCACACAAGTAAACAAAAATAAAGGAACACACACACGGAAATTTTACATGGGATTCGCTAAGTAGCGATCTATTCCAGACAACCTTTGGAAAGAGATAGGGTAAGATATAGATCTACGTTTGTGTTAAGGGAAAAATGGAGTTAATGAGCACTCGATATCACAATTTTCAGTTTCATTAAAGTTTTGATTTGAGTCCCTGATACACAAAATGCCTATGCTTTGAATAATTAAGTAAATAAAATAGACTTACTTATTTGCCTAAAATTATTTTATTTATTTAATTCTTACGTGTAAATATACAATTTAATGTGTATTTTATTTTCGGCATCTGAGGGCGAAGAAAAAATCTCTAAATTACAGTAAATACTATCAAAATCCGTTGCGTGGTTTAGAAGGAGTAAGCGGCCGAAGATATGAGGACAAATAAGAACGGATAGCGACTTGTTTTATACTCTGTAATAAAGAAGATTAAGAAGATGCTTTCATACATCTATTTTCTCCTGTAATCTGTTATTTTATGTGTTATGTACAGTCACCAGCACCAATATCTGATACAACAAAGCGTGCATAAATATCTGATACGACTCTATTTCTAGGGCTGGTAGGACGTGTCAGATATTTTTGCACGCTTCGCTGTGTCAGATATTGGTGCTGGTGACTGTACATTAAAGAGTCATACATACATACTAGATGAAAACTGCTAGTAAATGGCGTAGAATGCCTAAGCACCATAATATATTTTCTATGGTACCTAAGGGTGCCTATACGCTTGTTATCAACATGATGGAATAACTGATAATTAATGGCAGCACCCGGACCAAAAGGTGTCCCGGTCCCTGCGCACGCGCCGGCGGCAGAAAAAAGTGACAAAAACTGTAATGGTGCCGCAAAAAAGGCTACCATTAATGCGTTTTGACAGTTAGGCTGTGTAGGACGGTTAATTAAAAGGGTATTAAGCATAGAGAAGGCTGGGGAGTTTGTTGTTAGTTGGTAGTACAGTTGGATTTAAAGTAGAAACTTAATAAGGATGCATGTTTGTAAACAGGACTTACAGTTTTCCACTTATTACAAACTTTAGTTGCCGTCGTCCTTTTGTCTGAAAATATAATTTTAATGTTAAGCCTTACCAGTTAATTTTTACCTATTTCCAGTGGACGGATTGACTTGACATTTTGTAAGTACGCTTAGTACGATAAACAAAAAGCTGGTAAGTATCTAAAAATATGTAAATACTTAACAGATTTATCCTAAACAGCAACCAATGCACACAGATTGCTGGGCAAAGTCATAGTCAAAGTCAAAATATCTTTATTTACATTAGACTTACAGGGGGCCAAGGGGTCTAGCTTTTATCGATGACATGAAGCATTTATCCCGTTCTAACCAGTATGCGTGTGCGAGAGGGACCAAAGCGATTATGTGCGCGATAAACGCTAGCATGCTATTGTAGCAGGAAGTACATACTAAGAATAGCATGTCAGAAAATGTTCTATCTCTATGTGACAATCCGTGTGAGATTGTTTTATACTAATGACATGACGATATTGTGTATTTATAGGATTCTGTACCCAAAGGGTAAAACGGGACCCTATTACTAAGATTCCGCTGTCCGTCCGTCGCGTCTGTACGTCGGTCACCAGGCTGTATCTCATGAACCGTGATAGTTAGACAGTTGGAAATTTCATAGACGATGTATTTCTGTTGCAGCTATAACAACAAATACAAAAACAGAACAAAATAAATATTTACGGGGTTCCCATACAACAGACATGATTTTTTGACGTTTTAATACGGACGGTACGGAACCCTTCGTGCGCGAGTCCGAATCACACTTGGCTGGTTTTCCAAATACAATGTCAAACTTCACCATTTGTAAATATCAGAATAGCAAGCAATTAAAGCCGCTATTGAACGGTGGAATGTATGTCAATAAAAAAATATTCCGATGCTCCCAGCCGGTTGCGTTGTCTAGGCGGACACGCCTTCTGATAAACGATGAAAATATACTCGTCTCTTTCACACTCGGCCGAACAGCAGATGCTGTCCTCTTCACACTTACGATGAGCTTCAATGGATGCGAGAGATGTTTGTTAGAAAAGTGTCTAGTGAAATATAGTATAGGAATTTTCTTTCAAAAAAGAAAGTTGAGAAAAGGAATTTTTAAGATTATTTTTATTCATGAATCAATTAGTAAACCAAGAACTACAGGTAAAAAAAAACATATTCTTAACTAAAGTCTTTAAAGTATACTGAAACATGTTATTTTAATTTAATTTCGTATAAAACCACTTTGAGACAGCGTAACGCATTTTAAGAGGTAAAGGGGGGAGGGGGTTATTAAACATTTTTCTATGGCTTTAGTGTAAGGCATGAAATAATCATAATATTTATTTATTACTCAAAAGGCGGACTATGTGCCCAAGGCAATATCTGCTACTCTATCTATCTTCTTTACTTTCTTGTGGAGAAAATAGTTAATAAAAAAAAATCCTCGTAATGGATGACTGGAAGAGATTGCCTTAAACCAGTAAGCTCACCTTTTGTACATTCCATAGTAAACTTTGTGATATAAGGGCTAAATAAATAAATAAACCAGCAGTTTAAAGCTGGTCGCGGAGCTTTTACATACAAATAAAATATGAAAACGCCTTGAAACTTACGCAACTGTCTTCTTAAAACAATAACTCATTCGGGTAATTTTTTGGACGTTAATTTTAACAAATGGCGAGGGTAAGAGAGTTGTTAAAGTGGTTATTTTCGTTATTTTCCAGTGTAATTGGTACGTCGGGGAAGGCAGATGCGTGTGACGTTTTTTTTTCAAATTTTACGTGGACAAATAGAGCGGGCGACCCCGTACGATTAGAACTTGATGGTTTTTATATTTTTTATGTTTATTATTTCTATAAATCATTTAGTTACTTGGTAAGTTTTTTCTCTTGGACTTTGGGGCTTGTTTCTCGGTAACTAATTGTTACAAAGAATATTTTTGAAGACTTCGTTAATAGGCTTTTGTATTTTTGAAGCTTTTGGTAAAAAGGGAATGTTCCAAAGTAACTTTAAATTAAGAAGAGATCGTAAAAGAGTTTAAGCAATCCGAAACATGAGGTTTCTATTTTTAAGTGTTATTTACGGATAAATCACACTTCCTTTTCGTACACTCTTATCAATTTGAAACTTATTATTATTATTTATTTAACAACAGATAATGATTTATTAATAAGAATTAGAATTTATTAATTAATAATGTGGTTTTTGCTAGCTTTAAATTTATTGCTTATTCTTTTTTATGTTTATAATCATTTATTATCATAAAAATTAGTATCTAATAAAGTAAATTCACTTTTACTTTAGTAGGTGTCAATTCACATAGTAGTAACACGTAAATCATCAAATCTCTGTACCAGAAATTTAGCGTCAATGTTGATATCCAAATAAACACTCGTCCTAAATAATGAGACAAGTATCAACTCTCCAGTTTTCGCGTCGCACGCGCAGTGTCCAGTAATTCCCGTAATTCGAGGGTGCCCGCTCGGGTGCGAACGCAGATTGTCCGAGATAGCACACACACAACACCACTCACACACTCAGTACACACACAAACAAATATAGTGGCGGAATGAAAGCGTTCGTCATCTTTAGGTTAATTTTGCTTGATCTTTGTTCTATAAAGTCGACTAATAGCCGGTTTTTGTACATCCCTGTATATTTAAATATATTGTTAGTATACATATAGTTATTGATATTGAATAATGCATTGTATTGTATTCAGATAACAAACGATTTTGTCTACCACTAATTTAATTTTGACATAATGGCTGGTAAGTAAAACGAGCCTTTGTTTGAATACAGTTACGGTCAACCAAAGAAGTAGCTGAACATTTTAGTACCTTGTCGCCGTCAGTAATGTGACAAATCCGAGTAACTCTTATGTCATACGTTACTACGACAAGGTTCTTAAGTTTTTGTAACCGAAATTTCTTTCGATTTTTATTTTTGAATGTTTAACATTCAAATTATTAAATTAAAACGCTGATTGAAATGTGATTTACCATCAGGTCCTTCATTTTCTCGTTTTCTTTCCTATTTTTTCTAAACTAGGAGGCAGGGGCTGCTTTATCCGAATTTGGTGCGGGATGGAGGCTGGCCGTTCTGTATGAAATACTATTATAATATTCCGGGACCTACATACTAGAATTAATTATCTCGCTACTCCTACTGATTTTTTTTGGTTTCGCGGAGTACTTAGCAAAGTTTAAGTTGTTCCAGTTTGTTGATACGGACCCCCGCAAAGTAACGCCTGAGTCTATTAATTATTCCGTGGTCTAAGTAAACGAGTTTGGTGAACGCCTTCAATCCATCACTGTGTACACAATCACACACACAATCTCACCCCGCGTACGTCGTGGTGTGCGTGATGTGACACACTACACTAATAACTGCGTTCACCTGGTAACATCGATATGACGAATGCACTAATTTTACACTCCGATTTGATGATAAAGACACACCAAGTTTTTACGTTTTTATAAATTGCACGCATCCTGGGTGTCGGAATTTGTAATCGTAAACTGTCGTACGATGTCAAATTACAGTTTCTGCGCAGCTAATTGCTTCCTGCATAAATATAAGGAAATGGAAGATATGAATCTAAGTGTGGCTTAGTTTAGGTACAATTTTCAAGCAAATTTTATTTTTGGAGGCAAACAATCATGCGATTCAACTTTAGGGAAAGCGAGCCCTCGAGAATCGTTAACCCGTTGCCGGGCTTTAAAGCAATGGACCTCTGGGTTTGAAGCAATGGTGAGAACTATCCGTAGGTACATGAAGCCGTAGCAAACTACTTCACGCTGGTATTTTGTGAGAGTCGTTGTACTACCCCGGTCGAGCCAGCCCATTTGTATTGCAACCAGCAACTGGCTACAGCGCGGCTCTACCATACTAAGTAGAGTACTGCCTGTCTGTAATTTGTAGCAACTACAAACTGCGGTCCCAACACGACCGGCCAAGTTTAGCTTACCTGAGTTTATTTATCTCTATGTGCATCCCTTTGCCATATCACTACTTTGATAGAGACACAGGGAGGGATAAATTTAAAAATATATATATATTTCGGACTACTCATGAATCCATATCATTCAATCTGTAATGGTCATGTTAGGCGGCCACAGCAACGGCTACAGGTATGGCTGTAGGTACCTACAACCTACAATTTATAGGGATAGTTAGATTGACACTTGTGGAAAGATTCTACGTTACCTAAATTAATTTGGTTGACTCTACCAACCTCATTACCACTTCGGAAATGACATTAACCGTAATATTTTTTAGGTTTTTTGCCGCGTTGTCCTCTCTAATTCCATTCGCTAAAACCAGCATGTTTGTGCGATATTTATCGATAGCAATGTTGATGGTTCGTTTGTCAATAGAACAGACACGCGGAATTCACGTTAATCCATCTTGCTCACCCTTCAATTGTGCCGTCAGGGTGCAATCCTTATCTGCAGATGCACGTGACGCCGGCGTACGTAATGGGCGCTGAGCAACCTGCATGACCGATGCCTGAGGTTGCTAGCTATTGCACTAAAATACCCCTAAACCCCATTTTTAATGTATATTCTTCTGTTTTTAAAATAATTATTATGGTAAACGGAATAATAACTATGATATGGAAAAAATGACGAATTATTTTGTTGCTATGGTATAAATGTAGTAAAACTTAAAATAATAGGTTTTATGATACAAAAATGTGATAAATATTGAACATATGTACTACTTATTGGTTGATAAATAGCTTTTAAAATCATACAGAAAATTTAACGCACCTTAATGGATCTAAAAGCATGCCCCGAAGGAGAATTCAAAGCACTGCCGTTGCATCACATCACCTATTTTATCGAGGTGGAAAAAGCGATAGAATAAGTGCGAAAGAGGGGTATTTATCCCAAAAGATCCCATCGGATCGAAACGTATCCAAAAGGACCACTAGTAAATAAGATAAAATAGTATGCAAACAAAACTGACATTCCCGTATATCCCTAAAAACCTCATCAAATTTCAACAGCTTTACCCTTAAATTTATCAAATCTCCCACTATGACAACCCTACATGATTGGAAAGGCTTGTGGCGTAAACCAGTGGCGTTTGCTTTTGTTAATGTACCACTCCGTTCATATCGTCTATCCATAACATCACATCAGTGGCCTTAAAATTACCGCTTAAGACTGATCTATCTCTCTCTTCCGTCACGTCTAACTAGTGTCATAAGAAACGGACACACATAGAGATAAATTAACCGTAGACAAAAATTTTGGGCCCACAGTTGAAAGAACCCAACCGTAACCGCCGAGCATGTATGAAGAGAGGAATGTGTGTGGAGGAAGCGAGGGAAGTATGCCAGGACCGAAACAAATGGCGTTCTGTAGTCTCTGCCTACCCCAGAGGGAAACAGGCGTGAGCTTATAATAGTTGAAAGACTGTCAAGTATCTGCCTAAGTCTTAAGCATATCTTATATCCTGCTCTAGCACATACCAGCATGCTTCACAGCCAGCAATGGGAATGGGTTTTGCAGTGGGACTCGGAGGAACGATTGTAGGATTCTAGCTTATGCTCACTACGGGCAGTCTGACTTCAGTCTTCACCAGATCATCGGTTTTCTTGTGTGATAATTACCCATGCTTTCCTGGAGTACCTATTATACCGCAACGAAAAATTGTTTAAATGGCACTAACGACAGTTTAACTGCGCTTCCTTATTAGGTTAGGTGAGGTTTCACTGGAAGCTATGTCTTGCACACATTTTTATTTATACTTGGACTGGGGACACACATCGCAAAATCATAGTCATTTTTGCGAATTTGTATTTTTGCTAAAACTGAATCTGTGATGTAATATGTACGATGTAAACACTTTGCGATTCAATCGTTCTACTACCAACGATATCTACCTATGTACACTTACTAGATTGAATGTTATTCATAGCATCACTTTGTCCCAAAAACTGCAGCGCGGGCACCTCACCTCACTAGCTCTGTTCTGTCCACCTAGCACGAACCTTCTCGACTACGTTACGTTAACTCGCTACGTAACTCAGTGCATTTCTTTTTAACCAGCCCAGTAGGAGCGGGAAGCACTGAGTTACGTAGCGAGTTAACGCATGTCGAGAAGATTCGTGCTAGATGCACTGCTTGTAATTGCAGAAGGCGCCGCAACGTCATTTGCCTCGTTGCACTCGTTGGTGGGCGCACTGGGGTCACAATCATCATTTGAATGTGTTATTCTAGTGCTACTTATAGTTCAATGTCTACTCCCCTTCTTCTTAATCAGGCTTCTTCCCATTTCTACTTGGACTCACCATTTCCACTTTTCTAACCGTTCTTCTCCAGGAACATCGTTTCTGAGTCGTCATCGGTTCTAGGTTATCCTTCGCAAGGTCTTTCCAGCTAACCGATGACCAAGTAACTCAATTTATGTCTACTGTTTTTTTTAGTATTCCGCCATTAACCCATGACTTACACAGTTCAGCAGCTAGACCAGCGTGACAGACAAACACATTATCACGTTCCCATGACGCGCCGCTTTACCGCAGTAATTAGCTTCACATCATGAACACACGTTTCCCCGAAATATGTTTACGACGTCAAACAAGTCATAATTTTCTGGAAAGATAATTTTGTACGTTAGGCATTAGTTAATTGAATGCTGGTTGGAAAAGTTTAAAGTCGATATTAAAATATTATGTATGGTTGAACGTAAGTCGGCAATACAGCCAACATTAGATATTATAATTTTGTTTATGTAGGTCAACACGCATTGTGTTAGTAAAATTTTATTTTTCACCTCACTAGAGTTAAGGTGTACCTTCGGTGATCAGATCACGCTCACAACAACACAGTGTCTCAAAGAAACTGCTCACTATTAAGTTATCTGCTCTTATCTGTTCTGTTCTTCATCTTTTCTTTCCATCGGTTGTCTGGAAGGATCGCTTATAACGATAAGCCCGCCTATTGTATGCCTTTTGTTTTCTCTATAAATTGTACCTTTTAATACTGTTTGATGGTAAACAATATAGAGTTATTGTATTGTATTATGCCATACAAAACAAAGCAATAATGTGAAAATTTGAGCAAAACTGTCTGAGACACAAAAGTGGTTTCATAAACTCTGATGCCCGCCTATATCCAAGTTGTCTGTGCGCCTAGACACGGTTTAGATGACCTGGACAGGCTCGATGATGTGGATGGCAGGCCAAGTTCAATAAACAGCAACTGTTTATAAATATCGGTGTAATTCCAAAAAAGCTATATTAAGTACTTTTACATCGTACAGAACAGGGTCGACCGGTTGATCTTAGCATAGTAACAACTGATTCGATGCATACCTAGTACTATTATAAAACTAGTAGGTATATTTAGTAATGTGCATCTTTTTTCAAACCAGTAAAACATTAATTAGCAGAATGTCCATAGAGGTCCGATAAAAACGAGGTCACGCTCGTAGACCTCCCGTTGAAGCCACACACTATCTATTAACAGTATGCCCGCCCCACGGCCTTTTACCATTCTTAACATCATTCAGTTAACACTTTTTGCTCACGTAATAGGATTCAAACTGGCTAGGCCGGACTGCATGTGATTTCGTTTACTGGTAACCAGAATAGCTTGAACTGTGGCATTAAAAGCGTGAGAGCCAGCTTCCGGCTCTGGTTTTGCAGGTTTTCTTCCAGTCTTGGGGATATAGATGAAAAGAGATAGATGGGATTTTTTGCTATGTACTGCGCACCTAGCATACCTTCTCGACGCGCGTTATTACCAAACCGCGATTAGAATAGCATAGAAGAGTAACGTCAGCACACTGTCATTTCATTGACTTGCGTTAAGCTTTGTGGCGACAGGTTATTTTGTGCTTTATGTAATTATAGTTATTAGGGTTAGTTTTTCTGTTGGCTTCCGTATTGCTTCAACAGCAATCGGAAGCAGACAGGAACGTGCGCGCGGTCTCTTGCATTGCTGCTTTCAGCCTAGCAAGTTGTGTTTAAGATCGTTCCGTCTGTATGTTATTATTCTTGTAAATTTAAGTGTAAATATAGCGTGTAAATACAGATTGAGTGTCATTCCATTACCCTTCTGCACATTCCCTATATAGCTTCCCTATATAGCGTCGCTTGCGCAGCCTTCTGGCCGAAGGATGTTGTGTTCCGGCGGTTCCGGGGCACCTTGCCGATGACGAGCACGACATCAGAAGTGACGACGCTTCGGAGCCACGCCGTTTTGTCGCCAAAATAGTTTAAATAGTTTTATTGCTTTTGTTTTATATGTATGTTAGTCTATAGGGTATTTATTGTATGGGTCTTGTTACCTGAAATAAAGATTTAATAATTTAATAATAATAGCTTCATTCCAATATTTATGAAATGACAGTGTTCTGACGTTACTCTCCAAGGCTATTCTAATCGCGGTTTGATAGTAACTCACTACGTAACTCAGTGCGTCTCTCTCCTACTGAGCTAGTTAGAACGAGACGCACTGAGTTACGTAGCAAGTTAAGAGGAAACACCAAGGCCTACAGAATTGAAAAACAGGTATTTGTAAAATCTATTGCTGCCTCCATCTATCAAGCGTCCCCCCGCAGAGCGCAATAGAGACAGCCGCAGCTTGGACTGAAAATACCTATTTAAAGTACACAAAATCAACGATTCGTAGACCCCTGATTCCTTCTCCAAAACTTAACCGATTTAACTACTTTTTTCATTAAAAATTAAAGAAAGGCTTTGGCAGTGTTCCTATGTTTTTCTTTTTTTATATAATCTAGTAAAATTTGTTTTCTGAATGTATGAACGCAGCCGAAAATCTGGCCAATTTTTTAGGTTTTTGAATGTTCATATCTCTTTTAATAGTTTTTTTTTTTTTTTTTTTTTATTTATTTGCTCAAACATGGTATACAGACAAGTTGGTGTTTTACAGTCAAGTTACAGCACTGCATGTTTCGTCGCAATGACATGCAAATTTTAGTTTAAATGAATGGTGGTGTGTATCACATGCACAAATTACTTATATACTAAGAAACAATGTCATTAAGGTATTCCTGAATCGAATAATAAGCCTTAGATGCTAAAAACTTATGTAATGCATTTTTAATGTTTCAAAGCAATATACCTAAAATTGGGAAACTATTGAAAGACCCCTATCAAAATCATTATTTACTGGACAATACGTTTGATTTTACTATGGCACAATGACCTTCCGCTCGTTTTTTACACCACCTTATTTAAATTTATTTGCATCATAGAAAAAAACAGTAAGCGTTGAAGTTTTACAAAAGTAGCAGTCAGCAAAGGCCAACAACGGATCAGTGATTCTTCGGGTCACTGGCTCTCATGGGCGGCAATCATTTCCCATCGGGTGAAACACATGCTCGTTTGACGTCGAATGTCGAATGACATCTTTATCTCAAAACCCAAATATGTCACCATTATTTCCCACATATGTCACATGAGTACAGTAGAACACGAAAATGGTCTACCGTTTAAGGTTCAAATTCATTTACACTAAAGCAAGCACACACACACACAAGCATAAAACATAACAGTCCCCCTGACGGGTCAACCTATTGAGGTTATCATAAATTAGAAATTGCACCTACTCAAAACTGGCCCATATTTCTCTAAAAGTATCATCATCGAGCTCAATATTCTATCGCTCTGTCTCACTCACTCGAGCTAGTGCTAGAGCAAGACAGGCTGCCCCGACGTCGAGTGCGACGCTGATGTGCTTTTGCTACGTTCTATATTCAAATAACGGATCATTTTACCCAGCAACCGTTAAAGTTTGACAGATGTCAAGTAGATAACGTGCCAAAAAGTAATCGTAAGCAATACGATCCGCTGTTACAGTATTGGAAGCGGCAATTATAGAATCATTCCCCTGATAGACCACTTTAAGGCTGCGTTTCCACCAGAGATGTGCGAGGATGCGTAGCGAGGGATGTGTAAAGAACCAATGAGCCGTTTCCTCCAGAACTGTGCTGACCGAGGCGAGGTAAATGAAGCGATTCTATTGGTTCTTACAAACCCATCCCTCGCTATGCGTCCTCGCACATCTCTGGTAGAAAAGCAGCTTAAATGCCCAACAGTGCGTTTATAATAATAAAACTATTTATTTCAGGCTACATAGGACCATGGAAAAAAAAAATAGAGCTTACATGCATACGTATTTATAAGACATTAAAATAATTAGCACGTTTCTTCGGCGACGTGTGACCAAGTTACAGGATGTCCAACAACCGTCCACGAAAACGACGGAAAGCGACTCCCTTCGGCCAGAATTCCTGCTACACGAAAGCTAACAGATGATCAGTCGCAGTCAGTTAATTTATGAAAAAAAGGAAAACATAGGGACATGCATAATAGTGGCCATCGATTTTTTGGAAAAAAAATATTGCTCTACTGGCATTATCCAGAGAGGAAACAGGGGACGACGTTTGTATGGAAAAACGACCTTTGTGTTTCCTCTTAACACGTATCGAGAAGGTTATAGTTTAGGTTAGGTTTACTCTACGAAGGTTGAGGAGGTAGTAGAGTATTTCAGAGTGAAGACCAGTTTTACCTTAAGGGTCGGTTGGAGTCCCGTCACAACGTCAACTTTACGTCCTTTGTGGTGCGGGTACCGACTGATCATCTGTTAGCTTTCGTGTAGCAGGAATTCTGGCCGAAGGGAGTCGCTTTCCGTCGTTTTCGTGGACGGTTGTTGGACATCCTGTAACTTGGTCACACGTCGCCGAAGAAACGTGCTAATTATTTTAATGTCTTATAAATACGTATGCATGTAAGCTCTAATTTTTTTTTCCATGGTCCTATGTAGCCTGAAATAAATAGTTTTATTATTATAAACGCACTGTTGGGCATTTAAGCTGCTTTTCTACCAGAGATGTGCGAGGACGCATAGCGAGGGATGGGTTTGTAAGAACCAATAGAATCGCTTCATTTACCTCGCCTCGGTCAGCACAGTTCTGGAGGAAACGGCTCATTGGTTCTTTACACATCCCTCGCTACGCATCCTCGCACATCTCTGGTGGAAACGCAGCCTTAAAGTGGTCTATCAGGGGAATGATTCTATAATTGCCGCTTCCAATACTGTAACAGCGGATCGTATTGCTTACGATTACTTTTTGGCACGTTATCTACTTGACATCTGTCAAACTTTAACGGTTGCTGGGTAAAATGATCCGTTATTTGAATATAGAACGTAGCAAAAGCACATCAGCGTCGCACTCGACGTCGGGGCAGCCTGTCTTGCTCTAGCACTAGCTCAAGTGAGTGAGACAGAGCGATAGAATATTGAGCTCGATGATGATACTTTTAGAGAAATATGGGCCAGTTTTGAGTAGGTGCAATTTCTAATTTATGATAACCTCAATAGGTTGACCCGTCAGGGGGACTGTTATGTTTTATGCTTGTGTGTGTGTGTGCTTGCTTTAGTGTAAATGAATTTGAACCTTAAACGGTAGACCATTTTCGTGTTCTACTGTACTCATGTGACATATGTGGGAAATAATGGTGACATATTTGGGTTTTGAGATAAAGATGTCATTCGACATTCGACGTCAAACGAGCATGTGTTTCACCCGATGGGAAATGATTGCCACCCATGAGAGCCAGTGACCCGAAGAATCACTGATCCGTTGTTGGCCTTTGCTGACTGCTACTTTTGTAAAACTTCAACGCTTACTGTTTTTTTCTATGATGCAAATAAATTTAAATAAGGTGGTGTAAAAAACGAGCGGAAGGTCATTGTGCCATAGTAAAATCAAACGTATTGTCCAGTAAATAATGATTTTGATAGGGGTCTTTCAATAGTTTCCCAATTTTAGGTATATTGCTTTGAAACATGTTTATAAGCAAAGAGTTGTGACATAAGAACAGAACGAAGTTTGAAGGATTTCGGCTACGGAACCAATTCAAAACCAGGGACGACGTTGCTGAGCCTAGGATCCGTAACTTTTTTTTTCATCTTTTTGACCTAATAATGGCTACCTATACCTACTGACCTATTAATGACTTACGAGACAAGATTATCTAGAGTTCCAAATAAAAGAAACCAATAAGTACAGTCAAGGAATTTAATTTCCAACCCACCTAAGGTTCAATATCATATAGCAAACTGTCACCATAAGAGCTAACTAGAGCAACACGTTAGTTTGACATATCGACCTTAATGCATTGCGAATGTCAGACGTCATTTCAACCGAATGGGTAGGGAATTAAATTCTTTGACTGTACATACAAAAAAAATACTGTTTAGTTAATAAAATGGTTCAGAAATCGTAAGTGCCAGCGTCAAAAAGCTCTCCTACAACAGATCCCCGGTTGGTTCTTCATAGGCCACCCTCGGCCGGCGCGCGGCGTGACTAGTAGGTACTTACTACGGTCGTGGAGGTGTTCCCCCACGCTGGGCGGGGCCTCGCGCCGCGCTCCGGGCAATCGTTCCGCGGACACGGCCCGGCGAGCCGCACGGCGGGAACTGAGAACGAAATTCGTAATTTGAATTTTCGAATTCGACTACGTTTTTATTTTGAACTCTTGATAGTTTCCTTTTTTAACCAGCCAGGACGATCTGAGTTTTTTAAAGGCGAGGGATTTTTTTTATCGTAAAAGACTTGGTGTTTTTTAAGCCAGTAAACTTTTCTTTTCTAAGTGGACAGTGTTGTGTTTGACAATTCGGTTTTAGTTATGAACGCTTATTCGTTTAAGTGTTAAGAACTATGTTTGAAATAGTTTCGTTTTGAAGATTTCTGGTTTCGAGATTCGTTGCTGATAAGGTGAGCGATATTTTTGTGAATTTAATTAAAGTGTTTAAAATCTTATGAATTTTAAACACATTGATAGTACTTATTTGTTTGTTTTAAAAATAAAGAAAATGAATGAAAGAACAAAGATATTTTTAAGAATGTAAAGGTACTTATAGCGGTTCTAAAGTTCTGTTGTCATGGTTTTAGGTGACACTAATAAAGTCAGAATTTTGCTCCAAAATAAAAAATGTGATAAAATAAAAGTAGGTAACTAAGACATAATTATTAAAAAAACTTTTTCTCTCAAACTTAAAAATGATCACATTTTTGTTGGGATTTTAAATTAGTTTAATAATTAGAAAAATAAAATGTTATTACGAAAATATCTTACCAAACTTCGTCTTAAGAAAAGACTTCAACGCGGGCGCTCCCGTCGCTTCTTTGAGAATATCAGTTAGGAAGGAATTTAATTTCTATTAATGTTTAATGCCAAAATTAATAAAAAGTCTTTATGATCATAGTAAGAAAAGGAACATATGATCTTTTTTAACTTATTTAATTGTCATTGCTATGTAGCACCTAATAATAATTAACTAAAATATAATAATTTGAATTGGACTGGTCCTAAATAAAAATGAAATAATAATAATAATAATTTGACTGCGGCATGCCAAAGCCAAGTGCTGCAAGCTGCAGCTGCAACTGCAGCATGCCAAGTCGACCAAGTAATTGCTTGACCACTTTTGAACCTTATCCGTTTGTAATACGGTCGAAAAGTGGTCGAGAAATTTCTTGGTCGACTATACACTATGCACTCAGAAAGTAACATTTTATTTAAAAGAGGGTTATTTATGTTGTGCCTAGTGTAATTCTAAATGCGATGCGTTATGATTTTATAAATAATGATTGCGTCGTTATTTGCGTTTAAGAAATATTAATCTTGTATTGGAACGAAGCATTGAAAGAAACCTGGTCCAGGTTTAACGATGCTATTATATGTGTCTTAATATGTTATTATCATTAAATAAATAAAAATAATAATAAATAATTTGGATGCTGATAGAGTTAAACATTCAATTGAAACAAAACTGCTAGCGTTCGTTTTTAAACGCCTGCGCGCTGCTCGTTTTTTTGTGAGCTTTGTAACGCTCGTTACAATCACTTAGAATGTTCATTACAAGTAAATCTTTAAGTCTATCAGCACCCTTATAGGCTACCAGGGATGGCAAACCTTTTTTCACGTACATGCCAATTTTCCAAAAAAATTAAAAGGTTGCGCCATGACGTGTCATTATCACCCTTTCCTCCAACAAATCACCTGAAAGGAAAGCATCGATTGCAAGAATGTCATGCCGTGCTCACAATTTTTTGCCGCGTGCCACTTTCGGCACACGTGCCATAGGTTCGCCGTCCCTTCGCAAATTTGTCGTTAAAAACTTTACTTAACTTTTTCGTAATTACGAAAAAATTGCTAAAAAGTTCTATCTCCTTAAGAAAAGTGTTTGATATCTCGTTGACTTTCTTCTTGAGACTCAACGCTCTCCATACAAACGGCGATAACGTTTTCCACCCTATAAACCCAGCTTTATGCTGTTGTCATGATTTTTTAATACGCTGTTGTTATAGATTTGTGCGTTTTGATTTTTAAAATGTTTCTTAGAGTTTTGAAAATATTGACGCTTTTTTGTTTTGTATGAAACTACTAAAATGCGAATATTTAAAAATCTATGAAGAACATAAAAAAAATCATACAAACCTAGTTCTAAAAGCATAACAACAGGTTTAGAGAGTGGAAAACGTTATCGCCGTTTGTATGGAGAGAGCTTTTTGAGACTCGGTACAACAACTTAACTAACTCTTAAGAGTTAAATAGGTAATCAGGTAAACGGCAAAAACAAAAAAAAAACGCCCCAAGTAAAGCCGAATATAAAACCTTGTTAGTTAAAATAAATAGTCACTGTGCTCTCCCACCGTGGGCTATGCAATCAGAACTAAATGTTTTCTATCTAATAAACACAATAAGATAATTATAAGCTTTAAAGTAGAGGTACTAGAGTGCTATTTTAAGTGCAACGGATTGCTTTTTAAAGTATAACGGACGCCCGCGACTTCTTTCACGTGGAATTAGTGGCCTATGTCCGTCAGGAATAGTGTAGCTTTCTATCTGTGAAAGAATTTTTGGAATCGGTTCAGTAGTTCCAGAGATTACCCTTTACATACAAACAAACAAAGTTTACCTCTTTATTATATTAGTGTAAATAGATAGTGTAGATATAAATAAGCAGGTAAAGATAATTAACTGCAGACTATAATAAAATATTGCAGACTTTTAAAGACCGTTGTTGGTTTGGTGGTTAAGGGACTGCACTCGTGATCGCGTGCCGAGTTCGATCTCCAGCGGTCACCATTGACAGTAGGGGAAATACATTCACGTACCACTTTAGAACCCTGTCGCAATGACGCGATGCGTTAAACACCACGCTATGTCATACAAATTTCATGCGTATGTCTCTTCGAACAGATTCTACGTTGATAAATGTTTGGATTTCCTTGACTGTACCAATGAGTTTTTTAGACTTACTCAATCAATTCAACACAATTATTTCGGATTATTAATCCATATTGGGTTAGTAGCAAACGTCATAATTATGTTATATACATTACCTAAGTACTGTTGCAATAGCAAACAACGCTCTTACGGTAGGGGAAACATCGCCAGGAAACTTGCACATTCATGTAAATGAAAAAAAATGAAAATGAAAATTGTTTATTGAGAACAAAATACGAAAAATACAGTAGGTAATATCCTATAGACCTCAAACTAGGCTGAGCCTGTATCTTGGGACCCAGAAATGAATTTGTAACCATGATCTTGTCGGCCTGGTTTCCCTGTAGAGGATACGGAGGTCAGATAGCAGTCGCTCAAATTTAATAAATATCCAAAATAGCCAAAATTTGGGATTATGGTCAAAGCGCACCCCGAATTAAGAAACAGGCAAAAGCGCAAGGAGGATGAGATTACAGACTGTCAAATTCTATTTACGAAACTTAAAAGTGCAGTCTGCGTAGCTACAATTTTTCTCGATATAATTATAGTATTCTTGTGTTTTTTATTTCCAAAAATTTATGTAGGGAAGAAAGTAGTGGATAGAGGCCTAGAAGAAAGCAGTATCTGACTTACCGAAAAAGCGTGGCTGCTGGTCTTCCTCGTCTGTATTTCCATAGGTCTTCGGCTGAACTGGTCAGGGATTTAAACACTGCGGTGCTAATGGAACTTGCACTGTGGTTTTCAGGTGAAAGTATTGAAAAACGAGAAAGTATCGTAGGGAGCGTACGTGCCGCCCGATGGAAGTTTAAGTCCGCCTTTTGTACATTTTGTATTTTTTGTGCAATAAAGTTTAAATAAATAAAATGAAAGAATTCTTGTGGTTTCGGTTTTTTTCGTCCATTATTTTTTGAAATATCAGTAACTAGTAACCCACCCTGGCTTCACACAAGTTCAATTAGGATGTAGGTAATCTACATAAAAACCTTCCGTAAAAATTCTCAAAATGGCTGTGAAAACCGTATCAAAATCTGTTACTTGGTTAAGAAGGAGAAGGCGGCTGAACATACACAAGAATTAGGAGACAGACAGGGGATACACCATTAAGGGACAGACACGAAAGGATAGCGTCTTTACTTTATACTAGTTTATACAATTTTCACAAAAAGTACGCGTCGTGTTAACGCTCCTTCGCGGTTCATACAGCTCAGTGGCATGAAATAAACATGAAAAAGTTTTGTGAGAAATACCTAGTGGACTGTAGAAATAAGATGAACAACTGTAAAATACTAATTTAATGAAATAAAGCTTATATACATGAATCTACGGGTAAACCTCGTGGCAGCAGCCTCAGCGGATGGCGGACGACTGACTCCAGATACTCTTCAAGCTGGGCTGTCACGAGGTTTCACAATGGCCAGTTACAAATATATACAAATACGAAAGAGGCTTGCTTGTCCTTCACAAGTTTAATAATGTTATCTTTACATTTAAAAGTCATATCAATAACGTAATAATGATCTGAGGTGCAATTTTTGAATCTCACCGGGTGACTAGTGGCCGTTTTTCATAGAGATTCGGCAATTTTGGTGAGCTTTAGTCACCTAATAATATTCAAACATTGCAACTCAGGTCTGGAGTGCGATTTTCGAATCTCACCAGGTGACTAAAGCTCCCGACAATGGCAGCTTTTTTTCGAGATTCGGCCATTTTGGTGAGCTTTAGACACCTGGTGAGATTCAAAAATTGCACCCCTGAGCGCTACTTTCAATACTGTCAACTTTAAAATCATTTCCTGTTTCAAATGTTTCTATATTTTTATCCGGATTTTAATGAATTGAATGTTTTTTGGACGTAATCGAATTTTAACGATATGATCTACAATTTTTGTGACTCTATCATACCGTTTGATTTGTGAAAGTATTCTTGTGGAATACCAAGAAGTTGTTTTTTTTTAATTTTGATCTTCAATTTATGTACATAAAAATCATGAGATTCCAGTAAGGTCAGTTCACATAGCCGAGAAAATGAATGGCGAGGTATTCTTGTTTATTATTATTGTCTGCGGGTGTGATTTTTATTTGTCTAGCGCTAATTATGATTTGCTATCTCCCTCGCATGTCATTGTTTGTTCTACGGTATTTTATGGTTGTAATTAGACAATGGTACATTAAGTTGTTCCGTTTTTAATACGGGTGCGTTTTATAAAACTCTACGCGCCGTATTACGGTCAATTAAATTTCGTCTGGTTATTTTACCGTGGAAATGAGATAAAAGTTTTTACTTTGTATTGCCGACATTAATTTGTTACGTACGCAAAAAAAACTCCCGTAAGGTCCCACTGAAGACATCCATTTGGAGTGCATTCTTATTCGGAAAAAAATACCAACTTCTTTTAACTGAAATGTGTTTCGTTCCTTTCATTCGAAGATGTTTACCTCACAATCACAAAGACATATAAATACGACAAGGTGTTAACTAATGTAGGTTTATGAAGAATTTATGAATAAGAGGGAAATACAGTAGGCAATTACATTTTTTTTTGTTGACACACGTCCAGGCTACGCGCAATCGCGTATTGCATGCATAAGTCTCAAACTAAAAGTAAATGGCTTAATACTTCTTAATTTTCGGGAACAGGAGCAAAATTAAGTTAAATTTTGTTTATGGCCCTTTTAAGTTCAGTGTCGATGGCTCTCGAAGCTAATGACAGCTATCGGTGCAAGGCAAGCGCTAAGCGCTCAAATTGCCGACGCCTGGCCTCTTAAACACTCTATAATAAGCCCAGCAACATCCGATTTTCGCACCTTCACAACTCTCGCCCTGTAATTTCCACGTAATTAGTGACGCATATGGACTTGAACACCACCTGATTGGAAACGGCATCCCTTTCCCGCTCCGAGAAAAAAGCATAAGCGTGAAAGAAATGGAGGAAAGTTACCGTGCTAAGGCTGCTTGATTTCTCTTGCCGTTGGATGGGTCATTCTCGATTCTGTTTCGAAAGTGTTAGGGTTGATTTGGTTGAGATTGAGTGCAAGTTGAAGTTGGTTTTATTGGGCGAACGCTCGCGGCTGTTGGACTCCTGCTTGACGTTTGTGCAAATTGTCAAATTATTGACAAATTGCAAAGATGTTTAAGAGGCTAGTGAGGCAGTGTTCAGAGAAACCAATTTCTTAGCTGGATGTGTTTTAGTACATTGTAAGGTCACTTTCCTCAAAATTAAAAAATACTTTCACTAAGAAATAGTTGATAACGATGCGATGGTTAGAATACGATACCCTTAACCAGGCATTTTATCTGACAAAAAGTAGTATTAACCATAGCTAACATAAATCATTGATTCCCAATGTTTGGCTACAGTAGAGTTTTTTTAGCGAAAAACACATTATATAATATAATTTTGAAGCATAAAGTCATAGGTCACTAATAGTTATAACTACCATTTGTTGTTATATCGATCATTACAACACACTTCTAAAGAATTTGTCGTTTCAGCATTGGCATAAATCACTTGGGATAACGCGGAAATATAGAATCCGTTCTTTTCCCACACGCTAATTGGTTACAAAGATATATAATTATGCTTAATAATTTTGCCATACCTATAACTAGTAATCAAAACCAAACCGCGTTGAATTGGTTCATCGGATCTGGAGCTAAAAGGTCACAGACAGACTAACGGACAGACAAACAGATGGACATGCAAAGGCTTATACAAACACACTTTTTTCATAGGATTAAGTTTTTTGTTGTATATTTGATAAATAAATGTACACATCACATTTCATTAAAATGTCTAAAGGCCCTCTACGTGTTGCCTCCGCGCACGCCTCCCAAAGGTCCGGGACACTATTGTCTGGTGAATGGGAACGACATACAAATAATAATAATAATAATAAAGAAGGTTTTGTATTGCATTGGGTGCGGGTTAAAAATAAAGATCTCTAGCCGCGTTTGCTGCTTGGCTTTATCTAACCTAAATACTTGTCAACAAACGGAAGTCCGGTTCTGGTCAAAATCAGAATTAGTTTTACAATTTCGTGCCTCCCCACTACAGTTAAGGGTCTAAAGTCCAATATTTTTTGGTCAATGAAAACAATTAAAATTTTATTTTGTTAGTATACGTTCTCCGTGCTGTCAGTTGACCACTATTAGATCGTATTACAAAATGATAAGGTTCAAAAGTGTTCACGTAATTTTTTGGTCAACTAAAGCTGCTGGGAACGTGTCCGAGGCTGATGTCAGACCGGATTACCGCGTAATAAATCATAACCATACGTACGAGTAAATGGCAAATATGGCAATCACCTCATTTAGCTCAACGACGCTCAGGAGCCTTTCTCCTCAATTACGCGAATCCTCGAGTGCCCTCAAATCTTTAATTCCACTCAAACCTTCCATTGTTTCCTCGAGCATTACCAAAATAACCCAGCAATTACAAAAAACCTAAATTAATTCTTACGTTCGGATTCGCAAGATATAAATTCCGGTGATAATCGTCTCGCTGTAGGCAAACGTAATTCGGTCGGGGCACCTTGTTTAAATAATTGGTAATGACGTGCCTTAGGGGTAGGTATGATTGGCGATCATGCGCCGACGGTGATTGGCGATCAAATCACTCGCACATCGCAATCAGCAATCATTATAAAATATGCTTGTAAATAATCGTGCTCGTCAAAACGTGGTGGTCGACGTTTTGGTAATGCGACACTAAGGAGATGTTTTTTTTTTGAAAAGGAAGCAAATGAGCTTTAGGCCCATCTGATGGGAAGTGATCACTGACAGGGGGGTTCCACTCCGCACTGTAGGTACGCTCGACCGCCTTGCCTATGGCATAGGCAAATCGCAACAGGTTGTCGGCTTGTCACGCGCTCGCTCGCTCGCCCTCGCCGTGTTAGTGTAATTGAAAACGAATGCCGCGCAACCCTAGCGTGTCGCCGGGAGTAGCGGGGGGAAGGTGGGCGCGGACGGCGCGTTCCTTTTGACTCGTGCCGCCTGGCATATGGTGTATGAAGTAATACGTACTTTTTGAGCGTGTGAATAAAGTTGGAATTCGTTTAATCGCGGTCGTAAAGAGTAGTTTCTGTACATTATTTATTCTGTGTCACTGACTTCTGTAGGAAGCAGCGACTACAAGCGAATCCCTGATGCGTTGCCGACCCCATGGTCCTCCTGATCACGTCACTCATCGTACGAAATCTAGTAGCAAGCTACTGCGTCTCGCCGGTATTCTGTGAGAGTGTGGTACTACCCCGAATGAACCAGCCCATTTGTTCTCTAACCAGCAACTGATAATGTGATTCTACCACTTTATAGAAATCATAAATTTATAGCAAATTAAATTCAAAAGAATGACGATTTATGACTTTTGGTTATAAAGACGCGAGCTTAGCTTGGGACTAGGTCAAAACTTTATATTTATTTAACTAAATGATAAATCTTAAAGTTTGAATGTTTTATATCATTACTTAGTATAAAACAATGTTCTATCCGCCTCTGTTTGTCCTCATATCTTTCTCATCCCTCCTAAACCACGCAAAGGATTTTGTTATTTATGTTTTTGATTGTCATTTAAAGATTCCATTTTTTTATGCAAAGTTTTTATGTACATTAGATAATGAACTGTTATGTTGAATTTGTTTTTCGCATTAGACCATCTTGCGAGGGTCTGGGGTGCAATTTTGAATCTCACCAGCTGACTAGAGTTCATCTAAATGGCCGAATCTCTATGAAACTCGGCCATTTTGGCGAGCTTTAGTCACCTGGTAAGATTCAAAAATCGCACTCCTGAAGGGAGTTTTCGAAAAATACTAAACAAGCATGAAATAACTTCATTAGAACCTGCCCCGCTGTGATTTAAATTTCAAATACCACACGATCACCTTCAAGATAATACTTCCCTGAAAACTATTACGTACTTCGAAACTGTGAATAGAGTACAATCAAGTAGAATAGTAAATTAACTGCAACAGGTAAAGTTTTTATCTAACTGTAATGCCGACGTTTGTAAACGAGCATGCGGGTTAGCTAATGGGTAGTAATCCTCTCCGCCCAAAGGAACCAGTTACCAAAATCGCTGACTTGCCCGCCTTTAGGCCCTCCCATACAGACTTCCAGAACTCTCACTAAACCCCCATAAGGTTACACAGACAAACGAAGAAACAGCAGAATCCGTGCTACCTTGCCGGCAAAGAACAATAAAAACTTATTATAAAACTAATACTTAAAAAAATACAGGCCAAGTGCGAGTTGGACTCGCGCACCGACGATTCCGTCATCAACAACATCTAGTGTCGCATTTTTGCTTTGTAAGACCAATAAAATATTTTTTTTGTGTGTATTAAATACAAATTTACGGTTTTCGCATTTATTGTTTTATTTGTGCTGTAAGACCTTGCTTCTCGCCAAATTTCATAGTTCTAGGTCAACGGGAAGTACTCCATAGGTTTTTGAGTATCTTGCGAATGTATGAAACATGCGGCATAAATGGCCATATCTTTTGATTGCGTAGACTTAGAAGTTTGATTTTTCACGGCTCTACGGGACTGCAGACTTGAGCATTTGATATTAATTTCAACTCAATACCTTCACGCGTTCTTGAGAAAAATGTTCTTGACAGACAGACAGACGGACAACAAAGTTATCCTATAAGAAATACGGAACTCTAAAAATTGGTTTAAAAATTTGTCACGCGATCAAAACCACGGGCAAAAGCTTGTACGTATTATACTTTCGACTATTGTCGAACTCCGTGACTGCTGCTCTTCGTGGTTCGGAGGGGTGGAGAAATATGATCTCGTTTTTTTACTTAACGGTGTAATAGCCGAAATTAATTTAGAAATGTTGATAAATGAGAAGACTGGTGCGTCCTGCGACGTTCTATTGGCGAATGAAGAGGTGGGGGACGCCATCTCGTTGATATTATGATTATCGTGTGCATGTGTGCGTGCGCCGCTGTCTCACACAGACATGCCAGGCTTTAACAACTATAATGAAAAAAAAAACTAAAACATTATACTTAAAAAACTGCGTCAAACAACTTGCCACCATGACTATACCTACACTAGCGCAAAAGCCTCGCTAATCAACCGAATGCTTGCAACGTGGTTTTGTGCGGATTCATTAAAAATTTAAAACTTGTGATACAGTTCATGCGGCACGAAAATGCAAATGTCGCGGTTATACCATTTCCTATGTCAACCTAAATAATGTGCGGTTTTTGCCGTTTCGGGCCCGAACACGCTTAATTAGACTTATGGCCTTTTGCCCTTTTGCCGGGCCCAGTAATGTATTACAAACGTCTGACATTTCTTGCTGTTAGGTAATGCATTGCTCTTTCTATTGTAAATAAATAAGTCTTACCACGAAACCATGACTTTTAATTAACGTGCTATAAGGTTCCAAAAAATTGCCACCTACAAGTTCAAAGGTGATAACTTCATATTCTAGAGTTTGATTCTTGTTTTGTACGGTCAGCCTCAAAAATAGCTGAACATTTTAGTACATTGTCGCTGTCAGTAATGTAAACAATTCGACGAACTCTCATTTCATACGTTACTAAGACAAGGTTCTTAAGTGTTTAACTACTCCTAAGCCTGACAGTATCTTCCAGTCTTTTGCAATTTTTTGCTTCTTTCAGTTGTTAATGGTGCCAAATAACATCTGCTTTTTCTTTAATTAATTAAAATAACTGTTTTGCATCTTAATCGTCAGAATTTTTCCACTGTTGTAGATATAGTCTAGCTCAGAGCGCCACAGGATCGCCAAGAGTTGACACGGTGCGTCATGGCGGGCGTCTAAGAATTTATTCAAATCTAACGAAACATAAAAATATTTGATACCGATGTCGCACAGAATAGCGTATAAATGCTGATCAAATTCCTAAGATAGTTCTTAACGTTCTCAATGCTATCTAATCGTGATGAGAAGACGAGATCATCGACATTTTTAGGCTAAAACAACATTATCTTTGCTGTCCACTTCGTTACTATCATCGTATCACATACTTGATTTTTCTACGTCCTTCGCTTAAGTCACAGTTAATATAACTTGATCAGTTAAGTTTGTCGTAAACAGCTTCTGTTCTAACTTGACTGACATAAAACAGAATGTGTATCGTGATCACCAAATTAATTAGCAGCTTCTAGCTGCTTAAATATTTTTATGTTTAATTATGATAAAACTGTTAAAAGGTGTTTTTGCTAAAGGCCGACAACGGATCAGTTATTCTTGGGGATACTGGCTCCCATAGCAGTGATCAGGGCTTCGACGTCGTGAAGGCGCCCGTAACCCCCTCCCTTCCCCTCCTTTGGGAAGAAGATTCTTCTCTCTTTCATACCCTACCCACCACTCATCAGAAGCCGGAAAATATTTAAGGAAAAAATTGCCAAGTGAAACATGTTATAAGGGAGAAATGTGGTTTAAAAGAAGATGTAGTGACTAAGATAGAGAAAGGAATGTTGCATTGGTTTGAGCATGTTGAATGGATGGATGAAAGGCGATTATGTAAGAAAATTTATAAAGGTGATGTCACTGGGCGAGTTGGTCGAGGGCGGCCTCGGCGTACTTTCATTGACCAAATTGGTGACGTCCTAAAGACAGGCAGAATTAGAAGTACCCGTAACTGCCGTGCATGTATGAAAAGAGGAATGTGTGTGGAGGAAGCTAAGGAAGTATGGCTACACCAAATGGAAACAGGCGTGAGCTTATAATAATAATAATGTAACATATTTCACCCATACATTAGTAACCCAGACAGACACGTATTTAAACTTTAAACGCCCTCTTTTCCTACGGGGGTTTAAAAAAAGATTCTGCGCTAAACCCAACAAACCTCCTACGTTCCACACCAATCGATCGACACCACGGAAGGTGAAAATTGCGGCGGCAGCGTCGGGTGGTCTCGCTGTGTGGCGCAGCGATGCAAATGCGCCGATATCTGCGCCCGCGCCGCACGCGCGCCGCCGCCGCTCTCACCGCGCCGAGCCACACGATAAATCACACCAATGACGCTGAAAGTTTGTGTACGACTTCTAGGGAATAGGATGCGCTAGATCAGTAGCGACAGCAGAAAAGTTCAAATTAATTATTATTTTTCTCTAGCACGTTGCACGGATACAATTAACATTTTAATGCACGTAAAAGTGATTCGCAAAAAAAATTTTTGTTACGTCTTCACACATAAAGAGCTGGACGGGTTTTAATAATATATGGAACGGAAATAACTTTAAATGTCCTGGTTTAAATGCACAAGCTACTGTTTATTCCCTAAAAATGCATAGTTTCCCTAGTAGACAAACGATTTCTAGGCTGATTAAATCGCGGGCAACATTTAGTAATAGTAGAAGTACAGAAGTTATACTTCGAACAAAAACGGCATTTAGGTACCTATAAGACGCGTCCGATTGTATGCATCATTGTCTATTGTATTCTTCGTATTCATTCAAACACGCGGCAACTTAATTGCGCTGGCCTCAGAGCAGTGTTTACGCCTATATTCTTGTCGCTCCGCGAAAATCCTTTAAGACAACTTTTTAAAGTGAAAAATACACTAAAATATTTCTTAATTCTACTTGATGCTTGATGTTTTCAGGAGTTCAACAGCGTTACAATAAATACTTATTCCAATTAAACGTTTTTAGCCAAAAGAGATTGCCTCACAAACAGCAACAAATTTAGCCGACCATTAAAGAGAGAACTATGAGAAATTTTCTATGCTCGAAAGGGATAGATGTAAATCAACCTCATAGTGCATACTATTCCTTTCAAAAAATGACACTTTCTGACAGTTCTGTCTTTAATGGTGACTTATATGTGTCTTCGATTGCACACTACCTCTGAACTACTGTTCAGAGGTAGTGTGCAATCGAAGACACATAGTATAGTAACAACAAATGTACTATATGTAACAATGCAAACGAACGTTACTACGTTCGTTTGCATTGTTACATTTCGGTGTGAGAGGAGGGCGCCGCGAACTCTCTCCTGTAAATAGTTTAATGGTAATGAAGATATATTCGCGCGCAGGCGCCAGATAACGCTACGATACGATTAATATCCGATTAACCTATACTTAAACTAGTTTCAGCTCGCTGCTTTGTTTGAAATTGATTTTCCTGGAATTTTTTTTTTTATTCATGCGTTTTAGCATAAATAAATCTAACGACCCTATATTATCGATTGTTTTAAGCTTTCGCGGTTTTCACACATACTTATCATTACGTCGAGGTAAAAAAATAAACAGTAGGTATATTATCGCGTTAAAGTCTCGATAAACTTAATAAGTATGACCCTATATTATGTCAACAAAAACCTAAAATGAAATTATACATTACAGAAAGGCTAGTTCACTCGCCTGTCGCTCACTGCGTCCTTTTACTCGACTAGTTCGAAAAGGACGTACTGAGTGACATTAGTGGCGCTGTGTCGTGCTAGCCAGGACTCGGACGGCTTATCAGTCACGAATTAAGTCTATTATTAAAATTAAAATCATTTAACGATGGAGCTATAACTACAGTGATGATTATGAAATCTGTAACTCTTCTCGCAGCACGTACAACCAAGGAAATTGAAACACGTACCACCGTAGAACCTAGTCGAAGAGACATTCGCATGACATTTGTATGACATAGCCCGGCGTTTAACGCGTCTCGTCATTGCGATAGGGTTCTAAGGTGGTACGTTAATAGATTTCCCCTACTGTACGTACAGTCATCCTCAGACGTAGCTAACAGTTAAGAGTGTGAACCCAGCCCCAAAAAGCGCTCCACATACAAACAGCGATAACGTTTTCCACCTTCTAAACCTTAACCTAACCCGAATCTCTTGGGATCGCTGCGTTTGTATGGGTGGCAGTAATCACTTTCTAACAGGTGAGGTTTTCCTCTTTTTCCCATAAAAAAAATCGAGGGTAACATCTATCAAGCTGAAAAAAATCATCTTAATCTGTTCAGCCGTTAATGCATGATTGAGGAACAAACATTCAAATGTTGCTTTCGCATTTATAATATTAGTAGGAGAAGGATAGAGTACAGTCCGCAATAGAAGATCACAAGGGGCCTTAGCACGCTAGCTTTTATCGCTGACATAAAGCTTATATCTCTTTTTAACCAGTACGCGTGTGCGAGAGGGACGGCTGCGTTTATGAGCGCGATAAACGCTGACGTGCTACTGTAGCAGACCACAATGAAGAGAGCAATGTAATAAAAACAAAAGAATGTATCCGGCAAACCCCGAAATAGGCGGGTACTGTACACAAGCTCAAATTCTCATGCCAATAGAGTCTTGAGGGGTGATTCTCTAAGAACAACAACGACGACCTCGACGCCACAGCAGCCTGTCTTGTTCAGCACGTTAGCACGAGTGACTGAGGCAGACCAATGCCTTGACGTCAAGTAAGACGCTGGCAAAATAAGAGAATTATGGGACTGTGTAGATCTTTTTGACAATGCAACGCTAAAGTATAACCAACCGACAAAAAAGCTTGCGACAAAATTTATCGTTTACAAAACTTAATTAGTTGAGATTCTTGCATTAGTCACTCCTATCTCTAAAGCAAACCAAAACCTTATTAAATCAAGCTCGAAAGTTTCCCATCACAACCGAATCAGACCGACAAATTAAATTCTCACAAAAGAAAATAGCATAAAATTCTCGTAGAAAATAAAGGCCTGCCCACACGACACTCGATAAAGGGGGACGCACACGGCGCGAAAAGACAAGTGGCTTAATTGAGAGCTGAGCCGTGGGGGGTCCGGAGGCGTCGCTTATGCTAATCAGCTGTATAGTTTGTTTTTTAATAGCAATCGCCACTGGAATCGACGTCGTTTACGTTTTGTTGGGGTACCGTCTGCCGGGTTTTCCGAGGGAGGTGTGTTTCTTTTTTAATGTAGTTTGCTTCTGGCCAGTGCTTGGACTTAACTGGAGTTTCTTGCGGCGATTCTTCTAAGTAGAATCTTCCATTTTCCGAATCGCTGGTAGACTCAGACATGTCAAAGAGCCTTTATACTTCCAAAATAAAATTTACATTTTCATTTTATCTACCGACCTGCGTTTTCGAAACCTAGGTATGTGTTTTTTTCTTTATAAATGTCATGATGACATGCCAATTTGAACAGCAGCAAAGAATATAATGATGATATTTGTTGTGAAAAGGTTTCACAGAAGGTTTAAAAACTGTGTTACGGTATTAGTTAAAGTTCTGTATCGTTACAGTCGAGTCGACCTTGTTGTATTTTTTTAAGCAGTCACCCTATTAGGCACTACAGTCCGCCCGTTACCCAAAGGCCCTAAACAATTTCAATAGTCAAATAGCTATTGATGGAAAAAGTTTGGTGTAATATGGGAATTTTTTTTGTTAGTCTGCAATATTCACAAAACCTATATCCATCGGACTGCCAGTTTCTCCTGATCCGATTTAATGAAAACTAAACTCATTATTAAATTGTGTTTAAGATAAACATTTATGTTGGAAAAACGCTTTAAACTCAAAACTGATTACAGCTTTCTTTTACTACAATTTTTTTTAATTCCGTGTTGACAACTTTTTTAAATTTCAATCGACACAATGCGTATAACTTTTACAGAACGGAACCCTGCGAGTTCCTTCGTTGATGAGATTTATTTCTCTAAAAGAGCGTATAATTTAACTCTGTCCCCGGTTAAGATATCCCGCGTGGCCAGTGACGGGTGTCCCTTACACCGTTCCCAGAACAGGCTAGTGACACTCAACCTTTACTTGGCGATTTAATTAGATCATTATTTAATGATGATTTATTTTTGTAAACTTATAGTTAATGTGCGATCGTTTTGTTGAATCGAATTCGCTCAGACTTTGATGCAAGGAAGTTATTTAAGATGCTAAGATTAAACGTTCATATTTTAGGAATAAACAGAGAGGCTAAAAATAATGAATGTAAATGGAGTTTATAAAAAACCGGATAAGTGTGAGTTAAACTCGTGTGCATAAAAATCTTCTGTGATAAAAAACCCAGGATGGTGGGAAAATTCATAATAAAAATTGAGGCCCGGTTGAAAACTAACGTAATATTACTAGGAAAATATTTCGAGACATCTACAATTTTGTAAAATTGTTTATACATTTTCATCTTTATTTTAGGCACTAAAAAGAATTTTGGCCCAAATAATAAAATTAACGTCAGGAAAAGACGCTGTCGATAAACCAAAGCCCAGCCTTACAAACAAGGTTAGCTTACAAAGCGTTACCATAAAAATGTTATCATAATTCAAGTATAAAATATGCACAAATTATGTATCACACGCAAGCAAGCTCGGCCCGATGCGAAAACATGGAAATCACCCCGCCGATTAAAAGATAGGAGTAAGTACGTAACCTCGCATTCTTATTTCAACTCTGTTTTTAAGTCATTAATAGATTTTTGGTTGGACCTAGTGCAAGGTCCGTATGGATAGCTACTACCATCTTGTTCGCTAATCCTGCCGCTAAGCAGCAGTGCTTGGACTGTTGTGTTACGGCGTGGAGAGCGAGACAGCCGGTGTAATCACTGGCACGAGAAGTATTCCATCTTAACTGATAGATTTAGGCGTTACTTTGCGGAGGGCTATTTCAACAAACTGGAACAAATTACCTTGCTACTCCGCGAGTACAAGCAAGAAACAAGAGTCGCGGAGTAGCAAGGTAATTTGTTCCACTTTGTATTCCATCTTAGCCCTCTGGGTTAGCAACGCACCTGCAATCTTCTTGGTGTTGCGGGTGGCTATAAGCGGAACGATGATCACTTACCATTTGGTAACCCACTTGCTTGCTTGTTTGCTGTCCTATTCATTAAAAATGTCGATCTTTGCCAACTAATGCCAAGAGGTAAACTGAACCTAAATTTCCATGACGGAGTGTGCCTGCCGTGCCACTAAATAGCGAATAATTAATGCATTAAAATAAAGCGTAAGTGGGGGCGAGCGTATCAAAAATATTATGGGAACTGTTTACCATAATGTGGGACGACAAAACGGTAAATTATTCCACGCAGCCGCACGCCGGCAGAAAAACTACCCCCGAGAATACTGGGTTAGCTGGAAGAGGTCTCTTACCGGGATAACTTTACCTTTGTACCCAATTATTTCACTTGTCATGTTATGTAGCGCGTTTTTATCTTGTCTTCTTCTTTGTATACTTGCAGTGTAGCCAACCCTACAGTTTTAACTGTAGATCTATAGTTTTTTGGAAATTCTCTCAGTTTTTAGTTTAGGCCTCGAAATCTACAGTTTTTTGATGAAATGGAAAACTCAAGAATATTTACAAATACGAGATAGTAGCTAGTGATACTATTTAATTGTTGATAACTATTTCATTGTTATGGATGGACCTTTATAAGCTGATATAATTAAACTTCCTCAAAAATCGCTTGTCACATTTCCTGAAGTGTTACAATACTAGCTTTTAAATATTACTAATTTTATTTGACATAATGTATCTTTATGACTTTTGATATTTAATTTGATTAAAACTTTGATCACATGATATTTTTTCTTTGTTTTTAAATGCCTCTCTAAAATGTATTCTATTTATTACCATCATTAAATAATAAAAAGATAAAGCTGTAGATTTCCTTTTTTTTTTATTTGATATTTACAGTTTTCTACAGTTTTTTTCTGCCATATCTACAGTTTAGCTCTATGCTGGGGTTGGCAACACTGCATACTTGTTACATAGTATAAAAAGAAAGTTGCCATCCAGCTCTGTCCTCATAACTCCGGCCGATTTGACTAAACCCATGCAACAGATTTTGATACGGATTTCACTGTTTAGATTTTTTTAGGAAAGGTTTTTATGTTTATTAAGAACACAAAAGAGTTAATACAATCCCTTTATTTGGAATATCATTTGATGAAAACACATTGTTAAAGTGTCTTTCCATTAATAGAGACAATAAGAAATATGTTATTAAACACATTCTTAGCCCGTAGCTGTATTATTAGTTTATGTCGAATTAAAAATATTTATTAAGTCTTAAAACTAGATAATAAATATTTCCAATATGGTATGTACGGCCTAGTAAAAATAACACATGGTTACAAAATTTTAATTTTTAATATTTTCCGGA
Organism: Ditula angustiorana; assembly: GCA_963691745.1. Classification (NCBI taxonomy): domain Eukaryota; kingdom Metazoa; phylum Arthropoda; class Insecta; order Lepidoptera; family Tortricidae; genus Ditula; species Ditula angustiorana. The sequence continues at coordinate 5,427,354 of OY829495.1, forward strand.
AGTTTTTTTCACTTTTTTTATCTTTTGATACAGTGAATTTAAATCTACCAGCCGTTTCTATCTATCAGCTTTTATTTTCCGTATTAATTTTTTGTATTTTTGTATTTTTCTACAAAATTACATACATGTCATATCTCCATAACTAAGCTGATAGATGAAAACGATTTTTATTTTCAGAATCAGGATGCCATACGTCTACATGAAAGCTAATTAACGGTCCGGAAAAAAATCATTGTAATTACGTGTAATAGAAATTTAGATTGAAATAAAAGGACTTTATTTTTGAGATGATCGTTTTTAAACGCATTACCATCTCTCTAAACACTTAGGTATACTGTAGCAGGAACCACGTTCAATAATACACGCTGGGCAGATTGTAATACTTTATATTGAGAAAACAATTCCAAAGCAAACAAACAGATATTATATCTTATAGTTAACACGACAACCGTACGGCTTGGCGTTTCACTCTCAACTGACGGGCAGCCGCGCGCTGTATTCAAATTTAATCAAACTTACTTTTTATGATCTAAATGTATGTATTTCTATTTTTTTTATTACATTAAATATTTATTAAATATTTTTATCTTTATTATTATTATGAACTGATAAGCAATAGCTAACAGGCGGCCACCCTGCAGTCGGAATGACCCCATTCCGATCCGACTCGGCCATTCTCGGATAAGGGTATGACCTCATACTAGGTGAAACATTAACAATTCTTCTTATTTATAGATGAATTGCTCTCCCTCTATTACAATTATTTTATTTATATTCGAAGGTAGTTCAACAAAAAAAAAAAAAAAAAAACACTGTTCAACTAAATAATCGAGTTTGTGCATTCTATTACATCACATATAACAAGTAAATTGAGACGGAATAATCGTTTACAGTACAACATTTATGCCATAATAATTTGATAACCTTTTTTTTTTTTTTTTTTTATAACTCAATGATCACCGTTGTGTTGTCTCTATCAACACATAAAATAATTATCGTAACTATTAATTTTAATGTTCAATGAGGGCCACCCGCGAGCCACTAACAAGCTTCCGTCTAGCCTTCCGCAAGCCACGGCATGCTCGTGCTGCAACACCCGCAGTTGGTGCCGTGCAACCATCCGCAGGTCACGGTTCACCAGCTCACCACCGCCCATTTTTCCGCAAATGTTTATCCCCAATTGAGTCGATTCTGATCCAATGGCTCCATCGCCGGGCGGTAATCGATTACCCGGACCCGGTCGATATCTGTGGCTGTCTCTAGGCTGTAACTGTGAAGGATAGGATTTTACACAAGTTTAAGGTCTGTTAACCAACGTAAGCGTTAGCGTATCATCGTACTCACAAATTAATATTCTGTTAAAGCAAAGTTATAACTACTAGGTGCATGGTCTCGCCAGGTTACCTCTATGAATCAATCAGAGTCGGTTTCACTATTATCGCTATACTCGCTAGCGATGGGAGATAAACATAAGGTAACCCATGGTTTAAGCTGATCAGCTGGGTATATATTTTTATATTGTCGCTGAGAATGTCCTGGAATGCTAGATACCTCGTATCTGTCGTTGTTTAATACCTGTGTAACTTTAAATGGACCTCGGAACTTAGGGGCAAGCTTTTTGCTTTTCCCCTTCTCTGGATTATTGTTGGGGATCATTATTAGATCACCTTCCTTGAAAGATTTCGTTGGTCCTCTTCTTTTATCAAAATTCTCTTTCATAACCTTTTGTCCGTTTTCTATCCTTTCTTTAACGTTCGCTCTCATTTCCTGTCTAGCTGTGTCCGACATTTGTTCTTCCGTCTCAAGCGCCCCTCTCAGGATACCTTCGCTTTCGCACATCGTTCTTTGTCCAAAAACAACTTCAGCTGGTGACTTTCCAGTACTTTTATTAACAGTATTGTTCAAGCTCCATTGTAATTTAGGGACACTTATATCCCAATCTTTCTCATTCAGTCCGTGGTTCATGGCAGACAGGGAATTAAGTATAGTTCGGTTGTACCGCTCGATTTGCCCATTTGCCCTCGGCGTCGCCACGGCATTCAACACATGCTTAACCCCTATAGAGCTTACAAAAGACTTGAACTCGTTCGACGTGAAGCTAGAGCCCTGATCTGAGATAATCACTTTGGGACTCCCAAAAATTGCAAAAATGTCCTCTAATGCTTTTATTGTGGTTTTGGATCTAGTATTTCTTACTGCTCTAACAAAAATGAACTTGCTGAACCCATCAATTATGCCCAGAATGTATGTATTACCCTTTTTACTTTTAATGAAAGGACCTAAATGGTCCATGTGGACTGTGTGAAATATAGCATTAACTTTTGGGATAGGATGTAGATAACCCGTTTTCTTCCCAGACAATTCTTTATTATAAGCACAGTTGATGCATGCATTCACATATTTCTTGACGAAGCGATTCATCTTTGGAAACCAATAGTCTGCTTGTATTTTCTCTAACGTTTTTTCAATCGCAAAGTGTCCTGCTTCGTCATGATTCAGCTGACATATTCTCCATCGTGCAGAGTTAGGGACAACCCATTTTAGTTTCGATCCCACACGTCGGTAGATCTTGTTATCGCGTAGAACATAGTTAGTCGTTATGTCTTTAACATCTGCCTCACTAGTTTCGAGGACAGCTTTAATATGTTTAATACGAGGATCTGTCAACTGAACGGTGTGGAGCCAATCGTTGGTAGTGATGTTGAGAATTTCAAATTCATCTCTGTTATCATCACCTATCTCAGGCAGTCCTACTGGATTACGGCTTAGAGCGTCTACATGTTGCATGTTATGCCCTGGCCTATATTCAATCGTGAAGTTGTATTCTTGCAGCATTAGCCACCATCTCGCAATTTTGGGGATCAAGTCTCGCTTTGTCAGAGTAGCGCGCAACGCACTACAATCGGTAATCACTTTGAACTCGAGGCCAATTAGGTACACTCGAAACTTCTTTAAGGAAAGCACAACAGCCATCGTCTCTAGTTCATACGAATGCCAAAACGTTTCTTCTCGGGTCGTTTGACGGCTGAAGTACGCAACCGGCTTGAATGGGGTGTCTTGATTTTGCCTTTGTAGTAGGATACCACCCAACCCTATCTTACTGGCATCACAGTGCACTTCAGTGACATAGTCCGGGTCATATAATGCTAGTATAGGCCGTGCAACCAACTTGGACTTAATTTCTTGAAAAGCACTTTCTTGTTCATTACCCCATTGCCAGGGTACGCCAGCTTTAGTAAGCTTCGTCAAAGGTCGCGCTATAGATGCAAAATTATAAACAAACCGCCTAAAGTAGCTAGCTAACCCTACAAATTGACGAATCTGATGGACGTTGACGGGTTTGGGAAATTCAGAGACAGCTTGTATCTTTTTGCTTCCAGGCTGCAGTCCAGTTTCGGATATCTCATATCCAAGATAGTCTATCTTCGATTGGAAGAAGAAGCATTTCTTTAAATTGAGTGTGAGCTTAGCACTACGCAACAGCTCCAATATGGATTTGAGCTTGGAGTAAGCTTCTTCATATGTACTGCCCGTTGACAACAAATCATCTAGATATGGGATGGCCAACTCGAACCGCTTAGCCCCTAGTGCTTTATTGATCATGCTCTGAAATACAGCGGGAGCATTGACGAGACCAAATGGCATCCGTGTATACTCATAGTGGCCGTCGGGGGTCACAAAAGCTGTGATATGTCGTGACTCCTCGGCCACCGGTATCTGGTGATACCCGGATGCCAAGTCCAGGCTCGTGAAGAGCGACTTACCGCTAAGCCGGTCAAGCTGGTCATCTATTACTGGCATAGGATAGCTATCCTTTATTGTCTTTTTATTCAAAGCCCTGTAATCGACGCAAAGACGGTACTCGTTATTCTTTTTGCGTACCAATACTATAGGGCTGGCATATGGAGACTGAGACTCTCGTATGATGTTGTTAGCTAGCAAGTCTCCTATCATCTCCCTAACTTTTGCACGTTCGCTGTACGGTAATCTGTAAGGCCTATAGGTGACTGGCGTGTTATCGCTAAGACGAATGGTCATTTCAGTAACATGAGTTAATCCCAGTTCTTGCATATTGAATGCGAAACAATCACGAAAGGTATTCAAGAGGTGGACTAACCTATCCCGTTCTTCTGTTGAGACTTTAGGTCCTACGTTTACCATTTCTAGTGTTATTGGTTCCTCTATGGTATTAGCGTTAGAAGGCGGAATTTTGTTTTCTGCGTCGATCGTATGGACCAGTTTTTGATCTCGCTTTGAGAGGAACGGGTCCCGATTAGGTAATTTAATTGCTCTTCCAAGAAGTTGTAGTTTAGGCAGAGAAACTGTTTTCTGTCCTAAATTGACTATTATACAATGACCTTTACCGTTCTCAAACTGATAAATGCCTTGTAGTAGCATATATTCATTATTGGGTTTCATACATATACTTCCCGGAATGAAGAGGAGTCCTGTGTATTCGCTTTCTGTATGAACATTAATGTTTCCTAGCCCGACAATATTAGCAATATCTGTATTTATTACTCCTAACCGTTCCACATCCTCGCAGTCACAATATAAGGTTAGCTCAGTGCTTGTTTTGTGAACTGCAACAGTTGGTAGCTCAGTTAAGGTTTGTCCGATAAGGACGTCCGTGTTGAGTAAGTCATCGGTAACAATGTACGCTTCAACATCCGCCTCTACTACATCCACTACTATCGTTACAGTCGCCCTAGCTAAAGGGGTAACACTACCAAGGGCAAATCCGGTAATGACGGGAAGACCAGTGTTGTCAAATATTAACTCTAACGATCTAGCGACAGACTCTTTAACTAACGTACATTGGCTTCCGAAATCAATATAAGCAGAACAACGCATGCCGTTAAGGGAAATCGACTTAAAATACTTACTATTCGCTTGATCAATGGATGTTATCTGTAGAACGCTTTGAGTTTTATTCGTCTTTCCGTCTGCGGTGTTTTCGGATGCTTGTGGCCCTGGCGGTGGGTGTTTAGCATAACAGTTTTGCGCATCGTGACCAATCTGGGAGCATTTGTCACACCTCTTGATAGGCTTAGTACATTTTCGGGCTATATGGCCAAATTCCCCGCAATTGTAGCACCGGTACTTCGATTTATCTCGGATGGTTGACGAAGATCCACCCAAACTGCCATTATAACGGTTTAAATCATAATTACGGTTCTGTTGTGGCTCATTTTTAGTCGGCATATTGTCCTTTCGTGGTATAATAATGTTATTTCTTTTAGATACACGACGTAAATATTTAAGCAACTGTGCGGGTCTCCTAAAACGTGAACCCTGAGCATTAAGTCGTATTCCGTGATCGAATATGCCACTAATTATGCAGTCAGCAGCATTTCTACCAGTTATGCCGCACATTTTAACCAGCCTTGCTTTCGCATGGTAATAGTCTTCCAACGACTCTTCGCGTTTACTCCTCCTACTGAGCATTTCTGTCAGTCGATCAGAGTAGTTTCTATCGTCAGGAAAAGTTTTGATTATTTTTCTTTGCCATTGTCGCCAGCTCAAATTTACTGTGCTTCTTCCTTGATACCACTGTTTTGCATGTCCAGCAAGCTTCGGTATAGCGTAATATATGGTTTGTCTCTCACTCCAGTTGTATATTTTTGCAGTCTCATTTACCTTACGGACCCAGTCCTCCGCTGTCTGTGAGTGAGTATCAGGATCGAACTGCGGAATGACATTGTGTGCACCTTCAAAATGGTTCCCCTTACCCCGAATTATCTTAGCGAACTTCTTAAGGAAACCGCTTTCCTGGTTGCTTCCGCTTTCACTTAGGCGCTTACGTCGCTTTCGTTTTCCACCTCGTCCGGACCGACTACTTGAGCTGGTGCAGTCACTTTCATAAGACGAACTGGAGGACGAAGAAGTCGAGCTCGAATAATGACGTCGTTTTCGATATCGCCGTCTACCAGAATCACTACTGTCCGTATTTTCTGATATTGAACCCCTCGTTGACGCACGCCGTAGCTGTCTGCTACGACGGCGATAGTTCTTCTTACGCGTGCCCCGGTGTGACTCGCGACGAGAAACAATGCTTTCGGAGCTCGTACTACTACTAGACGCTGACCGTCTGCGACGGGATCGGCTACGGTAAGTCACGCGCTTTCGTTGCCTCTTGTTGGTTGTGGTAGCGGAACGCGTCCTATTTTTACGCTCTTTTCTACGCTTGGGACTACGTGACGATCTTTTTTTGCGTCCCTTATCCATGGGAGGAGTATAACGTGACTCATCGCCAGACGACATATTATTGTGGCTATTAGGGTGAAACTATTATGAGTTCCAAGATTTATTGCGTATGGTTTGATAGTTGACCATGTATTATACATTAAAGTAAATTGCTTAAAGTCAGCGTAAAACGTTATATTTATTGTAACAGGTAATGTCAGTAGGAAATGAAAAGATTAGTAGGAGGAAAGCAGGAGAAATAAACAAAGTTTTGATTAGTGATTGCGAATAAAACCATCTTTTTTTTTTTTTCTTAAAATGTGGGTATGTGCCATAGTTGAAATCAATAAATAGCTTATATGAATTGGTGCTTAATAATGAATGAGTAAATATAGACATTATAGACATTATAAAAAGTAAATCGAACCCACGACCACAAAAGTAAAAGATAGTAAATTTAGTCGTGCGTGCGACAGGTAGGTGAGAGTGACAGTTACCTTGCTTACAACTTGTATAGTGACGAAGACTGTAGGTAGGTAGGCAGGTAACTAAAAATCTTACGATGGACGTAATATTTATAACGAATGCATATCCACAAATCCACCTAGATGTATGTATGTACCATCATATAATTTCGCAGGATGATTGTATTTATAGATGTTTAGCATAGCTAGTTGCTCGCCTGGATAATACATAGTTATCCGTACTACCCACCACGCCGTGCGCAAATAATATACTTTTGCACTTAATTAAATAACGATTTTACATAACCTGCTATACGAAACATAATGATCCTCTGTAATATTTCAGCTTATAGTGTTATGATGATGGTACAAATTAAACAATAATCTTCATATAAATCAAGTAAATAAAATAAATTTAAAAGTTCATACCTCTCAGTTTTTTTCAACGTTCTTACCACTTCTGACTGTAGCAGGAACCACGTTCAATAATACACGCTGGGCAGATTGTAATACTTTATATTGAGAAAACAATTCCAAAGCAAACAAACAGATATTATATCTTATAGTTAACACGACAACCGTACGGCTTGGCGTTTCACTCTCAACTGACGGGCAGCCGCGCGCTGTATTCAAATTTAATCAAACTTACTTTTTATGATCTAAATGTATGTATTTCTATTTTTTTTATTACATTAAATATTTATTAAATATTTTTATCTTTATTATTATTATGAACTGATAAGCAATAGCTAACAATACTTCCAATGCAAATCTACTCATTTAAGTACTTCTAATTCCAAATCAAAGTCACCCAAAGTCTGGAAAAAAAAATCATCGATATTTTTTTCCCGCCACTAAGTTATGGCGTTATGCTAAACAGCGTTATCTGATGGTAAAGCGCGGTCACCACCGTTTCGGGGACATTATGATCTTTTATTGTTTTTAATTTTTACGCGGTTATTCTTAATAAGTGGGCAGGCTTTGGTTAATAATATAGTGTGGTCGTCGGGTTGGCTATGCAAATTAAATAGATATAGTGACACTTTTGGATCCGTTGTAATGGTACGATTGGTTTCTTCTAAATGAGTTCAATACTTGGGTACCATACCAAGCGGTTGTATACAAACGGTGATGACGATGACGTGTTCTACCCTCTAAATCTTAACCTATAGCCATGGTTTTTAAGTATGTTCTTGTTATACTTTAAAATAAGAATTGCTTGTTTGATTCAGTAATATTTTTATAGGTTTGTAAATATTCTCAGTTTTTTGTTTTGTGTGAAACACGAAAAGTGCAAACATTTCCAAATTTACGAAAAATCGAGGCATTTGGTAAATTCAACACTTACCTTTTTTGACCTGACTGCCGCCTGAAAGGTGGTTATTCAGTGTAGAAATGACATAATCAAAGAAACAACGGTTTAGGTCTTCAATTTCACGATCCTTTTTACGCTGCTTGTGTTCAGGTGTGAAAATGCACTTGTTTTATACATGCATTTTAAAATATGCGCCTTTGTGAGATGGAAGAGTATAGATAAACATTAAGTTACCGTGATTTGGACCGATTTGGCAACAGACTTTTGAAAAAAAAGAATCTCCGCAAAATAGCATTCCAACCAAATATATTTCAATGGTCAAGCGTACCCAACATAAAACGATTTCCTTGTTAATCCACCACGTTCAAGGAGCACGCATTTTAAACTGATATTCGCGTGCAACCGCACTTTTTGTATTCATATTTTTTTGGATTTTCACGGTGATCGAGCGCGCGATACCATCGATTTTCCAGCCAGGCACGCACCTACTCACTTAATTCTTGATTTAGTACCGCATCATATTTTGATAAGTATTTTTAATTTGAATAAATTATGATTTAAGCGTGTTATCGCCGCGTAATAGGGAGGTTTAATCACAGGCCGCTTTCATGGCAGAATGTCACAGCGCCGTTGCCTTTTGTTGTAGCGTGAAAGAAAGTAAAATGCTCGATAAAGATGTCACGTTGTTTTTGAGTTTGGAATTTAGGCGAGAGATTGCGTCGTGATAAGTTCGGATTGTTGTGTTGACTATACTGCGGAGCTGTCAATATATATTTTTTCTTTTTTCAGGCTTGGGTGCTCATCACGATGCCGCATACAGGTATGTTATAAATAGGTTATGAATGAGACAGCAAAATAGACTATATCTTACGTTTATTAAGCTCAGCGGTCGCCTGTACTCGTAAGCACGGTTTAAGTTATATTGCTGTTGCAAAAAAGAATACTATACAATACAATAAAGACCAAATGCGAGATTCTTGCAATAACATTATAAAATACAACCAAACTAGATCTTAAAAAGCACCATATCGGCTTAATCTCGTGGTATCCGATTACCATGCCCCACAACTCAGATCTTAATTAAGCCTAAACGATTGACATTAAACAAGCCGGGAAGCCGACAAACTGGCGGGTGAACTTATACAAGCATACCTACAGAAAAACCACGGAAATAAATCTCACGTCACCATTCTTACACCGTCGAGATAAAGTATTTTTTTCGTTATCCCCTAGTAGATATTTTGTGGTGGTTTTACACCAAGTTATGTATGCTAGCGGTGAAAAGTAGAACTAAAGTTGACAAATCTTTAAATGTCAATGCGCTTGGACTGTCAAAGTACTTTGACTTTGAATAATTAGCTATCATAGGCCTTCGAAACACTGTCTGGGATGATTTTTTAACTTTCGACCGCTCGACACTTGCCGGCCGCGGGTCAGTCAGTGCTGGCTAAAATATACGCTCGCGTATTTGATGGCCTGTGGCTGGCGAAAGCCGAGCGCCCCGCCCTAAAGTCAAAAATGGACCCGTTTGGATTTTCCGTCGCTGAGGAACGCTAGATGTTATAAAAATAAATAAATTAAATAGAAATAGATGTTATAGGCTTTATTATCTTACTGTGTTATAGTACGCGAAGTCGTTTGTTGATGAAATTTGGCAGACTATGTAGTACTAGTAGCACACTAACTTTTATCGCGTAGATAAAGTTAAGGATGTTTTATAACCTGGAAAAATGCTTACTTTCGCAAAATAAAAAATAAATGAATCTAACGACGGAATTCAATTTGGTGAAAGTCTTAATGTAGAATTAAAACAAAGCTATTTTTCCAAGAAGTTCGAGGTTTCTTTTATGTCACAGTCCGAAAGCGCCGCTTGCGTTGGCAAAGTTAAGTTTGTAGTGGCGCGCCTCACGCATTGAAATCATAAGCGTTTCAAAGAACGTTCGCGCCGTCACCGGCCCATTAACGGTAATTAAGGATCGAGAAGAAATCTCGTATCGAGATAATATCGGATCCGTATCGAGCGGCCCACCCGCGCTCGCTCTAATACATTATACATACTTGCGTCCACGCTTAATGCCTGCCCGTTTGTCTGTCAGTTGGCCTGTTTAAGGAGGCTGCGGTCAGAAACATTTCAAAATGTATTAAACACGGAAAGTATTGGATCTAGTTAATAAGGCGTGTTGTGGATAAATATTATAGGATATAGCCAACGGACAGTACAGTCAGTGAGATCTTAAAACCCCTTTGGTTTTCATCGGGAAACATCAGATATGTGATGGGTATATAGATATAAAGTAAGCAGTTGTATATTCTGACTTCTGATACAATGATATATATTTCGATAAAAGAGTCTTTAAATATATGTTATACAGCGATAAAAAGTCGACCGAGAAAGGGCTTAGCTGGTTTTGATGAAAACTTGATGAAAGTTGCTTAGTCCCAATTAATTGTAGGATGGCTAATTATCGCTGAGGAGTGATTTCTTTCAGACAACCATTTGGCATCAGGGACAGAAAATAAGGCAGTTGATAACATAACATCAAAACACAGCATTATTCTCCAAAGCTTCATAAAAACAAGATAAAAATATTTTAAATAAGAATTAATTAGATGGCATCTTAATATCAAGGGATAATTTCGTCAAAGCGATGGTATCGGGGCATGGAGGAATTTTACTATTTGATGTATTTAGGCGATTGTCATCTGTGAGACTGACACACACGTCGTTTCCGGATATTGATACGCTGATTCACGTATTGAGGCAAATTAGCTGTTTCCTGCAGCCTCGCGCTGTTTTCCCACGGAATAGAAATTTCCTTTATTCTAAACACATAATTATAAACGACGGCAAATCTAAACTAATATTGTACATATGAAAATCTGTTTGTTTACCTGTCCGGCTTTAACGCTGAAACGGCTGAATCGATTTGGATGAAATTTGGTACAGTGATAGTTTTGACACCCTGTGATGGACATGTTACTTTGTTTTAAATGTACCCCTACACCGGCTGTCTTGCTCTCCACGCCGGAACACAACAGTGCAAGCACTGCTGTTTAGCGGCAGGATTAGCGAGCAACAAGGCTACTTTTTATTCGAAAATATACAAAATTCTCTCGCGAGATAGTGATAAACGAATTCTAAGTAGCTTATTTTAGTTCAGATTACTATACATAATACTTTTAACGTTGTATGTGAATCTATCTATTTAAATGTACAGTCAGCAACGAAAGTCGCCGAACACAATAACGTTACAAAAGTCACTAAACAGGTCATTTGTCCATAAGTCGTTGAACTGCGTTAAGAGCAAAATTACATTTACACCACGAAATACCAAAAGTCGCTGAACAGCTTTATTCCAAAAATTACAGGACAGCATAATTCCAAAAATTGCTGAACAGCCTGATTACAAATGTCGCTGAATAGCATAATTTCAAAAATTACGTGACAGCATAAATCCAAAAATTGCTGATCAGCTTAAGAGGAAACACCAAGGTCTAGAGAATTGAAAAATAGGTATTTGTAAAATCTATTGCTGCCTCCATCTATCAAGCCTCCCCCCGCAGAGTGCAATAGAGACAGCCGCAGCTTAGACTGAAAATACCTATTAAAAGTACACAAAATCAACGATTCGTAGACCCCTGATTCCTTCTCCAAAACTTATCCGATTTAACTACTTTTTTCATTAAAAATTAAAGAAAGGCTTTGGCAGTGTTCCTATGTTTTTCTTTTTTTATATAATTTAGTAAAACTTGTTTTCTGAATGTATGAACGCAGCCGAAAATCTGGCCAATTTTTTAGGTTTTTGAATGTCCATATCTCTTTTAATAATTAATTTATTAAAAAAAGGAAAACATAGGGACATGCATAATAGTGGCCATCGATTTTTTGGGAAAAAAATATTGCTCTACTGGCATTATCCAGAGAGGAAACAGGGGACGACGTTTGTATGGAAAAATGGCCCTTGTGTTTCCTCTTAATTACAAAAGTCGCTGAACACTACCATTGTTTAAATATTTGGAATAGTCGCTGAATAGTATATGTATAACTATACACACACACACAAAGAAAAACTAGGGTAATGGCAGGACTCGAACCTGAAACCTAAGCATTCCGTGCCTTGCGTTTGCCAGTTTCGACACATTACCACTACTATATCCTGCAAAATTTTCAATGTGCTTTGTCTTTACGGTCATTACATTATTGATTTTAAAGGTATTAAGGTAAACTAAGCTTTATTTTAAATGAAATAAGATTAATTTTATTTTATTCTCGGGTTAATGAATATGTTACTTACTACAGGTAAAGTGAGAAATTGACACAATAGAACCAGTGTGACATTGACGATACGCAATAAGATTCAATTTAGCCTGACCTATATTTATTTTTTCACTGAGAAATGCTCATCTCTTCGAATTTTGAATTTTGACAATCACTGAGAAGAGTACTCACTTGTCAGTGAGCGTTTCATCTCTTTCATTTGGAGTGTAACCTTAAACTATTTAATCAATCGGACATGTTAAGCAACTATTGATAATTTATAGATCAGCTAATTCTGCAGTCAGACATGTTCAGCGACTATTGATATTGTACATATCAGCTAATTATGTAGTCAGACATGTTTAGCAACTATTGAAAATCAATGTTTATTGACTTTTGTCATTCTCAAATGTCCACAGACATTTGTGCATTAGCCTGTTCAGTAACAAATGAAACTTTATAGTGTGCAGGTGTTTTGGAAATTAGGATGTGTTCATGGACTTTCGTTGCTGACTGTACAGCAAAGTGTAAAATTAATAGTTTATTAACGCTCTTTTATCGGTACAGCGTAATCAGGTCGTGGTTACATATTTTTGGAAGCATATTAGCTTGAAAGTAACCATAGTTTTACATTTGACTATACAAGAACAAAACTCGTATGAGATTTTAGAGATTACATCGAATGCGAAGATGAAAATTTTTATTGATTTCACCAACTCCATTTCACTGCCACAAAGTTAAATCCCTGACTTTTAGATCAATCAAAACTTAATCTTATTTATATCGTCACAACATTCTAGTTTGAGTAGACATAAAAGGTATTTAGAACCTTGTAATACAGGGCCAGTTAAGTGTCAAAAGATATAATCGAAATATTTTTTGTCGCCTCACATCGCACGCTTAGTATTAAAGTGACCCATTTCTGAATAATACACGTCCCAAAATATCACCTTAATTAAAAGACATAGGGTTTAATTTTGGGAAATATCAAATTCAGAATTGAGTCATTTTAATACTAAGCGTGCGACATGTGAGTTGAAGTGCCAAACATCCTGCGAAACTCGTTCTTGTAGTTATCAATCGCGCCTACGATCTATCTATACAGAGAGCAAATGGTTAGCATGATATTTACCCTTTTCAACGCTAAAGAGGGATATATCCAGCGAAATGAGAAAACTATAGAACTGTCGCTGCTAGTTAGAAAACTTAGAAGCACTTAACTCACTAACGATAAGATTCTAAGTTGAACCAATGGCTAAATATCCCTCGTCACCTGCTTCACCCCGTTGCAAAGTGGTGACGCTAGGCTAGTAACAATCCGAACAAGTAAGCAGATCTATTGTCTTCATGTATCGATGGATATATCCGTTACTGTTCAATGCCAAAAAAGGATATATCCGTTACTTACAGGATCAACGCCAATGACGAATGTATCTATCACATTACAGGTTCAACACCAATGACGAATATATCCGTCACATTATAGGTTCAACACCAATAAATGATATATCCGTCACTTATAGGTTCAATGTCAATGACGAATATATCGGTCACTTATTAGTTCAACGTCAATGACTGATATTCGTCAACGCGTACAATATAAAAGTTACCTACATGCATTTGCATAAGGTCGAACGTCGTCATTTATAGAAAAAGGGCGTGACTTGTGAACGTTTTTGACATGGCACTGAAATGGTTTATGCATGATGTCGCACGCTTTGGTTTGACGAAAAAACAAAATATGGCATGCCATTGTCAGGTTTTTTTTAGTTGAAAAAATAATACTGTGAAAAGCTTTATGCAAAGTTTTCATTGTAAGCTATTAAACTTGCCTTCGTTATTATTCTATTGAAAAGGAAGCAAACGATCGCAGGTCATCTGATGATAAGTGATTAACGTCGGTCATCCACCAATGAAATAGCGGCCTCGAAAGATTCGCTGAGCGTCCAGAGACTCTCCATACGAATCTCAGTAGCAAGCTCCTTGCCGATATTCTGTGAATGTACTGTATGTCCCTACTTGAGACGTCCTTTCATACTGCAACTGAAAATTGCATGGCTACACTATTGCTCTATACCACACTAAATACCTTGTACTTATAGATATTCAACTCCTGAAAGTGTCAAAAGGGTTATGCTCTATAACTTTTTGTTGCTGCAGTATGCTAGTCATTTAAGAATAGATTAGATGTGTTAATTTATCGAAGTTTGGACCGTATGCGCTAATTAATTGGGTTTATATTAATTAGCACTGTAGTATCTAACACCTTTTGACACTCCACGTGTTGTTAAATGTACCGTGTGTGTCGCATTAGGTTCATTGCATTCGGACGCGTCGCGTCGCGCTTTGTCGCGTGTTGTTCAGCTGACTGCGTTTAGATTCGGCGACACGCGTGTCATAGCAGGATACGATAGCTACAGTATAACCAAAAACACACAAGCACACACAGACACACACACACAAGAGATAGTGCATTTGTACACAGGGAGGCTTATAACGTAGTATACGTGTGAAGTTGATATGTCTGTCCCTTTCGAGCATAGACAATTTCTCTCAGTTCCGTCTTTAACCAGTCATAGGCTTTTTATGGACTTGGCCACTGACCTGTATGTAATGGACTTCTAGTCAGCGTTTAAAATGTGGCCGCATTAAAAGTCGAACAAAACTACAACAAATCGACAATCGCTCGCGCTATCAGTCTGTCGGACCGACGGCGCTGCTGTCAATACTATTATTTTGTAAAAAAACCTATTTGCAACGAAACTTACTAAATTATTATTTTATGCAGTTAGACCTAAAGTTGTAAATCCAATGACTATAAATGGTAAACTGATAATTTGCATTTGTAACATTGGCGTCAACCTGTATTCTTATGTCGGTCCGTTTTTCTGCTGTCATTTAGTATGACACTGTTCCTACATCCATGAATTATAATATCATTGGACTTGGCTATGAAATTTCAAGCTTATAGTACAGTCAATAATGTGCGCTTACCGCACAACATAGATGCAAGACGACTTCCAATTCCATTTATAATTTGATCGTTTAACCGCAGTAAAGTCAAACACCAATTCGAAAAATTGGGACTGTCGTAAATTTTAAATTATTCTTATCCATATTAATCTACCGCCGCAGCCGCGCCGCCAAAGACATCACATTCGATTTTCTAGTTCAATGTTTACAACTCTGTTACAATTTCGTGTCATAAACCTTTACAAGTCCATATTATAAATTGATTAAAAACAAAACCCGGGTATAAATTAGGATTATATTTTGTTACCAACATTAAACAAAACAGACAATTATGAAAACTAAAAACAGTATGGAAATCACAACGTTCACGCCTCAGCATTGATTTGATAGAGCGGAGAGTCCCCAGTTTATTTATGAATCTGAAAGATTATAAACATTGTTTGAGAGGACAAATCAATTAACAGTTATTTAAGTATTATCTGCTTAGCTCGTTTTGAAATGAAATAATATAATTTGTTGTAAAAAAGACGCGTGATTATATAGTGCTCGCTGTGAGAGTACAAGTGGCCAGGTAACGCCTAAAATTAATGCATTCGTGAAGCAAACGCACGACGCACGTGCGTTCCAAATTCCGCAACTCCAGTAGGCCTATACCAGGCCTAGACTGGTATATAACGAGGTACAATCAGTTACATAATCATACCTACATGGCTGAAAAGCTCAAAAAGATATACATACACACGGCTCTATTTTGCAATTATGATCACATCATGATGATTGACAATCTTTTATAGACAATTCATCTGTAGTATTAGTACTACTACTACGATTGATTTAATGATTTAACTCTTCACACTTTGATTAGTTAAATCATAGTAACTAAAAAAATAGTTTAGAAGTCTATTTGGCTGTCTAGTAAGCTATCTGGCTATCTATTAAGATGCCAAAGCTGTCTAGTAGGCTATCTGGCTGTCTATTAGACTATCTGACTGTCTAGTAGGCTACCTGGCTCTTTAATAGTCTATCTGGCTGTTTTTTAGGCCATCTGGCTATCTAGTAAGATATTTGGCTGTCCAGTATGCTATCGGGCTGCCCAGTAGGCTATCTGGTTATCCAGTACGCTATCTGGCTATCTAGTAGGCTATCTGGCTGTCTAATGCGCTGTCTGGCTGGCTGGATGCGTCAACCTCCAACGGACCTTGTCACTTCTTAACGGGCGTCATGTACGGACACCACATTTGGTCGATCTTGCGCTGGTCCGGCGTGCTGGTGTCCACTGCACGCGCCAAGTACCGAGCTTTAGGCTTGGTGAACTTCATGTCTTCGTAATCCACGCCGTGTTTAATCCAGCCCACAATGAACCCTGTGCCTGATTAATAAAAGCTAGCATTATAAAGTTGAATCCCAAATCCCAAATATCACAAAAAACTGTCGCTGGCAGTTTTTAATAAAATATGGATGAAAACGCGAATGCAAATCGAAAATGGAAGTGATCCCCTCTGCCCATGGAACCAGCGGTCCTAAGATAATCAGCTGCCAACCTTTAGGTAGCAGCTTAGGCCTCTGGACTTCTGAACCACTCATCGTACGAAACGCAGACGTAAAGCTTCTTCACGTCGGTGTTCTGTGAGAGAGTGGTATTAAAGCATAGAACTCTTTTGTCCGGGGATAATTCAAAAATTCAAAATCATTTATTATCAGGCAACAAGGGCCCATAGATAAATACCTTACAAACTAACATACATAAAAATATATAGACTAAAATAACTTAATTACTAGCACGTGAAGTCTGTAACGTGAGCACTTTCGCGGTGTCAGTTAACCGGCCACGGAACCGCTGGAATGTGACACCTTTCGGCCAAAACTCTTTTTTTGTGAAGGTCAACAGCTGGTCAGTCGGAACTCGGTGGTGGTGGTGGTGGTCGGTGGATAATGGGTAATTCCCACGGGATGGTCTCGGTTTTATCTAGTATGGCCTGAGATTAGTTACTTACGGTCGCTGTTATCAATGATGTCGGGTCTCAGAGTACCAACGGTGTAAAACCGTAGCTTCTTAACTGCTGCCGCGTAATCGTCGCATCGACATCGATCCATTGTTTTTTTTTTTGCTGTAAATTAAATTAATTTTATTTATAGTGGTTGATTAAAGTGCCTCGAAAATGCGTAAAACATGTTACAGTTTATATTGATGACGTTGTCATTGTGACGTACGGGATTGGTAGTTCAAATAAAGCTATGAATGTTTGATACAGCCTTAAAATTAGAAAATGTTTTTTCGAACAGTTAATGAGTGAAATATTGACAAGCTTCACCGGTTTGTGTGTTCGGTTGTTGGAGAAATCTTTTCAGTCAATTTGAATTGTTAATAGGCAAAATATGCGTATACAGCCAGAGACAATATTAGAGAAACGATTACTAGACAACAGCTATGTAAACGTTTCTTTATTTTTGTCCAAGAGTATAAATATATGTAAATACTAGTTGTTGCCCGCGACTTTGTCTGGGTAGAATTCGTTTACCGCTATCCCGGAGAACTATGCACTTTACGGGATCCTTTGGATTAATCCAGGGTATCTTTGTTCTAAATTTCATCTAAATCCGTCCAGCTAGCGTGAAGAAGTAACAAAAATGTGAGTCAGACACAAACTTCAACCTTTATAGTATTAGTGTGATCATGTGATTTTCTGGTAATGTTACAGTTCAAGTACTAGCACCATTATTCAAGCTCCAACGCCAAGCGAATCGCCTGATGCGACGGAGTTTCTGAATAATTTGATGTATTTTAACTTTATTGTGGCTTTAAAAGGTTACACATTAAAGTTAAAGAATAAAACGGAATAACGTGCATCGGCAGTGGCAATTCCGGCCGTTGCCTGAATCGGCCACTTGATTGCATCCCATCCAACAGAAGCGCAAAAATCCCAGTGTCCGTCTGACCGCTCCTGTTGGCTCGCATCCCGCCGCCGCGGCGCTGTAAAATCAGTCACAAGCTGTAAAATAAGCAATAACTTCTGCGATATACGACCGATATGCAGCCTAAAAAAAGTTTTACGGCCAAACGATTGTAAACCTGGGCGCATATTAGCCGTATAGCCAGCTTAAGACGCGTGCAATTCCGTCTTTAAAGGCTTCTCGAAACTTATATCATAAAATGCGCATGCGCATGGTGCTATGTGCGCGCCCTAATTGATAGAATGATGCAACAATGTACCGGGTTTGATGTTTTAAGTTTCATAAATTCACGGATTTATTTACGCGATGGAGAATAGAAGGTGTTTGTTGACTTTGTCGGCGTGTCGTGGAAAGAGTACAGAAAAAATTCGCTATCAATTTGGATAATAATTTAAAGTCATAGATTAATTAACTTTAATTTGTTATGTTTGCTTTTTTTGTACATTTGTTCTTAATAACAATAATAACGTTCAAATGTTCGAAAATGATAGAGTTAGGTTTTTTTTAACCTAGAACCTAGAGCTTAGAAAAACGACTTTCGTTTTGTTCTTGCTATTGAAAACTAATTCTCATTAAAAACTCTTAATTATTGTTTTAAGTGTCATAGCCAGAATTCTTACGCATGCAACCTAATTAATGGACTATTCGCTTACCTCTTAAACAGACGCTCTATAAAAAAGTAACCATTGAAACTTATGGCAGATCCCAGCAATCCATACTAAGGAATAAGTTAATGTTCCATCAATTTGACTCTACAGTTAGAGCATCATCTCGTAATGACAACATGCCGCATTTTCATGGCGGGAAAACGTCTCATCGGCAACTTTCATCAACCTTCAACATTATGTGGGATAAAGTGTGATGATTCATCCAATATATCTTGAACCCTGTGGTGGAAGAGGTTCAGAGGAAACAAGTTTAACGATAGACTGGTCGGTGCGAAGTTTATCGAGCAGCGAAAATCGTTGGATACCCGAGAAATTAGCTACCGGTATTATGAGTTAGGGGAATCGCTTACAAGATGGGAACAAAAAAAAAAAGAGTAAGTAGGGTTGGGTGACTCAGGGTTGAATTATGACTAATCAATCAGGCCTTTAGTTGTTTTGTGAAGATTGTAAAAATTGATTTAACTAATATGAGTTTCTTGTTTTCACGGCTTTTCTATTCAAATTTGAATGGGCTAGCGGACAACGCGAATTCGTTCGCGCGAAGTTTCAAAAAGTCGTGCGCCGTCAAATAAATTAAACCTTGATGAAGGTACTAAAGGTACCTAAATTACTGTAAAGTTCTATCAAAATACTTTCCGTAGTTTTTACGTGATCGACTAACCAACATCCATCTATCGTCATTAACTTTCGCGTCGGTGGCCCTGTAGCTAGGGGGTTAGATTCGTGAGCGAGAGGTACTGAGTTCGATCCTAGCAGTCGCCATATACATTATCTAGATAATCTACCATACAGGGATTGCGTTGACTTAGAAGTTTGATTTTTTCACAGTTCCAAGGGTTTGTGGAGCTAAGCATTTCATATTAATTTTAACTTGATACCTCTATGCGTTCTTGTGAAAAACGCTTTGACTATGAAAGCTCTGTTTTGACAGACAAACGGACGGACAAAGAATTGATCGTTTAAAGGTCTTTTTTTATAAAATAGGAAGTTAAACAAGCACGTGGGTCACCTGCGGCCTTAACATGGCAGCCCAGGTTTAGTTTAACCCCTCCCTGCGTCTTGTCTAACTAGTGTCATAATAGAGGGACGCAAATAGAGATAAAATAAACTTGGCCAGTCATGTTAGGGCCACTGAGGGTAAGTGAACACCACCGCCTATATAAACCCGCAACACCAAGGAGATTGCAGATGCGTTGCCAACCCAGAGGGCTAAGATGGAATACCTCTTTGTGGCAGTAACTGCACCGGCTGTCTTGCTTTCCACGCCGGAACACAACAGTGCAAGCACTGCTGCTTAGTGGCAGGATTAGCGAGCAAGGTCCTGCCACCCGCAAAAGGTACGGTAAATTTTTGAGGTACAGAACCCTAAAAAGCGCTAGGAGGACAATGATGATCGCAAAATCCAAGGCTAAATGTCCTCCGCAAGCCGCACAGAAGTCCTCCCAGTGACGGTTACCCTTAACATTTACGATTACGACCTCTTACCAAATGAGATTTTATCGCACGCTTTTATGTTTCTTGCCGTTTCGCTGTAACCTTTCAAATTAGATCCGAAAGTCCAATTTAAAACGTCGTTTTATTTCTCAAAACGGTCTTAATAACTATTGTTACGGAACGTGTAATGTGTAAACACCTTCGTTTTGTTTTAATATTGCTGTTTTTTGGACAAAAGCTAAATGAACTTTCGCCGCTTACGTTTAATTGTGTTAAAAACTAAAAGGTATTGTTACTTTTTTCTCCTTTCTTACTGAGCTACAAACGATATTGTGTTTTCATAGGATGCATTAAAATGCAGTAAATGAAGATGTAATGGGCAAATGCCAAGAAATAAAAGACCGTGAGATATATGTTAGCTGCTCAACCGTGCGCTGAATAAATTTATTAAAAAATATATTCAATCGAATTGGGAACCCCCTGTTTTTTATAGTAGATCCAAAAGTACAACTGAACTAATTCGCCGCATATCTAGAGTTAACTGCTTTACAGAAAATATACACGCTTTTAGAAGACAGAGGAAGAAGATAAAAAAGGAGTTGATTTTTTATAAGAGCTTCTTTTTAATGCCACGACACTATAAAATTGGACTTAAGAGGAGTGTGAACCCAGCGCTCTCCATACAAACGGCGATAACGTTTTCCACCCTCTAAACCTTAACCTACAGCCATGATTTTTGTATGTTGTCACTATGCCTTAGAACTAGGTTTGTATGTTTTGATTTCTTAAATATTTTTAATGGTTTCAAAAACATTGCCGCTTTTTTGTTTTGTATGAGACTCCTAAAATGGAAATATTGTGAAATCTATGAAGAATATTTAAAAAATCAAAACATACAAACCTAGTTCTAAGGCATAATGACAACATACCAAAAAATCATTACCATAGGAAACCTTAGTTTGGAGGGTGGAAAACGTTATCGCCGTTTGTATGGGGAATGCTTTTTGCAGCTGGGTTCACACTCCTCTTAATATATGCATAGAGTACTAAAGAAGTGGAAATACGAGATAAAAGGATTTAATTCTTCTACATTCGCGAGTGTGCTATTCATTCGTCTAACCATTTTGAGTGTGAACCTTAAAGCTACCAGTGGTTATACGGTGAACATCACAGCCAGTGGCTTGCGATCAAGACCGCCTACCCTATTCTCCAATCAAAACTGGTCCTGAGTCATAAGACACCACGATCGTGTTTCGAACTTGAGATGTGCGATGTATAGTCGTTACTCAATGAATGAGGAATCGTAAAGAAAAGTAATTTGCAGTCGCTCGCGTCGCCGGCAGTTACGCGACGATAGCCGTGAAATGGCGTAGCGGGAGCAAGCCAATGCTTAGGGCCGAACCACACGCGCATATCCGTATGTGCGTAGCTCTACGACGCTAGTTAGAGCCGTGTCGAATACGCGACGTGTACGCAACCGGCGTGACTTGGCCCTTATCCCGGCTGCAGCGTAAGATGACCGGTCCAGGTATTTAGGTACTTGCTTGTTTGCATAAACTAAACTTGGCCGGTCATGTTATCGTACGGTCATGTACACGTAGCTTTAAGGCTCAAATTAACCAACTGTTGAAGGTAAAGCCAATGGAGATCTAGTGCGCCTAGCACTCGATGCGTGTTAACTCACTACGTAATTCAGTGCGTCTCTCTCTTACTCGGCTGGTCACAATGAGAGGCGCTGAGTTATGTAGCAAGTTAACCTGCCTCTATATGGTGCTAGGTGTTCAATAGAGTTGACCCACTGCTGGAAATTCTCAGCAGATTTGGCACGTGATTATAACGTATGTGATCACATTTGGAGTGGTTAGATTTTTCACATCTCCTGGCTAAATCCGGCGAAACTCTTTTGTCCAAATCGCGTGTAGCCAGCATTCGAGATTAAACGTAAAATTCAACGACTTTTTAGGGGAATACTGTAGCAAGTTTTATGGCTACGAGTAACTCGTCACATATTGGCATCGCGCGCCAGTAGCGATAGAGTTGCGACTTTGTGATGTAGTGGTGCTTTTGTTTTGCAAGGCTACTGTATCGACACACATGCCCCTTGATTGGACACTCTGGGCATGTGTCCAGGGCCCCACGATTAATGGGGATCCTGCCAGATCACCAAGCTACTTCTTTTGCCTGTTGTTATTGAAATAGCTCTGTCATAACATAGTCATTGGGACCTTAATGTATTAAGTGCCGAGAGGATCTAACACGCTAGCTTTTATCGCTGATATAAAGCATATCCTTTTCTAACCATTAGGCGTGTGCGAGAGGGACGGATCTCTTCACGTGGGCGACAAATGCTAGCGTGCTACTAGAGCAGAATCTCCCATTGGTTAAAGATAGGCCTGTCGATACAAACGAGCAGCTATGAGTACTGCCTTTCCGTGGACACTTAGATTGTGGAATGAGCTTCCTGTTGAAGTTTCTCCAGCGTGACCTAAAGAGACATACAGCATTTGTAGAGTATTTATGGTATTTTGTTGTCTTGTCAGCATCTACAAGCAGAGGTGATTGCTTGCCATCAGACAAGTTTGATGCCTATTTGTAACTGGGATCAGAGTTAGGTACTCATCCTTACAAAAGCTTGTGTGCTTGTAACTTTTAAAATTAAGCGTCATGAAGTCAAATCAGAACGCTAATTTTATAACATTATGGTTATAAATCGCGTGGCATTTACCGATTGCTTTATGGCTTTATAATTGACGGCGTTAACAGTAGCCGTTAAAGCGTGGGGCGATAAATATGGTTCGTAGAAGATTGCGGGGGGATTAAGAAGAAATCACTTCTTTGAGTTCGCTTTAAGTGTCGTCGGCGTTCAACTTTTAATTAAAACGGAACATCTGTGCTTTTGTAAAAAGCCGCTCTCAGAAACAAAAGAAAACTGTTGACATCAAAAACTGACTTTTAGTTAAAATTGAGCTCCAATTGTTATGTTCAGGTTCTAGCACGACCTCTACCGTAATCTAATGCGTCACTAGACTAAAATATCCGTATTTACATTGAGAAAATAACATGGGTTTCTTTTTAGTTAAATGCAGGCGGTTTGAATAAATCGCGTGCTTGGAAATTACTTGCCTTCTGTCGTACGTTACAAATTACTAAGCAAATTTAGACATACAATAAATATATAAAATTCTCCGTTAAAATATCTATTCTTCCTGCTAATTAGGACACTACTCCGCTTTTAAAGTAGCATGGCGTATCTGAAGATCTTACACAAAAACTACGCAGTGACCATAATTGTGGGTTCAGGTAGGATTTGGCAATCAAATAAATATTAGCCCCAAATGAGACAGGTGCGCGGGGGCCGTTATTTACGCGAATAATTCAAGTGACTTTGAAATTGGGTCCATAATAGTTCGGTTGCTAATGAACTTTGTTTATTACTTCATTGGCTATAATTCATAAGTTATCAGCAAGTTGTAAATTACCGGAATTAAAAGAAGTTGTTTTCAGTATGAATAGTAAATGAAATTTAATAAGTAAATATTTTAGAGGTTAGACCTATTACAATAAAATAATTCAAATAGTTTTTTATATCGCGTCTATTGAGTCGAATCTAATTTCCAACGTTTCGAGCGTTTTTCAGGTATCATGTTCATGGGCAGACAGATAAAATGAGTTAAAAATACAAACTACCCATTTAAAAAAAAACTAAAATTAAAAAACCAAGGATGAAATCGTTCCAATTAAGATCAGACCAGTTGACTGGTTAAACCAGTTGTCTGGAAAGCAGGTCGTGGGTTCAAGCCTGGATTCGAACTGACGCAGAGTTAGGATTGGTTTGTATCCAGGGAAGAAACACTTTTCACATCTTTAGCACCATGCGGCGGAGCTTGATTAGGAAAATAATTAAAGATATTTTTTTGTATACATATTGCGTATGGAATTCATAATTTTATACTTGACTATATGTATACCTTAGATTATAGACTATTTTAGATCATATTTTAGTTTGATATTATTGTAATGAATTCTACTAAATGTTTTAAATGTGGAAATATGTAAAGACGTTTTGACATTTAGGTCTGTTTTTCTTGATCACACATAAGCCGCTGAAGGGATTTTTATAAAAATAAGGAGACGATGGACAATTTATAAAAAAAACTTTAAAATGAATCGTTTCTGCAGACTATCGATATATGTATTTTGGGCAGACGAAACTGTGGTTAATAACTATAGTGATAATTAAATTAACAACAGAGCTTATACCCTTTGAAAGTACTATAAAAGCTGCTTTTCACATCACTTCAAACAGTACAGGGCATTATGTTTTGTGCCCCATCTCTGAACATAATTTGAAGGTATGTAGCACAACTTTATTGTTTTCTTCGCAGGCCAAGCAGGCGTGAATCAACTCGGCGGCGTGTTTGTGAACGGCCGACCTCTCCCCGACGTGGTGCGCAAGCGCATAGTGGAGCTAGCGATCATGGGAGTGCGGCCGTGCGACATCAGCCGGCAGCTGCTCGTCTCACATGGCTGCGTGTCCAAGATCCTCACGAGGTTCTACGAAACTGGGAGCATAAGACCTGGATCTATCGGGGGAAGTAAGACAAAGGTAAGAACCCGCATGATACTAGTCTCTGTCTGTCGGCAGCTGTACAGTAAGGGAAATATATTCACGTACTACCTTAGAACCCTATCGCAAGGACGCGATGCGTTAAACGCCAGGCTTTGTCATACAAATGTCATGCGTGTCTCTTCGACTAGGTTCTACGGTGGTACGTGTTTCAATTTCCTTGACTGTACATCTCACATGGCTGCGTGTCCAAGATTAACGAGGTTATACGAAACTGGAAGCAAAAGACTTGGTCTATTGAAGGAATTTGATCAAAATAAGAAGCTGAGGTTTGGTCATCTCTGTCTTTCGGCAGTCTTGCGTCGCATATAGCTGCCCTGTCCAAGTTCCTGACGAGATTATACAAACCTGGAAGCATAGGATCTTTGGTCTATCGGAGGGAGTAAGACTGGGATGTAAGATGCCTTGGCAAACAATAACCACTATTAATCTTTTTGTTTATAGTGGTTATTCTCTTTCCTTGGCTTGACTGGGCACTTTTAAGTTCGGTCGGTTATGGTCATTCTACAAATAAATAATTCATTAGATCACGGATTTTTAGATTGCAAGATTTGCAAGTCGTGCTAATTACTATGACGTCCTCGATTCCTTCGATTATCTGATCGTGATATGACATGGCCCGTTGTAAAACCATTTTAAAAACTGAATATATTACAGGCATATTGATATACAATATAATAAAACTGATAGACAATTCATTATAATAGGGTTTATTGCAGAAGTTCAAGTGGACTACGCGTGTCCGGCATACGCATGCGCGACAATATGGTATTTGAATGTTCTGTTTTACTTCAAAAGGTGAAAAAATTCGTCAAAAGAAGAAAAATCGTGTTTTTTCATAATAAAATATCATAAGTAGTAAGACTCGCCAAAATGCTCTATTGCGCTCCATACAGCCAGACTTGGATGTGTCTGAATTCAAAATTCATAATTCTCCCGTGCATAATAACGATTAACGAATTAAATTAAATGAAAATAAAAACAAACCAAACTCTCGGTTGAAATTTGCCTAAGGCGAGCAAAAACCCTAACAATTATCATTTAACACCATCTGGAGAGATCCGAAGTCACGCGATCCTGCCAATCCGGGACAACAAAAAGCATCAAAATCAACAATGCAACCGCGGCCGCTCTGCCGGTCCGAATCGCCGTAATTATAAACTATAAAATGACCCGGCTTTAGGCTTCTTGAGACGGCCTTTCGACACGCCTGTGAAGTGAGAAACGCGCTGGTTTTATAATTAAACGGTTCCGTACAAATAAAAATACACGCAGCCACATAGCTGTGTAAAAGGAACGTTTTTTCAACTGTATTTTACTATTTAGAATACTTATGGATGTGACTGATTGAAAGTTTTGTTTGAAAAGGGTAACAAAACTGTTTTATGGCATGTTTATTTAACGGTTTACTAGCAAGAACCTACTTATTAATTTTATGCCATTTCCTATCGATCTTATTTAGATTAGATATCAAAAGTAATTGGAGAATGAGCAAAAGGCCTCGACCCAACGCAAAATCATACGTATTGTGGAGCATGTAGCGATGTTGCCAGGGGCTTCCAACTGCCTTACCCAACATTACTCTCAGATTTTGTCCTAATTTAACAATTTCTAATAGTAAGTAAGCAAACACTTTATTAAGTATACGTAAAATTCAATACAGAAACATCATAAATGATACGGGATTAAAGGCTAGCTTAGCTTTTCAAGGTATCTTATCCAATTAAACTAGAAAATATTTGAAAACAATCTTCGTTAATCAAGGGAAAGTAAGACCGAACGAGCGACAATGAGCTTCGGAAGCAGTGGCCTTAACATGACCATGATGAGTTTAGTTTATCTGTGTCTTTCTCTACGTTCGTCCCTTTTTAATGACATTAGTATGACAGAGATGCAGGGAGGGATTCATTACACCTAGACCGGTCATGTGGCTACTGGGGTAGAAATTGGTCTAAAAAATTTAAATATTTTGATACATCACGGTAGAATTATGGTACAAAATTTACAGATGTTGTCACTTTATCCTTCATCTTCTCGAGCACCGTCGCAGTTCCTATGGAACCCCAAAGCGAACTCCAGTAAGCGTATTCAACGCCGACCTCACTAAATTCGGTACGCATATAAAACTACCATTTGTTGTTCCACAAACGGACGCCGACGTCAAAAATTGATTACAACAAAATACTACCAAATCACCGAATACTTTTATTGGCGCTGTTATTTTTATGGAAATAGTTAATTGACCGCTAATCAAGAGTGTCGATTGCTGGATCGAATGTCGGTGGTTCGGAATAGCGGTCGTGTCGAATGGAGCCAATGACGTGATATCATCGTCGTGTCATGAAATACACAAGTTCACGTTTTTTAAAACACATTTTTCATGATCGAAATTTCCTGCTGTTGTAGATAAAATCGAAGTGCGAACATGTAATTAGCGATATAATCGACTTGTTTTAAATTGTTAAATGTGTCGCTGAATGTCAAACTCGCTTAAGTCTTTAAAAAAATCCCTATAACAGTCTAAAGTTCAATTATAAAAAATATGTTTCGTTAACATTGTCCATGAATTTAGTAAAGATTGATAAGCGTCAACACAAATTAGAACACGAGGTATCGACTTGGCAGCAAATTTTGATAACTGATGAAATTAATTCCTTCTAAAAACTTTTGCAAGATTTTTACACTATTACAGACAGCTTCTCCCACATTTATTTCCCTTTTCAAGAATAACGACTCATCCAATTTAGTCAACGCACGAAACTCTCTACTCTATAGTAGATGCCGACTTCTATTGTAGATAATTCTAGATACTAATAAATACCTATTTATCAGGTGTTTATCTTGCACCGATTATATTCATCTCTGTATCAGATTCTTTTTTATGCTTTTCAACGGTCTTTTCTTTTATAAGTTTAGTTTCATTAGAGCCGTATGCCGTAATTAGTTGTAAGTACAGTAGCTTTTCAAATTTGTCTGTATTATCTATGATATGATTAACCTTGTGTCTATCCACAATACTTTGGTAATTTTCTTAAACAAGCGTGCTGAATAGTAAATGGATTGCGATACTTCTTCTATCAATTAGGGACCATCAAAGTTTTATGCTCATCGCCTATCCCATGGTCGTCCTCCCAAAAGTGGGTTAACAGCTCCATAGAACACTACGATGCCAACATGTTATGGTGTTTTGCATATTCCGATTGCAATATTCGATTTAAATCGTGAATACACAAATAAAAACAGTCTCACCGGAAAATGTTTTGATTCAATAATTTGATCGACCTTCGGTATAGGTCATACGAAAGGCACCTTCGTAGGCCAATACGACATTGCAATCGATTTTGATGAGTTTTGTGTTCGATTCGATTCGGTTCGGTTAGATTTGATGAGTTCGTTTAAGAGGAAAATATCCGCGAAGTGGAAAGATTTTAGGTTTTGCCTGAACCTTGACTTTTAGAGACTTCGTAATGATTTGAACGACATACTGTTGGAACATTACACGTGACATTGTATTGATGTGCTGACAAAAACTTTAAAATTTCGAGAAAATTCTGGAAAATTGGCGGAGACAATTTGGCAAAAAGGTGACTGTGAAATGTCAATAACGTTATTAGACCATGTTCAGCTTTTTTAACACCTTGACCACTTGCAACTAAAGTTCAAATTTCGCGTTTACGAAGCTTGAATTGTGCCTCTATTTAGCTTTTAGTTTTGTTTGATAGACATGTGTATTTCTCACATAACTCATAAATGCTTTCCCATCCAAGAAAAAAGAGTAGACTGCTTATTCAACTGTACTTGAGTCCCTATCTTAAACATCATTTTCTGCCTCTAATAGACTAAACACCAAAGTCAGTTTCGTTCTACCAAGCTTATAAACCACTAGAAAATTACAAACAACCATAGCAAAAAGCGCACTATGTAAAGCGTAATTAAAACGTATCTCAACCCGACCGTGAATAATCCTAGACGTGGGAACACATGCGAACACCAAATATTTACCGTTACATCTGTTCTAATGGCGAAAATTCTAAATAAATCGTTCGCCAATTAAATCTGAAGTTCATTTCGTATCGACACTAAAACCAACTTTGCTACGATTCTGCATTGTCTCTGGCTTCGCGCGAATAACGCACCCTAGAAGACGTAACCGAGAAACATATTCCTATCCTCGTCACTCTATTCGTGGAAAGCTAACCACGGAAAGGGATGAGAATAGTCTTTTTTTTGGATTGCGTTCTTCAGCGATAGTTCCAGCTTTGCTCACCTCATGGTAACTTTGTAATATGACACGCTTTTTCTAGATAATCGGAGATGGCTTCGGAAGCATTGATCCGCTACCACTTGGCAATAATTGAACTCCGATACCAGGAACAATTAAATGTTAACTGTTGCTTAACATGAACGCCTGAGTTGAAGCGTATAGTGTCGGTGTAATTGTCTTTGATGTTGATTTGGTGTACAGTCAACCAATTTGAGTTTTGTGTAACTCAGAAATCAATACTCAGGCACTCAGTGGCCTAGTGTATTTAGCGAATGGACTCAGTATTAAAAACATTCACTAAATATAATGCATTCTGTGTCATGCGTTAATTTTCTGTTTCAAGATTTTTTTTTTATATCTTAGCGTTTCGTAAGAGAACTTCATTGAGCGTCTATCATTCATAGATTTATTTTAAAACAAAAATAAGGTACTTAAACTAAAAATTGTAAGACCATAAAAAAGAAAAGTAAAGAAAAACAATTAAAAGTTAATTATCACTAGAATTATGATTATTAGAGTGATGTTTATTAGATTTATTATTATTTCCATGACTTAGATTCGACACCGTGTAGGTTAGAGCACAGGGACGAGATGGTGTGTGATGAAAGCCAGAAAGATCGTTTTATTAAGCTTATAGGGCATGACAATAAAGCATCAAAACATTTGTACATCCCATATCCGTGTCAAAAAGTTGGTTGACCTTTCAGAACCAACGCCAACCGCGGACTTGCACGCTCCATCCAAATTACCCAAAAACAGTTTATGGTCACTTATCAAAACAGCGTATTTGCACGCCTCAAATCCCAATCTACATATGTATGCTATCTCCCGTTTTACTGCCGAGTTATGGCCTTTATGATACGTGGCCACACTTTATGGCCTAATGGCCATAATTAGTGAGGCCGACACAGCTCCTCCGCGCTTTATGACCGATGGGCGGTGCGGTATTGAACACAACTTTCACACTGAATTTTATAATTCGTTTTCGTATTGGCATTGGGGGTGATTTCTAAGTTCAGCGCTTGTTTTCGCTCGGAAATAACATTAGGCTTTTGGTGGAACTGCTCATTTTTGTTGTTTATTTGATCAATAGAACGAAGTACTGAAGTGTGAGGATATGTTTGCCCTCCCAGGTGACGAAAAGAGGATTGTTATAAGTTTGACGCTTCGGTCTGTGGGTTAAATTGCGAAATACAAATACAAAAATTCAAAACAAAGTTATATGGTGTGTCTATTTGTTTACTAAATGATGGTAGCGATGACAGACGTAAGCGAATCTACGAAAAATGACATTTTTCAAGCGAGTAACGGTCGACGTCAAAGATATATAAATTTACACTTTTTCACCTTATTCTGACAAGCTCCAAGCTTGACTCTACCAGAGAACACATGAATAAAGTTAGAATTGCCGTCCGCTGCGAGTTGTACCGAAGCCGCCGTAACCGATGCTTCGGCTCCATGAACCTGTCATAGCTCGCGCGCTGCTTTCGATCACATGGCCATTCTAACCTTCTTCGTTTGTGTTCTGTGGCAAAAGTTAACCTTAAAAATGTGAAAAGGGTTAAATTGTAGAAACTGTAAGGTACTTTGTTATAGCCAATTAGAAGGCTTTCGCGCACTCGCGAACCCCGCGAGTCCCGCGACAGCCTATACGGTGCCTAATGAAGCCATAAAATATTTTATAGGTACGGTCCCGTTAACGACTGCGCGTTCTCCACATTTTCATACTAACCTATGCCTACAACAACGTACAAAAAGGTTCCCCTTAGTTCCCTATGGATCCTTTAAAATATCTTCACATTTTTAAAGAAAGGGAGGGAAACGTATATAGATTTTTCTTTGTGTTGTCATTATTTGCAGTTTAAAAAAAATAACCAAATTACTTTGCTACTTCGAGACACCATTCCATTCCCGGTTTGGCGGAATATCTCATACGATAACAATATAGAGCAGATATGATAGCGTCTTTACAGCAAGATTTGTAAAACTCTGGTCCGCATATACATCCTGAATACATAAAACTTAAAAAGGAATTCTGTCGGTATATGACCCGAGTATTTTGCGAATGGTACCCCTGCTCTACATAGCGTGACTGAGTACAAGCAAATGTTGATTGGTTCATGAAAATGTCAATTAAATAGAACTCATGCGCTTCTGTGTCGCTTATGCATAAACACAGTGTTGCCAGTTGTGAATATTTGATGTCCGCGTCATATTAGTTGCCCTAGCTGTTAATGTCCCATTGGCATGTCATGGCGGCCGTTCGGAAACTATTCAATAATATACGAATATTTATTAAGCCATTTTTATCAATAGATTCGGAGATATCTATAAATCTTTACATAGCTATGGCTTTATAGGGTTCCTTAGTCAAAATAGGTACGCTTGTAGTTTCGCAGTGTCCATATGTGTGTCCGTATGTTATAGTTTTTTTTGTTTGATATTATCAACGATTTTTAAAACCAACTTTTTTGAATTTGTGGTACTGTTTAGGAAATATTAAACGCTAAATGTAAAAAAAATATGCCAAAAATTTAGAAAATGAAAGGGAAAAGGAAAATTATTCAATTTAAGAAGGCTTCAAGTCTGGGCAAAAGCTTGTTCAGCATACTCTTGCTTAATTTTTATTAAACTATCACATCGCGTAATATAGGTACCTACCAACCATACGTAGGTATATTAACAATGCAAGTTCATTTTAATGTCTAAATAATTGACGACCTATGGATAATTACAATATGATAAATAATTAATCTTTGACATTTAACATCATAATTATCTATTTAATGACAAATACGCGATAAATAAAACCAACGAACATTTGTTAGGGCTATCAAATGTCAATCTCGAAAAAAAAACAAAAGTAAAAATTTCCGACCTTGTTTTTGGATTTCGAACGCGCGATCTAATAAAGATAAGGTGAAAGAGCGTTCTGAAACCGTGGTCAGGTAGAAATTCACCCCCGCGTTTATTGTATTAACATGTTATTAGGATAAACTGTCGCGTTTTCGAACGGAAATTCGGGTGATTCCGAACGTGCACGGATGCCATTTAATTGGTTCGGTTCCGTGTGGGGTTGCTATATGAATAATTGTGAACAATGTTCCGAGTTGTCCTTTTATAATCGACATGGACTAATTACTATTTTGTTTTATGTTTGCGGTAAGCAATATCCCAACCAAACTTTTCATGTAAAAGCTAACCAATTCTCACGAGTCTTCTACTCTTTAACAGTCTCTTTGAAAGTCAAAGTCTAGCGTTAAACAATGCTAATTTAAGACTCTACGAAGTGGATTAAAGTTAAAGAACTAGCTAATTGCGCATTAGCTTCGACGCATTGGCATGAAACCATTGTTGCTATTTGATCAATCACCAATCACCAATCATCAATCGCTTTTAAAGGAAGCAAACGTGTGGTTAAGCTATTATCAGGTGAAATAACTCTAAGGTGGGGTTTAACAAAAGCTCGTTAGATAAAATTTCCGTTAGTGATCCCAAAAATTGTACCGAGTTAAGTAGACCTACTGAAACTTGGTCGCATATTTAATCTTATGGACTTTTAAAAAGTCGCAACTGAGTTTACTTTTTAAACTATAGCGCTATTGTTCGAGCTGTGTAACGCCTCTGCGGTAAGGGAGGTAATGAATGGCATTTCATCTGTTCAAAGTCAAAGTCAAAGTCAAAATATTTTATTCAGATCAGGCTTACAGGTAGCACTTATGAATGTCATAAAATTTACCACCGGTTCGGAAAAACCTCTGATGAGAAGATACCGGCAAGAAACTCAACGAGGTGTAATTTTTTAAATAAATCAAAATTACAATGTTATTTTACATCTTAAATATTTAACAATTTAACACAGTAGGTGTACAATATTTGGAGCCAGGGATCGCCAAAACAAATCGGGATCATTTCCAAACATCATTGTCCAAGATATAGTCATTGATATTATAATACGCCCGAGAAATTAATGTATTCTTGACAATAGATTTAAATTTTGTATCATTTAGTTCAAACATTAATAGACATTATAAGAATAATCATAATTAACTGTGCTTAAGAAACTAACAAAATAAACAGAAAAACACATTCCGAAACTTTTTGGACAACTTGAAAAACCCATTGCCCGCGTCAAATCGAATGACGTTCTTTATTCAAATAATTAGGTCTTTTCCCGTCCACAATCGCAGGTCGCATCGGGTAATTTGTAACAGTAATGGCGCGATTGGTCAACTCGGGTCATGGGAGCGGCGAGCACCTGTCAACCGCTGTCAACTATCGCCGCTCTTATCTGTTAAGGCCTTAATAACCACACGTGTGGAAGGGCCAGGGATGCCATTCGGAATTCGAACGATAAAAAGTATTTTTCATTTTTCGTGGTGTGTCGCTGGCTGGAAGTTTGATATGGGAATTTTAAGACATAGTTTTGTGTTTTAATAAAATATTTCATATAAATAAGGTATTTGATTCGTTTTTTATTTACTCTGAAGATCTACTAAATAATTTGATGCACCTGTACATATGCAAGTCACTCAGTGTCGTGTCAGTAGTTGCTGAAGAACAAAAAATGTATAAATGTCTGAGTTTATAGACTAACATTTTTATCAACTAGTTGTAAATTATTGCAAATGGTTGTAAATACAGAATATTGTATATGATATATACAATACCTGCTAGCCCTAAATTATTTATGCAGCGTAGCATCGCTACTCACTGAAATGTGTTTGTTTTGCTTCGGCTCTGAACAATGGACATATTTGACGAGTTTCGTATGCCCTATAATAACATTGTTTTCAGTGAGCAAACTCGACTCTAAAGAACCTCTTTTTTCTCGAAGTGTCACTCTTTGAATTATGTATGTCTTAATTTAATTTAAAGCTTTGGGAATGTTGATTTCGGTTTGCTGAACAATCTGGAATTCTGATTGGGCGAGAAGATGACGGACGTGACAGTCGACCAATCGAATCAGTGGATTTGTACTGCATGGATAAGTAAGACACGTCACTAGTCATCCATTAACGAGTATAGTCGATTTATCGCCCGGAAAATTCTGTTGGTGGTGCGATACGGTGCTGTCAACCTCCAACATCAAATAATTAATAGATTCAGGCGTTACTTTGCGGAGGTCCATATCAACAAACTGGAACAAATTACCTTGCTACTCCGCGAAACCAGTGCCTGTGCCCGGCAGTGGCTCGTGCAAAATAGCTGCGTCTGTGCGACACATATATGTTCATGCAAAAACCCACCCTCCTCCGCTTCCACACGAAACAACATATATCACACAGACTCAACTACACACCACCACCACTAAACACTAAAACTACACGATCGAAGCGCGTTTCGCCTCTATACGAGGCATCATCAAGATCGAATCGATTCGCACGCAGCTATTTTGCACGAGCCCGGCACTGGTTTCGCGGAGTAGCAAGGTAATTTGTTCCAGTTTGTCGCCAACATCAACTTTGTATGCTTAACTTAAAATTGTAACTTTGTTTAACGGTTTATGGAAATTATGATGAGAATCGTAACTACCTTGAGAGATGAAGTTTAAATTGTTAGTTGCAGTTAAGTGAGATTAACTAATTTAGATCTAATTACAATAATCAAACTTGTACAATTTTCAAAGTTAAACATACAATTTTTCAGGAATACAAAAACATAGTCGGCCAATCAGAAGAAAAAGCTGCGGTATTAATTGCCTATTTTTTAAATTCAAAACATCGCTTGTGTTACATTGCTTGCATACAAGCAAGTATCGTTTTCCCACATGCATTGTGAATTTTTCCAAGACGAAAATTAGGCGGTTAGATCTTCGATATTCAAACTATTTCCTAATAATGATCCTACTACACTTAACTTAATGGCATTCAAATAAATGGGCGAAAATCAGAATACGATTCGTAAATGTCATTCAATAATGTCTTTCGCGTGGACAGCACTTAAGGGTTTATAATCCAATATTTTTGTACAAGTTTGTTTCCGCATAAACGTGGTTTATTGGAAAACAAAACAAAAATGGGTTACTTTTGACCACAGGCTAAGAAAGACAATTTTGTTTTTACTGTCTTTTTAATCCAAACACAGGCTTAAATCTATAATCTAACTAATAAATAACACCTACGATGCAAGACATGCTAAAGTCATTAGACAGGAGACACGTCACCGCAGTGATAAATTGGGTCTTCATCTTAGGATTCCTAAATAATTTAATTTAAAATTTGTTCCTCAATAAATTTAATTTTATGTAGAATACTTTATGCATTTTTGCCCCGCAAATCTGCTGCCTGGGAAATTCTCCCTTGGTTTCCCTTCTCCTTATTATTTCAAGGTTTTATAAACTTAGGTCTTGTTCAACAATAGTGTCTCAATCGTATAAAAACAACATATTTCGTTAAAATAAAACAATGTTTACGGTTTATATCGCGTGTATTGTTACAGATTAAATTAATAATAAAATATAAAATATATCTTAAATTTTAGTTTGTATTACTTTGAATGGACTCGAAACATAGGGAATTAAATCCGTTACAGTAGTTTTATTTCAATGGCTACGAGTTGCGGAAACAAGAAATTATTAACCATACTTCTTGGGCCTTTCACATTTTAAGCCGTTGTCATTTAGGTATTATTAATATTTTATTACTAAACCTCAAAAACAATATTACGTCATCAACGTACAAGTGAAAACTAGCGCCTAGCAAAAGCCGTATATTCCGATCAGGCCAGCAATGATCGGTTTAGGATTTTCGGATTTGCACCGATAATATGCCGTTTATGGCCGGTCGCGTCGGATTATACTGTCAATATTATTACTCGCTTTAATACCGTAAAGCTGCTTCATAAAACATATTGGAAATTATAGCAGATATGTCCAGTTTATCTCGACTTCGGTTGGCTTTATATGTCACACAGATAGTGTGTAAGCCGCGTCTAAACTTCTTACTTAATATCCCTGCAAAGATCCGGTGGAGTGCACTTTTGTAACTTTTTAAGAGTAAAGACAATAGATTGGTGTCAATTCTAATCGATTTAGTTATACTAGAATATTAATACAAACGAAAAATAGCAAAGTTTTTTTGAAATCACTGAAACTACGTTAAAATGACTATAAAAGAAACCTCTTTTAAATTATTGCTTCTTTTTTGAAATACCTACTGCAAATGTCAAACAGCATTAACACCAGCAAAATGTTTTGCGAAATGAAATAAAGCAAAAGCCTTTTAATGATCCAGATCCTTCCGTTAATTTATACGAGAAGCAAAGCACCCAAGTATTAAAAGCCTACAATAATTATAAAAGGGCTTCCGGACACCACAGATTTGCCTTACCTTGACTGAATTGGTATCTTCCGTCAACCTTCCAGGACAGTTAATTTCTTAGCCAATGAGCCTTGAATTAAAAAAATGGATTAATTGAAGAAAAAAAAAACTCTTTCCACGCTGCACGCTGTGTGACATACGCTAATTGTTTTTTTTGTACTATAAATAATCTTAGAGTCATGGTCATAGAGTTCTCTGACAAAGATGCTCAAACAAGTTTAAACTGTCTTGTTCAAATGTATTTCAAAATATCGCAAGTCGTTTAAAAAATCGTTGTGTAACTTTCGAACGTGTTGCAGTAGAACAGATGACTGCAAAAAGAGCTGGTCGTTTCTCATGGTCATTTACTTTGCGATGTTATGATCGCTCTACACGTAAGTGGCTAAGAAGATTACAGAGCACCGTCGGGAATAGACCTCAAATATTTATAGCGTAAAGAATACTTAGATGTGTTTTGTTTTTAATTTTAGGAGTTAATAAAGTCGTTACTGTCGACTGCGGGCAATAAATTAAAAATACATGTGTTGTGCTTATTTGAGACGTAAATAAGTACAATATCGGCCAGCTGAGAATCCTGCAATTTGTTTCGTTGACACCGGCCTCAGGCGTAATAGCCTAGCCATAATTACGGACCTTTTTGTTTCCGCGGTCAACTAGACTACCGAATACACCTGCCGCATTAGCGAGATACTAGAATTAATATCGAATCAATGTTCCATTAAAGTCGAGTCGCACGCCCTGCAAATTATCTCTCTCTCTCTCACCCCATCAAGGTGGAAAGTCTAATAGAAATCTGTAATAAGAATCACTAATCGTACACGCGTTTGTAGACAGTTACGCCATCTTGCGAGTGCAAAAACCGATATTGGATGTGTCAAGACATGATTGATGCGCGACGCAAAAACGGTGAACGGAGCCCGTGACGCGGGAATGCTACCGCAGCGCTTGTTTGTGCTCTGACCTCCTTTACGAGCCTTGATATAATAACTAACTGCATTTATTTTGCTTTAGGTCCTTTCTAGGTTTATTTTTTTTATTAACGTAGGTACGCATTGGGAGCTAGAACTGCTCTACCGAGGTGATTCCGAAACCGTAACGATATAATCGCATCGCATTTTGCATAAGGATGTCAGTAAAACGTTTGCAATAGAGTAGTTGGGGTTCGTTTTGATGACGCTCTTTTTAAACTAGTTTTAAATATTAACGTTTAGTTGACAAAATCGATTAGGTAGCAAATCAACTTTTGACAACTTGATGTTACGTTTCAAAACTGGACAAAAAAGATTTCCGTTTTCGATAATTTCCAACATCCCGAACATCATCTGTTTGATTGAATTTACGGGATCGAGATTAAAAATCAATTAGATTGCCTGTTTTTTGCCGCGAAAACGGTGTTTCCTCACGCATGCGTGCTTTTAAAATATAATTACGGTACTCTTAAGTAGTCTGTCAAAGTTAATGTGTAAATAGTAGCCTTCGGGATTAGGTGCGGTAAAGTATCCCTTTTCGAGCACGGGGCGTCAATTTTAGCGGGGAACTAATAATTACGCCATTAGACGCTCAATCGATATCCTATTGAACGCACAATTTTAGCGCCATCTTTTATTTTACTTTTTAAATCGAAGGGTGCGTTCACGGGGTAGGCTATAATTATCATTGATGCGTTCAGAATGCATGTCATAATATTATTTGAGACGGTTTCAATTGAACCTTACTCTAACTTAATTGTTAAACTTTTATTAGTATATCACGTGTTGTAACAAAATGTAGTTTTTGTAATAAAGATGCATATCAAAATTAGATTGACTAGCCTCGGAATGTTAATTACACTCTAGTATCTTTACAACACTTCATGTCCAAAGGTAATATTAGTGTATTGGTATTAAAATTGTAGTCCGTGTGAACTCGCAGGTGGTTCGATTAATGACCTAGCTTATATTCCTGGCTTTGCTCATTACTCGGTGCTGAGTGCGATAGGGTATGCGTTAGGTCTGATCGATATAGCTCGCTACTGGGCTAATCATTGTTTTGTCGGAGTTCAGGTACTTGTTAATCTGTAGGAGATAAAATATTGTAACGGTTTCTGGGAAAACTTGCAGTTGGCGTGGAATAGGGCAGTCATTTTGTAATACTTTTATCCTATTTCAGCCATACTATCCTAAGTAACTATAACCTCCAGTATATCTGCTAAGTACCGTGGAGATCATTGGAGAAGGCCTTTGTCCAGCAGTGGACGTCTTTGGGCTGATATGATAATCCTGGCCGTTAGATCCGGAAGTCCGCTCGGAGAGACCAAGGCGGCCTACGGATCAGCGATTTCTCTTGGATCGCTCAGTCCAATGGGCAGCGGTTACCACTCCCTCAGATGATCTGCATGGCCGTTTTCTTCCCTCTTCCATAAAAAAAGAAACTTCGTGACCTTGCGGTCCACCTGGTCCAAGACCACAGTTCGAAGCCCCTATTTGGATGTTTCCATAAGAGTTTCAAACGCCGTCAGTCTCTATATTTCATTCTAGAGACTGACGATACGGCAGTCTCTAGAATGAAATATTGATCGATTTGTTACAGTAGATAAAAAAACTTGTTGATGGTCGAGAGCAGATTTCCTTTCATGTCAAAGGAAGGACATCATTCCTCAAGTCAGTATATCGTACCATGGACTGTTATCATTTCGAATCGCCAGGATGACAGGATATCCAAGTGTGGTTAATGATCCTGACTACGAAGTCAGAAGTATCGGGTTTGAATCCTGATAGGGGTAAACATTTGCATGATGATGAAGAATTAGATTTTTTGTACTCCAGTACAAAAATTCAAATCCATGACTTAGTCATGGATGTTATATGTTTATATAAGTACCTATGTTTGTACTTTGTGCAAATTGGGCATACTATTGGTGTAAATCGTTCCAAGATATTTATTTATTTATAGCAATACCTTTTTAAGGGCAAATTCTCACTGCGGCGCACGCTACGCATGGTGCATACAAACAGACCCACGCCAGCCATGTTTTTGTATGAAACGTGGGTCACAATGGGGTTTCAACCATAAGACTACGGAAGACTGTTCATGTACCAAACCAACCATGCTATTCCTCAACCTATGTTTAACAAATAAAAATACTTTGACTTTGACGGAAAACTTGCAAGTCTCGTATATTACCTATTTATTATTCACATTTAACTTAAATATGATGATGGCAGTGATGTCACTTTTGTATTAATATAAGACGTGATATTCTCGATTAATTGCGCATACGCTGCAAATCAGGAAGCAATCTGCATTAATTTTATCCTCTTAGTACAAAAACTAAAATGCGAGACAAACATACATTAACCTCAGATATCATTATTAAATTGTCATTAAAGTGTGTAACGTCATTGTGCGGTCTTGATGTGTTGCAGATAATTATTTTATGTGAATTTCCGGTTGGGTTGTCAATTTATTTACAACTTGATACAACGCTCAAAATAAGGTGTCAAATTATCGTGATTGAAAGAAAAGAAAGAAAATAGTATATTCAATGCTCAGAAGTACATAGAGTGAACTTACAACTAAAGCATAGAAAAGGTATTAACTTACAGTTCATAACGAAAAGGCCTAACTAGGTACTCAATATTCTGATTTTGAACCTCACAAAAAGGCTTAAATCGCTGTAGTATAAAGTTGTAAAAAAGCCGGTCATGACCGGCTGAGGATTAATTTATCCCTTCCAGCGTCTCTGTTAAAGCCAAGGAGGTCATGTTAGAACCACAGAGTTCCTATGGTCACCAGCTGCCTCCATAATACTGCATTGTCATCCAACTTACACACCTTAAGTTTATAACATTTCAGTCCAATTGAACGCTTAGCGACGTTTGTCAAGTCTGGTCTACTAATATACATCTTCTTTTCCAGCAAGTGGCAACTCCCACCGTGGTCAAGAAGATCTTACGTCTCAAGCAGGAGAACCCGGGGATGTTCGCGTGGGAGATCCGAGACCGGCTGCTGAGCGCGCGCGTGTGCGAGCCCCACTCCATACCCTCGGTGTCCAGCGTGAACAGGATCCTGAGGAACAGCGGACTCGCTTGGAGCGAGGATGAGATGCGGAGTGGACACGGTATGTATCTATCTGAGCCAATCGTAGGACCATCCATCATTGCTCGCATCGCTGTACGGATGGCCGATTATCTGTTTTGAACTTTATAAATTTTAATAAAATTGTATTTGTTGTTATCAAGTCATACTTTGTTAAGCACCTAATATTTTGATGTAGTAATTGTACGTCCTACATTCATTCTGTATCTTCAGTGGTTAAGCGCTCTACAAACATAGGTATACAAAGTTAAAGCTTCTACTAATTTAGTAGAATTTTTATGACCGACAATCTGTTTTCCTATAATTAAATAGACATATTTGTGTTCATGTCCATACACACCTGTCTCAAGAATTTACGTCTGTCTGTCGCGATGTTTGACATCGCTTAGTTTTGTTTTGAATGCCGTTGACTTACTTTAATGGTCGGTTTAATGTTTATTTAATTATTGTTGAAACGTATTACATTATGATAAGGGGTTTTGACATTGGATTTACATAGTTGCAACATTCTTTCTGAAAATACTGGCGCCAATTAAAAATAATGTTTTCTAAAAAAACATTTGCCATGGAGGAGGCCTATGTTCGACAGTGGACTTTTTGTGGCTGAGATGATGATGATGGTGAAAAAACATTTGAACGATACAAGGTCAGAATCCTACTTCCTACTAATACTATCCCACTATATAATATGATCATATCCTAATAACCCTACTAATATGAAGCTGAAAGTTTGTGTGTGACATCGATTTTTTTACCTCTTCACGCTAAAAAGGCTCAACGGATTAAGACAAAATTTGGAACACACACACATAGGATATTTTTTATAAAAATACATAGTATAAGGCTAACGATAAACGAATTTAATGCGTACGAAGTCACAGGCGACAGCTAGTAAAACAAGAAAAATAAGATAACGCAACACGCGACAAACAATAACTCGTGTGCTCGAAAGCCTTTAAAATTCAAAGACAAGTCGTAAAGTTGGCGACAACTTTCTTCATTCGTCATATTAAGGGGAAAACGTTTTCTTAATAAAGTTTGAGAGTTAATCCCTACGCGTTATCAAACACTTTAAAATTAATAAACCCTGACTCTTAATTAACGGAGCATTAAACGCCTTTAACAAACGATTATGTCGGTTGATGCTTTTTTAACCGATTTCAAAAAAGGAGGTTCTCAATTCGCCGGGATCTTTTTTTTTGTTAGGTACTCGTAGTTATTAGTTAGCTAACTTTTAACAATAAAACAAATTATCTTTAAACTATTGCATTGAGTTTATCTTGCTAAAATACCGTCGTTATATAAAAATAAATAAATAAAATAAATTGAAAATATAGAGTTCCTTGTGTTTCTTGTTATTGAGAGAAAAGCCTTAAGTTACATACCTCATCATTATTGTTTCCAAGTTATTTAATTTGAATCAAAATAGAAAAAAATATTGCTTACAATTGAATAGAATAGAAAAATGTGAAAATTTTTAGTCTTTATTTTTTTACTGTGCACATTTTTCATGTTCTATTGTATTGTATTGTTTAGTTTGTATTGTATAATATCTGCCACTGAATTATTCTTCGTCACATGTAAACGAATATTTACAACCTCGCGCTTAGCTACATAAAAGAATGTACAGTTGTGTGACATAACAAAAAAAATGTTATATTAAAAAATTTTGTGTAACGAAACATAAGAAATGGTTTCTAAAAAATAATAACATTTTGTAAAATTTTACTGTCGAGGAACGAAGCCTTAATATTGTAACACGACAGCTCGTTGAGACTCCAAAGCGAAATTTTACAGTTCTGCAAGTTAACTTAATAACAATAAAAGAAAAGTTTAAGTAATTTTATTTCTAACTGTAAAGAGTCAATAAAAATAAATAATTAAACTTGAATCAAAATAGTAAATATGATTAAATACTCAGTTTTTGTTTTATTACTTTGCTTATTTTCATATTTTATTGTGTAGAAAAAAAACAACTGCACTTACCTACATAAAAAAAATCCATTGTGACGAAACAATTTTTTTTTTAAGTATACTTATTAAAAAAACTTTGTGTAACGAAACAAAACAAATGGTTTCTAAATAATAACTAATAAAATATGGGTACGCTTGCTTGCATGCTTATAAGACCATATTTTACTGTATTTTTACAAATACAAATGGCCTTTATTTGATTTGTAAAATTTTACTGTCCAGGAACATCACAAAGTACATTAACACAGACTTAACTATTCAATCACCACTTTCACTATTTCAAACGTATTTTAGTTTCTATACGAACCATAATAAGTGCAAGATATTTTTGCCCAATTTAGTAATAATTCAAAACACGACTCTAAATCAATTTTTTAACTCATACCAAGAATAAATAAAGTTTCAGTCAGGTTTAAAATTTCAATTGCGCGCGCACTTATTCATCCTTTACTTTATTATGACTTATATTTTCTTGACGTATATTAATAAGATATTATAAAACAAAGTCGCTATCCGTTCCTGTCTGTCCTCCCATCTGCGGCCGCTTACTCCTACTAAAGCACGCATCAAATTTTCATACAGTTTGCTCTGTCATTTAGGGTTTTTTCACAGAAGGTTTTTATGTATATTTCGTCCTAATTGTACCTGTGCGAAACCGGGTTGGGTCTCTAGTGTATGATATTATACAATGCGTCTCTAGCCTATAGACAAATGATGAACACCTACGGAACGCTACTACTCAGGAATGCTATGATATGACATAGTTTTTTATTTTAATTAGAGACAAAAACATTTTTTTATATAAATCAATGCGGTCTAGTATTATCTTTTGTCTGTGTAACCAAAGACAAACGACAACAATAACAGACCTTTCTAAACGTAGAAATCCATATTTACGGCTCACATAACCGGGGCACAGTCGGACAGTAACGCGACTGAATAAATCTACCTGGCAAGTGTTAAATATGGGCCGAGGCATTAAAACTGGACATTATTGACGAGAGCTGACTCGTAAAAGTTGACAATTGTTTTTTAACTGGACCGTATTTAATAAACGTGACAAGTGCTACAAGTTGACATAATTGTAACATTTTAGTATCGATAAGCTTACATTTTTGTCGAATTGTAGCACCTGTAACGTTAATTAAACAGGGACCTGACTTGTACAGATACATGTTTATCTATTGCGTGTCCTATATTACCTGCTTATACATATTATACGCACAATTCCAACCAACTAAATATCTTACTAATGCCAAAAATGCAAAAGTAATGAATTAATGATGTTTAGATGTTTGTTCCTCAATTTAGATAAAATTTACGGTATCCGTCATAATAATAATAACACATATTCTGTAAAAATTTAAAGTGACTTTAAAAGATCTTTTTAAAGGTCAAGCGGAAGGACGGATAGAGGAACGAACGGACGGGCTTAGGTATCGTAATAGGGTCTTATTAACACTCTTTAGGTAGGGACGGAACCTTTAGCAATGTAAACATACCAACCTGAACTTCAAAAAAGGTTTAACCTTTTTTAATTACTTTGAAATTCAAACTTTTTCTTTTCTTTTCAGAATCCTACTCGCAATCGGAACAGCCGCAAAACGTCATCGACTACATGTCCTTGAAGTCCCTACCAACGTCTATGCCTTCCCAGCAGAACCCACCATACTTCGCTCACACTGCCGTGAGGATTCCACCGCCACAGCCTTCGGAGCCGCTGTACGACAGAAGACTTGCTACCTCCTGGCTGCTGGCCAACCAAGTCCAGGCTCAAGGACTCCTCAAACCATACCCTATATCCCCGTGGCAAAGAATCATGGTCCCTTACCATCCAGATTCCAAAAACTTCTCTCCTTACGCTATCAGCCTTCACAATGAGCTCCTCACTAGAATAAACCCAGACGAGGTGAAGTCTGAGAATTCCGAGCATATTTCAGTTGAAGCGAGTGACGACAGCACGGACAGGCCTGAAACAGAAGAAGAACGAAAAACGCCACACGAAAAAGAGAAAAAGAAGAA
Source organism: Ditula angustiorana (assembly GCA_963691745.1). NCBI lineage: Eukaryota > Metazoa > Arthropoda > Insecta > Lepidoptera > Tortricidae > Ditula > Ditula angustiorana. Next base: position 5,471,890 of record OY829495.1, read on the forward strand.
TCCGTATTCAATTGAAGAGCTGTTGAAGAAGCCAGATAAAATGGTCAATTCGACTCCAGTGGTGTTCCAGAACTTTCTTAGACAGCCGAGTGGGAGCATGATAGAGTATGGGAGAGAGAAGGATTCAAGTAATCGGAGTTCGCCTGCTAGCTATTGTTCCGGACAGAGTTCGAACGATTGTTTCACTGAATCAGCTGGTTCAGAAATCAAAGCCGGTAACTAAGGCTATAACGATAGTGATACTAAACCCAGGTGACAGTGTAGCAGTAACACAAACCTTCTCGATACGTGTTAACTAGCTACGTGACTCAGTGCGTCCATTTCTAACAAGCTCGGTAGAAGAAAGATGGACTGAGTTACGTAGCGAGTTAACGCGTGTCGAAAAGGTTCGTGCTAGGTGCACAGATCTTACTCAAAGAGTTTTGTACCAGTCGAGCCTTTATGAATTCTGTTAAGGTTTTGTCCTGTAACAAAAAGTCTATGAGGGATTTGTATTTATAAATAATTAAGTGAAGAAAGAAGATCATTATGTTATGTGGTAGACGGAAGCCTAATAAAATAGTCTTTACTATAAATATTACAAAATTTAGAAGTACCATATTATGTAAATAAGAAGATGCCATATTTCAGATGAGATTATTATTCCTTTACGAGAATGTCCCATTCTTGGTGTGGTTAATTGTATAGTTCTAGATGCAATACGGTTTTAACTGCAATACAAACTTACCTGACTCTAAGCCCAGTTTAGATTGAGCATCGCCATATAATAATCTCACGAACACCAGGTGTTCTTTATTTGATTGGTGATAATTTAAGCTTGTACAGCTACAATTTCAATATAAATAAAATTCAATAATTGCTAGATTCAATACCTACATACAAGCTTTTCAGTCTGACAAAAGATAAAAAACCTTAAGTAACACAAGAGCAGTTGTAAACTAGGGGTTCGTGCCTAAATAGATAAGAATGGATCCCTCCCACCCTGTACAACCTGTTGTCTCATTCGCTTTACAAATTAAGTAGGGGGCGGAGCAGCGTGTCTTTGTACCATTACGGATATCTCTAACTAGGTACCTACTGTTGAACCCATGTACAACAATTGCTTTAGATTGTTTACAAACACATTAAGGTTCGACCAAACCGCTGCTTAAAATACAGAGACGGTACGGAATCGCAGTGACGCATCGTATCCGTACCGTTTTTATCGCATAGCTTCCACACCGCTGCTTAAAATACGCACATTGACTAAGGCAACTGTGGAAGCCGTTTTAGACGAAAAAATGTTAATGTTGAATTTAGGAGTTTGTATTAAAGACTTTGAGAGAAATGATAAAAATAAATGTTATTCCTCTCAAGCTAATAAACGTTTAAATAAACGTCTATTTTCAAAAATGGACTTTTATTTAAATTGTACCTACCTTAACATTCCAGTGCATAAAATGTAAGTTATTATTTAAATACCTAGGTAACTTATGTTGTTATTCTTTATTGTAATTATTAGTTTCAAATAGACCTGTAATAGTTTTAGCAATATTAAATAAAAAATAATGTAATCGTGTAATATATGATTCTGTGATATTGTAAAATAATAGTTTTAGAAAGAATAGTTAAAAGTAAGTTAGTTGTCTCCAAAAACATTATCTACATTTTGACCAATCTCTTATTGGTAGGTAATATTTTTTAGCTCATTAAAGTCAATTTTAAACACCGTTACACAATGGAATAGTGAAGAAATATTACTCATAACATATTCCGCTGTGTGACGCGTTTTCAGATTAAACTTATTTACATACCTACTTGTTTCAATTGATTGAATTTGTTGACATTTTACTTCGTAAATAACTGTATAGATTGTGTAGGGACACATTGAATAGTTGTTTAAATTAAACAGCACAATAAACCAAATATTTAATGAACCGTATTTTACTGTTGACTGCCCTACCCTATAAAAAAACCAAAGTAAAGAGAAAAGAAGGAACAAAGTGAGTGACTTCGTTTAGTTACACAACGGAACATAACTCAACTAATTTTTATTTTGTGTAACGAAATCGACTTCGAAAAGGAAATACTTTTGTGCACATGTTCTAAGCAAAAATAGTATTTACCATGCTGCTACTTATTGACGTGCGCCTACTCGTAGTGGAGTCCAACATTGATTATCGCGGATATAAAGCATCCGAACCTTTCGCACAGGCTTACTGGTTAGAAAGGGATAGGTATTATTATGCTTTATGCTCACGACTAAAGCTGTCACGCAAGAGGGCCCTTGAAAATTACAAAGCCTCTATGATCTCACTATTCTGTGTAGGAACCTACGGCGTGTCTGTCACACGCTGGCGAAATCGTTTGGCTTAGCCATTAAAAAAATTAATTAAGAACATGCTTAATTCATAAATTCGGGGCGTTACCTTGCGGAGGTCCAAATCAACAAACTAGGACTAATTACCTTGCTACTCCTCGAAACCAGTGCCGTGCAAGGAAACAGAGGGGACAACAGGAGGGTTTTTGCATGAAAATGTATATGTCGCACAGGCGCAGCTATATATTGCAACAGCACGGAACTGGTTTCGCGGAGCACCAAGGTAATTTGTTCCAGTTTGGCCATGTTCCTGTTAAAAAGTATAGCTTTAGGATCCAAACTGCGCAAAACTGGAACCAGTCACGTCACGGTCAATTTGTAGTAATGTTAGTCATCGCTCACATACTGTAGTTAATGGAAGCTGTTGGAATCCTTCTGATTCCACGACTCGATCGATTTAATCATAACTGACACCGGAACTTCGCTCGGCTCGATAACGTGTAATTTTAAAATAACCTGGACTTATTCTAGGGTATGCAATGCACTATGCAACCAACGCAGATGTTTCACCGTAATATAAATTAGTTACCTAGGTATGGTAATGGTCTAAAGGAAAAACATAAATTTCACAAGTCTTTATCTCAAACTACCTACTTTTTCTGGTAAAAAAAGTTGTTTTGGAATAATTAAATATAGTCTACTCAGGGGTAAGGAAAGAATGATGTCTTAATTTTTCTTAAATTTGTCCCCTGAGTGTTTTTCAGTCTATCGCAGTATTTTAAGACTAAATTTTGCCTAGGGCTTCATTCGCATATAAACAGTTTTTTGTTTTTGGGAACTTAATTAGAGACATTAATCGTTTGTGTATAATTCTTATACCTAGGTACCCTTAATCCGCAGAAACGTATTAATAATAATTAATAATGTCGTATTACCAATCCAGCAGTCCAGGAATCCATATTGCGAGATTGACTTAGAAACCCCAACATTCAAATATCCGTTCATAATCTATTTTCACGTTTATAATTTACTAGGATAGGGTTCTTCTGATACCAGTAGCGGCATCTAGCTGCTGATTAAATAAACGAAGCAAACCAAAAATTTCCCGCCAATTTTTGGAAGCGTTTACGAAGTAGGTCAGCATTAAATTAAAAATATTATGCAGTTTATGTTTTAAAAAACTAACCGCTCACCATATGCCCTCACCAGTAGGTTGATTGAATTGAATTTAAATCCCCTCTAAATAATTACACACATTCATAGTACATTAAGTTAGATTACGGCGCGTGGGTAATCGGCGGTGTCGTATGCAAATGGAGCGACTAATAGATGTATTATGGAAATGTGCACCGGAAACTTTGTAATTTCATACATTTGGCTTTGATTCGCCTTTGGCTTGACGCAATTCCACTTTTATTTGAAGACAAAATAATTATACTAATGTGATGTAAGTTTGTATGCAATTTTTAGAACTATAATTGTTAGTTTTTGCAATTAGTAACGATTTGTAATATATCTAAAATTTTAAATACTTATGAGTTTGTGTTAAATTAATTGCAAATAACTTTTTTCCATTAAAATATTGAAGAGTTCTAGTTTATTTTTAATGGATCCCATCCTATCTTCACTAAATTTAAATATGTTCATAATGGTACAAAATTATCGCAAATCATTACGTAAAAAGAAAATTGATGCAAGGCATGCAATAAAAGTAGGTAAAAATCATTAGGAATGGCAAATATAAAGCAATAAAAACAGCATTTATTTTGTATTCTCGGTTCTTTGTTCTATTGCGTGCGATTGCCTAAAGTTACTATTTTTATAATAGAAAAATAAAGATGTTTAATTTTGATACAGTCACGAACATTTTGGTGAGTAACTAATTAAGAAGGAGCAGAGGAATTAGCGGAGGCTTACTAGTAGGGTTCCGTTGGTACCCCTTGGGTATGGATGGAACACTAATAAAAGGCTTAGGCCTATTTCACATAAAACATGGTTGTATGGGTTCAGATCCTTTTACCTTTCTTGAAAAGAAGACAGTAAAAAAACAATTTTGACATTGACAAAAATGCACAAACAATGACATGTGTCATTTATTCGATGCACCTGCACTCGAACGTACACAGGTCCTCGAAAATAAGACAAATTCTATCGAACACAAACAGGACATACTACAGGCGTCTACAGGATAGTTATAGAAAAACACCAACATGTTTACAGAGAACTTAACAAAACAGGTATGCTATAGAGACTAAACCTTCTAAATCATAAGTGCGAAGTGAAAACCTGCGTTTGTCTTTCATGTTTGTTTTTATTTTATTTAGGACGAAGAAATAGAAGCTCTAAGCTCCATATACGGCGACGACTGGTCCACAGAGAGTGATGTCACGAGGTCCTACAAGATACGAGTCGAGGAACATAAAAATGAAGCTATTTTATATGTTACGATGCCGCCAGAGTACCCGAGCCAAGCGCCGCCAAAATTCGAGTTGTCTGCGCCCTGGATGGACAGGAAAGACAAGGCGAATCTGCACCAGGCTTTGAATGAAGTTTATTTGTAGGTTGTTTATTTGTTTACCTTTTAAGTTAGTTTAAAAAAATAATGTTTGTGTTACGCACACATGGGAATTTTGAAGTTAATAAGCTACCAATTTTATTTGGAAAGCTGGTTCAAAATATAAGCCGATTCTGCTACTTGCTTCATGTAGTTAGTAAACTATTATGTTATTTATCAAGAAGTGCTCACTTCTATGGAATATTTTTATTTTATTGTTATATCTATAGTAAGGAGGCCTCAAATGTTTAGATATGTCTTTCAAAACTTACGTGTTTGATTGTGTTATGACATAGTTGTGAAACAATTTGTAAACAAAATGTATAGTTGCAGGCAAACAACTTGAGCATAAATTGAGTGTCAAATCACATTTGTACTAGAAACTGTTACTGCGCGCGCAGTCAAGGTCAATGCTCAAGTTGTTTCCCGGGAACTGTAACATTTGAAAAAAATGTTTGTTATGTTTGAGAGTATTTAAAGTTACCTGAGCTTTGACTGTATAAAAATGATATTGTATACTTTCAGAGAAAACATAGGGGAAACAGTTGTATACCAATGGGTAGAAAAAGTAAGAGAGATATTGCTGACTATGAAGTCCCAGGAGGCTGAAAAGAAAATAGAACAAAAAAAAACAGAAGAAGACACTTTCGACTTGTCAGAGGTAAATATTATCAGGAGTGTACTTTGTTTTTAACAATATTTGCCAATTGAAATAATCCCAAACTAAGCAAAGCCTGTACTATGGGTACTAGACAATGAATATTCATAATTACATACTTAAATATGTATAAACATTCACAACTCTGGTACAAACATTTGCATTCATTAAACAAATACCCCTCATGAGAATCAAACCTGCTACCTCTAGGTTTATGGTTAGGGTGACTAACCACTAGGCTATTCGGTTCTTTTTTTAATTACAGAGGTTACCTACTAATTTTATAAAGGGTGATTCTTCTAACGGGTGTTCTTAATTAAACCATAGATAGGTTAAACTACCAACATTTCAATCATGTCACAATTTTGTATAGGAAATCGGGTTGAATACTGATGAAAGGTTCAGTCGTTTTTAAAGAAGTAAAAATTTTTAATTCCCCTCTTTTTGTTGCATTCCAGTTTGATATGCGCTGTCCAGAGATCACTCATGGTGAAGTGATAGTCGACAGGAAGAGCTCATTTCAAGGTCATGCTGCTGAGGTCCACAGCATTGAAGAAGTCAAGTATGTAAAGTTTTTGTTTCACCCTCAATGGTTTCATTGTGTCAAGTGTCATGCATACTCAACCACAGAACTACTGAGATCTCATTATATCTGCGAAGTTTTATTAAAATCTGACATGTCCTAAACAAATATGTCATAAGCAAATCAAAACATAACTAAGATTGTATGGAAACACAACTTAATACAACTTACTGGGGACTCTAATTCTCGTTACAAAGCTTATTTTGAACGAAATTAATCATACTTTATTTTTTATGTACTTCTTTTTCAATTTATTATGTATGTACTTTAACTTTTTCAACGCCAAAGACGCCTGTAGGCGTCGTGAGCGGTGACCATCACGTCGTCGACCCATATAGTGGTCTGGCTATATGGTGTAACTATGCGACCTATGTGCATCCGCTTAACGTTAAAGTTTGCGTTTGACAGTAGAACGACTTGGCGCGTTAGTGACTACTTTATAAAAGTAGTATTTATATTCCATTCACAGTGCTGTCCTCGAAAAACTAAAACAGAACAAGAAGATAATGCACGCCACACACAACATGTTCGCTTATCGCATCGAGCGAAAGACGGACCGCGGGACGAGCATACTGCAGGACTGCGACGACGACGGAGAGAGCCACGCCGGGGGCCGCATGATGAAGCTGATACAGATACTGGATCAGAAGAACACACTCGTTGTTGTATCGAGATGGTAAGTTCCAGAGGCTTCTCTAGCCCATGTAGCACCCGTGTGCAACCATTACCCTAGCGCCCCCTAGTAAGCGCGCGGTAAAAATGGAATGGGTACAAAGTACAAGTAACAGCGCCCCCTAGGACCCGCACACCCTGCACCATAGGTTAAGACGCCTTTTGTAGGATCGATTGCTGGCAAGTTTCACTAACAAGAAATATTACTTTTTTTTAACACTACTTTTTCCAAATCCTTTTTTTTAATTTGCGGCATTTGACGACACAGGAATGGATCTTGTTTATTGTTCTTGAAACAATCGCAGTGATTGATAATGTAGATTGTAAGTGTAAGAAATAAATCTGTTTCAGGATCATAGAATTTGGCCCCCTTTGATCTGTGGTATTTCTATTTTATTTTCAGGTATGGTGGCATCCAACTAGGTCCGGATCGGTTTCGCCACATCAATAACGCCACGAGGCAAGTGATCGAACAAGCAGGTTTATTGAAGAAATGACATTTAGCATAATGGCATTTTATTAATTTTAATTAATCATGTATATTTAGATTATGAATTGTGACATAATGTTGTTTAAGTTTTTTTTTCGAGCTAGGACTCGATAATAAGATTTTTATCCAATTTGAGCTGGTGCTCCAGCAAATTTCGGTACTAAATTTGGAAATTTAGTTTTATTGAAAAGCAATTTTTTGGCTTATTTTATTGTCCTCTAAAGGGGTAATAAATGAACTAAGTGTGAGACATTGATATTATGAATAATAGTCGTTCTGCTATATAAAATAAATTCATTGATTTCTATTACCCATCTCTTGAAGATCTTTTTTTATTATAGTTGTTATATAATAAAGTTATTTTATCTTAGATGTACCTATGACTGACTATGATGTAATGTATTTGATGTACCTGTGTGTGTTACAATTTCAAATAGTGATTAAACGCCAGAAACTGCACCATTAGATACTTTATTTTTGGATTTTATTTCGACATCCTTTTGCTCGTCATTATTTTTTCAGATTAAAATAATGACGAGCATGCCGTTAATTACTTATGTTTATTGGTAAAACATATTACGTAAGCTGCCTTTAAGGTTGTTGTGACTGTAATTTATTGACTGTGAAATAGTTTCTTTACTTATTTAGGATTTTTACTGTTCGAGTATTTATCCCTGATTGGTCGATTGCAGCGTCAATCCAACTTTTGACTAGCCCGACGGGTTCCCATTTGTACTGTTTCTGTCAAATTTACCAGTTTTCTAATCTCCCCCCCTGGAATGGCAAAGGGGTCTTCGCTCATTGTGCCATGTCTGTTTAGAAGGCTGAAGCAATGTCTTCTGTATTTGATAACATTACAATACTGTTGCCTTCTTTATACTGTCTAGCTTCGTTGACTGGCTGAGTGAGCCATATATTGCTAACGTGTATACATATAGAAACGGATGGACAGACAAAACCTTTTGCTGTAAGGCGAATTGGAACCTTATGAAAACGTAGGTCGATGTTTTCATTGGACTATTGCAATTTATTTTGTATTAAATTTTGAAGAGAAATGATACTAGGGAAATGGGTAACATAGTTTATTGCATAGAAAGCCGTAAAAGGATGTTATTAAAACTAGATCATACGATCTTATCTAAAAGTAAACCTAATTTTACATAAATAGTCCAAAGCTAAGCGCATAATAGAATTCCGCTGAAAAAGTAACCTGAACTTAAAATACTTCTATCATTTTAATACACAAAGCTGGATTCACAATGCAAATTGCAAGCGATAAAAACGCAGCAATCTTTTCGCTTTGACTTCGATCAATCAGAGATAAATGACATCATACACGAACTTTGCTGTAGCAACGAGCGTTTTTATCACAAGGATACAGCAGTCAATTGGGATTGTGAATCCACCTTAAGGTTTATTGCTGTTTAAAAAAAAGACGCGTCTTCGTAGATTCAACAAACTGCAAGATACAACATTTTGTTTTCTATGAATTGTTTTTGGTACGGCAATAGTTGTCACTAGCCTCGAGTTACTTGCAATCGAAAATGGGCCTTCGCATTTTATGTTCAAATGAAATTGTACCTTATGTTTTGCATTCGTGTATCGGTCATTCCATCACCGTCGTTCTCGTGAAATACGTAATAGTCGATCTCGCTCATACGAATATTCGGCCAATCGTCAAGCTCAGCTTGGTACCGATTCAAACTCGAATTCAAACATTAGTACCGATTTTTATTCTTGGCGTTGTCAGCTGTTTTCACTGTTATACATTTCTTGTCCATAAATTTGAGGAGATCCTGGAAACGGAATGCAAGTTTATGAATTGTGATAGATAACATATTGAAAGCTAAAGTCAAATTAAATTATCCTTATTAAAATTGAATTCAACAACTGTGATAAGTCTACTGGGACGCGTGTGGACGAGTTAGTTGTACATTTAGCGTCAAATATACCAGAGCGGGCAAGGTGGTCAAAAATATCTGAACACGCCCGAGCATATTTGACAATAGAGTCGAGTTCAGATATTTTTGACACCTTGCCCGCTCTGGTATATTTGACGCTGACTGTACTCTGCGTATTACTTGTACGGTCAGTCTCAGAAGTAGCTAAGCACTTATGAACCTTGTCGTAGTGACGTATGAAATGAGAGTTGCTCGAATATGTCACATTACTAACAGCGAAAAGGTACTAAAATGTTCGGCTACTTCTGAGGCTCACTGTATGCAATGCACGAGTCGTCGATTATACGCCAAACATTGCCACCATATAGCCATGAATGAATGTCATATTTTGTTCAGTACTCCGTGACACAACTATATACTCTAAACCTCCTCTTCAATTGACACCCTGTACATCTATGAAAAATAAAAATGGTTATAAGGTAGTATAATCTACGTTTTTCTTAATAATTTGAAGTTTTTACTATCACGACGCACACCAAAGGTAACCATTTTGGCAGTTTTGGGTGTGTACAGTCAGCCTCAGAAGTAGCTAAACACTTAAGAACCTTGTCATAGTAATGTATGAAATGACAGTGTTTCTAATTTGTCACATTTCTGACAGCGACAAGGTAATAAAATAATATGTTAAGCTACTTCTGAGGCTGACCGTACGTTTGACATGTACTGAGGGTATATTAGCGTTGCTGAACCATCGATAGTGGACTTCGAAAAATAGCCACGATATCGATAGGCCTATCGATAGTATCGACAGTATCGATACAGTCGATAGTATTGATAGTTTTAACCAATACTATTGATAGTATCGATAGTATTGGTGCCTATTGATAGTATTGGATTTTAAAAACTTGCGATAGTATCGATACTATCGAAACTATCGATAGACCTATCGATATAGTGACAATTTTTCGAGGTCACGATACTATCAACAATACTATCGATAGTTCGATATATTGCCGCAACGCTAGGCTATATCCATGCTTTAGTTCTTCATCCAAGGTGCCGTGCGTACAGCGGGGCTATTCTCGGTTTATGCGAGATGCATCTCGCACGAAAACAACTGTCAAATCCCTTGGAAATCTGTCACTTTTTGACGGATCTCTCACGTGAGATGCATCTCGCATGAACCGAGAATTGGGGTCCAGTCCCACCTTAGGATCGTAGCGGTGTCCGCTCGCCGCCAGTTCCCTATGTATGACGTCAATGTTCACGGGCTCGTAGCGTAGAATCGCTTCGTGCAGGAGCCGGCGACACGACACGTAGTTGTGGAAGGCTATGTGAAGAGGGACCCGGCACGTGTGGAGCTGAAATATTGACGTTTTTAAAGTTAACACCTCGATCCTTAACGTGAGCATATTTATAACGTTATCGGTACTTTAACGCGATATAAATATATTGTTAATTTACCTCGACGTTTCATCATGGAATCCTGTAGTCAGCAGGTGTAAGCGTCGAGATATATCTTCGGATATATCGACAGACATTGTGAGCATTGTGTGTCGGTGTAGTTACACGCTGGTGGAAAATAAACAAAAGAAAGTGCAGGTAGTTCGTAAAACTTTAACGGCTAAACGGAAGTAATACCGTCCACTTCAGTCTACTCGTTACCACGGCCATTGAAACATGGCCGAAACGTCGAGGTAAATTAACAATATATTTTAATCGCGTTAAAGTCCCTATAACGTTATAAATGTGTGAAAATCGCCTTAACTAGTTCTGCAGGGCGAATCTCGGTTTATGAGAAACTTCTCTTTCTCGGTCAAACCCCTTGAAAAGCTGTCAGTTTTGACGTACCTCGCACGTGAGATGAATCTCGCATGAACTGAGAATTGGGGCCCTGATTATGTTAAGATGGAATGCTGAATCTAGAAAGAACATATGTGGATATTGTTGATAAAAACTCACCTTAGCTTTCTCACGTTTTTGGAAAACCCAATCATCAGCACCACATTCAACGTTCCTTAAAGCTGGAACTTCACTAGTGACAATAAACATATCATTTTCTTTATCTGACACATTCAGACTTCCAAAAACATCGGAACCATTCTTAGGAGATTCGGATTTAGTCCTTTGTGGTTTATAGTTCTTCCTCGGAGATTTTGTTTTGTTTGGTGATTTTGATGTTGAAGGTTGGCTTAAGCTTCCCAGTTTTCTCTTTTTAGATGGCGAAACCAATTCTTCTGTCGATTCAACGTAGGGATGTGTCTGATTGTACAAATGTGTCAGAAGTTGAATTGCTGAAAATTAATTATTGCATTTTTATTAACTCGTTTTCATATTGCCATTGAATTCTGTAGACAGAGAATTCAATTAAGAATACAAATTTAACATCAACGGTTTTTCTATGATGTGAATCTAATGTGTACAATCAGCAACAAACTTAGCCAACCATCAAAGAGGGAACTAAGAGAAATTGTCTATGGTCAAAAGGGATAGATATGTCCACATTATAGTGCATACCATGTGCCTACCTTTCAGAAAATTACACTTTCTCGCAGTTCCGTCTTTAATGGTGACTTATATGTCTTCGTTGTACATGAGAAATGGGATATTTACCTCTTTTTCTTTTGAATGGCTTCAGTCCATATTTGTCCAATTCTCTATTTCTCTCTGGTGACGACATGGCCTCATAATCTACCATGGGAGTTACATTATCAGTTTTGACTATATATTCAGTTTGCTTTGGAGTTTCAACAGCTACTTGCCCTCTAGATTCTTTAGTAGGAGTTTGTGGTACACTGCTCAGGTTTTCAGTAATTAAGCTTCTGTCATTAATGTGGTCTAAAATAGGATCAGGGAACTCTTCAAAGGAACATTGTGGGATTATTGGTGATTCTTTACCTTTAATGTTAACCATTGGCAAGATTTCACTCATTACACTTTTTCTAGATTCCCTATTAAAGCTTGGAATATTATTAATCACTGAAATACCACCAATATCAAAGTTGTACTCTACATTTGTATCTTTATTTGGTGATTTTAATTCAGATTCAGAAAGTTCTACCACTTCAGAATCTTTACTGATGATTAAATCTTTATTTGTGTTTGATTTATTTAAAATACACTTTTCTAATTCTGTGCTATTATCATCATTGAAATTTGAAACATGTCCATAGTCTGTATAATAATTCATGTTTTCTAAAGCTTCATCATAATCTACTGAAACATCGTCTTTCTTACCAAGACTGCTGTTGTTTATACAATGAGTGATATCTTTAGGACCAATTTCTAATTCATTGCTATTTGAAGTTTGAGTTAGATCAACTTTGTCTTCTACTGTGCCAACTTCACAACTCTCATCCAGGCAAATAATTGAAGTTTCTTTAGGCACTTCTAAAATGTCTAAATGTTTTTCTGGTGACTCTATATTGATAACGACATGAGCGTTTGTATTCGATTCTGTTGTTAGATGTCCTTGTCCATCATTGTCAGCATTCAAGTTATTAGTGTTTTCTGAATCTTCACTTATCTTTAATGTTTTAGCTTCCTGATAATCATTATCATTTAGTGTTATAGTATCGTCTAGTGATGACTGTAGTGTACGTTCTTTGCTTATAATGTGGACAAATGGCAATGAATCAGCACTAGAGTTCGAAGATTGAGTTAAATCCATATGCTCAACATTATCCATATTTTCAGCACAAATACCTTGCACCTCAATATCTGTATCATCAACACAATGTGTTGTTAAATCTATGTGTTCTTCTACTGTTTCTAGAATCGGTTGCGATGATACACCAACACATTCTGTCATCTCCATAAAATCATTTGAATTTCTCTTTGTAACATTAACTTCTTGAGATGGTTGAGAAAGTTGTTTTATACTTCCATGATAACTGTTTATGTAGCTTTTTGAAGTGACATTTACGCATTCTGTTAAATCCATAACAATACTTTCTATTTTAGTTACTTCTCTAGCTGGTTTAACTGGACTGTCTTCAGCTATTTCGACTACTGTATCATCATTATCATCATCGTCAAATAAGTCAGGTGACAGACTCCTAATTGGTTGTGTTACTGTTAATAACCGTTTATCTGGCACAGCTATTACTTCAATGTCATTAGTTACTGGTTTGTTGTTGCAATTACTGACAACTGTAACAGCCTCTTGAGATGAAAGGTCATCATCACAAGAAATTACATCAGGGTGAACATCTTCCTGATGTAATTTATTGATACCTTCATCAACTACAGTACAGACAACACTTTTCCGTTTATACAAATTTCTCTTGTTAAGAATATTCTTACTTAATTTCAAAGATCCACTAAGAACAATATCTACTTCATCTTGTGAACATTCAATTTCGGAAAATATTATTTCAGATTTATCTTGTGTTGGACTTGCAGATCTCCCTGGTATATTGGCCCAGTTTTTCAGTAAACAACCCATGCTATTTGGTGACTTTTCAAGTAAATCATCTACATAAAATACATCATCATCTCTAATATTGTTATATTCTGTATTGGTTGCCATATTGAAAAGTACTATATTAGTTGTATCTAAATCTAGGCTTACACTTGCCGTTTTTGAATTATTGAATTCAAAAAGAAGCTGTGTGTATCTGTCAGATATAATCTGTTGTTTCTGATCTTTAGTTGTTAAAAGCAACTTGTAAGGTTTTCTCCTTTTCTTGTTTTTTCTGCTTGTACTTTGTTTAATTTCAGGAACTTTGAATCCATATTCTTGTAGAGTTGTCCGTATGAGACCTGTTCTTTGCTGTGTGTTTAACGATAGAGAAGTGCTTGAATTATCTGAAGATTCAGACTGTTGTAGCGATTTTGATAGAGCTATGGCAACTTGCAGTTGCTCCGAGTCAACATCGATACCAGATTTCTTACAAACTTTATCAAAATCTTTAGCATAAGCAATCAGCTCATTTTTCGTCGGCTTCAATGCTGTCCGTATATCTTTCTGACCTTTAATTCTTTTTACAGCTTTCTTTGCTTTAGGTTTAGCGGCAGGCGCTTTTACATTCTTAGGGCCCTTAAAGCTTTTCTTCTCTTTAAAGTCCGTAAGGCTCTCATCCATAACAGTGTTACCAGTAAAGTACTTGCTGACAACTTTGCATTCGCTGGTAACAAATAAAACAAGGCTACAGTCTATTCTATGGTTTATTATTTACAAAACGAAAGTTAGAACATACCTAGTAGAACTGTCTATGTTCATTTTATTTATCTGGTAAATCTATTCTTTTCTGTTCTTCCATTAATCGTCTTATTGCGTCTCCGGATCGAACGTGCATACCACTGGCTATCATTATTTTTCTCTCCACTTCCTCAATAGGGTCTTCGTAAACTACTTCCACTGCCTTTTTCATAGGCTCCGTAAAATTCGATAGTCTGTAAACAACCACAAGTTCGCAACATGTATTACATGTAAATAATGTAATGAACTAAACATAAAACATAACCTCAACGATTAGGTGAAATTTTAGTACGCTCTTTCAGAGACACTTACTGAAAAAATGCACCCCATAATAAACCGAAGCCTAAAATGCTAGCGGCAAGACCATTTCTAAACTTCGCTGCCGGCGTTCCTGTTATTTTTCTAGGTTTCCATTTTGACGTATCAACACCAATCGCCATTTTCGTTTTATTTGCATTAGTTTCAAAAACGTTGAATATAAACGAAGCGGATAAATTATAAATACGTTTTTGACAGTGGCTGAAACTTTCTTTAGAAAACGCCTTATAAAATTGTTTTTTTTTTGTGTATGGCAATGTGGCAATCTCCATTTATGTTAGTAAATACAACTAAATATGAAAATACGCCTCAAATCTGTCAGACGGTCATGTTTCATTTGTTTTGGTTAAATATTTCGTTGAATTAATTAATTCTTTAATCATGTCGTTGTTACAGCAAATACCATTTACGGAATATAAGAAAGTTATTGGAGCCCTTACTATAGAGCAGTGTGAAGTTGTTGCCAAATTAGCCAATTTGGAGTAAGTTTCTATTCCTATTACAGTAAAAAAACAAGTCTTACTAGAAACACATAAAGTTATATTTTTAAACTAATTCTTACTATTTGCAGGATACACTTTGACCAGTCAAAGATACCTGGTGAAGAATTGTTAAAAAACCTAGACAGAAGTGGTTGCAATTTACAAAAATACAGGCAGTTCCTGAACACAGCCCTCAATACTAAACTTATAAGAACGTACTACAGACCAGAGACAAAAGTAGCTATACTTATAGCTAACGAGAAGTACCAGCACTTGTCAAAACTTGTGACTCCTTCCATAGACTGCGATGCACTGGCCAGTAGCTTTAAAAACTTAGGATTTATTATTGTGACCATAAAAAATACCATTAGTAACAATTTAAAGGAAATTCTGGCTAAAGTCTTTGATTTAATTCCAGAGAATTCATATTGTAAGTATTTAAAACTGAAATATAATATTCAGTCTGCATTATATTTACTTTTTGAGCAGCAGAAAAATAATTTTGTCTAACTTATGACTGTGTTACGTAAGGTTAAGATTTGCTGACAAAATATTTTTTTTTGTGGCTCAATAACAAAAAACAAATATATGGGTTGAATTAAGAACCTCCTCCGTTTGTCTTTCATCACTTAAAATAGCAATATGCTCTCTCTCTAAGTCTCTGTTTTTTTTTCTTTAATTTTAACAAGGCTTAAATATACCAGTGGTGTTGTGGGGAGACTCATGATGCTGGCATAGTCATGTTAGCTTTTGTCACTGACAAAGCATATATCCCTTTCTAACCAGTGAGTGTCTTTGAGAGGGACATATTTGTTTATATGCATGATAAACACTATATGCTACTAGAGCAGGTATACTTGAGCTAGGTGTATAAATCATTGCCTGAAAAATTACCACTCTCTTTTTAAACAGTAATAATTTGAGGTTCTCAAGTTAATCTATGTATTTCTTTTTACTAACCATGTAAGCAGAGTATTTTAGAGTGGGTATATTCAATTTCATATTGAGGAGTTAAAGGTGATCTGTGGGTATGATAGAGGACTGCAAGGACTGTGGGTATGAAGAGTTATTAACAGTGTATGGCAGATGTATAGCTGCTGTTGTATTGTGATTCAGGTTTCATATTCTATGCGGGTCATGGCTGTGAGTTGTGCAACACAAAATGTATGCTCGGCACGGACTGCCCAGCAGAAGATATCCAGCTGAAACACTGCATCACAGAGAACTACGTCCTGCATGAGGCCAACAAGTGCAAGCCAGACCTTAGCGTTCTGATCATGGATATGTGCAGGCTGTCTTTAAATAGGTATGGTCCATTTAAATGAATTAAGGATAAATAAATTGTATAGAATTGTATGTGACGAATATAGCAAGCGGCAGAGGCGCCGCCGCAAACGGAACACACGAAGAGCGAGCGCCCGCACGTCTTTTTGCGGTCGAAACGCCCTTGAACAATCTTTTCTTTTTTTCTTTGTTTTTGTCGTTTCCTCTATAATAATAAACCAACAATTGCGATTACTCCAGCTGGCATGTTGACGGCTCCAAAGTCTGCCAAAAAGTAGCGCCATCCTCGCAGCGCGGGCGGGCGCTCGTCGCAAACGGGCGCTGCGTATCCGTTCAGTGGGCGCTGCGCTCGGGTCGCTTGCTATGTTTCGTGACTAAAGCTATAATTTATTAGGTTGGCGCAGGGGCGTAGCGACGTAAAATAGCGCCCAGGGCTCGCATCCAAACTGCGCCCCTTTCCCTTTGTAAATTATTTTAGAAACAGATACCTACCTATACATTTTCTTTTATTATGTTACTAATTTTGTAATGTATGTAAAACAAACAAAATAGTTGCCACAAATATGTCCCTGTCTGGAATAAATGTATCTACAATAAGGATTAAATGATCCTCAAAAAACTTTTATTTGGCCATGTATACGAATTTGGATTGTATTTGTTTAGTAGTTAGTTAGTAAATTTCGTTTTTTGCGCCCCCCCTTATTTGGCGCCCAGGGCACATGCCCTGCCTGCCCCACCCTAGTTACGCCCCTGGGTTGGCGAAATATGTAATGTTGCCTTAGAAAGAAGAAATGCCTAGTTGTTATTGTCCCTCTCAGGCCCTAGTTGAAACTACTATGATTTTCGCCCACTTGTTACCAATGGGTTCACTGTCAAAAATAATGCCCTGCAGTTCCCACTCAGGGAATTATTCTCAGTATCAAATGATAATTTCATGACCGAACCACAACGGCACCGGCAGCTGTACGAAGGTAGTTGGAGCCGTGTCGCATACGTGATGTGTACGCAAACAGTGACCTGGCCCTTATGTAATGAAAATTTGCCATGATATAGATGGCAAACAGAATTAACAATTATAGCCGAAAATTGGAAAACCGCAGCATCTTTTTTCTAGTGATTTCCAGGTTTAACCAAACAACTATACAAAAAACACCAATTTAACTAAATTCCCCCATTAATTTCAGGAGCACCAACCCCGAAATATTCGCCACTATACCGGACGTCGAAGAATACTCCATCCACAAGAACTGCCTCATAGCTTACTCCACGCAATCAGCTCAGGGTGCCTATGAGGTCCTACAGATAGAGTGTTCCGAAACCATTGATAACAATGTGACATATGAGCTGAAACCAGGAGACACGGGCAAGATCGTGCCACGAGGCAGCCAGTATGTGAACGCGCTGTGCACGCGGCTGGAGGACGGGTTGGAAGTCAGTGCCTTGCTGGACAAAGTGCATGAGGGTGAGAGATGATATCATTATTGCATAATTGCCGGCAAACATGACACGTTTACGAGTGGTAAGACATTGCGCAAGGTCCGTCCGGATGGCTACCGCCATCTTGCTCGCTAATCCTGCCGCTAAGCAGCAGTGCTTGCACTGTTATGTCCCAGCGTGGAGAACTAGACAACCGGTGTAATTACTGGCACAAGAGGTATTCCATCTTAGCCCTCTGGGTTGGTAACGCATCTGCAATCTCTGATAAAGACACAATTTTTTGATTCTAGGGCCCATCTGCCTTAGGTTACATTAATGGTTAATTAGTTACTTATAACATAATTCAGTGAATTCTGTTTAATTTTCAGATGTAGAGAGTTCAATGAAGAAGCAGAGACCTATTAAACTTCAGTGTGGAGTAGCTAAGAGGTCCTTATATGATCCTGCAAGAGGTAACTTTAAAGTTTATCTAACTATTTATAAAGTTCGTCGTCCACTACATCAACTTTAACCCAACAATATTCAGATGAACTCATTCATCATGCATGACGAATGAGTTCGAAATTGTAGAAAGCTCTTTTAGATTTGTCCCATCCAAAGCTTATTGTTTCGTGGCGATCGAGAAATATGTAGAAAGAATAAAAATCAAATATATATATACTAAAACGTAACCATACTTAAAAGCATCTGTCCCAGTTTAGTGCTAAACTGAGGTATCTACTTAGACACCGAAATTCGGTTTCGGCCGAAAAGCTACTTTCAATCAGACATTTCCTTACACGTATATTTTTGTTACAGGTGATGTTGAAGAAGTGCTGAGTAAACTGAAAGAAATAAGCACAGCATACAAAGATAATTGCACAGTTTTTTGATTATAGAACTAATTTTTCATCTCATGTAGGTAAATGAAAATTTAGATAGTACCTAGTACAAATGAGAGTGCCTTTTCAAAAGTTCCTACTTCCAGTTGATGCTATTTTTAATATTGCCTTTACATGCAAGAGATTTAAATATGAACTTTGCAATAACTTTCATCGTATTACTATTTTCTGTATACACATATATTTTCAAAATTAACTATAAGCTAAGGATAAGTGAAGCGAATTGAAGCGAGAAGCTCAAGATCGATCTACATGGAGAGTCACTGTGGACGCCCTCAGCCCCATCAAGGGGACATAGGATCTTAAGTCAAGTAAGTCAAGGATAAGTGAAATACCTTTATGGTAAAATAAACATTTATAAACAAATTATGACTGCATTTTATTCTGTATTTTACACGACTTTAGACTGAGTTAACACTTCGTAAGCTATTCTATTTTTTCACTAGCGACTGGGGCTGGAAATGGTTCACTATGTTCACCCACCAGCTGTCTTCGACCCCCTTCGTAAATTCCCGGATGAATCTATAGTTGAGGATGAAGATTTTGTCCTGGTATTCTGGCTGGACACTGAAAGAAAAAAATCATAGTATAAAGTCGTGGCCACATGGGCAGTGTAGTGTCTGACCAAAGCTTTACTTTTGGGCAAAATCAGAACTTTGATTGTAAACTAATAACATTGGCGGTGGTAAGAAGTAAGACTAGTATTGTTCAATTTGTTCGTATTTTAGTAGTCGATTAATTTTATTGTGGCCACACTAGCTATAATACAGTCCATTCCCTTTCGTTAACCGCACAAGTATAGTACTTTAATTTTCTTAATAGCATAATAGTTATTAGCAATCTTCATGTTTCTAAGAAACACAAGTGACCAATATACGCCATGACATGAAATACAAAAGTCGCCATTCGCATGCCAAGTCTTTTTTGTAAGTAACAAAGTTGAACCTTATGCAAATTCATGTAGGTCACTTTTCACTTTTACATTGTACGTGATGACGGATATATCCGTCATTGGCGTTGAACATATAGTGACGAATGTATCCATGAATGGTGTTGAAAGGTTAATATAGCGACGTTGGAGTTTTACCCTAGCGTAACTGGCGGCAAATCCCCCGTTTCCTGCATCTGCTTCAGCCCCCGGAGCACGTGGTAGCACATCGTGATTTCCACCCAGCGCTTGTCTGACTCGTCGAACATTACTCCCACCTGAAATAACAATGGAAATACAGTATAGGCTACCTACAGTAACTACAGTGACTGCAGTGACGTTACAGGCCAGTCAACAGCAGATATATCCAGGAGAGTACATGGGGAGGCAGCTGCTCTCCCCAGGATTTTGTATGCCTAATCCGGGGCTATAAGCTGGATATGCCCTTGGATATATCTACGTGTTAAAGAGTAAGAGCTTGCGTAGATGTTTTACTGTTCTGCTGCTCTTTATCTGGCTCTACACTCTGTTTTTTTATGTGTTAAGCCATACAAGTTTATCCAAGAAACAAATGAGCATGCTATACTATTTTCCATTGGCAGTACTTAATAGTTAAAAAAATAGAGTAAAGTATAGTTGGCTCATAACAATGACAACGGACACGTAAAGCCTGTTGCGACTGATGATTGATTGTCCTAGGAATATTGTTACTCTTTACAATATATGTATTGCTCTGATATGGTTTATCTTTATTCTCTAATACAGGGCACGAAAACACCTGGCGTCATTAAAAATTACAGAAATAAATATCTTGGGACAATTTCTCACTAATTGATCCAGTCCTAAATTTCCCAAACCAAGCAAAGCTTCTACTACGAATGGGACATACCTAGACAGGCAACTAAAACAGGAGCCACAAGAAGATCACTCCCCAAATATGGGATAAAGGGAAAGCCCTTGTCAGAGTTCCTATTTACTTTTGCTTGGACACAGGAGCATTCTGCTGATACTCATCTAGACACTACAAAAGTAAAGCTCACCAAAATGGCTGTTTTTCATAGAGATTCAGCCATTTTGTTGAGCTTTAGTAACCTGGTGAGATTTAAAAATTGCACCCCTGAAATGGCTTGCAAAGTCAGAAATTAGATTCCTTACAATACATGCTAAAATAACAATTTCAACGTTTTTTTCTTTTATTCTTCTGGTACAGGGGGCTGATCTGCAATTATCGTGATCTTACCTGATATGGGAAGGCATAAAATATGTCCTCCTTCTCGATGGAGAGCAGCTGCCTCTGGGTGACGGACAGCTGGGACACAGCAGTCTTTAGAGCGGTGATTGCCTCCTTGTCTACGAGGCCTTCAAGTGACTTGAAGTCGCTCCTCTGAAGAGCTTCTGAAACAACCTGAAATGGGGTACACTAAATAATTCTAAAAAATAAAAAAACAATGTTAATCACACCTATATTTCTTACGCCATTTAAATTGATACGAAAGTTGTTCTTTAGCAAAAAAATGGCTTTCAGAAAAATTCGCAAAAAAGAAAACATATTGCTGATATAAAATAAATAATAGTGCCACCACTTCACTACTATTACAGTGGTGGAGAAATATTTAACTCAAATGCAGGAACTAATAACTACCCACATAAAGTAAATACTTAATGCAACATTTTGTAACACAAATGTTTAAATATTTAAGATGTAAAATAACATTGTTATTTTGATTTATTAACCCTTTAATTCGCATTGCCAAGAATACTTAACATAAGAATCAAAAAAATATTGTGACGTAGTTTTCATTTACATTCACTACCTATTATTATAAGATGATGGTATAATGTTTAATGCATCTTTGGCGACCGAGGTTATTGCCCATGCGCACTCATTTTGTCAGTTAGTGGCAAAATGGCTCCGCGACCACAGACGACCGTAGGACACAAGGTAAATATTAAATATTTTAAAATGTTTATATGGATATAATCTATTGAATTACTGTTGCAATGTATTCTTGAGGGTGTGTGCTTTGTATTTTTATGTTTACCTAACAAATTGGGAGCCAAACTAACACAGGACTGTGTTATAATAATGTGTGTTAAGAATTCTTAGCTTTGCGAGACTCTTAGAAATGTACTTACTGTTATGCATGTTAAGCATTCTTAGCACTGCGCAGCTATTAATAAACGACATTCTTCTTGAGTTGTTAAGTAATTTTAACATTGCGGAGATAAGGGTACATAAAGTACAGGATGCAACATCAAATTATTATCATCTTTGCTTTGTTTATACATGAATTTTCATGCTAACGTTTCGCCTGAATGTTTTTTGTGTGCTGCATATATTTTTTGTTTTGTGGCTTCAGGGTAAAGTAAAATGGGGTCAGCTTAATAGAATCATGGCACTCGTGCCTCCAGAATATGCGGGCTTCTCTGACAGCAGCGGCGAAGAAGAAGACGAGAGTCTCTCAAAACACCGGCGACACTGCTGACCTTTCCCATGCGAGTTCAGAGCCCTAATGCGTATCGTGTTTTCACGAGAGACAAAATTTTCTTGAGTCAGACGATGAAACCGGGCCATCTTTTGCCGTTCTATCAGATTAAGAAACAGTACCATGAAACCCTGTAATTCGAGAAATATTCCCAATATCCCCACTGGTGGCTATGACACTTTTAAAGTCTGTTTATTTACATATTATGAAGCCGGTTTGAGACTCATGGCTAAAATTGTCATAGGTCTTTGCAAAACTATTAAGACAAAACCAAATGTCGTATATTTCTTTTTTTTTTTCTTGTCGCTTGAACTTATTCATCGTCTGCTTCATGAGCATGGCATATTTAGTCTCGGGACTATAAAAAAATACCGACTCTGTAGCCTCTGGGGATGTTAACAAAACCTGCCTGCCGACAAGCAACTGTTGAAAAAAACAGAGAACGACCAAGCAGCTAGTCTGCAAAAAAAACAAGCTAGTCGTTGTAAAGTGACATTGGGGAGCTCCATCATTGATTCTCACCCGATGGAATACATAAGACCGTACCCGAAAACCGAAAAACTAGGGTCAACGTAGACTGTCCTCAGATTGTAGAGCAGTACAATGCTCATAAGGGAGGTGTGGACTTAGCTTATACGACATGTTTGGTTTCGCGGAGTAGCAAGGTAATTTGTTCCAGTTTGTTAGCATGATTGTACCTGTAAGAAGGGCAACAATTGTTCAACACCTCCACCTTCGGTCCAATAGGATAATACAGGACATTTTCCAGTATATTTATGTATAGCTCTTACGGCAGATGTAAGCATTGCAAGAAAAGCAATACGACATGGAATGCTCAAAATGTAAATTGAGATTGTGCTTAGTTACAAAAACAAACTGTTTCTACACTTTTCATGTTTCCCAATAAATATTTGTTCAATAAAAACTATTAATTTGTTATTTTTTTTATCTCTACACAATGCGCCATGTCAAGAATACTTGACTCCGGTTACCACTGGTCATTTGTTGAAAGTCTCGCAACGTTAAGTATTCTTAGCCTATGTTTTCTAGGTAAGTATGTATATATGATTTTTTTTATTAATTTTCTAGAGGTTATATTACCCCTAAGAACTCATGCCAGTGCATGAAACCAGAAAAATCAGAATAAAAAATCTTGAGCGCTAAAGGGTTAAAAAAATTACACCTCTTTGAGTTTGTTGCCGGTATCTTCTCATCAGAGGTTTTTCAGAACCGGTGGTAAATTTTATGACATTCATAAGTGCTTCCTGTAAGCCTAATCTGACTAAAAATATTTTGACTTTGACTTTTAAAACCTGCTGCCAAATATGGGTAAAAATCCCTATTGAATTCTGAACTGAGAAGCCACAGACAGACATGATTCAAATTAATAACCACCTTTTTTGTGTTGTGTTAGGTTAAGACCAACATTGTATTCTACTCTAATGAGACTAAATACAAATAAAACAAATAAATATAAATTTTACAAAATAAAATGAAGACAAGTGGATGAAGGGGGTATCTTACATTTTTTAGATTTTTGATTTTATGCCTTAATCAAAGGTGTTAAGTACTAAGTCATAGCTCAATGCAAAATACATACCCACTTCATCCAATCATGTCATAAAATGTAAATATTAAACAATTAATAGCGACAGGATGACATGATGGCACATGAAGTGATGACTTTGGAGAGGAAATTATATAATTTCTGTTTTCATGGAGTAAGGAGATAATTTGTTAAAAATAGAAAACAGCTGCTGAACTGGCAAAACATTACATAATAACATAAATAGAACAATCATTCTACGCGTTATTGTTCTGCGAGTAATGGAACTTACCTGCACTGCATGCTTTGAAGCCTCTATAAAATCTGGAAGACTAAATTCCGGTTCAAAATACGGTCGGATTATCAGATTAGCAAACATCCAGTTCTTAATGAATTTGATAAAGGACGGCCACACGACCGGAGGGAACTCCATAAGCTGCGGTAGCTTCCTCGTTTCCACATTGTTCTCGCAATAATTCCGAAATTGTATAACAGAGCTTGTTGAGGTTAGAGCGAGTTGTTTTGGTAAACATTTATAGCTAACTCGGTCGCATATTCTAAAGGACTGCCTCGTGAGGACTTGCCTTATAGCTAAATTCATAGTTCCAAATGGATTTTACGTAAAAAATGCACTTTGTTCACCAGAATTGAGCAGCATAACACGAAAATAATAAAGTTCCAGTATTTATACAAAATTACTTAACTATTAATGCTGTCAAACTGACTTTTAGTAAAGGTCGCATACACCAAATAAAATTGAAGAAATTAATCCCATCATTTGCCAATACTAAAAATAAATAATAAAACTTGAAACTTAGATATAGTGTACTCTTTATTAATCTACACTAAACTAAAATTAATTATTTACATTTCTTATGGATGTCTACGATAGATTCCAATGCCAATTAAATGTGCTTAAAAAGGTTGCAAGTGATGTGCGATTGTAGTTGGATTGTATTCAAAATCGATCGATTACTTGTTTACTAATTGTATTGCCATAAAGTTAACTTACAAAATCTAAACAAATGAATTTGCTATGTATCGAAATTAAAGAAATTCAGGAAGAAAAGAATTGTGTAGGATGTAGTAATATTATATCAACATCCCCTACTGCGACAAGAAACATTTTAGCATTAAATAAAAAATATGTACATATACAGTAGGGCAAAAAATATGGACTTTATAGTTTTTTCGAAACCGGACCTTTTTGCTACTAAAGTTTTTTTATTAAATCGTTCGACTGCGTAAATTGTGATCAAAGACTGTGGTAATCACTAAAAAGTGCGGCTGACAGATGTCAATGTCAAATTTGACAAAATTGCGCTTTGTTTTCACTTTTCTGTAGCGTGCGAATTCGAAATTACTTTGAAAAACGCATATAAATAATAATAAAATACAAGAACTTTGTATAGAGCTTGAACAATGGACGACCAAGCATGCCCTCGTTGTAAAACGACGAAGTATAGAAACCCTTCGTTAAAGTTGATGGTAAACGTTTGTGGCCATGCTTTATGTGAAAGCTGTGTCGATTTGCTGTTTTTAAAAGGTATTTACTAATACTTTTTTATTCTTGCATTTTAAAATATGTTTATCTGTTATATCCTGACTAATTAATATGTATTTTTCTATAAAGGATCTGGCTCCTGCCCTGATTGCAATGTGCCTCTACGACGAAGCAATTTTCGGGTTCAATTATTTGAAGATGCAATGGTCGAGAAAGAAATAGACATAAGAAAGCGCGTTTTAAAAGACTACAATAAGAAAGAAGAAGATTTTGCCACTTTAAGAGAATACAATGATTACTTGGAGGAAATAGAAACTATAATATTTAATTTAACAAACAACATAGATATAGTCGCTACCAACAAAAAGATAGAACAGTATAAAAAGGATAATAAGGAGCTAATTACTAAAAATAAAGCAAAAGCTGGTAAGTACTCTCATTGTATCAGTTACTAAAATATGGTGATGATGATGATGATGATGATGAAATAATAAATATTTATTACTGATGTTGAATTAGCAATGCTGCACTCCTAAAGACTACAGGGGGCCTAGCACACAAGCTTTTATCGCTGACATAAAGCATATATCCCTTTCTAACCAGTAAGCGTGTACGTGAAAGACGGATGCTTTTATGTGTGCGATAAACGCTAGCGGGCTACTAGAGCTAGTGTTTTAATATGGGGTGACAGCTACCTCATGGCACCACTTGAAAATTATAACACTTATGAATAGAGGCAGGTAGCATTCATTCCGATGGGACTTGTACCAATCAAACTATGGTACAGTCAGCCTCAGAAATTGCTAAACACATAAGAACCTAGTCGTAATAACGTTTGAAATGAGAGTAGCTCGAATTTGTCACATTACTGACGCAATGAGGTACTAAAATGTTCAGCTTGAGGCTGACTGTACCTTGACTACTAACTGACCGTATTGTAATCTACTTTATTTTCAAAAAGATATATTTAATTTCACGGCAAAACAATGAGTGTAGCTAATAGTAAGGGTTATTATAGAATACTATAAAACAGTCTTCACCAATTTAATTACAGGCCGTGAAGAATTAGAACTCGAAGAAATTCTAGAAATAGAAAAACAGATGGAGGACTTACGGAGAGCAGAGATCGTCCGAATGGAACAGGAAGCCAAGAAAGCTAAGATTAGGGAAAAGGAGGCGTTAATTGATGAGCTAATGTTCGCTGAAGGCGATGCTAAGGATATTTTGAACACATTTGCTCAGAATGCCATTGCCAATAAGCAAGAGACTGAAGTTGTACCTATTGTACCTAAGGTATGTACCGTTTTTAATGTAAAAGCGAGGAAAATGTGCAAGCTGGTCACCTGTTAAAAAATGGTCACTGCTGCCTATGCCAACCAGCATCCCTAAGAGTTACTGATACGAATTAAATTGATGGCAGAGACCACTATTATTAAATCACCCTTACACTCAGTTGCCTTCCTTTTCTAAAAAAGATGAATATTTAAATGTACTTCTATTGCTTACTTCTTAAACTTAACCAAACATGTATTTGAATTCGGTCAGGTGAGCCACTTCTCGTCGGGCGTGAAGTTCACACGCGGCGCGAGTGGCCAGCAGCCGCTGCCGGCGCTGGACGAGGGTCCGCTGTTCCGCTACGAGCCGCCTGTCGCGCCGGACCGCTGCGGACCCGGCGCGCCCTCCATACACGAGATTGTCAGCGGCGGATATCTGCAACATGTTAGGTGAGCTCACCTAAACCTCAGAATAAATAATAGTATTAACG
The DNA here is from genome assembly GCA_963691745.1 of Ditula angustiorana. NCBI lineage: Eukaryota > Metazoa > Arthropoda > Insecta > Lepidoptera > Tortricidae > Ditula > Ditula angustiorana. Next base: position 5,498,881 of record OY829495.1, read on the forward strand.
TACAGAAACTTCTCTTTTTCGACCACCATAAAACGAATTTCAACTTTATGATCAGGCTCAAAAAGTTCGTATGACTTCATAAACATTCGCCAGGCGGCATGCGTCAAAAGGAAGGCGCCGCCCGCTCCCGCCTTCCACCCGCAATGCCCTGGCGCATCGCTAGGGTTGGGCTTACTTTAATACTATAACAACGCGCGACACAGAGTGAGCGGGCGCGCGCGCGGCAAGCCGGCAACCTACTGCGATTAACCTATGCCATAGGTAATGCGGCGAGCGCACCTACAGTGCAGAGTGGAACCCCCCTGCCTAAACTCTTAAGCCCGTTTACTAGCTTTTCTATAGCCGCGTACGGATTACGTACGCGGCTATAGAAAAGCTAATCTGTACCTTCTGCAACACTTTACGCGTATCGCACGAGCCAGACTCGCGACGAGCCGCCGCCTGTCGGTTTGTATCCACGCGACAATAGGACGCTTTAAGATTAAAAAACAAAAAAAAAGGTAGAAAATTATACTGTTGATGCTGAAAGGGATCATTTAGGCAGCATTACGCGATGGAATGGACGGATACACCTCGCCGCAGTCCATACCCAAAACAAATCCAAAAGATTGATTTGATTGGTTGATTTGCCGAGTCACGTGACTATTTTATTTACCTTATTTTAAGTACCTAAAGAGATAAACTATAGTTTTGCGTAAGCGACCTTATTTATCCAATGCGATTGTTTTTACAGAGCGGAGACCGAAGCCGAGAAAGCAGGCGGGTATTCGTCCACGCTGCCGTGCCTGCGAGCTCTGCAGGACGCGCTGGCGGGCCTCTACCACGCCAGCTGACAGCCGGCGCCGCCCGACGCTGTTATCGTACTCGACTAGCTCTCAATCCTCCACCGTATCATTCGATTCTCATAATGCAAGCTTAATAAAAACACAGACCACAATATCCTCTAGATTGTACAAAGCCATGCGCCCGAAGCTTAGTGCGCGCCAACTATGGTGACCAAACCTGTGTATGTTACAGTACAAGTGATCTAAAATTAAAGGATTTAATGAATAATATCATGCAACGCGTTATGGATCTTATTAAAATACAGGACACGGCCAAAATATAGCTGAAAAGGTCATGTAAAATACAGAACTGTTAGGCACCCTAGCGCTAACTAAGGCTGCGTTCCGAGTCATGTTTACATCGCTCATAGTGATTACAGCACTGACCGGTCCGAATCAGTTGGCACACTCGAAGGTTTTTGATTACCGATCGTAAGCCACTCAAAATTTCTAAATCTTGTAACATAGAGAACTAACTAAACCACTAAAAGTCCATTGAGTGTCTGAAATGTTAAGCATCTTTCAGATACTAAATAAATTTCTAGGTAGTTAGGTAAAATAGTTTTAAAAAATAAGCATCATTTGTGTTGCAATTAATGTACGTTATAAATGTACGTTAAAAAAGTATCGAACGTCAATTTGACGTTTCCGCTTAGAGTGCTTACGCCTGGCAGTGTTAGCGATGTAAGCCAAATCCGTGATGTCATCGATGACATCACGGAATCTCTTGTGAGCGATGACAGCGGGATAATGTGATTAGGAACGCGGCCTAAATGTCTCCAGTCTTCCGTCAATCTATTGGACGGGGGCTGCGATATTTAAACGTACGTGGTCACTTTGTATTGTATGTAATTCTGGTGTTTTGTGTCTTTGTTTAATTATTGTTGTCTGGCCGCTGGATAAAATTTGGACAGTAATGATTGTCGTGTAAAGGCAGTGGCATAGTTTGGTGGCCTTAGGCCCTGGGGCAAAATATATCTTGGAGCCCTATATTCAAATTATATAAATAGGTATGGAATTCTGGTCGTCGGAAAATGTTTGCAAGGACAGCTTCAGTTACAGGCATGCTGGCCAGGGCCCCCTGAGCTTGGCCCTGGGGCACGGCACCGCCTAGCTCCTGGCAGGTGGGTTCCATTCCGCACTGTAGGTACGCTCGACCGGCTTGCCTATGGCACAGGTAAATCGCAGTAGGCTGTCGGCTTCCCGCGCGCTCGCTCGCTAGCCCCCGCCGTGTCAGTGTAATTGAAAACGAATGTCGCGCAACCCTAGCGTGTCGCCGGGAGTAGTGGGGGGAAGGCGGGCGCGGCCGGCGCGTTCCTTTTGACTCGCACCGCCAGGCGCATGATGTATGAAGTAATAGGAACTTTTTGTGCGTGTGAATAAAGTTGGAATTCGTTTAGGCGCGGTCGTAAAGAGAAGTTTCTGTACGTTATTTATTCCGTGCCCCTGGGTAGCTATGCCACTGCGTAAAGGAGAGTGCATCAGCCAGCTGGATGGATCCATTTAAAATTGATACGATCGTCGTTGCTTCACTCGGCCGGACCGATTTAACTGCCATTAAAAAGGTGATGGATTCCTTAAAATGGCTTAATATTTATGTGATTAATTTGTACCTTTCATTAAATTACTTATAGAGTTAGGTAACGTATTCTAAGCTCGCTTATAAGTGTAAATACTTAATAAAGCTATTTAATACTTCTGTCCGTTGTTATTGTTGTTTTGGTAATAAAGTGAGTGCATTTATAAACAGTATTTTATTTACACTTAGTATGAGATGAGTACAGCTTGTTTTAAAATAGCTGACACGAATGGATTGATTTAGTGAATAAAAACTGTAACTTTTATAAGGACGGTATTTACTTCTGTAATCGAGGTAACAATAGTTTCGTTCGTTTAATTCGTGATAGCTCTTGTGAAATCTTTATCTAGGTAGTATAAAACAAAGTCGCTATCCGGGTCTGTCTGTCCTTATCGCAACTTTGACCACTCGTTTTGTCTTTAATGTTATAATACATTCGAAGATCCCAACCCTCATATTCCTCTGTAATCGGGTAGAAAGTTGCCGATTTGTGAACAATTTAGGAGGCAGGGCTAAATTCGACACGGTCGTCCTGTAACTATGCCTTATTCTCTCTAACGGCCTGTTTAATATACGTTTACTTTATCTCTCAGTGCGTCCCCTTTTTATGACGTTACTTAGACAAAGCCCCATAGAGGAATAAATTGAACTTTGTTCATCGTTTTCGAAAAACTCTGAGGTGCCAGCCTTAACCTACGATCCTGTTTGGAAGGATGACTAAACCATTTTTTTAAATTGATTATTATGCATATAGTTATAGGAGTGTTTCGTAAACAATGTCAGTCAACGTTAGTTTGTGGGATCCTGAATATAAACTAAAAAATTAAAACGAAAACCTCCATTATACACTATTCAGCATGAATATTTTAAAATGTATTTTTGTTGCGCTCCTGTTGGATATCAGCGGGCAAACTGTTCAAGATGTAAAGCAGGCGTTTTCTCAATTGCCTATCTCCATAGTGGTTTGAACTCGCGGTACCGAAGTCCAAGCCTGTAGTAACCGACCGAGTGCCGTGGTCGTGGCTCACCATGCATAAGTCAAGCTCATGATTACCATGTTGATTTAATTAGGTAGGCCCCACAGCCTTTTTAGTTGGCAGTATAATTTACAACTTTTTTTTCAATTGAACTTGGATTGCTAGCCGCAGACCGCTTTATCTAGCGGCTAACAGTAGAGAGGGTACTGTTAGATCCAGATGATGCCTCGTACAGAGGCGAAACGCGCGTCGATCGTATTGTTTAGTGTTTAGTGGTAGTGGTGTGTAGTTGAGTCTGTGTGACATAAGTCGCACAGACGCAGCTAACTTGCACGAGCACGGCACTGGTTTCGCGGAGTAGCAAGGTAATTTGTTCCAGTTTGTAGAGAGGTTGTTTTATACTGTTAATTTCGAACACAAAGCTAAACCACCTAGTGGTTGGTATTAAGTTATAGAAACTTAGACACGTGCTTTAAGTTGAAGCCCGCTTTTTGTCGGCGTATAACCCAACGTCAACATCCCTATATTTGTTGTATGTACTTTAATGCAATGAACTTGCATAAAACCCAAATGAAAACGGTCTTTATGACGTCAGTGTAAGGTTCACGTGAACTCTTGTGTACATAGCCGCGGCACTTTTACACCTTATCGGTTGGACAATATTTACTCCTTCCTCGTAGGTATGTCAGCGTATGTTCATAATTCCTTCATAACTTCTTCATAGCTTGCTCCCGTATTTGGAACTCGCGTGTTCAGGGATAAAGATCGTTTTGGTTAATGTCGTGGGTGGAGTAAGGACTTATTTGAATGTCAACAGCGTTGTGGACAACCGGAGAAATATATCGTATATGCATTATCGCTTTTTGTGATTTCTGGAGTCGCGGTGAATGGGCAGGAAAGTGATTTACTCAACATCGACGGGTGAGATTAAATTAAGGGATTAGATAGCAATTGGCGGTTTACTTAGCGGTGATTTGTTTCCGTACTTTCTTTGGTTATTTTTAGAATATATCTAGAATAAAATAAAACTGTATGAAATACTCTGGAAGATATGCGTCGACCGCCTGTGGATAGAACTCAGTGGGTACAGGTAAAAAAGCTCAAGTAAAAGCCCTTTTGCCTGTGTGAAACCGCGATTTAAATGGCCGTTTTTCATAGAGATTCGGCCATTTTGGTAGACTTTAGTCACCTGGTGAGATTCAATAATTGCACCTCAGGTTTTATAATCTTGTTCCACCCTCAGTGATACTAACATCGCCGGCCAAGTTTAGTTTATCTGAGTTTATCTTACGCAGGGAGAGATAAATTAAACCCGGGCAGGACATGTTAGTGCCAGTGTAGCCACTAGGTCACTAATGCTGTGTCCAACCTATTTCTGAAAAAACATGATCACATCACCCAAGCCCTAAAGTTTCGGAAACGAAGAGACACATAATATTCATTCACATACTTATTATCATCTAAATTTTTAACTTAGGTATCTCAATATTTGTACGGTAATTCTCCAACGTTTTCACCGTTGCTCATTAATTGATGACTCATTGCTTAATTAATTGACTAAATACCTAAAGTTTAGCATATATTACTGCTAAAACTAGTATCAACTCCGAGTGCAGCTTCTGTTCTTGCCTGAAGTCCATGTTTGTAGACCTGTATTTCAACAATTAATGAAGGAACAGTAATGAGCCACGGTGTGTTTGTGTCGGATATTGTTCTTTATAAATTAATGTAACATAATCAAAGTAACGCTCCTTTCCGACTGAATGTAGCGCTAGACTGTACGATAACATCTTGTACCCCAATGTAAGTTTTCTGGCAAATAAATATTTCTATTTCTGTTGAAAACGCTGGAGAATTGGCATATATCACATACAGCAGCCCTGACATGACTGACCAAGTTAGATATTTACAAGGATAACTTAAGAGGAGTGTGAACCCACCGCTCTCCATACAAACGGCGATAACGTTTTCCACCATCTAATCCTTAACCTATAGCCATGATTTTTTTGTATGCTGTAATGCCCTAGATCTAGGTTTGAATATTTTGGCTTTATAAATATTCCCAATAGTTTCAAAAATATTGACACTTTTTTTTGGATGAAACTCCTAAAATGCAAATTTTGACAAATCTATAAAGAATATTTAAAAAATCAGAACACAAAAACCTAGTTCTAAAGCATAATGACAACATACAAAAAATTCGTTGTCAGGTTTAGATTGTGGAAAACATTATCGCCGTTTGTATGGGGAGCGCCTTTTTGGGCTGGGTTCATACTCCTCTTAATCCCTCAGCGCAGCTCTATCTTTCTCACAATAACATAGCCACACTATAACCAGTTGCTGGTTGCAGTATAAGTTGCTGGTAACGCAACGGGAGTTGATGTCACGCACACTGCTGCATGTCATGACCATGTCAATGGCCATGTGTGTAACGGAGCTCGAAAAGTTACGTTCGAATTTAAATTTTTTTTGTTTGTATATCGCTGTGTAATCGTACCTACGTGTAATCATTCACCTCAATTCTCGTTACGTTACCTATACTTAGTAATGGGTAATTTTCCGATTTTTTTCAAATCATGCAAATTTTAGGGGCCTGCACTTCACAAGGTTAGGAAATCTTAATTAGCTTTAGAGAATAACTTAGCTGAGCTAAAAGCGAGTTGCGGTACACTCAAAAATGAAATCCGAAATCTAAAGTTCTGGTTTGTCTTGATGATTGGTGGTCTGTTTTGACTGGAAAGGTGATTTGTCTTGTCAAAGAGATTCATCAGGTGACAAGTTTCCAAACCACATGGTACTGCTGATCTGATCATAACATTCACCGGATCATGGCATCTGTAACACCCACTTTTGATCTTAAATTCCATTTCAGAATTTATTCATTTATTTAATCTAATCGTCTCTAACGCACGTTTGATGACTTCTAGCCTCCCGAACAAGCCGGATTCCGAAAAGGCTTTAGTACCATAGACCAAATCCACACGCTGCGGCAAGTTAAACAGAAGACCGAGGAGTATAACATGCCATTATGCTTAGCGTTTGTGGACTATGAGAAGGCCTTTGATTCGATCGAGACGTGGGCGGTGCTTGAGTCTCTCCAGCGATGCTGTATTGACTATCGGTATATCGAAGTGTTGAAGTGTTTGTACAATAACGCCATCATGTCGGTCCGAATACAAGACCAGAGGACCGAGGCAATTCCATTGCAAAGAGGTGTGAAACAGGGAGATGTTATCTCTCCGAAACTGTTCACCAACACAATGGAAGATGCCTTTAAGCTTCTGGAGTGGAAAGGATTCGGCATCAATATCAACGGCGAGTACATCACTCACCTTCGATTTGCCGACGATATAGTAGTCATGGCAGAATTGATGGAAGACCTTAGCACGATGCTCGAAGACCTCAATCGGGTTTCCCAACGGGTGGCCCTTAAGGTGAACATGGACAAATCCATGTGGTGCCCACCCCAATAGCAGTAGGAAACTCAACTCTCAAAGTTGTTGACGAATACGTCTACTTACGACAAACAGTCCGACTAGGCAGGTCCAACTTTGAGAAAGAGGTCAATCGTCGAATCCAACTCGGCTGGGCAGCGTTCGGGAAACTGCGAAATGTCTTCTTGTCCAATATACCTCAGTGTCTGAAATCGAGAGTGTATGATCAATGTGTGTTACCAGTGATGACTTATGGCACTGAAACGTGGCCGCTTACTATGGGTCTTATAAGAAAGCTCAAAGTCACGCAACGAGCTATGGAGAGGGCTATGCTTGGAGTTTCCCTGCGTGATCGAATCAGAAATGAGGAGATCCGCAGACGACCGAAAGTAACCGACGTAGCCCAGCGGATTAGCAAGTTGAAGTGGCAGCGGGCAGGGCACATAGCACGGAAAACTGATGGCCGATGAAGTCGAAGAGTTCTCGAATGGCGGCCGCGTATTGGCAAGCGCAGCGTAGGACGACCAGCCACAAGATGGTTCGATGACCTCATACAGGTGGCAGGAAGGCGCTGGCTGCATGCCGCTTCCAACCAACAGTTTCCAACAGTTTAAGCATATGCCTATTCAATAAAATAAAATGTATATCCTGTTACACATATGACAAAGTCAAAGTCAAAATATTTTATTCAGATTAGGCTTACAGGTAGCACTTATGAATGTCAAAAAATTTACCACCGGTTCGGAAAAACCTCTGATGAGAAGATACCGGCAAGAAACTCAACAAGGTGTAATTTTTTTAAATAAATCAAAATTACAATGTTATTTTACATCTCAAATATTCAAAATTTTTACAATTTAACAATTTAACACAGCAGGTGTACAATCTTTGGGGCCAGGGGTCGCCAATACAGATCGGGATCATTTCCAAACATCCTTGTCCAAGATATAGTCATTGATTTTATAATACGCCCGAGAAATTAATGTCTTCTTGACAATAGATTTAAATTTTGTATCATTTAGTTCAGTTATGTTTTTTGGAATTTTGTTGTAAAATCTTACACAATTTCCCATGAACGACTTATTGGTTTTAGCCAGTCTGTAAGTTGGAACTTTAAGCTTTCCTGTGTTTCTAGTAGCCTTTGGCTTATCGACGTTGGTAGGGAAATTGCATATATTTTTCCTAACGTACATGATTATTTCAAAAATATATAGCGACGGTAGGGTTAAGATGTCTATTTCCTTGAAAAATTCCCTTAATGACTCACGAGTATCCATATTATAAATTGCTCTAACTGCCCTTTTTTGCAAAATAAAAACTGACTCAATATCTGCAGCAGATCCCCATAAAATAAGGCCGTACGAAATAATGCTATTAAAATAGGCAAAATAGACCAACCGTGCCGTCGCTACATTGGTTAGCTGCCGAATTTTTCTTACTGCAAAAGCAGCTGAACTCAACCTACTTGCTATCGCTGTGACGTGGGAACCCCACTGCAGTTTAGAATCGAGTGTTATTCCTAAAAACACAGTTGATTTTATGAATTCAATCGTTTGACCATCTAATTTGATATTTGAGACTGAAACTATATTAGTTGAATTTAACAATGAAAATTTAATACATTTAGTTTTATTAGGATTTAATACCAAGTTGTTGGCAGCAAACCATTCAGATACCTTGGACAGGGTGTCGTTGGATTCAATGAATTCAGTATCTTTCCTATTAACCTTGAAGAGTAAAGAAGTGTCGTCAGCAAACATGACGATGCCTGATCTTCGGCTCACCATATATGTAAGGTCATTTACATAAACAAGGTACAGGAATGGAGCAAGAATTGATCCTTGAGGCACTCCCATCTCGACCACAGATCCCGATGATATTGCTCCATTTATCGCTACCTTCTGATTTCTCTGCACTAGGTAAGACTTGAGTAGATCTAAAGAGATGCCACGAATGCCATAGAAATTTAATTTACAAATTAAGGTGTCATGGTCTACACAATCAAATGCTTTGGAAAGGTCGCAAAAGACACCTATGGCGTCATGCGACTCTTCCCAAGCTTGCAAAATAAATTTAATCAAACTGTGACCTGCATCTGTAGTAGATCTACCCTTAGTGAATCCAAATTGCTGCGAATGTAAGATTTTATTTGTATTGAAATGAGAAATCATTTGCGTTAGCATTATTTTTTCGAATATTTTGCTAAACGCTGGTAGAATGGACACTGGGCGATAATCAGAAGGATTATCCTTATTACCTGATTTAAAGATAGGAACTACTTTACTACATTTCATTAGATTGGGGAATACGCCTACGTCTATACAGTTATTAAAAATGGTAGCCAGAGTTGGCGCAATGACGTCCAAGATGGCATGTAAAACCTTGACTGATACGCCCCACAAGTCTTCCGTCTTTTTTATTTTTAATGATTTAAAGGATTTAAGAATATCGAAAGGAGAGACTTTTGTAAATTTGAATTGACTAATGTTTTGGATACTAACATTTTGTTCTAATAGGGCTTCAGCGAATTTTGAAGAGGACGCGAGACACTTTGTCGTTTTGGCGGGAATTTCTGAGAAGTGTGTATTAAATTCGTCAGCTACTTTAACGGCGTCCGTTATTATAGTATTATTTATTTTTAGTGAAATAGATGAGTCTGTGTTTTTTCGTCGGCCTGTTTCGGTATTTATTATTTTCCAAACTGTTTTAACTTTATCATTTGATAATTTTATTTTATTATTTACGTGTGCTGCTTTTGCTTTATTACATACGATTTTAAATAATTTTGAATAATCCCTAACGTATTGGTGGAAGCGTTCGTCAGTAGTACAGGATTTTCTATCATACAGCTCATATAAGACGTTCCTACTCTTTCTTATTCCAGTTGTAGCCCATTCATTAAATGTTAATTTACTTCCTACTTTAATACGTTTTTTAGCACAGGTTTTATCGAATTCTTTACACACGGTATTTAGGAGTATTTTGAAATGTTTATTGGGATCGTTTGAGATTACTTCTAGATTGGTAATTTTTTGCGCGATGTTGGTTTTGAGACGATCAAGTCTATGTTTATCTAACGGCCTAACTTCTATGATTCGATCTGTACTGCCCTTGGCCCGAGGCAGCTTCACTAATTGCGCTTTATGGTCCGAGCGAACTCCGCTTATAATAGCTTTCTCTAAATATCTACAATTTAAACAAATGTTATCTATGCATGTGGCCGACACGATAGCTAATGTTCGTGATAATGTTTCGGTTAAGTTTTTGAGTTAATTTTTACTTTAGTTTATAATGTATAGTTTGCAGTGCCCTTACAGGGTTTCGTAATATGTTTCTTTATGAAAGCAAATAAATATTTTGAGTTTGAGTTTGAGTTTGAACCGGTCACTTTGGAAATCCACGGAGGAGGCCTATGTTCAACAGTGGACTTCTTGTGGCTGAGATGATGATGATGATGATGATGATTTAATCTTTTTGCACAAAGATACATTTGAATGTACAAAAGACGGACTTAATGCCTTACGGCATTCTCTACCAGTCAACCTTTAGGCAAAACAGAAATCGTTGTAGGTAGTGTAACACAATATAATACACAGAATACAATGTAATTATGCATATATATATATTACGTATATACGAATACAAACAAATACATATTTATATACATGTTACATATACCGTGCATACATATATGCGACGTGCAAAAATAAACAGCAAATTTAGACAGGTAGACACAGATTCCCATTTGCAAGCAAACGAGTACGAATTATTATATTCCAGGCTTCACCCGACATTACCCCGTCTCGGTATCGCACGTGTCCCGATACAATTACCATGTGTCCCGACCGACGCCGCGGGGCGGGCCTAATTGGCCCTGTGTAAACTTGCTGGGCGCCCGGGGCGCTCGGGGGCGCGCCAGTGTGGAGGCAGCTTCATTTTCAAGACAAGGGTTTATATTAAATTTAAAATGCTATATAATTAATGACAACACAAAACAAATAGGGTAATGGCAGGACTCGAACCTTCAACATTAGCACGCCGTGCCTTGCGTTTGCCAGTTTCGCCACATTACCGCTTCCATGCCCTGCGAATTTTTCAATGTGTATCGTCTTTACGGTCATTACATTATTTACAAGGGTTTACGACGAAACAAAGTCAAAGTCATTAATAGATTAAGACCACTTTGGGGAGGTAAATATCAACAAACTGGAGTGCGATTCTAGAATCTCACCTAAAGTTCACTAAAATGGCCGTTTTTTTATAGAGATTCGGCCACTTTGGTGAGCTTTAGTCACCTGGTGAGATTCAAAAGTTGCACCCCTGGAACAAATTACCTGGCTACTCCGCGAAACCGTGGTGTGCACGTGTTAATCAGCTATGCCATGAGTATGCCATTCGTTCAACTAGCAAACGGTCGTACTACTTAAAATCAAGATGATGGCTCGTATAGGGGCGAAACGCGCGTAGATCGTATAGTTTAAGTGTTTATTGGTGGTGGTCTATAGTTAAGTCTGTGTTAAAGAGGTTGTTTCATGTGAAACTGAAGGAGGGTGAGTTTAGCATTAAAACTAAGCTGTATATGTCGCACAGACGCAGCTGTTTTGCATGTGCACAGCACTGGTTTCGCGGAGTAGCAAGGTAATTTGTTCCATTTTGTTACTCAACATCTAAGACCACTCATCCAGTAACTTTAGGGAGTTACTTTGGGTCCCTTTCAATAAAATGGAACAAGTAATTTGCTACGCCGCGAAATTTAAGCTAACTTGAGTTTCGCAGAGTAGCAAGATAATTGGTTCCAATATGTTTTTAAAGTTAAAGTCAAAACAGTCACTTACCATTAGGTGACCCACTTGCTTGTTTTCCTTCCTGTTGTATAAAAAAAAATATCTTTATTTAGCTTACAAAATGCACTAATGTATGCCATGTTTACCTCCTATTCGAAAATATTGGCAAGAATTTCAAAGAAGTATTCAGGCTAACCCAGGGCTATGTTACTTCGCTATTTGTCCTAGTCACTAGGTGGCTTAAGTTTTTTTGATGAATGTGAAGGTGGAGACAAACTGGAACATAAAGCAGTCGTCCCTTTTCTACACGCGTATTGGTTAGAAAAGAATATAAGCTTTATGCCTGCGACAAAAGCTACCACGTAGGGCCCCTACTTCTTCGATTTCCACTCCACTACTGGAGGTTGGCAGCCAGCTCCGCAAACGTCTTTCAAGCTCTCGCCAAACGGAACAGCTCCTTCCTTTACGGTCGCAATCCACGACATCCTGGGTCTTCCGACGGTTCTTCTCCCCTCAACTTTATTACGAATGTACGACATAGAAGACGGACTTACCATGTTCATCTCGTTTGTATAATTGCAGTAATTAATTTTTTTTATGTCAAAAGGTGCTTTTCTTATTGGCCCACTACATGAATTGGGGGGAATTGGGGTCTCCTGACACAAGTTTATAACTTACTAGGACGTCCCAACCTTACTGTATGTATACATGTTAAGAATCTTTCTGTGGAATGAAATAAAGTTAAACAGACATAGTTAAAACACGTGCATTGCATCACCCACGTAATTTGACCGATCGATTTGGTAGTTCCGATATTTCCGCTTCTTCCCAAAACAAGCTAAAGTTCGTGGGAGCCGCGCAGTTCACCGTTCTATTTTAGCCGATACAGGTAAACAGAACAATGGACGCCGATGCCATACTAAGTTGCCGTTTACAAATCCGCCCAACTAGCGCGCTAATATTGACTTCTTATTACCGCTAACCGCACGGATGCCGTGCTGTATCAACGCGGAGGTAGCGGTGCTGGAGGGGATATAAAAGGGGTAATAGACGAGTAAGTTCGCGTAGTGATGGCCCGGCGACAGGGGCGTAGGTACCGCCATATTGATATACCGCCATTTGGAGACCACCTAAGTGTGTCTACTTACAATGCTGCTTTAAAACACTGTAAGCTTAAGTATTGCTCTGTTATTGAAGCAAAAAAACATCTTTTTAATTGGCTCCAACCCTTAAATTATTCTGAGACTGAAGCTATTCTTGAAAAACCGGAATAAGTGTTAATGCTTAATCTTGTAGAATTTATGCTTATTCAACTGCAAATGTATAACTCTGTTTACCTAATAAAGTGTACCTATGTTACCCAACCACTTTATATAACCAATGTATACAATTGTAACTGGTTCCCCGCGATACAGGCATTGCCTAGTGTGGGGACCCCTGATAAATTTTGTTCTATCTTTTTGCAAAATAAACAAATATTTTTTTTTTTATATCAGCCGTATCAATGATACGGGGCCTCCGAGCTACAGGGGCTTGTAGAACCAGAAAAATCATTACCCTCAATTTGGTCTTCCCCGCTGTCGTGTAGAAGTGCCGGACAAATTTTGATACAGGGTAGACGGGCAAGCTACACCACTGCTCGGCGACCACGTGTCGTCCAAAGTTATACGCTTCTTCGCGTACTTAGGGTAACATGGCGATGAAGGTCGAACTGTAGCTGATTTCACACGGGGCGGAATAGTAAAGCAGAGTGGAAAGTACAGTACTAATACAAATTTATAGGCGGTCGCGGCGGCGCGTTCAAGTTGGGTACGACACCTTACGCAAAATGGTGTGAAAGTATAAAATTGTTGCAGAGCGTCATTTTCAAATAATATGGGTTAAAAATAATTTAAAAAATACATATGTTATGGGAGCTATCGTGATTCAATTCAAAGGTATAAAACGAAGCTACTACCCAAAAGAACTGTGTGCTTGTGACAGAAAAAACCGTTAGAGCAAGAGGCACGAAGTCCAGTGTCTCTTTCTACCTTACCACAACAATTTACATTAACAATACTAATTTGGAACGAATAAGTAAGAAAAGTAAGGGGGAATTCGTTTCCGATGATGTCAACACTCGAAACACTCGAAAGACAGAGGAATTCCCCTTTGGCTTGACCGTTCACTCTGTTAACAGCGCGCAGTCCCATTGGGTAGTAGGTTTATGGTCTGCTCGCTAGCTTTGTGTCGTGCTTGTTTATCAACAAAGCTTCCATTTTTAAATTAAAAAGACACTTCCATCCAGCTGTCATCTCGGTGGCCAGTATCGTGCAATGTTCGGATAATATTGTGATTCCAGAGTCGCCGACCGCAGATAGCAGGTAATGTGCGTCTCCCGCCGTATTGTACGAACTTAATACTTAGCCTGCTCTGTTCAAGTACGGGCTCCATAGAACTTTGGCAATTTGAAACTGTACGTTTAAGTCTGTTTAACAAAAATAAATAACAAGTTAAGCGTAACAATTTTTGCGTGATTTTAGTTTAAATGATCAACCCTGAAGCGTCTTTTATGTCATATTTACTCGTAGCATAGTACAAAACAATGTCACTGTACGGATGTTCCTGTCTGTCTTTATCGTATCTTCGGCTGCTTATTCCTTCTAAACGGATTTTGATACAGTTATCACTGTCATTTAGAAAGAAAAACTCAAGGTTGTAATGTACATTACACCCTAATTGTACCCATGTCTCCAGTTATTCATAAATTAAGTACCTTTAAGTAAGTATCCAATAAGCAATCAATACCAATAGCAACTTAAAACCTGCCAGTAACTTACATAATGTACCGCCAACAAATGTCTATGGTTCATCAAATAACCTGCATATCAAATTCGCGGCTATTGTACTGAAATCCTTTGTTTCTTTAATGGCGCAACTCGATCCAAGATGGCGGCGTAAACGTCATCGAAGCAATATGGCCGCTGCAACGGTTATTGTTCTAAACGGGCAGAATGCGATGTGAGGTAGACTAGTCTTTGTGTAGAGATATTGCTTGAATAAATTAATAGCTAACCCCCTGATAAGCTTGTAAACGCTCAGCAAACCTACACCACTAACACTTGTGTCATTTTTACTAATTTACCTTCAAATGAAACGAATTAAACATGTCTCGAAACGAACAATACCTATTTAAATATTTATCATCAGGGTTGGCGTCGAGCTCAACGTAGAATTCGTCGCTGTTGCGCTTTATCATAAATCGCATTAAATATCAAATTAAATGGTTTTATATTGGGATCGTCAAAATTATACAAATATTATAATTATAGCCAGCGGAAGTAACCACAGTCATAATGAGAGATCAACTTTTCTATATGAACAGCAAGCGGTTTCTAGGGTGTGTGTGGCCCCATTTGCTTTCCCCCTAGCCATGCCCAAGTGCTTGGTCACAAGTTAAGTTTTTTAATCTAGTTTTTTAATGTAGTTGAGGCGAGAAAACTTCCCAATGTAAATGCATTCCAAATTAAAAGAGCTCAAAACTAAACACCAAGCCACAAGAGTTAACCTCTCAAACGCTCGCGAATTTTTATTACGGCAGTAAATTTTCGGCGCTATTGCATAAACAAATGAATTAGCAGTAAAAACGTACAATATACTCCGGCTGGTTTACACTGGGTTTTATAAAGACGGATGGTCTGGCGCGCGGCGAGTGATCCGAAAACACCGCGATGATTGAGAGCTGATACAAGCCAGTATTTTGATAAATAAATAAAGTTTTAGGGATGGCTCGTTGAGTCAAAGTGTCGATAATTTGTGTGAGTAACTTTTAAAAGAAAGAAAGAATATTTATTTGCTAGGAAGGTTTATAGTTATATTTTTAACATAAAACTACACTGAGAACAGATATTGCATTTAACGGATCACTTACGTATTTAAACCCGAGTTATTGTGCGATGTGCTTCAGACCAACTAGGCTTTTAATACGATACGAAATACTAGGCTTTAATGAGTGGTCCGTTTATTACGGTAGTTATATTTTAAATTTTATTTTTCTGAAAATAAACCAGCCTTAGCAACAGCTACTATAATATAATTTTAAAAGGTAAATGAACTAATACGTTGATGGGTTATCTATCACGACCAGAAAAGTGATGATGTAAGCACAACAGCGCCGAACTAAACGTTGAGGGAGACGCTTGTCTCGACGACGAGCTCGTCGTTGTAGCGCTTAAAGAATAACAGAGCATAATATCATATTTTTAAAATAGTGTAGTATAATTTGGTATCATTTCGTATTAGTGTTGTATAATCTGTTGACTGGCCTTAGGGTACATTTTATAATTGGTTAAGTTCATTACACTCGACTCTGTTTCTATGAAAGCCTTAGACGGATTTGGGTGCTACGCGGTACTAATTTGTAGTGTATCAACATTGCAATTCCATGTCCTTCCAATATTATCAAAATAAAGTTAGGAAATTAACAAAACTGATAGGATACTGACGAGTACCTATTTTAACAGACAAGCTAGAAGGATTTGATTATATTACACACGCTATAAAGACAGTATGTGACCTTTCGATACTACAAAATACCTAAATTAACATATAATGTAAGCTTTAACTTACATCAGCGTTTTTGAATGAACTGCTTAGTTCAATAAAAGTTTCGACAATAGTTTACGAAAATTACGTTTAGTTTAAAAATCAATCATCAAAATACCAAATTCCGACGATTCTTTGTTAAAGTAATCGACATGTTCCTTAATAATTTGTGAAACATAGACATATTTTTTATCCCATCACTATCCTAGAAATAGGTACAGTGTAAACTGTGCGTTAAGGTGGGCGCTGTTTTTATTTCGGCCAGGCTGTTCCGATGACGTCCGTGCCAGCCCGCTAGTGATCAATTTAAAAAGTATAAAACGCACTAATGGACCCGTTTCCGCCGACCGCGTTCCTATTTCAAAAGTTTACCGCGTTTGACATCTTGTGTTCTTTTTTCAAAATGTTTTGATTTATTACTTTGGCTTTTAAGTCAATTGGTTGTTGGGGTTGGTTAAAGGTTTCACAGTGCATAACAATGCGATATGCATAGTCAGCAATTATTATAATTGCGAAGAGCTAAAAAACACACAGTTCATACTTTTTAGGCAACAATAGTCGTGTGTAGATATTTTTGAGTTAATTGTGGTGTATCTCACATCCTCTTCCGTATACATAAAGGTAATGGCTGCTGAAGTCCATTTTGTGTTTTTTTTTAATACTTTGACATGTATTATAAGCATTTCCTTCGTTCTAAAGTTTTCCAACTTCCAATTCGCTTAGAAAATCCACTAGATGGCGGGCACACCCAATACCCAACTGACAATTGATTTATTAAACGTATAGAAAAAAATGACAACATGCGACCTGCTCACACAGCATCAGCAAAAACAAAACAATTTCTTCGCAATGAAAGGATTTCGGCCCGTACTTATAAGAACTATATAACAAGGGGGCCAAATTCAGTGACTTTGAGGGAGTTATAATAACCTCCACAGCGATGGTAAACAAAGGAATAAAGATGGCGCTCTATGAATAAAATAAAAATAGCACAGATGATATCTGTGAAACGGGCTGAGTATGGAATATGTCGAGTTATTATTCTCCTAATAACTGGATCGTATTAACTTTGGGTGTAGAGATATGGTGATGTAGAGCGGGCACAACTGTATTAATTTTAAGGTTTTAACGGCAAAGTCGAATATATCCATCACTATTGGTTCTACGCTAATAACGGATATATCTATCAATTAACGAATCTAATCTAATGTTTAATGTTACTATCACATCTGAACCAATTATGTAGGTAGTCTATCAGTAAAATAATTTGAATTTGAATTTTTGAATTTAATCTTAATTTCAACGTCTACGAATCGACAAACACAAGAATTTATTATAATATTTTAATTTAAAACACGTAAAATATATAAAAAATATACCTGAATCTGTCTCTCTATGGCATTTTAGGTATATTGGGTCAAAACATAAATACCGGTTAGTGTTTGGTAAGATAGAGACTATATTATTAAAAACATAGAGTTTTCGTTAATACATTGCACCCGTACGAAGCTAGGGCGGTTCACTATATTATACAAGAATAATTGGTTTATATATAATTTGGCATATAATGACATTAGCAATACCGTTATTAGTCGTCGTAGCGGTATCGGTTGCACCAACTTTTTTTTACTAGATGACAATAAAATAATAACTATACAACCTTGCCTTTTCTACACATCCCTAGCTCCCCAACAACCGTCTTTATGGCATTTATAGATTATTCATTTGTATCTGGCGTCGATAGCATCGATACTGCGACTGGCGTTATTGTCGTCTCTTTTGCTACGACCCGAGTAATTGCCGCTGTCGATAACTTATCGATATGCTACCAATATGCTTCTGAGGGCATAGCACAAATTGGGGAAAAGGGTTTTATGTTTTATGCGAATGCGAATAGTTCTGTAGTTACTGTGTTATTGCCGCGACTTGGTTCGATTGCTAATGGCAAAAATGGATTGATTATCCCGTCTTAACACTGATTAATATTGTATCTAAATAGATCCAAATAGATCTCTAGTTAATTAAGTAGTTACCAAAGCAATACAAAGATTACTTATTTTATTTTATTTTCAATTTAATTTACAAAAACAGGCTTACAGTTTATAACCAACACACCTATTATGCTAACATACAAAGAATAGTTATAAGTAGGCAAACATCACATTTCCACTAAAATTTAACTTTCAGAAAAACTTAAGTACTTGTCAATTTTTGCAAGCAACGACTGCCAGCTGTCAGCAAACACATCAGCGTCCTGGACCTCAGACACAAGACCATTCAGGAGTCGTATGGCTCTAGCGGTCGGTGAGTTCCGTGCGCGACGCGTTTTGAGCCCCTCTATAGCTGCAAAGAGTGGGTGACGGCGACGAACGCCGGCCCGCACGTATTGCTCAGGAACGAACAAACGCAGCCTTTCAAGAGCAGACGGATTGTCAACGCTGTTTCGGATAAGGGAGCAATAATGTATAAGAAGCTGCATTTTCCGTCTGTAGCCCAGAGTAGACAATCCGACCATGCCCGATACAAAAAGCGACAGAAACAAGAATGGGTAATAGCCATACATCTTCTTATAGATATACCTCGCAAATTTGCGCTGGACTCTTTCCAGCAGCACTGTATAGTTAGCTTCCACTGGATCCCAGATAAGGGAGTTATACTCCAGTTTGCTTCGTACAAAAGAATTGTATAAGATGATGGGAACCTTAATATCCTTGAACGGAGCTGCGGTTATTATCTTTACATAAGTACTTAGTATAAAATAAAGTCGCTATTCACTCCTGTCTGTCCTCATCGTATTTTCGGCAGCTTCCTTTTGAACCACGCAACGGATTTTGATACGGTTTTTGCTGTCATTTCGTTTTTTTTAAAGGATGGTTTATTTGTAGTACTACATCTTAATTGTATCCGTGTGAAACCAGGGTAGATTGTTTTAAACTTTCGCGACTTTCACACATATTTATAACATTATCGGGACTTAAGCGCGATAGAAATATATTGTTGATTTACCTCGACGTTTCGGCCATGTTACAATGGTGTGGTCACGAGTAGACAAAGGACGGTAGACGGTTTAATATATTTCTATCGCGCTCAAGTCCCTATAATGTTATAAATAAACCAGGGTAGGTTGTTAGTATCGCGATAAATGCATGTTTTATTTACCCTGATGATCAAACACATGTTGTTTAAGTATATCGTATCTCTTATATACATAGCGTAAGAAAATATGTGAAGGGATGCAGGATTAAAAAACAGATAGATATGTCAACTAATTTTTAGGATTCCGTAGCTTAAAAGGAAAAAACGGAACCCTTATAGATTCAGATTCAGATAATTTATTTATTGGTAATAAAAATATAATTATATTACATGTCAAACCTTAGCCTCACCTTTTAGCTTATAGGATCACTTCGTTGTCCGTCTGTCTGTCTGTCTGGTTTTTCTAGCGTCCACCAAAGTTTATCTGACGCTTATGTGTGGGTTATAAGTCATACTTTAAAAAAATAACTGTCCAAACCCATTACAATACGACCAAAACGTAAAGTATACGTAAGTCAATAGTTTCATGCGATAAGGGCTTGTATTACTGCATCAATAATTGATTTCGTTTAAAAAATTATTCACAACGAAAAAACAACCATCGAAAAAATCCGCGAACGAAAGCAACTGGCTACCACGTTTCCGTTGCTAATTTAAAAAAAAAGCGAGGGCCCAACTGAACAATGGCAAAGGTACCTTACCTGCGCCATTTTGTTCGTCGTTTACGATGCACTTACGCTGTAATTGTACCGGTTCAAACGTACCGACTGATGCGAGTTAAGAAAAAAACTGGAACTTAGTCCAAACATGCTGCACGATTTAAGAGGAGTGTGAACCCAGCGCTCTCTATACAAACGGCGATAACGTTTTCCACCCTCCAAACCCTTACCTATAGCCATGATTTTTTTGTGTGTTGTCATTATTCCCTAGAACAAGGTTTGTATGTTTAGATTTTTAAAATATTCTTAATAGTTTCAAAAATATTGTCACTTTTTTGTTTTGTATGAAACTCCAAATACTGCCAAATCAACGAAGAATATTAAAGAAATCAAAACATACAAACCTAGTTCTACTGTATAATGACAACATACCAAAAAATCATGGTCATAGGTTAAGGTTTAGAGGGTGGAAAACGTTATCGCCGTTTGTATGGGGAGCGCATTTTGGGGCTGGGTTCACACTCCTCTTAAGCGTGCCAATTGTCCCGTTGTTTCAAAGTAGGAAGGTACCAAAACCCTAGCACACTATAGTTGAAGAGATAAGGCGTTTATCCTTGTCTAAGCAATAAGCTTGTAAGAAATGGAACATTTATGTTTGCGATAAACGCGTTACACCGCAAATTACGGTTAATGTGAGATTGATCTTATATTTAAGATACCTACATCAAAAAATGATTGATTTAAATATTTGACAGTTGTTTTGATAGAAAGTAACCGAAAATCACCCACTGGTGCTACAGCTAGGCTCCAAATTCTCGCGTAAATGAGATTCATCTCACATTCGAGATTTGACCGAACAGATTTCAGGGGGACTGACATTTTTGACATATAGGTATCTCGAATGTGACTTTATGTCTACTGACGCGAATTGTCCGCTGGGCTTCCCGCTAAGGTTAAACGGGACGATGGCCACGATGTCTGGATTGGCGGCATTTTTGTAGTTCTACTTAGTGTTTTTGTTTTTTTTTGCTTTCGAGGTGTGTGTTGTGCAGTGTAACCAGTTGTTGGAAAGGTGTGCAATTATTGGACTAATACTCAGTTATCTTGTGAGTTTTTACCCGATTACGGCAAAGTCAAAAGAAAGGTTATGTTTTTAGCAGCCTATGCATGTATGTTTGTATTTACGTATGTTCCATTGTAGTGCCTAAACGACTGAGCCGATTTTAATGAATGAGGTATCAATCGGTTCGTAATTGTAGTCTGGGTGACATAGGCTATATTTTATGTGAACAAAATGAAAATGACGAATGTTATATCAAAAAAGAGGGGTCTAAAAATTTTTTTTTGTAAAGAGACGAAAGACAAAAGTTAATAAAATATCGATCACAAGAAATACATAATTCATCCTTAACAAAAATTTATACGAGGATGATAACTATGTATGTGTTGAATTTTTAAAGGTTCAAAAAGTTAGAAAGATTTTTAAAACAAATCTAAACACTTTAAGACCCTATAGTAACTTAAGAAATGAGAGTTGCTCGAATTTTTCACATTACTGACAGTGACAAGGTACTCAACTTGTCAGCTACTTCTGAAACTGACCGTACTGCCAAATTATTAGGGTCTCCATCCACGAGATTTCGGTCATTGCCTTACGTTGAACTTGGCGCTTCAATCAAACTAACCAGGTCGAATATGTCAAATTAATCAGGAGTAAAATATAAAGTTCAATAGACAGACAAATACTGGAATAGTTTCAATTGGCACGGCCATCTTCAATCTAGAGCGTAGTTTACTTTAATTTGAATTGTTTTGTACCATTATTTCATTAGAATGCTTGCGGTGTTACGTCATATTGACCCAACTGCCGTAAAGCTTAGAATACACTTGCAAGATTTTTGTGCCTGTATTCAATGATGAAATGAAAATGTTTTTTAGCGGTAATGTGGCGGAAACTGGAATACGCAAGGCACGGAATGCTGATGTTGCAGGTTCGAACCCTGCCATTACCCTAATTTTTCTTTGTGTTGTCATTCATTATATAGCATTTTAAATTTAATTTGAATGTAAAAAAAATACAAAAAGAAAAATCGAAAAAATTTAAAAAAAGAAATAATTTTGATTACAATAAATAAGTTGATACGAAATTTCAGATAATGTCAAAATACAATTCATTAAATTAATAAGACAAACAAATTCAGTTAAATTACAATAAAGCCATATAAAAATAAGGTGAAGTTTAGATACAAATAAGGACATTTCACATTAAGGATATACAAGATCCAGTGTGTTACAATAAATAATTCTTTAGGAATTCGTCAACGGAATAGTAGGCTTTTGCCAGCAACCACTTTCTTAACGCACTAACAAACATTTTGAGTGATGCATCTGGCTTTACTAATTTTATAGGTAGGTGGTTGTATATTTTTGGGCCGATGTACCACACGATAAAGTGCCAGTATCTGATATAAAAGAACTAATGACTTTTAAACTTAGGTTTTATTTTAACACATACTTAGGCTACCTTGTATGTTGAATAGAAGCCACGCATGCGATGCCGCCGGTAAAAGCTAGTAATCTATATAATTCTGAATAATCCAGCCAGAAAGTTTTAGGGAGTCTAGTTTACTAGTAATCTAGGAACTTCTAAAAAAAATGGCCGCACGCCTTCAGCGTTCACCGGTTTTTGACGTCCTTAATCATATACTACGAAACTTATAAATGCTACAATTTAACATATTTGTAACAAATTTGTATGAAAAACTTTACAATAGTGTCAAATTGTAGCGCTTGTAATTTTTGTAGTATAGAGGGGGCAGGGCCCAATTTCATAAACGCGACAGGCGACAGATGACAGTGACGATACATTGCTTGCCCACTATGACGTCAAGTCTGTAAGTCTGCAGCGTTACTTGTTGACACAGTAATGTACGGCGAATTGTCACTGTCACCTGTCGCCTGTCGCGTTTATGAAATTGGTCCCAGGTCGTCGCATCGGTCCATCTTGCAGTGGCCATAACACTTGGTATGTAGAAGTAGACTCACACTGTAGCCAATTGTTCGTTGCAGTATCAAAGAATGGCTCGACTGGGGTAGTACTATACCTTTACTACCGGAAGGTATCTCTCTACTGCTTTTTCTACGATGATAACAGTTTGGAGGTTAAAGGGGCAACGGATCAGCGATTCCCTTGAGCTAGCTAGTTTCCATTAGCGGTGGTGATCACTCTCCATCAAGTGACACGCATGCTCGTTTCCAGCCGTAGAGAGGGTTAAAGTTAACGTCGGGGGTTTAAGAGACGAGGGTTAAAGAGTCATTTCAGGGTCACTGGGGATTGACTTCTATCGCATTAATTCAGGACATCTCATGATGACGAGGTCTATCGTTGGGAAGAGCGAATGGCGTCTTGACTTACCTCGTTGAGTTTCTTGCCGGTATCTTCTCATCAGAGGTTTTTCCGAACCGGTGGTAAATTTTTTTGACATTCATGCTACGCGTGCTACCTGTAAGCCTAATCTGAATAAAATATTTTAATTTTAATTTTGAATTTTTACGTTGCAAGTTGAATATATAACTCTCTCATATCTCTCTTTAACGACCTGTATGGCACTGTGGCACATGTGTCTGCTTACTGTGCAAGAGGTCCCGGGTTCAAATTCATGTATGGGCAAATATTTGTGTGACGAATACGAATGTTTGTACCTGAGTCATGGATGTTATTTGTATTTAAATATGTATTTATCTATATATCAGTATGTTTATCCGTTGTCTAGTATCCATAACACAAGCTTTGCTTAGTTTGGGACTAGGTCAATTGGTGTAAATTGTCCCAAGATATTTATTATTTATTTATATAAAATGTTACGGGTCAAGCATTTCCGGTAACACGGACACCAGTGTTAAGTAGATTTAACATAAATAACATCCTTACTGTCAATAAATTAAATCACATAGCCGTTAACGCAGACTTTATTATTGTAGCTCTCAAGAAAATCAATTTATAAACAAGCCAGCGAGCAATAATTTAGCGCATTTACCTTCTCTCCGTCTTAAACTCGCAAATCTTAC
Organism: Ditula angustiorana; assembly: GCA_963691745.1. Classification (NCBI taxonomy): domain Eukaryota; kingdom Metazoa; phylum Arthropoda; class Insecta; order Lepidoptera; family Tortricidae; genus Ditula; species Ditula angustiorana. The sequence continues at coordinate 5,522,826 of OY829495.1, forward strand.
AATTGATGTGTTCATAAATATGCTATTTTTTTATCCCTTATTGGTGGTATGGACTTCATTCCGTTGACATTTTGGTCGTGATTTCACTGACATTCACGGTGGTCGTGGTAAGGGCTTGCAGTTGCACTCGCCCTCCGTTACGACCCTTCCCCTTGGTTACTGCGAATCCTGTAGAGTACTTACGTCGGCTTGAGGCAAGTCAGTCTGGTTGTAAAGCTCCCAGCGCGCGGATCGCACGGGCGGCCGACCAACTAAACTATTAAACATTCTTTCGAAGTCGAGACGGATCGTTTTTTGTTTAGAACTCTACCTGGTTTTAAAAATTGCATTCGAAATTTGAGTGTGCCAACTTTTAAAAAGTTTTATTTAAAGTTTTTCTTTTTTTTTTTTGAAATGTTTAAGTGATTGCATTGTTATGTTATCGCTTCTGTGCTTTGCGTTTATGTGTTGTTACGGTTATGTTTTGAATTTAAGTTAGTGTTTTTGTTGGATTTCGCGGTGTTCTTGTGAAGTGTTTGACTGATTTGGACGAGGATTTTAACTTCGTCATACAATGGAGCTATTTTGGAAAGTGCTGTGCTTTCTTCTATTATTAGCACAGGCTGTGCTGGCCAACTGGTGGTAAGTAGCCCTAAGTTAAGAAAAAGAAAAAGTTAAAAAAAACTTGTATTTCTAGCTGGCCAGTTGACCATAGAGTACAAAAGGATGTTTATTTAAAACCACTGGCCAGTAAACTCCCGCGGTTTAAAATAGATGTAGTTTCTTATTCTTTATTTGAACTTTTTTCTTTATTTGCGGTATTTTTAAATTGCAAGGAAAAATACGTACGAAGCGAAGGTGAACTTTGTAAACATTTTTTTGTTTACTTTACTGTTTTAATATTTGATGGATTTATGTATTGACACGATGCGCGAAGCGGTAAATCATAAAACTTTACGGACACAACGAATAGATTTTACGGCTCCTTTAAATATTATTGTTTCTTTATCATGTTTAGTTACTGCAATTGTTTTTTATTAGCTTTGAAATTTGAAAAATTGTCGTTTTTGTTTGCATCATTGATAGATCGTTAAAATTACAACAATTGTTTAGCAAGCAATAAAAACATTTAGTATTTTAAACTTAATTAAAACTTACTTTTTGTGAATTTTCACAACTGTAATAATTTGAATAATTTTTCCTAGTAACGTACATATAGGTAACTATTATTTCGTATATAAGGTAACTGGTTAATAAATTGTCATAAAATAACAACGACATTATCTACATACTTTGATTTTAAAGTAAAAAACTTATTCAAACTTGAAAAAGAAACTCCAAAAACTGCAAACCACAGACATAATAAAATAACTCCACGACTCTACCGCACAGTATATGCAAGGAAATCAGATACATTTTGGCACTACTACGACTTCCCGCTATTTGTTGCGACGGATTATAAGTTCAATTAACAAGGATTACTCGTGTCACAATCCATAATCTAATCAATAAGGTGTTTTGCACGGCTCTCTGAAATAAAACATCGGACCTTACTTACCTATGACAGAAAAAAAAAACAAGTCTGTAATTTGGGGGGGTATAGTGGAGGGAGGAAGGGGAGAGAGGGAAGTCCGTTGTAGCAGTCCTCCCCCCGTGGAAATGTATAACGACTAACCCCCTTATTCATAAAAAGTTAACAATATTTTTACGCTAACAAATGTTTTGTCCCTTTCATTTGAGGGCAAATGTCACAATGAGAAATAAAGACATAAAACATGTTAACTAACGAACGTTTACGCAGGGATTATGAATAAGTATACGTATGAAGGGATAGTATCCGAGGTAATGAAGATTAAAAGAAATAAACCTCAAAAAATAACCATTTACGTGTGGGATGGGGAAGACGTAACGCCTATTTCTAGGTAGTCTACGTCTTTGGCGCCGCCGATGCAATACTACCTTAACCTAATCTATTTACCTAGACTTACCAAACCTTGGGTATTTTCTCTATTTTGACGAGGTATTTACCCCTCCGTGTCATGCCTAGTGGTGGCCTTACCCTCCACATCCCCTCTAGTATTGCCCAATGCCCTCCAAACCCCTTCTTTCGTGCCTCAACATAATATTCTTACAGTGACTCTACACATCCGTCAATGCAGGACGCTTGAGTGATATTGTCTTAAGTCCATTAATGGACAATCAAAAGTCTAAGCTATAAAGATCATTTATGTATTTATAGTCAAATTTACCGAATTTGCCGATACCCACTGCGCGTTTTTGTCTTTTTCGGGTCGCGCATAATATCTGTCAATTACTAATCAAAATGGCAGCCGATCGTTTTGCGCATTTCGACAAATTCACAATATCAAAAACAATTAAAGAATGACAAAACATACAAAATTACATTCTGTTTGAAGCATTGGCAACGAATTAAAAAATATATAAATGTTTTGCCGCCGATCTGGTGACAAAAATACTTAAGGACTTTAGAGACGTACGTAATTCCCTCAATCAAATTGTGGCGAATTGTGTTGTCAATCCGATCTGTAAAAAAAATGTTTATTACACCTCCATGGGCGTACCCAGCTTCTGACCTAGAGGGGGGGCAAATCAGATGCTAGATTCGGTAATCTTCGTCCGCTATCGTCGCGCACGATTTTTTGGCAATTGCACCGTGCATTTTGCCATTGTCTACTACGCGGTTTATTTAAAAGTTAGAGCATAAGGCCCCGTTTACACTTTGATTAGTAATTAGGCGAGTTCATACATGTTCTGCGAGATTTCCAGGGGGGGCAGCTGTCCCTTCCTGCCCCCCCTGGGTACGCCCATGTTCTCCTCAAAAAGGAATAATGTTAACAGAGTGTACAAAGAAGTCATTTAAGAAAATCTCAAGGGGCTGGAGTCCGAACTAGGAAAGATCCTGTATTACAGATCTCCAATTTATTATTTTGAAGTCTCAATTAAGTATGATAGAGTCAATTTATACAACCTCTTATCTGAGTCATCTGCGGATGTCAGCATATGCACTCAGAAACAGTCAATAAATAAGAAATCAAAATATTATGAATATAGTAAAATAAGTAATCGATTAACATGATCGACGCAAACATTATGACAACACGCACGTTTAAAATTAAAGCGACTCAATTCTGAATATGACATTTCCCAAAATTAAACCCTATGTCTTTTAGCTAAGGTGATATTTTGGAACGTGTATAATTCAGAAATGGGTCGCTTTAATTCTAAACGTGCGAACAGTATGAAAGATCTTGGTCATAAGGCTGGACATATGGTAAAAGAGTCAAGTCCAAAAAGTCCCTTAAAGGGATAAGTTCGCCGTTGTACCTACATGTTACTTATTTTCTTGTAAAGTGTTTTTAATTATTTTGCGGGTGGTAGGACCTTGTAGGATCGCTACCACCATCTTGCTTCACAATCCTGCCGCTAAGCATCAGTGCTTGCACTGTTGTGTTCCGGCGTGGAGAGGAAGACAGCCGGTGTAATAACTGGCATAAGAGGTATTCCATCTTAGAACTCTGGGTTGGCAACGCGTCTGTAATCTTCTTGATTTTGCGGATGTCTATAGTCGGTGGTGATCACTTACCATCAGGTGACACAGTTACTTGTTTGCCTACCTATTAAAAAAAAAAATATACTAAAGAGTTTTACATGCTTACGGTATACAAGCTAAAGCATGCTTGAATTGTTTGAAATACGTAATCTTCTTAAAGTTTCTACTATATCACACCACAACTCTTGACGGGAAGCAAATTTTAGCAAATTTTTTTAATGTTGCGGTCTACCACTTTCTTAATTGTACTACTAAAATACATCCTGTCATGCTACTCTGTGTACCTAACATGATTCTTCTCGCTACGCGTTAACTCGCTGCGTAACTCAGCGCGTCTCTTTCTAACTAGCGCAGTAGGAGAGAGACCAACTGAGTTACGTAGCGAGTAAACGCGTATCGAAAAGATTCGTGCTAGGTGCACTGTTCTGTCCACAAATCTTCTAGACACGCGTTAACTGACTACGTTACTCAGTGCATCTCTCTCCTGGCTCCCAGTTCTGGCGCTCATCGAGATTCATCTTACGTTCGAGATGTGTCAAAATATGACAGATATTGAAGGGATTTGACAGCTCTTTTTGGCTTATCTCGAATGTGACTTCATCTCTAATGACGCGAGAATTGCACTGTTGCTGTGTACCGAGCACGAACCTTCTCGACGCGCGTTAACTGGGTATATAACTCAGTGTGTCTCTCTTCTATTGCGCTAGTTAGAAAGAGACGCACTGAGTTACGTACCGAGTTATCGCGTGTTAAGAAGGTTCGTGCTAAGTGTACTGGTCCAGCGGGGCAATTCTCGCGTCAGTAGAGATGAAGTTACACCGAGATAAGGCAAAAAGAGCTGTCAATCTCTTAATAATTTGTCATACTTTGACACATCTCGAACGTCAGATGAATCTCGATGAGCGCCAGATTTGGGGGCTTGGTTGGAACGCGACGCACTGAGTTACGTAGCTAGTTACGTGTGTCGAGAGGGTTCGTGCTAGGTGCACAGACAGTTAACTCGCCGTGTTTGCACCAGATTATCTCAAAGCTAGACCAATTTGGATGCAAATTCGAGCTTAGATCCGATCGGTACGGGTTTGGTCGGAATTTTGACGCCAACCGTTTAATAAATTGGATTTAACCCTTTAGCGCTTAAGATTTTTTATTCTGATTTTTCTGGTTTCATGCACTGGCATGAGTTCTTAGGGGTAATATAACCTCTAGAAAATTAATAAAAAAAATCATATATACATACTTACCTAGAAAACATAGGCTAAGAATACTTAACGTTGCGAGACTTTCAACAAATGACCAGTGGTAACCGGAGTCAAGTATTCTTGACATGGCGCATTGTGTAGAGATAAAAAAAATAACAAATTTATAGTTTTTATTGAACAAATATTTATTGGGAAACATGAAAAGTGTAGAAACAGTTTCTTTTTGTAACTAAGCACAATCTCAATTTACATTTTGAGCATTCCATGTCGTATTGCCTTTCTTGCAATGCCTACATCTGCCGTAAGAGCTATACATAAATATACTGGAAAATGTCCTGTATTATCCTATTGGACCGAAGGTGGAGGTGTTGAACAATTGTTGCCCCTCTTACAGGTACAATCATGCCAACAAACTGGAACAAATTACCTTGCTACTCCGCGAAACCAAACATGTCGTATAAGCTAAGTCCACACCTCCCTTATGAGCATTGTACTGCTCTACAATCTGAGGACAGTCTACGTTGACCCTTGTTTTTCGGTTTTCGGGTACGGTCTTATGTATTCCACCGGGTGAGAATCAATGATGGAGCTCCCCAATGTCACTTTACAACGACTAGCTTGTTTTTTTTTGCAGACTAGCTGCTTGGTCGTTCTCTGTTTTTTTCAACAGTTGCTTGTCGGCAGGCAGGTTTTGTTAACATCCCCAGAGGCTACAGAGTCGGTATTTTTTATAGTCCCGAGACTAAATATGCCATGTTCATGAAGCAGACGATGAATAAGTTCAAGCGACAAGAAAAAAAATTTGAAATATACGACATTTGGTTTTGTCTTAATAGTTTTGCAAAGAGCTATGACAATTTTAGCCATGAGTCTCAAACCGGCTTCATAATATGTAAATAAACAGACTTTAAAAGTGTCATAGCCACCAGTGGGGATATTGGGAATATTTCTCGAATTACAGGGTTTCATGGTACTGTTTCTTAATCTGATAGAACGGCAAAAGATGGCCCGGTTTCATCGTCTGACTCAAGAAAATTTTGTCTCTCGTAAAAACACGATACGCATTAGGGCTCTGAACTCGCATGGGAAAGGTCAGCAGTGTCGCCGGTGTTTTGAGAGACTCTCGTCTTCTTCTTCGCCGCTGCTGTCAGAGAAGCCCGCATATTCTGGAGGCACGAGTGCCATGATTCTATTAAGCTGACCCCATTTTACTTTACCCTGAAGCCACAAAACAAAAAATACATGCAGCACACAAAAAACATTCAGGCGAAACGTTAGCATGAAAATTCATGTATAAACAAAGCAAAGATGATAATAATTTGATGTTGCATCCTGTACTTTATGTACCCTTATCTCCGCAATGTTAAAATTACTTAACAACTCAAGAAGAATGTCGTTTATTAATAGCTGCGCAGTGCTAAGAATGCTTAACATGCATAACAGTAAGTACATTTCTAAGAGTCTCGCAAAGCTAAGAATTCTTAACACACATTATTATGACACAGTCCTGTGTTAGTTTGGCTCCCAATTTGTTAGGTAAACATAAAAATACAAAGCACACACCCTCAAGAATACATTGCAACAGTAATTCAATAGATTATATCCATATAAACATTTTAAAATATTTAATATTTACCTTGTGTCCTACGGTCGTCTGTGGTCGCGGAGCCATTTTGCCACTAACTGACAAAATGAGTGCGCATGGGCAATAACCTCGGTCGCCAAAGATGCATTAAACATTATACCATCATCTTATAATAATAGGTAGTGAATGTAAATGAAAACTACGTCACAATATTTTTTTGATTCTTATGTTGAGTATTCTTGGCAATGCGAATTAAAGGGTTAACTGAGAAGTTATTGTATCCGCTATAAATACTCAACGACTACCTTATTTCCTTAAAGCGAGTTAGAATAAATATTTGATTTAAACATTTGGAGCTACCAATATTGTATTAAATGATATTGATATTCGAATTATATTTGAATGATTTTTTTGTCAAAAAAGACAAAATACAAATAAGCAAGTGAGTCCTAATGCTAAGGACCAGCAATCGACCATTGTGGTTGCTGGCACCCACAGGCAGAGGTTATCACTTTCCGTCAGGTGACGCGAATGCTAGTTGCCTCCTTTTTCCATGATACTAACTTTCTATTTGAAATATGTATGTATACGCTTTCAATTTATGAAACAAATTCTCGATGGGTTACCTGCTTATGAACGCTAAAAACTAGATTTCATTTCTGAACTGGAACTACGAGCATGGAACAACATACTTTTACTTCAGTGATAACGGTAATATGTACAGAACATATGCTTAAGGTTAGAATAGCTTTCCGCTGTGATCACCGATCTCAGATATTTAATAATGACAAAAATAATAATAGTGACTACGTTTTGAAAAATTCATTTGTCGTCAGCAACAATTGAGATACGTAAGCCCGTCACATAAATTCTAAATTCAAAAGGTTTGAATTTTATTTAATCTCAAAGGGTAATTTTTCGTCACCAACTCTCCTTGCCGGCCAGTTCGCAGCAGTTAAAATTATTTATAACCGTGGCTAGTACTGGCACAAAATAACTTTTGCTTTGTTAACCTCTTTTGTAAACATGGCCGTAGAGCACTAGCTCTACGCTATATTCTGACTCAGAATCGACGAGTTTAGCAGTTGGTAAAAAAAAAGAAAACTTGTAGAAATTTGGGCGTGTAAAATCTACACCAATGTTTATCAGACATTTGAAAAAACCGGTCAAACAAGAGCTAAAAACTTGTAGGCAGTTACTTTTAATTGATTTCATATGTTTTCAGAAACATTCTTATTTCAAAGCAATTTGCTCTCCGTTCTTTATTTACTTTTGGCGCACAATCGCATCCAAAAGTATATTCTAATTATTAAGACATACTGTCCCTTCACCTTTGTCGCAGTAAACATTATTGAAAACAGTTTGTAAATCTAGTTACTGTAAAATACACTCTTTTATTGTTTAAGTTTAAAATCGTTTAAAAAAAAATGGTTCAAAATCAACTTCCTTAATTTGTTTACGAACAGCTAGTTAGGTACATACAAAAGAACTTAGATAAAAGCTTGTTAAAATCGGAAATATAATAAAGCAAGCAGATCAAGATACATTTATTGTATGTAATATATATTTCACAGATACAATAAAAAAACATTATTATGAAGCGCATTGTTTGTTATGGGTTACATGAAGTATGGGAATAAGTTTAACGTCCATTTTGACGTAACACTTTATCCAGAACTGATTTAGATATTTTGAAATCAAACGCTTCAACACTAACTGATTGTTTGCTGATTCTATCATGACGTTGAAAGTAACAACGCAACGAGTGCTATATTTTGTTGGTTGTTGCCAAAATATGTACTTTAAGTTTATACTGTCCTTATGGTGATTTCTGTGACTGCCTCCTACGAATAATCCAGTATAGGATTTTATGCGGCAATAGGAGTTGGTACTAAATTGCAAATCTCCTAATAAGGGCCGGTCGCGCATTAGTGACAATTAATGCGGCTGGCTTCGATTAGGCTTTTACTCGTTTTGTATTCATTTTAAAGTTAAATACAAGAAAAGTGTTTGTTAGTGGAATAGGGAGACAAATCAACATGTGGGTCACTTGATGGGAAGTGATCACTGCCGTCTATGGAAACCTGCTCTAGTAGCAGCTAGCGTTTATCGTTAGTTTGTTATAGAAAATAAAAAACAAAATATTATGGTATCTAAGTCAGTGGCCAATAGTGGCCATGAAATGACCAGTCTAGGATTGTTTTATCCTTCCCTGCTTCTCTATCAAACTAGTATCAAAAGAAAGTGACTTACTTAAGATAAACTCAGATACTAAACCTTGGCCGGTCATATTAGGGTCACAGAAATCGACAATATTACATATATTGTAAAAAAGGCAGAATTAGAAGTACCCATAACCGCCGAGCATATCGCACGCTTAGAATTAAAGTGACCCATTTCTGAATAATACACGTCCCAAAATATCACCTTAATTAAAAGACATAGGGTTTAATTTTGGGAAATATCATATTCAGAATTGAGTCGCTTTAATTCTAAGGGTGCGATATATGAAGAGAGGAATGTGTGTGGAGGAAGCGAGGGAACCGTGCGTGCCAGGACCGGGGCAAATGGCGTTCTGTGGTCTCTGCCTACCCCAAAGGGAAACAGGCGTGAGCTTATAATAATATTGCAACACGTGTTTGACGCGGCTGTGACTGTGACCTGATCTTACGGATAACTTGATAGACTTATCTGGTTTTTATCTAAAAGTAATAGGTAGTATAATCTAAAAAAATAGTTTTTTAATTACTTTGAAACTCAACGCTGTCGTTAAATGGGCATAAAACAGTGGCGTAGCTTGATGACCATAGGCCTTGGGGCAAAAAATTAAGCAGTGCTTGCGCTGTTGTTTTCCGGCGTGGAGAGCAAGACAGCCGGTGCAATTACTGGCTCAAGAGGTATCCCAACTTAGCCTTCTGGGTTGGCAACGCATCTGCAATTTCCTTGGTGTTGGTCTATATGGGTTGTGATCAATTACCATCAGGTGACCCAATTGCTCGATTGCCTTCTATGCTGTAAAAAAAGAGGCCCTATTGTCAACTTATATAAAAGGGTAGGTTATTTTACTGGTTGGAGAATATTTGCGAGTAGGGCGGATATAGTTTAGTTACAAGGATGCTGGCCAGGGATCCCTTGAGCTTAAGAAGCGAGAAAATTGGAACTCGTATTTGCCGTCATGATGTTTAATAGATGGAATAGTAGTAGCTTGCTGTTGCGTTTCGCACGGTGACTGAGAGATCCGGAGATCCATAGCTAAAGGCCGGAAATGAATCAGCGAGTCTTTTCGAGTTGTTCCCATGTGCGACGGTAACATCAGTTAATAATAATAATATTTTGGGACAATTTACACCAATTAATCTAGACCCAAGCTAAGAAAACCTTGTGTTATGGGTACTGGACGACGAATATACATACTTATATAGATAAATACATACTTAAATACAAATAATATCCATGACTCAGGTACAAACATTTGTATTCGTCACACAAACATTTGCCCATACCAGGATTTGAACCCGGGACCTCTTGCACAGTAAGCAGACACATGTACCACTGTGCCATACAGGTTGACCCGCAGGTTCATTTTCCTTTCTTTTCCATAAAAGTATAGTGTGTTTAAAAGAAATTTTTTTAATTAAATTCAATTACTTACTAACTCTATACGCTGTGCTGTATTTCTGATGTTTCCATATTTTTTTAATGAATTAATTCAATCAGGTATACCCGGACCTTACAATCCCGTTCAATAATTCACAAAGCCACCACAACGGAAAGCAAACTTGCAAGCAACGGATTTTCATAGCAATTTACAACCAATTTCATAAAGTGAACTGCGTCCGAGGTTGTTAGTTGCACAGGTTATGGGACAGGGCATTGTCATCGTGCTCGGGTAGCCGATTGCTTTTATGGCCGTCAGTAGTAGGGATTCGCCGGTTCTGGATCACTTTTTTTTCGCTCAAAATGGCGGATTTGGGGGCAAAGAAATCTAAAAAAAAAAAAAAAAAAAAAAAAAAAAAAAAAAAAAAAAAAAAAAAAAAAAAAAAGGTCAACACCCCATTTAAAGCGATTGGACGGGGTCTCATCACGCTCCGCCCACTCCTTCACGTATATATGTACTTCCATTGCAACATAATACCAACACTTAATCACATACTCATAAAAGGATAGAGACCCTTTCCTTTGTTTCCTACTCACCCTTTGTTACGTTCAACTTCTTACCTGCGCCCACTTGGGGGTTCGGTGCCGACCTTTTTTTTTCCTGGGTACCTGATCGCCCGCCACGCTCCGTACAAATAAAATACCATGTCTTTTCATAAGTCCACTTTCAATTCATTATTCTATCAGCACATAAATATCCTATCGCATTATTCGCAGTACACTTTTATTCGTAGCCTATAACTTTTAGGACTATCATAAATCTAACCTAACCTAACCTACATTTTGGAGAAATTCAAACCTAACTTAACCTAACCTCCATTTTGGAGACATTCAAACCTAACCTAACCCACATTTTGGAGAAATTCAAACCTAACTTAACCTAACCTACATTTTGGAGACATTCAAACCTAACCTAACCTACATTTTGGACAAATTCAAACCTAACATAACCTAACCTAGGTTTTGGAGAAATTCGCAAGCCATAACTTTCAGGACTATTTTAAATCTAACTTAACCTAACCTACGTTTTGGAGAAATTCGTAAGCCATAACTTTCAGGCCTATCTTAAATCTAACCTAACCTACATTTTGGAGAATATTGTCACGCTATACTTGGTTTGTACTTTTGATTCGCAACTCGATGTTTCGTGGACATATCTTTTGACAAATTCTTATTTTGCAAACTACTTATTTTATTCTGAATCCATAACTTTCAGGACTATCATAAATCTAACCTAACCTAACCGACGTTTTGGAGAATATTGTTACGCTAAATAGTAAATGGTTTCAGTTAAAAACAAGAATTTTGTTGCTTTATTGCTTTTTACTTCTAACCTTATTAAGTACTCCTTAGAAATACTAGTTTTAACGTGTTTGTTACGCAATTCGATCATTTAAATACTAGTCAAAACTTGTAGGATTGCACTATGTACAAAGGATATTAAGAACGCAGCCTTGTGTTTCGCTTACACTACATTTTGTGGACATATTATATAGCTAAAGTTTATTTTATGAATATACATATAGACAGAGAGTTTACATAATACAGTAAACGGTTTCAGTAGCTTTATTGTTTTCTTTGTATCAAACGCACCACGATCTTTTATTATTTACTTACTTAACATCAATACACTATGCAAAGAGAGCTTTTTGAAAAAATAGCTAGTTTGAACGTGTTCACTAGGCGAACCGTTTACCTGACCATCGTCAATAAGAGGAGCGTTATGTTTTTTTGAGTGTATGTCTTTGAAGATACTGGTTTAAACCTGCTAAATTGCACTACGCATAAAGGACCTCAAGAACGCGGACGGCATTGTATAATTGCTTTATTGTTGTCTTTGTATCAAAAGAACCGCCGCTGTCTTTTGTTATTCAACAAACCGCGTCTGGGGAATACGAGTTTATACCTGTTCAATAAGCGAAGCCCTTCTTTAAAAAAATACCTGTCCCAACTCGTAGGGATTGCGCTGGGTATAAAAGCCCGCCATCACATCTCGGCTTCATTGCGCCCCAAACAATTCTCCGAGCAAGATCTTCCAGTAAGAGAGTCGTGAGTCGTGAAGTTTAGTGCAAGGTTGCTGAAAGCAGTGTTTCGTTGCTGAAATGGATGTAAGTATGTAGTCATAATTTTATGTGTGCCCACTTATTTCAGATTTTGATTGATTGTAACATAACCTTCATCTATGTTTTATGTGTGCCCACTTATTTCAGATTTTGATTGATTGTAATATAACCTTCATCCATTTTTGTGTTTACCATGTAAATCTACTTTGAAGGACCGTTTGAATAACGTTTTTATTTTGTTACAGGAAAACACATTTAAAAATTATTACTATCCCGACGACGAAGCAAGTGATGAAGAAGGAACGTTGGCCTATAAAGTCAAAAAAGCTATTGCTAACACTAACAAGAGGCCTAATAACAGCATAGATGGCTTCTTTGAAAAACGGAAGAAAAGGAAAGTTGCTGTAAAGTCGTCGAGCGTCAGCCAAGCTACTGCGGAAGGCGTGGCTTTTATAAAGTCCAATAAAGACGATGCATCATACGCCTCACATCTTATAAAAATTGAGGTGTATGATGCGCGGAAAATAAAAAATGTTCCGCCAACGGAGCATTGGAAACATGCGGAAGTGCGTGTTAAATACTACGCGCACTCCGAAGAGGATGCTCACGTGGAATCCACAAGAGATGTGATTTACCAAATCACCAAACAGTTAGCGGAAAAAAGTGATTGTGTCAATTACGTTATAGACAATACAAAATAAGTGTAAAAGTAGTTTTAAGATCTTCATTTGTTCCTTTTATCTTTTTTTACTCGATTGTTTGCGTTTTGTTTGTTAATTGCTTTATAACTCGTACCGAACATTTTTCTTTGTATAGCGAACACCTTTTGTATTCTAAGCTTCCTTTCTAGTTATTATTTTTCCGACAAAGAGTCATTGTCTTTCATATTAGATAAGTAACACAAGTTCCAAGCGCCGATGTTCATTGTATAAATAGACCATAGCCCGCTTTAAAAAAAAACACATTCTAACGAAGACGTAATAATGGACGGACAGAGCTGCAACTTCTTCGACCAACAACTTGAACAGCTTACTGAAGACCAAAGGCTATACGAACTCTGCGAAAAAGTGGAACAAGAATATTTTAAAACGTAGGTTACTTACCTTTGTTATAATTCTGCTTTTGTTATAATTGTGCTATTGTCATAGATATCCATCCTACTGAATCATGCTTCAACTCATTTGATGCTAATAGTTACCTTTGTTATATTGTGTCATTGTAATGGATACCCATCCTACCGAAACATGTTTCAACTCGTTTTTTGCTAGTTGTAGCTGGTAGGGGTGGATTTTAAGGTATTTAAACCGAATGCCAGTTGCTTCAAATCATTTGTTACTTTTCTCGCGACGGCATAAGACTAGTTCTATTTAAGATGTATTTCAATTTGGATCTATCTCAAAGTGAAATTGCAAGCCTAGATAAATCTTTGATCTTGTCCAAATTCCATAATTTGATACGATTATGGTATTTAAAAAAAGTTTTACCACTTTCGTGGTTAGAGGATACGGAGATTATGCCATATTTCACACCATGCAGTGGACACATCATACACACTCATCAATCTGACACATCCGATGAAATTGATGGTGTACTGCCAATGCAGGCATATTGTTTAAATTGTAGACGAGAAATGAGTTAGTATTAAACTTTTAGGTGTTTTTGTTTATGTTATAATTGTCAATAATTTGTAATATTAATAATTGTTTTATTTTTGCAGATCTTTACAAGTTGGCCGAGGAGGTGTAAATAAAAAAAGATCAGCAATGTCTACCGTGACTGCCGAACCACCAACAAAGAAAAATAAACCTTTGAACAATTCAGCTAGCTACGCTGCTGTGGCAACGTCAACAGTATCAGTTGGACACCAAAACGTGAGTACAGAAAGTAATCACAAAATTGAATGTCCTGTGTGTCACGTGTCAGTATCTAGAAAATATTATTCCAACCACTTGAAAAGTAATACTCATAAAAACAACGTGATAAGTTCTGACAAGGAATTTACAAACGTTCAGTTAATTGAAAGCGCGTTCGGGAATAGAATAGTTACTTACAGAATTTTACCTGATTCCGTTACTACCAATGCATTTGAAACACCAGAATTATTTTTGCATAATATCAAGGGAAAAGTGTTTAAGTTACTAGAACGATCCATAGCAGAACAAACTGTCGTAAAAGTAAATTTCATTCTTAATGCAGACTTTACACAACAAACTAAGCAACTTAATAATGTTTTTGACTTTCAATCGTTAAATTACGTCGTTTGCAAGGGGGACGCCACAGATGGTATTTATGCATCACTTGTAACTGAAATTGTTAACAAAGTAACCAATTTTGAAAAAAAAGACAGCGGATGGAGTTTAGTTAAAATAAAATATTTAGACATGAATATCAATAAATTCAATCCTTTGCGTGGTTCATCTTACATAAACTTACCATTGGATATAAAAAACAAAAAAGCAGTTATCAACGTTAAAAACAAAGACCATGAATGCTTCCGTTGGGCTATACTGTCAGGTTTATATGAGCCAAATAACAACTCTAACAGGGTCTCGTCGTACAAATTGCACAGAAATAAATTGAAATTTGAAAATCTTTCCTTCCCAATAAAAATAAACGATATTCATAAATTCGAGAAAATGAATGATCTAAGCATTAATGTTTTTGGCTTGGAGTACGATTCGAAAAGCAAGCAAAATAAAGTTATTGGTCCGTTACACTTAACGAAAAGTAGGAAAACTATCCATTTAAACTTGCTGTATTTAAATCACGGTACTAAGGGCCATTATTGTTACATAAAAAGTCTATCGCGATTAGTATCAAAACAAATGACGACGTCAGAGCATGCAATCCACTTATGTGATGGTTGTTTAATTTATTTCACTTCACATGAAAAATTGCAGAAACATCAAAAACATGACTGTTTTCATGTATGTACAAACTTACCCTCTGAAAACGATAGTAAAAGAAACTGGTTTAATGAATTAGTTCCCTCTAACCAAATATCATTCAATAACTACGATCGTAAATTGAGGGTCCCATTTGTTATATATGCCGATTTCGAAGCATTTTTAAAACCCATTGAAACTTGTATCAACGATCCGAATAAATCCTCAACAACCAATGTTCAGGAACATGTAATGTACAGTTTTGGATACTATATTAAATGTTCATATGATGACAGTTTATCTGTATATAGAACATACACAGGTCAAAATTGTGCCGAATCATTTATGAAATTATTAAAAAAAGATTTAGAGAACATTTGCAAAAAGAACACTTTTGTAAAATGTCCTTTGCCCTTAACGGAACAAGATAAAGTAACCATAGCACAAAGTGATACCTGTTTCATTTGTGAAAAAAAATTAAATGAAGAATTCATTGTGTCTCATAACCAACATACCGGTGCTTTTGAAGGAGTCGCTCATCCATCCTGTTCTGAGAAATATCGAACCCCTAATTTCTTACCTGTGTTTTTACACAATTTGAGTAGCTATGATGCTCATTTTATTGTACACGGGCTTGGATTTGAAGAGGGGGACATAGAAGTTATCCCACAAAACAAAGAAAAATATATTTCTTTCTCCAAGCAATTTCACATCAATAACCATGTAATGAAATTAAGATTTCTTGATTCCTTAAAATTTATGAGTAGCAGTCTTGATAAGTTAGCCAAAAATTTACTGCCCGATCAGTTTCATGAACTTCGGTTAAATTTTCCATCTGAAGAAGACTTCAAACGCTTAATACGAAAAGGAATATATCCATATGAACATATGACATCTTTTGAATCATTAGAATTGGTTAGTCTTCCCAATCACGATGATTTTTACAGCTCATTAAATGATAACCACATTTCAGAAAATGATTATAAACATGCACGTGACGTATGGAATCACTTTAAATGTAAAAACATGGGGGATTATTCAAATCTTTACTTAAAAACTGATGTTTTGTTGTTAGCAGATGTGTTTGAAAATTTTAGAAATGTTTGTAAAGAAACATATGGATTGGATCCTGCACAATATTACACGGCACCTGGATTAAGTTGGGATGCTATGTTAATGTCTACTAAAATTAATCTAGAACTTCTAACGGACATTGACAAAATTTCTTTTATTGCAAATAACATAAGAGGTGGTATTTCTCAATGTAGTAACAGACATGGGAAAGCTAATAATATATTTATGTCTGAATATGATCCTACGTTACCATCTTCATTTTTGATGTATCTAGATGCAAATAACCTTTACGGTTGGGCAATGTCACAATGCCTTCCCATTGGCAAGTTTGAATGGGTGGATAATAATACCGATTTTAATGTTTCTGATGATGCTGAACACGGATACATTCTAGAAGTTGATTTGGAATACCCAAATAACTTACACGATTTTCATTCTGATTTACCATTCTGCCCAGAAAACGTTTGTTTAGGTGATACCAAAGAAAAAAAGCTGATTCCTAATTTAAATAACAAAGCGAACTATGTGATTCACTATCGAAATCTAAAACAATGTTTAAAATCTGGTTTACGTTTGCTAAAAATTCACAGAATTTTAAAGTTTGAACAAAAGGCATGGTTAAAGACTTACATCGATTTAAATACACACATGCGTTCGTTGGCCAGATCAGAATTTGAAAAAGACTTCTTCAAACTCATGAACAATTCTGTTTTCGGTAAAACTATGGAAAATATAAATAAAAGAGTGAATGTTAAATTACTTAACCACTGGCAAAACCACGGAAAAACTCAAGGAGTTCAATCTTTAATAGCAAGACCTGAATTTCACAGCCTTTCTATATTTTCGGAGAATTTGGTTGCAGTACAGTTGAAAAAAACAAAAGTCTTGTACAACAAACCTATTTATTTAGGATTTTGTATATTAGATTTGTCAAAAACTTTAATGTATGAATTTCACTATGACTTCATGAAAACCAAATATCCAGATAAACTGAAATTGCTTTACACGGACACGGACAGTTTGGTATATCAAATATTTACGGATAACTTTTACGCTGATATACTAATAGATCTAGAATCTTACTTTGATACTTCTGATTATCCTCCTGACAATCAATACGGTTTGCCATTAGTAAATAAAAAGCAATTGGGTTTTTTTAAAGATGAAAATAATGGTAAAATTTTTAAAGAGTTTATTGGCCTTCGATCAAAAATGTATGCAATGGATGTACAAAACGAATTTATAGCAAAAGCAAAAGGAGTTAATAAATGTATTACTAAAAAATTTAACATTGACAATTACAAAACATGTTTGTTCAAAAAAGATAATCTGTTGTGTGAAATGATGCGGTTCAGGTCTATAAAACATGTTATATTTACACAAAAAATAAACAAAATATCTTTATCACACAGTGATACAAAACGATATTTACTAGAAAATTCCACTGACACGCTTGCTTGGGGCCACTACAGAATAAAGGACATTCAGTGTTAATATTACTTTTCTGTACTTGCGATTGTTCCTAAATTCGTAACAAATTTTTTTGTAATTATTGAGTATGGACTGGTAATAAGATAATAGAAAGTTGTAATTTATGTATAATTTAAAAATTTCAGAATGTTTTTAGACATTTTTTTTTTTATAAATTTAAGTTTTTTCTTTGTAGTATTATGCATGGACTAGTAATAAGATTACAGAAAGATGTAATTTACTCTTTTTTTTTTAAATTAAATAAAGTGTTTAGATAAATTTCATGTGTTTTTATTTAAAAATTATTCAGGTGTGACAAAACTATATAACCTTGTTTGGACTTAAAAAAAAATCATTAGTGTTTTAGTACTTTTAGATTCAACACGTATAACAGATTTATATAATGATTCACTTTTGTCACCCTTTTACGGCCATTGTTGCTGGTCCCAGTGGGTGTGGAAAATCAAAATTTGTCACAAACTTTTTAAATGATTGCAAAGTACTATGCGATGTAAATTTTTCGGAAGTTATTTGGTGTTATGATGAAATGCAACCTTTGTACAATCTGGAAAATGTTAATTATAGTCAAGGAATACCTGATATTAACATGTTTGATGGGAAGCAACCTAAACTTCTTATTATCGATGATTTGATGAGGGAGTCAGATGGACGGATCGTTGATATTTTCACGAAGGGTAGTCATCACAGAAACTTAAGCGTGTTTTATATTACACAAAATATATTTCACCAGGGACGAGGTCAACGTGACATCTCGCTAAACACAAGTTACATTGTATATTTTAAAAATCCTAGAGATAAAACTCAAATACGATACTTGTCGCGACAAGTTTATCCTGAAAATTCAAAATTCGTGGATGAAGCCTATAAAGATGCTACTAAGGATGCCCATGGATATCTCATGATTGATCTGAAACAAAATACAGATGACTTATGTCGTTTCAAAACTAAAATATTTCCGTTCGATAAAAATTGCACAGTTTACATTCCTAAAAAAGGATTTAAATATAACAGGAATCAACAAGTTTTAGTCAGTTCTAAATGATGCACTCGAGTGTGAGCACATATAAACACTTACTTGAAGCGTTGCAAGTACTTAAACCAAAATATCGCACGGCTTTACTCAAAGCTTGTGATGATGATGAAATCAATATTATTTGCGAGTGTATTTATAACGTGCTAAAAGGAAAAATTCCATTAGAAAAAAAAGAAAAATCTAAATTAAATAAACACAAGAACATATTACGCAAGCTAGTTTCAAAGGGAAAACAAAAACTAAGAAAAACTATCATCATTCAAAAGGGTGGTGCATTTCTACCTGTTATTTTAGGTGCAGTTTTAAGTGCTTTAATAAACTCTTTATAACCAAAATGGAGAACACAAAAAAAATGCTTTTGGTAGAACAAGATTTTATTGAAAGACTTAAAAATAATGAGCTATCAGAGAACTCATCGTCTCGTCTGGATGGAGAGATGAAAAAAATATTGAAAAGTAAAATGGATGATCGTGAAAAATGGGCATTATATTCCCAAGCACTGCAGCGATTTTTACATTTTGCCGAAGCAGATCGAAAGCCTTTCAAAATACCAATAGTAATGGATGGAGTTGATCACTTAAACAACCTCAACAGTGACTTAGATTCAAAGGTAAAAAAGCAGGAAAATGCAAATAATGACTCAGTCGCAAGCCCAACTTTGCTGGAAGATGATGTTCCTGCTACACCACCACTTAATAAAACGAATCAATACTATCCTGTGGAATTAACTCCATCTCATATCGTACAAGGAATACCGAAATCTTATCGATCGAAAACCCAAACTTTAATGGACATTATTATCCTTAATAAAAAAAAAATTTGGTGGAAGACAGGAGGGGAAGTTGTGTTAAACAATCGAGTGATCCCAAATAGCAATATTGTCGATCTGATAAACGATGTAACAAGACCTCTAAAACGCGCAAAACCAATAGGTTGGGAAGAATTTGCATTGGTTTTAAAAGATATAGGAGTTCCTACATTTTGTATTGGTAATCCTGCTAACTTGGAGTATATGAAGAGAGATTACACCAACGAGTTTCGCGCATCATCATCATCTTCTAAAAATACAAGGGATTCATCATTTAAAGTAAAAAACGCATCTACACCTATTTCTGCTAAAACAATTGAGTCGACCAAAAAGAAATTAGATTGGGAAAAATGGACCCCCTATTAGATATAAATAAGATTTACTACGATGTGTCCAACCCAGCTGGTTACAGTAGTATAGATAAGTTAGCGAAGGAAATGAAAGGTAATATGAGCAAGGAGGAAGTAAAAAAATGGTTACAGTCTCAGGAAACGTATACTTTACATAAACCTGTCCACCGACGATTTACTAGGAATCGATACATCCTATCTAATTATAATGAACTCTGGCAGGCTGATCTCAGTGATATGCGTACTTATAGTCAATATAATGATGGATATAAATATATTCTTTGTGTTATTGATGTTTTTAGTAAATATGCTTTTGCAAGAGCCATGAAAAAGAAGGATTCAGAAACAGTTAAACAATGTTTTGAAAGCATATTTGCAGAAGCCAAATCTACCCCTCGTCACATCCAATCCGATAAAGGCACAGAATTTGTTTCAAAGGTGGTAAGAGACTACTTTAAAAGCAAAAACATTAATTATTACACCACTAATAATCCAGACATTAAAGCAAGTATAGTTGAAAGGTTTCAAAGAACTCTTAAAATGAAAATGTGGCGTTATTTTACTCATAGAAATACTTACAACTACACTAATATATTACAAGATCTTCTTCACTCTTATAACCATAGTTATCATTCTAGTATCAAAATGCGACCAATTGATGTTAATTTTAATAATATCATGACTGTTTGGTGTAACTTATATGATAGAAAAAAAGACAAACAAATTTCATTAGAAACCACACAACTGAATGTAGGTGATCATGTTCGAATAACTAAATATAAACACATATTTCAAAAGGGTTATGAAACTAATTGGAGTGATGAAATTTTTATAATTGATGCAATCATTAGACGATCTCCGAGACTTGTTTATACCTTAAAGGACTTGGATGGTGAACCAATCGTAGGTACATTTTATTCTAAAGAATTACAAAAAACAACTTATCACCCCTCCATGAAGTATAAAATTGATAAAATAATACGCTCTCGGCGTGTTGGTGGCAGAAAGGAAGTGTTAGTGAAGTGGCAAGGTTATCCGAGTAAATTTAATTCTTGGATTCTTGCATCAAACTTAGAAAAAATATGAGTGAAGGAAGTTTTTATATAACTTTGTTAAGCAATAGCTCGACGGCTTATTATACTGATAATACAACAGCACATTTTATGACCAAACTACCTAAGACCGTTAAATTAGAAGGAGAATGGGTTGTTGGTTTAGTGGAATTTCAATACCCACGTTCCATGTACAATGTTCAAGATCAAGAAAATATCATCTATATAAAAAAGAAAGTACGATTACCTAATGACAAGTTTGACAAAATCATAGATATAAAAACTCACATACCTGCTACTACATATGATAGCGTTGACACTTTCCTTGACGCGTTCAATGAAAACCCGCAATTAAAAAATAAGGTGAAATTTAGGTGTGATAAAATATCAAAAATGGTGGCTATAACTGCAACTGAAGATATAACATCTATCATAACATCACCGATACTGAGTTTGCAGTTAGGTTTCAAACCACGATCTAATTTAAAACAAATTTCAATTGGGAAAAATCCAGTAAATTTGTATTTAGGGTTACCATCACAAATATTTGTGTATACCGATATCATTGAACCGCAAGTAGTGGGGGATGTTATAACATCATTGTTGAGAATAATTCCATTGGATCCAACTCAGTTCGTTTATGGAGCTTACAAAATGCATGTCTTCTCACCTGCTCATTATGTACCTGTTTTACGTAGAGAGTTCGATACGATTGAAATAGATATAAGAACGACTACCGGTGCCAGAGTACCATTTCAATTTGGATCTTCTTGTGTGAAGCTACATTTTCAACGAATAAAATGACTCACAAACGATCGTCTGCCTCTTGTCCATATGAACATTATTATTTACATCAAGCTGGCTCTGGTGTAGGAATTGTCTATAAAGGTGTTCCATTTCAACGAGGTCATGGGATTGGAAGCTTTTTGGGTGGGCTATTTAGGTCTGTGATTCCTTTGTTATCCAGTGGTTTTAGGGCTGTAGGGAAAGAAACATTAGATGCGGGGATCGGCCTGCTGTCTGATATGGTAAATTCACGTCCTATGGAGAGTTCGATCAAGTCTCGATTCAAAGATGCAAGTGCTAACTTAAAAAGAAAAGCTGATGAAAAAATTGATTCTCTAATGTCAGGATCTGGGTATAAAATGTCAACTAAAAGACGAGAACGACTCATTCCGTTAAAAGCATCACGACGAAGAGGAAGTAAAAAAAATAAAAAGTATAACGTCGAAGATATATTTTCATATTAAATAATGTCATTCTTACATAATCATTCATGTGAATGTGCAAAATCTGAGTTAGATATATTTGCCCTGCCGTCAACTCAAACCAGTATTGAAAGTGGACAATGGGTTCATTACAAACCGATTTCATCTTTAAACGACGACGGCCCTATAGAATTTCAAGTTCCCGGATCAGGTGATGACTATATTGACTTGTCACATACGTTACTGCATGTCAATGCAAAAGTATTGAATCAGGATGGTACAAATTTAAAAGCAGATGTCCAAGTTTCGCCTGTTAACAATTGGTTGCATTCCCTTTTCAATCAACTAGACATATATTTAAATCAAAAACTCATATCACCTCCGAACAACACATATGCCTATCGTGCTTATTTGGAGAATCTTCTTAACTATGGTCCAGCAGCCAAAGAATCTCATCTAACTTGTGGATTGTGGTACGAAGATACTGCACATCATATGGATGCCGTTGACGCAACGAACAAAGGGTTTCACAAAAGAATGGAATTTGTGAAAGAGAGTAGACAAGTTGAAATGATTGGTCACTTGCATGGTGACATGTTTAACCAAGAGAAATTTTTAATAAATGGCGTAGAAATGCGTGTTAAGTTAGTGCGCTCAAAAGAAACATTTAATCTTATTTGTCATCAAGATAAAAAATTTAAAGTACAAATAATGGATGCTAGTCTTATTATAAGAAGAGCAAGAGTCAACCCTAGCGTTTTGTTAGCCCATCAAAAAGTACTAGCGTCAACAACTGCAAAGTATCCTATAACAAGAGCGGAAGTTAAGGTTCTGACAATACCGGCAGGTGTGCAAGGTAAAACATTAGATAATATATTCCTTGGACAAGTTCCTAAAAGATGTATTGTCGGTTTTGTCTTAAATTCAGCGTTTAACGGTAATTTAGCATTGAATCCTTTCAACTTTCAACATTTTAATATGAATTCATTCAGTTTGTATGTAGACGGTCATGAAATACCTTCTAGAACATTACAACCATCATTTAGCTCTGGTTTAATAGCATCACCATATCACACTTTATTTTCTGGGACTGGCATTCATTTTCACAACGAAGGTAACGCAATAAGTAGAACAAACTACGGAGACGGATATTGTTTGCTATGTTTTGATTTGACTCCTGATTTATCTGCTAGTTCAACGTCACATTGGAATCTCGTCAGACATGGAAGTGTTCGGTTAGAAGTTCGCTTTGATTCGTCTCTAAGTCAAACTGTTAACTGTATTGTATACGCAGAATTTGATAATGTAATTGAAATAAACAAGAATCGTGACGTAACTGTGGATTATAACAGTTAATAAATACTTTGTTTTTAATAAGGATACATCATTTGTTCTTAAACGTTGTTAACAGAATCATTTATAAGCTGCTAAATTTATATTTATCATGGATACAAATGAAATACAGCTCTGTATGAATAAAATAAGTTCCAGTTTTAAATCAAATGTTTTTGCTGCAAACCGATTGCCTATTTGGGTAAATTTACCTGCTTTTATTATAAGCAATTTAGATCCCGACTCAAAACCGGGGTCTCACTGGATAGCTATACACATTGATATTAATGGCATTGGTGAATATTTTGACTCATTTGGTCGAAAACCTACAGGTAGTCATAAGCTATTTTTGAAAAGAAATTCCAGGAGATGGGTTTATAACCACAACTCATTTCAAAATCCTTTTACCTCGGTCTGCGGGGAATATTGTTTAGTCTATCTGTATTTTAAGATTAAAGGAAAAACTATGTGTGACTTGGTAAATGTGTTTACTGAGAGTTCTCTATGTAACGATCTAATTGTAAGAAATATGTTTAAGTCTATTTTTTTGAAATAAACAATTAAATATAAAACAAACTCTTTTATTGTTCTAAGTTAAGTCTACATTTTCGTCAAGGGAAGTGTATTTGTGAATAAAACATAAAAAATGTAACATGGTATTCATTAAAACTTTATTCAAAGTCATGGCTATGGTCTATTTATACAATGAACATCGGCGCTTGGAACTTGTGTTACTTATCTAATATGAAAGACAATGACTCTTTGTCGGAAAAATAATAACTAGAAAGGAAGCTTAGAATACAAAAGGTGTTCGCTATACAAAGAAAAATGTTCGGTACGAGTTATAAAGCAATTAACAAACAAAACGCAAACAATCGAGTAAAAAAAGATAAAAGGAACAAATGAAGATCTTAAAACTACTTTTACACTTATTTTGTATTGTCTATAACGTAATTGACACAATCACTTTTTTCCGCTAACTGTTTGGTGATTTGGTAAATCACATCTCTTGTGGATTCCACGTGAGCATCCTCTTCGGAGTGCGCGTAGTATTTAACACGCACTTCCGCATGTTTCCAATGCTCCGTTGGCGGAACATTTTTTATTTTCCGCGCATCATACACCTCAATTTTTATGAGATGTGAGGCGTATGATGCATCGTCTTTATTGGACTTTATAAAAGCCACGCCTTCCGCAGTAGCTTGGCTGACGCTCGACGACTTTACAGCAACTTTCCTTTTCTTCCGTTTTTCAAAGAAGCCATCTATGCTGTTATTAGGCCTCTTGTTAGTGTTAGCAATAGCTTTTTTGACTTTATAGGCCAACGTTCCTTCTTCATCACTTGCTTCGTCGTCGGGATAGTAATAATTTTTAAATGTGTTTTCCTGTAACAAAATAAAAACGTTATTCAAACGGTCCTTCAAAGTAGATTTACATGGTAAACACAAAAATGGATGAAGGTTATATTACAATCAATCAAAATCTGAAATAAGTGGGCACACATAAAACATAGATGAAGGTTATGTTACAATCAATCAAAATCTGAAATAAGTGGGCACACATAAAATTATGACTACATACTTACATCCATTTCAGCAACGAAACACTGCTTTCAGCAACCTTGCACTAAACTTCACGACTCACGACTCTCTTACTGGAAGATCTTGCTCGGAGAATTGTTTGGGGCGCAATGAAGCCGAGATGTGATGGCGGGCTTTTATACCCAGCGCAATCCCTACGAGTTGGGACAGGTATTTTTTTAAAGAAGGGCTTCGCTTATTGAACAGGTATAAACTCGTATTCCCCAGACGCGGTTTGTTGAATAACAAAAGACAGCGGCGGTTCTTTTGATACAAAGACAACAATAAAGCAATTATACAATGCCGTCCGCGTTCTTGAGGTCCTTTATGCGTAGTGCAATTTAGCAGGTTTAAACCAGTATCTTCAAAGACATACACTCAAAAAAACATAACGCTCCTCTTATTGACGATGGTCAGGTAAACGGTTCGCCTAGTGAACACGTTCAAACTAGCTATTTTTTCAAAAAGCTCTCTTTGCATAGTGTATTGATGTTAAGTAAGTAAATAATAAAAGATCGTGGTGCGTTTGATACAAAGAAAACAATAAAGCTACTGAAACCGTTTACTGTATTATGTAAACTCTCTGTCTATATGTATATTCATAAAATAAACTTTAGCTATATAATATGTCCACAAAATGTAGTGTAAGCGAAACACAAGGCTGCGTTCTTAATATCCTTTGTACATAGTGCAATCCTACAAGTTTTGACTAGTATTTAAATGATCGAATTGCGTAACAAACACGTTAAAACTAGTATTTCTAAGGAGTACTTAATAAGGTTAGAAGTAAAAAGCAATAAAGCAACAAAATTCTTGTTTTTAACTGAAACCATTTACTATTTAGCGTAACAATATTCTCCAAAACGTCGGTTAGGTTAGGTTAGATTTATGATAGTCCTGAAAGTTATGGATTCAGAATAAAATAAGTAGTTTGCAAAATAAGAATTTGTCAAAAGATATGTCCACGAAACATCGAGTTGCGAATCAAAAGTACAAACCAAGTATAGCGTGACAATATTCTCCAAAATGTAGGTTAGGTTAGATTTAAGATAGGCCTGAAAGTTATGGCTTACGAATTTCTCCAAAACGTAGGTTAGGTTAAGTTAGATTTAAAATAGTCCTGAAAGTTATGGCTTGCGAATTTCTCCAAAACCTAGGTTAGGTTATGTTAGGTTTGAATTTGTCCAAAATGTAGGTTAGGTTAGGTTTGAATGTCTCCAAAATGTAGGTTAGGTTAAGTTAGGTTTGAATTTCTCCAAAATGTGGGTTAGGTTAGGTTTGAATGTCTCCAAAATGGAGGTTAGGTTAAGTTAGGTTTGAATTTCTCCAAAATGTAGGTTAGGTTAGGTTAGATTTATGATAGTCCTAAAAGTTATAGGCTACGAATAAAAGTGTACTGCGAATAATGCGATAGGATATTTATGTGCTGATAGAATAATGAATTGAAAGTGGACTTATGAAAAGACATGGTATTTTATTTGTACGGAGCGTGGCGGGCGATCAGGTACCCAGGAAAAAAAAAGGTCGGCACCGAACCCCCAAGTGGGCGCAGGTAAGAAGTTGAACGTAACAAAGGGTGAGTAGGAAACAAAGGAAAGGGTCTCTATCCTTTTATGAGTATGTGATTAAGTGTTGGTATTATGTTGCAATGGAAGTACATATATACGTGAAGGAGTGGGCGGAGCGTGATGAGACCCCGTCCAATCGCTTTAAATGGGGTGTTGACCTTTTTTTTTTTTTTTTTTTTTTTTTTTTTTTTTTTTTTTTTTTTTTTTTAGATTTCTTTGCCCCCAAATCCGCCATTTTGAGCGAAAAAAAAGTGATCCAGAACCGGCGAATCCCTACTACTGCCGTCTTAACTTTCACTCAGAAAATCGGCGATAATTTTGCGACTTAGTTCGTAATTTAGTGTTTTGCATTTGCAACATTGTGATGTGATGTTGTCAATATTTCTTGTCTCAGGAGCACAGCCACCAGGAATATAGGTGCCCACGGAAGACCAGTGTCGTGGTACGTAGCCGTGCCTCGACATATGCTGAGTGGGTACCCTTTCGGTGTCCTAGTTGATTGATTGATTGATTGATTGAAACTTTATTTTTTTCCACAACACAATCTAAGTTCATCCTATGTAGTACATCTTGGCACCGAATAAACTGTTTTATTTCTTTCTTTTCTTTCAATATTGCCGGCAACACGAATTTTCATAGGCAATATTCCTTGCTACCCGCAATATGACCAGTAACGACACATCATTATTGCCATTGACTACAGCAAA
This sequence comes from Ditula angustiorana, assembly GCA_963691745.1. NCBI lineage: Eukaryota > Metazoa > Arthropoda > Insecta > Lepidoptera > Tortricidae > Ditula > Ditula angustiorana. The sequence goes on from OY829495.1 coordinate 5,549,968, forward strand.
CAACGAAGTTTTTAGCCTTCAAATCACGTATTCCTATACTGGGAGAGGAAATTGCAGAAAGAGCTCAAAAAGAAGGATGAATTCATGGATTTTCTTAGAACTTTTGGAATTCTGATAAATCACAAAATTTCTTTCTTTAATACTATCTAACAAGCTGGAACAAATAACCTTGCTTGTCCAGTACTCCTTATTACCCTATAGGTGAACCGCAGATGTTTTCTTATCCTGAAGTTGCATTGTATGAGTTGCGTTACATTGCGGGCTGCTGAGGTAGATTGTGAGGTAGATAGTAGTAGGGATTCGCCGGTTCTGGATCACTTTTTTTTCGCTCAAAATGGCGGATTTGGGGGCAAAGAAATCTAAAAAAAAAAAAAAAAAAAAAAAAAAAAAAAAAAAAAAAAAAAAAAAAAAAAAAAAAAGGTCAACACCCCATTTAAAGCGATTGGACGGGGTCTCATCACGCTCCGCCCACTCCTTCACGTATATATGTACTTCCATTGCAACATAATACCAACACTTAATCACATACTCATAAAAGGATAGAGACCCTTTCCTTTGTTTCCTACTCACCCTTTGTTACGTTCAACTTCTTACCTGCGCCCACTTGGGGGTTCGGTGCCGACCTTTTTTTTTCCTGGGTACCTGATCGCCCGCCACGCTCCGTACAAATAAAATACCATGTCTTTTCGTAAGTCCACTTTCAATTCATTATTCTATCAGCACATAAATATCCTATCGCATTATTCGCAGTACACTTTTATTCGTAGCCTATAACTTTTAGGACTATCATAAATCTAACCTAACCTAACCTACATTTTGGAGAAATTCAAACCTAACTTAACCTAACCTCCATTTTGGAGACATTCAAACCTAACCTAACCTACATTTTGGAGAAATTCAAACCTAACTTAACCTAACCTACATTTTGGAGACATTCAAACCTAACCTAACCTACATTTTGGACAAATTCAAACCTAACATAACCTAACCTAGGTTTTGGAGAAATTCGCAAGCCATAACTTTCAGGACTATTTTAAATCTAACTTAACCTAACCTACGTTTTGGAGAAATTCGTAAGCCATAACTTTCAGGCCTATCTTAAATCTAACCTAACCTACGTTTTGGAGAATATTGTCACGCTATACTTGGTTTGTACTTTTGATTCGCAACTCGATGTTTCGTGGACATATCTTTTGACAAATTCTTATTTTGCAAACTACTTATTTTATTCTGAATCCATAACTTTCAGGACTATCATAAATCTAACCTAACCTAACCGACGTTTTGGAGAATATTGTTACGCTAAATAGTAAATGGTTTCAGTTAAAAACAAGAATTTTGTTGCTTTATTGCTTTTTACTTCTAACCTTATTAAGTACTCCTTAGAAATACTAGTTTTAACGTGTTTGTTACGCAATTCGATTATTTAAATACTAGTCAAAACTTGTAGGATTGCACTATGTACAAAGGATATTAAGAACGCAGCCTTGTGTTTCGCTTACACAGTAGGTACTATCCTACATTTTGTGGACATATTATATAGCTAAAGTTTATTTTATGAATATACATATAGACAGAGAGTTTACATAATGCAGTAAACGGTTTCAGTAGCTTTATTGTTTTCTTTGTATCAAACGCACCACGATCTTTTATTATTTAATTACTTAACATCAATACACTATGCAAAGAGAGCTTTTTGAAAAAATAGCTAGTTTGAACGTGTTCACTAGGCGAACCGTTTACCTGACCATCGTCAATAAGAGGAGCGTTATGTTTTTTTGAGTGTATGTCTTTGAAGATACTGGTTTAAACCTGCTAAATTGCACTACGCATAAAGGACCTCAAGAACGCGGACGGCATTGTATAATTGCTTTATTGTTGTCTTTGTATCAAAAGAACCGCCGCTGTCTTTTGTTATTCAACAAACCGCGTCTGGGGAATACGAGTTTATACCTGTTCAATAAGCGAAGCCCTTCTTTAAAAAAATACCTGTCCCAACTCGTAGGGATTGCGCTGGGTATAAAAGCCCGCCATCACATCTCGGCTTCATTGCGCCCCAAACAATTCTCCGAGCAAGATCTTCCAGTAAGAGAGTCGTGAGTCGTGAAGTTTAGTGCAAGGTTGCTGAAAGCAGTGTTTCGTTGCTGAAATGGATGTAAGTATGTAGTCATAATTTTATGTGTGCCCACTTATTTCAGATTTTGATTGATTGTAACATAACCTTCATCTATGTTTTATGTGTGCCCACTTATTTCAGATTTTGATTGATTGTAATATAACCTTCATCCATTTTTGTGTTTACCATGTAAATCTACTTTGAAGGACCGTTTGAATAACGTTTTTATTTTGTTACAGGAAAACACATTTAAAAATTATTACTATCCCGACGACGAAGCAAGTGATGAAGAAGGAACGTTGGCCTATAAAGTCAAAAAAGCTATTGCTAACACTAACAAGAGGCCTAATAACAGCATAGATGGCTTCTTTGAAAAACGGAAGAAAAGGAAAGTTGCTGTAAAGTCGTCGAGCGTCAGCCAAGCTACTGCGGAAGGCGTGGCTTTTATAAAGTCCAATAAAGACGATGCATCATACGCCTCACATCTTATAAAAATTGAGGTGTATGATGCGCGGAAAATAAAAAATGTTCCGCCAACGGAGCATTGGAAACATGCGGAAGTGCGTGTTAAATACTACGCGCACTCCGAAGAGGATGCTCACGTGGAATCCACAAGAGATGTGATTTACCAAATCACCAAACAGTTAGCGGAAAAAAGTGATTGTGTCAATTACGTTATAGACAATACAAAATAAGTGTAAAAGTAGTTTTAAGATCTTCATTTGTTCCTTTTATCTTTTTTTACTCGATTGTTTGCGTTTTGTTTGTTAATTGCTTTATAACTCGTACCGAACATTTTTCTTTGTATAGCGAACACCTTTTGTATTCTAAGCTTCCTTTCTAGTTATTATTTTTCCGACAAAGAGTCATTGTCTTTCATATTAGATAAGTAACACAAGTTCCAAGCGCCGATGTTCATTGTATAAATAGACCATAGCCATGACTTTGAATAAAGTTTTAATGAATACCATGTTACATTTTTTATGTTTTATTCACAAATACACTTCCCTTGACGAAAATGTAGACTTAACTTAGAACAATAAAAGAGTTTGTTTTATATTTAATTGTTTATTTCAAAAAAATAGACTTGAACATATTTCTTACAATTAGATCGTTACATAGAGAACTCTCAGTAAACACATTTACCAAGTCACACATAGTTTTTCCTTTAATCTTAAAATACAGATAGACTAAACAATATTCCCCGCAGACCGAGGTAAAAGGATTTTGAAATGAGTTGTGGTTATAAACCCATCTCCTGGAATTTCTTTTCAAAAATAGCTTATGACTACCTGTAGGTTTTCGACCAAATGAGTCAAAATATTCACCAATGCCATTAATATCAATGTGTATAGCTATCCAGTGAGACCCCGGTTTTGAGTCGGGATCTAAATTGCTTATAATAAAAGCAGGTAAATTTACCCAAATAGGCAATCGGTTTGCAGCAAAAACATTTGATTTAAAACTGGAACTTATTTTATTCATACAGAGCTGTATTTCATTTGTATCCATGATAAATATAAATTTAGCAGCTTATAAATGATTCTGTTAACAACGTTTAAGAACAAATGATGTATCCTTATTAAAAACAAAGTATTTATTAACTGTTATAATCCACAGTTACGTCACGATTCTTGTTTATTTCAATTACATTATCAAATTCTGCGTATACAATACAGTTAACAGTTTGACTTAGAGACGAATCAAAGCGAACTTCTAACCGAACACTTCCATGTCTGACGAGATTCCAATGTGACGTTGAACTAGCAGATAAATCAGGAGTCAAATCAAAACATAGCAAACAATATCCGTCTCCGTAGTTTGTTCTACTTATTGCGTTACCTTCGTTGTGAAAATGAATGCCAGTCCCAGAAAATAAAGTGTGATATGGTGATGCTATTAAACCAGAGCTAAATGATGGTTGTAATGTTCTAGAAGGTATTTCATGACCGTCTACATACAAACTGAATGAATTCATATTAAAATGTTGAAAGTTGAAAGGATTCAATGCTAAATTACCGTTAAACGCTGAATTTAAGACAAAACCGACAATACATCTTTTAGGAACTTGTCCAAGGAATATATTATCTAATGTTTTACCTTGCACACCTGCCGGTATTGTCAGAACCTTAACTTCCGCTCTTGTTATAGGATACTTTGCAGTTGTTGACGCTAGTACTTTTTGATGGGCTAACAAAACGCTAGGGTTGACTCTTGCTCTTCTTATAATAAGACTAGCATCCATTATTTGTACTTTAAATTTTTTATCTTGATGACAAATAAGATTAAATGTTTCTTTTGAGCGCACTAACTTAACACGCATTTCTACGCCATTTATTAAAAATTTCTCTTGGTTAAACATGTCACCATGCAAGTGACCAATCATTTCAACTTGTCTACTCTCTTTCACAAATTCCATTCTTTTGTGAAACCCTTTGTTCGTTGCGTCAACGGCATCCATATGATGTGCAGTATCTTCGTACCACAATCCACAAGTTAGATGAGATTCTTTGGCTGCTGGACCATAGTTAAGAAGATTCTCCAAATAAGCACGATAGGCATATGTGTTGTTCGGAGGTGATATGAGTTTTTGATTTAAATATATGTCTAGTTGATTGAAAAGGGAATGCAACCAATTGTTAACAGGCGAAACTTGGACATCTGCTTTTAAATTTGTACCATCCTGATTCAATACTTTTGCATTGACATGCAGTAACGTATGTGACAAGTCAATATAGTCATCACCTGATCCGGGAACTTGAAATTCTATAGGGCCGTCGTCGTTTAAAGATGAAATCGGTTTGTAATGAACCCATTGTCCACTTTCAATACTGGTTTGAGTTGACGGCAGGGCAAATATATCTAACTCAGATTTTGCACATTCACATGAATGATTATGTAAGAATGACATTATTTAATATGAAAATATATCTTCGACGTTATACTTTTTAATTTTTTTACTTCCTCTTCGTCGTGATGCTTTTAACGGAATGAGTCGTTCTCGTCTTTTAGTTGACATTTTATACCCAGATCCTGACATTAGAGAATCAATTTTTTCATCAGCTTTTCTTTTTAAGTTAGCACTTGCATCTTTGAATCGAGACTTGATCGAACTCTCCATAGGACGTGAATTTACCATATCAGACAGCAGGCCGATCCCCGCATCTAATGTTTCTTTCCCTACAGCCCTAAAACCACTGGATAACAAAGGAATCACAGACCTAAATAGCCCACCCAAAAAGCTTCCAATCCCATGACCTCGTTGAAATGGAACACCTTTATAGACAATTCCTACACCAGAGCCAGCTTGATGTAAATAATAATGTTCATATGGACAAGAGGCAGACGATCGTTTGTGAGTCATTTTATTCGTTGAAAATGTAGCTTCACACAAGAAGATCCAAATTGAAATGGTACTCTGGCACCGGTAGTCGTTCTTATATCTATTTCAATCGTATCGAACTCTCTACGTAAAACAGGTACATAATGAGCAGGTGAGAAGACATGCATTTTGTAAGCTCCATAAACGAACTGAGTTGGATCCAATGGAATTATTCTCAACAATGATGTTATAACATCCCCCACTACTTGCGGTTCAATGATATCGGTATACACAAATATTTGTGATGGTAACCCTAAATACAAATTTACTGGATTTTTCCCAATTGAAATTTGTTTTAAATTAGATCGTGGTTTGAAACCTAGCTGCAAACTCAGTATCGGTGATGTTATGATAGATGTTATATCTTCAGTTGCAGTTATAGCCACCATTTTTGATATTTTATCACACCTAAATTTCACCTTATTTTTTAATTGCGGGTTTTCATTGAACGCGTCAAGGAAAGTGTCAACGCTATCATATGTAGTAGCAGGTATGTGAGTTTTTATATCTATGATTTTGTCAAACTTGTCATTAGGTAATCGTACTTTCTTTTTTATATAGATGATATTTTCTTGATCTTGAACATTGTACATGGAACGTGGGTATTGAAATTCCACTAAACCAACAACCCATTCTCCTTCTAATTTAACGGTCTTAGGTAGTTTGGTCATAAAATGTGCTGTTGTATTATCAGTATAATAAGCCGTCGAGCTATTGCTTAACAAAGTTATATAAAAACTTCCTTCACTCATATTTTTTCTAAGTTTGATGCAAGAATCCAAGAATTAAATTTACTCGGATAACCTTGCCACTTCACTAACACTTCCTTTCTGCCACCAACACGCCGAGAGCGTATTATTTTATCAATTTTATACTTCATGGAGGGGTGATAAGTTGTTTTTTGTAATTCTTTAGAATAAAATGTACCTACGATTGGTTCACCATCCAAGTCCTTTAAGGTATAAACAAGTCTCGGAGATCGTCTAATGATTGCATCAATTATAAAAATTTCATCACTCCAATTAGTTTCATAACCCTTTTGAAATATGTGTTTATATTTAGTTATTCGAACATGATCACCTACATTCAGCTGTGTGGTTTCTAATGAAATTTGTTTGTCTTTTTTTCTATCATATAAGTTACACCAAACAGTCATGATATTATTAAAATTAACATCAATTGGTCGCATTTTGATACTAGAATGATAACTATGGTTATAAGAGTGAAGAAGATCTTGTAATATATTAGTGTAGTTGTAAGTATTTCTATGAGTAAAATAACGCCACATTTTCATTTTAAGAGTTCTTTGAAACCTTTCAACTATACTTGCTTTAATGTCTGGATTATTAGTGGTGTAATAATTAATGTTTTTGCTTTTAAAGTAGTCTCTTACCACCTTTGAAACAAATTCTGTGCCTTTATCGGATTGGATGTGACGAGGGGTAGATTTGGCTTCTGCAAATATGCTTTCAAAACATTGTTTAACTGTTTCTGAATCCTTCTTTTTCATGGCTCTTGCAAAAGCATATTTACTAAAAACATCAATAACACAAAGAATATATTTATATCCATCATTATATTGACTATAAGTACGCATATCACTGAGATCAGCCTGCCAGAGTTCATTATAATTAGATAGGATGTATCGATTCCTAGTAAATCGTCGGTGGACAGGTTTATGTAAAGTATACGTTTCCTGAGACTGTAACCATTTTTTTACTTCCTCCTTGCTCATATTACCTTTCATTTCCTTCGCTAACTTATCTATACTACTGTAACCAGCTGGGTTGGACACATCGTAGTAAATCTTATTTATATCTAATAGGGGGTCCATTTTTCCCAATCTAATTTCTTTTTGGTCGACTCAATTGTTTTAGCAGAAATAGGTGTAGATGCGTTTTTTACTTTAAATGATGAATCCCTTGTATTTTTAGAAGATGATGATGATGCGCGAAACTCGTTGGTGTAATCTCTCTTCATATACTCCAAGTTAGCAGGATTACCAATACAAAATGTAGGAACTCCTATATCTTTTAAAACCAATGCAAATTCTTCCCAACCTATTGGTTTTGCGCGTTTTAGAGGTCTTGTTACATCGTTTATCAGATCGACAATATTGCTATTTGGGATCACTCGATTGTTTAACACAACTTCCCCTCCTGTCTTCCACCAAATTTTTTTTTTATTAAGGATAATAATGTCCATTAAAGTTTGGGTTTTCGATCGATAAGATTTCGGTATTCCTTGTACGATATGAGATGGAGTTAATTCCACAGGATAGTATTGATTCGTTTTATTAAGTGGTGGTGTAGCAGGAACATCATCTTCCAGCAAAGTTGGGCTTGCGACTGAGTCATTATTTGCATTTTCCTGCTTTTTTACCTTTGAATCTAAGTCACTGTTGAGGTTGTTTAAGTGATCAACTCCATCCATTACTATTGGTATTTTGAAAGGCTTTCGATCTGCTTCGGCAAAATGTAAAAATCGCTGCAGTGCTTGGGAATATAATGCCCATTTTTCACGATCATCCATTTTACTTTTCAATATTTTTTTCATCTCTCCATCTAGACGAGACGATGAGTTCTCTGATAGCTCATTATTTTTAAGTCTTTCAATAAAATCTTGTTCTACCAAAAGCATTTTTTTTGTGTTCTCCATTTTGGTTATAAAGAGTTTATTAAAGCACTTAAAACTGCACCTAAAATAACAGGTAGAAATGCACCACCCTTTTGAATGATGATAGTTTTTCTTAGTTTTTGTTTTCCCTTTGAAACTAGCTTGCGTAATATGTTCTTGTGTTTATTTAATTTAGATTTTTCTTTTTTTTCTAATGGAATTTTTCCTTTTAGCACGTTATAAATACACTCGCAAATAATATTGATTTCATCATCATCACAAGCTTTGAGTAAAGCCGTGCGATATTTTGGTTTAAGTACTTGCAACGCTTCAAGTAAGTGTTTATATGTGCTCACACTCGAGTGCATCATTTAGAACTGACTAAAACTTGTTGATTCCTGTTATATTTAAATCCTTTTTTAGGAATGTAAACTGTGCAATTTTTATCGAACGGAAATATTTTAGTTTTGAAACGACATAAGTCATCTGTATTTTGTTTCAGATCAATCATGAGATATCCATGGGCATCCTTAGTAGCATCTTTATAGGCTTCATCCACGAATTTTGAATTTTCAGGATAAACTTGTCGCGACAAGTATCGTATTTGAGTTTTATCTCTAGGATTTTTAAAATATACAATGTAACTTGTGTTTAGCGAGATGTCACGTTGACCTCGTCCCTGGTGAAATATATTTTGTGTAATATAAAACACGCTTAAGTTTCTGTGATGACTACCCTTCGTGAAAATATCAACGATCCGTCCATCTGACTCCCTCATCAAATCATCGATAATAAGAAGTTTAGGTTGCTTCCCATCAAACATGTTAATATCAGGTATTCCTTGACTATAATTAACATTTTCCAGATTGTACAAAGGTTGCATTTCATCATAACACCAAATAACTTCCGAAAAATTTACATCGCATAGTACTTTGCAATCATTTAAAAAGTTTGTGACAAATTTTGATTTTCCACACCCACTGGGACCAGCAACAATGGCCGTAAAAGGGTGACAAAAGTGAATCATTATATAAATCTGTTATACGTGTTGAATCTAAAAGTACTAAAACACTAATGATTTTTTTTTAAGTCCAAACAAGGTTATATAGTTTTGTCACACCTGAATAATTTTTAAATAAAAACACATGAAATTTATCTAAACACTTTATTTAATTTAAAAAAAAAAGAGTAAATTACATCTTTCTGTAATCTTATTACTAGTCCATGCATAATACTACAAAGAAAAAACTTAAATTTATAAAAAAAAAATGTCTAAAAACATTCTGAAATTTTTAAATTATACATAAATTACAACTTTCTATTATCTTATTACCAGTCCATACTCAATAATTACAAAAAAATTTGTTACGAATTTAGGAACAATCGCAAGTACAGAAAAGTAATATTAACACTGAATGTCCTTTATTCTGTAGTGGCCCCAAGCAAGCGTGTCAGTGGAATTTTCTAGTAAATATCGTTTTGTATCACTGTGTGATAAAGATATTTTGTTTATTTTTTGTGTAAATATAACATGTTTTATAGACCTGAACCGCATCATTTCACACAACAGATTATCTTTTTTGAACAAACATGTTTTGTAATTGTCAATGTTAAATTTTTTAGTAATACATTTATTAACTCCTTTTGCTTTTGCTATAAATTCGTTTTGTACATCCATTGCATACATTTTTGATCGAAGGCCAATAAACTCTTTAAAAATTTTACCATTATTTTCATCTTTAAAAAAACCCAATTGCTTTTTATTTACTAATGGCAAACCGTATTGATTGTCAGGAGGATAATCAGAAGTATCAAAGTAAGATTCTAGATCTATTAGTATATCAGCGTAAAAGTTATCCGTAAATATTTGATATACCAAACTGTCCGTGTCCGTGTAAAGCAATTTCAGTTTATCTGGATATTTGGTTTTCATGAAGTCATAGTGAAATTCATACATTAAAGTTTTTGACAAATCTAATATACAAAATCCTAAATAAATAGGTTTGTTGTACAAGACTTTTGTTTTTTTCAACTGTACTGCAACCAAATTCTCCGAAAATATAGAAAGGCTGTGAAATTCAGGTCTTGCTATTAAAGATTGAACTCCTTGAGTTTTTCCGTGGTTTTGCCAGTGGTTAAGTAATTTAACATTCACTCTTTTATTTATATTTTCCATAGTTTTACCGAAAACAGAATTGTTCATGAGTTTGAAGAAGTCTTTTTCAAATTCTGATCTGGCCAACGAACGCATGTGTGTATTTAAATCGATGTAAGTCTTTAACCATGCCTTTTGTTCAAACTTTAAAATTCTGTGAATTTTTAGCAAACGTAAACCAGATTTTAAACATTGTTTTAGATTTCGATAGTGAATCACATAGTTCGCTTTGTTATTTAAATTAGGAATCAGCTTTTTTTCTTTGGTATCACCTAAACAAACGTTTTCTGGGCAGAATGGTAAATCAGAATGAAAATCGTGTAAGTTATTTGGGTATTCCAAATCAACTTCTAGAATGTATCCGTGTTCAGCATCATCAGAAACATTAAAATCGGTATTATTATCCACCCATTCAAACTTGCCAATGGGAAGGCATTGTGACATTGCCCAACCGTAAAGGTTATTTGCATCTAGATACATCAAAAATGAAGATGGTAACGTAGGATCATATTCAGACATAAATATATTATTAGCTTTCCCATGTCTGTTACTACATTGAGAAATACCACCTCTTATGTTATTTGCAATAAAAGAAATTTTGTCAATGTCCGTTAGAAGTTCTAGATTAATTTTAGTAGACATTAACATAGCATCCCAACTTAATCCAGGTGCCGTGTAATATTGTGCAGGATCCAATCCATATGTTTCTTTACAAACATTTCTAAAATTTTCAAACACATCTGCTAACAACAAAACATCAGTTTTTAAGTAAAGATTTGAATAATCCCCCATGTTTTTACATTTAAAGTGATTCCATACGTCACGTGCATGTTTATAATCATTTTCTGAAATGTGGTTATCATTTAATGAGCTGTAAAAATCATCGTGATTGGGAAGACTAACCAATTCTAATGATTCAAAAGATGTCATATGTTCATATGGATATATTCCTTTTCGTATTAAGCGTTTGAAGTCTTCTTCAGATGGAAAATTTAACCGAAGTTCATGAAACTGATCGGGCAGTAAATTTTTGGCTAACTTATCAAGACTGCTACTCATAAATTTTAAGGAATCAAGAAATCTTAATTTCATTACATGGTTATTGATGTGAAATTGCTTGGAGAAAGAAATATATTTTTCTTTGTTTTGTGGGATAACTTCTATGTCCCCCTCTTCAAATCCAAGCCCGTGTACAATAAAATGAGCATCATAGCTACTCAAATTGTGTAAAAACACAGGTAAGAAATTAGGGGTTCGATATTTCTCAGAACAGGATGGATGAGCGACTCCTTCAAAAGCACCGGTATGTTGGTTATGAGACACAATGAATTCTTCATTTAATTTTTTTTCACAAATGAAACAGGTATCACTTTGTGCTATGGTTACTTTATCTTGTTCCGTTAAGGGCAAAGGACATTTTACAAAAGTGTTCTTTTTGCAAATGTTCTCTAAATCTTTTTTTAATAATTTCATAAATGATTCGGCACAATTTTGACCTGTGTATGTTCTATATACAGATAAACTGTCATCATATGAACATTTAATATAGTATCCAAAACTGTACATTACATGTTCCTGAACATTGGTTGTTGAGGATTTATTCGGATCGTTGATACAAGTTTCAATGGGTTTTAAAAATGCTTCGAAATCGGCATATATAACAAATGGGACCCTCAATTTACGATCGTAGTTATTGAATGATATTTGGTTAGAGGGAACTAATTCATTAAACCAGTTTCTTTTACTATCGTTTTCAGAGGGTAAGTTTGTACATACATGAAAACAGTCATGTTTTTGATGTTTCTGCAATTTTTCATGTGAAGTGAAATAAATTAAACAACCATCACATAAGTGGATTGCATGCTCTGACGTCGTCATTTGTTTTGATACTAATCGCGATAGACTTTTTATGTAACAATAATGGCCCTTAGTACCGTGATTTAAATACAGCAAGTTTAAATGGATAGTTTTCCTACTTTTCGTTAAGTGTAACGGACCAATAACTTTATTTTGCTTGCTTTTCGAATCGTACTCCAAGCCAAAAACATTAATGCTTAGATCATTCATTTTCTCGAATTTATGAATATCGTTTATTTTTATTGGGAAGGAAAGATTTTCAAATTTCAATTTATTTCTGTGCAATTTGTACGACGAGACCCTGTTAGAGTTGTTATTTGGCTCATATAAACCTGACAGTATAGCCCAACGGAAGCATTCATGGTCTTTGTTTTTAACGTTGATAACTGCTTTTTTGTTTTTTATATCCAATGGTAAGTTTATGTAAGATGAACCACGCAAAGGATTGAATTTATTGATATTCATGTCTAAATATTTTATTTTAACTAAACTCCATCCGCTGTCTTTTTTTTCAAAATTGGTTACTTTGTTAACAATTTCAGTTACAAGTGATGCATAAATACCATCTGTGGCGTCCCCCTTGCAAACGACGTAATTTAACGATTGAAAGTCAAAAACATTATTAAGTTGCTTAGTTTGTTGTGTAAAGTCTGCATTAAGAATGAAATTTACTTTTACGACAGTTTGTTCTGCTATGGATCGTTCTAGTAACTTAAACACTTTTCCCTTGATATTATGCAAAAATAATTCTGGTGTTTCAAATGCATTGGTAGTAACGGAATCAGGTAAAATTCTGTAAGTAACTATTCTATTCCCGAACGCGCTTTCAATTAACTGAACGTTTGTAAATTCCTTGTCAGAACTTATCACGTTGTTTTTATGAGTATTACTTTTCAAGTGGTTGGAATAATATTTTCTAGATACTGACACGTGACACACAGGACATTCAATTTTGTGATTACTTTCTGTACTCACGTTTTGGTGTCCAACTGATACTGTTGACGTTGCCACAGCAGCGTAGCTAGCTGAATTGTTCAAAGGTTTATTTTTCTTTGTTGGTGGTTCGGCAGTCACGGTAGACATTGCTGATCTTTTTTTATTTACACCTCCTCGGCCAACTTGTAAAGATCTGCAAAAATAAAACAATTATTAATATTACAAATTATTGACAATTATAACATAAACAAAAACACCTAAAAGTTTAATACTAACTCATTTCTCGTCTACAATTTAAACAATATGCCTGCATTGGCAGTACACCATCAATTTCATCGGATGTGTCAGATTGATGAGTGTGTATGATGTGTCCACTGCATGGTGTGAAATATGGCATAATCTCCGTATCCTCTAACCACGAAAGTGGTAAAACTTTTTTTAAATACCATAATCGTATCAAATTATGGAATTTGGACAAGATCAAAGATTTATCTAGGCTTGCAATTTCACTTTGAGATAGATCCAAATTGAAATACATCTTAAATAGAACTAGTCTTATGCCGTCGCGAGAAAAGTAACAAATGATTTGAAGCAACTGGCATTCGGTTTAAATACCTTAAAATCCACCCCTACCAGCTACAACTAGCAAAAAACGAGTTGAAACATGTTTCGGTAGGATGGGTATCCATTACAATGACACAATATAACAAAGGTAACTATTAGCATCAAATGAGTTGAAGCATGATTCAGTAGGATGGATATCTATGACAATAGCACAATTATAACAAAAGCAGAATTATAACAAAGGTAAGTAACCTACGTTTTAAAATATTCTTGTTCCACTTTTTCGCAGAGTTCGTATAGCCTTTGGTCTTCAGTAAGCTGTTCAAGTTGTTGGTCGAAGAAGTTGCAGCTCTGTCCGTCCATTATTACGTCTTCGTTAGAATGTGTTTTTTTTTAAAGCGGGCTATGGTCTATTTATACAATGAACATCGGCGCTTGGAACTTGTGTTACTTATCTAATATGAAAGACAATGACTCTTTGTCGGAAAAATAATAACTAGAAAGGAAGCTTAGAATACAAAAGGTGTTCGCTATACAAAGAAAAATGTTCGGTACGAGTTATAAAGCAATTAACAAACAAAACGCAAACAATCGAGTAAAAAAAGATAAAAGGAACAAATGAAGATCTTAAAACTACTTTTACACTTATTTTGTATTGTCTATAACGTAATTGACACAATCACTTTTTTCCGCTAACTGTTTGGTGATTTGGTAAATCACATCTCTTGTGGATTCCACGTGAGCATCCTCTTCGGAGTGCGCGTAGTATTTAACACGCACTTCCGCATGTTTCCAATGCTCCGTTGGCGGAACATTTTTTATTTTCCGCGCATCATACACCTCAATTTTTATAAGATGTGAGGCGTATGATGCATCGTCTTTATTGGACTTTATAAAAGCCACGCCTTCCGCAGTAGCTTGGCTGACGCTCGACGACTTTACAGCAACTTTCCTTTTCTTCCGTTTTTCAAAGAAGCCATCTATGCTGTTATTAGGCCTCTTGTTAGTGTTAGCAATAGCTTTTTTGACTTTATAGGCCAACGTTCCTTCTTCATCACTTGCTTCGTCGTCGGGATAGTAATAATTTTTAAATGTGTTTTCCTGTAACAAAATAAAAACGTTATTCAAACGGTCCTTCAAAGTAGATTTACATGGTAAACACAAAAATGGATGAAGGTTATATTACAATCAATCAAAATCTGAAATAAGTGGGCACACATAAAACATAGATGAAGGTTATGTTACAATCAATCAAAATCTGAAATAAGTGGGCACACATAAAATTATGACTACATACTTACATCCATTTCAGCAACGAAACACTGCTTTCAGCAACCTTGCACTAAACTTCACGACTCACGACTCTCTTACTGGAAGATCTTGCTCGGAGAATTGTTTGGGGCGCAATGAAGCCGAGATGTGATGGCGGGCTTTTATACCCAGCGCAATCCCTACGAGTTGGGACAGGTATTTTTTTAAAGAAGGGCTTCGCTTATTGAACAGGTATAAACTCGTATTCCCCAGACGCGGTTTGTTGAATAACAAAAGACAGCGGCGGTTCTTTTGATACAAAGACAACAATAAAGCAATTATACAATGCCGTCCGCGTTCTTGAGGTCCTTTATGCGTAGTGCAATTTAGCAGGTTTAAACCAGTATCTTCAAAGACATACACTCAAAAAAACATAACGCTCCTCTTATTGACGATGGTCAGGTAAACGGTTCGCCTAGTGAACACGTTCAAACTAGCTATTTTTTCAAAAAGCTCTCTTTGCATAGTGTATTGATGTTAAGTAATTAAATAATAAAAGATCGTGGTGCGTTTGATACAAAGAAAACAATAAAGCTACTGAAACCGTTTACTGCATTATGTAAACTCTCTGTCTATATGTATATTCATAAAATAAACTTTAGCTATATAATATGTCCACAAAATGTAGGATAGTACCTACTGTGTAAGCGAAGCACAAGGCTGCGTTCTTAATATCCTTTGTACATAGTGCAATCCTACAAGTTTTGACTAGTATTTAAATAATCTAATTGCGTAACAAACACGTTAAAACTAGTATTTCTAAGGAGTACTTAATAAGGTTAGAAGTAAAAAGCAATAAAGCAACAAAATTCTTGTTTTTAACTGAAACCATTTACTATTTAGCGTAACAATATTCTCCAAAACGTCGGTTAGGTTAGGTTAGATTTATGATAGTCCTGAAAGTTATGGATTCAGAATAAAATAAGTAGTTTGCAAAATAAGAATTTGTCAAAAGATATGTCCACGCAACATCGAGTTGCGAATCAAAAGTACAAACCAAGTATAGCGTGACAATATTCTCCAAAACGTAGGTTAGGTTAGATTTAAGATAGGCCTGAAAGTTATGGCTTACGAATTTCTCCAAAACGTAGGTTAGGTTAAGTTAGATTTAAAATAGTCCTGAAAGTTATGGCTTGCGAATTTCTCCAAAACCTAGGTTAGGTTATGTTAGGTTTGAATTTGTCCAAAATGTAGGTTAGGTTAGGTTTGAATGTCTCCAAAATGTAGGTTAGGTTAAGTTAGGTTTGAATTTCTCCAAAATGTAGGTTAGGTTAGGTTTGAATGTCTCCAAAATGGAGGTTAGGTTAAGTTAGGTTTGAATTTCTCCAAAATGTAGGTTAGGTTAGGTTAGATTTATGATAGTCCTAAAAGTTATAGGCTACGAATAAAAGTGTACTGCGAATAATGCGATAGGATATTTATGTGCTGATAGAATAATGAATTGAAAGTGGACTTACGAAAAGACATGGTATTTTATTTGTACGGAGCGTGGCGGGCGATCAGGTACCCAGGAAAAAAAAAGGTCGGCACCGAACCCCCAAGTGGGCGCAGGTAAGAAGTTGAACGTAACAAAGGGTGAGTAGGAAACAAAGGAAAGGGTCTCTATCCTTTTATGAGTATGTGATTAAGTGTTGGTATTATGTTGCAATGGAAGTACATATATACGTGAAGGAGTGGGCGGAGCGTGATGAGACCCCGTCCAATCGCTTTAAATGGGGTGTTGACCTTTTTTTTTTTTTTTTTTTTTTTTTTTTTTTTTTTTTTTTTTTTTTTTTTAGATTTCTTTGCCCCCAAATCCGCCATTTTGAGCGAAAAAAAAGTGATCCAGAACCGGCGAATCCCTACTACTGTAGATCGATCAAACCCCGTAATGTAAAGCAACTTGCACGCTAGATTTCATTCTATGGAATGGAACTACGGCCTTAGAGAGTTTAGCCCGATGGCCTCCTTACTTCAACAGGCTAACAAATTACTCGTTTTTTATGGTTCCGTAGCCAAAGGGTAAAACGGGACCCTATTACTAAAACTCTGCTGTCCGTCTGTCACCAGGCTGTATCTCAAGAGCCGTGATAAATAGACAGTTGAAATTTTCGCAAATAACGTATTTCTGTTGCCGTTATAACAACAAATACTAAGAAACAGAATAAAATAAATATTTAAGGGGACTTCCATTCAACAAACGTGATTTTTTTGCCGTTTTTATA
Source organism: Ditula angustiorana (assembly GCA_963691745.1). Lineage (NCBI taxonomy): Eukaryota > Metazoa > Arthropoda > Insecta > Lepidoptera > Tortricidae > Ditula > Ditula angustiorana. The sequence goes on from OY829495.1 coordinate 5,567,109, forward strand.
GATAATGGTACGGAACCCTTCGTGCGCGAGCCCGATTCGCACTTGGCCGGTTTTTTAATACAATTAACTAAATCTAATGTCTAATACACACGGGAAGCAATCAATCACTTCATGCTAATTATGTTTAACACCTTCATTGTTCGGGGCAAATAAATTAAATGGCCAAATTGAATAGAATGAGATAACGATCGATATGTAGAATCCGTATGTTAATTTATGTGAGGAGGGTTTTAGTTTTGTCTGAATGGTTTAATACGGAGAGACGGGCAAGTTTTTATTGAACGCACTGAGGGTCAATTCTTGCGGCAAGTACGTACCCGGCCAAAAAGATTGCACATCGGTCTTTGGAAAGAGACAGTTGGCTGTTTACGAAGATTTACGAACACTGGCTACTGTCCATCAGTCATCGTAATAATTAAGTGTTGTTTCATACCAAATAAATACTACAATTTATGGACTTAATTAGTTTACGTCAAATGATGACATGTAAACTTTGAATATCTATAGAGAGTTATTGCAACTACTAGACAAAGGATAATAAACCAATTCTGTATTATTTTGTAATTGAATATAATAGGGCCAATTTTTTCAATAAGTATTGTAAATTAAAAATTTCTAAAATTCTCAATTCCTTCCATTTCACTATTTGTGCTCCCAATGAGGTCAATATCATTGTCACTAAAAACCGTATTTATTACTAGTCTATCAGTGTAACAACAGTGTAACAGTGTAATAATCAAAATCGTTCATATCTAAATTCCTTTTTTGGTCCTCCTTTTTTCGGAATCGTGAACTTGACTGAAATGGACAGTGTCTCAGTACTAACTTCGTTTAATATTTTGTTCAAAGTTATTCTGGAAATTACAGTGTCATTTGCAACTCGCCATTTAAACTTCTTAAAATAATAACGTACATGTCATCCTCATTTTTGAAAATCTGTCGGCTTGCAAAATAATTATAAACATTGTAAATAATTTCGCGTTCCTAAAGGTTTTCCTCTTTTTCTTAAAGATGACATCGCACGATTTAAAGTTGGGGGGTTTCAGCAACTCTATATTATTTATTTTCAAATAAATGCGTCCGTACCCTACTGGATCTGTACAACGACTGACGAACGTCACATAGGTAGTGTGAGACAACGCTCTATGAAGCCGAAATTAGCCGAGTCTCTTTCCAAAGACCGATGTGCAATCTTTTTGGCCGGGTACTGTAGATATGAATTCACATTGGAAATATGCCAAAAAATACTGTTCGTTTTTTTTTATTTGTCATTTCAACAGGCTAACAAATTACTTGTTTTTTATGGTTCCGTAGCCAAAGGGTAAAACGGGACCCTATTACTAAAACTCCGCTGTAAAAAAAATACTGTTCGTTTTTTTTGTCATTTTGTATCATAAATCGCATGTGAGAAAAATGTGAGGTTTCAAATGGAATTGATAGTTGTTTTTAAACCATATTCATGGTTCCATTATTTTTTGATAAGCCCTATTCAGATTCAGCCCTATGATCCGTGGCTATCTAATTAAATGAGGTTTTCTAAAATAACATAAGTACTTTCTATTTTAATAAGATACTAATTTTTATATATTTTAAAAAAATATTTTACATGCAATTCTTAGTACCAATTGTTTAAAGTTTAGATTTTTGATTTTGGCGTATTATTTCTTAACTTGACTTAACTTGCACTGTAAATAAAAGCGATTTCAATCATAAATTAAATTTATATTATAATCGCAAAAAAAATTATGAATAATATGAGCCTCCTGTGTCCTACAGTTGAATATAAAATGCAAAATATAATTATAATAACAATAAAACATAGTTTCTAAAAATAAACCAAAAGGATAAAAAAACGAAAACAGAGCATGAAAGAAAAAAAAAGATTAGAAAGATACTTAAACAACAATAAATCGTTGAAGTTTCAAACCAGTTAAAGATTGAAATCTCAAGCATTACAACCGCAGCATTATTAGCGGTCATATTTAGTCTGACATTTGACATAAAACACAAACGCAGACTCAACAGAGGCGACACATTGTAGTGAGAACTAAATCACAAAACATGAACGTCACGAGTTGTCACAACCGAGTAACTTAACACTGCATTCAATTTTGAGTGCTCGGCCAATGTTTGCGCCAATGTCTCCCTTTTTTTACTATCTTCTCTGGGCTGAAATGGATTTTGCCAATGACGACTTTGTCATTACTGTCATTGTAATTGTAATTTTTTTTTAATATTTGAGAATAGATGTAAAATAACATTGTAATCTTGATTTATTTAAAAAATTACACCTCGTTGAGTTTCTTGCCGGTATCTTCTCATCAGAGGTTTTTCCGAACCAGTGGTAAATTTTTTGACATTCATAAGTGCTACCTGTAAGCCTAATCTGAATAAAACATTTTGACTTTGACTTTGATTAGACACGCTGGGAGGATTTTTGTGGAGTAGGTAGTTTTTGACTCAAAAAACGTTCAGTGTTAATAACGACACAGACAGTACAAGACAATAACAATAATTAAAGCACATTGTTATGTTGTTAATGTTGGTAAAGACGAACCTACTTATTTATTGTTTTTAAGTTGTAGAGTTAGAAGAAAGTGACAAAAGGTAAATAGAAGAATAATGCTTACCATCAGGGGACCCTCTTGCTTGTATGCCTGTATTGTATAAAAATAAAGACTACATTAAAATTTAGTGCATGGCCAATGTTTGTGCCAAATGTCTCCCTATTTAATAATGCATTCATAATATTCATAAAAAGGGGTAGCATGTGTAAGTGTTAAAGGGCTACTGACAGAAACATTATTACTTAGTATATTATAACACAGAAATGTAGTCTAATGGATTTTGTTCTGCTTTAGTGAAAAAGGTATTCAGTGTGTTAAAATTAAACTTATAGATGTTTTTCTTTGTAGTTCTATGGAAACTTTTTGATTCACGTGATTCAACTGTACTATCGTTACCTTAGCTTGTCTACCTTGTTTCGTTAATTATTACTCATAAGTACCTCTTTCTCATTAGTCCAGTACGAGAAACGTATGACCCTTTTAGAACCGCCCTAATTCATTAATTGATTATTCAAATTATATTTTCCTTTTATCCGTTTCCATTATGTTTAAAATGTTCTAAGTTAAATCTAGAAACTTCCTAAAAGCATTATTTATTCTATTTTGAGATTTGAACTATGGAACTCAAGTTTGCTAGTCCATAGCATAAGTCACTAGGCTACGCCCCCTTCTTCCTAACAGCTCAAAATTTTGCATAAATTGCCAACGGAACACATGCTCTCGAACAGATTGCGTCCAATTCAATTTTCTAACACAATATTTCACACAAAACACGCGGGATAAAATCATTTATAAAGGCGTCACAAAACATTTACATTTTCCTGATTTCAGGGTTGGCACTAGCTCTAAAATAAAATGGAACACATTATGTGTGATTGCTCTCGCCAGGCTGAGAATGAAACTCCTTGGTACCGCATACCCGAAACAGGAGAATTCACAGCACTACCATTGCAACACGTCACCCACTTTATGCAGGAGGTGGAGAAAGCGATGAAATAAGTGCGATGGAAGGTTACATGTACAAAAGATCCCATCGGGTCGAAGTGTATCTGAAGGGACCCTTAGTGGATAAGATAAGATAAGCTCTAATATTAAACCAAACACCTTAAATATGGTTCGTTGGTCTCGCGCCGCTGCGACGCAGCATACATGCAACAGGGGACTGTCAATTTCATTCGCCAAGTCTGACGGTCGATCAATCAGATTGACAGATTCTTGTTGCATTGATGTTACATCGCTGACACGCCACTCCAATGAACGACAGACCTGAGTTTCAAACTCGAGGTAATGGCGTAAATAGGTAGATAGTAGCCCTGTTATATTCTAAGAGCGTACACACTTCGTTCCATGTCATTGTCCCTGTCTTACTTGCTCGATGTAGCGCAAGTGAACGAGACCGCAGGTGCTGCTTCGGTGTCGCACGCAGCGCTGGCGTTCTACGATAATCGCCCCCCACCACTGCAGATATAACGACAGGATATTTAAAACAAAATGGCGACAAAGAAAAAAGGTCACATAAAGGTCTTCTGCACGTTTTTAAAAACAGTTGTTTAATCTGATATTGATATGAATTTTCTATTCCGCCGGTTCAGAGCTAAAATATTTGCCGGGGCTCCTATTAAACCTTAACTTCGTAATACAAATAATCACTAACTACACAGTCAGCATTAGCATAAACAGCTCTAATCTCGTTTACACAGCACAAGCCACGTGGCACACACTAAAATAACAATTTTGGCATTGTGGCAACCCTACGACCGCCTAGGGCGAGTGCATATCGTTTGGCTAATTTGGTGATGTTATACAAGTCGCCTCACTCTTTAGCCTGCCTATTACGATATTGGACTGTCATAGGGAGGGGACGGCATAATGGGTTTATCGACATCGATATGTTACTTTTTAACAGTTTTTTGTTTAAAAAACAGGGTAATTGACACCGTTAATTGTTAATTGCATTAAAAAACCATTAAATAACGGAAGGTAAGATTAGTGGCCTTTAGAAACTAATTAACAAAACACCATTTAAAAAATGATTGTCTTTGGAACTGATTACTTGAATGTTACGCTTCGAATAGAGTTTAAAACTTTTAAAGAGAGTTTTGACTGAAGAGATATTGTAGTTTATTTTTCGATGAAAATTTTAATGTTAGTTTTTAAATGTTTTTAATGTTAGTTTGAAGTTCTATACTATAATAAGAAGAGATTGTAGAAATGACTGAATGGTCAGAATATGAAATTCTATTTGAAGTGACGTGGGAACTTTAACATTTTTGTACCTTAGCGTTCAAGACAAGTTTAAGAGATCACCTCTAAAGCTTTAAAATCGGTTTTTATATTTAGAAAACTAATAAAGTGGCTGGCCAGTATCTTTCACGGAGATTATCAATAGGGAGAGATTTCCATCCCAACGTAAACAGCAGCCGGGAAATAAACTAGCACGAAAAGAGTATACAAGGAAAGAATACATCATACTTTCACCATAGACAAACTATAAATAACATGAACTTTTTCTCAACTTCGCAAGAGATATTGTTACATTTTTAAAGACTCGCATCTAAAAATGTAAAAAAACTTATGGAGTGGAATAATCTTCTAAAGAATCATACCTAATCAATAGTCGTGTATAAATAATATCTCACTTTAACAAATAAAGAAAGAAAAAATTACGATAATTTTTTTATAATGATTGGATGGACCGAAGATAATGAATAGACTGACAGTATTACATGGGAGTCAACAGGCGGTCTTGTCACTAAGCAACGATCTCTTCCAGACAACCTTTGGATAGAGATACAGTGAAAATTAATCAAAGCCAACCAAGCACAATCAAGATAAACGTAAAGTCAAAGTCAAAGTCAAAATGTTTTATTCAGATTAGGCTTACAGGTAGCACTTATGAATGTCAAAAAATTTACCACCGGTTCGGAAAAACCTCTGATGAGAAGATACCGGCAAGAAACTCAACGAGGTGTAATTTTTTAAATAAATCAAAATTACAATGTTATTTTACATCTCAAATATTTTAAAAAATTACAATTTAACAATTTAACACAGCAGGTGTACAATCTTTGGAGCCAGGGATCGCCAATACAAATCGGGATCATTTCTAAACATGCTTGTCCAAGATATAGTCATTGATTTTATAATACGCCCGAGAAATTAATGTCTTCTTGATAATAGATTTAAATTTTGTATAATTTAGTTCAGTTATGTTTTTTGGAATTTTGTTGTAAAATCTTACGCAATTTTCCATGAACGACTTATTGGTTTTAGCCAGTCTGTAAGTTGGAACTTTAAGCTTTCCTGTATTTCTAGTAGCCTTTGGCTTATCGACATTGGTAGGGAAATTGCATATATTTTTCCTTACGTACATGATTATTTCAAAAACATATAGCGACGGTAGGGTTAAGATGTCTATTTCCTTGAAAAATTCCCTTAATGACTCAAGGGTATCTATATTATAAATTGCTCTAACTGCCCTTTTTTGTAAAATGAAAACTGACTCAATATCTGCAGCAGATCCCCATAAAATAAGGCCGTACGAAATAATGCTATTAAAATAGGCGAAATAGACCCACCGTGCCGTCGCTACATTGGTTAGCTGCCGAATTTTTCTTACTGCAAAAGCAGCAGAACTCAACCTACTTGCTATATAAACATACATAAATAAATGCATACAATACGTAAATATAACCATAAGAAACCATAGTTGTAATGCAAGAATAATCCGAAGAGATGGTGTACGTTAATTATTATTATGTTTCTGTCAGACTCCGTATGAAGTATGCTGCAGAAACCAGATTGGATTTTCCAGAAATCAGCAGTTTTTAAAGCTTTTTGTCGTATTATATGATAACCAGATTGGATTTTCCAGAAATCATCAGTTTTAAAAGCTGCTGATTTCTGGAAAATCCAATCTGGTTTCTGCAGCATACTAGAGATCGTCGTAGACGTTATGAGCATCCAATCCTTTTGCGTAGGCTAACTCTAACGTGTTAGTAATCTTAACATGTTTCTTATTCTCATTTTAACTTCTCTCCTGGAGAGAAGTTGTATTGAGAATAATACAGCGACGCAGCCGATAGTGAGCCAATTAACTTTTACACACAATTTTTTCCGCACTTCGCAACATTTTTAAAACACTTGGAGGGTTTTATCAGTGTAAGAGTTTTTATCTGATTTAATTTACCTATTGTACAGTAAAATGTTTCTTTGAAAACATTTTTGCGGTAACGCCAAAGACGTTCAAAGTGTTTGTTAAATAGTTGATTGGCTCAAGTACGTCTTCTAGCTTGCAGCGCAATACCAAACCAAAGTCGAATACAACCATCGACAGAATTATGTCGCTAGACGACTACCCCATCACTAAACCCCATATGAATATTTAATTTCACCCCTTTCGGCGTGTTTATTTATTGTCCGTATATTTCATAGCCGGGGGTCGTATTTGCATGCGTTACGCTGCGCCTGCGTTGATAATGTGGGGGCAGTGACGGATGGCCGGCTAGATGGGAGTTTGAAGTGCATTCTAGTTCGTAATTAGATGAATCCGTTGTGTTGTGCGAGCTTGAAATGCCGGGATTTTGTGTCACCCAGTTATGCGTGACACTTTGTGTGAGTAAGTGCCACACGACGGAGAATTTATGTTTTTTTTCTTATGCAATAGGAAGGAAAACAAACAAGTGGGTTACCTGATCGTAAATGATCACCACCGCCTATAGACTGACAACCGCAACATCAAAGAGATTGCAGATGCGTTACCAACCCAGAGAGCTAAGATGGAATACCTCTATGTGCCAGTAATTTCACCGGCTGTCTTGCTCTCCATGCCGGAACACAACAGTGCAAGCACTGCTGCTTAGCGGCGGGATTCACGAAAAAGATGGTGGTAACGATCCGGACGGACCTTGCACAAGGTTCTACCACCCGCAAAAGTATTTAAAGGTGGTCTGTTTAGGGGTCCGTGCCAAACCGTTCCGTTCTGTTAGTAATAGGGAGCCTTAGCTGTTCGTCCTACCGTCCGTCTGTCAGTGTCTGCATCTTTGAACTGCATACAACAGGCACTCACTTGAAATTTTATATTACATTTTTTTTTTGATTACAATGCCACTATATCAACAGATAAAAAAAATAAAAAGTTACAAATTAAACAAGCCTCTTAAAAAACATTTTAGGTTAAAATGTTGTTTACCACTTAAGACAATTCGTGTAAAAAAAACTATTTCCAATAACCGCTAGTGGTAAGCTCCCAGGCACCAAAATACAAGGAATCATGATTTTGAGACGGCTCCGTGTCCCGGTTTCCCTGTCAGCGCGCGCGCAGCTTCGATGATACCAGGTTACAGATTCCGAGAATCACGTGGGAATGGGCAATGTAGTGTGATCATTATACCCATTTACAGTTGAATCAAGTGAAATTCTTGTGAATGCTCCCGTTCGATAAAGGCACACAACTGGCAAAACACAGAAAAGGTAAAGAAATGTAAGTAGGTATTTTAATAAAAGAGGCGAGACTTATGGAAACAAACTCTTCTAAGTTAAGTTTAGCATGTAATTTTAATAAACACAATAACATTAACAACTATCGGATCCCTGCGACTTCGTTCGCGTGGTTATAGTACCCTATGTCCGTCAGGGATAGTGTAGCTTTCTATCTGTAAAAGATTTTTTTAAATCGGTTCATTAGTTCCAGAGATTATCCCCTACATACAAACAAACTAACAAACAAACAAAGTTTACCTCTTTATTATATTAATATTTATGTTAGTCTTTAAGGTATTTATCTATGGGCCTATGCAGCCTGAAATAAATGTATTCTAATCTATTATCTTAAATCTATCTAAACTATCTATACTAATATAATAAAGAGGTAATCTTTGTTTGTATGTAGGGGGTAATTTCTGGAACAACTGAACCGATTCCAAAAATTCTTTTACTAATAGAAAGCTACACTATCCCTGACGGAACGAACATAGGCTAATAATTTCACGCGAACGAAGTCGCGCGCGGCTGCTAGTCTTTATAAGTAAAGAACAAAGTTGCTATCCGCGTCTGTCTGATCTCATATCTATTGACCGCTTACTTCTTCTGAACCACGCAACAAATTTTTATTCGGTTCTCGCGGCCATATAGAGATTTTTTTTCGGGAAGTTTTTACATACATTACATTCGAATTAAGTTTTTCTTAGTAAATTGCATCCGTGATAAGCAGGGGCGAGCCGCTAGCAGGTATAATATAATAAAGATTTCGATTTTGTCATCTGTCTACAAAACCCCTAATGAGTAATTTAGTTTCGAAACTCAGTATCAGATTAAAACAGCCAAATAAAAAAAGGTTTTTATATACAAAAGTGTATAGACACATTGTCGCACTTCGAGTCAAGAGTTCAACGCTAGCAAAATGCCATCAACGTGCTAATATCGTTTAAACGACAGTTATTAGAATGAGAACGCCATCGGAATTGCTATCGGAAACAGATAAACAGAACAGCAAAAACTAATTTTAAAAGGAAATGGCTACAGTTTTATTGCTAAGTCTTTGCGTTTTTAAGTTCACTTACAGCAATTGTATACAGTCCTTTCATTTACGTACTTTTATTTCGTGCTGCATAAGCCCTCAGATAAAAAATACCTCAAAGACTAACATACATAACCCAGAGCGCTAACATGGAATACCTCTTGTGCCAGTAATATCACCGGATGTCTAAAACATTAAAATTAGCACGTTACTAAGGCGACGTGTGACCTAGTTTCAGGGTTTCTAATAATCGTCCGCGAAAACAACGGAAAGCGACTCCCGTCGGCCAGATTTTCTTCTTCAGAAAGATTGACAGATAACTGGTCGGCACCCGCACCACTTAGTTATGAAAATGATTTTTTTATTTTGCAAATAGGCCGCATAAGCTCTTTTACATGTCTTATTCGAAAATGACACATTCTGCTAAAAAGAAGCGCCGCAAAAAACTCACTAGCTTATCCTTTTTCCTTCCCCTACCTTTGCAAAGCAAAATTACCTACATATTAATAATACAAATGTCTTTAGTAAGTAGTTAACATAAAGGATAAGAATTAAACAAAGTTGTGACGAAAAACGTAAAGTAGACGCAACTGTTTTTTTTTGTTATTTCAGAAAAGTAAGGCAAACGTTTTTATATTATTAAAAGTTATTGCTCAAGTTAGGTAGCGTGCTTGAAGAGCGTAACCATTTAATGTGTAAACTGGATTATATTTCATTCAAATTTATGTAAAAGCGAAACAGCCGTGAAAACATTAGGGGATCGGAAACGCATACAATTTCATGCCCCAGCGACCTTCGCTTATCAAATTAATTTTCTATTATGATGCAGTACATATTGCAATATCCTGTTACATCGATTTGAAAGGTAATTTATTCATATTTAAATCAGAATTCACAAAATATACATATTATTTTATCCAATGAAAACTACCTATACCTTAACTTCAATCCTAAATTGAACTATCAGTCCCAGGAAAAATGTATAATTCAATCAATCCCTTTAAAAATTGTATTTATGCCCTGAAAACTTTGATATCCGTATTTGACAAAAAATACAGTTTACAGTGTCTTTAAATCTTTCCGTTAAACCGATACAGTCAATCAAATTAATTTCTAGACCATTGTAAAACCTTGTTACTATAAGAGATGGCTATTCAGTGGCGCTTTTCTATGAAAATCATTATGCCTAACATTTATTGAGAAAAAGTTTGACAGTGGCCCAAAACTCAGTCTGGAGTGCGGTTATTGAATCTCACCGGGTGACTAAAGCTCATCAAAATGGCCGTTTCTCATAGAGATTCGGCCATTTTGTGAGCTTTAGTCACCTGTGGCCCTAACATGACTGGAAAAGTTTAGTTTATCTTTATCTGCGTCCCTTTCTTATGACACTAGTTAGACAGAGACACAGGGAGGGGTTAAACTAAACCTGGGCTGGCTGTGGCCTGGGCTGGGCTGTCGCTGGTGAGATACAAAAAGGGCGATAGGGTAACCATTCCATTGCATATGACATGAGCATAGTTATGTGACGTAATTAATAGCTTTTCCTTCGTAAAAACTTACAATAATCCCTAATTGTCGGATCTACAGCGTTTCTAAGACGGCGGCCTGATTAACAGTATTTGCAATTAATTAAATGCTTGTTTTAACCCTTCGTACCATTTCAGCTTGCTTTACAATACGAACTCCTAACACCTCAAAATACGAAAACTTCTCTCAAGTTTCTTTCAGCTAATATTTTCTGTTTGACTTCATACAAAGTTCACCCTTACAATAAATAGAGAGGTTTACTTTACAAAGTCCAAGAAAATAGTCGTTTGCTGAGCACAAGAATTTATTAGACGGTTATGTTTAATGAACTAAATTGGCTTTGCCTTACCGTCCTAACCTCTCTTTGTGATTTTCTAAAAGTTTCCTAACTCTAACTGGTCGTTGAAATAAGTTTTGATTAGTTCTCAGTCTGAATTTTCTTGGTATTTTTAGCCGACTGTTTTGTGATAACATATGAATACAACTCTATAACTGTCTTCTTTCTTCCTTTCTTTCTAGAGGTGGGGTATATTTTAAGAAATAGTGTGTATGGGCAAAATGTTCCTTGTCCTCCCGATTTTAAAAGATTTATCATCATCAGTTAAGTTTTGGAGGGAGAAGTTGGAGAATGCGTCTACGTCCTAATAAATGTATGCGGATGCATTGATTGAAATAAACCCGCTAGAATAAATTCATGCTTAACCAATTGACAGATTGGGGTGATCAAGAAGCCTTTGAATGAATTAATTAATGTTTATTTGCAGATAAATATGGTAAGATAGTATTTTCTTATGTTTTCGCGACTTAAACTTAGATTCGTTACAATACACGCGATATAAACCGTTTAAATTGTTTTATTTCAACATAACAGATCTTAAACAATAAGTTATGTTTAATCAACAATGGCATGCAAAATTGGTAAATTCTTTCTTATTATACTTGTATTTTAGTAATTTTCTTTATTTCTGTTGTTTACATTTAAAATTGTTAAAAGGTTTAGCTGTGAAAACGTACCTAACAAATGTAGAGTTAGAAATTAATTTTGATATGATGCCTATGTCATACCACGTAGTCCATGAAATACTCGTTGAATATTATGTTTCGAATAATAGGTATTCTTATAATACATTTGTGTTTTTCTTATTTACCTATTTAATGCAGTCCTCATTATGATGGGCAGCAGAAAATGAATAAAACGAAGCGTGTGGTGCGGTCGCGGATAATATCGCCGCTTTGCTGCGGTTTGAGCTAAGGACACGCTTTTATAGCAGTGGAATGTGACCTCTTCTAGATTAAACATGGTCGCAGAAGACAAAATCAGTTCATAGTCTAAAATGCTGTTTCTGCAAATTAGCCACAAATAGACTCTCTTATGGAGTGTATCGTCAGGAACGCCATTGTTTAGAGAAGCGCTAACGTAATAAAAGCGTCATTTAACAAAACACTGATATCTGAGTTTTTAAAGAAATATGAAGTTAGTTTTTTTTAGAACCGTCGCTGTGAAAATGTTGCTAAAAATACCAATTGCCTACTATAATTAATTCTTAAGACACTTGTGTCTATTATTAGGATTTCGGGATAAGGGATAATTAAACGGTGTATGTAATTTTTTTAATTCGAACGGGACCGTGTAGATAATAAATTTCACCTCTCACTCGTTCGTAGAGGAGATTTCTCCTAAGTAATGTGATGTACGTATTTCTACGTAGAGCCATTAAATAAAGTATTAAAAAAAACGGCTAAGTGCGTGTTCTCTGCAAATTTAATACCTAAGTACCGTATAGGGTCTAGCGAAAAGTGAATTGACTGACAAACATAACTAAACATGTTCCCATTGAGCGACATAGGTCGCAGTCAGTTTATCAACTGCAAATAAGTTCGGATTTTCGGACTTTACCCTTTACTTGTCCTACGAGTATAAGACATTGCTCTTTGACAAATTTAATGATCCTAAGTCAACAAAAGTACCCTGTAGAAGTCGGCTTTACCAAGTCAGTCTTAAAGGGATAAGTTCGCCTTTGTACATGTTATTTATTTTCTTGTAAATTGTTATTTTTATTATTATGTGCAATAAAGAGTTTTACATACATACATACATACAAACACTTTCAATTTGACATCCCAAAATGTTAATCGCTATTCTTGTGAAAGAATGTAGCTTTACATTCTAGTAAGTATCATACATAGCAGAAAGTGATGTTTTACCAAAACCGCAAGCATTGATTGGTGTAGGTAGACTGAGATTTTAGTAATAAAATAACTAAAGGGCGTTTAAACGATAATATAATTATTAGATACTCATTGAGTGAAAATACCATTCATTTCATATCATTCGTTTTTTGCTATACTTACTTCCTAAATTATTGTAGTAATAATTAGCGACCTAAAAGAAATTAAGCAGTAAGGCGTATACCTATATATATACGGACGGAGCGAGTGCGGAGCAAGTTGTATTACAGTTCCCGGCAAACATCTTGAGCACTGACTTTGACTGTGCAGCAGCCATTTCTAGTACAAATGTGTATGCGCAAACGTACCCCCTTCAGTCGATTTAAGCTCAGGATATTTGCTTGCAACTATACATAACGCGGCTCGATCAAACCATCGAGCTCATGATACTTCGGTGGCCCTTAAGTCTATTACAAAAAACATAACCCTTTCTTTTGGCTTTGCCGTAGTCGGGTAAATACATGCTGCTTTTATTGGCTGATCCTATTCGTTTACACATGAAGTAGTATTTTTAATCTCTGTCTGATTAAGTTTTTAAGTTTCTTTCGTAACGATGACAAGTCTAACCGCTATGACGTCAAGCATATTTGTAGTTGAGGGATAAATAAACTAACAAACTGGAACAAATTACCTTGCTACTCCGCGAAACCTTCGCGAAAAAGGTTTCGCGGAGTAGCAAGGTAATTTGTTCCAATTTGTTGATATGGACCTCCGCAAAGTAACGCCTGAATCTATTGATTAGATAAATAAACTGTTTTATACAAATCACGATTAAAATAAATAAACACATTTTATTATATGATAATCTATCTATTCTATCTTGGGTCCTGTGAATCACTCCAAGGTTAACTGGAAGAGATTCCTTAAAGGGATAAGTTCGCCTTTGTACATCTGTTTTATCCTGTTATCTGTTATTTTATGTGTTTAGTACAAATAAAGAGTCATACATATTTACATACATACATATTATCATCATTAGGTATTGTATTTTATTTTATTTTATTAATAATTATGTTTTTCACGGCACTAATATGGAACTAATTGTTCTGGATTAAATAATTTTCATTTTATTTTCATTTCATATTTTTTTCAAAACTAAAACTGGAAGCCGTCAAAAATAAGTTAAAAACATGCTTTGTCATATTTGCCTCTTTGTCGGTTTGTTCGTTTTTGAGCGCATCACGCAAAACCCACTTATTCGATTCATAGTCTAATTAAGATAAAATATGAAGCTTTATTTTGAGTAACATTTAGTTTTTATTTCATAAAAATCGACTCACGAAATCAAAAGTTTTTTTTAAATTTAAATAGCATGTCATCTAAGTCCACGGGGGCGAAGTCGCGGGCAAAACCTTATTTCAAATATTTTTAAATCACAGTAAAAACGATAAACAGATTGAAATCCAGGCTGCATAACATCATTTTTTTCAAAAAACATTCTCACTATAGTCCTGTTTAATTACGGCAGCCATAACGTTTATACCACGGACTCAGATCCGCTCCATATTATTACGAGGGATTAAGGCAACAACCCGCATTCCTCGGTTTGATTGCGTGCATATCTCACACGGTCAAATATTTTGAAAGGATATTTTAACCTTTTTAGGGGCCTGTTGCATGAAAAGTTGGTTAAAAATCCATTTTCAACAAACAATGTTTCGTAGTTATAGAACAACACTGTAGCGAGTTGCTGATTGTCGTACATAAGGGTTGGAACGACCGAGACAGTACCTACAACAGTCTTACAAAATACCGGAGTGTAGTAGTTGCTTGCTATTGCGTTTCGTAAGGTGAGTGGGTAATTCGGATGCCCACGAGGAGAACCTAAAGACGGGCAACGGATCAGCGATTTTTTTGGGATTACTGGTCCCCTTGAGCAGCGATGATGACTTTCTATTGTGACCTACGTGCTGGTTTTCCTTCCTGTTCCATTAAAAAGAAAACTAGCAACAAAGTGGCAACTTTTTAAAAGTAGAGCAATAGTTTTTTGTCTGTGGAGCAATCGCCATATATCTTTATTCTGTTCTTTCAGGTTTCAGAGATAAACATAAGAAAAAACCATGAGAACTTGTCTAGGGATAGGACCTCGTCAGTTAAACTGTTTTAAACACTGGGATATGGTGTTCTTTAAAAGAAAATTACACCCTGAGGAACCCGCATATTTTATATATTTTTAAAACTAAACGTTCTTAAAAAACCTTTTTTGTTCAATAACGTAGACGCGTAAAAGGGTAGACCACCTCTGACTCTGGTAGCCGTGTAACGTACGACCGTCATTAATTTTAAATGATGTCAGAGGTTGTCAACAGTTTTGGGTTGATATCTTTTTTTATGTTCGGCAATAATTTTAGAGGATTTATATGTTTTGATTATAAATTGTGGTATTATGTATAAAATGTCGATCGATTCCCATTCCCAGGTAGTTAAGTTTGTGATTTCAGCATTCTTTAGTAAATCCATAGGTACGAGTAACACTTATACCCGTATATCGCAGTCGAAGTGGTCATAAAATCTTATAAAATCGCAATTAAACAAAGAATAAATGCAAATTTACATTAGGTAAAGCAATAAAATTAATACCTACTCATTTGACACTACCGTTTTAAATAATTTAAAGCTTTTTTAAGGACCAGAAGATGTTAATCATGTGATTTATTTAACAAATCCTAAACACATTAACACAAACATTCACTATCAGAGATTCAAGCCCACATTAAGCGAGGTCCCATCAAGTTTTTGTATCGTTTTTCCTATGGAAGTAACCAAAGAAGTTATTAAGCCGATACCATCTCGGCACAATTTATTGTACATCCTCTATTAACGAAGACCTCTTGTGAATTTTAATACTTAATTTAGCTCCCACCTATCGGAGACTGCAGCGCTCGGTACAAAGTACGGAAGTTTGCGGAATTTGATGAGAAAATACATGAATGATAAAAATTTAGTTTTCTATCTATTGTTCGTTTTAAATAATATGAAGAAAAAACGATGAAAAGATGATAAATACACATGATGGTGAGCAATGGCTACGTCTAATAGTTCACAATAAACGAGGAATCGTAGGTACATAGTCTCGCCAGCTTTTAGTTAAGTAAAAGGGAAAAAAAGAGTAGCAAACCATTAGCAGATATTTTTTACTATAAAACCTATAAGCTTTAATTACTAACTAGTGACAATTAAACTTTTTGAACAGATAGATACTAAAAGAAGTAATTTGTCAAAATATTCTTCAAAAATCCGTTTATACATTTGCGTATAGAGCTTTTAATTAAATATTTTATAAGTGCAACGACTAAGAAAGGTCCACTTTGTATTGCTTTATTTTTTACTATTTTATTTTACTCCAAAACAACTATTGCAAAATAAGCTGGCAGCAATCGTAATCTTTATCATTGAAAAAAAAAAACTGTCATCATTATTCAAATTGAGCGATCAAAATATAATCAAGACTATCGCAAAATGCGATCTTATAAACGAACGCTTAGCTACAACGAGTAATAATAATATGCAAGCAAACTCAAGCATATAATTAGAAAGGAAATTGATTGTTGCGTCGACCAATCAAATAGGTTCTGTTTATTAATATTGTTAAAATTGAAAACGTTGCGTACACCTGGATAGTAACAACTCTATCAAAATGTTTAACGTTTTTGAGTTTATGTCGCGGCGACGTATTATGCATAATTATTAAAACATTACACTTTTATGTGCTTGCGCATTAAAATGAAGATAGACGAGTCGGCGGTATTTCTTTAAGCGTTGAATGTTTTGTTATGTTTTTATGGCCTAATGTTATTAGGTACTACACTTTAATTCTTGGTTAAGTAACAGCTGTTTTTACAAAGGTGTTAGCTTTACTTGTGCGTAAATAACTAAGTAAATAAATTTTTAGGAAGTCGATTTTGACGTACGTTTTATTTTTCGATAGGCAATTTAGCATGAGAAATAAAAGTTGATGACTATACCATAAAACAAAAACAAAAAAAAACAAAAAACCGGGCAAGAGCATTCTGACCATGGCCAGTGTATCGTTTAGATTCAGATTAACTATATGATTCATATCTATCAGGTATAGTCGACCAAGAAATTGCTTGACAACTTTTCGACCGTATTTCAAAGAGATAAAGTTCAAAAGTGGTCAAGCAATTTACTTGGTCGACTATACAATAACTTACTAACATCAAGTATCATTCAGGTACATTAAGTTAATACACCTCTAAGGCTGCTTTTCCAACAGAGATGAGCGAGAATGCGTAGCGAGGGATGTGTTTGTAAGAACCAATAGAATCGCTTAATTTACCTCGCCTCGGTCAGCACAGCTCTGGTGGAAACGGCTCATTGGTTCTTTACAAACATATCCCTCGCTACGCATCTTCGCACATCTCTGGTGGAAATGCAGCCTTAAGGTGTAGTAGGAAGCTCTTACACTAGCAGGGTAGAGTTCCGTAGCTATTATTTAAATAAAAAAAACTATAAATAGACACTAGTATTTACTGAAACTTTTTAATGGATTACCTAGTATTACAAATATAATTTAGATATTTTTCAAGTTTTGTTGCCAAATGGCTCAACAGGATTTCATCTAGTGACTGCAACCATTGCAACTACGACATCAAAACGTCAGGATTTGAAAAAACGCCAAAATCTCACTTTGAATTTTATTGATACCTACTGAAAATTCTTCAGGTAAATAAAACAGAGCCGTATCTTGCAGGTGATGAGGTAAAAAATATATTATTTTATTATAAAATAACGTTTATAAACCTGTCACCACCCGGTGTGGTCCTGATCGGCTGGGCTCGCGCTCGAATCGTCGAGTAAGCTTATACGAAGCCTACCGTTCGACATTCGCGTACGAATGCACAGTTATGTCGCAGCGGAGAGGGACACAGTAGGACAGCTTGCCAGCTGTCTACTCTTAAAGCCAATCCTAACGACACCAACTGAGTTTGTGGAAAACTGAACTTGTAAACGTCAACTTTGCAAGCACAAACTTTGGCGCCAACTGCAAAATTGACGTCTACACGTTACGTTACTAGTTGGAAAGAGACGCACTGAGTTACGTAGTGCGGTAGCGCGTATCGAGAAGATTCGTGCTAGGTGCACGGCTTTTATACGCCGCGTCCCTAAAGTGTACATCTTAGCACCGAATAAACTGTTTTCTTTCTTTCTTTAAAGTCTGTTCATACAAACTTGTCCTATCATGTAAACAAAATTCTAATCTAAAATATCAATTTCTGTTACATGAACAGTGTTGATAGCCTAAATAAAATAAATCGAGGCTGTAAATAGAAGAGATCATTTATAATTTGTTGCTTTTAAATGTTTTATTTAAACAATAACCCATGTATGTGGGTGACCAAAAAAACAAAAATTAAACCGAGAAACTACACAATAAGCTATCTACGAGTACCTTACTACCTACTTAAGTGTCTTCGACTGCGCCTACTGAATTTTTGTCCACCGAGTAATAATGTTGAGCAAATATGTGCATTTATCCGTAAGTGGCCGTCGTTAACCGGCGATACTCTTAAAACTGAGCTTTATCCCGAACAGGTTATTGAGCTGCGTTCACACTGACTACAACACAATTTCACATACATAACGCACGCTTAGTATTAAAGTGACCCATTTCTGAATAATACACGTCCCAAAATATCACCTTAATTAAAAGACATAGGGTTTAATTTTGGGAAATATCAAATTCAGAATTGAGTCACTTTAATACTAAGCGTGCGATAATTAAATTAAGGTAAGTAAGGTACAGTCAAGAACATTGAAACACGTACCACCGTAGAACCTAGTTGAAGAGACATACGCATGACATTTGTATGACATAGCCTGGCGTTTAACGCGTCGCGTCATTGCGATAGGGTTCTAAGGTGGTATGTGAATATATTTCCCCTAGTGTACACTTTACTTGCAACAAAGTAACTTGATCTCACTGGGATTATAAATGCTAAGAGAGCTCTTTTTACCACGATTTGAATGTATAAGTATATGAGTATACTTTACAAATCTTTATCGGGTGGTCCGTCCGGATCGCTACTACCATCTTGCTCGCTAATCATGCCGCTAAGCAGCTGTGCTTGCACTGTTGTGTTCCGGCGTGGAGAGCAAGACAGCCGGTGCAATTACTGGCATAAGAGGTATTCCATCTTAGCCCTTTGGGTTGGCAACGCTTATGCAATCTTCTTGGTGTTGCGAGTGTCTATCGGCGGTGGTGATCACTTTCCACCAGGTGACCCACTTGCTTGTTTGCCTTCCTATTTCATAAAAAAGAAAGAAGTATATATCAACTTCATAGTGCGTACTATATTCATCCCTTTCGGAAAATGACACTGTTCATTTCCTTGTTTTATGTTATACGTACTGTGATTTAAGTTCTCAGTTATTGAAATAAGAATAAATTTTATAAAAATACTTGTAACTAAATTCTTGTTGTGTATTGCTGGTATCCAGGTGGGTGGGATATATTTCGCGCATTTTATTTGACAGGACAAAATGTTAACATGAACTTTTCGAATGCTTCTAATTATTTATAGCAAAAACAGATTTACACGACACGATCTACCTCCATTTGTATTTATGACCACTGTAGTAGAACTCCGTCGTAATGTCATCGCATTTTTTATGGAAAAGACGGCAAAGAAGCAAGCGGGTCACAGGATATGATCGCCGCGGACTATGGGAATTAATGAGCGGAGAGAATAGCTGATCCAAAGCCGGAGTTGAAGGGCCTACCCCTGTTTCTCTGGACCCCCGATTAACCGTACGTAATGCAGCAGCAAGCTACTAATACTCGCTAAGCTAAATTTTGCTATAAATAAAAAAAACTCAAATAAATCAAGTTATACCCTTAAAATCAATAATGTAATGACCGTAAAGATGAAGCACATTGAGAAATTCGCAGGGTATGGTAGCGGTAATGTGGCGAAACTGGAAAACGCAACGGAGCGAATGCTGATGTTGTAGTTTCGAGTCCTGCCATTACCCTGATTTTTCTTTGTGATTTCATTGCACAGCATTTTAATCAAATAAACCAGCTTGGTTTTGAGACCACATCCCTCTGTTTTACAGGCGGTAGATTAAAGCAAGACCACACAGCACGCAAAACCTAGTTTTTTTTTCAAAACACTAAATATCTAATATTGTTAAATTAAAAATGAACAAAGTAGATAGCAATAGTGGAGTAGTGCTTGCACTGTTGTGTTCCGGCGTGGAGAGCAAGACAGCCGGTGCAATTACTGGCACAAGAGGTATTCCATCTTAGTCCTTTGGGTTGGCAACGCATCTGCAACCTGGTGTTGCGGGTGTTTATGGGCGTTGGTGGTCACTTATTATCAGTGGCCCGTTTCACTAAGCTACAAGTTACAATTTTACAAGTCTAAACCGGCAACATTGGGCAATATTGACCAATGGCAATGGGCATAATGACCAATGATGCCGGTTTAGACTTGTAAAATTGTAACTTGTAGCTTCGTGAAACGGGCCACAGGTGACAAACATGCTCGCTTGCTTTCCTATTTCATAAAAAATAAAGAAGTACAATTAAACTGTTTTTTTGTCAGCGTGTACGAACCCCTAGAGCACCTACTCATGTAAAAAAGTCATTTACTTTCCATGAGCAGTTTCTATGCTAGTTTTATGCGTGTATTAAACTTTGACACTAATGTAATGTGCGCTTGCGCATATGATGTGATAATCGGGAGCTGGTAAGGCAAGTTTTAACATAAAGTTAATGACATAAAATGGAAACCTATCGGAAGAAATAGCAGATACTTCAAACTGTCTAATTAGTTGTGCATGCATCACAAAAGTTACAACTACTACAGTTTACCATAATTGTCACATTCTTGTATGAAAAATTTGACAATTATGTCAAATTGAAGCACTTGTAAGTTTGGTGGTAAGGAGGGCAGATATTCCATAGTAGTAGAGGCACACTGTAAGTTGCTGGTTGCAGTACGGACGGCTTGACCGGGCAGTACAACACTTCCAAATATTACTGGCGTAGTATTAGCTTGTTACTGCATTTCGTACGGTATGTGAGAGATTTGCAGGTCCAGGCGAGGAGGGGGGTTAAGGCTGGCAACGTATTAGCAATTTTTTGTTGGTTGCTTTAGGATTTGCATTAGCGGTATTTTTTGGTAAATATCAGAATTTCGGAAATGGTCATAGGTACTGAAAATTCAGGGATTGCAAATCCTACGAGTATATCTATTATTTAAAACAAGAAATATATTGAGTTACTAACATTTTGTTCCAACAGCCTTGCACCAGTCAAAAATGCTCTCATTCTAAGTAAACGAAAACAAAATAATTAATATTTAGCAATATGCAACAATGGCAAATAAATTTTGATGCACAAAGAAACATTTAATAAGGCGCGTGCGGCTTCGGGCTCGCTGCTATTTCAAATAGGGTTGCTTCAAATTTTAATAAAATAAAAGACTTAAATCTTTGAACTAAATAAGTATTGTTAAATTGGGGTCCAATTTATTTACAAATTTATGTTTCAGTCGTAAGTCTTCAAAACAGAGTCTCAGGAACATTAACAGGAGATACTTTCTTAATGAGAAAAAAATCAGCAGCAATTAAATAAGAAGAGGTCGTGTTTCTTCTCAAAAATTTATAAAATAATTGTAGATCATTTTAAAAGTAATTTTTTGTATATAGTTCCCTGATTTTATGACAGCTCTAATTATTGTCAAATCCGCACGATTGTTACAATTTTATAAAAATACTCGTATGCTGGGTATTGTGGCAAACACAACAGCTTGATTACTATATACATATATATATATTATTTTGTAAGACCTATACTGTACATCTAAATTCACAAATAAATATCTACCTATCTCTTTATCTCCAATTCTCAGAAGAAATTGAGCCCACACAAGCCCATTACGGAAAAGAGGCTTTAACAAAAACAAGAAATATTTATTATTCGATTCCACATAAACACACAAATTTTTTTTATTATATGGGTAGTAATGTAACTAAAACAATAAAATTAAAATGATTACAAATGAACCTTTTACTTTATATTAAATCGTTATATTGCAATCAACGCAGAAAAAAAAGTTCACGATAATTTGGGGTAAATTAATTAATTATTCCAGTTTTAAATGGTTCGTAATGCGAGTGACAACCCTACCTTTAAGAATAGTGCACGACTGGCGTTATCGCGCGTCGACAGCCCCCGACATTAGGCACTTAGCTCGGATGCCAATTCGGTAGACATGAGTTGTCGAACGACATTTGTCGACTACTTCGGAGTAGGGGCAGACTCATTCTAAAGCAGGTAACGGGGATAAAAGAACATAAATTTGATAATTAGATAGATTAAAAAGTTTATCTACACACATAAATTATTTTACAAGTGCTTATCCAACAAACTGTTTGTTTAAATTTTTATACGTTATTGTAAGTATAAAACTTGATATTGCGAAGGACCTTGTATAAGGTCCGCCCCGATTGTTTCCACCATCTTGCTCGCTAATCCAACCGCTAAGCAGCAGTGCTTGCACTGTTGTGTTCCGGCGTGGAGAGCAAGACAGCCAGTGAAATTACTACCACACGAGGTATTCCATCTTAGTCGTTTGGGCTGGCAAAACATCCGCACTCTTTTTGGTGTTGCTGGTGTCTATGTATAGGTGTAAAATAAACGAATCAATCGCATATTTGAAGTCGAGAAATTGTCCGTTATGCCCAAAATTCAAAACAAAGTTACCGACACTTCTTCAAATTATTTTTAAATGATATAAATATGACAACACAAAGAAAAATTTTGACTGTCTTTGGGTGTGCTTGCCATTCTAGGAATGTCGAGGATGCAAGTTCAAGTCCTGCCAGACACCCCAGATTTTTTTTGTACTGTCATTACGTATCATACAAAACATGCTTGTCTAAGAATCTCAATAATTGAGCACCCGGTCCGTTTGTTAATCGTCGCGAGTTAAATTTAAAGAATCGGGTACGTACCAACTGTACAGCCTCGAGAGTAAAAAGTCTTATTAAAATTTGTTTAAATATTATTGCATCACCATCGAACGGCCACAGGATAATGTTTGTTTATCTTTACGCTTTTTCTTATATGATGTAAAAGAATTCTATAATTTTCTATTTCAATATCTATTTTATGAAATACTTTTAAGCGCGTGGCAATATATTTATAATGCCACTTAAGTAATCTTACTCGTACTCGTACTTACCTTACTTACCTTAAATTACTTAGATTATTTTGGACTAAGGCTTCCTTCCTGTCATCTGTTATGTACCTATGTTAGCATCAAATGGAGCTCCCATCACTCACACCCTTACCGTATTAATTAGCTATATCTAAATGATCATCTTGCGCCCATTAAAGCAATAATCTCTTTTCTTTCTAGGATCTTACGGAACCTTTGTTCGCTCTAAACTTTCAACTAAAAGGATTTCTCAACGCAAAGCTGCAAGCACCAAAATGCAGCGATTTATCACGTGCGACGCACTTCTACCAATCAGAGATAGCGATACGAGTGTAAAAATCGCAGCGATTCGTCAGTCACTTTGCATTATGAGTCCATCTTAACGCGACACTTAATTACTGTGAACGCGCGCTTTAGCCACCAAGCGGCTTTGACTCAGCCTGTACGAGTATTCGATTCAAGTATGTGCCTCAGGACTCGCGAGTCCCTGAGCCCTTAGTGTAAGTTTTCTGTCAAAAAAAAAACATCTGGAACGCATTAGCGTTTGCTTCTAAATTATATGAAAGCGCCGCAAGAGGCGCTGTCTTTGCTTCTATAGTAATTGAGAAGTTGAAGATGCTTAGGTCAGTGCGGTTGGCGTGCACCCGGCTACTCGCGGCGAGTTATTTAGACCATAATTAAGCCGCTTAGCGGCTCAGCCTTGTTGCTCTTAATCGCGCTTAAATTAAAATGTTTTGTTTTGCGATTTCAATTACTAGGAGCTTAGTTGATTTGATATTTTGATTTATTTTGGTTCGCGTTCGCCTTTACTGCCGAGTTTTACCATCTTAAACTAGATTAACGAGTTGTGGATTTCAGTACTTTTTATTGAAAGTAATAATTTTGTAAGTTCATCATCAATTCTCTGAATCAGGAGTTCCCATAGGTGATAATGATGACTTCTCATGAGGAGACCAACGCGCCCATTTGTCTCTCTTTTCCTTAAAAACGTGTGCGACCCGATACGAACCTTATATCATATACATATACAATATCTCCTTTTAAAATTTTGAACGTAAGTTTTTTTAAATTTTTGTAGTCATTGTTTGCCCCAAACGTTTTTTTATGATAAACTAAGTAAATAATCCTCATTTGGATGAACTTTAATTATTATTAGTATGATAAATACGATATTTAAACTGTTATCGCTTTAAAACGCTTTAAGACTTGCTTGTGAAATAGTTGCTGATGTCGTGATTTTCATTACAACTATTCTAAGTGAAATTGCTTTCAAGCGGAGACTTGGCGGTTTGCATATTTGTGATTCTGAGTGTTAAGAGACGGTTTACATGGGGACTATCCCTTTTATTTTTTACCGTACCACCGCAGGCGTGTTTAAAGAAACACAATCATGTCATGCAGAGACCTAATGACGACACGACAAAGGAAGTCCTGCAACTTGTCTCGGGACCATAACGCCACGGTAGACCCTAACTCTTATGGATGTCGGTTATCAGCAACGACCTCGCAAAAGATAACCAAGGCCCGATGACGACCTAAAAACGATACTTTGTGTAAGGAGCGGCAGACAGGCAGACAGTCCACTAAATACTGCTGGAGAAGAACGATTAGGAGAGCGGACCTCAAGTAGAAATGGAAAGAGTCCAAGTAGACGGGAATGAGCCAGGTAGAAGAATAAAATTTAAAACTAAAAAAATTTAAAACCCAACTGCGTAAAAAGTAAATTAAAACCGAGAAGAGAAAACAAATGCAGTAGTTAAGAATTCTGTTAAGTAATATTGAATAACTACGCCATTGCTATAATTTCATAAACTTTAACAGACTGTTGTATACTGGCACAAGGGCTCTGGGTTGGTAACGCATCTGCAAGTTTCCTTGGTGTTGAGGGTATTTATGGGCGGTGGTAATCACTTACGGTGACCCAATTGCTCGTTTGCTTTCCTGTTTCATAAAAAATATCTATGACGCGACCGAGCCGTGACATCTGTCAGCTTACCAGTCAGTCTAATCGACACGTCAGAAATGGTGACAAAATACTATGTATAAGCGGCATGTAAGACTAGCATAATCCACCTAAACCCTATGTTGGCACAAGTTTAAAGGGATAGCATGTTTATAATAGAAAGTGAATGCGAGCCGCGCTCGGGCATTTTCGGCATTCGCGGCGCATCGCATTCCGGCCCGAGGGAGCGTCAGAAGATGATTTAAAGTCAAATTGAATGTCGAAGTCAAGACGAATAGATCATATCATGGAATCTCAAGTAATTCAAGCTAAACTGTGAAAGTCTGTGTTCATGTCTGTTTGTCTGTCCGGCTAAATTCACGCTAAAACGGGGATTAAGACAAAAACAATTTGACATAGAATTTTTTTCAAATCTATCCCAAAGAATTGTGAAAATGCTATATGGCTGGTTTTTTTGGATGGAAGAAGTTGGCAGCAACATAGAATCATCATGTTCATGAGATGGGGAGATGTTTGCATATCGAGAATAATCGTAAGCTACTTTTTATCCCAGAAAGATGCATTCTCGGAACATTATAAACGAATTTTACTGGGACGAAGTCGCGAGCTGAAAAATGAGTGCAAAATATAATGAGTACTAAATAACTTTAAATAATTTCATTAAAAAAAATAAGATCTTTTACGGAAGGTTTTTATGTAGGAACATTATATTCCAATTGTACACATGCAACATCCAAAGCAGAAATAGGTGCTAGTTATTTTTAAAATGCCTCCAGGAGCAACTTTCCGGGATTTCTTACAGAAGCCTTTGTACTAACTTTATTCCTTGTAATGTTGTGTAACTCCTTTTACCTTTATCTTTACACAGTTAAACGAAAAAACGAAGTCGCTATCGTTCCTGTCTGTTCTCATATGCAGGTGGTAGGACCTTATGCAAGGTTCGTCCGGATCGCTACCACCATCTTGCTCGCTAATCCTGCCGCTTTGCAGCAGTGCTTGCACTGTTGTGTTCCGGCGTGGAGAGCAAGACAGCCGGTGTAATATTAGCACAAGAGGTATTCCATCTTAGCCCTCTGGGTTGGCAACGCATCTGCACTCTCTTTGTTGTTGCAGGTGTCTATAGGCGGTGGTGATCACTTACCATCAGGTGACCCACTTGCTTGTTTGCCTTCCTATGTTGTATAAAAAAAAAACTTCGGCCGCTTACTTTTTCTAAAAAAATCTACGGATTTTGATACGGCTCTGACTATCAAGTAGAGATTTTTTTAAGGAAAGTTTTTTTATATATTCCAATTGTACCCGCGCCAAGCCGGGTAGGGTCACTAGTGTATAAAGTAAATACTTCCTTACTTACTCAAATACATACTGCTATGTACGAGTATATACGATATTTAATTAAATTTTGCCGTATTGCATTGTATTGCTGTCGCTACGTGTTTAAACACTCATTGTTCCTCACGCCCCCTGCCTTACCGGTTTAATTGAAGAATTCAATTAGAAGTTATCTTTAATAAACAACCAATTAACAAAGACAATCGGAGATACCATTATAAAGATAAAATGCGGTTCATTAATTTTGTTATTGTTAATTATAACAGTCTTTTAAGATTTAAAAAACTGTATTAATATTCAAGTTTTTGCCATCTTATTTTAAAAAAATGTGCCCAACATAAATACAGTCTGTGTGCTCTTAAAAAGAATCGGTTCTGACAAACGTTGTTTATACTTATAAGTAGTAATAGATATTATGCAATATCTTAAAGTAGAAAGTGGAACTAAGTTATTAATATTATTTATCTACACATATATCATAAATGCTCTATAATGTGTTCAGGAACCGTAGGCAATGACCAGCATTGTAACAACCAATATTATTATGAGAATTTTTCTAATTTGTTTCTATATTTGTTCAAATTCATTTTTCATTACATTTTTTTAATGTGTACAGTCTATTGATATTTAATAGGTACCTAGCACTAGTAGCGCGTAGCAATGCAGGTCATTGCCCTATGGCTTCTGAACCCAACATAGAGTACTTATGATATGTGTGTAGATAAAGTAATGTATGCAACTGTACATAATTAGGTCTTAAAACACTCGTGTGATCCTATTATGAAACTCGCTGACGCTCGTTTCATAAAACCACACTCGTATTTTAAGACCCCTCATTATGCAACAGTTGCATAAAATACTATTAATGATATCTTAAGGTTTTTGTAAGTGCCTCAGACAGGCCATAATTATGAGTGACCTAGCACGTGCCTAGCACGAATCTTCTCGACACGCGTTAACTCGTTACTCGTAACTCAGTGCGTCTCTCTCTAACACTGCACCTAGTAACTACAAAGCTTCTCGGTACGCGTGAACTCGCTACGTTACTCAGTGCGTCTCGTTCTAACCAGCCTTGTAGGAGGAGAATCGCACTCGAGCGAGTTAAGAGGAGAGTGAACCCAGCCCCAAAAAGCGCTCCCCATACAAACGGCGATAACGTTTTCCACCCTTTAAACCTATGGCAATGATTTTTTAGTATGTTGTCATTATGTCTTGGAACTAGGTTTGTATGTTTTAATTGTTTTAATATTTTTCATAAATTTGACAATATTTGCATTTTAGGAGTTTCATACAAAACACAAAAGCGTCAATATTTTTGAAACTAATAAGGATATTAAAAAAATCAAAACATAGAAATCTAGTTCTGGGTCATAATGATAACATACAAAAAAACATAGCTGTAGGTTAAGGTTTAGATGGTGGAAAACTTTATCGCCGTTTGTATGGAGAGCGGTAGGTTCACACTCCTCTTAAACGCGTATCGAGAAGCTTTGTGCTAGGTGCACTGAAATAAGAAAAAGTTTCATCTAGCGAGTAGAGTCCCTAATAATTCGTTATACCTTACAAGGAAACGCAGTCTTCATCATACTTAACTTGCAAGGTACCATTAATTAAATTATAATTCCCTCATCTACCTGTCCGAAGATTATGGTCCCACGTTAATCACGGTTGTAGCTGGCGAACACCATATTTATAATAATATACGTGATTAATACTTAACCCGGCCACGCCCCCTGCGCGAGCGGGATGGATAATTCCTGCTCTCGCATACCGTTTGATTGACAATACCTATTTTAATATGTGCTGGTTCGCTTTTGATGAACCATCCCTTACATTAATGAGATCTTTGGCTCTAAATAGTGTAATACTGGAGATGAAAAAAACCGGTCAAGTGCGGTCAAACCTGTGCACGGATGGTTCCGTATCATTATCTTTAGAAACGGCAAAAAATCACGTTTGTTGTATGGAAGCCCCTAACCTAGTTAGTAGTATTTTATACGTATTTGTTGTTATAGCGGCAACAGAAATACATCATCTGTGAAAGTTTCAACTGTCTATCTATCACGGTTCTTGAGATGTATTGTAACGTGGCGACCCTTCATGGTGCGTAACTGGCCGCTAAGAATAAAAACTTAATTCTCAATTTTAAATCGATCGTTTGGCTTTTGTTTTTTTTCACTCCGCTGTACAATTTGCAACGCGCAAGGCGCAATTTAATTGCAAAAATAATTAAATTGCATTATATCTAAATTACATGTTATACTTGTGTGTATAAAAGGGCTGCCACTTACGCAGGTACTGTTTTATATTATTTTCTATTGTTTTACTGTACATAATAATATAATGTGAAACCTAATCCAAGTCTCGTTTAGTTATAAACTGGTCTAGACAGTATAACGAGGCTTGGATGGGTCACTCAAGCAGCCATAAAGCAGGGTATTGCTTTCAGCCCTTCCTGATCCGCTTCCCTGCTTCCAACCTCTTCTCTCCGGCTTTCTCCTATCACTTTTCAGCCTCGGAGCAGACCGCCGGTGAAGACTGAATCCCTCTGGAAGCTCCGAGGCCTCCTGGATTACCCTGCCCTGCCTTCGCATCTGCCTACACAACGTCTAAGGCCAGTTTAATCCGTTTCAAGAGCAGTACTGACTGAAACAAGCTGTATTATATTTTATTTTTATATTGTATTATACTTTTTATCGAAACCCTCTGAGTTTTTCTCTCCGACCGGCTAGCCGGCGACATTGGCGCCCAAGGGATGTTTCAGTCAGTACGTGGGTCTTACTTATGACTTGGACTAGGTTATGTACATACTTGTAAATATTAAATATTCACGTAGTTGTACATAGCTTAGTTTGTAAACTGTTTTATTTGTGGGTGTATATTTTCTTTGTGTTTTTGTTTAATGTTAGGAACTTTCGCTTGTTTACGCCCCTGGTTTTTTCACAAGAAAACTTGTGTAAATAGATACTTGTGTATATTAACTACAATTATTCAAAGCCGACCTTAAAAATGGATTTTGCGGCCGTTAATGTAAATATGTTAAATAAGGCGGAGCTTGTTTACGAAGTGTGCATCAGAAACGCGGTGCCGCTCGAAACGGTCGCGGAGCTGCGGCGGCAGCTTATTAGCTTGCTGGACAAATTTACTCCTGAGGACTTGACCTCAACTTTTTCAGTCGCCGATGACTGTAGCGGCACTGAAAAATCACTTTCCTTCGTCGAGGACAAAATTGTTCTATTTGAAAGTTCACTTGACGAAAAGCTTGTGCAAAAAATTCAATCATTTCTGATTCATATTTATTTACGCCTTCAGCGTATCGATGTCTCAGATAATAACGAATACCGTCCTACGTATAAAGCCCTTGTTTCTAGATTCAGTGCTTTAAAAAATCGGTTCGATTCTAAACACAATATACCGAGTGAATCTTCGACCTCTTATGCCACAGCAAACTCTGGTCCGAGCTCGGACAGTAAAATTGTCGTGCACTGTGAGCGCGGAGTAACCAGTGAGTTTCGTAAATTCACGTACGCGGGAATCGGTTGTCCGCGTGCATTTGTACAAAAAGTTGAAGAGTTTGCTGTGTCTAGGGACGTATCCATGGACAATCTATTGGCTCGCTCTTTCGAAATGTTCACGGACAAAGCTCTTCATTGGTTTCGCGCGCATAAAGACAGCTTTGTTAACTGGGAGAGCTTAAAAATGAAACTGTATGAGGATTTTGATATACTCGACTACGACTATAAACTACGTCGCGAAATCGAAGATCGTACTCAAGGTAGGGGTGAGTCGGTCGTGGTTTATTTCGCCATTATGTCTTGTTTATTTGCTAAACTTTCCTATACTATGCCTGAAGCAGATAGACTGAAAATTCTACTTAGAAATATTCGTCCTGACTACGACATTATGGTAGCTCAGTCTGACGTCCAATCCATTGAAGGTTTAAAGGTAATTTGTAAAAAGTTCGAGGCTTGTCTAGACCGTTCTAGAAATTTCAAAGAACCTCCTTCTAGCAGTCCATCTACCTTGACTGAGGATTATGTATATAAACCTGTAAATAGTAATTCTGTAAATATAGTTAGCTCTAGCAAACAATTCTGTGTCCGTTGCAGAATTCATGGCCATTCTTTGCGCATGTGTAAAGAACCGCGTAAAATCGTGTGCTTCATGTGTGGATTGGACGGCTATCGTAGCACCGAGTGTCCTACGTGCAATAAACTTGTAAATAGTAAAGCCAAAAACTTTAATACTAACTCTGTTCCAAAAAACTAGTAAGGGAGGATCAAGGAAATGTAAATAAAAATTGTAAATATTCGCGTAAAGAGTGGGAGGACTGGCTCTCAGTAGTTCGTCTCTTTATGCTGTCTTATAAGACTTCTTTGATCCTCTTTGATGACCAAATCGACGACGAACGTCCTTATGTAAATGTTAACGTTAATGATTTAACTCTTTGCGGGTTACTCGACAGTGGCAGTTCTATTACCATTTTGGGTAATAACTCGCATACTACTTTACTGAACCGGGGATTTGTACTCAACTCGTCGCACAAAATCTCCGTGAGAGCTGCTAACGGGCAGTCTGCTTATTCTATAGGCTTCATAGAATTACCTGTGCAGTTTAATGACAAATCTATCATCATCAATGCACATGTTATACCTGATATTTCTTCTCATTTCATTTTGGGTATCGATTTTTGGAAGAAATTTAACATACTTCCTAATTGTTTAAAAAATGTAGAGCTCAAACGTCCATCTAACTGCACTTCGTTAACTATCAACGACCCTTCTAAACAGGTTCTTCCTCCTGGTGACAGATTGAAGGATGGACGGCGGAGTCTTAGTAATAGGGTCTTATTTTACCCTGTGGGTACGGAACCCTAAAAATACCTACAAATTAGCTGCCGCTAAGCAGCAGTGCTTGCACTGTTGTGTTCCGGCGTGGAGAGCAAGACAGCCGGTGTAATTACTGGCACAAGAGGTATTCCATCTTAGCCCTCTGGGTTGGCAACGCATCTGCACTCTCTTTGTTGTTGCAGGTGTCTATAGGCGGTGGTGATTACTTACCATCAGGTGACCCACTTGCTTGTTTGCCTTCTTATGTTGTATAAAAAAAAATGTCTTTTTCTGTTGCTTGGTTGAGTTTGTTGCCAGTATCTTTTATTAGAGGTTTTTGCTGTACCAGTGGTCAACATTCTGACAATTGTAAGTGCTTCTTAGAAGTCAATTGTGAATACACATATTTTATTTCCTACAATACTGTTTCTATCTAAATTTTTAGATAAATTACATACATACGAATCCGAAACAAAATTTTTCAACTTTCGCCAAGATTTGTATGTGACCGAAAGAGTATGTCAACTTTTCAAAACACCTATAAAACTAAACCAGTCAGGGTCACTAACAATTGGACTAACCGATCGTCAAAAAAACGCATAAAGATAAATTAAAGTTGGGTGGTCAGGTTAGGGTCCCTGTAGTTAGCAGCTCATTACAAATCAGATAGGTTCAAAGTGTCAACTTTCATTGATTGGCAGTTAAAAAATCACCGTGGGTACTCATCTTATATTAAACTTCAAGTTAGTCTGTCCAGTCAAAACATAGGTATCCAATTACTGCCATTGTGCATTATAAATTGCTAACTGTAATTTATCTGTTGGCCGTACATTTGCGAGCAATACCATTCCGATCTAGAGCACATGACAACTAATATAATATTTTTAACATAAAACTACCGTCAGACTCAGACATATTAATAAAACGGATCACTCACGTATTTTTGCGTCGGGAAATGCCCGACATGTTTCGGATCAGTCCGTGGTCCTTAATCATGAGCCCCCGCGGCGGTGGCGCGACGCAGATTAAGGACCACGGACTGGTCCGAAACATGTCGGGCATTTCCCGACGCAAAAATACGTGAGTGATCCGTTTTATTAATAAAACGAATATAATAGGTATTGTCATAAAATAAAACATGTTGTTATCACTTTGGTCTAAATTATAGGAAATAAATTGTAATTTGCGGGTAGTAGGAACCTGTACAAGGTCTGTCCGGATCGCTACCACCAACGTGCTCGCTAATCCAGCCGCTAAGCGACAGTGCTTGCACTGTTGTGTTCCAGCATGGAGAACAAGACGGCTGGTGAAATTACTGGGGCAAGAGGTGTACATCTGCTAACTCCTTGGTGTTGAGGGTGTTTATGGACGGTGGTGAGTGTAGCATCAGCTGACGATACCTTCAGGTATATGTTGCATTCAATTCTGCCTGCCTCCGCGGTTGTGTGTTAATCTTATTATCTTTCTTCCGTAAAAACGTTTATGTATTCGCCACGTCCATTCATCCTTAGGTTACAATAAGTCTTAAAGTTTTAAAAATAAAACGCAAAACCCGGCTTCTTCACAATCCCTCTAGCAAAAAGCTTCCTCGCTCGAAGGACGGCGCAAGCGCAATTCTTTACCGTTCTGAGGATTACGTCTCATTCATAGACGCAAGTTTGTCCGATACTTCGAAAAATCCTGTTTCGTTCTAAGTAAATTTTAAATTGAATCTTATGTTAACAATCACAGGGCTTACCTTGGATCTGTGCAGTTGTGTTGTAGGATCTTTTGTGGATAAGTGAACTTACCCTATGCAAGTACGAAGAATCTGAACAATGCTGTTTGAAGTAAAAGTGTTTTGTTCATTGATTGTTGGAGCTGCGCCTGCGCCTCTAAATCCTAGGGAAAGTATTCGGTTGAGTGGATTACAATGCTAACAAATACTTACTAATACCACACGGGAAGCTTGTTTTTTATAGTCCTTTATGAATTGTTTTTGTTAACATCGATGCTATGCTTTGTGATCAGTCTTGTTATTTCTAAGGGCATCAGTGCCGAGCTCGACGTCGAACGTTCTGTCTCTAAAACTAAAATAATAATACAAACTAATACTCAAAGCACCGACCAAGTGCGAGTCGTATATAAACTCGAAAGACATTAACTCTCTCGTCTGGAGGAAGTCAGGCAAAATGCGGTTAATTAATCATTAAAATGCATTTTTAACTGCTCGGTTAAAATCTACATCTGCACTAATCTACACTTATATAATCTATATCTACATCTACACTGTCTACACTAATATAATAAAGAGGTAAATTTTGTTTGTTTGTATGTAGGGGGGTAATCTCTGGAACAACTGAACGGATTTTAAAAATTCTTTCACTAATAGTAAGCTACACTATCCTTAACGGACATAGGCTACTAATTTCACGCAACCGAAGTCGCGTGCGTCCGCTAGTCGGTAATAACCGGCTTCGCATCTATAATTCCTGCTCACCTAGAACCATAATGCACTTGAACTACATTCTGATTCATTTGTTTACTTTTCATTTAACACTCATACAACCCGTCACTCTCATAATAATTCAGTTTACGTTCCAACAGATGGCGCGCGCAAATTTACGAGTAAACACCAGACACACACGTCACATTCTGACACATACCTGCCTTGGCTGCCTTAGAGCGACTGCTACGTCTCGCAAAAATCTCTAAATTCCATCCTCCTCGCTAATCTTGCCGCTAAGCAGCAGTGCTTGCACTGTTGTATTTCGACGTGGAGAGCAAGGCAGCTGGTGCAACGAATCGATTGACGCAAGAATCATCAAAATCGGCCCATCCGTTTGGTCTCTAGATCGCCACAAAGGAACAAACATACATACATATATAGGCTGATAAACACATTACCCTCCTTTGCGTCGCGCAGTTGGGTAAAAAACCATTCATGAACTTTAGTTTAGTGAGTTAGTTTTGTCCAAAGTATGAAAATTAACAAAACTTCTAAGTGCATTATTCATGTAGCCACGTACTTTATAACTTTACACTGTCAGTATGTCACGCGCTATTATTAGAGAATTGCATCCGCTGCTAGCGGCTCATTAAAGGTAGGAAACAGTTTGCTCGTCTGGACGCTTTGATGTCAAATAATTGTTATTCTGAAGTTATTACTTGGGTTATTGCCTGCTGAGCTGAGCCCTTTGAAGAGGCCCTTAAGGTTTTTTTTAACACCTTAAGTATTTGTAACACCCAGACAGATTTAGACATGGCAGTGCTAAGCCAAGTTTGGGAAAAAAATGGGTGACACATAATCCGTGAATATTTCTACGCTGACCGTTCCGATCGACTTTTGAATATCTAACGGTAAGTTACTTTAACGTAAAACCTGTATAATTAACTAGCGACCCGCCCCGGCTTCGCACGGGTACAATCAATTTTAAGACTCATTTTTCTACACCTTCGGTTACATTGTTCAAATTTTACCAAGGATCCCTAATTTTTTTCAAAATGAAATGTGGCCTATGTCAAATTGGAAGAATGTAGCATTCTATTGGTGAAAGAATTTTTTAAATCGGCCCAGTACTTTTTGAGCCTATTCATTACAAACATACAAACATACAAAAATAGGTACAAATCTTTCCTCTTTATAATATTAGTATAGATAAATTCTGGCGTTACAAGATACAATATACTCACACAAATTTATTTATTAAACGCCACCACTGAACGCGTTCAAGTAGTGAACGCTCGTACTCTTTAAAATCCCGATGATGCTTCGTATAGAGGCACTTAATTGTAAGAGATAACAAAGCCTAAGGTGAGAATCTTTACCCAGTAAAGATTAGGTTTGTTCTGTGATTTTGCAGGGAACTTACCGAAACATACTTTTCTCCAGAGTCACTTTCATGTATTTAAACGTCAACCATCTCGTTTGCGAACACGCATTCATTAGTTTTCTTCCCATTTAGCGCTAAATAAAATTATATGCCAAACGTTTGAACCAATAATTGCGGAATGTCTCGAACTAAAGTCAGTGCCGCAAATGTTTGACCAATGAGACGACTTGCGCGTGGGCACATGCGAATAGCTGTCAACGATGTACAATGGACCGCAATACTAACTGAACTATTACTGATAATTACTATGTCTGGACAGCCACAAAATATATGCAATTTCCCTACCAACGTCGATAAGCCAAGAAAGCTTAAAGTTCCAACTTACATACTGGCTACAACCAATAAGTCGATCATGGGAAATTGCTTAAGATTTTACAACAAAATTCCAAAAAACATTACTGAACAAAATGATACTGAAATCTATTGTCAAGAAGATATTAATTTCTCGAGCGTATTATAAAAATCAATGACAATATCTTGGACAGGGGTGTCTGGAAATGATCTCGATTTGTATTGACGATCCCTCTCTTCAAATACTGTACACCTACTGTGTTAAATTGTTAAATATTTAAGATGTAAAATAACATTGTAATTTTGATTTATTTAAAAAATTACACCTCGTTGAGTTTCTTGCCGGTATCTTCTCATCAGAGGTTTTTCCAAACTGGTGGTAAATTTTATGACATTCATGTGTTACTTGTAAGCCTAATCTCAATAAAAATATTTTGACTTTGACTATGACTTTGAAAAATTAAAGCTTGGAATATAAACTACTTTTCGCTTTACTGGTGACTCTTTGTGCTAAAGAATTTGCATCCTATACGTGTCATTTGTTCATAATTATTCTCTGTGACCTCTATAATACCAACTGCAGTGTATAATGCTTGTACCTACCTATGTTTCGATTAATACAGATATATTGATTGATTGTTAAAAATATAGTTGTAGGTGCTTAAAAAAAAATCGGATTTCCTCTCGTATTATTGCTTAATGGATTGTACGGTGCAGAAAGAGATCAAGGGTTTTTTTAAAGTAGGAACTAGGAGGCGTGCCATAACGAATGAAGTCCAACTGTATATGCAGATGTCGATTGTTTCGGCGCGCGCGTCGATTCTATCTTGTTGCAATTCCGATCGTTTTTTGTTTGTTGGCGTGCGTCAATGTGTCAAGCAGAGCTGTTAGCTTGTCGAAAACGCATTAACTATTCTTTTATTCGTATGTCTTGTTGTAGTGGAGTAAAAGGTCAGTGTTTAAGTAAAGTGGCAAATACCATTTCGGTTGAAGTGAAAAATAGACAAGTCGGAACGAAGTGGCCACAACAACAGTAGTGATTCCCTAATGGAACATCTTTGCGCGCAACGATGCGTAGATGTACAGGGTGATTCAGAAGACAAGATCCTGATCTTGTCATATTTACTGAGTAGTGTAGGATTAGTCCTGACTAATCCTACACTACTCAGTGTATGACGGATGCTTTTATTAACGTATTCAAGTGAAAAGTTCACTTTTTTTATTATTACTTTTTAATTAGTGAAAAGATTTATTGATAATATGTAAAGAAGAAAAAGGAAGATTTAAATACTTAATAGCATAATACTAACAGTTTAATGAAGTAGGTCCAAGTTGAAGTAAAAGCAATCATAACCCATCATAATTTACTTAGTTCAGATTTAGTTCATTAGAACCCCCGTAATTACGGAGTCATCAAGCTCCAATCATTCACACAGAAATCTATTAGTTCTACTGTACAGTCAGCAATTTAGTCTAATTGTAAAATATGGTTATTCCTTTAACTGTAAGGCGAGTAACTGCGCCAGTTGTGTGGCGAGTTGTACGATGCTAGATTACGAAGGTTGCTGCATTTCCGTGACTAATGGCGTTGGTGTGTGAAGAAATTACAGACGGTCATAACTGTATAGGGAGATTGAAATGAAACTAATCAAGTATGTATTTTTTTTAATGAAATAGGGAGGAAAACGAGCAAGTGAGTCACCTGATGGTAAGTGGTTGCCACCGCCCATAGAGACCCGCGATATCAAGGGAATTGAGAGCGCTAAGATGGAATACCTCTTGTGCCAGTTACTGCACCGGCTGTCTTGCTCTCCACGCCGGAACACAACAGTGCAAGCACTGCTGCTTAGCGGCCGGTGTATGGTGTAAATTATTTTAATTTGTTTGAAATAATTCTTATTGATTTATTTATATTTATATCAATAAATTTTAATTTAATTGCATTTAAAATTTAAATTAGTTAAGTTTGGCTACTAGCTAACATATAGTTTTGAAACAACATAGTATGCTATATGGATACTAACCGAAACAAACTAATTTATTTATTTATTATTCATTTAACCGGCTCAAAATTGCATTGTAATCTCTCTGACATACTTTTATAAAGAATAGAGCTCTACATTTTTAACAATACTGATCCACGATACTTAAATATATATCAGTACTATTAATAAACTAGATAACGGCTAGAAAAATAAATTACCTAGAGATAAACAAGACCCACTAATGTCACCTTTTAAACACCTCCAAATAAACCAATCAAAGGTTTTAAAACAAACGCTTTTTCATTACAACTCGAAAGATTATACATATAGGGTTGCTATTTCAACGGATGTTCTAAGTCAAAAATGTTGGTCAAACATTTGTCGAACACATCAAACATTTCGAGTAGTGTTGATGTGTTTGTAAAAGGTGTAGACGTTTTAACCTTCACAAATTAAAAAGACCCCAGCGTCGGTGAAAAGTATACGGTTTGAGAGGTCAACTTAAAATGGTTATTTTACTATTGTGTACTTTGTCATACAGTCGGGTTATGTGTAAACTGATAAAAGGACCATTTTAAAAGTGGGAATAAATCATACAGGTCTCTGGGATAAGGGAGATGGTAATGCTTTTACTTTTAAAGTAGAATTATCAATTTCACTTTCCGTTGTTAGAATTTAGTGTCCATTTGTTATTGTGTCGTGAGGTTTGAAATTAATTGGTTCATTTACAATTGGTGTTTTAACGTTTTTTGGGTTATCATTATGTTACATTAATAGAGGCAAATTGACATATCGAGCACAAAAATCTTGTTATAGATAAATAAAACTATTGTTCTTAGATGTACATACAATTTATTGAATATCCAGCTATGTTCAGTGTTTACCAATATGTACAAGCTTCCACTCAACTTGTATGTACCGCCAGAGGCGTACACACAAAGGGAACTAAAACTTTAGAATACTGGACATCTTCCTTTTCACTGGCACAAAGAAAGAGATATATGTTTAATTGCATTTAAAAGAAAGAAATTGGGCATGGTATTTTTTGTCCCTTATCGCGTACCGTTTTTTTCAGGACGGATCTCTTTCTGTTCTATAAGCCAAATCTGAATAAAGATATTTTGACATTGACTTTATTTGCAAAGTTCTTGCTTGCTTGTGAATCCCCCCCCCCCCCCTGTATATATGTGTACCGCCTCGGCTGTAATTTGTTTACGGCTATTCGAAACACATACTTATGTCAGAGGTAGCGGGTTCGTGACGACGCATACGTCAGGACTTGGCACAAGTCACTAGAAATCATTGATTTTAAGACAAAACCTAATCCTTCTTTCTGGTAGCAATCGGGTAACTATGTATTCTACTGGAATATAACTCTCCGACTTGGCAAAGTTTATAATAGTCTACTTATTGCTTATTATGTGGACACATTAAAGTTTTTTAAATATCTTTTTTCAGGACGTGTTCATACGATTTGCTTCCAATTTTAAAAAAATATGCTCAGTTTGTGAAGAAGGTTCCATGCATTGCATATTTTTATACTTTAGGTATCCAAGCAACTTGTAAATCTAAAAATGACAACTCTGAACTCTTATAAATTCTTTATAGATATTCGATCGTTTTATAGACTCACGTTTATACGTTAACATAATAAAATGTCGCAGCATTACAAAGTTACTTTTTAGTGGTTCTTCATTCGATTCTAAGGGCCTCCGCTAAATCGCGCACAGAGCGGGTGCACGACCATTGAAAAATTGTAAAAGAGCGTCCGCTAACTCGCGCGGGTTAACGGGCTCATATTATTGTTCGATAGACGTACACCCGCGCGGCGTAGTGGAGGCCCTTGCACTAATCCATCCGCCTCAGCCATAGACACAGCCCACCGGCTAGGGTGGCCCGTGAAATTGTACATTACCATCATTGTACGGCGACCTCAGCATTAAAGGTACTATGACCTCAGTCCCAGGTACGTTTAGGGTTACAAGATCAATGAAGCAATTTTCCGGACACTTTAGAAATTAATGCATCATTCCTTACGCTTCCGTATAAGAATTCTTTGTGCTACATAATTATTGCATCAATTTCTGAAAATGCAGATGTAATAATTTTTTCGCATGGTTTTGGCCAATTGCAAGTTAAAGAGCCAAGTATGTGTTACGAGCAATTTGCATTATTCTGTACTCTGATGTTATCACGCCTACGTAACCAGCAAAAAACTAAACTTGCGAAATAGTAGGGATAAATAGGAATAAAACGTCTCTTATCCTTATCACCTGGCATTGATAGTAGGTAGAATGTTTCTCAGTGCGACTCCTTAAACCAAGAATTAGAAATGATCACAATAGAGATAAAAAGTCACTGATAAACGCTGCTTGCAGAAATTGCCACGACACTATACGTATTTGTCAAATTTTTGTATGGAAAACTTTGCAATTATCAAGTACATAATTTATGTGGTCTTATATGTAGGAGGCTGATATGGCAAACGAATCATAACGATGTCCATTGTTCGTCGTGTTGCATTGCTCCGTTAGAACGCCAAGGCCTCTTATTGAAAGAAGAAAAGGAAGACAGAAAATATTTATGGAATTTAAGAAAATTATTTTGATAGTTCTACCTGAAGACTCTACGCATAACGCATTACTTATATTCACATTTAGTCGGTGTTGAATAGGGTCTAGATTTTTCTTATGTCCCAGATGCGCGTTTCGACTTGTCCGCAAATTTTGGGATTCCTGGCAACCTTAGCCATTTTGATGGCCGCCGACAGCATTGATATGATTTGATGGTGAATATGAAGTGTAATGATATTGTTATTGTGGACGTTGTATTGTCTGACAAGTATTGTTGTTAAAGGGGTGAGAGAAG
The DNA here is from genome assembly GCA_963691745.1 of Ditula angustiorana. Classification (NCBI taxonomy): domain Eukaryota; kingdom Metazoa; phylum Arthropoda; class Insecta; order Lepidoptera; family Tortricidae; genus Ditula; species Ditula angustiorana. The sequence goes on from OY829495.1 coordinate 5,607,282, forward strand.
GGTTAACGTCAAGGATTATTGTTGTGGGTAACCTTTGGAGATTGCGCTGTTATATTGTAACATTATTAAGGTAAACCTTAGGACTAATTTTAATATTTGTTTTCTTATCAAATACTCTGTTAGAGGTTGGTCTTGTCGTGTAGGTGTTATTCCATAACTTTTTGCATATTTTATTTGTTTCTTATAAGAAAGCATTGAAACGTAATTGAAACGTAATCACTGGAAACTTGATAGCAAAAACAGAAACACAATGGGAAAATATTTATTTGTAGGTATGTTTAATAATTATGATGTGAAAAAAGATGATATGATTTTGATTTATTAAAAAAAATTACACATCGTTAAGATTTTTGCCGAATGGTGAGAAATGGAAAACGAGACTAAACACTACTCAAAGAGCTATGGGATACTTCAATAGACATTGGTCTAATATCTAATATGGGTTGATCAAATTCAGCAATAAAAAAACGTGTGATGTCATCAGACCAGTACATTTATCGAAGCAGTAAGTTATGTATGAGTAATTATCACAAAAGGTTCACAAACTTCCCTGCGGACAACAGTTGAAAGGCTACAGTCCAATATTGTTAAAACAAAACTACATCCCCAAATACGCTGCCTGGCGTAGTTTAGGCCTATTCAAAGAAATCATACTTTAAATATAACCTATCCGTAACTTTTGATCGCAGGAGAGACTTCTGTTTTTATAAGCACATCAAAGACATACCTGGTACGTAGACGATATCATATTTCTGGTTCATGCATAGGGTACCCTCACACTAGTTCATTGTCTAGGAAAGTTTTAATGTTTTAAAAGTGAATTGTTTACAACTTGAAACATTACTAAAAGACGCGAATTCCATTGTACACTTTCATTTCAAACGCCCGTAATGTATTTAAGTATAAACTTAACATTCAATTTATGCACTGACTCTACTTCATTTCTTGCTTATTGTACTGTAAACCCTGTCTCTTATAATATTAGGATCAATGTAGAATGTGCTTGTTTAATCTAGCGAGTGGTAGAAATCATGTGTTAGAAATTGTTTAATGTTGTATCGTTAGGTTTATCGGTAATTACTAGAGAAATGCTATAATGAACGGGATGTTTATTTTGTTATTATTGATTTCAAAAGTAAATGTAAAAATAGGTTTTATAATTTTTTTTGCTGTCGTGAGGGAGTGACCACAATCAAGACAAATTCGACGACACCTCATATGTTAAAATCGATCAAATAATTAATAGAATTAGGCGTCACATTGCGGAGGTCCTAAATTGGAACAAATTACCTCGCTATTCCGCGAAACCAGTGCCGTGCATGTGTAAAACAGCTGCATTTGTGAGGCATTTATTTCCAACACGTACATTTGTAATTTATTTTAATTTGTTTAATTAAACCCATCAAGCCGTTTAGCCTACAGGGCGTGCCAAAGAAGTGGACAATATTTACACCCTGAGGACACAGTTATTCTTATTTTAAGTAACCCTCTTCTTCATAAAAAAATTACAAACTTTTTAAGCGAACAAATGTTTTGTCCCTTTCATTTGAGGGCAAACGTCACAATGACAGATAAAGACAATACATAAAACATGTTAACTAACAAACGTTTACGCAGCGTTTATCGTCTTTTGAAGTCTTTAAATTTAATAGCAGATTTTTTTGTTGACAAGCCAATTGTGATGCGCATTTTTAGCGAATTCTTAAAAGCTATAATACTTATAATATTGCCAGTAACTAAAAGGTTTAAAGCCTTTATAACATATCAGTCATAATCATAACTCCTTTTTGATCCGCCATAAAAAATAAGGGTTTTATAATCTTATAATTCAAAGCATTCCAAAGACTTGTTAAACATTAAAAGCAATATTATAAAGAATTTCATTGTGATAGCAAGGGGACGTGTCAATTGACGCATGCGCTCGCGCTAAGTGACCTTATGGTGGTCTCCATTCGCACCTCTTTTTTCGCTTACTTCAGAAGTTATTTGACCCCAAGAATGGGTCTGCATTAGACACATTTATACCTTTATGGGCCCCATAAGTAGGGCTTAGTTTGTACAATCAATAAACCTTTGACCACAATAAAGTAGAGGCTTGAAAGTGCCGTGAATTGTTTCGAGAAAAGTATGGTTTACTCGACTTGGCGGTGGCACTACCGTGCCATAAGATTGGGTATAGCGAAGATAAACTTAAAAAGATAGCTCAGTGAACCTAACGTGATCGCCTTAATTATGAAAATTTAATGGATTTAAAAATGACATTAATTACGAGTAAAATGTTAATAATGTTACCTTCTTTTATTTACCTTTATCTTCTTTATCTTAATTACATAATTAGTATAATGTAAAGTCACTATCCATTCCTGTCTGTCCTAAATCCTTATAGTATATCGCACGCTTAGTATTAACGTGACTCAATTCTGAATTTGATATTTCCCAAAATTAAACCCTATGTCTTTTAATTAGGTGATATTTTGGGACGTGTATTTTTCAGAAATGGGTCACTTTAATACTAAGCGTGCGATATGTTCGGCCGCCTTCTCCTTCTAAACCACGCAACGGATTTTGATAAGGTTTTCATTGTCATTTAGATGTTTTTTACGAAAGGGTTTTATGTATATTACATCCCGATTGTACCTGTGCGAAGCCGCGGCGGGCTACTAGTTATTATCTATATCCAATCTTGCATCACCTGACGAAGGATAGCGACGAAAGCATTATGCCTCTCACTTGACACAGTGGGTCCCCGAACAAAAACGGTTTCATTGTGACGAGAATGCCGCCGTATGCAGACTAACCGTCTTGATCCTTGACATTAAGTTTATATTTTCCACGGGTTAGAATACCATAGGAAATAAGCATTGCCAGTAATACATCAACTAGTTTTTACTTCGTGACTTCGTTCGTGTAGGTTTTCGATAATATACTAACTCCCTCCCCCTTTTAATCAAGCCTTGCAAGGCAACGTCAGAAATGATACAGATGACAGCTCGGGAATTAACACATTTTTTTAATATAAAATTTTTGCAATTTTAATACACGAGCAGTGGCCCGTTTCACGAAGCTACAAGTTACAATTTTACAAGTACAAACCGGCAACATTGATCATTAAACCCAGTTTCATTGGTCATTATTGACCAATGTTGCCGATTTAGACTTGTAAAATAATTGTAACTTGTAGCTTAGTGAAACGGGCCACAAAAGTCGCAAAAAAGTAAAAAAAATATAAGTACTATATCGTATGAATAGTCAAGGTCAAACTTATAATCGTCCATTACCGTAAATTTAAAAACTGAAAACATATTTATGACAATGACTAAACCTACATGCCATAATATTGACATATTATTATGGTCATTTAATTTAATGGTTGATTAGGGTTTTAGCTTTGTACTGCAGGTTACTGTATAAATGATTATGATCTTGACTATACAATAAGTTACAAGTAGGAAAGCTAGTACGACTATCAAGTCGTTTAAATTCCGCTACGCACTGGTCAACTTCGAAGGATGATGTGGACAAAAAACCTGAACAAAACCCGCGGGGCCCGACAAAGTAAGGTATAACATAACTTTTAAGGGCTCCCATTGTGATCTGCTAGGTGGCGATTAACAGTTAATAATGCGGTTTTGTCCAAGTAGTTTACATAATGTTCGAATTTGTAGTTTTTGCTTGCTAATCGTGCGGTTGGGACTAATGTGCGATTCCGCTTGGGATGTGAAATAAAATTTGAAATTGATTCGTTACAATTCAAAAACTTTGAACTGCCTTTATGGTGGTTAGTTTTTTTTACTGTGGAAAAGACTGTCTTTACATAACTAACAAGAATTAAAAGTTGTATGTAATCCGATCGTGGGTTCAAATCAAAATTTTTATGTTTTTTGGTATGTATTTAAGACTAAAATAAAATGTGTGATTGTTTCCTTAAATTATGTATTGAATAATGCACACATTGTATAATCCTCAATCAGTACAGATTACTTGTGGGAACTACAATCAATTTCTTCACACCATGTTGGCAAGTGCTCAGGCTGGGTTATTTTATGATTTTACAACATAGGCATTCAATCGTCCTCGTGAACAGAATAATCGTGAAGAACGTTCTTCGCGTCGCTTGCCTTGTCTATCGTAAATCTTATCCATTGCGAGCTAAGCTCAACTTGTTATGAAATCCGGCGACTAGCCATTTGTACACCACAGTACGGTTGGCCTCTACTAAAGCGGTATTTGCATTGCACATTGGGCTGACTGCACTGCAACTGTGTTTTTTGTGATTAAAAAAATATTTTTAAAAGTTTTGACCAGACAGTTCGCTTACTGGTTACACTGTTTAAATAGTGTACTTGCCCTATTTCATAATTCATTATTTTGTAGGTGACACATTCTGTCAAAATTGACATGTCCAAATAGAGTGAGCATTAAAGTCGTGTCGTACGCTACCAGTGTCACAACAAAACATTGCGCATGTTGTGCTAAAACTTTATGTCAGGTTCCAGTCATTGCATCTTCGTCGTTTACGTGAAAGATGAATGAGATGCTAAACGATTAACTTGTCTTCGGACCACAGAAAGTCAGCATTAAGTGTTCAGGATCCACGGATCATAATGATCATGTTATCTCAGAGTCAAAAACTATAAACGAAAACCAGGTTTCGAATGAAAACATTGTATACGACCACAGACGAATGTACCAATTACAGCGGAATAAGAGTTTCTCACACCTTTAGGATATATGACTGTTTCGGGTACGTTAAAATGTGACCATTCAATTGCCCACCAATATCGAGAATTGGAGTCGGTTTATAAGCAATTTATTTTTGAGTTTGATGTTAAATAGATTGAGATTGAGATTGAGATGTTTATTGGTAATAACAGAATAAAATTACATATCACACTTAACCTAAATACTATTTGTTGGGTCCATTCTTAATTGATAAATTTATATGTGTCCGTAATAAGCATGTCAAGATCATTACATTAGATAATAATAAATTAAAATAAGAAATATATCGATATCACGGAATTAATTAAAAAAAATATGTATAATTGTTTTTGCTTAACAGATTTACATTTAGATTTATATTGTAACGACTGACATTTCTTCTTAGGGTATATAGTCAAACTAGGAAAGGAACTCCTAATAAAGTTTTGCTATCAGCTAACTGGAATGTGTCCGCGTGAAAAACAGCTGTGTCTGTGCGACAGTTATATTTTTCATGCCCACCCACCCTCCTCCAAGCAAGCAAGAAAAGGAGTAGCAAAGTAATTTGTTCTAGTTTGTTGATATGGATCTGCACAAAGTAACGCCTTTCAATTAGCCCTCATTACCTTTTTTTCATCAGATTTTTATTTTGGATTCTGGGTTTGGCAACGTTTCTGCAATCTCTTTGGTGTTGCGGGTGTCTATGGGCGGCGGTGATCACTTACCATCAGGTGAAGCACTTGCTCGTTTGCCTTTCTATGTTGTATTTTTTACTATGTCCTGTTTGATTGATAATTTAATAAAAGTTTTATTATAGTATTGTTGTATAAAGTACCTACAGTAGATATAAAGACGTTCTCACGTTAAGCTTGGAAGATTAAACTGATACACGGTTAAATAAACTCTATTGCAAAGGTTACGCAAATTAATGCTATTAACATTTAACTTGAAGCAAATTGATGCTCAGTATAAACCTATTTATTTGCTCCTCCTTAAATGGCTTTCGGTTACATTTATGGACATATTCCTTACAAACAATGTTTGAAAAATAAAGACACAACGAAATACAATATATGTTTTTTTTACACAGTTAAAATCTTAAGCGTCAAGTCATGTGTTGTGGATGTCCGGTCGATTACCCTTTGCCCAGCAGTGGGCAAATATATGCTATTAAAAAAAACTGTTTTTAATCGACGTCAAAAACAGTTTTTAATTTAAAGTGTATATTTTTTGGATGTTTGTCATCTCAGAATTTCGTCCTGTCTGAATCATTTTCTATTATTTTAAACAGCAAGAAAAACGTAAGCAAGTCTTAGGTAAGTTTCAGATTGGTCACATTTAGGTTAAAGTTACAACGGATGATGGGATTCGAGATAAAACTAAGAAATTCCTCTAATATTATAAGCACGCAAATCGAGTCAAATGTATCTAAATTCTATACAAAACTATAGTTAGGGGATGAGCAAAGGCCCCTGCGCCAGAGCAAAATTAAATGCGAAAGCTATAATGTTTGATATGTGGATGTTTGGATGTTTGTTTCCCAATCACACATTAACGGCTAGATGGATTTTTATTAAATTTAGCAGACAGATAGATCATGTTCTGAATTGAAACATAGGATACTTTTCCTCCTATGAAACTTCGTAAAATATGTACAAAATGATATCAAGCAGGCAAAGCCACGGATAAAAGCTCGTAATTTATAATTTCCTTAAGTCACCTTTATCTTTACTCTACAGACGCATAATTACTGTTTTATTGACAAATTGTAATTAAAGTCAGATACAAATTAGTGTTTCTTTTAATCAGCTAATTGGCTAAAACAGGTTTTAATTTCCCCTTACCGTCCTGGTTTCGATACATTTTGATACAGTGTAAAGGTTTCGCGAGTAATTGCATTAATTATGTTGAAAAAAAAAAAACTGGTTAATGATCCGACAAACTTATCATTTGGGGTAAATAAAAGATAGGAATTTATTATAAAACTTAAGTTACACGTAATTTAAACGAAATTTATTATCATTAGCAAGCTATGCAATCACTTTTCTTGATTTTAATTAATATTCCATGTAGCACACAGGCTCTATAAAACTGTAAAGTAGCCGTATTTAGAGGAGTGTGAACAAAGCTCCAAAAAGCGCTCCCCATACAAACGGTGATACGTTTTCCACCCTCTAAACCTTAACCTCTGGCAATGATTTTTTGGTATGTTGTCATTATACCTCAGAACTAGGTTTGTATATTTTGATTTTTTAATACACGTCTCGATTTGACAATATTTGCATTTTAGAAGTTTTTTACAAAATACAAAATGCAGCTATTACACAGCTTATACCATAATTCCCGCAAGACACCCCCGAGATTGACGAAAAACTGTATTTTTTTAATACGACGCGCGCATGCAAATTTTCTGACATCGAGCATTCGGTTTTTTAAACGACTGCACGCTTCGCGGTGTTTTTTTCCCTATTTGTTTTGTGAGCTTTGCAACATTCGCAAGACGCCTCATTAGAAGTGATTGCTTAAGTCTATTTTACCTTTAAGTGCTTCTTGTAAGCGTTTATTCAGATAAATATATTTTAACAAACTGGAACAAATTACCTTGCTACTCCGCAAAATCAGTGTCGTGCAAGTGCAAAGAAGCTGCGTCTGTGCGATATATATTTGTCAAGAAAAAAACCCACCCTCCAGTGGTAAAGATATTTTAACTTTGAATACTCCTACAACATTGAAACGGATCAATTACTGCAATAATCATGGAAATCATACACCACTGTTTTTGCACACCTTTGAGATAAAAATGTGTAACTCTTATTTCGCCAAAAATTAACAAGCAGAATGTCTCAAGCTATGTTCTACCAAAGCTTTTTAAACTTGCCAAGAATATACCTATACATATTTACTCATCATATCATAAAATCAAAAAGTCATAAAATGTCCAAGACAAGTCCTCATATGAAACTTTCATCTCGCAGACCAATATTTCGTGCTTCAAGCGAAGGTGTAATTTGTGGACCCTCAATGAAACGAAGAAATGCAGCAAAAAACCCACCTCCACCGTGTCCAATTTGAGCTAGTGAAAAATGGACCTTTATTATCCTTACTAAATTATTGTAGGAGCACCCCTACTAAGGAATATTCGGTCACAATACAATACGTGAGATCTTAAAATGTTATTCGTATTTTGTTTGCGAACATCGGATATGTGGTACAAATACGTAGACAGATACGATCTCCTGCGATAGAAGAAATATGAAAATGTTTGCCCAAGAAACCGAGGTCTCAAGGACGTTCAATATTTTTTTATTTTATCGATAACTAATTATTATTTTAGCTTAGTATTGTGGTTTGCCACAGGAGCCGTATGTGGAAAAAAATAGTCCTAAGTAGTAAATAATCGTGGTTTCAGTTCATTTTATGCGCCTGTTCGTCACACTATTTCAATAAAAAACTGCGATATTCTTGAAACTCCCGCCTTAAACGAAGCGATCTATTTACCTTTAGAATTTCTGATAACTTCGGTTAGAAATTCTGAAAAAAAAATGAAATGAAAATGCACTATTTGGACAAATTCCACGCATGCTAATTTATTCTAGTGACCAACTTTGTTATTCACGCATTCCTTTACGATATAATGGTGTAATTACTGGCACAAGAGGTATTCCATCTTAGCCCTCTGGGTTGGCAACGCATCTGCAGTATTCTTGGTGTTGCGGGTGTCTATAGGCGGTGGTGATCACTTACCATCAGGTGACCCCACTTGCTTGTTTGCCTTCCTATGTTGTATAAAAAAAAAGGTATATTTTTATCGGCACTAATTCAACGGCCCTTTCAAATCCGTAGTAAGGGCTGGGGGGCAGACATCGTAATTTTACGATTTCAACTTTACTGCAGTGGCCCTGCACCGCACCGCATGGGGAAAAAATAAATTGGATACAGACGCCCTTCTGATAGTGCGCCGCATTTTATGACTACCAAGTCTCGTGAAAAAGTGGGCTACTTTACCGCGTCTGCGTTATAAATCGTTGCGATTTTACGTCACATGACGTGGGCATCATGTTGGCATGGTCGTTAAAGATACCCAAGATTTAATGATCTTAGAAAACAATAGTATATTATTGTACTTCGAGTTAGAAATCAAAATCATTTTAAAAGACCGTGATAGCCGAATGGTTGGACTTACTAGTACCTCTCATGTCTTGTAGATGGTAGTTTATTTATTTCCGATAAAAAAATACAACTAGTACTACTTAAGTTACTTTTATACGAAATTTATTGTGGATCCCAATTTTTATATGTAAACCTATTGACGAAGCCTGATGCTGAGTTTTAGTTTTGTAATTTTTAGATTTAATTGTATGTTTATATTTATTGAATATGCGTTTACTTTACACTACTTCTTTAGTAGTACCTACTTGTAAGTACTTCTTCATCGGAAATAAATATGCAATCTACAGAACATGAGAACTTTACTATTTAGTAACTACTACTAACTTAAGTAAGTGTTTAGTACTAGTAATTACTATAAAAAATGGTTACAAAGTTACGACATTTTTGGGCGAAGAAGGCTTAATTATAGCTTATAAAAATATTAAAAGAGACAGAAGACAAAGATGAAGTTAATCTTTGAGATGCAGATGGTCGGAAGGCGATTGGGGGGACGGCATCCATTAGCAGCGGTTTTAATACCTAAATCCTATTCGTCGAGGGAAGTCTAAGAGAAATAAGGCTTTTGTTCGCGAAAATTCATAATTTCTACGAGAAAATTACGTTTTCCTGTATTAACAGATAAATCTTCGCGTTCGCAGAAAAATGTTAAAGTGAGCTTAGTTTCTTTTTTAAATACTCATAGCTTATAAATAATTATCACCAAGCAAATGTATAATTGAAGGAGTCTACGTAAAGTAAAAATTGCCGAAAACCTTTGTTAAAAAGTTAAGATTTTATCAAGAGATTTTGAATGAGCTAACAAAACCAAATGTAATAACTGCAAATGTTTACAGTTAAATAAGTGATTAAAATTCCAACTTAATCATTTATTCAAATCCCGCTCTGGGTCAGCTTTCCCATCAAAACCGAATGCTTTACAAGTAATTATACGCTTATAATCTCTTAATCATAACATTTCAAAGATAACTTGTCATAAAAATTGACGTTTCCGCACGGAAACTGGTCTTTTTGATTATTGATCATCGAGATTCACTCGTAATTACTTGTAGGGTACAAACATAAGAATAAAATACCTTCTCAGTATTAAAATACAAATTTGACATTGTTGTTGTTCTGAGTTTACAATGACATCGTTCTAACTAAATTAATAACAAACATCACGGGACAATTCACACCAATTGACCTAGTCCTAAGCTAAGCAAAGCTTGTACTTTGAGTACTAGACAATGGATATGCATACTTATATAGATAAATACATACTTAAATATATAATATAACATCCAAGACTCGGGTACAAACATTCGTATTTATCATACAAACATTTACCCCTCGAAATCGAACCCGGAACCTCTAGCTTCATAGTCAGGGCCAATAATCACTGAACTATCCGGTCGTTAAACTACACTTGTCATTTTTATGGTCCAACTGTATATCGGCAATCGGTATTAAAGAGGTAGTTCTTTAAGTGATTAGGTTTATCAGTTGAGTTTACTGCTTATAACAAACAAATCAACTCGCTATCACATATTCTTACTCGTGATTATGTACTATTTCTGTCATATGTCAATAATGTACACCTTGCCTCCCTAGGACATAAAGCATTGATGGCAAACGCATAAGTTTGGACATAAGTCCTTCGGGGAAATGTTATGTTGGGGTTGTTTTACGATCCATTTCATTTTACAATCCGCGCGATATGATGCGGGGGGTGAGAAGTTATAGCGGAATCTGAGATATAGCGATGTCTATAGAGATGTTTATACTGGAAGCGAAGTTGTTGAGATGCGTCTTCAGGTACGCTAGTGTGCTAAGTATGTTCGATCTTCGTTTGGTATAATCCTTATTATATGTATTGTATTTATTGAATCGAAACTTGGTCACACGTCGCCGAAGTAACGTGCTAATTTTAATGTTTTGTAATAGTATATGTCCGTTTTTAAGGTATTTTTTCTATGGGTCTATGCAGCCTGAAATAAATTATGGAAACAATCGAAGCATATTGAACTTATATAAAAAAAGTGTACTAAATAGCAATGGAAAACGTTTATTCATCCCTGTAACTCCATCTAACTATTGTTAAAAGGGACTTACATACAGATACATTAACGTACTAGTATTTAAGTTATTATGTATAGTAAATATGCATGTTAGTCTTTAAGGTATTTATCTATGGGCCTATGCAGCCTGAAATGAACTTATTCTATTCCATTAAACTTGAGCGGTCATGTTAGTTTCACTGGTTATTTATTTACCTTGTCTCTTTTCAATAATATACTATTATTTCCTTGCTGTTTTTTTAGTTTTGTTACCTGCCGACGTCTGTGGCATATAAGTTTCTTGAGAACATTTTGTTTAATTTCCTTATTTTACACCAAAACCTGACTCAATACAGTAATCTCGTATACAAGTAATTACTAGCAATACACTGCAGATAAATTACTATGTTTAAACCTGAACATTACGGAAAAGCTGCATTTTGTAACAGCTTACAACAGCGTGACTAGTTTGATAATAGTTGCTACGAATATAATAATATCATGAGTTTAATACAATACCAAATTTTTAACTATTAACGTACGAATATGTTGTCATTGTCTTTATCTCATCATCATCATCATCATCTCAGCCACAAGAAGTCCACTGTTGAACATAGGCCTCCTCCATAAATGTCTTTATCTAGTACTTTGTTAATTCATAGTGACAAAAATGTATTCTATGGTAGCTAAACTTGTACCTTTTTAATTATTTTATTATAATATCTGCATTTAATAATTGACACACCTCAAGGGTGTCATGTTTAAATAATCAGGTACATTTTAAGAGTTACTAGTACGAACAACTCTACAGACAAACGTAGTTTACACGTTTAATACGTTCAACCGTTTTCGAATGAAACTTTACGCAGTCATAATTATAATGAGATGATACAATAACGTAGCAATGTTTATAATTATCTCTAGCTGAGAAAATGAATACTATGATTTTGTACTATTTTGTTAAACGATTAGTACTAGAAATAAAGTATTTGACCCATACATACTTATTTCATAAGCTATTGCAAATCTATTGAACATAATTATTTATGTATATTACATTGTATTTCTCATAACGCAGCACAAGGTTCAAAGTGATAATTTTGGTTTTAGCTGTGACCACTTAAAATTTACGCTGAACTGCCAAATAGAGTTATTATTTCTTTTCACCCTAATTACTGTGTTTTAACTCAAATAAAACCGAATGGTATACTGGTAATTACTGCTGATTAAACTGGCAGTAATTTACTTAAATTTCCTTTTTTGAATTGGTGATGTTTTTAATTACATATAAAAAATAAAAAATGCACTAAACGTGTTGTGAAAGTGTCGATAAGTATTATAACACATATATATCTGGTTTTAATGCTATGTCTATTTACCTCGACGATTCAACCGTATTGCAATGTGCTAGGTTACGAGCAGACTGTGACATTTTTCTGTATTTTTTTCAGTAAGCAAAACAATAGGTTTGGTTTGTTTACTTTGTGCATAGGTAGTAATGTACTATTTATTTGAAAATTTATTAATATTTTTATCTTATTAATCGGTAAAATAAATTTCATTGTATAATCGACCAAGAAATTGTTTGACCACTTTTGAACTCTCACCCTTTGTAATACGGTCGAAAAGTGGTCAAGCAATTTCTTGTCGACTATACTGTAACTGCAATACAAAATCAACAGAAACCCGCTTAGGGGAATAATTAGTAAACATCTATGAATATGAAAAACTGGACTTGTTTAGCATTGCAGTGGTAGAGCTACGATCTAGCTAGTCGCTAGTTCCAGTAGAAATGGGCTGGCTCGACCTCTGTAGCACCATTGTTCCACAGATCATCGATATATAGTACCTCTGTAGCTATACGATTGGCCAGTGAGAGTGGAAGTCTAATTCCCCTTTTCGTTTCCTAAATCCCCGCAACGCGCCCGTGTTTCCACCGTTGCGGGTGTTCACGAGCGACTGTAATTACTTACCACAATATGACAGCTGGCTCGTTTACCACTTATAATAAAACAACATTAAAGTAATATCAGAAGCTACATCATCCGAAACCCCGGCCACCTGCTTTCAACGACCACAAATATTAGTGTTAAAAAACCAAATACCTTCTAATGACGTGGGGAGATTGATGACAATTGTGTGCGCTCGCGCACGAAAGCGCTCACTCCTACTACTTATGAAATAAGTTTGAAATGGAATGACATGAGTTTATTTGCCACACCAAAAAAACATAAAGGTAGGTACATAAAAGTGATTTAAAAACAGAAAACAAAAATACATACATTCATTACCAGACGACCAGATAGCCTAGTGGTTAGTCACCCTGACTATGAAGCTTGAGGTTCCGGGTTCGATTCCCGGGAGGGGCAAATGTTTGTATGATGAATATAAATGTTTGTACCCGAGTCTTGGATGTTATAATAATATGTATTTAAGTATGTAGTTCTCTATATAAGTATGTATATCCGTTGTCTAGTACCCATAACACAAGCAGCTTTAGTTGCTTACTTTGGGACTAGGTCAATTGGTGTGACATTGTCCTATGATATTTATTTATTTATTTATTTATTTATTTATTACAGCTAGTACAAAGTGGCAAAAGAAACAGGCTCAGCTGATGCTGCGCTTCGTCAGAGGCTGCCGGCGCTGGTTTTCAGCCTGTCCCTGGCGACTAGAGCACCTCAATGTAGCAGGATGGCTGGCGAGCACAACACCATGCGACAAAGGGAAACCTAAACCTAAAATTACTTACTAAATACTAATGGAAATACTAATGGAGCAAAAACTGCCCGCACTAATTAAGTGTAGCTCCTGATATTACTTTAATGTTGTTTTATTATAAGTGGTAAACGAGCCAGCTGTCACATTGTGGTAAGTAATTACAGTCGCATGTGAACACCCGCAACGGTGGAAACACGGGCGCGTTGCGGGGATTTAGGAACGAAAAGAGGAATTAGGCTTCCACTCTCACTGGCCAATCGTATAGCTACAGAGGTACTATACATATATCGATGATCTGTGGAACAATGGTGCTACCGAGGTCTAGCCAGCCCATTTCTACTGGAACTAGCGACTATCTAGACCACTGCAATGCCAAACAAATCCAGTTTTCATATTCATGGATGTTTACTAATTGTTCGCCTAAGCGGGTTTCTAAGGAATATTTTATATAAAAAAACAAGATAATTATTCACTATCGAAATAAAATTTAGTCTGCGACAGTCCAGGGCTCAATGTCGTAGAGCCCATTGTACCAGCTGACGTCTGACCGTGTTGTGTAACCGACGTGTTTTTTCACAAACAAATACTCCACTGAACCCACTGTAGTCTTGATTGATTGCTTTTTTAAACTTTTTAATGCATTTTTTAATGCCAGGGTGATTCTACAAGCGCTCCTAATTACAATCACTATTATTATTATTATTTAGCGATCCATCCGACGTCGCACGATTACGATTAAGACGTACAGTCAAGGAATTAAATTTCCAACCCACCTAAGGTTCAATAGCATATAGGAAACTGTCACCATAAGAGCTATAGAGCAAGACGTTAGTTTGACAAATCGACCTTAATGCATTGCGAGTGTCAGACGACATTTCAACGAAATGGGTAGAGAATTAAATTCCTTGACTGTACAGTAGGGGAAATATATTCACGTACCACCTTAGAACACTATCGCAGTGACGCGACGCGTTAAACGCCAGGCTATGTCATACAAATGTCATACTTATGTCTCTTCGACTAGGTTCTACGGTGGTATGTGTTTTAATTTTCTTGACTATACGTAAAAACTTCCTTAAAAAAATCTTGAAATAACAGTGAAAACCGTATCAAAATCCGTTGCGCGGTTTAGAAGGAGTAAGCTGCTGAAGATTTGAGAACAGGGAGAAAGGGATAGAGAATTTTTTTTTATACAACATAGGAAGGCAAACAAGCAAGTGGGTCACCTGATGGTAAGTGATCACCACCGCCTATATACACCTGCAACAACAAAGAGAGTGCAGATGCGTTGCCAACCCAGAGGGCTAAGATAGAATACCTCTTGTGCCAGTAATTACACCGGCTGTCTTGCTCTCCACGCCGGAACACAACAGTGCAAGCACTGCTGCTTAGCGGCAGGGTTAGCGAGCAAGATGGTGGTAGCGATCCGGACGGACCTTGCACAAGGTCCTACCACCCGCAATATTTTATTCTACGCAAAGAAGAAGATCATTAATGAAATAAATGGTGACTTCAAACAACGTGCGGTTTAAAGTCACTGGAAATAGCAATGAACCAATACAGTTAGCAGTACATAATATTACAAAAAACCCAAAGACTTCAAGATGGAGTGCAGATGCATGAGTGGCGGAAATCAAGAGACCAACTTGCTCCTTGCCTGCCTTCCTATGTTGTATATATAATTAAGTTATTAGAATTCGTCGAATTCAAAACGACAAGCAGAATAACATAGATATAAACATGTCTTCAGACATGTTCAAATTTCTTTCACTATTGCTTATACTAACGTAACGGATCGAATCCCTATGACTCTCCAAAAAGCGAAGCGTAATGACGCTAAACAGGATACCATCGATAGAGTAATAAAAGTTAAGCCTTTAATAAGACACTATTACTTTTATGGGGCCCTAAACCGAGCCTGGGTTTTAATTCGGCTGTAAAATACACTTAATGTAGGCTGTTGACTTTGGAATTACTAACATAATTAAATATTGAAAGAAGCGTCCGGTAATTTTGAATATGATAGGTACTTAATATGTTTTGGTTTCTAAAGTCATGTTTTCATTCCTTGTCGCTTCTTTTAGCTCTACGAGAGTCTTAACCACAGCCGTTTCCAGCTGATTTTCACCTATCATCGAACAAATGCCTAAACACCATTCTACTGACCTTTGACTTAATTTGGGCCACTACTTTACGACCGCGTTTGACTTTATTCTGTCACTCCATGTCCTGAAATGTTTTGCTTCTTTTCCAACCGGTTGCACTTCTTTTAAATCTCAGTGATGTCTTGTAAGTTGTGAATTGTGATACGATAAAGCTATTCTAATTGACACCACGTGATTAAACCGATATATCAACTGTGATGTGGCAAGTCGGGAGTAAATGACAAGTCCAGGTCTCGATAAAGACTAACTGTTTATTAAGTAAACTTAGCGTATATAGAGTTACATGTATGTAACTCCCATGTGGGAGGCGCAGGTGCACCACTACACAACATGTATTGGATCAGGGAGAGTACTCAGCCCTTTGGTTCACAGGACAGACAAAAAGCGTGATTCAAAATAACCGAATTACGAACACAAAGCTATTACTGAAATGACGTAAGTGAAAAGGTTTAAGCCAATAAAACGTAGAATAATAAGAATCCCAACTATTTAATCGAGCATACAATCAAGATCAAGCTGAATGGACGCTAAACAAATTATGAAATCCGATCTCTCGCATAAAGCGATCCATCAAATTTATGACAGAAGAAAAGTTCTGGCTACCTTTTGTATGACGTCTGCCCGGAGGGTACTATTGAACCCATACTTTTTTTATTAAAATAACTGGAATAATCCAAGAAGCATGTAATTAAATAGCTCCTAAATTTATAGGTACGGCTGAAACTTTTAACACCTAGTAAAAGATTATATCAGTTTACAAAAGGTGTGTCAATTATATTTGCAAACCTTAGAGGGTTCCGTCCTAGTGTTACCTGCTATATTACGCCGAATATTGACTATAACTATTTTGTTATTAGGGTAAGACGATAGGTTTTAGGCAATTTTAAAGTCACGCAACATTTATGCCTTTAACGAAGCCACGAATTAACCCTGCCCCATTATTTTTAAAGGAACGTCGTTGTGTGCAACGAAGATTGAATCCGTACATAGAGATTCAAGTGTGAGCGAGCGAGACAGCGTCGGCGATGTCTTGAGTGAGAGCAGCGATGTTACGTTAGGGAATCACACCCATGTTGACGATAAGCAGCCACAATTTTACTACCAATTCCGATCCCTGGTAATAAACAATTGACCATCAGCAAGCTTTAACTGCGGAACACTAAACAACCAAGTTGGTTGTACAATGAATTTATTGACTCCAGCAAAAGAAACTTGTAATTTTCGCGGACGTCCCGTCATAAATATCAATTTGAGAGTGAGCAGGACGGCAAAATTACAGGTTTAGTGTTGCCACTAAAGTGATTTAGTGCTATTCGGTTCGGTAGTGCCGCCTCCACACTCCGTGATCAGACACATCAGATTATCGTAAGAGTAACCATTTATTCATAAAAGTTTATGAACCTCCTTTAAACTAAGATACGTTCTGCTTTCTTTCTTAGGCATACGTCACCAAGCCGGGTAAAGAAGAAACATAGATATCGTCACTTGGATGGCAAAACTTCTGAAGCGACACTTGGTCAACTTTACAGGAGAGCGATTTAAAGTTTTTTTTTTACGAAAAAAATTCATAACTCGTCTCCTACTGAACGCATTTTAGAATTTCTAGAAAGGAATTAAAGCTAATTCTGCATACTATAGACTGGAATCAATCCCATCAAGCTGAGACTACTGGTTTAGAAGATAAGTGTCGCTTTAGTCATTTGTCTTCAACTTTTTGAGAAAATGCAATCAGGTAAAAAGACTAAACAGACAGTTTTGTGTTTGATATCATATTTTCAGAAGACTAACGCGACTTTAATTCTGGCATTTTATATTGATTTTTACTTAACGAGCTTAAGTCACTTGTTATCAATCTGAGTTTAATACTTAATTACCAAATGTCAAACGATTTTATAAGGGCATAAGGCTTATCATTTATTAAATGGTAATCATAAACGTAACAAAATACTAAAGGCTGATTTTTCAGTAATGGGAAAAGATTTATCCGAGGAATAACTTATGCATTATTGACTGTTATCTGTTGAATAGACTTACAAGTAATACGTTTCGGACATTAAATATGCTATTGTACACACTGATTCATGTAACTTAATCAAAATTAAAAGATAAGAAGTTGGCAGATTACTTTTTATAATTTTTACTCAAAAGAAAAGTTAGTCAATAGTAAAAATGCTTGAAGTTTATGTATAGCATTTGATATTGACAAGTCTTTACTTAGAGAGTATAGATACACTTCACTATTCACCCTTTTATCGAAAGTATCTACTATGGGTAAGACTTTCACCAAATTTACGCATGCGATGACTCTGTCCATAATCTAGGCGGCGCTGCGGTACTGGGACTTGTTGGCTTAGCAAGAGTCAGAGGCCATAGACAGGATTTGGCCGAGACAGTAACTGGAACTACCACCTCTTACCGCTTGCAGGTTGCCTAAGATCTAATAGCTTGCCCCTAGTTACTGCATTCCCACCATCGCCGGTCGTAGTGGAATACCAGCCCAATAGATGCTAATAGGAGTGGCTTTGCACCCGCACAACTCAACGCAACGTAAGGTGGGTAACGGATCATCGATTCTCTTAGCATCGCTAAGCGGCGGCGTTCATTTCCCGTCAGGTGACCCGCGTACTCGTTTTCTGTACTGTTTTATAATAAAATACTGTTAATCTTCTGAGATCAACACCCAAATAGATGATCTCTGCTATAAATAGGAATTCCAAGCTTTATGACCTGTGGCAATCGGTAGCGAAATGTTGGTGGTAATGCAAATTACAGGATATCCGATTCTTAGTTTTCACTGTGGCCGTTTGACGGCAGGCGCTCTTGAAACCGACTTGGACAAGATGATGGACTAGGCAACATATTTGACGACAAAGCTGCCCTATTCAGGATCGCTCTGCTTTCCCTGCATTAATCGTGATGAAAAATTGCTATTATCACTGATTTAATCACGATCAAAATAACATAACAAGAACAAAACATACCTGACATGGAATATAAAAACCTTTTGAACAATCTTAGCAACATTACATCCAAAAAATAGTAAGTAAGTTTCAATTCTATGACGATTTTTGAACTGTCCTGTGAGCCATATTACAAAGCTCTAATAAAGTATGTAAGTAATACTCAATCAGATCAGTATCTACTACTTATATCAGAATCTAGCATCTGGGAAGACGTACTTGGCTGTCATGGAATTGGCAGAAAGAACTCAAATGGAAGAATCTTCATCGGGATTCCAGATAAACATAAAACCCCACGTATGGCCTTCGTAAGCCCTCGTAAGGCGCACGGGGCTGGACAGACAATCGTTTCACGAGCTCGAAACGCCAGCTTTCACTTTAAGCTTCGTGTAGAGCTAATCACAAGGTGGATAGGCTGGTATTTGCAACACTAACGCATGAACTGCAGTTTCCTCTTTATGCTAAGTTTGGTACAGAACGAATTGACAAAGCATGATATACCAATCTTATTTACATATTCGCAATCTCGCAGTTGTTGATGATTAATGATTTGGTAGCGTTTGATAAGATACGAAACTTCTTTTCATCTCAAATACCGCGGTGCGCGAAGCCATAAGTCTTCAACCATTGTGTGTTACCAAATATAATATCCCTGTCTCTTACAGTAAGCCGTATGAGATTCACCCAACAGGTTATGCTCGGAATTTCTATGCGACATCATGATAGAAATGTGGAGGTCCGCAGAAGAACCAAAGTTACCAACATGGCTCTACGAATTGCGAACCTTTCCGTCTTACAAATTAAGTGGTAGTAGGCAGGCACATTGCTTATAGAACTGATAGCCATTGGGGTGGAAAGGTTCGCTGGTGGAGACCGTATACCGAAAACAGAAAGTGTAGGTCTCATTGAAGGTAGCTCCCATAACTACTAAACTATTCTCACATTATTTTCAAAACATGACCCAAGAACATAAGCCGACGTAATGATTTATCGATTACTCTGTTTTCTATGTAGACGGCAGTTTCTATCTAGCTTTCTTGTTGTTCTCTGCTGTTATTCTACTTAATAACATAATAAATGTTTGGGTATTTGACCCTTTGGGTCTTAGGTCTTCAATCACGCATTAACGGTTAGACAGATTCAAAAAAATATTTGACAAACAGATACATCATGTCCTAAATAAAAACCTAGGATATATACTTTTTTGCATGTGTAACGCTGCGGGTAAGGCTAGTCACAATTATTATGCATTCAAACAACTAAAATTGTAACTATCAAGCTTGGAATACACGTGACTACAGCTTCTGCACTTTCATGCAAGTACTTGCATTTTTGAGCCACATTTGTGTGAAATATGACATGCACGCAGAAAAGTGTGCAAGTTACAAGCATGTGTACCTATTCCAGGCTTTAAATTCAAGCTGTACCTACGAGGAACAGATATTGTTGCGGCTCTTGCACTGGCACTACACTCTAAATTGTCCTAAGAAGCATGGGTTGTTCTATGAAGTTCACATGAGAACTCATACGAGATTTCCACTACGGGATGATATTATTTCGTAATGGTGGTGGGAGGTCGTTCCAAACTTTTGATGGCGCACTGAAACCTCCTCGAAAACCGACAGTGTTATGCGCGAGAAGTAAGGCCTTTAGTGCAACTCGCATACGCCAACTCGCTCGCAACAGGAAAGTGTTATAGCATCTACCTTATTTGCTGCTGTGATGGAATATTTTTAATATAACTGGAGTGAGCAGATTGGAACAGATTGTGCGCTTTGTAAAATCCACCAATGGAGTCTAAAAATCTAGCGCAGGCTATGCGCAATGCACCAACAAGATTTCTGTTATAGATATCCATTACACATCGGCGTAAAGCGTAATAATATTGACAGTCTACAAAAGTAAATTAACAGCTTTTTTGGAATTGCCGTGCCGTAACGCGATCAGGTGCTAAAGGAGCAGTCGCCTTAATGCAGTTCGTTAGACAAGATTGCTTCTACACCACAACTTTTATATGGTTTGCAAAACTTAAAAACTGTTTAAAAACTGAATACAATGCGCCTGTGCATCACCGTCTGGAGCATTCAGCAGCCCTAAGACCATCCTAATGACAGTTTGCAGACAGACACCATTCAACAAAACACAAAACACACAAAAACAACAGAAAGATCTCTGTGTAAACGGTAATTACAATTATAAGTATGTTGGCCATTTGGGTTTATATGGTTCGAAAAACCTGTGCCTTTAGGTTGATATAAAACACCTCGACACCTTTTATGAAGGATTTTAGGTCTGCCAGTCGTGCCCCTAGCACTGATATACTTCAGCAAATGGGGCTGAGCGTTTTAGAATAAATGCTCATGAAATATTAACTCAAGCGGTGCTGGCATGTTGTGCGACTAATCACATTATTAATACTAAGTCCCGAACGACCTAGTTCGGCTCAGACCAGATGTTAGTAAAAATGCGCAGGAAACAATATTCCAGAAATGAGACCTGACTAGATCGACTTTTTACTCTGTAATATTGTATACATTGTAAATTTAACACGTTTGCCAATGGTAAACGACTATAGCCACTATAACCTTTTGTATTTGGGTCATCATCGGCGAAACCCTTAATCGAAATCGTTAGACCTCCAAAGCGCGATTACATACAAATAATATAAACATTGCTCGTATAGTACACAATTTATTTATTTACTTCAGAATTCAGAAGACCAGTACATCTGGGGGCCAGTTTTAAGGGTACACGGATGTCATCTGAAATCATCTTATGACTTACGATATGACTGTATAGACGTGCTTACGCATCATTAAGTCCGTCGTAGTAAGACATGACCGCTATATGTATAAGAGCTTTTCTTTAAGAAGCTGTAAAGCAAATGCCACGTTTTATATACTATCCGTATCGTTTTTTTTCCATTTTATCTTGTTTTCCTAAAGCTAATTGCACTACACATTATATTAAATGTATTTGTAAAAAATACTGAAACGACTTTAACATATTCTTATCAGTAAATGAAAAAGACTAAGTGTACCCAACCTTTTAATATGAAGTGGATCAATTTACTTAAGCGACATAGCATTACAATTCTTGGTATGCACAAAGTACTAAAGCGCCAATCTTATTTCAATTCGCAAAAGCACGAATGACTGACAACGTTCTTATGACAAAAGTATAAAAAGGTAAAATTACTTAACAGTAAACATTTAATTTAAGCGTCGGATTAGTAATGGGTCTCCCAAATTTCGAGCTTTTTTTCGTGGGCTAAAGCGACAAAAAGTGCTCAGATCATCTTGAAACCTGGACAGATCGACGCAGAAAAATCCGCTGATTCCGATGGTATATATAACTCAATTTGGCCGAAAGTGTCGCTTCAGAAGTTTTGCCATCCAAGTGACGATATTTCTTTATGAACTTCTTTATCTTTACATAGTATAAAACAAAATCGCTATCCGTTCCTGTCTGTCCTTATATCTACGGCCGCTTTCACCTTCTAAACCACGCAAAGAATTTTGATATTGACTGTAACACCTTACAACTTATTTTTTCTTTCTTTATATGCATGTATAATACAATGGAATAAATGAATAATGTTATGGTTTTCATGGTCATTTAGAGATTTTTAGATAACATTGATCCGTACAACTTGTACTTAATTAAGTTTCTGTAAGTAAATTGCCCCCTTGCAAAGCTTAGGCGGGTTGCTAGTAAGAAATATATAAGATCATAAACCCAGGGCAGACGCAGCTTACGACATATTAACAAAGGCATATATTATGACATAGCAAGTAAAAGTTATGCTTATCCGCCCCAGGATAGGTTGATGACGGTGTGATCAACGCGTTATTGATTTCACGGCGCGTGAGGCTGTAAACTGGCAATTATAAAGATTTATCGTGGCTTCATTTTATTTAACTTAGTGCTTTTAGTTTAAAAATGTCTTTTCACTTTTTACTTTCATTTGCTACAATTTTTCTTTTTCTTTGAAATACATTACGGCCTGTAGTTGTTAAAGATTCTTTTTAAGAACGACCGCATTCTCCTGACCGCAATTGACGTTTCATTCCTATACAAACGAAATGTCAAATGCGATCTTGAGTGCGCCGCTGTATTTGAGTCTATGACTATAGGCCTTCCTTTTGTCGTGGACAAAAAGCTATGAAAGCTCTAAGCATAAAGCATATATCCTTTTCTAACTGGTAAGTGTGTGCGAAAGGGATGTCCGTCAAAGGGAGGTGGTACCAATGCCTTCCGTTCGTCAGTTATATTTATTTATCTACACATATATCATAAATGCTCTATAATGCGTTCAGAAACCGTAGGCAATGACCAGCATTATAACCACCAATATTATTATGAGAATTTTTCTAATTTGTTTCTATATTTATTACATTATTTTAATGTGTAACAGTCTATAAATATTTAATAGGTACCTAGCACTAGTAGCTAGTAGCAATGCAGGCAGGCCTTATGGCTTCTGAATCCATCATAGAGTACTTATGATATGTGTGTAGATAAAGTAATGTATGCAACTGTACATAATTAGGTCTTAAAACACTCGTGTGATCCTATTATGAAACTCGCTAACGCTCGTTTGATAAAACCACACTCGTGTTTTAAGACCCCTCATTATGCAACAGTTGCATAAAATACTATTATCTACACACATATCATAATTTCTCAATAACGCGTTCAAAAGCCATAGAAAATGACCAGCATTATTACAACCAATGTTATTATAAGAATTTTCTTGTCTGTGGTAGTAGGTAAATCTGTTCTTTATTGGGTAGTATCTCTTAGTAGTCTGTGTTTATTGGTGATTACATTACCGATATCTCGTGACGTTATGAATTTAAATTTGGAACAGCTGTCAAAATTCAAGTTGGTCTCTATTCTAGTATCCACAGATATTAAAACAGTTATCGATACGAAACGTCAATTCAGTATGATTTTTTAATTTAAACGCACGACATTTGATCTCGAGTGACATGACAATAGGGACTTCATTCTTTGTCTATGATTTAAAAAAAACGTTCGTCTTGACGGATAGATCGAATTGCCGCCATACTTGTTTGTTGGTTTTTTGCTGTTACGGTTTTTTGCAGTTATGATATGTGTGTAGATAAAGTAATGTATGCAACTGTACATAATTAGGCCTTAAAACACTCGTGTGATCCTATTATGAAACTCGCTGACGCTCGTTTCATAAAACCACACTCGTGTTTTAAGGCCTCTCATTATATAGCAGTTGCATAAAATACTATTTCCTTAAAAATTGGTTTCCAATTTTACATTGGTGTGGCCAAGGTGCTCATAAATATTTGAACACTCAGCTATTGCAAAGGCTATAAGAGTGCGAGTGTGGCTATTGGTCAGATATGTTTTAGCGTCTTAATCAGCTGGTGACTGTACAGTCAAGGAAATCCAAACACGTGCCACCGTAGAACCTAGTCGAAGAGACATACGCATGACATTTGTATGACATAGCGTGGTGTTTAACGCGTCGCGTCATTACGATAGGGTTCTAAGGTGGTACTTGAATATATTTCCCCTACTGTACATTGAAGTTTTTCTTTTCCCTGTTTACCGGTCTTAAAGCATTCAACTAAGTACGTGGGATTAATTTGATTTCTAAGTTCCATACATAGTTCGTTTAATTTTGTTTATTTTAATTCCTGGTATTGTTGAAGCTGTACAGCAGCGCCAAGAGAGTTTTTATACATCCAGTAGCGGAAGTACCAGCTCATTTGAGACCGTACATACAAATACTATATGTAACTGACTGTACCTCACATGTATAATGTGAAACCACCGTAATGTAATAAATTAGGCAACACATGCAGAGAACCTGCGTAGCCGTAAATAAGGCTGCCATTAATTACTTCTAATGTTAATATTAAACTACAATTGAAAGTCATTACTGAGAACATTATTCCTTTATGAATAGTACAAATCGTAACTGCTCAACTAAAGCAGTATGAAGGAAGTCCTAACTAGCGATACAAATTCGAAAGTGTATGATTGTGAAAATATGTAGAAAAAAGTTGTTTCTGTTCTCATACAAACTGTTCTCGGTTGTCGAATTGATGTTTCGTACGAGACATCTTTATCATCATCATTATTTCAGCCGAAAGACGTCCACTGCTGGACATAGGCCTCTCCCAAGGATCGCCACAACGACCGGTCTTGTGCTGCTTGCATCGTACGAGTATGTAATTCAAAGCGTACGTAAGTTTTATAATAAAATAGCCTAAACAAAGAAAAGGTTAAACACGCCAGTTAAAGTATTGTTACAATCTACGTAATAATATTATTTTATTATGGATTAGATGATGGTGTGCTTTTTTTATAACCTGTCCTGATAATATTTTTAATAGGCCCTAATAACCTGCCCTAAAGACCACATTATAATGATGTTTACACATGTTCGGCATTTCAATAAATTTCATTTCATTTCATTTCATTTCATTTTATTTCTAATAATATATAGTAACTATAATAATATCAATAATGCAGCTTGACCTAATAACTATTACTTTTTACTTTTACCTAATTCACGATTGCGACCTTCTGGCAAAGGTTCTGGACCTCACAGGGGTTGCGGCCCGTAGCTAACAAAAGTTAGTTTAATCAAAGTCAAAGTTAAAATATCTTTATCCAGATTCAGAAGGCTTAAAGGAAGCACTTATGAATGTCAGAAAATGTACCACCGGTTCGGACAAAATCTCTGGTGAGAAGTTACAGGCAGGAAACTCAATGAGGAGTATTTTTTTTTTAATAAATCAAAGTTACAATTTAGTAAGGGTAATAAGCGCTGTATTGATTAAGTTATGACAATTTTAAAAGTAGCCCTTTTTTTCAAAGCCACCCAGTTTGACGTTACTCAAATCTTGGATAAACCGCCTCGTTTAAGGCGATGGAAGTCGCGCTTAGCCGTAAAACTGTCAGTAAACCATAACGTCAATAAACACTTTATTGGGAAGAGTAAAATGTTCACGAGTCACTTTATTGTTTCATAAAAGGCAATATTGAACGTCGCTAATAAAGATTTAGTGCGGGATGGCACGAGTGGATCGCTATCTTTTGTTTTGTTATTCGAGACAGAGCGGATTTAAAAAGAACTTACTATACGATTACAATTTTACCTTTCGGCTTTAGTCAACAAGATGGTTTTTAATTTACATTGCTTCTTTGAAACGTTATTTGATACTCGAACTTCATCTTAAGGTAGCAATGTAGATACAGTCAAGGAAATTGAAA
Source organism: Ditula angustiorana (assembly GCA_963691745.1). Classification (NCBI taxonomy): domain Eukaryota; kingdom Metazoa; phylum Arthropoda; class Insecta; order Lepidoptera; family Tortricidae; genus Ditula; species Ditula angustiorana. The sequence goes on from OY829495.1 coordinate 5,633,301, forward strand.
CACGTACCACCGTAGAACCTAGTCGAAGAGACATACGCATGACATTTGTATGACATAGCCTGGCGTTTAACGCGTCGCGTCATTGCGATAGGGTTCTAAGGTACTGTACTTCGCTTAATTTTATTTAGTATGGGATTTTCGATGATAGACGAAGTCACTTCTTGAAATAATTGTGTTGTACAACAACCAAAATTCTAATTGATTTTGATTGAAATAAAAAAAAAAAATTTGCAGCGCTTCTTCTCAGCAGAATCTCTTTTTTATTTTAATGAAATAGGAAGGCAAACAAGCAAGTGGGTCACCTGATGGTAAATGATCCCCACCGCCTATAGACACCCGCAACAAAAAGAGATTGCAGACGCCTTGCCTACCTAGAGGGCTAAAATGGAATACCTTTTGTGCCAGTAATTACACCAGCTGTCTTGCTCTCCACGCCGGAACACAACAGTGCAAGCACTGCTGCTTAGCGGCAGGATTAGCGAGCAAGATGGTGGTAGCGATCCGGACGGAACTTGCACAAGGCCCTACCACCCGCAATTTTCCGAAGCGTTTAGAATGCGACTTTTCAAAGAGCCTGGGGGTTATTTCTTTATCTTTGCCACATAGTGTAAAATCGCTATTTTTTCCTCTCTGTCCGAAATTCTTATAGTGTGTGTCCAGCCGTTTTTTCCTTCTAAACCACGCAACTGATTTTGAAGCGGTTTTCACTGTCATTTAGAGATTTTTATGTGCATTTCATCTCAATTGTACAGTCAAGGAATTTAATTTCCAACCCACTTAAGTTTCAATAGCATATAGCAAACTGTCACCATAAGAGCTATAGAGCAAGACGTTAGTTTGACATATCGACCTTAATGCATTGCGAATGTCAGACGACATTTCAACGAAATGGGTAGGGAATTAAATTCCTTGACTGTACCCGTTCGAAGCCGGGGCAGGTCGCTAGTGTAGAATAAAGTTGACACTTTAATTTTCATAAAAGTTTCATTTTTCATAAAAGTTTCATGTTTCATAAAAGTTTCATTTTTCATAAAAGTTTCATGTTTCATAAAAGTTTCATTTTCATAAAAGTTTCATGTTTCGTAAAAGTTTCATTTTCATAAAAGTTTTATTTTCATAAAACAAACTGAGCACTAACTTACTGCTACCTGGACAGTTAGCAGTAAGTCAGTGCACATCTTGATTTCAGCTATAACCCTGCAAGTAAGCCTTGTGTTTAATAATGTAGTTTTCATTTGCCATAAAATCATACGCGGAGGGGAGCTGAGTCATAATGCGGTGACGTCAGACCTCAGGTTTTCAGTATACCATTATAGTTCGGCAGGTTAATGAGAATTGGTCAGGGTTAGTCAGAGCTCTTTGGGTTTTTCGTGGAAGGGTAAGCGAGAGAAGTAAATACAAACAGACTACTTAAAACATAACTCTTCCTTATAGCCGTAGGCTTTGCCGTAGTCGGGTAAGAAAAATGACAAGACAACGAATAGTGGCACTCCTTTCATCTAGTCAAAGGTTTATTGGAAGAGATCGCTTAAAGAGATAAGTTCACCATTGTATATCACTGTACTTATCGCTTATCTCTTTTTGGAATTTGAAAATTTTTATACAATAATGAATTTAATTCGCACATACACAGCCTAAATCCCTGAAAATAGTATATTTGAACCCAGTATATTAGAAACTAGTGGACGCGCGTGACTTCGTTCACGTAAAATTAGTAGCCTATGTCCGTCAGGAATAGTGTAGCTTTCTATCTGTGAAAGAATTTTTGAAATCGGTTCAGTAGTTCCAGAGATTACCCCCTACATACAAACAAACTAACAAACAAAGTTTACCTCTTTATTATATTAGTGTAGATTAGTGTAGATGTAGAAGTGTACATAAGAATATGTACTTTTGTGTTTACTAGGGGACGTAGAGTTGCTTTTAATGTCACTTTTTGTATGTAGAGTTGACACCGGCCCACGCAACATAATCGATGTATAACATCTGTGGTAAGGAGTGCGATACAGTGTGTGTGAGTGTGTCGACACCTGCCCACAACGTCAACAGTGCCTTCCTGTGATAACGTTATTTAGGCTAATTACCCTAAACTGTTACACATTACAATTATGGCATAATTATTTTTAACATAAACATGTTTTTCATATACTAAGATCAGGGGTTCCCAACGTTTTCTTGGTCAGGGACCACTTTTACATTTTTTTTGGCAGGGACCACTATTTAGGTCCACCCGCATCCACCCGCGCTCTTCTTACGGCGCGCGGCGGCTCTGCACAGCGACCGACGGCTCACCGCCCGCTAATTTAAAATCATTCGCGGACCATATTTTGGCTTCTGCGGACCACTGGTGGTCTACGGACCACTGGTTGGGAACCATTGACTTAGATAGGTAGATATAACCTTTGTAAATTGCAAAAGTGTTTTTCTGTATTATGAAGCTTATTATTGTCTAGTAAGAAATGTTTACAGAGACTTTAATCGTCAGAGAATCTTTAAAGCGCATTATTGCATTTTGAATTAAAATGAGTTAGTTACTTTCATATTTGTTGTGTAACTTCACACATGCCGTTGAATTTCTCTGTAAGTGTGTGCAGTGTTTCCTTTACAGATTTTTTTACACGTAAATAAAAAAAAATCTGAAGTACGAGTCTGGGTTCGAACCCACGATTTCATTCATGCCACTTGTGAAATTGTAACAAACTAGTAAGCACATTGAACTAAAAACCATTACCTTTTTCCTAAACTTTTATTCAATATAATATTATTTAATTACCTAAGACATTTTACGTGGATACATCGCACGCTTAGTATTAAAGAGACTCAATTCTGAATATGACATTTCCCAAAATTAAACCCTATGTCTTTTAGTTAAGGTGATATTTTGGGACGTGTATTATTCAGAAATGGGTCACTTTAATTCTAAACGTGCGACATCTGCCTTTGGTAAATTTAAGTATAATCTTTCTATTTCTTAAGCAAAATAAGTTCGCAAAATAGGTAACGTTCTGTTTAAGTTCTAGTGAAAATTTACAAAGAACTTACTAGGAGGGGCCTCCCTCTACTGGGCTGTTCCCAACTCAACCAAGATAACCTAACGTTGATAGTATATTTTCACCTAGCCTAAAATACTTCAATGTATTATCGATTTATTGATTGATTCACGCATTTTTTTTGTTCAATACTACGATATAATAATGTTTTAAAAGCTCAAATTTTAAACTTTTATGCATTATAATACAATACAACGATTATTAGGGCTAAGTTTGCATTTGCAGATCATGTCAATTAATATTTTGTGCAATAAATAGTTTGAAATGCCATCAGACACGCAATATTCGTTTTGAGCCATTTACTACAGCAAATAACAAATTACAATGCGTTTTAAATATAGAAGGACTAGATGATGTTGCAATACTTTACATACAATCAGCAAAAAAGCTTATCTCAATAAATTATTCTGATGCAATACACCGTCTTTTATTATTTGCTTGATCAAGAAGAGTGTAGGCCTCGCAAAGTTATGTCTTTTGTTTGTTTTTAAATAATGAGTATTTTGTTGTTTTAGAGTAGAGTTCAGACTAACCCGTCCAATTCCACGTATGTTCTAGGAAGGTCTCAGATCTTGGAGCAATTTGTTCACCTACCGCCGTCAAAGAGATCTTTTCTGGGAAGCTCGAAGCTCTAAGTGTAATCAATTATAGGTCGCGAAAGTTGCATAATCAATTGTTCACCCACTGGTTCTAGAAAATTTGTATTTGTAGTCTTTGGTTCTTGTTTTAGAAGCCCAGTACTTGGGAATTCTTAAAACGTTAAGTTTACAATACAAATACCTACTTTTTATTTTACATAACAAAATGGAACTGTGTCAAAACATTGAAGTTAAATTTTTGTAATCGAAATTTTGACTTTCGAGCTTTTGTATTTTTATTTTTTATATTATATTTTTTAAGTCTCTCATAGATGACACCAAGGGTAGTTTTCCCAAATAAAATCATTAATGTAATTACCGCAAAAACGAAACACATTGGAAAATTCGCAGGGTATGGTAACGGTAATGTGGCGAAACTGGCAAACACAAGGCACGGAATGCTGAGGTTGCAGGTTCGAGTCCTGCCATTACCCTAATTTTTCTTTATGTTGTTATTATACATATAGTAGTAATAAATTTATATCATCATCATCATCATCATCATCATCTCAGCCACAAGAAGTCCACTGTTGGACATAGGCCTCCTCCATGGATTTCCAAAGTGGCCGGTTGGAAGCAGAATGCAACCAGCGCCTTCCTGCCACCTGTACGAGGTCATCGGACCATCTTGTGGCTGGTCGACGAACGAAAGTAACCGACATAGCCCAGCGGATTAGCAAGTTGAAGTGGCAGTGGGCAGGGCACATAGCACGGAGAACTGATGGCCGATGGGGTCGGAAAGTTCTCGAATGGCGGCCGCGTATTGGCAAGCGCAGCGTAGGACGACCAGCCACAAATTTATATAGTAATAATAAATTTAGACTGCACTACCCCTCCGCCACTTCCGCTCATCCCAATTTAATTTTAAGTGTTCCGTACCTCAAAAGAAACAACGGAACCCTTATAGGATAACTTCGTTGTCCGTTTGTTTTATTTAATAAATGCCTTGAAAAATGTCAGACGAACAAGTACGTGTTACGTGCATGGTTGCGTGTGCCGTGATTGTGTGCTGTGACCCTAAAGTGACTTTTTCTCGCAGGAAACATCCCAGCCCAGCTGCCGTCGGAGTCCATAAATTTCTCCTTAACTTATCTCACTTTAAACAAATTTCATATTACTAACAGGAGTCCTAACTTGACTGTTACACAATAATTTATCCCTTAGTGCAATTCTGTCTAACTAGTAACATAAAAAAGGAGACGCACCTACCAGAAAATTGACCATTAATTCAAAACATTTCCTCCAATTGATCAAATAGTACTTTGTCAATGTTAACTCCCAAAATCAATTTATGAACAAACTGTTATTTACTGAAATGGTATGGCTGGAATGTAAGCTAAATGGATGCATTGGGAACGTTGCATGCCACGTTGAAAAAGAATGGCTCAAAATCGCTCATTGTATGCATTCAAGCTAGCGTTCCTAGTAATAAGGAAGGTCGTACTGCCGCGCTCATTGTCAGGCTACATCTCAGCCGTGGGATTCCAAAATCCTATTGGTTATCCGAATCCAAAGAATTGGTTATCTGACTACAACGCTTGAGGTACCGGGTTCGATTCCCGGGAGGGGCAAATGTTTGTATGATGAATATGAATATTTGTACCCGAGTCGTGGATGGTATTTAAGTATGTATTTATCTATATAAGTATTTATATTCATTGTCTGGTACCTATAACACAAGCAGCTTCAGTTGCTTACTTTGGGACTAGGTCAATTGGTGCTAACTGTCCCAAGATATTTATTTTATTTTATTTTTATTTAATCCCAACATTGTTGATAAGTATACATTTACTTGTCTACACACATATATATATAACATCACGACTGTGTCCGAGAGGGGTTGGCAGAGAACACGGATTTCCACTCGCTACGACCCTGACGTAGAACCTTTGTTTCACTAACTCTCATAACATTCTTCATGGATGCTTGTCTGTTTAGGGTACTCTTGACCTGGTTTTTCTTCAGAACGTCTCCGATTTGATCCGAGTACATTTGCCAAGGTCTTCTCCTTCCCATTTTACTAACCACTCTCCCTTCTTATAACCTTTTTGTTAATCTTCTTTTATGCTTCGTCTCTTACTATCTAAATGAAAGAAAATTGTAAAGTTTTCGACGGGAATAAATTATTTAAAAAGTAATCCTTTTAGTCATTTTTACAGTAAAAGCCTTAATGGTTCGTTTGTCTGTCCGTCTATTTGTCTGCCTTCTGTCACAGCAAGATATTTCAGAAGGGAAGTTCAAGAGGTTAAGAAACCAATAATTCTCAAGAATTTGAATGTTAAATTAGTTTTAATCTTATTTTTTTATTAAAATATATTATTAAGTACCTAAGTAATTTCTTCCTCAAGGTTTATATAAAAAGAACGAAGACAAAATTAATAAAAATCGATTGTAATTAATAATGCTTTTTAAGAATACAAGGCGTAGAACCGTTGAGTAATTTATTGTTTATTTTGACTTGAGCCAGTTTTGTATGAGTAAACTTTAACTCGTCAGTCGTCATAGCGTATCTAACAGACACAGTGGATTCAAGCTTATAATGCTTTTTATTATCTACTGTGTGTCCGATTGTGCCATTTGACAACCTGTATGGCACAGTGGCACATGTGTCTGCTTACTGTGCAAGAGGTCCCGGCTTCAAATCCTGGTATGGGCAAATATTTGTGTGACGAATACGAATGTTTGTACCTGAGTCATGGATGTTATTTGTATTTAAGCATGTATTCATCTATATAAGTATTTATATCCGGTGTCTAGTACTCATAGTACAAGCTTTGCTTAGTTTGGGACTAGGTAAATTGGTGTAAATTGTCCCAAGATATTTATTTATTTATTTGTACTCGTATATAGATATTTTAATGCCTCCTTGTAAATTATTAATAGGTAAATATTAGTAACAATTTAAAAAAACAGACATACATGGATACTTACTTAACTCAGGACCATTTTTATTCATTATCAAACATCTGCCCCTTATAGGAATCGAACCTGGAACCTCTATCTTCATAGTCAGGGTCATTGAGCACTAGATTACCTGTTCGTTTATTAATTTTAACGTATTGTATACAAAAGTCTTCTTTAAAAATGTTATTATCTTAAAATTACAGTGAAAACTGTATTAAACTCCGTTGCGTGGTTTAGAAGGAGTAATCGGCCGAAGAATGAAGAATGTTAGGACAGACAAGCGGATAGCGACTTTGTTAAGATAAAAATTAAGATACATGTACGGAAATCTCGCTAGATCGGCTGCGCTTGCGTCTCTCGTGCACGGTCATAACTTGACTGCGTCTTTGCTCTCAACCAATATTGGCTCGAGAGATTTTTAAGTAATTGCCTTGCCTCAACTAGCCGTCCGGCGAGCGCGGTGTTAACGCATGCGCCGCAATGTGCTCAACCTGATCCCTCTAATTGTGATAATTTACTCAAATTATAAAGGGTTGAGTCGAGTAGCAAAGCTCCAGGCCCCCAATTCTGACGTTATCGAGACGCATCTGCCACTCGAAATTTGTCAAAAATAACAGGTTTCATAAGGAACTGACAGCTCCATTTGACATATCTCTACTGTGACTTCTTTACCGACAAGAAAATTGCCCCGTAGAAGTGGTTATTAGGTTAGAGAATTAGGAAGGTGAACAATAAATGCATATTTAATATTGTTGCAACTGTACTGTCACCGTAAAACAAGGAACGAATTGCCTTTCCCCATATTCAAACGACGTTCTTGTTCTCTCTACGAACTGATATAATATGTCAAAACTTAACGGCTGGTAGGTAAAAACGATCCTTGTGAAAACACAGGGACGCAGCATAAATAAGTCTACCTATTTTATAACTGAATCCCCGCTACCAAATTTTATATTATTATTATTAAATCTTTATTTCAGATAGCAAAACTTTCCTTTCCTAGTTGCTGATGACCCCAGCATCCAAGTAACCCTACAAACACGCAATAAAATACAAGATCCAATCAAAACAGCATTTATCCTGCTTGAAAACAGCCGACCGCGCAGCTCCTAGCAAACAACTTTGTAAAGACAGGATGATTGTTATAGCGAAATAAACAACGCTAATCTGCTTGTTTTGTAATTCCTACGAGGGCCCGAGTTCCGAGTAATAAATAACAATGTTAAACATCATACTGAAAAGCCGGCTTAACCTGAGGGCGCTCTCGCGAACAATGAGTCTACTAAGGCAATTAAAACCAGGAGACGTCCATACCGGCCGAGAGCTGCCACTCAAATCAAGCACTCGAAGAAACAAAACTCGCTATTGCCTACCCTCGTCTTTTGTTCCATTTTTGAAAAAATGTTCTCTATTCAAACCGGCCAATGCGGAGCGGGAGCGCCACAGTACGTTGATTGGCCGACGACCTCCCTTGAGTGCAAGTGGAAATAAAAAGTGCTTGGGTAAATGAGTCGCGCGGTCCCGCTCTTGCTTGTTGTTTTTAGATGTTGTGGTTTCGCTTAGTTTTTCGTTTTAATTGCAAGCATGAGAGGATGTGGGGTAGGACCTTGAGTGTGCACGTGCACTGCTCAGGGAAGCGCATTCAACTTGTTTAAATAGGGAAGGGAATCCTGCTTATGTCATCCATGTTGTGCGATGACGGAGTTGATTGCGTGGCTTGATTACTAATATCATTGATTGGGAAGTATATTTTATTGTAATATAAATAACTTTGGAACAATGTGTCATGCGGTTGTATTAAGTTATGAGATGAATATGATTGTGTTCTTATTCAAGTGAATACCTACATGGAAGACGTAATGTTTTGTTGCTGGTTTGAAAAACAATGTTTTGAAGATAGTTTTGTGATACGTTTTTGCCAATTAATTATAATAAAATTAATATCTTGATTTAGACCGATTAATCCGATTGGTTTTTAAATATTGAACTCGGCAGTACTTATATTCTGGATAAATGCCTTTTACGATTATAATCGATGCAAATGATCTCCCGCTTCAGTAAGGATAAATTCACATTCGAGATGGTGTAAAAAAACTGTTAAATCCCTTTGTTATAAGTTATTTTCTGATATTTCTCAATCGCAAGAATTTGAGGTCCGCTCGTATTCGAGCATAAAATCAGTGAATACGGCAAATAACGATTACGCAAGTATGAGAGAATGTGAACATATTTCCGGCGGATCTACCTTCATCCAAACGAAAGCAAAATAAGTTTCTAATTTGATTTCCTTTAATATGTTTGTTCCCTTTTTTACCTACGTCAAAAGTAACGCAACCATTGCAAAGTCTCAGCAATTAAAAATCTCAGAACGCATTCGACTAACTTGATCGTTGCGTGTGTTCCCGCCATCAGGTTGGCAACACTGACGAATAGTGTTACCAACATCTATCCATTTCCTTTGGCCGCCTTTCCGTTATTTCCGGTCGGCGTTAATATGGGCTATTACTTTAACACTCAACCTTTTTTGAACGTATGAATTTAGCTTCAAGAATATACTCATAAATGAAGTACAGTCTTTAAGAATTCCGTACAAGAAAGAATGCCAACAGACCACAAAATCTAGCATGACCTGTGGCCCGTTTCACGAAGCTATTAGTTACAATTTTACAAGTGTAAACCGGCAACATTGGTCAATCAGTTGGTCATTGGTATTGGTTGGTGATTGGTTTAGACTTGTAAAATTGTAACTTGTAGCTTCGTGAAACGGGCCACAGGTAGTTTACTACACTCTTACAAAATACCTGCACGAAGTAGTCGCTTGCTTCTGCGTTTCGTGGTAAATGAGAAATCCTGAGACGAATTCGGTAGGAGGGGACCTTTAGGGCGGCAACGGATCTGCGATTATATTATTGGGGTCGCTGGTTATTATGAATGGATCACCTCCATCTCATGCTCGTCTTCCTCCCTGTTCCATAGGAAAAGTTTCACTATTATCTCTGCCTTGCCTAAAGGTTGACTGGTAGAGAATGCCTTAAGGCATTAAGTCCACCTTTTGTACATTTTATGTTAATTTTGTGCAATAAGGATTAAATAAATAAATAAATAAAAGTGGTGTTATTGTTAGGATTAGCTTTTTAATTGATTTTCTTCTGTTGACTGGATACCCCGGCTATTTCATAGCGCCATCTAGTGTTACTAGGTTAAAGCATACTCGCAGAGCTTGGGAATCTGAGTTACGATTTTCATAAGCCGATTGTCGCCTATACAAATTGTCTTAAATTCTTTATTTTTTCAGGAACCTTGCAGCTCCTCACTCCCAGAGTAACGCAACACTGGAGACCGTCACGCTACACAAAGACAGCTGCCAAAGGCTAGAGTACTTAGCGGAGCGGCAGAAGCAGCTGTGTCTGCTGTCTGACAAGATGATACAAGTAAGTTGAAATAATGGGTGCCTAATACCCTATTCCACCACGGTACTCCGGCGTCACTTTTAGAACTCATCGGCAACGTTAAGAGTCTGCTAGGCTTCTTCAAGCAAAATAGGCGCTTTATAAGTCGTCCAGTTGTGGAAAACCAGCCCGTGAGAACTTATAACCTATGCACTATTACAATCGTAGAGATATATTGAAATAAATTATACAAAGGAAACGTAATCTAGGTTCCTGTACCTTACTAAAATGGCAAAGTTAAAATCGAGCCGATGATAATACGAATGAGGAAATCCGCACAAGAACCAAAGTCATCAACATAGCTCTAACAATTGCTAGACTTAAGTGGTAGTGAGCGGGGCTGGTTGCTCGCAGAACGGATGGCAGGTGCGGCCTAAGAATTCTCAGATGGCGGTCTTCCAAGGCAGTATGGGCAAGTCCGATATAAGGTCGACCGACGACCTAGTGTTAGTTGCGAGAACTCGCTGGTCGCGAGCAACGCAGGACTGGTGGTTGTGGTGATCCTTGGGGGAAGCCTTAGCTATCCACGAGTTGCAACGTATTACCTTGCCACTTGAACGCGTTTGGCGTCGCGGAGTAACGAAAGTAACGTCTGAATCTAATAATTGTTTATGGGCTTATGCTGTAAACGTTATACAAAGATAGCACCAAGGTTTACAAACCATTTAAACCTAATAACGTAATGAATACATATAAAACTGCTTTTGGCATCACTCCTTCCTTGCATTCGTGCTTAAGGTAGCATGCTTTAGAATTAAACCGTATGTTTTAAAAAGCATTCTTTAAAAAAGCGCGTGTACTGGACCTTTAGTCAAGTAAATTACAATCACCGAGATAAACTTAAGTTTTTACTACCACAGCTCACTTCAAAGCAAATATTTGTTGGAAAAGCACACCTGCTTAACAGCTCAATTACATCATTAGAGCAGGTGCTCGAGGATTATATTTAACAGTAAACTCGATCGTTTTAATTGTCGAATAGCTCATAAACCCAAAGGCGTTATTAACGCTTCACCAATGTAGGTAATGCTGTTTTGTATGATTGCTACGGTTTTATGGACATTACTATTGAAATATTAAATTGTGAACCTCAATGGAACCCTTTCATAAAAAATACTATAGAATACAATAGTATCGAAAAATATATTCATCAAATCTTTTCAATTACTAGACTAAAGGACTAGAGCACAGGGATGCACAGACGCGGCAATCTGCCAGTGGCGCCAGCAAAAATATTCCCTCGTACATTTGAAGGAAAAATATACATATTTTTTTAATTGTGCTGTTGCCCGCCATCAGTTCATCATTAGCCCAAGTGGCCCATGGTCTCAATAAGTCTGTACATCCCTGGAGTAGAGGTTATAATGAAATGCCTGTAGGTTGTCCGTGAACCACGTGATGCAATTGGAGGAGGGGGATGTAGTCAAGTGTTACTCAAAATTACATAAATAAGGAAGGGGGTGAGAGCAAATGTTATTACGTTATATCACAAAGTGTCACTTGTGATATAACGTAATAACAAGGGAATAAGAGGAAGAATAGAACAACCATGACAGAGACAGACTTAATAGAATAGAATAGAAAAACTGTATTCTACACAGACACAAAAAAACTAATGTTAACTAAGTTAACTAATGTTAACTTTTCGTATAAGAAAGTGAGTATAAGAAAACTTGATGCTGTAGATCCGTTTGCAAGAGACAAGATGAGCAAGTTTCAGCCAAATATGCTATATGCATCACGCCTCCCAATCCAAGGAGGTCAGAGCGATTACAAACAAATTATAAAGATATTGCGCGTTTAAGTATAGAATGTCAAATAGAACGGGGTTGCTAGCGAGTTTTAAAGCATAATTACAATTTTTAAGTACAATTTTCCAAGGATTCTGCTAAAACAAACACACCTCCCCAAACTCCACGTAATGATGTCGTCTTATTGGTCGTCATTAACTCACCGCCTGCCCAATAAAATGGAGAATCGTTGAGATTTTATTTCACTTCATGATATTGCTAAAGTAATTAACGTTTATAGCGAAGACGTTCAATTTATGGCGCAGTATTGGTTTAAGATAATTGCGCGAATAAACTGACCGTTTTATGAACAACTGTAAACTGTGATTTATTGGAGATACAATAATTAAGTAAAATTGAGACCTTAAAGAGTTTTCGACAGTCGTTTGGCGGCGCCACGACATATTTGGTAATACGTTTGGCATTTTGAGCATTATATAATATTTTCTTGTTAAAACTGGATTCGATAAAGGATACAAGATTAAAGGTTCACATCATCCGCTATTTGGTTGCCACTTGGGCGGGAACTACTTGCCTGTTAAGGACTTACGTGCTTTTTTTTGACGGACAATTAATTAAAATTAGCAGTTTGGATTTACAAAAACAAAACACAGTGATTTAAAAAATAGTCTTTTTTATCAGAAAATTGATTGTTTGTTAATCGATTATATGGGATTTATCTAAAACTAAATAAATACCTTTAAGAGTCAAGTATGTATGTATGTATGTAAATTCTTTATTGTACAAAAAGACATAAATGACAAAAAGAGATAAAGTGATGTACAAAGGTATCCCTTTAAGGGATCTCTTCCAGTTAACCTTTGAGTGGATGAAAGGAGTATCATAGCAGGGACAGACAAAGACCAAGAGTTTATCAAAAACAGTGGAGAATTACCATACGATTTACCTATAAACACTTTACATACTATTAATAAATAGTATAATATAATACCCAAATACTAAATACATAAAGTTACTTATAAATACTCAGGAGTAAAAGGAAAATAACTAATCTTGATTAAGTATTGATCAAGTTTAAATTATTATTTAATTTGCCCTGCTAGCTCTTTGTTTGTCCGTTTGTTAGTATTTTTACATGTATGCATTTACTTGGTTTTGTAGTCTCAAATTATGCCGTCTCCGTGTTCCAGGTGCTCCAGACGGGAGCCATCCAGGCGGTGGAAGAGTGTCAGCACCAGTTCCGCCATAGCCGGTGGAACTGCAGTACCGTCGAAAACTCCACCGATATCTTTGGTGGAGTGCTCAAGTTTAGTAAGTCTAGCTTTACTTAGAAAAACTAAATTTTGCAGATGGTAGGATCTTGTGCAAGGTCCGTCCGGATCGCTACCATCATCTTGCTCGCTAATCCTGCCGCTGAACAGCAGTGCTTACATTGTTGTGTTCCGGCGTGGAGAGCAAGACAGCTGGTGCAATTACTGGCACAAGAGGTATTCAGTCTTTGCCCTCTGGGTTAGTTGGTGTTGCGGGTGTCTATAGGCGGTAGTGATCACTTACCATCAGGTGACCCACTTGCTTGTTTTCCTTCCTATTTCATGGAAAAAAAACTGCTCTACCTGTTGATAGCTGTACCCGTGGACGCTCTCTAAACCTTAAACCTATACGCTCTCATCGTCGGAGCAATCGATATGCTTCTCCATTCTGCCTTCCCTTTGATCTCTTGAAGGCAGGGAATAGATAAACATGGGGAATGGTCAGACTATTACGGAATAGCTCTAAGATGAGAGTATCCACATGTACAGTCAAGGAAATTGAAGCACGTACCACCGTAGAACCTAGTCGAAGAGACATACGCATGACATTTGTATGACATAGGCTGGCGTTTAACGCGTCGCGTCATTGCGAAAGGGTTCTAAGGTGGTACGTGAATATATTTCCCCTACTGTACGTGTGTACACGAGTAGAGCAGTTTCCCCTACAAGGTCTTTGATGAAGATAGAAAACAGCATAATAATATACTGCTTCCAAATAATATTGTAATCAGGTTATAGTACAAAGTGAACGGTGCATGTCCTGCTACGACTAAGCACGTCCATCAACGCCTTTGTTTATTTCTCAAAATCTTAAGCTTGTCCGGGCAAGGAAACTACTAGAAGTGATAGCATTTTTTTCACTTCCGTAGAAACAAAGGATGAAAATTGCTAGGCGGTTGTTAAAACCATTTCACGAAATGATAGTTCCTGTCTTGTATTTTTTTTTCACTCAATATTTCAGTGGCACTTTGTTCCCATTCGTTTTTGTTTAATAGTAATTTTTCAGACATACGATTCTGGGGTACCTAGTTTTGGCACAAACAAATAAAAGATTAAATACACGGTCAGCCTCAAAAGCAGCTGAACATTTTAGTACCTTGTTGCACCCAGTAATGTGACAAATTCGAACAACTATCATTACATACTTTACTACGACAAGGTTCTTAAGTGTTTAGCTACTTCTGAGGCTTACTAAACTCGAGTCCTTAACTGTTCACCACAGGAGAGTGTAGTAAGTTAAGAGGTCAATTCTTGGAGGAAAAAAGGAAGAACGATGGTACTGATTCCTGAACGATAAAAGCGTTCGATACGCATTGGTTTGATACTCCTTATTGTATAAGTTTATGACAACAACTTTATCCATCTGCTAGTTCTAGAGTCATCGATGCTGTTTTTTATTTTCTACTACGCCCTTCTTAAGCAACACTTTAAAACCGTACTTCAAGGAATCATTTCAAGACCTGCTGTTTATTTTCAAGTGTCGATCGCATCACGTGCTAGCTCGTTGACTGACGTGTGTTTACTCCCCGAAGCCAGTTTAACTTGACCTGTTAACTTTGATGGAAGTAAAGAACTTGAGGGTACGAAGGTGTGTGGAATGCGAAGGGTCTAAGTTTTTGGTCAGTTAAGGTCATTGATCTGTGGTAAGTTTTGGGAATTTCTTTTGATGCTGGATTGTGGATATTTATAATGACAGCGGACTTACATTTGATATTATTAAGGTGTCTATACCTACGTTATAATTTAGTGGCGATGAGTTAGGAGACGCTGTAATTATCTTCATATCACTGGCTCTAGGTAAAACCGTACTTACTTAAATCATTTATTTCTATAGTTTTTGAATTTAGTTATCAAATGTTTATTGGATGAAACTCGAAATATAGGAATGAAATAATTTACCACCTATCGTAAACACGACGCGATGTAAAGTATTAATTGGAATAGTTTAATCTCATAATCGTTTGTACCGGGTCCTTTTTAAATATTAGTAAAGGTACGAAAACTCTCCATTTTCTGCCATCAAACTACTATACAGTTTGGCGGAGGTATTAAAATAGTAAATAACAAACAGATGAACCCTTATTAAAAATGGAACAATGCGGCGATAGGGTGGGCGCATTCTACTCTTGTCATCAAGTTTTGTCAATCGCGACCCCACGGGAAAGGCTTAGGAAGGATTTGAAAAGCACTGGTCTAGGCGAATATAAATTGTGTCAACCATACTTCTCCAAAGATTCTCAACTTGTTTATTTTTGAATATGACAATGTTACCAATTGCAGAGTCTCGCGAAGCCGCTTTCGTGCACGCGGTCTCGTCGGCGGCGCTCGCGCACGCGGTGGCGCGCGCATGCTCCCGCGGCGAGCTCAACGAGTGCTCCTGCGACGCCAGAGTCCGGAAGCGTACTCCACGGCACTGGCAGTGGGGGGGATGCTCTGAGGTAACTACTATTCATAATGTAATGACCATAAAAACGGGGCACATTGATAAATTCGCAGAGCATGGCAGGTACCTGTAATTGGCATACTAGATTCTTCTTTGTGTTGTCATTACATAGCATTTAAACTACCGCTTGTTCCTCTATTATGTATACTTGACCTAGAATCAGGGGTAAAATTCAAACAGCAGATCGGTTTCAAAGAACTTAAAAAACTCATTTTTTTTGGGAAAAACTGCCAATTATAAGGCCCCCAATTATAAGGCCCCAATTATTAAAATTGACCATTATTCTCTTGGTTTTTAGCGCAGTCGAATCATTCTGCGACTACTTAGTCACAGCTTAGGCATGCACAACTGAGACTTCTTAGGAAACTCGAAGGTTTTGAGCCCGGCCTAGTTAGAAAGAAAAGAAACCAAAAAGTTTATTCGGCGTCTAGAAAAACGCATAGGATGAACTTAAAACTAAGACACCGGAAAGCCATCCACTCAGCAAATGGCGAGGCACTATTAAGTACCACGACGCTGGACATCTTGTTTTCAAATATGTAGATTCTGTACAATCATGATTTTATTTTTATAATGCGTTGGCATTCACTCTTCGAACCTTATCAGAACGGAAGTCATTGCAAACTAATCAAGATCGCCATCATTCATAAAACATTATCAGCAAATTATTTTGAAATTTATGTTATTAATTTCACACCAACAGAATGGTACGGCAAAATGAACGGTACTATTAAAATGATTTCTATCAATTTTCAGGATATCAGATACGGCGAAATCTACAGCCGAGACTTTGTGGACTCCAGGGAAGATAAAAACACTGATGAGGGGCTGATGAATCTACATAACAATGAAGCTGGGAGACGGGTACTGTTTATAGATAGTCAGCGTCATAAATATTTGAACTACTATACGAACTTTAATTATAACAAGTCACCAATCGAAAATTGAAGCGAAAAGTACAAAAATTGTTTAGATTTTATGACACTGAATTTAACACCTACATTATGTAATATCAAATCGTTGAAATGTGATCACAGAAAGGGTTACCGCCATACATGAAACTCTGTGTCCCATTGGAGAAGATGAAACATATTTTATAATAAACAATATAAGCTTCTCAGCTCAAACATCCTAATCGAACCATTCAGGTTTCATTCTAATTCTCTAATTCGTTATCGAGTAATAGGAGCGAGCATGGCATCCACGCCGACCGATTGTATGCATCATTCCGTGTCAACGTCGCTCTGAATACGCTGATTATGTTTGGTTTATCTTAAAATACCCGCATAGGCAATCCGTGCTGCGCTGTCGAAGGCCTTTTGTAACTCAAGTTGTCTCTTTCAGGCGGTCCGTGGCCGCATGCAACGCGTCTGCAAATGCCACGGCATGTCGGGCTCCTGCTCGGTGCGCGTCTGCTGGCGACGGCTGCCCCAGCTTCGTGCTGTCGGCGATGCTCTTACGACTAGATACGAAGGTGCTTCACATGTTAAGGTACGTTCAATCGAAACAAGTATTACTCAAAGGCTTATAAAGCAAACGGCCACCCGTCTTCTGCATACACCAGTATTTGGCGATTTTAGCCAAGCCGTTGG
Source organism: Ditula angustiorana (assembly GCA_963691745.1). NCBI lineage: Eukaryota > Metazoa > Arthropoda > Insecta > Lepidoptera > Tortricidae > Ditula > Ditula angustiorana. The sequence continues at coordinate 5,650,438 of OY829495.1, forward strand.
TCCATCTTGTGGGGTAGGGTATCCTGTGTCTCTCTATCCGTACAGATTGTTATCCAGAAAATTGAGCACATGAAGTAGCCTCTCAAGCCACGGATTTTAGAAATCCAAAAGGGTTATTATGAACTGCACCAACTAAGGATCCAACTAAGGATTCTATTTTGTGCAGTGTCAGTGAATGTATCATAGCTAGCAGCTAGGTAGCAGACTAGGAATTTTTTATTGTACGGAGATGAGAGAGAAATGCAATATAGTCATACAGAAACGTAAAAATTTTTTAAACTATTTCAATTTTAATTGATAGTAAGAACTTATAATATAAGTTCTATTAAAAATAGAAGAAAGATGTTTAGCCGCAACCATTCGCAAATACATTACTTATTTTGAAAATAAGGTACTAAATGTGTACGTAGGTCACTTTCTGATAGCTCTCATTATCTTTCTAGGTTGTTGAAAGAAAGAGAGGAAAGAACATCAGAAAACTAAGACCACTCCACTCGGACATGAAGAAGCCAAATAAAACCGACCTGGTATACCTAGAAGACTCTCCCGACTACTGCGAGCCTAATGACGAGTAAGTTTACGTAAAATTATCACAATATTATTGTTATACTTTATTTAGGACCGTGTGCGGTCCAGGAAAAGCATCAATAAATCCCTGTCGTAATGAGGGTACGTATTAATTGCTGCAGAAGTTTGATTATAATTTCGCTTGTTATTGGGACATGGTTTTATAGTGTGTGCGTGGAAGCATTCTATCGACAGCGCACGCTGAAAAACTAAAGTTCCAGGATGAAAACTAATAAAGGGATGCTGAATTCGCTATGCAGTACAAGTTTTTGGTGCCCATTGCTTTTGGTATGCTATTGCTTAATAATTTTATACATCAATACCTATCTTGTGTTAAAAAACCTTCATCTGATTTGACTTTTAGATGATTAAGGTAATCGAACGCCAAACCCTCTGTGGTTTAATTAGGTGATCGAGGTTGACCTAGTGCGCTCAAATATGGAATGAAGTCAGTTAAAAAATAAGGAGCACAGACGTATGATTAGATTAACTTTGCTACACCGCAAACCCAAAAGTCTTCACGGAATAGCAAAGTATTTAATTGTAATCATATTAATATGGACTTCCGCAAAGTAACGCCTGAATCTTGATGAGGTGATTCCAATAGCATCATTTGCTAATGAATCAGTAGTTTTATTCCTCTCTTTATCCCACTGTTGTAAAGTATGTTTTTGGCATTGTTATTAACTTCATTTCCTACAATATTTTTACGTGGTTTCCTTTCCAGACTTGGCATTCTCGGTACTCGTGGTCGTTCCTGTAACCGGACTTCAGCCGGTCTTGACGGCTGTCGGCTTCTCTGCTGCGGGCGGGGCTACCAAACCAGGGTGCGAGACCATGAGGAGAAGTGCCGATGCCGCTTCGTCTGGTGCTGTAAGGTCCACTGCGAACTCTGTCGGTACAAGCGAGACCACCACGTCTGCAACTAACCAAATAATTAACACTTATTGTAGATGAAACTACATTATACAGTCAAAGACTTATGTGATCTTTAAAGTCGGAACTGCGAGAAGATGTCATTATAAGGGATGCATAGAATATGCACTATGAAGTTGAGGTCTTTCCCTATCGTGCATGGTTAACTTCTGTCAGTTACCGCTTTAATGATCGGTTAAGTTTGTTGCTGTTTGTATGAGTTATAATTTTGTATCTCAATTTTTAAACAAGATGAGGTCGAGAGCATTGACATGCCATACTCATTAGTAATGTAGGTAAGGTACTTAATGCCATTTTTATAATCCGTTCCGATTAGGTTTACGCTAGAGATATAGAAAACAATCGTCAGGATAACTACTAAAAACAGAAGGTGGTTTTGAGTGTTGAATTTAATAAAATGTGTTTTGGACGTGTGCGTTAAACCTGTCCTAAGTCGGCAAAAATAATAGAAACGAATTATTACAATACTTTCGGATTATACCCTAAGGCAATTCTAACGGAAACGGTGTTAAAAATTGTTTACTCTAATTTTAAAGAACTGAAAAAATAGTCCAACGTGAAATTGAAAATTGTATGTATCATTTTAATTATTCATGAAACGTTACCTAAGTTATTTTTCGTGTTCTTGCCTTGAAAGATGCGACGCAATACGAATTTGCAAAAGACATCGTAACGATACGACGCGGATCCTTTTGATGTTATGAAATGAAATGAAATTGAATGCGTCAAAATTAAGGTTATGTTTCTAAGGCTATGAGCTATTACAGAGTTCGGGATACAAACACGCCGCAAATGTTTGCGAAGCAAAGTCGCATCTTGTTGTTGATTTCTAGCCATAAAGAACTAGCGTATGTATGACTATGTACGGTCAGCCCCGGAAGTCGCTGAACATTTTAGTACATTGTCGCTGTCAGTAATGTGACAAATTCTAGCAACTCTCATTTCATACGTTACTACGACAAGGTTCTTGTTTAGCTACTTCTGACGCCGTCTGTACGCATATTATCGTGTCTTTACTTTGATAAGCATCTTCATTTTTGTCATTTATTTGCGAATGGACTGATTTATTTTTAAGCGAAAACGTTTTATTGTTTATTATTTGAACATAAGCTTTAAAATTATTTACAGTATTACTTTTAATTTATTTCATGTTTTAAAATGTAATGTATAAAGTTGTAAATAATGTTTTTGTTAATGTAATATAGTTTTAGCGCTTAGAATCAACCAGTAAGTATTTGAATGTTAATTTATATTATAATAATAAATTTGTAAATATTATTCGTAAGACCCATTGTACTTAGAAAGAATTAATGTTTAATTTTATTTTCTACCTCATGAAGGAAATGCTTTTCTTTCAAACCATTTAATTTCTATTCTAGATATTTAGCATAAGTTGTAATCGCTTTTTCAGAGCTTCTATACAATATTGATGTAAATATAAATGTAGTTGTTAAGGTAGATTTAATAATTTATTATATTTTCACTAAACTTAGTGTTCGGTAATAAGGAAAAGTAATATCTAGCTATTCATGTATCTCTATAAATTCATCTTATCACTGAATGTTGTCTATTTCATTATCTGTAAATACTCCATAGTGTTAAGTGTCTCCGCGGTGTCTTTACTGATCAACAAGTTCTTTACTGGTTAAGAAACTTCATCAACTCTGTAATTTGACTTATTACTTTTGTACTTTGTTGGCACTGACTGTGACTTCTCAAAAATAGCATTTCATCTAAGGAAATAACTTTAAAACCCATAATTTTCGAGAAATCATCCAAATTCAGTTTAAGTATCCATTTTTTTTATGAAATATGAAGACAAACAAGCAAGTGGGTCTGATGGTACCTGGTGGTACCTGATGGTAAGTGTACACCACCGCCTATAGACACCCGCAGCATCGAAGAGATTGCAGATGCGTTGCCAACCCAGAGGGCTAAGATGGAATACCTCTTGTGCCAGTAATTACACCTGCTGTCTTGCTCTCCACGCCGGATCACAACAGTGCAAGCATTGCTGCTTAGCGGCAGGATTATCGAGCAAGATGGTGGTAGCGATACGGACAGACCTTGCACAGGGTCCTATCACCCGCTAAAGTATATTAAAAGTTACTTATTATTTAAATACTGAAACGAACTGTTAGACTCCGAAATGTATTGATTAAACGAGCTGTATCACACATGCTGATATTGGCTTGGGGCCCAGAGTTAAAGTGTATGGTAGGGTATACGCTCATGACTCATGAAGTAATTGTGACAAAAAGTAAGAAATTAATGAGTTTAAATTTATTACAAATAATTTATTTAAATGTCTTGAAATTTAAATTCGAAAAATTGGTAACATCACGGCTTTTTCCATTTTTATTACGTACATACAGAGAAAAGGGTCAGTTACAGATGTTGTTTTAATAAAACATTGCACACTTTATCAGCTATTTATAAAATAGCATAAACTTATTTCCTTACATTATTATTATCCCTACTTTGATCAAAATTTTTCATATTACAAATAAAAAAAACATATACAGATTGACTTGAGAATTTCTTTTCGTCGGTTAGAAACGAGATACATGTCAAATAAAATAAAATATATGCCACTGCGATAAAGCCTGTTTTTAAAGAAAAAAATAAAGATAACAATTAATCAATATACTCAATCAAAATTAGAGTTCAGACATACTCTGAGAGTATAAAATCTATGAATGAATGTTTTACCACGATCTGAACTCGTGGCACGGGAAGTTGCTATGGTTCGTCAAATCTATTTTATCTAACCCATCTAATGAGTTGGTTGATGGTTATCTGACTTAGAAAGGTAATTAATTGAATTATGTACTCCGTACTCCGTATCTTACGTGGATAATGTAATAACTATTAATAAATAGATATCAAAATTTATCGGCAAGGCACGGCTGGTGTCATCATAGTGATTATTATCTAAAGAAGTCTGACGTCAAAACCTAATTAATAGAAATAATGATTAAATTGCCACTCGAACTTGCATTAGGTACACTCAACAGTAGAACAAATCAAAAAGTAATCATTAAATTCAGGCGTTACTTTGCGGACGTCCATATCAACTAACTGAAACAAATTACCTTGCTACTCCGCGAAACCAGTGCTGTGCATGTACATATCAGCTGCGTCGGTACGATATATACTATTTTCATACAAAACCCACCCCCCTCTGCTTCCACATGAAACAACATACATCACAAAGACTCAACTATTAATAGTTCATTGACGCAGTAGTTTTGCACGTGCACAGCACTGGTTTCGCGGAGCAGCAAGGTAATTTGTTCCAGTTTGTAGAGATCAAAAAGATTAAATTATTGTCAAGAAAGTAAAAGAGTTTGTGCAGACCTGTTTGACCTCTTCGGGTGCTCAATTAAACCCCAACCAGCTTTTATAAACCATCTGTGCCACCATATCACTGTAATTGTAATAATGACATGTCAGGCAATTTATGATGAAGTTTATTATGAAAAGGTTCTGTAGAGGGTTTTTAAATGTCTGATTGGATCGGATCGATTATACTACGGCTGCTGATTGGACATTATGAAACATTAAAACTTTTTTTCTATTAAAATAATCTAGTCACCATCACCATCTTGCTCGCTAATCCTGCCCCTAAGCAGCAGTGCTCGCACTGTTGTGATCCGGTGTGGAGAGCAAGACAGCCGGTGCAATTTCTAACACAAGAGTTGTTCTATCTTGGTGCCAACCCATCTGCAATCTCCTTGGTGTCACCATCTATAGACACCTATAGATGGTGGTGATCACTTATCATCAGGTGACCCACTTGCTTATTTCATAAAAAAAACGTACTTACCTACATTTTCATAGTATTGGGATACAAGCAAATAATAAAGATACACAAAGTAGAACACAATCTTTAGTTAACGCCACTGACCTATAATAATGGACTTCTAGTCAGCATTTAAAAAAATGGCCTCAAAAGTCGAACAAAAAGTGCAATAAATCGACAATCGCTCGCGCTGTCAGTCTATCGGACCGACAGCGCTGCTGTCAATACTATTATTTTGTAAAGAAAACCTATTTGCAAAGAAACTTAATAAATTATATTTTATGCAGTTAAGTCGTAAAATTGTTCAATGAGCATAAATGGTGAACTAATAATTTACATTTGTAACATTGGCGTCAACCGTATTCTCATGTCGGGCCGATTTTCTGCTGTCATTTAGTATGACACTGTACATCCATGCATTATAATATCATTGGTTGACGTCAATCAAGCAATACTTTGCTATCGTGACTTATCGAGACGAAGAAAACACTAATTTTAAAATTCCTTCAATTAACACGATAAACATGACATGGCGCAGCGACTAACGCGTGACTAACTCTTGCCGCTTTTACTATAAGTCAATTCATAAAAGCTGGCACCGAATGTCACTGAAATTAATGACAGGTACAGTTTATAAACTCTATACTATACATATTTTATTTTAGCACAGTGGTTTGAAGGACAGAAGCGCAGAAAAGTAATCACTAACAAGATACAAAAGTGTAGAAGTATTCAACAATCAATCCTCAATGTAATGTAACCACTTCTATACATTATGATTTGGTAGGTTAATAGTTATTTGATGTAAATGGCGTAAAATAAATGTACTAGAAAAGGTTTCTATGGTTTTTTTCTAACCCGTCGCTCACTGCCACTGACAATTTTGTTTTTTTTTTTAACAAGAAAATGGCAAAATTAAACCATCTGCTGTATGCGTATCTGCGTCGAGCTGGACGTCAACGCGTCGCTCTGTCCCGCTCACTCTTGCTAGCGCTAAAGCAAGACAAAGCGATGCCCCAGCGTCGAGTTTGACTCTGTGGCGCTTAGAGTTTCACTCTTCTGAATCGTTTGTTTATTATTATTTGCACCGTTTGATATTTTATTTGTCTTCATAATCTGCTTCCTCTAAGAAGTCTGAAAAGGATTGTTAATTGCTTTCCATTGACGTTTTTAAAAATAGATTGCACCCTTCTTTCCCCTTCTTTTCTTTTCTTGATATGGTTTGACCTGTCTAAAGTTTTCAACCGAATTCAAGTTCGAGTTCATAGTATGAACCGGAACTTGATTTTGGTTTACCCTAAAATAATGATGATGATGATGATGATGATGAAAACACCGAATGTATTTAATTAAGAAACTGCAGTCCTGCAGCAAGCACGATTTATCTTCGTTGCACTCATTTCATCGGCAGCTATTATTTTATTTAAGTTTTTACCCCTCATACTGGAAAGAAGCAACAATTCGAAATATGAATACTCGCATATCAAGAGATTTCCCGATAACAATTCCAGATCGTTCGATATCAAATCGGAATATAAATTTGTGCAGCACGGAACATCCAGTATTATGCTAGAATTGGTGCCACAATGAAGAGGGTTCTGATTGCGTTTTCCGTGCTGTTCGTGGCTGCAGTCTTGGCTGAAGGAGAACTGCCCTTGGCTGAACCTTGCAATGCAGAAACCTGCCAGCTTCCCGATTGCAGATGTTCCAGTTCTAGCATACCTGGAGGGTTGAATCCTCGTGATGTTCCTCAAGTAAGCCAATATTTACCGTACATTATCTACTTATCCTCCGACCATGGGTTAATCCAGCCTTCAAAAAAGTTGGCACGGTAACCCAAAAATCGGCCAGTTGCAAGTCGGACTATGGACTTTTTCAAGACATTTTTCGATACGTTGGAGTCTTACATTTTTAAATTAGATAGATAGATAAAAACTTTATCCCAACAGCTAATTATTAAGCTTTATTTAATTAGTATTGTGGATATTTCCGCCGTGCTCGCAATGGTAAATCCGCGCCTGGAGTGCAATTTTTGCATCTCACCCGGCGACTAAAGCTTACTAAAATGGCCGTTTTTCATAGAGATTCGGCCAATTTGGTGAGCTTTACTAACCTAGCGATATTCAAAAATTGCACCTCTGGTCACTACATGACATGTGAATAAAGTCACTCGCATTAAAATAAATAACGGATGTTTTAAAAAGAAAGGAAAAGGATAAAATATTTTATTTATCAAAACATGAAAAATCATAACAAATGATTTTTAATTTGCTGACTGTATCAAATGAAAAGTTATATAACAGGAGACAGATTGATACCCGGAATTAACTAGCACACATATTAATAAAACGAGTAAATGAGCAACAATCAATCTATTAGAATCTAAACATATTACAAATGGCCCAGTTAAATATTATGACTAGAAAAATAATTTTATGATTTGTTCAAAGCATACATTTAGTACTTCAGCGAACCTTAGAAATGATATAATATTGCAAGATTAGATTATTAATGACGTGATGACAATTAATGAGATCATACGATTTCTTCAATAGCTTTGCGTAAGAGCACTAACAATAAGAACATAACATACCCAACAATTCAATTCCCAACGTGTTCTAAATCAATCCACATGTTAAGTTGCTCTTCATAATCTGTTAGTTATAATCCTACATGTAAACCAACTTTAAATTACAGTTCGTCACGGTGACCTTCAACAATCCTCTTGACGACATGATCATCGAGACCTACCGTAACATCATATACAATCGCGTCAACTCCAACGGCTGCCCTGCAGGAACCACCTTCTTTATCAACCACCAGTACACAAATTACCAACTCGTCAACGAGCTCTATAACCGTGGATATGAAATTGGATTACACTCTATCAGTCATCAGCCCCCACAATCTCATTGGGCTGAGGCCACCTATGATGACATGAAGCTGGAGTTTGGAGACCAAAAAGTGCTCATGTCTCATTTCGCTAACATTCCATACGATGAAATTAAAGGTATAACGAGCGCTGTGGTTATTTAACAAAATTACGTTGACGACATACTCGTATAACTCGATACTCATTTAATCATTTTCGTATTTTGAACTTTACCTCGTTGCTAACAAGTATAGTTCATTTTTTTCTTCTTTTAGGTATTCGAATCCCTTTCCTCCAAATGACTGGCAACGCTTCGTTTGAAGTCATGGCTGACTATGGTCTGCAGTACGATAGTACCTGGCCCACCGCGACCCAAATAAACCCTGGACTGTGGCCCTATACGCTGGACTATGCGTCCACCCAGGACTGTGTGACCCCACAGTGCCCCACTGCTGCTATTCCTGGGGTGTGGGTGTTGCCTATGATCAGCTGGTTGGACTTGCAAGGCGTGCCTTGTCCAATGATGGATTCGTGCTCTTCTCCGTAAGTATTTTTTTGGAAACTCATACATTTTGATAGACTTCTCTTAACTCACTAAATTGGAAGCTGATTTACTAAGTAGGTTTCTGCTACGGTATCAGCTACCTGTTGCGATAGAGTTCGGTACGGTCCGTCTGCTATGGTAGCTAAAACGCTACCTATATTGTACAGCGTTGAATTTTAAAACTCCATGTTCTTTTTCTAACAACATTCTGGGCCGCTAAATGCCTGGTTTTCCAACGGTTTTGAGTCAATATTACAGCTTCCCAACTGGTACACATCTTTGTATTACAGAAGCTGTTCGCCATCGGTCCCTTACTTCCCTTAGATCAAAATAAAAGAAATGCTAGCCACTCCGCCTGAATCTGATGTCTTTTAAAACATGGCCGGCCCAAGAAAAATATCTTCGTACAATATGGATCTGAAAATATTTTTATAATGATTAACAGGCCTGATTTCTATGACCAAGACGCCTGGTTCCGTTTCATCGTGCAAAACTTCGAGAGGCACTACTTGGGGTCCCGCGCTCCTTTTGGATTGTACGTCCGCGAGTGGTTCCTCGCCCCCTATCCAGCTATCAGCAGCGCCATGTCCCGATTCATGGATATGATTAACACCATGCCGGACGTTTTCATGGTACGTTATAATTTGCTTGTGAAAATTGCGGTGCTATAAGTTTGTCACCTGTGTTCTATAATCTCAGGATTTCAAAGCAATCTTTGTTTTCCTCGAGCTTTGTTTGGTGTCTATATTTGCTGATGCATTTATATATTTCGCAAGCTTTTACGCGCAGCTTCGAGATAGTATTTTCTATGCAATGTATGGGATTTTATGGGATTAAATGTGTTGTTTTAACCCAGGACATGATTTATCTATCTACCAAATTTCATCTGAATCCGTCCAGCTGTTATTAATGCGCGATTAAGGAACAAACGTCTTAGCAACATTACTAGCACATTTATAATATTAAATAGTTGAATATTTTTAGAGACTCATGCGTTTAAAAGACTATTCAGAGCGTTCAAATTCATCGAAAAATGAATATGTTAAAGACAGAGATGAATGTTCGCTTTTCTGAATTTCAGGTAAACTCCCACGAAGTGATTGACTGGGTGAAGGACCCCATCCCTCTCGCCGAATACCAACAGAAACCTTGCAGGTCATTCATCCCAACCACATGCCCTGCTGCCATCTGTGGACCTCTCACCTCAGACCACAATCCATGGGTTAGTAGTATAGTGACTCTAGCGCCATCTAGTTTAGAATGGAGGAAACCAACTGATATGCGCTAGATCATGCTAACGAAGTTTCGTAACACGCATATATACGACTTTCAACTTTCATCCATCTGACTTCGGTCCCTAGGCATAACACCCGCATGGTGAGAGATCTTTCTATTGTGACTTACTTCTACAGTAGTATATTTATGACGATAGCTCTAGTTACAGATAAGATGAAAGTTAGAATGTTGCTCGCGACGCTGGCACTTGATTTGCCATTTTTATAGCATATTTTTGAAACTTGCTTAAACTGAAATTGTTTTTTTTTCATTTTCAGTCTGAATATTGGATGGAAATCTGCAACGTGTGCCCCAACACCTATCCGTGGTTGGGAAATCCTCTCGGACAATAAAACACTCCAAGATAGGTTTATTTCTAAATAAATAAAATTACACCTAAACTGTTAGGTACTTTGTTTCTTCTTATTTAGTTTATTCAAGGTTTATTGTAATGATTTAAAAAAAGGGGCCAGGTCATACTTATTGGTACAACTGATCAAAATGGACAAGTAGATTGCCCACTGTGCAATATTTATTATTATTATTTCTGTATATTTAATTATTAGAATGACAACAAAAATTTAATTGTATTAAAAAAGACCTACAAAACTGTACATACAGTTTGTCTGTGGGAAGATTTTATTGTCAAACAAAATTATCTTTTCCTTATCTTTTTTCTATCTAAGGAAAAGTTATTTTTGACTTAAATATGCGTCTATTTTATTCGAGTCGGATGTCCTTAGGTAAGCTATTACGGATATATGGTAGGCGCTTTTTTTGAAGTTTTGTCTCCATAGTAATTTTTAATTCTAGGCACATCAAGTTTACTCGCAGACACCGACCTTGTGCCATACGTATGGTTAATTTCACACTTGTTATGCACCCGACTGTCATGGTGGTTAATAGCCAATAGGTAAAAATAGGTAATATCGTATAACACACACAAAAATAACCGTCATTAAACCACCTCTTTTTTGAAGTCGGTTAAAATGCACGTCTTTTATCCCTTTATTATTACAATCTGTTCCAAGCTCAGGCGCAGCTTTCGCCCTTGACAGTTGTATACAATTTGTCATCCGTAAGTATATAAAAGATATCCATCTCATTAATCGTCTGACAAACTAAGCTTGACTTGTTACGTTGTGTAATTGTAAAATTGCTATCGCAAAATTCTTTGAATCAAAATGTTCTTGTAATCAATCAATCAAGAATGACTGACAGAAAATTTGTAGTAGTGCTTTCATTCAGCAGGCAAGCGACTGATGCAACTGGCGTAAAGCAGCCTTCATTCGTAGCAACCAATAAGGTTTGTCCTCGTCGCACTAACTTCTTTAACAGCTAGGTGTATCATTATTAGAGTTCCGTAACCCAATGGGACCTTAGTCAGGCCGTCCGTTTGTACGTTTGTCTGAACAAGCTCTATCTTATAAACAGTAGTAGGTAATTGGCTGAAATTCGCGTTATTGTAATGTAAACTTTTCACTCATTTTGTTTGTTAAGGTGTTGAAAATTAAAATGATAAATTTATTTTTCAAGAAATGTGGGCTCTTTTACATGTCGGAAAATGGAAGATTCTGCTAATAACGCCGCAAGAAAGTCGGCAGTTTATGTAAACCGTTTATAACGACCGCATACAGCAAGTATGCAAAATAAGGTAAATTATTAAAATCCATAAGCTAATATGTCCATTTACCATATTATACAAGAAGAAAGAAACAAAAAAAAACTTTTGAAGATCCAACAAAATAAGTATTATTGTATTACAATAATAAGAATATAAAATATAAGTAAATAAATAAATATATATAAATAGAGAACACGATGAAGTCTACCACGTCAAATGTTTTTGAGAATTACAGTCTTTGCAGCATGAATACTCCGGACCCTACAAACAGCACCCGATCACGAGTATGACGCGTATCTCTTACAATGCCCTTTAAGCAAGCGAGCGACTCAAGCTGTCGGACTACAAAAGATGAATTTAATACGGCTCGTCCGGCGTGAAACATCATAATGTGCTCCAAGAAAAAATTATGAATTGTTTGAAAACCGCTGGTAGGTACAGTAGGGGAAATATATTCACGTACCACCTTAGAACCCTATCGCAATGACGCGACGCGTTAAACGCCAGGCTATGTCATACAAATGTCATGCGTATGTCTCTTCGACTAGGTTCTACGGTGGTACGTGTTTCAATTTCCTTGACAGTACCAGCTGCATTTCAGTGTGTGTGAGGTGGTAGTAACGCAACCTCGGTGCACGAGTCTGATTCACACTTGGCTGGTTTTTTATTTTTCCCCGCACTAATTGATAACAAATAACAAATCAAAGTGTGATAATTGCAAGAGATTTGCAGATAGCACTTCCAGATTGGTTGATAAAAAAATCGTAATATAAATTTGTGCATCGCCACACTTTCAGTATTGTGCAAGAATTGCTGCCAAAATGAAGTGGATACTGGTTGCATTTTCCGTGCTCTTCGCGGCTGCAGCCTTGGCAGAAGAAGAACTGGTCTTGGCAGATGCATGCGATGCAGAAGCCTGCCAGCTTCCAGACTGCAGGTGTTCCAGTTCCAGCATCCCTGGAGGGTTGAGCCCTCGCGATGTTCCTCAAGTAAGTCTTCAAAATATAAGTCAGTGATACTTTTTTTTATGAAATAGGAACTCAAACAAGCAAGTGGGTCACCTGAAGGTAAGTGTACACCACCGCCTATAGACACCCGCAACATCGAAGAGATTGCAGATGCGTTGCCAACCCAGAGGGCTAAGATGGAATACCTCTTGTGCCAGTAATTACACCTTGGCTGTCTTGCTCTCCGCGCCGGAACACAACGGTGCCAGCACTGATGCTTAGCAGCAGGATTAGCGAGCAAGATGGTGGTAGCGATCCGGATGGACCTTGTACAAGGTCCTACTGTAGCGGTACTAAATCGTTCTTTTTTAATATTATTTTATTTGTTTATTTGTTTTTGATTTGTAAATTCTTTTGGATTTTAGATGAGAGACTTTATTTTTGAATTTAAATGGAGATTTTATTGAGAAGTTTGTATGGGGAGTTTGTTTGATTTAATCGCTTAAAACTAATACTATTTAATTCTAATTAAAGATTTATTGAAGATTGATGATTGAAGATTTGGCCAGTGATTCGTCTAGTAGTGATAACCCTTCGTTTTGATCCGTAAATAACCTCGGTCCTTTTAGTGCGTAAAAATGATACCTATTTAGCTATAGATTATTACCTTAAATCCTAGATTTAACCTATGACCTACTTATTTATATAATACCCAAATATTGCGAACGTGGAACGTGGAATAGATTCAAATAACACCAGTCGATTGGTACTTAGTTAGAGGTTGATTTATAAAGATTATGGAAATAGGCTGATTAGATGTTTGATATCATAATGATGAATTCTAGTGATTTTATTAGCAAATATGTTTTTGTGGTAAAGGAAGTGCCCACTCCCCGCACCTTCCAGTGAGACCGTCACATTACTTCGTCTCTCCTCCACTTTTATTATTATTTAAAGAGAGAGAGATATTTGGGTTCTGCCATATTTTATGAAACAGTTTTATAACCCAGTATTGATTAAAAATTTATAGAATAATATTATTTCATAGAAATGCATAAAGTAAAAGTATTTCTTGCAGATATTTTATTCATGATTATTTTAAATAGGATAAAGTAATTTAGCTTCTCTCTCTGTAGTTAGCAAACATTACCAGCACTTCATAAAGGGAGTCTATTGAGAAGAAATGCCGCAAGAAACTCAATAGATTTGACTTTATCAATCTAAAGCAAGTATAATAAGAATCTTTGTTCTTTTAGTGAATTTATATTATAATATCAAGTTCTTGGTTTATATTTACAAAACCGTGCTTCTAATGGAAAGTAAAAAGGTGGATTCTGTAGGTTATGTAATTCTATTCCAATTATTCGATGACTAGATGCAGATTATAGCTAGAAGCATACATATTCATACAAAGGTAAGTATTTATGATGAGAGTAGTTTAATGACGAGCCTACGCCCTATGCCTACACTTAGAGAAGGTTCCTATTTCCCTAAATTAAGCTAAGGTGTTAACAAATCTAGAGGTCTGGCCTCATATTTACATTTAATATGTGTGTGTAATGTTGTTTATCCCCGGTGTAAGGAATAAACCCCTAACTCTAACCCATCCTCGGTGTAAAGAATGGATTACTAATCTGTTCTAAAACCCTATAAGATGCGAGGTTCGGGACTACCTCTATAGACCTATACCTAAATCCCGGTGTTACGTCTGGGTTGGGCCCCCACACAACCGAGAGGGTTGGGAGATAAGAAGGGCCCCCTGATTCCCCTACACAAACGAGTGAATATATACGTATATAGATCAGAACGGTCCACAGCAAGCTGGACCACATGAGAACCTCACTGTCTAGACATCCTCATGGTGGACCAACATTCCCGTGTGTGGCAAGCTCACACAGGAAATTAAACATGATAATCAATAAAGTTTATCATGAATGAAAACCCATGCCCAAAAGAGGCCACATTTTGGGGCATCCAACCGTTTGGATTCTAAATCCAGAGGACTTCGTTGTCACCATGTTAGGTATCCGTCCCAAGGATCGCTCCGGGTGAGCCGTGAAGTTACACCAAGGCAACAGCAAGATGCAAGTTTCATTTTGCTAAGACATTTACTTTAACATTAATTGAAGTTAAATTCAAACAAGTGAAATAAACTGCTGAAACAAACACAAAGCACATATATTTGAACAAATAATACAGTTAGGAAAGATCTCACCAATGCCGAAGCGCAGTTTCGTTCGATTCGAGTGTGAAAATAATAACGATACTTCAATATGGTAATAAAGAATAATTAATGCCAGCTGTACGTCTGCTCCGTATGAAACCAGAATAGTAACTCTCCACGTCTACTCAGTACGAAATCAGAATAATCACTCTTCCCAATTCACGCTTCTGTGGTCTATTTATACCTTTTGCCTTTGCGCGTCCCAGAATGAGCGGTTCTCGGTCATCGCGGTCTTCAACGACAAACGCAGCGGTTCTCGGTCATCGCGGTCTTTAACGACAGGCGGTTCTCGGTCATCGCGGTCTTTAACGACAAACGCAGCGGTTCTCGGTCATCGCGGGCTTCAACGACAGGCGGTTCTCGGTCATCGCGGTCTTTAACGACAGGCGGTTCTCGGTCATCGCGGTCTTTAACGACAAACGGTTCTCGGTCATCGCGGTCTTCGCGGTCTTCAACGACAGGCGGTTCTCGGTCATTGCGGTCTTTAACGACACTGGCGCCAGCAAGTCTGACTCCTTATATGGTCATAGCTTTTGGTTTGTTTACCTCCTTAAATGGTCATATTTTCAGACATTGATTCATACTGAATTAAGCGCATTGGACTAATTACCCATTGCCTCTTTGATTGTCCCTTAAAAGACAAATCGTTATAGTAATAAATAATATTTATTATATATTATTGCAAAATATCTAAAGGTATTTTCCTATAGATAAGTATTTATTGTGCGAATAACTTTTATATTTATCATAGATATCCTTACAAGTATGACTCTAAGTAGAACTACGGGCGCATATATTGTGACGGGCCGTATCTTAAATGATAATTTCATTAATTGATAATTATTTCAGTATAAAATATATTTGTGAACGTGACGGGCTGCTGAACCCAAAGCCAGACCGTTACAGCCAACCCCCAAAATGTTACGCAGGTGTCCAGAATATTATTCAACCGGAGTGCATTTTCAAAATCTCGATGTTCACAAATATACATAAAGAAACCTCAGTTTTTTTTTTATTTCCTTTGCTTATGCATAACTTCAATTTATTGACATTTTACCACAAGATTTTTTATTATGTTTTGTGTTTTATACCAAGTCCATAGTGATCATAAGACGAATTGCAATACCAAAATGTTTGATACATAAACCATAAATAACCATCAGTCTTCACAAGGCTATTCTAGCTTAAGCGTGGGACACTGGTTGTGAGGCAGCGCAACCCGAATGGTAAAGCATCAGTTAATCCAAACCGATCCTGCATTGCTTTTATGGATTGAAATTGGATTCCCCAATACATCCCTTTCTCAAACTAGCTTAACGTTACTAGCTCGAAAGATACCTATCCGTTAGCCATATATCTATTCGATATTGTTTTTCAAAATCATAACCACTACTTTCTTGGAGCATGTGCGCAAACAAAAATCTCTTAAAGAAAAGAGCTGTTGCATTTGGTAAGATACAGAATTAATATAAAATCTAAAATGCGTCACACACCTCTAATGCTGAGTGTTCTGGTACCGTTTGAACAACTCCCTCTTATAGATTTCTATCTACAGAGTATTTAGTTCTGTGTTTATTGTCATGTGGAGTAGGAATTCTCTGTGGGCAGCCTGAAACGCTGAAATGTCAAATTTGACCTAATCCTAACATCAATTCCCACAAAGAGTTCAGATGTGCGCCTTGGAGTTCAACGCCAATAAACCGTCTTCACTTCTTTCAGAGCTATAAAAATGCGAGAGCCCTCGTAAAAATTATCTAATGCCATCCATTAATTACTTCACACACTCCCATTTATTTCTATCTTAAGCAAGTATCACATAACCGCATTCAAATATCTTTCTTCACGCCACGCAAGCAAGTCAACAACTCAACAAGAAATGAAAACTATTTTTTTTTCTAATATAATTAACTATTATTAGGTAATTTTTAATGCCCTCCAGTCGAACAACTATCCTAACACACCGACAATTCAACTAAGAACAACTTAGACAACCAGTGCAGGAACCCGTCCACATTGACGCAACCCCCCTTTTATAGAACCCAATTACATTATAATTATGTACCGTCACGCTATATCCTATCTCGCCCAAATACTGATTTAAAATATTTAATTTTATTTTCACATTTTGATTACATGACAAAGTTAAAAGAGAAACTCGCACAATGGAAGTTTTTTTTTAATTTTATTTTATCCTTCATTTCGCATCTAAATGGTTATTATTTTATAGAGTCAAAGTGTCGATACAATCCTTTACTATGTTTTTTGTATGAAAATCACCAGTAACCATATTTAGGAGGACGATTAATCAATCGTACAGTTTAACTAGTTCTAAACCTATCTTTCTCCGAAGGTTGTCTGGAAGAAAATGCCATCCAGAGACAAGACTGCCTATTGACCACTTTGTAAACTCTTATGCAAAAGTCTACTGTCCCCATGTTCACAGTGTGAATCAACGAGAAGTACCTGTTGTTATTGTACCTGTTTCGTAAATTATGAACGAAATCATCACAGATTCACTCTGCTTCTTAAATTAATTATTTAATTATCCTAGACATTGTTTTCTCTTACGTTCCAGATCACATGTTTCGCACCTTTACATTTTTTTCTACCGTACTGTCGATTAATCAAAAGATTATAAATTATTATAACTAGCTTATGCCCTTATTGACCTTTGTAGTAAGATAGTACTCTTTCTCAGAGCAAAATAAATAAACTATAGGTACTGCTTCCGTTCCAGTACCGAAATTGTCTCTAACACCAACTTAATTACTTAAAATAAGTTTAATTAATTTAAAAGTTATAAGAGGTTCATGTTTCGAAAGTAGTGTTATTGGAGTCGAACCAATACTTCATAACACAAAGTTTAAACTAAAACTTGGGTATAAACACACAACCACGTAAAGTATCAACTAAATCTCTGATACCAAATACAAATCATTCACCATGAACTAAAATTGGGACTGAACCAATTCGCTATCACTGCATAATAACAACATGAGAATTAAACCCTGGGATCAAATCAATCAATAACACAACACGATTTATAGATTGGGTTCGAACCAATTCCTAAGTAGGTACTTATCACAAAGAACACAACATGATTTATGAATTGGGATCGAACCAATTCAAGGTAGGTGCTTATCACAAATAACACAACATGAATTATGAATTGGGATCGAACCAATTCAAGGTAGGTGCTTATCACAAATAACACAACATGAATTATGAATTGGGATCGAACCAATTCAAGGTAGGTGCTTATCACAAATAACACAACATGAATTATGAATTGGGATCGAACCAATTCAAGGTAGGTGCTTATTACAAATAACACAACATGAATTATGAATTGGGATCGAACCAATTCAAGGTAGGTGCTTATCACAAATAACACAACATGAATTATAAATTGGGTTCGAACCAATGCAAGGTAGGTGCTTATCACAAATAACACAACATGAATTATGAATTGGGATCGAACCAATTCAAGGTAGGTGCTTATTACAAATAACACAACATGAATTATGAATTGGGATCGAACCAATTCAAGGTAGGTGCTTATCACAAATAACACAACATGAATTATAAATTGGGTTCGAACCAATGCAAGGTAGGTGCTTATCACAAATAACACAACATGAATTATAAATTGGGTTCGAACCAATGCAAGGTAGGTGCTTATCACAAATCACGCAACATGAATTATAAATTGGGGTCGAACTAATTCGTAATTAGATACTTTTCACAAAGAACACAACATGACTTATGAATTGGGATCGAACCAATTCAAGGTAGGTGCTTATCACAAATAACACAACATGAATTATAAATTGGGTTCGAACCAATTCGTAAATACGTTACGAACGTTTCGTATATACTATCCTCTGTCTCTTACTCAAAGGTTAGCTAGAAGACATCCTTTTGAACTAATATGTTTGCCTCTCTAGCACTATTTCTGTTTGTCTAAGTATTTTTAATCGATTATGTAGCATAAAAAGTTTACATACAACATACATAACGCAGCAAGAATCTAAAATTGGGATCGAACTAATTTGCACAGTCCAGTTACTAAACTATGTAAAACTTAGCGCATTAAAACTTGAAAAGTCTAAGATCTATTCATGTCTATGATAAAATTGGGATCGAACCAATTTGCACAGTTCAGTTGCCAAACTATGTAAAACTTAGCGCATTAATACTTAAAATAGGTACTAGAATCTATCTCTACTTACGACTATGAAAAATATCAATAAAAACTACTAATCCTTTTGTTATTGTCACAAGAGCGCCAACTTTCCCCCAACTTTAGGTCCAAAGTGACTTTGAACCCCGTACAATGACTTTGATTGGTTAAGTACAACTCATAAAATGTAAAATCCAAATGCAAAACTCGGACCGCGTTCATCATTTTTTTTTCGTTGAAACACCTTAGTAGGGTACTGCCCTATAGTCGGCACTAGCGACAGAGGCGGCAATCCCTAAAAGCTCAAACCCCGATGCTACTTATTTTAACCTTAAACGCCAATAAAAGGTGCGTTTACCTTATTCTAATATCAATAGGCGACTTCTCCTCATTCATCATAACGTCCTCTGGCTCTAGCCTAGCATAGCATAGCATACGCGTTTTGTTCCTTTTCTATGCGTATTGTTTCTACTAAACAATAAAACATACTACCTACTTCCTCTTTTTTTTTCACTATAGCTTAATCGATGCTCATAAAACATAACCCTTTCTTCTGACAGCAGTCGGTCAAAAGCTACCCAGAAAGGTTCTAGACTTACTAAAAATACTACTAGTAATACGATTCAATAGTTTTTGTATTTTTTTTTTTATTATTTATTTATACATTACAAGTAATTGGGAGGTCAAAGTAAAATTTTCTTACTTATCAGAAGAGCTCAGTCTCGGTAGGAGACTTGGCTAAAAGACCTAGTATCCAGGCTTAACTTAAAATAAGAATTTGAAAATTAAAATTAAATATCATAGCAAACGTGACTGTATGGTTAAAAATCCCTTTGCCTTTCTAGAAAAGCAAATATTGAAAACCTATAATAAATTTGTCAAAATGACAAGCTGCCTCAACGCTTCGGTGATTTGATTTCTATACGGATTTCATTTGTTATTATTAGTTAACGCCATTTAAGAAGGTGAAGAAGTCATTAATTACTTTTACGATGTGCCGTAGCATAATTATGTTGTAATGCTAAATTTGTTTATCCGAATACCTACTTACAACCACACACTGAAGATGGACGCGCTATAACAAGCCGCTTATGCAGTTTAACCATCATCAAACATGTACGGAATGGATACGTTATGTATAAAACCCTGTGAGAAAACCAAAGTATCCTTACAAATCTACCTTAATTTTTGTAAGTAATTTACCATTCATTTATTTCTTAAGTGTGCAATATCATTAGTGATTGTGACCCTTAACCTATACTCACTAAACTAATAAATCATATGCAATACACACTCTTCGATAATGTAGTTTACTTAAAACTAAGTTAATCATGCTCCTTACTTGTTTCAGGAGTTTGAAGATAATAGTTGATTATGCTACCTAATGACAAAGGAATGATTATGATCCCATTTCTACTACTACTGGAGGCACAAAAGCTTTGCAACATCTAAACCTGCTGCTAAAATGTGATGTCTATGAAATAGAATGGATCCTAATAATATTTCTGTGATTGCTACAAATGCTACCGAGATGTCCCTCTAGTACTACGGGAGAAGCTTGATGCTTTGTACTTGATGTGTTATATTACACTATGCACTAACCTAAAGTGATATGTCTAAAGTATAAGTGTGTTGCCTTTGGGTTTTTGGCTATGAATGTTATCAATTTGGTAGATAGAATTTGATGAAGGTGCGTAACTTATACTTGCTATCCTACTACTTGATGAGTGAAACTTGTTATTAAAAAATATTATATTTTTACTTTCATACCTACTACTTCTATCCTATATTGATTAGTGAAAACTATCACTGTACATGAGCTAATGTAAAACATTCTGCAGTAAATTATAAAAGTATTTTTTTTTCATACATGAGTATATGAGGGAGTGCGCAGCCAAGTATTTTAAACTTGCTTGAGACCTGTATGTTCTTGCTTAACTTACTGATTTGGGAAGTTATGCATTATCTTTCCTTTCTTTTTGTTTAAACTGGTGAAATTAGCTTGCTAAGGGTAACTTATACAATAAATGCTTTACCTTTTTATGTTTCCTTATTCATTCTAACCGAAAACTACAACATTGTATGTACATTGCTTATGTATCTAATTATAATACTGACATGAAAGATACCAGGAACCACATTATGATAGTAAAACATTGTGAGGAAACCTTCAACACATAAGTAGAGTAAACTACAACTATGAGCAAAGTACCATTCCACTCAGAGACCCCTTAGGACTCTTCCAAGCAGGGTTCGAAAGGATAATTATCAATGATAATTATCACGATAATTATCACGATAATTATCATGATAATAACAGGTTGATAATTATCAATTGATAATAACAAAAAATTGCGCCCGTGAAATAGAACTATATTCTAAGTATCCAAACGTGTATTTTCGCACTTGTTGGCTTTTAGAAGAACAAATAAGTTCTAGTTCTACTGAAGCTATAGCAGCAACAATGCCAATGGAAATAGAATCATCATCTGATGAAGATATTCCTTTGGCTTCTTTTTCTTTGGTCAAGTAGTTTAGTTGCAAATCTGTCAAATCTGACGAATACCGATTTCACCTTTAATTAATGACATTAATGTTGATTTGTATTGTATTATGTTATATAAAAAAATTAAACATATATTTTTGTTTGTTTTGAGACAATAAACCATCGATATTTCTTATGAAACAATTTAACAAATGATATTTTAATAATGGTGATAATTATCGGATAATTATCCGATAATTATCGGATAATTATCCGATAATTATCACGGCTCGTTATTATCTTGATAATTTCGAACCCTGCTTCCAAGTCTAGTTTTCTGTTCCTACTTGAACAACTTTTATCAAAATAAAAAGGTAAGTTATTTTTTTCTCAACTATTTATGGTAAGAGGTTTATTAACCATGCTTATTTTGAAATGCACCACTGATCACAATAATATCTACCTACTTGCAATCCTAAAACCTCCCATGTGAGTAGTTGTTTACATCTCAAACCCCGCCTAATGACTTATGTTATAACATAGTTGCACATATTGTTAAGAATATGTTGGTAATCTTAGAATAGAACTTAAAGTATCTTAGTAGACATAATAGTAGCCACCTTAAAGTTATATAGGGATTCCCTGTAATTTTAAAATAACGTATTAATCTATAGTTAGTTGTTTGATGGACAGACAGAACCCGTAACCTTAGGTATTCTCATTTTAAGTAGAATTGCAACCCCCCTTTTCCTCAATTTTACTTACCCTATTTTAATGAAACCGATAACAATTTCCCAGTTTGACAGACAAACATAGAACCTTAAATATACTTAGGTATTTTCATTTTGTATAAAACTACAAGCATACAACCCCCCTTTTCTTCAATTTTACTTGTCCTAGTTTGATGAAATGAAGCTAACTTAGTCAACTTGCTTAATTAAATCTTGAAACTTTCTACCAAATTCACTAGGTGTTATATACCTATTCTGTGAATGTAATCTAATCTAGTTAATAGACTCCACATACAACATACTTTTCTTCTTTCACTACGACTACTCCTGTACCAGTAGGTTGGTATAATTCCGTTTTTTTTGGTTTTGCTGACTTTTCACCAAGCATACTTAAATTAGACCTTTTTACTTTGTTGATTAAATACTGTCTGCTAATAACCGACTAAATAAAAGTTACCGAACGACCACAAATCATTGTCAGTCTAGTTATGATATTGTCCCTGAGTCTTAGTTGTACCTATAGTAATTCTACTCTTAGGCAATCGACTGATAAACATAAATAACTATACTAAGCAGGTAAATGCAATCGCTGGATGCGAGCAGCATAAGCCCGATCGCTACAGCGATCCCTGGGGAAAGCTCATGACCAATAGCGGACGACGTCTCCTAACCGATATGATGTAAATGAAGATGATGATGAAGAAACACAATGAAGCATTTCCTACTCAATTACACCCCTAAAATAATACAGACTACATTTTAATGAATTTAGTTAATTAGCAGCTGTGCTTTGGGACTGATATCTGTGCATGTAACTAAATTACAAAGCAACCCCCCGTTGATAAAACTTTATAACTGTTGCTTTGTCTAAGAATGCGCCCGTCTAAACAAAACCTATTTCATTGGCAAATTCAAATTACAAACACATAACTGCCCTGTTCATTGACATGATAATAAACTCCAATGAGCTGAACCTGAGAACGATCGGTCTCTGTTGTTCAGTTCAGATTGATGCAACAAACAATACAAAACGTACAACATACAAACATTACATTCTTACTTTTCTACAACCATTTTACACCTACCTACAACTAATTATGAATGAATAAAGGTACCTACATAAAGTAAAGGCTACCTCAGACGACCAGATATACCAAGAAACCAAACGTTGTTGATACGTTTTAGTCAAGTAAGACTTCAGTCACACTTACGAATTTGACAAATGTTTTTGATAAATTCGTATGCCTACTTAATTAATAAAACTAGACCATTAGATACGCAATTTGTTTGACAACCATGAATAAAACTAAACAACTGGTCGAGTCGAACAGGCAAGACCCGACTATCACGTCTGACCGTTTAGTCCAGTCGTTTAAACCGGCCTTAACCAATTGTAAAATATTATAATTTTTATACACGACACGAACTTCAATGAGTGCAATACTGGGTCGGCAAACATTGAAATACCTACATTGATTTTGGTTACTTTCGTTTTAAATATGGAATGAAGCGTCTATACACGGCTGATTGAATGAATGCTTATTCGTTTACCCGCTATCTTATCTATGCCTTATTTGTATCTTGTTGATAGCCTACCTGCATTCAGTTTTACTATGGAGAAAAATCTTATAAATGTAATTAATTTTAGTGAAATTACTAACAGAAGAAAATACAGTGCTTTTCTGAAGCAAGGCTAAGTGACTGGAAGAAACGTAGCTATAACATCATAACAAACGATGTTAATTTTGTAGAACAGAAGTTCTGCTGTACAAAATGCTTGCTTCAGATGACCCAAGGATGACCCACGGATGACCCACGGATGTCTCACGCCCCACGGAACATTACGCAAACAAGATGCCTGATAATTGTGATTGTAACGCAAAGATCTACGAGGAATCTCATTGAAAATTTAATTTGAAGTGTTGCGTTACCCAATACAATTTCATAAATACCTGTGACGTGTCTAAATTTATAGCAAAAATTGATTTCTGTGAAACGTTTTTTAAATAATAGTTTCCTACTTTGAATTTACTCATTTATCTCCCTAATATTCTACCTAGAAATACCATTTTCATGCACTCTCCATTTCACAAACAACAAATTGTGGTCGAATAAATCGACCACTAATAGATTAAATCAAACAAACGTAATAAAAGCTATCCTAAATTATAAACACTAAATATCCTGGTCACGGCACCAAATTGTAGCGGTACTAAATCGTTCTTTTTTAATATTATTTTATTTGTTTATTTGTTTTTGATTTGTAAATTCTTTTGGATTTTAGATGAGAGACTTTATTTTTGAATTTAAATGGAGATTTTATTGAGAAGTTTGTATGGGGAGTTTGTTTGATTTAATCGCTTAAAACTAATACTATTTAATTCTAATTAAAGATTTATTGAAGATTGATGATTGAAGATTTGGCCAGTGATTCGTCTAGTAGTGATAACCCTTCGTTTTGATCCGTAAATAACCTCGGTCCTTTTAGTGCGTAAAAATGATACCTATTTAGCTATAGATTATTACCTTAAATCCTAGATTTAACCTATGACCTACTTATTTATATAATACCCAAATATTGCGAACGTGGAACGTGGAATAGATTCAAATAACACCAGTCGATTGGTACTTAGTTAGAGGTTGATTTATAAAGATTATGGAAATAGGCTGATTAGATGTTTGATATCATAATGATGAATTCTAGTGATTTTATTAGCAAATATGTTTTTGTGGTAAAGGAAGTGCCCACTCCCCGCACCTTCCAGTGAGACCGTCACATTACTTCGTCTCTCCTCCACTTTTATTATTATTTAAAGAGAGAGAGATATTTGGGTTCTGCCATATTTTATGAAACAGTTTTATAACCCAGTATTGATTAAAAATTTATAGAATAATATTATTTCATAGAAATGCATAAAGTAAAAGTATTTCTTGCAGATATTTTATTCATGATTATTTTAAATAGGATAAAGTAATTTAGCTTCTCTCTCTGTAGTTAGCAAACATTACCAGCACTTCATAAAGGGAGTCTATTGAGAAGAAATGCCGCAAGAAACTCAATAGATTTGACTTTATCAATCTAAAGCAAGTATAATAAGAATCTTTGTTCTTTTAGTGAATTTATATTATAATATCAAGTTCTTGGTTTATATTTACAAAACCGTGCTTCTAATGGAAAGTAAAAAGGTGGATTCTGTAGGTTATGTAATTCTATTCCAATTATTCGATGACTAGATGCAGATTATAGCTAGAAGCATACATATTCATACAAAGGTAAGTATTTATGATGAGAGTAGTTTAATGACGAGCCTACGCCCTATGCCTACACTTAGAGAAGGTTCCTATTTCCCTAAATTAAGCTAAGGTGTTAACAAATCTAGAGGTCTGGCCTCATATTTACATTTAATATGTGTGTGTAATGTTGTTTATCCCCGGTGTAAGGAATAAACCCCTAACTCTAACCCATCCTCGGTGTAAAGAATGGATTACTAATCTGTTCTAAAACCCTATAAGATGCGAGGTTCGGGACTACCTCTATAGACCTATACCTAAATCCCGGTGTTACGTCTGGGTTGGGCCCCCACACAACCGAGAGGGTTGGGAGATAAGAAGGGCCCCCTGATTCCCCTACACAAACGAGTGAATATATACGTATATAGATCAGAACGGTCCACAGCAAGCTGGACCACATGAGAACCTCACTGTCTAGACATCCTCATGGTGGACCAACATTCCCGTGTGTGGCAAGCTCACACAGGAAATTAAACATGATAATCAATAAAGTTTATCATGAATGAAAACCCATGCCCAAAAGAGGCCACATTTTGGGGCATCCAACCGTTTGGATTCTAAATCCAGAGGACTTCGTTGTCACCATGTTAGGTATCCGTCCCAAGGATCGCTCCGGGTGAGCCGTGAAGTTACACCAAGGCAACAGCAAGATGCAAGTTTCATTTTGCTAAGACATTTACTTTAACATTAATTGAAGTTAAATTCAAACAAGTGAAATAAACTGCTGAAACAAACACAAAGCACATATATTTGAACAAATAATACAGTTAGGAAAGATCTCACCAATGCCGAAGCGCAGTTTCGTTCGATTCGAGTGTGAAAATAATAACGATACTTCAATATGGTAATAAAGAATAATTAATGCCAGCTGTACGTCTGCTCCGTATGAAACCAGAATAGTAACTCTCCACGTCTACTCAGTACGAAATCAGAATAATCACTCTTCCCAATTCACGCTTCTGTGGTCTATTTATACCTTTTGCCTTTGCGCGTCCCAGAATGAGCGGTTCTCGGTCATCGCGGTCTTCAACGACAAACGCAGCGGTTCTCGGTCATCGCGGTCTTTAACGACAGGCGGTTCTCGGTCATCGCGGTCTTTAACGACAAACGCAGCGGTTCTCGGTCATCGCGGGCTTCAACGACAGGCGGTTCTCGGTCATCGCGGTCTTTAACGACAGGCGGTTCTCGGTCATCGCGGTCTTTAACGACAAACGGTTCTCGGTCATCGCGGTCTTCGCGGTCTTCAACGACAGGCGGTTCTCGGTCATTGCGGTCTTTAACGACACTGGCGCCAGCAAGTCTGACTCCTTATATGGTCATAGCTTTTGGTTTGTTTACCTCCTTAAATGGTCATATTTTCAGACATTGATTCATACTGAATTAAGCGCATTGGACTAATTACCCATTGCCTCTTTGATTGTCCCTTAAAAGACAAATCGTTATAGTAATAAATAATATTTATTATATATTATTGCAAAATATCTAAAGGTATTTTCCTATAGATAAGTATTTATTGTGCGAATAACTTTTATATTTATCATAGATATCCTTACAAGTATGACTCTAAGTAGAACTACGGGCGCATATATTGTGACGGGCCGTATCTTAAATGATAATTTCATTAATTGATAATTATTTCAGTATAAAATATATTTGTGAACGTGACGGGCTGCTGAACCCAAAGCCAGACCGTTACACTACCACCCGCAAACATATATTGCTTGAGTATTTAATAAGAGGACAGTTGTTACACTTCCATAGTCCTGTTTCTGAAAATGGATGAAGTGACTGCGTTAGATAAAAAGTTATAGAGAGTATGACATAATATACTCACACTGAAATATCATGCGCGAGTTGAAAAAATGACATGAAAGTAAAAAGGCAGTTAGAATCTTAACATACACCAAAATACGAACCAAAAGATAAATTCATGTTTTTTTGGAAACACATTCAATATTTAGCGATTCTTAGAAATTATATAACATTGCAAGATAAGATACTGATGAAAAATTATTGAGATAATTAGTATAATGCAATGTCTTTGCGTGGGAGCACTTATGATAAGAAAATTACTTCAATATACAAAAAAGTTTACGATACATTCTAGATCAATCCACGTGTTTAATATTTCTTCATATTCCGTTAATTTTAATTCTACATGAAATAATGTTTCAACTTACAGTTTGTTATGGTAACCTTCGACGATGGCGTCAACGTCATGAACATCGAGACCTACCGTGACATCGTTTATAATCGCGTCAACTCCAACGGCTGCCCTGCAGGGACCACATTTTTCATCAACCACGAGTACACCAATTACCAACTGGTCAACGAGCTCTACAACCATGGCTTTGAAATTGCACTGCACTCTATTACCCACCAGACCCCACAGACTTACTGGGCAGAAGCCACATATGAAGACATGAAGCTGGAGTTTGCTGATCAGAAAGTCCAAATGTCCCATTTCGCTAACATTCCTTATGATGAAATTAAAGGTTTCTTGTCTTTACAATTATAATCTAAAAACGTTACGTTACAATTGCCATTGCTTATACTCATCGTTGTTTGAATTTGCGCGTAGTTGTCAAATCAAAGTTTTTCGACAACATATACTAATCAATTTTTAAATAAAGTTTCAACGTGCTCCATATTAATTACTTTACTTTTTAGGTGTTCGAATCCCGTTCCTCCAGATGACTGGCAATGCTTCCTTCCAAGTTATGGCTGACTATGGTCTCCAGTACGACAGCACCTGGCCTACTGTGAACCAACTAAACCCAGGAATATGGCCCTATACCCTGGACTATGCGTCCACCCAGGACTGTGTGACCCCACAGTGCCCCACTGCTGCTATTCCTGGGGTGTGGGTGTTGCCTATGATCAGCTGGTTGGACTTGCAAGGCGTGCCTTGTGCCATGGTTGATTCTTGCTTTTTTACGTGAGTGTTAACACACTAAAT
The DNA here is from genome assembly GCA_963691745.1 of Ditula angustiorana. Lineage (NCBI taxonomy): Eukaryota > Metazoa > Arthropoda > Insecta > Lepidoptera > Tortricidae > Ditula > Ditula angustiorana. The sequence goes on from OY829495.1 coordinate 5,678,881, forward strand.
TCTAATGCCAGAAGAACTTCTTACAAACGCACTAACATGAAAACTGAATAACCAGCTCTTTCCTATGCAAGCATGCAATCTTCTTATAGAGCTATTTTATTCTTCTTATCGATTGTTTAGTATTAGTAACGTTTAAAAATATGAATCCTAAACGAAACTCTGTTAATGAAATTAAATTTTAAAAATATTTTTCCTAAATTGTCGTAATGGTTAACAGGCCTGATTTTTATGACCAAGAGGCCTGGTTCCGTTTCATCGTGCAAAACTTCGAGAGGCACTACTTGGGAACCCGTGCACCATTTGGGTTCTACATTCACGAGTGGTACCTCGCTACCTACCCGTCTGTACGCAGCGCCATGGTCCAATTCATGAATATGATTAACAACATGCAGGATGTTTTTATGGTACGAAAACTTATTCATAATACGCGAAGACATCGGAACATTATCAGCTTGAAAATCGGGTGTCTCTATGAGATTATTCCAGTTTTGCTTTCCGTGGTCTGTAGTATTTTTTTAATTAGATTAATTTATCTGTTGAATTGAAAACAAAAAATATGGTGAAGATAAAAGACTCTATCAGATTGAAATGGAAAGGCTTTTGTGTATTGTACTTCTATGAGCCAGTTTATTGCAGAGCTAAGGATTGCGCTAGTGCGGTAACTTTGTCTTATTAGCGATGATCGTTACACGTTCTCCGGATATTTATTTTTCCGATGACATGACGCAAGGCTTACTACGTATTTACAACGTTATTTCATTAAAAAGGTTCACAAGATTTACGTTCTGCAAGAAAAAATGCAAAAAAAATATCAGTTAAATAATCACTAAATTAGTTAACGCTTTCCCCAATTCCAGGTAAACTCCCACGAAGTGATTGACTGGGTAAGAGACCCGATCCCACTCGACGAGTACAAACAGAAGACTTGCAGGTCATTCATCCCAACCACTTGCCCTGCTTCAAGTTGTGGACCTCTGACCTCTGACCATAATGAATGGGTTCGTAAAAGCTATTACCCTAACATGACCAGCGAAGGTTTAATTTATCCTTCCCTACCTCCCTGTCAAACTAGTGTCATAAGAAAGGGATGCCCATAGAGATAAGCTCAGATAAACTAAACTTGGCCGGATGTTAAGGCCACTGATAATCCAACACCATAACGTTCAGCGCTGCTTCCTTAGTTAATTTATAAGACTACCTACATAATTTCCTCACATATTATTGAATGCAACATAGCTAGCTAGTCTGCTTGTGATGTTTCTTAGGCATCCTTAAAATCAGGGAGTTTTAAATCCAAAAACCACTTAGGATTATGCGGCCGTTGCATTTCTTGCAAAATAATTTTCATTCTCTGTACCTTAGATAATCTTATCAGGAATGTTTATTCATTCAATAAGTATTTTATTATTTTCATTAATGCGCTCAATGAAGAACCATAAACTTTTTTGAGAAAGAGCTGTAAGAGATATTCCTTTTGTGTCATAATAGTTAATTTCTTCTTTACTAGCGATCTGCCCCCTTGGCATGGGTACAAATTACAAACAAAACTTAATTATATAGTAAACCATCTGTAAAAATCTCTAAATTATAGTGAAACTGTATCCAGATCCATTACGTGGTTTAGTAGGAATACCTAGCCGAAAATAAAAGGATAGACAGACTCGGATAGCTAATTTGTGCTATACTATTTAAAGAAGATGTAAATAATTTAGATAATAATAATTTTGAAGCTAACGTAGTTGTCTTTTTTTCAGTCTGCTTACTGGATGCAAATTTGCAACGTGTGCCCGAACACCTATCCCTGGCTGGGGAATCCTCTTGGAGAGTAATATACTATAATGCATTCTAAGTGTGTAAAACTTCTTTAAATAAACTGACATGGTCTTGCCACGCTGGGTTTTTATTATGTTTTTTTTGCTGGTGGTTTAAGATCACAGAGGCCAAGGAGTGGCTTTGTGCCGTGATTTGTCTAGTCGACGAGCATGTACAAATGCTAATAATATAATTATGTACCTCAGCGGCGTTTTGTCGTACCAACATGCATCAGCAATAGCGTTTTCGCTCCAAATCACGCCACGTCAGGACACTCCGTGGCCTTAATGTTTGACATATTCGTAACATTAAAAGTACTTTTTTTATTTCATCTTCTATTTCTGCATTTGTCTTTTCCCTTTTTTATCCCTATTTCCCTTATTTATTCGGAATTAAGTGTTGGATAAGAAAGCCTTATGAAAAACCAAGGATATGTAACTGAACTAAGCCATCAACGCGCAGATGCGTACAGTCAGTATGAGAAGTAGCATGACATTTTAATACCTTGTCGCTGTCAGTAATTTGACAAGTCCGAGCAACTCTCATTTCATATGTTACTACGTCAAGGTCCTTAAGTGTTTAGCTACTTCTGAGACTGACTGTACCTACGAAGGTCAGAATGGCAGCCGTTTCAATGTAATTAAAAAAATAAAGAAGGCGTGCCAAGTTTGAAATGACGGCCAAAAGGGTCCATGATGGAAAAACTGGAAAAAGCACAAGAAAGACAATAAGACAAAGTTATTAAATCAAGCAATATAAGAATGCAAGTAAAATATGACTTTATTTTACTCCATATTACGCTTTTTTATTTGCGTTTTTAACGGAACATTCTTTAAGGTCAAATAAATTTAATTTATCGTGGGCACTAACTAGTATGCCTTTATTAACCCCTACTGTTTTTAAGATAGGTATTCAACAATTTAATTTAAGCAGCAATTTTTTGTTTTTTATGTTTTGGAAGTAAAAAAATTCAATTGTGTGTTTCAATTTCAAACAGTTTTCAATTAATACTTTTAACTTTGTCACATTTAAAACTAAGTTATGTGTAACTCAAGAAGACCGTTTGCAGTAACCAATTATTTAGTATTTTTAATTGAGTGTGAAAATAAATAAATAAACAAAAATTAATTACCTGCTAGTTTCTGTGAGTGTACTTGTACGATTTTATCGAAGTTAACGCAAATAAGAAATAACCACGTTGTATAGTGAACATAATAAAAGATTAAGGATTAAAGTATAGGATTATTGTTGCTTTGCTTAACTGATTAATAACAATTATTCACTGGTTTTTTTTGTTAATTAATAGATAAGATACAAAATGAAACAAAATTTGACAATTGCAAAAGATTTATAGATAACGACGTCAAATCGATCGATAATAATTGTATTATAAATGTATGTTTGTGATGTTGTGACTATTTTGCAACAGGTAGCGCTGAAATGAAGTGGGCATTAATTGGAATTTTTGTACTAATAGTGGCTTCAGCCATAGCGGATTCTTCATCCGAAGAATCTAGAGAACCTGAAGTATCTATTGAAACCGAAGAATCTAGAGAACCTATAGCATCTAGCGAATCCCAGGAATCTGAGCCTGAAGTACCCAGTGAATCTGAAGAATCTAGAGAACCAGAAGTTTCGAATGAATCTGGAGAATCTACAGAACCTGAAGTATCTAGTGAATCTGTAGAATCTAGAGAACCAGAAATATCTAATGAATCTGTAGAATCTACAGAACCTGAAGTATCTAGTGAATCTGAAGAATCTAGGGAACCTGAGGTGTCTAGTGAATCCGAAGAATCTAGGGAATCTAGCGAGTCTCTGGAATCTGAAGAATCTACGCCAGAGCTAGTTCTCGCTGAGCCTTGTGATGAAGAAGCGTGCCAACTTCCAGATTGCAGATGCTCTAGCACAAGCATACCCGGGGGCTTGAATGCTCGCAATGTGCCTCAAGTAAGACACCTTTCATGTCATAACTTACGCTACAGAGTCTTAAAAAAGTAGTCAAACTTTCAATTTCATAAAAAAATTATAATATTTGGACAGCATGTTAAAATGATGTCACTCCGCGAAAACAGTGCATTTGTGTAACACTAAAATTTACATAGTTTTGCATGAGATTATTAGATATAACAATGCACGTCGTGCAGTAAGTCAATTGTTTTGATTGTTTTAATTAGGAACTTTTTAAAGTTGAAATGCAAGGCCTGGATCTATTGACTATTTTAAGAGTCACTATTTTTTGATCAGTCAAAAGTGGACAAAACTTTATCCTTCGAATAATGGAATTTTTAATTAAAAAAAGCGATGATAAATGTATTTTTTATAAAATAGTAAGGCAAATAAAGCAAGTGGGTCACCTAATGGTAAGTGATCACTACTGCCTATAGACACCCGCAAAACCAAGGAGATCGCAGATGCGTTGCCAGTGCCAGGTGCCAGTAATTGCACCGACTATCTTGCTCTCCACCCAGAACACAACAGTGCAAGCACTGCTGCTTAGCGGCAGGATTAACGAGCAAAATGGTGGTAGCTAACATGACGGACCTTGCACAAGGTTCTACCACCAGCGAACTGAAAGTTGTAAACTCTAAGGTTAAAAAAGCCAGCTAAGTAATATTAGAAAACTGACGAAGATACGATCAAATTAAAGAAGAGAAATCGGAATCAAACCAGCGCCTTGTCAATATTCTACGAGTAACATAAATATAGTGTTTGTTTCATAGCAACAACATTGAAATTTGTGATAATTCCTAGAAATTATATTTAACTCAAAGATAAGATAGGCTGGTTAATGAGATTATTCGATTTATATGTACGTTGGTGTAAAAATGCAATAAACAATTAAGATAAAGAAGACCAAATTGAATAAAAATCAAATAAAGATTATGGAAATACCTATACCAGGTGTGGATCACTCAAAAAAATTCTTAATCCCAGAGTCAAGGACGAGAGTTAATTTCTTACTATTTGTTTATTATTTTTATTAAGAACTTCGTTAAAGTTGTTACTTTAACGAAGTTCCTGAATGAAATAATTTATTGAATGATTAATTTGTGAAATATAACTCCTATTCTTTTCGATATGGTCTTGAAGTAAAAAACCCTGAAGATAGTGTGTTATACGCTAAATTAGGTGAACAAAAATGAAATCCAAAACCCTTAACTTTACAGACCTTAGTTGATTTATGTTTATCATACTCATTTAAGTTATTTACAATTTACAGTTTGTATTGGTAACTTTTGACGACAGTATCAATGTCATCAACGCTGAGACTTACCGTACTATCCTCTATGATCGCGTGAATACCAATAGCTGTCCTGCTGGCGTCACCTTCTTCGTCAATCATGGGTACACCGACTACCAAATCGTCAACGAGCTGTACAACCGTGGCTTTGAAATCGCACTGCACTCCATCAGTCACCAGACACCAGCATCATACTGGGCTCAGGCCACTTATGATGACATGAAGCGAGAATTTGCAGACCAGAAAATTCAGATAACTCATTTCGCTAATATTCCTTATGAAGAAATTAAAGGTTTGTTCTTTTTTAATTATACACTTACCTAGAAAAAGGAAAGTAAAGTCATATTATTTACGCTTGCGTATCTTTTATACTTGGTTGTTGTTGTTGTTGACAACGTCATGCATAAGTGCTTTCTGTAAATCTAATTTGAATAAAGATATTTTAACTATGATTTTAAACGCACATCTACAGAATTGAATTGTAGCGTTATTAAGGTGAAACTGCCAGTAACTTTAATAGGAGTACCTGAATAAACAGTAATATCTAACAATTCAAAAGACTTGTCTTCCTCATTTATTAGATGATATTAATCAGCATCTAACTTGTTCTTTACTTTACTATTCCTAGTTGGGTAAAGTGTCTTGTAACTTTTTTCTTTAATTGTAGTTTATTCTGCGTAGTTAGGTTATTTGACTTAAGATTTCATAACGCTAGGTAAATTATTATTTTATTTCAGGTATTCGAATCCCGTTCCTTCAAATGGCTGGAAACTCCTCCTTCCAAGTCATGGCTGATTACGATTTACTATACGATAGCACCTGGCCTGCTCAGGTCGATATTAGCCCTGGCTTATGGCCCTATACCCTGGATTATGCGTCCACCCAGGACTGTGTGATTCCACCGTGCCCTACCGCTTCTATACCTGGCGTATGGGTGCTACCTATGGGTAGCTGGTTGGATTTAGAAGGCGTGCCTTGCTCTATGGTTGACTCATGTTTCCATGTGTAAGTTTATTTATTCTTATTTGTCTCATCTAACAAATAACGAGACTTCTTTTTAGTTGTGTTTACTCCACTGTTAATTTATTCTTCTACGTCAAATCAATCTAACGTTTCAAAGTTCCGCTACAATTAAAACTTGTAGCTTAATCTCGTTTTCCTATTAATTCCAATTAGAACAAATTGACTGATTATACCTATATGGTGAAATAATACAATAAATCTTCATCAATCACCACAAAACAATACGAAAAGGTACAATTTAGAGAAACAAGAAACGAAATCTCTTCCAGACAACCGAGAACAAAATTTTACTTGAAACTTTAATTTTAGTGGTTTCAAGAGTTTTAAGTTGCATTAAGTTATATTGGGGAACATTCTAATATTTACATATATTGTGGCAATTACAGGCCTGATCAAAATGACGAAGATGCGTGGTTCCGTTTCATCGTGACCAACTTCGAGAGGCAGTACCTCGGCAACCGCGCTCCTTTCCCCTTCTATATTCACGAGTGGTATTTTGCCATCCATCCCGCCGTACGTCGTGCGTTTGTCCGTTTCATGGACATGATTAACAACATGCAGGACGTTTTCATGGTACGTTGCATAGAATTTCATTTTGCCAATAGCTTTAATCTCTTGAAGTGGATCTATAAACTTAAACAGAGGTGGAAGCTGAAGAATGTAGCAAAAACCGTTTATTCTTCATATAATACGTTTATCAAAGTTATTCGTCATAACTCTGCTTCCATTTATTTTACCAGTTCTGCTGCCCTTTGGTATTACAAAAATTTTACTCTTCAATATGGCTATGCCTTTGTTTAATGTTGTTTGCCTACCTCGCTTGTAAAAAACATGTCAAAAATACTGGCAAAGTGCAATTCGGACTTGCCAACGGAGGGCTTCGTACTCACTACAATTTATAAGTATGTTTTCTTTCAATAAGGCAAAACCAGGCGAAGCACTATAATACGTACAAAGCAGACCAATAAATATAAAGACCTTTAGCTATCAATCAATGGAAAAACGTTTGTGAACCTAATTCTGATTTCGACCTATTTGAAGATGAACTTTGATTTGCCTTTCGGTGAAATTCAAATTTCGGTGAAATTAAAATTACTTTTTCAAATTTCAGGTGAACTCCCGCGAAGTGATCGACTGGGTGAGGGAACCGACTCCAATTGACGAATACAAGCAAAGACCGTGCAGATCATTCACTCCCACTACTTGCCCCCGCTCTAACTGTGGACCTTTGTTGTCGGATCATAATCAATGGGTTAGTTTAATTAATAGCTTATTAGTAAAGGTAGAAATACCGTGTGGTAGCGTTATAGTTAGTTGCAGAACAACAGGTCGCCTCAAACAGGATGGCACTTTCATACCTGATGGTAGGGCTATCCTGGTTGAGGCGACCTGGTTTGACAATGTGCTTGTTAACCTTCCTATTTTATAAAAAAAAAGCTGTAGTTATACTTGCTGAAGTAGGTGAACTCTTAAAAAGGTCACAAAGATCTGTAGGAGGTCTGCATTTCTTGACGAAAGAATCGTCTTTTTGTTTCTTTCACTATGATGATATATTTGTGCTGGTGTCTGTATGATCCAACGAATAAGTAGTATAACATTACCAAAGGCCTTCGCCGGCGTTGACCCAGACACAACACATAGTTCTATTTTTATTCGGCTAAAGCCGTTTATCGCCGGCGAAAGTGTTAAGCCCTAAGTTTCAACTAAACACATGTCATTTTTAAGGACGCTAACGGTCTCAAATGTAGGTAAGTATTCGTTTAGTCGACCAAGAAATTGCTTGACCACTTTTGAACCTTATCCCTTTGTAATACGGGCGAAAAGTGGTCAAGCAATTTCTTGGTCGACTATACAATTATCATGTTTGTCAAATTACAGTAGAACAAATCGGTGCGAGGGTCTTTAGTTAATTGATAAAGGCCGTACATTTTCGTCCATATCTGAGATAATTATATGATAAATAAGTATTTTGATATGAATCATATAGCAACTTACGGTGTGTTATCATTGATTCCTTTAGAAAAACATGCCGTGTATACTTCATTCCACATAGTGATAAGGCGCATTGAAACATACTTTGGGGGTGGTAACATTTAATCTGTTTAAATGGCTTTTACATTCTTGAACTCTTGTGCATGATACAAATTATGTTTTTGTTAAAATGTACCTAATGTTATGCAACGAGATTGGAGGTCACGCACACTGCTGCTTGTCATGTGTGACCGGAGAGTTTAGTTTGAATTTTCAAACTTTTGTTTTGTTTTGTATGGCACTGTCGTATTTATCGTCGTATGTGCCGTATGTAGAATCGTTCACTTCAAGTCTCAATGGTCTCAGTATAAATGGGCTTCTTAATGGGTCAGTAGTAGAATGACTAAGTTGATTACAAAACGTCCACATTGACATTGCGTCACGATATATCGCAAACTTACTTTATCGCAAAAAAACAAAGTCACACGATATTCAGTATTAGTACAAAATTTTAGATGTTTTACCTACTTATTCACGGTGGTTGCCGGCCGCTACCACGGCACGCTTGCTTGCTCGCTTACACTTTGCTGTGTCGCATGATAACTAACACATTTGTGACTTACTTAGTCCTTCTGACATTTGAAGATTATGTGATTTAGATTAAGGGCGATGTCGTTTTTAAGCAATATCATGTCACGAACCATCGATCCACTTTCGTGATCCAATTATTCTACTACCGACCTATCTGCACCAAAAACATTTTATGGCTTTTTTATGGCGACGTGTGAAAAAATGTTAACTGACTTGATGCATCTCTCTTACCCTAGCGAGTCAGCTGCATAGTTACAGAAAACTACATCTAAATAGTATTTCAGTGCATTCCAGCTCTTTGCTTGCACAATACTGAGGTCATGCTGATAAAACAGGTTACCAGTGCCGATTGAGTTATTGTGCAAGCAGATGAAGTTTTTGCTTTTCTTGTTTACACAAAAGCTCTATATGCAGGGTCACTAATGCTCGAAATAAACTCCCGTTTAATAAGCGTCTCTAGGCTGCGGAAATTGCCTACTACCATCTGGGGTTGCTTTCCATCGACGTTGTATCATTAAAGTTTTTAATATATATTTTATTGTTTCAGTCTGCTTTCTGGATGCAGATCTGCAACGTATGTCCAAACGTATATCCCTGGCTGGGGAACCCCCTTGGACAGTAAAAATAATGAAATTAGCTCGTCAAATAAATAAACAAGACAACCAGTTGTGTATTTTTAATTTCATTAGAGAACCCTGTAATCCCTGCGTCGCTAAAATAATATAACTTGGTAGTTTGTTAAAAGTCACTAGAAATTTTGGGCCGAAAGATATCTGTCGATGGCTTTACCTAGAGAAACTGTAAAACATAGTGCTATATCTTTCTACCTTCTAGCCTATGTTTAAGTTCTCGTGTTTTCTTACCTTATCCTCTTCTTGGACCACTTAAAAAGAGAGAATAAAAAAGCTACTGTCTTCACTGACGGAAGGTAATAGCTCTTAGACAGCCAATACTATTATTACTGCTGATCTCTACCTGTACTCTCAGTTTATTGATGGACGTAGGCTTCTTTTAAGGCATGCCACTAAGCGTGATCTTCGGGTCGGTTAATCCAGGTGTTGCCTGTGTCTATCGTCGGTCTATTTTGCCGACAAACGTCTTACCACTCCTAACACTTCAGCTTGTTAATCCTTTGAGCGATGTCGGTCACATTCGTTCTCTGCCAGATTTCTTCGTTCTGAATTTAACCCACTGAATATCGTTCTTTTCTTTTATCTTTTAGACAGTAGCCATAAGTATGGATAAAAGCTGTAGCTGGGAACATAATTGTATGAAGCTTAAATTGCGTGCGTAGCACATCCTTGACTGCTATTCCATCACCAGTTACTGTACGAGTGAAAGAGACGTCTATAGTCTGTAAAAACGTTCTTAGAATTTAAGACAATTATACGAATTTTCGAAGTTAGAGTCTACCTACATACCTTGTTTACAATGGTGGCTGTCGGTAAAACTGTAAAGTTTTCAGCACCTTACCTTGTTTTCATGTAAAAACACAAAAAAACAGTCTCAGTGGCACTGTGGAAATCGTTTCGTTTCGTTTCAGGTGAGTCCGGAAACAGGTATCAATATCTACAAGACAAAAAACTGGAACAAATTACCTTGCTACTCAGCAAGTATCCAAGTTTGCTAGCAGTATTTGTTCCAATTTGTTGTTTTGGACCTCCGCAAAGTAACACCTGAATCTATTAATTACAAGACAATTAAACTGGAAGCATATGCTGCTCACCTCAATTGTACAAGCGATGCTTTTAGACGGATAACTTCGGTCGTCGTTCAATAGAGTCAAAACAACAAAAGGTTTGTAAAACAGAAAAACAACATATCCAATTTCATAGGAACTTCCATTTAATTAAAGATGTTTTGTATAAAAGTAGATTTTACTCCAAAACTATTTGAATCTTTCACTTTCTTCGAGATGTCTTACTCTCCAAGTGGGTTTCCGAGCCAAGGATACGTGTTCGGGCAAACATTGCAGATGGTCATCCAATACGAAGACTGAAAATAAGAAATATGAATTTAGAATCAATAGGACATTAACATCTTTCAATCAGTCATTACTTACTAACACCACGTACGTGTAACGGACAGAATATTTAACGACCATCATCAATTTCTGAATACAACAGAATCATTTTTGGAAGAAATTTTTGATACTAATTTCAGTAAGAATTGATCTTGGTAATAAAAATGCCGCAAGAATCAGTTTATTTAAGTAAAGTAAGGCCACTAAGAGACCTCATGGTCTAGCAGGTCTTCCTCGACTAAACGATTGAAAGACCGCTGTTTTTTTGTGCATCATAGGAAGGCAAACGAGCAAGTGGGTCACCTGATAGTAATTGATTACCACTGCCCATAAACACCCGCAACACCATGGAGGTTGCAGATGCGTTGCCAACTCCGAGGGCCAAGATGAAATACCTCTTGCGCCAGTAATGTTACCGGCTGTCTTGCTTTCCACGCCCCAATACAACGGTGCAAGCACTGCTGCTTATATCGCGGTTCGGTAAAAGGTCAATGCAAACACAGTAAGTAACCTGTCTGCACAGATGTGATAACTCGAGATACACTACTAGGCTCACTCCCTGAAATGTTGGGTTCTATTCGGGTGAAATAATGTACCTAAACGAGTCATCATCAATTTCCTAGCGGTTTTTCCCGTTTCCTAATTCGGGGTAGATTTTGACCATAGTCCCAGATTTGTCCGGTAAGACCGACAGGATCATGGATACACATTAGATTACATGAATATAAAGATTTTCTCACAATGTTTTTCCTGAAGTACCGTAAGAGCGTTGGTTACTATAGAACTTGGGTAATGCAAATGAGTCTGTAAAACTCATTGGTACACGGTGGCCGCTAGAAATAGAATGGTACCTCACAATCACGAGTTTATCCCCCTAGCCATTAGCCTACAAACGCTATTAAGTATGTACACGAGTAGGTATATCTAAAATTATCATCACGTAAAACACTTACCCATTCATTATGGTCTGATGTAAGGGGTCCACAGACGGTGGCCTGACAAGTGGTTTGGGTGACAGTCTTGCACGGTTGCTGCTTATATTCATCAATCGGCACTGGATTCTTCACCCAGTCGATCACATCACCTCCGTTTACCTGAAATTAGGGGAAAAATAATAATTGTAGGAGTCTTTTTTCTAATTTCGTTCTCATAAACAATTTGTTATTGTGATGTTACCTATACAAACAAATAAGTAGGAAACAGTATATTCATAGAATTGACGTCTTGGTATTTTGAACCATTTCCAAGAATTAGTTTTAATTTATAATGCTGGTAATTTGATAAGACACACGTGATAGACACAAACACCACAAGCTTCGGGGCATCCCTATAATATACTACCAGATCTAGCTTATTACTTAGTCATTCCGGGAATACCTTAACATAATGGTACTATCATACATACTTAACATATCTTTTCTTATCTGCAAATTTAGAATTTACAATACATTAAGTGACAGCTTGGATTTTATGAGGATTAATAACAAAGCTGAATCATTTAACTGTGTTTTTGTTTGTTAGTCTCAGTCTCTTACGTTTCATGCTATTATTAATTTGGAACCAAAACTCACCATGAAAACATCATCCATGTTGTTGATCATGTCAAGGAATCTGACGAAGGCGCGATTGATAGAGGGGTTGATGCGGTCGGCGACGTACCATTCGTGAACATAGAAGCCGAAAGGTGATCGATTGCCGAGGTAATGCCTTTCAAAGTTGGTGACAATAAAGCTGAACCAGGCGTCTTCGTCATTGAGAGGTGGTCTGTAAATTAACAGGAATTAAAAATAAAGTGAACTTGAATACGTAAGATGACGTGTAACTAACTATAAAACCCGGTATGCACCATGTTTATTACCACGTATAATAGCAGAGTAAATTTAAGTCTGATCAAAGTAATAGCAGCAAACGGGATAAACATAATCTAAAATGTTACTTACACAGCGAAACAAGAGTCAACCATTGCGCATGCCCCACCATTAAGATCCAACCAACTGACCATAGGTAATACCCAGACACCTGGAATAGAAGCAGTAGGACAGGGAGGCACGGTGCATTCCTGGGTTGATGCGTAGTCCAGGGTATAGGGCCAGAGGCCAGGGTCGAGTTGGTTGATGGTCGGCCATGTGCAGTCGTACGTGAGGCCGTAATCAGACATGACTTGGAAAGAAGCGTTGCCGGTCATTTGGAGGAACGGGATACGAATTCCTGTAATCAAAATGTTGATTTGGTTATCCCTGCTGAAATTTGCAGTGTAGGTACATTTAAAGTCATAAATGAACATAAGTTTTAGCCCTATGTCAAAAGAGTAATTTGAAAAGTGTGTGAACATATCCATTGCCTTTGACTTTTAGGTATGACAACGATATTTAAAAACTAAACTATATTCAAATCTGGTATTGTTTCTATTAGACTGCATTGAAGCCAAGCGGAACTGGCAAAGGCTGAGATAAAGATATAAATAAGCATTTACACCAAGTTTTAGTCAATACCTACTTATTTTGGAGCTGTATTACCTCCGTTTATTGACAATATACTCGTAGTAACAATATCTTAGTTCTTATTAAATCTAGAATCTAGAAAATTGATGTGTTTTACTCTGAAATTATAATTACAATTTATTTCTTATTATCTTGATAGATTCGGGTAATAAAATTGATATGATTGCTTACCTTTAATCTCATCATAAGGAATATTAGCGAAATGAGACATTTGGGCCCTCTGTTCTCCGAACTCCAACTTCATCTCATCATAAGTGGCCTCAGCCCAGTACGTCTGCGGGGTCTGGTGACTGATGGAGTGCAGTGCGATCTCATAACCTCGGTTGTAGAGCTCGTTGACGATCTGGTAGTCGGTGTATTCGTGGTTGATGAAGAAGGTGGTGCCAGCAGGGCAGCCGTTGCTATTCAGGCGGTTGTACAGGTCGTTCCGGTAGGTGTCTATGTTGATGACGTTGACACCATCATCGAAGGTTACGAGGACGAACTGGTAGACAAAAGATTGAGAGATGCAAATTTATTGTCAATTGTAAGCCGAGCAAGATATTACTGACCTGGCTTTAAAATCGGTATAGATTATGGTTATTGAGTTGATGAGGCAGAACAACGTTTAAATAAAATGAGTATTATGATAAATGATTAAGGAGATATTATAATTTAGAGCTAATCTTATTAAAATAAATGCCATAATAATCTCGATTTAGTGTGAAACTGCAGTCGAATTATTTCCAAATGCAATAAAAGGGATTTAATTGTACAAAATCGATTTTACTTAGACACTGAAAAAGACTTTTAACGAACTGATGACTGTCATAAGCTTCATTGACTTGGTTTTACCTGTGGTACATCTCTAGCATTCAATCCTCCAGGAATGTCAGTGCTGGAACACCTGCAGTCAGGCAGCTGGCAAGCCTCTTCATCACAAGGCTCAGCCAGGGTCAATTCACCCTCTTCCTGTGCCCAAACTGCCACAAACAGAGCCAACACCAAAACCCACTTCATCTTGATAAACTCAACCCAACTAGGGCGGGCATTACTTTTTTAAAACTTATATATAAGCAGCTGCTACTTATCACCGGATGCTATTTTTATCAAAACTAATGGTTATCAAAAAGTGGCCAAGTGCGAGTCGGACTCGCGCACCGAGGGTTCCGTACAACGGTTTCCATTATTTTTGTGCTTCTTGCCAAATTTGATGGTTCTAGGTTAACGGGAAGTACCGGAAGGTTTTTGATTCCTCTGCAAATTAATTGCGGATTGCGTAAATTTAATTTTTTTACAGCTCCAAGGGAATGCAGACTTGACTATTTCATATCAATTTCAACTTGATACCTCCACGCGTTTCTGAGAAAAAGAGTCCTGATGGCCAGACAAACAGATGGACAACAAGAAAAAGGGTTCCTTTTTTCCTTTGAGGTACGGATCCCTAAACATCGGTGATATGGTAATAGATAGACTAGCCTTTAATTCATTGAATTGATTTGATTGCGCTGATTAACATCAGTGAGATAATGGCAAACAAAAGTAATTTTAGCGATTGCTTTGGGTAAATTTTGTTTTTCAATGGAAATTTAGAAAAGGGGGAAATCCGGTGATTGGCAAATCTATAAAGGAAACACGTCGTTTATTATTGACATTGATTTAGTTTTAGTCCATTAAGATATCGTCTGCAGTGGTTGCTTGACCTACTCGTTACAACCGAACAGTAGGCTTGATAACAAAACTATTAATAACTTAGAAACGTTAAATACCTATTTACCTATTTTGCGGAAGGGGCTTGTGATAAATCCGCCCGGATCTCTACCACCATCTTGCTCGCTAATCCCGTCCCCAAGCACCAGCGCTTGCACTGTTGTGCTCCGGCCTAAATGCTTTATTAATGTACATTTTAGTAGTCGTAAACGTTGAAAGGGAGTCTAAATAATTTATTTTTGTTGTAAAAAATCATTCAATCAATTATTCAATTACTAAAATATGCTAACAGCACATTACTGTATTGCATCTGAATTTACCTGTTTACGTGGACGATTAATTGCTGTCCTTTTATGACTCTCCGAAATGATGATACTATCGCCATCTAGCGGATTGTTACTGCATTAATGCGAAATACGGAGTTCTGCGGACGCCATCGCTATCGCTCGTCTGCTTGCTCTAAAAGCAAGGCTAGTAACGACTTGGCCGCCCCTTCATAGTTCACGTTGTCTTAAACAGATGGCAGTTTTGCAGTGAATGTTCGTTGATTGCTTAAACAAGGTTTTATTTTGTGCTTCGGGGGCATGTTCCGGCTGAAATGATGATGATGAGAGGTCAAACATATCGAGCAGTTCTCGATATAAATACTTGAGTTGTCTATTGAATCTCACGGTAGTTCTCTGATTAAACATGATGGGTCAGACTTAGGGAATGCAAACCTGGTTATTTTCTCTAAGAAATAACCGGTTAAAACCGGTTTTTAGTAGAGAAAATAAATGGGTTTGCATTTCCTAGTTAGACTGACTGGTCTTTTAAGATTTGTTTGCATTGTTAGTCACATGCAAGTGAAGCTTAATAAAAAGTTAAATTAAAATGTTATAAGTTACTACAGGGGGAAACAAACCTGAGAATCAAAATATGTTTGGTGGTATATGTCTTGTAATTTATTTTTCGTTCTTTACTTTATTGGGCTTACCAAGCCAGTGACGAGTTCGGCGTCAAGGTAGCCTCCTGTCTTGCTCTAGCACGCCAGCACGAGTTAGCTAGACAAAGCGATGCTTCAGTTTCGAACTTGCCACTGTCGTGCTTAGAGAATAATGGTGCCGTACTGTTATTTTCTAAGGTAACACTGAAATAATAAATCGATAATTCATAGAATCAGGGGTTACTTTACGAAGTTCCATATCAACAAACTGGAACAAATTACCTTGCTACTCCGCGAAACCAGAGCCGTGCACGTGGAAGATAACTGCGTATGTACGCGCGTAGATCGTGTCGTTTTAGTGTTTACTGGTGGTGGTGTATAGTCGAGTTTGTGTGATATATGTTGTTTTCTGTGGAAGAGGAGGATGGTGGGTTTTTGCATGAAAAAAAATCGCAGAGCCTCAGCTATCTTGCACGTGCACGGCACTGGATTCGCGGAATAGTACGGTAATTTTTTCCAGTTTATTAAACCGATATTCACTGATTTACCTAAAGCAACACTGCTCGATGGCGAGTGCAGCGGTGACCGAAACTACTCAGCGTCGAGAGTTTTGACACAGGTCTTAGTGGGTGGCAGAAAAGGGGCAAGGGCAGTAACTCGTGTATTTGGTTCCCACTGCAATGTCCTACATTTTAGATTGCCCCCATCAATACACTAGTTTATCGAGGAGGGCTTAAACCGTAACTCTGCAGAAGGTGGCCTAAGGGAATAGTAAACTCATCCGTGTTTAATAGATGTTCCAAAATTTTACGTACTCTGTGTACGGGTACACTAATCACACAAATAACACGGAAGTTTTTAATGAGTGAACTAAACGCTGAAACTTTTAAATTGAAATAGCGGTTAAGCGTTTTTAAAGAATATAACAGAGAAGAGATCAGAAATAGACAAGAGATTTGAGAATGTGACGCTTAATCGCTTGCGATACTTGATAACTAAGGCTTATTCTCTAAGCAAGACAGTGCAATGCTCGACGCAGAGGCAGTGCTGTCTCAGCACTGCCTTAATGTCGAGCATAGTGCTGCCCTGCCACCCTACCATAGGACGTTATCTAATGCTGAATTGCGTACAGCGCAAAAACTTGCCAGGCGTAAAGACCCCAATAATAATTTGTCAAACTATAGTCGTTAAATTAACAAATATACATATCTAAAATACGTCATAATGCAATACCTGAATTTTAAAATTACAGATATGATTTGATAGAACAAAACGGGTAAAAGGGACATGTACTGACAATTCGCATCTTTCCTGGTAAGACCAAGTAAGTCCAATCTGTTTTATTGTACAACAAATATGAAGTTTCATATATAAAACTGTAATAAAAGATAAACGACTCACAAAAGCAAAAATATTTAATTTCTTTAACATCAAAAAGACTAGCTTCACTGTAATAAGAAGTAAATTGTGCACAAATTATGTACTTAATTTCGTTCACAATTTTTCCTAGTTTACTTAATTAATTATTTACACAAAGACTTAAAGGAAATGAGTTTAAGTGATGATGTTTAAGGAAATGTAAATAAATAAAACTTACATATACAAGGATGACATCACGAAAAGAATATCATACAAGTCTAGAACTGAACTCTTGGACGCTATTTTCATCGACACTTTTCTATGTCACTATTGGTGAGTCTTTACTAAAGGCAATGATTTAAACTTACGTACGGTACAAAAATCTATCCAAGGGGTTTGATAAGGTGTCAGCCAATAGGCCTTCCCATAACGCAGCTTTACGTGGATTGCATATGTAGAAGCTTACCGAATCCACGTAAAGCTGCGTTGTTGGAAGGCCTATCAGTGCTGGGGCTATAAGTGCTGGGGTACCTCAGGGATCTAATTTTTCCACAACACTATTCGTGTTGTATGTCAACGGTCTGATATGGGACGTTATTATTGGGTAGATACACAATAGTTTGACTTTGTAATTTTGTATCTCACTAATGCGCTCTCTGCCCTACTCACTCTTGGTTGATTAAAAAAAATACCTTGGACCATCACATTAATTAAATTAAGCAGTACAGTAGCACAAACTAAAAACACCAGAAATAAACGTCAAATATAGCTGAACAATTCGTACCCTAAATCGACTTCGTCAGAAAACTAAATGTTACTTCAAATGAGCTTTTAACCAAACTTTATATTTACCTAGTTTATTTATAAGTATAACTGTTTGAGTTAATCAAACAATATGTTATTAAATACTTCCATCACTAAAATTGCAAATTAACGTTTCTAACATTCCCATAACATCCAATAACTGATACGGCAGCAATAACACAAAAGCATATAAATCTCAGTGACAACAATCCAAAACAATTTGAAACAACGTTCTAAAAAATAAAGTCGTGTACCAAATAGCGAACAACAAAAATGCTTGACCGAACAAACGGGATCTGCAAAGGGTGAGTGGGGCTCCAATGTACGCGGTTTTGGGGATATCATTATTTTATTGTCATGGTTATACTGATCTGCTTAAAGTGACATAAACATTATGAAATAATGACTGGTGTACCCGCACGGGATCCGCAGAAGAACCAAAGTCACCGACATAGCTCTACGAAATGCAAACCTTAAGTGGGCGGGGCACATTGGTCGTAGAACCGATGGCCGTTGGGGCGGAAAGGTTCTCGAGTGTAGACCACATACCAGAAGACGAGGTGTTGGTAGGCCTCCCACAAGGTGGACCGACGATCTGATGAAGATCACTGGAAACCGGTGGATGCGAGCAGCACAAGACCGACCGTCGTGGAGATCCTTGGGGAAGGCCTATGCCCAGCAGTGGGCGTATTCCGGCTGTTATGATGATGATGATGAACGGGTGTAATTGGTAATGTTAGAATGACTAAAAATTTTAGTATGTCTCTTTGAACTCTTTTCCTCGATGTCAGTGCTATCATAAATTTTAAATCATATCACAATCTTAGATTACGAGTTCTAGAATAGGTCGTAACGTGATCTCGTCGAACGGATTTTTAGTGAGATTTTTAATTGTTAACCGACGGAAGTCGTGTACGTGATTTGGAACTTTCTTAAGTTTTCTACAGTGCTTAACACTAGCAATACCACACGGTTCTCTATGACCACACTACCAACATACTTGCCATGGCCGTTCAAATATGCAAAGAAGATCCAAGTTCACTATAAACTGAAAATGTCTTGATTTTTCCCATGTTTGTGACCACATTTTTTTAAGATTAGTGTAAGTTCGAGTTCATACATTTGGTGTTTAGTGATAGTAGCAAATATATAAACTCGCACTTCCATTGCACTTGCACATTTATTGCAAATAAATAAGTCGTTTAATATCACATTAATTTCAAACGCAGACCATCTGCAGAAACCCAAAGTGAATAAACAACCAGCCTGTAGATATAATATGCGCCTGCTCTATACATAATAAAGGCTTCCGCTAACTCGCGCGGGTACTCCAGTGCTCATACTATTTTTTGATAGGCGTGCACCCGCTCAACGCACCCTCAGGTTGGTCACAGTCGAAGGAAAACGAGCAAGTTGGTCACCTGATGGTAAGTGATCACCACCGCCATAAACACCTGCAACACCAAGGAGATTCCAGATGCGTTGCCAACTCAGAGGGTTAGATTTTTTTTGTGAATTCCTTGCCAATCCGCTGCCACTCGCGGCGCAGACTCAAGCAAAGGGTGGGCATACAAAAAGGCCGAGTACACACGAACAGTGTTTTTGTCTCGCCCGTCAGCCGTGTGACAAGGGTCTGGATAAGCTCTGTGTGCGCGCGCCTTAAATTATTCTCTGTTTTTTGCGAAACGTGCAATTTCAAACGTGAATGAAGGTTGTTAGAGTACTTGAGTTTTTGAGGGTGACGAACTTTGTATGATGGGTTGTATCATAAACTTATAATAAACTAGCTTCTGCCCGCGGCTTCGCACGCGTGGCCTACAGAAAACAAATGACAATTCTTTTTTTTTTTAAATCAAAAACTTGCTCTCACTCCCTCTCATATTTTCACCGCGCATCCAAATCCAAACAGCCTTAAAAAAACGAACATTTTGAAGTTTCTATTTTTGAATAAACCGATACCTCCCCTCCATACAAAGTTTCACCCCCGTTTCCCAATCCTAAAATGCAATAGTCGTAAAACACTGAAACACATAATTATTTATTTATGATAAGTATCTAAAATCAAATTTTCAAGTTCCTATTAAAAACCCGATACTTCCATACAAACTTTTATTCCCCGTTTCCCCCCTACAAATTTGAAAATTCAAAAACCCTGTGCCACGTCATTATTTATTTACGATAAGTAGCTGTATTTCAAAATTACAAGCTCCTATTAAAAAAACCAATACGTCCTTACAAACTTTCACCCCCCTTCTCCCACTTTAAATGTAAAAATACAAAATATCCTGAAACACGTTATAATACTTATAATCGATTTATGGTCAGTAGTTCTAATTCAAATTTTCATGTTTATAACTTCAAACAACAAAGACTTACATACAAAGTTCAACCCTCACTCCCCGTTTTCCCCCTGAAGGTAAAAAATACCAAAAATTGTTTCTTCGCGGATGCCTACGTTATAAAATAATCTAAATTCCAAAATTCAGCTTTCTTGTTTCAATAGTTTCGGTTGGACGATGATCGCAAATCAGTCAGGACACGTTTGCGCGTGGCAGACAGACAGACAGACGGATAGACGGGTGGCAATAGAGGCTTAGCAATAACACAGCGGGTGGTAGGACCTTGTGCAAGGTCCGTCCGGATCGCTACCACCATCTTGCTCACTAATCTTGCCGCTAAGCAGCAGTGGTTGCACTGCTGTGTTCCGGCGTGTTGAGCAAGACAGCCGGTGTAATTACTGGCACAAGAGGTATTGCATCTGAGCCCAACCCAGAGATTGGCAACGCATCTGCGATCTCTTGGGTGTTGCGGGTGTCTATAGGCGGTGGTGATCACTTACCATCACGTGACCCACTTGCTTGATTGCCTTCCGATTTCATAAAAAAAAAAACATTACCACGTACGTTATCTTTACTTCAATACAAAAAAATGGTGAACGAACAACTCAAATACAAAATTTCATCCCCATTTTCACCCCCTTGAAGGTTCTAATTCCAATAAAACCCGATATACCCGTTGCGTTATAAGCCTAAATAAGAAATGTAGTGATTTTTGCTGTGAAAATGAAGGTCTTTCCATACACAACTTTATCCCCCTTTTCACTCCTGCAGGGGTGGAATTATCAAAAACACTGAGACCCGTATAATTTTTTATTTACATAAGCCTAACAACAAAATTTCAAGATCCTAACTTCAAAACTGACGGACTTTCATACAAACTTTCATCCCCTAATTTACCCCCTTAGAGGTGTTATTTCCAAAAATCCTTTCTTAGTGGATGCCTACACTATATAAGGTATCTATGTACAAAATTTCAAGACTCTAGGTCCAGTGGTTTTGGCTGTGCGTGATATATCAGTCAGTCAGTCAGTCAGAACTTGGAATTTTATATGTATAGATATAGTAGAGGCTTAGTAATAACACGTACCACGTACGTTATTTTTACTTCAATACAAAAAAATCGTGAATGAACAACTCAAATACAAAATTTCATCCCCCTTTTCCCCCTTAAGGGTTGCAATTCCAATAACACCCGATATACTCGTTGCGTTATAAGCCTAAATAATAAAATGTAGTGATTTTTGCTGTGAAAATGTAGGCCTTTCCATACACAGCTTTATCCCCCTTTTCACCCCTTCAGGGGTGGAATTATCAAAAACACTGAGACCCGTATAAATTATTTTTTTTACGTTAGCCTAACAACAAAATTTCAAGATCCTAACTTCAAAACTGACGGACTTTCATACAAACTTTCATCCCCTAATTTACCCCCTTAGGGATGGAATTTCCAAAAATCCTTTCTTAGTGGATGCCTACACTATATAAGGTATCTATGTACAAAATTTCAAGTCTCTAAGTCCAGCGGTTTGGGCTGTGCGCTGATATATCAGTCAGTCAGTCAGTCAGTCAGTCAGTCAGTCAGTCAGTCAGGACTTTGAATTTTATATGTATAGATAACACTAGTGTTTATATGAAGCTAGTTGTTGCTAGCGACTTCGTTTGTATAGAATTAGTTAATTGTAGAGGAAAGTTAAGTTTGTCCCTCAATTTAGTTTATGTTTTCGTTAGAGCAATATTCAGTGCTTATTCAGTTTGTACGGAATCCTCGATGCGCGAATCCGACTCGCACTTGGCAGCTTTTTGTCACATCTCGAATCTGAGCAGAATTTGGGCAGATCCCAAATCCCACAATCCTCGTATGCATCGAGAGATGAAGATCTCACATTTAAACCATTTCAAAAAGTGACAGATTTCATAGATCTCTGACAGCTTTTTTGACCATCCTGACTGTGACTTCATCTCTACTTATGCCATAGTTGCCACGCTGGTCCCAAACATGTCCAGGATAGCTACCGCGACTCGCTTCGTTGCTCATTGCGTCTCTTTCTAACTAACCGAGTTGAAGAGAGACACACTGAGCAACAAGCGAGAAAATCAACGAGCTGCTAGCCATACAGCCCTTTTTGATATGAAAACGTGAGTAAACGGTTTTTTTTAATTAAAGGAAAACAAATTTTATTTGGTAATTGATTACTTTATTATTTGCTCGCACAGGATTTCTAGCATATTATTGTAAGTTTCATGGGTAAATTTTTAATCATATCATAACATTGAAAATTATAAAGGGTTGTCTAATAAAACACTGGTTCGAATTTAGGAGAAAGAGTTTACTGAAACTGAGTTTGTTGTCATAAGGTGTTGTAATACCACATTCATTTATCTAGAACTAGCGGACGTGCGCGACTTTGTTCACGTGTAATAGTGTAGCCTTCTATCTGTGAAAGAATTTTTAAAATCGGTTCAGTAGTTCCAGAGATTACCCCTGACATACAAACAAACTAACAAACAAACAAACAAAGTTTACCTCTTTAGTATAGACTAGTATATATTAGTATAGACTAACAAGCCTTTACCCATATGTACGCATAAACTTTGAAATTAGCTGTCTATGTATTGTTTTTCCTTGTCATTAATAATAACTCGACTTCTGGGCGACATATAAAGAGGAAACATGCACCAGATTTCAATTTAAACCTGCATTCATAAAATTATGAAAATCGCATCCAATTTGGTTCCGTAGTTTTGGCGTGATGCGCGTACAAACATACAGATAGATAAAAATTCGAAAACTAGTTCCGGTGGTAGGACCTTGTGCAAGCCATTAACTATCTTGCGCGCTAATCCTAAGCAGCAGTGCTTGCACTGTTGTATTTCGGCGCGGAGAGCAAGACAGCCGGTGCAATTACTGGCACAAGAGGTATTCCTTCTTAGCCCTCTGGGTTGGCAATGCATTTGCAGTTGCAGTGCCTCGGGTGCCTATGGGCGGTGGTGATCACTTGCCATGAGGTGACCCACTTGCTGATTTTCCATTCTCTTTGCTAAAAAAAGCTAATTGTTTTGGCTTCTATTTCTTTTATAAAGACCCCTCATATTTACTTTGCAATGAGCCAACCTCTTCTCGTGCGAAAGCAATTGAATAAAAACCGTCTTGATGCAAAAAAAGAATTGTGTTTCACTTAAGAGGAGTGTGAACCCAGCGCTCTCCATACAAACGGCGATAACGTTTTCCACCCTCTAAACCTTTATCTATAGTCTTGATTTGGTTGTATGTTATCATTCTGTCCTAGAACTAGGTTTGTATGTTTTGATTTTTTAAATATTTCTAAAAGTTTCATAAATGTTGACGTTTTTGTGTTTTGTATGAAACTCTTAAAATACAGATATTATCAAATCTATGAAGAATATTAAAAAAATCAAAACATACAAACCTAGTTCTAAGGCATAATGACAACATACCAAAAAATCATCGCCATAGGTTTAGGTTTAGAGGGTGGAAAACGTTATCGCCGTTTGTATGGGGAGCGCTTTTTGGGGCTGGGTTCACACTCCTCTTAAATTCTCACTCCGTGATTTTGTTTTCACTGCCGAGATGTTCTCGGAGGCAAGTGATTTAATAATCACGTACATGATTTGATTGCTTTCGGCTTCGCATAGCTGTGTAATTGTTTTATCTAGGGTTTATCAGGGCGGCAACCTTGGGCGGGTCGGTTCAAAACGGCAGCAAGCACCAAGTTACAGTAGGCGTGTCATATGAAAATACTTTCTCTCTGTTACAGTAAAACCCTGCATTTAATAGAGAAATAAATAAATTATCGTGGGACAATTTGTACCAGGCCTTAAACTAAGGCTATGCTGGGTACCAGATAATGTATCTTTAGGGAATATCCTTAATTTTATCTCCAATTAGTTTAGTTCACCAGCTGCTTTTGTCATTTTTAATGTCTCTTTTGACAAGTGATTGACTAGAAGAGATCACTCTTAAGCGATAAGACCAACAATGTATCTTGTAAGTTATTTTTAAGCGGAGTTTTTGCAACTTATTTTTTCGTGTGGTTTTAAAAAAAGAATAGTTATCTTATGTTGTCTTGTCCTAGTCTACTATTAGATATTTCTAATTCTTCGCTTTATGGTAATAATAAAAATTTATTATTTTAAATAACACATAACCTTAAATGTTTGTAAAAATTTCATATAGACGACACCGAGGGTAGTTGTACCCTCAAAATCAATAATGTAATGAACTAATGACCGAAAGACGAAACACATTGAAAGATTCGCAGGGTATGGTAGTGGTAATGTGGCGAAACTGGCAAACGCATGGCACGGAAAGCTGATGTTGCAGGTTCGAGTCCTGCCATTACCCTAATTTTTCTTTGTGTTGTCATTACATAGCATTTTAATTTAATACATAACCTGCTGTCTCTATGACCCTTATCCCTAAGGTAACTAAATACTCCACATAACGTTGCGTCCCTAGCGATTTCTCGGGTAAGTAAATATGGCATGTGATGGCTTAAACCGGCTTAACGCATATACGAGATTGACCGTTTTATTCTGTCGGCAGCTTTGCTTGTTTCATGTATAAACTACTACGAGACTAGCGGGGCAATTGTCGCGTCAGTAGAGATGAAGTTACACTCGAGATAAGCCAAAAAGGGCTGTCAAATCCCTTCAAAATCTGTCATATTTTGACACATCTTGAATGTCAGATGAATCTCGATGAACGTCAGAATTGGGGGGCAGGTGTCGTGTACCACTCCTGCTAAGAGATAAGGCTTTAGTAGAGATATGGCAAAATGAGCTATCGGATCCCTTTAAAATTTGTTAATCCCTTTAATTTTGACATAAATATCTCGAGACGCAAGAATCGTCCGGCATTTGTTTGTTGTCCGGCATGGGTTCATGGGTCTTCGGTATTTTAATCTAATCAAAATAATGTATAAATCACATAAACTGGTAATAAAATTAAGTAAAAAAGAGTAAGAGAAGAAGAAGGGAGAAGTATAAGTAAGAGTTTTCAGCATCCAAGAACCCAGGATCGCATCCGAACACAGTCTTCTTTTCTAAGGATTAAATAAAAAGTTAGTTATTAATTCATTTCATTGATATATTCAGGCTAGTTAGGCAGGCAGTTATTTTGCGGAGGTCCATATCAACAAACTGGAACAAATTACCTTGCTTCAAATTACAGTGCCATGCGTCTGTGCGATATTATATAAAAATTAAGAAAACATTTTAGTTTGTTAGTATGCCATTCGTTAAAGTAGCAAACGGTCGTACTATTTGATCCAGATGATGCCTCGTATAGAGGCGAAACGCGCGTAGCACGTTTTAGTGCTTAGTGGTGGTGGTGTACTTGAGTCTGTGTCATATATTATGTTGTTTCGTGTGGAAGCGCAGGAGTTTGCGTTTCTGCATGAAAAAAAATATATCAGACGCAGCTATCTTGCAGGTGTACGGCACTTGTTTCGCGAAGTAGCGAGGTAATTTGTTCCAGTTTATTTGGTGCTGCTGTACCTAAGTACATTGCCCCTCAGGTAACTAAGTACTCTACATAACGCTGTGGCCCCAGCGATTAGTAAATACGGCACGTGGCGGCTCAAACCGCCTTAACGCACATGCGTGAGATTGACCGTGAGATTGCTGACGATGGGTTTGCTTGTTGCATGCATACGAGGTCAGTGTTCATTTTTCTTTTTCTAGGGTTTAAAAAGTTATCCACACTTATCTACACTAATCTGCACTAATCTACACTAATCTACACAAATCTACACAAATCTATACTAATCTATACTAATCTACACTAGTCTACACTAACATAATAAAGAAGTAGGGTGGGCGGGTGGTAGGACCTTGTGCAAGGTCCGTCCGGATCGCTACCACCATCTTGCTCGCTAATCCTGCCGCTAAGCAGCAGTGCTTGCACTGTTGTGTTCCGGCGTGGAGAGCAAGACAGCCGGTGTAATTACTGGCACAAGAGGTATTCCATCTTAGCCCTCTGGGTTGGCAACGCATCTGCACTCTCTTTGTTGTTGCAGGTGTCTACATATAGTGGTGATCACTTACCATCAGGTGACCCACTTGCTTGTTTGCCTTCCTATGCTGTATAAAAAAAAACCGTGCTGTTCGCTAGTGACGGCGTAAACGATTTCTGTGGGGAACTGTACAGCGCCTCTAGCGCTCACTTAGAGATCGAAAGATCGCTAGTATGAGTCCAACGGTAAATTACTTATCGAAATCTATGCTCTAGTGACTAACGTTTTGTAGCTGTTATCGTAGTACAGCGTTACCATGAGTCACAAATTTGACACATATCATCGAAAAATACTGTATCGACTATAGTTAACTCTTTCACTGACAAATTGGAGCGTATTTAACCGCTATCGACTGTAGTAACGTGACATGGATTTTCGATAGAAACTTATGGTAGTACTGTTGTACAGTCAGCGTCAAATATACCAGAGCGGGCAAGGTGTCAAAAATATCTGAACTCGACTCTATTGTCAAATACGCTCGGGCTTGTTCAGATATTTTTGACCACCTTGCCCGCTCTGGTATATTTGACGCTGACTGTACACAAGTATCGAAATACGCCACGTAAAGAGTGAATAGTAAATGTGGCAGCTCAAGCCAGCTTGAGATTATGTTATAGTGAGATTTACCGCGAGATTGTGACGTAACGTAAAAGCATCAGGGTCACTGTCAGTGTTGCTAGTCTCATGTATGGCCTGGGTTTGTTTTCGACATGGGCTAAAACAGTCAATAGATCCAGGTCTATCCATAGCAACAAACTGGAACAAACTACCTTGCCACTCCGCCAAACCAGTACTGTGCACGTGCAAAGCAGCTACGTCTGTGCGATATATGTTTCATGCAAGTACCTACCGTCCTCCGCTTTCCACATGAAATGACAAAAGTATTCAAGTAGGTATAAGTATTAAAGTTGTCAAGTTAAAATAAATAAACGAGAAATTGTAAAAGTTCGTAGGAGACATAATCTGAAAGGTTTTTGTGTCCAGGCAAGGGTTAAGAATACACGCATTTAGTTCAGCTAAGCCGGCCTGATATTTATCCTAAAATTTAGACAAATTTAATTACGACGAACGACAAAATGTTTTCAATATACTAGCTTATTACTAAAAGGTTTTATGTACCATTTATAGCTAATCCAAAGTGTGATCTTTAGCCGGGGACAGAAAGTTACCTTCATTTTGTCTAATTTTAGATGTTGACTACGCAGCTATTGATTTAGTCTTCAAATTATACCCCCTCGTACACGAGATAGCAAATATGACATTTCAAGTTACAATTCAAATATAACCTGCTAATTAGATTTGATTTTATCAAGTTGATTGCTCTTAGGTACCTAAAGTAAACCGGGATAAATAGAAACGTTTTGAACTTTATTCAAAAACGCTTTGTAAACGTTTGTTAGTTAACATGTTTTATGTCTTTATCTGTCATTGTGACGTTTGCTCTCAAATGAAAAGGACAAAACATTTCTTAGCTTAAAAAGATTGTTAACTTTTTATGAATAGGGGGGTTAGATTTTAACATCTAATAGCGATTACTAAACTGACGACAATGCACTAAAAAAGGTACATTTTGTTTGTAGATTCAATTTAATTTCAGAAATTTGATGATGTAGGACATACAAATTATTAACATCTATTCTATCTATACAATGTAAATTGTGTATTCTTACTTATATGTCTGACAAATAAAATTATCTTCAGCTTTACCTTTTGTCGCTTGTATGCTGATCTGTATGAAACTTTAACTGGAGGAGGTTCTTGGTCATTTGTTTTCAATACATTTTTTTACGTTCAGTACTTCACTTTCACAGAAGATGGAACTTAAAGATTCTCTTGAAATCGCTAGTTTCCATAACCGATAGTGATCACTTCCCATTACGTGACACACATGCTTGTTTGTCCATCTCCCATCTGTAATATAAAAATAAAATTGACAAGAAACTTTTGTTAGCGAGATTACATGCATCAGTATTTATTGGTCGTCATAAGACAAACACGATTGATTGATTGCACAAGGACTATATCGTCGCTTCCAAGGCAAAGTCGCTTATCTCCATATTGGCTACTTTACAGGAGAGCATTTTAAAGTTTTTATTTTTAGAAAAAAAATCGTAACATCGCTCTCCATTGATCGATTTTGAATCAACTAAGACCTGTTTAAAGCTTGATTTATTTGCTATTTTTAAACGTAACCAGTAATCGAATTATCCTGTTAGTTTGGAAGATAAGTGTCACTTAAGCGAATTTGCCTCATTACCTTCAAAATATGAAGCCGGGCAAAATAGCTTATCTCCAAAAAATTTACTGGATACGAAATTCCATATTGCTAAACCACCATCCGTCACGTGTCATATTTGCTAATCGTCTCTTAGTTAGTTGTTATCAGTTAGTCAAATTGTCTTACGGTAAGACTGCGTAAAATGGTACTATTTTTAATGTATTATAATTTATTTTTTACTGGGTTTTAAAAGAACATAAAAGGGACAACGGGATAAAAAATGAACACTATTACTATTTATGACATGTGGGTAGAATTTATACACATCGAATCATCTTATTTTAAGAAAAGATATGAAGTAATATTTTTTTTGATTCTCTTCTGTAATCTGTATCTTGCAAGGTTCCTTGTATTTTGACAGAACGCAATATTGTTTTATAATCGTTTTGATAATATTCAGGAATTATTCATAAGGTGCACATTTTTCTGAGATCTTGATATTTCTTAAATAAATTTAATAGGTAAGCTAGCCTTATAAGCTCGATTTGGTTCAATTGCTTTCAATTTAAAAACATTTATTTCCTCTTCTTTAACATTGGAACTGAATACTTAACAATTTTTTTTTGTATATAATATATAGTTAGTATTATTTATGGTTACTACACGCAATTAACTGACCTTTTCAGTTAAGTTTTTAAAATTATAATTATATTAAATGTAACATCCCATGCTAAGAAATCTTTGTAATTAAAAACACTCATGTTATATGGTTTAGGATGCTTTCAGGCCATACTAAAGACTCTATGCCATTGTGACGGAGTCCAAATTAATATATTTTGTGTGCTTTTCTCAATAACTGAATGCATTGAGTCCACATTATACGTACCTACATATACGTGTGACCAGATAACAAATCATCATCATCATCAACATCATCATCATCATCATCTTCTCAGCCACAAGAAGTCCACTGTTGAACATAGGCCTCTTCCATGGCATGCAACCACCGCCTTCCTGCCACCTGTATGAGGTCATCGGACCATCTTGTGGCTGGTCGTCTTACGCTGCGCTTGCCAATACGCAGCTGCCATTCGAGAACTTTTCGACCCTACTGGCCATCAGTTCACCGTGCTATGTGCCCTGCCCACTGTCAATTCAACTTGCTAATCTGCTGGGGTACGTCGGTTACTTAGGTTGATCTGCGGATCTCTTCATTTCTGATTCGACCAGGCAGAGAAACTCCAAGCATAGCCCTCTACATAGCTCGTTGCGTAACTTTGAGCTTTCTTATAAGGCCCATAGTAAGTGGCCACGTTTCAGTGGCATAACTCATCACTGGTAAAACACATTGATCATTCACTTTCGATTTCAGACACGGAAGTATTTTGGACGGCAAGAAATTTCGTAGTTTCCCAAACGTTGCCCAGCCGATTTGAATTCGACGATTGACCTCTTTCTCAAAGTTGGACCTGTCCAGTCGAACTGTTTGTCCTAGGTAGACGAATTCGTCAACAACTTTGATAGTTGAGTTTCTTACTGCTATTGGGATGGGCACCACATGGACATTCGACATGACTTTCGTTTTATCCATGTTGAGGTTGAATCCCGATTGAGGTTTTCGAGCATCGTGCTCGTCTACTATATCGTCGGCAAACCGAAAGTGAGTAATGTACTCGCCGTTGATATTGATGCCAAATCCTTTCCACTACAGAAGTTTAAAGGCATCTTCCATTGTGTTGGTGAACAGTTTCGGAGAGATAACATCTGCCTGATCTTGTATTCGGACCGACATGGTGGCGTTATTGTACAAACGCTTCAACATTTCGATATACCGAGATTCAAGCACCGCCCACGTCTCGATCGAATCAAAGGCCTTCTCGTAGTCCACAAACGCTAAGCATAATAATTAAGCATTTCAATGTTACTAACAAATCTGGACCAATTAGTAGTCTGCAAATAAAAATAATTTGAATTTGAATTTTGAATTTGAATTTATAATAGAATAGAATAGAACCATTTATTTCGGGCTGCATAGGCCCATAGAAAAAATACTTTAAAGACTAACATGCATATTTTTAAAACAAAACATTGAGATTAACGGCATGTTATACTCCTCGGTCTTCTGTATAACTTGCCGCAGCGTGTGGATGTGGTCTATGGTACTGAAGCCTTTTCGGAAACCGACGTGTTCGGGAGAATCGGGAGGCTCGAAGTCATCAAACCTGCCTTCGAGACGATTCATGATGACCCTGGAAAACAGCTTATAAACATGGCTCAGAAGCGAGATGGGTCTATAGTTCTTCAGAAAAGTATTATCCCCTTTTTTTAAGAACAGCGCCACCACGCCTCTGTTCCATGATTCTGACGTTATACCTCCGAGCACCACGGAATTAAAGAGATTCTGAAGGACTTTAAGTACCGGTATTCCACCCGCTTTCAGAAGCTTTGATATGATTCCGTCTTCGCCCGGCGCTTTGTTGTTTTTAAACTGTTTTAGGGCCATCCTACTCTCGTACTGGCTGATGTCCGGGATATCTTCGGTATAGTGTCGGGTCAGCTTGGCTCTTGGATCTTTGGCCAGGCTGCTAACAGGTTTTGAGACCGAGGTGTACAACTGTCCCTAGAACCTCTCAACCTCACTCAGCAACTCTGCTTTGGTCGACGCTATACTACCGTCCTCCCTCTTCAGCTTTGTCAGCTGGCTCTGCCCAGTAGACAAGTCTTTTGCGAACACTTTGGTAACAAATACAAAGTTAACTTTAATCGTAGTCTGTATGTCAGTCCGTCTGTCACAGCCAATTTGCTCCGAATCTACTGGACCAAATTTGGTAGGATGATGTAATCCTATGACCCAAACACAGATATGCAAAGTATTTTTTTTTAAATAAGGGTCGTTTTCGGAGGAAAAACTTGGAAATAAAAAAAAGTTTTGCAAACCTGACTGTTTCACATATCAAATGAAAGGGCTCATTATGAGGATCACAAATATATTTTATATTTTTATTATTATTGTAAAAAAAATGTTTAGATTTTATTCATGAAAGAAGACGAAAATTTACCATTACCCTCCCCTTAGCCCCTGATTTCCGAAAGTACTGAGCCCAAAAATTTTGAATAAAAATACAAAATATAGTTCATTGCTTGTAGATTACAGGAAAACGTACAAGAATTCTATCAATTGCAAATAAAGTGGTAAACTCAATATAATACATTCACTGATTTTTTCTAAACAACCATTGAAAGCATGAGTTTACTCCTCAAATTTGACTATATACTCCTAAAGTAATACTCAACTGTTACGTTTCATTTTACTAAACACACAGATATTTCGAACCAATTTAACTAAGATGACATTTTACGGTACAAAACATTATTTCAAAATGTCTAAAGTACCAGAAAAATTAAAAACTTACACAAGTTATAATTACTGAAATACATTAATTGGATCTTATCAGTCAATCCAATTGACTAAATTACGTTCTGGCTACGCTAACGCGTAAAGCTATTTTGCTGAAGCGCCATCATTTTAAATTTGATCGTAAGCAAAAACTGCTAAAGCGCCGCTGGTAGGTAAGAAAGCAAATGGAAAAATGTCTAAAGCGACATAGTTGCGAAAAAGGCGGGTTTTAGTGTCTTTCAGACAAAAAGTTTCAAAAATTTCGCCAAATTTGGCTTCGCTGAAGAGCCAAAAAAATGCTCAGATTGCTTTGAAACCTAGACAGATCGACGCAGAAAAATCAGCTGATTCCAAATATACCAATAACTCAATTTCGCCAAAATGGCGCTTCAGCGACTTTGCCTTGGAAGCGACGATATATTAGCGTGGCTGCTACTCCATCGGTAATAATTAATTCCGTTTCCATGCATTAATAGTTATAACAAGCATCGGAAGTCCAACTGTGAACACGAGTTGTCAAAACAGCACACAACATGTCAGTTGAGTAGCCAAGTTAACTAACCTGCAACTTGGGGGGAACTGCAGAATACCGTCGAGACTGTTGGGAGCTTCCCGCAGTTTGTAGTCTGTATTAGGGCTTTGGTTGGGGAATACGTTTTGCTTTTGACCATAAAACTTAGTATACTAGACTAGATAATTAAACAATTCAGGCGTTACTTTGTGGAGGTCCATAACAGCAAACTGGAGTGCGTTTTTTGAATCTCACCGGGTGACTAAAGCTCACCAAAATGGTCGTTTCCACAGAGATTCGGCCATTTCGGTCAGTTTTAGTCACCTAGTGAGATTAAAAAATTGCACCCCTAGAACAAATTACACTTCTTATCAAAATAATACTTCTAATCAATTAGCATCAATTACTTTCTGGATTTCTATATCAACAAACTGGAACAAATTACATTAGTACTCCGCGAAATCGGGTTGGATTCGCAGAGTAGCAAGTTTTTTTTGCAGTTTGTTACTACATTTGGATGCCCTAAGGGGGTGAATAATAGATTCAGGCGTTACTTTGCGGAGGTCACCAACTAACTTGAACAAATTTCATTTGCTATTCTGCGATATCGGGGTGGTTTCGCGGAGTAAGTAATTTGATCCATTTTGTTAGTACACTTAGATATCCTGAGTGTGCAAGTGAGAAGGAGTAATGAACCTAATGCAAGACCTTTAGAGCGACAGTGAATCAGTGATTCTCTGAAGGTAACGAACCTACCAAGATAAATACCTTCATGTCAGTTCAGACCGCCATTTTTCGTTTCATAATATTCACAAAAAAAACTACAAAGGTAAACGAGACTAAAGTTTTTCACCATTTGAGAAGTTTTATCTTGGTACAATGTAAACCCTACAAAATTGGCGTATTTATCACACAAGATGACCCACAGACTCAGTCATAATGTAGTTTGTTATCAAAATACGTCAGAAAACACATATGAAGATAAACAAAAAGATACCTAACAGTGGTCAGGAAAGCTTCGATAGGCGTTACTTTATTTCTCCGGAATAGCCTTATCCAATCAGACAGTAAAACACCCGAATAGCTTCATCTGTCTTCTCCTATAGTTCTTTCCACCACTGATTCTACGAATCTATTCTCTGAAACACCAATACAAAATCACAAAGTACAACTCCAATATACATGGATGGTTCCAAAAGAAAGATGTGAACCATTCGTGTATACGAGCGAGCAATGGATAACATCATATCGTTTAGTGTTTCGAGATGCTCGCCGATTGGATACAATCCGATACTCCTACTAAATTATTCGTAATATTGCCAATCTAGTGACCGCAATTTTCTTCGCTACTTTTTACTAGGGAATCTGTGAATTGTGGAACAATTGTGGTGATTTAATAAGGAAGTCTGTGTGTTAAGTGTTGGCAATCTATACACTTCTAAACAGGTGTTTATGTAATTAGTACACCTCCTGGTCCCAGTCTTTGACAGTGACCCAATAATTGACAAGTAAAAACGAGAGACAATGGTGTCAACTACTGGTATAAACAATGTCCTGCACGTGTCTAACACTAGGACGGTTACCTTACCTATTGAACAAAGTTTTTTGTTAGACTGCGCACAGTGGATCATGGTAGCGGATTAGACTTTGGTCTATATGTCGTCTTTTTTCACCCTACAGCGTGATAGGGATCACCATTGATGACGGATGATGAAAAATGCTGATCATATGTCATTCCATCCATGTATGTTAATTCTTTATTGGACAAAAAACATAAATAACAGAAAGAGATACAGTTAAGGTAAGCTTGCCCCTAAGGGATCTCTTCCAGTTAACCTTTGAGTGGGTTGAGTGGATGAAGAGAGTATCGTATTAGGGTCAAACAAAGACCAATAGTAAACTCGTAGCAAAAACAGTGGAGAAATTACCATACATTTATACATTCAACCTGCGCTCATACGAACATTCATGGGTCATACGAACCCATAGTGTTCTTTAGTATTTCTAAACAACTAGAAACTTCCACGTGCTCCCGTACCCGTTAAACTTAGGCACGATACAAATTATTGTACAACAGTTTCTAACAAAGACTTAAACGTAATTCCCTAGACTTTGTGGCCACAACGCCGCATCGAAAGTTCGGGACGTTAAGTAATGAGAGCTTCCTATTCCCAGTTCCCTGGTACGTATATCGTGTGGTTGCCTTGATGTAAATTGCTTCGGATTATTTACAAGTATTCCATCGGGTTCGACGGAAGAATTGGTAACGTTAGGACAGGGCTCTTAGGTCTTTTCAATTTGTCAACTATACCGTTTCCTTGCGGTACAATGGGTGTTACTTGTGAATGTATAATGAAAAGTTGGACACATTCAAAATAAATAGATAAATATGTTTGTACATATTTATCTATTTATTTTCATTTCTTTGGCCGCTTATTCCTGCTAAACCACGCAACGGATTTTGATAAGTTTTTCACTGTCATTTAGAGATTTTTTTGCGGAGTTAGAGTTTTTATTTACTATCAGCATAATGGAACTCTAACCCACCGCAGAACCATGTCAAACTGACGTAACAAATGAAAAAAAGGAGACGTTTCGATTTGATTTAAAACTTCACTTTGACATAGTTCCATGGTGGTTAAGGGTTCCAGTTTGTTGACGGACATCACATCCCAATGGTACCCGTGTAATGTAAAAACTCATTGGTATACTCGACAAAGAAATTGCTTGCCTATTTTTCGACCGTATTACAAAGAAATAAGGTTCAAAAGTGGTCAAGGAATTACTTGGTCGACTATACACGGCGACTGTTAACAACCCCAACATTAATTAATAAATGTATTTTCATTCATTCAATAATATCATTCAACTGTTCAATCTTATAGCTTATTTGACTTCCGACCTCTCTGTTAGCTATACGTTGTATTGTTTGTGCCTCAGTTTCCACAAGCAAGGTCCGCCCGGATTGCTACCACCATCTTGCTCGCTAATCCTGCCGCTAAGTAGCAGTGCTTGTACTGTTGTGTTCCGGCGTGGAGAGCAAGACAGCCGGTGCAATTACTGGCACAAGAGGTATCCATCTTAGCCCTGTGGGTTCGCAACACATCTGCAATCTCTTTGGTGTTGCGGGTTTCTTTAGGCGGTGGTGATCACTTACCATCAGGTGACCCACTTGCTTGTTTGCCTTCCTATTTCATAAAAAAAAAATAGAGTTTTTAAGCGTAAATAATCCTTGAATGTAAAATTGAAACTAAGTACTTCCCTTGTGTCGTCTGGTTGGTGGTCAAAGTTCACTTTGATAATAACTACGCTCGTCTCAAGGGTTTAAATTTCCTCTGAGGATTTAGATTCTAGTTTTAGTCGAAATAATAGCGACGACCAAGAAGGCGCTTTACTAGTTTTGACAACTCCTAACTAAATGGACATTTCACTGAGACTGAATGTCACATAGACTTTTAAGCAAAATTAACCTTGAAGTTTTACGACTTGGCATAGGACCTTAGGTCTTGGGGCGTATAGAAACGATACTGTGTCAAATATAATCTTGAGTACGTTGTTGTACTTGAGAACGGTCTATAAATAAAGGCCTAAGGCCCCATATTCATAAAAAGTTAACAATCGTTTTAAGCTAACAAATGTTTTGTCTCTTTCATTTGAGGGTAAACGTCACAATGACAGATAAAGACATAAAACATCTTAACTAACAAACGTTGACCGAGTGTTTATGAATAAGGGGTTTAGTCTCTCTTTAACTCCGTTTTTTTAAGCATTTGTAGACACGTATACGTTTTGATGGCATAATGTAAATACAGATATTTTAACTTCTACTTATACGAGTATAAGAAATATGTGCAAAATACAAGCAAAAAATCTAACACTTCAACAGCTGTGGCTTCTCCACATTAACCGCGGGCGCAAATATGTTTGTGCCGCTAATGGCCAGTAACGGGTTAATCGATCCCTGTTTGCGAGCCTACGCATAAAGTTACAAGGTTTTGTACGGCTTTGTTTAGTTAGGAATTTGAGAACTTTGTTACGGAAAATAGGAATTAGATTTTAAGGAAGAAAAGAAGTGTTTATTGAAGTGTCTCTGGTTAATATGATGGTCATTTTTAAAACCAACCCCTAATGTTACGTAATTTCAAATCGAAGGCGGTGAATATTTGCTCCAAAAAGAAACGTAGTTGAAGTATACCCTTCTAGGTTCTCGTATATTAATTATTGTTGGTAATGAAGTAAAACGCGTCCATCAAATCGGCTAGTTTATTTAAGACAAAAGACGAAGATAAAACTACCCTAATACAATCAAAGCGAGTAAACTAGAACTACCCACATATATCACACCTCCACCCTTAATACCTAGCGCGATACAACACAAATACAATTCCAACTAACTCTCACCTACCCTTAATCTATTTCGAGCCTAGGGAGCTTACGAATACGATGCGGTAAGGGTCTGAGTTTCAACGGCGATCGAGGAGGAAAGGATAGTGGCGAAGATGGGCCCCGCGACTGGTCCACGTCTGTACTATTAGCGGTCCTAGATTTATCAAGTGCTGCCGCATCCGGGACGTGACTTGACGAACCTCTATCCCCTTCCTCCACGCTACTCGGTAGCGCGACTGCGCTCTCACCCTCGCCTCGCTCTCCTTCTTTGTCTATACTTGACTCCGGACTTGGAACGGTAGACATTCGGGATCTGTGTCTTACTTGATCTACATGACGTTTTAGCATAGGTTGACCGCTTCCCCTATCTACAATGTACCTACGAGAGCCTTCGAGGCCTGCTATGGTTCCCTTGACCCATTTGTCCCCAGCATTAAAACTCCGCGCCCACACTTCCTCGTCACGCGCAAAGGCTCGCGGCGTGCCTCCCGCGCCTGCCACCTGTCGGTTCTGGGCCGTGCGCACGCGCGCTTCCAGTGCGCTGCTACCACGCAATAAATCTAGGCGGGTACGTAACGTCCTCCGCTGCAATAGCATTGCTGGGCTTTCCCCTGTAGTACTATGCACTGAATTCCTATAAGCTAATAAATACGTCTGTAACGCCGCTTCTACGTCTATACCCTCCCGGCATGCCTTTTTAATAGCGCGTTTGCAAAGTTTGACTGCCCCTTCCGCGGCCCCGTTCGATGCGGGATGATACACCGGCGAGAAAGACTGTCTCACTCCACAATTAACTAAAAACTTTTCAAGCTCCGCACTCGTGAACGGTGGTCCCTGATCCGAGACCAATTCCAATGGCAGGCCAAAACGGGCAAACGTAGCCCTCAGTATTTTTATTACGGCCTCGGCATTAGTACGGAGCATTTCAAAAATTTCCAGCCACTTCGTCGTTGAATCGATAAGCACTAGGAAAGTCTTGCCTTTTAAAGGCCCTAGGAAATCGATGTGAAGCCTACTCCATGGCTGGTTGACATAAGGCCATGGCTCCGGCGGCGCTCGCGGCGGCGACGGTGCTTCCGCCGCACACGTCTCGCATCGACTACACAGCGCCTCTACGTCCTCGTCTATATTAGGCCACCACACGTAACTGCGGGCTATGGACTTAGTTTTTACGACCCCCATGTGACTAATGTGCAGTTGTTTTAATATAGCCGCTTGCAACTTGGTCGGAATTATAATGCGATAACCCCACATCAAGCAACCCCTATCTATATATAGTTCATTACGTCGTACGAAAAAAGGTTTGATCTCCTCTTCAGGGCAAATCGCCGGCCATCCCGATTGTACGTACGTTAATGTTCTGCCCAATAACCGGTCCCTGGATGTCGCTACCCTGACGTCATTATTATTAATGGGTAAAAAGTTTTCCACGAATTGAATATACGTGACTTCGTCCCCGTCCGCTTGTCTGCCTTTTGCCTGAGGGAGTCGCGATAAAGCGTCCGCACAGTTCTTGCCCGACGCCACATATTCGATCTTATAGTCATATCCGGACAAAAGCACCGCCCAACGCTGAAGACGCGAGGCCGCCATCACAGGTATACCCACTTTATCTCCGAATATGTACGTGAGCGGTTTATGGTCGGTTCTTAGCGTAAATTTTCGTCCATAAAGATACTGGTGGAACTTCCGAATACCATAAATGATCGCGAGAGCCTCTCTATCTATTTGCGCATAAGCGCGCTCGGTGGGCGTTAGTGTGCGCGACGCGTACGCCACGGGCCGCTCGCCCGCAGGCGTCAGGTGCGACAGCACGCAGCCCACGCCCACGCCTGACGCGTCCGCCGTCAGCACCAGCGGCAGCGCCGCGGAGTAATGTATCAGCACCTCGCTCGAGCTCAGAGCGGCCTTGATCCTGTCGAATGACGTCTGACAAGATTCACTCCAAACAAAACTTACACCGGCCTTCAACAAGTCATACAATGGCGTCAAAATAGTACTCACATCTTTAACGAACTTCGCATAATACATAACTAACCCTATAAACGCTCTTAACTCAGAAATGTTTCGCGGTGCGGGGGTTTTCACGATCGCCCTGACTTTGTCCGGACACGTATGCACGCCCGCCTCACTGATCACGTGACCCAAGTACTGAACCGATTCTGCAAAAAACTCGCATTTTTCTTCCTTCACACGAAGACCGTATGCTTGCAACCGTTCAAAAACTTTATTTAAATTTTCGATGTGTGATCGTGTATCTTTCCCCGTAATAATGACGTCATCAAGAAATACACCCACATGTGGTAGGTCTACAAATAATTGTTCTAATCGCCTTTGGAATATTCCAGGGCTAGACGATAAACCATATACTAATCGATTATATCTGAATAAACCTTTATGGGTATTAATCACGGTATATTTTCGGGATTCATCAAGCTCGAACTGAGCATAAGCTTGTGACAGGTCGATCTTACTAAAATGTTTTCCCCCATCTAGGCGCGCCAGCAAGTCCTCCATCCTCGGTAGCGGGTAACGGTCAACCTCTAATACTTTGTTAAGTGTTAGTTTGTAATCAGCACAGATCCTTATGTTACCGTCCTTCTTTACAACGGGGACGATGGGCGTCGCCCAGTCGGAGCGGTCGACGGGGGTGAGCACGCCGTCGCGCACCAGCTGCTCCAGCGCGCGCTCCACCGGCTCGCGCAGCGCGTACGCCAGCGGCCGCGCGCGCAGGAACACCGGCCGCGCACCCTCGCGCAGGTGGATGCCTACTCGGCCGCCGGTGAAACGCCCCAGCCCTTCCGCAAACACATCACAAAACCGGGATCTGAAATTATTTAAATTAAAATTAGTTTCATCGATCACGCTGTTTACGTCACAACATTGAGGTATAGGTATCTGAACTCCTAATTCTATCAGCCACTGCCGGCCTAATAATGAGGTTTTTCCGTGATTCACAATATACAAGTCTAAATGTTTTTGTTTGCCCTTGTAGCGAACTAGGGGTTTCGCAACTCCGACAGGATTGACCAGTTCGCCCGTGTAATACCGCAACCTCAATTTACATTTCTTTAGCTTTAAACCACTAAAATATTGTTGATATAACTTAAGGCTGATACAGGATACGGCACTGCCAGTGTCACACTCCATACGAATATGTTTATTATGAACGTTGACCTCGATCAATATAGGTTTACAGTTCGCTACGGCAACTCGATTAATGTTTGTAATTATTACCTCGTCACTATAATCGCTGTCACTAGATAATTCTTGCTCTAGTGCCACGCTTGCCCCCGTCATTCTACAAGGCTGCGTGTTCCCTTCGACTACTTCCATGCTATGCTGTCCCGTCATGTACGGGCACATCCGCCGAAGGTGCCCTTGCCTATTGCAAACTTTACACACGTAGCGCGTAAACCGACACAACGCCACGTCATGCGGCCCGCCACACGCCGAGCACTGCTGCGCGCTTCGCCCCGGTGGCAGCGCCGGTCCCCGGCCCCGCGAGGCCGAGCGCCCGCGGCGCGCGGTCGCCGTGCTCTCCGCCCGCCACGGCCGCGGCTGCCCACTCGCCGCCGGCCCGTCCGGCCGCGGCCGTCTGGCCTGGTACGGCGCCACAGCTTGACAGTCTACCGCACCTGCTGCCTGAGCCGCTCGCCCTCGACCTTCCACCACAGCCGCATCTTTCTCCGCCGCCTCCATACTCACGGCCAGAGTATAGGCTTTGTCAAAACCCAAGTTATCTTCCGTAAACAACCGTTGACGAATCGTCTCACTTTGTATGCCGCAAACCAGCTGATCGCGTAAACTCTCTTGTAGCCCAGCGCCAAAACCGCACGTTTTAGACATCTTCTTCAAAACTGTTACGTACTCAGA
Source organism: Ditula angustiorana (assembly GCA_963691745.1). Taxonomy (NCBI): domain Eukaryota; kingdom Metazoa; phylum Arthropoda; class Insecta; order Lepidoptera; family Tortricidae; genus Ditula; species Ditula angustiorana. The sequence goes on from OY829495.1 coordinate 5,719,585, forward strand.
AATAGTCTCGCTAACATTTTGTTTTCTGTGCCTAAATTTAAAGCGCTCTGCGAGCTCGCTAGGCTTTGGTTGCAAATACTTTTCTATAATGCTCGTGATGTCCTTGAATGTCTTTGTTGTAGGTTTGTCGGGCGTGCACAAGTTCACTAATAGTTCGTAACATTCAGCACCCATCACCGTAATCAATGTGGGCACATACATCTCACTAGTCACTTTGTTAACAATAAAATATTGTTCTAGGCGTTCTATGTATAACTGCCAGTTATCCGTTGCTACGTTAAACTCTGCTATCTTGCCCACCGACATTTTACTTGGCACTAATGAGGTCACCGCACTGTCTGCATTTACTACTAGCACTCGCAGTTCGAACGTATCTCGTCGCCACTGAAGTATACCCTTCTAGGTTCTCGTATATTAATTATTGTTGGTAATGAAGTAAAACGCGTCCATCAAATCGGCTAGTTTATTTAAGACAAAAGACGAAGATAAAACTACCCTAATACAATCAAAGCGAGTAAACTAGAACTACCCACATATATCACAGTAGTGTTGACTAAATAAATGGGTAAATTTAATAAATATCTTGGCCCAATTTACATAATTTAATTTAGCCCCAAACTAAGCAAAGCTTGTTGTATGAGCTTGTATATTCATCATACAAACTTTTGTCCTTGTTGGAATCAAACCCACAACCTCTAGTTTCTTAGTCAGGTTCACTAACTACTAAGCTTTCCGGACGTCAGTCAATGGATCTAGTGTATATTTTTCACAGAATGTAAAAAGTTTTTTGTTTGTCTTGTCGCACGGGCTACTGGTGCCTACAAGTTTCATTTATAAAAAAACAGGTAAATGAAATGTCACCTTTTTTCTAGTCCGTATTGTAATCTAGATGGCGGAAACCTAAACTCCCATAATGTTTTTATGACCAACGGTTATGCTATAAAAAATAAGCACATTGTTAAAATCCCTTTGATTCGACGTCTGCTTTGAAAACCTTTTTTCTCAAATGTCAAAAAGAGTCAGTTAAATTATCTCAATTTCATTTCTGCGTTTTGCCTTAAAATTTAAACAGTCGACCCTAGAGCGACGGAAGTGTTAAATCACGAAAAGTGGAATGTTACAGTTCTTTTGTGTGCTTTATGTGATTTCTCTTTGCCAATAAACAAGGCCGTATGTCCAGTGGCAGTTCTACGGCTTATACGCCCTTTCTGGCTACTGAGGACGTATAATTTTACTTCATAAAGTGAGCGTTTGCTTTGTAAAACAAGCCCGATATTTTGTTAATATTCGCACAATGGGTACCCGTGAGGAATTTATTACGCATTCGCTTGTAATGTTTGGCAGGTTTCCTCTTGTTTTATCATTATTGCGCTTTTAAAATGTGTACTTTTTTCCGCGACTTCGTCCGTAGATTTTGAATCACATAATAATTTCGAACATCGTTTTAACTTCCTTGTTTCCAAAAATAATAATTATGTTGTAAATTTTATTTTACTATCTTTTGCGGTTTAGGCTTGGCCTTTTCAGTTAGTAACGAACTCTTATAAGTGCTTACTTTTTTATATGTATATACTAATAGATCACTACTATTTGTGGGCTTTCGATGTTCTGTTTTTATGATGGCCAAGAGGGCTAGGAGGGAAAGTAGTTTTCATTAATGTTTTACTAAAAAAAATGTTGGACGTCATACATTTCGTGGTATATTAAATGTTCCAGTGACATCGAATTTCATAACTCAAGAGCTTACGCCGCGTACAATAAAACTAATCAAAATTTAGACGTTTGTTTGGTCACATTTAATTTAATTCGTTCACACAAGAAATTTTTCTCATTTTAAGGAACAATTAAAAGGGCTTTCCAACATGACGATTCTTTACTTTGATTGGACTTAAAACAATGACACCTCAATTAAGAATATTAATAGGGATCTTTCTTATTACATTATGTTAGTATAGTTAAGTATTTTATACTTATCCAAAGCTGAAGTTACTTTCTCTAAGCTAAACTTAGTTTGTTTTTAACTCATCAACGCAAATTACTCGAGACAAATTTATTACAGTTGGAAACAGTGCTCTTTGAATTTAGAACAAAATTTAATAAATCAGCTAGACTGATAGTTTTCGCTAATTACGAACAAAAGTTATAAGGTAGACAAAACAATTAGTAAAATGAAGCACTAGGTGCATTAGTGCAGATTAGATATTTATGCTCATTTCTAGTCGTATAACTGTCATGTTTTGGGGCGTATAGTCAATTATTTATGAACACTGGTGGATTCGTTACTCCATTAGATTGTTTTGGTGTTTGTATAATTATTGTTTTAGAAAGCGAATTAGTAGATGCAGTCCACTTTAGTATTAGATTGACTGACGTTTCGTGGAGCGTTAAAGGATAAAGTAAGCGAAATTTCAAAGTAATACTGAAGCGAAAAATAAATAAAAGATTGTCATAAAAAGATCATATTTTCAGCGAGAATCTAATTTTCATATCCATTAGTACAAGTCTGTGCAAGTGCATTTACATGCTCCTTTGGATATCAGTTATTCAGATGTACATAATATTACCAACGTCTACGCCCTAACATGATTTCCAAAGTTTCATGTAGGTATAGTCAGGTATACATACAACGAAGTGGTCCTATTTGACTAGTGACGTAAGAAAGATCTACTGCGGGGTAACGTAGGGACAACTGCCACTTGTGGACAGCTGTATCTGTGGACACTCTAAAGGAGAATGGGCATTTTTGTATGGGCGCTGTCCCAACCCTTGTATACACTAGTGAGTAGTATGGACGTGTAGCACTCGGTGTAAGGATCATCATAGGCCATGTTTCGAGAGTTGTAATTAATAATTGTTTTGTATGAAAAATTCGAAAAATAAAACAGCTAATTAGACCTATGCTCACATTACGTTTTTTACTCCTAGTGGTCTCAGGAATGCGTGGCTAAAATCTTTCGGCTATATCTCGAACATGATTCTACACATACTTTTCATACAACTGCTAGTACAAAGTGAGGTATAAAATGGGCTGTAACTTTTTCCCTGCAAACATTTCGGTTTTGCTGTCATATAAAAAAATTAAGCTCTTGTAGAGAGCTTTCAAATAAGATATAGCACAACTGTATACAGCACTTGGGACAATTTGCCCATTCTCCTTTAAGAGCTATGCGGTGGTACTCTCCCATCGTTGAAGTTTTCAAGTTACGGGAACAGACAGGAACGGATAGGAAATTTGTTTTATACTAAGTATGTAACTAGACGATTATGGATACATTATATTTGGTTAAATTAACCGCGTAAACGATTGCATTTACCGCTACCAAAATCATTTTCACGGGTTCACGCGAAAAGCGTTTATAAAATTCCCTTTTCCCATAATTTTAACACTAGCACTGCTGAGTGGATTACTGCTACTGACGTGGGTTTGAGTGGGGAAAGCAGTAGCAGGGTTAATGCATTTGTAATATTTTGACAATCTTGTTAAATTGAGAAGGGGATGTAGTAAGTTATGAAGATAGAAGATTGCGTTTAGCGCATTACGTAACCTAAACTAATACCATTAAAGGGTATACATATATGTAAATTCTAAAATAGTTTTTTTAATGTCGCTTAGTTTTTGATTAATAATAAAATTTTAGACAAAAACGTGATTATGACATTTTATAAATAAATAAATAATAAAGCATGCAGCAAATAATAAATTTAAGACATATTATCGTCATTTGTAACATCAGAAAAAAAACTGTAAAAATACCCTGGGAACGTGTGACCCTAATATGATTGGCCCAGGTTTAGTTTACCGCCCCTGCGTTTCTGTCAAACAAGTATCATAAGTAAAAGACACACATAATATAGATAAACTCAGGTGACCCACTTGCTTGTTTGCCTTCCTATTTCATAAAAAAAATATTGTTAGTTTATCTCGACGTTTCGGCCATGTTTCAACGGCCGTGGTTACGAGTAGATATTTTTATCGCGTTAAAGTCCCGATAACGTTATAAATAAGAATGAAATATCTTTGTTGCCTTTATCATCTTTACATAGTATAAAGCTAAGTCGCTATTTTTCCTGTCTATCCTGAATTTTTCAATAAAATAAATAAATAAATAAATATCTTGGGACAATTAACACCAACTGACCTAGTCCCAAAGTAAGCAACTAAGGCTGCTTGTGTTATGGGTACTAGAAAACGGATCTGTATACTTTTATAGATAAATATATACTTAAATACATACAACATCCACGACTCGGGCACAAAAATTCGTATTCATCATACAAACATTGGCCCCTCTCGGGAATCGAACCCGGTACCTCAAGTTTCATAGTCAGGGTCACTAACCACTAGGCTATCCGGCCGTCGATTTTTATACTGTATCTACGGCTGCATCAAGGCTGGATTTTGATGCGGTTTTCACTGTCATCTAGATTTTTTCTACGGAAGGTTTTTACGTATAGTCGACCAAGTAATTGCTTGACCACTTTTGAACCTTATCCCTTTGTAATACTGTCGAAAAGAGGTCAAGCAATTTCTTGGTCGACTAAACATTACATCCCGATTGTATCCGTGTGAAACCGCAGCGGGTCGCTAGTAAATTATACAAGTCATTGAAAATTCTTAATGTTCCTCTAGGTAACTAATAACTTGTTTATATAGCTTAGCCACTATTTACTATAAAACTGGGCTCTAATACGTGATGTTATAAGGGAAGTTTTTATTATTCGTTGCAGTCATTAACGAACAGTACGAGTAATACGGCTGCTTGTAAACTGAGTAATAAAACATAAACAGTCTCATAATACAATGTAGCTTTCCTTATATTTAGTAATGCTACCCGCCGCGGCTTCGCATGGATACAATCGGAATGTACTTAATGTACATTAAACGTTCCGTAAAAAATCTCTAAGCCACAGTGAAAATTGTATCAAATTCCGTTGTGCGGTTTATATTAAATAAAAAAAAAAAAATCTCAGACAACAAGGCCCATAGTTTGTTAGTTACAATAATCTTATTAAACAAAATTAGTAAACATTAACAAAGGGAGAAAAAAAATACAAATACAAATAAAAATAAATAAAAAGATATATATATCGATATATGTATATATAGTCTCAACCGGTTTAGAAGGAGAAGGCGGCTGAAAATACACTTTAAGGATTTAGGACAAACCATTTGGTCTATATATGTCTTCAAACCATTCCACAGTTTGTTACACATTTTTTACGGATCATTTATTTTTTCCTGTTATAGTATAGTTTAATTCTTAAGGTACTTAAAATAAGGTTAACAAAATAGTTACGTGACTCGGCAAATCAACCAATCAAGTCAATCTTTTGGATCTGTGGAGACCCATAAGATTGATTTGATTGGTTGATTTGCCGAGTCACGTAACTTATTTTGTTTACCTTATTTTAAATATCTAAATAAATAAACTATAGGTAGGTACGCACTTTTGACTACAACTATTAATAAAAACAAAACCCCCCTACATAAAAAATATATAACGAAAAAGAAAAAAAAAAGGAGCCCTGTAATCTAAAAATGATTTGGCTGTTAAATTATGTCTTAAATGTTATTTATCGCAGGGGACAAACTTGGGAGATATTTGTATATATAATTGAGTTTTTGCATATTTTATTAGGTTAGTTATATATATATTTGTCTTGTTTTCTAATAATTATATTCTAAAGTACCTAAATAAAAAAAATACAATGAAAAAAAGGTATTATCAAACCGTGATTAGAATACAATTGGAGCAAACTGTCATTTCATAGATTTGCGTCAAGTTCCAATCCTACATCTATCAAACAACATAAACCTTCTATTTTCTTATGTTTGTGCCTTGTTAACATTGAAATAAAACAATTTATACGGTTTATATCGCGTGTATTGTAACGAGTCCAATTCCCGACGTTTCGAGCCCTTTACAGGTCTCATGTTCACGGGCAGACTGACAAAAAACTTAAAATACAAACTACCCAATTTTGAAAAAATATTTTAAATTAAAAACTAAGTATGAAATCGTTCCAGTTAACGCAATAAGACGTTGGGAATTAGATTCGTTACAATACACGCGATATAAACCGTTAAAATTGTTTTATTTCAACACTAGCGGACGCCCGCGGCTTCGTTCGTGCGTAAGAAATAAGTAGCCCATGTCCGTCAGGGATAGTGCAGTTTTCTATCGGTGAAAGAATTTTTGAAATCGGTTCATTAGTTCCAGCGATTACCCCCTACATACAAACAAACTATCAAACAAACAAACAAAGTTTACCTCTTTATTATTTTAGTGTAGATAACCCTTTGTTCTGGTGGCAGGCGGGTAAAAATGTATAAAACTTAAAATTCAATAGCAATTAATGCTATTTTATCAGATATAACCTGCAAAATCGAAAACTTCTATCAAGCTTTTTCCCTTTGGCAGTCCTCATAGACCCACGTCAGCTGTTATCCGCATCAGATAACTTTGAGCATCGGGGGGGTTAGGCAGGCTTTCGGCATCCAACGGGTTGAATCAATAGCATTAACGTTTTATGTCCGGATACGTGAGAAATATGATTTGACGTGAATTTCTGAACTGCCACTGAATTTGAACGGCAAATAATATATTTTATGATTTTATGTCACACGAGATTTTGTCTGCAATTTTGAATGTGATGGGTTTGAGTACAAAAACAAGTGAGAGTTCTGTCTGGAAAGGATTAAAGCAGTCGTCCTAGTGCTTGAGATACGTAGGACATTTGTTTTTACCCGTAGTTGACATCATAGTCTCTCGTTTTCTCTTGTTTATTTTCATATCTTTTCGTCAACTATAAGGCTACAGCCATGGGCGTACCCAGCTTCTGGCCTGGGGGGGGGGGGGGGGCAAGTCAGATGCAAGATTCGGTGATCTCCGTCCGTAATCGTCGCGCGCGGTTTTTTGGCAATTGCACCGTGCATTTTGCTAGTGTCTACTGCGCGGTTTATTTAAAAGTTAGAGCAGTAGGCCCCGTTTACACTTTGATTGGTAATTAGGCGAGTTCATACATGTTTCTGCGAGATTTCCAGGGGGGGGCAGCTGCCCCTCCCTGCCCCCCCCCTGGGTACGCCCATGACTACAGCCAAAGAGTATTGCATTAAATTTAACGCATAAACGCAAAACACATAATGACTGTGTGTTCTGCTGTGGCACCAGTGTTATGCTCTTATAAGAGCAATGTTACCCACTGAGCCATGGCCCTTTTGTACTGCTGTAGCGCACACAGACAATAATTACTCATCTAATTTGTTACCTTTCGTTTTTTTCTTCTACATCGTATGTAACTTTGATTGTATGTGCTTGCAGCAACCAATAAACCTTTTATCTATCTATCTATCATAATACATATATTTATTTTCAAAACCAAGCCAAACCCTGCCCAATGACAACGACTTAGGGGATATTTGTAGATTTAGGTTTTTAGGTTAAGAGTAGTTAATTTATTTTAGTGTTTATGTTATCTTGTATATCCCTTATTAATTATCTGAAGAAATCAGCAAAAGAGCTTTTTTAAAAATAGATAAGTAAACAAAACAAGCATATGTAGGTCACCTGATGCGTTGCTGGCGTTGAGACCTTGCTCTTTAACTGAATCCTCAGTACTTACCGTACGAAATGCAATCAAGCTGTACTACAATCACAGGTTAAGTTTGCATAGCCCAGGGTAGGGAGATGTGGAATTCAGGAGCAGAAGCCTTGGTCCTGTGTCACAGGCTGAATGATTTTTATTTAAGGGTACTGAGACTAAATAAAAAAAATTACGTTCTAAATATTTTATAATTAAACTAAACTAAAAGAGAATATAGTATTTTATGCAACTGTTGCATAATGAGGGGTCTTAAAACACGAGTGTGGTTTTATGAAACGAACGTCAGCGAGTTTCATAATAGGATCACACGAGTGTTTTAAGACCTAATTATGTACAGTTGCATACATTACTTTACACACATATCATAAGTACTTTATGATGGGTTCAGAAGCCATAGGGTAATGACCTGCATTGCTACTAGCTACTAGTGCTAGGTACCTATTAAATATCTATAGACTGTACACATTAAAATAATGTAATAAAAAATGAATTTGAACAAATGTAGGAACAAATTAGAAAAATTCTCATAATAATATTGGTTGTTATAATGGTGGTCGTTGCCTACGGTTTCTGAACGCATTATAGAGCATTTATGATATATGTGTAGATAAAGTAAAATACTACACAACTAAACATTTCCTCCAACATGCAAAGCAATAAATCTCACACAGTTCATTTACTTGCCCAACGAACCTTCCAACATAATAATAACAATTTAACTTCACTCACTCTCAAGCAAACAAAGGAACGCAGTCATACCGAGAGCAGTTGTCAAATAAATTCACACAAAGGGTGCTCGCAACATATCCGGGGGTCAGAAGTGTCCGGGTTGCCAGACCAGGAGAAAATCCGGACATACAGGATTTTTGAGCATTTGCAACAGAACTACGGAAATTAATGGTGACTCCGTTTGACAGAGCGGTCGTGTTCGTCGTTTTGGTATTTGTAACCCCCTTTCAAGCCAACGTTCACTATAGATTGGGTAGCTGAAAAGTTCTGAGCTTTATAAATAAAAATTAAATATTAACAAGCGCTCAAATGTAGAGAACAACACGGCAACATAAGGTTCTTAAATTACTTCGGGATCACAACTGTTCACAGGTCCTTTATAAAAAAAATGTAGGTAATATATTCATAGATACAAAAATAGGGTCTTGATTGCCTTAAACGAGTAAACTACTCCGACGTTTGACGCGTTTGCAGCCGCGGTATTTCCATATTATTGATGATGATGATGTTGATGATAAATGTTATAATGCCGTGGAAGCCACATAATGTACGCGTAGCTACTAGTATGTGAGCAACGTTACGTTTGTATACGCGTCTATATGCGCACGCGCTTTCTTAGGTCTTATTTTTTCCCCAGTATTCGGGGCGGGGCCTCCTGTTTTCCGGGTGGTAGGATCTTGTGCAAGGTCCGTCTGAATCGCTAATTCTTCTGCTAAGCAGCAGTGCTTGCACTGTTCTGTTCCGGCGTGGAGAGCAAGACAGCCGGTGCAATTACTGGCACAAGAGGTATTTCATCTTAGGCCTCAGGGTTGGCAACGCATCTGCAATCTCTTTGGTGTTGCGGGTTATAAGCGGTGGGGATCATTTACCACCAGGTGACCCACTTGCTTGTTTTCCTTCCTATTTCATAAAAAAAAAGAAATCTATACTAATATGCTGTGCTAAAGGCAACCTTTATTTAATGCGAATTCGCATTCTGTACTGCTTTTTTATAAGCTGATCTGGCAACACTGGACGTACCCAGAACATACCCCTTTTGTCTAATTGAACGTTGCAGACGGGTTAAAGGTGTAACCGGTCACATTTTTGTAATTGCTTGCTTTTGTTTTTATTTTAGATATGGTTCCATTTAAACGCGCAATGAAAAATGCGTGGGTGTGTTTTTAATACTAGTAATTGATCTTTGATGTAACGTGAACAAATGGCCAAATACGTTCAAAATGGTTTCCTTCGTATAAAAAATCAGTAATCGGCCAGTGTTTTGTTAACAGGTGTTTTGTTATCAATAATATTGAGCTTGGTGTTGTGGATTTATTTTAACATAAAACTACCGTGAGACTCGGACATATTACTTAATAAAACGGATCACTCACGTATTTTTACGTCGAGAAATGCCCGACATGTTTCGGGCCGCGAGGGCTCATGATTAAGGATCACGGACTGATCCGAAACATGTCGGGCATTTCTCGACGTAAAAATACGTGAGTGATCCGTTTTATTAATATGTGGATTTATTGTCATAATAATGTAAAAGTACTATGAAAAAAACATATAAGATCGCCGCATATTTCGACTAAACGAGTTATTATACTCTTCTCCCACGATTAATGTATATTTTCATGTTTATAAATTAATGAATGAATTAAATTTGTACGGTTATAGTAAAATTACCAGATAAAGCGTACCAAGGGTTCCGTAATCACAATTTATTTGAGCTATTTACAAATAAATTGTATGTATGTATGTAAACTCTTTATTGCACATAATAATAAAAAATAACAATTTACAAGAAAATAAGTAACATGTACAAAGGTAAACTTATCCCTTTAAGGGATCTTTTCCAGTTAACCTTTGAGCAATTGACAGGACATTTAAAATCTGTTGGATTCAGTTTGGAATCTTTAACGCGAACCTGATCGCGTTAATTATTATTATTTGTTTTATTTTAACTTTAAAGTTCACAATGTATGCACAGAGCTTGAAAGTTTTGTCCATTACGGTTTTACGACAGAACCAAAATTAACAACCGTTAAGAGGTGTGAATCCAGCTCCAAAAAGCGCTCCCCATACAAACGGCGATAAGGTTTTCCACCCTCTAAACCTTAACATATTGCAATGTTTTTTGGTATCTTGTCTTTATGCCTTTATGGTTTCTATGTTTTGATTTTTTAAATATCCTTCATAGATTAGACAATATTTGCATTTCAGGAGTTCATACAAAACAATAAAGCGTGAATATTTTTGAAACCATTAAGAATATTTCAAAAATCAAAACATTCAAACCTAGATCTAGGGCATGATGACATCATACAAAAAAATCGTGGCTATAGGTTAAGGTTTAGAGGGTGGAAAACGTTATCGCCGTTTGTATGGAGAGCGGTGGGTTCACACTCCTCTTAAGAAACAGATGTCTTGGCTCAAGATTCTTTTATTTTAGTTTTTATTTTATTTATTATTTGTTAGAATGTCCACTAAAATAATAATCTATGATTATAACAACCGGTTATATTACGCATCAAAAGCTGAGAGAACTGATCCCTTTGAGCCTTTTGAGACGGACGTCGTATATTTAGTTATAGGTCTTTGAGTACGGAACCCTAAGAAAATGTAAAGCTAGTTTTTCTGCTAACAACTTGAAACGTCCTCGTATTTACTATTTAAGTAACTTTTTTCATCCCAACCTCTGCGACGCAACAAAAACGGTCGTAAGATAGCATTCGTGCACTGTAGTGCAAATAAAAGTGTTCACTGCACTTCTATTTGTGTTTTTATCTTGTTCCCGAATGTGAACCCAGATTTTAAAATTGAAATTTATATACCTCCAGGAGCAGTTAAAATGTACTGCAAAAGTTCTGCATTACGTTGCCACGCAGTGTACGTTCTTACTTCCGACATTTATATACCGTTTTATAGTTTATTTAGTCAATGTTTATTTCATTTTTACGTCGCATTGCAATGTAAGTGTTTTATTGCGAGATACGACGCTGGGGGGTAATTTTAAAGGAAGTCTAAAGAACAACTTGCTTATTTGAATTTACTCAAGCACTGTTTTTTGCTTAATCCTTTGTTGTTAACACTCATGCTAATAATGCATCCTCACTTTTCAGTTATGTATTTCTCTTTGGTGTTGCGGGTGTCTATGGGCGGTGGTGATCACTTACTATCAGGTGACCCACTTGCTTGTTTGCCTTCCTATTTCATAAAAAGATGTGTGTGTGAGCTTGTATATAATTATGCAGCTTTGACTTTTGTGCTGCTAAAATAGCGGGTACGCCGATACAATTTACTGCAAGCAGTCATGATGGGAAAAATGGCAACCGGCGCGTTGGAAGAAGAACATCAGGGAATGGACGGGCATAGCCAGAGTAAAAGACCTATTTCGTGTGGCTAGGGATCGCAATCTGTATGCGGAGCTAATAGCCAACATATTAATAAAACGAATCACTCACGTATTTTTAAGTCGAGAAATGCCCGACATGTTGCGGACCAGTCCGTGGTCCTTAATCATGAGCCCCCGCGGCGGTGGCGCGACGACGACTCTACTCGACGAAAAATACGTGAGTGATCCGTTTTATTAATATGTCCGAGTCTCATGGTAGTTTAATGCTAATAGCCAACCTTCAATAGTGAACAGGCTCTAAAAGAAAGATGGCGGTTGCCGCGTCACTGCCACCCAAGTCAAAGCTACTTATTTGCAAGCACATGGACGAATAGGGCCGCCCGCCAAGATGAGTTGATGTAAAGTCGACCAAGTAATTGCTTAACCACCTTTGAACCTTATCCCTTTGTAACACAGTCGATAAGTGGCCAAGTAATTACTTGGTCGATTATACGAGTATCTAAGTATACGGTGGTGCCTTTTCACGAATATTTTCAAAATATTATTCGTTGAAATGGCATCATAACATTTTACCATTTATCACTATGTTATAATGTCAGACTTATGATGGGTCGCAGTAGGCGTTGACCCCAAAGCGGAATTTAACTTAAACGGGTAAACAGGCTCGGTCGTCAAAACTAATAGTTAAGTTTTAGGGCACTTTGCTAAAGGTACACATTTAACGTTTACGAAGTAAAGTTGGACGTCGTTGAAGCATAACGTAATTTATTTTTACCGTTTATAATTATAATGTATTATACCTCGTTATTTTAAGTTAAGAAATGTTAACAATCGCGTTTTTTTTTGTGCAATAAAAGTTATTGTCTTTGACTGACAACTGTCATTTAACTATTTAACGTACATGAATAAGGTTTACAATCACTACTTCTTACTTTATTTATCGAAATCCTAATAACAACGAAACATAGTTTTGGCTTTGGCCTTTTCAAGGAAAACTTTAACCCAAGTCGTTACTTTTTGACCACAGAAAACACTACTCTTGTTTTTAGTATAGTTTTGACCCCTAAACACAACTAAGAGAATCTTTTTAAAACTATTCCTAAGGCCGGCCATACACGGACAACTTGAAGCAGTCAGGATGGAATTCTTCAAGCTGCGACTGCATAGTAAATTATGCAATGACAATTTTGAATTGAAACTGCAGATCACCCAACAGCGATCGCTTTAAGCTATTGGCACTGACTGCTTTAAGCAGTTCGTCTATGGAGGCCCTAACAACACAGTATTGTGCTAACTACGTGTGACCGGAGAACAAACATGACTTAATTACCATACTCAATGTTTATCGCTGTAATGACGTCAAGGTAATGACTAAATTCTTTTGTCTGCGGAGAGCCTTACCCCTTATTCATAAACGCTTCGTAAACCTTTGTTAGTTAACATGTTTTATGTCTTTATCTTTCATTGTGACGTTCGCCCTCAAATGAAAGGGACAAAACATTTGTTAGCTTAAAAAGATTGTTAACTTTTTATGAATAAGGGGGCAAGACCGTGCGTATGATATGCTTCACAAGTGTTAATGATATCTCCTTCTTTTGAACAATAGGTTGTAAAAATCAACCCCCGGCATCGCTGGCATCTGTTTTGTTTTACAACGCGTTACGCGCTCGTTACGTGTTATCGGCACGCCCAGTCACGCGCGGCGTGCTTGTATATTGCCGTGTTTTTTCCACTTGCATCCCTAATGGTATGGCTTCAGAACTAGCGAGTTTTGGGAAATGAAAATAATCACAGTCTGAAGGGAGCCTAAGGGAAACAAGTAAGTCTTTTGTATTTTATAGTAAGGTTGGGAAATATATACTGAAAATTAGCGCTGCTACTTGCAGCAGCTTATGCTGAGTGGGGTCCCTTTTCAGCATATATTATATAATATTTTACCTATAGTCTATTTCTGTTTTCTGTTTTTTTTTTGCTGAATAAATATTTTCTTCCTTTATTATATATATAGATTAACACCCTTATTCATAAACGCTTCGTAAACGTTTGTTAGTTAACATTTTTTACGTCTTCATCGGTCATTGTGACGTTTGCCCTCAAACGAAAGAGACAAAGCATTTGTTAGCTTAAAAATATTGTTAAGTTTTTATGAAAAAGGGGGTAAATGAATAAATAAGAGAGTTCAAAGTCAAATTAAAAATACTTTTTTTCAGATTATGCTTACAGGAAGCACTTACGAATATCACAAAAGCCACCGGTTAGTAGAGCTAACAGTAGAGGTAAAGTTTCACGTATAGAAACTTGTAAAGTGACGATGCCATACAGTAACGTGGTTGCTTAACCTAATGATTATAGGTCATTTACTTATTCACGTGTGCACTTTCTACTCAGAAGTAAAAAATACAACGACCAAATACCATCAATATTTACTAGTCCTTTACTGCCCGGACTAGACGACCTATTCGTATTGTGTTACAATGTTGCAGTGTTAGAATATACATAGTTATTACACAAAAAAAAATGTATGATGATTGTTATGTAATCCTGGGTGCCCAAGTCCAACTTGAAGTTGATTTAGATTTCCATATTTATTTCAAAATAAATTATAGCGATGTTAACGAATTAACAGTATAATCCTCAAATAAATATAAGGAAAGCAAGAAAATAAGGAAAAAAATCCCTTAAGTATTTTAATTTTATATTTTCATGTATAGTACCTATATAAGTCAATAATTGTAACTAACAAATATGGAACTAGTTTTCTGAAATAAATTATTTTTATTTTTATTTTTTATTTACATAAAAAATTACACTAAGAGTCAATAAAAATTTAAATTATAAATAGTCTAAGAAACTATCAGAACTCCTTATTAATAAATTCTCTGACCGAACAAAATGCATTATCTAAAGGTTTCTAGCCGATTTCGGCGGGTTTTTTTTCCGCGTATTCCATGGCTCCGCCAGGAAGTGCTCCGGCGCGCGGGTCGAATGAGAAACACGCTCATTACCGCGTCGTAGAAGAAATCTACCAATTGAATCCCCGGAACGTATTAGGCGAAATTAAAAATGTACAAAGTGTTCTTTTTCTATTCGTCGGAAATGAGATCTCGGATTGAATCGAATCTCCGTGATTGGCTATTTCAGGACGGACTTTCGTGCGACACGTTTCAGACATTTTGGGGTCTTAGAATTGTTTTTATGATATCACCTCCACATCTGAGTCCGAGAAATAGACAAATTGAACTGAAGCTAAGAATAGGCCCTGTCAGCTTTAGGAGAAATGAGTGGAACGCTGTCTTTTTAATGTTTGATTGACCAACAGAAATGTTAATTCCTATACATCTTCTTTGTCTTCTTCTGTACATAGTATAAAAATTATACGTTTCTGTCTGTCCTTCTTCGGAGGCTTGCTCCTTCTAAATTACGCAACGGATTTTGATACGTATTTCACAGAAATTTTGATGTTTTTCGGTAGATTTTTATGTTCATTACGTTCTAATTGTACCCCCGTACAAAGCCGAGGTTGATCACTAGTAATAATACAAAGTAAAATACACCCGAAAAAACATAACCCTCCCCTCTGGCGGTAGTCGGGTAATTAAAAGTAACTGTAGATGAACTTTCGTGGATAGAATTAAATCTCAAAATCGCTAGAACAGGTTGAACATTGTTAAGAATTGTGTCATTATTTGACATTTCTCAAATATGTTCAGCCGGGGTTAGGCTCGTAAAACACATTTTCCCGAAATGTGCACTTTCTGTAAAGGTGCATTTTCTTAGAATGATCACTTTCCCGGAAAGTACACTTTCTTTAAAAGTTAACTTCCCAATATGTACACTTTTACAGAATGTGCACTTTCTGTAAAGGTGCATTTTCATAAAATGATTACTTTCCCGAAAAGTACATTTTCTCTAGAAGTTCACTTCCCGATACTAAAGAAAATCCTAGAAATTTCCTAGAAAGTAAATTTTAGGGGTGATGGTATTATAGTCCCATTTAGACCATGCCACAACTTGCATGCAATTTTAAATACAATGCGGCGTTTGATACATGAAGTGGTATAATTGTCACTTAGAAAACTGCAATTGGGAAAGTATACATTTTGGAAAAGTGCACTATTAGAAAAAGTGCACATTTCGGGAAAGTTTCCAATTTGGGAAAGTATACATTTTGGAAAAGTGCACTATTAGAAAAAGTGCACATTTCGGGAAAGTTTCCAATTTGGGAAAGTATACATTTTGGAAAAGTGCACTATTAGAAAAAGTGCACATTTCGGGAAAGTTTCCAATTTGGGAAAGTATACATTTTGGGAGTGCACATTATGCGGAAAGTGCACCTTTACAGAAAGTGCACATTTCGGGAAAATGTGTTTTACGAGCCTAACCCTTCAGCCGTTTATAGCCGTCGGAGTCTCACGACAGTTTTGTATTGCAAAATTAACAAATATTTCGTTTAAAGTCGGTTTCAATAGAATCGGCCAATGTTGTAAACAAGTATGCTATGACACATAACCTACAATTTAAAATGAATAAAAATACAAGGATTAAGTGTATAAATCGGTAATGGGACCGTACTCGTTGTTCGAAGGTGCGTGATTTCGGAGTGATAATGATAAATAGGTAGGTTTGTTTACAGCATTGGCCATTTCCTTTGAACCCAACTTGACGCGAAAGGCATTCATGACGTACAGTCAACCAATTTTATTCATATCCACTGTAGAACGTTGTCGCAATGTATCATCGCTTAGATAATATAACATTTATTCAGAAGTCACTACGACATTTATTGTGAAAAGGTTCTACAATCGCCTATGAATCAATGGTTGACTGTACTTTTATCTATGGCCACTTCCATGTTTCAGCTAATGTTGATCCTCGTTGGTCATAAACGGTAATTTTCTAATGTGTAAACAAAGTTACCCGAAACAATGACCGGTATGGGTCGGAAACGGTAACAGTTAAAGTCATTACTGCGGGTAAGGATGTGGTTAATGATAGTTATTATAGTTTCCTAGGTGCGTAAGTTTTATATTATTATCCTTTAGGAAGGAATCATGCGAAGTTGGGTACGATTTTGAAACAAAATGCCAAAGAATATTAGTGAAAAAAGATACAAAATTCAAATCTGTTGTCAAGTCAAGAAGAATTAAATTGGCTATCGCTGGTTTCTTACTTTGTTGAAAACTTAGAAGTAAAAAAAATCGTAACTCTGTTTCGTTGAATGTTTCAATACCGGTGGTTATTTTTTTGACATTCATTTATGGTTTTTGTAAGTCTGATCTAAATAAAGATATCGAAATTTTATTGTAATTTATTGTATATCTTAGGAGTTAGAGCTTGTTCAGTGGGTCGTTGGAAATGTTTTGGAAAAATGAATCGATCACCTGTTTTGTATAAAAATGGCACATGGTCAACTTGGCTTTAGAGGTGACGAATGTAAATTCTGTCCCTCCTGTTTGTGTTAAGACCTGAAAGTGGAAATTGATTTCTTTATTAATGTAAAAACATAACATTTCACCAACTTTAATTAGAATATGGAACAAAAATTTAGTCACTCTATACCATCAATTTCATGTATTAATACCAATAAATTGCTTGACCACTTTTCGACAGTATCACCAAGGAATAAGATTCAAAAGTGATCAAGCAATTACTTGGTCGATTATACATTATTACAACTGCACTGTCCCGTTGGAAACGAATATTTCCGGACCCTAACCATAATAGCAACCCAAAACATTTAATAATGCGAGAATTATTCTCATTACTTCAGTCCGCGTGCGCACATAACTTCAGTATCTTTAGCTAAATGGCCTAACGTTTTATTACCATACCGGACTATCTCTTAAACTGGAGCCTTAATAAGTTTACTGACCTAGTACTTTAGATTAAGCCTTATCTACTAATAACTTTCCTCCTCTTTATCATCAGCATTTGACAAAGAAAGTTTACCCGTAGCTGCAATTCAGAGTACAATTTTTTTCTTCTGACTCTAAGTAGGTTTTTTTCTTACAGATACGTAATTTTTTTACTACGACAGTTGCAACGCAGTTCTTTAAAAATTATGGATATACCTACAATTTTATTTCAAGGTAATACTGGTCACTATCCTGCAAAACTATACTCTGTTCTACAAACTGGAACAAATTACCTTGCTACTCCGCGAAACCAGTGCCGGGCTCGTGCAAAATAGCTGCGTCTGTGCGACACATATATGTTCATGCAAAATATATATATATATGTGTCGCACAGACGCAGCTATTTTGCACGAGCCCGGCACTGGTTTCGCGGAGTAGCAAGGTAATTTGTTCCAGTTTGTTGATATGGACCTCCGCAAAGTAACGCCTGAATCTATTAATTATACTCTGTTCTGTTTCTTTTTTTTTGAGATGAGATAAGTAACGGTCAAACGTGCATATGTTTCTTAGTTAATTGAAGATAAAACTGACAAATGCTTATTGAAAAAACATTTATTTTAAAATGCAAAAGCTGACGCGTTACCCAATTTTATTCATTTTTGACCCATTGTTTTCTCTATAAAATACTAAACTATCTAGGCCTGTTTACCTTACGAGTACCTGTTTATTCTACGCGATGAAGCACAAATGCACTAAAGCTTCAATAAAAAAAAGTATATACGTGTAATAACATCCTGCTTTTTGAAATACATAAAATTTTCTGCAGCAACGCTGCGTTTTTTTACACAATTAACCTGCAAATTGAATGATGTTGTTAAAAACTCAATTAATTAAAATCTTAATTAGACATAGCGCCTTTGGACTTAAAAAAACAAGGCCAGGGGTTGAGAAATTAACGAGCCTTACGAAATACGCCAGTCATTAGGACCCTGATTAAATAGGGCCTGCTTACGGTTAAAATTAAACGTGAAACGGCGGATGAAAGCTGCAAAAGTGCAACTACCCGGGTTAAATTTAAAATGCTATGTAATGAATGACAACACAAAGAAAAATTAGGGTAATGGCAGGATTTGAACCTGCAACATCAGCATTCCGTGCCTTCCGTATTCCAGTTTCCGCCACATTATCGCTGCCATACCCTGCGAATTTTTCAATGTGTTTCGTCTTTACGGTCATTACATTATTGATATTTTTTCTTTGGGTAAACTACCCTCGGTGTCATCTATGAGAAACTTAATCAAGTTATCTCATTCAACTTGGTCATTTATGAATGCCCGTTAGCAGACGAGAGATGACGCCATTTGTTGTTAAATTATTGTAATCGAAATTATTTATTTCTAAAAATTTTTCGATTTTTCTTTTTGTATTTTTATTTACATTGTAAAATGAAGAGAATGTAAAAAAAAATACAAAAAGAAAAATCGAAAATATTTAGAAATAAGTAATTTCGATTACAATAACTACCCGGGTTTTAATTTTTGAACACAACGTCGGTTGCAGCATGCTGTTAGTCTGATTTTAAGCAATGACTGCAGCCTATAACCTTGCACCCCTTAAGTACCACGCGCGCGTTGCCGAACTCATAGGAGGATTTATGTATAGGGTATAGGCAACTAGTTTAGTCCCTGTACACCAATTCATAACAAGTAAACGTCAAATTGCCTGGTTGACACAAGATATATCGACTTGCGACTATGATGCATAGTATTTCCACTATTAATGTGCATTAATTAAGACGAAGCAGTTTGGTTGTTGCCTTCACTACTCTACTAACATTATGTTCTACAACTTTGAATGTGTGAAATTACAAAATGATTTATTCACGGAATGTAAAAATTAACAAAAAACACTACATAAACTTAAAACCTAAGAACTAAAATAAAATATAAACTAATTACAAATTACAAAATGATATCCTGGGACCTACACCACAAAACTAAAAGCTAAAATTTAACATATTTGTTACATTGGCTTGCTGACTAAAATTTTTCTGTTATCAGAATTTAAAGACTTCTTTAAAAGAAGAAAAACTGTGTTTTTAGTTTTTTCCTGTGATCACTATTGCATTAATTATCGCGACAAGAAAAACGATGTCCCTGTAATCTGGCGGGTGGTAGGACCTTGTGCAAGGTTCGTCCGGATCTCTACCACCATCTTGTTAGCTAATCCTGCCGCTAAGTAGCAGAGCTTGCGCTGTTGTGTTCCGGCGTGGAGAGCAAGAGAGCCGGTAATTTCCTTAGTGTTGCGGGTATCTATAGGTGGTGGTGATCACTTATCATCAGGTGACCCACTTGCTTGTTTGCCTTCTGATTTTATAAAACGAACACTAGTTCGACAAAGACGCAGGTGGTATTGGCCCGTCACTTTAGGAACATCGAGGTAGAACATAGTCCAGTCTACATAGCTAATAGCTGTTATTAGTTTAAGCAAAGCTTCCAAAACCTTGCCACACTCACCTGGCCTATTTAAACTAAAACGACAAAGCACACTAAATGACCGGACCAAACCACTGTTACAGTGTATTTAATACAAGTTGCTCCGCCAGTGGTGGGCGAATTTAATTCACTTCTAACTAAAACTTTGACGTAGGTCGTTGCTAGGGAATACCGTTGTTTTGTTATCTTATCTGAAACAGTTGTGATGAAATATTTGCTGTTAATTTTTGGTTCACGACCCCTGGCGTTTTGATAGGTTGATGGTTATTGTATAAAGTTTTTTTTAATGAACAAGTTGGACGATTAAACCTTAGTCCATCAAAAATCAACATAGGTACTTAATTTACTATTGTTCTTACGCGAAAGGAACTTTTCGTTGGTTTGTGAAAATGGTACCACAAAAGTGTCGATATCCGTGTTTAGAATAGGCTATTAACAAGCTTTAATTTGATATCCATATTGTTGTATTGTAGTAACAGAAGAAAACAAATTGTCCTCCCTTCTTCTTTGATCCACAGATACAAAATAAAAAAATATAGTACCTATGTCACTCCCGCAATCAAATCAAATCTAATGACATTTCGTATGCTGACATCCATTAAGCCCAAAGAAATAGACATGTATACGACATGCAGTCGAAAAACATAACCCTCTCTTCTGTTGGCAGTGGAGTAAAATAAATTACTCCTCTCTTTTGATTCACAAACGCCACAAGAACACCTCAAAAATCACATTTACCTCAAAATCCATCAAGCCGTTCAGACTGCTAGCGTACCAAAGAAACGTACACACATACTTTTTCCAATAAAAACAGAACCCTCCCTTCTGGCAGCAGTCGGGTAAAAATAAAGATGAGTACTAATTCCTTTTATAGTCCTCGCTACAATGCGGCCATGCAAACACGACTTGGAGCCATCCATTTGCGTGCACCCGTTCAACTGTTAGTGTAGTACACAGATTCCATGGGAACCATAGTAAATTGTAATAACCATGCTACAGATTCCGGCAAACTTCTTGAGCACTGACCTTGACAGTGCAGCTGCGCAGTAGCCGTTTTTAGTACATATATGTATGCGCAAACATACCCCCTTCACTCGATTTGTGCTCAAGATGTTTGCCTGCACCTATACCTTTCCAGGCTTCGCTATCCGTCCATCTAACCGTCAGTTTGTCAGAGGACTGTATCATTTGGAGCTTAATAGAAAGACACCTGAAGTTCTCATCAAATATGTATTACTATAAACATAAACGCTATGCCAAAAAAAAATTAAAGGTGGGTCTCATACAAGAAACGCGGCGTTTTTTGTATTTGTTTATAACGCCATCTTTTGCCGAGCAGTTATATTATTTGTTAATAGCGCCATCTGTTGATGAGTAGCTGTACAAATTTTGGCGTATTTGGTAGTGGCATATTGTATGATGGTATGGAATTTTTTGCGTACAACTATGACATGCACTTGGCTGATTATTTTTTAATTAAGTCTGTCTTACTTTGTATTTAGTTAGAGATCGTAGACATTTACATGTACTTGTATTTAGAAGCAGCAAAGTCACCGACATAACTCTGCAAACTAGAAACCTTAAGTATTATCAAACCGCGATTAGAATAGGATTAGAGAGTACCGTTAGCACTGTCATTTTATAAAATGAAGTCGCTATCCTTTCCTGTCGGTCCTTAATTCCTATAGTGTATCTTCGCCAGCCTTCTACTTCTAAATCACGCAACGAATTTGTATTCAGTTTTCACTGTCATTTAGACATTTTCTTACAGAAAGTTTTATGTACATTGCATCGCGATTTTAAGTGTAGGTCGCTACTTTCATAGATATAGGAATGAAGCTTGACGCAAATCTATTAAATGACAGTGTGCTGACGTTACTCTTCAATCCAACTCTAATCGTGGTTTGATAAAAGCAGTGGGCAGGTGAAGAGTTGAGAGCTCCGGCAGCACAGGGGAATTCTCGTGTGATGTCGATGTATTAAAATGAATAAAAGCACCTGTTTTTCGATGAACACCGGCTTTATTCATTAAACCCTTTATGCATGCCTTTATACAGTAATTCAAGGCGATTCAATAAAGTTAAATTTAATTTCGATTACAGCACAAAAATCTACAGCCGACTTGGGAGGTCGAAGATTAGAATTGACAAATGTAACCTTTGACAGCTCGATGTAGAGAAGATACAACCACAGACTCAACAGCAGGTCACATACTCCTAGAACCGATTGGGGCGGAAATGTTCTATTATTTATTATTGTACTACAGGTATCGTCTGATTCTGTGTACTGTGAAGTCGGCACGTCGCCAGCGAGTCTGGCGCACGTGGGGTCAACATTCAGATAAACGCGGACTTGTTTGTCGACAGCCGACGGAGATAGCCACGGATAAGGGGACTAGCAGCTTGGCAGTGGAATATTGCACGTGGAAACTACATAATACACAGACGTAATAAGTTACTGGACAATGCTCAAGTGCAGCAGTGGAAACAGCTCTCTGCGTTGGTGTTTCCATGACCAAACTGGTAGAACTTTATTCTTTACACATTCACACGTCGCCCTGTAGATTGTATAGCGTTCTGAAGTAAAGCAGCGTAATCAGAGGTGCCTTTTTTTACTAAAGTTTACCAAAACGGCCGAATTTCTACGAATAACGGCCATTTTGGTGAGCTTTAGTCACTCGGTGAGATTCAAAAACTGCACTCCAGGATCGCATTTGACGTTTCATTCATTCATATAGAAACGAAATTTCAAATGCGATCATGAGTATGCTATCATGATCATAACTACGGACTAAATAAGGTCTGTATTCGAATATATTCTAGTCTATTTACGTCTTTAGCGTTAATGTTGTAGGACAAAATAAATACTGAGGAATGAATAATGATCTAGTAAGCGACTAAGAGGAACACTTAACTTAGACTCAAAAGATGTATATCCCTGTGAAATTATCGCGAAAAAGCTGCTTTTGTCAAAGGTAATTTTTAATTTGTTTGCTAAATTTGTTTCTCGTTTTAATTGTTTATTTCTTTTATTTCGACCTGGGTGGAAAAGATCGCTTAAAGCAATAAGAACATAAAATATGATTATACGTAAACATCTTAATTTCTAAATTTGTTCGTTCCTGATTTATTTTTGTATGATGTTCAATAACTATCTGTATCTCATTATGTGTATGTATTGCATTTTGTTGTTTACTTAAATAAGATTTAAAAAGTAATAATGTTACTCTATACTATTTGACCTTTAATACTACATCAGATCCAAGCTCAATAGTTAACTACATTTATCGTTCCTGAGTCATTGTACCTGCAGGTTGTTATAAACCCATTGTTTCTAAAATCCTTTGAACATTTTGAACAAATTTAACGAAAGTTGAAAGTTGTAAATTATACAGGCCTATAACAGAGGACCAAAGTAACAGAGTGTGACAGAAGAACTTATATTATGCATACTTAAAAAAAAAAACTTTAAAGTTACTGTTAGCACTAACAATAGTTCATAAGTACTTATTATTTTGTACACCCACTTTTAACAAATAAATTATTATGAATTATGAATTATTGTAATTTTTTTTCCATATATTTACTAACCCGGATGCCGGACGCTGTCCGGAATAAACATTTTTACTTTTATTTATTGACTTTATATATTTTATTTATTTAGTACAGTATTTTTATTACCAGTACCTTTAATAACTTAACACAATTACTCATTAATAACCTTATAGCAACAAGGTACTCAATTGTTCAAATTTTTATGACGCTTTACACAGAAAAGGTACAATTATTGTTACAAAACTTAAGGAAAACAAATATCTTTTTGAATAATCAACATCTGCAAACAATTAGCACTATAATTAAAGTCCAAGGTATAATTTTTGTTCATATTCATCATCCTGATTGTTAGGTTTTTCCATGGTTAGTCACTTCTAACATTATTATCAAGATAACGTTGGTTTTCCAATGTATATTGCATTAAAGTTAAATTAAATCAAATATCTTTAAAATGCTATGTAATGACAACACAAAGAAAAATTAGGGTAATGGCAGGACTCGAACCTGCAACATCAGCATTCCGGCAAATATCTTTATTTGCTAGATAGCATTCAGTTTAGCTATAAGGTTTTATTACGACTATAAAGCAAAAGCACCTGTGTATTCACTGAGCATGCTGGTGTGCAAAAGTTAAAAACTACTAAACTTTTGCGGGTGGTAGGACCTTGTGCAAGGTCTGTCCGGATCGCTACCACCATCTTGCTCGCTAATCCTGCCTCTAAGCAGCAGTGCTTGCACTGTTGTCTTCCGGCGTAGAGAGCAAGACAGCCGGTATAATTACTGGCACAAGAGCCATCTTAGCCCTCTGGGTTGGCAACGCATCTGCAATCTTCTTGGTATTGCGGGTGTCTATAGGCGGTGGTGATCACTTACCATCAGGTGACCCACTTGCTCGTTTGCCTTCCTATTTCATAAAAAAATATCAAAATTACAAAAACAGTAAACCTTTAGCGGCATGAAAAAAGGCGGTTCTTCACACTTTTATTAAAATAAACTTGTCGTAGCTACCAGGGAATTATAGCCGACATGCCGCTTACACTCCGCAGGGAGCAATGAGTGCCAACTACTCTGACCGCAGCATTGCAGGAGTCTGAGTTAAGAGGAAACTTATTCTACAGTGCACTGAAGAATGACGAACGAAGTTAAAGTGAATACATCCGCAATTGTATTAAGTAACTAGTAACATTCTAACCTAAAATTACAGTTTCTGTCAAATTTTGCCCTCTGGGTTGGCAAAGCATCTGCAATCTCTTTGGTGTTACAGGTGTCTGTAGGCGGTGGTGATCACTTATCAGGTGACCAACTTGCTTGTTTGTCTTCCTATTTCATAAAAAAAAGACCATTGTATGAATAAAACATTCTAAAGCAACATATTAGAAACCACCTCGTTTATTTCCAGCTTCGATTTCTGTTATGTGGGTGATAAACGCTATTTAGGTAACAAAGTGTGATATTTTAGGTTAGAATTTTGTTTACATGGCAAGACAAATGTGGATGAGTAGACATTAGACTCATTTTGAACCACAAAATATATGTTTTTAGAGTTGCCTATTTTGGAGTAGTTAAAAAAGGAATCCTTTGCGATCGTACGTTTGTTTGTCATAGGCATATTTTAGTTTCTAATAATATGGACTGGTAATTTGGAATAAATTACGGAAAATATACTTATGCTTTTTCTGATAAAAAAACGGTCAAACTTGCACACGTTTTTAAATAAAACGAGGATAAAATTGGAAAATGGCCTCCCGTTTCATCTGTAGTATACAATGTATGCATGTTTGACTGCTAATATTCTATTTGGAAATAACGAAGTAAAACTCGGCTTAGATTTAAAAGTAAATGTGAACAATTCAGGAAAAATTACTCGTGGTTTTCAAACACTGTGAGTGCAACTCCCCTCAAGGTATTTGTCGGCGACAGCCCAGTTCTAGTTAAGCACTTCAGAACAAAGCAGGATTTTATTTAAACGCAGATAAAACTCAGTTCATTTGCAATCTCGGTTTATTTAACTGGAATAGATTTCACAATTACATTTGCTCTAATTGAGTACTATTCTGGCTGAAACTCTTGAGATGGCGAGAGTATGGAAAAAAACAATTGTTGTGCCTTCGTTATTTTATTTTGACGACCTGTATGGCACAGTGGCACATGTGTCTGCCTACTGTGCATGAGGTCCCGGGTTCAAATCCTGGTATGGGCAAATATATGTGTGACGAATACGAATGTTTGTACCTGAGTCATGGATGTTATTTGTATTTAAGTATGTATTTATCTATATATGTATGTTTATCCGTTGTCTAGTACCCATAGTACAAGCTTTGCTTAGTTTGGGACTAGGTCAATTGGTGTAAAGGGGTACGTATCTGAATATCGAAGATCAATATTTCGAAAGTTAAAATAGCGAAGTCCAAAATACCGAAAATTAAAACAGCGAACGGCTATAAGGCCGAAGTTCAAAATGTCGAATGGATTTGTTGTCAAAGTATTTAAATATCGAAGTTCAATACATCGATATTTTAAATAGCGAAGTCCAAAATACCGAAAGTTAACACAGCGAACGGCTTTAAGGCCGAAGTTCAAAATGTCGAATGGATTTGTTGCCAAATTATTTAAATATCGAAGTTCAATACATCGATATTTTAAATAGCGAAGTCCAAAATATCGAAAATTAAAATAGCGAACGGTTAAAAGGCCGAACATTGAAATGTCGAAAGTACTTGTTAGTAACGTATCTAAATATATCGAAATTCAATATAAAGTTAAAATAGCGAACAAAGTTCCAACTTATTTTGTTACAAGTCTACATAAATGTCCTACAGGAAATATAGAAAAGTTTTTTAAGAAAATAAAAGAATTTCGAGCAATCACATCGTTTAATGTTATTTTCAACAATAGGGTTACTAGAAATTAAAAATTCAAATGTCAAAAATATGAATAAAAAATATGGATGAAAACAATAGCTTCTTTTCCATGATTAAAGCATTGAGGCAATACCCCTTAACAATTCCACCGAAAGTGTACTTACTCAGCAGTTTAAAATAGTTTCTGACCATCAAAAAATGATATTTACTTAAAACAATAAAATTACTAGAATCTAGAATACAAATTTGAACAACAAGTGCTTCTTCATGTTTAAAGATTTTAGAATCTATATAAAAATTAAAATGCATAAAATCAAAAAGTTCTGGCACTCACAGGCCGTTGCCGCGGCACGTTCGCTACGTTCGCTCGGCTCGTGCGTGTTTTGGTCACAGTTAAAACTTACACGCTTTTCCTTGCTACCCTCGTCGTCGCACTTAAAGGTAGGTTCAGATTACTAAAAACTTGAATGTTTTAAAATTTAGACAGATTATTCAAAATCTTGAATATTTAAAAATGTAGTCTGAGTAATCTGAACCTTAAACTTAGGTGCGACGACGAGCGTAGCGAGGAGAAGCGTGTTAGTTTTGACCGTGACCAAAACCCGCACGAGCCGAGCGAACGTAGCGAACGTGCCGCGGCAACGGCCTGTGAGTGCCAGAACTTTTTGATTTTATGCATTTTAATTTTTATATAGCTTCTAAAATCTTTAAACATGAAGAAGCACTTGTTGTTCAAATTTGACCAGAACTGGTTTCTATTTTGGTAAAAAAAAATCCTACGTAGGTAAGTAACAAGTAAATGACAATCATTGTTATTGTTCGAATGCGAGTAAACAAATAATTACCTATTCCGATATACTTAATAATTAATTCAATTATGATAACAGACAAATTTTAGTGATCATCCTTATTGCCATACGTATTAGCAGTAATGATTTTGTGGGCACATAAAAAAACCTAACATCGAAGTCTAAGGTGGGAGCTTCGCTACGCTACGCTCCCACCTTTGCCTTCTGAACCTAACCTAATAGATTCGGATTTCAATGGACAGACTTTTTCGCTCGCTATGCTCGCTCATTTTAATGTGACAGGCTTTGTCCACATAAATTATATTACACATATATTATACTTATTCGCTAAATGATAATATTTTTTTGCTTAAAAATACAAGCTAAAATTATACACAAAATGGAATGTTTGGCGGACCCCAGCGGATTGGATCGGTTGTCATTTAGATTTTCGATATTTTGAAATTCGCTATTTAAACTGTCAACTTTTTATTTGATGACGTTTTAATACATAATAATATACCAAATAACTATCGACATTTTGAACATTCGATTTTTTTATCGTGTGGTATTTTACTCGTACGCATTTCAGACTTCGTTATAATGATTTTGGATATTTTAACCGTTCGCTATTTTAACTTTCGATATTTTGAACTTCGCTATTTAAACTGTCGATATTTTATTTGACGACATTTTAATACATATACCAAATAACTTTCGATATTTTGAACATTCGATTTTTCAATCGTGTGGTATTTTACTCATAGGTATTTCAGACTTCGATATAATGATTTTCGATATTTTGACCGTTCGCTTTTTTAACTTTCGATATTTTGAACTTCGTTATTTAAACTTTCGATGTATTGATTTTCGGTATTCAGATACGTACCCGTGTAAAGTGTCCCGAGATATTTATTTATTTATTATTTTTAAAAGTTTTTTCACCAACTTGTCTTCATTCTATTGTTGGGAGTATAGGCGTTGGTATTACTACTAACATGAATACATTTTAAACTAATCATTATTACAAAAAGCTTGTATCCAGTCGTACTTTAATGAGCTGATTTCTTGAAGTGAATCCATAAACCGTTGTATATTCTAAATATACAACGTGTTTCTAGCCTACGGACAAAGGATGATCACCGTTGTAACACCACTTTTCAGGAATGCTATAAGGTAAAAAAAGAAAATTTTCTATCAACTCTATGCTGTCTAGTATTAATTTCTGTCCATAGGCTAGAGACACATTGTATATCAGACGTGGTGAGTGTGCAAACAACATAGTAATATATTATGACAGTTGCAAAAGTAAGAATAAGAAAACAAACGCACGACATACTCAATTAAACCTGTTAGCTCAAGATTCTCTTTTAGTATGAACTTTAATGTTATTTTGAAGTTATACACATTGACAAATCAAAAATAGTTACAGGACAATGTACTATATTTTCATCTAGAACCTAGTATATGCATGTGTTTATGTATTTATAACCTTTAACAACTTGACCCGCCAAGTCTGGAACCATGGTCAAAGCGAACCCCGAATTAAAAAACGGGAAAAAGCGCCAGGAGAATAATTAATGATGTATATAAGTAAATACTACTTATAACGATCCTAATTAAGGCTTTATATTGCTTAGAATCCAAGATCTATAGCTGTAAACTTTCGTGTAGACGTCTGGTGACCCTTTACATAATGGATAACTGCCAATGCCAGTGACTTCAGCGTAGTCTGATTTGTAATACATAAGGGGTTCTCCAAAGTCCATGCGGCAATGATACCTTTCCCCCACAATGGCACATATCTGGTTATCTCCCAACTGGGTTGTTGTATTCGTAATGTCCGTAGAAATGGCTGCGCAAACCTGAAAAAATATTCGATGTTTTCAGTCCGAAAGGAGTCAAAGCTAATCGTAGGATGCAAAAGGTTAACTTTCAACACTTGGGTGGCAATTAACAGTGACAGAACACAGAATGTCTCTCAAATTCGTACAATAAAAAACTTTATAACTTTACAAATAAGCCTGCTAACTGCTATAAGGATAACCGTCCCAGTTATTGAATGTAACCCAATAATGGACGAGAAAATACGTTAACATACGAGTAAAAGCGAGAGACAACGATGTCAACTACTGGTAAAAACAAAAGCCTAGGCGTGTCAAGCACTGGGGCAGTTACTTTATGGCATTTTACAAATTTCTGTATTGCAGAGTTTTCGAACAATATATCTTTGACAGACGGACGGACTGTGAGTGGTTTAATAAAGGATTATATTTCTCTTATACAATATTATATGAATATTATATTACGAATACGAGTTCTGAGTTATATGCGGCGCTTTTCTCAGTTGGTTCCCATTTTTTTAACTGGCTTGTAGAATTAGGACCTGTTTCACTACTGTCTAATAAGCTCCTGGTATTTTATACAACAGAAATCTGTGGTGTTTATTCTCTGAACACAAACAAAGACAGTGTAACAGATATCGGTTAGAATTGATATCGGGAACTTATCAAAAAGTGATGAAACATGGCCTTAAACTTATAAAATTCTTGCAATATAATTTTTTTATTTCAATTTTCTTACCGCAGATTCCAAATACGGTGCATAGAAGTTCCTCATGACCGGTTTGTCTAGCTTTCCATCCACTGGTCCCCAGCCGGCAGTGATAACTGTGAGGTCTTTTTGTCCTGTGGCTGTAAAATCTGAGATTGGCAGACAGATTGGGCGAATATAATCTGAAACAATGAATTTGAATTGTCAACACAACGAAAATCTTTTGTACTAAGGGGTATCAGTTGCAATGGTATCCGATATTGATTGATCTCAACTCCGATGACATTGAAAGAAAAACCAATTTGCATCTTATTTCTTTGGAATGAGGATATATGGATATATCTTTTTGTAGTTTATTTTTAGTGGCTTTCCTTTCACATCTACGTTGGGGTCGGGATGTTTTCTGCAACCAACAAATTGTACGTCGCCATTGCTCATTATTAAAAACTTCGAACTGGCCCTCAATTCTGGCGGTCATTGCGCCCCATCCCACATTTGACATTAGTCAAAAAAATATAGACTTTGAAGGAAACTGACAGCTCTTTTGGATATATCTCGAATGTGACTTTATGTCTACTGACCCGAGAATTGCAATGCTGGATAGCAATACGAGTATGTCTAGTGGTCCCTGAAACACGCACGTGAGTAATCCGTTTGTGTTTACTTTAATAAGGATACAGTTCAAAATATTTGCTCGATACAACTTCTCTCGGGAATTACAAACAACAGAAGGGTAGGTACTGGACCCAATTTCATAAACGCGACAGGCGATAATTGACAATGACAATTCCCCGTACATTACTGTGTTGACAAGTAACGCGACAGACTTACAGACTTAACGTCATAGTGGGTAAGCTTTGTATCCCGAATCGTCACTGTCACCTGTCGCCTGTTGCGTTTATGAAATTGGGTACTGGTATAAGGTGAAGGGTATTTAATTATTACCTAAAACATGGTATTCATGCGTAGTCTCACGTTGTATCCTTATTATTAGTGCCAGATTTACCTTATATTAAAACACATACGAAGCTAGAATAGGTACCTACATTGCAAAATTAACAATAAATGATATGAGCCATAAATATTTTGTATTTTACCATCAAGTGGCGTGTAAATCTAATGCCATCAAAAACAAAACTTGTAAAAAAAACCAAGTCTCGCAACTCAGTTCTCTACCGTAAAAAGTTGTGAGATCCATGTTATACCAAGTCGGTTGGCTTATTCAGTCCCTAATTAAGGGACCTTCTGTCTTAAGTTATTACTTAATTTGCTAATCTAACAACATCTTGTAGTGACCACGTTAATATAAAAAATCTTTTATGTTTCAATAAAATAGATTGACTTGGCCATCGCATGAAAACACATGCTGATGTTGCAGACTCGAATCCTGCCCTTACCCTAATTTTTCTTTGTGTTGTCATTCATTACATAGCATTTTAAATTTAAGCAAGTGTTACCTGTATAAGGAGCATCTTCGGAAAACCTTATAAGTGCAATGTCATTTCGTTTCTCTTTCTCATCGTAATCCTTATGTGTTATCACGTGTTCTATTCCGATGCTGAAACTGCCTTCATGACAATTGACGC
This sequence comes from Ditula angustiorana, assembly GCA_963691745.1. Classification (NCBI taxonomy): domain Eukaryota; kingdom Metazoa; phylum Arthropoda; class Insecta; order Lepidoptera; family Tortricidae; genus Ditula; species Ditula angustiorana. The sequence goes on from OY829495.1 coordinate 5,750,951, forward strand.
CAGTACCGTCATCAACGCAGTTTGGGCTCTTGTGGGCCATAAAACGGACTACAGTCCTGAAAATTCGTAAAAAAAGTATCATTAGAAGATTTTTCATAAAGAGCTCTCCATACAAACGGTGGTCTCTTTTTTTGTATGCTGTTGTTATGCTTAGAACTAATTTTGTATGTTTGATTTCTGAATATTTTTCATAGATATTTTTTATTTAATTTTTAATAATCTACTATTCTGTTTTACTTCAGTTTAGATTAGTTTTAATTGTTGGCTTTTATTTTAGTTTTATTTACAATTTTTGTTTTTTCTTCTTCATAGATATGATAATGTTTGCATTATACGAGATTCAAACGAAACACAAAAGTGTGAAATTATAAAATTAAAACTTATAGACAAGTTAAGAAATCATAGCTACTTACGGCCTTCCGTATTGTCTCGTGAAAGTCGTCGTGAAGCATTGTGCTACAGATAACGCATATCTGCCGCTGATTAGAACTGCGTTGCGGAACTTCCCTTTGATCCCCCTTTGAAATTCTATCATACCTATCCATGGGAATATTTCAATTTCTTTCATTTTTCCATCTGAAAAAAATGTGTATCTGAATAAAATCGCTCTTTTGATAATCGTAGATTTTGACCTCTTCGGCTGTGTCAATATATTTGATGCTGACACTATAACTAATAGATGACTTGTTTGTGTCAGAGAAATCGAGCTCCACGAGTTGAAGGAATTGCAATGCTTATATCGTCAACATACAACATACTTCTTCTGATTTCTTCCATCTACATGTACTATTTATTTCATGTTATCCCAATGTAAAAATATTACTTGAAGTTGAAGCTCGAAGGCCTTACTTTGAACCAGCTCGTTAGAGGATGCGACGCCGCAGCAACGGGACCGAGGGTCGGGAGGGTCAGCTGTCAGATTGCATTGGTCCAGCTCCCAATTGTCTGGACAGCATACCTGCAGATACAGATAATTAAATAACATTTATTTTAAATGCATCTTGGAACAAATTATCTTGCCCAGCGGCCCTAACATGACAGCCCAGGTTTAGTTTAACCCCTCCCTGTGTCTCTGTCTAACTAGTGTTATAAGAAAGGGACGCAGATAGAGATAAACTAAACTTGGCCAGTCATGTTAAGGCCACAGTGCTAGTTAAATCGTGCAAATTACTCATGTAATGTTAATTTTTCCACCATCTCTTCATATAAAATAAAATAAACAACACTAACGCAATGACCACGATTCGTCGACCGAACATCGAGCAGTCAACAACAGCTCTTGTGGATTCCTCTAGGTATATGTATAGGCGAAACACGTGTCAACGTCAAGTAGAATTTTTCCTGGTGGATGTGGTTTTTGTTGCGTTTATATTGTTTACTTTAAATAAATGGGCAGAAGGGCAAACTAACGTAATATAGAGTTTGTAGTTATCTAGAAAAAATCGTAACCGTTGTTAATAATGACAGAAAAAGAGAGATATCTACATATTTCTGTAGTCGACTGCAGTCTAATTAAGATATAGGTAAATATTTAATATATAAATATAAAATTTGACACAAGAAACAACGGCAGATCTTTGTCAGCAGTTAAAAGTTGTTTACTTTCCAAATGCCCTTATTTTATTGTGTTATTGTTTATTTTATAAATGGCGCCGGCTCCGTTCAAACACTTTAAATGAGTACAAACAACGATCATTGCAGCAAAATAACATTAAATAAATAAATACTTGGGTAAATTTTCAATTGAAGTAGTCCAAAACTAAGCAAAGCTTGTATTATGGGTACCTACTAGACAACAGATAAACATGCTTATATAGATAAATACATACTTAAATACAAATAACATCCATGGCCCACGTACAAACATTCGTATTCGTCACACAAATATTTGCCCATACCAGGATTTGAACCCAGGACCACTTGCACAGTAAGCAGACACACGTGCCACTGTGCCATACAGGTCGTCAACATTGTACTGGTTACGTGACACAGAATTTACTAAGCGAAAACTCTTGCCGATTCTTTTTTCCAAATACCAACTCTCTTTGCAAAGCATCACATTGAAATAAATCTAAGTGTCAAATCCTAAACGCCATTGGGCGTTTTTCGCACTCACACACGCATACGGCTGCTGTTCATATACAACACATGCAGTTTTGACGAGTCGGCACAGAGTGGGATGCTTGCTACCCCGGCGACGGCGACGGCGGCGGCGGGATCCAACGCCGTGCCGGCGCCGGCGCCGGTAAGTGGAAAAGCCAGTCATACATTTTGATACATTTTTACTTCCCCATTATTCGTACAAAACTATTTTTCTATAAGTTCAATAAGGACCAAGAAAGCTGCCTCCGTGTATTGTTGGTACAGTTAGCCGCAGAAATAGCTAAACACTTAAGAGTCTTGTCGTAGTAAAGTCTGAAATGAGAGGTGCTCGAATTTGTCACATTACTGTCAGCGACAAGGTACAGTCAGTCTCAGAAGTAGGTCAGTACTTTAGAACCTTGTCGTAGTAACGGATGAAATGAGAGTTGCTCAATTTTGTCAGAATTTATCCACTGCGCTCTACGATTTATATCTACTAATAGAGCAAGTTGTATTTTTAAATCCAATTTGCTCTACGAGTTTTAGTGATAGAGCAAATTGAACTGTCTGTCTCCAATTTGCTCTAACGTTATAACTAGTATAGCAAATTGGAGAAAAACAGTTCAAGGAGGAAAAGGAGGAAAAGTTTGATTTGCTCGATTTGTTTCCGACTAATGATGGCAAATTGAACTGGTTTTCTCCAATTTGCTATACTAGTTTAAACTATAGAGCAAATTGGAAAAAATCAGTTCAATTTGCTCTATGACTAAAACTCGTAGAGCAAATTGCAGGAAAATGTCTAATTTGCTCCATTGGTTGATACACATCGTAGAGCATAGTGGATAAATTCCTGAAATGAACTGAAATTATGATTATTAGTATTAATTAAAATTAGTAGGAGTAAGATAGTAACATTAACGAGTCAGCTAACTACCTTGAGACCCTGCGCATTTAACCCTATTTTGTCTGATTATAAATATTTTTACTCCTAATCACCCTATCAAAGTCCTCTGCATCTACACTAATAAAATAAAGAGATAAACTTTGTTTGTTTGTTTGTATTTAGGAGGTAATCTTTGGAAGAACTGAACCGATTCCAAAATAATCTTTCACTAATAGAAAGCTCGTGCGAAACGAAGTCGCGTGCGTCCACTAGTCGTATATAACTACGTCGTCGTCTATATTTCTACCTTGCGTTCTATTGCCATTTAATTTATTCACCTTTGGTATAGTTTTGTTGTACCCGCATGCTGATTTCCTTAGTAGATAAACTTCGGGTTTGGTAAGTTTTGACTTCATCGCGATATCCCACAGAATACCGCAGTCCAGTATGCGTTGACATTGTCCAGGCTTTCCACTTGGCGTTGTACAGGTGTCTGCAAAATTAAAACGGTTTATGGTTACCTTATTCAAGCTCAGGTCGGGCCTTTGGTTTGGAAAGTTTTTTGTCTAATCCTTTCACTGACCCACCTTTTAACTAACAGCTGCAGGCTAATACTTAATAATAATTGTTATCCTGTAGCAGGAGCTTATACAGTTCTATTGTATCTTTTTGAAATGAAGTAAAGCAATTCAGTATTTAAGTTTCAGGCTATTTTTCATTTTAATTTAGTTTTACCTACGAATTTTTTCTTTGGTTGCTTTTAAATGGTTTATATTGCGTGTAGTTATTGTACTAAATCTAATTTCCGACATTTATAGCAAGTATTTTAGTTTTAGCAGTCAGATTGGCTTGGCATTTGGTAAGTATGGTGTATGAGAAAAATAATAAAAAGTTCATTATTGTTATTCAAGCCGGGAGATATTCCTGCTAGAAGTTCACTTTACAAAAAAAAAAACTTGTATTTTCCCTGAGGTACTAATCTGATGACTATCCAATAAAAACACCGTCAATAAAGCAGCTTATGTTTTTTTGCATAAACTTTTTGTCATAGAAGCTAAAATTCATAAAATTAATTACGTAATTGCAAATCTAGGCGATGTTGCATTTGGACTGCATTGGAAAACTGGTTGACGGTTTTGGCCCAAGTTGAAATAAACTAAGCTCGCATAGAGTTCATTTTAGTGTTCTAGAAAATGGAAAGTGAGCTGACCTGGGTTGTATTATAGAACTGAGATAACTGTACTAGTCTTTGACAGCGACCTAATAATTTACGAGAAGATACGGAAACGTACCAGCAAAAACGAGGTATTAAGATTATATTCAGTTTCAAACACTGGGACGGTTACCTCATATACCAAAAATAAACATCTGAAAAACATTTTCCTTCCTTCTATCAGCAGTCCGGTAATAACGGAGCGAATAATGTGGTAATAAGCCATAAATAACAACAAGAGCGATAATTAAAGCATAGAGAACGTCACAGAAACAGGATTCTACAATTGATGGACAATGCTCAACCCATGGATACTCTAAATTTTAGAACTGTACTCTCTCACTGTCGCAGCCATTGCCGGTTTCGTCTATTTTCATTAACCTTCTCAACGGAAACTATGGAGAACCATGAAGACTGGTTCACCCATAAGATAGTATAGCTCTAATTTTACTACTGTCCATACAAAAACAACAACAAGAGCAACAAATACTATAAACTACATTGATCCACACAGGTAAACAAAAAATAAAACATGGACAGGAAAAAAAATATACCAAGTTTCAACACCTGGTTTTATTAATGAGGATATTATGGTTGATAATCATCAGCAGCTTGACACAAAACGCTGCATAGATTTAGTTTTATTGTATTTGATTTTGGGTATATTATTTACTTTCGCATGAATGCACATTTACCGAAAGCCGTATCCTATGCCTGTTCTCCACTATATGTAGACGACTTAATTGTCCTGAGTGTAAACGCCAGATCACATAAATTTGATAGCAACTATGCATAATAAAAACGCGGAATATTCAAAGTTTAATTAATAGATTCAGGCGTTACTTTGCGGAGGTCCATATTAACAAACTGGAACAAATTACCTTGCTACTCCGCGAAACCAGTGCCGGGATCGTGTAATTTTAGTGTTTAGTGGTGGTGGTGTGTAGTTGAGTCTGTGTGATATATGTTGTTTCGTGTGGAAGCGGAGGAGGGTGGGTTTTTGCATGAACATATATGTGTCGCACAGACGCAGCTATTTTGCACGAGCCCGGCACTGGTTTCGCGGAGTAGCAAGGTAATTTGTTCCAGTTTGTTATTCAAAGTTTATAAGTCTGCGTATAAGTATGAATATTTTGAATTTACTCACCAGCTTGAACGTAGAACGCCAACAGTAACGTCCCAATAACTGACCACCGCGGATCCATGGCGAAGAATGAGGATTGTTCTCAATGATTTTTCACGTCGTTGACCTAGCAAATGAATTACTAACTCCTTCCTTCCTTATTGATCAACGAACCTTTTCTTGCGTCTGAGCGACGGCACATGAGGATAAATATTCTACAAACTTTTAGTAGTCGCAGTGACGTGTTGTATAATTAGGTATGATAGTAGGTAGGTATGTATAATGTTGCCACTACTGGCTTGACAAGTATTTCTATTATTTATTTTGTGTTGTTATTTATAGTAAAACACAGTGGGTTATTTGATTAGAAGATCACAAACAAGACGTTAAATGTGTACAAAGGTGGAAAAAAGTTCGTAAGGCGATCACATCATTCGTTTTTTTGAAGAGATATATTGCAAATTGTAGTCCTCGTGAGAAGTAGAGGTGGCTACAATTTAGTAATTATGCATTAATAATAAGAAGGAATTGATGATCGAAAGGGTCGGCAGTTCGAACCACCATCAACGTTCGTCCAGACGGATGCACCTTTGATTGTGAATTACTTTACTAAGGGCCTGTTTGACCACTCTCTGATAATTTCCTGGTATTATTTATTATCCAACAGATATCCATGATGCCGTCTCGGTCTATTCTATTGACACAAACAAAGACGGCATTTAAGATATCTGTTAGATGGAACTTATCAGATAGTGGTGAACTATAGTCAGTCTAGTATTACGTAAATACATTGGCACAAGGATCATATTTGGACAGAATTGTAGCTAAAACCGGCGCAAAGTGACGCTTGAATATATTAGCTACGTAAATAAAACACGTTTTTGCGATTATTGTACATAGCTATTTATTGTGTGCCAGTTTTTGGAACCTTGCGGTTTTGCGCGCGATGATAGCAAAAAACCCAACGTTATGTATGACCCCGATCTCACGGAAGACGGGACTGCCCCTGCGGCCCTAAACTGATGACGGAGGTTTAGTTAAAACGTCCCTGCGTCTCTGTTTAACTAGTGCCATAATCAAGGGACGCACATAGGGATAAACTATGTACACTTGGACTCTTATATTAGAGAAATTGGTATAAAAAGCCACGTGCGTGGATAGGGAAAGCAAAGAGACTTGAGGTGAAGGCTTACACAAACAACTATACAGTGCCATACAAAACAAATCGATACGTTCCAATGGGAATAGAACTCTCCGGTACACAAATTACTTGCTTTGTGTACGTGAACTTAATTCTGATATCCATATTTGTACACTTGCGTCGTCACTTCTTCCTAGGACTGGCGATGCCGCAAACTTTACGTAAAACCAAAAGAGTTTAGGGGTTTAACGATCTGTCAGGATCGCTACCACCATTTTGTATGCTAGTCCAGCCGCTAAGCAGCAGTGCTTGCACTGTTGTGTTCCGGCGTGGAGAGCAAGACAGCCGGTGAAATTACTGGCACAAGAGCTATACCATCTCAACCGTTTGCAGTAACAGTTTCCTTGGTGTTGTGGGTGTCATAGGCGGTGGTGATCACTTACCATTAGGTAACTAACTTGCTCATTTGCCTTCCTATTTTATAATAAAACCACAACAGGCGCAAATATAGCAGTTTCACCAGTGGCTACATTTAGCGTTTTGTGGTTGAAACGCTGGGGTTGTGGCGTCCGGGAGTCTATCAAATCTTTAATGCATTTTTAGGGACACCTGGTCATGGCCGCCAAAGAGTGACTAAAATACTGACCTACATTTGGCACAAAGAATTGGCACAGCCGTGTAACGTAGCAATGCTACCAGCATTCTGGGCACGATTCTCACAGGCTGTGACGTTTCAGATTTAGTTAATAAGTACCTATAGAATTGTATTTTAGTTTTTTTTAGTAGTTTTTTCACTTAATAGTTTAGTTTTATAATTTAATTTAATTTCTCTTTACTTAAAGTTTGCATAAATAAAATGATCTGAATAGTTTACTTAAATTCAAAAGTACCTAAATATTTTTTTGATCTACTTCATGCTAAGTCTACTAATTTGAAACATTGTTTAATTCATGGTATTGGTGTTTGTTTAAATGCTACGTGGAGTGTTAAATAGAAGACTATTATAGGTCGTTTTATCAAGAAAATTAATGTTGATTCTGACCTTTTCAGCTTTTAACAGCCTGCCAATTGCAGATCTCGTGTTAGAGATCTAAATAGGACGCCTATAGGAACCTACGAAAGGTCACTTCTTAATTTGAAAATGTCCATCACGGCGAATATATTTAATGTTTTTTTTTGTAGTAAGTTATCAGAATAAATAACTGTAATTTCTGTCAAATTAAGGGTGAAGACTGCTTTGGATCGTATGTCCTCGGAATTGGTTCAGTCGCAGTATGCAACCACTTTCTTAAATAATTGTTAACCATTTTTTACAAGGTTTTATCTAACTAAGTATTTAGCATAAGCATGAAAACCAGCTGACAATGCAATACTAAAGTACAACTAATAAAAATCTTGGCCTAAAAATGAATGTCTGAATAGAAGTTGTTCCTAGATTAGCAAATTCGATAATATCAAGGTTTTCCGTACGCTATCAACCAATATGCTGTTACTGGCCTCGTAGTACCTTGATGAAGTAGTTCATTCTTTTCGGACCTTTCCACCCACCCACCGCGTCCTTGTTAACACGCCAAAAACAAAGATAAAATTTGCGCGTTCGCAGCATTGATTTATCGCAGACAGAGTTACGGGTAATACCGTTTGAGTTATTTTTCTAAATCGCCTCTTTTCACCGCCTAGCGGGGATCCCGTCATTTCTCTTTCGGACGAAGTATACAAATTGCTCGCAGTTACGCCACTAACGTCGGGTGTTACTAAGGTAACAGATGAGCCTGAGCCATGAGCCTTCATGTTTATTGTATGCCGCGATTGTTTTGCTAAGCTCGTCTTTACAAGGTATTATTCAACTTCTCCGTTTGTCTAGGTCTTTAAGCTAACGGTAAACTGAAGGTGGATTATCGACAAGCGTTTCGATATACACTTAGACGTCTGTTCTTGTAAAAGAACCAAAGGTACCTTAGCAGCACTAGCCACGTCACGCTCCTAGTGGTACGCTAAATAAAAGCGCAATTATGTCTCTAAGGGATTAATCTCCGATAGCCTTTGGGTCCTTAGCAATAGCTACTATTTGAGGTATACGTATAAAGGTTCATATATTACCTTAAACTTTTGGGGTTCTGATTAGTTTAATATTAATATGTTTTATATCAATTAATGTTTAAGATAATTCAGATATCGGAACACAGATTGTCTTGCTTTCTAGCATAGGTGTTTCCCAGAGACTTCCACAGTTGTCGATCATGAGCTATGTGTCTCTTCGATGTGGCATTAATTAAAAAAATAAAAAATAATTAATTGCAGCATTAATTTTATTAATTGCAGCTTTCAGATCGTCTTCCTATCTATGTGGTGGTGTTCCTCTTTTCCTCTTCATTTCAGCCTGATACCAATAAGTTGCTTTCTCTCGTGACAGTACGTATTACTGTTCTGTCAAACAGAAATTAAGATTGCAGTTCAAATTTTAATTAAGTTCATTAGTTAGTAGTTAGTTCATAGTTAAGTTCATTAGTTGGTATTCACAATGATTTTATCATCATCATTATCATCATTACCAAGGTCTCCCATAAGGTGGTCGTAGTTGGATGCAGAAGGTCAGAAACTAATTGTTGCGGTGTTCTTTGAGGAAGACCTATATCAAGTAGCGACCATTTTCCAGCTGATGCTAAAATTGTATACCTAACTGGCGTTCAAACTTGAAGGATGATCATCAAAATATACAGTTAAAGAAGTAAAACCAACATAAATACAAATAATGCGCTTGATTGTTTGTATAGAATCACCAGTATGTTCAAAAATACCCTAAAACTCAATTACTTCTAAGTTATTTGAACCTAAACATTATGCCAGTTTTAAATTGCATTTACTTATTACATAGAGTCCTAAATGATTGTATTTAAAAGCAACTAAGCGCTGACTTCAAGAAGCTTTTCAATTTCAATCTTGTAAAATAAACGGCATCACGTAATTTCGAACTAATTTATATCCCTGTTAACACAACAAGTGCATCGCGTAAAATTGAGATCCATTTCAATGGAATGCAGTCGCACACTGCACTGAACCATTATTATCTGCACCGTCTATTTCACTCTAATCACGTTTGAACACGACTGATTCTCCTTTGGCAATTGCATAAAGTAATTTTGCGGAATCTAGGAGACGCGTGCATTAACCATTTAAAGTAGAGCTGTGGTGTATACCGTTTTTGTACCAGTATTGAGCGTAGGAGTCAATACACATGAAGACAAGACGGATCTTTTTAGGTTGGTAACGGTGAACAGTTATACGAGAAGCAGGAGACACTTCAGTGCTCGGATGACTGCCGGATATTGCACTGAGTTATCTGTGTACAAACACGTTGCAGTGACTTTAGATTTGCGCTTTTTATTGAGTGCTTCCTGAAGATGTTATATTTCACTTCCTTTCCCGCTTTTAGTGAGAAATATTTCGACATTTTCCAGAATTTCATACGAAAAGTTTTCATTTCTGAAAACGTGATTCAAAAAGTATTTTTGAATTGCTACTAGTTCTTTGAGACACTATTAATTCATTACTACTTATAAAAAGCAACGCTTTTGGTCGAATTCAAAACAGCTGTCTGAGTGAATATCATATCATTAAAACTATACGAACTTGCCTAGATTTATTTTATAGTATTTAAAATAATAAAACGATCAGATTTTACCATTATAATATTACAGATCACAAATACCTTTGCCTAACGCTTTTGCTGGCGGTAAACGGGAATAGCTGCTATACCAATAAAACAACTAATTACATCTGGGTCACAGGCGGCAAAAGCCTTAACCAATCCTTAAAATTTTAAGAATGATAGTTTTATCAAAGAACAGTTTTTCTTAAATAACCTAACGCTCAAATGAACGTGGTTTGAAATTGTCAATTTTTCTAGTAAGCTTAAGTAAATTTATTCAAGAATCCCCTGTCTGCCTCCTCAAATGACACACGTAAATTATACAACCGTTCTTTATGAGATATAGAATCACTCGCATTTAAGATCTCAAACAATGTTCGGAGGGAGAGTTAATGCTGTAAGACAATAGGAACAACTGGGAATACTTGTGAAGTTTACGACGAGGATACTGCACTGCTTGACTTAACCAAATGGGTGTACGCATTATTTATTCCAAGGTATTGGATACAGTTGAGGCCGTGGTAAAGGGACGAAAGTAATCAATAAAGTGAACAAAAAAATGTTGTACCCACTTTAGGATATAGTAGGTAAATATAAAACCGGGCAAGTGCGAGTCGGACTCGCGCACCGGTGGTTCCGTCATCAACAACATCTAGTATCGCATTTTGCTTTGTCAAAAAATTGCGTTGCAAAAATAAGAAAATTGTGTTATTAACTACAAATTTACGGTTTTCGGATTTGTTATTTCATTTGTGCTATGAGACTTTGCTTCTTGCTAAATTTCATAGTTCTAGGTCAACTGGAAGTGCCCCGTAGGTTTTTGAATGCCTTACGAATGTATGAAACATGCGGCATAAACGGCCGTATTTTTTGATTCCGTTGACTTAGAAGTTTATTTTTTTCACGGCTCTAAGGAACCGCAGACTTGAGTATTTGACATTAATTTCAACTCAATACCTCCACGCGTTCTTGAGAAAAATGGTCTTGACAGACAGACTGACACACAGTTAGACGTACAACAAAGTGATCCTATAAGGATTCCGTTTTTCCTTTTGAAGTACGGAACCCTAAAAATGATACAAAATGTTTTCACTGTATTTAATAAATATGTGCGTTATCCACACTTTGGCTTATTGCTGGAGCTACACGATTGCAGCAATTTGCCTAAAGGGAAAAAAAGTGACCGGAGAGTTCTGAGGAATTGAATTAGTTCTGTCAATAAAACGCAAGTTTTTTTCACTTAAAAAATTTACGATCTGAGGTGCAATTTTTGAATCTCACCGGGTGATTAAAGTTCACCAAGATGGCCGTTTTTCATAGAGATTGGGCCATCTTGGTGAGCTTTAGTCACCCGGTGAGATAAAAAAATCGCGCTCCTGATCAAGATTAATGCATAAAACTAACAATAAAAGCGCGATATTATGTATGATGTAGTGTAAAATTAAATAACTATATGCGGTGAGCGTTGATCGTAAGCGTTAACTGGCGCGTATTTAAATACTTTCCACTATCTGAGGTAGACCAAGTGGCTGACCATACAATACGCCATTCGTTTAAGTAGCGAACGGTCGTACAGTGTATATATATGTCGCAGCTAACTTGCACGAGCACGGCACTGGTTTCCCGGAGTAGCAAGGTAATTTGTTCCAGTTTGTTGACCATAAAATGTCCGTGTCTAAAGTGAAACTCAGATATAATAACTCTTTCAATATAAAACAAAACCAGATGACATACACTGCACCACAGGCAGCGAATATCAAAAGGATATACAAAGCACTGCACTCGGCCGGGCCAAGGCGTGAAAAGGCGCAAAATTTAATAGAAACGTGTACACTTTTCATGTCCGCAACTACAAAAGCGGTGAAACGAAATACACGGCGTAAATTTTGTGGAAATACCGGTGATGGAGTGCCGGCGGAGTACGCTGGGCAAACAGCGGGTTAAAGTGCGGGCTTTTTGACTGAAATTTGTGGAACTTGATCAGAAGCATTGTATATCATTTTTGTTTAGCAGTTTAATTCAAAGTCAAAGTTGAAGTTCATAAAAAGTTAACAATCTTTTTAAGCTAACAAATGTTTTGTCCCTTTCATTTGAGGGCAAACGTCACAATGACAGATAAAGACATAATTTGATATTTACTCATTGTCAAGTCATGTACATTATAAATATGGATGTTAAATTAGTATAAAGTCAGTCCATGACGCCCTGTAAGGGCACACAATAAAAATTAGTAACTAAATCTAGAATTACATAATATGACGTCAAAATATGATAAGAAATTAATACATTAAATAATAGTCATGCAGTGATATTTGTCGACCTTGAATTATGATGAACGAAATATTACTCAAATATTATTGTGTTATTAAGTTTATAAGGCACATGTATTACAGGCCAATAACCAATAATCAAAATAATTAGTTTCGTGGTGTTCAAATATATTTTGTGATTTTTGTTTGTGGCCCGCTCAATAACGTGAAATGTTTATATAAACATAATAATTTAAATAATAATTTAAAAAGCTTTCAAGGTGTCTTTCAACACCTACAAACTACATCTTGGGTTCTACTACAAACTACATCTACTTTGCCTAAACAATATTTTTTTAGATTGTTTTCATTATAAAGTTGAATACTAAAAACCTGCTAGGTATTTAGACCCATTTGCTACTAAAGTATGTATGTATGTAAATTTTGTATTGTACAAAAAACATAATTTACAAAAAGAGATACAGTAGAATCTAAAGTATTTCAAATATTGAAAGAATATCATGACTTAGATTTTTACGCAAGTCAAGCGTAACCTGGCGTAATTCAAAAACTTCCGCCCCCTTTTGGCGTAATTGTGCGTAAAACGTACGCCTCGCAGCAGCGGAAAGGATAAAACTTTTAACGACAAACTTAATTTAATTCAGCAACTTTCAAAATAAACTCGAGTAATAAACGTTAGGCTTATGAAGCGTTTAAAGTCACGTGTGACGTCATAAAATCTTCAGCATAAGCAATTCAGAAGCGAAGACAGACTGTCATACAAAGTAAAAAATAATAATCTTCGAATTCTGCAAATGAAAACAAAAATATTTTTTGTTTCTAGTACAAAAAACTTTCATAACTCACTGATCCTGCTCTAGAATTTGTTTCTCTCGCTTTCGTCATAAGGCCAGATATCCATCGAACGCATTCGCGCCTAATGTACTAGCTCAAATTTGAGCGTTACAACGGTTAATTTAAGTTAAGTTTAACAGCTGATTACTTTTTTTTACTCACAATGTACCTTTTTTCAACCTTGAAGCCAAAATTTAGAGAAGAAACAGACGAGACCGTATACATGAAGAAAAAAAACTATCGACGTTTCTCCGTAAGGTCTATTCGTTAGTTTATTTAGTTATGGTCTTAAAACTTTGAGTTCCCTCTTTTTGTGGCAAATGAGCTTTTAATTTCTGCGTATACAATATTTGTGGCAATTCTATTCTGTTTACGTACCTCATTCCTTTACAGTTACATTACCATCAAAAACTTCTGATTTTTCGACAAGTTGAAATCAGGTAAATCTCTACATATTAGAATTATACTCTTTCATTATCGGAGCAATCGCCATGTTTCTCTTTTTCCATTCCTCTCTTTTACGTCCTGAAGGCGGGGAATGGAGAAATATGGCAATTGTTTCACCAACGAAAGAGTATAAGCTCTCAGTCTTACAAAGTGTCCACAAGCAAAACTGCTGCTTCTAGTTTGATCAAAAGCGTACCCTGAAACAGGAAACGGAAAAAGTTTGGTTACTTAATAAATTACTCACAGGGTTGGCTTCATAAAAACATGAAAGCTCTACGGGACCGTAACCACCAACCCTGACAGTAAGCAATCCTTCTTCCTGCCTTTCCCTGCTTGGCGTCTCCTAGTGGTAAAGACAGTGGCCTCTCTACGTTCGCTCCAGCTCGCATAACCTGCAGTCCCCTGCGTGTCTTATGCCGTACTGCGAGACCTACAGCCCGAGAGAAGTTCTAGTTTACATAACCAACGTCAACCACTAGTTCCACGACCCTATAAATTCTCGTACTCGTCTATTGGCCGCAAATATATAATTGTATTGAAATCTTTGTTTCTATTATATCCCACGAGGTACCCAAACGCGAACATGGATGCGCTGTTACCAGTTTGTGTAACAGCGGATATCAAACCGACCCTTCTTAATAATATGAACAGACACATAAAAGTACTAAAATTGTAAGCTGGAGTGTCTTTAACCGTTTCGAAATGGTAAGCTTAGCATATTACATTACCACATTAAAATTTACGATAATATTGCGTCACACGTGTTCACAAAGCATTAAGTTACAATGAAATTGCGACGTTTGTAAAATAAAATAGATAATTACTCTAAAATATTTATAACGTTATCGGGACTTTAACGCGACTAAAACATTGTTAATTAATCTCAAAAAAGCGAGAAATCGATTCGAATTGAAGCGAAGTGTTAAATCGCGAAAGTTTAAAACAATTCACTCTAAAATACTTTGGGCCCCTCGTTCATTGGCCGTGATGCATCACGTTTGCGATAGTCTGCCAATCGGATTGGCTGATCGTCAGGCTGTGCCAGTTTGATTGACGGATTCTTGTTGCACACGTAACGCCGCTTCACTCGACAATGGGTCCTAGTGCCCACTTAAATCCGCAATTGCTCTGCCAACTTGCCCGTTGAACACAATACATTATTATTTTTTTTAATTCAGGCGTTACTTTTCGGAAATCCATATCAACAAACTGGAACAAATTACCATGCTACTCCGCAAAACCGTGGTTGGAAATTAATGGTTTCTCGGAGTAGCAAGATACTTGTTTATTTAATTTACTCCAGTTGTGGAACACAATATTGCAATATTAGCGTTGTTTAGCTCTGTTTTCCTTGTTTTCTTCTGGTGTTTCTGGGGTCCTTTCTCATAAGCAGCAAAATTATGAATTTACATCATTTAATTTTAAATTTACTACCAGGTTTTCGGTGAAGGAAAACATCTGTACAGTGTGTAAAATGGCCAATGTCGCATTAGAAAGCCCTCTTATTACAAGTGGAGGTATGTGACCAGCGCTGGGATTATACAGGCTGGAGATGACGATGATGACAGTATCCGCAGTGCATCTTTTCCAGAATAGAGATAGGAGCCAATTTTATATCAAAAGTAAAATTCAGAGCAACTCTGATATTTTCAAGGAGACAAGTAGAAAATTGGCCAGTTTGAACAGTTGCTGAACACTGGCGGTCTGCCCACTCATTCCACCCACTGCTCGCTATTAGGTATAATTTTAAACTACCCACTTGCCCCGAGAATACTAAGCTTAAAGAAAATCTAGTCTAGCTTTATTATAAAATGCTACGTCTGGCTGCATCTAATGTTTAAAAAAACCAACTCTTAACTTCAACAGTAAGTTCATACCTTTAAAGCTCCAACGCTGAGTGGAGTGTTATAAGTTTGAAGCTTTACGAAAAGAAGAGTGAAAACATGAGTTCATTTTAGTGGTTATAATAGAGCGGTATAGTCTAGTACTGCGGGTGGTAGGACCTTGTGCAAGGTCTGTCCGGAGCGCTAACAACGCATCTGCAATCTGCTTTGTGTTGCGCGTGTCAATGGGCAGTGGTGGTGACTTCTTTTCTTTTTCTTTTTCTTTAATGGCGGCCACGAGGCTTGTGCCAATGTCAGTAAATACATGCAATTGTACGGTTTGGGTCAAAAGACCCCCTTCCTCCCGTCGGGTTATAAGCCATCGGCCAATGATATCCCACCGTATAGGCTAGAAAATCATTGCCGGATGCCCAGGGTGCACCGGCCCAGGTACTGCTCTTCCCCCCGGAGAAGTCCATAAGGGAACCGCAGCACTTGGGCACACGAGGAGGAAGCCCGACCTGGTGGTGGCTTACTATCAGGTGACTCACTTGGTTATTGTAATCGAAATTATTTATTTCTAAATTTTTTCGATTTTTCTTTTTGTATTTTTTTTACATTAAAATTAAATTTAAAATGCTATATAATGAATAACAACACAAAGAAAAATTAGGGTAATGGCAGGATACGAACCTGCAATATCAGCATTCCGTACCTTGCGTATTCCAGTTTCCGCCACATTACCGTTGCCATACCCTGCGAATTTTTCAATGTGTTTCGTCTTTACGGTCATTACATTATTGATATTTTTTCTAACTACCCTCGGTGTCATCTATGAGAAACTTAATCAAGTCTTAATCCTGCTATTACCCTAATTTTTCTTTGTGTTGTCATTCATTATATAACATTTTAAACTCACTTGGTTGTCTGCATTCTTATTTTTTTTAAGTGAATTTCTTTTTAAGTAACCAATAGCTGAAAATCTAGCTTGCACGAGTTCAGTAGCAATCGTTTCAGTCTTAATTAAGTTGTATTTTTCAGAAAATAAGGATGCCAGGGGAATTCCATTCCTTAGCGGTTCGCATGTGTCATGTTCATATCCGAATGGACAGGGATTTGATTCAAACCGCCATAGTAAATATTGTTCCTATTGGTATGACCGCCATGATTGCAATCAATGGAGCGGGTACCAAAATAGCCATTGTCCTTTCTGCTGTGCGGTATAATTCTAAGTCTATATAAATAAGGAATACATTCCCTTGTTGTTGTCGGCTAAGTAGCCGAAATGTACAATTGAAAATGGTATTTTGCAAAATGCCAAAGTAATTTGTTTAATTTTTAACACAACTTTCAAAACTTATCCTGCCATTTGGCGATGCAATTAGCATGTTAGTTGTAAGCAGCTTTGCACATGAATGTCGGATATACCACTGTTTTCATGTTATAACACGAAAATTTGTCTCTGATCCGCTAACTGTCGCAGCTGTTGTGAAATACGACAGTTAATTGGAAGGGGGATGGTTTATACCAATTTGTTAAAAAGGACCTTCGCAAAGTAACGATTGAATCAATCAGCAATTAAAAAAAACAAGCCCCTTTTTACGGCAGCCATTGTTTTTAGTGACATTTGGAATTCGGCGCAGCGTACCCAGCACTCGTCGCTAACGCCGCCGGCAGTTATATGGCCTAACAAGCGACTGCATAGCTTTGTGGCCAAACAAGAGACAAATGTGACGAAAGCGGGGTACTATCTCTTCGCCGAAAATCCTTTTGCAGAACGTTTACCTCAACGGTTTTAATTTCACCGAAAGCTTTGTTTTACACAAGCTTTCAAGTATGTATGATATCATTAATATTTCAGTCAAGTTTTGTTCATTTAAAAAAGTTTGCGGATAAAAACTCAAAACCGCATAAAAATTTAAAGAGATGCGATGAAGTTGGTCAGTATTTTAATGGCAGGCATACCAAAACCACCACTATTATCTCATTCTCGTTCGATTCCCGGGAGGGGCAAATGTTTGTATGATGAATATGAATGTTTGTACCCGAGTCTTGGATGTTATATGTATGTATTTAAGTATGTATATCCATTGCTAGTATAAGCTTTGCTTAGTTTGAAACTAGTTCAATTGCTGAGAATTGACCTGAGATATTTATTTATTTGTTTATTTATTCTAGCTCGTCTCAATACGACTACTAACCAAACGCTTAAAAGCAAGTTGCGATCTCAAACAAAATTGTCGATTTCGATCAAAATAGTAGATGTTGTGTAAATTAGTAGTTCTCCTGTAAAACAGTTGAACTTCAGCAAAATAGTCTATCTCAAAGCACAAAAGCCGATCTTGAGCACAATAGTCGATATCGAGCAAAATAGTAGTCTTCTTTACATACCTACATACGAGTTTTGCTGTTGCGATTTTTATAATATCGCACACAACAAAAAACACCTTATAATCCAAACCCTTATTAGAGCATTTTTGTTGTAAATATTCTTTGTTTACTTTATCATAAACGTTAAAACACAGCAATTTTTTTATTAGAGGTGAAAAAAAATCTAACAAATCTATGCTGTTTAGAATAAATTTTTGTCCGTAGGCTAGGGACACGTAGTTGTATTGAGTAGTATCCTTTACCATTTTATAGATTTAAAAAAAACCATGGCAAAGCAATACATATATTATTTGACGACCTGTATGGCACAGTGGCACATGTGTCTGCTTACTGTGCAAGAGGTTCCGTGTCCAAATCATGGTATGGGCAATTGTGGTATGGGTATTTGTGTGACGAATACGAATGTTTGTACCTGAGTCATGGATGTTATTTGTATTTAAGTGTGAATAATTATCCGTTGTCTAGTATCCATAATACAAGCTTTGCTTAGTTTGGGACTAGGTCAATTGGTGTAAGTTTTCAAAGATAATTATTTATTTATTTTATTTATATATTGCAATAAAGCGTAACAGCGTCGCTAGGACACTACAGGCCATATACCAAAAGATAGAGTTTATGAAACTAGGAAGGCTTGCAACTTCTAACATTTAGTAACTAAGAAAGGGTACATTTTACATTCTAAGGGGCCTCATCCTACGAGTATAACCCCTTGGACCCTATGCCTTCATAACCGCAAACCACTAGCCAGCCTAGGGCGGGAAAGGGTTTAGTAAAACCGTCCTTCCTGCTTTGTTTGTCATTGTGGAATCTTTAAGTGAAAATCAGACAACCGTCAGCCTTAATATGACCGGCTAAGTTTGGCCTATCTCTGAGTTTATCTCTATATGTTTCAACAAACTGAAAAAAAATACCTTGCTACTCCGCAAAAGCAGTGCCGTGCTCGTGCAAGTTAGCTGCGTCTGTGCGACATATATAGCTTCATGCCAAACCCACCCTCCTCCGCTTCCACACGAAACAACATATATCACACAGACTCAACCCACCACCACCACTAAACACTAAACAACAGGATCGACGCGCGTTTCGCTTCTAAGACTAAAATTAGATCCCGATGATGCCTCGTACAGAGGCGAAATACAGAGCAATCGCTTTTTTTTCTACTCTTTGTCCATAGAAGACGATATAAATTAAAAAAATATGAGAAACTAGCATTATTTCCGGTACGTCACTGTATATAGGACAAATTTTCCCTAACGTCAGAATGATCGAACAACTAGGAAATATTTTTATACCCATGAGAATGCCCAATTACTAAACAGCTATGGTTAATGGGAAAAAGTCCCAACGGAGACAAAAATTTGCGTCAAAAGAATCTATGACACTATATCGGTAAATCTCCGGCGTTTTCACCTTTACTTATTACCGTTCCTTCATTAATTGTTAAAATACTGATCTACAAACGAGGACTTTAGTCAAGAAAGCTGTACACGGTTTTGATACTAGTTTTAGCAGAATTTTGAGCTAATCGTTTGGTATTTCGTCAATTAATTAAAGAAGGGTAATGAACAACGCTGAAAATGCTTTAGAATTACCGATCTATTTTATTTTGTTTTACAACTATGTTTTATCAAACCGTGACTAGAATACAATTGGAGAGTAACGTCAGCACACTGCCATTTCATAGATATAGGAATGAAGCTTGACGCAAATCTATGAAATGACAGTGTGCTGACGTTACCCTCCAATTGTATTTTAATCACGTTTTGATAATACGCGATTAAAGCAAGGTTTATTAAAATGAAATCCTGGAGCCACGGAGGCTCATAAGTAAGGACCACAGACTGGTCCGAAACATGTCGAGCAATAACTTGGCAATAAATACGTGCTTGAACCGTTTATTTCAATGTCTCAGTGTTACGGTAGTTTACGTTAAACATGAAGCAAGGTTGACATACCTTTTAATGCGGTAACGTATGGTCAGCCTCAGAAGTAACTAAATATTTTAGTACCTTGTCGTTGTCAGTTGTGACAAATTTGAGTAACTCTTATTTAATACGTCACGACAAAGTTCTTAACTGTTAAGCGACTTCTGAGGCTAGCTGTACCAGGGTGGAGGTAAAGGTACTTTTGACTTTCACCCCTAGAATTCCTTTTTATTACGGCCTATAGACAGACGAATAAATGCATATTATTATAATGTTTTACCGGATGAAACATTCCTACTCAAAGTAAAAACTTTGAATTTACCTCTGGCCATGTCCAAACGGTTACCCCTTTTGCGATTAAACTTGGCTAAGATCCATCTTCTTTAGTATTTGTTATGTTTAATTCAGCTTCCAAACCCAAAAAACTACATCGAGATCGACTTATCGGATCCAGAGCTACAAGGCCAGGGATAAACCATGAGAAACCGACAGACAGCTGTGTTTGTCCGTCTGTTAGACTCGCCCATAGCCTTGCTTTAAGCCCCGTACGCTTCAAGCTTATAACACCCTCTTTTTTGCGTCAGGGAGTAAAAAGAAGCGTAAAGTTTAAAGTCGAAATGCAATTTGCGAAAAAAGTAGAATAGAAGGGGCCTTCAGGAAAATTCCGATAGTAATTTTAAAGGGAAATGTCGGACGGATTCCCCGCTTGGGAGGAAAAACGCCAAGGTGCTAGTGGATGCTTCAAATACTGAGGAATTGCTTTTGATGCTTTAGTTTTGGGTTCCGCAAGACGCAGAAAGTTGGTTAAAAAAATTACTAAGGCTTGGAAAAAATCAAAGATACACAAATAGTTACACATGAAATACCCGATAACGTTATAAATATACCCAATTTCAATTTCCAATTTCCATATACTCGTATGTATAGTCGACCAAGTAATTGCTTGACCACTTTTGAACCTTATCCCTTTGTGATACGGTCGAAAAGTGGTCAAGCAATTTCTTGGTCGACTATACATAAATAAATCATTTAACTAAATTTGATTTCATGTCAAACTTTCAATGCTCCTTCTTTTTCATTAGGGAATAAAAATAGGAAAATTGACAAGATTGTTTATCAAATTCAAATCAAAAAGCTATGTCAAATGCAAAAGCCGTCACTCACACGCCATGCATGGCTGGATTGCAACTGTTACGCCAGCTTCTCTAAATATTTTTTGCGCTGTACACACTAACGGATATATTCGCCCGAGGCGTTGGAAAAGTTAATCCATAAAACTTAGACTAAACTACACCCTATGACTCTAACATGACCATAAATATTGAGCAGTACTCGTCCCGTGGTCAGCATCACGGTAGAAATACCCGCGGAAAACATCTACTGCTTGTCCCAAAATGCCGTCTTGCTAAGGCTCGAAAGTCGCTCAGTGTCATGGGGGCAAAGATTTATAACACCCTTCCAAGTGAAGTTCTAAATTCGTCCAGTGACGTGATATTTAATAAAAAGCTAAAAGCACTTCTTCTGGATGATGCAAGATGGTCCGATGACCTCGTACAGGTGGCAGGAAGGCGCTGGTTGCATTCTGCTTCCAACCGGCCACTTTGGAAATCCATGGAGGAGGCCTATGTCCAACAGTGGACTTCTTGTGGCTGAGATGATGATGATGATGATGACTTCTTCTGGACCTTGCGTGCTACAATATCGACGAGTTCATCTTCAGGGATCGCTGATCCAGTCACTCCCGATTAAGGCGCTCCTTGTAATTGAAATTTTGGATATGTATTGTTTAATAATATTGCTTAAATAATAAATTATTGTACATTAGTAAATCTGTTAGGCAAAACAATTGTACATAATAAATTTTTTTTTTAATTAATTCAGCAACAACACAACAACAGTATTATTGTAATTTTGCTATATTATATTGTATTGACGTGTAAAATCATTGTTTTACCAATAAATAACTAAAACTGAAAAACATGACCGGGCCAGGTTAATTTACCTCTCTATGCATCTCGATCAAAATAATATCGTAAGAAAGAGATAAAGTTAGATAAACTAAACTTAGCCGGTCATGTTAGGGCAAATGAATGTTCAAGTGTAAAATTATTGTAGTTGTACAAATAGAGAAGATAATCACAACTCCTTTGTAGCCGATTTCGAATGACAGGTAAACTAAATTAAGCCCACTTTAGTATGGACATTCGTGTTAATTTGCACCTTAAACATGGTTATATGCCAATAAGCCCTTTATACGTCTATACGCTAGTATATACTACGAGTATGATAATGGTTCAAACTAACTTACCATCCATAGTACAAGCTTTGCTTAGTTTGGGAATAGGTCAATTGGTGTGATTGTCCTGAGATATTTATATTTATACTTATATTTAACTTAGCTGATCGCTTGATAACACTATAATAGTATAATAGTAAAGTTTTAGAACTTTATACGGATTTGGTCTGCATGTTAAAAATGGCAACAATTAAAGTGTTCATATAAATGATTTATTTCTACGTGTGCGGTTCAAAACATGTAATATCGTGCTAGCCATTCTCATCTTATCACGAAGGACGTCCACTGATAGACCAAGCCTCCTCTAAATATCGCTACAACGCCCGGTCCTGTTCTGCTAGCATCCAGCGGGGTCCCGCAACCCAGCTCTAGTAGCATGCTAGCGTTTATCGCACACGTAAACGCATCCGTCTCTCTCGCATACGCTTACTTGTTAGAAAAGGATATATG
The DNA here is from genome assembly GCA_963691745.1 of Ditula angustiorana. NCBI lineage: Eukaryota > Metazoa > Arthropoda > Insecta > Lepidoptera > Tortricidae > Ditula > Ditula angustiorana. The sequence continues at coordinate 5,773,478 of OY829495.1, forward strand.
GTTTATGTCAGCGATAAAAGCTAGCGTGCTAGGCCCCCAGGTCGTCGGTCCACCTTGTTGTGGTTGCCACGCGGTCACCACTAGAGAACTCTTTGACCCCATCGGCCGATATTGCGACAAGTTATATACAATAGAATAGAATAGAATAGAATAGAATAGAATAGAATAGAACCATTTATTTCAGGCTGCATAGGCCCATAGAAAAAATACCTTAAGGACTAACATACATATTTGACATTAAAATTAGCACGTTACTTCGGCGACGTGTGACCTAGTTTCGGGGTGTCCAGCAACCGCCCGCGAAAACAACGGAAAGCGACTCCCTTCGGCCAGAATTCTTGCTTCATGAAGGTTTCCCTGTGTGTGTTCTTTTATTTTGTTTACTTGTGTGAATCAATAAAGAGTATTTGTTGTTGTTGTTGTTGTTGTTGACAGATGATCGGTTGGCACCCTTCAACTGCTACCCAAGTCTAACAGTTCTTAAGAATACCCTTTTGAGTATTATTACGATTCCTTTGGGTCAGATAGGTTCAGTTCAGTACTTTTTTTGTGATAAGTACATAGCACGCGACTACATGTAATGGGTTCGGTGTTCGTTTAGATTCAATACCTTAAATACAAAGTTTTAGCTACAGAAGTATAAAAGTTATCCATTAATGATTGTAAAGATTACATGCAAACAAAAATTGTATTGCAGATTAATTAGATTAGCGATTACTGATACAAAAATAACTTCTTTTTTGCGATACATGTGTGAATCTCCTCATTTTAAATTTTGTCATCCTGCTGAGTAGAAAAAAAGGTTGTTTTAGTAAATACTAGCTAGTAAATCGAAAAAGCGTTTCCTCATTACTATTTCCATGAAAAACGGTTTAATATCAACTTTCAGTCCCGGAACCCTCGCCAACTTAAACTCTTCCGAAATAAATTTATTCCAAGAAATCGCACGGAAATCTCGATTATTCACGTAAATTGAAAACCTAGTATTGTCACGGTTGGACGAACACGACTAATTTTGTAGTGCTCCAGAAAGCGAGTAAATATTTCCACATTCAATGATTTGCTTTTCCACAAAATGCAAATATTCTTTATTGGATACCATACAGAGGTAAAAATAAATAAAATACAGCAAACTGGAACAAATTAGAGTCTGTGTGATATTTTGTTTCGTGTGGAAGCGGAGGAGGGTGGGTATTTGCATGAATGTATATGTGTCGCACAGACGCAGCTATTTTGCACGAGCCCGGTACTGGTAATTTAGTAACAAGGTAATTTGTTCCAGTTTGTTGATATTGACCTCCGCAAAATAACGCCTGAATCTATTAATGAAATAAAATACAGTTTAAGAAAATTTATAAGCTACAACAATAGGCGGTTTTACCGCTTGAAGCAATCTCTTCCAGACGACGAAAAAAGGAATTTGTTAATAGAAACGACTTGACTTAAGCGAAACCAAACGTCAAAAAGTGTCAAACGTATTTCTTAAAAAAATAATCTACACATCTACACAACTATATAAAGAGATAAACTTTGTTTGTTTTTTTGTTTTTTTGTTTGTATGTAGGGGGTAATCTCTGGAACTACTGAACCGATTCCAAAAAATCTTTCACTAATAGAAAGCTACACTATTCCTGACGGACATAGGCTACATTTTATTTTGATTTAAAACAGTTTTCAGTTTTAAATTTTAATATTTGCAAATCAAGTCAATAAGTTACATACGGAAAATGGCCGCTTTACCGGCCTGCGCTAAACAAATGGTTGGCCCATACTAAAATGACGTTTTACAAATATGATAAGTGATAAGCCATTTTTAATAAGTTTTGGGCACTAATCAATTTAAAAGTCAGTCAATAGTAAGTCAGTCTGTCATATCCGTCAGTCTGTCAGTTATCTGTCAGTCTGTCAGTTTATCTGTCAGTCTGTCAGTTTGTCTGTCAGTCTGTCAGTTTGTCTGTTAGTCTGTCAGTAAACCCATCAGTCTGTCAGTTTTTCTGTCAGTCTGTCACTCAGAGAGTCAGATTGACAGTTTGTCAGTCTGTTAGTTTGTCTGTCAGTTTTTCTGTCACTCTGTCAGTCAATCTATTAGTCTGTCAGTTTGTTTGTCTGTCAGTCTGTCAGTTTATCCGTCAGTCTGTCAGTTATCTGTCAGTCTGTCAGTTTATCTGTCAGTCTGCCAGTTTGTCTGTTAGTCTGTCAGTAAACCCATCAGTCTGTCAGTTTTTCTGTCAGTCTGTCACTCAGAGAGTCAGATTGACAGTTTGTCAGTCTGTTAGTTTGTCTGTCAGTTTTTCTGTCAGTCTGTCAGTCAATCTATTAGTCTGTCAGTTTGTTTGTCTGTCAGTCTGTCAGTTTATCCGTCAGTCTGTCAGTTATCTGTCAGTCTGTCAGTTTATCTGTCAGTCTGCCAGTTTGTCTGTCAGTCAGTCAATTTGTCTGTCAGTCTGTCAGTTTGTCTGTTAGTCTGTCAGTAAACCCATCAGTCTGTCAGTTTTTCTGTCAGTCTGTCACTCAGAGAGTCAGATTGACAGTTTGTCAGTCTGTTAGTTTGTCTGTCAGTTTTTCTGTCAGTCTGTCAGACAATCTATTAGTCTGTCAGTTTGTTTGTCTGTCAGTCTGTCAGTTTATCCGTCAGTCTGTCAGTTATCTGTCAGTCTCAGTTTATCTGTCAGTCTGCCAGTTTGTCTGTCAGTCAGTCAATTTGTCTGTCAGTCTGTCAGTTTGTCTGTTAGTCTGTCAGGAAACCCATCAGTCTGTCAGTTTTTCTGTCAGTCTGTCACTCAGAGAGTCAGATTGACAGTTTGTCAGTCTGTTAGTTTGTCTGTCAGTTTTTCTGTCAGTCTGTCAGTCAATCTATTAGTCTGTCAGTTTGTTTGTCTGTCAGTCTGTCAGTTTATCCGTCAGTCTGTCAGTTATCTGTCAGTCTGTCAGTTTATCTGTCAGTCTGTCAGTTTGTCTGTCAGTCTGTCAGTTTGTCTGTTAGTCTGTCAGTAAACCCATCAGTCTGTCAGTTTTTCTGTCAGTCTGTCACTCAGAGAGTCAGATTGACAGTTTGTCAGTCTGTTAGTTTGTCTGTCAGTTTTTCTGTCAGTCTGTCAGTCAATCTATTAGTCTGTCGGTTTGTTTGTCTGTCAGTCTGTCAGTTTATCCGTCAATCTGTCAGTTATCTGTCAGTCTGTCAGTTTATCTGTCAGTCTGTCAGTTTGTCTGTCAGTCTGTCAGTTTGTCTGTTAGTCTGTCAGTAAACCCATCAGTCTGTCAGTTTTTCTGTCAGTCTGTCACTCAGAGAAACAGATTGACAGTTTGTCAGTCTGTTAGTTTGTCTGTCAGTTTTTCTGTCAGTCTGTCAGTCAATCTATTAGTCTGTCAGTTTGTTTGTCTGTCAGTCTGTCAGTTTATCCGTCAGTCTGTCAGTTATCTGTCAGTCTGTCAGTTTATCTGTCAGTCTGTCAGTTTGTCTGTCAGTCTGTCAGTTTGTCTGTTAGTCTGTCAGTAAACCCATCAGTCTGTCAGTTTTTCTGTCAGTCTGTCACTCAGAGAGTCAGATTGACAGTTTGTCAGTCTGTTAGTTTGTCTGTCAGTTTATTTTTCTGTCAGTTTGTCTGTCAGTCATCCTGTCAGTCTGTCACTCAGGCAGTCAGTTAGATTGAATGTTGGTCAGTTTGTCTGTCAGTCCATCAGTCACTCAGCCACTCAGTCTGTCAGTCTGTCAGTTTGTCTCTTAATCTGTCAGTCTGTCACTCAGACAGTTAAATTGACAGTTTATCAGTTTGTCTGTCAGTCATCCTGTCAGTCTGTCACTCAGACAGTCAGTCAGATTTACAGTTTGTCAGTCTGTTAGTTTGTCTGTCAGTTTTTCTGTCAGTCTGTCAGTCAATCTATTAGTCTGTCAGTTTGTTTGTCTGTCAGTCTGTCAGTTTATCCGTCAGTATGTCAGTTATCTGTCAGTCTGTCAGTTTATCTGTCAGTCTGTCAGTTTGTCTGTCAGTCTGTCAGTTTGTCTGTTAGTCTGTCAGTAAACCCATCAGTCTGTCAGTTTTTCTGTCAGTCTGTCACTCAGAGAGTCAGATTGACAGTTTGTCAGTCTGTTAGTTTGTCTGTCAGTTTTTCTGTCAGTCTGTCAGTCAATCTATTAGTCTGTCAGTTTGTTTGTCTGTCAGTCTGTCAGTTTATCCGTCAGTCTGTCAGTTATCTGTCAGTCTGTCAGTTTATCTGTCAGTCTGTCAGTTTGTCTGTCAGTCTGTCAGTTTGTCTGTTAGTCTGTCAGTAAACCCATCAGTCTGTCAGTTTTTCTGTCAGTCTGTCACTCAGAGAGTCAGATTGACAGTTTGTCAGTCTGTTAGTTTGTCTGTCAGTTTTTCTGTCAGTCTGTCAGTCAATCTATTAGTCTGTCAGTTTCTTTGTCTGTCAGTCTGTCAGTTTATCCGTCAGTCTGTCAGTTATCTGTCAGTCTGTCAGTTTATCTGTCAGTCTGTCAGTTTGTCTGTCAGTTTGTCTGTTAGTCTGTCAGTAAACCCATCAGTCTGTCAGTTTTTCTGTCAGTCTGTCACTCAGAGAGTCAGATTGACAGTTTGTCAGTCTGTTAGTTTGTCTGTCAGTTTTTCTGTCAGTCTGTCAGTCAATCTAATAGTCTGTCAGTTTGTTTGTCTGTTAGTCTGTAAGTTTATCCGTCAGTCTGTTAGTTTATCTGTCAGTCTGTCAGTTTATCTGACTGTCTGTCAGTCAGTTTATCTGTCAGTCTGTCAGTTTATCTGCCAGTCTGTCAGTTTATCGGTCAGTCAGTTTATCTGTCAGACTGTCAGTTTATCTGCCAGTCTGTCAGTTTATCTGTCAGTCTGTCAGTTTATCTGTCAGTCTGTCACTCAGACAGTCAGTATATCAGTCAGTCAGCCACTCAGTCTGTCCGTCTGTCAGTCAATCTATTAGTCTGTCAGTTTATTTTTCTGTCAGTTTGTCTGTCAGTCATCCTGTCAGTCTGTCACTCAGGCAGTCAGTTAGATTGAATGTTGGTCAGTTTGTCTGTCAGTCCATCAGTCACTCAGCCACTCAGTCTGTCAGTCTGTCAGTTTGTCTCTTAATCTGTCAGTCTGTCACTCAGACAGTTAAATTGACAGTTTATCAGTTTGTCTGTCAGTCATCCTGTCAGTCTGTCACTCAGACAGTCAGTCAGATTGACAGTTTGTTAGTTTGACAGTCTGTTAGTTTGTCTATCTGTCAGTCTGTCAGTCTGTCAGTCCATTAGTCAGTCAGCCACTCAGTCAGTCTGTCAGTCTGTCAGTTTGTCTGTTAGTCAATCTATTAGTCTGTCAGTTCGTTTTTCTGTCAGTTTGTGTGTCAGTCTGTCCGTTAGTCAGTCAATCTATTAGTCTGTCAGTTTGTTTGTCTGTCAGTCTGTCTGTTTGTCTGTCTGTCAGTTTGTTAGTGTGCCAGGCTGTCATTCATCAGCCTATCAACCAGTCAGTCTGTCAGTCTGTCAATCAGTGTATCAGTCTATCAGTCAGTCAGCCACTCAGTCTATCAGTTTGTCAGTTTGTCTGTCAGTCTGTTAGTCTGCCAGGCTGTCATTCTATCAGTCTATCAGCCTGTCAGTCTGTGACTTTGTCTGTCAGTCTATCAGTCGGTCGGTCAGCCAAGGCGGACAAACAGATAGTCGTTCGGACATACGGACGGACGGATAGACAGACAGATGGACAAACGGACGGACGGACGGACTAACAAACGGACGTAGAGACGGACAGAAAAACATACCGACCGGACAGACATACAGACAGCTGGGCGGATTGAGGGACAGATGGGCGGACGGAGGGACAGACGGACATACGTACTTCTATTTTTTTTACTGCGAAAACAGTTAATTATTAATTGGCCAAAAATGTAATTTTGCCTTTATGTGACGAAAACAGAAACACCAAAATCCGTCCAGGTGCGAGTCGGACTTACGCAGGACGGGTTCCAGACCATTATCAATAAAAACAAAAAAAAATCATGGCTGTTGTATGAGAGTCCTCATAAATAATTATTTATTTTATTATTTTCCTTAGTATTTGTTGTTATAGCAGCAACAGATGTACATCATCTGTGAAAATTTCAACTGTCTAACTATCACCTTTCTTGAGATACAGCCTGGTGACAGACGGACAGACAGACAGACAGACGGACGGACAGCGGAATCTTAGTAATAGGGTCCCGTTTTCCCCTTTGGGTACAGAACCCTAAAGTGTATCTGCAAAAGCATATATAAGAACCAAATTTAACCTCTTTATTGAATTAGTGTAGATGTGTAAAGAAATAGTTCCCAAATGATAGCATAACTTGAAGGGCACGCGTGGTGTAGAGCTGGTGGGGGGGTGCTGACTGGTGGGGAGTTTATGTCTGAGAGAAAGGTAGCCGCGCGGCTCAGTCGCGTGGTCGGCTCCCTACGCAGCGGACGTTAGCGAAATTGAATTTTTAATACTGTGAATTGTCTGAAAGTTTTACATTGGATTTATTTCGAATGAAATTGAAAGTTCTTTTTAGAACTACAACTATTCCTATCTTCTTCTACGTACTATTGGCGTCTATAGTTTCTTTTAAATATTCACATTTGAGTTTATTTGAATTAAATTAAAAAGTTCTTTTTAAACTACAAATCATATAGAATCTTCTTCTACGTACAATTATCGTCAACTATTTTTTTTTTCACTGAATCCGTGATCACTTTTTTTCTTTTTCTTAATAAATTCTTAAACGACTTGATATTTGAATCTAAAATTTGGCCAGTTGACAGTTTACCGATAGCAGATGCCAGCTAAAAACTGATTTTTCAATACTCAATCGCTAAGAAAATGAAACGGATGATAAAAAAAAAGGTTTAACAATCCGAAATGTTGCGCGGACGAAGTCGCGGGCAAAAGCTAGTCTTAAATAAAATATTATCCTAAATCTTGGTCTAATGGCAGAACTTGATCCCTGAATCTCGTTAATCCGTAAGTATATAAATGTAAAAGGAGTATTTTCTGAAAATACTTGCAGCAAATAGCAGCGGGCTTATTTATCGGGTGCCACGAATTTCCCTCCACCTTTGCTGGCCCCGAACGTGGCGCATAATGCATGCATGCGAATAAATTCCAAATACGTAACTGAAACTTATATCCGTTTAGTGCAAATTCCCAGGCCCCAATTGGATCGTAAGTTACAGGGTTATTGATCGGGGGAATCAGTATTTATTTTCACCAGCAACCCTTATTATGAACGCACGGAAATGAAACCCAGTGCTAAAGCGTACACCCCTTTCTTTTACTCTTTTAGACGCGTGAAAGGGACAGATGAAGGGTTACGAAGGTGTGTAGGGAATGGATAAACGATACTTTGCATACGTTTTGGCTCCATATATCTGTTTTGTCTCAATTTATTTTTGTTCCATTGTGTACGCTTTTGGAGATATCTGTTGTGAAAACCGATAAAATGGCAGTGGGAATACTTCACTAAATTTGTTCCTTTGGCAAATGTTTTTCTTAGGATATCGTGGAAGCGCCTCTGTGACACATTCTAAAAAAGGAACTTCAGGCTATCATTTAACATTTGAAATATGTTTCTAGTTTTTTAAATAAGTTTCTAGAAGCTTATTTAAAAAAATAAGTAAATAAAAGTGCAATTACCTCCTGTAGCCACCATTATGTCACAACTCATAACGTTACCTTATAAAAGAATATGTCAATAAAACAATGGAGCGCTAAATTCCTTTTTTTAATCGAGAGCTGGCGTTGAAAGGTACAAGTAGCTGTGATGCGTAAAAAAATATTGAAAACAGCAAAGTTTTAAGTTTTTCTGACATTTTCTAATAGCATTGTGATTTTCGTTAAAAAAAACGTATCGCTTCTTTTCCAACAGAGTTCTATACACCCAGCATGTAATTTTTCGTTAACTCGCTACGTAACTCAATACATCTCTCTTCTACTAAGCTAGTTAAAATGAGACACAGTTACGGCGTCTAGTAAAGATTCGTGCTAGGCGCTCTACGCTCATTCGTCAGCTTATTATACGTTCAAAAAATAACGTTCAAACAGATAACCGTGCCTTAAAAACCTTAATCGTGCCTGAGCTTACCCAGGCGGCCTAAAAAATTCTCAAATATTCATAGTAGACGTTCAGTCAATAAGAAAGTGTAATATCTCGCACCTCAGCTTACAAAATTGGTTAAGTTTTGTAGAATGAAAAAAGTGACAACCAACTCTCGTTTAGACGTCATTTACTGCTTGAGTTGCAACTGTTTTTTTTTATTAGCCAATAGCTTCACTAACCAATACGATAGCGGGAATTTACGGCCGTAATTTAACGGTAAAAGCAGGATTTCTCGACCGAAATAATATCGTTCGCTTACCTGCATCCAACAGTCCACGGTCATACGGAACAGAAGAATTTAATTATGGAATTTCGTAGCAAAAATATCAATCTTTTTCAACTTTTAAATACAACAAGCCAGCCAATAAACATGAGGCACTATTGTTAATTGCGACAAACAAAAATGTTCACCTTTCATTAAGCCCAGCTCGTTTCCACGAGAGGAAATTAACTTTGTCTTTTGTTCACCGCCGAAAGAACTGTATTTCATGAAAACCACGCCTCCTTCATGGCTGAAAGAGTCTCAATTCCCTTGAAAATTTATTAGAGATGATATTCAACAGTTTTCAGGCGGTGTACGCACGAGGCTCGCTTTATTAAAATCGTCGAATAAAGTGGGTGAAATTGGATTTTGTATCAATTATAAAATCTGATTCGAATAAAGGTTGAATTGATGCTAATATGTGCATATTCTTTAATATTGTGCTATGTTTTTTTCAAATTTTTATAAGTATTTACTAGGATTAATTTGAACACATGTGATTTTTGGGCTAGAATACTTTTTTGTGCCTCAAACGAAGATGAAAATGTATAAACACTTTTGCAAAATTGAAGATGTCTCGAAATATTTTCCTAGTTTTATTAAGTTAGTTTTCAACCGGGTCTCAATGTTTATTGTGAATTTCTCCATACCATCCAGGGTTTTTGTAATAAAATGTCTCATTTGGTACTCTAATTACCACTGCGTTAACAGTCCCCATGACCCCTTAAAAATAATGCCCACTGCGTTACCAAACAATCTTTTTTCTTTTTATTCCGAGCCCAAATATTTCGATAAAAGTCATCATTCGGGAATGCGTATGCCATTCTAAAGGTGAATGGGCATTTTTGTATGGGCGCTGTCCCAACCCTTGTATACAATAGTGAGTAGTATGGACGTGTAGTACTCGGTGTAAGGATCATCATAGGCTATGTTTCGAAGACCAGGTGTCTGCAGCATTAATCATTGTTTTGTAAGAAAAAAAAAAAAAAAACACCAAATTAGACCATGCTCACATTACGTTTTTTACTTCTAGTGGCCTCAGTAATGCGTGGTTAAAATCTTTCGGCTATATCTCGAAAATGATTTTACAGATACTTTTCATACAACTGCTAGTACAAAGTGAGGTATAAAATGGGCTGTAGCTTTTTCCCTGCAAACATCTCGGTTTTGCTGTCATATAAAAAAATTAAGCTCTTATTGAGAGCTTTCTAATAAGATATAGCACAACTGTATACAGCACTTGGGACAATTTGCCCATTCTCCTTTCAAAATAATATGTTTTTTTAAGAATATCGGAATAAGTAGAAAGTATGCGTTAAAATGTACAAGGGACGTTTTCGTAGGCCTCAAAAAGTATTTTGGCCTTTTTATTCTATCTAGTCTAGTTTTTTATTTAAAGGAATTTCGTGGCTTTAAAAACATTAACTTTACTCTATTGTTTTTTTCATGAGAAACATGAGATTGACTTTTTATACTTCATAATTGATTGAGTTTTGTAGTATGAAAAACGTGACCACAAATTTTCGATTGCATATATTCAATTTCATGATTGATTGCTAATTAGCCAATACTTAGCTTTACTAACCGAAGTGCAAAAGCGGCAATTTGTGGCGGTAACTTTAACGGCAAAAGTAGGATTTCTCGCCCAGAATTATATCATTCGCTTACCTATACCCAATGATTTATCCATAATTTTACTCAACGCTGAGCAACGCAAAAAATCCAGTTAAAATAAATTCGCAGTATCAATTCAAGTTGGGTTTAAATTTACTTTTTTCTGTTTTTCATTGAAGTTGAAATATTTTGGTCTCTTTGGTGTAGTAATCTCCAAGCGTCCCTATTGATTGCCAGCTCTTTAACTTCTCTATACAACACGAGACGAACCTTTTCCGTCACTTTACCAATATAACTTTTTCTAGGTCTGCCGCAGTCTCTCTTTCCTTCTACCCTTCTTTCTATAGTATTCGTTATTAAGTAATCACGTCGTACAGGGGCCTGATTTTTAACAAATTGAAACAATTACCGTCCTACTCCGTGAAACCGGTTTTGCAGAGTAGGAAGGTAACATGTTCAAATTTGTTGATATAGACCTCTGCAAAGTAACGCCTGAATATATTAACCGATCATTTTCACTAAGTACTTAGAGTCTTCTTCATGAACGCTGAGTAAACCCAGATTAGTTAACATAGGTACTTGTATGTCTTTTTATTATACGTCATTGTGACGTTTACCTTCCAATGAAAGAAACAAAATAAATATAAAAGAGTTCGGTAAACTCAATTGTATTAATAATAAGGTTAAATATTCCGTAAATATGCAAAAAGAATTAAGGTCGTGTCGGTGAAAAATATACCCCAAACCATCAGCCTTTTCAACCATTTTTGCTTCTGATTGTAAATTACACCGCACATCGGAAACCGTAGGTATATTTTACAGAAGGCTCTACTTTTTACTTGACATTTCCATAGGGCTGGATAAATTATTGTTACTGGGAAACAATGCTTCTACAAGAATTATAATTTAATTGGATCGTCTCCGCCTTTAGTTTGCTAGGTTGAAACGAGAAATTCATGAATGGCCCGTTTTGTTGAATTGTCGTATTATATTTAAGTGAATGGAGGTTTGTTTGAATGACTAAAAAGGTAAATAGTTACTTAGTTATTTTTAGCCCTTTACAATTTTATGTCAGCCATTCATTTTCAATTCAATTTGTGTTTGTCTTTTGTTATTTTGCATTTTAGTCAATTGTTCCTCCACAGTGTGAAATACTACAAGTTATACAGCTTTATAATGATAATCGAGGAATTAATAAAACGAATAGTTCACTTTGTTCTTTACAGTAGTTTATTCTTTTTAATTAAATTGAAACAAAACAAATGCAACGATTTATCACCGTGTATAGGTTAATCGGTTGTCGATTTTAATTGTTTTATTTCAATGTCTATAAGTCGCAAAGTAAAATATTAGAAATAATGATGAATATGAATTTTTTAAAAGTATGTGAACACTCCTCTACAACAATTTATCACATTGTGAAGAAATAAGAATGTACATAAATAAATAAATATCTTGGGACAGTTAACACCAATTAACCTAGTCCCAAAGTAAGCAACTAAAGCTGCTTGTGTTATGGGTACTGGACAACGGATATACATACTTATATAGATAAATATATACTTAAATACATATAACATCCACGACTCGGGCACAAACATTCGTATTCATCATACAAACATTTGCCCCTCCCGGGAATCGAACCCGGTACCTCAAGCTTCATAGTCAGGGTCACTAACCACTAGGCTATCCGGCCGTACATAGATCTACTACACATTAATCATTTCAACCAACTGCAATTGGTTGCACTGTGGGTGTACCAGAGTGGGTGCTGGGTTGGAACGCTCAAAGTATATTCTTTGTTATCATTTTAGTCAAGGAAAATGGTTTGAGAGGCGATTCGGATTTTAAAAGGTGTTACGTAAAATGACATTAAAGTACCAGTAAATAATTTGGAATTATAATATTATTTTCCCAAACACAAAACCACTTAAAAAATTTACCATCTTTATCTCAGGCCTAAAATCTTATCTCCTTCTTTCTGAATCTTTCTTCCAAAATCAAACATTCAAATCTTCACATTCGTATTTACCGATTCTTTCACACTCGTAGATGCAATCTTTATGCTATCTCCTTTACACCTTCGTACGTCATCTTACTCTCATTTCCACTTACTCCTACATAACTATAATGTAGTATGAAGGAAAACTAAAACATAATTACGGTTGTTGAAACATGGCATGTCAATTGTCTATAATTACTTATGTAGTTTTAAGAATCGTTACCGCATTACCGGTAAACCCTTTACAAGGAAAATGATTTTATACGCATTGTAGTTTATATTATAAGTAAGTTGTAACTTCCTTAACAAAAATGATCAAATCATCATATCACGAATCATGAAATTTGTCAAAAACCGTCACAAGTAAAGAAAAAAACTAGAAATACTTAATTATTTTGTCGTTTGCGTCACTTGCTACACATAAAAATAATGTATTTGTGAGATTACAAACTTTCATTAGTAGTTGGGGAATTGACCGTTGCTTATATCGAGGTATGGTAGAATTTTCAACAACTTCAAAGTAAGTCTTTCAATCCGACGAACTATTTACATACAAATTGGTACGGAACCCCTGGTGCGTTAGTCAGGCTCGCACTTTTCTAGTTCAATTTAGCATTGAGTCTTTTTGGAAAATATGGAGAAGACAGTGTTTGTACAGATATTTCTTTTATGGATTAAAAACAAACAAAGAACCAAATCACAAGCCAGTATGATGGTAAGATAAAGCAAAACAAAATTAAAAAAAGCCAGCTCATTTCCTCGTAAAACCGATATTTGGATGCGGCAAAATCTACATACGTTTCCTTTTTAAGAGACAGTGATTGATGTCTCTTCTTTGTTTTAAAATTTGCGGTAATGATAAGTAATATTATGATGAATACCATTTCTCTCGCGCGAGAAACATGGCTTCGTGAAAGTGTTTATTTTTGGAGCTGGCATTATTACCAGGGTATCCATTGAGATAGAAATTACATTCGAAGAAAATAAAACGTGTATTGCCACACATAGACACATCGATTATTAGGTACTTCAGGGACTATAAGGTACAGTCAAGGAATTAAATTTCCAACCCACCTAAGGTTCAATAGCATATAGCAAACTGTCACCATAAGAGCTATAGAGCAAGACGTTAGTTTGACATATCGACCTTAATGCATTGCGAATGTCAGACGACATTTCAACGAAATGGGTAGGAAATTAACTTCCTTGACTGTACCTACAGCTGTCCATAGGTGCAGTTGCCCCTACAAATTTAGTTCTAAGGCTTAACAGCAACATACTAAAAAACCATGACTATAATATAGTCATGGTTTTTTAGTTACATATTATGTTACGGTTTTGAGGGTGGAAAACGTTACGGCCGTTTGTATAGAGACCGCTTTTTGAGGCTTGGTGCACCATCCGCTTAATTCAGCTTAAAAATGAGCCACCTGCGTCGAAATCAAGTCCGCAGAAGTCGTTTGTTGGATCAGAACGGCTCACACGGTCATTTTTGGCTTGGAACTTTTTCCTTCTAGGCTAGTTGACCTGCCAAAATCTGGGATCATAGTCATAGCGTACCCCATCACGAAACGGACAAATATCTTAGAAGAATGATGACATTTTGTAACCTTTATTCGAAGGCAAATGTCGCAATAACAGTTAAAGGAAACATGCGTTAAATAATGTCAATTTATTTAGAATGAATAAATAAAAGGGTTAGGCATTAAATAAAGGACATTGCCCGAATAATGATCCATTTTAAAAAACAAACATCGCCTTGTAACCAAAACACAATTAAATTCCCATCATCATTACCACTACAGAAAGGAAGTGTTCAAATTTCGTGCGTCAACGTCGCTGCCATTTTTAAATATGATTTTCTTTTGTTTCGACTCTGTGGAGCAAACGCAAATAAATGTTTTCTTTCAAATGAATACGAATGAACATCGCTTTCTAGTCCTCTTAATGATAATTAATAGCTGTTATAAGTTATTGTCAGTGAAGTACTTAATTTAATGAGAATTATGCGGAGTGGCTTAAGTTTAGATGAAGTGGAGAAAATTTTATCTCGAAGATTGATTCAGTTGTTTACTGTGACGATGCCAGAACAATTTAAACAAGATAACATTTCTAAAACGTTGTAGTTGATATAAACGAGACTTAACCTCCTGGGGCCCCCGGTCCTCACTTGAGGACATAACATGTGCAAAAATCTACAGCCGTATGTCATACCGGCTTAACAAGTTAACACGCATAGAACGTTTCCGAACGAAACTGTCAACCTAGAAAAATTAACACCAAGCCGTAGATGGCCAATCAGCGATCAGGGCGGCTTTGACATCTGACACCACCGGCCGCACCATGCCCCGGGGTAAGTAATCCAGATTTATCTCAGTGAAAGTCTAATTATTTATTTTTGTTTGATTTTCATAAGTAAATTTTTGGTGTATTTCATATGTCAGTAAGTTAATTTCCTACAAAAAATTTAAAAACTTTAGCCATTGATAGCTCTGAAGTTTATGTTCTCGTACGAGTACAAACGGTCTTTACTTATAGTTTAATGTTCTCGTACGAGTACTAACGGTCTCAATAATGTAAGATTTTTTATTGTTACATGAAAGTTAACCATGTTTTATTTACGATTTTCAGCCTTACAGGACTGTGAAATAGAGAAGTACCTTAACTTTGACGAATCCGACGGTCATTTCGAGGGCCAAGACGTTTATATCACAAATTATCTTGATGTAATGGTTCCGCTATATCTGAATCAAAAAGCGACGACGAAGATAGCAATATTTTTAAAAATATTCAAAGGATATCGGAAAATATAACTTCGGCGGTTCCTAGTCCAGCCTTAAGACTGAAGATTGAATCTACTTAGTAAAAAAAATTGTAACTGTGATCTCTAGAATTTAACAATTCGTACCATTGTTACATTTTTACTCGTACGTAGTATATTTTAAAAGAGTTTATTTTAGTTACTGACTTTAAAAATTGTTTATTATGATACTAATTTATAAGCCTGTGCTATTATAAGTACAGATAAGTAATTTTGTAAATGTAATATGCAAATAAAGTTGATTCATTATAGTATTTTGGTTTATTTGTACTGTTCTCGAGTGAGGACAAAGTCCCTGCGTACTCGCCTGAGGCCATAAAGAAAATTCGAGGGGAAAACCCCATGATTTTTTTAAATAATTTTCCGACATTAAGGGACACCAACTAAATTGATTTTTTGAAAAAAATATCAGTTTAGACAAAATTCTTACCTCCAGGACCCAGGAGGTTAAACAAAATCTGAAAGCTGAGGAAACCGTTTCATATATTTTTAATTGGCTACAAAAAGTAATATTTATTGAAATATTTTTACTATTTATAATTCTTAAGTTGTATTCATGCTGCACGTGACCACGGCTATTTATTAATTGAAATAGATTTCTTGTAGGTAGAAAATTTGGGAAATTAAAAATAAATACCAAGTGCTCAAACTTTTCAAAGGAGCTGGAGCTTCAAGGTCTTTTAGTACTCCACGAGGCTTTAGATTCATCTGACTGCGTGCAAACTCCGCCAAAGTGGGGCACGCTTGCGAACAATCGAAGGAATCTACAGGGAAATAATAAACGCTCAAGGATTTATCGCTTTAACAATTTGACCTACTCAAACATCGTGGGTGAACGTGTTGACAGAAGCATTCGTGTGACAGTAAATAAGTCAGAATCGGATTTTTATCTTCCAATTCAATGGCATTTTCTTAATCGGTTTTATTTTGCACAATATTGAATTAAATCAAAGAAAATGGTTTGAGTGTGTCTATTGAAATGTTTTACGGTTGATTAGTTACTTACTGCCCTTTGCGCCGGGCGCTCTCGTTGCAGGTAGCTGGTCTCTAGTAGTCTAGTAGCACGCATTCGAACGGACGCGGTCAGCTACCGCCGGATACTCGACCATCCGCTGTGATGCAGCGGCAGCCGAGTTGCCCGGCCAAGAGAAGAGAATTGTGCGAGTACTTGAAAGGTTTTCCTGACCGACAGATAGACGGCGCCAGGGTTAACTCGCTACGTAACTCAGTGCGTCCCGTTCTAACCAGCCCAGTAGGAGCGAGACGCACTGAGTTACGTAGCGAGTTAACGCGTATCGAGAAGATTCGTGCTAGGTGTACTGGACGACTCTCGGCCCAAACGGCTGTATCTAGAGCCTTGATTAGATATATGTGTTCCTTGGGGCATGTAGATACACACTAAAAAGTACTCTTAGAAATGCCACAAGACATTAAAAAAGGGGAGGAAGTTAATATGCAATCCAAAATTCACGCGAACAAAGTCGCGGGCAGAAGCTAGTTACTAATAACGCACATCAGTCTTTAACAGCCTAACTGTGCAAGTAAATTAATACGCATCTAAATTTATTTCCCTTAGGGCCCGGATATAGCGTCAAGTTGGATTAAGAGTTCTCGGGGGATGAAGTAATCGGAGCGACCTTGGCATAGCTCGGATAACTCCGGTTCAGTAGAGGTGCCGTGTTAGGGTTTCCTCGCCTTAAAACGTCATTAAACCACCAAAAAATTTGCAAAGGTTTAAACTACTGAAAGAAAAAAAATCTCACTCATTCTGTATGTTTTAATTGTAACCATAACTACTGCTGCAATTTTTATCGGAATACAAACAACAAACTTAGCCGACCATTAAAGAGGGAACTGAAAGAAATTGTCTATGCTCGAAAGGGATAGACATATCAACTTCATAGTGCATATAAAGGGCGGCCCCTTTCGAAAAATGTCATTTTCTCGCAATTCAGCTTTTTGGTGTCTTATAATGTCTTCGATTATACCTCATATCAAATCATTTGGATTTTAAAATTTTTGGAAGTTGATGAAAGTTCATCTCTTAAATTGAGAAGTGTGTCTTAAGATGGTTTGAGCATATAGGGAGAATGCATGAGAGAATATTAACAAAAAGGTTATTAGAAGGTAGAGTGGACGGAACAATGGGAAGGGGAAAACCTCAGCAAACGTACTCCAACTAAATCGGAAGCATTCTGGAGAAAGGTCAGGTCAGGAGTACCTTAAACCGACGAGCATGCATGAAAAATGTTGTGAGAGTAAGAGAAGCAAAGGTTACATGTCAGGAGCGCAGCGAAGAGAAATTCGTAGTCTCTGCGTACCCCACCGAGTAACAAGCGGAACTTTATGTATGTATGTGTCATCTCCAACAATCCGGAAAAATAGAGCAGCAATGGGTTGTCCGGGGACTTACCCATACCGTATATCGACGGTTCTGTGACTCATGTATCAATCTCGTATATCGAATTGACGAAAATGAAATAACTACTTTATATATAACGATCTAAAGTGGTTATCTCATTTTCGTCAATTCGATACACGAGATTGAATCACAGAACCGTCGATAATAATCTGTATCTTAACGCCCAAAGTCATTGGCGGTGGGAGCAGCTCGGTGAGAGCTGTAGGACCTCCACATGAAAGTAAAACATAAGAATGTAGACTTTGCATAAATACGTTTGTTTGTTCACGCACGCGCACTATTAACTATCTTGTTTCTAACTAATATTTGGCTTTGTACCCATTTGTAAACACAGACACGAGTTTATCATCGTCATCATCATATCAGCCGGAAGGCGGCTGGGCAAAGGCCTTCCCCAAGGATCTCCAATGCACACACAAGTTTATGCTCGTTTGCCTTATCTACTATATAAAAATAATTTGATTGTATTTTGAGGACCGCATAATCTAGTGATCACTTGGTCAGTAAAACTGACTATAAAGCTAGGGTCTTAGGGTTCAATTCCCGTGACGGGCGGATATTTGTAAGGTTATGAATATGAAGGTTTTTACCTGAGTTGCGGATGTTATGCGTTTGACTATATTATATTTATTTCTATTAGAGTATGTATATCTGTCACCTTGTACTCATAGTACAAGCGTTGCTTAGTATGGGACTATGTCAATCAGTGTAAGTTGTCTCAAGTCATTTATTTATTAATTTGTTGTACAATTTTGTATTTCTTTTCTTATCTGCTGATTGTCCTTCTCACCACTACCTAAAAGTTGTCTGAAAAGATCGCTTTGTAGACAAGACAGTTAAGACAAAATAAGAATGAGACACTTGGATGTTTACTTTGTACCTTTTCTATAAGGGAAACTACCAAGCGGGTTACATCATGATAGGTAATCAGTAATCACCCACTCCACTGTTCATGAGCACACGTAATATCTGATATCCTGAAAATTTTCCAGGAATAAAATCACTCGAGATTATAATTTATAACTTAGCTACAGCTACATAAAATGTTAAAACAAAACGTCGTCAACGTACACGTACAAGTTTCCCAAGTATTTAAGCATCCCTTAAACCCTCTCGACCTCCAATTTAAATTCGGAATTCCTTTAAATTATACTTATCACAGTCAAATCTAATAATCCGTGTTGAACTCAAATTCTCCTACCTTATCAGGCCTAAATGTTCGCTCAGAATTGTCGGCGCTTTTCAGTTTAAAACCTCGTAGTCTTCAAAATTACGGCGACACAAATGTTTTCATTCACGCCAATAAGTTAGCCTGGTTTATGTTACGTTTTACTCCGAGTTGTGTAAAGGATACGTTTAATTTCAGTTGGCAGGACGGCTTAGGAAAACTGTCCCAAATATATGCGGCGAAGGCAAAATTTAGGCATTAAATTGTACTGTCAAAAGTGCCGTGTAGCAACACTGGTATTAGAGGTTATGCAAAACGTCAGATGGTTGTTTAAAATGAGTGAAGCGGTGTGTAAGAGAAATGTCGAATTCCAAGCTTTTGGCCGTAAAATCGTCCGCGTAATTTTGAATTACTTACTTAGTTTAACCCTCTTTTTACCTCTTTAATGATGGAATCCTTAAAATCCTTTCTTAGTGAAGGTTTACTCGCTCTAAGGAGCTCCATGTTCCAAATGTTTCTATATTCAGGTTTAGGCTTGCGTTAGCTGTCAATCAGTCAGTAAATTTGAGCTAAGTATCTAGTTCTCGGCATTATGCGTCTTTAACTGCCTTACATCTTTCCCTTTATTATCTTCCGTAATAGTTTTTGTCTTAATAAATTGTCTCAATTTTTAAGATGTACTTAACTTATTATTTACAGCCAAAAATTGGCAATACCTACTGCACTGACACATATAAGATTCCAGCTAAACCCTCTAAACCAAACCAGAGTTTTTGTACAGTGGTAAAGGTCGTCTGGAAAAGATCGCTGTTGAGCGATATCTGCCTGTTGGATCCATGTAAAAATTCCGTCAAAATTTTCATCTTTTGTTTGCATGTGTGAATCAAAAAGAGTTGTTGTTTTTTCAAGTGCTGTTGCTATAGTCGGATCGCGGTTTTGTTGTGACGCAAAATTATCCTTACCATCACTCTTTCCTTTTAAAGTTCCTTGTTCAGCTTAAATAGGTATTTTTTAACAAGATTTATAACATCGCTTAATTTTATTTGGTCAATAAAATGAGAAAGAATAAATCTCAAGCCAAGGCCGAGATAACAGTAAACGGAAGGAGTCACTCAACGCCTTCAATCATTTTTAAAAAATAACAACAAAAATACATTGTAAAACTCAGAGATATATTTCAACGTTACCTTAAACTTGAGTCCATATTAATTTCGTTTTGGAGTTCCTTGAGAGGAAGAGTAATCCGTTTTAAAACTTTTTTTTGAGTTCCTGGAGTCACTTAGCGGCATGATTTGGTTCAAGGGGTAGCCAAGTAACAATTCGAATTACAGGTTCCGTAACATCGAAGAGTACAAGAGTCTATAATATGGGCGTATTTCGGCGCCCGCGCCGCTGCCGTCCAGTGCACCTAGCACGATCCTTCTAGACACGCGTTAACTCGCTAAGGAACTCAGAGAGTCAGTGTGTCTCATTCCTAATGGGCTGGTTAGAATGAGATGCACTGAGTTATGTAGTAAGTTAACGCGTATCTACGTAACACGAAGGTTTCGTGCTATGTGCTAAGAATAGGCTCATACAAGCCTATTTATGTATTTCGATAAGACACGTGTCCCGCCGGTTGCCGCCACCTTTTGTGCAATGTCCTTACATAATACATTGTTATCCTAGGGTAGTAAAGCAAATAATGTCTCAGATTGTAGGTATTTGATGCACGAGTTGAAGGCGAGGGCGATGAACTTGCGATCTGAGGACTTCTTTATCACCGCCTGAGTACATTTGTGTGTCTTCCTCTGGCTAGGAAGTGGGGTGTTCTGCCCGTATAGCAGTAAATGCTACTGACGATCTTTCACTCATAACAAGGGTAAACATTCAGACGTGAGTAATACAAAATAATACAAAGTTATTTTCAAGTTACAGTATCAGGCCCGTAGTTTTTTTTTTTTTTATGAAATAGGAAGGCAAACAAGCAAGTAGGTCACCTGATGGTAAGTGATCACCACCGCCTATAGACACCTGCAACACCAAAGAGATTACAGATACGTTGCCAACCCAGAGGGCTAAGATGGAATACCTCTAGTTCCAGTAATTACACCGGCTGTCTTGCTCTCCACGCCGGAACACAGCAGTGCAAGCACTGCTGCTTAGCGGCAGGATTAGCGAGCAAGATGGTGCGGTCCTACCACCCGCAAAGTTATAGATCGTTTTAAGAACGATCTCATTTTCAAGATCGCATTTAACGTTTCATTCCTATCAAAATGAAATGTCAAATGCGATCTTAAATACGCTGCTGTATTTGGAAACGATTAATAACTACACGCCTATAATTTTTATAAAGCTTGCTTCTAACTGCCGTCTTATCCGCTGCATAGTTTCTCAAAAAATCTCCAAGAAATCTCTAAGGTGGTTTAAGTAAACATTAAATTAGTTAACCAAGCTCCTCTGTTGCCTCGTTAATGGGTTTACTAAGTAGATTGCGGGACTTAGCTCTGACACTATGAAGACCAGTCTAAGTAGATAGTAAAAGTAGCTAAACTATTAGATTATAAACTGGATTAAACTGAAAAAGACGTAATTATCTACTGACGGCGAGGTACCAGAGAGTGAGGGTATAAGTGTTTGTGTTTGCTTCTAGAAGTATAACATGTAGTGAAATAAAACAGGCTGATGAAATGCAATCGTTCGTGGGGTTGAGACGAATGTCATATTATCTATACTCGTATATACTACATATATATTATAATTAATAAAATTGTAACTGACGAATGTCTGTACATAGAAAATATTAAAGAAACAATAATATGACGAGTCTTTATAAGAGTAATAGAAGCCAATACAATTAATTACCTTCACAATTTTTATTTGTCTCTCTGAAATTTAGTACGCGTATTACACATATACTCTTGCACATAGGATGTGGTTTTCGCAGTTGTATTGCCGACAGACTTAATTAAAATCTTATTTATTAATTTTATTGTATTGTTAATTGTATGGTGACTAATTTTGTGTACCTATTTTTGTAACATTGTATTGCACTGCTTTGAAGTAAACAGCTAAAATCACGAACCCAAATCGTCTCCTACTGACATATTATAGTTTCTTAGGTTCCTCATAGTTCTTCTCATGGATAACGACCCTCAAGGATTAAGGTCAACGTGAGGAATAAAAAAGTACACAGAACCCTTCTTGTAAATTTTTTAGCTCTGTTTAAGCTTCGAGAAAGTAAAAAATAGCCAGCCCCCGCCGAGTAATGTGCCTGCATTACGTTAATGGTGGCGACAATGAAAATCTTCCCTTACACCTCCAACTAGGTCACAGATTTACGTGACGCTTCTTCAGGAGCTGAAAATAACGGAAACCTTACCGCGCACAATGGCGGACGCACAATGAAAATAAAAATGGCGGCACACGGATGTCAGGTGTCACAGTTATCCGAGTGCTAATTGACAGTTTTATTTATTTTTTATTTTACTGTTGCCAACTGATTTTATTTTATAGAAAGATGGACCCTCGTACATGGACGTCGTATCAAAGTAGTCCTAAGCGGAAACGTATAAAAGTGTAAAACCATTTTGAATTAAAAAGTAACTTTAACTGTTAAAGTGGGTAACTGGCTTTACGGTAAACTTTAAAAAGCCTCCTAAGTTTTAACAAATTGGAAAAAATTACGGAAAGTGTGCACATACAAAATAGCTGCGACTGTCTGACATAATAATATATTTTTCATGTAAATGAAGCTTAGACGCAGTGTTTTGTGCGTGAGAGCACGACCTGCCATAGTAGCATGCTAGCGTTTATCGCGCACGTAAACGCTTTGGTACCTATCACACACGCTAACTGGGTAGAACGGGATAAATGCATGTCATTCATAAAAGATAGCGTGCTAGGCAGGTTTTTTCAATGACCTTAGGCTAGCATTCTATTAGCAAAAAAAATTTTTGATAATAGAATGCTACACTATCCTTAACGGACAGGGGGAACGAATTTGCGGGCGTCAGCTAGTTAATTTATAAACTCAACAGATTACTCACGTAATTATATCGAGAACTGCTCGACATATTTCGGATCAATTCGTGGTCCTTAATTATGAGCTTAATCCGTTGAGTTATAAAATATCTTCTACTCAAAAATCCCCATATAATACTATCCTAACTAAATAAAATGCGTTGTCACTCAGCATGCAAGCTTAAGTGCCCTTTGTCATGATGTCGCGTGGTCCGCCTGTCTCCAGCGTTGCTCCAAAACCGAGGAATGACGTGAAATATGTGTTGGTTACCAGACATCCGTCTAGATTTCCCGGATTGGCCCGGTTCTGAGAACTGGGACAAGTTTGGACTTGTCAACGATGAAAGATATTAACGGGTTTACTAGGATTTCTATTTTTCAACTATTTAAAAAATATTTATAAATATTTTGTTCCTATTACTGGGAAGATTTGAGCCGGTCCATATCTTTAATGGGTTCCGACTGTTGAAGTTCATGAAACTATTGCAATGGTGTAGGTATGCAATATTACTTAACAGAACTTCAGACTACTGGTCTTGTTTTACTCATTTCAGTTTTGATTTCCTTTTTACGCAGTTGGGATTTTTGATTTTAAAAATTTACTTCTTTTATTGTTTTTATTTGTTGCGTTGTTATTATTGCTGTTCTACTATGTTGACTTTTTTTTTTTATACAACAAAGGAAGGCAAACAAGCAAGTGGGTCACCTGATGGTAAGTGATCACCACCGCCTATAGACACCTTTGGTAAAGCGTGTTGAAGATGGATGAACCCGAAGCCGGCCCGAGTGGGTTGCAACCGAAGCCTCCTCGTTCTTGACGATCTCAATTAAAGTGTAATTGATTTTTCATTACTTTATCTCTGTACTACAAATTAGACACTTTTTAAAGTTAAAACTACCCAAGTTCGAGGTAGTATAAGCCTGTGTGCGTTTATTAAGTTAAGTTAAATGCGTTAGTTAGCCAGTAATACTATGCACATAGTACAAATATGAAGGTTAGTGTAATGTCCTACTTATAAGAAATTATTATTAAGAAGACAATAACGCAATAATTATTTTTAAAATTAATAACCTCTAAAGAAAAAGGTTTATGACTACTGCGTCTTTGTTTACCCAAATTCTAATGCTAAAGTAAATGAAGTATAGTTTTAATTTATATTTAGTTTGGTTTTGAAATGACTTTATATTATACATAATTATTATCTGTTATAGTTAATTTGTAAGTTAATATTGCACTCAGAAAAAAGTAAAAATGAAAACTGCCTCCAAAAAATGCTGACAATGTATAGAAGGAAACGTTGTTTTTTATTATTATAGTTATTTTGTTATTTTGGTTTCAACTTGCACTTAGGGTTCCTTTTTTTCCTTTTGAGGTAAAAAACACTTAATAAAAATTAACAACTGCAATTTTAATAATAAAAATTGCTATAAATTTTGACATAAGAAGCTAAAAAAAAACTAAAACATGCACCGAGTGGCAGATAGCTGTGGCGTCAGCAAATGCTGACAGTGCTAGCATTACCGTCACTTCAGTGCCGTTTTTTATCCAGTGCTGCCTGTAAAATATAAAGAAGGAGATATCCTACTGATATTATAAACGCGAAAGTTTGTAAGTATAGATGGATGTTTGTTACTCTTTCACGTAAAAACTACTGAATGAATTTGGATGTAATTTGGCACACACATAGTTTATAACCTGGATTAACACACAGGATACTTATTATCCCGTAAAAATGCAAAGTTCCCACGGGATAGCGATAAGTGAGTTATACGCCGCCGTGACGTCATGAGCAGCAAAGCAACTAATTCTCATTAATTTGTCCAGGAAATATTGCATGTTGGGTGCACGTTTGCTTCATTCAATTAAACAAGTCTACGCAGGCAAAAGCTAGTATCAAAATAATTATACGGCAATAATTATAGTAAATACATTACATATTTCACCAAGCTCCGCACTGTGGACCGCAGAGCAACCCTAACAAAAACGCTGGTAAATCCGACTGGCATGCTCTCATTTGAGGCCGCAGTTGGTTCATAAATCAGTTGCGCTACGCCCGTGGAACACGACAACTCCATTTAGCATAAAATTTATTTATAATCGTAATATTTACCTCTGCTGCGTGTATTTTCTATTTATTTCATTTGGTTTGTCAAAGATGTTACGGTGTTATACGGGTAACACAACATAACAGACATACAGACATTCACTCTCCTAACACACACGTGAAGTAGTTAATATATTATAAATTTAGTGTGTTATTTTTTTTAATGTCATTTGCTTGCTTAGTATAAATATTTTGTTTTTTTTTGTTTTTCTTATTAACTGTGGTTCCGCTTACTGTATTTTGGTGGACATCTGTTATTGGCTTTTTGTATTACTATGTTTATAAAAAAAGATTAGATATGTAATGCTGTTGATGCCCCGAATAAATTAAATAAATAAATAATAAATAAGTTGAGGGAATGACATACACGACTACAAACTTTGCACTTATTATCTTACTTTCTTACTATTTTCTTGTTTACTGTTATTTTAATTATTATGTGCAATAAAGAGTTTTTCATACAACCATACATACTACACAGCGTCCTACAAAATTAAACAGAAAAATTAAAATTCGAACGTGACTCTCCGGTACACACACGACATGTAGTAGTGTGCGTGACCCCATACCTCGTTGCGTTACCTTTAATAAAAAGTCCGACTAAAGCTATTTTCAATATTGAGGTATTTTCTAATAGTATTTTATGCAACTGCTATATAATGAGAGGCCTTAAAACACGAGCGTGGTTTTATGAAACGAGCGTCAGCGAGTTTCATAATAGGATCACACGAGTTGACGTTTCGTATCGATAATTGTTTAAATATCTATAGATACTAGAATAGAGGCCCACTTGAATTTTGACAGCTGTTCCAAATTTAAATTCATAACGTCAGAGATATCGGTAATGTGATGACCAATAAAGAACAGATTTACCTACTACCACAGACAAGAAAATTCTTAAAATACCATTAGTTGTTATAATGCTGGTCATTTTCTTTGGTTTTTAAACGCGTTATTGAGCACTTATGATATGTGTGTAGATAAAGCAACTAATTCTCATTAATTTGTCAAGGAAATATTGCAGATTGCATGTTAGGTGCACGTTTGCTTGATTCAATTAAACAAGTCTACGCAGGCAAAAGCTAGTATCAAAATAATTATACGGCAATAATTATAGTAAATACATTACATATTTCACCAAGCTCCGCACTGTGGACCGCAGAGCAACCCTAACAAAAACGCTGGTAAATCCGACTGGCATGCTCTCATTTGAGGCCGCAGTTGGTTCATAAATCAGTTGCGCTACGCCCGTGGAACACGACAACTCCATTTAGCATAAAATTTATTTATAATCGTAATATTTACCTCTGCTGCGTGTATTTTCTATTTATTTCATTTGGTTTGTCAAAGATGTTACGGTGTTATACGGGTAACACAACATAACAGACATACAGACATTCACTCTCCTAACACACACGTGAAGTAGTTAATATATTATAAATTTAGTGTGTTATTTTTTTTAATGTCATTTGCTTGCTTAGTATAAATATTTTGTTTTTTTTTGTTTTTCTTATTAACTGTGGTTCCGCTTACTGTATTTTGGTGGACATCTGTTATTGGCTTTTTGTATTACTATGTTTATAAAAAAAGATTAGATATGTAATGCTGTTGATGCCCCGAATAAATTAAATAAATAAATAATAAATAAGTTGAGGGAATGACATACACGACTACAAACTTTGCACTTATTATCTTACTTTCTTACTATTTTCTTGTTTACTGTTATTTTAATTATTATGTGCAATAAAGAGTTTTTCATACAACCATACATACTACACAGCGTCCTACAAAATTAAACAGAAAAATTAAAATTCGAACGTGACTCTCCGGTACACACACGACATGTAGTAGTGTGCGTGACCCCATACCTCGTTGCGTTACCTTTAATAAAAAGTCCGACTAAAGCTATTTTCAATATTGAGGTATTTTCTAATAGTATTTTATGCAACTGCTATATAATGAGAGGCCTTAAAACACGAGCGTGGTTTTATGAAACGAGCGTCAGCGAGTTTCATAATAGGATCACACGAGTTGACGTTTCGTATCGATAATTGTTTAAATATCTATAGATACTAGAATAGAGGCCCACTTGAATTTTGACAGCTGTTCCAAATTTAAATTCATAACGTCAGAGATATCGGTAATGTGATGACCAATAAAGAACAGATTTACCTACTACCACAGACAAGAAAATTCTTAAAATACCATTAGTTGTTATAATGCTGGTCATTTTCTTTGGTTTTTAAACGCGTTATTGAGCACTTATGATATGTGTGTAGATAAAGCAACTAATTCTCATTAATTTGTCAAGGAAATATTGCAGATTGCATGTTAGGTGCACGTTTGCTTGATTCAATTAAACAAGTCTACGCAGGCAAAAGCTAGTATCAAAATAATTATACGGCAATAATTATAGTAAATACATTACATATTTCACCAAGCTCCGCACTGTGGACCGCAGAGCAACCCTAACAAAAACGCTGGTAAATCCGACTGGCATGCTCTCATTTGAGGCCGCAGTTGGTTCATAAATCAGTTGCGCTACGCCCGTGGAACACGACAACTCCATTTAGCATAAAATTTATTTATAATCGTAATATTTACCTCTGCTGCGTGTATTTTCTATTTATTTCATTTGGTTTGTCAAAGATGTTACGGTGTTATACGGGTAACACAACATAACAGACATACAGACATTCACTCTCCTAACACACACGTGAAGTAGTTAAAATATTATAAATTTAGTGTGTTATTTTTTTTAATGTCATTTGCTTGCTTAGTATAAATATTTTGTTTTTTTTTTTGTTTTTCTTATTAACCGTGGTTCCGCTTATTGTATTTTGGTGGACATCTGTTATTGGCTTTTTGTATTACTATGTTTATAAAAATAGATTAGATCTGTAATGCTGTTGATGCCCCGAATAAATTAAATAAATAAATAATAAATAAGTTGAGGGAATGACATACACGACTACAAACTTTGCACTTATTATCTTACTTTCTTACTATTTTTTCTTGTATACTGTTATTTTAATTATTATGTGCAATAAAGAGTTTTACATACAACCATACATACTACACAGCGTCCTACAAAATTAACAGAAAAATTAAAATTCCAACGTGACTCTCCGGTACACACACGACATGTAGTAGTGTGCGTGACCCCATACCTCGTTGCGTTACCTTTAAAAAAAAGTCCGACTAAAGCTATTTTCGATATTGAGGTATTTTCTAAAACAACTTTAACTAATCATCAATGACAGAAATGAGGTAAATTAAGTGCTCTCCTAAAGGATATATACCAACAAATACTTTCTATAGACATATATTATTACTCTGTTATAGTACACTAGCGGACGCGCGCGACTTCGTTCGCGTAAAATTGATAGCCTATGTCCGTCAGGAATACTGTAGCTTTCTATCTGTGAAAGAATTTTTGAAATCGGTTCAGTAGTTCCAGAGATTACCCCCTACATACAAACAAACTAACAAACAGAGTTTACCTCTTTATTATATTAGTGTAGATGTAGATGATGCGGGTGGAACACCGGTACTTAAAGTCCTTCAGAAGCTCTTTAATTCCGTGGTGCTCGGAGGTGCAACGCCAGAAGCATGGAACAGAGGCGTGGTGGCGCTGTTCTTCAAGAAAGGGGACAACACTTTTCTGAAGAACTATATACCCATCTCGCTTCTGAGCCATGTTTATAAGCTGTTTTCCAGGGTCATCACGAATCGTCTCGAACGCAGGTTTGATGACTTCCAGCCTCCCGAACAAGCCGGTTTCCGAAAAGGCTTTAGTACCATAGACCACATCCACACGCTGCGGCAAGTTATACAAAAGACCGAGGAGTATAACATGCCATTATGCTTAGCGTTTGTGGACTATGAGAAGGCCTTTGATTCGATCGAGACGTGGGCGGTGCTTGAGTCTCTCCAGCGATGCCGTATTGACTATCGGTATATCGAAGTGTTGAAGTGTTTGTACAATAACGCCACCATGTCGGTCCGAATACAAGACCAGAGGACGGAGGACATTCCATTGCAAAGAGGTGTGAGACAGGGAGATGTTATCTCTCCGAAACTGTTCACCAACACAATGGAAGATGCCTTTAAGCTTCTGGAGTGGAAAGGATTCGGCATCAATATCAACGGCGAGTACATCACTCACCTTCGATTTGCCGACGATATAGTAGTCATGGCAGAATCGATGGAAGACCTTAGCACGATGCTCGAAGACCTCAATCGGGTTTCCCAACGGGTGGGCCTTAAGATGAACATGGACAAAACGAAAGTCATGTCGAATGTCCATGTGGTGCCCACCCCAATAGCAGTAGGAAACTCAACTCTCAAAGTTGTTGACGAATACGTCTACCTAGGACAAACAGTCCAACTAGGCAGGTCCAACTTTGAGAAAGAGGTCAATCGTCGAATCCAACTCGGCTGGGCAGCGTTCGGGAAACTGCGAAATGTCTTCGTGTCCAATATACCTCAGTGTCTGAAATCGAGAGTGTATGATCAATGTGTGTTACCAGTGATGACTTATGGCACTGAAACGTGGCCGCTTACTATGGGCCATATAAGAAAGCTCAAAGTCACGCAACGAGCTATGGAGAGGGCTATGCTTGGAGTTTCTCTGCGTGATCGAATCAGAAATGAGGAGATCCGCAGACGAACGAAAGTAACCGACATAGCTCAGCGGATTAGCAAGTTGAAGTGGCAGTGGGCAGGGCACATAGCACGGAGAACTGATGGCCGATGGGGTCGGAAAGTTCTCGAATGGCGGCCGCGTATTGGCAAGCGCAGCGTAGGACGACCAGCCACAAGATGGTCCGATGACCTCATACAGGTGGCAGGAAGGCGCTGGTTGCATGCTGCTTCCAACCGGCCACTTTGGAAATCCATGGAGGAGGCCTATGTCCAACAGTGGACTTCTTGTGGCTGAGATGATGATGATGATGAGATGTAGATGTAGATATAATATTACCGTTGCGTGGTTGAGAAGGAGTAGGTGACAGAAGATACGATAAGGACAGACAGAAACGAAAAGCGACTTTACTTTATATTATGTGGTGATGATTCAGTCAAACCACTATTTTTTTTTTTATGAAATAGGAAGGAAAACAAGCAAGTGGGTCACCTGATGGCAAGTGATCACCACCGCCTATAGACACTCGCAACACCAAAGAAATTGTCGATGCGTTGCCAACCCAGAGAGCTGCTTAGCGGCAGGATTAGCGAGCGAGATGGTGGAAGCGATCCGGATTGACCTTACACAAGGTCCTACCATCCGCGAAAGTCGAACGCCTATGAAGCAAAGATTTTCGATTCAAATTAGTTTGAGTGTAAATTATGTTTTTTATTTTTAAATTATAGAATAGAAAGAGACAAGCATAACGACCAAAGAGAAACGGCATGCCTTACTAACCGTTCTTAAGGCGAAGTTTACGGCACAACAATTCTGACCCTCCACATTCCACCCAACTGTTTACTGTATATAAATACGTTTTAATATAAAGCACACAGCATTATTAATTGCAAGTAATATACCCGGTGATATTACTAAATACCCGGGTTTGCATTTCTGTTTAATAGAAATTCGAGTCGCCCCTGTTTTGAGCTATGACTACATAGATTAATAAAGACATTTATGCAGAAGCGCCATTGGGTATTATGGCTACGTTGATTGATTATTTTATAGTAAATTTTGGGAGCGTAAAGCGCGCGTTTGCTGTCAAAAGCATCTAGCATCATCTCATGTGATGGTTATGGGTAACGCAACTACTGTTTGGGTGGCGGATGGTAGGACCTTGTGTAAGGTCTGTCCGGAGCGAGACCACCATCTTGTTCGCTAATCGCTAAGCAGCAGTGCTTGCACTGTTGTATTCCGGCGTGGAGAGCAAGACAGCCGGTGCAATTAATGGCACAAGAGGTATTCCATCTTAGCCTTCTGGGTTGGCAACGCATCTGCAATCTCCTCGGTGTTGCGGGTGTCTATAGGCGGTAGTGATCATTTACCATCAGATGACGTACTTGCTTGTTTGCCTTCCTATTTCATAAAACAAAAAATTGCACACGACTCAATTCTCGTTGCGTTACCTAGAATTACCTAATCCTTTTGCATGGTGTTAATAAAATGGCTGGATTAAAAATATTTGCTCTATAGGAGTTTCATACAAATAAAAAACAAATGTAAGTATAAAAAGTATTTAAAAATTAGTATTAGCTTAGTTCTTAGTTATGGCAACAACATAAGTGCTAGAAAATTATGGCTTCAGAGGGCGGAAAACGATAACTACGTTTGTTCGAAGAGCGCTTGGTACAATCAACAAAATGGAATAATGCATGACCCACCATGGAACTATATCAAAGTGATGTTTTAAAGTAAATCGTAAGAAGTCTCTTACTGTTTCACTTATTATGCGAACTTGACACGGTTCTACGGGGCTAGGGTTACATTTTATTTATAACACGAAATCTTTAAGAGGGAGTTTTATGAAATGGGATTCACAGAGAAACAGCACATCTCCGCGTCGTTTCATCTCGCTGCTGGCTCAACAATCCCCGACTGCGCTCATTGACTGCTCGTAACTTTAAACTTAGTTTTATTAATTTTAAGCATTAATTAAGGAACAAAGCTTACTTGTCCAACTTCCTTATTAGCTGCCGGTTAAATTTGGGCCATAATTTTCAAGTACTCTGCGTATTTTTGCTTTATTTTCGGGCTAATAGCTAGTCTTAAAATTTGCATATTATTCAATGTGTAGGTTTTAAATTTGAATCTTGATGTGTGTCGGTAAAGTTTAAAGTCAAAATGCGAAGTTAGATGATATTGCTCTTTATGATCTTATTCATAGTTTGGCTTAATTTAATAATTTATATATATATTTTTTACCCTCACAAATGGAATAGACTGAACCCATACCATATAGTAACATGAATTTAAATTGTTTATTTAAAATTAGCGGACGCCTGCAATATCATTTGGGTGGTATGGCACTGAAACGTGGCCGCTTACTATGGGCCTTATAAGAACGCTCAAAGTCACGCAACGAGCTATGGAGAGCTATGCTTGGAGTTTCTCTGCGTGATCGAATCAGAAATGAGGAGATCCGCAGACGAACGAAAGTAACCGACATAGCCCAGCGGATTAGCAAGTTGAAGTGGCAGTGGGCAGGGCACATAGCACGGAGAACTGATGGCCGATGGGGTCGGAAAGTTCTCGAATGGCGGCCGCGTATTGGCAAGCGCAGCGTAGGACGACCAGCCACAAGATAGTCCGATGACCTCATACTGGTGGCAGGAAGGCGCTGGTTGCATGCTGCTTCCAACCGGCCACTTTGGAAATCCATGGAGGAGGCCTATGTCCAACAGTGGACTTCTTGTGGCTGAGATGATGATGATGATGATGATTAGTGAAAGAATGATTGGAATCGGTTCAGTAGTTCAAAAGATTACCCCCTATATACAAACAAAAAAAAACAAACTTTACCTCCTTCTGCTACAAGTGTAGTTTATACTAGTTTTTGCAACTTGAAGACATTAAAAAAAACAATTAAAACGGTTTTTATCGCGTGTATTGTAACGAATTTAATTCCCAATGTTTTGAGCCCTTTTCAGGTCCCATGTTCACGGGCAGACTGACAAAAATAGTAAATATATGTACCGAGCATATCCCGATATACTCTTGCTTAATTTTTTTTAGCTTGAAAACTACGCAGTTCAAAAAAAATCTTCGAATTAATGTTTGAATTGATCTTGTCTATCAAAAAAAATATGTTTTGTTTTCGAGTCTCATCCGTTATCAAAACTATCACAATGCCAGAAAGGCAATATTTTCGACCAATAAATAGTATGTTGTTTGTAACAAGAAATATTATTTAGTGTTCCAGAAACAAAAGAGATAGCAATCTTAATTTGAAACCCACAAAAGACTCTGTGTTACTTCATACTTAATTTAAATTGTATTTGATATATATTATTGTTATACTAGCGGACGCCCGCGACTTCGTTCGAGTGGAATTAGTAGCCCATGTCCGTCAGGAATAGTGTAGGTTTCTATCGGTGAAAGAATTTTTGAAATCGGTTCAGTAGTTCCAGAGATTACTCCCTACATACATACAAACAAACAAAGTTTACCTCTATTATATTATAAATAATTAATAATAAGTATGAATTCTGAGTTTCATGATTATAGAACAATCTTATAACTTTTCCCCCTTCTCCCCCTTTTTTCCAATTTTTTGTAGCCTAAGTTCTTACTGGACTTATTTTAGTAGATCTGTGAAAATTCCATCCAAATCCGTTCAGCGGTTTTTACGTGATGCGCGTACAAACATTTTTGTCTGAACGATTTTATTATATGTATATAGATTTAGATTATATTATTACTAGCTTTTGACTGCGACTTCGTCCGCGTAGATTTGTTTAATTGAAACATGCAATCTGCAATATTTCCTGGACAAATTAATAAGAATAAGTTACTTTGTTACTCATGACCTCGCGGTGACGCATAACTCACTTATCGCTATCCCGTGGGAACTATGTATTTTACGGGATAAAAGGTATCCTATGTGTTAATCCAGGTTATAAACTATTTGTGTGCCAAATTTCATCCAAATCCATTCAGTTGTTTTTGCGTGATTGAGTAACAAACATCCAAACATACAAACTTTCACATTTATAAAATAGAATAGTAGGATTTTAGAAAACTTCTTTGGAATAAGTGGACAGCCGTCCTATAAAGTGTTAAAGAAAGGTTGTGGAAAATAAACTACAGCAAATAAGTGTTAGCCTGGACGACAATGGCTCACAAGGGAAGACTGTGACCCTGAATTTCCCGAAACGAATGAAAATTTGTGGGTTGGTTTGTACAGTCAGCATTGAATATATTGGAGCGACCAAGGTCGTCAAAAAATGTGAACTCGACTCTATTGCCAAATACATGTATTTGGCAATAGAGTCGAGTTCAGATTTTTTGTCTTTTTTGTCGAATGTATTCGGGAGTGTTTAAATATTTTTGACCACCTTGTCCGCTCCGATAATATTTGATGCTGACTGTACTCAAAGTTTAGTGATGCTTAGCGTAGTTCCATCATCGGATCATTATGATTCCAATTTTATACATAGATTGATGAAGTTAGCCTACAATACTGAAAATACCATAAATACTATCTCGACAATGTTTGTAACTGGTTGCTAAAATTTTCTTTTACTAGAAACAGTCAAGGTCATCACGTATACACTTTTTCATCTTACTCCATTGCATTAGGATGATAAACTGTATACATTTTACGGGTGGTAGGACCTTGTGCAAGGTCCGTCCGGATCGCTACCATCATCTTGCTTGCTAATCCTGCCGCTAAGCAGCAGTGCTTGTACTGTTGTGTTCTGGCGTGGAGAGCAAGACAGCCGGTGCAAATACTGGCACAAGAGATATTCCATCTTAGCTCTCTGGGTTGGCAACGCATCTGCAATCTTCTTGGTGTTGTGGGTGTCTATAGGCGATGGTGATCACTTCCCATTAGGTGACCCACTTGCTTGTTTGCCTTCCTATTTCATAAAATAAAAGAAAAACCCTTGACTGTAATAGTAGAAACCACCTGTAATATTTTTTCTGAGCTATTTATTAGTTCACTAGCTTTAAACTTAGACTTTGACGTTACATAGAGAATCAGGGAAGTAGTACGGGCGATTAAAAAGAAGGATAGGTACTTCAGTGGATCTGTGTTCACCGCAGAACAAAAAAAAACACTGAAAATATGACACACCAACATGGCGTATTCCAAACCGAAATTACCTGCCCGCCGCTAACCGTATTCCAGTTAAATCACACTAACTGTAGTCCCATAAATCACATGGAAGCGCCACACAGCGGTTTTACGACATCTCAATTTAATTAATTACACTTTACAAATGGCAATCCACGTCATTCGTAGGTGCTTGTAGCTGTTGAAACGGTTTAGAGGATACAATGTTGGTGTTTGTATGTTGATGATTTTGGATACCGTTTGGAGAACGTCTCTGTACCGATGTGCCGGCGTTTCTAAAACTTAAACTACCGTTTTGTGTTTTTTTCTGAGAATGTAAATGAATGGGGCCTTCTTTTTTTGGCATATTTTAGTTATAATTTTAGTATTAATGTTTAGTTTTTACGTAGTTTGATTGTTTTATTATATCTATATTGTGGTTGTAAATAAATTTAATTAAGAATGAAAATATTTATTTCGCTTATGGAAAAAAGAAAAACACAAAATAAGATAAAAAAATACATCGATTGACGCTTAAAGAGACCGTACTAAGCATAGTACTAAATGTGGTAAATATAGATAGTGTGTAAAATACTTTGACTTTGACTAAGTATGTTTAAGGAAATTTGTCTATTTTATATCCAGTTCATTGCTTTGAATCTCCGCTCAATAAAAACCTAATCAATCCAGAATCTTTTAATTATGTATTTTGTTTTCAGAAGGAATTCAACCAATGATATAGATTTTTTCCATCCAGACCGCTCAGTGCTCATTGGAAAGCATTAGAAAGCTATTAATGGTTGGGGCTTGATAATTATTTAGACAGAAATGTAACATCAGGCACGCTTTTGGCCACAAATGTGGTTTATGCATTCACATTGATACATAGGCACTTTGCTGGAATAGCAATTTAGGACATGTTTACAAAAACAACATAACTTACACGACTGATCTATAAATATATTCCTACATAAGAGTCAACCAGTAGTCAGTAAAGTTGTTTTTGTAAACTTGTCTTCAATGGTACTAAAACGCCGAGAACCCTGTTCTTCTGGGCTCAATTTAATAAACGCGGCAGGCGACAGGTGACAGTGACAATTCGGTATACATTGCTTGCCCACTATGATGTTAAGTCTGTAAGTCTGTAGCGTTACTGTAATGTACGCCGAATTGTCACTGTATGTATGTACTGTATGTTGCGTTTATGAAATTGGGCCCTGATCACTACCAACTAACAAATTACCTTTCTATTCCATGAAATCTCCATAATTTTACTCCTTCATTTGATTTTAGTTTCTTTATCTTAAGTTAGCCTTGGTTTTTAAAGACTACAATTTGTAGCGCGCAAAAATAAACTCTTAGAATTAAAAATGTTTACCAAAATATTCTTTTCAAAGCTTGCCAATTCAACTTACAAAGTATTTCTTTTGAGAATTGTCATAAAACCGCAAGAAGAAACGTAATATATATTGCAAAGTATTATCATGGAATTTTCTGTTTGCTTTGTCGACGAAACAAACTTTCACACTCTTCATGGCAAAGATATTATTTGGACGTCAAAATTTACTGAATCACGAACTTCGATGAAAAACAAAAGCAAGAATATAGCCTCAGCACATACCAAGCGAACACACCCAAAACTTTCAAAATTTCCTCTACATTTACCTTTAGTTACCTTTGGTCTGCGTCTAGGTAGTAAAACCTGCCTTATACTACCTTAATTTAGACCAAAGGCAACAATTTTGTCGATTCATGTGTGTACAGGGTGTCAATTGAAGAGGAGGTTTAGAGTATGTTGTCGTCTCGTTTAAGCCACTTCAAGTAAAGAGATAAGCTAAAAAAATATCGCTTCCAATTTTAAAACTCTTTCTATGCTGTATAATATTTCTATGATCACGAAACTCTTCTTCCCATTTCCCTTAAAACAACGTATAATGAGACGTTTTCAAGTCTGTCTCATATCGCAATTACCAAGTTTCTAGAAGACAGGAGGTCCACATTATAATTGCCTTTGAGCTCGGCTGTGTATGGAATTTCCCATTATTTAACGTTTACTGAAGTTATGACTTCGTGAAACTTCGTCAATTGTTAATTTAAGATTTTTGGGTGTTGTCGGAATTCTCTTATTAAATGTGAGTTAGAATGTGTTATGCCGCGTTGGTTTATTGAGTATTTCTCAAAATTTATGCGCATAGTATAAATTGCTTGATTATAATTACGTAGTTTGGTGTCATTACGAGTACTAAAAGATATTGCCATAGAAGTGTCATTTCGTGTTTACCTCTAATAAAAAATTGTTCACCATTTCATAATGTTTCGCGCTAAAATTTAACAAAATAATAATTCTTGAAAATAACAAGAGAATACATATGTAATCACAAATTGCCTTAAAATACCTAAGTGTTATGTGTGTATCTGAAGATCATGCAAGAGTAATTATTAATTAAACGCGCATGGAATTTAATATGAAATTACTGATTAAATTTGAACCTACTGTCAGAAAAATAAGTTTTTTTTCGGTTTCGCAGTATAAATACGAATCTTTTAATTCAGCTGTGTCCATCTTTCTGTATGTCACGAATGACAACAGAGGCAAGATGAGGCAAGATAGTACTCTAAGGAGATCCAGGGTAATCGTAGGAATGCACGCAAACATCGGATAAGATGGATTAACGGTCTGTTGAATATCGCAGGAAAAAACTGGATGCAAAACGTTTTAGATCGAGAAAGATGGCGAGCACTACAAAACCCTACACTGAATATAGGATAGCACTGGACTAAAGCATAAGAGAAAAATTATAATAAGTGTATATGTTTATGTCTTCCTCTTTATGGCATCAAAGGTTTGAAACGGTTAGAAAGATTCCAAATCCATGTACTTCACTGTCTCTTCTAAAATCACACGTGACACCATTAGCAATATCTAGTTATTAATTGCCAAAGTTGTTTACTCTAAAGAAACGTGCAACTTAAAAACAATTCCCAAACACCCGTCAATTCAGCTGGTTCCGGTATTACTTGTTCCTTGTTAAAGTTACCGTGTAGACTGCGTTTATATCTGCTCCTTAGATTTAAGACTGCAGACATTTATACCTTAGTTGAAACAAGTAAGCTGAACTCAGATACTTAAGTGTTAAATGGTTTCGAAGACCTAAATCAATAGGTTTTGCAATAGAATTAGAGGAAAACGGTAGAAAGTTTGCAGCAGTTTAGAGGTCAGAATCTACACAACACTTTAACGGTCGCTGTATTAATTCACTATTTACTTCTGTCAGAGGGATTCCACTCCGCACTGTAGGTACGCTCGACCGCCTTGCCTATGGCATAGGTAAATCGCAGTAGGCTGACGGCTTGCCGCGCGCCCGCTCGCTCGCTCCCGCCGTGTCAGTGTAATTGAAAACGAATGCCGCGCAACCCTAGCGTGTCGCCGGGAGTAGCCAGGCGAAGGCGGGCGCGGGCGGCGCGTTTCTTTTGACTCGCTCCGCCTGGCGCATGGTGTAAGAAGTAATACGAACTTTTTAAGCGTGTGAATAAAGTTGGAATTCGTTTAATCGCGGTCGTAAAATAGAAGTTTCTATACCTTAGTACTATTATTTATTCTGTGCTTCTGTTTATGCATTGTATTCCTATTAATAGTTTCTATAACGGGGAATACAAACTAACCTAAAATTAAAAGTATGTTTTCCTTGCTTACGAAGTTAATATACCTAATAATACATAAAATAAATAGATGTATCATTATTGTCTTAACTCGATAAAGTACTTATGGATTTTTGATATTATTATAAAACTTTTAAATATTCTCTTCGATTGCTCTTCCATTTGAGCGATTTGTAGCTAAATATTATATTAAGTAAAATTCTGAGAAGTTTGACCTTACAACGATAAAATGAATAAATGCTATTAAATCCAGACGCTTCCAATACAAGGCCATAACAAACTTTTACAATTAATTACTAAAACACAGTTTCCCTTTTAGGTTTGATAATGAAAATTTTAAAGTGAACGTACACATCAAATTGATTTCGTTCTGTTTACGTTCCAGTACAAAAAGTTCCGAACAAATATTTCGTTAAAACGCAGTGTCTGAACAAAGTCGACAGGAAAATAAGCTGTGTTTTGAAGGTAAAACGTCGCTTACAAATTTTGGGAAGCGCTTATTGTTCAACTGAATCCTGTTATGAAAGTGTTCAGCGTCCCTGTTGAAAACAAGAGTTCAGGAAACATCGTTTAATGCCGCTGGTTTTATTTACGACATCTAATCTAATATTATAAAAAGGTTCAAATGCTAAAAACCTTTTTAAAATAACAGTAAACATGTATGAATGTATTTACCGGTGGTAGGACCTTGTGCAAGATCCGTCCGGATCGCTATCACCATCTTGCTTGCTAATCATGTCGCTAAGCAGCAGTGCTTGCAGTGTTGTGTTACGGCGTAGAGAGTAATACAGCCGGTGTAATTACTGGCATAAGAGGTATTCCATCATAGCCCTATGGGTTGGCAACGCATTTGCAATCTCTTTGGTGTTGCGGGTGTCTATAGGCGGTGGTGATCACTTACAATCAGGTGACCCACTTGCTTGTTTGCCTTCCTATTTCATAAAAAAACTCGAATGGTATTTTACCAGATCAGAATATTATAATATTGTACTTTTCATTGTAACATTTATTGAAAGTTTTATTTCATAAATATGTACACAAATAATATATTAATACTTATTTAAAATAATCAAAGTCAATATAAACTTAATACTAAAATTAGAACTAAAATTATATCAAAAGAAGAATGCCCCCTTGGCATGCTACCGAAGATACTGGCAGCATTATCTCCCAGCCTCTTCGAGATCTCTTAGAAGAGGCCTAGTGCACAAATCAAAGTTTATATTCGGAGCCGAGATTCCTATATTTGTTGATTTTGAGCTTTTCGGCCGCTGCAGCTGCGCCTGCTGTTAATTAGTAAATTATAGAAGTGTAGTAAGTCAAACAAGTATAATTTACTGTTAGTACTCGTTAACAATACGTTTTACTGTTATCGGTATAGCTAACCGATGCGGGTTACTATTACTATAGAAGTTCAAAGTTTCAGAAGATCTTCCTTTAAGTTAGTTCGCCTGTCTTACGAAAATCTTTTGCTTTTTCTACTCCTATTGGGGGATAATTGACTCTATTCTAGTTTCTCTTACTAGATTACCTAAAGCCTTAAGACAAACCGAGGTGTCTTTGAACTGCTAAAACGACTTTAGAATGTAGTTTCAATGCTAATTTTATCACATTACTTCGTTTTTTGTGTCAGTTAATTTGGCTTCGTCGTGTATTCTTAATTGTTTCGAGGTATTACAGTTACCCGATATAAAATAAAGGTATTAGCAGTTTTATCTAAAATAGTGTAAGATTGCATATGTCGTCAGTCATGAGCTTTGTATGAAATCAAATTTTACCGTAATATAGAAGTACGTACAAAAATACAAACGGGTCAATCAAAAGCAATTGAGTCACCTGATGGTATGTAATCAATCACCCACTACAACTAGGAGATTGCAGATGCGTTGCCAACCTAGGGGGCTAAGATGAAATACCTCTTGTGCCAGTAATTTCACCGGCTTGTTCTCCACGCCGGAACACAATGCAAGCAATGCTGTTTAGCGGTTACATGCGAACAAGATGGAGGTAGCGACGTGCAAAATCGAGAAATATGTTTCAGACCGTAAGTGCCAGAGAAAAGGTGGCATTCTATGAGCGCCAACGTTAATTCAAGCGACAAAATGTATGAACTTGACGTAAGGGAGCAAAAGCAAACGGCAAAATGTGGCGATCGTCAGTGTCAAACCCAGCTCTGCAGTTTATGCTAGCGTTGACGCTAATAGGGTAGAACGAACGCGGCGACAGTGCTAAGTTTCGGCTCTGAAATAAAGCTTCGGTGTTTGAACTTTCGAAGTTTGTTTCCTTACCCAGCCCAGCTAGTCTACCTGACAATATTTTGTAGTGGTAAATTTTTTGACATTCATAAGTGCTACCTGTAAGCCTAATCTGAATAAAATATTTTGACTTTGACTTTGACTTTGAATAGTGGGGTCCGCCTACACGGGCCCAAACGTTGCAGATACCCTGAAACTGAATCAAGAGTCTTACCAAGCGGCGAAATAAGCGATGACACTGGAATAAAGGCCCAGAGGGTGTTTTGTCTGATGACGCCTTAGATCATCTCTTTAACGTTTTTAGGGCGCACGGGCGCACGGAGCGGGTGCACGCCTATGGAAAAAGAGTATGAGAGCGTCTGCTAACTCAAGAGGGTACGGGTTCATACTTGTTCTTCGATAGGCGTGCACCTGCTCCGTGCACCCATGTGACTTAGCAGAGGCCCTCATTGTTCGATAGGCGTACACCCGCTCCGTGCACCCGCACGACATAGCGGAGGCCCTTAACGGGAAAATTACAAATTTTCTATTTATTTCATAGATATTTCGGTTCGTTAACTCTGTGAAACAATAGCATAAATCATTCCGGCGGAAACGGGTTATATTTTATTGGGCCGTTTGATATTGATAAATCGCGGATTGACGTAGGTGTGGCAAATGAATTCGGTTTTATTGCTTTATGGTTTTATATTGTTAATTGTTTGATTATGTGTTCCATTTCTTTTTGAGGCGTAGAAAGTATAATTACAGAGGTTCACGGATTACCACCTTATTCATAAACGCTTCGTAAACGTTTGTTAGTTAATAAGTTTACTTATAAAAAAATAACAATCTTTTTAAGCTAAAAAATGTTTTATTCCTTTCATTTGAGGCCAAACGTCACAATGACAGATAAAGACATAAAACATGTTAACAAACGTTTACGAAGCGTTATGAATAAGGGGGTATGTCTTTATCTGTCATTGTGACGTTTGCCCTCAAATGAAAGGGACAAAACATTTGATAGCTTAAAAATATTGTTAATTTTTATGAAAAAGGGGGTAATGTTACCTATTTTTGTGTCTGAATCTGTTTCCACAATAAATAAAATAAAGTATAAATTTGTTAAAAGAATTACAGGCTTCGCGATAGCTTCAACAGATAATTACGTTAAATTTATTGACGTCGTTGCTGTACAATAAAATTGTCGGTAAGTGACTGTAAACAAAAAAACCTTTGTTCGAAGCCACTTGAACATGTCATATCAGAAGCATGTAACCCTTCTTTTTATGATACTCAAGCATCGCATAAAATGCTTTTTATGGGTTATGCCGCTTCGCATTATATGACTAAGGTTAACTATTTCAGGGCATATAGAACATAAAATTTGATGGACTTGCACTTGATAAGGAGTGGAAAATAAAGTGGTTTTTGAGATGAAGTACTAAAGTACCTGGTAAGTTAGTAAGCGATTCAAGATTTGATGGCATATTTTAAAACTGATCTGTATTTAAAATAGCTATAAAGAATTTAACCACCTGTTACCATTGTCATTGTTATATGCCTACATATGTACGTAGCTATTATGAATTCACCGCGCGCAAGCTGGTAATATTGAACACTACGGTTGTGCGTGAAGGTAGTTTTTATTTTCCACCTACGCCATGTACTTTAAAAAAGAATTATTAACAGATAACAAAAAAATATCACTAAGAATTTTTATGTATTTATTTATTATTCATTAAGTAAAAGCCAGACGACCCAAATTCAACTCCAATTCGATTAAAACGAGAAGCAAAAAAAAACTTTTTTTCTATCTATACATTTTGTTTAAATACGGAAATTGTTTATAGGATCTACTCAATGGAAAATAATGATATTGGAATTCCCACGTGTTTTTATATTATTATAGAAATACATTATATTTGTACTACGATCACCCACAAACCCTAAGTAACGGACATACATAATTTTTTCAATTTTGATTTGTGCCTGCAATGAAAGATTTTCTGTAAAAAATCATAGGTTTGTTTTAATTTCTTTAAAAACATAAAAATAGCACAAAATAACATTCAGGATGATAAAAATCTCGGTTTAATGATGCATTTATCCGATAAAATTATATGTCTACCATTTTGTAATGATTATAATTATTTATTCCATGTAAATTCTCGGACAATTGTAATATTGTCAGCTAGTTCTCCACTAGCAAAAGTTGTATAATCCCGCCTATTTATAGTTTAAGTCACCGTTTATCTATTAATTCCATCACAGGTAACTGGAGGCTTAGAGATCCCAACTTATCTCAAGCCCTTTCATGCCCAACAAAATTGTTGGTGTAATTCAACGCTTGTTCTCAAAGTAAACTCTAACCGAGGGGAAACGACATTTTGTTCCGACAAATTATACGGCGAGCCTTAGTATGAGATCTCGAGGCTTTTTTTAAAAACTCATCTGTCATTTTGTTACAAAACAAATAGTATTATAAAAGTTGATTGCTAAAATAAATTACTTACTCTTTAATATAAAAAAATAAGATTTTAAAAGTTTAGTGCTGGAAATATTTGATTTTTCAATACAATTTTCTTTGTGTATGACGAATGGTAAGGGGAATAATTGTAGCTTAACT
Organism: Ditula angustiorana; assembly: GCA_963691745.1. Lineage (NCBI taxonomy): Eukaryota > Metazoa > Arthropoda > Insecta > Lepidoptera > Tortricidae > Ditula > Ditula angustiorana. The sequence goes on from OY829495.1 coordinate 5,816,243, forward strand.
TTAGTTTATTTTTTACTTTTAATGTATTTAATAGGACCTTCAACAATAAGTATACTAATGCAAGGGAAGTTTTTTACTTGCGCAGCTAACAGCTAAGTTTATCAATTACAGAAGGACACCGCATGTGCCAAATAGCAATATCAACATTAGAAACTATTAAAGGTTTTTGGCATCCACGATACAGGCTTAGCCTAGTGTGGAGTCACTGTATTTCTTTAATATGTACTGTACTTCTTATGGTTAATAAATATTTACTTTACTTACTTTACTTAATAATTGATATTATTGAAACACCACACGGTTTGAATGCTAACCAAAGAGTGAGTTTGTTGAATGAATCAATCATGAAGATCATTCAGTACATTAATGTATAAAAGTACATTCATTCAATCAAAACAATATCTAATACAGCAATTGATACTGGTTCATTTTGATATCATAACAACAGAATGAACGAATGAACAATTGCTCCTCGTTACGGAACCAAAACCTTTATTAATTTAACTTATTTCATTAAAATTAAACTTAGTTAACTTTGATAAGAGTAATAACTTTAATATACGGGAAGGATGATAAGTTTAGGTCAATACAATATTGAAGGTCTTTGTATGTCGCAAACATGCGCAAAAGCGGGCAGTGTAGCTTAAGATTAGTTCGATGATCAGGCAAGAAAAACAGACTATTATTATATGATCTGAATTTTGAAATCAACCCAAATATTATTAAGAAAACAAAAATAAATAAATTACTTTAATTTTATATATCTACAGACTCAGATAGTTTTTAATTGTAAAAATATTAGACTATGCTAAAATTTATAAAATGTTTATAACTCATTTAAAAGTTATTTTTGGATATTTTTATGTTGACGGATAGTTAAGCCATTTTTAATAGAACACAGCTTTCTTGGTAAATAAGTGTAAACAAAATGTTCAACCAGTATACGAAGTTTGCAGCGGGATCCTATACTGCAAATTTGTCCGTGGCTCTAGCAAAGCCGCGTCACTCTACATTAATGTAGGAAAAACGTTATTAAAAACTTCCTGGTAAACAATTAAGTTTAGTTGCCTTGTGTAATTAGTTTTGTTTCAATTACAGTTTCGTTCTCGGGGTATAGTCAGCCTTGCTGGGTTTCGTAGATGGGTTTTTTAAACAACATGGCAAGGAAAACGAGCAAGTGGGTCACCTGATGGTAAGTGATCACCACCGCCCATAGAAACCCGCAACAGCAAAGGGATTGCAGATGTGTTGCCAACCCAGAGGGCTAAGGTGGAATTCCTTAATAGCACCGGCTGTTTGCTCTTCACGCCGGAACACAACAGTGCAAGCACTGCTGCTTAGCGGCAGGATTAGCGAGCAAGATGGTGGTAGCGATTCGGGCGGACCTTGCGCTAGGTCCTACCACCCGTCGAGTTTCCGGGATTATAATAACAATTATAAGTTTGGATCAAGAGTCAGATTCAGAAGGCGGTACTCCTGGACACGTCACGAATTGTCAGTAGATTCCTCGCTCGGCAGCCCTATTCGCCGGTAGCTTGAGCCCTGCCCTGCTGCCGGCGGCACTCTTTAACCTAGATTGTATATAAACCTACCGCCGGTAGGTTTATAAATAATTTCAATATTGTTTTATTACTTTTTATAACAATAAGGATTGTGAAACCTACCCTAAGACTTTAAATAAATAATAACCATTAAAAAGTAAATGGGGCAACTCGCTTTATTTCTCACGCGCCATCAAAACCATCATTAAAGTTATGTAAATATAACATACAAAGGTTGACTGGCAGAGAATGCCTTCAGGCATTAAGGCCGCCTTCTGTAAATTTTATGTTTTTTGTGCAATAAAGTTGAAATAAATAAATAAACATACCATTGACTTGCCTCGGCTTCGAATGGGTACAACTGGAGTGTAATATACATAAAACCTTCCTTTAAATATAATTTGAATTCAAAGTCAAAGTCAAAATATTTTTATTCAGATTAGGTTTACAGAAAGCACTTATGAATGTCATAAAATTTATCATTAATTAAAGTGAAAACATGCGGGGCGGCTTGTGCAAGGTCCGTCCAGATCGCTACCACCATCTTGCTCGCTAATCCTGCCGCTAAGCAGCAGTGCTTGCATAGTTGTGTTCCGGCGTGAAGAGCAAGTAGCCGGTTTAATGACTGGTACAAGAGATATTCCATCTTAGCCCTCTGGGTTGGCAACGCATCTGGAATCTCTTCGATGTTGCGGGTGTCTATAGGTGGTGTACACTTACCATCAGGTGACCCACTTGCTTGTTTGCCTTCCTATTTCATAAAAAAACAGTATTAAACTCCGTTGCGTGAATTAGTTACGAGTTAGATGACCAAGATGAAGATGGACAGGAACGGATAGCCTATGTGAAGAAAAAGAAAAATAAATAAAGATAAAACTGAGATACATATATGCCATTAAATTTCTAACCTTTTGAATACACAAAAGAAAGAACTAAGAAAACAGGTGATATTTATATTACACGCAGAGACCCACATCAGACTGAATTCATGCGAAGTCGTTATGAAGAAGAATTTATTATTTCAATGTGAATATTTTTTGCTCGCTTGAAATAGTATTTCAACTTTACATACTGAGAAAAATATACATTGGCTTAATAAAGGTCTTGGCTCCATATGAGATCATACTTAGCACTGGCCCTAACATGACCGGTCAAGTTTAATATATCTAACTCTATGTCCATGTATATCCCTGTCTTACTGACGTAATTACTGGCACATGAGGTATTCCATCTTAGCCTTCTAGGTTGACAACGCATCTGCAATCTCTTTTGTGTTGCGGGTGTCCATAGGCGGTGAAGTGATCACACTTCCTTGTTTGCCTTCCTATTTCATAAAAAAAAACTAGTTTGACAGAGCCGCAGGGTGGGTTAAACTAAACCCCCAAATAATACAATATATCTTATATCTTATATACACGGCGCTCTACGTGTCGCGCCTGCATCACACCGCCGCAGTCGCAGATGTGGTGGAGCATGTCCGCCGGAAGACCGGTTACACGCTGAGGGTGTTCCAGCTGCAGTCACGACACTACGTCACTAGTCACCTCGTTTGTGGTGCGCGTACCGCGGCCGCTGCTGGAAACCGTCGCTTGCGCAGCCTTATGGCCGAAGGATGTTGTGTTCCGGCGGTTCCGGGGCACCTTGCCGATGACGAGCGCGACATCGGAAGTGACGACACTACGGAACCACGCCGTTTTGTCGCCATAATAGTTTAAAGAGTTTTATTGCTTTTTTGTATTATATGTATGTTAGCCTATAAGGTATTTATTGTAATGGTCTTGTTATCTGAAATAAAGATTTAATAATAATAATAAATATCACTTCCATATGATCGTGTAAGCCTAAGATTTTAAGTTACTGTATAGTGATCATGTAGAGCTCGTCTAGAGTCAAAATGTTTAAAATAGTCAGTGAAATCTTCTGATTTTTTACATAGTATAAAGTAAAGTGACGACCTGTATGGCACAGTGGCACATGTGTCTGCTTACTGTGCAAGAGGTCCCGGGTTCAAATCCTGGTATGGGCAAATATTTGTGTGACGAATACGAATGTTTGTACCTGAGTCATGGATGTTATTTGTATTTAAGTATGTATTTATCTATATATAAGTATGTTTATCCGTTGTCTAGTATCCATAATACAAGCTTTGCTTAGTTTGGGACTAGGTCAATTGGTGTAAATTGTCCCAAGATATTAAAGATATTAAAGGTTTAACTTACAGACCAGCTGAAATCAATAACTCATTAATGGGAAATAGCGTAAGATTTTACAACAAATTCTCTAAAAACATTACTGAACAAAATCATACAAAATTCAAATCTACTGTCAAAAAGATAATAATTAATTTCTCGGGCTTATTTTAAAATAAATGACTATAATTTTGTGCATGATTTTAACTTTACAAGACAAACTAGTTCGTTTTTAGAAACGGATAGGTAAACGAGTGCTAGTTAGGTACTCTCAAAATTCTCTATTTTTGTTAAATAGTGTTTTTAATGGGCTTTATCTGTTCTCGCAACAACATAATGAACGAGGAACTGAAATCACTGACATAATTTAACTCAACGTCGCAAGAAACAATTAACTCCAAAATTCACTTACGAAATCCACTTTCAAAAGTCACCTACACATTACTGAAGTTAACTGTCCAAAAAGCCTTATTAACTGTGCCATTTACATAGAAACTCAATTACAATATGGCTGGTACAAAATCAAAGCACGTCGAAAGGTTTAGAAGGGCTTTAGAGGGACTATTAACACTTATAAATTCTGTGCCTATTTACCTAACGTTATTTTTTGCTTTCTGAGAAGGTCGGAATCGAAGAGGGAAATTGAATATGTATTTGCACATTTATGTTTGTTTTATGCAAATAAAAGATATTGATTATTTCATTAAATGATTGTCCCTTTCAAATGAATAATTTAATTAACTCAAAGTCAAAGGTTAACTGGAAGAATGGGGTAGAATCGAAAATGGGGGAAATTTAAAAAAATTCTACTAAACAGGGAGCCATTTTATACTCTGGGTGCATTTACCACCAAGACTAATATATAACCAAATACTAAGTATAAATTAATTAATGATGTATGTTCTTTTTTGTTTTTGGAGGTGTTCGTTGTTACGTCGCCGGAGTAACGTGCTAATTTTAATGTTTTGTTTTATAAATATGCATGTGTCTTTAAGGTATTCTATGGGCCTATGCAGCCTGAAATAAATGGTTCTATTCTATTCTATTTTCAAAACATTACTATACACAAAAAAGAAAAAGGGTAAACATGATAATTTAAACACTAAAATAAACTAACTCCAAGAGTCAAAAACAAATTAATTAACCTGTCTTTGTTTCTTTGACTGTACAAGGTTCGAAACAAAACCAAGTTACAATGTCATTGTGTTTGTTTATATTTCTTGCTCATGCAGCTGCCATAACACATTACCTTTGCACTCACACACGCACTACGTCTAATATAATATCACTTTATGGTACACATAATATAAATTTTAGTTTCAGTAAACACTTCCTAAAAACATCAAGCTCACGATAAATCAACAGCTCAAGCGAAAACAGGCACGAGCGTCTAAATTATAAATGTTATTAGGAAGTTGTTTACTAATTCCATGCACCGCTAACTTGGACAAAGAAATTAGTTGAGAGGTGAGAGGAAACTTTTAATTTATTCACTTGCCAATTTGAATAGCAAACTAGTGGAACAGGTAGTTCTTAGGCTGGTATCAAGTATTTTCGATACGCGCGTATATACCTCAAGTATTAAGGTGCAATTCCGAGCCTCGCGGCAGGCAGCTGGCGGCAGCAGCAGGCGGCCGACGGCAGGCGGCACTACTTAGCCGTATGAATTTATACGTTACCCATTCCGACTCACGACTGCAACTGCCGCGTGGCAAATTGGCATTGGTAGACGGCACGGCGCAGTTGTAATCATGATGCGTCCTGATCCAAACTCCGACTGCGATCTTATCGATAAACATTTGATACCTGACAATATTTTTAGATTATTTTTCATGAATCAAGAGATTGCTGTTTAGTGTGTTAAAATTAAAAAAATCTTTGTTTTACTCACTGAAATTGAGTAATTTATAGAAATATATAAAGACCTAAGTTTGAGCTCTAATGTAGGATTTCTAGAAGACCAGCAGTGTTGCCAAGCTGAAGCATTAAGTTTTCTAACTCCAAGTTCGTTCTTTCCCTTAATTACTTACCCAACCTTTCGGGCAGCTTTAAAAATCATTTCCCAGAAGAAGATCGCTAATAACAAATTCAAACAAGGAACCTAAAAGGACGTCCATTTTTTCAAAACACTCACGCTCATTTTTAATTAACTTTAAAAGGTTATCCATTAAATATATGAGATGTACAAAGACGGAGAGAATTAATTATACTTAGGAATAGCGGCTCCAGTTTCATTATGGGGGAATTTTAATTTTCCCCAAGTGGGGGGAGCTGAGACAGTAATAGAGACGTGAACATGATGCCCCAAGGATATTTGGCTTACTGTACTGTATGGATATGTTGGTTGTCTATGCTTAGCTCAAGCTGTAAGTGCAGACAATCTTTATGTGCTAGGTATTTGAGATTCTGACGTCTGAACAATATGTGTGCTCTGTGCATTACTGAGGGAGTTCAGAATTAATTAAATGTTTGGAAATGATCCCGACTTGCATTAGCAATCCCTGGCTTCAAATAGTGTAATTAATTTAATTTATACCGATTTCATTGATATTTCACCGAACTCTTTCATTTTTCTTCGAGTTGGTGGAACGTCAAAATTAACCCAAAATCGCTTTTGCCTTTTATAATAAGTTTGTATAGATACAATATGTAAAATTACCTATAAATTTAGCAACTCAAAAATCTGTTCACATAGTACCCTCCATCAGAGGCTCTAAAAAATGAAAGTTCAATATTCTTATGGACGCGAAATTTCATCAAAAACCACTTGAGATCGGATTACATTCTTCGACAGAGTAATAGCGGAATTACTTTTAATTTAGAATTTATCTTGCAAAGTTTCATTTACAAGAAAGTGGACTTCGGCCTGAACATTGTTTTTCTGCGAAAAATCCCGTCGCCTTTCGAAGATTAATAAAATGTAAATCGAGATTCGAGAAACTTGGGCCAGGACTAGCATGCGAAATGCAATATTTCCTGCGGTATGATTTCTGTGCGTACTATACATACCCAGGCGTGTTTTTTTTTAAATATAGGTATGATTTTTGTACCTAATATAAAACACTTTTGCGACTGCATCGCTGCAAAAAGTCCTCGTGGAAGATCGCCCTCATATAACAACTTTGCGGTCAGTTTCGCCGTCGTGGATGATTTTCGAACTTCGCATATTATAAATTATGCGATTTTTGTTTGTTTGTAACGCTTTCACGGCCTAACCACTGCACCAATTATCCTAAAATTTTGAAGGTTATGGACACTGACATTGGGTACTTTTGGCCTCGGGAAATGCAATATTCTTGAGGGAATAACGACAAGCAAATTCAACCTAAACACGCAACTGTTATAAAGTTTGGCATGGACGCAGCTTAGGCCATGGGACGGATATAGACTAAATTGTATCCGAGGAAATGGTCTCTGTGGGATAATACTTCCTTGAGGCACAAATAATTTAATTTGTGCCATTCATTCCACACTAATACGTACTTTCCAGCTGAAAGTTTGTGTGACACTTAAATTTTTGTTACTTCTTCACATTAAAACTGCCGAACGGATTAGAACGAAATTTGGAACAGAGATAGTTTTTATTCCGTAAAAATGCATTGTTCCTGTGGGATAGCGACAAATGAATTGTACGTAGACAAAGTCAAGGGCTAAAGCTAGTATTTAGTAAAAATGTTCTATTACTCGAACATGCTAGCATCAAGCAATATCGCGAAGTTTAACGTGAGGCTCGAAGACTATTTAGGTAATTTAGCGACAGAATATTTTCAGACATTTTCTTCGACACCTTTGAAATCGAATAAATTAATAAAATATTTTGGAAATTAAATATCTCTCAATATCAATTGGGATCTTTAAAGACAGACTCAGACAGTATTTCAAGGACATCACAAGATTACTTATTTTACCTCTGCGGGGGGCTCATGATTAAGGACCACGGACTGGTCCGAAACATGTCGGGCATTTCTCGACGTAAAAAATACGTGAGTGATCCGTTTTATTAATATGTCCGAGTCTCACGGTAGTTTTATGTTAAAAAATTCAAATTTTTTTAAATTAATAAACTGCATTTACATAGGTTACAAAAGGTTCGAAAACCTTAATTTGTTTCCTTTTGTTTGTATTTTTTTGCGTAGTGCACATCAAAGAATATTTGTTGTTGTTGTATTTTTACCCAATTGCCACCAAAAGGGAGGGTTTTTTTAATGGTATAAATCGATAAAAAGGATTTTTGTTGTTCCTTTTGACATATTTCATTATGATGTTTTATTTTCATAAGTATAAGGTTTAGGTCCTAGACAGTTTGCCTTTTAACATTTTCCCCCTAAACTTTCTGAACTTGAATAATAGAAAGCTCGTCAGGAACATTACAGCTTTCTATTATTCAAGTTAATGCATAGGCTAATAATTTCACGAGAACGGAGTCGCAGGCGTCCGCTACTCTTAAATAAGAATATATTTAACAGCAAAACATCAGCCTAAAACTCCTGCCTTTTTTGCTAAATTGGGTCTCAAATTTATACTAATATAGACCATTTCAGGCCTTGTTTTGGGTTCATAAAGACCGCGTCAGGCCGTGTTTCACGTCACCTTAACGATTTGGCTCAGGCGGATAGGGCACGCCAGTGAAGGGAGCACGAACGAAGTCTGCCTTTAAAAGAAATTTCTTGGGCCATTTGCTGAATGGATGAGAAAGGTTTGTGCCGACCTAAATATTTAGATGAAGTGTGAACTTAGTTTCGGATAATGAAGTAAGGAGATGACTTATGATTTTTGAACGGACAGAACCCATAAAAAAATCTAAGGGTCGTAGTTTTAAACGGAGCTCAAGTTGGAGCTTCATACTAACATACCATCTTGTGGGTGGTAGGACCTTGTGCAAGGTCCATCCGGATCGCTACTACCATCTTGCTCCCAAATCCTGCCGCTAAGTAGCAGTGCTTGCACCGTTGTGTTCCGGCGTGGAGAGCAAGACAGACAGACAGACAAGAGCCGGTGCAATTACTGGCACAAGAGGTACTCCATCTTAGCCCTCTGGGTTGACAACGCATTTGCAATCTCTTTGGTGTTGCGGGTGCCTATAGGCGGTGGTGATCATTTACCATCAGGAGACCCACTTGCTCGTTTGCCGTCCTATCTTGTATTAAAAAAAACCTACTCGATAAGCGTTTGCTTCATGAAACAGTTGAAACTGAACAGTCTACAAATTAAATATCCTTTGGGTATGGAACCCTAAAAAGATATTTTTCGAAAAATCCACCGGGAAAGTAAGGAAATTTCATACGCGAAGCCGTAGCAGGTCGCTGGTGAAACATATTAAAAAATGAACGAAAAATAAAACATTTTTAGTAAAACGAGTTGTCTCATTTCTGAGCTTTTCTGAAGCCTTTCATAACTAAGTTAGCGTGCCGAGATGAACTACCATGCATAATTAAAACGGATGTTATTAGAATAGAGGTCAACTCTTTGCACAACCGTCTTACAGCCTTGAACAGAAGTCTGGTCCCCGAGGAGGCTGGTTGGGCAAAGTTTAATTAGGTAACTTCTGCCTTGTTATTCTCTAAACGTATCAGCGTCAGACTCAACCCCGAGATATCATCCTATCTCGTTTACTCATGCTGGGTTAGAGCGAGAGATGGCGAGGCTCCGGGCGTGATGCTTGTCGCTTTTTCGGTAAAGAATCATCACTCAGGTCCCGAAACGTCGCCTGATGCCCGTTTCCATCAAAGCGCAAGGAAATTAATAATACAAGTTATTTTAGGCATAAAAAATATTGGAATTATGTTTACTTGTAAACTAGCAATCCGTCCTGGTTTCGCATGGGTACAATAGGATGTATTGCACATAAAGACCTTTCCCTAAAAAATATCTAAATGACAATAAAAGCCGTGTCAAAATCCGTTGCGTGGTTTTGAAGAAGGCAGCCGAACATACACCATAAGGATTTAGGACAGATAGGAAAAAGACTAGCGACCCGACCCAGCCTCGCATTGATACAATCGGAATGTATGTAAATAAAAAGCTGCCGTAAAAAGATCTTTAAATGACAGTGAAAACCGTATCAAAATCCACTGCGTGGTTTACAAGGAGAAGGCTACCGAAGATACAGTTTAAGGGTTTAAGACAGACAGGAAAAAAAACAAAAAAACTTTACTTTATTTATTTATTTATTTTTGCAATATAATCAAAATTTACTTAAGATTTTATTTTTTTATTCTTTTTAACATTCAAATAAATTTGAATAATAATGACAACAGAAAGAAAAATTAGGATAATGGCAGAGCTCGAACCTGCAACATCAGCATTCCGTGCCTTGCGTTTGCTAGTTTCGTCACTGTACCAACTAAGTAGTTAGTAATGTGGCGAAACTGGAAAAAGAAATTGCTAAATTTATTTGACTTTACTTTATATTATGTAAAGATACAGACGATATAGACACCTTTAAAAAGATATTTAATGGATGGGCACAACTTTGTGGAGAACGATCTGTTACGTAATTACAAAGTTTTCTTTTTTTCATCCTCGACAAAAAAAGGGAGCTATTATAAGTTCAACGTGTGTATCCTTACGTCTGTTTATAACATTGTAGCTCCTAAACGTAAGAACCAATTTCGATTAAGCTTATTTTGTTTGAAAGCTGACTCGATCGAGAATGTTCTTAGCTATGATTGAAGGAAATCTTCGTTTGAAGACCATCAGTTCTTTTCTAGTTGATGAAGGGATGTGAGCAACTTCCAGAAATGTGTACACCCAGCACAAATCTTCTCGATACTCGTTAACTGGCTACGTAACTCAGTGCGTCTCTTTCTAACTAGCCCAACAGGAGAGAGATGCACTGACTTACGTAGAGACTTAAGAGGAATGTGAACCCAGCCCGAAAAAGCGCTCCCCATACAAACGGCGATAACGTTTTCCACCCTCTAAACCTTAACCAATGTCAATGATGTTTTGGTATGTTGTTATTATGCCTAGAAACTAGGTTTGTATGTTTTGATTTTTTTAATATTCTTCATAGATTTGACAATATTTGCATTTTAGGATTTTCATACAAAACATAAAATCGTCAATATTTTTGAAACTATTAAAAATATAAAAAAAATCAAAACATACAAACCTAGTTTTAAGGCATAATGACAGCATATCAAAAAATCATGGCTATGGGTAAAGGTTTAGAGGGTGGAAAACGTTATCGCCGTTTGTATGGAGAGCGCTGGGTTCACACTTCTCTTAACGCGTATAGAGTAGATTAGTGCTAGATGCACAACTCAATTCGTGGTGTCCTGTTTTTTTAGTATTTCTTCTCTACACCTTCACCCTTTCCGAAACAGTATAGCGCAGTTTTTACTAACAAGAACCCACGCGAATAACGATGTCGTCTTTGAAGAAGGTACGCCAATTACTGTTTTTGACAAGAAGGCTTTTCGCTACAAAGGGTGGCAGATGTAACATTGATACTGTTTGCCTGTTGAAAAAATAACAAGCGTTTTGGAGATGTAACTCGATGTATTGAACTTCATGTCTATTGACAGTGAGTTGGGGGAAAACCAGTGCACGTAGCACGAGCCGTATCACCATGAGTAAGCTCCCTACGAAACTCAGTGTCTCATTGTAACTAGCTCAGTTGGAGAGATGCACTGAGTTACAAACTAATGCGTGTTGCAAAGGCCCATGCTAGGTGTTCAGGGTCCTATTTCATTAAGCTAACACGTGTCAGGTGGCAACGACTTTTGAGTACATTACGTAGCTTCTACTTAAGCTCGGCAATACAAGAACTCGGCGAGTCAGTCATTTATGCTGTATTGTCCATGACATTGTCAGCTTGGTGAAATAGGTACAAGAAAGTTGCACACTTAAGGCAATTATATCAATTAATTAATTAAAATTCCCTGTGTGTGTTCTTTTATTTTGTTTACTTGTGTAAATCAATAAAGAGTATTTGTTGTTGTTGTTGTTGTTGTAATTAATTATATTTCATCTGTCGACCTTCATGAAACAGGATTTCTGGCCGAAGGGAGTTGTTTTCCGTCGTTTTCGCGGACGGTTGCTGGACACCCCAAAACTACGTCACACGTCGCCAAAGTAACGTGCTAATTTTAAGGTTTTGTTTTGTAAATATGTATGTTAGTCTTTAAGGTGTTTTTTCTATTTCTATGCAGCCTGAAATAAATGGTTCTATTCTATTCTAATTACGAAATTTTCGCAGTTTTATTTTTATTCCGGTAAATGATGTGATTTATTATCAAATTAAGTAGTTTTATATATTACGGTAGTTACACAGTGTTCTTTACACAATAGTGTTCTGATTTTAGAAATTCAAGTTACTAATTTTGAATAATGACAGACTTTATATTTCAATGCGCAATTTAATGCAAAATCTTTCAAAAACAAAGAAAGAAAGAAGAAAGTATGGTGCGTGTTAAAACTTGGACCAACTCAGAAATGAACAATATTCGTCATTCGTTCGCTACATGCTTATTACAACATTACATGCTCCCTTTCTAAAAAAAAAGCTTTCCCTCAGTTCCGTCTTTAATGGGCACTTACATAAGCTTATGTGTCTCTTTGACTGTACAAGTAAATTTAAACATTATAATAGATTAAGACCCTGTTTTACCACTCTCTGATAAGTTTGCTGGTGGTAGAATCTTGTGCAAGGTCCATCCGGATAGCTACCACCGTCTTGCTAGTTAATCCTGCCGCTAAGCAGCAGTGCTTGCACTGTTGTGTTCCGGTGTGGAGAGCAAGACAGCTGTTGTAATTACTAGCATAAGAAGTATTCCATCTTAGCCCTCTAGGTTGGCAATGCACCTGCAATCTACTTGGTACTGCGGGTATAGGCGGTAGTGATCACTTACCATCAGGTGACCCATTTGCTTGTTTTCCTTCCTGTTTTATATTTAAACAAAACAAACATTTGTGATATCGCTTCTGTTTGTGTTCATAGAATAAACCGCTACCTTATAACCGCTAAACTATTGGAGATAAATAATATCAAAAACTTATCAGAGAGCTGTGAAACAATATCTAAATACAAACTAATGTAGGTTGTAGCATTATTAAAAATGCAGGATGTAGGTATTTCTATTGTTATATGTATTTATAACAGTAACATTATATGTATTTCACAGGCAAATGAAATGTGATAACGTTAGATTCATCGGTATTGCGTATTCCTATCAGATTGTCTCAATCTTGATACGGCATGCGAAATGAATAGGAAATGAGAGTCTCATGGCCATTTCATGTATGCTGTTATATTTTTAGAAGAAAATATTGACAGATATGATAAATACAGCAGTAAATTATACACACCTGTATTATGGTACGGATGTCAGATAGGAGGTCAGGAGTAGTTTCAATGGAATAACGTGGATTGCCAAAACTGACAATTAATTTTCCAGATTAACGTTTAAACAAGAAAAAAATAGAAATTGCAGCACATAAGAAAATCTCGGTTACTTACTAAATCAATCAATCAATGAAATATCTATATACGTCGAAACATTTTTTTTATAAAATAGGAAGGCAAGGTCGGTCACCTGATGGTAAGTGATCACCACCGCCTATAGACACGGTACCCGCAACACCAAGGTGATTGCAAATGCGTAGCTAACCCTGAGGGCTAAGATGGAATAGCTCTTGAGCTAGTAATTGCACCGGCTGTGGCTAGCGGCAGGATTAGCGAGCAAGATGGTGGTAGCGATCAGAACGGACCTTGCATATGGTCCTACCACCCGCAAAACATAGGTTGTTACAAGAAGTGTAGGTACACTGCAGTTGTTGTTATAGAGGTAACTATGTTCTACTATGTCGTACCTCAAGAGTATACGAGTAAATATGTCCCAATCACAATAATAAATAAATAAAATCATTTATTCTCAGGCTACAAAGGCCCATAGACAAATACCTTACAGACTTACATACATAAAATTATATAACTAAAAAACAAAACTATTTCGGCGACGGTTCGGCGTGGCTCCGTTTCATCGTTGATTCTGGTGTCAAGTTCTTCAGTGGCAGGCTGCCCCTGAACCGCTGAAACACGACACCCTTCGGCCAGAAGTCCGCACATGAGATGCTCTCCAGCAACGGCCAATACAATACATGAACAGGGAGCAATTCAACACAAGAAGTCACCAACAAAGAGAAAAGTAGTTAATAGTTTCGTATTTACATTATCTTATCTTATCTTTATTGTCGGTTTATTGTTACAATGAACGTCTAAGTTATTTTGTAATAGAGGCAACTGTCGTACCTGTGGACACTCCCTAAATCAGAAAGCTTAAGAGGAAACACAAGGGCCGTTTTTCCATACAAACGTCGTCCCCTGTTTCCTCTCTGGATAATGCCAGTAGAGCAATATTTTTTTTCCAAAAAATCGATGGCCACTATTATGCATGTCCCTATGTTTTCCTTTTTTTAATAAATTAATTATTAAAAGAGATATGGACATCCAAAAACCTAAAAAATTGGCCAGATTTTCGGCTGCGTTCATACATTCAGAAAACAAATTTTACTAGATTATATAAAAAAAGAAAAACATAGGAACACTGCCAAAGCCTTTCTTTAATTTTAAATGAAAAAGTAGTTAAATCGGATAAGTTTTGGAGAAGGAATCAGGGGTCTACGAATCGTTGATTTTGTGTACTTTTAATAGGTATTTTCAGTCCAAGCTGCGGCTGTCTCTATTGCACTCTGCGGGGGGAGGCTTGATAGATGGAGGCAGCAATAGATTTTACAAATACCTATTTTTCAATTCTCTAGACCTTGGTGTTTCCTCTTAACTCTCTCATCGTCCGACCAATCCCTATGTCTCTCCATTCCTTGGCTTCGGGAGGTCAAAGAGAAGGCAGAGAATGGAGAGGCATATCGATTGCTTTAACGATGAGAGCATGTAGCTTTAAGATATAGAGAGTGTCAACAAGTATAGCTGTCCACAGGTTGAATAGATGCCCTTAAGAGGAGTGTGATGCCAGCCCCAAAAACCGCTCCCCATACCAACGGCGATAACGTTTTCCACCCTCTCATTCTTAATTTATGGTAGTGATTTTTTGGTATGTTGTCATTATGCCTTAGAACTAGGTTTGTATGTTTCGATTTTTTTAATATTCTTCATAGATTTGTCAATAATCTGCATTTAATTTTGTGACCGAAATTTCTTTAGATTTTTATTTTAAATGTTTTTAACATTCAAATTATTAGGACATTAAAATTGTAATGACAACACAAAGAAAAATTAGGGCAATGGCAGGACTTGAACCTGCAACATCCGCATTCCGTGCCTTGCGTTTGCCAGTTTCGCCACACTGCCGCTGTGCGGCAATCTCCATTTCGGAATCTGCATTTTAGGAGTTTCATACAAAACAAAGTAGCGTCAATATTTTTGAAACTATTAAGAAAATTTATAAAATCAAAACATACAAACCTAGTTTTAGGACATAATGACAACATATAAAAAAACATGGATACAGGTTAAGGTTTAGAGGGTAGAAAACGTTGTCGCAGTTTGTATGGAGAGCGCTGGGTCCACACTTCTCTTAATTTTGTTTACTTTAAAATAATTTAAGCAGGCGAATCCTTTGTAGCTTGACGTTTGAAATGATACGGTTTCAAAACAACCTAATGTTTATAGAAATTGACTGTGTGCGTAATATTGACATAGAGTGCGTTGACAAAAAAGTAAATACGAAGATATTCGATAATACATTTCGGGACAAGTAAGTCGATCAATCACATATAATTTATATTCCATTATGCTCGCTGGGATGAATGATATAAGAATGAAAACTGTGACACAAACATTATTCACGTAAAAGCGTCGTTTTTTTAGTTCATTGTCATAAGATTTCTCTGGAAAAATCTTGAGAGTAAAACTGAGTACATTCATGTTTAAGTAGTATACAAGCACTATAAAAGCTGTATATGAGGTGTATAAAGAATTATACACCGTTTTATACCGTATATACCGTTTTGCGCGCTGCTAAGGTATTCTCTCGCTAGTACTATTTATATCTTCGGTAATTATAAGTTTAAAAATATATACTTTTAAAACAGGTTTCCTTGTTGGCAAACTGAAACAATTATTAAATTATCAGAGCTGCACGTGCAAAACTGCTGCGTATGTGCAATATATATTTTTTCTTGATCTCACGAATCTTACATTCTTAATTCTGCTTCTTGTTAAGGTCACTGGCTTCCTTGAGAGGCAATGATCACTTTTCATCATTTGACCCACATATTTGTTCTCCCTATTCCATAAAAAAACCATTTTTTTGCCTTTACCATCATTAAAAAAATACAAAAGTGCGCAGTATTTCTAGACGCCTTTCTATTTCTAATTGGAGAATACCCGTCTCTATAGTCATGGGAGTATACTGAACCTACTTGATTTATAGGCCACTGTAGAACCTTTTCACAATAATAATGAATTCTCAATAGATGTGATAATATCCCAGTGATGACACATTGCGACAACGTCCTACAGTGGCCCATAAATCAAATTAGTTGACTGTACATTTAAATTTAAAAATAAGGTCGATTAACACCTCGCAGAAAATCAACGCTATCGTAAAAAGTTTGTACAAGTCCGTCGTTTACATCGACGCATTTGCCATTCTTTTTCAGTTTCGCACAAAGCAAACGGATAATGTATTTATCCATCGAGCCGTGAGGGAGCGGAATCCATCCGACAGCCGAAATGACAAATGAATATAGAAATCACACAATAAGGAAATGGACCAAATCTGCGTCTTTTTATCTCCTTTCTGTGGTATTAAGTTGCTATGTAAATGCCCTAGATTGCGGGGTTTGAGACGCTTGTTTTCGAGAAAGATAGGGAGATAGAGTGGCTCGTTGGTTTACTGTTCGTAAAATTAGGATCCTGTTAAAAACATCCATAATATACTTATTTCCAAAAAAACAGTGACCTTAAGAGATATCTCTTAAGAAGCTCTTCATATCTGTTAACATTAACTTAACAGATAAAACGGAGACACTGACCTATAAGTAATGGACTTCTAGTCAGTGTTTAAAAAATGGCCTTATCGAAAGAGGAGTAAAAAGAGGAGTAATTCGATCCTTTAGAATTAAAGCGACTCAATTCTGAATATGACATTTTCCAAAATTAAATCCTATGTCTTTTAAATAAGGTGAAATTTTGGGACGTGTATTATTCAGAAATGAGTCGCTTTAATTCTAAAGGTGCGAATTGTGCTGTCAGTTTCCGTGCGAAGGCGCTTCTGTCAAAATGCTATACTGCACTGTGAAAACATGTAAAAATTACAGTAGAAAAGCCAAAAGAAAGAATGGAATATCGTATTTTCAGTAACTAATCTATTGTGTTATAATTCAGAAGTAATAAATTGCTCAGTCTTTCATTTATATTCGAATTAAATTACCATATCAATGATTGAAAGATTCAGAACAAAGAAACTATAGAGCCGCTTGGATGTTAATTTTATTTTCATGCAAATTCTTATTAAATGCCTGATTTTGCTGTTTTCCATATGCCCCAAATCACGTTTAGTAGAAAATTAGGAATGTTAGAATTAGTAATCAAGAATTTTACCTACCTAATTTTACCTAGCGCAACCATTTTTTTTTTATTTCATTTTGAAAAATATTCGGAAAATATAACAGAGTCCTAATAAAGTTTTTGGGACTTGTAACATTTGGAATCAATTGGAAAATAAAATTATGGAACATTAACAGAAATAGGACTAAAGTGATGTGTTTCAGTAAAGACGAATGGACTTCATTGCTTTTATAAGCTTTATGAAGTTAAGTATTTTTAAACCCTAATTTCACTTTTTTGCTTTTCTGAAAGCGATTTGAAAAAAAGCTGAAACAGGTGTTTCTTAATTTTAAATAGTAAGTATCGATTCTGAGTTTCATGAGTCTAAAACAATCTTTGATTTTTTTCCATACAAACTTCACCACCCCATTTGTCCCCTTCCTACCCTTTTTTAAAATTTATTGTAGCCTAAGTTGTATTCTGAATTTATTTGAATAGGCCTGTGAAAATTCCATCAAAATACGTTCAGCGGTTTGTACGTGATACGCGTTCAAACAAACAAACAAACATTTTTTTAATGGTCTTATCGTGTTCAGTTACTCATTTTAAGTCGCCCTGGGTGGTTCTTTTTTTAAAATCTTCAATGTACAGACCTGTTGTCTTAACGATTTTATTATATGTATAAATAGATTGGGCGCATACATTTAACTTTTATGTTTGTACATGGTTGTAAATAAAGACATTGCAATTTAGAATTATTTTGATTACGTAGATACTTAAAGTTAAGCGAAATGCAGGCTGGGTTATCGCCGGAAGTTTGGAAAATGTCCTCTTACCAGCCTCAAAAACCATCATTTCACTCGTGGTCGTGTTGTATCTGAGCTCATGAGCCTCAGCGTATTTTTTAGACTTGTGATGCAGTCTCTCCATGCTATGAAGAAACTTAGCAAAACCATGTTTTATCTCCATAACTGACAATGTTAACTGAAATGGTGGTAAACCGTAAAAAAAAAGTTTGGTCATCCAAAACAAAAGCTATCCAGCTACCAAATTTCGAGTCAGTAGGTGGGTAGTCATTTATGTGTAATAAACACACAAACATTCATTCTTTCATTTCAATGGTATTTGTGGTGGTTTTTTAATTAGTTTTATGCTTCAAAGTACATTTAATTGTCATTATTTTATTAATAAAATAAAAACTAATAATAGTTTCTAAAAGTATCTAAAATTTAAATATTTAATTGTTGAATTAGGAGAACTGCGACTCTATTAGTCTCTGTTCATTGTGACAAGACAACCGCCATTTCAATGCCAATGTTTTTTTTTATAAGTTCAAGCTGCCAGACATATTTTTAGAAGTGCAATAATAAAAAAACCTATTTGCGACAAAACTTTATAAATGACAATTTTATACCATTTTATACAGTATGGCGTCGTAGTAAGGTTGAAATTAAAGAAAATATAAAAAGTCAATTAAGAGTGTACATTTTGAAAATTGGCGTCAACCTATTCCCATTTGTCGGGCCCAAGTCGGGCCGTTTTTCGGCTGACATTTAGTATGACATTGTACATTCATGCATTATAATATCGTTGAACGGAGATGACGCCATTTTTCCGAATTTCACCTAATTTAGCGCAACAAAACACAGAAAATGTCAGCAAGGGTATATTGCAAGGCATGATAAATATACCTGCCTCTATTTTTATCTTTTGTTTACATGTGTGAATCAGTAGAGATGTATTTGTTGTTGTTGTTGGTATAACAAACAAATAATAATAGACATCTATTATTCGATTATCGAGTAGTAAAAAGTTGAAGTTTTGGACCTTACACCCTTTACTTTCCAATGGTTCTTATCAAGCTTCTTAGCCATTCCTGTAAAGCTTTAATAAGCAGGGTACATTTCGATAAAAATGCTATGCAATGACAACACAAAAAAAAACATTTCGATGTCCAAAGCGCAAAACCCAAACGCGTCTAAGGTACAAGTAAAATCGGTATGACAGATTCAATCCCCCGATGCGTGCGCCTTTGCCTTAGGATTAGCTATGACATAATTCACTAGTGGACTTCCATTATCGTCGCTGTCCACGGCAACCCCATAAACCCTACAACAGACACGTAACAAATCATAATTTAGCTCCGGTCGCTAACGTTCACCTTGATTCATCACAAAAAACCCGGCAATTTTTCCCCCCGTCCATGTCAAAGGACACCGCTCAATCACCTGACTTGTGTGGTGAAGCTATAAAATCAGCGGATACGGATCATCTTGAGAACGTTCCAACACTCGCATTACCATTCCCAAGTGACACTAAGTGCTATATAAGATACTCGTATGTTAACTGCATAGAGGTAGTCTCTTCTATACTATTCAGCCTTTAGCTTGTGTGCTACTTGCGTTTGTACAACAATCAAAGGAACAGAAAAAGAAAAAGTGGTTTAGGATCAAAGCATAGCCGTGAGGTTTTTTATGGAGAGGGAGGTGATACAAACAAAAGTGAGGTCGAATTTGAAGCCACTAGGCTCCTTCGTCTCCTCAGTCATCGTAAAGAACGTTATGTGAGCTACTGCTTCACGGTGGCATTCTATAAGGCAGTGACTTTGACAATATTTGTTCATTGCTTGTTATTTTTATGGTCTAAACGTCGCAAATGATTTGATGTAAGCGAAGTGGTTTTATTTTGCACAGGCCAGCTAAACATTTTACAGATCTCCGTAAAACACTATTTATAAGGTAAAAATACGGTCAATAAACAGGTAGACTGAAGCTGCAAACGACTTATTACGAACTACTAGTACCTAAGTGTTTGTTTGTTTTTCTTTCTAAAACGAAGGAAACGATGGATGGTTTTTCTTGGACGTAAATAGTTAAGAGATCGGAGGCGTCGGAGGCTACTTTTTAATTTGAGAATCACGAAATACCTGGGGTTATATAAATTATGTGATAGTATGGTTCTGCATCTAAAAGTATTACAAGTATTTACTATAAGGACGTGAGGTCCCTCGGGCCTCTAATTAAGAACAAAAACATTATTCACGGAATTCAATAATTTATTCTATATTTTTGCACGTCAATCCAAAAAACATGTAAAATAGAAGTCACAGTTCTATAAATCTAAGACTATTGCTCTTGTGTCCAGTAATGAAAGAGACTGTAAGATTATCTAATAATCCTAAAGTACCATCGATCGAACCGTTGTCGAAGTTATGTTATTTATTTGATTAAAAATGAACCCTTGCACTCATACACTTATGTCTCCTGGCCCCAAAAAAGATTCGACTGCATCTGCCTGTGACAAATGAACGTGGTTTTTTAAAGCACAACCAACATTCCGGGTTCTTTTACACGAGCTTTGTTAACCGCCCATAAAACCCTGTTAGCTCACAGCTAGAGCATATTTTAGCATGATTTTTTGTATCTTTTAAAATGGTTTGACAATGCGAAGATGAAGTGAATAGGCATAATTTAGGGTGTTTAACTTATGTGCCGTAAAATAAAGCTGCAGATTATGATTTCCATTTACATGCCTTTTCGGGGTAAATTGGAGTGGAGGGAATAAAAAGTAAGATGGAATAAACATTTATATAGATGTGAATATGATAGCAATGTAGACTTATGGAATAAATGGTCGTTAATTCAGGGATTGATGTTATTATTTTAAATGTGTCGCGGTCATTTTTATATTACCTAATATAATATGTAGAGAAAAGAAGTTTTAATTATATGTTTATTGCCCTTGAATACAAAAGCACTTACAATTTGGAGACACGGCAGAGGCCAGCCAAGGCTAGCAAACCAAGCACCAAGCGCACGACTTTACCATACTTTTCTCCAAGCAGTTCACGCCAGTTTTTTCCAGCCTGTATCTCCATTGTTTATAATTTTACTAGAAGTATGTCAAATTCCCTGTCTAAGTCGGGTATGGGAATAGAATCCCTTACACCCTCCGTGGCAAGCTACGTAAATAATAGAGCAGACTCCGACAGCCCACGGGCCGCTCGTCAAATATGGTGGGCCCCTCGCGGCCTTGAAAAAATAATGGAAGGTGAGAACTTGAGGCCTTCGTGTCGGTTAAATTAAACTTAAGTATTGTCATTAAGCTACAATTAAACAATCGATGGAAAGTAAATGTAGTAGTGACAAACTACTTGATAAATTACCAAATTACTGGCTACCTAAATATGGACTTGATAACTTATTGTCAATCGATTTTGGCGTCATTTAAAATAACAATGTATTTATTTATTCAGGTAACTTTGAACCACACTTTGTTAATTACATACTTAAAGCTATGTTAGTAGTTAGTATAATGAAAAAAAAATGTTTTTAAAACTAAATATAACTATTTATCATCACCGTAGGATGCCATTAGACACCGCACAGGAATGACTCAGGAATAGACCGTCAAGTCTGCTAGAAATCATTTTTAGGATGCTGCTGGTGCTGTCTCTCAAGCTATGCCACAGGGAAGCACATCTTTTACGCATTGTTGCAGTCAACTGCTTCTACGCAACAATAAATAAGTATGTATAAGTATACAGTTGATCGACACGCGCTGACGTCAACGTCCCGCACTGCAATATCGAAGCATCTGCAACTTAGTGGTCGTCTGCAGAAATGAGTAAATCCTTGCTTTTCTCTGAATTTATACTAGCTTCGCAAAGGAGGTAAATAATTTATTTAGCAAATAAATTATACGATAAAGAATGTTTTTATAAAATGCCATGACACTCATTTAAACACATTTTTAATTACGCCTTGCTTAGTAGTCTGTCACAAAGCAGGCTACTTAATTTTGAAGTAAGCAAAGGACTAAAGAGTAGCAAAGTAATTTAATTTGTAGGAGTTTATTAGTTTACTGCCATTTATTGCAAGCTGCCATTGCACGTTGAAATCGCGTTTGAAGTTTGAAAGAACTAATAGATTCAGGCATTGCTTTGCCTTACTGGCTCGGAAATATTATGGAGAAAATGAAGTGGCCACCAGTAGTGATTTGCTCCGAAACTGTTTTCGCTGATGCATACCGCTCGCACAAAGTCAAACGTCGCTGACAGTAATAGCGGGATCATACAAACTTATGAACATTTGCTCATATACATTGGTTACACAAATCACGGCGTCAGATCACTCTATAATGTATAGAGTGGGTAAAACTGTGTTAATTTTACAGTACATTATGACCTAAAATTATAGGGTTTAAGGTAGAATATGGGATAACGCGTTTATGATATGGCAAGTATGGTCTTGTATTTCTCTTGTTAAAATGCACGACACAGCAAAAATGATAGTTGAAAAATGGGAGATCCTGTAAAATACAGGACAGATTGGCCTCCCAAATTATGTGCTTAGTGGTGAAAAACCTGTGTTTCTGGGATATAATGGGAATAATTTAATGCAGTAACCCGACATTTAACTGGACTTGGTAATGGATGAGTTTATGCACAACTAAAGTTTATGCATAATAAATAAAGACAAACAGATGTTTTTTGCACTTGAACGCGTGTAGATCCAATTTGATTAATATTTTTATACAACATTAGAAGGAAAACGAGCAAGTGGTTCACCTGATGGTAAGTGATCACACACCCGCAACACTAACGGGATTGCAGGTGCATTGCCAACCCAGAGGGCTAAGATGGAATACCTCTTGTATCTTGTATGAGTAATTGCACCGGCTGTCTTGCTCTCCACGCCGGAACACAACAGTGCAAGCACTGCTGCTTAGCGGCAAGATGGTGATAGACCTTGCACAAGGTCCTACCACCCGCAAATTTCACAAATACTACTGAAAGAGAATTGTCAAACAAACTGGACATCCACGCGTATTTATGTAAAACACATTTGGACACAACTTTGAAAAGGAATTAGTAATTACTTAAGTTGTTTCACTTTAGAAAGAGAATGGTTGTTCATTCAAAGGTGAACTCAAAAAGATAAAATTTGAATTAAAATATGTTGCGCGTACATGTTCCTTTCTGCAATCCTACTAATATTATAAATGTGAAAGTACAAACTTTCAAACACGCTAAAACAACTGAATGGATTTGGATGAAATTTGGCACACATACAGTTTATAACCTGGATTGACACAAAGGATACTTTTTATCCCATAAAAATGCATAGTTCCCACGGGATAGCGATAAGTGAGTTATACGCCGCCGTGACGCCATGAGCAGCAAAGCAACTAATTCTCATTAATCTGTCCAGGAAATATTGCAGATTGCATGTTAGGTGCACGTTTGCTTCATTCAATTAAACAAGTCTACGCGGACGAAGTCGCGGGCAAAAGCTAGTGTATTATATTTATCTTTATATAATACTAGCGACCCGCCCCGGCTTCGCACGGGTACAATCAATTTTAAGACTCATTTTTCTACACCTTCGGTTACATTGTTCAAATTTTACCAAGGATCCCTAATTTTTTTCAAAATGAAATGTAGCCTATGTCAAATTGGTAGAATGTAGCATTCTATTGGTGAAAGAATTTTTTAAATCGGCCCAGTACTTTTTGAGCCTATTCATTACAAACATACAAACATACAAAAATAGGTACAAATCTTTCCTCTTTATAATATTAGTGTAGATGTAGATGTAGATTAAGTAAAGTCGCTATCCATTCCTGTCGATCTTATTCTAAGAGACAGGCCTAGCCTAGTATAGATGATACAGGCAAATAACCTTTGTCGAATCATGGCACAGTGTTAACTATGAGTATTTACTACCTGTCAACCACTAATGTGTTAAATTTAAAATGGTATATAATGAACGACAACACAAAGAAAAATTAGGGTAATGGCAGGATTCGAACCCGCAACATCAGCATTCCGTGCCTTGCGTATTCCAGTTTCCGCCACATTACCGCTGCCTTGCGAATTTTTCAATGTGTTTCATCTTTACATTACATTATTGATATTTTTTCTTTGGGTAAACTACCCTCGGTGTCATCTATGAGAAAGATAATCAAGTTATCTCATTCAACTTGGTCATTTATGAATGCCCGTTAGCTGACGAGAGATGACGCTATTTTTTGTATGTAACTGCTTATACGGTACATGCTGCCGCTTACTTCTTCTAAACCACGTAACGGACTTTGATACAACACAGATTGTATTGTAAAGATTTTTCTGAAGGTCCAATATAAAAACGGTGTCCCTTAAAGCATCAGTGTCCATTTAATTATTAGAACAAAGCTAATGTACAGAACGCTCGAGACTAAAGAAGATCGTCCTACAAAGGTTTTTTTTTAAAACGTTAATTAAAAAGACTCTCACAGACGTCGGTGATTCCGTTTATAATGCTTTGTGAGTTTGCGGTACATTTTCACAATTTTCACATTTCAATTTGCCTCCGTTTTTTTAACTTTTTTATTAGCTTGTGTTGCTTTGAGGTTTTTTTTATTAAAGTGGGTTTTGTTTATTGTTCTGTCAAGTGTTCGGTTGCTATTGTGTTGTCGGTATTGTTTTATAAATGTGGAATGAAAATATATAATTTTTGTAACCAACGGCGAGAGGAATTGCGGAATAATTAGATCGAGGTTATTTCTGTATTTAATTTGTAGACTGATCAGTTTCAACTGTTTCATGATGCAAATGCTTATCAAATAGGTTTTTTTTAATACAAGATAGGACGGCAAACAAGTAATTGGGTCACCTGTTGGTAAGTGATCCCCACCGCTCATAGACACCCGCAACACCAAGGAGATTGCAGAAGCGTTGCCAAGCCAGAGGGCTAAGATGGAATACCTCTTGTACCAGTAATTGCACCGGCTGTCTTGCTCTCCGCGCCGGAACACAATAGTGCAAGTACTGCTGTTTAGAATAGAATAGAATAGAACCATTTATTTCAGGCTGCATAGGCCCATAAAAAAAATACCTTAAAGACTAACATACATATTTAGAAAACAAAAACAAAACAAAAACATTAAAACATTAAAATTAGCACGTTACTTCGGCGACGTGTGACCTAGTTTCGGGGTGTCCAGCAACCGTCCGCGAAAACGACGGAAAGCGACTCCCTTCGGCCAGAATTCCTGCTTCATCGGTCGGCACCCGCACCACAAAGGACGTAAAATTGACGTTGTGGCGGGACTCCAACCGCTCGACCCTCAGGATAAAACTGGACTTCACTCGTATATACTCTACGATCTTCTCAACCTTCGTAGAATAATGCAGCCGGGACACGTACAGCTGCGTCGTTGGAACAGCAGGACGCAGCAGATGTCTCGGTCCTGTCGGTGCCGTGCCGCACAGGTTCTGACTGGTGAGCTTCTTCTTCCTTCGCACCGTTATGAAGCCCTCCTCGTCGCATCGGTCCTCGATCGGATTCGGTTTAGCGGCTGGATTAGCGAGCAAGATGGTGGTAGCGATCAGGATGAATCTTGCGAACTAAATAAACTAAATTTAGTTTACATTAAACCTTTTTGGTAAAATATCTTTCGAAATAACATAAAGATAGGCTATAATTTATTTCCACGGCACACGGTACTTCTGAACTTCAAACAAATGAATTCACGGGCTCCGCTAGTATGTGAGTATATTTAAGTTAAAAACTCCTGTATTTTTTCATCCTAAAACTTTATATCTGGGGGCACGGCAGTGCCCCCGCCAAGTTGAACAAAAAAAAGCGGAACGGCCGTACCATCCTTTTCTCGAAGCTGAATTTAACACAAGTATACTGTATAATTACAACAATTGTTTAACTTGAGTATATAATTTATTATTCTATTATAGGTTTAATGTTATACTTTAGTTTAGTTTAGCTTTTGCTTTTTATTTTAAATTTATTTAGATTTTAAGTTTTTTCTTTTAATGTGTAATTGTAAGTTTTATATTTTTTCTTTCTGTTTCCGTAATTTATGAGTAAAATTTTATTGTAATAAATTATACTTGAGTATTGCGATATGATGTAGACCCTTGTTATTTTATATTGACGTTAAATTTGGCAGCTTTCGATTATGCATTACCAGTCAGTCTACTGTCAGTCGATCAGTGTTGCCAATATTAACGCTCTACCGTGTAAATATTCAATATCCAAAACATCGTATTTCAAAAAAAAAACCATAGAAAATAACGACAGTAAGGCCTGTAGTAATAGATTGTTATGAGGCACAGCAACATACTCAAGATCGCATTTGACATTTCGTTTTTATAGGAATGAAGAACGCTGTCGTGCGAGCAATGAAAGTCCATGAAAAATATTGTCTATAATTACTAATTACATATAAAATATAGCCTATATTACTGGCTGTACGTAAATCATAATAATTCATACTTGTTCTCGTAAGTTGTAAATAAAATTCTAACCTAGAACTTCAGTTTTTGATATCGAAATAATGTTTATTGTTCAGATAAAACATTCTGAAGCAACAAGTTATAAATCATCTGCTCTATTTGCAGCCTTGATTTGTTTTATTAAGATAATACACCACTCGTTGTACGCCATTCGTTCAAGTAGCGAACGGTCGTACTGTTAGATCCAGATGATGCCTCGTACGGAGGCGAAAGGCGCGTCGATCGTGTTGTTTAGTGGTGGTGGTGTGTAGTTGAGCTGTGTGATATATAATTGATTAGTGTGGAAGCGGAGGAGGATGGGTTTTTGCATGAACATATATATATATGTCGCACAGACGCAGCTAACTTGCACGAGCACGGCACTGGTTTTGCGGAGTAGGAAGGTAATTTGTTCCAGTTTGTTGATAATAAACGATGTTTAGGATACAATTAATAAAATTTTAAGCTGTAATTTTGTTTACGTAAAAAAACAGGTGTGTGTATATGGACTATAGTTACAAATAACCTCTGTAAGAGGGGCCAATCTGAAAATCAGCGGCTAAGTATACTTAACTTACACTTAGCCGTATTTTTTTCTAGACCTGATTAAACCCTCATACATCACCTGCAAAAGAATTTCCATTTCATTTCACTTTTAGTGAAGAAAAATATTGCTTAACAGTTTCCCTTGAAACCGCGTTTATAGGCAACCCCGATGGAATTATTGGAGATGACTGTGGTCATAGTAGTAGTAGAAACAGTAACACCAGTTACACACAAGCCCGATATTGCATTGGCCCTAATGCCCTAACAGTTGACCTAATTTTCTTTCTGAAATGGTGGTCTTTTAAGTAAGTAATTTTAAGGTCCATTCGGATCGCTACCACCATCTTGCTCGCTAATCATGCCCCTAAGCAGCAGTGCTTGCACTGTTGTGTTCTGGCGTGGAGAGCAAGACAGCCGTTGTAATTACTGGCACAAGAGGTATTCCATCTTAGCCCTCTTGGTTGGCAACGCATCTGCAATCTCTTTGGTGTTGCGGGTGTCTATAGCCGGTGCTGATCATTTACCATCAGGTGATCCACTTGCTTGTTTGTCTTTCTATTTCTTAAAAAAAGTATGTAAAGAACAAACCTTTTCTGTGCACCTTGCACGAACTTTCAAACCACTTCTTCACTCTCTCGTAACTCAGAGCGTCTTTCTCCAACAGTATTAATTGGAAAGAGAGGCACTGTATCAAGTAGTCAAATGTGTCGTATTGAAAGGTTTCGTGCAAGGTGTTTTTTGACGGCCGGATACTTTAGTGGTCTGGTCAGTGAAACCGACTACGAACCTAAAGGTTGTGGGTCAATTGGTGTTAATTGTCCCAAGATATTTATTTATTAACCACTCGTCTGCTTTGCGTTTGCCTTTATGAGTTGGCAACCGTGGTTGCCAAAAACATCTCAGTGGTTAACTTGTTTGGTCCAACACGATGATCTTTAAAAACCCTGAAAGTGTACAGTTTTTATAAAAATCCTTTAGGTTCAATGAAACGTTCGGACAAGCGTAACTTTCAGCACAAAAACCGATGTGACATACTGTTCTAACATTTACTACATTTTAATAGGGCAGGTTACTTCAAAGATTGGCCATTCGATGCCGGGTCAATCATTTTGCCATTTCGATGTTATGGCGGGTTCACATTAAAGCTAACTGCTGCATTATATCTCTTGAAGAGTTATGGTGTTTCCTTTGAGAGTTTCCCATTATATTTGCCATAATTTTTAAGGTACCTCTTAAAGAATATAATTTGGACCACTTCGTGTGAGATGAGGGCAAAAGACTTTGATTCAATGATAGGAACAGTTTTAGACATTTTATTTCTTTTGTAGTTAGAAGTTAATAGAATAGAAAACTACGTTTCTCTTTTTATTTTCTCCTTTTGCTTTTGCAGAGAATCGGATTATTGTTTTTTTTTATTAGGTTAAGTTCTTCATATTTTACTTGTATTCGTATTTTTTTTTTTTTATGAAATAGGAAGGCAAACAAGCAAGTGGGTCACCTGATGGTAAGTGATCACCACCGCCTATAGACACCCGCAACACCAAAGAGATTGCAGATGCGTTGCCAACCCAGAGGGCTAAGATGGAATACCTCTTGTGCCAGTAATTACACCGGCTGTCTTGCTCTCCACGCCGGAACACAACAGTGCAAGCACTGCTGCTTAGCGGCAGGATAAGCGAGCAAGATGGTGGTAGCGATCCGAACGGACCTTGCACAAGGACCTACCACCCGCGGAATCGTATTGTTTAATAATAAACTGGAAAGTATTACGAAAAGAAAACTACCTATATCTAATCTAATTGTTTTATTTTAATATTAATAGGAGGACCATTTATTTAACATTTTTTCTTTAATCCAGCCGCTAAGCAACAGTGCTTTGAGAGCAAGGTAGCCGGTGAAATTATTGGCACAAGAGGTATCCCAACTTAGCCCTCTGGGTTGACAACACATCTGCAATTTCCTTGTTGCTGCGGGTGTCTATGGGCGGTGGTGATTACTTATCATCAGATAACGTACTTGCTCGTATTATCGCTTTTATATTAAAAAAACTAACAAAAAATTACCTACTTACAAATCGTCGGCTGTGGCCATTCCTTTCCACTATAGACCTACAAATACAATGGCGCGTCTTGAAAACCGTGCCCTCCAACATTAAAGCTCATTGAATCATTATTTAGAAGCTATAATAGTAGCGTTTCTTGGATTAAGACAATGATATTAAAAAAGGTAGATAGGTTACAAGCGCTCCGGTAGCGAGCTCCAAATTGGAGTTAAATAGCACCAGTGTCCTCAGTCGCAAAGCAACAAACGAACGGTGCGCATGTTAACCTAAGCTGTGTGTTTGCGGTCAATTCCAAATTCCAAAACCCTGCCAGCCCGTGATTGGTCCGTCGGAAAAAATATTCGGAATAGCTAAGTACTAGCTGTCTTCTTTGTTTCTGTGGTTTTAATTACACAGTTGTGTAAAAGGGACAACGTGACAGTGCGTAAAAGTAAAAACGAAAGATTTTGCATGTGTGTGTTCGCCACTGCATTCGGATCATTTTTCTTGGAGTTTTTGTATGGGTATAACCTGTCTATTCATAACAAGTCACTGGATTAAGATAGTCCCTTGAGGTAGCAGTAGATGTCAGAAAAACGACAAAGTCCATTTTTATGAAAACAATACTAATATCTACTCCTCTGAGCTGACTGAACGTGTTGCGTAGATAAATAAGAGAAAGTCCCTAGGCTATGCTTCCACCACATTTCGTCTAAAGTTTACAAGGCGCCATGGAACTTTGCCGCTTTTAATTATTCCAGCTTTGTTTCGGCCTACATTTACCACATGATGTTGACGCTTAAATTAAAATAGAGATGTTTGTAATTAATGTTAAAAATATACACAAATGCTAAAGTAATACACTTGTTACTCTATGTAGGGTGATTACCGTCAACTTAGGCTATCAAGTTAACCGATTAATTCGGTACAAGTGCGCTTTGTTGACTGAAGGAATTTGTTAGAAGAGAGAGTCAGATATTCGAAAACGCAAGTGGTCTACAACATCAATTTCTCAAAATCATCGGGATAAATTCACAGCTAGACAATAAAGTCATCGTTTTGTTTCCGAATTAGTTTTATTTTTGCGATTGTAATGTATAAATAAATAAAATAAAATAAAAATTATTTATTTCAGGTCAATCGACCCATATACATTAAATTACGAGGTTGAATTAGATTAGATTACATTACATTACAATGCATTACGTACATTATATTAATTGACTTGAAAATTATTAAAAAAAAAAAAAATTACAAATTAGTTAAAAGTTCGAAAAAATATTATTTGTGCCACACTGGGTAAGGATCATCACTTAATTTGGCCAGTGATGATCCCTACCCAGTGTTTTGTCATGGGGCAGTCCAAACGCTCAGAAAACATGCTCAGGATGGTGTTGGGGCTGCCGCGCACTCTGTTCAGCAGGGACGCCACCCTCTTCCTTCTGACAGCGTGGAAGCCGTCAGTGCGCGCCTCCGCGAACATACCCGACGCGCTGCAGCGTCGCGACAGCCCCATCAGCATCCTGAACACGTTATTGTATTGGACCCTGAGCGTGTTGTATGTACGCTGCGTATGACTCACCCACAGACTGCTGGTGTAGAAGGTTTGGCAATATGCCCTAAACAATGTGACTTTAACTTCCTTCGTACACCGAGCAAACCTGCGGGCGACCATGTTGCCTCGCACAGACATGGCCCTCCTCTCCCTCTCTATATCCGTATCATCTCTCAAGTCCGGCGTGACCATATGCCCTAGATATTTAAACTGGTTCACTACCTTTAGAGCAACGCCGCTCAACACTACCGGGGGCACAACTGTGGGGTTATATTTATTTGCTTTAAATATAACAATTTCACTCTTTTTGGAGTTGTACCTCAGGCCATGTTGCTCGGCATAGCTCTCACATTTGCTAACCAGTTGCCTAATTGCATTGATGGAGGGGCCCAGCAGCACCATGTCATCAGCGTAGCTTATATTATTGACACTGATACCGTCAATGTGACATCTCACATGCATGCTACTGAGCTCCTCGATCAACTGGTTCACATAAAGGTTGAACAGAATAGGCGACGACAGCCCCCCTTGTCTGACGCCGCACTCAAGCCCATAGGCCCATAGTATAGTCGACCAAGTAATTGCTTGAACACTTTTTAATTTTATCCTTTTTTGTTTGTAATCGAAATTTTTTATTTTTTAAATATTTTCGATTTTTTCTTTTTGTATTTTTTACATTCAAATTAAATATAAAATGCTATATATTAAATGACAACACAAAGAAAAATTAGGGTGATGGCAGGATTCGAACCTGCAACATCAGCAATCCGTGCCTTGCGTTTTTCCAGTTTCGCCACACCACCACTGCCATACCCTGCGAATTTTTCAATGTATTTCGTCTTTTACGGTCATTACATTATTGATATTTTTTCTTTGGGAAAACTACCCTCGGTGTCATCTATGAGAAACTTAATCAAGTTATCTCATTCAACTTGGTCATTTATGAATGCCCGTTATCTGACGAGAGATGACGTCATTTGTCGTTAAATTTTTGTAATCGAAATTATTTATTTTTAAAAATTTTATTTATCCCATTGTAATACGGTCAGAAAGTGGTCAAGCAATTTCTTGGTCGACTGTACGTAACAAACTCTTTCCCTTTACGATTTAGGTACCCGTTTAAAATGACAGTGAAACCATTTCAAAATCCATTGCGTGGTTTGGAAGAGTAATTTGTTAGACTTATTTGTACACTATGTTTATTATACAACATAGGAAGGAAAACGAGCAAGTGGGTCAGCTGATGGTAAATGGCCACCACCGCCCATACACACCCGCAACAGCAAGGATATTGCAGATGAGTTGCCAACCCAGAGGGCTAAGATAGACAACTTCTTGTGCAAGTAATTCCAACGGCCATCTTGCTCTCCACCTCGGAACACAACAGAAACAAAAGTAAGATTTTTTTTATATGTAAAGAAGATATAATATATTTTTTTATACGACATAGAAAGGCAAACAAGCAAGTGGGTCACCTGATGGCAAGTGATCACCACCGCCTATAAACACCTGCAACAACAAAGAGACTGCAGATGCGTTGCCAACCCAGAGGGATAAGATGGAATACCTCTTAGGCCAGTAATTACACCGGCTGTCTTGCTCTCCACGCCGGAACACAACAGTGCAAGCACTGCTGCTTAGCGGCAGGATTAGCGAGCAAGATGGTGGTAGCGAACCGGACGGACCTTGCACAAGGTCCTACCACCCGCAAAATAAAATAAAATAAATATGTATGTACAGTCAAGGAATTTAATTCCCTACCCATTTCGTTGAAATGTCGTCAGACATTCGCAATGCATTAAGGTCGATATGTCAAACTAACGTCTTGCTCTATAGCTCTAATGGTGACAGTCTGCTATATGCTATTGAACCTTGGGTGGGTTGGAAATTTAATTCCTTTACTGTACATTATATTATTATTATCAACCTGTAACATCAATCTGCTTACTTTAAAACTTATATCGGTCATCGGTCATCAAGCCGAAAGGAATAATTTTGTTTCTGGTTTTACTGCAGAATATTATAAAACCTTGCACCTTTAAAAGGAGTATAGATGGTTACGTCAGAACATCCGCACAACTCTCTGATACTTCAAAGTTTTATTTGTGCGCTTGGCGTTAACCCGTTGTGAGAATAGCCGTTTGGTCGTTTGAAAATACTTCACTGCAGGTTAGGTTAGGTTAGGCCCGGGAGTAAAAAGTGCATTTCGTCAGGGCTATGAAGTTTTTTAAATAGCTAAGTTGTAAGGAAGTAGCAGCAGAACTGCCAAATCACCGAACAACGTACATGAAAGCGATACAATGTGTTTTTAATTCTTAGAATCAAAGACGAAACAATCAGCCGGCTGTGTTCAGTCGACCCCAAACAAGGCTGTGCCTAGATTTTGGGATGCAGCGGGTTGTTAAGTAACATGTTTTTAAAATCCAGTTTCTAGTGTTGTCCAGATGTCTGTACAACAAAAAGTCGCTTAATAAGCGCAGCATTGATTTTAAATAATTTTTCAAAGTCCCCGTTTTTCCGTGCATCTAATACCTTTACTGTATCAGGTAATAAAAGTCAGCCATTGTTAAAACCGAATTTTATAGTTTTTCCTATGAAATTCCGTAATATTTTCAGTGCCGTTGATTATTTACAAGCAATCCATTTTGTTTTTAAGCGTTGAATCATTTATCGAACGCGATGGGTTTTCGTTTTAAAAATAGGTTAGGCAAATCAAAGTTAAGCCACTGTAGAGAGTCCTTTCGAAATAAATGACATAATAACTAATCAAAATAAATGTCAAAGCCTACTCTATCATTGTGACAAGGTTCTACCGTGACTCAAAATTCAGATTGATTGACGTACTTACAAAAAAGCAGGGTTTAGACTTGAAGGAACATCAAAGGATCTTATCCTGCTCATTAATTTATTTTTTGTTTTAAATAAAAGAATAACACAGTCTACGAAAAACTTATAAAAAAAGTATTATTATATGAATATCCGTATCTACCCTTTGTCCAGTACCCATAACACAAGCAGTCATAGTGGCTTAATTTGAAACTAAGTCAATTGTTGTGAATTGCCCCAAGACATTTTTTACAAACTGAAACAAATTAACTTGCTACGTCGCGAAATTTGCACAAATGTTTTGCGGAGTCCAGTTTAATTTTCTGATTTACATACAATGAAATCGTCAACGTAATTATGAAGCAGGTATAGGTAAAGTAAATAATGTTTTACATGCCAAAGTCTTTGTGTCATTGACAGAAGATCTATTTTTCCTTGATTTATGTCAAATCTATTATTACTAAGTAGTATACCTACACGAATATTTGCGCTATTAATTAAATATATTAAACGATTACACATAATGTGTGAATAGTGCCATGAATATTCATGGCACTATATTTCCTACCATTCCAGTATTCTTACCATTTTGTTGACGTCATTATAGATATTATGAGAAGCGGGAAATAAAGTTTTGTTTAATAATACCAACCGTGATTCATCAATATGGTAAAACGGACTGAACCTTTTTCGTAGGCTCATCCTACAACTCGGTATGCCGATAGTTTATTTATTTATTTATTATTTACAGTCTAATAAAGAGGTAATATTTGTTTGTTTGTTTGTTGGTATGTAGGAGGTAATCTCTGGAATTTCTGAACCGATTGCAAAAATTCTTTAACAGATAGAAAGCTACACTATCCCTGACGGACATAGGCTACTAATTTTACGCAAACGATGTCACGCGCGTCCGCTAGTTTGTAATATTCCTTTACTTGTATGGGCTTTTATCTGGGATGATAATATTGTTAAAATATTAAATGTTTCGTTAAAAAAAACAAAACGCAGTGTATATTGGAAACAGATTATTAACAAATACAGCAGTAAAAAGAACACCATATGAAATATTTATTGGAAGAAAACCAGATGTGTCAAAAATGAGGATTATAGGAACCAAAGTATTTGTGAGAATCCCTGAAGTTAAACGAGCTTCAAAGTTAAACCCAAAAGCTGTAAAAGGGATTTTAGTAGGCTATTCAGATACAGGATATAAAGTATTGGTGGAAAATAAAATAACTGAAAGCAGACATGTAACATTTATAGAAGAGACAGCAAAAGTAATTGAAAATAATAGTCATGAGGAAGATAAAGGAGAAAATAATGAGATATTTGAAGAAACCGTTGAAGATATAGATCGAAATGAAACTGAAGAAACTAGAGAAGTGATGGAATATGGAAGACCACAGAGAACTAGAAAAGTACCAGAAAAGTATAAAGACTATGTAATTTATGTGAATATGTGTAATGCGAATGTACCAGAAAACTATGAAGAGGCAATAAATAGTTCTGAATCAACAATATGGAAAAATGCTATGCAGTCGGAGATAAACAGTTTGGAAAAGAATGAAACATGGGAGATTGTAGATGAACCAACAGACAAAGAAATAATAGAAGTAAAATGGATCTACACAATTAAATCGAACGGAATATATAAAGCCAGAGTAGTAGCGAGAGGCTTTCAACAGATGTATGAAGAGAATGAAGAAATATATTCGCCTGTTGCTAGGATGACTACTCTAAAAGTGTTATTATCAATTGCTTGTGTACGTGGATGGTTTATTGAACAGATGGACGTAGAAACTGCATTTTTGAATGGGACCATCAAGTCTGAAGTGTACATTCAACCACCAGATGGTTATGATATTCTACCAGGAAAAATTTGTCTACTAAAAAAGGCACTGTATGGACTAAGAGAAAGTCCTCGAGACTGGTATGAATGCATTAATGATTTCATTTGCAGTATCAATCTTAAAAGATCTGCATATGACTATTGTCTATATACAGGAAATATAAACGATACAAAGGTATATATTATTATATATGTCGATGATTTATTGATTGTTGGTGAAGATAAAACATGCATTACGAGAGTAAAAGAAATGTTAAGTAATAGGTTTCGTATGAAATATCTAGGATGTGTGAAACAGTATCTAGGTATAAATATTGACTATAATCGGGAAGAAAAGAAGATGGTTTTAAGTCAAGAGCAATATATTGAAAGTTTGGCTGAGAAATACAATATTAAAGACTCAAAAGGATTTGACACGCCTATGGAAATAAATTTGAGATTAGAGCCTGCAGATAAAGTGAATGAAAAATTAAAATACAGGAATTTAATAGGAGCTCTTTTATATGTGGCAAACGGAACACGTCCAGATGTAGCATATTCAGTAAATTATATGAGCAGATTTCAAAAGAGTCACGATGAAACGCATTACAAATATGCTTTGCGAGTACTGAAATATTTATACCATACTAAGAATTTGAAGCTGTGCTATGGGACAGAGTATAATGAGATAATGAATGCATTTGTAGACGCTGATTGGGCAGCAGATACACAGGATAGAAAGTCCACAAGCGGAATAGTGATCAAAGTGTTTGGAAATGTAGTGATGTGGAGATCATGTAAACAGAAGATTGTTTCTAGAGCTAGTACGCATGCTGAGTATTATGCATTAGCTGATTGTGTTGAGGAGGTGTTACCAATAAGAGGAGTGTTAAGTGACCTCTATGTAAAAATAAAGGACAGTGTAAGCATTTATGAAGATAACACAGGCGCTATTGGTTTAGCGAAAAATGGCAAGTTCTCTATGAATTCTAAACACATAGATATTAGTTATCATTTTGTATACGATTATGAGAAAAAAGGTGTAATTAGTGTCAAAAAAATTTCAACTGAAAATCAGATCGCTGATATTTTAACAAAATCTCTTGGCAAGGTAAAGTTTCAAAAATTTTGAGAGTTACTAGGTATTAAAGGATGTTAAGAAGATTTTTTTTAAATTAAATGAATAACATGTTAAGATTGAGTTGAGCTTTGAAAGAGATACTAAATCAAGGAGGTGTGTTAGAAATAGGTAATATGATTTAGTACCTCTTTGCTTAGGAAATTGTAATTTGTCTATGGCCGAGTTTTATAAAAGAAGATTTGATTTGTCATGATGGAATTGTCAATTGAAAAATATTGTGTTATGGTGAATGGAAGTTATATCTAATTAAATCTGTAACAATCTTAATGGTATATTATTAACAGTTCCAGTTTGTTGATAAATCTATAAGATACAATAATTGCCGCCAATTGTGTATCGTGTAAATTGTTTTTAAGTGGATTTTTGTAAACTTTTTTCCGTGTGGTTCTCAATAAAGAGTTTTTGTCTTGACTTTTGTCTTCATACGAGATACGAGATATTTATTGGTAATAACAATATTTTACATGTCAGTTTTTACAGATTTACAATGTTAACTATATGTGTTTGTGTATGTAGAAATGTCACAAGAGCTGGCACGAATGGATTGGACGAAAGTAATGTCACTTGTCACTGTGACTGGCAGTGTGAGTGTCGTTCTTAACCAGGGGGCTTCTATTTGTTTTGCAAACAAGTACGTGATACGTTTTTTTTATTCAAGAAAAATAAAAATTATTATAAGTATAATCTGCACCCGAAAGGTATACTTCACTGTTCAATACAAATATTTTACTATCATGGAGTTTGATGCCGACGCTTTAACCCTTTACACTCGTCTTGAAACAATCGTGAGTGTTAACTTTTAAAAAATGTTCCGCGTATGTCAAACTACTTTCGCGAACGCAACCGATGCCGATAGATCGTGCGGCTATCCTAGATTACGAGGTAAAATAGGTAAGGTTCATGCAAACGCGTCGGGACTTGTCAGCCCAGTCGACGTCGCTTGGGTAGATGGCTTCGTTCTTTGAGCGTGGAGCTCGCTCACGTAACTGATTTTTTTTTACAAATGTAATGAAATATGTTTGTGATTGCCTACCTAATTGCAAAAAACACTGTGTATGACACACGTTTTGAATATTCTGTGTTAATATGGGTAAAATAAATGTATGCAATTTGCTTTCAAATTTTAACTATCACGGTCGTGTGATTTCGGTTGCGTAGAGTAATATTGAACTCTCACGATCGTGCAGTGTAGGTTGCATCCTGTGACGTTGGCTCAGTAGGTATAACTTATTTCCTTACACGCCTGGCTTACTAACTGGGATGTTATGCTTCTTTTAGGGGCTCCATTAAGCGACAAACTTATAGAAGATCTATTTGCAAATGGAAATCTCTCCGAAATTGAAGATCCATGGAAAACTATAGTTGCCGTCCAAAGATTAAATGCGAAAAAAGGGACGTATATTTATGCATATCAAGAGATAAAGAATGCTTTAGATTGTATCATAAGCAATAATTATATGAAAACACGTATACCTGAATTACGATCTCATTAATTTGATCTCAATTAGCGTTTTTGTTGTTACCACTAATTATGTTTAGTTAATTTGTAATGTTGCCTAAGGAAACGTTGCGACTTAGTGCCTAAACTATAAATAAATAAAAGAAACTTTGTTTTATTTTTAAATCTAGTTTGTTTCATTGATTTCTGCAAATAACATTAAAATTTTAACATATCCGCGCAATAACATAATGACATTTACAAACATGCGAGTTACATATTATTCCTGTGCCACACGAACGTGAGGGTCTGATTGTAGAAGATCAGCTAAGCCAGGATTTTTTTTCGTGATTTTTCCTTGACTCTTTATGAAGTATTAATACACTTACACACTGTTATTCAATTCTTTTGAACATTCGTTTCTCTCGGGTGTAAAGGGTTAAGCAGACCAGCATCAACGTATCTTGTTCATCTTATTCGTAATTATAATTTTTTTTTTTTGTAAATAAAACGTGTATTTATTTTTCTGACGTATAAAAAAATCTTTACACTGCATTTGGGCGGTTATGCGTCTAGATTGTCTTGAAACACGATTGTCATAGTCACTTATTGCAGCAACTTGTATTTGATGATTTTGTGATGCACACATAGATATTATCATTCACTCATTCAATTCATTCGTGCCAGCTCTTGTGAATCGACCTGTATCGTATTAACTATTTGTGCAAGTTTAAATGGTGTTTCCAAGTAACGAAACGGAATATATATCACAATGGACCAACCGCTGTAAGGCTGACTGGCCGAGTTGACTCACAGCTAAAGTTTCGCAGTATATTATTCTTACCGGACTGCCCGTTCTCTATTAGAGAAGGACGGTGCTTTTGCCGTCGATAAATGGCTGACTTAGTTTTCCTGAAGCTATCAATTTAAAGAAAAGGGGATGGTTTGTTTTGGTTAAGGAAATAATATGAAATAACTAAGTTTGATTCTTAGGAGAGCGTAAAAACTAGTCACTCAGAGTTATGTACAGTAGGGGAAATATATTCACGTACCACCTTAGAACATTATCGCAATGACGCGACGCGTTAAACGTAAGGCTATGTCATACAAATGTCATGCGTATGTCTCTTCGACTAGGTTCTACGGTGGTACGTGTTTCAATTTCCTTGACTGTAAATGGTATATCATTTGGAAAATGAATGTTTGGCTTGACTAAAAGTCAATTTGTTAACGTCGTAACGTCGGGCACGATGTAGAGATTTTATATCTATAATTATGATATATTAGTAAAACGGATCACTCACGTATTGTTAAGTCGAGCATGTCGGGCAATTCTCGACCTAAAAATACGTGAGTGATCTGTCCGAGTCTCACGGTAGTTTTATGTTGATAAATATGATTTCGATGTTTACATACATTTACCCATTGAAAATCCTGCACTAGTTAGTCTACTAGTATAAAGCGGCACGACATCATAGTGGATATTTTTGTCTAGTCGGTAATCTTTATCACCGACAAACATGATAAAAAATATATAAGTATTTTGAAAACCGTTTAAAAGGAATCACTTTTTCGTTGTTTTGGTTTAAAGTTGTAAAGAGAACGAATAATATTTATTAATGTTGAATAACATCCTGACCTTGACAGAAACATTGATATTGTTTTAACCCACAAAAATATTTTCCTACATAACTTTAGTATTTGTGCCCGAGTTACCACACGTTTGCTAATTTGCTAAACATGTAAAATTTCATATTATGTTTGTATTTTGTTATTAATTGTTTGACTCACAGGTATTAAAGCTTTTGTGACATAGACAAGAAAAAATATTTTTTAATAAAATTTCGTTTACTAAGGGTCCACACCAAGTTTCATGATCCTTTAACATCAGCGGATTTTTACGACCTTCCTTTCTGGCGCTAACCCTCGTTGTAAATACTTTAGTATGGTTTGCAGTCCTGGGCATACATGTGGGAATGTTTGTAACACAGAATGAACGAATGATGGAAACGAGCGAATGGCTGGAAGAAATATTTGTGAACGAACGTGTATGACTGAGCGACTGGGAATGCGTTACGCTATTTGATAGCTGCTGTTTGTGTGTTTAGCTCCTTTCCGATATTTTATTTTAATTGTACTTTTTTAATTTTTCCTTACACGATCTCACATACATTACTGCATAAATACAACTAATTATATTCAATAGTATTTAATACAGAAGAATGAGAAGAGAAATGTGTGAATTTTAAACTTATATACGTGGGAATTAGTGTTTTTATCACTATCGCTTAGCCAAAATGACGTCGTGCCGTGTTGTCATAGTGTTTGTATCTTTTATTTTGCTTCACAATGTATGCATAAGTTAAGTTCAAATATATGTATAACCACGTATAACATTATCGGGACTTTAGCGCGATAAAAATATATTGTTGATTTATCTCGACGTTTCGGCCATGTTTCAATGGCCGTGGTCACGAGTAGACTGAAGTGGAGGGTATTACTTATATTTTTATCGCGCTAAAGTCCCGATAATGTTATACATATGTGTGAAAGTCGCGAAAGTTAAAAACAATTTAAGTTCAAATGTCGTACGTAACCCAAATTTAAACTACGTCCAGTAGTCGCTTTAACTTGAATTTTGGCACATATGTATAGATACGATGACATTGTAATAATAAATTACTGACGATCTCGTTATTTTATTTACTGTCTCGATTTCCAGTCGGTAAATGAAAGATTAAACATAAAAAAATAAAATGATTCGCAGGAGTTTTGTATGATTTTTATCCTCGCCTTGTCTATTTATTACACCCAAACAGAAACACTATGTTTTGACTAGTTGAAAAGGTTTTAAGTATGCCAAATCAATCTATATGTATGTACCCCACCACAACTCACAAGACGCTAAGATGAGCACTCAATTTTACCGCCTCAATTTACCTCTTTACAAACATCCAAGCAAATTATGTGGCCTTGGCCTTATGATCATGTTTTACGAGCTGAATCAAATTGAGTTACGACACAACACGTTGGTGAAGTCGTATTTACGATCGACGGCATTCTGCCGGTATGACGTACCCGAAAAACAGAAACTTTTCGCCTTTAACTGTTCTTCTTGGGCGTATAGGACCTAAAGCGCAGTTGCCATTCAATAATATCGACCCATACAAGGTGAAAATTATGAATTTGAATAGGTCTCTTGAGGATTATAATGTGTTAGAATTACTTCGAGTACCTTCCTAACTCTGGCGTCACTATGTTTGTAAAAGGGTGGCCCATCATGAAAATCTGAACGCAAAGCGGCTGTTACGGAAGATCCTCCAACCCAAACCCAGGAGGGTTTTGCGCAGAGGAAATCTTCAACAAGATACCTGACGCCATTAGGAGGACGTTGGATTGTGTGGAATGTTTGCCCACAAAAAACATCTCGGTAGCCTCGAAGCGGCTGAGGGACGCCGGGCCAAGGAGTCCAAGCACTCTGTTAAAGATCATTCCTAGAAGAAACTACATAGCTCCTTCGCTTCTCTCATTTTTTACGTCTTGGGCCACACCGTGTTGTCGTTCTTCCCGTGATTGCTGTAGGGGGTGAATATCTACACGTCCAAGTTAGCTGGTCAACTCTTTTGCGCTGCGTGTCATCGAATTTTCAAAGCAAAGTTCGGTTTTGTAAGCCACTTCTGATAGCATCACAGTAACAACCAGGACTGAACCAAAAGCAGGAGCCGCCAGCAATGGACACGAAGTGGATGACATGATGATGATCTCTGAGCATTTTTTATAAATCTATCCAGATGGCTAGCATGACACAGCTCGACTAGCTTTGTCACTTAGTGCGTCCCTTTGTAACTAGTGGAGTAGAAGAGAGACAAAAGCTAGAAAAAGAGCACGCGTGCTAGCCGTACTGGTAGTACACATAATTTTGTTTGTTAATAATTAAAATTTTCATATGCTTTTTGGGTTTTATGATTTACGAAATACGAGCATTTGACATTTTGTTTTTATGGAAATGAAAGGTCAAATGCGATCTTTAAAACGCCGTCGTACTTGAAAACGATCCATAACTACAGGCCTATTCGGATTCAACCTGTTCGAATACAGTTGGATTAGCACTTGCAATAAAAACTAGGTCAGGTTTCTAGGTGAATGGACACTACGGCCCCAAAAATATCTTCTATAACCCAACACCAGCAAAACGTATCGAAATTCACTTTACCAGCGGTCTCCAAAGAAACAATATTTTGTTCAGTCATTCGTTCATTCACTGATAACTGCTTAGGCATAGCTCAGCGAATACAAAAAAGAAAAAAATTTTTGACTGTGTCATCATTCAGACGTGCCAAAACCTTTCAGTTGGAACACATACATCTGTAAAGCTTTCATCGAAAGGGCTTTGTTTCATACAACCTCGGTGGCAAATAAGAATGGAGTTCACCTGATGATGGATAATTAGTGTAATTAGGTACCACTGCTTTTATACTTGTAATATGAGGTCTCTGTACCACAAAATTAAAAGTGCTACAAATTAGCATATTTGTAAAGTTTTAAAATGTGACTAATAATATCTTTAATTGCAGCACTTGGAAGATTTGTGGTGCAAGCCCTAGAAGTATCTTATAGCGCTGCATAAGTGTGTATTGTATGTGTGTAAATTCTTGATTGTAAAAGATACCCTGATGTACAAAAGTCAAGTTCTCTTTCACCCTAACATGAGTGGACCAGGTTTAACTTATCCCTTCCCTGTGTCTCTGTCAAACCAGTGTCATAGAGATAAACTTAGATAAACTAAGCTTGGCCGGTCATGTTTAAGGCCACAGGGATTTTTTCTTATTAACCATTGAGTAAATGAACGAAGAAGAAGAGATCAAATTAGAAGCAAGAGTATAGCAAAAACAATGGAACCATGTTTGGAAATGATCCCGATCTGTATTGGCGATCCCTGGCTCCAAAGATTGTACGCCTGCTGTGTTAAATTGTTAAATTGTAAAATTTTTAAATATTTGAGACGTAATATAACATTGTAATTTTGATTTATTTAAAAAATTACACCTCGTTGAGTTTCTTGCCGGTATCTTTCATCAGAGGTTTTTCCGAACCGGTGGTAAATTTTTTGACATTCATAAGTGCTACCTGTAAGTCTAATCTGAATAAAATATTTTGACTTTGACTTTGACTTTGAATGGAAACATTTTGGAGAACTCTAATTATTGGCACGAGAGGTGTTCCGTCTTAAACCGCTGGGTTAGCTACACATCTGCAGTCTCCTTGGTGTTGCTGGTGTTTATGAGTCACTTACCATCGGATGACCCACTTCTTCGTTTGTTCCTATTTTATATTTAAAAAGAACTACGGTTCTCTCACAAATTCTAGTAGTTTGACTTTAAGACCAATCCACGGTGCCTTTACTTCCGTAACGGTTAAGCTAACCTCGTTATACGATGAAATAAAAGACGACGTAGGTAATTATAAACATAACCTT
Organism: Ditula angustiorana; assembly: GCA_963691745.1. Classification (NCBI taxonomy): domain Eukaryota; kingdom Metazoa; phylum Arthropoda; class Insecta; order Lepidoptera; family Tortricidae; genus Ditula; species Ditula angustiorana. The sequence goes on from OY829495.1 coordinate 5,859,611, forward strand.
TTACTGTCAAAAGGGAGAGTAGAACAATGACTCCTTTAACACGTTACACTAACTGAACGGTTCACTCTACCTCCAGTTAACCGATTAACCTTATAACCTAACTCCCCGCTGTTAACCCAAAATTAATTAACACTCATACTCTGCTACAGAACGTGCGGACACATCACTTAAGACTGTTATTGCGATTTCGTTAAACTATTTCACAGATCACACACTAAAGTTTAAACTTAGCTACTTTCAGTATAAGGTTGAGAATGTATTTCAGTCCAGTGGGAAATACAAGGTCAGTGTTATACGATGTAATATCTCCTTATATTTATTAGAGGATGGGTATGGCTGGTCCCTAGCCTCATATCCACAAGTTTCTCTCAAAATTACTTGCTTATCTCACCTGGTTAAGGATTAGGGGAAAAAAAAGGTTCTATACTTGCCAGCTTACTCTTGAGCCGCTAATAATATGTTGTTAACCTAGGAAATGAGTTCGTGGAGGGATCAAAAAGGGTTCGCAAATATCGCGTTCCGTTTCGATACAGTTTATGAAATTCCTTACTTTTATTAATAATCAGATGGGGTGTTTCGGATTCTTTTGTTTGTCTTTTTCTCTTTAATAACGGTGGAGCGATTTTGATTTTTGGTACGCCGGCGCAGATGGGTTATGGAATAACACGGTGGTATAAGATAAATTCTACATTGAAAAATTACGGTTTCTGAAGGAAGTTAGGGAAGTAATTTTCGTTAGTCATAAAATAAATATAATATAAATACTTCTTCTGTTTTTTTTTTAAACCGGTAGCTATAGGTACATCTTTTTTTAATATAAAATAGGAAACCTAACGAGCGATTGGGTCACCTGATGGTAAGAGATCACTACCACCAGACACATCAAGGAGATTGCAGATGCGTTGCCAATCCAGAGGGCTAAGATGGAATACCTCTTGAGCCAGTAATTTCATCGGCTGCCTTGCTCTCCACGCCGGAACACAACAGTGCAAGCACTGCTGCTTAGCGTGGGGTTTAACAAGCAGGGTGGTGGTAGCAATCTTGACACACCTTGCACAAGGCCCTACCCCGCAAAACTATAATGTTACTAACGCTAAATATAACAGTAAAAAGATTTCGCTTAGGATTAAAGTGAAATTGTTATTTCAAATAGTACTCGTAAATTAGAAACTGGAGCCCAGTTCCCGACCGTACACTAAGTTTCCACATCAACTTGTTCTACACTAAATAAAGTGTACAATGTCAACGCTGAAATTTCAATTTCATGGGAAATGTATGCCAAGTCCCCGGTCGGTGCTAAAAAGTTGAATTTTAAATTCAGTCTCACAGCGACATGTTACCGTCACATTTTTCTCTAAGAGTGTAGAGTAGACAGGTCTGTCACACGACTTGAAAGCCCCTCGGGCTGCAAAGAAGCGACTTACAGCGTTTCTAGTATTATATGTATATTACTAGATGTTTCCTACCCTTAGGTTCGTTTTCGTAATTTGGTTTCGTTTGGTTCGTTTTCGTAATTGGCTACGAAAAAAGATTTTTTTAAAAATTAATTATCAAACAAGAATTTATTTGCCGTTTTAGTAAGTTTTGTTGTTTGCCACAAGCAACAAGCTGTCCAGCTTGTTGCTTGTGGCAAACTACAAAAACGTCAACGTATTCGCGCGGGAACATCTTATTTAAGCTCAAGCGAGCGTGGTGTTGCAAGGATTTTAGACTGCTTTTGCCTCACGTTCGATATTTAAAAAGCTTTACTTAAGAAAAATATGCTGGCATATTAAAGATTAGGTTAAGCCACTTTGTCTTTCAATCATTTGTCTAGACAGGAGACAATCATACGTCACAGGCAATGTCCAGTGGCCTATAAAACATGAACGCACTTTTACGTAATCTTATGGACTCAAACCTGCATCCTCGGCGTTTTGTGTTTCGATTGTATTATTGGTTGTAAGTCGTTATATTTATTTTTTTCTCCAATAATCTTCCACGATAATGACGACACCGCTATGACTTACACACAAACAACACAAACACACAAAGTACACTGTCTCATTAACTGGTGTCGTCTGGCGAAAATAGAACTCTCTGTATTGAATAAAATCTAATGAAGGAAATAGAATCCAATGTCTTGTATTGAATTTTGTATAAAATAAATGAACGGGTGGTGCTAGAACCTTCTGCAAGGTCTGTAAGGATCCCTACCACCACCTTGCTCGCTAATCCAGCTGCTAAGCAGCAGTGCTTGCACTGTTGTGTTTTGGCGTCGAAAACAAGACAGACGGTGAAATTTTCTCTCTGGATTCGCAACGCATCTGCAATCTCCTTTGGTGCCTAAGGGCGGTGGTGATCACTTACCGTTAGGTGAGTCGCTTGCAAGTTTGCCTTCCTATTTTATAAAAAAAATGTTTTCAACTTCTAAGACACGTGCATCTTAAAAAATAAAACGTCAAGACCTTGGAAGTATGCAATCTCGGAACTCTAAGCTACGTGCTAACGCGCCGCTCTCACACAATTCGGGCCATACTGCGCAATGAACGAGGACGTGAATATATCTGCATACTTCATGTGCTTAGAAATTTTCTTTTATACATTTTGAAGTCAATTTTTGTCACATTTTTTATTTTATTTTTGTTTTCTCGTATTTTTATTTAACAATTACTTTTTCGGGACAACGGAGCTTCTGATTGACCCATCGGGCCTCATTCAAAAATGTCCCTACGTAACCTCTATAGCAACTTCAATTTTATTGACTTATTCATAATATTGTCAATGTATTTTTTTACAAAAGTACGACAAAATAAATAACACATAAGAAAACTGTGACATGAAAAAAGGCAACAAATGCATATTATGTAGTATATATACAACCCGGCAAACATAAATAAAAAATTAGGTACGCAGCAACAACAATTCGAAAATGGTCTAACCCTTACCAATATACACATTATAGACCTCGTGAGTCTACTCGTGACCACGGCCGTTGAAACATGGGCGAAACGTCGACGTGAATTTTCGATATATTTTTATAGCGTTTAACTCCCGATAACGTTATAAATATGTGTGAATATCGCGAAAGTTTAAACCAATTTAATATCACTCTAATGAGTAACTGTTTTTAGAGTTGTGACTGTTGTGAGACACCATCTAGGGTAAACATTGCTATTGCTGGCACCCCTTTAATGATTGACACTCCAGGTGACAACGACTTGGGTGCCAATAGGTGTGTTAACCCTATACATTGTTTTTAGTAACTTAAACTGTTTCTGATCGACATAAACAACGTAAAATTACGTAACTATTCCTTACCTGCAACAGCATCGACTGCAAAATTGTTTTTGCAAATGAAAATGTTTATTACCGTCAGCAGAGTAAACAAGGAAAACAATCTTAATGGCGGAGATGTTATCTCGCCTCTGCTCGCAAGAAACAACGTAGTTTTGATGTGTTACTACGATCAGTCCGACTTTATCAGGTTACTGTCGCAGTTTCGGCAAATTATTGTTATTGAAATAAGTTCAAAAGTACTGGACGAACCTTGTACAGTCAAGGAATTTAATTTCCAACCCACCTAAGGTTCAATAGTATATAGCAAACTGTCACCATAAGAGCTATAGAGCAAGACGTTAGTTTAACATATCGACCTTAATGCATTGCGAATGTCAGACGACATTTCAACGAAATGGATAGGGAATTAAATTCCTTGACTGTACCTTAAACTAGATATTTTAGAACTGACAAGTTTGTCGCGCCCGACGGCTTATTAGTTCTTGATTAAGGTGTAAATAGATAAGCCTAGATAAATGTCAACAGATAATTAAACAAAGGTTAACTGGAAAATATCCCTAAAAGGGATTAGTCCCCCTTTGTACATCACTGTATCTTTTTTTGTCATTTAAGTTTTTTGTATAATAAAGAATTTACATACAAACATAATTAAGATATTGTATCTAATCAATGTTTTTAACATTTCATGTTTGTTTTCTTTGCATGTCTATGGTGCGTTATGTATCAGTCAGTTACTGTATTACAGCACTTTTTTGCATTAAAGGTAAATGCATTGACTCTTGTTTTTTTCAAATAATTGGATGTTAGCTATTTCATCATCATCATCATTTTTCCTCTCACCTTTCAACAGGGATATAGGGCTCTTTAATACTTTTCCATTTGGACCAATCCTATGGCAGCAGATTCGTTATTTCAGGTGGCAAAAATTTACTACATCACAATTCATCATCATCATCATCATAATCAGCCCATGTTTGTCCACTGCTGGACGTAGGCCTCTCCCAAGGCGTGCCATTGAGCCCGATTTTCGGCTTCTCTCATCCAAGTGCTGCCAGCCAGCCTGCGTATATCGTCGCTCCATCTCGCCGGAGGGCGTCCTACACTACGTTTGCCCAGACGCGGTCTCCACTCAAGAACAAGCTTAGTCCAGCGGTTATCGTTTCTACGGCATATGTGACCGGCCCACTGCCACCTTAGCTTGCTAATCCTTTGAGCGATGTCGGTGACCTTTGTTCTCTGCCGGATCACTTCGTTGCGAATTTTATCTTTAAGAGAAACTCCGAGCATCGCCCGCTCCATAGCTCGCTCCATCACAATTACTCTCGTTAAAAAGTAAATATTAGCTTCTTTCTCATTCACACTACGACGCTCAGCCTGATTGTAGTAACATTGTGGTATATTCGCACCGAAGACACTCGCCTGGGCATATCGGTCGGTGAAGTTGGCTCGTAAATTACCCGCCGCCGGAATATTCCACGGCCCAATTCATCGCGCCGCGTGCGCTTTTTACACACCGCACGAAATAGCAATCGTGTGAAAGTGTACCGCGAAAATTATACGTAGTGGTGGCTAGGATAAACAGTTTAAGGACTTGGCGGTAAAATTTCTGCAAATGCGTGTAGAGATGTCAGAAATGCAATAAAGTATCGATACATATCGATATCGATATTTTTTATTGATAAATATCGATATTTCGATATATCGGTACGATATGAAAAAAAAGGTCTAATCTACTTCAGTCAGTTATCTTAGGTAGTTATATTACTAGATAATTACTAATAAATAGACATCATTTTTAATAAAACAAGAACAACGAGAAAAATTATATAAAGCAGCAAATTGAGTCGACCAAATAAAAACAAAAAAAAATCGTTTTTGATACAATTTCGATCTTGGACATTTGATATTGATATATCGTTATAAAATATATCGCCCAAAAATATCGATATATCGAATTGAAAATATCGATTTATCGATGTATCGATATTTATTTTATTCAACAAGCCTAAATGCGTGACTGCATTGCGTTTTTGTCTGCTTGGCCGCTGAATTGTGAATGCATAGCGTTTGTATTGCTCTGGAAAAGTGGTTTTAGAAGTTCTTCCAGTTCCACTCCATTACTGGAGGAAGGCCTCCGGCTCTGTATACACCTGCCTATCTCTTCTTAAACGAAATCATTGCAGTTTTTGCCGATTTTTCTCGTTTCTTGATTCGGGGTACGCTTTGACGTACGAGCGATTGTGATCTGATATCTGTAACCCCTGTAGAAAAAGTTGGTACATATGGTGAACGCTGGGGATCGAACTGGGTACCTCACGATCACGAGTCCACCCATCTAACCACTAGGCCACTAATGCTCCAATGGTATAGCCATACAACTATCAAAAACGTTTGATTTAGATTTTTATATGTAAACTACTTCTTTTAAGATCTTATATTTCTAAGAAGTTGAGAACTTTGTATATCAACACATGTGCGGGCCAAAAGTCAGGTAATGGCCACTTTCAATGCAAAAACGCGGCACGACCGGAATTTTAAAGACCGTCTAAGTGTGAAGTAATGCCAATTTTTACGGGACATGCCTTCAGAATACCCAATAAGGCAGTTAAACCTTCGAAGGAAAGAGTTGGGGGTTTATGACACCAACTCTGGAGCCCTGAAGCCCGAGTAATTGCCGGAGATTATGTTTTTTTCAGAATAAGTATTGTTGAAGAATTTTTGCGACGTTCTTTTTTCTTCGCCGTTTTTTATTCAGAGCTAGCGCAATATTATTCTGTAAAACTAGGCTTCGTGCTGCTTTGTGTTATTAAATAGGAACCCAGATGTTTAGATACAAACTGATATTGATAACTTAAAAATCATTAACGGACTATAATTGCTTCAAATTATTGTAAAATTTGGACATGGATATTACATGGCATAGATGAAGGAAGCTTTTAATATCAACAGCTCACATTAGCCAACTGCTGAATCGAGGTCACTGTCAAAACATGTCATGTCCGGTTCTCCACTATTAGAATTGAGCACGTTCACCTGATGGTAAGTGATCACCACCACCCATAGACACCCGCTACACCAAAGGCTAAGATGGAATACCTCTTGTGCCAGTAATTGCACCGGCTGTCTTGCTCTTCACGCCGGAACACAGCAGTGCAAGCACGACTGCTTAGCGGCAGGATTAACAAGATAGATGGTGGTAGCGATCAGGACGGACCTTTCACAAGGTCCTACCACCCGCAAATACATCTATACTCCCCCCTATACTCTCTCATCGTCCGAGCAATCCGTCTCGCCATTACGTGCCTTTAGAAGGTCAAAGACAGGGCAGAGAATGGAACAACATATCGTTTGCTCCAACTTTTAGACAGAACAACAGCTTTCAGATTTAAAGAGTGTCCACAGATATAACTGTCCATAGATAGAGTAGCTGCTTTATATCTTTAAAATATAATGCCATAAAACTTGGGTTGTAGAGCCAACGGATATCCGCCTACGCAGCTTAAACCATTCAAACTACATTTTTCAGAACAGAATTCTAACAAAAGTGCCTTGTATTTTGCGAGGGGCATAAGATCAGAGGTTTGTAGCAAGGCAGACAAGGCGGAAGCTCCAATTTGAAGCCAGACAGGGCTTAGGCACAGACAAGTTTGAAGAAAGAAAGAACACTCGGAGCATTCCACAGACAGTGTCAACGAGGAAAAAATAATATTCTTCCAAGTTTTGCAACCCGCGAGAACGGCTATAGACTGAGCTTATTGCTTATCAGCAGGATATCCGTATTCCTCCTTAACGTATGCGGTTGTGTCATGGCACACATTTATTTCGCCGAAAGTACCTATGCTTAACTCCTATCGCAACGCATATAGGGGTATACAAGTAAATTTTTACTTGTAGTTTTACATTAATGAGATTTTTTGAGTGCAGTAATCAAAACTTTCGGTAACTAAAATCAGAAAAAATACATCAAAAAGGTACAAGGTTTATTTAATACTTGAATGTGTTATTTTTACCAATACACCAGGCAAGGTAACATAGATCGTTTGGCAAATCTTTTACCATAAGAGTCTGCTATTTTAGACAGATTTTTTTTACATTACTCATATACTTAATTGATCGGACTGCTATAAAAATCTTTGTCTTGGAAGTGACTTTGCTGTAAAATACTCTGTTGTCACAGTTCATTTGCTTTATAATGCACTTACTGAATTACAATGTTGCTAAGCCTTTGATCTTACCTGTCATTCGGGGCATTAGAGGAGGGATAGGCTTACATAGGGTGTTGTTTGTACGGGGAATACTAATTTGCAACTCTTTTGTAGTGGCGCCCAATTTGGGGCCCTTTTGTTTATTTATTAATTGTTCTTTGCACAACAAATAAGTAATGTAATTTATGAAAAAAGATGTTTTGCATTACTTAATGCATTGCCACTGTCATGAAAGACTTTTCCAATCAGGTTTTTTTCATGTATTAATTCCAAAGAATATTCAATTTTCTTTGCAACAACGCGCAACGTTATGTAAATCATGCTGATGTTTAATTTAAATAATTAATAAGAACTGAATAATAATATGGCAAAGTGGAAGAAAAAGAGTTGGAATCCTGCTGCAATGCACTAAGATGACGAAGATCTTCCCTTTAAAGTCAGATTTTTTTTATATCAGCCTGGGCTTTTGGGTTATGTTCACATCTTAACCAAACCTATTATGATACCATCTGCATACAAATTATTACCTTACCTACCAAAAATTTTAACAACTAGCTTCGAAAAAATTTGAAGGCTGTGGTATTTTAAAAAACCTTTTTGTTCCTTATTATTCCTCCACTTTTACATGGTGTCCTATTAGGGGAGACTTGATCTATATATAAAAAAAAACTATTCAAATCTTAGAACTCTTTAACCACCCCGCAGGCTCAGGTTTAATTTATCTCTCTCTGCCTCTCTATCAAACTCATCATCATCATCATCTCAGCCACAAGAAGTCCACTGTTGGACATAGGCCTCCTCCATGGATTTCCAAAGTGGCCGGTTGGAAGCGGCTTGCAACCACCGCCTTCCTGCCACCTGTATGAGGTCATCGGACCATCTTGTGGCTGGTCGTCCTACGCTGCGCTTGCCAATACGCGGCCGCCATTCGAGAACTTTCCGACTCCATCGGCCATCGCTCTATCAAACTAGTGCCACAAAAAAAGGACGCACATAGAGATTAACTCAGATAAACTAACTTGGCCGGTCATGTTAGGCTATAGACTGGGTATAGATACACTTTGTTTAAGAATTTCCATCCTCATTACCCAATGCTATATGCCATAATTTTAGTTTAGTTTTCAGCACCATAAAGGATCCCACTGAAAGCCAGACTCGCTTTACCGGCAGTATGTTGAGTGGGATCTTTTTTGGTTACCATTCGATACAATATACAGTTATTATGATTGTGGTATTTGTATTTCTGCCAGTGCCATTTGTATATATTGTGTTGAATGGCACCGAAAAAATATTTTTTCTTACTTTCTTTTCTTTCAATGTTAAACCTTATTACATCTCTCAAACTATACAGTAGTAGTCGTAACTAGTAGAAGTAGTTTCATAAAACATTATCATACCTTGTCTCAACTTGCTGCAATTTTAATTAAAATAGTTTAGCTCAGGAGATTTAGCAAGGTGTAACAGGAGAGCGGCTTCCTCATTCATACCGAAGATTTACTTTAGGAATTGTTGTCAGAAAAGTTAAACTCGTTAATAAGGGGATTTCAAGTGATTAGTTGGCGGACTTTAATTTATGAATAGAAATTACGGAAGATAAATAACAGTAGCAAATGATATAAAATTTTGCATACAGCTGTAAATAAGTAGCACCCAATTTTACAAACAATTATGAATGTTCTCTTTGTAATACCATAATGCATTAAAAATCATACTGAGAAGATATATTAGTATTATAATAGTACAATATAGGCGCCCTTATGTATTTATTAAACAAATGTATTTATACGGAATTTGAATAATAATTATATTATAAAACCAAGTCTTATTACTTCGTAGCAATTATTTAAATAATAATAGATGATTTTTAAAGTATGTCTCAAGTAACGATTCTAGTCGTTGACAGTGACCCAGTAATTGACAAGAAGATACGGAAACATGATTAAAAATGAAAGACAGTGATGACAATCACTGGTAACACTAATGCTCTATGCATATCAAACACTGGGACGGTTATTTTTAACTTGAATCTTATCAAGCTTTACCACCTTAGAAATCTTAAAAATTGCAAATGATGAAACTGCCCTCTCCCCTCTTTCTCGCTAACTCTCTTTCTTTGTTACATTAAAATTTTATTTTTTAACAAACGAAATCATTTTGATTATATATTATTCAATGTAGAATTGAGTAATTTGGTCAAGACGAATCCGTTTCCCGCATTCTAACCGTTGTTTAATATTTTTACATGATGTCTAAGGAGTCTTTATTTATACCATGTGTACCATGACGCATGTTAACATATTATGCTCTATTAGCGTTTTAACGAACCAAAACCTTAACTTCCATTTAAAACCGCGAAACATGCAAACATCTATCCTTTTAAGATAATTAACGTATACTTTACCCATCTCATTTAACTTCCAAGATGTTCTTCGTTAACAAACAGCGAGAGAAAAACGAAGCCAAGTCGAAAAACACACAAAGAAACAACTGAGTGAATTAGAAGCTGGAATTGTCTTCGATTGTTTAGAGACTCGGGCTGTTCGGGGCACGCCTACGTCGCAGAATGATGTAGGCAGAAGCTTGGGATACTTTAAAAGCGTGGTTTGCCTCAATTGTATTTAATTTGCAATTTTGAAAAAGAAGGCAGAAAGATTTTTACGTTACTCGCAACTGGGACGATAAACAATTAAAAAACAGGTAATGGATATAATGTTCAGATAAACATAGTTTCAATTGAATATGGTTTGAGTTTTAAATCAAATAGCTCGTATTTACATAAAGCTACTAAAGATATACCTATAGTTGTAAATAGTCTGAAAAATCAGGACTTAACTTATTGAAATGATAGTTCATTCAATCAAACGGTCACCAATCTCATAGAATAAACTGCATCCCGAATAAAAACTAAATAAGACATAGATATTGAAATCTCTGTTGACATCTTACAATAACAAAAAAGTAAGTACACTTTTTTCTTGTCTTGTTTTCAACACGTTGCCCATTAAGTCGAAAAACACGCTGATGAAAAAAAGGCCACCATCAACTGAAATTCCGTTTACGCTACTGCGTCAACAACATTGTGCCGCCAGTGAAGGAAACCCCAAGGAAAATGTAGCAAGTTGACCCCGGGGCAATTTTTCGCACTATTTCACCTGTCCGCGGCAACACTCCGTGGTTTTTACCCAAGTTGACAAGGATATAGAACAACTGGATCGTTATTTAGAGTTGTACCCGTGCGAAGCGAAATAAACGGATTACTCACGTATTCAACCCGAATTATTGCTCGACACGTTTCGGACCAGTCCGTTATCCTTACAGCGGCCCTAACATGACAGCCCAGGTTAAGTTTAACCCCCCCTTTGTCTCTGTCTAACTAGTGTCATAAGAAAGGGACACAGATAGAGATAAACTAAACTTGGCCAGTCATGTTAGGGCCACTGATTAGCTTCCGCGGCCATAGCTCGACGATCATGAAAATTGTCATTTTCACGATTGCAGTGACATGACGGATATTCATTTTGACCCTCCCCGTAAGTTCGTAGCGTCTGTCCTAAGTTGTATCAGTGAGCATTACAATGAGCAAACTAGTGTCCAGTTTTGCTCCTTTTTACTCTCATTTACTTTTAATTATTACTTTTATTGTTAATCAGTGATCCTCAATTGCTTAATTTACTTGTTTAACTTCACTATAGTTTTTGCATGTGGTGTTCACCTATAAGTGATTGTGACACCCATACTATATGTACACGCATGTAACTTTTTGTATCTATGGTGTTAATAATCGTTGGTGAACCTTAAATAAATAAATAAAAAAATAAAAATTAAATTAAATCATCATCTTCATCATTGAAGACCACGGACTGGTCCGAAACATGTCGATCTTAAATACATGAATGATATTTCAATAATACATGCAGTTGCTTATCTTTCAAACGATGCTACACCATTCGCCGTAGGGACGCATTTAAATATACGTTTAATTGTTAAAGTGAGCACAGTGTAATTCTATCACAAAGAGTGGTTGCTATTGGCCTGTCATTTATTACTGACTAGCTTTTGCCCGCGACTTCGTCCGTGTAGACTTGTTTAATTGAATCAAGCAAATGTGCACCCAACATGCAATCTACAATCTTAGCTGGACAAATTGCTTCGCTGCTCATGACGTCACGGCGGCGTATAACCCACTTATCGCTATCCCGTGGGAACTATGCATTTTTACGGGATAAAAAGTATCCTATGTGTTAATCCAGGTTATAAACTATCTGTGTGCCAAATTTCATACAAATCCATTCAGTTGTTTTTGCGTGATTGAGTAACAAACATCCAAACATCCAAACATACAAACATACAAACTTTCACATTTATAATATTAGTAGGATAGTAGGATTTACCAGGGTGAGCAATGCAAAGTAGAGGATTTATTTGCGAAGTAAGTATGTCTAAGTGTGCTGCCGTTGAGCTACCCTCGGACTTAAAAATTGTTAAGTGTGTAATGTTCACCAATGTTTGAAGAAGACTGCGAAACAGTAAACTGTGACTGCGATAATTTTTCGCTTTTTCTACTCAATTGAATTAAAAGAAGCAGTTAAACGCTCTGTCGTTGTGTCGTTTGAGGCTGTAGTGTCAATAAATCATTGATTAACTGGTGTCATATCAAAAATACCAGCTATACGTTGTACGGTGTACCAGTTTGTTACTTTGCAAAATTAATATTATTATTCAGTAATTTGTGACCTAAAGTACAGTAAAAATATAACTAAAAGTAGTTGTCTTAATTGGAAGATCTAACTAATAATTATTCCAATTTTTGCCCAAGAAAAACAAACACGTTAACATTATCTCGAGATTAATTTTTAGTTAAACCTTTCTGCCTGTTACAAGCTACTTTATTAACAAGTAATCATAGAACCCTAATTTGAGCCCGTTTTTCGCGTGTTAATAATAATAACCAATATTGCAGAGGTACAATGTAGCCATAAAATCAGGAGGAGGCGTTAAATTGAAACTGTTTGAGTGTCATTGAATCATATGGTGAGGGTCAGCATAAAAGACCCCCTCGTGTCGAGTGCTTCCTGGCAACGTGCGATGGTTTCCATCTCAACACCCAATCAATAGGAGTGTCAATCAATATTTTCAAGTGTCGCTGAGTATCATTTAATCCAACAGAAAAGGGGTTCATATTTTAGTAAAGCAAAGAATTATCAGGTTTATTTTAACGTGATGATTATTTGCGTTGTCGCTACTTTTTAACTGTTTATATCTTTTACTTCTTCATGTTAGAGTTTTGAATAAAGAACTAAATAAATAAAGTTCTTAAAAACCTTTGTTTAAAGTTAAATTTACATGTTAACTAAAAATATCACTTTAGTTTGATGGGCGGTATTCGAACATAGGCTTTTTTTTATTCAAATTTAATATAATTATGGTAGTTGTCAATCAGTAGTTAGGTATACAGAAGTTCTGTAGTTAAATATATTTCTTTATTATCTGTCTCTTCTTTCTTTTTAAATTTATAAAAAAGTAAACAATACATTTTCTAACATTACTTCATCATTTTTTATTTTATTGTGGGTCAAAATCCTGACCATAATCTGTTTTATGTAGTTCCTTCCAGTAAAATACTTATCCATAATCTCTAAGAAAAGTCCAGTTTTGTATATTTAAGACTTGGGTCAGAAAAAACTGTTCCTTAACAAGATAACAGGCTGTGCACAATATTGTATTTCTTGTTTTATTATGTGTCCCTAAAACAATTAAGTTCACAGACAGTAAGTCCAGTTTCTTAATAGCTATCGGCAATCTTCGTGTTCCTAAAAACACACAATAGAAAAATATACTGTCAGATGCAAGAACGAGTGAGATGTACGAATATTGCCAAAACTAGAGGTACTGTAAACGAATGAGATTTATACTTAAAATGCATATATCGCACGCTTAGTATTAAAGTGACTCAATTCTGAATTTGATATTTCCCAAAATTAAACCCTATGTCTTTTAATTAAGGTGATATTTTGGGACGTGTATTATTCAGAAATGGGTCACTTTAATACTAAGCGTGCGATATATGTATGCTAATTCTTGGAGAGAACTGTTGAGGAGGTAGATGCATGTCTATTTTTACAGGTTTATATTGTAAGACTAACTATGTACATCTATTTCTGTTTTTTAAAGACATACGGCAATACTGGTTAAATTTAATAAGGGAAAGGTAAAATTAAAAAATATAGTCACAGAAATAAATAACTGAAACTAAAACTATGATACTCCTTTCTCGACTCAAAGGTTAACTGGAAGAGATCCCTTAAAGGGATAAGTTCGCCTTTGTATATCACTGTATCTCTTTTTGTAATTTATGCTTTTTGTACAATAAAGAATTTACATACATACAAACTATGCCAGATCTGCCAAGTCAGATCCCTGCGGTAAGGGTCCCCATGACACTGGCTGCGTTCTCCCTCTGAATTTGTTTGTTCTTCAAATAAAACTTAAAAAAACTTGAAAAATAAACATAAGCGTATAAAAACTTAGACCACTCATACCATCGCCAATGAATAGCATTATAAACAGCCCGCTCCTAAATAAAGTCACGTTGTGTACCTTTTTAGAGTCATTAGAAACCATTTCACTCCTCTTGAAATTGTATTGATGTATTGAATTAGCATTTAAACTGAATTGAGTTTCTTGAAAGTAGAAATCAATCTTCTTCCAAGAAACACCGTTCAGTTTAAATGCTTTCAAAACGAAAATTTTGCTCATTCGAGCAACGAACAAATTTTTCATTCAATTATTTCTAACAAATCTTAAAGTAACGTGGTAAACATTCCAAATCATTTTACTTTATACGTGTTGCTTTTTCCGCGGGGTTCCCTGGATGATGTTTGCCTTCAAGTAAATTAGGGAATAAATATTCTATGTAACCTCGAACAGGCATCGCAAGCGGTGGATTCGATACATTATTTTGTATCTCGTTTGAATGGTATTAGGCTTATGGGCATATGGAATAAAATATTACTTCCTTTCTCACATCAAAATGCGTGAAGTCTGCTGGTTTTTTCTTAGCTAGTTTTTTCTTGAAGTAAGAGTGTAATAATAACATAATAGTTTATTTCGGGCTGCATGTGATAAGCTTGTAGATAAATACCTTAAAGGCAAACATACACTTATTATGGACAGCACTGAGATAAGTTAAGTTTAATTTTTCGAAAGGGAGAGATATAATATGCACTATGATGCTAATTATGACCCATCCTTTTGAGTTTATAAGAAACATGAATATTTATTAAAATTAATTATTATTGACATTAAATATTTGATTAGGCATAAGTAGGTTATAGGAATAGTATTAAATTGACATGGTAAAATAATTTGTTTGGTAAAAATTAATAATTGTATAAATTTTAATGTATTATTTTATTTAGTATTTTCTTATGTTTTCGCGACTTGTAGACATTGAAATAAAACAATTTATACGGTTTATATCGCGTGTATTGTAACGAATCTAATTCCCGACGTTTCGAGCCCTTTACAGGTCCCATGTTCACGGGCAGACTGACAAAAAATTTTAGAATACACACTACCCAATTTTGAAAAAATAATTGTAAAAATTCAAAAACTAAATATGAAATCGTTCCAATTAACGCAATAAGACTACAGACTCAACCAGCGCTTCGGAAGTGGCATCTGCTGAGAAGAATGTGTATTATTTTATTTTTGACATGTGCTCTTATGCAATAAAATATTTTGACTTTGACTTTGACCTCTTTAATGATCTAGTAAGTTTATTGCTGTTTGTACAAAATTATATGTTTTAATAGGTATACATTATTATTGTCAAGTCTTACGGCGTTCAGCCGCTTTTTTTATATAACGTCAAATATTTGCTAACGAATAAGTAATTTAAGTTGACTTTCTGAGGCAAATTGACATTTTGAGGAGCGACTGGGGAATGCTTGTGTTTATTTCTCTTCCCAACTTCGTCTTTTAAAAGTATTTTTCTTTCATAAATAACTGTTCCAGTTTTTAGTATTCATGAGGAGACATTTTTATAGCTTTACTTTTGAATATTAGTTTAGAAATCTGTAAATTTTTAGCTGCTTTTGCTCTAAGAAAATATCTATCACTTCATTTTTCTACTTAGTATATAAGTATTTAAGTAGTATCTAAGTTCTTGGTTCATTTCTGTCTGTCTGTGCATTTAGTTATTGAAGTAAGGAATAGGTAGATTTAGAAGCGGTATACACCATGATTTGAAGAGCATCTTGGGAAGGTTTTTGTGTTAGTATGTGGTGTGATTATTTCTTTTAAATTTCAAGATAGGTGAAAATTTTTGATGTTCGTAATCAGGTCGTAAAAAAGGTGCTTCGAGGGCGCTTATAAGGTTAACGCTGAGTGAACCTAAATGAAACTGTAAGTGTTTAAAAAACATAGAAGTCCGCTACAGCACTTCAGTCTGTATTCTACGTAGACTCAAAATAACCATTTTTATCTTAAAAATGTAATTGAAAACAATCTTTTTGAATAATTTTGTATATCACATCTAAAATAAAATACAAAGGTTCTAAATGTTCAGTTTTCAAATAATAATAATAACAATCTACAAATTTAAACCCTAACCGGCCATAGAACTATATCAAAACGACAATTAAATCAAATCGTAAGAATTCTCTCTGTATTTTATTTTTTTATGTCAATTTGACACGGTTCTGTAATGGATTAGGCTTTCAGATTGTTGAAACTATATTATTTCATGGCTAGCTGATTGACTGTAAAACAAAAATAAAAAAACAAACAAAGATACAGAAAGTTCGTTACACAAACATTATAAAGCTAAATAGTTTGTGTGTCACATACTATGTTGTAACTTCTTAAAACGTTAAAACTGCTTAACAAATTTGGATAAGATGGTATGGAGATAGCTCATACCCTGGATTAACATATAGGGTAATTTTTATTCAGTAAAAATGCATAGTTAGAGTTAAATAGCGAACAAAGCCGCAAGCCATCCATCAGCCACCTTGCTCGCTAATCCTGCCGCTAAGCAGCAGTGCTTGCACTGTTGTGTTCCGGCGTGGAGAGCAAGACAGCCGGTGCAATTACTGGCGCAAGAGGTATTCCATCTTAGCCCTCTGGGTTGACAACACATCTGCAATCTCCTTGGTGTTGCGGGAGGTGGTGATCACTTACCATCAGGCGACCCACTTGCTTGTTTTCCTTCCTATTTCATAAAAAAAGTACAATATAAGATACGAACAAGACATGTTATACCCTTCTTTTGACAGAGGCTTTCAAAAACAAACCTTTTTTACCAAACAGCGTTTAAACATTACTTTACGATGCAGGAGTCGTATTTACCAGCTTCAGTATCACTGGGAATCTATTATCCCAACAAATTAGCATATGCCCCTCGCATTCGTGCGTGCGAGCGGGCCATAAGGTTTATAGTATGGGGAAAAAGGTGAAGCTGGAGCGGCGTTGAAATCTCGGGTTCTGTACCTATAATTATTAATTATTACCAACAAGAACAACAAATAGTCTTTATTGTTAAATCACACAAGATAACAAACAAAGGAAATATGAAGAGGAGAAAATTAACCAGTAGGCGCTCTTATCGCTAAAGTGGTCTCTTTCAGATAACCTTACGATGGATGTAATGGTGAAAACTAACTAACGTACGAGTATAGTAGGCGGTGTAAACAAAACAGATAACTTTAAACAAGAAACTAAAAAATATGAACTAAAAATACTCAAATTACAGCTAAACACTAACCCCCTTAGTCATAAACGCTTGGTAAACGTTTGTTAGTCAACATGTTTTATGTCTTTATCTGTCATTGTGACGTTTGCCCTCAAATGAAAGGGACAAAACATTTGTTAGCTTAAAAAGATTGTAAACGTTTTATGAATAAGGAGGTAAGTTAGAATGAAAGGGTAGATAAGATTTAAAATACTTAGATTTACATCCGAGAGTAAAAATATGCAGACAACTTTTTGTATCAAAAAACAATTTCGGAGAGAACTACGAGAAAGTAATAAATTAGTGTATGTATTCATTCACTGGTTCTAATATTTAAAAATACTATTAAAGTCCCAAATACTTTGTATATCTTAGTTACTATAGTAACTAAGATATACAAAGAGAGTATAATAATATATTATATTATCTAATAATAATATAGTATAATAATATATTATATGATATTATAATATCTTCTTTCAAACCCAAAACTCTCCCTTATAACACTATTTCTCACTGTAAATTATATTTATCTATACATATATCATAAATGCTCTATAATGCGTTCAGAAACCGTAGGCAATGACCAGCATTATAACAACCAATATTATTATGAGAATTTTTCTAATTTGTTTCTATATTTGTTCAAATTCATTTTTTATTACATTATTTTGATGTGTATAGTCTATAGATATTTATTAGGTACCTAGCACCAGTAGCTAGTAGCAATGCAGGTCATTGCCCTATAGCTTCTGAACCCATCATAGACTACTTATGATATGTGTGTAGATAAAGTAATGTATGCAACTGTACATAATTAGGTCTTAAAACACTCGTGTGATCCTATTATGAAACTCGCTGACGCTCGTTTCATAAAACCACACTCGTGTTTTAAGACCCCTCATTATGCAACAGTTGCATAAAATACTATTACTAGAATACTAGACTATTAACTTAACCTGATAAAAAACTCCTTCGGTAATTTCGACACCTTAAACTTCATTGGCGTATACCACACGTAATCGCTTGCGCTTTACGCCAATTGAAGTTAAAGGTATCGGTGTATTCTTGCCAATAGATGGAGCTAGATATTGTAGCCACAGTTTTACGTCGCTTTTAAAATGTAGCTGCATTTAAAAGGGTCTTTCTCCAAGGAACTCCATAAAGGGAAAGTTATGGAAATTGCTACTTGCTCTTAATATACATAATAAGCTCGGCTACGCGTCTCAAGAATGATAAATCGTCTGTGTTTTATTCATGGGCGATTTAGTGTAAGCCCTTGTCTACTAAGATGCATTGAGTTTAATGTTCAAGCATCTTAATTTAATGGCGTTTTAAGTAAACTGAACAATATCTTTGTTGCGTGTTTATTTTTTGTCAAGTTGACCACAAAGACAAATTCCATAAAAGAGTCTAAATTATATTAATGACTTAACCAATACGCACCATACGAAGAAAATAAAACGATATACGGTCGCAATAAGCCTCTATAGCCGATTTTATAGAATTTCTAGATGCAAGGTTACGCGGACAAAAGTAAACAAAACCTAGTTTACTAATATATTATTTTCATTTGTAGGTACAGTCAGCGTCAAATATACCAGAGCGGGCAAGCTGTCAAACATATCTAACCTCGACTCTATTGTATAATACGCTCGGGCGTGTACAGATATTTATGACCACCTTGCCCGCTCTGGTATATTTGACGCTGACTATACATACGTGTCGTACAACGAAACCTAAACTAACCCAATCATCTGACGTCTGATCTGACCATTCTGACAGCAGTCGCCCTCCATCGGCTCCATCTGAACCGATGACGTGTATGTTTCAACGTGCCGCTGGCAAAGTTGTGCCTTTGGACAAAAGCCATTAAACGCAAACATCCTAATAGTAAAAAATAACAAGGTACAAAGATGACCGCCTATTTTTGAGGATGACTGTACAAATGACAAAAAAACATACCTTGTATTTTCCACCAATAAAAAGCTGGGATACAAATTCTCCATCCAATCCGATAGCACTAGGTTTACCCACTGTTCACGTGTCCAGACAAGCAGGCGCCACGAGCAGGAAAACTCTTCAGGATAACCTTAACAAACACGTCAATCAATAAATGAATGGAATTGAATCTGATGACAAATACTGGGGGCGTAATTGATGCGTAACGTTATGATGTTTTTTCGATTACTTCCTTATAAGCACAACTCCAAAGTAATTTTAGGTCTTAATGCGAAAGTCTCTCCGTCTGCCTGCCTGGCTTTTACTGTTAAACTGAACCGACTTGAACGCATTTTGGTACAGGGATAGTTTAAAATCCAAGATACATAGGCAGGTGCGAAAAATGAATGACTAATTATATTTTCTCATTGACAATTTGACTAGCTGTTGGCAGTTACTTTGTCCGCATGGAATTCGTTTGTTGTTATTCCGTGAACATGTTGTATATTTTCAGGAGAAAAGTAGCCTATGACTATTCTTGATATTAAATCATTTCACCGCCTCATCAAGATACATACTCTGATGCACGGAACTTCTTTCGTCCCATAAATTCAGCAGCTTAGCATTTCCGATACAAAGTTTCAACCCCTATTCCATTCCATTAGGGTAGGGTAGAAAAAAAATCAAACCGATGTCCAACCGCGGCTGTGCGAAATTACTAGGTAGGTACTTACTCAGTTTTATCCAAATCGGTTCAGCCAGTTAAGTGTAAAAGCCAGACAGACAGACGTTCGCATTCATAGTTTTAGTTTGGATTTTCATAATAAACAGCTACCTCGGAGGTCAGGTCAGCGAGCACTCTGTTTAAATTAGACCTGGGGAGTGCCTAAAATACTATTCATTCGGCGGCTACGATAGCAATATTTAGTGCCGAATCTCTGCTAAAATTCAAACGTGTTTTGAATAGTTTGCAAAATATATACAATCGAAGAGGGCAAAAAAAAGGCGCGTAAATTAAGTGAAGCATCTGAAGTCTCTTGTGTTGTGTATTAGTTGCGTGTGTGGGCGGTGGTGGTCACTTGCCATCAAGTGACCAACTTGCTCTTTTTTCTTCCTAATTTCCAAAAAATAAATAAATAGAAGCGACTCACTCTATTGTCAAGAGAATAAAGGTTTGTGCTATTTGTGCTGCTGAGTGTATAGTGGCCCAAGTTTAATTTATCTCATTGTGGATCCTGTTCTAATGATCTCAGTTAGACAGAGCCACATAGATAAAGAAAACTAACAACAACAAAAATATCAGACACGAGCGCTGTTACACGCTTTATCCGTGTGATATTGTTTTTAATTTACGGCATAAATACAGTAATACGGCATCATATGCTAATCCAGAACATAATCTATCAGACAGCTAAATTATACCTAAATCGGTTCAGTTGTTAATGCGCTATTGAGAAACAAACATCCAAAGACTTACCACTTATTTAAAATTAGATTAAAAAAATGGCTAATAGAAGAATGTTTTTATAGTGTTAATGATTATTTTGATTATTATAAATCTTGAATTGTGTATGTAGGTTTTTCTCTAGTGTATCCTGACATTTAACGAATATGACATAAATAACATTGTAATTTTGAATTTTGAAATGTGTTTGTGACTAATTTACTGTAATTAATTTAATTTATCAATTTATATTTCATGTCCATTTTGCATGCCAGCTACTGGTAAAATGTGCGTTTCTCTGTTTGTCTGTTACCACGTTTTAAGCAGAATAAATGACTTTGACTTTGACTTTGACAAATATTTTAACCAAACGTCATTACTTTCGCATTTGTAGTATTAGTAGGATTGCAAAAAGCGTCTTAGCCAATTTATGTGAAAAAGCGAATCGACAATCAACATTAAATACTTTTGAATGCAAGCTTCGATTAAATCGATTACGTGCAACCCGACATAGTGTTAATATCCATCATTTTCCTCGGCCAATCCTCTTACACCAAACATTAATATTAAATTTTCATATGAAAACCGTAGATTTTACGCAATACGGTAATCAAAACCTTCACGTAATCACGTAAATTGAGGTATTCGTTTCCATCCCACGTAGGTAATTAGGGTTAAGTTTGATTTGTGTCGCTGACCGTCCACATTACGGTAAATGCGATTTTAATTTCCAATTTCACGATTTTTACTTTTACGGAACGAGTTATTCTGAGCGCTTGAGGATTTTTCTGTAAATAATTTTGACAAACCTACACCTTGTTTGCGATAAGTCTGGATTATTCCTGTCTATCCTCATTGTATCTTCGGCCGATACAGTTGTCAGTACAGGGTTGCCAGATGTCCGGTATTTAAGCGTAAAGTCCGGTATTTTCGAGGCCTGTCCGGTAAAAAATAAATGGTCATACCGGACAGAACAATGTCCGGTATTTTGAGGAAAGTCGGTACTACTGGTCACAAGCGCCTACAAAAGTAGGCATATGAGATCCCTCAAACGCAAAACTCGCGAGCGCTCCTCGCTCGCTGACCTCACTGTCTGTATCTGCGTCTGTGGGCTCTCACATTACTATAAAAAACCCGTATTTTTTGCTACCAAGCTTACCCCCCCCCCCCCCCCCCAAGTTTGGGGTTGTCCGGTATTTTATCGCGACTCACCTGGCAACCCTATGTCAGTATCCATTTAGAGAAATTTTATAGAAGGTTGTTCGTCTAATTCGTTTTAGTTAGTAAATTGCAACCGTGCCGAGACGGGGCCGGTTGTTAGTTCAAACATAAAACTAATTATTTTGACGTTAGAGAATGCTAAATATAGAGGGAACTGAAAATCCGAGGAAGAGACCTTTGTTCAGCAGTGGGACACGATTGCAGACTAATAAAGGAGCAAGATAAGATAAACATGATCATTTTTAAGACTTCATGCAATCACCTTTTGCCCACAACTTAGTCTGTGTAGACTTTCGATAAGATACTAAGTTCCACCCCCCTTTTAACTTTAATGGTGGAATTTCCAGTACTATTTTCTTTTAGTTCACCTTAACACCCCCTGACGAACACTGTTTTGTTTCTCAGTTAGTAATGAAACTCTTTTGCGGGTGATAGGACCTTGTACAAGGTCCCTCCGGATCGCTGCCACCATCTTGCTCGCTAATCCTGCCACTAAGCAGCAGTGCTTGCACTGTTGTGTTCCAGCTTCGAGAGCAAGACAGCCGGTGTAATTACAGGCACAAGAGCTATTCCATATTAGCCCTCCGGGTTGGCAACGCATCTGCAATCTTCTTGGTCTTGCGGGTGTCTATAGGCGGTGGTGATCACTTACCATCAGGTGACCCACTTGCATGTTTGCCTTCCTATTTCATAAAAATAGTAAGTATTCTGTAGAAGATTCCGCGCTGAATACAAGCAGCCCTAGAACTATTTAGAGTTAGAAACTCATTCGTTATTGTCTGTAATTTTTGAGTATTCTCATTTCTAAGTTTGAATTTTACTTGTCATGTGTCCCAAGAAAAAATAACATGGACTTGAAGAGCTACAGTTATTCAAAGACGCGGCGGCACCTAGCAGTGTATTACCTAACAGTGATTAGAATTGGATAAGAGAGTATCGTCAGAACACTGTCAATTCATAGTCTTGTGTCAAGCTTCATTCCTATATATATGACATGACGATGTGTTGATGTTACTCTCCGATCCCATTACAATCGCGGTTTAATAATATTACTAATCGGCAGGATTGTTCCTCACTGGTTTCTTGCGACTGGACACTAATTTCATTGCGCTGAATAATAATTCTGAATGGACCCGTTATGAATGCATGCAGTACGGTAACTAACATCGTATCAGTGAACTTTCAATTGACGGATTTATGGTAAGTGGAAACACTAGGAATTAAGGACCAAGCGGAAATTGTAAGTGAAGCTAAGACAGATGGCAGCCATTCTCGTTATCTACGCCTCAGACATAATTTCAAAGAATGCTATTATAAAACCGTGATTAGAATATAATAGGAGAGTAACGTCAGCATATTGAAATTTCATAGACTTGCGTCAAGCTTCATTCCTACATACATAAAATCACGCCTGTTTCCCAGAGGGGTAGGCAGAGACCACGGATTTCCATTGGCTACGATCCTGACATACAACTTTCGCTTCACTTACTCTCATGACATTCTTCATGCATGCTCATGGTTTAGGGTACTCCTGACCTGGCCTTTCTCCAGAATGTCTCCGTTTTGCTTCATTCCTATATGTATGAAATGACAGAGGGCTGACGTTACTCTCCAATTGTATTCTAATCGCGGTTTAATAATAGAATATAAAATAGAATAGAATAGAACCATTTATTTCAGCTGAATAGGCCCATAGAAAAAGTACCTTAAAGACTAACATACATATTTATAACAACAAAACATTTAAATTAGCACGTTACTTCGGCGACGTGTGACCTAGTTTCGGGGTGTCCAACAACCGTCCGCGAAAACAGACACAGACAAATAGACTGAAACAGACTTTTAGCGCCATCTATTGGTAAGAACTTAGCAATAGCCTCATTACCATAGCATATAATATTTTACGCTCCGTCAATGTGTGAGTTTACGACGCAACAGCGTAAACTGTTCGTTTTACGACTCGTGTTTGCGTAGAACTGAAGCCGTAAAAAACTATTACGACCCCGTTTTTCGGGTTCCCATGGGGCCTGCTTTGCTTTCATTATAGATATTAAAGGTAGTTTGGATTACAGCTCCCTTAACTCTCACACGTTTTTCAGCCATTAGCGTGTAGTAAGTCTGAATTTACAACCCGATAAAGCCGTTTTCGTTTTCTATATGCCTATGTAAGTTTTAAAACAAAGGGATTAGGTATGTCAAAGTTACCTAAGAGTAGGTATCAGGATTTTAAATTTCATTATTATCTGTAGCTTTATAAAGCGTTTTTTTATTTGTAAATTTTAATTTAAAAAATACTTACTGTGTTTTTACTGTAAGAGACTTGAAAACGACAGTGACATCATTTCAGATTAGGCATCATAAGGTGGGACAAAATCATGAACTAAATTTTTAAACGCTCTTCTCACTTTCTTAAAAGTAGGTACTCATTTTTTGCGGAACCTACATACTTGTGGCAAAACGAACTTTGCCTCGCGTAGTTTTATAGCACTAAAGCTTACTTCCAGAGCTTTGTACTGTGAATAAAGTTAAAGTGCAGAGCTTAATGCTTGGTGCATCCTTAAAATTAAAACGGTGCTGGGCTGAGGTCGAAGGTAAAGCGAAAGGAAAGCTCACTAGCAACTTTCAACAATACGAATTTTAGAAACTTTATTGTAAAAACAAACTTACAACAGTTACGTACTATTCACAAAATAGAACCATGACGCACCATAGAACCATGTCAAATTGACATTATAACTAAGTACTTAATAAGAGACTTTTTACGATTTGATGGGTCAGGATTCCATTTGAAAAAACAAAAAAAATGGAGGAGTTTCTTGGAGGGTTGGCTGTACCTTCGTAACCTACAACATTCATAAAAAATTTAAATATGTTTAGAATATAACACGAATGATATTACGTTCTGTAGAAAAAAAGTAGACCTGTTTTAAAATAAACAAAAACTAGTTAAATGTAATAATAACTGTTACTAATTTAGAGACAAAGATTTTATGTTATTTGCTTACTATGTTCTTTTTTTTATATGTTTGGAGTAAAGAGCATAAAATTGGGTGCACTGAGCGCAAAAGCTTACAAAATTTACATCTAAATGAGTTTTTTTAAGCAAAATTAATGCCATCACTACAAGGCAACTTTAAAATAAATAATTTCACAGTGTGATAGTGAACGGAAGTAGAAATTGGTAACGGTTTGACTTAAAATTGTTTAGCCATTATTATTCCTACATCCAAATGCCATTAACTTCAAAGAAAGTTCCAAAATCAAGGGCCGTTAGCATTGAGTTACTTATTTAAACATTTTACACCATTTTAACTAGAATAGCCGTGGTACAGAGACTAACCCTCTTTTTCATAAACTTTGCGTAAACCTAGGTTAGCTAACATGAGTGTTGTGTTTTTATCTGTCATTGTGACGTTTGCCCACAAATGAAAGGAACAAAACATTTCTTAGTAAAAAAAATTGCTTAACTTTTATGGTTTGTTAAAGTTACGCTACACATACAAAATAACGGGAGCGTACAAATTACGCGCAGTCCATTGCTGTTTTTAGATAGAATGCAAAGCATAACGTGATTTCTTAATGAAGTAATGTAAATCAAAAAGGATCTTTCTCGATTAAAACCAAAGTCACTTCTCATGGTAATAGTACTATGCCGACAAGATGCTTGAATTATTTAATGTCTTGTATAAACGAAGCGAAAGGTTTATTAATACCCGACCCTTTTACTCTTTCACAAAAATCAAGAAACTGCAAGTAGCTTGTGAATTTATACAACAAAGGTATTCAGGTGTTCAGTAAAGGGCACTGGACGTTTTATGATGCTGCCTTAATAGAAAATTTAATAAATTTCACTGAAACAAAGCATATTTTACTTGTTAGGGGAGCATTTTGCTTAATAACTTCGTATTTCTTAGTTTTCCATGTACATTTTACTGGATAAATAGTTGTTAGAGATAAACGAACAATGTTTCTTAACTGAACCTAATAAAGGCTGCCTAATTATCAAAGAATCGTTGCCGTAGACGCCGCTAAATTACATCTTAAAATTTGTATAATCGACCAAGAAATTGCTTGAACACTTTTTGACCGTATTACAAAGGGATAAGGTTTAAAAGTGGTCAAGTAACTACTTGGTCGACTATACAAGTGAAATACGGATGCCAATATACTAGTGAATTATGTTATAAGGCAAACGTCGTTTTAGTTTATTTAATGTTTACATGAATTCTCTCACATACCTACTTACCCTTTTTGTAAATAAACATAAAAATACATTAAGTATGTAAAAGCAAAATCTTCACTCAATTTTTTACATAGTTTTGAAATTTACTCTACATACTGTCTGTTACAACAGAACTGTAGTCAGTTGCTGATTGCAAAACGTGTGAGCCGGCTCCACCGGGGTAGTATCCCATGGAATACGTGAAGTACAAGCTCGCTAATACGTTTCGTTCGATGTGCGAGAGATCCGGAAAGTTTAACATTAAATAAACAAAAAACAGAATGAGCGTTATTTGAACTCAAAATGATGTCTTCATAACCTGAAACCTCATTTTTCAATGCCAGAATATTTACGTTGTAGTCAAGGAAAGATTGTCAAGTCCTGTCAATATTGCGAAGTTGTCGACTAAGAATGCTAAACAATGTAAAAAAATGTGAAACAAGACTGAAATGACCGTAAAACAATACACATTTAAACATTTGTAAATAATCTTAAACTGTACCTATACAAGCCTTTAGCGCTCTTATTTATTTCACTATAAATGTCATACAAGATAATTATATGCATACATAATATTATTATGTAGATACTGAATCAGTATCAGTACTGTACTGAAGATACGTATCAGTCGCATATTAAGCTAACTTGATTGACTTTAAACAGTAATTCAAGTCAGTAGAGCCTAATGGGAATATCAATTCGGCAATAATCCCTTGAACGGAGCATGCGCGAGGTAATAACATTCCACTAATGTTGAGTAAATACTGACTTATGATCTCTGGAAGCGATAAGATCTATTTATTGATATAGGTAACGCAACTTAGGGGTGGCAGAATCTTGTGCAAGGTCTATCCGGATCGCTAGTATCATCTTGTTCGCTAATTTTGCTGCTAAGCAGCAGTGCTTGCACTGTTGTGTTCCGGCGTGGAGAGCAAGACAGCCGGTGTAATTACTGACACAAGAGGTATTCCATCTTAGCACTCTAGGTTGGCAACGCATCTGCAATCTCCTTGGTGTTGCGGGTGTGTATAAGCGGTTGTTGGTGGCCTTGGTGTTTGCCTTCCTGTTTTTTATAAAAAAACTAGCATTAAGGTGAATGACATAGTGCCATACAAAACAAAAAATTTGAAAAATTCGAACGAAATTCTCCGGTACACACATGATTATGAAGCAGTGTCAACCCTAGTTGCGTTACATGTAAGTCGAAACATGAACGAATTCATTAGGTAAACATGGGTTTATGAAGAAAAATGATAATTCGATCTTTGAAAAGAAAATACTTTTCTATTACCAAGTCTGCAGCAGGAGTGCAGACTTGGTAATAGAAAAGTATTATGACAATGGTGTCATAATATTAATACTTATTTTATCAAATTTTGCGCATCTTTTTTACTCGAATGCTGCCATATGGAGGGTTATGTTTTTATTTAAGATAAAACTTTGATGAAATATAAAATTCTACGAGAGATTATCTCGGAATTTTTACATTTTCCAAGCTTACAACTATTAAAGTAATTTTAGAAACTGCTGAAATAAATAATAATAATACTGATACCTAAATACCTAAATAGGTACTACTAAAAAAGGAAACAAGGTCTTCAGTAATGTATATTTTTGATTCATAAAGTTTGCTCAATATCTTATGAAGATTTAAAAGTTCCATAGGAAGATATTCTTATTAGCTTACAAACTAAACTATCAACTCACCGTGTAACAAAATAGACGGAAAACTAACTTTAAAATACCCTTTTCTGAACTTCACCGTCTTATTCAATGAAAAAACTAACAAAGACTTAGAAGGATGAAGGATCTAAAATCTTACCTTGAGCACGAATTGATAATTATTATACGGTGATTGATTATCGGATAAGCCGTGGCTTATCATCCGTTCGACCCTGAGGGTTTGTACCGCCATTAGGGTTCGGTCTTAACCCCTAAATGTTCCCCATTGACCCTAAATCAAGGGTGGTATGACAATAACTGTCTTGGAACTAAAGTACTATGTAAGTGAAATATATTATTCAGGCTCACGTAATGGTGTGTACGTCGCAATCAAGCCTGTGTGTATTATAAGATGTTGTTATGAATGTTTTCAAAAAAAAATATTGTTGTTTTAAAGTTGTTGGTGATCAACAACAACAATAAATACACTTTATAGATTCACACTTTTTTAAATAAAACTAGGAACCCACCTCGGCTTCATACGGGTACGATCGGGATGTAATGTACAGTCAAGGAATTAAATTTCCAACCCACCTAAGGTTCAAAAGCATTTAGCAAACTGTCACCATAAGAGCTATAGAGCAAGACGTTAGTTTGACATATCGACCTTAATGGATTGCGAATGTCAGACGACATTTTAACGAAATGGGTAGGGAATTAAGTTCCTTGACTGTACATAAAAACTTTCCTTTAAAAAGCTCTAAATGACAAACCGTTTCAAAATCCTTTGCGTGGTTTGAAAGGAGAAGGCGGCCGAACATACACTATAAGGATTTAGGACAGACAGGAACGGATAGCCACTTTACTTTGTAAAGATAAAGAAGAAGGAAAACGAGAAAGTGAGTAACTTGATGGTAAGTGATCACCACCAAGACACCCAAGAAAATTCGTCGCATTGTCAACCCAGGGAGTTAAGATGGAATAAGTGCCAGTGATGTCAGTAAAATCCCCGAAAATGCCACAGGTAAATAAGGTGAATCATTAACATCACACCTGTTCAATATTTCAGAGATCGTTGTACGTGGCGTAATGCTGAATCTAACGCTCTCTAATGAGGATGGTTCGCCGACCGCTCACGGATGTAGCTTCCGTTGTAATGATAAATGACATGATTTATATTGCACCATGAAACCGGTATTAACCGGAATTCGGCGGTTATTTGAGTTAAGATGCAACTGTGTTAATGATTTGTAGTATTTGTTATGATCTTTTAATGAAATCATGAGTTCCATGGGTTGAGGATAAAATAACTTTTGGAGCAGTCTTTTGGATGGTTATTGACCAAAAACAAAAGATTTGCTAATGGGAGATCGCTGAGTGTTAACATTGCTGCTTCTTTATATCTTCATCTTTCTTCACGATGATGGTTATTAACATTTTAGATATAGAACTCAACAATTTTAGAATGGTAGCCTTAAACTTTAAATTGATAAAAATTAGTAAATACTATTGCAGGATAAAAAAGCCCCCTTGCTTTTCGTTTACATTAAATAGAGAATTTTGTTGATTCGTTCACTATACCCGCCCTTTATAGCATGCTTAGCATTCCATTCTGCCAAATTCTTACTAGAGTTGGGGTGCTAGGATATTACAAGAATCGATGGTCGTTCTATAAAGTACTATTCGATGCAGTCGATGCTAGTTATAGGCTTATTATGCTGCGTTGGCAGCAAAGACAGGCTCAAATAATTAATGGTAATTACGATGCAGTGCACTTAGCATGAACCTTCTCGACACGCGTTACCTCGCTACTTAACTCAGTGCGTCTCTCCCTTACTGGGCTAGTTAGAATAAGGCCCATTGAGTTACGTAGCGTTTTAACGTATGCTGAGAAATTTCGGCTAGGTGCACAGTATGCGGGGTGTAGTGGCGCAGTAGTAACATAATTTGTTTCAGTTTTTATGTGCTCCCACAATAGAGAATTGGATATCGGCGTGAAATAGTAAATTTCATACTAATGCGGGTTTATTTAGAGTGAAGTATAATTCCAAACCGGTTACAAATAGAGTTGTACTTGTTATTAATTTCTTACTTGTAAAACTGTTCTAAATATTATTCTCCAGTGTTCAAAGCAATGCAAATTCTATCTCTGTTCTATGTACAGTCAAGGAAATTGAAATACGCACCACGGTAGAACCTAGTCGAAGAGACATACGCATGACATTTGTATGACATAGCCTCGTTTAACGCGTCGCGTCATTGCGATAGGGTGGTACGTGAATATATTTCCCCTACTGTATTTCAAGGAGTTCTCTAATAAAACCTTAGTATTTGTTGCGCTGTATCTCAATGGTGTTTTCCATTTAGCGGTTCCAAAACCAAATGAGCCGGAAAATGAGCTTAAATTCAATTAATTAAATTTTACGCATCACTAACCCCGCGAATTAGCATTAAAGCTGTTTGGCCATGGAATCGCAAGTTACTAATTAAATTCCGCTTAGGTAGTAGCTGTTCTATGTGAAATGTTGGAACAAGAAAAATACAGTGTAAACTTGCTCATACGCATCGAGTACTATCCAAAAGAGAGGAGTATTTATTTATTTGCAAATCCATAAACCAATTACAATAACATTTAATATTAAATCTGATTTGTGGATGTTGAAAATTTCTCATCGCGCTTAGTGGTTCTCATTTGTTGTATTAGTTTATTTTATTTTTATTTATTTTTATTTTCATGTTTATTTTGCTTTAAAGTACTTCCGAAAAATCATTCCGACAATCGTTGCGCTCCGTTCCATGGAGCTGTCAAACGAAACATAGTTCGCCAGCTATTATCGGATTGAATATTTACTTTTACCAATGGATGAAACGTGATTCCGCCTGTGCTATAGTGCAACTATTTGCTGTTTTTCCAATACTAACAAATAGAATAGCATAGCACGACACTTTCATTAGAAAGTATATGGAATACTTGCTATTTGCCTCGGCTTTGTACGGGTAAAAACCTTTCCTAAAAAAATCTCTTAATAACAAGGCGAAGGCGGCTGAAGATACCCTACAAACAATTTAGGACAGACAGAAAAAATAGCGACTACATTACACTACATAAAGATTATTTCGAAATGTACCGAGATTCACACAGGTCAGTAATTAGCGCTGACTGTTTCAGTGTCAGTGACAGTTGCTGCTCAAAGTGACAAAACACTTATCGGTTTCGGAGTTAAATTACCAGTATCACCAGGGGGGTTCCAATCCGCACTGTAGGTGCGCTCGCTGCACGTGCTTACCTATGGCATAGGTTAATCACAGTAGGTTGCCGGCTTGCCGCGCGCGCGCCCGCTCACTCTGTGTTGCGCGTTGTGACAGTATTATAGTAAGCAGCCCAACCCTAGCGGTGCGCCAGGGCATTGCGGGTGGAAGGCGGGCGCGGGCGGCGCCTTTCTTTTGACGCATGCCGCCTGGCGAATATTTATGAAGTAATACTAACTTTTTTGCCTGATCATAAAGTTGGAATTCGTTTAATGGTGGTCGAAAAAGAGAAGTTTCTGTTTGTTAGTACTATTATTTATTCTGTGGTATTACTGCTCTATTGGATAAGTATGATAGTGCTCGATGATCACAAGCACCCGATTTTTTTTACTATGGAATTACAAATTGACCCATTAATAGATTATGTACTATTGTGAATCAGGAAGGTGCAGCATTTCGTGTCACACATTTTTTTATGGAAAAGGGAGACAAATGAGCATCCGGGATACATGATGGGAAGTGATAGATAGCCACAGTCATTAGAACCAGAGATCCAAAAAGGATTATTAATAATATGTTGATAGCAAAACCTGAAATTTCAGGTTAGAACATTGTTTACTACTAGGAAAGTCGGTTTAAGGCTGAATATGGTTTACTTCCTAAAAACGGCCAATTGCCTCCACTCGGTTGTGTCGTTCACTTTCAGCGCTGAAAGCCTCTGTTTCAAATTAAAATCTTATCTTTGTTTTAGTAATGTTCGCGGATCTCTCCTACTTTAAAACAAATCGGAAAGAATCGATTATCCAGCTCAGCTGTTAACAATCTCCGGCCGAACTTTCCAAGATTTTGGATACGCTAAATCGAAAAAAAAGTAAAAAGCGAAAACGAGTCGCCCTTGGAAGTTTTTAATAAAAAAAATATTCAATCACCGTGCCTCAAAGTTTCACTCGGAAGAATGTCCCGACTTAATAAAATGTAGATGAAGAAAATACGTTTAAGGAAAAACTTTTTTCTGTAACACCGCGGGGTAAAAGTCTATTATGTCACTTTTATGATGCAAATGCCTTGAAATGCCAGATTTTGATTTAATAAAGAATCTCAAAAGTTCGGCAAGCGTTTCAGAATAATTAATTGTAATTTTTCTACACGATAAAATATGATTAAGAGGCTTTCCCTTCGTTACTCTGAATGAAATTATCTTTGCTTCTGACAAATCTATTTGAATTATTAATATTTGGAGGCTGTGGAAATTTATCTTTATCTTAATTCCAATAATACCTGCGGCAATTGGGACATTTCGGTTAGCTTAATTGTTTGTCCTTTCAATAAGAATCACCATGATGAAATTGTCAAATACTTGAGTGAAGGTTAAACCATCGTCTAAATCGGTTAGGCTGAAATTGGTTTTAAATAGGACTTCAAAAAGGAAAGAAAAAGAATAAGAAGGAAGGATAAGAAGAAGAAACTCATTTTACATAAAACATTATAATATTTATCGAAAACTCACATTGTTGAAAATATTAATGCCTCTGGCAAGTTTTAGTCAAATATTTACACATTATATACATTACATATTAGTAAGTGTTAGGTAAATATTCTAAAACATGCGCCCGATAAATCAGAACTTCGAAGAATTTCCTAAAAACATACACTCAAAAACATAACCCCTCTTTTGACGGCAGTCTGATGAAAATATATTTTATCTAAATTTGTAATTGTTGTTTTATTGTCATTTAAAAGCTAGTTTCGCATTAAAAATTTAATATTCGCATGTGCTAAGTACTTCCGAGCAAACAATGTATAAACTGCTAGTATAAACAGTTATGTGTTTACTCTGTAAGTTATACAATGTAAATTATTTATGCTGTATGTTTCCCAGTGAAATAAGTAAAAAAAATAAAAAGAATAAAAAAACAATATGCATTTGGAAAAAAATTACATAGATAATTTGCACATATGGACTACGAGTATGTAAAATATGCATGATTTCTCGTGATGCTTTGCACTTTTCTTCTTCATTATAACAACATAGTATTCGCAATCCGTTTCTGCCTTTTCTCATATCTTCGGCCGCCTACTCCTTCTAAACCACGCAATCGATTTTGATACGGTTTTCACTGTCATTTAGGTAAATTTTTAAGAAAGTTTTCATGTATTACATCCTGATTATATCCGTGTGAAGCTAGGGCGGGTTGCTAGTTCAAATTAATTGCAAAATCCTCTCACATACGTAAACTTCTCTATACTGAAATTGAGCTCCAAATTGAGTCACAGTCTTAACAGTCGGCAAACCGTGTGAATTTACTCGGCAAGGAATTTTTGATGGCCGTCTAATTAAGAGGAGCCTTTCAGGCGTTTGGGAATGTACAAAACGCCACCCTCTTGTTTTAAGAAATTATACCCACTGCTCTAATTTATATGAATGTTACGCAACTGGGTTCAAATTTATATCATCTAGAGCTGGTAATACTTACGTAAATATTTTAGTTTTTTTTTTAAGGATTCCGTACCCAAAGAAGCCAATAAGACACCTTGTGAAGTTTTATTTATTGTCACTAAGTGGTGTGAGTTTTTATCATTGCAAATAGTTTGCCGGTAGCAAAACATTGTTATTTGAAATCGGCGGCTTTGACGTCCTAAAACAAAACCCAATGTCCTGAGAAACAGTGCTTTACTACCAGATATCTGCAATAATTTCGGAATTTCTGCCTCATAAGGAGCGATCCGCCTTAAGTCTAAAAGGCAAAGACGTAGTAAACTGGGGTGATTAGAAAATCACCCCAGTTTACTTTTAGAGTCATAGTTGTAATAGTGGCAGTGGGGGTTTCGGGAACCCGCTTGATGCAAACAGCATGGGACCGGTCGTTGTGGCGATCCTAGGGAGTGGATCCAGCAGCGGACGTCTTTCGGCTGAAATGATGATGATTATATGATAGTCTTCTGACATAATCCTCATTAAAGCCAACAATGTTTAATATTAAATTCCCTTTAATTTGTTTAACAGCTCCATGCAGTTCCCTATTCGTATCTGCTGCAAGAATAATAGGGCCCTGCCTTTAATATTTTTAATCCCGCGCCTCCCTATTAGGTGTGTCAGCTATGTCAGCTATTCTCTGTAAACATCGTTAATTTTTCCCAAGGGTAGCTTTTTAGATTTAATTAAGCACCGCAATGGAATATTTCATTGGTTGTTTTGTGAATTTTCACTCACAGCTTTCTGGAACGTTTGGCTAATGTCTGCTATGACATTCTCAAGGTGACGTTTGGTTTAGTCTTTCTTACTCGTATTTCAGAAAAATAATATTATTCATTGGAAGTGAAATAATAAAATTTTATTTCTTGTGAAATAATTCATTATTTACTATGATCTTATACTATTTTAAACATAAGTAACACGAAAACGGTCAACCAATTTTAATTCTCATTGCCATTTAGTTCTCTGTCGCAATGAGAAATCGCTATAATATTATTATGACATTTGTCCTGAAAAGTTATAAAAAAACTCATTGCGAGAAGGTTTAGAAAACAATTTTGTTGGTTGTACTACGCGAGGTTATACACGGCTTAATAGCAAAGACTACGTTGTACATTAAGCTATTTTTAGAGGCCAGTGTACCTAGCACAATTCTCTCGATACGCGTTAACTCAGTGCGTCTCTCTTAGGGGCCATTTACACTGAGCGAGTTCTCATACGCGAGTTGCATTACATTGCGCGGCTTGATCAATCGATCGATGACATCATGCCTCCGTAGCACGCAATGTCATGCAATTCCCATGCGAGAACTGGTACCGTGTAAATGGTCCTTTACTGAGATAGTTAGAATGAGACGCTCTGAGTTACGTAGCGAGTTAACGCGTATCAAGAAGGTTCGTGCTAGGTGCACTAGAGTATCTTTTCTACCTACAGTAGAAGGGTAGTAGTAGAGAAACAGGACAGGACTGTTCAACTCAGATCGGCATCTTTGAACCGTGGGGAGCTGTCAGTTACTTCTACAGCGTTGTTCACTTTATTGTAAATGTGGATTATTTTACTCTAAATGCTTAATTAGATTCTACATCATCTTATCTATTTCAAAGCAACTTGGAACCTTGAATATGTTTTTTAATATGATGACTAAATTTGAAATGAATCATTATTATAATTGAGTTTCAATCGGACTCCTATTACTATCTTATCTTTGTGTTTTTAGGCATGAAATTATTGTTCTTATTTTAAGCTCACGCCTGTGCCTTTGGGGTAGGCAGAGACCATGGAACGCCATTTCCAATTCCCTCGCTTCCTCCACACACATTCCTCTCTTCATACATGCTGGGCGGTTCCGGATACTTCTAATTTGGCTGGCTTGTCTTCCAGACCTCACCAGTTTGGTCGATAAAGCTTGGAATTATTTTAGTTTCATCTATTAAATGACCCTGTTCATACTGATTACCTTTTTTCGGCTTTAACAATTTGTACTTTTAAACCATTTGATATTCACAGATCCACAGTGGACTGTTACCAAAGATATACTCATCATCTAGTCTTATCGATTAAGTCTTTATGTTTCTGTTGTAGTCTGCAGTGAATCATGATTCTAATTGTTCGACAACAATACATTACAGATTTACAACACAACAAAAAAAACCCTATCTTATCAAACATTTACACCGACTCCTAGTTGCATCGCCAGTTGGTTCGGACAAAATCGATTGCAATGATCCCGCATTAAAGAAACCATACTCAAATTGTGCAAATAAGACTTACCTGAAAAACAATGTAGACAAATAGAAATAAATGGCTTTCTGCACCAATTTTATTACTCGTCGTAATTTATTCAACGAGTACATGAAAAATGCTTAGTTACGAGGGACAATTTTAGAACAGAACATTAGTAGTTCCCATTTTAAGACTAAACTTGATTGTAGCTTCTCTACATCTATCACTGAATAAATATCGCTTCAAAAAAGTGAACATTTGATACGTTTTAAAAAAAATAAACTAATAAACAAAAAAAAACCGCGGCAGGAGAAAATTAAACTCGCTCCTGAAATAGAAAGCGAAGCGTGAAACACGCAAATAGAAAGAATCAGAGCATTTTCATTCCGTTCGTACCTCCGTCAAAAAAATTAATATTGACAAAGCGTTCGCATACCTCTTCAATTTGGAGGAGTAATTTTGCCTTTTCAAATCGTCCCTTTATAGCTGAATCATTGTTAAAGTCGAGCTAAGATTTATTTCCCCAATATTGAATAAGTGGGTATTTGAAGATATACATATTAGACGTTTAATTTGTGATTTTGGTCAGCTTATGTTACTAAGAGGCAATTTAGGCGACAGGGA
The DNA here is from genome assembly GCA_963691745.1 of Ditula angustiorana. Classification (NCBI taxonomy): domain Eukaryota; kingdom Metazoa; phylum Arthropoda; class Insecta; order Lepidoptera; family Tortricidae; genus Ditula; species Ditula angustiorana. The sequence continues at coordinate 5,895,887 of OY829495.1, forward strand.
ACTGTATAGCTTATTAGGTATTGAACGAAACAGGAAATTTAATCTGGTTTTCATTAAGATAATTATACTCATTTACAATTTAGGTTCTCGAGTGGGGACCACGTACCGGAAGACGAAATGTTGGTAGACCTCCCACAAGTAGGACCGACGATCTGGTGAAGATCGTAGGAAACCGGTGGATGCGAGCAGCACAAGATCGACCGTCGTGGAGATCCTTGGGGAAGGCCTATGTCCAGCAGAGGGCGTCTTCCGGCTGAGATGATGACGATGATGATGATGATGAGTATTTACCGTTGAATATAATATGATTGCTTGGTATTCAAATTGTTATGAAGGTCCAAAAACGTCTCATTTAAAAAAGTTTTTTTATATGTTAGACGTCAAGTTCGGTGGCTTCATTATGTGAGACCCGTGGGACATATATTTTCAATTCAGACCTTTAGGCTGCAGCAGCTGAGTACAGTTTTTTTTATACAATATAGGAAGGCGAACAAGCAAGTGGGTCACCTGATGGTAAGTGATCACCACCGCCTATAGACACCTGCAACAACAAAGAGAGTGCAGATGCGTTGCCAACCCAGAGGGCTAAGATGGAATACCTCTTGTGCCAGTAATTACACCGGCTGTCTTGCTCTCCGCGCCGGAACACAACAGTGCAAGCACTGCTGCTTAGCGGTAGGATTAGCGACCAAGATGGTGGTAGCGATCCGGACGGACCTTGCACAAGGTCCTACCACCCCACAGTGCACCTAGCACGAATTTTCTCAATACGCGTTGACTCAGTGTGTTTCTCTCCTACTGGGCTTGTTAAAACGAGACGCACTGAGTTACGTAGTAATTTAATACGTGTGAAGAAGTTCGTGCTAGGTCAACATAAGGTGTTCATTGTGGAAGTCTTTGGGGGTTAATGCTCAGTAGTAAATGTCCTTGAGTTAAAAGAAGATGTACGTAAATTAAAATTTTGACGTTTCTTAGAACCGTGCATATTTTTTAGTTTTTTGTTAAACGTAAACATCAGATAACGTGCCACTAAAATTTCGGTATAAATTTCACTTTACAGCACCTGTGCGATCTATCGTGAAACGTAAATTACAAAGTAGCCTTTTTTACATTGCATCACTTTATGGGGCAATCGGAAAATGGCTTTACATAGAAACTCGTTTCCACTTCGGTTTTTTTACAAAAATAGGTATCATATTGGCACGTAAAGTAAGCTTTAAAGCGTTATCGAGAAGTCAACCATTTCGTGAAGTTATTTCTTGGTAATATTAATTGTATTATGTTCACTAACTGTTGCGCGCGACTTCGCGTATAATTCGTTTATCGCTATCCCGCGGGAATTTAGAATTTTTACGTAATATAAACTATCCTATAATGTGATGCAACTCGCATACAAGAACTCGTATCATGTAGATGGCCTTTTACTGAACTAAATGACCGATGAACGATTAAGATCGTCCAAAAGAAACTAATTCCTCCTATTTAGTATCGGGAATTCGTTCTCAATAGCTTCTAGTGCGTGAACAACCCAAGCCTACTTACTACGATATATGTGCAGGCTTATAGAATTGATAGCTGATGGGGCGTGATGAGATTCCTTTGCCTTTAATTATTAATTTAATCTTATTGCAAAAAAAAACCATGTAAATGTACAAAAGGCAGACTTAATGCCTTAAGGCATTCTCTACCAGTCAACATGGGACAAATAAAAACCTCAATTAGTTACTATCTTTATTTGTCAAATTTCTCCTTAGTTCTATTGTTATATAAACATTTTCATCTGTCTCTATTTTCTGTAATTCTTGAAAAGAACACAATTACTCTTAGAATTTATAAACTCTACAGATACAACGCAAACAAAATAAACATGTTTAAGGTTTTAATTGATCTTTAAAATAACTATTTACAGTGTATTTATTTACATTAATTTACAAATATTTATAAAATAGTATTTACTTACTTTTAGTTATTACTCTACGAAAGTAAATATAAATGATAATGTAAAGAATTCTCATTCTTTGAAATCATTATTAATGTAAAAATAGTACATTAAATTTAAGAATTAAAATGAAATAAAATACCAGAAAATTTCGACCTTTTTCGCTTAAATTTACATTTTGCAAGTTAATTGAGTCTTAAAATTATGTAAAATTATTAAGTAAGAAAAAAAACAACATTCTTCTTTACTTTATAAAACAAGCGGTAGAGAAATGACATTTGTAGTTAATATAACATAAAAGACGCATTTGTTTCAACAATTAGACTACGCGTCCACTACTGTGCGAGGTAGTTAGCTGCGCGAGAAAAAATCCACTAATAGGATTACTTCATTTTACTATTCTAGCCTTAGGAGATCAAAGGATGGCCGCTGTCTTTTGAAGCCGCAAACGTCGTGTTAAGTTGTGCCCATGTACCGCAACTCAGTGTCACTATGTTTCTGTTCTGTACAGCGCGTCCAGTCTATACATAAAACTTGTTTAACATATTCTTGGGTTTCGCTACAGATCCTAGGGCCGATCAGTTTCTTCGCACATCTCTATTGGAAACACTCACATTGTTTCAAAGCTTCGCTACGCATCCTCGAACTGAGGAGCAATTCTCGATTTATGCGAGATTCATCTCGCTCAAAAAAAACTGTGAAATCCCTTGGAAATCTGTCGTTTTTTGACGTATCTCGCACGTAAGATGCATCTCGCATGAACAGAGAATTGGGGTCCTGCTCCGCTACGGGTAATTCTTCAAAATTCTGATTGCTCTGGCGCATGTTTTAGCATATTTACCTAATCTTTTCTAAATATAACGACGATAACTCTTGAAAATATTGATTCACCTGGCTTGGCGTGTTTTTGTCAGATATACACATAATGTTTAGTAAGTTTTAATAAGTTAAATAAGTTAAGACATGGGCCAGAGAAATCACAATTTCAAAGAATTACCCTTATCTCGCACAGTTTTGGTGGACACTCAGCCTAAAGAGTATGTTAAATAGCTTTTCTTGGTGCAATACATATTTTAAACATGCAATATTTTTCATATAACCTTTTTTTAAATCATGATGATGATGATTTTTTAAAATTATCTAGTTTTTAAATTAGCAGCACACACTACATAGTAGGTATTTGTTAAGGATGTGAAACATCCATCCCTTTTATACACGCTGTCAGGTTAGAAAGGGATAAAACGAATAAAATTTCAAAATTATAATTAATATTTTTTAGGTTATCCGTTTTCCCCGCCTTCCTCTACCGCTCGTTACTTAAGACACGTACAACGTCCCATCTAACTCGTTAAAACAAATAAGTCTATGTACATTTTTAATTAGAAGGCCATTTAACATAGGTACCTACTCTTTCTACGATTTTGCTTATAATAAACAAGGAACGGTCAATTTACGAGTTCAAACAAACTTCAAACCTTTTAACGAAGTTTTGAGAATTCTGAACTTACAGTATTTGCTCGAATGTGCTCGGGCGTGCACGACATAAAAACAAATAAGCAATGCCTAATCTAGAAGGAAGACGCGATGCTACACTACCTAGTGTATGCCCAAAATAATATCAATACATGGTTTTATACGAGTCTTGGATGTTAAATGTATTAAAGTATGTATTTATCCATACAGGGTTAAAGGGGTTATGGGGGAGGTTATATGCAGCAAAAAAGGACATGTGATACCTTGTCCGAAAATTATTATTTTCCTTCCATTCCTTTCATTTTAGTTTACGACATTAGTATAGAAAAAAAATATTTCATGACTTTCTTAAAAATATCTTCAGTGAATTTTCAGACAGGGTATCACATGACCTTTTTTCTGCAAATAACTTCCCCCATAATCCCTTGACACTCATAATAAAATTGCAAGAAAGCATAATACTTCGGAAAAAAAAAAAATGTTTTCTTCGTATTTTTTGTAACTTTGTATCTCTGTAACTTCTAAAATGTTAATTATTTTTATTTGCTTCTTTGGACATAAGTATATTTTATTTATGTGCGCCAGCGCATTTATAGTCTTAGCATTGCTTATTTGCTTTCATAACGTGTCGTCCGCCATTTTATGTGCTAACCATAGTAATCATATTCGGTGCATGATAATTGATCATCTAGGTATAACTATAATTTTAAAGACAAATCGTGGTGTGGCGTTCTAATTGTGTTGAGAGTGAAAATTTGTGTACAATTGTTTTCTATTTATTATTAAAAAGTGTAGTTATAGTGACCCGCTGTGAAACATATCGTTCTTCACATAGTATAAAATAAAGTCGCTATCAGAGGTGCATTTGAATCATACCAGGTGACTGAAACTGACCAAAATGGCCGAATCTCTATGAAAAACGGCCATTTTGGCGAGCTTTAGTCAAATAATTAATAGATTCAGGCGTTACTTCGCGGAGGTCCAAATCAACAAACTGGAACAAATTACCTTGCTACTCCGCGAAACCAGTGCCGGGCTCGTGGTTTTTTCGTTCAAGTAGCGAACGGTCGTACTGTTCGATCTTGATGATGCCTCGTATAGAGGCCAAACGCACGTCGATCGTGTAGTTTTAGTGTTTAGTGGTGGTGGTGTGTAGTTGAGTCTGTGTGATATATGTTATTTCGTGTGGAAGCGGAGGAGGGTGGGTTTTTGCATGAACATATATGTGTCGCACAGACGCAGCTATTTTGCACGAGCCTGGCACTGGTTTCGCGGAGTAGCAAGCTATTTTGTTCCAGTTTGTTGAGCTTTAGTCACCCGGTGAGATTCGAAAATCCCACTTCTGTTCCTGTTTGTTCTAATATCTTTGGCGGCTTACTGCTTCTAAACCACGCAACGGGTTTGATACAATTTCAAAAGAATATAATGATTTTAATACAGGAGGTTTCTATGTACATTTCATCCAAATTGCACCCGGGCAAAACGGGCATCCGGGCGACTAGTTCACAATAAATGGATAACGGCTTTCTTCGATAGGCAATAGTAAGTCAGTATGACATTTACTGTGAAAAGGTTCCACAGAGGGTCACGATGCAACTGGTTTGAATGTGCTAGTATCTGACAATAAGTAATCTTGACTCATTTTTAATTTACGCACCATCTGTTGGAAATATTTATTGAGGTGATATTCGGAGGCACTTTCTCGTTACATATTGCAGAGATCGCTCTCAAGCGATAAGACCGCCTTTTGGATACCTATATTAAGATTTATCTGTAATTCTGTCAAATTGTAATGTGGTATTCAATAAAGCATATTGTATTGTATTGCAAAATAGTCATTCATTTATTTTAATGTATTTAGAAGGATTTTTCACAGCGGTTACATTTCAAATCAAAAACCTTATTACTCGTAGGTTCTATTTTTAGTGAAAATCAAAATAAATTAATAAGTATATTAAACCTATTCGGAAAGTAAACGTTTTATCAAAACGTAAATGTTCAAAGTAGAAAACACGAGACTGTTTACTTTTATAACAACCATTCAAATAAGATAAAGAAATTACACTTTCCTTCGTGAAATTAAAGTCACCAAAAACACCAGCATTACTTGGCCCTTTCAGGCAATACAGTTTTTTCGAGAGGTATTGTCCTAAGAATTTTCTTTCGTGTTACTAAAAAAACTAAAGAATTAGTTTAGGCTACATTTTGTTATTCTTGCTAAATAGAATTCTCTCTCAAATAATAAGATTTGCGACGACTACACAAAGAAAGTATCCACTTTAGCACCTTATTGCAGTGAAATAAGGTAAGAAGAGAAAGGTAAGTTAAGACAGGAAAGGTAAGAAGGTAAGATAAGAAATAAGGTACAAAAGTAGATACATCTTTTCATAGTCGACTGTACAGATACAGAAAAACTACCTTTATAGAATCTCATTACGTACCTTTAAACCTCTTTAAACAACAAACCAAATCCTAGTTTTACATTAATGTACAACTATCCAATCGACATATAAAACCTTTTGATCGAACATTAAAATACATTTACAATTTGTTCAAACGTTTGATCAAACGTTTGTTAAAGCTGCGTTGTGTAATTTTCATCTGAAGCCATCAACCGTGCTTGTGTAAAGAGTTGCCAGGGTGCAGTAGAGTGAGATTAAGAGATTGACCGACAGTGCGCAGGGGGATGCTGTGTTTGCGTTCCCGTGCTGCATGGCGGCGGGGTGTTCTCCTGTGAAAAAAATAATATTAGACATAATGGTAGATGTTGCTGGTCATACAGAATGGTCTACACTAGGGTATCACCATACCCTTACAGAATATCTAAGTAGTTTGCTTCTCCGTTTCGTAATGTAAATGAGAGATTGGGGCTCGTACTGAAACCAGAAACTAGCTGCAGTAAGCTGCTGCTCTACCACTATTAAACCACCATCATTATTATTATCTATTTCAGACAGTCGTTTGTGTTTAGATATTAACATGTTTAAAATAAATTAAAGTAGATGACGCAAACAAACAAACAAGTACAACCGGAGAATATAAACTAGATACTGTAGAGACAAACAAAATAAATGCACTTGACATCAAAGGTTCTCCAAGGGTTTCCGGTCATCTGGAATTATCCGACGCAATGGCAAAATGAAAAAGTAAGTCCGAGATGACAATGTTTAGGTCCACATTAGAGTAAGTATTATCAATTGCATGATGTGTCAAAACGACAAAAAATATATTGAAACGTCACGCATGTAATTTATATTTGACCTCAAAACAATTGCATTTTCTTATTTATATCACACAAATAGATTACAGAAGTTATTTATGACGTCATAAAAACCTATTTAGCCACTCACTGCATCGCCATTAGGGCAACGGGAGCGCTCATTTACAAATAATTACCACTAACGATGTCACATCGATCGGCCTCATATTAATGGGTTGGCAAAGAATGCAGTAGTAAATCAATTAATGTTATTAATACAACTCCTTTTACAGATGAATTATGACTTATGATCGTGAATAATTTGTAAATAATCGGGTCATTTACAAAGATTAGACATAAAGAATTATTTGGCAGCATGAAATAGAGTTGGTCCTTAAGTAAGGACATGCGCGGTGCATTTTGCGATGCTACAAGTCGTTCGGCGTACTGAGACCGCAGCGCAGCAATTTTTGAGCTACCGCGCATGCAAATGAATACGATACGATAAATAGAGAGGTATACCTACAGTAGCAACCTTCTTATACCTATATGCCGTTTTCCTTCGAAGAGAGACTTCTGTACTTGTCTTATTTTGTTCTGTGGTAAGATTTACTTATCCTTCTGCGGAGCTGCTAAGACTATAAAATGGGCCTGAATAATCTTGAAGCCTACAACTACAAAAATTGCAAGATTGGAACAAATAGCGTGAGCAAATGTCCCACAAGACTCACATTTCATCAGGTCGTTGAACCAGTTAGTTAAATTTTTCGATAATTGTTTCTTACCATTTATAACATGAACGTTGACAGAAGCTGCTTCAGCCATGGTTGGTACACAGCTGTAGTTCCCGCTGTCTCCTGGCAGCAGTTTCTCTATGGTCAATCGAGACGTCAGCTGTTCCGTCCATTCGGTCTTCAGGCGAATCCTCGGCTCCTCGATGATTTCATTCGCTTCTACTTCCTTATACTCTATTAGTTTTGATCCTGAAACAAAAATGTGAGTTAAGAATTATTAAGTCTTAAAAATTGACGCCATCGGCAAGTCGGGGACGATGTATGGCGCGTTTGATAAAAAATTACCAAAAAATATGCATAATGTAGGAGTAAATTGTTTACAAGGAGTATCATAATCCTGCTAGCTCTTTACCTTTTTCTTTGTTTGGGGTACGCTCTGACCATAATCATAATGAGAATGTGCACATTTCTTTATTAAAATTTTCATCTACAGGTACTTTGAAACGCTTTGATGGTCGGTGGAGTCCAGCGTGTGTTTTTAATATGGGAGTGAGTATAGTTGCATTGAATACAACATTTCAAAGCGTGCCAAAGAGCTTTGCGCCTATGATTCTGCTCCGCCATCTGTCGCGAGACTAGTGCTATGCAATGGCGGCAGATTAGCAAGGCAGGTATTTACGAGCGTAGAATTGTTCCATCACCACTCGCGGGCGGTTGCAAGTAATAATTGGTCGTGATTGACGTTCATACAGAAAATTTGCAGCTTAAAGGTACTCCGAAACGAATTCGATCGACGTCGATCGATAAAATAAAGAGATATCAGCAGGAAAAGGCTTTACCAGAAAGGAAAGGGTTTACCAGAGTGAGGGCGCCTGAGTGTTTCTTATTTTTATTTATTTATTCATGGGATTAATTAAGCACACACAGGCATTAAATCTGCCAATTGTATTTGTTCTTGTAAACTGTCTTGTAAAGTCAAACAAAAAATGAAAAATGATATTAGTGAACGTAAAATTTTAAAATTTCCTTTCATCTTACGCCAAGTACACAAAATAAAATTTTGAGGTTGTACTAGACATGCTAAATAATGGAGTATCATTGTATCTACCTAGATACAATGATATTACTACCAAAATACCTAGTCTGATCTCAGTGTTCGATCAATTATCACGACTTCGGTTGGGTAAGTAGTGTCAAACTTAGTTATTGACATATTGACACCCTAAAGCCACTGGATGCCCTGCGTAGGCAGTTTAGTCGTATAATGTGGCCAACACACTGCGGAGGTGGTCAGACACTGCGGTTACTACGCTAAATCTATATCAGATAAGATACCACTTAACTAATTCAACTAGCGAACAGCGGCGTAAGATCTTGGAACTTTATTAAATTATTAACCACTTAAGAAGTGTAGCTACAACATAGCCAGCTCGTCGACGTGATATACTTCACGTAACCAATTCAAGTTTAATCTTTGCCAGTTTAGAAATATTTATTTATTTAGTCTTATTGCACAAAAAATACATTGAAATGTACAAAAGGCGGACTTAATGCCTTAAGGCATTCCCTACCAGTCAATATTTAGGCAAAACATAAATCGTTGTAGGTAGTGCAACACAATATAATACATAGAATGTAGTATAATATCTGTGCATTCCATACTATTATTATTTACTTGTTTTTTAACTATGATTACTACAATATCTTTTTTTATTATTATTAAATAACTTAAATCTATCATTACATTATCTTTGATTGTCTCTTTAGTTGTTGCAGTATGGTAAGAAGTTTTAATAGAGATCTTCGAGTTATGCTTCGGGTCAGATACAGCTATAAGAATTTCTATCAAATTTTATACTCATCAGATTTTTTTTATTGTAGCAGCAAAAGTAGATGAATATACCGAAGACGTCAAAATATGTACACAAGCTCCTAATCTCTAGATAATAGAGCCGTTTTAGGTCCTTTTGTCGTCTTTGGCTATGTAAATGTATTAGCTGATGGTTGTAATTTGAAAAATGATACGTATAAAATAACCAGCACACATATTCATTCATTTTTATATTGACATTGATTGAATCTCTTAAAAAGTAACTATAAAAAAATCCCGTTTCGTCAAGTGGGTGACTATAAAGACACTATTCCCTCTTTAACCAATCCATTGTATCATCCAGTTCTCTAATAGCACCCTATACAAAATGGCTAACTCGACGAAAGGCCATTACCAGCAATAAAAAACACAATATTCGCCACTTTCCCCGAACTGCTGTCAACCAGCCGGAATGGTATTGTTCGACAAAGAGCCAAATCAGATTTCGAACGCAAAACAGTAATTTCAAATCATTCTATGAAAACTTGCGGCCAAGCACGCGAACCAACGTTTAACAATAGCAGTAAAATATACATAGGAAATGCTTGACCCCTGATTTCCAGATTAAGTGGACCAGATTGTAAAAACCGACCGAATTCGGTATGTCAAATAAGGAGTTGTAATTTACGGGGGTCATTTGTTTGTTTTGAGGCTACGTAATTTGGGTGGATTTATGTGGAGTTTGACTTTGGCTGTTAACGCCTGAAGGTTGGCCAACGCAAACTATTATGTAATTGGACGAGAAGGAGGGTTAATTATTCAAGAGCTGAAGACAAATGGCGGCAAAAATTGAAGTGGGCAAGAGTGATTTGGGGCGTGCAATGCCAGCATTATGGGTTGGGGATAAGCTTCGATAGGACTTAATGAGGAAAGATGTTATATGAATAATCTTATCTTAGCTGATGTTTATTATGATGATTATGTAGAGAAGTGTTAAAAGTTTTCTTTTCATTTTCTTTTTTAATATGTATCTATCTATAACACGTGGGCATGAATCTGCCTGTTTGTTCCGTATTGGTTGTACAAAAGGCCTCCTCGTATCGTGATATAAAAACCAATACAGAAAAGAACGAACTTCGCCCTTCTGTATAGTCGACCAAGTAATTGCTTCGCCACTTTTGAACCTTAACTCTTTGTAATACGGTCGAAAAGTGGTCAAGCAATTTCTTGGTCGACTATACAATGTGATGATGATGGTGACCGTGAAGGATGTTATTTTGGGACTTACCCTTATACCAAAATATGGTGCCGAGGTCGTGAGGACCCTGGCTCAAGACGCAGGTCAGCATCAACGAGCTGCCAGTCTTGACGTAGAGGTCTGCTGGGCCCAGCACGTGAGCTTTGGCTTCTGTTGACAAAATTAACAGACGTGTTTATTAAGTATACTGAAAAACAAACTGAACTTTGTAATATTACAATGGATCAGGAGTATCCTAAACCGACGAGTATGCATTAAAGAATGTTACGACAGTAAGTGAAGCAAAGGTTGTATGTCAGGATCAAAGCAAGTGGAAATCCATGGTCTCTGCCTACCCCACCGGGAAATAGGCGGGATTTTATGTATGTATGTACAATAAACGCACACTAACCAACTTGTGTTTTATACTTTAACTACGTTTAATTTTTTGGTAAAGGAATTGCGCTAGACCGTTATGCCGAATCACCGTACCTCTGAAAATCTGTTTAGATTAGTAAGGTCCATTAATCTGACTTGGATTCAGAAAGGAAAGCTATTTATAGAAATTCCAGACACTACAGTCAGCAGCTTTTTCACTTGTCCTATACTGTAAACAACATTCTTACATAAACTTTCAGCTTTTGGCACCACTGTTTATAGTTCGAATCATCGTTCGTATAAATCATTCTGAAGCTAAATTTTACCAATCACCCTTGTATTAAGTGCCTCAATTTGTTTTATTTAGGCGATAAACAATATTTTGGTTGGCAAAATTTGGAGTAATAGGTTAAAATGTTGTTTACTTAAAACAACTGAGAAAGTGCTTTAAATGTATACAACATCGTTAACACTTAAAGGGTGTATTTTTGATATTTTTGGATGATCAACTTCTCTTCTGCGTCTCACTGTACACAGGTAGCCCTTACTAACAGGTACTAAAATATCTAGCACAACACAATGGCTCGTTTTGTCGCTCAGCATGTTTTTTTTTAACTAACCGAGTAGGAGAGAGACGCACTGAGCGACAAACAAGGAAACGATCACGCATGCTAGCTAACACAGGAAACTATTCAAATTAAATTTAAGCTTTTAATGAATGACAACATAAAGAAAAATTAGGGTAATGGCAGGACATTCATGGCAGGACATGGATGGCATTCATTAAATAGCATTTTAAATTTGATTTGAATGCTTAAAAAAAATACAAAAAGAAAAAATCTAAAAAAAAATTCGATCACAAAAACAGGATACCATTGTTTAATTTTTGTACAAAAAGTATTGCACAAAAGTAAAGAAGAAGGACAGGTTAAGCGAAAGAAGAATCGAGCGATGGCGTTTTACAACATACAAAAGTTAATAAGTACGTTTCTTAAAAAACGGAAGTTGGTAAACTAATCTCTTGATATGCGAACAGGACAAGAACATAAAAAGTATCGTTTTCCAGTAAATATCTTTTTATTTACTACCAACGGCCATCTTTGAGAACCTCGGCTACCTCTTGGCTGAATTTGGTTAGTCTCGCTACATATCACCAAGGCCAAGTAACCTAAAACTATCAGACGTTGACAAGTTTGTTTATTACGTTGGTGCACACCTTTATTATAATTGTTAGTGTGTAAACGAAGTGAAAATTGAACTGCCAATAAAATAATATTGCCCAAAAATTTGTGCACACAGAAAGAAATACCTTCTTAAGCCATTTCTTTAGTTTTCTTTACTTTAGTTTCATTTTGTAAAAATAACTTTTTCTTACTAAAATATTCCTTTGTCCAAAATTTCGCTGTCTTTTCTACAATAAAATTGCTCCCGAGATTTATCTATCTTAAGCCAAAGTGGCAAAAGGGCTAGCTCTCTAAATCAAACCAATAAATTTAATCCAGCAAACTTTTTCTATCTATTTTTCTATATCTAGAATTTTAGGTGTTGAAAAATTTTTCCTTTGCGGGAAATGTGTAACGGCTGGCCTTAGAAATATAACCTAGCTCTGGTAAAAGCTTTTCAACCTAGAATTAATGAAGTTTTTGATGAACCCTGAAAGGCAGAAAATGAGCTGTACAAAATTTTAAGGAAAAGACTTACGTGGAATTTTGCGTCATAAAAATGCTTCAGGGATTATAAAACTCAAATAGATGAAGTATTAATAAAAAAATCATGAAGACTTTACCATTGTCACAGCATGACAATTTTGTAACAGATATCTACATCTGTTAGCATAGTTTTTTCGTTTATTACTGGTTTTGTATCTGTATTGTATTATTATGTAAAATTTCCCTGTATGTGTTCCTTTTTATTTACTTGTGTGAAACAATAATGAGTATTTGTTGTTGTTGTTGTTTTACCTCAAAAAGTACCCCCCGAATCAGGAAACTTTAAATAGTTTCGTTGTATTTTCCGTCGAAAAAGTATTGGCTCTAATGTAACATAATGTGAGTTATGACCTTTCCATTTTTTAAACGCATAACATTTTCCAGTTGAAGGTAAATTGAGTGGTCAATGTAAATTTTATGATAAAAATATCGGCAATCCCCTTATGTTATTTGACTGTCACCAATTTTATGCCGCTATTGAGAGATCGCCACAACGATTACAATGAAGTCAGCAACAGACACAGGGTGTTTTTAGGCTAGATAACCTTTTAAAAGCATGTAGTATAGCTTACTTGCTGCAAAAGAGGTCATGCTACAATTTTGGATCTATCTTCCAAACACCTCTTATATATAATTATCTACACTGTCGAAAAGGTAAAATAGAGCTACTAACTACTCCATTTTCAAGAGAGTTATTATTAGTTATAGTTGCGGTGGTTGTTATAGATTGAACTCAAGTTCCAGTTTCAACTATGTTAGTATGAAATTGGAATTTTAGCTCAGTCGGTCTGCAGTTACTTACCGTCGCTAGACCTTGTGTAGATTTTTTACCTCTTCGAGTATTCATATTTATAATATAAATTACCTAATCTTCTACTTAATGTTACTCGTAGCAGGATGTGCGTACCTACAAATATGTTATATGGTAATGTACACTATATTAATATAATAAAGAGGTAAACTTTGTTTGTTTGTTAGTTTGTATGTAGGGGTAATCTCTAAAACTACCTACTGAACCGATTTCAAAAATTCTTTCACAGATAGAAAGCTACACTATTCCTGACGGACATAGGCTAATTTTACGTAAACGAAGTCGCGCGCGTCCGCTAGTAGTATATATTTTATTTTCTGTTCACCTGTAACTTGGCTTTATAAATAAATTTATGACTATGATTCTGTATATCAGATGAAAAATATCCGTACGTTGGTTAGCCATCGTTTCAAGCATTAAAATTATATTACCAACATTTCTCCTCTGCAAACATCATTATGTTGAACACAGAGTTTAAAACAGCCATATTAAATGTCGAAATAGAGCTCAAACATAGACGTTATCTTTAATATTAATGCAGCCTTTATCTAGCAGAGCGGAAAAATAAAGCAATATTTTGTGAGGTCGAAGTTCTGGAAGTTTCGATCTCTTGGCTTTGATATACTAGTCTGGAAGTCAATCAGTCTTGAGATTCCGAAACTTTATCGATTAGAAAGATGTTATTAACAGAGGAGGTTGTAGTCTTTCTAGAAGTCCGGGGATTATCTAGTTTAGTATTAGTTTATACGCCTGAAATGAATTATACCTTAAGGGTGAAGAAGGGAACTGAACATTCAGTTGATTGAAATTATCAAGAATTATTCAAATTGATATCGTGAACACGCTGTTAGTCTTTTAAATGAAATGGAATACTAGATAGAACGCATCGTAATTTTTATAGTATCGTCTGTAATTCAGTTGGTTTCGAGACACAGAAAGTCGTCAACGTAAATTCGACACAAATAACCGATGAGAGCTTGCATCGGCAGAAGTATCACGAAGCCATTGAAGACGGCTTTTGCTGCGGTATCATAGCAGCTTAGAGACGAAAAGGAACACCACATCAACTATTGTTCTCTTGTTTAGTTTATCGTTGTAATCGGGTTTAGTCAGTCAACTCCGACAGTCGCGTTTGTGATTGTTTGTAAACGATAAAAATACATATGATTATTTGACAAACATTTTTGTTTAAGAACACCTGCCCCCCGTTAGTACCACAAAACTTAGGAGTGCTACAATTTAACATATTTGCCACATTTTTGTACAAAAAACGTCACGAATTATGTCAAACTGTGGCACTTGTTGTTGGTGTGATCTTTGTAAACGAGCCAGATTTTGTGTTTATATAAAAACTTGCTTCATGTTAGAATTAAAAACCCCAATATTTGGATATCTATTACAGACTACATTTTAAAAGGTGGACCCTTTTAACAGACTACTCAAGCTTTCTAAGTTTAAAACAAAACAATTTAACGCGTAACTAACGTAGCAGTTAGTCCACTGTTAAATATTAAGAAAGTATTCTATACTAGGCCTGATAACCATCCCTCCAAACAGCCATTAAAGTGGCAAGCAGTAGTCGGTATATCGGTCGGTCGTGAAGGAGATCTCTTCAATTGTTTGCAGGTAGGGGGACCTTGAAGCCAAAGCGTCTCTGTGTCCCTATTAACGCGTTAACTTGCTACGTAACTCAGTGCGTCTCTCTCCAAGTAGGCTAGTTAAAACGAGACGCACTGAGTTACGTAGCGAGTTCACACGTGTCAAGAAGGTTCATGCTAAATCCTCAGGAAACCATCATCATCATCTTTCTGTACTATGTTTATACAGCACACAAAAAAAATGGATATTAAATGGATGTCAAAAATGTATCTGACAATTCTATTAAGAAAGAAGACGAAAATTGCTACAGAAATTATCGAACAACGAAATTTCAGTTCATCCTGAACAACACCAAAATCCCGGTTATAAAGTATACGTCAGTAAACGAGCCATATTTTATTGCTTCTCTGTTTATTGTGCTATGTTTATTACATTGTTTGATGAAGATAATTAAGCGGAAGATGTTTTTGTTAGCAACGTTTTCGGGGAATTTGTGCCGAGCGCTTAACATTTTGAAGTTAAATCTTTTTAAGATTTTAAAGTGCCTCATCACGATAGATTTAATGAAGAAATCTTTGGGTTTAAAGGCAAAAGCTAACTGGTTTTCGCTTAAGAAGCCATACAACTTTTTTTTTAAAGAAAATTAAGGAAAATAAGCATGCGGGAAACTTGATCAAAATTCATCACCGTGCCCCAAAAACAGGAGTGTAATCAGTTGTTCCCTTTACATGCTATAATATTTAGCGTCTTTGTCAAAGTCATCACCATTAGCGACTTAGAACACCAAACATCATACTTGGTGTATTTATTTATTATCAGCTGAGATAAATTTACCAGCAAACCTCCCCCAAGGTAATTTGCACCTTAACAAGAGAACCTCAAAGTTTGAAGTGCGAAGTTTTTAATATAGCCTGTAAAAGAAGTAACGGAAGTAAAGAGGTGCTTCCATTAGGTGTAATCGCCCTATTTACTCTGTGAAGTGGCGGCCGATCTCGCTGTTCTGTGGTCATTAGGTCCCTGGCGGGAAGTAGTATAACAGCGATTATAAAACCTGTTATTTTACTGAGTTTGACTTAATCATCAACTGGAGTCGTTTTGGGTTTAATTTACTTTTTGCGTTAAGCAAATATAAGCTGTGATGCGATAAATGATTGTGATATGATATGAGAGTGAAACGACATCAAACGTTTCTGGGTGGTTATAAAGTGAGTATTAAATGAGCATTTTAAAGTTCATATCCTTTTTGAGCCATTAATCAAAGGTCACAAAATTAAAAACGCTTAACTAAATACTGCGTAGCATTAAACATACCAAATAAAACTTTTTCGATCATGATTCTTTTGTTGCTACTTTTACTGTTGTATTTTTCTGTTGTTGTTGTTGTGTTTTGACAGCTGAATAAGTAGTTAATGAATGACAATAATTACTTACGTAGACAGAGGTATCGGGTTGGAATTCCGATAGAGTAACACATTTGTAAGATAAGTATGAACGTTTGTACACCCTAGTCATTGATATTTATAATGTATTTAATTCGCGTATTTATTATATAAGTAATATGTTGTCTAGCCTGGCTTAGCTTGGAACTAATAGGCCTATCGATGTGAATAAGTTTAGATATTTATTTATATTTTTTAGTGATAGGATCTTTTGTCTATCTTGTTGATTTTATTTATTTCCTTTTTCTATATATTTTTGTGCAATTTAAAATAAAAAATATTCGTTGTTGTTGTTGTTTATTTGTTACTGTTATAATGACGAAAAGTATAGAAAAATAAGTTTGTTAAATACTCCGTAGTATTGTACTTAAGACTTTCCTACAGGATATTGTCGAGTAAGTATTTCCTCGCCCTAGAAGCACGCCAAGACATTAACCACGGCTAAGGATGCAAATTTTAATATCAAGGGAGCTTGCCACCACTGTCAAGTTTGGTAACTATGACATCTTAAAATATTTGAGGAGTTGTTTTAACTTGCATGATTCTCACACGTACGTATAATGTCAAACGAGACTTAAACGCGATTATTGTTAATTTACTGTCGTTTCGTTCGTATTACAACGGCCGTGTTAACGAGTAGACTTTCAATGATCTCTTAGTTACTGCTAGATGAAATTGTAACTAAAATCAGCAGTATACAGTTCATTTATGCCAAACTCTTGTATTCAAACAACAGATCGTGTTATCAACTTTGACACATTATTTATGAACAAGGTGGACCTTGCTATTCCAGTTTGTCACATAGACCTCTGCAAAATGACGCCTGAATCTATTATTTTTTCATTTTCTATGAGAAATCTGCCAAAATCTGTCGGTATAACGATAATAATTTTTGATTTTATTTCCACTTGTTCGATACCATATTAACATTTGACACTGATCGCTAATGTAATAACATAATTGATAGAATATTCAATATCTGGAAACTAGCCAATACTTAGCTAATATATAACCTTTGTTTTTAAACAGATGGGTATGTATCAATAAATCTAAAACTTTTTATTAAGATAAAATATACATCGGTAAAAAAAAAATCTTATACTTAATTAAAAAATACCAAAACCCCGGATTTCCCCAGCTCGAGGCAGCGTGCTTGGAATGCTCGTTTGAACACAAACATTTTTAGATGAACGTATTTTAAATCCAAATCTGAATATAAATCCTATCCCATTTCACAGCAATTGCACACCAGTTGCTAATAAAGGTATCCAGATCATCCTGTCTATTTTTTTTAAATGAAATAGGAAGGCAAACAAGCAAGTGGGTCACCTGATGGTAAGTGATCACCACCGCCTATAGACATCCGCAACACCAAAGACGTTGCAGATGCGTTGCCAACCCAGAGCGCTAAGATGGAATACCTCTTGTGCCGGTAATTACACCGGCTGTCTTGCTCTCCACGCCGGAACACAACAGTGCAAGCACTGCTGCTTAGCGGCAGGATTAGCGAACAAGATGGTGGTAGCGAAAATATGTTAACAAGTTTTGACTTCCAGCAACTATCGACTCACCTACTATATTCAGCTGGAATGCTAGAGACATCTTCGGCTCCGTGTTGACCTGGCACTCGTAAATGCCCGCGTCTCTCTCTTGTGGGAACTTGATCTGTAGCGTCCAGTTCTCGGACTTGTCTGGTCTTATTACCTAGAACAACCATTTTTTTATTTGTTATATATTTAAAATGCTAAATGACAGCACAAAGGAAAATTAGGATAATGGCAGGACTCGAACCTGCAACATCAGCATTCCGTGCCTTGCGTTTGACAGTTTCGCCACGTTACCATTTACATAACATAGCATTTTAATTTAATAATTTAAATGTTTAACATTTAAAAATAACAATCGAAAGAAATTTCGGTTACAAACAATTGTTTTAATATTTGTTTTGCTGAGCTGTAATGAATTTTCTTCACTTATTAAACATTATTAATAAGGGGACAGTATGAGTTTTGATAACATTAAATTAACTTATTTGTGAATCGCATCTTTAATGTTAGCAATAGCAATAGTGTCACCTTTTCTAATTTTGTACATCGTTTTGTAAATGGTATACTGTACAAAAAACATAAATGACAAAAAGAAATACAGTGATGTAAAAAGGCCAACTTGTCCCAAAAAAAAAACTAAATCATTGAACTTAAATAAACTTGTTGCCTGAAGCTGTCATCTTCTACTTAGGTAGAAAGTTTAGCCTTAAATTGACTAAAGAAATAAAGTTTTAGAAATTAAGTATTAAATTTTAAATGAAAGACACAATAACAACATAAAGAAATCTCTTGGTCATTAAGTAGGACGAAAGAAAGTGTGGTTACAAAATGAAAGTATAGACTTTTTAAAATCATCTGGGAATATCAACTAAACTGTACATGTACATACCTGAAACCTTTGGTCGGATGTATAGGTTAATATCCCTGCTGTTAGTATGTGAAGATCTCTTTTTCTTATCCATGATACCTGCAACAAAAGAACAATGGAACTTAAATACGATTAAATATTTCAACATTTTGCTTTTGGCTAAATCTGTGTTTCTTTGATTCATATTTACAATACTCTATAGTAAATCTCTTTTATTTAGAATATTTATCAGTCAATGATTGGCTATCATTATCTAAAACAACTTTATAACAAACATTAGAGACGTAAATTTCATGTCATGCCTTGCACTGAGCTTCTTCGAATTCTTCGGCCATCAACAGACAGACATTCACAAGTTTCAGAACAACGACAACTCTTTTCGTTCCTTCACCATTCTATAAATCCGCTTGAAAGCGTACTCTACGCGGTCGATATTTATCATCAATGTGAGAATCCCAGTTTCGTAATCTAGCACTTTTGATTCTATCTTCATATGTGTTCTGTATAAAGATAGAATCAATACTGTTAAATAATACGATAATTGTACTCGTTTTGACTATATAGCGTGCGACTATTATAGAGAGTTCACGCTTCGTCATCCGGTACGCGATAGCCACTTGAAAACTTTCCTGCCTTAATGGCAATCAGTTATGCGGACAAGGTGCCCGCCCACTAGCACTTAAACTTGGTTATTCTTCGAGCTACAGTTAAAAATCTTTTGAGGAAAAATCATTTTTATTCCACACTACCTCCTCCAGTCCAGTCTTCACCAGACTCCTTATTTTTTCTGATCATTATGATTGCAAACCCGTTCTTACTTCAGCACAAATGAAATGGGCTCTGTTGCGTCACATTTGTTCGCACTATGACAACATGACATCTTGCTCGTTAGCTTACACGAAGGACAGTTTCATCCCTTGGGGGTAATTGCCCACAAATTTGGGGGATAATTAAACATTGTACTCTACAAGTAAGTTATTATTTATTCGTAGGCTGTATACACGAACAAAACTGACAGTTATTTCATTATGGAAACAGGCACATTAGTATCACTTCCAAGGTTAAGATTAACCTTTACTAGTATGATATTATTATAGTCTAAATATTTGAATCGAGGTCTACTGTGGAATCTTCTTGAAATAGTTAATAATATCTTAACAAGGCCCTTGCCAGGCATTGGGTTGTTAGAATAACATTTAATGTGAAACGGAAACCGTACATAAAACTAGTCACAAATAGAGGCAGACAATGTAGGGTAAATATGCATCGTTCTAATTATGAGCACCCCAGTCTTATTTCAAGGCAACACCAGTGGTGACAATCCCGCAAAAGCTAGCTGCCAAAGTCTGGTAGTTTAGGTGCCAAATAAAGGGGTGGGGTGTTTACCATAATTCTAACATCAGCGAACATCGATATATATCGTATGACTCTATTCATAATGTTCCAAAATAAGTCTTCCAAAATGGTGGATGATTTTAAACAAATTGCCGATTTGAGTGCACATCCTATAACACACTACTTCTAATGTCTTGTATTTTTTTTTCTGATAAAAAAATGCTATGATTGCTGTAAAAAATGGTAACAAAATAACCCGGTTTCACGTCATTAAAGAAGGGAGCAACAGCAATTTTAAAAACAGACGAGCACACTTATTTCCTGACTGAATCTTTCAATTAGCATTGAAGTTAGAAAATATGTGCCCATTGTCATTGCTAACCTGTTCCGAAGCCATTTTAGGCTAATGCGACCGCTGGATCGGTCAGTGCATCTACCGAGAGCTGGGTCCACCGCGTTTACACTGGTCGATATACAACATGCAATGTTTCTGATGTGATTAAGCACAAGAAACGTGGCGAATCGCCAAACCACGATTGAGCAATGAGCATTTGCAGAACGATTGGGGGTTCTACCGCGTGTATTGGGACTCCTGTATAACTTACGCATCAGTCATTCTTACCTGCCCAATGATATTATAATGCATGGATGTACAGTGTCATACTAAATGACAGCAGAAAAACGGCCGACATGAGAATGCAGGTAGACGCCAATGTTACTAATTCAAATGATTACTTTACCATTTATAATCATTGGATTTACAATTATACGTCTAACTGCATAAAACAATCATTTGCTAAGTTTCGTTACAAATAGGTTTTTTTTACAAAATAATAGTATTGACAGCAGCACCTTCGGTCCGACAGACTAACAACGTGAGCGACTGTCGATTTATTGTACTTGTACGTCAGTGTACCTGCTACTTAATGTGTATATTATTAGAATTAAACTGAAGGTGCGTCTTATATATATCTAAATCTATTGGCCAATCACGTTGGAAACCGTGGTTGCGAAATTGTTGGATAGTCTGTACGTTAAACATCTAGAAAAGGATGCCATACTTGAACGTGAACAGTTCTGGTTTCGGTCTGGGCTTTCTAACGAGTTGGTTATAGTTTGTTGAAAGAGGACTGTACTAGTACATTAACCTCTAGGAACACACCGGTGTATGCCTGCTTATTGGATTTATCTAAAGCCTTCGACTGACTAAACCTTTCTTACTTACTAAAACTATCGAATGATGCTTTCTAGGTGCTTTTGGGTTTACCGATATTCTGTAGCGTATCTGAAATATTTACGGAAACGCCAATTGATGATTTTTCACAGTCATTTGGAAATAAGGTACTTCACTGATGTAATAGACACGAAGTACGAACAACAGTAGGTATTCAAAGGCATTAAAGTTAAAATAGATGGATCTATATCGAGATTCTGAAACAAACTTCACTTTGTGTTTGTACAGTGACTTAGTCGTGATTGTTAGTTGTAGATGTTTGTGTATTATATCTGCGTAATTGTAAAGTTTATTAACCATAGTTAAGTTTAAGTTTAGTTTAAAGTTGTTTAAAGTTCTGTACTGTATACTTACAATAATTATGGATGTTATTGTTCTAAAGATTTTTTGTGTGTACAATAATAATTGTTATCACTACTATTAGAAGCTAATACAACAAGGGAAACACCTTTGGAGTAGACAGAGACTACAGGGCTACATTTCATGAACGCGTCAGGCGATAGGTAATAGTGACAATTCAGCATGCATTGCTTGCCCATTATGATGTTAAGTCTGTAAGTCTGTAGTGTTACTTGTCAACACAGTAATGTACGTCGAATTTTCACTGTCACCTGTCGCCTGTCACGTGTATGAAATTGGGCTCTAGACGCCATTTATCCCAGTCCTGCCATACCTTCTTTACCTCCTTTAGCTCGGTGATTTTGGGTACTCCAAATTGTATGTCTTTAGTGAATTTTACAAAAATATAATGCATTTGCAATTTCTTAGCTCAGTTTTCTCTATTCATACTTTTTCGTATTTCAAAACAACCGGCAACAAGTCAAACTAGTGTGTTAAAACAACTTTCAAGCTACATACGTTTATTATTAAATTCAGGTGTCACTTTGCGGAGGTACCACATCCACAAATTGGGGTAAATTACCTTGCTACTTACTTTGGAAAGTCTCTGAATGTGCATATTTCCTACATCTTTATCGTTATTCGTAACGTAAAGCATTGTACTATACAACAGTACTGTGACAAGCCTAAAATGGAACAATCAAATTTCCCTGAAACGTCCTGCTGCCATAGGCTTGTTAAATGTGACACTGTTAGAAATCACACATTGTGGACGTGTTATGTAACAAAGTTACATAACTTGCGTTCTGATGTGCCTGTCGCCATTAAAACGTCACTAATTGGTTCAATAACATAACGTTAAACTAACTTACGTAAAAGCAACCCAACACTTCACGCTGATGTTGAGTACCACTTTAAATTAATTAATTAATCAATAGTGATTAATTTAAACTTTAAAATGGTGCTTGCAATGTTGTGTTACGGCATGGGGAGCAGTCATTGAAATTACTGGCACAAGAGGTATTCCATTTTAACCCTCTGTTAAAGCAACGCATCTCTGCAGTCTTCATGGTGTTGCGACAGTCTAAATTCTTTTTTTTTACCACATATGAAGGGAAACGAGCATGTGGGTCACTTGATGGTAAGTGATTATCCTTACCAATACACACCCGCAATACCAAAGATATTGCAGATGCGTTGTCAACCCGGAGGGCTAATATGAAATACCTCTTATGTCAGTAATTGCACCGGTTGTCTTGCTCTCCACGCCGGAACACAACAGTGCAAGCATTGCTGCTTAGCGGCACGATTAACGAGCAAGATGGTGGTGCACAAGGTCCTACCGACCGCTGTTCGGTGGGGATCACTTATCATCAGGTGACTCTTGCTCGCTTGCTTTACTATTTGATAATAAAAAAGTTATAACACCAATAGTCTGTTTCAACGCACCTAGTCAAGTAAGATTTGTGAGCACGTTATAGAAACCTTGACCGCTTTGAACATCTCGAGAAATCTCCCCCCTAAGGCCTATTCTCTTAATAAAATGAATAATTTGAGTTTGTGTCAAACCTTGTACTCTCAGGAGGACTATTTGGATAACTCAAGTTAAACTCCGAACGGGAATCACAACCTGAAGGAACTTTTCTTTTTAACAATGTTTTTGTTTTTAACAATGCTTTGTTGTTTTCATTGAATAATTTCAATCAGATTATTTATAATATGACACTTCTTTAAATATAATAACTTAACCTAATAAAAAATACAAAAACATAATTATATGTACAAATTGAATAATTACATCATGACAACGTTGAAATACGATTATAAATTTTATGTTATTATTTGGCAGACAACGTACAGCAATAAAATGAAGAAGATACCAGTATGAAAAGAAAGAAACAGTTCACGGTTTAATATTATATTTTAAATTAGTTCCAAGACCTAACTCATTTGTCTTCGTTTCTTAGGAATTTCAAATTTCATGAACTTCATTGGACCATGATTAATTGAGGTTATTAATTATGTACTTTGTGTTAATACAAATGAAACTGCCACTGCGCATGTATGAAGAGAGGAATGTGTGTGGAGGAAGCGAGGGCAGTATGCCAAGAACGGAGCAAATGGCGTTCTGTGGTATCTGCCTACCATAAAGGTAAACAGGCGTGAGCATATAATAATAAGAAGAATACAAATGACGAATTTAACATTAGAAAAAAAAACAATTTAACTTGTTTCCCTTTTGTTTTACATAAAACAGTATGATTTTTATGTGGGGCACTTCTAAAAGTTTGGACGTCGCATAATTTACGTATAGTCGACCAAGTAATTCCTTACCCACTTTTCAACCTTGTCCCCTTGTAATACAGTCGAAAAGTGGTCAAGCAATTTCTTGGTCGACTATACATTCAGCAACCTATGAATCTACTATAGTCACGAATTAAGTAACAGTACAAGAAGAGAAGTTTCTCTTCGAGCAAAAACTGGGTTTGGGTACAAAAAGCGTCCTACTGCATGCTTCTCTGTTTATTGTATAACTTTTATTCATTCGCACACGCAGCCAATCAATTGCGACGGCCTCAGTGCAGTGGTGCGTTGAACGACGTTGCTTCTCGAAGCCGGGTCTTTATAGTGCCCCTGCACTACAAAAACAACTAGTGCCACAATTTAACATATTAGTAACATTTTTGAATGAAAAACTCAACCATTTATGTCAAATTGTAGTATTGATAATTTTTGTGGTACAGGGGGCTGATTTCACATCGTAAAATGGTCGGTTAGCGTTAAATTATAGACACTTTGATGGAAAAGTATTTCTTTGACGAAAAGTAACAGAAATTGAGAAAAACAGTGTGAAATTCCCCATCCACTTTACTCGCAGGAAATGCAATAACCGAGTATACTGCGATAAACGACATTCAAAGAACTCGTTTCGAATGAAGACATAAAAGCACTTATATCCACTCAATGGGGTTGAAACTAGAGCAATGGATGTCTTCAGTTCAATGGAAACGTGACTTGAATTGCGTAATTTATAGTTTGTTCTTAAGTATGTCATGGTTTTGGGTCTTTGTTCAGTGACCTTCACGATGCCATAAACCCTTAGCTTCACACAATAAACTAACTTTCACATTTATAGCATTAGTTTGAGAAGTATAGTTTAGGATAGGGATTTATTGACACTAATGGAAACAACTTCTTTGCTAATCCGCGAACCCAGTGTCAGCAATCGAGAAAAAGACAACGCCTGTGCTGAATACCTTAGAAAAGAAATAAAACAAACAACACAAAACGCGACCACAACCCAATTACCAACACCAAAAATACCACTCGACACGTGTTTCACCTCTCCACGAGGCATCATCAGGAGCTATTGACCTCTCGACTGTCAGTCGACGAATGAGGTTGCGGAATGGTCGGCCCTAAACTACTTAGGGATTTATTATTATACACGTATACACTAATTTATTTAATTCTTAAGTTAGATTTTTACAATATTCATAAAAAGTAACAGAAACAAATTATCTGGACATCAGAGTCAAACGATCCAACGTATTAAAATTTTGTCCTCTCTCAGACTATCTAATCATTATATTGCTATCTCTCTTCATCATCATCATCATCATCATCTCAGCCTCAAGGAGTCCACTGTTGAACATAGGCCTCCTCCATGGATTTCCAAAGTGACCGGTTGGAAGCAGCATGCAACCAGCGCCTTCCTGCCACCTGTATGAGGTCATCGGACCATCTTGTGGCTGGTCGTCCTACGCTGCGCTTGCCAATACGCGGCCGCCATTCGAGAACTTTTCGACCCCATCGGCCATCAGCTATCTCTCTTATTGACCAAGTTTGAATAATTAAAAGAGCGTAAAAGATGAACTAAAAAAGTGATTTTGGCAAATATTGCACATCTGATCTATTAGCTTTGATGCCCAGATAGATATAAACTTAATAGTACAGGAGCTCACAGCAAAAACTTAACGTCATCGAGTACCTCGATCGGACTTATTTGTGGTGGTGTAGGATAGGATAGGTCAATAAAATCTATAACCCAAGGTGCCACCCGCATCGGAGTTAGCAGGGCTAACTACCAGTGGTTATGGCTGCCAGCTACAGGTGACAGACTGACGAGTAAGTTTGCATACCTACGTATAGCTCGATGACCTATTATCGCCCAAAATTACTATTACTAATTACTCGCATTTTTGGTGAACTTAGATGAAGTAGGGAAAGATTCAAGTCTTTGGAGTCGTCATATCTAAGACTCGACTTAACTTTTAGGATTGAAGTCATTTAATCAAAGCTCGAGTTCTTTCAAACTTGTTGAGGGCTGACTTTTCTGAAGAGACTGGAGTCCGTTTTAGCGTCATTGAGTAACAATCATCCAAACATACAAACTTTTATAAATAAATAATAATAAATAAATAAATAAATAAATATCTTGGGACAGTTAACACCAATTGACTTAGTCCTAAAGTAAGCAACTAAAGCTGCTTGTGTTATGGGTACTAGACAACGGATATACACACTCATATAGATAAATATATACTTAAATACATATAACATTCACGACTCGGGCACAAACATTCGTATTTTCATCATACAAACATTTGCCCCTCCCGGGAATCGAACCGGTACCTCAAGCTTCATAGTCAGGGTCACTAACCACTAGGCTATCGGGCCGTTTTATATTTATAATATCTGTAGAATGTTTGCACAGAAACTTCAAAAATAAGAATTATTATAGGACTCGTATCATTTTGAGGCACTCTTAAAGTTAAAAAAAAGCTGTTAAAGATACGATAACTATGGAGTCTTTTCTAAGGCTTGAGTTAAGAACTTATGAATAACGGGACTCAATAAGACTTGAGAAAGGACTTAAAAAAGTCTAAAGTCTTTTACACGTGGATGACGTGGAATCTAAGAAATATGAGTTGAGTTCTTGAAATTTAGACTTAAAAGCTGGTGTCTTTACCAACTCTACTAAGAGTGACACACGGGTGATACAGGCCGCCGAGCCTTAAGTTCCAATTTTCTCGTTCGTCTATTATCCCTTTAACAGAAGCAGGCCGGTAATACAAAGCGGGGCCCGACGTCACTATTGATTATACTATTTTAGCTTAACTAGGTCTCGTCGGAATATCTATACAACAACTGTGGAGTGGGCACAGTAGGTGAAGATTTTGCGGTATCGTGGCATGGACATCGGTGCAGCTAGCATGAACCTTCTCGACACGAGTTAACTTGCTACGTAACTCAGTCCGATTCTCTTCTACTAGGCTGGTTAGAACGAGACGCACTGATTTACGTAGCGAGTAACGCGTGTAGAGTCGAGTCGTGCTAGGTGCACAGAGTTGAGGTTACTAGCTTTCACTCCGAGTAATACCTCTTTAACTTAGTGAAATGCCCTTTTCACTCAGTGAAATACCTCTTTCACTCAGTGAAATACCTCTTTCACTCAGTGAAATACCTCTTTCACTCAGTGAAATACCTCTTTCACTCAGTGAAATACCTCTTTCACTCAGTGAAATACCTCTTTCATTCAGCAAAATACCTCTTTCACTCAGTAAAATACCTCTTTCACTCAGTGAAATACCTCTTTCAACGGTTTTAAATACCTCTTTTACTCAGAGAAAGAGATATTTCAAACCTCCTTTGCCCTTTCTCTACTGATGCCAACCTCGTTATTGCGCGCGGGCATCGTTTGATTCATTTTAAAGGCAAATTGTTGCAAATACCTCTTCACAACATTTTCAGCCGCCTACCGCCGCAAATTCGATTTAAAATCGCAATGTGCTATTTTGCATAACTAGTTTTATTGAAGTGAAGCCCAATTTGAGTGGTCTATTTTTGCTGAAATAATTTGAAGGGTTCCGTGAATAATGAGTCTTTATATTTTCACCATATCCGTCCATCCGTCCGTTTGTATCCACTGGCGTTCTACTCGCAGAGATAGGTGGTACAAAGTTGGAATTTTGCATATTATAGACATTTATAATGACTACAAAGAAAGTTGTGTTAAGTTAGTTCCTTCCCCCCCCCCCTTATTCATAAAAAGTTAACAATCTTGTTAAGCTTACAAAGTAATATTTTATCCCTTTCATTAGAGTTCAAACTCCACAATGACAGATAAATACATAAAACATGTTAACTAATAAACGTTTACGAAGCGTTTATGAATAAGGGAGTTAGATGTAAAGAGAGTTTTTTTTTAATGTATGGGGAATAGTGAAATAGTTCTTGCAGAAATATTAAAGGTTGCCATAAATCATTTTATTTTTTAAGTATAAAGTCCATTTATGAGTTGATAAAGTTTTGTAAAAGATATAGTTATTAGTGTGACAAGTCAACCCTCTGAAATCTCACTTTAATATGCTGCCCAAATATTTTTTATTTTTTTTATTTTATGAAATAGGAAGGCAAACAATTATTATAGTAACACGCTATTTCGAGTTGAGCGAGCACAGAAATAACTTGGCATTTCAGAGTGTCTTCGGGAAATACTATGAAATACAAACTTATATTTGCTGCCGGTAGAATAAAGCGTTTTTTTACTTCTGCCGCTAAAATTTACCTTCTTATCGTTTTATAATGGAGCTGACATGTTCAGTTTTATCAAAATTTCTGAATAAATACAGATAAAAGAAAGTTTTGGAAGGTAAAGTTTATTCCTTTAAGTACTTTTATTTTAAAGTCTACTTTGCGTCTTTAATGTCTATTGTCTGCCTTATCTGTTTTTTGCTTTTTCTTCTGTATTTGTTTTTGTGGTGCATAATAAAGAATATGTTTTGTATATTTTTGTTCTTGTCTACATAAGGAATTATTTTGCCTTCAAGTAATGTGACCGTCTCAGTGCTTGACACGCAGGACATTGTTTGTATCAGTAGCTGACATCATGATATCTCGTTTTTACTCGTATCTTCTCGTCAATTATTGGGTCAATGTCAAAAATTGGGACAGTTTAATTACATTACTTATTATTTCAAAAAATATTCTTCAAAAATATAATTAACTGTAATAAAATTGTAATGACAACACAAAGTAAAATTAAGGCAATGGCACGACTTGAACCTAAAATTTTAATTTAATAATTTGAATGTTAAAATAAAAATCTAAAAAATTTCGGTTACAAAATTTTATAATTACCTAACTGTGTTTAAATGTAAATTATTTAGTTAAATAATTAATAATCGATAGTATTCTCGCCCTTGGTGGAATATAAAAAACATCAATAGAAACAAAAAGGGAAGGTCACTCAACTCATAAGCTATTGTGGTTTTAGACAATAGAGCTCCCCACACAGAAAAGTTCAATACCAGCCAAATGCCAAATTCTTTGGCATTCGTGGATTGAACAAAACCTGGAAATTTCATTAACCACAAGGTTACTTTTTTATAAAAGAAGCTTTACATCAAGTGGTGAAGAAAGACAACCGCCACTTATGAAAACCAATGACCCCAAGAGAATCGCTGATCCGTTGCCGGCCTATAGCCCCCGGTTCTCAAACGTAGCAAGTTACTAGTTAACGCATTCGCCACTTACTATAGAATTGTTTTTTTAGTAACAGTGTTTCATAGAAATTCCTTTTATAAGTCATTTCTAATAGGTATTGCATACAAAACTAAACCATTTTTCTTACTTCATTATGTTTGTTGTTTAACAAACATTTCTAAAGTAACAAATTATAAATCATCGCTTCTATTTACAGCCATAATTTGTTTCATTTAGGCGATAACGATGTTAAACTGACAAATCTGAATTGTTAGGTAAGAAATTTGTTTATATTATTAGACAAGCATAGGAATACAGACTTTACGTTCTCGTTTAATTTATCTGTAAACCAGCGCTGTTAAAAACCCAAAAGATTTTCGGGCGATACTTTTCGTGCTTTCGTATAAACCGGCCAATTCGCAAGAGGAAATTTCAAAAAATTAAGTGCCTTTAAGACTGACTGGCTGTAAACAGTTTGCAATCGTTACTCTTTATTGTGCAATAACTAACAAGGCAATTTCTATAAAAGGAGAACGTATCGGTTGTTTCCACTTTATGTGTGCTTTCCTTTGATTTCCGTATGCTTTCGTATGTCGAGAATAAAAGCATATTTTCCTACAGTTTCTTAAGTTCCACAATACTAAACACGTACTTATTTCATTATATATATTTTATGTACGTTTATTTTGAGTGTGTTTGGTTCTCTTTTACTTTGCACTGCTCATTGTTATTTAGCTACTTCTCTCCATATCTCTTTCCAAAGGTTGTATGGAAGAAATCGCTGTTTATCAATAAGACTGAAGAAAAATTTCCCTGTGTTTTTTTATCTGGGGGCACGGCAGTCATTGATAAATATGACAAAAGCAATCTAAACAATCTTACTTACTATAATATGTATTGCTTGTGAGTTGCATTGTGTTTTCATGCGATGGCTAAGTCAATCTATTATATTTAAACATAAAAGATTTTTTTATACTAATGTGGTCACTACAAGATGTAGTTAGATTAGCTAATTACGTAATAACTTAACACAGAAGGTCTTTTAAGTAGAGACTGAATAAGCCAACCGACTTGGTATAACATGGATCTCACAACTTTTTACGGTAGAAGAATTGAGTTGCGAGACTTGGTTTTTTTACAAGTTTTGTTTTTGATGGCATTTTGTTTACTTGTGAGAATAAATAAAAATTATTTATTGTTGTTGTTATTCTATGTATACAAATAAAATGTACACGCATATGAAAGGCTACTGTGACTGATTAACAGAAAAACGGCCTAACATTCTGTACCTAATAAGTGGAAATATGTACAAGTGTTACTTAGGTGTAGAGGTAGACTAAACGTTATCGCCTTTTGTATGGAGAGCGTGTTTTGGGGCTGGGTTCACACTCCTCTCAACACTTGTCTTGTAGGTCGCAAGTTTTTACTAAAAAATTAAGATCTCTCTCACAAATTAACGAAGAAAAAAGTTCCCAAACTCATATTTTCCGTAACAAGGATCAATGGACACAAAAGAAAGTTCGCCATACTTCTACAACTAGGACCTTAACATTCATAGCTCGAAATTCGAAATACGAACAAAATCGAACCTTTTAGGCCCCTTTGTAAATTATACCGCGCACTTTACCCGAATTTGATTTGAATATCTACTTGGAAATAATAGGGGTGGGTGTGCTGAATTTATTTGGGAAACTTTGCCCAAAAGTTTGAGAAGCGATCGTAGTCTTCAAAGTTTGAGTGCCATCGGAGGTGAGCAAAAAAATGCAATTTAGGAAACTTTTAATTTTGTTTTTTTTTTATTATTTTGCTAATTATGGAACCTTTGTTATTTATGTTTGTTTTGTAAATCTACTGGCAAAGATAATCACTAACATAGTAATTATAATAAGATGAACAAAGGCGACCGGATAGCCTATATGCATCGTGAATATTTATACATATATATTTACGTGTGTATATCGGTTGTCTGTGCATTGTACAAGAATGACATTGTAACATTGATTTATTTTATAAAATACACCGCGTTGAGTTTCTTGCTGGTATCTTCTCATCAGAGGTTTTTCCAAACTGGTGGTAAATTTTCTGACATTTAGAAGTCAGGCAAGTGGTGCTTTCTGTAACACTTGGTGGCACACGTATAGGGCCTCCGTACTAAAGTCGCGTGGGTGCAAGGAGCGGGTGCACGCCTATCGAACAACAGTATGAGCACCCGCTCCGTGCACCCGCGCGACTTAGCGGAAGCCCTTAGATGAGCCAACTCGAAATAAAATGGGATAAAGCCGGCCGAAGAACGAAGCTTACCGACAAACTTGAATTACCCTGCTACTCCACGAAACCAGTGCCATGCACGTGCAAGATAGCTGCGTCTGCGCGATATTTTTTCAAGCAAAAACCCACCCTCCTCCGTTTCCACACAAAACAACATACATCACACAGCCTAAAACAACACCATTAAACACTAAAACAAAATCGTCTATGTACGAGCCGCTTAGCTTACCGCTTTATCGCCAAGCTGTTCAACCCGGCAGTGCAGAAAGGCCGTCTGCCCGACCACAGTCGTGACGTTGCGAGGCACGTTGTACTCGAAGTATGGAAAGGACCCCACACTGTCCTCGCCGTAATGCGCTGTACCTGGAACAAGCGCACAATGACTAAAATTGACAGATTCTTGAAATTCCAAGAACTCGTCAATAGGATAAAAATTATAAAAAAAAACGTATTTTTAGGTTATGCCCGTGTAGGGACACAGGATTGCTTAGCTTGCGATATGAGTAACATGCGCCCGCTATGCAATCCAGAGCATCAGTAGTCTCTCGCCGCTCGTACCAGCAACATGTAATATACAAGTGAAATAAATGGAGTTATGCTGGAGGAATGCCTTTAATGACGCACCCAGGCGTAGACTCCTAAAGCCTGCGATCACCTATTGGTTGAAATATCATCAA
Organism: Ditula angustiorana; assembly: GCA_963691745.1. Lineage (NCBI taxonomy): Eukaryota > Metazoa > Arthropoda > Insecta > Lepidoptera > Tortricidae > Ditula > Ditula angustiorana. The sequence goes on from OY829495.1 coordinate 5,927,971, forward strand.
AATGGAGCAAGCCCGGCGTACAGCTTTATATAAACGTCTACATAGCTCACGTCACACCTGTAATTTTGCTAGTAAGTGAAACAAAATCATTTTTATTATAATAATAAGAGAGTTTACGAGAATAATAATAATAATAAAATCCATAAAAAAATAGTTTTGTTTTTATCTGGGTTCTAATAGTACCTTTATTATAATATCAGCTTATGACCGCGACTTCGTCCGCGTAGACTTGTTTAATTGAATCAAGCAAACGTGCACCCAACATGCAATCTGCAATATTTCCTGGACAATTAATGAGAATTAGTTGCTTGGCTGCTCATGACGTCACGGCGGCGTATAACACACTTATCGCTATCCCGTGGGAACTATGCATTTTGACGAGATAAAAAGTATCTTATGTATTAATCCAGGTTATAAACTATGTGTGTGCCAAATTTCATCCAAATCCATTCAGTAGTTTTTACGTGAAATATCCATTCATACTTACTAACTTTCGCGTTAATAATATTAGCAGGATAGGATAATTTGCCCTACGAATATTTTTACGTTCCGAATTATACCTATTGCGGAATAAATAAATAAAACTATTAACTAAGACAACAAAAGCACATCGTTACTCCCGACTTCCGCCTTTTCACTTAAAAGCCATAGCGTAACTTAAATTCAGTTTCGCACTTAGTTTATAATTGTGTTCCCCACCTTAATACCTCTGGGAAGCAGCAAGACTTGTATAAGAGCCTGGATATACGCCATTTTGCAACTTAAACGTACGACTGTAAACCTCCAGTAACTATACCGCAATGTTTCTTAAGACCCTTAAGGGCCAGGCCACACCGGGTGCGTACACTTCGCGTATACGACACCGCTCTACGAAGCTAGTTACAGCCGTCCGTGTCGCCTACGAGACGTGTACGCGGCCTGTACCCTTAGGCTGCTTTTCCACCAGAGATGTGCGAGGATGCGTAGCGAGGGATGTGTTTGTAAGAACCAATAGAATCGCTTCATTTACCTCGCCTCGGTCAGCACAGCTCTGGTGGAAACGGCTCATTGGTTCTTTACAAACACATCCCTCGCTACGCATCCTCGCACATCTCTGGTGGAAACGCAGCCTTACCATGAGTACAGTGCACCTAGCCGTAACCGTACTCGCTAGCGACGGCGTAAACTATTTGCAGAGGAAATTGTACAGCGCCTCTAGCGCTCACTTAGAGAACTAAAAATCGCTAGTATGAGTCCAACGGTAAATTACCTATCCTAATCTAAGTGCTAGTGACTTAAGTTTTGTAGCTTTTGGTAGCCGTAGAATATTGGTACCATGAGTCACAAATTTGACACATGTCATCGAAAAATACGTATCGACTATGTTTAACTCTTTCACTGACAAATGGGAGCGTATTTAACCGCTATCGACTGTACTAACGTAATATGAAATTTCGTTTATTTGGATTCTATGATTATCAAATAATTAAATGAATTAACGAGTTTACTGAAAAAATTGAACAACATTTTAAGAAGTAAGACATAAAATAATAAATAAATAAATTTCTTGGGACAGTTAACACCAATTGTCTTAGTTCAAAGTAAGCAACTAAAGCTGCTTGTGTTATGGGTACTAGACAACGGATATACATACTTATATAGATAAATATATACTCACGACTCGGGCACAAATTTTCGTATTCACCATACAAACATTTGACCCTCCCGGGAATCGAACCCGGTACCTCAAGCTTCATAGTCAGGGTCACTAACCACTAGGCTATCCGGCCGTCAAATAAATAAATAAATTCGATTCAGCGCAATACAGTTAATAAAATCCTTATTCTACACTTCCTTTCGTACTTATCCTTAATTGGCTGGTAAAACATCGCTGGTAAAACATCGCATTGTATTTAGCGCGTACGGCTTATGTTAATTTAATGATCTCGTGATTATTAATAGGCATTCTTGACGTGAAAGTGACTAGCCACTTTACAATCTAAAGTAAGGAGAAAGGATTTTAATACGTTATCAGTTTGGCCTTAGTTACTTAGCCTTGGATACCAGACTTAAAGCAATCGTTGTGGGTTGACAGTTTGATAGTTAACAAAATTTTTGAGGTATTTCATGTCATGCGATCATAAAGTCTGTTTATCGACACTTGTCTATTATGGAAACCAAATTCTAACCAAAAATTTCACTTTTTGTCAAGTAGAACCTTGTGCAAGGTCCGTCCGGATCGCTACCACCATCTTGCTCGCTAATCCTGATACTAAGCAGCAGTGTTTGCACTGTTGTGTTCCGGCGTGGAGAGCAAGACAGCCGGTGTAATTACTGGCACAAGAGGTATTCCATCTCAGCCCCCTGGGTTGGCTACGCATCTGCAATCTCTTTGGTGCCGCGGGTGTCTATAGACGGTGGTGATCACTTACCATCAGATGACCCACTTGCTTCTTTCCCTTCCTATTTCATTAAAAAAAAAAGTAAACATAGTTTATCGCCAAAAAACCCATCGAGGCTGTATATAAAAGAGGTGACTTATAATTTGTTTATCTGGGATGATTTTTAACAATTAACAGTAAGTTGATGACAAAACCGAACTTTTACAGAAACTTTAGTAGTAGTACAGACAAGTAAAGATTAATGTAGTTTATGTTGTGAGTAGCACTGCAGTAAATGAGCTCGAGAGTCAAAGTCAAAATATTTTATTGCAAAAAGCACATGTCATAAATACACCATGCAAATGTCTGGTCCAGGCATAACTTAAATACGACTATAGACAGTTAAGTAGATAGGTTATATAAAATCACACTGATTAAAAATGACAGTGATTTTTAACTTAACACATCCAAAATCTAAACTAGCAGTTGGAGTTAAAATCGTTATTGAAAAATATAGTAGCTAGCTGGAAACATTGCTGGATGTGTTAACAGCTTGCCTTATAGCAGCTGAGTCAGTAACTGCTGCGTTATTAAACAACGTAGTATCACTTAAACATGATGCCCGTAAAATAGCACGTTAGTTTAAAATCGCAAACTCGAGTGATAGTTAAAAGCATTAACGAACATGAAGTGAAAGACGAGTGAATGTGGAGGAAGTGTCAAGCTTGCTTATGACAAAAGTAGGTGACGTTCGTTTGTGTGTTATAACTGGGAAAACTGAAGGCATGGGGGACACTGGTTGACGGCGCTATGGTAAGATATTATCGGATAAGCTTTAGATCAACCGTATTTATTAGTTAATGGAAGAAAAGAATAATAAGAACGTCAATCACTATTTATCACGAATAGCGCTTTCCGTACAAATAGCATTAACGTTTTTCACCCTCTAAACCTTAACTTATAGTAATGATATTGTAGTATGCTGTTGTTATACCTTCGAAATAGGTTGTTAGTATAATTGTTTTTTCGATTTTAATTCAATACATAAAGCTAAATAAAAAAAGCATATAATTATGTTTAGTCATTAGATCATTACCATTATCATTAACCACAAATCATCGTTTGTTAGATATCAAAGACATCTATGTATAAACTAGACACGCTGTACGGAGCAGAAACATTGTCACACTGAGGTGCGCTACATGGCCGCAATTCATGTGCGTAAGCGTAAGAAGCCGACGCTTTTATGTATTACATTTTACCAAATATGTGAAAATTCTTCAACAACATAGCATCTCCGGGTTCAAAGGACAGCCGCTGTCTATTGAAGCCGCAAATGCCGTGTTGAGTTGCGCTCATACCGCACCTTAGTGTGACAATGTTTCTGATCCATGCAGCGTATCTAGTATATACATAAAAGTCAATGTTAGATACGGCCTCCTTCAAAGTGCACCAGAACGAAAAGTCGGTGTCCTTCTGCGTAAACCAATGATATTATAATGCATGGATGTTATCAGTGTCATACTAAATGACAGCAGAAAAACGGCCAGACATAAGAATACAGGTGACGCCAATGTTACAAATGCAAATAATTAGTTTACCATTTATAGTCATTGGATTTACAATTTTACGTCTAACTGCATAAAATAATAATTTATTAAGTTTTGTTGCAAACAGGTTTTTTACAAAATAATAGTATTGACAGCAGCGCCGTCGACAGCGCGAGCGATTGTAATTTTTGTTCGACTTTTGAAGGGGCTATTTTTTAAACGCTTACTGGAAGACCATTATTTATAGGTCAGTGGCGTATAACAATAACTATTTATTTATTGTTGTTGTAATTGTAAATGTAACTTCTTAATGCGAAAAGTGGTGTTTTAACCACACTAACGCATTTCCACATATTAATTGTAAGGTAATTCTCTCGGTGTGTCAAATAGAATATTGAATGCGCGATTACCCGGAACAAAGGTGGGTTGATTAAGAAATTATGTGAACTGAAACATCTGAGCCTAAATGCAGCTCAGGTGAATGGCTTTAATTTTGGGGTGTGTACATTGTACAACCCTTTTTTATACGTGGGTCGTGGAAAGGTTGGATGTGGCTTAAGCCATGTTAAGGAATTTTTGATGAGAGATAAAACAGCGTGTTGTGTCATTAAATTTAAAGAGTGAAATCTCTTACTACTCAGAAAAGGCTTATGACAAAGGCAATGGTTTTTTGATGTGCATCACTGTTCTAGTTCATCGGAATATAAGGTAAGGTCTGTGGATTTTCAGAGCAAAGATAGATAATTGAAAAGTTTGATATTAAGGATGAATCAATGAAAATCAGTGTAAATAGCGCATTACTAAACAGAACTGTTATTTTGCAATTTTAAAAGCCAATAAACAATAGCGATTTTCTTGATAGGAAAACGAGCATGTGAGACACCTGATGGCAAGTAATTATCGCGTATTTGATGTTTCATTCCTATAGAAACAAAATGTCAAATGCGATCTTGAATATGTAAGCTAATTACATTTGACAACAATCTATAACTATAGGCCATAGCCCTTAACCCTGTGGGTCTTCGAATCTATCAATCACCATAATTAGGCTGCTTTTCCACCAGAGGTGTGCGAGGATGCGTAGCGAGGGATGTGTTTGTAAGAACCAATAGAACCGCTTCATTTACCTCGCCTCGATCAGCACAGCTCTGGTGGTAACGCCTCATTGGTTCTTTACAAACACATCCCTCGCTACGCATCCTCGCACATCTCTGGTGGAAATGCAGCCTTAGGGGCAACTGCTTGAACTGTGAACAGCTGTACCTGTGGACACTCTAAATCTTAAAACTATACTCTCTTATCGTTGGAGTAATTGATATGCTTCTCTATTCCTTCGGGGCCGTTCAAGTATTACGTAAGCAGTATAGGGGGGCGGGGGGGTCTTTGCTGTGCTTATTTTTGATGACATGGGGGTGGGGGGGTCTAGATGGTGATTACGTCAGCAGTAGTTATTTACTTTTTTACACATATGGAACTGATGTGCATTATTCAAAATTTAGAGCACCAAGATGTTGAATGGTTCGATGAGATGAGAACGACGTAGGTATTCCAAAATCGGATAAAAGTGAGCGGACATACAACATTGAGGAGCACTTTTTAATTTTCTTATTTCTAGAATTATATCTGCTGCTCATGAATTAATAAAAAAACAATACATTAAAAGAAAAATGGATATACCAATCTTTACGTAAGCACGGGGGGGGGGGGGGGTAAGAGCTTTGATTACTTTTGATGACAAGGGGTAAGGGGGGGGGGAGCAATAATTGTAGTAAATCTGCTTACGTAATACTTGAACGGCCCCTTCTCTTCTCTTTGATTACCTGAAGGCAGGGAATAGAGAAACATGGGGATTGCTCGGACGATGAGAGAGTATAGTTCTAACATTTAGAGTATCCACAGCTGTTAGCAGCAGGTGGAGCAGTTGCCCCTACACCTCATCTATAATGACTTAACACTTGACTTGACACCTAATTTAAAAATCTACGACAACAACAGTGTGACTTCCTTCATTTGTTCCAATCCCTTCCCTTAAATTTTAAATTAGTCCGTGAAACTTGCTATGAATAAATAATGCATACTTTCTTAACCGGGTCAAATAAGTCTTACAACGGGGACAAAAACAACTAAATAAGCCACATTTTAAAAAGTCTTAAATAATAATAAGTCTTCAAACGATTTCGATAAGACTAGACTTTCGATGAGATAACTAATCTTGATGTAAAGTACTATGAGACATGAAAATTATCAATTTCGAATTGTTTTCTGCTTCTGAAAAAGTAGGTACATTTCAAATACAATTCAAGTATGTTACTAAACTTTATTTCGTAAATATTTAACTTGTCGGTAATCTGTACGCATTATAAATAAATGTATTCGTGTGAAATATTCCAGTAGTTGGAATGATTTCAAACTTGGTGTGTGTATGTTGATAACGATGTTATTATTAAAGTTCCATCAGCAGAATAACATATATTTTTTTACAAAACCTTTAATGTTGACTGGAATTTGTTTACTATGTAATTTATCCCTAAGCTAACATTATCACTTTCATCGGTTATTGGTCGCAACGAGAGATGAGGCGAAAGATTACAGACACGATTACAAAGCGCCATACAAAACAAAACAAAAAAATTGAAAATTTAACTAAGCTTTCGACACTCATGACATGTAACAGTTTGCGTGATATGACATCTCCTTGCGTTACCTATAACCGTTCTCTCGCGTGCATACGACAGTACTGCCGCATCCATCTGCCTTTGCAGTCAACCCTTTCAGAGCTTACCTACCGCCATTTAGCCAAATTACCAGACTTTAATCGGGCGGTTCACGTCTCATTTACTTCCTTTTTATAGCTCCACGGCATGTTTTTGAAAGACTACTGAGTACACACAAAATAGACCTTCGCAGAGTCAACTTTAAGTCGAGTTCCCTTTGAATCGCTGGCTTTTTGCTATTTGTAAAGCACATAATGGTTGTACTACGGTTGCGTTTAAGAACGCGACGTAGTTTTAGCGGAATTGCCTGGTTAATTCCTTATAAAGCACTCTAGTGCACTTATCGGGATAACGACACTAGATTAGGAGTATGATTTACATTTTACTTGAAAAGTTCGAAGCTGTAATCATTTTCGTATAAGTAGGTAAATGTAAATGTAAGTGTTGTGTCGCTGCAATGGAGATGGGCTGAGCACGTGAGCCGTATGCACTGTGAGAGATGGGCCCTCAGAGTCACCGAGTGAAGGCCTCGAATGGGACACCGGAAAGTAGGACGACAATCGGCGCGTTCGGCGGATGACATCACCCGCGCGATTGGGAAAAATTGGATCCGGCCTTGCCAGGGATAGAGAGTTTTGGCGGCGACGCGAGAAGGCCTTCATCCAGCAGTGGATGGTCAACGGCTGAGAAAAAGAAGAAGGTAAACGTAAATTTAATGCCATAGGCATTAAATTTACGTTTACCTTCTTCTTTTTACCTATTACCTATGTCCATCAATTTAATCAATAGGCCACTGTAGACCTTCTTAGAATAAAGGTCAAAATGACTTCTCAATAAATGTCATAATATCCCAGCTGTGACACATTGCAACAATGTTCTACAGTGGGTCTATGAATCAAATTGGTTGACTGTACCTATGTACAGTCAAGGAAATTGAAACACGTACCACCGTAGAACCTAGTCGAAGAGACATACGCATGACATTTGTATGACATAGCGTGGCGTTTAACGCGTCGCGTCATTGCGATAGGGTTCTAAGGTGGTACGTGAATATATTTCCCCTACTGTACCTATGTCGAATGTAGTAAGGTAGACTGATAAGCAAATAAAACGGGACTGGATATGACAGTGACCCAGTAGCCAGTTGCTGGTTGCTGTACTGCCGGGCCAGCTTAACCGGGGTAGAATCACACTCTTACAGAACACAGGGGTGCAGTAGTATGCAGCTTGCCACTCGCAGATTTAAGATGTTTATTGTTAATAACACTAGAAAGTTGTGATTTGTGTATTATTTCATTGAATCCTCGGGAAATATAGATAAAGGTTCTATGACTATAAATTATGTAATAAATGTAATGTATGTAAGGATTCCTTGAGTCTGATATAAAGCATTTTCTAAACTAACTTCAAAAAAAGAAGGAGGTTCTCATCTTAACTCTTCTTTCATTAGAATGAGTATACCTCCAGATTGGTCGTATACCGTCTTGCTCTCCATGCCGAAACACAACAGCAGTGCAAACACTGCTGCTTAGCGGCTGGATTAGTAAGCGAGATTGCGGTAGCGATTCGAAAAGACCTTGCACAAGGTCCGCTCCGCACCACCCGCAAAAACGTATGTCGTCGGTTTTGATTTTTTAAATTAAATTTCAGTTAAATAAAGAAAAAATTAGTCGATACCTCTGGTGACCCAAGGGCTGGCGCGTTCCTCGTCCAACGTATTGGCATTGCCATTCAAAGAGGTAACGGCGCCAGCCTTTTTGGAACCCTACCCAGAAACAGCAGCTTGGGTGACATTTTTCATTTTAATTTTAATTAGATTTTTAACTTTTCTATTTTCTTTTCTGTGATAACTTTTTTCTTTTTCTAAATAAAAAAAATCAGATTATTTATTAGTAAATTACCAATTTTCTACACACAAAAAATCTTTAAAGATCTGTCAGGGCGCCTAGTCGATGTGACACGTGACCAAAATAATGGATTTTATTTGGCACACAGAATTGGCAAGCCATCCAACGTGGCCATAATATGCTGCCAGCATTTTGGACACGTTTTCCATAGGCAGGGGCTTTTTAGATTCAGTTTATAATTGAATTTTAGTTTTTTATCTAGTAGAAGTCTTTAATTTAAAAAGTTATTAAAGCAAAGGCTACTTACTACCCTTTCCCTGGTGTCTTATAAGAACGTGAGGGCTAAGAAGCTTAGACTAAAGGCGTTAGGTCAAGTGGGCTTCTTTCGTTAAGCCTGTTACATTAGTAACGGAGCAGACTCAAAGAAAAACGTTTAAAGAAAAGATGTCGCAGACCTTGTGGCAGATGTGCATGTGATAAAATTATATCCACTTTCATATTACTGGCACGAGAGGTATTCCGTCTAAGTCTTCTGGATTGGCAACGCATCTGAAATCTCTTTGGTGTTGCGGGTTCCTATGAGCGGTGGTGATCACTTGCCATCGGGTAACCCTATTAAAAAAACTAAATGATTGGTGAAAATCAATTTCTATTTAAATTTTTTCGCCAGCAAGAAGAGGTCACTGCCAAGAGGGTGGAAAGTAAGTAGTATGCCGAATTGTCGTTATCGCATGACACTGGCAGCCTGGGACCGATTTCATAACGGCGACAGGTGACAGTGATAATTCGCCGTACACTATTGTGTCGACAAGTAACGCTACAGACTTACAGACTCAACATTATAGTGCTAGTGGGCAACCAAAGTACACCGAATTGTCACTGTCACCTGTCGCCTGTCGCGTTTATGAAATCGGGCCCTGGCAAAATAAGGGTCAGGCCCTTTAAGTATGAAAGCATCCTTTTACGTATAAATCTTGTCTACATAAATGTGGTTGATAACTTGTTAGACATTTAACTTTGCCAAACTTAATTTCAATGCTGTGGTTAGGTTTACATCTGCGTTCACAGGCAGCCATACAAAATACTTCAAGTTTAGTAACAACAACAATCAATATTAGTCAATCCCTAACACTATTTTACTCGATTATAAAGTTTATTTAATGCCAAATTAAAAACACCTTTAAGAACAATATGATATTTTCCTACTTTGTAGTCAATAGTTGGGATACTTATGTGTTTTTTATTTCGAAATTTAAAAATATGTGGTGGATAGAAGATATGGAAGAAAAACTTTATAAACACACTAGCTTTTGCCCGCGACTTCGTCCGCGTAGACTTGTTTAATTGAAACATGCAATCTGCAATATTTCCTGGACAAATTAATGAGAATTAGTTGCTTTGCTGTTCATGACGTCACGGCGGCGTATAACTTACTTATCAGTGTCCCGTGGGAACTATGCATTTTTACGGGATAAAAAGTATCCTATATGTTAATCCAGGTTATAAACTATATGTGTGCCAAATTTCATTCAAATCCATTCAGTTGTTTTTGCGTGATCGAGTAACAAACATCCAAACATCCAAACATACAAACTTTCACATTTATAATATTAGTAGGATTCAACTAGATTTGTGTATACGCTTATTTTTCTTCTCATAAAAATAGGGGTTTGCTAGATTATTAGATATTTTGAATTATTAGTAATCCACAATCTTATCGCTACGCTTCTTGAAAAAAAAATACGCGATACCATAAGATTGCAAACATTGTAATATTCTAATTATCTCAGACCGTATTTAGAACGCTTTTGTCCAGTTATATGTTATTAAATTATATTCATTCATTTCACTTAAGCATGTAAGGTTTAATATCAATGTAATAAGAGCGTTGGTCAATATTTTTAAGTACGTTGAATGCACCCGTTTTAAAGAAAGAAAGAAAGAAAATGTTAATTTCAGCAAAGAATAACAAAACAAAGAAAACAGATGAAAAATAACACGGTTGATGCTGAAAAGGACCCCACTCAGCATATGCTGCTGCAAGTAGCAGCGCTGATTTTCAGCGGGGCCCTGAACTTAAAAACTAAAACTAAAAATTAACCTTAAACCTAAATATAATCCTAACGGGTGACGCCACGCTCACCATGGTCGTATGGTCTTCAATTGCTTCGCCTTTCCGACAGAATAATTAAAAAGGCTGATGTCACACCAACTTAACCATATGTCTCTAATCTGTGACTTAACCTAACGTTACACGCTTACACGTTCGAACAATTAAACATTAACACCCAGCAGTATACACAAGTTCCTCCTAGTTAGCTACTAACGTCTGTCAATTAGTGTTTCAATAAATTATAGAAAATGTAACAATTTATTTTGGTAGTGGAGAAATTAATAAGTAAATAGAATTTATTAATTATTATAGAGTTTGTTTTAATAATTCCTTAATTAAATTTGTATGAACCAACGACTTACGGAAGCTTTAAGACGTCAACCATCAAAGCTGCGAAGTTTCAACGCAGCTTTTAAACATACTTGGAGTCTTGAATGCTTTCCAAATAAATTAATGACGACTGCAAAGTTATTCATTAGCGGGTTAGTTAGTAGGTTTACAGCCAGGAAAGCATTACGGCAAGGAAAGTTGACGGCAAAATATATGGGTTTCAGTTTTAGGCTAGTACTTGTAGTATGTTGGTATATTTAGTACCTCGTTACAAGGCGAAAAGGTTCCAAAGTGGGCAATTACTTGGTCAGCTATTTTAAGTGTCATCGTTTTTTTATTTGTTAATCTACATTATAAACTTCTACACTAATATGTAAAAGTATAATAAAGAGGTAAACTTTGTTTATTTGTATATAGGGGGTAGTCTCTGGAACTAGAGAACCGAAAAAAATTCTAAAAATCTTTCACCCATAGAAAGCTACACTATCCCTGACGGACATAGGCTACATTTCCACTCGAACGAAGTCGCGGCCGTCCACTAGTGTAACTATAACCAGCTGGTATTTCTAAAAAAAAATAAAACGTGAACTGCAGCACTTTCTCATTTCTTGAATAATTTGTGGTATCAGATATTAGACTGTATGCTGAGTAAATAGGAACGAGGCGTCGGGGGTACTCACTCGTATGTCTAAATGCGTCATAATTCTGTCTTGCACGCGAATGTATATAAAAAAAATGAAACCCCTTTTTTAATAGCTACAAATTGTCGGTGACAGCCGTAATTGAATTAATCAGCCTAAGCAATTGTCCAAATCGAAAAAAAAGCCAAAACACCGAACTCAAAATCTATTTCAGAGGCAAAAAGCAAACGGTTGGGCCACCGGAATAAGGAAAACTCTATCACGGTCCACGGGAACGAACAAACGTGTACGGAAAGGTCGCACCGGATGTAAATGAGGCAAATGATGAATGCCAAGTTAACCGGGGAGGGAAAACTCGAGTTTATTTTGGATTAGTCGCATGTGAAAAGCGCGGGCCGAATGCAAAAGTCAGGCCGATGAAAATACGGGCGTTGGAAAAGCATACCGTAAAACTATTAGCAACAGACCCTCAAATTAACATAATTTTCTAGTTTTAGTGCAGGTACCTTCTTCTTGTTCACTAATCCAGCCGCTAAGCAGCAGCGCTGCACTGTTGTGTTCAGGCGTGAAGAGCACTGGCACAAGAGGTATTATATTCCAAATATCCCTTTGAGTTGCCTTTAGAGTTGGCAACGCATCTCCAGCATCCTTGGTTTTTCGGGTGTCTATATGGACGATGTTGATCACTTACTGCCAGGTGGTCCACTGGCATGTTTGCATTCCTATTCTATAAAAAAATGACACCTCATTTATGGAGATTGCCTTTAGCACTGCAAAGTAAATACTAAGTAGCCTACACAAAATCAAACTGTTTTCTTAATTGGATGTCTCACAGAATACCTCTCATAAAATACCGATGTGAAGTTAGTAGTCTGTTATTGCGTTTAGTACGGTACGGTTTTGTAGAGGAGGCACTAAAGGCGGACAATGGATCGATTTTTGGGGTCACTAGTACCAGTAGTAACAGGCGTAGTACTAGCTACAAGAATATTAGCGCACCTCTGCACTGGGGCCGGCGCAATTGAGTTGTTACGCATGCGAATGTAGAGAGTCGTACAGTAGGATGCTTCTTATACCTAAACGTTGTTCATGTTCGCAGTAAAACTTCTGTACTTGTGCTTAAATTATTCTGTGGTAGTAGTAGGCGCAGTCACTTTGTATTTTGGATCCACCTATTTTTTATGAAATAGGAATGCACACAAGCAAGTGGGTCACCTGATGATAAGTGATCACTACCGCCTATAGACACCCGCATTACAGATGCGTTGCCAACCTAGAGGGCTAAGATGGAATACCTCTTATGCCAGTAATTGCACCGGCTGTCTTGTTCTCCACGCCGGAACACAACAGTGCAAGCACTGCTGATTAGCGAGCAACATGGTGGTAATCCGGACGGATCTTGCACAAGGTCCAACCACCGGCAAAAAACTTAACTACAACGGAAAACAATTCATTTTAGTTTTGATCAAAACTATCCGAAAACCCTTTATGTTGAAATACAAAACTAGGCTAAATAAATAATAGAAAAGGAGAAAATTAGACGCGTCGAATTACATATTCCGTACACACTGTGATGCGAATTGCGAACTAGCGTCGTGAATTTGATGAGGAAAAAGTCTGATGGAGGAAGTTTACTAACATCAAACGCAGGGTCCGATCGACCCTAAATTACATTGGATCTTTATTCAGTAATTGCTATATGCTCACGACTATTTGAGTAAGGGATGTTCCCACTAGAATTTGGTGTAATTTGTCTTATTTTTTATAACGTTGGTGGAAAATAAACGTTGGGCTCGTCTGGAAATTACCGCAGCTAATAGAAACGTCTCATGCGCATGCGTTGTCATAAAAAAAATCATATTTACTTTTTATCTGCCCTTGATTGGGACAAATTCATATGCTACTCTACGAAACCAGGGTTGTATATTCACGTACAAAATAGCTGCATCTGTACGATATTCATATTTTGTATACAAAAACCTATCCTCCACCCGCTTTATTATTGAATCAACATACAACGCTTGGACTCAATTAATATTAACCATCATCGCTAATCACACGATCTACTTGATTCTAAACGAACTAAACTGTCACTATGTTCCACAGCTCTGTCTCCCTTTTACTTGCGGACCTATTGTTCCAATGTTGTAGCCATACAGGACCTTTATTCTAAAAAACAGGGCTTTTAAAACTGCGGTCCATGCCAAGTGTTGACTTGAGAACCTTCTCCGTTTTTTCATCAGTTCAAAATAAATCATCGACAATGCTGATTTCACATTTTTTTATACAACATAGGAAGGAAAACGAGCAAGTGGGTCACCTGATGGTAAGTGATCACCACCACCGATAGACACCAAAAGGATTGCAGATGCGTTGCCACCCAAGGGCTAAGATGGGCTACCTCCTGTGACGGTAATTGCACCGGCTGTCTTGCTCTCCACGCCGGAACACAACAATGCAAGCAGTGCTGCTTAGCGGCGGGATTAGTGAGCAAGACCTTGCACAAGGACCTACCACCCGCAAAATGGAGCAGAACTGAATAGTGAGGCAGTAGAGTGGACAGCACAGTTTCAACGCGTTCGCCGAGACCGCCGAGGTCGTGCAAATTGTATTTATGAAACCGCAATTAGAATAGCATTGGAGAGTAACATCAGCATACTGTCATTTCATTGACTTGCGTCAAATTTCATTCCTGTATGAAATTACAGAGTGCTGACATTATTTTCTAATGCTATTCTTATCCCGGTTTGGTAATACTGTGCTGTCCAGTCTACTGCCTTACTGTTCTATTCCCGTGTGAAACATAAACAAATTCCTGTAAAAGATCCACCACAATAAAAACACATGAGTGAGCACTCCTATATTCTACAAAAAAAACTTTTTAACGCTCATCACACTCAGGTGGTAACGATTTTACCCTCCCAAAGTGAAAGGTGCGGTTTTGCGGTAGCTTCTTTGAATACATAACACCCTTTTTTCGCGGGCACCTTCAACTTTCTTTTGCAATGAAGATCCGGACGTTATACTGGTTCCGTGCTGGGAATATGCAATGAACGTTACAGGGACTCGTAAAGTACGTATATAACACCGAAACGTAATGTTACGGGGTTGTTTTAACAAGCTTTGTTTTCGTTTACGATAGGCTTTGAATGTTGGAAGATTGTGTTGCGTAACTTGCGTAGCGTTTTGCTGTAATAATGATTTTGATAGCGGTCTGATGCGGAAGTGAATATATTATTTTGATCAGGAAACTTTTTATTTAAAGGTATATTAAAAACAAAAGGGAACAAAAACCGCCTAAGTGAATGATATACGGAAAGTGGCTGCCAACAATTCGATACCAAGTAGCGAAGAACAGGATCATTGGTGTGTACTTTAGAAGTTCTGTTTTGCCAAAAATGAACGCTTAAGTTATTATGTGCAGTCTATTGTTTAGAAATTGAAGCGTGGAACTGACTTGTTGCTTTTGATTTGGCATAAGTTAACACATAAGAAAATATTCAGAGAAAAGGTTATTGTTTTAATTAATTGGAAGTCGCATGTACTTTTGGCTCCATTTTCCATTAGACACTATTTTAAACTAAAATGAAAAAGACAATTTAAATTTTTGCTTAATCGTATGAGCTATAGTTATTAGAATCGGGCAATGGTTTTGTAGAGACTCACTGTTTGTATTTGATCTCGAGCAAGTACAATATTGTAAAGACGACTTGCGCTATAGTATGAACGACGAGCTACCAGTTTCGCCACATTCCCACTCAAAAAAAACCACTATGTTGGCAGTTTTGACACTGATAAGCCCACTAACGGTACCTTTTAAGCAATAGTTACTGACACCTGACGCATACCTCATAACCATTATAATTTAAAGAACTACGGTGTAACAAACGGTACATCTTAAGTGTTCTTTTGTCGAATTATTACCCTTTTATTAATATATGGCAACATTAACTGCCAGTCGTTAAGTTAAGGCGGCTGGGAAATTTCTCAAGCTGCGTATAAAAGAGGTTTTCAAATATTTACAGTAATAAAGCGAAAGTTTGTTGAAAGTCTCGAGTATTTTATGGAAGTCTTTTAAGAAGGCTCCTTTACTATAGCAAGTGGAAGGCCCACTCAGCTTCGTGAAAATGAAATAAATACCTACACGGGAAAAAAGACAAACATATTTTCGTGTTTTTGGTATATCGTCAGTAATTCTTGATAGAGGTAGATCCACATTCTAGTTATTGCTAGTTGTAGAACAGTCAGCATCATATTCTTTTTTTAAAGCGGTAAACAATGAACTAAAAACAATGCCAGTTTGTTTCTCTTTTTTTTATGAAATAGGAAGCAAGTGGATCACCTGATGGTTAGTGATCACCATCGCCTATAGACACCCGCAACACCAAAGAGAGTGCTAATGCGTTGCAGAGAGGGCTAAGATGGAATACCTCTTGTGCCAGTAATTACACCGGCTGACTTGCTCTCCACGCCGGAACACAACAGTGGAAGACCTTACACAAAGTCCTACCACCCGTTCCCGTTCTCTTTCTCTTCTTTTGTTAAGCATGATTTCTACACGTTAAGTAGGTTTAAAATGCTATATAATGTATGACAACACAAAGAAAAATTAGGGTACAAAATACAAAAAGAAAAATCGAAAAAATTTTAAAATAAATATTTTCGATTAAAATACGTTAAGTAGGTTTTTTAGTTAAGTTTAGTTAAGTACTTTACAAATATCATAAGTGCGAAGTTGTAATTGAATTTTTAAATTGTTTAGTGATGTTGTTTTTTACCTTCTTATTATCAATGTCACTTAACGTACATATTCTACGTATAATAAGGAACTCCTGTGGAAATTTTGTGTACACCATTAATTATTCACGAATGTAACACTTCAGTAATCTTATCGCAATTCAAATTAAAGCTTAATTTTCATTACAATTAATTTCAAAACGAATCCTTAAGCATTACATGCAACTCGACGCTTTTAGTATTATGGTTTCAACGCGAAATTAAATAATAGTGAAGAGTCACATAATCAGTACCAACCATACCTACAAGAAAATTCAAAACCCAAATTAACTTGAGCTTAAATTATTAAAACCTTGGATCTTGTGCAAGGTCCATCCAGATCACTACCACCATCTTGCTCGCTAATCGTGCCGCTAAGCAGCAGTGCTTGCACTGTGGTGTTCCGGCGTGTTGAGTAAGATAGCTGGTACAATTACTGGCACAAGAGGTATTAAATCTTAGCTCTTTGGGTTGGCAACGCATCTGCAATCTTCTTCGTATAAGCGGTGGTAATCACTTACCAATAGGTGACCCACTTGCTAGTTTTCCTTCCTATTTCATAATTTAAAAAAAAATACTTAGCTTGTGTTCTGAAAATAACGGAAATGTGATTTATAGCTAAAATAATCTACATAAAAAAATTGATTAGAGTCCTGAAGGTCCTGACATGAAAGCAAAATGCAGCAGATCTATGTTCAACAGTGGACTTCTCCGGGTTGAAAGAAGAAGTTAAAGATTTAACTTAAGTTTTCAACTAAATTTGTTTTGCTGATGGTATTCTTCTATAATATTTAAACACAATATCTTTGTCGATATGAAAATGAAAGCTGTGAATGGATTGGAGATGATCTAAGATACTGAATTAGAGCCGCAGCGGTCACGATATACAAACGACTTTTGCACCGTTATAAGAAACATCGTGAGAAAATCTGCGTTAATACGTAACCAGAATCCTAGTGGTCTGGGTTTGTATATTTTGGAGGCATGTTTATTTGTAAAAAAACATATGGAATTGTTTGTCATAAAAAATAATTACAATAAACGCACGGTAACGTACAAACCTTTAAATCTGCCTTCGGCAAAATTGAGTTTGTTTAAAAGAAATTCCTATTATATGCTTAGTAAAATTTATAATATAGTGCCAATATAGTGTCAATAACAGATTTAACTGGAAATCAGTTCCATACTAAACTGAAGAAATGGTTGCAGGAAGAATGCTATTATTCTATTGAGGAATTTTGTGATATTAATAAGTAGTTGATAAATTGAATTGGCAATGGACATTAAGGATTATACGCATGTTTTAGGTTAAGGACAATTTGTGCGCCAGAAATGGCTGTATGGCTGTATATAATTTATTTTGTAACCCGTGCAATACAAATAAATATTGATTCTGATTCTGATTCTGATTCTGGTTTGTGATGATTATAAATACATCAACTATCTGATCTATTTTTTTTATTTAAAATATGTCTTAATTTATCTTATGTTTTCTAGTTTCTTTTCTATAATAACTTTTTTATTGTTCAAAAAAGGTATTCTTACTTTAAATTTATGAAACTAACATATAATTCTGTATTTATTTCGTTAAATCGATGTTTTTTTAGCAAAACAAACAAGTAAATAGTTAGGGACAATTCACATAAATTTACCTAGTGCCAAACATGCATATGTTATTATAAATACACACACACACACACAAACACACACACACACACACATTGTTACACATTATTAAATACATTTATCATACATAATACACAAGCAAGGGGCATCCTAGGGGGAGGCCTGTGTCCAGCGGTGGACGTCTTTCGGCCGAAATGACACAAGCATATGCCCTTGCGGGAATTGAACCCACCACCTCATAGTCAGGATCGCTAACCACTAGGTTATTTAATCTAGTCTACCTTTTAAAAGTCTCTAGTTAAGAAAACCAGCTGTTTCTCACATTTCTCTTTTATTGCTTCTACACACTACAGGACGCTGTAAGAAGCATCTTACTGTATCCCCCTCACTTTATAAATAAAAATGGTGTTTAGGTAAATATAAGTACCTAAACGTCGCTTTTGTTTGAAGAGAGACGTCTATGTTCTGTACTGTTGTTTATTATGTGCTTTTGCTTTGCCAATATCGCTTCCAGCGACACTAGTTCCATGTCTAGGCTCTAATGAAACACATTAATAACATCTGCGCACGCTAAAACGTCTTTTGTTTCATATACGAATTCGGAAATTGTTCGTCTTTTTATTATATTTCTCGGTTTGTCAGACGACAATGTTATTAGGAAAATAATTATTGTGTTTAGCTCATTTTCTGTAATCTGCACGAAGGGTAAATAATGGTTGTGGCTTAATTTGATGGAAAAGGAAAACACTTATCAGAAATAAGCACGTTTGTTTGGTTTGAGGAAAAGTAGCCACGCTTCATTTGTATAAAAGGAAAAATGTATTGTATATAATTAATTATGTTCATGTTACGTATTTTGGATTATCGGCATTTAAGGCATTGTGATACAAAAATCAGATAGCTGAAAGTATTCTTATCATGTACGTATAAATGATCAATTTTAGGATTGGTTCAGGAATTATTCAGCTCAAAATAGTACATTTTTCGTCTTCCCCAGTCAAATATGACTGAATGCAAAAAAAACTTAGCTGCTGGATTAGCGAGCAAGATGGTGGTAGCGGTCCGGACCTCGCACAAGGTCCTACCACCCGCAAATATTGTATTAGTAACAAATGAGCATTTGATACGTTCAATCAGTATCGTATGCCTTAGTATCATTAAGTAAATGATACTCCAATTATTCGAAGCCTTTGAACTGACGCTGAATGTAATCCAAGGCCGCTAATTTTGATTAAAATTATCGTCAATCGATTATCCTTATCTAAGAGTGATTAACGTTCAAACAGGAGTCTTGTTTTACAACAAAACTATACCATAGTCACCTACTTATACGTCATACATTCAAACTTTCAACAGACTGAAAATGCAAAAACAACATGTAATAGATGTACCTATACAAGTTTTTCGTGCACACATTTAAAAACCAAGCAAGAGCGAGTATCACGTATCGAGGGTTCCTTACCATCACAATATTATTTAGTGTTATGTATTTACCAAAACAATCCGTAAAAAAAATTGCAACAACATTCGGGTATAGAATGAAACAATTCGATGGGTGCTTAATACGTCTTAGGTTATTTTCACGAGGCGGCAAGGCCAGGCATAACTCAACCCGTATTTTCCAAGATGGCAGTAATTTCTTAAGCTCCTGACAAACGAATTCTACTTTTTTTACTATTTGTCATATTTTACTTAAGCCTATTTTGATTTTAAACGACTAGGTCTTCAGATTTCCATCTTAAATTGGCTACATTACGCAATGTAAACAATTTGAATGACTGAGATATTTAGGCAGTACAAGTAATCCGGTATATAATAAATAATGATATTAAAAGCGTTGAAAATCTCAAAAATGGTATACCTATTTTAGGTACTAAAGTCCTGTTTTTCCAGTACCCAACCCACAAAAGACGTCTGGTACCTAACCGTGCACACTACATTACATACATCCATACACTACATAAATGGTACATTATCCCGAAAAATGCGATTTCGGAGTATTAGTTGAAAGTTTTCCGAATAAACTGTTTCATTTTTTTCCTTACAGAGAGGTACCTAAATAGTTTTTCTTACCAAAAATCGTGGTACACTAAAGGGAGGCAATAAATACTCGTACATTAATGAATTAAAATATTACATTTCTATTCGCAACCAACCCTACAAGAACTAGAAACAATCCAATTTATACGGCACTGAACAAAACTAACAGTATCAATGGTAAAATATTCCGAATTTCGGAACTATCGCGTGAGCGAAATCTATTTACACGAAATAATCACATTAGTTGTTCAAACATTTGTCGAGATTTGGACAAACACACAAATGTTGTGGCTCTCAACATTGGGTATTTGTTAATGGAGAGATTTGCTCTGCTGAGATTGCTTTTGATACAATCTGGGGCAAATAGTATAAGTAAACTTGGAGTCGATGTTGTTATAGTTCCGCAAGATTCGTCAAATACTTAGAGATTTTTAGCGATCTTCAAGTTTCTAAATTTAGGTCATATGCGTGTTGCCACTATCGTGAAATAATAAGCGGTATTGATCCTTTAACTTCTGCCCTTAATGGTAACAAACTATCTCCAAATTTAAAACAGAGCAACCGCGAATTCAATTAAAAAAGAATCATTAAAATCAGTTCAAAATTGGCGGAGATATCGTATGACAAACATACAAAAGATTCAACTAATTGAATTGAGAAGGAGAGGTCTTTTTTTGAAATCGGTTGAAAAACAAAGCACTTGCCAAGTAACTCTGATCTCAAAATCTGTCAACCGACGAAAGAAACATTCGACTTTAACTGAGTGCCGTTAGCTGTACTAGACCTTCGAGGCGACAAAATGTTAAGTCATTACATTTAACGATTCACAATTTGGAGAACTCTTGAGAACTCTCGTCAGCGTTCAACCGCGAATATAATCAATCTAGTTTTATAACGCCGGTTTACCGATCACGTTGTCAAATGATCATCATTTTCCTTTATGATAGAGTTATTTGAGCGTCGGTGAGACTGCGGGGAGATGTATGAGGTGTTCTGTGAGGCAATCTGTTAGACGAAAAATGTGACACGGAAATCTATTTGGACTCAGTTACGAAATCTATTTTGAAGAATTTTACTGTAATCTTGACCAGAAAACTTTTTATGACTTAGGCCTGCAGTTTAAGCGTACTTAAGAACGCTTTTGACGTTAAATTGCTATAGGAAAGAAACGTTAAATGCGATCTTGAGCACGATTTTTAACTACGGCTCCAAGTCACTGCTTATTTCTTTTTGTTGCCCCGTGTTAATTTTATTCATTATTCTTGTATTTATTTTGTGATTCCAATAAAGAGTATTTACATCACATTGTAAACCGATGTTCATATCTATATATTTTAATGAACTGTAGAACACAATGACTGAAAACCATGACATCATCCAACTTGTGATACTGCAAGTAAATGTGACAGGGGCATTTTTTTGACGACAGAATATTATCTACGAAGTCATCATCGTAAAAATCTATCAAAAACAGGATAGCTACACAACGTTGATGCATATCAAATTTTTGCACGCAATCGAGAGAAATGGATAGAAAAGACATCTTAGCTTGGCTGTGATGTCTAAAGAGGCAAACGTTTGATTGACGTATTTGTAGCAAGTGTTTTATTAAGTGTTTCCGGATTGACGGATTAAGGTAAAATGTGACAAATAAATAGATTATGTCCTAGTCTTCTGGGACCAATTTCATAAACGCAATAGGCTACAGATGATAGTGACAATTCACCGTACATTACTGTGTCGACAAGTAACGCTACCGACATACAGACTTGACGTCATAGTGGGCAAGCAATGTATATCGAATATCACAGTCACCTGTCGCCTGTCGCGTTTATGAAATTGGGCCCTGAAGTAAAACATAAAATAGTTTCGTCCTGTAAAATGCTTAAAAAATATATCAAGCGGCTAAAACCGCGTGTAATAAGGTTTATCTTTAAGATGGTAACGCAAATTTCGATCAACTATTATTTAAAGGCGACTTTACTAAGCTTTACAAGACACAGATACTAACAGATTAACCTCATACCTTGACTCTCATTGAAAAACCCGAGCACCATGATGACGATGACGACCAGGCCGATTTCAAGCCTGTAGCTGACCCGGCAGACCGGCATCGCTAACGTCCGCCACATGGCATGCAGCCTCAGCCCATCCTCCATTCGTTGTACACCACTTCAAGCCCGTGTCGGGTACGCTTGGGGTACATCATCTGAAACCAAAAAATATTATGTAATATCATGCGGACGTAGAACAGGGTAGGTTTTTGCATGAAAAATATAGATAAATGCCGCACGGTCGCAGCTGATTTGTGGATATGGTTTCGCGGAGTAGCAAGGTAATTTGTTCCAGTTTGTTGATACCTCCGCAAAATAACGCCAGGATCGAAGAATTACAAAAAACTGGCAAATCTTAACCCTCTCGGTTGGCAACCTATGTGCAATCTCTTCGGTGTTGCGGATGTCCGTGGGCGATGGTGAACAAGATCACTTACCATCAGATTGATAGTGATCACTTGCTCATGAGCCTTCGATATCTAAATTTTGAAGGATGGATTAGATTGTTGAACCAATGAGTTCATAATAACAACTAAGGTGTCCTAATAATGCACCCTGTTGACCTTCCATTGGCAGGTGGCCTTTTTTACGTGAAAAGTATGGAACGATGGTAGTCATGCAGCCTTAATATGGATTGAAAACTTTTGATACGTCGTTAATGCCGACAATGTGGGCGTTCTTGCTATATTTAGTCTTCACCAAAAAAACTTATTATGAATTCAAATTTCTCTCAGAAGTAGTCTAAAAAAACACATCGATTCTTAAAAATTTAAGACAATTTTTGGTCGCAAAAAATTAACATTAAATCAGTAATTCTGTGATCAGATAAGTATATTCCGAAAAGAGAGGAAAATTTTGCCAATCGTCATGCAGAATGGTCGTTTGAAGTATAATAATATAATTGGTTGTGACCAAATTCTTCGACAGAGCTTTCCGGCTCCCAACACAGTCACAAGCAGTCTTTGGATAGCAGCAAACAATTTTATCAATCGGGTCGAGGAAATATTTAAAGCCCTTGAGCTTCGTCGGTTTATTGTTGAAGCCTTATTTGTGCCAACGCATTTAATCAAAAATTCAAAAGGGAAATTGATCTGATAATACAAAAGCGAGACCGGCATTACCCTTCGTTTTTCCTTGTTAAACTTCGGCTAACTGGCTCCAACCGATTTCAACAAAAAAACAAACTCATTAAAACAAAACTGAATGATCCTTTCTCTTCACTATACGCGAATCATTTTTCGGGGTTATTCTTGGAGAAATTTCACCCTCCCTTTCCCCTGTTATCCACCGAAACTTCTCAATTAGTGAGTTTACCGCTTACAAAGAAAGTTAGGAAACTTCCTCAGGCCATTAAAGCGTCTTTTTGAATCACCCGAGAGTTGCTAACGTGCAACTTTTAATGTCTTCCAGTGAACATTTTCTTTGTGTTGATGCTACGGTTGGGTGGCCAAACAAAAAACAAGCGCGTATAAGCAGGTCCAATGGAGAGGGTCGATATGTTTTCGCTGATCCTCTTTTTACAGAACGCTGGAACTATCAGTACGGAAATCCGATCGCGGACGTAAAAAAACAAGTCGATTTTTATAACTGTGCAGTTTTCCTCCGTAGATGCTTTATTACTGAACTGCCAAATTCCATTGAAATACGATCAGGTCGGTTTCAAAATTTATGGACATAATTCTCAATGAAAATAAATTGGCAAAGATACGGGTCGCAATAATTTTTATTAAAGGGTTTGATTCAAATGTTTTTTTTTGAGACGGACGGTTAGTACATATTTTTACTTTTGTTTGATCATTTTCTTTCTTATCATTTTACGTCTTAACCTTTTAGGGGCTTTCCTAATTTGTTAAACTCTTGTCAAAAACAAAAACAACACTTAGAGCCTTTTGAAGATAAAGTTAAATGCATCCGCTATGAATAATACTCTTAGACTAAGATGTTTATGGAAGAATGCTTACGTGTTTTTGCAGTCTTCAAAACTGTTTGATGTAAAGGTTTCTCTGCGAGAATTATGAAATAAAATTGACAACTCAGGTATGCTGATCTTGCTCGTAGATCGACAAGATGATAAAACTGAAGATAACCAAAATTGATTTGAATTATAGAAGAACATAACTTTCTGAAATGGTTAAAGAGTAATTTAACCACAGCAAATTTGAAAAAAAGGCAAGCCGTTTGCTCGTATTTTATGCGGGCTTAACTTTCAAGGCTCTTTACACGTGTTTCACAATGGAAATAAGAACTGGTTTATTATAGATATTTTAAGCAAAACATTAACATTGTTAATTTTAAGTATATTCAGCTTAATCCATTTACTTCTCTGAATAGTTTATTGTTGTAACTTCACCCAAAGATGTCGGATCTACCAGATACTGCCCTGATTATTTGTTTAAAGTCAAATACAAAGTCAAATTATTACATCTGAAATATTAAAAAAACAATAACACATCTTGACAATTTAACACAGTAGGTGTCCAATATTTGTATCCAGGGATCGCCAATAACAAGTCGGGATTATTTTCAAACATCCCTGTCGAAGATATAGTCATTGATTTTATAATACGCCCGAGAAATTAATGTCTTCTTAACAATAGATTTGAATTATGAATCATTTTATTCAGTAGCGTCGTTGTTTTGTTCAAAAATGAGTATCGTCTAAATTCGTAATTTTATACGTTCCAAAATTCTTTGCAGTATTTATTCAGATAAAATGTACACAAAGTTACTATTAAAATCGTAATTTTACAAAGTTTGAATAGGTACAATACGAGATACTAATGATACTGGGTAAAATGATGGATTACCTTCTTTATCTTTTATTTTAAAATAATCCTGAGCCAGCCCAAGTAAGGGGCAAAAAGGCGGAGGCACTTTCATCTTGCTCCAACAAAAAAACGGAAGTGTGACAGCAAAAAACTTTAATTATTTCGTACGTAAGCCACTTGAGAGGGATTTATCTCGCAAAAACCTCCGCCAGATAACGGTGCGAGTTGAAAAATTACGTATAAATGCGAGAGGCAATCTACCAACAACTGCGCGTTACTCCAGTAGGTAAATTGGAATACAAATACGAAAATGATAATTGTCTATAGTCCTTTTAGTAAATTGTTTTAAAATTTTGCGCTCATAACGGGTCATCGCTACCACCATCTTGCTCGCTAATCCTGCCGCTAAGCAGCAGTGCTTGCACTGTTGTGTTCCGGCGAGGAGAGCAAGACCGCCGGTGCAATTACTGGAGAGGTATTCCATCAATTAGCCCTCTGGGTTGGCAACGCATCTGCACTCTCTTTGTTGTTGCAGGTGTCTATAGGCGGTGGTGATCACTTACCATCAGGTGACCCACTTGCTTGTTTGCCTTCCTATGTTGTATAAAAAAAAAAAATAAGCCTGTGTAAACACATGTTTTTGTCGTCAAACGGGACTTGAATGCGGTAAAATCATTGTTTATTTACCTTGACGTCAAACGACGTCCGTATTATAAAAAGTTACATAATTTAACAATTTATATCACGAGTGGATTTCAATAGTGCGGCTGCTTCTAGATAAATCAGCAAGTATCGCTCCAAATTTCAACATTCCAGAGCGTGTGATAGTAACATAATTCCCCTCACTTCCTGTCTGTATCTTAGTGCAAACTTGCACACTTTATTCTAGTGCTCGTTAGTTCCAAACTTGCCGTCTTGTTCGTGAATATGGAGCAGAGATTATTCCAGCAGTTACTGCCAGCAATTGAGTTAAGCGACGAGTTACAAGTGTGGCAAAATTCCAAAGTTATAATGGCGACGATCTGTTTTTAATACTTTCATAGGCTTGCACATCATTTTTATAAGACTATTATGAATTTCAATTTGGTAGTATACATTTAGCGGTACTAAAACTGCTTGAAGATCAAACTTTGGTTGGTGCAAGACAGTCGAAGAATACCTATAAATAAAATATTAGAGCTCAGACTGAAAACAGACTAAACTTTGCTAAAAGCAAAAGCGGATTATCTGAACGTTAATAACGATCTAAAACTAAAAATCAAGGTTGGATTTAATATTAGGCTGTTAAAAGTTACAAAAAGTCTCTACTGTAAATGGTCCAATAAACAAAATCCGATTTTAATAAAGCCTTATTAAGCAGACGAAAATCTTCCAACGAATCATTCACCTATTAAGTTTATATTTTATATCATAATGTTATAAATATAAATTACTACCCGTGATTTTGTTCGCATGGAGTCCAAAAACTCCGTGTGTTGTGCAAATAAATCATAACCTATAGATATTTTTATGTCTTACCTACTCGTATATTACTGTAAAGTTTCATCTTAATTCGTTCAGTAGTTCGCGTGAAAGAGTAACAAACATACGTCCTTCCTAAGAAAACTTTTAAAGTATTTATTCATAAATCAACTAACTTTTGCCTTTTGATATCGTCCGTAAAGATTTTAGATAATAATATCATACAAACTTTTACCCCATTATATCCAACTGGATTTGTATGATTCAGATGAACGATTCCTTCAGTCTTAACTCTGCGCCTGGATCCTGTATCATACTGATTCCTAGGTCAGGATCCAAAGTGTTATAAAAAACATAAATTACAAAAAGAGATACAGTGATGTACAAACGCGAATTTATCCCTTTAAGGGATGTCTAATGTAAAGTTGTTATGCTATTTTAAATTACAAATACCAAAATTTTAAGTCCTAGGTATAGAAGTTTAGGCTGTACTTTGTCTATCAGTTAGGGAAGCCTTTTATAAGCTTTTATTTTATAATAGTAGTATTCGTTTATCGTTATCCCGCGGGAATTATGCATTTCAACGAAATAAAAAGTATTCTATATGTTAATCCAGGGTAAAAACTATCTCCATTTCAAATTCCATTCAGAACCGTTGAGCTGTTTTAGTGTGAAGAAGTACTAAAAAGCTATGTCACATAAACTTTCAGCTTTATAATACTAGTAGGATGTTCTAACTATTTAGTTCGCTTTGTTGTCTGAAGGAGCCAAGACCTACTGGAATTTACTCATTTGCACGCACCGTTTCGCATTCGTCTTCATACTAAGAGAAAAATCGTCCCCAGGGTGGGCTAACATATTATGCAAAAGCACTTTTGCGGTGCGCTTCTAGAGTAACACCTTTTTGGGGAGTCACTTTCAGGAAGGTAGGCTTATTCCCTAATACATCATTTTAACTCTGGGGTTCTGTGCCTTTTACTGAAATTACAGTATTTATTATGAAACTGTGGTTATACCTTTAATGCAGTCATTGCTTTAATTCTTAATTTTTAAGGTGAGGTACTCAAGGAGCAAAGGAAAGCTCTGTTCTAGTCGCTTTGCTGTCTACACCGCTAACGCTATATCTATCTATGTCACTAACGTACTGAGGTCTAAAACTAATGTTTGAGAGTCAATAACATGTTTTAAATTATTTTCTCTCTATAAGCCTCCAAGAAGATTTCTATCGTTATAGCAATCTTCTTCTCATTGACACAGATTAAAATTTATTTGCCGTTAACCAACTCCATTTTTTCTTAGATAGGTATTTCTATTAATGTAGATCTTTATTTCTCTTATCCACATTACCTACTCCTATTTTAATTATGAATACAGTTTTCAAAACATGAATACTATCGTTCTTGTCGCTTCGTTTACACCAACTAAATTCCAAATTTCTTCGGATTCCTAAAAATTTAAGTTCGGCATAGTACACGTAACCACGTAAAATTTTTCACGAGACCCATGCAAATGTAAACTTTTACATACAAATACGGGGATTTGCATTGTAAGTGGATTCTCAGTTCTCGGTAGCGGGGTAATCAGAAATGAAGTATTTTAAACGAAGTATTACTTAGAATTCGTCTTTCGACTTCATGAAAGAATTCATGATCATTTAATTCGAATAAAATCGTTGGTACAAAATTGCACCCTGAGTTTCAGTTTTAGGGTTAAAATTTATGCTTAAAGTTTCTATTTCATTTTGGCTCAGTTTTATCTTCGTAGCCGCAATTCTGTCTTGATTCAATAGGGATTTATTTCACAAAACAAACACACTTATTGCATCTTTGTCTAGATAAATAAATCTGCAAGATCTTCATAGTTTATGATCACATGTCAATATTACTTTTGAACTCTTAAGTGTTCATTTACCTTATGGTTAGTTAGGTTCTGCAGGTTGGTAGCAACTCCTATAGCAACCCGAGAAGAGAAAAGAACTTTAAAATATTTCACATTTTTACTCGCATATTCTTGAGTAAAATTATCTTTCTAGAAAAAATCGGAAGATAATCTTGTTTCTTCATAATCGGATTGGTTTCCATTGGTTCTCATGCCTGCGTCGAAATTAACTGTCTCAAGAAACAATTTACGACCTCATTCGAATCGATTTCCCTTAAAATGCATAGTGCCCGCATACGAACGACTTCTCAGACGAACACTCTAAGCCTTTACGCGGAAATATATTCATGATGTATACTCCAAATCCCTGGGAAAATATTTTTTCCGTGATGGACATTGGAGGCGATTCCCGCTACCCTCTTTTGTGTGGCCGATATTTACACCGAAGCGTCCGTATACATTATTCATAGAATTGTTATGCATTTTGTATTCGGATATTGGTTCGACATGCACCTGTTTGGGTTAAAGTGTTGTTAGACAGTTAGGTATTATCAGTCTATTTCGATTGCAGCTATTTATATGAACTAAAACGGGACGTGCTCATGCAAAAATCATATTTAATGTACATCGGCGTTGGGGCTGAGAAATAAATCGCACTGATTTGTTTATAATATTAAAGTGACATTTAGCATTCAAAATTATTTATTTTATGCCACAGACAGACGTGCCGTATAAAATGTGACAAAATTTTACGACTGGTATGCAAAACGATCAATTAACTAGCTAACAAGTGCGTTAGGTCACACATCATCCTCCTCGCCGCTAACTGTCGTAATTGTAACGTAAACTGCTGTTTGATACGACAGTTAGGAGGATGATGTCTGCGAGTGGAAGATGAAAAAGCTCGGTTACGTTAAATTGCGGGCTTATCATGGGTCCCAATCTGATGCACAAGTCAATGTATAGTCGACCAAGTAATTGCTTAACCGCTTTTGAACCTTATCCCTTTGTGATACGGTCGAAAAGTAGTCAAGAAATTTCTTGGTCGACTATACCTACTCGTATGATTTACTCGCTCCTTGTGTGACCTGGAGTTAGCATGACATGTCGTTAAGTGCGTCTTTTCCTGTCGTTTTCCGACTGCGAGAGACCCTGTCTTGCTCTAGCGCACTAGCACGAGTAAGCGAGACAGCGATGCCTTGACTTCGAACTCGATGCTAATGTGCTTAGAGAATAACGGGGCTGAATGCTGGCGCTATTTCTCTGCTGGTACGGACTGTACGGCTCTTAAATCGATAGATTCTCTCAGTTTCGTTAACGTGGGTGTTTCTGCGCACGAGTATCTGAATTTTATTATCGGTTATCACTTTTAAAATCAAAGGTTGTTTAATTCCTAAAGTTTAAAGCTTAATCGCTTAACCTTCTGTTTCATTATCAGATTTTATCACACAACAGATTTCTTAATGGTTGTATATGGTTACTGATTATTCTTGTGTTAGTTTTTTGTTTTTTTGTCACACAAAAATTGCCTTCGTTTTTATTCAGCATTAAAAATATCCTAGTTCTCAGAGTCTCAGGAGGACGGCCTCCTGAGATTTAAGGATAAACTGCTGTATATTTAATATTTTACCCTGTATTACTCAGTGATAGTACAAAATATTTTATGATATATTTAAGAAGAGGCCTCAAGGGGTTTTAGTAGGCATCAAATAATTATCAGAACGTTGAAATATTTAATAACAAAATAGAAAATATATTTTTATTCGCGCTCTTTTCTCTTTGCTTGTTCTCCTGTCTTCGGTTTCAGGGTTTTTCGCTTCGATTCGATCATAAAGCGAGATTTCTCTTTTGGTATTATCAGCGGGGTAAATAGGATTGGGAGGGACAAAGTCTTCAAAAGGGGCATATAAATTTCTTTAAAGGGTTCGCAACGTGCGCCTAAGCAATGTTGCAATTGTCCAGTACTTACTGTCAGTGCACCTAGCAGGAGTCGTCTCCATACACGTTAACTCGCTACGTAACCCAGTGCTTCTCTTTTTAACTATCTCAGTAAGAAAAAAACGCACTGAGTTACATAGCAAGTTAACGCGTATCAATAAGATTCAGGAGCGTATTGACCCTAGGGCCATCCAGGCCATGGCCCGGGGCGCCAGGCTGCGAGGGGCGGCAGCCGCCCCTAAATTGAAATACTTTATTGTCATTTAATGGGGTGCCAAAGCTACATGGCCCTGAGAAGTAGGATCTTACTGATATTAGATGCTTTGATGAGCCACGTGCCTGATTTCCACCTCAAAAATAATATTTTTCGACGTAAACAAATTCTCATCTATAATCAAGTTATACCTCTGACTTTGTCGCAGACTTTTCAAAGCAGTGTCCAATTTTAGACACCATTCCTCAATTCCTATACTTAAGGTATTTCATAATCACATTCATTCAAATCGGTCTAGTCAGAACGTTTATAAATACGTTCATCATGGTTTTCGATGCCAGTGCACATTTCATAAACTGCCTGTGGCACGAACATGATTTATAAGCAGTATTTACTTACATAATTCATAAACATCGAGTAAGTGGGTTTTTTATCAAAGAAACTTAATAATTTAAGCAAAACAAACCGTGGCAAAGGTTCTATATTTGGCTGTGGTTTGTTCGTTTCCCACGTCAACTAACTCTGACATTGTTGGACGGAGCTGGATTATTATTTTCGATAGTTCCGTTTTCTTTTATTTGGACAATAATCCGAAATGTTCTACATTTGCGGGTGGTAGGACCTTGTGCAAAGTCCGTCCGGATCGCAACCACCATCTTCCTTGCTAATCTTGCCGCTAAGCAGCAGCAGGGTTCCTATAATTAAAGAACGAATCGTTTTGCCTAACAACCATTAAATTTAGTCACCTTATTTTTTATACAACATAGGAAGGCAAACAAGCAAGTGGGTCACCTGATGGTAAGTAATCACCACCGCCTATAGACACCTGCAACAACAAAGAGAGTGCAGATGCGTTGCCAACCCAGAGGGCTAAGATGGAATACCTCTTGTGCCAGTAATTACACCGGCAGTCTTGCTATCCACGCCGGAACACAACAGTGCAAGCACTGCTGCTTAGCGGCAGGATTAGCGAGCAAGATGGTGGTAGCGATCCGGACGGACCTTGCACAAGGTCCTACCACCCGCAAATATTTCCGCTGTTGGAATATAAGAACGTCACAACAGTCGGTTAGTGTAATACAGTTTCTTGGTAAATAGAAAAAGATGTCATATAATGGAATAGAAATTTGAAAACATAAACTCGACTCCTTACAGCGTTGAACGACTTTGTAATTTACACTCATAGTCTTAAGACTGTACTTTATCGTGCAATTATAACTTTATTTCACCTCGATGTTTCGGTATTGCAACAAAGAGAATATATTGTTGCAAATCGGCAAGATAATACATTTAGTACCTCGTCAAAATTCCGGTTAAATAATTTTAAACAATATGCACTTCTTCCGCGGAGGCTCAGGATTAAGGACCACGGACTGGTCCGAAACATGTCGAGCAATCGACTTCAAATACTTAAGTGATCCGTTTGTATTAATATGTCCGAATCTCACGATAGTTTTATGTTAGAAATACTTCACTAAATGAGCTAGGAATTTATTAGCAGGTAAATAACTATTAACATACCTGTTGTGTTTTACAACAATTTAGTACATTTTATTGATATACGATAGAAACGTCAAGATAGAGTTCTTCTATTGTCGACACCTTATCTATAATTAGCATTTTCAACCTTATTACAACGCAATAGTGGCGACAAATCTTCAAATGCTAGATGCTAATGACTAGTACTTTAGGTGAAAAAAAAAGTGGTATTTGCTAAATAAAATATGCAAATCAAATGTTTTGTTTTATGAAGTTTTCTATAAAAGTTTTTCAAGTACAATACCCATGAGCCAATAAGCTTATGTTGAGATTCTGTGCCCAGGCGTACCTACTGTTGATATAGGTAACAATGTTTATGCCCGGTTTCCTGTAAGTTGATGTTGGTTTAGGACCAGAGAAATTTACGAGTTGTTAGTATAATGTGAAAATACGATGTTTCACCAAAACACGAGCTTCAGAGTTTCATTGTGAAGAATAAAGATGTTTTAGGAGGGATTTAAGCTACGCGGGTTTATCTGTAATGTTTCGAAATGTTAAGCTACAAATAGGAATGAACTACTAAAATGTTTTTAGCAACGGTTTTTAATATTCATCAGAAAAGCAGCGGTGGCGGTGGTTGAAATTTCTCTGTATGTGTTCCTTTTTGTTAACTTTTATGAATCAATAAAGAGTATTTCTTGTTGTTGTAGTTGTTGGTGGCTGATCTAAGGTTTTTGCTCCCTCAAAATACGCACTTACAATTATCAAAGACAATTTTTCAAAATCTTTATTAAGATCTTTTCAGACAGATTTCTTAGAATTATCTCTGAAAGATCATGCATGATTTTTGGGTGTGAACGAAGATGAAGAGATTGAAAAACAGCGAACTGATGTACTGGTTTTAATCAAATTTTAGTAAGGAATAAAAATACAGAAGAGTCCTGCGGTTATATTAATAGGTCATCGTATAAAACACTAAAGGCCAGATTTGTTTTGTAACCTAAAATAATATTAGGTCAAACAATGATTTATTGGCAAGCAATTGGTAAAGTAACTATTGTAATTCCTTTGTAATAAATGTATTATTATTTCCGAAGCCCGTCCTTAGTAACTAGAAGGCGATACCAACAACGGAAAAAGTATTTTCTATACTAAATCTGCTTACAACAAGCCTATCACGACCTACATAGCCTGGGAGAGTAATCCAATTACTGTACACCTAGCACGAATCTTCTCGATACACGTTAACTCGCTACGTAACTCAGTGCGTCTCTTTCTAACTAGCCCAGTGGGAGAGAGACTTACTGAGTTACGTAGCGAGTTAACGCGTATCGAGAAGATTCGTGCTAGTTGCACTGATTGCGTGATATTTAACTCTAGTCAGGACTTAATAGACACGGATGTCAACGAGTTCTAAATATACCTAACATACGTTTTGCTTTTTAATCTCTAGTTACGTGGTGCGAACCGGAATAATATTTTTGCTTCTTACGTTGACGATTTTTGAGTCGACTATTATTTAAGTTGTCAGTGCAACTGTGAAAGTACTCGTAAGTCACAACATAGAACTCTCTCTCTCCAAGCGGGTGTTATGCCTGGGGACCGAAGTCCGAAGGATGGAAGTTGGAATTTGTATATACTATGCGTCTGTGTTACGAAACTTCGTTGGCATGATGTAGCTCATGCCAGTTGGTTTCCTGCGTTCTAAACTAGATGGAGTTAGAGTCGCTACAGAACTAACATGACTGCTCGAGTTTAATTTACCATTGCCGCTTGATGTCGCTCTAAGTACGTTCAAAGGAAGGGGATATGCACTATAGGATGAATTGACCTTAAACTGTAATTTTAGGTCTGCTCGTGACCACGAAAGTTGCTGTATGGACGAAACGTCGAGGTAAATAAACAGTTTATTATCGCGCTAAAGTCCTGCTAAACGAAATAAGTATGTGCGAAAGTTAAAAAAAGATTGGTCATGTTAGGGCCATGGGACTAAATAATTTTGATGTTTAGTAAAACATTTTCATTCCATGTTTTTGTAATTATTGCTCGGATTTTTATACTGAACATAATTTAACAAACAAAAGGCAACAAAAAATTAGGATATAACCTTCCAATCGTAAAAACACTGCCTGACGGTTTTAAGTATCAAAATTAAGCAAATGAAGAACAACCCTTTACATTCTTCATCTAACTAATTAAAACAGCAACATATAAATCATTTAATATTTTAAAGAGCTTAGCTAAAGCGGATGTCGTAAATTCAAGTCCTGCCACGCGGACTTAAATCTCTCAGCTTAACGTATAATACGACTTTATTATTTCCAAAGAATTTACTGAAATAGTTCTTTACTGCAAATATATTTTAGGCAAAATTCTAAATCAGCAATAGCAGATCAGCATTCAGAATAAATTTAGTGCAACTAGGCCTAGCACGAATTTTCTCAACATTCCGTAACTCGCTACGTAACTCAGTGCATCTTTCTCCTACTGGACTTATTATACGAGACGCACTGAGTCACTTGCCGAATTACGAAGTATCGAAAAAGTTCCAGCTAGATGCACAGCTTATAATAGTCGTGAAAACGTCGGAATTTTATTCAGAAAATAAATTAGCCTCTTTGCTGAAATGAACATGCCATCGTGACATTCTGCGAAATAACTATAGTTAACGAAGTGTTCACCATATTCCGTAGGTATATTAATACTTGGAACAATTCCAAATGGGGTTGGGGGTCCATACTGTTATTATTTACTGCGAGGCATATTTTACTCCTGAATTTTAACGTTATGTGGAAAATATTAAAATGTGAGGACTTGAACATTTTTGGCTCACCTACCCTTATTTGGAATTATGGGTGCGTTCGGGAAAACCACGGCGATAAGTATAAAAACTTGGCGCAAAAAGGACGGTGTATCGTCACTAAATTCTTTTTTATTGGGCCCTCTGGGTGTTTTATAAGCAGAGAATGAATCATTGGCTGGTGAAAATGTTGATTGTGAGTGTACCACAGGGACGTAGGTTTGCACGTACAAGTATTAATATGGATGCAGTCACTCGACAAAGCCTCGGGTCGATCATTTATATCGCTGGCTATTTATTAGGGCAACGCAAAAATTATTAAATTTTAACGATGCAACCCGGAGCGTTGGTGGCCATGAATCGTGATCGTGAGGTACCTACCAAGTTCGATTCCCAGCGGCTGCCAATGAGTTTTTCTAACTTACACTGTAGTAACAAATGCTCTTACGGTAAGAGAAACCGGTAACCATGATCTTGTCGATCCAGTTTTCTTACAACAGTGGTTGTGGAGGTTAGATGCCCGTCGCTTTGATAGAATAACCCGACCTGTCAAATCTGGGGTCATGGTTAAATAAAAACGTACCCCGGATTAAGAAACTGGATAAGAACTACAAAGATGATTTATTTATTTATTTATTTATATTTTTTCGGAGAACCAACAGCTTACAGACACACATAAACATCTTCAATAACATTAACAAAGCCAATTATAGGATCTCACAAGTAGCCAATGATGAAGTTCTTCTGCTTCATTCCAAATGAAATCCCATTTCAGAAGAACATCATCTTAACTCAATGCTGGTTTCTAAATCACAACCAACACATTGTTTTAAAGTTTTTTGTCAGTAATAGTGTAATGGTGGCAAACTTGAAAAGGCCTTCCAATATTTTTATTCGTTCCTGGCATTGGCATCTTCTTGGAACTGAAACTGTACCTAACTGATCTTAATAAGTACACTCAATTTTCCCGTTCCGTGGGCGGGCCTACTCCATCTTCAATAGGAAATTTTAGATGTCGTCTGCTATTTTTATATGCGACCCACATTCAACCGGATTAGCCGTTTATTCCGGATTCGGCGATCTTATTCACCAAAAGGAATCGCAAGTTGCCAATAGCTAAATTATTTTGCTGAAAAAGATTGAGGTAATTGAAAGTCTGCTGTCATGACGGCCAATTTTAGGAACTAATTGGAAAAATTGTGAAATAGGTAAGATTTCGAGTATTACAGGTCGTTTTATAAGAACTCCTACAGAAAATGTAGACATATAGAGATTCGGTGGCAACTATTTGCAAATCGACTTACTTCTAGCTTATACTTTAAAGCTTGAGGACTGGAAACGAGCGGGTGGCAGGACCTTGTGCAAGGTCCGTCTGGATTGCTACCACAATCTTGCGCGCTAATCCTGCCGCTAAGCAGCAGTGCTTGCGCTGTTGTGTTCTGGCGTCGAGAGCAAGACAGCCGGTACAATTGCTGGCACAAGAGGTATTCCATCTTAGCCCTCTGGGTTGGCAACGCATCTGCAATCTCTTTGGTGTTGCGGGTGTCTATAGGCGGTGATGATCACTTACCATTAGGTGACCCAACTAAAAAAAACGAGTAGCTTGTAGTGATCTTACAAGAGTTACTTTTAACTTTTGAAGTACGGACCCCTAAAAAATGCACTGCAAAATTGACACATTTTATGTAATGTAAATGAGAAACACGCAGCGGTGCAATTCTAGTGTCAGCAAGGTGAACATAATAAGACAATATTCGAGGTTTGTCGAAACGAACTGTCAAATCCCGTTGAAATCTGTAATTTTTCGTAGCATCTCACACATAAAACTACCGTGAGACTCGGCCATATTAATAAAACGGATCACTCACGTATTCGTATTTTTTATCGTCGTCACGCCACCGCCGCGGGAGCTCATGATTAAGGACCACGGACTGGTCCGAAACATGTCGGGCATTTCTCGACGTACAAATACGTGAGTAATCCGTTTTATTAATAAGCATCTCACACGTTCAAAGTTCGCAAACTTCTCATTCTAAGAAAAAGTTTAATTGCTAAGGGAAACTTGGCAATAGAACGAAGCAAGTGGTATCAAATACACTTAATTTTCAGGGTTGCAAATCTACACTAATAGAATAAAGAGAAAAACTTTGTTTGTTTGTTTTTTTGTTAGTTTGTTTGTATGTAGGGGGTAATCTCTGGAACTACTGAACCGATTTCAAAAATTCTTTCACAGATAGAAAGCTACACTATTCCTGACGGACATAGGCTACTAATTTTACGTGAACGAAGTCGCGCGCGTCCGCTAGTAATTTATAATTATGGATGAAAATTCTATGTCAAAAGCCTTTAAACTGAGCTCCGGATTCTACCGGTCCAATCCATCACACGCCACCAGTGGCATCTGACGACAGAAAAATTAAGCGTCCGAATCGTTTTTTAAACGCAGACAGAGTTACCATCAATCATTCGATCGTGGTAATTTTTCAATGTCAATTTAAAGTTGTAAGGGATGGTAACGTAGCCATACTGCAATAGAACAGCAGGGATAGAAATAAATATATTTATTAAGGCTTTCATTGATTTTAATGACATTGGGAAATTAATTGTTGACTTTTGTTCTATATGTTTTAAAACTAGCAGAATGTAAGGACCAGTCAGTTAAAAGTTCAGCCGTTAAGCAGCAGTGCTTGTACTGTTGTGTTCTGACGTGAGGTATTCCATTTTAACTCTCTGGATTGGCAACGCATCTGCAATTTCTTAAGTCTTAGACATCCGTCTATGGGCGGTGGTGATCGTGATCACTGTCTCGTTTGCCTTCCTATTTTATAAAAGTCCAAGCCGAAGATGAGGCACTCTAAGATACTGTCGATCTATAAATTGATGTTATCGGTCTATCCATTTGCGTTTACAATTAACAGGCCCAACACAATGATGGACATGATTTAGCAGAAGGTCAATTGAGTTTTATTTTCGTTCCTTTTTAGATTCATTGAGTCTGACATTACACAAAGTTCTTGCAAAATGATCAATCAAATATAAATACCACATCTGACGAATGAACATTATTGAGTAAAAGCCTTCAGTAGTCTTTCAAAGGCTTTGATACGGAAATTTAATGGTTATTGGCAGGCAAATTCTGTGGAAATTAAAATCAACCAATGCAAAATTACTAATATACCCAAAAAAGAACGAGAACATTCTATGTATAATGTTGTGATAAAGCGAAAGTAGATATTTTTTTATTGCGGCAATAAAATTAAGAGAGCTTCACACCAGGTTGGTTTTTTGATAAAAAATACTGTTCAAAACAGGACTAAATTATTAAGAAATAATTGGAGACAAATACAGTTTTTCACTCTCTTTTTTTATATTTTAGAAATGAACGAAAATTACTTATAACCGTTCTTAAAAATACTTCGTACCTTTTACTGCAAAAAGGGATTACACTTAACAATATTCTATATTTTATTTGTATACTATTTTAAGTTCACTTAAAATATTTAAAAAGTTCTGCAATTTATTTTTATTATATTCACCCACCCGCTTTCAGTGGTAAAAAAATGTTAGCATGCATAATACTATACTTCACTATGTAAACTTTACATGCGATACGTTGAGCACATTTTCAAAACAAAACACAGTCATTATTTTGTAAATAATATAAAATACGTTTGATAATATTTGCTTCACGTCAAACAGAATCAAAACATTAATTTATTCCGACATGTTATTTGGAACGTTAAAAAGAAATTATTTATGCGAATCCTCGATGATCAAAGCGTCCATTTCAATGCTCATTATAACGCCTAATAATATACAAAAGATATATAATTTAGAACTTTATAATATCAGTTAAAAGGTTCTTACTTGTACTTTTAACTGCGAGCAAGTATGTCGTATTGCTTCAAAACTGCATTTAATACAAATTTGTGGTTGATGTTATTAAGTTTATTTAACGTGTGCTGACCATTGATTACTGGCGTCATTTCATTTAAAATGATAATTAATTATAACGGCAATATTGGCTGTGATTAAAAAATATTTTGATGTCGCTTGTTGAACGAAATGCAATGTTGATAATGACTGAACATGAATTAAGTACCTATTGTTAGTTATGAATATGAAATTCTATTAATTTGCGTGATAAATGTTATATTTATTCTGAAGTACTATAAACTTAAATATAATTAAACAATAAAACTAGACAAAAACTAAATATAAACTAAACATTAGTACTAAAATTATAACTAAAATATATCAAAAAAAGAAGGCCCCCTTGGCATGGTACCGAAGATACTGGCAGCATTACCTCTCTGTATAGTTAAGCTTATACGCTGTGCGAGGTAGCTGCCAACTCTTCGGTTGCCTGGGACGTCGATCAGCCTCTTTGAGATCTCTTAGAAGAGGCCTAGTGCACTAGGACCCCACGGACCAAGGGTCTCACCTCCGTTTGCGTTAGCTGCAAGTGTTAAAATGGCTCAGTCGTTTAAATTAGTTGTATTTTTCAATATGAAGTTGAAAATAAGTTTAGTATAAAATAACCGATTTCTTAGCAATATAAAACGTACGTATGATTCTGTATATGCTTCTGTTTACGTTGATAAATGTGCATAGACAAAAGGCGTTTGTAACAGTCTTACTGTGTAATTATAAACATTGAAGAAATCAAATACCTACTAGCATTTTTTTCACTTTTGGATTAGCAGCAGTTTTATTTAGCAGCGCTTTACTTTACTAGAGAAAAAGAAAATTGCCAAATTAAGTCATTCCCAAATAGTTATAGGAATATTTAAGGGATATGTTAACTTTAATAACTCCCACTCTTGCCCTAGGGAAATTCGGTATTAAGAATGAATAAATTTATTCACAGCAACCACAGCCCTTTTTAATCTGATTCACGTACAAATATTCTCAGGGTACGAATAAAATTTGTCTCGGTAACTAATTTAAGTAATAACGGTCTTTGTAGCTGATGCATATGAGCAAACGCTCGTATGTTTGAATGGTCCCGCCATCATTGTCAACGGCTTTTTAATGTGCAAGCAATATGCAACGGAAACGGTGGTTTCGAAAATTACAGGTGAATACTACTTCCATATGTTCTGTGGTTGCCGCATACTAAATATGTCACACTATATTATCGATAAGTACTATCGATAGTTTGAGTATCGATAGGTGACTTCGAAAAATAGTCACAATATCGATAGGCCTATCGATAGTATTGATACTATCGAAAAGCAATACTATTCATCCCTATCGATAGTATTGGATTTGATGACTATGGATACTATCGATAATATCGATACTATTGATAGGCCTGTCGATATTATGACTATTTTTCGAGGTCACGATACTTTCAACTATACTATCGATAGTTCTATATATTGCCGCAACGCTAAGCTACATCAAAAAGCTAGCTCCCTAGTCATCAAAATAAAACTGTAATAGTAACAATGGTTTTTGCCTACAAAATGCAATTCATTTCCGTATTCCAGCTGTCTTATTGTAATTCAAAAACATTTGAAATGCGTTGAATGTCGGATAACGCACAATTAAAAGGTCTGGAAGTTAGAGCTAGAATTAAAAAATTCAACGGAACAGTGTTTGTCGGAGTGAAACGGTCCGAAAGTTACGGCGCTGTGACAGACAGGCGTAACCCGGGGAACTTTTACTGTGAGAAAAGTACGCTTTTTTAAATAAAAGTTTCCCATTAACTCTGAAAAATTGAATTAATTTTAAATAAACTTTGACTGGAATTTGAATTAAAGATGGTCTAGAGGAAAACCTGAGTGTTTTAACAGTAAAAGCTTAACAATAAATAATTATTTGGATTGCATTAAAGATTTAAGAGGCTCTTAAAGTCACGTATAGCAAAACAATGGGAAGTCGAATCAGATAGGTTTAAAAACAAATCTACATCAATTTTGTGGTCTAATATGCAGGTGTTTTAAGGAAATTATGCATAAAAACACAATAATAAAAAATCAATCAATTTTATTGTAAATTTTGTACAAAAGCTGTTGGTTCTCCATATTAAATAAATAAATAAATCCTTTCATTTTATTCACTGACCTATAAGTAATGGACTTCTAGTCAGCGTTTAAAATATGGCCCTATCAAAAGTCGAACCAAAGTACAACAAATCGACAATCGCTCGCGCTGTCAGTCTGTCGGACCGATGGCGCTGCTGTCAATACTATTATTTTGTAAAAAACCTATTTGCAGCGAAACTTACTAAATTATTGTTTTATGCAGTTAGACGTAAAGTTGTTAATCCAATGACTATAAATGGTAAACTAATACTTTGCATTTCTAACATTGGCGTCAACCTGTATTCTCATGTCGGGCCGTTTTTCTGCTGTTATTTAGTATGGCACTGTACATCCATATATTATAATATCATTGATTTTATTAAAAAAAAATCATAAGATTAAGACACAGAAATAATGGCTAATTACGTATCATTTGAGGGTTTCCTGCAAACAGATTTTTAGTATGTTTTTCTATCATAATGAAAATCCAAATAGCATAAAATTTAAATGGTACGCAACTTAATTACCTTACCTATTAAGTTAGTTTGCAATATTTTATTTTATTAGTGAAAA
Source organism: Ditula angustiorana (assembly GCA_963691745.1). Lineage (NCBI taxonomy): Eukaryota > Metazoa > Arthropoda > Insecta > Lepidoptera > Tortricidae > Ditula > Ditula angustiorana. Next base: position 5,969,165 of record OY829495.1, read on the forward strand.
TAAGAATTTAAATGAATGTTTTACTCGTAGTCACTTTGACACTTCAGTTGTTTAGCAAAGGCCATGGCGTAGTCACGTTTAGCATGAATTTTTAAGTTATTTTATTAAAGTATGTGATACTGGCTACAACACATGTTGCTAAGCTTTAAAAAGCTTACAGAGAACTTCAACACAATTTTAAACATAAAAGGAGTAGCTAAAACTATACATTCTGAATATCCCTTTCCACGTAGTTTCAGAATTCTAAAAGCCTTTCTAACTTTAACACAGTAGAACATCTACAAATAATATGCCGTATACATACAAAACAGATTCTACTTACACTCGCCATTCAGCTTTTTAACAGGCTTTAAAAGCTTTTACGAAATAGACTTCAATTCAAGGAAAATTTCTAAAATGCTGTTAGTAAAAACTTATTTTTATTAATTTGGAGATTTTTCATTTTGTTTAATGTCCCTTCTGAAACGTGATTGGAATTTCATACGATTGACAAAGTTGGTGTTACGTGAGGCGAAAAAGAAATAGTTAATCGTAGTGATGTCAAACTATCGATAGTCTCGATCTCGCAATCGATACTTAATCCTGCAAGCAGTTAAGATAATAATATCGATAGTATCAATAGCGTAAGGGGTTAATTCTTTAGACAATACCATCGATAGTAGTAATGGTTTAGTAACTTATGCTTTCCACCACCAGCATTTATTACGCATTCGTGTTTTTAAAACCATCTTATTTTTGTTTGTCTTCGCTAGATTCAGATTTCCTGTCAATCAGTCAAAGATATAATGGCAGAGATACATTGAATGGATAATTTAGCCGGTGTATGTGTTCTTAAATTTTCATTTCTAATATATTAAAAGTGTTACTACATTTTGCACTATAGATTTAATTATCGATAAAATTGTTGATATTTTTACCAATACTAACGATAGTTTTGTCGATAGTCGGGTATTGACCCGCATCACTAGTTGATCGCGTACGGTCGGCGATGTAATGGAATCAGCGAGACAGGAATTATGTTAATCTTGCTGAACACATCGCGAGGCTAATTTGGGGTTTTATTGCCTTTGGAAACTCGTGCGTTACTGTTTCTTTGAGAATTTTTGCCAAATCAGATCAGTTCGTGCCTTCTGATGTTTCCATGTCTACCTACGTACTAAGAATATGAACTAGTGCTCGGATGTAGGTACACCCAAACACAGATTCATCAGAATAGGTACTCCACTTAAAAGAAAGAAAACATTTCTTCAGGTTAAGACAAAAACACTTAAGACACAAAAGAAAAGCAAAATTTCACCGTTGACGCTGTAAGAGACTGCACAGCATAATACGCTGCTGCAAATGGCAGTGGTCAGTACACCTGATCGTTAATCCGTCAAACGGTTCAAAGTTTTATGATTTCCAAAGATTCGGAGATTGAAGGTGGTTTTGCAAGGTCCACTTGGATTGCTACTACGATCTTGTTCTCTAATCCAGCCGCTAAATCATAATCATAAATCATTTATTACCAGGCTACAAAAGGCCTTTACATAAATACCTTACATAAATAACATACATAATGATATAAAACGCAAAAATAAAACTAAATTATTTCGGTGACGATTCGGCGTGGCTCTGTCGGATTGCCGATGTTTGCACTGTTGTGTTTTGGCATGGATAGCAAGGCAACCGTTGAAATTACTGGCACAAGAGGTATTCCATCTTAGCTCTCTGGGTTGGCAAAGCATCTGCAATCTCCTTTGTGTTACGGGTGTCTATGCGCGATGGTGATCAGGTAATCCACTTGCTCCTTTTTCTTTCTATTTTATAAAAAAAGGTGCGTATAAATTGTCCTTCTAAAAATTGTATGGAGTGAGTGAATTGATACGGTCAATTTAAGAACCGAATATCGATTATCAACCGTAATAACTCGTTTTGTATTTACAGTATTACACTTTGTCACATATAAGATATTCCATTATGAAAATCTTTGATACCAATGTTATTTCAGTCCCATTGTATGCGGCATATCGTATTTTTTCTCACGCCAATGGGTAAGCAGGGCAGGCTTTCTTTATTTCTGCTGTGCAAAAAAGACTATTGAAAATTATCTTTAAAATATTCATTTCTTATCATTCCTAAATTCAATGCCAAAATTGCAGAAGGAACTTTTAGCAGTGAATGAGACGTATACATTTGCTGAATTGGTTTTATTATGCAGTTAGTTCTATACTGTATTGTGTAATAAATCCATGTAATTGCATTTTAGTGATCGTTAGAAAAATCCAAGTTTACATTTAAATTTATATTTTGTAAATTAGATGTGCCCGTAACTACAACTTACAAAAAAGATCACTTGCCATCCAATGACCCACTTGCTCGTTTGCCTTCCTATTTTATAAAAAAAAAGTGTCAAAATTTAACTGTTGGCTGGTAAAACAATCCGTTACTTGAATACAAGAACCGGCCGTGAGGAAAGCAAACCAAACTGAGCTAATTAGTAAGCAAGCCATCAGCTAACTTTCTAGTTTAAGTTCAAAATTACTTCACACTCCAATCAAACTGGAAGTTAAACGGTAATTCTGTTAAACTGCAAAGCAAAACCAATGGCAGACGACAGCTGTCAAACGTTTGATAAGGATGCTATTGAATTACGGCGATAATGCGTTCAAATTGCAGTTGTTCTAATTGGTAATGGACGGTTTCCTGACCATTTATTGACGAATCACGTCACGGAATAAAATACACAAATTCAGAGGTCGAAGGTCTGTTTAGTTGTATTTACTTGCGTGGTCAGTTCAATGGCCCAAAGCTGATCTAACTTCTTCTGCTAAATAAGTAACTTTGTGATCAAGTTCACATTATACATAAGGCGACGCAATTCCTTGGTACAACTTATTTTTACTGGTCAAAACAAGACTTTAATCTAGACTTCTAATTCCCGAGGAAATTTTGATGTGGTGATTTCACACCAAACGCTTGATGATCCTTCACTTCCATTAACAAAAAATTAAAACCTATTATGATACCATTAAAAGATACAGTTGTTTTTTAAAGAAACGTGTCTTTCATTCATTATTTTTATAGTTAGGAGTTAGGTGACTAATAAAACCACTAACAAGAAGGTTGTGAACCCGAACTTCTCGAAATGAATAAAGCTACACAAGTTTCGACCTTTAACGAAATATCTTAGGGACAGCAAAAATGTGGACGGCATTTTGTTAATAGAAGGGCTTTATACGGAAGGGTCATCTTAGATCATCCTTCCCATTGTGAGGAGCAAATAAAATATCTTTTGGAAATGTCACAAGTCATTGGTTTTATTATGATGCCGCCAAATATTAGCAGGTATCCTTGATTCTTATCGTAAATATAATGTTTTTTTTTATACAACATAGGAAGGCAAACAAGCAAGTGGGTCACCTGATGGTAAGTAATCACCACCGCCTATAGACACAGAAAGAGAGTGCATATGCGTTGCCAACCCAGAGGGCTAAGATGGAATACCTCTTGTGCCAGTAATTACACCGGCTGTCTTGCTCTCCACGCCGGAACACAACAGTGCAAGCACTGCTGCTTAGCGGCAGGATTAGCGAGCAAGATGGTGGTAGCGATCCAGACAGACCTTGCACAAGGTCCTACCACCCGCAAAATGTTTCGATATATTTGCGTTTATACTGCCCCCATTACGCATACTACCGTATCTAACAGCAGTTTACGTTACAGTTAGGGCAGTTAGTGGGAAGGTAATATTAGGAAAAAGTAATTGACATCAATTTTGATTTTAACTTCTGTCTCTTTTTAGAAAATTGTATTAGCATCTGTAGGTTTTTAATCATCTCAATAACACCGCACTGAGAATACTGAAAGAAATAGAAAAATATAATAGAAATCAAATGTGCCAGTGGATCACTTATTCGTAAATGATTAGCACCGTCCATAGACATCTGCTTTCTTTTAATAAAGTATTTAAATTTCTAACTATTTCTGTTTCTATAGTTCCAAGTTGATAGACTATCGAATCGATAGTATCGATTATAGAACTATACTATGTAGTTATACGTTGCGGTTTAAACTCTCCAGCCCGCAAGTCTGTACCTCTATGTCATAATGTATCGTTAATTCCAGGCTTGTCGTGCCGAGCCAGTTGGCACCACTCCATTGGGCTCTTGTTCTATGAAACATGAGAGTATTAACCCCGATGAGGCCAATGTGGAACCTAGTTCTGCAATTAATGTACCAGTTAACAACTGTCCCTGGTTGTGTAAGAATCCGCACAAGTTTTCACCCCCAGCTTGCCAATATTCCTCATATTTGGCATGCAGTTAAGGCGTTCTTCATAAGACTTGCGCTTAGCGTTTGGACAGTGTCATTTTGTTCGTTTACATAAACATTTCAAGAACTAAAAGGCGTTGTATAAAATTTTAGAGAACTCCATTAAAGCAGGAAGCTTTTGAGTTAAATTGTGTTTTCATGCGATGGCCAAGTCAATCTATCTTATTTAAACATAAAATATTTTTAATATTAATGTGGTCACTATGAAACGTTATTATATTAGCTAATTACGTAATAACTTAAGACAGAAGGTCCCTTAAGTAGGGACTGAATAAACCAACCGACTTGGTATTACATGGATCTCACAACTTTTTACGGTTGAAGAACTGAGTTGCGAGACTTGGTTTTTTTTACAAGTTTTGTTTTTGATGGCATCTCATTTCTTTTTGTAGATAATCCTTCTTTTCCTTTCCGGTACCTTGTACTTCTTAAATACTAACAACGGATTTTGTTAAAGTCCACTCTCTGTCTTATGAGCTTTTCTTATTTTTGTAGGTAGTCTTTCTCTTTTTCTTTTCCGGTACTACTTCTTGAGCTACAGCTACTCAAACAACGCTCGAATCGTTGGCAAATAATATTGGTAAACCAATGAGTAAGCCTTCCAATCACCCAAATAATAACAGGTAGTCATCGAAATTATAAACGAAAATCGCAAACTTATAGCTTATAGGTAAGACTCTAGACACATCCGAACAGCATGAGAAAGAGCGGCTGCCACTCGCTTGGCAGCATTCACATGTGCGAGCGCCGCGCTCGCAACCATACTTACACACGTTGCCATGTGAGCTACGTACATGTACAGGTACACTGATTCATTCACTGCAAATATTAACTTTGTTAATCCTATATATTATATGGGATTACAAAGTTATTTATGCAGTTAGTGTATTTAGAAAACTGGACAGAAATTGCAAAATATTTAGGTTTTTCCTTGATTTATACACTAAAAACTAATTGTATTCTAAATTTGAAGCTTCTATGTCTACTAGAAGTGCTTTAAACTTTTGATGACCGGTCAGTCAGTCAGTGACAAATTGAGAAACTTTGACTAGTTATAATTCTTAAACTACTGGTTCAAATTGAATGAAATTTGAAATATACCGTGTTTATGCAATGCCTGCTTGGTTACCAAAAATACAGGCTTCTAGTTTATTCCACAACAAAGTTATAGGGGGTCGAAAATGGCCTGAAATGCTTCGAGAAAAGAATGGTACGGCCGTGCCGCTTTTTTTTGCTCGACTTGGCGGGGGCACTGCCGTGCCCCCAGATCTGGTGCATGTTTCATCATCATACACCGCCAAGAATATTTTCATATTAGGTATTATTATAGGTAGGTATCTATATACTTCCAAATTTTATTTATTTTACTGATAAATGAATCAATTAATGTGAACGGTGACATTTTAATATGTAGAATTGGACACTTATTAGAATTATTGAATAATATTAATTGAAATTGAAATTTTTCCTTTAAAATTTAAATTGTTATGACGATCTTAATGTGAATTGCATATATTTTGACATCTGATGTAATAATGTATTTTGTAATTTATATTTTGAAATAAAATAAATCAAATCAAAAATATACAGCCGCGGGAAAATGCTAGTTGAATGTACAAAACTAAAGCATACAATGATTTAGCGTACACGTAACCGGTTAACCTTAAATAACCCTAGTTATAATAACCTATAAAAAAAGTTAATTAAACGCCGTTTTTCCCCATAAAAGCTCCCAAGAGCGCCAAAAATAATTGGCTTATTCCGACAACATTGGGATACTCCACGTAATAAGGAGTTCGATTGATCGCTGCTTGCTACGTAATTTATATGGGTGACAGCTGCGTTCTTATACTCGTACCTACTGAAGGGAGGCAATATTTTCCTCCTTGCCAATGTTGCCAAGCAACGAACGCGAAAACGATATATTAAAATATTCAACCTTGAATCCAAGAATTAACTGCAAAGTACAATACATTTATACAATTTGAATATACAGCGATGTGAACAGAAATTAAATTCAAGACCGTTTCTTGAAGGTAACTATGTCGTGTCCACTTGGAATAGGGTTGCCAATCGTACTATATTATTTAGTATTTTTCTATACTTCGGCTCTTCGTACTATATACTGTTGAACTAATATAATAGCACGCAAATATACTATATTTCGAGCACTTGTCACGTTACTAAAATATATCTAAGTAATACATTAACGAATCGAAACGACATCTAGTCAGATCAGAGCAGAGTGAAAGCAGGTGCGTACATACCTTCCAAAAAATACTATATTTTTTTGAAGCGTACTATATATTTACTTAGCTTATTCTCAAAAATACTATATTCAACCGAAAAAATGTTGGCAACCCCAACTTGGAAATAGTGTCGCTGAAAGTTGCTTTTAATACACGTGAGTGGAAAAAAGGTTTTTAAAAGTATTATTCTTATTATTTTTATATATTTATTTAAAACCTTAGGCTAGGTTTTTACAATATTTTTATAAAAAGTTATAAAACGATATCAATACAAAATATAGAAACATTATAAAAACCTAACCTAGAGTGCCGCCGGCAGCGGGGCAGGGCTCAAGCTACCGGTGATTAGAGCCGCAGAGTGAGGAATCTCCTGACTATAAGTTCTTATTATTATTAAATTTTTCAGTTTGATCAGATAGCTAACAATTTTATTAAGTAGGTATGCACGGCATAATATGTAGAATAGAATAATATTTATTTGGTCACAATTTGACATAGATGTAGGTGCCGATAAGGGAGCGTTCAAGTATTACGTAACGCAATTTGGGGGGGAGGAGGGGGTCTCGTAAAACGTTACGATGCGTTACAGGGGCGGAAGGGGGTCTTTCTTACAACACGTTATGTAACATTGTTTCTAAAAAATTAGGGATTAAAACTCCCAAACTAGCAACCCTTTTCATTAACGTTACGGGGAATCCCTCGATTGTATTAGTCTGGTCGTCATTTTTTTAATTTTGTTCTCGCAAGTTGGCAAACCTTTTCGTTTATATTTCACGGGGAATCCCTAGATTGTATTGTACGTCATTTAATGTTGTTTTTGTCATTAATGTTTTTTTTGTCATTTTGTGTTACGTAACGTTTAGAGAGGGGAGGGGGGTACAGAAAAACGTTACGGTGCGTTACAAAGGAGGAGGGGGGGTCAAAAATCTTCAAAAATTGCGTTACGTAATACTTGAACGCTCCCTAAGTGCCGAAAGGGCTCAATTTGCTTAATAAGCTAAGACGCAAATTTGTAACTAACGAACTATCCCTGTAAAACTGCAGCATTAATATGAATATTTAGCATTAATAGTACTAAAACTGAGACAGTGACATAGTGACGAACTAAGTATAACAAACGCAGTGAATAAAAAATAACATTTAGGGCCTCCGCTAAGTCGCGCGGGCGTACGGTGCTGGTGCACGGAGCTGGTGCACACCAGTTTATAGGAAAGTTGTATGAGAGCGTCCGCTAACTCGAGCGGGTGCGGGCGCGGGCTCATACTATTTGTTTGATAGGCGTGCACCCGCTCCGTGCACCTAATATATTTATAGTACGACTATAAATATTCAAAGTGTTTAAAGGCGTTTAGGTCAAAAATGACTCAAGCGAGTTTAAACACGCAGAAATATAAAAGCTAAACTGAAAAGGTTATATCCCGGCTCATCAAGTATTTGAGAGGCACACAATTAGGACGCGAAAATTCTGCGTAACCCGATATTTTACTTCAGTTCTGTTTGAGAAACGAAACATGAATAAGAGACTAAGGATAGAATTTAGGAATTCAGAACAATGTTGTGTTAACAGGCTTCCCCTTTTCTCGGAAAGTTGTATTGGATCGGGACTATTTTATGTGCCGCCTTTTTCGTATGCCTCTAAATAACAAAATGAAGTCGAGGAATCTTTTAGTAGATAACTCTTTATTCTCGGGAATGACTAAATTTACGGAAAGGTTATTTACCTTTACAATAATCGAATTTACTTATCCCGACGTCAGGTATACCTAGAAACCTTTAGCTAAACTTATTGGCTTTAGTAAAGACACACACAAAGATAATTGTAGGGGGGCATTTTCGATGTGCAAGTCCGACTCACACATGATTTCACAATTTTGTTTTTGTCATTGGTACTTTAAGGTGCCGACTATTTTTGTATGATCGGCTAAGCTTACAGGGATCATCCAAATTACCTAGGGCAGGAATAAAAGTGATCCTACTGAAACGTCACCATTTTTTAATACGCGATTTCAGCTTTACTTCTCTGACTAAATAAACAGTTACGCTCGAAGCAAAAAGTTCTTAACTTCTCGAGCCGCTTTACACAAAAGTGGTGGTTCAAACGCCATACATTTCCGTTCCCTTTTATCTTGCACTCCTGTCATAACTGCCTCGACATTTGTACTGAAACAATCGTATCAGCTTATCTCTGTTCAGGCCTCTCTCTAAATCGGAGCGACATGAGGCGGATCAAACTTGAAAATTGTCAGCCGCATTCGCAGATTATATCTCACATGTTCACCTTTGTGTGTTGGTGTTAGTGACGAATGGAGTGACGTTCTATTACTGTGCTCGCTGAAGACAAGGTGTGGCTCTGATATATCAGAAATATTAGTGTTTGTATGCATGGATGGCATGAATTTATTTATCTTATCTTCTTCTTTACATAGTATAAAACAAGAGTTCCTATCTGTTCCTGTTCATCCTGTTCCTGTTCATCCTCACTGCTTCAAAACCACGCAGTGGATTTTGATACGGTTTTCAATATCGAAACTGGATAGCACTGCTACTGTGACCAGAATCACCCTCGAAAAAAAATTTTTTTTTCATGTTTTATGCAGTTTCTTTCTCTTTCGATTGGTCTAGGTCTCGTTTCGATTAAAAGTTATTGATAGGATTCATTTTTGACCACATTTTTAAGATAGCATTCTCTCACGATTAGGGACTGCAAACCCGGTTATTTTATCTAAGAAAAACCGATAAAAACCGGTTATTCTGTAAAAAAAATAACCAGGTTTGCATTGCCTACTTACGATTACGCCATTGAACAAAAACTACAGTATTCTTGCAAATAGAATCGGTATTGGTTATGGTGTTAACTGATTTTTAAGATTTGGTAGACGCACTTTCTAATATTTTTCTCTTGTATAAAAATTTCCAGACTCCTTATTTTCCATTATTTTTTTTACCATACGCACAACTTCATAGTCCTACATATTTATAGGGGCAAAATTTCCCAGTCGCATCTTTCTCTGTTTGCGACTTTTCATGCAAATGCATTTTTTATTGATTATAATATTTTCCGATAGCTATTTTTATTATTTCACTACCTGGTTTACCTATAGCTTCGCGTGCCGCTAATCCCAAATTTTTAAAGTTTACAGTCGAACATGGATTTCGTTGAAGGTTATATTTTCAAAATTTAGACCTTTGGTCAACATTGGTGTAATTTGTATGGCGCATCTTTTGTTTACTAAATGTTGGTAGCGATGATAGAGGGTAAGCGCATCTGCGAAAATGTGTGTTCTATAAGCGTGTACCGGCAGGAACACTCTTAAATTATCACCGTTTCCATGTTTTTTTTACTAAAAGAGTGCCATACAAATTACATCAAAGGTCTGGAGTTTGAAAATATACCCTGAAATGACAATCGGTAGAATGATACAATCTACGTAACGAGTGTCTGAAGCGATATTTTTCACCAACGCAGAAGGTACAACCTACAAAGAAAACTGTAAACCATTATCGCTAAGGTCTGAGATACACTCGTAAAGACTGAACCTTGTGCGACTAATTTTATTTATCTTCATGAATATGACAGCTTGCAAGGTTTATCCTGTTAAACCTTAATCTTTCAAAGCCCAAGCCTCTTCCAAGGATTGCGAAATTTGTGGGAAGAAATTGCAAATTAGATTTTATCAGTGTTTTTACGAAGACTAGGAAGTATAAAATTGTCGCAAGTCTGCTAAAAATTTATGTATTTTGTATGGTTGAAGGAAATTTAAAAATATTAGGTTGATTGTACCCGATCATGTAGGTCAATATGAATACTTGGACTGTCTAGAACCTTTACACAATAAATAAATGCCACGATGACTTTTTATAACAATTGGCATAGTAATACAGCGATGATTCATTGCGCCAAAGTTCTACAGTGGCCTAGAATTTAGTTTGGCTGACTATACATACTTTAATGAAATGCATTGTAAAATGCAAAATGTGAAAACTTTAAGCCTATGGTTGGACAGGGGATTTATTTAAGTGTTCTCTATTGCTTTTTGTTTTAGCTGTATTTCTAGTTCACTTAAGTATTGTAGTTGCAAAATCCAGCTGCTATCGAAGTGTCATAATTTACTGTTTTGTCAGCAAAAAACGAAGGTACTATTATTTTAGGTACATTAGTCGTACTATTTTTTTGCATAAAACTATCGTGAGACTCGGATATAAGTATTAATACAAACGGATCACTTACGTTTTCGAATGCGAGTAATTTCTCAAAATGTTTCGGACCAGTCCGTGGTCCTGAACCATGAGATTCCGCAGCGGTGGCGCGACGAAAAGAATAAAAATCGAAAGAAATTTCGATTTCAAAAATTTACTTTTAAATTAAATTATTGCGTGATATTTTTTTAAAGTGCCACTTAGCACTATTGTATATCAAGTGTCATGAAATGCTACAAAGTGCCAATGTAAGTCAAAAACGATCTTCGTCGACAAAATCGAGTGGTAAACTTTAAGCAATCGTGCAGTACTAGCAAGTTTACAAATGAACAGTGCAGCGCCACCAAAGTTAACGAAAGGGGAAACGCGTTCACCCCGCTACTTTTGACTCCAGTAAAGTCCACCCCTATTTTCACGTAACATCATTTATGCAACTTGCAAACGAACTTAACAAACAAGCTAAAGGCAGGAAATAGCACGAAGTTGCATAATTATTATTTATCCACGCTTTGCTTGTTTGGAAATTTTAACGAGACTACCAAGAGATGAAATCCTGTGATTACCTGCAATAGAAATACATACATTGTTAATAATGTGACTTAATATAATACAATTTTGGGAAGAAAACGATCAGGTCATAGATTATCAATCGTATATTTAAAGGCACACAAAAGAAAATGAAAAGATTTACTCGACAGGAAAAAATACAAATGTAAAGATATCGCAAACAATACAAATATACAATACTGGCACAAAAGGTATTCCATCTAAGTCCTCTGAGATGGCAACGCATCTGAAATCTCTTTGGTGTTACGGGTGTCTATTGGCGGTATTGATCACTTACTATCAGATGAACCATTAAAACATAACGCTGGTTTAGAAGAAATGATGGGAGATGAAGAGGAAAATAATGACGTTTTGACTTTGACTTTCACTTTGAAAGATTGCATAAAAGAGTTTGAAAGAAATATCATACAAAAATTGTTAAAATTTAAGACCTTACGAATGGTCACAATAATGGTAAATGGCTGAAAGACTTGGCAAGTAATAACTATTTCATCCAAAGGAGCGTAATTGTGAAACTTTTTATTTAAATTTGGAGTTCATAACTCCAGGAAAATTTGTAAGTTTACTTGCAATTTTAGCAAGCATAAAGTAGTAACAAGAGAAGAAAATTATTTAAATGTTGCTTCCTCTGTAGACTTGTGAATTAAATAAGAACTGACATTATTTAAAAAAATAAAAACAAATAGCTTTGCTATTTTTAACATAAAACAACCGTGAGACTAGGACATATTAATAAAACGGATCACTCACGTATTTTTACGTCGGGAAATGCCCGACATGTTTCGGACCAGTCCGATAGCAATAGCTTTGGTGTTACGTGAAACCAAATGGTAAAAAAATGGTTTCACGCCCAGTTACTAGAAACTAAATATATGGAAACGGTTATTTACGATTTTAACCGAGTGTTTTCATTATTAAACAGTTAATTAACCGCATTGTACTCGACTACGGCCAGAAGGGAGGGTTATGTTTTAGTGTATTTACGACTCCCATTTGGCCGGTATTTTGTAGTATTAGTTTGTATTAGTAATATTTTACTAGTACAACTAGCTACCACCATCTTGCTCGTTAATCCTGCCGCTAAGCAGCAGTGCTTGCACTGTTGTGTTCCGGCGTGGAGATCAAGACAGTCGGTGCAATTACCGCCACAAGAGGTATTCCATCTTAGCCCTCTAGGTTTGCAACGCATCTGCAATCTCCCTGGTGTTTATGCGCGGTGGTGATCACTTACCATTAGGTGGCCCACTTAGTTGTTTTCCTTCCTATTTTATAAAAAAGAAACTAATGTTAATTGTTTTACGTATAATATGTAAAATGACTTAAAGAAACAACAAAAATAGTACGTTTTTTGAAAGTCGCAATCGGATAATTAACCGTTATTAAGCGCATTTTATCGGTAGCTAATCAGAAGTTTAGTTAAATAACGGTAACTAACAGGTTTTGTATAGCCATACCTACAACTTGAGACTAACATAATACGTCACTCAAGATTATTGACTGCGTTATATGATTTCATTTCCTTAGGGAAAATCTTCACCAATAAATATCCGTAAAATAACGCGAAGCCTGCAAAAAACATAAATTAATTCAGCTGTGCTCCTATTACATACAAATATTTCCTCAAAGTATGTTTATCTAATAAGTACAAGAGAAAATCGAAGTAGAAGTTGAATTCGATTTTTATCGAGCGTTATTGAAGCACCACGGATATTCATAGTGATCGAACCGTATATTCCGCACGTCCACATGACCTTAAGAGAAGATTTGTATTCCCCATTTCCGGCATTTCGGCCATCTTGCCTGCGCCATAAATCAGTAAATGTTGTGGGAACATTCATAAACATGTCCGGAAGGTCAGTGGGTCAAAAAGAACGAAACTTATATAGTTTGACAGATGTCAAGATATTTTTGTAGTGTGGTGTCGTCACTGAAGATAAATGCTGACTGACCTATATCCACACTTTTGGGATTGGCTTATTGGTAACTTGATAATTTTAACTGAATTAAAACCTTGGTTTAATGTATTACAAAAGCTATAAATAAATAAAGATTAAATAAAAATAACCATGTCCTATGTATGGGGCACCAAGAAAATACTATTTTGCACGGTTGATTCGGATATGATCATCTTATAAATAAATACATTTTAAAACCAAGTTAAACCATGTCAGGTAGCTAAAAAGTGTAAAATACTTTTTCTTGGTGCACCATATTTAACCCACGATCTTGTGAATCTAGTTTGTCGTGCTTCATGTATGGGGCACTGGACTGAGAACGAGATAAGTAGAGATTGTCATAATGCTGAACGTAGAAGGAAATTTTCACATTCTGTATGGGAATTATAAACGTGTTAATAAAATTGCCACGGCTAACCAACTGGCACGATACCATAACAATATAATATCGACAGCTTTAATAATTTCCCCCAAGCGCCACGTAATCAACTTACTAACCCAATATTGACAGAAGTATTAAGTCTCGACAGAGATTTCACTTATATGGGGGTGCTCTCGGGATTAACGTTTCTATGTTTGTGTATATTAAACTATCTGATTGCATTGTTTTGAAACAATTATCGTCTGAAAATTAACTTAGAATGGTGGCCTAGATTTTGCTGAGCGATCATGTAGGCAACTTAAATAAGTAGAAGAACAAATATTGGTTCAAAATTGAGTGTTACTACCTAAGGCAAAAAAAGGTTGTTTGAAAACGTTATTGTGAAGGCTGTTTTATGTATTTTTTATCAAAAAGAATAGCTTTGAAGATGGCTTTATAACTTGAAATTTTATTGGCGTATAAAAGCAATTGGTGTGCGGTTAAAATGTGAGTAACGTCAAGAAGCATGAGCATTGGCTCAAAGGATTTATCAATAGGTATCTAACTGTCAAAGTTGCCAGCGTTTTATACATTTGTTTTGTTATTATTTTGAATTTTTTCACGCAGTTTAAAACATTTGACTATGTGAGTGGTGTGGACCTTGGTGATGTTTCAAATTTAATGTTTATAAATTGATCACATAGCAGCATAAGTTGCTGGAAACTCGAATGGGACAAAAATCTTCACACAATGTAAACTCATCATCTTCAAAAAAAAAAACATCAAACATTATCACACGTTGATCACAAGCTCTGCTGCTGGCCTCTTCGACAATGTAGATACATCTGTAATAGATGTAAATGTTAATCCTGAACAGTTACCCTGTGTGTAGTTATCCTGTGTCCTAAATCAGTTTAAAATTAAGATAATCCCTTTTGATAAGCCTCTTTTATATATTCCGCACACAAAAATATGTTATAGCTCACAGACTATTATTGCTCAACATAAAGACATTGGCTATAAAAAGCTTGTCTAAGGTCTCTGGCTAGACCTGTGACACCTTTGTTGCCTGAAAGTGATAACTGTCGTCTAGCCGCAGAATGACAAGAATGCAAATATGCTTAAAAGCTTGAGAGGAAAAAGAAATACCCATTTCACTGTAAAGTAGGTAGGAAGCCTTTCTCAGTCAACTGGTCGACGTTTGAATAGCCAATATTTTTACCTACTGACCTACTGACCTAGCACTTCTATTGAAGTAATATTGTAAATTTAACGTACTAGTTGTGAAAATGATCATTTTGCGTGATACACTACGAAATATTGAAGCATAACTGCCATAAAAGTCTTGTCGATGGGATGATTTGACGTAATTGATTTAAAAGTACAAAAAGTAGTACCATAAAAAATTTTACGGATGCATCACTACTAGTTAAGTTTTTTACCCTTACATCGTCTGGTTTTCGTTGTATTTCTATGTTACTTTTAATGAGTATTAAAGGCTGAGATCTGGTTATGATTGTCAGAGATCATTAAATTTTATTTTCTCCACAGCATTATTTATCAAGCTGACCTTCGCTAAAAAAATATCCCCCGGGCCATTATCGCGGAATCTGGAGAGCTCGCTATATTTCACCTCCTGGTCATTACCCAATTCGGTCGCCGCACAAAACAAACTAACATCCGACCAAGTGACGTTCTGTCGAAAACAAGAACATTCTAGTGGGAGAAATAGCACTTTGTTTTGACAAGTTCCCAGGATATTCTTTGAGCTTGTTTACTGTGGATTATGAAAAACACTGGCCTGGCGAGGGGTTTCGATTGTCGTAAAAGGATACGGTTTTTTTATTGTTCCTGTGGATGAGGCACGGTTTGTTCCTTCATTTGTTCAAGGATCATAAGCCTCGTTTATAACAGCACCGAGCTGCAATTGCGGAGACTCTCGCACTTCTCGATTTCTCAGCATGCTTAATAAAGTTGATGATTTTCTATCGGACCAGTGCATACCAGGAAAAGGAGCGGTAAGAGAGAAAAAAATACAATGGAATTGCTCTATTTACCTAGCCTCGTCACAGAGATTCATCTTATAGGTAGTTGTTTCCTGGCTGTGCTGTAAAAGCTGCCTAAAGGGAGTGAAAAGAGGACGATTTCTGCGGAACAGTGACAAAGGAGAGCTGTGCAGAACTGGTCTGGGTAAAATCTTAACATTCCGTGGTAAGCCTAGAGCCATACAACCATTTTAGTCGCCAAGCACTGTTACATTCATGTGTTTTACACTAGTTACAAATCTAGTCGCTGTGAACGCTTAGTTTCTTCACGTCAACGATAAGTGGGGAATCCCCGACACATAAATACTATATTTTGGGGATAAAACCACAAACAGCCGTAAATTTTAGTAACGATTATTGATATGCGACCAGAACTTAGGTCTAGATTAAGATTTCGACAGTGGAAATCTCAAAAGTCGTAAGGGACATTAACAGACATGTCCCTTACGACATTTCAGATTTCGAGTGTCGATTTACCTAAAATATTATCGCCATGACCAGATTTGGTTGTATGGGCCTTGCCTTGTGTTATCGGAGAACTTGTGACGAATATAAACACTTTTTGTATTTAAAGCGAGAACTGATATTGCTAATTAGACCCGGGTTGTACTAGTACTAGACAACTGCTATTACTAAAAACTGGTATAACATTAGAATTAGTTAGTATTTAGCACTATAGTCTGAGGCTACGATCTTATTATATGCTCATGTTCTGAAAAGCACTACTTCACTAAAAATCTCAATATTCTACCGAAAATTTTGTTTCCACTTTTACAATATTTCAGTCCTCATAAAAGTCATATTCCATTGCATCGATAAAGAAATTGCATTTTAACGTGCCTCCATTTTGCCACAGGACATATAGGGTGAATACTGTGGTAGCGGGCGATTTTAGGGTTCCAGACACAAATGGCAAAAACCTTTATAAGTATAACGTTCTGTCCGTGACTGACGGTTTGTCCATTTGTCACAGTCGCTTTACTGAATGAATGAATCGTTTCTTCGCTAAATATATTATGGTACAAACAAGATTTACAACATTGATCTTTAATGAGTTCAACTATTAGGCATGTGAAAATTTAGGTCGGTACCGTCAAATAGGGTGGCTTTGAAATGCAGTGGTGACTTTAAAAAAGTAGCTTTCAGGCGACGTTAGTTGTCTTCTATCGCAATTTTTGGGTCCAATTGATGTTTGCACGGGTTTTCTAGTTGTCTATAATGACAAAAAGTCAATAACGACTGCATTGATTTTATGACGATTTTAAAACTTACAAAATAGCCAATTTCACAAAATAAAGTTATATTTATCAAAATTACGTAGGTCATCAACATGCAACAACAATTAACGGGACTAAGTAGAATCTATTACATGAAGCAGAAGCATAAAAAATCAGTGTGCATAGCGTGCAGGGTATATTAACCCCCTGAAACCTCCCAAAAGTAGGTCACATTTCGCCGAAATGACGTGCTAATTTTAATGTTTCAATGTTTTGTTTTATAAAATTATGTATGTAAGTTTATATGGGCCTACGCAGCTTGAAATAAATGGTTTGATTATTATTAACATAAGTCTTTAATAATGATGCTGTGGTTTTTAAATAACTTTTTATTTTATTCAATTACTAACTAACCAATTCATACATGCACTTCTGGAAATGAGATAACATTGTATTCTGGCATTCTACGGAACCCAAGCTTTTTTACTCATTTTATTCCATGAGAGCGCTATGGCATTTATAAAGTGATAATGGAGTTACTTTTTAACTCCCGACGCAAAAAAATGGTAGTAAAAGTATAGAATAGAATAAAATAATTTATTGTCTTTCAAAGTTTTGTCAATTACAACGACTACCAGATTAGTAACATAATGTACCATACAATACAATACAATATGCTTTATTGAGTACCACATTACGATTTTACAGAATTACAGATAAATCTTAAATATAGGTATCCTAAAGGCGGTCTTATCGCTTGAGAGCGATCTCTTTCAGACAACCTTTGGATAGAGATAGAAATTAAAACTAAGATGACAAGATGGTAGGTGGTGCAGAAATAAACAACATATCATAGACAATTTATTACAAATATGAAACTAATTGGTGTGTATTTGTCTGTCTGTGAACATACATCGCGGGTGAATTAATGTTAGTTTCCTTCTTATAAGAAATCTCATTGCGGTGGTTTTTAGCTTGCTTTGGTAGCAAACTGATTTGTGGTTGTCGCGATATTTAACTCATAATTCGGGTGGTAGGACCTTGTGCAAGGTCTGTCCGGATCGCTACCACCATCTTGCTCGCTAATCCTGCCGCTAAGCAGCAGTGCTTGCACTGTTGTGTTCCGGCGTGGAGAGCAAGACAGCCGGTGTAATTACTGGCACAAGAGGTATTCCATCTAAGCCCTCTGGGTTAGCAACGCATCTGCACTCTCTTTGTTCTTGCAGGTGTCTATAGGCGGTGGTGATCACTTACCATCAGGTGACCCACCTGCTTCTTTGCCTTCCTATGTTGTATAAAAAAAAATTAAGAGTAAAACATTACTGCGTTTCTATGATGAGTCGAGATCCTGTAGCCCCTATTTCGCTGAAAGCTCAACGGATTAGCAATTATCTTAGGGTCACTGAATCCTATGGGTGGTAGTGATCACTTCCCATCAGGTGACCCGCATGCTCGTTTTACCTCCTGTTTTCATGAAAAGGTCGGGGTCAAATTTATTTTTTTCCATATTATTTTATTATTTTTTGTATTTTTTACTAGGATAATTTCTTAATAATTTACAATAAATTGCCTTCGCATTGTTAATTAATAAAAACAGATACAGCTGAAGTAACACATATAAAAAGAATATTTTTTCTAGGTTACCTAACTTATCGAAGTTAGGGTGCAAGTTTGGAATACAACTTTTTAAGAAGTTTTGTCACGTAAGTTGAAAAACTGATTTAAGTTTCGACGTATCGAATTTATTTCACTTGGAAGTTTTATTTAGTTTTTGTTGGTTCTGCTAATCAAAATCGTCAAAATATTAAATAATCAAACAGATGCTTGGGAAAGAAAACTGGTCCTATTTCATCTTTCGAAACTTGAACCTTCGATAAAAATGGTTTTACTATAAACTAAAGATAACTTAAGAAAAGAGTTTCAAAAAAGATCACTTTGACTTTTAATTTTTTTTTTAAATCGTCTATAAAAAACAAAATTAAGATTTTACAATTTGTGTTAAAACCTGTGCCGCCAAGATTAATAAGAGCACTTCTAATTTCAACTTTAATCTTGTCCGTTTCTCAATTTTTTTCATCTTGCCAAACCTTTATTGAAAGTCATGTTTTATTGATTAAATGATGAACAATGTCATCAATAAATGGTTCATCTAAACCACCTTTTAATAGTAGAGATTTTTCAATTTTTTTCATCTAGCCAAACCTTTATTGAAAGTCATGTTTTTGTGACTAAATGATTAACAATGTCATCAATAAATGGTTCATCTAAACAACCTTTTAACAGTAGAGATTTTGATCACGCTAAGTCACGTTAGCAAAAATAGCATTTTAATGAAACAAAATAAGCAACGTTCTCTTTCTAACCCTCACAACATAATCTATTGGGTCCAGTGGATTTAGAAAGCGACCTCACCTATATATTTTCATTTCCTAATCCCTAGTAATATTACGGGTACAAAGGCCTATGTAAATATTTGTACCTGCCCACCCTTTATGCCTCCTCTACCATACAATATTTTTAAATTATCCCACCGACTCCCAAATTCAGACAATCAACTCTATATTTTTCCTCAACCGTAAAATATTTTACCCAAATCCAACGAGAAAAAGGTGAAAATAAACAGGTATTTCGTTGAAATATTTTAGCTCTGATTGCCTTGATTTACATTGTTTGCTGACGAACTTAAATATTAATTTATGAAGGTTTTTCTTCACTCTTGAACGCTGAACGCTGTAGGAAAAATTCAACGGTTCGTGTTAAATGATGCTAAATATGCCTATGTCAACTTGCCATTTTGACTTTCTGTCAAACTCGATTAATAATTAACGCGCTATAATTAGCAATGAAAATTGATGGAAGAGTTTGGCATGCAATCCGTATAAGCTCACACTTCACACTGCACTTCTTATTCCTGCGCAGTTTTCACGAAATAAGATGCATACTTATTCTACAGATGCAAATGTAAGTAACTGGTAATATTTTAAATCTGGGTAGCTATTAGGGAGCGGATGGGGACCATTAAAGCCTTTCAGCCGTTTTAAAGCATGACGTTTTGGCCGTGTACAGTTGAGCCCCCAAATGAAACACACATTCACAATACTGCACTATACTGTATTAACTTCACGTATGTACCACAACTTTGCTTTGAAGGAACTAAATGACAAACATATTTCGAGTCTCTTATTAAAACAAGGAGACGTGTCGTTAACAATTTCTCTTTGCTTGCCAGCGACATCTATCGACGCAATTTGTAACGATAATAAATTTATAAAAACATTATGAATTTAACCAACAATTACATGTAAAGAATTAGAATAAATCAAAGAACACAACAAACTTAATTTCAGATACAAAATACAATACATTAACATACAAAACATGGCCTACTAACGCCATCTGTTTTTGGCGACACAAACTAAACTTTTAGGTATAAAAACAAGATGAAATTAACATAACTCTATAGCAAATCCCTATACGCCTGAACATTCCGCCCGCCAAGGACATATTAAAGAACGCTGTCCTTCATAACACCTTTAATAACAATGAATACACTAAGTAACTATAGTAATGCCATTATATATACAAAAACAAAACAAACAGATATTAGCATTCAATTCTAAATTGAACATAACTGAAACTAAATATTATTCAATGGGTAAACAGCACAGTTTGCTAACGGGTCTCTTAAACACATTGCCCTTACATTTTAAACTGACGACACGTGTAACGCCATCCAAACCAGGATGTTTCTCAATAATGAGGCCGTATAACCATTTAGCAGGGGGTAAGTCATCCTCTTTAACTAACACTACATTCCCAACTGAAGGTTCGGGGGTTCGATGAGACCACTTATACCGATGGTAAAACTGTGTTAGGTATTCACGCGACCAACGATGCCAGAAGTCTTGTACCATCCTTTGTGTGAGTTGCCATCTCTTCAAACTGCTTACATTTGAAGTTAGGTAACTACCTTCAGGAATTAACACCAATGGTTCCCCTACAAGAAAATGACCTGGCGTTAAAGGGGTTGGATCTTCACTATTGTCTGTGATTTGAGACAAAGGCCTAGAGTTTAGGCAAGCTTCAACCTGAGATAGCATCGTAGTCATCTCTTCGAATGTCAATGTCGTCTCACCCACAACTCGTTTTAGATGGTGCTTTGTAGACTTGACTCCGGCCTCCCAGAGACCACCGAAGTTCGGAGCATGGGGTGGAATAAAATGCCAACATGTGCCATTGGTCGCAAGTTGTTCAGCTATTTCCTTTACTACACTCGAATTTTCTTTTGCAAACAACTGTTTCAATTCACGAGCTGCTCCCACGAAATTTGTGCCATTATCGCTCCATACATCGGCACAATGACCACGTCTAGCTACAAAGCGCTTAAAAGCAGCTAAGAATCCTTGTGATGTTAAATCACTAACTGCTTCCAAGTGTATGGCTCTGGTAGCCATGCATACAAAAAGGCAAATATAACCTTTGTAAGAATGGTGACCTCTACCCTTTGACGTTCGCATATTAATGGGTCCCGCAAAGTCAACTCCGCTCTGATGAAAAGGTCTACTAATAGTCGCCCTCGCTGATGGCAATTGCCCCATGAATGGCTGGTTGGTTGGCGCTGAATATCTCAAGCACACAACACATTTGCGAACAAAATACTTAACTAAGTTTTTAGCGCCTACCACCCAATATTTGGATCGCAAATAATTGAGCATTAGTTGCGGTCCACCATGCAAAGTCTTCTCATGGGCGTCAGCTATTATTAAATTTGTCAAATGCGACCGTTGAGGCAAAATAATGGGGTGCTTCATTTTATTGCTGATCCCCGCTTGCTGTAATCTGCCGCCAACTATTAAGATTCCACGATCGTCCACGACAGGATTTAACGAGGTAAGTTTACTCTTTTTATTTATTGCTTTTTTCTCTTTCAGGTTATCTACTTCTTCCTTAAAATGCCTTTGCTGTGTGATTTTAATGCATGTGTTTAGACTGGCTAGTATCTCCTGACTTGTAAGCCACTCTGTAACTGTTTCTTTTCGACAGCATTTTACAAATCTTTTACAGTAAGCAACAACACGGATAAGTCTTCTCAAGCACGAAAACCTATGCAACACTTCGTCTTCCACATCAGCATCATTTTCACAGGTAGTTATTAGACATACTTTATTGGTTTTTTCTTCTAAATGTGTTTCTTTTGTAACTAGTTTAGTATAATTTATGTTTTTCTGTTTCAGCCACGACGGTCCCTCTTTCCACAGCTGCTCATCTGTAAACTGGTGTATGCCCCTTGAAGCACAGTCTGCTGGGTTATCTTTGGAACAAACATGAGCCCACTGACTAGGTTCCAGTGACGTAATAATTTCCGTAACGCGATTTGCCACGAATGTTTTCCACCGATTAGGTCGACTATTCAGCCATGACAGGACAATCGAGGAATCTGTCCAGGCGTGGATGTTCGCCTTCCTCACATTCACGACCTTTGCTACTTCTGTCAGCAACTTGGTAAGTAACACTGCTCCACACAACTCCAGTCGTGGTATTGACACTCTTTTAATCGGTGCTACTTTGGTTTTAGAAGTGATCAACGATACGTGCACCATCCCCTGACAATCTACAACACGTGCATACACTACAGCTGCATATGCATCATCAGATGCATCACAAAAACCCTGCAGCTCAAAGGTCTCGTCACTCTTTCTGGTATGTATCCACCTAGGCAGTTTGAATTTAGTAAGTTGAGCCAACGATTCTCTATAACTAAGCCATTCCTTTAGCAATTGAGGTGGTACTTCATCGTCCCACTCAATCCCTGAGAGCCACAACTTCTGAATGAAGATCTTAGCCGAGATGATTACTGGCGCCAACCAACCTAGCGGATCGAACAATCTAGATATGTCCGATATTACGTTTCTCTTCGTTACAGGCAACCTCAAGTCCGGTAGTTGCACAGAATATTCGAACTCGTCAGTGCTTCGGTTCCAGGTAAGACCAAGAATTCTCATTACTGTATCCACCTTTAGTTCCACGTTTCCTTGTGCCTCCCTCCTTTCTTCTGATACTAGTTGCAACAACTGTTCCCGGTTGCTACTCCATTTTTGAAGTTCAAATCCACCCTTTGCTAATAGTTCGTTCATTTCATTGTAGATCTGTTCACCTTCCTCTATAGAATCACAGCCAGTGAATAGATCGTCCACATAAAAATGTTTCAGGACTCTTTCAGCTGCCATTGGAAAGTTTTGACCTTCATCGTGACTCACTTGCTGTAATGTGCGCACAGCAAGGTAGGGTGCTGAAGCAGTTCCAAATGTAACTCTCAACAGCTTGTAATGTCGTAGAGTTTCATCGGGATGTTCTCGCCAAAGTATCCTTTGATGATCTGCGTCCTTCTCATCAACTAGCACCTGCCTGTACATTTTCACTATGTCTGATACTAGGCACACTGGATACCGACGCCAACACATTAACAAGTGGCGTAATTTTGGTTGTAAGGTAGGTCCTATCAGAAGTGAATCATTCAGAGATACTCCCTTGCTATTCTTGCAGGATGCGTCAAAGACGACCCGCACTTTAGAAGTGGTTTTGTCCTCCCTGATGACTGCGTGGTGAGGCAAATACGTAGCTTGGTTGCAATTTTTATTAGGATTTGTTATCTCTACCATGTGTCCTAATGTCACGTATTCCTTTATAACTTCTGTGTATCTTTTTTTTAATTCTAAGTTCCTTCCAAGTTTTCTTTCCAGATATGAAAAGCGTTTGGCAGCTATGGCTTCAGAATTTCCATTCGAGCATTCTGGTGTTGTGTCTCGAAATGGAAGCTTAACGATGTATCGACCAGAACCATCTCGTGTGGTTGTAGCTGCATACACTTCTTCACATCTTTTTTCTTCCTCCGTGTATAAATCCTTGGGATCTACATCAACATTATCGTTTTCCAGTTCCCAAAACTGTTTCAGCATATCATTTTCATTGACATGCACATGGTTGACACTGAAGTTTTGAGAAAAGGATCTGTCTTCTTTAATTGGGCCAGACAGAATCCAACCTAAAGCAGTCCTTTGCGCTGTTAATGTTCCTAATGGACCTTTGATCATCCCATCCAATAAGACTTGACCAAAAATATCTGCACCAAGCAGCATATCGATTTTGTTTGGGGTGTCAAAGGTAGGATCAGCTAAGTTCAGATTGGCAAACTCTGAATAAAGCTCGACCACAACTCTCCTATCAGGCAGAATTGATGTGAGTTTGCCAAGCACAAAAGCATTAACGCCCACGACAAAATTGGGATCATGAAGTGACTGAATCTCGACTTGAACCATTGACTTCGAAACTATAGAAGTGTTCTCGTCACTTGCAAGACCTGAAATAGAGCTTTTGTGCGGTATTTTCTTTAATCCAAGTAGTTGGACAGCCGCCTCCGTGATGAAGGAAGCCTGTGAGCCCTGATCGAGTAAACACCTAAATGTTATACCCGAGCCTGTTTTCGATTGAGCCTTGACTAAAGCCGTAGCCAACAAAACTTGGCTATGACTGGTCGAAAAACAGGTTGTGATATTAGTGGTCCCATCGCATGAAGTTTGTGCATCAGTTGCTATGTGTGCAGCAATGCTACGTTCAACCGAGTGATTAGACCCGACATTAGACTCAGTTGACACAGTGTGATTATTGGGGTGTAGTAAAGAGTGATGCTTTTTGTTGCATATACGGCACCTAGTAGTTTGGCGGCAAGTAAAGACAGAGTGACCTGGGTTCAAACAATTAAAACATAAATTGTTTGTTTGGACGAAGCTACGACGTGAATCAGTGTCCAACTTAGAGAAAGCCTTACAAAACATGACTTTGTGAGCTTCAGAACAATAAGCACAGCTTGGTGCAGTGACATGATGAACTTTGGGATTAGTGTGCGAGGCATTCTGGTGAGTATTCCTTTGAGCTTGAGCAAAACTATTTTTTCCAAATTTAGGTTCTATATTTTCCAGTGCTCTAAATCTGGTTTCAAGAAAGTCTTGAAATTGTTTGAATGAGGAGAAATCACCTTCCGTCTCACTCACTTTAAACTCCCATTGTTTCCTAGTTTCATTATCTAATTTTAGGCACAGAATATGAATCACCAAAATGTCCCAGTTGCTAATGTCTACACCTATATTCCTCAACGAATACAAACAGTCGTTGCTGGTATCTAACAACTCCTTGAGTGCACTTGCAGATTCAGTAGTTATGCTCCGTTGACTCATTAGACGTTTCAGAATGCAGCTTGACAAATATTTCTTATTATTGAATCTCCTCGTCAATATATCCCAACATGTGATGTAATTATCTGCAGTAATCGGCATGTGTCGCAGAAGCTGTTCTGCCTCTCCAGTGAGATGGCCCTTTAAGTAATGCAGCTTCTGTACATTGTCCAGTGACTGGTTGTTGTGCACAAGGGATGTAAACAAATCTCGGAAACTGATCCATTGCGTGTATGATCCAGAAAATGGTGGTATGGATATTTTGGGCAGTCTGATTTGCTCACTTGACGTCCCTTTGCTCACTTCAGGATTCTTCTGCGTGTTGGAACTCTTTGAAGTAAATATGTTCAAGATTTTCTTTAAGTCTGCTTTTAATTCAATATACATATCTTCAGTTACGCCATAAACGTCATCGGTGACATAAGAACTAGAGCGTAATTCCTTACTGTCAGTGTTTTGCACGATTTGAGTATGCGTCAAACGAAATTGAGCCCATAATTCCTCTAACGACTCCATTCTGGTACCAACATATTCCACCGTGAACCTTTCTTTGGGTGTCTTTTTCCAATTGGTTTTGGCTCTTTGTATGCTCTGTAGCAAGTCGTACTGTACCTTTATGGCCTCCATCTTTCCAAAATTCAAAGAAAATTTCAAAATTTTACAAGTCCAAAATTATTGCAAACTTTTCTAAGTGTTTGACAGAAGCCTCAAATTTTCTAAGTGTTTTAGACTCTGACGAAAATCGGGCATAGGTTCCCCGTCGCTCCACTTTTAGGGAAACTATTCTAAGTCCTAGCTGACACTTCAAATTCTACAAGTCCTAGCTGCACTGAATAATAAATTGTACTCACAGTTTTCACATCACTATTGTTCACAACAATGGCTTACGTCACTCTGCTCCACGAAGTCCTCGGTGCTGACGTCACATAGGCGTCATGCCTGCTAGTGCTATCTCTTTCCAGCACTCTTAGTAGCTATCCGCTACTGCGACCGAAGAACTCGTCGATCGCCGTGTCCTACCAGATCCGTATCCGGTTCGAAGGACCAAATGTACAGTTGAGCCCCCAAATGAAACACACATTCACAATACTGCACTATACTGTATTAACTTCACGTATGTACCACAACTTTGCTTTGAAGGAACTAAATGACAAACATATTTCGAGTCTCTTATTAAAACAAGGAGACGTGTCGTTAACAATTTCTCTTTGCTTGCCAGCGACATCTATCGACGCAATTTGTAACGATAATAAATTTATAAAAACATTATGAATTTAACCAACAATTACATGTAAAGAATTAGAATAAATCAAAGAACACAACAAACTTAATTTCAGATACAAAATACAATACATTAACATACAAAACATGGCCTACTAACGCCATCTGTTTTTGGCGACACAAACTAAACTTTTAGGTATAAAAACAAGATGAAATTAACATAACTCTATAGCAAATCCCTATACGCCTGAACAGGCCGTGTTGCAGCCGTCGTCGTTGCAAGATGACTACGTAACCAGAGCACCTAGCACGGATCTTCTTAATGTGCGTTAACTCGCTATGTAACTCAGTGCGTCCCTTTCTTACTAGCTCAGTAGGAGAGAGACGAAGCGAGTTAACGCGTATCGAGTAGGTTCGTGATAGGTACACAGGTGCGACGCACTTCTGCACTTTTCACTGGGGCTGCCGCAATTAAATTGCTGCGCGAGTGAATGAATACGAGTTACACGATACATAGAGAGGTTTACAGTAAGACGTTTCTAATATTAAATCGCTGATTTTATTCAAAGAGATATCTTTATTTGTACCATTATTTATTCTATGACGTAAGATTAAAGTCAGACCCTAAAAAGGCAAATCCTAAGTTTTCTTACCGTCGTTAATTATGTCTCTTATAACAAGAGTAGAGTGCCATTAGTGCCATCAAATATTTAAAATAACATCTAGAACTTTATACGTAAGAGCAAGTTTACGTATAACTTAATACATAATTCAAAAGTCCATTTACAAGTCCGACTTGCAAAGAAATAAAGACGTACAATTTTGTTCACATACACAAAACTACGTCTAAACAAAGTTAAATTTGTTTCGGTATAACGAACAGGCATGACAACAAACAAAGCTGGAGTTTCAATGAAAGAGCTTATTAAAGATTCTCTTCCGCTCTCCAAAAATTTGAATGTATACATTTCATTGCGCACACGGAAAGTACAAATTAAATTACTGGTTACTTGTCCCCGGGGCAATTTAAATCCGATAAAAATTTGTTTCAAGGAAAAAATGGAGAATGTGGAAATTGATCATAATTGCATTTTATTTAGATTAATGGGCGCCAATTAAACTGAAGTCAAATCAAATTGAACCTTTATTTGGGGCTTTGGAAAAACTAAGACCTTGAGTATCTATTCTTACATAACGTAAACATTTCAATATATGACATCATGGCATTGTTGCCGACAGCATGTTGTGATTTATTCGGATATCTCATCAAAAAAGTTCCGATACCGTTTACGCTTTTCGGATTTTTCCTTTTGAGGTAAAGAACTCCGAAAAATATAGTAATACTCGAAGTCCGGGACTATAAGGTGTAATTTCTGGACACGGGACAAGACGCGTAATTCCAGGACAATCCCGGATTTTCCGGCCATCTGGCAACACTAGACCCGTCTCCCCCCGCTAAAATTGGCCGAAAAAATTGTTAGGTGAAAATACTGGCATCTCCCTTGGTTAAATACTCAAAGATTCTTACTCGTTTAAAGCCTTACCGTAACCATTTTCACGTACTGTAAAAGCTCAGATACAAGCACTACGGTAGTTAATATAATACCTCCAGAGCCAGATTTTTTTTTTAATTTTTATGAAATTGGAAGTCAAACAAGTAAATGGGTCACCTGATGGTAAGTGATCATCACCGCCTATAGACACCCGCAACACCAAAGAGTTTGCAGATGCGTTGCCAACCCAGAGGGCTAAGATGGAATACCTCTTGTGCCAGTAATTTCAGCGGAGTAATCAAGAGATGGAGATATATAAAAATAAGACAAGGCAAATTTTATCCATAAATAAAATAAATACTCTTTATTGAAATATACTTGGATACATTTTTACCTGATGGTTATATAAAATTTAAGATATTTTATTTATTTGTGAATAAAATATGAAGTCGAGAAGTACGTATATTAATATATAAGAGATTAGGATTTCGGAATGACGTTCATGGTAAATATTCGGTACGCAATTAAGTGAACAAAATCTTTACTGCTCTTTTACGAATGGAATAGCAAAAAGCATCCTTTGAGCTCTTTGCCTCGCTAACTTTATTGCGAATAGCAGTTTCAATCCAACTTGTGGAATGTCGGGTGCAGCGTAAATACACTGCGGAGTTTGCGAATAGTAAGATTTAACTATTTAAATGTTCTTAAATTCTGAATCTAAAATTTCCTCAGCGAATCCCTGCTAGCTCACAATTTTAAGGAACATAACGCACCAGAGACCCCGGCCGTTAGCTTCATTTGCATTTTTTTTATGAAATTTAAGGCAATTAAGCTAGCGGGTCACCCGATGTTAAGTTATTGTGACTGCTTGTAGACACCCGCAACACCAAAGGGATTGCAGATGCGTTACCAATCCAGAGGGCTAAGATGGAATACCTCTTGTGCCAGTAATTACTCCGGCTGTCTTGCTCTCCACGCCGGAACACAACAGTGCAAGCACTGCTGCTTAGCGGCAGGATTAGCGAGCAAGATGGTGGTAGCGATCCGGGCGGACCTTGCACAAGGTCCTACCACCCGCAAAACTACTATTAAACGACTAGTGTAGTTTCTACTCTCTAGTATCTTTCCAATAACGCTATAAAAATCTCCAAACACACTTAAGTCTTATTACTTACCTCCTTATTCATAAAAAAATAACAATTTTTTTAAGCTAAAAAATGTTTTGTCCCTTTCATTTGAGGCAAACGTCACAATGACAGATAAAGACATACAACATATTAACTAACAAACGTTTACGAACCGTTTATGAATAAGGGGGTTAGTGTGTTAACCTAAACTCAAATCTGTTTAGACGTTAAAAAGCTTTCACTTATCCCAAACAATATGCCTCAAACTTTAGTTGTTGGAGTTTAGCTTTGCCACCACAGGCAAGGCGTCACTTAAGTGCGTGTACGCGTTGATACGAGTGTAAGGGACACGGAGTTGTAAACTATTGCTCGGGTAAGATAACGCCTGTTGTTAATTCTTGGCAAACCAATAGCGCAATGTATATACCTGCATCATATAAATGTAAATGTAAATTTTACTTATTGGGTGTTTTAGTTCAAGTAGGTATATGTTAACAAAGGTTGCTTTTTTGCTTGGTTGGTTTGAATGAAATAGGAAGGCAAACAAGAAAGTGGGTCACCTGATGGTAAGTGTACACCACCGCCTGTAGACACCCGCAATATCGAAGAGATTACAGATGTGTTGCGAACCCAGAGGGCTAAGATGGAATACCTCTTGTGCCAGTAATTACACCGGCTGTCTTGCTCTCCATGCCGAAACAGAACAGTGCAAGCACAGCTGCTTGACGGCAGGATTAGCGAACAAGATGGTGGTAGCGATCCGGACGAACCTTGCACAAGGTCTTACAACCTGCAAAATTGTAACCCGCATTGTAATGTTAGTTGACGAAGCCTAAGGTGGATTTATTTTGTCATTATTATGTGTTTCCTTCATTTAAAACTATTATGGGTTTTAATTTGTCACTGACCGTTACAAAACTTTGTTTTAGAGTAAAAAAATCCTACCGTTTGTTACTTGAGTTTACTAGTTTGGTTCTAATTTTTAATTTATATCTGTTTTGAATATAAATGTTTTGGAGTGACATATTATCTGAAAAAAACCCGATGCCTTCTTTAACAACACACGCCACTACAGTTCAATTATTTCAAGAAGATACTTTGACTCTCATAGTAAAGAAACTGAAGTAGTACATTACTGCTTTAAATTGAAAATAACGCAACGCAACGGTTTAAAGAAGCAATGTAAATGAAAAACGATGTCTGTCGACTAATGCCAACACCCCAACTTAAAGTAATCGCGCAGTACCACGGTCTTAACTCACGCCCTACAATGTGTCTGATAAGACATTAGCGGTAAAACTTTCCTCGGATGGATCATACCATGCTAAATAAGTCGGATTAATGTTCGCAAATTCCGCGGCTTCAAGTGAGAAATACGCGTAATTATTGTAATGAGAAGGACGTTTGTCTTCAAAGACTTAGAATGCTGGGTAAAATTAATGAGGTGAAAAAAAAGGTTTTACGCTTCTAAAAGTGTGGGCGTTCGGTTAAAATGTTTAAGAGCTGTTTTGGCTGCGAGATTTTGGCTGTGTTTTAAATTAAAAAAAGAAGAAGGTTCTCAATTTTTTGTATGTTGATGATTTTTTTATCCAGTACGTTTTCTGCACCGCGAAAATCGTTAACGGGTATGCAGTGATGGTGTACAATTATCGACTTCTATGAACGATTAATCACCCCAGAATACACTCGTGGACTGCTTTTTCATACCGCGATGGTGAAAACAGGTAAGGGGCTCAATACTTGGAACACCACGGTATTGAGTCGGATTTCATTTCATTTAAAATGTTTATTTAATACACTATCCATGTGGCCGATGTTATTTTCCATCGGCAACATCTTGACGGCGATCCCATACTATCTGATCCAACTTCTCTCAATTTCTACCCTACTACCTAAGGTCTGTTATGTTTCACAAATCAACTTTTATACCAGTCTTTAAACATGTTTGTCAAATAAGTTAATTGGATATTGCCTTGAATGAAGAACTAAAGCATGGATATAGCCTCAGTACATGTCAAACTTACACAATCAAAAACGTCAAATCATTACCTTTAATGTGCGTCAACGTAGTGAAACCGGTAAATAAATAAGAAAAACTTGAATGGTTGTAACTTCATTTACAACAAAGTTACCATTTTCATGTTTAATGTATTTACAGGGTGTCAATTGAAGATGAGGTTTAGAGTATGTAGTCATCTCTTTTTGACACATTGCATTGACATTTAAAGTAAAGAGATCAGCTTTTAAAATATCGCTTTCAATTTTGAAACTATTTCTATGCTGTATTATTTCTACGAATATTGTAGAGTAGGCAGCACCTAACACTATTAAGCTCTGTCAGTTTGAACGTGTGTGCAATTATAAAACTAGACTTTAATATGAAGCTATTTTCAACTACAAAGGCTTTAGAAAATCAACTTCGGACAAGCAATGCCTGCAGAATATACCAAGACTTGATATTCAAAACCTCGAGCTATAAAATAAGGCGTGTTTATAAAACATTGGATCCCCATTGACATGCAAAGAGCATATTGCATGCATGAACTACCCTTATCAAAGTCACCCCTTATCTGGAGGAATAATATCTGATTCCCTTACAATATTTAATGATTCGATTCTCAATGGAACTTGCACGTCAGAGGTTGAGTGGAGTGTTGATGAAATTTCAATTATTAAAAAAATTCAACGCTTCAAACCACGTCTTTTATACTTATTAACACGAGATTACAGAAGGTGCTCCCGGAATTTCCCTGTGTGTGTTCTTTTATTTTGTTTACTTGTGTGAATCAATAAAGAGTATTTGTTGTTGTTGTTGTTGGTTCTTAAATCATTCTTGAAAATCAATTCGGGATTTGATTTGAATCACGAAACAACTTGTGTTTATTTATTATTATGTACAACTCTTAATAATTTACTTGATCCGTTGATAATAGTGCTATTCAGAGCACGTTACTCGCATTTCAACTGGAACTGAAATGTAATCAGCCCTCCTGAAACTGAATGGACAGCGTCATTCACTAAGAAAGGTGTCCAGAACTGTGAAGGACCCTTTATTTGACCGGCACAGCTTCCAGAAGGGTTACACTTGAATTATATAATTAAATTTAGTTCGGACCCGGTTACGAGGGCCGGCCCTAAACAAACTTACTGATGGGGCGTGGTCCAAGGCTTAAAAAGTACGCTATTAGGTCTCGTTTGCTAAAAATGGTCCATTAAAATTTCAAGTGCACTTTGTTATTTATACATAAATATAATAAATCCACTTACTGTTTAAAGGCTTAAAGCGATTTGACCGCCGGTTGTGTGCCTTATGTTTTCTCTATACATTATTGTACCTTTTTGTGTTTCGTGTTGATCAAAAAAAAAGTTATTGAAAAGGCTATATCATGCTAAAATAATTCCATAGTTCCAGAAAAACCATTGTAGTTCTTAACCAAATGACTAAGGTTTGGCACCTTAATATTGGTTTCGCTTATAAACATGCAGTTTTATTGAAATGTATCAAATAAAACAGTTTACATGGCGTATATTTTTCCGCTTTTTTTTATGAAATAGTAAGGCAAACAAGCGAGTGGGTCACTTGATGGTAAGTGTACACCACCGCCTATAGACACCCGCAACATCGAAGAGATTGCAAATGCGTTGCCAACCCAGAAGGCAAAGAGCCGTTCAGCCGTTTTCAGGTCCCATGTTAACGGGCAGACTGACAAAAATAGTGAAAATAAAACTATCTAATTTAGAAAAATCATTTAAAATTAAAAAAAAAAACTAGAAATTAAACTGTAACCGTAATTCGCTTTAATTGTTTTATTTCATTGTCTACAAGTCGCGATAACATAAGAAATTATAATGCAGTTATATTATGAATTCTTTCATTGCCTCGTGAACAGCTTTTCAAATGGACCAACAAGGAGATGTATAAACTCTGAGCACTAAAAAGACATCAGACTCTATAGTAACACTCTGCGTCTTTACTACTGCACCAAACCACGCAAACTTGACTATATTAAATTACACCATCTTGAAAGTGTATAAATTGTCGAATTTATCGCTTGGGCTTTTGGTGCGTATTTTATGGCTGGTCATCGTCTGATGTAGATTACTGCTTAACGATACTGAGTTGATTAAGCTAAGTGAGGTTGAAGTAAATGGAAATAGTTTGACGCGTCGACTGTACCAGTACTAAGATATTGAAGTTTGGGCATATTGCTGTTTGGAATTCTATCCTACGACGAACTACTTGCTTCACTACTAATCAGAACTTGTGATAAACAAGAAAGGTTTCTTATTTGTGGTAGCTCTAACGTTGTCAATGTTTTCAGGTCATGTATGTTGACGACTTGTTTGTGTTGTTTTTACAAATGGCGTTTTACTGTAACAATTCACTAATCACACGGTTCAAAAGTTGAGATGAATCGCTGAGAGGGTTTCCTTGTTTAAAATCCGCGACGCAATTGGCATCTATCTTTTTAATAGCCTGTGTTCAAAGCCAAGGCGATGTTTACCCCGATAGTAAATATAAAAGTGAGGCATGTATCTATGAGAGTTGCCAAGTAGGTCGACGCTTCAGCCAACTTAGAGCACAGCTGACATTAGGGCGTTTTTGCAGTATATTTTATATGAGTTTGTTTCGCTGCGCCTCCGGAATAATGATTCTCACACTAGCAAGGGTTTTACAGAGATTTTATACATAAATTAAGTCTCTGTTCCGCAAAGTTTGAGATTACAACGCCTCACTACTTAAGTTTTGGCTTCAGCCTCGGCGTTAAGCCTTGTACGAATATTCTAAGTACTTGCTTAACTTTATCCATCTTCATTCCCGAGAAAAATTTTTTTTTTCTTTGGCTAACTATTATTTTCGCTATTATTAAGATCCACTCTTATAAAAAACGAGCACAATTGGTGGTCGTGTTTATTTCAAGTACTGCTAAAATAACGGTTCCCGTCCAATGCCTCTTAAGATGTCAGATTTCTAATTAATAAGAACCGTCAATATTTCACTTTAGGAAAAAGGTTTTAATTTTAAGGTTAATAAAAAAGGAAGTTTATTTTTGGAAGCTTTAAGAGCCAATTAAGGTAAAAGTGAACTTCAATTCAAATTGAATTTTGATAGAAACTGCTATAAATAGAATGACATTTTAATAAAAGCTGAATAGAGTTTTTTGATTTAAGTGTTAAATAAAAGTAAAAATAGTTGAGACTTAAAAATACATAATGCTTTGCGATGATTTTAAATTCAGATAGTCATAAATAAATCTCGATGTGTGGTTATCACATGTCAAACTTAAATGCATTTTCTACTGCTAGGAGTTATAATAATATGTTTGCAGCTGAAAGTTCGAAGGTTTGAAATGAAAATTAAGAAAAAAAAAAACATTATCTTTTATTATTCGAGCCCCCTCTGATAAAATATATTTTCTTATTTTATTTCATGGGACCTACGCCTTAAAAAGCAATATTCAACATAGGGGTGCAATTTTTGAATCTCACCAGGTGACTAGAGCTCACCAAAATGGCCGAATCTCTATGAAAAACGGCTATTTTGGTGAGCTTTAGTTACCCGGTCAGATTCAAATGCAATTTTTGAATTTCACCAGGCGACTAAAGCTCACCAAAATGGCCGCATTTCTATGAAAAACGGCCATTTTGGCGAGCTTTAGTCACCCAGTGAGATTCAAAAATCACACTCCTGGATCAAAAGGTTTCCTAAAATACTTTAAACTTTGAACTCCTCAGCCGTACCTCGTAATACGAAAAATCTGAAAATTCTAGAATAATTCGTGCGGTTGACCGATAGATTTTACCGCAAGTTAATATTCCTTCGACAGAATAATACGGCTTATTAAAACGTGTTTTCTTCACCGGGATGATAAATCCGCACCCTGTAAGAAACATAGCAGGCATTTGGCTTGTGGCCAAATCATTTCGGGTGTACTGTTATTCTTGCGGTTTAAGCGACGAAAGAAAATAATTTTCCATTTATTGCTGAGTCGATAACCACAGAGCGGAATTGAATGGATATCGGTAATAAGGAAGCCACACAAATCCATTTTGATTCTATCGAAGGAGTTGCTAAAGGGGCAAAATTAGTACGACAGGGTTATGAAGTAATGAGTGATGGTCTTGTTGATAGAGATGGTTTGGTATTAGTATTGATAAACTATGAAAGCCTTTAGGTACTAATTGCAATATTAAACAAGAAGTAAAGATTGGTCGATTCATAAGATCTAGCAAAAGCAAAAGCAGAGCAGAGAAAAAGAAATGACAGTATTGTAGCAAATGGAAATCCGTGGTCTCTGCCTATCCCTCCGGGAAACAAGCGTGACTTTATGTATGCACAAGAACTGGCGCCGAAAATGTATGAAACCGTCTAATTTTATAGACATTCGGTGTTAGCTCTCATGAATCAACCTATAGTTATATTTGTTCTCAAAATATGGGGTTACAGTATTAGTTATTGGTGCTAACATTTTCCTACAAGCATTAACATTCAAAAGTTTTCTACACTAGCCTACACTAATCTATACTACTATAATAAAGACTTTAACTTTTATATTGTATTTTGATTGTTTATTTGTTTGTATGTATATAAAGGGTAATCTCCGGAACTACATAAAATATTTCAGTCAATGAAAGTTACACTATCTCTAACGAACTATCTCTAATTCCACGCAAGCAAAGCTCGCGAAGTGGCAGACGTCTACTTATAAAATATATAGCAATAATCAAGTTGTGTTCGACCACTTTACCACGTTAGTTTCGCGTTGTTTTCAATTATTACCTCGCTATAGCTGGGACGCCACATCAGTGCATAAGCATAATATGGTGCCCTCAAAAACAAGCAGAACCCTTTCAACTGCAGTTTCGCTTGAAAACTGTTAGCCAGTTTCAATTAAAACTTCGTTCATAACACATTAATCAGTGCGCCTCTCGTAACTTGCACCGCGAAGTATCAGGAAGCTAGGCAAGACCTTATAAAATACACGACACACTTTTGTAGGAAAACTTTAATTAAGTTTCAGAACGATTTCGATTTTTTACTTTAGGTATTTTACTTTTTTTGAAGCATGAGAGTAGAATAAAATCTGTAGAGTTGCGTTCTTTGCGTATTATGAACGAGATCAATCTGACTGGGTGAGAAATAATGTTGTAAGGGAGAGATGTGGTTTAAAAGAAGATAAAGTGACTAAGATAGAAAAAGAAATGTTGCTTTGGTTTGTGAACGGATAGATAAAAGGCGGTAATGTGAGTAAAATAAAGGTTCATCGACCAAATTGGTAATGTCCTAAAGACAGGGCAAATTAGAAGTACTGGAAACAGCCGATTGAAAGTTAGAGGTTATTATTATAGCTAAATCAAATTGTCCATTTCATAGTATTTCGTGTTATTGTGTTTCGTGCATTTCGTGTGTGTTTGTGTAGGTTATGATTTATTTATTTGAACTATAGTTTATTTTTCACTTAAAAGATGACACTTTCGACAAAATGCTCTGCGTTTGTGGATGATTAGTACAGTAGTTCTCATAACCAGGCACGGCAAAGCTACAACTTGTCTGTAACACCTCTGCAATGGGGCCGCCGCAACTGAGTTGCCGCGTGTGTGAATGAATACAAGTTATACGATAAACAGAGAGGCATATATCAGAACGCTTCCTATATTTTAACGGTTTTTGTTCTGTAGTTATACTATTGTTTATGTTATGCCATTGTCTACATCTAGACATCATCATCATCTTGCTCGCTAGTCCTGCCGCTAAGTAGCAGTGCTTACCCTGTTGTGTGTCGGCGTGGAGAGCAAGACAGCCAGTGCAATTACGGGCACAAGATGTATTCCATCTTAGCTCTCTGGGATGGCAACACATCTGCAATCTCTTTGGTGTTGCGGGTGTTTATAGGCGGTGGTGATCACTTACCATCAGGTGACCCACTAGCTTGTTTTCCTTCCTATTTCATAAAAAAAGAAAATCTACACTAATATAATAAAGAGGTAAACTTTGTTTGTATGTAGGGGGTAATCTCTGGAACTACTGAACCGATTCCAAAAATTATTTCACTAATACAACGCTACACTTTCCTTTACGGACATAGGCTACCAATTCCACGCGAATGAAGTCGCCGGCGTCCACTAGTATTATATTATTATAATAGCCAGGGGTCACCTTACCTACCAAAACTTAACCTATTTGTTTGACACTAATGATGTGCCTAAGCCTAAGTGACTCAGAAAGTTAATTTAGCTATATATTTTTATTTTATTACTTATTTTCTTCAAAGTCTGGCTTTTTAATTAATATTGTATTTGAGCACTGTTTATAAATTTTTCCATGCCTCGTTTAACCTTCAATTTATCTTTTAACCATTCTCGTTACCACTAAGTTTTCGGCGAAAGCCTTAGTTTAGTTGCTTGTTCTTTATAAATTAGGAAATGAGAAAAGTTTATCGGTACCGTCTTTTGAATAACATCACTAGTGTTACACGATTCTGATCCAATATCGGGAGAGTAAAGCTGGTATACACGTATCAATCCAAATTTCTTTATACCTACCTGGAGGCTGAAACATGTCACAAAATATAAAGATTTTGTTTTTAAGCTTCATTTACTCGTAGTTTGTATTCCAAACTGACTTTTGGTTAAGATTTTCAATTTAAGATCACAAAATAACCGAAACGGCGTCAGGTCGTCTACATAGAACGCATTCAACACCAGTTTTAGGTGGTTATGTGGATCAATGAGATTTTAAAGCAAGTTGACAAAAATGCGAAAGGCGTCTGAAAGTTCTGCGTCTTAAGCATTTTAAGAAACCTTTTAATCCCATCTTATTATCTACTTTTAAGAACATGCTGGCAGCAAAAAGTTTTCTTTTTCCATGCAACATCTAGAACCTTCAGCCGTCTTGGTTTAAGTTACATTGTGTACATTTACGAGTATTAAATGCTATGCTTACACTATTAACATCTTATTTTTAACCCTTGACAAAAATGTGTCGATATATTAAAAACCTTTATATGTGCTGCATGTTTCAATGTTCTTAGTGGCGTTTCTTTTTAAGATATCACGAGTGAATCCTAAATTACTATTAGTTAGGTTATGTTAGGCCGATTTTGTTCAGTTCTGCACAGAGAAGAATTTCAGAAATACTAGACCAAGTGTCATAATTCGCTGTCCTAATTGTATATTGAATTTGTTACTGTACATTTATGTTAGCTTGCACTTTTGTTCATGTCATCATTGTTTAATAGCTTTAGTTGAGTAATTGGAATCTCAAGGATTCCACTGAATATCAACGTCTCAGTTTACTGAGGTATCATCATATTGGAACCCTTTTTGATTCTGTTCTGCACAACACAAAACACAATATATTTGTGACATTTGTACTCTCCGTGGGGTGTACTGCCTCGAATGGTCTTAAATAAAAACCAAACCTTTATTTTTAAGTTCTCTAGAAATTAAATGGGGTGCATCTTCAAGATTGACGGACACATGAAATAAAAGAGCTACTAAACCCAATTTTATAAAGTCATACATTTCCCCTAATCTGAGCACCCAACGCCTTGTAAGCCGTAACATCGATCACTCCCACACGTGTCGTTGATAGTGGTTCACTTACGTATAGTCAACAACATAGTATCTAATGGAATTAGGGATGACGTCAGCTTGATAACCTATTTACCTCCTAACTTTCTTGATTTTGGACGCCTGGGGATCGAACTAGATAAACGTTAAGTGTATCGGAAGAAGGACACATGGAGGTACCTATTGAGCTTGTTAAAATTTAAATTCAACATGAATTGTTCAAAGCTGAAATAAAAATTCCAACAGTGTAGGTTCTCGTACTTGATTTATTGTGTGTGTCATTTTTAAGTTACCTATTTAGAAAGAGAATTGAGTTTTACAAAATAATCATTATCTTTGATGTTACACATATGAGTGCTAAGTTATTCGTAAAAATATGTTGATATTTTTACTTAATTGGTAATTACATAAATAAAAAAGCATTTATTCTATCATATTTTCGGTTCTATTACTAATTTAATTTGTTATGGAAGTCGCCTCTTTGGTGTAGGCCTCCCCAAGTTCACTAATACAAAGCCGTAAATATTTTAAGTAGCATCTATTTTAGATTCCGTTTTAAGCCTTAACTATGCGTGAAGTGATTAGGTTATACGTAACGTTGGAATCTTAAAATCCAAAGCTAAAATGGCATGCGCTGAACTACAAACATTTCGCCTTAATTCAAACTAAACTACCCTATTCATTCATACACCCATAAATATGTATATGATTGTTTTGGCTCATCGATTCCCAGCGGCCGCCCTTTTGTGCAAGCCTGTATAGTCATTTAAATTCAAATACTGTGGCACGAGGAACGACAGTACCACGGCTTGCTTTGTGATTTTAGGAAATTCAAAGATAACAGTCAGTATTTGAGTTGTCTTAATAATTTTGGGCTCGTTATGGTCAACTTGATCTTAAATCAACTTAAACTATAACTATAGTAGCCATACTATTAATTTATTCGTAAGCAGTGGTTATCCAATCTTCATATTATTGTGTATATTGCAACGAATATAAATTCCAACGTTTCGTTTTACCGTTTCAGGTCTTATATTCACGGGACTGTATTTCTAAACTTTTTCGTTCTAATTTTGCAACAGGCAATGTATAAATAGTTTGTTTAATTCGTGCTCTAATGTTTGTCTACAAATCGTGAAAACACAAAACTATAACAGTGAAATAACATTTTCAACATTATTGCAATATTTAAAATAGTTGGCATTTACTGCCTACCGAGACCTTGTAACTGCAGTTAATGCAACTAACACTATATTTTATATATCAAGTTAAATTGAGCTATTTTACTTTAAGTACCACTTTATGATCCGTGGAGTCGTATAGTTTCAATATGTTGCAGAGTAGTGTAGCTCACATGATATACTAACCTGGCGAAAATCACTGTTAAACATAGATGTCTTCATTCATATTCACATCTTTTATATTCATAACAAAAACAATACTACCTTAGTTAATCTCTCATCTCCAACAGGAAAAGAAATCAAAGAAAATAATTATTACCAACATGCAAACAGGAAAGCGAATCTTCGGGGAACATTAGCGTGACTTGGCATGAGAAGGGGCCGAATATCTCTGATTTAAACATTGCAATATATCATAGAACAAAGCACGATGAATGATTGCCGTAATGAAGAAAGTAGGTCGCGACAAAAACAAGCAGAGATTTATCTGGTTAGAGAAGCGAACACGAAAAGTGTGAACGAGCAATTGGTTGATAGGCTTGCTTGTTTAATTTATGAGCTCTTCTATCACTACTCTGATATATAACAAGAAAATAAGAGGTCATTAAACGTAAGAACACAAGCAACCACTAATCACGAAGTAACATTAAACTACCTCCCTTAATTGCATAAAACTGAGCTAAAAACCTATGGATTTAGGCACTTCAGTATAGTTAAGTCAACAGCAGATCTTTACGGATCAAGGGGTGGATCACGACTCTATTTTCCAGATAGTTAGAGCTACTAAGTAAAAAGATAATAAATAGTTTTGAAAATATTTATGGAAAAATTACTTTATTCAGACTTGAAAACGGTCACAATGCGTTACATTATTGTGAGATTCGGATTCGTACACGGGTTCCATAAAAAAACGCTGAAAAAACACGTTTCTGACATAACTATTTTTTACTTTTATTATTTTTTATTAAAGCGGCTATACTAATACATATTGTATAAGAATTACAAGTGTCAATCTATTGCGGTTCAAAAGATACAGCTCAGTGATAGACTGACGGACAGACAACTGAGTCTTATAGGGTCCTGTTTGCACTTTTTGGGTATAAAGCCCTAAAAAGCAATTTTCAGATGAACAAAATAAAGTTTTAATAGTTACTTACTCTGTTACACCCCCGATTCTTGGATCGTTTTGAATCAAATCAAAAGAACTTTAGTAATCATTGAAGATTTAAGCCCCGAAATCCATATCTAGTGCTTAAACTCTCCAAATGGTCAAAGCAGACTCGGTTGAGATAATTACAGCTTGGAACATTTTGTCCTAGCTCCAACTTAGGACTTGAATTGCTAAACTTGGCTCCTTGAATAGATGGCTATTTTAGTCTTGACAGTTGAGTGGCACGAATTGTCTGACTATAACGTTGCACATGCGAGATGAAAACCACAATTTCTTGAATTTCAAACTACTTAATGAATTATTATTACAAGTTCACGCCTGTTTTCCTTTGTGGTAGGCAGATACTACAGAACACCATTTGCTTCAGTCCCGGCATGTTTCCTTGGCTTCCTCCACATACATTTTTCTCTTCATATTTACTTGGCTTTTCAGAACATAGCCAATTTGGTCGTTGAAAGTACGCCTAGGCTGCTAAAACCAAACCAGATTAGTAATAAAATAAAAAATTCTAGCAAAATATCTGGTTCAGCAATTAAAAGATGTTTAATATCCTATTGTCAGACCCAGGTATTTGGGCAGGGATTTTTTTAACTTATTATTAAATTTAATTATTACATTTGGGTCCAAGTTACCATTAATACTGAAGCCAAGTATTAACCATCTCATCAAATCAATCCCGTTTTACGAGCTTTATCATATTTTTATTTGCTGTTAATAAAATATCAGTACGGCGCAAATTTATGTGCCAATAAACCTGTACGTCACATAACCAATTTAATCTGTTAATATTTGATAGATAGGTATTAAAGTACATAAATACCCTACAACATAATGCAAGTATTAAGGTGAATTCAATATGGGTTGTTTAAGTTACCTGAAGTTATCCGAGAACTGGGTTAGGGAGGGACGGTCAGGTAGTTGCGTAAAATATTTGATTCCAATTTGGGACTTGACAAATTTAGTTTCATTGGCTTTGGCAAGGAGCTTACTATCCCTGCTGATAATACTTTGCTTTTCTGTGCTAAACTTTTCAAACAATCTTGATCTATAAATAATACCAAAATGAAGAAAGCCTTCGATTATCACTTGTAAGATTTTTTAATTTTGAGAAATGGGATCAAGCCACTAAAATGTGCAGTTCGCAACTACAATTATATTTTGAGGCTAAAATATCATTTTCAAAAAGTTACTATAACTGTTCTTTTCAAGTGCCTTTCATTTTATATAAAAAAAAACCTCTAAAAACAAAGCATTAAAGTGAAATGGAACATTGTAACAGCTGAAATCAACATAAAACCCTAAATCACGTCAGCAAATTTCAGTTTCCGCTAAAAAAGTTGCAAAAGTAATAGGCCGTTCCAAATATCAAATAAATTGCGAAGTTAGTGTAACATCCATTTAGTAAACATTATGGAAAATGGAAAATTGTTGAAAAAGGTTGACTGGCAGAGAATGCCTTAAGGCATTAAGTCCGCCTTTTGTACATTTTGTATTTTTTGTGCAATAAAGTTTAAATAAATAAAAATAAATAAAATAAAATTTAACACAGAAATATGTTCTAATGGATCATCCTTGAATACATTTCATGTCGTGTATATGTGTATACGTATCAGGAATGAATTAGTGGTGCATTTACAAAGAAATGTATAAAAAATATCATCAAATGAGACTTTACATAACACATAAGTTTGCGGGCTATTTCTAAACCGACTGTATTTATATACATATTTTTTTTTATACAACATAGGAAGGAAAACAAGCAAGTGGGTCACCTGATGGTAAGTGATCACCACCGCCTATAGACACCAGCAACAACAAAGAGAGTGCAGATGCGTTGCCAACCCAGAGGGCTAAGATGGAATACCTCTTGTGCCAGTAATTACACCGGCCGTCTTGCTCTCCACGCCGGAACACAACAGTGCAAGCACTGCTGCTTAGCGCCAGGATTAGCGAGCAAGATGGTGGTAGCGATCCGGACGGACCTTGCACAAGGTCCTACCACCCTCACGCCGATATACGCGTTTATTTACACTAATATTTTCTCAAAATCTTATTTTTGTCTATTCTTTTCACAAATCTATATTTTCATAATTTTCGAATCCATCTTAACAGTTTTTATGAATAGTCACCGTTCTGGCCTTTATACGACTGCAAACTGTTATTTAGTAAGACAAATGCCTTATTTATATAATATTTAAGCCAGCTACATCGTGTTACATCAGAAATGGTTTTACGCTAACGCAAGGTCTGGCGGGATTATGTATGAGACCAAGTTAACATTTGAGGAGCGGAATTATTCAGGAGATTAATTCCGAACGTACGTTAATCGTGTGACATGGGATGCTGTAGTTTGAGCGATTAATCTTTTGTATTAAGCTAATATTGACTTTAGCAAGCTTGTTTTTTTTACCCTCTGTTTGATGCATAAAAATGTAAATTGTACGTCAAGAAAAAGAAGTAACAGATATTTGGGTCAAAAAGTTGTTAAAAGCAAAAGTTGTCTCTCTCAAAATTAACGACTTGAGCCAAAACTACCCTAAGTACCGTGCAGATGTAAACCAGAGTAAAAATCTATAGACCCTTAATTGTCATATATTATCACGAAAGGCATTTGTGAACCTAATTGTGATTTTAGCTCATTTTGGAAAAGTTCAATTTAGACAAATGTTTAAAGTGATGTTTTTAATAGATTTGACACGTCTTTTCGGCTAAATTAATCAACAAATTGTAATTGTAGTTCGTACGTTACTGAAAGACAACAAAGGCTACATTTTACAACGACAATATGAAAAGGTTCAGAACAATCAACCCCTATAATAATTTTTTTTTATAAAGATTAGAATTTTTAGTATACAAGAATAATATCGCACTTGTCAGAATAATGTTGAAGCAAATGCATATTCCTAGAGAATAGTCTGAAGAATGCCAAATTAGGTTAATTTAAAAAATAAAAAAAATAAAAGAGAATTTTATTTTTCAACACAAACCTTAAAATAACAAATAAGTACGTCTATTATACAAAAAAAGTTAGCGTGTTGATAAATAAGGGTTGAGACTCAGCGAGGCCGCTGATTTTCAGTCTCTACCCGTACCTTATAATTATAACCAATGTCCTGATCACACGGTGGGGGGTTAATATTATTTTCGACATAGCAAGAACGGATTGACAAAGCAATGCACTATTACTCTCATGTTTTGCTCGCCCCGCGTTACCACGACATCAGTATTTAAAACTAAACTTATAACTAAGGACAAGGTACATTCGCTGTCACTGCGAATAATTGTAATGAGTATAATTCTATAGATGTAGGTATGAAGATACCAGGGACAAGACAAGACGTACAACAAAGCATTTAGCTTGAGAATGCAGCAAAATCATTCTCCTTGATTTTAATCGCTGTATCAAAACGTAACTCATTTTCACGTAGCTGTAAACATTCAACAAGGAACTGCTGGGTAACACAAACAGCATTAATGGGAGCATCGCGTGGAACGACATTAAAGTCGCAGGTAGGGCGGTGACACGCGGTTTGTTGTTTGAAACAACATCTGAGACGTGGTGCGTTATGATATGAAAGTATGAACGGGGTAACATTGCTAACGAAGAATAAATATTATGTAGAAAATTGTCGTAAACGATTTTTCCTTTTTCTTTTGTTCTAACGCAGAGGTTCCAGGTTTTCCTCCCATCAAACGTCAATGATTTTTCTTTGTGTCAACATCATTTACTCGCGGATTTCGGTATAAAAATTATCCAGGACATAAACTTAAATGTAAAAGTCACGTATTTAAAGTGAATTTATTGCTCGGCATGTTTAACATCAATATGACTGAATCTCACAGTAGTTTTCCATTTATCAATTTAATTTTGTAGAAATATAAAATTATTCATAAAAAAATCAATCATAAACATTGGGCTATGCTCAGTTTAGGATTCCGTAGGCATTAGGTACTACAACGGCTCAAGACAATTTTCTTTAAAAGTCTTCGAGATGTTTACCTACTTTTTCAGT
This sequence comes from Ditula angustiorana, assembly GCA_963691745.1. Taxonomy (NCBI): domain Eukaryota; kingdom Metazoa; phylum Arthropoda; class Insecta; order Lepidoptera; family Tortricidae; genus Ditula; species Ditula angustiorana. The sequence continues at coordinate 6,014,077 of OY829495.1, forward strand.
TTAACGTTTTTTGCACTACCTTCGATGATTTCCAGTAGGTATCACACTACAACCAGCAACTGACTAAAGTGTGGCTCTACCATTACAATAAATATAAGATAGAATAGATATAATAGCAGAGCGGACAATATTGTCAAACATATGTCAATTAAGGGTCTAAGATATTAATGAGCTTGTATTTCTTATTGGACGATAACATTTAAGCAAAAATCCGAATAGAGACAACTATGTTTTTAAATAGATGAATGAAAGAAGATTGGAAATTGATAAACTTTTTTTATCGTATGGGAAGAAAAGGTTTCCTAATATTGCAATTATTTGCAAAGTTCTGAGAGGCCACCCGGAAGCAATTCATCAATGTGGCTGTAATCCTCAATCTGCTTTGGACCCTAGGGACAGTGGGACAGCTCGTCTCAATGTAAGACGAGGCTAGCGAATTATATTTTGTATAGACTGGATTTTGTCATTCATCATCATATCGATCTTCTCCATGTTGTGTTAATAATTCTAGCTAGTTAAGTTATCTTTATCTAAAAGGGAGGGAGAATAAGCAAGCGGGTCATTTGAAGTGAAGTGACCTCCTTCGTTTATCCCACAGGCACCAGTCGCCCTAACATGACTGGCCAAGTTTAGTTTATCTCTATCTGCGTCCCTTTCTTATGTCACTAGTTAGACAGAGACACAGGGAGGGGTTAAACTAAACCTGGGCTGTCATGTTAGGGCCGCAGAATAACCAATAGAATCTGTAATCCGTTGCCAAATTTTAAATGGATTTTAAATCCCTTTCTAGAAAACCTAGATATCAAAACTGTCTGGAAACAACGGTGGGAGGAGTTAACGTTACGAGTATTCACTGCTATTCAATATTCAGGTCGGCTTTATGAGCTGATGTTTTCTAGCCCAGGTTGTTCACTTTAGTGGCTTAGCATAGCATGTCAAGTGCAGTTCTGTTAATATCGGCGCTTTAGCCAAGTTCCGGAAATTTTGCCGTCGACTTGAGTTTAAACTCTGCTTTGTGCTAAACGTGTGAGACAAAATCGTAGACTATTATACGGATAGTATTTAAACATTTGTTTGTTTTTAATCGTGTTCTAGGAACGAATGATTTCGAAACGGACTCGAATGATTTCGAAAAAATTTACAAGATAGGTGGTTACGGAGCGTATATAGAATCGATCTAATTAGGTATCTGGGGAAAATCGTTTTCATCGTGTATTTATTTTACTTCTGCTTTGAGTAGAGCGCGGCTGCCTAGGCAGCAACAAACAAACTATATAATTATTCTAATGTTTCATGCAAAATCTGCCTAAAATTTTCAGTTTGTTGGATCTAGAGATTTTTGAAACTAATTTGTATTGACTACTTTATATAGAAGAAGGGATTTATTCAATTTTTGTCACTAAAGGTATAAAAAGAGGTGGTAAAATTTGTATGTTTTTAAAAGTTATGAAAGTGATGTAAGTATTTATTTTATAATTTTTGGAATACTCGTAAAGTTAGTTGCATTAAATATGAAACACAACTGAACAAATGTGACAATGTTATCACAAATGTAAAAAAAAACACGATAATATCTTAAAAATACTACCATGGCAATACATAATTCTTAAAATAATACAAAAATATACCTAATACATAAAATAATGCTAATAAGGCAAAACACGAAAAAAACATTCCTCTCCACAATGAATTATATCGGCGATGTCGAACTACAACCAAAATAGCGACAGATCCCAAATTCTATCCCTACATAAGTAATTGCTTTTTGTATACAAATTCCAGTCCTCCACGGCGAGAGGGAAAACCGCAAGTAAATCAATAATTACGGGATCCGCACCCTTTTGGTGACATATTTGTAGAAGGTCCTACCCCTGGGGGTACAATAATACTCCCACAATCAAGCTGTGGTGCACGAGTTCTTGTACCAACTGTGACATAGCCATGTCATATAGTTTGTAATGAAATATTTGAACATTATAAAGAAAGAAAAACATTTATTTCGAACTATTTAACACATGCACACACACACACACACACACACACACACACACACACACACACACACACACATACAAGCAGGCAGAACACAAATATAATAATAAATGATGAAAAACTGTTTATGTCAGGCTGCATAGGCCCACAGAAAAAATACACTAAAGACTGACGTATAGCCGACCAAGTAATTGCTTGACCACTTTTGAATCTTATCCCTTTGTAATACGGTCGAACAGTGGTCAAGCAATTTCTTGGTCGACTATACATATTTATTTTATACAAAATTTAAAGACAAACATTGTGTTGAATAGAATCAAAAAGGACCCCACTCAGCATACAGTGTCTATACAGCATACAGTGTCGGTAAACCGGGACCCTGATTTTCAGTGGGACTATACTTAACCTAGTGAAACTAGTACGCCTGCGTAAAATAAGTAGGTAAATTAAAAGTCGTATTACTAGCAATTTGTACGTTGTTAAATTTTTGAATGATTTTCCTTTTATGTGTCTTAATTTCTCCTTAACCAAAGACAGGATATCATTGACAACCAAAGCTTTCATTTCTTTCGTTCAATTTGCACTTTGATAGCAGAAAATAACCACGTTTTTACTTTGATGACGGATTATCTTCCAATTTTAACTCCCTCCCCTCACGTAAAAGGCCCAACACTCAGCAAACACCTCTGGATAACGTGCAATGCTTCCCAAACCAGCCCCAAGTAACTCAATAAACCCTAATCCCCCTTACAATAGGCCGGGGAAATATAGGAATCGAAGGCAACCACGCGATACTGAGCATCTTAGAAACGTATGTCACCGATACCGGAGGACCAGCTGTAAAGACCTTCCCCACTTCACCATAACTTTGAAATCAGTACGACACGCGGGAAATCACTCTAGACCTGTCACAGCTCAAGCAGGGCTGGATGGTTTGTAAAGAGATTTATATCTCATTTCGTATAAGGTCGTGACAGAAGCCGGTACAATGCGGCATGACAGCGCTACGAAAGTGAAAATAAGAAAAATATTGATAAATTATAGGGCGAAAACAATAAGCTTTTATACGGACAGCAAGAGATTTATTTCATTACCGGTCTTTGGTCTTTTGACGTTCATGTTTTGTTGATAATGAGAACGAAATGACATGGGCTTTTTGCGACGTCTCCGGTCGGTGTTTGTGTCAGATTTTCCTCCTGAAAATGCGGAAACATTTTATTTCCTGAGTGAACAAAGAACTAATTTGAGTGTATATTTAATTCTCAAATTTCGGCATTGCTGTGAGAAAAATTTAGTTAAGAAAATAATCTGTTTATTTTCTCTTTAAGCACATCAAAAACAGATGAGGAAAGCGTACAAAAACATTCGTTAACAAACATAAGGATTCTTACAGCGATGTTATTACAGAGACAATCGTATGGATTTCTCTAACTTCAAATTCGCAATCAAAACCGATTGATACAGCAAAAATAAATCGAATCATACGAACGCTTTATCCAAGTTAGAAATATATTTCATCGCAGAACGACGATAAGTAATTCTCTCAGAGTCGAGCGGAGTTTCAGCTCATTTGCATGGGTTAGCTTTGACACGATTTACGTGTATTTAAAACTCGATGCCGGAAAATCAAGAGTATTTATTTCGTTTGTGATAATCAGCATTCAAATACTTTTTGGTTATTTGTTCGCTTCGTTTCCTCCTTCAAATGCGGATTTTTCCTTTATGATTTCTAGTGGAACCAAATAAGATGATCAAAGTACAATCAAAAAAGCTAGGAAGACCATTTTATTTTGTAAACACTACTGAGTTACGTGTTATATAATTTTGGGTTTTTTCACATTTTTACTTTTCATAGTTTCTAATAACTTACTAAAAACAAGAGGGGGATACTCATTCTTCCTCTACTTGAAGGCTACTCGAAAAATGAGACTTGTTGAAATGCCTGCCTTGTTCTGATTGGTGTACAATTTATATTGTTAATCGAATAAATGATCAATGACTTATGTACATAGAAGGCGTCCTCACGATGTTTTTCTTCACTCAGGTTGGGAATCACTTTCATCAGGTGGCCCGCACGCTCGTTTGTCCCTCTATTCAATAAAAAACCTTTCAGCTCCAACGCCAGTCGGCAAATATAAGCTTACTTCAAAATAATTATTCGATTATTCAAATGTTAGGGGTCTACCGTTATTACTCAGTATGTAGCAAATCCCTATGTCTGTCTGAATGTAATCCATGCACTCAAACCGGTTGCAGCAGTATACACTGAGTTAGTTACAAATGGCATCCGGTTATCCGTGATATCGCAAGAAAATCCGGATCGGCGCTGAATCACTTTTGGGGTCGATATTTACATAGGTAGATAACAGATAGGTTTTCCTACTATGCAATGTACTCGTAGGTAACATAACATAATACCACACTAGAGACTGACTACATATAGTCAGGTTAAAAAATTGATGTTTTATTTATTTGTTTGAAGAATCTTTGTTGCTAACAATTTGAATTCAACGTTAATTTGTAAAGACTTTTCATTCGATTTCAAACTTCAACTAGCAACTACTGAAATTATAATATACATTTATAATATGAACAGGAACATCCATTAATAAAAAACTTAATTGCCAGCATTGCCGACAAATATTGCGATACCTATATAATATTTCATTGTGTGAAAATAACTTAAGTTACAAAATTATGTTAATTTAGAACTTAAAAATATTTCTAGTCATATTGCAATTACAATTTTACAAATTTTCAGATAGGAAACTCATATTCATTTTTCGATTGACCATTTTAAATACGTAACAATTTTTTAACACAAAACTATGTAATGATTTCTCCTCAAATTGACTACTGCTTTCGTGTAGTAATTTTAAAGCTTTTCTCGTCGTAAATCAGTGGAGCAGAGCTCCCGCTCGAGCTAATATAATTTCATCCACTAGATTGTGACACATTCTATCAGCCATATATCATATCGTAGCCAGTATTGATCGATCGACTGCTCGAGAAATTGAATGGTCCGCGATTCCATCGCGCGTAAAGAGGATTTCTTCCTTAGAGACAAAAGATCTCGTTTATTTTTTTACGGCCAAATACGTAGAGTAATAAAGGAATTGTAATAACTGGAAGAGATATTATTTCATATTGGTTCGTGTTTTATAAGTTGATTTATTGCCTTCGATAAAGTAACGGTTGAATGGCCTTGAACGAAGTGTTTGTTAGGATGAGTACGCTTTCAATAGCGAACTGTTGTATTCAAAATATATGGATAACGTTCTGGAAAAAGATTTAGTCGCGGTACGATACATAGTACGTTACAACTTAGTAAGGTTATGAAACAGTTGTTGATAAACATTCTAAATAACCTTTGGTGAACTTTACTCCGAGAAGTGAATGTGGTTACTATAGTTTGTTTCTTTTTAGTAATTAATTACCTTGGAGTGTATTAAAAAGTTAATAATAGTTTTTTAAAATTAAACTCCGATAAATAAAACTACGATATTAATAACCTGACCTGCCAAATCTGGGATCATGGTCAAAAACGTACTCAGAATTAGGAACCGAGAGAAAACGGTAGGAGGATGACTTTTTTCAAATTAAGTTTCATATCTTTGAGGTAAATATAAACTTGATTTGGTAAGTTCAGGAACAGGAAGGAAGGTGGTTCCTGAGAGCATAAAAATAATGATAAACGAAAATTGACGTCAAAGAAAGAGGAAAATATTTCCAACGATCCTTGTCCACTAGTGGGATAACAAAGTCGCCATACATATCCTTTATTCTATCCCTAGGGACCTCTCTACTCCTTAAAGGAGGTCAAACTCGCGGCATCATCAGAAGTAAACAACTTAATACGATTTTTTTTTTTATGATCCGCCGTTTAATCCCCGAAGCAAAGAGCAGTGTTTGTAACTAAGGAGGAAAACATCGTAAAGAAACTAAAGGATAATATCCCTAACGTCTTAAGCTGCTGGAGACTACCGCCTGTTCATCTACTTATATTTTTATTTACTTTTATTTTTATTCACCGAGGGATCTTCCGGAAAATAGATATAAAAGCCACGGGCTTATAAAGAAGGCAGTTGGCAACGGATGATTAGGAATTACGCGTGATGTCAAGGTTTATGCTTAAGAGGTCAATAAATTGTTCCTACATTAAACATACTTAGTTTTCCAAACTAAAGTTTGAACAACATTAAAACAAAGAAAAGTTACACTAAACTGAATTACTGAATTATATTAGAGAGTGATGTTGTTATTGTAGTGTGCAACCCTACATTTGACAATCAAAGTAACGGAACAAATGAGAGTAGTTAGTTGCTCGCCACCGCCGCTTGCGCCACCTGCACCGAGCAACTGAACTGAAAGAGATCGGCCTTGCAGTCATCGTCGAGCCAAGACCTGGTCCGAAACATGTTGAGCAATAACTCGACTAACTTAACTACGTGAGTGATCCATATATTTTAATTATGAATAGCCTTTATCTAAAAAAATATGCCTGTAAGTTCATCGTCCGTAGACATGGTTCTCAGAATGCTGGCAGAGTTACCGCGTATACTCAACCTGAGGCGTTGTCCGAAGTAGATGCCTGCCTTCTGTTCGCCAGTTATTTTGACCAGGCGCAAGATCTCTTTGAAGATATCTTCAGCATTTATTATTGTTTATTTCCCTTTGATTATACGTTTGTTGCAGACCTATCGCAAATCAAGTTTGATCAGAATCATACTTACTCAACTTTTGTCCTAACGCTTAATTAGCTTAATCCGAATCTGATCTGCCCCGCTTAAAATAATTTTAAGTTGTGATCAAAAAAGTGTTTCTCATGAATTAAAACATAATAATGTCTGTGCAAGTATAGCAGTCAAGCTATGATTAAACGTTTGTCAGTTAAAAAAGATTGATAAACGTTTGAAAATAGGGGAGTTAATTATTAAATGCTGAATTGTGCAGAAGTTATGCTTAGACGCAAACATTATCATATATTTGATAGACCTAATGTACTTAACTTATATACGATACTGATATAAAGTGGAAATGGTTGTGATGTAGGCTGCTTAAAACGTATATCTTGTCCGTGGACAGTTATCCTTAAACAGCATCCTTATCGAAACAAAACAGACATTGAATTAAGTAGATACGGTAGAAAAAGGTACAATAACAAAAGCAGATGGTCACATAGCATTACACAAACAGGATGCGAGTGATATGGAAATCAGCTTGGCCCTAAGCGTAGACTCTTGCGCGAAGGAAGACAAGTGACAGTTTTATCTTTTTAGGGTACTGCAGGTAGAAAACTATCGCAAAGATTCTAAAGTTTCATTAGACAATCATCATGTTAAGATTTGTGATAACTAGCGACATATATTACCTCTACACTGCGAGCTACCAACAAGCATGCCTTATTTAGTTCATAGTCACTTAACCGTTTAAATTACAAGCAATTGACATCAAAGTAGTTTCAACGTCGGTTACAGATAACAGATCATTGAAAATTAAGATGACATCTACGTACTTAGCGATTGTCATTTCCACCCTGTAGTAATTAATCAAACGACATTTAAACTTTGGTGTTGGTTTCCGCATACTTACAGAAGATAGTAGGGATGAAAAGAAAAGAAAGTGAAGTAAGTTTAGAATCCATGTAATTAGAAACAGTTGAAATCAGTTTTACTGGGGTAACAAAACAATATCGATATTTATAAATTCCCACAACACGTCATATATTAGATGCGCATTAACTCAGGATTTGAGAAATGAGAAACAAACAGATAAATAACAAATCGAACCTAAATTCAAAGACAACAGTCGTTTCCATGGTTTCAGACATTTAATTTTGTTCTAAATATAACACCGAATTGTACTTAGTAAAGATTAAGGTAAGATAGCGGAGGCGGTAACATGGCATGTAATTTCGCGGTTGCCAAGATCAAGCCGATCTTTCTTTCAAACATATTTATTACAATAAAATTACTCTTTATTGATCACCACAAACCAATATGAAAAGGAACAATTTAGATAAAATACACACGACACAGACTAGTTAATTTAGAAACTATACAATATAACATTAACCTAGTATGTTTCGAAAACTATTTCTCTCACCACTTAATCTTGGCAACCAACTTAGTAAATTTTAACTACGGCAATGTTAAAATTAGATTGAGCAGAATTTACCATTAAAAATGGCTTCTGGAAAGTATTTTTTATTGGACTGGAGAGATTAAATGGTAATTGGTAGAAAGTATGAATAAAGAACACACTTGGCCATGTGATGTAAAAAAATCTGAATTCCCTGTAATTCTCTTGTGTCCTGTAAATGTACTGCCGATCCCAAAATAATTGGGTAAAGGAAAGCAGCGATGAGAGGAATTCTAAGACATCTCAATGTATTCATGGCCAATCCCTTTCGTTGCCTTGGGACATTTAAACCTTATTTTTATTGTACTTATGGTTGTCCCAATGGTGTAACATTAACGAGCCCACGTCAGCTTAAATTATTAACCTAGTGTGAATTATACTCAAGGATATATGAGTAAACGTGTTTTGAGGAAATAATTGTCTTTGCATTACATTAAATTTTATTTGTATCAGTTGTCTCCCTGGACTTTTATTAGCATAAAACTGGAATGACGTGACAGTGTTGTGTGGTGCATCGGTGCAGTGAGGCAACGTGACGTGGTAGAGTATAGGCGACTTGTTTTATTTATTAACCTAAATTTGGCTTACTATTAAAACAAAATCAATTATTTACTTGAATTCATCAGTTTCCCAAATTTTCACTTTTCTCCTGAAACTCCTTCCTTTTCCGCTTGTTGGTGTTGGTATGTATCAGTTATCCTGACAATTAAATCGGAACATACGAAAGCGGCTAAAACGTTCCGAGCCTTAAGTAGCAATAAATTTCTTTTTAAATAGCTAATATTTGTGTCGCACTGCTGGATAAAGGCCTCTCCACAAGACTTCCACAATTCCCGATTTGTTGCAATGTCAATCCAGTCCCTTTCAAACCCGTCCAAGTCATCACACCATCTCCTTATAAAAACACATAAGAAACAAAGAAACATAAAAGCATACCTTCCGAACAAATGTTTCACACTTCTTATGTAAGATTTTTGTAACATTAAAAAAATGTTATTTATCATATCCTACAAAATGGCCCTTTATAGCAGCCATCATTTCGTCATCGCTCCTAAACCGTTTATCCCTCAAATCTTTCTTCGGGTTACTGAGGAGAAAATAGTCACTGAGGGCTAAATCTGGACTGTAGGGTGGGCACTCAATTTCTTTGAAGCTGATCCCGTTACAACTAACCTTGAATTACGCGTGTCGTCTAACAAAAATAAAACACCTTTGCCGAGCTTACCCTTTTCTTTGCTCAAGGATGGCTTGACGAGCTTTTTCCAAAAGCTCTGAATAGTATGGTGGATTGATTACAAGGCCCATGGCTAAATAATCAATTAAAAGAATCCCATCGCAGTCTCAAAACACTGTGGCCATAAGCTTTGATGCCGACCTCGGCGATTTAAACTTCTTAGGCTAACTTCTCTCTTTTAAACCCATTGTCAAATTTGAATCTGGACTCGGGCCATACTGCTCATTTTAAGTTTCATTAATGCTAACTAACCGGGAGGAAATTACGTCTAAATCATCCATGTACAATTCCAAAACCACCCCAGGAGTTTCAACGCGTCGCTATCGCCAAGTCTGGCGGCAACACTGGCAGCAACGCTGGCAGCTAGGTTTTATTCTTAATTTAAGGACTAGCAACCCGCCCAGGGCGCACGGATACAATTAAGCTGTTTAGGATGTAATGTACATAAAAACCTCCTACAAAAATCATCTAAATGATAGTGGAAACCGCATCAAAATCCGTTGCGTGGTTTAGAAGGAGAATGCGGCCGAACATGCACAATAAAGATTTAAGACAGACAAAAAGAGATAGCGACTTTACTTTATACTATGTAAAGAGATTATTCTTGTAGAACTGAGTAAATACACTACATAAACACAATCAGAAAATAGCATTATTAAGATAAAGTTTTAAAGTTTTAATCTGCTTCTTTGTAATTTTTACTTTGATATTTCCAAATGGGAAAGTAAAAAGTAAAAATTGTGTTATTATACAATGAGAATGTTCTTTGTTGTCTATATTGAAAACAACTCGCTTTATTAGAAAGAAAATACAAAATAACCGAAGGCAAGATGTAAGATTTTATGCGCTTAAATAAAAATTGCTCTTAAAAACGTCACTAAATTGTAATACATTTCTTGCATCTTGCGTATCTAATTTTTTTTAGTCCACAAACAACAATCAATCTTGCTGCTCGCCTGATGGAAAACTTAGATACTTTTAACACTAATAGTACCCCGAAAAAGCTGACGCTACAAATATATAAACAGAAGAAACGTTACAGAATAAAAAGAAATCATTTTTGCCAAAGTTTCGTTATCTTCCTAAATTGTAAGTAGTGTCCGCAAGTGGTGGTCAACGTAGACCGACGACCTGGAGATAGTTGCGGGAACCAGCTTGATGCAAGCAGCGCAGGACTGAGCGTCGTGGCGATCTTTGTGACAGCCCTATGGCCAACAATCGTCGTGTTTCGGCTGATATGACGAAGATGATGAATGATGCTACAAAGATCTTTTTCGGACCAATGCAAAGGCGATCTTCATTTTCGATAGAGCTTATTAAAAATGTTATCTATCTGCTTATAAAGTCACCTTCTTGGCGATATTTCATTCACGAAGGTATTCTCGTTCCTTTTGACGCCCGCTTCCAATATATTTGCTTCCTTTCTTTGAAGAGCCATCAACGCAATTTACTTGGAGAAATTTTCATTTTTAGAGAACACTTTTATTCATCTCATTTGCTGAATAAACTTATTATAGCGTTTTTATTTTCGTGACCGTTAACGATAAAATTTCTTTTTGAAGTGTCTTCATTCATGTATGCGCTCGATTAAGTTTGATTGAACATTTCGGTCATAAAAATGTTCCAATCGCCATTTGACTTTCTTTTCGAAATAAAATCCGACATTTAATTTCTTTGATATTAGTGTACAAAGTGGTTTATTAGAACCACATTCTAGCATATTAATGATTTGATTTGCTTTTTTGTTTAGTAAATCGAGAATTTCGATTCAAATTGCAATAAAATTACTACATGTTGCATGTTGGCAGCATTCATTTATTTTTAATTATTAATTAAAACTCCTAAACATTACCAAAAGTCATCACTTTTTCAACTAGATAATAGCTGAAAATCTTCAAATAGCTGAACAGATTGTTATCAGTTATAGCCAAGAATCATCACGATGTTCCGATCCAGAAAGACATGCATGCATACAAACATGATTATAGAATATCTCACTTGTCTGTTGATGACGTAAATGTTTTAATAGCGCTTCTTGGCAATTAATTTAGCAGTTAAATTAAAATATTTCTACCTCTTATTTACTCCTAATTGAAAACCTACGGATTCAGGTTTCTGATAGCAAGCCTACATTTATACATCAAACTTTTGTCGTTTCGTTTTTAGTTGAAGCCTCCCATTCAAAGTTTTCCTTTTGTTGTGCTCGATGGAAATTAAATACTAATCATACCTTTCTAAAACTTTTCAAGGGCTCGAACAAAGTTAGTTGTTGGGTACAACGGTAAATGTAGTACTAAACGTGAACATCCTTACACAGTAAAAATTAAAGTCGCTATCCGTTCCTCTCAGTCCTAAATCTTTATCTATACACTGGTCTACACTAATTAAGAGGTAAACTTTGTTTGTTTGTTTGTATGTAGGGGTTAATCTCTGGAAGTACTGAACCAATTTCAAAAATTCTTTCACAGATAGAAAGCTACACTGTTTCTGACAGACATAGGCTAATAATTCCACGCAAACGAAGCCGCGAGCGTCCGCTAGTAGTGTACATTCGGCCGCCTCGTCCTTTTAAACCACGCAGCGGATTTTGACGCGGTTTTCACTGTCATTTATATCTTTTTGTAGGGAACGTTTTTATATACATAAAATCCCGATTACAAGCGTGCGAAGCTGGTGTGGGTCGCTAGTATAAATATAATCTGTGACAACTCTCACAAAATAAATAGGAAAAAAACAGCACGCAGCGTATAGGCGTTTAAGAGGAGAGTGAACCCAGCCCCTAAAAGTGCTCCCCATACAAACGGCGATAACGTATTCCACCCTCTAAACCTTAACCTATGGCAATAATTTTTTGGTATGGTGGCATTATGCCTTGGACCTAGGTATGTAAGTTTTGATTTTTTTAATATTCTTCATAGATTTGACAATATTTGCATTTTAGGAGTTTCATACAAAACACAAAAGCGGTAATATTTTTGAAACTATTAAGAATATTTAAAAAATCAAAACATACAAACCTAGTTCTGGGGTATAATCATAACATACAAAAAAATCATGGCTGGAGGTTAAGGGTAGGGTGGAAAACGTTATCGCCGTTTGTATGGAGAGCAGTAGGTTCACACTCCTCTTAATAACGGTGGATGCTTGATGTTCAGTTACAAGTGAATGCTCGGGTCTACAAACACCTTAAGAGCGTGCAAACAGAGATTTGGCAACGTCGCCTATAGCTGCCAAATATTCAGATGTTTTCATTGATTTATCAAAATTAATGAATTAAAATACGGAATATAGGAACAGTATGTACTAAAATATTGATAATGCATTGCAATAGTTAATACAGTTATACTAAATAGTTATAATTAAGGTTAAAAAAAGCATTTAGAAACTTTCCATTTGTAAATGTGTACATTTCGGTATAAGTATATAAGGTTTACTACTTACCAAAAAAATGTAAGAACACAAGTTCTAGTATATTCCGTTGCTATATTCCGTATTTTAACTTATTAATTTTGATAAATCAATGAATATCAGCTAAATATTTGGCAGCTATAGGCGACGTTGCCAAATCTCTGTTTGTACGCTCTTAAGATGTGCCTACCCCGATAAAAATTGCCAGTGAAATAAAACCGTCTAACAAAAGGTTGGAATAAAAGGCCCACTTCACCTCACTACTTTTACAGCCAACGGCGTCGTGACACGTAAGGCATAATCACCTAGCATTAGCACCCCATTCACGACACTGTTAATTAAGGGGGGTGTTTACTGATTAAACAGATTCAAGGCGTTATAGTTATACATAATGACGTAAGCTTCCCTTAGGGAAATTAGGCTGTATGTACTAGGCGTTTTGATTTTGATTCAAATAACTTAGTTTTAAGACGGTGATTTGTTTTTAACGTTTTGTGATTGCAGCAAGCTGTAGTAGAAGTGTCAGTCATAGAAATAGTTTTAAAATTTGAAAGCGGATTTTCAATAGATGATCTCTTTACTTTGAATGGCGATACAAGGTGTCAAAAAGAGACGTTTATATTCTCTAAACCTCCTCTTCAATTGACACCCTGTAAATACATCAAACGTGAAAATGGTAACTTTGTTGTAAATTAAGTTACAACCATTCAAATTTTTCTTATTTATTTACTGGTTTCACTACGTTGACGCACATTAAAGGTAACGATTTTGACTGAACCTAACCTGTACCTTTGGTGAACATTAAGATAGTACAATCTATGTTTTTCTTGTTAATTTACAAGTTTTTCCTATACCTTGACGTGGACCAAAAAAGGTAACCCTTTTGACAGTTTTTGGTGTGTCCGCTTGACAAGTATTGAGGCTATATCCATATTTAGTTCGCCATTCAAGGTGTTAATTATTCCGGTTTTTTTTTGATTTTTCGAATGCCAAATTGATATTAATCGTCACTTTAGTCCGGGTTTAACGAGACTTAATAACGTAAAATGTATATGTATTTACTTTCGTTAATCTTTAAGTCTCATTTCGAGAGCTGAAGTCAAGAGCAGCCTTAAAGTAGTTTTTTTATGGCTGGTGTTACTGAATGTTTCAGTACCATTCTGCCAGATTAAAATAAATATTTATTTATTTTTCAATTATTTATTTATTTTGACAATTTACACCAATTGACCTAGTCCCAAACTAAGCAAAGCTTGTACTATGGGTACTAGACAACGGATAAACATACATATATAGATAAATACATACTTAAATACTAATGACATCCATGACTCAGGTACAAACATTCGTATTCGTCACACAAATATTTGCCCATACCAGGATTTGAACCCGGGACCTCTTGCACAGTAGGCAGACACATGTGCCACTGTGCCATACAGGTCGAAAGATATCGAGCTTTACACGCGTTTATTTAGAACTCTATTCTGTGGCAGACCACTAATTGGTAAATGATAGGCCGGTTAATTCCTGAAACAACCAACGGCGAACAAAAGTAGTTTTATGGGTACCATCTTATTTTGTTTTTGTCAAGTCACTGCCGTGAAGTCACCCCAAAAGAACGATTGTACCAGACAATATGACAAACAAAACAGAACAACAATGAAATTACGACGGTTTCATAGCAAATGGCCCATCACGGCTTACATTGTTCATTTTTGTCTGAGTATTTCTTTATATTTACAATTTTGTACGAGGATTTTCTCCAATTTGAGAAGATTGTTATTATATTGAGTATTTTTTACGCAATCGTTTGGAATAGTCGCAGCTGTGAGTGATGGATTGTTTTTGTAGCTGACAACATTTTCGTTGAAAAGATTTTGCATTGAAGTGTAAAAAAATATGGAGGGGCAACAACATCAACGGCACTGGATTATCTGTATTCAATTTCGCGAATTTTCTTTTAATATTATTGTTTCTTCTGACAGTGACAGTATTTGCATAGTGTGTAACAAAAATGCTTTTATTAAACTTTGTATGTGAAGATAAACCTAGAAATTCCTCAATGGCACAACTATTTCCAAATCCAGTCCCAGTCTGCAATTTATACATTTGTATCTATCATATGTTCTTAATAATACTAGCCAGTAATATCAACTTATTAGAAGTAGTAAGGCACAGGAACAACAGCTTTTGAACTGAACGATTTTGGCCTGAATTTGACGCAATTAAGCATTTTAGGAAGAAAAGAAAGAAAGAAAATATATTTCTTCGGTCACATTTTAGCACGATAAATAAAAAATTACAAAAAACTTAAAGAGCGTGAACACGAAAAGGGAAGCTGGCTCAGCATAATGCCACGAATTGCTTCGCGACGCTGATATTCTGCCAGAACCTTTAGCCTTAAGGGCTACTAATACTAAATTTAACTAACTTAAAACTATATAACATTCGACAAGACAGGAAACATGAAATGGAGCATAGGATCACAGCTTCATATTAAATATTCATTCTAAATATATTATTGAATAGTTGTATCAACTCAGCCTTACCATAATAACTTGCGCCCTGTTGTCGCCGGCGTTGCGACGCGTTGTGTTTGTTGTTTGAGTCGGTGGCATTGTATTGCAATATCTAAGTATTCTCTTTGCCGGTCTTTGCCTGATTTGGACACTTTTCACTATATCGATAAAATGTAAATAATCAATGGATAACTGTTATTGGCCCTAGAGGATATTAAAAAAAATGTAACATTGTATATTTGTGGCTGTTGTTGTCCTAAATATAAATAAAATAAAATAAATAAATAAACTTAAAAGTAGACTTTTAAATACCTTATCATCGATATCGATGTCACGTGTGTTTAAAATAGCTGCAATGCATCTTTCATGGACATGACCTAAATGGCAAGAGAGAAATGCAAGGATTTCATTTACAACTCAGTCCCTTCTTTTAATCCTGATGCTTATTTCCTCTAGTCTGAGACTAAGTAATTGCAAAAACGCTGACGTAAACGTTAAACGTTTTGTTTTAGAAAAAGGAATTAAATGACTTAAGTACTTTAGATTTAGTATAAAAATAAACTAGAAAAGCTAAATCGTCCAAGAACTTGCGTCGTTTTAGTTTCGGCTATTAAATAAAAAAGTGGATAGCTCATAGTTGCTTAAAGGCCTTTTGCATGTAGTTAATAGATTCAGGCGTAACTCTGCAGAGGTTCATTTCAACAAACTGGAAAAAATTAATTTGCTACTCCGCGAAACCATAAAAAATCGTTTCGCGGAGTAGCAAGGTAATTTGTTCCAGTTTGCCTCTTACGTGTATTTTTTCCAACTCCAAATCGCCTCACCACGTCTGTTTGAAACTCGGTCCAAATATTCAAACAAAATCTACCTATCAAAATTTAAATTTAGACATATTGATAATGAGAGTTCTGTCAAAATTGTACTGCAGTCGAAAATTGGAAACGGTTATCTTATCAGTCAGCCTTGGCTTGACTGGAAGTTTTGTTCAAATTAAATTTATAATGCTATATAATGAATGCCAGGGACCAATTTCATAAATGTGATAGACAATATGTTGCTATATAATATCGTAACTTGCAGCATTACTTCATCTTTCTTACTCCTACCAGAAGCTATACAATTACACTTATCTACAATGATTTTTTTCCGGACCGTTAATTAGCTTTCATGTAGACGTATGGCATCCTGATTCTGAAAATAAAAATCGTTTTCATCTATCTGCTTTAGTTTTGGAGATATGACATGTATGTAATGTATAGAAAAATACAAAAATACAAAAAATTCATACGGAAAATAAAAGCTGATAGATAGAAACGGCTGGTAGATTTAAATTCACTGTGTCAAAAGATAAAAAAAAAGTGAAAAAAACTTCCGGAAATTTTTAAAAATTAAAATTTTGTAACCATGTGTTATCTACTGAGTGCTAATCTTTTGTTTGGCTATTTTAAGCATTAATTCACGTAAACTGAGATAAGCAATTAAAAGTTTACAAAAGGCACAAAACAAGAGCGAAACAAGATAAAAACTCAATTAACTGAAACATTTTCTCATAAATAAAAATTATTTCCTAAGACGCGTTATTATATTTAATCATTTTAATTAAAAAGTTGAGCGCGATTTGGTTTTGAAAATTAATTTTTGATGGGATACCTTGTGTTTTAATTATTGACCTTTGGGAATGTGTATAGTTCTTTTCTTTTTATCCAAAATAATATAAGTGAGAAAGTCTATCTGTCTGCCTGTCCAGCTTTCACGAAACTACCGAAACAATTTGGATGAAATATGATGCAAGGATAATTTGAAAATCGGCAACGGGCATAAGCTACTTTTGTTTCCAAAAATCTGCTCCAAAGGTGGTGAAATCTACTCAATTTTAGGACTTTGGGAAAATTTTTGGGATAGAATAAATTGGAAACTGATGATCTTCATAAGATTGAAAGACGTTTTTGCATTTCGAACAAGCCATATGCTACTTTTTATACCGAAAATAGGTACATAATATTCTCGCGAGATAGCGATAAACGCGGACGAAGTCGCGAGCAACAGCTAGTTTAATATGAATAATTCAATATTTTGGCACGTATAGGTATACATGCCACATAGTAGATACCATCACATACAGGTAGATGGTAGGTACCATCGACCAGATTTCTAGTATTTCAGTGATATGATAGGTACCTATGTGATTGCTTTCTGTGTAAACTCACTGTCCAATTTAGATTTGTTGTAGTAGTGTACCAGTAGATGGCGCTGTAACATTTAGTCCGATTCCTGAATGGCGCTATCGAGATTTTTCTTATTTCCATATGACCGCATCACTGCTTGGGTGTGATTATTTATTTATGCACAATAAAGCTGTACTTGTTACTGAAGATTTCCGTTTCCTAGTACGCCCCAGGGTCCCGAAAATAAACGGAAATCTAAGAATAAAATCCACAATGTACAGTGAGTGTACGATAGCGTTATCGTAGACTCACTGTACATTGTGGATTTTATTCTTTTGCCCACACTATGTTTTTTGATTTTGAGCCGCGCACTAATTGCGAACAATTTTATTTGAGAACGCAATTTTCTCCTCAAACAACACGACGCCAAAATGTCCGCATCGTACTGTGCAATTGCTGCTTATGAAAATTAAATACGATATTAATCAATATCAATGAAAAGAGTACGCCCCTTCGGTCTTTAATTAAAAATTAAGCCCGAAAGGTACTTGGGCGTTCGTTCGAAAAATTAAAATCGAATAATGGTAGAAAATTTAATTTGTCCGAAAAAGGGAGGTAAACAAGCTTGGTAACTGGAAAATTTACCGCCGAAAATCGGCTGCGGGTCGTACAAACGTTTTTCTAAGTATTTAGGTTCGGTAAACAACATGATATTTTATTTTATTACGAAAATGTTTACTTTATTTTGTGAAATTTTAGTGATTAGGTTATCAAAATTGCGTTTTCGTAGTATCAAGCAGAAATGAATTAAATGTTTTTATTTACATTATAAGCAAACAAAAATTTTTTTCGTTGCGTTTCATTACGTCGGTGAAAATAAACAGGCACGAAGCTCCCCTTATAGGCCTCACAGGCAACTATGTCAATTATTAAATACTGAATTATACAATTTATATTGTTCTTAAAATAAGTAAAATATTAATAGAATAGAATAGAAACCATTAATTTCAGGCTGCATAGGCCCATAGAATAAAAACTTTAAAGACTAACATACATATTTATAAAACAAAAACATTAAAACATTAATATAAGTGGTTACCATCAGGTGAGCCGCAGGCCGGTTTACGACCGACATAATGCATTGTAGCGAATGCAGCGCTATAGAGGATGATAACAAGGCATTCAATCCATAGTTTAGATAAACTTATGTTTCGTCGGTTTGTTACCATAACTTCAGAGTAAATTTAGTACCTAAGGGAAATTTTGTTAAAGAATAAAAATGTATACAGCCGCCTTCGTTCAATATTTAGTACTTAGGCGACCAAACTCTGCTAAGTACTGATGTCAAAAACTTGGACAAAACGAATTTTCACAGAAATAAGACTGCGAAAAATCGTTTGAAAATATTCACCCCTGTAGATTTCTATATTAAAAATTTCATCGGATTCTATAGTACCTTTTCAAAAACACAATAGCAAACATATGTGGAACTACAATATATATATATTGGTATATAATATAAGTAAAGGGTATAGCTCATATACGAGTAATTTATGTATTGGATAACATCTATGGTTGTATTACATAGCTCCACACGTACCTGGCAGGCGATCAGCAGCGTCTTAGCTCGAATTCTTCAGAATTCTTTGTACAAAATTCTACACTGCAGCATATTCTAGAACGCCAGCACCGCAACGTGATTACTTCGTTCCAAACAAGCTTATGAGACGAGACGATATTGACAAGATACAGAAATGAACCATTTTTACGAAAATTGAGTTGTCACAGTCAATTCAGTTTTTGACGGCCGGATAGCCTAGTGGTTAGTGACCCTGACTATGAAGCATGAGGTACCGGGTTCGATTCCCGGGAGGGGCAAATGTTTGTATGATGAATACAAATGTTTGTGCCCGAGTCGTGTATGTTATATGTATTTAAGTATATATTTATCAATATAAGTATGTATATCCATTGTCTGGTACCCATAAAACAGGCAGCATTAGTTGCTTACTTTGGGACTTAGTGTGTTAACTGTCCTAAGATATTAATTTTTATTTTATTTATTTTTATTCGGGTTGAATGTATGTAGACGCTTTAATGCACATAAGCACTTACAAATACATAGAATAATACAGCTAGTGATACAAATGCGAACGTATCCCTTAAAGGGACTCTTCCAGCTAACCTTTGAGAGGATTTGTTGTATAAGTTCTAAGCAGACAGGAAAATGAAGAAGCTTATAATTTATAGACAAACTAGCAACCAACCCCCGCTTTGCACGGGTACAATTAGCATTACGTACCTACGTAAAAGTATTCCTTAAAAAAAAACACAAAACTACAGTGAAACCCTAATTAAAATCGGTTGCGTGGTTTAGAAGGCGGGTGGTAGGACCTTGTGCAAGGTCCGTCCGGATCGCTACCACCATCTTGCTCGCTAATCCTGCCGCTAAGCAACAATGCTTGCACTGTAGTGTTCCGGCGTGGAGAGCAAGACAGCCGGTGTAATTACTGGCACAAGAGGTATTCCATCTTAGCCCTCTGGGTCGGCAACGCATCTGCACTCTCTTTGTTGTTGCAGGTGTCTATAGGCGGTGGTGATCACTTGCCATCAGGTGACCCACTTGCTTGTTTGCCGTACTATAAAAAAAAAATAGAAGGAGTAAGAGGCTGAAGGCAGAGGACAGACAGGAACGAATCGTGACTTTGTTTTATACTACTTAAATATATTTGACTTAGAGTATAGATTAACCATTACGTACTGTTGTACGTAACCTCCGCTAAACCGCTCCCAGTCGTGTTCTGTCATCCCGTGGAGGTGTTAGTCTCGCGAAATACCTTATTCTTTATTCCCTAGCTATGCCGTATTTTTCAGTTTTAGAGTGCAAGAACCATAGTAAGAGTATAAATCTTCAACCACGATATACAAAACTACGGATATAAAAATATGGAAATGCAAATTTCAGCTGCTACCCCTAATAAAGTAATAGGTGAACCATTTTTTTTCAATTGATTTAAAATACCAAAGGGTTCCTTGACGACATTCAATTATAATATTTAAACGAATGGGAAATAATTAATCTCATAACTTCATAACAAAAAAATATTATCTTTTACATTAGTTCGGTGTTTATACATTTTTTTGCTATTTTAAACTGTCGTTTTTAATTCCAAAACACCTTAAAGATTGGTAGGCAATAACTTATTATTTAAGTGCAAAAGTTTTAAGGCGAAGTTCCGTTACATCTTTATTAAAGCATAGACATCGGATTTCGAGGTAACAAAGTATAAGATAAAATATCTGAGCAATTATTTCGCTCCCCGTGGCCTCTAGCTGTAATAAATATCCCAGCCAGGGTCCTTCCGCCGGCCGAAACTATTTGCAAAGTGAATCCTGGAAGGCAAAATTCTGTAAGCTGTTTTGCAACGCTAACGTGAAGGGATCTCTAGAACGGTTATATTCTCGACAGTAATATAGTAACGCTGAGCGCTACACTTATTATTATAAACACGCTTGTTTCTCTTTGGGGTAGGCAGAGTGTAAAGCGACCCTTAGGCTGTTACTCGTAGTACGCGACGATCCGAGAAGCTACGAGCGCCCTTCTTAGGTTGTTAATGTAGAGAGCGAGAAATGTATGTTGATTTAAAATCTTTAGTCAATAAGTTAAAATGAGTGTTAACTATAAAATGTTATATGTTATGTAAATGTTGTTAGGTTGAATTACTGATCGTAACTAACTTAAAATCTAATTCTAAGTTAAAAATTGGTAATATGTAATGCTAGACAGTATTGTTTGATTGAGGTTACACGCGAAGCGCACCCAGAAACGACTATACGCACGTTTAGAATTAAAGCAACTCAATTCTGAATAAGACATTTCCCAAAATTAAACCCTATGTCTTTTAGTTAAGGTGATATTTTGGGACGTGTATAATTCAGAAATGGGTCGCTTTAATTCTAAACGTGCGATATGCTGACCATACTCGTACAGAGAGGCAACAGAAAGCCCCCGATTTGAGCCGATCCTGGCATACTTTCCTCGCTTCCTCCACACGCATTTCTCTCCACATACATGCTCGGCGGTTCCGGGTACCTACATTTTGACCTGTCTCCAGAACATCATCATTTGGTCGACGAGCGTACATCGAAGTGACTCGCAACCGACTCACTTATTACAACGTAGTCGCATTATGTTATGAATTAAATGGCTAAAAACCACTTAAGATGTCTAAGACAAATCATGAGGAGAGATGAAGAACACGCTGTTGAAAAGGTTTTGGCTATCCTGAGAAAGAAACCAGGTGAAAAACAACCGCCTTAAAGGTGGTAGACAGCCGTTAATAAAGATATGAAACGGGCTCAACAGAACACTAAAATAATCCAAAACAAAATGTCCTAGTGCTAACGCACGAGGAGGTTCTTTTTTTTCTATGAAATAGGAAGGCAAACAAGCACGTGGGTCACCTGATCGTAAGTGATCACCACCGCCTATGTCACACCCGCGACACCAGAGGAATGCTGATGCGTTGCCAACCCAGAGGGCTAAGATGGAATACCTCTTGTGCCAATAATTACACCAGCTGTCTTGCTCTCCACGCCGGAACACTACAGTGCAAGCACTGCTGCTTAGCGGCGGATTAGCGAGCAAGATGGTGGTAGTGATCCGGACGGACCTTGCACAAGGTCCTACCACCAGCAAAGGTTCGACCCAAAGTAACATAGGCACATAAGAAGAAGAAGATTGTGATTGTACAGCTGATAACTGCTGTTATCAAGGCGCCTAACTAGAATTGTTAAATAACCAATGAAGTTATCAAGACACCTATTAAGAATTTAAATCTCTTGCAATTAAAAAATCAATGTAGCGTCCAGCGACACAACAACAACAACAAATGTTCTTTAATGTAAATCACTTAAAAAATACAGTAAATAAGCAAATCAAATAATTAATAAGATAGACAATATGGGGACAGTTTATCGAATGGAACACGGAGTGTTCACTCAGCCATGGAGCGGTCAATAAAATATCAAATTATAAAAATTTCCAAATTCGTAAATTTTAAATAAAATTTCGCACATAAATGCCAAAACCTCAGGTGTGAGCCAGATTTCGAAATAGAAATTCTTGCTTAAGCGGCAGTAGGTCGAACAATCAAAATACCGCGGATTGTTTCAATGAAATGAAAATATGCAATCAATTTTGACGTATCCGGACGCTGTGCTAGTTAATACTGGTTATGGTATAAAAAAAAAGTACCGTAACATTGGGGAACTTTAACCCTAGGGGGCAACTTTGGCCCAAAACGGAAAAAAGTTTAAACTTCCTGCCACGTCGCACGTCAGGAGCTATCGATGTAGTTTGCGCCACTCATCGATAGATTGCCCTATAGGGTGGTCGGTAAAACAGTTTCACGTTAACAAAGCTGATTGGTCAATCCATCAATTAGGCGACAAGTTGATACCTGTAAACTACGCGAATTAATAATGCGCAAACTTTTTCACGAAACAAAGAAAGCAGGTAAGTTTAAGTGTTTGATTGTTATCAATCGTAACAGTTGTTTATCTGGGATCCTAATGTGATATAAATCAAAGAGCTTAAGTCATTTTTGTGTGAAGAATATGATAATTAAAATCACAGTATTCTTTGGCTATCGTTTTCGGGTATCTTTGACCCATGGGCCAAAGTAACCCAACGATTTTTTTTCTATTTCCAAATCCTATTTATCAGCTAAAATTTCTTTTTTTTTATCTCTCAGACGTGCAAGGATACGTACAATTTATAAAAGGAAGTCAGGAAGTCGTAGTTACATACATTGATTACACAAACGAACAGTTACAACAATGTCTAAGCGACGTGAGGTCTAACAGTTGACCCAACGGGAAGCTTCGACAAAATAGAATATTCCTCGCAGAGCACTATAAAGAATAAACACAGCAACAAAATTGGCCACCCGACAATATTTACAGCAGAAGAAGAACAAGCATTTGTAGCCCATAATATTACAGCACTATCCGAATATGGGTTTCCGATAGGTAACGGTAATCGACCTCAAAATTATCATTACAAATTGCTTATCCTCACGTGGTAGACAAATCAAGCAGTTTAAAAATAACGTACCTGGTCATTTTTATGTTTGTTTTGGCAAAGTTTTAATAAAAAAAGCCATGTTTCATACATTTATTAGTTTGTGTCGATTGTTTCGAAGTTTTTTAGTGTAATAAAAAATTATCGAGTACTATGTCTTTCTTTGATATGTGTAATCAATCTAAACAGTTTACATTGTGCTTTCATTGCAAACCGTTAAGTTTTACTACATGAAAAATCGAGGGTCAAAATAACGCGCTTCAAAGTGCAACTTTGGCCCAAATTTTACGAAATAAAAAAAAATACTTATGGGTTGTTTTATTAAGTTTTACGTACGTGCGTGAGTTGATCATATCCACAATTAAACACCTATGCCGATAAAAGAGTCATACTGCCGTTTAAATTGAAGTACTCAAACGAAAAGTAAAAAGTAACATTATTTTAGGACAAAGTTCCCCGATGTTACGGTAACTAATCTTCGTTAATAAAAATAACATGTCGATAACGTGCAATTTAAACAGCTCATAGTCATACTCCTCTAACAAATGTTACTCATAATATAGGTATCTTGAAAAGTTTGCAAAGAAAACCAAGACAGGGTAGAAAAAATTAACAATACAAAATCGTGTTAAGATAATCAACTATTACGGCTACTATTTTGCGGGTGGTAGGACCTTGTGCAAGGTCCGCCCGGATCGATACCACCATCTTGCTCGCTAATCCTGCCGCTAAGCAGCAGTGCTTGCACTGTTGTGTTCCGGCGTGGAGAGCAAGACAGCCGGTGTAATTACTGGCACAAGAGGTATTCCATCTTAGCCCTCTGGGTTGGCAACGCATCTGCACTCTCTTTGTTGTTGCAGGTGTCTATAGGCGGTGGTGATCACTTACCATCAGGTGACCCACTTGCTTGTTTGCCTTCCTACGTTGTATATAAAAAAAAACTATATCAAATTTGAGCTGCACTCTTGTAGGTGAACTAATCGCCACTCTTTACTTTTTTCAAGGATTTTGAGCTCTTGATAGATAAATTATTGCCTATAAAGCCGTTTTTTTTAGTGGAGTGACCAGAAACTCAAACATAAACTGTTAGACTTGTCAGTCTATGATGTTCCCAACTACACTACACCGCTTAACTGACTGTACCGAACAACTTGATCACTCGGTTGGTTAAAAAGACGTGCCTGAACCCAATTTGATAAATGCGACAGACGACAGGTGATAGTGATAATGCGGTATACATTGCTTGGCCACTATGATGTTAAGTCTGCAGCGTTACTTGTCGACACAAAAATGTACGGCAAATTGTCACTGTCACCTGTCGCCTGTCGCGTTTATTAAATTGGTCCCTGGTACAAAAAGCTTGATTGTTACGAATTCCAACAGTCTTATGTGGCTTCAATACCAGATTCATGCTACACCAAATTACTGATATACAATATCCTCTAAATACCAGATCCCTGAAATAACAGAATCACTGCGAAGATATCCGATATAATGGGTAGGAGTTGAGTGGAAATCAGATATTTCGGGAATTCTCGCCCAAAAATTTTCCAGGTATTGCGAATTTGGGAATCTGGGTCTTTCTAAATTAAAGTTTTAAGGTTTCTTTGACCCAATTATTATTTATTTTCTAAAAAAATTACTAATTATCTTTTATTTAGATGTAAAGAAATATTTTTTTTATGAAATAGGAAGGCAAACAAGCAAGTGGGTCGCCTGATGGTGAGTGATTACCACCGCCTATAGACACCCGCAACACCAAAGAGATTGCAGATGCGTTGCCAACCCAGAGGGCTAAGATGGAATACCTCTTGTGCCGGTAATTGCATCGGCTGTCTTGCTCTCCACGCCGGAACACAACAGCGCAAGCACTGCTGCTTAGCGGCAGGATTAGCGAGCAAGATGGTGGTAGCGATCCGGACGGACCTTGCACAAGGCCCTACCACTCGCATATTTTACGTGAAAACGGTGTTTTTTCTCTTTTCATGAAAATTTTTCACCTGATGGGATCACCGCCGTCCATAAGAGCAACTGACCCCAAGAGAATAGCTGATCCTTTGCCGGCCTAGGCGGCATCCCCACTGGATTTCACGCACTGTACAAAATGCAGCAGTAAGCTACTACTTTGGTATTCTGTGAGAGTGTTGTACTATTGTTGTCTAACAAAACGTCATTCAAACGACAAATTTGGTTAATGACATTTATGTCTTGTGATAGGATACTCCTCTAACATCTCTGTTTTTCCCAGAGTTATAAGATTCTTCAAATACGCGTTTTACCAACGCATGAAAATAAAGCAAAATCGGATTTCTTTTATTGTAAGGAAAAACCTGTCAATAGACTTTCTCTCGTAAGGAAGGTGAAGACTGAGGACTTCCGATTAATAAAGCGTTTCTGACACCCTCTTCAGTTTTCCTTATATTCGCCACATCATGTCATACGCATCTATAGATACACATGAAGCAATATCTGGATCCGTTTTTCTTCCTACTTTTTTTAAGTTATGTGTATCTTTTTGACCCTCTTCAAATGTTCTGCTGATTGTACAAAGCAAAACGCTAACAGAAGATTTTGAGTTTTGTTTTAATTACTTAGCTCATCTCGCAACCGAAACCTTTTATATTAAAAACTATACATATAGTAAATATAGACAAGTATCATCACGACCACTGGCTGACCGGGAATTTCTAGGGCCCTGGGTTAATATTACTTGGAGGCCTGCCTAATTAATCAACTAAATGCTATTTAAATTGGTTAAAATTTTTATTAATTCAGTATATTGTCCATGGACTTCAATGGGAGATGGGGGGGGGGGGGGGGCTTAATATCCACGGGCCAGGGCCCATGGATATTAAGCCCCCTCCCCCATCTTCCATTGAAGTCCAACCCAGGGGTTGCAGCCTAAAAAGGCCTTATAATTATCCGCAGAGTATCTGTAAATAGAGCGAAAGAGTCGTAGTTTACGAGTCTTTTACTCATAAAAAATGATAAGATCGCATGAATGTAGAGCCAAGTTGTGCTGTCAGATTGTTTCAGACTTGAATACTTGATTTGAAAGGCCTTCTCGGATGTAGAGCTGGACGTACGTCTCAAACGGAGGGTAGTGGAGGGTGCAAAACTAGAGCTTTGAATTGTTTGAATTTTTTGAGCGTAAGTAATGTTGAAATACCGGTAGCTCCTTCTTGAAATCATCTATAGAAAACCAGTACTCAGTTGCGATGGAATTAAAAAAAAAGTTGGAAGGCAAACAAGCAAGTGGTTCACCCGATGGTAAGTGACCACCGCCGCCCATAACCACCCACAATAGCAAGGAAACTGCAGATGCATTGCCAATCCAGATGCCTAAGATGGAATACCTCTTGTGCCAGTGATTTGACCGGCTATCTTGCTCTCCACGTTGGAACTCAATAGTGCAAGCATTGGTGCTTAGCGGCTGGAATAGCAAGCAAGATTATGGTAGCGATCCGGACGGGCCATGCGCAAGGACCTTCGGTAAAAAATAATTTGTGCTAGTCCTTAATATTCACTCTTGGGACCAAGGCTCAGTCCGCCTTATTATACGAGGCCGCTTGTGCCCAGCATTGGGCCTTTGCCACATAATATCATTTATTTCTTGAAACGATGGCTAAAGTAATAGATCTAACAGTTAAAATTTTCCAATGAAGTATTCATAGTTGTTATTCTCAATGTAGAGACCAATCTAGTGCTTGTTTTTAATTTGTTTATAAAAAAAAGTATTATCTTATTAAATTTAGTAATTTTAAGAAGCTATAATAGGGTTGCAAATACTGAGATAAAACGCTTACAAAAAGAACATAAAATTTCTTAACGGCTAGTAAAATCTGAACATCAACAATTTTCAGCTTTTAATAATTTTCAGCCTAAAACTTAAAAATAGTCACTGAAAATATATTGTGTCTTCTTAAAGCCCAGTCTTTTTTTGTATAATAATTATGCGAAATTTAATTACAGTCAATAATCAATTAAAAATATCTTACCTGCTAATTATCCGCTAGAGCGAATTTCATTCCACGAATTTTCCTTTAAAATTCACTACAGTATCAACACTCCACTTTCACTTTTACCAAAAAAGTTGTTTTGAACCGTTCACTATCCTTGCCAACTGTTAACACTCGACTTAACCCTTGTACTGCCGAGTTCACATCTCGTTTCACTTTACCGTACAGCACAGAACGTGACACCAAATACGTCCGTTCTCCACGACACCTCGAGGGAGACTAAAGTACACAGCATCGCAGGGTCGCTTTTACGGATGTGTGCGTGGAACGCTTATTGCTACACAGTGTTTTACAGGGGTTTCGGGGGTGTGTGGGTGATTTTCTTTGCCTGTGTCCGTGATTTCAGAGTACTGATAGTCAGCGATTATGAATGTGTGACCCGATCACCTACAAGTTAAGCGTGTATTGGTGCCCGGTTAGCTCGCGCATGACTGAAAATCTTGGAAAAATAAATCGGTTTGGCGCTTTATTTGAATATTGCGCAGTGTGTACGAATGAGATTCCATGCGTCGAAATAAAAGTTTCCTAGTAAAAAACCGCTAAACCTTAGTAGCGTACTAGTTTGAGGTACAATCTCTCAAACAGAGAGTCTACGAACCTCTGAGAGTTTCACAATTTGTATGGTGTAATTTAATTTCAAGTTTACCATGAGCCTTCGGTTGAGGAAAACATCTTGAGGAAACGGGCACACATCTGCAAAGCAATTTAATTATGTGTGAAGTACCCAATCCACACTGGGGCTGCGTGGGAACTAACGCAGAAGCCACCGGGCGGCCACGCCATACAAAATACGCGTACATTTATTACCACCGAGCGAAGTGACGTTTGTATAAGTGCCGATGTGTGCGTGCCATACCAATTAAAAGTGATAGTTTTCCGTCTATCTAAGAACGTCAGCTACTGCGGGTGCACGTCTATTGAACAAATAATATGAGCCCGCACCCGCGTGAGTTATCGGACGCTCTCACACTACTTTTCTACAAGCGTGCACCCGCTCCGTGCACCCGCTTCGTGTGCCCGCGCGACTTAGCGGAGACCCTTAAGGGCGAGGCAGGTGGAAACTGAGGTACCTGAATACGGTGGGATGCGGTGCGTGGCTGTTGTCTTTTTTGATTCGATTTTGACAGTAGAATAGCGGGTGGTAAGACCTTGTGCAAGGTCCGTTCGGATCGCTACCACCATCTTGTTCGCTAATCCTGCCGCTAAGCAGCAGTGCTTGCACTGTTTTGTTCCGGCGTGGAGAGCAAGACAGCCGGTGTAATTACTGGCACAGGAGGTATTCCATCTTAGCCCTCTGGGTTGGCAACGCATCTGCAATCTCTTTGGTGTTGCGGAAGTCTATAGGCGGTTGTGATCACTTACCATCGGGTGACCCACTTGCTTGTTTGTCTTACTATATCATAAAAAAAATCATACTACTTATGTTATAAGACTTCTTTTTGAAAAAAAAGAAAAATCACCACTCGAAGACAATTACTGATCCGGCCGGTCTTTAGGTCCGTGGGTTTTCCTATATTTCACTACCATACTACTTCACGCCGGTATTCTATAAGAGTGTGGTACTAACCCAGTCAAACCAGCCCCTACGAACTGCAAGCAGCAACCGGCAGTTCAAGTAATAAGCTCTCAACGCATTCTTGTGTGTAGGCATAAGATGCACTATTTTTTTTACATTTTGACGTTCTTCCTAATGTGACATAGGCCTCTCCCATGTCACGCCACTGAGCACGATCCTCGGCCACTCTCATCCAGCTTGCCAGCCGCCTTACGAAGATCATTGCTCCACCGAGTCTGAGGACGTCCCACGCCACGTTTGCCGATCCGTGGACCGTGAATGTGAACCATGATTCATTAAGATAAAAAAAGGGTTTTTATTATTATTCTTATTATATGCTCACCCTTGTTTCCCTTTGGCGTAAGCAAAGACCCCAGAACGCCATTTGCTTCGGTCCTAGCATACTTCCTTCGCTTCCTCCACACTCATAATAGGTTTAAAAACATTATAATTAGGTATATTTAATTTTGATAATCACAGTATAATAAATTCGTGTGATTTGACATGATTTGCAATTTGTATTAAAACCTTATACTGACTGAATAAAGTTGACTAAACTAGACAGAGAAAATAATTTAAAAAATATATTGTCAAATTAACATTTTATTTTTGTCACTGCGTAGACTATTTTGGAAAATGTTGCAAAAAGCGAGTTGAAAGTGTCAGTAATTATAATTTGAAGAACCCAAAGGTATCAAAATTTATTCTGTTTGAAGCCAATGCTTTTAACTTATCCTATTAACTTCCCAGCCTTGGAAGTTTCCACTTAATATTAACACATTAAAATTTATTTTAAAATTTACAAGTTCACACTAATTTTAAGCAGCGCCTAAAATATGCATAAACCTGAAATAATTTCATGTATTCATTTTCATAACACAGTAATAAATAAATTAAAAGTCCATACTTTTTAAACGACTTTCTGGGTTAATTACCCGCCCATATTTTTTTTTATAGAACAGGAAGGCATTAAGCAATTAGGACATTTGGGCAATATTTTGTAAACGTAACAGGGGCAGGGGACAGTGACAAGTTTCGAGTTCTGCAATAAGATACTCATAACGACGATTTTTCTTCGTATTACCATTGCATCAATCTCTTAAATTCGTTAAATATTTCAACTGAAAATGAATCTAACTTAGGATAACAAGCTATTACAAAATATATTCAAAATCAATAACCGGCCGGGTCCTCAAGTTAAACAGGCTTGTAATAAAGGTTAAATCAAACCCCGCTGAGCTTTGAGAGCTATTCAAAGACAAAAAGCTCTCGAAAGTTGCGAGTATGATCTTGAATCCGGGACGCAGATGATCGGAAGTTTAGGCCAAAAGATTAAGCGGAAAGAGGGAATTTATTCAATTATAACTTGACATGGACCTTGCAAGGAGAATTCATGCTTTGTTCTAATGGGAGTGGTTTTGTGGGCAGTGGGACCTTGTGCTTGGTCTGTCCGGATCGCTACTACCATCTTCCTCGCTAATCCAACCACTAAGCAGCAATTATTGCACTGTTGTGTTCCAGCGTGGAGAGCAAGACAGCCGGTGCAATTACCGGCACAAGAGGTATTCCATCTTAGCCCTCTGGGTTGCCAACGCATCTGCTATTTCCTTGGTGTCACGGGCGGTGGTGATCACTACTATCAGATGACCAACTTGCTTGTGAAAAACCTGAGTGAAACAGGTAATCGAGCGTTAATAATGCTATCAATTATAGTACAACTCAAAAATTATGATGAAGATATTTTTATATCAATTAATTTGAACGCCTTCTTTAGTAAATAATAAATTAAGACACATTTAACAGCATCTATAATTCTGGACAAAGTGTGTCTCGATGCTATGTAACGCTACAAAAATAAAATACAATTTAGAAGAGTAACTGTTCATTCTGCTACAGCAAAATGAATTTACTGAATTTTAGATTGTTTCCCGTACGATGTTTTCTTAAATACTTAGGTAAAGAAACTCATAGATAAACTTAGTGATCTCTAGGATCACGAGCGGCCTTGGCCACCAACGGTCTTAAAACATTCATTTTAATATTTAATGTCATTGATATTTACATTCGCTTGTGACTCGAACTGATATTTAATGTAGGCTGATCTGAAATCTCAAAGCTACCGAAAGGCCTACTTCGATAGCTATTGTTTACGTGGAAGGTTTACCCGCAAAAACATGTACATAAAAAGTAAAGGTTCCTAAAGATTAAACAACTGCGATAATATTTGGTTTTGAGATAGAATAAGAATTGTTTCTGTCTTCACAGTAAACAAGTGACTGTATTTGTTGGGACGTTCCTGAATTAAGTATGTTTTGGATTGTGTGCTCATAAATAAATTAGTTTTCTGTCAATCCATTCACGATATCGTGTTTACCCACGCTTGGGTAAACATTTTTTTTCTGAGGCATTGTGTGCCCTCCCTGGTGTATCGTTCTTGTCTTTTGTCTTTTACCATAAGGTACGGTCAAGGAAATCCAAACACGTACCACCGTAGAACCTAGTCGAAGAGACATA
Organism: Ditula angustiorana; assembly: GCA_963691745.1. NCBI lineage: Eukaryota > Metazoa > Arthropoda > Insecta > Lepidoptera > Tortricidae > Ditula > Ditula angustiorana. The sequence goes on from OY829495.1 coordinate 6,045,709, forward strand.
CGCATAACATTTGTATGACATAGCGTGGCGTTTATCGCGTCGCGTCATTGCCACAGGGCTCTAAGGTGGTACGTGAATGTATTTTCCCTCGTGTACCTAACAAGCTAGCAAGGTGTCAATTACCGCGCTGGATACAGATAATGTTAGAGTGAGTAGTAGCCATGTCATTCTATAGCGTCTTGCTTGTTCGCTGCTGTCGAACAAGCGTGTAATAATGTCCCTTTTTCAACCAAACTTTTAATCCTTGTCTTTCACTTTTTATTTATCAGCTACGTTTTTGTCAGTAGAGTAGTCGCCAGCTATTTTCTGTCGTTTGATAACTGCTCCACTTCCTGATACATTACGATCGTAACATTCTCCTTCATTTGCTGTTTTTTTTTCTTCTTCGGTCGTCCCCTATATTTTCATCTTTCTGACTTACCCCTATGACATTATTAAGGAACAATTCGTATTGTATTTGGTGTCAAATCATAACCCTCTTCTGGACATAGACAATTTTCATATTTTCTTTCATCCAGATTTTGCTTCCTTAGGTTTTTCATTCTGTTTAATTTTATCTCATCATTCTCATCCATCGCCATTTCTCTTCCTTTTTTAATCATCATCATCATCATTATCATCATTTTAATTCAGTAGTGTGTATTTTTAACTATTGTCAATCTGCTCGTGAACATAATACCTGAAAAAAGTTAGAAATATCGGGAATTAGATTCGTTACAATACACGCAGTATAAACCGTAAAGTATAATTGTTTTAAAGAAGAAAAGAAAGAAAGAAAGAAAAAATATTTATTGCCTTGTACAACTTCTTAAAACCTAGATAAATTAAAGATTTACCTTTTACCTTTTTTATTGATTCCAAACTTGTTACTATGATGGCCTAATAAGGCTTCCTAGCACTGTTATTATCGTGTTACTTTGCTCTATTCTATTCAGCATCGTCTATGAATATAATATACAAGTTTGTATATATAATTGTATTCAGCGTAAGCGCGGGTCGGGTCTCGTAATCAAAGCAGTAGCCCATTAATATGTATCACATGTGTACATAATGATGATGTAATTTGACATATATTTGACTAGCTGATAGAATACAGTAATCATATTACATCTAATTTGAATAGCGTATTTAATTAGAACACGAGCAAGAAAGTATTTAATGTGCAATGAATTCTGATAATGTGAGTAAGAGGAAGGAAGAATAAATCAAAGATTAATTTTAAAATATTACTAAAGACTCATTGAAAAGGGTTAAGTTTCATTTATGGAACAGCGTGGAATATTTGCAAAAAAGTAAATATTGAAACCCCAACTCATATAAAATCTTTAAATTAAAACCCCTAATTTAATAATAGTGTAAAATTACATCTCGTACTTACGATTCTTTTGCTAATCTACGTTCGATTCTAATTATAAATAAACTAAGTCTATGAAAATGAAATGGAAATGAAAACGAAAAAAATATTTTGCAAGTAGGCCATATAGGCTCTTTTACATGTCTGAATCTACTAGCGCTTCGGAAAATGGAATAATCTGCTGAGAGGGAACGCCGCAAGAAACTCAGCAGTTTTTTTTTTCTTCTCTTTTCAAAACAAGATTACAGAGGAATATACACATTATTATTATTTAAATATTAGAATCTTGCTATGACTGGAATTTAAACTCGGGACAAATACCAACTTTGATCACTCATTAAACAAGTAATTAAATGCCAATAATTTCTTAATAAGTAATAAGAATATGAAAACATTTTTTGTAATTTCGCATCTCCATTGGAAAGATCTGAAGAATACACTTTTGCTTTTTGACAACTTCTAAAAAACTGGAAATAGTAAGGCAAAGTCGACTACTTTAGAAACCTTATCTTTTTGTAATACGGTCGAAAAGTGGTCAAGCAATTTCTTGGTCGACTATTGTACTATAGATTTTAGAAAGCGCCTAAACTGAAATCAACTTATACCATTTTCAAAGGTAGGTAACTACGCTTCATGGCTGACTGCGTTTCTCTCCGTCAAAGTCAAAGTGAAAGTGGCAGATTAAATTGTAGCCAGAATGTCCACTTACAATTTTTCAAAACACCGTTGACCTAGAATCTTGATATTTGACAAAAAGCAATGTCTTCTAGCACAAGTAAAGGGAAAGTAAGAATCCGTACTTTTGTAGTTACGTAAAAAAAAGTTATATTATTTGCACTTGGTAAACTGACCGCGATCTATGTTTATGTATGGAGACAACAGTTCTCAAATGACAAGGTTAAGTTAGTCCCTTAATCCAATTTATCTTTTCGGTAGAGCAATGTTCGGTGCTTATTCATTTGGTATGGAACCCTTGGTGCGTGAGTCCAGTTTGCACTTAACCGGTGTTTTACAGTCTTTACATAAACAACAACAGTAACAATTTTATGTACATTTATTAAGTAAAGTCAAAACATTTTATATTTACATAATTTAATCCTATAAGTAACTCGTGTGTACGTCAAACTCGAAAGTCGTAGTGTAACTCGGCGCATGCGGTGTCCTTCTGTAATTGATAAGATACTTAGCCGTAATCTGTGCATGTATAAAACTTCCCTTGTATCAGTATACTTAATGTTGAAGGTCCTCTTAAATAAATAAAATAAAATAAAATAAAGTGTTGTACTTAAAAATCATTATATTTTACATCGATGTGAACTTCTACCGCTTTGTGTGTTATCTTTGAAAAATTTAATCTGCACTAGGGCTCAAACTTTCAGAAATAATTAACAGCTTGTAATTTATTTACTCTAAATGTTTTAGTCAGTTTGCTGAGTTTCTAAATACAGTTTTAGCGTTAAATTTTAAGTATTTTTGTTACATTAAATTGGCAAAATACCTCAAGTATGATATGATAAAGGTATAACAACTTAAGTAAAAGCTCTTTCGAAAATTTAGGACACCTAAGTAATCATTTGACCTTTTTTTTTCTTTGACGCTATACAGGGTGTAATCGTTAAGTGTAGTCAGGTGATTATCGTGTAAACATAATACACATCAGAAACAGTTCAAACTGATATCAAAAGTACGTTACCCAATGAATAAAATTGCATCAATAAATTTTTTTTAATAAACCCAGAAATATCCCAAATATTAACTTCAAACCCTCCCATACATTTAGTACGCCGTTCGTTGAGAGACTAGTTTATATGGCCTAGTCATTTCACCATCATCAAATGATTCATGAATTGTTTTATTACAGTTTATTTGTGTAAATAATGAATTTTAAGCAGTTTTATCTCTTACAAATTGCCTCAAAGAATGTGGTACTAAATGTATAGGAGTGTTTAAACTTAATATTATTAATTAATATTTTACACATTGGATAACGTACAAGGTACAATTTTCTGTTTCTATTTTTGACGTCTTTGAGTGTTTTCTACTACTCATTGTATTAAGGCCACAAAGCCCGAAATCTACTATTTAAATAAAATTGACGTTTATAATCCTATACAAAATACTTTTTATTGACCTGATTACAAAGACACGTAATAACAGCACTTCAAAAAGCATCACAAAAAAATTGATGGATACAACGATAATAATTATTATATAAATTATTCAAAAACCCGCACGAAGCCGATAAAAGTAATGGACGCCATGACTGGAAAATCATAGACCTTTGTCATTTACACTTTTTGATGACTTTCTATGGTAAAATAATAACATAATTACTAAGCCTAGCGTAGCAGATAATTAAAGCGTTAACGATATGATTGTGTGACCGATAAGATAAACAATAGACAACCAGACAAAAAAAAACGTAATTTAAAATATTTTTTCACAAGAAATAAAGCCATATTATTTATATTTTGTTCTATGCTCATTTTTTTATTCGAGTAGAAGGTATTGATAAAGACTTGCGAAAACGCATCATATAAAAGCTCCATACAATTGACGTCATAGGTACGTATTTGAATATCGAAATAGTAGATTACAACCGCATGAGCAGAAAGCGAACGCGATAGACATACACATCTGGTCTTTCGCGGTAATGAAAACTTTTGATCGTGTGGCCCACGTGCTTCATTCATAAAAAATATGTCTTCAATACTATAGAAAGCCGACATAGGTACTTACATGTATACAATATACCGACAGACAGACAAATAAAACGCTTAGTCTTGCGAGGGCTTGGTGATAACTGATGATGACACAGGCATAAAACTTTTTAACGTTGAAGCTAAACTTATTAATGTTTTTCTACGAGTCAATCCTGCAATTAAAAAGGTTTCACTAAAATCATTGGCTTTTAACAAATTAAAAGCACTTTAATCACTCTATTTGTAAACCAAATCGAATTGAAACCTTGCACTAAATCCAATAAAAGTCTGAATCGCATCAGAACAGACGATATTCGACTAGGAATCGGCGGAATCACGCTATTTGTAAATAATCAACACATTTCTATTCGGTATGCGAGCAAGCCCGGGGGATTCGTGGTGAGGGAAAAATGTGGATACGGTACCCACGTTTTGTTTTCTGTTCGGGTTCCGTAATAGAATAACTACAAACTAAAAGTAATGACATACGCCTGACTTCTATAAAATACGAGTAAAAAGTAGAATCACAGGGGTATACAGTTTTGTATTTTATTACTTTAACTAAAATTAAAATTGTAATGACTACACAAAGAAAAATTAGGGCAATGGCAGGACTTGAACCTGCAACATCAGCATTCCGTGACTTGCGTTTGCCAGTTTCGCCACACTGCCTCTGCCATACCCTGCGAATTTTTCATTGTGCTTCGTCTTACGGTCATTACATTATTGATTTTAAGGGTACAACTACTTGTTACTTTCACTAATTTAACTGGTATTGTTTGTTTTATTGCAATAAACCCTTTTCATTTCATTTGATTTCATTTCATTGTTGTCACTGCAAAAAGTACTATTTAGAACATTTTAACTCTGATGGTACGGTCACCAGTCTGTCACAAAGGGTCAAGTCTATGTAATTTAGACATTTGTTATTATCAAAGCTATATTGACATTATTTTACAAGGGCTCCACAATGGCCCAGAAATCTATTTTAATAACTTAGATTTGGATGAATAAGAATTAGCCGTTGGTTCTTATTTCTTCAATTTTATTGCTTTAAATATTTTAGACGTCCTGGTGGCTCCAAAATGACCAGCCAAGTTTAGTTTATCTTTATGGGCCTACTTTTTTATGACTCTACTTAGACATTAGTGCATGGAGGGATAAATTAGGCTGGGGCGGTCATTGAAAGCCCGCTGTAGATACGTAGAAATGATGGCCAAAAGATTAATGTTATCATTAATTGCTCATTCCTATCGAATCTGTTTTGCATACAATAATACAATACCTGATTACTATAAAACCTGCAATTCCAAAACATTTGTGATATTGGCGAGATCTTTAGTAATTCAAAGAATAAAAATTATTTATGACCGCAGCATTGTGGTATCAACATAAAATAGCATTTAAAATAGTAGTATGAGAAAAAATCGGTCATTCTTTAAAAATTTCGTCGGGTTCGGCAAATATTGGATATAGATTTTGTTGAACACAAATACATTCAACATCTAAAAGTGAATAACGACGATTTTCCAACGACAGCCGAAGGTCGGCCCAAGCGAATTTGGCTTATAAATTTATACTATGCGCCGGGAATGGCTACCAGTTGCAGCATAATATGCTAGATTTAGTATCTGACATTAATTTTCCGCCCTTGGGCACAGAATAAATCATGGTACTAATGTATAGAATTTTCTCTTTTCCGACCACCATTAAACGAATTCAAACTTTATGATCAGGCACAAAAAGTTCGTATTACTTCATAAACATTCGCCAGACGGCATGCGTCAAAAGGAAGGCGCCGCCCGCTCCCGCCTTCCACCCGCAATGCCCTGGCGCACCGCTAGGGTTGGGCTGCCTACTATAATACTATCACAACGCGTGACATAGAGTGAGCGGGCGCGCGCGCGGCAGGCTGGCAACCTACTGCTATTAACCTATGCCATAGGTAATGCGGCGAGCGCACCTACAGTGCGGAGTGGAACCCCCCTGCCTTGGGCATGGAAGGATAATCTTAATTAAAGTTAAACTCAACTGATTCGGAAGAAGTTTGTCACAAGGATAGTTTGACACCCAGGGACGAACATGGTCTCCTTTTACCCCAAAAAATCTATCCCTAAGAGGGTGAAATGAGAGATAAAACTTTGTATCAAAAATTCTAAACCGCAAAAATGTTTGGGACGGAAGAAGTTGCGGTCAACCGAAAATCAGGAAGAGGCGAGGAGATTGTGTATATTGTATATAGGAAATAATCAAACTATCTTTTATCCCAAAAAGACACAAAACTGACACTTCTTTGTTTCCAGTCCAAAATGAACCATTTTCCATACATAAAGATGCATTTGAAACAAAAGCAAACGAGATCCTGTCTGTACCAGTCCGATCAAATTATTCATTTCTTCATTGTCAAACTATGAATTTCCAAGTAGGTGGAATGAGAGATTCTTTCGTTTGGCAACGGCTTCGTTGTAATTAACTTTGTGGTTTCAGAAGAGCCCTTCGGTAGATTCTTTTGCTTTCTCAATGATAACGGTGTTTTATTTAAAAAGCGTTTAGTTCAAAGGAAGTCATAATGATTATCATCATTAGAGATTACTTTACGAACTTTAGGTTTTATTATGCGTAGGTCGGATCGCTACCACCATCTTGCTCGCTAATCCTTCCGCTAAGCAGCAGTGCTTGCACTGTTGTGTTCCGGCGTGGAGAGCAACCGGTGCCGGCAAAGCAGCCGGTGTAATTACTGGCACAAGAGGTATTCCATATTAGCCCTCTGGGTTGGCAACGTATCTGCACTCTCGTTGGTGTTGCGGTTGTCTATAGGCGGTGGTGATCACTTACCATCAGGTGACCCACATGCTTGTTTGCCGTCCTATGTTGTATAAAAAAAAAAGTAAGGCCTACATTTTGACGATATCGGGCCCCTAATTCTAGTGTTAATAGATATATTATGTCACAAAGTGACAGATTTTGAAGACCTTTGACAGCTGTTTTTGCCATAACTTGGATGTAAGTTCATCTATATTGACGCACGAATTGCACCGCTGTTTCTGCGTATAGTCGAGCAAGTAATTGCTTGATCATTTTTGAACCTTATCCCTTTGTAATACGGTCGAAAAGTGGTCAAGCAATTTCTTGGCCGACTATAGAGGTACTATACTGCATTCCATGTAGAATTAGACAATTTTTGAGAAGACATGCTCGTTTTGTTTCTACTGCAACAATATACAGTTTTAACTAGCAGAGTAACTAGTTTAGAATATCGTTGTGAACACGGAATAATACCTTATCCACGCCTTCTATTTTCTCTTCCATTTCAATATGAAGGCGGGCAGGTAGCGTGATAACGACCAGTAACACGGATAATTATAACAAACCCAAGCTTTTATTGTCACACGCTATAAATTGAACCTGTTAGTTTTGACCCTACGCAATTTCGTTACGAACTGGTGACGAAAATACCTAATTTCGTGCGGCAACAATAGTGGGAGTTGTCACGGAAGTTCGTCGTGAGGGTTAAAAGTCATATTTGTTTTAAGGATGTCACTACGTAACGCAGTAGCACAGAATAAATAATAGTATTAACGTACAGAAACTTCTCTTTTTCGACCACCATTAAACGAATTCCAACTTTATGATCAGGCACAAAAACTTCGTATTACCTCATAAACATTCGCCAGGCGGCATGCGTCAAAAGGAAGGCGCCTCCCGCGCCCGCCTTCCACCCGCAATGCCCTGGCGCACCGCTAGGGTTGGGCTGCTTACCGTAATACTATCACAACGCGCGACACAGTGAGCGGGCGTGCGCGCGGCATGCCGGCAACCTACTGCGATTAACCTATGCCATAGGTGATGCGGCGAGCGCGCCTACAGTGCGGAGTGGAACCCCACTGGCAGTACTATGTATAACTAGCTACTTGATTTGGTTTCACAGTGGTACACTTTAGTTAACCAAGTAATTGCTTGACCACTTTTGTACTTTATCCCTTTGAAATATGGTCGAAAAGTGGTCAAGCTTTTTCTCGGACTATACATAAAAACCTTACCTAGTGTTAAAATGACAGTAAATACCGTCCAAATCCATTGCGTGGTTTAGAAAGAGAAAGCGGCCAAACATACAATGAGAATTTAGGACAGACAAGAAGGGACAACTTTACTATACTATGTCCAGATAAAGATAAAAAAAGATAAAGAAGATATAGATTAAGATGTAAATAAGTAAGTGCGGGTGGTAGGACCATGTGCAAGGTCCGTCCGGATCGCTACCACCATCTTGCTCGCTAATCCTGCCGCTAAGCATCAGTACTTGTACTGTTGTGTTCTGGCGTGGAGAGCAAGACAGCCGGTGTAATTAGTGGCACAAGAGGTATTCCATCTTAGCCCTCGGGGTTGGCAACGCATGTGCAATCTTCTTGGTGTTGCGGGTGTCTATAGGCGGTGGTGAAAACTTTACCATCACGTGACCCACTTGCGTAAAAAAAAGTAAGAAGTATAAACTTAGCTGTACAGAGAGTTTATATGTATTTAGTTATTATGTAGTTTGTTTTTTTGTACACAGTTAATAATAATAAAATCTGTTTGCAAATTAAATGTATTAGGCAGAATGTCACAAATTAGACCATTAACGTTATTTAACTGTATTAATTGATAATTGTAAGTCTCTCATAATAAATAATTCATTTATATTAATCTACTAACATAGAAACTTAATTTCATATTAATTTCAAATGTTAATTCCTAGTTTGCAGTGCCCTACCAGGGTTGCCAAATTACTGTCATTTTATGTTTAAATACATAATTTAACTTTTTTATGATTAGCAAACAAATACTAAATACTATAAACCATCGACATGCAAGTAAAAGTTATGTCAGCAAAGAAAACTAACTAATGTTTATTTCTTAATTACTCTCGTTCACGAAATAAAAAAATACATGGTGATTTATTTATTCCATAAATAATCATTTACAATAACAGTTATCTTAAATCCGTTGTTTTCTTAATTTTTCAAAATACTCTTACCTACTTACTTATCATGAATTGCAGTATTGTCGTTGAGTCCTTCATTTAAATATCAACTTTTATTTACAATGGTTGTAATAAATTTGTCGGTAAACAAGTGGCTGGATGTTAGACCGTAGGAAGGTTCGGTGTTTCAATTAGTGAGAACGGTCCCAATTAATGAAGGTTCCCCAGAATTCATGATAAAGTGTTTGTTGACACACTGTCTGATTAAAATCTATCGGAACCCTTTTAAAGACTCCACTATCTACAATTAAATGTTACTCTGCTTATTTAAAAAAAAAAAACATCCCGCTACTAACGATTGCATACAACTTATTTTAATTGTTGCATCACTGGCAGACTGTCATTTGCTTTGTTTCTTTTTCTTTTTAGACTTTTACTTTAACAAAAAGTATTGCTTTATATACGCAACTTATTGCTTTAATCGCAGTAGAGTCAAACTAACTACACGTAGAGTTAAAAATTTAGTTATTTGAAACAGAAATAAAACAACAGCGACTTATGATAGGAAATTATTGTTAAACTAACGACACGCCTTAGCTTTGCACGGATACAATAGGATGTAAAGTATTTACATAAAAACTTTCCTTAATAAAATCTGCATGGTTTATAAGCAGTAAGCGGCCGAAGATATAAGGACAGGCAGAGGCGAATAGCGACTTTATTTCATACCATGTTAAAAAGATAAAGAAGAAGATTGTACAAACCCAGTTACTTCTTGAAAATTGAAAGTTCGAGTTATATTTTAACGTTTCGTGTTCAATTATTATTTACTAAGTCATGTTATGATCGCGTCTCTCGATTCACCCTGTATATTGATTTAAGTCTCCGATGTCTCAGTATTTTCGGATAGTTATGATGTTGGCACTTTCAAAAGGAGAGTAAATAGGTATATAAATAGGCCTTTTTCTGGGTAATTGCGTCCAACTTTCGGCGTTGTCAACTCTTTCCATCGGGTGTGTCTGTAGTGACACAAAAACCCATCATCAATCAAAAAGTGGCAATTTCTTTAATAATTTATTGTATGTGAGAAAACTTTCACATAATGCGACCTTGTCAGTTCAAGTCTTGTATGACCTAATACTCTGTATACGGTGTGGTTTTAAAACGGATTTGACTAGTAAGGGTTTTCGGTCATTGACCCTGGCTCTGCTTAACTAAATCCGTCTAAATCCCGACAAATCTGATTAATAATTAAATCCACTGTCAAGTCATTATGCAGGCTTCAGCCGCTGTGATTTCACGAGCTTGACGGCGAATCGAAGATGGCTTTGATTAACCACATGTCATTAACATTTTGATCATTGTCAATGATTAACAATTGTTAAGACACAAATGCTCGCTTCTGAGCCATGTTTATAAGCTGTTTTCCAGGGTCATCACGAATCGTCTCGAACGCAGGTTTGATGACTTCCAGCCTCCCGAACAAGCCGGCTTCCGAAAAGGCTTTAGTACCATAGACCACATCCACACGCTGCGGCAAGTTATACAGAAGACCGAGGAGTATAACATGCCATTATGCTTAGCGTTTGTGGACTATGGGAAGGCCTTTGATTCGATCGAGACGTGGGCGGTGCTTGAGTCTCTCCAGCGATGCCGTATTGACTATCGGTATATCGAAGTGTTGAAGTGTTTGTACAATAACGCCACCATGTCGGTCCGAATACAAGACCAGAGGACGGAGGAAATTCCATTGCAAAGAGGTGTGAGACAGGGAGATGTTATCTCTCCGAAACTGTTCACCAACACAATGGAAGATGCCTTTAAGCTTCTGGAGTGGAAAGGAATCGGCATCAATATCAACGGCGAGTACATCACTCACCTTCGATTTGCCGACGATATAGTAGTCATGGCAGAATCGATGGAAGACCTTAGCACGATGCTCGAAGACCTCAATCGGGTTTCCCAACGGGTGGGCCTTAAGATGAACATGGACAAAACGAAAGTCATGTCGAATGTCCATGTAGTGCCCACCCCAATAGCAGTAGGAAACTCAACTCTCAAAGTTGTTGACGAATACGTCTACCTAGGACAAACAGTCCAACTAGGCAGGTCCAACTTTGAGAAAGAGGTCAATCGTCGAATCCAACTCGGCTGGGCAGCGTTCGGGAAACTGCGAAATGTCTTCTTGTCCAATATACCTCAGTGTCTGAAATCGAGAGTGTATGATCAATGTGTGTTACCAGTGATGACTTATGGCACTGAAACGTGCCCGCTTACTATGGGCCTTATAAGAAAGCTCAAAGTCACGCAACGAGCTATGGAGAGGGCTATGCTTGGAGTTTCTCTGCGTGATCGAATCAGAAATGAGGAGATCCGCAGACGAACGAAAGTAACCGACATAGCCCAGCGGATTAGCAAGTTGAAGTGGCAGTGGGCAGGGCACATAGCACGGAGAACTGATGGCCGATGGGGTCGGAAAGTTCTCGAATGGCGGCCGCGTATTGGCAAGCGCAGCGTAGGACGACCAGCCACAAGATGGTCCGATGACCTCGTACAGGTGGCAGGAAGGCGCTGGTTGCATTCTGCTTCCAACCGGCCACTTTGGAAATCCATGGAGGAGGCCTATGTCCAACAGTGGACTTCTTGTGGCTGAGATGATGATGATTGATGATGAAGACACAAATGTGTCAGAAACCTGGGTAAACGATCCTTCTATTGGCACCTAAAGCGCCCATCATCAGGGGGCATACAATGGGTGTGTTTACCTCATCTTGAACTTCAAGTAAGTTTAAATAAAAAATAAAATATCTTTTGAATAATTTACCCACCCAATTAGCCGTGACCATGACCATCATTGACATCCATCATTGGAGAGACCAATAATAGGTGTGTTTACCGCATCTTAGACGTCAAGTAAGTGGGACAAAATGCACCTTTAAAAAAAATACCTATTCAATTGGTGGCGATCATGTCCATGAATGTGCAGGTTTCCTCGCGATGTTTTCCCTCACAGTAAGGGCATTGCTTGCCGCCAATACCTATTGTACCTAATATATTATTATGTATATAGGGATAGGTAGCTTCAGTGATCAATGAGAACTACGTTAACCTTTTGGATTTGTTTGTCTGAGTAGCTGTATTTAAATTGTTAATGTAATAAATAACACATTTAAATTATATTCCTACTCGTCTGAAAAATGTGTTTTGCATTCAAAATTATATTCGTTTTTCTCTTACCTCCGTACGTGGGTGGTTTTAATTTGGAATCTAAAATTTAAAAAGCAGCCGAAGCAACGTTTAATTCAATTTGCTTTAAAACAATATACGTGATTTATTTTCGGTTCAAACATTTGACAAGGTATTTTTGTGAGATTTCATAAGAATTTACAAAAAAATCATTGGAACAATTTGCAAGTTAACGATAATAAAAGAAAATCAACGATTAGATTAGGTTTCTTTTTTACAGTCTTTTGTGAGCGCAAATTCGCACGCTTAGAATTAAAGTGACCCATTTCTGAATAATAGACGTCCCAAAATATCACCTTAATTAAAAGACATAGGGTTTAATTTTGGGAAATATCGTATTCAGAATTGAGTCGCTTTAATTCTAAGGGTGCGATAATATGTCTGAGCCTTTCTACAGGTGAAAATATTATACTGACCGATTTTTGCATGATTTGAATTTGAATCTGCATTACTTTTAATCATGTAAATTATGATCTACTAGTATAATCGATGTTCCTTGACGTTTCGGTCGTATTATGGACGTGGTCACGAAAAGACTGAAGTAGAGTGCGTTCTTGTTTAACGTAACTACGTCCATTCCAATACGATGGACACGTCGGGTTAAGTAAAATAGGTTTATTGCGCGATTATGGCTCCATTTTAGTTTACAAATACGTATGACAATAGCAAGAGTTATAAGCAGTGTCTACGCAGTGTGTAAGCACTTTAAATTATTTGATGAAAGTTCAGTTGACGTTTTTATAACGTTAACAAGACCTTAACGCGATAAAATCATTTTTAATTGACCTCGTCGTTTCGACCGTGTTGCAACGCCCGTGGTATTGTGAACCTTGTGCAGGGTCCGTCCAGACCGCTACCACCATCTTGCTCGCTAATCCTGCCGCTAAGCAACAGTGCTTGTCTTCTGGCGCGGAGAGCAAGACAGCCGGTGTAATTACTGGCACAAGAGGTATTTCATCTTAGCCCTCTGGGTTGGCAACGCATCTGCAATTTCTTCGATGTTGTACACTTACCATCAGGTGACCCACTTGCTTTTTTGCCTTCCTATTTCTTAAAAAAAAACTTGTGACCACGGCCGTCGAAACACGGTCGAAACGTCGAGGTCAATTAAAAATGATTTGATCGCGTTAAAGCTCCTTTGACGTTATTAATATGCGTGAAAGTCGCGACAGTTTAAAACAGTACACTGTACCAAAAAGTCTAAAGCATGTAATTTAATAAATAAATACCACTGCTAGGCTTTGTTAATTTTCTATTGCCAGTCCTGTTTTCGGTATATTATGAAACTTCGGCTCAACTTGCCGGGCAGTAGGTGCTAAATGGATTTGAGCCTGAGCTGTGTTAATTAGAGGCACCAACTTGTTCTAACGGAGTTTTGTTCGTAACTTAATAACACTGTAAATACCGTAGTTAACTGAATCATCTAATTCGCAAAACAAGCAGGGTTTCATGTAGATTTTGTTATATATTTTGATTATTTGGTTAGGGTGGCTTTCCTTGGCAATATTCACCGTTCATGCAAACCATCAAGAAGCGCAAAATTGAATATCTGGGCCATGTGCTTAGCCATGACAGATACATGCTGCTCCAACTCATCATTATGGGCAAGATTGAAGGGAAGAGACGCGTTGAGCGCAGGAAGAAGTCGTGGCTGCGCAATATCCGAGAGTGGACCGGTGTCACTTCCGCCGAGCAGCTGTTCCGGCTCGCAATGGACAAGAAAGAGTACAAGAAGCTAGCGGCCAACCTTCAGGATTGAAGAGGCACATGAAGAAGAAGAAGAAGAAGATTCACCGTTCAGTTGTATGCATTTTCCCTCTTGGTATTAATTTGTGCGATTGACGTAGATTACCAATAGTAATCTTTTTTGTTTGTATATATTCTAAGCACCTCAAAGAATTTTCAATATTTTCTACAGAGTTATTTGAAGTTCGACCAAGCAGAAGCTCGACTTTTTATTATCACTGTTTAGTGCTGTATTTATGGGGTTCGTGTATACTTTGTTGTTAGACATAAAATGAAATCTTAAAGGTAATTTTTGCAAAAACTAAGTAGCATTAGCAATTTTATATAAAATTACGAATAGCATTTTATATAACGATTGTCATTTTGTTTAGGTTACGTCAAAAGTCTTCTAAAAACCGGCAGGCATCGCCAACCATTAAACTCAACTTTATTGTTTAGCCAATATGGCGTAAAATCGCTTAAGAATTTCATTATTTTTATGGGCACGAAAAACTCCACGCGTTTTTATGGCCACTTCATTACTGCACTTCATGTTCTCGTGACCGCTACCTCGTAAAATGTTAATTGAATTTCGACTTAGTGTTCTGAGCGGTTAAGTTGGTTTTATTGTAGGCCAGAAAAAATGCAAGGATACTGTTATGAAAATGTCCTTGCCGACGTTTATTTGAGATGGAGGGTGATTGTCAGCGGAGATAGGAGTTTTGAATATCAGATTTCATGGCTTTAAATAGAATTTAGTACGGCGTTAATGTTATCTTGAATTTGCAATTTTTCTGCGAACAGGCATTTGCTATGTTGATGACTTTCTTGACATTTGACTCTTACTTAATTCAAATAAACTATTTAATAAAAATGTGAAATACCATTATGAATTTAAGCAAAATATTAAATGTTTTAGTATGTTTTTCTTCTTACAGCAAACATCGTGAGTATGATTCAATATTACGAATGAACTTGAGTGTAAATATATTGCTAATAAATTTTAGAGATGTTTGAGAATTACTAGTGCATTACTTTTTGGTAACAATTTAAACTGCTTTTTTGCTACCTACAATGTACCTAAATAAAGAACTTTAAAATATACAAAATGTATCACTTCATTCCACCGCACAATTTCTAGCACAGGATTATTTTCGCTTAATTAAAACATTACCTAATACACAATAGGACTTTAGGTTGATGATTTCATAGCCACTGTTACACCCCGTGGATAATTCTACAGGTAATAATATCTCACCTATGTTGATCCGCGCCATAATAATTAATAATCGACAGTTTTACGTCAATCTACGGGACGGAGCCTGCGGGGGGTGGTACCTGAATACGGTGCGGGGCGGTGAGTGAACACACTATATAAACTTTATTCTGCCTAGACATAAAACTACATACTTCTAAGCTTATGCCTTATGCTGATTTCACACCAAAGCAGAATAGTCAAATAGGACAATAAGGAAGGCAGTTTGCGTTTAAATTAGGATCAGTCAACTAGTACAAACGACGAGCAGCACTGTTCTTCTCTGCACTGTCCTCGAGTTGATGCACAGCCACAGGCAGTCGATTGGAAAAGGTGGTGGGGATGCCAACTGCCCTGAAAAATAAACCGGCTGGTAATTAACTGTCCTGCTTTGATTGCTGTCTTGACAGTACTGTTTTGCCTTGGCCTGCGCGTTCAAATTGTATTAGTACCATGATGATAGTAGTCAGGCAGTAGTCTGCCTCGCTGTTCTGCCCCCGTATGAAATTATCATTAGAGTCACCTACAGCGGATGTCATTGGAACTTGTGGACATTGTAAACAAACTGCAATATTGATATTGTTTATGATTTGATAAATTTACTAGTGATTGGAAAATTAGTTGACGAATTTAAGAAAAGAACGCGTGATTTTTAGTTTTGTAATAAAACGTGGGTTTAATTATTTTTTCCGTTTGAAGTGTTTTCAAATTACAACATGTCTTATTTTATGATGCCCGAGTACAATATTATGCAACATGATAATGTATCAAATTGAAAACATAATTTATAAATTTTTTGGCTTTCCAATTTCAGAGTTTAAATGAAATAAAAAGTATTTTTTTATTTTATGTAGTGAAATATCAACTGCGAAATTCGTAGAGCAAAGTTCGCTAAAAGGTTTGTTTACATTGCCCACAATTTTTATTGGAGATCAAGATCACTATAGGTACCCGCTTACACTGCAGCCGCGCGAGCCGCCCCGCTCGACCGGCCACCCCTAACGCGACGGTGCGCAACGCAGCCATAAAGTGAAATTGACGGTCCACATTATACTCGCCCGTGAAACGATGCACCTGGTATTTTCTGGTGCGATAATGCCAAGTATTTTAGCAAGTATTTTGGCAAGTGGGCCTCAGGGACGCGGAACAGCGGGCGGAAACTTTTGATGCGATGGTGTTTTGTTTTAAATAGATTGGAGGGATGGTGTTGACGGCTGGATAGCCTTGTAGTAGTGACCCTCAATTTGAAGCTTAGGATTGCGCGGTCGATTGAACCTTAAGATGCTCTCTAAATGAAAAAGTATCAAAAAAAAATAGAAATTTCTTTTACGACTGCAGTACGAGTAACAATGCGCCGGATCCTAATCCTAGATTTAGTTATTAATTATTATTGTGTGCCCTTGCAGGGCGTCATAGACTGACTTTATACCAATGAAACATCCATATTTATATAATGTACATGACCTGGCAATGAATAAGAGAAAAGAAACCTTACTAGCGACCCGTCCCGGCGTCATACGGGTATGATCGGCATAAAATATACATTAAACCTTCCCTATTAAAATTCCTAAATTATAGTTAAAAATTGTATTAAAATTCGTTCGTAGTTTAGGAACAGAAGGCGGCCGAAGATACACTACAAGAATTTCCGACAGATAGGAAAAAATGGCGACTATAAAATGCAAAAAATATATAAAGAAGATACGCCACATAAAAAAACAAACAAAAGAAACATGGTTATAAAAAGGGAGTAAATGTTAATTAAGTTGACTTATTATCTTATTTCACCGCTAGGTCTCTTCAAATCTGTAGTCTGACTAAAGATGACCTTAAAAGCTTAAACTCCCAGAAAGTTTGAAATTTATATTTAAATCATATATTATGATTGTGAATAGTTCAGAACACAAATTTCACGTCGGCCCAAAATCTAAACCAAAAGGTTTTATTATTATAACAACTTGTAAAATGGTAAAATGGCCTATCATAACCATTGAGCACATATCCAATAGAGAGAAATATCAGTTACTTTTCTTGAATTTAATTCAAAAAAAAAATATTCCTATGATTATTGCGCATCGATTCGTTGACTGAATAATCCATTTCAGAAGAAGGTAAAATCAAGCTTTTGAGTGCCTATGCGGCCAACTTTTGTTACTCATCGATAGAAAATATCTATTTCGATGTATCAAAAAAACGGCACGCCACTTTTAAAAAAAATGATAGAAATGTACCTACGGAGATTTATACAGGTCAGTTGGATGTAGCTTTGTACTCTTTCTGTGCGGATGATATTCATTAGTGAAAAAAACATTGTCAGTTACAGAATTGGATGACCAGTATTGCCACTCCATTGGGTAGGTGCTCGATGGCCACAACTGACCTGTGAAATTTTGTTTGGGAAGTTTTGACCTTTCCAATATTAGGTTAGATCCGAAACAAATTAGTAATAACAGTGCTTTAGTATGAGTAGCTAGGGAAAAGTACTGGTCGAGTAATCTTTCAAAATATTTAAATTAAGATTAAAACAAAGGCAGTTTTGTATTTTTTTTTAATCGAAAGGTAACCAAGCAGTTGGATGACCTGATGGTTACTGAACACCATTGCCATAGACACCCGTAACCCTAAGAGAGATTGCAGATGTTGCCAACCTAGAGGGCAAACATGGAATACCTCCTGTGTACTCGCAGGGATTCCATCTTAGCCCTCTGAAATTAGCCTATAAAATTACTGAATTTTACAGGCTGTCTTGCTCTCCACGCCGAAACATAATTCAAAATATATTTATTCAGATTAGGTTCACAAGATGCTTCTTGTGAGCATGTGCTCTTATTTCGGAAAATTTACCACAAGTCTAATTAAACTTCTGATGAGAAACTGGCAAAAAAGTCAATATTGTATAGTTTTTGACGACAAAATTTGACTAGTACAAGTTAATCTTGAATATTAAAGATGGTAGATAGGCATACCTTTAAAACCATGGATCGTCAATGTAAGTTTGATACACTTCCATTGTCTATAATTTAATAATTTAGTGTAGTTTACACCCGACAAATTAATGTTGTCTTATACGAGTATGTATTATTCGTAAATAAACGTATTTTATTTCTTCCTTTCTATATTATTTCGTTAGGCTTCCCAGAGAAGCGTGAGGGAAATAGTAGAAGAGACATTTCCCTCTCATTCGGGGACAATAAATTTAAGTCGTTAAGGTAAGGAAAAACTACACTTCCCGTATCATTGCAAAACGTTCTAGATTCAGGCAAAATCCGAACCTGAGCTTTGGCCGAATGCCACTTTGGTAACTTTGGAAACAATGTGTTCCTGCTAAGCAAACTTCCTTTTAGCAAAGATGGCTACCGGAAGCGAGCGGGAGTGGTTGCCGCCGCAGGCAAACATGAACTGAGACTATGTGGTTTCCGGTTCTTAAAAATGGTGCAAATAAACTGAGAACGTAATTTGTATTCGTAATAAGACTTCTATAAAATTTTCAGTCTAAGTTTAACTGAAACTCACGATATCATGTGCCAACAATTGTGTACATTTCTGACAATAAAATATTATTCTATCTCATCGCATTGTATCTTAAATGTTTTGTCTTTGCGTTTTGAAGCCTTTTCGGGCCTCATATTCCTGGAAAATGACTAGAAGATCTGAAAAGGGTTTGAAACGTCGGGAATTAGATTCGTTACAATACACGCGATAGAAACCGTTTTTTGTTTTATTTCAATGTCTACAAATTGCTTAAAAGTAAGAAATTACTGGTTTTTTGTTAGTGGTACTTTATTATCTACTTCATTGTTAGCGTATCTGCTGCTCATGTAAAATTTCAAGTGAATTCGACCACCATTGGTATATATATGCAGCAAGTATAGCAGCGTACTCAAGACAGCAGTTGACGTTTCGTTTCTATAGGAATGAAACGTCAAATGCGATCTTAAGAACGCGGTCGTCTCTCTATCTGTTTCTCTTCTCAGCCATTGACCATCCACTGCTGGATGAAGGCCTTCTCGCGTCGCCACAACTCTCTATCCCTGGCACATCAGATCCAATTTTTTCCAATCACGCGGGTGATGTCATTCGTTCAATGCTCAGGTTGTATTGTTACTACAACAACAGGACTTAGCTACATGTTCAGCTAAAAGTACAAAATAACTCGTAATTTTACCCTTAAAAACATACTCCCATAAATCATGATCCAGGTTCAGCCAAAAACCAAATGTATCCCATATATCAAAGGTTGACAGTATCCCATTTCATCTCTACACTCATTACCCTTTACCCTTAAGTGTGCGCACTTTACAAATGAAATGCTCACAAACAAGACACTTATCTCATTGAATAAATAGGCATAATCAGTTGGGAATTTGTTCCCGGCTGGAGGTTTGAACTTTGCGATGAGCGCCCAAGTTGAGGTGTTAGACGGATTACAGTTGCGCAAAATTTGGGTCCTTTCATTAATCGGAACCAGGAAGCAAGAAGACGTATTTATTATGATAAAATGATTGAATCGTCAATTGAAAGCTGTCTATTAAACTTCGCATTAAAAGGGTTCTTATTTTAGGGAAAAAACAAGCAAGCACGTTACGTGTTTTTAAGCTATTACCACCATCTATGCATTTACAACCCCTGAAAAGAAAGAAATAGGCTTGCTTCTTGAAGATCCCTAAGAATTAAGTAACTTTATTACTACTTATGTAAAAAAAATCCGGTGAAGTGTAAATTAGACCCGCATAAACAATGGGCATAGAATGCTCTACACAAAACGAAAAACAACAGCTCTTGAGGTTTTTTGGGCTCTTTTTGTCGAAGGTGAGATTTGGCATGTTTTTCGGATATATTCCTCCAATATGCGCTAAGAAACCTCTATGGCAACTGGTCTATCTGTGTACAGCTGTATCTGTGGACATCTTAAAGTTATACTCTCCCATAATAGTCTGAACAATCATGTTTTTGCATGAACATATATATATGTCGCACAGACGCTGCTATTATGCACGAGCCCAACACTGGTTTCACGGAGTAGCAAGGTAATTTGTTCCAGTTTGTTGATATGGACCTCCGCAAAGTAACGCCTGAATCTATTAATTATCCGAATAATCTACATAGTATTTCTCTTTTCCTTGCTTTCAGGAGATCAAAGAGATGGTAGAGAATGGAGAGGCATATCGATTGCTCCAGCGATGAGAGAGCAGCTTATCGATTAAGAGAGTGCCTACAGGTACAGCTGTCCATGGTTAGAGCAGTACCCCTACGTTGTTAGGCTTAGACTCATTAATTTTTTGATTTATGATTTTCAGCTACATAAATATGAATGGCCATTCATATACAATAATTCAAAATTTGCTTTCAAAGCAGCTTTGCAGCGTCAATTCAATTATTAATCCATATTGGGTTATAAGCTAGTGTTAGTAGTATTATTAAAATCACAATTCAAACACCATATAGAGCTGTAACCATCTCTGCAGGAGTGGGGAGTCCCAACGGTCCGCGAACACGCGCAGGATGCCGTTGGTGCTGCCGGGGCGGCGGCGCAATGCATTAAAGTAGTTAAAAAAATAATTACTAACTGCCAAATGGCAAGACCTGGAGATGACTTTTTCTTTTAAGCATAATAAATTGGACCAATACCTAATAAAAAACTAATAGATATGCAATGCGAAAGCCAAAAACGTTAGCTGAATATGAGGGCCTATTAAATTTGCTTTAAAACTCTATTTCATTAGGCTTTGATCTAAATCCTAAAAAACATTTAAACTTAATTAGATTTAGTGGAGCGTGCTAATGAATATTCCAAAGTATTTGTACTTTAAATACTGCCTATGACATTTTAAATTTATTTTTGAGTTAAGTATATTTTGTGTTTTATTTTAGTTGAACTTGGTTTCTGGAGTAGTTTGACTGAAAATTACTACACAAAGTAAAAACTTTGAATTTTCCCCAGACATGTTATACAACGTGCTAGACGTGACAAAAATTTAAACTACACAGCATAGATTTGTTAGAATATTTTTAATGTTTTTGCCTCTTCAAAAAAACAAATATGTCATAGCATTTTTGAGAGGTAGTGTTACACGGGTGTTAATTCTTTGTCCATATGGTAGAGACACGCTTTATAAGATAAATAAATATAAAAAATCGCTAATCTATTCGCCACTAACTAATCGTAGATAGGAAACCATTTTGCTTAATTTAGCTTACTAGCAAAAAACAGCTGCAGATGCTTCACATAGTTGCATCATGAGCATAAATCAGGTGGAGGGAATCAAATGTGTATGCCATACACATTTGAACTAAAAACAACTATACGCAGTCAAGGTCAGTGCTCAAGAAGTTTGCTAGGAACTATACTTATGGGTTAATAACACCCTTTTTTTTGCGTCGTCGGTAAAATTTTAATAAGGCCAGTCGGTCATGGAATCGAATGGAACTTTTATGGAACATAGTTTTATCTAAATCCAATGATATTAAAAAAAGGTACATAGGTTACAAGCGCTCCGGTAGCGAGCTCCAAATTGGAGTTAAATAGCACCAGTGTCCTCAGTCGCAAAGCAACAAGCGAACGGTGCCCATGTTAACCTAAGCTGTGTGTTTGCGGTCAATTCCAAATTCCAAAACCCTGCAAGGCCGTGATTGGTCCGTTGGAAACAATATTCGCAACAGCTAAATACTAGCTGTCTTCTTTGTTTCTATGGTTTTAATCACGTCGTCCCTTTTACACAGTTCACTATGTGTGCGTAAAAGTAAAAACGAAACATTTTGCATGTGTGTGTTCGCCACTGCATGCGGATCATTTTTCTTGGAGTTTTTGTATGGGTATAACCTGTCTATTAATAACAAGTCACTGTCTAAATCCACATTATTGATAGAAGGTCATTTCTGCTGAACTAGTCAAATCGCTAAAGTGATGAAAAGATTTACATGTTGCAATTTAATACATTTACATAAAGGTTGTATGTCAGGATCGTAGCAAATAGAAATCCGTGGTCTCTGCCTACCCCTCCGGGAAAAAGGCGTGACTTTATGTATGTATGTAAGATTTAGATTACTAATAAAGGACAAGAATTAGCAGAACATCAGTGTGTTTAAAACTACTGTAGTACAAGATTATTTCATGTCAAATTTTATTTCATTTCTTTACTCCAACGTGAAATAGAAAACAGTACAACAAGTTCTAAACAGCAAAACTATTAATAGTTGCGTGTTTCGCTTCTTTATGAAGCATCCACAGGAAATTCTTTGCGGGTGGTAGGACCTTGTGCAAGGTCTATCCGGATCGCTACCTCCATCTTGCTCGCTAATCCTGCTGCTAAACAGCAGTGCTTGCAATGTTGTGTTCCAGCGTTGAGAGCAAGACAGCCGGTGTAATTACTGGCACAAGAGGTATTCCATCTTAGTCCTCTGGGTTGGCAACGCATCTGAACTCTCTTTGTTGTTGCAAGTGTCTATAGGCGGTGGTGATCACTTACCATCAGGTGACCCATTTGCTTGTTTGCCTTCCTATTTCATAAAAAAAAAATCTAAAGATGTTGCAACCGTTTACAATCTAGTGAAGACTAAATAATTGTGAAGAAAACTCACAGGCTTGGCACAAACAATGAAAAATATAGCCACTCCATTGTGCAAACTCCTAACTTAGTTTGTAACTCGTTGATCGATGACTGTTGGCTGACACTTAAGCCGAGGCCCGTTTTCGACTCAAAGGGTGCTTTAATACCTATTGATATAAAAATAACAACTATTAATCCGACCCAGAGCTGGTTTTATTGTTATAATAATACTTCAACGTATATGCGTTAAGTTCTGCCCGGTCGAAGATAGATTTGCCCTTCAAGTATTGGTTAATCACGTATTTTAGTGTTTAAATAAATAATTATTTGTTCAGCGATCGTAGCCGCCCGTATCCTTTGCGAGGACTACGATCAACGAAATACAGTTTAAAAAACTAAGGAGACTCCACTAATAAAAAAAACAATGTAAATATGTATGGCATTTTAGGATACTTCTAGTTTTAGTGTACTTAGTTTTATTATGAACTAGTGACCCGTCACGGCTTCGCATGGGTACAAATGGGATGAAATGCACATAAAAAGCTTCCCTATAAAAATCTGTAATAGTGAATACCGTATCAAAATCCGGTGCGTGGTTTTAGTAGGAGAAGGCGGCCGAAGCTATACTTAAAGAATTTCGGACAGTTTTTTCTTTTAATTTTGTATGTAGTAAAGTATTTCTTGATTAAAAAAACAATTACTACTAAAAAGTATTTTCAGAAGAAGATTCTTCATTGTTTTTATAATTCTATTTTAATATAAAATTATAACGCTTTCAAATCACGCTTGTTTTAGTCTTCTTTTTATAAAATAAAATATCTGCTTGCGAGCAAAACCGCGCGCAAAAGTTACTCATAAATAATTATAACATCCTGACATTCCCCTTTTTGTTTGACTGCCATACAAAAGTTGTATTGTGTCAATAATAATTAATCTCATTTCGGTACCAACTTTCAAAGGAATTTAAGTTATTTATTGCATGGCTTGTTACGCGAGGTTTATTAACGATTTCATAGAAATTTCTCACTGATGTACTCGTATTTTATGGAACAGTGTTTACTGTAATTGTAATTGACTTGATAAGTACATCACATTTTCAACTTTATTAATTTATTCTCGGAATAACAAAAACAGGTTTACAAACGTAACATTGCAAGAATGTGACATAATATTATTTGTAGCAATATAACCAACCTTCTCAATTAAGTTGACGATCTTTTAGTGAATTTGTTATGTTTAGATTTCTAAAACCTAATGTAGTTTTTAATAAGAAATAAAGTACCTTACCTAACCTAACCTAAAGTGATAAAAGTCTAGTTTATAGCTACCTATATAAAATAATAAAAAACGGAAGCTTACCTCCTAGAATTCATAGCTAAGTTTATTGCAGCAGTTTCTTCTCAACAAAGCGGTGATATAGAGTCAGACTTGTGGAGTCTCTAGAGTCTATTCGGCCTACTTGCAAAATTATAGTTTCCATTTTTAAAACTAAAAAAAAATATCTTTAAAAAATAACTGTCATTATCGGTTATTTTAAGAGGCTTAACAACAAACAACGAATATTATTTATTATACACCACATAAAAAATACAAAGAAAACAAAGAAACCAATTCGAAAGGTAAACAGTAGGCGGTCTTATCGAAGTCAAAAAGTACATAAAAAGTAGCGAACAATTTTTTTACACCTTACCTAACTCTTGATTTGTAAATAACTCATCAAATGTTTATCAGTAGCAAATAGTTTTGCTAATTTAACGAACTTTGATTACTATTTACCAAAATAACTAGTTCGGTTGTCAGTCTTTTGTTTCAGTGTTTAATGAAGTCACTATCCGCATGTATCTGTCATCATTCTCCGGTCGCTTAGTCGTTCTAAACCACTCAACGGATTTTGATTCGGTTTTTATTGTCATTTAGAGAATTTTGTAAGGAAGGCTTAAGGTACGGTTTAAGGTACGTGCAATCGCTAGGTTGTTAGTATAATATGTATAAATAATAAGGTACTAAATTTATGCAATAAACTATTAACGAATGCCTTGAATGGTTCGACGAATTAAGTAACCCTGGAGTGGGATCCCCGAGGTTCAATATTTGTCCACCTCTATACCAAGGTCCTAAAAACACAGATTTCAGACATTTGCTTTCTGATTCAGGCGACACGGGCCGCATGTTTTCGTTGGTGGAGTTTGTCGAGTCAACAGCGCTGCGGCAACCCTGCCCTAGTGGGTTTAACTTGGTAACAGGGAAAAATACTTGGGTACGTCATTGTTTACACTGAACTTATCTCCAGATTGAAACCAAATTGCGTGGATTTATAGGAATTTTATCCTGTTTTGTATAGTGATAAACAATTTTTGTACATTATGTAACAGGTTTCTAGTATATAGCCAAGTCGACTACAAAACTTAAAATCTGTACTTATAATACATACGCATAATTTTTTTGGTAATGAAGTTACTGCACTTTGCGGTCAAACATGACCCCTGCTGTACAGTCAAAGATGCAGATAAGTTATATTTGAAGTTGGATCTGAGAGAAAGTGTCATTTTTTCAGAGGGAGAATAAAAGAATTTGTACCCTTGTTTTGCCATGTTATTATTATTTTCAATTGATTGGGGATTTCTTTTGTAATTTACTATTATTTAGATTGTTTTAAGTTTAAATCCTATCATCACCGTCGTGCCACCCTGGGTGACTCGACAAAATGCTGAGTGGACGTTTCCACGCTCTGTATACTTATAAGCACTTATTGTTAACTTTAAGCCCTTTTCCTGTGTCTCTTTACTAAGTTATGGAATAAAGTATTCTATTCCTATACCTATGCTCTTCGAGCAAAGACAATTTCTCTCAGTTGCCTCTTTGAAGGAGAGGTTAGTTTGTCGCTGTTTGTACCTTCACCCCGTATTGTTCCTATCCGGAGGGAGGAAACGACACTAAAAATATCTTGTAAGAATTTAAACCTTGACGTAGTATAAAGTAAAGTCGCTATCCGTTCCAGTCTGTTCTAAATCCTTAAAGTGTATCGGCCGCCTTCTCCTTCTAAACCACGCAAAGGATTTTGATACGGTTTCTACTGTCATTTGACGACCTATATGGCTAAGTGGCACATGTGTCTGCTTACTGTGCAAGAGGTCCCGGGTTCAAATCCTGGTATGGACAAATATTTGTGTGATGAACACGAATGTTTGTACCTGAGTCATGGATGTTATTTGTATTTAAGTATGTATTTATCTATATAAGTATGTATATCCGTTGTCTAGTAGCCATAGTACAAGCTTTGCTTAGTTTGGGACTAGGTCAATTGGTGTAAATTGTCCCAAGATATTTATTTTATTATTGTTTATTATTTAGAGATTTTTTACGAAAGGTTTTTAAGTAAATTACATCCCGATAGTACCGGTCCAAAGCCGGGGCAGTATTCTAATAATTTGACTGAACTAGCCCGCGTGGCTAGATTTGAAGGTTTGTATATAACCCACTTTACAAGGCAGCAGCTTGCTGAAGCAAATTAAACAAATATCTGGAATACCTAAGTAATGGTACACTACGTTTTCCCGAAATTCAAGTTAAGAGCTTAGAACTATTGTGTACCTAGCGCCCTCCATGCAAACGGCGATAGCGTTTTCTACCTTCTAAACCTTAACCTATAAACATATTTATTGTAACATGTTGTTGTAATGCCTTAAAATGATATTTCATAGATTTGAAAATAGTTGTAAATTTTTGGTTTTGTATTATTTTTTTTTATAAAAGAGGAAGGCAAGCAAACAAGTGAGCCACCTGACGGTAAGTGATCACCACCGCCTATAGACACCCGCAATGAAGGCAAAGCAAGTGGGTCACCTGATGGCAACACCAAAGAGATAACAGATGCGTTGCCAACCCAGAGGGCTTAGATGGAATACCTCTTGTGCCAGTAATTTCACTTGCTAACTTGCTCTCCACGCCAGAACACAACAGTGCAAGCACTACTGCGGCAGGATTAACAAGCAAGATGGTGGTAGCTATCCGGACGGACCTTGCCCAAGATACTACCACCCCCAAATCTCTAAAAGTGCAAATACATGATAATTATTATTTTCAAATGTATGAATAATATAAAAATAATCAAAACATGCAAACCTAGCTCTAAAGCATAACAACCGTGTACAAAAAAAAATCAAAGGTTATGGGACTAGGGCATAGATTAGATTAGATTAGATTAGATTAGATTAATTTATTACTTATTGGAAATTACATAAAATTTTGAATGTCAAACATAACAAATTCACAATAAGATCGTCAAACATAACAAAGGTAAAGTAAAGTTTAGAGGGTGGAGTACGTTACAGCCGTTTGTATGGCTTTTTGAGACTTGATTCACATCCCTCTTAAGATGTCTACAAGCGTAGTTCTCTCAAGGGTTTATAGGAGGCTATACTAGGCGTGAAAGTTGACCAGCCGTATTGAAAACCGCTCAGCCGAATCAAATTGCTGATACGTTGCCTTGACAACCGGTAAGAAAGCCTAGCTATTTGTGGAGCGTGTACTGATTGAGACTGGACAAGTGGGCATACTTAAGCGATATTACGTTATAACAATTTCAAGGTTCCGTAGTCAAGCTAGAAACCCTAATGGTTTCCCTTCCGTCTGTTACACAATTTTTTTAATCTATCCTAGACAAGCCAACTCATTCGTAATGCATTAAATTTCAATTCATTTATTGATTTGCGCAAATATAATCCAATTACAACAAGTAAGAAGTTAAACATTTCACTTAATAAATTTAATGAAATTAAATACGAATTTCATTTAACTAGATGTCAATTAAACTAAACATAAATGTCATTAAATTAATCGTAATATCGATAGTATTGATGCCTTTTGATAGTATTGGATATGATGACTATCGATACTATCTAAACTATCGATAGGCCTATCGATATTGTGATTATTTTTCGAGGTCACGATACTATTAAGAATACTATCGATAGATCGATATATTGCCGCAACGCTAGGCAAGTTGTTAAGTGATATTAATATTTATCAATCTGTTAAACTTTTATAGGTTTATTTTTCAAAAGGTTCTTAGAAACGCAAATTTGCTTGGGAAATTTTGCTTAAAATGAATAAATGGTGAGAACATCTTTATGAGTTTTGAAAGGATTTGTTGGATAAGTGTTATTTGATGGAGAATAAAGTCAGCATTTATTATTAAGGATGTTTTAATGTTTGCTTTTGACTGTATTACAGTTTGACAACTGAAAGTTCATGAAATTCGCAAAACTTGTATCTTTTGTTACAAAAACCATTTCGAATGCTCTTTGTCGTTTTGTAACTTTGCTTTTAAACACAGTAATTAATCAAAACTTATAATCATGCTTTTAGTTACTTAAAAAAGTGTTCTTTTAGCATACTTGGATATAAGAATCAGACATTTCTTTGAAGATCTTTTCGACATATAGTTACAATAAAATAGTGAGCGTTTAGTTTCCGCATTTTACGTTTTTTGCGATTTCCAGCACAGGCTTATCTGTGCTCGAAATCGCAAAAAATTATAAGCATATTAAGAAATTTGAAACAAAGTTTAAGTTACTTTAAGTAAAATAAGCTACCTTTAGGTAACTTTTATGTGCCATTGGTTTTTCCACCCTTATATGTATACTAGAGATCCTATGACCAACATCTCTCATCAGAAGAATAAACTAAACTCGGAAATGGAAGTCAAGATCAAAAATAAGGGTCTACAGATGCCATGATCTGATGAATATTATTTTTAACATGAAACTACCGTGAGACTCAGACATATTAATAAAGAGAGAGATTTAGAGAGTGATGTGGTTAGTGTAGTGTGCAACCCTATATTTGACATTAAAAATAATGAAGCAAACGAGGGTAGTTGTTCGCCGCCGCCCGAAACGCCTGTGCCGAGTAGCCGAGCTGTCAGGGCTTCGGTACGCAGTCGTCGTCGCGCCACCGCCGCGGGGGCTCATGATTAAGGACCACGGACTGGTCCGAAACATGTCGGGCATTTCCCGACGCAAAAATACGTGAGTGATCCGCTTTATTAAGATGAATATTATGTTCAGATCAAGAGCAATATTATTTGGTGTGGATGCTATGACATCTAAAAATCTCTCGTACAAGACAGACCAAGGCCCGACCACGCCAGGCTTCAGATAATGTCATCTGTAAACCCCAACTCTTGATCGCTAATTTAATTTCTGAGTTTAGATTAAACTGCTAAACGATCGTAGTCGCCCGTACCTCTCGCGAGGACTAAGATTTGAGACATTCAGATCACAAAAAAGTATTCTTAGATTAAATGTCATGATTTCTTTGTTGCCTTGTTATTGCACCACCTGCTCTTGTCTGTTTCTAACGGTTGTCTGGAAGAGATCGCTTTTAGCGATAAAACCGCCTATTGCGTGCCTTTTGTTATGTCTTTATATTGTACCTTTTTGTGTTTTGTGGTGTTCAATAAAGAGTTATTGTATTGTAAATGTGGACACTTTTTCCTGACTGAAATTGATATCTCGCACTGCATTTTAACACAATACATGTAGCTAATGTTCGTTCATGTAATTGGAAAAAAGCAGTCCATGCGTTGGTTTATTTTTAAATTCATTGGTAGCCATTCGTCTGGTCAGAAGACAATTTATGGAACGATCAGTCTTACAGCATCTGCGGCCGCCATGTCTATCAATGTCGGCCAGTTTTGACCGAAAAATAGAGAAACGAAAAATGTTTTTCGGTACGACTCGAATGATATATTGGCTGGTTTGAAGTTTGGGCAACGTAGGACTGGTGCAACTGAGTTTCAATTTTTAACCGACTACGGTAAAGCCAAAAGGAAGAGTTATGTTTTTAGCAGCGTATGTAGGTAAGTTTGTTTATATAATAACAGTACGATTACTTGAAGTTTGTTTCTCGGCATTAGTCCACAAAGATCGTTTTTGATTTACTTTGCTTCTTGAGACCATTACGTGGTACTTGATCTTCCATCTGAAAACAGCAGTGTACTTCGCTTAATTATGTTTACTATGGCATTTCCGATGACAGCTGTCACTTCTTGAAATACTTGTACTATATGTCTAGTTTTATTTGTATGTCCTTTTGACGGAAGATATTAGAGATGAACTGATTTATGGTTTGGCAACAGTTCTTATTAAATCAATGAAATTAAACTGATCAAAAGGAAATAATAAACATACAAAACATTTCTTAACTAAATTTTTTCTCGCATTTAGAAATCAGGGTGTGAGATAAATAAAATAGTCTACCTAGCTGTTATAATTACAGTAAAGAATACATGAAATGCAAACTGAGATGAAATGCGGGCCATCCTCCCCAAGATCGCCAACGAAAACGTGGTTCTTCGGGTACAGGTTCCATTGGCAGCGGTGATCACTTCCTATCAAATGGTCCGCTTGCTCGTTCGCTTCCGTATTCCATAAAAGAAACCAGTATGTTTCTGTTAACTCTCGGGGCACGGGTTGAACTTGCTCGCTAATCCTGCCGCTAAGCAGCACTGCTTGCACTGTTGTGTTCCGGCGTGGAGAGCAAGACAGCCGGTGCAATTGCTGGCACAAGAGGTATTCTATCTTAGCCCTCTGGGTTGGCAACGCATCTGTTATCTCTTTGGTGTTGCCATCAGGTGACCCACTTGCTTTGCCTTCATATTTCATAAAAAAAAACTTGGCTAGTTTTTAAAAGTATTCTGACCGATCTCGTTAACGTTATTTATGGAAATTCTAAACTAACTGATGTGGGAGCGTGAACCGAAACGACGAAGCTGAACCGTAATAGCTTTATTTAATACGAGTTCGATTATTGTTCGGCCCGAAAGCGAAAACTGGTCATTATCCGAAATGCGCGCTCTCGCTTATGAGACCCAATGCCAAGAAGAACCAGAAACTAACTTTAAAAATTAATGATTCCATTCCGACTTCTAGTTTCAAAGAAATATAAGAACAAAATATGTATAAATGAAATGTAATAAACTTATTAATTGATACGGAAATTACATTATAAATGTCATTCTTATTTTTAAATATATTATGATCTAAACTTACGAACTGATTTTAAAAATACTATAAAATACAGATTATAACACAACAAATTGAAGACAATACACAATTAATCCTAAAGCCAACCATTTGTAAAAACAAATGGTTATGGAAATTGGGTTACATTTATTTTGCAGTTACATATTTTATTTTTAAAGCTATAATAAAGGAGGAGGAGGGTAGTAAAGTATTATGGTGTAACATACAAACATAAAATTATTAAGTTTGCCACAACTTTACTGTTCAAAAGCATATAGAGAAGCCTACGAATCATAATCCTCCATACAGGAGCCTAAGGGTCATGCTCAACCAATCAACGCGGTGTAGGAAGACCCTAAGAATATTATGCATTTTGATAACCTCCTTTTTTAAGTCGGTTACAAGGGGAAAAGATGTTTAATAACAAATCAATGACCCTGTCGACAAAAGAAAGTTTTCAAAAAGTTATAACGATGGTTTAACCAAAAAAGTTTATTCAGCGACCACAGAGACAGATAAACTATTTTTGTCTTCTTTACTAGCTGCTAACATAAATACTTACATTGATTTTTTTTATTTATTATCTTAAATAATTAAAATGTATTGTCATCTTGGATTGGAAATAAAAAGTATTTTCTAGCAGTAAACGGTTACTTAAAAGTAAAAAGTAACCTAAAAATTAGGTTAAGGGGCCAATATCCCCTTTGATACTACAAGTGGATTTCCATTCCGATCGTTTACATTATGTGTAAATAAATCCTTCGGGGTACGAAGCTTTACCCTCAAAATTCACAGACCAAACTCAAAGAAGTATATCTGGGATTCATCAAATATGTATGACAATTCAAATAATATTCAAGACATCTCAGGAGCAAACAGTTTGCAGACTAGTGAGCACGCTTGGCCAGGTACCGAGATGAGTTAATTGATTCGATTCGGTGCCTAGCTCACTGCTTAATTGCCAGATTTGCCAGTGACGAGACTACCAAATCTAAATTAAACCGAAACAGCTCGATGGCAGTATAGCTACTCAATAAGCATGATTGCTTCAACTTGTACAGTCAAGGAATTTAATTTCCAACCCACCTAAGGTTCAGTATCGTATAGCAAACTGTCACCATAAGAGCTAATTAGAGCAAGGCGTTGGTTTGACATATCGACCTTAATGCATTGCGAATGTTAGACGACATTTCAACGAAATGGGTAGGGAATTATATTCTTTGACTGTACGAGTACATAGGAAGCAAGGAAAGTACCTATCATGGTCATCCTTCACAAGTTCGAAGTTATGAATAGTCGAATTTAAAATCTAAGATAGTTTTCTTGTCGATGTTGTTAATATCAAACCGGCAGTAATTTTCTTTGCAATTCAAAGTGAAAATGGAATATTGTCTTGTCTTTAATAAGTTTCAAGAAAGTTGGTATTATCACAAAGTTATATAATACGTATTATGATAATTAAATTTTTTTTACCAAGTAAATTGGTTAAAAAGTAGGGATTGAAATTTCAACGTACAATAGAATATTTCACTCATTATCATAACACTGTTACTGACATTTCTTTCGATTTTAAAAATATAAATATCAAATAATAATATATTAACATCATCAAATTTAGAATGATATCCCAAGAAAAAATATGTTAATCTCACAGGACTTTAACCTGCAACGTCAGCATGCCGCGACTTGCGATAACCAATTGAGTCACCATCATACATCACTTATTGAGTGATTTTCCCAGACACTGCTGATTGTTCAATATGTTCAGTTGCCATCGTTTGTATTCTTTGAAGGCAGTGTGTCCCAAATGTAAAAGGCACCCCGATTAATGAAAAGCGCCTGGGCCCCCAAACTCTTCTATTTAACACCTCAACTCACTGATTCGATTTATCGAACAACTTTTGAAATGAAGAGTTCCTTCTTCACCGCTGTGTATTATGAACCGAACAATACAGGGAACTTGGCTCTTAGACAATTATCTGCTTAGAAATTGGATTTGTTCGAGAATTATAATAATTTTGAATAAGATGAGATTATTTTTGGAGATAGGGTTTTGCTTACGGTAGCGTCTTGTAAATACTTCGAGGGTTCAAGAAAGTGTTTGTTCTTGGTAATAATTATTTTAAGCTTGCCAGCTGTTCTCAATGCTCGGTGAATCGTGTTTATGTTGAATAAATTACTTATAAACATTACTTTTAAAAAAATCGGTACGCATTAATAACATTTAATTCAATTAACACTGATTTGAAAAACTTATAAATATAATACGTTCAAAAAGCACTTTTCAAATATTCTACTGCTAATGAAAATTGAATAAAACTACCAATAAATAACCCTTTCTTTTGGTTTTGTGTTGTTTTGACTGACGTTGTATATATTTGGAAGATGCAAACGTTGTTCTAAAAATCCTAGTTCAATAAATGTCTCTTTATTATTATCTTATTAAGAATGAATGTAGGTAGCTACCTTCATAACGATACGTAGCTAAATAAGCCCATCCTTCAAAACTTTTTGACTATGGCCCAAGTTCTATCCAGCAGTATATCACGAAGACGTGTGATGCAAGTACAATACGTTGTATGGCTGTTGCTGACACAAATCCTTTGATTTATCATTTTTTCTAGCTTACAGAAAAAAATAGTATATTTGTGTGTCGTTGTCGACCTTCACCTCTCGTCCTTATTTTCATATAACTCGACATGGCTATAAATATTGTCAAAAATCAAAATTCTATTAAAAGTATTTAAAAAACTGCGCTTTAAAAGAAATACTTTCTGGTACTATAATAAAAATAAGATAGTTACATTTGGTTTTGATATTACTGACAAAAACAAGATTATAAACTTCTACTCATTAGTTTCTCAAAAACCTGTGGATTAAAACTAGTGCTTTAATTTAGTTTTCTAATATCTTAAAAAAAGTTATTTTTAACATCCTGTTATTATTATACATTATATAATCTTGAACCACTTCAGCTTATTTTAGTACCATTAGGGCATTTTGCTGTATTCTTAAAAAAAATCATCATTGACGTGCTGTCTTATAGTTGATCTTTTGCATTTTTAATTTTCATTACTTTAATTATCTACGTCGAGTTTGATTTATTAAACAAAACTTTTTATAGTCTGTATAGCTCTATTGAATCTTCTATGAACTTTCTTTTTCTGCTTAAGACGGATAAAAAATTTAAAACTTATACTCCATCACAAAGTTCCTAACTGCGTAAGATGAAGTTTAAAAAATTCAATCAACATTATTTTCTTAAGAAAAAATGTTTCAAATTAGTTTTCGATTTGTTTCTACTTAATTATGAAAATTCTTTTCAACAATGCCGGGTCCCGTGCAAATTGGGACATGATTTAAGATACATAATTACCCTTCAGCCGGGTCCGCAGCGCAAACTACGAGCAGGCAAGGAAGAAAAACTTGCTCAACGTTCAGTAAACATTCACTGAGCACGGTCGCTTCTAGACCCGGATTTAGACTATCGCAATAATTACTAACAATTGTTTGTAATCATTAATAATTTAAACATAAAATCAAACTATATGAATTGTTATCTACTCTGAAACTATGAAACAATGCACTGTCAATCTAAATGATTGACAAATAAGTTAATATTAAAATGTTTTACAATGGGATTTCAAGACAAGACAAAGACAAATACTCTTTATTGAAAACCGCACGGAAAATAGATAACGAATATTAATTAAAAAAACAATTTACAAAGTAAACAATTGGCGGTCTTATCGCTTAAAAGCGATCTCTTCCAGACAACTATTTAGCATCGATCGATATCGTTAAAATAGTTCGACTGCATTTCTATACGAGTGGACGCGCTTTGCATTTATCGTTATTGCGTGCGCCCGAGACAATGCGCGATATTTTTAAAGATGCCACAAAAGTATTGCGTCGTAATATGGCTACTTGAACTCGAGTTCTTCAAAACCGGAGCTTTAATTTTTCTTACTTTTTTTTTATACAACATAAGAAGGCAAACAAGCAAGTGGGTCACCTGATGGTAAGTGATCACCACCGCCTATAGACACCTGCAACAACAAAGAGAGTGCAGATGCGTTGCCAACCCAGAGGGCTAAGATGGAATACCTCTTGTGCCAGTAATTACACCGGCTGTCTTGCTCTCCACGCCGGAACACAACAGTGCAAGCACTGCTGCTTAGCGGCAGGATTAGCGAGCAAGATGGTGGTAGCGATCCGGACGGGCCTTGCACAAGGTCCTACCACCCGCAAAATGTACTACTTAAAATGTTACTACTTAAAATGTTTTTGATTGCCCAATTTTCTTTGTAAACTCGTTAATTCATTTCCTTATTTATCAATAAAGAACCCAAGTGAACGTTGTTATAAATAACAAAAATATAGACGACCTTTGTGGCTCAGTGGTACATGTGTCTGCTTACTGTGCAAGAGGTCCCGGGTTCAAATCCTGGTATGGGCAAATATTTGTGTGACGAATACGAATGTTTGTACCTGAGTCATGGATGTTATTTGTATTTAAGTATGTATTTTATCTATATAAGTATGTTTATCCGTTGTCTAGTATCCATAATACAAGCTTTGCGTAGTTTTGGACTAGGTCAATTGGTGTAAATTGTCCCAAGATATTTATTTATTTATAACTTCTAAATTTTACTAAGATTAAGAGGACAACCTTCCACCGGAGCGTAGGTATCCATCTCGACAAATAGGCCTAGTTTCGGTACTGCTTTATTTATAAACTGTGCCGACGCGGTTATGCGGCGCGGCGCTCTGTGCGAAGGAGAGAGTTAGTACATTTTTAAAGCGTGTCCAGCTCAAGTGCTGGTGAGACGAACAACTGTAAATTCCTATAAATTAAAGTGTAAATCGTTCATGCAAGTAACTTAGTTCAGCATCCTTCATAGATCGAAATGGTTACTCTTTCCGAGATCTCAAAATCTCCTCGTGAACTAAAGGAAGTAAACGAATCGTAAATTTTACGTCCTTTGTGGTGCTGGTGCCGACCGATCATCTGTCGACCTTCATGAAGCAGGAATTCTGGCCGAAGGGAGTCGGTTTCCGTCGTTTTCGCGGACGGTTGCTGGACACCCCGAAACTAGGTCACACGTCGCCGAAGTAACGTGCTAATTTTAATGTTATACTTTATATTATAAATATGTATGTTAGTCTTTAAGGTATTTTTCTATGGGCCTATGCAGCCTGAAATAAATGGTTCTAAAAGACCGTACTAGTTTCCTCGAGCGATTGAACGAGGTCTAAGCGCTCCTTTTAAAGACCGAGCGGGCACAGCTCTAGTAGTTTCTCCTTTAGCAATTTAACCTACTCCATTCCAAGCCACCCAATCAAGGCTCGCGCCTGTCCGTTATTCGTCCGATATTGCCGTCGCCGGATACGCCGACAGCATCCGGTGCGATTGCACTCCGAATTCAAGTTCCGAACGTCATTTCGAATTTGGAAATCGTATCTTTAGCTTTTTTGAGAGACAATTGGAATACATTTTGGGTTTTTGGGAGTTTAGATGAAGTAAGGCATGGAACTGGAATTTAGAATTTGAACGACGAAAGAATAGCGTTTTGAGGTAAACTGCATTAATTCATATTCTTAATTTTTGGTCCTTTAAGTGAATTTGCATATTTTTTGGATGATTTTAGATGCTTTTTTATTTTTATTTTTAAAACCATGGTTCTTATTGATGTAATGCCAATAAATACATTTAGCTAATCTCTAGTATCCGTTCATTGTTACTATTTTAATAATCCAGTAAAAACCATAGTATCACCATCTTTTTTTACTTATTGTATGAAAAACGAGCACGCGGATCTCTATATGCGAAGTGATCACCACGACTTATTAGAACCAGCGACTCCAAGAGAATTGCGGATCCGTTACTGGTTTTTAAGTTCCTTCCCCGTAACGTCCAAAGACTTCCAATTACTGTACAAAGCGCAGTAGCAAACTACTACTTCCTGCCATCACATCAAAGGCCTCCACTTCCCACCTGAACGTGTCACAACAACCCCAAAGCAACAACGCATTTCGAAGCAGGAACACATTCTATTTCTGGTTTAAATTAGAACATTTGGCACCCCTATTCGAAACCGTCTCCGTTCTCAATAATTGCAGGCTCCGCATTCGAGCAAGTGAGTCAGCAGTAGGTATTGATTGGGACGTTCGATTCGATTGGTCATGAATAGGTCGGATTACAGGGCGTCAACACGGGAAGTAATCAAGTGACCGACGGTTGATGACGCGACGATTCTGTCACACCAGAATAGGAGCGTAGATGTGCCAGTGTTTTGGATGTAGACGTAATTTAGTACGTTTTTGTTTTCATTGTCAAGGCAATTTATGACGAAATCAGTTCATAAAAAAGGTTTTTCACTAATAACAAAACAATTTTAAGTCTATGTACTTATCCTAAAAACTCATCACAACAAATTATGGCCAAGTTTCGATAGAACCAGTCAGTGGTGCAAGATTTATTTTTATTTATTTTTTTATAAATAAAATAGGAAAGAAAACGCACAAGTGGGTCACCTGATGGTAAATGATCACCACCACACATTAACACCAGCAAAACCAACAGCTGGATTATTAGCAAGCAATGTGATGTAGCTACCGATAAGGTCCTGCCACCCGCACCCACCCAAAAACAAATTGTTCTTTATCTCGACGTTTCTACCGTATTGCAACAGCCATGGTAGTAAATCTATACGTGACCCACTGCCATTGCAATACGATAGTAACGTCAAGGTAAATAAACTACAATGTATTACAGCGTTCAGTTACCGCTAGGAATTATAAACTAACACAATTTTTCTTAATTCACCCTCAAATAGAAACATCACAGATATCGTCGCTAAATTTGTGACCTATTGAAAGGAAAAATGTACATCATTATTATCCATGGATGACGGAAGAGCATGGGTTTCTATTCCATTAGCCACGTCGCGAGGGTTCGAGTAAATTGTCACCCCTGACGAATAGAAAAGACTCAACTAGCATACAAACTAGTTCGTCTTATACTACTTTATTTTTAATCGGATTACGCGAAGAGGCGGGACCCGTACAACCGATACAAATTGAAAGACTCTACTTTTATCGAAGGGCCGTATCTTTCACGAATTTTGAATTTAGTTGGATTGTACAAGTAAATATTACAAGCTTGTTATATTATTAATTTATTTTACATAGTATGAAATAAATCGCTATCCGCCTATATCTGTCCTTAAATATTCGGTCTCTTACACCTTTTAAATCACACAACGGATTATGATACCGTTTTAACAGTCATTTAGAGATTTTTTTACGGTAGGTTTTATGTAATCTAATTTTAGTAATGCGAAGCCGGGATTGGTCGCAAGTATATTATACATATAAATTACTACGTGCATATATTTTGTTGATAATTTTAAGAGTTAAGAAAAATATATTACTTTTTGAATGACCTAGTGTTTGAATTGTGTTTCATGTTTTGGGTTGAGAAATGAATCATTCAAATACACCTATTGTTTTATTTTTCCTTGTTACACCTTTTTCACACTTTCACTCATGTGATTTTTTCCTTTCAATTGTGAAATTATTAAAATTTAATTTTTAAATTCTTAAAATCTTTGTTTTTAATTTATCACAGGGAACTTTCTACATTTAACTCTAGATGTTTTATTTTATTACATTTAGCTATGCTGTGTACATTTTATGTTGACGATCTTATTGTGAATACATTGTTTTGGCGATTAAAATCAAAAGTAATTTTCAATAAAAAATAAAACAACCTAATGTAATCTAGACTTTCTTAACTAATTTAAAACTAAAACAAAACCAACCCAATAGCTTCTAAAACCATTTCAGTATAAACTGGCATCCTTACACTTTGGATTTTCTGTAAAAAATTCAGTTTTAAACGACCTCTCGTGAGGTACCCTAAGTGTTTCAATTGGGGATCTTATCTGTGAACCCATTTAGCGGGGCTGCTTATTTTCGAACTGCAGACAGCAATATATAGAAATGTTCTAAGTATGTGTTATATGTGTGGTGTAGACCATTCCCTGAGGTTTTGGCGAGGTCGATGCACCTGAACCGATTGTGAACACGTTAATCTCTCACTTAGGAACAAGAGTCTATAGAAGTTAGTTTTAATGCCTTAATACAGCCATTGCTTAAGATATTTGTTGCTATTTGACGCAAATCTTTCCTCGATTTCAGCTGATTTTTGACCAATGCAGATCTTATGAATCCTTACAACATCTTAGCATAGCAACTCATACTGGAAGCAGGTACATAATAAAGAGCTATTTTCTTAAATTAGAACTACGTTAATACTTAAAACTATTTATAGAAGATAATTTGACTTTTTTTTGAAATTCATTTAAACCTTGTTGGTGTCACTTTGCCGATATTTCACGTTCTGTATTTCAATTGAGCATTAATTTTAAGTCATTCAGATACGAAATTGCTAATGTAGTATTCAATAAAGCATATTGTATTCGTTATATCCCATTATTATTACCTAAGCCCAAACTTAGTCATTAAACAACCGAATTGTCTCTTTCTTAGTTCTATTTCTGTCTTTTACAATTTACATTCATTGTCATCATCACCTTCAAAAACTTTTACGTTACGAAAAGTTGTGAATGTAAATTGATTTACTGTATAGCTCTTAGCAATCTTATTGAATCCTGAGTCTGACTTAATAAAGACCTAAACTTCGAAGTCTAAAAAATTTGGTTCCACCTTACCGAATATTAACATGGTTTTCGCGCCTCCCCATTGGGTTAGCTTTGACGATTGATTTGGGAGGAAAATTAGATTTAACTGGCTTTTAGAACCGAGCGTGAGTGGATTGCTGCAGGCGATATATATTGTATTAGGACGGAT
This sequence comes from Ditula angustiorana, assembly GCA_963691745.1. Classification (NCBI taxonomy): domain Eukaryota; kingdom Metazoa; phylum Arthropoda; class Insecta; order Lepidoptera; family Tortricidae; genus Ditula; species Ditula angustiorana. The sequence goes on from OY829495.1 coordinate 6,085,402, forward strand.
TTTCTTTTACTTATATTGGTATTAAGCGCACCTGAATTTCTGGATACCTATTTTAAAAATTCCAAACTGAAATTGAAATAAATAGATATCTGGAACATTTTATTTATCTTTTTTATATTTACATAGTATGAACTTTACCCCTTTGTAATACGGTCGAAAAGTGGTCAAGCAATTTCTTGGTCGACTATACAAAACAAGTTGCTGTCCGTTCCTATCTGTCGTTTTATCTTCGGCCGCTTACTCCTTCTAAACCACGCAATGGATTTTGATATGGTTGTTGCTGGCATCTGTGTACAGACAAGGAAATTGAAACACGTACCACCGTAGAACCTAGTCGAAGTGACATACGCATAACATTTGTATGACATAGCCTGGCGTTTAACGCGTCCTGCATTGCATAAGGTTCTAAGGTGGTACGAGAATATATTTCCCCTACTGTACGCTGTGTACATCTTAATTATACAGGTGTGAAGCCGGAGCAGGTCGCTAGTTTCAAATGTTTGAAAACAACTACCTAATTTGAAATCAGATAAATACAAATTAAATACTCATCAAATCGTTTTACATTCAGTTTACGTTCTTTTAAAGCAAGTATCTAGAAATTTAGTTGCGGTTGATTGTAATAAATATAAGCGAAATAATTTATGTAGCAAAAATAAGTACTTTTTTTAAGTACTTATTGTGTAGCTGTAGGCCTGGAATGTAAACATAATTTCGCTTTCAAAAGAAAACACAATTTATACTTTAAACGAACTAAGAATATGTCCCTGGCAAACAAAATTTTTTAAAAATTGTTTACGATTAAACTCAAACAACACTATTAATTACATCAAAGTAAGCCTTAAATTTACTTTAATCCGAACTCAAAAGATTTCGAGAAACTCAACTACTCCCTCCATAATTAATAATTCAACTTCTTTAAATGTGCGACCTAACTTTGTAACTTAATAATCTCTTAGGCGAAATCCTTAAGCTATATTGCATTTCAATTAATTAATTTGAAATTAATTATTTCAGAAACAAACTTGGCTTCTTAGGGATAATGCTTTTACTTTTCTCGTCATTGAAAAATTTAATTATATGCTTTGCCACAGGAACAAATTGTTGGAACGGCTTTTATATCAGATTATGGAAGGGATGTTTTTACTACGGCCTTCACGTCAACTAGAGTACTATATTAATTAAAAATATACATTATGATATTATTGGTAGATAAAATTCTCAGTTTGGGACTAAAAGCGTCAATAGTTGAGAATTGAGAATGGTTTCTACTTCTGATAAAAATAGATATACAAGATATACAAAATGCGGACCTAAAGCTAATAAGCATACTCTTTTAGTTAACTTTAAGAAACAAGCAGAAGTAAAAACAGGTGTAGGTACAATAAGATAGAATCAAATGAAAACAGATCATCCACCAAAATCAACAACTGCTGATCCAAATAACAAATATAAATTATCTGTTACGAATAGCCTAATAAAAATAGCAAAATAAAGTAAGTATAAATCTACATATATTTAAATATCATAGTATAAGTATAAACATATTATCGAAATAAATATAGAACACACATAATGCAGCTGATGAAGCATCGTACCTACTATGCCTTATCCTTGATGAAATGTTTCCTGAGCATTCATTTGAAAACGAAGTTATACTAAGCGGAAGTGAGGGGGAATAGTTAGTTTTAAGGAACAAGAGAAACGCAATTCACAGCAAAGACGAGGGGCATTGAAGTTAAATTAACATTGAAGATATCCTGGAACAGTGGGCTCAAACATGATTTAGAATAGTGTACAAAGAGTACGATGAGATCTACGATGATGGATGGACACCCAAAAGAACGTACGGCGAAAAGATGAAACCGAAAATGGTACTGCGTACAAAACTTTTGTCACAGTTGCTTCAGTAGAAGACCGCTCTTTAAAAGATGCTGGTAATGCTGTCTTGATGCTTTTGAGAGCACCCACCTGCCCTGTTGTATTCTTCTTGTGTTAGTGGCATCTCCAAAGCTTGTACCAAAGATGGTTGCGCCTGACTATTTTCCTTTGCAGTCAATCAATTTATCCTCCAGCCGTCAAAATCAGCATCACAGTTCCAATCGAGACGCAACGCAAAGAGGGGTGTTTTGTTATAATTTGTTTCAATTAAAGGCTCTGTTTGTATAAATGTCGATCTGTACATAATATATATGGCCTCTTAATTATTAATCTGGACTTTCTCATGATCGTAAGCCAACATATTTCCAAATGATTTTTTTTAATAATAAAGAATTTCAATATTTTAGATTTTTTCCTCCCTGTTTCGAAAGGCTCTAAATACAAAACTTGCATGTTTTTTTTGTAAAACGTTCCTTACAAAAAGACTCGCATTTATTTAAAATAACTTCACAGAATTTTATGACACTAAATGGTTTACAGAAACATGTTGCAAATTTTAAATGATCTCAAGCATTAAAATTCTATAAGTACTTCAAGTGACATTGTATGGATCTTAAGTTTATTTCGTCATTAAAACTAATAATTGATGTCAAAAACTGGCAATTAAGTTGCATAATTACCACAGCTACTGAGAATAAGTAGAGAAATTTATAGAAAAACTTCGTTGAAAACTTTGAAACGGCGGAAAGGCTGATTTTCTTTTAATTAACACGACATGCCTGTGTGGAAATGGAAATATTTTTTTAATGCGATAACGAGGCGACGCAGTATCCTGATGTTAAACAGTTTGCTAAGACATAAATATCCTATCTTTAGGATACTTATGTGTTATGACAATAGTACAGTTTACTTTTTACTGGAAGTAGTTAAACTTATATACTACCAGCAGACTCCCGCGACTTCGTTCGCGTGGAATGAGTAGCCTATCTCCGTCAAGGATAGTGTAGCTTTCTATGCGTAAAGAATTTTTGAAATCGGTTTAGTAATTTGATAGATTACCCCCTACATACAAACAAACAAAGTTTCCTCTTTTTTATATTAGTGTAGATGTAGATGACTGCTTAAGCAATGACGCTTTCTTTGAAGTGTACGCTTCTCAGTTTCCCAAACCGAGTTTTGCAATGTTTATTGCAATGGAATGAGCCTCTTTGCCCTGATTTTTATCAATTTTGCGTTTTTAATAATGACGGGATTTATTAATTCAGTCTTTTTTTAACAATTAAGTTTTTATTAACTAACGTAGTGCTCAGTTGTCATAACTAATTAGAAAATCTTATAAGTTACTGTAAATTCGTACTGCTTTGATCTGTCTACTATGGCACTCAAGCTACATGCTAAATTTTAATAAAAAATATTTCAATGGCTGTTTACTGGTAAGAGAATTAAATAATTATAAACATTTGCTGCTTTCATTTTACAAACATCATTTATTACATTTTAAAGATAATACAGAACATGATTAAAGCAGTCCCTGAAACTGGAACATTATTAGTGAAAATTCTACTATCATTATTATTAGTAGAATTTATAAAAATACCCAGAGCAATAAACTCGTTGTGTACATAGTCAAAGAATGGGGTAAACGACCTGACTTTGACCCTTGGAAATATATCTCGTCTTAATGTCTCTTCCGCAGTATGTAATTAGGTATAATTAGCTTGAGGTTATTCACGTCATAAAGGGAGATTTCTAACCTTAATGGGGTGAATGCCTTCGTGAAGATACCACCGAAATTGTGTAGGCCTAACTATTGAAACCAAATAATTGTACCTAGTGGTACTGAAATTCTTGTTTTATAAAAGACCTGCTGTACTATTGGCGTATCCACTGTCACAGCATTGTATTAAAACTCGTTATAAATAATCATTATAATATATCTTAGTAGTCAAATCAGACTGTGACCAAGTGCTGGCTGCAGTACGAATGGGCAGTTTGCACAGGGTAGAACCCTTTCGCATTATTCAGTATACAATAAATGCCATAATTTCACAGCCATGACAACTCATTGCAGCAAGCTTCTACAGTGACCCAGAATTCAAATGAGCTGACCGTACCTAAAATGTCCCTTTTCCCGCAAGACGTTTTAGACGAGTCAAAAATTTCCATATCCCATTCTTAAGATTTATAGGTACAGCACCTACTTAGGGCACCTTTTCTGAGCATTAACGACAATCCAACCCTTTTCAGCTGTCAGGGGCCTCTCTTGGATCCGTCGCGAGATTTCAACTCAAACGAGATCTACAATTACGGTGTTGGTTGAAATCTAAAAGATGGTTGGGATTTAGTGTGACGTAGTCCGGAAGCGAACCATCCGGTTAACTTAACCGAATATACATATACAGCATGTAACAAAAACCCTGTACGTCCGATTAAGGGGATGTATATTAAAATGTGGAGATACCATTTAAATTGTTTAAAAATAAATATGTCCAATAAATAAAAAGTTACATAAGGAAAACCATTCAACACTTAATGCTTAAGAAAATGTTTACAACCCCTGACGTAGTATTACTACACGCGCGAAGCTAGGTCAAAGGTCAAAGCGACCGCGCGCGGCGGGTGGGGGTGTTCTCTTTCCTTTGACAAATGCCGACCGCCGCGCGCGCCTATCCTTTTTTGGTAATACTTTTTAGTTCAGTCACCCGCAAACTTTGCTTCCGGTCGGATGTGCTAAATTTGCACACGCGTCACTTTACGTGTGTTATTTTATTTTGTGTTGGTGAAAATGTTGTATTCCAATCAAGAGTATTTTAACATGCTAATGTGCTTGGGAAGGAACGACTGTAATTATGCTGACGCTTGTAGGGAGTACGACGTTGTTTTGTCAGTAGGTTTTTAGCAAAGTCGAGCGAAACGCGGAGTTTTTTAAATGTGTTCTGTTCTGTATTTAACTACGAGTGCTTGTTTCATCGGACGGGGGTTTTCAATTTTAACTGCCACAATGAGCACGTATGGTCAATTGAAAACTCATACGCTAACAAACCAAGTCACTTTCAATACCGTTGGCGAACACGTGTGAACCGGAATCGTAAATGACCAAGTAATTGGTCCTAATGCGTTACAACAAACCACGAACGGTCCAAATTACTTGCGATTCCTACAAGAAGAGTTGAGCGAGCAGTTGGACGAGCCTCGCCACGCAGTTGTGAGTTCGATGTGGTTCCAGCACGCCGGGGGCGTCGCTCGGACGCCGCGGCCTCCGGACCTCACGCCGCTCGACTTTTATTTGCGGGGTCACGTAAAGGAATACGTATTTCGTAAAAATTGCGAGAGTGAGGCCGAGATGCGAGCCCGGATAATCACAGCATTTGTGATTTCACGACATTAAATCCGACGCAATGGTATTGCAGTGTATCCATTCTGACTTGTTCAAACGCTGCCGACGGTGTGTGGAAGTCGCTGGCGGTCACGTTGAGCAAGATTTTCGTCGCGGCCGTAGTGAACAAGAAGTGTACGTAATAATAAGTTAAGGTGTTAGCATCGACACATTTTTAAAAGCTCTTTTAAGTGCTATAAAATAGCTCTTATCAGAGCTGAAACATTTCATTGTTTCACAAGATGTCAATCAAACATACTTGTAAAACAGCTGATCGGTCGATCGCTGTTTTAATGTTGCGCGGACGTCGGATGCTCCGCCCCAAGCCCCACCCCCCCTCCCGCAGGCTGAGTGAATGAAAAGTCAGCAGGGCAGTTGCCAGGGCTGCAAAACCTTTTCTAAACCGTTATGCTTATAATTTTTTTTGATGATCATTTTTTAATGTTCTTATTTAATTGAAATAAGTATTTATTCGGTATCACGACTTGATACTGATATACGCCTTTAATGGACGTACAGGGTTTTTGTTACATGCTATATAAGTTGGAGCACTCTACGTTTCATTTCATTTCGTAGAAGGAATATAGTAACGGTATGGTCGGGCATCTCGTAGGATAATCACTGGATGATCGTTGAGGTAAAGGGGTAAAATACACGAGATTCTATTTAATTTTCGATTGAGAAACAAATCAAGATTCACTTAGACTTAACTCCACTTACTCTAAATTGCAGCATCATTGTTACTCAATTAAATACGCCAAATAAAACGTAGGACAGTTCCAAAGCAGGTGTTTACTGGTTGGCTGCCGTAAACAGAGTGTTCCGCAACGCTATCCTCCTGCGACGACTAAGACTCTGTCAACCGTGCCAAAGGTTGTATAGAGGGCGCTGTTGCCGCTTTCTGATTCCGCGCTTGTTTTGTTCAGCTCCTGTACTAATGACCATCCTAACTCCGACATATACGAGTATAGATGCAGGCAAACAACTTGTGCATAAATCAAGTATGTTTGCGCATACACATTTGTACTAGAAACGGCTACTGTGCAGTCAAGGTCGGTGCTCAAAATGTTTGCCGGTAACTGAAAATGGTTGTTGGGTTGCATCGAGCATCCAATAGAGGTAATCCAATCCAGAGATGGCCATCCAATTCCTAAACTAATTAGTGTGTTGGTAATAATGAACATAAGCCCTCTATGTGCGTCTCTTTCTTAAGACACTAGTTTGGCAGAGACTCAGGGAGGGATGAACTGAACCTGGGTTAATCATGCTAGGGCCGAGGTATATACATCATTTTACGCACTGTCACGCAGTAGGACTCATGCTACCAATAGACTACCATAATAAAACAGATAGTGCTTTTTTTCCAAAGTTTTGCTCTTGGGGGTCATGAGCACCACGTCCCTTTCCCGTTCTCCCTGTATACACATTTTTTTTTACACAACATAGGAAGCAACTGGGTCACCTGATGGTAAGTGATCACCACCGCCTATAGACGCTTGCAACAACAAAGAGAGTGCAGATGCGTTGCCAATCCAGAGGGCTAAGATGGAATACCCCTTGTGCCAGTAATTACACCGACTTTCTTGCTCTCCACGCCGGAACACAACAGTGCAAGCACTGCTGCTTAGCAAGCAAGATGGTGGCAGCGATCCGGACGAACCTTGCACAAGGTCCTACCACCCGCAAACATATGGTAGGTAATGGAAATAATATAAGTACCGACAGTGCCAACAGCTGATCCATGTAAATCTCTATATATTCCGAAATAAAATGTAATACACATTTTTATGAAAATGGTGTGCTATGAAACAAACGGAATCACATTTCATCGGTAGGTATCAGTAAATATTCAATTTTTCAATTTACATCTATTTTGTTGCGATTTATTTGTGTCTTGTCTGACCTCAAGTCATCCCATCGGAAATCAACTCGCAGCGCAGTGATTTTTTTGGAATTATTCTCAAGCAAAATAAGTAAAATATTCATAAATTTTTGCAGAAACTCACCGCTACAACTAACAGGGCATCGCGAATTCCTAACATTATTCGAATATCGCTTTTTGTCTTCATCTTTGCGTACTCCGAATTCTTCCTAGACACCTCCGACGGTTGGGTTGAGTGACACGGGCATACCTATTGAATTGAACGACCGGTCCGTTACCCCGTGGTACAGGGAAGGTTAATGGCAGGATGCGCTTTGACATGTATTGATACGAATAAATGAGGAATAATGGTTTTGGAGGGAGTTTCGTTGTTGGGATTTCGTTTTATTTTTAGTGCTCAGCAAGACTGCGACCTGCGAGGCAATCTTCGTGATAATAGAGAAATGAAGTTGCCTTTGAGTTTTATCAAATAGAAATCAGAAATCCCTCCGAAAACTGTCACTTTTGTCATATCTCAAATGTGAGATGAATGTCGATGAACGTGGGAATTGAGAGCCTGACAGATGTAAACAATGATGACTGACTGTATTACGGATCAGTTCCTCTTTACTTAACTTTCACTTAATCCCAACAAAAAACTTTTTGATACTTAAATTGAACAATTAAAAGAAACAACTTAAATACATTATATTATATTAAAATACTTAACACCAAGATAAAAAAAGTACATCACAAAGTCAAAATACATTAATATATTAAGTTTTTGTTTCTGGCCTTGATTTGTAAATCAATAAAATAATATTTTGGTAAGTTGAAAGGAAGAGTAGAAATTATTTGGGCAATGAAGAAACAAGTAAAGATCAACCGATTTTAAATATTATTGAACATGCAGATTTCTTTATAAAACATTTCCATTAGATACTAAAAGGAAGGAAACACTCTACACTGAAAGTTGTGCGAAGCAACTCGCACACAAAAAGTATAAAATCACGTACTAATTCATAAATTGCCTAGCAAACTCGCCTGTTTCTTTCATTCGAGATGGATTCCGAGTTTTCTTGTCGGGCTTAATTTAAAAACTTGGATTGCCGCCGCGGGCCAACGCGAATCATTCCAGTTTTTATGTGACAATGTTTATGAAGTATAAAGATGGTCGTGACTGCTTTGATTTAACGAATTAGACTTTATTTCGCAACCTAGATTTCTTCTGAAGTTTGATAACTGGGTGAGCAATACCGGAGGCATGTTTGTTTGTAATCGTAATACCCAGGTCACACTTGTGCGAGTTGCTGCCTTGATAATGGAACGCCAATTTCATGACGATAACTCGCCTGTCTGTAGCTCGGCATGTCTGGCCGGTTATACGATGTCTAGGTCACACTTGTGCGAATTAGATGCGAGTTGTAGAACTCAGTTACTTTGCAGCAAATCGCAGCGTCTGGCCGAATAATGCGTGTAAATCTTATAGACTAGGAGGTCACGACATATTTGGCAACGATCACCAATATGGCTGATCGGAAGCTCACAAGATAAAGGGCAACTCCGTGATGCCAAATATGTCGGTCTGCCTGCGCTAAGTGGTTGCGTTATCGAAATATGGCGCCTGCAATACCAGTTATTGTTCCCAAAAAAAAACGATAAGTAAAATGGCTGAATAAAGTACAGAAAGGAAGTACCGGTTGCACTCATGTGAATTCTGCTAAAACTGAACAAATATTTGGTCGCGTTTCGAAGTTCAGCTCGTTTAAAGACCCTTGATCGTTGCCAAAAAAAAACGATAACGGAAATGGCTGAATATGACGTGGTATAAAGTATCAGTATGTACGAGCTTAATGCACCAAAACTGAAAAAATCTTTGGTCGCGTTTCGTAGTTATGAAGCGGTCTAGGTTACAATATCTCATACATTGTTGGAGAATTTTTTCAAAAGCATTGGATAAATCAAGTTCAAACATATTTTTGGGGAATAAGCACAGTGTCAAAAACATCCTCCTACACTTCTTTAGCAAACCTACCCTCCTCCGGTTAGGGGTAAGTAAGATCTGGTATCCAAATGGAAGACAAATTCTTTCTCACCTGCTGAATCTTATCAGTTTCTGGGGGCCTAGCACGCTAGCTTTTATCGATGACATAAAGCATTTATCCCGTTCTAAGCAGTATGCGTGTGCAAAAGGGACGAATGTTTTATGTCAGCGATAAACGCTAGTGTGCTAGAGGGGCTGGATCCTATTCATTTCTTTTTCATCCACATCGACATTTAACGAAAAACAACCCTTAAACTTAACAGTTGTAGTTACGTTCTGATGAACGAAACGACATCATTACATAATTGCTACCGTCAAATCGAGGTTTGATGATAATAATTATAAAAAGGCTTCGTTTATAGTTCTAAAGTGAGTTTATTTTTCAAATGCTGCGTTTCTTTTGATTTATGATGATGATGATGGATTTGCAACTAGTTTCATCCCCAAAGCTTTGAGCCCTTTTCAGATCTCGTGTTTAGTGGCAGACTGATATAATAATAGCCTATGTACGAGTATGACGAAACATTAAAAAAAATACATACTACAGCTTAAATTCAATAATAGACATAAAAACACCCTGCCAATCTGCTAAATATAAACTGATTTTATTTGATCCTTACGTCTAATATTCCTGTTATCAATAAAGAAACTTCTAAAAGTATAAACAAGCTCCATTTGTTGGCGTATCATCGGTATCTTACCTGCCGCTCAACGACGCCACTTCGCATCGCGTTGCAAAAGCGCCACTGTGCGCTTAACGGGAAAGACACAAACTATTCCGGTAAAATGTATACATGCATGCCGCGCAACCATGCGGATACAGATTAGTGTGCATTCCTATAGATAAGTAGCACACAATGATTTAAATAACGCATACAATAGCACAGAGTAAACAGTGTCTTTCTCAGCTTGAGCGTCAACAATTACCGAAATTTTCCGAACAGTTAGCTTGATAGTAAATAGCTTTTGTACACCTGATTTGAAATTAATGAAAACCAAACGCAAGTTAAACCGTCACTTAAACGTCTACCATGTCTAAAAATTCTGTGAACGGCACTGAACATCAAAGCAAGACTAGAGGTGACATTTCAAAAAGGAAAAGCTTCGGTAGATGAGGAAGGACTTGTCTTCTATTTGGATACCAGATCTTACTTACCCCTAACCGGAGGAGGGTAGGTTTGCTAAAGAAGTGTAGGAGGATGTTTTTGACACTGTGCTTATTCCCCAAAAATATGTTTTAACTTGATTTATCCAATGCTTTTGAAAAAATACTCCAACAATGTATGAGATATTGTAACCTAGACCGCTTCATAACTACGAAACGCGACCAAAGATTTTTTCAGTTTTGGTGCATTAAGCTCGTACATACTGATACTTTATACCACGTCATATTCAGCCATTTCGGTTATCGTTTTTTTTTGGCAACGATCAAGGGTCTTTAAACGAGCTGAACTTCGAAACGCGACCAAATATTTGTTCAGTTTTAGCAGAATTCACATGAGTGCAACCGGTACTTCCTTTCTGTACTTTATTCAGCCATTTTACTTATCGTTTTTTTTTGGGAACAATAACTGGTTTTGCAGGCGCCATATTTCGATAACGCAACCACTTAGCGCAGGCAGACCGACATATTTGGCATCACGGAGTTGCCCTTTATCTTGTGAGCTTCCGATCAGCCATATTGGTGATCGTTGCCAAATTTGTCGTGACCTCCCGTAATATTACTGTCTAATGAGAGCGGGCAAGCGTCTCGCGACCAAGTCACTGCAACATTTTTTTGTTTATTTGCCATTCATCTTTCCCAATCACTTCTCAAGCTACAGCTCGCACGACACTCGTGGCGAGTAAAGGCCATTCTTTTTTGGCGACGCCAGTAGCTCGTCACACTTAGGACTGGTGCCTAAAGTGACAGTGTCAATAAGGTCAAGGACTAAAGATAGCCACGCTTTTAAATCAGTTGCTATATTTCTGTTAGCTACTTTTATGCTTAGGCTAGACTAATGCGAGTTGAGGCTACAACACAGGCGCGTAGCTATTTGTCATTTGGCTGTCAAATGTCAATGTCACATTGGCAAATGCCGAGTTTGGAACCTAATTTTTAACTCAAAAAAATGAGGCAAGTGACGTGAGAGCAACTTCGACTTCGTCTTGTCATGTGGTGCCGAAGGCAAATACCAAGAGAAAAAAGCTTATATTTTGCTCTCAATTTTTTGAGCAACAACCTAACTTAGCCCTTTCTTCAAAATTATGTTTTAATATGATAAATATACGTACATAGATTCTGCTGTACTAACAACTTTGATCTTAGGATCGTTTACTGAGTCATTATTATCATAAGGGTATTTGTAAAATCTTTATCAATGTCTGTCTACTTTTCATTTTCTCCTATGTAAAGAAAAGGCCATATTATGTTTTCTTAGAAAAGCTTTCACTTTTCTCGAGAGCGCCTGTCACCAGCAAGGTAAATATTTCCTCGGGTTTATTATTGTCATTTTTTCACTGATAAGTAACAAAAATAACGAATCTTGTGTTAGTAAAACATGAAATGTCAATAAGACATACCGTATTATACGTATTTTAAGGCATCGCTTTTTTGTGACAGGATCTTTTATATTTTGCTCTATCAAGATATTTTAAGACAGACGGTCCCAGAATAAAACACTGGTGGGAACAGACTTCATAAACAAAAATCACAAACAACTTGAAAGAATCCAATCATCCACATAAACAGCTTCTGGTGTATCTAAATACCAACTTTTTGACGTCGGCTTATTGATCATGCGCCAAAAATAGATGAAATCTGAGTATTAACTGTTTACAAACTAAAGTATATGGAACTTGAAATAATACAAAACATCATATCATTTTTCCTGTTCCTTCAGGATACGAAGTGCGTTTCGACCGCGATCCCAAATTTGGCAGGCCTGGTTATTACATCGAAGCGACTGCCATCTGAATTCCCTAACCCCTCGGAAACCAGACCAAAGGACCACGGTTACACATGCTATAACTTACATGCATAGGTTTTCCACACCGTTAATGTAAAACAAACAACTAAACCCATTTAATTTGAAGTTCTTTCTTTGTATTTGCAGCAGATGGTCTTCACACCTTTGTCTGACAGATGTCGAGCAAGCTGATAGACTTTCAGGTAAGAATACGTATATTTAGGCTTAGTTTTTCTACGTTGTTTGCCTTATTTCTGCTCATGTAGAATGGAATGGGGATGATAATAGTCCTAACACTTTCGAATTAACAAAGTAGCTACGGATATTTCAAATACAAAAGATATTGATACAACAGGACATAAAAAATCGGAAACTGACAAGACAACCGTTACTGCGTTTTCTACCGTAAACAAGAAATCTGAACGTTCATGGGGTTGCTCTAAAGGCCAGCAACGAATCAATGATTCTCTTGCAATCACTAGTTTCCATAGAGGTGGTGATCATTTCCGGTGACCCACATGATCAGATGACCCACATTCACGTTTGCCTCTCAATTCAACAAAAAGACGAGTTCAAGAAAGACGAGTCTTATTCCGAACTGCTGCGTGCGTCAAACATAAAGCTCTTAAAAGCCAATTGAATGCAAACCAAATATAATTGGAACAAATTACCTTGCTACTCAGCTAACCAAAATTGTGTCCCGATTACATCAAAAAGACTTCCTCGAGATTACGCCCGAATCTGTCAATTATATAAAAATGAAATATTCGTAAACGGCATAATTGTACACAAATATTTCCGCACCAAAATTAAATGGTCGCTGTACCTACTCGTACTTCCGCCATCGTGCCTTCCAATATGCGGAAAAAAGATTTTTCGCCTTGAGCCATCTCAGATTAATAAGGAGTGGCCCATTCAGGTTATAACAGAAATTGTGGGAGATGTCTTACAAAATGGTGACTCACTGCTCGCAAGAGCAATGAATTTTGGGTAATCCATGCCCTCCATTGGGTAATGGCAACATTACCCAACAGGGGGATCAGCGGCTTAGCAACAGGATTAATAATCACATGCTAATAAACTGAAACTGTCTTGCTCGCTAATCCTGTCGCTAAGCAGCAGTGCTTCCACTGTTGTGTTCCAGCGTGGAGAGCAAGATAGCTGGTGAAATTACTGGCACAAGAGTATTTCATCTTAGTCCTCCAGGTTGGCAACGCATCTTCAATATCCTTGGTGTTGAGGTTGTCTATGGGTGCTGGTGATCACTTTCCACGTGACCCACTCACATGTTTGCCTCCCTCTGTTGTATAAAAAAAAATTGCTACTCCCCGAAACTTTAAGCGAGACCTATTGCGGAGTAGCAAGGTAATTTGTTCCAGCTTATTGATATGGACCACCGTAAAGTAACGCCTGAATCGATTGATTATCTAATCACATATACTTAATTAAAACACATTTAAATAGTTTAATACGATACAGGTGATTCAGTAAGATAACTCAAAGATTGTAATGCTTCTCGGCATTGATCGACAAACATCGTTTTTGATTTACACTGTCTTTTTGGACCATTTCATGATATTTGACCTTCTGTCTAAAGACAGCAATGTTTCTTATGCAAGTTTCATGTGGATCGCTCCCACCATCTTGCTCGCTAATCCTGCCACTAAGCAGCAGTGCTTGAACTGTTGTGTTCCGGCGTGGAGAGCAAGACAGCCGGTGTAATTACTGGCACAAGAGGTATTCCATCTTAGCCCTCTGGGTTGGCAACGCATCTGCAATCTCTTTGATGTTGCGGGAGTCTATAGGCGGTGGTAATCACTTACCATCAGGTGACCCACTTGCTTGTTTGCCTTCCTAATTCATAAAAAATAGAGTGTTTAATTTTACAAAAGATTGACAGTCGGGCGCAACCCTGTGTCCACATATTTGAGAGGCTGGTATTATTCTTCTCAGAGAGAATTGTTCATAAATGACACAATGATTAGGTTCCCGACTATTGTTATAAGAAAGGCGATTTCTCATTATAACATTTTACTTGTAACAAAATTGCTGGGAATTATGCTTCATGAATCTAGGTCAGAAATACAATGGAAAGGATTAACGTCTGCTATCTGAAGCTAAGTCTATTCTTAGGATATTATCGGCTTGTTTGATGATGAAGTGTTGGTTTAGTAAATTATGTTCTGCTGAAATGACTGTTTCTATTTAAACTTCGAATAGCGGAGTGAGTTTAATGTCTTTGCAGTTTCTGCCCTAGGTATACTATAAGGGAAAAATACGTCTTGAATTTTTTACGTCATTTAGATGCAAGTCTGCTTTAATTTATTACATTTTGCGGGTGGTAGGACCTTGTGCAAGGTCCGTCCGGATCGCTACCACCATCTTGCTCGCTAATCCTGCCGCTAAGCAGCAGTGCTTGCACTGTTGTGTTCCGGCGTGGAGAGCAAGACAGCCGGTGTAATTACTGGCACAAGAGGTATTCCATCTTAGCCCTCTGGGTTGGCAACGCATCTGCACTCTCTTTGTTATTGCAGGTGTCTATAGGCGGTGGTGATCACTTACCATCAGGTGACCCACTTGCTTGTTTGCCTTCCTATGTTGTATAATAGATTATTATTTCATATACTAGTGGACTCGTCATTCTTAACTATATGAATCAAACTTACTGACCTGCCAAACTCGCATATAGGTAAGTTAAATTAAGTGAGGTGTGCTCTTATTTGATAGCTTTACTAAGTACATATAAAGAAGACATGTTTTCGCTCGGCAGCAACGCAGATCAATACATACGTAAAATAATTCTAAAAACAATAAAATAATCAAATTACTTGCACTATTTTGAAACGATACAAATCCACATTTTCGTCCTATTCTAATATTAATTTATTTTATAAAATCTTAAATATCTTTTTTTAGGGTCCCGTACCTCAAAAGGAAAAACGTAAATAAATATAAGATTCTTCCGCAACACTCTAAACTGCCAGGTGACTTCCCCAATCTATTCAAAACAAACCCTATAAAGATTTCCCTTGCCCTTCCGAGATTTACGACTGCCGCAACATGGCCGTTGCAATATGGCTGATATTGCATTTTTACTGCGACACGTGTGAAATCGCGTGATTTGTTAGTTGTGCACCTGCATTTGGGGGATTTTGTGTTATTATGAATAATTTTTTGTATGAATACCGGTATTTTGATTTTTAAGTTACTAAAGTAGTTTAGGGGAGTAATGTTGTATTATTAGGTATCGCAAAACGGGGATTTCTTAGTTTTTGATTTGAAATAAAATCAGTGAGTTTTTAGCTTATAAACGATAGCGGACGCCCGTGACTTTGTTAACGTGGAATTAGTAGCCTATGTCCGTCAGGGATAGTGTAGCTTTCTATCTGTGGAAGAATTTTTAAAATCGGTTCAGTGGTTCCAGAGATTACCCCCTACATACAAACAAACAAAGTTTACCTCTTTATTATATTAGTGTACATTAGTGTAAATTAAACTATGAGGCTAAAATGCTAAACTTTACGGAAATAAATTAAAATATATTGCTTTGGTGTTGCAAGAAAGCGTAAAGTAGCAAGGCATTGTTTTCTAATTTATGTATTAAATTTGTTGTGTTAAGTTGCCCCTGGAATTCAAATAGTCACTAATCACGACAAATGAGTAACTATTTACAAAGGTTGCAAAAAAAAACTGAGTTCAACACCCACCAACTCAATCTTAAAACAATTGAATTGTCTAACTAAGGACTTTGATTAAACTTCCAAGTCAACTGTTTTAAAAATCTCAGTTTATTGATATCGTCTAGACAAGACTAGAGCACTTAACAACTCTTCTAATCAAGTTACAACAAACGGCACTACGGCGAAGGATTCACAGACAGACGCTGAAATTATCTTTTATTAGCTTTCACGTCATCAACTTGATGTTTGAGTGTTAAGAGTAATTATTTCGCGTTTCAACTAAGTATAGATACTTTAACTCAACTTGGCGCGCGGAGCTAAGTGTGAGTGAGCTTGCATGCAGATTTGACTTGTGTGGCAGTGACGTGGCACCCTTCGTCCGAGTAAAACACAAATTAAAACTGCCTATTTACAGCTTACGCGCACATAGCGCGCGTGTAGTACTTTATTTACCGTATTACAAATTGACGAATTAAGAGATTGACGTGAATATTTGCAGATTTAGTTCAAGAGTAAGTTTGTTTTTCAATGACTGTAGAGCTAGCGTCACACGATGGGAAGTGATCACCACAGCCAATAGGAAGCAGCGATCCCAAGGGAATACGAGTCCGCTTTCACTCTTTAGCCATTTCGAGTTGGCAACACATCTGCAATCTCCTTGGAGTTGCGGTTGTCTATGGACGATAGTGATCACTTACCATCAGATGACCCACTTGCTCGTCTGCCTTCCTATTTTACAACACAAAGAAAATTGCAAATGCTTTGCCAACCCAGAGTCCTGGATAGAATACCTCTTGTGCCAGTAATGTCATCGGCAGTATTGCTCTCCATGCCGAAGTAAAACAATGCAAGCCTTACTGCTTAGCGGCTGAATTGAGTAAGATGGTGGTAGCGATCTAGACGGACCCTGCACAAGGTCTGACCACCCGGAAAAAGTTTGGCGCATTTACTGTAATCTTGTTTCGTATTACGCAGAGCAAATTGATTTCATATTCCGTAACAACTTATTTAACGCCTGAGGATACTCTATTACATTAATTACGGTACTGATAACCGTTTGTAAGACGTTTTGCGAACCTATTTATTATCCTTATAGAAAAATAACAAGAACGTAACAGAAAATTACAAGGAAGCAACGATCATCCGCCTAGTTTTCCTGTTACTACATTCAGGGTACGCTTTAATACTAATATTAAATTATTTATCAACAAGCTATAAAAAGCCCATACATAATTACCAATAAGGCATAACCAAACTAAATTAGTATTTTCTTATGTTTTCGCGACTAATAGACATTGAAATAAAACAATTTAAACGGTTTATATCGCGTGTATTGTAACGAATCTAATTCCTGACGTTTCGAGCCCTTTACAGGTCTCTTGTTCACGGGCAGACTGACAAAAAACTTAGAATACAAACTACCCAATTTAAAAAAATAATTGAAAAAATTAAAAAACTAAATATAAAATCGTTTCAATTAATGCAATAAGACTACAGACTCTACCAGCGCTTCGGAAGTGGCATCCGCTGAGAAGAATGTGCCGCAAGAAACTCAGCATTAAGCCTTTTTTCAACCAAATAAAAATAAAAAATTTACAAACAAGAAGTTACATGAAGATAAAAATAAGATTATTTCGGCGTGGCTCCATTGCATCGACAATTCTGTTGACAAATTCTAAAAGTTTTAAAAGAATCGGCGGCCAAAGATACAGTTTATTTTTATACTATGTAAAGATAAAGATACATCAATAAATACAAAGTTCTTATTTTATTAAAAAAAAAAGAAACATCCACAATTCAGGCACGAATATCCATATTCATCATACGAATATTAAAAAATAGCCTGTAGCCCAGAAACGAGACATGATAATACGAGTAAATTTCATACCTGTTAACAAAACGATAAACAGAAGAATGGAGTCATTTTCATATTAAAATCCCTCGCCCAATAAATGAAGTTAAAGTTAAACAACGATTTCCTGCTGCTTTTCTGCATACTAAATTAAATTTCAATTAACCTCCCCACTGCGCTGAATATACGTTTCCTGCTGAGCCAATGCAGGTGCTCGAGGTTTGTAACGGTCTGGCTTTGGGTTCAGCAGCCCGTCACGTTCACAAATATATTTTATACTAAAGTATTAATAAATCAATTATATTATTTCTTGAGATATGGCCCGCCACAATATATGCACCAGTAATGCTACTTAGAATCCCCTTTGTAGGGAAATCTTTAATAGATGTATGATCTACTCGCACAGTAAGCACCTATAAGGCATCTACCTTAAGATATTTAACTACTTAAATGCTATCTATAACGTTAACAATTTGTCGCTGAGTGGCTAAATAAACATTAGGCAATTAGTCCGGCGCGGTCATTTCAGTACGAACAAAAGTCTGTAGGCATGACCATATAAGGAGGTAAACAAACCTGAAAATATGACCATATAAGGAGTCAGACTTGCTGGCGCCTACGAAGCTAATGTCCCTGAAGTAGCTAAAGAAGCCAAAACGCAGACGCTAATGTCCCTAAAGAAGCCAAAACGCAGACGCTAAAGAAGTTAAAGAAGCCAAAACGCAGACGCTAATGTCCCTAAAGTAGCTAAAGAAGCCAAAACGCAGACGCTAAAATAGCTAAAGAAGCCAAAACGCTGACGCTAAAGAAGTTAAAGAAGCCAAAACGCTGACGCTAATGTCCCTAAAGAAGCCAAAACGCAGACGCTAAAGAAGTTAAAGAAGCCAAAACGCTGACGCTAAAGAAGTTAAAGAAGCCAAAACGCAGACGCTAATGTCCCTGAAGTAGCTAAAGAAGCCAAAAACGCTGACGCTAATGTCCCTAAAGAAGCCAAAACGCAGACGCTAATGTCCCTAAAGTAGCTAGAGAAGCCAAAACGCAGACGCTAATGTCCCTGAAGTAGCTAAAGAAGCCAAAACGCAGACGCTAATGTCCCTAAAGAAGCCAAAACGCAGACGCTAATGTCCCTGAAGTAGCTAAAGAAGCCAAAACGCAGACGCTAATGTCCCTAAAGTAGCTAGAGAAGCCAAAACGCAGACGCTAATGTCCCTGAAGTAGCTAAAGAAGCCAAAACGCTGATGCTAAAGTAGCCAATGAAGCCAAAACGCTCTTCTGAGACTATAAATAGACCACAGAAGCGAGAATCGGGGCTTTTTACTGTTGTCTGGCGTACTGAGTAGACGTGCGGAGGATCTTTCATTGATTATTCATTATTTGGCATTCAAGCCGTGTGGACGTGTGTTACGTTATATACCATATTGAAGTACCATTATTATATTCACACCCGAATCGAACGAAACTGCGCTACGGTATTGGTGAGATCTTTCCTATTTAACTGTATTATTTGTTAAAACTAAAGTGTATTGTGTGTAATTCAGCGATCCTACAATTTGTTTCACTTGTTTGAATTTAACTTCAATTAGTGTTAAAGTAAATGTCTTGGCAAGATGAAACTTGCATTTTGCTGTTGCATTAGTGTTAACTTCATGGCTCGACCGGAGCGATCCTTTGGACGGATACCTAACATGGTGACAACGAAGTCCTCTGGATTTAGAATCCAAACGGTTGGATGCCCCAAAATGTGGCCTCTTTTGGGCATGGGTTTTCATTCATGATAAACTTTATTGATTATCATGTTTAATCTCCTGTGTGAGCTCGCCACACACGGTTTGTTGGTCCACCATGAGGATGTCTAGACAGTGAGGTTCTCATGTGGTCCAGCTTGCTGTGGACCGTACTGATCTATATATGTATATATTCACTCGTTTGTGTAGGGGTATCCAGGGGCCCTTCTTCTCTCCCAACCCTCTCGGTTGTGTGGGGGCCCAACCCAGACGTAACACCGGGATTTAGGTATAGGTCTATAGAGGTAGTCCCGAACCTCGCATCTTATAGGGTTTTAGAATAGATAGTAATCCATTCCTTGCATCGAGGATGGGTTAGAGTTAGGGGTTTATTCATTGCACTGAGAATAAACAACATTACACACACACACTAAATTTAAATGTGAGGCCAGTCCTCTAGATTTGTTAACACCTTAGCTTAATTTAGGGAAATAGGAACCTTCTCTAAGTGTAGGCATAGGGCGTAGGTTCGTCATTAAGCGGATGGAAATCCTAATTTCTTTTGGACATTTATTTCAGGTCTTAACTTTAATTACTTACCATAATTACCTTCAACTATTTACCATAATATATTTTATCTTGTGTGAGCAATTCTAGCCTAAGATGGGATTTTATTGGTTGATTCTGTAGCATGAACAATGTGCTATTTTACAGTAAAAATACCTTATAGGTACTACATTTGGTTGGAACTGTTAAGAAATAAAACAAAACCATCCCATATATTTGTTCTTTCCTAGCGAAGCAAAGCAAGCTTAGTATTCCTACTACCAAACGGAGGGGAGTCCTATATTAAGGTCTGACCAAATACATTCATTATCAATCAGATATCCTTCACTACAGTCAAAATATGACTTTGTTCAAGCTATAGAAAACATAGACTTGATGTATATTGGTTTTGGTAGATGAAAACCTTACCTTGGCTAGAGAGCTTATACTTTACTTAGTGAAAGTAATATTATAGTTTAAATAACATAAATTATTTAATGTCTACAGGACTAAACTTTATTATAAATCAAATGAAGTATCAACAGCATACTTACTTTCATCGTACTTACTGTTTCAATAATACTATTGACTTTAACCAAGAACTTGATATTATAATGTTAATTCACTAAAAGAACAAAGATTCTTATAATCCTTGCTTTAGATTGATAAAGTCAAATCTATTGAGTTTCTTGCGGCATTTCTTCTCAATAGACTCCCTTATGAAGTGCTGGTAATATTTGCTAACTACAGAGAGAGAAGCTAAATTACCTTATCCTATTTGAAATAATCAAGAATAAAATATATGAAAGAAATACTTTTGCTTTATGCATTTCTATGAAATAATATTATTCTATAACTTTGTAATCAATACTGGGTTACAAAACTGTTCCATAAATATGGCAGAACCCAAGTCTCTCTCTTTAAATAATAATAAAAGTGGAGGAGAGACGAAGTAATGTGACGGTCTCACTGGAAGGTGCGGGGAGTGGGCACTTCCTTTACCACAAAAACATATTTGCTAATAAAATCACTAGAATTCATCTTTATGATATCAAACATCTAATCAGCCTATTTCTATAATCTTTATAAATCAACCTCTAACTACGTATCTGTCGACTGATGTTATTATTGAATCTATTTCACGTTCAACGCTCGTAAGCCTCAGTAATATTTAGACGTTACTTAAATAGGTAGATCATAAGATATTCTAAGATGTAGGATTTTCATCTGTAGCTTAATAGGTACCATTTTTACGCACTAAAAGAACCGAGGTTATTTGCGGATCACAACGAAGGGTTATCACCACTAGACGAATCACTGGCCAAATCTTCAATCATCAATCTTCAATAAATCTTCAGTTAATTTTAAGTATTAGTTTTAAGCGATTAAATCAAACAAACTCCCCATACAAACTCAAATAATGTAATAATAATAAATTCCTTCATACAAACTCCTCCCAATTAAAGCCTCCATACAAACTCGAATAACTTAATAATAAAAACTTCCCCATAAAATCTCCATTTCAAAAATAAACTCTCCATAAAATCTCCATAAACATTCAAAATTATAAATTCAATAATTCAAAAATAATTACAAAATAAAACAAATAAAATCCAAATTAAAAATAAAATAAATAAATAATATTGAAAAAAAAGAACGATTTACTGGTCAGCTACAATATGGGTTGCCGTGACTAGGATATTTAGTATTTACAATATTTAGGATAGCTTTTATTAAGTTTGTTTGATTTAATCTAGTGGTCGATTTATTCGGCCACAATTTGTTGTTTGTGAAATGGAGAGTGCATGAAAATGGTATTTCTAGGTAGAATATTAGGGAGATAAATGAGTAAATTCAAAGTAGGAAACTATTCTTTAAAACGTTTTACAGAAACCAATTTTCGTTTTAGATTAGACACGTCACAGGTATTTATGAAGTTGTATTGAGTCACGCAACACTTCAATTTAAATTTTCACTGAGATCCGCGTAGACCTTTGCGCTACAATCGCAATTATTAGGCATCTTGTTTGCGTAAAGTTCCGTGGGATATCCGTGGGTCATCTTGTGGGTCATCCTTGGGTCACCTGAAGCAAGGATTTTATACAGCAGAACTCTTGTTCTACAAATTAACATCATTTGTCAGGATGTTATAGCTATGTTTCTTCCATTCACTTTAGCCTTGCTTCAGAAAAGCACTGTATTTACTTCTGTTAGTAATTTCACTAAAATTAATTACATTTATAAGATTTTTCTCCATAGAAAAACTGAATGCAGGTAGGCTATCAACAAGATACAAATAAGGCATAGATAAGATAGCGGGTAAACGAACAAGCATTCATTTAATCAGCCGTGTATAGACGCTTCATTCCATATTTAAAACGTACGTAAGCAAAATCAATGTATTTAAATTTTTCATCGTTTGCCGACAGTATTGCACTCATTGAAGTTCGTGTCGTGTACAGAAATTATAGTATGTATCAGTATTTAAGCAAACTTAAAAATTAATTTTATGTTTTGTAAGGGCCGGTACAGACGACTGAACTAGACGGTCAGACGTGATTGTCGGGTCTTGCGTGTTGGACTCGACAAGTTGTTTAGTTTTATTCATGTTTGTTAAAAAAATTGCGTATCTAATGGTCTAGTTTTATTTAATAAGTAGACAGGCGAATTTAACAAGCGTTTGTTAAATAGGTAGTACGTTCGTACGTGTGGCTGAAGTCTTAGTTGACGTAAACGTATCAACAACGTTTGGTTTCTCGGTATATCTGGTCGTTTGAGGGAGTCTTTACTTTATGTAGGGACCTTTATTCATGTATAGAAAGTTGTAGGTAGGAGTAAAATGGTTGTAAAAAGTAAGAATGTAATGTTTGTATGTTGTAGGTATTGTATTGTTTGTTGCATCAATCTGAACTGAACAACAGATACCGATCGATCGTTCTCAGGTTCAGCTCTTTGGAGTCTATTATCATGTTAATGAACAGGGCAGTTATATGTTTGCCAATTTTTATGAAATAGATTTTGTTTAGACGAGTGGGGCGCAGTTTTAGACAAAGCAACAGTTATAAAGTTTTATCAACGGGGGGTTGCTTTGTAATTTAGTAACATGCACAGATTCAATATCAGTTCCAAAGCACAGCTGCTAATTAATTAATTGCGTTAAAGTGTAGGCTGTATTGTGTTAGGCGTGTAATTATGTAGGAAATGCTTCATTGTGTTCATCATCATCATCATCATATCGGCTAGGGCACGCCCGCTGCTGGTCATGAGCTTTCTCAGGGATTGCTGTAGCAACCGGCCTTATGCTGCTCGCATCCAGCGATTGTGTTTACCTACTTAGCATAGTTATTTATACTTATCAATCGATTGCCTAAGAGTAGAAATACGATAGGTACAACTAAGACCCAGGGACAATATCAAAACTAGACTGACAATGATTTGGTTGGTCGTTCGGTAACTTTTATCTAGCCGTTTATTAAAAGAGAGTATTTACTTAATCAACAAAATAAAGAGGCTAGGTAAATCTTATTTACATATGTCTGGTGAAAAGTCAGCAAAACCAAGAAAATGGGAATGTACCAACTGGTACAGGAGTAGTCTTAGTGAAAGAAGAAAAGTATGTTGTATGTGGAGTCTATTAACTAGATTACATTACATTCACAGAATGGGTATATGTATAACACCTAGTGAACTTGGTAGAAAGTTTCAAGATTTAATTAAGCAAATAGACTAAGTTAGCTAGGAATTTAAAAATAAGTAACTAAACTCTTAATTGTACATAAGCATTATCTAAAATTGAATAAAATTTAACTTCATCAAAATAGGACAAGTAAAGATAAAGAAAAGGGGGGTTGTATGTATGTAGTGCTATGTAGAATGAAAATTTAAGTTTTTGTCTGCCTGTCAAACTGGTATATTGTTATCGGTTTCATTAAAATAGGGTAAGTAAAATTGAGAAAAAGGGGGGTTGCAATTTTACTTACAATGAGAATACCTAAGGTTACGGTTCTGTCTGTCTGTCAAACTAGTAACTACAGAATAATACTTTATTTTAAAATTATAGGGAATCTTTGGATAAGTATTATACGACTACTACTATGTCTGCTATGATACTCTAAGTTCCATTCTAAAATTACCAACATATTCTTTACAATATGTGTAATATGTGATAACATAAGTCAAAGGATAAAGTTTGAGATGTAAGCAATGGGATGTTTTTGAATTGCAAATAGGTAGGTGTTATTATTGTGAGCAGTGGTTCATTTAAAGATGAACATGATTAAAAAACCTCCGAGCCTAATATGTGAGAAAAAAAATAACTTACCTTTTTATTTTGATGAAAGTAGTTCAAGTAAGATCAGAAAACTAGACTTGGAAGAGTATTGTGAGGTCTTTGAGTGGAATGGTACTTTGCTCATAATTATAGTTTACTTCACCAATGTGTTGAAGGTTTCCTCACAATGTTTTACTATCATAAAGTGGTTCCTGGTATCTTTCATGTCAGTATTATAATAAGATACACAAGCAATGTATATACAATGTTGTAGGGTTCAGTTAGAATGAATAAGGAAACATAAAAAAAGGTAAAGCATTTATTGTATAAGTTACCCTTAGCAATCTAATTTCACCAGTTTAAACAAAGAGAAAGGAAAGGTATTGCATAACTCCCCAAATCAGTAAGTTAAGCAAGAAAGTACAAGTCTCAACCAAGTTGAAAATACTTGGCTGCGCACTCCCTCGCACACTCATGTATGAAAAAAAATAAAAAGAAATAAAATATCTTTACATCTTATTGCGGGAGGTTTTCCATTAGCTCATGTACAGTGATAGTTTTCATAAATCAATATAGAATAGGAGTAGTAGGTATAAAGCGAAGATATTAATTAACGGGTTACATTCGTCAAGTAATGGAATAGCAAGTATGAGTTACGCACCTATGTCAAATTATGTCTATCAAATTAGTAACATTCATAGCCATAAAATCCGAAGGCAACTCTTATACTTTAGACATATCACTTTAGGTTAGTGCGTAGTGTAATATAAAACATCGAGTGCAAAGCATCAAACTTCTCCCATAGCTTTGAAGAGACATCTCGGTAGCATTTGTAGCAATCACTGATATATTATTAGGTTCCGTTTTATTTCTTAGATATCACATTTTGGCAGCAGTTTTAGATGTTGCAAAGCTTTTGTGCCTCCAGTAGTAGTAGAAATAGGTTCATAATCATTCCTTTGTCATTAGGTAGAATGATCTTCAAACTCCTGAAACAAGTAAGGGGCATGATTAACTTAGGTTAAGTAGGCTACATTATCGAAGAGTGTGTATTGCATATGATTTGTTTAGTGAGTATAGGTTAAGGTTCACAATCACTAATGATATTGCATACTTAAGAAATAAGTGAATGGTAAAATACTTACAAATATTAAGGTACCTAGACTTGTAGGGATACTTTGGGTTTTTCACGGGGTTTTATACATAACATATCCATTCCGTACATGTTTGATGATGATTAAACTGCATAAGCGGCTTGTTATAGCGCGTCCATCTTCAGTGTGTGGTTGTAAGTAGGTAGGTAGTAGGTAGATAACAAAGACGGCGTAATTATGCTACGACACATCGTAAAAGTAATTAATGACTTCTTCACCTTCTTTAATGGCGATAACTAATAATATCAAATGAAATCGAAATCAACAACGCGTTTAGGACTAGGACGCTTGTCATTTTGACATTTTGACAAATTTATTATAGGTTTTCGATTTTTGCTCTCCTAGAAAGGCAAAGGGATTTCTAACCATACAGCCACGTTTGCTATGTTATTTAATTAAAATTTTCTAATTCTTATTTTAAGTGTTAGCCTGGATACTAGGTCTTTTAGCCAAGTCTCCTACCGAGACTGAGCTTTTTTGATAAGTAGGAAAATTTTACCTTGACCTCGCAATTACTTGTGATATATAAATAAATAAATAAAAATACAAAAGCTATCGAATCGTATTACTAGTAGTAAATTGTATTAAGCCTCGTACCGGTTCGAAATAAATTTTGCCCGACTGCCGGCACAAGGTAGGGTTTTGTTTTATGTGCACCTATTAAGCTTTAGTTGAAAAAAAAAGAGGTGATATGTTTTATTGTTTAGTAGAAACAATACGCATAGGTTAGGAACGAAATGCATACGCTATGCTAGGCTAGAGCCAGAAAGCGTTATGATGGACGAGAAGTTGTCTATTAAGATTAAAATAAGGTAAACGCCCTTTTATTGGCATTTAAGGTAACAACCATTAGTATCTGGGTTTGAACTTTTTGGGTATATCCGACGCTGTTGCTAGTGCCGTCTATAGGATTGTACGCTACTAAGGTATTTAAGCGGGAAAAAAAATTAACGAGTGTTGCATTCGTTCTTTTACATTTTAATTAATTGTATCTAACCAATCAAAGTCAAGGTCGGGGTTTAAGGTCACCATGGTCTGAAGTTGGGTGGAAGGCTTCCACTGGAAGCAGACGTTTTTGCGATAAGAAATAGGATGAGTAGTTTTATAGGTATTGTCATAGTCAAAAGTAAAGATAGATATTTATATCTTAGGTTGTAAAACTAGTGTTAGTTACAAAGTTTTAGTAACTGAATTGTGCTAATTGTTTCGATTCCAATGTTAAATTCTTGCTGCGTTATGTATGTTGTATGCAAACTCGTTATGCTACATAATCGATTACAAATACATAGAAAAATACAGATAGTGGTAGAAAGGCGAACTTATTAATTAAAAAGATGTCTACTTGCTAACCTTTGAGTAAAAGTCAGAGGATAATATATAAGTTTTAGTAACTGGACTGTGCAAGTTGAGTTGATCCCAATTTTATCATAAGTAATAATAGATCTTAGCCTTTTAAGTTTTAATGCGCTAAGTTTTACATTGTTTAGTAACTGGACTGTGTAAATTGGTTCGATCCCAATTTTAGATTCTGGCTGCATTTATGTCTGTTGTATGTAAACTTTTTATGCTACGTAATCGATTAAAAATACGTAGGAAAACAGAAATAGTGGTAGAAAGGCAAACTTATCAGTTCAAAAGGATGTCTTCCAGCTGACCTTTGAGTAAGAGACAGAGGATAATATATACGAAACGTACGTAACGTATTTACGAATTGGTTTGACCCCAATTTATAATTCATGTTGTGTTTTGTGATTAGCACCTACAGTGAATTGGTTCGATCCCAATTTCTAATTTATTTTGTGTTATTTGTGATAAGTACTTACATTCGAATTGATTCGAGCCCAATTTATAAATCATGTTGTGATAAGTACTTACTTAGGAATTGGTTCGATCCCAATTTATAAATCATGTTGGGTTAATGATTGATTTGATCCCAGGGTTTAATTCTCATGTTGTTATTATGCAGTGATAGCGAGTTTGTTCAGTCCCAATTTTTAGTTCATGGTGAATGATTTGTGTTAGGTATCAGTTCGACCCAAGTTTTAGTTTATACGTGCTATTTATGTATGAAGTATTGGTTCGACTCCAATAACACTACTTTCGAAACATAAACCTCTTATAACTTTTAAGTTATTAAACTTATTTTTAAGTAATTAAGTTAGTGTTAGAGACTATTTCAGTACTGGACCGAAAGCGTTACCTATATCTTATTTATTTCGCTCTGAGAAAGGGTACTATGTACGTAGTATCCCTATACTAACTACATAGGTCAAGAAAGACATGATACTTATAATATAGATCTATTGATTAAACGACAGTACGTTAGAGAAAATCTAAAGGTGCGAAACATATGATCTGGAACGTAAGAGAAAACATTGTTTAGGGTAAATAATTAAATTATTTAAGAAGCAGAGTGAATCTGTGATGACTTCGTTCATAATTTACGAAACAGGTACAATAACAGCAAGTACTTCGTAATTCACACGTGTGAACAGAGCTCGAAGAAGGGGACAGTAGACTGATACATAGTAGTTTACAAAGTGGTCAATAGGTGGTCTTGTCTCGAGGTGCCATTTTCTTCCAGACAACCTTCAGAGAAAGATAGGTTAAGAACTTGCCAATTTGTACGATTGACAATATAAACTTTGAATAGATTTAAGCATACTCGAAAAAGACATGCAATCAATATTTATAAATAAGAGGTACCTACTTATTATAAACCACTGGAGTTATTGAATTAAAAAACGATAGCCAAAGCCAACGATTTTGTGAGTAGATAATTGATCGTTTTCATAAATATAATTACTGGTGATTTTCATACAAAATATACTAAAGGATTGTGTCATCACATTGACGCTATAACATAAAACTATTTCTATGCGAAATCAAGAATAGAATAAAGTAAAATTAAAAAAATAATAATAATTAAATTTCCATTATGCGAGTTCTCTTTTAGCTTTGTCATGTAATCATAATGTTAAATTAAAATTAAAATATTTTAAATCAGTACATAGGCAAGATAGCATATAGTGTGACGGTGCATATAAAGCAATTGGGTTCTATAAAAGGGGGGTAGTGTCAATGTGACGGGTTTCTGCATTATATATCTAAGTTGTTCTCAGTTGAAATGGTGAGGTGTTGGAATAGTTGTTTAAGGCAATGGCATAGTAGTTTAAGGGGTAGGAAATGTTGGAATGGTTCTTTAGTCGGAGTACATTTAAGTTATAAATATATTATTTGAGTCGTATTTGAGGTAATAATAAATAATAATGTTAGGACAAAAAAAAAAAAGTTTTCATTTCTTGTCGAGCTGTTGACTTGTTTTTGTGGCGTGCAGAATGATATTTGAATGCAGTTGTGTGATTATTTAAATAGGATAGAAATAAGTGGTGTTGGGAATCAACTATAAGTGACACTAGTCACATTTTTACGAGGGCACTCACATTTTAATAGCTCTGAAAGAAATGAAAACGGTTTATTGGCATTTGACTCCGAGGCACCACATCTGAATTCTTTGTGGGAATTGGTGTTAGGATCAGGTCAACTTTGACATTGTCAGCATTTTAGGCTGCCCACAGAGAATTCCTACTCCACATGACCATAGACCCCTGACTAAATACCTACTCCGTAAATAGAAATCTATAAGAGGGAGTTGTTCGAACGGTACCGGAACACTCAGCATTAGAGGTGTGTAATACATTTCAGATTTTATATTAAATCTGTATTTTACCAAATGCAACAGGTCTTTTCTTTAAAGATTTTCATTTGCGCACATTCTCCAAGAAAGTAGTGGTTATGATTTTGGAAAACAATATCGAATAGATATATGGCCACCGGATGGGTATCTTTCGAGCTAGAAACGTTAAGCTAGTTTGAGAAAGGGATGTATTGGGGGATCCAATCTATAATCCATAAAAGCAATGCAGGATCTGGTTGGATAAACTGATGCATTACCATTAGGGTTGCGCTGCTTGGAAACCAGTGTCCCACGCTTGAGCTAGAATCTCCTTGTGAAGACTGATGGTTATTCATGGTTGATCTATCATATTTTGGTATTGCAATTCGTTTTGTGATCACTATGGACTTGGTATAAAAACACACTACATGTAAATCTTGGGGTAAAATGCCAATAAATTGAAGTTATACATATGTAGAGAAATTATAACAAACAAATGAAGATTTCTTTATGTATATTTGTGAACATTGAGATTTAGAAAATGTACTCCGGTTGAATAGTATTCTGAACACCTGCGTAACATTTTGGGGGTTGGCTGTAACGGTCTGGCTTTGGGTTCAGCAGCCCGTCACGTTCACAAATATATTTTATACTAAAGTATTAATAAATCAATTATATTATTTCTTGAGATATGGCCCGCCACAATATATGCACCAGTAATGCTACTTAGAATCCCCTTTGTAGGGAAATCTTTAATAGATGTATGATCTACTCGCACAGTAAGCACCTATAAGGCATCTACCTTAAGATATTTAACTACTTAAATGCTATCTATAACGTTAACAATTTGTCGCTGAGTGGCTAAATAAACATTAGGCAATTAGTCCGGCGCGGTCATTTCAGTACGAACAAAAGTCTGTAGGCATGACCATATAAGGAGGTAAACAAACCTGAAAATATGACCATATAAGGAGTCAGACTTGCTGGCGCCTACGAAGCTAATGTCCCTGAAGTAGCTAAAGAAGCCAAAACGCAGACGCTAATGTCCCTAAAGAAGCCAAAACGCAGACGCTAAAGAAGTTAAAGAAGCCAAAACGCAGACGCTAAAGAAGTTAAAGAAGCCAAAACGCAGACGCTAATGTCCCTAAAGTAGCTAAAGAAGCCAAAACGCAGACGCTAAAATAGCTAAAGAAGCCAAAACGCTGACGCTAAAGAAGTTAAAGAAGCCAAAACGCTGACGCTAATGTCCCTAAAGAAGCCAAAACGCAGACGCTAAAGAAGTTAAAGAAGCCAAAACGCAGACGCTAAAATAGCTAAAGAAGCCAAAACGCAGACGCTAAAGAAGTTAAAGAAGCCAAAACGCTGACGCTAAAGAAGTTAAAGAAGCCAAAACGCAGACGCTAATGTCCCTGAAGTAGCTAAAGAAGCCAAAAACGCTGACGCTAATGTCCCTAAAGAAGCCAAAACGCAGATGCTAATGTCCCTAAAGTAGCTTGAGAAGCCAAAACGCAGACGCTAATGTCCCTGAAGTAGCTAAAGAAGCCAAAACGCAGACGCTAATGTCCCTAAAGAAGCCAAAACGCAGACGCTAATGTCCCTGAAGTAGCTAAAGAAGCCAAAACGCAGACGCTAATGTCCCTAAAGTAGCTAGAGAAGCCAAAACGCAGACGCTAATGTCCCTGAAGTAGCTAAAGAAGCCAAAACGCTGATGCTAAAGTAGCCAATGAAGCTAAAACGCTCTTCTGAGACTATAAATAGACCACAGAAGCGAGAATCGGGGCTTTTTACTGTTGTCTGGCGTACTGAGTAGACGTGCGGAGGATCTTTCATTGATTATTCATTATTTGGCATTCAAGCCGTGTGGACGTGTGTTACGTTATATACCATATTGAAGTACCATTATTATATTCACACCCGAATCGAACGAAACTGCGCTACGGTATTGGTGAGATCTTTCCTATTTAACTGTATTATTTGTTAAAACTAAAGTGTATTGTGTGTATTTCAGCGATCCTACAATTTGTTTCACTTGTTTGAATTTAACTTCAATTAGTGTTAAAGTAAATGTCTTGGCAAGATGAAACTTGCATTTTGCTGTTGCATTAGTGTTAACTTCATGGCTCGACCGGAGCGATCCTTTGGACGGATACCTAACATGGTGACAACGAAGTCCTCTGGATTTAGAATCCAAACGGTTGGATGCCCCAAAATGTGGCCTCTTTTGGGCATGGGTTTTCATTCATGATAAACTTTATTGATTATCATGTTTAATCTCCTGTGTGAGCTCGCCACACACGGTTTGTTGGTCCACCATGAGGATGTCTAGACAGTGAGGTTCTCATGTGGTCCAGCTTGCTGTGGACCGTACTGATCTATATATGTATATATTCACTCGTTTGTGTAGGGGTATCCAGGGGCCCTTCTTCTCTCCCAACCCTCTCGGTTGTGTGGGGGCCCAACCCAGACGTAACACCGGGATTTAGGTATAGGTCTATAGAGGTAGTCCCGAACCTCGCATCTTATAGGGTTTTAGAATAGATAGTAATCCATTCCTTGCATCGAGGATGGGTTAGAGTTAGGGGTTTATTCATTGCACTGAGAATAAACAACATTACACACACACACTAAATTTAAATGTGAGGCCAGTCCTCTAGATTTGTTAACACCTTAGCTTAATTTAGGGAAATAGGAACCTTCTCTAAGTGTAGGCATAGGGCGTAGGTTCGTCATTAAGCGGATGGAAATCCTAATTTCTTTTGGACATTTATTTCAGGTCTTAACTTTAATTACTTACCATAATTACCTTCAACTATTTACCATAATATATTTTATCTTGTGTGAGCAATTCTAGCCTAAGATGGGATTTTATTGGTTGATTCTGTAGCATGAACAATGTGCTATTTTACAGTAAAAATACCTTATACTACATTTGGTTGGAACTGTTAAGAAATAAAACAAAACCATCCCATATATTTGTTCTTTCCTAGCGAAGCAAAGCAAGCTTAGTATTCCTACTACCAAACGGAGGGGAGTCCTATATTAAGGTCTGACCAAATACATTCATTATCAATCAGATATCCTTCACTACAGTCAAAATATGACTTTGTTCAAGCTATAGAAAACATAGACTTGATGTATATTGGTTTTGGTAGATGAAAACCTTACCTTGGCTAGAGAGCTTATACTTTACTTAGTGAAAGTAATATTATAGTTTAAATAACATAAATTATTTAATGTCTACAGGACTAAACTTTATTATAAATCAAATGAAGTATCAACAGCATACTTACTTTCATCGTACTTACTGTTTCAATAATACTATTGACTTTAACCAAGAACTTGATATTATAATGTTAATTCACTAAAAGAACAAAGATTCTTATAATCCTTGCTTTAGATTGATAAAGTCAAATCTATTGAGTTTCTTGCGGCATTTCTTCTCAATAGACTCCCTTATGAAGTGCTGGTAATATTTGCTAACTACAGAGAGAGAAGCTAAATTACCTTATCCTATTTGAAATAATCAAGAATAAAATATATGAAAGAAATACTTTTGCTTTATGCATTTCTATGAAATAATATTATTCTATAACTTTGTAATCAATACTGGGTTACAAAACTGTTCCATAAATATGGCAGAACCCAAGTCTCTCTCTTTAAATAATAATAAAAGTGGAGGAGAGACGAAGTAATGTGACGGTCTCACTGGAAGGTGCGGGGAGTGGGCACTTCCTTTACCACAAAAACATATTTGCTAATAAAATCACTAGAATTCATCTTTATGATATCAAACATCTAATCAGCCTATTTCTATAATCTTTATAAATCAACCTCTAACTACGTATCTGTCGACTGATGTTATTATTGAATCTATTTCACGTTCAACGCTCGTAAGCCTCAGTAATATTTAGACGTTACTTAAATAGGTAGATCATAAGATATTCTAAGATGTAGGATTTTCATCTGTAGCTTAATAGGTACCATTTTTACGCACTAAAAGAACCGAGGTTATTTGCGGATCACAACGAAGGGTTATCACCACTAGACGAATCACTGGCCAAATCTTCAATCATCAATCTTCAATAAATCTTCAGTTAATTTTAAGTATTAGTTTTAAGCGATTAAATCAAACAAACTCCCCATACAAACTCAAATAATGTAATAATAATAAATTCCTTCATACAAACTCCTCCCAATTAAAGCCTCCATACAAACTCGAATAACTTAATAATAAAAACTTCCCCATAAAATCTCCATTTCAAAAATAAACTCTCCATAAAATCTCCATAAACATTCAAAATTATAAATTCAATAATTCAAAAATAATTACAAAATAAAACAAATAAAATCCAAATTAAAAATAAAATAAATAAATAATATTGAAAAAAAAGAACGATTTACTGGTCAGCTACAGGTTGAAATAAACGGATTGCTATTTGGTAAGCAAGTCCAATAGACTAATTCTTGGTGTCATTTAATCTAACGTATTATCAAACCGTGATTAGAATAGCATTGGAGAGTAACGTCAGCACACTGTCATTTCATAAATATAGGAATGTAGCTTGACGCAAGTCTATTAAATGACAGTGTGCTAAAGTTACTGTCCAATATTATTCTAAACGCGGTTTGATAATAGCTCTATGCAGCCTCACAATCAAGAATGAATCTCAATGGTATTAAAAATTGTGCGGACCTCTTTTCAAAATAGACCAAGCCAAGTGGAAGCAAGATGCTGCATCAAAACCTTATGAATTGCAGCAATCAAATGCGGCATCTAATTTTCTCTCAGTTTTTTGAAATGCAAAGACAGACAAACGAGCGTGTGTATTTACTTATGGGTACGATAATCGCAGCGTATGGGTCTAGGGTGCGCAATTCCGGTATTTTTAGTATGGCCAATTCCGGAATTGGCCATACTAAAAATTCCGAAATTGCGCACCATTTAATAATGAATAATAAAATCATTTATTTTCAGGCTACGAAGGCCTATAGACAAATACCTAACGGACTAACATACATAAAAATATATAACTAAGAATAAAACAAAATTATTTTGGCGACAATTCGGCGTGGCTCCTTTTCATCGCTGAATATGATGTCAAGTTTTCCAGTGGCAGGCTGCCCCTGAACCACTGGAATACGACACCCTTCGGCCAGAAGATATAAGGGACCGAAGCACCCAAAAAATCGCTGATCAACTTCCGGAATTTAAGCCCCAACCGCGGGCCACTGAATGGCGCTGTACAAAATGCAGTAGAGAGTGGCGCGCCGATGTTCAGTGTATGGTTTCGTACTGCAACCAGTAACTGGCTACATTGTGGGTCTAAAAGCGCGTACAGATTATAGACCCGTAGCGCTGAATTATTTTGAGGGCAAAACCTTCAAGAATTCTAATGTTTGATAAAATCTTGTCTGTGGATACATTTGCATATAAACAAAATATATTTGCGTTTTTGTGTCACATCCCGGTTGTGCATTTTTAGAAATTTTATTATTTGTAGTGGATATAAACAATTCAAATTAAAACTGACAAAATTGATTTAGAGTTCAAAGATTTAATGGTTTTGTATTTTAAATAGCCTGTCTAGTGTACAAACCTAGTTTGTGTCATCTTCGTCCAGCGAAAACTGACTTGGGGTCAGTACATTAAAAACTTCGACAAAAAAAAAATTACAATTCCAAAAGCTAGTACCATATACCTCAGATCACTTAAATATCTCTATTAAATAAATTTGTGCCAAATTAAAACACGAACTTTTAATATTTCAGATTTTTTTGCTTCTCCAAGCTATAAATACTTAAAAAGAATATTACAATTATTAGAGTTTACATATCCAATATCATAAATGCATAAAAGATCGACACTGTGAATTTGTGTCATTTTCTTGCATGATATATTAATGAAAATAAAAACAAAAAAGTCAGCGGTCGAAGCGAGTAGGAGCGAGCGAGAGGTGGCGGCAACCGGTAGCGGGGCGCGGGCGGCGCGACATTCGGTCCGTCTCGATCGGGTACTATACTTACTATTTACAAACGAACACGCGCGGCGCCTTCGTTCGGGTTGGCATGATTTCTTCGCGAAGCGATAATGTAATGTGCTGAATTACATTCCCTTTTTAACCGACTTCAAAAAAAGGAGGAAGTTTATGTATGTTCACGGATTACTCGAAGACGGCTAGACCGATTTGAAAAAATCTTTCTTTATTTGAAAGGGTATACTTCCAAATTGGACTCACTGCCACCAAGTTTGGATCTGATGATGGGATCTTGGGGAAATCGAGGGAACTTTTCTAAAATGGTATGCACACCTGTAGCGATTTGGATATTTTAGATAGTAACTTGTGCTTTTGCTCTCAGAAAACACCATTTGGTGAAGTGGAATTGATGATAAAGACCACAGACTGTCACCGGAACTACTCAATAATAAGTATTTCACAAGTGGCGATACGGTTTTTTAAATATAGTTGCTTAGCAGTTTAAGCTCGTTGCAAGGCATATGGTAAAGTGGAGCTGATGTTGAAGTACCAGGAGAACTCCTCAACAATTATCGCCCCAGCATTGGGAAAAGCAATATTTTGTAAAAGGTGGTGAGCAATTTACATTAAATATGCAATTGTAACTTAGATAAATAAACCGACCCACTAAAAAGCGAGAAAAAAAACTGAAATTAAATTTAAAATGCTAAATAATGAATGACAACACAAAGAAAAATTAAGGTAATGGCAGGATTCGAACCTGTAACATCAGCATTCCGTGCCTTGCGTATTCCAGTTTCCGCCACATTAATAAATAAATGACCAAGTTAAATTAGATAACTTGATTAAGTTTCTCATAGATGACATCGAGGGTAGTTTTCCCAAAGAAAAAAAAATCAATAATGTAATGACCGTAAAGACGAAACACATTGAAAAATTCGCAGGGTATGGCAGCGGTAGTGTGGCGGATACTGGAATACGCAAGGCACAGAATGCTGATGTTGCAGGTTCGAATCCTGCCATTACCCTAATTTTTCTTTGTGTTGTCATTCATTATATAGCATTTTAAATTTGATTTGAATGTAAAAAAAAAACAAAGAAAAATCGAAAAAAAATAAAAAAAAATTGATTTCGATTACAATAAAAAAAACTGACATCAAAAACAACTAAAAAGCAAACAATAGTCTGTTAAGTACATCTATATCCGATTAACGATCTAGCAATAAAAGTTTATTCATACAATTTCATGATGGAATCGGAAATCGGATGAAGATGTATGTAACGGATTATTCTCTGCTTTTTTTAACATAAAACTACCGTGAGACTCGGACATATTAATAAAACGGATCACTCACGTATTTTTGCGTCGAGATTCTCTCTCGACGCAAAAAAACGTGAGTAATCCGTTTTATTAATATGTTATTCTCTGCTCTTCAGTTTTTTGGTTGTTTTTTACTTATACCGCTTTTTGATATGTTGGTTTGTTCCCGTCGAGTCACACTCT
The DNA here is from genome assembly GCA_963691745.1 of Ditula angustiorana. Taxonomy (NCBI): domain Eukaryota; kingdom Metazoa; phylum Arthropoda; class Insecta; order Lepidoptera; family Tortricidae; genus Ditula; species Ditula angustiorana. Next base: position 6,121,893 of record OY829495.1, read on the forward strand.
CAACTGTCACACTGTGACTCGTTGGGAATATTTTTACTAAAAAAAATCCCAACCAGTCACACTATTACTAGATGGGACATTTTTTATATTTGTTCCCAAGGAGTCATACCCGCAACTGTCACACTGTGACTCGTTGGGAACAATTCTTGCTGTAAAAATCCCAACCACGCTGTTACTAGATGGGTTAATATTTCATATTTGTTCCCAACGAGTCACAACAAATATGAAATATTAACCCATCTAGTAACAGCGTGGTTGGGATTTTTACAGCAAGAATTGTTCCCAACGAGTCACAACGTGACACTTGCGGGTGTGACTCGTTGGGAACAAATATAAAAAATGTCCCATCTAGTAATAGTGTGACTGGTTGGGATTTTTTTTAGTAAAAATATTCCCAACGAGTCACAGTGTGACAGTTGAGAGTGTGACTCGACGGGAACAAATATAAAAAATGACCCATCTAGTAACAGTGTGACTGGTTGGGATTTTTTGTAGCAAAAAGTATTCCCAACGAGTCACAGTGGGTGTGACTCGTTGAGAATAAATATCAAATACTGTCCCATCTAGTAACAGTGTGACTGGTTGGGATTTTTTTTACAAAAATATTTCCAACGAGTCACAGTGTGACAGTTGAGGTTGTGACTCGTTGGGAACAATGGCTTAAATATGCCAATCGTTGTTTTCAAGGTATTAACAGTGGTAAGAGGTAAAAACAATTTGTGGATCATAATACAATATTTTTATTTTCATAATAATATATAAAGCACAAAATAATCGTAAGCCTTAAAAGTTATAATTTGTTGTTACATAAGAATTTTTTTTTTAGGTCCGTGTTACAAACACTTCAATTCTTTTACACATAATATAATTTTACTACCGTCGCCGTCGCCGTAATAATTGTTAATTGTCATAATTGTAGTTTTTATGGGATCACTTTCATTACCATTTTTTTCTGAATTTTGAAAGTCGGACATTGATACACTTATTTTTTGTGTTCATACTTGTCGGTAATGATCATAAAAATTAGAGGCCGTCATTGCTAATAATTTCTTCTAATATCACTTTTAGTCTTGAACACTACTTTTAAATTACACAAAACAATCACATACTATCTATGACAATGTCAATAAACTTTTAAGAACTAAATCACAGCAGGGTAAAGGCACCAGTGGCCAGCCAGGGACCAGTGGTCAGCCTTTTGAGACGTTTATTGGTCATAAATATCTGGTATATTCGTTTTAACAAATCGCGAGTATTTCAATTGTAGCTCTGATTCCTTATTGGTCAATACACCATGCGACAGTTGCGGTGAGGGATCGGGGGGAAGAGGTATACTCGTTCATATAAGTGCTCTTTGTCGGCGAGAGCAATATTGTCATGTCTGCCATTTTTTTTGTTGCACGTGGTGTTCTCTTAACAGGTATGAAAAACCATGTTTTAATGTTTAGAGTTAATACTTTTTGTACATGATTGGTTTATTTATTAGTTTATCTATTAACTAACATTATATGTTAATAAAAATATCAACATTTAACCTATAAATTGAGGGGGCTGACTACTTGATACCACTTTTTTACAAAAAATCTAGTGTCCAGCCTCCCGCGGCTGACCATTGGGTTATTCATTTTTATTTTTATTTTCGAGCCGATACGACCATTACGACCGTTAGATTTAAATTTTCAAATTTAGTTAAGCATGTTCTAGGCTATTTAAAGTAAAACCCAGTAGTCAGCCGCATTTGAAAAAACGGTTATACGCGGCGGACCATTGGGTTTAGCGGAACCAGTACTCAGCCTCAACCTTGCGTGGTACATCGTTTTGAACTCTATCTCATTGAAATGAGGTTCAAAAATGTATAGATATTTTTGACGTTTACTGTACATAGGTATTGTTTGAATGATGGTCTTCTTAAGTCTGTTACGCAGACATATGTGAGTAAAATGTATATATGTATCTTGTATATTCAAATAATTGAGTATTAATTACCTACAAAAAAAAAATATTATTTGTTGTAAAATGCCGAGACAGATACACATATACCCTCCAGAAAAACTCACTTCTGCCCTGGAAGTCTTACGAAGCGGAATGCCGATTAGGGAGGCCAGCAGATCATTTGGTTGAATTGGGGCCATATCCTCTAAAGACTGGAGGGAGTTAATGGGTCCCAACTGTAGAAGTTCATGAAACTATTGAGTTTCATGAACTTCTATAGTTGGGACCCATTAAAAATGTAGACCGGCTCAAATGGTCCCAGTAATGGGTCCCGACTGTTGATTGCAATGGTGTAAGTATTCAACATTACTTAACAGAACTTCAGGCTACTGGTCTTGTTTTAGTATTTTCAGTCTTTATTTACTTTTAACGCAGTTGGGTTTTTTTATTTTTTTATTTACTTTTTTTTTACACTTCTTAGTTCGGATTGCGTCAGAATGGTTGCTAATCAACTTTAAATCATTATAGATCCTCAACGGTCATTCAAAATGAAAAATGTTATGAAAAACCTAATAATAATTTTCGAATACGTATCCAATGATACCCAACTCAACACAGTTCGTCGACCTAATTTTTTTTCTTTTCACAATAGAGCATCTGATGGTCGCCATATTGAATTTTGATTATTGTCATGTCTTTAGTGACACTCGCAAGATTAAGACAAATCGATTGACATAAGAATCATCAAAATCGGCCCACGCATTTGGTCTCTAGATCGCTACAAAGGAACAAACATACTTACATAGGCTGATAAACACATTACCCTCCTTTGCGTCGCGCAGTCGGGTGAAAATAGACATAAGGGACAATAAATATTGGGAATAATATAGATATCGTTGATTTTGATATTATAAATATAATATATTTACACATATTATGTGATTTTGATCTCATTATGTTTAATAGTTTGTAAAGGCCGAGTACTGGGTACACCAAGGCTGCATACTGGATTTCGGAGGCTGACTACTGGAAAAAAGTGCCATTTTTTGTTTTTACTTAATTATAGATATAATAAAGAAGATTGTTATTTTTTTCTATGTTTTGTTTTGAATCTTTAATAAGCAATTAATTTAACCACGTAATGCGTTTATTTATCCGACTAATCCTGTAGAAATGCCGACCGTTCAAACTTCAAAAAGTCGTTATGAGGCTGACCACTGGTGCCTTTTTACCCTATACCATTATTTTAAAACCTATAAAGTTTTAGGGCATTTTCATAAACTATTAATATTTACATAATTATACATAATCTTAATATGTCGTGTATCACATATTTTAATATCTTCACTATTTATGCCAAAAAAATTGACATTACAATCATTTTCATTATTTTTATATTCTTAACTACTAATGTACAATTTTTTACCAGCTTTAATAGATTTATTAATAAAAAACAACTTAATATTTGAATAAGATACCTACCTGATTAGTAATATAGGTACAAATTTGTATCAGCCTTAGGAGATTATTATTTGTAATACCTTGTACTTGTAACAATTTGTAATAATATTATTTGTAACCTAATACTTTAATTTTTAATTATTTATTATAAAGTGTCGTTAATCAGTCTCATTTGTAAAGCGAACTTAAGTAGTTAAAATTTCGGCACGGTCCTTAAAACAGTCTACTTTTCCGTCATCGCTAGCAACGCTCGAGTCAATGAACTTTAATATTCCTTTTCTTTAACGATCACAATATTTATGTCCAGTATGAGCCCACATACAACACATTTATTACTTTCAACTTCCATTTTAGTATTTCGCAGCTTCATATTTAATTCACAACGCGGCCACATTGCACTTCGCACTTGTCGCAACTCGCAATCGAATGTAAACAAGCAGCAGGCACGCGGCCTCGCCGCACCCCGCCCCCCGTTCCCCGCGCTATGCTTTCTCCGTCCTTCGCGCTAAAAAGTTTTCGTCTTTCAACTGTATCTTAATAATAAGATTTCATGAATAAAAACGACACAAATTTTGAATAGTGTTTCGTTACACCGTAATAATAATAAAGACATAAACTCTAATAACTTGAATTTTCTTTTGTGACTTTTACAGGGTGATTTACAAAAAAAAAATGTAGCTAGAAATACCATGGGTGAGTTCGACACAGAATACTTTGTACAACAGATATCATTGACCTAAAACATCTAACACTTATTTGACCAATTGTAATATTCTTTTAGAGCTACCAAGGCGACATCTTAGGTAGTGGCTAAATAACTGTATTTCCATTGACAGAGATGACACAAAAGGCTCATGTACGTCGGTTACAACTTCGTCATCATCATGAAAGTAAAATTTTCATCTCTAATTTTCTTTTCATCCGATATTGTTAGAAAAGACAAAAACCTGAATTACTACTTATGCACAACCCTAAACTGACACAAACTCATTTGTTAGGTTAAGTAAATGGTCAAGAAACTATATACGAAAAAAAGCTAACATTAGTATTTTTGAAACCTCAAAACCCAGCGCTACGCGTCTATTATGCGCGGTAATGACTCGAACATTGGATCGCGCGGCGGCCGCGCGCAATGGAGACGGGGTTTCCGCGCGTGGCAGCTCGAACATTGCCGCGCTCGAACGTGCCGCGCGACGATCCGAGCGCTGTCGGTTATTGAGCCCGCATCTAAGAAGCTTCAGTCGCTGGCGCGCGCGCAGTTTGGACGCGCGAACGAAATAATTGGCGCGCGCGCCTCGCGTTGATCGAGCTGGATCGCTTGCTCTACCTAAATTCCATCGAACGTTTGCCGCGCGAGCCAATGTTCAAGCGAACACTGACTCGCGCGGCTGCCGCGCATAATCTGTACACATCTTTAAACTACAAAAACACCGCTTCCACAGATAAGGCTTGGACGGTATCCAGTAGTCTGTGTGGTTATGCGCTTTGTTTAGGTTGATATTTACAGGGATCTTTATAGGGTCTCTTTTTCATTAAACAGCTTGTAGTTCATGTAGTAATCCAATTAGAACGAAATTTCTGATGTACTTGGAGTTTCTTCTCATCCTTTTCAACGCAGTATTATAAGCGGAAGTTGAAAACAGCTTCACCAGCGTCCATTACTCTGATCGCATTAATTAATTAATTAATAATTGGGGTATTAGTTGCCAAATAACATTATTCGACCCTTTACTTGGCTCTTGAAACAAATTTCAACAAATTTTGCTTTCGAAATTAATTTGTTAGTTTTATTTAAATTAGCCGCAACCCAAACTTCAATCTTCATTCAAGATTTTGTTCTACAAATTCTAAATAATCCCCACTAAATAATACTAAGGGGGCTTTGAATGTAAATCGAGTACGCTAATGAGTTTCTCTTCCAATAAATCTCTTTGGCACTCATTAAGTTGTTCCGAAATTCAGACTTTTCTTACAGACCACGGAAAACAGACTTCCTACAACAACATAGAAATTTTTTGGCCAGATAAAAGGGACGTAACAACAACAAACACTCTTTACTATTTTCACAAAGACAGGTACAAGTAGGCTGTCTTGCTCTCTAATCCTGCCGCTAAGCAGCAGTGCTGGCACTGTTGAATTCCGGCATGGAGAGCAAGACAGCTGGTGTAATTACTGGCACAAGAGGTATTCCATCTTAGCCCTCTGGGTTGGCAACGCATCTACAATCTTCTTGGTGTTGCGGGTGTCTATAGGCGGTGGTGATCACTTACCATCAGGTGACCCACTTGCTTGTTTGCCTTCCTATTAAAAAAAAGGAAAGTTGTACTATGGATTTAACTGACAATTTAATCATTGGGGAGCAATGTATTCTAGGCAACCATGGGAAAGAAATATGCTGAACAAGCCAATATTGAAGAAGCCAGTATTTAAAAAGATAAATAAATAAATAAATTACTTCGGACAATTTACACCAATTGCCCTAGTCCCAAACTAAGCAAACCTTGCGTCATGGGTACTAGACAACGGATAAACATACTTACATAGATAAATACAAACTTAAATACAAATAACATCCATGGCTCAGGTACAAACATTCGTGTTCGTCACACAAATATTTGCCCATACCAGGATTTGAAACCGGGACCTCTTGCACAGGAAGCAGACACATGTGCCACTGTGCCATACAGGTCGTCAGATGCTATCGGACTTAAAGCTGAACATACAAGCAATGCATAAATAGCAATTAATTTCAATATGAAGTTATTTTGAGATTTGAAATAGATTAGATATTTACAGTTTTAAGTAATAATGTGCTGACTTTTTTTGACTTTGTGAACTGCATTAGCACCCAACAATATTGTTCATAATGTGGTGTACAAAAACAGAGTATTTTTAATTTTATCGTGTCATTATTAACTATAAGAAAAACCCATATATCTCATTTTGTTTACAGTGTCTAGACGATAGATCTGTTCAAGACAGGTGTAAAAAAACTCTTAAAAACGACTTTTCTCAGAAATGTGACTTGGCTAGATTTAACTTTCGCCCCAGTAAACCGTCCAACTGTAATCGAAATCTTTGAAGCCGTGTTAGAGAACATTATTACAAACAAATACATTAATTTATTCGTATAATAGTCTAGGATTTTGTCCTAAATGTTCCGTAGCAGTATTTTTCCACCCCCGCTGTTGCTGTTTGGCATTTGACATTCATTTATATTTTATTTTGTTTGTAATGTAAACACTGTCGTCTCTAAGCTGCGTTTACGTAATGGCTGCCATTACAAAAATACCCGGTTCGATGACGTCTTGATACATTTTAAATGCTTTTTTAAGGGCAAGATAAGGAGACATGTTTTTAGGGGCTGTAAAAAGTTTGATTCAGTCTGATATTGCGTATTTGCCGTGGAATATAAAGGGCGTAAGATTTATGGCATCAAAAGGATGGATTTTATTTATTCGTGTCTAGTAGATGTCGAAACATAATCCAATACAATAACTCTATTGATCACTACAAAAACAAAACGAAAAGGTACGATATACACAAGGCACACAAAAGACAATCTAAACAATCTTGTCGTTTTGGAATCTCTTCCAGACAACTACACTACTTCCAGACAAAACACGAGATAATACATGTTTTGTTTTCCCCTGATTACAATTTATGTCCTACTTAATTTTTGTCTTTAACTTAAAGTTATATCTGATTTTGCCTGATCTTTCTACAATTTCTAGCTTATTTTGAATTTTTACAATTCAGTTGAGGTTTTAATCTAAATTTTAATTTTCCTAAAGCAACATCAGCCAGATTTAATTTATCCCGTCTCTGTCCAAGTAGTGACATAGGAAAAGGACGTACATAGAGATATACTTAACTTGGCCAGTCAAATTAGGCCCACAGGTCAAACGAAACGTCAAAAAACAATCGTTTTTTTCTTTCACGCGTTGATTTAGTAAACTGTACATTGTACACGAATAACTCTAACACCAATATAGCGTAATTAATAGATTCAGGCGTTACTTTGCGGAGGTCCATATCAACAAACTGGAACAAATTACCTTGCTACTCCGCGAAACCAGTGCCGGGCTCGTGCAAAATGAATCGATCTTGATGATGCCTCGTATAGAGGCGAAACGCGCGTCGATCGTGTAGTTTTAGTGTTTAGTGGTGGTGGTGTGTAGTTGAGTCTGTGTGATATATGTTGTTTCGTGTGGAAGCGGAGGAGGGTGGGTTTTTGCATGAACATATATGTGTCGCACAGACGCAGTTATTTTGCACGAGCCCGGCACTGGTTTCGCGGAGTAGCAAGGTAATTTTTTCCAGTTTGTTACCAATATAGCGTTGTGTGTGTTAGGTGAATAGACGCAAATTTGGTGTTTGTGTCTGGTATGGTGGTACGAACAGTCCGACTTGCACATAGCCGTTTTGTTTGTTCTCAAGTTTTTAACCGACTTCAAAAAAGGAGGAGGTTCTCAATTCGACTGAATACTTGTTTTAATAACGTTTGAACGAGGCTAAATTGAATGATAATCAACTTGTTCAAAGTTTCAAGATTTCATCTATCGCTCTGCTTTTGGCTTCAGAATTTAGACATGTTCTAAGGATTTCTCGTCTTCATGAGTTTCTTGTGGTTCCTAACTTAGATAAATGCGTTTATTTTTTATTTGCCTTAGTACGTGGCGAAGGCACACAAGCCAATTTGCAAGAACATGACCGCGTAAAATGTGAGAAAGTTGCCTAGAAACTTAATAACTCTATTACAAAAACTCGAGCGTTTTATTTTCTGTCTAGACTATTTAAAAAAATGCGCAGTCGGAATTGTAAAAGTTAGCGAGGAAATTATTTCTAATTTAAATGTGAACTCAACGAAATACGAAACAAAAGTTTAAGAAGAAGACATTAACCACGTGTTAAAACTCTTTGTTTTATTATATGAATTAGAAATGGATATCAATGAGATACGTACAGTAGGGGAAATAAATTCACGTTCCACCTTAGAACCCTGTCGCAATGACGCGACGCGTTCAACGCTACGCTATAACATACAAATGCCATGCGTATGTCTCTTCGACTAGGTTCTACGGTGGTACGTGTTTGGATTTCCTTGACTGTACATTATGCGAGCGTTGACTGTATTCTTGTTAAATTGTAACAACTATACATAGATTGCTAAAGACATAACCCTTCCTGTTACGCGTAGAGAGTCTCTCTTTAGAAGTGAAGCGCTTTATTAGATTTACACGTTAAAAGCTTGTTTTTGTTTTTTTTTTTTTTTTATGCAACACAGGAAGGCAAACAAGCAAGTGGGTCACCTGATGGTAAGTGATCACCACCGCCTATAGACACCTGCAACAACAAAGAGAGTGCAGATGCGTTGCCAACCCAGAGGGCTAAGATGGAATACCTCTTGTGCCAGTAATTGCACCGGCTGTCTTGCTCTCCACGCCGGAACACAACAGTGCAAGCATTGCTGCTTAGCGGCAGGATTAGCGAGCAAGATGGTGGTAGCGATCCGGGCGGACCTTGCACAAGGTCCTACCACCCGCAAGTAAACACAGACTGTCATTATCATAATAGCGTTAATTTGTACTGGTACTAAGTCGAACTGTGTGACACAACAACAGTAATCAAACTTAATAAATCCATACATCAACCAGTCCAGTGCCCATAACAAGCAGCTTTAGTTTGCTTAATTTGGGACTAGGTCAATAAATAAATAAATATATCCTGGGGTAATTAACACCAATTGACCTAGTCCCAAACTAAGCAAAGCTTCTACTATGGATACGAAGCAATGGATAAACATACATAAATAGATAAATACATACATCATCCAAGACTCGGGTACAAACATTCGTATTAATCATATAAATATTTTCCCCTCCCAGGAATCGAACCCGGAACCTCAAGCTTCATAGTCACCGGCCACTAATTACTAGGCTATCCGGTCGTCTAATGGTGTTAATTGTCCCAATTTATTTTTTATCAACTCTGTATGTGATACCCATATATTTTTTATTTCTCTTACAAACACACAATTGTATTGTGGAAGATGTTGCTATGTTTTAACAAAATCCTGTTTGTTCGGATTTTCCTATGGTTTTGTTTACATTGTGTAATTAATTATATTTAATTGTGCAATATGAAATAAATAGTGCAATAAAGTATTCCATTTTAACATGTTTGTTTAACAGATACCGTTAACAGTGCAAAGTAATTGGACAATATCCTAATTAATCATCAGATTGGCAATTGGTTATATTTTGCCAGAAGGTCCTAATTTGAATACGAATCACACGAAACAGGAAAGCGATGTATTTTTAATTGTTTGATCTTTCTTGTGCGCAAACAAACGGTATATAGAACAAATAAAGATTCGCAAAACCTCTACTTAGCCTTAATAGCTATAAGCCGCTTGTTAGTGCATCAGGAATGTTTGCTGAGGCGCATACTGATAACTTCAGTGCGATTATACGCAAAAGAACTGCCTCGCTGATGCGTCGCGTGCGTGGCAGTCCGAACCGCCTCCTCAAAGTACAGGCTGAAAACCCTGCTTGCGCGTGTTGGAAACACTGGAACTCCATTCATATGGACTCCAGAGTTAATATTTATTACATTTTTTTATCTCTGACTTTTATTACTAACATATCTTGTAAGTATTATGTTTGTAACTAACACAATGGACCATGTGTGAAATAAATTATATTGGACTAGCGACCCGCCCCGGCTTCGCACGGGTACAATCAATTTTAAGACTCATTTTTCTACACCTTCGGTTACATTGTTCAAATTTTACCAAGGATCCCTAATTTTTTTCAAAATGAAATGTAGCCTATGTCAAATTGGAAGAATGTAGCATTCTATTGGTGAAAGAATTTTTTAAATCGGCCCAGTACTTTTTGAGCCTATTCATTACAAACATACAAACATACAAAAATAGGTACAAATCTTTTCTCTTTATAATATTATTAGTGTAGATTTGAAAGAATTAGTTTCAGATTTTCATTATCATCATTATCATATCGGCCTAAAAACGCCACTGCTGGACACAGGCCTCCCCCAAAAATCGCCACGACGCAGCGCTGGTCGCATCCAGCGGGTTCCCGCAACCATCACCAGCTCGTCGGTCCACCTTGTGGCGGATCTGGCCACGCTATGCTTGTTTCATATTTCGATTAGCAGAAAAAGCTTTAAAGCATTAAGTCCGCTATCTGTATGTTTGTTAAAGCGTGCAATAAAGCTTTAATTGCGCGTCTTAGTTGGCAACGCAATATCAGGGGGGTTCCACTCCGCACTGTACGTACGCTCGGCCGCCTTGCCTCTAGAGTAAGCCAATCGTAGTAGGTTGTCGGCTCGCCGCGCGGCAGCTCGCTCGCCCTCGCTGTGACAGTGTAATTTAAAAACGAATGCAGCGCAACCCTAATATGTCACCAGGATTTGCGGGGGGAAGACGGACGCGGGCGGCACGTTCCTCTTGTTGGGAGCCACCTGGAGAATTTGTATGAAGTAACACGAACTTTTTATGCGTGTCAATAAAGTTGAAATTCGTTTAATCGCAATCGTAAAAGAGAATTTTATGTACAGTCGAGGAAATCGAAACACGTACCACCGTAGAACCTAGTCGAAGAGACATACCCATGACATTTGTACGACATGACCTGGCGTTTAACGCGTCGTGTCATTGCGATAGGGTTTTAAGGTGGTACGTGAATATATTTCCCCTACTGTACGTTAGTACTATTATTTATTCTGTGGTTCTATGGTACAGTCAAGAGAATAACCGTGACGAGGCGCAGCGAACTTCGCGAAGCTGCGAAGCTACAAGTACATCGACGCATTTCTGCACTGGGGTCGCCGCAATTGAGATGCCGCGCGTACGAATGAATACGAGTTATACGATAAACAGAGAGGCATGTAGTAGAAAGCTTCTTACCTAAACACACACACACACACACACACACACCCAGAGACAGAAGCTCACACATAAGTGTTATAATAGTTGTATGTGTATTAATTAATACTTAATAAAGTCTAGAAGTAGATTTTAAGTAACTGTAATACATTGCTATATCCTAACAGGGTCCATGTTCTAGCATATAAGTTTTATTTGTTATTTTATGGATGAAATAAATAAAGAATAAAGAATAAAAGTCTAATTCTGTTTGCAGAGAGACTTCTATTCTTGTACATCTATTTATTCTGTGCCTTGACATACTGTAAATAATACAGAATTTGCTATTTGACGGTACAATGAACCTGTTGTATCTGAATCCTATTTGTGAATAGGATATTGCACAGATCAAAGAGGAGTAACTGTTTAGAACAACTTATTTCCAATTTTGAGACCAATCGAGTTTCAACCCAAAGTTTTTACGTTTCGAGTCACATTTACACCTAACTTAGACAAGCAAATAGGCCGTTCCGAAAAATCAATCTTCAAAGGTTAAGACGTTACTTTGTGATATTGTATCAAATAGTGTTCGTAAACAGGTGATTTGATCGCAAATTGATTTCTGGAATTCCTTTTTTTTTCGGATTGCAAGCGTTGTATATTACATATCCAATTTATATGCCATAATAATGTAAACATGCGTACAGATACATAAATATAGAATTTTTGGGACGCTGTAATTTTTAGTAGGCCATAGTTTTATTTGTTTTGTAGACATTTTGTGTTGGGTTTCCCAAAATTTTTCAAGAGTCCCCTATGTAGTGCCACCTTACCATGATACGCGGATAAAAAATAAAACACGAAAAACCGCGTTGATACCTTTATTTTCAATATTCACATGGGTCTATTTTTGCTCACATGAAAAATGCAATGCCCTTCAAACTCGAGTTATGATGGCAAAATTTATTATTTACTTTAACTTTTATTTTTTTAGACCCCCTGGGATATGACCATGGACTCTCAGGTGATCCCGGGCCCCGGATTTGAAAACTCTGGTGTAGTAAATAGTGTAAAAACTTCTTTTTTCGGCACTCTCCTAATTATGGGCTCATTCAAACTAATTTTAAAGCAATAGAAGAAAAAACTTGCTAAACGGGTACAAAAGCAACTAGAATTAAATTAAAACGATGCCGGTACAAGATATTTATTTCTCGATCACGTGGCAATATCCGAACTCAATAGAATGTGCATATGATGCGTTGCGCGGCGGCCGGGCAAGTGGACGAGTCTTCATTTAATACTAGGTTGCAGGTGGGTGGCAAGGTGATGCCTTGTGCCAGGTAGGTACGCCCAAATCGCTACTACTATCTGGCTTGCCCATCCAGCCACTAAACAACAGTGCTTGCACTGTTATGTTCCGGCGTGAAGAGCAAGTCAGCCGCTGAAATTACTAGCACAAGAGGCAATCCGTATTAGGTCTCTGGGTTGGCAACGCATATGCAGTCTTTTTGGTGTTGCTGTGTTGTGGTGACCAACTTGCTCGCTTGCTTTCTTCTATTATAAAAAATATGACAATGGCTGGTAATTTGGGTCCCAATAGAAGAAATTTAGTCTATTGAAAGTAGATCAGTGTAGCAAAACGAAAACATTATACTTCAGACACTTCCACAGCAGTCTTCAATCTAGCTCATCAAATCTTCTTCCTCCAACTTCCATCTCTGCGCCGCAGTTCTTTTCAGCTCAAATCTGATTGGTAACGTACATGTAGCGCCAAATATGAGGGCTGCCACAAAACCGGCGTTACCCCAAAGGTAGCCAAATGTCTCATTAATGTATCCAAAAACCAGGGTCGTGGCGAAGGTGAAGAGTAACGACATCATGTTCATTATCGTCCCAACGATAAGCTCTGACTCGGGGTAAGTCAGCTCTGTTGCTACATCGAAACTCACCGCCGTAAAACCGCAAAGAAAAGTTCTGAAAAAAAAACCGTTATGACTTAGTATTCTATATTGTTTTACGAGAATTCACTTTTAAATTATTTATTATTCACTTGTAATTAAAGAAAACATACTGACTAACATTGTAAGCTCCTGTAACTAACATGTGAAGGATTTTTAATTATCTGCAATAAATGTCATATACAAAGTTTTTGTTTTTGAATCCAGCCAGTGGCCTAGATTTTTGTTTGTGTTGTCTTTACTTATCATTTTTACATACTAAACTATCTATACTATACTATACGAACAAAGGATGTAAAAGCTTGCCACTTTACCACGTTAAGACATTGCAATAGGGTGCAAAAGCAAAAAACCTTTACATTTCTCTACTATACATATAATAGTAGTAAAAAGTTGATGCAAAACTTACCCAACAAAAGCCGCACTAACGAACATGATCCAGATCGTCTTACAGTAAATCAGCAGGATGGTGAACGTTGCCATAGCGACGGCAGACATGTAATAGACCGTCACAAGGATGACTTTGAACTTTTTCGTCCTGTCCAGGATAAAACCGTAGGCTACAGATGCTGACATCCCAAAAACTATCATGATGACGCCGCAATTTCCTGCATCTTCTTCTTTACCCTAGAAACGAAACAAAAGAAGAACAAAATTTGATTATTTTCTTAGAACAGAGACGCAAACCAGCATGCTGGTCATTTCATAGGAAGCAGCAAGTTACTACTTCACGCTGGTATTGTATAAAAGTGTACCAGTCCCAGTCTAGCCGTATGTAGCCGGCTACAGTGGGACTCTACTAGCATATAGACTGATAAACAATAATAACAATACCTAAATAAATTGTCAAAATAGCAAGATAGCATTGCTAGTTATCAAAATGTCAATAGACAACGTTTCTCGTTTAAAAAAGGGAGACCGCTCATTGTTACTAATAATAATTGCATAATGCCTTCCAGTGTTTGAAACCATCCAACTGTGTGTCAGTGGTCGATTTGGAAATAAAACCTTTGCATAAGGAATAATTAACTGAAAAGATAATGAAATAGTGGATGCCCCTTGAATCAAACACGTTGTATAGCAATTAGTAACTAATTGATTCAGGTGTTACTTTGCGGAGGTCCATATAAACCAATTGGAACAAAGTATCTTGACGCGAAATCACTTGCTAGCAAGTTAATTTGTTACAATTTGTTAGGAAATAGTTATTTGACAGGGATTTCCGCTCGTTCCTGACTGTTTTGTTCACGTTGGTAACTCAGGTACTTATAGTAATCGTGCTATTGTATAGCAGGGACTCGTATTTTCTTCCCAATATTTCCACTTAAATATATTAAAGTTATTTTGCAAGCATTGTTAGCAAACTTTGAGGTTTGAAGACTTTTATTACATCCAAATAAAGTTCTAAACAATTATACCAAAATAAAATCATCATATCTAAGAAACGTTAACGTAATATTTCACTTCTTTATTATTCCCCGTAAAACTTTCTAAGTAGCTACCATCAATAATACAATACGGAGAAAGCAAAAGCTAGTTTGAAAACTTACCGGAAAGTAGTTCAAAAATATCTGGCTCAGCAAAGTTGATAAACCATTGAAGCATCCATTATTGATACCAGTAAATACAAATAGAGCTAACAGATGTCTATGAGAAAAAATTCTCTTCAACGTTTTCATGTACATGCGTAGATTATTCTTGGTTTCTGTCCGTACTCTAGCTTGACTTAATGTTGGTGGTTGTTCTGGTCTAGACTTGAACGCTGAAATCATGTAATACATAAATCAGATGCTATACAATTTCTGCATAAGACAGCTGTGATAGATAGCTTGATTATAATATCAGTTTGAAAATTATTAATTAAAAGAAGCCTTTGAAATTTGGTAATCCATTTACATCCTTCAATGCTGTAGTTACATACTCACAAGCAGACAAAGGGCTTTTGATGTTACAGCGACTTGGTTAGCACGGAATGACGTCTACATGAATGTATTAGAAACTAGCAATCCGCCCTGAATTTGCACAGATACCATTAGGATCGAATGTAGATAAAAACCCTCTTTAAAAAATGAAATTACAGTGAAAACCGCATCCGATGCGTGGTTTAAAGGAGTAGGCGGCCGAAGGAATTAGGACAGACAGGAACAGATATCGACTTTGTTTTATACTTTGTAAAGATAAAGCAGATAAAGATAAAATGAACACAATGTATTTTAATGCTGAACCTAATAAAGAAGACTGATAAGATAAAATATGCAATGCCTAAGATGAGCTAATGATTGAGACATAGAAAATAAACAAGAGGAATACACAAGACAATAGTAAAGCAAACCAATCAAGTCTGTCGGAATTTAAAAAGTAACATGAAATTAACTTACTAAAAATTACTAAGGCTGCCGATGCGCTAGACACAATGGCAAAGAAGATAAACATTTTTAACAGGTCACTTCCGATATCCTTTGGATCCTCATGGTCTGATACCAGCAGAGGAGGCAAAAAGAAACCCACAACCAGACCGAACTGGAAACCAAAAACGCCAATACTGCAGGCTGAGGAAACCTGTAATTAAATAAGTATAAGATTTTAACTGAAGACAAACATAAATAGAAACAGTAAAAGCACTTAATTCTGTGAAACTAAATTTATTTTTTAACCATTATTAGCTACGAGTAATGAGTGCATACTTTGTGAACTAGTCATAACTGGAACCTAATTAGAACGTTCAGAAAATGAATATAAATTATGTATAGGTTCGGCTAATATGACACCGGTTGCGATTTTGATGGTTTTAGTTTTCTAGCATTACTTCATCATCATCATCTTCATATCAGCCGGAAGACGCCCACTGCTGGGCGTAGCCCTTACCCAAGGATGTCCACGACGGTCGGTCTTGTACATTACTTCATTAATCTTTATTTGAGGTGTAACGACAGGTAAATTGAGATAAAAGTTGCAATTAAATCAATCCAAAGTGGATTTTAGTTTTCAATTGGAAATATTAAAATATATAATTGGAAATTAAAACTTTTATATGTGTAAAGCAAATGAGTAAGTTCACACTGCGCTAGTGAAAAATTAAGTTTCAGGTAAATACAGGTACAAGGCTGGTTTAACTGGATCAGAGAGTAAACCTTCTCGGTCAGATGAATAAAACGGCGTACAAAGTTGCGAGCTCTCTAATAGACGGAACCCCTAGTTGGTGGTCACGAAACAGAGGTAAGTAGAATGCGGAGCTGTAAACTACAAAATAAGATTTAAAAAAATACCATATGACACACTAAACATAAAAATAAAGTACATATAGTTTAAAAATAATTTAAAATAAAAGGAAAACATTTAAAAATAAGTAAACTGTGTGCGTTTCGTAAGGCGATTTAAACATCCGGTGGACCTTAATATCGGCAATGGATCAGCGATTCTTGGAGTTGCTTGTTACCATGGGCGGCGGTGATCACTTCCCACCAGGTTAATCCACATGCTCGTTTCCTCCCTAATATATGAAAAAATAGAACATGCATTTCTCAATTGTTCTATGGAATTATAGAACAGCCGAGGTCACGTTTCAAAGCCTGGATTAACGTTATACTATAGTTTAATACTCCTATTATTCAATTACTTATCGTGTTTTGATAACGTTCCTGATAGACACAAATTACCGCAACCTATGAACGCCTGAACACCTGACCCCTATTTTTCCAAGTTGGCAGGTGACAAGTGACATTGTGACAGCGACAATTTGGCATTCAGTCATGTCTAACTCAAAGAGCTTTTGTATTGCCGGCCTTAAATAGTGGATACGTAATGAACTCTAAAGTGTCGTTGTCATTTGACATTGTGTTAGTTTAGTGAAATAGTGGCCAGAAGTGTCGCTTGCGCATTATCACCCCTGCCCTTTTCGTAACTCTCATATTGAATAATGCTTTCTTCAGCTATTAACATGCTCCGTGTATTCGCACGAACTACAAATGAACGTTTGGTATTCCTGGCGTACAATTTCCACCAACTCGCGTTTAAACTTCAAACCTAATCTAGATCTAAATGTTGCGTGCAACTTCAAATTGCAATTTTTGTGAGGAATTCCACGGTGAAGTCAAGGGAACAATGCTAATTTGTTCCTTTGATTTTGATTGGAAATTATTTCGGAGTTTTAATGTTGGATTTTTTCATTGTGATCTGTCTAATACAATTGCAGATAAATAGTTCGTTCATGTTTTACATAAAAATAGGTATAGTCTCTGCTGTAGACTTACAAAAAAGAACCACAAAACAAAAAGAAAATAGATAAATGTGATTGTATTAAAAACAGTATAATGCAGACTTTGATGCGTAATGTTGAATACATCAAGATATGTTTTTCAAGTATACCTATGTTTTGAGAAACAGGTACAGTCAAGGCCATAAATATATCTGGGGGCACGGCAGTGCTCCCACCAAGTCGAGCAAAAAAAAGCGGCACGGCCGTACCATCCTTAGAAGATCCCTTAACCTCCTGGGTCCTGGAGGTAAGAATTTTGTCGAAACTGATATTTTTTTCAAAAAGTCAATTTAGTTGGTGTCCCTTAATGTCGGAAAATTATTTAAAAAAATCATGGGGTTTTCCCCTCGAATTTTCTTTATGGCCTCAGGCGAGTACACAGGGACTCTGTCCTCACTCGAGAACAGTACAAATAAACCAAAATACTATAATGAATCAACTTTATTTGCATATTATATTTACAAAATTACTTATCTGTACTTATAATAGCATAGGCTTTTAAATTAGTATCATAATAAACAATTTTGAAGGTCAGTAACAAAAATAAACTCTTTTAAAATATACTACGTACGAGTAAAAATGTAACAATGGTACGAATTGTTATATTCTAGAGATCACAGTTACAATTTTTCAGTCTTAAGGCTGGACTAGGAACCGCCGAAGTTATATGTTCTGATATCCTTTGAATATTTTCAAAAATATTGCTATCTTCGTCGTCGCTTTTTGATTCAGATATAGCGGAACCATTACATCAAGATAATTTGTGACAAAACGTCTTGGCCCTCGAAATGATCGTCGGATTCGTCAAAGTTAAGGTACTTCTCTATTTCAGAGTCCTGTAAGGCTGAAAAACGTAAATAAAACATAGTTAACTTTCATGTAACAATAAAAATCTTATATTGTTGAGACCGTTAGTACTCGTACGAGAACATTAAACTACATGTAAAGACCGTTTGTACTCGTACGAGAACATAAACTTCAGAGCTATTTATGGCTAAAGTTTTTTAATTTTTTGGAGGAAATTAACTTACTGACATATGAAATACACCAAAAATTTACTAATGAAAATCAAACAAAAATATATAATTAGGCTTTCACTGAGATAAATCTGGATTACTTACCCCGGGGCATGGTGCGGCCGGTTGTGTCAGATGTCAAAGCCGCCCTGATCGCTGATTGGCCATCTACGGCTTGGTGTTAATTTTTCTAGGTTGACAGTTTCGTTCGGAAACGTTCTATGCATGTTAACTTGTTAAGCCGGTATGACATGCGGTAGTAGATTTTTGCAAATGTTATGTCCTCAAGTGGGGACCGGGGGTCCCAGGAGGTTAATTAGGGACTGAATAAGCCAACCGACTTGGTATAACATGGATCTCACAACTTTTTACGGTAGAGAACTTAGTTGCGAGACTTGGTTTTTTTTACAAGTTTGGTTTTTGATGGTATAATATTTCAGGATGCCAAAGAAACCTACACAGCGCTGTGAAATTGACAATAAGGTGAATGCCAACCAAAAACAAATATTTTTGGACATTATGGCAGTATGGATAATTATGATCTTACTTGTATACTTTAAAAACACAACCCTGGCAGCAATGGAATAACAACCGGTCTAATTCAAATGGCGACCTTTGACGTTAATCTCTAACCGATCTTATCTAACTGTCAGTTCTATATTAAAGTACCCAACATGTAAGTTGCTCGGCAAATTTGTACCGTTCAGCAGCAATTCCCCTCAGCGTGGGGAATTATGCACCACTAGTTCCTCTAATCAATTCGGTAAGTAATTTTCGCAGCCATTAGCTGCACAATTATCGTTCTGGGACAGCTAAGCTAGATCGACTTGAGTAAGACGTCTCAAGTGCCGGAATGTTAGGGTTGTGTATGTTGATGATTTTATTGATAGGTAATTCACGTAATAATAATACTTAATAATGGCTTTTATTTTGTATTGACGTTAAGAATACTGTAATAATGTAAGATTTAAATAACTAATGTATGACAGTATTCTATTTAATAAAATTCCACGAAACTAACTAGCATTCAGGAAGCAAGTCATATTGAGAGTTAGGTGATGGGTGAATGTCTAAGCAAATGAATGAAGGTATTGTGGCTAGGCAATTATTTCTTATGATAAAATAAGGCACTTAATTATATTTCATCAATCATTCTTCTATTAATTGTACTTACTAATTATAATTATTATTTATTAAGTAAACAAATAAATTGTAATAACAAGTAAGTATTATTATTATTATTTTCATGGAAAAGGGTGGTAAACTAGCATGCGGGTCACCTGATGATAACTGATCACCGCCATCCAAAGGAACCAGCAATCCTAAGAGAATCGCTGATCTCTTGCCGCCCTGAAGGTATTCAATCCATAGGCCTACAGATCTCTCAATAACACACCACAGTCTTCCAACGAAGCTTACTTTATCTGTCTTTACGTAACATTTAGCAATTATATCTCATTGTTATTAAAGTTTCATTTAAAAAAATGGGCAATCAATCCGTACAATTTTAGAAATCGCAACAAAAAACACGCGAATTAAGTAACAGTAGGATCATGATATTGGTAATTACTACAACTCTGTTGTTTAAATTATCATGTGTCCCGACAGTGCAAGTATAAATAAAAGATTATGAAGTAAATAAAAATAAAACAAATTAACATGACATTCAACCCTAATCGAAATTGTAAGAGAATAGTTCAATTTACGCGTCGCTTTGTTACATTAATGTAGGCGATGCGATGGCGACGATAGAAAATGAATACGTGAAGTCAAGGCAAGTAACAAACCACAGAATCATAACAGTGAAATACATAGCTTGCTAAAACATAACCATTTCTTTTGACTTTGCCGTAGTTGGGTAAAAAGGGGCAAGCTCGTACGTTGAAAAGGCACGCAGGATTATCGGCTTTGCAGACGAAAGAATTGAGATCTAAAAGGGCGTTAAGTTTACACCTAGACTAAGTTAAAACGCTAAAAACTCAGCTGATCATACCACGGTTCTGATAAATTGCCATAGTTCTTGTCTGTGTCTCCCCATCGGCAGACTAACGCCGTGTTTCCATTTCTAAAGTATGGGTCATTCACGTACCAACCGTCAAATTTCACGTAAAAATATTGTGTTAAAATTTAACTGCTGCTAATTCATTGTTTACTTCGAACATACAACCCGGACGTAAACTATAATATAGAAACATGAAGCCTGTTAACATTCCGTTCTACGAATATCACCCGTAAATCCTGGATTCCAGCAAAGCATTGCTTTGCTACCAGAATACCGCGTTCCAAACGGTAACATGACTACACTGCACTGTCACTGCTCTGCTTACATAAACAGAACCGTAAGTTTTCGAAATAACCACCCAAATAGCACACAAAGCGCAATAAAGCCTGTATAGTAGTAGAGGTAATCACCTTTATACAACTACTATATAACTTATACAAAGATAGATGATCAGGGTCTGATGATGAAACAGAAAAGAGAAATAAGGATACATTTTCAGAAAAAAACGTCGTCGAAACGTCGAGGTAAATCAACAATATATTTTTATCGCGCTAAAGTCCCGATAATGTTATAAATACATTTTCAGAAACTTAAGCAATGCCGCCTTAATTATAAAATTTAAAACCGGCAATACATAAAAGAAAAAATATAATAGCCCTTTTTAATATACTTTCAAATTAATAGTAATATTTTGATGCAAGGGTCGTCGTGTTGGGAAAGGGTTAAGTAAATAAAATGAAATAGGAAGTCAACGACAGCTTTCATTTTAAGTTATATTACAACCGTATAATAAAAAGTTATTACATTTGTCAATTGGTAAATAACACCAAACGTTATGACCATCCTTAGCACAGTATCCATAGCACATTGTGGCCTATCGAAGTCATTCCAGATTACGAGTACAGCTACGTTTCCAAATCGAATCCTATCTTAGACCACCGAAGTCACAGCTGCGTAGTCTGATAGGTCAACAATTAACCGGATCACTACAGGCGGAAGAGGTTATCCGGAGGTCTCTTGTCGAATGTTTGCGGTCTGACCAACGCTTTAACGACTGCCATGTAACCAAACAGCACAAGTTCGGTCAAAGGAGTACAGTGGCTTGAATCCAGTCGAAGGAACTTAGTTGGTTATGGATGGTTCGTTTCCCGGAGTGTTTTTAGACTACTAATTTACTGCTAATGATGAGTATTGCGCGTCTCGTTTATTTCAGTTATTTTCACAGCCTTATGTCCTATGGCATTCTGATTTGGGGTAAGGCAGCCGACATTGAAACCATTTTTGTTCTGCAGAAGAGGGCAGTTCGGTCCATCTACAACCTTGGCTCTCGTGATTCACTGAGAGAACGCTTTAAAGAAATAGACATCCTTACAGTAGCTTCACAATATATATATGATGTAATTGTATATACGCATAGGAACTTTAATTCCTTCAAGAAACTGTGTGATGTCCATCATTTCAACACACGAAATAAAAATAAGCTTTTTGTACCCAAATTCCGCTTAAAAAAAGTTAGCAAATCCTTTCTAGGGAACTGCGTGAGGTTCTATAATAAAGTGCCTGTGGATGTATGGGAATTACCTCTAAATGCATTCAAGAGGTATATTAAAAACACGCTATTGAAAAAAGCTTATTACAAAGTCGACGAATATATATGCGACGATTTGACTTGGCCAGTTCTAAAGGCGTGAATATTTAATTTAAATATCGGCTGTTCACTATTTAATTTAAATATCTTTGACTTTAATAAATAATTGTATGTTTGTGACATTTCTAAGCATTAATCTTTTTTTTTTTTTATCACTTAATTTTATTCCTATTAATTATGTATGACATCCTATTAAAGTGTAATTATTATTTTGGAGCACATTGTGATGTTTTTCGCCAGACGAGCCGTATTCAATTTCTCTTTTGTAGTCGTACTGCTTGAGTATGTCATGCTCGCTTAAAGGGCATTGCTTACGGTGGCGTCGTTGATCGGGTCGCCACCTTCCCTGCAATATGGTTGAGGGAGACGATGGCTGAGATACGCGTCATACTCGTGATCGGGTGCTGTTTGTGGGGTCCGGACTATTCATGCTGCAAAGACTAATGTAATTCTCAAAAATCCTAAAATGTAGGTACTTAAATGCGGTTTGATGTGGGAGACTTCATCGTGTTGTCTGTTTATTTATATTTATATATATAACTAAATATAGACATATATTGAGTTGTTATTGTTATATTACTGATTTTGTTGGATTTTCACCAATTTTTTTTTTTTCGACATGAATATTTTTATTCTTATATTCTTTTGACATTCGGAGACTATACATCTCCAAGTAATATTGTACAATTTGACCGTGGAGGCGTTTTACACCTCTGCTAAGCATAGATTAAGGTAATTAATTTGTTTTGACCCTTAGAGACTATACATCTCTAAGTTATTTAGACTAAGTATTTGATCAGGGACCACATACATCCCGATTCTAATTTCTTTGACCTGGGGACCCTATACATCTCTTGGTCAATCTGTACTAGTGCCAGTTCGTTCAATGTGCTTAAAGCTTGCTGTGCTATTTATTATCTTTTTTTTCTTTCTCACACTTTATGTGAACTATTGTTATGATTGTGTATATTGCTCTGTAATCTTGTTTTCAAAAGAGAAGAAAAAAAAAGATAAACTGCTGAGTTTCTTGCGGCGTTTCTTCTCAGCAGATTCTTCCATTTTCCGAAGCGCTAGTAGATTCAGACATGTAAAAGAGCCTATATGGCCTACTTGCAAAATAAATTTTTCATTTTCATTTTCATTTTCATTTTCATATTGAATACTGTGAAAAAAACTTGAACACTCGCATACTTCGAGAGATTATTTCCGTATACCCGTAGAGGTAGAACTGCACAGTTTTAACTGCATTTGTAACAGTGAGTAGATTCGCTTACTTCTGACTGCAGACGAAACTGTCGTGAGACTAATTTCGATACAATGGGATCAAAGCTCGATTTTGTTGTCTTTCTCTATTTCTCTTGTTGAGTAAAAACACCGAGTTACTAAACGAGAGGTGGCCACTCGGGCTGGCCGTTTAGATCGCATTCATATAATTCTTATTAATAAAGTAATTTACGATCGGATTAGTTGACCCTTCGATCTTCGTCAATATTTCTTCATTTTAATTGATAGACAATCGTAATCGTTCGTACGTCTCTCGAAGACTTCGATTTGCAACATATAGAACTTGATAAAAAATGCTCCGAATTGCGGTCAATTTTGTGATTACTGCTGCCTTCAAAAAGAACTGTGCATGCACATCATTTTTAACTCTTTGTGCCGCAG
This sequence comes from Ditula angustiorana, assembly GCA_963691745.1. Classification (NCBI taxonomy): domain Eukaryota; kingdom Metazoa; phylum Arthropoda; class Insecta; order Lepidoptera; family Tortricidae; genus Ditula; species Ditula angustiorana. The sequence continues at coordinate 6,145,721 of OY829495.1, forward strand.
TTGTGACTGACGCGTATTAAGAGATCAATTTTAAAAGTGTTATTTCTAAAGTTTAGTAATAATTAAAATGGGATTTAAATGAGCGCTTCAAAATGAGGTATGCCTCATAGGATAATCAGGCGTCGTTCTATGGAACGCCTGATTATCCTCGCTGATGTCCTTTTTTAATGATGATATTTTAGACTGATTCTCATTCGTTATATGCTTGATCTACATAAATCATACTTACTTATACCAAGATAAATACATTTTATTTCTCTTGAATAATTTATATAATATTTTACATAATGCGATTGCAGTTTTTTCTTAGTATTTGACTACCTAAGAAACCGGAAAATACAATCACAAAATCGAGGTGAAGTTTAGCGGATGTCTTACTATCATTTCGTGATTTGCTCTGTATTCCTACAAAAGTTCAAATGAACAATACTAACGCAAAAACATGATTGATTCGCGTCACCGAAACATTTCGCAAAAACAAGGACGTACACCCAATGCGCCATTTGCGGAAAAATGCCACGAATTCGTGAACAAAAGCTAAGCCAATTTATGACGCCCGCGCACAAATGGGATAACCGTTCCGTAAACATTACACGTAATGCTTTCGTCAGGTAAAAGACAACATGATTATATCGTTATACCTATTTCTACCAGGTTGACTATTAACCCTTTGAACTCACCTAATTTGATTCACTTTTGAAATTAATTTACTTTATCCTCCCTAACATAATAGTGGGACATCAAACGGTTCTGGCCAACAAGCTAAAAGCCAGTAGTTTGTTACTGCTTTTCGTACGGTGAGTAAAATATATGAAGACCCAAGGGAGAGGGATCTATAACCCGGCAATGGATAACAGAATGTTGAAATCTTTTCTTGGAACATTACCAAAGTCGATGTGTTCCTTTCTTTTAAAGGAAAACGTCACAATCAAAGACAAAGACGCCATAATATGATTGTGTTAATTAATGTAGAAGGCGTTTATAAATAAGAAGGTAAGTAGCTATCTATTTATTTTCATTAAAATATATACGGACAGACAGGATGGTGCGAATATTGCAATTCTGTTTGAATCCCTCGGATACGGAACCACCTCTTTTATGAAACCATGCATTTTAGTTTCCGTAATTATACTAGGAACCCTAATAGTTAGACCACGATCGCCTGTCTCTCCAATTGTATGACGTGGTTACTTTTTCTCGGAAACAATACACATATTTACGCATATAATACATGTAAAAGATATAAAATGTAAAGCAAGGGATTTGTTTTATCCTCACAGAACAAAAATATACGTTGATCCATATCAATGTAATGGTTAACTTTATGAATTATATATTCCATAACCTATTTTATGAAAGCGTAAGATCACACAATCAAGACGAAGATCAGCAACAAACATATATTTTCCGCTGATCAATTTCATAATTCACTCACCTCTCTCTCCCCAAACCATATGCTTGACAGCTTTTGCGGTACGCTCAGCATCAGGACTTGGGATAAAGCCACAACGGTCTGACCAGCTAGGGTTAAATAGAAACCGTCAGGATTCGCTGAGAAGATCTTGATGCAGGATCCTAGAGCAGTTCCAGTGGACCCAAGAATTGCTGTCCATCTGAGGCTCTGTATTAACAACAAACCAACGTTTTACTGTCTAAGTCTTAAAATTTGGGCTATTCATTATTTTGAGTTGATATGTAATAAACAATGCCTTTGTGCAGCAGTGAAACAATCAAAGAGCCTTTTTTTAATTTACAACTCCTCGAAATTATAGCCAACGACCATTATTCTACATACCTTAAGACTATTGAAGGAAATGTAAAATTTAAAGAATTACTTACAATTCTGTCCATCAAGCTAGCAGCAGGTAGCGCCAGAGGCAAATAGCAAGCCATCATGATAAGAGACGTCAAATTGACATGCCAATTAGATATCCCATAGAATTTGGATACTGCATTTGGTATAATGGAATACTGTAGCCACTGAGATGAATTACACACCATGTATAGCACGTATAAAGACAACATGTACCATCTTTGGGGATACAGTTTCAAAACCACTTCTTCCTTTTCGGTTACAGGATAATGGTTTCGAGCATCTTTCTTGGTCTGTCCATTGCTAGTTCTTTCAACCAGTTTCGTTTGATTCTCTTTGCTGGCATTCAGCGGTTGACTTTCGTCTTCCGTCATGTCTTCCAAATTTGCAACTTTTTAAAATATTGTAGTAAGATTTTCTTATATAACGGTATGCCGAAGAAGACTCCATAAGATTTTTAGTCTTTGTTCTTTTTGGAATAAATAAGAGACAGATTAAAATTCTGAAACAAATGATTTAGCTTTTCTTATAAACAAATTTTTGTTATTCTATTTTGATTATAAAAATATCTGATCTGTTTTCTATACCGAACGTGTTAGCTTCAATTTTTTGGAGTAAGTGGTTCAAAACAGAAATGAGATTTTATATAATACTTAGTATCTTATCGCTGTAATACTTAGGCGTCGTAAAAGGATATTGTTCTTAAGGCTAGACATTAAAATCTGTGACTTTACTATGCTCATGTTATTATTATTCATGCTTGGATTCTCGTTATCAGAAGCCGCTTAGTATATTTTATATTTATGAGATATTTTATCTTGTTTGATGTTATATTTACAGTAAGTAGTATCTTCAATCTTGTTTGCTTTGTTTTAAATTTAATACTAGCTTTTATCTCCAGCTTCACTCGTCACTTAACTCGCTTTTCGGAATGAAAAGACAGCAATACTCTATTTGCCCCCTTTATCACAAAAATTAGAAGTGCTACATTTTGATATGAAAATAAATAGATGACTTATAGAGAGTTAGATTTAAATTCACATATTACAAGTAAAAATATTTTTGGTTAGATAAACAAGTAGAACAGTTTATACCGTCAGTGTAAGTTTACGATACGCAGACGGAACGTATAGACACTAGCTCGACCAATGTAAGACTGAAGTGCGGCAGTTGACAGGATGAATGTAATTTCCTACTTACCACATTGACGAACCTAGCAAATAATCTTTAACGACGTCGACCAAGTAGAAATAGGTGTGAATTGGAAAACGACATTTCATCATTAACATTTCCTTTTATAGTTAATGACCCGTTATCGTCATGATAAAGGTTTTTGCCATCAGTCTTCGGGTAGGAACCTTGTGGTTTGGTATATATTAAGTAATTTACATATAAGACTATAGAACAATGCGTGCTAGAATAAGTAGTCGCTGTTTTAAGTAAGCAACTTCGGCAGGATTGACAAATTCACCATAAAATTTAGGTTCTAGAGTGTACATTTCTAATTTGGACTCCATGTTATATGCACTGGTAGGTACAGACACACCGAGTGAATGTTGATCCACTAGCATATGTAGCATATAAGTAATGTTCTTTATCACCTTCACATAGTATATAATAATATAATATGTTTGTTTGTTAGTTTGTATGTATATAGGGGGGGTAATTTCAAAAATTCTTTCACAGATAGAAAGCTACACTATTCCTGACAGATATAGGCTACTCATTTTACGTGAACGACCAACACTAACGACAGTCGTGCGCTTCCGTTAGCAGTATATAATAAAGTCGCCATCGGTTCCTGTCTGTCCTAAATCCTTTTAGTGTTTGTTCGGCCGCCTTCTCCTTCCCAACCACGCAACGGATTCTGATACGGTTGTCACTGTGATTAAGATTTTGTTATGAAAGGTTTGTATGGACATTACATCTGAATTATAACCTATGTATGTCTGTATAATTACTTCTAAATGACAGTGAATACCGGATCAAAATCCGATGCGTGGTTTAGAAGGAATAAGCGGCCTAAGATATTATGAGAACAGACAAGAACAGATATCGACTTTGTTTTAGGTATACTATGTCCTATGTATCGCACGTTTAGAATTAAAGCGACCCATTTCTGAATTATACACGTCCCAAAATATCACCTTAACTGAAAGACATAGGGTGTAATTTTGGGAAATGTCATACTCAGAATTGAGTCTCTTTAATTCTAAGCGTGCGGTATGTGTGAGATCCCTTAAAGGGATAAGTTTGCCATTGTACATCACTGTGTCTCTTTTTTTTAATTTATGTTTTTTGTACAATAAAGAATTTACATACATACATACATACATACTATGTAAAGAACATTAAATAGACGCCCTGAGTTACTTTTAATTAGCCTAATATAATCTCCAAATTTATTTTCGTTAATGGCTGTAAAGGATTGTATTTAAATGTTAGTTTACAGGGGCTTTAGAGCTGAGAGTTTTTTTGCTTTATTTTATTTCGTTTCGCATTCAGGTCTATTTTTATTTATTTGAATAAATCTTGGGTTTCGCTTCTACGTTTATTAATTGTCTAAATAGTATTCATTTAGGTCTGCTATCGTAAATGCGACGTGGAGGTAAAGTAACATGTTTAACTGCGTTTAATTGAATAACCATACACAACGTCCAAATAGATTTACACGCTTTTACAATTATTATTTTAACAGAATTAGTGTTATAGCTTTAGAATTAGTGTTTTCGCATGAACATATATGTCGCAGAGACGAACTTGCACGAGCACGGCACTGGTTTCGCGGAGTAGCAAGGTAATTTGTTCCAGTTTGTTATAGCTGTTTACCTCGACGTTCCAGTCTTATTGTTACGGCTAAGGTCACGGACAGACACCAGTTTCACGGAAATTTTAAACAATACATTGTAAGTCCTTCATAAATTTCTAACCTAGGACTATCGTAACCAATTTGACCTCCTGCCATCTCTTGTTACTCAGCTGACAACAAAGCCTTAGCTCTGAAGCAAGTATTTGCTTAAAGCTGAGTGACACTTTGTCCTATTTTATTCCTCCGCCATTGTATCCCTAAGCCGAACTAAATTGGCTCTGAAAACAAAATTGACCTTAATTTTGTGTTAAAATCAGTAAGTATAAAAGTCTAGCAGGGTAAAGAAGTTGCTTTGGCCTTTGTGAGGAATATTTTAAGTTTCTAGTGTCGATTAATTACTAGCCCTTAAAATTACACTTTCCCAACTGGAACTCTGATCCTGAGAAAATAACAAAAACGTCATCCATAATTACAATTTGTCAAACCTATGTTTCCTAAACAGCTAAAACTAATGACTATATCTTGGACAGGGATGTCTGGAAATGATCCCAACCTGCATTGGCGATCCCTAGCTCCAAATAGACACCTACTCTGTTAAACATTTAAGATGTAAAAATAACATTTTAATTTTGATTTATTTAAAAAAGGTTACACCTCGTTGTAGATTCCAACCTGCATTCTCTACGGTCTTGAGCTTTAGTCATCTATTCTATACCCGCATTCCTCGGGAAGTCATCCACCCAACGTTTAGGTAGTCGTCTTTGTGGTAAGTTACCAAAGGACCGTCCGGATCGCTACCACCATCTTGCTCGCTAATCCTGTCTCTAAGCAGCAGTGCTTGCACTTTTGTGTTCTGGCGTGGAGAGCAAGACAGCCGGTATAATTACTGGCACAAGAGGTATTTCTTCTTAGCCCTCTGGGTTGGCAACGCATCTGCACTCTCTTCGATGTTGCGAGTGTCTATAAGCGGTGGTGTACACTTATCATCAGGTGACACACTTGCTTGTTTGCTATCCTATTTCATAAAAAAAATTTAAACAAATAAATCACGACTTATTTTTTTTACATCTTCGAGTGCACTTGTGATTCTCAATTGGCTGCTAATGCTTCCGGTAGCCAAACATGGATGTTTGTACAAATAGGACAAAAAGCTCTTAGGACATGTCAACATACTCCAAAGCAAACTGCTACAGCACAGCCGCAAAAGTTTTCTCTGCCCTCCCATCAGTTGGTCGGACGGGAGGATTGCAATAAATTCAATATAACTTCCCTTGTCGCCTGTCACTGACAGTTGTAGTCGTATTGTAATGGATTTTGGATTTTTTCGGCTTGTTTTAACCACTGTGTGAAACTTTGCAGTCGGAGCGTGTAAACTTTATGAGGGTTACATTGCTATAAAGAACCAGTTCGTTGTAAAGATTTGTCTTTGAAACTTTGAAGTTAACCGAAACTGGATTAAACTGGATTAGTCTCATCCTGATAAATTGTTGCTATATTTTTGGAATTCGTGGTGAAAAGTCAAAATAACGTTGACTGTGAACAGGGTCTACGGTGGACGGGAAAATCTTATAAAAATTGATTTCGCTAATATTGACTGAACTTAATGTAGATAACCCATGAAAATATAATTAAATTCCCTGACGATATTTTCAAGATTTACCCAGGCCAGAAATAAATCTAGATTTTCATTGCTTTTTTAAATCATGACCTAATATTTAATATTAAATCTGAAGACAGCGATATCATCTGTGATAATTCCGATGACAGTCTCTTTAAAAAAATGATCGACCATTATCTTCTTGTTATGCCTCTTCAGTCAGTCAGGTTGGCAGACAAGTCTTCCGTGAGATTGAAAAGTTCGGCAACACTTGAAAATTATATTTGCAGTACCATACCACGACTTCTTCCTCTTTATTTATTAACATATTTATTGCTCTTGCTTCACCGAAAACTTAGAAGTAGTGAGTTTTACACTTAATTGCGCGCATAAGTTTCAGAAAGTTAACAGATGTGAGCCGGGGTCCTGACTTTGCATGTTTAAGTACAAGTTTACCATTATACCACCACTTCTCTATAAAGACTATAGTCAGCCCACAGTAGTGCGACTCTGTAATATTGTGATTTTTCTATAGGAACCCATTAGAATGCCTATTATTTTGACTAATTTTGACCTTCTTTAGTTTGACAGTTTTTTAAATATCCTTTTTTTACGATAAATAAATAAATAAAATAAATAAATAAATATCTCGGGACAATTTACACCAATTGACCTAGTCCCAAACTAAGCAAAGCTTGTAATATGGATACTAGACAACGGATAAACATACATATATAGATAAATACATACTTAAATACAAATAACGTCCATGACTCAGGTCCAAACATTCGTATTCGTCACACAAATATTTGCCCATACCAGGATTTGAACCCGGGACCTCTTGCACAGTAAGCAGACACATGTGCCACTGTGCCATACAGGTCGTCAACTCCAGTCAGGTCGATGATTGTGTTCATGCGATTTGTTTCAAATTTTAAAACTAATAATAGTTATTATGATAAATAGACAAAGGGAAGAAAGGATACGTTCGCATTTATACGTCACTATCTCTTTGTATTGCAATATAAGTATTTTTAGTATGACCAATCCCAGTGTCTCGGTTTTCGTGCACACAAAAAATATAGGTATTGCAATCCCTAGTTTAAATAAACTTACATACATTTAAAATGGTCTTTGGACAGACAGATGGTCTAGGCCACTCTAGGCCACAGTTTATAAATGCTGTGCCTAGGCTTCGTACTCGGCTCTCGTTGGCACCATTTGCGTATGAAACCCTAAAAACCACAGGATTTGTGGAAATTTTGCGCCCAACTGCATACAAATTCTTTGTCTCTTAAGTTTTACCTTAACGACACATAGTTTTCGTGGCAACCGCACCGGCAGTGACTTTTCGACGTTTTCTTGAATTTAAGGTTTTAGAACAAAAAACTGTGATGAAAGCTTAAAAAGAAAGTCTAGAGGTGCAATTTTTACATCTCACCAGATAGCTAAACTTCACCTAAGTGACCGAAACGCTAAAAACGGCCATTTTGGCGAACTGTAATCATCGGGTGAATTTCAAAACTCGCACGTTGCACTCCAGCAGTCAGCCGTAGGAGTCTTAGGTCTTAGAAGTTAAGTTTAAGTATCCATTTGGAGTACTTAAAAACTTAACATCACTAAAAGCAACGAATTTTTTTAATGATCCCGGCTTTCTTTGGCAATCCCTGACCTCAAATAGTATATGTATACCTTACTGTGCTTAGTACTTAAGATGTAAAAAATTATGTTGACGTTGTTGCTGTTTTTAATATTAATTTATTATTGGATTTTTATAAAAAAAAAAATTGCGTGATTTACTATTAAGAGTTCAATTATATTGTCTTTTAAGAGTTCAATTATTTGTATACCTAGTTGAGTTTCTTACTCTCTCTCATCAGAGATTTTTTCCGAATCGATGGTAAATTTTCTGACACTCCTAAGTGCTTCTGTAAGCTGAATCTGTATAAAAGCATTTGACTTGGATTCTAAATGGATGCATCGATCCTATCAATATCATTTCGATAAATTGACTTTCAAGATCAACCTTCGATCGATGGACTATCGATCGTTCAACATCCCTAGTGGAAAGATTCTAAATGGACGCATCGACTTTAAAAGGTGGCTACGCCGTTTGGACTGCTACACGCGTCTTCAGTAGCCACTTCAGATAAAGAATTTCAGTTTTTACCTTTAAAATCTCGTTTTACTATTTTAGCGTTACAAGGATATTCGTAACTGATAAAAGAATGTTCGATTAAACTGAACTAAAGCAGTAAAACGATTCTCACGTCTGCCGGTCGCAAGTTCTATTCGAGTTATTCGATTGGCGTTCGATGCATAATAATAATCGGTATGCGATTATATGGATTCCGAGCGATGGGCGATTCCATCCGATTCTTCATCTCGGACCTTTTTTTGTACGTGTTCTGAATTTGAAAGGCTGGAAGCATTAACATTCGGATGGTAGGTTAATTTCATGTTATAGTTCTGGGATCGAGTTAATTTTCATAAACTTAATAAGCATCATAATAGCATAACGTGTTGCATCAGTACCGAGATTTGTAAGAAATGGTCTGTATATTCTTGTAATAGCATTTACAATTTCAAAATGGAAATTATAAATCTGAATTTCATTAGCAAACGGTTTTTTTTATTGGTGTATTGTACCTACCAAACATAATGGGGTCTCAACTAATACAAAAAGTAACTTACTAACTTAGATCTTAGCCTCCAAAACGAAAGCATGTCACTGATACAAAAGCACTGTAAATCATTAATTACAGATAGGCAGCAATAGGCAGCATAGGCAGCAATTCAAAATCAAGAAATATTATAAAAACAGCTTACTCCTTTTACCCATTCAATGGTCAACTGGAAGAGATTACTTAAAAGTTTACTTATGTTCTTTTGTACTTCAAGAAACAACGCATTTTAACCGTCATTCAAAAACTATCAAGAATTATCTCATTTAAGCCAATTCCTATATACAAACAAAAGGTCGTTTAACCTACCTGCCGTCAGATTTTAACAGATCTCCCAAAGAACAGTGTCTCAATTAAAATTAACTTGTCTTTTTGTTAAGTCTATGCAAAGGAAAAACAAAAGTTCACGGCAAAAACATTATCATCCTGTTTAACCTTCCCCGCAGTTGAGTGAAAAGAGACATCCATTAAGATTCCATAAATTCTGCTTAATCAAGTAACTCAATCAAATCAAGAGCTCCCAGAGAGATAAATTAACCCTTCAACAACAGCAAAGAGGTAGAGAGCCGTCTAGAACCAGAGTTTAAAATAATAGTGATGTCAAAGCTCTGAAGCAATTAACGTAATATAAACTGGGACTTCGATTAAGTTTAGCCAATTCACAGATAGGACACTGCATTGATAATAATGTGGTTATGAATGCATGTATTTGTTGTACAAAAAAACTTTTTGCAGGTGGTAGGATCTTGTCCAAGGTCCGTTCGGATCGTTACCACCATCTTGCTTGCTAATCCTGCAGCTAAGCAGCAGTGCCTGCACTGTTGTGTTCCGGCGTGGAGAGCAAGCAATACAGCCGGTGCAATTACTGGCAGAACAGGTATTCCATCTTACCCCTCTGGGTTGGCAACGAATCTGCAATCTCTTTGGTGTTGCGGGTGTCTATACGCGGTGGTGATTACTTACTATCAGGTGACCCACTTGCTTGTTGGCCTTCCTATTTCATAAAAAAATGACCAAAAGGGATACAGTGATGTACAAAGTCGACGAAAATGGCCGCGACGAAAATTTCATAACAAATGGCGTCATCTCTCGTCAGTGGTCACTGACAAGTGACCAAGTTGAATGAGATAACTTGATCAAGTTTCTCATAGATGACATCGACATAGTTATACTTTAAATACCTAATTAATAATGTAATGTAATGACGAAGCACATTGAAAAATTCGCAGGGTATAATAGTTGGTAATGTAGCGAAATTGGCAAAACGCAAAGCACAAAATGCTGAGGTTGCACGTTCGAGTCCTGCCTTTACCCTAAATTTTCTTTGTTTTGTCATTACATAGCATTAAAATTTATTGTTTTCTTTATGACAAGGTAATTTATTTTGGCCCAGTAAGCTAATTAATTAGAGTTCACATAAATCTGTTAACTAAAATATAATAATATGTTTGGTACTTTTCTTTGAATATTTTTGTTTCATTTTTGATCTTCACAGTAGGTTAAGCGAGGGTTTTATGAAGAAGGAAGTTAGACTGTCCCGTCTGTCTACAATTTTATCGTCTTACTCACCAACTGTAAATTGTTTCGCCTAATTTGAAATTCCTATTACCTAGGGCAACAATGATCTGTTCCGATGAATTTATCTTAATTACTGAACCTGGTCAGGCAGGTACTCGAGTAAAATTCCTGGTGCGGCTAATTCGTATTTAGATTCATCTTAAGTACCGATAAAATCATCAATTTTTGCAGTGGTTTTAGACGTTCAACTCACAAAATATTTAAAATTAAATACAGTGACTAAAAATAAAAGCTCACCAAAACTGATTACTGGTCCTAAATATAACTGCTATAGTATTATTTTTTTCCTCTCTGCGGCACTCTCTGACTAGTATCAGAAGAGAGACACGCATAGAGAGACGTTGAGTGACGAACGCGCCAGCCCTTGGGTCTCCAGAGGTGTTAATATTGTTTTTTAAACTTTTAAATAAACTGTGGGTGCCAAGTCCCTATGGCCCAAGGGTCTCTATGGCGATGGCAGCAAAAATGTAACTGTCGCCAAAACAGGCACATTTGCGCAGAGCCGGATCTACCTTAAGGCTTTTTTGGCTTCGGCCCAGGGCCACGTGGATTCAAAGGCCCAGCTAAGACAGGTCAAAGTCAAAAATAGACGATAATGCGAAAAAATCCACAATTTTATTTACTTTAAGTAATTAGGTGGGCCCCTAAGTAGTATTAGCCCAGGGCCCCCTAAACTCACGGTCCAGCCCTGAATTTGCAATGTTTTGCTGCCTCCGCCATAGCAGCTCTACTTGCCTCTACTGCCGTTTAGCCAAGGTAGGACGGTGCCAGAGTATCGACGCATGTAGCGTCCCATACTAAGAGCCGTTCCAATTGCCGTGAACTTGAAAGTTTGTAGGTTTATCTTTAAACTCCACTTATTTTACTAGTTGATTCAGTTCAACATCTTTATAATCGGTCTTGCAATTTAGTCTTTAAAAAAGCGTAATAAAATTGACGAAACGTTTTTAAAATACTTTATTAAACACAACAGAAACTCGGTAACGAATCTGAACGCTATCGAGAAAGTATAAAATTTCAGGGTAGTTATTACGTGTTGTTAATAAATGGCTATCGCTATCGCTTTCATTATAGAGACAGGGCTGATACTTTTTTTATTGCAGCCACGAGTATTAATAAGCTTAAAATCAGGATTTTAGTCTTCAAAACTATTGTCAGTTATATATCGGATCTAAATAAGTAATGTTTTCCGCTAGGCTTTTGGTAAACCTTTATAATTTGTTCAGTAATATAATTTTTTACACAGAACTGATCGTTAAACCCAAAAAGTTAGTACAAAACCTTTGCTGACCTATAATATAGTTAACATCCTACAGATTACAAGCCATAAGACTTCCAATTTAATGGTTCTTTTTAATCGTCAAAGGAAAAAAATGGCATTGTTTAGATGATTGTGATTTTCTTTTTAGAATAGTTATTTCTGATCAACTCTAATCTGAATCAATTATGTTTCGCGGTTAATTGTGGCAAACTGTGATATTATTTCACTTTTATTTTTTATTATTATTTCAATTTTATCTGCTGTTATAATAACGTCATCTCTTGATTAGACAACATTGCCTCATTATATACCATGAGTTGTCAGCGTGCGCATTATTTTGAACAGAATCATTTTATTAATGAGCCATTGCAATTACGGTTCCTAATGCGACACTTCATAGCGTTATCTAAAGTTGTACAAAATTCTGTTTCCCAGCCATTAGTGAAGAACGACCAATTAAACTTTAACTCGGCTGAATGAAACGTAAACTGACAGTCAATCAGGGTACAGTAGGCCTGAGTCTCATTTTAAAGTTGGATATTGAAGACAAGCAAAAGAAATAGCTATAAAGTCAAAGTCAAAGTCAGTTATGAAACTTTTGCAATGGTATATGTATTCAACATTACTTAACAGAACTTCAGACTACTGGACTTGTTTTAGTCTTTTCAGTTTTGATTTACTTTTTACGCAGTTGCGTTTTTTGATTTTTTTATTGTACATTTGATAGGCATAGCAATAAGTTCCTCGAAGCTATCTATAGCACGCAAATTTGACCGCAAATACAAAGCATTTATCCTTTACTAACTGGTTAAGATGTAATTAAAGGAACCAGTGCTGGCATTGACAATTAATGAATTTGTTTTTTTTATGGAATCTAATAGCTAGTCTAACCTTCTGTACTCCTGTGTTCACTGCACATAAAATTTTAGTAACTCTACCGGCTGGCAGAAACATAACTGGTTTAAAGTAACAGTTAGCAGTTAATTTACTATCTCATCTAACTCCTCGTTTCGGGAGGAAGTGGAGACGCACGGAATCATTTCGAAGTTAACTCTAATGGCTTTCGTTCATTTTGGCCTTTTGAAATTCTAAAACGCGTTTCGTGTAAGACAATTTTTGGAGACTTGTACGAAATAACTTTATTTAATGCGTTGTTAAAATAAGATTATGCGATTGTCATTTCTTAAATAGAACTTTGTATAGGTACAGTCAACGTCATATAGTACGCAGCAGCACAAAATAAATAATAGTACAGAAACTTCTCTTTTACGACCGCGATTAAACGAATCCCAACTTTATTAACACCCTCAAAAAGTTCGTATTACTTCATACACCATGCGCCAGGCGGCAGGAGTCAAAATGAACGCGCTGCCCGCGCCTGCCTTCCCCCCGCTACTCCCGGCCACACGCTAGGGTTGCGCGGCATTCGTTTTCAATCACACTGACACGGCGGGGGCGAGCGAGCAAGCGCGCGGCAAGCTGACAGCCTACTGCGATTTGCCTATGCCATAGGCAAGACTGTCGAGCGTACCTACAGTGCGGAGTGAAACCCCCTGGCAGCAGTCAAGATCACTAATAGTTGGAAACATCGAGAATGCTCATTAACATCGACGCAGCCTCAGTTATAAAATTGTTCAGGTCATCCATAGTGCTCAAATCTACCGGAGCACACACAATGCCAAATACTTGATTACAATCAAGACGCCGCTCGCACCGTTACAACCACACCGCCGCTGGTAGCTGAGCATCCGAAGTAACCAAAAGGCCTACAGTACATTCTACAATGAAATAACGTTTTTACAATGTGTTATCATTAAAATATTATGTCATTTATTCAGAATTGTTTCAAGTTTTCGCGATTTTCACACATTACAACGGCCACGTGACCACGGCCGTTGCGATGCGGCCGAAACGTCGAGGTAAATAAATAAACAGTGTTATCGTATCGCGTTAAAGTCCCCATGAGCGTAGTGAATTTATTTCAAACGAGCAAGTGGGACACCTGATGGTAAGTGATCACTACCGCCCATAGACATCCGCAACAGCAAGGAGATACAGCCCAGAAGGTTAAGATGGAATACCTCTTGTGCTAGTAATTGCACCGGCTGTCTTGCTCTCTACGCCGGAACACAACAGTGCAAGCACTGCTGTTTACCGGCAGGATTAGCAAGCTAGATGCTGGTAGCGATCCGGACGGACCTTGCACAAGGTTCTACCACCCGCAATGTATAAGATAGGACATCCCCCTTTTTTATCGATTAAAAATGGAATAAAACAGAAATCACCGTATCAGCTTATAACACGAAAGCTCGGTTGACTGAAATTTAATTACGCGGGGCGGATGTGCTGGCAACACAAGGGCCGGAAGCCTTTGTTCTGGACCCCAGCTGGAACTGATTAGAAAACGATAGTTCTGTTGGAAAAAACGCGGGATTATTTTTCATAAAAATACATTCTTATTTCTACGGTAGATGAAAAAGTCAACGAGACAAAAAAATGCACAAAAAAAAACAATAGTCTTAACGCGGCTACAACAGAATCGGAATGACGGCGATGTTGCGGTGCGGGCACATCACGCGCCCGTGCCTCGCCTGCACCTCGACTCCGCTGCGCCTCCACCTCGACTTAGCCTTAACTCTATTAGTGAGCTCACTGCCATGAAATGTCAATAAAAACCTAAATGTACCTCACCGCTTCTGCGCCCATTCCTCGACGTCGTCTTAACTCTTGCTTGTGTGAGTGACACTCTTTGCACTACTGCCGTTGTTGTATTGGTACTCAGTTTAGGGATGTTATTTCATGTTATGAAACTTGGAATGGGAATGAGAATGAGAATGAGTGTGAGAATGATAATGATAACGAGAATGAGAATGAGAATGAGAATAAAAATGAAAATTTTAAATGAAAATTTTATGTCTGAATCTACTAGCGCTTCGGAAAATGGAAGAATCTGCTGAGAAGAAACGCCGCAAAAAACTTATGTTATAGTTATGTTATAGTTTTTTTTGTTATGTTTATGTCCGGGTAGTTATTACAAATGTTTTGCGTTCCCGTGGGGTTTACAAACGGCCATTGCTATCGATTAAAGAAACGCCGCGTTTTTAGAACAATATTCCCTCTGTTATAACTAATGCTATACATTCGGGGACTGAACAATGGGCGGCCGGAAAATAAAGTTTATTAAATGTTTTCTGCAATCTATTGATGGCGTGTCACGGTCCTGTTTGTGACAATACACATGTATACACATACATAATAGGTCACACAAAGACAAAAATCATCCGTGGGCTTATGGCTAGAGAGTGAACTCGAATCGCAAAGGACAGAGTTCGATCCGCGTTGGTCGCCATCTACCATTAAGTTTTAGTTAAGTATTATTAAGTTTATCACATTAAGTTTATCACTTTACTAGCGAACTGCCCGGCCTTCGCACGGGTCCAATTACAATGTAATGCCACAGAATAAATAATAGTACTAACGTACAGAAACTTCTCTTTTTCGATCACCATTAAACGTATTCCAACTTTATGATCGGGCACAAAAAGTTCGTATTACTTCATAAACATTCGCCAGGCGGCACGCGTTAAAAAGAAGGCGCCGCCCGCGCCCGCCTTCCATCCGCAATGCCCTGGCGCACCGCTAGGGTTGGGCTGCTATTATAGTAAGCTATCTCATGCGACACCGGCGGGCCGGTAACCTACTGCGATTAACCTATGCCATGGGTGGTGCGGCGAGCGCACCTACAGTGCGGAGTGGAACCCCCCTGGTAATGTACATGAAACCCTTTTAAATAAAACTGTAAATGACAGTGATCATCGTATCAAAATCCGTTGCGTGGTTCAGAAGTCAGCGGCTGAAGATATTAGGGACAGACAGGAACAGATCGAGACTTTATTTTGTACTATGCAAATAACAATGAACCGCAGTTTTCGCAACTGAAAAGGAGATTTAACTAAATGCACCCTTAACACGCTCGTAATCAACTAGAAAGAATGAAAATTAGTATTTAAATAATGCAGTTAGAAGTAACTTGTTAACGTGTTTAACAAGTAAAGCTGGTTTTAAGTGTTCGGAGTTTTAATCGCACCGTGCTAACTGCTTTATACGACGAAGGACGTCATATTTCTTGCTTTAGGGTTTGTAAACTTAGCTTTAAAAGCATTAATTATTAAATTGTTAACTAGCTTTTGCTGGCAACTTAACTCGAATAAAAACTAGGGTAGCGTTAAAATTCACTTTAATATATAAATTAATGGATTCAGGCGTTACTTTGTTGAGGTCCATATGAACAAACTAGAACAAATTACCTTGATTCGGTACTCTGTATCAAGGTAATTTGTTCTAGTTTGTTGTATACTATGCTACTGCATAATATATTGTTTCAGTTTGTTCAAGGGATATTATTTATTTTATAAAAAAGGAGGGCAAACAAGCAAGTGAGTCACCTGATGGTAAGTGATCACCACCGCCTATAGACACCTGCAACAACAAAGAGAGTGCAGATGCGTTGCTAACCCAGAGGGCTAAGATGGAATACCTCTTGTGCCAGTAATTGCACCGGCTGCCTTGCTCTCCACGCCGGAACACAACAGTGCAAGCAATGCTGCTTAGCGACAGGATTAGCGAACAAAAGATGGTGGTAGCGATCCGTAACCGATCAGGTGACCCACTTGCTTGTTTTCCTTCCTATTTAATAAGAAAAGAGTTTTATGCTGAAATAAGAAATTGATTTATATAAGCTTGCCCCAAAGTAACACAAAGCTAAGACTTTAAGAAATAAATACAAACATATCCTAACAGTAGTGAAGATAGTGGCGCCTGTTACGAAGCAGCCGAGAGCTATGAATCAAGCTTTAAAAGATCAAATAAAGTAGACTCAACTGTTTTTCAGTGTTAATAGTTTGTGCTAGTTTATCGCTTTAATGAATACAAGTGTAGGAACTTCGACCATGGGATTGTGCAGTGTTTACAAGCAGTATCTCCAGAAATTGTGTAATTTATTACCTACAGTCTGTTCAGTACATTACATAATTGAAATTGAGGATACTTGTTACGAAGTTGAGTTATTTTTAGAATTTCAGAGTCAAATATTATTAATGCAGACGCATTCACTCACGAATCACTTACGTATTTTAAAGTCGAGAATTGATGTGAGTATTAATCTGTCCGAGTCTCACAGTAGTTTTATGTTAAAAGTTTCAGAGCTAAATGGAATTAATTTTACCCTTATAGTTTGTCTGTTGATCTGTATGTCACTGACATTATTCTCGTACACTATGAGTTCTAGAAAGCTGAAACGTTGCGTGACTATAATAGATATTATTTATAAACGCTATAAAATTGTCAAGTGAAGTTAGGATTTTTTTACGGTGGTTCGATCAGCCTCCGAAGTAGCTAAACTTTAGTACCTAGTCGCTATCAGTAATGTGACAAATTCGAGCAACTCTAATTTCTGAATGTAATTTGTTTACGATTTTGCAAAGAAAGCAATACCAAATACCTCATGTGCCAGTAATTTCACCTGCTGTCTTGCTCTCCATGCCGGAACACAAATGCAAACACTGCAGGCACAAGAGGTATTCCAACTTAGTCCTCTAGGTTGGCAACGCATCTGCAATCTCCTTGGTATTAGGCGGTGGTGTTCACTTACCATCAGGTGACCCACTTGCTTATTTGCCGTGTTTTGTTGTAAAAATGTAAAACAAAACACTAAACAAATACAGAACTAATCACGTAGGTATCGAAACGCAGTACAAGTCTATCAAAGGTTTGTAATCAATACTGATTCAACTCTTAAAGGCCTGGGGTAAGATTAATGGTACTACCAGCCACTCTGTAATCTAGGAACATTAATTTTCTGGGGCAATTTGGGTTCTTTTTAAATCAGTTGGGATAGTTTCGGTTGTAAATCAAAGGCTAATTACAGGGCAACTTGACTTTATGGCATAGATACAGTAAGAACTACTTGCTCGTTGCCTTCGAATGTTTAAAAAAAAATGGTCGAGACAGACAGACAGACAAACAGACGGACAACGAAGTGATCCTATAAGGAGTCTATTTAAGGTTGAATTAGGCCAAAAAGTTAAATCCAAATTGTTTTATACTTTTGCGGTTTCCACACATATTATGTACTAGCGGACGCGCGCAACTTCGTTCACGTAAAATTAGTAGCCTACGTCCGTCAGGAATAGTGTAGCTTTCTATCTGTGAAAGGACTTTTGAAATCGGTTCAGTAGTTCCAGAGATTCCTCCCTACATACAAACAAGCTAACAAACAAACAAAGTTCACCTCTTTATTATATTAGTGTGGATAGGGTAGATAACGTTTATCGGAACTTTAACGCGATCATAAACTTAATTAACCTCGACGTTTCGAGCGTATTATAACGTAGTACTATATTAATACTGGTATGTATGGAATGTAGTTTATATTTTCGTTTGTTTATTTATGCATAGAGGTTTATGTATATTTATGTATATACAGACTAAGTACAGTCACGAGCACCAACATGTATACAGCCAATCCTTCCCAACCTGTCAAAATTATGTAAACATCAACCTTATTGTGAGAGGCATAAGGTCTGTGTACACATATTTACGGAAGATTGACTGTATAGATGTTGGCGCTTGTGACTGTACGTGTTGTTTCCTGTTTTGTTTATTGCACCACCTACTTTAATCTGTTATTGTTTATTGTTAATCCGGTTGTCTGGAAGAGATCGCTCTTAAGCGATAAGACCGCCTATTGTCTTCCGGTTTAATTTGTTTGCTTTGTATATTTATGTGGTGTACAATAAAGAATATTTGTTGTTGTTGTTGTAGTCTTGTTGTGACGACTGCCGCTATAATACGATCAGAACGTCGAGGTCAATAAACAATATCGTTTTCACGTAAACGTCCCATAAGACGTTATATTTAAATAATTGAAATCAATATCCTTGTTCGAAGTAGTTTCAGTAAATTTTTAAGTAGGTACATAATGTTGAATGTTTAGTAAAAGAGCCAATAGATGTCGCTATTCAAGTTAGGAACGAATCCTAAATGGCGCTATTAAGATTTCCGTAGCGTCGTATATAAGGGTTGTGAACTTAATAATACATTGTCATTCGTCAAGCAACCGTTGAAGTTTCATTACGTGTGCAGCAAGTAGTCGATTGATCAATCCTATACTAATAACACTAAAGGTTAAGTTTATACAAGAGTAGTAATGCTTGTACTTCACTTTCTGGTATTACAATAATATGTATTTAAGTAACATATCCGCGTCTCCGTTTGTTTCTAGTACAAATAGTATAGTCGACCAAGAAATTGCTTGACCACATCTCGACCGTATTACAAAGGGATAACGTTCAAAATTGGTCAAGCAATTACTTGGTCGACTATACCTCTACATGCAGGATTTGGTTTTACGATTTTTTCTTATTTAAGTAACATATAGAATCACTGCAATTTTTCATGCATGGTTTATTATTCGTTAAATCATTATTCAAATAATTTATTCCATGTATAGCTGTAAAACCCACAGTATTTAAATTGTAAGGTAGTATGAGGAAGTAAGTTATAATATATCTAACTTTATCTTAGACAATTTAGCCACTGGACGTCGCAAGGCACGCATTCCCCTCTGCCAATGCATATGTCCTAAAACCGTGATTAAAATCATAACGGTTTATAAAAACCAGTTCGCCGCGATATCGTGTGTCATTTTGTTTTAGTCCGTATCGCGAAAGCGATCTCTGCAAAAATGGTTAATCGTGCTGTATTTACCTTCAGACGGCTATCAAAAACTTCAAATTTCACTAAAGACGGATTTTTTTATCACACGTAAATAATTTTCTTCACAATTAATTTATTATTTACAACACCAAAAACATTTTAAATGAATAAGCTTTTTGACAGACATAACGTAAACATTTCAAAAATTGACATCATGGCATTCGTGGCAGTGTTGCCGACAGCATGTTGTGATTTTATTCGGATATCTCATCTGGAGACTTCCGATACTCGGATTTTTCCTTTTGAGGTAAGGAACTCTGAAAATATAGTAACACTAGCAAACCGGGACTATAAAGTGTAATTCCAGGGCACGGGACAAGACACGTAATTCCAGGACAATCCCGAATTTCCCAGCCATCGGGCAACACTAGACCCGTCTCCCCCGCTAAAATTGGCAGAAAAAATTGTTAGGTGATAATACGGCTTGGCATCTCAATGTTAAATACTCAAAGAACTTTATACATAGAATTACAACGTTCGAAAGCTAACGTAAACCATCTGAATATCTATCGGTATGTATTTACAGTCACAACTTCCTCATCTTAACTAATTACTATTTGCAATTCCAACCGATATGTGCCAAACACGGTCTTATTGACGTCAGGAAGTTCCCGCTACGGTTCCCCCGGCGGAGGCCTAATCAATTAATCGGTTACTCAGTGTACCCGCACGTGATAATCAATCTTAGCAGTACGTACTTTGAGCTAGTATTGGTTATACCTTTGTAATTTTACTGCTATCGAATGGACAGGCCAGTACTGTATACCTAGCATGAACCTTTTCGACACGCGTTGGCTTGCTACGTAACTTGTGCGTCTCGTTCTACCTGTCCAGTGCTGTTACCATGAGTACAGTGCACCTAGCCGTTACCGTACTCGCTAGCGACGGCGTAAACTATTTGTAGGGGGATTGTACAGCGCCTCTAGCGCTCACTTAGAAAACTAAAAATCGCTAGTATGAGTCAACGGTAAATTACCTGTCGTAATCCAAGCGCTAGTGACTAAAGTTTTGTAGCTGTTGCCGTAGAATATTAGTACCATGGGTCACAAATTTGACACAAGTTATCGAAAAAAACCGTATCGACTACGGGTTAGCTCTTGTACTGACAAATGGGAGCGTACTTAATATGAATTTTCGATAGAAACTCATGGTAATGGTTCAGTAGGAGAAAGAAGCACTGAGCTACGTAGCAAGTTAACGCGTATCGAGAGGCTTGTGCTAGGTGCACAGGGCACCAAAGGTGTATCGCTCCCATCTTTTACCATAAGTAACCTTCGAATTTGGAATACATCTTCCTGACGCTTTTTCTCGTTTACTTTTCTCCTACGCTTTAACCTTGATTTCAGACTTGGTAGGTCTGGTTATTAGACGTCGGTTACATGCTAATTCTGGCGTCAGTCAATCCATCATTCCGGTATAATTTTGACTGATGCCAGAATGCTGAAAAATGGACACGGTCACACGATCAATTCAGACTGACAGAAGAGATCATTACACGCATATTTTTGATCTATAAACAGTTATTGCAAGCGGTCGGTTATTGCAATTGGTGGTGGTGGTGCAGGGGGCAAATCTTACGACGCGTCTCGATCCATTTTAGCGTGGACGGAGACTGACGCCAGAATGACACAATCAGGTTACACGATCAGACTTCTGTCAGTTTTCTGTCATTCAAAACGAACGAATATTATCTTTTATATATTTAATTTTCATCAGTCCAAACCACCATTCGTCAGTCCGAAGGTTACACGATAATTCTCTCGTCATTCTGACCAGAATGATGGACTGAACTGACGACAGAATAAGCGTGTAACCGACGTCTTTAGAATGGAGCTGACCGTCTGACTACCGTTATTCCTGTTACAGGGAAACCGGATCGCCAGGATCATGGCGACATATTCATTTACCACGAATGTGTAGGCTGCCTCGCAATGTTTTCATTCACCTTAAGAGCGTTGGTTATTACAGTAGTACGGTAATGTGCGTAAATTAGAAAAACTCATTGGTATGTTTGTTATCTTAGGTGCTGTATATTAGACAGATCATAGCAAACATGAAAAGCCAAATAAAACTGCGTACCAAACAATGGTGCTAATTTAGATTTGAATTATTGTTTTTCTTTGTCTTAATGGAATTATTTTTAACATAAAACTAACGTAAGACTCGAACATATTAATAAAACGGATCACTCACGTATTTTTAAGTCAGCTGCAGTCGAGCTGTCAGGGCTTCGGTACGCAGTCGTCGTCGCGCCACCGCCACGGGGGCTCATGATTCCTTAATCACCACGGACTGGTCCGAAACACGTCGGGCATTTCTCGACTTAATAGAATTAGTTGAAATCGAAACTTTAGTTAAGTTAGAATTACATAAGAAGTGTGCTTTTAGCTCTAGAATAAAAGACAGGCTACACTGGAATAGTGCGGAGTACTCGTAAAAAGCGATGATTGGGTATGGCGTACAGACGTTCCTTGTCTTAGCCCGATTCTTCGGAGCTTGCGCGCCGTCTGCAGTTTTGAATAAAGTTTCTTAAGCCTTCATTGAGTGCATCACAATAGATGATTAAGTATCCAGTTAAAGCCGTGTACTAATGCTGTCACGCCGCCTTCGTGTGCCGCTATTGTAATTTTCAAGGAAGTTATTATTATTAAATCATTTTATCTCAGGCTACAAAGGCCCATAGACAAATACCTTACAAAAAAACACACATAAAAATATATAACTAAGAATAAAACAATATTCTTTCGGCGCCGATTCGGCATGGCTCCGTTTCATCGTCGATTCAGGTGTCAAATTCTCCAGTGGCAGGCTGCCCCTGAACCGCCGGAACACGACATCCTTCGATCAGAAGTCCGTACATGAGATGCTCTCCAGCAACGGCCGCGGCACGCGCACCACGAACGAAGCGAAGTGCACGTAGTGGCGCGGACGAAGCTGAAACACCCTCAGGTTGTAGCCGGACTTCCGGCGGACGTACTACACGACGGCGTCGACTGTCATGGAGTGGTGCAGACGCGACACGTAATGTACCCACCTCATTGCACGTACTGATTAAAGGTCGATTATGTATAAAACTGTCATTAAGAGGAGTGTGAACCTAGCTCCAAAAAAACGCCCCATACAAACAGCGATAACGTTTTCCACCCTCTAAACCATCATTCTGTCGTCAGTTCAGTCCATCATTCTGGTCAGAATGACGAGCGAATTATCGTGTAACCTGTCTCGTGTCGTGTCAGTCTGAACTGATCGTAACCGTGTCCATTTGTCATCATTCTGGCATCAGTCAAAACTATACCGGAATGATGGACTGAACTGACGCCAGAATTAGCGTGTAACCGAAGTCTATAGCAAAGATTTTTTGGTATATTGTCAGTATGCCATAGAACTGGGTTTGTGTGTATAGATTTCCATTTTATAAATCTTATAATGTAATTTAACGATGATTTCTAAGTTACTAATTTCACGCGGACGAAGCCACGCGCATCCGCTAGTAATTCTATATTTTTAATAATCACGTTATACTGAATAGTGAAAAATGAATTCTGACTCATCATTGCTATTAAAACGCTCCACAAAACCTTATAATTGCAGCAATCCCATTTTTGCCGAACAACCCTCACAGCAAGCTACCAATAGCAACAAAAAAAAACCTATTTCAGCAACGACAAAACATGTTTTTTTTTCACATCCATTTGCCTGTCTGTGTCCCCCGATGAACCTAAGTCAGTATAATTAGCTTGTATCAAAAGCTGCGAATGGCGTTTCATTAACGGCTGAAAATGCTTCGAGAGGGATGGCTCAAGTCAAAAGATTACATTCCAGTTCGATATTAAAACATTAAATTAAAGTATGGTAGAAATGGGGATGAATTAGGTATATATTAATAAAACCGATCACTCACTTATTTTTAAGTTGAGAAATGCCCGACATGTTTCGGACCAGTCCATGGTCCTTAATCATAAGTTCCCGCGGCGGGGGCCGTGGGGGGTTGTTGGGGGACGTTGGGCATTTCTCGACTTAAAATACGTGAGTGATCCGTTTTATTAATATGTCCGAATCTCACGGCAGTTTTATGTTAAAAATGAATTAGGTACTTAATCAAAATAATCATTAATAAGTAAAAACTACTAATTAACTGCTTGAAGTAGACTGGAATGTAGAAAAGTAAAGTTTTCAAATACTATTGTCTTTGGGAAATTCATATTTTATCTTCTTTACATAGTATAAAGACAAACCCTCCTATTCATAAACGCTTCGTAAACGTTTGTTAGTTAACACTTTTTATGTAAAACATTTGTTAGCTTAAAAATATTGTAATTTTTTTATGAATAAGGGGGATAGTCGCTATCCGTTCCTGTCTGTCCTAAATTCTTATATTTAATGTGTATTTGGCCGTTTTCTCGTTCTAAACCACGCAACGGATTCTGATACAGTTTTAATTATCATTTAGAGATTTTTGCTGAAGGTTTTTATGTGCATTAATCCCGATTGTTCCAGTGTGAAGCCGGGGCGGGGCGCTAGTTTATACACGTAACGCAGCTCTTCAAAGCTAGTTGGAGCTGTGTCGCATATGCGACGCGTACGCAACCAGTGCGGCTTGGGCCGAAGGTGAGCAGAAGTTATTGTAGGTAGTTCAACGGAATAATAATATGACAATAAAATTACACAAAATACTAGATTAATGACCGAATTCATGTTCATTTGTTTTTTTTACTTGCTAATTTTAACATGCACTAAAAAAATGCAGTAAGTTACAATATTAATAACGCTATCGGAACTTTAACGCGATAAAACTATATTGTTGATTTACCTCGACGTTTCGGCCACGTTTCAATGGCCGTGGTCACGAGTAGACTGCGATAGCGTTATAAATATGTGTGAAAATCGGGAAAGTTTAAAACAACTTACAATATTAGGTAACATTATGTAGAATGTAATATTGTACGCGTTCTAAAATATATATATTTTATGACATACGGTACGATTTGTTGAGACCCGAATTGTTGAAATCTTCAAATTTTCTCAGAAAATAGATATGAAAATAGCACTGCACACAGGGTGCAAAAATCAGAAAAAAAAAATCTGAAATATTTCAAAATTATTAATCAGTCTTATGTAGTTTACAAAATGAATTTTTAGTATCGAATCAGAAAATATTGACCAAAAGCTTTTATCCCATTAGCAGCTTTTTAAACCTTAGCTTTAAAAGCTGACGCTTGTAACTTGGGCTAAACATCCAGCACGCTAAAGCCTGATGAATACTTCATTACTACGGAAATAGGGCGAAGGTTACCTTCCGGAATGCTTTATAATTAATATTTTTTATTTCGTTTTGCAAACATTTTTCATGATACCCAGTTAGACATTAGCACCAATTGGTTACTTTAATTCCCATTGAAAGTTTTTGCATGAACAGTCCAAGAATTCAAAGGTTTGGCACTTTTAGGAGCCAAATACACGGAGAGAGTTCTTGTATGCGAGTTGCATTACATTGCCCGACTCGTTTTTTTAATACAATTATTATTAAATCTTTATGTCAGGTAACAAAGACCCATACAATAAATACCTTATAGACTAACATACATATAAAACAAAAGCAATAAAACTATTTAAACTATTTTGGAAAATAAAGGAAAGTAAACGAGCAAGTGGATCATCTAATACGTGATCAACACCGCCCATAGACACCCGCATTAAGGAGATTGCGCATGCGTTGCCAACCTAGAATTCTACAGTGGCCTCAAAGTAGTTGACTGTGCAATCAGAATGAATTGTACATAAAAATCTCCCGTAAAAAAAATCGAATTGAAAGGGAAAACCACATCAAAATCTGTTGCGTGGTTTAGAAGTCCCAAGATATCAGGACAGACAGGAATGGATAGCGACTTCATTTTATACAATGTTAAACGATAATTCTTCAGAATTCTCAGCGTCGCTCATTACCGTTCCTTAATTAATTGATGAAGTACCTAACGTTTCGCACCAATTTCTGCTAAAACTAGTATCAACTCTGAGTACAGCTTCTGTTCTTGCCTGAAGTCCATGTTTCTAGGTCTGTATTTTAACAAGTAATGGAGGAACGGTAGTGAGCAACGGCGAAAACGCTGGAGAATTACCGTAAAGTTAAATTACGTTCTATTTACCACTGCTGCTGTCTGTACATTCGAAATCTGAGCCTCACAGATATCGTCCGAATAAACTTTTTGTTCACAAAGTTTTAAAACATCGCACGCTGCACGGAAACCACGGACCGAAAATGGGAAAATTGAACCGAGTTAAAAGCAGCACTAAAAAGATTCAAGCCAGGACACCTGGGTTCCAATAATTCTTTAATCCTTTA
Organism: Ditula angustiorana; assembly: GCA_963691745.1. Lineage (NCBI taxonomy): Eukaryota > Metazoa > Arthropoda > Insecta > Lepidoptera > Tortricidae > Ditula > Ditula angustiorana. Next base: position 6,171,579 of record OY829495.1, read on the forward strand.
CATCATTTTGCGGGAAGGACCTTGTGCAAGGTCCGTCCAGATCGCTACTACAATCATGCCCGCTAATCCTACCGCTAAGCAGCAGTGTTTGCACTGCTGTGTTCCGGTGTGGAGAGCAAGACAGCCGGAGCAATTACTGGCATAAGAGGTGGTTGCATCTTAGCCCTCTGGGTTAGCAACGCATCAGCAATCCCTTTAGTGTTGCGGGTGTAAAATCAAATCATGAAAACCATCCACAAGTAATTGGCTAACTGACTGTGAAAACCGAATCAAAATCCATTGCGTGGTTTATGAGAAGCCGGCTGAACATACACCAGAAGGATTTAGGACAATCAGAAATGGATAGCGACCTTACTTTATCTACACTATCTAATCTAATCTAATATAATCTCTGGAAATGCTCTGGAACTACTGATCCGATTCCAAAAATTATTTCACCAATAGAAAGCTACGCTATTCCTGACGGACATAGACATCTAAGCTAACCGCTAGTACTATGTAAAGAGAAAGATTGTGAAAACCATTGAAATTGAATGAATTAAATTACATAGTATTTTCTTATGTTTTCGCGACTTGTAGGCATTGAAATAAAACAATTAAAACAGTTTATGTCGCATGTATTGTAACGAATCTAATTCCCGACGTTTCAAGCCCTTTACAGGTCTCATGGTCACGGGCAGACTGACAAAAAAAGTTAGAATACAAACTACCCAATTTTGAAAAATTAATTAGTTAATTGGGGCGATTTCATATTTAGATTTTTAGTTTTTTCAATTATTTTTCAAAATAACGTCTAATGAAAGTAACGGCTCGAAACGTCGGAAATTAGATTCGTTACAATACAACCAATATAAACCGTTAAAATTGTATTATTTCAATTAATTAAATTACATATATGTTATAAACATTACATGGTACATGTAGAACTTAGAAGTATTCGTTAAACACGAGATTTCACACCTCTAGAATGAACACAACTCCGACTATGTGAAGCAAGGTATCGCAAAAGATTTTCCTCCCACGTTATGGATATTTTAACTTAGTATCACATGTTACAAGGAAACTTATAAGATTCAAACGAACTTTCCTGGTTTTAAAGTTTTCTTTAGATAAGTTTTTATTCTCTATTTTATATCAAACGTGTTGATTTGTCCTGATATATTTTTTTTCTTGCATTATAATGCAAAAGTAAGTTTGATGTTTTATTTTATCTTCAATCACGCATAAACTTTTTGAGTCATCTGTATGAAATTTTACAAACAGTTAGATTCAAATTCAAGCAATTAAAACTATTTGCATCGTCAAATAGAAGTGTAAAAAAAAATGAGTCAATATTTCATCGTCGGGACCGTTTTTTATTGACTAATTTAATTGCTTGGGGCATAAATATCGCTCAAAATGCGTGCAGTGCTCGGCAACCTTTCCACGTGCGCACTGAATATTTAAATCTTTTGTGACGTGGGCATTAAATAGTGCGAGACAACAGGATTCGTTTCAGTCGCGATTTTCGAGTTTCCCAATAAAACACGTATAAAAGGTTCGTCTATATGGACATTTTTAATAAAGAAAGTAAGTAGTTGCATTCCTGTATTTTATGTGCAACTGCAGTTTGTAAAATATTAACTTTACGTAATTATAAAATGCGTAAGAATAGTTAAAAATTACAAATTTAGAATTACAATTATGCACAGCGTTTATAAGTTTTATATAACGTTATTTGCTACTAGCGGACGCGCGCGACTTCGTTCGCGTGGAATTAGTGGCCTATGTCCGTCAGGGATAGTGTAGCTTTCTATTAAGTGTCAGTTGGGTTAGTAGTTCCAGAGATTACCCCCTACATACAAACAAACAAAAAAACAAAGTTTACCCCTTTATTATTATTAGTGTGGAAAAGTAGATGTAGAATAGTGAAGATGCAGAGTAGTGTAGATTATGTTTAAAAACGTTCCGGTACCAAAGCAAATGTTCCAGTAGCAAAGCAAAGGGGGCACAAAATGCAGGAGTTACTAAGACTTTCCTACTTGTGTTGACATTGTTTTAATTTGTGAAAAACAATATTCTGCGCCATCTTTGCCAAATCGTCATCAAACTGGAACAAATTATCTACCTTGCTACTCCGCGAAACCGAAAGCAAAAGAGAGAGAGAGACTAATTTGCAGGTAAATAATAAGAAACCCAAAAATTCTTTCATTTCATGTCTGAAGACAATTTCCTATTCAAGTTCCCAATTTCTGCATAGTTGCCTTTCTGTCTTTTGCAGTGTGCAAAACAAATTGTTTCGTGCTTCTAGGTATGGAATATCTTGCATGCTTTGCACTCACACGTGCAATTTTCTAGTTTTCCCAAATATTATTTTCTTTAAAGGTTGTCGATCCGCTTGAATTGTCCGTCTGGAGAAGAACCTCCGCGTTACAAAAACTATACAAATAAAAGTTATTTTCGCAATGTTGTGTTGTCTCTTGTATAAGTAAAAACCTCTTCAGATCTCATCGACTTGGTTTTTGTTTACTGCTCATAAAATAAACGGTTTTGCAACTGCGGCGGTAATTGCTTACCACCAAGCGAGCCGCACGATTGTTCATCAACGACGTTGCATAAAATAATATTCTTGAGTCTTAGCTGTAAGATAGGCTTTCCAGATTTTTCCCAATTTTTCTTTTCATAAAACCTTCATAGTATTACAGACATTTTGATACGAAAAATAACTCAACCGGTCTATCCAATCTCAAGTGATGCGCTTACCAACGAACAACATTTAATTTTTATTTACTTCTGTATAGTCGTATATATCGAACTAATGTACCTGTAACTAGCTAGTATGTTGTTGATTGTACTATACATATATGACGCGGATGTACTTCATAATAATAAATAGAAAGATAGATAGATTTTAAACAAGCACATGTGAGTCCTCTTAAAGATAGAGGCGCCTTCTTACGGCGACCACAAACACAGTGTGAATGTTCTGAATTGTTTTCTAGAGAATTCTACGTGTAAATGCTTGGGATTTCGAGCAGATAGCGAGCGACCAAGTGCGAGCAACCTACCGGTGTGTACTGACAATAAGTAGGTAGTTAAAAAGCAAAGTGATTTTTTTATACAAAAATAAGTCAACTTGAAGAAGGGTATAGGCTTTTGCTCAGCAATGGGACAGCACAGGCTACTAATAATAACAATAATAAGTCAACTTTTTCCTTCGCAATGTTTATAATTTTGTATCGCTATAACTTCTAATATACCGAATTCTTTAAACTGCTTCTTTAGACATAGGACATAACTATAGTTGTCTACGACAATTTTGCATTTTTATGCCATTCGATTTGAGTGGAATACCGTATTAAGGAAATAGTTAATAGGGTATACGTATATACTGCGATAGTACACGCAGACACACGAAGTAATGAGCAGTCACAAAAGAGAACCCCGGGGGCGTCAGTCAACAGGGGCCGTAATAATTGCGCCCCCAGGCTTGCTTCAAAGGCGTTGTATTTAAATGTTTTATTACCAAAAACGGTTTTGATTTTGAAGGCTTTTTGCAATGAAACGGTCACTTAGAAACTATGTGTTGGGGTGAGTCTGGTCAAATTTTATTGATGCTGTGGCTTACTTTGCCTTTACGGCGCAACTTTTTTCGGTTGTTTTGTTTCTCAACTCTTGTATCTATGAGCGCCTAGCTATTGAAGTCATAACGTCAAAACGGATAGATACCTTCTGTTATCACAGCACGCACACACACACTAAATCAGGCAAGTCGCCTGATGGAAAGTGATCACCACCACTCATCAGAAACAGTGACCAAGGGGTCCACCGTCCACCTTAATACGCGGCCTTCGGGATGTCTTACACCGTACAAAATGTAGTTCAGACTGGAATGAATTGAGAGTGTGTTACTACGAGTACCTCGGTCGAGCTGATCCATTACGTATTGCTATTCTATTAAAAACAGGCAAAAAAGGTTGTATCGTGGGGTCCAATTGCTGATGGCCAATGGAAAATACTGACGTGATAGTACCCCTGACAAACGGACATATCGATATAAATGTAGTTCAGTTTTAAAGCTGGTATCCAGTAGTTGTCTCGTTCTAGGCCACCAAGGGTAGTTTAAAACTACGGGGTCCCGTAGTGAAAAATTGGTTTTCAGTCAAATCGTCTGAAAAAACATAGGTAGTGTAAATTTTGATCTCCTAATCAAAATTGTTCATGGCGAATCCATCGCGAACGACTATTCTTTATGACATTAAATGTTTGCGATAATAATGCAGATATAACATTTTAATTAGTTAGTTAAAGTCTATACTAGCACTATCCTAAAATTTTGGTCCATTAAATGCCTTTATTTATCAGTATTTTGCTTCAAAGTCAAACGCACAGCATTTTGTCAAACCATCCCTACCTAATAAAGTACCTTCCAATTACCCCACGGCCTGCGCTTGCCCTTATCGAATTCACGTCCTCCCATTTCACGCAAAGGGTTCATTTCATAACTGAACTTCATTAACCTGTCCTTTTTCGGTGAAAATGTAAAAGTCAATTTGTAAGGGAATTTATTACGTCTACTCTCCTCGTTACGTGTACAAAGTCAGGTTTGTGTAGGAATGTCCCCTGGAGGCTACCTGGAGGTTGACAAACTAAATGGTTCATGAAAAACAAGGGCCGAAAACGAGCGATTTCTTAAGCATAGCGGGAGGCGGATTAACAATACTTTTTTTATATAGAAAGCTAGTAACCCGCCCCAGCTTCGCATGGGTGCTATTCGTAATACAATCTCTAAATAATAGTGTAAACTGTATCAAAATCTAGAAGGAGAAGGCGGCCGAACGTGCACTATATAAGGATTTAGGGCAGACAGGAACAGGTAGCGACTTTATACCAAGTAAAGATCAGGCAAACGAGCATTGCATATTATACAATACTAAATACTCTTTAATGGTCATCACACAAATAAATGCCATGAAAAATATTATAATATTATGCAGGAACTGTATAAAGTACTCAGTAAGCAGTCCTATCGTTTCAAAGCGATATAATAATTCAGGCATTTTTGATTACAATACAATTAAAATATTTTTAAACCCCACACAAAACAACAAAAAAGAACAATGTACATTATTACTGACAATAAACTGTCTTACGGCTTTAAGTGATGTCTTTTAGACAACCATTAAATAGCAGAGATGAATGAAATATCGTATCCATTTGAAAACACCGTTGACCGTTCATTCCACAGTGCTAAATTACGTAGTAAAGTGGAATTGAACCGACCAATGAGATGGAGAGACGAAAGAAAACCTTGGAATTCTAAAATAACTAAAGCTTATCTTTTCCACCCTAGATTAATACATAAACTTATTTTTCATTCCCGTCCATGAAATTAAAGCATAAAATTAAATAATAAACAGAATTTGATTTCGTTCTTTTTGTAATTTTTTGTCAGCTGTTTTCATGGCCATACTTTTAAGGATCGAATACTTGTACATAACTTGAACAGTAATTAGTACGGAATAGAATATTATATTAATATTTCCTTTGACATTCGGACTCGGTTTCCATTATTTGTTTTATAGAATTTGACGGATTTCAAACTTAGTTTTATTACATATTAATATTTGACCGCTTCAATGTTCTCAATTAATAAATATTTTTACGTTGAAATAAGATGTCTCGTTGGTTTTTACGGTGATTGCCATTTGTTTTATTTATCTCCAACAATGTCAAATCTTTTGGTTTTTATTTCCGTCAATGTTTTTTAATCATCCTTTATCAAAATTGCTTATAATGAGTTATGTAGCTTTATACACTCATTATTAAAGCGTGGTTATTTTGAAGTAAGAAAAAAATTTACCATGTGGCAAAATGTACTAATTATATCCAAGGACTATAAGTAACAACAAGGCCAAAAAAAAAAACAAAGTAAAGACACACCAGACACAAGCGAAACTCACCTAACACCGAGCTCCGATCCACAGTATTAACCAACAAATCCTTCATGAAAAACTAAAAACCACTGAATAGCTTAGCAATCAAGACAAAAGCTATACGGCATTTCAAATATCTCCCACGCAAGCCCTAAAATACCTTAAAACGTGCGCCATAGAGGTGCTAAAGCTAGTTGTCAAAGATAGTCTACACTCAGACTCGGTGCCTTTGGAGTGTCCTTTCAGCCGGGTCTTTTTAACCCAAGGCGCAATTACGGTTAACATGCCCTAGGGTGGTTACGTTTTAGGATTCCGCTGGCACGTAATAACCTTTTAGCGTGTTTAATAGCGAAATCCTGTTAAGGAAAAAGGGGCTAGCTGATATCTTTATAGGTTGTAAATTAGACCGTCGTGGTTTATTGTGGAGAAATATCGAGTAGCGAATAATGTAAAAAGCTTCATTTCGGTTAAGAAAAGACGTACTTGCAGCCCTTGTAACTATAAAGTTTTTTCTACCAAATCCCATGTATGGAAGCCAATTTCTTTACAAGAGAAGTCAAAGTGGTTTAAAATGTAGTTTTCAGTTAAAGTTTGACTGAGCTATTTAATAGATTCAGGCGTTAGTTTGCGGAGGTCCATATCAACAAACAGGAACAAATTACCTTGTTACTTGCTTGCCATTTGCTTGCTTAAGTAGCAAGGTAATTTGTTCCACTTTGTTTCGCCTGAACTAATTTGAAAACGAGATTGGTGAGCTGTACAATTTTCTTTGTACTACTTGATGACGATAGTGGCTTGATGATGATTTGTTATAAGAGATTTATGTAGATATTTAAACACATATCATGCCTAATGATCAAACAAGTTTAGGATCAGTGCCAGCAAATTTTGTCGTATTGTTTATTAACAACTACCTATACTACAATATTCAGTGGCAGTTACAGGTGGCAGGAAGGCGCTGGTTGCATGCTGCTTCCAACCGGTCACTTTGGAAATCCACGGAGGAGGCCTATGTTCGACAGTGGACTTCTTGTGGCTGAGATGATGATGAATAAACGATTCGTTTCATTTCGCAGCGAGCGACGGCGTCACTCTTTGTTTTCAAAAATTTACTCGCCGCCTATATAGATTATATAGATATAGATATAGACGCATACTCACGGAACTTATCTCGTAGTAGAAGTTCGCTTCCGACTGCTCTTCAAAGATTTTCACCTTTTGTACTACACATCGTGAAGCCTGCGTTATCCAGTTTTTGTTGGGAAAAATACTACTTTTTCCTTTAAGTCGCATTTTACTCTTCAGGCAAGGAGTTTAATTATTGTAGCGGGTCCATCATAAAAAGTTTTTTTTTTTTCAGTTTTACAGCAAAGTCTTTTGTTGATGCAACGTTTACTTTGCATTATTGTATAATCCGATTAATGAAAATTGCTCAACATTTATCTCCAATTTAATACATTAGCCGGTATGTACAGTTTTTTTTTCAAAGTTTATAGAGTATTCTAGAACACAATAATGTTTTTTTAAGTATTTTCTAAATCTGAAATCCATGATTTAACTAAGCGATGCAGGTTCGACGTTTGCAATGTATTTTCCCAATATGCAATACCACTCCCAAGTTTTATTCCATAAACATGCTTATAGACTTGAGCAGTAACTTATAATAAGCATTGTAACTAATGAAATAAAGCTCATAAAATCAATCGGAAAAAAACAGCGCGCAGGCAGGCATTTATAAACGGCTAAAGTTCGCTGTTCTGTTGCTGTTGAAGTGAATGGTGAATATAATCTGCACCTTAATTGAATAAAACTTGTGAGGTTAAATGCATATTTAGAAGGTACATCGCAACTGTCGAACCTGCATCGCTTAATCAAATCAAACTTCAGATTTCAGATTTACAAAATACTTAAAAATTTGAGTGTTGTATACTAGAATACTGTATACTCTGAATACATTTTAAATGAAAATGTAGGTCAACCGGACCTGCATCGCTTAACTTCTCAAATCAAACTTCAGATTTCAGATTTACAAAATACTTAAAAATTTGAGTGTTATGTAATAGGGCCTTCACGGTAAGAGTTTGGAACACTGTCCGTTTTTATAAATGTTTAGTATTTGAATTGTTAAAGAAGGTAGAAAGGACGGTTCCAAACAAGAGTCTCGAGGCAGAAGCCTTAGAGACAACACGTGTTTCATCATAAATAAAAGTAAAGTGTGCAATACGTCTTTAATTAAGTACGGCAAACAGTAGAAGGATCCCCGTCGAGCTACACCACCCACCACATAGTAATATAAAGTTGAAAAGGTTGTATAAAGGTCCTTATAGGGTGATTACTCAAATAGGGAGAGTTTCCTATGTGCTTAGGAAGTTGGGAACAGGTAGCTCTGATCTGAAAGATCTTGTTCATGTAAATAGGATGAAAAAATTCTTTAATTATGCAGGATTGTCTTAAACTGTTTTGAATGTGTTGTAAATGATGTATTGTTTTTGTAGTTTGTAAAGATTTTAATGTTGTGTTTATTTTTCATGTTTCAACGTCATATGAGCCGCTGTACCAAAGGAGAGATGACCTCAAGAGAATGATGACCGCATGCAGTTCATCATTGGGCATATCGGATGATGTCCGATCAACCAGATGAAGCTCCTGAAATGCTCATAGAGTAGTGGGAGTGGGCATGCATCATGTCTGTCATCGGGGGATCTGAACATCCACGAGTCTGGTGTTGTTGTGTCGTTTAGTCACTTTATTTACGCCCATTTTGCCCAATTGAAATATATTCTTTATAAAAACGGTCGTCTGAGGTCATATCTTCTATATGAACAAGCTGACGCAGGTTTTTAAAGGAAAAATATCGTTTAATTGTGTGCTACATTCTTAGTAATGAAGGCATTCACGCCTGAACATAGTTATGTGATATTATGTGTGCTAATATGATTTTCTTTACATGTAATAATGCCGAAGCAATCCGATGTCGTCTCTGCTGTGCGACGCAGCATCATGATCGGGATTGGCGCTTAAGGATGCAGTCGAGATGGCTGACCCATTATGAGACGGTGCCTCGTGACAGCAAAGAAGCAAATGAAATTAATATTGACTATGTTAATTAAGTTAGTTATTTAAGTTAGTAGTTAGTCTGTGTTTGAGTTTGTTAGGGATTTATTTTAGCTAGAAAAAACTAAAATAGCTGGCTCAAGGTTGATCCGGGGATTAGTTGAGTCCAGGAATTTTAGTAATCAGTAGGGGAGTAAGGACCTACGTTAGCATGATGTTTAATGCCTTCAGCATTAAATAATGCTAATGGAGTTAACACTCTCAGCGCCGAAGTACAAGATGCTACTAAGGTGTCCATTATTTAATATAGTAGTAGCATAAGGCCTTAAATAATTTGAGGTTATGTACGTGGCATTGAGTGTGGTAATAGACACTTTGACTAATTGTAAGTCAAATGTGACAAGTAACCTTAAACGGGTTTAAGGTTATTTATGGTCGCTGCTCAGCTAGACAAGGGTTGTGCGTAGACTTTTTTAATGGGGTTTTTAGCTACGCAAAGACCGGCATTGCATTTGACAGTTGTGATAAAGCTCACGGGTGTGTACCTGGCTTAATCTGCTAAGCAGTCTGTCAAGCAAAGTCTGTCTAGTTCTTAGGGGAACCAACCTGAGAAATTTGTGAATCTTCCCCCTTAGGTAGACTTTTAGGGTTAGACTAGGTCTCCACCCTCTGATAGGGACGGGAGATGTAATAGGGCCTTCACGGTAAGAGTTTGGAACACTGTCCGTTTTTATAAATGTTTAGTATTTGAATTGTTAAAGAAGGTAGAAAGGACGGTTCCAAACAAGAGTCTCGAGGCAGAAGCCTTAGAGACAACACGTGTTTCATCATAAATAAAAGTAAAGTGTGCAATACGTCTTTAATTAAGTACGGCAAACAGTAGAAGGATCCCCGTCGAGCTACACCACCCACCACAGTTATGTCCTAGAGTACTCTATACTCTGAAAATGATAGGCAATGAAAATTTAGGTCAATGACGTCATTAGATCTAGATATCTTAAATATTAACTCGAACCCCATAAATCAAGCATTATGGCGGCACCGATCCAGAACATGGAGAACATGGAGTATAAATTTATTGGGACCCACCCTAAGTTATATGTGGGTGAGAATCTAATCCAAGTTATAGCATTTATGTGTTTCAGTTCAGTTAGGGACGCGGCTGGAATTTCAAGTGCGGATCGATTTATGTGATACTCAGCTGTTATGGCTTGTTTTCAATTAGAATTAAGTGATATGGCTCCACTGGAATTGGAAGCAGGGGGGCAGGTGTGAGCATGCTTCGTTCGGACTGTGAAAGAATTGTCAAAATTAACTAAAATCGTGTTACAAGCTTTTGTTAAAAAAAATTATTAAGGCATTCAACCCATTCGACGAACAATGAAATAAATATTATTTATATTGTACAAATTATTATAAAACATAAAATAAAAGCTATTAAAATAAATAAGTACAGCTATTGAGCTGTACAGCTTATACAAATTATTAATTAAAACGGATCAATCAGGTATTTTAAAGTCGATGATATATGTCTAGAATAGAATATGTATAAATTTATGTCCAAGTCTCACTATAGTTTTATGTTAAAATTCTAAACCTTATTCAAATTATCATCATAAATAAATGTCAAAAAATGTAAGTCTATTTGATACAAATAAAACCGTTTCGAAAAACAATTATTGTAGGAAACTATAGGCTTCCAATAACACTCTTCCCCTCAAGAATCTCGCTATAAAACCTCACCTCTAATAACTAGCCATAATTGCCTTATCCTTCACTCCATAATCTCGCTATTTCCACGTTACGGGCCGCCATTTTTCATCCCCCGCTGGCCGCTGGGACCGCTTTACTTTCAATAAGGACTCCGATAAGCTGGTAGTGGGAGAAAAATCGCGAGTTTGTGTTGAGTTGTGATTTAGATGTTTTGAAATGGGAATGTATCGAGCGTGTACTTACATGGTTGTGATATTTCTCTTACAAAATGTGCCTACTTTCATGCTTTTAAGACATTTATCATTATGTCATCACTTCACAAAATGTTTCGATTAAAAAACCAGGCATGGAAAGCTAAGGCACGCGACGGGAAATTGCCATGCTATTGCTTTTATTTTAGATGCCAAAAAAACGTTTAGAAAATCACATCTAGGTAAAAAAGACATGACGGCTAGAAATGGTTCGCCATCCCTAGTATAAAGTTTTGAATACGGAAAATAGATAAACCTGAATTAAAAAATAAATCATACAAAATAAATAAATTTAGGTGAAAGAACTGGTAATTTTCCTTTCAACTTCGTTACCTATATTCGTCTATTATTTACTACTAACACCCTAAAAATGCGTAAGTACAGTCAAAGAATTTAATTCCCTACCCATTTATTTATTTAATCTTTAAAGCACAAAATGAACAATAAATTTTACAAAAGGTGGACTTAATACCTTAAGGCATTCTCTGCCAGTCAACCCATTTCGTTGAAATGTCGTCAGACATTCGCAATGCATTAAGGTCGATATGCCAAACTAACGTCTCGCTACAGTTAGCTCTCATGGTGACAGTTTGCTATATGACATTGAAGCTTAGGTGGGGTGAAAATTAAATTCCTTGACTGTACCTGTCATAAACTCGTTTCATTAGATCAGTTTATTCCGTACTCATGACTTTACTGCTAAACTGATGGCAACAACAATAAATCAGTTAAGCGTTTTGATCGTTATCTGCAATATTACATTATACCAATCGAGAGTTATGTAAATTAATACAACCGTCATTATTATTTGCACAAGTTCTGGATAAATCACTGCATTCATCCACTGATTTATTCAATGATGTTTTATTGTTATCAGGAGTTAAAAATGCCATCGGGCCACTATCACCTAAAAATGCGCCTCTTCTGTTATTTATGTTGTTACTAATAATTGACCCATACTTATGAATATGCCACTTGGTATCCATTTCTTCCACCTGTTTAGCTGTAGCTATGGCTGTAGCATAAGTTGTCTTTATTAACTCGATGTCAGATTTCAAACGTACATTGTCTTTTAATAAATCCGTTACATCTACATGATCGAAAGTCACGGGGGGTAGTTTTCTTAAATCCCTAGCCACAAATATAGGTAGCAACTCAGGATCGGCATCTTTTAAAACACAAATTATATCTTCCAGGTCCCGGTATATTTTTCCTTCCTTTCTTCTCGAGATGTTTCGCCTGCCCGTTGTTATACTATCGAACAACATTGATTTGGCAGTTTCAACTTCACACACCGAAAATGAGGATATACAAATCTGGATGGACTCATTGTCTATAACGTCTATCTTATTTTGAATAAATGCCAAAACTTCACTTATGACAATGTTACAGTTCACGCACTTAACTGTTCTCGAACCCGACATTTTTTTAAGCAAATTTTGTGAAAAAATCAAACTTCTAAATCAACAGAATCAAAAGATACGGCCGTTTATGCTGTATGTTTCATACATTTGCAAGGCACTCACAAACCTATGGGGTACTTCTCGTTGACCTACAACTATGAAATTTGGCAAGAAGCAAGGTCTCAGAACACAAATAAAATAATAAATCCTAAAACCGAAAATTTATGATTAATACACCCACAAAATTTTTTTTTTTGGCTTTACAAAGCAAAAATGCGATACTAGATGTTGTTGATGATGGAACCCTCAGTGCGCGAGTCCGACTCGTACTTGGCCGCTTTTTTAAGCAATAACAAACCCCAAGTAACGCGAAGAGGGGTGATTTTTAAATAATAAATATCTTAGAATTGTTTACACCTATTGACCTAGCCCCAAACTAAGCAAAACTTATACTTCGGCTTTAGAAGTAGCTAAACACTTAAGAACCTTATCTTAGTAACGTATGAAATGAAAGTTGCTTAAATTTGTCACATTACTGACAGCGACGAGGTACTAAAATGTCCAGCTATTTCTCAGGGTGATCGTACTAGACAACGAATATTACGTACTCGAGTATGTGTTATAGATAAATACATACGTAGATTAATTACGTATGACATCAAGAACTCTGTCGGATTTGAAACCTTAGTCTGTCTGTCTCTCCGTTTGTGAAGTTGTGGCCTCGTTAGTTTAGGATCTGATGAGCTGGTTTTAATAAGGTTTTATTTGGAAGCTTAATTAAGCCCCATAGTTCGTACCAAACGGGCTAGTGGCGTTTGAGTTATTTGGCGTTTAAAATATGACGAGGATAAATCAGAAATTTATTTTTGCGTGGTTTTATAATCATAAAACTGCATTTTTTTAGAATTTTGTTGTAAGATCGTACGCAAATACCCAGAAACGACTTATTGGTTTTGGCCAGTTTGTACGTAGGCTGTTCCATAAGATTTGCAATAGAAATAATGTAACAAGTTATGACATGTATGACTAAGCTTTTGGATATCTGCCACTAATTACAAGTTCATGCATGCAGTTTTTCTTGAGACTGCCATCAGTAATTTTTGGTAAATAAATCAAAAAAATTGTGAAAATGGCTAGTCTCGGTAACCGCGAGTACAGAGTGATTTCTATTATAATTTCAAGCGTGGATTATCTTACCAAGAGCGCTTCGAGGAAATGTTCCGTACCTTTCGTAATGAGTGCCCTTCTCTTTCAACTGTATTTAGATGGTACAAAGAATTTCAAAGAGGTAATTATAATTTAGACGACGACGAAAGACCGGACCGACCTATTACAAGCAGGACCCCTGAATAATAGACGCTGCTAGAAAATTTATAGCTATGGACAGAAGAATTACATTCAGACAGATAGAGGAGATTCTTCACATTGGTGCATCAACACTTAATTCAATTTTACATGAAGACCTAAAAGTTAAAAAATTATGTTGTCTCTGGGTCCCTCACGCCCTCAACGACAGTCAGCGCAAGATGCGCCTAGATTGGTGCAAGAAAATGTTAAAAAAGTACAACTCTGGCCGATCTAAGGATGTTAACTCAATCGTGACTGGAGATGAAACTTTGCTGTACTACTTCGACGTTCCAAGTAAAAGGTCGAAAATATGGGTGTTCGAAGACGAGCCAACCCCAACACAGGTCAAACAACAAAAGTCAGTTAAAAAAAGAACGATCGCAGTTTTTTTTGGAGAGAGAGGTATTGTAGCTAGAATTGCACAGAAAGCACAAGACTGTCAATGCTACCTGGTACACTGAGATTTGTTTGCCTCAAGTTATCTGTGGCTAAAGAGACTACGACCAAACTCGCGTCTGGGCACTTGGGACTTTCACCATGATAACGCTCCTGCTCATCGAGCGACCAAAACTCAAGAGTTTTCGAAGCAATCGACGATTACTTTGCTGGACCACCCTCCTTATAGCCCCGACCTTGCGCCGTGTCATTTTGGTCTCTTCCCGCTGATCAAGAGCCAGCTGAAAGGACGACGGTTTGCGACTGATGACGACCTACTGAGTGCATGGGATGAGGCCTGCGCCAGTATCACCAAGGATCAATGGAAGACCATGTTTAATACATGGTTTGAACGCATGCGAAAGTGTATTAACAGTGATGGTTTTTATTTTGAAAAAGTTTAATAAATAGTTAGATTTTTGCAAGACTTATAGAACATTACAGCTTACGTACTTTTGGCTTATCGACGTTAGTAGGAAAATTTCATGTTTTCCTTAGGTATATGATTATTTCAGTACTTATACGGTTTTCAGTGGTATTCAGAATACAAAGCCCATTAAACATCTCATACAAATTCAGGTCTTATTTTTGATTTAGAATTCACACACGACGCCGACGAGTGCACTTAGGTTCGACGGGACCTTTGTCCAGTAAGTAGCTTTACCGCCCATTTGCTCGATGGAACTCTTTCACATCATTCCAAGAAATGTCTTCAAAGTAGATATTAGAGAATGTTATTTGGTACGTAAGCATTGACCCATATTGATGTGTTTTGAACAATATAAGTAGTAACTTTCTGCGGTGTAGGTTGCATATCTACATCTTTCCTTTTCTGCTTGACAGTGGCTGCCACAAAATAAATCTCTCTAAGTAAGCTGTTTTTATTGCTGCTCCTCAGAGCCAGGACCTACAGACTCTTCAGTGGCGACAAAGATGGGATACGAACCCACGCGACTCTTCACTTTCCATGCAAGTGCCTGAAAAAAATATTATTTAAATTATGTGTGGTTTGTTGCAAAAATACATCGTAGACATTTTTATTAAAACTATCTGACCCACAGCCGGAAGTAACCTGAGACGGCTGTAAGTCCACAATTACATTTCAAACTGGTTCTTACTCCCGAAGGGCTCCTTTAAGACTATTGTGAATCCAGTGCTCTTTATACAAACGGCGATGTTTTCAACCCTCTAAACCTTATGTTGGCCGAGATTTTTTTATTTAATTTGCTGTTGTTATGCTTCAAAACCAGATTTTATATTTTAATTTATTAATTGTTTTGCGGTTTTAGAAGATTGCCAGTTTTATGTTTCGGAAAAAACTACTAAAATGCAAGTATTTTAAAAACTATGAAGAATATCAAAAATAATCATAAAATACTAAAAACCATGGCTAAAGTTTAAAGGATGGAAAGATTACCGCCGGTCGGATAGAGAGCGCTCTTTGGTGCTAGGCACACAATCAAGTGTTTGTACATTTCTTAAAGCGAAAGCTTTTAGCTTATTTCTTGTGTCGCCGCGGGCAGTCACTTTCCTCTTCACATAATAGATTAACCAAACTAATTCCAAGCAAGCCCTGACCCCTGGGTATCTAATAGGGTGGAACAGGCGGCTAAGTGGCGGTCACATTTCATTCACGGGTTGTGATCCCGCTACGTGAAACGTTTTTCTAGGGTCTATATGTAAACAGTCAGTTTTGAGAATTTTTGCTAAAGATTTATGGGACTCTTAATACTTGTCACAAGACCAATTACACAATTGTGACAGGTAGTTGATTAAAAATATGCAATATATTCGGACGTTATTTATTTTTTGTGGAGGTCTATATCTACAAACTGGAAAACATTACCTTGCTACTCCGCGAAACCAATGTCGTGAACTCGCTTGCAAAACGGCATCTGCGCGATATATTTTTTCATGCAAAAATCCACCACGTCCACTGTGGTGCACGCTACGCGCGGTGCGTGCAAGCTGACCCATGCAAAATAGCTACGTTTTTGTATGAAGCATGCGTCGCAGTGGGGTTTCCGCCTTACACCTTTATCATCATGAGAATTCCACATCCGTTGCTCATCAATTTTCCTAATTATTAAATGTTGAGCATCCATGACAGTTTTGTTTGAATTCAAGTAACTACATCTTGGGGTGCGTGTCGGGTGTCCTCCTCGAGTGGCCAAGCACTGCGGTTCCCTTATGGACTCTTCCGGGGGAAAGAGCAGTGCTTGAGCCGGTGTACCCTGGGCATCTATATTGTAGGATACCATTGGCCGATGGTAAATTTTGGTGCGGGTGCCGACCGACCATCTGTCGATCTTCATTAAGCAGGAATTCTGGCCGAAGGGAGTCGCTTTCCGTCGTTTTCGCGGACGATTACTGGACACCCCGAAACTAAGTCACACGTCGCCGAAGTAACGTGCTAATTTTAATGTTTTGTTTTATAAATATGTATGTTAGTCTTTAAGGTGTTTTTTTTATGGGCTTATGCAGACTGAAATAAATGGTTCTATTCTATTCTGTTCTTAATAAACCAATGGGAGATGGGACCCCACAATATGACACTACTAACATTAGCACTCACAAGCCTCGTGGTCGCTATTGAGGAAGTAAAATAAGAACTACGTCCTAAGAACCATCGACAAATTAATGCTTTTTAGGTACACAGTCAGCGTAAGGATTTAAAATACACTTAACTAGTTCTAAGTATCTACTGCCAGATAGTTGAAGTCCAAACTTGGCTTCATGTCAACAGTTTCATTGAAGCATCTAGCAGTTTCGATTCGTTTAGTATCTGTTACTGAATTTATGTCTAGACAGTGAGTAAGCAAAACTTTGTTTAGAATTTCCTACTATATCAGCTTTTGCGGTCTCGGTAAACTAAAACTGAATATATTTCTTGCACAGTAAACGATATTTAAACTGTTCATATAGCGTATATCGTAATGAATCTTATTTCCGACGTTTAATAACTACTTTTCTATTCAGTTTCTTCTCGGAGTATGTAGTTGCGACAATGTGTTAATTGGAATGAATTTATTCGTAGTTCTTTATTTTTAAGTTCTGGTTTTCAAGTTGAGTTAGTCGTATTTCTATTTATGTTAGTTAGCCCGGAAAGTCGTGAAATATTCGTTACAATATACGCGATATTAAGCGTTTAAATAGTTTTATTTTAATGTCTACACGTCGCGACAACATAAGAAATTATTAAGAATATTATTTGACATAATGGCATAAAAGTATTCTATAAACGAGCTTTGACGATGACTTTTTGATTGGCAGACAGATACTGTCCTACTGGAAAAGGTGGCCGGTTGCAGTCTGATACAGAAACCTATACTCAGTTACAAACCTAGGTATATACAACACTGTGATGTCTAAAGGATGATGATGATGAAATTATTTAACCGGTTTTTTATTTTGTTCTAATATTGAGTATACGGAAAACAAGGTAACAAATGGATGTCATTTTTTAAGGTCAGATTAAATTTTTGTAACAAAAATATTTTACCTGAATTTTGGGTGCCTACGTAAAAATGTGTGATTCCAAGAATGTTCAATTACTACAGAAAAATATGCTAAGGCAATTTTTTTAAATGAAGTTAAACTTATAAGTTACAACTAAACCCCTAATAACAAATTTGCTGTCCCAATCGTACTCAAACATCAGAGGACAACCAACTGAAATTCACCTCGAATTTTAGCTAGCGTGGGTGTTCCATGCCGGATATTTATTTATTTGATTTCCGCTACACCTGTATTCCACAGGTTATCTAAGGTTATAATATAAATCATTGCACCGCCGATCGCTGGCGTGGAATGCAATATACCGCGGCATTCAAAAATCGCTCCACCCGTGGAATTGTATCGGATCCTTTGTCGCCGTGGTTGCTTGCAATTTCGACAATCCAATCTTTGTAGAAATTTCTCGTTATGCGTCAACAGAAGGTATTTCTGAATGGAATTGCTGGGGGAGGAAAGGAATGCATTTAAAAATTTCTATAAATTATTTTACGTATAATTCAATTTTCCGTCAATCTAGGGTCTTAGGCATGTGGCTCCAACATGACCGCCCAAGTTTAATTTATTTCCTTTTTTTATACAATATAAAAGGCAAACGAGCAAGTGGGTCACCTGATGGTAAGTGGTTACTCATAAACACCTGCAACACCAGGGCTATTGCAGCCGCGTTGCCAACCCAGAGGGCTAAGATAGATTGCCTCTTGTGCTAGTAGGTTCACTGGCTCTCTTGCTTTCCGTAACGGAACACAAATTAAAACGCAAAGAAAAAAGCTATTATGCCGTAAAAAAGGTGTTATAATTACAATCCATTCGGGTACCCCCTTTTAAGGTCAATCTCTAATCAGATCAATTCATAATTTTAATCCCCAAAAGAGAAAAAATTCTAATAAGCTTGATATTGTAATTAACTTTAAATATCCCGAGGTAATTACATTCTAAATCGAGAAGTTGGAAAAAGTAATCCGCGAAATCCTTGAGATAAAATTTAGAGAAAGGAAAAGAAATCTTAACTTATTCCCGCAAGTTGTAGCATGACAGCGATTTTGTAATTATTTAAATAATTCCAGAACATATCCTGAAACTAAAGCGCTTATGAATGGAGCAATGTCGGAATATTATAATATTTTAGGAATGCAATAAAAAAAATGCAACGGCGCCAGTCAACACTAGTGACCCAATAATTAGTGAGAAGATACATAAACATACAAGTCAAAATGAGAAACAACTGTCAACCACTGGTAAAACCTATGCCCTTCGCGTGTCGAACACTGGTACGGTTTCCTCAATGCCTAACAAATTAAAATAAGAATTGTTTCTTAAAATCAGCAACTGAATCCACATTCCATAACGTTTTGAAAGCAAAACAGTGGTTTCCACGTAATTTGCGTTCAAATGGACAAGTTATAATATTATTTTGTTCGTAATTCAAATTAATAATATAGCTTACGTAGTTCAAAAATTGTATTTCAATCATTAACCTTTATCGATGGTACAGTTGCTATAGCTATGATATACAAGCGGCCAAGGTGGTTGAAAATATCCCAAATGCCCCTAAAAACTGCGTCCTTTCACATATTTTTGAGCGTGTTTGTCCGTTACGCTATAATTAATGGCTACTTTACAAACCGAATTCTACAGCTAACTTTTTTTTTCTAAAACCGCACAAATCCCAATGCTTGTGACATCCACTCTAGAAGAGCGCCTGTTGAAAGAAAAGCTATTCGGTCTTTCTCAGATTACTTGAGAGATGTCATTAAGAACTGCCTGCTCGCTCCTGCCTGCGATTCAGTATCATCTAAAAACGCAACGATTTATTACTTTGTCTCTATCTATCTCGAGAGATTACACGTAAGCGCGAAAAGAATACAACAAGTCGTTTATTTAATGTACCCAAAGCGTTATTTTGCACGATTTGACGCAATATCCAGGCGGAAAATATGTTTGCCCGTATTAACGTGCTTGAATTTACTTTTGTTTGTGTCAAAGGAATCTTGATTTCATTGGTAAATCTAGGGCTCGCTCATAAAAACAAAACAAATTTAGAATTTAACTTGAAGATAGCTTTATTCCGAATTTTTAGTAAAATGTTTCGGGTAGTAGGACCTTGTGCAAGGTTCGTCCGGATCGCAACCACTGTTTTGCTCGCTAATCCAGCCGCAAAGCAGCTGTGCACGCACTGTTGTTTTCCGGCGTGGAGAGCAAGACAGCCGGTGAAATTACTGGCAGAATAGATATTCCATCTTAGCCCTCCGAGTTGGCAACGCATCTGCAATATCCTTGATGTAGTGGGTGTTTATGGCCGGTGGTGATCACTTACCATAAGTTGACCCGCTTGCTCGTTTGCCTTCCTATTTTGTACAAAAAAAACCGGTAAGAGAAACTCACAAAATTTTGCCTCATCATGCCTTAAAGTGTGAAGAAACATATGCAAATAATGCCCACACATTTCCAATGCTACAAGTTTACTAAAGACTGTAAGGTAATCTAAATACGCAGCTTTATAGAAACTGCGACTGACAACACATAAATTGTTCTACTGAACAGGAAATCAGTACGTGTTGCTTCTATTGCGGAAATTCCCAGTGAAAGTTCAACTCTTGCTCAAAGAGATACAGTCTCTCTTCCCAACGTACGGAGAAACGCTGGAACAGATCACTTCATGTTACCGATTGACTTTGTGAATGTTAAATCGCTGGGTTTGCGCATTTGAGGAATTCCCATGCGCTGCTCCCTCTCGCTTAGGGTTACATTTACTAACCGCAATTCCTTTAGAAAGATGCGTACGTAATAGAATTTCGCTTTCGAAATAAAACTACGGCAGAGAAAAGCAAATAATCTTCTTTTTAACGTTTTCGTGACTCGCAGAAATTGAAATACTACAGTTTAAACAGGTTATGAAGGTCCCTTTGCTGAATGGAAACTTCTTTATTTAATTTATAAAATATACCTATGTTGTTGTTTTTGTCAAATTCTCTACTTATTCGAATTCGGATCTGAATTGATATCATCATCTTGCTCGCTCATCCAGTCACTAAGCAGCAATGCTTGCACTGTTATGTTCTGGCGTGAAAAGCAAGACAGCCGGTGTAATAACTGGCATAAGACGCATATTATCTTAGCTCTCTGTGTTGGCAACGCATCTGCAAACATTTTGGTGTGGTAGATGAGATCTGAGGTTTATTTTACGTAAAGTAACTATATTATTTGCGAGTGGTAGGACCTTGCGCAAGGTCCGTCCGGATCGCTTCCACCATCTTGCTCGCTAATCCAGCCGCTAAGCAGCAGTGTTTGCACAGTTGTGTTCCGGCATGGAGAGCAAGACAGCAGGTGTAATTACTGGCACAAGAGGTATTCCATCTTAGCCCTCTGGGTTGGCAACGCATCTGCAATCTCCTTGATATTGCGGGTGTTTATGGGAGGTGGTAATCACTTACTATCAGGTAACCCACTTGCTCGTTTGCCTTCGTATTTTATACAAAAAAAAATTTGCAACTCGTATCTACTGCGGTGCACACTTTTTCTTTCGTAATTTTCATTTTACCAAGAGCTATGTTCCATCGTACTTTTTTAAAGGATTTTATGCAGGTATTTTATATTCTTATTGTATCCGCTAGAACTTAATATTTACAAACTGGAGTCAGCATAGCACATACAGCTGCTTCGGCACAGCACTGGTTTCGCAGAGTAGCAAAATAATTTCAAGTAATTTGTTCCAATTTGTTGATTGGACCACCGCAAAGTAAAGCCTGAATCTTTTGATTACTTTGTATCTTTATCACATTTAATTTTGGCTTGTTTACCAACGTTTAGAGTTAGTTCAGTTTTGATTTGTTCTTCATTATTATTATATTCTTTAAGTACAATATATAAACTGTCATAAGTACAGATCTTAAATTTTCCATCCACGCGACAACGTTATATAAAGTAGGTAACACAATTATCTATCAGAACATGACAGACGCAGGATATTAGATTTACGCACCATTTCAAAGGATATCTTATTTAACGTAAAGGTCAGGAAGGGTAAGAGATATACGTGTTCAGCTGACACACAGTTCAGGGAGAATAATATATATAGATCGTGCTACATACTACTTCTTCCTGTTTCTTCATACGGGTATGCTTTAATTATTATTATTGTTATTATTTATTTGTTTAAGACGACAAAAGAGTTCCATATTTGTGTTAGTTATGCTTAGCCTATGTTAGCAGTCAATAATTACTTAATAATTAATATAGATTTCGTCCTTTGACCCGGCTTCCACATTATGGGACAGTCGAACCTATTGGCTATCATCTTCAGAATGCTGTTGCTGCTACCCTGCACTCTATCCACCGATGAAGCAGTTTTCTTGCGCCAGACAGCGTCGAAACTATCTGTGCGCGCCTCGACAAACATGGACGATGCACTACAGAAACGTGGCAGCCGCAGCAGTACTCTGAAGGCGTTGTTGCACTGGACTCACAAGGCGTTGTAGGCCCTTTGGGTATTATCAAAGTTGAGTTTGAGTTTGTATTTTAACTATAATCCTGTATTTAGTTGTTCTCCCGTTGGTCTCTCTTCTCGCTCACCTTTTAATATGCAGTATCAAGCTATTACTTAGGTTATAGGTTTCTTATAAAACTTTGCGCTATATCATTCTCATGTCGGGCCGTTTTTCTGCTGTCATTTAGTATGACACTGTACATCCATGTATTATAATATCATGGGCTATATCAGTTGATATACATTTAAGTATTTAATAATTATACATTATTTTTTATAAAAATGATGACCGCTCAGGATTGAACCTTACGAACAAGAGTTTACATATTTAGCCACTATGAGCTACTAACATATTTAGAAAAAAGATATTTCAAGATAGATATCAAATCCGTGATATACAATAATATACATACCATACATACACTTATATAGAATTCAGAATGAAAATTTGATTGCAACTGTCAATGTTTTTTTATTTAAAGTGACAATAGTACTTACACCCAACGTTAGTTTTTCTTTAAAATTTTTATTTTGATAGACTAAGCCAAGAATTAAGATGTTACCTTATAATTACTGTTTTCGTATCTCATTTAACTTAAGCTCATAATCAACACTAGATGCTCTACTATTAGCTTGAAGTCTTTTAAGAATTGAAGAAGAAAAACAATTTTGATTTTTACAGACGAATTGTTTAAAAAAATCCTAGGTTAGCTGGAAGCCTTTGTACTGTTTTATTTTAATTGTAATGTTATGTACCATGTTTTATGTACAATACAGTATTTACTTTACTTATTTACTTAAGTCTTTTAAGAATTGTTCCAACCTTTTGTTTCTTTTTTCATAATCCGAGATTCTTTTAAAAGCCAAACATAACGAGCGGTATTACGCGAAGACATTTAATCGGGGTCCACATAAATCCGCGGCAAGTTTCCCTGCAGAGTCGGCCGTTAACGATTATATACGGCCTCAAGTGCAGAAGCTAATGCCGATTTAAGCAAGCCGTATTACTAGATATGACCTTTTCGTGCAAGAGTTCAAAAATACCCGGTGCAATTACTGGCAGAAGAGGTATTCCATCTTAACCCTCTGGGTTGGCACGCATCTGCAGTCTCCTTGGTGTTGCGGGTGTTTATAGGCGGTGGTGATCACTTACCATCAGGCGACCCACTTGCTTGTTTGCGTTCCTATTTCATAAAAAAAGGAAAACCTTTACATATAACAACTTAATCAAATTTTTAACTATCCAATGCACTTCGTTCGTGACGTCATTATTCATTAGTCCTTATCCTAAGGGCCCCACTGAAAATTAGCGTCTTGGTTTACCGAGGCAGTATGCTGAATGGGGCCCTTTTTGATTCTGTTCAACATAATGTTTTGTTTTTGTACTCCGCCCGTGTTGTGCGTATTTGTATGTTTTATGTTGAAAATAGTTTTAAATACATGATTTTTCTTTCCTCCTTTCATTCTTTCCTTCAATGTCTACATCATCTTCATCACTATCACTACGTAGTATAAAGTCGCTATCCGTTTCTGTCCGTCCTGAAAACTTCGGCTGCTTACTCCTTCTAAACCACGCATCGGATTTTGATACGGTTTTCACTGTCATTTAGACCATATTTGCAATAGGTTTTTATGTAGGTTACATCTCCATTGTACCTGTGCGACGCCGGGGCGGGTCACTACTAGTAGTGGGAGATATTTAAGAAAAACTAATAAGAGAGTTTGAATAGCACTAGAAGGAACAAGCCGCGCTTTTGCTGAGTTCTAGTTTTGCATTTTTTTTTTATTTAAACGCTAGTTTTTTTGGTAATCCACTAAAGGGCAAATTGTTTTGTAAATTTTGTACATTGTGCTTATCTGTTTTTTACTATAAAACAGTCATTTAAATGTAAATAAAAGAGCCTGCTGACTATTTTGAGTGTATTTTTAAAATACTTTGTAAGAAACACATTTGCAATTAAAATTTGAGATTGTGATAATTGGACCGGAGTTTCTTCGTAAAAATTATGACGAAAATTTTCCCTTTGTAGATCAAAGCCTTGTAATCACATTTTTGTCGTAAAATTACCATTTTTAACTACACAGTTAATATTTACTTTTGTAACTTTTACATTGGCATTCGTGAGTGAAAGTTAAAAACACGAATTTAAGAGTCCAAATCGAATTAAAGTGATTTACAATTTTGAATTATGAGGTTAAAACTAAAAAGTGAAAGTACTTGTAAACTAAAAATATTATTAGAATAACAGCGGATGTGAACTGTAAAGAAATGAAAATTTTTCATAAACTTTGTAACTTTACTCTTTGTAACTTTAAACCTTAGGATTTTGAAAGACTGAGACATGATAATCTTGCAATTCTTGCAGAAAGTCGGAAAATCGCAAGAAGATATTTTTTCATTTTAACAAAGTTTCAAAGCTTACGAATTTGTAATTCAATTTGAATTCTGATGCTTCTAATAGAGAATAATACATCACGAAGCAGGGGATAAGCCTGTCGGTTGTTTTAAATCATCTAAAAATATATTTATGTCCAAAGAAGTAGATCAAAAAGAGACATAAAACCATACAAATTAAGTAAGGTACCATATTTTAAGTTAACATTTTCTATGGGATTGTTTAATTCACGAGTATTTGTCTACGCAACACAAACGAAGGAAAGCTAAAGGAGAGTCATGGGTATGTACAGTAGGGGAAATATATTCACGTACCACCTTAGAACCCTATCGCAATGACGCGTCGCGTTAAACGCCAGGCTATGTCATACAAATGTCATGCGTATATCTTTTCGACTGGGTTCTATGGTGGGACGTGTTTAAATTTTCTTGACTGTACTAGTTCGACTATAACTAAATACCAAGGCTCACAAACAAACAAAAACCAAGTTAGATGGCACACTTTTATATAACAAAGCATTCAATTTCTTATACCCTCCAGTTCTTTATCAATTTGCGCGTTCGTCTTTCCTTTAGTTTCTGGCATGGTGATCCAGAAAATGATAAGACCAATAGCATTAATGAAAGCGAAGAAGTAGAACAACGTATGCATTCCAAAATACTCCGTCACTGGTGTGAAGATGATTGTTTGGATTGCGCATAGGGTCCAGCCAAAAGTCACAAGAACACCAAGAACTTTGGATCTCAGCTGAAAATAAACAAAAACAATTATTTTACTATGAACTTGATACTACAAATAGGAAACCTATGCAAAAATTTTATATTAAATGATTAATTATAGATCCTGTCAGTTTTTAAAAAAATTCTTACAATTTTTACTAATTATTGACGAATGTCGTTCGGATGACATGACACCCGGAGATATGCCGGTACAAAATAGATGTCTAAAGCTCAAGACCATACAGAATGGAGAATTTTGGAAGAGGCCTACATATAAACATGGGCATTACATGTGCCGCTATGACGATAACAATGTTGATGATGATTTTAGTAATCCTAAGGTCACAGCAACTTTTATAGTAGTAGATTTGCGCTATGAAAGCAAGTTCCTGGTTGCAGTACAAATAGGCTGCCTAGATGCACCATACTTTTTCGTGCCTTGTTTATACATTTCGTACGGTAAGTGTTATCAAATCGTGATCAGAATACAATTAGAGCACACTGTCATTTCATAGATAGGTATAGGAATGAAACTGGACGCAATTTAAGTTTATGAAATGACAGTGTGCTACAATTGTATTCTAGTCACAGTTTGATAATAACGGTATGAAGGATGGGGAGGAGCTTATAGCCAGCAATTGATTAGTAATTGGTAATTATATTTTTATTACCAATAAATTATCTGAATCTGAATCTGCGTGACTCTGTTTGAGTTGCTGATTTCCATAGGCGGCGGTGACCACTGCCCATCCAGTGACCCATATACTCCTTTTCCGCCCTTTCATTGCCAAAAAGAGAGAAATAAACAAAAAGGTATCCTGACGTACATGAACATTATGTGTTTGTTAGACTCATGGGTCTGCACACATCCAGAAGGGAACATTCGTGCATCGAAACGATAAAAGCTTATGATGTTCGTGATAAAATTAAAACATAATATAATAAATACCTCAATGCTGAACATTTCGGACATAACGACGAAGGGTAGAGGCATGTGCTGTCCACTTGCGAATAAACATACGCCGATGCACAAAACTGGCAGCCACGGCGGCATTGTTCCTCCTTGTTTTTGTATTAAAATTGCACTTCCTAATACTACTAAGGGACCACCAGTGAATATCACGCTGAGTATAATTAAAGGCTGAAATCAAATAATTCAAGACATTAAAACATAGGATTGTAATTTGATAATGGCTATGGACTACTGCTACTCCATCGATAATGAATGTAAGCCTTAAATAGACACACACACAACTGCATAGAGAGAGAGAAAGAGAGAAGATATAAAGAAAAATAAATAAAAGCCAATAACTTTTTAGAACAAAGGGAATAGGAATGGGTGGTAGCGTTAATTGTAATCATTTTTCTAATTGTGAAGTTGAACAATAAGTGTTTTCCACTAACTAGAGAGATACAACGGCAACATGTATCCAAAGTAATGTGTGTTTGATATTTACAAAAACGGATCACTCACGTATTTTTAAGTCGAGAAATGCCCGACATGTTTCGGACCAGTCCGTTTTTGTTAATATTATTATGTCCGAGTCTCACGGTAGTTTTATGTTAATGTGTTATTTCTCTGATTTGGTTTGTTTTGCGGTACTGTGCAGCAGTACAACAGGAATGTTGCGTTACTGCATTAAATTCAAATCAAAGATAGCCCTACAAATAGATACAGCAAAGCAGTCTGAAGAGGAACATTACCTTTCTTCCAAATCTTTCCACTGTGAGAGCAGAGAACAAAGAGCCTATTGTCATGAGAGCCGGGAATAATATCGTCTGCAGGTCTGGTGCAAAGGTCACACCCGCATTTCTGATGATGACCGAAGCATAGGCGAGGATGGCGTAGTTGCCTCCTAAATCCAACAGTATGATCATAAGAAATGACAAACCAAGTCCCCTTCTTGATGATTTTTCTGCCACTGAAAAAAAGAAGTTGAAAATGAACATTGAGCATGTAAGATTTATTTTTGTTGTTAATGGATTTTGGGATAGGAACGTCAAAAATATTGTTATTCCTAAGAGTGTTTACTTGTAAATTGCTATATTTACTTCTTTTTGGAGTACATTTTTGCTTATAATTTTTTATTGCATCAATTTTTACAGTTAGTTTTGTATTTTGCTAGTAACGGCCCGTATATCATTCAATCTAGGGAGATTTCAACTTTACTCGTACTGATAACTGTAATAATATTGTCATATTCGAGAACTTACAAATGGATTTAAATGAAACTGATGGCAAATTCTCGTACATTGCTATTTCGGTTTTTGTCAAGGAAATGTCTCGTTCAACTTCTTTGTCATCGATATCAACTCCTCTTAGCCAAGCCATGACTTTTGTCGCTTCCTAAAAATAAAATATAGATCTTATTTATCTTCATTAGATAAACACACGAATGTACAAATGGTGGACCAAACGCCTTAAGGCATTAATTAGCATTCCATTAGAAAACAGTGATATCAAAGTCACTTATAATAAGCAATCTTAACAGACTTTTATTTTATGGATCATCGTTATCGAAACAAATGAAGAGAACTACATACACAAACATTATGTTTATAGGTATATTTAATTACCTATCTAGACTTACCTCAACTTTTCCTTTTTTCACAAGATAAGCTGGCGACTCAGGAACTTTGAACAACGCAATGACGTTTATAATGGGAAGCCACACCACGATCCAAAGTACTGTGTAATAATCCATATATGCGCCCATTGCGTACATTATTGTTATACCCAGGCTCTGTAA
Source organism: Ditula angustiorana (assembly GCA_963691745.1). Taxonomy (NCBI): domain Eukaryota; kingdom Metazoa; phylum Arthropoda; class Insecta; order Lepidoptera; family Tortricidae; genus Ditula; species Ditula angustiorana. The sequence continues at coordinate 6,199,561 of OY829495.1, forward strand.
TAAAAAGATACCATATTAGCAGACGCCTGCGACTTCCTTCGCGTAGAATTAGTAGCCTATGTCCGTCAGAGATAGTGTAGCTTTCTATCTGTGAAGGATTTTTGAAACCGGTGTAGTAGTTCCAGAGATTAGCCTACATACAAAAAACAAACAAACAAAATTTACCTTTTTATTATGTTAGTATAGATGTAGAAGTGTAAACGTAGATGAATATAGTGTAGAGGTTGATGTAGATTGAAAGTAAATGCAATTGCTTATAGAATTTGGTAAATAGTACGAAAGATATAAGAAATGAGCACTCACAAAAATACCTAGAAAAGTAACACACGTGATACAGAATTAAATCTCAAATTTACCTGTAAAAGAATACCAGAGGAACCAAGAACACCTCGTAAAGAATCCTGAGATATTTCCTTTATGTATATTGGTGCGATGCAATAAACTCCCCCGCCCGCTATACCGCAGCATGCTTGTGATACTACAAGGCATACTGGATGTGCTGATATTAGTTTCAATGCGAAACCAAACTGTAATGAAGAAATACATTTTATTAATTGAAAAAGAGAAGCTCTTCAAATATTAATATTTAATAACACAAGCCATAGTAAAATTTAATAACATTGCTAGTTCACTAAAGCCTCTGCTGTTTTGCTAATTAGGTTTTGATTACATTTGGCACAGAAGCCAAGTAATTGATTTGTTATTATTTTTATCATCTCTAGCCTGTTCTATTGCTTTGCGCAGGCTTTTTCCCAAAAGGGGTTTAGAGCGTTAGATTAAACGCGGGCCCAGTGTGGATTATAAATAAATAAATAATAAATAAATATCTTAGGACAGTTAACACCAATTGACTTAGTCCCAAAGTAAGCAACTAAAGTTGCTTGTGTTATGGGTGCTAGACAACGGATATATATACTTATATAGATAAACATATACTTAAATACGTATAACATCCACGACTCGGGCACAAGCATTCGTATTCATCATACAAACATTTGCCCCTCCCGGGAATCGAACCCGGTACCTCAAGCCAGGGTCAATAACCACTAGGTTATCCGGCCGTCAAGAACTACACACACACACGCCGATTAAGAACCACACACACACACACACACACACACACACACACACACACACACACACACACACACACACACACACACACCCACACACTCACACCCACACACACACCTAAATTGCATTGTAGTTGTGTGCATATTTCTTCACGCGATTTCGTGTTTCCTTACACCAAAATGCCCATGTTTCTTTATCTAAATTGGGCTACCAAATTTTTTTTTACATTAGTTGGCGTTACTTTGCGGAGATCCATATCAATAAACGGGAACAAATAACCTTGGTACTCCGCGAAACCTTACTTCTACAGCTAAGTAGCAATGACTTTTATTATGTTTTTTTTTAATTAGACGCACTGATTTGCTGTCAAATAAATAACTTACGATCTGCGGCACTGCAATTAAGATCAAAGTCATGCGCCTTCCAATAGCATCAGCGATATAGCTGAATATGACAGCAGAAGTGATGGCAAGCACGCTGATGCCACTAGCGATCCATGATATCTCATAGTTGGACAGAGGGTATCCAGAGGGACTGTTTTCAGATTGGAGGACGATGATGAATGGGGACATCCAACCGCTTTGAAGCCCATATGTGAGTATTGTGATGGTTCCTGAAGATACAAATAAATACTTAATAGTTACCCTTCAAGTTTGTCCTCATAATCTTGGTTATTTATTGAAATAAAAGGGTTACATTACTGACTAACAGACAAAGTACAGGTTAAGTCACTAAATAGATAAACATAAAATTCAAAAAATTTGTTTCTTAGGGCGTGTAAATGTACACTAAAAAGGTTTTTTTTAATACAACAGCTGAGGGTGTTAAAAGAAGGGAAGAAGTTGATACGTCAAGTCAACTCAAAATATACGCAAACGAAGTCGTTGACAATAGCTGGCTAATAACGATTTAAGTTTAAATAATGTAAGTTAAGTTTAAGTAAAAGAAAATAAATTAAATCAATTAAATCAAAGAGACTATGTTAACAATAAAGTGAATTTCAAGTTTTTGATTGATTTGAACCAAATCAAAACTAAAAATGGCAGAGGGAATGGATGATTGAGTTAAGTATCACTAACAAAAATTACTATAACAATTCTATTCAAATGAAAACTTACCAACAAATCCAACAATCCATTGCCGATGTATAGAACCTTTTTGTGTTATTTGAGTATTTGATGTCATTTTGGTGCAAGTAACAAGTAAATATGTAAGTAAGTGTAAACAAGAATTACGAATAGAATTCAAAGCAAAATATCGAATCAGATTTTCAAAGTCACATAAATCGTTGATAAAAACAATTGTCAGTTTATTCACATCATCTAAGAACACTGCGTAAGCTTCTCACTTCACATTACCAACTGATGATTCTGATAATTACCGCGGTCCTAACTAGTTAATTAAAATTAATTGAAAGCACGTCGTACTTTAATAGCAACAACACTTAGGCTGACATTTTTTGATGTAATGATTCCCATCAACAGTTGTTTAGTATAAATATGTTATAGTTATTATTAGACTGTTTATCAATATTTGTTATACTTAAAGATGTCAGTGGGATCTTATAATTTATGCCAGTAAGCTTAATAATAAAAGAAACAACAACACAGTTAAATCTTTAATGACGTTACTGTTGGGGATTTCAGTTCGTATGGAAAACTCCACTACATACAAATATAAATTAATGGAAGATCCAAACTAAAAGGGCAATAAGCTACAGAACGTAAGAGACAAGTTCTCAGGCCGTAACAAAGAAAAAACGCGATCAAATATTTTTCTATATTTTATAGTAACTTTTTAAATCATTTCGTGTTTCCTGATTTTTAAGCACAAATTATTACTCTAGATACCATTTTTAGATAAGATGCTTAAACATATAATAAATAGTTGTTAAAGATGCATATTATCCGTTTTTTTTGTCTTCATTTTCTAGAGAAAAATTGTACCTCTGATGATTTTTTTCTTACAAAATTTTAATCTTAATATCAACAATTTGGTAGTTCCAGTAGCTACTTTGCGTTTGTGTATTATCAACAAAAGTCAGTGAAGAACGAGATTGTAATAGTACCTATTTAAATATTGAATTAAATGGTTTAGTTTATTTGTTCGACGAAATTTTAACAAATCCTTATTTAAATATTATTTTAATTAAATTACGTGTCTTTCTTTTGACATATTTTAAAAAAATCACGTTATTACCGTGAAAACCCAATTACAGGGTTTATTTTCTGCAATCATCATTTTCAACGAAATTTACGTATTTGATATTTGTAAGAACTAATAAAATAATAATAAACTAATTTTCATAATACTATATCGCATTTGATAAAGTACTTTTTAACTGTCTCGAATACTAACCAAAGTTCATAATAATAATTGGTTTCTTCAATATTAATTAATTTATTAAAAAAATTACATCTCGTTGAGTTTCTTGCCGGTATCTTCTCATCAGAGGTTTTTCCGAACCAGTGGTAAGTTTTTTGACATTCATAAGTGCTACCTGTAAGCCTAATCTGAATAAAATATTTTGACTTTGACTTTGACTTTAAGATGACTATTTGAGAAATTTATCCTCGTATGATTATTCGTATAATCATACGTCTACTGTGGGCTGTTGCTCAAAACGTTCTCTTCTCTTTTATTACAAAGAGAGATACTATTATGTAATTCCCAAACCTTCTCCTCCTTTAAACAAAAAGTTAAAGAGACTGGATCTATCCTACTGCTATTGGACAGTGTTGCTGGAGAGGCATGCCACAGGGCAACGTTTTGCGAAGGCTTCAGTGATCCTACGGGACCCAACAAAGCAGCCTAGCAGACTAAAGGAGGTTTTGAGGCCACATAATTGCGAAGTATAATAACTTCAACATAATACCAACAAGGTTACCTTTAACTGTACTTCAGATAAGGCGTGCATTATATAAACAAATAAAACATAAATATACGATAAGATTATAATTTCCAAACATGTTTACTCCTTATTAAGTCTTCTAATTCTCCATTAATCTGCGTCTTTTCTTTGGTTTCAGGTAGCAAATTTAGCCCTGACATAATTTATGCAAGTGAATAATTATGTAGATTATCGTATGCATTTCGAAATATTTAACAGTTGTGAAAAAAATGATCAGCAAGTTAATACTGCAGAGGAGATCCATAACTTTAGGCTTTAGGTGAAACAAATAAATGAGACCCAATATGTATACTATAGATATAATTTTAAAAAATAAGGTTTTACAGTTTTGAGCTCTTGATCATTAATCATGAACACCCGCGACCGTGACTCGATGAACACTATTCATAATTATAAATATGCAAGTAGTTCGTTGTATTTTAAATTTAAATAATTTAAAGTTTTTTTAATACAAAGATCATACGTATAGTTCTAAGTAACTTATAAGCAAAATGACAGGTTAGACAATGTTTGTTCTTTGTTTACGGATCACTTCTCTCAAATAATTAATGAGATAATTTAATGTTGTGACTAAAGTAACTGACATTGGTACGAGAGTATCACTTTAACTTAAACGGCAATCAGCCGGCCATATTTAATATGCCGCAAACTGCTATGCTGGCTACCCCAAATTGGAAAACGAAGTGTAAGAACACTACCAGCTGGATGGTAGAATGATATTCGTACAGTCAGCAACGAAAGTCCATGAACACATCCTAATTTCCAAAACACCTGCACACTATAAAGTTCCATATGTTACTGAACAGAAAGATATACAAATGTCTGTGGACATTTAAGAATAACAAAAGTCAATAAACATCGATTTTTCAATAGTTGCTGAACATGTCTGACTACATAATTAGCTGATATGTACAATATCAATAGTCGCTGAACATGTCTGACTGCAGAATTAGCTGATCTCTAAATTATCAATAGTTGCTGAACATGTCCGATTGATTAAATAGTTTAAGGTTACACGCCAAATGAAAGAGATGAAACGCTCACTGACAAGTGAGTACTCTTCTCAGTGATTGTCAAAATTCAAAATTCGAAGAGATGATTCTCAGTGAAAAGAAAAATAGGTCAGGCTAAATTGAAACTTATCGCGTATCGTCAATGTCACACTGGTTCTATTATGTCAATTTCTCACTTTACCTGTAGTAAGTAACATATTCATTAACCCGAGATAAAATAAAATCTTATGTCATTTAAAACAAAGCTCAGTTTACCTTAATACTTTTAAAATCAATAATGTAATGACCGACAAAGCACATAGAAAAATTTGCAGGGTATGGTAATGGTAATGTGTTGAAACTGGCAAACGCAAGGCACGGAATGCTTAGGTTTCAGGTTCGAGTCCTGCCATTACCCTAATTTTTCTTTGTGTGTGTGTAATTATACATATACTATTCAACGACTATTCCAAATATTTAAACAATGGTAGTGTTCAGCGACTTTTGTAATTAAGCTGTTCAGCAACTTTTGGAATTATGCTGTAACGTAATTTTTGAAATTACGCTATTCAGCGACTTTTGTAATTATGCTGATCAGCAATTTATGGAATTATGCTGTCCTGTAATTTTTGGAATAAACCTGTTCAGCGACTTTTGGTATTTCATGGTGTAAATGTAATTTTGCTCTTAACGCAGTTCAACGACTTATGGACAAATGACCTGTTTAGTGACTTTTGTAACGTTATTGTGTTCGGCGACTTTCGTTGCTGACTGTACCACAACAGGGCTTACCAGGACAGGGCCCCCAATGCTGGCGCTCATCGAGATTTATCTGACGTTCGAGATGTGTCAAAATATGACAGATTTTGAAGGGATTTGACAGTTCTTTCTGGCTTATCTCGAGTGTAACTTCATCTCTACTGACACGAGAATGGCCCCGCAGATAGTCGCAAAGATGACATAAAAATCCATAGAAGGGTTAAGTAATCAGTTAAATACAAAAATATGCTAGAGAGAAAACATAAGAACTTTATAGTAATAAAACTATCTATGAATACAACACTAAATATAATAAAACAATCAAACTACATAAAAACTAAATATAAACTAAATATTAATACTAAAATTATAACTAACGTATATCAAAAAAAGAAGGCCCCCTTGGCATGGTAAATTTAACTATTATCTCAATGATAATGTTTTTAATAAACAATCAAATTTAAAAATTCATTAAGAACCCGCCTCAAATGACCTCGTGATATTGTTAGCCTAATAACATAATAATGGACGGTGAAGGCAGCTACACCATTTTTGCCTTGTCATACTAATGACAAACTTAGAAGCAGACAGAACAAAGCAGACAATTTAAGAATGTTCTTTTAAATAGCACTTCTCAAGAAACCATGGCAAAAGTTGAGAGAATTCAAAAGATGACGAACAATAATCTAAGTGGAACGAAAACTTGGCAATTTGCTGTCGATAGAATAGATAATGTAGTACTTAGACGTAAGATCCATGAATGGCTAATGGAAAAATGTTATTATTCAATCAAAGAATTTTTAGAAGATAATTTGATTATATAATTTTAAGATTCCAATTTACTCTTGTTTGACATATTATATGAAATTGACATACCTACTTAATTATACTTACCTACTTATTTCAATTTAATGTAAATTTATTTTTGATTTGCACGCCGACAAACGGCAGAATTCATATGTTCTTTATAAATGTACCTACCATCTTATTTTGTACTTGATTTCTAGCAAATAAATGTATTTGAATTTGAATTTGAATTTTAGAAAGATAAGTCCCAATCTAAGACAGCGAACCAATAATTGACGAGTAAATTCAGAAACATTATGAGTAAAAACGAGGACCAATGATGTCATCCTTTAGTATATTTTCCCTTCGCGTATCAAGCTCTAGGACGGTTACCTAAGATGTCTAATCAGCAAATTGGTACATATAAAGTACGCATATAAAGTTTAGGAATATGTTTTCCAGCCCTACTAGTATTATTTACTTGGACGCTAAACCTTTCTGATAATAATATGATGCTGTAAGGCAACGGCAAATTTTGGCCGCTAGCGAACAACAAATGCCAACGCAAACAACGGAGAGCCAAGACGGCGCGGTTCCTCTTGCTGTTGTATCAGGAATGCGATTTTTAAATCTCACCTGGTGACTAGAGCTCACCAAAATGGCCGTTTTTCATAGAAATGCGGCTATTTTGGTAAGCCTTAGGTCACCTGGTGAGATTCAAAAATTGCATTTGAATCTCACCGGGTAACTAAAGCTCACCAAAATAGCCGTTTTTCATAGAGATTCGGCCATTTTGGTCAGCTCCACTTACCTGGTGAGATTTAAAAATGGCACCCCAGGAGTGTTGTCCCTATCGTCGCCAGTGGGGCACCCGTCAGCAATACAATTGAGATGATTAAAGACTGTATCAAAGTCCTATGTTTATACTAGAAATGAGGAACAACATTTTGACTTGGTTAACTTTTCTTAATTGCATGCATAGTTAGAAAACCTTGTGAAAGGAAGTGGCAAGAAGGAGGTGGGAGACCTAAAGGCGGGCAACGAATCTGCGAGTCTCTTAGGGTCGCTGGTTTTCATGGTCGGTGGTGATACTTCTCACCGGGTGACCCGTAATGCTCGTTTGCCTATGAAACTCTTTATGAATATCTCTTTCTACATCTTTATAGTTAGTCAAGGCTTGCTCGTCTTAGCCAAGCCATTACTTTTGTTGCTTCCATAATGAAAATAACATCTTAATAAAATTAAACATCTTGATTATAATCACATCTGTTATTATATTTGTAACGTTTTTGAATATTTTATTTCAGAAACGATAACCTAAGGCAAGAGCAACAAAAGCAACAAATATAGGGGTCTCGACTCCGAATATAACTTTATTCCATTCGGAGTCGAGACCCTTGGTCCGTGGGGTCCTAGCGCATTAGGCCTCTTCAAGAGATCTCGAAGAGGCTGGTCGACGTCACAGGTGACCGAAGAGCTGGCAGCTACCTCGCACAACGTATAAGCTTAACTATACAGAGAGGTAATGCTGCCAGTATCTTCGGTACCATGCCACGGGGGCCTTCTTTTTTTGATATATTTTAGTTATAATTTTAGTACTAAGGTTTAGTTCTTATGTAGTTTGTTTGTTTTATTATATCTATATTGTGGTTGTCAATAAATTGATTTTAGTAGGCAAGATAAAATACAAAATTATCGCTTATTATCTTCAAAGCAAACTCTAATTTTTTAATTGTTCACTAAATGACAGTGAGAACCGTCAAACCGTTACCGTTTAAAAGTAGAAAGCGGTCGAACATACACCATAAGAATTTAGGGTAGACAAGAACCGATAGTGACTTTACTTCATACTATGTTAAGATAAGGATCAAAACAAGTAAGATAGGCTCAAAAAAGGAAAAGAGACTTGAACAACGCGTGAGGACGAAATATGATTTTAAACTATAACAAGTTCTGAATATTGAATTATCTATTTGCACTGCTCACTTTAACTACTTAAAGGCTATAGCTTTGCACACTAAAAGCTTATAAAGGTAATTAAGTAGTCTTACCTCAAATTTTCCCTTTTTACGAGGTAAGCAGGAGTCTCAGAAGCTTTAAGCAAGCGAGTAGATTAAAAACAGAAATTCATATAACAATCCAAAGAATTGTATTGTATGTGTTCATGTCATGTCATTGCATACATTATTAGTATATCAACGCACTGCGAAAACATTTAAAACTAGTGTATCTTAAACTACCCTGTAATTTTATTTAATTTTTTTTTATATATGGGAAAGGTAAGCAAACGAGCGCAAGGTTTTTAACAATTAAATCCAGTGGTTGGATTGACGTGAAAAAGAATAATTCGAAATCATTTTTGTTATTTTAGTTTACGAAATATTGTGTATGAATGAAGTCGAGTCAGAAATTCCTCTCTTTTATTATTTTAATATGGCTTGAAAATGTGTGACATCCACGCCGAAACAAAACATTTATTGTAGCGTTTCATACTATTTTTATTCAAGGGAGGGCGCAAATTTAATAAAAATATATTACGATATGCGTCACAGAGGCACATTCGTTTTTTACGAGGTAGTGTTTCTCAGTGGTGTGATTCTCTAACGAATCATTGCCTTCAACAATACGCCAGCGATGAAGATTGAATCCGTCCAGAGCCCCAATTCTCAGTTCATACGAGATTTATCTCACGTGCGAGATACATCAAAAAATGACAGCTTTTCAAGGGGTTTGACAGTTGTTTTCGTGCGAGATGAATCGCGCATAAACCGAGAATCGCCCCGCAGCAATGAATCAGGGATTCGAGCGTGAGCAAAACGGAAAGCATGCCTTTGGTTTGCGGTTCTTTCTAAAGAAATGTCGTAATGAAAGATAACGGCGACACATTTTTGACTGAAATATGTTTAATAAGCATTTTTAAAAACATATACCTATTTACAACAACAACAAATTTTCTTTATTGTACACCACATAAAAAAAGACAAAGAAAGTAATCAGTAAGGTGACAATAGGTAGTTTTATCTCTTAAAGGCAATCTCTTCCAGACAACCGTTTTAATAGTGAACTATAACAATAGCAGATTAAAGTAGGTAGATAAAGTAATTAGCGTGAAGATGGCGTCTATAGAATATTATAACAATAACTTCGTCAACCAATCAGACTTATAGATCCTTATTGCGAGCGTGTCGAGTTGCTGTCGCGCCGTTTCAATGAATGAATGTTCCATATGTCTATTATATATTTGTTTACTTTTTCAGTAACAGCGTCGGCACATTTTTTTTATTAAATATTAAATTCCACTGATCTTTTTCCTAAAATATTTCTAAGTCCACCTCAACACCCTTAAAGGACATAAGTTCCAAAGGTGCAAAGTTCATGTTCTTGAGTATCTTAGGCTATGTCTTGTTTGTCAGTCAGCCAGTTCATCAGTCAGTAACGGAACTCTTTTGTATGTATAAAAAGATATATCTAAAGTGAGGGTTTAGCCAACTGGCCCCTAATTTAAGCAGATTTGCTTAATTTGTGACTCATTTACATACTGAAATAATTGATTATTAAATACTTATTTCTAAAATAAAAGACATAATTGAGCATACAATTTTATTTGTCATGGTCTGTCAATTTCTGATACCTTCCAATTCTTTATCAATCTGAGCTAACGTCTTTCCCTTAGTTTCAGGCATTTTCAAAAAACAAATTATTGCGCCTCCAATATTGATTAAAGTAAATGCGTAAAATATGGTGTACATCCCGAAATATTCGGCCACTATAGTGAAGACCGCGGTTTGGACTGCACAAAGGAACCAGCCGAAGCTGCAGAGGAGGCCAAGCACCTTAGACCTTAGCTGAAAAATAAATATTGATGATTTAATAATTTTAAGTGTTCTGGTAGCTTAGTTTGTTATGTAGACGTAACGAACACTGAAGATTGTAATGACATATTAATAAAGATCTTATGAAAGTGACACTTCGTCCTGTCGACGTGCCGTGTCATCTTTAGGATCGGTGCTTCGGGAGTTTATCGCTTTGTCTTCCTCCATGTTATCAACATCAAACAAAAACGTGTGTAGGGAATACTTATGGCTTCCATTAGGGGTGCAATTCTCTACCGTAACTTCGCTGAGCTCTATGCAACGCATTCAGTCCTCGTCTCGGTATATTGTAGAACTCAAGACTCAAGAATCTTTAAAGCGAAGTTTGGTTTCAGTGTCAGAGCGCATCACAGTAACAAACCGGACTGAACCAGACGCAGGAGTCGTCGTCACCAGATACGGTGTGAAGGACATGAACACGTAGAACTCAATGATGTTCCGTCAGAACTTCATACTACAGTTCATAATTATGGTGCTAGTTCTTCTCCAAATTTGTCACACGGCAGCGTAAAAATGTTCACCTGTGCCTTTACATACATACACACTAATATTGGGTACTTAATGTTAAGCCCGAGAAAATAAAAGTTTTTGGATTGCGGACTAAAATACAAAATTTTGGTAATATTAGTTACCTGGACGCTAAACATTTCTGGCATGACGATGTAAGGCAATGGCAAGTTTTGCCCGCTAGCGAACAAACAAATGCCGATGCAAACGACCGCTATCCAGGACGGCGCAGTTCCACCTTGCTCTTGAATTAAGATCAGCGTTCCCAACACAGCCAAAGGTGCACCAGTCAAAAGAACACTGAAGATAATCAGAGGCTAAAACAAATCGTGATGTTAGTGACATTTGAAATACCAGAGGTCCTAGCACGCTAGTTTTTATAATGACAGCATAAATCCTTTTCTTGTGAGTTAGCACGCACGAATAGAACAGATTCTTTATGTCCGCGATACATAGGTATGTGCCAACCAGTGCAAGAAGAATGAATCGCTTTTAAAATCAATTGCTGATGTATTCTTAATACTAAATCACAACTCTACCTACCCATTAGCCTGATGAGATCATTTTCATTCATCTAACTAAATATAATCTTTCAATTGTGTATGATTTAGTTACCTTCCTTCCAAATCTCTCTACCAAAAAAGCAGATGACAATGACCCCAATGCCATGAGAGCAGGAAACGATATTGTCTGCAGATCCGGTGCAATCGTCACTCCTGCATTTCTGATGATGACTGAGGCGTAGGCGAGGATGGCGTAGTTTCCTCCGCCGTCCAGCATTAAGATCATTAGGAATGACAAGCCAAGAGCCCGTCGCGATGCTTTTGTTGCGACTGAAATAGTAGTAGCCACCAATAAGTGTTATTCAGTTAATCAACTGGGATACAAGCAGTACGGTTAGCCTCAGAAGAAGCTGAACATTTTAGAACCTAGTCGTTGACCGTGATGTGACTAATTTGAGCTACTCTCATTTTATACGTTACAACGACAAGGTTGTTAAGTGTTTAGCTACTTGTGAAGCTGACTGTACATTAACGAGTGATACTGTTACAGCTCCTAGTCATTTACCTCTGTAAATTAATAAATAAATAATAATAAATAAATAAGTTCTTTATTTCAGACCCATGATCCGTAGTGTTAGTAACAAATGACTTAAATTTAGATTAGTAAGACTTATAATTAAACAAAGGTTTTTATTTAAATTACAAACTGGGCTACACCCTTAATCTGTCCAACCCACCAAGCCAGGATTGGACAGTCGAATCTGCCCGCTATTGCTTTTAGAATGCTGTTGGGACTTACTCTTACTCTGCCTAACAGCGAGGCTATCTTTTTGCGCATGATCGCCTGAAACCCGTCTACACGGGCTTCGGCGAACATACCCGAGGCACTGCATCTGCTCGGCAGCCCCATCAGCATTCTAAACGCATTATTGTATTGTACGCGTAGGGCGCTATAAGCTCGCTTTGTATACCCTACGAATTAATCTACACTAATATAATAAAGAGGTAAACTTTGTTTGTATGTAGGGGGTAATCTCTGGAACTACTAAACCGATTTCAAAAATTCCTTCACAGATAGAAAGCTACACTATTCTTGACGGACATAGGCTACTAATTTTACGTGAACGAAGTCGCGCGCGTCCGCTAGTTGTGAATATAATAAGAAGCGAATAGCATTGCCATTGTGTCTCCGTTCTCGTCGTTATTTTAATTATGCAATAATAAGGAACTACAGGCAAACTATATACAAAATTTAAATACACTCACGACATAATATTTTAAAGGTTTGATTTGTGATATCTGGTAGGACCACCTGTAAAGGTAAAACAAAGCCACCTACTAGAACCATAACAAACTTTGCAGATCGTAGAGTCTGAATGGAACCTGTACAGTACAATTCCTTGTGACCTCGTACAAAATGGTCAATGAAACAAAAATAGACTAAAAAACATACATACATAGGCTGCTAAAAACATAACCCTTCCTTTTGGCTTTGCCGTAGTCGGGTAAAAAGGGTACTGACGATACAACTTAAATGCATTCCACAAGGAGTGGTTGGCTCATGCCGTCAATAGTAACAGATATTGTAAAATAGTTAGACTTTTGTACGAATTAATCACGTAAGCCTTCAAGAAACTTTACAAACCCATCACGACTTACCAAGTGATTTAAAAGAGACGGGTGGTAAATTATCGTAGGCAGCTATTTCACTCTTTGTTAATGAAATATCCCTTTCCACGGTTTTGTTGTCAATGCTTACTCCTCTTAGCCAAGCCATTACTGCTGTTGCTTCTTGAAGAACACAAAAATGTTTCAATAAATGAATAAACAGGGTGTACAATACAGTTATTTTAAGTATCGACTTCAGCTGTCATCGGAAAGGCCATAGTTAAATAAAATAAACGAATTACATTGCTGTATTTAGATAGAAGGTCAAGAATCATGTAATGTTTCAAAGAAGCAATTTGAACCAAAAACAATTTAAGGTAACCGTACTATAAAATTTGAAAAGATTTTTTTTTAAATTATTTCTTTAAGCTAGTCATGTTTCTATCATAATATTGGCGGCTAAGGAATTTACATGTTGTAGGTTTCACATCTTTGTAAGGCAATTTTAATATCCTCATACAGATTTTTAGGTGCCTAATTGCCAAGGATCGATCTATTTTATAAACGAAGGATCCGGCTTTTAATATTTTGCTATGATTTAGAAAAGTCAATAGGATATTGTTTGTTCGTTAAAATCAATATTTTTTTATTGGATTGTTGTTGTAATCTGAATTTTAAAGGTAATGTCAAGTAAGGTCTGGTACAGTTAAGGAAATTGAAACACGTACCACCATAGAACCTAGTCGAAAAGACATACGCCTGACATTTGTATGACATAGCCTAGCGTTTAACGCGTCGCGTCATTGCGATAGGGTTCTAAGGTGGTACGTGAATATATTTCCCCTACTGTACATTTAGCCAATTAAAACGCTAATTTTAATTTGAGAAATGAACTTAAAAACGCAATACGTAAACAATGATGCAAAGAGTGAGTCTACTCGTGACCATGGCCATCGAAACATGGCCGAAACGTCGAGGTAAATCAACAATATAATTTATCGCGTTAAAGTCCCGATAAGGTTATAAATATCGTGAAAATCGCGAAAGTTTAAAACAATTTAATGATGCAAACAGTTCAATATAATACTAAGTGATTTGAGAATTCGTATATTCGTGTTTTACAATGTGTGCTCCGATTACTATTACTAATTTATATTTATATTTAATTTAATTACTAACTTACTTCAACTCTCCCCTTCTTGACTAAGTAAGCTGGTGACTCAGGTACGAAGAGCAAGAAAATTAGATTTAAAACAGGTATCCACACACAAATCCATAGAACCGTGTAGTATTCCATGTACGCACCCATTGCGTACATTATTAATATTCCAAGACTCTGTCAAATCAAGAACATGAATGTTAGGTCGATGTCTAAAGTCTTTTTTCTAGTTTCAAGTACTAGTTTGCGGGGTACAAGGTCCATCCGGATCGTTACCACCATCTTGCTCGCTAATCCTACCGCTAAGCAGCAGTGTTTACACTGTTGTGTTCCGGCGTGGAGAGCAAGACAGCCGGTGTAACTACTGGCACAAGAAGTATTCCATCTTAGACCTCTGGGTTGGCAACGCATTTGCAATCTTCTTGATGTTACGGGTGTCTATAGGCGGTGATGATCACTTACCATCAGGTGACCCGCTTGCTTGTTTGCCTTTCTATTTCATTAAAAAAAAAATTTTAGGAGACTAATTTGACAAGAACAACTAATAATAGTAAACAAAAAGATCTAACGGAGCGTTAAAGATGTTTTTCACAAAGGTCGTCGTCGGTGTTTACAGCTACTCAATAGAATTAAAATAAAGAGGGAACAATTAGGAAACTGTTTGAATAACCAATCAGCATAATTTTGATCACATTTATTAGGCACTATAGCATAATTAAGGATGTAAGATTTTATGTTTAGAGTTTAATCCGTGAACTACGTCACATTTGAAATCATTTAGGGACTTTTTTGGGCTATCAGACCGAGTATTTATTTGTTGCTAATTAATTATCTAAATAAAACCTCAAAATAAGCCCTTCCAACTTATGGCTGTCAAGGCCCCTATACAGTACAATCATCAACATACATAGATGCCCATTCAAGAGAGAAATGAGAAAAAAATGCTATGCTCGAAAGGAATGGATATCATAGTGCACATCTCATTCTACAAATGAAACCATTTTTAGTTACGATTTCAATGGTAGTACCTGTAAAAGAATACCGGAAGATCCAAGTATTCCTCTAAGAGAATCCTGACTGATCTCCTTGATGTACACTGGAGCCACGCTATGGACTGCCCCACCAGATATACCACAGCATGCTTGTGCCACCATCAAGCATATAGGATGAGCTGAAGCAAGCTTCAGTGCAAAACCGAGCTGGAATTTAAGAATATTAACAATTGAATGTACCTATTTATTTAGTGAGCGAAGCGAGGTGTTAGAAAATATTTCGTGCAATCGTGTCATTTTGTTTATTATTATTGTATTTTAATTTCAAGTTATTTGTATTACATGTGTTAATAATATTGATGCAGACTCCGGAACAGAAAGGGTACTATTAACAAAAACTTGATTAAACTACTTATTGTTTTCAACGCATGCATAAGAAATAGCCTAGGGTATGTTGCAGATTTCATTTTTGTTTTCCTTAAGTAATTTGTTCCAATTTGTTGATATAGACCTCCGCAAAATAACGTTTGATTTGAATCGTTCTTTAATAACGCTTTTATAGCGCTGCATAAGACCACCGCTTCTTTTATATCGTATAAATCGATACTTATTTTTTAATTTTACCGCATGTACAAATCTGGACATCAGAGCCAATAGGTCGGATGTGCATTTTTGGTACTTTACAGGACAAGCAAAACTAACTTTAAAATATTCCGCATCGACTTACTGTTGCAAAATTAGGAAAACTAGTTATTAATATAGAAAGAGCATATAACTGCAAGTAATTTCTGTCATAAAAGTTCTTTCTTACGCTATCAATAACAATGCAATTAAATTTTTTTTATCAAAAGGGTGTTACATCCGACCTAAAATTATTGAATCATATGCTATGCTGTGGTCGGATATTAACATCCGACATTTTGGCTTTAAGAAAATTTGTCATCACACAATAAATATAGGACTTATGTTCAAATCAGACTATGTGGCTCGGAATGAAATGGAAATATATTCAATCTTATGTGAACATCAGACATTTTGGTCCGGGGATATTTGACCACTACATAATGACTACATACCAAATTCAATCCTATGTTAACATCAGACATTTTAATCCGGGGTTATTTGATCACTACATATACAAAATTTACATCCGACTTAAAATGAAACGTTAAAATTAAATATTTTTAAGATCATTTATTCATTTCATTATTCAATTTTATTAATTATTGTGAGAGAAAAATCATCTCAAACAACAATAAAGTCATTCTATTTATTTCCATACTATTTATATCTCAGAACACAAGATAAAGGAGACGTGGCATACTGCTTAGTTTCCGTGAGAACTGGTGTCGCCAAACATCTCCCACCACGACTATTACACGCACATTGACGCGTGTAATAACAAGGACGGGAGCGTGGCGCGAGAGTGTATTAACACCAATGACGCTAGTGCATGATTGGTTTAAGACGCAATTCACGCACACATTAAAAAAAACAATTTATTTCACATTTAAGCTAGAGGGTGACCAAACGATAAAATTATATCGATTCGATATCGATATTACGATATTCAGCGGCTATTTATTTAATATTTATTACAAAAATAAATAATTACACATAAAAGAGACGGACTGAATGCTTTGAGGCATTCTTTACTCTTCGACCTTTTGGCAAAGCAAAAATTGTGGGTAGTGTAACACGATAACCATTTATTTTAAATTAAATTACTCAATTTTCAAATATCTGTTATCAGAACTACACAGTTCCGATGGTTTAGTACATTATTCGAGAAATAAAATGCAGCTTAAGCAGTACAGTCAGTTAATTTGATATAAAAAAATTCAAGATACCAATGGAAAAATTGACTAATCTTCAAAATTGGTATGGCTCACTCAAAAAGTTTTTGGTTATTATTTATTTCTTGAAAGTGGTCGAATATACATATAACTCTTCTTCACACAAGCAACCAGTGAGGACCGCTACCTGTGACACTCATCAATTTTTTTTATTAATATCCGGATTCGTCAGATTCATACGTACATTGGCTATCTAGGGACATGAGATATGTAACCGCTTGAGCGAAACAAGGACAGGAGAGTGAGTAGCAAGGTAATTTGTACCAATTAGATAGGTAATAATAATTTTGTTTACATTATGTCTACACTAACAGCGAGAAAATAATGATTAACTGAATAAAATGTTCAAATTTTGTAATTATCATAATAAACTCCTATTATTATGAGAAATCATGGATCATTGGATTTAGTTGTTGACATACTTTGTATTTTAGTAAAATAAGCATATAGTAAGTCAGAGATTAATGAAATTTTAATGCTTATACGTAGTATGTGACTACATCTTCATTATGGCTTGTGGTTTCACTTCTGTTTTTACACGTAGCCACGGCATTTTGTGAAAACACGGGAGAACATTTCGCAAGGATGTCTTAATTGCAACTGGTCTCCGGCGGGCCGCGATGTTCTCATTTTAGCATATCGTGGACTCACTGCCACGCCTCCGTTACATATCTCTTTATTCTATGATCTAAGATTTATATATACTTAACTTTAAAAATCCTGTTTAAAAACTAATGCACAAAACAAAACTTGTGGGTACTTTAGTACTTAATGAAATATTTGAAGTTAAAAGATTGTACATACAAACCTTGATTTCTTCTATTTTCTGCCTTTCGTAACTCTAGATCAGCTAATAAAATATCGCTTTCAATTTTAATTTAATACTCTTTCTATGCTATACTATTTCTATGGCCGGCCGCACTCGGTCAATCGTAAGGTTTCGACAATAGTCGGGCGTGTGTTTGCATTCTGTCTCTTTCCATCGCCCATTAAAATTTGTCGGTATCTCTTTTTGTTGTGGATATTCTGGGGATTCCACGGACCAAAAGGTCTGATATCAACATCAGACGCTCCGTTCTAAGAAAAATTTAAAACCAATATATCTCATGTGAACATCAAACCTACCTTTAAAGTCATACATTAAAATTACTAGAGGCAAAAAGTCATAAGTCAACATCAGTTATTTTTCTTCTAAGGTATTGTGGACAACCGACCTTTTTTAGAAAATCTAACTTCGTTACTAAAAGAGATAGCGATATAACAGTTAGATGGCCTGAAAGAGGAAAAAAAATTGAGTATGATTCTAAAAAAAAGTGATTTTGGTAAAAATGGCACATCCGACCTATTGGCTCTGATGTCCAGAAATTATGAATTTAACAATTTACAGCTTTGTTTAAAAATCACTTACGATTTGTGGTACCGCCAATATAATTAATGTCGTGCGTCTCCCAAAAGCATCGGAGAAGTAGCTAAATATGATCCCAGTTGGAAAAGCGAAGGCACCAACGCAACTAGCGACCAATGATATCTCATTGTTAGAGAGAGGATATCCTGCAGGACTGTCTTCTGATTGGAGCACTGTAATAGCTGGAGACATCCAGCCGCTTTGTAAGCCGTAGATTAAAATTATCATAGAAGCTGAAACATAAGACAATATTATTTCTGATGGTCATTTAAAAAAAAAATATGAAGCCATTGATGTCGACGAATGTGGTCTGCCCATGGACGTCATCATTACAAATTTTAAGAGCTTAGCTCGTATCGGTGGAGTAACCGCCATTTCTCTCTTATCCATCACCAGTGGCCCTAACATGACTGGCCAAGCTTAGTTTATCTCTATCTGCGTCTCTTTCTTATGACACTAGTTAGACAGAGACGCTGGGAGGGGTCAAACTAAACCTGGGCTGTCATGTTAGGGCCGCATGAGACCTAAAACGGCTCGAAACGTTAAGCGTAGATTAGTATTTTAATATACATTATAAAAATCTGTAGTTTCAGATCGTTCTCAAGTACAATAGTGAACTATAGGAATGAAACGTCAAATGAAATCTTGAGATTTTTTGAGATTTCCTCAATCATTTGGATAACTGAATTTTTACACTAACTGACATCCATGTTTATAATTTTGGTAATTTTAACCAAAATATCATCTTTAAGTTCTTCACATAGTATAAAGTAAAGATGATATTTTTGCCTGTTTGTCCACAATTTTTATATGGTCCCTTCGGCCGCCTTCTCCTCCTAAACCACGCAACGGATTTTGATACAGTTTTGACAGTTATTTAGACAATTTTTAAGGAAGGTTTTTACATACATTACATCCCGATTGTAGTTGTGCGAAGCCGGGGTGCGTCACTTGTTAATCCTACTAATATTATAAATGTGAAAGTTTGTATGTTTGGATGTTTGGAAGCTTGTTACTCAATCACGCAAAAACAACTGAATGGATTTGGATGAAATTTGGCACACATATAGTTTATAACCTGGATTAACACATAGGATACTTTTCATCCCGTAAAAATGCATAGTTCCCACGGGATAGCGATAAGTGAGTTATACGCCTCCGTGACGTCATGAGCATCAAAGCAACTAATTCTCATTAATTGTCCAGGAAATATTGCAGATTGCATGTTGGGTGCACGTTTGCTTGATTCAATTAAACAAGTCTACGCGGACGAAGTCGCGGGCACAAGCTAGTTGATAAATAAAAAACATACCAACTAAGCTTACTATCCACTGTCGGTAGATGGAGCCATTTGAAGTAGTCGAAGTATTGGCTGACATGATGGATTTGAGTATTATTTCTCACTCTTTATAAAAGATTATTAATAAAAAACGTTTTCTTTAAACCTAGTTTCCAACGCAAAAACCAAGATACGAGTGTTTTTTGTAATAATTGCGTAGATCTTAATATAAGGAAATTTCACTGTTGTAATAATAATATAAATATTTGAAAATATTAACTCAAGGTCATAAAACTAAGTCTTAGTTCAACAGAGGAGTAGGTATTATGACGTCACAATAACTGGGATTCCCATTAGAGTTATGTAATAATACCTACCAAATCATGGAACTATGTAAAAATGAGGATGAGCGATTTAATTTATTTTTATATTTCAAAAACTATAATAATACAAAGATAGCGACGACGATCGCTTCTACACAGCACTGTTATTCTCTAAACATACCAGCGTCGAACTCAACGTTGAGGCATCGCCCTGTCTCGCTAACTCGAGCGAGCGCGCTAGAGCAAGAAAAGCCTGCTCAGGCGGAGCACACTTAAAACTTTATATATTTTGACATTTAGCAGCGTCTCCTGGCGGCTGTTGACTGAACTACAAAAAAAAAACTGTCAATGCTAGTCACTCGTGTCGGAGCCAGCCATTGTCAACTCTGGCTTTCGTTTGCTTGAATGTTGATATGCTCTTGGTTATCTCCTTTTGTTTACTCATCAAAATTTTCTTTGTTCTTGCAAATTTTATGACTACGGCATTCTTACTTAAATAAGTGTTCATAAAATTTGCCAGAACAAAACTTTGATTGAGTACATTTAGCTCAAAAATTACACGCACACACGTGCAAGTGCGCATATACAAATACATGTATATATGCCTATCTATAGCTATACCGATTCCTTGACACTAATGGCAGCACTTTCCATACATGCTAGTTAAAACCCAGAGTTACCACTCTTCTCATTCTACATACAAAACTCAAGCCTGCTCCAGCGACGAACTCGTCGCTGTTGCGCTTAGATAATCACTCTCGTGCTCTCATTGTCAGTCCACTTTGTAGCAAGACTGCCCACACTGCATCTTCCGGTACGCGGTGGCTACCGGAAAACTCTTTGATCACATCGGCCATCCGCAATATGCTCTGTCCACTGTGGAATGAAGTCTAGCAATTCTTAATGGCAGGGGTTCCCAAAGTGTGCGCCGCGGCGCCCTGGTGCGCCGTGAGGTGCTCGCTCAAAGATACTAATATATAACTCAGATTAATTGTCCTGAGATATTTATTTATTTATTTATTTATTTATTTATGTATTGTATCCTATTTCGACTAGCGAGGGCGCCGCGACAAAATACTAAAGCTGCAAGTGCGCTGCGTACTAAAAAAAGTTTGGGAACCCCTGCTTAAGGGTATAATTATGTCGATGAACAAAATAATTGAAGGCAAATTACAAGTTTCAATTTTAATTGAACAAAACCGTTACTAATACTGCAGATTTGCTAAAAACGGACTCAGTGTACGCTTTGCTATGTAACTGCAGAAGCTGCCAGTGCTTATTTTCGGTTTAAAGATATTTATTTACCATAAACAAACACATTTCACTTATAAGAGAAATTTTACAAACGAGACTGGTAGTTTTAAATCGTGTTTAGTGAGCATTAAGTTAACAGAGAAGATACAGATATAGTTGCAAGAAAGAAAAAAAAGAAAAGTTCACCTTGAATGAAAGAAATAAATATAAGAGAAACAAAATTAAGAAATAATGACATATCTAAAAATGTACATGTATATCACGCTATAAGTTGAGAACGGCTGTACCGATTTCATCTATCTTTTTTTTACATGTTCTAATATTTTAAATAAGGTTCTTATGTTAAGAAAAATTAAGAAAATTGTAATTGCGGGCAACAGCTAGTATTATTATATTTAAAGACTGATTGGCAGTCAGTGTGTTTATTAATGTACTTTAAGTCCAATTGTAATAAAAATTTGTCCAATGATAAAGTCATTTAACATGCCACAGGAACAAAACCGCATCCATTTTAGTTTCGTGGCTGCAAAATTGGTAATAATTATAGGAATGAACTCATGGTTATATATTCATATAATTAAAGATAAGGGTAATGCTTATTAAATATTTATCTTCATTGTTTGCTGAACGAGGATTAGAGGGATGACAATTAACAGTAAGTAAATATTTAATTACTATTTTTAGTTGTTGCGGACGGGAACTTAATCTTGTACCACACTTGAGTATCGTGATATTACGCAAGTTAATTTGAAGCCAGAGTTTACCTTAGCAACTAAGGGTTCTGTCTATAGTAGTAAGGGAATTAGCTGTTTAGATATTATTTTATAAGTGTCCTGAGAAATGTAAATTAAAACAAAAATATTTTATTTGAGTTTTATAAATCTTTATCTTAACATCTGTCTGTCTGTCTGTCCTCATATCTTTCGTCGCATCATTTTCATCATCATCATCATCATCTCAGCCACAAGAAGTCCACTGTTGGACATAGGCCTCCTCCATGGATTTCCAAAGTGGCCAGTTGGAAGCAGCATGCAACCAGCGCCTTCCTGCCACCTGTATGAGGTCATCGGACCATCTTGTGGCTGTCGCATCATTTTAACGTTATTTTTTTAGATTTTTTAGTAACATGCCAATTAAACAACTCTGTTCAATGATTTATAACACCTTACAGAAGGTTCATAAATTAGTTTTAGAGTTCCTAGAGCACTAAAAGCTTAATTTATTACTTTTGGAATTGCCTTTTCTTTGAAGCTCATTATGCACTTTTTTTAAATTAAAGGTGCATGATGGTTAGTTACTAGAGCATTTTAACTGCTATTTTAAGTTATTGCCTAATTCGTTACCATAATTTAATATACGGTTAGAAACCTGACCGTATACGTGACGAAGAGGTCAAACATTTCTACAGGCGCCTCTAACGATTGTTTCTGATGCACCGCGTCAAAGATTCAAAGATTCAAAGAATTTATTTGCTCAGAATACTGTTACTTCAGGTGTAACAAATAAAACATGTCCTGTACCCTTACCATGAGTACAGCGCACCTAGCCGTAACCATACTCGCTAGCGACAGCGTAAAACGATTCGTATGAGAAATTGCACAGCGCCTCTAGCGCTCACTTAGATAACTAAAGATCGCTAGTATGAGTCCAACGGTAAATTACCTATCGAAATCTGAACGTCAGTGTCTAACGTTTTGTAGCTGTTGCCGTAGAATATTGGTACCATGAGTCACAAATTTGACACATGTCATCGAAAAATACTGTGTCGACTATGGTTAACTCTTTCACTGGCAATGGGAGCGTATTTAACCGCTATCGACTGTAGTAACGTAATACGAATTTTCGATAGAAACTCATGGTAATAGTACAGTGCATTCAGCCTGCATGCATGCGTGCAAACATTTTTGAGGAGCGATAATACATGACGGACTACTTATCTATACTTCTACATCTACGCCAATTTAATAAACTGGTAAACTTTTTTTGTTTGTTTGTATGCAGGGGGTAATCTTTGGAACTACTGAATCGTTTTCAAATTTTATTTCACTAATAAAAGGTACACTATACCTAACGAAAATAAAGTACGTCCACATTACCGCCATCTTGCTCACTAATCCAGCCGCTAAGCAGCAGTGCTTGCGAAATTACTGGCAATAGAAGTATTCCATCTTAGCATAAAAAAAGTCAAGGTGATTTTAAGAACTAATAAATAAAAACTAATCAAATCAGCAAAATAAACGCCTGTCAGAAATTATGATTAAAGCAACGATTCATTTCGCTAATCACGTATCGGTGTCCTAATAATTACTCGTCATTATATGCGAAAATGACCCATTTTAATTGCGACTTCTAAGGAACTAACACGTTCGCAATGAAAATACATAAAATGTAGATGTATAATGACTTAACAAATGTCATTTGCGTGGGTAATTTTGAAGGATAACGACTAGTAATGCAGTAATCCTCAGATCCTAAACGGCCGCAGATGTTACGGTCGCGCTACGTGTTCATACTACGGGCAACGTCTGCAGAATTGAATATACGTTGACGATGTTTTTATGATTCCGTGCGTTATTGCACACTAAATGCTACAATGCAGATTAAAAAAATAAATATTTTGGGGCAATTGACAGATATTTACTAAGTCCCAAACTAAGCGAAGCTTGTTCATGGCTTCATATACACATAATATAGATATCGTAAATATAAACTTAAATACATTATAAGTATTATAACATCCACGACTCAGGTGCAGACATTCATATTCGTCATACAAATACTTGCCTCTTGTGGGAATTGAATCCACAATCACTAGCTTCGTAGTCAATGTTACTAACTACTAGGCTGCTAACCAGTTGTCCGTCGATTATGGTCTGCGTATATTTATTTCTTTCTTATTAAAGTTGAATTTTTAGGGTTCCGTACCTTTCCGTACCGTGAAATGTCAAAAGGAGACCATTATGGTGTTACTCCATGTCTGTCACAGCTGCATGTTTTAGCTCACGCCCATACACTTTGCTAGGACTACGATCATCACTAAAAAGAACTTTAAAAAATTCCTTTGTGATGAGAAAAACTTCTTTCATGTCCACTTGCATCGCTTATATTAATAAAACGGATCACTCACGTATTTTTAAGTCGAGAAATGCCCGACATGTTTCGGACCAGTCCGTAGTCTTTAATCATGAGCTCCCGCGGCGGTGGCGCGATGACGTGAAAACGTGAAATACGTGAGTGATCCGTTTTATTAATATGTCCGAGTCTCACTGTAGTTTTATTCGCTTATCTTTCTATCTCAGCTTTTCAACTAATCACCCGGTAACTTTACTGTACACATACTGAACGTTCACTTAGTAATAATATGCAATAAAGCGGTTCAGAATCGACCCGGCGTTATTCAACCCTTGAGGGCAACATACATTACTTTAATGACGCCTTTACACCCCCAATAATATTAATAAAACTTTATGTTTATTTATAATTATTTTACTGAACGTCTTAATTATGAAGGTTGGGGTTTTCAGGCACCTTTTTTTTACTTTGTTTTACTTGTTGATATGATCATTCACATTTTCTTCAACTAGCCTCAGTTTAGGATAAGAAAACATTAAAACATAGGTTAGATTTAATGTATTTATAGGAAATAGCTGGATCTTTCGCTGTATTGTTTAGGGAGAACAGTAATTTATTCAACAGAAGTTTTCTTGTAAATACTCCTTCCAAACATTCACTTTTAGGTCAGCGGGTTGTCGTAGCTCGTAAATTCTAGGACGTATGATTTGCGGTTTCTTGGAAATAGATCACCTAAAAGACTATTTTAGGTCTATAAACAAAATAAAAGCATTCAAAAAACAACCAAAAAAATTTAGAAGCATAAAAATAATCCGTTAAGTTTACATCCGATTTCCGATCCGATCATAAAATTAAATTCATTCATACAATTTTATAAACTTTAATCATTTTTGAAGTCGGTGCCGTGGTATCGACTCTAAAATATGGCCAAACATTGAACAAAGAGAAAAAAAATATTTTTTTTTTCTCTTGTTCAATGTATAATCTTCACTGTCGTACAATGACGGCCAAAGTAGGTAAACACCAACACTCATGTAATCTCTATTTATTTAAACGTTCTCTTATTAAACAAGCCCATGTTGAATGTAAATCAGGAAACACCAGCTCAATTGTTTTGTTTATTCTTAGCTATTGCTTAAGTACATTTAGAGTATCATATTATTATGCTTGTGTAACTGCATTATTTTACTACGCGATCGTTAACCCGAAGTTTTTGATTTAACCATGCTATTGGAGGTTTTTTTGAAATCGTAGGTCATCTACGTTGAGATCTCAAAAGGTCTTATGAAAACATTTTTAATTTTGTTGGAAT
Source organism: Ditula angustiorana (assembly GCA_963691745.1). Classification (NCBI taxonomy): domain Eukaryota; kingdom Metazoa; phylum Arthropoda; class Insecta; order Lepidoptera; family Tortricidae; genus Ditula; species Ditula angustiorana. The sequence goes on from OY829495.1 coordinate 6,225,225, forward strand.
TTTAAATCAGATGTTAGGTGTACTCGTAATTGTACATCGATCTTATTAATAGTTCCTCTTTAATTCTTTGTTTTCTAAATGACCACAAACTTTATGTCAACCAGTTACCATAAAATAGTTGAATAATTTATTTCTTGTTGACAATTCATTCATCTTACATATCGTCACTTGGATGGCAAAACTTCTGAAGCGACACTTTCGGCCAAATTGAGTTATATATACCATCGGAATCAGCGGATTTTTCTGCGTCGATCTGTCCAGGTTTCAAGATGATCTGAGCACTTTTTGTCGCTTTAGCCCACGAAAAAAAGCTCGAAATTTGGGAGACCCATTACTAATCCGACGCTTAAATTAAATGTTTACTGTTAAGTAATTTTACCTTTTTATACTTTTGTCATAAGAACGTTGTCAGTCATTCGTGCTTTTGCGAATTGAAATAAGATTGGCGCTTTAGTACTTTGTGCATACCAAGAATTGTAATGCTATGTCGCTTAAGTAAATTGATCCACTTCATATTAAAAGGTTGGGTACACTTAGTCTTTTTCATTTACTGATAAGAATATGTTAAAGTCGTTTCAGTATTTTTTACAAATACATTTAATATAATGTGTAGTGCAATTAGCTTTAGGAAAACAAGATAAAATGGAAAAAAAACGATACGGATAGTATATAAAACGTGGCATTTGCTTTACAGCTTCTTAAAGAAAAGCTCTTATACATATAGCGGTCATGTCTTACTACGACGGACTTAATGATGCGTAAGCACGTCTATACAGTCATATCGTAAGTCATAAGATGATTTCAGATGACATCCGTGTACCCTTAAAACTGGCCCCCAGATGTACTGGTCTTCTGAATTCTGAAGTAAATAAATAAATTGTGTACTATACGAGCAATGTTTATATTATTTGTATGTAATCGCGCTTTGGAGGTCTAACGATTTCGATTAAGGGTTTCGCCGATGATGACCCAAATACAAAAGGTTATAGTGGCTATAGTCGTTTACCATTGGCAAACGTGTTAAATTTACAATGTATACAATATTACAGAGTAAAAAGTCGATCTAGTCAGGTCTCATTTCTGGAATATTGTTTCCTGCGCATTTTTACTAACATCTGGTCTGAGCCGAACTAGGTCGTTCGGGACTTAGTATTAATAATGTGATTAGTCGCACAACATGCCAGCACCGCTTGAGTTAATATTTCATGAGCATTTATTCTAAAACGCTCAGCCCCATTTGCTGAAGTATATCAGTGCTAGGGGCACGACTGGCAGACCTAAAATCCTTCATAAAAGGTGTCGAGGTGTTTTATATCAACCTAAAGGCACAGGTTTTTCGAACCATATAAACCCAAATGGCCAACATACTTATAATTGTAATTACCGTTTACACAGAGATCTTTCTGTTGTTTTTGTGTGTTTTGTGTTTTGTTGAATGGTGTCTGTCTGCAAACTGTCATTAGGATGGTCTTAGGGCTGCTGAATGCTCCAGACGGTGATGCACAGGCGCATTGTATTCAGTTTTTAAACAGTTTTTAAGTTTTGCAAACCATATAAAAGTTGTGGTGTAGAAGCAATCTTGTCTAACGAACTGCATTAAGGCGACTGCTCCTTTAGCACCTGATCGCGTTACGGCACGGCAATTCCAAAAAAGCTGTTAATTTACTTTTGTAGACTGTCAATATTATTACGCTTTACGCCGATGTGTAATGGATATCTATAACAGAAATCTTGTTGGTGCATTGCGCATAGCCTGCGCTAGATTTTTAGACTCCATTGGTGGATTTTACAAAGCGCACAATCTGTTCCAATCTGCTCACTCCAGTTATATTAAAAATATTCCATCACAGCAGCAAATAAGGTAGATGCTATAACACTTTCCTGTTGCGAGCGAGTTGGCGTATGCGAGTTGCACTAAAGGCCTTACTTCTCGCGCATAACACTGTCGGTTTTCGAGGAGGTTTCAGTGCGCCATCAAAAGTTTGGAACGACCTCCCACCACCATTACGAAATAATATCATCCCGTAGTGGAAATCTCGTATGAGTTCTCATGTGAACTTCATAGAACAACCCATGCTTCTTAGGACAATTTAGAGTGTAGTGCCAGTGCAAGAGCCGCAACAATATCTGTTCCTCGTAGGTACAGCTTGAATTTAAAGCCTGGAATAGGTACACATGCTTGTAACTTGCACACTTTTCTGCGTGCATGTCATATTTCACACAAATGTGGCTCAAAAATGCAAGTACTTGCATGAAAGTGCAGAAGCTGTAGTCACGTGTATTCCAAGCTTGATAGTTACAATTTTAGTTGTTTGAATGCATAATAATTGTGACTAGCCTTACCCGCAGCGTTACACATGCAAAAAAGTATATATCCTAGGTTTTTATTTAGGACATGATGTATCTGTTTGTCAAATATTTTTTTGAATCTGTCTAACCGTTAATGCGTGATTGAAGACCTAAGACCCAAAGGGTCAAATACCCAAACATTTATTATGTTATTAAGTAGAATAACAGCAGAGAACAACAAGAAAGCTAGATAGAAACTGCCGTCTACATAGAAAACAGAGTAATCGATAAATCATTACGTCGGCTTATGTTCTTGGGTCATGTTTTGAAAATAATGTGAGAATAGTTTAGTAGTTATGGGAGCTACCTTCAATGAGACCTACACTTTCTGTTTTCGGTATACGGTCTCCACCAGCGAACCTTTCCACCCCAATGGCTATCAGTTCTATAAGCAATGTGCCTGCCTACTACCACTTAATTTGTAAGACGGAAAGGTTCGCAATTCGTAGAGCCATGTTGGTAACTTTGGTTCTTCTGCGGACCTCCACATTTCTATCATGATGTCGCATAGAAATTCCGAGCATAACCTGTTGGGTGAATCTCATACGGCTTACTGTAAGAGACAGGGATATTATATTTGGTAACACACAATGGTTGAAGACTTATGGCTTCGCGCACCGCGGTATTTGAGATGAAAAGAAGTTTCGTATCTTATCAAACGCTACCAAATCATTAATCATCAACAACTGCGAGATTGCGAATATGTAAATAAGATTGGTATATCATGCTTTGTCAATTCGTTCTGTACCAAACTTAGCATAAAGAGGAAACTGCAGTTCATGCGTTAGTGTTGCAAATACCAGCCTATCCACCTTGTGATTAGCTCTACACGAAGCTTAAAGTGAAAGCTGGCGTTTCGAGCTCGTGAAACGATTGTCTGTCCAGCCCCGTGCGCCTTACGAGGGCTTACGAAGGCCATACGTGGGGTTTTATGTTTATCTGGAATCCCGATGAAGATTCTTCCATTTGAGTTCTTTCTGCCAATTCCATGACAGCCAAGTACGTCTTCCCAGATGCTAGATTCTGATATAAGTAGTAGATACTGATCTGATTGAGTATTACTTACATACTTTATTAGAGCTTTGTAATATGGCTCACAGGACAGTTCAAAAATCGTCATAGAATTGAAACTTACTTACTATTTTTTGGATGTAATGTTGCTAAGATTGTTCAAAAGGTTTTTATATTCCATGTCAGGTATGTTTTGTTCTTGTTATGTTATTTTGATCGTGATTAAATCAGTGATAATAGCAATTTTTCATCACGATTAATGCAGGGAAAGCAGAGCGATCCTGAATAGGGCAGCTTTGTCGTCAAATATGTTGCCTAGTCCATCATCTTGTCCAAGTCGGTTTCAAGAGCGCCTGCCGTCAAACGGCCACAGTGAAAACTAAGAATCGGATATCCTGTAATTTGCATTACCACCAACATTTCGCTACCGATTGCCACAGGTCATAAAGCTTGGAATTCCTATTTATAGCAGAGATCATCTATTTGGGTGTTGATCTCAGAAGATTAACAGTATTTTATTATAAAACAGTACAGAAAACGAGTACGCGGGTCACCTGACGGGAAATGAACGCCGCCGCTTAGCGATGCTAAGAGAATCGATGATCCGTTACCCACCTTACGTTGCGTTGAGTTGTGCGGGTGCAAAGCCACTCCTATTAGCATCTATTGGGCTGGTATTCCACTACGACCGGCGATGGTGGGAATGCAGTAACTAGGGGCAAGCTATTAGATCTTAGGCAACCTGCAAGCGGTAAGAGGTGGTAGTTCCAGTTACTGTCTCGGCCAAATCCTGTCTATGGCCTCTGACTCTTGCTAAGCCAACAAGTCCCAGTACCGCAGCGCCGCCTAGATTATGGACAGAGTCATCGCATGCGTAAATTTGGTGAAAGTCTTACCCATAGTAGATACTTTCGATAAAAGGGTGAATAGTGAAGTGTATCTATACTCTCTAAGTAAAGACTTGTCAATATCAAATGCTATACATAAACTTCAAGCATTTTTACTATTGACTAACTTTTCTTTTGAGTAAAAATTATAAAAAGTAATCTGCCAACTTCTTATCTTTTAATTTTGATTAAGTTACATGAATCAGTGTGTACAATAGCATATTTAATGTCCGAAACGTATTACTTGTAAGTCTATTCAACAGATAACAGTCAATAATGCATAAGTTATTCCTCGGATAAATCTTTTCCCATTACTGAAAAATCAGCCTTTAGTATTTTGTTACGTTTATGATTACCATTTAATAAATGATAAGCCTTATGCCCTTATAAAATCGTTTGACATTTGGTAATTAAGTATTAAACTCAGATTGATAACAAGTGACTTAAGCTCGTTAAGTAAAAATCAATATAAAATGCCAGAATTAAAGTCGCGTTAGTCTTCTGAAAATATGATATCAAACACAAAACTGTCTGTTTAGTCTTTTTACCTGATTGCATTTTCTCAAAAAGTTGAAGACAAATGACTAAAGCGACACTTATCTTCTAAACCAGTAGTCTCAGCTTGATGGGATTGATTCCAGTCTATAGTATGCAGAATTAGCTTTAATTCCTTTCTAGAAATTCTAAAATGCGTTCAGTAGGAGACGAGTTATGAATTTTTTTCGTAAAAAAAAAACTTTAAATCGCTCTCCTGTAAAGTTGACCAAGTGTCGCTTCAGAAGTTTTGCCATCCAAGTGACGATATGTTAATTGCTTTCATACAGATGTCTTATATCGTGATCTACTTTTGTTCTTATACTACTTACAAATTCCTCCCCCTTTCTTTGCTTCCCTAATGTTGGGTGTCTCAAGCTCATCATGGTATCACCTTTTCCTGGAATAAGTTTTTTGCTATTTCACTTCTAAGCAACATGCGCGACGTCTACAACCTTCTGGATGAAAGTGTCGTGGACTTGGTCAGTGTTCCTCTGGACTTTGACTCTACCTAGTACTTCCATTCACTATGAATCATAGATATATGAAACAAAGATTACAGTTTTAAACAAGGACACAATTCTTTAGTTATCTTTGTGGTTTGTGTGATTATATGACCGCCCAACTTTAACTTATCTCTTCCTGCGGCTCTGACTAACTAGGGTCATAAGAAAAAGACGCAGATAAAGGAAAATTAAACGTTAACTGTCATTTTTAGGGCAACTAATAATCTTAAGCAAGACTAACATTCATCAGTGCATCTTGTACAACCACGAGTTTTAATTATTGACACTTGAGATGTTTAAGAATTCATTGTTTTGAACAAGGATTTCTGTACATACGCAACCAAACGTTACTTTGCGGAGGTCCATATCAACAAACTAGAAGAAATTACTTTGCTTCTACAACAACGATATGACAAGAACAAATGTACCTATCCTAAAACTGCAGAATATTATGTGTCGTTTCTCCAGTTTGCAACTAACGTTTTATTTTTCTACATCTCAATTTTTGACTTTGAACCTGATCAACAAAAATAACAAAGAGCATGACTATCTTCTTGACATACTCAACCAACCATTGACTTCATAGTCAAATGTACAATCTACAATCTTATCTCATCTTGCCTTGCTTTGCAAGGGGTCTTTGAACACATAGACCCTTTAAGATGTTTTTACATTTTGTGGTTTACAATCAGATAGGACGAAGGTCCAAGATAATCCCATTAAAATGAGTAAATAAATAAAACTTGAGTAGTGGTTGCTTATTAATATAACAGTACCTACGTACAGTCAAGGAATTTAATTCCCTACCCATTTCGTTGAAATGTCGTCTGACATTCGCAATGCATTAAGGTCGATATGTCAAACTAACGTCTTGCTCTATAGCTCTTATGGTGACAGTTTGCTATATGCTATTGAACCTTAGGTGGGTTGGAAATTAAATTCCTTGACTGTACATTTATTGTTTACCACTCATAGCACAAACTTTGATGAATTCCAGACTAGCTTAATTGGTGTAAGTTCTCCCGAGATATTTATTTATATCTTCTACGTTTAAGGGCCAAAATTCTTTTTGATGCCTAATAAAATGTCCCTTGTACATTTTAACGCATATTTTTTATTTATCCTGATAATCTTAAAATAATATGTTATCTTTAAATTCGGAATGACATACGCATACCCGAATGATGACTGTTATAAAAATATTTGGGGTCAGAATAAGAAAAAAACTATTGTTTGGTAACGCAGTGGACACTATTCTTGAGGAGTCATGGGGACTGGTAACGCAGTGGTAATTTGGGTACCAAATGAGAATTTTCTGTAATAAAAAACCCAGGATGGTGGGAAAATTCATAATAAAAATTGAGGCCCGGTTGAGAACTAACGTAATATTACTAGGAAAATATTTCGAGACTTCTACAATTTTGTAAAAGTGCTTATACATTTTCAATTTTTTTTTAGGCACTAAAAAGAATTTTGGCCCTTAAATTGACTTAGCGAAATACTTAGAGTTTATTATTGTAATCGAAATTATTTATTTTTAAATTTTTTCGATTTTTCTTTTTGTATTTTTTTTACATTCAAATTAAATTTAAAATGCTATATAATGAATGACAACACAAAGAAAAAAAAAAGCAGCAGGTTGTTGCAGGTTCGAACCCTGCCATTACCTACCCTAATTTTTCTTTGTGTTGTCATTCATTATATAGCATTTTAAATTTAATTTTAGAGTTTATTGTTGATCTTTAGCACAACATTGCTGCGTAAAATTTACAACTACGCAATTTCCTTGTCCTTGTGACAGAAAGTATAATAAAAACTATCTTTTCAATTTATGATGATGATTTAAGAAGCGCTTGCTGCAAGGTTTTTTCTAGATATGCTTCTGTTTATTTCATATCACTACAATCTTAGCTGCAGTTATTAAGATTTAGGTTGCAGTAACACTCAAATCCTAATTCTCCAGCTCCCATCCTCCCTTTAGACCGATCTCAAAATAGTCCGCGAGATTTTAAGCTAAACACTTAATATCTGAGTGATTATATCATGCTGATAGAAATGGAGTGGGATCGTTTGTACATTTGACTTTACACTGCTTGTTCAGTGTAATGATCGTGTTTGTGATTGTGTGTAACCCTTGTGGGTTATTATTTTGTAAATATCCAGTGTAACGTTGTGTATTTTTGGTAAGTTTTCTCCAGTGACTTGAACAGCTTAAGTTTCGATTATTGTGGTAACATCGGTAGGGTTTTTTCAATACTGGCAACTTAATTAGCTGTGTTTACGTACGCGGCTACATATGATTGGCAGATCATGAGCGCACGAGCACTTACACGAGCTAAATTTAATATTACTTTAATTGTCTGGTATTTAGATGCTAAGGTTCCACAATTACATTACTGTATACATGTGAATTTGTAGGAAATAAAGATTGTGCTTAATACTAACATTTTTCCTTTACCTCCATTTAGTTAAGCCCTAAACATTCAAAGCACGCTTCCAGACAATATTTCGATTTTGTGATAGCTCGGCTATCTTTTCAGTATTTTGATATTTCGTTTGAAACTGGTGTTCCTCCCTCCGGGCAGGGGAACGCCCGTGTCACCAGATCGCCACACGTAACATTTAACGCGATCATTAAATAATGACTATGTAGACTTTGCCTAACTGATAAAAATATTCAAGAGTAGTCTAGAAATTTGTAAGCCTTCCCCAAAATTGAATCATTAATATGCAGAGGCTTTCCCCTGGTGTATTATTAAAACAAATAAAACCATCTGAACGTTAAAGACACATATTACCGTTAGCATCGGCGTGTTGACTTTTGAATTAAGAAATCACAACTATTTTCATTTTCACAAAGCAATCTTATCATTTTACTATTATTTCGCCATATGCTTATGTATAAAGATAAACTATTGCATCAGTGTTGATTTTTTAAATACATGTAGGAAATTTTGCAAAAATTATATAACTTTAGAACTTACGGCAACGAACGTTACGCATAAATTTAAAAAAATCTGTGTTTTTTGTGGAAAAGGGAGGAAAACAGGCTCGCCGATCACCCGATGGTAAGTGATCACCGCCGCCAATGGAAACCAGTGACTCATAATTCATTACAACCCAAATCTAGGCCTCCGGATTTTTCACTTACCTCCTTTCACTGTACAAAAAACTAACAGTTGGGTCATTTTTAGACACACCGAATACGCGGAAATGGCTGATAGGCATAACTTCAGTCCATTTTGTGTATAAATAATGAATGAGACTTCAAAACAAAATTAAGCGAACATCACAGCGTAATGTAAAAGTCTCAAAGACGCTATTAGACCTGAGATCCAAATAAATGAGTCGAAATTAATTCCGGGGAAGGTCAAAATTCACGAATTAAATTCCTTTGAAAACAATAGGAACTTTTTTAATAAAGGCCGCAAGCGACAGGTGGAGTCGGTCGCTTGATTTATTGACTTTGCCAAATTCACTGAGGAAATATTATAATTCTGCTCCATATTAATGCAAGTTTGAAAGTGTGTCAGTTGCTCCCTGCACCGAAAGGCCGGGGTTTATTAGCTTGTTATTCTTGCGGGAACGTTCGTTCCCGTTTAGTTCTTATTTTATTAATCTCTAGTTGACTGAGAGCAAATCCTTCAATACAAACAATTCAATAAATTACCACTATGTTAATTTTGCGTATGAATACATACCAAACTCAAGCTACAACTAACGCATTTTAAAGCATAGGTAAGTGTTACAAGACAGACTCAGCTTAATGTAACACAGGTCACAGGTATTATACATTGTAAAGAACTGTATGGAATAATAAACTTTATTTTATTTATTATACAGTTAATTTATTCTTCTACCATTTTTTTTCGATTCGCCATTTGAAGTGATTGATTGATTGATTGAAACTTTATTTTTTTCCACAACAGAATAATACACAAAACAAGGTAGTAATAATAACGAATAAAAAAAACAACAACATATGCCAAAGTGTTGTGGAAAAAGAAAGGCGCTGACTCAGCATAAATGCTACGAGGTTCGCAGCGCTGGTATTCAGTCAGAACCGTTTTAGTGCTCTCTTGGCCACAATTCCAGGTTTGGGAGATTAGGTTATTACACTAGAGCGACTGCTATATTAAATCCGTAAGCAATGTGATGAGAAAACAGACCAATAGGATCATAGAGACCCAAGCGATACAGTATTTTCTAAAACTCAAAGAATTAAGGCCGATACATGCACACAAACGAAGCGGCTAGCAACGGCAAAGCAGACCAAGAAGGATGAACGAATAAATGGTTTTCAGCGCGCATTTTAAGAAATAATCTGATGTTAGCCGGACTACCATAAACTGTATGGTATTTTGAAGTCACATCATACGAAAAAAGTTTCTGTTTTCATTCTTATTTCCATGCATGACTGTCCGTTTTGATTGGAGATCAACCAGAAACATTATTTCTTATCGAAAAATTTTGCACTCAGTACGTACTTGAGCATTGCTAGGTTTTATCCCATACAGTGTAATACACTATAATACCCCCTTCCCTCCACGACATAAAATAGGACTAAGTAAAATAAAGTAGCTTAGCAGTTCATAAGAAATGAAACTAACTTATCCCTACTAACTTACACTGTTATTATATTTATGATTGTCGCTGGGTTTGACCACAGTCGCCAAATTATTGGCAGTAGGTAAATTTATCAATTTCATCATTTGTTGCTATCCAAGTCAATCAACTGTGATGTGAAAAAAGTTAAAATTACACTTTTGTGCAGTTTTTACAAAAAAATATAAGGTGATAATATTTATTACATTTTATTTTATTAATATAATTATTGGAGTACAAGTGAAATTTGAATAACTTACCTTACCTAATAAAATATCAAAAATATAAAACCAAACATTTTTGCAGGCTTATAATTAAGTGTACTTTTATCTTATTACTGTACTAGTTTGTAAGGCAAATCTTGCAAAACAATTTTGACCCATTTTCAGCCGTTGAAAGTATCCTTTATGTAAATTTAATAACTATGCAGTGTAAAAGTTTAGCCAGTAAAATCATTGAGTTTTTTTTGAACATTACATTATTCAAGTTTAACTCTTAATGCCATTTACTATTGCTTTAAATGAAGCAAAACAGGTTTGTAAGCGCTCAACAAAGTGTAAGACTACATGGAGTTTTTGTTTCCTTGCTTTCCAGGGTTTGAAACAACTCGCCAACTTAAAAATATAGTGTAGGTATATACAAGTTTTAAGGTTTCTTTTAATACTTATTGTACCGTTTGTGCCTAAATAAATATTAAAACCTAATTAGTCTGATCAGAGATCCACTCTTTTGTTATCACGGATCAAATAATTTCTGAATCCATAAATTATATAATTATGGTTTTGACATTCGTCATATTGTTTTCAAACTGTTGGCTACAAGTAAAACCGGGTAACCTATATCGTCATAAAAAATATTTCGGCGACCGGTCGTAATTTCCCCGGGCATAAAAGTTGGGTATCGTGATATGTGGGCAAAGGGTACGGATGATTGAGGAGCTGATCATCATCATCCCAACGGATACCCTGGGAATGGTGGAAAAAAAGTAAGCGTAGCAGAGCTAATAAATAAATAGTGACGACGCGATTCCAAAGTTGATTAGGTATAGTAGGGTTAGCGGTAGGTTCAGTATTAGTAAAACCCCGCTTGTCTCTAAACATGTCACTTTTAGTATAAGCTTAGCTCAAGTAAATTCATCCTTGTTTTGTAGATTTTCATCCCTCATAGCACCTATTCGCAGCGACCAAAAAAACCCTACGTATGTTTTGAGCTAAAGGTGACAAGAATTAAGCCGACCGTGTTATAAATCAGAAATAAAAACCCGACAGCTTTTGTACTGGATTTCATTGCGACTAATAAACAAAACAACGCAAAAATACTCTAACAAAGATAATCCCCTTTGTACGGGGAACAAAGGATACAAATTCAGAACAAAATTCACCCAACTGGTACAAGTATTGCATAACGCTGGCCACAACCGGGCGAAGATAACGGGTTTTACCAAAAAATATTGGCGAGAGAAATAAGAAAAAAATTGATCACGTGGTCAGTATGCGTTTTCGGTACTATTTTTAATCGGCTTTTGTGTTCAACTTGGCGGATGACTTGACGGTTTTGGCTATGCGGTTGTCGGGATGAGATCGCTTTTTGTGATAAATCTGCTAATTGTATTTGTACTTTATAGAACTCTATCTATACAGGGTATAAAGGACAGCGTGCCGAAAACTGAAACCCTGCTTTCAGACCGTTATTCTGAACTGAAATTATTATTTTTCCCTCAAAAAAACCCCTACCGAAAAATTACAGCTACGCCGCGTCTCGCGTCCAACATTCTGTCAAAAACACATGTCCATACATCCCCCACCCCTCGCCTCTGCGCCGGCGCTCCGCTCCGACGATTTTGTTTACAGAACTACCATGGGTACTTATTAATTTGAACATTATTTTTTTAATTAACTAACAAGCAAACCTGAGTTGGTACATTTTTACTCAATAAAGTGGTCAAATAAGGTTTTTATTCTTTCCGATAGCACAGTGCTTCAAATTTGTAGTTTAAAACAATCCATCACTCTGCACTACGCTCGAAACAACAACAAATCCAAAATTACACAAAACAAAAACCTTTTAAAGGAGGGGACGCAGTTGATTGCTAAACACGATGGAAGACACCAAAACTGCTCAACATATGAGCCGAACAGTACAATCAGCCAATTTGATTCATAGGCCACTGTAGAACCTTTTCACAATAAACGTCATACTATTTTCTCAAAAATAAATGTCATAATATCACGGCGATGACACATTGTGACAACGTTCTACAGTGGCCTATAGTATTATATACTTTGTGAAGATAAAAACAAAGAAAAATCTGCAGTTGCGTACTTACCTTATATATTTGTTAGTGAGGTTTTAGACCAAACTTGCTCATGAGCAATTGTTTAGGAAAACACTAAAAAAAGGAATAACCGGACTAAATAGTTTGCTTACTCATGATTTTGTTAATGGTAATCAAAGTTCATTTAAATTTGCAAAAGTATTTGCTGGTGATAAATATTTGATGATTTCTTTACAAATTAAGAGCAAGTTAAAGGTTGTCTGGGAGAGATCGCTGCTTAGCGATAAGACCGCCTGTTGTATCCCATGTAAAATTTCCCCGTATGTGTTCCTTTTTGTTTACTTGTGTGAATCAATAAAGAGTATTTGTTGTTGTTGTTGTAGATCAGATGTTTTGCGGGTGGTAGGACCTTGTGCAAGGTCCGTCCGGATCGCTACCACCATCTTGCTCGCTAATCCTGCTGCCACTAAGCAGCAGTGCTTTCACTGTTGTGTTCCGGCTTGGAGAGCAAGACAGCCGGTGTAATTACTGGCACAAGAGGTATTCCATCTTAGCCCTCTGGGTTGGCAACGCATCTGCACTCTCTTTGTTGTTGCAGGTGTCTATAGGCGGTGGTGATCACTTACCATCAGGTGACCCACCTGCTTGTTTGCCTTTCTATGTTGTATAAAAAAAAAGTTGTATACAATAGTTTTTTGTGTAATAGATAAACAAAACTTCGGTTACATTGTAATGAAACTGTTTTTTAACCAACGAAAAAAAAACGGAGGAGGTTATCAATTTGACCCGTGTATTTGTTTTTTTTATGTATGACCACGCATAACTTTTAGAGAGTGCTCCGATTTTGATTATTCATTTTCATTAGATTTTACTTTACGTAATTAATTCCCGTGTTTGTTTGTTTGGCGTCGACTAAATATTACTTAGGTACATTAGTGTAGGAGCCCAGTTAGGCTAGAAAGGTTAGTTTATGTCTATTTTTCACTTTTCAGACCCTGTTTTTGCGTCGATTTTATTTTTTGTTAAGAGAAGTGTGAACCCACCCCTAAAAAGCGTTCCCCATACAAACGGCGATAATGTTTTCCACCCTCTAAACCTTAACCTAAGGCAATGATTTTTCGGTATGTTGTCATTATGCCTTGGAACTAGGTTTGATTTTTAAATATTCTTCATAGATTTGACAATATTTGCATTTTTTGAGTTTCATACAAAATAAAAAAGCGTCAATATTTTTGAAACTATTAAGAATATTTACAAAATCAAAACATAAAACCTAGTTAACGGCATAATGACAATATACAAAAAAATCATGGCTATGGGTTAAGGTTTAGGGGGCGGAAAACGTTATCGCCGTTTGTAGGGAGAGCGCTCGATTCACATTCCTCTTAAAAAGTTTTTTCAGTATAGCATTTATATGTATAATAGTAGTAAGCGAAAATAAACTTTAAATCGGTATCACTCTTGATGCGGCGAACCCCAATTTTCCTAACCGATCGTAACTTTTTCTACCGCCAGCTACAGTTCGTTCCCAGCCGTGACTGGTCAGAAAGTTTAATCATGTGAGGGCTTATTCGGGCACATTTTCCAAATTGCTAACGAGATTACAGGTCGTTTCGTAAGAGTTAGTATTGAATGAATGAGAGCGAACGAGAAAATAATACATTTTGGAACATTTTATACCATTGAGTTCTAAATTAGGGAACAAAATTCATTATTTGACACTTGTATCACCTACAAACAGCAAAAAACTTAGCCGACCATCAAACAGGGAACTGAAAGAAATTGTCTATGCTCGGATAGATATATCAACTTCATAGTGTATACTATATGCGTCCCATTCGAAAAATGACACTTTCTGCAGTTCCGTCTTTAATAGTGGCTTCTATTATGTGTCTTCGATCGTACTTAGAAGAGGTGACTGTTCATTTGTGGTCATTACGAGTAAAAATACTTATATGTTTTTTCCTTTAAAGGGATAAATAATTTTAGTCAAACGCGACTTAGACTAGCAACTTCATTGCCCTAACATGACCGCCCAAGTTTAGTTTATCTCACAGTATGTTCCTTTCTTATGGGACTAGTTAGACAGAGCCACAGGGTTACAGCTTCAAAATGGAAAAACCACATGCAATCAGCCATCTTTCGACCCTTACCTTTCTTATTAATTAAGCACTCTTCAAACATACGTTCAATTTTAGGCCTGTAGTTATAAATCGCTCGTATCGATTGTTCGTTTTCAAGTACAGCAGCGTACTCAAGATCACATTTGCCATTTTGATTCTATAGGAATGAAACATCAAATGCTATCTAGAGAACGCTGTCGCACTTGAGAATGATCTAAAATTCGTATTTTAGATCGTTCCTAAAAGTAAATTTAAACACCTTGCAGAATTTAGCTCACTTAGGAACTATCAATAAATTTGCAGTTAAGATCGCTCTTAAAATTATATTTGAACACCTTACAGAATTAGGGGTAATTTATGGGTCGTCCCTTAAATACTCCTCTATTTCTATGAGGTGTTTTAGTTTGCGCTCCATGTAATTAACTCAGTCCTAAATATTATTTTAATTTAATTATTTGTATTACTGACCATTGATACTAATGGAAATAATTTCTTTGCTAATCCGCGAATCCAGTGTCAGCAATCGAGAAAAAGACAACGCCTGTGCTGAATACCTTAAAGAAAGAAATAAAACAAACAACACAAAACGCGACCACAACCCAACCACCAACACCAAAAATACCACTCGACACGTGTTTCACCTCTCCACAAGGCATCATCAGGAACTATTGCCCTCTCAACTGTCAGTCGACGAACCAAAGTAACGCCTGAATCTATAAACTATTTACTGACCATTTATGGAGTGTACCTTGTACTTATTCTCTGAAATAAATATGTTTTAACCCTTTACAACTCAATATCGCTTCGCAACAGCAGATACCAGAATCCGGTCTCGTTCTATCGTAACAGTTCGGTGCATGACTTGCGTTTCTTCCCCTTTAGATACCATTATCTTACGTATTGTATTTCGTGTTCGCTCGTTTGAAGATGATCGGTATTCAGTCGCTGTCTAATAGTTTTTCTTGGTAGAACTGTAACATATCCATGTTAAGAATATTCTCTTTCTAACGCAAAGTAAACCGAATGTTTGGTTATCCCAAAAACCCATTTGTATGACGAAACCAAAAATTTACAGGATTTAAACAAATTGGAACAAATTATCATGCTATTCCGCAAAATCATTTTTGAGTACCTAGTCACGTGAAAAATGGCTGCGGCTGTGCGACCTTTTTAAAAAAGAAGCGGAGGAGAGTGGATCTTGCATTAAATATATAACAAACAAATACAAGCGTAAAATAAGTAAATAATCAATACTGCTTTAATATATTTTTTAATTATCTCTGTTATGACTACGGAACCCTATGGCACAGCAGCTATCTTGCATGTACACGGCACTGGTTTCGCGGAGTAGCAAGGTAATTTGTTCCAGTTTGCCGATAAAAGATGCCATTAGAAAAAGAATAAATCAAATGTATTTAATGTAACAAAACCTTTCAAACATCACGTACTGTTAATATTCAGCACTGAAAAATATCCATGTCGATTTAACTCGTTTTAAACGGGACCAATTTTGAATTGCATCGCGTACCACAATAAAATGACAGCACGTGTTTTATGACACGTGACAGCGTGTTCAACGTGTCACAGTGAAGCGAGCACGGTGTCAATAAAACGATGTTAAAGTGATGTAAAACAGTATTAACCGTCATAAGCCGGCTAACGGAATTTAAATGCCGATTTTCATATCATTGTTCGTGCGATTTTTAAATTTGTGCTCGGATGTGATGCGAAAATTTATTGGTGTTCAAAATCAAAGGTTTAAAATTGAAGTCAATCATAGGTAATTGTTTTAAATAAAACTTGTGGTGTATTTCTTGACAGTGTTATTAAACATGATAATAATGGTTTTATTGTTCTAGCTGAAGAGGTAGACAATTATATTATACATAAACTTCATAGGCTTAAAGAGCATAACGAATGGCATTAGGTACATTTTGATGTTTGTCTAACATACGATATCTTTGCGATAAAAATAATGGAGATATATAGTGGAGTAAGAGTTAACGTAAGCTCAATAGAACAGTTTAAGACTACCGAAGATTGTAAAATATTTATAAATAACGCTAAACTTGAAACTGCAATCCAAGATCAAAAGTAAGGGTCTTAGGATGTGGTGAATGTTATGGTTAAATCAGGAGCAAATTCGTGTTTTTTTTTAATTAAATATGAAGGAAAACAAGCAAGTGGGTCACCTGATGGTAAGTGATCACCACCGCCTATAGACATCCGCAACACCAAGAAGATTTCAGATGCGTTGCCAACCCAGAGGGCTAAGATGGAATACCTCTTGTGCCAGTAATTACACCGGTTGTCTTGCTCTCCACGCCGGAACACAACAGTGCAAGCACTGCTGCTTATGTAGTGTGGAGCTTGTCACCTGTATATCTCTCGGACATGACAGATCAAAGCCCAAGCATATTAGGCATCAGATACCTAATATCATCTGTGAACCCAACTTTGGATCTCTGATTTCATTTCTGTACAAAATGTACTACATACATTCACTCGAAAAACATAAGACTTCCTTCTGGTGGCAGCCGCCTATAAAATAGTAGCCTTAAATTGACGGCACTCCTGTGAAAATAATACCATTTGAAACTTCATTAATATGTTTCCCACAACCGCAACCTGGAATGACATCTCATTATTTATTTCTATAATTCATAGCCCAGCTTTTCGTACATTAACCACACTCCGCGCCAGTAATTCGTCACACCACCCGTTCAGCCGCACACGTCACGATGTAAGCACAAAAACGTGTTCAATTATCTACCGTATACGCGACAATAGTATTATGCGTTGGCGCTGACAAAACTGAGTTATCTGTAATTTTATACGAGGCAAAATAAAAGGACTTAAGAAGATGTGTATCTTGCCTCGAAACGCGCTCTCCACCGGTCGTAACATTTTCTTTCCCACCAATCAACAGCCACGATTTTTACTTGGTTTGTAATTTTTGATTTTTCAAACATACTTCATAGATTTGACAATGTTAGCCAATGTTAGCATTGTAAGTCTTTCATACAAAAAAAATAGCGTCAATATTTTCAAAACTATAGGGAATAAGAAACACACACCAATCTTAGTTCTAAGAATAATAACAGCATTTTCAAAAATCATGGCTACAGCTAGAGGGTGGACGACATTATCGCCGTTTATATGGAGTGTGTTGGGTTGGGTACACA
Organism: Ditula angustiorana; assembly: GCA_963691745.1. Taxonomy (NCBI): domain Eukaryota; kingdom Metazoa; phylum Arthropoda; class Insecta; order Lepidoptera; family Tortricidae; genus Ditula; species Ditula angustiorana. Next base: position 6,242,700 of record OY829495.1, read on the forward strand.
ATTGTCTTAAAGACAAAATTTGGGATGGAGTAATCCAACAGATGAAGTTAACTGAAATCGCCTAAAGGATCGGCAAAGGTAGCAGTAGACTGGGTGAATATGCCGCAGAACTACCCAATGGACTAAGGCTTAGTCACTAAGCAAGTTTATGAGTAGAGACCGCGTCTTGTCAAAGTTGGGGTTGATAGATCACATTGTTTTATACTTGAACCGGACCTTGATTTGTATTGTCCGAAAGATTTAACAGGTGACAAGCTTCCAGGCCACGTGGTATTGCTCCGGTCGAACCATAACATTCGAGCATTCACAGATCATGTCATCTACAGATCTGAGCTGTTTTACTTTAACGTAATGTAGAGCATCCTAAGGCTAGATGGAATGACGATATACTTACACAGGGTGCAGGCAGTGCTTATTTGAATGAGCGCAGCCGATGAAAATGAAAGGCTTTTAAATGATATGCAATGACGACACAAAAAAAATCTTGGCTTCTTGGAAACGGAGGTCTGCAAAAACTGTTTTCAGAAATTAAGCTGCTATAAAACTCGAATCCAAATATTCAAATGATGTATATTATCACTTTATTGATTTCTAATCTTCGCTTTTCAATAAACCATTAAGGTTGATGAAGCCCTCAATTTTATAAATGGGCGAATGTATCTCGTGTTACCCGCTGAAAATTCTCTTATTAAATCCTTACCCTTCAGTTTAAATAATACCCATTGTGCCCGATATAAAGGCAGCGTTTGAAAGCCCAGGTTTGCATTAATCAAGGGCGAGAATTAAAAAGTTCGACAGTTTTATCCCGGTTTACCCGGGAATTTTGATTGTGTGGAAATTTTGATTTAGGTGGCGGTTTTGGGATTAAAATAGTCACTTAACGACTTAACCACCTCACGAATTTCGTTGAAGCGATTTGGGTTTATTTTTCGGTCGAAGCTCTGGCAACCAACTCCGTGCATTCAGTGTTGGAGATGGAAATACTTTCTTGAAAAGTGCTAAGTAAGTAAGCACTATAATATTCATAATCACTTCTGCATCTGTGTCCCTGTGACCGGCCAAATTTAGTTTATCTGAGTTTGTCTCTATGTGTCCCTTTCTTATGACATTAGTTTAACTGAGAGGCAGCAAGGGATAAACTAAACCTAAACCAGTCATAGGGCACTGACTTGAGAAATTTCAGCCGTGTATTTTGTCAATGTCAGTTTATCATCAGCCACCAAATTCACTATCGTTATGCTTTTACCTGAAACTAGTCCTGAGAATTTTATATCAGTTACTTTATAGGTTATGTTAATCCATTAACAACTATTTTCGAAACTTTAACTCTCAATTATATCAAGTTTGGCGGTGACTGTTGGTGTAAAAAAGATTTCTTTAACATAAAACATAGTGTCCATAGGATATTGTTACATAAGTGGATACACACCTATGTTAATTTGTTCATCCCCTTGAACACTCGAGCGAAGCCTCGAAAACAGCTGATATAAAACGAGATAACATTGGCAAAACATTTCGTAACCACCCCACAATTCTGAACCTAACGTTAATACATCTTCGCAATAGCCAAATAAAAATCGCCTAATCTTTTCCCGATAGCTTCGGTTTAATAATAAATTGCATCGGCCATTATGCCGACAAGCCGTATCAAAGAACGTGCCGCAGCTAGATAAGCAATAGTGCGCTAACGACGCAAAGTTTCTCCTAGTTCCCGACGGCTGGCGTATGCCACTTGGGACTAGAAACAAATGTTTAAATAGAAAAAAAACTGTCATCATCATATTTATTTATTTATGAGAATCGAGTCCGGTTTCTGAACGCAACCGAACGCAAGCGTGACGTCACAATCGGTCAGGCTTGGACCCAGCCGTTAAAGCACAGAGGCATTCTTGTTAGAGAGCTCGTGTCGAGCGGACGTGTCTGTTCGGTCATACCCAATTTAATTCACGTTTTAAAGTTTTTGTAATCAATATAGTGAGCTATGACCAGAATCCTATATGCTTGAGGTTAACCACAATGTCGAATTCTGATAACAAGATACGCCCACTCAGTCCTGCTCGCCATCCTGATGCGACATATATATTTTCGGAGGACCAACAGCTTACAAATACACATAAACATCTTCAGTAACATTAACAAAGCCAATTACACATAGCTTTTTTTATAAAATAGGAAGGCAAACAAGTAGGTGGGTCACCTGATAGTAAATGATCACCACCACCCATAAACTAAAGGGCTAACAGGGAATACCTCTTGTGCTAATAATTGCACTAGCTGTCTTGCTCTCCACGCCGGAACACAATGGCGCGAGCAGTACTGCTTAACGACGGGATTAGTGAGCAAGACTTTTAAACTTTTTAAGCTGTTACTAAATCGTGTGTGTCTTTGTTATCCGAAATAAGTTATATTTATTTTTAATGTGTTTTAGATTAAATTCTGTCACTCAGTCCGACTTAGATTCCGTAATGGCTTAGTTTAAGAAATGTCTTTTTTATATAAAATAGGAAAGCCAACGGGCAAGCGGGTCACCTGACCATAAGTGATCACCACCGCCCATAGACACCCGCGAATACCAAAGAGATTGCAAATGCATTGTCAACCCAAAGGGCTTATAAGATGGAATAACTCTTGTGCCAGTAATTTTACCGGCTGTCTTGCTTTCCGAGCTGGAATACAACAGTGCAAGCACTGCTGCTTAGCGGCTGGATTAGCGATTAAGAGGTGGCAGCGATCCGTTCTTACCTTCAACAGGGTCCAACCACCCGCCAAAATATCTTTAAATTTTTATGTGTTATTTATATAAAAACTAGTGGCAAGTAGAACAAAACATCACATATTTCAGCTGATCTGAGAAAACAAGCAAGTCTGCCAGTTACCAACTTCCATAATGAACTCCCGGTTTCGACCGACTTTCGATAAATCAAAGCGATGCGTACGAGAGGCACGTCCTTAATTGACCCATGTGGAACGGATCTGACTGATGTTATGTTCATGAATCTCTTTCTTGAATTTTATCAACATAAAAATAAAAATAAACGTATAGCTATGAATAGAAGCCACGGACGTAAAATGAGGAAACTGCGTGGAGAACGAAAGCTTAAGATGCCGTGCTAGGTTAATTTTATTTATGTTTCTGTCGTTAAATTTTAATTTTATTAATTTGTATTATACTGTATGACGTAACTATACTTTAAGAAAAAATCGCATTATCTTTGCTCGACTTAATAAGGAGATAAAATGGAATACAATACAAAAAATATGCTTTATTGAATACTACATCAACTATCTTACAGAATTAAGTACAAGTAAATTTGAAATTTACTTGTAGGTATCCAAAATGCTGTCTTGTCGCTTATGAAGATAACTAGAAAATTAAATAATTTTGTTGCCATTATTCTTTCTTTGCTATTCTTAACTTAACTTGATACTCTTTCTGTAAAGAGAAAAAATTGTCAACAACCCAATTTAGATAATGGGTTCCATATCTTAAAACAAACATCTAAAAATCGGTATGTCTCATGATTCGAGCATAGAGCAAAATAGTTATACAAATGTCACCAGAATAGCTAGAACAGTACAACGCGTTTCACTTTGTCACTCGCCTCTTTAACTAGTCGGGTGGGAAAAGGACGCACTAAGCGAGAAACAAGAAAATAAGCAGGCTTGCTAACCAGTCTGGCGCGATTCGCGCAGTGCCTTAAACAAAGCTTAAAACTAACTGGAACAAATTACCTTGCTACTCCGCGAAACCAGTGCCGTGCTCGTGCAAGTTAGCTGCGTCTGTGCGAAATATATATGTTTATGCAAAACCCCCCTCCTCCGCTTCCACACGAAACAACATATATCACACAGACTCAACTACACACCACCACCACTAAACAACACGATCGACGCGCGTTTCGCCTCTATACGAGCCATCATCGGGATCTAACAGTACGACCGTTAGCTACTTAAACTAAAAAAGCTTAAAACTCCTTCTATGCTTAAGTAATTGCTCTTAATCGAGATCGAGAACCAACGCTAGCAATGTTTAGTTTTAAAATACATTTGGGGAACTGCATTCTCGTACAGTTAGTAACGCATGTCCATGAACACTATTGTTTACATTTCGTTAGAAATTATTTTACTTATAATATCGTTTAGTGTATTTTATCTTTACGTAGTATAAACTAAAGTCGCTACTTATTTGTTCCTGTCTGTCCGAAATTTTTATAGTGTATCTTCGGCCGCCTTCTACTTCTTAACCACCCAACGGATTTCGATGCGGTGTTTACTGTCATTTGGAAATCTTTATAGGAAAGGTTTTTATGTGAATTTTATCCCGATTGTACCCGTGCAAAGACGGAGCGGGTCACTAGTGTACAATAAAATAAATAAATAAATATCTCGGGCCAATTTACACTAATTGACCTAGTCCCAAACTAAGCAAAGCTTGTACTATGGGTACTAGACAACGAATAAACATACATATATAGATAAATACATACTTAAATACAAATAACATCCATGACTCAGGTACAAACATTCGTATTCGTCACACAAATATTTGCCCATACCAGGATTTGAACCCGGGACCTCTTGCACAGTAGGCAGACACATGTGCCACTGTGCCATACAGGTCATCATGTTAAAATGAAGACTTTATACTATGTATATAAAAAAGGTGCGGCACCGCCCTGACCGGACCGAACCACCTGCTGCGTCCCGCAACACCAACGACGCAGCTGTACGTGTCCCGTCTGCATCACTCCACGAAGGTCGCAGACATCGTAGAATATGTGCGAGTGAAGACCAAGCTCACTCTGACGCTCGAGCGGTTGGAGTCCCGCCATGACGTGAATTTTAATTCATTTGTGGTGAGAGTTCCGACTGACCAGCTGTCGACCTTCACAAGAGAAGAGTTTTGGCCGAAAGGTGTCGCATTCCGGCGGTTCCGTGGCCGGTTAGCTGACACCTCGAAAGTGCTCTAGTTACAGACTTCACGTGCTAGTAATTAAGTTTTTATGTAAAATGATATAACATGTATGTTGATATATAAGGTATATATCTATGGGCCTATGCAGCCTGAAATAAACTTATTCTATTCTATTCTATTCTGTACTCAAGTCTGTATAATGATTTTAAAATAAAGAAAAGTAGGCTCCATCCACAGTTTATTCCACCGTGACTTAATAGTACGGTCTTAGCAAAGCTTTACCCTGAAATATAAACCGAGCTTTGAAAGCCCCATGTACTTAAAGTATTAGCAGTGAGGAGAAAAAAAGAATCGTTTGAATATTTATAGCTTGCTCCAGAGGCTAATTTCCAAGATATTAATCCTGGAAAAGATTAAAGCAACCATTAAACTGGCGTTACTTCGCATTCATTGCGTGTTGTTATTTTTAATAAAACGTTTGTTTCGTAACGAACGCGGAATAGCGGAGTTACCTGAATAATGGTAAAATTACACCAACTTATATCATCAAAATATAAATAAAATATACGATGCACAGTCAACCAATTCAAATTCTGGTCAACTGTATTGTCTGAAATGCTATATAATTAAATGAATGACAACACAAAGAAAAATTAGGGTAATGGCAGGATTCGAACCTGCAACTTTAGTATTCCGTGCCTTGCGTTTGCCAGTTTCCGCCACATTACCGCTGCCATACGCTGCGAATTTTTCAATGTGTTTCGTCTTTACGGTCATTACTTTATCGACATTTTTCTTTGGGAAAACTACCCTCGGTGTCATCTATGAGAAACTTAATCAAGTTATCTCATTCAACTTGGTCATTTATGAATGCCCGTTAGCTGACGAGAGATGACGCCATTTGTTGTTAAATTATTGTAATGCTTTTAGCATTTTAAATTTAAATTGAATGTATAAAAAAAATACAAAAAGAAAAATCGAAAAAATTTAAAAATTTAAAAATATCGATTACAATAATTTAACTGTATTGTCGTAATAAATTGCTCTATCATTAAATTATAATGATATACTTACAGACGATTTTCCTTTATTTTTTTTTAATCTAACGATCCAACGTCTTTAATCGGAGAAACAACAAAATATACAATACAGACGGAACGATGGAAATTAGATTTGTTGTAATCAACGTTATTTAGTCTCTGCCTACCCCAAAGGAAGACAGACATCTACTCAATTCAAATACTGCCATTTTCAAGTAGTACCGTACCCGGCGAAAAAGATTGCACATCGGTCTTTAGAAAGAGATATTTAGCTGTTTACGAAGATTTCCGAACACTGGCGACCGTCCATCAATCATCGTATTTATTAAGTGTTGTTTCATATCAAATAAATACTGCACTTTGCGGACTTATTTAGTTTACGTCAAATCGATGACATGTAAACTTTGAATATCTATAGAGAGTTATTGCAACTACTGAAAGGACTTTTAAATCTTCTTAAAATTAATAATTTAGATTGTAATCCTCATTTTTTTTATCTGTCGGCTTCGATTGCAAAATAATTACAAACATTGTAAATAATTTGACTGACCTTTATTTAAATAGTGACTGACCTTCTAAAGGTTTAATTCTCTTTTTTCTACAGATACCATCTCACAATTTAAAGTAGGGGGGGGATTTCAACAACTCTATATTACATATTTTCAACTAGATGCGTCCGTACCCCACTGGAGCTATACAACGACTGACGAACGTCGCATAGGTAGTGTGTGACAACGCTCTATGAAGCCGAGAAGAATTAGCCGAGTTTCTTTCCAAAGACCGATGTGCAATGTTTATCGCCGGGTACTGTACTTTATTGTACATAAAACACGGTACAAAACATTACAATTAAAATAAAATAGTAAAAAGGGTAACATATCCCTGTAAGGGATCTTTTCCAGCTACCCTAGGAAAGTTTAGTAAGTAAGGTAAGTAGTTTTTTATATCTGTGGTTATTTTCTTTCATCAATAATAGGCTTATTTTAATCTCCACTCATTACAAAGTGTGCACTTAATTGTTTTTCCAAGAACATTAAAAATGTCGTAAACGGCGTTGGATTCGAAATGAAGTAATAAAGGTAGACGAGGGGTTCTTTCTCTGAGGCCTATCGAGAATTTTACGCAACGTTTTATTAAACGTGGCTTAGAATTTTCGTAGAAATTCTCTTGGCGTAAGAATTCCTGCTTTGTCATAATTTGTCGGATAGCCTAGTTGTAAGTAATTTTGATTATGCGATTAGAAAGAAGGTCGCAGGTTTGAATCCGGGTTCAAAGCGGGTTTGTACGAGAGTACAAATATTTCTAAGTGCCTGAGCCATGTCTTATAATCTTTTTGATCTTAAAAAATATTTAAGTGCGTACAGTCAACGAATTTGATTGATATGCCACAGAAGAACGTTGTCGTGATGTGTCATCGCTGAGATATTATGTCATTTGTTGGGAAGTCACTATGACAGTTATTGTGAAAAGATTCCACTGTGGCCTACGAATCAAATTGGTTGACTGTACAATGAGCTCACAAAAACTCAACATTTTTGGACCAGTGCACGTAGCACGATCCTTCGTGAGGCGCGTTAACTCGCAACGTAACTCAGTGCATCTCGTTCTACTAGCCCATTAGGAAAGGGGCGAAAAAATACGCAGATAAACTTACGTGTTATATGTGAATAGATTCAAGCGATAGTTTGCGAAGGTCCATATCAACTAACGGGAACATATCGATACTAGAAATCTGAAATGTCGTAAGAGACATGGTCCTTAATGTCCTTTACGACATTTGAGATTTCCACTGTTGATATATTACCTTGCTGGGTACGTATCTGAATACCGAAAATCAATACATCGAAAGTTTGAATAACGAAGTTCAAAATATCGAAAGTTAAAACTGCGAACGGTCAAAATATCGAAAATCATTATATCGAAGTCTGAAATGCCTATGAGTAAAATACCACACGATTGAAAAATCGAATGTTCAAAATGTCGAAAGTTATTTGGTATATGTATTAAAATGTCGTCAAATAAAATATCGACAGTTTAAATAGCGAAGTTTGTAACAAACCCCCCCCTAAGCTCTATTTCTCCCGACCTAATAAGACCTAATTTGACCTAACCTAAATTTAGACCTATTAAGACCTAGGCTCTACTGCTATAGCTATGAAGCTCTAGGTGAATTCTACTCCTTAGCTACCATAGAATTACAAGTATATAACTGGCTAGCGGCTTCTCTGATGGTAAGTAAATATCGAATACCTAGTCTGAAACTCACGTCCTATGTAATGTGCGCCCTAATCTATACGTTTACTCATCCCTAGTTCTTTACTGACTGAATGAATATACATACGAATGATTTGGCCAAGTGATCGTCTAGTTACCCTGCGTTGTGTCCTACGGTAGTAATCCAAGTTCTTTGAAATGTATGTAAGATCGGTTCACTCGCTATTCCCTAAACTTAACCTACCTTAACCTATCATACGTGCTATCAAAATACTAATAAATACCATGTCCTAATTGTCCTATTATTTAAAACTGAATCCTATTTTGTTGGATGCTGCTTCTAAAGAATGGCTACGCCGATTCTGATGAAGTTTATAGCAAAATAATTAAATAGTAATAATGACTGTTATGTACTCGCATAAATAGAGAGGTTCGACCTTTGTTCTGCTTCCTATTTAATATAAACTTAGGCCGAATAACTAGCTACGATTAGTATGCATACGGGGATAACTATGCATATCGTAATTATGTATGTTTGTCTACATGATATGAAAATAAAGACATTTCGTAACTCATTCAAAGCCTTGTGGCTTTTAAACCTAAGTTATAAGTATACCAAAGTAAGAAACCTCCCAACTGACCTCCTACTCCACGCTCTAGCGGATATTGGACTCACGTTAATTTCGATGGTAAGTAATAAGTAATGCCTCATTGGAACACTAATAATAACTAGTTGAAGCTATCTGTTTCGTAAGAAATAACCATAGGTACAGTGGAGATGCCAACTGGCTGTCGTACGAATACTACATAGTTATGTGAGAATTATTGAGTTGGATAATCATCCCTGGATAAACCGGGATCCTAAAAATCCCGGAAGGTCACGCCACCACCCCTTTGACCTTCACCATCGCCTTCCTAAATACACTTCTCCGTAAAGAAATGCATTGTTATGGAACTACGTTAAGCGCTAACCACGGCGCATCACAAAGAAAAGTTATGAGATTCTTATCACAACTCGTTAAAATAAAAATATACATTATAAGTTATCAGACACAATAATCTACGTAAGGAAGCATATTGCTATGTTGACAAAGTTAAGGTTATCTAGCGCAGACATATTTAAAAAGCTCGATACTTTAGAATGATTTCTCTCACAAAGCTGAGCCATAGTCGTAACCAGGCCTTCTTTTACAGTCAGTGACTCGAAGATTGGGCATATCCCGTGGGACAGTGGCCCGTGCTACTTGTAGCACAAGAGTATGACTACGAGTACTTGTACCCGTTAATAATAACTTCATGATCCAAATCAATCCTTAGATCGATAGTGATGCAGCAATTTTAATAAAGACATAGTTAAGTTGCCATAGCAATATGCTTGAGAGTTGCTGTTAAATTAATAATAGCTTTATGAACAAATCAATCCTTAGACCGACAATAATGATAATAGCCGTAGCTAGAAAAATACCCTTAAAGTAATTTATCTTACAAGCACAGTCAAATAGTTATAACAATAAAGTCACGAGTGGTAGAAATGTGGTAAATAACCTAGAAGTAATCTTAATGAAGACCTGGTTAAAGAGTTAAAACAATATAGTGACGAGTGGTAAAACATGGTAAATAACCTGGGAATAATTTTAATGAAGACCTGGTTAAATAGTTAAAACAATAGTTATAAGTCGAGAAATTGGGTAAATAAATCTTAAGGTAAACGTAGGTAGAAATCAACCTTAGCTGAGCCTATAAGAAGTATAAGAAAAGAATAAACCTTGTCTTAAAACCGTACTATACCCTACAAAACAGTGTATCTACCTATACCTATTCTAAGGGCCCTATTCTCTGTTTTGCAAACTAGGAGATTTTCTCCACATTTACTGTTAAACGTGTAATGTGTAATGTAAAGCTTTCCGGAATGACAGGGAAAACTCCTAACTTAACTAGCTGAACGAAAGAAGGTGGCTGTGGCGTAACCATGTGTCTAATAAGCCATGTGTGCGTTGCTCTCAACACCAAGTCGAAACTATGGATCGGCGCGAGAGCAGAATACCTAAGGGGTGTAATATATATATAAATACCAATAAGACCGACTGCAATAAACCACATACGCAGATTTACGGGTGCCTAAGCATCGGTCCGTCCACTGGGTCCGCCCGTACCTTGTATATGTGTTTTAGGGAGCCGGGGCCTGGGCATGGCGAGGGTGCTAAAATACCCCAGCATAACGCCATGAAAAGGGTCCAGCCAGTACCCAATTTTAACCCGCCTACACAGACTCTAAAACCAGGAGCTTCGTTAACACCGCATGGTATCAACTCCTAGCCGGCACTTCGCCGCACAAGCTAAATTCCGTAGGTAGCACGAAGACTCCTCAATCCTTAACAAGTGCTTCTAATTAACACGATCCTACCCCATTATTAAGTAAAATAAATTAAACCCACAACACAAAATGAAATGCAAAAACTTACGCGAGCCCAGTTACGTAATAGAACCAAAAGCACTGAATTTAAAAGAACACTTGCAATAAAATAATAGAAATATAACACAATCCTACCCCATTATTACTTAAATACAGCACAAAATGAAATGCAAAACGTACGCGAGCCCAGTTACGAGATAGATAATTACAACCAAAACTCACTGAATTTAAAGAATACTCACAATAAAACAAAAGAAATATAATCCTTAACAAGTGTTTATAATTAACGCGATCCTACCCCATTATTAAGTTAAATAAATTAAACCCACAACACAAAATGAAATGCAAAAACTTAAACCAAAAGTCACTGAATTTAAAGAACAGTAAAATAAAAAATAAAATAATAGAAATATAACAGCAAACCGGCAGAGCTTTGCCGTAAGCAAGTAGTTAAGCACACCTGTTGAGGATGGAGCAGAGTCTCCGACGCTCGATGAGTGAAGAATGGAAAAAGCCCAGATTCTGCTCAACCCTCGTCTTTTATACCACTTGCCCCACTGGTTGCAGACTTTTGATGAACCCTCTTCATCGACAATCCTTGGTTCGCAGTCTTATCTATTTTTACTGACTAACCTAAATCTTAGCACCTTAGGTTTAGGACTGAATTTCCAATGTGGCCTGATGGCACATAAACTCTTTAATATCTCAAGCACGGCTGTTTACTACCCTGTCTAAGCTAACTCTTAACGTTATAGAAATAAGGATGAGTTTCTAATGTAGCGTGATGGCTTATAATCTCTTTAAAAATGTACCACCTGATATGTGCGCTCTGCTCACTACCCTCATTTTGTTTTAACTTAGAGATCCTTAAGACTGTATTTTTAGTGGTAAGAAAACCATTATTCTACAACACATTTCTAAAAGGTTCCGTCAACGTATTTGTAAATAATTATATTTTTTTGTCTTTTCTTTAAATAAATATAGCTCTATCTGAAGTTTGTGAATTAAACGGCCAAGCAGAGGCTGGACCGTTACAATCGCCCCCGATATTCTTCGCAGGTAATAACCCTTATTCCGGAGAAGAATATCTAAAACAAATGAAAAATTCACAAACGCTATCATCGAATAATTTATTAATATTTTTACCCCTGAGTGTAAGATGTGCATGTGGTGTGTACCAACAAGAGAAGATATCTCAGATTTCTCGAAATGTTTTCCATGAATGACCATGATCGCGCTTGTCAATCTGTTTTGGTAGAGAACTGGGTTGTGAGTCCAGTCAGCCATAGGGGCAACGCATTGACTCTTCCATCCCCAGTCTTAGCCTTGGCCCTCAACTGAGCGCAAAGAACCGCCAATACATCTCGTTCCCAAACAGGGATGACAGTGCAGTGTAAAGGTTGAGGAACACAATACAAAGGGTCAAAGGTCCATCGCCCCGTGAAGAGCGGAAAAATCGAACGACCATAACCACCCATGTACTAATACTTCTATCTCAAGACATCAACCCAAATTGTAATGTATGTGCAAGAGCAGAGATGGAAATCGAAATCGAATTACTATTTTGTTTTTTATGAAAAATTTAATAAACCTTGATACAAAATTTATACTTTAAGCCTTTACGTAGTCCGTACTTATTATTAGTAATAAGTTGGCACACATGATTTCAAATTCCAGTTCTGTCTCTAGTGTAGAGATGTCCATAATTCATAGCCGCGTGTGTAGTTATGTGTTTACTATCTACAGCTTACACGCTGATGTCCACTGGACTTAACCTAACACAATCCAGATAGCAAACCCATTTGTGTGAGTGCTGTTTCAGGGGATAAACATTAACAAACCGTCCAACTCATCTGCATAGCTACTGAAATGCTTGAGCCCTTCATACCAATTCCTAACTCGTTAAGTTAATTACCCATCACCTGTTAATGCCCTTTTTCTATTAGAAAATATCATCAGTATTCATACATCATACTTATTTCGTACCTCCTCAAACACGCATTCACGCGACTCAGCATTTCACCAGCTCACCAAGATGAGTAAGACACTTCGACTTAAGTTTTTTTTTTTTTTATCACTGAGTTCAAAGTAATACTTTACAGAAGTAAAAGCCTAATTTTGAAAAATCTACCCCGTCCGACTTGCCTATAGAATACACGTATTGCTTAAACACTAATATGACTGTCAGTTTAACACGATGTTCAACCGTTCTTTGTTTTCCTAATTTTTACCTTTTTTTTGTACTCTAGAATACGAGTATAATTATTAGAAAACAAGTGAAATATAAATAACTTAAACTAATAAAAATTACAAAAACTTATTTAAAAATGATTTCTAATTCTCTTAACCTAAATTTGCAAAAAAAAACCTTAGATATATTTATTCCTCGCCCCCACTCTTTTAACCCCTTACTGCACTTCTCATCACGAAGATCTGCACTCTTAATTAATCATTTCCTTAATCGAATTTTACTAACGTTACTTAAAGCTAGCCACAATTTTCATAAAGTATATAAAACAGCATTAACGTCGCCACTACCAAGGTACCTTTTGTTCCTATTGAGCACTATTCAACTTCACTAATTAGCGCAAATAAAATGAAAATGAAAAATGAAAAAAATATTTGCAAGTAGGCCATATAGGTCTTTTGCATGTCTGAATCCACTTAACGGATGAAAATTAACGGATTTAACTCTTATACATTGCTACTTCAATTCTTAGATGCAATATAAAACTTCACATACACACAAGTACTCCATTCTCTAATATATCTATAGATATACCTATAGGCAATTCTTTTCACTTTTATAATTTACAACAGATACTATCTATTTATACAATCTTAACCATGTTCCGTTCACTACAACGATAACAGTCGCTAAAATGATATTTCACTAACTATCCCATCCATGAACCCAGTCGTGAGCATACCTTAATTATTTATAATGCCTGTTAACACTTAATTAGTACCTAGTAACGCCATCTATTATCAACTAATTGAACTGTTAGAGTTTCCAAATAAATCGTTTAGAAGGCGCTCGTAACGCTAGTAAAAATGTGGTTTGTGTCAGTATCTGACATCGTACGCTACAATACCTATCTATATTCTAACAATAAGTCTATTAAAATTGTAAATACTTAACATACTACTATAATACATTTTAATCCCGCCGTTTAACTTTCCCTTTTTTTTTCAGTCTTTCTGAATCCATCAAAACCTACGGGTTTTCCCTCCCGCAAGCTCATAACATAATACTCATTGCATGGTGATGCGAAACCCTCGGTGCGCGAGTCAAACTCTCTTTGACCGGTGTTCAAAGTACCTACTTATCTAAGTCTTATTAAAGTTATCTTAAACTAGCTTTTGTTATCGAGTCCTCACGAGTAGGTATCTATTTTTACTTCCTATTAACAATAACTTTACTTCTTGATGGTGCATCAAGATGAACCATGCAACAGATTTCGAACAAGATCTTCAGAAATACAACTGTGTAAACTGTATTAAAACTTGAACAGTACACAGTTTCATAAACCTACAGACAGGTCGACAGACTTACAGACAGATATATAAACTTACAGACAGATAGATAGATAGACAGACGGATTGACAGACAGGCAACAAAAGTTCTAAAGATAACTATTACAGCTTCTACCGCTTTCATAAAGTTCATTTTTCGTTAATATTTGCTATGTATACACCTACCAGGTACAACCTTTATTATTGTATAGATTAACAGACATACATACATACAGTCACGTCCGTCTCCCAGGGGAGCAGACAGAGACCACGGACTGGCGTCTACCACAATCCCGACATACTACCTATGCTAACCTTTAAATAAAATTAGCTTAATTTATCCTGATTTATCTAAAAGTTATTTTATCTATCCAATCTATCTTAATTTATCTTAATTTTATCCTAATTAACATAATTATTTAACTTAATTTACCTCGCACGTTTCTATTATATTGGGAGTTTTCTACCTAATCGCTCTAAGGTATTCTGAAAGAGCACCTCCTACGAGAAAAGCTCGCCCCCACTCATCTATTTCGTTCTACAAGTCTATCTTCGTTATGTTTTACAAACAGTAAAAAGCCATACACAAATCTACACTAATCTATACTTTCCACACTAACATAACAAAAACCCAATTCCTATTTTTTTGCTTGTTTGCTTTCATGCATAAGCAATCCCTAATACCACCGAACAGATTTCAAAACTTCACAGAAGACTGACAGACAAGCTGCTACTTCTACACGAACGAAGTCGTCTGTCTGTCATACAAAACTTTGCAAGTTCCTAACATTAAACCTACTCATAGACACTATAGCATTTACCTACTGGCAACCAGAATACTTATCATAATATGCTCCTAAAGTTAACCTTTACAACCAGTCTAAACACACACAATTTATCTTTAAATGCAATGTAATGACTCAAACCTGCAACCAACCACAAACACGGCTGCTACTACACAACTACTGCTACAATTTATCTTATTCCTAATTTGTCAAAGTCTGTAAGAAACTCGATCTTATTGTTATAAAAATAGGGTCGGTTATTTCAGCTAATTTATGACATTACTTTGTCAACCACGTACTGTATCTATTTAGTACAAAACCAAATGCCGCTAAAAATAACTTCGTTTCTTAAGTAACTGCATACAAATTAAACTCTTATTACCTTAAGGTTAAGAATCGATACCGGGTGTACAGAAAAAGTGCAGGTCGACGAACAATTTCTTCGATTCTCTTTAGCTATGGTCTACCGTTGGAAAGTACCCTCAAGAAAATATATAACGTACCTCTCACTCAATCGTTAAGCTAAGTAAGTCGTTGATTAAAATAGAATAAAATTGTAAAATACAAAGTTGGACCTTGATATTTATTGTTGTTGTATTAATTAGAAACGTAACTGTTGCGCATTGACGAAACCATCTACTCTTTCCGCTTAGTGTAAAACTAAAAGTTGACCCGGGAAAACTGAGGACTAAAACTAGCCTACCCGTCTAGTTATCTACATACAGACGAGGATGTTAGACTGTTAATTGCTACATACCAGGAGATAGACAAGAAACAGAAAACTACAGGTAACTAATTTGTATTACTATTAGTTATCTAACATACATACTGTGATCTTCCCACCCTATTCAAATTAATAAGCACTAGATAATCGTACTTCCTTGCCTAGGCTATGTAATAAATAAAACGAATGAAACCAAATGAAAAGGAAACTATTTGGCAAGTTAGAAATTTCTAAAGTTATTTAACCTGATTTTTATTTTGACCTATTAATTAATTGACATACTTATATAATTTTAAACCTAGTATAATTTTAACTTAAAGAATGTTGATTCTATTGTAGATTGAATTAAAATTAAGACTCAATATTGTACACTTTTTTTTTTAGGTTATTTAGTCTTATTTAAGAAAAATAAATTTTAAAAACCTTTCAGAATAAAAACTCTCTAAACAACAGCGAAATCCGTTACAGAGCTTAAAAAGAGCGACCGAAGATACAATAAAGACAGACAGACGCGGGCAGCGAACCTGCCTCATAAATCTATACAATGTAAGGAAAGAAGATTATTATAAGGTAAGTTAATAATTACAGGCAGAACCACATACACACACACTTACTCACTTATTTTTTTGATATGACTATTCCTACCACCAGATAGCAAAGTGATGCATTCCCTATCTTGACCCGTACGAAACACAGTAGCAAATCACCACTTTACTAGAGTGTGGTACTACCCTGGCCGAGACGGCCCATATAACATAAGCATTGGCAGTTCCTTCATAAGCCCTATCGCTGACGGTACGATTATGGTCACATACCTAACCTCAAATCGAAGGGACTACTGGAAGTGGGTCTAAATTCAGTTTGCGTGATTTGCAACAAACATACGCACATACAAGTGGAGTCAACTTCACAAAGCTTGTATATGACCTAACTAACCCTAATAATTTCCTCAAAATCGAAGAGGTAAGATACCTAGAAAAATACCTTCAAGTGATAAGCTCAACTTTGTGCTACTGTTTTTATGCACAAATATTTTCCTATCATATATTTTATTTATTTTCCTTGCAGTCTACTTTGTTCAGATGCTAGACTATCTTGTAAGATTTTCTTAACCATCCAGTGCTACGCTACA
Source organism: Ditula angustiorana (assembly GCA_963691745.1). Lineage (NCBI taxonomy): Eukaryota > Metazoa > Arthropoda > Insecta > Lepidoptera > Tortricidae > Ditula > Ditula angustiorana. The sequence continues at coordinate 6,259,439 of OY829495.1, forward strand.
TAACCATATTAATACTATTTCCATTTATTTCAAAATAACTTAAAGAGAAGTACGAGTAGCATCGAAATTCCATTCATCACTCACTTAGAAACAGATAATTTACCTAGTCTATTCCTAAAACAAAATTACCTAGTACCTATTTTTTTTTATAAAAAAAAAGAGGAAACTAGCAAGAAGGTAGCCTGATGGCAAGCGATTACCGCCGCCCATAGACACCCGCAACACCAAAGAGACCGCAGACGCGCTACCGACCCAGAGGGCTAAGGTGGGATACCTCTAACTAAACTACCTTCAAACTAATTCCTTCTAGTTTAAACTACCGCACTTTACGCACGTATTCTTAATTAATGGTTTCCGTTTTTTCTTTCTAGGTCGATCCTGCCTGAACTGCCTTAGGTTAGGCAGTTTTTTTATAAAAACTGCCTTATTTAACTGCCTTATTTAAGTTATAAATTAAAAGTCCTACCTTCATTTGTATTTTTCTTTCAATAGTATCTACTAATATTGTCCTAAATGATAACGCTGTCACGAGTTAAGTTACTAAAATAAACATTTAATAAATACAGAAAATAAAACAAAAGCGAGTGAACCAATCTTACAACATTCTCCATTCCACGAACAACAAATTGTGTGACTGCAGGCAGTCACACCTTAAATAAAATAGATCTACTTAATACTTGTAAAAACGTGAACTATTAAAAATCTATACGTAAGTATAAAAGTAAATATGTAAAATAGAAAACCCTAAATACACTTCAGATCCTGGTCATTTCGGCACCCAATTTGTAACAAACCCCCCCCTAAGCTCTATTTCTCCCGACCTAATAAGACCTAATTTGACCTAACCTAAATTTAGACCTATTAAGACCTAGGCTCTACTGCTATAGCTATGAAGCTCTAGGTGAATTCTACTCCTTAGCTACCATAGAATTACAAGTATATAACTGGCTAGCGGCTTCTCTGATGGTAAGTAAATATCGAATACCTAGTCTGAAACTCACGTCCTATGTAATGTGCGCCCTAATCTATACGTTTACTCATCCCTAGTTCTTTACTGACTGAATGAATATACATACGAATGATTTGGCCAAGTGATCGTCTAGTTACCCTGCGTTGTGTCCTACGGTAGTAATCCAAGTTCTTTGAAATGTATGTAAGATCGGTTCACTCGCTATTCCCTAAACTTAACCTACCTTAACCTATCATACGTGCTATCAAAATACTAATAAATACCATGTCCTAATTGTCCTATTATTTAAAACTGAATCCTATTTTGTTGGATGCTGCTTCTAAAGAATGGCTACGCCGATTCTGATGAAGTTTATAGCAAAATAATTAAATAGTAATAATGACTGTTATGTACTCGCATAAATAGAGAGGTTCGACCTTTGTTCTGCTTCCTATTTAATATAAACTTAGGCCGAATAACTAGCTACGATTAGTATGCATACGGGGATAACTATGCATATCGTAATTATGTATGTTTGTCTACATGATATGAAAATAAAGACATTTCGTAACTCATTCAAAGCTTTGTGGCTTTTAAACCTAAGTTATAAGTATACCAAAGTAAGAAACCTCCCAACTGACCTCCTACTCCACGCTCTAGCGGATATTGGACTCACGTTAATTTCGATGGTAAGTAATAAGTAATGCCTCATTGGAACACTAATAATAACTAGTTGAAGCTATCTGTTTCGTAAGAAATAACCATAGGTACAGTGGAGATGCCAACTGGCTGTCGTACGAATACTACATAGTTATGTGAGAATTATTGAGTTGGATAATCATCCCTGGATAAACCGGGATCCTAAAAATCCCGGAAGGTCACGCCACCACCCCTTTGACCTTCACCATCGCCTTCCTAAATACACTTCTCCGTAAAGAAATGCATTGTTATGGAACTACGTTAAGCGCTAACCACGGCGCATCACAAAGAAAAGTTATGAGATTCTTATCACAACTCGTTAAAATAAAAATATACATTATAAGTTATCAGACACAATAATCTACGTAAGGAAGCATATTGCTATGTTGACAAAGTTAAGGTTATCTAGCGCAGACATATTTAAAAAGCTCGATACTTTAGAATGATTTCTCTCACAAAGCTGAGCCATAGTCGTAACCAGGCCTTCTTTTACAGTCAGTGACTCGAAGATTGGGCATATCCCGTGGGACAGTGGCCCGTGCTACTTGTAGCACAAGAGTATGACTACGAGTACTTGTACCCGTTAATAATAACTTCATGATCCAAATCAATCCTTAGATCGATAGTGATGCAGCAATTTTAATAAAGACATAGTTAAGTTGCCATAGCAATATGCTTGAGAGTTGCTGTTAAATTAATAATAGCTTTATGAACAAATCAATCCTTAGACCGACAATAATGATAATAGCCGTAGCTAGAAAAATACCCTTAAAGTAATTTATCTTACAAGCACAGTCAAATAGTTATAACAATAAAGTCACGAGTGGTAGAAATGTGGTAAATAACCTAGAAGTAATCTTAATGAAGACCTGGTTAAAGAGTTAAAACAATATAGTGACGAGTGGTAAAACATGGTAAATAACCTGGGAATAATTTTAATGAAGACCTGGTTAAATAGTTAAAACAATAGTTATAAGTCGAGAAATTGGGTAAATAAATCTTAAGGTAAACGTAGGTAGAAATCAACCTTAGCTGAGCCTATAAGAAGTATAAGAAAAGAATAAACCTTGTCTTAAAACCGTACTATACCCTACAAAACAGTGTATCTACCTATACCTATTCTAAGGGCCCTATTCTCTGTTTTGCAAACTAGGAGATTTTCTCCACATTTACTGTTAAACGTGTAATGTGTAATGTAAAGCTTTCCGGAATGACAGGGAAAACTCCTAACTTAACTAGCTGAACGAAAGAAGGTGGCTGTGGCGTAACCATGTGTCTAATAAGCCATGTGTGCGTTGCTCTCAACACCAAGTCGAAACTATGGATCGGCGCGAGAGCAGAATACCTAAGGGGTGTAATATATATATAAATACCAATAAGACCGACTGCAATAAACCACATACGCAGATTTACGGGTGCCTAAGCATCGGTCCGTCCACTGGGTCCGCCCGTACCTTGTATATGTGTTTTAGGGAGCCGGGGCCTGGGCATGGCGAGGGTGCTAAAATACCCCAGCATAACGCCATGAAAAGGGTCCAGCCAGTACCCAATTTTAACCCGCCTACACAGACTCTAAAACCAGGAGCTTCGTTAACACCGCATGGTATCAACTCCTAGCCGGCACTTCGCCGCACAAGCTAAATTCCGTAGGTAGCACGAAGACTCCTCAATCCTTAACAAGTGCTTCTAATTAACACGATCCTACCCCATTATTAAGTAAAATAAATTAAACCCACAACACAAAATGAAATGCAAAAACTTACGCGAGCCCAGTTACGTAATAGAACCAAAAGCACTGAATTTAAAAGAACACTTGCAATAAAATAATAGAAATATAACACAATCCTACCCCATTATTACTTAAATACAGCACAAAATGAAATGCAAAACGTACGCGAGCCCAGTTACGAGATAGATAATTACAACCAAAACTCACTGAATTTAAAGAATACTCACAATAAAACAAAAGAAATATAATCCTTAACAAGTGTTTATAATTAACGCGATCCTACCCCATTATTAAGTTAAATAAATTAAACCCACAACACAAAATGAAATGCAAAAACTTAAACCAAAAGTCACTGAATTTAAAGAACAGTAAAATAAAAAATAAAATAATAGAAATATAACAGCAAACCGGCAGAGCTTTGCCGTAAGCAAGTAGTTAAGCACACCTGTTGAGGATGGAGCAGAGTCTCCGACGCTCGATGAGTGAAGAATGGAAAAAGCCCAGATTCTGCTCAACCCTCGTCTTTTATACCACTTGCCCCACTGGTTGCAGACTTTTGATGAACCCTCTTCATCGACAATCCTTGGTTCGCAGTCTTATCTATTTTTACTGACTAACCTAAATCTTAGCACCTTAGGTTTAGGACTGAATTTCCAATGTGGCCTGATGGCACATAAACTCTTTAATATCTCAAGCACGGCTGTTTACTACCCTGTCTAAGCTAACTCTTAACGTTATAGAAATAAGGATGAGTTTCTAATGTAGCGTGATGGCTTATAATCTCTTTAAAAATGTACCACCTGATATGTGCGCTCTGCTCACTACCCTCATTTTGTTTTAACTTAGAGATCCTTAAGACTGTATTTTTAGTGGTAAGAAAACCATTATTCTACAACACATTTCTAAAAGGTTCCGTCAACGTATTTGTAAATAATTATATTTTTTTGTCTTTTCTTTAAATAAATATAGCTCTATCTGAAGTTTGTGAATTAAACGGCCAAGCAGAGGCTGGACCGTTACAAGTTCCAAATATCGAAAGTTAAAATAGCGAACGGTTAAAATATCCAAAATCATTATAACGAAGTCTGAAATGCCTACGAGTAAAATACCACACGATTAAAAAATCGAATGTTCAAAATGTCGATTGGTATATGTATTAAAACGTCGTCAAATATAATATCGACAGTTTAAATAGCGACTTTCAAAATATTGAAAATCTAAATGACAACCGATCCAATCCGCTGGGGTCCGCCAAACATCCCATTTTGTGTATAATGTCTTACTCTTGTGTTTTTAAGCAAAAAAATATTATCATTTAGCGAATAAGTATAATACCTATATGTGTAATATAATTTATGTGGACAAAGCCTGTCACATTAAAATGAGCGAGCGTAGCGAGCGAAAAAGTCTGTCCATTGAAATCAGAATCTATTAGGTTAGGTTCAGAAGGCAAAGGTGGGAGCGTAGCGTAGCGAAGCTCCCACCTTAGACTTCGATGTTAGGTTTTTTTATGTTCCCACAAAATCATTACTGCTAATACACATGGCAATAGGGATGATGACTAAAATTTGTCTGTTATCAAAATTGAATTAATTATTAAGTATATCGAAATAGGAAATTATTTGTTAACTCGCATTCGAACAATAACAGTGATTGTCATTTACTTGTTACTTACCTACGTACTTTTTCTTTTATCAAAATAAAAACCAGTTCTGGCACTCGCCGGCCGCTGCCGCGGCACGCTCGCTTCGCTCGCTCGGCTCATGCGTGTTTTGGTCACAGTCAAAACTAACACGCTTCTCCTCGCTACGCTCGTCGTCGCACCTAAGTTTAAGGTTCAGATTACTCAGACTACATTTTAAAATATTCAAGATTTTGAATAGTCTGTAGTCTGAGTAATCTGAACCTTAAACTTAGGTGCGACGACGAGGGTAGCGAGGAGAAGCTTGTAAGTTAAAACTGTGACCAAAACACGCACGAGCCAAGCGAACGTAGCGAACGTAGCCGGTGAGTGCCAGAACTTTTTGATTTTATGCATTTTTATTTTTATATAGCTTCTAAAATCTTTAAACATGAAGAAGCACTTGTTCACATTTGTTTTTATTGTTTTAAGTAAATATAATTTTTTGATGGTCAGAAATTATTTAAAATTGCTGAGTAAGTACACTTTTGGTGAAATTGTTAAGGGGGATTGCCTCAATGCTTTAATCATGGAAAAGAAGCTACTGTTTATATTTTTGACATTTATATTTTTTATTTCTAGTACCCTATTGTTGAAAATAACATTTAAACAATGTGATTGCTCGAAATTCTTTTATTTTCCTTAAAAAAAAATCTATATTTCCTGTAGGACATTTACGTAGACTTGTAACAAAATAACTAACTTTGTTCACTATTTTAACTTTATATTGAATTTCGATATTTAGATACGTTACCAACAAGTACTTTCGACATTTCAATGTTCGACCTTTTAACCGATTGCTATTTTAGTTTTCGATATTTTGGACTTCGCTATTTAAAATATCGATGTATTGATCTTCGATATTTAAATACTTTGGCAACAAATCCATTCGACATTTTGAACTTCGGCCTTATAGCCGTTCGCTGTTTTAATTTTCGGTATTTTGGACTTCGCTATTTAAAATATCGATGTATTGAACTTCGATATTCAAATACTTTGACAGCAAATTCATTCGACATTTTGAACTTCGGCCTTATAGCCGTTCGCTGTTTTAATTTTCGGTATTTTGGACTTCGCTATTTTAACTTTCGAAATATTGATCTTCGATATTCAGATACGTACCCTACCTTGCTACTCCGCGAAGCCGCGGAGTTTCGTTTGGTTTCGCGGAGTAGCAAGGTAATGTGCTACAGTTTGATAATCTTTTGAATTAATTACATTGAGAAGCATCTTCCAATAATGAAATAAGCGTACTGCAGGATCGTGAGAGATAGTTTTTACATAGAATCAAGCGACGTATTTGATTTTTCAGGGTTTTCAACATTGATTTTGACAAAATCGCAGCTGTCTCATTATTTATCGGTGTCGTTGAAATGGTGCGGAAAATGTTGAATTATATTTTATTTTGTTCCCTTATCTCTCAAATAAGTTAAAGTTTTTTTTTCAAGTTTTATTGATGTCGTGCACGGAATGAAATGTCAATGATTTTATAGTTAATAATAATCCAATTACTTGAGTTTCGTTTCAAGTAATAATACTTAATTAATAATGATTCGCTTTTTTATTAATTACCTCTGAATTAAGGTATAATATTGAATGGAAAATATATTTCGCTAAATTTCGATTTGCTAGCCAATTTCGTAATTAATGTAGTGATGATTAATTAGTAAAGATATCTATTCAAAATAATATTATTTACTAAGTTTAGTGTTTACTTTATCAACAAACTATTTGCCATTTATTACAATATTTAATTGAAATGGTTCATTCCTCAAATAAATTACTGAAATAAGCTTAAAAATCTTGTATTTTTATATCCATTATCAGTATAAAAGCCGGCAAAGGATCTGCGATTCTCTTGGAGTCACGAGTTCCTATAGGCGGCGGTGATTATTACCCATCACGAGACCCGCCTGCTCGTTTGTACCTCAATGCTGAAAAATAAATAAAGGCAGGCAAAAAAGTGATTCAGAAAACTTGTGAATCATTTCATCACATCTTTCAAATTATAACGAGAGTATCCTCGGAAATTTTGTTTCCTCAGTTTCAAAGCAAACAGTTTCATACAAAAGTTAAGTTTCTTGAAAATTTAAAAATGAAATCAGTTTTTCAGTAAGAAGGATTTAGAGTTCCGCGATTTTCTGCGAAACATCTTGAATTCAGTGGATTCAAAGACAACTTTAAATCGCCAGCGAAAGTTTACTTCGGTCTAGTGATGTGCCAAGATTTACTAAAGTATTTATTTTTTTAAATCACCATCAGAAAATGACATCTTGGATCTTAAATTCCAAGTTCGGCGCGAGATTTTTAATGGAACCTCTCGAAATTATCGAACCAGAATAAAAAACTAAATTGATTATTTGTAAATCATATTTGTGTAAATAATATCTCAATACAATTTTTGTTCTTAAATGGAATGATAAGCAATACAAAAATCAAATTTTTGCTGTAAGTTAACTAGAAGCCAAATGTTGAACCATGCAAATCGTCATCTGGTAAGTTAAAATCTTTACACAGTAAGTATCAAAGTGAGATGCATTGTCTAAGAAAATTCCAGACAATAAATTGATAATAGTATAATAAATTTCAAATACTGTATCGCACTTATAAAACCATTCCTTACCTCAAAAAAAGGAACCCATTTATTTTTTATTTTCCGTCATCATCGACTATGCCATTATCGACACCAGTACATCACTAAGATCAGCTGCAAGAAGAAAAAGATAACGGAGAACAGTGTCTGAGACATCTTAATGGAATTCCTTCTCCTAGCGTCATGTTGAGTGTTTATTTTATAGGTTGAGCAATGAACATTGTAGCTGTACGTTATCATTAAGAACTGAAAACTTGAAGACTAATGCTTTGTCAGATGCGCTTGCACATTTTGTGCCAAGCGCCTTATTTGCACTGTTCTATTTTCAAATAAAGTTTAAATTAAATCCAATCAAGTATAAGTCAGACTCGCGTAACGAAGGGCTCCATAAAATCGCACAATTTATTCTTGTCGAACGTATTTACGTAATAAATAAAGTCCTTTGCGGGTGGTAGGACCTTGTGCAAGGTCCGCACGGATCTATACCACCATCTTGCTCGCTAATCCTGCCGCTAAGCAGCAGTGTTTGCACTGTTGTATTCCGGCATGAAGAGCAAGACAGCCGGTGAAATTACAGACACAAAAGGTATTCTATCTTAGCCCTCTGGATTGGCAACGCATCTGTAATCTCCTTGGTATTGCGGGTGTCTATAGGCGGTGGTGTTCACTTACCACCAGGTGACCCACTTGCTTGTTGGTCTATGTTGTAGAAATATAAAAAAAACTTAGTATTATTTACTTTTGTATTTAGTGAGCGCTTAGGCGTATTGGTAATATATCGAGTCAATAGTTTAGTATTTAATTTTGATGCGTGCAAACCATTTTAATGGTATAATTTAGTGCTCACTAACAATTTCACTCATGGTTTTGGAAATCCATTGAGGAGGCCTATGTTCAGCAGTGGACTTCTTGTAGCTGAGATGATAATGATGATGATGATGATGATAACAATCATTCGTTTATATGTACGAGATTTATGTACTATGTCAATCGCTCAAAGGTTAACTGGAAGAGATCCCTTAAAGGGATAAGTTCGCCTTTGTAAATGTTACTTATTTTCTTGTAAATTGTTATTTTTTATTATTATGTGCAATAAAGAGTTTTATATACATACATACATACATACTACTTTCAGCTGATTGCCAGACATTAGTAATGACCATTGCATGTACGTTTTTATTTCTTTACCAAAACTTGTTTAGCAACCATTATGTTCTCTTATTTCAGTTGAATACTGTCTTTAGTTAAATCTGAAGCATTCAAATGAAATATATTATAATTTAAAAGCAAAAATACAAAAATGAGGAAAAAGGAACGAAATTTAAGAAGTGAAGGATCAAATTCATTTAAAACGAAGCCAGTTTCGAGGGCTTGAGATAAACCCGAATAAACTCATCTAAGGTACCTGAAGTGCCTTTGAAATTGTTAATCAAATGCATGGATAATAAATTTTGCGGTCAGGCTCCAAAGCTAAGGCAGTTTCAGACAATGAAAATTAAGGCTAAAAGTCTTAATACATTTTTGGAGTCTTTATTTTTTAGAGGTCTGTATAAAAAGAAACCCGTGCAGAATCACTTCGTTGTCCGTCTGTCAAACGTAAATAAGTCAAAACCTATTCGGTAAACACTTTTTCCTGACCTACAGTCATGAAATTAGGTGAGAAGTAAGGTCTAATAGTACAAATAGGGGAAAAAATCGAAAAGAACAGTCAGCGTCAAATATACCAGAGCGGGCAAGATGGTCAAAAATATCTGAACTCGCCCGAGCGTATTTGACAATAGAGTCGAGTTCAGATATTTTTGGCACCTTGCCCGCTCTGGTATATTTGACGCTGACTGTACAATTATCGCTGTACCATATAAAAAACAAGCCATAAAACTGGCAAACATTGTTGTACACATATTTGTACGGAACTCAAGTGCACGAGTCAGATTCGCACTTGTCCGGAATTTTTACTTTTTTCTGAGTAGGTAGAGATGGACATATCTACCGAGCAGGCCAGTAAACTGAATTTGGTATAATACAATGATTTGTTTAAACTAGTGTCTGTCATTCGCGCATACTTATATTGCCGTCAGCAGATCATTCGTGCATGAGCTACGATGAGGATAATTTCTATTTGCCGACTAAATTTTAGCACAGAGTTTCTAGTTTGTCATGTATCCCTTTCTCACAGACCCAGAAGAAAGCCGCCATAATTTACTATTTCAATAAATCCCCTTCCTAACTTAACTAACCCAGGGGTGCAATTTTTAAATCTCACCAGGTGACTAGAGCTCACCAAAATGGCCGAATCTCTATGAAAAATGGCTATTTTGGTGAGCTTTAGTCACCGGTGAGATTCAAAAATCGCACTCCAGAACCGCTAGCATGTGTGATAATTTTTTTCTTACCACTTAGAACCTCCTTCTCCCTGCTAGGTAGTTAAAAAGAGACGTAATAAGCGACGAAGTGAATCGTGGTGCGTTGTTAGCCATCCACCACGATTATTAGGACGAAAAATGCATTCAAGTATAAACGCGACAATTGTTTTAGCCGTTTGCATTTACTAAGCGTTTTTAAAGTTAATAAAATATTGTCACAGTCTTAAAGCGATCTCCACGAGGAAGGTAAAACAAAAATTGCATATTCATGAAAGGCCAACGGTGACTCATTTGCAAAATTAATCCTTAAGCCTTAGAATGCCTTATTGTTCTTGCAGATTTGTTTCGATGCCGCTTACCGGCTTTATTAAATTCAGTACAGCGAGTTTCAAACTAATATAATAAAATTAATTTGAGTACATTGTTGGATAAAGTACGATGATTGTAAAATGGTTTTGTTTTTGGTGAGACTGTCGGTCTGGTTTCCCTGTAATAGATAGATAGATTTATAAATTTCTTATTGGAAATTATAATTTAAATTTAGAATGTCAAACAGCAAATTCGCAATAAGATCTTCAAAAAGGTAAACAAAAAAATAAAAAATAAACTAGAAATAAGTCTAGAAAATGTCGAAATATGAAAAAACAAAAAATCAATAATGTCACAATAAAAAAGTAAACACTAACTCACAAAAGTTGAAAATGACAAAATAAGCAAAAAATTAATAAAATTAAAATGAAACAAACAGTTGATACACAATATACAATAATATATACATCAAAACGATAAGAAAAAAATAATAATTTAGTATGTCAAATTAAATTTAATATATCACTACTGTTTTCATTGTACTCTTTGTCAGAGTACAATGATTTCTTTAATAACATTTTGTTTACTCGGCAATCAATTGCTTCGTCTGAACATTCATTTTTTAGGTCATAGTTCCGGAGGAGATGTCAGTCGCTCCAATAACCTGACCTGCCAAATTTGGAATCTGGTCAAAGCGTACCCAGACCCAGAATTAAGAAACAGGAAAAGGAGATAGTGGAATGAATCATTTTGGCAGTGCTCGAAATTTATTTGTTTTTACGTTTGAGTGAAATCATACAGTCAAGGAAATTGAAACACGTACCACCGTAGAACCTAGTCGAAGAGACATATGCATGACATTTGTATAACATAACCTGGTGTTTAACGCATCGCGTCATTGCGATAGGGTTCTAAGGTGGTACATGAACATATTTCCTCTACTGTACATGTGAATTAAGACCGACTTAACAGATTGACTTGGCATTTGGAATGTGTATATAGACAAGAGAATGCGATAGCAAAAAAACTTGTGACTACTTTTTTGAATGTATTAAACTGAAAAGGGTAGAATATTTTTATTTTGAATGTAAAAACTAAATCTCTTAACAAGCGAGGCCTAGAGCAAAGATCAGCTTTAAATTTGTTCATATAGGTATATATATAACTGTAAAGGTGTATATAAATCTTGCCTTCAAAATTATTTCGAGGTTTAATTAATATTTAATTATTTTGTTCCAATCTGAAGGAAATTGAGATTTACTTTCGCCGCTGAAAGTTATTTCATATTATTTGAACCAACAAACTTGACATTGAACGTTTGTGAGATTACAATAAGTTTTAATTACGTTTAAATACTGTTCATGATTATTTGCTGACTTTTAACAGTGGCTCACTTTCATATTTTCCCTTTATAATATTACTAGCGGACGCGCGCGACTTCATTCACGTAATATTAGTAGCCTATGTCCGTCAGGAATAGTGTAGCTTTCTATCTGTGAAAGAATTTTTGAAATCGGTTCAGTAGTTCCAGAGATTACCCCCTACATACAAACAAACTAACAAAAAAACAGTGTAGATGTAGATGAAATTCATCATTCACCATTCAAAACGTATTAGCAAGCTATTATTTCATACTGATGGTTTGGGAGACTCCTGAGATACTTCTTTTGGGATAGAATAGTCGTACTACAATCAGCCAGTAGCCTGTAGCCAGTTGGCTACAGTGAGACTCAACCACTTTAAAACCACTACTCACCATGTAGATAACGCCATGTTATACCTATTAGAGTACTAGAACTCCGTGCATAAAGCCTAGTCAGGACAAAGTTGTATTGTATTGTGTGTTTAAGAGAACTTCACAAACGCGAACTTCCAAGTAATTTGGCTGTAAGTCGCAAATCTACGACGTAGGGTGTTCGTGATGTTGTATGTATACCCATACAGTTCAGGTGTGGTATGCAAGTGATGGGAGACTTCAGAATCACCCGGCGAGCTGATGAGTACAAAAACAATATCGAAGCTAAATTGAAGAAGTGATTTACAAGTCAGAATGTTTTATTTAAACATTTTTTTTTATAAAATAGGAAGGCTAACAAGCAAGTGGATCACCTGATGGTAAGTGATCACCACCGCTTATACAGTTGCTATGATAGCAAATGCGTTGTCAACCCAGAGGGTTAAGATGGAATACCTCTTGTGTCAGCAATTACACCGGCTGTCTTGCTCTCCACATTCGAACATAACAGTGCAAGCACTGCTGCTTAGCAGGAGTAACAAGCAAGATGGTGGTAATAAACAATATTTTCAAATTGGAACCTACCTTGCTACTCTGCGAAATTAGTGTCGTTCACGTGCAAAACTGCTGCGTCTGTGCAACATTAGGCAGTCACCAATGATATTAAAAAAGGTAGATAGGTTACAAGCGCTCCGGTAGCGAGCTCCAAATTGGAGTTAAATAGCACCAGTGTCCTCAGTCGCAAAGCAACAAGCGAACGGTGCACATGTTAACCTAAGCTGTGTGTTTGCGGTCAATTCCAAATTCCAAAACCCTGCAAGGCCGTGATTGGTCCGTTGGAAACAATATTCGCAACAGCTAAATACTAGCTGTCTTCTTTGTTTCTATGGTTTTAATAACGTCGTCCCTTTTACACAGTTCACTATGTGTGCGTAAAAGTAAAAACGAAACATTTTGCATGTGTGTGTTCGCCACTACATTTTTCTTGGAGTTTTTGTATGGGTATAACCTGTCTATTAATAACAAGTCACTGGCAGTCACCTTGTAACTTGCATACATTGTTATAACGTCGCAACTGGTATTGGGCGAGTTAATATTTGCTCAAGCTTTCTCCAAAGCCTGTTTACGAACAGCGTTCGCAGAAAATTGACTAGATCTTTGAATTATTATATTAAACACGACTTGGTGCTTGCTGAGGTAAGTCGATTGTGAGGAATTACTAATTAGACGTATAGGACTTCGCATTAATAATACCAAAATATTGAAGTAAGTGTCGGCGACGCAGGCAGTTAGGTTATTTGTTTTTATTATTTTTAGTATTTAGAAGATGTTCTTTTATATGACATATATGTCACCAGTACCCTTACCATGAGTACAGGGCATCTAGCCGTAACCGAACTCGCTAGCGACGGCGTAAACGATTTGTATGGGGAAATGTTCAGCGCCTGTAGTGCTCACTTAAACAACTAAAAATCGGTAATATGAGTCCAACGGTAAATTACCTATCGAAATCTAAGCACTAGTGACTAAAGTTTTGTAGCTGTTGCCGTAGAATGTTGGTACCTTGAGTCACAAATTTGTCACATGTCATCGAAAAATACCGTATCGACTATGGTTAACTCTTTCACTGACAAATGGGAGCGTATTTCACCGCTATCGACTGTAGTAATATGAATATTCGATAGAAACTCATGGTAATGGTACAGGTGTTGATTAGCCGTTGAATAAGAGTCCTGACGAATTTAAGTTGCTTAATTTGTCTGTGGTGGCTCTGATTTAGTTAAACTCCTCTCTTCGTCTCTATCTAATTACTGTCGTAAGAAAAGAATGCACATAGAGATAAACGGAACTTGGCCGGTTTTGTTAGGTTTAATGATATTGTAAAAATTCAACCAAAAAGTTCATAAACACTCATTAAACTTATCACAGAGGGCGCTTTTTCCGTGCTACTGGCATTGTACTGTTTGAAAAGAAACAAATCACAATAATATTTAAGTTAAGGTGGATCGCTCCGAATTTTGAAATTTTCGTACTTTGCTAAAATAGAGTGTTCAAATGCTTTTTGTGACGAAGCGCGGGTTTTCACCATTTGAACGTATAAGCTTATACGCCCCAAAACAACGAAAACCCTGAAACCGCCCCAAACCCAAATCTCGTATTCGGTTGGGAGCAAAACAGGTCCAAGTCTGATAACGGGACACCTCATGCTTTTAGCATTGTTTGTGGGGATAAAAATAAAACTACAGTAGCGGAGAGGGCTTGACACGGAGATAAAATAACGTGGTTCCGTAGAAAATGAGCGAAGTGGCGGACCATTAAGGTGTCTGCCGCGGCGTGAAATAGGGCTGTAGAGTATATCGACATGTTTCATATAATAATAACGGCATTTTTATAGAAGGGAGTTGAGGGAGGCCGATCTGTTTTACTTGACTAGAGTAAAGTTTTTTGCCAGTTTGTTGCTATATGCATGAACAGAACAAAGTGTTGACTTTATCCTTTACAGTAAATAAGGTTGAATACATTTTGGGGGTTTTATTCGTCGCTAAATACTATATCTTTGTCCTCATTTTCATCCACATCCGTGGACTGTGCAGTAACAATCTAACTGTCACTATAAACCTTTACTGGATATTTCTGAGACTGACGCAAATAATGCGAAAACAATTGCTTAATTTCGTCAATTATTGATCCTTAGGGGGGATAGGAGGACGCGGGCGGCACATTCCTTTTGACGCGAGCCGCCAGGCGAATGTGTATGAAGAATTACGAAGAGATGTTTCTGTACGTTAGTCCTATTATTTATTATGTGCCGTTACACCCTTTGGGTACAGAACTCAAAAAATGTAATCCTTCAAAGAAACTTATTTTATGGATCGAATATAAATAATGTCGGTCGACACTATCCCATCACTATCCTCTTCTATGCAGTTGAGCGGGGGACAATGGTCTCTAGCAGTAAGGGGTAAATTGTTGTACTAAGAGTAGTTCAAAATAACTCGAGTTGTATGGCGTTATTTGGACATTTACGACAAGCTTAGCTTGATCTCACTAATGCCACAGATCGCATAGCGCTTTTTTGGTACAGATACACAATTTCATACAAAAAAATTGCATTTTTGTAGCTCGGATTATTTAACTAGCGCACTATACGGTTAGGCTTGCTATATTTATTATGTTCCCTAGTTGAGTACTAGAGAGAGTAACAATGGTTTATCTACAAATTTTGTTGCGACGAGAAGCGCTATTTCTCGATATATCGAAGTAAACCAGTGACCCGCCCTATGCATGAAATTTACTAACGAAAACTGAATAAGAATGTGTTTTAACCTCTGTGAGAAAATATCGAACGATGACGAATCTAATTGCGGACGTTTCGAGTTCTATTACAGGTCTCTCGCTCTATCGCGCCGCATCCAGGACCAATGACGTCACTATAGTGATTTTGTATGGAGCCAACAGTAAATCGTGTTAGTTTTAATACTGTAAGCTTTTAACGAATTACTCATATACTAACATTTTCTACATTTTTTATTTGGATTCGAATGACATATTTCGAAACAAAAAAAAGAACCTTTTTTCTTCATCATCTTTGTAACTTTGTATCACTGTAACTTCTAAAATATCAGGTTTTTTACCTACTTCTTTGGACATAAGTATGTTATTAGTGGTCGTCTACAACAATTTTGCACTTTGATGCCATTCGATTTTTGAGTGGAATACCGTATTCCTAGGTCAGCAAAAACGATGTTAAAAAATACCAACTTATTTGCAGCGTCGCATTAAAACTACTTTTCTGTAACAACATTAATGCATTTGGCGAAGCGTAGAAACCAGCTTCTGGAAGTACTAAGCCAATTATTATGCAAAGGATTCTCGAAAGAAAGCCCGTCCCTAACACAAGCGCAAACTTTGTCAGAATAGCGGATGCAACTTCGATATAAAATTTAAATGAGTAGTGGCAGGTACTCTAATTTCCTTTGCGAAGTTTTCAGAATTCTCCAGCTAGAATTAATTCTTCTTAATGGCGGATTTAAAATTTAAAATCCGTTCGATAAAAGCAAAGGCGCTTTTAAAGTTAACATTGGCTATTGCTACTTAAGTCTTCTGTCTCTGTACGACGTTTTAGTCACAACCTACTGTTAGATGGAAACGCGCACCGACGTCGCTGCACGCATACAGGTAGCGCCCAGCGGCGTGGTGGGAGCTGGCTCGGAGAAGAAGACTCGTCCACTTGCCCGGCGGCCGCGCAACGCATCACACGCATATTCTATTGAGGTCGGATATTGTCACGTTGCGAGAAATAAATATCTTGTACCAGCTTCGTTTTAATTTAATTCTACTACGTATTTAAAAAGATTTACCTAACACTGAAGAACCTAGCGCGTTAGCATATATCCCTTTCTAACCAGTAAGCGTGTGCCATAGAGATACATGCTTTATGTTCGCTATAAACACAAGTGTGTTACCAAAGGAGACTGTTGGAATGTTGACACACACCTAAGAAGGTTTTCTGTGGTTTTCCTTTTATCAAAGGAGAACAGTGTTCTATTCAGCATTCAAGTCAAAAAGGTGTAAACATTACTTTCAGAAAAAGGAAAAGTTCAGCCACATTCAACCAAATATCTTTTACACACTTGTGTGTAAGTGTGTAAAAGATATTTGGCTGTAAGTGGCTGGTAAGATGAAGGATGTCTTGAATTACATAAAAGCTTGATTTTTAAAATTAAAAAATAAATAAATTGTATTTACCTAAGTCTAGACTAACAAAAACATTCAAATAAAGTAATGTCGTTAAAAATAAGTTCATATAACTTGATTCCCTTAGAAAAATGGCTGTTTTGTCTGAACATTGTCTGACTTTAAGAGAAAAGTTAAACATTTTTTGCAATTCATCCACTGTATTCCGCAAATGAGTGTTTTGACCTTTTTAAAGGGGAATCTAATTCAAACGTACTAATATTGTTTAAGTAGGTTAAGATTTTACTCAATTATGATTAATTTAAGTATCAATCCAATAATTTAGCAGTCATCTTCACTTACCATCATCCCCACAATCTTTTATTCGAAATCTGCATGAAAAAGGCAGAAAACAATAAAAACGCGACTGTTCAGTGGAACCGGTTAAAACGTCAGAATTAATCAAGCAAATGAGGAACACGGATAATAACTTAACGCAGTAAGCCATATTTACTCGCGAATCACTGAAATCACTAATTACCCCTGTAGCTGCCACTGTCAATCGTATGGTTTTAGTGAGGGACAGAATGATGTGCTTTTGTAGGAGTGCGGTTTGGGGGGTTATTGAGTAGTCGTTTTGTTGGCGGAACTTCGCTTTTCGCTCAATAATACTGTAATTTGAATTGCTGGGAGTCGAGTAATGAACATGATTTAATTGTTTGCAGTATTATTGCATACTAATGGGTTATGTTTGATATTATGTACGCGTAAGTTTTTTCCAATTCATTTGTAACTCTACTGCGTTTCAGACAAACTGGAACAAATTACCTTACTACTCCGCGAAACCAATGCCGTGCTCGTGCAAGATAGCTGCGTATGTGCGACATATATAATATCTTCATGCAAAAACCCACCCTCCTCCGCTTCCACATACACCACCACCACTAAACACTAAAACAACACGATCGACGCGCGTTTCGCCTCTGTACGAGGCATCATCCGGATCAAATAGTACGATCGTTTGCTACTTGAATGAATGGCGCAATGAATGGAATGGGTAATTTTTTCCAGTTTGCTGATATGGACCTCTGCAAAGTAACGCCTGAATCTATAAATTATTCTGCGTTTCAGCATTCACCTTACGTTTTCCCTTCTATTTAATCTTTTAATTAACTATAATTAAATTATTAGATACGTTGTATGTGTTTATCCATATAGGGCCCAAACGATGGACCAAAATCAATGTGGTATCTGTATATGGGGTAGTCTTTAAAGTGTAATTAACATATTGTCTATTTAAGTCGGTGGTTTCATTCATTTCACAGTCGTATTTTATGACAAACATACAAGTAAATACAAGCTATTGTTTCACCCAAATGTCAGTTATATATTGTAGGCGTAGTAAAGAGTACCAAGAAAGTTGCAAACAAAGACCAACAAAATATCTTGCGCTGACTCGTCCACAAGAAACTGTTGCAGCCACGAAAAATACCGAGACTCACAATCATTTACTTCAAACCAGAAATTTTGGTGTACTATACACTCCCTATTTTTCAATAATAAACTCCAAAAGACCCTAAAAGATCTCCAAAAAGAACTTTTTCGGGTGGTAGTACCTTGTTCAAGGTCCGTCTGGATAGTTATTACCGTCTCGCTCGCGAATCCTGCCGCTAAGCGGCGTGGAAAGCAAGACAGCCGTTGCAGTCACTGCCACAAAATGTATTCCATGTTAAGTCTCTAGGTTGGGAACGCATTTGCAATCTCCTTGGTATTGCGGGTGTTTATAGACGGTAGTGATCACTTACCATCAGGTGACACACTTGCTTGTTTATCTTCCTATTTTATCAAAGCATAAGAAAAAAAAACTATATGCCTCCCTTTCAATAAAATGATACTTTCTGACAATTCCGTCTTTAATGGTGACATATATGTGTCTTCGATTGTACCATAGTCGAAAGAAATAATTATTAGTGTGTTCAACAGGGCGCTGCGATAGTAATGTGTTTAAAGCTCGCTTGTTTGGTATTTGGACACTTTGGTACTGAGACAAGAGGTTTAAAAAAACCAGATAAACCGCCAATTTTGTAGCCTGAGTCGCGACCCATCTGCTGTTGCTGCACCCCCATTATCTGCCTCCATAACCCGCGTACAATCTCAAGCTTCTGTAATCATCACCATTCTGTAATGGCCTCCCTCCCCCGCCTAATACTTGGCGACACTTACGTCTCCAAGGGCGTGCTGGAGGTTATTGATGGGTCTAAGCAAATTGGTCGTTCGTTTTACGGCGTGGAAGTTTATCAAAGTACAATTAATAAGTGGGATGGCTCGATGATGGTTAATCGTTTAGTATTTTATTAATCGTTAGCATGAACGAGCTTAAATTTGCAGCAATTTTTTAATCAATATTTGACTTGTTAGATGTTTTATCACACTATTATCTACACTAATATAATAAAGAGAAAACTTTGTTTGTTTGTTTTTTTGTTAGTTTGTTTGTATGTAGGGGGTAATCTCTGGAACTACTGAACCGATTTCAAAAATTCTTTCACAGACAGAAAGCTAAACCATTCCTGACGGACATAGGCTACTAATTTTACGTGAACGAAGTCGCGGGCGTCCGCTAGTTAAATATAAAGCTGAAAATTTGTGTGTGACATTGTATTTTGTTTGTTCTTAACGCTAGAACAGCTGAACGGATTTGGACTTTGGAATGGAGTTTATACCCTAAATTGACACATGGGCTACCTTTTAGCCCGAATCAAAGTTAAGCAAGTGAAGCCGAGGGTAAAATCTAGTTTTATGTACATTTCTTGATGTATAGTCGACCAAGAAATTGCTTGTCCACTTTTCGACTGTATTGCAAAGGGATAAGATTCAAAAGTGGTTAAGCAATTACTTGGTCGACTATACATTTGAAAATAGATGAATTACCACAGAAATGATAAACAATGTAGAGTCTTTTTATCGCTATCCTGTGGAAATTATACATTTTTCCAAGATATATAGTAGCCTATCACAATCCTGGATATGAAAACTATCATCTTACCCAATTGGAGCAGGATCGATTCAGCGTTTTTGGCATGAAAAGATAACAAACAGAGATACATTGTTACTTTCGAACTTTTTACATTATTAAGTATTTTATTACCTACATTAAGTATGAGGCATAAATATGTGGTAGTCGGCAGGTTATCTTTGTACAAAGCTTAACAAAATTTATCTTCCGTAGATACATTTAATTTTGTCAAGTAAACGGTCAAAATGGATAAATCAAAATCAAACTTTAATTAGCTATTTTTAATTGTTGTACTTATTAAATAATGGTAACATTCAAAATAGGAGTTAGCCTGAAATTGTACACTTTAACCTAAATATTTAAATAATAACCAAAGTGTTTACAAACATTAAAAAAAAGATAACAGCCTTTTCTGTAAGCAGTCGGGTAAAAAGGATAAAGGCCAGGATACTTTTCGAGAAGTAAGTGGTGTAAAAAGTTTAATTAAAAAAACAATAGGAATAATAAAAAAATAATGCGCATTCTTCTAAGCTTAAGGAAGGCTTCACGTTTAAGAATATGTGACAGAAAAATATAAAGGAATTTAAATAAAATTGTACCTTGGTATGTAAAACTCTTAACTAAACCAAAAAAATAACAATTTACAAGAAAAAAAAAAACAAAGTAGATGTAAAGAGGCGAAATCCCCTTAAGGGATCTTTTCCATAAATAATTAATTACTTAAATTGTGTTTTACTACTTATTTACAGTGATACCATTCTTCTTTTATCATATCGGCTGCCTTTTCTGCTATCATAATCGTAGGTGCATTCAGATTTCCTCTAATATTTGTAGGCATAATAGATGAGTCAATGACTCTCAGTTTTTTTATTCCATACACCCTCAGTTTAGGGTCAACTACAGCCTCATGATCCCAACTAGGCCCCATCTTACAAGTACCAACAGGGTGGTAAATTGTAGAGGTGTAATGAGTTAAAATACATGTAAAGTATTCATTTGTACCCCAAATAAAATGTTCACATCCCCGAACGGGTACCTTCACAAATGAAGCTCCACTCTGCCTGAAAGCTGGAGTATCTTCTAAACTTACTACAAACCTCATAGCTGCTATCAACTTATTAACATCAATTTGTTCAGTAAAAAATCTAGGATATATTAATGGCGCACCAAAAACTGGATCGGTGTAATTAAGCATAATAAATCCTTTACTTTTAGGAACTAACAGCAAAGGTCTAATAGCAATACCGTTATAAAATGATAAAGGAAGGATATTGGATGCAATGTAGGTTTCAGGGTCAGAGAAGAACTCTTCAACGTTTCTCCCATCAGCGTGAATTTGGATGTCAGGCAAATTGTTTTCTGCAAATTCGGTTTTAATAAAAGCTACAGCGTTTAACGTACAAGTTGACGATAGGGGCCCATGCTTAAATAGAGACTGCCTATGGTAATCATATAATTCATTTAATAATCTCTCACCATCCACCAAAGTTGATGTTTTATTTGACAAACCTAGTATTAACGCGTCTGTCGTTACATGATCTTGCAGATTATAACCAACTTTCAAATCTGACAGAACTGGTATGCCAAGACTTTCCAAATGCACTCTAGGTCCTATACCAGACAGCATAAGTAACTTCGGAGAGTTAACTGGACCAGCACTTACAATCACTTCATTAGAAGCATAAGCAGTGAATACAACTCCTTGTTTTATGTACTCTACTCCTATAGCAGTTTTGGTAACTTGATTCATGATTAATTTGGAAGCGTACGCTTCAGTGATAATTCTTAAATTTGGTCGTTTGTAGCGTATAGGCCTAATATAAGCCGAATTTATAGAAAACCTCTTTCCATGAACAGAAGTTGACTGAGCTATATCAGTGCCGTATTGGTTTGCACCATTGAAATCTGTGACTGGTAGTCCCATTTCTCTGTAAGCCTGTACCAGCATTAATGTTGCATTGTCTGTGTAAGGAAACCGCTCTACGTTGAGCGGACCGCCAACCGAATGGTAGTATTTATTGAGGGATTCAATGTCTTGATTGTTCTCAGCTTTCTTGAAGTACGGTAACACCTGAAATATAAATAATCATCAAATCTTATTAATCATCAAAGTCAAAGTCAAAATATCTTTATTCAGATTAGGCTTACACGAAGCACTTATGGATGTCATAAAATTTACCACCATTATTTAGGATTATTTATATTTTAGGACAAATTAAACCAATTGATCTTTATAGCCGCAAGATAAGCAATGTGTTATGGGTACTAGACACCGAATATACATGCTACTTATTAATCATACAAATGTTTGCCACTATTTGGATTCGAACCCGAGATCTCTACTTTCATAGTCACTAACCATTTGACTATCGTAATACATAGATTATACTGCAAAGTGATCACACCTGAAAAACTTTGCTAAAATATTGTTTTTGACAATGAATGAATATTATAAAAAAATCCTAAATCTTCATAATAATGTAGTAGTAGTATTTATTCTATGTACTGATTGTGAACCCAGCCCGATAAAGCGCTACCCATACAAACGGCGATAATGTTTTCCACCCTCTAAACCTCAACCTATGGCAATGATTTTTTGGTATGTTGTCGTTATATCTAGGAACTAGGTTTGTATGTTTTGATTTTTTTAATATTCTTCATAGATTTGACAATATTTGCATTTTAGGAGTTTCATACAAAACAAAAAAGCGTCAATATTTTTGAAACTATTAAGAATATTAAAAAAATCGAAACATACAAACCTAGTTCTGGGGCATAATGACAACATACCAAAAAATCATGGCAATAGGTTAAGGTTTAGGGGGTGGAAAACGTTATCGCCGTTTGTGTGGAGAGCGCTGGGTTCACACTCCTCTTAAGTTTGTAAATATTTCAATGTATTTATTGACGGTAACAAAGTTATCACAGTAAAATATTTTCAATATACTGCTTGATTAATTTTACTTGAATGTAGTGATTAATGAAAACTTACTTAACTGTATTGATTATTATTACTTGACTGTGTTGATTAATTAGTTTACTGTTATGATTAATACTTACTTCACCGTAGCTCCAGCCCGGGTTGCCTTCCCTGGCCCAACCATCGTAGTCTGCTTTATTTCCTCTCATGTACACCATGTAATTAAGAACAGTTGAACCGCCCATGGATTTCCCCCTGAAAATACATTTAATTTTTATTCTATAATAAAACAAAATAATTCAGAAAGATTGAAACTGCTCAGATTATAGATAAAATTGTTTGAAAATTACATTAAGTTGCTGCCGCTTTTCTAAACATTACAGGATTTTATAGCTCTAGTTTGGGTTTGACGAATTCGTAAAATATTCCAAATAAATAATTAAAAATCAAACTGAAAAGTATCCAAATCTCTCTAAGCTGTAAAAAAAATTTTTGCTTCTTTCTATCGAAAGCAAACGTCAACATGACAGAAGACCAAGTATACTTTTATGAAAATAGATATACTCTTTATAGATAAGGGGGTAATGGTTTTTTTTTTTTCATTTTTTGTACAGTTAAAGTCATAAATATCATAATTTTACTTTCCATTGTAATAGGTGTTTTTTTTTACCTTGACTGTACAAATTCTCTCTGAGCAGTATTCAATCTTATTATTCTAACTACGAACACATTTGTTAATACGTTCTACTCATGTTAAAAACCTCAAAAGAAAAAAAAACAACAGAAGCAGGTAACCAATATTAAATTTTGATAAGTAACGACACGATTTGTGAATAGCGTAAATCTGCATTTTCTTCTACGTTTAGTAGGTTTAAATTATCGTGTGGTAGCAGTCCCAATGATTGACAGTGACCAGAATATTGACCAGAAGATACGGTAACAACCACTGCTGCACTGGTAAAGAGATTGCCTTAGGAGTGTCAAGCACTGGTACGGTTACTTTAATTTAATATTGATTGCTTTTATTGGGTAACTAAGCTACTCACAATTATGCTACTAAGTTAATGATCTACATCTTTTTTGCATTAATCACATTCTAACTGTTATCTATGGTGCTTAAAGTAATAAAATTATATCTGAAGATTAATAATAAAATTAATGCCACAGTGGTATTCAATTGTTTTTTATGTACTGTTTCAAAATTATTTTTATCAGCTTTGTAAAATGTATTTTAGTTATAGTTAGATTTTTTTGTACCATTTATAGATAGGATGTAAATGTAACGTAATTTACATATTGAATTTAATTTGAAATTCTTAAGATGGTATTCAATAAAGCATATTATTGTATTGTATGATTTGTAAATTATCAATATCCATATTAATACATAGTAGACAAATAAAATTACTGGATGACGTGGTTACGTGACAAGTGAATTTTATTTACCGTGTCGAGGCTACTTTACGGTGCAAAATGTGAATTATTTTTTTGCTAAGTTACAAACTTTTGTACTTACACTCACGAAGAACCTTTTCGGGAAGATAAGGATATAAAAAGAACAAACAACGATTAAAAGAGATAGAATTAAATTTTATTTTGTATTTATGTCGATGGGTAAAACGGGGCTAAAACCTCGCATTATTAATGTTTATAATTATAATGTTTCTTGACTATTGACTCCCCAATCTTCTTTTATCATTTCTGCGGCTTTTTCACCAATCATTATGACTGGTGCATTTGTATTGCCACGAACTATATCAGGCATAATTGAAGCATCAGCTACTCTTAGGTTACTTATCCCATATACTCGTAATCTAGGATCGACTACAGCATTTTCATCACATTCAGGACCCATTTTACATGTCCCTGCAGGATGAAAAATGGTTGATGTATATCTTGTAAATAAACAAGCAAAATAATTATTACTTCCCCATCTATAACCGTTGCAAGCCGCTACCGGTTTTCTTATAAACTTCACACCATTATCTCTAAATGCCTTCGTATCTTCTAATTTGACTATAAACCTTAATGCAGCTACTAAAGTTTTTAAATCGTGATTAACAGTGAAAAATCTTGGATATATTAACGGTTGGCCGAATACTGGGTCAGTTTTGTTCAATGTCAAATATCCTCTGCTTTTAGGTAGTAACAGAATCGGTCGTACATTAATGCTGTCATAAAAAGCAAAAGGTAAAGTATTACTCGCTATGTAGGCACTTGGATCAGCGTAAAAATCTTTCTTGTTACGGCCATCAAAATGAAATTGTATATCGGGTACAGTCTCATCGTTAATTGCGAATTTAGTTCTGATAAACGCACTTATGTGCAGAGGTCCAGTCGCTGATAGAGGTCCATCCTTATATTCTGATTTTTTGTACTTCCTTATTTCATTTAGCATCTTTTGATTACTTACAAGGGTCGATGTTGCATTTGTAAGGCTCATTATCATAGCGCTAGTTGTAGCATGATCTTGTAGATTGTGTCCCACTTTTAAATTTTGAATCAATGGTATTCCCAAAGATTCTAATTCATCCTCTGGTCCTACTCCAGAGAGCATCAAAATTTTAGGAGAGTTCAGTCCACCTGCACTCAATATTACCTCCTTCGTAGCATAAACAACATGCCATTTATTATTTTGAACGTATTTCACACCATAAGCAATTTTGCTGTCCGGTTCAATGAGAACTTGCGTAACTTGGGCATTCGTTTCAATCCTCAGATTTCTTCTGAGATTCCTTACTGGTCTAATAAACGCTGCATTAGTAGATGCTCTTTGTCCATCAATTGACGTTGTTTGAGTAGTCATCGTACCGATTTGTGTTTCTCCATTAAAATCGACAAGCGGCAGTCCGGTTTCTTGAAAAGCATTTACAAGCATGATTACGTTTCTGTCCACGTATGCAAATCTCTCAACATTCAACGGTCCACCTATACCATGGTACTTGGTATCTTGTAATTCTAAATCTCTATTGTTTTCTGATTTCTTGAAGAATGGGAGAACCTAAAAAAGGTTTTCACAGAAATGCTCAATATCATTACACAATTTTGCATTTTTAGTTTATATTGCTCGACCTACTTCTGTGTAGCTCCATCCATAGTTCCCCAATGCCGCCCAATCATCGTAGTCACGTTTGTTGCCTCTCATGTATACTAGATAATTAATTGCGCTTGAACCTCCCATGACTCTACCACTGTGGAATAAAAATCATCGGAAAAGAGGCAAAAAAAATTTTTTTTTGTAAGATAAAACTTAAATAATTCATTTCCATGGTGACATAAAGAAGACAATAATGAGAGTGCACAAGAGACTTACATCGTCTGTGTACGACAAAAGCTTTAAAAAACAATGGATACAAAATTTAGGTTTATTACAATATTACAGAACGTTTATCTTTATTAGCAAAACATTTTATTTCATTTCATGTTGTGATTTTGCCTTAGGTACTTAAGTGAATGTTTCAAATTGGTCGTTTTTTACCAAACTTGATGAAATACAATTTCATCCCAGCTCATTAGCACAAGAAGTAAGTAAATTAAGATCGAATACCTAATTGTTTTATTTGTTCTTAAATAATTTTGTTGTTATAGTCAAATTAAACAAAACTTTATATTTTAACTTACCTAACTGGAAAAAAGACAAGTATCATATTGTGAGTTGGAGTCAGCTTTGTGCTTGTTTTTAATGCCTATATGGTTTACTAACTTACAGCATGTAGAGAAAAAAACAAATAATCAAAAAAAGGCAAAAGATTGTAACAAACTGGAACAAATTACCTTGCTACTCCGCAAAACCAGCGAGGGTTGCGTGTTTCGCGGAGTAGCAAGGTAATTTGTTGCAGTTTCTTGATATGGACCTCCGCAAAATAACGCCTGAATCTATAAATTATGGCAAAAGATTGTGCCACGTGTTTAACATTAACATTTTTGTCCAAAACGTAGCAAATCATAAAATTAAAATGTTAACCAAAAACTTAGTACGTGAAAGGGATATCGACGTACCGAACTCTAAAGCCCATTTTAATATAAATGTTTGATTAATAATTCATTATAGTATTTTTAATCATAATTTAACGGAGTATTAACGACTCGACTACTTTCTTGAGGTAACTTTCCCCCAGCGTTAAATTAAAGACTTGCGTGGACTTGGGGTTGAAAACTGAAAGGGGTTGCCCAAAGGATGCGTTCAGACATTACCGGTTTATAAGTTTGCCTTTTGTACATTCAAATGTATTTTTTTTGTACAATAAAATAAGTAAAAAATAGAAGGCTCGAGGTATCGAAGGCTGCGATGGGCCTTTGAAGTGGGCTTTAGGTTGTTGAGCTACTTAGCAGAATTAGAGTATATCCTCACCTAGTCCAAGAGCAAGTTTGTCCCCTCTGACCTCGGCAGGTCAGTTTCTCTGGCTGAGTCCGATATCCCCAATCGATGCTGGAACTGGCCAGAACGGGGGCCAGAGCCGGCACGCTGGTCACATCTGGTTCTTCTGGGCCTGCTTCGAGGAGAAGAATCTAGAAGAGTGGAATTTATTGGCATCATGAGACAAGTAAAAGTTCACACGTTTAACTACAATGGATTGCCAAGGTTTTATTAAACAACTGAATATTTGTCATGCTTTACGTTTAATAACTATTGGATGTTATGGAAAATATTAATTTAAAGCAACATTTACTTTCTTATGTATAAAATGTTGCCAAGCTCTTTTAACTTAAAAAAGTTTTGTTCCTTTCAAGTCAAATGTCACAACAACAGATGAAGTTGCCATATGTGTTAACTAATGTATGTTTATCTACACACATATCATAAAGGCTAAATAACGCGTTCAAAAACCCTAGGAAATGACCAGCATTATTACAACCAATGTTATTATAAGAATTTTCTTGTCTGTGGTAGTAGGTAAATCTGTTCTTATTGCTCATCACATTACCGATATCTCGCGACTGCTCGTGACGTTATGAATTTAAATTTGGAACAGCTGTCAAAATTCAAGTTGGTCAATTCTAGTATCCACAGATATTAAAACAGTTATCGATACGAAACGTCAACTCAGTATGTTTTTTTAATTTAAACGCACGACATTTGATCTCGAGTGATATGATAATAGGTTCTTCATTCGTTCGTCTATGGTTTAAAAAAAACGTTCGTCTTGACGGATAGATCAAATCACAGAGTATCTTTTTAATATACATGGCCGCCATTAGTTGTCATTCGGTTTTGGTTTTTTGCTGTTACGGTTTTTTGCAGTTATGATATGTGTGTAGATAAAGTAATGTATGCAACTGTATATAATTAGGCCTTAAAACACTCGTGTGATCCTATTATGAAACTCGCTGACGCTCGTTTCATAAAACCACACTCGTGTTTTAAGGCCACTCATTATATAGCAGTTGCATAAAATACTATTACTGAGCATTTATAAATAAGGAGGCTAGGGGTTTGTTTTTAAGGTATATTTATTAACTTCTCTTAATTATTATGAATTCTAAATAATTAAAAACTGTCGCATTTAATTCCTGATATTAATTAAATCCAACATCCTACGGGGAGAGAGAAAGACACACATAAAGAAGCTTCAATCCTTTAAAAACACTGCTGTGGCGGAGTTTTAAATAACAGATGTAGTAAGAATTCAATTCTATTACCCCGAGAGATCAAAATATAAACTACTAGCAGATGCCTACGACTTCGTTCACGTAGAATTAGTAGCCTATGTCCGTCAGGGATAGTGTAGCTTTCTATCTGTGAAAGAATTTTTAAAATCGATTCAGTAGTTCCAGAGATTACCCCTACATACAAACAAACAAAAAAACAAAGTTTACCTCTGTATTATATTACTAGCGGACGCGCGCGACTTCGTTCAGGTGAAATTGAGTATTAGCATTTGTCCGTCAGGAATAGTCTAACTTTCTATAAATGAAATAATTTTTGGAATCGGTTCAGTAATTCCAGAGATTATCCCCTACATAGAAACAAACAAACAAACCAAGTTTACCTCTTTATTATATTAATATAATTATATTAGTGTAGACTAGTGTAGAATAGTGTAGATGTAGATGTAGAGGTGTAGATGTAGATTCATGGGAAACGTACTGTTTAAACAACCAGTAATCCAGTTACGGATTAAAAATCCACTGAAAAGGCTTGTTACACTACTTTTAACGCTCGCTGCGAGCTCCATTTTTTTAAATTAACCGCATCAACGAGGCCATCGGTTGAAAGTTTAAACGAACTCATCTCACGCTGATGAAACTTCTATTGGGTGTAAACTATGAACATTAAATGAATGGCCCGTACGAAAGTGCATGGTGCATGAATTGTTTGAATACTGTTTAGATTTACGCTGTAACTTTGGTATACGTAAATTATGATATATTTTATTATTTATACAACATAGGAAGGCAAACAAGCAAGTGGGTCATCTGATGGTAAGTGATCACCACCGCCTATAGACACCTGCAACAACAAAGAGAGTGCAGATGCGTTGTCAACCTAGAGGGCTAAGATGGAATACCTCTTGTGCCAGTAATTACACCGGCTGTCTTGCTCTCCACGCCGGAAGACAACACTGCCCTCCTTATTGCAAACGCAGTACTTGCAAAAAGGCGGTTTGGAGATAAACGCGGGAAACATATTTATTGATTTCTGAGCAACAAGTCTATGTTGTATAATATTTATAGTGTACCTAAAAATTAAGAATAAAATCAAGCTCTCTAATTGATAAACTTTTATTTTACTTTATATGTGTAAGATATATAATATGCGGCATACTGCATTTTCATCTACCATTTGGAGATTGTGGGCATTAAAGTATCACTAAGGCCAAACGCAGTAATTGTGTCTATTACTGCAAAATTACCTAGTAAGTGTTCATTACTACGTTTTCAGTTAGCAATTATCTATTATATTCATGCATGATACTAGTTGAAAATGTTCTCAGATATTTAATTAGGTAAGAAACTAAATAAAACAAAGTTAGATTATTAGAAAAGTTGTTTCTTATTTTAAATTAGACTTATTATCACAATCAGTTCTACTTAATTAATTATTTGTAATCTATATATATAAAATTCAAAGTCCTGACTGACTGACTGACTGACTGATATATCAGCGCACAGCCCAGACCGCTGGACCTAGAGACTTGAAATTTTGCACATAGATACCTTATATGGTGTAGGCATCCACTAAGAAAGGATTTTTGGAAATTCCACCCCTAAGGGGGTAAATTAGGGGATGAAAGTTTGTATGAAAGTCCGTCAGTTTTGAAGTTAGGATCTTGAAATTTTGTTGTTAGGCTTACGTAAAAAAAAAATTATACGGGTCTCAGTGTTTTTGATAATTCCACCCCTGAAGGGGTGAAAAGGGGGATAAGGTTGTGTATGGAAAGGCCTATATTTTCACAGCAAAAATCACTACATTTATTATTTAGGCTTATAACGCAACGAGTATATCGAGTGTTATTGGAATTACAACCCTTAAGGGGGAAAAGGGGAATGAAATTTGTATTTGAGTTGTTCATTCACAAATTTTTTGTATTGAAGTAAAAATAACGTACGTGGTAACGTGTTATTACTAAGCCTCTATTGCCACCCGTCTATCCGTCTGTCTGTCTGTCTGCCACGCGCATGTCCTGACTGATTTGCGATCATCGTCCAACCGAAACTATTGAATCAAAAAAGCTGAAATTTGGAAAATAGGTTTATTTTATAACGTAGGCATCCGCTAAGAAACCATTTTTGGTATTTTTTACCTTTAGGGGGAAATGGGGGGGTTGAACTTTGTATGAAAGTCTTTGTTGATTGAAGTTATAAACATGAAAATTTGAATTAGAACTACTGATCATAAATTAGCTTATAAGTATTATAACGTATTTCAGGATTTTTGCATTTTTACATTTAAAAGGGGAGAAGCGGGGGTGAAAGTTTGTAAGGACGTATTGATTTTTTTTAATAGGAGCTTGTAATTTTGAAATACAGCTACTTATCATAAATGAATAATGACGCGTCACAGGGTTTTTGGATTTTCAAATTTGTAGGGGGAAACGGGGAGTAAAAGTTTGTGTGGATGGAGATATCGGGTTTTTAATAGGAACTTGAAATTTTAAATTTTAGATACTTATCATAAATAAATAATTATGTGTTTCAGGGTTTTATGACTATCGAATTTTAAGGGTGGGCAACGGGGGTGAAACTTTGTATGGAGGGGAGGTATCGGTTTATTCAAAAATAAGAACTTCAAAATGATTATATTAATAAAGCGGATCACTCACGTATTTTTGCGTCGGGAAATGCCCAAAACAAACAAACAACACAAACATGTCGGGCATTTCCCGACGCAAAAATACGTGAGTGATCCGCTTTATTAATATGTCTGAGTCTCACGGTAGTTTCATGTTAAAAATTCAAAATGATTGTTTGTTTTAGGGTATTTGGATTTTTACATTGGAAGGGGGCAAAACGGGCGGTGAAAATATGAGAGGGAGTGAGAGCACTTATAAGTTTTTTGATTCAAAAAAAAAAGACATTTGTTTTCTGTAGGCCACGCGAGCGAAGCCGCGGGCAGGAGATAGTTATAAATAAATAATGAGATATTTCAGAGATTTTAGATTTTTAATTTGAAGGGGTAATACGGGGAGGAGGGAGTTTGTATGGAGGTATCGGCGTTTTTTAAAGGTAGAAACTTGAAAATTAGAACTATTGAGCATAAATGAATACCGCCGTGTTTAAGGGTATTTAGATTTTCACAATTAAAACGAGAGAAACGGGGTTAAAACTTTTTATGGAGGTATGGAGGCTTTTTCGAAGATATAAACTTGGAAGACTTTAAGGGATGACAGTTAATGTTACAAAAACAAAAGTAATGGTGTAAGAGAAGAATGAAGAGGTTTCTGAATGTGTAATAAAGATTGGTAATGAGAGTTGAACAAGTGAAAGAATTTGTGTACTAGGTACTATGTTTACTAGGGATGGAAAGCATGACGAAGACATTGAAAGGAGAGTGAAAGCGGGAAATTGGGAGCTCTGCGTGCTTTTGTGAGCAGCCAGAATGTCGCATCCAGCAACGTGAATGCCGAAATGCCGTAGAGATGCGTTCTCTGCGTAGTATGAGTGGGATCAAGCTGACTGAGAGAGTGAGAAATGGTCTTATAAGAGAGAGAGGTGAGGTCTGAAAGAAGATGTAGTGATTAGAATAGAGAAACGAATGTAACGTTGGTTTGAGCATGTTGAACGAATGGATAAAAGGCAATTATGTTAGCAAATTTATAAAGGTGATGTGACTGGGTGAGTTGGTCGAGGGCGGCCTCGACGTACTTTTGTCAACCAAATTTGTAATGTCCTGGAGACAGGACAAACCCGAAGTACACGGAACCGCCGAGCATGCATGAAGAGAGGAATGTGTGTGGAGGGAGCGAGGGAATATGCCAAGACCAGGGCAAATGACGTTCTGTGGTCTCTGCCTACCCCAAAGGGAAACAGGCGTGAGCTTATAACAATAATAATAAAAATAAACTTGAAAATTAGAATTGCAGCTGCTCATCATAAATAAATAACGATGTTTCAGGGTTTTCGGATTTAGATATCATTTGTTTTCTGTAGGCCACGCGGGCGAAGCCGCGGGCAGAAGCTAGTCAGTCTATAAAATTCACTTTGACGTGAAATGCAGCACTGTCACCTACGGCTTCGATGTGTGCTTAAGTGTGGTATAGTGTGTGTTCGTAATCTTGCTACTCTGTAATGCAGTACTGAAGAATACTGCATTTAGTCTTAGTAGCGCAAGAGTGGCGTTTTATTAACACCATACACTCAAATGCAGTACTGTATAATACTGCGTTTGGCTTTAGTTTCTATTCCTTGTAAAGAATAAAGTGCTTAATGAAGTACAGTAAACGTATCAATTACTGCATAAACTCTTAGTATTTGCTGAATGCTGCAGATCTCGATAGGATAAGTAATAGTTTCGTGCAAGTACTGCGTTTTGCGTTAAATAAAAAACATTGTTAAAATAAAAAAAATAAAAAAAAATATTTTTTTTTATAAACTTTAAGCCCATTAGATGTGATTTTTACAAAAAAGCTAAATTCCTAAAATTGACGATTACTGCAAGTGCAATTAGCAGGGCAGAACAGTGCAAGCACTGCTGCTTAGCGGCAGGATTAACGAGCAAGACGGTGGTAGCGATCCGGACGGACCTTGCACAAGGTTCTACCACCCGCATAACTAACTTAACATACTAATAATAATGTTATCAATATATATCATGTTATCGTTGTGGACAAGATGTTAGAACTATCAATAGGTAGTGAATAATAGGAAACTTTAAAACGATTAGTTTTAAAAGTGAATCTGTACATATTGTATTACGAATTGGGATTCAGATGGGTGTCAGACAAACAATCCTAACTAATATTATAAATGTGAAAGTTTGTATGTTTAGATGTTTGGATGTTTGGATGTTTGTTACTCAATCACGCAAAAACAACTAAATGGATTTGGATGAAATTTGGCACACATATAGTTTATAACCTGGATTAACACATAGGATACTTTATATCTCGTAAAATTCATAGTTCCCACGGGATAGCGATAAGTGACTTATACGCCGCGGCGTAACGTCATGAGCAGCAAAGCAACTAATTCTCATTATTTCGTCCAGGAAATTTTGAAGATTGCATGTTGGGTGTCCGTTTGTTTAATTAAATTTAATAAGTCTACGCGGACGAAGTCGCGGGCAAAAGCTAGTTAAAAATAAAACGTTTTCTAACTACATACGAAATAGTTCTGAATTTTTGTTTTTGTCATGTATACCTACTCGTATATACGAGGCAATAACGTGGGCTTTCAAAGGTAATGTTATATTTAACTACGAAATGTATGTTACCGACTTCGTTAGGTACGTAAGGCTGCGTTTCCACCAGAGATGTGCGAGGATGCGTAGCGAGGGATGTATTTGTAAAGAACCAATGAGCCGTTCCCACCAGAGCAGTGCTGACCGAGGTGAGGTAAATGGAGCGATTCTATTGGTTCTTACAAACACATCCCTCGCTACGCATCCTCGCACATCTCTGGTGGACAAGCAACTTAAATACCGGTGCACGTACATTATAACAGTTTTAGAGCTAAAATCTTACCAAATCCTATCCTTTCTGACGGTCACGATGAAAAAAATGAGATTTGATTTTGATTCCATTTGTGATATATATCTCAGCTATTGAATCAGAAAGTTCACCA
This sequence comes from Ditula angustiorana, assembly GCA_963691745.1. Lineage (NCBI taxonomy): Eukaryota > Metazoa > Arthropoda > Insecta > Lepidoptera > Tortricidae > Ditula > Ditula angustiorana. The sequence continues at coordinate 6,293,333 of OY829495.1, forward strand.
GCAACCAGCAACTAGTCCTATCGGTAGAACTGTGACAATCAACCAGCCGCATTTGCAACTTCCGCTTCTAATAAATCTAAAATGGATGCACGTTCGATCTAAATACAACGCCAATTCTAACTCGGTCAGATATTAGGTGGTCACCAATGGAGTCGTGTTCATACAAATACGATCGTAACGCGTGCACGAAAAATGTTACGAGAATAGTCTCGTAACATTTTTCGTTTTCGTTTATATAGATATAGCAAACGTTGTACGTCGGGATCGTAGCAAATGGAAATCCGTGGTCTCTGCCTACGTCACTAGAAAACAGGTCTAACTTTAAGAACGTATGTATAATACGTCCTGCGTGCCTGTGCTGTAAAAGTGAGTTGCTTAATTTTTGTAATTAACAGTTTCTTTCTCTTTAGATAGAATTCCCATAGTCTTCCCATATATATATATTAAGTGTACCGGCGTTTAGACATACAACGATCTCATCGACGTGTAAATTCTTTAATCCGTCAAACTGAGCTGCAAAGTTCATAGCAATACCTACCATATCTACCTACCTACTGTACCTGATATTACCTACTGTATTTTTCGTATCTTGTTCTCAATGAACAATTTTCATTTTCATATTCATTTTTTCATACGAGAGTTCATAATAAAGTGGGCTTACATGGTCATTAAAAACTGGTAACATTGAAATTCAAAAACTTTATTGCAGACCAGGGTCCATAGATTGTTAGTAATACATACGTCTTATCTTCTAAGGATTAGTAGCATAATAAATTAAATTACGTACAATGTCACTATTTTTCTTCTTACCGTCTTACTTCTGTAACTGTAAATTACGTTCGCAATCGCACACATGAGGCTTTTATAATATGACAAGTTTATTTTCTTACCAGAGTTATCTTGTGACCTTGCAGTCGTATCTGGTTGTACGGGGTTAAATGACAAAGCTCACTTAATTGGTACTACAGAGGCGCATCGTTAGTAACTTAGTTTGGTATTAGTTAAAAGGTAGGAAACTAGGACAGATTCAATATTATATTACATCTCTGTTGGTGCGGTGGATGGACCAAGTTGAATTAACTTTTTCATAAATTATATTCTAGAATTTAGCTATAAGCTAGACTAGACGTTACACTGTTGCCTTGATTTTGAATTATGTTTTACTAAAGAATAAAACACAAGATGGTCACAAGATGGTCCGATGACCTCATACAGGTGGCAGGAAGGCGCTGGTTGCATGCTGCTTCCAACCGACCACTTTGGAAATCCATGGAGGAGGCTTATGTCCAACAGTGGACTTCTTGTGGCTGAGATGATGATGATGATGATGATGAAAGAATAAAAATATGACTATTTTTATTTCTTAAACGTGTATATAGCAAAAATCCAAGAATTACGAAAAATATATGATGAAAAAAACTTGCGGCCACTTTATATACATTTTCTTGGTTTAGGCAATGCAAATAATACTTACTACTTACACAAATTATCATAGATGGCTTAAAACGTCGGGAATTAGATTCATTACAATACAAGCGATTTTTGTTTTATTTCAATGTCGACCAAATCGGAGACATTCTGGAGAAAGGCCAGGTCAGGAGTACCCTAAACCGACGAGCATGCATGAAGAATGTCATGAAAGTAAGTGAAGCGAAAGTTGTATGTCAGGATCGTAGCAAATGGAAATCAGTGGTCTCTGTCTACCCCTCTGGGAAACAGGCGTTATTTTATGTATGTATGTATGTCAATGTCTATAAGTCGCGAAACATAATATGAAATGTGCAACTTCCGACTATAGTATTACGAAAACTTCGCGACAAAAACGGGACAAATTCATAAAGTAAGTGCAAAACATGAATGAATTCGTCCCGTTTTCATCACGACGGCATTTGAAATACTATACGTAGGAAGTTGTAAGTTAATTTTAAACCAGAGACATTCTCTACACTCACGCACTGTTTAATGGTTTTTTAGTGTTGCTTAATAGCTATTTGTAGAGCTATAATTGGATTTTTGTTTGGCCTTAGGTCCAAGTGCAAGGTTAAAGCCCCAACTTTCAAGGCCAAAAACACCATCGTTTATTTCAATTTGGCCATGGTTGACCAGTGGAGAATGCCAATAAGTTTCAAGTCCGTCATATCCTTTAAATATAATGCAATAAAGGTAACATTAAATGTTGAAGTATGCTCCTTTTAACCCAATCCAAATGCCAACGGGATCCTGTTACTAAAGCTAATATGCCGTCCGTCCGACCATCTGACCTATATAGGGTTTGTGAGGGTATGTTTTGAACCATAATGGTAGCCAGTTTAAATTTTAACAAAATTTCATATGTTTTACGGCAGCTATACTATTATTTTCCTAGTGGTTTTTCCGTTTCTCAATTGGAAGTACGCTTTGAACATGGTCCCAGACATGGTAGTGCACTTGACACGAATCTTCTCGATACGCGTAACTCGCTAAGTAACTCATTGTGTCTCTTTATAACTATCGCAGTAGGTGAGAGACGCACTGAGTTACGTAGCGAGTTAACGCGTATCGAGAAGATTCATGCTAGGTGCACTGTACCATGAGTACAGTGCATCTAGCCGTAACCGTACTCGCTAGCGACGGCGTAAACTATTTGTATGGGGTTGTGTAGTGTAGGTTTAACTTAAATAGATACCAACATACTAAAGCAAACCGTTCACTCTTACCTTGACCATGACACGCTATTAACGCTAAAACAAAAGAAATCTTTGTTTTTTTATGCCTTGACACTCGTTTCCTTTACCTGTGTATTGATTTCGTAATTTTAGTAATCAGACTGTAGCAACAAGACCTGGAATTTGTTGACTTAGTTGTACAAGGTTATAATTATGTATTGTGTTGTTTTATCTACACTTACACTTCTACATTAATCTACATCTACACTAACTACACTAAAGTTTGTTTGTTTGTTCGGGGTAATATCTGGAACTATTAAACCGATTTCAAAAATAATTTCACAGATAGAAAGCTACACTATTCCTGACGGGCATAGGCTACTAATTTCTCGCGAAGTCGCTGGCGTCGGCTAGTCTGTAATAAAAGTTCAATCTTAAACCTTTTATACCTAAAGCATGATTCGTAGATGCTAATTAAAAGTGAAGATCCCAGAACGTGTTTTACCGAACTGAGTCTTTAGACTTGCATAGTTAATAAACGGCTGTATTGCTTATATTTCGAAGTTTAACAGAAAGACTTGGTTAGCTTTTTATCAATTAAAAAGTACCTTTTTTTTCACTAACAAAATAATGTAAGGTTCCTTCAATTCGAGGGCAAGCGTCACAATCACAGATAAAGACAGCACAAATGTTAACTAACATTTTATGTTTACGCTTTTATGAATAAGAGGGTTAATATTCACCTTCCAATTCTTGACTTCCTTAGAGCTTGAAAGCTCTAAGTTGACTTCAGATAAACGGTTAGCCAGAACACAACCTGCAGACCCAGCACCAATTATAATAAAATCATATTGCACTGGAAATTTTCTTTTTCTTCTAAATTTCTTTTTTTCCACTTTAACCTCCACTTGTATCTTCTTGGAATCTGCCTCAACACCATCAGAACTTTTGTCATCTTAAAATGAATCTTTAGCCGATATTTGGCTAGTTTCAAAAGTCATTGACTCAATTGAACCCAGTGATTTCAAAGAGGGGTTGGTTTTGGTGTACCAACGCCGATCGTCTGTTGTTTGACCAAAGAGTTGAGCTATGAGCGTCAAATAAAGAAACCCTGTCTGGGAACATTGAGTTAACGGTGATATTTGATCTGAGCAAATTGGTGTTAAGTCCGCTGGTACCCAATATGACGTCATTGTCTTGAAGAATGAAGTGTTTATTGGTCTTTGGTTGGTACATGACTAACACTGCATAAGAAGCAAAGGTTGGAAAAAATGTTCTTACTCAGGGGTCCTGGTTTTAGGGTTCTGTAATATATCATCAGGTATTGGAAGTAACGTGCTAATTTTAATGTTTTTGTTATGTTTTTGTTTTATAAATATGTATGTTAGTCTTTAAGGTATTTTTTCTATGGGCCTATGCAGCCTGAAATAAATGGTTCTATTCTATTCTATTGTTTCAGTTTTATCATTTCTGTCGGTCTGTTCGTTTGTAACAGCTGTACAAGCTGTACTTCTTAATGAATATGATAGCGTTACCTATGACATTTGTGGCCCGGCGACGACACCGTGTCCAAAAAAATTGCCTACTTGGAAAATCTATTGGCCGGCCTTGTCATAGACCAATGAATCTGATATTAATTTGAACTTAATACCTATGCCTTCTATAAAATTGCAAAATTGTTGTAGACGACCACTAAAAATTTATTTATTTATAAAAACCCTGATATAGTGCGATAGAGCGTTTACGCGACGCACTCCTGCTTTCATTTTATTATTCGTGATACTTCGAAAAATAATTATCGTAGAAGAAAACTAAAAACACAGTTTTTCTTTTAACAAATTCTATAAATTTTGGGAAATAAAAGTCATTATAATATTATATTAAGATGTAATAGTACAAATGAAAGTGAAACTAAACTGATATCAGGATTAATAACGGAGGCTCTATTTAGCCAGAACTATAATGTAAACTTGTAAAGAGAATACAGTCCCCCTGAACTCGCAAACTGCAATTGTAAAAGTTTTTCGCTTTGAGACCGGCTCTCATTGTGTTACTTTTACGGCGGATGAGACGATTTGGTAAGTAACCTGGAAGAGGCATGTAAGATCACTGCATAAACTTTTTTTATGAAATAGGAAGGCAAACAAGCAAGTAGGTCACTTGATGGTAAGTGATCACCACCGCCTATAGACACCCGGAACACCAAAGAGATTGCAGATTCGTTGCCAACCCTGAGGGCTAAAATTGAATACCTCTTGTGCCAGTGATTGTACCAGCGTCTTGCTCTCTACGCCAGAACACAACAGTGTAAGCCCTTCTGGTTAGCGGCAGGATTAGCGAGCAAGATAGTGGTAGCGATCCGGACGGACCTTGCACAAGGCCCTACCACCCGCAAAGGTTTGGTAGACAGCCTGGAAGGGGCATGTAAGATCACTGCATAAACTTATACGGTCTTACCACAAAACCATGTTTAAGTTTTAGACATTCTTTAAATAGTTGTCATCCCATACAAGTCGCTGGTTTATCGAGTGTTGAACGCATATTTATTTTTTTGTGGTATGACGGATAATCTTTATCTTTTTCTTTACATGGTATGAAACAAAGTCACTGTCCGTTTATAATAATTTACTTAATTTAGTTTTAATCGTACGGAGCCCTACGAGTACAATATAATAACGCGTTCAGGGTGCTGATGGGACTGCCGCGCTACTGCAGCGCGTCGGGCATGTTTGCGGAGGCGCGCGCGCGCGTCAATTCGCACGCTTAGAATTAAAGTGACCCATTTCTGAATAATACACGTCCCAAAATATCACCTTAATTAAAAGACATAGGGTTTAATTTTGGGAAATATCAAATTCAGAATTGAGTCACTTTAATACTAAGCGTGCGAATTGTTTCTTTAGCACGATGCGCCTGCGCGCCGCCAGCCAGCCCGGCGCGTGCGCGGCAGCCCTAACACCATCCTGGCGATGTTGCAAGTAGCGACGACTGCCCGTACATTCAGCACTGTTATGCACTCCATAACCCCGCGAACAGATGCTGAATGTAGCGGTATTTGTCTTAGATTAAGTGTGTGTATGTTCTGTGTGACTAAGTGTATAAGGTCATTGTTACTAACCCAAAATGGATCCAGGTTCAAAATAAATGATTTTTGTTTATTTATTTTATTTATTTAAGGGCCTGTCACAAATGTTTGTACGCCTGCAGGCAGTTTAACCCACACCTGTAAACACAAATAAATAAATTGATTGATTGATTGGGTTCTGTCTGTCTTCACATCTTCGGCCGCCTACTCCTTCGAAACTACGCATCGGATTTTGATACGGTTTTCACTGTCATTTAGAGAATTTTTCACAGAAGGTTTCTAAGTACATTAGATCCTAATAATACCCTTGCGAAGCCAGGGCGGGTTGCCAGTTATTCTATACTAGCGGACGCGCGCGACTTTGTTTGCTTGAATTTAGTAGCCTATGTCCGTCAGGGATAGTGTAGCTTTCTATGTGTGAAAAAATTTTTGAAATCGGTTCAGTAGTTCCAAAGATTACCCCTACATACAAACAAACAAAGTTTACCTCTTTATTATATTAGTGTAAACAAACTGGAACAAATTACCTTGCTACTCCGCGAAACCGGTAGATCGTGTAGTTTTAGTGTTTAGTTGTGGTGGTGTGTAGTTGAGTCTGTGTGATATATGTTGTTTCGTGTGGAAGCGGAGGAGGGTGGGTTTTTGCATGAACATATATGTGTCGCACAGACGCAGCTATTTTGCACGAGCCCGGCACTGGTTTCGCGGAGTAGCAAGGTAATTTGTTCCAGTTTGTTGATATGGACCTCCGCAAAGTAACGCCTGAATCTATTAATTATATTAGTGTAGATGTAGATTAGTGTAGATGTAGATATCACATCCAGTTCCCGTTCATCTGTGAGCCAAAGTTTAGCAAGGACATACTAATTTAAAGACAATCCAAGTAAACGATATCGCGAGCAAGAAAAATAGTTTTTTTTTCTATTCAACATCGCTACTTTTTTATTCTTTTATGGCTTTTCCTAGCGAGCTTTCTCTTTTGCTAATATTCTGCGTAGAAATGACTCGAAGCTTTTTAAAGCTGTAATATAATGACATAAAAGCTGGACATTAAATAAAAGCGATTCGATAAATAAAGTTGGTAAAATGAAGTTGCTCAGTATCTTTTCACCTGCAAAACCTGACTCATTTTGATATTTTTTCTGAGAATCAGAAGTGGAAATTACATGTAATAGTTTTTTTTTTCATAAAATAAACGCCAATTCTACAACTATATATAATAGATTTTTTTCATTACCAAAATACTACATTTTGGCTATTTTTGGAGAGTCATAATTAAATCATAATACTGAAAAAAAATTAAATACACACATTTTATTAACAGTCATACATATTCAAAAGTCATTGTGCCAGTGACACTTTAGGGGTCTTCTTCTGGGTGCTTCATTAAAGGCATTCTTCCAGTAAACTCCATTTATTTCACTTGTATTTTACATGTTGCTGATACGAGCGGCGAGAGACTACTGGCGTACCGGATTGCTAAGCGGGCGCATGTTACTCATATCGCAAGCTAAGCAATCCTGTGTCCCTACAGTAGCCCCCCCCTTACAAAAAAAAATAGGACAAAAACACAGTAAAACAATAACACAATTAATAAAAAAGAAAGTAAACACAAAAATAACAGTACAAAAAGAATCATCGCGAAAGGTAACTTAAGTGTCCGATGCATTATTCCGGGAGTATAACAAAGCGACATCGCTCCCTATCGCATCGCAAGCCGAGTGCATTCAGCTTTAGTCAGCTTAACTGCTCTCGCTTGCATAAAAACTATCGTGTTACCTACGCAGGAGACAATGTATCGACGGCATAATTTGTTATTCGACAACCTGCAACAGCGTGTAGGCATGGGCCATCTACATCTCACGGCAGCGCGTCGACGACAAAATTCTTGCTATTCGATACAACTGTAAAAACTAAAACAACTATACGCTCGATACCTCAGTTCGCAGTGTGCAAACTGCTACCTAAAGTGTCGAGGTTTCAAATTACACAACTAGATATATGTAGCTATTGCTACACTGACTTTAAGAGTCAGCTTAGCAAATCATATCAAGCGTGGCAACAACTGCACACGGCTACGCGATAGCATCCAGCGAGTGCCGTGTCAGCGTTAGCGACTACCTCGATACTCAGAAGTCCTTGAGTACGTATGTAACCACACTTGATAAAATTTTACTAACCGTTAATTGACTAAAAACACAAAAAGAAAAGAAAAAAAAACTGTGTGACTATTGCTAACACTACACAAACACAAAACACTGCACTCATGACGTAGTGATCCGGACTTGGCTTTTCGTCCCGCCTCCCGGTGTAGGGTCGAACTCAGGTTGTGGCATTCTCCCCGACGCCTATGGAGGATATTGAGCCAAACCAGGTCACGGCAGCTCCTGCATCCGCTTATCTCCGGGGTATCCGTTTCTTCTGCGGCAGCCCCGTAAAGCGTGATTGGAGCTGGCCCCGGAGCCGATCCTTGCGGTCCTCGTTGCCCGCCGCCTGGCCCGGCACGCTACTTGAGCCATGTTCTGCAGGCCTCCTAGAGCAACACGTGGCACGAACTTCCACGTGGCCTTGCTAGGAGGGAGTAGTCACTCGCCAAAATCGTCGCATACTCCGTGCACAACCAGTGCTCAGTTGTCAGGGGTCACCAATTTAGAGGTCTTAATCTGGGTGCTTCATTAAAGGCATTCTTCCAGTAAACTCCATTTATTTCACTTGTATTTTACATGTTGCTGATACGAGCGGCGAGAGACTACTGGCGTACCGGATTGCTAAGCGGGCGCATGTTACTCATATCGCAAGCTAAGCAATCCTGTGTCCCTACAACACAATATAAACAGGAAAACGGGGATAACGTATGTATATTACTATTGTTTTGGAGAGCGTTCATGTGGTTCTTATGGTAAGGAAAGTGAATACGAAATCATCAAATTCCAATGTGTTTTTCCAATTTGTCTATTTATTTTTTCCTTTCGCACATTCAAATGTACAAAAGGCGGACTAAATGCCTTAAGGCAATCTCTACTAGTCAGCTTTAAGGCAGAGCCTAAACATACACATTACCTTAGTACTTATAATGCTAGTAATCAACGCTCTTTGGTGATATGAAACATTCTGGGACAACCTGCACAGAATTCATGTCCCTAAATGTGTAACCATAATCCTATCAGTCTATCATCCCTATCAGACTGTTGCTCCTACGTAATAACCTGACCTGCCAAATCTGGTATATTGATTAAAGTGTACCCTAAATGAAGGTATGGGAAAAACGCTAAAGTGATGCTAGTTATCATCACCCTAGCATTTTCCCTGCTTAAAGTGATTTCAGAATCCATGGAGTCGCTATATGGCAAGAATATTTTTCAAAGTCGAAGTCAACAGATATAATTATAATTACAAATATTAAATTATTAATCTATACTCACACTTTGAAAAGATTTTTTAATAATTAATAACTCCATGGAAATTGGCAACGCATGCTACTAAAACTCCTAGCGCTAATGATAACTTTTACTTACTAATGACCCGCCCCGGCTTCTCGCGGTTACCATTAGGATTTAATTTAAATAAAAACCATCCGCAAAAAAATCTCTAAATGACAGTGAAAACTGTATCAAAATCTGTTACGTGATTTAGAAGAAGTGAGGCCGAAGATGAGAACAGACAGGAACGGATAGGTACGGACTTTGTTTTATACTATACTAGCTTTTGCCCGCGACTTCGTCCGCGTAGACTTGTTTAATTGAATGAAGCAAACGTGCACCCAACATGCAATCTGCAATATTTCCTGGACAAATTAATGAGAATTAGTTGCTCTGCTGCTCATGACGTCACGGCGGCGTATAACTCACTTGTCACTATCCCGTGGGAACTTTGCATTTTTACGGGGTAAAAGTATCCTATGTGTTAATCCAGGTTATAAACTATATGTGTGCCAAATTTCATCCAAATCCATTCAATTGTTTAGGTGTGATTGAGTAACAAACATCCAAATATACACACTTTCACATTTATAATATTAGTAGGATAGATAATAGATTTTATATTGCAAAAGGTCTCCACATATTCAAGAGAAGTAGCAATTATTGATCATGATGCAAATTATGCAATGTTATCTCCCACAGCACGAGACAATTCCCATGCCAGTCACCATTGTTCCATACTTTAAGAAAAATCTAGTATCTTGTTTCCTACTTCACTTTTATTGCTATGCGGCATGCATAGGTTATGCACCCACATGTATTTTATTGAAAGCATTAAATTAGATTGACTCTGTGTTTTAAAAGATAAGATGAAAGTATAATTTGTTGTCTGGATATAAATTAAGGTAATTATTGGTAAGATTTTTAAACGCCTGGCTATTTTTAATTGGAATAAAAGAATAGGGAATGGAATAGAGAAAAGTTGACACGGTTATTTGTTTATTGGAAAGATCGTAACAAATACGTCACTGTATATTCAGTTAGTGACATAAGAAATGCAGGGTCAGCTAGATGTTTATTTTGCAAAAATTACACATAATAATGTGCCAATAATATGTTCATCTTAATGCTGTCAGTCCTTTCATAGAATAGTATCTACTATCCTCTTACATACAAAGGTTATAGGTCTTCAGATAGGTTTTTATTTGTGTAGTATTAGAATTTTTCCACAAGTTTTTTTTTAGTTAAATTATTGTTTTAAATATTTACGGTACTCACCTTCCATTTCTTGACTTCAGATAAACGATTAGCTAAAACGCAACCCGCGGACCCAGCGCCAACTATTATAAAATCATATTCCTCTGGCATGTGCCTTTTTCTTCTGCTTTTCTTTTTTTCCTTCTTAGCTCGAACCGTCACCTTCTCCGAATCAGCCGTATCCACATCGAAATAACTTTTCTCGTCATTAAACCCAAAGTCGAACAACGATCCTTCAAATTTGGAATACGGATTCTCGAATTTCCTGGCGAATTCGAATTTAAATTCCGGTTTTTCCGGCTCTAAATAGAGCGTTTGTGAAACGTGGCTCTTGGCTTTTGGCACAGTTGATTTATACTGATTGATTGCATCGTCTTGCAAAACGGGCCCTAAAGAAGTTCGAGTCCCAATTTCCGGGTTCAATATTAAAGGTGTCGGACCTAATGGCACTTGAGTTGGTCCTAGAACGCTAGTTCCAAATGTGTGTGAGTCAATCGACCTGAGAGACTTCGAAGCAGTGCTGTAATAGGGATTTATTCTGTTATATGGTGGTTGATCATCTATCGACCGACCGAAGAGTTCCGCTAGAAGCGCTAAATAAAGGAACCCAGTCTGGGAACATTGAGTCAGCGGTGCAGTTTGTTCTGTGCAAATTTGGCTTATATCCGGTGGTATCCAGTATGAGGCCATTGTCACTTGGTCACTGTCACTTTTGCATTCCACTGGTGAGGTCACTGGTAAGTGTTTGCTGTTCGTTAGTCAGCACTGAACTGAACCAGCGTGAGAAGCAAGCGGTGGAAGGAGTGTCCTTACTTAGGTTACCTTTTTTTCCTATCGCGGCTTAGCGTGCGAAACTTAATTAATTGACATGATAATGTTGCACCACTATCAGTACGGTCTATTGGCTTTCGCAAGGTGTAATAATGCGTGAAAAAACGACCACGTTTAATTTATGTTTCGTGCAATGACCTAAGAATTTGCATTGAGTTTCAATAGTTATAAAGTGCAATTTGGTTAGATACGAATGGCAATTGTAGTCAGCAGCAGACACTTATACAGGGTGTCCCGCGACTATATCACATAGAGGGAAAGTATCGTAAATATTGTAGATAGCAAATTTTACTGAATGAAGACTTCATTTTGATTTTAAAAATAATTTAAACTGTATTCATAGATTTTTGAATAATCGCCTGTTTGAACCGGGAATCGAACCCGCTAAATGGTAAAAAAACGTAATATTACGATACCAATCAAAAAACTCAATAGTACAGACTACTTTTTTCCAAATAAGAAAGCATCTTATACAAAAGTAGGACCATGAAGTTTTATATTTGTAGATATAGTTGCAGGCAAACATCTTGAACATAAATCATGTGGTGAGGGTATGTTTGCGCACACACAATTGTACTAGAAACGGCTACTGCGCAGTCAAGGTCAGTGCTCAAGAAGTTTGCCGGGAACTGTACGACTTTGATAATAGGGACTTCGAAATATGTCACTCTTTTGTTGTATCATTATAGAAAATAAATGTTGTTTTGCGTTAACTTATTTTTATTGAAATTTACAACACTTGAATATGAATAACCACTCTTAACTTATGCGTTGAGGTTTATATGAATGTGTTTATCTTACTGGATCGCCCACGGGTCGCCCTTAAAATTACCTTTGTAGTTGGCCGAGGTATCGTGCTGTGTTTGACCCTTGTTGGCTCAATCCCGCACTATTGCAGTTTGTTTTTGTAGGTTTGAGAAAATAAATATTGTATTTTTCCTTCCTCTTTATTTACATTTCACCCTTATTTGCTGTCTGCCTGTCTATTTTTCTCAAAAACTATAAAAGTTACAAAGCGGAAATTTAACATACTTATAGGTGCACACATCTATCTCGTGCTCAAGGACTAAACTAAAACTAAAATTGATACTAAGCTTATAAAGCAATGGCTTGTTTCTTTCATCTACAACATTGAGTCAGTTATCGTTAAATAGGTTTTTAAAAATGATTTTATTCGTATCACACATTTGAGGACTTGAGGTAACGTTTTGGAATTATTGATCTCTAATTGGTAAATTCTCATGTGAGGACCTAGGCAAAAACATCAAGTGTTAAAAATCATCAGAAGTAGTAAAATATCTTTAAACAGAAAATCTGGCTAAACGCTAGAGAAAATCTTCTTGATCAGTTGTACTAAGTACTTAATGGGTACGAAACCCTACACACAGGGCAGTACTTCATCTGAGCCCTCTGGGTTGGCAAGACATCTGCAGTCTCCTTGGAGTTGCGGGTCTATAGGCGGTGGCGAATATTCTCGATAACTCAGTGCGTTTCTTTCTTACTGGGTTGGTTAGAAAAAGACCCACTTACTCCTAAAAACAACGTTGAAATTGCAGCATTAACCTTATTAGGCAGGTTTTTTAAAGAAACACATTTTACCTAAGAAATCTCCAAAAACCGTTACCAAAAATTTAAATTCATGCCGTCAAGCGATCATTGATATTTCGGCTGTGAAATCCAAGAATTCCCAAGGGAAATTTGCGGCTGACTCCCAACGAAATTCATTAGTGTAAGAAATAGGCTAATTAAATTTCAAGAAATACGTTCCCAGAGATTATAGTATTAAATATAGCGTGTTTTAGGCAATGGCAACATAAAGAAAAATTGGGGTAATGGCAGGACTTGAACCTAGTAGTAGTAATGTTGTGAAAGTGGCAAACGCAGGGCACGGAATACTAAGGTTGCAGGTTCGGTTCCTGTCATCACTCTAATTTTTCTTTGTATTGTCTTTGTATAGCATTTAAATTTAATAATCGAAACAAATTTCGGTTACAAAATTTAAAATGCATTATTTTGCTTTGTAATTTGTGCAATAAAGTTTAAATAAATAAATAATTCGTGCATAACATAATGAATGCATCGGCTCCTGGTTGTCCCATAAATTCGTAACTTATTGCCCTCCTGCCAATTTCGATTGCAAGTTAGATACAATACAATACAGCCAGTGTCGTAGTAAATACCTTTGTTTAGACATTCATGAATACGAATATGCACCAGGCAGTTAAAGCGAATGCAAATGTCTGTAAACACAAACGGATTAACAAACTGGTCAAATTACTCGCTACTCCACGAAACCAATGAAACAGATTGATTATTCGCGTATTCATATTTCGGACCACTTCGTCATCTTTTAACCCTTTAAACAATGAATATAGTTTCATCAGATATATTCGACGTTCGTGTTGTTAAAACTGCTGCAAAATGAGCTTGATGTTGTGTATAATGCTGGGGCCACACTAACGACAAATGCCATTAATTATCGCGATAATGGACGTTAACCGTAGGTGTAGCCACGATTTAACGCGATAATTTGACATCGGCATTAACATTGTCGTTTGGCGTTAGGCGATAGCTCAAGTGGCGGTACATCAAAGAGATTAACGCGAGAATTAATACGATGAAGCGGCCACACTACGTCAGTGTTCAAAAATTCAAGTAAAATTAAAGCCGTTTTTATCGCCAATAATGGGCATTCACGTTGACCGTTCCAAGTGTAGCCACCCACTTTAGCGGGTTAAAAATTAGCGCAATAATTATTGCGCTATTGGCCTTTTACGTTAGCCGCTAGTGTGGCCCCACCATAAAATTCAGACTATGGAGGTTAAAAAGTTATGTCGTTATGACTGAGTCTGGCGGTGGTTCTCTAATTTTTTTTTAATTTGGGTTGTTCTCATACACACAAATTAGTTAAAAGAATCTAATTACTTTAAACAAAAGAGGTTTTTTTTAATATTTAAAAAAGATTGTGTCTATTAGTCTATTTTAATGGAACATTAAAATTCGTAAAATATTTAAAATATTCGCTATTTTATGGTAATATTCAGAAAACGCGAATATTCTTGTCTGCGGATCAATGTAACATCACTAATTACAACTTCGTTCATCGTATTATAAATAAATAAATAAAATATTTTTTATTTCAGACCACCATAACAAGTCCATATATTGTTAGTAAAGTTGAAACAAAATCTTAATATCTATATTAGTAGTAATATCTATATTATATTATACAGCACAATTAACACTTATCACACCAATTTCAACCTTATGTTCAAAAGTTAAACTCTAAATTACAATACTATTTTTAAAGCCTGTGTAGCCCAGATAAGTCGTGAACTAAGAATTGTCGTGACTGTTAAGGTATAGCCACACCTGTGAACACGGAACTGGATTCCGAGAAGGTTTCTTGCCCCCAATAATACAAATGTCAAGAGGACACAAGTACAATAGGCAACAAAGGCACACAATTTTGCACACACACACACACAACCATACACAGTACTTATCCATCCTGTGGCCAACCATCCAACATGACTGGCCAAGTTTAGTTTATCTCTATCTGCGTCCCTTTCTTATGACACTAGTTAGACAGAGACACATGGAGGGGTTAAACTTAACCTGGGCTGTCATGTTAGGGCCGCTGATTTGACTTCTTAGAGGATGCTCTAAGGTCCATTGTAGCATCGTTTCTCACAACGTAATTAACAGTTAGATTAAATTTTTACTATAAACTTCTTTAACACTTGTAAAACTTAATTGAGGCAAAGAATGTAGTGTCACTTTGTGGGACATGCCTAGCCTAGTGAAGTCGGCAAGGGTTAACTTCTGCAAGAAATCTGGTACATTGTTAGTTATGGACTAATGCGATGACTTTGCCGTATAAATAAATAAAAATAAAATAAAATAAATATTTTGGGACAATTAACACCAATTGACTTAGTCCCAAAGTAAGCAACTAAAGCTGCTTGTGTTATGCGTACTAGACAACGAATATACATACTTATATAGATACATATATACTTAAATACACATAACATCCACGACTCGGGCACAAACATTCGTATTTATCATACAAACATTTGCCCCTCCCGGGAATCGAACCCGGTACCTCAAGCTTCATGGTCAGGGTCACTAACCACTAGGCTATTCGGCCGTGTATATTATGTAAAGATACGAGATCAGTATGCTTACTTAGTGTTAGGAACAAGGTAGAACCGATGCACACGATATTTTCGTTATACAAAAGAAATTCATCCGCATCTTAGTGAATATACGCGGGAGGGACAGCTGCAGACCGTCCTTTATAAAACATAATCTCCTTACACTACCTTCTATGTATATTCTTGAAGCAGTTACATTTGTACGGAAACACTTTAACCTTTTCATTCAAAAGAAAGACATATGTAATTTTAATACGAGATCGAAAAACTTACTGATGCTCCCAAGACCAAAACTGACTATTTTTAAAAACAGTCCCTACTATATATGCGCAAAAATTTATAATAAAATACCCCCAAATATAAAACAGGAAGAAAAACATACCGTACTTAAAAATAAAATAAAACAATATCGACAAAGAAATGCTACTACTCAATTGAAGAGTTTTTTAAAGATGATAATTTTGAATGGAAGTGGAACATTTTTAACAAATTTTAACAAATTGATGACATTGAACTTGAATTTATTATATCTAATTCAACACGGATTTGACATAGAGTATCCTCTCATTTAGCTTTTATTTTTTGACATGATTTTAGTAAAAATAATTAGATAAGTTAAGACAAGACAATGAAACTATTTATTAGTTTATTTCTTCTAAGATACAAAATATACGACTGTAGCTTCCTGATGCTGAAATAAATTTAGAATATTGTATTAATTTCAAAACAAATTATGGATCTGACTCTCTAACTTTTGTAACATAAAACTCAAAGTTTAGCAACAAATAAATATGAAAAACTAACATTAGAAACAATAAAGTAAATAAAGATGTTCGTAAGTTTAAGTTAGTTATAAGACATTGCAGTGCCCTAACGGGGTGCCACGTGCTCACTCTTACCTGTAATAACTTATGTAAACCATGGTTGAAATAAATATACATATAGAAGGATTCTGCAGGTCGGTAGCCAATCAGCTATTGTCTAGGTGTAACTGGTTCCATGGGCGGCATTGATTTTCCCGTCAAGAAACTCACATTATCTTTGGCGTCCCTTATCCAGTGTAAAAAAGAAAGAGAACTCCTGATTTGAAACAGTTGGTAGAGAATTCCAATATGCTTAAACCTACTAGTATGCTGCATTTTTTTATCGTTTTGCAATTCCTCATACTTCCTACATTACTGTTCACACAAAAGAACAGTGTTTTAAATAGAACAATCCGGTAAAAGAGCCTGAAAAGAACGGATGAAGTATTTTACAGCCGCTCGCTACATGGAGTAGAGTTGGCAGCGACAAGTAAAAATGTTATGTGCTCGAGTTTTATTGGGGGTTGACTTGCGTTGCTGTCGGTCCATTTGATACATTTTTTCTTCGTTAAAATTATCTTTCGGTTGTATTTTTTTATTTATTTACAAGTATGTTTTATTCAACGTACTACGAAATAACATGTGCAGTCCAGAAGCAAATTCCGAGTGGTAAGACCTTGGTTGGAGATGGTTCATGCTCACTAATCCAAACGCTAAACAGCAGTGCTTGCATCGCTGTGTTCAAGCGTGGAGAGCCAGACAGCCGGTGAAATTACTGGCACAAGAGGTATTCCATCTATGCCCTCTAGGTTAGCAACGAATGCGGTCACTCAACTCATTATGGTCAAGGAAAATTCGCCGATAAGAGCTACATAAACGTATAACGACATCTGATTCCAGCATAATATAATGCAGCGCACTGACCTGCCCCGTGTAGTAAGCACTAGTAATCATCGATGATGAAAGTCTTGATGCTAGGGTCAAACGGAGCACTCCATTTGCTGATGACCTCGACGCAATACAGGTGTCTGTTGGTTTTGAACAGGATTCACACGCAAATAAAATAGTTTGCTTTGTTTTATAGTGAATGTATTTGAATTGACCGCCGCCAGCAAGATGGGCCGCATTTTAAAACAATCGCTCTTAGATAGCGCCACGTACGAGTATGCGCATTGGTTCAATGGGTTAATGCTATTATCAGACTACTTGAGTAAATTAAACAAAAGTTAAAAGAAGAAATTAAAAGAACAAGAACCGGACCGAACAGGAATCCTTACCGCGAGTATCGCGCGGTAGGCAACAAGATGTATACAATTTTTACAAGTTTACCCAGAACCGCGCTCTAGAGTTTATGATCCGCAATTCAATATTCGATATCTGTTCGCGATTTATGCATGTGCCGTTTTGAATCGCGACTTTGTACTTTATGACATGCGTTATGGAGTTACAGTTTATAGACTAACTTGGAGGTCTGCCATTCACGCGACCGGATTGAACTTTTGGCGTTATGGCGTGCACATTATTTGTTGTTCACACAAATAAAATAATTATTTTTAATGCAATAATCAGTTAAGTACAGTCAGTGTTTATATTCTGTGTCTGTTTAATTTTTAATAATATATATTTATATATTTATTGCCTTTATGTATATTAGTTAAGTTTCTTTTGTTATTGTCATGTTTTAACAGTATAGGTGCCTTGGTTCTTTGTACTGTAAGCCTATATTATGGTTATTAAAATAAAATTAATAAGTCACCATTCAAGACGAAACTGCGAGAAAGTGTAATTTTTTAAAAGGGACACATATGCACTGTGAAGTTGGTATATCGATCCCGTTTGAGCATAGACAATTTCTGTCTGTGCCCTCTTTAATGGTCGGCTAAATTTGTTGCTGTTTGTACAATGTCCAATGTTAAAAAAAAAAAGCATTATGTCTCTACAATTCATTGGACATGCACAGACGTATAGTTGACCAAGAAATTGCTTGACCACTTTTCGATCGTATTACAAAGGGATAAGGTTCAAAAGTGGTTACGCAAATACTTGGTCGTATACATACTTTTCTTTGAAGCAACTCAGGATACTTTTGACCCTCTGTATAATCTTTGCCAGGAAAAAAAACGTAGCATAGCATGCCTTTTCACTTTAACAAATTAGTATCAAAAACACAAATGCTGCTATCATATTACCTTGCAAAATCGCCCTCGCTCTTCGCCTCCTGAACTGCTTTCTACTTTAGCTAGTTTTCGGATAAATTTGTGTGCAACACGAAATTGGAGAACACAAACGACGGCCTTAGAACACAATTGCATTCGAAGCTGCTAGAAATAGTAAAGGAGCAAACCACTTTATCGAAAACCATGTTGTTTCCCTAAGGAGCATGAGATCGCTACTACGGTAACTCGCTTCAAAGGGGAACTTGCGTTGAGAATGAATTCTGCTATAAATATGTTTTCCCGTAGCAATTGGAAAACCGTGGTCTCTGCCTATCCTACTGGGAAAGAGGCGTGACTTTATTTATTTATTTGATAGTAAATACCGTCAGAGAAAAAACCTCCTTCAAAAAACCACCAAAACCCAAAAAAAAAACCGTTATGTATTCAGCCCCAGAAGTAGCTTAACACTTAAGAACTTTGTCCTCGTGACGTATGAAATGAGAGTTGCTCGAAATTATCACATGACAGCGACAAGGTACTAAAATGTTTGTTTAATTGTTTAATAATTTTTAAGGTTGTATTTTCTTTTTAATTATTTCTATTGTTCTCTTTACCTACTGTGTGTGTCAGGAGTTACGACTAACCACTGTAAAAGGGGCCAATCTGAAAATCAGCGCGGGGTACTTCCACCTCGCACATGCTGAGATTGGGACCCATTGCCAAACAGCTGTATTGTTTCTTTCTCACTTTCTTTTATTCTAATTATCATTATTTGTCTTTCCAACTACCTGCTGATATCTATGTTGTGGCAATAAACGTCTTTTTATTTTTTATTTTATTTTATTTTAAAATGTTCAGCAACTTCTAAGGTTGGCCGTAATTACCATCTACATCCGCGTTCGGATCAAATCAAAATCAAATTTATTAATACGATTCCGAGCTTCTAAGCAGCAGTGCTTACTGTTGTGTTCCGGCATAAAGAGCAAGACAGCCCTCTGGGTTGGCAACGCATCTGCAATAGCCTTGGTATTGCGAGTGTCTATGGGCGGTGGTGATCACTTACCGATGGTGACTGACCCAGGTGGTCATTCGCCTTCCTATGTTGTATAAAAAACCTCCAAATCGGACTAAAATAGCCGGATACAATTATTTTTAAAATATCTTCAGGTTCATTGATGCGTACTGAGCAGAATCACTAACACAGTTAGAAGTTCTAGGTATTGTAATTGCACTATTTTTTTAAACTGCCAATGTTATGCTTGGCAGCTCAAATAGAAAGGTGATTACCAATTTGACTGTTTTATAAACTGGTATGTTAGCGATTTAACCGCCGTCACGCCTGAAATATTAGCGTGCATTATTTAACTCCCTGTTACCAAGCCTATTACGTGTTGATAAAGGTGTTGATTAAACAATGAATCAATAATTTTGAGGATGTTAACAAACAGTTTAAGATTAATCGTTTTTTATATATTTTTTATCATATCATTTGTATTTATAACATCGTAAGTTTAGTACCTAACCAAAATTTATTTCCTTTTTATTTTTATTTTTTAAACATTAAAATTATTAAATTTAAATGCTATGTAATGACAGAACAAAGAACAATCAGGGTCGAAACCTGGAACCTGCAATCTTAGCATTCCGTGCCCTACGTTTTTCCAATTCCTCCACATTACCAACTACCATACCGTGCGACAGAGTGTACGACGTTATGGCGGCTTCTGCAAGTAAAAGCTAGACGTAGTATGAGATGAGGTGCCGGCACTGCAATTGTGTGGAACATAGTATTGGTATAGAACACTCAATCAAGTAAATCAGTCTAGTCGAGAAACTACCAGCAGAATACGATGGTGAGAATTATAGGACGACTCTGAATGACAAAAGTAGAGGATGTCACATTGAGATTAAGAAGACTCAAGTAGAAATGGGCAGAATAAACAATGAGAAGCTAAGAGAAATGAAGTAAAAGGATGATGACATGGTATTCAAGACGCAGGATAAGAAAAAAAGGGAGGAGATAAATAAGAGCTGGAAAACAATGGTCAAGGTTGGCAGGGGACAGGGAAGGCTGGAAAAGGTAAGAATAGGGCTTTGTCAGACGGCACAGACAAAACATGAGACGATGCTGTCAAATAAAATCAATAAACATGTAAAATAAAAATGCTAAAAATAAATATTTAAATGTATTTAAACGTCAACGGGGCAATAATAAACAATTTAAATTAAAACTACAATAAGACATTCAAGTTAAATTTGAAATGCTATATAATGAATTACGCGCCACATTACCGCTAAAGAAACGCTTTAGCGGTAATGTGGCGAAACTGGCAAAACGCAAGGCACGGAATGCTGATGTTGCGGGTTCCAGCCCTGCCATTACTAAATTTTTCTTTGTGTTGTCATTCATTATAAAGCATTTTAAATTTAATTTGAATGTATAAAGGAAAATACAAAAAAACCAAAAGTAAAAAAAAACGATCACAAAAACAATAAGACATGATTGTGTACAATGAATGTAAAAAATTTACCGAATAAATGGCTCATTTATTTATTTTCAATACTAGACGCTGCCAATGATGATGACAATGACAAAGAGAGAAAGAAAAGCTCTTTCTGTGAGATGCAACATGCTTGCGCGCAAGTTTGGGAGATGCTCTGAGGACGTTAAGATAACTCTGTTCAGAGCATTCTGTCAGAACTTCTACACCGGTCAACTTTGGACAAACTTCACGAGAAGAGCCATCAACACCTTAAGGGTTCAGTATAACGACGCCTTTAGAATCCTGATGAAGTTGCCCAGGTGGTGTAGTGCGTCGAGCATGTTTGCTGAAGCCAGAGTTCCTGATTTCTTTGCCGTCATCAGATCACGTGTTGCCCCATTTTGGAGTAGACTACGTCTCTCCGGAAACTCAATCTTTGCTACGATAAATGAGGACTTAAATAGCTCAATTTTCAGGTGTTGGCTGTCTTTGAACCCAGATGCAAACCGCAAATGAACTTAAATTATCGTTTTATTCTGAATTTATTATTATTTTTATTTTATTTTTACTATAATCATTTTTTGTAATTTTTTGTCATATGGGTGCTTCTTACCTGAAATAAAAATTGTTTCAAATGACGCCATGAGTGTGACCACTGATTACGATAGACTTCCATCGAGTTACAACAGTACCTAACCTAACTAGTTAAATTCTAGGAAGCGGTGTCACTGTTAGTAAACGTAGTGCGACATTATTTCCGAGTGGTATTGTTCGACCGTCTCGCTGTAAAAAGTTTCTATTGAGTATTGTGTTGAATGAGTTATTTCTATGCATTGTTAATAACAGGCAAAGAGGCTGGAGCTGAAATTGCGAGTTCTAGAGCTATGATGTAATCGTTATTGCATAATTTTACCACCTCACCAGATAATAGAAAATGGAGAAATAAACTGAAGATCAAGTTCATTTCCACTTTTGTAACTTCGGATTGAGACGTGTATGCTGGCTGAACTGTATACACTGCTGCTAATTTAAATAATAATATTTTTGATTGCTTTTCTAAATGTTTCCTTTAAAAATGTATCCAAGATTTGGCCAATTTAATCGAATTAAATTTAATTAAACAGACAATACGACTGATCAAGTCGTATCTCATCTTAGTCCCTCGGACTGGCAACGCATATGCAGTCTCCTTGGTATCGCGGGTGTCTAAGGGAGTGGTGATCACTTATAACCAAGTGATGCTCTTGTTCGTTTGCCTAGTAACATTAAACAATATATATTATATTATAATTTAGGACGTCTACAAACTGTAAAATGTGAACGTTAACATTAACTACCTTAAGTTTTGTTTTACGTAAGTTTGTCTCTATTTTCATCCCGCCAACGCCACGACTGGCGAGGACGCAAAAACTTAAATTACATGTCAGCAGCGACCGCCGAGTGTGAAAGATGCACATTGTTCTCAAATGAATGAGTATTTTGCAAAATGCAACTTTTGTTCATCATAAAAATGCTGGAATGCGGCATTATAATGAAATATTAAGAGGAGTGTGAGCCCAGCCCCAAAAAGCGCTCCCCATACAAACGGCGATAACGTTTTCCACCCTCTAAAACTTAACCTATTGCAATGATTTTTTGTTATGTTATCGTTATGTTGGTTTGTATGCTTTGATTTGTTTAGTGGTTTACAATATTTTCATTTCAGGAGTTTCATTCAAAACAATAAATCGTGAATATTATTGATACTATAAAGAATATTAAAAGCATTAAAACATAAAAACCTAGTTCTAGGGCATATTGACAAGATACAATAAAATCAAGCCTATAGGTAAAGGTTTAGAGGGTGGAAAACGTTATCGCCGTTTGTATGGAGATCGCTGGGTACAGAATAGTCTTAAACGCAAATGAAATCGCTAACAACTTTTTCACTTAGTATCTACTGGTATATCTACATGAGAATTGCTAAACTGGTAACAGGATTTAGATGAGTAAAGTACTATTAACACATCCGCGTGCAAAAGACGTCTATAGATAATTATAACGTCAATTGGAACTCTAACGCGATAAAATCATTCTAATTTACTCGTTGTTTGTCTACTTGTGATACGGTCATAACGTCGAGGCTACTAACCACACGTGAACAGTAAATAAATAAATATCCCTGGACAATTCACATCTATTGACCTAGTCCCAAACTAAGCAAAGCCTGTGCTATGGGTACTAGACAACGGGTATACGTACTTATATAGGATAAATACATAAGTACCTAAATACATATATAACATCCAAGACTCGGTTACAAACATTTATATTCATCATACAAACATTTGCTCCTCCCGCGAATCGAATACGGAACCTCAAGCTTCATAGTCAGGGTCATAACCACTAGGCTATCCGGTTGCCTAACAGTGCACCTATAACGAACCTTGCGAGTCTCTTTAACTAGCTCAATAGGGTAGAGACGTACTGAGTGACGTAGCTAGGTGCACAGTACAGTTCAAAATGAGAACGCTCAACTATTTTAAAAGCCCAAAATTCTTCCGCAGACTGTTACCTCATTCTAAACCTTCGCTTGCCTACGTCGCATCTTCACAACTCGTGACGTCAGACGGTACCCAACTTCAGGCGTCATCAAAAATTCAGGCCCGCACTATAACGCGGCCATAACCGTTCTCATACCTGCGCATTGTGGGACATAAAACAGGTGAATTCGTCGTTGTGGCTGCGCCGATATTGTTACGGCGGCTCAAATGTTGCGAAAAAACAAACGGCGGTTGGCTCGAGACGCGGTACCGCTGGAATTTTAGTCGATAGATGTATAAATAGAAGTAGAAGTTATTTTTATACCACGTTTGTTGCAAACGAGCATCCGGCTCGCCTGATAGTAAGTAGTTACCTCTACTAATGGACGTCTTCAACTCCAGGGGTAACTCGCGCGCGTTGCCGAGCAGCAAAAACCTTATAATACCCCGTTTGAAGCTATACCTCGCAATAAATAAGTATAATATATTTGAAATAACAACCACGACATTACCTGCATTACGAAAACAATCATTTAATCTAAAAAGAAACACAACGTTAAGGGTTAAGCTGCGTTTCCACCAGAGATGTGCGAGGATGCGTAGCGAGGGATGTGTTTGTAAAGTACCAATAGAATCGCTTCATTTACCTCGCCTCGGTCAGCTCAGCCCTGGTGGAAACGGCTCAGCGGAGCTAGATTTTTGCGCATACAAAACAAGCGACGGATGTGTACGAGGGATGTGTGCGAGGAATGTGTGCGAGAGATGTGTGCGGGAGATGTGTGCCAGGGATGTTTGCGAGGAATGCGTTGCGAGGGATGTGTGTGAGGTTTGCAACGCGCCCCCGTCGACACATTTCACAGCAACGCATCCTCGCACCACACATTAATGCACATTTTCACAGCTCCGCTAAACATCCTCATACGACACATTTTCCTCGCACAGCTTTGGTGGAAACACCCACACATTTTCACAACACAGCTAAACATCCTCGCACGACACATTTCCTTGGCACATCTCTGGAGGAAACGCAGCCTTCTGCTACAAAAGGAGTCCACTGTCGACAGCACCGCGAAAAAACCTTAGCGGCCGTGTTGAGCGTACGTCTATGCGAGTGCGCCGGTTTCAAGGGTTTGTACGTAGATTCCTTACTGCTTATATGCATACTGTGACTATCGAGTGGACTCCGACACATGTTGATGTATCGAGGCACAGAGTGTCACGGTTTTGTGAAAACAGCATGTAAAAACTGACCAAATGCGGAAAAAAACAGTTAAAATAATATAAAATATATATTGAGTAATATAAAAAAACCGAAACGCAAAACTAAGCTTGTTATTAAATGTTGACTAGTTATTTCAAAAGAATACTGATTTAGTTAGAAAGATCGTTCTTATATTATTTAATGTTTTGATAAAGTTTTAACAAGAACAGCAAAATTCATTACATTTTTAATATTATCAAAAAACTACAGCTTATTTGGAATCCAACTGTTTAAACCTCTAAATAAATGTGTAAATTTGTAAAGAATATTGTTAGATCTTACGGGAAGAAAAGCAGAAAAAGTTTGTCAATTATTAATCATCACTTTTTTAAGGTGATAGTAATTGATTACTCAGATGATAATAATTATTCTAAATTCTTTTGTAGTGTCGGATTATTTAATCTAATTCAAACCTTTTTTATACATTTTTTTTAACGTTGTTATTTGAAACACCGTGGTACCACTTCATTACTAAGCAAGGCTGACGACATTAGAGAAAACTCGAAAATATCGAAACTGTAAACAAGACGGAAATAACAACTTTACCGCACGCTCCTTGAATGGAGATGTTCCGTTAACGTCCGTAGGCTATAATGTTATAAGGTAAATATCCTTCATAGAAGAATCATGATACAGTATTTATTGCTTTAATACATATTTTTAGGGTTCTATTTTTTTTATGAAATAGTAAGGCAAACAAGCAACCTTACCTGATGGTAAGCGATCACCACCGCCTAAAGACATCCGCAACACCAAAGTGATTGCAGATGCGTAGCCAACCCAAAGGGCTAAGATGGAATACCTCTTGTGCCAATAATTGCACCGGCTGTCTTGCTCTCCACGCCGGAACACAACAGTGCAAGCACTGCTGCTTAGCGGCAGGATTAGCGAGCAAGATGGTGATAACGATCCGGACGGACCTTGCACAATGTTCTACCACCCGCAAAATCTAAACACACGGTGTTTCTATGTCCAAAGGGTGCGGGACCCCTATGACATTTTTTTATATAAAATCCTTTTGTTGACTCCCGCGCCAGTACATATCCGCGTTCGGATATGTTTTTAAAGTGTCGAATTAAATTGTAAATACGTTGTAATTTGCACCATAAACTATCGGTTAACAGTCCCAATTAGTGGGTAATCGCTGACGCTGTGCGAACGCGAAACAGTTTTACTAATTGAATTTTCCACATGTAAATTGATATGGAATTTGATGAAAATGTATTTGGAATAAAGGTTAGCGTTTTCATATCGTCCGATCCGATATGACATTGCAATAGGTAACGCAACGACGTAAAGCAATCGTTCACGATTGTACACACACGACTATAAAGTGCCAAAAAAACAATTTTTTTAAAATTCGAACGAAACTCTTCGGGAGACTCATGACACGCAGCAGTGTGCGTGACCTCAACCGTCGTTGCGTTACCTTTACCGAAAGCTGATATCCGACATCCGATACCACGTGTCATTACATTTATATTTATATTTTCTAGAGTTATTTCTGGATACTTAATATTATTATGTTTTATTACTTTGTTTTCCTTTTTATTTGACGATCTTATTATGAATTTCTTATGTTTTGACGTTCAATATCTTTACATATTTCCAATATCGGTCCGATTCGATCATATCGTTAATCAGCGGCGATTGGCCAACCACGCACATGACAAAGAAAATATATACACGTATAGCACACTATCAAACATTATCGTTCGACAGTTTACGGGGATCCGACATGGCTGCCAACATAATAATGTCGGATCCGATATCCAATATCAGATCGGACAATGTGAAAACCTTATACATTTTTCATACATTTTACTAGTCTATGCTGCAACTTAAGTATAACCTACTAGACCTATATGATAATTGTATTCCCTGACTTGTAACACTGTTACTAATAATTTTTTTATTTTTGTTTTTCTTTCTAACTGACGCCTGCGACTTCGCTCGCTTAGAATTAGTAGCCTATGTCAGTCTGGGATATCGTAGCTTTTTATATGTGAAAGAATTTTTGAAATCGGTTCTGTAGCTCCAGAGCTTAGCCCTTACAAACAAAGTTTACCTCTTTATTATATTAGTGTAGAAGTATAGATATTACCACCTGCCGCAGCAGGCGGTAGGCGTTAGCCCATTATGAAAAAAAAAACAACGACGGCAAAATGGACATACGCGTATGCGCAGTTAGTGGGCTATATTATGTCTGTGGAGCGCTAAAATAAAAAGGTATTCGAAACTCGTAAGTATTAGAGCACATTACGCTGTGTGGCCGCCGTGTGCGGCGTAATGTGAGCTCATTTGTCATTTTTACGAGCGGCCTTGGGTTGCCAGACGTACGAGAATTGGTGCAATTGTACGCAAATTTTTGCTTGCACAGTCAGACTTAGAAGTAGCTAAGCACTTAGGAACCTTGTCGTAGTAACGTATGGCATCAGTGTTACTCGAATTTGTCACATTACTCTCAGCGAGATGTTACTAAAATTTTTAGCTAAAAAAAAGGTCAACCGAACTAGTTTAGTTACTCGTGATTTTAGGTAAAGGTAATAAATAAAATAAAATAAATAAATATCTTGGGACAATTTACACCAATTGACCTAGTCCCAAACTAAGCAAAGCTTGTACTATGGGTACTAGACAACGGATATACATACTTGTATAGATAAATACATACTTAAAATACAAATAACATCCATGACTCAGGTACAAACATTCGTGTTCGTCACACAAACATTAATCAAAGTTTATTTAAATTAGCGAAACTCTTCGCTACTGATAAACAATTTTGATGATTTATTTATAAATCAAGAGTTAGGTAAGGTGTAACAAATAGTTCGGTAGTTATTTTTTTGTGTAATAGGCAAACAAAACAGTAAATTTCCTTATAGTCCTTTAACTTCTGTGTATTTATTTATATATACGTAAGTATATGTATTATATTTAGTATATAGATATGAATATATTGTATTTTATTTTATTATTAGTTACCAGTTTATGTACTGTATTTTTTGGCATGTTGTATCAATGATATTATAATGCATGGATGTACAGTCAAGGAATTAAATTTCCAACCCACCTAAGGTTCAATAGCATATAGCAAACTGTCACCATAAGAGCTATAGAGCAAGACGTTAGTTTGACATATCGACCTTAATGCATTGCGAATGTCAGACGACATTTCAACGAAATGGGTAGGGAATTACATTCCTTGACTGTACAATGTCATACTAAATGTCAGCAGAAAAACGGCACGACATAAGAATACAGGTTGACGCCAATGTTACAAATGCAAATTATTAGTTTACCATTTATAGTCATTGGATTTACAACTTTACGTCTAACTGCATATAATAATAATTTATTGAGTTTCGTTACAAATAGGTTTTTTTTACAAAATAATAGTATTGACAGCAGCGCCGTCGGTCCGACAGACTGACAGCGCGAGCGATTGTCGATTTAGTCTTCTTTTTAGCCTCCTTTGATAGGTCATTTTTTAAACACTGACTAGAAGTCCATATTACTTATAGGTCAGTGTGTTGTATGGTCATTTTTCATTGTTGTTGCTATCTTGCTCTTTGTCTGTCCCTAATGTGAGACTCCTCTCACCCACTCAAATCTTAACTGGCAGAGATCCCTTATAGGGATAAGTTCGCCTTTATACATCACTGTATTTCTTCTTGTCATTTATGTTATTTTGTACAATAAAGAATTTACATACATACAATACTTTTGTGAAGTGTTACAAAACTCTTTATCAGTATACTTCTGAGTCTGACCAAACCACCTATCAAAGCTAGAGGTCACTGCAAAATAAGTAAGTTGAATGGGATGACTTGAAAAAAGTTTCTCATAGATGACACCTTACAATCAAAAATGTACCTAATGACTGTAAAAACGAAGCACATTGAAGAATTAGCAGTGATAGTAGCTTCTGTGGCTGAATTGGTTAACACGCGCCACAGAATACCAAGATTTCGGGTTCAAGCCTTGCCAGATGTCCAAGATGTAACAAGTAAATGAAAAGCATTATTGTAGTTTACTCTGCAGAAGAATTTCGACCACAATGTTAGGTAACGTTAATTATTTTTCCAATTCAATTTGATATGTAAAATTATTGAAAAGTGTGTACCTAGTTATTATGTTTCATTATGATATTTTTTTATACAACATAGGAAGGCAAACAAGCTAGTGGGTCACCTGATGGTAAGTGATCAACACCGCCTATAGACACCTGCAACAACAAAGAGAGTGCAGGTGTGTTGCCAACCCAGAGGGCTAAGATGGAATACCTCTTGTGCCAGTAATTACACCGGCTGTCTTGCTCTCCACGCCGGAACACAACAGTGCAAGCACTGCTGCTTAGCGGCAGGATTAGCGAGCAACATGGTGGTAGCGATCCGGACGGACCTTGCACAAGGTCCTACCACCCACAAAATGATGAATTATGACTGAATTATGATATTTGTACTTGTACTAACTTATGACTTTTATATTTTCAAACACAATGTGTATATTGTTTCTGATTAAAAAACTAATCCCCTTATTCATAAAAAAATTACAATATTTTTAAGCTAACAAATGTTTCGTCCCTTTCGTTTGAGGGCAAACGTCACAATGACAGATAAAGACATAAAACATGTTAACTAACAAACGTTTACGAAGCGTTTATGAATAAGGAGGTGTGACTATGATGTTTCTGTGTATTGTCATTGCATAATAATTTAGATGGCTAGTCGTGTTTGATAGCAGATAGTTTAGCGGTTTTTGAGGCATTTCTCTTTTTTATTGTTTTGATTAAAATCATAGTTTTATTTTGTGTTCTTATACAAGAATTACATTTCCATCGCGAGTGCTCACGAGTAAGGACCTCGGACAGCGGGGCAATTCTGGCGTCAGTAGAGATGAAGTCACACTCGACATATGCCAAAAAGAGCTGTCAGATCACTTTAAAATCTGTCATTTTTTGACACATGCGAGATGAATCTCGATGAGTGCCAGAATATTGAGGTTCTGGCCGACACATGTCGAGTGATAACTCGGTTTTAAATATGTGAGTGATGCATTTATTTCTATGTATTAGGTTCTCATGGTAGTTATTTCTTTATATTTTATTCTTAAGAAATTTTATTTGTTTCGTTAGGCAACACTGAAGCGGACGCAAGCCCCGTTTACATGGTTTGACTTGATAATGTTTGTAATATTATAGGCGCCGGCAATTACTGACAAATTGACACCATTTTTTAAAGAAAATCCCCTTCGATTACATATTATATAGCATATGCTAGTTTGGTCTTGTGTAGATGTCGCTAATGTAATTTTAAAAAATAGCTTTTTATGTTTAATGTAAAAATTCATATGATAGAAACACTAAAACACCAATAAACTTTAAAAAAGAACCAATAACACTATAAACATATAACTATAACGGAGCATGGCGACTGAGCAAGGAGTGGTAACTGTTTGCACATTTCATAACCAAATGTATTTATCGTAACAGTTTGACATAGTTATCTAGAAATTGAAGATACCTTACGTCTTTTTTCAAATCCCAATTCGTTCCCTCGGCTACGTAACGGTTTTCTTAAATGGTTATTTCACGTGTTTGACACTGCGTCGTAACTGCGACTAAATTGATCAACCATTGATGTTAACACTCATCATAACCATGACCAAAAACGGTTACATGGATAAGTCAGATGCCATCCGAGGTCAAGCAGACCACTTGCGTCTTTACCGTTCTTGTATCTTGCCATTTTTCTAGATCTAAATCCTACTGCTTGTATAGAAGTACGATCGCAGACATTAATTGTAAAGCCGCCACAGAACCCTGTCATAAAGACATAGCCAATCTGTAGCCATGTGTTAATAAACAATCGACCGGATAGCCTAGTGGTTAGTGACCCTGACTACAAAGCTTGAGGTTCCGGGTTCGATTCCCGGGTGGGGCAAATGTTTGTATGATGAATACGAATGTTTGTACCCGAGTCTTGGATGTTATATGTATTTAAGTATATATTTATCTATATAAGTATGTATATCCGTTGTCCGGTACCCATAACACAAGCAGCTTAAGTTGCTTACTTTGGGACTAGGTCAATTGGTGTTAATTGTCCCAAAAATATTTATTTATTTATTTAATTCATAACAATGTCACTGTGAAAGGTTCAGTCGCAACGATTAAAGTCTGTGATGGTACCAACAATCCATATAATACATAAACCAACATAAATCATTCAATTCAAATAATACAACACAACCAAGACAGCCGGTGTAATTACTGGCACAAGAGGTATTCCATCTTAGCCCTCTGGGTTGGCAACGCATCTGCAATCTTCTTGGTGCTGCGGGTGTCTATAGGCGGTGGTAGTCACTTTCCATCAGGTGACCCACTTGCTTGTTTGCCTTCCTATTTTATAAAAAAAAAAATAAAAAAAAACATAAACCATGATCTTTTATATAAGAATTCAACACTTCCTAATTTAGGTTAGGTATTTATGTCCATGTCAGTACAGCAGGGACAGTCTGTAATACTACAGCTCAGGGGTAGCAGCGCATGTTGCGACAGACAACAATTGCCATTCATGCGGCTCAACACAGACTGTCGCCATGGATCTTAGCATTAACCGGAGGTTCCATTTTAACTAGTTCATTATCGAGTTTCTTGCGGCGCATTGTTATCAGCAAATACCAATTTCCGAAGCGCTGGTATGTATAATCTGTAGTCTTATTGCGTTCCAATTATGATACGATTTCATTTTCAGTTCTTTAATATATTATAAAAAAAAAATTAGTTAGATAGTATTTTAAGTGTTTTTGTCAGTCTGCCCATAACATGAGACCGAAAAAGGGCACGAAACGTCGGCATTTAGATTTGTTACAATACATGCGATTTAAACCGTTTTTATTGTTTTAATTTATGATAATTAAAATTTATACGAACTTTTATCCATTGTGTTAGGAAAATTACATAAATAATTTGAACTAATTTTAGTAAGATAATTAATTATTAATTAATTAACTAACGATGAAACGGAGGCACTGGAGGGTGAAAAGAATGGTAATGGCTTATAAAAACTATAAAAAGGCCGTTGAGTCTCTTGGACACCCTGCCAGGAGCCCGTTGCCGCTATGATGTACTCTGCTCTCAGCCGTCCACTCGCGCCTCAGCAAACAAAAGGTTATAAAGCTATGACTACATTCTGGATTATTTTACAGAAGTTCGTATCAAGAAATACGAACTTATTTATGAAAAATGTCGCTAAGAGAAGGGATTAAGAAAAAAAACAAGATTTTTAGGATTTCATTCGTTAAACTCTATAACGTCAATTCTGTGTAATATGTATGTTGTTTAGGAGAGAGGGTTATTGTTGAGTAGGTAATATGCACTAGAGTTACAAACAGCACAGTTGTTGCGGATTACAAAGGTAATTTGTTCAAATTTGTCTTTACTTGTAAATCTGTCT
This sequence comes from Ditula angustiorana, assembly GCA_963691745.1. NCBI lineage: Eukaryota > Metazoa > Arthropoda > Insecta > Lepidoptera > Tortricidae > Ditula > Ditula angustiorana. The sequence continues at coordinate 6,325,418 of OY829495.1, forward strand.
ATGACACGTTCCCTGTGCACGAGTACATGTGTGTAAGCTACAGCCATGTATATTCCTGGCTTAAAAAGTCATCTTCATTGGCATCATTACTCTGTTGCAAGCCCTTATGTCTCTGCATATTCATAGCGGTGGATTGGCAGCGTATCCGATAGTGTCCAATATCACGAGCTTAAATGTCCCTGCTATAGGATTAAGAGGGTTCTCTGTATTTATTCATTAAGCATTAAAAAAAAACAATAGCAACCATATCAAAGTAATGGTATCGTAACGCGTGAAATTCAACAAGTAGTTCCAAGGATCAGGTGGGATCGAAGCCAAAAGCAAACCCATTTCCAATAAATGAAAGTTTGCTTTGAAAAGACTATTTTAATAGGGAAGTCAATGTTTCCCGTCTAAGTTAGATTTCACGAGGGTTATTTCCAGCATTCCACTCAATAACTGCACTTTTACATCGCGCTAATAGCTTTCGTAAAGTAAAATTTTAGGTAGATGGTATTTTTGTACGTGCAGAAAATATCCACATAGTTGGCAAATGAAAAAAGTTGCTCATTTTTTGACTTCCGTATCTCAAAAGGAAAAACGGAACGTTCACTTTGTTGTCCGTCTGTCTATCTGTTAAGGCCGTTCTCTCAAGAACGCTTGGAACTATCCAATTAATATCAAATATTAAAATCTATAGTCCCTTGAGGCCGGCAAAAAAATCTAACTTCTAAGCCAACAACGCAATCAAAAGATACGGCCGTTTATGCCCCAAATTATATTCGCAACGAAATCGATAACCTGTAAAGTACCTTCTTCCCGTTGACCTAGAAGTATGAAATTTGGCAAGGTCTTACAGCACAATTTAAAAAAAACCGAGAAAAAATTTTTGTAATTACATCACAATATTTTTTTTTGTTGTAACGTACATGACATTCACGCCTTAGCATATAAAAGTTCACACGCTGCGACCAGTACCCTTACCATGAGTACAGTGCACCTAGCCGTAACCATACTCGCTAGCGACAGCGTAAAACGATTCGTATGGGAAATTGCACAGCGCCTCTAGCGCTCACTTAGATAACTAAAGATCGCTAGTATGAGTCCAACGGTAAATTACCTATCGAAATCTGAACGTCAGTTCTAACGTTTTGTAGCTGTTGCCGTAGAATATTGGTACCATGAGTCACAAATTTGACACATGTCATCGAAAAATACCGTATCGACTATGGTTAACTCTTTCACTGACAAATGGGAGCGTATTTAACCGCTATCGACTGTAGTAAGGTAATACGAATTTTCGAAAGAAACTCATGGTAATGGTACTGAGCTAACTTGGCTTAGTGGCTTGAACTTCGTCCAGTAAAACCGAATGACAGGGGTTCGAATCCCATATCGGACATAATTCAAAAATGCTTTTTATCTCACTTGAATGATCAGAATGTCTAGTCTTCTGTATCTCCATCTCCTCTTATTTATCTTCTTTCTAATATTGTCTTCTTTTACTTACATAGTAAAAATCAAAGTCGATATCTTTTCTTGTTTGTCTTCATCGTATTAGCCGCATACTCCTTCTAAACCACGCAACAGATTGTGATACGGCTTTCACTATGATTTAAATATTTTTTTTACAAAAGGCTTATTTACTTTCCATAGTATATTCGATTAAAATTTGTAAGTAAATTGCACCCGAAGCCGGAGCGAAACCAGTTTATTGTAACTTTGTAAGTCTACCTACCAAGCTAAAACGTGCCATCGTCCATTTTTTCGCCTGCACTCGTTTACCACACTAATTTCCTGAAAACTAGTCTTAATGGTTGCTCTTAAAAACAAATGTTTGCGTCCGACGCTGAAAATTAGCTTTCAGCTCTGCGGCGAGAGTGTGTCTGAAAATACTAAAATAAAGACCTGGTCCCACTGCGGGTGAAAAGTCACACAGCTAATGAACCGGGATCACCCGAAAATCCTGAAAAACAGCTGAAGGTAAACTTTTTTTTTATAAGAAGGCAAACGAGCAAGTGGGTCACCTGATGACAATACCAAAGATTGCAGATTGTTGCCAACCCAGAGGGCTAAGAAGGAATACCTCTTGTGACAGTAATTGCACCGGCTGTCTTGCTCTCCACGCCGGAACACAACAGCGCACGCACTGAAGTGTTAGTAGCGATCTGAACCGATACTTGACTAGATAATGCAACGGAAGCTTTACAACTACGTCTATTAACCATAATTGACTAATATGTGTACTCGTATAGTTTATCTGCTTCCGAACGATACAAGCAATTCCTTGTATGAACCACAGGGGCCAATTTCATAAACGCGACAATCGGCAGGTGACAATGACAATTCGCTGTACATTACTGTGTCGACAAGTATCTCTACAGACTTACAGACTTAACATCATAGTGGGCAAGCAGTGTATATCGATTGTCACTGTCATCTATCACCTGTCGTGTTTATAAATTGAGCCCAGGCCCCTATTTTACCAAGCTGACAGGTGACATTTGACAACGACGATTTAGCATAGAAATGTTGTTTTGCTAGCCTAGAATAGTGGATAGTATGTAATTTACTATGTCTACTCTAAATTGTCATTGTTACCTGACATATTTAATTCAAGCTCGGGGTTTTATTCATATAGTTCATTTTATTCAAGTGAAATAGGGGTCTAGAATCACAACACGTGCTCGAAAAATACAAACATGTCATTGTCATGCAGTTTTTAGTTTTACTCGCAGACCAAATCATTAATACTATTTTGATTCACGCCAAAAAAGTTGGCCTACACTGCAATGTTATTCTGTTTACAAAGTTCCATCGCATAATTCTGCCATGTAATTATTTAAATATAATATTCCTGTTGCAATGTGAGCTAGAATAAAAAGCGGCGAGTAATATTTTAATCTACACCCCAGCACTAAAACGTTAATGTTTCGAAAACAAAATAACTTTGCAACAAGCCGCCACATTGTTCGAATCGCAGCATTAATTTAATCTACAATGTAGTGAAATATCTCGAGGCGTTGCATGCAGTTATGCCGTTGGAGATAACGTTGGCAATCACGCTGTGTAATATCGTTTGTTCACAGATATAATTGCAAGGTAACTGTTGCCCGTGTTTAGTGATGTCAAACTGTCGATAGTTTCGCAATCGTCCACGTAAACTGATACAATATGTCGATGACTGCAAGACTATCGACTGCTTACGAGACTACCCATTTCATGCTGTTACAGGCGAGCAGTCATACTGTACTTGAAATTCTTCAATGCAGGAATTAGATTGATATACTTTGTATAAAAGCATCAAAAAAAACTGCACTGCTTAGAGTTTCGTTACTTAAATAAACAAAAATAAATTCTTAAATAATTCCGTGGAGAATTCACATCAAAATTCCAAAATCAGTAAAGATTGCACAATGGATACTATAAGTATATTCGACCAAGAAATTGATTGACCGCTTTTAGATTGTATTTCTGTATTCTTTATTTGGATAAAAAAAAAATACTTAACTGCATATAAACATCCATGACTCGGGCAATCGAGCCTGCAACCTCTATCTTCGTACTGAGCCAGAGTAACAAACCACTACGCTAACGGATCATCACTATAGTTATGTCATTTATATCAGGTAAATTGAATAATATGTATATTTGTCACCGAAATTAGAGCGCGATACGCCACTACAAAATCGTGACTATTGGTGTTATCAGCACGATCGATAATTTGCTCGATAGTCGACCTATTGCCACGCGGCAATTCTATCGATTATCGCTTATCGAGCGGTATCACCACTTCTGTTGCTTTAGCGTAGGTCAAGGTTATTATTTATTGTCGAGCAAGTTGGTGTAGTAAGCAACGTAGTAAGTTACTACTAGTCGAGTTTAGTGCGAGTTACTGTCATAATCTATATTAATAAAAATGAATTGTTGTTCGTTAGTCTGATTAAAACTCGAGAACGGCTGGGCCGATTGAGCTGATTTTGGTTTTAAAATGTTTGTCGTAGTCCAGGGTAGGTCTAAACGGTGAGCAAATATGCCTCCAATAATTAGGCGGTACGAAGTCCGCCGGGTCAGCTAGTATATGATAAACGGAGTAGACTTATAAACAATAGATTGACGAAGGGTATTAAAAAAGTTATTACTGGTATTAATGACAGACCATAATTACATTTATTATTTTTTTCTATTGCGTTTATCTCTTTACTTTTTCTTCAAAGATCTTGTATTTTTTTTTATGAAATAGGAAGGAAAACAAGCAAGTGGGTCACCTGATGGTAAGTGATCACCACCGCCTATAGACACCCACAGAGAAAATATAAGTAAATTAATATAAATCGCAATTATTAACACACACATGCGAGTACTCATAAATTACTGGCGTGAAGCAGTAATTTATACTATATGATGTTCGAAGCTCTTGTAAATTACATGTAAATTGTGTATATATATATGCTGTATGTGTAATTTTATAGACAAATAAATTTGATTGATCGTTTGATTGATGTGACTCATGATGAGACCCTATGCCCAAGAGTAGGGCAACTAAAAAACTGACAATGGATAGGCGACTTTTTGGAATTATTGATTCCTATGAGCGGGGGTGATCACTTCCTAAAAGTGATCCGCATGCCCGTTTATCTCTCTTTAAGTAAAAAAAGGAACTAAAATTCCGTCATAGTTTACATACAGCTCGAAACTAAGCCAATACTCAGAAAACACTATAATGAAAATACGAAATCAAACACTTACAAAAAACCTCACGCATTAACTCTAAAAATAAACTCCATATTTATATCGTCAACAACTGACATAAAAAGTACTACAAAAACTATGAATGGCACGGAAAGCAGCGCTGTTCCGTAATCTCACTGCCACCATTACCAGCAGCTATTTCCCGTATTTTCTAGAACAAAAAATGTGCCAGTAGCTCTCCCCTTTCGCTTCCATATGTAGCGATTAATTGTCACTTTTTCATGCATGTTTGTAGGGGAACAATGAGTTGTTTCAATGCAAACTAGTTATTTCCCTGAACAATAGTGCATTCGACTAATGGAAGCATAACCGGACGACTGCTGTTGGTCCTAGCGACAAAAGGGAGCGATTTAAATATTATCCTTAGCATCCCCGATGTGAGAATGCACAAACCGTGGCTCGCGGGCCACATTGACGTACAGTCAAGGAATTAAATTTTCAACCCACCTAAGGTTCAATAGCATATAGCAAACTGTCACCATAAGAGCTATAGAGCAAGACGTTAGTTAGACATATCGACCTTAATGCATTACGAATGTCAGACGACATTTAAACGAAATGGGTAGGGAATTAAATTCCTTGACTGTACAAGAAAAAGCAACAAATAAAACTCTATCGCAATCCTCAGACAGACGACTATAGCTTATTGTTTTGTGTGCTAGCTCGTATATAGTTCCCGGCAAACTTCTTGAGCAATGACCTTGACTGCGCAGTAGCCGTTTCTAATACAAAACGCGATTTATGCTCAAGACGTTTGCTGGCAACTATATCTGCCTTAAAGGCACTGTTGCACTGCTGTTTTCTAAACGCATCAGCGTCGAACTCGATACCAACGCATCGCCCTGTCTCGCTCACTCGAGCTAGCGCGTTAGAGCAAGACAGGGCGCTGCCCCAGCGTCCAGCTCGTCAATGTAGCGCTTGGAGAATAACTCTCCAGGTCTTAATAAGTCTGTGCATCCCTGCTATAACATGACCGGCCAAGTTAAATTTATCTCTAAGTGCCACCCTTGTTTAAGAAACAAAGTTGCAGGAGGGAACAAAACCTAGGCCATTATGTTTAGGTAATTTTTTGTTCTTTATGAATCCTACTGCTCAGCTGGAAAAGGCATTACTTTATCTTTGATGCTACTCACGTTAACATACATACTCGCATATACATCATACATAAAATCACGCCTATTTCCCGGTGGTGTAGGCAGAGACTACGGATTTCCACTGACTACAATCCTGACATACGACCTTTGTTTCACTTAATCTCTTAACATTATTTTTGCACGCTTAAAAACACCCAGAATCGCTTATTGTTTGAATATCTTTGCCATTTATTTCTGAAGAAGTGGAACTAAAAAGAACCTTATTTTTTTAATGTAAATAAATATGGGGTACCAGAAAAGACCCAGTGTTCTGATTGGTCGATTTTATGTCGTATGCAGCACAAGTCGTGTTCTGATTTGTCGAATCACTGATCAGCGTGCTGATGTGATTGGTCGATTTGCTCTTTAAACAGGCCAACAATGTTTTTGTCTCAGAGAATTCCGTTCCATTCAGCCACCTTAATAAGAACTGTTTTTAGGACTGTTATTATTTAAAAAATCATATTTTTTTGATGAACAAGCTAGTAATTAAACATAAAATCTCAATATTTTGATATTCTTACATTAATAATAGGTTTTTAGTTTTATTACGTCTTGGTACAAACTAAAACTATAAAAACTCTTTGGTAAGTAGTTGTGAATTGGAACAAGTACATTTAAAAAAAAAACTGGAAAAGTAAATCGCACTAGTTCGCAAAAACGAACTTTGCGCACGCAAAACAGCCAAAAAAAGGGCACTTTTTGAGCAACTGTATTGAAAAATATTTTATTACATTTCAAATGTGTTGTTAAAAACAGAATGTGAGTTCTTTATAAACTTTGAGACAATTTTTTATTTTTATCTCTTTGTTGGTCACTAGCTGAACCGCCGCAGTTTATCCCTTGCAATAATCACTTTATGTACCTCGAACCACCTACACAATAGTCCGAAGTGTAATTGAGGCACATCGAGTCGTTAGTGGACGTTTTCGGTATCTCATTCACAAGTTCATGGTGTAATTGAACGTTTATATAGCTGCAAATTGCTTTGGACCTTCAAGTGTGATTGGTTGTTTGGTCTTGATCCATCCATTCATTGATTCAATTGCGTACTAATTGTGATGTGTAGATCATCATTCTTTTGCATGGTTTTCTATTAAAAATATATGGTTTTGGTTTCCGTCTTACTATCTACCTCTATATCAGTACTGGGGTTGTAATAGGTACATGTACTTACATAGTTCATGATTTAAATAATATCGTAATTAAAATCTACACTGCATTTACTAAAAAAAAATGTAGCCACGTTACCCACAACAAACAGAATAATCTCCATTTTAAGGAACTAACTTTTCCCTCTGTTTCTCATGTATGAATTTATTAAATTGCATAAGCAAGCATTAATAGACTGGGAGCAAGATATCCAGGAAGAAAACTAAAATGCAAACAAGTATGCAACCAATACCGAAAACAAGCAAGCTTTCAATTAATCAAGCTGCATATAAATTAGTGTGGAACCATAATCCTATCGGTCTGGTTTCCCCGTACCAGGGGTTAAGGAAGTCAGTCGGCAGTTGCTCCAATGTAGTCCAAACAACTTGACCGGCTATATCTGGGATCTTTTTCAAAGCGTGCCCAAAATTAAGAAACAGGAGAAATCCTCTTGAAGAAATATGAATGAAAAAAATATGTTTGTCGTTAACCCGCAGAAACTAAGCTTTTTTCCACATCAAAACTCATGACATAGGAGGTAGTGGAACTTGTCTATCTAATTAATAGATTCAGGCGTTATTTTGCGGAAATCCATTTCAACCAACTGGAATAAATTACCTTGCTACTCCGCGGAACCAGCGCTGTGCTCGTGCAAGTTAGCTGCGTCTGTGCGTCATGCAAAAACCCACCCTCCTCCGCTTCCACACGAAAGAACATAATATCACACAGACTCAACTACACACTACCACCACTAAACACTAAACAAAACGACCGACGTGCGTTTCGCCTCTGTACTAGGCATCATCGGGATCTAACAGAACGACTGTTTGTCTATTTGTTTAAAGTTTGATCTACATTCGTCTACTACTTACGTGTAATTAAGATAAAACATACAGTCATACTGTCACATTTAGAATATTAAGAGGATAGGATAAATGGGATAAATTTGAATACCCAATACGCAATCACATATCTTTCGAAATTTTTCACATATTTTTTGAACAGAATAGAAAATCGAAGGTCGAGCCAATCACAATGGCAGTTGGGAGTCTCCCCTGATTTAATATGACCTACTTTGCATAGGAAGGGTAACAATTGCAAATAAGGAAGGTTTTCTATAAAGCTCACGTGATAACCCCAATACTGAGAAAAAAAGTACGTAGACGTGGAAGTACGTACACCTAATCCTTATTACGTAATAGGTTATTTACACTTTTCGAAGTGTTAAGTGCGCATTCATGTATTTGGTACTCGCACTTAAGATTGTGTTAAATCTCAAATAGCGTTAGCGAAGCGGAGGAGGGTGGGTTTTTGCATGAACACATGCATGTCGCACAGACGCAGCTAACTTGCACGAGCACGACGCTGGTTTCGCGGAGTAGCAAGGTAATTTGTTAAAGTTTGTTGAAATGGACCTCCGCAAAGTAACGCTGAATCTATTAATTACTCATTTAGCGTTCTCCATACAAACGGCGACCCTCTTAATCGTAATCAATAGCTATGAATAGGCCTTAGGACTACGAGTAGGTTTGTATGTTTTATCTTCATGGTTTTTAAAATATTTGCATAGAAGTTTCATACAAAACAAAAAAGAGTAATTATTTTCCAAACTATAAGAAATATTTTAGAAACAAAACATACACTCCTAGTTCTAAGGTATAACAATCCCATATTCAAAAATCACGGCAACAACATAAGGTTTGGAGGGTGGAAAGCCTTATAGCCGTTTGTATGGAGAGCGCTGGGTACAGAATAGTCTTAACAGCAAAAGCATGAACTTTGCATTAGCACTAAAGGTCAATTTACACTCTGATTGGTGCAAGTGCAAAGCTCATACAGTATGCTGCTACAAGTAGCAAATAATTAAGAGGAGTGTGAACCCAGCCCCAAAAAGCGCTCCCCATAAAAAAGGCGATAACGTTTTCCACCCTCAAAACCTTGAACTATGGCAATGATTTTTTGGTATGTTGTCAATATGCCTTAAAACTAGGTTTATATGTTTTGTTTTTTTCAATATTCTTCATAGATTTGACAATATTTGTATTTAAGGAGTTTCATAAAAAACACAAAAGCGTCAATATTTTTAAAACTATTAAGAATATTGAAAAAAACAAAACATATAAACCTAGTTTTAAGGCATATTGACAACATACCAAAAAATCATTGCCATAGTTCAAGGTTTTGAGGGTGGAAAACGTTATCGCCGTTTGTATGGAGAGCGTTGGGTTCACACTCCTCTTAAGGGTGGTATAATATATTCGTATAGACTGAACTCAATCAGTCAAATCAGTACCAAACTAGAACTTGAGTACGGGCTGTAAGTACCACTGTAAGTCCTGTTTTACACCAGAATAATGCAGACAAAGTTCGTATAAATCGCAAAACATTTAATGTAGATCAGTTTGTTCAAGGAATTATCTCAACGGATGCCTTTAGCTTGCAACGTTGTAGCTATTAAATCGTATCAGTGTAATGTAGACTCAGCAATGAAATTACTTGAAACTTGTTGCAATTTACAGCGATATCTTTCCTATTGGAACTGCTGCAATTTACCGAGGTATATTTTACGAGATTGAAGAATAATACTGGACTTTATTTTGTTTCTAATGTCATTTAGGACGTCTATACTACATGTATAAACGTCTATTAGACAAAAAGGTTATATTTTCTAAACAAAATGTGTGTAGATTTACATTATGCCCCTAGAGCAAAAAAGTATAGAATTTCCCAAATCATTGGTGCTTGATGCACGGGTCGATAAACATGCGATCTGAGGCTCACGGATCTTTATAACCACAAGAGTCGTGCACACAGCTTTCCGTTTTTTCCTGCCTAGAAAGTGGAATTTTCTGCTACCATAGCAGCCCGAGGTGATGTTTAAAATATTTAAACTAAACAGTCTGAAATAAAACAATGAAAACGGTTTATGTAACGTGTGCGTGTATTAACGATTCTAATTCCCGACCTTTTGAGCCTTTTTCAGGTCTCATGTCCACAGGCAGCCTGTCAAAAACAGTTAAAAATACTGATAAATCCATTAGATATCCGAAGATAGTAAATTTATTAAGTGGCAGATGACATATAAACACCAAGGTAACTCGGCAACCAAAACATGACATGAGATATGAAGAGCAGGTAAATTAAAAAGGATATATATATATATAACAGGTCTCCGCCCTTAGTTAGCAGCTGGAGGGACTCCGGCAGCTGGCAGCATCTGATCAGCATGGCGGCGCCAGCTCTCGCCCCCGTCTGTGGTCACGCGATAGTGTAGGCGACCTAGCCTCTCCACTACTCTGGCGAACTCCCACTTCTTGTGTGGATGCGAGTAGCTGCGGACTTGTACCCTCTCGCCCTCACTAAAAGCCTTTCTAACAACCGAGTCAACATTATCTGCTGGTATGCGTGGGAGGATCTCTCCTAGCATTACATGTAGGGTCGTTCTTACATCTCTATTGAACATCAGTTCATATGCACTACGACCTGATTGATTAGGGGTCCGCCTTAGTTGTGTCTTTATTAGGTAAAGTTTATCGTTGAGGGTCCCAGAGTTTTGTTCCATGCTACGTAGAGCTTTCTTCACCGTCTGAACACAACGCTCAGCTTGTCCATTTGACGCTGGATGGTAAGGTGCTGATGTTCTGTGTGAAATACTGCTGCTATTAAGGAATTGCGTGAACTCATTTGAGGTAAATTGGCGTGCATTATCGGACACTAAGATATGTGGGAATCCGAAAACGCTGAAAATTTCCTTAAGCTTGCTGATGCACCAAGAACTGGTCGTTGTCTTTGTTGGGGTAATTTCTACCCATTTTGTAAAAGCGTCTATAAGTATAAAAAGGTGGTATCCATCAATGGGGCCCGCGAAGTCAATATGGATTCGTTGCCATGGCTGAGTTGGTTCCTCCCAATGGTGGATCGGTACCTTCTTTGGTTCATTTTGACTTAGTCTGCATGCTCTACATGATGTTGCCTTGATTTCAATATCCCTGTCAATGTTCTTCCAGTAGACAAAACTTCGGGCTAGAAGCTTCATTTTGACAATACCAAGATGGCCGACGTGAAGTTCGTTTAGTACGGCTTCGCGTAAGGGGCTTGGAATCATGACTCTGATGCCTTTAAGAATACAGCCATCTTGTAATGTAAATTCATTGTCATTATAGCCAAGTTGCCTTAAACTTCTTCCTGTCTGTAGAGCATGTAAAATTAACTGGTATTCCGGATCGTTTTGTGTTTCGTTAACGATCTTTTGAAAGTTCACTGATAAGTTGTGAATTTGATGTAATTGAAAAACGGAATGTTGATCTATTTTGTATTCTGGTGTTCTTTCAGTTGGAAATCTTGATAAATAATCTGCATTAGAATTTGCAGCCGAAGTGCGATATTCAATATCGTAATCAAAACCGGATAGGAAATGTGCATAATGAAATAGTCGCATGGTGCTCATTGCTGGAAGAGTCTTATGGGGGTGGAAAATACTAGTGAGGGGTTTGTGGTCCGTAATGAGAACAAATTTTCTTCCATAACAATAATGAAAGAATTTTTTTAAACCCCAGTGAATGGCCGTAGCTTCTTTGTCAATCTGACTGTACTTTTTCTCACTTACTGTAAGACTTCTGGAAGCGAATGCTATTGGTCTCTCGGAGCCATCGCGTAGTCGATGAGATAAAACCGCTCCGAGGCCTGTTGGTGAAGCATCAGTTGCTAAAGTAAGAGTTTTTCTAGGGTCGAAATGAATAAGAATTTTTTCACTTGAGATTTCAGTCTTAATAGCTTTAAAACTTTTTTCACATTCATCAGACCATTGAAATGGTACACCCTTCTTCAGGAGTTGGTTTAAAGGGTTCGTGATGGTGGCAAGGTTTGGTATAAATCTGTTGTAATAGTTAGCCATTCCAAGAAAAGTACGTAATTCACTTACGTTGGCAGGGCGTTCCGTGTTCATGAGAGCCTGTGTTTTTTCTTTGTTTTTATGTAATCCATTACTATCGATCGTATGACCTAAATAATTTATGCTACGTTGAAAAAATTGACATTTATCCTTGTTTAATCGCAAGTTATAGTCTTGAAGTTTTTGAAATACCTGTTTAAGGCGATTTAATAATTGTTCTTCGGAAATGCCTTGTATTATTATATCGTCAAAGAAACATTTTACCCCTTCTATTCCTTGCAATAGTTGGTCCATAAACTTTTGCCATAAATTTGGGGCAGTTTTTACACCAAACATCAACCGATTAACTTTGTAAGTTCCTTTATGAGTGCTTAAGGTTTGTAGTAATGCGCTTTCTTCGTCCATTTCCATGTGTAAATAGGCCTGACTAATGTCGAGGGTGCAGAATAGTTGACCACCATTCATTTCTGATAGAATGTCTTCGATAATCGGTATGGGATATTGTTCATCCTTAATAACTTTGTTTAGGGTTACCTTGTAATCAGCACACAATCGAATGGAGCCATTGGGCTTGACGATTGGTACTATAGGTGTCCCCCATTCCGCTTGATCGATTTTGGTAATTACGCCAGAAGAACAGAGTCTTTCTATTTCATCATCAACCTTTTGTTTTAAAGCATATGGTACTCGCCTTGGTTTTATAAATACGGGCCTTGTATTTGCAGGTAGACTAAGATGACCTTTGAAGTTCGGAATTTTTCCAAGGTCAGATTTAAAAATGGATTCTGAGAAATCTTTAAGGAGTTCCTTCAATTTGGATGGATTTTCAACCTGTACAGTTTTCACGTCAGCAAGTTCTAGTTTAAATTCTTTCATCCAGCTTCTTCCGAAAATTGCATCGACATCTTGGTCGATTATATATAGTTTTCCATTGAAGCTTTGACCATTATATCTACATTTGACATAAATGACTCCAAACGGGATTATTATTTCTCCCGTGTACGTTTTTAACCTGATGTCAGTCTTATAAATTCTGTTTTCAAACTTCAGTTCTTTATATTGTTTAAGCGAAATGGATGAAAGTGCTGCTCCTGTATCGAATTCCATTTTCACAATTTTTGTATTGATTTCCAAGGTAATTGTATATTTGTCTGATGATTCCGTTCTCAGTAAATGAATGTCGCATAAGCTTTCGACTGAAACGTTTGAGCTATTGAGTTCAAGTTGGTTGTTTGTATTAACTTCTGAGTGTGTCTCATTTGCCAAATCGATTTCTTTTAGGTCTTTTGGATGGCTGCTTAGGTTGCGTTGCATACAAACTTTTTGTAAATGACCTCTTCGGTTGCATCTATGGCAAATGTTTGCAATATGTTCACATTCGTTGGCTCTATGATTGCTTTGGCCGCATCTGTAGCACTTTCCTTTCAGATCTTTAAGAGTAATAACGTCCGGTCGGTTATTCGATGGCAAGTTGTAACGCTGTTGTCTTGAAGCAGTAATTTTGTTCATAGTGTCACTTTCGATGTTTTCCATGTTTGTTAGAAGTTTACTTTCAGATTTACTCATTTCAATAGCTGTTGCAAATTGAATCAGATCTGGAAAGGTCGAGGTTTTGTTGTCCTGGAGAATTTTTGTGCGAATATCCCCGTCCCGTATACCTCTTATAAACTGCAAGCATAGGATGTTATCTGATATAGGTTTTTTACAGCTTTGACATTGAAATTCGCAATTTAAGGTCAACTTTTTTAATTCTGATGCATATTGCGCTATAGTTTCATCTGTATTTTGTTTTCTAATAATAAATTTATGTTGCAATACCCAGATACTGGGTTTCGGGTCTATAAAGTTTTCAAGCGTTTGTGATAGTTTTTCAAATTGCATTGTCGTAGGGTTTTCTGGTGAGCACAATACATAAATTTGTTCATGGAGGCGCGGAGGCAAGGATGATAAGAACGTGTAGGTCTTAATCTTCGGATCAGAAATGTTATTCAAGGTAAGATATAATTCAAGTCGTTTAATGAAATTGTTCATGGATTCTTCTTCATTGAAAGGTTGAAATTGAAATTTAGGTATACCATGATGAAGTTGGGTAACAGGAGGTGAAACATCAACATTGCTTGATGCACTCAAGAAAACTTGGGACTCAATATTGGTTTTAAAACTCAATAATTTTAATTTCAATTGTATTGTTGTTTCTTCAAAATCTTGTCTATATTCTATTTCATTATTAATATTCTCCAGTTCAGTTTCTAGTTCTATATTCGATTGTAATTCTTGAAATTTTTGTAAGTTGTCCGTTAAGGATTGAATACGTACGTTTACTTCATCACTGTTGAAACTTTCTTGACTCAAAATTATATTTTGCGTCTTTGTAAGTATGCCGCGCAGCACTCCCCGGGCCCGGCGGGCTTTGGCTACGTCGAATGGGTTCATTTCGTCGCCAGTGATAAATCCATTAGATATCCGAAGATAGTAAATTTATTAAGTGGCAGATGACATATAAACACCAAGGTAACTCGGCAACCAAAACATGACATGAGATATGAAGAGCAGGTAAATTAAAAAGGATATATATATATATAACAAATACAAACTACCAAATTTTTAAAATGAAATTAAAAATTAAAAAAACAAAAAATGTTATCGTTTCATTACCGCAATAAGAACAAACACAACCAGCGCTTCGGATATCGGCATCTCCTAAAAAGAAAAAAAATACAAATATATAAGCAAACGAATAATTAGAATGGAAGTACAACAGTTATACAGTATGTTGTTAAAAAGCTTGCAAACACCGTTATACAGTCTTGCTAGATTTTCAGCCTTTCCCATGCATATGCCTGAACTGTGTAGCGCCCGTAGTGACAATGCTTTAACAATGCTCGATATAGCATGTTTATGCTGGCGCAAATGGAATGGGACTGCTGTACTGCACGTCTCCGCCATTTAGCGTTGCACGTTTCTATTGCTTTGTGTTGCTAAGTTTGTAGAAAGGAGCCGTAAATGTCCAATACATCGTCAACTTTGAATTCTGGTACTCGCGCAGTAACTAAAGGTACATTGTAGTGTACGTAAAATTGCAGAATTAAACTAAACGGTTTTGGCATCGTACAGTAGGGGAAATATATTCACGTTCCACCTTAGAACCCTATCGCAATGACACGACGCCTTAAACTCCAGGCTGTGTCATACAAATGTCATGCGTATGTCTCTTCGACTAGGTTCTACCACCGTAGAAAATCAATTTCGGATGATGAACTTTAGCGAACCCAATATGGACCCGTTGAAGTGTTATCAAAATTTGTTGTACAGTCAAGGAAGTTGAAACACGTACCACCGTACCACACTTAGTTTTCCGAAAATTGATTTTCGTAATGATCACTGTTCCTAAAATTTTGTTTCCTTAAGTTTTCCTTCCTACAATTTATTTAACTATTAACGTAGTCCATAACACTCAGATTCCGAAAATTTTAAGTAATAACTTCACTGGAACTTCACTGGAATTAATGGAAATAATAATTTTCTGTGCTGTTACAAAAAAATACCTAACACCGAAGGCTAAGGCGGAAGCTTCGCTACGCTTCGCTCCCGCCTTAGCCTTCTCAACCTAACCTATCCGAGTCACTTCTGCCCTAAAAGGTCTTGCTCGCTCGGTTCGCTCGCTCGCTGCCAGCGAGGTACCGATTAGGGAATACGAAAAGGTGTAAAATAGATATGATGATGAATAATAGTCTAAAAGATGGTTATTTTGAGAAAATATAGGAAAACAAATAGTAGTATGATAGATGTTTATTGCAACGGACATTATGAAGTTGAATGATTAGGGATTAAGAACGTTAGGAACAGAGTAGTTATGAGTAGTGATTATTAGGATGTACATTTTTAGGGACAACATTTTCGGACTTCCGATAATCGACAATTAAAATTTAGTTCAACTTTGGCGCACCCCACTTCAACTCTTGTTTTTGCCGTTTAAAATGGACTAAGAGAAAAAGAGGTTACATAAAGCGAAAACTTACGAACTATTCTAATTTAATTTAGTCATATTATCAAGAAATAAACGGCCCCATAAATTATACCATGTTTAATGGAAAGGCAAACGAGCAATTGGGTCACCTGATAATAACTGATCACCATAGCCCATAAGCACCACCAACACAAAGAAGACTATAGACGCGTTGTTAACCCATAGGGCTAAAATGGAATTTCTCTTGCGACAGTAATTTCAGCGGCTGTCTTTGCTTCTACGCCAAACATAACGGCGCAAGCACTGTTGCCTAGCGGTTTGATTAGCGAGCAAGATTGTAGTAGCGATCTAAACGGACCTTGCACAAGGTTTCATCACTCGTTTTGATCGTGTATATGATAAATTACTAGTTGTTGTTTAACTAAATGGAACAAATTACCTTGCTATTTTGCGAAACCAAACACGCATGATTTCGCAGAGTAGCAAGATAAGTTTATAACGTTAACGGGTTTATAATTTTAAAACCTTTGTTAATTTACCTCGACTTTTCGACCATGTTTTAAGGGTCGTAGTAATGGCGGTGGTGATGGTAGTAGTCTTTACCATGGCCGTTGAAACATGGTCGAAACGTCAAGGTAAATGAACAATGATTTTATCGCGTTAAAGTCTAGTAAATGTGAAAATCGCCAAAGATTAAAACAGCGAGATAAGTCCTGTTTGCTGATTTGGAGTTCCGCGAAGAGACGTTTGAATCCATTAATTAGTTGTTGTTTATTAATGTTGTTATCATTATCTCTGTGCATAATATGCACATATATTTTGGCCACACATATTATGTGTGACCTAAAGCTAGTTACACATGTACATAATTTTCCATGGGAATAATTCACAAACATTATTTGCAGCACGATTTACACAATCGACTTGATTTCACTATTCTGTAACAGTCTGTTAGTTTGCATTTCAACAAAAACATAATAAATACGTTTGTTGAAGGTCACCAGGTGGTGACACCGATTCGGAATAGTAACAAATATAAAAAGAAACATCACAAATCACGACATTACAAGGTGAGTTCTGAAATACATTCTAGTTATTAGGATTTTTCTTTATCTTTTTTATACATTCTTGATCTTTCTATATATAGTTTAAAGTCGCTATCCGTTCCTGCCTGTCCTAAATCCTTATAGTGTGTATTTTCGGCAGCCTTCTCCTTCTAAACCACGCAATAGGTTTAAAAACGGTTTTCTCCATCGTCTAGAGAACTTTTCCGGAAGATTTTTATGTACATTAGATTACATCCCTTGGATGCTGATTTCATAGTTGTATTCTAAACTAAAATCTTTGGCGTCTGGTAACACTTGATCCTGCAAACCCAACATCCGCGCTGCGCGCTTACCAATTACGCCACAGAGTACAATAAAAGATGCTGCTATTTTTTTCAATGTGCTTCTTTGTTACGGTCAGTACATTATTTATTTTAAGGTATAACTACCCTCGGTAGTAAAATTTATCAAAGGAAAAAAAACTATAAAAAATCGGTAACAAAATTTAAATCAAATGAAGGTATGCCTTAAACTGCACAATAAACGGAACTTATCTGCATTTGCACGTAGTGAAAACACGCGACACTGCAAAACGGCATATCACGCGACAGCTTCAAAATCAGAGGTCCACGATTGTCAATAAAAATAAAACGTTTAAATTGGTTTTATGTCAAGTGGGAACGACGTAAACAGGGGCCACTGGAACGCCTGACTGCATTTGAGAAAGGAAGACAGTAGGTCTAATATTTTGTGCTTTCGGAGCGCTTTCATTTAAGGCTCCTAAGCAACGCTACAATTGCAGCCGAATTAATGTCAAGGAATAACTCTGACTTACCAAACCCATTGTCAAAGCACTTTTTGATACAATTTATATACTCCATGACAAAGTCCATTGCCTATGTCTTTTTCACTGGTTCCTCATTTTGGAGACAACTTCTTAGTGTTGCAGCGGATGCTCAGAATTTTAATCAGAAAACTTTAGTGAGACTCAGACCTATAATAATTTTAAGCACAAAGGAGCACATACGCGCCCGCGACCGTGACTTTGCTCGTCAAGCCACGGTCGTGAGCGCCCATTACTTAGGACCACGAGCAGGTCCGAGTTTATTGCGCGGGAATTTATTAGACCCATAATGGTCCTCAAAAAACGGGTAGATAAAAAGTCTAGATAATAAATACTATTTTTATACGTAATTTTGGCATCAATAAACGTAACTTTATTACCCAAAGATACGGAAACAAACAAATTCAAAGTCAAAGTCAAAGTCAAAATATTTTATTCAGATTAGGCTTACAGGTAGCACTTATGAATGTCAAAAAATTTACCACCGGTTCGGAAAAACCTCTGATGAGAAGATACCGGCAAGAAACTCAACGAGGTTTCAATTTAATTCAATTCACTACATTTATTTCAGATTATTAATCCATATTGGGTTAGTAACAAAATGTCTTATGAGCTAGTGTTAGTACTATTATAAAAATCACAATTAAAGCACCATATGGAGCTGTACCCATCTCCGTAGGAGTGGGGAGTCCCAACGGTCAGACAAGACGCGCAAAACACATAGTTATGTTTCAAATACTGTGCACAAATTGTAACAGAGAGCCTCAATTTACAAACTATGTACACATAACATCCTCGGCACAGATACAAACATTCATATTTACCACAAACAAGCCAAGTCTGTCCCTCACGGGAATAACGAATTGAATTGGTAACGCCTCAGCTCCGTAGTCAGATTGTTTACGCACCGCATTCAATGGGAATCCGTTCCGCCATTATTCCGTGTGACCTGTATGAACTCACTTACTTCTTCGTCATCATCTTTTCTATCCGGGAACATCAATTACTGAACATAGGTTTTCCCAAAGACTTCCACTACGTACAGCCTTCTACATCCACCAGTGTCTAGCTGCCTTAACCACGTGATCGATTCATTAGCACGAGGCCTAACTTAAGCCGCGTCTCCGAGTTCGTGGTCTCCATTCGAGAACCTTAATGCCCCACTTCCCCACAATTCTCCGATTTATATGCCCAGCCCATGGTCACTTCACCATGCAGACGTGGAAAACTAACTACTTACTTACTGGATTCGAAGTTGTTACAAATAACACGGTGCCACAATCATCATTCAAATGACGGAACGGGTTCAAATCACATAATGGCTATTTGATTTCCAATCTTGTCATAGCTGCTGTAGTTCTCTCCACTGTCAGCACTTTGCTCGTCGGCTCGCACATTTCAACCCATTATATTTATTGCAGCGGAAAATTGAACTCGGAAGCGTTAACGCTTATACAAGCAGTCCGACTTCAAACAATTAAAGCCAAGATGCTGAGTGCGATTCAGCGATAATCTTTTACCATTTTTTCACGCAGATTATTTTCTACATTTTTAAAATAAAAATGCGCTCCGATTTGCACATCTTTAGCTAAAAGCAGAAATAAAAGAGATGAGAAAGAAACGAAAGCAATTAAGAAAACAAGAAATTCGAAATCATGTTGAGCTACCGTTTTGTTGAACAACGGTGGAAGAATGTATTGCTAAGCATCTTATTTATCTTTTCGGAGTGGCCCATATATTTTTACGTTAAGCTTTATAATCTTATTATCTGGACTACGGGTGTTAGAATCTTAGGAAGCAAAGCCCTTGGATACGTTGCCATTTAATCCGAATGCAGGGATGAAGGGCGAGTAGATATCTAACGAGCAAGAACTACAAAATGGCAATAAAATAATTAAAAGTAAAGCAAGGCAAATTTGTTTTCGCCTGGTAAGCTTTGGATGAAAAGAAATGACAAAAAAAAAATGAACGGAAAGGAAATATAGGTAGCCAATGTGATTTTGTTGTTAAACTTAGATCCTAAAAAAATAGTTAATCAATAAGAAAAAGCAAATTAAAATATTTTTTGATTATAAGTAAAGGCAATATTGACAAAATTCAATAAAAGATATTAAAAAAAAACATAAAAAGATTGACGTCGTTTATCGATTTATCAACGAGAATCGTAAAGAATTATAATCGAAGGGGTGTGCAAGTTGTGAAGTACTTATAAACTCCATAAATAAATGTAAAAACTACAAAAGCGGGGTTACACTTTGAAAAAGTACTCCTACTGAGACAATTATGGTGATTTCTGTGATTGTGAACTATTCTAATTCAAGTCCAGGAGCTTAACAATTTACGAGTAAATTAGTTTATGAAAAATCATCATCATCATCAACATCATACCAGGAAGAAGATGCCCTCTTCTGGGCAGGCATAGGCATAAATAATTCGTATACTACATAAAAGATGATTGTGGAGCATCGCTTTGTCACAATAAAGTAGGTAAGTAGGCTTCACCACATTTCACGGTGACTTAAAACTTTATTGTCACTCGATTCACATTCAAACAACTATATTGAAAAATAAATTACTGCCAGACGTCATATTTAGTTAGTGACATGAGACACCAAGCCACAAAAAATATTTTTTGCCAACCAATCTTTTGTATGTAATAATGATACGCTACGAAAAATTCCTTTTAAACCTCAAAAACTTCATAATCTCTTCTGAACTCCGTAGATATACTCGCGAGTTGCCAAAGTTCACCGACACCCGTCGCTAAATATGTCGAAACTTGGCCGATCGTGTTCACCGATTTACCGTCGAATGCCGAACTCAAAGTTTGACGCATAAAATTCAAATATAGATGGAATTCCAATACACCGCGTGTTTGAGTTGTGAAGCCACACGTAAGATGTCGGTAGTTGGTTTCTACTTATTTGATTCGTATGCAATGATATTATAATGCATGGATATACAGTCAGCGTCAAATATACCAGAGCGGACTCGACTCTATTGTCAAATACGCTCGGGCGTGTTCAGATATTTTTGACCACCTTACCCGCTCTGGTATATTTGACGCTGACTGTACAGTGTCATACTAAATGACAGCAGAAAAACGGCCCGACATGAGAATACAGGTTGACGCCAATGTCACAAATGCAAATGATTAGTTTACCATTTATAGTCATTGGATTTACAACTTTACGTCTAACTGCATAAAATAATAATTTAGTAAGTGTCGTTGCAAATAAGTTTTTTTACAAAATAATAGTATTGACAGCAGCGCCGTCGGTCCGACAGACTGACAGCGCGAGCGATTGTCGGTTTATTGTACTTTTGTTCAACTTTTGATACGGCCATATTTTAAACACTGACTAGAAGTCCATTACTTATAGGTCAGTGTTCGTATGGCATGAGTTGGTAAGGTTATCTCATATAAATAACATAGCGTAGAAAGAATAATAAAATTGAAAGCGATGTCTTATTAGCTGATCTCTTTACTTGAAATGGCAATACAATGTGTCAAAAAGAGACGACTACATACTCTAAACCTCCTCTTCAATTGACACCCTGTACACCATCAATAGACAAAATGGTTACATTAAGGTAGTAAATAAATAAATAAATAAATAAATAAATATCTCGGGACAATTTACACCAATTGACCTAGTCCCAAATTAAGCAAAGCTTGTACTATGGGTACTAGACAACGGATAAACATACATATATAGATAAATACATACTTAAATACAAATAACATCCATGACTCGGGTACAAACATTCGTATTCGTCACACAAATATTTGCCCATACCAGGATTTGAACCCGGGACCTCTTGCACAGTAGGCAGACACATGTGCCACTGTGCCATACAGGTCGTCAATTACAGGTAGTAAATTTTAAGTTTTTCTTATTAATTTTCAGGTTTTACTACCTGGACTCACACCAAAGGTAACGATTTTGACAGTTTCGGGCGTACATTTGACATGTTTAGAGCCTAACTATATCCATGCTTTAGTTCTTCATACAAGGGTTATCTAGACTACATGAGCATGCGCACAGTTAATTTTAGATTCAGGCTTCTGAATACAATATCCGTGTTGTCACCGACACTCAATGCAATGACGAGGTTGGTTTATTGTTTTTATTCGAACTAGCCTCTACTATATTTAGTGCTGTGCACGCAGATTTTATTCAGGACGATATACTTACAAGAAAATCTTAATCATTTTGGAACAAGAGGGACATTATAGAGATTATTTTTTGAGTCTATGTACCTATTTTTGTTGACTGGATCCTCAATTTAAATTTGAAGTAACAACAATCAGTTACTGCTCTTTTGAAACTGCAATATGTTTTTGTAGTAAGTGTGCATTCTTTAATTTACTCGTACTCGAATGACGTCTATGTACTTTCTTTATTTTCGATTCTTGATATTCTTGGAGCTGTTTCATGCATATCTTCCTAAAATCATATATATCTTACTATGTATTAGTTTTTTCTCATATTGTCATTATTTTTATATCTCTTGACCGCTTCTACGGTAAATTGTAGGTGTGATCATCTGCATCCGGAATGATCATCAAGAGAATCAAACATTCGATTTCGTTATCACTGTTAGACTATAAACGTTTCTTTCTGATCAAAATACTTCATACCTCCAGTGCTTGAGCCAAGAAAAACTATGAGTTATTAAGCTTCAACGTATCTGCCGACATAAATCCTTTCACCGTGAAATATAGCAGCGCGTGCAAGGAAAAATGTTTGATAATGGGCATTAATAACGTAGGCACTTGTTCCACAACTTTGCTAAGGACGCCCGCACGTTCCTGATATATCGAAGAAGTCGTCTTGGAGAATAATTTGGAATTTAGAAGCTGCCATCATAAAAACTTTATACTTTACCTGTGGCTTGGCAAGACTCTCTATGCTGGAAACTTAACATTATCTTAAAATATAAGTATTCTATCGTGTTCGGATATCAGCTCACATTTAAGTTAGATTTAAGTTAACTAGTATTTCCCTTTCAAAAGTGAGGATTATGATTATGCGGGTGATAGGACCTTGTGCAAGGTCCGTCCGGATCGCTACCACCATCTTGCTCGCTAATCGTGCAGCTAAGCAGCAGTGCTTGCACTGTTGTGTTCCGGCGTGGAGAGCAAGACAGACGGTGTAATTACTGGCACAAGAGATATTCCATCTTAGTCCTCTGGGTTGGCAACGCATCTGCACTCTCTTTGCTGTGTGCAGGTGTCGTTAGGCGGTGGTGATCACTTACCATCAGGTGACCCACTTGCTTGTATGCCTTCCCATTTCATAAAAAAATATATACCGCAAAAAAGAACCGGCATAAAACTAACAAGCTAGTCAACCAAGAAATCACTTTTTAACTTTTAATCAAATAACAAAAAGGAGATTCAAAAACGTGAAGTTACAAAACGAAAGGCAGGTCAAAAGGTGGAAGTTATAGACGAAGCTCAAGTTCCACTACAAAATATAGTTCAGTTTATATCTTCCCTGAAACTAATTTCTGTAGATATCCATCTTCATAACAAGCCATTAAATAAAAAACTTAATATCTCTCTATATTGCTTGCCAAACAGCATATACAGCATCAATTAGTTATACTAATCTATTCATCAATCGTACTAAGTGTGGATAT
Organism: Ditula angustiorana; assembly: GCA_963691745.1. Taxonomy (NCBI): domain Eukaryota; kingdom Metazoa; phylum Arthropoda; class Insecta; order Lepidoptera; family Tortricidae; genus Ditula; species Ditula angustiorana. The sequence goes on from OY829495.1 coordinate 6,348,831, forward strand.
TGCCGTCGATACCGATTCCCAATTGATAGATAACGTGGTTAATTGCACAAATCATCTCGAGATAACTAATAGCGCAGACACATGTAACGGTGATCTAAGAGAAGATAACTACTAAAGTGATATAGATTGATTAGATAACCGGGAAGATCGAAGGAAGCAAATTAGTACACAGTTTCGGTGTCAGGATTGCACTGATGACAAAAATATGCAAATTATATTTAATTTACAAACTGTGAAATAGCAAGGTTCGTTTTGTGTTTAAGCAATTATGACGAGTTGCAGTCCATATGATGTTCCTTTAAGTCCAACGGCTTTATGTACATCTACATAAATTCATAAAGTCACGCTTGTTTCTCATAGTGGTAGGTAGAGACCACGGATTTCCATTTGCTACAATCCTGACTTACAACTTGTGCTTCACTTACTCTCATAACATTCTTCTGCTTATCTCCATCTCTCGTTTCGAAACAGCTTTTTAGTTAATTGTTTGTTCAAGTAAAATGCTTCATTAGCATCTCTCACTTGACGCAATTCCAAAAGCTTTTTATTTTCATAAAATAGGAAGGCAAGCGAGCAGACCGAGCGAGGAGACCTGATGGTGAGTGATCACCATTGTTCATAGACACCCACAACACCAAGGAGATTGCAGATGCGTTGCCTACCAAGGGGGCTAAGTTGAATACCTCTAGTGCCAGTAATTTCACCGGCTGTCTTGCTAGCCACGCCGGAACACAACAGTTGCTGCTTAGCGCTGCTGCTTAGCGGCTAGATTAGGAAGCAAGATGGTGGTAGCGACCGGACGAACCTCGCACAAGGTCCTACCGCCAACAACCGCGCTTTTTTTAAACTAGACTTTGCCATTGTTGGTTGACAACATTATGTTACTAAACGAATACAATGTCCAAGGAAACAAAGCTAATTCAACTTCGGTCGCCACCCGCAAATCCCTCTCAAGAGAGACTTTTTTCTACTTCTTAATCCTACTCGGTACAAACACCCTAAGTGTTAATCAACAACACTAAGGCATGCCCGTTGAACAAACAGCCAGTAAATAACGATAACTGAACGCCTAAATACAGTGCGGGTACGTTAATTAAGAGTAAATCCTGGCGCGAGCGTGTCGTCGGCGCCGACGTATAATGTGAGTGACAGTGATTGGAGCGTGGCGTTGCCAATTAGGCCTTTTCAAACAGGTCTCGGTGGAAAACATTGGGCTAATTCCGCGTAAGGACTGCTGCATGGCGAAGCGGTTTGGAAAAAAGCAGGAAATTACTAAAAAATACCCAAATCACTTTAGGTGTGCATATAATTTTTGAAGGGTTCCCTCGATTTCTCCAGGATCCCATCATTAGATCATGACCTGATGACAATGGTATAAGTACTCTTTCAAACAAAAAAATAATATCTCAAATCGGTCCTACCATCTTCGAGTAATCGGGGAACATACATAAAAAAAAGATCGCGACGAATTGAGAACCTCCCCCTTTTTCGAAGTCAGTTAAAACGCAGGAAGCTACTTTTTTATGAAGTGGACCCAAAAGCAACATGCGTATCACCTTTTTCGGGTGGTAGGATCTTGTGCAAGATCCGTCTGCATAGCTTCCACAATTTTGCTTGTTCATTCTGTCGTTAAGCAGCAGTGCTTGCACTGTTGTGTTCCGGCGTGGAGAGCAAGACAGCCAGTGTAATTACTGGCACAAGAGGTATTCCAACTTAGCCCTCTAGGTTGGCAACGCATCTGGAATCTTCTTGGTGTTGCGGTTGTCCCTAGGCGGTGGTGATCACTTACGATCAGGTGACCCACTTGCTTGTTAGCCTTCTTATTTTATAAAAAAAAATGTGTATCAAGCACAAGCCTTCTCGATACGCGTTTACTCGCTACGTAACTCAGTGCCTATCTCTACTGCAGTGGCCCTAACATGACTGGCCAAGTTTAGTTTATCTCTATCTGCGTCCCTTTCTTATGACACTAGTTAGACAGAGACACAGGGAGGGGTTAAACTAAACCTGGGATGTCATGTTAGGGCCGCTGGACTAGTCAGAACAAGACGGACTGAGTTATGACCTTTTTAAGTACTTTCTGCAACTAGTCCATCAATTGTGATAACTATTCTTAAATCCAACTAATCCTGCTAATGTTAGAAATGCGAAAGTAATTCATTATATTTGAACAAACTGAAACAAATTACCTTGCTACTCCGCGAAACCAGTGCCGTGCTCGTGTAAGTTACCTGCGTCTGTGCGACATATATATGTTAATGAAAACCCCACCCTCCTCCGCTTCTACACGAAACAACATATCACACAAACCACCACTAAACACTAAACAACACGATCGAGGCGCGTTTCGCCTCTGTACGAGGCATCATCTGGATCTAACAGTACGACCGATCGCTACTTGAGCGAATAGCGTACATGATGTACGGCATTCGGTGTACGAGCACGGCATTGGTTTCGCGGAGTAGCAAGGTAATTTGTTCCAGTTTGTTGAAATGGACCTCCGTAAAGTGAACGCCTGAATCAATTAATTAATTATATTTGAATATTTTGATCTTTTGTTCAAACATTTGTTCCTTAATCACGCATTAACAGCTGGACAGATTTAAATAAAATTTATCAGACAAATAGATCATGTTCTGGATTAAAATGAAGGATACTTTTCATCTCTTAAAATGCACAGAAATGAATATGACGCGCGCGAAGCCAAAAAAGGCTTTTAAATTTACAATTATGTCAAATTGTACCGCTGACCGCGATTTCCACAAGCGCATGGAACGAGGCGAACGAGCCTATATTCTTTCCTTTACGAGTACTGGCAGTATTTTTGATATTACAGATGCCCATGCCGTTTTACCCCTTCTTAAAAATAATGGGAGTAGCCCTCCCCGCGAGAATAAGGCCACGGCCTTATTCCGCCCGGTCTTAATGCGATAAGCGATGAAAGCACCAATAATCAATAGCGAGCGCTGACTAAAGAGAGTTTCGTCAAACACCGGCACGGCGGATCTCACACAGAATCGTAATTGTGAAAAAAATAGGGGAAGTACGTGCTAATTTTGTTTCTTTTTTTTATACAATATAAAAGGCAAACGAGCAAGTGGGTCATCTGATAGTAAGTAATCACTACCGCCCATAAACACCTGCTACACCAATGAGATGGCAGATGCGTTGCCAAACCAGAGCGCTATTCAAATGGCAGATGGAATTCCTCTTGTGCCAGTAATTGCACCGGCTGTCTTTCTTTCCACGCCGGAACACAACAGCGCAAGCACTGCTGCTAAGCGGCAGGATTAGCGAGCAAGATGGTGGTAGCAATCGGGACGAACCTTGCACAAGGTTCTACCTCCGGCAAAATTGATATTTAACTAGGAAAGGAAGAATATTTGTAAGCTTTAACGTCACCCTGGGTCGTAACTAGCATTTTACCTCCCTCCACTCCATGCTACTTGCCCAGAAAATCTTACTTTCCATCCAAGGGAAGATGTAAAACTCTATCACTTCTGTTTCATAAAAAAATCATTTAATGAAGTATAAAAATAATGAACGAAATTTTTTACTTCTCAGGGAACCTGATGGAAACTAGTAACACAATTTGACAGATAAAAAGTGATTATAAGTCATTGAAATTTTGTACGTTTATACTTTAGTTGTATGTCAAAGGTGGAAATGGAATCCGTAAGGGTCTACAGATGTCATGAACTGGTGAATGTTATGGTCAGATCTAGTGATGGGTAATTTTCCGAAATTTTTCAAATCATAAAAATTTTACTGTTTATTTTTCAGAAAAATAAATAAATGGAAAAATAATGGAAAATATTGTTTCATGTAAAATTTAGTCAAAAACAAATAAAAATAGGTTTTACTGAAAAAAAAACTATACCAAAATTACAAGGGTAATATTTTCTTTCGATTTCATCATTTCTATTGTATAGTTATGTATTTTTAATCGTTAAAGAATAAATGACAATTTTATTTCAGTGTAATTATACTTATTTTTAATCATAAATTTGAAAAATATCAGAAAATATTATTATAAACTCACGCCTGTTTCCCTTTGGGGTAGGCAGAGACCACAGAACGCCATTTGCTCCGGTCCTGGCATACTTCCCTCGCTTCCTCCACGCATATTAGAAAAATATTGGAAAAGTATAGGTATATTTTTCTTTTCTTTTCCGAACGAATTTTTTTCCATTACCCATCAGATCAGTCTTTCAGACAAGACAAATCAAAGCCCGATCACATCACGTAACCGAAATTATCATCTGTCAACATCAATTTTTGATCTCGGGAGTCTACGTTAATGGTAAAAATAGGAATTAAAAAATCGAAACAACTTATCTGAAATAGAACTTTAGTATTGTAATAGTTTTATACAATTTCTAACAACATTAAACCCCCAGCTACCTCCATTAGAGCATTATTTTAAAAACACCATCCACTTAAAAAAACCGCAGAACCTTTTCAAGTTTTCTCCTCAGTAATAACCTTATAACGACACAAGTGCTTTAACTTCACATTGTAACATAAACCTTGTTCTTACAGTTTACGGTCCACATTTCATTTTGTATGCCTTTGAAAGTTTTCTCAAGAAACCAAGACATAGTTAGGTAATGAGAGACGGACACACGCTGTGGGCAAATTGCTTTCAGATGACATATTACATTAGTGCCAACATACGGTCGGTACAGAATATTAGAAACTGCGTGTAATATAGAACTACATTTATTTGTTTAAGTTAAGTAGCATGCTGTAGTCGCAGGAAGACATGTTGCTGTAGTAATAACTCGTTTGGGGCTTCAATAAAATATTCATAAATCGTTTGAAACAATGTTACTATTCAGAAAAATGAACGAATGACAGATGGCGGCCGCGTATTGGCAAGCGCAGCGTAGGACGACCAGCCACAAGATGGTCCGATGACCTCATACAGGTGGCAGGAAGGCGCTGGTTGCATGCTGCTTCCAACCGGCCATTTTGGAAATCCATGGAGGAGGCCAACAGTGGACTTCTTGTGGCTGAGATGATGATGATGATGATGATGATGATGATTCAGAAAAAACCACTGCCAATCCCTATGGCTCCAACATCGGCAACAGGCATATCGGCTCCATTGACAGAAAATGGATGGCAGTATGAGAAATATCTAAACTTCATTTTTTATGTGGTACCTAATAACGACGCATATTTTATATAGCATGACTTTCCCGTAGGAAAGGTGCAACATGCCTTTATTTTTTTGCATACCGTATTGTCAAACCATGATTGGAATACAATTGGATAGTATCGTCAGCACACTGTCATTTTATAGACTTGCGTCAAGCATCATTCCTATATGTATAAAATGACCGTGGGCTGACGCTACTCTCCAATTATATTCTAATCGCGGTTTGAACAAGGTTCCGGTTAAAACCAGAAACTTTTTTTGGATCACCCACTATATTCTGTTAAAGAGTAGACATTTTTAATCAGTTTTTATCAGTACTTATAAATTGTATTTTTTTATTTTACTTCCATGTTCCCTGGAATTTTCATGTTGAAATTCCAAGTTTTCATTTGGACTTAGTTTTAGTGTATAATGCTTATTTTTATTTTTATTTTATTATGTTGACAGACCAATGTTCATTTTGTTTTAGTTTTAATGTTTAATGCTTTTTATGTAATTTTGACGATCTCAATATAAAAACGTGTAATTTGATATTTATATGCAATTTATAATTTATTTTATATTAACTGAATAAATAAACTAAACTAACCTATGATATTTCCAATTCGTCCGCAAGCGTCGTGTATTTTGTAAATGTTCGAATTTTACTTACAGCTCGGATAGAGAAAAATCGAAAAACCAATTCTCTATTCACGGCTGAAAAGCGTGGAATATTGTCTGATAGAAAAACAATGTGAATAGAATTCGATTGAATAAAGTTTATTCGGTGTAAAAACAAAAGAAAAATACTTTTTTTGTAATCGAAATTTACTTTCGATTATTGTCAGCAAACTGACGTTGCATGTTCGAGTCCTGCCATTACCCTATTTTTCTTTGTGTTGGCATTATATAGCATTTAAATTTAATTTGAATGTTTAAAAGAAAAATACATTACTGGATACCATTTGATAAATCAATGAAAATAATAATCATTCCCCTGACTTGTCATTTATTTGGTTTGATTTGGCTTCACTGGAATCTGCCTTGCCAGGTTTCGGCAGAATGATCATCTGAACTGGCCAATTGAATTTGGAACGCATCATGAACGCATGTTCCTAATTTAAAAAAAACGTAGCGGTTTAGGCTAAGCGAAAGAGCGAAAGGATTTTCAGAAATTCCACCATTATAGGGGTGAAAGGGGGGTGAAAGTTTGAGTGTAGTTCAATATCTACGTGAACAAAGTAACGGGTAAAAGCTTGTTTAATTATAAAGAACTCTTTCTTATAGAGAAGATCTTAAGCGCCCCATCCTTAGCACTCTCGCAGATGTTCAATAGCATTTGAATCACTCAAATTAAAAGCTTTTGAGCTTAAACGGAAGCTTAAAGAGCACATTCAGGAGCTTTTATTTTTAGTGCCGGTGCGTTTCTGCATTTTGTTGAATTTATGATCACGAATGAATATTTAAATACTCGTTGCTTTACCTTTCGAGCTTTGAAGTTTTTTAGTCCGATGTTAACTTTTTATTTAATTTGCTGTACAAAGTAATTATATAAATATATTTTATTTTGCAAAATAAATGTTACACATACGTGCATATTTGAATCCGCTATTTGTACATTCAGTTCTGTGACATGCAATAAAGTGTAAATAAATGAATAAAACTTAAGTAAATCGAGAAAAAAAACACCATTGTACTGTTTTGAGCATAATCGGGGACGCAGTTTTGTCAAAAAAAAAAACAGCTATTTTTAGCGGAGAATTTTATAATTTTCATATCGGAGAATTTTATATATGTATAAAGAGATGCTCTTTTTTACCGAAAATTATCTCTGTACGGTTTTGTGAATGACTGTCTGATATACGAGTGCAACAGAAATATCCTAAATGTAACATAGACATTTAAAACAAGAAAATATTCCTTGAAGAACTCAAGAAATACACAAAGGAGACTCTTTTTAAAAGGGGTGAATAAGAATGGTGCGATATTTAAGAAGAAACAGTTTTTTTAAGGTTTTTATAGTGTTTTTTATTTTTATTAGACTCCTTAAGATAAATGAAATCACATGTTTTATTCACATTTCAAATTCATCTTTCATTGAAAATGGCAGTTTTTTAAAGAAATATTTTAAATTTCTTTCTCGATGTCTCGATGTAAATATAATATTTTCATGTTTTCGCGACTTGTAGACATAGACATTGATCGAAAACAATTTAAACGGTCTACATCGCGTATATTGCAAAGAATCTAATTTCCGGCGTTTCGAACCCTTTTCAGGTCTCATGTTAACAGACAAACTGATTCAATGTATTCAAATACACTTAAAAATTATTAAAGTATTTTTCTTAAACGTTACCCCAAAAGAATAGGGATATTAAAAAAAGGTAAAAATCATCTACGTTCCAAGTTGCGGGCTAGCACTTATGAAATGGTGTCTTAAGTATAAACCGCGTCTCAAACGGCCACGGACCTGCAGGGCATTCTTTAAACTTTGTTATCAGCTCGTGATAAGTCCAGCAGTATCCCATTATTCGGGGCTATGGCACCTTTTAAGTCTATTTCTTGAGACCATCTAACGACTGACACCTTCTAAGCCCTTAAGGTTCACTTTGAAGTTTTAATGCCCCAATTTAAATAATTGAAACCTCACCTTGCTGTTGCCTTTCAGAAACCTTGTCCTTTTTCGAGCGCTATCACTTTAAGTAATTGTTTTTTTTAATGATTGAATAGAGCGTTTGTGGCTTAGTGGTTAGGCGGATGGACACGTGATCGCGAGGTACCGAGTTCGATCTCCAGCGGTTGCCATGTATTAATGAGTTTTTCTCACTTATGTATGTACATTTTTTATGTGGGTAGGGTAGTAACCGACGCTTTAACGGCGAGAGAAAACACCGGAAGGAGAGTTTGACTGGTAGAGAATGCCTCTAGGCATTAAGTCCGTCTTTTGTACATTTCATAGTTAAGTTTGTGCAATACAGATTAAGTTAGTAAGTAAATAAATAAATGTGTAGCCATGACCTTATTGGTTTGAACTAATAAACGGAACAAAGCACTAGCAGAATGAATCTCGAATGATTGCATTGACTCAATGTTTAATACAAAAAATAGCTATCTTAATAATGTTTTTACGTCTATAATTATTTGCGAAATATCAATCCTATTAATTCCTGTTTTAAACAATAGCTATTTATCATTAAAAAAATAATTTGCATTTCAGTTTAGGAAAAACTAAGCAATTACTAAACAATTATAATCAAATTATCCCTGCGATTTTTAATGGCGTCACGAAGATTTATTCATTTATTATGTATTTCACATTGGTATATTTTAATTTTTAATTAAGACCTCTTTTTTTTTGAAGACAAATTTTATGTAATGCCTATTTAAACCTGCATCATCGAAATGCCGCGCAGCTTACATTTTTCTTTGTTTTGTAATTACATTTTTTTTAATAAAATAGGAAGGCAAACAAGCAAGTAGGTCACCTGATGGTAAGTGATCACCACCACCTATAGACATCCGAAAAACCAACCATAATGCAGATGCGTTGGCATCCCAGTAGATTAAGATGGAATACCTCTTGGCCAGTAATTGCACCGGCTGTCTTGCTCTCTACGCCGGAACACAACAGTGCAAGCAGTGCTGCTTAGCGGCAGAATACTTTTTTAGGGACCTGTTTCACCATTCTCTGATAAGTTCTTGGTACTATACCTAACAGACTGTGTTGCTGTTTCTGTTTATTCTATGGACACAAACAGAGTATCACAGAGATATCCTGTCAGATATGATATCGGGAACTTATTAGACAATAGTAAAACAGGCCCTAAATGTTTTACATTAAAAATTCGGTTCCAAAAAAAATTACTTCATTAAATTCGTCTTATATCATAAGCTTCATCAAATTCACACTCTAAGCGCTAACAAGGTAAGTAAAGTACATTAAATCTAATGATGTTTGAGATTCCCGTACATTTCTCATGCCCTAGTTACATGTCAATAGGGGTGAATTCCGTCTGCACGAGAGCCCTCGCTCCAATTGATGGAGCGCTGCCGCGTAAATAATTGTAATTCGGTGATTTTGTAATTCTGTTAATTCAAATAAATGTATATGTAGGTATAATAAAATTATTCACAGTGTCAGTGCAAGATGTTTTTGCATGCAATGGGAAGTGCGGGTGGTAAGATCTTGTGCAAGGTCCGTCCGGATCGCTACCACCATCTTGCTCACTAATCCTGCCGCTAAACAGCGGTTGCACTGTTGTGTTTCGGCGCGGAGAACAAGACAGCCGGTGTAATTACTGGCGCAAGAGGTATTCCAACTTAGCCCTCTGGGTTGGCAACGCGTCTTCAATCTCCTTGGTGTTGCAGGTGTCTATAGGCGGTGGTGTACACTTACCATCAGGTGACCCACTTGCTTGTTTGCCTTCATATTTCATAAAAAAACCTGGCTTGCTCTGTAAGGGCCGTAATATACGTTGGCTGAATGTCAGTAAACTGGAAAAATTCGGTTATACATATCGGAAATACATATATAAACCAGGGTTCGAAATTATCAAGATAATAACGAGCCGTGATAATTATCGGATAATTATCCGATAATTATCGGATAATTATCCGATAATTATCACCATTATTAAAATATCATTTGTTAAATTGTTTCATAAGAAATATCGATGGTTTATTGTCTCAAAACAAACAAAAATATATGTTTAATTTTTTTATATAACATAATACAATACAAATCAACATTAATGTCATTAATTAAAGGTGAAATCGGTGTTCGTCAGATTTGACAGATTTGCAACTAAACTACTTGACCAAAGAAAAAGAAGCCAAAGGAATATCTTCATCAGATGATGATTCTATTTCCATTGGCATTGTTGCTGCTATAGCTTCAGTAGAACTAGAACTTATTTGTTCTTCTAAAAGCCAACAAGTGCGGAAATACACGTTTGGATACTTAGAATATAGTTCTATTTCACGGGCGCAATTTTTTGTTATTATCAATTGATAATTATCAACCTGTTATTATCATGATAATTATCGTGATAATTATCGTGATAATTATCATTGATAATTATCCTTTCGAACCCTGATATAAACCTCATCTTAATAAATTATAACCGCGTACAGTAGGGGAAATATATTCACGTACCACCTTAGAACACTATCGCAATGACGCGACGCGTTAAACGCCAGGCTATGTCATACAAATGTCATGCGTATGTCTCTTCGACTAGGTTCTACGGTGGTACAGTCAAGGAATTAAATTTCCAACCCACCTAAGGTTCAATAGCATATAGCAAACTGTCACCATAAGAGCTATAGAGCAAGACGTTAGTTTGACATATCGACCTTAATGCATTGCGAATGTCAGACGACATTTCAACGAAATGGGTAGGGAATTAAATTCCTTGACTGTACGTGTTTCAATTTCTTTGAATGTACCTTAGCATAAACAGTCAGCCAGCGTGTTAAGTCCATAAGAAGAAAAAAAGAATATAGAATGCTACTTTATTTATTGTTATCTTTTTTTTTTATATGTTATGTGAAGTACTTACTATTGTGATGATTATGAATATTGTTCTGAAATCTTGTTTTGAAAAGATAAAAAAAAAGATAAACTGCTGAGTTTCTTGCGGCGTTTCTTCTCAGCAGAATCTCCCATTTTCCGAAGCGCTAGTAGATTCAGACATATAAAAGAGCCTATGTAATTATGGCTTAATTGCAAAATACATTTTTCGTTTTCATTTTCATACTTCTTTCCTAAATTGAGGTAGCAAACAAATAAACATAAACTCGTTGCCATTCACTACATCGTATAAAACAACTTTAAAGTTACCTACATCGGGGAACCGGAAAAGTTTCGAAAAGTTTTGCCTCCAAGTTTAGCCTTACTGCAGAGGTTCGCCTAAGCATGTCCCTACCACTCAATATTGTAAAAGTGCTTTCAGATTAGACTGCTAAGCCGCGCGGCAGTGGCGTTGCAGTAGCGAATGCAGTTTTAATTTGCGGCTGTCGCACGTTAAACCTAGTATGTCTAAAAATTACGTCAACAGCGCTGCACTATAGTAGATGCCCTTAATTTTATTATTTATTAATTCAATAAAACTGCATTTGTTTTAATATGACTGCGACGGCAGCACGTTAATCCGTGCGGCAGTAGAGCGCTGCACTATAGCAAATGCCTTAACATTACTGCGGCTGCAGGACGTTCAACCGCGCGGCAGTAGAGAAAGAAAGAAAAATCGTTTATTCAGCTAAAGACAAAAATAAAACAAACATATTACAATTACTGAGCGCTGTACTATAGCAAATTCTTTAATATGACTACGGCTGCAGCAGGTTTAGCCGCTCGGCAGTACAGCGCTGCACTATAGCAAATTACTGAACATAACTGCGGCTGCAGCACGTTTAGTCGCGCTGTAGTAGAGCGCTGCACTATAGTAAATGCCTTAACATGACTGCGTCGGCAGCACGTTTAGCCGCGCGGCAGTAGAACGCTGCACTATATCAAATGCCTTAACATGACCGCGGCTGCAGCACGTTTAGCCGCGCGGCAGTATAGCGCTGCCCTGTAGTAAATACCTAAACATAGCTGCGACTGCAGCACGTGAAGCCGACTGAACATTAATTTAGCAAAACGGCTATATACTTATGTATGTATGTACAGTCAAGGAAGTTAATTTCCTACCCATTTCGTTGAAATGTCGTCTGACATTCGCAATGCATTAAGGTCTATATGTCAAACTAACGTCTTGCTCTATAGCTCTTATGGTGACAGTTTGCTATATGCTATTGAACCTTAGGTGGGTTGGAAATTTAATTCCTTGACTGTATGTATGTAAATTCTTTATTGTACAAATAACATAAATGACAACATAAAATACAGTGATGTACAAAGGCGAACTTATCCCTTTAAGGGATCTCTTCCAGAACTTATTTATACTATAGTTATTCAATTCTAAAACGTCTTGTCTACTCAACTAAAAAACGTTGTAAAAATTAAAACCTGAAACTGTGCTGTAACTTACCCCTATAAAAACTTTGTAACGTCTTCATTTTTATCTAAAAAGTTGATAGTACCTACTAAAAATTGTTTTTTTCAATATCTTAAAGAGTTTGTAAGATGTTTCTAATTTTTATGCTTAGAAACTTTTTTCTAGCAAGTAATAAAGGTTTGCTTGCTGTACAAGTTTAAGCAAGGTTTATTAAACTCTATTTTAAGGCTACGATTTTAATGGAAATTCAAGCCGTTTCTTAAGAAATATAATAGAGATATTATTTATGAAGATCGAATTCGAAAAAAAAATTCTTGTAAAATTTAAATGCTAGAGTACTCGTGATGACAACACCAAGAAAAATGTAAGGTAATGGCAGGTATGGAAATGATAAAATAAAAATAAAAATCGAAAGCGGGTACAATTTGTTTTTCTTGTGTTTTCATTTAAATTAGTCTCTTGCTAACACAATTAGTAAAAAATAATTAAAAAAAAAAGAATTAAAACCAGGCGCTCTACATACTAAAGTTTCAACGTTTTTTCCCTGTAGTAAATTAAGTGACCTAAATCACATCGTAGTCCCATAAACTTCAGTGCCAGCACTGCACCTCAATAGCTTGGCCTCGCTCTTACTTGCAGATGGTGTCACAACGTCGTTCGCCTCGTCGCACGCATTGATGGGTGCGCGAGGACCACTATTTGGTGGGCGTGGCTTTATGTGCATGAGCTTATGACTAAGCAGCTGTGATTCGTGTGTTGCGCAGGCGACGGCTATCACGTCACTGCCATGAAAATCGAAGCTGCCTATTAACAAACTTACGCACACATAGCCGTACATGTACAAGTCCCGACACTGCATGACTCTACAAAGCTTGAGGATATTGTAAAGTATAGAGTTAAGACCACCTTTACCCTGAGGGGCGAGCGATTGCACTGCCACCTCAGTGTAAACTTTACGTCCTTTGTGATGCGCGTTCCAACCGACCATCTATCGGCCTTTATAGAGCGAAAATTCTGCCCGTGAGGTGTCGTATTCAAAGACAGATGTTGGACACCGCGAAACTTTGTCACACGTCGGCAAAGTAACGTGCTACGTATTAAATACCTATGTTTTATATTATTGTGTATGTTAGTGTGTAAGTGTTTGTCTAAGGGTCTTTTGTGTAGGCTGAGAATAATTGATTTTTATTTATTTATTTACAGCCCCGCCCTAAGATGAGTTGAAGTTTAGTTCACTTATAACGAGCCATTACATCAACTTGCCTCGTGTACAGAGTATAGCAATATCAAAACTACTAATACCCTAGGGCCCGATACGTTTTAGGTAATAGGGAATCGATAATACCCGTCAAGTCCACCCTTTTGCGTTTGAGCGAGCACCGGCCTGGGACCATACAGCTGGGAACTAAGTTTCGTGCTAACACCATTGACAAGGTTGTATTTAGGTGTTATATACTCTTATAGTACACTTATAGTAACCAGGTATCCCGCGACTTCGTCCGCGTCTATCCCGCGGGAAATTTCCATTTTTAAGTTGCCGTAATCCATTTATCCTTTAACTATTATAACTGTCCTTATCCTACTATTAAATTCCAAAATTCTGTAATATGCCTTTTCTTAAATCCCGCATCGTTTCCTCACTTTTGACATGGCACAATCGTCCGTTCGCTCATATTAACGAGTCATTACCTTAAAATAAATTGCCGTAAATTGTTGTATTTCAATTTTAAATATACAGTCAAGGAAATTGAAAGACGTACCACCGTAGAACCTAGTCGAAGAGACATACGCATGACATTTGTGTGACATATCCTGGCGTTTAACGCGTCGCGTCATTACGATAGGGTTTACAGTTTTGTAAATATTTACAACTTTTTTTTTGTACTAAAGTCCAAAAGCGTGCACTGATCCTCTAAAATTGTATATTTTGTGAAGGCCCGTCTAACTCTGCTTGTGCGCCTAGCACGAATCTTCTCGATAGGCGTTAACCTACGTATGCATCTTTCTCTCACTGCGCCAGTTAGAAAGAGGTACACTGGCTAGGTAGCGAGTTAACGCGTATCGAGAATTCATGCTAGGTGCACAGTATATAATTTAAGACTCCAACTGTTGGTTATTTCGCGTGTTTGGCATTCGGATCGAGTCGCACACGACTGCACTGCAATGCCGTACTAAGCCGAATTACTTGAATTACGCCAAAGCGAATGATTTCCTTGGAATTTTAAAGTATCTTTAAAGTTCCTTAATACCTTACGATATTTTTTTAAATATAAAATAGGAAGGCAAAGGTTAGTGAACCACGTGATGGTAAGTGATCGCCACCGTCTATAGACACCCGCAAAACCAAGGAGATTGCAGAAGCGTTGCCAACCCAGTGCAAGCCTGCTGCTTAGCGGCAGGATTAGCGAGCAAGACGGTAGTAGCGATCCGGGTGGACCTTGATCAAGGTCCTACTACCTCATAAAATGACCCCGTATTTATATGTATATAAGTAAAAATAAAAATAAAATAAAATAAAATTTATTTCGTGAAAAACAACTTAAACAATAAACAAACTGGAATAAATTACCTTGCTACTCCGCGAAACCAATGCCGGGCTTGTGCAAAATAGCTGCGTCTATGCGACACATATATGTTCCTGCAAAAACCCACCCTCCTCCGCTTCCACACGAAACAACATATATCACACAGACTCAACTACACACCACCACCACTAAACACTAAAACTACACGATCGACGCGCGTTTCGCCTCTATACGAGGCATCATCAAGGCGACGTGCTGTGTCGCACAGACGCAGCTATTTTGCACGAGCCCGGCACTGGTTTCGCGGAGTAGCAAGGTAATTTGTTCCAGTTTGTTGATATGGACCTCCGCAAAGTAACGCCTGAATCTATTAATTACTTAAACAATAGTTACAAATTTTGAGTCCTACCTAGTAGGTGTATGGACACCTGTGTCAAGAGGACTCGCTCTTCCTCGGCTGGTAAATACATTTGGCTAAGTTATCATATAGCATGCATATGATGAGGATATCGTTTGTTGTACGCATTAAAATCATCAAGAAGACCTTAGCTTAGCTAAGAGGACACACCAAGGATAATTTATCTTTAACTCCTTCTTTTGGCCCTAGTTAGATAGAGGAGGAAGGGGTAAATTGGACTTGAGTGGTCCTGTTAGGACTGCGGAAGCTTGCACATGATTGGCTATCGGAATGCATAGCTTGCCGTACAGTTTCTCCTTCAAGTCTTGGAAGTAGCGAACTTTAGCTTATTGTTTGTTCTTTCGCTCAACTTGTGGGTAGTTTGCCAGTTCTTTAAAGATTTACCTGAGGCAGAATATGTTGTAGAGTCAGCAACGAAAGTCCGACTACGAAGCTAAGGTTGTGGGTTCAATACAAGGGACAAATGTTTTTTGATAAATATTTATGAATGTTTGTACATGAATTGTCGATGGTATATTTATTTAAGTAGATATTTATCTATATAATATGTATGATTGTCAGTTATACTAATAGAAAAAGCATTACTACTACTAGTTTGGGACTAGGTCAATTGGTGTTAATAATGGACGACATAAACTTTGTTTTTTGTGTGTTTGTTAGTAGGGGTATAATCACTGAACCGAAAATTACAAAAAATCTTTAACTAATACAAAGCTACACTAACCTTGACCGACATAAGCCACTAATTCAACGCGAGCAAAGACGCAGGCGTCTGCTAATTGTCTATAATTTCATACAATACATATATAGATAATATTGTTTAAAGACTTTCGTTGCTGACTGTACTACGGCTGCACGGATAATGTATATTGTGTTATGAACAAGAATATTAGTGATGAAGCCACACTGCGGCTAGTTAGTGGTTGCAGTAAGAATGGGCTAGCTCAAGTGGGGTAGTACCATACTCTCACAGAACTGACGTGTAGTAGTAGGTTGATAAAAGTACTAAATAAATTTCGTACAATTTTTTGTTTTTGCAAATTATAGACATTGAATCGTTAATATATCGCGAATATATATTGATTGTAATTAATGTAACTAATCCCGACGTTTCGAGCCCTTTTTAACCGACGAAAATAAACGGAGGGTATATTAGGTCTCGTGTTGACGGGTAAACTGAAACTTGAAACATGACATGAGACCTGAAAGAGGTTATTTTCAGGTTTTCTTTGCTGCTGACGTTGTATAAAAATACCAAGGTTCAACCGTTTCTACATGTCGTCTACAAAACAACCCGAAGCGCCTAACAAAATGTCATAGCAAAACGAACTTTCCTCTTCAGAATTATCTTCAAAAAATACCTATCCGACGGATAACATAATTATCTATTGCAAACCCAAACAAACTTCCGGGCAAATTTCCTGACACATCGACGATCATTATCCCCTAACTCCAAAATAATTCCGTTCAAAAGTTTCTAGGTACATGAAAGGGTCTACAACTTTGCTTTCTTTCGGAAGGACCTTTGTGGTTGATGCCCCCAGGAGTTTACCCCAAAACGGGTTTGTGTGTGTTGTTCAGCTTGTTTTCTTTGTGCGTTTTTTGTTGTAAAACGAAGGTAATGAGCAATAAAAATACTCGATTTTTAGGATTTCTTGTGCGGCTCTGTCCGTCCGTCCGCCCGTCCGTCAAATCGTCGTTGTTTTATTTTTTTTCTTCTCTGTCTAGTTTAGTATTAGGAATCTCAAGGATCCCACTGAAAATCAGCGTCACGGTTCACCGAGACAGTATGCTGAGCGCCCTTTTTGATTCTATTCAACACATTTGTATTTGTTATATATGTGTTATCTGTAATGTGTACATGTGTGTGTGTTGTGTTGATTAGTCTGAAAGAAATGTTTTTCTTTCTTTCTTAAATCGGAATTTTAGTCAAAAAATTCTTGAAATCAATTCATAGGTTACGCTGATGTAATACGTTCTGAGAATAAAGCATCAATTTGAGCACAGCCACTTTTTTTAAGTGGATTTAAAAAGAAGACCGATCTATTTTACTCAAAATTAGCTATCACCACAACACCTAAGTATTTATCCAATAAAACAAAGATAAAGCTCAATATCATGACGCAATCGACCATGGACACTGTATGAAGTTGTTAAATTTTATTGTGCCAACAATGCCGCGGGCTACAACGTTAGACTAATGAACGGAACTGTCCGGTTCCGGTTTTAGGGACCGATCAGTTTTGGGAATTACTGATCACCGGGAGCAGGACTCTATTCGATACAATCTAAGTGATATAGCAGCGAGATGCAAGCGAGATAGCCCACATTTAATACTCAGTACTTTATTACTTTTCCACGATGTATCACATTTACCTCAGAGTCACCTATTGGAAGCCTCGAATAGGACAGTGGAAAGTGGGACGACAACCTGCGCGTTGGACGTATGATCACCCGCGCCATTGGGAAAAAATTGATCCGACTTGCCAGGGATAGAGATCTGTGCCTTCATCTAGCAGTGGATGGGCGCCTGAGAAGAAGAAGAAGATGATTCCATTACATTTACACATTATAGTATGCCATTGCAAATTTTTTGCATCGCATCAGGGCGGTGACCATCTAAATGTAACAGCGACAAACTCAACATCGACGTCAAGACAACGACATCGTGCCGTGCGAGACAAAGCGCCGGCGCTCTTTCTCCCTTGGTGAATTTATTTGAATGACGAATGACATTTTTATTACCGCCCGAGATGTATAAACAGTTTAAAAAAACTCTAAACTTAGAATTGTGACATCATCAGCTGTATGCAAATAAGTAAATAATAATAAAAATAATGATGTGATTAAGATTAAAATTAAAATTTGCATGTCATCCTATGACTAAACATGTGAAATCTTTTTATCTACTTTAACACCGATGTACCTACCTACCATGTTTTTAGCAAATAAATGATTTATATTCTATTCTATTCTATTCTATTCTATTCTATACATTTTCTCTGGCTTAAACTCCGATTGCTTGCAAAATATCCCTTGGCATCCATAGTCATCGGCACATTAGGAGCATCCTGTGGCATGCTAAATAAACTTGCTGAGCGCTCTTCTCTGACTGCTTGCTCTCTCTCCAGTAAGCTATCAAAGCCGTCTGAGGCTAACATCGCAAGTCAATTCAAAAACAAAAGTCTTCCCTCGGTAGGAAGTGGGATTTTCTGCCCGCGTGGTATATACTTATGCTATTTACGGTCCGAGTTGACGTGAATTTCGTTTACACGCCGCTGCCATATCACTTAGACGATATAGAATAGACTCCCTGGACGATTTATTATTGCATTGTTTCATCTTAATTGCAAGCGCTTAATTACGATTGCGTTTTGTTTTCCCAATGAGTTCTAAACAGAATACAGTTTCAAAATATACCATTCCACGACAACCGCTGATGGACAGAGTTTGGACGTAAGATCTAGGTTTAAAATGGTACTTCCTCATTTTGCGTTTTGAGTTTATTTCATGAAAATTTAACAAATTCACGTTCAATTAAGGAACGTCGCCAAAAAAAGGCCAAGTAAATATCAAAGCCAACAAGGTGTTCAACAGTTATTACAACACATTCTAAAGTCCTTCACCAGGCTGCGTGTTTTTAAACATTTCGTCCACATCTTGCTCGCTATTCAAAAAATAAACCATTTACAATTCATTTTTTAAATGTAAATAATTTACTAGAAACATGCTTTTTTTAGATGATAGGTTAAAAATATACATTTGCATCTAAAATTTAGTCATCATCGTCATCATCATAGCGGAGCATTTAATGCCCATGTTTGGGCGTAGGCCTCCTCCTAACTCCTCCATTGTCTAGGTACACGGTCTTGAGCTCTGGTCATCCACTCTGCACCTGCATGATTTATTATTGTATTATTACATAGGTTTCCCTGGATTGTTCAAATTCAAATTCAAATTCATTTATTGTATGAAAACGGGTACAGAAGGAAAGATGGTAAAATATAAATTAAGTAAACATGACCGTAATCTACCATAATGTCATGGTGTACAATATTTTATGGTCAATTTAAGTAATTTTTACTAAGTTCAATACTAAGTTACAATGAATGTCAGAAATAATAAAATAGATATGATTTACGGATAATGTCAAGTGGTTATAATTATATGATTTACAGGTAATGTCAAGACAATATAAACAATAAATACATCAAAAATTTCCATTATAATTAGCAATAAGTCCAAACTATATTTAAAACTAAGTGGCTTCGTGGTTGAGATATTCACTGATTGTTTTAATATCTTTTATTATTTTATGGAAATGAAGATCCCCAGTCTGTTCCAGTCTGACTGGCAGCAATTTTCTATCTTTTTTTGTACATATTTCTCTGTATTTTTGAGTAGTGCACAAAATATATTTTTTATTGTTGTTCTGGTTTAATGGATGTCGTCTGTACTCCTACAATAAACATTGAATAAGTTCTTTGCCCAAACTTGCAGCGCCTATAAACTTAAGTATAGAACGAAGATCCCGAACCGCACACACATACGTAAAGCGCAGAGTTTAATATCCCCGTTTGACACGCCTAAATCTCGGGGGATATAAAATATTTAACAATCACGGCCGCAGCGACGTAAACGGTTTTATTTCGTCCCCGCAATGCGGCGGTGCCTACGCATGCTTCTGAGAACTGCTGTATTGGGAAGGACTGCTCTCAGGATACGACAGCTTCAATAAACCGCCAAAATCGACAAAGTTTTATTTGTCGGACCATTTAAGGCAATTATGGGTTATTATCATAAAAAAATACACCGATAAATACTTAAAATGTAAAGGTATAAGGTAGTAATTTCGATTTATTTAAAAAATTACACCTTGAGTAACTTGCCGATATCTTCTTAACAGAGGTTTTTTCCGACCCGCTGAAAAATTTTCTGTCATTTTTTTAAATGAAATATTAGGAAGGAAAACAAGCAAGTGGGTCACCTGATGGTAAGTGATCACCACCGCCTAAAGACATCCGCAACACCAAAGAGATTGCAGATGCGTTGCCAACCCAGAGGGCTAAGATGGAATACCTCTTGTGCCAGTAATTACACAGGCTGTCTTGCTCTCCACGCCGGAGCACAACAGGGCAAGCACTGCTGTTTAGCGGCAGGATTAGCAAGCAAGATGGTGGTAGCGATCCGGACGGACCTTTCACAAGGTCCTACCACCCGCAAAAAGATAACAATGTAAAAAACCAGATAATATTAAATAAGACAAAGAAAAATACTCCAAAATTCGTAGCAATTTCATCGTTAATCTTTATAGAGTTCAACTTTAATCCCAAACATTTGTAAGTGTACCTATCTGTGCTTCAACCGCCATCACACATAGCAGTTAGTCAGTTTTTGGAATTGTATTGGCATTGTATTGCGAATCGTTTCTATCTTTGATAGATCGGTGAATGAATTTTCAGTGCTTTTGTTCTAAAACGTTTGTTGCGTTTTATTTGAATCATGTTGATCGACAATCTACTAATCACCCGACTGCCGCCAGAAGGGAGAGTTATGTCTTTAGGGTTCCCTACCCAAAGGATGTCAAAGGGATTCGACTAGTAAGCCTCCGCTGTCCGTCCGCTGTCACTTTTGAACCGTAGTAGAACTTGAAATAATCATAGAATATGTATTCCTATGGCGACTATATGAACAAATAAAGTTAAAACTCAATACTCTTAAAATTGTAATGACAACACAAAAAAAAATTAGGGCAATGGCAGGACTTGAACCTGCAATAAGGTACCCAGTTGAATATGATAACTTGTTAAAAAAAGTTTCATATAGATGACACCGAGGGTAATTGTACCCTTAAAATCAATAATGTAATGACCGTAAGATGAAGCACATTGAAAAATTCGCAGGGTAGGGCAGCGGCAGTGTGGCGAAACTGGAAAACGCAAAGGCACGGAATGCTGATGTTGCAGGTTCAAGTCCTGCCATTGCTCTAATTTTTCTTTGTGTTGTCATTACAATTTTAATTTAATAATTTGAGTGTTAAAAACATTTAAAATAAAAATCGAAAGAAATTTCGGTTACAAAACTCAATACTCTTTCTTGAAAAGCACACAAACAAACAAGGGTGGAAACAAAATACACTTAAAGCTAATTAAGGACAGCCAAGCAAAAGGAGGTATTATCACTAAAAATCTCTTCCAGAAAACAATAACATAATAGCGAAATAAGCGACAAGGGGAAATATAAGGTAACGTCACAGTCTTTGACAGCGACCCAATAATTGACTAGAAGAAATGAAAACACACGAGTAAAAATCGAGAGAATTATAACACATTGAACTAATTATTAAAACACATTGTCGAATGCGAAATAATTACTGCCTCTGCATCCTCGTGACCCACGAACCAAACTCGGAATTTGTTAATCGAGTCATTGTCATACCGTCGGACGGTTGTGACGAATTTTATCGATATGATAATAGTATTCTCGTCCAATCTGGCAAAATGCGCTTTTCCATTAGCCCGATTGGGATTTTATATAAATGTCGTGTAATAAACCTTTCGTATAACTTGGGGAGGGACATTTTGGAAACTGTAAAATTAAACTCCTAGAATTTACTCAGTATTTTACATAATTTCGAGAGCAATTGGCTTTTGTTATTAATACTGGCGACCCATCCTGGCTTTACACGGGCGACGTTTAAAAACGTGGGAAATAGTTTTCTGACAACTTGATTAAAAAACATTGAGTTTTCTCTACCATATGAAAAATTAATTAAAAAGTTTCATTAGTGTAATAAGCACGTACAAGTTTCTATATTTTATCAGCTTTCTATCAAGAAATGTAACATTGTGTATTCCAAATAAAACCATAAATAAAAAGATAATTACAAAAATATGAAGCAAAAAAAACGGAAAATACTTCTATATAAAGTTTTTTATCTTTAACTCTGACCAAAAGCAACTGTTAACATTATTTTAAGCACTGCACTAACACAATATTACTCAAGATGTACTTTTTAATTGTAACTTAGAGAAAAAAAAGACTGAGATTCTCCGTGTAAATAGGTCCCAGTAGAGGGATCTACTATAGTAAATTTATTACAAAGACTAGCTTTTGTTTAATTGAATCAAGCAAACGTGCACGTCGTGCACCCAACATGCAATTTGCAATATTTCCTGGACAAATTAATGAGAATTAGTCGCTTTGCTGCTCATGACGTCACTGCTGCGTATAACTCACTTATCGCTATTCCAAGGGAACAATGCATTTTTACGGGATAAAAAGTATCCTATGTGTTAATCCAGGTTATAAACTATATGTGTGCCAAGTTTCACCCAAATCCATTCAGTTGTTTTTGCGTGATTGTGTAACAAACATCCAAACTTTCACATTTATAATATTAGTAGGAGATTTACGATACAATACAATATACTAAATAATAATAATAATAAATAATAAATATCTTGGGACAGTTAACACCAATTGACCTAGTCCCAAAGTAAGCAACTAAAGCTGCTTGTGTTATGGGTACTAGACAACGGAAATACATACTTATATAGATAAATACATACTTAAATACATATAACATCCACGACTCGGGCACAAATATTCGTATTCATCATACAAACATTTGCCCCTACCGGGAATCGAACCCGGTGCCTCAAGCTTCATAGTCAGGGTCACTAACCACTAGGCTATCCGGCCGTCCAAAAATACTATACTGCGCACCTAGCACAAACCAATGCATATTGACGAAAATGACTGTTTGACCTGAGTTGTATACCTACAAACATATTTGAGTTAATAAGTAGGTATCTCTCTATGTATGATTATTCGTTATCCAGTACACCTTCCCACAGTACAAGCTTTGCTAAGTTTAGGTCTAATTCAATTGGTGTTGATTGTCCCAAGATATTTATTTATTTTAACGACGAACGAACACTTTGAGTGAATTCAGAAGAGTTGCCTTACATGAGATATATTACGGATCATAAAATGTGTATGTGCTTCTTTATCGCATTAGGTGTACTTCCCTGTAATGATACAGTTAAGTAATAGTTTCCATTAAATTAAATTAAAAAAGGGGTCAAGAATGTCAAGATCTATTTATTTCAATGACTCTTGCAACTACCGGTGTCTAGCAACCGTCACTAAGTCGTTGGTCCATCTTGTAGATCCGTCAAGATGTAAAGAGAAGGGTGAAAATTCACCCAAAATCGCAAAAGTAAACGAATTGCTGGTTAAATTTACGGATGCGTCAATCATATTACTTTAAAAGCATTGATTATTCAGCGTGCTCGCTGACATTTGCATCCTGCGGGCAACCGACGTGCATTGTTCGACATTGCCACTTTAAACGTTAAACGTCAAATTGATGTAAGTGATTATACAATATTGGTTGATCCATGAGTTATCGGTCCGTTGTGGTGTGACGGAATTAAATGTTGACGAGGTTCTTGGGACTTATTAATTCAAACTTTTGTACGAGTTTTTTTTTTAGTAGCATGGGCATTCTGCCCTCTAATTTTTGCAGGTGTCTAGATTCTGATTAAAACCTGAACATTTGCGAAACTAAGACTAGCGCACCAAGGGTTCCATATCGCCAAATAATTATGTTTCAGTTATGTATTTACCAAAAGAAACCCATGAAAGAAAAAAACTGAACCGCTAATCTAAATGGTCGGTGGAATTATTAGCAGAAGAGATATTCCACCTCAGCCTTCTGGGATGGCAACGCATTTGAAATCTCTTTGGACTTAACGGGTGTATATGGGTGGTAGTGATCACTTACCATCAGATGACCCACTTGCTCGTTTGCCTTCCTATTTAAGTGGTATAAAAATAAAATTTGTGACGCAATTTTGATGATTTCTAAAAAAATTATTCTCTTTCTAAAGCGGACATCAGGCAAGCGATTCAGATTTTAGGTATTTAAGTGATCATCTGCCGCCTATGGACACTTTCACAACTTAGGACTGCTGATGCATTGCCGGCTTTATAAGTAGCAGTGCACTCGGCTGCTAGATTTGTATTTTAATGCTATCTGCATTTCAGTTAAACATACATACATAGACTGTTAAAGACATAACCTTTCACTTTGGCTTTGGCGTAGTCGGTAAAAATACAGGTAGCACTGGATTAAACTCGTTTCCATGATTAATTTGATATAAAATCGAGGCACAAAAAGGCTTATTCAACTGTTTTCATTTGATAATCAGGATCAGTTAGTTATATTTGCTGCTCCAACCTAGCTTTGCTGCATTGAAAACAACTAATTCCAATGAGGATTCCGTAACTGCCTACACCAACATTTATTTTAACATATTTTGCGGGTGGTAGGACCTTGTGCAAGGTCCGTCTGGATCGCTACCACCATCTTGCTCGCCAATCCTGCCGCTAAGCAGCAGTGCTTACACTGTTGTGTTACGGAGTGGGGAGCAAGACAGCCGGTGTAATTACTGGCACAAGAGGTGTTCCATCTTAGCCCTCTGGGTTGACAACGCATCTGCACTCTCTTTGTTGTTACGTTGCAGGTGGTGATCACTTACCATCAGGTGACGCACTTGCTTGTTTGCCTAAGTATGAATTAAGACCTCTAAGCATTAACTAGTAGCGACCCGCTCGGTTTCGCTCTGGTATAATTTAGGATGTAATAAATACATATAAAAACCTTCTGTATAAAATTCACTTAATCTCAGTGAAAACTGTATCAAAATCCCTTCATTGGTTTATAGCGACTAACGATTTGTAGCTGTTATTTATTCTGTGTCTAAACATCCTTTATCGCTTAAATAAAACAAATCGTGACTGTTAATAGGAGAGGTTACTTCTAATAAGTATGTTGCATTGGAATGTTTTATTAAAACAATAAAATAGTATTTTGATGGCAGAAACTGAAATTTCAGGTTAGAATGTTGATTACTACTTAAATTCAAATTCAAAATCATTTATTATCAGGCAACAAGGGCCCATACATAAATACCTTACAAACTAACGTACATAAAAATATATAGACTAAAATAACTTAATTACTAGCACGTGAAGTCTGTAACGTGAGCACTTTCGCGGTGTCAGTTAACCGGCCACGGAACCTCCGGAATGTGATACCTTTTGGCCAAAACTCTTCTTTTGTGAAGGTCAACGGCTGGTCAGTCGGAACCCTCACTACAAATGAATTAAAATTCACATCATGGCGGGACTCCAACCGCTCGACCCTCAGAGTGAGCTTGGTCTTCACTCGCACATATTCCACGATGTCCGCGACCTTCGTGGAGTGATGCAGACGGGACACGCACAGCTGCGTCGTTGGTGTTGCGGGACGCAGCAGGTGGTTCGGTCCGGTCAGGGCGGTGCCGCACTGATTGCGACATGTGGGCTTCTTCTTTTAAAACAAGTCAGGTTCAATATATACTCACTAAAGTCTCACTATAGACTGTAGTAACGTACTATGTCTTTTTGATATCAACACATGGTAGTGGTATTCTCTATTAAATGTAAGTGACGGCTCACCGTACCCGGGCCAAAATTCTTTTTGATGCCTATAAAAATGTCCCTTGTACACTTTAACGCATATTTTGTATTTATCCTGATATTCTTAAAATAATATGTTATCTTTAAATTCGGAATGACATACGCATACCCGAATGATGACTGTTATAAAAATATTTGGGGTCAGAATAAGAAAAAAACTATTGTTTGGTAACGCAGTGGACACTATTCTTGAGGAGTCATGGGGACTGGTAACGCAGTGGTAATTTGGGTACCAAATGAGAATTTTCTGTAATAAAAAACCCAGGAAGGTGGGATAATTCATAAAAAAAAATTGGGGCCCGGTTGAGAACTAACGTAATATTACTAGGAAAATATTTCGAGACATCTACAATTTTGTAAAAGTGCTTATACATTTTCAATTTTTTTTTAGGCATTAAAAAGAATTTTGGCCCACCCCTCAAGGGCAAAGCTGACAAACTTGGAGCGCATAGTAAGTGATAATATACGAGAATCTCAGTGCACGGATCCCCGGTCCGGCAGTTTGGCAAACTTTCCCCGCACACAGACACAATCAGTTTAAATTTCCTGCCCGGATATGAAATCCTACATTTTGAACGCTGCACTTTCAAACGCCGTGTTGGAGCGCTCACAAAATTTTCTTTTAACTTTGTTCGCCTAACAAAATCTGATATTGTTTGAACGGTCATAGCCTTAAATTCAGTATGAGATTAGTTCATGCATAATTAGAAGTGTTAAAGCTATGTTTAAATTTGAAATCAACTTTAATAGGAGTGTGAACCCAGCGCTCTCCATACAATCGGCAATAAAGTTTTCCACCCTCTAAACCTTAACCTTTAGCCATGATTTTCATGTATGTTGTCAGTATGCCCTAGAACTAGGTTTGTGTGGTTTGATTTTTATTAATATCCTTAATAGTTTCAAAAATATTGACGCTTTTTAGTTTTGTATGAAACTCCTAAAATGCAAACATTGTCAAATCTATGAACATTATTTGAAAAATCAAACATACAAACCTAGTTCTAAGGCATAATGACAATATACCAAAAATCATTGCCATAGGTTAAAGTTTACAGGGTGGAAAACGTTATCGCCGTTTGTATGGGGAGCGCTTTTTGGGGCTGGGTTCACACTCCTCTTAATTATCCTTTTCTGTAGCTCTATCCAACTAGTGTCCTGAGAAAGGAACAGATAGAGATGCAGTAGACTTGGGCATTTATGTTACGGTCTCAGCTAAGCTATGCTTCAATGAGGTATATTTCTTTAACTATTATTAACCGTTTACTTTTTTTATGAAATAGAAAGTCAAACAAGCAAGTAGCCTATAGACACCCGCAACACCAAAGAGATTGCAGACGCGTTGCCAACCCAGAGGGCTAAGATGGAATACCTCTTGTGCCAGTAATTGCACCGACTGTCTTGCTCTCCACGCCGGAACACAGCAGTGCAAGCACTGCTGCTTAGCGACAGGATTAGTAAGCAAGATGGTGGTAGCGATCCGGACGGACCTTGCACAAGGTCCTACCACCCGCAAAACGCAAAACTTAGAGCTAATAACAATTAAATGTTCCAGAGAGCGAGGAAAGAAGAAGGAAATATAAATCAGCCGCTTCAATTTGGCTTAATGCTATTGAAAATGTTAGGATTAGAATATTTCTAAATACCTAAAGCGGAATGAAGGCAGTTTGTATAAATGAGAAAGTAGATTGCTTTTTTCGCTCCCTCCCTTTTCTATATTCTATTGAACGGGCCGTTAGGTTTATCAGGGTTGTCAACGCAGTCATAATTCGTTGATAAAAATTATTATAGCACAAAGAAATGCACTCCACTGATAGGAGCTGAGCTTGGGCTTTTGTGCCTAAACGTCTTACTCGACTACCGCCAGAAGGGAGGGTTATGTTTTTTGGATGTCGATTTTAATTACACAAATGATAAAAAGCCACAAAGAACAAACAACTCAAATTCATTTTCTAATGCTCCAATCACGTATACTGTTTGCAACTCACGATGCAACGGAAACGGGAGTGCTTTAAATTTAAAGCCTTTATCTGTTTGTCTGTGTTTTTGTTCGTTTGGATCTGGTGGTGGCAAAGAGGAAAGCGGTTATCGAAAAATTTGATCTTTTAAGCCAGCAGTGAATAATCCAAAACTTTACTTTATGTGCTTTAGCTTTACTTGCTTTTAACCGTGGCTTTTTCCGCAAAGAATTCTATTATTGAATCCAGGATAATAATAATATACTAATATTATCTTTCAGCCAAATTTCATATAAATCCGTTAATGCGTGCTTGAGTAACAAATATCCAAATTTTCACATTTATAATAATTAGCAGATACGCCATGCAGTGTTAAATTAGTCAACATTTTCAATCCCACCTTTTATACAAAAGTTGACAAGTTTTTGTACGAAACGAAGTCCAACCTTATGCCAACACACTCAGATCACTTTTATGTAGTACGCGTTGTCGGATATATCCGTCATTGGCGTTGAACCTATAGTCACGGATATACAATGACGAATAAATCCGTCTTTGGCGGTGAGAAAATTAAGTAAAATTTTCAAAAATAAATGTGTCACAGATCGCCAGCCCTGCGTCATCAATACTGTAAGATGAAGAAAGGACGGCCTCCACGGACTTAATTCGGCTAAGTACTCTCGATAAGGTCAGATATCCCCGTGTTAACATACATGTTTATGTATGAGACAATGACTCACTGTGCCCCATTGCTATAGCTTCATGACTAAGTATGCGAAAGAGTTTAGGCTTTATGCTTTACATAATAGAGGATAACAGTTGAGCCTAATGTTTTTACTTATACTAAATTTAGCCAGGCAAATAGCCTAGTGGAGTAATCCTGATGGCGAAACTAGAGGTGTCGGTTTCAAATCCCAATAGTGGCAAGCATTTGTATGATGAAAATGGTATTCAATGTATTTAAGTAAATATGTATTCATCTATCATCCTTACTTAGCTTAAACCAAGGTTACTTGGTACTATTTGTCCAAAGACATTTATTAGTTTATATGTATATTTTATTTAAAAAATTCGTTTTGTGCTGTCGACCACACAACGATACATCCACTTTTCGCCGTCTTGCATTGAATAAGGTACAAAAATGTACATATTTTTGTAGTCAACTGTTCACCTTGTCCACTAAAGAGTCATATTTAATATATATTTGTACTTTATCGAATATCTCAAGACTAGAAAGTTTTTGCATCAATAACCCCCGTTTTCTAATTGAAATGTAACGTGTAAATACAAAAGTTTAACGTAGCCGAACACTCTTGTTAGCAAAATAATCTATTAAATCGAATCAGGCCTTAATGAGTTTAGAAAGATTTATTTCAACTTTGCCCTAACCTTTACTTAGATCAAGGTTGTTGCAAAGTCGAAAAATATTATTGAACAAAAGCGTCTACCTTGTGCTAAGATTAGCTATATTGTTAATTTATCTATGTAAGCTTAGTAATAGGGTATTGTTGGCACCCATTGGGTAATAAACTCTTTATCTTGTCTACGCCTCGTCGAACATAAAAGTCAATGCACGTCAAGTTCTTGTTCATAAGTAAACTAAGTTGACCTTTATGCAAATGCACGTAGCTCAGGTCTATGATTTTTTTATGTTTTTATTTTTTAAGGTAAAAATGTGGAATGTTTGTGTGAATTGTATCAACCTTAGTAGGTTATTATAATATATTTGACTCTATTTATTTAAGTTTCATAAAATGCTTAGAAATTAGTAATGATTGGCCAAATTCCTTTTTTTTTATAAAATCTCTAAATTGGATAAAGCATTAATTTCAAATTTTGCACAATTGTTGCCAAAACGCTTCCATTCTGGTATTGTAGAACGTCGCTCTTGTGATAAGTGTATTAACATCTTCGCCTTTTCAATTAGTAAGTATTAAATAGCCATATCGATCGCTCCTAAAATACAGGTACTTTAAAATTAAAAACATAACCGTCCTTTCTAGCGGCAGTCGGGTAAAAAGAAGTCAATCGGAGCGTATGAATGACAGTTGATAGTTTTTTGAGAACTAATAGTGAAGTTATAGCCATTAAATAGCGGACACTGTTTCAGGCTCCGTCGTAGTCAGCCAAAACAAACAAACAGCATTTTTAAAGTTTGATGACGTAAAAGCCGTATATTTCAATTCAATCCTGCGTAAATAAATTGTTTCAATATGAATTCGTTTTTTAGTATTTTGATAGATTCTACTTTTATTTACAAGCTTATAACCTGGCTTGGTCCTGGCTGGGTTAGCGTATCGGTTTGCATTACAAATGAGCTGGCTCAACCAGGGCAGTGCTACTCATAGAATACCTGCGTAAGGCAGTAGCTTCATATTGTGTTTCATACGATGTGTGAGAGATCCAGAAGCCAATGGGCAGAACCTAAACGCCTTCAACGGATTACCGATTACTTCCGATCAGATGAGTGAGGCTTTCAACGCAACAACGAAGGGGCATACTGTCTGGCTTACGCGCGATAACTAGGTAGTACGAGGGAGCGAGAAAGATTCCTCGCTGTCTCGACGTCAAGCGCGTCACTGTCATGTTTAGAGAATAACAAGCAGGCAACGATGCCTATGTACTTAGTGTTCTAAACCATCATTTTGTCCCACAAGTGCAGTGCCTTACAGAACGCGCCGCAACGTCGTTCGCCCCGGGGCGTTTTTCCATTAGCAGCAGCAGCAATGTATGAAAATGTATGGTTCGCTTTTCCACTTACTGGCGCCGGCGCCGGCACGGCGTTGGGTCCCGCCGGAGCCGTCGCCATCGCCGGGGTAGCAAGCTTCCCATTCGGTGCCGGCCCGGCAAAGCTGTATGTGTTTGTATATGAATTGTAGCCGTGTGCGTGTGTGAGTGCGCGGGACGGATAGGAGGACGTAGAGCGGTGGGAGAAACCGGGTGTAAACCGGCATCGACACCAGCGCAGTGGAAAAACGAAGCTCCGGCGCCGGTGCTGGTGCACGGCCGTGCCGGTGCCGTGCCGGCTAATGAAAAAACGCCTTCTACATGCGCTAGTGGGCGCGCGTGGCCACAATCTTTGTTTGAATATCCTATTCCAGTCTAAGCTATAGTTCAATGCAAGCAAGTTTTCCATAAAAAAGTAAACATATACAAAACAACGATGCAATGGGAGAACTTTGCAACATAGCAGTCACGCTCACATTGTTTCTGCCGCTAATGGGGGTAAGTTAATCCCCTCGTCGCGTGCTCGACCTGTGATGGAAAAACTAGCCAACTCTGATTTACTTGTAATACTTTTGCGGGCTCATTCTTTCTTGATCGGAGTTTTTTAATCAAATCGCTGCCACGAAAGTTGGGAATGAAGATTGCGTTACATTCTCATCTTCTAGCTGAGGTAAGTTAGGGCCTCTATACGATTTAAATAAGTTTACTATGCCGAAATGATCTACTCATGGTATATAAAATAGTTATCTGTATCTCCTATTATTTACTTTATATCTACTAGCGACCTGTAGGACGACCAGCCACAAGATGGTCCGATGACCTCATACAGGTGGCAGGAAAGCGCTGGTTGCATGCCGCTTCTAACCGGTCGCTTTGGAAATCCATGGAAGGGGCCTATGTTCAACAGTGGACTTCTTGTGGCTGAGATGATGATGATGATGATGAGCGACCTGTACTGGCTTCGCACTTGTACAATCGGGATAAAATGAACATAAAACCTTTCCTATAAATATCCCTAAATGACAGTGAAAACCGCATCAAAATCCGTTGGGTGGTCTAGAAGGAGAAGGCGGCCGAAGATTCACTATGACAATTTCGGACAGACAGGCAAAAATAAAGACTTTGTAATATGTACATAAAGAAGAAGATTAAGTTCCAGGCATAGTTTTATATGGTCTGTATTCCGAAATCACCACGCACCTCTAATGCTGCATAATTATTAGCATTATTTTTTGTATGTGCCAAATACACTCAATATATGACTCAATCTAACTGTCTTTAATATCATTATCTCTTCTTTTGATAGCAATTCTTCTAACAAACTATTTTAACACATCATGGCATAGCATTTTGACGTTGGATTATGACTGTATGTTCTTTAAAACTCAGACAGTAAATGTTTCAGATTTCTCAATATTTCAACTTTATGTGTCTTCTGACGAGACTTAAAACGCTAAAGTTCCAACGCTAGCTGAATCATAAAACACCCCAACACACTTTTAAAAACTGTGAAGCATAAAATTGTGATGTGTCTTAGGTAGTAAACTCCATTTTATGTACTAGATACCAAAAACTGAATTCCAACAAAATAGAAGATTCAGGCGTTACTTTGCTGCGGTTCAGATTACTAAATGGAACAAAATCCAATTTATTCTGAAGCTAAGCTATACACTTTGGCAATCTTCAGTTTCCAAAAAATCATGGCAATGGTATAAATCTCTGTCCACCTACAATATGTTTTTATAAGTATACCCAATCTCTTGGCAGGGGGGTTCCACTCCACACTGTAGGTTCGCTCGCCGCACCACCCATGGCATAGGTTAATCGCAGTAGGTTGCCGGCCCGCCGCGCGCGTGCCAGCTCACTCTGTGTCGCATGAGATAGTATATAGTAAGCAGCCCAACCCTAGCGGTGCGCCAGGGCATTGCGGGTGGAAGGCGGGCGCGGGCGGCGCCTTCCTTTTGACGCATGCCGCCTGGCGAATGTTTATGAAGTAATACGAACTTTTTGTGTCTGATCATAAAGTTGGAATTCGTTTAATGGTGGTCGAAAAAGAGAAGTTTCTGTACGTTAGTACTATTATTTATTCTGTGCTCTTGGCCGAGAAATATTAAGAACTAATGTATAATTTCACAAGTATGTTATGGTTATATTTAAATAAAATAGATGACTAAAGTATTTAAAGTCTAGTTATCGCTTGGCATGTTTCGGTCCATTCTGTGGTCCTTACTCATGAGCCCCCGTGGCCGTGACTCGACGATGACGATATATCAATAAGTCAGTATCTTATGGTAGGTTTATGTTAGGTTAGATTTAGGACAATCCAAAAAAAAAATATTCTGAGGACGTGTACGAGTATGAAATAACAACTAAAATAGTGCAGTTGTGAATTAGTGACCCTTCAAAAGCAAAGTAAAGTTTCCAAAGTGACAGTTCGCCAGTTATAAACAACGCGAGTATAGGACATCCACTACAGCAAGGAGACTGCAGATGCGATGCCAACCCAGAGGGCTAAGATGGTATACCTCCTGTACCAGTAATGGCACCGGCTGTCTTGCTCTGCACGCGGGAACACAACAGTGCAAGCACTACTGCTTAGCGGCTGGATTAGCGAGTAAGTTGGTATAATCGACCAAGAAATAGCTGAACCACTTTTTGATCGTATTCCAAAGCGATGAGGTTCAAAAGTGGCTAAGAAATTACTTGGTCTACTATACATTGGTAGTATAGATTCATACTAATTTCAAAACAGAGTATTTCCTACCTATTGCCGATATCCATAACTTTTCTCAGTACACAACCTACATAACTAAAGTAAGTAATAATACTCTAGCAAAAGTGTACTTGAGTTCAATAAAATCACACGAGAAACCCTGAAGAGAAATACAGCGTCTCTTAATCATCCTACTTCCAAAAGCGACTATTCCTAAGGTAAACACAAACTGATATATTCTCTATTACACCGACATAAAATACCAACATTATTCACGTACAGTTGCGAAGAAAGGGCCGTCGGTGATTCTATTGTCGTATTTTTGGGTCGCGATAATTCCCTGTCACCTATTGTGGCCCATGAAAGGGTGTATTGTGTTGGATGCACAGAGGAACCGACCTTTTGAATAAGTTCGGCGGTTCGAAGGGAAATCTATATTAATATTTGTTATTAAATGTTTAGTTTATTTTCGGGTTTGTGTGGACACAACACGCAGCTTTATTGGATGCGGAACGAGGTCAGTTTATGCACTTTATTTGTTATATTATGGTACACATCCGTAGCCAAGAGTTTGTGGTTATTAAGCCTTTATTAACTGAGCGATTTGTAGGTTGGTCATACGCAATTGTTGTCACTAAATTATATATGTTAAAGCATATCAAACTTGCTTGAATATATATTTTCTGGTAATAGGATAAACTTCAAATTTCTATACTTAATTTTAAAGAGTGCATGAGTTACATGCTTTTTCACACCGCAACTTCTTTCGTCCACAAATTCAGCACTTTTCATAGAACCTTTCACCTCCTAATACAATTAAATGATACAGTCAAGGAATTTAATTCCCTACCCCTCAGCCCTACCCATTTCGTTGAAATGTCGTCTGACATTCGCAATGCATTAAGGTCGATATGTCAAACTAACGTCTTGCTCTATAGCTCTTATGGTGACAGTTTGCTATAGGATATTGAACCTTAGGTGGGTTGGAAATTTAATTCCTTGACTGTACTTCATGGCAATTTAGCGAGTTCATGCGTTGGCAATAAAAGATACAAAGTATTAAAATAACAAAGCATTTAAACAGAATCGTCATTTTAAGCAGTGTACGCGACGTTCCATAACGTTAAGTATCACGTTCCCGAGTTCTTTGTTTGTGTCTGCCGCGATTTTTCAACTGTCGCACACAGCACTTCATTACGCCTGCGAGCCGAAATATTTTACTGCCATTTACTGAAGCAGTAATTGGCTATAAACATTGGCTATAAGCATGTATTGGCTTAAATAGGTGAGCAGTGTTAACAGGTAATCATGACAAAATAAAACTAAGAAAAAATAAGGATAGCTGTTTAGTCTTACCCCTTATTCATAAACGTTTCGTAAACGTTTGTTAGTTAACATGTGTTACGTCTTTATCTGTCATTCTGACGTTTAACTTTAAATGAAAGGGACAAAACATTTGTTAGTTAAAAGAGGTTGGTATTTTTTTATGATTTGAGATGAAGAAAAGCTGCGTTTAAAAAAGGCTTAAAAATATGCTTCAATAAGTGGAAAAAGGTTTTCTTCCGATTTCACGAAATACACTGATCTTTCTCTGACAATGACAATGTTTAGTTAGCCCAGTTAGTAAATAGTTTCCAATCATTGAGTTAATCATCATTTTGCGTACCAACATCCACTCTGCTGGACATGGGTATGGAACTTGTTGTGGGATAAAACATTTTCATTTTCATTTCATTTTATAGGCCTCCCCTAAAAAGATCGCCACAACGCCCGTTCCAGCGCTGCTCGCAACCAGTTGGTTCCCGCAACTATCACCTGGGGATCGATGCGCTAAATGCAACAGCGGTGATTCGACGCGGGGGCAGGACACTGTCTTGCTATAGTCCGCTAGCATGAGACACCGAGACTCGGCGATACCGCGACCGCAGAATAAATAGTACTAACGTACAGAAACTTCTCTTTTACGACTGCGATCAAACGAATTCCAACTTTATTGATACGCACAAAAAGTTAGTATTACTTCATACACATTTTTCAAACGGCTCGTGTCAAAAGGAACGCGCCGCCTGCGTCCGCCTTCCCCCCGCATGTCCCTAGCGACACATTAGGGTAGTCATGCATTCGTTTTCAATTACATCGACAAAGCAAGAACGAGCGATCAGGCGCGCGGCAAGCCGACAACCTACTGCGATTCGCCTCCACTGTAGGCAAGGCGGTCGAATGTAGTGTATGTACATATAATGCGGAGTAGAACCCCCTGCCTCGATACCGAACGCTGATGCGCTTAGAGAATTACAAGGGAGGTCGTCGGTCCACCTTGTGGCGGCTCGGTCTATGCTATATATTAACCTATCTGTTTAGATGTTGGAAGATTAACTTTTTACACGCGTGTCCTTTCTTAATTATCAATGTCAACATACATTATGTACAATCATTATACAGGATGAGTATATACAGTGTGCTCCGGCAAATTAATCCCTTCGTCACAAACTGTCACCAACAACCGTTGCAGGGCCTGTCATGAAATAATTAATATCTAGCTTAGATTAAGTCCCCGATGTCTTCTCATACGATTAGCAGTTGCAATTAAAAGAAATATTACTGATATAAAATTGTCGATAGATCTGGCTCGAAGGACCATATTGAAAATAACTAATAGTTCAGTTAGTTGGCAGTAAAACTACTCTATTTTGCTGTCTATAAAATAATTCGTCCATTAGTAACGCGCGTGTGTTACTTCTAATGTGACAAACTAGTATAGGAAGCGATAATTGCTTACCTAATAGGCGAGCCCCATGCGGGTTTGGAAACGACGTTGTATGAAATATAAAGCTCAGTGGTCAGCGCTAAATCGCATGATATATTTAGAGAGGGCTGTCAATATTTACTTATCTATTTTTCTTTTTTATCTTTTCCTAGTTTCTTTACATAGTATAAAACAAAGTTGCTATTCGTTCTTGTCTGTCTTTATATCACCACTACCCACATTCATAGAAATCTACCGCCCATAAAAACCTTCTGTAAGAAATTCTCTTAATATCAGTTGCGAGGTTTAGAAGGCGTAAGCGGCCGAAGAAATGGGGACAGACTCCTGGCTGACAGACGGACGACTTTATTTTATACTATGTATGTAAATTCTTTTTTGTATAGTCGACCAAGTAATTGCTTGACCACTTTTGAACCTTAACTCTTCGTAATACGGTCGAAAAGTAGTCAAGCAATTTCTTGGTCGACTATACAAAGAGAACAAAAATGACAAGATGAAATACAGTGATTTACAAAGGCAAACTTATCCCTTTAAGGGATCTCTTCCAGTTAACCTTGTAAAGAAGATAAAGAAGATGTTTATAGTAGTATAAGCTCTGTTTAGTTTAGGAAAAGTTGCATTGGTAGTTTAGGACTAGCTAGTCGAATGAGTGTGAATTTTCCCAAGATATTTACTAGTCGCCAAGCAGCAGTGCTTGCATTGTTGTCTTCCGACGTGGAGAACAAGACAGCTGGTGAAATTACTGGCACAAGAGGTATTCCATCTAATAGCCCTCTGGGTTGGCAACGCATCTGCAAACTTCTTGGTGCTCCTTGGTGTGTCCTTTGCAGTGGTGATCAGTTACCATCAGGTGACCCACCCTTCCTATATTGTATGAAAAAAGTTACAAAAATCCCATCGTCCCGTCAGGTACCTAATCAACTAATTCCGTAAATTGATTAAGGCCCCTATTAGTTAAGTGGCGAATGGGGACAGGCCGCCTGATTGATTGTGTTTGGTCCATTTAGCCAACCACGACCGCGGTTACTTGCTGCCAACAACATCTATGTCGATACGCTGTACAGAACAGCAATACTGTCACACTGCGGTACGCTAAGTGTAGCGCAACCCATTTAGTCGCTTGTAGTCTTGGGCATTCTCAGATATTTTTGATATCGATTCGCATCCATATCAGAAAAATCGCATCCGATGCGCGCATCGATACCGGCATCAATGCCAAGTTAATTTCCCTCTATCACAGAATGGCAATACGTCTAGATGCGCGTTTTGTAGTTTGTTTTCGTTTCATTAGTGGTAATTGAAATAGGTTTTCCCCGCTGTAGTAGGTGAGTGAAAACCTATAGGAGTCGCGAAGGCACGTCGACTACTTTACTACGGCGGGGATTCACCGGCGCTATTTTGATAGATTGATACGATACGCACTAACGATCGACAGTTTCGTTGACAAAAACTGGATGGCATCGGCATCAGTCATCGGTACCACATGGCATCCGATGCGCGCATCCAAACTTGGCATCGATAGCGCGCATCGTTATTCTATGAACGCCCACCCACTAGTCGCTTGTGCGCAAGCGTAAGAAGCAGACGCTGTTTTGAACCAGCGAAAGCTGTGCTGTTAAAGAATTTTCACATTTTCAATGAAGTGACATAACAGTGATTAACAATTACGTGCGCACATGATAGATGGGATCTGAGGTTTATTTTACGTAAAGTAACTATATTATTTGTGGGTAGGACCTTACGCAAGGTCTGCCCGGATCGCTTCCACCATCTTGCTCGCTAATCCAACCGCTAAGCAGCAGTGTTTGCACAGTTTTGTTCCGGCGTGGAGAGCAAGACAGCCGGTGTAATTACTAGCACAAGAGGTATTCCATCTTAGCCCTCTGGGTTGGCAACGCATCTGCAATCTCCTTGATGTTGCGAGTATTTATGGGCGGTGGTGATCACTTACCTTCAGGTGACCCATTTGCTTGTTTGCCTTTCTAAGTCGTATAAAAAAAAGGTCTGCCAAAGGGATCAAAATGCTCAATTGTTGGATTTATGGTTCTATAAACGAGGGTTTATCAAACCTTAGCTCCTAATTCTGGCATTCACCGAGATTCATCTCACATTCGAGATAATACAATAAACGGCAGATTTTGACGGAAACTGACACTTCTTTTTCACATATCTCGAATGTGACTGTATCTCTACTGATGTGAACAGTGACCTGCAGATTTCTTAAAATAATTCTAATTCTAAAAAATCGTCGGAACAGAAAACGTCCCCAATACAATAAGGCGGGTAATAAGAAGGAGTAACTTGACAAATATCGACACATGCCGAGTAAAAAAACAAACAATAGAGAAGACACAAAGATGTACGAATGTATTATGAGGTAACACCACAGCAAAAGTATTGTAAGTCCTTCTGCAATGTTTTTGTATAGCTACTTTTGGTTAGCTCTCTGATGGTAAGTTTAAAATACTCTTGGTACTTTGAGATAGAATTGCTGAATTTCAGATGGTAAGTTACGAGTATAAATAAATGAATATCATAGAACAATTTAAACCAATTAACCTGAGTTAAGCAACGAAACCTGCTGTACAAAACAACGGCTATATATACGTTTAAAGTTTAAAGATACTTAAATACATATACAAGATCTATAATTCGATTACAAAGATTCATATTCATCACTCAAAATGTCTTTTTCAGTAATAAGTACATTTAAGAACTTTACCGAGGGGTTCTAGTCTTTAAGAGTATAATAGTTAGGTTTTAGTTCACTTAAGGCGGTAAGTTTTAGGTCTTTGTAGTGTTTTTATTAATGTTTATGTATACGTTGTTAATAAATTAACATAAATTTTTGACTTTAAAAAAAAGAAATCTAAGGTAACTGTCCCAGTATTTGACAGTGACCCAATAATTGACGAGAAGATACGGAAACACACGATTAAAAACGAGAGACAGTGATGTCAACTACTGGTAAAAACAATGTCCTGTGAGTGTCAAGCACTGGGACGGTTCTCTTATGTGGAAAATACCGGATAATACTAGTAGTACAAAGTTATCCCCTACTAGTGAACGCCCGCGACTTCGTTCGCGTGGAATTAGTAGCCTATTTCCGTCAGGGATAGTGTAGCTTTCTATCTGTGAAACAATTGTTGCAATCGGTTCAGTAGTTCCAAAGATTATCCCCTACATATAAACAAACAAACAAAGTTTGCCTCTTTATTATATTAGTGTAGAGGTAGATTAGTGTAGATAAATAGGTTTTATCGCAAACCCTTCCACTTCCCGCCGTTCCACAAGGCGCCACCGTGCTCCCAGCCGCTATTCAAATTTCGCGGTTGAATTCGCGAGCGCTGATTGGCTAAGAACGGGGCCGCTTGAAGCGTCTCTTGCGCGCCTGGACCAATCCGCGCATCGCCAGTCGACCTACCGAACTTAAACCGACGCGCAGCGTAATGTTATGCTCTCCTTGAAAATATTGTTAATTTGCTAGTTAAGGTGTCTAATTTCTTACCAAAAGTATTATTTTTACTTGCTACGCTGTGTAGTTGTTCGTGTGTGCTTTCAGTTACATTAAATAGTGTCGAACTCAAACAGTGTTTTCAATTAAACCTGACTAGAGTTTCTATTTCTAGTGAGATTATTCATTCTTAATACCATGCGAGTTCCTAGGTCTCCGCAGCCGTCCCCGGAGAAACGATCCGTCTTGTTATTTCCAGAAAAAGCGAAGCACTTCAAGGAAAAGTGTTTGTTAGCTCTGATTTCATCTTTTAGAGTTTTATCAGGAGTGATGACGTCAGTATACAACACTCTAAAACAATTTTTGAGATTACCTAAAGCCAACAAAGATCTTTGATATAGCATTGATGCACATTGATACACAGATCTAAGGTAAATCAGATCACATTATAGTTGCAGGCAAACATTTTGACCACAAATTGAGTGGAAGGAGTATGTTTGCCCATACACATTTGTACTAGAAACGGCTCCTACGCAGTCAAGGTCAATGCTGAAGAAGTTTCCAGGGAACTTTTGCCGTTTTTGCGGATAGTAGGTCCTGGTACAAGGTCCGTCCGGATCGCTACCACCATCTTGCTCGCTAATCCAAGCAGCAGTGCTTGCATTGTTGTGTGGAGAGCAAGACAGCCAGTGTAATTACTGGCACAAGAGGTATTCCATCTTAGCCCTCTGTGTTGGCAACGCATCTGCAATCTCTTCAATGTTGCGGGTGTCTATAGGCGGTGGTGTACACTTACCATCAGTTGACCCACTTGTTTGCCTTCCTATTTCATAAAAAAAAACACTACTGTTTTTTTAAATCTCCCTAAGTCTCTGTCACACTAGTGTCGTGAGAAAGGAACGCATAGAGATAACCTCAATTAAACTAAACTTGGCTTTTGACATTCTTTCTTGGGTAAATGCAACTAATGTTTTTTTAAGGCAAAGGCGTACAGGAGGGTAATTCTCTAAGCCTAACAGCGACGACCTGTCATCGCCCTGTCTTGCTCTAGCGCGCCAGCACATAATAAATAATAGTACTAACGTACAGAAACTTCTCTTTTTCGACCACCATTAAACGAATTCCAACTTTATGATCAGGCTCAAAAAGTTCGTATTACTTCATAAACATTCGCCAGGCGGCATGCGTCAAAAGGAAGGCGCCGCCCGCGCCCGCCTTCCACCCGCAATTCCCTGGCGCACCGATAGGGTTGGGCTGCTGACTATAATACTATCACAACGCGCGCAACAGAGCGAAAGGGCGCGCGCACGGCAAGCCGGCAACCTCTTGCGATTAACCTATGCCATAGGTGATGCGGCGAGCGCACCTACAGTGCGGAGTGGAACCCCCTGGCGCCAGCTGCAATAATCAAGTATGAACAAAATCAAATGACTGCAGCCAGTCCTTGTAAAGAGGTCAGCGGTTGAGAACCTTCTTATCCTTCTTTCGAAACCTCGTATATCTCTAAGAATTCAGTGTATAAAATTTTCGTTGTTTTTCTTCAAAAAGCAAAAGAAAAAGTCAGTATCTTAAAATATAAAGGTTATCGTCCACCGTCGGTAAATGGCCATTAGCAAGATAAATGTCGGCCAATCCCGAGCAGGAGTTAAGCATCGACCGCTCGGAGCCCGATAAGCGACCACCTTTATAAACTCCGCTCTTTTAAGACCTAACTCTTTGTAGTTGGAAGTTGGCAGCAAGCTAAAGGGGGAAATTTAATCATTAGTCTACCTGAAGTTATTCAGTGGAGACGAAAGATCCGAAGTAAACGGCGGGTTTTCAATGAGTGTTCTTTTGGAAATGTTGCACAGATTTGTTGCATTATTGACGAGTGCAGAATTAGAAGACTGAAGAATGTGGTAGATTTTTCAGCGTAAATGACCGAAAATAAATATCTATTCTATCCTCTAATGAAATAAAGAAAGCAAATATGCTTTCTTCCATTCATTAGAGACCAGTCAGCTGTAAGATTGTAAAATAACATAGTCGACTAACTACTTTTTTTAAATAAGACTTATTTAATCAAATCCTAAATTAAGAAGAAAAAAAAAAGCAACAGTAAAATCTTATTCTAAACTTAAAGATAAAAAATTTGTCCCAAATCGCCGCTAATAGGGAGGGTGCCTAGAAAGCTGGCAGCATTGCCACGTTGGATGGCAATGCTGATTCTTTGGGCAAAGTATTGCCCAGCCATCTGGTCACGGGAGGCCTCTATAAGGCGCGCCGATAAGTCTTTGTATAAACGGCGCGCACTTGCCCCCCAGGGCCCCAGAGTTTCAACCCCAAACGCCTTGAAAAGGTAGATCACAGACATATTAAAAAAACATAATCACAAATGTAATGTGGTAAAAGCATCAGAATCTCAAGAAATGTCGAAATAATTCGAATTCCGTAAAAATACGACAGTAGTGAGACAGACGTGCTGTTTCAATTAACTATGTACACAATACGATAGTAAGGACACGTCTTGAACAAAGCGAGAGTTACCAAAAAGTAGGTACCTAGATAAAACATTGAACATTTATGCTGATTTATGCAGAACAGTGAGGCGGTAGAGTCGACAGCACAGTACTATTTCATTTGAATGAATAAAAAAAAATACAAAAAATCGAAAGTTAAAAATTTTCGATTGCAAAAAAAAACCATAGTAGGTACCAATACAGAACATTTCTGCCCCCTTGACCAAGACCGAGGAGTATGGCGTGCATTGGAAGAGACCTACAATCGTTATTGGGTAGATAATGTTTCAAATAGAAGAAGAGAGATGCTTAATGCTTTAAGGCATTATTTACCAGTCAAGGTGACTGGTAAATAAAGCATTAAGCATCTCTCTTCTTCTATTTCAAACATTATCTACCCAATAACGAGTGTAGGTCTCTTCCAATGCACGCCATTCTCCTCGGTATTGCGTCTTCCTCATCCAATTTTCCCCCACCACTTTGACAGTCATCGGTCCATCGCATCAGCATTTAGTATGCCTTTTATAAATTATATATTAATTTGTCCTATAACTTTGGACCTTGTGCAAGGTCCGTTCTGATAGTTACATCTTGCTCGTTAATCCTGCCGCTAAGCAGCAATGCTTGCATTGTTGTGTTCCGGCATCAAGAGCAAGACAGCCGGTGCAATTACTGGCACAAAATGTATTCCATATTAGCCTTCTAGGTTGGCAACGCATTTGCAAACTCCTTGGTGTTGCGGGTGTCTATAGGCGGTGGTGATCACTTACCATCAGGTGACTCACTTGCTTGTTTGTCTTCCTATATAAGAGAAAGGTTAAATAAATAAATAATCGAATCGCTCAATTCTTTAGCGACGGCATCCTTATTCTAGACTAATAGAAATACGCGAACGTTTCAATTACCAAGACAATCTCGAAGCAATGCAGCTCTCACGTCAGTCCAGTCGCAGAACACCGTAACTCCGGTCGCATACAATCATTCGCTTTGAAGAACTAAATTAGGTTTAGATTTTCTACTTTCCTTCTTTTATTGCACAATAAAACTAAATGAATTTGCTGGTTTTATGGTAATGTAAATAATCAGTGGAGACGAAGTCTAGTGAAGTTTTAAAAACCGGCTTAGTGTGAGTCGGACTCGTGCACGAAGGGTTCCGTACCATTATTTACCAGAATAAAATAAATATAACAAATATTTATTTTGTTCTGGTTTTTAGTATTTGTTGTTATAGCGGCAACTAAAATACATCATCTGTGAAAATTTCAAATTCCTAACTATCATAGTTCATGAGATACAGCCTGGTGACAGACGCACGGACGGACAGCGGAGTCTAAGTAAAGGTCCCGTTTTACCCTTTGGGTACAAAACCCTAAAAAGAACAACCGTAATTTTTTCGATTGTTAGAAGTAAAGAGATAAACACCGTATCCCCCCTAACTAACATCCCACAAACTGTCGTAACTGTAATGTAAACTGTCGTAAGTTACGACAGTTAGCTTTGAGTAGGACGACATGGCATCCATGACTTAATTACAAAAACGCAGAAAACTAGGCTCTGTAACATTCAGTGCATCTAACACAAACCTCCGCAACCCGGTTTAAATGGGAACGTAACTCATTGTGCCTCTCTCCTACTGGTCTTATTAGAAAGAGATGCACTAAGTTACGTAGCGGGTTAACGCTTGTAGAGAAGGCTCGTGCTAGGTGCACAGCTACCTCGCGTCGAATAATAGCGTGGTATTAGAAGCTACGAACATGAAATATGTCTGTGCTGTTACGTGAGCTACACTTGCAACTGCATTGATACCGATCCAGGCGCAAAGATAACGTCACAGCGGAGTTAATATTACTTGGATATTATTCTTCTTCAACCATCAAACATCATCTTGAATCATCATCATCATCATCATATCAGCCGGAAGACGCCCACTAGGCATAGACCTTCCCCAAGGATCTCCACGACGGTCAGTCTTGTGCTGCTCGCATCCACCGGTTTCCAGCGATCTTCACTAGATCGTTGGTCCACCTTGTAGTAGGCCTACCAACACTTCGTCTTCCGGTACGTGGTTTCCACTCCAGAACCATTCGGGTCCAACGGTCATCGGTTCTACGAGCAATGCGCCCCGCCCACTGCGACTGAAAGTTTGTAATAAAATATCACTTACTTATATCGTCAGTGTAATCTAGTATTTTTGGTAAGTTTGAGCTAGGAACCTGTGGTAACTAAGATCTAATAATATTGGTGCATATTTTTTCGTACAGGCAATACATGTGAAATATTTGTAGATGTTTACCTATTTATGTGTCTTGGTCTTCCTCTTCTTATTTTCTCTTCAATTCAACCTGCCACGCTGTACATTTCATGAAGTCTTGGTTAGGAAAAGAGAAAAATGGCGGTTACTCCACTGACAAGAGCTTGGCTCTTAAATTATTATAATGGTGATTTTATTTATGCAACTTTGTAACAACGTTACTTACATAAGTGTAACTTTTTGACAAAGCTGAATTTTTAGTTTTTACTGTTTAGTGAATTCTTTTTTGTTACATTGTTTTAATTATATCGTCTTCG
This sequence comes from Ditula angustiorana, assembly GCA_963691745.1. NCBI lineage: Eukaryota > Metazoa > Arthropoda > Insecta > Lepidoptera > Tortricidae > Ditula > Ditula angustiorana. Next base: position 6,393,130 of record OY829495.1, read on the forward strand.
CTTACCGTCGTAACTGCAGTATAAAATGCGCTTTGATACGACAGTTACCTGGAAGGGGGACAGTATAAGTACATAGTTCTAAGGAACACTGCTCACTCTGAATCGATAACACGACTGTAAGTTAATTAATTTTTTTTGTATTTTTGCTGTATGTTGGGCAATAAAATGTTATTTCGATGCTATGAAATTAAGGATATTGTGTAATTGTACCTTATACATTTAAACTAGAAGGTTGAAGATTCCAAACTGGATTCACGCCCCTGAATATTTCTGATTTTTATGCAATTTTTAATATAAGCTTGTACTACATTATTGCTAGCCAGCAAAATTAAATAATAAGGAAGCAAGTACCCGCCCAATTCCTTGTTAGTTTTCCTCTTCGCATAAAGATAAATTAAGAAGGCCCGTCATTCTTATAACGAAGTTAAACAAAAAGCAACGTGTACTTCTTTAATTTAATTAATCACATGAGTGATTTTGGTCACCTATCGACCTGGAGGGGTGAGATGTAATAAATAACATCTCCCCTCGGTCATTCTTGAGGAACCCTCTAAGGAGGGCTGGCAACATTGTGCCTGTTTCTTTTCTTAATGCATTTCCGTCTTATAGATATGAATTTTCTTCGACCGTGTCAAAATTGGACGTGGCATTGCACGTGCGGCCATTCGTAGGGGTGAAAAATTTGGAGTTTTGATCGTCAATTCTTTACTCCAATTTATACTTACGCCAAAGTTGATGGGGTTGGAACCCCTACAATTTTGTCATGCTTGTCCATTGCTGCTACAAGCAGTTTTGGCATTTTTACTATTTTTCGTAAAGTGCTGTTTTAGAAATAACACCATTTTGCCCTTTGGTACTAAAATGGAAAAAAGTACGACAACAGAAATGAAACAGGCATGACAGAAATTCGTAAATAGTAATAAGCCTATGTATGCATTTATGCATACATAGGCTCCTTTTGCGGTGCATAGATATGTTACATATATATGTATGTTTGTTTCTTTATGGTACTCTAAAGCCCAAACGCAAATCGGCCCCGATTTGATGATTCTTACGTCAATTGATTTGTCTTAGTGTCACTAGAGACATGTCAATAATGAAAATTTATTATCTCTCTTTTGCTGTCTTCGTGATAGCTTCTTTGGCTTGTCGGTCGAGTCAACGACATGCAAATGACACTTCTAGTGTTAGTCATCACATTTCAGGTTTTCAAATTCTTGCATTAGGATTAAACCTTGCCCTTTCGCTCTTTCGAACAACAGTGAGTCCTATAACAATTTTCAGTAACACTTGTGAGTATCGACCCTTTTATTTCAACGTTACACTCTTTCCACATTTTTAACTAATGATAATATTGTCATAAGCCTGTTGATCCGAAAATTTTCAACACTAGGCATCATTATGATGTTCGTTCCCTTATTGACCTTCAATTTAATATTGTAAACCATGTTTTTTTCCTTTTTTTGTATGTGACTATTTTTTCTATAGACTACATCATACTTCAAAGAGTCCATCTTTAATTTTGTAACCTATGTAATTATAAAGTACGAGCTTTTACCCGAGGCTTCCTAGGGAATAAAAGTATTATTATGTTATAATCTACGACATGACCATGTTTGCCTAATTTCACCTAAATCCATCAGCCGTTAATGTGTTTGAGACACAAGCAGCGGAATATTCAAAATTATGCATTAATGATATTATTACTAGGTGTAAAATGGTATGGTCAACAGCTAAAAGCTTATGTCTTATACCACCAGTCACAGTGAATTCCAGTCACATACAAGTTCGATACAGAAAATTGAGTTGCACACTCAAACCTAGCCGCCGGATGAAATATTTTCGTCAAGCTCCGATCGTAACCTTAGGGCAGGAATTACAAATTACTGCCACTAAAGAATTTCTGATGCGATATGATCGATTGAATACGAGGTTACTCTGAACAGCGTTTTCTGGTAGATAAAAGTCAGCGGTTTTCAATGATGGAAATCTTGTCCAAATTCTTATAGATTTTGATTTTGAAACATTCTATATTATAAATTTAGATTTACTTATAGATTAGATTATTTATCGGTAATAAAAAACATAATTATAATACATGTCAAACCTTAGAATAATATTCGCAAAAATACATTAATTAATTGACATAATTTAATTATCAAATCCCAATCAGTTGTAGTAGTAGACAATAGTTTTTTTACTGGCAATGCTGTTTATTAGAGGGACGGTGTTATGAAACTGTTAAAGGTAATTAATTACCTTCTAGCAAAATTGACCTTTGCTCGCTAATCTGTCCACGAGATAGATATATAACTTTTGCAAAAAATTTTAAAATTTAAGAAGCATTTTGGTACAATTGTTCTGTCTTCGAGTTTATTTATCAACTAGATTGCTGTTACAGTTATTCATTTATGTCATATTAGTATTGGCAAGCGCAGCGTAGGACGACCAGCCACAAGATGGTCCGATGACCTCATACAGGTGGCAGGAAGACGCTGGTTGCATGCCGCTTCCAACCGGTCACTTTGGAAATTCATGGAGGAGGCCTATGTTCAACAGTGGACTTCTTGTGGCTGAGATGATGATTATTATGATTTATGTTATCCCCTTTTCTAAGCATGTGCATCTTACGGTTATTCCTTACAGAATGAAACATCCTAGCTCAGCTCAATAGCTTATTTGCCCGCATTTTCCACCAACATATTTCCAATTCCCTGCACTACGTATATTTTTATTCATATAGACGTTCATATTACGGATTCCGTGCAACGTCGTCCATGCTAGAATTGAGTTCAGTAGCCTCGGGTTACGGATTTCGAAATGTCGTTATTTCAAACGAGATACTGGTACTTAGAACCTTTTGTTGTGGTGCAGGATTGTGTTTCACCGTGTAAATAAAGAAATACCCTGCTTGAGGACTGTGGTGTTTGGATAATGATGCGCCTTTTTGGTTTGCTTTATTGTCATAAGCATAGGGTGTGCATAAATTGTGACTGCTACATAGAATTATAAGTTACACTAGAATAGCACATAGGAACAATGATCGTGGTACTAGCGCGTCGACCAACGCGTGCAACGGGACGCACGAAGCTATGGTGCCTTCCACAGAAAAAAGCGAGACAGAGCTAGTGAGGTGAGGTGCCGGAACTGCAATTGTATGGAATGTAAAGATGGGTTAGAACACTCAATCTAATAATCCTGCTTAGGATTGTAAGTTTGTTCATCTTCGTCAAGTGTTTTATCCACAACAGAGGCAGTAGGTAAAAATTACTAATTAACTTTTGACTTATATAGACCCTCTTCTACCAGAACGCGACTTCCAAGAACTATATGCTTGGAGCCTACTATCATTTTTTGAAGTAACTCTCCATCTAGCAATAATTCAATCTACATATTAATTGCCACTACACATTGGTATACTTTACAATTGCGGCAATAATTGCCTTTAAAGGCTATTCGTATAAAACCACTGTAAGATCTCAGTTGTTTAATTTGTAAAGAAAGACTTACCCGAGATCTGGTCTTTGGACACGACAATATCTTAAGTTAGTTTCAAATGGGGAAGGGTGGTTTTACTGTCTCGGATCAGATGCTAAGCAAACACTTTAGTGTTAAAACCGGAATTCCCAGACCGGTATAAGTCCGTCGATTCCATCGGTTTAAAGCTGTTTTCCACTGAAGTGTAGCAGAGCGGAGATATGCGTAGGTTTGCATACATTTGAAACACCGTTCGACTCCGCTTGGAGCGTGAAATATATGGCAACTTCGCTCCGCTTCGCCTCAGTTTCCTCGCCTTCGGGATTGGTCCTACTAGAAATCCAGTTGTTGGAAGCCATAGCACAGAATAAATAATAGTACTAATGTACAAAAACTTCTCTTTTTCGACCACCATTAAACGAATTCCAACTTTATGATCAGGCACAAAAAGTTCGTATTACTTCATAAACATTCGCCAGGCGGCATGCGTCAAAAAGAAGGCGCCGCCCGCGCCCGCCTTCCACCCGCAATGCCCTAGCGCACCGCTAGGGTTGGGCCGCTTACTATAATACTATCACAACGCGCGACACAGAGTGAGCGGGCGCGCGTGCGGCAAGCCGGCAACCTACTGCGATTAACCTATGCCATAGGTGATGAGGCGAGCGCACCTACAGTGCGGAGTGGAACCCCCCTGGCGCCAGCTGCGATAATCAAGAATGAACAAAATAATATGACTGCAGCCAGTCCTTGTAAAGAGGTCAGTGGTTGAGAGAGAGAGAGAGAGAGAGAGTTGAGACTTTTGTGCCAGTAATTTCAACGGCTCTCTTACTCGCTACGCTGGAACACAAAAATACAAGCACCGCTGCTTAGCGGCTGGACTGCTGCATTAAAGACCAAGATGGTAATAGTGATCCAGATGGACCTTGGACAAAGTCCTTCCAACCACAAAAAGTCAATTTTTATACAGTTAATCTAATAAATATTCTGCATGCCATCCCAAATATACTTTTTGACAGAAAAGCGGTTTTAAACGGCTTATGATGGCTTATGGAATTCTTTGTGTAGTAACAACCATTTCGAAGAAACGGACCGCAAACTTTTAAAATCCAGTGCATTCTCACGTCATGTTTACTAGACTTAAGACCTGCAAAGGCTACAATCTCCACAATGCACCAGTTCTTATAGTATGACAAATGGCGCTACCGAACGCAAATCCTGTGTTCAAACTTCATTCCTTTGAAATCTACGTTCCAACTAAATGGAATGTAGCTGCGTTTCAATTCAATTTGAGATAGTAACAAGAAGTTGATGAAATGAATGTTGGAGTTTGTTGAGGTAGATAAAAGTAACTGTCGTAGGTTTTATACGACTTTCACTCGTTGCGATTTCTTTTACACCTCTTCGCTATTATTTGTTGGTTGCAAAATGAAAAATAAGTACATCTACTACCTTAGTTTAGTAGAATTTTAATTATTCAAAACTAGCTTTTACTGCTGGCTTTTAGACTTGTTTAATTGAAACATGCAATCTGCAATATTTCCTGGACAAAAATAATGAGAATTAGTTGCTTTGCTGTTCATGACGTCACGGCGGCGTATAACTCACTTATCAGTGTCCCGTGGGATCTATGCATTTTTACGGGATAAAAAGTATCCTATATGTTAATCCAGGTTATAAACTATATGTGTGGCAAATTTCATTTAAATCCATTCAGTTGTTTTTGCGTGATCGAGTAACAAACATCCAAACATCCAAACATACAAACTTTCACATTTATAATATTAGTAGGATGAGTAAATAGTTGTGAGATGAAAAGACTATACATCTCCAAGTAATATTGTACAATTTGACCGTGGAGGCGTTTTACACCTCTGCTAAGCATAGATTAAGGTAATTAATTTGTTTTGACCCTTAGAGACTATACATCTCTAAGTTATTTAGACTAAGTATTTGATCAGGGACCACATCCCGATTCTAATTTCTTTGACCTGGGGACCCTATACATCTCTTGGTCAATCTGTGCTAGTGCCAGTTCGTTCAATATGCTTAAAGCTTGCTGTGCTATTTATTATCTTTTTTTTTTTCACACTTTATGTGAACTATTGTTATGATTGTGTATATTGCTCTGTAATCTTGTTTTCAAAAGAGAAGAAAAAAAAAGATAAACTGCTGAGTTTCTTGCGGCGTTTCTTCTCAGCAGATTCTTCCATTTTCCGAAGCGCTAGTAGATTCAGACATGTAAAAGAGCCTATATGGCCTACTTGCAAAATAAATTTTTCATTTTCATTTTCATTTTCAAAGATGACAAGCAAACTGATAACAATACAAGAAAAGTACTGCAGAAATTGAGAAAAAACAAAAACTACGAGGAGTGTAAGTGTCCGCAGTAATTTGGTCCGTCAGTGCCAGAATTACATTAATTACAGGCTTCTGAGTCAGAAGTAACGTTCCGTTATCATAAAAAATATAAATATATAAAATAATGTTTATTAACATCCAAAAAAAGACCCAAAGATTATTAACAAACTATAAAAACTTTTAATGGCCTAGTGTCAGTAAAACTTCTAAACTAACTAACCCGTTAAACATCCCAAGCAAGCTACGGACCCGCACAAATCGGCGCGGCATAATGGGTGTATTATTACGTGTTTCGGCGCTTATGTTAAAATTGGTTCCGTTAAGTGTGGAGGCTTTCACCTGATACATCTCTAGCGCAAGACTGATCAAGGCCTGACCACATTAGACATCAGATCTTCCTGTAACCCTTAACTTTTGATCTCGGATTTCATTTATGAGTTTACGGTGTAAGATAGTTTGAACGAGGCAATACAGGTAAAACTACCAACAAGTTAGCTCATGTGACAATACTGAATCAGATTGAAAGTTTTTGTTTCATCCGACTAATTGTGAAAATTAGCCTTAACTAGTTTATTTATTGACTGTTACATGCTGTTTAGAGTTTTTTTTTATTTCGTATAATTATAATTATTTTTGATTAAAAAATTGGATGCATAAAGAAAAATAAGCAGCCAATCAAGATGCCCTCAAAACAAACAATTCAATCACATTCAAAAATAATCAAGCGTACTTAAGTAGTCATACTTTGGAGTTTTCTCATTTCGCATAACGACACTTTGATGAACTTCTGACTTTGCTTAATTTTGTTTGGAGCAGTACAAAATTTTGTACCGCAGCAATCATCATTATGCATTCACAATTAACTTGCACATTGTGTTGTAATTACACAGAACACAAACAAAATATGAAATTTAAATTAAATTTATTTATGCATTGTTATTTCGGGGGACTATAGTCCTATAGCATGTTGACTTTGTAGTTATCCTTTTGGGTGCAATTAAGTCTATTTAGTAGCACTTAGTACTATAGAACTACCATTTCAAATGTCGAGGTGTAGAGACTGACTGACCAGAAGGAACTGGACAAAGGTATCCTGACGACCATCTGCCCAAGCAAGTTATCTACTGGAACTCAACTGGAAGACGCAAGAGGGGCCGCCCGGAAACAACGTGACGTCGCTCATCGGAGCTGGAAACCGCAGCAGCTGGATTAAGCTGGAGCGATCTAGAATCTGCCGCGCAAGATCGATCCAAATAGAAAGGTGTGCAAAGAGCCCTGGGCCCCTGCTAAGGGGCGGAAGGAAGATGATGATGATGAGTACTATACAACTAACTATAATATGGCTCCTAGTAACTGTTGTCGACAGCAGTTTTCTCTAAACAAGAGAAACTCAAATAGGCACTTAACGAAATGCTGAAATACCTATCGATCGGTATTTATCCTTTCACATTGAAACCGCAATGGTCGCGTACACTTCTGTTTCAGAAATATTTCCTTCCAAGAACACATATTATAGAACGAGTTGCTTGTTGAAATTGATCTAGCGAGGTATAGCAAAAGGGTCTTTAAAAGGGTAAAATAAAAATTAAAAATGTTTCTAAAGTAGACCGTACACGTTGAATTCTATCAAGCGCATTGGAAAATTTTAGGTTTTGTTAATAAGAAGCGCCGGAAGAAACTTAGCAATTGACTTTTCTTTACTTTCCAAAACCCTATAACTACAAAGATGATTAATAATTTATTTACTTTAAAATCAAATTATACATACATAAATTAAAAATTAACGTTAAGCTAATTATAAAGAATTATAATGCTATTGTCAGTATTTAACATAAACATATAGCTAATAATAATTAGCGCAGCTAAACACTTTAGGTAACTTCTTTGTGTAACATAATTCTATGTATAAATAACTAATTCTATGTCTAACTAATAAATAAATGTATTTTTTGAAGATATTGAACTAACTGGTTCTAATACTAACATTACTCTCCTTTCCTTTCTCTCGGTGGTACTTGGCAAGCCAAGTTTATTTTATTTGAGTCTATCTCTATGGACGTTCCTTTCTTATGACAGTAGTTTGATGGAGACGCAGGTAGGGATAAATTAAACCCGGGCAGGTCATAATTATTAGGGCTATAATATTACCCTAATATGTGTGAGAAAATGCTGTGGTAATTCCGTACCATCAAGCGAACCTTTTAAGACCTCTTTGCCACCCTTCAAACGCAATCAAGCCTTTTGAGATCTCTTTGTCACCGAAACAAAAACGCTTTTTTATGACCTTTATTTTTGCTGATCGTAGTCCTCGCGAAGGGTAGGAGCGGCTACGATCGCTTAACAAATGACAATTTATTTCAACACGGATAGGTGATTTTACAATAGTCAAAAGGCATGCCTATTGTGGGTCTGAACGCTATTGTATTTAAAATAGTTGTATCGATTTCTTACATCCCAACCTCTCAAGTACCTATTCCCACACACTAGCACACTATTTTTATACTCTCGTAACTCCTTGAAGGCAAATCTCGTCCCGGGGCGGCGATCCATCTCAATAATTGGCCAGCCGTCAGCCGGACCGATTTATTCGCAGGGCTGCATTGTTTCCCTTTCGAACTGGTAACAGTTTTAAATTTGAGTCTAGGGTAACTTTTAAAAATGTTTATTACCTTGGCGTATTTTTTACCTAATAGGACCATGTGCAAGGTTTGTTGCACCATCTTGTTCGCTAATCCAGCCGCTAAGGAGCAGTGCTTGCACTGTTGTGTTCGGCATGGAGAGCAGCAGCCGATGAAATTACTGGCACAAGAGATAATCCATCTTACCATTGGCAACGCATTTGCAATCTCCTTGGTGTTGCGGGTGTCTTTAGACGGTGGCGATCAACTACCATCGGGTCAGCCACTTGCTTGTTTGCCTTTCTATTTATAAAAAAGCAGGTAATGTGATGGAAAGTGATCCCCGCCGCTCATAGAAACCAGAAGTTCTAAGAGAATCGCAGATGCGTTGCCTGTCTTAAAAGTGGACCTCCGAATCTCTAGGTTCTTACTCATCATACAAAACGCAGCATTAAACTACTGCTACATGCTGGTTGTTTGTAAAAATGTGGTACTATTTCGGTCGAGCTGGCCAACTTGTACTGCAACCTGCAACTGTTAAGATGGTTGTCCATGGAAAGAGGATAGACGAAAACAGATTAACAAGAAAGCTGTATTAAGGGAGAGTGGGTGAAAAAAGGGAAGGTAAAGACCTCGGCGAACGTACTTTGACCAAATCGGAGACATTTTGGAGAAAGGCCAAGTCAGGAGTCTAATCCGACGAGCATGTATGAAGAATGTTATGAGAGTAAGTGAAGGGTCGTATGTCAAGATCGTATAAGCAAATCGAAATCCGTGGACTATGTCTACCCCTCCGGGAAACAGGTATGACTTTATGTATGTATGTAACCAGCAACTAGCTAACTGTGGCTTTACCACTATTGTACTTGAAGCTCTACCACTCTAAGTAATCCGAGGATATACAGAACAGGTTTCCACAGACTCCCATATTTGCAATCTTTATCCCAAATGGTTCTACGGAAAGCCAGCATTCGCAAATATCGTGTGAGAGCATGATTGCATGCATGTTGCATGCATTTCGTTGCAGCTTGCTTGTAATTAGCGCAGCAGGGTAAGTGCTCGCTGAACGAAGCTGTTTAGTACGAGCGGCAGACGTGTAACGAGTAACGACGTTGTATATTTTGTTAGTTTTGTGTATTTAGGTCGTTCTTTTATTTTGTCATAATATTCGTAACAAAAAAAGCCCTTGATAAAATATTAAATTACTTTAGTTTTATTACAATTCTGGAGGAATTAAATTAAGTATTCAGTAGTAATCATGCGAAAACTGTCTTAACTTAACGGAAACGTCTATGAAATGTAATTTTTTGCTACCATCTAGAGTACGATTTTTGAATCTCACCGGGTGACTAAAGCTCACCAAAATAGCCGTTTTTATAGAGATTCGGCCATTTTTACAAGGTTCACCTGGTGAGATTCAAAAATTGCACCCCTGATCCCGTGACTGGTGTCACTAAATAACTCTTTAATTCAGTGCGGGAACAATGTTTTTTCCTGAGATAAAATCTAAGCCCATCTACTTGAATTTTATCCAAATCCATCAAGCTGTTTGTGTATGATTGCAGCATAAACATAAGTTCATAAGTAAATAAAGATTGTAGTGAAAGATCACATTAAATCACATTTTTTGGCATCAGTTTTATGTTTATTAGGTATTGTAGGTAATTTAGTATTGAAATAATGATTGTCTCATTTTTAGAATACTTTATTAATATTAATCTTAGTATAAGAAAGCAAGTTTCAAATCAATTATCACCTTCAAGAATCATTGGCTCCTGCCTATAGGTTTTTTAAAGGCCAGCATGCGTTTCTACTAGTATTTCAGGTGTCCATGTGCGGCACTAATAGCTTACCGTTATGCCGTTAATATTTATGCGTTATAAAAAAACCTCTAGACGTGACTTGACAGAGTAACCAGTATCCCAGTCAGCCCCTATCCTACAAATACCTAGCAATTGCATGTAGCTCGGCGCCAAACTTCCTCCCTACATTTGCGGTTGTGACGATCAAGTGGTTCCTTTCTTAGATGAATACAACTATTACCCTGAATTCTCTCACTCTCTTACTCAAAAAAATAAAACTGTAACCCGACTACGGAAAAAAATAATGAACTAAAAATATAGGGAGATATTTGTACATATAATTAAGTTTTCGTATTTCTTATTAGGTTAAGTTGTTAATTTCTTGTTACTAATATCACTTAATATTCCAATAAAAAATAACTATAAAAAAAAACTAAAAAGTAAGAAATAAGTTGTGACAAATTGATATCATTGTCTTATTGAGTAAGACAAGTCTTTTGGTATGTTATAGATATTACTGTGAATTTACTTCCGTTTAAGTCTTGACTAAATTGTTTACAGTTTCAGATTAAAAACTATTAAGAAGCTTTTGGCAAATGCAATTCAAATCTAGGAAATTTATTCACACAATTTTCAGGAGAAAATGACGCATTGGATTCTGATCGCACGAGTTACGGAAGCACTTTAAAGCTTAAAACCGGTAAAAAAACATACACCTTTAAAATGAATAAATTACTACAGTCACCATTTCTGCCTTTTGCAAAATTATATTAATACTCGTACGTCCAATGGCAAGCATTTACTAGAAATGGCCGCGTTGGATATCATCCGCTACATTTCTGCTTTATTTCACGATAAATAAAACTTACAAGCTAATCTGACCGAAGCAAAGACTAAACTGAAAGCCATTTTTCTGGATGAGAAACAGAACGCATCCACACGTAACGGGCCAGTGTTATAAATTTAAAACCAAATCTCTAAGGACTTTGCGGAAAATATTAAAGCCAAGGAAATGCTAGGTTTGCAGGTAACGTATTGTTCTCAACGGGGATTGGTAACACGTTTGGTACAACTTTGGACTATATTCCAGGGCAACACGTTACCTTATGGTTTGGGGGGAAATATGAAACGATAATAGAGTAGGTATTAAATTTTTCTGTTTGCTAAACGCGCTCCGACTGAGTTTGAATGGATGGAGAGTTAGAAAATGTCTAAGTTATGTGAAGGTTTAGTTTTGTTCTAGATGGTGCGAAGTTCTGATGTGTATTTCAGAAATTGATATTTGTGGAATAGAAACATTGTATGACGTATAATTGTCGGATTTTGTATCTTTCTTTATCCAGCACATACTTGACGAATATGCATGACTATCAACAAATATATACTCAACTTCGCAGTCAGTCGTTCATTTATTACTTCCAGTACTTAGGCGACTCAGGTCTGGGACAGGAGAACAAATTTTCCCATTAAAGAGACTGAGTTAGATCGAGTTTTCGCCTTTCTAAACTCCTCTATTATATTATAAACGTAAAAATTGATGAAGGCGTTTTCGAAAACGCGATTACAAGCAAATAAATAGTAGCGTCCTTAGTGACGTGGGCAGACCCGCCACAAGGTGGACCGACGACCTGGTGATGGTTGCGGGAACCGGCTGGATGCGAGCAGCGCAGGACCGGGCGTTGTGGCGATCTTTGAGGGAGGCCTATGTCCAGCAGTGGACGTCGCCGGCTGATATAATGATGATGATGGCATAAATATTGCTGGTATAATAATATAGGACTGTCTGTGTAAGTAGTGTACGCACAAATTTAAAAAATAACTATTTTTATCGTCTGACTATTTCTAATCATGCCGTTTTTATATTTTTCTATTCTACCTGTGATATTATCTATGGTGAATTTATTTAGTACCAATCATATATTTTCTGTATAAGATGAGACACCATGCCCACAGTCTGCAGAACAGAGATGTCGTCCTTTTGCGCAAGAAAACGTAAGTGTAACAAATTAATAATAATACTCAAACAAGCTTTTGAAATATAAATGGGCAACACACGATGCTCTATATTTTCTTAACGTTGTTCTATTGTTTCTTCTGTTTTCAAAAGTTTTGGACGTGTATGTTTAAGTTTATTTTAACTTGCGAGGATGGAGCACAAAGGATGTTCGTTGCATCAAGTTATGATCACACATTTTTGAACAACTTCACAAGCATCTGATATTATTGTTATGATGTAAGTACTTCGTGAGTCGTTGTTTTAAACTTTCGCGATTTTCACACATACCAAATTATAACATTTATTGGGACTTTACCGCAATAAAATACTGTTTATTTCTTTACCTTGTAGTACCGCTGAAACGTCGAGGTAAATAAATTGAATAACAGGGTACGAGTCGGTGCAGGGTGAAAAAAGTAATGCAAGAGTTCAAATTGACACGACTTCTAGTAAAATAACAATATAAAAGTAACAATGATAGTCGAAAGAATAAGAAGTGGTAAGCGCCGGATAGCCGCGGGGGTGGCGCAAGTGGTACGATGCAAATACGACAAAAGGGCCGTCCATTAATCATGTGATATTTTTTAGCATCTTTACAAAGTATCTAAAAATATTTCGCTCACACGCCATTTTCGGTTTAAAAAGCGCGCGTTCAACGAAAAAATAAATACACGTGATATCGCACTACTCCCCCTTGTGATATTTCGTAATTTTTATCGACCGTCCCCTCCTTTCGAACCTCACGTGATTAATGGACGATCCCGAATGCATATGTGCAGGTGCGCAACACATGCAAGGCGTCAACTTAAATAAATAGTATTTCATCGCGTTAAAGTCCCGGTTGACGTAATAAGTATTCGTGAATCACTTGTCTTCATTGAGCGTTAACCAAACTTGAGCCTTCATTGTGTATTCACAATTACAATTTGCTCTAGTCCGGGCTTCGCCTCAGATTGCAAAGTGATTCAGATAGTTCTAGAACTGCCTAGAACTTGTTAGGTTCTCTGTAGAAGGACTTATAACTTACCGGTTAGGGAGAACTAACTTTGTTCTGGTAAGAACGCAAAGGGGTAGCCATTGTGGTCCCATTCCCGTTTTTTTTGTAAGCGGTAAATATTTGTATGATAAATGTGAGTATTGGTACAAACGATATTATCAATTTCAACTTTATTTCTTATTTGTTAAAATTGTGTAATTAGGTACACTGCGAAGTGTTGCTTTAAATTTTGAAAGTACGTTATTCAAAGAAAAGGCAATTAGTCCATATTGTAATTTTCTGTTGAGCTCAGGGTCAAAAAAATACAGAACGTAAAAAATATGTTTTAATGCAGTATTAGTTCCCTTGACAAGTAAAAAAAATGTGCATGAAGAAAAATATCCTATTTACAATATTTAAAGTGCTTCTCCGTGTCTCATAGCCGTAGGACTCGTCTGAAGCTCAAATCAACACCAGCTTTAGACAAAGAAATCCATTCCAAAAACTGTCTAAGCGCTCCGGAAAACACCAATCAGCGATCACTAAGCATCGCCAGAAAGTAATATCCACCAATAAAATGTCACCCGTTGTCTAAATAATTAACACCGGTTCGCAAACTTGCGATTCGACGACAATATAAATCCCTCAATCGACAAACTATTCCAATTGAGCCATTGAAGTGACATCAAAGATAGGGCGGGGTGGGGTCAAGTTTGAGCGGTACCCAGCTTTCAATTTCCGTTGCCGCCGAAGAAGTTGCTACTTACGGTGCTTTGGCGCAAACACAAGCGAAAAGGAATATTATAATTATAAAGAGAACCGGAAATAAAGTATTTACAAATGGCTCAATCACTACACATGTGAATATTGACGGTGCCATGATGTTAACGACATACGACACCATTTATGATTATATTTACTGGCGCAACACAGAACAGGTCTACAAAGACTTAGATTGCCGATTAAGATTAGAATGCCGAGACTGGTCGACATGGACCCCCTTCCCTTGGAACCGCCCTTGCCGGCACTGTAGTTGTGGGTACACAAGCAAAAGCTAGACAAAACTTTTCTCCAATATCTTCCATATAACGTACAATTCTGGTTTAAGCAGCTGTTGAGATGTATGTCTGTATGTATGACTCTTCACTGTACATAACACATAAAATAACAGATTACAGGACAAAACAGATGTATAAAGGCGAACTTATCCCTTTAAGGTGGATCGTTTCTTATGTGGCAGGAGTTTCAAAATTTTCTCAGTTTTTAATTTATTGTAGCCAATTGGTGTGATTTTTTATCAATTCAAGTAGTTTCCCGGTAGTAAAACACTGTTTTTTATGCGATTGTGATATCATTATGAAAATTCAAGTTACTAATTTTAAATAATTGTGCTCTTTATGCATCAACGGACTTTTAGGCATTGAATGCACAATTATTAAAAATCAGCAGCTTGAACTTTTAAAAACGAAACACAGCGCCATAATAAACAGTATTATACTTACGGAAAACCACTTCAATTGATAAAAAGTCACACCATTTAGCCACAATAAATTAAAAACTGTGATAATTTCAAAATTCCCGCCTCATACGAAGCGATCCCCCTTAAGAGATCTTTACAAATTATGAAGCTCCGAGTATTTTGAACACGTTAAATGAATTGACAAGCCCGTCTATATAAGATCAGTTCCTTCAGTTCCTAATTAAAGATAAAGAAAAAAAATGGCAATACAGAAAGGAGAACTAGCTCTTGGCTAAACCGTAGGTATAATTATTCAACGTGAGTATAAAATATCCTTCATACAATAGGCTCCTCCGTGCTTTTGAAGTCAAAATTATCTCAGCCATGCATTCAGAAAAAGCATTAGTACTGCAACCACCTATTTAACTTTCGAGAACTCAAGGAAAATTGTACTTTACTATCTTTTTACTTACTCTTTTTTGATCCCAATATTATAAAACCATTCGCAAACTCCTGAGGCTTGGACCAGGAGATAAAATCGGCAAGTTTATCTAGACGGAATCGCAGGGACCACCGTACAACTTTGTTTATAAAGATCTTGTCTTGCAGCTGCCGATCGTTTTATACGTTCTCCGTAGGGCTGGACCCACTAAGATAGGGCTCAAGATAGAATTTCCATTCACTATCATCTTTCAGAGGCCAAATAACGGTATCAAATTGAATATAGCCATACAAATAAACAGTTCTTTGCGGGAGTAATTTTTTTTATTGACGAAGATCTTTTGCTTGACTACTGTCTCACTAGCAGCTGATTTTGCTTTTGCTCAGGAACAGATTTTAAGACTATAAAGTCTTATGTACGCTCTCTCTTTGGACGACTTTTTGTTTTCTGCGAAAACCTTAAAATGCAAATATTGTCAAATCTATGAAGAATATTCAAGAAATCAAAACCTACATAGAATAACAGCATACTGAAAAATTATAGCTATAAGCTAAGGTTTAGAGGGTAGAAAACGATACTGCTATTTATACGCAGAACTCTTTTTGAGGCTGGGTACACAGTTCTCAATGTTCTTTCCTCATATGATCTTTCTTCGTGACTAACCCTTTAGTTAGATACCACTTTTGTAATTATTTTCTACAAAAGACAACGGAAAATTCAACAATGGCAACGATGTACAGTTTGTATGTTAGTTTGTTTGCTATTATAGCATGGAATACCTTCTATTAACTGGTTTCTAAATAGAGAAGAGAGAAGATGTCAACTCTTTAAATCCGACCCTGAGAAAAGAGAGACCAACTCTCCGATCCTGACAAAAAAGGACTTCTAATAGATACATGGACTACAATGTTAATCCTAGTAGCGAAGTGCACTATTCCTCTTTTAGTACAGGTAACGCAACTTCAGGTCACGCACATTGCTTCATGGCATGTGAACCTGCCGGAGGGTTTCGTTATTTTTTTTTGTTTTTTATAGCACTATGTAGTTGTGTTTGTAACCTACCTCAAGTCGTGTTGCGTTACCTGGAGTCCGGTTAGTTTGTCCGTTACTATAGCAAGTCCGTTTTATGCCAAACAGAACAAACATACAGCCCTACAGGTTTAATCCCTTCATAAATATAGAACCTTAAGACAAACACACCTGTGGCAACCCTAAACGTTTTTTTATGACAGTTGGAAGCTGTTTTCTATCGAATGATCGGTTTTATGCAGATTTTTAACATTGACGTTTTTAAATCGAGTTTATGAGTTATTTACTGAAGTTTTATGGAGACTTGAATAAAAAGCGTGGACGGTACGAGCGAATAAAACTTTTACGCTCAGTAAAGTGAAAGTGATGCTTTTAAAGCTTTCGGTGTTCGAAATGACAAAAACATTGTCATAAAGGTAGTTTATTCGCAACTTTGATTTTAATTTTAATAAAACGAATTTAATACAAAACGTTGTTGGTGAAAAATCTATGCTTATTAACACTTGCAATACACTACTAATTGGAAGAGAACCCTTAAAGGGATAAGTTCGCTATTGTACATCACTGTATGTCTTCTTGCCGTTTTTGTTATTTTTGTACAATAAATAATTTACATACTACATACGTACATACTACTTAGCTATTGCCCAGACCGAAGAAAATTAATTATTTTTGGGCAAATTTTCGGATTTTTTGTGATAATTTAAGAATGTACAATTGTCTATTACCGGTGCACGCTTAAAGACGCCTTTTCTCGTAAACACGCACCGCGCTCTATTACGGCCAATAAAAAAATCCCAATACTCCAGGAGACCTTACTTATCAGCAGAAACACAACATTGCAAGCCACGTTGTTTGACTATGACTTCGTGTAAGGCGAATTTCTTTCCCAGATGGAAAGCCCAGCAAACTCGAATAATCTGCAGTAACTCTCTAATACTCGTGGATCAGCTTTTCCTTGAGTGTTTTCCTGTATTGCCACACCAAATATTATTTTCAATATAACGGGGAAACTTAATATAACCCCATCGTGTTGTATAGCTCATCAACCTCCCAGGAAGAATGTGCCGGTAATGCCCCGGATATCGAATGCGCGTCAAAGGATAACAAGCTGCTTCCTGTGCTTTTGATTTATAGCTGGCAACATTTTTTAGGGGAAGCCCCTTTAGGGAGCACTTTTGTTTATCTGTAGCTATGCCGCTGAGTTTATTTTATGCCACGTGGTTCTATGCGATAAATGCTTATTATAAACTTGGTGAATTGTAAGTCTTGGTTAAGCGATTTGAATAAAAATATGCAAGTAATACATTTACTAGTGGCGCTGTTTATAGTATCGAAAACTGTAATAAAAACATCACAAAACATAATTATAACCTAACTGACATTGCCTACTTACGTACAAGTCCCTTAGAATGTCCGCTAACTCGCGCGGGCGTACGGAGCGGGTGCACGCCTATAGAAAAATAGGATGAGAGAGCCCGCTAACCCGCGCGGGCTCATACTATTTATTTGATAGGCGTGCACCCACGACTTGCAGTGGCCCTAACATGACTGGCCAAGTTTAGTTTATCTCTATCTGCGTCCCTTTCCTATGACACTAGTTGGACAGAGACACAGGGAAGGGATAAACTAACCCTGGGCTGTCATGTTAGGGCCGCAGGAGCTTGTGAGCACCGCCGTCCATGGGAACCAGTGACTCCAAGAATCGCTAATCCGTTGCCGACCTTTAGCCCAGGAGGCTTTCAGATCTCTCGATCACCATTCGAAACGCAACAGCATACTACTCAGGCCAGCGTTTTGTAAGAGTGTGGTACGGTCAGCGTCAGAAGTAACTGAACATTTTAGTACCTTGTCGCTGTCAGTGATGTAACAAATTCGAGCAACTCTCATTTCATTCGTTACTATGACAAGGTTCTTAAGTGTTAAGTGTTGACGACCTGTATGGCACAGTGGCACATGTGTCTGCCTACTGTGCAAGAGGTCCCGGGTTCAAATCCTGGTATGGGCAAATATTTGTGTGACGAATATGAATGTTTGTACCTGAGTCATGGATGTTATTTGTATTTAAGTATGTATTTATCTATATATGTATGTTTATCCGTTATATAGTATCCATAGTACAAGCTTTGCTTAGTTTGGGACTAGGTCAATTGGTGTAAATTGTCCCGAGATATTTATTTATTTTATTTTTTAAGCCGCCACATTCGTACTGCAATCGTTACAATAGGTTAATGTGGTTCTACCACTATTAATATATTGGTTAAACTTGCGCAAACCAATAAACGGAAATAATTTTATGTAGCGCGTGCACGGGACTATTAATTTTTGTTGACAAATAGCTCCTGCCGGTGGTTGCCAATCAGCGGCTTGTTCGCGCAAAAGGTAATTAATGTCAAAAATAAAGTTGTATTTCAGTTCACCCTGGTAGTAGGTAAATTGAAGGTGCCAAAGAGCCATGGAGCGCAGCATTCTAGGTGTTAAAAGGACGGATAAGGTTCGAAACACGACGCTGCGCTCAAAAACTCGTATCACTGACGTAGGCAAAAGACCGCTAGGCTGAAAGGGGACTGGGCTGTCGATGTCTGCAATACCGAATCCACCCAATGCACCCAAATAGATGGGCATCGATAGCCACCCAATGGATGCCACAAGATGGTAGTCGGCGACGGGGCAGGCCGAGACGGATATGGCGGGATGATCTGGACGCATTCTGAATTGACTGGCCAGAGATTGCTAAAGATAATACATAAACTTAAAACCTAAGACCTGAAATGAAATATAAACTAATTAGAAATTATAAAGTTAGGCCCCCGCGTAATTTAACGATCTTATTGTGAATTTGTGATGTTTAATATTCAAAATTTAATAAGTAATAATCCCTCCCTGCGTCTCTGTCAAACTAGTGACATAAGAAAGGGACGCACATGGAGATAAACTCAGATAAACTAAACTTAGCCGGTCATGTCAGAACCATTATATTCGTAGGTAATAACATGAACATGAAATTTGTGTTGCAGTGAATGTAATAAACTTAATAACAATAAATATACCTAACGACACATAATCATAACTTATTATATGTATACATAGAATTTTAGTCTAAGAATTTATTGGCTTAACAGTAACTTTACTAAAAACATTTGAAGTGAGATAGAAACAAACTTCGCATAATTATTATCTGTCCTACTTCAGAATCGAAGCGTTCCGGTGTGTCACAGTGCTAAGAATTTAACAGTAAATCAAAATCGCTAAAAAACCAAAAATGCATTATTTTTACTAGCCTGCCCCCTGTAACATAAAAATTACAATTTAATTATAATTTGATATAATTGTAAAGGTTTTCATACAAAAACGTGACAAATATGTTAAATTGTAGCACCTGTAAATTTTGTGGTTAGGCACCCGGTTGTGCTACCTCGATATCTGTTTAAGTACTTCGTAACTATTAACATTTTGTACATATGAGCTTTCAAAAATTAATGTGCAAAATTTAACATATATCTGCCTATAGCTTATATTTACAGCTTATACGTACAGCATACTTGTTTCGTTGCACGCTTGCTTGCTTGCATGCTCGCGTAGCTGGGTTTTGGTTTAGAAAAGTTTTTGAGTTACGATCAAATATGCAGACACGAGGATTTCAGCAGAGGATTTTCGCTACATACCAGGAAACGCTTGCTACGAGCTACGAGCGTAGCACGCAGCACTCCATGGCTGTCGTGTGAATTAATAAAGAGTATTTGTTGTTGTTCTTAATAATTGTTTTTTTTTTTATACAACATAGGAAGGCAAACAAGCAAGTAGGTCACCTGATGGTAAGTGTTCACCACCGCCTATAGCCACCTGCAACAACAAAGAGAGTGCAGATGCGTTGCCAACCCAGAGGGCTAAGATGGAATACCTCTTGTGCCAGTAATTACACCGGCTGTCTTACTGTCCACGCCGGAAAACAACAGTGCAAGCACTGCTGCTTAGCGGCAGGATTAGCGAGCAAGATGGTGGTAGCGATCCGGACGGACCTTGCACAAGGTCCTACCACCCGCGAAATTGTGCTATTATTTTAATTTTATTACAAAAAGTTACATTAAAAACATTTAACCTTAAAAATTCTAATTACAAATAAAATAATGCCTCTATATCAGCGCCAGGCGGAAGAGTACCCAACAGGCTGCCAGGCTGCCTGGTTTATTGTTGTTGTACTATAAGTAAGATGAAATAAAATTAAGAATTGAATTACGTTTATAATATTCCCACTGCGTCCCGAGTTGAGTTGAGTCGTAATCCCTCGGGATTTGTAAGTTCATTACAGCCAGTAAAGTTCCCGGGAATTAAAACGCAGATAAAAACTTCGCAAGAGGGTGGGATGATCGAGCGTTTTTGCTAAGTATGACTCAATCGTTAAGCTGAATCTGTCTATAGGCAAATGGGGGGTAAATGGAAGGGTGAGAACCAGTGCATTGAGTGCTTAAAAAGTTAGCCCTTTCCAACTGAGAGTATACTTTATAGCTACACCAATAAAAAAAAAGATTGGCAGAAATGCTTGTTTTACATTAAAGCCAGCTGTATGAATAGACGCATCGATTCTGTCTAGCATTTCTTGATATTTCGAACGTGAGATGAATTTCGATAATGCGAGAATTGAGAGCCTGATCTTTTCCACTCGCATGTTTGACTAAGGCTGTAGTTATGCTTGCCTCATCTTTAAGAGCGTACGCTACGTCGCGCGGGTGCACGGAGCGGGTGCACGACTATCGAACAAAGAGTACGCGCGAGGTAGCGGACGCTTTCATACAAATTTCCTATAGGAGTGTACCCGCTCCGTGCGCCCGCGCGACTTAGCGGAAGCCCTGGCAGATGGATTTGTTAACTGCCAACTGAACTTGATGTTATTATACTATGTAAAATAGTCTAATTAATATCCACTATAAAATGTGCTGCAGAATGCTAAAAATTTGTTGCGTTCTCTGTAAATATGTATCTTATTAATATTTGAGGTAATTTTTCATGGGCCTATGCAGCATGAAATAAATAATGATTATAAATAAATATCTTGGGACAATTCACACCAATTGACCTAGTCCCAAAGTAAGCAATTAAAGCTGCTTGTGTTATGGGTATTAGACAACGGATATACATACTAATATAGATAAGTAGATTCTTAAATGCATATAACATCCAAGACTAAGGTACAAACATTCATCCCCCCTCGGAAATCGAACCCGGAACCTTAAGCTTTATAGTCTGGGTCAGTAACCACTAGGCTATCCGGTCGTCGGATAGTATTGAGACGATCACCTCCATATAGCTACTATACAGCTTCTATACCGCTTGTGTTACTTGCGTAGCCACTAGCCCACCAACGCTCTATCATTTAAAGTAATATAAGTCGAAATATTTCACTCGGATGATCATAAACTCGTGAAATCGTGAATCGATACATCCCAAGCGGAAGCAAATCGCTGTTTATACCGTGTTTCTGGCAAACCGTGAAATTGAATATGTCCACTGGATTTGTATACGCAAAAGGGAATAACATTACATGCTTTTGTAAGGATGTAGATTGTCTGGAAGCGGCCGCGCGTATTCCGTTTTTGACGCAGCTCTTTGATTTCCGTCCGGATCGATACCACCATCTTGCTCGCTAATCTTGCCGCTAAGCAGCATTGCTTGCACTGCTGTGTTCCGGCGTGGAAAGCTTGCTGAACCTCTCTCTCTCTCTCTCTCTCTCTCTCTCTCTCTCTCTCTCTCTCTCTCTCTCTCTCTCTCTCTGTCTGTCTGTCTTTCATTTTCAAACTAAACCATATGTACGATCTGTATTAAATTACTTCAAAATTAAATAATGAGGTAAAATTGCTAGTTATAATTTGTATTGACTATTGGGTTTAGTAAGTTCTAATTATCGATATCTTACGACACATATGAAAGGAGAGCTTAAGTTTGGTACAAAAACACTATGTGAACTTTCAGTTGCGTGCCTATTATAATCATAAGCAAAACCGCACTGCCCGTCATAAGCCTTATGTTATCCGGGGCATAATACTGAGTGTAAGAGACACCGTACTTTAAACTAAAACCATATAGACTATTATTCTGAATTGAAAATTAGAAAAAAAATCTGATTATTTCTGTTCTTTTTTCTGTCTTTATATACCTTAATGGTTTAAAGCCAAGGTTTCACTTTTCTGCATTCTGTTCTTTACGCCCTGTATATTCTTTTTTGACAGTTAGCATGTGCAAAAGAGACGAATGATTTATGTCCTCAATGAACTCTTAGCTTTAATGCCGATGCACCATCCAGTTAAAGCAATGCTTCTCTACTTCCCAGTGCTCGAGATAAACCGTCTGCCATACCTCATTCATCATTTCGTTTTCCTTTTTCACAAAGCGTATGTTAACCCTTTGCAACATTAAGGGATTGTTGTATTTGTGAAGTGGACAACGTAATCACGTATTCTGTATGAACATATTTTATGGAGGCAAATGTACTCAGCTGTAATGAACGGCTAGCGTTGAGTGTGAAGCTCGCTTTAAGCTTCTGGTGGTTTAAAGTAGAAAGATTCGTTGATTTTTGTAAAATTACTTTGTGTTGCATGCTTTTAAGCTGCGAAGCACGGGTCGGATTTGTTAACTGAGGGTTCCGTGTATATATTTATTTGTGTTTTTTTATAGAAACGCTTGATGGAAAGTGATTACAGCCGCCCATGGGATTCAGGAGTCTTCAAACCTTACCGTAAGAAGAGCAGTAGTGAGTTATGTTTTGCTTTATTCAAATCGGGATTATTAGAGCGAACTGGACTCATACTGGGCCAGTTTTTTTTTTTGTTATAATTTAATGTTTGCACTATGACCTTGATAATCAACACCATAAGTTTGACGAATTTTATTTATAATTGTACCGTTTTTAAGTTAAAACAAAGTGGTTCTTGTATGCGGGACCATATTTGTTTCTTTTTTTTATTCTACCCAAGTCTGAAATAAATGCTTTTCTTTTATATTATTTAATAGTAATGACAAATGTTCTACGAAAATAAGAAACCGCTATCAGTTACGGTCTAAAAGAGACTGAAAAGGACGAACGGCGGAAATGAAATGAAAAAATATGTATTCGTACATGACACAATACTATTGATACAATAAAATTAATATTCGGTGAACTGCTTATTATGTAGGCACTTATAATACCTACATGAACCTCTTCCTATCCTACACACAAATATTCAATTCATTACACACACACACACACTCACAGTCACACACACACCAAAACAAGCTACAGCGAGACAATAACATTAGCGCAATATTTCACTGTTTCACGTCCACTTGCCCCGAACGGGCGGCACAAACCGATAAATACCGATAAATTCATGCCCAAAAATCCGGTTCCCGTTTGTCATAGCGAGCGTGTGCTACTATATCACTAGGTATATGCATAGAACTAACATATGGGCTGGCCCTAAGCTAGGCGCGACCACTGTGTTGGATGTAGGCGAGAATTATAAATGGTCGGCCATTCTGACTTCTGTTACATTCTGAAGGTCGTTTAAATATTACTGTTGAAACATTTTTTGTCATCTGACTGCTTAATACTCGTGTCAGCTGATTAGGTGGCTCATGTTGAATATCATAAAACTGAGCAGTTTCTGCAAGTAATTCAACACATCTATTCTGTAGAAAATAATGCATCTAAAGTATTCAAGATGTACTCACACACATCCATAATCACACACACACACTCACTCACTCACTCACGCACACACACACACAAACACACACACACACACACACACACTTACACACGACGCACACATAGTATTTACAGCAAAAATGCCTACGCCTAAACAGCAAGTAACCGCACTTTTACTTGTTTTGTATTTGTGCTGATTATTTATTTTTCCCTGTGGCCCCAACATGACCGGCCAAGTTAAGATTATCTGAGTTTATCTCTATGTGCGTCCCTTTCTTATGACACTAGTTTGACAGAGACAGGGAGGGATAAACTAAACCTGGGTCGGTCATGTCAATTCAGTATTAGTGTCGTATTTATAAACCGAGCTCAAGTTCCAGCTCCACTTTACGCTAGTATGGAACTCAATTGAGTTCGGTTTAAAACTACGACCCTCAAAACCCTGTATTATGTAAGACCTACCATCACAACTACCACATAACTATAAAAAAACAACGTCATTTTTACTACATCTAAAGCCACTGAACGTTAATGCTTCGTCATTGAAAGTAACTGAAAGCATTTTCAACAAACAACTTCCACGGCCACGGTCCGAATATCTCCCAAACAATTCACACAAGATTGAAACGGATTGCCCGTTCTGTAAACTTGGGCAACTTTAATTGCCGCCAGGGAATTAAACGCCAGACGAAATTAGAACTAATGTCTCTCCCCTTTGGACTGCAGCTGGGAATGTCGGCCAGCAAATTTAAGTTGGCGAACAGCTATTGAGTGATTGATCACCATGCGTTGCGTAGTTTGAATTATTGGTATGCATTTATGCTGACCTGAGAAGTTGCTACAAAATAGTTGCGTATAGTTGCGTATTTTCCTCTCGTTAGTGAACAAAATGGTGTGTAATGATGTTTGCTCCAGTTCGGGCGCGGGCCGTGCCAGATAAAGTTGCGTAAATGATGTTGGGAAAAAGTGTTTTCGCAGTCAAATAAAGGTCCTACTTCAGTTTTTTGGAGAGGAAATGATCATTACGTTTTTTTATGGAAAAAATATTATGTTCGACGTAATGTGGGCGGTGTTTGTGAAGTGTTTGTTACTGGGCCCTTTTTGTGAAATATTTAAACAATATATTAATACAAGCGGATCACTCACGTATATGTTTCGGACCAAGCCCCCAATTCTAGCGCGCATCGATATTCATCTGACGTTCGAGATGTGTCAAAATATGACAGATTTTGACGGCATTTGACAGCTCTTTTTGGTTTATCTCGGATGCGACTTCATCTCTACTGACGCGAGAATTGCCCCGCTGCGGTGTCCGTGATCCTTAATTATGAGCCTCTGCGGCGGTGGCGCGATGACGACTGCGTACCGAAGCCGACAGTTCGACATCAAATACGTGAGTGATCCGTTTGTATTAATACGAGTTTGTCAGACTCTCACTGTAGTTTCAGCCACTAAGCTACCAACAGTCTGATCAGATATAGCAAAATATGTTAGTCCAGCCATCAACCTCCTCCTGCTCTTATAAATTCTCATGGAACCGTTGGCTTCCATGGACAGCAGTGATCTCTTAATTCACATTCCCGTTTTCCTCCCTTTCTCCATAAAAAAACTACATTACTTTGCTTATAACATAAACTACGGCCCTTTGGCGGGATTGTCGTTGATATTATGTAAGTGAGTGTTAATTATTGTTAACTACCAACCTGAATTTAATATTATTATAAATTTCTCTTCCCTAAAAAAATCTCTAAATGACAGTGAAAACTATATCGAAATTCGCTGTGGTTTATAAGGAGTAAGTGGCCGACGATATAAGAAGAGTACACCTAGCACGAATCTTTTCGAACGGCGTTAACTCGCTACGTAAGTCAGCACGTCTCGTTCTAACTGCAAGGTCCGTCCGGATCGATACCACCATCTTGCTCGCTAATCCTACCGCTAAGCAGCAGTGCCGGCGTGGAGAGAAAGACAGCCGGTGTAATTACTGGCACCTCTTGGTATTCCATCTTAGCCCTCTGGGTTGGCAACACATCTGCAATCTTCTTGGTGTTGCGGGTGTCTATAGGCGGTGGTGATCATCAGGTGACCCACTTGCTTGTTTGCCTTCCTATTCATAAAAAAAAAATCATAAAAAAATTGTTCTAACTAGCCCAATAGCAGAAAGACTCACTGAGTTACGTATCAAGAAGATTTCGCACGTTTAGAATTAAAGCGACTCAATTCTGAATATGACATTTCCCAAAATTAAACCCTATGTCTTTTAGTTAAGGTGATATTTTGGGATGTGTATAATTCAGAAATGGGTCGTTTTAATTCTAAGCGTGCGATTTGTGCTAGGTGCACTAAGAAGAACAAGTAGCGATGTTGTTTTATACTAAGTACTACCGGGTGGTAGGACCTTGTGCAAGGTCCGTCCGGATTGCTACCACCATCTTGCTCGCTAATCCTGCCGCTAAGCAGCAGTGCTTGCACTGTTGTCTTCCGGCGTGGAGAGCTAGACAGCCGGTGTAATTACTGGCACAAGAGGTATTCCATCTTAGCCCTCTGGGTTGGCAACGCATCTGCACTCTTTTTGTTGCTGCAGGTGTCTATAGGCGGTGGTGATCACTTACCATCAGGTGACCCACTTGCTTGTTTGCCTTCCTATGTTGTATATAAAAAAAAACATAAAGAAGAAGATTAATAATCTGAACCTGATTGCAGGGAATTCAGGGTCTATCGCCTTTCCCACATAGAAAGGTCTTTAAGGTATTTTATCTATGGGCCTATGCAGCCTGAAATAAATGGTTCTATTCTATTCTATAGACCAGAGTCAACGCACTGCAATGTCAGCACTAGAACTAAGTTCTCGTAAATGTTACGTCTTTAAAAATACGAAACCTTCCGAATATCTTGATCCAACTTTAACAATATCGTGCGGCAGCGTTTGCCGAAGCGCCGGCGTTGGATCCTGCGGTAATGCCGCTGAAAAATCAGACAGCTTCCACAGGTACGGCTTATGTGACACACAGACAGCCATATTAACAAGTAAAGCTTGTAATTATATTGTAAGGAGGCTACCTTACGTATTAACGAAGCAGTCTGGCTAATCACACCAGCTACCATTCCATCCTGCTCATTTTAGTAGTCGCAGTAAGCCACATTTCCGAGAATACCAGATTTTTATAATATCAAATTCCCAAAATACCAGATTAGCATAATTTACTGGTCACAAAATCAAAATCCGCTGCAGCAGTGAATAGATTCTTTTGGCAAGTCTTGTATTTTTATAATGTAGTCTTTCATCAATCTGGCATTTCGAGAACGAGAGCCATTCTGGCATTATGCAGAGAATCATCATACAAGCCATAATAAAAGCTTTGCTTAGTTTGTGACTAATTCAATTGGTGTAAATTCTCTCAAAATATTTATTTTATTTTATCTCACATCTAGCAATGATCAATGCCATTAAGACAGCCATTTTGAAATTCATTATTGAGTTGCTCAATAAAGCTTGAATAAACAGATGCTCGTCAAACATGGTGACCATGAGTGAGCTCCTATCCTCAGGGATAACTCGCGGCGGCAACTGCGGCTCGAACAAAATGCTGTGGAGCGGTTATAGAGTAATTTATTGGCTTCATTCGTCTGAGACTCGGATGTCCGCACGGTACAAATGGAATAGGATAGATTGCATGCGTGTTGAGCATGCGTTTAAATAAGGCCGCGAGAATATTAAGGGGTCTATACCAAAAGATATTTAAAAAGAAAACCAGGATAGTGCGACTCCGTATGTTTTTTTAAATTAAATAGGAAGGCAAACAAGCAAGTGGGTCACCTGATAGTAAGTGATTACCACCGCCTATAGACACCCGCAACACCAAGGAGATTGCAGATGCGTCGCCAACCTAGAGGGCTAAGATGGAATACCTCTTGTGCCAGTAATTGCACCGGCTGTCTTGCTCTCCACGCCGGAACACAACAGTGCAAACACTGGTGCTTGGTGACAGGATTAACGAGCAAGATCGTGGCAGCTATCCGGACTGACCTTGCACAAGGTCCTACCACCATGTCTTATCTCTCCGTATATCTTCGTATATATATTTCTCTTTATCGCAGCAGCACGATACTGGACAACGGCTATATGTACTAATTTAGATAAATACATACGAGTACTTTAATAATAACTAGTGGCCCTAACATAACCAGCCCATTTTTTTTTTATACAACATAGGAAGGCAAACAAGCAAGTGGGTCACCTGATGGTAAGTGATCACCACCGCCTATAGACACCTGCAACAACAAAGAGAGTGCAGATGCGTCGCCAACCTAGAGGGCTAAGATGGAATACCTCTTGTTCCAGTAATTACACCGGCTGTCTTGCTCTCCACGCCGGAACACAACAGTGCAAACACTGCTGCTTGGCGGCAGGATTAGCGAGCAAGATGGTGGTAGCGATCCGGACGGACCTTGCACAAGGTTAACTTAGGTTAAGTTTTAACTTATCCCTTCCTGCGTCTCTGGTAAATTAGTTTCATAGAAAAGGGTCATAAAAAATTTAACCGGTCATGTTAGGGCCACATAACTTGAGTACAAATATTCATATTCATCATACAAACATTTGCCCCAATCGGAATATGAATCGAAAACCTCTAGCTTCATAGTTAGGGCCACTAACTACTAGACTAAACGTTGTATGTATGTTTGTTTTGTTCAAATCTTACCAGTTTGAATTTGATTAGTGATTCAGATCCTATGATCCCATACTTTCCAAATGTGTTAAGAGTACGTAGCAGCAACGACAGTGCCATAACAAATACCGTCAGCAACAAAGGTTGTATTAAAGATGACATTAAAAAAACTTATTATATTATTCAATTTCAATGTGTAATGGGAAAGGAAGTCGTTTAAACCACACAGCTACAAGCCAGCAAGTTATAACTCGGCGTCTGCAAGCGACGGGCGGCGACGCACGGCCGACTCCTCGCTAATGGCGGTGTATCGCTTTAATACAACTGAGGGAAGAACAAATAGGATGACGTCAAAGAACCAGCGGGCCGAACTCGCGTCAGTAGAGATGAAGTCACATTCGAGATTGCGTCCAAAAGAGGTGTCAGATCCCTTCAAAATCTTTAATATTTTAACATGTCTCGAATGTAACTTATTTCAGACACTTGGTCATCCCATGACAACCGAGAATCCAGTACAAGGCCGAGATCTTTAACCTTGTTAGATAAAGGTATGACAGTCCCATCAAACAGGATTGGCGCAACACTGGTACAATTCAACTTGTGAAGTTGATGTGAGCTCCCCACCACGATGGCCTGACACTTGGAAGGATTAACTGAAATGCCAAAGCTGCGTGACCACTCGGCAATGTGTTCAAGGTCACTGTTGATAAGGGAGGTCACGGAGTCCAACTCATTCACGTCCGCCTGAGCATATAACTGCAAATCATCGGCATACAGATGGTAAGAGCTATTCAAGTTAGAGGTCAAAAGATTAATAAATACTGAGAACAAAAGAGGAGAGAGGATTCCACCTTGCGGAACACCCGCACTCAAGTCACACCAGTCGGACAACGTGCGACCAGCGCGAACAGCTTGAACGCGGCCGCTCAGGTAGGAAGAGAACCACCCGGTAGCCTCTGAGGAGATCCCCAAGTGAGAGAGTGTAGCAATAAGTAAATCATGATCTACTGCGTTAAAAGCGTTAGAGAAGTCTATGAGCACCAGGACTGTGACCATCTTGTTTTCCATGCCCAGCCTAATGTCCTCAACAACTTTGAGGAGGGCTGTGGTGGTACTGTGACTGTGATAAGTCGTAAGGTGACTGGCACACTGCGGGCGCTTTATCGTTTTAAGAGTTTTCTCCCGGTGGGTACTAAAAAGTTACTGATACAGCGCTTGTGTTGCCAATTATAGATTATGCTGATGTGTGCACTACTAACCTTACCCAGGAGTGCCTGAATAGGCTTGACCGCCTTCTCAACAACGGCATACGTTTTATCTTCGGTCTTCGTAAATACGACCACATCTCTTCATTTCGGCGTCAGCTTGACTGGCTTCCCATCCGTCAACGTAGATCTTTTAGAATTCTTTGTACCCTTTTCTCAGTCCTGTTCGAGCCCGCTACTCCAGGATACCTCAAATGTAAATTTAACTTCGATGCCCCTCGTGCAGGTTGTGAACTGCGATCTTCACGATCTCTTAAACTTACTGTCCCTTTTCACCCTACTGGGTTCATGTCTAATTCTTTCGCCCCTCAGGCAATCCGTCTCTGGAACGCACTCCCCCTCAACATAAGGCAGGCCCCAAGCAAGTTTGCTTTCAAGCGGATGCTTCGCAAGCATCTGCTGGACCAGGAGTCAGAGTAGATGAGAAATTCCATTTGTCGCGCGTAGATGGATATATTTATTTGTGTATTATAATATATGTGTTATATGTATGTATGTCTATGCTATTATAAATTAAGTAATTCTATTTTGTAAATTTTTGTCCATTTGTTTATTTTGTGCACTACCCACTACTATCTCTGCCTTGCCTAAAGGTTGACTGGTAGAGAATGCCTTAAGGCATTAAGTCCGCCTTTTGTACATTTTATTGTTAATTTTGTGCAATAAAGATTAAATAAATAAATAAATGTAAGATGAATCTTGACCAACACCAGAATTGGGGAGCAGTGGATTGGTGTTTGGCTTTGGAGCGCACGCGAGGCGCGGGCCAATCAAATACGCGAGCGTATATTTTAGCCGGCACTGATCGGCGCACAGTTGGCTATAGTCAAGCGCTTGAAAGTCAAAAATCACCTTACAGAGCAGCTAGGTGGGTGTAGAAGTCGCGCAACGAGGGTTCCGTACTATTGTTAGAGAATGTGGTCGAGAGCATGGCTAATAGAGAAAAAAAAATATTTCGCTTATTTTGTTTATTTCCAAATAGTCCAATGCCATCGGCGGTGATCTTTGTGCTGCGATTGGTTGACCTTAGATCAAAGAAAAAAATGAGAATTGGGCAAGCTAATTTTGTAGCCATTCAGCAGCAGTGCTTGCGCTGTTGTGTTCCGGCGTGAAGACAGTCGATGAAATTTCTGGCACAAGAGGTATACCATCTTAGCTCTCTGCGTTGGCAACGCATTTGCGAACTCCTTATTATTGCGGGTGTATAATAGGCGATGGAGATTACTTGCTATCAGGTGATCCACTTGCTCGTTTGCCTTCCTATGTTCTTTAAAAAAGTGGATGTCGGACTTGCGCAACGAGGGTTCAGTAATATCCTTAAAACCTGTGGTTGAGAGCATACCTATAATTTGAGGAACTGATATGAAACTTGGCAGGTGACACCTATTCAAATTTTAACTCTGTAATCAGTGACGTCAACAACGGCAAATGTCAAATATCATTTGTCCCGAACTTAGCCTTTTTTTCACATTTTATGTTTTTGGTGGCAAGTTCTCTTCTATTCAGAACGGAACACGCTACTTAAAAATACAGGATGTTTTTTTTTGATGAATATAATTTAAAGAAGTTTTTTTATTCACTGGACTTTATTCGGATACACTTTTTTATCACGTCTTCGTATTATTGCAATAACAGTTACATATGAACTGCACCGGCTGGGCAGCTTCGGTAGCATCGTTTATTCCAGAATTATCAAACCTATTTTTGATCAGGGGAGGGTGCTTATTAGGCCAAAATCTTGCACTACGGTAATATCTGGCGCACTCTTCTTCTATGCCTGGTATGTGCCTGTGAACAAGAATATTTGTATAAGAGTATGTGTATAAATACTCTTTATTGATTCACACTAATGAACAAAAATTAAAAAAAAACATGTACAGGTTAATTTTACAGGGGGTAACATTAGTGTTTTAGAGACAAACGAGCATGTGGGACATTTAATGATAAGTGATCAACGTCCCTCATGGGAACCAATGACCTCAAGAGAGTTGCTGAACCGTAGCTGGCCTTTAGGTCGCCCCATACCATACAAGTCAATCAATCAATCAATGTTTAAGTAGATTACAAAAGTGTTTGTCGTGTCCTACTTTATTTACTTTCAAATGTATGAGTATACGGATCTAAAGAAAAATTAATACTCTTGTTAAATTGTTAATCATTTTGATAGAATAGAATAGAATAGAATAGAATAGAACTTTATTCATCCACAACACAGATAAGGCATTAAACAGAAGAAAAATAAAACACAATTTTCAGAGTATGACGGAGTAAGAGTAGAGATGTAGGATCATAATATCCAATACGATAGAAACATATGGAAAATCTTTTCTCTTTATTTAATTCATGGTGTCTGTCGTTTAATGCTTGTGTAAACTCTTTATCTTACCAAAGGTGATAATTTATTATAGAAAAGCGGGATATCCAGAAACGGGTGTCTTTCATACTTGCTTAATACGCAAATGCCAACCTTAATTTTTTATTCATTTAATAAATATTTCTCAATTTCAGTGTCTATCGCACCCTGTATAAGGGGCCATTTAGACGGGGCAGGTTCTCGTAAGCGAGTTGTATTACATTGCGCGGCTCGATCAATCGATCGATCACATCATACCTCGTTAGCCCGCAATGTACCTAATGCAACTAGCATGCGAAAACTCGTATCATGTAAATGACCCTTAACACGGCGTGGCGTGTGGATTGCCAAACGAATGGCATCAACTCCGTTTGTATTTAATGCGTTAAGGAAAAAAACGCAACCAGCCAAGGAGTGAGGGGTTATGGTTT
Organism: Ditula angustiorana; assembly: GCA_963691745.1. NCBI lineage: Eukaryota > Metazoa > Arthropoda > Insecta > Lepidoptera > Tortricidae > Ditula > Ditula angustiorana. The sequence goes on from OY829495.1 coordinate 6,425,690, forward strand.
GTACGTATCGTACTGTAAGCGACGTCACGCTGTTGACTTATGCATAGAAACAACGCCAGAAATGATCGAGCTTTTTTTAAACGCCACTTGTAACCTATACAACCATTCTGGTCATCTGTGACATCCTCGTGTTATAACACTAGGAACAAATCTAGTCGCTGTGACCGCTCCGTTTCTTCACGTCGACAATAACTGGGGAATTGCCGAAACATAAATACGTTTTATGGGTCGCTTTCCGTGGAAACCCAGGACCGGTCGGAGACCAATGAGATGGTCAGACGATCTGGTTGTGGTTGCTGGTAAGGGATGGATGAGGAAAGCTCAACATTGGAAGGAATGGCGTGAAATGGAAGAGGCCTACACTCAGCACTGGGTGGATACAGGCTGAAGAAGAAGAAGGAATACGTTTTGGGGATAAAACCACCACAGCTGTAAAGGGTACCTTGTAACGATTTTTAATATGCGACCAGAATTGAGGTGTAGATTATTTTGTTACTAAAATTTCAATCTCCATTCGGTCGACTTTTAACTTTCAAGCGCCAGCCGCGGGCATTTAAAGCCATATTTCGGCCGTCACTGCTTGGCCGGCGAGTGCGGCGCTCGAAAGTCAAAAATTACCCCACGATTTGGTTACTCACAAGCGCAGGAAAGTACGGTGCGCACGCACATGCGTAAGTGCCGCAAGCGCGTGCGCATTGCAGCGGTGCTCGTTGCGCGGCGCGGTGGACGCTACCCCGCGCAGGTACGGGACGCGGACAGTACCGGTGTCATCAAAAAACACCAAACCACCGCCGCTGTCGCCACGGCATAAGGCTTTGCCTGATGAAGAACAAAATGATTGGAACTCATTTCAGCGCTTTTTTTCCATTTCTTCACTCATGAACCTTGATCCCAGATTCGGCAGGTCAGGGTGTTACTATAACTTCTATTATAGTATTATGTATTCCATGGCCTGGAATTTTCTGGCGCTCTTTCTGAACCAAATCTTATGGCCTTTTTTATGGAAAAGAAAGGAAATTGTTTTTCTTATAATAACTTTTGAAAACGAAATTTTTTGATAGCTTTAAAAGAAAACTACAGTACTGTGCAGTAGCTAACTTTTACTTTTTATGTAAAAGGGAGGACAACGAGCTTGTGGGTCACCTGATGGGAAGTGATTATCGCCGCCCGTCAGAATCACCTAGTAACCTCAAGAGAACCACTGGTCCGTTGCCGACTTTTAGGTCCCCACGTAAACCACTCTCGCTCAACGAACGAAATGCAATAGAAAGTTAATCTCTCAAGGATATATTACGTGAGAGTGTGGTACTACCCCGGTCGAGCCAACCCATGCGTACTGCAACCGGCAACTTGCTACAGTTTAGATATACTAAATTTTTTATTAATGACTGTACCTCCACCACGGCTAGCACGCGACTAACATGTCACTCAATATGTCTCTTTTCTGCTTCGCTAGTTAGAAAGAGACACATTGAGCAACAACGCGAATCGTGGTGTGTTGTGCTAGCCATATTGCTTCCTCTCTGTCTAGCAAAGCTATTATCATCCACAACTTAAGCGGTGGTGATCACTTACCATCAGGTGACCCACTTGCTTGTTTGCCTTCCTATTTCATAAAAAAAATCTTATAATGTGAATGAGTTCAAAAAACTTTGCTCATCAGTTACCAGTGGTCACTCCCGCGCAGATCTTGTCGCTGGTTAAGTACCGGAGAAAGCTCTCCTCAGCGCCGTCCAGACAAGCTTTGGTACCCACTGCGGGCAGTTCTAAGTAACTGAGGATTTGCGATGGCAGCCCGTCCTCCTTTGTTAAGCCCCAGCCGAGAACCTGCGCGAAACATCAGAAAAATATTAAAAATAGTAATAACAATACTAAATATTTTCGATGTAATAATTACATGAATATTAATAAACATTAAAGAAATTTTTATTTACCAAAACAGCAAATGCAAAACGTTATAAAAAATATATAAGTTATAACGCAACAATACAATGTAGCAAAATGGAAATGAGACTCGGCGAGACCGCTGGTTTTCCGCTGGTTACGTGTTAGTAACCATCATAATACTATGTGTGTAGTTGCATACCCTATAATATAAAAGGATGGTATGAGGTATTATTTGAGCATTGGAGACAAGCTCTCATGCATTCGCGACCAATGCTCAAAATATTCCCGTCCTTTCCAGCTACAACGGCCAGAAGACTGTTTGGGCTATTGCCGAGGCGGCGCACCATATTGTGTAAAACGTTCCTATGGCAAGAAATTTAGACCAAGAAATCATAGTATCCTTTGTTATGTACGCAGCGTCTACTGTGGCCCTCATATGACTGGTCAAGTTGAGTTCATCTGAGTTTATCCCATGGACGTCCCTTTCTTATGAAACTAGTTTGGCAGAGACGCAGGGATCTACATTCCGTATTAAACCTGGCCCGATCATGTTAGGAGGTCACTGTACTCCAAAAGTGTACTAGGGCTGTAATAAAGAATGAAATAATTGCAAATAGTTGATAAAACCCGAAACTTGACTAGGCTAGATTTACCATATTTTTTTTACCTACAGTTAAATTGAGTTAGATAGTATCTACTAACCGTTCCCATGTTCCCTTCCTGCAGTTGTTCGTTATCAAACTCTTCGTCAAAGTTAATGCAGGCCGGCTGAAGCGCGAAGTTGATCACAAATTCTTCAGCCAGCATCACGATAGCAATATCATCCTGGTAGCTGGTCGCGACGTCGCGGTAGCGGACCGGGATGTGAATCTCTGACACATGTGAAGATCCGAAAGGAGATTCCACTATACACGCACAGAGGTGAAGAGGTGCGCTAAGAAAAGATTATTAAAAATTCCACCACTCAAGGAGCTAAAGGGGAGTTGGAAAATTATTACGTAATTTACGCAGACGACTGTTCAATAAACCGCACATAATAATAATATCTTTGAACACGTAATTATGGTCATGAACAAAAATACTCCTTTAAAGGTCTTTTTTAATATTTCGTAGTGCCCTGCCCCCTCCAGTGGCCCTAACATGACCGATCCAAGTGTACTTTATCTCTTCCTTGTGTCTATTAAACTAGTGTCATAAGGGACAAACAAACGAACAAAATACTCTTTATTGATTCACACAAGTAAACAAAAATAAAGGAACACATACAGGGAAATTTTACATAGGACCAACATAGAGATAAACAAAAATTATCTTATCTTTATCTTCAGCGATTTGGGTTATGCGTAGTCAGGCTATCAGTCATTCATTCAGTCATAGTTAGTCGGGAAACTATTTATTGTGTAGATCAGTGATTCCCAAAGTGGTCCAGGTGGACCCCTAGGAGTCCACGGGAGACTTGCTGGGGGTAGAAATGTAGCAGCAGGGGTTCCACCGAAACCAGTAAAATTTTGAAAGTGGTCCACGAGAAAAATAAGTTTGGGAACTACTGGTGTAGATCTTAATGAACTTTAAAATGGTTTGTTTGGGGGACAGACTGGACGACAAGATTAAGAGATAAAAGTGAGTATAAGTTACATCAGATTTCTGGTCAAGTATGTCGTTGGCATCAGTCCAGGGTCGGTAGCGCTTGCCCGCGGCGACAGCAAACAGCGCGGCCGGCAGGACGTCGCGCTCCACGTCGCCCCAGAAACAATGGGCAGCTGAAATAACAATAACAATATCTTGTTTTAGTCAAAATGGCAGGTAAAGCAGTAGGTTTTTGGCTCGCTGTGTCAATGTAACCTAACTAACGTGTCGCCGGGAGCTGCAGGGGGAAGGGGGAAGCGGGCGGCGCGTTTCTTTTGACGCGAGCCGCCTGGCGAATGAGTATGGCGAGTGTGTGATGTGTTATGTACGTGTCAATAAAGTTGGAATTCGTTTAATCGCGGTCCAAAAAGAGACGTTTCTACACGTTAGTACTATTATGCATAATGTGGCATAACATTAAAGTAAAGTGTTTCAATGCTTACCTGAAATGACAACATTCTCTCTGACGAAAGTTCCACCGCATATCTGAATGTATGGTGCATACGCCTTGCTGTAAATACCGACGTGCCACAATAGCCGTGAATTCTCTGCTGTTCTTATTTGGTCACTTATCTGTGATATTGGGTTAAATTCAGGAACAAATTGTGCATTGAGCAAAGGTACCATGTTAAAACTTGGCATAGTCATCTGCTCTTGCGGGTCTGATGTGCCCTCCTCGTCACGTGAGTTTGCCGTTTGGTTTTGAGAAACTTCTAAAACATCAACATAGTCTGAAAAAAAAGAAATAGGCTGTTCCTGACTTTTGTGATCAATTATGAAAACATACCAATCCTTAAAAAGCTTCTGAAAAAAATCGTCAAATGACAGTGAAATTCAGATCAAAAACTATTGCGTAGTTTAGAAAGAGTAAGCAGCGAAAATAAGCTGAGGACATACAGGAACGAATAGCGACTTTGTTTGATACCATGTATTTTTTTTTATACAACATAGGACGGCAAACAAGCAAGTGGGTCACTTGATGGTAAGTGATCACCACCGCCTATAGACACCTCCAACAACAAAGAGAGTGCAGATGCGTTGCCAACCCAGAGGGCTAAGATGGAATACCTCTTGAGCCAGTAATTACACCGGCTGTCTTGCTCTCCACACCGGAACACAACAGTGCAAGCACTGTTGCTTAGCGGCAGGATTAGCGAGCAAGATGGTGGTAGCGATCCGGACGGACCTTGCACAAGGTCCTACCACCCGCAAAACAATTGAAACAGTAATATAATGAAGATAAGGATTAATTTGGTAATTAATATCACAGATCTACTGACCGATTGTTACAGTGCTTGGATCGTGTTCTGCGCTTTCATTTTGACTATTCTGTGCTTGGATCGGCTTGGAAATATTTTGACGCAGTTGAGTAATATCCTGTTCAGCGCGCGTGCTCTCGTCATACTCAATTGAAAGAAGAGGTACGTTCGTCGTCGAGTTCGAGGCTGCAAAATACTTTTGAGTTTGACCTTTGCATGCGAGACACAAACCTGAAATAAAATTAAAAACATGAAGCTTGTAAGTTTGAAATGTAAAATAAAATTTATTAAATTTACGCGACTAGTTAAAATTGAAATAAAACAATTATAACGGTTTATATCGCGTGTATTGTAGCTTGATGTCGTTATCGCGGGTGCAATAACCAATCATATTAAAAAAGGTAGATAGGTTACAAGCGCTCCGGTAGCGAGCTTCAAATTGGAGTTAAATAGCACCAGTGTCCTCAGTCGCAAAGCAACAAGCGAACGGTGCGCATGTTAACCTAGGCTGTGTGTTTGCGGTCAATTCCAAATTCCAAAACCTTGCAAGGCCGTGATTGGTCCGTTGGAAATAATATTCGCAACAGCTAAATACTAGCTGTCTTCTTTGTTTCTATGGTTTTAATAACGTCGTCCCGTTTACACAGTTCACTATGTGTGCGTAAAAGTAAAAACGAAACATTTTGCATGTGTGTGTTCGCCACTGCATGCGGATCATTTTTCTTGAAGTTTTTGTATGGGTATAACCTGTCTATTAACAACAAGTCACTGGCAATAACTATTCGACAGTAGTATTGAAAGATTATGTTAATTACATAAAACTTAGAGTGATTCTCTAAGCGTGACAGCGTCGAGCTCGACGCTGAGGTAGCTCCCTGTCTTGCTCTAGTGCGCTAGCTCGAGGGGAAACACACGGGATACGAACTGTTTTAATTGTTTTACTTTAATGTTTTTTTTAATAAAACAATAAGGCAAACAAGCAAGTGGGTCAGTGATCACCACCGCCTAGACACCCGCAACTCTAAGGAGATTGCAGATGCGTTGCCAACCTAGAGGGCTAAGATGGAATACCTCTTGTGCCAGTAATTATAGTGGGATAAGTGGCAAGCCTTGTGAGAAAAAACTGAGTAATTTATAAACTTATAATATTTTTTTTCCGTCAAGCATATTTATGTAATTATTAAATTTTAACGATGAGATGCAATATCAACGCATACAATAATCTTTGTCATTTAGCAGGACTCGAACCTGCAATCTCCGCATTTCAAGCCTTGTTCTTACCAGTCGAGCTACAAGTAAAACCCGCCCGTAAAAAAAGCGCTTTCAAAATTTCACAGTGTCTGAAGGATCACCTGTTGCTTAATTGGTAAGAGCATGGGATGATGGGTGGCAGATTGGACCAGATGACCAAGATTTATTTAATTGCGTCTTTAATTTAAATTCAGAATAAAAATAATTTATTGCTAAACTAATTTATACAATACAATACAATATGCTTTATTGAATACCACATTACAATTTGACAGAATAACAGATAAAGCTTAATATAGGTATCCAAAAGGCGGTCTTATCGCTTGAGAGCGATCTCTTCCAGACAACCTTTATCACCAGTGTTATTTATTTTAAACATAGTCAGACTTATCACTTACCTAAAAATGTAACCACGTAGAAGCACATACTTAAAATGTTGTCTTGTTCTACATCGGAGAATATAACAGGTCCTTAAGGGAGCGCGTGCGCCGATGAACTGCCAGCCCAGGCCCTAGCGCTTTAAGCTCTTCTTCAATTACCAGTCAGTTTAAAAATAAACGATAAATAGGTTTACAAATATCAATTGTATAAGCAGAGAATAAGAATAGTACAGAATCGAAACTCGACCCTGTCCTAGTAACAAGCTACCTTTATGCTGCCGTAGCGCAGGCACTAGGGTCTAGGTTTGACACATACCATTTTGATGATGTAAAATAATTCGAAAGGAATTAAAAGCAAAACAACCAATAAATCAACAAGTAATCAGCAAGTGCAAGCGTCGGGATGTATCTTCGGATTAATCTTCGGATACTGTGAGCATTGTGTGTCGGTGTGGTTATATGACGATTAAAAATAAACAAGACCAAGTGCGGGTAGTTCGTAAAACTCGCGCGGCTAAACAGCGGTGACACCCTCCACTTCAGTCTGCTCGTGACCAAGGCTGCAACGTCGAGGTTTGTGGTCGAGGTAAATAAATAAACAGTTTATTACCGCGTTTAAGTCCCGATAAACATAATAAGTAGGAATTAAAAGGATCGTGAACCCAGCCCCAAAAAGCGCTCTCCATACAAAGGGCGATAACGTTTTCCACCCTCTAAACCTCCTATAGCTATGGTTTTCGATGTGTGTATGATAGCCGAATAGTCGATGTAAGTAAACTTTCCTTACAATCTTGGCTTGATGAATTAGTACAGTCGGCCTCAGAAGTAGCTGAACACTTAAGAAGCTTGTCGTAGTAACATGCAGTTGCTCGAATGTGTCACATTACTAACAGCGACAAGGTCCCAATGTTCAGCTATTTTTAAGGCCGACCGTACCTATATTAAAATTCACCTCCTGTAAGTACAGTCTGCAGAGACCTCGGGTTTAACTGGTTCTATTACTTTTACACTAAATAGAGCAAACACTTTAGTTATTTATAACTCAAGGTCGACAATGCGACGATACGGGCGAAGTAAGGGAGGTCCCTTACCTATAACCAGTTTTAGATATAGATAAAACGTCTTGGCTCTTTACAATGTAAATTGTAACTTTATTCTGTGAGTTACATGCTTCGATATTCTTCGCGTTTCAAATTAATATAGTAAACAAGAGACAGTTTCGGAAGAAGTCAAAAAGATCTAGACAAGCTCTTGACAATTAAGTGCATCGAAATGAGAAAACTATAGAACTGTGTATAACGCAGTGGCAGAGTAGCCGACCATAGTCTATTTGGTAGACTATGTTGGATAGCCAGAATAAAACTGTATATGCCAATTGTCATGTAAACAGCTCTGCGTTTTGTACGTTTTACATTGGCGTCATATTTTTTGTTCTGCTATCCGACGCCCGCGTCGCTGCTAGTTAGAAAACTTAGAAGCACTTTATTCACTTACGATAAGATTCAAAGTTGAACCAATGGCTAAATATTGAAAGCCCCTCTTCACCTGCTTCAACCCGTCGCAAAGTGGTGACGATTAGTAAGTAAGTAACAATCCGAACAAGTAAGCAGATCTATTGTCTTCTTATATGGATGACTAAGTGGTATGCAGTGGTTCTAACATGGCAGACCCAGGTTTGACCTTTTTTCCGCCAACAACGCATACAAAAGATCACCCACACGCCAGGTCCTAAGTACTTTCAAATTCGATTTTAAAGTTTAAACATATAGGACTTAGGTCACTGTTGCACTATGTCATCAGCCAACTTTATGTGTCGGTGGAGTGATGGGCACGACGGCTCGTGACACCTTAAAGCGTTCTTGTCGCTCAAAGGATCGCGTTCTTGTCGTTCGCTTTAACTAGTGTCACAAAAAAGTGACGCATATAGAGGTAGACTAAACTTTGCCGGGCGTGTTAGAACCACTGATTTACCTCTTTGACTATTACTTATATATGTTGCTAGCTATAAGTATCCTGATGCTTTAGACTTGCTTTTTAAGGAAATTGTTATGGTTAAGATTGGAAAGCAGGACACTAACTTTTCGGAATAATAGCTAAAGATCCCATTGATTGGCACTCAGAATACCAGTCGTTGGCACTTCGCTTTTGCAGGATTGCCAGTATCGTCACGTTATTACCTTGACATAAGATTGAACCTATCGATCATTGTCGGGGTTCCGGTGGCCATAACATGACCAGCTTATTTTTAATTTGTCCTTCCTTTCGTCTCTGTTAAACTAGTGTCATAAGAAAGGGAAGCACATAGAGATATGAACTAAAGTTGTACAGTCATTTTAGGCAATGGCAGTAGAAGTTTTACCCTTTGTACGAAATTCAATATGCCATTTACCATAAACATTTTGGCATAGGAAAACATTCTGAGGACAAGGATTGCTTAATCATAAGATAGATCTACGAGGTAGACAAATATTTTTCATAAATTTTGAAGAGTCCAAAACGTCAACTTGTAGCAAAAGAGACATTGAATCCGTCCTAAATAAATAATAAGCGCTCTCCAGTACAAGCACCTCAAAAATAATGAGCATTCTCAGAAATATCAATACTTACATATAACGCAAACAAATTAAGAACGAGCCAAAATAAACCTAGATCACAATAATGTTAAGGTCCATTATAAGCGAATAAAACGAAGGAACAGGTGAGGTGATTCCGTTCTTTGACAAATATTTGTTGACCAACTTAACCGAACAAAGCTGCGTCAATAGGGGATCTAACTCAAAAGGGTTTGTATTGGAAATTTGCCCTGTTTATTGGCCTATGTGTTTGTCAAATATTTGTTTAGTCGGTCTTGGGTTGGTAGTTTGAGTAATGAACTTTGTCAAGTTCAGAGTTTCGGCGATATATTGCGTCAATATTGTAGGAATCGTGAACTGATACCGGAGACAGGCGCTATTAAGTTTCCAAGCAGACGCAAGTTGGTAAGCAGAAACCGACGAATCTAGTCCAGTAGCTGTACAATATTCGGAGCCAGGGATCGCCAATACAAGTCAGGATCATTTCCAAACATCCCTGTCTAAGATATAGTCATTGATTTTATAATACGTCCGAGATTTTGAAATTTTGTATCATTTTGTTCAGTAATGTTTTTTTCAGAAAGGCGTTTTTGAAGAAAATACTATTGTGTTAGAAGTAAAGTAACCGAAGAAACTGTCTTCAGGAGCCTGAAATATTGAGTAACAATATCAAACTTAGTTACCTAGTTTTGTAAGTACCTTACCTACTTGTTTCTTTGAGAAAATAAATAACTTGTGAATACAAGAGTCGCTCTACAGTCTGAGTTTCTACCTGAATCAAGATATTGAGTACAAAACACTTAGGTATTTATTCCTTTGTTTGTTAGTGTATCCTAAATGTTTGGATGTTAGTTTGTATGGCTGCAATCACGGCTGAGCGGATTTAGATGAAATGAAACATAGAATTATTTTCTGTAACATGCTAACATTTATAAAAAAAATATCGCAAAAGCGCAAAGCCGCAGGTGAAATGTCGTTTGGCTATAAAGCGACAAGGTCCAACATTGTAAGCTACCCAGTAAATGTCATCCAGTAGTTGCGCCAGGAATGTAATAGACAACCCAACGTTTGTATGTTATATTTCCCTTCCTGTCATAAAATAAATAAAAAATAAAAAAGTATCAAAACCCATCAATGGCGGAAGTACCATTGACTTCTCAGATATTAGTAAAAATAAATCGAATTAGCCTATTACAGTAGGAGCCATTGTTGAATGGCGCGATGGCTGGTATAAATATAATTTAGTGGGCAATAACACAGCTCCGCACGTAATAAATATTTTTTTATTTCCGCAGAATAAAAGTGAGATTCACTGAAGTCGGAGTGGCTCGGAAATCGTTTTTTATTGCTGGCTTTCAACAATACTGATATTTTTCTTGCCTGAAATTACGAAGGTGCGCTTATGCGGTAAACGGGGACAAACTGAATGCACTTAGTAACAAATTAACTATTTTCAAATAAATTAAAAATGCCATATAATTACAACACAAAGAAAAATAAGGGCAATGCCAGGACTCGAACCTGCAACATCAGCATTCCTTGCCTTGCGGTTTTCCAGTGTCACATTACCGCTACCATATGTTGCGAATTTTTCAATGTGTTTCGTTTTTACGGTCATTACATTATTGATTTTTGTTTTTGGAAAAGAAAAAATAATATTAATATTATTTATGTTATGAATTATAATATACTGGCAAACCGCCCTCGCTTCCTACGAGTACAATGCTAATGTAATATAGGTACATAAAAGTCTTCCTTATAAAATCGGTAAATGACTAAAAACTGTATCAAAATCCGTTGCGTGGTATAGAAGGAGCAAGCGGCTGAAAATACGATGAGGACAGACAGGAATGGATAAAGACAGGAAGGAACAGAAAGTGACTTTGTTTTATACAATGTAAGTAAAGATAATATCAGATGAACTAAAGACCGGTCATGTTACATTAGGGCTACTGAGCTTCGCTTTTTTTATATTTTATATACACATATATCATAAATGCTCAATAATGCGTTCAGAAACCGTAGGCAATGATCAGCATTATAACAACCAATATTATTATGAAATTTTTTCTAATTTGTTTCTATATTTGTTCAAATTCATTTTTTATTACATTATTTGAGTGTTTACAGTCTATAGATATTTAATAGGTACCTAGCACTAGTAGCTAGTAGCAATGCAGGTCATTGCCCTATGACTTCTGAACCCATCATAGAGTACTTTTGATATGTGTGTAGATAAAGTAATGTATGCAACTGTACATAATTAGGTCTTAAAACACTCGTGTGATCTTATTATGAAACTCGCTGACGCTCGTTTCATAAAACCACACTCGTGTTTTAAGAACCCTCATTATGCAAAAGTTGCATAAAATACTATAACACTACTTAGGTAGTACCGTCGTCGTCGGTAGTAAATCGTCGAATCCAACTCGGCTGGGCAGCGTTCGGGAAACTGCGAAATGTCTTCTTGTCCAATATACCTCAGTGTCTGAAATCGAGAGTGTATGATCAATGTGTGTTACCAGTGATGACTTATGGCACTGAAACGTGGCCGATTACTATGGGCCTTATAAGAAAGCTCAAAGTCACGCAACGAGCTATGGAGAGGGCTATGCTTGGAGTTTCTCTGCGTGATCGAATCAGAAATGAGGAGATCCGCAGACGCACGAAAGTAACCGACATAGCCCAGCGGATTAGCAAGTTGAAGTGGCAGTGGGCAGGGCACATAGCACGGAGAACTGATGGCCGATGGGGTCGAAAAGTTCTCGAATGGCGGCCGCGTATTGGCAAGCGCAGCGTAGGACGACCAGCCACAAGATGGTCCGATGACCTCATACAGGTGGCAGGAAGGCGCTGGTTGCATGCTGCTTCCGGTTACTTTGGAAATCCATGGAGGAGGTCTATGTCCAACAGTGGACTTGGCTGAGATGATGATGATAATGATGATAGGTAGTACCGCACTGTAGGATAAATTGACCCTAGGCAGTCACATTAGGCCCGCTGAAAAGGATAAAGATGGAAAAATAAATTTAAAGCAGTGCCAAATGCAATATTTAAATTAAATAAGTATTATAATTAATTCAGCCACGATCTTTAATTTCTGAAACTGCCAATATCCAGTACTTAACTGAAGTTAAAGTGTTTTGTCACAATTAACGTTTTGAACGCGTAAACTTCTCTCCGTTTGTTGCGGACACGCACCGCTAGTGGCGCTGCTTATAATTGAGAAGTTAACGCTGATGCGTTCGAGATTTTAGTTGATCACCGTACAACTCGTGAAATATGCGTTTGTAAAAAAATTACGTACCTATCATCTCCATGCAGAACAGCGGCCCTAACATGACAGCCCAGGTTTAGTTTCACCCCTCTCTGAGTCTCTGTCTAACTAGTGTCATAAGAAAGGGACGCAGATAGAGATAAACTAACCTTGGCCAGTCATGTTAAGGCCACAGGTAATGTATAAAAGATTTTTTCTATCTAGGTTAAACTTGGAAATACTAAAAACAGATCTTAAAGTTCTGTACCAAAAGGCTAACATTAGTTTGCGTTTGTGGACATATTACTTATGTATTTCTTGGAGATAAAGTATTCATTCAAAGAACGTATGCTTTGCAACTCGTGCGGTGCGCAGATCTATTTATAAGGATCGCTCTGTTCTGTATTCTGAGAGGCAATTTTTTTCAGTTGAAACCAAATACTTTTAGGACATTCAATGGCTGATTTCGCTGATGTGATAATCTATCGAAATTCCATATTAAAACTCAGTGGGTTCTTATTAATGAGCAACGCTCCTTTTACTTAGATTACGCCATGCGCATAACCTATTATCAATAATGTAATGACAGTAAAAACGAAACACATTGAAAAACTTGCAGGGTATGGTAGTGGTAATGTGACGAAACTGGCTAACGCAAGGCACGGAATGCTGAGGGTGCAGGTTTGAGCCGCCATTACCCTAGTTTTTTTTTGTCTTGTCATTATACACATAGCGTTTCAATTTAAGAAAAACTAAGTCAAGAGTCTACAGAAGCTTGTTCTAAACAAAATAAACTTTAAATTAGTCAGCATTCCAGTCATCCCCACCTTTGGCATACCCTATTCAGTTCAAATCTAATTTGCGTAAACGATGTCTGAATGAGGACTGTATTTTTACAAAAGGAAATGAGCAATTTCTTATTTTCACCGGTGAATTCTAGGGGTTGTAAATATTTAACTTGGCCCTTTTGAAAACTTTTCCACTGCATATTCGTCCTTATTTAGTAAACTTATTCCAGTACCAGTATCAATTGGTTGTGGTCTGACAGCTTTTATCTTTCTCCCATTTCTTTACATCTTTGCATACACAAGATTTCAGTCTCTGACCGAATGTTACATAACGCAATGCCAAAATCGCTGAGGATAGAAACATGAAATTTGTTCCTTAGGTTATTTTTGGAAATTTCATCGTTTAAAGATTTCAAGTTAGTATTTAATTCGAAATATGCGCAACAAAGTCGCGGGTAAAAGCACAGAATAAATAACGTACAGAAACTTCTCTTTTACGACCGCGATTAAACGAATTCCAACTTTATTCACACGCTTTAAAAGTTCGTATTACTACATACACCATGCGCCAGGCGGCGCGAGTCAAAAGGAACGCGCCGACCGCGCCCGCCTTCCCCTCGCAATTCCCGGCGACACGTTAGGGTTGCGCGGCATTCATTGTCAATTGTACTGACACGGCAGGGTGAGCGAACGAGCGCGCGGCAAGCCGACAGCCTACTGCGATTTGCCTACTGCGATTTGCCTATGCCATAGGCAAGGCGGTCGAGCGTACAGTGCGCAGTGGAACCCCCCTGATAAAAGCTAGACAAGATTTTGTCTTTGTTTAAAACCCAGGATCAAAAATGTATAGAAAGTTTTGTACCTGCGCCCATAACCTAACAAACGTGGCCTATCCCAACACAAACGTTCCTAATCTGGTATAACTAGATATGGCTCATTTGGCGTGCAGCGGTGTGTGCAGCGATAACGGCATCCAATGCAACTGAACGGGCTCGTGATATTAATAGTAGGTACGTTAGAAATACGACATTCATTATTATAGAGTCAGCAGCAAAAGTTACCAGACTTGTGGCCCTAATATGACTCGCCAAGTTTTGTTTATCTTTTTTCATACATTTTTATACAACATGGAAAGGCAAACAAGCAAGTGGGTCACCTGATGGTAAGTGATCACCACCGCCTATAGACACCTGCAATGCCAAGAAGATTTCAGATGCGTTGCCAACCCAGAGGGCTAAGATGGAATACCTCTTGTGCCAGTAATTGCACCGGCTGTCTTGCTCTCCACGCCGGAACACAACAGTGCAAGCACTGCTGCTTAGAATCAACGATGAACGTGAGCCACGCCGAACCGTCGCCGAAATAGTTTTATTTTTTAGTTTTAGAATTTTATGTATGTTAGTCTGTAAGGTATTTGTCTATGGGCCTTTGTAGCCTGAGAAGAAATGATTGTATTATTATTATTATTCATGTAGGTATATTTATTTAAAATCTTAGGTTAAGTTTTTACAATATTTCTATAAAAAGTAATAAAACAATATCAATACAAAATATACAAACATTATAAAAACCTAACCTAGGGTTATTATTATTATTAGCGGCTGGATTAGCAAGCAAGATGGTGGCAGCGATCCGGACGGACCTTGCACAAGGTCCTACCAAACCCGCTGTTTGTTTAATTAGTGCAAATACAAACAAAATGCAGTAAAGACCTTAGCAATAAAATTCATGTAACGAAGAACCTCCCCTAAGGAGGCATAAGGGGGGTTCTCGGCTAAACGTTTTACGCGAAACGTAAGAAACAAATAAAAGCGGCAAGTCGTTCTGAGAACACCCGATCCGCCAAACTTTGATAGTACGGGCTTTAGTTTATATGGAAAGTTCCATTGTTTATCTCCTGAAGCTCTATATGGCAAATAAGACCGGCTTTCAATGATCTTTCGGGTTATTTTTAAGCTTAGGCGCGAAATTGTGTTGCGTGACTTTGTTTGCAGTACGTTGTATTGCAAAATCCTACTAATATTATAAACGCGAAAGTTTGTAAGTATGGATGGATGTTTGTTACTCTTTCACGTAAAAACTATTGAAACGATTTGGATAAAATTGGGCACACACTTAGTTCATAACCTGGATTAACACATAGGATACTTTTTATCCCGTAAAATGCATAGTTCCCACTAGATAGCGATAAGTGAGTTATACGCCGACGTGACGACATGAGCAGCAAAGTAACTAATTCTCATTAATTTGTCCAGGAAATATTACAGAATGCATGTTGAGTTTGCTTGATTCAATTAAACAAGTCTACGCGGACGAAGTCGCGTGCAAAAGCTATACTACAACATAAATACAAAATACCACTTATTGGTTGACTTGACATGGCCTTAGGGAATTAGTTTCGGCATTTTTACATTTATTTCTTTGTCCAATAAAGCTTCAATAAATAAGTTAAAATAAATAATTTTGCGGGTGGTAGGACCTTGTGCAAGGTCCGTCCGGATCGCTACCACCATCTTGCTCGCTAATCCTGCCGCTAAGCAACAGTGCTTGCACTGTTATGTTCCGGCGTGGAGAGCAAGACAGCCGGTGTAATTACTGGCACAAGAGGTATTCCATCTTAGCCCTCTGGGTTGGCAACGCATCTGCACTCTCTTTGTTGTTGCAGGTGTCTATAGGCGGTGGTGATCACTTACCATCAGGTGACCCACTTGCTTGTTTGTCGTCCTATGTTGTATAAAAAAAAAAGTTAATAGGTTCATTACTTTATTTATATTATTTAGTGTGGAAATAGCGCAATATTTGGCAAACAAAGTTATTTCACAAAACTTGACTAGTATTATTCAGCTATTCGAGAGGAATCTCCTTTTTCTTCTCTCATTTAAAATACATTAGTTAATTATTTTATTTTTGGTACAAGCTTTTTGTTGAAAGGGTATTTTATATTTTAAATGGTGTTGGATCTACACAGACATGCCAATTATTTTCAAGTCAATCCGATCACTGGAAGTTAGTCGAAATTTTCTTGTAATATTTGATCATAAACACCACGTCATTAAACAATGTGAACTAGAGGGACATTAAGCAACATTGAGAACTACAAAAATGTAATATTTATATTGATTGAAATTACTCCAAAACAAAATCTTTTCGAAAAACCTAGGCCTTTGATGTAAAATTCTGTTTTTGCTTACCGATTTTATATTTAGATGGTTATGAATTTAATACATTTCAATCGCATAGCACAAGTTGTATATTTTTACTGACATCTCAAGCATCTTTACAAAAACCACGTAAATAACGCGTGACTACAATCCCTATTGTGTTCTGGCATAGGGTCATTTTTCCTTTAATTTGCCGAAGTTATTTTCTTGGTCCATCTAAAGTAGAGACGGCATATGAACCGCCCGACGCATCTTAGAATCTTTGAAACTAGAACCAACGATAAAAGAATAGAGTTTGATTTCTATTGGAGACAAGTAACGATAACCCTGATAGTGAGCCAAAGCTACATCAGCAGAACATATAACGAGCTTTAAGCGTAGAAACGGGACAACGGTCGCATATATGTATATTTACTCTATTGGAAAATGTACGATTTTAAAAGCTATTGTGATTCTGAGATGTATTTTCGCGGACTCGAATAATGCTGCATTCCTATGTTTAAACTACGCACCGTTTTATACACAAAACATAAAATTTTGACGCTCTCGTATATTCTATAGAAAATATGTAAAAATTTTACAATGGTAGGTAAAATAATTCAACGTTTGAATACAGGAACACAGTACCAGCTGTTAGTGTAGATATATTATATATTAGTGTAGATTAAGAGTAAATAATAACAAAAATACAAAATAACTATGGCAACAACGAAGAATACAGTTAATGAATAAGTTAAATAAAGAATATAGTTAAATACAACTATTTGTTTTCGTACAGCCGAGAAATCCAATGATTTGTCACTTTTGAACTTTATCACAATGGAGTGCAAAAGTGGCAAAACGTTAGATTCCTCAATTGTATATTAGAGCTCTGTTTCACAACTCTGATAAGTTTCCGATATTAATCTAATAGATATCTGTGTATCTTTGTTTGTGTCCATAGAATAAAAAGAGACGGCACCACAGATATCTACCAATACCAGGGGAGTTCCACTCCGCACTGTAGATACGCTCGACCACCTTGCCTATGGCATAGTCAAATCGCAGTAGGTTGTCGGCTTGCCGCGCGCTCGCTCGCTCGCCCCCGCCGTGTCAGTGTAATTGAAAACGAATGCCGCGCAACCTTAGTGTCTCGCCGGGAGTAGCGGGGGAAGGCGGTCGCGGGCGGTGCGTTCCTTTTAACTCACGCCGCCTGGCGCATGGTGTATGAAGTAATACGAACTTTTTGAGCGCGTTAATATAGTTGGAATACGTTTAATCACGGTGGTAAATCAGAAGTTTCTGTACTATTATTTATTCTGTGCCAATACCAGAAACTTATCGGAGAGTGGTGAGAAGTTCCAGATACTGGAATGAAAGAGAGCCGCTGTGAAATCCATCCTCAATCATTTAACACCTCAACTACTCGTCAAAGCGATGCAGGTCGTATCGGATGACGTTATAATTCAGTGCCAATTAGTCGGTGCCCACTGGCGTGGAGAGATAGCGGTAGTCAATGTAGCTTTTATGGAGCTATCGGCATTTTCAATGGGCTTCGGGAGGCTGCTTTTGGCGTCGCGGGGAATGATGGGCCACAGTTAAAACATTGGTTGTTGGAGTTAGAAACCAGAGTTTATAATCCAAACTAAACAATAAACAAGGTAACTGTACCAGTGCTCGACACGCGTAGAACATTGTTTTTATCAGTAGTTGACAGCATTTAATCTCGTTTTTACTCGTGTGTTTACGTATCTTCTCGTTACCTATTGGATTATTGTCAAGGACTGGGGCCGTTGCCTTAGTTGAAATTCAAACTAATGTTATAAATGCAGAAGTCTCCCTGAGATGTCAGTCTGTCTGTCTGTCTGTCCGGCTTTCACATTGTACCGTACCGCTTGTATTGTATAAAACAATGTCGCTATCCGTTCCTATCTGTCCTCGTCATATCTTCAGCCGCTTCCTCCTAAACCACGCAACGGATTTTGATACAGCTTTCACGGTAATTTATAGGCGGTGGTGTACAGTTACCATCAGGTGACCCACTTGCTTGTTTGCCTACCTATTTCATAAAAAAAAATTAGAGAATTTTATACAGAAGGATGTACTATTCTTATTAAGTTTTAGTTAGTAACTTGCATCCGCGCAAAGCCGGTACCGATCACTAGCTAATTTTAAAACAGCACTGAAAAAAGGGGGCCGGTTTTTTTCAGTGAGGTTTATTTTTTCCAAGCTAGCCAGTAGGTAACTATAAAGGATGAGTCAGTCAACAACTTGATTTATTAAGAGGGCCCGCCCGCTGCGGGAGGCTCGACTGATTTCCGCCGTAATGACAGACATTTATGAGCAAAACGAAACTCGATTAATTTACATAAATTGAGGAATTCATTTCGAACGTCGATTTCAGAAAAAACCTGATGAAATTTGGATAAGTTTATTTTTAAAATATTTGTTTAAGCACCCGTGATACAATCATCGAAAAATACCAGAACACTTTTTTTATTTAATACTAGCGGACGCGCGCGACTTCTTTCACGTAAAATTAGTAACCTACGTCCGTCAGCAACAGTGTATTTTTGAAATCGGTTCAGTAGTTCCAGAGATTACCCCTAAATACAAACAAACTAACAAACAAACTAACAAACAAACAAAGTTATATTAGTATTATGTTAGTGTAGATGTAGATAAAAAAGGTAGGAAAACGAACAAGTGGGTCACCTGATGGTAAGTGATCATCCACCGTCCATAGACACCAGTAACACCAAGAAGATTGCGGTGCTTAGCCAACCCAGAGGGCGAACATAGAATACCTCTTGTGCCAATAATTTAATCGGCTGTCTTGTTCTTCACGCCGGAACACGGCCCTTCAAGCACTGAACCTAGCACAAATCTTCTCGATACGTGTTAACTTAAAAAAAAAAATTGCTTTACTCAGTAAACCATAAGTTTTACAAAAAGTTAGTGGTTGGAGTCTCTTTTTAGGTAAGAAATATACCTGTGATAAGAGGCTCCGCTCTTCCTTAAAGGTAAGTACTTACTTATAGTTACCGATTCTTATAATTAAATAACTCGCTTCATAACTCAGTGTGTGTTTTTCTAGCTGACCCAGCAAATGCTAAGACCGCCTCCCCCCCCCCGTTAACTCGAGTTGGGTAATAGGCGAAGGTTGCCGATCATTTGAGAGTACTCTCCCAACATACCTGAATATTAATAAATAATATAATAAATGAAAGAATTGAAACAGATATAAATATAATTTGTCTGTTCCAATTTTTTTAACTATTAAATTAAAGCACCCACAGAGGTGGGGTCGCACAGCCACTTGGTGGGTGTCGCAGAACAGCCAGCGACGACGAGGCAGACCAAGAAAGAGATGGATGACTTGGACGGGTTTGAAAAGGACTGGGCTGACATTGCGTCAAATCGGGAGTTGTGGAAGTCTTATGGAGAGGCGTTTGCCCAGCAGTGGGACACAAATATAGGCTATTTAAAAAAAATGCGAAGCTGAGGGATAACATTTCAGTCGGGCGGGTGGTAGGACCTTGTGCAAGGTCCGTCCGGATCGCTACCACCATCTTGCTCGCTAATCCTGCCGCTAAGCAGCAGTGCTTGCACTGTTCTGTTCCGGCGTGGAGAGCAAGACAGCCGGTGTAATTACTGGCACAAGAGGTATTCCATCTTTGCCCTCTGGGTTGGCAACGCATCTGCACTCTCTTTGTTGTTGCAGGTGTCTATAGGCGGTGGTGATCACTTACCATCAGGTGACCCACTTGCTTGTTTGCCTTCCTATGTTGTATTAAAAAAAAAATTTTTTTTTTCACAATTCACTCTGTTTCCTCCAGTTTTTCCGTTTAGTTATTCCGAGTTACGTAACTCGAGTTCAGGTATTTTGAAGGCTATTCCTAAACGCAGTCTTTATTCTAAGAGAGTTTTATGTACTTGTATTATGAATGAATCTGTGGTTGAGCTGTGTTATAATGCCACATCCACACTATGTCATACATCCGCGTGGCCGCGCACAAGGCTAATTAATAATATTGAAATGGACTGTTTTTGATTAAACTTTCAAACAGTTTGTCTCTTTCTCCCTCAGGGTTGTCTAGTAATAATATTTGCAAAACAAATGTCGCGTAAGTAATGAGTTTCTAGCCAAATCAATAACGGCTTGAAACATGCAGACTTTTTAAAACAAGGCCGTCTTAAAAAAAGTTAGCTCGTATTTCGTTTTTAGCATTAAACTATTAAAGCCCTTATTGATAAATTCTTACTATACTTACATTAATTGTGAATTCGTCTTTTTCAGTCATCGCGACGTTACCTCTCAGAGACAGAGAAAAAACCTAATTTAGTTAAAAGAGATTTGTATTTGTTTTATAAATAAGGTTCATAAGGGGTGTGTGTGGTGGGATTTGTAGCTCTAAGTAGGTTAAACACGAATTTTGTAGATTTATATTTGTCATGCAGTCTTCATACGTATGCCATATGTCATAGGAGGAAAGAAGAATTTTCTTTAGGCACATTATTTGATTACATACAAGTGAAGCTAAATACATAAAAAGTGAAAAATATCGATAAAATTAAAGGTAGATGAATTGTAATGTGACAACCCTAAGCCTAAACTCCTATCTCACAAAGACGCCGCAACCACTTTGACGGCTGCTCGATTGAGTATTTACTTTGTTAAGTGTCACTCCATTTGTTAGGGCTGTGCTAATTGTTTATTCGCCGTGTGCAGCCCTGTCCGACCTTTGTCACGCTCAGCTACACAATCCAGAATTAAGAGTTTTTGTTAAAATTTGAAACTGGAATCCTACATGTGTAAAAAAGCAACAAATTATGTTGTTATACAAATGTGATCTTGGGTTAGAAATTTCAGTTTTTGCCATCAAAATATTGTTAATTGTCGAAATAAAACATTGTAAAGCTACAAATTACAAATCACCTGTTTTATTTCCAGTCTCAGATTATTTATTTGGACGGTACACGACGTTCAGGAAAATTTGAGGTTAGAATTTTGTTTACATTATAATACTGGTATGTATAAACAGACTTTACAGTGTCATCGGAACCAGCGATCGGCATCAGCAGCCAATTCTAATGAGATTCAGATCGCTATCGACGTCAAAGTTAAATTCAGTAAGTTATTTTTATGAAAGGAAGGCCGGAGGTTCATTAAAAAACTTTCGAAACAAAGCGCCTATCGCTATAAGCTCTTAGTAAGCTTGTTGTACGGACATAGGCTTTCTTTAAAGTCGATACTATCTGTAGTAGTTATACTTTAAGTTGTGGAAAACTTAGGTCTTCAGGGTCAATGCTCAAGATTTGTAAGGTGAGAAGAGCTGCTATAACTTTAACTTTAATTATGAAATGACCTATTTCATGTAATAATGATTTACAACCTTACGATTACGTTTTTCCGCCGCAAGAAGCCGCTGCGTACTCTTCAGTATTGTGGTAACTCTCCAGCATTTTCACCGTTGCTCTTTACCGTCCCTTCATTAATTGATGAAATACAGGCCTAAAAACATGGACTTCATAGAAGAACAGAAGCTGTACTCGGTGTTGATACTAGTTTTAGCAGAAATTGATGCTAAACGTCAGGTATTTCTTCAATTAAGTAATTAAAGAACAGTAATGAGCAACGGTGAAAACGCTGAAGGATTACCGTTTTTTTTTCGTTTTTTTTTTCGTCAGTGTTTTTTGCGTCAGACTATAACCTTGACCAGTTCACAGGTGACGGAGGTCTGAGGTAACAAACTGAACAGTACCCTTACCATGAGTACAGTGCACCTAGCCGTAACCATACTCGCTAGCGACAGCGTAAAACGATTCGTATGGGAAATTGCACAGCGCCTCTAGCGCTCACTTAGATAACTAAAGATCGCTAGTATGAGTCCAACGGTAAATTACCTATCGAAATCTGAACGTCAGTGTCTAACGTTTTGTAACTGTTGCCGTAGAATATAGGTACCATGAGTCACAAATTTGACACATGTCATCGAAAAATACCGTATCGACTATGGTTAACTCTGTCACTGACAAATGGGAGCGTAATTAACCGCTATCGACTGTAGTAACGTAATACGAATTTTCGATAGAAATTCATGGTAATGGTACTAGTGAGACTGAGCCTGTTTAGAAAATGACAAAATAGGTTTATTAAAAATGCTATTGTTTTCAAGACTTTCACATTTCTAGGCCAGAGCTCTATGAAGTACTGAGATAATAATTTAAAGTAAAAAATCTGCAAAAAAAAAAGTAGCCCCTTTTGAAATAAACGAATCCACTGACGTATTTAAAGCAGAGTTAGGAGGGCAAATGGCTCGTTGATGACCGAAAGTACCCTCTACCACCAGTTCACAGATTGTAAATATATGTATACATCACCAATGTAAAACCAAATTGGTGCACTTATTCGAATTGCAGGGAAAAAAAATAACTATGACCAAAAATTACATTAGTTTTTCCATCAGGTGATCCAAATGCTCGTTTGCCACTCTTTTCCATTAAAGAATAGTCATAAAGACTCTAATAGAAACACAATGGAAACAACTATACACCGCTTTCCAGATCTCAACAAGCCTGCTAACTAATCCAATGCACGAACCAAATTACAAGCAAAAAGCCACTGCCAACCCCCTCCGCTTCCAAATGAGCAATTTAAAATTTAATTTCGTGCCAAACCGGCGACAGCACCTGTAGCTTTAACAGCCAAAGATGGTACGAACCAAATTGCTACCATTCGACGTTCAACGATTACCGGTTTTATGGCCATATCGTAAAATTCTTTTTAAGGATACGCGAGTTGTCCAGTTGTGTCGTAAAATTTGTTGCAATAATAAAAAGGTCTAATTCGTAGTTAAACAAAGTTACGGGCGAAGGTTAGGCGGGAAAGGGAACGATCTGTCAAGTAGGTCATAGCTACCAAGTTCATTGGCTTTGGTAAAACTGCAATACCTACCTTTTCGGGTAAGGTGACTAGGGTTATTGTAACTAATCCAATTATCATCCGTTTCAAAGATTTGTGTAAAGAGACTATTAACACATGCAGGCGTTGCTTTGCGGAAGTCCATACATCAATAACTTGTTTCGTCTCCTGAGCGTGAATTCAACAACGTCGGATGGTGCCTCATAGAAAAATACAAACAAATATTACCTAACGGACTCTATTAGATGCGTTGATGAATACAAAGAATAAAACAAAAGTAACGTCAAACTATCACTGTATTCCAAACTTGCTAAAACAACAAATATCACAATATGTTTGTATGCAGCCCATTTAAATGGGATGTGTACTCGGTAACTAACAAAAAGTTTGCTGTCCCAATTAAACATAAACAAACAATAGCAACCAAACAAAGCGTCGTTTGTCAACTTTCACGTTTAAAAAACGTAAGAGAATGATAAATGCGACGCTTTGTGATATGAAGCTACCAGTAGCAAAGGTGCCAACGCACTGAGCGGCTAGCCGCATCACAGACGGCCATCTGGTTGGCCGCAATCAAAATATGTCCTAAAAACAGTTTTTATACGCACTTGTAATGCGGCTGCCAGTCGGACCACAGTGCGTATAAAAACTGTGTTAATACTATAGTGTCCGACTGAAACTAGTTTCTACAACCTGTTTCAGTTTCAGCCGAAACCTAAACCAAAACTTACTTTGCGGGCAATTCTAGTCTATATTATTAAAATATTTGTTAACTTTATCTGTAACCTCAAAATTTGGGAATGAACATTTCAACAAAAAACGAATAAACATGAAACAACGCACGACAGCGGACAAATAGAACGGCTGCGATGGGAAGCCGACCGTGACTCGGATAGTCTCCGCCAAAGATCGACTGCGCCGATCACTCCTGAACGCCGCACGAAAGCTCACGAATCTAGATTCGGTTTCGGTCCTAGTTTCGCCAGATTTTCTGTCGAAACTAAACCCTCCAATTTGACACAGGAACTCGCCGAAACCAAAACAGGAAGTTTGGTCGGAAAATAGTTAATACTACCTAGTCTTCACCAAGTTATTGTCCGACTGTTACGCATCGGCCCCATCTCCAGAGGTCTGGATGTTGAACCGCGACGAGTGCTGTGACTCCACTTCCAGCAGCTCCTCAACTTCTGGGATACGGTAAGCCATTAATGCAGCACTGTAGTTGCCGGCACCAGTCTCAGTGAAAACTAACTGCAAAGATGTAATAAGAACATTTGATTATTAATAGATTTGAAGGCAAAGAACATTTTATGTTAGTCCGTCGTGTAAAGTTGGATCCATGGATCCATAAGATGGACTTCGTATAGTTGAAGTAAAAATTATGCTCTCTTCAACTTTAATTTGAATTTTCTAATGTTGTTTATAATTAATCAGAATTATTGACATATTGCAAACGTAACTTGTAAAATAATGTTTTTTACCCATAACTATATTATTCTAATAAATCATGACACAGCTGCACAATATTTGGAACCAACACTCATAATGACAATGATAACTGTTGATAGTGTAAGACATAAGTTCAAAAAAAATCCACAATAATTATACGGCGAGTCTTATGTTTTCAAAACTCTGGGCAAGCTTAACTTTGTTTTAAACTTTCGCGACTTTCACACATATTTATAACATTATTGGGACTTTAGCGCGATAAAAATATATTGTTGATTTACCTCGACGTTTCGGCCATGTTTCAATGGCCGAAATGAAGTGAGTCTACTCGTAACCACGGCCATTGAAACATGGCCGAAACGTCGAGGTAAATCAACAATATATTTTTATCGCGCTAAAGTCCCGATAATGTTATAAATAAGCTTAACTTTATAGTCAAAATAGGAGAAAATATTAAACTTTTTTTTGAAATCTAGTAGCCTTCATTATCATACTAGCAAGAATTCAAACTGTGTACTCACCTCATTGTCAACCTTATATTTGTCATAGTATATCTCATGGAACTTTTGAAATCCCAGCTCCTCAGCGATCTGCTGCTGGCGACATGTCATAAAAATACCGGAGATTCCTGGCACGTGGGCGCCGGCGCACAGGAGAATCGCCGATTTCAACATCTCTTTCATTAGCCCTTGAAGTGAAATGGATAGGTGAAAGAACTAGCAAGAGTTTAGGTTATCGAAGTGAAGAGAGTATCAGGTGGTAATTAGAGTTAAGAGAAGGTTTACCCTGAGAATTGAGTAATTGGAGTCCCGCCATAATGTCAACTTTACGTCGTGTATGGTACGGGTAACAAGAGTAAGATGGAATTCTGGCCAACGGTTGTCGCATTCCATCGTTTTCACATGTGATGTTGGACCCCGAAATTGAGTTAGCCGAAGAAACATACAAATTTTCATGTTTTTTAAGCTTTAGAGTATTAATTGTATCCTATTTTTAAACATTGTGGGAATGTTGTTTCTTATGGTATTTTATAGTGCAGTTTGTGTCCTAAGAATCTAGTGAGAAATAAGTATGAGTTTGTCATCTGCGTTTTATTAACTAAAGGTTTTTTATGCGTAAGATATGTCAAACTTTACATAACATAGCATACAATAGTTCCATCCGTCGAAATGTTTTCTCTCTCGTAAGGAATAAGATGTTAAGGTTAGAAAAAAATTGCATACTGGTTACTAAACAAATAAGACTTACGTCATTTCGCCAAGTCCTCAGTTTAATTATTTCATAATCAAGTAAATTGAACTTATAAATGCATATACTTTCAAAACAATTTGTTCTAGATAAATATTTATTAAGTAAATAGTCACTAGTATAAAAAATATCATCAATATCATAATCAGTATCAAAATAGCATCAAAGTCACTCACTAAAGCGTGAAATACAAAAATTAATAATTACGTAAATTACAAAAAATGTAAGCACTCCAATCAGAATAATGACAAAATGAAGCCCACATCTCTTAGTCTTAACAACAGTGCATCCACTCATCTCATAGCCACTTCTTTGCAAATTCACAACAAATCCAGAAGTTGCAGAAGAGAAATGAAGATATAAGGGAATACGTAGTTCGATTCATAAGAGATGGCGCCGAAAACGTATGAAACTGTCATTAATTGGATAGACATTCGTTGCTAGCTCTTTTGAATCGACCAAACCAGCATGACAACCAAAGCTGTCTATTCGTCTCTAATTTTCCCCTTCATCTGCATCCTCATCGTCCACAATCTGCACGTTGAACCGCGAGGATTGCTGAGGTTTCAACTCCGCTGGCTCTTCCACGTCAGGGACTCTGTACCCCATCAGCGCAGCTCCATAGTTGCCGAGGCCCGTGTCCCAGAAGACAATCTGTATGGGATTGTGTCTACATTTAAAAGTAGTCAAAATAGACGAGTTTACCCTGCGCGACGTTTATAAACTTTCAATTTCATGATGGGCTTGCTTAGCGATAAACAATATTTGTTGTTGGTTGTTGTTGGTTTAGACTACTGCAACATGCTTTGACCATATTACCAAGCGATTACCAATGGAGAAACGCTCTCCACGGCTTTAATTCCAAACAACACATTTTCTTACGGTCAGAACGACTGATAGCAGATAACAAATGAACAAGAAATTATCACATATCGATAACAACCAAGTTCACTACCAACTTCAATACAGGCGTTCTAGGAGGAATCGATAATGCCGAAAACCGTTCATCTTAACCCCCTAATTACATGAGACTATACGGTCACTCGTTTAATCCC
Source organism: Ditula angustiorana (assembly GCA_963691745.1). NCBI lineage: Eukaryota > Metazoa > Arthropoda > Insecta > Lepidoptera > Tortricidae > Ditula > Ditula angustiorana. The sequence goes on from OY829495.1 coordinate 6,452,527, forward strand.
CTATTTTTCTCATTAATGTGAACAATACTGCACTACCCTCACTTGCGAGGATCCCAGCTATTCTCCACTTTTAATTAATTATCGTTCTCCGGTGGTCACACTTTTGCAAGTTATTACATTGAAATGGACATATCTTTTTATAATGGGCTGCGCAAACCAGAAATCTCTTCGTACATCTCACCTCATTGTTTATAAGATATCTGACATAGTATATCTCGTTAAACTTCTCAAAGCCCAACTCTTCGGCCTTCCGATGCATATTGCCGGTTGTGAATATGCCGGCTATGGCTGGGATATTGGCACTCGCTGCCAAGAAGAAAGCCGCTTTGAGCATCTCCTTCGCTATTCCTGGAAGTACCAAGCAACTGTTCAGGGTCAGTTTGATACCAACAAGGCCTACCTTTTGAGATTGCTCGTTGGTTCTGAGACGAAAAATACAAGATTTTTTGTAAATTTGGTATTTAAAAGTAGACTCTAATTTCGTTATTTATTATAGTGTGCTGTATATTTCCAATAGGAAATAAAGTCCCTACGTGGCCCTTACACGGTCGGCCAGGTTTAGTTTATCCGAGTTTATATCTATCTGCGTCACTTTCTTATGACACTAGTTTGACAGAGACGGAGAGAGGGATAAATAGAACCCAAGCCAGTCATGTGAGGGCCACAGATGGTTAAAAATTAGCTTGGCGAGTCAAGTTACTGGCATATTTAGCATCAATATGACCAAGTGGACTCAGTTTCTGTTACCTCTTTATAACGTACCAAGGGTATATACTGCTACTCCGAAGGGGATAATAAATTTTATTTGATGACAATATTTTGCCCACACAACCACAACATTCAGAAAACTTGATGCCTAACGCTCATCTCCATAGGAACCTGCGGATCTAGCGAAAAAATGCTCCCCGACAAATAAAATAAAGGCATAATATTATACTAGTTTTATGGCTGAGTAGGGCATCGATGTATGCAAACAGCAGCAATAGGAATGAATGGTTGGGTATAAAGAAGCGTCCGACAATGCTTATGGCCTGAATATTATGATCAGAGAATACCGACTGGTTTGAAGGCTGGGGAACTACTGAGAGCCATGTGTTTGACAGTTCATACGTAGCTTAGGAAACACTGGCTTTTGAAACACAAAGTCATTCAGATTAAGCTGACAGGAAGCTCTTCTGAATGTCAAAAAACTTATCACCGTTTTGGCAAAAACCGTTGGTACAAGATAACGGCATAAAACTCAATGAGTTATCTTTTTTTACTTATCCAGTAAGCCTGAACTGTTGTCCTTTGTTTGGAAGAGATCACTCTGCTTAGCGACAAGACCGCGTGTTGAATTCCCTGTGGTTTTTTTTTTGTTACCTTGTGTAAAACAATAAGGAATATTTGTTATTGTTTTTGTAATCCAAATAAAGATATTTTGACTTTAACGTTGCTTACAATATGCAATATGTTAGTGGCAAATATGAACTACCAACACAATAAATAACTAAACCCATAAACATGCAACATTGATTGCAAGACAGTAGGTATATTTATAAGCTTACTACATCATTTAATGTCAGTGGATTGCAATGACTGCCTGTTGATTAAAGCCTCGGAGTCGAGCGATTTTAGTTAAAATCCAGTGATTTTACAGTAATTTACCAATGTAATTACTGATGAGCGTTCAATCATAATGATACACGATGGCACCAAACGCTGCCAAACCGGATATGCTTAAGGGGTGTGTGAACCCAGCCCCGAAAGTGCTACCCATACAAACGGCGATAACGTTTTCCACCCTCTAAACCCTCAGACAAAATACTCAAAGTCTAAACCTTAACTTATGGCAATGATTTTTGGTATGTTGTTGTCATTATGCCTTAGGTTTATATTTTTTGTTTTTTTCTTCTTCATAGATTTGACTATATTTGCATTTTAGTAGTTTCATACCAAAACACACAAGCGATAATATTTTGGAAACTATTAAGAATATTTAAAAAATCAAAACATTCATTCTAGGGCATAATGGTAACATACAAAAAAACAGGACTATAGGCTAAGATTTAGGGGGTAGAAAACGTTATCGCCGTTTGTATGGCGTATCATAATCTCACTGAATACCGGCATTTCGTACGGACTACGGATGGTGATGTGAGAGATCCGGAGACAAACGGATGGAGGGGCTAAAGGTAGACAACGAATTAGCGATTCATGTGGGGTTGCTGATTGTCATGGGCGAAATTCACCCTCTCATCTGCACGTCTAGAACGAGTGCTCATTTCTCGATTGTCGCACAGTACATCTCTTTCCTACTCATCTAGTTAGAAAAAGATGCACTGAGGCACAAAGTCAGTCGCTAGCTATCCAGATGACTGCATGCTCGATTGACTCTTTTTCCCATTTTCTTTTTCGAAAACCACGCTGTTGTTTGTAATAATAAGTTCTCAAAAAATCCTCTAATTTTCTAACCAAATGAAATAAGAAAAATTACTAGGTATTTAAACAAAAGAATCCTAAATTAGAATCGAAAAGAACCTTTTGCTTTACTAAAACAAGAAGCTGAAACATCTGATGCGTACAGAAGGTAAGTCAAACAGAAAAATTGCCTGTAAAAAATACCTAGAATTACTACACCCTAAATCTTTTCCGAGCCTGCCGAGCGAATGGAGCTAGGTCACCCCTGAAATGAAAAAGGCAGTATTTTAACGGCGGGGAATGATTTTGAGTTATTTTTAGACATGATGAATCGAGCTTTATTCGCTTTGTTAACCTATGTACATTAACAGATTGATGACTGGATAGCCAAAAGGTTAGTGACCATGACTACGAAGCTATAGGTTGCGAGTTCGATTCCCACAAGAGGCATTTTTTTATACAACATAGGAAGGCAATAGGCTGTCTTGGTCTCCACGCCGGAACATAACAGTGTTAGCACTGCTTCTTAGTGGCAGGATTAGCCAGCAAGATGGTGGTGGGCCATAATTATTTTTGATGCCTATAATAACGTCCCTTGTACATTTTAACGCATATTTCTTACTTATTCTGATATTCTTAAAAGAACATTTTATCTTTAAATTCAGAATGACATACGCATACCCGAATGATGACTGTTATAGAAATATTTGGGCTCAAAATAAGAAAAAAACTATTATTTGGTAACGCAGTGGACACTATTTTTGAGGGGTCGTGGGGACTGGTAACGCAGTGGTAATTTGGGTACCAAATGAAACTTTTCTGTAATAAGTAATAAACCCAGGATGGTGGGAAAATCCATAATAGAAATTGGGGCCCGGTTGAGAACTAACGTAATATTATTAGGAAAATATTTCGAGACATCTACAATTTTGTAAAAGTGTTTATACATTTTCATCTTTATTTTAGGCACTAAAAATAATTTTGGCCCTGGTAACGATCCGGACGGACCAGTCATGTTTTTCTATGAAAAACTTTACAAATTAATATGTCAAATTGTAGCACTAAAAATTTTTGTAGTATAGGGAGCAGGGCTTTTATCTCTGGCAATAGACCGTGATAGCTTATAGTTTAATGATACATCATACTGAACACTTAACTGGTAAACCAATAACCCTGTAAAAAAAATTGAAAATAAAATGAAAAATAGGTTTTGCAAGTAGACCGAATAAACTTCGATTACCTACCTATTTATACACCAGTGAGTCCCTTACGCGTAAAAAACCTTTATAACAAGAGTGACGATGTTCTCGCTCTCGTAAATGGGAGAATCACTGACTTTATTCTCATTCTTTAAAATAATGACAAATTTTAGCAGTTAATCGAGTTAATTTATTAAACAAACCTCGGTGTCGATATCTCGGCTTCAGCGCCACGATGTACACTTTAAAGTATCTTCTTACGCCGAGTCTCTCGAACAGGTCCACAGGTTTCTCGATCGTATTGTAAAACGTCATGACGGTACTGTACTGGGGGTTGTAGGTTATCTTCACACGGCTGAACGTCCGCGAGAAAGCCTCTGGAAAAAAGGTAAATAAGACTACAAACAAGTAATTCGTTATATAATGTACATCCGATTTCCGATCCAAATATAAATCTTTTTTTTGCGTTGGTGTCGGTGTCGTTTAGCACCGACGGATCAAACAACAAAAACAAAACAAAACGGCTCGGGCTGATCGAAATATTTTTCCTTTTAAGTTTTTGTTTGCTTTTTTGAAGGTGTATTTTTGAAATATTGTCGTACCTAGTGATCACAGCATTACAGACAAAAGGGAAAATCCTAGGATTACTATCATTCAGTTATAGTATAAAAAGTCCGTAACGAGGACGCAAAATCCTTTCATTTCAGAACATCGCAAAATCGCCGGCCAAATTCGACAGGAAATAGCGAACATCTTCACGGCAGATCACGCTTCCAAATTATCTCGAATAACGCTAAAGAAGAATTACACGGTCCCTAAGTAGATTCCCTCACCTCTCGGCTCCTTACTGACGGGAACATCGCCGTGCCCTAACAGAGTAACCCGGGCCGCACTACTTGGAATCCAATTTACGTACCGGCGGAAATGGTCCAGGGAAAACGCGGCTAGCGGTTACCGTTTGTGAGCGAATTTAGGGTTTGAGCCACCGCCATCGTAAGCAATTTGTTGACAAAATTTTGGTGGGGCGTCGAATCAATTTCTATAGACCGACTAAGTATTTCTCCTGGCAAAGCGTTGCGTATGTCAACAGCGGGTGTCATTACTTCAAAATTTTGGTCAAAACTCTCAATTATTCACCTCTGGTGCCGTTAAGACACCATTAAGTCAAAGCATGCTTGATGGTGGTGAAATATGTGAAGTAATTTTTATTTGTCTCTACCGTTATAACATATGAGACATATTATCGAAGGTTTTGAAGAGACTTCTACTATCTACTTTGCCCCAAACTTTTTTTTGATTAAAGGGCTTGTTGTGTCTCTTGTCAGTCGTTAATTTTTTACGACCATTATTAATTCATTTATGCGACTATGACCACAAAACACATGAATAAGATACATCTATTTCCTCCATGATTTGTATAGTCGATGCTTAGGAGGAAATGCTCCAATTTCTATTGCCCCATTTGTCACGCTATCGTTGTCAGCAGCGTTTAGTAGTGCAAAAGCAATATGCATCGGCGACAGTCATTTGAATATAGGAGTGAACACCAGACTCTTGGATGAATAACTAAAGCATGGATGTAGCCTCCGTACATATCAAACTTACGCACCAGAAAATGGTTACCCTTGGTGTGCGTCAAGGTAGTAAAACCTCTAAATTATTAAGGAAAACGTAGAGTATACTACCATAATGTACACCAAAGGAGACCATTTTGTCAATTCATGTGTGTCCGCGTTATCCATTGAAGAGGAGAGAGAGTATGTAGTAGTCTCTTTTCGGCAAATTGGATTGTCATTTAAAGTAAAGAGATCAGATAATAAAATTATAATTTCGCTTTCAATTTTAAAACCCCTTCTATACTGTTAACTAACAAATTTTGAAAAATTTTGTCAAATCGTAGTCGTAAACGTCATGATAGAGTTTTTTTATAATCCATATTTGTGTCCCTCTTTATATTAAATTTAAAATGCTATATAATGAATGACAACACAAAGAAAAATACAAAAAGAAAAATCGAAAAAATTTAAAAATAAAATAATTTCGATTACAATAATTCCCTCTTTATGGCAAAGGCTTCTCCACCTAAATTGTACAACTCGCGATCTGGCACAATGGCAGTATAATAATGGAAAATCAAAAGCGCTCCCAGCCCCTAACTTGCGCCACAACGCGAATCCTAAAGCTGAATCGGAATTCTTTTTACGGTGTGCACTAAAAATTTAGGCTCAAAGCATTCACGGGATCCTCCCCTAATGTTACTACCATCGATACAGCCCAAATCGAGTTTTATTCGGATCCGTACTGTACGCAAATAGATTCCGAATAGTGAGATTTGGCGATCGATTGTTAAAACGAGCGAAATATTCACACGGGCCTTTAGAAGTTTTGGGATGGAGTTTAAAATTTCGTGGACCCCGGGAATGTTCGATGGGAGTTAGTTTGAGGGAGTTATCTAATGTGAAAATGAGTTTAGAGTACGTAATATGATGACCTTATAAGTAGAACCCTATAATATTATTAACGTCAAAGTAATGATAAAATCATTGTTGATTTGCGTCAACGTTTCGACCATGTTGCAACAGCCGAGGTTATGATTATACAAAGGGAAAATAACAATGATACATGAATACAAAAATATAAATTTTGTGAAAACTGTGAAAATTTTAAACAATAATAAAGTACCCAATGATTTTTGTATTTTTGGATGTTTGTTCGTTAATACGCTTTACGGGTGTAGATGAAAGACAGAGAGATAGATTATGTCTTGGATTAAAACTTAGTATCCTATCCCATAAAATACATAAAAGCTCGTTATGAATAAAAGTTTCGATGTAACATTAATTAGAAAGTCAAAATTTATTATTACGTTATGCAACACGTTAAAATACAACGACGGAAGAAGTTAGGTAAGAAAAATAATTATTAAAAAATTGAACTCTGATGAATTCTTTAGGAGATATTAAATTCATTAAGGGTTTGCTAGACTTCTTTCAGGAGCTGGGCTGGCAATAGTAATTAATGCAGACCATTTGAGCCTTTAGTACTCAAAATCGGAGCAACAAATCGTCAAGTTGCGGATACCTAACTAGCTCATACGTGTAAACTTTAAGAGCCATAAATATGGCCCTTTATTATACCTCTAAAAGAATTTGCACTAAAAAGTACCTGTTTAATAAGAGACATTTCACCCATACACCTGTGTCGCACAGGTCACTGACTTCATTCGTATCGGATAGTAGACAAGATATCGTTTTCATAATAGACGCTCTAAAACTAGTTTCACGTGAACCTTTGTCACGGTTTTTGTCAAAACGAAATATTCGTATTTTCAATCGCTTCATGTCGATGATTTGCATATTTGCTGTTGGGAGGTTGTTTGCGTATATGTTGTGATATGGACATTTACTAGCTTATCTACGTGCGAACCGTTGTATAGGAAAAAAAATTTTCGAGCCAGATGCTGGCGAAATACGTGGAAACGCCCTTCAATATTTGATTAACGCGAGGCAATAACGTTACGTCAGTTAATTTAGCTAAATTGTGATTTTAATTACAGCGCCTGCGTTTGCAAATAATATGAGCCACGAATTTTGTAATATCAAACAGCCATCAAACATTTATATTAAAAAAATGTATACTGGGCGAATTTGACTGTATTGAAATCAGTTGCATTTGAAGATTTTTTTATGTACCCGATATTTCTTTAGATTTTTGTATTGTACAAGCACTCAACTTTGATAGTTTTAAAACAGTTATAAAATCACTACCGCCCTTATTAAGAGAATTATGGTTATATAGACATCTAGACATTTCTTTCTTTATTCTTTCTAGACAGAGCTTGAAAACTCATGTCTTGAAGAGACAAAGTTGTCTAGATGTCTGACTGGATACTGAATGGGTGATAACACATAAAATATCCCGGTCATTTCAGCGTAGTTCTATAATTAAGACGAATGACATATAGTTTTTGTGTAAGTGTGGCGACACAGACATGCCAAATGAAAATTATCGGCGACTAAATGGTTAACGATGGTTAAATTGACTTGAAACCTATTTCATATAAAATGGGAAGGCTAACGAGCAAGTGGGTCACCTAATAGTAAGTGTAGACACCCGCAATACGCTGAGGACATACAGGAACGAATAGCGACTTTGTTTGATACTATGTATTTTTTTTTTATACAACATAGGACGGCAAACAAGCAAGTGGGTCACCTGATGGTAAGTGATCACCACCGCCTATAGACACCTGCAACAACAAAGAGAGTGCAGATGCGTTGTCAACCCAGTGGGCAAAGATAGAACACCTATTGTGCCAGTAATTTCAACGGCTGTCTTGCTCTCCACGCAGGAACACAACAGTGCAAGCGCTGCTGCTTAGCGGCTGGATTAGCGAGCAAAATGGTGTAACGATCTGGACGGACCCTGTACAAGATCCTTGTTCCCGCAGACCCGCGGAGTACGCACTTTTGAAAGTCGCCTCCGCAGTTCAAACCCTGTTATTCTCATTTAGCCCGTCAACAAGAGCAGGATCGAATTATAATCCAACATTCCCAGTGTGGCCACAATAGCGCTTGTGCCATTATTCCATAATAGAAACCAAGTTACCGAATAATTTACATAAATTTTAAATTATCCTCCAACAATTTGTGCGAAATTAAATTTCTTTCAATCGAAAACTGAATTAAGTCGGCAAGGCACATCTGCTGAGTGTAATGCCGTCTTGAAGTATAAATTACTTAGTGTTCTAAGGATGCGTGAAACAGGATTTGGTCCCGCAACACGAGATGCCTTTCCTTCGAGTATTAACAGAATAGCGATAATCTATTTTGAGTTACTGAATTTAGAATAAATACTCATCAAATGAGTCTGTTTTCCATTTTCAGACCGTTTGCTACGTATGCAGGATCTGCATCATAGTTAAACGATAGTGCACATTAAGACACATCCTGGACTATTTATGTTATTAGTAATATTTATGAAAAGCAACATTCGCTTCAAAAGCAAAATTCATTGTCTTAATGTTTTAAAAAGTGACCAGAGCAGAATTGGTTGCCCAAACGCACTTTTGCGTAAAAAAAGTTAATTTCGGCTTTATTTTCCAACCAACAGTCCTGCCCGTTGCCTGCTTCGATTGCTTTATTTATTTTCTAGACCGCAAGAATTAAGCCGTGTATAGCGAGCCTTCGTTTGTAATGACAGCTCAGATTATAAAATTGGATTGACACTGGTTTTTTTTTCAACTCTACGTCAGAACCCTATGCTCAGTGGTGTTGGCAATACAGCCAACATTAATAGTGTAATAAGCACTTTTAATATCTGTGGTTTTTTTTAGTCTGTTTTTCTCTCTGTCAAAAAACTCTGTATGGTGTTGTGTGCGAGTGCTTGTAATTAAACTTGAAGATAAAGAACCGGCCTTTCAATTAAATACAGTCCACTAGAAATAAAGAACCTGGGACAAGCTCCTACATGGTCAATCAAGCCTGGAATAAGAAGCAGAAGCCGCAAAATACGTCAAGCGCCAGTGCTGCAGTCTCATACGCGCACCGCGCCGACGTTCGCCGAGTTCAATTCAAGTTTCTACACAAGCTGCAACATCATTCAAGCTATAAATCATAAAGAAGAAAGTTTATCACAGCAACATTATTCTGTGCCTACTTCAATTTTCAAACAAGCTGCGAAGTATTTTTCGCGCGCCACCTGTGAAACGGACACAGTGACGCATATACTTCACGAATCTCGCCCAGTCCAACCAAGCGACGGACCTCCCGCCACTCGTGCGACGCGACACAACATACGGCATCGCGCGCGCGCAACAGAGAAACTACATCGGGACGGGGATCTCGCTGCGCGGGCGATTCGACGGTTTGCACAACGCTAGCCACGAGTCAGGAACGCGACGCGACGCGCCATTTTGATTTGCGTTTGCGCTTACTTACGCAGCTCTCGAGTGAAACACAATTTTTACGAACTTTAACTGTAGTAAAGTTATAATAATTATTAACCAAGTGCAAATTATATTAAATAAGTTAATTTGTGCGTTTGTGTGCGATGGGGTCGGAGGAAGAGGCCGCCAAGTGTTTAAAGGAGTTAGTGATATCCCCTGGATATGTTAAAGGTACAATCACCCGCGTCCTCAACTCACTTTCCGACAAGGAAAAGTTGCAATCATCACCCAATGCCACATTACAATTACTTAAAACACGCGCCATAACGGCGTTTGCCGAATACGAAACCGCAACAAAAAAGATTTTGAGTATCGACATGGGTGACAAGGAGGACATCGCGGAATACGAAAGTAAATATATTTCCATATTGTCCGCAATTGATGACGAATTATATAAACGCGAAAAGGCCGAATGCCAGACCAACTCGCACTCCTCCCATCCCACGCACGCGCCGACACGACTACCACCCATTGAGGTCCCGGTTTTCTGTGGTAAGTTCACCGATTATATACCATTTATTAATCTTTTCAACTCGCTGATCCACAACAACAGTGGCCTGGATGCGGTTCAAAAACTGTATTACCTGCGATCATATTTAAGGCAGGAACCACTACACCTAATAAAGAACTTACCTTTGAACGCAGACAGCTATGAAAGGGCTCATAAATTGCTTGATGAGAGGTACAATAATAAGTACAAAATAACAAATGAACACATATGTAAGATTTTAGATCTGAAACCATTGACTAGGGCTACCTCTAGCGTTTTAAGGGAATTTGTTTCTGTCATACGGCAGCAATTAGCCGCTTTAGCAAATCTAGACTCTGCGGTGGAACATTGGGATGCTATAATACTTTGTGTACTTTCCCGTAAATTAGACACATTCACGGCTCGAGCTTACCAACTTGAGCGTGATTCCAACAAGGAGCCATCCATCTCAGACTTCCTGAGCTTCTTGGAGAAGAGGGCGCTGGCGCTGGAGAATGCTGACCAGGATCGCTTCCAGCCATACCAGAATGCAGCAGGGCAGCATCGCCAGCCTACTCCAGGGAAGATGGTGGGTCACCTAGCAGGAGAGCGACCACAATGCGACTACTGTAAGTGTGACCACAAACTATTTGCTTGTAAATCGTTCCAATTATTGGCTGCCCAGGAGCGGCTAAAATTTGTCACCACCAAAAGGTTGTGCACCACTTGTCTAGGCAGTCATGCCGGTAAATGTAGGTACCATTTCCGATGCACAGAGTGCAAACAGGCACACAACACTCTGTTGCATTGCAACAAGGCACCTCCGGCTGCGGTGACACCAGCTGCAGTATCCCCAGCTGCACCAGCGCTAGCTTCTGTAGCAACAAGTAACTCTACATTGGCTGCTGCATCTCCTGCTGCATTAGCAACAGGCAATAATAACAATAATAATGACGTTCTTCTCCCTACAGCAAAAGTAAAAGTCATAGGCCGCAACGGCAGGGAGCTACACCTAAAGGCGCTATTGGACAGTGGGTCCCAGCTGTCATTTGTCTCCACCAAGGCGGTGCAACTACTGGGCTTGACACCCACACAAACCCATACCAGCATAATAGGTATCACTAATGCTAAAAGCCATGTCAAATATTGTATACCATTACAAATACACTCTGTGGTAACACCATTCAAAACTACAGCAACATGTCATGTGGTTGATCAAATAACTTGTAATTTGCCACAAAACAAATTTAATATGTCTGACATTAGGTTGCCTCCCAACATCAAATTAGCCGACGACGAGTTTAACGTACCGAGTGAAATTCACATACTAATGGGAGCTGACGTGGTATTTCAGACGCTGCTACCGGCGGAGCCTACACCACGGCAGCCTGCTCCAGCGCCCGCGCAGCCCTGCAGCGAGCAGCAGCCTGGCGTCGCGCCGCAGCCTAGCGTCGCGCTACAGCCCAGCGTCGCGCCGCAGCCCAGCGTGATCAACACCCAGTTCGGATACGTCGTCGGAGGCAGCATACCTCAGCACATCACGAAATCCAAAGTCCGTAATAAGGTATCCTTAAAATGTACTTCTTGTGACTCTGATCTCTCGGAATCATTGGCGCGCTTCTGGAGTGCTGAAAACGTTCCTCAAACCTTTAACGAAAAATCCACTGAGCAAGAGCTCAGCGAATACATATTCAAAAGTACTGTGCAGTTAAAGGATAATCACTTCAAAGTTGCGCTACCACTTAAATTACCGCTGAATGAGATTAATGATACCTTAGGCGAGTCATTTCATCTTGCATTAAAAAGATTTCTGAACTTAGAAAGAAAATTGCATCAAAATCGAAATCTTTTTTCAGAATATCAAAAATTCATTCATGAATACTTGTCCTTAAACCATGGTCATTACGTTGATATCGAACTATACGAGTTAAATAAGGATGCAGTATACTTTCTTCCCCATCATGCAGTGATAAAAAGTGACAGTAAAACAACAAAACTGCGCACTGTATTTGATGGCTCTATGAAGACTAATAAAAAGGTCTCACTTAATGATTTATTGCTCAATGGCCCCTCAGTGCAGCGAGACTTATTCGATATAATTTTATTATTTCGTCTTGGTGATCATACATTCACCACTGATATAAAGCGTATGTTCAGAAATGTACGCTTGTGCGAAGAACATACTTCGCTACAAAATATCCTTTGGAGGGATAATCCAAATGAAAATATTAAATGCATTAGATTGGACACCGTTACTTACGGTCTTAAGAGCTCAAGTTATCTAGCCACACGCTGCCTTGAGGAGCTAGCTAGCAAGCATGAACGCGATATGCCACTAGCATCGTTCATACTCAGAAACTATACCTATGTTGATGACATATTGTATTCAGACAACATACTAGACAACGTCATCAAGGCCAAATCGCAATTGCGTAATCTACTAAGCCTCGGTAGCTTTCAGACACACAAATGGTCATCTAATAGTAGTGAGGTTTTAGCAGATACTCCTTTAACTGAACAGCACTTTGACGAAATAGAATTACAAGAGGAAAACTGCAGTCTAAAGGCGCTAGGCCTCCACATAGTAATGAAAGAGGACAGATTCAAAATGTCTTGCCCAGAGCCATATGACCAGAATAAAGTCACCAAGAGGGACATTTTAAGTTACATTAGCAAGTTTTATGACCCATGGGGTTCGTTAGCCCCATCATCGTGCAGGCGAAGGCCATAATGCAGAAAATATGGTCTGCTGGCGTGGACTGGAATGCTGTACCCCCAGACGACATTAAACGGGAATGGTTGGAGTTTGCATCCAGTCTAGCGGTAATGCCACCAATTTATTTAAACAGAAACATTCATGTATCTGATTCAGACACCGTCGAGCTTTTAGGCTTTGCGGACGCATCGAGCTCCACTGCTTACGGGTGCTGCGTATACCTCCGAGTCACAGACAGTACAGGTACCACTGACATGCACTTGCTCTGCTCTAAATCTCGCATAAATCCCCTTCAAGATAAGGGCTTGACCGTGCCGCGTCTAGAGCTAAACGCGGCACTGCTACTTTCGAAGCTTATTGCACGGGTCTACAGCACGCTCAAGCTAAAACTAACCATTCAACGGGTCTTTCTCTTTACGGATTCGCAAATCGTGCTTGCTTGGATGCGCACCGAACTAACAAGGCTGCAGGCTTACGTCGCAAACAGAGTGAAGGTAATTAAAGAACTTACCACTGATTGCAATTGGCTTTATGTCAACACCAAGGACAACCCGGCAGACTATATCAGCCGAGGGGTAAATCCAGAGGTGCTTGGGTCGTGTGAGCTATGGTTTAAAGGTCCACGGTTTTTGCATGATAGTAAGTACCAATTTAATAATAATAATATAGAGATTCCGGTCGACTTGCCTGAAGTGAAACCTGCATCAGCGTTCTCCAGCAACCTGGTTTCCTCCGGCACATGCGTCCAGGACACAATTTTCGAGAGACTGCACAGGTATTCTAGCATCCACAAAATGATTAGGGTACTTGCATATGTTTTAAGATTTGTTAAAAACGTGAGTTCAAAGGGTGACAAAATTAAAAATATATATTTATCTAGCACCGAGCTTAACGATGCGTTATTGTTGATCATCAAAAATGAACAAAGCAATTTCTTTAAAAATGAGATAAATTCTCTGCGTAGAGGTGGTCCAGTAAAGTGTGACTTGCTTCAGCTTCATCCATTTCTTGATGGTAATGGTCTTTTACGAGTGGGTGGGAGATTGCATCATTCGAATATCCCATATTCGCAAAAACATCCAATCATTCTACCCAAGGGCTCCTCAATAACTAGACTCATTATCACAAGCGAGCACTTAAAGCTTTTGCACAGAGGCCCCAGCCTCGTACTTGCTAATTTAAGCCAGAAATACTGGATCGTTAACGGACTGACTGAAGTCAAACGGGTCACTCAAAAATGTATATTGTGTTTCCGACAGAAGGCGGAGGCTTCGAGGCAGCTAATGGGCTCGTTGCCGGCGGAGAGGGTGACAGCGACCAGCCGCGCGTTCGTCAGGGTCGGTGTCGACTTCTGCGGCCCCATTAACGTCAAGCTTTCGCGCGTGAGGCGATCTGTAGTCGGCAAAGGGTACATCTGTGTATTAGTTTGTTTAGCCACTAAGGCGATCCACCTCGAATTAGCTTCTGATCTCACGACCGTCACGTTTCTTGCGTGCTTAAAAAGATTTATAGCTAGGCGAGGGCTGCCGAGCGACATTTACTCTGACAATGCTAGCACATTCAAGTCGGCAAGGAGTCAATTGGTTGACTTGTATAACCTGCACTCCTCACAGGCCCACCAAAGCTTGGTGCATAGTTTTACTGCACATAAAGGTATTAATTTTCACAATATTCCGTGCTACTCGCCGAACTATGGGGGCGTGTGGGAGGCCGCAGTTAAATCCACTAAGTATCACCTGAAAAGAGTGCTGAAAAATAATGTATTAACTTATGAGCAACTTAATACTATACTTATAGAGATAGAATCTGTGTTAAATTCGAGACCTCTCATTCCAATATCAACAACTGACATTAATGATTTCAGTTACCTGACTCCAGGTCACTTTTTAATTGGAAATGCCTTGACTATGTATCCTGAAAATGATGTAACCAATACTCAGCCAAACAGGCTCAAATTTTGGCAACAATGTACTCAATTAAAACAATCGTTTTGGAAGTTGTGGTACAAACAGTATCTTAATGTGCTTCAGAATCGTCCCAAGTGGCGTGTAATTAATAAAAATATTACAGTAGGTAGCCTTGTAATATTGAGGGAAGATAACTCTCCTCCCATGACGTGGCCGATGGCGCGAGTTGTAAAGGTTTACCCTGGGCATGATGGAATTGTAAGAGCAGTAGAAATAAGAACTCCTAACGGTAACACTCACACACGTTCCATTACCAAGGTCAGCCTCTTACCACTTGATAACGAGCTATAATAATGTTGAATTGTAATGTGAAATTATTCACGTATTGATTGTTTATAATAACCTCACGTTTTATTTGTGTTTGACGTGTAAAAAGTATTTTTACAACGTAGTCTCTACCTTTGGAAGGCAAAGGGTTTTTATTTTCGTAATAACGAGGTTATTTATGTAATGACGTAGTGTTTCTTTTGTAATACTTATGTTGTAGAGGAGTTAGGCATGTTGTAGTTACTTCTTTGTTCTTATATTGTAACACCGGCCGCGCCCGGAATATGTTGGCAATACAGCCAACATTAATAGTGTAATAAGCACTTTTAATATCTGTGGTTTTTTTTAGTCTGTTTTTCTCTCTGTCAAAAAACTCTGTATGGTGTTGTGTGCGAGTGCTTGTAATTAAACTTGAAGATAAAGAACCGGCCTTTTAATTAAATACAGTCCACTAGAAATAAAGAACCTGGGACAAGCTCCTACAAGTGGCCCTGTCATGGCCTAGGTTTAATGGACCCTCCCTGTGTCTCTATCAAACGAGAGTCATAAGAAAGGGACATCCATAGAGATAAACAAAGATAAACTAAACTTGGCCAGTCATTTATTTGTTTTATACTGCTTCGGGCATAATCGAAGGCAGTTTCTAGCTATTTCCTTTCACACCGGTTCTCGCATTTATTCCTACTTAGATAAAGTAAAGTAATGGTTAAGTAACTTTCATTCTGCATACTGTTTCTTTCTTTCATACTTCATCTCTTATGTCATCGTGGGTGGGATTCCGACCGGTCATGTTAGGGCTACAGCGGTGGGACAAGCGGGCTAATAAAAATATAAAATAACCAATCTATAGACTCGTTTCATCGCATTACGCGGGCACCGCGGAAGCGGAAAAAAGGGCTTCCAAGGGGAAAGTTTCCCCCTTTTACCGGACTGACCTACATCAGGCTCAGGTTCGCAGGTCGACGCATTGTGTGAACCGGCATGTGGAGCGATTGATTTATCCCAGCCACGGAGATTTAGGTGTGAAGAGAGCCGGTGGAAGAGAAATGGCCGGTCGCGTTGTGCACGGTCAGTTAAATTTGGTGGCGTTGGATGTAAACACTACTGTACAGTCAAACACGCACATAAGTGCGTATTAAAGACGAAACTGAACGAAATTGTAATGTTTCGAAAGGTAGGCGTATAATATGCACTATGAACTTGAAATTGCTATATCGATTGCGAGCATAGACAATTTCTTTCAGTTCCCTCGTTAATGGCCAATTAAGTTTGTTTCTGTTTGTACATAAATTACGTGACTAAAGAAATCGATACTTGTTATGAACGAATGATAGATATATCGCCCAAAAATTACTAGCTTTGTTTGCGTACCTAGGTTGATACACAGGTGATAAAGGTAATCGAGCTAAAGTATATAGTATAGAACAGTACAGTATGGCACAGTATAGTGCAGTATAGTATAGTAAAGTTTAGTACAGTACAGTATAGAATAGTACAGTGTAGTAGTCCGTCTATATTCCCTTTTAGTACATACGTTTCTCCTGTATTCTCATGATGAGGCAGCCCACCAGCTTGTCCGTCCCCTCTTTCACCGCGGCTATGGACATCTTATCTTTCATCCAGATCCTCAGGTTATGGGTGAATTCATCTGTACCCTCCTTGTCTTCCGCTATCTTCACTGATCTGTAAGTTATCTGCAAAAAAACTTTAAGATAGATTAGATAAATTTTTGTAACCGAAATTCTTTCGTTTTTTTTTTGTGTTAAACATTCAAATTATTAAATTTAGGAGCAGGACTAAAACCTGCAACCTCAGCATTCCGTGCCGTGCGTTTGCCAGTTTCGCCACATTACCGCCTAAGTTATAATGACATTTATTCAGAAGTCATTATGAGGATTGTTGCGAAAAGGTTCTACAGAAGCCTATGAATCAAATTGTTTACTGCACAATTGTTTGATTTTGACCCTTAAATCAAAAATATTCAACGTTTCGAGAGCTTTCAAACAGGGATGAACCATACGTAACCCAAACAGTTATGCGGCCCTTTACTTGGGAGCCGCTCAAATATCTTGGGTCATTGTACGGCGAAGCAATTCCGTTGAATTAATCTAATTATCCAGTTGAAACGAAACTTGAGAAATTGGACGGGAATTGAAAAGCTATGTCCTTTGGATAAACTCCAAAAAGAGGTTTATTAAAAAAAGAATCCCAAAGATTTGTCGAGTATTCTTAGGAGATGAGGGCGCGGGCGCGAGTTGTAGCGAGTTCGTGATTGCTGCGTTTATTTAAGTTTTTTTTTACACATTCTTAGCTGACATTGGGTTCCGCAGTCTCAATTAGGAAAACAGTCCCACTTTTCCCACTGAAAAACAGCGTTGTAGCTCTCAACTGCAACATTATGCTGAGTTGGCCCCATTTCACGCTACTCGGCACAACTTTTTTATCTTTTCATTTGTTTTCTTTGTTAAAATATGTTAAAATTTTGTTACTAGGCTATTATATTGTGTCAAAATTGTAAATAAACGTTTTTTCTTTATTTCTTTCTTTCTTTCTTTTTAAGAGTTTCGACATGTCCATCTGTATGTCCGCAGCTCTGCTCAGAGATTCTTAATTGAAAGCTGTAGTTTGGCATGGATATACATATTAGTCACGCCGATAATAATAAAAACAAATACTGATATATGTGTTTAGGAACACGTGGTGAATACATGTATATTTACATACATATATCCTACGTACATATAAGCGACGGCTAGAATCGCCAGCCTATTCAGAGTCCCGGTTCAGCAGGTGCTTACAAAGCATCCATTTAAAAGCAAACTTGCTGGGAGCCTATCATATTTTGAGAGTCTATTGACTATAGTCGTAGTATAGACTATAGTCGAACTACAGTCTATTAAGTTTATAATGGTATTGTACTTGATGTTGGCATATTCCAGACCATCTTGGCTGAACCGCTTTCAGATGCTAGTTTAATAACCGTAATCCCCTATGATGAACACCAGCTCCTAAGCAAAATACAGATAATAAAAAACATTTATATTGGTGATCGTATCGTTCCAGAAACGTCGCTTGCAGTCGCGCCGCACCCCACTGCATCCCGGGCCGCGATTGTTTTCCGGTCAGTTTCCCCGTGGCGCAAAATATCTTAATTAACTAAATTAAAATTTAAAAATTCATCTTCCCTCTCTGTCAGTTCGCTAATTAAGTGTTCAATGTCTAAAGCAGATGCAGAAGGCGTTTTTCTTTATACTTGCGAATTAAAACGGGTGGGGAATGCAAAGCTAATTCTTTGCTCTTTTAGATGTTTGTTTTGGAATGTTCCAGTTTAGTAACTTTTTACATACAAATACATAAAATCATGCATGTTTCCCGAATGGGTAGGCAGAGACCACGGATTTCCAGCTGCTACGATCCTGACATACAACTTTGGCTCAACTTACTCTCATAACATTCTTCATGCATGCTTGTCGATTCAGGTTACTCCTGACGTGGCCTTAGATATGATAAGTTAAAAATATATTTAGATTCGTCAATCTGGGCTGGCGGGGCGGCATCTCAAGCTGAGTCTGCCAAACGCCGCAAATACACAGCGCTCACAGGAGACTACGTATTTGCGGCTTTTGCCGTTGAAACGCTGGGGCCATGTAGCCCAGACGCACATAAACTTTTTGGACAGCTAAAAACAAAATTGACCGAAATCTCCCATGACCATAATTTAGGGCTGGTGCATTTCTTGGTGAACGCATTGGAATTGCGATCCAACGTGGAAATGCAGCCAGCCTTATGGACACTTTACCGGGGACCGACTTAAGAGATATTTGTAGATATAATTAAGTTTTTGTTTTTTTTATTAGGTTAAGTTATTTAGATATTCTTTCTCCAGAATGTCTCGTATTTGATTTTTTGATTAACGTTTTATCGCAAGTAATTAACTGTTAATTCATCGATTGCTCAAAGCTTTTAGCTATATTAAGTCACATTTGAATTCTAAAAGCTGTCCGCTCATGAGCAGCGGAGCAAATCACGTATCAGTGGAGATGAAGTGGAATGTGTGAATAAGAGCACTCAGACCTTTGAAATCTATCCTTTTTTGACATGGCTCGCTTGAGATAAAAAATAAGATGTAATTTACAGATTTTTCCCTTTATTTTGTGGTACAAGACCCAACTTCTTGCCAAATTTCATGGTCCTAGGTCAACGGGAAGTACCCATAGATAGGTCTTAGATTCCTTTGCAAATGTGTCAATTATGCATTAACGGCCGTATCTTGTGACTGCGTTGACTTAGAAGTTTGATTTTTCACACCTCCAGAAGACTACAGACCTGAGTGTTGAAATAAATTTAACTCGATATCCACGCGTTCGTTCCTGAGAAAAAAAGGCCTTGACAAACAGACAGACAGATGGACGACAAAGTGATCCTATAAGGGCTTCCTTTTTTTTCTTTTGAGGTAACCTTGAAAATCAAAATTGTAATGACAACACAAAGAAAAATTAGGGCAATGGCAGGACTTGAACCTGCAACATCAGCATTCCGTGCCTTGCGTTTTCCAGTTTCGCCACACTGCCGCTGCCCTACCCTGCGAATTTTTCAATGTGCTTCGGTGCCTCGGTGTCATCTATATGAAACTTTTTAACAAGTTATCATATTCAACTGGGTACCTTTACAGCTACCGTCAGCTGACGAGAGATGGCGCCGTTTTTGTTATTAAATTTGACCGAAATTTCTTTCGATTTTTTTATTTGAAATGTTTTCAACATTCAAATTATTAAATTAAAATTGTAATGAAAATCACTTAAAGAAAGGCTATAATAGACCTCACCTCTTCAGTTAAATAGTGCTTCTTCAGCAGCCTCACGGTATCTTCGTACCGCTTCTCCTGCAGGTCCTCAAACCTCACGCCGCAGGGCACCCGGCCCCAGATCGAAGGGGCCTTGATCCTGTCCTCCAGCACTTTCATTTTGGCCAGGATCTCTGCTTCTGTCATCTTCGCCATGGCTGGTTAGCTGGCGGTAAAGTGATGAAAGTTTTTTTATGAAATAGGAAGGCAAACAAGCAAGCGGGTCACCTGATGGTAAGTGATCACCACCGCTTATAGACACCTGCAAAACCAAAGAGATTGCAGGTGCGTTGCGAACCCAGAGGGCTAAGATGGAATACCTATTGTGCCAATAATTACACCGGCTGTCTTGCTCTCGACGCCGGAGCACAACAGTGCAAGCACTGCTACTTAGCGGCAGGATAAGCGAGCAAGATGGTGGTAGCGATCCGCACGGACCTTGCACAAGGTCCTACCACCCGCAAAAGTATGATGTATTACTTAAAATTCTTGTGTCGTCTTTTTCTTTCATGCGAACCAAAAACGTGTCTTTATTATAAAAACTACAAAGAACTAATGACCTGCTTTAATGTATTTAATGTACAGTCAAGGAAATTGAAACACGTACCACCGTAGAACCTAGTCGAAGAGACATACGCATGACATTTATACGACATAGCCTGGCGTTTAACGCGTCGCGTCATTGCGATAGGGTTCTAAAGTGGTACGTGAATATATTTCCCCCACTGTACATAAAAACTTCAGTGAAAAATGTCCAAATGACAGTGAAAAACGTACAAACCGTTGCGTGACTTAGAAGGAGATTGCACAGTTGTGTTCCGGCGTGGAGAGCAAGACAGCCGGTGTAATTACTGGCACAAGAGGTATTCCATCTTAACCCTCTGAGTTGGCAACGCACCTGCACTCTCTTTGTTGTTGCAGGTGTCTATAGGCGGTGGTGATCACTTACCATCAGGTGACCCACTTGCTTGTTTTCCTTTCTATGTTATAAAAAAAAAAGATACAAACTGTGGCAGTTACCACAGTTTTTATGGAGAGCGTACACAATAGTCCTAATGAATTGACCCTGCGGTGTTGTTTACCAAGTGTCATAGGAAAAGGACGGACAGAACGATAAAATAAACTTGGGCGGTCGTTTTGGGGCAGGGCCAGTGGGTGAATGAACTTCCACAATTTGCACAGTAACCCCCTTATTCATAAAAAGTTAACAATCTTTTTAAGCTAACAAATGTTTTGTCCTTTTAATTTGAGGGTAAACGTCACAATGAAAGATAAAGACATAAAACTTGTTAACTAACAAACGCTTACGAAGCGTTTATGAATAAGGGGTTAATGTTTATTTATAAATTGCCTACCTTTTATTAGTGACTTCCCCAAATAATTAACTAGTTTTTGCACAAGGTATTTGTATTAAGATGACTGGTTTAGCGAGTACTTAATTAAGTCATTCGTAATTTAGTGGTAGGTATCTTTGAAAAAAGTATTAATAATTAATAAATATGTTTTAAATTTTGTGTTGATTTAGTTGAAAGCTGACGCGTTTTAATAAATGACAATACATGGTTTGACATTAGTGACAGTTAATGCCACTGTGACTATAAGAAGCAAGAAAATAGGTTGAAAAAGTAATTTTTATTGGAAAAAACAAACCTTTACAGAAAAAAAAATAGAGTAGATAAAAGTTTAATTAAAATTACTGTGAAAAATATTAATTGCAAAGTTTAAGTCAATCGAATTGATTGTGTGCCATGTGTGCGATTTCGTATGTTTTTTTTAATTCCCCAAAATGCTTATAATAATATTATGTGTAAGTATTAAGGGTAATTAAGTCTATTAAAATCATTGCTTTTCATCGCGTTACGTACTATTTAATCCCTCGAAAATAGAGCAAGCGGTTTTACATAAATAATGTACGGATTCAGCTAATAAGAGCGATTAACTAATTAAACACTAATCTAATTAATACGTCCTCGTACCGGAGTGGTCGATCCGGTTATTTAATCAGAGTAACACCTGCTTGGTTCCGGTTCTACTTGGAGGGTGACCATTCTATCTCGTTACACTGGACTGTCTCCAACCAACCAAGGCAAATAAACACATAAATTATTATGCAATAATGTGTTATTGATAGGCAATAGGGCAAGTTGGGGTAATTAAGCGCGTGGATGGTAGGACCTTATGCGAGGTCCGTCCGGATCGCTACCACTATCTTGCTCGCTAATCCTGCCGCTAAGCAGCAATGCTTCTGCTTGCACTGTTGTGTTCTGGCGTGGAAAGCAAGACAGCCGGTGTAATAACTGGCACAAGAGGTATTCCATCTTAGCCCTCTGGGTTGGCAACGCATCTGCAATCTCTTTGGTGTTGCGGGTGTCTATAGGTGGTGGTGATCACTTACCATCAGGTGACCAACTTGCTTGTTTGCCTTCCTATTAAAAAAAAAATTAGGTATAAGACATCCGGCCAAGTTTAGCTTATTTGAGTTTATCTCTATGTGACTCACTTTCTTATGACACTAGTTTGACAGAGACGCAGTGAGGGATAAATTAAACCGGGCCGCTCATGTTCAAGCCACTGCAGCACTGGTTGTATAGGCCTCTGGTATTGAGGGGGGAAATAAAACAAATACTTTTCTAAAATACCTTTGAAAAAAAGACGTTTTGGGAATAACTTTAAATGAGACTCGGTCCATTTAAAATTGAGTCTTATTGACAGTAGTATGTATGTATGTATGTATGTAAATTCCTTAATAGTACAAATTGAGAACTGCTCTTTTTGGTAGTAAGTCCATTTGGGTTTCATCCCTTATGATAAAAGGTTTTTTAGATCTTGGATAGTTCCAAACAAATTAGTTGGGTAGGAAGTTTATGATGCATACATTGCGTGTGGATACCCTACTCTGGAGATGAAATGCGTTGATTGCAAAGCAAACTCGGTGTCGCCCGCTTAATTCCTGATTACACTGTTCGGTCCCTATTGTTCTGTTCACTTTTCCGGAACTAGCTGGACCGTCACTTAATTCTGAACTAACTGTAATAGGGATAATAATAGAGATGTTGATAACTGTGACGTCTTAATAATATGACGTGATAATGTGCACCCCTACACGTGTAGTGAAATTACAGAACAGAATAACTATAATGTCTAGAGAATCAGTATCATTATATGACTTGCACGAACCTACTATCAGTAAATGACTTATTAAAAATCTTTGAAAATCTTACAGTACTACTTTTCGCAGCACCAATTACCCTGAATCTCCCTAAGTATGCATTTGTAATTTGTTATAATTAGTATAAACTTGGTATAAACTAGCCGCTAGCGTATAATACTAGCTAGCGTACATATAAAAAAAATCACTGGCATATTTATAAACATTTTTGGTCTGTTAAATGTTCTACAAAGGTAAGCAAGGTTTACAGGACTTCTGGCATTCAAAACAAATAACAGTGTTATTGTGTTTGTTTTCTCGTATTTACCTGTGATAGTTGTCTAGTATATTATGACTATACGGCATTTAAAAAGCTACTGTCACCATTAATTATATCGCCACCGTGTTCGTAAATGTGACGTCACCCTAGTGTCCGTCAATTACCCAACCTCGCCGTCAAACCGCAAACTTTTAACTATCACTCAAAAAACCGAATTCGGCCAGTGACAACCACCAAAACACCGCCAAATACAGCCCACCACGGCACACTGACTTGCCGATGTCTGCTCAATAAAAGAAAGAAAAATAGATCAATAGCGTTTTTACGGTGTAAAAGTAAGGTTTGCACGGCAGCCGGGGTTGGGAGGACGTGACATGACGGCCGAGAGTTCCGTACATTAAGGATTTTACTGCGGTTAACATAACTGACACAGAAAACCGATTTTGTGATTGGTAGGACCTTGTGCTTGCACTGTTGTGTTTCGGCATGGAGATCAAGACAGCCGGTGAAATTACTGGCACAAGAGGTATTCCATTTTAGCCCTCTGGGTTGGCACGCATCTGCAATCTCCTTGGTTGTGTAGGTGTTTATGAGCGATGGTGAAAACTTACGATTAGGTGGCTTGTTCGTTTTCCTTCCAATTTTGTATAAAAGAAACGTATACCTTAATTAATAATTCATCCTTTTTTTAGGTCTGGATGAATAATTAGTCGTTGCTTTTATTCTCTAAGTGCAACAGTGACGAGCTCTACGTCGAGACGTAGAGAGAAGGGTTAGATATGGTTTTAACAATGTATGATTATTGATTGTATTAACGGTTATTCCAACATAAACAACATAGCGTCTAAACTACTGAGCCGATTTCAATGAATGAGGTGTCCATTGTTATTATAGTTATGACTTTTTCCGTGGTCGTGTTACACTTTTTCAAAGCTTTATCTTGTATTGTTATACCATAAGCGTCTCATGAACGCATGAACTTTAGTGAATACAATTTGGCCGGCGGTTAGTGAACCGTCGATGAGGCGTTTCACAAGAGCCGCCAGCAAGTTTTTATGAAGTTAATGACACTTTTGTACACTTTCAGCGGCAGCTCTTGTACGACCAATGCCATTATCTGTAAAAAGTTTCTGACGGTACCCTAACAGCTAAAAATTCCAAATCGATATTCGTGCCAAGTCGATACAGGCTGCAATGGCACGAAGGATTACGCGAAGCAATTTGTTCCAAAGTTCGCCGGGCGGGGCGTTTCGGTAATACTTTGAATGAGGTTTTCGGGTCGTAGAAGTAAGATGGCTGTCTGGTGAAGCGAGGGCGGTGCCGTGACGGACATAGGAACTGTGGCCCGTTTCACGAAGCTACAAGTTACAATTTCACAAGTCAAAACCGGCAACATTGGTTATTATGCCCATTGCCATTGGTGATTATTGACCAATGTGGCCGGTTTAGACTTGTAAAATTGTAACTTGTAGCTTAGTGAAACGGGCCACTGGGATCGCAGTGAATCGGACCTCAGATTTTGAACTTACGGCGAGCCTCAGAAATAGCGAGCATTTTAGTACCTTCTCGCTGCAAGATTCGAGCAACTTTCTTTCATACGTTACTACGACAAGGTTTTTAGGTGTTGAGCTACTTCTGAGTACTACAGTTTTTTTTATTAAATTGGAAATGAAACAAGTAAGTGGGTCACCTGATAGTAAGTGATCACTATTGCTTATAGATTCTCGCAAAACCTAGGGGATTGGAGATGCGTTGCCAACTTAGAAGACTAAGACCTCTTATGCCAGTAATTGCACCGGCTGTCTTGCTCTCCACGCCTGAAAGCAAGCACTGCTGCTTAGCGACAGAATTAGCGAGCAAGATGGTCGGTGATCCGGACGGACCTTGTACAAGGACCTACCACCCGTAAAAATAATGATAATATATCAAAAAATCATTGCCATAGGGTAAGGTTTAGAGGGGGAGAGATTATCAAAGATTGTATGGAGCGCCCTGGTACAGGTAGCCTCAGAAGTAGCTTAACACTTAAAAACCTTGTCGCAGTAACGTATGAAATGAAAGTCGCTCAGATTTGTCACATTACTGACAGCGACAAGGTACTAAAATGTTCAGGTACTTCTGAGGCTCACCGTATACAGCAGTCTTCACTCAAGCTAAGCTCAACTCGAGCTGTCCCATCACCAGTATAACCGTCAGTCCAAGGCTAAAGCCTCAATAACATAATACAAATTGTATTAAGCCCGCGGCTCCCGCTAAATCAATTAACTAGTAACAATTAATCTCTGCGGCGATACATCACAATTCTTGACTCACGATCAATCTCCCTAATCGAAGGCTTATCGATTTGCGTTTAGTCGGACGTGACGCGATTCCTACATTTCGGCGAGGCACGATAGAATCGTAATCGCTATTAAAATATCGTCAGTGTCCAATTACACCGACGGTTTGTGAGCTATTTATTTACAATGCGTGAAGGGGCAACTACTCTATCTGTGAATAGCGGTACCTGTGGAAAATCTCTAAATCTTAAAGCTATACCAGGGGGGTTCCACTCCGCACTGTAGGTGCGCTCGCCGCATGACCTATGGCATAGGTTAATCGCAGTAGGTTGCCGGCTTGCCGCGCGCGCCCGCTCACTCTGTGTCGCGCGTTGTTATAGTATTACAGTAAGCAGCCCAACCCTAGCGGTGCGCCAGAGCATTGCGGGTGGAAGGCGGGCGTGGGCGGCGTCTTCCTTTTGACACATGCCGCTTGGCAAATGTTTATGAAGTAATACGAACTTTTTGTGCCTGATCATAAAGTTGGATTTCGTTTAATGGTGATCGAAAAGAGAAGTTTCTGTACGTTAGTACTATTATTTATTCTGTGGCTATACTGATATACTCTCTCCGTTAGAAAAATCCCCATGTTTCTCTATTCCCTGCCTTGAGAAGGTCAAAGAGAAGGCAGAGAATAGAGAAGTATATCGGTTGCTGCATGGAAATTTCGGGTGGTAGGACCTTGTGCAAGATCCGTCCGGATCGCTACCACCATCTTGATCGCTAATCCTGCCGCTAAGCAGCAGCAGTGCTGTATTCCGTCCGTGCACTGTTGTGTGTAAGCAAGACAGCCGGTGTAATTACTAGCACAAGAGGTATTCCATCTTAGCCCTCTGAGTTGGCAACGCATCTGCAATCTCTTTGGTGTTGCACTTACCATCAAGTGACCCACTTGCATGTTTGCCATCCTATTTCATAAAAAAAAACCTGCTTCATGAAGTTCGACAGATGATCGGTCGGCACCCGCACCACAAAGGACAAAGATATTATAAGGTATTAGTGGTATCTGTAGTATATAGGCAAATATTTGTTCGGCTTTTCTATCGATTAGACAAGTGCAATAACGCAGTAAATCTATTAATTCCTTAGACCAGTGCTTTTCAAAGTGGATCAACCCAAGCACACTCTTAGCCGATGTTTAATAGAAACCCTAACATTCCTTAGTCGAAAATAAATGAATCAATCGAAATAAAATTGGTACGTCCCTATAACATTGATGAAAACATCAAAGTCAAAGTCAAAGTCAAAATATTTTATTCAGATTAGGCTTACAGGTAGCACTTATGAATGTCAAAAAATTTACCACCGGTTCGGAAAAACCTCTGATGAGAAGATACCGGCAAGAAACTCAACGAGTTGTAATTTTTTAAATAAATCAAAATTACAATGTTATTTTACATCTCAAATATTCAAATTTTTTACAATTTAACAATTTAACAATTTAACATCGTTTTGTTCAATACATCAAAGAAAAATCCGGCGAACATCGGTTCTTAGAGAATACCAAGCATGATAATGTCAATAGCATCGATGATTTGTGAGATGCTGCATCCACAAATCAACCGATGTTAGTAACGTTGAAATGGCGCTTAGAGAATCACATAGCTGCTCCCATGCCACCGTATCTTACGATAACATTCGAGGTGACCCCAAATCACCCTATTATGTGTCCAGCCGACCCAGTGGCTCAAAATCGCATCGCATTGGCACAGTTAAGGCTAGGATTTAAGGCGTCGCAGCCGTCAATATCTTCCGACCCCGAGCGAAGTGCGCGAGATACCCCCTGTGTATTGCTAGTCACGTATTATGTTGGGACACTAGATTGGGACAAAACAAACAAGGCCACCGTAGGCCAGCAGTAAAAGGACCCTTTTTACTACCTATGTATTAAAATTCAAATTCAAATCATTTAATTCAGGAGCTGGTCCCATAATATGTTAGTGAGAATTGTTGCTTACAAAACTATGTTAGTCGGCATCATTCGAATTACAATTACTTTGCATGTCAATTAGTGGTAACAATAAAAATAAAAACAATAAAAGTTAAATGGAATGTCATAGTAAAATAAATAGAATTAATCATAATTAATAAAAATAAAAATTGCATAAGGTTAATTAATACATTTCTATAACATCAAATTAAATTAAATCAAAAAATTAAATTAGGACAAATTAAATTACATTAAATTAAAAATATTACGTAAAGTTAACCAAATTCGAAGCATTTAACTACGACATTACACCCTTACTTTATGCTAGTCCAGCATGGTTGGCAACGCGCAACTGACACATCAAGACATTCTCGGTTCATGCGAGATTCGTCTCACATTCGCGATATGTTTAAAATTATAGATTTCAAAATGATTTGATAATTGTGGTCCCTCATAACCCAGATTCATCCTGCTAACACATTAGCCCCGATTCATAAAACAAAGTTACAGAACTTAATGCCGAAATGTATAGTCGACTAAGAAATTGCTTGACGACTTTTCAACTTTGTGCCTTTGTAATACAGTCGAAAAGTGGTCAAGCAATTTCTTGGTTGACTATACATTATTTTATATGTTGAAATTATTTATTATTGCTTTATTTTATTGTTATTTTATATTTGAATTGTTCTTATGTTTAATGTTATACAATTTCAATTACATTCGGTGTTCAAGTTAATTAATTGTGGCTTCTAACTAACATTTAGTTTTTGTAAGAACATTGTCTACTAACATGGTATGGATCTGTAAGGTATCTGAAATAAACTTTGATTTATTTATTACTAGCTTTTGCCCGCGACTTCATCCGCGTAGACTTGTTTAATTGAAACATGCAATTTCCTGAAGAAATGAATGAGAATTAGTTGATTTGCTGCTCATGACGTCACGGCGGCGATAACTCGCTTATCGCTATCCCGTGGGAACTATGCATTTTTACGGGATAAAAAAAAATATATCTCGGGACAATTTACACCAATTGACCTAGTCCCAAACTAAGCAAAGCTTGTACTATGGATACTAGACATAACGGATAAACATACATATATAGATAAATACATACTTAAATACAAATAACATCCATGACTCAGGTACAAACATTCATATTCGTCACACAAATATTTGCCCATACCAGGATTTGAACCCGGGACCTGCACAGAAAAAAAAAGAAAAAAAAAAGTATCCTATGTGTTAATCCAGGTTATAAACTATATGTGTGCCAAATTTCATCTAAATACATTCAGTTGTTTTTGCATGATTGAGTAACAAATATCCGAACATCCAAACATACAAACTTTCACATTTATAATATTAGTAGGATTTATTTAAAGTCGATATCCGTTCTTCTCTGTCCTCATTTCTTCGGCTGCTTACTCCTTCGAAACCACGCAACGGATTTTGATACAGTTTTCACTGCTAATTAGAGATTTATTAAACGAAGGTTCTTATGTACATTACATCGTATCTATACGAAGCCGGGGCGGGTCGCTAGTCTATCTTCTATCTACATCTACACTATCTACATCTACACTAATATAATAAAAAGGTAAACTTTGTTTATTTGTTTTTTTGTTAGTTTGTTTGTATGTAGGGGGTAATCTCTGGAACTACTGAACCAATTTCAAAAATTATTTCACAGATAGAAAGCTACACTATCCCTGACGGACATAGGCTACTCATTTTACGTGAACGAAGTCGCGCGCGTCCTCTATCTAATATAATAAAGAAGTAAACTTTGTTTGTTTGTTAGTTTGTTTGTATGTAGGGGGTAATCTCTGGAACTACTGGACCGATTTTAAAAATTCTTTCACAGATAGAAAGCTACACTATTCCTGACGGACATAGGCTACTAATTTTACGTGAACGAAGTCGCGCGCGTCCGCTAGTAGTTAATAAAGAGAAGAAGAAGATTCAGATGACACGCGTCGCCATACATTACAGAGTTCTTTAGTGTAAGTATATTATGTACCAGCGGACGCGCGCGACTTCGTTCACCTAAAATTAGTAGCCTATGTCTGTCAGGAATAGTTTCGCTTTCTATCTGTGAAAGAATTTTTGAAATCGGTTCAGTAGTTCCAGAGATTACCCCCTACATACAAACAAACTAACAAAAAAACAAACAAACAAAGTTTTTCTCTTTATTATATTAGTGTAGACTAGTTTAGATAAGATATGAGCTCAGAAAAACTTAGAAAAAGGTTAAACATAGAGACCTGCTGTAATTCTATCCCCTAAAGTCTAACTATTACACAGCGCCTGTACCGGACAGAGCTCTCGGGCAGAAAGATTGGATTCTAGTTATACGAATAATAACGTTTGCAATGAAATAATTGAAAAAAGCTTTGGCCTGGGGATGTTGGTGTTTAGAATTCAATTTATGCTAGTGTTTTAATTAAATACGTTAAATCCATTTTGATTAAAATACCCTCTATTTATTCGGCAATAAACACAAGTGGACAATACAACTCTAAATGTAATAAAACAATCAAGCTACATAAAAACTAAATATAAACTAAACATTAATACTAAAATTGTAACTTACGTATTACTTATGTTAAAAATAAAATGTCTTTATCTACACACATATCATAAATGCTTAATAACGCGTTCAAAAACCATAGAAAATGACCAGCATTATTACAACCAATGTTATTTTAAGAATTTTCTTGTCTGTGGTAGTAGGTAATCTGTTCTTTATTGGGTAGTATCTCTTAGTAGTCTGTGTTTATTGGTGATCACATTACCGATATCTCGTGACGTTTTGAGTTTAAATTTGGAACAGCTGTCAAAATTCAAGTTGGTCTCTATTCTAGTATCCATAGCTATTAAAACAGTTATCGATACGAAACTTAAACGAATACGAAATTTAAACGCACGGCATTTGATCTCGAGTGACATGACAATAGGAACTTCATTCGTTCGTCTATGATTTAAAAAAATGTTCGTCTTGACGGATAGATCGAATGGCCGCCATACTTGTTGTCACTCGTTTGTTAGTTTTTTGCTGTTACGGTTTTTTGCAGTTATGATATGTGTGTAGATAAAGTAATGTATGCAACTGTATATAATTAGGCCTTAAAACACTCGTGTGATCCTATTATGAAACGCGCTTACGCTCATTTCATAAAACCACACTCGTGTTTTAAGGCCTCTCATTATATAACAGTTACATAAAATACTATTATCTTTACATTACTAAGGCAAAGTTACTATCCGTTTTCGTCTGTCATCATTGTATCTTCGGCTGCTTACTCCCTCTAAACCACGCAACGGATTTTGACACGATTTCTACTGACATGTAGAGATAATTTTAGGGAGGATTTTTATGCATTTTTTTTATATACAACATAGAAGGCAAGCGAGCAAGTGGGTCACCTGATGGTAAGTGATCACCACCGCCCATAATTTAATTTTAATTGTATTTTAGTCTATATATTTTTATGTATGTTAGTTTGTAAGGTATTTATCTATGGGCCCTTGTTGCCTGATAATAAATGATTTTGAATTTGAATTTGAATAAACACCTGCTACACTAAGGAGATGGCAGATGCGTTGCCAACCCAGAGGGCTAAGATGGAATGCCTCTTGTGCCAGTAATTGCACCGGCTGTCTTGCTCTCCACTCCGGAACACAACAGCGTAAGCACTGCGGCTTAGCGGCAGGATTAGCGAGCAAGATGGTGGTAGCGATCCGAACGCACCTTGCACAAGGGTCTACCACCCGCAAAAATGCACGCTAAGTGTACCCGTTTGAATCCGCAGCGAGTCGCTGGTATACTAGTTTTTTATAGTTTTTATTAATATTTCTAAATTACATAGTCACGATGTGAACATGTTACAAAATAAATTGGGAACGATTGTCGAAAATTGGTTCTTCCCAATTGTCAATACCATTCCCTCCATGTCTCTTAGTAAATATTGTAAACATCCTGCTCTGAGCCTAAGGAAACGTAGAAAACAGATTTCCTTTGACCCGATCAGAGTTTTTGTACATAAAAAGGGAATTGATATTTTCTTGGAAGGTCTTGAATACTCGGTTTTATGTAGCCGTTAAGAGTCTTTTTTGGGGCATTTGATAATATTTTACGTGGAATTAACTTCATTCAGTACTGAATACAGATTATTGTTTTAGGGGTCTGTCCTTAGGTAAATGAAAGCGGAAACCTTAACAGAACCTTTTTACAAGCTCTTACCTGTGTTATTAAGAATCTAATAATGTTAGTAAGTAAAGCTTTCCCATTCACGGGACAATAGTTCCCCGGACCTTTGGGAGGCGTGCGCGGAGCCGAAGCCAACACGTAGAGGCCCTTTAGACAATTTAATGAAATGTGATGGGTACACCGGGCGGATGCTGTCCCTGCCCGCATCATAGGGACACGAGCAGAGGCAGCCCCCGCCAGGCGTAAAGACTATTGTGGAAAGATGGGACCTAAACCGTACAAGACTACAGGGGGAAAACGATGGACTAATGACTGGGCTATTGCTGTAAGTAAAGAACTTAATAATGTTTGGATGTTTGTCCCTCAATCAGGCATTTACGGCTTGAAGGATTTAAATGAAATTTGCCAGACAAATAGACTATGTCTTAGATCAAATATGGCATGAGTTACTTTTTTAAATTAAATATTACGCAGGCAAAGCCACGGCTGAATGCTCGTAATTTTATAAATCTTAGTTCGGGCTTTTTAAACAAAAAAGAAGTGAAAGTAAAATTGTAAATATTCCTACACACACTAAGACAATTCGCGCTTCTCTGATTTTGTGAGTTTTCGATTATACGCTACAGAGCGAGCCAAGGAGTAGGTAGTTTATTTATACCACTTTATACTCAAAGGTATCCTACCGAATTCCTCCAGTCTATTTTAAGGGCAAGTTTTTCACTTATACACAATACAATTTTTTTAACTTTTAATAACGCCTCATTAATTTCTGAAATTTAGAACGTTTGCGTCAACCAGTGGCGTCTCTAGCCGATGTAGCGCCTGTTTCCATATATTACCCTAGCGCCCTCTGGACTAGGTGGCGCCTAGGGAGTCTCACCAAACTCGGACATTATTAATACAAACGGATCACTCCGTGTTTCGGACCAATCCGTGGTCCTTAATCATGAGCCCCCGCGGCAGTGGCGCGACGACGTCCGCGTACCGAAGCCCTCATGTTTAAAAGACCACGGACTGGTCCGAAACATGTCTGGCAATTCTCGACTTTAAAATACATGAGTGATCCGTTTGTATATATAATTCATGGTGTAAACGTTATTTTATAAAACTTATTCGAAGTCAAACTTTTACGCCACGTAAAATTAAATTGGAACCTTTTATCTGCACGGCGGACGGACCCTACGAAGCTAGCGCAGGATTTACATAAGACAATCCTTTACCTCACTCAAACTATGTAGTAGACACTTAGACAGGCAAGTAATACGAAGATCAGGCACTTTATCAAATCTTCCTCTCATTTTGAATAGAACTGTAATAACTTATTCGTATTTTGTTTGTAAAAATCTCAACTCTAATATATGAAGAAGGGGTCTTTATTCAAATTCTAAATACAATAATAAAATCTTATTCTAAACTTAAAGGTAAAAAAATTGTCCCAAATCACCGACAATAGGGAGGATGCCCAGAAGGCTGGCAGCATTGCCACGTTGGATATATTACATATTATAGACGAGTTTTACCCACTGTTTCACCCGTGAGATATTTATATATAAACTTCATCTAAATTGAGGAAGAAACATTCAAGTATCCAAACATCATTTCTATTCTATTTATAATATTAGTAGGATGAAATAATAATATTCTAGTACAAATACGCGATATCATTGGAAAAATGGCATCTTCTTAATTCGGGGGATTCCCCTGCAGTTTGCACGCGTGACTTAGGGCTGGCAATATCCGTCCATTTTCAGTATCCGGATAATCCGTGTACATCAATTTTTAAAACCCGGATATCCGGATATTTCGGTTTATACTTTTCTTCTAAATAAGATGCAAATGTGGTTCAAAGGCGTTTTTAATTGTTAAGTGGACTTTCAATGCACGCTATACTCCTTCGTTTTGTGCTATCCTCGTCAATTTTTTTCCGCCGTTTTTAACAAGTTTTAACAAGTTTTTATTTATTTCCTAGTTGACCACTAGAGGGCCTGTAATATGTTGATGTTTATGGCGCTAAGTAGATTTTTCTTAGTATACTTTTTTTTACTTTTCTCTGTGTGTCTACTCTAGATCTTGGGTCGTGTCAATCGCTCAAAAGTTAATCATCATCATAGGTGGATCATCTGCCGACCTTCATGAAGCAGGAATTCTGGCCGAAGGGAGTTGCTTTTCGTCGTTTTCGCGGACGGTTGGTGGACACCCCGAAACTAGGTCACACGTCGCCGAAGTAACGTGCTAATTTTAATGTTTAATTGTTTTTGTTTTATAAATGTGTATGTTAGTCTTTAAGGTATTTTTTCTATGGGCCTATGCAGCCTGAAATAAATGGTTTCTATTCTATTCTAAAGGCTAACTGGAAGAGATCACTTAAGGGGATAGTTTTGTCCTTTAATCTGTTATTTTTATGTGCTATGTACAATAAAGATTCAAATTTAAATAAAATGCAAAATCTCGTAATTGGATCGACTTATGAAAATGGCACATCTTAACACCCAGACTTCTGTGGCTCTTCCGAAATAAATCCATCATAGAGCACGAGGACGTAACCTGATCCATGGAAATGGATTTTCTTACGCTCTTCGTACTCCATAAGGTACGTCGTCCATTTTTAGCAGTAGCTACAGCTACAATAGTTGACTGGTAGAAGAGATCACAGGGAAGTTAAACTCGACCTATAAATTATTTTACTCTGAACACATGAAGATTTTTCTTTTTTATTTTACTAGTTTTTGCTCGTAACTTTCGTACGCGTGGATTTTAGAAGAAAACCCTTAGCCCCTTAGCGTTACTCGTGTGAGGTATCATTTTGATACTTTTTATTCCGATAAAACATAAAAAATACTTTAAAAATCGTATTTGTACCAAACTTCAAAAATCAAAATCGTACATTTCACCCGCTCGAGGCACTGTACCCATATGCTTGCGGCATTACCTTGCTCCACGGCCAACCTCAGCCTTTGGGCGAAATAAACCCGACCTTCGGATCACCAGATCCCCTTACTTATCTTGAATTTTAAACATTCTAACCTAAAATTTCAGTTATTGTCGTCAAAGTATTGTTCATTATTTAAATAACACATTCTAATGCTTACATAAATTCTATTTACAGCCTCGACTTGTTTTATTTATGCTATAAACGATGTTTAGGTGACAAAAAGTGTAATTCTAGGTTAGGATTTGCTTTTGGAACCGGTTCTACTCATACCTTAAAAGAACCGGGTATACCCGGGTATTTCAGAACCGGGTAAAACCGGGTGCATGCCCTAGTTAGGATTTTGTTTACATTATAAGACAAGTTTGGATGAACGGACTTTACATATCTAACACGGCTTCTACGTGGGTATGAGACATTAGATTGTAAGTTAGACCTCAAGCATTTTGAGCAAAACAATTGTGAAAACAGCATTCAATTAAAAAAAATTTTTTTTTTGCTTCTTTTGCTTTAAAAAGACCCCCCCCCCATATATATTTTTCTTAAAATATCTCCTATCTAGAGACATCGGTCGGACAGTTAGATTTTTATTATAGGTACTGTCAAATGGGGCGACCGCGATAAAAAAAAAAGACTTTGATAGTTTTGAAATCGTCATAAAATCAATGCAGTCATTATTAGGCGGATTTTGTCATATATACTAACAACTACATATCCCGTGAAGATATCAACTGGATTAAAAATGATTAAAGGCCTTAAAAATACTTTCTTAAAATCGCCCCTACATTTCAAAGCCACCCTATTTGACGGTACGAGTATAAACTATGATCTAGCTCGGTTGCACCAAAATTTATTTCCAGACCAAACATCTAGGTTGCTGTCGGGATACGAGCTAAGTTTTAAGTACTAGTTAAGCTGAGTTTATTGCAAGCAAGTTGTCGATGGAACTTCTTGTCTTCTTAAAACTACAAGCCTGTTCCCCCGGCATGAAACTTTTCGAAATGACGTAATTTGAAACGTAGCTCAGTGCGTCTCTTTCTAATGAACACAGTAGGAGAGAGATGCGCTGAGTTACGTAGCGAGTCACGATGTCTCGAAAATTTCAGTGCTATGTAAAATATATACAGGGTGGTCAGTATAGGCAAGTTTGAAACTAAAAGACATACAAAATCTCTTCATAGGAACCATTTCATCGATTTTAATGACAAGAAAAACTGCATTCGCACATTTAAAAAAAACACGTTCTTAGTTCGTAGTTAACACGGGAATCGAACCCGTCATTTAGATCAACTGCTTAGTAAAAAAAGTATAGGTAAGTATAGGTAAAAGTGTAGGTCTTAGTATTAAAGGATATGAAATACAATGCATTTTATATATTTTAGATATAATTTTTCATTGTGTGTTCATAGTAATATTTCATGTTTATGCCCTACACAATCGATATCGAAATAAGTAATTTTTTTTCGTCAACACGACCGCAGGTATGTATGCAATTCTTCTTGTCACTAAAGTCGATGGTATGGTTTAAGATTCCTCTTTAATCAGGTGTACTGCGTGCCTGTTTGCCTCCCATCTCCATAAAAAAATACCCTGACTCCCTAAAAAAGACCACAGCTACTTATTATTCCGAAAATGAAACTCAACAACCGCAGGCAAATGCTAGTGTTTAATATGTTATGGAATTGGCGTAAAAAGCTATAAAATAATGGGTAATGGACGGAGGGTCTGCACCGTTATTCTCTAAGCGCATCGGCGTCGGACTCGACGTCGAAGCATTGCCCCGTCTCGCTCGAACGAGCTAGCGCTAGAGCAAGACAGGGCGCTGCCTCGGCGACGAGCTCGTCGCTGTTGCGCTCAGGTAATCTCTCTCCTAGACGTGATTATGCACTAAGAGCGGTTTCGCACTAACTCCGATCTGAATCCGTGAAAATATGGTCCGTAGTAGCCGTAGAACTATTTCTATGGTAATTTACGCACTAGATCCGATCTCCGTTATCCGATTTCTTTCTGTCATTCTGGAATCTCCATTCCGGAGAAGATTTTTGACGGACTGAAGTAGCCATAGTTTTATTTGTATGAACGCTCGCGCACTGCGTCCGAGTTAAAGCCGAGCTGCGTAAGAGCAGAAAGGCAGCGGGGCGGGCGTGGTATGCGACTGAGTGACGTGAAGCGGCAGGCATTCAGTGTATTAGTTCAGTGTGGCAACGAGCGCATGCGCACGTTATTATTTGCGTTTTGTTTCCCTACGATGTTTTTACTTTAATTGAAAATGTTGAAAATAACCCATATTTTCACAGATTCGGATCGGACTAGTGCGTAAGCAATATTCGAATTCGGTCCGAGTTTTCTAGACCCATGTTTTCACTGGTTCGGATCGGACGTAGTGCGAAACCGCTCTTAGAATGATTCTCTATGCGCTTAAGCGACGAATTCGACGCTGGGACAGCGCTCTGTCTTGCTCTAGCGCACTAGCTCGAATGAGCGAGGCAAAGCGATGCCCCGACGGCGGGTTCGACTCAAATGCGCTAACAGAATAAGGGTCCACAGCTTTGATATGCACGTGCTTTGAAACTTTCATAAGCTTCGTGTAGTTTTCATAGCTTTTGTAGGTATAAACATTTTCTTTTGCATCTGAGATACAGCGTAACGACATATTTCGTTTTTAAAATAGGTCATGCAAAAGCTTTGGTGAGGCATTTTATTATTACAAGCTTTTATAAAAAATCCCATTTTCTTTTTTTATTGTTTTATTGCGATCAATAAAGAGTTTATAACATTATCGGGACTTAAGCGCGATAAAAATATATTGTTGATTTACCTCGACGTTTTGGCCATGTTTCAATGGCCGTGGTCTACTCGTGACCACGGCCATTGAAACATGTAAATCAACAATATATTTTTATCGCGCTTAAGTCCCGATAATGCTTCGATAATGTTATAAATATGTGTGAAAGTCGCGAAAGTTTAAAACAATAAAGAATTATTGTATTGTACGTATAATATGTATGTTTAGTTCAATTCTTGCAAGTAAATTTTGCAAATTTTCGGATTGTTTCCGAATATAGTATGTGTATCAATGACAACGGAATAATGAAGGACCGTCCGAAAAACACTTATATAAAATTCAAATTTAGTTTCATCAAATTCGATAAACATGTCAATTTGTATTTTAAATAATGTCAGTATGCCATAAATTATGCTCAGATGATTGAAAACGTCGATAGACACCCGCAACACCAAGGAGTTTACAGATACGTTGTCAATGGTGGACTAAGATGGTATACCTTTTATGTCAGTAATTCTACCGGCTGTTTTGCTTTCCACGCCGCAACACAAAAGTGCAGCACTGCTGCTTAGCAGTTCCAAGCCAGAACACAATAGTGCAAGCTTAGAGGCTGGTTTAGCGAGCAAGTTGGTGGTAGCGTTCCTGACGAACCTTGCACAAGGTCCCACCCGCAAAACACACACTACATATTTACTCTTTAAGGTTGTCTGGAAGAGATCGCTGCTTAGCGATAAGACCGCCTGTTGAATCCCATGTAAAATTTCCCTGTGTGTTCTTTTATTTTGTTTACTTGTGTGAATCAATAAAGAGTATTTGTTGTTGTTGTTGTTGTTACTCTACAGCAAATCAAAACGTTTATCAAAAGTAAAAAGCATAGCATACATTTTTTCGTTCGTGTGTCACTGATTTAATTTAGTTTAATATTAAGAATCTCAAGGGTCCCACTGAAAATCAGCGTCTCGGTTTTACCGAGGCAGTATGCTGACTGAGGCCCTTTTTCTTTTTATTCAACACAAACGTTATTTGTTATAATTGTACTCTATGTGATGTGTGTGTGTTATGTACGTGTTTTGTGTTGAATATTCTTAAATAAATATTTTTCTTTCTTTCTTATAAACAAACAAAATTCAATAAAGCCACGCAACGCTGAAACTCTTGCAAATTAGCAAACAAATCTCATTTACCGCATTAATCCGCTCAAGAAAATCTATGACTCAATTAAATGCAAACAAATTATTTTGCCGGCAATCCCGATCCAAGATGGCGAATATTAATGTTGCCGCCGCCGGCCGAGTAGTGAGTTAAATTTATATCCCCACTAATCTACTGCTGTGATTCGGTGCGCACTGCCTACGAGACGAAACGCCGAACTTGGCTGCGATGCGATGCGAATTCGCAACCCATAAAACTACGAAGCGACGCGACATCGCGTAGACCTTTTTGCTACTGTTGCTTGACAATCTAATTAGTGAATGGGAGATGATGATCAGTGATAAATGAGCGTCGTATTACGATTTTGACCTTAAGGCATTAGTCCCACTTTACTAATTACATAAAATGTACTTATGACATAAAACCATACAACTAAAGCTGATTAGACATGAAAATTCTTAAGTAAGAACATTTAGTACAAAAGGAAGCGTTTGCATAGTATACGTTTTCCAGTTGTCCTTAAAGTTAACATAATGAATCCGACTCAAGTTAAAATGTCCATTTGCAGCAGCTGAAAAGCTCACCTGTTTAAGAATCACACTGGATGAGATGGTTTTGTAAATATTTAAAAAATATTTAAAATATTGGTTGAAAAATGTGGTTTTAAATTGATCTTTAACTTATCTCAACCTTGCTATACGAAACCGTGTAGACAAATTGTTCTTATCCACCAATAATGCCAAGTCAGTCAATAAAACTAATTTTTAGGTAACTGTAGACCTTGTCGCATCAAGTAATCGGCGTATTATTGTGACATTTATATAACGACAAGTCGTAATGACATTTAAATAAAAAAGATTTTACAGTGGCCCAGGTTTCAATTTAACGGACTGAACACAAGTAGCGATTTTTTAAAACGTAATAACGCTCTTGTCCAAGTAAAAATCACATAAAGTTCTTTAAAATTTTAAATTATTAGTGCTTTTGTGACCAGGCAAGTAAAGTTTGAGAAACGACTCCAGGGGGTCTAGCACGCAAGGTTTTATCGATGACGTAAAGCATTTATCTCGTTCTAACCAGTATGCATGTGCGAGAGAGACCAAAGCGTTTATGTGTGCGATAAACGCTATCGTGCTACTTTAGCCTTTTGTACATTTTATTGTTAATTTTGTGCAATAAAGATTAAATAAATAAATAAATATAGCCAGGGGGGTTCCACTCTGCAATGTAGGTGCGCTCGCCGCATCTCCTATGGCATAGGTTAATCGCAGTAGGTTGCCGGCTTGCCGCGCGCGCGCCCGCTCACTCTGTGTCGCGCGTTGTGATAGTATTACAGTAAGTAGCCCAACCCTAGCGGTGCGCCAGGGCATTGCGGGTGGAAGGCGGGCGCGGGCGGAGCCTTCCTTTTGACACATACCGCCTGGCGAATGTTTATGAAGTAATACGAACTTTATGTACCTGATTATAAAGTTGGATTTCGTTTAATGATGGTCGAAAAAGAGAAGTTTCTGTACGTTATTACTATTATTTATTCTGTGCTATAGCTGGTGAAATAGGGTATTTAACAGCCTACTGGGGTGCAGTGTGCGCCGTTATCTCTAGTATTAATCGCGGAGGCTGCCGGCTATTTGCAATGGATATGTTCCTCGACAGACCAACTAATTAATGGATCATCTCGCGGTCATAATGCTAGCACGATTAAATAACTTTTGCGGTACACTGGACCGAAGCAGATACATCATTATTCTATTATACTCGTATATATATTGTACAACACAGGAAGGCAAACGCTCAAGTGGGTCATCTGATAGTATAAGTCACCACCGCCCAAAGACACCCAAAAACATTGCAGATGCGTTGCCAACTCAGAGGTCTAAGATGGAATACCTCTTGTGCCAGACGGTGTCACAATGTTTGCGAACAATATATCATTATAATTTTATACATCACGAGTATCAACTGGTAATTAGCGCATTAAGCGTAAATGTGAATATGTTAAAGATTTAAATATTGAAATAAGTATTAAAGATTTAGAATTCTTTTCGTAGAACCTAAATATAGATCTTATTTCTCTGATCGGAAAAAAGCCAATTTATTCGTCGGAATTGAGGCTCAAAAGATTAAGAAGATAACTTGATTTTTTTCTATTGCAATTTATCAAACGGGTTCAGCTTTTTATTTTAATTTGGTTTAGGGTATTTCCTTAAAGTTATTTTGGTATATCAGTCCTTAACCTTTTTTACATAATGTAAAACTAAAGTCGCTATCCGAGTCTGTCTTTATCGTATCGGCCGCTTACTGCTTCTAAACCACGCAACGAGTTTGATACGGTTTTCACTGTCATTTAGAACATTATATTTTTTTTTTTATACAACATAGGAAGGCAAACAAGCAGGTGGGTCACCTGATGGTAAGTGATCACCACCGCCTATAGACACCTGCAACAACAAAGAGAGTGCAGATGCGTTGCCAACCCGTTATATGGTTCTGTAGTTTCAACAAGGAACCCTTATAGTTTCGCCATGTCCGTCCGTTTGTCTGTCTGCAACTTTTTAGTACTAGAAAGGCGTAATTTGGCATGGACATTACATATTTGTAACGCCGACAAATTGGTAAAATAAATATTTAAAAAAAAAGGATATTTCCCTTACTTTAAAATTGAGGAGTCTCGTCTACCCCATGGCGTGGGACGTCGTTGGACAGATATTTCAAAAAGATTGCGGGTCTGTTAAAACTATTGTTCGATTAAGGGATCCGTTTGTGAAATATTAAGCTGTGAAGTGCAAATTTTTGTTACAGTCAAGTGCCCCTCCTCTCCGCCAGCTAAATGGTTGTTTTTTTAATATCTGAAAAAATCACAGTAGTATTATTTATAACGAAATTAAATGGTAATCTATCACGGTTAAACAGGCTTTACAAGTTCACTAGTAATCAAGCAACTTTTTTTTGTGTTTATTTTGCTCATCGCAGTCCTCGCGAAGGGTACGGGTGGCTACGATCGCTTAACAAATAACAATTAATTTCAACACAGATAGGTGATTTATTAACAATAGTCAAAAGGCATGCCTATCGTGGGTCTGAGAGAACTTTACGCGTACACAGAAGTGGTTCCGTATACGCATAAGCACCACCACCAAAAAGCGGTTTGCCCTATGATTATCAACTACTACTACAATACATTCTAATTACGTTTTCGTTAGTAAATTACATGCGAAACCGAAGCGGATCGCTAGTAAGTGAATATTGCAGAAGTCAGAACAAATTCTCATTTTAAAACCAGCATTTTACGTTTGCCCCCTTATCTTAGGCACGCATATGCAGAGATTTTTAGCACAGAAGTCACGTGACCAGCCTCGCTGGGCATATGCTAATGCGCGTCATTTGAGACATGTCCAGCATTAATATTTATGCTATGATATGCGGACGCTGGAATTATGCTATTTGAATATACATTAGTGGACGGGTTTTTCGTGCGGTCAACGGAAGTGCTTCTTAGGTAAACACTTCAATGTTTAGTTCAGTTTATTTATTTAGTCGATGTAAAGTTATATTGTAAGCTAGCGATCCGCTCCGGTTCGCATGGGGACAGTTACGATGTAATTTACATAAAAAACTTTCGTAAAAATTCTCTAAATGACAGTAAAAATGGTATATCTAAGTCCGTTGCGTGGTTTAGAAGGGATAAGCGGTCGAAGGTATGAGAGCAGACAGGAATGGATAGCTACTTAATACTATGTAGTGATGATGATAGTCATTATAAGTATATGCATAGGCGACGCCAGTTTCAGTACAAATTGCTGAAAGGTCCTTGGATGAAGAGCTAAGGCATGGATGTAGCCTCAGTACATGTCAAGCGTACACACCTAAAACTGTCAAAATGGTTACCTTCGGTGTGCATCAAGGTAGTAAAACCTGTCAATTAATAAGAAAAATATGGGTTATACTACCTTAATGTACAAAAAAATATAACTAACCATTGTGTTTATACATGTCTGTACAGGGTGTCAATTGAAGAGAAGGTTTAGAGAATAGTCGTCTCTTTTTGGCAGATTGTTCTGCCATTTAAAAAGAGATCAGCTAACAAAAGTTCGCTATCAATTTTAAAACTCTTTCTACTACGTACTATTACTATGAGATGGCCACATAATATAAGTACTTCCTGATATATGAACCGAAGGCAAATGTAACCATGACAAGTAAAGATTGACGTATTTTGACTAAGGTAGATTTAGTAAGCATTTATACATGAGGGACTAATGATTCCGCACCCTTAGAATTAAAGTGACTCAATTCTGAATATGATATTTCCCAAAATTAAACCCTATGTCTTTTAATTAAGGTGATATTTTGGGACGTGTATTATTCAGAAATGGGTCACTTTAATTCTAAGCGTGCGATTTAAGATATAACTCGTTTTGGTCGGTTTCCAGTGTCGTCAAACTATTATCAAGAGTTGAGAATACAATGAAATTAAAATGAAGCCTTGGTGATAGTTGTTCAGCAAAATTGTTATTTTTCATTGGCCGTTAAGCTAAGAGTAAACAGATATTCCACTCAAGCTCCCGGGGTAAACTGTTTATATCACAAAGTCAATAGAGCAACATTCTTGAAAAGCAAACAATACAAACAACGCAGCTCTACTACTACACTCTTCGTGTTTTCCATTTTTTATAGTGATGCACAATGTCTATTGTATCGATAAAAATCATCATCGATTTTTTGTGGTGTTATTTAATCTATATGAAAATGTTATACTGGCATGATTTCTTAAATTTATTTTAAGTCTAAATCTGTTTTTGTTTTGATTTTCTAAAGTGGCCAAATGACCAGCTAATCCCAGATTAGTGTATTTTTAACGTAGATTCCACCTTATAATTACAATTTCTCGGAAATTCCTCTTTCTGCATTTGCTGAACTTTATAGTTTAGCAAACTAATAAGCAAATTTTAATTCAGAAATAAATCACTAGGTAACAAATAACAGGTTTCGTCAAATACTCGTACGTAGCAATAATATTATTTCCTGTTTTCCTACCCTCGTAATTGACATTTGCTTTGCATTTG
Organism: Ditula angustiorana; assembly: GCA_963691745.1. Taxonomy (NCBI): domain Eukaryota; kingdom Metazoa; phylum Arthropoda; class Insecta; order Lepidoptera; family Tortricidae; genus Ditula; species Ditula angustiorana. Next base: position 6,496,153 of record OY829495.1, read on the forward strand.
CATTCGATATCGATAAACACTTCGCACATCACCACGTAGAGAAATAAAGCTTAGTGAGTATGTACAATACTGACCAATCGCAGCAAAGGAAAATCCCCTTTTACCGAGCAACGCTGCACTGAAGGTACAAATTGAAAACCAATGAGCGAGAAAATAGCAACCAATTTAATTCTGAATTAGGCGTTCACACCAAACTGAAACGTTTCGCGCTATTCGTTTAATACAAGTGCCGTAATAGCGTATACATAAACAATAGGTAAACCTAGCTGAATTCTGGGCCAATTTAGAACGTTTTCAATCTTCATAATCACTGGCAACTCCTGGAAACTGGCAAACTCAAGGCACGGAATACTAATGTTTCAGGTTCGAGTACTGCCATTACCCTAAATTTTTTTCATTGTGTTGTCATTGCATAGCATTTTGATTTCAGAATCGCTTTTCATAAAGTCAGTGTCGTTTTCGTTATTTCGCACGGCTACAACTAGAATGTAATGACAGTGAACACCGTATCAAAATCCGTTGCGTGATCTCAAAGGAGAAGGCGGCCGAACATACACTATAAGGATTTAGGACAGACAGGACCAGATAGCGACTTTACTTTATACAGTCAAGGAATTTAATTCCCTACCCATTTCGTTGAAATGTCGTCTGACATTCGCAATGCATTAAGGTCGATATGTCAAACTAACGTCTTGCTCTATAGCTCTTATGGTGACAGTTTGCTATATGCTATTGAACCTTAGGTGGGTTGGAAATTTAATTCCTTGACTGTACTAAGTAAAGATAAAGTTAAACAAGATAAAGATAGTATAAAACAAGGTCGCTATCCGTTTCTGTCTGTCCTCACTTCTTTGGCCACTTACTGCTTCTAAACCACATCTAGCGACTGTAACATGAAACATACTTAATACCACACCACAGAATAAATAATAGTACAGAAACTTCTCTTTTACGACCGCGATTAAACTAATTCCAACTATATTAACACGCCCAAAAAGTTCGTATTACTTCATACACCATGCGCCAGGCGACAGGAGTCAAAAGGAACGCGCCGCCCGCGCCCGCCTTCCCCCCGCTACTTCCGGCGACACGCTAGGGTTGCGCAGCATTCGTTTTCAATTACACTGACACAGCGAGGGCGAGCGAGCGGGCGCGCGGCAAGCCAACAACCTACTGCGATTTGCCTATGGCATAGACAAGGCGGTCTAGCATACCTACAGTGCGTAGTAGAACCCCCCTGATAACACACAACAACACGCACACATACAGACATTACATGTAAATACACCTCTACTCACTAACTCACTAGCCTCACCCATATAAGCGTTGTGCCTTAGAAATAAAGTTAGTTCGTTCGCACTACTCGGAATATTTCTTTTATTTACCAACCTCAATACACGGTAAACACGCAATGGATTTTGATAAAATTTTTACTAATTTAGAGATTTCTTTACCGAAGGTTTTCTTGCTGGGATAGTCGAACATGAAATTGCTTGATCACTTTTCGACCGTATCACAAAGGAATAAAGTTCAAAAGTTGTCAAGCAATTACTTGGTCGACTATACGTTACGAGTACACCATAATTATATCCATGTGAAGCCAGGACGGGTCTCTATAGTAGTTAAAATCAAGCGAAGCATATTGCTGCCTTTACATAGAGGATCAAGTATCACGTTATGGTCCGAAAAAGCCACGTAAATCAAAAACGGTCTTGGTCGACAAATGCCGAGAGGCAAACTTTTAGTAATAGTACTGTAGCACAATTTGACAGATCAATAATTATGAAAAAAAAATAGACATTCCTTAAAGGTGGAATAATTTCTCAAACTTGAAATGAGACCAACCTCGAATACAATTCAATAAAAAAAAGAATCTGAGATCACAATTGGAGGAGATACGTAAGATAACGCATAACACACCCAAAAAAACCAAGAGAACTTCTTCCTTTTTAGGGTTCCGTACCTCAAAAGGAAAAATGGAACCCTCATACTCTCCGTCTGTCAATACCATTGTTCCCAAAAACGCGTGGCGGTATTGAGTTGAAATTAATATCAAATACTCAAGTCTGCAGCCCTTAGAGCCTGAAAAAATCAAACTTCTAAGTCAACGAAATCAAAAGATACGGCCGTTTATGCCGCATGTTTCATACATTCGCAAGACACTCAAAAACCTATGGGGTACTTCCCGTTGACCTAGAACAATGAAATTTGGCAAGAAGCAAGTTCTCACAACACAAATAAAATGATAAATCCGAAAACCGAAAATTTGTAGTTAGAACACAAAAAAAAATTGGCTTACTAAGCAAAAATGCGATACTAGGTGTTGATGACGGAACCCTCGGTGCGCGAGTCCGACTCGCACTAGGCCGGTTTTTGAAGTCGGTTAGTAAAAATGGTTATACTATTTCAACGAGTTCTTTGTTTATCTATACGTTAGTATGCTTATGTTTATGATGTAAACGTAACAAATCATACCCTTTGAGCCGTATAAACAGAATCGTCAAACTTTTAACACCCCTTCGGCCGGGGTGAGACATGTGCTCAAGTTGGCTGCAACGGCTCGGCTGGAGTGATCAGAAAACTACGCGCGTTACAGAAGCCAATTCAGGCGATTCCATTTTATGCGCCCCTGGTGGATATAGGCTGGCCGGTAGCCATGATTTTGGGGTTAAGATGGATAGTACAAACAAGCAAAAAAACTTTGAAATAAAACAATTGAAACGGTTTATATCGCGTGTATTGTAACTAATCTAATTCCCGACGTTTTCGACGTTCGTGTTTTACTTCAATGTCTACTAGTCGCGAAAACATAAGAAAATACTAAATAAATCTTTGCTCAAAAATACTTTTTTACATTATAACATATTATTATGTAGGCTAAACATACAAAAAAAAATGTTCCTGTGTTTCAGGAGAAAGTACATATAATATTCACGACTCAGGTACAAAGGATTCACATTCATAATACAAACATTTGCCCTTATGGAAATAGAACCCACAACCTCTAGCTTTGTAGTTAGAGAAGAGATGCAGTGTACTCAAACCATATTCATCTTTCCTTATCTTAATTAGTAAACAACATTCTAACCTAAAATTTCAGTTTTTGACGTCAAAAAATTGTTTATTGTGCAAATAAAACATTCTAAAGCATCAAATTACCGATTATCTCCTCTATTTACAGCCTCAATTTTATTTTATTTTGGCAGTAAATGATGAAAAGAAAGCGACAAATAGTGAAATTTTAGGTTAGAATTTTATTTACTCGATAACTTTATATGAATAAACAGACTTGACAGTTTATAGTAAATGTACGGAGCGTCTTAGGAACACGTACGAACATTCCAAAGTACTAAGCGTAGTCACAGTCCATATGGTAACTAAATGACCTGTCTCGGATCGGACAGGCTTTCCGGCCCGGAAAGTCCCGCCTCTCCCGAAAGCGTAGTCGCCCTATCCATGACGGGTCTTCCGGATGAGGACCCTAATAAATATTTATGTAACATCCATGGAGTATATTAATAGTTGTCTATAGACGGGGATTGTTTGATGTTTTATGAATTTTCTAAGTGCTTTTTCAAAGTAGGCGAAATATGGAGTTATGGAGACATCGCGTCGTTGAATGTGAGATGAGGTGGAATTGAGTAGGGACTGGGGTCTGACGTGGACGGTCCATAATGTAAAATGTGATAATCTTCCATTCTGGGCATTACAGCCAAAGGCCGGATGGGCAATTTTTACTAAAATCGCCTCTTCTTGACAACGCTCAATTTTAAATAATTAATAGATTCAGGAATTACTTTGCAGAGGTCCTTTCCACGCCACTCGTTCAAGTAGAAAACGGTCGTACTGTTAGATCCCGATGATGCCTCGTGTAGAGGCGAAACGTGCATCGATCGTTTTGTTTAGTGGTGGTAGTGTGTAGTTGAGTCTGTGTAATATTTGTTGTTTCGTGTAGAAGCGAAGAAGGGTGAGTTTTTGCATGAACATATATATGTCGCACAGACGCAGCTAACTTGCTCGAGCATGGCACTGGTTTCGCGGAGTAGCAAAGTACCTAATTTGTTCCAGTTTGTTTTAACGCTCAATTTCTTCTTTTGGATCAGATGGTCCAAGGAACTATCGATATGATAATTACCTAATCATTATATATCGAGTTTCTTTATTGACCTTAGAATAACAGAAAGCATTAAAGGACTAATAATAAGTAATGTTTTAATGTATATTTTGCGGGTTAGCCTTCTGGCTTGGCAACGCATCTGCAATCTCCTTGGTGTTGCAGATATTTATGGGTGGTGGTGATCGCCAACCATCAGGTGACTCACTTGCTCGTTTGCCTTCTATGTTGTATAAAAAAAACGTATGACATACAAGGTACAAGTATAACTATATCTCCCTGCGTCTCTGTCAGACTAGTGTCATAAAAAAGGGACGCATATAGAGATAAACTCAGATAAACTAAACTTGGCTGGTCATGTTAGGGCACAGGTGTATTAGATAGACCAATGGACCACTAGACAAATAAATACAGAAAATTTGATAAAATTCGTCCAGTTGAAAGAGAAAACGAGCGTAAGACCACGTGCTACCAATAGGATTCTTTTAACTCGATGCTACTTTGGGAATAGTCTTGGAAGGCTATAATGCGGTTCAAAGAAAATGTAATCTGCTTTTGTTTCAGTCTTCTCTCACTCTTTAACTCTTTAAACGCCAAGAACTCTTAAAGGTGTCACGAGCTGTCGTGCTCATCTCGCCACCGACATATATAGTTGCATCAAGTGACCTACGTCTATATCTTTAAACTTCAAATTTGCGTTTGACCTTACGGCGACCTGTACTATTACCGTGAGTTTCTATCGAAAACTCATATTAGATAAGATAAGATAAGATAAGATAATATTTATTTGCAGAAAAAGGGTTAGTTACATGTCTTAATAGTATGTTAGATATTGTTCCATCTTTTCCAGCTGTATTCATACAGCATGCAAATATAAAAGTGTTCATTCATATTCCTCAACATGCAAGAATTTTAACTAAATTCCAAAATTATGAAGTTTAAAATTTCATTTACAATAAAACTCTAAATTCGAATGTGCACCAATAGTAATAGAATTAATTACAAAATATTTACATGGTCTTACAAGTGAAATAATAATTTAAACAATAGTAGTCAATATAATAGTAGTCAATCATTTATAAATTTATGTCATGTTAAGTCTATAATTCACAAATTCTTTAACGCTGTAAAAACAATGTTCAAGAAGCCAACTTCTCAGCGCTTGTTTGAATTATACGTTACTACAATCGATTGCGGTTAAATACGCTCCCATTTGTCAGTGAAAGAGTTAACCATAGTCGATACGGTATTTTTCGATGACATGTGTCAAATCTGTGACTCATGGTACCGATGTTCTACGGCAACAGCTACAAAACTTTAGTCACTAGCGCTTACATTTCGATAGGTGATTTACCGTTGGACTCATACTAGCGATTTTTAGTTGTCTAAGTGAGCGCTAGAGGCGCTGTACAGTTCCCCATACAAATAGTTGACGCCGTCGCTAGCGAGTACGTTTATCGCCAGGTGGACTGTCCACATCTCCTTGGGTACTGGCGTGTAGTTGACAACTTTAGTTTGCGTAGTTGGCGGTGAAAAGGTTAAAGAAATAATTAATAGCTTAGGCGTTACTTTACGGAGGTGCATGTCAGGTATAGTTTAACTCTCTTATTTATAAACGCTGCGTAAATCCATGTTAGTTAAGTAACGTCATGTCTTTTACTTGCACTTGCGTACAAGACACAGATTTCGCGGATTAGCCAAGTAATTTGTTACAATTTGGCTTTAAACTAAGATTAAATATCAATAAATATTCATTATAATTCGAATAAAAATGATTTGATTTGATTTATTTTATTTCAAAATATAAATTACAATATACATTACATTAGATGTCAAAATATATGCAATTCACATTAAAATGAATGTAATAAAGTTTCATTATCCGAGTGCTACCAGAAGGGAGGGTAAAAGCTGACAGTTTAAAAATGAACGTTATTCAGTGCTGGGTACAAATTGAGCGTTTTCATGAGCCTTGCCAACTGGCACTGGCGTTGTCATTTTTATATCCGTAAAAAAAATCACACTTTAGGCTACCATACTTTAGGGTATGGCAGCGGTAATGTGGCGGAAACTGGAATACGCAAGGCACGGATGCTGATGTTGCAGGTTCGAATCCTGCCATTACCCTAATTTTTCTTTGTGTTGTCATTCATTATATAGCATTTTAAATTTAATTTAAATGAAAAAAAAAATACAAAAAGAAAAATCGAAAAAAATTTGAAATAAATAATTTCGATTACATTAAAGGGTACCTACCTTATTGCGCCCGAATATTTCGAATAACTGGTTAAGACTCATAATTCTAAGTGTTAGCAACTTAACGGTTTCTAGACACATGCAGTCCACGGCATCGCATATTGCCGCGCCTAGGCAACTTTTTTTTATACAACATAGGAAGGAAAACGAACAAGTCACTTGAGGGCTAAGATGGAATACCTTTTATGCCAGTAATTGCACCGGCTGTCTTGCTCTCCACGCCGGAACACAACAGTGCAAGCACTGCTGCTTAGCGGCAGGATTAGCGAGCAAAATGGTGGTAGCAATCCGTGCACAAGGTCCTACCGCCCTAACGAAAAAACGACGAACTAACGAAAAAACACGCTCAGTGAACCAGTTAATACCTGAGGTAGCAACTTGGAAGGCGGCCAAGCTAACAAGGCGGTGGTTTCTACATTTCTTACCTAATCTTCTCTGCGATTGTCCATAGCAATAATTGGTTGAGTACCTACACGACTATTCTTTTTTAAATTGTATTTACAGAGCGGCTAAAGAATTATTGTATTTTCAAACGCTTGTATTATTATTACTATTGTGAATTACTTTATTTCAGTCTGCTAGGCCCATACAACAAATATAAATAATATCATTTTATTTTTGCCACAAAACGGCATGGCGCTGTTGCTCGTCACTTTCAACGTCGTTCGCCACCGGTAAGATGCCCCCAAACCGTCGAGACGTGACATCCTTCGGCCAGAAGGCTGCAGACGGGACGGACTCCAGCAGCCCATAAAATATCAAAGTCAAAATATATTTATTCAGATTAGGCTTACAGAAAGCACTATATGTACATATAAATATACATAGGTCAGCATATACATATAGGTAAAACTTTGCTTGTTTGTAGGGTTAATCTCTGGAACTACTGGAGCGATTTCAAAAATTCTTTCATAGATAGAAAGCTACACTATCCCTGACGGGAATAGGCTACTAATTCCATGCGAACGAAGTCGCGGACGTGCGCTAGTGATATATAATATAGGAACCAAAATGTAGAGTAGACATACAAAATATAGTAATTTATTACCTACTATTTATTTTATTTGTTTTAAATAATGGCAAAAAAAAAGATAAACTGTTGAATCTCTTGCGGCGTTTTTTCTCAGCAGAATCTTAAATTTTCCGAAGAGCTGGTAGATTCAGACATTTAAAAGAGCCTATATTATTATGGCCTACTAGCAAAATAAATTTTTCATTTTCAATTTCATGGAATAAACTTCCAATTGTTACGCCATAACTATTTTAAGAACTTAGACAAGTTTGATAGGTACCTACAATTTATTCTTCACCGACAAAGTATTTATCAGACTAGACCAATACTGTCTTTAACCAAGCGGTGTCTGGCACGAAGCCATTTTGCAAGAATAATCTTATTCTTAGAATTATTTGCTGAATAAATAAAAGAACATTCACCTCTCCAAGTAGAACTCCGGCTAGGAAAAATCCTCGGATTCTTGCATTACAAATCTTTACGTCCCTTCGTGGTATATCGTGGACCGTGAGACAAAATTAACTGAATCTTTTAGGCTATGCTTACCTAATCTTTATAGTTTTTTTTTGTGGCCTGAATGTCTCAAATCGTAGTCCTCGCGAGAGGTACGGGCGACTACGATTGCTTAGCAAGTAAAATGAATAGATGCATCGTAAGGGTTATTATGAAGATCGAAGGGTCCATCGGCCCGTGCGACGACTCCGGTCGGCAGTTCGAACCACCACCAAAAGTCATCTAGAACGGTGCACCCTTTGATCGTAATTTACTTTACTTATAATTATATGAATATGAGTATGATCTAAACGACTAGCCCGAGTGGCAGCCACACGCTTAGTCACTCGGTCTGTTTGGCTCAGTAAGTTTTAATAATCCTTATAGTAGAAAATCAAATTAATTAAGCCCTTTCTATGCTTAAGGGCAACTGTTGTACCTGTATCATGATTCTCTAATGTAACATCGTTGTTCTAAAAACTGTGACAAGTGATGAAACATTACATTACACGCGAATGTTCGCGGTGGGTACGCAGTTTACCTATATTTTACATACGAATTAACTAACTACCTTACATCACCACCAATTTAAATAATAAATTCACTGTAAGCTTGCATTATAATATTATGTATAATTTTACAAGGCAGCAGTTTCATTGCTTTAATCTACTTTTTCTCTAAGTGAAAAAGTGCTTCGGCGTCAGAGTCCTTAATCAAGTCAACCAGTATTTGTTAGGTTTGTCTAATATTTCAAGATTTACGTCCCGGCTCATATTTTTGTAATTAATGGTTTCGGCCCAAGGGCCTAACCGCTTAGTTAGCACGCGTGAGCCCCCGCTGTAATTACGAGTTAGTGCCCTGGCCGGGCCGTCAAAAATGCAGCGGCGTGCGACGGGAACGGCTTTATGCAGAAAGTATGCAAAATGAAATAATACAACAATCGATACTTTTATTTGCGTCGTTTTTTATTAAAACGAAAGGTTGTCTTGTTATCAAAAGTTAACGACGTGGGTACAGTCAAGGAACTTAATTCCCTACCCATTTCGTTAAAATGTCGTCTGACATTCGCAATGCATTAAGGTCGATATGTCAAACTAACGTCTTGCTGTATAGCTCTTATGGTGACAGTTTGCTATATGCTATTGAACCTTAGGTGGGTTGGAAATTTAATTCCTTGACTGTACAATTTATGTTTTTGAAACTAAATCTACTGAGCTAACGATTAATATGCGGAAAAATCAATAAACATTATATTTTAACTTACCAGCTATAATGGCTGTAGGGTTTCCAATATCAGAAATCAAGCATTAGCCAAAACAAGAAATTAAATAATTAAATTATTTATATTTCGCCTGCTCAAAGTAACAAACAGCTCGGCATTAAATTCTGTAATTGCAGATTCGTTTCAAATCGATGAACAAAGGCGATACCTCCCAAGTTTCATCTTTGTTCAGACGCAGCATCTGTTAATTATTCTCTAGGATTCCTAGGAATCCTAACTAAGAAATTAACCGAGCTAACTTTCAGTTAAGCGCGTCGGTTAAATGCAAATCGAGCTTAAGCGTGAATAATTTCAACTTAAGTTAAGACGTGCAAAACGTCGGAATTGCAAGTCGAAGAATTGTTATTTTCTTTGAATCTTTTTGCAATGTATTCTTACGATTTTCAAATTCCCATTCCACATTGAATCCCAGTGGAATAAGCTCTCGCATTAGTGAAGGGGATATGAGCCCTTAGTGAGCCTGCTCTAGGATAGCATTTTGCGCAAAAAAATATAACAAGTGTTGTATGAAATGCGGTCTACAATTATGCTCTGTAAAGCTTTTGTATTAGGCAATTTACAATTTCATATTCATAAATGACCAAGTTGAATGAGATAACTTAATTAAGTTTCTCATAGATGACACCGAGGGTCCCCCAAACAAAAATCAATAATGTAATGACTGTAAAGACGAAACACATTGAAAAATTCGCAGGGTATGGTAGCGGTAATGTGGCGAAACTGGCAACCGCAAGACACGGAATGCTGATGCAGCCATTACCTTAATTTGTGTTGTCATTCATTATACACATGGTATTTTAAATTTAATTTGAATGTATAATAATAAAAATACATTCTTTCAACATCAATGCTCCTAGCTCAAACCTTTTTATCTTGTCGTAGCTGATTACGTAGCTCAGTGCGTATTTTACAACAGCCCTACTATGCGCATGTCACATTTGTATAACGACCTATCGGAAAAACACAAAAATTTAGATATTTTTACTAATTACATTAATTATAATTAAAATTGGACAGATCTTCAATACGATTCAAAGTCAAATTAAAATATTTTAATTCAAACTAAGCTTACAGAAAGCGCCTGTGAAAATTTACGATTGATTCGCTAAAAGCCTCTGATGAGAAGTAACCGGCAAGAAACCCAATGAGTTTTTTTTTTCAAATAATCAAAATTTAAATGTTATTTGCATTACGGGGGAGTATCAAACTGGATACCCAAAATTAAAGGCCCCGCCCAAATCGGCCAAACTTTATTAATTACAGCATGACACCGTCCCCACACGCCGCAGTTCGGACAAGCTAATTAAAATATCACGCCCAAAGAAAACCCTAACACAGCGAAACTTAATTACTACAAATTCCTTCACCATAATTATTGCACCAGAAACTTTCCGATAAGCGGGTCGGAAGAATATAATTAACGTTAATTCTTGCGATCTGCAAATGTGAGAATTTCGCTGCAGCGACGGAAACGATGTTTTACGCACCAAGGGATTTATTTCGCTATATTGCCGACTTTAGGTTAAATTGAAATAATTGAGTCTCATATTTTTATTTTTAACCTTTTTTTATACAACATAGCAAGGCAAACGAGCAAGTGGGTCCCCTGATCGTAATTGATCACCACCGCCCATAGAAACCCGCAACACCAGGATTGCAGATGTGTTGCCAACCCAGAGGGCTAAGATGGAATCCTTCTTTTGCCAATAATTGCACGGGCTGTGTTGCTCTCCACGCCTGAACACAACAGGTAGAAGCACTGCTGCTTTGCAGCAGGATTAGTGAGCAAGACGGTGGTAGCGATCCGGGCGGACCTTGCACAAGGTCCTACCACCCGCAGCAATTTTTATTAGCCATTGTAGCCCGCCCGCACCTCTCGAGACGACGAAGGTTTGTAAGTTATAGTACTTGAAAATAAAACATTAATGTCATTAAACCAAATGATTCAAACATTTGTTGCCCAGTTATAAATAACCTTCAAGAGTATAATAGAGTATAAAAGCACATTATCTTTAGCGGTCGAGTTGTTTGGTTGAGGGTGAACAGGATGGGGTCAATCAACAGTGCACCAAGCACGAATCGTATCCATACGCGTTAACTCGCTACGTAACTCAGTGCGTCTTTCTCCTACGCAACGAGTTAGAAAGAGACGCACTGAGTAACTTAGCGAGTTAACGTATATTGAAAAGATTCGTGCTAGGTGCATAGGTAACCAAATGATTGGAAGAAGGCGTCATACAGGTAAGCTACTTAGAGTATGGTGTAGATTAGTGAGGGTTAAATCAGAGTATTTTACGAGATAACATAAATACTGTGGATTTAAGATTGATTTTCTGTTCTTAGGAAGCCCCGAAAGCAAAGCCTATAAGTATTGCTACGAGCTACGAGCGTAGCGCCTACTAGCGTAGTGCGTGCAAGCGTAGCGCGTAGCATTATGTCGTAGCCCGCACGCAACACGTAGCACGAATCTTCTTGACACGCGTCTCTCTCCCACTGGACAAGTTAGAAAAAGACGTGATAGGTGTACTGCATTAAGCAAGCATTTCAAAGCTTTAAGTTAACACCATGAAAATTGTATGCTGACACACGGAAAACAAAATTCGGTTTTAAGATTCTTATTTTTTTATAAGAAATTACAATTTTCGTTTACATGAGAAATTTATAAGACAAAGCATTCATTTGTACATAGGTTACCGGCTGACCGAGTCAGCATCCTAAAACTTAAATTATTTATTATTATGCCTATTAATTTTAACTTACTTTAAACTTATTCTTTGTATATTTTAACTTAACAGCAGTTGCGCATATTCTCCTTTAGGAACATGCAAACACAACAATTATTTTTATCAAAAAGACTAATTGATGCCCGCGACTTCGCATAGTATTCGTTTATCGCTATCCCACGGAAACTATGCATTTTATGGAATAAAAAGTATCCTATGTTTTAATCCTGGGTAAAAGCTATCTCCGTTCCAAATTTTATCTAAATCCGTTGCGCGGCTTAAATGTTAAAAAGTAACAACAATCTATGTCACACACAAACGTTCAGCTTTTTAGTATTAGTAGAATGTAACTGTATATCCAACAAAATAATTCTAAATTCGAATTAGCCGTTACTCATTCTTGCCCAATATTATTCTTGATGTTAAATAATTATCTCAAAATACACGCACCGCCGAACTCAACCAAAAAGCCTCAAGAGGTTTCAAATTGGTTATATTATATCCACAACAACATAGAATAAATTAGAAACCTATGAATATTAATTACTCCCCGTCGACTTAATTAAAGTACCGATAACATGATGCGATGTGAAAATTATTGTCCCCTTTTGACCTGTTTTGCATTGTGTATTGTCTGTTTTAGGAAGAGAGTTTAGCTATCTACCTTCTTTGTTTAAGAAAGAAAGAAAGTAGCTAAAGAATACTTATCTAAATTACGAGTAGAACTATTCAACAAATTATATGCAAACCAGCTGTGCCCGCGAGTTCGTCCACGTGGAATAGTCTTTGGGTAGCATTTTTAATTATTTAGGCCAATTACTTTACAAATAAGACACAAACGTATAAATACTTTAATGACCTAAAAAGTAGCCAACGTCCTTTCTCAGGCTTTAGACTATCTGTGTACTAAATTTCATTTAAATCTGTTTAGTAGTTTTGGCATGAAAGCGCGACAGATAGGCAGACAGAGTTACTTTCTCGTTTATAATATTAGTTAGGATAATGAAGTAAGGATAATAAGTACTAGCAGACACGCGAATTCGTTCGTGGAATTAGCAGCCTATGTCCGTCAGGGATAGTGTAGCTTTCTATCTGTGAAAGAATCTTTGAAATCGGTTCAGTAGTTTCTATGATTATCTCCTACATACAAACAAACGAACAAACTAAGTTTACCTCTTTATTGTATAAGTGTAGATGTAGATTTAAAAAGACAGGTTCGCAAAGATGTCCTTCATGTCTCCTTAGTATTTCGGGTGTCTAAGGACGGTGGAGATCACTTACCATCAGGTGACCCACTTTATCGTTTGCCTTCCTATTTTAATTTAATAAAGCCTGCTGGTTGCTTTTCGCGTTTGGTACGACATTGTGCAGGGTCCGTCCGGATCGCTCCACTATCTGCCTAGCTAGTCCAGCCGCTAAGCAGCAGTGCTTGTACTGTTGTGTTCCAGCGTGGAGAGCAAGACATCCGGTGCAATTACTCGCACAAGAGGTGAGATGAAATCATCTAAGCCCTCTAGGTTAGCAACTCATCAGCAATCTCCTTGATGTTGTGGGTGTCTATGGACGGTGGTGACCACTTACGATCAAGTGACCCGAAATACATTTATTTTAAACAGTGAGTCGCCATCCAAATATTTGGACTGCACAGCACCAGCTTAAATGAAACTTGGCTGTAATCAAATACAGTCTAATTATTTAATTAATAGCTCCAACTATTCAACGGTGCCGCGTAATGTAAACACTGTTGCTTTCATAAAACTTCAGCCAACGTTCATTTGCACCCAATCCCCGACCGACCAACCTTTCGCTCACAACCTTATAACAACTGCCATAATGATCAAATTGTAAGAAAACTGCGACTAGGAATTTTTTTATGAATGCAAAATATTTCTCAATTTTCCTTCCATTTCTCGTCTCACTCGGGTTGTCCCGTTAAAAACGAATCATTAACTGAATTAACGTTGAAAGTTAACGTTTTTATAACCTAGTTGGGTACAATGTTTTTTTTATAGCTTGCGTCTAATGCTGTTTGTTGTAAGACGTTTTTTGCTATAGTATTCTCGTGGCGTCGGCTTTTTATTGGTCTGTTGACAGCTTCAAGCATGTTTTATTTGTTGGCTTATTGTTTACTTTCGGGATTAAAAGGGCTTTTAGTAAACAAATAACTTTATGACAAAAATACGACAACCATTTCAGCTACTCTTCACATCATAATTAAATATGTGACATGTCCGTAATATGTTTGTTTCCAAACCTTTTCGAAACAAACATATTACCCTTAACGTTATTAACCATTACGTTTTTCTCTCGAAATCTATGCCTTAACCACTAAAAAAGTCATCCCTTTCTATACTTTAAAGTTTTTTTTTTTATATTTTTGGAATTTTTAACTATCGATTGTATGACTCCCTTTCCCTCTTTTTATACCGTGCATGATATCATATCGATACATTGCTTTATTTGTGTATTTAAAAAACCGAGCATGTTTCCATTTCTATCATTCGTTAATTGTTTTATTTCCAAAGCAGAAAAACCATCATACAGTTATACTCAAGTATAACTATGAACAGCGTTAGAAATTTATTTTTAAAGTGCATGTAACTAAAAATAAAAAATCTACGACATGCAGAAGGCAAGCTGATGTTTTAATAACAAAAGATTGTTTTAATCAAAAGTCATTTTAATAAGAACAGAAATAAGACAAGGAAATACAGACGAGCTATTAAGACCTTTATTTCTCATCGGATACAATACAAGGATTAATAATGAAACATTTCAGATGCTTTACAGTTCAAAATTGCAGGAAACTCTCGACGCTGCGCTGCCGCAATCCGGAGTGCAGGGGTTAGGCTGACCGCAGACCGCTATTTCTACTGCAGGTTTAAACTTATCCGTACCACTATTTGTTACGTTTAATTTTGATTTTAAAAAGTAGTATTCATGGTCCTTAGTTAAGCTGCATGTATCTTTAAATTCTGCAAAAAGAACGAAATAATTAATCAATAGAGTTAGAAAAGGTAAAGTTTTGTATGTTTTTCGTTAGTCATAAAACTATTCGCTTTCAAAAAGGTAGAATCAACTCAGCGTCAAACGTCATTTTAAAACTGTCACAACAACATCAATCAAGTTTTATTTAACAAAATATTTGATTTTTAACACAAACACAAATGTTGCACTATTATTAATGGCCGACGAGACTAAACGCTCGACAAATGACGAGGATACGGCTGCACAAGAAACAGAGAAGAAACTAGCCAAAGAAAAGCATGAGGAGCAATTTCCACAAGTTCATGAAGATGCGGGACCATCCCAAACTAACCAATTACCAGGCTCAATCCCACTCAGAACTAACCTACTTTACAAACCTGGACTCTCCAAGTCTGAGCACAGCATACGACAAATAATAACCCAAAAAGATGTAGCTAACGCTCTTAACATAACATCTTTAAGCTTCGGAACGCAAGCCCATGCTATTAAAAGCCTCAATTTAAAAGAACTTAAGGTACCTGCTTCTACAAGGGAAGCTACAAGCACAGATGACTCGGCTACGTTCATAGACTTGAAGAAGTTTATGGCGTCGTGTTTCAAAGTCAAAGAAACCCCTCCACCACTTATAGTCGCAAATGGAGTGCAGAATGTGCATGCAACCATAAGTACTGTAGCTAACGATTTGCATATTCCTAACACAAGCTGTGTTACAAGTGCCCAAACGGAGAATATAGAGAATGTTGTGCTTGCGAATGAAGTGATTGTGACTGGGACAGCAGTTGTAACACCTATAGTATCCAACGTCGGTGCTGAGAATAAGAAGAAGTCGTCTCGGGCAGGCAGTTTGTCCGAGAAGTCCGACTTTCCGATCGTACAGAGAGACTCACTCTCGAGTATTGGATCGAACGTGTGTAGGATTTGCATGACGCGAGGAAGAGAACGGTTAGAAATCAATTTTAGTGGTTTTTACAGATATGAAACTCCTGAGCAAAAATTTGCGATAAACTAACAATTTCTGGTTTGAAGGCACAGGCTAGAACTTCTGGCGTTTTTAGTTAATCTTGTCGCTTGAACTTAAATTTTGCGATGTATACAGATTAAAGGTCATTTTACAAGAGCTACAACCAAATGCCTATGAAATTAATGACAGTTTCATACGTTTTTGGTAGTAGCTGTTACGAATTATAACTGACAGGGACCAATAAATTTAAATTATTGTAACTTAGACTACGTACTTATGTCGGGACGTGCTCGTCGGTAGGGACATTGGATACATTTTTTTTTATAATAAAGCACCTTATAGTTAGTACCACCAGTCCACGACCCATAGAAGCCAGCAAATCTAAAAGCGTCGCTGATCAGATGTCTGCCTTTAGTTACTTTAACCTGGTCTTCCGGATCTCTTCGAAATATAGTAAGCTACTGCTTTACGCCAGTATTTTGTGAGAGTGGTCTTCCGCTCCAGTCGGCTTACTCAGCAACTGACTACACTGGGACCCTACCGCTTTAAAAAACAATATAAACTCTAGAAAGGAATCCGAGATCAAAGATCAGATCAGGAGTAATATCATGTGGTGTTGAGGCTTTTCATCTGATAATCTCTTGGATAAAACGGATCAAGGCCCGACCACGCCATGCATCAGATAATCCTATCTGTAAACCCCAGCTTTTGATCGTGAATTTCATTTCGGATATAAGACCTTTTTAATTAATTTAACTATGATTTCAGACTGATTTCACCGTGTAATTGCAAGGGCTCACTAGCCAATGTACACCTCACTTGTCTTGAACGGTGGTTAAACCAGGTCGGAAGGAACCATTGCGAACTCTGCGGGTTCAGGTAATTTGATCATGCTGTAGTCATTTTGCAACTGTTTTTTTTTTAATATACAACATAGGAAGGCAAACGAGCCAGTGGGTCACCTGATGGTAAAGTGATTATTACCGTCCATTGATACCTGCAAAACCAGAGAGATTGTAAATGCATTGCCAACTCAAACGGCTAGATGGAATGCCTCTTGTGCCAGTAATTTCACCGACTGTTTTGCTTACCACGCTGGAACCTAACAGTGCAAGCAATGCTGCTTAGCGGCCGGTTTAGCGAGCAATTAGTGATGATACTAATAATGATAATAGTGGAGGCCAGATTAGCTACACCAATTTAACGAAATCGCTACATTGTAAACCGTTATCCAATATGCAATTTTACACATCAATGCATGTCCCGCGTAGTACGAGCAACCTTAAAATATGCAAGTATGCAAATTGTCGTAATGAAGACAGCGGTGCCACCTGGTGGGATTAAAGCCCTTTATGTTGTTATTAAATTCGCGTGTAGACGTCTATATGGGAGTGTTTTGTGTAAGGTAATAGTTTTAGTTTAACGTCGAAAATAACATTTACTATAAAAGTTATGTATGTATGGATGAAAATTCTTTATGTGCAAGAAAACATAAATGACAAAAGAGATTCAGTGATGTACAACCAAAGGTAAGTTCCTCTTTCCATTTATCCCGATGCGTGGTTTAGAAGAAGAAGGCGACCGAACATACACTATAAGGATTTAGGACAGACAGGAACAGATAGCGACTTAACTTCATACTATTTGTAGAGATAATGTCAGCCATCTTTTATACACGATGAAACGCCATTGTTTTAAAACATTTCCACTTTGGATTTCACATTGAAATATTCCAACATTTCACTCAATAGCGTCGAAGCTTCATTCAGCGGATCCAGTAAAACTAAAACGTTAAATCGTTTAATTCGACTGTGTTCCGTTCGACCAAGGTGACTGGAAAGTTATTTAGTACCTCAGAAGTAACTAAACAGAGTACCTTGTCGCTGTCAGTGTCACAAATTCGAGCTACTCTCATTTCACATGTTGCTACGACACGGTTCTTAAGTGTCCAACTACTACTGAGGCTGACTGTATTTTACTTCCATTCTATTTAGTACTTCCATTTTATTCACCGATAGCCTTGAGTCTCTACTTTTTTATACAACATAAAACAAGCAAGTGGGTCACCTGATGGTAAGTGATTATCACCGCCTAAGACATCCGCAACACCAAGGAGATTGCAGATGCGTTGCCAACCCAAAGGGCTAAGATGGAATACGTCTTGTGCCAGTAATTACACCGGCTGTCTTGCTCTCCACGCCGGAATACAACAGTGCAAGAACTGCTTGCACCTTGCACCTTGCACAAGGTCCTACCACCCGCAAAATTTAAAGTAGGTAGCCAGTATTTAGACGACCTGTATAGCACAGTGGCACATGTGTCTGCTTACTGTGCAAGAAGTCCCGGGTTCAAATCCTGGTATGGGCAAATATTTGTGTGACGAATACGAATATTTGTTCCTGAGTTATGGATGTTATTTGTATTTAAGTATGTATATATCTATATCAGTATGTTTATCCGTTGTCTAGTATCCATAATTCAAGCTTTGCTTAGTTTGGGACTAGTTCAATTGGTGTAAATTGTCCCAATATTTATTTATTATTTAATATCCTTATTTTGTAAGTATGAACTTGGTATAAACGCTAAATTGCGAACTCGGATCGTTTACAATAAAAACATAAAAACAATCATTCGCAACGATTTATGGGTCCATTTAACGATTTCACATTTCATTTTGTCGTAGGTTTTGCTTCACGGGATCCTGTTAACTGTAACGGAATTTAATACAAATTCTTTTTTTAGGGAATTAACGGTATTCGGCCTTTCAATGTCAGTTATTGCAAAATGTAATTAACAAACGTTTTATGTTTACCTGTCTATCTATACCAATGGTTTTTAACCTGCGGACCACTGTGTCCCTAGCACGAATCTTCTCGACACGCGTTAACATGCTACGTAACTCAGTACGTCTCTCTCCTACTGGGTTGGTTAGAAAGAGACGCACTGAGTTACGTAGCTAGTAAACGCGTATGGAAATGATTCGTGTTAGGTACCCTGGTAGTCGGCGACGCCATCAAACGTTGTTCGTGTATTGATTTATTTATGTGCTTTAGGTTATAGAATAACTTTAATAGATCATAATATTAGGCAATTATTATAAATCGCAAAGAAATGGTTGGTGATCCCTGACAGGATTTAGTTTTGGAGAAATTGTCCATCATTTCTAAAAGGTTAAGAACCACTGGGCTATTCTTATTGTAAAGAGAGAACTCGTGATTGGTGACTGATTGACTATCATCACCGTAGAGTCGAAATTATTTCAGCAATTTCATACAATCAACCTGCAAGGGGACACTTTTTTATTCACACCTTTCTAATTTTTAAATAACTGTAACGGTTTTGTTAACCCGTAGCGTGAAAACAGTAAAAAGTGTACTAACTGCACTTAACACTTCCACAGCTACCCGGCGATCCGCACGCCTCGCTACACGGTCGTGCAAGCGCTCCGGCTGTGGTTCGGCAACCCTCGGAACCGGACGCATTTGCAGGTGAGACTAGGGTGGGGAACAATTGGTACGCGTACCGAAAAATACCAGTACCGGTATTTTGTAGTACTAGTAGGTATAATCCGCGATTGGAATTGTATTGGAGGGTAACGTCAGCACACTGTCATTTTATAGATATAGGAATGATGCTTGACGCAAGTCTATGAAATGTCAGTGTGCTGACGTTACTCTCCAATCCTATTGTAATCGCGGTTTGCTAATAGGTACATCTCGCTGTAGCTTGATTGATATTATGGAGTCTATAAAACAAAACTTACAAGTGCTGTAAATTAACATATTTGTCGCGGCTTTGTATGAAAAACTTTGCATTTCTATAAGTTTATAGCACTTGTAATTTTTTTTGGGATATAAGGCAGTTGTTCTGTTCTATAAACTTAAAATCGTAGTTATATACTGAACTCGAGAGCCAGTTTCATTCTAATCCAGTATAGAACTGGAGTTCGATCTATAATTACGACGCTTAGTATCTTCCTTGCGTACTTACTTAGTATAAAAGGTCCTCATACAAGTCTGGACATCAGAGCCAATAGGTCGGATGTGCCATTTTTACCAAAATCACTTTTTTTTAGAATCATACTCAATTTTTTTTCCTCTTTCAGGCCATCTAACTGTTATATCGCTATCTCTTTTAGTATCGAAGTTAGATTTTCTAAAAATGGTCGGTTGTCCACAATACCTTAGAAGAAAAATAACTGATGTTGACTCATGACTTTTTGCCTCTAGTAATCTTAATGTATGACTTTAAAGGTAGGTTTGATGTTCACATGAGATATATTGGTTTAAAATTTTTCTTAGAACGGAGCGTCTGATGTTGATATCAGACCTTTTGGTCCGGGGAATCCCCAGAATATCCACAACAAAAAGAGATACCGACAAATTTTAATGGGCGATGGAAAGAGACAGAATGTAAACATACGCCCGACGATTGTCGAAACCTTACGATTGACCGAGTGCGGCCGGCCATAGAAATAGTATAGCATAGAAAGAGTATTAAATTAAAATTGAAAGCGATATTTTATTAGCTGATCTAGAGTTACGAAAGGTAGAAAATAGAAGAAATCAAGGTTTGTATGTACAATCTTTTAACTTCAAATATTTCATTAAGTACTAAAGTACCCACAAGTTTTGTTTTGTGCATTAGTTTTTAAACAGGATTTTTAAAGTTAAGTATATACATATAAATCTTAGATCTTAGAATAAAGAGATATGTAACGG
This sequence comes from Ditula angustiorana, assembly GCA_963691745.1. NCBI lineage: Eukaryota > Metazoa > Arthropoda > Insecta > Lepidoptera > Tortricidae > Ditula > Ditula angustiorana. The sequence continues at coordinate 6,516,702 of OY829495.1, forward strand.
AGGCGTGGCAGTGACTCCACGATATGCTAAAATGAGAACATCACCGCCCGCCGGAGACCAGTTGCAATTTAGACATCCTTGCGAAATGTTCTCCCGTGTTTTCACAAAATGCCGTGGTTACGTGTAAAAACAGAAGTTAAACCACAAGCCATAATGAAGATGTAGTCACATACTACGTATAAGCATTAAAATTTCATTAATTTTTGACTTATTATATGCTTATTTTACTAAAATACAAAGTACAACAACTAAATCCAATGATCCATGATTTCTCATAATAATAGGAGTTTATTATGATAATTACAAATTTTGAACATTTTATTCAGTTAATCATTATTTTCTCACTGTTAATGTAGACATAATGTAAGCCAAATTATTATTACCTATCTAATTGGTACAAATTACCTTGCTACTCACTCACCTGTCCTTGTTTCGCTCAAGCGGTTACATATCTCATGTCCCTAGATAACCAATGTACGTATGAATCTGACGAATCCGGATATTAATAAAAAAAAATTGATGAGTGTCACAGGTAGCGGTCCTCAGTGGTTGCTTGTGTGAAGAAGAGTTATATGTATATTCGACCACTTTCAAGAAATAAATAATAACCAAAAACTTTTTGAGTGGGCCATACCAATTTTGAAGATTAGTAAATTTTTCCATTGGTATCTTTAATTTTTTTATATCAAATTAACTGACTGTACTGCTTAAACTGCATTTTATTTCTCGAATAATGTACTAAACCATCGGAACTGTGTAGTTCTGATAACAGATATTTGAATGTTGAGTAATTTAATTTAAAATAAATGGTTATCGTGTTACACTACCCGCAATTTTTGCTTTGCCAAAAGGTCGAAGAGTAAAGAATGCCTCAAAGCATTCAGTCCGTCTCTTTTATGTGTAATTATTTATTTTTGTAATAAATATTAAATAAATAGCCGCTGAATATCGTAATATCGATATCGTATCGATATAATTTTATCGTTTGGTCACCCTCTAGCTTAAATGTGAAATAAATTGCTTTTTTTAATGTGTGCGTGAATTGCGTCTTAAACCAATCATGCACTAGCGTCATTGGTGTTACTACACTCTCGCGCCACGCTCCCGTCCTTGTTATTACACGCGTCAATGTGCGTGTAATAGTCGTGGTGGGAGATGTTTGGCGACACCAGTTCTCACGGAAACTAAGCAGTATGCCACGTCTCCTTTATCTTGTGTTCTGAGATATAAATAGTATGGAAATAAATAGAATGACTTTATTGTTGTTTGAGATGATTTTTCTCTCACAATAATTAATAAAATTGTTCCTACATTTCTTCTGAAATGAATAAATGATCTTAAAAATATTTAATTTTAACGTTTCATTTTAAGTCGGATGTATGTTTTGTATATGTAGTGATCAAATAACCCCGGATTAAAATGTCTGATGTTAACATAGGATTGAATTTGGTATGTAGTCATTATGTAGTGGTCAAATATCCCCGGACCAAAATGTCTGATGTTCACATAAGATTGAATATATTTCCATTTCATTCCGAGCCACATAGTCTGATTTGAACATAAGTCCTATATTTATTGTGTGATGACAAATTTTCTTAAAGCCAAAATGTCGGATGTTAATATCCGACCACAGCATAGCATATGATTTAATAATTTTAGGTCGGATGTAACACCCTTTTGATAAAAAAATTTTAATTGCATTGTTATTGATAGCGTAAGAAAGAACTTTTATGACAGAAATTACTTGCAGTTATATGCTCTTTCTATATTAATAACTAGTTTTCCTAATTTTGCAACAGTAAGTCGATGCGGAATATTTTAAAGTTAGTTTTGCTTGTCCTGTAAAGTACCAAAAATGCACATCCGACCTATTGGCTCTGATGTCCAGAAGTGTAATTGATGATAACGCACTCTTAGAATTAAAGCGACCCATTTCTGAATTATACACATCCCAAAATATCACCTTAACTAAAAGACATAGGGTTTAATTTTGGGAAATGTCATATTCAGAATTGAGTCGCTTTAATTCCAAACGTGCGATTAACGCCATGGGTTGTCGAGTATTAAATACCGGCGTATTTGGTAGTGGTATATTGTACCGTGGTACGGAACCCTTTGTATGCGAGTATGAGTCGCACTTGGCTGGTTTTTTATATCTTGATTACTGTGAATCTATGTCCGTGTATCTTTCAATGTCACGAAACATCAGAATGAAATACTTCATACCGGACTATATTGCATGTATCGACAGTTATTTACTTATTCACATCCATCAGCCTAGTATTGAAGGGCTCATTCGATGAAATATGGCGGACATTTTCCCATCCCTATCCGGCGCCATTTTGTTACGGCCATTTTGGGTCCGCCGGACCGTTGCATCGGCCGATTCGTCTTCACATTTTTGCCGCCATTTTCAAACTTTTTCCGCGTTTTTTGGCCAAAATCGGTGCACGCTTTTAAAGGCCCATTTGCGTCGCAACTGTTAGTTTATTGCAGCGGTAGGGCCATAGTTTATTGTTTAGATCCATTTGATTGTGCCATGGCTTTGGTTCCGTTAAATTACCAGTGATTTATTATCTACACTTGACTACAACGAATTACTTACACCACTTGAAACTTTCTTGGTTGAAGCAACGACCTTATAAACTATTGACTATGCACGCTATGCAATATCAAAAGTCAAACATGGTACACGCCTCTAATGTCACAAAGTCCGCAATGGCTACGTTTTGGCAGTATTTAGATGTACCACGAATGTCATGTATATGCATTATCCGATATTATAGTTGATCGAAGGTTTGAAAACAGAATTAAGGGTCCAAAAAATTTTAAAAGAGATAAATTTTTCGTTGCAATTTTTTGTGTGTAACAGCAATTGTTACATAATTCCCTAATTAAACTAAATTAATGTTATTTTATTATTTTTTAAATATGACCAGTTGTGCTCTCGAGTCCCCGTCTACGTTAAGTTATTTTTTTTTTTATTTAAGTCACAAGATTCGCATTTATTTTAACACGGTTAATGTTTATCATCATACCCCAGTATCTACACGAGCTAAATTAAAATTAAATGAAGGTGTGTTAATAATATAATACGGTATTCCACTCAAAAATCGAATGGCATAAAAGTGCAAAATTGTTGTAGACGACCATTAAAAACATATTTATGTCCAAAGAAGTAGGTAAGAAAACCTGATATTTTATAAGTTACAGTGATACAAAGTTACAAAGATGACGAAGAGAAAAAGTTGTTTTATCTACACATATATCATAAATGCTCTATAATGCGTTCAGAAACCGTAGGCAATGACCAGCATTATAACAACCAATATTATTATGAGAATTTTTCTAATTTGTTTCTATATTTGTTCAAATTTATTTTTTATTACATTATTTTAATGTGTACAGTCTATAGATATTTAATAGGTACCTAGAACTAGTAGCTAGTAGCAATGCAGGTCATTGCCCTATGGCTTCTGAACCCATCATAGAGTACTTATGATATGTGTAGATAAAGTAATGTATGCAACTGTACATAATTAGGTCTTAAAACACTCGTGTGATCCTATTATGAAACTCGCTGACGCTCGTTTCATAAAACCACACTCGTGTTTTAAGACCCCTCATTATGCAACAGTTGCATAAAATACTATTATTTGTTTCGAAATATGTCATTTGAATCCAAATAAAAATGTAGAAAATGTTAGTATGTGGGTAATTAGTTAAAAGCTTACAGTATTAAAATAAATACGATCTAGTGTTGGCACCATACAAAATCACTGTAGTGACGTCACTGGTCCTGCATGCCCGTTGTCATTTTATAACTCACGATAATTCGAAAAATAATGATCGTAAAAGAAAACTAAAAACACAGTTTTTCTTCTTTTAACCAGCTCTATAAATTTTGGAAATAAAAAAGTCATTAATATACCGTATTCTATGAACTGAAAAAAACAACATTCCCAGTTCCCTGAACTTCTACTTTCCTAATAAGCTATGTACGCGCGCAACATAAAAATATGTACCTATAATTCCGGGACAGCATAATAACATAAAATAATGAGGAAAATGGAAAAAAACACAAGGAAAACTCGAAACAAAATCGGAATGAGGCATGTGTAATTGAGTGTCGAATATGTGAATTATTTTGCTTCATTTCGTTTCCCTTTTTTTATAAATTTGTCGCCCTCTCCTTTGAACGCCTTTGCCGGTTGAAGTGAAACCGTTTTGCGTGGACTGGCGCGCGTGCTACGCGTGTTTGTGAGCGTATAAGCAAATTGTTAAAACGTCTTTTTTTTGTGAAATAGGAAGGCAAACAAGCAAGTGTGGGTCTCCTGATGGTAAGTGATCACCACCGCCTATAGACACCCACAACACCAAGAAGATTGCAGATGCGTTGCCAACCCAGAGGGCTAAGATGGAATACCTCTTGCAACACAACAACAATGCAAGCACTGCTGCTAAGCGGCAGGATTAGCGAGCAAGATGGTGGTAGCGATCCGGACGGACCTTGCAGAAGGTCGTACCACCCGCAAAAAGGTTAATGTTAAGAGGGTGGAATACGTTATCGCTGTTTGTATGGGGAGTGCATTTTGGGGCTGGGTTCACACTCCTCTTAACAAAGAGTCCGCGCGCTTGTTTCCCTCCCTTTTCCATGAAAATACATCAGCACAGATTTCTCCGCTTGCGCGTTCGCTTTTCGCTCGAGTATTTCAAAACGTCCGGACTTAAGAATGTCATCACACCGGACGAGCATTCTTCGCGACACGTGCTCGAATCGATTATATCTGAGCGCGATGCGACAGGGCATATTGAGTTTTGCTCCAAGGGTCCTAAGGACATGCCTTTTGTAAGCGGAGCGGACAAGGATCCACATTTTACTACCGTTCCTTTTCTGCATTTAAACCAAACGTGCGAAACGGCTTAAATGTCGCATGTTCATACAGTTTTGTTGCCCGCCCTCTTTTTTGTATGAAATATATGTCCATAAAGTTCAAAATCGCTAAACGTATTAGCCACGTTACCTCAAATATTACTCTAGTTTAGCTTTTTGTACTACGGTGGACCAATTTAGCTTTATCTTAAAGCTAAATTAATGATTTGAGTGATTGAATTATTGAATTATCGTATAATCATAATGCGTCTGTGCAACACATCATGAGAAGCTATGTTAAAAGTGTATTCAATATTGATCTCAATCCCGGCCTTAGTGATTTTTGTGAGTACGAGCGTTTACCTGCGGAATAAAAAGTATTCTATGATTTACTCCAGATAACATGATCTATCTGTCTACCAAATTTCGTCTAAATCCGTCCAGCCTTAAATGCGTGATTGAGAAACAAGCATCTAAATATGTCAACTTTTGCATTTATAACATGACGAGCATCCTTCCTCGATTACTTGTCACATAATTTCAGACAAGACGCTAACTAACGCCATTTCAAAGACACTCACGTCGCTCGCTGCAACGTTAACGTGGCCCTAACATCCTTCATCCATATATGAGACATTTTTTCCCTTCAAATCTTGACGGCATACGAAAATAAAGTCTCCAAGCTTCACACGTCCATTTTGCTATTTTCGGCGTATGTTCACACGTCGCTGAACATCTCTGCTGAACATGGCTAACACCCTGAAAATGTTCGCTAGACTTAGATTCAATAATTATTCATGAGATTTCTTATTTGACCAGCGAAATGATAAGTTGAAGAGTCATTTTTTTTTCATAAAATAGGAAGGCAAACAAGCAAGGGGTCATCTGATGGTAAGTGATCACCACCGCCCATAGACACTCACAAGGAGATTGCAGATATGCGTTGCCAAACCAACGGGTCGATGTTTGACTTTCGACCGCTCGACATTTGCCAACCGTGGACCAATCAAATACGCGAGCGTATAGCGAACGCTCGAAAGTCAATTATCTCCGGGCAGAGGGCTAAGATGAAATTCGTCTTGGGCCAGTCAGAGAAAATCATAGTATTCAGTAATTTATAATTGGAAACTGCTTTACCTATGGACAGTCTTTAAATCTTACAGCTATGCTCTCTCATCGTTGGAGCAACCGATATGCTTCTCTATTTCCTGCCTTCTCTTTGACCTCCGAAGGCAGGGAATAGAGAAACATAGGAATTGCTCGGACGATGAAAGAGTATAGTTTTAAGATTTGTAGAGTATTATGACAGGTAGACAACATCGTCCGATGGTCATAAGATGGTCCCATGACCTCATACAGGTGGCAGGAAGGTGTTGGTTGCATGCCGCTTCCAACCGGTCCCTTTGGAAATCCATGGAGGAGGCCTATGTTCAGCAGTGGACTTCTTGTGGCTGAAATGATGATGATGATGATGACGATGGTGGTGGTGGTGGAGATGATGATCACAGGTAGGAACATGCAACTGTGTCAACAAAATTAGCATTCTTTATGAGAACAAAAACTGTAATTTCTGTTTATTTCTACGATCATTATTTTTAGAGAAAAACAAGTTGGTAAATGCCAGTGGGTTTACAGAAATGCTCCGTCGCCCTAAAGATAGAAAAATACGCCTAGTTACTTTACTATTCATAATAGAAGGCAAGACTTCTCAGTTCGTCGGAATATTTTTATTAATGCTGTCAGCATTTGTATCACTAGTACTATCTACTCTCGCGTTGTAACATTTAAAAAGAACTTCCTTTTGTATTATCAAACCGCGATTAGAATAGCTTTGGAGAGTAACGTCAGCAAAATGTCATTTCGTAGACTTGCGTTAAGCTTCATTTCTATATGTATGAAATGACAATGCGCTGACGTTACTCTCCAATGCCATTCTGATCGCGGTTTGATAATATTAACTCCGTATCGCCCATAGAATTAACTAGAAGGAGTGTTCAACTAAAACGTCATACCCGGCGCTGTGTCCAAAAACAATGCGCACGTCCCGCGCAAGCCCCGCCCCCCTCCCGCGTAATGTTGCCAGCTCGGGAGCAGTTCCACACTTTTTGTGGAAACATTGCACCCACCCAGGACACTTGTTAAAAATATTTAACAAATATAATTATTAAGGCATAGGGTACTAGCTAACGTTGTACACAACTAGTTTTCAATAATCTAACAGTTGCTTTAATATCGTTTAGTTAAGTTTAGTTAGTCATACAAATAATAAAACATGGATTCAAAGTCTAAGTCTAAATCTTTTTAATTATTCTTTCCAAAAATATGAATATTTTATTTTTTATCTGCCACTTTAAAAGCTCCGTGAGAAGAAGTGGCAAGAATTCTACGGCATTTTTAAAGAAAAATCGGTATTATTAATAACAAAATAAACAAACTGGAACAAATTACCTTGCTACTCAAGACTTTGAAATAACTTGTGGAACTTTGAGATAGGCATATCAGCAATGATGCTGCTCGCCTATAATATAATAATAATAATACTCTGCGAAACCAGTGCCGGACTCGTGCAAAATAGCAGCGTCTGTGCGACATATATATATATGTTCATGCGAAAACCCACCCTCCTCCGCTTCCACACGAAACAACATATATCACACAGACTCAACTACACACCACCACCACTAAACACTAAAACTACACGATTGACGCGCGTTTCGCCTCTATACGAGGCATCATCAAGATCGAACAGTACGACCGTTCGGTACTTGAACGAATGGCGTACTGACAAACTAAAACATTTTTCTTTAATCCCGCCTACCGCCAACATTTTTGCAAAAAAACAAAAGCACCCAAGCAAAATTTTTTTTTTGGTCTTGATGATGCCTCGTATAGAGGCGAAACGCGCGTCGATCGTGTAGTTTTAGTGTTTAGTGGTGGTGGTGTGTAGTTGAGTCTGTGTGATATATGTTGTTTCGCGTGGAAGCAGAGGAGGGTGGGTTTTTGCATGAACATATATGTGTCGCACAGACGCAGCTATTATGCACGAGCCCGGCACTGGTTTCGCGGAGTAGCAAGGTAATTTGTTACAGTTTGTTAAACCTAAGTTACTTACATATTCTATCCAAGTTTCATAAAAATCGGTTCTGTAGTTTAGATAAAATAAAATAAAAATATTTTTTTTCCTGTTATACCTGTGGCATTTTAGGGTTAATATTTGGTGAATCAGCATCTTATATCTGGGCCAATAAATCTGGGCAATCAATTGACGTCTGGGGCCGATTCCCCATACTTACACGGTTGATCCCATTTTTGACTACACTGGCAACACTTACAAAATGGACGCCCTCTTCTCCAAGTCAATCACAATAAGTAAAATAAATTAAATAATTAAATAAATTCACTTTTAAAAGAGCTACTAGCAGATGAAATGTGGTCCTATCCTGTTTTTTTGTATGTCCAGCAGCATTTTTGCTTGAAGGAACGACACAAGACGGCATTTTACAATTAAAATTGGCATTAGTACAATACGTCATGACGCGCTACTGGCAAAGGAGCGACTAAGCGCAATAAAGCGCAACCACTCCATTTAAGAGTGGTTTTAGTTGCCTCAGTTTTAGGCGCGCTGGTGGTTTCTGGTTAATTCTATGGTATCGCCATAATTTCTAGAACACCGTTTTTATTTCTTTTGAAATGATGATCTTTAACAATTTTACACTGATAACTTGTTAAAAAGTTTCATATAGATGACACCGAGGGTAGTTGTACCCTTAAAATCAATAATGTAATGGCCGTAAGACGAAGCACGGAATGCTGATGTTGCAAGTTCAGGTCCTGCCATTGCCCTAATTTTTCTTTGTGTTGTCATTACATAGCATTTTAATTTTACACTCTTATACCATTCCATTTGTGATCGCAATAACGTATTATTAGAAAAGCAATATCCCTCAGTGCGCAGGTGGAAAAAGCAATATATCCTCAAACGTAATTAGAATTTAATGATTTTATTACTCCGACATAATAGCGGGTGACTTTGTTACCGCCATGCGTCATCGTAACCCAATAAGTGACGCGACGGGTTCCAATATGCGCGCGTCTTGTCAAGGCGGGACGCCTCGGTGACGCGTGCGGTTACGGCTATGGGAGAATTGGATCGCTAGTGTTTATAATATTAGACTAGATATTGTTCTTTTGTAACCCCCAAAGATGGTAGGACCTTGTTGTTGTTAGTACGCATTTGCAATCGTTGTTGATGCGGGTGTCTATTGGCGGTGGTGATTATTTACCATCAGGTGACCCACTTGCTTGTTTGCCTCTCTTTTAAATATATATACTCACAAGGGTGATATATAAGGCTAGAGGTTATATGTATAGCGGTTCCCAAATATTTAAGCCATGAATGGATTAACGGAATTTATTTGTGGAAACGTGCTAGTAAACTTTGCCCTGTTACTCTGTGATGGTAGTACCAGGGGGGCTCCACTCCGCACTGTAGGTGCGCTAGCCGCACCACCCATGGCATAGGTGAATCGCAGTAGGTTGCCGGCCCGCCCCGCGCGCGCTCGCTCATTCTGTGTCACATGAGATAGTATTATAGTAAGCAGCCCAACCCTAGCGGTGCACCAGGGCATTGCTGGTGCCGGGTGCGGCGCCTTCCATTTGACGTATGCCGCCTGGCGAATGTTTATGAAGTAATACGAACTTTTTGTGCCTGATCATAAAGTTAGAATTCGTTTAACGGTGGTCGAAAAAGAGAAGTTTCTGCACATTAGTACTATTATTTATTCTGTGGTAGTACAAACAACAACAAACTTAATTTACCATTAAAAATAGGGAAACTGAAATAAATTGTCTATACTCGAAAGAGCATATCTATCCACTTTTATAGTGAATATTATATACGTCCCTTTCGAAACAATTACACTTTCTCTCAGTTCCGTCTTTAAGGAGCACTTATGTGTGTCTTTACCTGTACTACCCCGGTTGACCCGGCCCATTTGTACTGCAACCAGTAATTTGATACAGTTTGGCTCTAGCACTGTTAAATGTGGGGACCAAATCTATCTGTGATTATTACAAACGGCCAATAATCATTGAAAACTTCAGACACATAATATAATAAAATAATTTATAAACCATTTAGTATTTATATCTAAAATGCTATGTAATGACAACACAAAGAAAAATTAGGATACGATAATTAGCGATAATGTGGCGAAACTGGCAAACGCAAGGCACGGAATGCTGATGTTGCAGGTTCAAGTCCTGCCATTATCCTAATTATTCTTTGTGTTGTCATTACATAGCATTTTAATTTAATAATTTGAATGTTGTAAACATTTAGAATAAAAATCGAAAGAAATTTCGGTTACAAAATTAAAAATATCCATCCAAAATTTATCGCTCAGCAATTGCACCGAGTTGTACCAAAATCCGGTGCCAAAGTTTTTCCTAATAGCTAAACATATTACTGTCTCTATTCCACATAATCACACTTATACGAAGCAGCCCTAGCAATCCAGTTTAACTGTTAGAGCTAAACAACATCTTGCGGTCAACGCCGACTCTGAAATATCGTCGCAGCTTTGGAACCCTGGATTTTGGCCACATTCCGCTGTCTAGTGATATTCGACTATGTCTAAATTGAATGTGCTTAAATTAATTATTATGAACACGAGGGACTAGGTACTTTTTAAAAGATAGGTATCATCATTTTTAGGGCAAATGTTCAAACTCTGGACTTTTGGTCAACTTGGTGTAAGGTGAATTTAAAAGAACGCCAGTCTGTGATCCTTATTCATAAGCCCTCGCGGCCGAGTCTCGTCGACGACTCAATATGTCCGATCTCAAATTAGTGCCCAATTAAAAAGTAAAACTCATATGTTTTTTTTACAGTCTGACTGCTTGATATTTTGGCTGCTGTCTACTGTGACTGCTGGCTTGCTGGCGGTATGCATCGTTGGTACACAGTACTTTGTGATAGAGGGCAACAAATTTGGTAAGACTGTCCATGGTGCTAGAAAGGATGAAGGTGCGTTTTGTTTTTGTTTTTTATTTTTGTTTCGTTCTTTTCAAACCCGTAACAACATTATGAGAAAGCAGCGCTTTAAAAAAAGGAAACTGCATTTTTATTGGTTAAGTTTTTAAGTCGTTGCGTTCGGTTGAGTTTGTGCCTAATTATTTTTTCACTTCACATTTTCTATAAACAAATTGTCAGCACCAAAATATAGATAAAAGAAAATCGAACGGCTGGCCTTTTATATTAAAATGATATGAAGATGGAGGTTTATTAACGAGTTGGAAGCTTTTCATTTCGATTTTCCTCTAAAGTGGCGTTGAAAGCCGTATTTAGGTACCATTGTTTATGTATTTCTGAGTAGCAAAATTTTAATGACAGCTGCCCCAAAGCATTCTCTTGCCCTGCAGGCGTCATATCCATTAACCAGTAACTTAAATTATATATATTAATACAAGCGGATCACTCACATATTTGAAGTCCAGTAACTGCTCGACATGTTTCGGACCAGTCCGTGGTCCATCATCATGAGCCCCCGCGGCGTGTCGTCGTCGCGCCACCGCCGCGGGGCTCATGATTAAGGACCACGGACTAGTCCGAAACATGTCGAACAATTACTCGACTTGAAATACGTGAGTGATCTCCTTGTATTAATATGTCCAAATCTCACGGTAGTTTTATGTTAAATTGTATAGTTAATTTATCCCACAGGCATATCCCACCGTATTACCGAAACTGCAATGAACTTCTTCATGGCCATAGTGCTCTGCGGCTACTTCGTGACAGTGTATCTGCTATGGAAGGACCATTACGTCATGTGGAACCGTTGGCGACGGACCAACGTGAACGTCCGATTGCTGTTGACGCCGGATTCGCATCCGGTGCCGTTCGTGCCGCGCGCGAATTACAATGTCGTGTGATTTTTGTGCTGGCAACTCGCCCTTTTCAAGAAATTTGACGGCTAAAGGGCCTTGTATCCATGGCCAAGAATAAATTTTAAAAAAACACGAAACTGACATATGTCAGGTGACGACGGCGATACAGAGTACATTATGCATAGAAATAGTATAGCATAGAGTTTTAAAATTGAAAGCGATATTTTATTAGCTGATCTCTTTACTTAAAAGGGCAATACAATGTGCCAAAAGGGTAGACTACATACTCTAAACCTCCGCTTAAATTCAAACCCTGTATACACATTAAACGTCAAAATGGTTACCTTTCGTGTACATTAAGGTAGTAACGTTTTTATTATTAATTTCCAGGTGTGACGCATACCAAAGGTAACTTATTTTGACAGTTTTGGGTGTACACTTGACATGTACTGAGGCTGAATGCCAAATTAGTACACATGTTTCAGCTTGATGAAATAGGGGCGTGGTGCAATGGAATGAGAAGTGGATTGGCATTGTTTGGAGTCCATTTGGACGGCGTCGGTCTTATGGAAATTCAAAAAGATGGCGCAAATTCCCTTGCTTTAGCAACATTATAATATTTATAACAACATGAACCTATCCGCCATTTTTTGTGCCTGGGAAGCTTAAATATTTGGTGCTATTTTCTCAATGTATTTCCTTCAAGTATTCGTCGGAATATTTTTTCTATCCATTCTGCATTCCGTACACTGCCTTCAATTTAATTTTAGATGCTATTGTTTTGTTAATACCCTCAGTCAAGGAAATGGAAACACGTACCACCGTAGAACTTAGTCGAAGAGACATACGCATGACATTTGTATGACATAGCCTGGCGTTTAACGCGTCGCGTCATTGCGATAGGGTTCTAAGGTGGTACGTGAATATATTTCCCCTACTGTACCTACAATTATTTTATACTGGGTACACTTTCACCGTTACCTAACGCTATAGTTGCAGGCAAACAACTTGAGCATAAATCGAGTGAAGAGGGCAAGATTGCGCATACATATTTGTACTAGAAACGGCTACTACGCAGTCAAGGTCAATGCTCAAGTTGTTTGCCTGGAACTCTACTGATGTCGAAGTCAGTATTAGGTTCAGGTATGGCCTTCATATAAAAACTAATATTAACAGTATCTGATTATCTAAGGCTGGGTTTTATTAAAGTCTAATTGGCATATTATGTCAAACATTCTGAGTAACTGGAATCCGGTCTAATACTTGATTTAAAGGACTTTTATAAAACCGGGACTTAATGATGTTCGTATACTTGAAGACCGAATTAGTGCATTGTAATAATCATTTTAATTATATAATTCAAGTATTCAACCGTGTCTATTCTTTATTACCGCTTCTTTCCCACGATAGAAAAATAAATACGTATTTATAACCTTCGTACGTGTGTCTGTCTTTCTACAGCACAATATAGCAAGAAATAAACAAGCAACAGCAATATTCAACCCTTTTTACGCCAAGAACGCTTAAAGGCGTCGCGAGCTGTCGTGCCCATCACACCACCGACACATACATATAGTTGACCGATGGCATAGTGCAAAAGCAACCTGCGACCTGTTTAAACTTCAATTTGTGTTCGACATTATGGTGACCTAGTGTGTCAGTGAGAACTTTTGTTTGCGTCGTTGGCGGTGAAAAGGTTAAGACATTTATCACAATTATCACTGCTGTTTGGCGATTGGATTAGCGAGCAAGATGGTGGTAGCGATCCCGACGGACCTTGCACAAGGTCCTACCACCCGCACCTCCACTTCCGTCTATAATAGTCACTTATCGCACCCTTAGAATTAAAGCGACTCAATTCTGAATATGATATTTCCCAAAATTAAACCCTATGACTTTTAATTAAGGTGATATTTTGGGACGTGTATTATTCAGAAATGGGTCACTTTAATTCTAAGCGTGCGTTATTTCTTTGTCTGTAGATATGGATATATTGTATTTTATTTTATTATTTGTTACTAGTTTATGTATTGTATTTATTACCATGTTGTATGGTAATTTTTCATTGTTGTTGCTATCTTGCTCTTTGTCTGACCCTAATGTGATACTCCTTTCACTCACTCAAAGGTTAACTGAAAGAGATCCCTTAAAGGGATAAGTTCGCCTTTGTACATCACTGTATTTCTTCTTGTCATTTATGTTATTTTGTACAATAAAGAATTTACATACCTACATACATACATGCTGTACGTGTTCGAGCAATACATTATCCCTGGCTACCCCGACCCGCGTGTTCCAACTCCTTATCCTCCAAAAAGTTTCTACATACATTACAAAACTCGGGATTCCCCTCTTCGCGTCCCAACTTGAAACAATTTAACTGAAATGCGACTATAGTCGCGACTTCAATTATTTAATGGCTTCGGTGATACCGCACCGTTGGCTCGGGGAGATACTCTAGCTTTAATAAATAATAATAACAAATCATCATCATCATCATATCAGCCGGAAGACGCCCACTGCTGGACATAGGCCTTCCCCAAGGACCTCCACGACGGTCGGTCTTGTGTTGCTCGCATCCATAGATTTCCAGCGATCCTCACCAGAATAATAAATATCTTGGGACAATTCACACAAATTGACCTAGTCCAAGACTAAGCAAAGCTTGTCTATGGGTACTAGACAACGGATATACATACTTACGTAGATAAATATATACTTAATTATGTATCATACAAGACTCGCGTACAAACATTCATATTCATTATTCATCATACAAACATTTGACCCTCCCGGGAATCGAACCTGGAACCTCTAGCTTAATAGTCAGAGTCACTAACAACTAGGCTATCCGGTCGCCATAGTCGTCTATTAAAATTTTATATATACGAAATTAATTGTCTGTCAGTCCGTTTATTTATATGTCTATCTGTCTGACCGTCTGGTCGTCGGTATGTCTAACTGTTCACGGTACTAGTCAGACTAGTCTGTCTGTCACGGTACTACGGTACGATGTCACGCGGTGTCTGTGGCGGTGGTGATCAGTGATCACTTACCATCAGGTGACCCATTCGCTCGTTTGCATTCCTATTTTATATTTTTAAGCATACCTAGACTTAGCATTCAGTATTAGCGGTGATGAGTTGTTACTTTGCTTTATAACTTATACCCTTTGACAAAACTTACAAAGAACGAACGTGTATAAAAATGAAAACTCTGATTCTTAGTTGTCTTGTTTACACATTGTTAACACAGGAGTGGTATAGCTAGATTCCCCATTCTTTTGTAAACGCAAGTATAGGCACTCTGTCTCTCTCACTCGTGCTAGCACTAGAGCAAGATACAGCGCTGCCTTCACGTCTAGCTCATCGGCGTTGAGCTTAAAGAGTCACCCCCTGTAGGGTTGCCAACATTTTCTCGGTTGAAAATAGTATTTTGAGAATGAGCTAAGAAATTTATAGTACGCTTCAAAATAATATACCTAATATTTTTTGGAAGATGAAAAAGAGGCAATGTTGTAAGTTATCTGTTTATCTATTTTAATAACGTAACAAGTGCTCGAAATATAGTATATTTGCGTACTATATTAGTTCGACAGTTCAACGGAGAGCCGAAATATAGTAAAATACTATTGTACGGTTGGCAACCCTACCCCCCTGGCAGCTTGCCAGGACAACCTCGCTAGGGGGATAAAATCAGAAGTATGAGTATAGAAGCGACTCGACAATGCTAGGCGACCGCTATTTATATATATATCTATCTATACTACATACATGCATATAAATAGAACTAACAAACCGCCCAGTCTTCACACTAGTACAATGATACAATTAGGATAATGAAAACTTTCTGAACAAAAATCTCTAAATTACAATGAAAATCATATCAAAATCCGTTGCGTGGTGGCCGAAACTACGACTAGGACAGACAGGGACCGATAACGACTCTGTTTTAGGCTATGTAAAGGTAAGATGTAAAGAAGCTCCAGGGGCGTAACTAGGGTGGGGCAGGCAGGGCATGTGCCCTGGGCGCCAAATAAGGGGGGCGCAAAAAACTGAATTTACTAACTACCTATTAAAAAAAATACAATCGAAATTCATATACATGGGCAAATAAAAGTCTTTTGAGGATAATTTAATCCTTATTGTAGATCCGTTTATTCCAGACGGGGATAAATTTGTGGTATTTTGTTTGTTTTACATACATTACATTACAAAATTAGTAAAAAAAAGTTCAAGGGATCTGTTTTTAAAAATAAATAATTTACAAAGGGAAAGGGGCGCAGTTTGGATGCGAGCCCTGGGCGCCATTTTACGTCGCTACGCCCCTGAGAAGCTCAGATTAAGGAATAATAAATAATGAATAATAGATAGGTAATCCAAGGAAGCTGCATAAGAAATATTTAAGAAAAAATTATGTGGGATCTTAATAAGAGCAACAGAAAACTAAACTTAGAGTACCTAGAGCAGCGGTTCTCAAACTTTTTTCCGATGGAACCCTTTTGGAAAGCGAAACTTTTGACGGAACCCTTCAATAGGAAACAGTGTTGAACGATCGTCCAGACAGGAGAGGTGCAATTCAGATTTTTAGATTAGCCCCTATAGAGGCATTGTGGAACCCTAGGGCTCCGCGGAGCACACTTTGAGTATGGCTGACCTAGAGTACTAAATGCTCTAAGAGCCAAAACAATTATCGTCACCCAATTTAATAACCCTCTCTTCTAGCGTAAATCGGGTAAAAACTATCAATTACGCACGAAATTTAAAAATGGCATGTGGTTTTCACAGTTATATTCTTAAGGTCTGACAAAATCTGGTAGTAGTGGCTGGTTTCGACCATAATATTTATGAAACATTTCTGAGCTGAGTGATTTTTTGAAGACTTATTTTAACCGTTGTAGCATGTCAAGCACTTGGAGCTGACTAGACCCAATATTTTGGACTAACTGTATACAGTGCGAGCGAGATCGGTATTCCCCGCTGAGCTATTTTCTACGCGCCCCCATGAATGCAGTGTTCTAGTTCCAAATACCTGGCATCCAGCGCCAGCATTTACAAAAAAAGTCATAATCGACAAACGTCAAGTCGAACCAAACGTCAAATAAAAAAGTCAAACCGAACCGCCATTAATTTCTACGATTGTTGACCGACAATTTTGATTAGGGATTTTATTCCGATATAAATTTACTCGGTTTCGGCTTTGAGTCGATATTATTGTGAAAGAACCGTGTACCTATTTGTACGTACTCAACTAGTCGTACGAGATTTAATTTGTAATAGTTTCGACGCATTTCGTAAAAATGAGTTTTGGATTTGGAGCTGCTACAACCACTTCGGGGGGCACGTTTGGTACTGGAACAGCATCAACAGGTATTTAATCTTGTTTTGAAACCAGCAAATAACAATAATTTAACAAAACATGTTTTATGAGAGTTTGTTACTTGAAGACGATATAACCTCAAAAGTGCATATCAACAAACACAGAAAGTCGGCTTCTTTTCTCTTTAATATGAATTAAAATTTCAGGATTTTCATTTGGCGGTGGTGATGCATCAAAACCATTATTTGGAGGAACAAATACAGGTATTTTTTTTGCTGTACTTATAAAATTTTAGTATAAACGCTTATTACGGATGTAGCTACTGTCTCATAAGGAACTTGTGATCTGACTTTGAAATAAATTTGCAGGTTTTGCTTTTGGTAGTGGTGATACAGCAAAGCCTTCTTTGTTTGGTGCTGCAGCAACTACCTCTGGTAAAACTAAGGAATTTATTATAAATTAGCTAGAGATGATAAAAAACTGTCAATGTGTACAGTCAACCAATTTGATTCCCCCTTACCCGTAGACCCTTTTCACAATAAACCTCATAGTGACTTCTGAATAAATGTCATAATATCTTAATGATGACACATTGCAACAAAGTTCTACAGTGGCCTATGAGTCAAATTTGTCGACTGTACATTACACTCGGTAAGCACTTTATTAAAAACTAGCAGCCCGCCCCGGCTTCCCATGGGTATAATGTAATGTATGTAAAAGCCTTCCTTTAAAAATTGTTTAAATGATGGTGAAAACTGTATCAAAATCCGTTGCATGGCTTAGAAGTAATAGGCGGCTGAAAATATGAGTTCATACTGAAACAGATAGAGACTTTGTTCTATACTATGTAAAGGAGACTAGTTTGTTATGTTTGCGGGTGGTAGGACCTTGTGTAAGGTCCATCCGGTTCACTACCATCATCTTGCTTGCTAATCCCGCCGCTAAACAGCAGTGGTTGAAGTGTTGTTCCGGCATGGAGAACAAGATAGCCAGTGTAATTACTGGCACAAGAGGTATTCCATCTGGGTTGGCAACGTATCTGCAATCTCTTTGGTTTTGCGACTGCCTATAGGCATTGGTGATCACTTACCATCAGGCGACCCACTTGCTTGTTCTCCGTCCTATTTTATAAAAAAAAATGTGTTTAAAACTAAACACCATGAACTTTAAAAAAAGACTAGACAAACACTTAAAATGAAAATGCAAGTGGACGATGATATGTACAAATAGCTTGAAGCTGCCTGTGCATTATGAATAATAATAAAACAACATGTAAAAATTATTGTGTTTCAGAAAACAAACCAGCATTCAGTTTCAACACTCAAACCACCAGCGCACCTGCTTTTGGAGACAGCTCCTTTGCTTTCGGAGCAAAAACCACTGCTGCCTCGTCATTGTGTAAGATAACTATTTTATTATCTGTCTGTATGACGTTTCGACCGTGTTGCAACGGCCGTGGTCACGAGAAGACCGTTAAAATCCCGTAGATGATATAAGTAAGTGTGAAAATCGCAAAAGTTTGAAACAATAAATAGTTTTAAATTGTTTTAAACTTTCGCGATTTTCACTCATATTTATAACGTTATCGGGACTTTAGCGCGATAAAAATATATTGTTGATTTACCTCGACGTTGTCTACTCGTGACCACGGCCATTGAAACATGGCCGAACCGTCGAGGTAAATCAACAATATATTTTTATCGCGCTAAAGTCCCGATAACGTTATAAATAAATGGTTTTATTATTGTTTTTATTTATTGTACTTTTACTAATTTGTACAGTTTCGTCACCAACGGCCACAACTGCAGCGTCAGCGTTTGGTGCAAGCAAACCGCTCAGCTTCGGTGGGTTTGCCTCGCCACCCAACCAGACCGTGGGGAGCCCTGGGTTCGGCCAGCCGGCACAGGTGTGTATTTTAAACACCGTTACAAGTAAAACAAATGGAACAAGTTACCTTGCTACTCCGCGATACCACTGTTGAGCACATACAAACAGCTGTGTCTGTGCAATATATTTCTCAAGTAAAAACCCACCCTCATCTGCTTCCACAACAAATAACAGATTACACAGACTCAACTATAAACCACCACCATCACTAAACACTTAAACTATTATGATCTACGCGCGTTTCGCCTCTATACGAGGCATCATCCCGTTCCGGTGTAACCTGAATCTATTAATTAGATATAAGTTTACTTTGTTGTTTATGAAAAAGGGTAAAAGCGAGTAGCAGGTCACGTAGTGGAAAGTGATCACCGCCACTCATGAAAACCTCCAATCCTTATAGAGCTGCAGCTTCATTCCCATTTTATCGTTTATTTTACTTTTTCTTTTCTTTCTTTGTATTATTTTTAAATCAAGTTTTATATAATAACCCTTTTATTATTTTACTTTGCAGACTGCAGCACAAAATTTATCTTTTGGTGGAGCGTCTCAAAGTCCCGCGTTCGGCCAAGCAGCTCAACCCCAAGGTATTTGATTAGTTTGTAGAAATCTCCCGAACAGTACGGGCGGCGCAATGAGTATAGTTGGAGGCAAACAACTTGAGCATAAATCAAGTGAAGGGCTATGTTTGCGCATACACATTTGTACTAGAAACGGCTACTGCGCAGTCAAGGTCAGTGCTCAAGTTGTTTGCCGGGAACTGTAATCCTTGTGACATTGCTATTGTTTTGAATAAGTCCGTAACAATATCCATCTACCGTACAATTCTCCCGACGTAAACATAATAATATATATCAAAGTCGTCATTGAAAAAATCCTTGGAATATGGGAAAGATTTGGAAAAATACGCGCATACAATGCCACTGTATTTCTTTCGTGAAAATACACCTATCACGATGGTGACGTCATTGAACTGAATGGAGGCGTTTTAAGACATCGGCTAATTCAAAATTGTAAAAAATATTTTCAAATATTTAGAGACCATGTAAAAATAAAATACAAATTCCAGTGAGTCTTGACTGCTTCCTAAGCATTATGTGATACTCCACCAAACAGAGTCAAATAGCCTTTTGTGCACATAATATTTGCTATATTAAATGGTAACATAGGTACACTTATCGGGTAAGCAGAGTTATCGATTCGATATAAGGTAACGAGAGTTGAGATCACGCGCAATCACCGGAGAGTTTCGTTCGAATCTTCAAATTTTTATTCCGTTTTCTATACCGAGGTTAGCTAATTATTTAAGTACACTTTAGCCTTAATTTGGCTAAGCTGACTCAGCTACTGGTATGGTACCACTATGTCTTTTCTTTCAGCTACCAACTTGTCATTCGGCTCGCCAGCGAACGCCAACAAGCCGTCCAGCGCCTTCGCTTTCGCCACACCGACTTCAGGATTCTCCGCCCCTCAACTAGCCCCCACAGTGAGTTACAATAACCTAGCCAAAAAAAACTTTTGAATTAACCCTGGATACATTTCCTTCAGTTGTACAATCGAAGACACATATTAGTCACCATTAAAGATGGAACTGCGAGAAAGTGTCATTTTTCGTTAAGGGAGGCGTACCTATTGCATGCAGCCCCAAAAAGCGCTCCCCATACAAACGGCCTATGGCAATGATTTTTTGTTATGTTGTCATTATGCCAAAGAACTAGGTTTGTATGTATTGATTTTTTCAATGTTCTTCATAGATTTGACAATATTTTCATTTTAGGAGTTTAATACAAAATACAAAAATGTCAATATTTTTAAAGCTATCAAGAATATGTAAAGAATCAAAACAGTCAAACCTAGTTCAAGGGCATAATAATAACATACAAAAAAATCATGGCTATAGGTTAAGGTTTAGCGGGTGGAAAACGTTATATCGCCGTTTGTATGGAGAGCGCTGGGTTCACACTCCTCTTAGGCGTTCTTGGCGTTCAAACGGTAAATGAGAATCCCGTCTTCCAGTCAACAACATCCACGGCGCCGCAGACGTCGCAGTCGTCGTTCGGCCCGGCGGGCGCGGCGCTCAGCTTCGGCTCGGGCGCGGCCTTCGGCGCTAAGCCGCCGGCTTTCGGCGCCACCGGCACCGCCGGCTTCGGCTTCGGCGCCGCCACTACTGGTAACACTCTATGCTAGAACGAGTGCTGTAGGTATAATTTTGCGGGTGGTAGGAGCTTGTGCAAGGTCCGTCCGGATCGCTACCACCATCTTGCTCGCTAATCCTGCCGCTAAGCAGCAGTACTTGCACTGTTGTGTTCCGGCGTGGAGAGCAAGACATCCGGTGTAATTACTGGCACAAAAGGTATTCCATCTTAGCCCTCTGGGTTGGCAACGCATCTGCACTCTTTTTGATGTTGCAGGTGTCTATAGGCGGTGGTGATCAATTACCATCAGGTGACCCACTTGCTTGTTTGCCTACCTATTTCATAAAAAAAGAGCGAAGACACCAATGGTGAATTTCAGAACGTTTGCCCCATTTATGTTTACCAGAATATCAATGGAATTGGTGAAAATACAGATATCTTTAATCAGAATATTTAGAAACCGATACCTGACCTCGAACAAATGTCAACGATGTAGCCATCCAACAAACCAATTCTTCTTTCGTTTTTTCTTGGAATACTAATGCCTTTTTTGTCGATCAATGAAAATTCACCTCAAAATACAATCAAAAACACCAAATCACACTTTTTCTTTCTCAGCACCTCCAGCCTTCGGCGCTGCCACAGCCAGCATGAGCTTCGGCCAAGCGACCACTGTCACTACTTCAGCCCAAAGCGCCCAACCTAGCCTGAACTTCGCACCCCAACCCACGGCTCAAACCGGCCTCAACTTTGGCGCGAAACCTGCTACAACGCAACCCGGGTTCGGTTTTGGCACCACCCAAGCAACCAGCTTCGGTGCACCGACCACCCAAACTGGTCTCAATTTCGGCACGGCGACTACAGCATCCGGACTCAACTTCGGGACGGCGACTACGGCTTCGGGTCTCAGTTTTGGCACTGCGACAACTTCTGCTGGTCTTAGCTTCGGGACAGCAACGCCCACAGCGCCCGGCTTAAACTTCGGGACGACATCGGCTCCGCAAACAACCGGCCTCAATTTCGGGGCCACGTCGACCCCTCAAGCGACAAGTGGTCTCAATTTCGGGGCTACGTCCACCCCTCAAGCTACGACAGGCCTCAGTTTTGGGACTGCCCCAGCGGCTCCAACGACTACAGGTCTCAGTTTCGGGGCTACGTCGACTCCGCAGACTACCGGTGGTCTTAGTTTTGGGACCACTTCGGCTGCTCCGACGTCTGTTGGCCTCAGTTTCGGTACCACGACCGCGGCGGCGCCCGCTGCATCGACCGGGCTCAGTTTTGGTGCCGGGACCACTACGGGGCTTTCGTTTGGAAAGCCTACCGCTACCACAGCCGCCACTACGGGTGCAAGTAAGTTTATAAAAGTAATAGAGCGCTCGTTTCTTATTTAGAGAAAGGATAACGTAGACTAAAGTGAACCTGAATGAAAAGTGGTTTCAAATTGTAAATTTATGAGGATGAACACAACTCTTTGTTCCATTTAGTAAGTGAATAGCTTTTTTGTGGGCGGTGCAGGCAACTATGACTACCCCGTTGAAAGATCGTAATATCTAGCATACATGAACCAAAATTTAGTCCAAGCAGTAGACAATCGTATTATTTATCCCGAAAAACTTAACTAAACCAATTCTACACAGACAACAGCTAGTGTACCTATAGTATATCTATAGATCCGGCTTTGCCTGCGCGACTTTCATCCGGGATAAAACGTAGCCTATGTGTGTCATAAACTATCGGTCCAGCCGTTTGAGCATGAAGAAATAACAAAATACTATGTTACACACAAATTTTCAGCTTTATAATATTAGTGTGTCATTGTTAGGTTTTTATTATTATTGTAAGCTCACGCCTGTTTTCCCTTTGGCGTAGGCAGAGACCACAGAACGCCATTTGCCCCGGTCCTGGCATACTTCCCTCGCTTCCTCCACACACATTCCTCTCTTCATACATGCTCGGCGGTTCCGGGTACTTCTGATTATGTGTAATGCTAAATTGATCTATTTATTATAGTTGTGTATTTTTTATTTCCACAGCAACATTCCAACTAGGCAAAACGCCTACCACAGCCGTTGGTTTTGGTTTGACCTCTACAGCCAGTTCGCAACCTTCTTCGACAGGTAAATCCAAATAACTGGCTAATTTATTAATGACAATGCAATAAAAATTACCGTAATGTCAAGCCAAATCGTTAATGACATGATAAATTCAAAAATTGAAGAAAAATAACGGAAAACCTAAATTTACGCAGTAAGTAACGTTAGATAAAGTCATTGATTAAAGTTATGATAATGGGGCGTACCCAGCTTTTAATTTTATCTGAGGGGGGGGGGGGGCGGCATTTGTATAAGGAAAAACACTAATGCAAAAAAAATATTATCTCTATGTATAATTATCATAAATAATTTTTAACATAAAACTATCGTGAGACACGGACATATCAATAAAATATCATAAATAATGTGATATTTTATGAATTCCAGCATCCACGACAGCCCCATCAGGTATCACAGCGCTGGGGAAAACAACCGCGGCGACAACGATGCCCTCCCTCGCTCTACCTGTCACGTGAGTACCGACCCAGAATAAGAGCCAGGTCACAGCGGTTGCGTACATGTCACGTATGCGACACGGCTCCAACCAGCTTCGTAGAGCTGCGTGCGCGTGCGTTGCAGCTCTACGAAGCTAGTGAAAAATGAACAGAAAATAGTTTTTCTACCGAGGCAAAGCCGGTAAGAAAAACAAAATTTTGTTTTGCTGCCTAATGTTTTCCAATGTGTTCCATGCAGTGGTTTTCCAAGCTGTGACTTAAAACAGACAATGCTATATCTTATACTTGTGCCAAACAGCGAATCTATATAAATTAAAATCCGAATTAGGTTTTTATGGCGAGAACAATTGGTAAAAATGCTCGAAATATGAAAAAAGCCGGCCAAGTGGGAGTTGGACTCGCGCACAAAAGATTCCGTACCACTATTTATAAAAACGGCAAAACAAGTCACGTCTGTTGTATGGGAGCCCCCTTAAATATTTATTTTATTCTGCTTTTTAGTATTTGTTGTTATAGCGGCAACAGAAATACATCATCTGTGAAAATTTCACAGATGATAGGGCTAACTGTCTAACTATCACGGTTCATGAGATACGGCCTGGTGACAAACGGACGGACGGACAGCGGAGTCTTAGTAATAGGGTCCCGTTTTATCCTTTGGGTACAGAACCCTAAAAAGGTATTATCTTTCGCCCCTATAAACTGTTCTTAGTTGACGAATTGACGTTCCGTATAACATTTCGAAAGCACATCTGTCAATGTGACCCATTTTTTTCTACAATTCCGCAGCACCGCCCCCTCTCAGCCCCCGCAGCCGATCTCGTCCATAACCTTCGCGCAGCTGGAAGAGAACATCAACAAATGGACGCTGGAGCTCGAGGAACAGGAGAAGACCTTCATCAACCAGGCCACGCAGATCAACGCTTGGGACAGACTGCTCATCGCCAATGGGGAAAAGGTACTACTGATGGTTACCCAAAAACAGCCTTGCCTGTCTGAAGGAATTTAACCTTTTTCACCGCCAACTATGCACACTAAAGTTGTTACCGACACGCCAGTAGCCCGTTTCACTAAGCTACAAGTTACAATTTTACAAGTCTAATAATGCCAGGCATTATTGATCAATGTTGCCGGTTTAGACTTGTAAAATTGTAACTTGTAGCTTCATCAAACGGGCCACTGGTCGCCGTAATGTCAAACGCGAGTTTGAAGTTTAAAGATGTAGACGTACTTAGGTCACTTGATGCTCTGTGTCATCAGTCAACTGTATGTGTCGGCGTGATGAGCACGTCAGCTCACGACTCCTTTAAGCGTTCTTGGCGTTCAAAGGGTTAAGGGCAGTTGGTCTAATTATAATCATTTGTTAATACAGGCATCAGAGGCCCAAAAAATAATGACGTAAAAATCATTAAAATCGGCCCACGCGTTTGGTCTCTAGATCGCCACAAAGGAACAAACATACATACATATATAGGCTGATAAACACATTACCCTCCTTTGCGTCGCGCAGTCGGGTAAAAATACGCATTCAATTAGTCATGATTATTAAACTTAGGAATTAAGTAAAAAATCAATTTTAGTTAATTCTGTAGATGTGTAATTTAGTTTGATAAAATAAGTTGGAAAACGCCAATAAAAATAATAGTGTCAGATTTTTTTATACAACAAAGGAAGGCAAATGAGCAAGTGGGTCACCTGATGGTAAGTGATCACCGCCCATAGACACCCGCAACACCAATGATATTGCAGATGCGTTGCCAGCCCAGAGGGCTAAGATGGAATACCTCTCGTGCCTGTAATTGCACCGGCTGTCTTGCTCTCCACGCAAGCACTTCTCCTTAGCGGCTGAATTAGCGAGCAAGATGGTAGTACCGATCCGGACGGACCTTCTACAAGGTCCTGCCACCGGAAAATTATTATTAACAGCCATAAACATTCAATGAATCAACATAATTTCATCATTTTGTGTGGACAGGTTTTGTAAATGAGCAAATCATCCGGATAAAAAATAGTAAGACCGTTCGCTACTTGAACGAATGGCTTACTCACTATTTCATAGTAATAAAAAGTCATAAAAATTCCCTATCGCTTAAATTTCAGATTGTAGAAGTGAACGACACAGTGCAAGCAGTAAAGAACGAGCAGCAGAGCTTAGAGCTTGAGCTGGACTTTGTGCTGGCGCAGCAGAAGGAGCTGGAAGAGTTGCTGGCGCCGATGGAGAAGCAGCTGCTGGAATCCGGCGACCGGCCGCGGGACCCTGAGAGGGAGCAGATGTATGTTGCACTCATTATGAATAGCTAGTTTTTAGACGTCGGTTACACGCTAATTCTGGCGTCTGTCTATCATTCCGGTATAGTTTTGACTGATGCCAGAATGATGACAAATGGACACGGTTACGATCAGTTCAGTGGGTTACACGATAATTCTCTCGTCATTCTGACTAGAATGATGGACTGAACTGACGACAGAATGAGCGTGTAACCGACGTCTTAGGATTCCGTACAACCCTTATAGGATCACTTGTACGTCTGTCTTTGTCCGTTCGTCTGTCACAGCCAATTTGCTCCAAATCTACTGGACCAAAATCACTTTTAGAAAATCCTTTTCAAAATCACAATAGTAACGGTCAAACTTGCAGACGTTAAGTAAGACTAAGTTTAAATTGAAAAATGTGTCAACATACAAACAGTATGCAATTTTCCTGCCAACGTCGATAAGCCAAAGGCTACTAGAAATACGGGGAAGCTTAAAGTTCCAACTTACACACTGGCTAAAAACAATAAGTCGTTCATGGGAAATTGCAAGATTTTACAACAATAATCCAAAAAACATTACTAGACAAAATGATACAAAATCCAAATCTAGTTTCAAGAAGACATTAATTTCTCTGGCGTATTATAAAACCGATGACTATTTCCTGGACAGGGATGTTTGGAAATGATCCCGACTTGCATTGGCGATCCCTGGCTCCTACCTACCTACCGTGTTAAATCCTTAAATTTTTGCCAGTATCTTCTCATCGGAGGTTTATCCGAACCGGTGGTAAATTTTCTGACATTCATAAATGCTTCCTGTAAGCCTAATTTGAAAAAGACTACCTAATTTGACTTTGGCTTTGAGTAACGCCTTTCCCGGAGGGGCAGGCAAAGACTACGGATCCACTTGCTACTATCCTCACATAACAACCGTAATGTGTGACCTTCTGCATTTAAAACGTAATTGGGTACTCCATTTTAGCAAATTGTGCTTTTTAAATATCCATAAATTGTGTATTATTGACTTTGTACGTCACAGGTATTCGCTGGCAGAAAATTTGGACTCCCAGATAAGGACTATGTCACAGGACTTAAAAGAAGTGATTGAGCATCTCAACGAGACGAACAGAAGTCAAGACAGCAACGATCCTGTAAGTTAAACGTTCCATTTCTACTGTCTGAAAATGTTAGGTTATTTTCACATTGGTATAAACTTCAGCTACGCGGGTGGTAGGACCTTGTGTAGGATCCGTCCGGATCGCTAGCACAATCTTGCTCACTAATCTAGCAGCTAAGCAGCAGTGCTTGCACTGTTGTTCTGCTCGCCACTGTACTCTTGCGCCGTACGAAAAGCGGTAACAAACTACTACTTCATGTACGAACGACCTTATACTTATTGCTACAATGTAGGAGACTAAACGGTTGCTGACGTTTTTGCCTTTTCAGATCGGTCAAATAGGCCGCATCCTGAATGCCCACATGTCGTCGATGCAATGGATAGACAACTCCATTGCCCAGATATCGACAAAACTGGACCAGCTGAAAGCGACACATGATACGTTGAGACGAGACAACGAGCGGTCCTTCCATTTAGCCTATAACTAAATATTGTCGACATTATCGTAGGTTTTCAAATTGTAAATCGTCCACTATCTCAACCCTATATCTACCCGAAATTAAACGCCCAAAGAAACACGTTTAATAATGTTTATTACGTTAAGTATATTGTAAATTTACCTCGACGTTTCGCCCATGTTACAACTGCCGTGGTCACGAGTAGACTCAGTTCAGTCTACTCGTGACCACGGCGGAGGTAAATTAACAATATATTTTAATCGCGTTAAGGCCCCGATAACGTTATAAATATGTGTGAAAGTCGCGAAAGTTTAAAACAAAAGATAGTCGGACAGACAGCGGAGCCTTAGTAATAGGGTCCCATTAGCACCCTTTGGGAATGGCACCCTCAACCCTTTATCAAACCGCGATTGGAATATAATTGGAGAGTAACGTCAGCACACTGTCATTCCATAGACTTGCGTCAAGATTCATTCCTATATGTATGAAATGACAGTGGGCTGACGTTACTCTCCAATTATATTCTAATCGCGGTTTGATAGTACCACAAAGTATAAAATTAAACTACAGTGTTGGTTCTGTATCAGAATTCGGGTAGATACGAGGTGGAAAGTAAGTGTATTTAATACACTGGGATGGGAAGAGTGCTTGGAAATAAAAGCTGGTTTTTTTTCATAATACAAGCAAGTAACAGTATTTTGAGCCTGTATGAAATCTTCAGACTGTCAAAAATCTTTTTACTATCAAGAATGTTACTTTAGCAGAACAAAGATCGAGTAATTTAATATTATAATAGCAATAAAACGACTTTTTAAATAAATGTCATTGTCTTCATTTTCATAAACATTTTAATACTAAAATCTATGTCGGTAAAGTAGCACTTTTTCGTATTTCTCCAATATTTAACACTTTTTCAGACAGAGGCAATTCATTGACCAGATTCATTTCGACACAATCGCAATGTAGTTATTGGCAATTTGACTTTCTTTATGTTTGGGCGTAATATAACGAATTAATTTTATTTTTTACCTGACTACCGATGCCGCCAGAATTTATTTGTACCAATGGCGTCTGATCCATAAAAAAACTGAGAAAACGCAAAGTTGCGACCTCACCTCGGTTTTGGTAACAGGCCTAACTAAAATCTTGTGATGCTTAAATCTTTAGAGCGATTTCCACCATGTCCTTAAATCTCAATTTATCACTTACACCTGGGCTCTGGGGCCAGTCTCACAAAAATTACAACATTTAACAAATTTGTCACATTTTTGTATGAAAACATATTAGGATTAAAATTGGACATCCAACCTATTGACTCGGCTATCCAGAAAGCAGATTTAACTATTTGGAGCATCTCCCATTGTTGTCTGTCTTTGTTCCTAGAACCTCACTGCGTCAGATGAATTAACACAATGCTCAATAAACTATACCAGTAATAAAACACTGCAACTTAACATTTTCCTCAGTCTGCAGACACAGTACCACCAGTTTCTTATGCAGAATACTGCACACAGTTCTGTTGTGAGATATCTGGTCCGCACTCAGAAACATGGACAGTTTCTTGGCATCCACCCTGCAATAGCAAATGCGGGATTTGTCCTCGTTCGCTTGCGTTTCAGTCTCCGAGTCGGAATGTTCAATGGGCCCTGGAAAATAAGATAGAATTTATGCATAAGGGGTCGTCCATAAATTACTTCACCTGATTTTTAACATTTCAAGACCTATATCTCTTTAACACGGATTAAGGGACCATTTACACGGTTTAAATTCTCGCATGCGGTGCTGCACTGCTCGCATCCGTCAGATTCCGGCAAATCTACCATCTAAGTGTTTTGGTTTTGTACTGTAAACTTATGTGTGGATTATTTAATAAATATAAAATATAAAACAGCACCAACCAGGTCGTTGGTCCACCTTGTGGCGGGTAACGTAAGCGTAACTCTTTCATATATGTATAGTTTCAAAATTTACAACAAAAAAGTTACCTTCAAAAGCTTCTACTCGTAAATCTTTAAACCTGGTAGAAACCTTGCTAGTGTCAGTCTTAATTTGCAGCGTCAGCCTTCCCTCAGCGGAGGCCCATATCACGACTTCGGCGGCCATGGTCCGCATGCGGTCTATGGTGGTCCGTAACTGCTTGAGGGTCGGCAGTTGTATAGAAATCTGAAAGAACGGAATGACCTTGTTGAAAAAAATTGCTGATGAAATGATGGCCCCTATTTGGTTTGGAGTTTCTCTGAAACTCATTCCCTGCAGCTTAGCCTGTTCAATATCACGTTAAATGCAGAAGTCGTCGTTCACACGCCAAGTATTTTTTTTGTTCTTTATGCTAATGCACTCAGGTCACTTTTACATGGTAAGGTAAGGTAGCATTACGGGACATATCTGTCATTAGCATTGAACTCATAGTGCGGCTGCGGATATATCCGTCTTTAGCATTGAAAAGGTTAAAAGCGAAAAAGGTTAAGAGAGTTGCCTCAAATACGAGATGGAAATGAAGTTTTACCTGAAGGGTAAGTTTACTATGAAGCAGATTACCTTTAACTAGGGCCTTTTGGTTTTAAACAGTTACTGGTTATCAGAGGGTAAATGAAATGCTACACAGTAGTGTTTGCCACCTTTTCTACAAAAGGACTTCTCAAAAAAAGAGGTCTGAAGATGTTCTGGGAGGTTTCTGATAATTTGTGCAGGCAATTGCTCAAGCAAGAAAGAGACAATAAACATAACAGCACTTGAAACATATCTTGAATGACAAGTCTGTCCAAGTATAGTATAGAGGTATTATATATGTTTATGTATGATATGTATAATATACTTGCATCAGGTTTAGGTATTCTAGGTTCTTGAAAATCAGACCACTGTTTCCTTGGTATAACCTTGACTGGTATGTCATGCGTGACCTGTCTAGTCTGTTGTGATGTAGAGGATGGCTGGAAAAAAAGGACAAATACATTGAAAATATTTTTTTTTCTACAATAAAACGTAAAACAAAAGTTTATTTTGCAAGTAGGCTGTATAGGCTTTTTTACATTACTTGGGTCTACCAGCGCTTTGGAAAATGGAAGATTCTGCTGAGAAGAAACACCACAGAAAACTCAGATGATTTCTGACAATGTTTTCCCTCGCCATAAGTGTTGATAACTACCAAAACCACAATAAATAATAGTACAAATATAGAAGCTGTACTTTGAATGAAAATGGCATTCAGGTATAAAAAGTGCCCTATTATATATTTTACGTTGACTTGCATTGTAACGAAGCAGCGGTAACTGCGTGTGCATTCCACAGCAGTGCGTGGCAACCCTTGATTATACTCCAGTACTGGGGCCATCAGTATGTACTTGTAGCAACGTAATCCACACCTGCCCTGGGGGTCAGTCGAGACCACTTTGATAATCACTGTTCTAGCATATAAAAAACTTTCTGAAGTGTTACATACCACTTCGATTTCTAGTGTGAGGCAGGGACATTGCTTCTTAGTCAGTTTCATTTTCAATGACTTAGCACTCTTCAAGGTGACTAGAGATCTTGCTAAATTAGCTGGAAACACATGAGTAAAAATATAAATACAGAACACGGTTCAAAAAAAATTTATAAACAACTAGTTGTTATCCTGAACAAGGTTAAGAATTGGTATTCCAAATCCATAAAATTTTATATACATATGTAGTACCAATAAATACTTACTAGAAGAAAATTCCAGGTATATATCCTTATGGTCATCGTCTAGACCCACCATTTGATATTCAGAAAAGAACATTGCTTGAGGTATTTCACACCATAATATTGGTGGCGCAGGGCCGCTATTTTCATCACTGACAATGAAATATAATTGATCATCGGCTATTCTTGCTACACACTCCTTAGAAAGCTTGGATATCGTGCTCACTATGTCTGAAAATTAGGTTCATCTTAGTTGGTACAGAAATACAGGTCGAAACGTCGGTAAGTTTAAACAAAGTTTGAATTTACTTGTGAATTCACGCATAGGACCAGCATCAATCATCACCGCGCGAAACTTCATAGTGTTTTGACATTAAAAACCTTCCCAAATGCAACAAATAAATATATTTAAAGAACAATCTTATTGTTTTCATTTACTTTGGCGCCGAATAATGAACTTCAAAAACACACGCTTCACCATTTTTTGTTACCGACATTTGACATATGGATTGTTGCCATTGCTATATATTGAAATCCCTCACCATTATCATAGACAATTTTAAAACTGAAGTGTCTCATCAACTGCCAACTTTTTTAATTTACGCTTTCATTTAATCTGTTAGACAATTAGATTTTCCTGTAATATTTTACATAGTGACCGTTTGTGTGGTGAGAAGTTTTATATTGATCAATGTTTTTTTTGTGCAATTTAGAATTGGCTATGGATGAACTCCAGCAAAGTGCTTGGATATTTTTTCATTACAAAGCAATAAGCTTCCTTAGTAACCCCAGATAATATCAGATTTTTTGGTTGCCTCATTTAATTATAAAAAATAAAAACATTTTTTGAAACCTGGGATGGTGTAAATACTGACTACCCTTTAGTCCAACACATATAAAAAAAACTATGACATTTGCCCTAGAAGTTTAAATGTCTGGAGATTGCACGCTGAACTTTATATTTAAGACGAGTTTATTCACAAAGGAATTATAAAATTACTATAAATAAATTCGCAACAAAATATCATTACCACTGAATAGTCTCACATATTTAATTCAATTTCAGGGGTATTGCTTTCTGAATATAGCAACTAAGTACGAAGTAAGAAAGAGATAAAAAACATAAGCAAGGGCGAATGAATGAATAAAGTCATATATGAGATTCCCAAGGTCGTAGCCGTAATGCAGCCCAAGTCGGCCCGCTTTTATATGAGTTTTCACAATATTAAAAAATCTTTGCATACTATGACATATTGAAAAAAATTCAATTTAAAATGCTATATAATGAATGACAACACAAAGAAAAATTAGGGTAATGGCAGGATTCGAACCTGCAACATCAGCATTCCGTGCCTTGCGTATTCAAGTTTCCGCCACATTACCGCTGCCATACCCTGCGAATTTTTCAATGTGTTTCGTCTTTACGGTCATTACATTATTGATATTTTTTCTTTGGGTAAACTACCCTCGGTGTCATCTATGAGAAACTTAATCAAGTTATCTCATTCAACTTGGTCATTTATGAATGCCCGTTAGCTGACGAGAGATGACGCCATTTGTTGTTAAATTATTGTAATCGAAATTATTTATTTCTAATTTTTTTTTCGATTTTTCTTTTTTGTATTTTTTTTACATTCAAATTAAATTTAAAATGCTATATAATGAATGACAACACAAAGAAAAATTAGGGTAATGGATGGAAATAAAAAATACAAAAAAGAAAAATCGAAAAAAAAATAGAAATAAATAATTTCGATTACAATAAAAAAAAATCGTTAATACGCTAATATCTATTAAGTTAAAGGTATAATTATAAAATAAGTGAAATTGTATTGCAACAATTTACCCAAGAAACCCCAAGTTTGGAGCAAAGTATTATTAGTCTGGTCACATTACCATAGACAAAACGTTCCCCACTTCCTATCAAAGATGGCGCTACTAAGTAGGGGATTTCTATTTACATTGCAGAATGTTATGTCTCTTTCTAACTCCAGACTTGCCTAATACAACATACAGAGATAGAAGATGTTCTCTTTTGGATTGTAACGAATGCTAACGAATTGTGGTTATTTTATACATGAAGTAGTTTTATTTATTTTTCTATATTATAGTGAAATGGAGTTTTCATAGAATGTGCCCCTATTTCCTGTTTTATTTATACCCTCTTTTAAGAGAGTAAATGGTTTCGGCGGAGATTACATGGCGTATAATGAAAACTCAAGGTATGTGTACAATCGATAATGTCGTCATTTCATCGTTCTTATAACCACAAATAACATTTATCAGGTTTATTTTATGAGTAAATGAATTTTGATATAGGTAAATAATGGTGTTTTACAGGTTTATATGATGTATTCTGCACGTCAACAGTACCGGAACTCTCTAATTATGACAATATAACCCACGAACATGGATTACCGTTACCACCAACGTTTTTCCTTCGAATTCGATCTTTAAATATTTAACGGATTCTAGTTTCGAATGTTTTTACCTATATTGACATGATACAGGATGTTCAAATTGAACTGTTAAACTGTTGTTTTATCCTACCACGTTGATTTTGTCACGTCATTGCTATCAATCGTAAAATTATTCACGTATTTGGTTCAATGTCGTCCATGATTATGCAATGAAAAGTGCAGCCATTTTAACTACGGAGTCTCTATAATGATTATAGTGGAAGGGCTTGTACTGAATACTTTAAAAGCATGTTTTTTCCAATAAGATTCCTTGTGGTTGTTGCAACTAAACACGCTTCGTTTTTGCTGCGCTCAACGCTAAGAGGTTATTTTCGCATGGGATGCTTTCGTGTTTGTTATCATTATTGTTGTGACGTCACGACAACATGCCAAGTTCAAGAATCGACACACGATTGTTTGTCTTTGAATTCTATTGGATATTCTGTTGGGAAAAATAAAGTTGGTGAATTATAATATTTGTAAACGGCGCATGTTTTCCTCTAGGTAATTTTATTCTAGGAGAGCCGCGACTATATTTTGTGTATTAACTAACAAACGACCGCTGACTTGAGTAATGACTTGGTGTAAAGTAGATCAATTAAATGACAATTAGATGACTGCAATAAAATTAATATACGTATCATAATGGACTTTACTTTTAAGGTTCCGTACTTAATTGGTAAGAGCATGTCGGGCCATGCGCATTGCAGTGTAGGTTTTCGTAGAGACTCTTACTACAAACAACATTTTCAAGCTTTTTCAGTATCTATTAAGCCAGTTTTTTTCTATTCAAAGCCTATTTAATTTAGTGCCACCATCGATCGATGATTTTTAGTAGGTAAGTATATAGGTCGAGACTTACATACTTAAAGTCTGACACAATAAAGCCATTTTAGTCGGGATCGGGATACTTCGTTTTCCTCTTACTTCGTTATCATATAAGTATGTTTTCATTCATTATATTTCATAAAAACCGAAAACAATTTTTTTTACTTATTTAATTTGTTTTCCTTGGCACAAGACATTTATGTTTTTAATTTTTGGACTAATTTTAGTCTTGTTCTTTGGGATAAGGCAATTGTGTGCAAAATTTTGGCTTTATATCTTTGAAAGTTTTCGAAAAAAGTAAACGTTACATACGTACAGATACATGGCGTGCGGTTATGTTGGACCTTAGTTTGTGATGGCATTCCATACCATAATTATGCGCCCAAGTCTTCCCTTACTGATATCGTTCCATTTTATATTTTTTACATTTTGCTTGGTATTTATTTATATATTTGGTTGGTTTTGTAGCCAAAGAGTGCCAGCTCGGGACCCTTTAACTGTGCTTACGCAGTACGCTGTCCATCAAAGTCCGAATTTTAAAAGACTCTTTATTAAGCTGCGCTTTGCGCGCTTCGGCAAACTTTGAACTAAGTACATATCAATTTATTCAAAATATTTTTTTTTTATTCTAGCATGCCGAATGAGCAATCAAAAACGCCTCTGCAAATGCAGATAGAGCGGCTGCAAGTTTTGAGGGCGAAACTGAATACTGAGGCAGAGGAAGATTACGTGATCATCAAAGAAGAAAGGTAAGTGGCTTAGGATTAACCTATACTAGGCGAAAGAGTTAAGGGTATCACCAGCCAGCCTGGCTCTTGCCAAGGGCGGCAAGTTGCCTAGTTGGTACAACTGGTTGGTGAAAGTGGACTGGTTGCCTAAAAAGTCACCCACTTTGTTCAAACTCTTAAGAGCTGGAGGGCAGCTGCGGGGCAATTCTGGCGTCAGTAGAGATGAAGTCACACTCGAATTATGCCAAAAAGAGCTGTCAAATCCCTTCAAAATCTGTCATATTTTGACACATCTCGAACGTCAGATGAATCTCGATGAGCGCCAGAATTGGGGGCCTGGCCTCCCTGCTCTTCTCTGGTGAAATCATTACCATATAGTAGGAGTCCTAACGTTCACGACTCCTGCGCTTATTCAGTAAACATGAACGAATGGAATACTGGATAAAGGGTAGCCAAATATGAAGCTTGCTCAACATTACTCTGCCCTCATACTATGTCTTGAAACATTATATATCTCACTCCCTACATGATGATATAGTCTAGGAAGACGATAAGGTACAGAATGCAAGAAGTATACATTTTGATGCATATAATTGATAGTATGTGGACTTGTTTGTTAATCATACAGTATTTACCGTATTTTCTTATTTCGAACCTCTTAAGCTTAGGGAGGAGGGGTATTTTTGAATACGTAAGCAAAGCTTCTATGGGTACTAAATAGACTAGACAGCAAAATAATTTTTTCGCTACTTTCATAATACTAATACATTACAAGAGTCTATGGGCTGCGATAAATGCGTACCAGAAGGTCGTATTCCACCACGTTCTAAAAAAAGTATTGGCATTACTGCGAGTATTCCAACTGGTTAATACCAGTTGGAATTGCATGAACATATATGTGTCGCACAGACGCCGCTATTTTTCACGAGCCCGGCACTGGTTTCGCGGAGTAGCAAGGTAATTTGTTCCAGTTTGTTAGTATTGTCAACTATTGTCGCTGTCGCTCAGCTGACTCTATTAAGTCCATAGAGCAAAGATTATGCCTAATGGAGATGGCGAATGACGTAACTGATGATTATTGTATTAATCGGAATATCAAGGTTGTCATGTGATTAACACTTCAATAGGAGCTGGCTCGTAAATTGAAATTTGAATAGTAAATTGAAGTGAGTGCCATCTGCCGTGGCATCGGGCACTTGCCGCGGAAGCCAAAATTGTCAGGCACTCCGATGCTCTCCAATGTCATGTAGCCTGAAACATGTCCCTAGGGATAAATTAAATAGATATCCATCCATATTTTTAAACGACATAGAAGGCAAACAAGCAAGTGGTCCTCACCTGATAGTAAGTCATCACCACCGCTTATAGACATTCGCAATACCAAGGATAAAAAAAGGCATGAAAAACATCTGAACAAAATATTTAATCTTAAGTTAAACGAGCAAAAAAGTACAAAATAACTTGGAAATGCGAGCGCTGTGTGGTCATTACGAGGTCAATAATAATCTTATCGAAAAAATCTGGAAGTTGTCTGTCCGGTGTTGATACAAAACCAATGTAGCTCGGTCAGAGATCGAATCGGCTTATGGCCCTCTCTATTTAATCTCGGCCTCGAGGGCTAAAACGTGGCAGTGTATTATATAAGTACAAAACGTTTCGTGAGTTATGTATGGCTTATGGCAAAGGTTTAGGTTCGTTAGTTTTGCCTTTGGATTTTTTCGCAAGAAATGTCTTGCATTGCACTTTGGTATGGGCAACTACTAAATTTATTTGGGGTAGAAAACAAAACAGAATAAAAAAAAAATACTTTAGATTTTTTTTAAACATGTTCGTCACCAGTAGCACTCTACGAACTAAAAGACAATTCACGCTTACTAATAATCCCGATTATTTGCGTCTACACCACTTTAAATTCCATTTAAACTTTTATGCCGTTCTTGGTAAGCAATAAAATAAAGTAGGTATCATAATGACATATCCTATACCTACCTACATACTTAAAATAAATACACATTGTCGGTCACTCGATTAAAAATTGTTTAGCAAAGTAGCAAAACAAACAGGCAACTAAAAAAAATACGGCTTATGTTGGTACGGTCTTTACAAAACCCGATATATCCGGTAAAAAAACTAAGCGATTAATGTTTGGGTCTTTTACTATTTTTAATCAACCTGTATAAAAGGCACAAAATGAATTGAGTCCATAGACCAAATTAAAAAAAAAATCGGTCTACCCACTGAAAACAAAGCTAATATAATCATAAAAAAAAGAAAACTGTTGCTTTACAATTGCTTTATTTAAATTTAATGTGAATACCTGTAGTCCTCAAAAGGGATCTCACGTCTCATCCCTACAATGAAATGTGAAATAATTTTACCCGCGGACTCGGGGCGAGAAGGGCAGGGAGGGCCGGGTTCCCGCGTTGGCCTCTCGCGCCCCGCCGCCGCTGCGTGTTGTTCCATCTTCGTTCAGTCAGTCCGGCTTCGCGCGCGGTTCGGCCGAGATTCATCGCGTCGGGGCCCAAAAAAAAAACAAATTAAAAAGTTAATTAACCTTGTCTATTGCTGCCAAATTCGGGCGGGAATTTCGCGACATGTCATGTCATTATACGCTAAAAAGTGAAAATTTTAGTCAGTTTCGTAATTCGTAACAATGATACTAAAGTTAAGTAATGAAAAAGGTGGTTAATTCTATAGTTCTGCTCCGTAATTAGTTAGTGTTAAGCGATGCAATATCAAAGCAACGAGGATGACGATTTGCAATATCGTATTTTTGGCGAATCATTCAACTTCCCCGCTGAGAACAGTAATGCCGGTGCCGGTCGCCGTAGAAGGTGAGTTTACGTTTATTTACATCCACTACGCATGCATTGAACGATATTTGTTTACTATAGCTATTGGCTTTTTAATTCATTACACTTTTAATTAAAGTAGGTACGTATGGGTATAAGTATGGGTGTTTCAGTTGTCAACTTAGGATAAATTACTACCACAAATAAACTTGGATTGAGCTAAATAACTTCCATGTCTTTATAGATAAGTACCTAATTAAAATAAGAACCATAGTAGACCAATAAATTGCTTGACCACTGTTCAACCGTATTACAAAGAAGTAAGGTTCCAAAGTGGTCAATGCTTATGGAGGATGAACTCCAGCAAAGTGCTTAGATTTTTTTTTATTACTAGCTACCTAAGTAAACCAAAATAATATCAGATATTTAGTTGCGTCATATAGATAACTATGCTTTTGCACTTAACATAAAAAAATTGTAGTAAGTATTCACTGTAAACATAAAATATATAAAAGGCCCACAAACATGACCAAAAAAGCTAAACGCTAACCCCGAAATACCTGTTCTATACTAAAACAGCTTAATCTGAAATTTTTATTGGTGGTCAGGTGTTCATGTGCCAGGCAGACAGACCCTCACACTGAGAGACGCATGGTAGAGACTTCAAACTTACTTTCCTCTTTTTCAGTCTGCATTATAGTGAGTGAGAGGTTTGGAGGTCTGTAGGAGGGCGCCTTAACGCCTGTACTGCTTCTCATTAGCAACAGCGATGATTTCTCATTAGATGACTAGTAGGTATGATAGGGATAGGGAGCTTAAAATATGTATCTCATGTACGTTTAGTGGGTGGTAGGACCGTGTGCAAAGTCCGTCCGGATAGCTACCACCATCTTGCTTGTTAATCCTGCCGTTAAGCAGCAGTCCTTGCACTGTTGTGTTCCGGTGTGATGAGCAAAACAGCCAGTACAATTATGGCACAAGAGGTATTCCATCTTAGCCCTCTAGGTTGGCAATGCATCTGCAATCTCCTTGGTGTTGCGGGTGTCTATAGGCGGTGGTGATCACTTACCATCAAGGGACTCACTTGCTTGTTTGCCTTCCTATTAAAAAAAAAACCAGTGAGTTTTAGTCAAAACATGTTATTTTAGCAATCAACATTAAAATACCACAGCGGGTCCCCCATTATGCTAATAGTAATCTCAAAATCTTTTTATCTTGTTAAGGCATACTTGAGAATCAATATGACATCTTTTGACCTTAAGTGATATAATGGCAGACATACGGCACTCTTACAGGCTGCTAAATAGAAGACCTGTACTTTTGTCTACTGTACCCGATATTATTATTAAAATAAAGTTGTCTGTTTATAGTTTAAAATATAGTTCTATAATACTTCACATGAAACGCATAGACTTAAAGAGAAAGAAAATATCTTTACATTTTAGGATGTTTCTATTTACGAATGACAATAAAACTTATTTATTCATAGATTTCAATAAAATAAATTGATTATTAGACTATCACCATATTTTTTCTTAAGACAGGTTTAACTTGTTAATGAAGCCATTCGTTATTGGTGAACATTAGGGAGTCTTACAAGTCTATTGACTGTCATGAGTAAATGGCTAGACGGATTTGGATGAAATTTGACAGAGCAGATAGACTAGACTATGTCTGTTTCTGGATAAAAACATAGGATATTTTTTCCCCATATGTTTGTATGTAACAAACTTCAATTTTACTATTACACAATTCATAAAATAAAACCAGGCAAGTGTGTGTTGGACATGCATAACCTCAGAGTTATGTAGTTCACTCACCAATATTAGATTAAATAGAAAAACCATTGAGTAACCTTTATATTATTTTGCAAAACCTATACAAAAATGCCCCTTTATGAGCAATTATTTGTCATTTCTCAGTTACATTTACATGTATGGCGTGCTTCAAATTCTGGGCTTCTGTAATAACCTATATGTTTAGTTGCAATGACTTATCACTAAGAAAAAGAAGCATTTCTTGTGGAAAGAGTTGATCGAAGGTGGAAAGTCATAATTTTTTCTTCACTTCAGTACACTTCAGTGACCTTGAAATTAATTTGGTCGAATGTTCATCCGATGCCTGATTTCCATTCACATATCTAAACATTACCATATAGCTATTCTATTGCCCGATTTGAATATACCGAACTCTTTCGACCTTCAACTTTTGGATTATCCTGCGTGCCTCAAGAGACCTTGGAACGCGCCCATCTACCAAGGTCTCGCGGGCTCACGTACAATACCTACCTATAAGTATGTACACTTCATACCTAACTTCAAATATGTAGGCGGACAAGTACAGTCCACAGCGAATATATCTCCACAATCCAGTTTAAAAATCTACACACTACGCCATTCTCAAGACAGTAATGGTGTATTTAGACGCATCCAGTTGCTAGCGCCAGTCTCGCTGGCATGCCAGCACCACGTAAACTCTTTTTCTTGCCAGTCCGGTACTGGCTGCCAGCGCTGGAACGGAATAGAGCTCACGCTATTTTTCATGCCAGTGGCACGCGGCAGCTGACGACGTCTATTAGCGCCAGTAACTGGATACGTCTAAATCCGCCCTAAGAACTTTTGCAGATCTTTTTGACCTCTAAGTATTTAGCTACTTCTGCTGTTGACAGTACCGACAAATAAAAAAGTTGATGCTGTTATTACGAGGATCCAGTCGGGATAGTTAAGGAATAAAGCAATTTGTGGTAATGTGGTGCTCTCGTGTTTTATAAAGTAGCTGATGCGAGTAGCTTGCTTTGGTAAGCTTTTCAAGCTTATGTCCTTATGTTTATAGTTGAGTACCAAGTGCAGTAATTGTTTCTTAATGGTTTTCGGAAATCATCGTAACATCTCACTCGCTCTTGTGTCGGACAGTATATTGGTCTTAGGATCACGAGATTACCGATAGCTAGTAAGAAACTGGAAGTACTGTAATTGGCACCACGTTTCAATCTTATCCCCTTGTTATACGATCTAAAAATGATAAAGAATTATAATTTTTTGTGGTTGACTTTACCTAGTATTTAAATAACAAAGCTTGATTTTTCACTGTCACCTTTTTATCAGACTTTACAAAAAGGAAGAGGTTTTCAATGTGGCGGATTTTTTTAACGACTGCGTTGAAAGAAAGCAGGATCATTCGCGATATTTTTAGGTGGTTCCGTACCCCAAATCCTGCCAACTATATATAGCCAATTACTAATCCTACGCGTCGTCCGTCCGTCCGACCTTTAAAGAGCTCTATCGTGGCTCTAATTTTTGAAACGTCATCATCATCGTCATCATCATCATCTCAGCCACAAGAAGTCCACTGCTGAATATAGGCCTCCTCCATTGAAACGTCACCAGAAGACAATTAAGCGTGTTTTTCTTTTACGCTTTTGTTCACATATTAGTTTTATCGTTTTATTCAGTTGTTACCCGGTCAGGTACAGAAGTTCGCCCTAGGGGATTTTCGAGTGAAACAAGAATAAAATTTTAACAATAGGTTTTTATTTAAATAAAAGCTCCCTAGGACAACTAGAGACTCTAGGTCGTAAGTTCGTAATTCTTGTGCCTAATTCCTAACTTGAGTCAATTAACGTGATCGCTCGCACTCCCCTGGCCGTGACCCGACGTGTAGTAGCGTAGGCTTGAGGTTCGGCAGGTCTCCGTAGGCTGCAAGGGCGTAGAAGGCTCGGCAAGGGTACGGTTGTCCAAGTAACCGGCTGGTAGCAGCTCGGTCAGGGTACAGTGTCCAAGTAACCGGCAAGAGGTGCCCTGCAGGTGGCTCGAGGATATGCGAAGCTTGGGGAACGTGAGCCCGTAGGTAGTTAAGTAGACCGTAGGAAGTTTGGTAACCCGTAGGAAGTTGGGTAGCCCGTAGGAAGTTGCCCTGTAAAGATTTAGTGCTTTACAGGCTGGCCACTAGCGGGAACTGATGCCATACTGAAGCTCGAGGAGACGAGAGTCCAACCAGGGAGCTAGAGCTCGCCAAGTTGTGGTGTGGCATCAGTTCGAAAGGTTTACAGGTGGCACGGTAAGAAAGAAAAGCTACGTTACATTGAGAAGGAAAGAAATAGTGAAGTTAAAACTCAGTGACGGTTACGGTTTGAAATTACAAGGTGCGACCGTTGAACAAGTAGGTTGATTTTAATATTATAATAAAGACTTAGAAATTTACAGAAAGAAGTTAAAGAAACGGTCGCAGAATTTAAGTTAGAACAAATTAAGATAGAAATAAATTAAACACAATCTGAAAGAAACACATACACGAAAAATACAATTTTATAAGAACAATTTAGAACAGTTATTAGCAGAGAGAGAGCTTACCAGTTGGGCAGAGGTTTCACCTTTTAGAGGTGGTTGTAGTGATGTAGAAAATATGAGCTCTCTGAGAGCTGCAGGGGCTTTTATGGCCCAAAACCTGAGCTTCCCTTCCAGAGGAAAGGGGTCGTAACTAATTCAAACAAACCCCGCCCCTAACGATTCTAAATGTTGCCAGCGCTTATTTATACCGATTGGTAAAATAAACGCTGGCTTTAGCAGCGCCCTCTAGTGTGGCTCGAAGTGATATAGCACAGCGTAACAGTTCCCCTTTTCCCCGGTAAAGAAAATTAAAACTCATTTTAATTTTCGCTAAAGGTCTTACGACGTCGCAGCATTCATCAATCGCCTTTCTTACTATCCACATATATACATCATTCTTTCAGAGTAGGTCCGGCTATAGGGCTAGTCTGACCTTCGCGTCTGGTAGCAGAAGGCGCGGGGCGTGCTCGTAATATATTTAATTTGTCGCGAAAGTCCAAGGATTACCATCCGTCCTTGATAGGTTAACATCCAGATAGGATATGGCTTTTATTTAACGGGTTCCAAGACCGCCCGAGAACTGGATGCTAACATTAGGGCGTTTTTAAGAGCAGGCGCGACCCTACTGGTATTTAGGCTTTTAATTTTAACTATTTGCGACTATTTTTAATATGAGCAACGATCTGTGGTACTATGTTTTACTTATGTGTTGTGTTGCAATATTAACATGCAGCATAGGTTAAACTGGCGGTTTAACGCAGTTTATTATTTTATAATTACGTATTGCGGAGAATGCGCGCGCGCATTTGCTGCATGAATGAATTAACTTAACATGGCGCGCGTGCAACTCGCTCGAACGCGTCGGCCGACTGGACTATTGA
The DNA here is from genome assembly GCA_963691745.1 of Ditula angustiorana. Taxonomy (NCBI): domain Eukaryota; kingdom Metazoa; phylum Arthropoda; class Insecta; order Lepidoptera; family Tortricidae; genus Ditula; species Ditula angustiorana. The sequence goes on from OY829495.1 coordinate 6,559,855, forward strand.
GGTCACTGGGTCATCGCAGGAGACGCCAGCGTGTTACGTAATTATTAAAAATGCTAACGCTTAAGAATTAATGCGACAGGGTTGTAGAACCTCGCCGTAGAACTTGAATTTTGATTTGTATTTAATAGAAATCATTTAGGATTGTTTTTACGTTAATTAAAAGTACTCAATTTGCATGACCGTTCTTCATTATGTCGTAGGGTTACTATCCGCCCTACATAAGTTAACAACATTACAAAGTAGTAAGGCTTATTCTTACGAGTTACTATCCGCTCGGAGTAGGTATGCATGCTGTTAGGGTAGGTGAATTTAGGCTTATTTAACCAGTCTTCAGAACCGCTGGAGTAAAAGGCTTTAGTTTTTAACATAATGGAGTTTTGGTGCATTAATTATTTTTTAAATAATCAAATTGAGTGGTAGTAGTTAGTTAGATTTAAAAAAGTTCGATTAATAAAAATAGTTAAGAGTATTTACGTATTATAAAAGTTAAAGATGGTATTACATAGTATTGAAGTTATTTTTAGTTGATGTTTTAATTATTATTTTTTAAACGTTAAAATTGAGTGCTAGTTGTTAGGGTAAGGAATGTATATTAATTAAATTAGTCACGAGTATAAAATATTTTCTAAGTTTAAGGAACAATTTCCAAGTATTTAGTCATTTTGTTTTTTTAGTTATGAGAATTTATAGTTGCTATAGGCAGGAATCGTTTATTTTTTAACTTGCATTTTATAGAACAATATATTTTTTTGCAAGGATAAGTACGAGTATTTAATATTGTTAAGTTCCATGACGAACAGTAGTTAATTTTACCCTCTGTAGTTAAGTTAAACATTTAAGTAGTCTCAGTTATCGGCGCGACTTTAAGATTTACCCGCTTTAAAGAAATACTAGCGATAGCGTATAGTGATCCTTAGGCGCGCGCGATAAGGTCCTCGTACAATAGAAGAGTGCCTATGGCCGGAATGCAGGTGGTTGTTGAACACCTATGTGTTCAGTTAAAATAGTTAGTGAGACGCGCTCACAAGGAAGGTGATAACTTAGGATGTAGAACTCTCTCTGCTAACACTGGATGCTAGACCGTATGAGTACAATTGAAAGTGAAGTATAATTACAGAGTTACAAGTTCTGGATTGGATATCGCAGTAATAGTGCAGTGTTATTATATAAAAGTGAAGTTACGTTAACGAAGTTAAAATTTAAAATAATTAAAAAGTGAAGCTACTAGATGTTAATAAAATTTAGTGGTTTTGCCGCATAAGTCCAAACTAATTTTGATGAAATGTCGATATTCAGTGGTTGTTGTTTCAAGATAGAAGAGTAATTTTAAAGCGAATTATAGTGTTAATTAAAAATATATACCGTCGGTTTTTAAGGATTATTAAAAATAGTTAGGTACACTTCTGTGCAAGTCGTCTTTTTAGAAGAGCGAAGTTAGTTGTACCGAGTGAGATAGCTAGCAAATCGTTATAGTTAATTTAGTTAACTACAGCTGATTCTTAGGCGCTTAGTGGCAGTTGAGGTTTTTTAAATTCGAACCCGCGGTTAATTGTAGTTGACGGTTACTAAGTAAATTTAAATTAACAGTTAGTCCGTTAGGATTTAAATTGATCGCGATAGTGCGATAATTTAAATTAAGTATGTTTGTTGTGTTGTTAATTTAAATTGTTTTATGTAGAATAGTTAAGACAAATTTGGAGTATTAGCGATTAAAATTTAGAAAAATAGACGTTAAAATTTGAAAAAAAAAACCGTTAGAATTTGAACAACAACCCTGATTTTCGGCAAAAACGCCGTTCATTCGCCTTTTACGAATACCAGGCCGGTTTTGCGGTATTCTTGGCCCGCCACAAAACGGGTGGACAAGTGAATTTAGAATTACTGCGGTATCCAAGACAAGCTCCCTAAATAAAAGCTCCCTAGGACAACTAGAGACTCTAGGTCGTAAGTTCGTAATTCTTGTGCCTAATTCCTAACTTGAGTCAATTAACGTGATCGCTCGCACTCCCCTGGCCGTGACCCGACGTGTAGTAGCGTAGGCTTGAGGTTCGGCAGGTCTCCGTAGGCTGCAAGGGCGTAGAAGGCTCGGCAAGGGTACGGTTGTCCAAGTAACCGGCTGGTAGCAGCTCGGTCAGGGTACAGTGTCCAAGTAACCGGCAAGAGGTGCCCTGCAGGTGGCTCGAGGATATGCGAAGCTTGGGGAACGTGAGCCCGTAGGTAGTTAAGTAGACCGTAGGAAGTTTGGTAACCCGTAGGAAGTTGGGTAGCCCGTAGGAAGTTGCCCTGTAAAGATTTAGTGCTTTACAGGCTGGCCACTAGCGGGAACTGATGCCATACTGAAGCTCGAGGAGACGAGAGTCCAACCAGGGAGCTAGACCTCGCCAAGTTGTGGTGTGGCATCAGTTCGAAAGGTTTACAGGTGGCACGGTAAGAAAGAAAAGCTACGTTACATTGAGAAGGAAAGAAATAGTGAAGTTAAAACTCAGTGACGGTTACGGTTTGAAATTACAAGGTGCGACCGTTGAACAAGTAGGTTGATTTTAATATTATAATAAAGACTTAGAAATTTACAGAAAGAAGTTAAAGAAACGGTCGCAGAATTTAAGTTAGAACAAATTAAGATAGAAATAAATTAAACACAATCTGAAAGAAACACATACACGAAAAATACAATTTTATAAGAACAATTTAGAACAGTTATTAGCAGAGAGAGAGCTTACCAGTTGGGCAGAGGTTTCACCTTTTAGAGGTGGTTGTAGTGATGTAGAAAATATGAGCTCTCTGAGAGCTGCAGGGGCTTTTATGGCCCAAAACCTGAGCTTCCCTTCCAGAGGAAAGGGGTCGTAACTAATTCAAACAAACCCCGCCCCTAACGATTCTAAATGTTGCCAGCGCTTATTTATACCGATTGGTAAAATAAACGCTGGCTTTAGCAGCGCCCTCTAGTGTGGCTCGAAGTGATATAGCACAGCGTAACACAGTGTTTTCACTATACATATAGTATTAAGATATTCGAGTGTGGTGACGAAATATGTTTTGTGCGCAACTGTACTTAACTAAGTTGAATGAAGCTCGGCGGTGTCATTCAAAGATTCCAGTCCTGTCGTTAAGGCGATTTGCGATCACGACTACTGAAGCCCTCTTGGTAGTTTGTAGTAATTTTAGTTTAACGATCGTATAGACCAAGTAGGTAATCAAGATCGTATCCATCTTAAAGGATGGCTTCAGGAGTACATAATAAAGTTGATTTTTTTATTTGATGAATTGATAAATCTAAGTATAAGATAGAGATAGACTTTTGGTAGCTCAAGTTCTCACTTTTAATAGATTTTTTTCTTCAATTTAATAGCGTTTACCCATACACATGGTCGTAGTGTGTGCGATAAGAAAAGGCCGAATAGTAACTAGATAAACAACCTTTATATGACTCAACATAGTTTCCGGTTTATGTTAAACACGTACTTATCTAAAATAGATCACCAAAGGTAACTCAAGTTTAAGTAAGCCTAGCGAATTCTTAAACATTTTTGCAGAAACACGTTAATGCCTCTTTGCATATATTCGATACCACACTTTCTACGCTGTATAGAAGTTAATATTGCGATATCTATATCACTAAAAATGTCAAATAGAGGCCCTGTTGATGTGTCAGTCAATTGAGGGCCTGTCTACCCCTGGGACACATCATGTCATCAAGTATTTTTTTAGTAAGTAAGTAAATACGTATCATTTTCTACACGGCATCGGCACTACCATTGCATTTCCTTTTAATTAGAATACTTTGAATGTTCTGTTTTTCGGCCAATTCGTTTTGTAATTTTTAAAACAAGATCCCGCATCTGTTTATTAAATTTCAATAGGGCTAAAGTGTGACAGATTACGATGCTGTCACCACAATTGAAATGATTAGACTATGTTACTTAAGTAAGAACGAGACGCTCCGTCATTATATCCTAGGTTCATGTCTGTTTCCTATTTCTCGAAGTTAGTTTCCTTAACCGTGAGAATTAAAAAATGAGCAGTGTCAAGCTCTGACCAGTCACCCCCTCAAAGGTAAACGACCAGGAGGGTGGCACCCCCTGAGGGCACTTAATTGCTTCACGTGCTCACCGGCAGATGGTTGGCAAGGTGCAAGGCAGTGGTGGACGCGTATCGATGGAAATTACTCGATAGGGAATTTAGGGAGTTAAGTAACAATCAATTTGAATATGCGCATGCGAGTTGATGAGAATTTGTATGTATGTAAATCAAACTTGTATGGTGCAGAAAGTGTAAAAGCGTGTTTGTTTATTCGTTTACGACGTCTTCGCAATAGGACAACGGATCAACGTGGTTTTTCGGAACGTGAAAGCCGGAGGGACGGGAGTAATATAAACTACTTTGTAGCAAATTAGCGAAGCAATGAACATGTTCTACGAAGACAGTCTAGTAACCACGTAATTTAAGCCCTTACTTTTTGTACAGTTATGTAGTTATCAACTCGTTCCTGCGTGTGTAAGTTTGTATTTGCCTCATTGAGGTAAATGTTTTTCTTTTCAAATTGACAAAACGCTGTCAGGTGTTAGTTTCAGATGGCTTTTACAGTTGCATCTGGTTTCGTATGTTTCCATCCAATGGGACAACATCTGCGACTTTTTAAAAATGCCAAACTGAACTACTTTTTTTTTTATCTCAGGTTTTGCCTAACACAAAATATGTGTTCAATTCAAGGAGACCCGTACCCGCATCTTTATGCGTATCGATAATATCGATTCTAATTATTTGTCGGCACTAGTTACTTACGGTATTTAACATGGCAGCGCTATGAATACCAAAGTAATTGGGGTGAGTGCAGGATGATTCACACGGTTGCAACTGCACTCCTATACTCTATAATAATCGAAGTTTTATGGCTTGTATAAAGTTTATTCTCAGCGTAAAATCTACATTCTAGAAAGACCTTTCCCGTCATAAGTTGCATGCTATGACTTTTTAAAGTCAAGTGAGATAGAGTGTTGGTAGCCTAGGGCGGGTACCCCCACCCCATCTCATTTTAACTATGCACATCGCTTTCAGAGTCGTATTGTCAAACTATAGCGAGGGTTGATTAAAACGGTTTTGTTCTCTTTTTCCTGAACCAAAGTGTACACGATTACACATGCCACATAAATACCAAGTTAGTACTAATGACAAGTACTAAGCACGTGTAAATCTGGCATAATATAATTTGCCTATTTTAATCAGGCTCTGCTCTTTTACTACTATGGCGGAATTCAACAAAGTCAGCCAAATTAGTCTTTCATTAAAGTGTAGTTTACGTATAGGTTGACAGCTGGCTGAAGGCTTTTGAACCTGAGATGCCATGTTTACATGAGTTTATACTTTACGTATAAATATGCTGCTATTAGTGCTTAGAATTATTAATATTGCTACCTAAGCAAGTGAACAGAAGCCAATTCTATCTATTGAGAAACAAACTACCATTCTGACCACAATTTAAAAGCACAGTTAACAAACATGTTGAGTGGTGTGAACAGCCACGACAAGTGTTTAGTGACAGACAAATTGGAGGAGCAGGTGAATACGTAGCGGTAGGTAGTATTTTAAGGGCATTTATAGTTTATTTCTGCTAGTATTACAATTACACCCCTCATTAGTGTATCTTTGTTAAATCGCCAGCCTATCTTTTAATAAAAACTAGTTAAACTGAACATTGTCTTAAACATTTTGTGTTCCCTTGATCTTCGCTGCGTTCGTTTCGCTTAGGTCGGTTTGGTTCCAGTGTATCTTAATTTCAGTTATTTCAAAATTTTTCATTCCCAACAGATTTATGTTTTAATAAGTACTTACAATTGTAATCGATGAATTGCTATTTCCCACTACAGATTAGGACTGAGCGATAAGCACTGACTGACTAGTGCTAAGCTCGTGTAAACGTACCATAATTGTAGTGTATGTAAATTCGCCATTTTTTTATATAATTCGGCTATTAGTTAGTGCTTAGTGCTAGTGAAACTGCCATTGTCATTGAATCAACGAATGAATACAAGTCTGTACTATTTATTTACTAAGCGACAAGTAGCTAACTCCGCCACTAATGGCAATGACAAGTACTAAGCTCTTGTTATTGTAATATATTGGGAAGGAACTTGTTTAGACGAATTTCCGACCACGTGGTAGCAACAAGACCCCAGTTAGCTTAAGGATATTTTTCAAAAAAACATTCAATAGACCAGCTGGTTTGACACCCGGTAGAAGAAATATTGTATTCATTTACAAGGGGGACTCAAGAAATTGGGGGAACCCATTATTTCTTGATACCGTCTGCTGAACAAAAAAGGCTTTAGGTACGCGCCTAGCCTTTGTTAAGTCGAGACAGATTCGCAATGGTGACTATGGCTGACGTCACATTTTTTGCGCAATGCATTTTGTTAACTACAACACTGGTCGGTCTTGTACTCGTGTCAAAGTTCATCAGGCCCTTTTTGTCCATTTCTGACGTAAAATATATATTTTTAGCATAAGGGGCCAGACATTGTTATTTTATCGTTTGATTCATATGCTTCTACATTCGCATTAAAAAATCCTCGAGCTAGAAATTTTGATTCCAAAATATTTTAATCAAACAGCTTAGTCTTTAAACTTTTATCAGTCCAATCATATTGACGATTGATATTTCAAAGGTCCTGCAGTTTGTAGACAAAACCGCAAAAAATCGATTGTGTGCTAAGGATGAATGAATCGATTCGACGTGTGGGAGTTCATATCTCGATGGAAGCAGCTGCTCGGCGCGTGCTATGACCAGGTACAATGGGTTCCTTCGAAATTACTTATGCACCCAAGTTACTTTGCCTATATTCAAATTAGTTTCTTCAACGTGGTGCATCGGATATGCAGCTTTTAAAAAACATGTGTTGGTACTTTAATCATATGAGTTGTCATCGAAGGAAGTGGCTGGATTTTTTAACTCTACTGCGGCGAACTACTAACTATTTTTTCTGAAGGCAAAATGTATTTGCGGACTGATATTGATATATTGTTTATCGTTTTCCTTGTGTGCTGCTTAGTTACGGGTTGTTGTGCTGTGAAGCAGGAAAAACTTTTAACTTTGCACCTAAGACTTTTGCTCTCGACAAGATTTAAAGACAAAAAAATAACCTTCATTTAAAGGCAATACGGTATAATCCCAAAAAAATCCTTCAATTAAGTAGCTTTTATTGTTAGGTTAGGTTACATGTTCTGAATTACCAAAACCATATTAAAACTTAAACGAGAAAACGATATCCATTTCCTATGATTGACGATTATCTAAACTACATATTTTAAAATTGTACAGGAAATTTCTGCGATAAACTATTTAAATTAAATGAAGACGACTTACCGAGTGAAAACCACACGAACACTATAAAATTCAAATAGCAAAGCACCTTTAGCTATCTTCATGCGGGTTATAACTTATAATGTAAAGTAATTTCTAAAGGGGGCGAGCCCCTATGAAACAAAGATTATACTCTTTCAGGGAAAGGTAGTTACTAGTACGCCGTCGATACCATTATCATGCATGAGGGTTTTAAATACCTATCTATCTATACATGTTCCCTCCCGACTGACATATGGCGATCGAATTTGAAATCGATTTTATGCCTTTGTTGCATTTTGATACATTTTGGATTATTACAATTTTAAATTTGATTGTGATGGGAAGATTCTGTTTTTTTTTGTTGATTATGTTATTGGGAGACACGTTTGATCCATGTGAATTACAAGCAGATGTCGTATCGATAGAAAGTGAAGTGGGAATTACCAAACAATGCATATGTGCATTGTTTGGTATTTTATTTATGTAAAGTTGAAGATGATAATGACTATGACGACGAGAGAACTAAATGGAAATAGCCAACATGACAACAACAAAATACTGTCTAATTGTGAAGAAAACAGAGCAACTACCTATGTACAATAGAAAACAGCACAATGCCACTGAGGTTTTGTCCGATCAAAAAACTCAAGTTTGCTAAAGTAGTGAAAAAAAACTTTTACTGATCATAATCATAATCAACAACAAATGTTTTAACCAAATAAACTAAGAATTTGGCAGACTACACAAATAACAGTAACTAAACAAAATAGTAAGTGATCGATACTTTGACTTTTCACTGAAGTTTACTAGAGCATATAATCTAAATGGTTCTTAATTAAATGGATGTTTAATTCTCCTGTTAATGATCATTTAGGTATCAGCAAGCGTGACGACCATACTGCACGCGCAGTGTTGTGAGTCATTTCACACCCGGATGGGTAAGGATTGAAGCGTGTGGGAACTGGGTCTGTTTGCTGATGTTGTTGTATTAAAAATGAGGAAACAGTTGGCTTTAATTTGCAGCAAAAATGGTCAAAAATGGTCGACGTAAAGACTTCATTGAGGATACCTAAGGGAGATAACCTTGGTTCTTCACCTTTTAATGACTAAATGAAGCCCAAAGCTGGTCGAAATATATTTTTTAAATGTTTTGTTAAAAAATAAAGTGTACAGCAACTAAATCACCCACATCATAACACCGAAGAAATTCGAAACATAAAAAAACTGCTGGCATCGAATTACCTAATCATGCGTGAATGGGATCAAAATACTGATTGTAATTTATTGCACTTATAATTAATGTAAGGGTATGTACCCTTGGACAGGTAACCATAGAACATTCCCACGATGTTTAAAAAATAGGGGCTACATGTAAGAGAGGGGCAAGGCATCGGTGCATGTCCTCCTGATCTTTTATTCCAAATTTGTAAACGCAGATGGGATGAGTTTCGTCTTTTTTTAGAAACATGCAGTTCCCATGGCGATGTTGAGTTGACCCCTTGTAACAATACATTGTGATCTAGCGTGTTTTGTGTTAAATTAGATTGGTGAATCAGATCACTGTCGTAGCGGTAAACTTTGGTAAAATAGATAATCTGGCATACTGTTATTTTACGCATTCATTATTTATGTTAGATGGGACGTATGGGAGGGACTTTAGCGACAAATTACTTAGGGAGATTCAATGAAAGTTATGCCAAAGTTTTTCGATGTAATGTTTGAATTTTTACGGTCAAGCTATATTTGTTTTGACTTGTTATCTCCAGACTTGCCTTATCAAAAACTTCTCGATGTTGGAAAATCTTGGCTTATGTATGTCTATCGAAAAGGTTATCTGTTTCGTCATTTAATTCAATTTTTGAGTTCCGTTTATCGAAGCATGTCACCTTATCTTTGTTTAATTTTTTTATTTTCCTAAATGCAATATTCTCATCTCGCAGTCAACACAATGCACATATTAATTAATTGTGCTCAAACCTGATTTTGCCCTTAAGTAAACCCTTCTTTCACATGAGGGTATTATTGTTAAGATTCATATTATTTTAGAAGTGCAATGCCCTTAAAATGGGTCGTTTACACTTCGCTCTTCATAATAACATTACTTTTTGCACTTATTGTTTGTTCTTTTCATTTCTTGTTTTAAGGTGAATATATAGGTATCAAATAATTAAAGCGTACTGATGGAATTTAGCATAAAATCTGTAATAAATCTTGTGTGATCCTCACCATTTGCAATATTATCTAAAGTACCTAAACTCTAAAATATTATTGCAACAATAAATAAAAAATGCGGTGGTTCTGCTACCTGTGACTTTCAAATGTCACTTTGCCATTCCGTTCAGATTTTAAAAACAGTTTAATTGACTTGATTTAGACGCAGTAGTTTGCGTTGTAGTTCTACGTTCTAAATAGGCCCAGGCACATCCCCTGGTGGCATTACGCAGCTGCTCGCAATCAACGCCGCTTTATGCGTGGGGGGGCAGATGGTGCGCACACTCCTGCCGATTCACTGTGTTCCGTAGTAAATCGATATTGTTTTGCTCATTAATTTTGGATGTTCTCTCTCATTCAACAACATCACGCACTTTGCTTGATTTATTTTTTGCGGCTTCTTGTGTTGAGTTTTCGACAAAGTTGATGATCATTGACATTTAAAAAAGTGCGACTTTTAAGATAGATACTGGTTCCAGAAAAAGAGTTACGTTCGATCCTTTTCGAAGAATGAAAGGTATCTGATAAGAAATACCCCTTTTATTTATACTCGTAAATGGTAGGTTGGATTGAATAAGAAAATACTAAAAGTAAACACTCTGCTTTAAATTTCATATTTGAATCAATCTTAGTCGACGTTTGGAACGTAGAACCGGCGAAAAGGAAAACATTAATTAATAGTATACCATGTAGCCTTGATATCACCTGTGTGTGAATAATCGCTAGTCAAAGTTAAACCCTTCGAAAAACGCATTTCGCTTTTGGTAACTGACCTTTTGTTATCACATCAAAAGACCTAATTAAAAACCGATAAAGCCATTAGCTAACAAAACTGAGTTCCCGCAAGAAACGGAGCTTAATCAATTTTTTGATATCAGAACCATCGTAAAATTCGTCCATTGACACGCGCTAAAGGCCAGATGGTTCCTCACCTGCCTGCAAGACTGCAGTGTGGTGTGCCAGACTTTGCGGAACTCGATCGTCTGGGACCGCATTCCTTTTGAAAACAAATTCTCAACTCTACCCTCGGTCGTTGACTTTGATATGCACCATTTTGGAGATGCCCATTGAATTTTTACGCATCTTGTTTAAATAGTAAGATGTATTTGTTTCCGCATTAAAGCAGAGGAATAATCATACAAACATTTTTTTTATATTATAATGTTGAAAACAGCGTCCCTGTTCTGGACAAGAATTAAAGTAACAAAACTAAAGTAATTTAGACTAGACGCTTGGAACAATGACCTCATACAATAAACACAATCTTCCTTTCAAGAGGCCCCTCGGTCCCAATGTGTTTCACATAAGCTTCGTTTGTGCGGTACGAAATTTGTTTGACGACAACTATGTTTTCGTCCAACCAAAGTTGTTAATCTTTTAACAGATTGAACGATATAACTACAATTCTTTAGAGGGTTTCTTCATTCTTGGCAACGGAAATTAATGTCGTCGCGAAACAGACGCATCTCTACTAGGTAAAGACATTGTTTTTTTTCCAAAATCTCTCGTCATAATGTTTAAAGTCATACCAGATATTTCGAGTTTCATAGTTTTCTTCGTTCGACCCTCACCCGAGCATGCTATTAAATGGCATACCTAAGTCATTGTCGATGATGCCTTAAGGCAATTAAATATAAAAAATACAATAGCCTTATAAATAGCTTTCATGGCACAAATAGAGGTAAACAGTCTTTGTTCATTAGCGCTTTCTCTAAACACCTTTCGGGCGCGTGCTGCTGTAATTGTGAGGCTATAATAAGGGAAGGAAGTAAAAGAAATATACACGGGGTTAAGAAAATGTCAGACCATGTGCGTGGGGGCGAGCCATTGTACGTAAGACATTAATCTTGGTAGAGCAGGGGAGGCCAGGTGAATACCCTTAGACCTTTCGTAACAAACTCAAAAAATATTAGCTTGAAATTGTTAAGAAAGCAATTTCTCTGCGCGTTTACGAATAATAATAAAATGCAACTTGCAACATGTACAGACAAGTCTATCGCGATGTTAATCACTTCTAAAGGGAGCAGCTGTCCCTTCGTGCCTAACACTATGCACCCCACGTTTTTGCCTCGCTATAATGTCATCCACGTAAAATACCTACCTACTATTAAAGTACGCCTTTGTTTCATCGACTAATAACCCATAATTGAATGTGTTAGGGAAGACCAAATGTCACGTATAAGTAAGCTTTTAATTCTTATCAATTTAAAGATAACTGAGGCGATTTGCCAAACGACTGCTTAATGTAGATACGGTTCGAGTTTACTAACAAGCAAAAAGTTCACACATGTCTTTGGATGTGTCATCTTTTCGGCCCATCGATCGCCATATGGTTGTCCCTAATATGCGGTGCGTTGATATAAAAAAAATAGATTTTGTTTATCACGTCACGATTTACTTCTACTATGGCCCTTTATAATCGATTAGTAAAATTTCGACTACATCTACTTATTAAGCTGTCCCTCCATTATTATTATAATAATATAAAAGCTATTCTGATTATAAATTTTGCACATGACTCGATGTTACAAACTTTCTTTGTTTGCGTGAGAACTAGTCAGGCTTATTTCACTAGATTCACTTTGTCCCCTTCGGCCCTTGTCTATTACTTTATTCTATTTATCCCTTTTATCTCACATCTATGCTTAGAACCTGTTTCTTTAGAAAACCCTCTATTTATTTTGAGCTTAGACAGAAGGGCTTTGGAATGTGTAGTCGCCCCAAGTGTTGTACTGTACATCTAGCTCTTGTAATTTATCTTCTTTTATCAAATTAATGAGTCTTTCGTAACCTCGGATGTGTTAAAATTTTTAGTTGGACCGTACGCAATTTTTTGCAGCTAACCTTTTCGGAAGTATAACAGACCGACTCTAAAAAGAAGGGACGAAAAATTAGAATAATAAAAGGATGAACCTCTCCACAATGACCCCAAATAAATTATAATGCCAACCGCATTGAAATCAAACAATATTTCGTTTCAATTTTAGACCATCGGCAATCAGCCTTGTATAATCTACTGTTTGATAAGGTAATGTTAAAAAAATATGCTCTTATTTGCCAACTAACAAAAGTGCCTTGTAGTCTATTGAAATTACAAAAAACAATGTGGGAAAAGATTTTTTCTTGTGTGCCCCAAGGATAAGAGTAATTAATTCCAGGCGATTGACTAAGGATAAAATTACTCAGACCACCAAGGAAACCACCTGAGATTGAAAAATTTTACCAAGATTTACAGCACAGCCTCATTCCATCCGGTGTCAAATAACTGACACTGGATATACTCTTGTGCTTCTAATGACAATCTTCTAAACACACAAACGAGAGTGTCGAAAATTAGTTTTGCACCGTTTCCATTTCAGTATTTTGTATAAAGATTCATTCATCTAAGTGAGAAACGAAGTAGGTAACATGGCATACGTTTATGAAATTTGAGCTAAGGTCTCAGACTCTCAGTTGTTTTACTGTTCATTTGACGCCGTCCGGGGACATGGGCATTTCAATGGCGTGGCTTTGACGATTCTATTGCATGTAACGCAAGTAACGGATTTCTACGAATATCCTACCTTTGCCTTTACTGCTTTAAACTTTTTGTAAACTTAACGGAGAATTTAAACTGTTTACTAAATCTTTAAATCTCAGGTAAAGACACTGTTAAACGGAAAGATAAGGGTCGTGTTTTAATAGTAAAATTTGTAACCCTATTTTCAGAACAAGTTTGATTGACCGAAGAATGAAACTGTTCCTTATTTAGACAGACGAGTTATGAGATCACCGTAATTACTTCCAAAACAAACGCGGGCATATATGACTCTGTGACCCCATTCCTCTTTCTCGCCAACGCAGCGTTATCAAACGTTACAGCCGCGCGAGTTGATAAACTCGATAAATTTGGCTCATTCACTTCTAAAAAATAGACTGTTTATGGAAGGACTTTGGAGTTGCTAATAATGAAAATAAAGGGGGCACACGGCAGGAAGCACGCCTGATGCGTGAGTTAACACGCCGCTTCCTCGAGGAACCCCTTGTGGACATTCTTTTTTATGTCAGTGCTTTGTCTAAGGAAATTGTCATTTGGCCTGCTTTATCGGGTCGGTCTATCATTAGGGGCAAAACTGTGATTTGAAAAGAACCAGATTTCTTTAAATGCAACTTTGTGTTTCTCATGCTTCTGTTACTCTTATACATTGCGTCGTCAACATGAAATGGAGGATTTGTGTTCTAACACTTGCTAGCTGCAAACCATTCTACTTCAAATTAGTTGTTATAAAATCCTGTTTCTTCTGGTTCCGATTCTCTAAAATAAGGAATTTACGTGGATCCTGATTCGATTTTAAGGATGTTACGTATAAAACAGGTACTTTTAACTCTATTTCAATTGTAATCGTACTTATATCAAAAGCCCTTAAAGATGGCAGATTGCTAGGCGACAGGTGGAAATTACGACAGGTAAACGATCGACTTCCTTGTTTTAATTAGATGCCATACTGTATTTGGCTGTACCTTAAGTTGAATAAAAAGGAGACAATGCTAATACCTTATATGCAAAGTTAACCATATTTGGAATAAGCTGTACGCGGTTAGTTATTTTCGTTATCGTTAAGTAATTAAATGGAACGGCACAATAAAGTGCAATTACGATTTTTCTTCCACGATTCCTAAAGCGGTTTGACATTCAAGGCTGATCCAAATCCAAGTTGATCAAAAGTTTTGAATAATTGCTTGTAATTTTGTTTTATTATAGGCAGTAAACTAGTATCCTAATGTAGACAAAGAAAGAATAGCGTATTATTATTAAAAGTTTCAACGTGTTGTTCGCTGTTTTTGCAGTTCATATTTTTTTCTATAATGTCATATGTAATTGATTCTGTGATGAGATGATATATTTGTCTAGAACTCTAGTTGGAAGCGCGCGCGGAAGATAATGGGTTTTTGGTAAGTTAAAAACTTTTTCTATTATACATTGTTTGCCAAATAATAATAAGACAGGAACTAAGTTATCGATGTGAAAAAGTTAAGCTTATCACTTATCACTAGATCCACCGGTATCTGGCATTGCCCTGAAATTAATTCGATTCTAAGAATAATCTTATCTTATGACAGGAAGTGGAAGCGTTTATGATGTTTGATGCAACGCATCGCTTAGGTGCTCTAGGGAGTTGCATTTTACTTTGTAAACCTTCAACAAGGTCCATACACAGCACGAAATATTCTTTGGCAGAGTGATACGCTGTTCTAAACGAACACAAGACACTCAAATTAATGATTAAAAAGTTCGCCTACAAAATGATTAGCGATATAATTTCGCCTCAATGTTTTAATGAGTTGTACATACATACCTTAATTTGGTACATAGACCTTAGAGTTAGATGCGCGATCTTTAGTTCGCACTTGAGCTTTTCTTGAAATTGGTTGACGTTTTTAATTTGTGGGGTTTTCATTGCTATGGTTCGAAGTCATACAAGACTTTCCCTCTGTATTGTGTGTAGAGTCCCAGTATAGCACTAATTTCAATCATATACATACAAACGATCTGTAATTATTGTCCATCTGTCATACATATTGATTTGATTCGACGTCAGCCAGCTGATACGGTAAACATTTGCAGCTCCATGGTCCCGTTATTTCGATCGAAAGTTGCAAAAAGTAATCCCCGGTTTGGAATTAGTGTAGCATCCGCCGCACACATGCGAATTGGTAGGGTCGACGTTTTTGTTTATTAGAGGTGGGTTCGCAAAACGTGCCAGACAGTTCGTACCGTAGTAGATGCAACCAAGCTTTTAATGTAAACTCTTTTAGTATTGATATGAAATGGTTTTATGCGGGTTTAGCTTACAGTGTAACAAGAGTGTGTCTTTTTGTTTTTTGCTTATTAATATCTATTACACTTAGTAAAAAACATGTTTTATGACTTTTTTGTGTCTTTTACATTAATCGCTACATTAATTTCGATAGGGCATAGACAGACGCTGACCTATCCAATACACAACAATGAAATCGATTTTTTTCTTTGTTAATTTTTCTTTACCAACTTACACCTGCCCACCTTTGCTTGTGTTGCGTCACACATTCTCACAGGGTATGATTTGAGCTCCGTCTCATTCTTCTGCGTCTTTACTTCTATCGCCGTCCTTGTCGCGGCATCCCTTCCAGGGTTGTGTTTCCCTTCACCCTTATTACGTCTTGCGCGTACGCGCCGTGTAGGTGTGTTAGTGCATTTTACGGAGTCATTATGTGAGTGTGGGAACTTGGACAGCATATTTCTTTCCCTTCTTTTTTCATTGCGTCGTGGTTGTTTGGTGGCGTGAGACGATGCAATTCGGGATCGTTTTGGCGGGAATAGTGCTTTGTTGATACACAATGTGTTTATAAAGGATTTTTGGCGAAAATGTGTGTTTATTTGAAACAAAGTGAATGATGGAGACGGTTCTTGGGATTGCGCGTGATCATCGTGTTTCTTCATGGATCCTTTTAACGTCATGTTATATGAGTAAGGTTATTTTTTATTTCATCATTGGTATCCAGTCTGCACTTAATTGTAGATTGTAGCATACTTATACATATATATACGTTATAGCCTCGTGAGCTAGCAGTGTGATTGTAACTTGTATACTTTTATGGTTCAATATAGTATTATTATGTAAAGCGTTAAAAGCAGGAGGAGGATGATGATGGCTTTATTACCCGACTGCCTCCAGAAGGGAGGTTTATTTATCAGCGTGCCTTCAAAGGTAGCTCAATGGCCTTAACATGACCGGCCTTGTTAATTTATCCCTCCCTGCGTCTCTGTCAAACTAGTATCATAACAAAGAGACGCACATAGAGATAAACTCCGATAAACTAAACGTGGCAGGTCATGTTAGGGCTACAGTTGGTCTTGTAGGTACAGTGGGCAACGATCGTCTATTATAAGACCGTCATCATGTTTTTCCAAATGTTAGCCAATCAAGTTACTATGACTATTGTGAAAAAGTTCCCCAGTGGCACTTAACGAGCGAAAATACTATGCAGTCAACCTTCCAAGAATATGTGTACAAAGCCTTATGCCTCTGACAACCACGTTGAGTCTACATGTTTATGAAAGATGGGATACACCGGCCTAAATACATTTTTGCGGTTCGGTCGTGACTGAAGCCGCTGAGGTTAAAGAGGGCACTTTGATTTAGCTTTATCAAGGTCTCCTGTTTATCTTAATGTTTTGTATTTGTATGTGGGTATATACCCATATGCCTCAACAATAACAATTTGATACAATCCTTTTATCATATAGAGACCAACAAGTAAACCAGTTCTCTTGTAAAATATTCGTCGCCAATTTTAAATGTACTGAGCGAGATTCAGCCCATCAAGTATTCACAACACTGAATGGGAATAAAAACACGTTTCGCTATCAGCTGACCGACTGGTTCTGGTATGCATAAAATTACCACGCCGTTGTTTTTTTTATTTACATTACCTCATCGGCCGCGGCGATTTTTACGAATTATTATTTCATGTCTGTCTTACCTGCCCTTCTGTCTCGCTAAAGAGTGTTGTTACTGTCACACTTAAAACATCCATTACACGATGCGACTTAAATCATGTGAGGATATAAGACAGGCAGAACACATCGACGAACGATATTCTAGCCTTGTGGTTCGAAGGGCCTACCTCCGTAATTTTTGTGTCAGCGATGCAATACGAAAATGTTTTTTTTTTTATTGTTCCGTTGACACTGACATTGGATCGTCTTTTTTATATAAAATTGGAAGGAAAACGAGCAAGCGGGTCACCTGATGGTAAGTGATCACCACCGCCCATAAACACCCGCAAAACCAAAGAGATTGCATAAGCGTTGCCAACCTAGATGGCTATGATGGAATATCTCTTGTGCCAATAATTTTACCGGCTGTCTTGACTCTTGATCTCCACGCCGGTACAATACAGCAAGCACTGCTGCTTAGTGGCTGGATTAGCACTGGACAGAACTGCATAAGGTCCTACCACCCGCAAATTCTCTAGCGATTTTTAATGATATTCTAATGGTAGCGACTTCTCTAGCGATGTGCTTCGGCGACGGCGGTTTCGCTACAAATCAAGTTGGAAGGTTAATTTAACCGTATTCATGTATTTTGTTTGTAAATGTTGTTAGAACAACAACAGATATTTATTATTGTGCACCACGCGAATAATACAGAAAAATGTAACTAAGCAAATCAACAAGGTTGTAAAAATGCTACTACATAGTGATATTACATTGTTTCGGATATGATTAAGACTGGTTTACTATTCAATTATTACTTTTGCTTATTTGCCTTAAGTTTACACCTGTCAAGACAGTGCAACGTACCGAGCACACAGAAAACTGTTGAGCGAGACGACGCATTATCTCGCCATTCTCACCCAATCCCTCATTCTTTCTGTAAACTTTGTATAAGGGCTAAGCTACACTGTGATTAGTGTAAGTGCGAGTTCATACATGTGTTTAGTGCGAGTAGCAAATATTATGAACTCGCATTTGCACTATCAAAGTGTAACAGTCGCATCGTGTAACCAGAGCTTAAGGAGTAGATTCCATCACACGTGTATTAACCTCTAAACAGACGATTCCGGGTATTAAGAACCTTTCATTATTTCCAAAGATTTACCGCAAAGATTCACCAACAGATTTAATACTCTATGCGTCTCCAATAAGGTTGACAATGCTTTATTATTTTATTAGCTGGTCGGCCGGCTTTTTTTTGCAACTCGAGTTCGAATTGAAGAATGAGCTGGCGCCAGTAAGTTACCTAAGGACGCCATAATTCACAAAGTTAACTATAGTATCTTTTTTAATGCGAAGACTGAATTGACAGGTAAATATGGGACATGCTAAACAATGTACGAGATGAAATGTCAGTTTATCATTTTTCTTTCTACAGAGTTTTAAACTTGGCAATGATTAAGATAATAGATATTTCCCTAGATATTGAGTATATGTACTTTGATTGAAATCCTACTTAAGGCCGGAACACACCAGATGCGTGCTACGTAGACACGCGCGTGTACACGCCGGTTGTAATGTATGGAATTATATTTAGAGATGGCACATCCCTTGCGTTGCGTTTACGTAGCTAGACGCAGCGAGCTGGAGCCGTGCGGGATACGCATCTGGTGTCGCCCAGTCTTTAGTAACACGTTATAATGTTATGTTAGCTCGGGGCCCCATATTCGATATCGTCTTACTCGTAGTCTTGAGTCTTTATCATCTGAGACGGTTTTTAGTCAATTAGAGGCCCGCTCAGCTATACCTACCGAAGACAATAGCTACTCCTCGTTAGTATGAAAATTCCATTATTTAGATTTATTGTTTCAACAACTAATCAACAGACGCGTAAACGTTTTATGATATGGGACTGTAAATAGGCATCTTATGTGCTATATATAAACTTTATATGTTTAAAAGGTTACGTCAGCGGACGTGAAGACATTTATAAGAGGCAGGATATAAACAGGATTTGGGTAGATAGCTAGAAGATACACGTGTTACGATATTTTGTTTGAGGCCGTACCTACCCATAATTTAAATAATCTTGGGAAGTTGACATTTTGTCAAAGGATATTTAATAATATCAAGATGTTGGCACAAACAAAATTCTTCCATAGTGTCAATTAGGATGATGTCGAGTTGAGAACAAATAAACTTTGCAGGAGATTATGCCAAATAGAGTCCGCAGCCCCCTAGATTTTCAACTTTTAACCTCATTTCAATAGCAGCTATTTGAAGTACTTAGCTATAAATGCTTTGGATTATTGTATTTAATCATGTAATTTAACAATATTTTTGTCGCAACGTGCACTTAATGTTCAGGTAAACTAAACTACCATCTAGAAATATCAGTTTTAATAGGTTATTAAAGATCTGCGGATTCGTATAGTACGCTAGGACTGGGAATTACGCTTTTATGCAAGTACCTGGCATGCTTATATGTGAGGATTTGTATGATATTGTAACAGATTTATGGCAACTACTTGAATAAAATAGAGCAAGCTACTAGCTTGTGTATTTTCGGCTTTCATGTGGTCACAGGCGGCGATGATTACTTACCATCATGTGACCCGCGTACTCTTTCGTTTTGGTGTTATAATATATACAAGCTTTTAGTCAGTTTCACTTGTATATAAAAATATAAACAAATCTAAGGCCTGTAGTTTTGGATAGTTCTCCAAAACAACAGCGTACCAGACAATGTGATAGGCACCTAAGTACAGTCGTATTGAAATAAAGTAATCACGCACGTATTAGTAATAGCATGACTTATTGCTCGACATGTTTCGGACCAGTCCGTGGTCTTTACTCATGACCCCCGTGTAATTGTCCTGACCATGTTGAGTAGAGTCGACTGGTCCGAAACATGTCAAGCAATAACTCAGCTTTAAATTCGCGAGTGATCGGTTTATTTCTATATGTCTGAATCTCACGGTAGTTTTATGTTAAAGTACAGTCAACAAAAACGCTTTTCCTTAAAATTAAATTTGTTTGTTTACAGACGTAGCGGCTATGACTCGGAGAGTAGCGAGTATTCAGAAGACTCGGCTGCGGCCTACGAGGATGTCACGACTACAACCAAAAGCGTTGGGCCGAGGAAGAATATCAACAGGGGCAGGTGGACCAAGGAGGAGGTGAGTCCCGGGGAGGGCCAAGATAATTTCGCTCGAGTCTAAAGTTTTCTTCAATAGAAATGGCCAATGTTTTTTTATACAACATGGGAAGGCATACGAGTAAGTAGATCACCTAAGTGATCACCACTGCCCATAGACACCCGTAACCACTACACCAAAAATATTGCAGATGCGTTGCCAACCCAGAGGGCTAAGATGGAATACCTCTTGTGCCAGTAATTTCACCGGCTGTTGTAAACAAACCAATTTACCATTATCACTTCGTAATCAAGCACTTTTGAACCAGTGTGATCCCATTACCGATTTATACACTGTTTTTATATTTTTATTCGTATTCAATCAAAATATTATGACACTTTTGTTGAAAATTGGAGATTATGTGTTCCTTAGGTGGTTAAATAATAAATGTTAAATCTGCGGGTCGATTTTTGACTTTCCAGCTCTCGACACTCGCCAGCCGCGGGCCAGTCAAATACGCGAGCGTATATTGTAGCCGGCGCTGATTGGCGCGCGGCTGGAGAGTATCGAGCGCTCGCAAGTCAAAAATCACCCCACTGACCTCTTGTTCCAGGACAAAAGGCTCAAAATGTTTGTGAAGATGTACAATGAGAACTGGGAGCTGATTGCGGCGCAGTTCTCGGACAGGTCCGACGTCCAGTGCCAACAGCGCTGGACTAAGGTCGTCAACCCCGAACTAGTCAAAGGGCCTTGGACCAAGGAGGTTGGTGTATACCTGAACTAGTTTACGGATCGATGCATTCTGAACGGCAAGCACGCGAGCGCATTTTCTCGCTCAGTGGGTCTCTCTTACCGAGTTAGTTAGAAAAAGACCTACAAAGCGAGTTGCGGTACTAGCTATGTCTACTGATTTAAGGGATAAGCTTCTAAGGGATAATGTTGTGATTTGGTAAACAAGTGAAAACTGTTTTCTTACCTGGCTGTCGCCAGATTAGAGTTTCGTTATTCTGATCTGTATCGTGTTGGTTGTTGGAGTTTGGTGGTTAGAAGAAGCTTAAAGAATCCGAAGATACTTTAATAATCAAGACGCTATTCATAATAAATAGCAATACGAGTTTTCTTTTACTTAATATAGTTGCATTATAGACAGAACGGGTCCTGCTTACATGTGTTTTCTTATTTTTCAATATAAGTAACACAAAAATATTCATATCTATTGCATCTCCATCTGATAGGTCTTTTCTTACCCAAAATATCACGACTGCCATAAGTAGTTGCCAGCAGATAGAAACAAAAACATAATCAAGAGTAATTGTAACTGGAAAAGAAATGTTAACAAATTATTATATGGGTGAGGTATAGAATAGAGCCTCCAACTCAGAGACACTCAATCAGTGGCCCGTTTCACTAAGCTACAAGTTACAATTTTACAAGTCTAAACCGGCAGCATTGGTCAATAATGACCAATGACAATGGGCATAATGACCAATGTTGCCGGTTTAGACTTGTAAAATTGTAACTTGTAGCTTCTCGAAACGAGCCACAGGTATTGGTTAAGTTAACATTGGTGAAAGCGTTAATTATGATTTTAAACGCTTGCCGGGAAAACCCTAAGATAGCTACCGTTCCCAGAAGTAAGTAAAATGCATTGTTGAATCTCTATTTGACTCTATTTTTTAGATGAAAGGGAAACGGTTTACAATGGCGTGACGATGATCACCTTAGAAATGTTCACTTCACAACAGGGTTCGAAATTATCAAGATAATAACGAGCCGTAATAATTATCGGATAATTATCACCATTATTAAAATATCATTTGTTAAATTGTTTCATAAGAAATATCGATGGTTTATTGTCTCAAAACAAACAAAAATAACATTCGAGTTCACTTGGCTTTACGTAACACCAACTGACATTTTTTGTGAATTGGGGGAATTCCCGTGTCGCGACTAGACGTGCGTTCGGATACACGTAACAAGTGCGGAAATACACGTTTGGATACTTAGAATATAGTTCTATTTCACGGGCGCAATTTTTTGTTATTATCAATTGATAATTATCAACCTGTTATTATCATGATAATTATCGTGATAATTATCGTGATAATTATCATTGATAATTATCCTTTCGAACCCTGCTTCACAACTCTTAAATGTTATTTATCCTTAATGACAAAGGTCTTAACACAAATTTCCTTTTTATCCAGAAGCAATTACTGTAAAGCCCAAGTAAAAGTTGTAAAATGTTGCATTGGAGAAACAGTAATAATGATAGACTGCAAACAATTAAGATTTTATGAATGAACGGGCATGCATTGGTTGCTAATCAGTCTCTATCCACTGAGAAACTTAGTACGCCCATGTTTGCTGTTTTCTCTCGTTGCAAATTCAACCTCACGCCGGACGTCTTAAGCTGAAGTTTAGCACTCTCAAAAGCGCAATAAGATTCATGTGCAGAGTTCAATGCAGGTTTTCTCAACCATTCTCCTTACCATGATCCGCAGACCCCTAAAAATAAAACAAGAAAACCGCTTTGATACTTTTATTTTACTACTACTTACACGAGAAAGGGGAGATGGAGGGATGAAGGGAGAGTGGATGGAAAAATGGGAAAGGGAAGACCTCGGCGAACGTACTCCGTCCAAATCGGAGACATTCTGGAGAAAGGCCAGGTCAGGAGTACCCTAAACCGATGAGCCCGCATGAAGAATGTTATGAGAGTAAGTGAAGCAAAGGTTGTATGTCTGGATCGTTGGTAATGGAAATCCGTGGTCTCTGCCTACCCCTCCAAGGAACAAGCGTGACTTTATGAATGTATGTTACACGAAAAATGCGATCTCCAGCGAACACTCTGTCGAGCTATTCAAAGTTACAATTTTGTCCACGGACCCTGTCTAAGCCCTGTGGTCTTAACATGACGGGCCCAAGTTTAATTCCCTGAGTCTGTCAACCTAGTGTCATAACTCATAAGAAAGGGACGTATAAAGAGTTTAATAAGGTTACACTAAACTTCCAATTTTCCAAACTCTTTTTGTCCTGTTAGTTCCACTGGGATAGGATTGCGGACCCCTAGAAGTCTTCGAACCTTAGGTTCGGTAACCCTGGTGTAGTGAATCAGATATGCAACAGGACGTATTATGTTTGACTCACGGCGCAGACGCCCGCTGGCATAGCATACCTGCATCATTAATGTCCATTCATTGTTTTAGAGAATTCATCGGGTCTGTTTTCTATGCAAATAGGGTCTTCCTCATTCCTGAGGTTTATTTAGCTGTTTGTTTTTTACAAGTGACTTAGCATTCACTGCCGCCATTGTTTTTAAACTTTGGCCCAAAGAAAAATTAGGGTAATGGCAAAACTCGAACCTACAGCATCAGCATTCCGTGCCTTATTATGCTGATGTTGCAGGTTCGAGTCCTGCCATTACCCTAATTTTTCTTTGTTGTCATTGCATAGCATTTTAATTTCATAATTTGAATGTTTAACATTTAAAAAAAAATCGAAAGAAATTTCGGTTACAAAAATTTAAAGTAGAGAGACTATAAATTAGTGATCGAAAGAATTCAAGTGACATCCGAATATGAACTAACAGATGATAATAAAGTCATTGTTGATCGCATCACAGTATGAATATAAATATCTGGTATTCATAATGCCTTAGTTGTAGTACTTCCGAGAATTGAAACATGACGCAAAACTGGAATGCTAAGAAAACTGCCTCCATTTCCTTTCAAGTAAAGTCTTCTAGTAGTTTCATGTATGAAGAGAGGAATGTGTGTGAAGCCAGCAAGGGAAGTATGCGACAAATGGCGTTTTGTGTTCTCTGCCTACCCCTAAAAGAAACAGGCGTGAGCTTATAATAAAAGACAAGTCAAAGTCAAAACCTATCTTTCAGATTATGCCTACAGGAAGCACTTATGAATATCTATAATTTACCGCCATTAAGACTTCCATATGGCGTTTGATGGCTCAGTAGTCACAGGCTTGGACTGATGAAGTACCAAGATCGATCCCCAGCAGTTCCCATGTACTAATGAGTTTTTATAACTTACAACGCTATTATATTACACATCGTAAGGAAACCAGGGCAAAAACTGAACTCTTGTCAATTGTTTTCACAAAAAGAGACCTAATGGCGCCGAAGGCAGTTTCTTTGCAACTCCTATGGTTTCGGATTTTATCAAACTGTCTCACTTTAGAAAAAACTATAAACTGTAAAAATTAAAGTGATTCTTATTTTCACGATTAATATTTATGGTCGGCATGTTAAGTCATGCACTCGGTGTTTATTCGTCGTGTCATTCTCTCATATAGGAATGGAGTTGTTAGAACGGGTTACTCAACCGACAGGATGGTTAACAACTTGTTAGAAATGGTTAACGTATTGTATGATATACTTTCTTAACTGGAATTTAACGTGTAACGTCTACCTTTACCGTTCACTTGCAACATTTTTTTAGGAGTAGTAATTTTAAAGTTATTTTAGACTTAGGTTTTTCATTACTGCTCACTGATTAAGTAGGTGTTTAGATTTTGAAATTGAATTTAGTAATTTGGGTTACCGTTTTTTTACTTTTTTTGGTTTTTACTTTGTCACGTTTTTACGCCTTTTTAATTAAAATGAGCTGTTCGTTTTAGGTCAACCGAAACTTAGGCAGAAAGTTATGTAAGCAAATTAAATTAATTAAGCAAACTTGATTCGTATTTGGGAATAATTTCCACCAGTGGCCCTCATGTGACCGGCCAAGTTTAGTTTATCTCTATGGACGTATATACCTTTCTTATGACGCTAATTTGACAGAGACGCAGGGAGGGATAGGTTAGACTTTGGCCGATCGTGTTAAAGCCACATATATAGGAGCGGCCAAAGTGGCCAAAATATTACTATAGATAATATGTAATATCTTAAAACGCAATTACGTTTTTAACAATATAGTATATTTTGCTTAATCTTATTTTACTTTTTTATAACTACTATAGTTAGCCTAAGATTTATTTAAATAGGTAGTTTTTCAGTCTGAAGTTTTCGTAGGCGCAGCTATTTAGTCGGGCAGGTACAGTCGCCGTCAATTACACGGTGAATTTGTAGTTTGTTTGATGACGACTTTATTATCATGATATCCATTACATCTGATCGAAAATTACATCATGTCATTGTATACGGAACCAGTTCATCTCAATGAATTATTAACCCACGTATTTAGACCGTGACTCCTCGTGACCTTGACTCGGTCAAACGTTTTTTGTCTGTTTGTCAGTGACCACACGTGGTTGCTTGATGGATCGGCATATGTTTGCTAAAAATAATACCTAAAGGCTTTTATTTAAAATAAATTATATGTTTTAAGTGGCGTGGGACAAGTTTTGATGTAATTGTGGGGTATGAGTCAAGGCATCGCGGCTTGTAGTTAAACGATGATTTGAGAACAGGAATGCCTATTATTTCTTCCGGGGGCTTGAATTGAATAAATATATTTTGGGACAATTTACACCAATTGACTTAGTCCCAAATTAAAGAACTAGCAAACTAAGGATATCATAATGACGTTTATCGTGAAAAGGTTCCACAGTGGCCTATGAATGAATCAAATCGGTTGACTATAAATTGTTTTAAACTTTCGTGATTTTCACACATATCCCTCCACTCCCAGACCTTCAGTCTTCTCGTGACCGCGGCCGTTGAAACGTAGCCGAAACGTCGAGGTATATTAACAATGATTTCATCGGTTGACTACACCTGTGAAATGAGAGTAATGAATACCAACTCCCTCATTCCTGTCAATTTATATGGACAGAGAATTATTGTGCTGACATTGTGTTTCTAAACACAAATACACAATAATTAAATTTTATTTTTGGCAAAACTTTTTAAATTTCTCAATCTTAAGATACAATTTGGTAGGCGCAATTCATTTGTTCTTATCCTAAGATAGGCATGATCAAATTGAGACAAGGGCCTCTAGCCGACAGGTATGTTTTTTTTTTCCCTATAGTTCGATCCATTAATAATCGCTCTATTTAAAGGTACCTATTTACAATTACAAGCCTGTTAAATTGGCACCAAGTTTTTGTTCAAGCTTTTTCTTATTTCACATTGATTGTGGTCACGCGAAAGTACATTACAAGTACATATAAATGTACTCCTGCCTTATGGTGTTCTAAATTTTACAATAACATTGAATAATGGTAATTAATCGCCTTAGGGATAATAATATTAATGAAACTGTTAAAGTACTATGATTATTTATTCCTTTTCCTGTTACTAGCTCATTGATAAGTTGCAACTGTTTAGATTACTCACTGTATGGTTTTATTGGTTAAAATTAGTTTGATTTTTTTTTAATAATTATAGTAAGTTTTTCTGGACTTTTCTCTCGTCTCATAGAAAAACTACCTTAAAGGCCATACATATTTATAAAAAAAAAATAACTTATTATATTTGTTGTACCCACGACGGATGAAACATGTCCGCTTAGTAATTGTTGTTTCGAGATATTTAACACTGTATAATATATTGATCGTTTTAAAAATTTTGGTACATGTATATTTTAACGTAGAAATAAAAAAAAGAAAAAGTCTCAATTCAGTTTCATAATTGCCACCAAATGCAGATGTTCACAATGGTACTCCCAGGGTGCCTGTACAAAACCCATTGTTGTAAATAATTACAGTCTCACTCTCAAGTGAAATTACGCCAGCAAATGCAACGCCTTATTTCTTCCCGGCTCACGGGACTCTGAATAATATACAATTATTGATTGATTTGGCTCCAATTGGTGAACATCCAAAAGTGATTGACTCTAAGACTAGGTCGACGGAGCTCCGCGAGTCCCTATTTCGCGTAGTGACAGTTAAGGAGTGTTTGCGCTATTGGGGTTTGATTCCTTCAATGTGGGATCATTGCAATTGATTTTATCCGAACCAATTAGCGATGCAGCTAGGTTTTTGTACAAATGTTTGATAAAATATTTCTTTCTTTGTTGTGTTTTTGTATAAAATTGTATTGTTTTCTAATGGGGCTGACATGTTCAATTCTAATCAAAGCCCCTAAATAAATAAAGAATTTAAAAAAGTTAAGGACCTTTATGCCTTAACTTAACTCTAACCTAACTAAAATAGTGTAAGATTCAGGATTTATAAGTTTCAAGCCTCAGCTTGTCTGTCTGTCTGTACGTGGTTTCGTAGTTTTCTTCGTAGTTTTAGATGAACCGATTTCAATACGGTTTTTGTTAGGTAGCTGAATTAAACAAGATGCAAACGCTACGCCATAACATAAACGAAAACGAGTTAGCGCTTGTCCAGATATTTATCTTTTAAAGCACACCAGTGGCCCTAACATGACAGCCCAGGTTTAGTTTAACCCCTCCGTGTGTCTCTGTCTAACTAGTTTCATAAGAAAGGGATGCAGATAGAGATGAACTAAACTTGGCCAGTCATGTTAGGGCCACTGCGGTGTATTCAAAGTTTTTGCTTAGCGCAGTTCCACTTTAAATTTAACGCTATCTGTTCATAGTGTCCATGAAAGCGGAACTAACTGCCACTCTTTCGAAGCTAACTATTTGCTCGTAACGTATACAAATTCGTATTTTTTCCACCAATCGCCCACGCGACCCGTTCACCTTGTGTAGTAACGAATTTTCGCACGCCTCAGAACAGATGATTGGTCATTCTTTTTTGTCATGCGCTATTGTATTGAGGATCCTTAAAGGATGGGAGGGAAACCGAAGCCACACTGGCTTCTCTTTAATTGTTTGAAAGCTTGATAAGCAGTGTTTTATTTGTTTTTTTGTTTCTTATCTTATTAGAGGCTTAAATATATTAAATACGAGACCCTTATCAAATTTAGACTTTAAGTGCCTTACAAAATGTTAAAGTTTATTAAGTTTCTGATATCATAATTTATAGTGCTTATGTTTCTTAAGGGATAGTGATTCATACAGTCAAGGAATTTAATTCCCTACCCATTTCGTTGAAATGTCGTCTGACATTCGCAATGCATTAAGGTCGATATGTCAAGCTAACGTCTTGCTCTATAGCTCTTATGGTGACAGTTTGCTATATGCTATTGAACCTTAGGTGGGTTGGAAATTTAATTCCTTGACTGTACTTATTGTTTGCACGGCACTTGGTTTACAAAAATTGTATTTAAATGTATCTATTATGTTTACAATATTAGTAATGACACTAAATTACGGATTACTTGTTTATCAAAAAAAAAATTAAGCTTTCTCTGTGGTATATCATATAAGAGGATAAGTTCGTTTGTTACATTGTATAAATTATACAACTTGCATCTAAACTCTACGATATAGTTCTTCATTTTAATATACTCTTGTGTAATTCCAGGAAGACGAGAAGGTTGTAGAGTTAGTCGCCAAATATGGACCCAAGAAATGGACCGTCATCGCGCGCCATCTCAAGGGCAGGATAGGGAAACAGTGCAGGTGAGTGCATCTTCTAATTTTAACAAACCGCCAGCCTCTGGGGCCCTAACATGACCAAAGGCTTCAGTGTATACCTACGTACATTAGATACGTTTTACGGAACAAACATTACAGTGGCTGTCGTTTTAACCCGAAAATGCTGTGTTGTTGAAGAATTTTTATTTGGTTAAGTGTGATGCATAAAAGCGCCTGCTCCTTACGTTTGGGCACTTGCGTATAGGGACGTAGGTTTTCAGCATTACTGTGATTAAAAAAAAAAATGTTGATCAATTTGTAAGTTTCAATCTTCATCCCTACTATGATGTGCATACTGCTTTAAATACATTTAACCCTGATTTTTTTCTTCCTCAATGGTTATCAAAAACATTTTCAGCATGCATTGCAGTGGGTTCAGCTTATCGGTGTATAATTGACGTGATTTCTCTGACTTTTACAGAGAGCGATGGCACAACCACCTCAACCCCTCCATAAAGAAGACCGCGTGGACGGAACACGAAGACCGAGTGATATACCAGGCGCATAAGCAACTAGGGAACCAATGGGCCAAGATCGCCAAACTACTGCCGGGCAGGTAGGAATTAACTTTTTTTTTTATTAGCCTATATTTGTGTCCCACTGCTGGGCAAAGGCCTCTCCACAAGACTTCCACAACTCCCGATTTGACGCAATGTCAACCCAGTCCTTTTCAAACCCGTCCAAGTCATCCCGCCATCTCTTTCTTGGTCTGCCTCGTCGTCGCTGGCCGTTCTGCGGCACCCACCAAGTGGCTGTGCGAGCCAACTCTGTGGGTGCATGCGACAGACATGTCCGGCCCAGTTCCAATTTAGTTTGGCAGTTTTTTCTCCAACGCCGGCTATGCGTGTCTGTGAGCGCAGCGTAGTGTTCCAGATTCTGTTTATCCTCTTAACACCTAATATGCTGCGCTCCATCGCTCTTTGGCAAACCTTGAGTTTTAACTTTTTAAGGAATTAACTAGCAAATGTTAATGATGACAAAATGACAACCATCATTTCAACCCTGATGCATTCACTGCGATTATATCAGCTTCTCTACAAGATATGCGTCACGATAAACACTTTGAAACTATGGGATCTTTTGTGCAAATTTCAAATTACCTTTTTCCACCATAAAGTGTCTGCTGTTCGCTACGGCGGATATTTGGTAGGGAGTCCAAGCCTTTCGTACTGCAAATCTTTTCTCTACCTCGGGCACTCTTGAAAAAACCGTCGTGGTTATAGGTTGTTTTCTTTCTCCATCATGGCTGCCGCTCTTATAATTAATTAAGACTCTATTCTATTGCATAATTCTGATGAAGATGGTGTTAAAATATCAATAAAATTAACTATCTTTCATTAATTTCCAGGACGGACAATGCAATAAAGAACCACTGGAACTCTACAATGCGGCGGAAATTCGAGCCGGACCTACTCGATAGCTTCGAGAACCTTCGACGGAAAGGGCCCAGGGTAAAACGAGAAACTGTGTTCAGTGACCAAAGTGATACTCAAATGGTGCAAGTGCAAGTCGCGTATAACGATGTTAGTCGCTTTTTATGTTTTGTTCTTCCTTGTGACCACATACCATATATCCTCAAGACTCCGTTAAAACTTTAAAATTGGCCGCTGTCATTGGTGCGTTCGTTTGCGGTCGTATTCTACGTGACGTTCCTATTGAAGACTTGATCCTCGCTTATAGTTAGTTGACTGTATGCTTGGATCGCGGGGCGCCCGGCTATGTGGAGTCTAGAGGATATTGGTCTGTGCTGATGACACTTTGGCTTGACGATTGGGTGACTCTAAACCATTCTATACACTTTGGTAGCAGAATTTTGAGTAAATCTTAGAATTACCCATACGATAGTATACCTAACTTATATCATTTGAATTTGGATTTACTAGTCAGCCGAAGTGTCATAACATTTTTCTGGTGAAATATGGATGTTGCATTTTTGTCTTCTTACAAAGTTTATTAATTCATTCATAGTGGAAATGAATATTCGTCTCCACTATCTTCCAGATTAGTATGCATGTAAATTCTTTATAGTACAAAAAAAACATAAATGACAAAAGGAGAGACGGTGATGTATAAATGCGAACTTACCTCTTTAAGGGATATCTTCCAACATTAATTCTGTCATTAGTCTATGTGGGAGAGTTTTTTCGCCGCTGTCTTTACCATTCGGCAATAATAATGTCAGCTAGCACGTTCATCGTGCACATAAAACCATCCATCCCTCTCATACACGCTTACTGGTCAGAAAGGGATGTATGCTTTATGTCAGCGATAAAAAGTAGCATGCTAGGGCCTCAGGAATGTTTTGTCTACAGACTCAACTACACACCACCACCACTAAACAACACGATCGGCGCGCGTTTCGTCTCTGTACGAGGCAGCATCTAGATCTAACAGTACGACCGTTCGCTACTTGAACGAATGGCGTACTCAAGTCGCGAACGGTCGTACTGTTAGATCCAGATGATGCCTCGCAGAGGCGAAACGCGCGTCGATCGTGTTGTTTAGTGTTTAATGTTTTGTCGACTTGCTTAAAAGTTGTTTGTAACCGCGTGAAACTTTTGACACAACGCGACAGTTGTCATTATTCCTGTCATAACGAGGGTGGCAAAAACGTAGCAACTCTTACAGAATTTATGATTATTGCTGTAACCAATATTACGCCAAAGGTAATAACATATTGTGGCATCCATATTTGATCTGTCCTTTTCATTTTATTTGCTTCTCTTACTTTTGGGGCCGTCACACAATGACGAAAGATCTTAGATTTTTTTGTAGGTTAACTTGACACTAAAAGTAAATTGACCGTTTTTCGTGACTACTGACGACGTTTAACACACTCTGTCCCTCTTATTATTAAAAACTTACTAAACCCACTTTAACTAACATATGTTTTGTCTCTGTCATTGTGACGTTTGCTGTCATAAAAGGGACAAAATAGATGGTAGTTAAAATAAGTTTGTAAAGGTTTTTAAATAGTTAAGAGGGTATATTTTGCATATGCTTAAGTATAACGCCACAAAATTGGAAAGCTTCTTAAAATACTCAGCAATCAAAAATCCATGATCGTATACCTGATTACTTCTAAACAGACAAGTATAACCCTTGAATTTTTTGGTTTCCTACCGTGTGTGACGACTTCCATTTTTGGTCTCATTTATATTTTTTTGTTCTCATTGTTAGTGCTTACTTCATCTGCTTGAATTTACTGAATCCTTCATTAACATTTTTTCACGGGTAATCATCGTGGCCAGGCATTTCTACATACCTTGGCCCTAACTGACCGCCCAAGTTTTTTTAATTTCGCGACTCTGTCTAACTAGTTTAATAACAAAGGGACGCGCAGAGAGATAAATTAAACTTGGGCAGTTGTGTTGGAGCCACTTTAGACCCCACATCCAACTTGGCCTTGGATACTTCAACTCATATTGGCGCGCGGCGCCGTGTGAGTGAGCTTGTAAATATGCAGCCTTGATTTGTGTGGCAGTGTCGCGGCAGCCGTCGTCCGTCTTACGCACAACCCATATAACCAAATCTTGCCGTGGCGACTGAAATGTCTGTAACAAAATAATATGCACCTACATTCTGGTCGCTGATCAGTAATTGTTACTACCCTTAACGGCTGTGTGGTTTTATCCCCAAAATGTAGTAGTTATGTTTTGGAAAATCCCCACTGAAGAGGAGAGTGAACCCACCGCTCTCCATACAAACGGCGATAACGTTTTCCACCCTCGAAACCTTAACCTATACCCATGATTTTTTAATATGTTGTCATTATGCCCCAGAACTAGGTTTGTATGTTTTGATTTTTTAAATATTCTTAATAGTTTCAAAAATATTGACGCTTTTTTGTTTTGTATGAAACTCCTAAAATGCAAATATGGACAAATCTATTAAGAATATTTAAAAAATCAAAACATACAAACCTAGTTCTAGGGCATCATGACCACATACAAAAAAATCATTTCCATAGATTAAGGTTTAGAGGGTGGAAAACGTTATCGCCGTTTGTATGGGGAGCGCTTTTTGGGGCTGGGTTCACACTCCTCTTAATGTCTACTTGAAGAAACTAATCGGTCACTGCGACTAGATTTATTACTAGTGTTGTAACACGCAGATGTCACAGCTTCTCTATGACTACAGAAATGGTTGTATGGGAAATTAAACCTGCATAATATATTTACAAGCATAACCATAAGGCCGCGCGCCAAGTTGAGTTGAAGTATTTACATACATCACACATATATACATATCGCACCTTTAGAATTAAAGCGACTCAATTCTGAATATGACATTTCCCAAAATTAAACCCTATGTCTTTTAATTAAGGTGAAATTTTGGGACGTGTCTTATTCAGAAATGGGTCGCTTTAATTCTAAAGGTGCGATATATAGATTCATAAAATGGTGTTGCGTAGTGTTCTATAATTTTGCTTTGCTTTCTTCATGTGAATAACCAAAGTTAATGTTTGAGAATTACGTAATTAACATAATGTGTTACGTTGGTCACTTAAAGTCCTAAATCTGTTTTTTTTTAATAGTGCCGAAAACAAATTTATTTAAGTTTTCTAATTTAAGAAAAATGGTATCATCCTGAATTAGGCACAAAGACAACAAATAACCTTTTTTAGATACCAATTCCGTTTTGGTGTTAAATGAAAACCATTTTTTTATTTATTTATTAAATATACAACAAAAAACTTCATTCTGGTGACCGCATCACCTGTGGAGTGCAATTTTTGAATCTCACTGTATGACTAAAGCTCACCAAAATGGCCGTTTTTCATAGAGATTCGACCATTTTGGTGAGCTTTAGGCAACTGGTGAGATTCACAAATTGCACCTCTGATTAGCAGTGGTAGCCGCTCATAGTTCGATTATCGATAGTTGACCTTGAAGAATAGTCACAATATGAGACCTTTACTATTGTCAATAACATCGATGTATCACTTGTTTGGTGAAATGGATACTATTGATTGGTTGTAAAATATTATCGAGACTATTAACGTACTTATTTCACCAAACAATCTATACTATCGATAGTGTCGGTCCATCGAAATGAGAAAACTAAAGAACTGTGTAGAACGCAGTGGCAGAGTAGCCGACCATAGTCTATTTGGTAGACTATGTTGGATAACCTGAATAAAACTGTATGTGCCAATTGTCAAGTAAACAGCTCTGCGTTTTGTACGTTTTAAATTGGCGTCATATTCTTATTTCTGCTATCTGACGCCTGTGTCGCTGCTAGTTAGAAAACTTAGAAGCACTTTATTCACTTACGATAAGATTCAAAGTTGTACCAATGACTAACTATTGAAAGCCCCTCTTCACCTGCTTCACCCCGTCGCAAAGTGGTGACGCTAGGCTTGTAACAATCCGAACAAGTAGGCAGATCTATTGTCTTATATCGATGTGTCGGTCGATAGTCCGATATATTGCTGCAAATTACATCAGGGCCGCTGGGCTTTCCTACTACACATAGAAAATACTTAACTAGCTACAGCGCCGACTTCGCTCATTTCAGGAGTGGGATTCGTTCAACGACTCCAGCCAGAGCTGCTCGAGCCAGCCCGCGTCCAAGGAGGTGCTGCGCTTCCGGCAGCGGCTGAAGGAACAGCTGAGCAGCATACAGCAGCAGACCATGATACTGACCAAGTCGCCGGAACGAGGCAACCTGGTGGCCGCGGACACCGTCGAGATATGTGAATCGCCGTTCAAGTGAGATTGGCAATGATATTATAATGCATGTATGTATAGTCTACCAAGAAATTGCTTGACCACTTTTCGACCGTATTACAAAGGGATAAGGTTCAAAAGTGGTCAAGCAATTTTTTGGTCGACTATACAGATTCATACTAAATGACAGCAGAAAAACGGCCCGACATGAGAATACAGGTTGGCGCCAATGTTACAAATGCAAATTATTAGTTTACCATTTATAGCCATTGGATTTACAACTTTACGTCTAACTGCATAAAATAATAATTAATTGAGTTTCGTTGCAAATAGGTTTTTTACAAAATAATAGTATTGACAGCAGCGCCGTCGGTCCGACATACTGACAGCGCGAGCGATTGTCGATTTACTCTTCTTTTTATCCTACTTTGATACGCCATTTTTAAACACTGACTAGAAGTCCATATTACTTATAGGTCAATGGAGTTCGGAAACTTTTTTATACAACCGGAAGGCAAACGAGCAAGTAGGTTACATGATGGAAAGTGATCCTGATTGCCGCTGCTTATAGACCTGCAACACCAAATATATTGTAGATGCGTTGCCAACCCAGAGGGTTAAGATGGAATACCTCTTGTGCCAGTAATGTCACC
Source organism: Ditula angustiorana (assembly GCA_963691745.1). Taxonomy (NCBI): domain Eukaryota; kingdom Metazoa; phylum Arthropoda; class Insecta; order Lepidoptera; family Tortricidae; genus Ditula; species Ditula angustiorana. The sequence goes on from OY829495.1 coordinate 6,594,785, forward strand.
GGCTGTCTTGTGCTCCACACCGGAAAACAAGTGTTAAGACAACACTGTTGCATAGTGGCGGGACTAGCGAGCAACATGGTCCGGAACACAAATGTTAACAGAACACTGCTGCTTAGCGGCTGTATTAGCGAGCAAAGAGCAAGGTGGTGGTAGCGATCCGGACGGACCTTGCACGGAGTCCTACCACCCGCAAAACTTTTTTTTATGAAAAAGTGACAAAACGAGGCAGCGGGAAGTGATCACCGCCTATAGGAACCAGCGATTCTAATAGTATCGCTGTTCCGTTGCCGCCCTGTAGGTATCCTTTCCTGTCTGTCCTTATATCTTCAGCCGCTTACTCCTTGTAAACCATGCAACGGATTACGATACGGTTTTCACCGTTATGTAAATAATTTTTACAGGTTTTTATCCTAATTGCAGCCGTGCGAAGCCCGGACGGGTCCCTAGTGTAAAGAAAAAAAAGAAGGAATAAAAGTGATCTATAAAATTGTATAAACGTTTCAGATTCATCAACCTCGAGACGCTGCCATCAAATTCCCCCATAAAGAGCTACCTGGCGCACGCTTCGTCGAGGTCCGACAACAGAGATGACGTCGGTAAGTGGTTTGGTATTAACCAATGATATTATAATACATGGATGTTCAGTGTCATACTAAATGACAGCAGAAAAACAAACCGACGTAAGAATACAGGTTGACGCCAATGTTACAAATGCAAATTATTAGTTTACAACAGTTGACAACAAACGCTAAAAAACAAAATAAAATAAATGTTTAAGGGGCTCCCATACAACAGACATTATTGTTTTGCCGTTTTTATAGATAACTAGCTTTTGCCCGCGGCTTCGCACGCGTTAAATTTGTAGTTATACAATTCCCCTTTCCCTATACTGTGAAGATTCAACTTCACATTAGAAATCTTGAAATTATCAGTGGTTCTCTAATATATTAAATTAAGCATGTTATTATACATATAAACCTTCCTCTTAAATCACTCTGTCTATTAAAAAAAACCGCATCAAAATCCGTTGTGTAGTTTTAAAGATCTAAGCATACATACATACAGACAGACGCGGGAAGCGACTTTGCTTTATACTATGTAGTGATGGTACGGAACCCTTCGGACGCGAGTCCGACTCGCAACTGGCCGGTTTTTATAATATTCTCAAAATCCTTTTTCTTCCAGTGACGTACGCCGTCCAGCCGGATTCGAGTAAAGAAATCGTCGTCCCCTCAGTGTACATGAGCCCAAAGAAATCTTCGGTCACCAACAGCCCGCCGCCAATTCTGAGGCGGAAGCCCAAGAAAAACCATATGATCACGCCCAACCACAATGTGAGTTCATGTATTGTATCGAACAAATTATTTTACTTACTAAAACTCAACACATTCAATGCCAGGGGCAGGGGGGTTGCACTCCGTACTGTAGGTGCGCTCGCCGCATTACCTATGGCATAGGTTAATCGCAGTAGGTTGCCGGCTTGCCGCGCGCGCGCCCGCTCACTCTGTGTCGCGCGTTATGATAGTATTACAGTAAGCAGCCCAACCCTAGCGGTGCGCCAGGGCATTGCGGGTGGAAGGCGGGCGCGGGCGGCGCCTTCCTTTTGACGCTTGCCGCCTGGCGAATGTTTATGAAGTAATACGAACTTTTTGTGCCTGATCATTAATTCGTTTAATGGTGGTCGAAAAAGAGAAGTTTCTGTTCGTTAGTACTATTATTTATTCTGTGCCAGGGGCTCCGATATTGGGTTATCTATCTGTAATGATTTTTGGCTACAAAAGCTTAAGTGGCAGTGAAAGTGTTAATTAAGAGAGCATCATTGCATAAACATCGGTCTACTCGATTACTGCCTCCTAAAGCCTACGGTGGCTCTTACCCAATGATATTATATTGCATGGATGTACAGTGCCATACTAAATGATAGCAGAAAAACGGACCGACATAAGAATACAGGTTGACGCCAATGTTATAAATGCAAATTATTAGTCTACCATTTATAGTCATTGGATTTACAACTTAACGTCTAACTGCATAAAATAATAATTTATTGAGTTTCATTGCAAATAGGTTTTTTTACAAAATAATAGAATTGACAGCAGCGCCGTCGGTCCGACAGACTGACAGCGCGAGCAATTGTCGATTTAGTGTACTTTTTATCCTACTTTGATAGGCCATTTTTTAAACACTGACTAGAAGTCCATTACTTATAGGTCAGTGCTCTAACCTAATCAATCAGTGTCCTGTCGTTTAACGGGTTAACAGTGGAGGTGCAGGTTTGACTGTGCCTTTTGTTCCCTATGACAATTCGACTGCCTTTAAACCCGCTAACTTTCTGACATTGATGCCCTGTGATTCTTAAGAGTTGAAGCAGCACGCATGAATTCGTTAAAACCAGTATTTGAAGATCAAACATATAATCTACTTTAAAAATGAAAGGATTTATTTGTTGGGGAAAGGAGTAACGAAAGGGGAAGAGGCGGACTTGTAATCTTAAAAGATTCTGTAATTGGTTTTGTTGACGTTACTGAAGATGTCTATCTGTATTTGCAATCTGTTTGTTCTCCGAAATCAATAAATAAAATTCATGTTAACCTGAGTTAAGATGGCGGCAGGTCGCAATGAAGAATCTAGTTTTCTCTTCATTGGTAGATCATAGACGCTGTCGAATAGAGGTCCCAGTTGGTAAGAAGTGAGATATCTCGAACATTGTTTCCTTAAATCCTTACAAATTACTTATGAACCCTTATTTTGATTTCAGTCCTGGGCAGACACTATAAACAAAGCGTTGGAGACTACGGGAGCGACACCCATCAAAGCTTTACCATTCAGCCCTTCCCAGTTCCTGAACTCTCCCGCCGCATTGTCTTTCCCGCCTTTCGACGCCACGCCCCTATCTCATCAGTTGCATGCTAAGGTAAGACCACGTGATATTATAAGCTTTTACTTGCAATATCCGTATGTATGTAAATTCTTTATTGTACAAAATAACATAAATGACACGAAGAAATACAGTGATGTACAAAGGCGAACTTATCCCTTTAAGGGATCTCTACTGCTAAGTATGTTACTGTCTGTTTTAAAATTTCGTTTCGGCTCGAGGGTTGCGTTTAAAATAAATATCTTGGGACAGTTAACACCAATTGATCTAGTCACAAAGTAAGCAACTAAAGCTGCTTGTGTTATGGGTACTAGACAACGGATATACATACTTATATAGTTAAATAGATACTTAAATACATATAACATCCAATACTCGGGTACAAACATTCGCCCCTCCCGGGAATCGAAATTGGAACCTCAAGCTTTGTAGTCAGGGTCACTAACCACTAGGCTATCCGGTCGTCAAATTGCCTTATTAGATCGAAGACAAAAATTAAAAATACAGTTTTCTTTTAATTAGTTCTTTAAATTTTGATAACAGACTAATTTTAGTCATTGACTTGTTTCCAGGACTGGGGTCCGCTGGCGAGCCCGCTGCTCCACACGCCGACGCCTGCGCTGGCGTCGTGCAGCCCGAACCTAACGCCTATCAACAGCAACAGCAAGCCTAGCCATAACACACCCAAGTGAGCTTACAACACATCAGTCAGATTCGATGCTTAATAGACGGTTCCTGTATTTAAACAACACAGAATAAATAATAGTACTAACATACAGAAACTTCTCTTTTTCGACCGCGATTGAACGAATGCCAACTTTATTAACACACGCAAAAAGTTCGTATTACATCATACAATTTCGCCACGCGGCTCGCGTCAAAAGGAACGCGGCGCCCGCATCCGCAACTCACAACGACACGTTAGGGTTGCGCTGCATTCGTTTTCAATTACACTGACATGGTGAGGGCGAGCGAGTGGGCGCGCGGCGAGCCAACAACCTACTGCGATTTGCCTACGCTGTAGGCAGGGCGGCCGAACGTACCTACAGTGCGGAGTGGAACCCCCTGCCTATGGTAAAATTTTGACATAATTGTCATGAGACATCTGTCGAAGTTAAACGGCTTTGGTGAATAAAACGATTCGTAGTTTGAATACAGGAACGCAGCATAATAAACGAAACTTTTAAAGATAGAAAGAAAAACATTTATTTAAGACTATTCAACACGAAACACACACATACACACACCACACAGAGTAAAATTAAAACAAACACAGTTACGTTTGTGTTGAATATATACAAAAAAGGCCCCACGCAGCGTACTGCCTCGGTAAAACCGAGACGCTGATTTTCGGTGGGACCCTTGAACCAAACCTAATCGATGACGACACGAATGAAAGTGAAATTTATTTATTAATTATACCAGCGTTTGTTAACCTTTTTTGTCCACGGACCCCTTAGGAAATCAAGCACAATTTTATGGACCCCCTTAATAAAAAAAGCTACAAATTAAAAAAAAATATGCGTGCGTAGCGATTAGTAGACTTTTGGTGGCTTTTATTTATGATTGTTTAATGGACCATAAATACATAGGCTCGCGGACCACGGGTTAAGAAAATGACTTATACAACTCAATTAATAAAACTTACCCTATAATTTCCAGAACGCCGACCCCCTTCAAAATAGCAATGGCGGAGATCGGCAAGAAGTCGGGGCTCAACTACGAGCCGTCCAGCCCCGGCCTGCTCGTCAAGGACATCACGGAGATCATCGAGCGCGAGGAGTCCGACGGCACCGTGCAGCTTAGCGACTCCATGCTCTCGGCCTCCGCGGACCAGGACGGGACGGCTGTCCAGGTACGTAAACTACTATTACCATCGAAATGAGAAAACTATAGAACTGTGCACAACGCAGTGGCAGAGTAGCCGACCATAGTCTATTTGGTAGACTTTGTTGGATAACCTGAATAAAACTGTCTGTGCCCATTAGGGTTGCCAACCGTACTATATTATATAGTATTGTACTATATTTCGGCTCTCCGTACTATATACTGTTGAACTAATATATAGTACGCAAATATACTATATTTCGAGTACTTGTCACGTTACTAAAATATATCTAAGTAATACATTGACGAATCGAAACGACATTCAGTCAGATCAGAGTGAAAAGCGGGCGCGTACATAAGTTCCAAAATATACTATATTATTTTGAGGCGTACTATATATTTTCTTGGCTTATTCTCAAAAATACTATATTCAACCGAAAAAATGTTGGCAACCCTAATGCCAATTGTCAAGTAAACAGCTCTGCGTTTTGTACGTTTTAAATTGGCGTCATATTTTTAGTTCTGCTATCCGACGCCTGTGTCGCTGTTAGTTAAAAAACTTAGAAGCACTTTATTCACTTACGATAAGATTCAAAGCTGAACCAAGGGCTAAATATTGAAAGCCCCTTTTACCTGCTTCACCCCTTCGCAAAGTGGTGACGCTAGGCTTGTAACAATCCGAACAAGTAGCAGATCTATTGTCTTCTTATATCGATGACTATTACTTACGAAGATAAATTAGGTGAACAAAAAGAAAGTTTCATCGCTTCTACATATAATGCTGCTTTTAATGTGCGAAGTGAGTTCTTAGGTTCAATTTCGGGCAAAGAGGATTGGGTGGCGTTTGTATTTCGGTTTTGTTTGAGGATAATTGGAGTATTATTTGATCCGACAATTTTTTTTGAAGATCGCCGCCGCGTGTTTATTGTTAGTACCAACAAATTTTAGCAGTGTTTCCGTAAAAGTGGTTCAAAGGGTTGCCTAAGCCATATTACAAAAAAATAGTAAAAAAATTAAGAATGGTTGTAAGAATTCATAACATAAAAGTATCGTGAGATTCAAACATATTGAAATAAACGGATCACTCACGTATGTAAAGCAAGAGTTCTTACTCATTAGTCCCTAGTGGTCCCCGGTGGACCCCAGTTCTGCTAGCTCGGCTGCTAGGTGTAGGAGCTCGGGCCCGTAGTCATCGACTGGCCACGTCTAGGGGCTCATAAGTAAGGGTCACGGACTGATCCGAAACATTTCGAGCGATAAGTCGGCTTTAAAGGGACAAAACATAGCAAACGCCCGAAGCGCGCGTCTACTGCGTTCTGTGCGCTCCGTTAAATTGTAAAGAATGGTATGTGAAGAATTATAGCAAGCGGCCGCGGCGCCGCCGCAAATGGAACGCGCGGCGGGCGCGCGGGCGCTGCTCTTTTGCGGTCGAATCGCTCGTGAATAATCTTTTCTCTTTTTTGGTTTTTGTTGTTTCCTCCATAGTAATAAAATAACAATTGCGATTACTCCAGCTTAGCATATTGACGGCTCCAAAGTTGTATCATCCTAGCCGCCCAGGCGCGCGCTCGCCGCACGTCGGGCGCTGCGTATCCGTTCGGCGAGCGCACGGATACGCGGCGCCCGAGGCGCTTGCTATGTTTCGTGCCAAATACGTGAGTTAAAGGTTCGATTTGAAATCCCAAAAAAAAGAACTGGGTTCATAAATTAAGCGTTCTTATCTCCACGTCTGCCTGCGCAGGTGAACGATTCCGGCATAGGCAGCCTGAAGCGGCGCGCGTCCGAGCAGGGCAAGGAGAACCAGCCGGGCAGCGCGGGCGCCGGCCACAAGCGCGCGCGCAAGGCGCTGGCGCACGGCTGGGGCGCCGCCACCAGCACGCCCAGCGCGCGCGCCGTGCCCGACGTCGCCTTCATCGTCGAGACGCCCGTGAGTGCCACGTACACGCTATAGGGCAAGCGTGAGCGGCTAGACTAGCGACCAAGGCAGTGGTAGCGATCCGGACGGACCTTGCACGAGATCCTACCACCCGCAAACATGTAATAACACGACACAAAGAAATTCTACAGTTCTTCCGCCATGTTGAATTTAGAATGACGTCACACAGCTAGCTAACCATGCATTGTCATCCAAACTAAACGTTTATACACAATTTCAGCTCAATCGGTTAAAGATATCTGCTTCAAAGTTGAGTTGCAAGATTCCACCCCCACAAACTACTACTAGTAAACCACTACTAGTAAGTAGTGGCAGCTTCATTGGTTTATGTAATATATAATTATGTCTAACTGTAAGAATCATGTACCGTTTGTGCCCGAATAAAACATTAAAACATTAAAACAAACATAGCTCTTGCTCTTTGTATGTCCCTAATGTGATACTCCTTTCACTCACTCAAAGGTTAACTGGAAGAGATCCCTTAAAGGGATAAGTTCGCCTTTGTGCATCACTGTATTTCTTGTCATTTATGTTATTTTGTACAATAAAGTATTAACATACATACATACATAGTTGCATACACACACATGGCAACTTTAATAAAAGCCTATAACAAATTAGGGTAACGGCCTACCTGAGGTTGGAAATGCGAGTCTTCCCACCTGCAACCTCAGCATTCCGTGCCTTGTGTTTGCCAAATTCACCACATTACCGACTATCACATCCTGCTTAAAAATCAACACTACTTGATTTAAGCAAAATAGCGGAAGATTGGTGACATCTTAACATTACATCCTCGAACCATGGCTCTGATACTACCACAGATACATTTAGTACTTAATATTACACACCAACATAGAGTTTCTTTGTGGTACCTTTATTCCTTTCTTTTATTTCCTTCCTTTATTTTATTTAAAATCGCAAAATGTATTTTTTAATCACGCAAACGTGTGATGCGATTGCCAGTCGGATTGCGTCTAGTTCAATTAGGCGACGTTAGCCTAATTTATGACGTTCATGCGCTAGAGACCGGTCACCTATCTTGCGCTATTTCATTTTAATCAACAAGGCATGTATATGCTATTTGTAATAGAAAAAAATGAAGTAAAATATTAACACCGATGTTCTTCCAACCAACGTGTGCTAATGTCATCCCCTTGTTACAGAGCAAAACGCTAGCCGGCGACAGTTCAGTCATGTTCTCGCCTCCTTCGATCGTGAAGAACTCGCTCGCCGAAGAATCTACCAGCTTACACAGTCTGATGAGCGAAAACACGCCCGAAACCATCAAGTACGAAGACCATGACATCGAAACGACGATCACTGAAAAAACAAAGGTACAACACAGGTCCTTAATCCCTACTAATCCCGCACCTAACAACCTAGCCCCTAACATGTATTACTATGAAACGGAAAACAACCAAACTGTCTTTAGGAATATTACTAATATAGAATCCCCTAGGAGCTTCGCAAGGCTCAACGCGGAACGACTTCGAACGATCACCGCGGTCAATGAACTGATTCCTTGTGAGAATACGAATCTTATAGCGCCTAAAGAAGTACTAGCTAACGCGTTAGCTGATCATATTTATAAAGTGACCAATCAGAAGCCGTCTACGTCGCGGATAGATGAGATATTAACCAATAAGATTATGAGTAGGACAGCCAGCGCTGATTTCACGCAGAAAGAGAATCAGTGGTGGCAAATGGAAAATAAAGATTCGGGGCAGAATGACGAAATGTTTTCTAGTGATTATTATGTGTTTTCTGACATGTAGTCTATAATTTTTTGATATAACGTTTAATAAAAAAAAGCTGTGTAAAACATTTTTTATCTAAGTTGAGTCGCGTATTAATTTTATTACGGACTGCGAAGCTATCGTGATTTTAAAGTTTAAATTATGTCAATTTTAAATGATTTTTGATTAATTTCTTTTTGTTTGTTAGGGTTTTATTAGTTTTAAACGCACCAAAACAACGTTTAACGAGATTAGAACGTAGGCTACCAAAGATGATAAACTTCATCAAATGAATCGTTGTGAATTTAATATATTGGTAAAAAGTAATTATAAAATAAGGTAATATTAAACGAAAATATACCTCAAGTTTACCATGCACCAAATTATTTAAGTTGTATTTTTTAAGTAAAATTAAGAATTTCAAGTATTAATATAGGCGTATAGTTTAGTATAAATATTTGCGGTGTTTGTTGTACAAAGTTAATTTTCTAAACACTAACACAATAGGCTGTTACAGCAGTATTCAAAATTATCTTAGTCTGCAGTCTGTCCTCCTTATTTATAAACGTACACTAAACGTCCTTTATTTAGTTAATATTTTAACATTTGCTTGAAAAATATAACAAAACATATAGGAGGTTTGTAAACTTTTATGAATAAGATGGTTTGAGAGTGACTAACTGTTCTTTGAGGTGGAGTCGCGTAGCGATAAACATATTTAAACTAGTGAAAAATAAATAAATAAAAAATTGATCTAATTTAAAAAAAATCGGACGTGCATTGATAAATTTGGTACCTCAAACTTACAAAGTCGAAATAACTAAACTAATATTATCATTCTGCTAAAGTAGAATTCTTAAATATGAAATTGACTAACATTCCTCTATAGGCGACCCCCTCCTTTCCCCTATTTATTTAGAATTTGTTAATAGTATTTTGCTTTGTAATTTTTGCCTACAAAATATTAACTTTTTTTCATTTAATTTATCTGATTAATCGGCTAAATTGTCTCGCAGACGCGTTGGTTGTGGAGTTGTGTAAAACTATTTATTTCTATGGCATACCTTGTTTGTTAAAACTTTAACAATTTTAAATATAAATCGGCAGCTATACTTAAAAGAGTACTTTATTTGGAATAAACAAATGACATTACCCAAAAGTACCTATCCTATTCACCCCCACCCCCACCCAACCACTCCCCTCACAATATTGACAGGCCAGTGTTGTTTTTTTTTATTTATAAAAATCCTATTTATCTTGTTAAATCGATTGTTTTTTGTTACTATTTATATTCTTTAAAATATGTTTTAATTTATTCTATAGTCGTAGTGCGTATTATGGCAACATTTTGTATTAATTTGTGTTTTTTCTTTTTTTGAGTAGTTTAATGTCACTGTCAATATTGTATTGTATTCCACTCCACTGTCCAAAGAGATCCAATGTCATTTTTTATTTCAATAAATGTATTTTGGAACATTATTCTGTTGATTTATTTTTGAAATACCCTAGATGGTTATAGAAAGGAAGTTACAGTATGGCTTCGGCTGAAGAAATAATGCGCATACAAATTTTATTCACACGGTCTTATTTCAACACAGTGGCCCTGGACGGGCCCTGTAGGTATCCAAATTTTCCAGGGCTCTTCTACCCGACTGCGGCGAAGCCCAAATGGAGGATAATGATCTTAAGATTAGACCTAAAAGGCCTCTGTCGCTCGGGGCCCCATACCATTGATACGGCGGTAGCTACGTCCCTGTTTCGAGCGTAATAATGGTTTATGGACTTAAGGGCGTTCTAGAATGGCTTTGACTGAAATCTTTATTAGGTTTAAAATGAAAGCATTTTTTAAGGATCCTGTTACGATTTGGGATTCGTCTAAATACGAAGATTCCTGCGCTCATTCTTTTCGTAGCCATACTGTACAGACAACCAAATTGTTTTCTAGCCATTTAAGAACTTTTTCTCAATAAATGGCATTATGCTTCACAACGAATGCCATGTCACAGCGATCATTGATTGCGACAGGGTTCTAAGGTGGCTCACAATTGAAATTTGGTGACCGTACTAAACAGCCAAAAAGTGGCTAGATAATATTAACATTCTGCTAATAGAACACAACCAAGTTTGAAATTTGCCTTTAGTTGTATGAGGAATGCGAGATAAGTGATAACAGACTTACTTGAGCCATTAGTATCAAGTGATTTTGGGCTCAATATGAGATTCACTCAGCTGTCTTCAGTCAAATGCTATAGAGAAAAAATCGTTTCAAAAGCGGTCGCGTGGTACGAATTTCATACCACTGGGCCTACGTTTGTTTTTTTTTTTTTATGACATAAGAAGGCAAACAAGCAAGTGGGTCACCTGTTTTTGAATCTGTTTTTTATGAAATGATTGCTCCCGTCCAGACACAATAGATAATTATTCTATTGTTGTAACGGCTATAAACGTTTACCGTTGATGAAACTGTTAAGGCATTAAGCCCGCCTTTTGTACATTTAAATGTACTTTTCTGTGCAAAAATATTAAATAAAAAAGGGGGTTGAAATTAGTATGTAATCTACGTAGGTGAAGTGGTGGAAGCCACTCGTCTATAAGGGGTTTAGGCAGTGACGTAACTATACCATCTGGGGCCCGTGGCAAATTCTTTTGATGGGGCCCTATCAGTAATATTTTTGAGCTCGCGGGCCCCCGGCCCAAGAGGGCCCCAGACATTTGGCAGGCATTTTGCCAGCCCTGCAGCCCTATTGTTACGCCACTGTTCAGGGCTTGTTTCATAAACTGTAGGCATCGAGTTTCATTGCTATGGTATTATAGGTGCGCCCCTTGTCCGACGAGCCGGTAGTGCTAAAGAAATCGGCCGTTCGCTCCATCAAGTTCGAACGAGAGCCCGACATTAAGGAAGAAGCTGTAGAACTGATTTTCGTAAGTAGCTTTTTTTTTTTATGAAATAGGAAGGCAAACAAGCAAGTGGGTCATCTGATGGTAAGTGATCACCACCGCCTATAGACATCCGCAACACCAAAAAGATTGCAGATGCGTTGATAACCCAGAGGGCTAAGATGGAATACCTCTTGTGCCAGTAATTACACCGGCTGTCTTGCTCTCCATGCTGGAACACAACAGTGCAAGAACTGCTGCTTAGCGGCAGGATTAGCGAGCAAGATGGTGGTAGCGATCCGGACAGACCTTGCAAATGGTCCTACCGCCCGCAAAAATCTGAGTAGTAACTCAAAATAAAATAGGGCCCACTCGATTATTCTCGGTAAAACGAAAACATAAAAATATGTATGTACCAAAGCATTTATGTAGTAGGGATTTATTATTTGTTTACACATCAAATTAACGTAATAAAACCCTACCGTCGAGACGTGCATCGATAGAAACACATATTTATTTTCACGTTTTAATTTTACAGAGAAAAGCAAAGCGAGTCTAATTATGTTTTGAGTAGTTAATAATGCAGATGAAGTGACGTCTAAATTTGTTTTTATACAACATAGGAAGGCAAACGAGCAAGTGGGTCACCTGATGGTAAGTGATCACCACCGCCGATAGACACCCGCGACACCAAAGAATTACATTCAGGCGACGACCTTCTAAACTATGGATTATGCACGCTGTTCCGTACTGGAACACTATTTTATAGTTTCTATTTTTTTTTTATATGTTTCTTGATAATGAGACAACAACACAAGTTGGAAGATCGTTTTTCTCTTTTTATATATGTGGTATCCCTACGGTCTTCTAGCGATTTTCTGCTTCCTGTTTGGAAGCCGTCATTCCTCCGGGGATGGCAACACCGGCGCATACACAGCGCCTTCCGGCGGATACGGAGGGTCTTGTCAATCGACTAGACCAGTGCCTGTTAGTTGCGAGCGTGGCAAGCATCTCATTTTTTCTTCTGTTTCGTGTGTGCGTGTGAGGACTCTTATCCCTTGGAAGATACGTTTACCAGTGCCCTATGAACTCTGTGTACGTCATATTCAGCCTGACGACAGCCCTTGGACCCTTTGCTAAGCCCTTGGACCCCGAGGCGGTGGACGGACAGTTGCGGTAAGTCGCTTGGAGCTGTAGGAATATCGTACATATATATTTTTTGATCCGTTCGATCCGGATTGTATCTTTCAAGTTGTGTTATCTTGTCTCGTTACATTAAAATTGGTATAATTATCAATGAAAGATTCGCCATCTTTGCCGGACAACGAGGCAGACGCGCCGTCAGTATCCGTACCGAGCAAAATGTCGGACGATGAAAATCCGTGCGAACAAGATATTTTCGAAAGAGAACTCATCCTCGATGACCTCAAACGCACTATTCAGTTCGCAGCGACTGATCAACAACAGTTTCGCTCGCGAACTACCGATTTAGTGTCACACCAAAGAAAGTTCAATAAAGTACAGTCTAAAATTGAAAAAACGTTATTTAAGTTAAAACGTTTTAACAAAGAGGAACAGATTAAGATACGTAACGATTTCAACGACTTGTATTATGCTATAGTAACGCATTTAACAAATCTAAAGAAAGAGGAAGAAGAGCATAGACGTATGAGCCGTCCAAGTTTACCTTTCGCGGCTGCTCAACTTGATATGGTCAAAAAACTTCCTAATTTGCCGTTACCTACTTTCAATGGCGACCCGACAGATTGGCCGTCGTATTACGATTTATTTCGCTCACTAGTCCACTACAATAGCGCTTATACAGACGCAGAAAAGTTTCGGTACTTGCTTCTTACGATTAAAAACGAACCACATAATCTCGTCAAATCGATCCCCATAACGGACGATAATTATTCCATAGCATTGGAAAGTCTAGTGTCTCGATATGACAATAAAAGAGTAATCGCGTCGAAACATCTCGACAAAATACTTGATATCGAAACATGTACCGATAAGTCACCTCATAGCGTGCGAAATTTACTTAATGTTTATCAAGAAAACATTAAAGCACTGGAAGTTATGCATTTCCCTGTCAAGCAATGGAGTTTTATTCTGTTGAATATTCTATTACGTAAAATACCTATCAGTACTCGACGTTTTTTCGAACGATCTTTAACTAAAACAGCTGACATTCCAGACGTAGACACGTTAATTTCTTTCCTTGAACGGGAAATCTCCGCGGAAGAAATTATTATTTCTGTTCGCGGGCAGTCCGCTAAAAGTACAAATTCCGATGGGGGTAGCACCCACGGAAGTTTCTCGAACCGCGCTAGCAGCGCGAGCGCTAGTCCGAAGCAACTCGCCCGACGTTCGTTCGTTGCTAACATCAGTCCGGCGACTGGCATGCCGGTCGACTCTCGACCTAATGACCAGGGTTCAAGCAAAATTAAACCTAATTGTTTATGTTGTGAAGCTCAACATCCGTTGACAAAATGTTCGAAGTTTTTAAACTTGTCGCCGCGCGATAGGTATTCGTTAGTTCAAAATAAAAACATTTGTTACAATTGTTTGAACGTTGGTCATGACGTGAGAAGTTGCAAATCCAATTTTGTGTGTCGGACGTGCCATAAGAGACACCATACTTTAATTCATCACTATTCGAACTCGATGGCGGTAATTAGCGAATCAACCGAGCCTAGTGTTGTCTCGCTCCCTCCTACGGAGGAGCGCGCTCGCGCGGTCGCACTCTCTCCTACGGAGAAGTGCAGCGTTAATACGGTCGCCTATCCACTACCGATAAACAACGCGTTGCACGGGAATTGCGCGGCGAGTGCGCCGGCGCCGCACATTCGTTCGGACACAGTTCTTTTGTCTACGGCGCTAGTCGATGTATGGTTAGGTGATGAAAAATTATCAACTGTTCGCTGCCTGGTTGATACAGGTAGTCAGGCGACGTTTATAACCGAGGCCTGCGCGCAGCGCTTACGGTTGCAGCGTAAACACGCTACTATTCCGGTGTTCGGGATAGGCGACACGGAGCCCGTGCAACCCAAGGGTTTCGTTTCGTGCTTCATTACACCCAAGGATAAACCAAATCCCGCGATACTCGTGGATGCATTGGTTTTACCAAAATTAATGTCGCGAATGCCATGTTTGCCACTACCACAAGTAGGTTGGACACATTTAAATAATTTAACCTTGGCCGATCCAGACTTTCGTACCCCCCAGCCGGTGGAAATGTTATTAGGAGCGGATATACTATCCCAAATTCTATTAAATAACGTAATAACTGGTTCTCCGGGTTCACCCATTGCTATGGACAGTATTTTTGGGTATTTGTTATTAGGTAAGGTGTCATTTGATACCGCTGTGCCGACTCCACTCCAGGTCTGTTTTAGCTCATTTGACAATGACAATTTACAGAAGTTCTGGGAGCTGGAGTCGCTTCCTGAAAAGCGGAGTTACACTCCCGACGAACAAACATGCGAATCGTTTTTTCAAAACACGTATAACCGAGACGAGACCGGGCGGTACGTGGTCGCGCTTCCGTTCAAGCCCGATGCGCCCCCTCTCGGCGAGTCGCGGAAAATCGCACTGGCTCGTTTTAGAAAACTCGAGTACCGACTCGAGCGTGATTCTAAATTGAAGGCTGACTATCACGCGTGCCTCCAGGAATATGTCGATTTAAGGCATATGGAACCTGTGGAGTGCGACACGCCAAGTCCCAATTATTATATTCCGCACCACTGCGTGGTCAAAGAGTCGAGTGAGACCACACGCACCCGGGTAGTGTTCGACGCCGGGTGCAAATCGACAAGTGGTTATTCGCTCAACGATATTTTATTAACGGGTCCAAAACTTCACCAAGATATCGTTGACGTGCTTTTAAAATTCCGCATTCATCCCGTCGCGTTTACCGCTGACATTAAACAAATGTATCGTAACATTTTAATAAGGGAATGCGATAGAGATTATCAGCGTATCTTATGGCGCCAAACGCCTGAAGAGCCTATTCGAGACTATAAACTTCGTACAGTGACTTTCGGTGTCAGCTCATCGCCGTTTCTCGCGTTGCGCACGATACAACAATTAGCTCGAGATGAGGCGTTGCGGTTCAAACTCGCGTCTCCCGTGCTTTTGGACTCGGTTTTTGTGGACGACGTGGTCTCGGGCGAGGCCTCAGAAGCTAAGGCCCTGGCTTTACAGCAGGAGCTGATCGATATCTGTGGAACAGCTGGCTTTGAATTACGCAAGTGGCACAGCAACTCGCCAGCGATACTCGCTGCAGTGCTGCCGCCAGGGTCCCACGGTGAGCGGCCGGAGGCCGTACCTTTCGCAGAAATGGAGAACGACCAAAAGGTTAAGGTTCTCGGGCTACAGTGGAACCCTAAATCTGATACGTTTGGTTTCAAGGTGCAGGTCACCACTGATAAATGTACAAAAAGGGTTATTCTGTCCGAGATAGCAAAAATCTACGACCCGCTAGGATTTCTATCGCCGGTTACATTGTATGCTAAGTATTTAATACAACTTTTATGGATCGCGGACGTGGACTGGGACGAGCCCCCGCCTGTCAACATTATTAACGCGTGGGCATCCTTCATAAACGAGTTACCGCTCTTATCCGAAGTTTCGTTTCCTCGTCACATTTTTACGCGTGCGTATTCCATACAAGTCCATGGGTTCGGGGATGCCTCGGAGAGATCAATGGCCGCGTGCGTGTATTTACGTATCACATGCAGCGATGGTAACGTTAGTACCTTTCTTATCATGGCAAAAACACGCGTCGCGCCCTTACGCGTGCGTCTGACGGTCCCGAGACTCGAGCTAATGGCCGCCGTGCTCCTGTCCAGGCTCATACAAAAGGTTACGCAAACCTATGACGGCCGCATAGATCGCGATCAGATCTATGCGTGGTCTGACGCCGCTATCGTGTTGGCATGGCTCCGCGCGCCACCGCACGAATGGAAAACGTTCGTATCAAATCGAACGAGCGAGATTTTATCCTGCGTGCCGGCCGCGTGCTGGCGCCACGTACCCTCGGCCGACAACCCGGCCGACGCGGCCTCGCGAGGGATGCTTCCTTCTGCATTCTTACAGCATGACATGTGGTTTCACGGGCCGGCTTGGCTAAGGAGGAGCCAAGACGCTTGGCCTGCATCAAAACAAATTCCTATGACGAACGAAGAGAAACGCACTATAATGCCTCTGACGTCAAACGCGTCTGCGACTGGCCCTATACAGGATGTTGAAATTATCTGCCGATATTCAACCTTAGGTAAACTTCTTCGAGTTACCTCATTAATTTTTCGTTTTTATAAATTGTTGAAGCGGGATACAGTGTCGTTTCCGAACTTTATTACCGTGTCCGAATATAATTTCGCGTTAAACCGACTTATCCGGGTAGTACAACATTCAGTTTTCGCTGAAGATATTAAGAATATATCGCGAGGAAACTTACCTTCTCATAATTTACGACGTCTTATGCCCTTTTTGGACAAAGACAACTTTTTGCGCGTAGGAGGGAGGATTCATAAATCACTCCTACCTTTCGAGTCAAAACATCAAACGATTCTTCCAAAGAAACACCCTTTAACTGACCTAATTATTGACGATGCTCATGCGAGTCTTTTGCACGCCGGACCTCAGTCGGTGCAATATCGGCTACGCCAACGTTTTTGGATTTTGTCAAGCCGCGACATCGTGCGGCGACGCGTGCATCGCTGCGTGCCGTGCTTCCGCGCCCGGCCCGCGCGCGCGCAGCCGCGCATGGGCCCGCTGCCCGCGCCGCGGCTCCGGCCCGCACGGCCCTTCATTAAAACCGCAGTCGACTACGCCGGCCCCTTTTACGTGCGCGCTAACAATGTGCGTAACGCAAAAATAGTTAAATGTTATGTTGCGGTTTTCATGTGCATGAGTGTAAAGGCCATACACCTCGAAGTCGTTTCTGACCTTTCCACTGACGCATTCCTCGCCGCTTTGCGACGGTTCACGTCCCGTCGGGGTTTATGTACGGACATCTTTTCGGACTGTGGTACAAATTTCGTCGGTTGTAATAACTATCTTAAGGATTTGTACACTTTTTTGCGCAGCGACGCTGTGCAAAGCGAACTTAATAAGCATACCCTTCAACAGGGACTCACCTGGCATTTTCAGCCTGCATATGCGAGCCATTTTTGCGGACTTGTCGAGGCCGGAGTGAAAAGCTTCAAACACCACTTGCACCGTGTGGTCGGTACTCGTACCCAAACGTACGATGAGACGCACACACTTTTGTGCCAAATAGAGGCCGTTTTAAACTCACGCCCCCTGTGCGTGATGAGCGCGGATTCTACAGATCCCCTACCTTTGACGCCAGCCCATTTTTTGGTGGGAGAGCCTTTAACGGCTCTACCGGACATTTCATTGACCGACGAGAACCCCACACGTCTTACTCGTTGGCGCTGGGTACAACAGTGTACCCAACACTTCTGGAAGAGGTGGAGTCGGGAATACCTCCACGAACTCCAACAGAGCCAGAAGTGGCTGCAGGCCCGCGGCGCCGCCGTGCGCGAGGGCGCCGTGGTCGTGGTGTGCGACGACCGGCTCCCGCCGCTGCAGTGGAAGCTCGCGCGCGTCCATGCTCTTCATCCTGGTTCGGATAACGTTACGCGAGTGGTAACTTTGCAAACGGGGAATACGTTTTACAAACGCCCCGTGGTGAAAGTTTGCCCGCTCCCTTTAGAATAATTGTAATCGTTACGCCTTAATCTTAGTACTTACTTAGTTCTATTTAATTTAATAATAGCGTTATTGTTCTTTTTGTTAAAAGCAACTTAGTTCTTTTAAGGTGAGCGGCATGTTCCGTACTGGAACACTATTTTATAGTTTCTATTTTTTTTTTATATGTTTCTTGATAATGAGACAACAACACAAGTTGGAAGATCGTTTTTCTCTTTTTATATATGTGGTATCCCTACGGTCTTCTAGCGATTTTCTGCTTCCTGTTTGGAAGCCGTCATTCCTCCGGGGATGGCAACACCGGCGCATACACAGCGCCTTCCGGCGGATACGGAGGGTCTTGTCAATCGACTAGACCAGTGCCTGTTAGTTGCGAGCGTGGCAAGCATCTCATTTTTTCTTCTGTTTCGTGTGTGCGTGTGAGGACTCTTATCCCTTGGAAGATACGTTTACCAGTGCCCTATGAACTCTGTGTACGTCATATTCAGCCTGACGACAGCCCTTGGACCCTTTGCTAAGCCCTTGGACCCCGAGGCGGTGGACGGACAGTTGCGGTAAGTCGCTTGGAGCTGTGGGAATATCGTACACACGCTATACAATATCAAACCTCAAACATGGCATACGCCTTTTAATGCCACAAAGTCCGCCATGGCTACGTTTTGGCGAAGTTTTAGGTGTGCCACGAATGTCATATATGCATTATTTGGTGTAGTTGATCAAAGGATTCAGGCGTTTCTTTGTGGTGATTCATAACAACAAACTGCGGCCCTAACATGACAGCCCAGGTTAAGTTTAACCCCTCCCTGTGTCTCTGTCTAACTAGTGGCATAAGAAAGGCACGTAGATAGAGATAAACTAAACTTGGCCAGTCATGTTAGGGCCACTGGAACAAATTACCTTGCTACTCCGCGAAACCACCTCCGCTCCACTTGGTTTCATGGCAACAAGGTAATTTGTTCTAGTTTGTTGAAGTGACATCTGCTATTTATCTTTGTGGACTCAGCAGCAAAAATAGCATAGTCTAACCTCCTTATTCATAAAAGTTTATAAAGCTCTTTTAACTAAAAAAAATGTTTCTTTCTACCGAGGCCAAACGTCACAATGATAGATAAAGACGAAACATGTGTTAAGTAAAGTGGGTTTTGTAAGCGTTTATGAAGGGGGGGTCCTAAGAGGTCAGAAAGGTCTTCTTCACACGACTCAACTGTCAAGAAAGTAATTAAATAAAATAACCAACATCTTTGGACAATTTACACCAATTAAATTAGTCCCAAACTAAGCAAATATTATAGAGTCAAGGTCATAAATATTAAAACGTTCACAAGATGCCAAAAATATCTACAAACCTCTATGACATTGACAATAATAGGGTTAGTGTTTAGATATTCATGACCTTCATTGTACTGTCTCAGAAGTAGCTGAACATTTTTGTACCTTGTCGCCGTCAGTAAAGTCACAAATTCGAGCTACTCTCATTTTATACGTGACACCGACAAGGTTCTTAAGTGTTAAGCTACTTTTGAGGCTGACTGCAATGAGTACTAAGCAACGGATATAGTATTTAGGTAAAAACATACTTAAATGCATGTAACATCCACGACTCTGTTACGAAAATTAATACATAGTCAGGGGGGTTCCACTCCGCACTGTAGGTGCGCTCGCCGCATTACCTATGGCATAGGTTAATCGCAGTAGGTTGCCGGCTTGCCGCGCGCGCGCCCGCTCACTCTGTGTCGCGCGTTCATAGTATTACAGTAAGCAGCCCAACCCTAACTGTGCGTCAGGGCATTGCGGGTGGAAGGCGGGCGCGGGCGGTGCCTTCCTTTTGACGCATGCCGCCTGGCGAATGTTTATGAAGTAATACGAACTTTTTGTGCCTGATCATAAAGTTGGAATTCGTTTAATGGTGGACGAAAAAGAGAAGTTTCTGTACGTTAGTGCTATTATTTATTCTTTGACATAGTTATCATACAGACTTTTGCCCTTTGCGGGAAACGGACCATCTACCTCTAGCTTCGTATTTAGGATCACTAACCACTAGGCTATCTGGTTAACCAGAGTAATAGAGCATGTGTTAATCTGCCAAATCTATCTATCTTTCATATGTGCAATGCTACGGTACTATCAGTGGGAGAGTCCTACACGCATTCGGTCGGCTTTTGTACTTGCAACATAATTTTAAACATATTACTTTACAGGGTGATGTCAAATGGAAGACGTTTGCTTGCGGCAAGACGCAAGACCAACTGGAGCTTACGAAGTTAGCCCACCAATACCTCAAGAAGACTGCTCTCAAGCCAAGATCACTTAACTTCTAAATATCAACCTTATATAAAGCTTTAGCGCCATTCAAAGTCAAAACCAAAACGTATTTATTCAGACGGGAGGCATTTATGAATGTCAGAAAATTTACCACGAAAAAAACCGCTGATGAGAAAATACCGGCAAGATACTCAACGAGGTGTAATTTTTTAAATAAATCGAAATTACAATGTTTTTTAAATGTTAAATATTTAACACAGCGTGTACACTATCTGGAACCAGGGATCACCATTGCAAGTCGGAATTATTTGCCTGTCCAAGATATAGTCATTGATTTTGTAATGCAGTAAATTAATGGATTCTTGACAATAGGTTTGAATTTTGTACCATTTTGTCCAGTAATATTTTTTGGAATTTTGTTGTAGAATCTTATGCAATTTCCCATGATCTACTTATTGGTTTTGGTCTGCAAGTTGGAACATTTGATGAAAATATCCCTCACCAGAGATAAAATGAACACTTTTCTGTCAACACTGCTTCGCTATAAAATAGAGCATTGAAATTGATACCTACATTAAATGGTGCATTGTGAAGTGTAATTTAATTATGATTTTATTTGCTAGAATGAAAGTCCACATTTCAATGCTTTATTTCAGTGCTAGCCGTAATAATATCTGTTCTCATGTGTCACTCGTGACGAAGGTAAATGTTGCTTTAGAAATAGAAAAAAAATAATTAAAACTATGTAATAATTGGAGCATGCTGTATTTATCTTAATGAGTATCTTTCAAATTTGTTTTTACTCATAAGTCTGGCTAGAGATGAAGGCGAGTTTGAATCTTGCGCGCCCGCATGAAGGTTGCTTTAACATTATACGCGCCGTCGCATATACCCGTCAATTTGAATGTTTTTTTTGATACAAGAGTACGCTTGTTCGTCCTAGGTTTGTAAATATGTGTGATTGTATGTGAAATGTTTTTGCGTGAAATGGTTATTGATATAGATTTTAATTATAATTAATTATTTTCTAGAGCATTTTTTGAGTACCTACCTAAATAATCAAGAGATCTTCCATTTTCCAACCACTTTGTATTCTGTTTTATTTTGTACCAATATTTCACATCATTGCAAAAAATAGATATTTTGTTTAGTATAGGTTTAATTTCTAGTATTTATATTATTGTAAGGGGTATTTTTTTGATATATTTGTGTGTGGACACACTAATACGCTTTTAGTTCTATAAAATGTGTTAGGATTTTAAGTTTTTAAACTATGATTTTGTTTCGTCTTATTGAAATGGGAATTCTTTGCGTTCAAATAAACAGATTTCTATGTTTTTGTGTTTTTAATACCACAGTACAAAAGTTAGAATAGCACTGATTCAATTAAATCTTAATGCAAAATCGTGAAGTGTTTCGTATTCCAATAATTTAATAGAAATCTCTTTGTAGTATCATCCTTATTTTATAAGAAACTTGTATAATCTAAGATAAATATAACAAGGTTTAAGTAAAGCAATATTTATGGTCGAGTTTATTACGTTAATTATGGAAAGTAACTTTATTTTATGTTTTCTTTTTGTAATGTCTATTAGTTTGGATTTTTTTTAGTTTCTCCAGGTTTTTTTTAAAACGTGAACGTGTGAAATGTTTTGTTTTGGTAATTTTATTTTTGCTTTAATTTGTCAAATGCAGTAGATATTTCACAAAGTTTGATCCCAAAAACATGGTAAAATCTTAACACATTGTTCTTTTAGAACAGAAAGCATACATAAATACAAAATGTATGTTCGTATAAGTTGCAACAATATTTATTTATACGCGAAAAGATGTCAGCGGTGCCACCAAAAAACTTGTTTACAAAAAAAATTCGTGAATTCATCATCTGCATAATAAATTACCTAGGTATAAAATTCCATAAAATACCAATCAGAACTGCTGTGAACTAAAATTAAACCAACGTTTTCCTGGAACTGATTGTATAATAGTGTAATAACATTTAGTAGGTATTAGGTATTGTGTCGTTGGTAAAGTCCCGTACTTGGAAACGAGTATAATCCCAAATTTTAGGTTTAATAAAAAATATGGGGTCCTAAGAAAAATTGCATCAACTTTTTTTCCTTGAACACACCACAAGGATAATATTTGTAATAATACTAGAAGATTTTTGTAATTTGTCACAAAGTTTATGCTTTTTTTATAGGAAAATTGTGAAAATGTTTCTATGCAGCCATTTGTACCTCAATACCTATAGAATCATTTTACCCTTGACTTACGGTACGACGCGACGCAGTTTATAATGCATACCGTGAATGGAGACAGATGTAATTATCAATTCTCATTTTTGCTTTAAAGTCTATTCATTTATACTTGTCTCTTATGTAAACAAAATTTTAACCTAATATTTCAGTTTTTGTTGCCTAAACATCGCTTTTCGCTCAACATCAATTTAAGAGGAGTGTGAACCCAGCCCGAAAAAGCGCTCCCCATACAAACGGCGATAACGTTTTCCACCCTCTAATCCTTAACCTATGGCAATGATTTTTTGGTATGTTGTCATTGTCTTGGAACTAGGTTTTTACGTTTTGATTTTTTTTATATTCTTCATAGATTTAACGATATTTGCATTCTAGCAGTTTCATACAAAACAAAAAAGCGTCTATATTTTTGAAACTATTAAGAATATTTAAAAAATCAAAACATACAATCCTAGTTCTGGGGCATAATGACAACATAGAAAAAAATCATGGCTATAGGTTGAGGTTTAGAGGGTGGAAAACGTTATCGCCGTTTGTATGGAGAGCGCTGGGTTCACAGTCCTCTTAAGGCTGTGCACCTAGCACGTAACTCAGTGCGTCTCTTTCTAACTAGCCCAGTAGGAGAGAGACGCACTGAGTTACGTAGCGAGTTAACGCGTATCGAGAAGATTCGTGCTAGGTGCACTGTAAATAGTGATTCATAATTTGTTGATTTAGAATGTTTCACTTAAACAACGTTTCCACAAAGTGGCATATAAATTGTGTCGTCTGTACCGTGGTTTACCATTCCGCCGATATAAGGTGTTTTATTTCGATGACTTTATTTTATAATTTAATTATGTTTTACTCTATGACACTCCGTGTGTAAAGGTCTATTGTACAGAGCATAGTTTCGTGGAGGTTTGTAAGAAATAAAGATTTCAAGGTATTTGGTCGTTTTATTCGTTATCACTTCTTAAAAAAACATGGCATTGGAATTTGGAATTTCTATATTTAGTATAGGATTTTGCACTAAAGCAAAATAACACTTGCATAAAATGAATAAAGACAACTAATATTAATTTATTTCTCTATTATCTGATGCGAAATCAACCTCCGTAGTATACATATACATTATAGTTAGCATCGAATATATGAGCGGACAAGCAATATCTGAACTCTATTGTCAAATATTTTCAGGCATGTTCAGCTATTTTTGACCACAGTGCCTGCTCGGATATATTTTGTGCCGATTGTATCTAGTGTTCAGGCAGGGGGGTTCCACTCCGCGCTGTAGGTACGCTCAACCGCCTTGCCTATGGCATAGGCAAATCGCAGTAGCTTGCCGCGCGCTCGCTTGCTCGCCCCCGCCGTATCAGTGTAATGAAAACGAATGTCGCGCAACCATAACGTGTCGCCGGGAGTAGCGGGGGGAAGGCGGGCGCGGGCGGCGCGTTCCTTTTAACTCGTGCCGCCTGGCGCATGGTGTATGTAGTAATACGAACTTTTTAGGCGTGTGAATAAAGTTAGAATTCGTTAGTTCGCAGTCGTAAAACAGAAGTTTCTGTACGTTAGTAGGTACTATTATTTATTCTGTGGTTCAGGTGCTTATCAATTTTATAACTGAACTAGCGCCCCGCCCCGTCTTCACACGGGTACAATCGGGATGTAATGTACGTGAAAACCTTTTATAAAAAAATCTCTAAACGACAGTGAAAACCGTATCTAAATCCGTTGCGTGATTAGAAGGCGGCCGAACATACACTATAAGGATTTAGGACAGACATGAATGGATAGCGACTTTATAGTATGTAGTGTTGTTGCAATCCATTAGAAAATAATGCAAATAAAACAAAACTGCGACAAAGAAACAATACGACACCTAAATACTTAGTAGACACTTCTGTCATAAAACAAAGCACACCACACCAGCGTAGCCTATTAATGTTCAGTTTATATTCATATTTACCGATATGAAACTCGGCTTTAATACGAGCTCAAGTTTCAAGCTGTATCGTACGTAGGTACATTTTGCTTCCAAGAGAATTTACCTCGAAAGGAATTTTATTACCACACTTAAGCTCACTGAAAATGTTTTCCCCGAGATGAGAATTCTTGAATATTAAGACCTTCATTGCAGAGAAATAAGAGAATGGGGCAGACAGATAATTTTTCCGTTCATCAGCTTTAATTTGAACCCCTACTAGTGTTAAAAAAAAAGACTAAATAAGACTTTGTTAACATGGTTGCGATTCGACATTGTATATGTAAGTAGTTCCATTCTCGCGTTCATCGAGATCTATAAACCTTATATCCCTTAGTATTTTCTTATAATTTTGCGACTTGTAGACATTGAAATAAAACAATTTAAACTGTTTATATCGCATGTATTGTAACGAATCTAATTCCCGACGTTTCGAGCTCTTTACAGGTCTCATGTTCACGGGCAGACTAACAAAAAACTTAGAATCCAAAGTACCCAATTTTGAAAAAATTATAGCGGAGGCCCTTATAGGTACAATTTGAACGCGCACGCCGAGACAAAACGAGACTTCTGCGCGTATAAGTACCGTGTTGTCCACTCTACAGCCTCACTGTAAAGTCGTCTCATGTAACTTCTTTTCAGGCGTTTTCGAGTCGAGTCTAAACCACACAAGTGTTAGGGGTCAAAAGAAACGATAACCTCTCGCCAATTAAAACGGGAATTATTCCTTATCACGTTTTGTTTGTATAATAACAACAACGGAAACTCAACCTTTTAGGGGAAAAACTGAGGTTATGTACCTTACGCTGCAGAAGAGGTTCCCCTCATGTCACGAAGTAGTATAAATAAGAGGTTGTTAGGAACAAGAATCATTCAGTTTGTGGTGTACACTGAAGTTGAAGTATTTTCTTGGTAAGTAAAATAACTTTTTAATTAGGTTAATAAAATAATAGTGTTAGATATAAAAAAATTTTGAGAGATTTATGAACATCGGTTAACTTTTTGTCTTCTTTCTTTATATAATTATTTTAAGTTTAGAATCTGCTTAATTGTTTTTTTATTAACACTGTAGGTACGAATGGATGTGTATATTTTTTTAAATTAAAAACATTATTGTGGCACTGGCACGCTTCAGATGTTCTCGCTGGTCGCTTGCTGCTTACCTTGGTGTTAGTCATCCATAATTATCATCTGTCTGACGATCATTTTTAACGATATTTCTGAACCTGAATTTGAAATGCGTTAATATCACTCTCTGCTACTTTCTCATCTCACTTGTTAGACAGAGCCGCAGGAGGGCATAAATTAAATTGGGGGAGTCATGATTGAGCCAGTGCCCAAGTGCCAATGGTTTTGGGTCTACCTAATTTGGAATCAAGCCGTGCAAGAGATGTCTCTGATATGTGTATTTGATTAATTTACAGACAAAATGAAGTTCCTGAGTGTGTTCGCTGTTGTATTGGTGGCTGTGACTGCCCAGGAGTACCTGCCAGCCCACTACGAAAACTCCGAAAACTACGAACCTCGAACATTAGTTGAGCATAGGTAACGTTTTACGCCAATTTGATCACAGATGGCGCCACCGACATACCTGTAGTCATTGAACATAAAAATCATTAAATATTATTTCTGCACATTTTCCAATAAATATACAGAAAAGACTCAAAATCATTTTTTGTTAGGCTGGTCAAAACTTTCATCTACGTACATCACAATATACGCGTATCGGAACGATTTTGACCGTTTATAACATTTTTATGTTTGTTACATTTACTGTGCCTACAATACAATCAAAATTATCTGTAGTATTTTACCGGACAACACACAAAAGTAACATAAAGTCAGCTTTGTTTCGAACATTTTATTTAATCAGAAAAGAAACGATACCTATTACTTTTTATCGTTGTCAAAAAAATACATAAAAACGCTTCTAATTTTTTAATAAAAAAGTTTGCTTTTTGTTAGAGCGAAGCCATGGGAAGTAGACGAGTACGAGGAACTGCACCGGTCCAGGCGTGACGTCACAGGATCCATCCCAGTCGGACAGGATGGGAAACTTATTGGCACGCTCGGAAGTACCGCAAGAGGCGGTTTGTTTGTAAGTATATGCTATTTAAAATAACTTAATGACAACAATATTGGTACTGCTTATAAATTAAGAGTAATTTGTCAAAACATTCTGTAAATTAAAGATGATGATAGAATGTACTTTAATTCTAGATTCTCCCCTACATTTGGGTATAATCAAATTTAATTGTTATCAACTTTAGAACATCAAACACTGTTGGATGTTATGCTTTCTTGAGCAACGTTTTATTAAAACCGCTGCAGCACCTTGTCTTGCAAAATGATAGGAATAGACGATACCTTCGTCCGCGCACGTAACTATGTTTGGTAATTAGAGACATGTCTTACTAGCATTTAATTTCTTGACTATCAGGGCCAAGGCGGTTACGAGCACACCATAATCAACGATGACCGCGGGCGTTTGGCTGCGCAGGCGTACGGCACACGCGTGCTCGGACCCACGCGCGACTCGACTCACCTCGGCAGCAAGCTCAGCTGGCAGGACGGCAACTCCATGGCCAGCGTCGACGCTAGCAAGAGGATCGGCGGACGCGCTAGGGTAGGTACCGTTCGTGCAAAAAGGCGCAGTTGTGACGTCGAGTTGCAGAAACTTGGCACGTCAATGGAGTAGGGTCGTCAATATCACAATAGGGTCTAGTCTAAATTTCTGCAACCCGTTGTCAAGTTAATACGCTAAGTTGCTGCCGTATAGATACCTCGCAGTTTGCAGCAAAGTGTAAAAAAGTATAAAATTAGTCATAGATTTTTGTTATGTAGTCAAGATTGTGTAGTAGTTATATTCTATGCTTTCTATTACTCCTTTGATGGTGAAATAATCAAAATATTTTGTCACTTTTCGTTAAAAATAGACAATTTTCTTATCAATTAGGTTTGTTAGACTAATGAATAACATTTTATTAACACTTTTGGGATCATGTCACTTTTACTTTTCTAAATTGATGTGCCATTAAAACGCCTCTAGATTAAATAATGTGCTCGTGACACTAAAACGTAGACCTCAACGTTTTCTTTCTTAGTAATACCTACAGTTTTTTTAACATGTGTAGGTGGACGTGGACGCTGGCGGCAGGTGGGAGCCGTTTAAAAACTCGGAGCTGACGGCCGGCGGCTACTATAGCCACCGCGAGGGCCGCCCCTCCGACTACGGTGGCCGGGCCATCTTCAACTATCGCTTTTGAGCCGACAGTATACTTAACAACACCATTGTACCTTAGAGAAAGGGAATAAAGTTACCAGTCTAACAAGATAATATATTAAAAACTCTCCTTTCGTCCCTTGATGAAATGTTATTGGGTTATTAAAATAAATTTTACTATTTAAGTCAAATAACTGCTTTTATTTCATTACTCGTATCTACTTAAAATTAAGTAACCTTAAGATGTTATCTAAAATCGGACAGTAAATAGAACAGCTTGAAAAAACAGGTTTTCTTCATGGTTTTGCGTGTTTGATGGAAATATAGCGAATTATTAATTAAGGATATTTATATGGCTCACGGCCGTCGCGCAATCTACAACTACCGTACCTGAGGAGGCAACAGTATCACTTAACAACGCCATTGTACCTTAAAAATGGAGGGACTAATGGCGTGTTCGTATATCAAACAAGGATCGTTTTAGCTGTCAAATTTAATAACTTTCTCATAGAATGTCATCATTTGTCATTGAAAAAATTAGGTCATTTATTTATTATTAATTTATTTAAACTTTATTGCACAAAAAATACAGAATGTACAAAGGGCGCACTTAATGCCTTAAGGCATTCTCTGCCAGTCAACCTTTGGGCACAAACAGAAAAGTTGTGGGCGGTCATTCATTGTGAAGAAAAAAAGTTAATGTTGGGTTACTCTGCGAAATAGCCCAATAGCTGCCCAATATTGCTGCAGCAGTGGATCGCTTGCCAGTCTGTCGTTCCTTTTCTATATTCATAAAAAATACCTTGATACCTTATTTGATCGAATTTTTAGAACTTACCTAATCTCGAAGCAGTAGCTGGCAAAAATATTTCATGCGAACAAGTTGATAATTTTCTTTTATGACATGCTTTTTATGGCACCGTAAACTTATGACTCCACGAAAATAATGTAACATACGTTCTCATTATTTTTATAGACAGGTCATAATGTTAGGAGACAGGTTATTATTAGGCCTGTCTCCTGACTCTATTTTTATTGCTAAAAGTTTATTAGATTGTTTGTTGTATGTGCAGCCGTATCTTATTTATGAATAGCGTAACATTATGTTAAGGAGATTTAACTCCTAAGTGGCAAAATAGACCCCTATTGCTGATATATTTTCGTCGTTTCGTATGTCCAGAGTTTCCAGCTCGTTGACAGAATTACTTGCAGACATTAAATTCTGATATTTTGTGTAGGATATTAAATCAAAATCAGAGTATGGAGTTAGATACTCAATGAAGTAAACATTTATTATCATTTTTCATCTGTAGAAATACTGTGTCTCAAGTCGACGAATAGACGACATATTTTTTAAAATTAATTGTTTTGTGGAAATACTTAAATTTTGGAATATTGTTACGGGTTTTATTCTCAAAATCCAAGCTGGTTATAATTAGAGAAATTTTATATTATGCACCATATACGTACTGTTTTTGAACAGCAAATGCTGAAAAAACGCTCATTGGTAATATAGTTCGTAAGTATTGACCAAAGCCAACATTTATTACCCGACTACGGCAAAGCCAAAAGGAAGGGTTATGTTTTTAGCAGCCTATGTATGTATGTTTGTATTTACGTATGTTCCACTGTAGTGCCTAAACGACTGAGCCGATTTGGATGAATGAGGTGACGGTTCATAATTGTATTCTAGGTGACATAGGCTATATTTTTTGTAAAAAAAAATGAAAATGATGAATGTTATATCCAAAAAAGAGGGGGCCTAAAAAATTTTTTGGTGGCTATCATGTCGTCATGGATATCAAATGAAAGAAGAGTAAATTCTGAGCTTAAAAACATAATACAAATCAAATGCCGTGGTCGTGCGTATTTGCTATACTTGATAGTTGTAGTTGACGCACGGCCAAGGCATTGGGTTTGAATTATTACGCTATTAATGGGACACTGTAAGAAGACTTCAACAGAAGTAAATTAACAGCAATATCTAACGAGTAAATTCTACATCAAAGATATGCCTTACTCTATAGGACAATGATAGTGATCAATTATAACTTATTTTTTAATTTTTAGTTTTTTCCGTAGTCGGGAACAGTTTTTAAACTTTTATTTTTTTTTCTTTTACGGGTCGTTTTGGCAAACAAATGATGCAAGTATAATTATTGTCTGGTTTTATTTGGAAATACCAGCATAATCATATTGTGGTCGTACAGAACTATTTTTGCGCAATTAGGACTCGGACTTGATCGGGTTTTGAAGATGTAAAGAACTTAACTATTACTCTACTTTCTGGCTGTGTAGCTAAAACTCTCTCTAAGCCGCAAGAAACTCAGCAGTTTATCTTTTTTTTCTTCTCTTATCAAAACAAGATTACAGAGAAATATACACAATCATCACAATAGTAAGTACTTCACATAAAGTGTAAAAATAAGATAACAATAAACCTGTAATCCATGGTCCATCCATCTGTAAACCATAATAGCAATAAATGTATGAATTTAAATATGAATATGGCTATACTTTCGGTACATACATGCTACACAAGAGAGTTAAAAAAAAGCAGATGATGTTCTCAAAATAAAATTTAAAAAACCGAAGAACAACTCCTCTTTCACTTGAACTAAGTCATGAGATCGCTGTTAGAGCTAGCCCAACACTTATTTCTTTTAAGTTACCTTTTTTTTGGATTAGGTAAACTATTGTTTATTAATTGTAAAACACCAATTGGAATTGAAGTCTTTCTCATATCTGGGATTGTGGTCGAAGCGTACACCACATGAAGAACCGGGAAAAGCTTTAGGGGAATGGTGATATGCAGGTATTCTTTATTAACAATTCGCTATTTAGCAAATATGTGAAACCCTGAAGCTACTCAAGCTGGTCAATTTACTATTCGATTTAAAATAACATTAAGGTTACTTAAGTGGTACGTATACCTAAGTACGAATGGTGAAATAAATACCTGCGATTTGATTTTAATACTAAAATTTATTTCAAAAACCTAACAAGATTTAGCTAATTAAGAAAAGGAGACTTAAAATATATTTTCTCGCCAGACTGGT
This sequence comes from Ditula angustiorana, assembly GCA_963691745.1. NCBI lineage: Eukaryota > Metazoa > Arthropoda > Insecta > Lepidoptera > Tortricidae > Ditula > Ditula angustiorana. Next base: position 6,625,527 of record OY829495.1, read on the forward strand.
AACTTAGTCCCTCTATTCTTTAAGGTACAATGGCGTTGTTAAGTAATACAATTGACTCAGAAGCGGTAGTTGAAGTTGGCGCGGCCACCGTAGTCGGAGGGGCGGCCCTCGCGGTGCCTGTAGTAGCCGCCGGCCGTCAGCTCCGAGTTCTTGAACGGCTCCCACCTGCCGCCAGCGTCCACGTCCACCTAAACATGTTCCAAATACTGTATTACTGAAAAAGATAACGATAAGGCCCAGAATTTAGTGTTTCGAGCACTTTAAGCTAAAGACATATCGGTGTACTGGCACACCAATAACATAGTGAAATAAAATTGGTAGGGGCACAAAACTGTTAATAAAATTGCATTCATTAGTCTAATGAACCTATCTACGGGGCTGACATAGTCGAAAAGCGACTCAAAGTCCCGAAAAAAATAAAGATAATAAAAAAAATGAACCTATCTGGATGATACGTCTGCTTATTTTTGACGAAAAGTGACGAAATATTTTAATTCTTTTACCAGCAAAGGGCTTATATAGCATATATTTTACCACGTCAAAAGTACAGTTTCCAGACGTCTGAGTTACTACGATCCCGACGTCACAAGGTCACAACTGCGGCATTTTTACGAGAAGGGTACTTACCCTAGCGCGTCCGCCGATCCTCTTGCTAGCGTCGACGGTGGCCATGGAGTTGCCGTCCTGCCAGCTGAGCTTGCTGCCGAGGTGAGTCGAATCGCGTGTGGGCCCAAGCACGCGTGTACCGTACGCCTGCGCAGCCAGCCATCCGCGGTCGTCGTTGATTATGTTGTGCTCGTAACCGCCTTGGCCCTGAGAAGTAAATTGACTAAATTGAAGGATTCGGCTTAGTTATTCTTTGGCGAATATCCCTACTGGACTCCTGAATCGTAGGTTTTTTCTGTGATCTCCAACAGTGACATCACAATCAAACAATCAACTAAATTACGAACTAGAGAAATGGCAGATAAAAATCAGTGTGATTTTTCATCTCGTTGGTCCAAAAGTAAGGCCAGATTATGCACACTAAAGAAGAATAGGATATGAAGGTACTAAAAAACACCGGAAAAGAGAATTTTGCCGTATATAATCGCACTGATAGTTCGAAAGAGTTGTAACTCGAGTGGAATTTATAGTTATTTATTGAATGCGTGATATTTTCAACACTTTAGATACACGCTTTTGAATGAGTTAAAAAAATACTTTTCACCGGAATTGTTTCTGTAAACAAATAATGAAGTAGATGGACCATGCCAAGACGGGAAGATGGAGATTTCAGTCTTAGCTTCTAGACAAAAGCCAGTCCAAGACAAGTGGGACGATTTTTAACTTTAGAGCGCTAGACACTCCCACCAATAAGTGCTGACTAAAATAAACGCTAGCGTATTTGATTGGTCTACAGCTAGCGAATGTCGAGCGTTCAAAAGTCAAAAATTAACCGGCAGGATAAGTTACTTACAAATAATCCTCCTCTAGCAGTGTTTCCGAGTGTACCGATTAATTTGCCATTTTGTCCAACTGGAATAGACCCCGTGACGTCACGTCGGGGACGCTTCCTGTCACGCTGCTTACGTAGCTGATCTAATTTATACTGGTACTCGCTAAAAATTATACAAAATCCATTTAAGTTAAAATTTCATATAAACAAGATTGTGTTTTTGGGGCATAATATAACAAACAGTAATAAATAGCGAATTCAATATCTGGTTAACGCTTCTACCAGATTAAATTTATCCGCTAACAAACTTATAAGCTGTAATAAATCACATTTCTGATGGCCGTATATCACAATAATATATCAAGCTATTTTTTTAGGTGCTGTTATTTCAGTGTGTCCATCGTACTCGTAATTGCGTTAGATAATTACAAAAAGTTACTTTTTTTTAAAAGATGCTCTATATTTTTCTTTCACGACGCGATTCGTCACAAGTTCTTCTAAAAATCAATGACGGGGCCATCTATTGTCAAACTACCAAAAACTAGATTCACCTGTTGTCAACAAATGCTTGAGGTTCATAGTTTTCGTAGAACTCCTGAGCGGCCACAGCCACTAATAGAGCAGCAAATACATACAGAAACTTCATTTTTACCTAAAAATTAAAAAAAGTTAAAGTTAAAACAAAACTAAATCTAATAAAACCTTTAATAAAATGAAAAAGCCATACGAGAATATCCATTCGAAATCAAACACTAATTTACATGTCAGTTTTTGTTCGACATTTTTAGGGTTAATTTTAGAGAACCGCATTTTGTCATTTTAGACTACCTTTTCTTGTTACATTTTTTACAAGCATATCTTAAGTTTTCTAGCCTCCCCACAGCCTCCCATAACGAAGTGACGTAACTAGGGCTGTAAAGAGGTAAAATTACTTTCGTAAAATTCGGTAAAATACGGTAAGATTGGGTAAAAAAGAATTAAACTTCTACTAAGAAAAGTTCCGAGTCCGTGCAACAGACGGAGCCAGTCACTCATTGCGACTGACTGGCAACACGCAAACCGTATGAATTAGATAAATTTCGTCCGCTCCAACTCGGCGGTATCTTTACCGTAATCTATATAAATTACCGTAAACTATCGGTATTTTACGCGCCTTTTTGGTAAAATTACGTAGTTTTGCAACCGTTATGTAACCCAAGAGTAACAAATAAAAAATAAAAATAATTGGTTCTAAGTATGTCACTTACCAGTTTAATTCTTCTCTTCTAAACTAAAATGATGTTGCTTTAAGACTCTCAAGTCAAGTCACTGATTGACTTTTCAGTTCAGACAATTCTCTTATATACAAAGTGAGAAAACCAAAGGGGATTCCTCTCGCATTATCTAAACATGACTAAGTATATTGCAAATAGGTACTAAAATTATAATGTTACATGACTTAAGTACTTCCCCTCTGTTCAGAATAATGTTGAACTCTGAGAGATAAGAAGTAATTCCCGTTTTAACTGCATTTCAGTATCAAATGATGTTATTCTTAGGTCATTCGTATCCAGTGAGTAAATCAAATACATAATAGACTCCTATGGAACAAATTCTCTGTCTCTGTTATGTATCATGTATTTACAAGTATGTATGTATAACTATTATTCCACATGATAATTAAAATTCTCTTCAAGGGATCTGTTCAAGTTAACCTTTGAGCAATAGTTACTTTGGTCAGGCACTGACGTGGCCCAATTTCATAAACGCGACAGGCGACAGGTGACACTGACAATTCGCCGCACATTACTGTGTCGACGAGTAACGCTGCAGACTTACAGACTAACATCATAGTGGGCAAGCAGCGTATGCCGAATTGTCATTATCACCGGTCGCCTGTCGCTTTTATGAAATTGGGCCCAGGTGACATGTGACAACGATAATTCGACATACATGGCTAACTCGCAGAGTTTTATGTTGCCGGGCTTAAATAGTGGCCACGTAATGTACTCTGAATTGTCAATGTCACTAGACATAATGTTAGTTTAGTGAAATAGGGAACATCATTCACACAAACACAGAGGAATTAACAATATTTTAAAATGCACCCTAGCTTGTAGTATACAACGTTTATTTGCCTTTAATTGTTGCGCCTGAAACTTGACACATTTCAGGCACATACAAATTGTGCTGTCAGGCACATTTTGTAATGAGGGCAATTATTGATTGCTTGACTTCCACGTTTTTTATCATTTTTTGTTTGAACGTGAATTGTTTACCCTGTTTTGCTGACGGTTTGTGGCTGTAGCGATCAATGACATCTAAAAACCCGGCCAAGTATGAGTGAAACTCGCGTACTGAGGGTCCCATATCACCATACAAAGTAAATAAATACGTATTTAAAAAGTCTTCTGTAGTCTAGGATACCTACTTAGCACAAGCTTGACACACGGATGGTTTTTATTATTTATCATTTAACTTTAGAGTTGCACCATAACACACTGTTTGTCGCTTGTTTTATGCGATAGAGAAAAATGAAAACCATAAAAACACGTTTTTTGTCGGACTATCTGCTATAATTTACCTAATGACTGATATTCTTTGAAAATTTCAATCTGTGGCCTATTACGAATCAAAATCTCATAAAAAAGAAATACTACTGTAGATTAAACACCCTAGATGATATTTGTATCAATAATTCAATGAAATAACGGGATGAATAAATAATGATTTTTGCCCATAAATGCGATCTTTGTTCTTTATAATTTTATTTTTAGCACGCTGTTCAACATTTTCTTTATCTTGAGATGTTATCATTATGAATGAAGCCAGAAGCCAGGGTCAACAAGACTAAACTACATTAAGTGTTAAACACCATTTCCATCCAGACTTTACTGAAACGTCCTTACGAAACAATTTTTAATTAAAATCGTGCATTTGACTATAAATAGCAAACAAACTTTGCGGAGTCCGATTTATGGGCGTAGTGTTATTAGCAGACGTCGGGAAGCCACAGGTTATATAAAACACAGTAAACCCACCCCTTTGCGACCTAGCGGTCTCGAGGCATAAACTAAATTGATCAATTTCGTCAATAAAACTGATCATAAAAATAGATCGATTTTAAGTTAAAGTAATTATACAGATAAGTAAATAAAAAGAACAACAGAAATTATGCTGAATTGAAGAGAGAACCCTCTCTTCTGACGGCAGCCGGGTAAAAAAAGGTATACCGCAGGGCGCTTCGAGCACGCTGCAAGAGACTTGGCGCGGGGACTCCCGTGCCCCCAGATATCGCAAGATAAACATACATGCATGCATATGCACATGTTTATCTTCAAGCTTGATTAATTTTACTAACATTAAAATGAATCGTGAAGTGTTACGATCTAGGGGATTTTTTAAAACCCAAGATGGTTTTCGAGCTTGAGTCTTTTTTAGTGAAATCATATCTTTTTTTCAATAAATTATTTTTTATTTACATATGAACAAAGTATTTACAGTTAAAATTAACATGAATATAGAAAAATTAAAAACAAACCTAAACTAAAACAGACAAAACATTAAAAATATCTAAAAAGGAAGCACTCCGTCTGTGTTTTCAGTTGCGCCATGCGGAAAAGAACCTAGAACGCTGGCTGCATTGCCCCGCTGGATAGCAAGGCTTAGCCTTTGGGCAAAATAGCAGCTAGCCCTGATAAATGAATTGATTCATCAAGGAACGACAGGAACGCATAGCAACTTTGTTTTATACTTGCAGAGATTATTATTATTTGGCTTAAACTACTGCGAGAGCCGGCTTGCGGGTACTTTGCCCGCACAGATGTTAAACGGAGCTTATATCCGGATTATCCGCTAAGTCTGCCGGATGGACGTTGCATATATATAAACGTAATCGTTCTGTGCTGGGTTTATGTAGCTTTCGTTCTTTGTATCCGGGCAAATTCCAAAATTTACAAACCATTAGTCGTATTGCTTTAAGTTTTATTTATAAATGTTTTAAAAGAGCTCTTTGTTTCTTAGAAAAGATAAAAAAAGAAAGAATAAATTGTTGAGTTTCTTGCGGTGCTTCGTCTAAGAATCTTGAGGAGAGTGGACAGATGTAAAACGATAATAAAAAGATAAGAATAAAAACGATTTTCTCAGAAAGAAGAACTTCCTCCAACGATTTCTTATTCCCGTAAAACTCCATGCTAAACTTCATCAAAATAGTTAAAGCCGATTTTGAAATCATGATAACTGAAACCACCGCCCATGGACACCCGCGAAACCAATGAGTTTGCAGATTCGTTGCCAACCCAGAAGGCTAGGATGGTATACCTCTTGTGCCAGAAATTTCACCGGCTGTCTTGCTCTCCACGCCGATATAACAGTGCAAGCACTGCTGCTTAGCGACCGGATAAGCAAGTAAGATGGTGGTAGCGATCCGGACGGACCTTGCACTACGCCCTACCTGCGAAAACTTTTGTGCAGACACTGAAGAGGAAGAAGAAGATATCATTATGAATATAGCTTGTGTAAAATAGTATTTAACCAGACAATAAACTTTACTAGAGGCTGGAAACGTCGGGACTTAAAAATTACTTTTAAATCCAGTTACGTTCTTCTCCGGGTAAAATAAACCCTGTGCATCTCTAAATTGGTTTCATCCGGTTTTAAATTTAGCCTGGTCTGTGCCTAGGAATTAATAATAAGGATTGCGCATTCCCTGCTCTTAACTGAGGTTTTGCAGCCGTGCCGTGGGTAACAAGTAAGAACTTTTAGTACTTGGTTTGTTTTTTTATAAGAGAATAATAACAGTAATGAATGACATAATCTTCTTTATCTTTTTACATAGTATAGAACAAGGTCGTAATCCATTCCTGCCCGGCCCCATATTTTCGGCCGCTTCCTTCTTCTAAACCACCCAATGGATTATGAAACAGTTTTTCCTGTCATTTAATGATTCTTTAAGCAAGTTTTTTATCTAAATTACATTCTAATTGCAACCGTGCAAAGCTGAGATGGATCGCTAGTCTGTAAGTAATAAACTTTCTAGTAAGTTAAGTGAAATTAATCAAGAAAGCGTTTGACTTCCATGAACCCCATGATGAAAAGCGCTGATTATATCCTAGAAGAAAAATTCAAGCCATTTGCTTTACGTCAGTAGTAAATTGCGTCTCTGGTAAGCTAAGCGGGTTTAGAAATGCTCCGACGGCCCCCGAAACTGCGGTGGCCTAGGTCTTAGTGAAATTGCCTTCCTAGGTTCAGAGCTATTAGCATGAAGCGGAATTAAATCAGACCTAGTTTCCGGCTGTGCCTTTAGTAATGTAGTTCCCTTTAGTATTGTAGATCGTAATCGTTAAATGAAATAAATTAGCAACTAGTCTCGTCTTTGTACGAGTAAAATTATGGATGTAGGAAGAAAGAAAGAAAGAAAGTTTATTCGCAAGAGACATGGTAGCATAAAAAATCTCGCCAACAACATCGGCATGCAATTTTTTTTTCATTATGGATTAACTGAAATACATTTATAATAAAATAATTTAAACGGTTTATATCGCGTGTATTGTAACGAATCTAATTTCCGAGGTTTCGAGCCCTTTACAGGTCTCATGTTCACGGGCAGACTGACGAGCAGATGCCACTTCCGAAGCGCTGGTAGAGTCTGTACTTAGTCTTATTGCGTTAATTGGAACGATTTCATATTTAGTTTTTTTGATTTTTTCAATTATTTTTTAAAATTGGGTACTTTGTATTCTAAGTTTTTTGTCAGTCTGCCCGTGAACATGAAACCTGTAAAGGGCTCAAAACGTCGGGAATTAGATTCGTTACATTACACGCGATATAAACCGTTTAAATTGTTTTATTTCAATGTCTACTAGTCGCGAAAACATAAGAAAATACTATGAAATACATTTATATTTCAACTACGTATTATTAAATTATAACCTTCCTACGTAAATAAAAACCTTCCATTAAATATATTAGTGCCAGTTAAAACCGTATTACTTAATATCCGTTGCATGGTTTAGAAGATGTAAGCGGCTCAAGATATGCGGACATACAGGAACGGATAGCGGCTTTTGTAGTATTTATACAGGTCCATCCCCTAAGTCGAATCTAAAATGTAGCTTTGCTCAATAAATGATTATGCTTTCTGTACTACAAATTGAATATAATAAACAATCAAATGGGAGCCTCCTCTTCATTTAGACATTTGTCGGTTAAAAATACGGAGGAAAATGAGGAAATGTCAAGGTAAATATAACATTTAAAGCTAAAAACGCCGCAATTGGAGCCATTTAGTTGACATTAAGTCGTTAATGTCAGGTAATGAATATTTGCGCCATAATAACTCCTGCTTTCTTGTCCAATTTCGTAAAATGACAATTAATATCAGATCTATAAACCCTTGAAGACTTCGTGCCCTTGTTGTTAGAAGCTTCCATGGTAGGGATTCCTTTAAAACCAGCGGCAAACACTACCGGATGGTTTCCCATAACATGTCGTAGTATAATTTGTCGAGCCCTACCCTGCTGTCTGCACCGAGCAAGACCTCCGTGATGCGACAGACAGAGCGATAAATCACAGACATTTTAAATTATTTGTGAACCCGTAACATCTCGTCCAAGATACTACAGTGTCTAAAGACGAAGGCTTTTAGCCGTGCGTATTGCCAGTGATGACTTATGGTACCGAGACGTGGTTGCTTAATAGCCAAGAAGTTCAAGGTCACTTAAATAGCAAAGAGGTGAAGAAAGGCTCGAGTTTCTCTGCATGATCGAAATCAAAACAGGATCAAGACAATTGGTATAAAGTCACCGACAAAGCCTTAAAGATTGCCAGGTTGAATTTAGTGGTAGTGCACAGAGCACATAGCTTAACGGATGGCAAATGTAGGTATAGTTGCAGGCAAACAACTTGAGCATAAATCGAGTGGAGGGGGTAAAACAGCTACTGCGCAGTCAAGGTCAGTGCTCAAGTTGTTTGCCGGAAACTGTAAAGAGTTACCAATTAGCGACTGCGTCCTGGAAGAAGCAGCATCGGTAGACCCGCCATAAGGTGGAACGATAATCTGGCGACTGTAGCGGAAACCCGCTGGATGCAATTCAATACCAATCGTTGTGGCGATTTTAGAAGAAGGCCTAGAAGGCTCAAGCAGTAGAGATCTTTCGGGCACTATAATTATGATTTAATTTAAACTTAGTAGCTAATGTGAAACGCATCCAGAATAAACGTTTCATGCAACCGCATAGTTCTATTCGAATCATGCAAAGGGTAGCTGAAAATTTCAGACATTTCAGCATTTTCAGCATTTCCCGCTTCCACCAACACTGAAACCTATGCTTTGAATCCTTGAAATGTTCAAATAGCATACGGAAACTAACTGTATTCAGTACACGATAGAGTTGATGATAGTTTGGCAAAGTGTATTGGACGCTAGGGTTGTAAATTCGGGCTACATCGGCTAGTAATTAAGATTGCGCGTCAGCCCTAAATTTAGATTTAGATCGAGTATAATTTATTGGTTCGGTTGTATTTGAAATTCGCTTAAGGTATTGGTTTGTCTTTGAAAGTAGAGATAGGCTTAGACCCTCGGCAGTGTAGTCCAAGCACTAAAAAAAGTACTCTTCAGACGTTTGTTAGGTATATATAATTATGTATAATCTCTGATCTATTGGCAATACATGCTTTTATTAAGTGATCAGATAATTGGTCTGTATGTTGATAAATTTCTTTGTTTAGCTTATTCACATACAAAAAATTAAGTAGTTGTGTTTTTCTGAGTTTCTTTCTATGGGCGTCTCTTTCTTACAACACGACGCAGGAAGGAAAAAATAAACCTTAACCGGTCTTGTCAGTGTATAGTCGACCAAGAAATTGCTTGACCACTTTTCGACCGTAACACAAAGAGTTAAGGTTCAAAAGTGGTCAAGCAATTACTTGGTCGCCTATACATTATACACAGGTTTAAAATAAAAAACTCTTCATAGATTCTGTGACGCCTGCTGTGAAGCCTACGCCGCCAAACACTATTCTAATTTCGAATTTGTATTTTCGGCCATTCCATTTCCGCTCACCAAAAAGCGATTATGCTTTAGAGGGGTTTTAGGGAATATAAAACAGCTTTAAAGTGGGTGGTTCAGTGAACAAGGTAACCGCATCGACGTCAGTGCACGGACAGTGGGAATAATTGGGCGACTGTAACCGCGGGCGCGCTCCATGCGTCCCGCCGCACCGACTGGGGACACCAGGCTTTGGGATTTTGATCGATGATTGTAAAATAAATAAACTAGAACTTACTATGAACTGGACTTTTACTTAGATTTGGCATTACTTGGAGGGAACCTTATAGCATACTTTGACAGATCAAAAATTGTTACACGTGAACGAGATCTTTTGCGTCTGTCGCTCTGTCGTCTGTATATATAGGTATAAAGTTTATGATTTTCTTAGTAAAAACTTTTCCATTAATTTACATATGTGAAGGTGGATTTGTTTGTTTACAGGTCTAAAAAAACAGGTAACGTTTCATTCATGGATAGGTGATTATTTACAAATATCAAAGGCTCTTATCAACACAACATTAACTGGTTCGCTCTTTGCAAAGCATTGCTCTCCTCCAAAGCAACTACGCTTTTGTGTATTTCATGCTAAAAATCATCCTCCGCCGCTTCCACAGGAAGCAACATATTCTTATATCACACGGACTCACTATTATGCATCAAGACGTTGAATTTGAGCGTTGAATGTAGTGGTGACTTGTTTGGATAAACATTTTCCAAAACTGTGTGAAGTTTGTATGTGTAGCGGTTTTCCAGTGCCATTGTTTATGAGAACTCTCAAATTAATTTAAATGCTATATAATGACATCACAATGAACATTTAGGGTAATAGCAGGACTCGAACCTGCAACATTAGCTTTCGATTTCAAAAATATTACAATTCTGTCACCACTACCCTGTTGGATTGGAAATAGTACAAAAAACTGAGTTTCCTGCATTTTAAGCGTTGAAGCGTGATCACCCTACGTCCTCCACCGGGATCACCTTAATTGGGGGCCCTCGATACGGTACGCAAATGGAAATTACTACGCGGGGCAAGTGTAATCGAATAACCCAAATCGTATTTTACCTACTGTAATAAAATAACCCTACTATTCGGATCGTACGGGCGCAAATAACATATTATTATAGCTTATTGTCAGGGCATACGAGGGTATTATTTCAAACTGGCACATTTAAAAAATTAGTAAGATAACGTCTCAAGCTAGTAAAAAAAAATCAGTAAGCTAGCGTTTCAAGCTAGGCTATTATAAAGGAAATAGTAAGCTAGCAAGGACAGTTTAAAAAAAACAGTATGCTAACATCCCAATCCAGGATACTTTTAAAAACACTACGACATTATAACAAAATGAAATATCTAGTAGTGTTTCCATTATAAAATAGTTACTGGTCTTAGTGGAAAGGTAAAATTATCCGATTAAAGTTAAGGTGAAGCAAAGGTTTAAGCAGACTGAAAAAGTAAAGTTTGAATTGTTCTGGTTGACTAAAGTTGGCTATAAGTGACCAAAGCCGTGAAACTATCATTACTTGTAAAAGCTTGCAAAACTATCATTATAAAATTTTGTAACTGAAATTTCTTTCGATTTTTATTTTTAAATGTTTTAACATTCAAATTATTAAATTAAAATGCTATGTAAAGACAACACAAAGAAAAACTAGGGTAATGGCAGGACTTGAACCGGCAACATCAGCATTCCGTGCCTTGCGTTTGCCAGTTTCGCCACGTTACCGATACCATACCCTGCGATTTTTCAATGTGCTTCGTTTTACGGTCATTACATTACATTATTGATTTTAAGGAGCTAATTTTTCTTTGTGTTGTCTTTACATAGCATTTTAACTATCATTATACCTTAAACAAAACTCTAAAGAGAAATCTCTTCTCTACTTAGATTTTCTACACACTAATACAGTACTGAAGTTCTTGCAACTCAGATGCATGAACAGCACTTTTAGTTTGCATCAAATTAAATTTATAACCGTCATACAAAATAACCGTTTGAAGGGAGATCTCTCTATTCTTATTTTCTTCCACACTCACTACTACTAAAGCTTGTATAACGTACTTAGAATTACCAGTTTGTATCAAATTGAACAATCTACCGCCTTACGTACTAGTATAGTCGACCAAGAAAGTGCTTGACCACTTTTCGACCTTATTACAGAGCGATAAAGTTCAAAAGTGGGCAAGCAATTACTTGGTCGACTATACAAGTTTCGTACGGTGAATCTAGCGGAACGGCGACCTTCAAACCGGCAACGGATCAGCGATTTTTAAGGTCACTGGTTCCCATAAGCGGCGGAGATCACTTTCCACTAAGTGAAGTACATGCTTGTGTTTGTTTCCTTAAAAAAAACTTAAAAACGTCTGGAGATCGTTAATTTTCATCCTCATTCATTTTTGCGCTGTTAACACTCGTATTGGTTTAACCTCGTAAGGCCCACGTCAAATTTCGTTCTATGAATTTTAAACCATATAGTTTGAGACAGTGAGTTCAACGTCAGTTTATCAATTTGTCCTATATGTAGGACTTGGGCCTTACGAGGATATGAAGCATGTAACAAGTGCAACTTCAAACGGGTAGCGGTAACACACATCCCATAATTACATAAAGTCTCGTTCAGAACTACAACTCCAATATTGATTATTCACATAATGCTTGTTCGGGCGAAAGTCAATACCGCACTAGTTTCAGAGGCCGCATTGTATTACACAGAATATAACAGTAAGAGCCGTCACACCAGTACCCTTACCATGAGTACAGTGCATTTAGCCGTAACCGTACTCGCTAACGACGGCGTAAACTATTTGTATGGGGAATTGTGCAGCGCCTCTAACGCTCACTTAGAGAACTAAAAATCGCTGGTATGAGTCCAACGGTAAATTACTTATCGAAATCTACGCGCCAGTGACTAAAGTTTTGTAGTTGTTGCCGTAGAAAATTGGTACCATGAGTCACAAATTTGACAGATGTCATCGAAAAATACCGTATCGACTATGGTTAAACTCTTTCACTGATAAATGAGAGCGTATTTAACGGTATCGACTGTAGTAACGTAATACGAATTTTCGATAGAAACTCATGGTAATGGTACAGTTCCGTACACGTTGCGTATGCAACACGGCTCTAGCTAGCTTTGTAGAGCGGCGTTATTATTAAACAGTGATTAGAATACAATTGGAGCACACTGCAATTTCAAAGACTTGCGTCAAGTTTCATTCCTATATCTATTTGATGTTGTTTTTTTTCTTATTTTTATGAAATAGGAAGGCAAACAAGCAAGTGGGTCACCTAATGGTAAGTGATTACCACCGCCTATAAACACCCGCTACACCAAAAAGATTGCAGATGCGTTGCCATCCCAGAGGGCTAAGATGGAATACCTCTTGTGCCAGTAACTGCATCGGCTGTTTTGCTCTCCAAGCTGGAACACAAGAGTGCAAGCAGTGCTGCTTAGCGGCAGGAATAGCGAGCAAAATGGTGGTAGCGATCCGGACGGACCTTGCACAAGGTCCTACCACCCACTAAAACGTTGTGCTCTAACAGTATTCTAATCACGGTTTGATAATACGTATGTGTTACGCATGCTAGCGCAGCTCTTCGATATAAACTGGATACTCATCCGGTGTGGTTCGACCAAAAGGCTGACTTGCACCAGGTTCACAGCAATTTAATTTAATTTTTTTCAATTTCACAACAACCTTTACTTCAATTTACATCGCGAAGCTGTAGGAATATCAGCGCACCCACTGCACTGGGGCTGGCGCAATTTGGTTGCGGCGCGTGCGAATGAATACGAACTATACGATAGACAGAGAAACATGCACGCTTCTTATACCTAAGCAATGATATTATAATACATGGATGTACAGTGTCATACTAAATAAATAAATAAATAAATAAATATCTTGGGACAATTAACACCAATTGACCTAGTCCCAAAGTAAGCAACTAAAGCTGCTTGTGTTATGGGTACTGGACAACGGATGTAAATACTTATATAGATAAATATATACTTAAATACATATAACACATCCACGACTCGGGTACAAACATTCGTATTCATCTTTGCCCTTCATATTTGCCCCTCCCGGGAATCGAACCCGGAACCTCAAGCTTTGTAGTCAGGGCCACTAACCACTAGGCTATCCGGTCGTCAAAACACACTAAATGACAGCAGAAAAACGGCCCGACATAATAATACAGGTTGACGCCAATGTTACAAATGCAAATTATTAGTTTACCATTTATAGTCATTGGATTTACAACTTTATGCCTAACTGCATAAAATAATAATTTAGTAAGTTTCGTTGCAAATAGGTTTTTTTACGAAATAATAGTATTGACAGCAGCGCCGTTGTCGTACTGTTCTAATGACCTTGCTGTGCCCCCGCTGGGAGTAACGATATTATGTAATAGTTTCACAGGATATTGAGCTTAAATTATTCAGTCATCTCGTTCCCGGGCAGAGAAGCAAGCGCAGATGAGGTCTTGGATAATATTGGTCTTGATTTGCGGGTGGTAGGACCTTGTGCAAGGTCCGTCCGGATCGCTACCACTATCTTGCTCGCTAATCCTGCCGCTAAGCAACAGTGCTTGCACTGTTGTGTTCCGGCGTGGAGAGCAAGACAGCCGGTGTAATTACTGGCACAAGAGGTATTCCATCTTAGCCCTCTGGGTTGGCAACGCATCTGCACTCTCTTTGTTGTTGCAGGTGTCTTTAGGCGGTGGTGATCACTTACCATCAGGTGACCCACTTGCTTGTTTGCCGTCCTATGTTGTATAAAAAAAAAAAATAGTATATCGGTGCGTATAGTCAGTAGTAGATAGTCTAGTGGTTAGTGACTCTAATTTCGTAGATAGAGGTTCGATTCCCGCAAGGGGTAAATGTTTGTATGATAAAAACTAAAGTTTGTACCTGAATCGCGGATGTTATATGTAAATAAGTATATACTTATCTGTCTGTTTATCCGTTAGCCCCGTTTTGTCCCCGTCCCACAGTAGAAGTTTTGCTTAGGTACTTTGGGACTAGGTCAATTGGTGTGGTGTAAATTGTCCAAAAGTATTTATTATTATTTCTAAATTATTATGTAACATGCGCCTCATTTTTAGTAGTTTATTTTTTAGATCGCTAAACTTCCAAAATAATAGTGATATGTATAGAACATATCTAGATCACTGGTTTAGGCCTGAGACATAGGGACCGACAGGCAGACGGATGGATCAGCGGGAGCTTCATTTGGACTCTTTGAGCACAAAACCCTAATAACTGTAGGTATCTAATGTGGCTTAATAGATTTCATTTACGATCGAGTTAGTTTAGACATAAAGATGTTCATCCAAGAAGTTTTAATTGTGGCCTGCAGGACCATTCCAAAATAAACGTCATACTGACTGCCTCGGTAGTTATAGCAATGGCTTATTGAGACAAGGTTCTGCACTAGGGAAGTGTAACTAGGCGAACTCACGACCCGACCGCACGAGATGTGTTCGAGTTACTGCCTATTACGAAACCGCTTATAGTTTACGACCGACTTTAGGGTGACAACGATATCTTAATTAAATCTTACAACCTTTTTTAAATATCAAAATAAATAAGAAGCCAAACTGCTAATTGTATCACCCATACTCAGCTTTTGGCCTAGGGGGGCGGGGGAGGGGCAGGGGGGGCGGCAAGTTAGATGCTAGATTCGGTAATCTTCATTTGCCATCATCGCGCACGGTTTTTTGGCAATTGCACCGTGCATTTTACCAGTGTCTACTGCGCGGTTTATTTAAAAGTTAGAGCATAAGGCCCCGTTTATACTTTGATTAGTAATTAGGCGAGTTCATACATGTTTTGCGAGATTTCTAGGGGGGGGGGGCAGCTGCCCCTCCCTGCCCCCATACGCGCATACGGGGTACGCCCATGGTATCACCAGATGTTAAGCACTACCGTCTATGGATACCCGCAACATGAAGAACACTGTTGACGCGTTACTAATCCTGAAAGCAAAAAATACTTCTTGTGTCAGTAATTTCACCGGCTGTCTTAATCTTCACGCTCAAACACAACAGTGCTGCAGTGCAAGCATAGCTGCTTGTGGCTGGATTAGCGATCTGGACGGACTTTGTACGAGGTCCTACCACCCGCAAATACATGCTTATTTTTAACAACATTGATAGCATGCACGAGGAGAGATAAGCTCGCGTGTTGCTAAGTAATTACCGTAGCCT
Source organism: Ditula angustiorana (assembly GCA_963691745.1). Lineage (NCBI taxonomy): Eukaryota > Metazoa > Arthropoda > Insecta > Lepidoptera > Tortricidae > Ditula > Ditula angustiorana. Next base: position 6,641,210 of record OY829495.1, read on the forward strand.
AAGGATGCTTGTTACTCTAGAGGTAGTGCTCGCGCGTTACCAATCCTGAAAGATGAGCTATTGTGCAGAAAAGAGTCCTGCTTTTTACGTGACTCTTTAAACGTCGCAAGGTAAAAATGAAGGACTTAAAATTATAAACAATGCAATTCATGTTTTGACAAATAAAAAAATAAAACTTTCTCTTATTTGCGCCAACCACTAAATTAATTAAGGGTATTGTAAAGATTTTCTGTGTAAGTATACTTTTTTGTAGACGGTTTTTTTATGACTGATGTGTCGGGAAAAAAATGTGTCAGTCTTAAAAATTCGTTTGTTATTTAATGCACTTAAAGCATGGTCACCCCATCGAAGAGGCATTCTATATTAAGTTGTCGGCGCGCAGTTGGCAGCGAAATTACTGCTAATGGCTGCTCCGAACACTTAGTTACGCGACAGTTCATCAGCGCATCGATAATGACAACGATGCGCCGAGGGTAAAATATTGGCACTGTCTGCCACCAAGTCTGTATATCTGTAAGTGATCACCACCGCCGATACTCACTCGCGACATCAAGGCCACTGCAGATGCGTTGCCGACCCAGAGGGCTAAGATGGAATACCTTTTGTGCTTGTAATTTCACTGGCCAGATATTAAAAAAAATTATAAGAAAAGGGCATTGCCTTAAACTTTCGCGATTTTCACACATATTTATAACATTATCGGGACTTCGAGGCAAATTAACATTGTTTTTATCTCGTTAAAGTCCCGATAACGTTATAAATAGCGCATTGCCATTTCATTCCGAAAAGAATTGAAATCCTTCCACTAAAGCGAAAGCCATTCCAACATTTAAAACAGAATTTGATCGAGCCGACGTTATTCTACTGAAAGCTCGTTTATTACCGGCATGATATAAAAAGCTTGCACGAGTGCTTATTAAACTCCTCAAACTATCATGGTCGGTGCGAGCAAACTTCCACTATTAAAGTAAATAACTCTGGTGGAAACACACGGCTGTATTCTACGTTTTACACTGCTGCTGAGTCCTTAGTGTAAGTTTTCTGTCAAAAAAACACGTTAACTTCTAAATTATATGATAACATTTTGTTGCGGATACGCGCCGCAAGAGGCGCTGTCTTTGCTTCCATAGAAATTGAGAAGTTAACTTTAAGTCATTCGTTGCGTTTAATGTAACAAAAACTAACACTAGACGCTCTGTTCTTGTAGCACGCTGACGTTTACTTAATTACTGGGAAGATTTAAACCGGTCTACATTTTTAATGGGTCCCGACTGTTGAAGTTCATGAAACTATTGCAATGCAGGTCATTGCCCTATGGCTTCCGAACCCATCACAGAGTACTTTTGATATTTGTGTAGATAAAGTAATGTATGCAACTGTCCATAATTAGGTCTTAAAATACTCGTGTGATCCTATTATGAAACTCGCTGACGCTCGTTTCATAAAACCACACTCGTGTTTTAAGACCCCTCATTATGCAACAGTTGCATAAAATACTATTAATTACAAAATATTATTCTTCAGTTTCTGCTTAAAATTAATGCTTAGTATTCAAAATTCAACATGGATTTTTTTAAGCGAGGCTCCTCGAAAACCGGTACTGAGACGACATTCAGATAATTACTTTGAATTTTTATAAAAGTTTGAACAGCTCGCAGCGGCCGCCGGCGCAGAGTTAACTCGTAGTTTTTGCGACTAGGATCACTTTAAGTTTTAAGCTTAAAGCGATTGTAGGCAGGATACAGTTGTAGGACATAGCAAATATTTTCTTTATAGCTTGAACTCATGTCATTTCTTTATTTCAAAATGTTTTCCGCCATCTTGGATCCAAACATGTCAAGTTTGTATTTCAAAATATTGTCCGCCATCATGAAAAAGTTTTTTAAATTACTTTCCGCACTAGGGCGGCCATTTATCACTTTCCCGAAGGCTTGTCAGCTAAGTAACGCCCCACTTTCCGAAGATGAGGTAATTTGTTACAGTTTGTTGATTATAGACCTCCTCAAAGTAACGCCTGAATCTATTATGATGGCTGTTAATGATGAAGATCATGTTCCTTACTCTTGTTAAATTATATTGAATTTTTGTAATCGAAACTTTCGATTTTTATTTTTAATGTTTTTAACATTCAAATTATTAAATTAAAATACTATGCAATGACAACACAATGAAAAATTAGGTAATGGCAGGACTCGAACCTGCAACATCAGCATTCCGTGCCTTACGTTTGCCAGTTTCGCCACATTACTCATTTTTTTTCTTTGTGTTGTCAGTGCATAGCATTTTAATTTAAATTATATTGTGCAAACAGCAACAAATTTAGCCGACCATTAAACAGGGCACTGAGAGAAATTGTCTATGCTCGAAAGGGTTACATGTTATATATATATCTACTTCATAGTGCATGAATCCTTTTCGAAAAATGATGCCCCGCAGTTCCGTCTTAAATGATGACTTATATGTGTCTTCGATTGTATGATATAGCTTAAGCTTTTGGCTTGCACCATCGCTTAATATAGCGAAGCACAAGCGAAGTTGGTCGGTTTTTTCAGTGCAAAGACAGACGGGAGCATCCAGCTCGCCCCACCCCAGCTTCAGCAACCCATTCACATCCGCTACAGATGACGTAGGATCCAACTAGTCGTACGTCTGTTGCAACAACGATGCAAGTGAAAAAAGAAGTGTTTTGTTGACGGTATTCTATTACTTATTGGTTTGTTATTGGATCTACATACATGTACCAAATATCTCTTCAAATTGGACTCTTGACTCTGTCTTTTGCTTAAAGGTTAGCTGGAAGAGATCCCTTTAAGTGATCAGTTGGCCATCGTACCACTACCTGTATTTTTCTGTGTTTTTGTAATTGATTATATACAATAAAGAGTTTACATACATACATACCTCTTTGGAATTGGATGAATATTTAAAGAAAATCAAACCATACGAACCTAGTTGTAAAAGGCATAACAAAAGCATATAAAAAATCTTGTCTATATTTCGGTTAAGGAGGGTGAAAAATTTTACCGCTGTTTGTATAGAAAGCACTTTATGAGGCTAGGTACACAATTATCTTAAATCAGTCTGTCCCATGACTCCATAAGCAGATAGACATGTCATTGTGGTCAGTCGCCATAGAGAGATCTCTCTCCAGGCGGGTGTTATGCCTGGGGACCGAAATCCGAAGGATAGAAGTTGGAAGTTGTAAATATGCATCCGTGGTACGAAACTTCCTTAGCGTGATGTAGCGCATGTCAGTTGGTTTTCTCCATTCTAAACTAGATGGCGCTAGAGTCGCTACAGACAGATAATTATGTACCAACATTTTGATCATAAATTGAGATGAAAATCCAACCCCAGATGAAAATTTAAACGCTCAACCATAAGTTTCTATTGCAAGAACTGACGCTTCTAGTTACCATTGGAAATAATTTAAACCTTAATACCTCGTAATGTTTTTTGGAGTCAGCTTAAAACTTATCAGTGTGGACCAGCGAAGCAATAACTTTCTGTTAAGTATGTTGTTATCTCGGTTATCCAATTTAGGCTGCGTTTCCACCGGAGACGTGCGATGATGCGTAGCGAGGGATGTGTTTGTAAAGAACCAATGAGCCGTTTCCACCAGAGCTGTGCTGACCGAGGCGAGGTAAATGAAGCGATTCTATTGGTTCTTACAAACACATCCCTCGCTACACATCCTCGCACATCTCTAGTGGAAAAGCAGCCTAAAACCGGAATGGCTTTACCTCTCCCGTAAGCAATCTTTGCATAGTAAAAAAAATAATCGCAATCCGTTTTTGTCCTTCCTCATGTCTTCGACCGTCTACTCCTTATAAACCACGCAATGGATTTTGATATGGTTTTCACTATAATTTAGAAAATTGTTTACGGAAGGTGTTTATGTATACACTAGCGGATGCGTGCGCCTTCATTCGCGTGGAATTAGTAGCCTATGTCCGCCGGGGATAGTATAGCTTTCTATTAGTGAAAGAATTTTTGTAATCGGTTCAGTAGTTCCAGATATTACCCCCTACATGTCGGTGTCAACAAATTTTGGTTCTTTTTTACTATGAACTGACTGTATTTTAAAGTTCATAAACTCTAAAGGGAAGTTAATTTTAAGTGTCGGCCGTTAAAACGCCGCGCTAATGTCCTAGTTAAACAAAGTTGTCTGGCTGTTCAGCTCCGAGTGTTACACCAACTCGGGCAATAAATCACTTGGCACAGTTTTCAGATGTTTTGTCATGAATTTTGTGTGCCCTAGGGAACAGCTCTGCTTGGTAGAAGCTGAATAGAACTTGCGAACATTTTCTTTTGTTACAATAAAAACGGGATCTACTGTACTTTGTAAAAGAGTATAGTGAATCTGACATGGTTTACATTTCAGTGTTTTTTACCATTTTGTTTTTATTTTATACCATATTGTTTTTTAATTTATTTTAATTTTATGTTTTAATTTGTATGACATTTTCACAAATTCGGGTTAAATATTTTTAATATGTCATTTTCTTAACACTTACGTGGCTAAATAACGTTAAGAGATACATAAAAACAGTCTACTAAAGAATAATTATAGTTCACCAAAAAACTCATGTGAAACCGGGGCCGGTTGCTTGCCGTTATATTAACAAGCCATGATAATCTCTATGTCTATACATACATGCGCATACGCTACAAATCTTGTATCTTTTAACAGGCGAAAAACTATGTTTCCAATTAAGATGTTCCCTTGTATTCCCTTTAGCCCCTTAACCCTTTTGGGTTCCTTAGAAGTTTAAGGGTCCTTACGATCACAACGTTGTTATGTTCTAGAAAACCCTTTGTTCGTATCTTGACGAGATAATATATTCCTACTACCATTAGTGGTATGTCAGAAGCGTATTTTACGAGACAATAAAACTAGTAACGTTTGCGAAAAATGTTACTCTGTTAGCCTCAATATAGAAGACTAGCGGACGCCCGCGACTTCTGCGTGGAATTAGTAGCCTATGTCCGTCAGGGATAGTGTAGCTTTCTATTAGTGGAAGAATTTTGGAAATCGGTTCAGTAGTTTAATCGAGAGATTTGTCTAGCTAGGGGACACACAAACAGACAAAAAACAAAGTTTACCTATTTATTATATTATTGTAGATTAGTGTAGACTAGTGTAGCTTAGTGTATATTAGTGTAGACTAGTGTAGATTAGTGTAAATTAGTGTAGAATAGTAAATATAATGTTGTACGGGCCGCCGGTTCTTTGGGACCGTACTGGGGGTTCTTCTTGCAAATGAAACTCCAATTCTTGAGAAGATTCCTTTTCTGTTCAGAGTAGTGTTCTTGTCGGGAGCGGAGCGGGAACTGGTTAGGGCGGTGTGGGAGGCTGGTATTTATAGCGCCACGTGTAGGTGGCGCTATACAGGTCAGTTAGGAGCAGGAGTGGGCGGGGCGAGAAAGGGATGGAAGATGTGTTTGTTTCATCGGGGTCACCCCGGCATACCCTTACACAACCCTTCGGCCTTCGTGGCTGCGGACAACGTACTCTCTCTTCCCGGCTGTTGGAGTTCGTGGTGCGGACCTACCTCCGGACCCGCCTCTGCCTACACTCTGGTGATAAATTTCTTTTTTTCTTTAATCCGGTCTGACACCGTAATGTCAGTGGCGTCCAATACTTAATTTCTTTAATGCCGCACATAGATGCGAAACCGCTCTATTTGTAGTTTTAAAAAAAAAATATAGCTGTAACAGTCTCCTCTGACTAGTCCGATAAGCCCACCCCTGGAATTTGCTCACCGAACTGTAACATAGTTTAACTGTGACCGCCTATTGCTAGCCGTGCCAACTTTTCCTTGTTATATTTGGGAAAATAAAAATCTCATTACTGTGAAACAGTTGTTTGATTCTGCCTACCCCACGCTGCCTTTAGGGCTCCGGCCAAAAAGGTAACAGTGGCGCCCAACGTGGGGCCCTACCAAATCACCAAACATTGCTCTAACGATAAGATACACTGAAACCTGAAGCTGAAGAAACTGAAGCTTGTAAGATTTCAAGTTTGTGAGTGCTAATAATTGTTGTTAATTTTCCCAAAACATTTATTTATAATATTCTTTGCATAAAACGACCTGCTTAAGCATTCGCCATTCCCAACTGCCCTTCTTTCGTCAGTGTAAACGGACCTTTAACCCGAAACTTATTGGGATAGAAGCGAGATAATAAATAACTTTTAATATAGTTGTTGATTGAAGTACGATATTGAGTTACGCAGCCTACGAGTTGGAGCAGGAGTAATCCAGTTTGTGTATTTCCCTCGAACTCCGCCGACTTGCTTGAGCCACTATTTGATTTGATTCCTATGTTAGTCTTTTGGGACTACGCGAACGGGTAAAGATTAATTGAATAGACAAAATGTACCTCCACAACTTTGTCCCTTTCTGGGGATTACAACATCATCAACAACAACACGCCAACAACAGCGTTCTTTTGTTAATTACTTTAATTGAAGACCATTGGCTTAGCTATCTTGTATAGAGTGTATACCTAATGAAAGAAGTAGTTTTTATTAGAATTATTTTTCTACTCAATACTTTGGGTGTCTGTGAATAATAATAAATAGTTATATAAAGTAAAAGCCAAAGTCAAAGTCAAAATATCTTTATTCAGATCGACCTTTCAAGCAAGCAAGTCGTACATAGAGGTATAATGCTACAGTGAGTGATTTTAAAGCAATTTAATTGTTTTTTTTTTCTTTTACGGTACAGTCAGTGTCATCAGTATTTGAATAATTTAACTAGTATATTTGTGTTTCAACACCATAAAGAGTCATCACATCATGAAATTATCAAAGGAGTTAACGGGAACAGGTACTTAGTTTTTCAGATACACATATGCTATTGATAGGCCTTAATAACTATCGGGCTTATCGTGGAATATGTGCGAGTGAAGACCAAGCTCACTTTGAGGGTCGAGCGGTTGGAGTCCCGCCATGATGTGAATTTTAATTCATTTGTGGTGAGAGTTCCGACTGACCAGCTGTTGACCTTCACAAAAGCAGAGTTTTGGCCGAAAGGTGTCACATTCCGGCGGTTCCGTGGCCGGTTAACTGACACCGCGAAACTGCTCACGTTACAGACTTCACGTGCTAGTAATTAAGTTATTAAGTAGATTTGTATAATAATTATTTATGTTAGTCTTTAAGGTATTTATCTCTGGGCCTATGCAGCCTGAAATAAATGAATTCTATTCTATTCTATTCTATAACTTATATCAATACAGCCATACCGCCCAATAAACGCAAACACTAAGCTTGTTGTCAAAATCATGGAGAAGTATTCGTATTTTTGGCATTTTGGGAGAATACGTTCCCATATATTTATAACTTTGTCTGCACCCAGCCAATTATTAACCTTTTTAACGCCTCGTCTAATACGTCAAGATTCACACGCCAAGATTTTTATTTGTAAATAACGAAGTCGAACCTTATGTGATTGAACTTAGTACATATTTACTTATATTGCACGCGTCGAGGGATATATTCCTCATTGGGCGTTGAACTCATAGTGCGGATATATCATCTGTCATTAGCGTTAAAAAAGTTAAAGATTGTCTGCGAGCCTTTACCTACATAATGTTCCTTTATTTTATCGAGAGAAGAATTCGATAAGAAAGCCCCCTAGCTAAAAGCTACCTACGACCTGTAATTGATTACTTTAGACCCGAATTAATGCCTTAATTTGCTCTTAGCTATTGCGTTTGTAAAACGTTATTTTTCTTAAGGCTGAGCCATTAATGATTCAGTTTTTTCAAAGTGCCCATTAAAGCCATTAACCGGGTGTACTGAGCCGTCCTCTGCCGTTCTAAGTAATGGTATTTATTGAATACTGTTGGGTTTTATTAGGGCGTTATCCATTTCAAGCTACTACTGCGCTTTAAAAAAGTACGCGTGGTCGTTTTTTTTAATTGCTCATATTTGTGTACCACTGCTGGGCGACATTTCCACGACTCCACTATGCGTGGCCATACGTTGATGAAAAAAAACAAATACAAGGGTCGACTTGAAGAAGCTCCTCCGTTTTTTCGTTAGCTAAAAATGGATTTAAATGAGAGGGCTTACGGTAGCACCGTTTAGTAGCTTATAACTATTATAAGGTGTATATGTTTAGAATCGGCATTTTACCAGCTTTCATTTGATACCCATTTGATATTGTTGGAATAGCTAAAAAAAAAACTTCCCTCTTTTTTCAATTTGCAGACACCATATTGAAATGTAACAAAACATTCCTTTAATCAAGACAAATCTAACAACACCTCCCACGCTAAAATGCATCATGCCGTTTAGGCTGCAGCGTGCCAAAGAAATAGACATACGCACATACGCTCGAAAAACTCAACCCTCCCTTCTTGCGGCAGTAGGGTAATTGGTAACTTACGTAGCCGCCAGTTAGCAAGAGCGGATCCAGCCTTTGAGTCATGGAGGAGGGGTCTTATAGTCGAAGTTCAGTCAGGACAAGTCATCAATGAAAGAAAAATTACCAGTGGTCGACCTGGACCCAGCCTAGGAGGGAGAAGGTTAGCCCCATGACCCCATATGGATCTGCCCTTGCCATTTACTAATAGCACTGCGATATTGTCAAACTTATAAAATATCGCTGCGGCTTTCTGCCTCCGATGCAAGCTACCACTATGTGCCAGCCTTTTAGTGAGGCACTTACCAGCGATATTTAAACGAAGCCCCGCCGTAATTCGGGTTTGTTTTCAATCGGAATCCCCAATAAATAGAAATCGGGCGAACCGTTTTATTTTAGAGAGTACTTAAATACTTAGGTAAGAGTTATACGGCAGCGCGAAATTAAGTTTGTCCCCTGATCTTTAAGAAGGTTTGAAACATTGAAGTGATAGAGCGAACGAACAAAAAGGAAAGTAAAAACAACTTTAAAACCACGGGTTTTTTGTGATTATGAGGTTAAAAGTAACCAATCGTGTCCTGTGGTCCTAACATTTTTTTTATAAGACACGGGAAAGCAAACGAGCAAGTGGGTGACCTAATGGTAATTGCCCATAGACATCTGGAACACCAAGGATGCCAAGAGGGCTAAGATGGAACACCTTGTGCCAGTAATTTTACGGCGGTAATTTTACCGCTCTCTATGCCGGAACACAACAGTGCAAGCACTGCTGCTTAGCGGCTGGATTATCGAGCAAGATGGTGGTAGCGATCCGGACCTCACACAAGACCAAGTTTAGTTTATCTTAGTTTTTCTCTATATGCGTCCCTTTCTTATGACACTAGTTTGACAGAGACACAGGGAGGGGCAAATTAAACCTGGGCCATTCCTGTTATTACCACAGAATATATGTATATCTCGTGGTCATAAAGCTGTCAGCTCACAATTTGATCAAATTTCCATTCCATTTGGTTATTGAAGGTCTTGAAAACGGATATGACGCGTTGAAAGGAATATCCTTCATTTTTTAGCCCAAAATCAATCACTATCAACTCTGTCTGAAACGCTTGAAACAAGTATTAATAACACTAATGTTTCCTTGTTCTCTACACAATATTCTTGAGACGTTTTAAGAAAATGAAAGCGAAGAACGCAACCTATCAGTAGAATTAAACGTAAGGAAATACGCGTATCCGTTTTTTCAATCACTAAATAAGTTTATTTGCTGTGGGTTAACAATTACTTGTATCACTATAAACTGCTCGCATCACTATAAATTATGTGTAGTGATAGTTATTATTTATTATACATGTCAACTTTAAAATCCGTAGTAAAAAGAAACAATAGTAAAACATTACATTAGAAATAGTATTTTATGCTACTGCTATATAATGAGAGGCCTTAAAACACGAGTGTGGTTTTATGAAACGAGCGTCAGCAAGTTTTATAATAGGATCACACGAGTGTTTTAAGGCTTAATTATATACAGTTGCATACATCACTTTATCTACACACATATCTTAACTGCAAAAAACCGTAACAGCAGAAAGCTAACAAACGAGTGACAACAAGTATGGCGGCAATTCGATCTATCCGTCAAGACCTCAGAGAAAGGAACCCATAGAGTCAACCGAGACGTTCCCGCGCCGTACACTTTTTGCAAATTGCTAGTGATGTACATTAGTCGATGAAAACTGACGATGAATATTTGATATAAAGTACGACATTTTCGGGATACCTATTTTAAAATCTTGTACTGTGCCAAACTATAATGTCTTATAAAAGCTTTAATTGTAGCATAGCGAATACACAACCACAGCTGAAAATAAGTGAAGCGTCTCCTTGATGGAAATACTTTTGCGTACCTTCGATCCCAAAAGGCGAGTGGTGATGTGAAATCAAAAGTCAAAAGCCAAAGGTCAAAATATTTTTATTCAGATAAAGCTTACAAGAATCACTTATGAATGTCAGAAACTTTACTACGTCGCAGAAGTAACAAATATCTAAGTCACAAACTGTCAGCTTTATAATATTAGTAGGATTAGGATAGGAAGAAGGAATTAATATAACTACTGTCCCTTAAATATGACAGTTTTAGTAAAAAATGATCTGAGTTTTTCTTTTGACAGAGCCAGTGTTTTTGTTGAAATTAAAAGAAATAAACAATTTTGTGCGGCGGTACGGAACCCTCGGTGCGCGAATGTGACACACACTCGGCCGGCGTTTTACTCACCGATCACTATCGCTGCTATGCCGCGAAGATAGCTTCAAGTGCCACGCATGCGCCTCGTCCGAGACGAACCTAACTTCACACGTCTCGCAGTAAGGGCCTTCTAGTGTAACCTGAAAAAAATATATAAATCACAGGAAGGCCAACGAGCAAGTGGGCCACCTGATGGTAAGTGATCGCCACCGCCTATAGGCGCTCACTAAACCAAGGAGATTGCAGATGCGTTGCCAACCCAGAGGGCTAAGATGGAATATCTCTTGTGCCAGTAATTGCACCGGCTGTCTTGCTCTCCACGCCGGAACACAACAATGCAAGCACTGCTGCTTAGCGGCAGGATTAGCTAGCAAGATGGTGGTAGCTATCCGGGCAGACCTTGCACAAGGTCCTACCACCCGCAACAATTTCATAATTTTCCATCATCGTACCAGCCGGAACCCACCACTGGACAACTTTAATAATTCCATAATTCGTTTTTTCAGGATTCCGTACCCAAATGGTAAAACGGGACCCTGTTACTAAAACCGCTGTCCGTCCGTCCGTCCGGCCGTCAGTTTGTCACCAGGCTGTATCTCAAGACCCGTGACAGATAGACAGTTGAAATAATGCCGCTATAACAACCAATACTAAAAACAGAATAAAATAAATATTTAAGTGGGCTCCCATACAACAAGCGTGACTTTTTTGCCGTTTTTATTAATAATAGTACGGAACTCTTCGTGCGCGAGTCCAACTCGCACTTGGCCGGTTCTTTTATTAATATTAAGAGGAGTGTGAACCCAGCCCCAAAAACCGCTCCCCATACAAACGGCGATAAGGTATATCTACCATCGATTTTTCAGGCCAATTTACTTATACTAACTAATGAATGAACTTCAGGAATGGATGCGGAAGGTTTATTGAAAGAAGTGACCGCAATAAGGACGTATAGTCAGCGTCAAATATACCAGAGCGGGCAAGGTAGTCAAAAATATCTGAACACGCCCGAGCGTATTTGTCAATAGAGTCGAGTTCAGATATTTTTGACACCTTGCCCGCTCTGGTATATTTGACGCTGACTGTACACACTCCTCTTAACAACTCCTTATCGTTTTATCAGCCAGTCGGTGTTTCTTCTTCTTGTGTACGTCTATCCCTTTCTTGCTAACGAACGTGTACCCACAGAGCTCGCAGAGGAAGTCCGACACATGTTGGATCCGTATGTGGCCCATGTATGTTGTGAGTTTGCTGTGAAAAAAAAAGGAATTCCATATCAGGCGAATCGGTGGAATAGAGCAATACGGTATTTCACTCAAAAATCTAATGGCATAAAATTGCTTGTGAGCTTAGTCGCGCAGGCGCACGGAGCGAGTGCACGCCTGTAGAAAAATAGTATGAGAGCGTCCGCTAACTCGCACAGGTGCGGCTGCGGGCTCATACTATTTGATCGATAGGCGTGCACCCGCTCCGTGTACCTGCACGACGTAGCGGACGCTCTAAATCGACGATAGGGCCTGTAGGTGTCGGCAACGGCTCCGCGCACGCTTCCCAAAAGTCCTGGACACTATTGCCCCATAGTAGGGAAAGGTATCAGATTGGCGGATACCTTATCGATAATTTCTACAAAATGTCAGATGCACCGCATCACTAGTCTATATTTCCATAACCTCTTATAGAAATAATAAATCATTTATTACTATTAAAATTAATAAATAAGCTTAGTTTTTACAAGCACAAATGAGTCTTTGCTCCATAATTTAACCCACATAATAATACTAGCCGTCCAAAACGCGACATTCCCATAAATAAATACCAAATAATACTTACTTGTAAACGCTGATGTGTTGTCCTTCATTGCTTTCTTTAGGACACCGTGATGAATGCTAACTGCAACCATACACGAAGTATACCATTTCGCACAATAAATATCACTTGCTTGTCTCAAAAATCTAACGATAACCATAAGAATTTTATTAAATTGCACCGAGAGCTCTACGAACCGTCATCAAAATTTGACGTGAATATTATGCGACTAAAAAGAATGGCTGCTATTCGACAGCATATTAAATACACGAAAGAAACTTTTTTAAACTGTTGTATAATAAAATGACCTATATGACCAAATGTCAGCACTGAGTGTGTACCCTAGTAGATTTAGAGACGGTGTGAAATAGCTATGTTTGTTCACTCCTTCACGTTGTTACATCGTAAGAGTGAATGGAGCAGATACATTCACGCTTTTTCTCAATTTTTCAGGCTTGCTCCATGGGTTCTAACCTCCTTGGTCAAGACGAACATTTTTTTAAATCATAGACAAACCAAAGTCCCTATTGTCATGTCACTCGAGATCAAATGTCGTGCGTTTAAATTAAAAAATCATACTGAGTTGACGTTTCGTATCGATAACTGTTTTAATGTATGGATACTAGAATAGAACCAACTTGAATTTTGACAGCTGTTCCAAATTTAAATTCATAACGTCAGAGATATCGGTAATGTGATTGCCAATAAACACAGACTACTAAGAGATACTACCCAATCAAGAACAGATTTCCCTACTACCACAGACAAGAAAATTCTTATAATAACATTGGTTGTAATAATGCTGGTCATTTTCTATGGTTTTTGAACGCGTTATTGAGCATTTATGATATGTGTCTAGATAAAGATCCATTACAAGATGTCTGTTAAAATTCATTTAAACTATAGTAACATTTATTAATGAAGTAATTACTAAGTTTTCTCATAAACGCAGTCCAATCTAATTGTTTCATTTCTTTTGCTAATTTATTATTAATTTAAATGCTATACAAAATAGTCTTTTTAAGTAATGCTGTTTTACTGGACATAATTTACAATTTTTCATTTTCCTTTGCTCTTCGATATTTAATGAGGGTTCTTAACAATGCTTTATTAGTTTTAACAAAACCAGCTACCTCATAGACATAAATAGTAACTATACATCATCTACACTAATCTACACTATTAGCACTAATCTACACTATCTACGGTAATCTACACTGTGTACACTAATCCACACTAATATAATAAAGAGGTAAACTTTGTATGTATGTAGAGGGTAATCTCTGGAACTACTGAACAGGTTATTTTTAGAACCTGTTCAGTAGTTCCAGAGATTATTTCACAAATAGAAAGCTACTCTATCTCTGACGGACATAGGCTAATAATTTAATGAGAACAAAAGTTGCGCGCGTCCGCTAGTAATATATGAGTGTTTTTTACTGGACTTGTATCGGTTTGCGTGAAAGTGTAATCCAAAAACTGCTCATTCAGCGAGCCAAATATTCGATCTACATCCCCGTGGCGAGTTTACCATATATTTAACATTTTTAGGGTTCCCTAACGAAAATATTATTAAAAATCAAAAATCAAAAACCCAACTGGTAAAAAGTAATTCAAAACAGAAAAGCAAAGCGAAAGCGGTGCAATTACTAGCACAAGAGGTATTCCATCTGGGTTGGCAACGCATCTGCAATCTCCTTGGTATTGCGGGTGTCTATAGGCGGTGGTGATCACTTACGATCAGGTGACCCACCAGCTTGTTTGCCTTCCCATTTAATAAAAAAAAGAAGAAAAAAGAGAAAAAAAAGGCCAGAAGTCTAGAATTCTGTTAAGTAATATTGAAAAACTACACCATTGCTATTGTTTCATGAACTTCGACAGGGACCTATTATTGAGAAGATTTGAACCGGCCTCATTTATGGTGATGACGTCGACGATGCAAAAAGGGGAATATAAATAGATACAAGGCTTTAATTGTACATTCAAAAAGTGTTTGTTTATTTGAATGCTGCGTAGTTTTCGAATAGTATTGAATACCTTTAGCCGACAAACCCATTTTCAACACTTCGAAGTTTGTTAAGCGAAAAAGTTTAACATAATTACGGTTTATACATAGGAGTATATTTTTATAATCATAAAAGGATGTGACACGGAATCCTCTTAACACGAGTCAGACTCGCAATTGGCGGTTTTTTTATACATAGCTTAGGTTATGTAAATAGAATCAAAGGGCAAAGGAAAGCTTCTGGCAATCCTTTTAAATATATCTTTAGTGAGGCCGGGCCCCAGTAACGATATATAATGGAAAAAAATATTTAATCGTTGTATAAACGTTATATGCGTATAACTTAGAAAGAAAAATACGTACACTCGTAAAACATAACCCCCCTTTCTGACGGCAGTCGGTTAAAATACCCACTTCGATAGCTCGCTTCGTGTGTTATAGTTTCGGTTTCAAAATTTTATTAAAACAGAAATTGCTAAAAAAAATGTTAAGACTCTATAAGTACCTAAAGAAAATTGGTCCCATCCTATTATTGAGTAAGTATTTTGGCATTTAAATTAAATGAAAACAAATTGAACCTATAATGGTAGTCACACAAGTAATAAAACAAACCCAACGCCATTTTTACTAAAGTCAAAGTCAAAGTCAAAATATTTTATTGCATAAGAGCACATGTCAAAAATAAAATAATACATTAAAATTTATTTACTGTATTGTATTGTTATGAATGATACGTATCCCCAACTATGCTAGCTTCATAATGAACTAGCGCGTTATTTTGAACCATATAACACACTTTGAGATATCAAAAATGGTTATACGACGACGCTCGCACTTTGTTCGCCTAATGCTACATACTAGGTTTAACCTAACTAGTATGTGACCCTCAAGGGCCGTCCGTTCATTACGTGAGGCTCTAAAAGGAGAGGGGCGGGGGGGGGGGGGTATAATAATATGTCACGTGTATTTATTTTTTCGACAAATGCGTACAAAATCGAAAGCGGCTTGTAGTGTAACCTTGATTCGGGTGGGGGGAGGGAGTAGTCTTAAATCTTACCAAGGGGGGGGGGGGGGGGGGGTTAAAAATGACAAAAAGAACATCACGTGATTAATGGACGGCCCCCAAGCTGAGTCAAACGCTTCCCGAAGCAAAATATTGGGTCCGCTACTAGCAGGGTCATGACAGGGTCCAAGTAATATAGCAGCACTGCGTAAAACAGTTTCTATCTCACTCGTACTCATAAACCTACTAAGTTCGCAGACCCAGATGCATTGTTGGGGGAGGCTTGAACCCCTTCGCCCTAAATCCGCTACTAGACTCTAGCTTCCGCTCAAACTGACGCCGAACCATTTCTCTCCAAGATATTTTTTACGTCCCGCGTCTGATTTCAGAAAACGTCACTTGAGATCAAAATAAATAGTACCCTCGCGAGACGCGAACCTTTCGGACCTTTTTGCCGATTTCAATAGAGCCTGTTTTATCCGGCCCTCAGGGCTGCCAGAAGCGGATGAAAGCGTTAGCCGGATCAGCGTGGAATGTTGATTAGGAATGAAGTTAAAACGACGGAGCGTAGCCTACTTTGGGTATACAGTGCAAATAGGCGTATCTGATTAGATTCACGTTACTCGTGTATCATTACGGTAAATCGATGTTCACGGACTTATTCTATGTATTCTTTGGTCAACTTTGGTGTAAGTTGTGTAGCGCGTTTTTTTTTCACTAAATAATCTTTTTTTTTATAAAATAGGAAGGAAAACGAGCAAGTGGGTCACGTGATGGTAAGTGATCACCACCGCCTACAGACACCCGCAACACCAAGGAGATTGCAGATGCGTTGCCAACCTAGAGGGTTAAGATGAAATACCTCGTCGGTAATTGTATATCTGCGAAAATTACGTTAATTAAGCGTGTATGGAAAAAGAATGCCGTAGGAATGACATCAAAGCTTTAAAGTTCGAAAATTGACCCTTCCCTTTGCTACAGTTACACATTTTAACACAGTTTAACATTTGCTACAGTACGCTTACTGTGATCCGCCCTTTTATCCACAGGAAAAACAATTGCGAACGTAATTCTGACTTTAACCCGAATAGCTTCGAACCTGCATTCGAATTTAAGTTATTCTCAAGCAATCTCCTTGGTATTGGGGGTGTCCATGAGCGGTGGGGATTACTTACCATGAGGTGGCCCACTTGATCGTTTGTCTTCCTTATTTACATAAAAAAGACCGTTTTAAGCAACTCACCTAGACCAATAAGCACTTATAAACTTGTAATACCGTGCCAACTAGTTTATTTCACGCAATTACCCTCGCTAACTTGTCAGATTTCTAATAGGGCAACAAAAATTTCTCGCCGCCCGATCAAAGCCGGATTATCCGGACTGACTGGCAACCCTGACTGTCCGGGTTTACGTAACCGCCATACAGTTCTTACGGCCCGCGTTATAAGGGTCAAATTCGAATACCCGCTTACACCCGGGCAAAACGTTCGAAAAAGTGTCTCGGGCTTTCTTGCGGGTTTTATCGCACGTAAAAGGTATTTTATTTAGTGCGATATAGTTCAACCACTGGCCAGTGTAACTTAGTCCCTAACGACCGGTACTTACGCCTATTTTACGGAGATGATTTTATGGCTATGTTTCGTATGAGAGGTCTGCCGTGACTGGTTGAAATGGGAAGTATTTTTATGCTACCCTTTTATATGATGGAAGTTTCAATGTTTCTCTTTGTGTTTAAATATGCGGGCGTAGCGTAATCTTATCAGCTTCGGTCTGTTACTTTCTTCCTTATGGAGGTTTTTGTACTTATTTTTCTTAAGTACTTATAAACGTCGTAATAAATAGTTATTTTTGGTACGATGGGATGAAAGGATGTTTATTGAAAGGAAAAAAAGCATATACTTATTTTCGGTGAACGTAAGGACAGTTAAAATACAAAGGTACACCATTCTACTGGATCACAAAGTTTATGAAATTAATTTAAAAAATACTGTATTAAATAAATGATGACCGTTAGTTCTCTTACTATCTTATCAACAAGTTTATTAACTACTACTACTACTACTATTTTATTAATTTTATACCTACTGATCTTTTTTTAGTTAAAAAAAAATGTTTGTCGTAAGAGCTATAGTAGCATGCTAGCGTTGATCGCGCACATAAACGCTTTGGTCCCTCTCGCACACGCATACTAGTTAGAACGGGATAAATGCTTTATGTCATCGATAAAAGCTATCGTGCTTGGCCCCCTGGTTTCGGTTCAGTGGTTAGTTTCACCAAACGGTGAATAATAAACATTAAGTATTCAATTATCCGTTTTTGATCGCTGCTTTGTGTTTTTTAAATGTCCTTAATAAGGTAAAATTAGTCGGTGTTAAGCTCATGGATTAGCTATAATATTTATTTGTACATGTTTTCCACACTTTCGTTCCTACCAATCTTTAATTTCCAGAAGCAGAGGCTTTCTGATCATCACTTGTTCGTCTTCAAAAAAAAGGTTCTTAATTTATTTATTTATAGGTACGTAATTTGGTTAATAGTACGTACATATAATATGTATAAATGGGTTTTAAAAAAAATTTATACAGAATTTTAGGTAAATTATGAACAAGAACTCAAATACTTATAAAAAAGATTTTATTGAGTTTTTCTTACAAATATTTCTCACTCAAATACTGGAAAATAATTCTAAAATACAATACATCTTTAGAACACTTAATGACATGGTTACATAAAGCATCTTAACTATTTTTATAAAGTAAATTAGTAATAATTGTTATAATACCTTAATAATTACTTGTTTTTTTTATGTAATAAGAATGAACAAACAAGCAAGTGGGTCACCTGATGGTAAGTGATCACCACCGTCTATAGACATCCCCAAACCAAGGATATTGCAGATTCTATGCGTTGCTAACCCAGAGGGCTAAGATGGAATACCTCTTGTGTCAGTAATTGCACCGGCTGTCTTACTCTCCACACTGGAACACAACAGTGCAAGCACTGCTACTTAGCGGCAGGATTAGCAAGCAAGATGGTGGTAGCGGTCCGGGCGGACCTTGCACAAGGTCCTACCACCTGCAAAACCCCCCGCTTCTTGTTTGTTATTATTAATATAGTCATGGTCTTACTTTATATAAAACTAATTCATCACAATAGATTTTGGTTGGTTGGTTACTGAGAAACTATGAAAACATTATTTTTGTCAAATAAATATTCAATCCAAGTTACACAATTCAAATAAAGGGGAACTTATATTTATAACGTTATCGGGACTTTAACGCGATAATAGTATTTTATGCAACTGTTGCATAATGAGGGCACGAGTGTTTTAAGACCTAATTATGTACAGTTGCATACATTACTTTATCTACACACATATCATAAATGCAAAAAAACGTAATAGCAAAAAAGCAACAAACGAATAACTACAGTAATGACGGCCATTCGATCCATCCGTCAAGCCAAACGTTTTTTTGAAATCATAGACAAACGCATGAAGTCCCTATCCTCATGTCACTCGAGATCATATAATGACCATTACAGAAATCAGTACTGTAATGACCATTACAGTACAGAAATCGGTACTGTAATGACCATTACAGTACAGATTTGCCTACTACCACAGACAAATTCTCATAATAACATTGGTTGTAATAATGCTGGTCATTTCCTATGGTTTCTGAACGCATAATAGAGCATTTTATAATATATGTGTAGATAAAAGTATATTGTTAACTTACCTCGACGTTTCGACTATGTTTCAACGGCCGTGGTCACAAGTAGACTGAAGTGGAGGGTATTACTTCTGTTTAGCCGCGCGAGTTTTACGAACTACCCTGAACTAAACATGGCCGAAACGTCGAGGAAAATAACAATATGATTTTATCGCGTTACAGTCCCGATAACGTTATAAATATGTGTGGAAATCGCGAAGTTTAAAACAATTTAAAGAGGAACTTAGATTAAAAATTTATACGTGTCCAATAATCTAGTAGTACAGTTTGTTCTGTTCAATCAACAAAAACGCGTTCACTCTTTTTACCCGACTACGGCAAAGCCGTAGGAAGGGTTATGGTTTAAGACACTGTCTAAGCGAAAGACAAAAAAACAGTGACGCGAATGAGTAAGCCAGACAGGAGAATAAGTGAGGCATATCTTCGTGAATCCGACTAATTTAAACAATACTTATTCAAAACTGCCTAAAAGTATTTAGTAAAGCTCAATCCAGCCTGAGGCCTCCAGTTGTGGCTTAATCCGGCGAACGGGGACTGCGACTTAGTGAAGCCAGCACTCAGGTCGACGGAAGACGTCGGGTCCCGCCACACGTTCAGGTTGCCCATAGCCGAGTAGTCCGTCTTTTGGAACCGGTCAGTGCGGGACATGCCTAAAGAAGCACCGACTTTGTCCCTGTAAAAGAAATATTATCCTTAGTTAATGAGCACTCAGCAGTCTACGTACCTAGCCGTACTAAGGTCACACCAATTTTAAGGAAAATCTAGATGCAGCTATTGTTTTGGCACTGCAATGAAACGGAGAAGATATTTTCGCACAACTTTTGTGACTAGTTGTTTCTTTATCAGACATATCGAACTCGTCAAAATGTGTTACATTGACAGCGCTGTTAAGTTATTTTGAACTATGTCGTACATCTGATGGTGCGTTAAAACTCTCAATACTGGAGCCCCATAATAAAAGTGGTGATGACTTGATAAAGAACGCAGAAGATCCATCTTTTTTGCTCCGCATTGTCGTTTGTGCAACAATAAAGCAAATACATGACGATGCAAAAAGTATTGCGTACGATCGATTATTTAGAGTGCTTCTAATATATCAGAGGTTTTTCCGAACTGATGGTATGTTTTCACATTTATTAGTGCTTCCTGTAAGCCTAATCTGTATAAAGATGACTTTTGACTTATGCAGTCAGCACTCGAAGAATCCAAACCAATTAGCACAAGCTATTATTCTCTTGACCACTCCAGGGCAGATCTTTTAGACCTCTAACATGTCTGATATATATATCTGCTGCTAACTGGCTTCCAATCAAGGTCAAATGAATACCTAATAACTTGTACAGAATTATCAGTGACGTTATTATGACAACCACGTATTACGAACATACCTGAAAGTGTAGTCTAAGCTGCCACCTTTAGTGCTAAAGTCGGGGAGATCGGGGATATTCGACATGGTCCTGGTGATGAATGCGTTGGCACCCAGCTTGTGATTGTCGGTGTTGATGAGGCCCAATCTCCCGGCTGCGGTCAGCTGGTTTCCAAGGCCAGGGACATGCTGGCCAGTGAGACTTAGTTGGTGACCATTACTAGGGAAAAAAAAAGGGAATTCATGGTTATCGATGATGTAAATCATAACAATAATAAAACACTGAAGATGACTAGGTTGTAAATAATATCTGATGAAAATTTTAACAGGTTTGCTTAATGGGGGTGCATGGCAGATGAACTCCTCGTGTGTCCAATCGTTAAGGTTCTCTCACAGTTACGTCTGAAGGGAAAAAGCAGAACTTGGGTCGGTGTACCCTGGGCACCAGTAACATACAGTTGTGCTTCTTGGCGGTGCTTTTCTGACTTACGGATCCACCTGCAGTCTCATCTAACAGTACTTACATGTTGTCGAGGGCCAGTCCACCGCCTGCGGCCGAGTACCAATGGCTGGGTTTGGTCTCACCATTGCTGTAGCCAGTTCCAGATTGTAGTCCTGAAGCAGATCCCACAGCACTCAAAACGTTACTCTCTCCATGCACCAGAGGTACTTTCACATTCAAGTTGGTACTCCCATCAGGGTTCGTACTAATGGTGCTGCTTTGACGACGGACTCTGTTCAAATAAGCTGGATGGACTTCCTCATAGGGTTGATCTGATAGTACATCTTCGAAGTCATCTTGGTTTATGTTGGTGATGTCTATTCTGTAGGGTTGTAGTTTTAAATCTTCGAGGTAGATGGAGCGAGCGTGTGCGGTAGCAAGGACCGCTAACATGAATAAATGGATGGCAAACATGGTTGAGAATGGCTGAGAGTAGCAAAGACTGTCTGAAGAACTGTTTGAACCAAGGAAACTATACGATACGCACAGCTTACTGTAAGTAGCCGTATGTGCTCTAATGTAAAGAGTTGGTCATTGCGTCGCTTTATATACGAAATACTGCCGATAAGCGCGCGCGCAGGGATTCCCTGGACCTCTGGGACCCTGTTATAGCTTAACCGCGGAATTAAACTTTTGACGATAAAGTTTTGGCTTTGTTACCATTAATTTTCTTTGTAATTATACATTTATCTTTAAAATATTTTGTGTACAAATAAATTAAGACTTGTTGATGTGTATACGTAGAAAGAAAACCATGACCAATAAGACGAGAATGAGGAGATGACGGGAAGATATATAATTACAAGTATTCAAAGTACTTAATGGTATATACACTCAGCCTCAGAACTAGCTAAAAACTTAACAACCTTGTCGTAAATATTTTATAATCTTTTTTTTTAATTTTCGATTTTTATACGCAAGGCACGGAATGCTGATGTTGCAGGTTTGAGTCCTGCCATTAACCTAATTTTTCTTTGTGTTGTCATTCATTATATTTTAAATTTAATTTGAACCTTGTCGTAGTTACGTATCCATGGAATGAGAGTTATTTGAATTTCAATACTGACAGGGACAAGGTACTAAATTGTTCACCTACTGAGGCTGACCGTACCGTACCTACTATGTGGGTATATTTTCAAGTGCAGTGCTTTTTCGTCATTTGTATGGCACTTTTTTTTCTTTGCAAAATGATGGTAGCGATGTTACATTTGGCAAGATTTTTTGATTAGAAATCGAATGGTGTATGAGGCATCATTTTACAGGCTATAGTTTCTTAGAATTTGAGTCTGAAAAATATACATAGCCATACAAATTACAAACTTGCCATACAACTTACTTTCGTATGAAAATATAAACTAAATCTGGTTAAAAAGGTCCTAGATAAATAGAAATTATTTATAAGTACGACGAAACATGATACCTGACACTATTATCATTATACCTTTACTGTAAGGTGTACAAACCCGACTTAAACTGATTTTATTTAGAACTTTTTTCACAGTCATCTATTTGGTTTCAAAATTATATAAGAAGGCACAAGTACAAGGTAACGGGCAATTGAAAGGTTTGTAACAGAAATAAAATAAAAATCATTTATTTTAGACTTAATAAGGGTCCATAGCTTGGTTAGTAACATCGAGGTCCTTAGATTCTATATTACTTAAAAGGTGTGAGTAAATATTGAGACTGAGCTGCAAACATTGAACGGTTATGATAATTATAATAATAATCATCATCAAATACAAAAATATATACCCACAAATCAATCACAAAAAATATTTTCAATATGAAATAATAAATAATTAACGCTATCTCGTGCTGACAAGCACGCCTATAAGATGACGGGTGATGCGCGAATCATACCTCATGGCTGGATGGAGTAGAAACTGGCGCGCATTTTACTCAGCGAGGATGTAATAATCGTCTGTGCTGGCTAGTGCAAACATACCAGATGCGCTGAGATAGCGCGGCAGCCCCATCAACATCCTGAAGCCATTATTGTATTGGACACGAAAAGCGCTGATGGCCTTTTTCGTATATTTCGCCCAAAGGCAGCTCGTGTAGTATACCTGACGGTAAGCTTTAAACAAAAATGTTTTAGCTTGTGCATTGCAGCGCGAATACCGCCCCACCAGCATATTTCATCTTATTGCCAACACTCTCCGTTCCTGTTCTATGTCCAACTCCATATAATCCATCCTCACATAGTGACCGAGATATTTAAAATGGTATACCCATCTTAGAGCTTCACCATTCAATTTTATGAAAGGCACAAACTCAGGACTCTTTCCGCTGACAGTCTTAAAGATTATGTATTCGCTCTTTTTGATGTACGCGTAGCGGGTACCTTTTACACTTAGAGTTATTCTGTGTGATTGAATTAGAAACGTGAAAATCCGCACAAGAAACAAAAACCGTAAAAGTTGTGAGATTTAAGTGGCACTGAACGTGGCATAATGCTAGCAGATCTTGATGATGGTTGCGGGAACACGCTGGATATGAGTAGAGCAAGACTGGTAGTTGTGGCGGTCTTTGGAGGAGGCCTATGACCAGCAGTGGACATATTTTGGCTGCTAGGATAATGATGATGGCCTGTGGAGTCTGTCGCCAGTAGGACTGGTAAGTTCTGTTTAACTGATATCAGTTAATTTATTACAAGTAACAGGTAGATAAGCGAGGCTTCGAAGTTCCAGTCACAGACGTGACGCGTGTGATACGTAATGTTGTAACCTCTGCTTGAGCGACGATTCATTTTTAAACCGGCTTCAACGACCAATTAGAGGCTCCTATAAAATCGGTCCAAAAGCGGAAAAAATCACTTGAGATGGTTCGGACATGTAATGAAGAGTGAAAAGAAGAAGGGCAGAAGACGACCGCCTGCAACGCGGTGGACGAGAGGTATGGAACGCTGAACACGCAGAAATGCTAGGACAGAACGTCCCGGCGCAAACACACAATCAAGAACGACCCTTAGTAAAAGGAAAAGGCACGAAAGAAGAACAAAAAATTTGTGATGGACAGCATATTTTGCAGTTATTTTTTAATATATTCGAGAAACTACTTCAGTTGAGGTTAATTATTACGGTAATTATTGTGATTATTAAACAATAAAATCGTAAAAAAACTGTTTCATAACTAAAAAAAGTTACATGTTTCGATATTGATGTATAAACCGATGATTATAAAGTTAATCTGTGTAATTTATTACGATTTTGACCTAAATTGTAAGGAGTATGGCACTTTTGTAAGTTTTATGGATAAAAAAGCCGTACAAATTACGCCATACAACTTACCGCAAACAGGTTTTTCAGCGATTATTCATAAACTGTTAACGCAATAAACATAAAAAATAAAATACGTAATCAAGCCACTTTTGGCCTCCTAATGTCATTAGAGATATATCTATTTCACTTGTTTATCCAGAGATAATCGACCATACAAATTACAAATTTTTCGTGACAAAATACACCGTGTTCAAGATTTACCTCGTTAGATCGCTAAAAGTTACAAGTATCTTGTCTACTCCTGTCGGTAGCCGAAGCTAGATAGACGTATTATTCATAGGTATAATGAACGAGGCGGTTGGGCTTTCGACCAATCAGATATTAGGAGGTATATTAGCGGCTTTCAACAAAGGTTGCGCGCGGGACAAGTACAAAGAGACTGCCCTGCTTTTAAATACCGACGGATTAGTTTCTATTGACATTTAGAGCAATGCGGTAGTTAATGCTCTTTAAAATGGTATATTTTGATTACAAATATGTTATGTTTGTGTAAAGATATGCGAGATTGTTTGAGCGAATCGGCAAGTGGGACATGCCTCACAGCGGTCGTTCGCGCAGTGTTTTGGAGTTTGAGGACGCTTTTTTTTAGTTTTTGTGTCTAACCAGGGAATTTTAATATTATGCCTCCGTTACATTTGGTGTACAAATTGAGAAAAAAAATATTGAGGTAAGTTCTGTACAACCGTTTTTGATTTAAGGCCATGTGACAGCTAAAAAAGTCCAAATGAAAATCCACCCATGTACAGTCACAAGCGCCAACATCTATACAGTCAATCTTGCATAAATATGTATACACAGACCTTATGCCTCTAACAATAAGGTTGATGTTTACATAATTCTGACAGGTTGGGAAGGATTGGCTGTATACATGTTGGTGCTCGTGACTGTACCTGTAGTAAATCATAAACCCATATGACGGAACCCGTATCGTTTTCAAGGATTACGTAGAAATGTTTAGTAATACGAAGCAATGTCATCAATATTATCATTATAATATGCACGTATAAATACGTTGGTGCTGCGGGCGTTTATAGGCGGTGGTGATCACTTACCATCAGGTGACCCACTCGCTTGTTTGCCTTCCTATTTTATAAAAAAAAATAACACTCAAATTACTGAACTGTCAACATTTTTATAGAAAAGTGAGACAAACCAGCACGTGGGCTACTTTATGGGAAGTAATCACCGCCGCATATAGGCACTAGGACTCCAATATAATTACAGATCCGTTGCCGGCCTTTACGTAAACCTGTTAGTAACGACTGCTACACGCCGGTATTTTGTACGCATGTGGTACCATTCATTGTGCAACCAGCAAGGGGCTACAGTGGGACTCTACGACTATTTACCTATATAACAATGATAGTCTGACTTCGCAGTAACATCTAAAATGAATTTGTTTGTCTCTTCTGTTCACAAAAGACCCATTCAGCACCACAAACCCGCTAGGTAGCTGAAAAGCGGAAAACCGCTGCTACGAGCAGTTAATTTTTACCCAACTGCGCGACGCAAAGGATGGTAATGTGTTTATCAGCATAGTATGTTTGTTCCTTTGTGGCGATCTAGAGACCAAACGCGTGGGTCGATTTTGAAGATTATTGCGTCAATCGATTTGTCACTAATATGACAATAATCTAAATTCAATATGCCGATAACCAGACGCCATATTGTGAAAAAGAGAAAATGAAACTCGAAGAACTATGTTGAGTGCGATATCATTAGATAGGCATTTGAAAATCATCTTTAGGTTTTTCATATCATTTTTCATTTTGAATGACCTTTTAGGATCTATAACGACTTTTTTTTTATACAACATAGGAAGGCAAACAAGCAAGTGGGTCACCTGATGGTAAGTGATCACCACCGCCTATAGACACCTGCAACAACAAAGAGAGTGCAGGTGCGTTGCCAACCCAGAGGGCTAAGATGGAATACCTCTTGTGCCAGTAATTACACCGGCTGTCTTGCTCTCCACGCCGGAACACAACAGTTCAAGCACTGCTGCTTAGCGGCAGGATTAGCGAACAAGATGGTGGTAGCGATCCGGACGGACCTTGCACAAGGTCCTACCACCCGCAATCGCGACTTAAAGTTGGTTAGCAACCATTCTCACTTAATCCAAACTAAAAAGTGTAAAATAAAAAAAGCAAATTTAAAAAATCAAAAGCCTAACTGCGTAAAAAGTAAATCAAAACTGAACTTCTAAAACAAGTCTAAAACAAGTCCAGTAATCTGAAGTTCTGATAAGTAATGTTGAATACCTACGCCATTGCAATTGCAAAAGTTGGGTTCTTTGATTTTTGAATAAACTTTTTATGTATCTTACATACAAAAATGTTCTCGTACGATGCCGGGGCCGGTCGCTAGTACATTTAAAATTAACTTTTGCCTGTTAGTACCTCGACCGTAGAGATTTTGGATTACATACGTGTATGAACTCAAAATTGTCTATAAAAGGTGGACCCCCTTTTCCATAGAAACAAGAATAGCGGGTTTTGCGGGTGGTAGGACCTTGTGCAAGGTCCGTCCGGATCGCTACCACCGTCTTGCTCGCTAATCTTGCCGCGCAGCAGCAGGCGTGGAGAGCAAAACAGCCGGTGGAATTATTGGCACAAGAGGTATTGCATCTTAGCCTTCTGGGTTGGCAACGCATCTGCAATCTTTTTGGTGTTGGGGGTGTCTATAGGCGGTGGTGATCACTTACCATCAGGTGACCCACTTGCTTGTTTGCCTTCCTATTTCATGAAATAAAAATAGTATTCTACAGAAGCCAACAACTTAATTGTCTATAGAAAGGTACATAAATATCACTAACAGTTGACTGTTTTCTCGTCGACTTTAATTGCATTGGTTGCCACGAAATACTCTATTAATTTAAAGAAATAATACTTAGCCTATGATCACCTAGAAAGTCCAATGTTCGGTGAAAGAATTTTTGTAATCGGATGACTTCTTTAGGAGGTAACCTCCTTACGTTCAAACATTACCTCTTTATAATATTGGTCTAATTAAAATGCTGTCTCAAGGCTACGAGTACATAAACAAACTCTGTTCGATACCGGGACTTAACCTACTATCAATTCAAGAGGTTAAAAGGTTAATTTATACAGATAATTGTAAGGGGATTCCTCTATAGGGCATGCAAAACAAAAAAAGTCTTATAAGAGTCGCTGAATACCATTCTATAAGTAAAGCGGTTGGACTAAGATTGAAATTGTATTGCTTCAGTTAGAGCATTACGCTTTTGTGGAAGTGAACATGAGCGGGTTAAGTGCAATGCACTCAATTACTCATTAGTTATCATAGAGTTATATGTGCCTTCCTTGTATGGTAATAAGGTTAGAATTAAATCAACCATTTTATGTTTCTTGAGGTGATTATTTGCAGATGTAGAAATTTGGTGCCTTTTGTAAATTAATATTATAGGTAAGAGAATAACTTAATTTAAGCGTAATATTTCGAGTGGATAAAAAAAGAGTCCTCATAATAGTGCTTAATAGCTTTGCCTGTGACTTCGTTCGCATGGTAAATATTATTCGGATAACTTTATGTAACTTTTTACCCAAAACTGCATGTTTGTCCAGTAGAAAAAAAAACTCGATTTTACAGCAACATTTATTTTAATTACTTGATACATTTTATTCTTTGATTATAAATAATGTTGGTATCTGAATTGTATTCTTCTGTAGTTATTCAATGGTGCTATTTACTGTGATTTGTTTAATTTTATTCGTGTTTGACTTTCGCTTTAGCTTTGTATTTTTAAGTTAATTATTTTGATGACCTAAGTGTAAATTAATACAAAATCATACGACTATATACATATTTTATGTATATGCGATTATTATAACAAGGAATAAATAAAACTTAAGCTCAGTGTAAAAAGTTGGGAGTAAATGTTCGGAAATGCATTGATGTAATAAATAGTATACAATGCCTTTTCTAAGGCAGGGTGATCTGTACGCAAAATTTTGTTCAAATCTTTGCCAACGTTTATGCGTTATTGACTTACAAAATTCCAAACATCTTCATACCCTTTCACATTATTAATGTGGTAATCGAACTAATGTTAATGGTAAATGGACATTGAGTAAGGCTTGTAATTACAAGTAAATCGGATATAATTATCGGATCGGATAATACATACATACATACATACGTCTTCCGAATCACCTTATAGGTAAAGGGTGATTTGAGAAACGTAATTCGAATCAATACGACACAACTCAATCATTATTGAAAAAAAAGCTAAGTTAATCAATCACAGAAGAAAATAAAGTTTAATTAAAAGTAAAACGAAAACCTGAATCTGGTTAAGCTCCAACAAATTACAATGTTTCTGGGGTGCAGGGAATCCCAGCGCACGCGTTTATCGCCTGCGCACTATATAAAGCTATGCGAAGATCGTTTAAATCACATTGCTAACAACGCCTTACAGTCAACTGTGTACATCGAATAGTATCCTCAGATTTACTTGAAACATATCTTCAGGCAGTCAGATCCAATCTTCACCATGCTTGCCATCCATTTCGTCACGTTAGCTCTCCTCGCAACCGCACACGCTCGCTCCGTCTACCGGGAAGACCTCAAACTACAACCATATATAATAGACGTCACCAATCTAAACCAAGATGACTTCGAGGATGCCCTATCAGACCATCTCTATGAATCCGTGCATCCAGCTTATTTGAACAGAATCCGTCGTCAAATAGGCAGCTTGAGCTCAAATCCAGATGGAAGTGCCAACTTGAATCTGAAAGTGCCACTAGTACGGGGGGAGAGCAACATGTTGAGTGCGGTGGGCTCAGCTTCTGGGGTCCAATCAGCGGCTGGCTACAGGGGTGCTGGCATCAAGCCTGGACCGGGGTACGCGGCTGCAGGTGGCGGACTGGCTTTTGACAACATGTAAGTTATCGTTGCTTTTATAATGTCATTTCGATTGCGACTAGTCTAATTACGATAGTGACCCATCATGATTATCAATGAGACTGAATTTTTGTTATTGTTGTAGTAATGAAAGAAATATTTATA
This sequence comes from Ditula angustiorana, assembly GCA_963691745.1. Taxonomy (NCBI): domain Eukaryota; kingdom Metazoa; phylum Arthropoda; class Insecta; order Lepidoptera; family Tortricidae; genus Ditula; species Ditula angustiorana. Next base: position 6,670,558 of record OY829495.1, read on the forward strand.
ACGTTATCGGGACTTCAACGCGATAAAAGTATATTGTTAATTTACCTCGGCCATGTTTTAACGGCCGCGGTCACGAGTAGACTCAGACAATTTAATGAAAGATAGATAATCATAAGTTATGCCTTGGTTATACAATTGTACGAGTGAAAAATGCTAGTTACGTTTTTACTTTCCATTGCGGACTTACCATGGTTTTTACACCTGACAGCGACGGGTGGACAAATCAATGTATTATACGCGTGATTTTACTCGCTCCGTGCAACCAGGTCATAAGAAGAGCTGTTCTGGTCCATGTAACACGTGACATAACTCGATCAGACTCAGTAATCCAGGGTCAACGTTAGTGTTTTGTTAATTTTGTTTAAACCCATCAAGACACATAACATGTGTATGGTAAATTATATCAAGACTGATAATCTTTTTCATTTTTCTTTAGAAACGGCCACAAGCTAAGTCTCACCGGCCAGCACATCCCTGGTCTTGGAGATCAGCTGACCGCAGCCGGGAGATTGGGTATCATCAACACCAACGATCACAAGCTGGGCGCCAACGCGTTCATCACCAAAACTATGCCGAACATCCCTAATCTGCCCAACTTCAACACAAGAGGTGGCAGCCTGGATTACACTTTCAGGTATGTTTATTAAACGACAGCATTTACTGTCAAGTGTTAACATAATTGTGTATCGATTCAAATGATTCAAAAATATATAGTGGCGACTTTATTGCGTGACTATTAAGAGTGTTTGGTACTTTTGAGATATTGAATTGAACACCACGTGTATATTACACTCGTATTTATACTTTTGAAACATTACAATTAGAAAGTTAACAGTGTGCAAGATACACGCAAATTTTTTATACAAAACTGGCATGCTCTTTGACGTCATAGACCACATTATAACTAGTAAACTATATGGTCTTAAAAGCAAGATCGCGATTATTTGCTACAATTTTTTTTAAATCTGAATTAGCATACTTCAAAACAAAAACAAAAAACTTATTTCTTTGTCATTTGTAACTTTGTATCCCAATAACTTCTAAAAATGTTTTTTATCTACTTCTGTATAATATATTTTATATTTTTAATGACGTTCTACAAAAAATTTACAAGTTTATCCCATTTGCTTATTCTATGTTCCATATTGGCTTGATCTTATCGGCATCTCTATCTATTGGCTCCTTACCAACAGAGTATATTTCTTTTACAGGGACAAAGTGGGTGGGTCCTTAGGCATGTCCCACACTGACCTGCTCCGCAAAACGGACTACTCGGCCATGGGCAACTTGAACGTGTGGCGGAACCCGACGTCTTCCGTCGACCTGAGTGCTGGCTTCACCAAGTCGCAGTCCCCGTTCCCCGCCTTCAACCACAACTGGAGGCCTCAGGGTGGGTTGAGCTTTACCAAGTATTTTTAAGAAGTCAAAGTCAAAGTAAAAAGATTTTTATTCAAATAAGGCTTACAGGCCCTAACATGACAGCCCAGCAGTGGCGAATTTCCCATAGAAGCCGATTCCTCGTAGCCTCCCTAAGCCCAGAACGGTCATTAGAACCCAAAACCAAACGCATCTCTAAGTTATCCGTCGTACTATAGCTTCACTCGCCTATAACAAAAATCAACTTTTTTTCTTAACACCAATGCATAATCGAAACGCAATCGATTCACTAATTTATTTCATTGTATTTCTCCGGTAATGCGCTCGAAAATTTGGGAGTTGAGGCACGCACACAAGCGCATATTCATTCACCAAATGACGCACACTTTCAACGCGCTTCCAAGAAATTATGGTCTTCGGTACGGCCACGATGCAGCGGGTTATTACGTTTGAAATCAGACTTTATGTGCTAAGCGTAAGGTTTACTTCTTTTTCAAGCCCTTAATGTCCTAGCGTGATGCCGGGTCGAAACTAGTGTCGTAGTAAAGTAAATCTTATCGTTAACAGAATAAGTCTGCAGTTTCATTTTAAGTTATCGTAATTCTTGTCATAATAAATGATGAAAAGGGAAATTTTTATTTTAAATATATCGAATTCAAAAATAAGGTGGTCGTATTTACTTTATCTAAATGTTATTAAGGTATATTTAATATCATCAATCAAAGAAGTAAACATTTCCTTGCAAATTCAGTATAAATAACCCATGTTAACTCTAGACTAATATTAACGCACATGATTAGAATGGCAACACTACTATTTAGAAATTGGAAGTTTGAAATTCGTGGAAATTCGTTGTTTTCCCACATAAACAGACGCGCTGCGTTCGCATTACGAACGAAAGTGCTGACTTTCTGAATCACTTTTGTTTTTTTTGGAATTATTGAATAATTTCGCGATTTTTAAGGAAAACCAGTGAAAGTTAATCTTATTATAGTTTTGTGCAAATGTGATTTTGTGTGGCTGATCTATTTTCAGGTTTGTTTAGTTCATATTTTCGTTTTAAAAACTCATTCATAATAGGTAGTCTGAGTTCATTGGGCACAACAAATTAAGTGGGTATAAATGGCTGCTTTAGTGCAAATTGATTGTTGCCTTACTGACTACTTGCTCAATAAAGCAAGTCAATTTTCAAAGTTGTCCTTTGAAAATAAGAAACATGTTATAGGTTTGGGTCGCGCTCGTCCGGTCTTAAAAATTAATTTTAAACGAAGGGACGGGTTTTTCAAACATTTTCGCAGCTCATTATACGAAAAGTATACTTAATTGGCTAACCGGGAGCTGCAAGCTGATCAAATTATTTTGTTTTCCATGTCTGTTGTTTTCTGATTAGAGTAGTGTGTAGAATCGAAACTGCTAATTCTCGGAAAGACGTTCAAAGTTAGAAACACAGACGCAGTTGTATATTATTACATGATTTTGGCAATACTATAATTGAGACTTTTTGTGGCAATAACTTTAATGCTCATAGTAGGAAAGTAGAGCGAAATCGAAATTTAATGAAACGTTTGATTGACGCGGTCGATCTTTTAAGCAAGCAGGAGTTGGCCTTTCAGGGTCATAATGAAACTCACAATTCAGATAATCGCGGTAATTACGTTGTTAACACTAACTGTAAGGATTTGGGCTTAGCACAGACATAGACACAAGCACGCTTTGCTTCCCCAACTGCACCGGTTTTCAAAGAACAGAAGCTACGACGTAAAACTTACTTTTTTTGGCTCGGAGTTGAGTCACTCATATTTCTAAGCCATGTTTTTTTGCTCCGGGTTTACTACCCCATATTCCGACCCCACGCTACTGCAGCCCAGGTTTAGTTTAACCCCTCCCTGCGTCTCTGTCTAACTAGTGTCATAAGAAAGGGACGCAGATAGAGATAAACTAAACTTGGCCAGTCATGTTGGGCCACTGCGAAATTTGGGATCATGGTCAAAGCATACCCCGAAATAATACGAAATAATGCGAGAAAATGCGGGAAAAAGCGGTAGCAAAATGATGGTGTGTGTAACTTTTCTATTTCTCAGTAGTCTCAGTAAATACACCCTAAACGTGAATATGTTTAAATGTTAACCTATAAATAAGGCTATCGGGTTCAATTTCTTGTAAAATATTGTTAAATGCAAATGTTCATAAAACATTATTGTTATTGTGTTTTAAGCAAGCTGTGAAGATTTTGTGTACTTAATGTCAATAAGTAAATTTGATTTGTGGGGTTTTATATTAATAATAGACTTGGAAATATTTTCCAATTTATTTTATGTTTCAGAATAAAAATATTACCACCTAATGTCAGTTTTTTATCTTCTAATTACCCATCATATTGTGTGACTGTACCTCAGTTTATTTACCAAAATAGTTGAAAAACTATTTCAATAACCGGTTTTTATTGGCGCGAATGTATTTCAACCTTCTTTTCTTGGATTACCGGACATACATGAATCATGCGCTGGTAGAATCAAACATGCAAAAGAGCTTTCGTGATCTACTTGTATTGTAAAATAAATATTTCATATTCTGGAAAAATAAAGCAAATACAACACAATTTTGAACGACAAGTCGGAGTATCCGCCTTAGTATAAACTTTCGCATTATTCCAAACCTTATGGCACAGAAAATAATTGATAGATTCAGGCGTTACTTTGCGGAGGTCCATATCAACAAACTGGAACAAATTAATTTTAGTTTAGTTACTTTTAGTAATTTGTTCCAGTTTGCTTATAGCACAGTTTGACAAACTAAAGTTACACGTCAACGAGGTCTTTAAAGTCGACAGGTACGTTAGTTAACAGCTTTTTTAGACTGCATTAAAAATAAAAAAATCTTATAAACTTACAACAACAGCCTACAGGCTTACGACGAAAAATATTTGGGAAGTAAAAGGTTTTTTGTTATTAAGCACGTATAATATGAAAACATCGAAATATCTAATTACAAAGAACATTGTTCTTCTTTGCCGGAGTAAATCTTTTGTATAAAATTCAATAGCTACGGGTTTGAATTATAATAAACGGGAATGTAAACAGAAAACAAATATAGCGTCTGGATGAGCCAAGGGAGTTCTTTTTTATTTTTGAGGCAAACAGGCATGACGCTCGCGTGGTAGTACGCAATTGCCACAGCTCATAAACGCTTGAAATATCAGTCCTATCAATCATTTGCCGCTTGCTGTTTTCGCAAGACGTGCTAATTGTCCTAAGAGGCAAAGATACAGTCAAGGAATTAAATTTCCGACCCACCTAAAATTCAATATCATATAGCAAACTGTCACCATAAGAGCTATAGAGCAAGACGTTAGTTTGACATATCGACCTTAATGCATTGCGAATGTCAGACGACATTTCAACGAAATGGGTAGTGAATTAAATTCCTTGACTGTACAAACTTTACACTTCCCATACCACTAACGGGTGGTTGGTCAACTTGTGCAAAGTCCGTCCGGATCGCTACCACCATCTTGCTCGTTAATCGCTTGTCTACCGCTTCAGTTAAATCGCACAGATAAAACTGAAGGTGTGTAGCCCGCTTAGTACGCGTGTGGAAGAGGGACGCTAGCGTGCTAGTAGAGTATTTCCCCTATTATTTTTTTTAAATGGGAAGGAAAACAAGCAAGTGGGTCACCTGACGGTAAGTGATCACCACCGCCTATAGACACCCGCAACACCAAAGAGATTGCAGATGCGATGCCAACCCAGAGGGCTGAGATGGAATACCTCTTGTGCCAGCAATTACACCGGCTGTCTTGCTCTCCACGCCGGAACACAACAGTGCAAGCACTGCTGCTTCGCGGCAGGATTAGCGAGCAAGATGGTGGTAGCGATCCGGACAGACCTTGCACAAGGTCCTACCACCCGCAAAAGAAAAGAAAAGAAGAAGAAAAGAAGAAAGAAGAAATGAAAAGAACTTACAAAGAATATGAATGTTTTGCATTACAACAAAACATGTATTATGTCTTGAATAAAACACACAGCGTTTATGAAGAAGCTGTTAGTGGATAACCTTAGTAAATATTTAAAACATACCTGGCAACTCCTGTTTTTACCGTAGATAAGGATCCTTGTCACCTGAAAGGCGCCTTCTATGGCGCTGTCATGTGTCAATGTCATAGCGTCTTCACTTCGCCAGCAAGAGCCTTGCTGCACGCTGTGTGTTTTATTCAAGACATAATACATGTTTTGTTGTAATGCAAAACATTCATATTATGTCCCTTCTAAAACACACAGCGTTTATGAAGACGTGTCTGGTATCTGCTGGTGACAAGAACCACAAACGCTATGTGAATAAAGGATTAAAGATATTGACAATAATGCTATAATAATAGTAGCCCTATTGAGATCAATTTCTTACATTATTAAAGCTAGAGGTTGCGAGTTCGACTCTCGCCAGAGGTAGAAACCGGCATGACGAATATGTACCCCAAACCGGGGAAAAAAAAAAATATGTTATGCAAATGGTATTTAATTAAAAATATGTAAACTTGTAAAGTACTTATTTTTTACTAAAAAATAATTTAATATTGCACATTTGCCAGCTGCCTGGTGCCTATACGAGCTGTGCCTAGCCTAGTCTGAGACTGGATCAATTGGAGTAAGCCATCAAGTTTTTATTTTTTTATTGCTCGGCTGTAAAATAAAATCAAAAACTTATTTTGACTTATCTGACTTGACTGATACAATAATATTTATATCTAAAATTGTAAAATAAAATATGGACTTCAGGACCTTCCATGCAACCTACGCGGTAAATAAGATTAAGTCAGAGTAATTTTTATACATATGACTGTATGTGTTCAGATTCTGGCCTCAGCCATTCTTTGTAGTTTGATGTTCAACAGTGTTATTGTTTATACCTAGTTTACAATAACTATACATTAGATGATGGTAGTCTGATGAAATGATTTCAAGCCTTCGACAGTAGGATGTGTCCAAAAGAAATAAACATATATAAAAAAGACTGTTGGCTAAAAAAAAATAAGAAAGAGGATACAATCTACTTATGCCTTCTCATCACCTTGTCATAGTGAGAAGTCCGCGCCTCAGTAGGACGTTTATAATCTAGATTATTGTTAATATTATAATCTGATTATGACCATACAGTATAACACAGTACAGTTCAGTACAAATAAAAGCATGTCTAGATACCTGTATGTATGATTGATCATCTTCGGTACATCTTACATGTGCATGTTTTTACACCTTCGTGAAGAGTAACCATACTTACATTTCATGTAGAATGTCTACTGAGAAAACAGTTGCTTTGAAAAAGAAATACGTACATACAAAATTATAGTTTAAAAACAATTTACAGGACAAGTACACACCCACAGGGTAGCATGATAGCATGCCGCTGTGGTCTTGTATATAGACCTTTGCCCCCCCCCCCCCCCCCTTTTCTTACCTACTAGGGAAGGTTGGGTTAGAAATCCTTTGGGACTGAATACTGAATGTCAAGATCACTCAGAGTGAGACCCAACTTATATTTCAGATTAAAATTAATAGATCATATATTAAGGGTTTGCCTGCACTTACTACTCAGTTAATGACAGCAAATTTTGATCTTAGAGCTAAAGCTCGTGAAAAAGAGATCCGATCTCTAATGTATAATTTCCAGACTGTGGAGTGATTGTTGAGGTAAAAAATTGTAGCAGGCTCCATGTCCTGACGGACCAAAAGGTTCTTGTAAATAAATTCAGAGAGATGAATTAGAAATAGATAATTTAGCATTTTGTGTGTAAACACAAATAAAAGTGGGTAACCACTTTTAAAGGGATGGCACATGCCAAGTCAGCCGATGACTTTGTCCAAAACTTTGACACCTCCGCGGTAGTTTGGATCATTAGATTATCATTATGAGTTAACATCATTCATGAAACCCATCTTTTATCAGACAAGAAAACAAGCAAGCATCAGTCTCTCTCTCTGTCCAAGATACCTCCGCGGTAGCTTAGATCGGCCAGATCCACTGTGGGAGTGAGACGGCGCTTAAAATAGCCGAATCGATCTCTGCCTTTGTTCTTACTTTGCCCGAGCCTTGGTGGCTGGGCAGTAATACGATCTTAGTCATATCTTATAAAACAGCTGTTTTCGCCTAAGCCTCCTCCGTGGTAGCTCAGGTCTATGAGACCCACAGTGGTGATAATACAGACCATAACAATTGCATGACCACAACTGTTACTGTGCCTACTATCCAACACGGTTTACTTAAACACATATACATCTGTGTGTGCTACTCGTGGTAGCTTGGGTTGGTCAACTGCGCTCTAAGAGAGAGACAGAATTAAGAAAAAGATGCACATAATCACACGTCTCTCCTTATGTGGTATAATGTTGGAAGATCTTGTGAGATCTTAAAAAACCCATTGACATAAGTGTCAGGATTTTTCAATATGCAAAGTGTATTAAATATGAAAACATTGGTTCCGTACCATGTACATGTTAGACAAAAATTATAAGAATACTTATATGCAAGTTAAAAAAGTAGGTTCAGGTTTTTTTTTTTTTTTTTTTTTTTTTTTTTTTTTTTTTTTTTTTTTTAATATAGATCTCTATTTAGAAAGTTACATCTCTATATTACTATAATAGCCTCCGCGGCTTTTCAGCTTGTCACCTGAACTCGAGGATGATTTAGAAAGATGCAACAAACATATCCAGCAGTGCGGATCCTTTTATCCTTTATATATATTTAGATCAGAATTGTAATTCTAATTTATACCACAGAATCATAATGTAATCTTAATTGCGTTTTTTTTTTTTTTTACATGTACAGAAATAAAAAAGAAAATCTGTAAATCAAGACTGTTTTTCATGACTTTAATTATTAAGTATCATTTTTTAGTGGCAGAATAGGATCATGTTAGTTAAGCCAATTTGTCAATAATAATTAATTTTATCAAAAAATTGGTCAAAAGCAATTGACTAAAGACATATCTTTCTTTATTTAATTTTTTATTATTATGAATTTTTCTTTTAGCTCAGCTTGGTAAAATATTACCAAAGTTTTGACAGCCTCCGAGGCAGTCTACTCATGAGACAGTATGGTAGGCCAGTAGAAAAAATGCCCCGATAGATTAATCTATCATGCATGTCACTTGCAAGTAATATATAAGGATTTTCGCAATTCAGTAATTAATGGCTGTAAACAGGAAAGCCAAAATAATAAGAATAACCATCTTCATATAAAAGTAGAAGTGTTCACTGCTCCAGTGAATATTGGTTAAAGAACAGACCGTAATAGTCAGTAATAGTACTTAAAAACCAGTACTGTAGACTATATCATCATTGATAACTTGTGCTCTGCTCATTGAGTCCGTCTCTCAAAGACTTTATTTATTAACTTCAATCTCTTTTAATATTTAAAAACACCAAGTGTGGACAAAATCATGGTCTCTAGTCATAAAAAAACAACTTTTTATTTATTTAGTACTAAAGCGTCTTCCGAAGACTTTTTACTATCCTCGCAATAGGTATTATGTATGTACCTCTCCGTATTTAATTGTCCCTCCTTAAATATTTGTAATAAAGCCAACAGAGAAGTGTTGATTACAACACATGACAGGAGCATAGGTAACTTAAAATCTAGCGGTAAACATTTACTTCTCTGTATGCATAATAATATGCACTTAAACACATGAAAAATTTTGCAGTCTAATGGCAATGTATGAATTGTATTATTAACTGCCACAGCAGAATATTTGTCATCCAAAATAAAACCTTTTTAAGGACCTTCACTCATCTGAGCAAAATAAACTTCTTTTGTTGCAACAAGAATTGAATCATGCTGCTGTCAACATGTAAACTTGGAAAAACTTCAATTAGTATTTTTATGTGTAATTGTAAGTTTTATATCTCAATTGTATTTATTAATGTAATAAAACTTACTTCAATTTTATTTATCGATAAATTGAATGTCTTAATAGACTTCTTTTTATTGTTATTATTATTATTATGCACAAAGTTAGCACACCTCTTCACACCTGACTGACTTTTGTTGTCAGAGTCTGGTATACATAGTAACTAAACTTATTTAGCAAATAAACTTTTAAAATTATAGAAACCCTTCCTGTGTTTTTACCCGACTGCTGCCAGAAAGGAGGGTTATCACTGATTTGATTCCTGATTTCTTTTGAGGTATGCGGCTCGTCTAACTTGCCAAGCGACCGAAGTCCGTATTCGGAACATAATTGTCGCTTTTTATCTATGACATAAATATCCTCATTATCCTGTGATAATGTTTAACTAGTTGGGAGTCAAGAATAGTTTTTCTAGTCGCGTGGCTTATGACTAGAAGAATTAGAGGATTGTTGCGCTAATTGCATCACATAGTAAGAAAAAGTAAAAAGGGAACTTACCTATGTTAGAAGTGAGTGTATCTACTTTAGCTAGGCAGTGAATAGGTCGAGTGGAAATCTCTCCGCGAGACTATTTCATTCGTTTAATTGGAGGCAACGCCGTCTCCTCCTCCGAGGAGAGAGACAATGACGATTTATGCTCAAATGAACCTCGTTTTTTCCGTGATCTGTTGAGGTTAACGCCGGGGTTCCATCTCGATCGGACACTCACCGAATCACCGAAATATACTTAGATTCTTATCACTACTGTTAAGAAATTATTTTTAGTACACTTTTACCGGTAATTCATGCATAGATTACAAATAAAAACAGAAATTGAAAACTTTTGCTCGCGAAAACGTCACTTCACGCGGGCAAACCACAACGCTATGACATTGACACATGACAGCGCCATAGAAGGCGCCTTTCAGGTGACAAGGATCCTTATCTACGGTAAAAACAGGAGTTGCCAGGTATGTTTTAAATATTTACTAAGGTTATCCACTAACAGCTTCTTCATAAACGCTGTGTGTTTTAGAAGGGACATAATATTATATTTTATGGCACAGTAGGTACCCATGCTCTGATTCAAATAAATAATACCACATTGTCATCAGAACCATACTTATAGATATAATACTGCTGTTCATATATTAGTTGTATGTATGTAAATTCATTATTTATTATTCAAACACAGTGATGTACAAAGGCGAACTTATCCCTTTAAGGGATCTCGTCCATTTAACCTTTGAGTGGCTGAACGGAGTATCATCTAGGGACCGACAAAGAGCAAGATGGCAACGACAATGCGAAATTACCATACAACATGCTAATAAATACAATACATAAACTAGTAACAAATAATAAAATAAAATACAATATAAATCCTGAGGTCTAGATCCCCGGTCTGGGTCATTCCTGGTGCAAAGGCTGTCCATCGCGGTTCAACACGGTAACGCGTTGAGCGGGATTGGCACCTTTGGGCCGTGAGAGTCGCGGGGTGTGTTGTTTGATTAGAATTGTAGTTTTCGTTGTAGAATTAATTGTGTATTGTTTTTAATTAGTTGTGTTGTAATCTATATTTAATTTAAGTGTGTTTGTCTGACATTTAATTTTGTATTTTTTTGTGTAAATTTGAATTGTAATTATTTATCTAAAGATGTGTTCAATATTCAATAAATGATATCCATATCTATATGTGTACTAAATATACGTAGTTGTCATGGCTGTTTTAATTAAGTTTTTATCTATCTATGTATCAAGTTTTCAAAAATCATTCATATCCAGTTAATAAACAAATTAGACTTCTTTGTGACTAAGTAAAGGGATTTTGAAGATGCGAGTTGCCGACGGGGAACTGTAGAAGCCTCCGACATTAGACAATGAATGGTATTGAGGGGGGTGGGGAGGGGGGGGGGGGAGAACCTCATAATGGCTAAGGTCGCGTTTTGGGAATTTATAGACTGATAATACAGTTTAATTGCAGCATCTTAGTTGTCAATACTGAAACCTATTGTTTAGGTGGTTTTTTTAGGTTTCTATACCAGAAGGTGAACGGAACCCGGAATACTTAAGTCCGTTTAGTATTGTTCGTTTTTTGTTACGTTACTGCCTAAATTATTTTGAATTAATAAACCATTACTACATATTTGTAATAACGTGTAACTGAGACCTGAAATAGGGGAAAAATAACTAGCTTCAGTGACAAAATTCAACAAACATTTCCATGCAACATGTTTGGTTTAAAAAAAGTTTTTTTTTAGCTCAAACCAGCGGAGCGCGAAGCACGATACTCGCGTAGCGGTACCCTTTTGCGACGTCAAAATGTTTCCCTTCGTTAACATTATTTCAACCGATATATTAACGCGAGCGCGGATTTAGTGCTGTCAGATGGAAAAAATAATGGGGAGATATTATTAAAGTCAAATTACTAGTTTTTTTTTTTATTTTACGAAATAGAATAGAATATAATACATTTATTTAAGGCTTAGGCCCATACCTTAAACACTGACATAAATATATATCATATTTAATTAATAACAACGTATATAGTTACACTATGTATTGAAATTGATCCCAGCCGTCCCGGGATTACAACCGTTTTGCAACGTTGCAAGGTAAAGTTCAATGTCAAAATATGTTTATTAGACATACATAAAGTACTTATAAATGTCGGAAAATTTAACACTGGTTCGAAAAAAACACTATTTGGAGCCAGAGCTCGTCAATTTAAGTTGAGATCTGCTCCAAACCTGTTGTCTATCCAAATGCCGGTGTAATTACTGGCACAAAAGGTATTCCACCTTAGCCCTCTGGGTTGGCAACGCATCTACAATCTGTTCGATGTTGCGGTGTCTATAGGCGGTGGTGTAGACTTACCATCAGGTGACCCACTTGCTTGTTTGCCTTCCTACATGATAAAAAAAATGTATTTACAAGAAGACATTAATTTCTACAGATCCAATAGAATACAATTCAAAAGATACAATATCCAAATATTTTATCTTTTCCTTCAATAACGTTCTTTGACATTTCGATGCAAAAATTCGTTGTTAAGTCCTTTGCACGGTTACACGAACCTACTAGACACGCGTAACTTGCTAGGTAACTCAGTGCGTCTCGTTCTAATTAGCCCAATAGAAGAAAGATGCACTGAGTTTCGTAGCGATATAACGTTAAGAGGAAACACAAGGACCGTTTTTCCATACAAACGTCGTCCCCTGTTTCCTCTCTGGATAATGCCAGTAGAGCAATAATTTTTTTTCCAAAAAATCGATGGTTACTATTATGCATGTCCCTATGTCTTCCTTTTTTTAATAAATTAATTATTAAAAGAGATATGAACATTCAAAAACCTAAAAAAATTGGCCAGATTTTCGGGTGCGTTCATACATTCAGAAAACAAATTTTACTAGATTATATAAAAAAAAGAAAATGCTGTCTCTATTGCGCTCTGCGGGGGGAAGCTTGAGATTGCACGACAGCAATAGATTTTACAAATACCTATTTTGTAATCCTCTAGGCCTTGGTATTTCGTCTTAAAAGTTCATGCTGAGTGCACTGGTTTTGTCAAAATTATGTGTCCGCCTTGTAGGGGACCAACTATGGTGTCCATTCGAGAACTTCCAACCTCATTGGCCATCGTGCTAGTTTACTTTATTAAGCGTGTCGGTTGAAATCTAGCGGTTGATTTTTGACTTTTAAGCGCTCGACATTCGCTAGCCGAGCGCCAATCAAATACGGGAGCGTATTTAGCTAGCATTCATTGGCGCATGGTTGGCGAGTGTTTTTATTAAAAAAAATCTTACAAAATAGAAAGGACAAGTGGGTCACCTGATGGTAACTGATCACCACCGCCCAAGACACCCGCAACACCAAAGGGATTGCAGATGCGTAACCCAGAGGGCTAAGATAGAATAACTCTTGTGCCAGTAAACCGGAGTAAGTATACCGGATGTCTTGCTCTCCACGCCGGAACACAACAGTGCTGCTTAAAAGCATGATTAGCGAGCAAGATGGGGGTAACGATCCGGACGGACCTTGCACAAGGTCCTACAATCCGCGAGTGTCGAGCGCTCGATAGTCAAAAATCGCTTAACAGTAAACGCTTAGTTTTGAAACTCGCTCGACAAATATCGCATAGCTTTAAGCATGGCGCGCCGAGCCCGCATTTCATTTAGACCGCCATTAAACAGATTGAGAGCAAAAACAAGGAGTAGGACTCTCTTAATGCACGCCCAGAAATGTGCTTTTAATATTAATTTGTCGCTTTTTCGGGTTTTAAGGTAGTTGCGTGAGTGTTCGCGGGTGGTAGGACCTTGTGCAAAGTCCATCCGGATCGTTACCACCGTCTTGCTTGCTAATCCTGCCGCTAAGCAGCAGTGCTTGCACTGTTGTGTTTCGGCGTGGAGAGCAAGACAGCCGGTGCAATTATTGGCACAAGAGGTATTCCATCTTAGCCCTCTGGGTTGGCAACGCGTCTGCAATCCCACTTGCTTGTTTGCCTTCCTATTTCATAAAAAAAAGTTGCTGGCTGCTTTAAAAAAAGTTTTCGAATATCAGAAGGTGCTTTTATAAAATGTTGACGAGGCCTGTTGCTAATATATGCGATGCGTGTGTTTATTTCGTGAGATTAAAATATTTTTAAAGTCAAAACAGCTAACAAATTAAAAAAAAATACTTCCTTGAAATCGGTGCGTTCTATAGTGTTCATTGGCTTAATGAAATTGTAAACACAGGTAGATACACAGCCCAAAAAAAACCGAACAAAACAATTCCCATATATTATTTTCCTGTAAGGGATTTAACTACAATATTATTTTGAAACCTAGTACACTCATTTATCCATGTATTCATAGGATGCTGGGTCTAACCAGTCCTTTGCCGTACTCGTTAAACAGCAGAAGAAAATGCATTAAAGTTTAGCTGCATTACACAGAAATTTAAAATTATAATACACTAATTCGAAACCAGCGACAAGGAGGGTTCGCATTCGAAACTATTTCTCAATTTCGCAGCATTCAACAACCACGGACAAGTCCAAACTTGAAGCGTCGGCGGTTGCACAGTCGACATGCATAAAACAGTAACACCGCGTTTATGTATTCAAGCAACTTTTGTATTAAATTTTGACAGTTTTCCTGTAGAAAGTGTATCAAAATTGAACTGTAGAATGCGGCATAAGTGTAACAAAACAGTAACAATTTATACGCGGACTAACATAGTTTTGTAACTAATTATCCAGATATACCAGATCCTACAAGATATGACTTAACTTTGAAAAATATTAAAATATATATATATGCTAAGATTCGAGTTGCAACCTCTGCAGTGTAATGATTTGTCAAATCTCATGTAGAGCCATATCTGAAATTCATGTGAACCTTTCTTATTAATTGACTTATTGCCCTGTGTGCTGAATATTATTAAATAATGTTTTGAGACTGTTCCTTGTTTGACTATGAAAGCCTAAAAGTTCTTTATACCGTGCTATTTATGATCTAGAATCCTAGAGTCATATCATAAGCAAGTTAGAAAAAAGTTCTACATGGCCTTTCTGAATGGAGTTTTTCCTCAAAAGCTAGATTGGTAAATGAAAATGAAAATGAAAATGAATGAAAATGAAAATGAAAATGAAAAATTTATTTTGCAAGTAGGCCATATAGGCTCTTTTACATGTCTGAATCTACTAGCGCTTCGGAAAATGGAAGAATCTGCTGAGAAGAAACGCCGCAAGATACTCAGCAGTTTATCTTTTTTTTTCTTCTCTTTTCAAAACAAGATTACAGAGCAATATACACAATCATAACAATAGTTCACATAAAGTGTGAGAAAAAAAAAAAGATAATAAATAGCACAGCAAGCTTTAAGCATATTGAACGAACTGGCACTAGTACAGATTGACCAAGAGATGTATAGGGTCCCCAGGTCAAAGAAATTAGAATCGGGATGTATGTGGTCCCTGATCAAATACTTAGTCTAAATAACTTAGAGATGTATAGTCTCTAAGGGTCAAAACAAATTAATTACCTTAATCTATGCTTAGCAGAGGTGTAAAACGCCTCCACGGTCAAATTGTACAATATTACTTGGAGATGTATAGTCTCCGAATGTCAAAAGAATATAAGAATAAAAATATTCATGTAAAAAAAAAAATGGTGAAAATCCAACAAAATCAGTAATATAACAATAACAACTCAATATATATCTATATTTAGTTATATATATAAATATAAATAAATAGACAACACGATGAAGTCTCCCACATCAAACCGCATTTAAGTACCTACATTTTAGGCTTTTTGAGAATTACATTAGTCTTTGCAGCATGAATAATCCGGACCCCACAAACAGCACCCGATCACGAGTATGACGCGTATCTCAGCCATCGTCTCCCTCAACCATATTGCAGGGAAGGTGGCGACCCGATCAACGACGCCACCGTAAGCAATGCCCTTTAAGCGAGCATGACATACTCAAGCTGTACGACTACAAAAGAGAAATTGAATACTGCTCGTCTGGCGAGAAACATCACAATGTGCTCCAAAATAAAAATTACACTTTAATAGGATGTCATACATAATTAATAGGAATAAAATTAAGTGATAAAAAAAAAGATTAATGCTTAGAAATGTCACAAACAAAATCAGCAATAACTTGACTTCTCCATAGTTGACAGCGCGGCGCGATAACGGGTCAAGAGATTGCACTGTTTCTGCTGAATTTATTGTGATGAAGATTTATGTCACAATGCTATTCAATGTGTTAACACGTTCATGTGCGCTACGTGATAAGACGTTAAAAATTGGTATATACGGTGCAACAGAACGTAAATAGCCGTCAAAATAAAAACATTAAAACCTCATACAACGTGACTGAACGCCGAGCGTCCGTACTAAACTCTGTCAGCTACGTCATCGTGCTACATTATGTGTAAAATTTGAACTGCTAGTGCCACGCTATATCCAACTTTACTCTTGCTAAAGATGACTAGAGTACACACACATGCAAGGACCGGTACAAATACTAACAACGTCCTATGACGTCGCTGCTGTTCCGCGAGTTGACGTTAAGAAACGTTGGTGTCAGATTTCGCGTTATTTTTACCCACGTTGTATCACAAAGCCTATAGACGTCGTTGCATTTTGTACGGGGTAGTACTGTGCGAAACAACGATATCCTAAAAAATCAGCAGCGCACGTGAACGTGTTAAACACAATTGCGGTGATAGCATTAGTCTAACGTGCACCGATTAATTTGTGACACTGCTCCGTAGTCTATAACAAACGCCAACTCCAAGGCAGATGTCAGGATGGTTACCTTTAAGCCTTATTTTATTGTACAGTAAACATCAGAAGTAGTTCAAAATATGAAGACATAAAAATTCCAATAAAGTCGAGTGTTGATTTTTAAATCTGTTCGACTGTGAATATTAAAACTACTGTTGACTGTAGTTTGTATTTGACTATTATACGTATGTAACGTTGTATTCTGTGTACTGCGGCCTTAGTAATGCAGCGTTGGAAACTTAATTGAAGTCCCAAGTTTTCGCTGCAGCCTGGAGTTTTTTCGAGAGCTCCATTTTACGGACGCAGATTGAGGAATGAATAGACGTTTCGGTGTAACAACAACTTGAAACCGCACGATTGGTCTGTGAAAATTAAATGAAAGTTAAACATTGTTTTAAACGAACTGCAGTTACGGAAGCGTTCAATTTTACTGTAAGTTTCTTGCAACCAATGCATTAGGTATGTAATCGTCCCTCCTAGCTTTTTGTTTAATGCCGCGTGCCGTATTTAAGTAGATATATAACATTAGTCGTCAAACGTGGATAGATTTTCTATTGAAATCATGTTAGCATTATTGTTGGCAGATAAAACGAACCGTCGTTGGAATATAGGAACCGATTATAAAAGACATTGATTTGGTTCAGTCGTGGAGCCTATAATGTCTCACAAAACAAATTAATTAAATTCCTTTAATTTCAAATTCTTTATTCACACCTTGGTTTTAAAAACGCTTGTATGTATCTCACGAGTAGCAGCAAGTGCAAGCTTTTTCTTTACATTGTACGGTTGGATAAAATCTTTCAAGTAAATGTTTTTTTTTACATACCTACAGTCACTTGACTAAAAATTTTGTATGCGTATGTCGAAATGATGACAGTGTAATAAAAGATTAAACTACCACTCGTCACCAAAAACGTGTCTCGGATGAAAACAAACGCTAAGGTCTACTCTGCGACGAATAAACAAACAGCCAGTTAGGTCCATTTCATAAAAATATTACAGCATAGAAAGAGTTTTAAAATTGAAAGCGATATTTTAATAGCTGATTTCTTTACTTTAAATGGCAACACAATGTGCCAAAAAGAGATGACCACATACCCTAAACCTCCTCTTTAATTGACACCATGTACACACATGAAACGTCAAAATGGTTCCCTTCGGTACACACTTCAGTAGTATAAACTAAATACTAACTAAATAAAATCGAAAGAAATTTCGGTTACAAAAATTTAATAACAAAAACGGCGCCATCTCTTCAGCTGTCGGTAGCTGTAAAGGTACCCAGTTGAATATGATAACTTGTAAAAAGTTTCATATAGATGACACCGAGGGTAGTTGTACCCTTAAAATCAATAATGTAATGACCGTAAGACGAAGCACATTGAAAAATTCGCAGGGTATGGCAGAGGCAGTGTGGCGAAACTGGCAAACGCAAGGCACGGAATGCTGATGTTGCAGGTTCAAGTCCTGCCATTGCCCTAATTTTTCTTTGTGTTGTCATTACAATTTTAATTTTAGTATAAACTAAGTTTTACTTATTAATTTACGGTTTTTACTACCTTGACGCAAAGAAAGGTAACCATTTTGATAGTTTTGGGTGTATACGCTTGACATGCACTGGGCTACGAGTATATCCATGCTTTATTTATTCATCCAATGTCCATTTAATATTCACGGAAACTGTCTGCATCTCTACTGTCTATGGGACGTTAAGTTTTTTAACTTAATGAACGAACTCTTTCCTCGTCCATCGGGACAGGTGCTCTCGAAATGTTTCGCTTACCGTTACATTTATTTTGCCTTTTAGGGAAATGCGGAAATATTTTTTGGATAAAGTTCGAACTGAATGTAGTTCGCTGTAAGCTCCATATTTGCGTCATTCGAAAATCAAGAAGTTTTAACAGCCTAATGACTTTTTGGAAATCCATTTTAGAGTGTTTTTTCCATCTTGTGATTCATTGCTTATTCTTCTAAAAGAGACATTGGTCAAAACAAAGAATACATTTTCCACTATCTTTTATTCTTATGTAATACCATGTTATCTAAAAGAACCACAAGAATAATAAAACTCCTTTAATATAAACTTACTCATAATATTGCGGTGCAACTCTGATACTCGTAACTCGTACTTTAGCATAGCGCTTGAATTGAAAAGAAATCCCCGCCTGCGGCCATTTTGCTTTGGACGCCATTTTGTGGAGAGCCTCGATTGTCACACAGTAATATGACAGATGATGAGGATATAGTGGACAGGGATTAGACGCCATGTTTTATTGTTGATCGCGAAAGGGGATGTAAGGGATTTGGCGTTAGTTATTTTCTTTATCGAACTGTAGGTTGTTAGATTAAAAGGTTTCGGTCAAAAAAGATGCCGTAGTTATAATAAAATGGAACCTTTCTCATCAATCATCGTAAATTGATACTTTTGCTTGGTAATTCAAAAAAAGGTGGACCATTTTTTATATTTAATCGCTTAATGGTCGCGTTTGGGTAGTCATCGAGCCAAGAGTACAGTCAACTAATTCGATCCTGCGTCTCTGTCAAACTAAAGTCACAAGAAAGGGAAGTCCATAGAGATAAACTAAACTTAGCCGGCCGTGTTAGGGCCACTGGACCACTGTAGCGTCCACTAAGACTTCTTTACCTACTTAGTATAAAACAACGTCGCCATCCATGACTGTCTGTTCTTATGTCTTTGGCCGTATACTCTTTCGAAAACATGCAAGGGATTTTGTTACGATACTGTCATTTAGAGTTTTTTTACGGAAAGTTTTTGAGTACCTAAATTATATCCTAATTCTACTCGTAAGAACTCGTGGATAGCTAGTTTACGTTTATGAGGCAGAGGCCTATGTTCAACAGAGTACTTCTTGCGGCTGAGATGATGATGATGAGTCATAGAGACAAGGTAAAGCTTACTCATTTTGCGTCTATCACCCACTACACAGTTGCCTATTGCGCTAACTTAAATTACCTTTAAGCGCAGTTCAGAGCAGACTGGTCGCATAAAACGAGTTTGGAAGTTATCTCGGCAGACGGAGTTGCCGACGGCTTTATGAGCCAGTAATAGGTTTTCTAAGCGATAAGCTACTTGCTAAAATGTGCAACAACACAGTAAAAAGCATTAAGTAGGTCTTAAAATTGTAAGTGGCGGTATACTGCGTTTCAAATTGTAAACTGTGCAGGTTTTTAGTAGATAACAAACTATAACAATTATTATGATGGAGACACTTATTATCAGGTTTATATTAAGTATTATATTATTTAAGAACTATTAAAAGGTCATAAAAATCTTCACATATTACAAAGGAAAGTCGCTATTGTCCCCTGTCTGTGCTAATTTTTTATGGTGTATGTTCGGCCGCCTTCTCCTCCTAAACCACGAAACGGATTTTGATACGGTTATCACTGTTTTTAGGGATTTTTTAAACATTACATTACCTCCTGATTGTACTCATGCGAAACCGGCGCGGGTTGCTAATATCTTATAAAAAAATAAATAAATAAATGTAAAATGTTTATGTAAAATTACATAATGTTTGCTAACAAATTCCAACATTAATTAGTCTCCAAATGTGGCTACAGTTTACACTGACTGGACCTTTATTATACAGACGAACAAGCCACTAGATCCCAACCGCTTTAAATTTTATTGCGTAATACTCGTATGCAGCAGTCTACCTGTACCCTTACCATGAGTACAGTGAATCTAGCCGTAACCGTACTCGCTAGCAACAACGCAAACGATTTGTATGGGGAATTGTACAGCGAGTCTAACGCTCACTTAGAGAACTAAAAATCACTAGTATGAGTCCAACGGTAAATTACTTATTGTAATCTAAGCGCTAGTGACTAAAGTTTTGTAGCTGTTACCGTTGAATATTGGTACCATGAGTCACAAATTTGACACATGTCATCGGAAAATACTGTATCGACTATGGTTAACTCTTTCACTGACAAATGGGAGTGTATTTAACCGCTATCGACTGTAGTAACGTAATATGAATTTTCGATAGCAACTCATGGTAATGGTACTGAAAATTTCAGCTGAATCGTGCCCTCCACGTCGCGAGGATCAACATAGGGTTGCCTATTCTAAAAAAAGCCTACGCTAATGACTTATCGAAATAATTTTTTTTGGAAAATAAACGCGACAGTTTGCAACGCTGTTTGCACGTGAGTTACCATTGAGAAGTGATTACCGCCGCCCATGAGAACCAGGAACTTCAAAAATCGCTGATTCGTTGCCATCCTTTAGAAATCTGTTCGAAACGCAGTGATAAACTACTACTTCACGCTGGTATTATTGAGAATGTGGTATTATTTTACAACCGACCCATAATGGTATTTAAGCGGCTCTACCGCTACGCGCTAATAAAATACCATTAAAACACCTAAAGTAAAGGTTAAGTGTTCCCATTTTTTTTTACTAAATAGGCTTGTAAATAATTCATAGTTTCAGCCATTACTTTGCTATGGTTAATAATGTCAAAAACTTAAAACAAACTGTCTTGCTACTTACTCCACAAAACCATCGCGGTTTTGCACTAGTAGCAAGGTAGTTTGTTCCAATTTCTTAAAAATAGGCGTGTTTTGGATACACTGAAAGATTAAATTAGGTTTTAGATGTATATCTGATAGTACTAGATATCTTATAATTACCCCGACTGCCCTACCATCACGCCACACAAAGTACCATAAAAATAATTTTCCCATAAAGAGCCGAATCCGCCAAATTGTCAACCCTACATAAATCTGCTAGGCGGAAATTTTTACACACTCTAAAAACTATCTTCTTCGTGCAGCTTCCGTATTCAGTATTTCAGGGCACCGCTGAAAAAAAGGTTTGGAATTAAAACATGACTATTGTATTCTGCAACCCCGGACGCAACGGAAAGATGGCTGTTTAATGGAAAAGGTGTCAGTATTAAACCTGTCTTTCAGTTTGTGTCTGTCTCTAGGCTCACAGCTTCAGATCCAATGAACCGATTTCAATAGTCTGTAACAGAACTTTCGGTTTCGATGAGTTTTGGCGTTAAAATTGTAGTTTCGGTTTTGTTTCGGAAATTAGTTACGGTTCACCAGAAAATTGCATTCTGCGAAAGAAAAATTTTGCAAAACGATACAACGATGAAATGATTTTCGGTAAAATGACGACACCTTGAATAAGTATTTTGAGTTAGATTTTGATGGCGTCCCGCTTAAAGGTAATTCAAAGTATAAAATATGTCGGAGTAACGGGCCAACCTTTAAAATTCCACGTTTTTATTTTGTGTGCCTTTTTAGGTAATTATAAAAAGTTAAACCAATCAACATGTGATTTAAATTAAAAAAAGAACTAGGCATTCCGTCGTCTAGACGGGAATTTGACGTGTGTATAGCCCAGTGGTTAATTGGTTTAAATAATCCGCTAGAGATGTTGCTGATTTGAATCCCGCAAGGAGCTTTTAAGTAAGTATTTATTTAGTTAAATAAAATTATACATTGTCTGGTACCACAGCATATGCAGCTTTAGTTTCTTATTTTGGGACTAGGTCAAGTGGGGTCAATTATCTCAAGATACCTCGTTCCCCTAAAATGTTTGTCTATGACAACGGACTGATTAACAGACATATATATCGTAAAGCTTCTTTATAACCAAATAAAAAAAGGAAGTTCTCATTTCGACTATATTTTTATCTGATGAGTTAATTTTTGACAAAGTGTAGTAAATTGATTGAATAAAGGCCCCAGCTACGAGTACCATCAATGGAACGCAGGTAATATAAATATTCAAAGGTATAAAAAAACCTTTAAGTTCATTAGCTTATGTAATTTTTGGCTCCGTTGTACAGTCAGCAACGCAAGTAGCTGGATACTCGAACTGATCAGAAACATCTACATAAGCACTACTCTCTGCCACCTTCTTCCTTTTTTGAGTCACGCGAGCGCGCGTGTGTGTGTTTATGTGCGTGTATTTGTGTATATGTGTGTGTGTGTGTGTGTATGTGCGTGTGTGTGTACGCAAGCGTGTGTGTTTGTGTGAATGAATCCGTCTGTTAAGTCGTTAGTCTATTGCCGTCTTTGACCACACGGTCGAATCTACAGTACGATACGGTGCGACGCGATATTTTTTTAGCGTCGACAAGAAGAAATTGTATTGCTTTTAATTCAACGTGAGTAATGGAGTTACGGTGGGCGGCGAATGAAATGGTGCTTTTAATAGAATACGATTTTACTTTTTAACTACGACGAAAAAAGTGTTCCTTTTGAAGTCTATGTATAGCTAAGCTGTGTGAGTCTTGTATGTGGCATCGTAGCTCTCAAACGGATGGACCAATTTGATACAATCGATGGGGTTAGATCAATCGATCGATCGCATCATACCTCTGTAGCCCGCAATAGGATGCTACTCGCACTATGTAAATGCCCCTATATACATTTTGTTTTCCCATGCCATCCTTTTGTTGAAGCATCACTCCGAAGTTACTTCAGATCCTGTATTGCTTAGTAATCCAACTAACGCAGGAACAGTTCAGCAAGATGGAGTAATTAAAACGTTAAGACCGTTCCTAATTGTTGCAAGATTGCCAAAAATGTCAGGAACGTGACGCGGCCGTTATCGCGGCGGGAGCACGCGCGGGAATATTCTCGCATCGCGCTGTGGATTTATCGCGATCGCTCCACAGATGTTGAGGGGCTGGAAGAAACAAAGTCAAAATTAGGTTCGCAAATTTCTTTTCTAAACCGTGCGACCTTAGAAAGCAAAAAGTCAAAACAGTTATATGTTAACGATAAGGGAGTTGAAGTAAATGACTACACACACAACTACATAGCGCCAAATAAAACATAGCCCCGTGGCCACTCTGAATCTTAAAGCTATACTATGTCATCGTTGGACTAAACAATTAGAGTCTCTATTCCCTGCCTTATCTTTGACCTCCTAAAGTAGCTCTAAGATTCAGAGAATGTCCATAGGTACAGCTATCCACAGATAGAGGACTTGCCTCTACATACTCCTGTACATAACACGAATCTTTTCGATACGCGTTAACTGGCTGCGCAACTCAGTGCGTCTCGCTCTTACTGGGCTAGTTAGAATAAGACGCACTGAGTTACGTAGCGAGTTAAGAGGACTCAACCCAGCTTGAAAAGCGCTCCCCATACAAACGGCGATAACGTTTCCCCCCTCTAAACCTTAAGCTACGGCAATGATTTTTTGGTATGTTGTCATTATGCCTTGGAACTAGGTTTCCATGTCTTGATAATTTAATATTCTTCATAGATTTGACAATATTTGCCTTTTATGAGTTTCATACAAAACAAAAAAGCGTTAAATTTTTTGAAAATATTAATATAATTTAAAAATAAAAACATACAAACCTAGTTCTAGGGCATAATGATAACATGCAAAAAACTTTTTCACTTTAAAATCCCCTAGGGCGAACTTCTGTACCTGACCGGGTAACAATGGCTATTAGGTTAAGGTTTAGAGGTTGGAAAACGTTATCGCCGTTTGTATGGAGAGCACTGAGTTGACACTCCTCTTAGCGCGTATCAAGAAGATTCGTGCTAGGTGCATCCTTCCAGCATCCACACAGCGAACATCTGTGCCGGGTAGAGATTTAGTAGGGTCCCGGTTACCTTATAAATTCACCCGCACGGGCGCGTGTTTAGTGGTTTAGTGCTGCGAGTGTGTTTTTATGCCAAGAGTGCTAAGAGTGTGTTATATCGAGTGGTTTTAGAATGGAGCC
Source organism: Ditula angustiorana (assembly GCA_963691745.1). Taxonomy (NCBI): domain Eukaryota; kingdom Metazoa; phylum Arthropoda; class Insecta; order Lepidoptera; family Tortricidae; genus Ditula; species Ditula angustiorana. The sequence goes on from OY829495.1 coordinate 6,694,836, forward strand.
CGTTTGTGGTGGTATTTCTAAAGCGTGATACAATAAGACGATTTTTGTGCGAGACGGGATCTGGAGGGACGATTAAAATGTCGATTTTTTGGATGGATTGGATTTATCGTTTTTTTTTTAAATGAGAACCGGCTAACTCGCCTGATTACTCGTAAAACTTGTAAAGCCTGCTTAGTTATGATAGTTTTTCTTTTAATTTCTTTATATACGCTACTAAAGTGATTTTTTTCACATACCTAAAATAACCATTTAGCTGGCAGGGTCGGGAGGGAACCTTTGATTCTAATAAATATTTACTGAAATTTCGCTGAAAAAAACTTTATAGACCAATTTTAAGAAACCCCTAAGTAATAACCTAATTCCCTCTATCTAGGATAGCAGTCGTTATCATTTTAAAATGTGTTAAAAATTAAACAGCCCTGTAAAGTAAAGGGCTTCCATTAAAAATTCAAAGAGCCCTAGCCACCTAGAGGCTTAAGGGGTGCAAGGGTCAAGTGGCCCTGCCTGAGAGCACTTATGTGTTAACTGCTAAATTATAAGGGGCGAATGTTAATTCGGACCCTTACTGAAACCGCAGATGAAGCACAAAGGCTAGGAAACTGAAATATGACATTGGCCCAAAACTATTGGTCAGTTAAACTCTTCTACTTATCCATTTGTTTGAGGACATACTGTCCAACGACGCTTGGTGGTGGCCAAATGTGGTTTGTCTTTTGGTTTAACACCAATAATACCTTATAACAATTACAACATTTAAAAGGTTTTGACATTCAGAAATTAAACGTTGTCGAGATATTCGACTTTATACTTATAAATATGTCAGGGGTTATTTCTGTATTGTCCTGATGAAACACGTCAACTAGCGGTAATAGTGACAAATGAGCATAATAACCATTCATTACCCTACGATGTCTGCATACATAATATGTTGACGACCGGATAGCATAGTGGTTAGTGACCATAACTACAAAGTTTGAGGTTCCGGGTTCAATTCCCGGGAGGAGCAAATGTTTGTATGATGAAACCGAATGTTTGTACCCGAGTCTTGGATGTTATATGTATTTAAGTATCTTTATCTATATAAGTATGTATATCCGTTGTCTAGTACCCATAACATAAGCAGCTTTAGTTGCTGACTTTAGGACTAGGTCAATTGGTGTCGATTGTCCCAAAATAATTATTTATTTATACCTTGCAAATTCAAAGTTTTTTATTTGTGTCTCTTTTGGTGCCTGCACGGGTAATGCAACAAGCTTGACGCCACGCACACTGCAGCATCACACATGTGTACGGGGGACTTTCGTTCGAATTTTAAATTTGTTTTGAATGATGCTGTGTAGGTGTGTGTGCAATGTCTTGCGGGCTTGGCAGATCCGTCTGGTTCAGCTATTGTCTACACACTGCGGTATCGCTATTGCTTACCATACATAGTTTTGTACTGAAGTAGTTTGAAAAAAAAAAACTGAAATATCGTCAACATACATAGCATTTATTTTATTATGTTAAGGTTACAGTTAAGGGTTCTATGTTAATGGAGGCCTCGGAATTTTCCTAGTGCAAAGTTCTTGTAAAGTTAGTTACTCGAAGTCTGTAATTTCCATAGCGCGTATATATTAGTGCGGGTCGAACAAGTTAGATTTTGGGTGAGTTTCTTAACAAAAAAAATGCTGGAGTTTATAAATACAAAGTTAAAATTTACATGTTACTTCTAATTTCAAAAAGTTTTGTTTATTTGAACTTAACTATGCCTATTATTCAAATTGAAATCAGACGTTTAAAAGAAACCACTGGCTCGCAACTGCTGAATCCTGCCTTTACAATTTATTACCATTGCAACTGGTTGGTGAAGCTTTCGGCTAAGTACAAAATAGTTAGTAGCATTTTAAGCGTTTTCTTTCATAGAAAAGTAAGGTAAAAAAGCAAGCGGGTCACCTGCAAGTAGGTGGTCATCACCACCGGTCGGAACCAGCCACGACCATCAAAGGTTCGTGATCTGGTATAGCCTCGTAAGGCTTAAAGTTCTATATGAGAGAAAAATGTCAAAGTGACGTTTAACTCACTCTCTCAAGTCACATGCTTCATAGAACCAAACTTGACGAGGGCTTTACGAGGATAGACTAAATATGTTAATACAACCGGGTACAAAATACATTAACAGAGCACGTTTAATAGGGTTTATGTATGGACATTGCAATATAATAACTTTTAACAAAACATAATCACTTAACATCAGTTGAACCACTTGCCCGTTTGTCGGCTTTAATATAAAAAATAAAATAATGTACTGTTTTGCACGTGCACAGCGCTGGTTTGGCGGAGTAGCAAGGTAATTTGTTCCAGTTTGGTAAAACGAACTGCCTTTAAACAACTTACGCGCTGTATACATGCATGCCATTTCTTTTTAAATGTTTACATCAACCTAAATCCCTTTCCGTCAGGCTAATTCTACGAGGGTGTAATTTATCATGCAGCGTCCAGCTGACCTAACTCTAAGGCTGGGCCCATGAATATGCGTCACGAGAAGACTTAAGGGTTTATTTATACAGTGCGTTCTGTGATCCAGTTGTCCTTTGAATCTAAAACTGTCGACCGTGCAACTTGTGGTTCTACGTGCGTTTTAATTACCAATATGGCTGATTAACTAATTAAATTGATCCTGTGACCACTACCACTCAAGTTTTCTTAACTATCCCTGCGGCTCTGTCTAAAATGCAGTGTCGTAAGGCAGTGTTGTATGAAACACACCTAAAACTATAGGGAATTAATTAAATGTAGGAACATTATATTGAGTCCCGGCTTGGTCGCGAGGTAGCGTCCCAAGCGCCCTTTTGCAATTCATCCATTACAGTGCGTGCATCGTAAAAATGTAAAAACTATTTAAAATTTATAATACAGTCCATTATCAAAAACTATGTGGATATTTAATTCATCGAGAATCAGCAACGACCCCCACATGATCATCCGGCTCGAAGGACTATTATACAAGTGTGGTACAGATAGATAAATTAAATGTAGGAGTTGAAATACGGTCACAGGCGCCAAGTTGCACAGGTTGATACGAGTATAGAGAAATAGACTTCTTCTTCTTCTACTAAATAATACGAATGCAAGAAAAATAACAAAAAAGCACAACCAATTTTAAGCGTAACTGAAGTAACTGGCTCTAATTAAGTCTGTGGTTAGTTGGGATAAGTTTATAGTACACTATGATACGCTGAGACTGCCTACCCTTTTTGGACTTCAAGTCGTGAGTGTAAGGCACGTTGTCCAGCCCTGATCCGAGCCTCATGAATATGCGGAGTGGGAGATATATCGCCGGTTTCCCGTGCACCCGATTTATGTGTACCGAGGGTAGTACACAGTTTTGAAACAGTATCATCACCATCACTATCATCATCATCATTTCCGATACATCTGCTGCTTTCTGTTGTTCCAACGACGTAGTTGTATGTGTCTCGACTACGTTACTCTACGAAAGTTGAGGTTGTAGAGTACTTGTATTAGAATTCAGACCATTTTTACATCTGAATATCGAGCGTTTGGAGTCCTGCCACAATGTTAATTTAATACTTTCTATGGGCCTTTACAAAGTGGAATGGCACATTCTAGCGTTTTCGGTGACAGATGTTGGGGTCTATATTTTTAACTATTATGTCAGTCTGCCCGTGAACATGAGACCTGAAAAAGAATCGGAACGTCTAGAATGATATTCGTTACTTTAAATGCAATATTGGGATCAAGTGGGAGTGGGCTGGTCATGTGGCTCGTAAACACGGTTCTTGTAGTAAGAAAGTGGAAAAGTGGAGACCCTGGGGAGAGAAGAGACCGGCATACCGCAAGTTGGCTGGTATTGACGATATTTAAAGAGTGGCTAAAGCCAAATGGATAAAAAGAGCTTTTCAAAGCGTACATTGGTACAGATTGAAGGAAGGCACATCCTTGAGATTGAGAAAGGCTGTGTTGAAGAGGAAGGCACGCGATATAAACCGTTTACATTGTTTCATTTCGAATTTGTGTTATGTTATTTGTTAGTTACTGAAAATTTATGATTTTACTAAATCAAGCGCTTTCGTACTGCAAGAGTTTATGCACTGTGAACGCACGCACGGACGGACGGACAGAATTACGCCGCGACGTCTCGCGCCTTAATCGCCTGCGCGTGATGTACGGTTATGTATTGCTACCTTTTAGATAGCGGAAAAAAGCAGCGTTTCACGAAATAAACGGGCTGTTTAAAACGTGGGGCAATGCGGAAGTGATGTGTGCGTATTTAAAATGGAATCATACAATAAAGTTTTGCCTTTGGATGAAATAACAGTTTTTCAAAGTTCCACACGGGAATTGAAGTCGTGACCTCTAGTAGTTAAAACTAACCAAGAAGACTATCGGATGATACTAAAAATATAAAAAAAATACAAAAAATACACAAAATTATAAAAAATACAAATATGCAAATATAGTCCTGCCTGTCTGACCGCCTGTTGACTCCCATGTAAAATTTCTATGTGTGTGTTCTTTTATCTTGTTTACTTGTGTGAATCAATAAAGAATACTTCTTGTTGTTTACTATTTTTCCTAATTTTAGAAAGAGAAACTGGGTCATCTTATGGTAAGTATCACCACCGCCTAGATACTTGTAACATCAAGAAGACTGCAGATGCGTTAGTCAACCCAGACGTCGTTACAACAACAACAAAAATATAAAATAAAAAATTAAATAATATCATTAAGTTAAATAACTCATTATAATATTCCATGTCAGCATAAAAAGCTGAAACTTGTGATATTTTACGTAATTTATTCGTCTGAAAACGGTATACACTTTTGCATTACGCAGGTAAAAGTGAAGAGTATATTCAAATAACGAAATGGGATTACATTTTTAAAAGCACGTACAAAATCTACGCAAGCCGTTCCGCCATTTTGGATTCTGAAAATAAACATTTTATTCGCAGCAAAATAAAACTGTGTCCATTAAAAATATACTGTTTAAATTTATAAGTTGAATTTACGTCTGTATTTTGCTGAAACAAATTACGACCTATTACGTATTTAATACTTGGATGGTACATTTCAGTCTATCTGTATTTTATTACAACTGTGGTACTGGGAATACTCTATTCGAACACACGTCACTCGACGAAATCAAAGTTTCCTCATGGAATAATTAGCGTTAAAACTTTTAGGGCTTCTAAAGTCACCAATGACTTTGGGAACAATGTCGTTCCCATACGGACGAGTCTGCAAATTTTTAGTGCGTAGTTTTACCATGCTGTTAAGAGTTAATTGATCGATTAAAACAGAAATGCATAGTTTTCGGTTAAATGAGAGATTTTTCTCGTAGTTTAGAACTGGTTTGTTTTTGTAGACGTTTTAAGGTGTAAAATATTTCAAATTAATATACGTAAAGGCAACTGTAATTTTTTTTAAAGAACCTTTCGACTTTTAGGCCAGTAAAAACATTCATTACATACATACAGATGCAGGTCACAGTTTGATTAAATTTATTTTGCAAGCTTGGGAAGAGTCGCATGACGCCATAGGTGTCTTTTGCGACCTTTCCAAAGCATTTGATTGTGTAGACCATGACACCTTAATTTGTAAATTAAATTTCTATGGCATTCATGGCATCTCTTTAGATCTAGTCAAGTCTTACCTAGTGCAGAGAAATCAGAAGGTAGCGATAAATGGAGCAATATCATCGGGATCTGTGGTCGAGATGGGAGTGCCTCAAGGATCAATTCTTGCTCCATTCCTGTACTGTTTATGTAAATGACCTTACATATATGGTGAGCCGAAGATCAGGCATCGTCATGTTTGCTGACGACGCTTCTTTACTCTTCAAGGTTAATAGGAAAGATACTGAATTCATTGAACCCAACGACACCCTGTCCAAGGTATCTGAATGGTTTGCTGCCAACAACTTATTATTAAATCCTAACAAAACTAAATGTATTAAATTTTCATTGTTAAATTCAACTAATATACTTTCAATCTCAAATATCAAATTAGATGGTCAAACGATTGAATTCATAAAATCAACTGTGTTTTTAGGAATAACACTCGATTCTAAACTGCAGTGGGGTTCCCACGTCACAGCGATAGCAAGTAGGTTGAGTTCTGCTGCTTTTGCAGTAAGAAAAATTCGGCAGCTAACCAATGTAGCGACGGCACGGTTGGTCTATTTTGCCTATTTTAATAGCATTATTTGGTACGGCCTTATTTTATTATTCTGTTTTGTAATTTAATGTAATACTCTTATTTTAACGGAATTTTACTGCAATTTTCTAATTTTACTACAATTATAACCAAATGTATTTTGTTAATATTGACTATGACCGACTATTTGATAATGCTTTAAGTAATCACCTATGAAAATAATTATCATTAAAAAATTAAACAATGAAAATATTATAAATTAAGATTCTGTTTAAGTTACAATTGTATTTGCATGCATTTTCAATGTTTTACGCAAATAAATATTATGATTATGATTATGATTATGATTATGGGGATCTGCTGCAGATATTGAGTCAGTTTTCATTTTGCAAAAAAGGGCAGTTAGAGTAATTTATAATATGGATACTCGTGAGTCATTAAGGGAATTTTTCAAGGAAATAGACATCTTAACCCTACCGTCGCTATATATTTTTGAAATAATCATGTACGTTAGGAAAAATATATGCAATTTCCCTACCAACGTCGATAAGCCAAAGGCTACTAGAAATACAGGAAAGCTTAAAGTTCCAACTTACAGACTGGCTAAAACCAATAAATCGTTCATGGGAAATTGCGTAAGATTTTACAACAAAATTCCAAAAAACATAACTGAACTAAATGATACAAAATTTAAATCTATTGTCAAGAAGACATTAATTTCTCGGGCGTATCAATGACTATATCCTGGACAAGGATGTTTGGAAATGATCCCGATCTGTATTGGCGATCCCTGGCTCCAAAGATTGTACACCTGCTGTGTTAAATTGTAAAAATTTTGAATATTTGAGATGTAAAATAACATTGTAATTTTGATTTATTTAAAAAATTACACCTCGTTGAGTTTCTTGCCGGTATCTTCTCATCAGAGGTTTTTCCGAACCGGTGGTAAATTTTTTGACATTCATAAGTGCTACCTGTAAGCCTAATCTGAATAAAATATTTTGACTTTGACTTTGACTTTGACATTCTCATCATACAAAAGTTAGTCCCTTGCAGGAATTAAACTGCCACTATCATTGTCAAATAACACAAATGTTTGTAAGTAACACAAATGTAAAATAAATGAAAGCGAATATTTTTAAGTTTTTCGTTCGTATAATTATTATCTAACGCAACTTGTATGAACGAAATTATACACATACATATATGGTATCTTAAATAAGAAAGTTGGAGCGCAAGCCTTTCTGGCACAGAGAGAACTTTTCTTTGAGAGTTCTTCTCAACTCGGATCGAGAACAAATAGTACAGCAAAATAAATAAAGTCTGCGAGTTCACTGAGAAATAATCGACTTAGAGTGACAGAAGCATTTATTAAATCAAGAGCCAAGTCTCGGCACTAAACTAATTACAACTTGGATGTGACTCTTCTTTTACTCCAGTGTTTGTCATCACGATTATGTACGTTTGTAGGTATGTACAACAAATATTCTTTATTGTACACCACAAAAAAACAGGTCAATTGACCCATGTAATGTGTAATGTATTACACATTAAAATCATAAATAGATTCGAATTCGATTATAACTTGAAGATTTTTTTTGTTTTTATGCGTCAAAACGGCGTGGCCCAATTGCGTTGTCACTTCTGACGATTTGTGCACCAAGCACGAATCTTTACGATGCGCGTTACCTCGCTACGTAACTCAGTGCGTCTTGTTCTAACCAGCCCAGTAAGAGGGAGACGCACTGAGTTACGTAGCGAGGTAACGCGTGTCGAGGAGATTCGTGCTAGGTGCACTGACGTCGGCTTCGCTTGTAAGGTGCATCGAAACCGTTGAAATACGACATCCTTCAGCCGCAGCAGTCGCGACGCATTCTAGCAACGGCCGCGGGACGCGCTGTTATTCTGCTTGTCAATTTGTCATAGAATTACCAGGTTGACACAAAACATGGTGTTAATGTTCATCTGATTAGCTTGTAGATCACGCGCTCACTAATCAGCGGTGCTCGTTTGAGGCTTCCAATCACGACTTGTTTACTTGTAATTAAGACGCAGCCCCTTCCGGTCTTAAGATGTATAAAATGGATCCAAACACCAAAAACAAAACATGTCTAAAATCCCGTACGACTCAGTAATACACCAACCCATAATGAGATAAAAAAACTAACAGGGTAACCACTGCCTAGTAAGCTGAGAAAAAAGAAAGATGTGTTTTATTGTCACATGAAATTAAGAAATATAAGAAAAATATGAACTTATTAGTTACTTATTGCACTTAACCGACGTGTACTCTCAAGAAAACAAAAATCCTCTAATGACCTAAAAGGAGATACCCGTTTTAGATAAAAAAAAGTACAGATGCATTTACAATTTTCACCAGGGTCGGGGGCCCAGGAGGTCATGGACCCCTTAGCAAAGTGCCAAATTATCCACTTAGAACCAGCGGTTTTCCCTCTTCGCCAGTTGGACGATTACAGGACGCTACAGGATCGGCTTCACAGTCGTGATCGCAAGCACTGTGACGCCCTTGCCAATCAGCCGCGCTTGGCGGGCCTCTCGGCTATCATCAACGAGTGCCTCGGGATATCAACAGGGCACCCTCGGTCATGTGAGCTTGATAGTGGATAACAGGGACCCGACCTCTGCAACCCAGACTCGTTTTAGTGGGGGAAGAAGGTGTGCGTATGCTCTCCTTTTTCTTTCAACAGTTGACAGACTTCTAAACTGAGCCCAGCATTCCTGACTCGTTAAATGACTAACCCAGTTTGGTCCAGCGACCACTCCTCACTTTATACAGATCGACTAAGTTGCCTTATTTGAGTAGCTAGCTGGCTTCAACATAATTACTGCTACGTAGAGTTACACGATACGCTAGTAGCTTTGTAGCAAAAATCCTCTATGAACAGAAAACCCAAATATCAGGTTCCTGGTACTAAGCGTGTCGCAGTCACTGTTAGCAACGCTTACGTGTGGGATCGTATGAAGGCAAAACTTTGATAAGAAATATTAAAAAAGTAAAAAAAAAATACGGAAATAACAAGAAACACAATTAGCAGCTAATCAATCACCCAACGCAGTCGCTCAGTCATACCCATTCGTTCACAATAATTTCTTCCAGTCATTCGCTCGTTTCCATCAGTCGTTCATTCAGTGTTACTGGCATTCCCACATAAATACAATTTTGATATTTTTATACATTGTTGCTGTCACAATTTTGAAGTCCGGTGAACGAATGTGTGCGAACGCCACGTGAATAACTTTCAGGACAAAGGGGCGGACTGCATTCGCGAATGACAGGATCCGCCATAGATCTGAATAAACTTCATTTATAGGCGCCAAATCAGAGGAAATCTACGTTTCAACTGCAAATGTCAATGAAAGTGATTTAACTGAAACAATTAGCAATATAAAGCCTAATTTCACATTTAATCCCGTAGTAAGCTCAGTAATGCAGGCAACGTTGTAAAGCCAGCGGCGCGTGCTAGCTACGCACTTTACGCCGACTGCGCCAACTCTAGATAAATAAAAATAAACTTTACGCGCCGGGTTTATTTGCTCTCCTACTTTAAGAGGAGCTCTTGGTGGCGATGGCAAATACAAATGTTAAGAATAATTTTCCTCCTACCGCTTTTATCCGTTGCTTCGGGGTACGCTTTTCACCATGATTTATCCGTATTGGTTAAACAAACCAGTTTAAAGTTTTCAATCTTTTGAATAAGTTTCTAATTTTGTAGATAGGGAGATATTTGTATATTAAATTAAGTTTTGTAGTTGTATTAGGTTAAGTTATTGACATTTCATTTTTATGCAATGTTCAATTATCGAATCCTTTTGTGTAATAGAGTTATTTTGTAGATAGATTGAAAGTTTGTAAATATTATACAAATTCCAATCGCGGGGAAACTCAGTTTTTGTTATTTCGATATTCACGTTGCACCATATTTTTTTTAATTAATTTGTTTGTGTTTTATAAAACCTCTATATGTATTTTTAATCCATCTTTAAAATCACTTTGTTTCGATACCACAATCGATAATATTTGGATGTTATTTGTTCAGCTGCACAATTGGCCGTCTCAAATCCGCGTTTTTTTTTTATTTCAAGTATCCAGTGTTCCTTGTGTCACTGAGGGTCGTAGTTTTAAACCGAACTCAAGTTCGAGTTTCATACTAACACGTAAATGTAAACGACCCTTAGACGAACCAAATGACTCCGCATTTGTCAAAATCAGTAAATTTTTCAAGTATTTCCGCGGGAGCAAGGGCACAGACTTACACACATATGAGTGAAAAACATAACCCCCTCTTTCGCATCCCTTGCGGGAGTCGAACCTGCAACCTCGAAAAGGTCATAAGCCAGTATTAAGCTATTCGTTCGATTATCCAAAGCTCTAAGTCTAAAGTTAGTCTCCTCTCACGAGACCAACGCCAAAGAAAGAGTTTCAGAGCGCTCGCGTAAGGGCGCCGTCTTATTGATTTACTGAAGGCACCGCTGAAGTTTGTTGAAAGCTTATTAGATAGAAGTTTTCGTGCACTCTGGAGGATAAACTAATAAATAAGTGTATGAGAAGTACAATTTACTTTCGGAGAAAGGATAGAGATGGCGGGTTAGGATTAATTTGAATATAGGTTTCGTGAAATATAGACTACTTTGATAGCTTTATAATAATGAATACATCTCTCATTAGGAAGGATCACGGTTACACATTCATTTTACATGAATGAGTGCAGATTTTAGAAAGTAAAGTTACAAATGTTAAAATTCGCTTTGAAACTATTTTTTAAAGTCGCCCCTGGAACTCTTTTATTGTGTAAGCGCATGGGAATATCAGTAAGGGAAATTTAAAATTAGATGCCAAAATTTGAAAGTTGGTAGATAAACAATCTAAAGCATATAGTCGTTTATTCCACTTACGTCAGCTGCCATTTAGGTCAGATTTTTTTTCATACATCAAAATTTAACAAATAACATATAGGTCAGAAAATCAAAACGGCTGACGTAAATGGAATGTTTTAATGCCAATTTCGTCAGATCCAGTTAGGACAGAACTTTTTATTCCACTTATGTCTGTTTCCAGTTAGGACAGTTTTTTATATGCCACATAAATACGTGGACAATTAGGACAGATATTTTTAATTCCAGTTACGTCTGATGACAGTTAGAGAATCACATTTGCAAAGTCAAACTAAAAAAAAAACAGTTACCTACTTACTCGATACCGGTACATTACTGTTTGTAAAATACTAGTAAACTACCACTAACTTACCCAAGAAACGGTAATATAGGGTAACATTGAAAGTTTGAGTCCGGTTTGTGTTACGGCCAATACTGATAGCCAAGTACATATACAGTCAAGGAATTTAATTCCCTACCCATTTCGTTGAAATGTCGTCTGACATTCGCAATGCAGTAAGGTCGATATGTCAAACTAACGTCTTGCTCTATAGCTCTTATGGTGACAGTTTGCTATATGATATTGAACCTTAGGTGGGTTGGAAATTTAATTCCTTGACTGTACAAGTAAATTCAACATCTTTTTTTTTATACAACATAGGAAAGCAAACAAGCGAGTGGGTCACCTGATGGTAAGTGATCACCACCGCCTATAGACACCTGCAACAACAAAGAGAGTGCAGATGCCAACCCAGAGGGCTAAGATGGAATACCTCTTGTGCCAGTAATTACACCGGCTGTCTTGCTCTCCACGCTGGAACACAACAGTGCAAGCACTGCTGCTTAGCGGCAGAATTAGCGAGCAAGATGGTGGTAGCGATCCGGACGGACCTTGCACAAGGTCCTACCACCCGCAATCTTACTTTACATAGTATAAAACAAAGGCGCTATCCGTTCCTGTTCGTCCTCATTTCTTTGGCCCCTACTCCTTCTAAACTATTTAACGGTTTTTAATAAAGTTTTTACGGTAATTTAGATACAAGAAAAAACCGGCCAAGTGCGAGTCGGACTCGCGCACTGAGGGTTCCGTCATCAACAACATCTAGTATCGCATTTTTACTCTGTAAGACCAAACAATTTTTTTTGTGTGCATAAATTACAAATTTACGGTTTTCGGATTTATTATTTTATTTGTGCTGTGAGATTGTGCTTCTTGCCAAATTTCATAGTTCTAGGTCAACGGGAAGTACCCCATAGGTTTTTGATTGCCTTGCGAATGTATGAAAGATGGCATAAACGGCTGTATCTTTTGATTCCGTTGACTTAGAAGTTTGATTTTTTCACGGCTTTAAGGGACTGCAGATTTGAGTATTAGATATTAATTTCAACTCAATACCTCCACGCGTTCTTGAGAAAAATGGTCTTGACAGACAGACAGACGGACAACAACGTGACACTATAAGGGTTCCGTTTTTCTTTTTGAGGTACGGAACCCTAAAAAAGGTTTTTATGTAGGTACCTACATAAAAATCTTATTGTACCCGTACGAATCCGGGACGCTATTATTATAAAAATCGCAAAAGCATCAAACACATTTTATATCAAATTAATTTCCCTCCGCGTGAAAACTACCCTATAAAAACTGAACAAAAAGAACAGATGTCTTGTCTCGTTATCTCTGATATTGAACAGACAAACGCTTTAATAGTTGTTTTCCTGGACGCTTGTTATTTTCCTTAAGGAATCCCATGAATAAGGGATGAGGAAAAAGCTGTTGTCAATCAAACGTCGAGGAACAAGTTAGGACAAGTTTGAAGACAAATGACTGTTTAGCTGAGGTACTTAAGGTAAACATTGTTATTGTTAAATGAAAAATGTTTTATTTTTAACAATTGCTGGACCAACGCGAACGGTCGTACTATTAGATCCCGATGATGCCTCGTACAGATGCGAAACGTGCGTCGATCGTGTTTGTTAGTGTTTAGTGGCGGTGTAGTTGAGTCTGCGTGATATATATGTTGTTTCGTGTGGAAGCAGAGGAGAGTGGGTTTTTGCATGAAGATCTATATGTCGCACAGACGCAGCTAACTTGCACGAGCACGGCACTGGTATCGCGGAGTAGCAAGGTAATTTGTTCCAGTTTGTCCAACACGTCCCGTCCAAATTCAATCCCATAGAAAAAAGACGTTCAGTTTTTCCGGATTTGACAATCTTCGGGGATTTTGTTGCCATGTTTTTTAAAAAAAAATCGAATTCAGACTGTTACGAATATTTTAAAATAACAAATAGCTACATTAGTTCAGGCCTTCTCGATGTAGTGGTATTCATTAAGGCCAAAGTGTCTGCCTCTAAATACGACTGTAGTAGGTGAATTGTTTCAGAAATAAACCTACTTTATGCAGTAAAGACAGTTTTTTCTCTTTTTTCACAAATAATTTAATGCTCCGCCACATCAAGTCAGACCAATTTTTGTTTATAATATAACTACTACGCGTAATAAGCAATAGATTAAGGCGCGTTACTTTACGGAGGACCATATCAGAAAACTAAAACAGATTACCTTGCTACTCCGCAAAACCAGTGTCGTGTTCTTATGCAAAACAACTGCGTCTGTCTGTGCGACATATAATTGTATACAAAAAACATATCCTCCTCCGCTTCTACATGAAAAAACCTGTATCACACAGACTTAACTATTAACCATCACCACTAAACCCTTAATTTTTTTTTATGAAATAGGAAGGCACCCGCAACATCGAAGAGATTGCAAATGCATTGCCAACCCAGAGGGCTAAGATGGAAAACCTCTTGTGCCAGTAATTACACCGGCTGTCTTGCTCTCCACGCCGAAACACAACAGTGCAAGCACTGTTGCTTAGCGGCAGGATTAGCGAGCAAGATAGTGGTAGCGATCTGGACGGACATTGCACAAGGTCCTACCACCCGCAAATATATCCCATTAATCTTTAGCCCTTAATCTACAAGATCTACGCACGATTCGCCTCAGCACGCGGCATCATCAGGATCTTAAAGAGTACACACGAAACTACACGACAAACGAAAATCCAAGCATAATAACTTCATCCGTTCTATTCCGGGATCAAAAGCTAACCTTTTTAATAGATACACATCCATTTATGTGGTACTCAATCCGACTCTCGAAGTTTTAATACGGAGAAACCTTAAACCGATTGCTTTGGGTTCTTCGTGTCTTCCGTTAAAACGTAAAGTGGTCGATCCATCACACGACGCCCCAGTTTACCACTGCTGGCGAAAGCGACACTTTTTCCAGCGAAATCCAAAAAAACATCACAAAACCAATACAGTATGGACTGAGTGTAGAGGAGCGTAAGATGACGTACGTAAGTTACGTACGAGATAGCATGGGTGTTGTATGAACTAGTGTGAAAGAGTCAGAAGATAAGAATAAAAGAATCTATTGAAAAGAATTGAAATGTTTTAAATTAAGAACGGGGTTCGCATTTGAGAGAAGATTGATGAAAGACACATAAATTTGTAATTATTTTACCACATCTAAACCAATCAATGGATTTTGATATGGTTTTCACTGTCATGTAGAGATGGTTTTACGGAAGATTTTTAATTGTATCTACCGTACGTAGTTGGGGTGGGTCGTTAGTTTAAAATCCCTTTTTGGTTAATTATTAATAAAATATTACCGCTATTCTTTTATTGTAAACTTCTCTTAAGGACAGCCGTTTCTCCGACGTTGACGAAAAAGGTCGATTGATGCGATCGTTAGTTCCCCGGGATCTGTTCACACTGACTGCCTCTAATAGTCCTATTTGTTAGGCTTCAATAGGTCAATCACGGTTGCGCGTCCAACTGTCTCTTCCGTGACTATTGCGGTTTAGTTTTATCAACAGGCGCGAATATAGGGGATTAGGAAATTCTTTAAGCGATTTAAGGTGTGAAACGAAGGCCTTAAATTGGTTTTTTGGATTTTACACTCTTAATAAATTCCCTCATCATCATCACATCAGCTAAAAAACTTTGTTGTTCGTTTCCTACTACGTTGTTATTTTCCTTATTGAACAAAAAATGTCCGTGAAAACTCAAACAAAAAAAAGACAGATTTTTGAGTTTTCGTTACAGTAGAATCCCTCGCTTAAAGGAAATAGGATCGCAAAGACGTTTGTATAACGGATGATTATTCTAACACAATCCTGATTAACACGAGAGATCACGTCGGCCCTTCGAGGGCTAGTTAGAGACAGAACACCATCATTAGCGGACACTCACGGAGATTACTTCTGCCCTTCGTGCAGATGAAGTCAGCCGATGCACTTTCCAGAAGAAAATGTTGCTAATTTTATTGATCTACACGGGGATAAAGTTTGTTCTAAAGAATAGGGTTTATGAACACATTATAAAGCTAACTTTATGAGCTCTGGGGAGCAATTTTTGAATCTCACCAGGTGACTAAAGCTCACCAAAATAGCCTAATCTTTGTGAAAAACGACCATCATAGTAAGATTTAGTCACCCGGTGAGATTCAAAAATCGCACTCGGTTTCTTTTGTATGACTTAGGAAGGCAAACGAGCAAGTGTGTCACCAGATGGTAACCCATCCCGCCCATAGACACCCGCATGATCAAGGATATTGCAGATGTGCCAACCTAGACGGCTAAGTTGGAATAACTCTTTCTCTG
Organism: Ditula angustiorana; assembly: GCA_963691745.1. NCBI lineage: Eukaryota > Metazoa > Arthropoda > Insecta > Lepidoptera > Tortricidae > Ditula > Ditula angustiorana. The sequence goes on from OY829495.1 coordinate 6,710,561, forward strand.
CTTTTTTATAACTTCCTGAAAATTAACGGTTACCGCCAAAAAACCTTTAAGGCAAATGAGAAATAGGACATTATTAGAGACTCAAAAAGGGTTCCTAATTTTAATTATTGATTTTATAAAAATTTGTACAAATAAATGGCTACTATTGGTATAGTTGACCAGGAAAATGCTCGACCACTTTTGTATCTTATCCCTTTGTAATACGGGCGAAAAGTGGTCAAGCAATTTCTTAGTTGACTAAACATTATAGTAACTCATCGTAAAGTTATGTTACATTACATTTAAATTATATAACTGGGGGGGGGGGGGGGGGGGGGGCGAATTACACGTTGGATTGTGTATCTTAGTTTTCAATGACGATAAATACTAAAAGTTTTTTTAACTAGGGTAATAGCAGAGCATTTAGTGGTAATGTGGCGAAAGTGGCAAACGCAAGGCAAGGAATGCTAATGTTGCAGGTTCGTGTCTTGCCATTACCCTAATATTTCTTTATGTTGCCATTATATAGCATTTTATTTGCAAGTAAAAAAAAAGAGATTTGGATGTCAGTATTAAGGTAGCTGAGGTTCAGACTGGAGGGGTATCTGGCAAGACAAATTGATGGCAGGTTAATAAAATGCAGTGTTACGAAGTGGTGACCAATATGAGAAGGTAAAACTATAAGCCCACCCGGATAACATTATGACAAGTTGTATACATTCCAGAACTGTTTTATATATTTTTGTACCCAAATGCTCTTTCTGCTTATCAACATAGCAGTGGTTAACATGCCCAAGTGCTCCATCTGTATATTAAACCGCTGTGTCTCTTAGCTGTCTATTCGTCACCGGGTGTTGGCTTGACGTCTGTAATGTGGGGATTTGGTGCGCGGCCGTTTGTACGCCCATTAGGTTGGATCTTGTGGTTGGGAGTATTGCATCTTGCGATGGTACAGTGAAAACAGAATTTAACTGGTTTTCAAATTTTTTTTATAGTAGTTATGGAAGTTGGCTTGGTTAGTATACTTAGAGAATATAGAAGAGGACAGATTATTGACGATCGGATAGCCAAGGTGGTAAGTGTTCTTGACTACGAAGCTGGAGGCGCCGTCTAGTGTTTGTATGATGAATATTAATGTATGTACCTGAGTTTCCATTACTAGGCCAGTTATTTTTTGAATTGTGTTATACAGCTCTGACGATAAATCGTAAATAATAATAATAATTAAATCTTGGGACAATTTACACCAATTGCCGTAGTCCCAAGCTAAGCAAACCTTGTGTTATGGGTACTAGACAACGGATAAACATACTTATATATAGATAAATACATACTTAAATACAAAAAGCATCCATGACTTAGGTACAAACATTCGTGTTCGTCACACAAATATTTGCCTATACCAGGATTTGTACCCGGGACCTTTTGCGCAGGAAGCAGACACATGTGCCACTGTGCCATACAGGTCGTCAATAACAATAGGTCTTATATTGATTAAGTCAAAGGATATGCTATGACAAAGGTACCTGTTATAGTATGTGATACGGTTTTGTCTGTACATGTCTAAATCACTTTGTCTCCCAAATATTTTGCAATAAAAACAAATTAAAACCGTAAATTCAATAGCATTACCATTAAACGGCAGCGCAAATTGCTCCGAGCCCACGTTTTTCCCCGTCAAGGAAGAAAGCGTAACTTAATCGTTCGTTTAATTTCCTCCGCCATTTCCTGCTCCAGTGACCTACACAAAATGGCGGCTCGATTCACGGCGGAATTGATTGTATAGATAAATTTCGACGCTTCAGGGAATAAGCAGTGCCTACAGTTAAATGAGGATAACAAGTTAGGTACAATGTGAGCAGCATGTTGTGTATAAATATTAGGAAATCTTTATGTTAATTAATAGATTCAGGCGTTACTTTGCGGAGGTCCATATCAACAAACTGGAACAAATTACCTTGCTACTCCGCGAAACCAGTGCCGGGCTCGTGCAAAATAGCTGCGTCTGTGCGACACATATATGTTCATGCAAAAACCCACCCTCCTCCGCTTCCACACGAAACAACATATATCACACAGACTCAACTACACACCACCACCACTAAACACTAAAACTACACGATCGACGCGCGTTTCGCCTCTATACGAGGCATCATCAAGATCAAAACGCGAAACGCGAAGAGGCGAAACGCGCGTCGATCGTGTAGTTTTAGTGTTTAGTGGTGGTGGTGTGTAGTTGAGTCTGTGTGATATATGTTGTTTCGTGTGGAAGCGGAGGAGGGTGGGTTTTTGCATGAACATATATGTGTCGCACAGACGCAGCTATTTTGCACGAGTTCGGCACTGGTTTCGCGGAGTAGCAAGGTAATTTGTTCCAGTTTGTTAATCTTTATGTTTACATTTATATAACAAAGGCCCCAACCGTTCCTGTTTGTTCTCATCGTAACTTCGGTCGCTTACTTCATCTAAACTACGCAACGGATTTTGATTCGGTTTTCACTGTCATTTAGATTTTTTACGGAAGGTTTTTATGTAGATGACGTCCTAATTGAACCTGTGCGGAGCCGGGGCGGATGGCTAGTAGAAAATAATTTCAATCTCCAGAATAGCTATTAGTTTGTCTTAAGAGAAGTGTGAACCCAGTCCCAAAAAGCGCTCCCCATCCAAACAGCGATAACGTTTTCCACGCTGTAAACCTTCATCATCATCATGATCATCATCTCAGCCACAAGAAGTCCACTGTTGGACATAGGCCTCCTTCATGGATTTCCAAAGTGGCCGGTTGGAAGCAGCATGCAACCAGCGCCTTCCTGCCACCTGTATGAGGTCATCGGACCATCTTGTGGCTGGTCGTCCTACGCTGCGCTTGCCAATACGCGGCCGCCATTCGAGAACTTTCCGACCCCATCGGCCATCAGTTCTCCGTGCTATGTGCCCTGCCCACTGCCACTTCAACTTGCTAATCCGCTGGGCTATGTCGGTTACTTTCGTTCGTCTGCGGATCTCCTCATTTCTGATTCGATCACGCAGAGAAACTCCAAGCATAGCCCTCTCCATAGCTCGTTGCGTGACTTTGAGCTTTCTTATAAGGCCCATAGTAAGCGGCCACGTTTCAGTGCCATAAGTCATCACTGGTAACACACATTGATCGTACACTCTCGATTTCAGACACTGAGGTATATTGGACAAGAAGACATTTCGCAGTTTCCCGAACGCTGCCCAGCCGAGTTGGATTCGACGATTGACCTCTTTCTCAAAGTTGGACCTGCCTAGTTGGACTGTTTGTCCTAGGTAGACGTATTCGTCAATAACTTTGAGAGTTGAGTTTCCTACTGCTATTGGGGTGGGCACCACATGGACATTCGACATGACTTTCGTTTTGTCCATGTTCATCTTAAGGCCCACCCGTTGGGAAGTAAACCTTAACCTATGGCAATGATTGTTTGGTATGTTGTCTTTATGCCTTAGAACTAGGTTTGTATGTTTTGATTTTTTTTTATTCTTTATAGATTTAACATTATTTGCATCTTAGAAGTTTCATACAAAACAAGAAAGCGTCAATATTTTTGAAACTATTAAGAATGTTCAAAAAATAAAAAATATACAAACCTAGTTCTAGGGCATAATGACAATATACAAAAAAAATCATGGCTATAGGTTAAAATTTAGAGGGTCGAAAAGTTATCGCCGTTTGTATGGAGAGCGCTGTGTTTGCACTCCTCTTAATTAATTTCCACTCTTAAAATGACCAGGATGTCTGGACAAAGTGGAATTTAGTTAGTGTCTACTCTAGTAGAAATGACAGACTGTGTGGATTTGTCAAGATTTTGACCTTTGTTTTCGCCCCCTTACGTCAAGTCTAAGCATGCATGCGGACAGCTACTGCAAATTTGTAGTAGCAGAAACTTACGCAAGGTCCGTCCGGATCGCCACCACCTTGCTCGCTAATCCAGCTGTTTAGCAGTAGTGCTGGCACTGTTGTGTTCCGCGTGGAGAGCAGCCGGTGAAATTACTGGTCCAAGAAGTGTTCCATATTAGCCTTCTGGTTTGCAACTTATCTCAAATATCCTTGGTGTTTGGGTGTCTTTGAGCGGTGGTGATGACTTACCATCAGGTGACCCATTTGCTCATTTGCCTTCCTATTGCGTAACAAAAAAAATTGTGGTTTTTACTAATGTTTACGTTAACAAATCTCCTTGTCTAGACATTCTGCTGAGTTTTTTTGCGGCGTTTCTTCTCAGTAGTATCTTCGATTTTCCGAAGCGCTAGTAGATTCAGACATGTAAAAGAGCCTATATGGCCTACTTGCAAAATAATTTTTTCATTTTCATTTTCACTTTTTCATTCAGTTTGTTTTTATTTACTTTATCATAAAAAAAGATTTTCGTGACCAAACGATCGTTAAAACGCGCCTACTGCGAGTGACGTCAAGTATGAGTGATTGCCTAAGGGTTGCCGAAGGGCTATTTAAGGTCCACGAAAGGGAACGATCATTACAGATGATCTGTTAACACTTTTAGATTACACGTGTGTAATATGCAAGTCATTTGGGTTATGATTGCCTCAATTCGAAATCATAATCCCTTTAAACTTCTCTACTAATAATTATAAATAAGACGTAAAATTGTGTGTACAGAATTTTACACTCAGGTCGCATGTTTATCGCAATCGTTTTTGGCTCCTGCGACGAGTTCCTGCGATCTGAGACATTCTTTATTTCCCCACCATCAGGGTGTAATGTACTATTACAGCTTAAACGTACCCGTACGAAGCCTGGGCGGGTCACTATCCATCCAGTTTTACATTTCGCGGGTGGAAAGGTTGTGCAAGGACCGTCCGGATCGCTACCACCATCTTGCTCGCTAATCCTGCCGCTAAGCAGCAGTCCTTGCACTGTTGTGTTCCGGCGTGGAGAGCAAGACAGCCGGTGTAATTTCTCCCACAAGAGGTATTCCATCTTAGCCCTTTGGGTTGGCAACGCATCTGAAATATTTTTGATGTTGCGGGTGTCTATAGTCGGTGGTGATCACTTACCTTCCTATTTCATTTTAAAAAAAAACATAAAAAGTGTATGTGTAATACCTTTACCGAAGTGCAGTTATAGTCGTTTCCTATTCCAGTTTAGTCATCGACATCACTCCAACCCTAGACGTAATGGATTGCTCGCTGACGAATTAATCCGCCGAAGGAATGAAAGGATTAATGGCTTACATGGATTTTATACGAACTTAGGAAGCTCAGCTTTAGGCCCTTCTCAAAGTGGGCAGTTGGAACGCGCGGATTAGACGCCGTTTAAAGATACCTCCAGCCGTTCTTGAGAAAAACGGTCTTGACAGACAGAAAGACGAAGTGATCCTATAAGGGTTCCGTTTTTCCTTTTCACTTTTCTAGACACCCGTTTACGTTCATTAAATTAACAATTCTGGAAAAATCTATGTATGGTTTTAAATGCAAATGTGAATATATTGGGAAAAATATCAGTGGCATCAGCAGTAGGTATCTATGTGAAGCTTTATCTTTATTTTTACTTTTTAAATAGCTTTGTTACTAATTAATAGATTCAGGCGTTACTTTGCGGAGGTACATTTCAACAAACTGGAACAAATTACGTTGCTACTCTGCGAAATCAGTGCCGTGCTCGTGCAAGTTAACTGCGTCTGTGCGACACAATAAATGTCTTTGGTACTGGTTTCGCGGAGTAGCAAGGTAATTTGTTCCACTTTTTAGCTCTGTTACTGATTGATAGTCATCGCCTAAACCGCCTAAAGCGCTGAAGATAGTAAGATACATAAAAATATTAAACATGTGATCCTTAAAGATGCGTAGACGAGCAGGAAAGGTTCTCATCATAGGTGTAAGCAGAAGAAACAAGAATTTTGCCATCACATCAGCAAAATAAAGAAAAAGGCACCAGCTAGCTTCACGTTTTATGTAAACAAAAAAACTATTAAAAAAAAGTGCAAATAAGCCAAAACTGGTCGGCAGGTCTATCTCTAACGCATATCAGCGGTAGCATAACTAAAAAAATCAAAATCTAAAAGGTAACTACAGTTTACGGTATAAACTGTAACCCGTGTTCTCATGCGTGCCTCAAGCGTTTCAAACGCTAGCGTATGTCCGCCCTTACCCCAGCTATTGCCTTTGGGTTCTGTAGGAATGTTAATCAGGAATTTGTGTAATTAAATTTTGACTCAGTTACGCCGAGCGTGTTTTGGAACGCCCGACATAGTTGCGTCGATAATAAATACGCTGTTCCCGGAAATATTAGACGATAGTTCGGATGGGAAGTTTAGGGCATTCTTGATTCAAAACTTGATAGGTTACTTAACTATTTGTTTACTACACGATAAAACAAAGTGGCTATCTGTTCCTGTTTTTCCTAATAATACTATCTTCGGCCGCGCACTCCCTTTAAATTACGAACGGATGTTAATACAGTTTATCTACACATATATCATAAATGCTCTATAATGCGCTCAGAAACCGTAAGCAATGACCAGCATTATAACAACCAATATTATTATGAGAATTTTTCTAATTTGTTTCTATATTTGTTCAAATTCATTTTTTATTACATTATTTTAATGTGTACAGTCTATAGATATTTAATAGGTACCTAGCACTAGTAGCTAGTAGCAATTCAGGTCATTGCCCTAGGGCTTCTGAACCCATCATAGAGTACTTATGATATATGTGTAGATAAAGTAATGTATGCAACTGTACATAATTAGGTCTTAAAACACACGTGTGATCCTATTATGAAACTCGCTGACGCTCGTTTCATAAAACCACACTCGTGTTTTAAGACCCCTCATTATGGAACAGTTGCATAAAATACTATTTCACTGTCGTTTTGAGATGTTTTATAGAAGTTTTTTATGGACAGTACATTTCAATTGTATCCGTTCAAATCCGGAACAGATCGCCAGCTATACCGTAAAAAAAGTTTTTAAAGTTGCAAAAATTTTTGTTTAAACTCGAGAAACCGGTAAATTTATACATTTTTAATTTTTCACATAAAACAAAGGTTTACACTAGGTTTACAACATGCTTTTATTGCCGTAAAAAATACGGCGGTTATTGGCCAGGCTGGCGAGCTGGCGTCGCTCTACTAAATTAGGTCGTTTTGTAGAATTACTAATCCTACAAAATCTACGTGGATGATCCCTTGGATAGCTTAGATTAAAGGACTTAATATAAAACTGGGGCATTCAAATCGCAGCCAAGTTAGTTAACTTAGAAACGACCCGCGGCAACTAACTGACGTGAATTGAACCTTAGATGCCTCGGGTTGCCAAGTTTAGAACACAGAGTACTCCAGCGAGTTCAGTCTTGGCACAAATGTAGATAACAACAACAGTAAGTGCACTTGTAAGCCGGTTTGAGAAAATGATTCGGACGCTATTCTCAATTTGTATCGTAGTCTATTTGTGCTAGTTTTGTAAGAAAATAATTCCGACGTCTTTACTATTTTATATCGCTACTAAATGATGATCGTTTGATAGTGATATGACACGTAAAGTAAACGCAGTTTCGTCTACAGTTGACTGTCAACCATCGATCAGAGGCTCAATCCTCAGAGTGACTCAAGTGGATTCGACTTTGAATCACGTTATATTTAGAATCCTAAAAATGGAAGAACCACTATGTCCAAATGGAGCAATGTAGTGGATTTGAATTTAAAGACAGTGTCCTAATAATAGTGTAATTATTCGCCACTGGCGAGTACGTTTCGGCTGGCGGCCATGCCATTTGCATTGTTGAACGCATCATCAGTGATGACCTATTAAGGTCATCACTGAATGGTATTAACCGATGTCCTTGTTTTACACGATTACAAGGTAGACTTTCTGTATAACATGCATATTATATTTCTGTTTTTTCACAGAGTTATCGTGTCATGAAATTTGGTATAATTGCGTCGCATCGAAATTTTTTACCTGGCTAACAAACTGAATCCATAAACATTCCTACGTCATAAAATACACAAGTAGAGGTTGGGCCTTTCTCATAATTTACTTTACTAATAAGGTTTTTATTTCAAACGCGTAAGGTTCACTTCCTGTGTAAATCATTCAAAATCAAATATTAGAGCTAGCAGAATGTAACTGGCCAGTGCGAACCCGAAATTTGACTCATAAATAACGATCGTCGGGAACAGATGTATCGAATCGTTTGAATTCTATGTCTTTTTCGCAATTCTATTTTCAAAATTCGACGACAAAATGCGTGCTGGTCACATTAGTGAATGCTTTTGTTCAACGTGATTTGAAATTGAAAATAGGTAGGTAAGGAGCTCATAGGTAAATTCACGTTTCGCAGAAATGCGTTACTAGAAATATAAATAGATAATTGCTTACTTTGTAAGTACAGTCAAAGAATTGAATTCCCTACCCATTTCGCTGAAATGTCGCCAGGCATTCGCAAAGCATTAAGGTCGATATGTCAAACTAACGTCTTGCTCTAGTTAGCTCTTATGGCGACAGTTTGCTATATGATATTGAACTTTAGGTGGGTTGGAAATTGAATTCCTTGACTGTCCTAATGTATACATCTAATAATAATTTGTCATCTTAAAAGTGACGATTATCAAAGGACAAATTGATCTAGGTGTCCTTTTTGGAGGTGATTTTTAAACGGACGTCGACGGAATCATTCCACCTGAATATAGGCACGATATGTGTAAGGTTGGCTATAAAATAAAATGTAGCAAATTGCTACCTTAAATGTTACATTTTATTTAATCAAATTCTAAATTAATAAGAAGAAAACAACAACAGTAAAATCTTATTTTAAACTTAAAGATAAAAAAATTGTCCCAAATCGCCGCCAATCGGGAGGGTGCCCAGAAGGCTGGCAGCATTGCCACGTTGGATGGCAATGCTGATTCTTTGGGCAAAGTATTGCCCAGCCTTCTGGTCGCAGGAGTTTTATAAGGCGCGCCGGTAAGTCTTTGTATAAACGGCGCGCACTTGGCCCCTACCTTAAATTGAAGATCAAGTATCATGTAATAGCTCAAAGAATCAATGTAAATCAAAAAACGATCTTTGTCGACAAATGCCGAAGTGCAAGCTAATAAGTGCAAGTACCTAATCGTACTGGAAGAGCTATTTAGATATATTTTAAGCTCTTGAAGTATTCAGCCACTTCTGCAGCCGACTGTATAACAAATCAAATATTGGGCTACACATTAGCAACAACCATAAATATTTCCCCCTAAACTGGGGGTTTCTTTAACTCGTCACAACTCGATAAAAGTAATCTATTCATGGCATCGACATATTTAACCTTTTATGAGAGCTATTGATACGATCGGGCCGTTGGCGACCCTTTTAATGGCGGAAAATGGCTATGTCTGGGTTATTTTTATTTCCGATTTTATCGCACGAGCCGAAAACTTCGTGTTTGCGAAATGTCTCAACCGGCTTTATACGTAAAAATAGAGAATATGTGGGCACAGGGAATCTCTTTATCTTCTCGTTAACTTAATAAAAATAGAAGTAATAACTAATCCAGCTTATACCTCCCTTGTGCGTAGGTAGGATACTTTGCACACAGTGATCTAATGCTTATTGTGACGATGGCAAATAAAATAAAATGTAATTCCGTAATTCTGAGAAATACAAGTTATTAAATTTCAAAATGTCAACTCTAAGAAGGACTTGTGAAATTTTATTGTTTCACCGTATAATCAGAATCTGTGTTGTTTTGTGTTTTTAAGCTCTGAATGAATACTGGTGTGAACTAATGTTTTTTTTTCAAGGTTTTGTGCGGTGATTTAGAGATCTGGAGGGGGGATTCTGAGGGTCGCTTGTCCCCATGGGCGGAGATGATTAGTTCCCATCAGGTGATGCACGTGCTGGTTTGCCTCCCTTTCCTATTTAAAAGAAAACTTCGATTTATCAGTAGGTACTGATTAATCGAATAATTAATTAATTGGTAATTACCTGGTAATCAAAGTGGCGAAACTGGCAAAAGCAAGGCGCGGAATGCTGAGGTCGCAGGTTCGGGTCCAGCCATTGCCCTAGTTTTTCTTTGTGTTGTCATTATATATTATAGCATTTGCAATATTTGACTAACATGTACTAACTAACTAAATACCTATCAAGGCAAGTTGTCAAAGTTTGTAAAAAAACTATATCAAAGTCAACTGACAAATATTCAATGTCTATTGGCATTTAAATAGTGTTTTGTCATTCCAACTTTGTCAGTTAAATGTAAGGCAATATTAATCCGGTATCCGGCCGACTTTAATTAACCCGGCCCGGGTCGGTCCCAATCCACCTGGGTCCTTCAAACCCAGGGAGGATATTTTTTCGCCCGTCACAGCGGCCGCGTGTCACACCAAAGTGTAATATTTCTATTTCGCTTAAAGTATTTTTTTTTATGAAATAGGAAGGCAAACAAGCAAGTGGGTCACCTGATGGTAAGTGATCACCACCGCTTATAGTCACCCGCAACACCAATTAGATTTCAGATGCGTTGCCAACCCAGAGGGCTATGATGGAACCTCTTGTGCCAGTAATTGCAGGGGCTGTCTTGCTCTCCACGCCGGAATACAACAGTGCAAGCACTGCTGCTTAGTGGCAGGATTAGCGAGCAAGATGGTAGTAGCGATTTGGACGGACCTTGCACAAGGTTTTACCACCCGCTAAAATGTTGAATGGTAGAGAATGACTCTTTGATGTGTGATAGCAGGACGAAATGGTTATCTTATAATAGCTTGCTATAACCGAAGATGCATCTTGCACATAAATCTTTTTTTTTTCAATATAAATAGTATAAAAAAGTCGCTCTCCTTTCCTGTCTGTCCTTAACGTATCTTCGGCCACTTACTCCTTCTAAATCACGCAATCCACGCAACAGGTTTTGGTACGGTTTTTACTGTCATTTAGAGATTTTTACGGAAGGTTATTACGTGCAATTTATCCTAATGGTACCCATGCAAAGCCAGGGCGGGTCACTAGTGAAATATAATCGCCAAAAAGCGATCTGCCACTTTTGAGCCTTATTACACATATAGAATCGAAAAGTAAAGGACCGTATTCTTTGCCAACTGTTCAACACTCGTAAATTCTAAGTCGTAAAAAAAATACACCGGAATTGATGTGACAATTTTAACTGCAAAATAACCCTGCCCGTGCGCACGGGGTTAAAAAGGCCGCGCGATGTAACGCGAGCCCCAAGGTGAGGTGTATCCGATTTACTGGCGGACCCAATTGAGCGGGATAACAGGCCACGGGAATAAAACATGAGACTATGTTACATATTCTGCGATGAATAATTTCATCTTCCCACGTGGGGTTTTATTGGCCGGATGACAACAGGACTGGGGTAAGGAATGATTTACTGCGTGTCTTAGATCTGAATTGCTGTTATTTTTGCTCGGCTACCTTGGAATTGGTAGGTTACGTTGAGAAATGCGTAACATATAACCTCATTTTTAACAAGTTCGTATTATAGTATGGAAATAATAATATAGTAGTTTTATTTTTTACTGCTAGTACTACCTATAACTCTTGCTAACATTGAATGGGTTTTTTGTTGTTCAACAGAGACCAAATATTGGTCGCATGCAGCGAACGTAGATCTCCTTGTCTACTCATGACCACGGCCGTTGAAACATGGCCGAAACGTCGAGGTAAATTAACCATATACTTTTATCGCTTAAAGTCCCGATAACGCTATAAAAATGTGTGAAAATTGCGAAAGTTTAAAACAATTTAACACTGAGTAGTGCTTGTACTTTTCGCCGTGGGCTAAACTAAAGCAATCCGAATTCAACTGTACATTAGGCTGCCCGCACTAAATCTTCCTCGCTCTGAATCGGCTTACAATTTCTACGTCAGGGATAAAAGGGAATGCAGACAGGTAATTGGTTGAAACGTTGAGGGGGGGGGACATAAATTTGGCGAAAACTCAAGCTGTAGTGCGTCCTATATCGTTACAATCAATTTGATGATATTATAATACATGGATGTACAGTGTCATACTAAATGACAGCAGAAAAACGGCCCGACATGAGAATACAGGTTGACGCCAATGTCACAAATGCAAATTATTAGTTCACCATTTACAGTATGAATTTACAACTTTACGTCTTACTGCATAAAATAATAATTTGTTAAGTTTCGTTGCAAATAGGTTTTTTTTACAAAATAATAGTATTGACAGCAGCGCCGTCGGTTCGACAGACTGACAGCGCGAGCGATTGTCGATTTATTGTACTTTTGTTCGACTTTTAATGTGGCCATTTTTAAACGCTGACTAGAAGTCCATTACTTATAGGTCAGTGGCGAAAACTCAAACTGTAGTGCGACCCATATCGTTACATACAATAGTTTTTTTTTTAATCTTTGTTTATTAGGGGCTTTGATCAAACTGAACATGTCAGAACAAAGATGGTGAAATGAATAGCTAATGATTGCTAGGAGTATATTTGCTTCTGTTTAAAGTCAGTATTTCGGTTGTTTCCAAGACAAAAATGACTATTTAGAAGTCTCCTTGGCGTCGCGCGTGTCTATGGGCAGTGGTGATCACTTACCATCAGGTGACCCATTTGGATTTTGCCTTCCTATTTCATAAAATACAACGTTAGCCTATATTATCACTCCTCCTATCTAGAAGAATCCAACGTTAAAATCCATCAAACCGTTTGGGCTGCAGTGCATGCCAAAGAAATAGACATACTCGTACATTTACATAAATACATTCACTCGAAAAACATACCCTCCCTTCTGGTGGCAGTCGGGTTCTGTTGGGACCTAAGAATGACGCGTCATCTAAAAGTCTCTGAGTGTGACGTATACTTTGAATTCACACTATAGGTTTTTAAACTTAGTGTAGATACTATCCATGTATCAGAACTAAGTTTCGTATATATCCATCATTTACTTATTAATAATGGACTTCTAGTCAGCGTTTAAAAATAGCCGCATCAAAGGTCGAACAAAAAGTACAATAAATCGATAATCGCTCGCGCTATCAGTCTGGACCGACGGCGCTGCTGCCAACACCATATAGAAAAACTTATTTGCAACGAAATTTCATAAATTACTATTTTATGCAGTTAGACGTAAAATTGTAAATCCAATGACTATAAAATTAAATGGTAAACTAATAATTTGCATTTGTAGCATTGGCGTCAACCTGTATTCTCATGTCGGGCCGTTTTTCTGCTGTCATTTAAAATGACACTGTACATCCATGCATTATAATATCATTGCTTTTGACATATAAATGAACTTGAACTGATACTGTTATAATTTGGAATCTGACTCTTTAATGTAATGCATATTTTATTTTATTTTTTATTTTTTCATTATTACGAGACATTTTTTACACCGTAAGGTAAAACAATTCTAAACAATCACATCGTTATTCCACATTTACGTACTAATGTTTCGACAAATATTTATTTATATCTTTATCTTTATACGTCGACGACTTCCTTCGCCGTAGCAGGTCTACAACTCCGTAGCGCCTCTACGACGTAGCATTATTTCGTAGCGAAATATCCCTCTCAATAGATCCTAAGCATATTGTTGACGTACCTAGTTATATCCTAGCAGACGATAAAAGCATCGTGATGGATGACACATCAATAATTTCGCAACCTCACCATTATCGCTGCTTATCGAAACTTCAACTGTATTTCCTAGGCGGAGAGGGGTTGGTGGTTGCAAGTTTAAAGCGGCCCAATGCAGGGAGATGCCAAAGTGATAATGGATTGCGTCAAAGTGAAAGATTTTAGGAGATCAGTGGAAGTTTGCGCGGTATTTGTTAAGTGGATTGAACTTTGGACCAACCCTATAACCTTTAGCTGAAGCTGGGTTCTCCACTGTTACCAAGATGTTAATAAAAAGCTTTACAAGTACTTTTTCGTTTTTATTAATCACCGATTTAACGATGAAATTTATGACTTTTTCAAAATTAAGACCGACTTCATACACAAAGTTTTTGATAAGCTTTACATTTGTATGTATGCCGCGATTCATCCTTAAATTTCTCATCTTTTTTTAATTCTTTATTTATTTAGGGGCATTGATCAGAATTGAACATATCAGCCCCATTAGAAAACATTACAATTATGTACAAAAATACATCAAAGATCCACAACACAACAAAAAAAAAACTATTTTATCAAACATTTGTACAAACACCTAGCTGCATCGCTAGTTGGTTCGGATAAAATCGATTGCAATGATCCCACATTGAAGGAACCAAACCCCAATTGCGCAAAAAACCTGTCCCTAATAGGCTTCGTCCGGACACACTCCATGACCAAATAATAGGCATCTTCGGAAAATTTCTCATCTTAAGGAACATAATAATTTGTTAAAATTAAAATGGTGCCGATCCTGATTATAACCAATTCAATTAAAAATAGAAAATGAAATCGGTTCACAATTGAATAAGATACCACTTAACACACAGAACAATACCAAACACAAGATAATTAAATATTTAGACGAATTAAGAACCCCCGTGTTTTTTGAAGTCGGTTAGTAAGAGGATTTTACTAACTACAAGGACTAATCCCTCATTACTAAAAACTCCTAACTTTTTTATTTGGTTGTGATATACTCTAGTTCGTTCTAAAATATCTAGATTAACGTTTCCAATCATGTAGAAGTTTCCAGGCCCAGCACATAGCGAAGCCAAATACATGCACTTCGATTTAGTGTGACGAGTGCAGTGTAAATTGTAACAAGTAAAATACTTGACGAAACTTGTCACTGAGTAAACAGTAACAAGTAAAAAATAATTAATAGATTCAGGTGTTACTTTGCGGAGGTCCATATCAACAAACTGGAACAAATTACCTTGCTACTCCGCGAAACCAGTGCCGGGCTCGTGCAAAATAGCTGCGTCTGTGCGACACATATATGTTCATGCAAAAAACCCACCCTCCTCCGCTTCCACACGAAACAACATATATCACACAGACTCAACTACACACCACCACCACTAAACACTAAAACTACACGATCGACGAAACGACAAACGAATGAAAAGAGAGAGAGAGTTTTTTCGTTCAAGTAGCGAACGGTCGTACTGTTCGATCTTGATGATGCCTCGTATAAAGGCGAAACGCGCGTCGATCGTGTAGTTTTAGTGTTTAGTGGTGGTGGTGTGTAATTGAGTCTGTGTGATATATGTTGTTTCGTGTGGAAGCGGAGGAGGGTGGGTTTTTGCATGAACATATATGTGTCGCACAGACGCAGCTATTTTGCACGAGCCCGGCACTGGTTTCGCGGAGTAGCAAGGTAATTTGTTCCAGTTTGTTAAGTAAAAAATATTTTACCAAACTTGTCACTGTTTTGGGATACTAAGTCCTAGTAACGTAGAAAAAACCCGAATAAAAGCGGTGTTTTCAATATCTGTGATTTATTTCTAAGGGTGCGAGGGGGGGAGGGTTCTAAGGGGAGTTAGAGTGGGTTTTACCACCTTAAGTTGCATTCGATAAACAGTCAAAAATGTTTCATTACGATAACTTTTCGTATTTTTATGATGTGCAAGTAGTAAGTAAATTTTTAGTATAATCTTTGCACGTCGCAAATTTGCTAAAAATAAAGCACATTGGTCCCTTCTAGTGTCGGAAACCAAGATCCACTTTTCTTCGCTGAACCAGCAAAGTAACAACAACAAATACTTTTTATTGATTCACACAAGTAAACAAGAAAAACAAATAAACACAAGGTGATGAAATAATGAAAGAAAATCGGGACCAAGTATACTTCCCTGTTCCAAAAAACCCGACCCGTATTTTACCTGTTCCAAAACATTAGAACATTCCAGTTCACATGCAATCGCATGAAACAAGCAAACCAACATCCCGGTCGGAGCCAGCAACTGCACGCAAACATTTCTGCTCTACAAACATTTGCTTGCATTTTAGAATGCGTCCGTTGGGAGTCACACATGCTACAGTTCTGTCTGCATTAATCTAAGGTTTGCACATCCTGTATATGAAATATATGAGTTAATATTAACTACTGGGTAGTAAATGCTCTTGCTTTTTGTCCGTTCCTAATATGATACACCTTTGATCAACTCAACTGGAAGAGATTCCTTAGCGGGATAAGTTTACATTTGTATATAGTATTTCTTTGTTTTCAATGGTTTTTGAACAATGAATAATTTATATATATACATACAAATGCATGGTGGATATTTACTTTTCAAATATACATGTACCTACAGACAGCCAATTTGAATCATAGGCCACAGTAGAACCTTTTCGCAATAAACGTCATGATGACTTCTGAATAAATGTCGTTAGTCACTGATGACACATTGCCACAGCGTTCTACAGTGTCGTATGAATCAAATTGTTTATACAGTCAACCAATTTGATGGTACAGTGAACTAAATGATAAGTCCACTTTTCAACTCGCTACATACTTAGAATTTTCCTTATCAACCCAAAAATAGAACTTATTCTGTCAAAAACAGAAGCAAGTAATAAAATTAGGAGTAACGGTTACGAGTATCTGGTACCAATAAAAAAAAAAAACAGTATTAACATAGCACTTTACGTATCTGTTCAACAACCACTTGCATTCCACTTTGAACCATCACACTTTAACTTTAAAGTCCAGCTCACATTTGTTGTAAAAAGGTATACCCTGACCTCAAACCTGCCTCCCATTTTTGACTGGTCCACTGGGAAACAGTTTCCCATTTGCGAGTTGTGAGATGATCTCTCCATTTACATAGAGTTAAGGATACAATTCTGAATTGACCAACTGAGTTTAGTAAATTTAAGCATTGGAGGCTACCCTCAAGTACAGACAACTACCTAACTCAGTTACGCAGTATGCACTCACGGGTTTTTATGGTTATGTTAATAGTTTCTCGCTCATTTAATACAAAAAAACATGTGGGTAACCTAATAGGTAATTATCACGACAGTCTATGGATTCCAACCTCAAGAGAGTCAGTGATCCGTTGGCGGCCCCTCCTCGATCTCTGAAACATTCTACTTTTGTAGGATTTAGGCGATTTAAGTTGCAACAATAATCATCATCATCATCATCATCATCTCAGCCACAAGAAGTCCACTGTTGGACATAGGCCTCCTCCATGGATTTCCAAAGTGGCCGGTTGGAAGCAGAATGCAACCAGCGCCTTCCTGCCACCTGTACGAGGTCATCGGACCATCTTGTGGCTGGTCGTCCTACGCTGCGCTTGCCAATACGCGGCCGCCATTCGAGAACTTTCCGACCCCATCGGCCATCAGTTCTCCGTGCTATGTGCCCTGCCCACTGCCACTTCAACTTGCTAATCCGCTGGGCTATGTCGGTTACTTTCGTTCGTCTGCGGATCTCCTCATTTCTGATTCGATCACGCAGAGAAACTCCAAGCATAGCCCTCTCCATAGCTCGTTGCGTGACTTTGAGCTTTCTTATAAGGCCCATAGTAAGCGGCCACGTTTCAGTGCCATAAGTCATCACTGGTAACACACATTGATCATACACTCTCGATTTCAGACACTGAGGCAACAATAATACTATGAAGTAATTTTATTACTATTATAATACATACTTGCCTACCCCTACAAAAGAAGAGAGTTTCATAAACCAAGGGGGAGAGGCGCCAATTGGTCGTCGACTCTCTTGGGATACCTGAAATCCCAAGAGAGTCGACGATCCGTGCCCCCTTCCGCCCCTCTCTCGGTCTCTGAAACTTTCTACTTTTCTAGGAAGTTTGAACAAAAATACTATTGAATAAGTAATTTTATTAGTTTTATAATAGTCACTTAATTGCCTACCCCCTATAAAAGTAGGGAGTTATATAGACTACGGAGGTGGGACGGCAACGGGTCGCCGATTCTCTTGGGGTTGCTGGTATCTATGGAGAGCGGTGCAGTGGACTATAATTAGAGACTGCGTTAAAACTATTGTGTAATACATACAAACCTAGTTCTAAGTCATAACAACAACTTCTATAAAAGCCGGCTATAAGTCATATAAGATTCAGGGGGTGGAAGATATGTTACCGCCGTTTGTATGGAGAGCGCTTTTTGAGGTTGGGTAAACAACTCTCGTACTATTGTTTAACGCTTGCGTGTTCAAATATGCATTTAAATTATGACGCGGCAAACCCACATCCAAATCGGATCCGATTTACAGCTGATCGAATCCTATCGGCGGCCGATTTGTCGGAGACCCGTCGGCTGATTAAACGAAAGCAAACCGTGGAAGCAAACATCGCCGCGCAATCAGCAAGTGTTGCACTGAATGTTTATTTATTTTTAGTTAATTGGATCGATTGAACTAGCTCCTGAAAATCAATACGGCAGTAGCTCTACTTATGGACATGACTAACCTAAATTCTATTCTGGGTCTCTCTCTATCTCTCTCGCAGTCTTATATTTAAGCAGCTTCTAGACAACCGTTGGGAAAAGACATGGAGAAAAGTCGTTAGAGTATAATGGGCGGTGAAAAATAAAAGAGAACCAAACGCATTTAAAATAAACATGCATAAGTACAATTGACTTAATTTTAGACAATGGAAACAGAGGTCTTTATATTTCCTTAGTACTTAGTACCACGTAGTCGAAGTTTGGTCAGATAAGGGTCATCAATGAGGTTAGAAAAATTATCGGTAGTCGACCTCGACTCAGTCCTAGGGGGAGAAGGGGTCATGACCCCCATGGCCCCCCTGGATCCGCGCTTGCTCACAGTTCCCATCTTCTTTTTTATATAAAACAGGAAGGCAAGCACGCAAGTGAGTCACCTGATGGTAAGTGATCACCTCGATACCCGCAGCACAAGAAGGTGGCAGATGCGTTGCCAACCTAGAGGGCTAAGATGGAATGCCTCTTGTGCCACTAATTGGAGTAATTGTAATTGTTAATTTAAAGTTGCAACATTAATATATTTTTGCAAACGTTATCGTTAATTCAAACGTAAAAATGCTGGACTGATACCAAACAGAATAAAACGTAGAGAGGGGCATCTGTAAAAAACGAACGAGACATATCGAACGATCATAAAACCGTTTTATTTGGAGGTCGTACAAGTTTTTTCGAGGCAGAGTTTGTTCAAGTGTGTAGCTGGAAGGATTGTTAAAATTTGTTTTTTTCAAAGTGTTTTCTGATAGAAAAGTTTTTGAATATGAATGGCCTAACTTTATTCGAGGGCCTCTAGCGGTTGTCTGTAAATATGAGGTTTTTGCATTCGAATGAGCCGCCAAGAGATTCCGGCGTTCTTGGACTATATTCCGATACCTTTTTATGGTTTATTGGAAGTTTGGCGCAGAATTCAATTCAAGCGTTTTAAATTTATACAAATCATTTAGAAGAAAAATGGAGCGGGTACGTTAGTCATAATAAAGTCGGTTATTGAAAATCATTGAGGGCATTATTGTGTGTCAACAACTTCTTTTGTTTTAGGTTTTAACAGAGTCCCTTAAAGAGCTAGAAGAAATAAAAAGTTTGAGTTCATCCTCAAACTTATTTAATAGTAGCGAATGCCCTCGATTTTGTTCGGGTGAAGTTTAAAAACTCCGTGCGCAAATAAATTATAGCCTATGGCGTTATTCTCATGTATAAGCTATAATATTAGTAGGTACTGTACTAGATCTCATCAACATTTTGTTCATTGGTTTTTACGTACAAACACCCATCCATACTTACAAATTTTTACGCTAAGAAGGAATAAACCAAAAAAAGGAATCCCAATTTTTGTAGACTTAACCGAGTTTGATGTACATATGTATATCGACTCATATATGAGTTAATTATATATGTCAAGAGCCGTCTCCTTTCTTTTTCCCTTTATTTATGCGACTAATGGCACCGACCATTATTTACGTTCCTTTTCCTTTTTTGTTTGTCGTTTAATTGAATTTTCCCCTTAATTTCCGTACCTCGTTATTTTAAGGTCATTCCCTTCTTAAATCAGCAGGAGACATGAAAAATCACTTACTTAGCACAAAAGTATGTAGGTCAGAAGTTAATAGATTAATGGGGGCCAGAAACCGACTAATTAACGCCGACCATTTTCAAAGGAGTTACCGTGGATACTCGATTTTAAGTCATCTTTTTACAAATTCACTTCACTTTAACATTATGCGTCATGACTTAAACGTAGCCGGTGCATGAAAATTATTATTCTACGAGTACTCTTGCAGCGTCCTTCCGTCATGCTTGAAAACATACAATAAACACACAAAGGAACCTCAAATTGTCATTCAAATCCTTAATTTATAGCCATTTCTCATAAATAAACAAAAATGAATAATTAACTGTAACTTAACATTGTTTGATGGTAATTTTATTTCTGGTATTAGACTAATATCGTAGTACGAATTGTATCTAATCTCCCACTGATATACACACATTATAAAAATTTAATAGGATTCATGAAATTTTGCAAGTACAACCCATTTCAAAAAAAGTGGTCACAACTCAACTGGCATACCAATGTCATTAATTAGGTAATTCTCATTATGTGTTGACCTACTTTCACGTCAAAACGGAAGAAGGAGTCGAATTTAGTTTTGCACAGATACGGTTTGTAGAACTCGTACGTAGAAAAAAAACTTTGTGAGAAAACGCAAGTGTTACTTGTAGAGCTGTCAAAACAAATGAGATTCGGTCATCCAGGTGTAATTTTCGAATCGAGAACTAATAGTAACGCTTCGAACCTCTTCTAATTTATTAAGAAAAAGGTCAGTTGGAGGCGTTTGGGAATTCCAGGTCCGACTGAAATTAATTAACCGCTAAAAGTTCTTATATTGAGCAGTGTTGGATTGTTCCGCATACAAATTGGGACAGCGCGAGGTTTATAGGGTTAATTGAGTGCTTTGGAGTATTTGATTCTAAGTCGAAGTGTTATAAATTTTAAACGATGACAGAAGAGGTGTTATAAGTTTGAAGATTCTGTGTCTTTGTATTTACATGTTTTCTTTATTGTAGGAAAACAGAAATGAAAAAAAAAATAGAGCCAACAACTAGTAAGTTGAATAAATAAAAAAAAGCTTCGAATTAATCGGGGAATCGTTTTTGGTAGTACAGTCAAGGAATTAAATTTCCAACCCACCTAAGGTTCAATAGCATATAGCAAACTGTCACCATAAGAGTTATAGAGCAAGACGTTAGTTTGACATATCGACCTTAATGCATTGCGAATGTCAGACGACATTTCAACGAAATGGGTAGGGAATTAAGTTCCTTGACTGTACATACGGACTTATTTTATTTTCAGATTTGTTTTGTGGTTGACTGATAGAAAATGTTTCGATTGTTCGTAAGCTGTGCAATGAAACATAAATTTACAAAATCCATTTCACTCATTTTTTATCCGATTTTCATGAAATTCTTCATACATGTGAAGATGCGGTTACAATGCATTATAATATCAATGTATATAGCAATCATCACATAGGATTTTCAAAATAAAATTAAAATGTAATAAATCTTATTTTTAATATCATATTTATTTCTTAGAGGCCAATAACCTAGAAGAAGTACTAGGGTACTATAAACTAAAAGATTTTGACACTACCGTCGCTCCATATTACTACGCAAATAGATTATCCCCTAGACCACTACCCGAAGCAGGAGAGTGAATCTCCAAGTTCAACAGCGACGAGCTCGACGCTGGGGCAGTAATCTGTCTTGCTCTAGCGCGTTAGCTCGAGTGAGCGAGACAGCCCGATGCCTTGACGTCGAAGCCGACGCTGATGCGTTTAGAGAATAACAGTGCTGTACCCTTACCATGAGTACGGTTCACCTGGCCGTAACCGTACTCGCTAGCGACGGCGTAAACGATTTCAATGGGAAATTGTACAGCGCCTCTAGCGCTCACTTAGAGAACTAAAGAGCGCTAGTATGAGTCCAACGGTAAATTACCTATCGAAATCTAAGCGCTAGTGACTAACGTTTTGTAGCTGTCGTCGTAGAACATCGGTACCATGAGTCGCAGATTTGACACATGTCATCGAAAAATACCGTATCGACTATGGTTAACTCTTTCACTGACAGATTGGGGCGTATTTAACCGCTATCGACTGTAGTAACGTAATATGAATTTTCGATAGAAACTCATGGTAGTGGCACTGGTTCTACTAAGTAATGGATAGACGGCTATCCACAGGGAGTTAAATATAAGTACCGTTAACGCTTATAAAAACCTCAAATACTAATCTGTTTTTAATTGTGGAATACTGGCTAAACCCTGCGACTTTGTCCGTTTGAACATATTTTTTTTAAAACAGCTCCATCTGTTGGCGAATAAGGTAAGTGTTGCATGCATTATCTGTGGCGCAGGTGGCGCCATCTATATTTTAGTTAGGTACGTGTAAGGTTTTCGAAAGAACTTAATTTCAAGCTAGCTGAATTAAAGGTTTTCTGTGTGCATTGTGATAGTACAGGTTAAGTCAGTGCCTAATTTCATTGAAATCAGTTAAGCTGTGAAAATTTAGCTAATAAACAAACAAACTTTCGCGTTTATAATATTAGTAAGGATGGTCATATTTAAAGATAATTTGAGAGCGTTCATCGCTACATTTACTAGGTTGAACACTCGCTCAGAATACTGGCGTGAAGCAGTAGCATACTTCTACGTATAGTACAGTCGATAAGATTTGAAGGTTCAAATACAAAACAGATGATCTTACTCATATGTTACGTAGCTTAAGGGGGGGGGGGATCTAAAGGTCGGCAACAGTGAGCAAGTCACTACTACTAAAAAAAAAACAGTTGGATCGAGAACCTTCTCATTTCACAAAACTTACGATGGGAATCATGGCGCAAGTTCGTGTGCTGCGTCCAGCGACATCACACGTATTTGCAACCCGACGTCGTAATCTTTGAATAAATAACTAATAGTGCTCCCTGCGCGACACGGCCTGGTGACATCAATGCATTTTTGAAGATAGTTTTTTAGAAAATGAGGTATGAAGAGACGCAATAAGTTTCTTTACGTCAGGAAAATGGAAGAAATTAAATTTAAATGCTATATAATGACAACACAAAGAAAAATTAGTTAACCTGCAACCTTAGCATTCCGTGCCTTGCGTTTGCCAGTTTCAGTAAACAAGAAAATAAATTAATTTCCTAAGGAAATTTCACTATTTTTCAGTTCAGAATAATGCTCTGAAATCAGAGTTCACGGTTACACCCTGTATATCGTTTATAAAAATGGCTACAATCTCTCTCGCCCGCTCTCTGGCTGGACTTAGCAAATTATCTCCATTCAGGCGAGACGAGCACAATACGGCCATTGTTGGTCGCTACAGCAATAATTGCGCGTGCGCCCCTGAATGAGGCAACATTGGCTTCCTTCGACTCAAGAACAAAGGGTAAAAACTGGCTTCGGCGCCTCAGTTTCGTGGCTTCTAGGCATAATGAAAGTTCAAGTCTTTAGAAATGCATGGTTTTTGTTTTGGATAGGTTGAGATTGTTTCAATTTTCTTTGTCTCTTAGGTACCTATAAGGTGAGTAGTCATGGAATTTACTTTCCAAACCACCCAAGGTTCAATATCGTATAGCAAACTGTCACCATAAGAGCTAACTAGAGCAAGGCGTTAGTTTGACATATCGACCTTAATGCATTGCGATTGTCTGGCGACATTTCAACGAAATGGGTAGGGAATTAAATTCTTTCACTGTACCTAAGTTTGCGGATATTATTTTTCGCTGCGCGCATAAATCGATAGCTATTTGGTTAGGGCTAAAATTGTGTCATTTCATATCGGAGGTAAAAATAAAAATGAGAAAGATTATTATTATTATCACCGAAAAAATATAAGTCCAAAAAGTATGTATAGTCGACTCTTTTTGGCACATTGTATTGCCATTTTAAGTAAAGAAGTCTGCGGGTGGTGGAAATTTGTACAAAGTCCGTTCGAATCGCTACCACAATCTTACTCGCTAATCCTGCCTCAGTGCTTGCACTGTTGTGTTCCGGCGTGGCGAGCTAGACAGCCGGTGCAATTACTGGCACAAGAGGTATTCCATCTTAACACTCTAGGTTGGCAACGCATCTGCAATCCCTTTGGTGTTGTGGGTGTTTATTGGAAGTGGTAATCACTTACCATCAGGTGACCAACTTGCTCGTTTTCCTTCATGTTGTATAAAAAAAGATCAGCTAATAAAATATAACTTTCAATTTTAAAACTCTGTCTTTGTCTACTTGTATGGTTCTTCATACAAGATTTGAATTGAATTATTTTACAACATTACCATGACTACAAAGTGGCAACAAAAACATACAACTTGTAGATAATTCTAAGAATTTAATTTAAAGATACAACAGATAGTTGCCAACTTTTAACGAGCACCAGGATTGTACACAAAGAAATAAATTTACATCCCCATTCCGAGCACTTTTATCTTAATGCTGCAGAGAATAAAGATGCTTTTCCTTTTTTAAATAAACAAATCGGTTGCGAGTAAAGCTCTCGATAATGACACTCGCACAAGTAATTGCTTGCTCTCTACGAATACCGTTTGAGAGATTTTTTGCTTTTATTATCGTCCAATGAAAATGAAAAACTTCTAGCTATTACGAAGATTGGTACTTGATGAGGATAAAAGAATATCAAACAGTAGAGATGATTTCATTCTGAAATTTGCATTTTCCTGTTTCGCTGATACTTTTGACGTGAAACATGTTTAAAGTACTTGGGGGGTGTTGGGAAATCGAAATGGGGAGGGAAGGAACGATGAAATCTCTTATCAACAAACTGGAACAAATTACGTTGCTACTTCGCTAAACCAGTGCAGTGCACGTGGCATTGCATGGTATTTATTGTAAATTCGAAGAAACATATAAGCAACCATTAAATACGAAACTGCGAATCATTTTTCGAAACGGAGGCATATAGTATGCACTGTGAAGTTGATATATCTATCCAAGCATAGACATTTTCTCTCAGTTCCCTTAATGGTCGGCTAAATTTGTTGCTGTCTGTATGACATTTATTGCGAAAACGTTCTATACAAGTCCTGAATTCAGTTTCGTTGTTGGATGAAATGTTATGTATTATTTACGGTTAAACCTTTATTCGTTTGCTCTTTTCAACTAAAGCTTACCACAACATATTTATTTAGAAATTCTTTCCTGTTTACCCTCTTTGAATACAATATGCGGGATATATTTAAGCTCTTTCTACTGCACGCTTTGAATATCGTTAAAAAATATCAAAGTTATCATTAAAAACGGATTACGTAAATAAAAATGTTGCTTTTCAAAAGGCATTCTTTGGTAAACATTATGTGGCTGTATTTCCATTTCTTTTGATTAATGATACTTTATCTACACACATATAATTTCTCAATAACGCGTTCAAAAACCATAGAAAATGACCAGCATTATTACAACCAATGTTATTTTAAGAATTTTCTTGTCTGTGGTAGTAGGTAAATCTGTTCTTTATTGGGTAGTATCTCTTAGTAGTCTGTGTTTATTGGTGATTACATTACTGATATCTCGTGACGTTATGAATTTAAATTTGGAACAGCTGTCAAAATTCAAGTTATCGATACGAAACGTCAATTCAGTATGAACGCACGACATTTGATCTCGAGTGACATGACAATAGGGACTTCATTCTTTTGTCTATGATTTAAAAAAAACGTTCGTCTTGACGGATAGATCGAATTGCCGCCATACTTGTTTGTTGGTTTTTTGCTGTTACGGTTTTTTGCAGTTATGATATGTGTGTAGATAAAGTAATGTATGCAACTGTATATAATTAGGCCTTAAAGCACCCGTGTGATCCTATTATGAAACTCGCTGACGCTCGTTTCATAAAACCACACTCGTGTTTTAAGGCCTCTCATTATATAGCAGTTGCATAATAGTATTTTATACAACTGCTATATAATGAGAGGCCTTAAAACACGAGTGTGGTTTTATGAAACGAGCGTCAGCGAGTTTCATAATAGGATCACACGAGTGTTTTAAGGCCTAATTATATACAGTTGCATACATTACTTTATCTACACACATATCATAACTGCAAAAAATCGTAACAGCAAAAAACCTAAAAAGAATGACAACTAATGGCGGCCATGTATATTAAAAAGGTACTCTGTGATTCGATCTATCCGTCAGGACGAACATTTTTTTTAAACCATAGACGAACGAATGAAGTTGCTATTTTCATGTCACTCGAGATCAAATGTCGTGCGTTTAAATTAAAAAATCATACTGAGTTGACGTTTCGTATCGATAACTGTTTTAATATCTGTGGATACTAGAATAGAGACCAACTTGAATTTTGACAGCTGTTCCAAATTTAAATTCATAACGTCACGAGCAGTCACGAGATATCGGTAATGTGATGACCAATAAAGAACAGATTTACCTACTACCACAGACAAGAAAATTCTTATAATAACATTGGTTGTAATAATGCTGGTCATTTCCTAGGGTTTTTGAACGCGTTATTTAGCCTTTATGATATGTGTGTAGATAAAATACTATTATCTCCTTTTTATGTCGTAGGGTAAATTACCTTTCGTTTTTATCCAAGATAGAAGGCAATGAATAAACGTTATGAAATAAAACCAAAAATGTAGCCGTAATTTTTGAAATGAAATTATTATTTTATTCGCAGAATATAGTGAACACAAGATGTAAATACAATATTCTACCGGAGTTCCGGTGTGCAAATTGACCTAAATTAAATTAATATACAATAATTGTTCTCATTCAATTTGATCTATAAAATTCAAAATTGAAACAATAATAGATCTGATGGTTATGATCTGAAATCATAACCATCAAAATCAGTCATTATATTTAAATGCACCTCTTCAAGAATGTTTACCTACGCCATGTCACAAAATTTTAATTATGCTCTCACCATGGCAACCCTATGTTACAAAATACATCACGAACCAAATAATAATCCCCTAAAACGTCTGATTACAGCGATCCGGGGGATATTTTATAATTCATGGCAACATTTTAGACAGGGTTTGCACGTCATGCGCGATCCCGTAGAAGTTGAATTCATTATATAAAGTGCCCAATTTTGTAGCGGATTAACTCAAAGGTGGTTATTAAATTAATCCATAATATGAGTAGGGCGCTGAAATGTGAGGTATCTTTAGTATCGGTGTCGACGAGTCGGTAAATGTACAAAGGATACAGATAATTTGATAAAGAAAATGTATTTTAGTTTTTATTCAGTGGTAGTTTTATTTATACTAGTTAATTAAATAGTCACGTTTAAAAACGTTTGTTTTGTTTCGTATTGCTTAGTTTTAGACGGAAATTTAAAAGATCGCAGTAATTAATTTATTGTAGTTAAATGAAATGACTTTTTAACAATTAGAGCCGTTTTGCGACCATAAAAGATTGTTTCTTACGCGATTGTGTTTTAATTTTGGATGTTCGAGTTACCAATTTTAAATAATAATAATGATACACTTTATGTTTTAACCAATTTTCACGCATTTATTGTAGGTATTAATATTTAAAAGATGTAAAATAAAATTTTCAAAAATCTAGTTATGGCATAATAACAGCACACTAAAAAAACATGGCTATATAGGAAAGGTTTAGAGGGTGGAAAACATTACTGCCGGTTGTATAGAGAGCGCTGGATACTCCATGGTCGTAAGTTGGTACTTTATCGCGAAATTACTAGATGCAATTGTGCTGTTCTATTAAATTTATTTTTTTGCACAGGCAAAAAAGATCAGAGCATATTTCTATGTACGAGTAACTAAATGGTTACTCCGTAAAAATGGAAAATTAATTCCTGAACAAAGTTAAAACTAAATTCATTTGTTCCGACAAAGCGACGCCGACGGCGTGAAATGAAAATAATTCTTCATCCATTTTAATTTTTCTCCAGATAACGAAATGCGGAAAAAACGTTTCACACTAATTTTAGTTTATAAATGACTAGCGACCCGCCCCGGCTTCGCACGGGTACAATCAATGTTAAGACTCATTTTTCTACACCTTCGGTTACATTGTTCAAATTTTACCAAGGATCCCTAATTTTTTTCAAAATGAAATGTAGCCTATGTCAAATTGAAAGAATGTAGCATTCTATTGGTGAAAGAATTTTTTAAATCGGCCCAGTACTTTTTGAGCCTATTCATTACAAACATACAAACATACAAAAATAGGTACAAATCTTTCCTCTTTATAATATTAGTGTAGATATGTTTGAGTAATTAAATATTAAAAATGAACACATATGTATGTAAACTCTTTATTGTACATAAGAACGTACAAATACACAGAAAAATACAGGAAATGGTACAAAGGCGAACTTATCCCTTAAAGGGATCTCTTCCAGCTAACCTTTGAGCAAAAGAGAGAGGATTTACTTATATTTAGGAACTAATAGTAATTTTTTTATTATTATTATAAGCTCACGCCTGTTTCCCTTTGGGGTAGGCAGAGACCACTGAACGCGATTTGCTCCGGTCCTGGCATACTTCCCACGCTTCCTCCACACACATTCCTCTCTTCATATATGCTCGGCGGTTACGGGTACATCTAATTTTGCTTGTCTTGAGGACGTCATCAATTTGGCCAGCGAAAGTACGCCGAGGTCGCCCTCGACTAATTCGCTCAACTAATAGTTCTATTAAAAAAAAAGTTTCATGTTAATAGTAAGTCTTTTTTTTATGGAATAGAAAGCCAAACGAGTATGCGAGTTACCGGATGGGAAGTAATTATCGCCACCCATGGGAAAAAGCAATCCCAAGAACATTGCTGAACCACTGCGCGCCTTTACCCAAGTAGCACAAAAGCGTTTTAATGAAAATAATAAAAAAAACATTTAGGCTACAAAAGACCCATACAAAAACACCTTACAGACTAACATGTATAAAGATATAACACAAAAATAAAGTAGTCGATTCTGGTGACAAGTTTTCCTGTGGCAGGTTGCCCCTGAACCGCTGGAACATGACACCATTCGGCCAGAAGTCTGTACTTGAAATGCTCTTTATCAACCTATAAATTGTATTTCAGTTTTAAAGTCCAATATGTAGTTAGGGATATGACATTGAAATAAAAATATATTATACGTTTGATTATTCTATGTAATTGACTGGAAAAAATTATCTGGTTGAACTTATTTAGTAAAAAAACAATTACGGTTAAATTAAGAACCTTTTCCACTTGTTTTAAATGTTTACATAACTGATTAAATTATTTTATCGAACATAAAAAAGGGAGTAAACATACTAGTCTTTGAAAAATTAAATTTTATTTGACCTGAAGTTGTCATAAAGTTAATGCTAGTTAAAAATCACGGTGTATTAACTCATTTTTAAAAATAGTTTTTTTAACACTTTTTAAAATTGTAATTGAGTATCCTGGAAGCAATATCGAGTCACTATAATGTTATTCCTCGGATCTAGAGTAGAAAAGCGCATCCTCAAAAGCTTCATGAAAACCTAATCGTTGTGTGTTCACACGTGAATCTCTTACGCCCCGCAGGGCTGGCCAAAAATAGTACATTACCGTACGTTTCAATAAAAATATGTAAATATAAATTAATAAATATTTTATGAGATTTTTGCTATAATTCTATCGATGATTGTATTTTTAATGCAGAACATTTAAATTATTCTTATTAAATTTAAAATGTTATATAATGAATGACAACACAAAGAAAAATTAGGGTTATGGCAGGATTATCTGTATAAATACGTGTATACGTTGTCTAGCATAACACATGCCCTGCTTAGTTTGAGAGTTCTTGAGAATTGGTGCAATTCATCCCAAGATATTTTCGTTTATTTATGTTATGTGAATTTCACGATTTCCTGTCACGCGAAACCTTTCCGGGGCTCTGGTTAAATATTAAACCTGTTCTCAAGCGCGGCAACCCTAAGTCTACGGCAATTTTCACTGGCATGCATTATTCAGTTTCATTACTCCCAGGCTACTTCAACAATAAATCGAACGAACCTTTATTCTCGTTATTTTTCTTTTCACCCGCGTTATTCTTTTTTATTTTTATTCCTTTTTCTAGTTCGTTCCGTTAGTTTTTGCCCACCAGAATTTGAATGGGATGAATTTTAATCGTTTTTCAATGACTGCAATTGATTTCATCATTATGACACGGGATAGAAGACAGCCATTGCTGGGCATTCAACCCGTATAGGCCTTCCAAAATAAAAAAAATAAATATATTTCTCATATTTTTTAGTTAACTTTTTTGATTTAAATAAGTATGTTTTAATTTTAGAATACTCAATCTCAATCTCTTCTCAATTTCTTTGCAATGTCTTTGGTGTTGCGGGTGTCTATAAGCGGTGGTGATCACTTATCGTCAGGTGACCCACTTGCTTGTTTGCCTTCCTATTTCATAAAAAAAAACTTGCAGAGTTCGTTTAGTTTTTATTTAAATTAAGTCAATTTGTTAATGTTTATATGTTTCTTGTTTAATTGAAATGTAATGTACAAAAAAATAGGTATAACATTATTCTAAAATCATGAAACTTCGAATTCATTTTTGTTACTGAAAATAAAGAAATACCTGTTTCATCTAAAGAGCTTTATATTTGGACCTTCTCAAGTAAATTAAAAACTGCGACGTCTTTAAAAATCTATCTTTTAATAACCTTTGTACAACACAACGCGTTTTAGAAGACGCCTGCAAAAAGAAAAAGCCATCGTTCAATAGAAATGGCCAGTAGGAGCCATTAAGGTAATCCTCTTAGTCCTTCTACCACATGAACCTAAAACTTTAGACACATTAGTTTACGCCATATTCAAAGTTACCTTTGAACCAGTTGCGATCCAAGCGCTCCTTGTAAAATCAGCAATGTATGCCAAATGCTTAAGTGACTCGTTAAGCTAAGGAATTTCTATGGTTTCTTATTAGGGTGTAAGTAGATCGAGTTAATACGAAAAGGTAGATGCTGCATTAAATAATTGGGCCATAATTTTAAGAATTAAAATCATTTGTAAGGAGCTTTGGTGTGTCGGCGCTACACAGTGGTCTTTAGATTAATTTAGTGAAACTTTGATGTTTAGTCGTGGGATTAATTCAGACTAGGATTTAATTTTATAGCCAATTTAGTTAGAAATATCGCTTTAAAACCGTAATAAAATGCAACTATACTAAAGTGAACCCATTTTCGATACCACTTTCAAATAACCTAGAAGGTTTGATTTGACTTTGTTAATTTTGATTACATTATTATCAAACCGCGATTAGAATAGCATTGGAGAGTAACGCCAGCATTATGTCATTTTATAGATAGATTTGTGCACTTTGCTTCGTTCGTGGTGAGCGTGCCGCGGCCGTTGCTGGAGAGCATCTCATGTGCGGACTTCTGGCCGAAGAATGTCGTGTTCTGGCGGTTCAGGGGCTTCCTGCTACTGGAGAACTTGGCACCAGAATCGACGATACAATGGAGCCACGCCGAATCGTCGTCGAAATAATGTAGTTTTATTTCTAGTCATTTATTTTTATATATGGTAGTTTGTAAGGTCTTTTGTAGACTGAGAACAAATGATTTTATTATTTTATTATTATTTTATAGGTATAGGAATGAAGTTTGACGCAAGTCTATGAAATGACAATGTGCTGACGTTACTCTCCAGTGCTATTTGGCTATTCAAATCGCGATTCGATAAAACAAAATGGCGTCTAAACTCCGCCATCTTGTCATGTTTCAATTTCCCGCGTATCTTACGTCACCCGCGGCACTAAGACGAAATGAAATAAAAGTATATAGTAAATGATCCCGCGGGAATGCATTACCGAGATTAATACTATCCTTTGAATACATGATCCCGGTAATGGTCCATCTATCTACCTTATATTCAAATCCATCAAATATCCTACCTCTACATACTCTCACGTTTGTAATATTAGTGAAATGTTAGACACTAAAAACGAGGTTTTTATACCGTGTGGACATAAAACTAGCATACGACTCGCCTGATGGTGAGCAATTACCACCGCCTATACACACTTGCAACTACAGAGAATTACGCGCGCGTTGCCGAACCTGCAAAAAGCTTGTAATACCACTTTCGAAGTTTCATTTATGGTTTACAACCAGCAATCAATTTGATTAATGCTATTGTAGAACCTTTCTAAATTAATACAGTAATGACTTCTGAATAAATGTCATACTATCCCAACAATGACACACTGCGACAACGTTCTACAGTGGCCTATGAATAAAATTGGTTAACTGTACACTCAGCCTTAGTAGTAGCTAAACACTTAAGAACCTTGTCGTAGTAACGTATGACATGAGAGTTGCTCAAATTTGTCACATAACTGACAGCGACAAGGTACTAAAATGTTCAGTTACTTCTGCGGTTGACTGTGTCTTGCTTAAATTGAGGTTGACTGCAAAATTCCTCACACGCTCAAGTCGCACGTTTAGAATTAAAGCGACTCAATTCTGAATATGAGATTTCCCAAAATTAAACCCTATGTCTTTTAGTTAAGGTGATATTTTGGGACGTGTATAATTCAGAAATGGGTCGCTTTAATTCTAAACGTGCGAAGTGTGCAATGTCATTATGCACCGCATGCTAAGTGCACGACGCCGGCGCATTGCTAATCACCGACACTCGTTACGTAGATTGTGTAATTTTTTTCGTTCACCGAATTTCATTTCACCGATAACTATGTTCGACCGTAAATAAGGATGAGTAAAACATTAAATGCATCTGTCCTGGCTTTTTTTAATTTAAATTAAATTAAATGTTTAGTTGTTAAGGCATACATGAAGGTATGCTCGAAGAATAGAATAGAATAGAATAGAATACTTTATTTGCATAGAATAAGTCATTTTTACATAAAACAATGTCAGAATAGGTGGTACAGAGACATAAGGCCGCTTATTCCGCTATTTGTATTTTCATACTAGCATGCAAATGTTTCTTATAGGTTATTTATATCATCTAAGAGAAATTCTTTTACATTGTGATAATTTTTATATAACATTAGTCTATTTAATTTAGTCCTAAAGAGATTCAGTGGAAGCTCCTGCATGCATTTCGGTAGCTTGTTAAATATCTTCATGCACATAATATAACAATTTTTAGAGTATATCGCTGTCCTGGGAACACAAACATGGACCAGTCGATTATTGTTTCTTTGTGTCCTTGATGAGGCTTCTTTGGCTGTTTTGAACAGATACACATGTTTCTTTACAAAAAAGCTCAATGATAGAGTAATTTTCCACCGTAGTGGATATCTTTAGAGTGTGCATTACAC
Source organism: Ditula angustiorana (assembly GCA_963691745.1). NCBI lineage: Eukaryota > Metazoa > Arthropoda > Insecta > Lepidoptera > Tortricidae > Ditula > Ditula angustiorana. The sequence goes on from OY829495.1 coordinate 6,743,729, forward strand.
TTAAGATATCCTTGGTATTTACTATTAATGTTAAAATTAAAACTATGTAATGTAACACTTGTTCATAACTGTAATCTTCTTTATCTTTTTTTACATAGTATAAGAGGAACTTACTATTCGTTCCTGTCTGTTTTTAGTGTATATTCGGCAGCTTACTCCTTCTTTTTTTTATTTTATACAACATAGGACGGCAAACAAGCAAGTGGGTCACCTAATGGTAAGTGATCACCACCGCCTATAGACACCTGCGACAACAAAGAGAGTGCAGATGCGTTGCCAACCCAGAGGGCTAAGATGGAATACCGCTTGTGCCAGTAATTACACCGGCTGTCTTGCTCTCCACGCCGGAACACAACAGTGCAAGCACTGTTGCTTAGCAGCAGGATTAGCGAGCAAGATGGTGGTAGCGATCCGGACGGACCTTGCACAAGGTCCTACCATCCGCAAAACCACGTAACGGATTTTGATACAGTTTCTGCTGTAATTTAGATTTTTTACTAAAGGTTTGTATTTTTTTCAGCCGTAGAACTTTGTCGCAATTTGACATTTATTAAATTATGCAGAAGTCATTATGACGTCTATTGTGAAATAGGTCTAAGGTGGCCTTTGTAAATCGAAATGGTTGACTGTAAAATAAATTCTAATTAAGTTTTTTAATAAATTGCACCCGTGTGAAACTGAAGGGGGGCGCTAGTGGATAAAATAAAACATTAAGATCTATAATAACACTGGTCAGGTTACATTTATGATCCTACCGGAAAGGTTTGAAGCAGAAAACGGCTGTTCAAATTCAAAATATTTATTCGCATAAGACGTAAATGCGTACAAATACACTTTTAACTAAAAACTGTAGAACGGCAAGCTATCGATGAAATGAAAATTGTATGAAGTAGTATTTCTATGACTCATTAATTCTATGAAATGATACATTCGATGGTTCGTTTGTCGGAATTTATAGGGTGAACCGAAACATGTATGTCTGTATTGATTGCATGTCGGTACTATAAGGTAATAAGGCGTAACATCCGGAAGTCCCAAATGGGTTCCCAATTAGTAATTGCTGCTAAGAGTATTTGCGTGTAGTTAATGTACTTCCACCTAATATGTATATTAATCTGTACGAGTACACTCGGTATAATAAATTAGTTTTTTTTGTACGTAAAACAACGACAAAAAGAGATACCTTGATGAACAAAAGCGAATCTATCCCTTTAAGAGATATCTTACAGTTTACAGGCGAAGACACAAAAAGGACGAACACGAAAAGACAGATAGCCGACAGTATTAGATGATATAAAATCATAGTATACATATTTACTACAAGCTTTTACCCGTGACCCCGATCGCGTGATATTATTTTCTATGCATTTTACGGGACCAAAGTATTCTATCTATCTGTCTGCCTTTCATCTAAATTTATCCGGCAGTTAAAGCATAATTAAGGAACAAACATCCAAACATTCAAATATCCGAACATCATTACTAGTTATTGCATTTAACAATTTTAGTAAGATTAGTAGGAAATGACAGTAAGATGTATACTCGTAATTAATCAATTTCTAACAAAAATAGGTGCAACAAATTGGATTTATTTATTGAAAAGGAAAAATGAAGGTAAATTAGCCTGCGGGTCACCTGATGGTGAGTGATCAGATCACCCCAACAACTCCAAGAGAGCCGCTGATCTGTTACAGACCTCCTATGCCTTTAGATTTCCTCATTTACCGTACGAAATGCAGTAGCAAACTACAACTTCACCCTGGCATTCGGTACTGTGGCACCACCCCCATAAATTTCTTTTACTTTTATGGGTAAATTTTTATTAATAAAATAAAATGCCGGTTTATACAGAGCAGTACAGCACGATACTACATTTGTGTATGTCTGTCAATTAACAAAGTCTCCGTTTTAAAAAACCTCAAAGGAATTTTAAGGACCGCAAACGGAACGTCAGTGTAATTAATGTCTGCAAACTGTATCCAACTTGGAAACTTCCTTCACTAGAGAAGAAATATTGCAACAAAAAGGCCCTAAAAAGCAGTAAGCTTAGTGGTAGTTAGTGGGAGCTTAACGATTTAAGTTTCAGCTTAAGCAAGTTTCTGGTCAGCTTTGATAGGAAACGTAATTTATCATCGGGGTTTAAACAAAATAATTTGCAGCAGCTGCGTTATTCCTTTAGCCACGGGTAAGGTTCCTGGCTCAAAAAAAGCTATACTATAAGTTCACGATTTATCTCTTTAACCCCAAAGACATCCGCACTATGATTTCAACGCCAATGATTGATACATCCGCACAATAATTTCAACGCAAATGACTGGTATAATCGCACTATGACTTCAATACCAATGATTAATATATCCGCACAATGATTTCAACGCCAATGACCGATATATCCGCACAATGATTTCAACGCCAATGACAAATATATCCGCGCAATGATTTCAACGCCAATGACCGATATATCCACAGAATGATTTCGACACCAATGACCGATATGTCCGCACAATGATTTCAACGCCAATGACCGATATATCCGCACAATGATTTCAACGCCAATAACCGATATATCCGCATCAGCACAATGATTTCAAGGCCAATTACTGATATATCCGTATAATGATTTAGGCGCCAATGAGCGGTATTATGTAAGCGCGTACAATATAAAGTGACCTACGAAATCCACATAAGTTTCAACTTCGTTACTTACAAAAAAAGCTTAGCGTGTAAATGGTGACTTTTATGTTGGACGCGGCATTAAAAAGTTAAAAAAATGTCATTAAATATTTTATTTACAGCCTAGTGATTAGTAACCCCATGTACAGCCAACCAATTTAATTCATAGGCCACTGTAGAACATTGTCGCAATATGTCATCGCTGAGGTATTATGACATTTATTCAGATGTCATTATGATGTTTATTGTGAAAAGATTCTACAGTAGCATATGAATTAAATTTCGGGTGCGAATATTCGAAGTATTTGCGCATATTTCGAAGCGCTCACATAGTGTGGGAAGAGCTCATCTAAAATGTTTATCATCAATGTTCTTTAATGTATTTACTGCCATCCCTTTGCTCGAAAACTTTAACAGGTGCTGCAAACGCACGTATAGTCGACCAAGAAATTGCTTGACCACTTTTCGACCGTATCACAAAGGGATAAGGTTCAAAAGTGGTCAAGCAATTACTTGGTCGACTATACCTATAGGTACTTCTAATTAACTGCAAAATTGTGAAGTGTGGCAGAAGGATGGCAGAAGGTGTCGAAATAAATGCAAAACTGTGACAACAGCCTGGATAAAGGTATCGAAAATGCATGTATGTGTCGAAATGACTGCAAATTTAGAGAGCAGCACTGGATAAAAGTATCGAAAATGCATATTTCATAGCCATAATTTATAGTAAAGCATAGCTCGCAGTAGGCAAAGAGCATGTATGTTCGGTCCTTGTGTACGGCGACCGCTGTGCGCATAAATCTTGTCAGTGTTTGTGTTCTGCTCTGCCTAACGAACCTGAAGCCTGAGCCTGGGAACCGCCAAGCCTGAAAGCGTCTAGAATGTTTACTATAGTCACAGGGCGACCACAGCCTTACGAAATACGCGTACTGACTATTATAATACAGCAACGTGATGTGCGTGTACGCGCTTATATGTACACGCCTTTTAAAAGTCGCCAGTTTCCGTTAATCTATACTTTCATTCGTTTTCCATTTGTTCAAGTAGCGAACGGTCATGCTATTTAAGAGGAGTGTGAACCCAACCCCAAAAAGCGCTCCCCATACAAACGGCCATAACGTTTTCCACCCTCGAAACCTACGGCAATGATTTTTTGGTATGTTGTCATTATGCCTTAGAACTAAGTTTGTATGTTTTGATTTTTTACGCCTCAATAAATCCGAAGGGCCGGACCGTATAAAACAGTAAGGCTGCGTTTCCACCAGAGATGTGCGAGGATGCGTAGCGAGGGATGTGTTTGTAAAGAACCAATGAGCCGTTTCCACCAGAACTGTGCTGACCGAGGCGAGGTAAATGAAGCGATTCTATTGGTTCTTACAAACACATCCCTCGCTACGCATCCTCGCACATCTCTGGTGGAAAAGTAGCCTAACTCCGTCCGCCCGTTAGGTTAAAACGAATGCGCTATGAAACTTTAACCGGTTACCGCTAAAAGCAAGTGGTTAAATATAACCGCAGTAGCTAGCGCTAAATGGAATCTATCGGGAATTTGAAGAGCTCACCATGTAGCCGAGTGAAATTTTAATGTGATTAAAGGCAAACTTCACAGTATGCGTGCGCGGTACAAGCGATGGACGGAAAGCAAATGGCACCTTTTAATATAGCTGATACACTAAAATAGTAGTTTATGCAAATTTCGTGCAGTTTATATTAAAAAAAAATACTTACTGGATTGACGTTTCGTATCGATAACTGTTTTAATATCTATGGATACTAGAATACAGACCCACTTGAATTTTGACAGCTGTTCCAAATTTAAACTCGTAACGTTACAAAAATCGTTACTGTAATGATTCTTAAAGTACAGATTTACTTACTACCACAGACAAGAAAGTTCTCATAATAAAATTGGTTGTAATAATGTTGGTCATTTCCTACGGTTTTTGAACGTGTTATAGAGTACTTATGATATGGTGTGTAGATGAAAACAATTTTGTTACACATTACCAAATTTTTGTTTACCTAAGTATTACGCAAAAAAAGTGACTACCCAACTATTTGTTACACGTTACACTCTTGATTTGTAAATATCCCATTAATAGTTTATCAGTAGCAAATAGTTTTGCTAATTTAAATGAACCTTGATTACCAATAACCAAAAGCACGAGCAATCAAAATAGTTTGGTTGTCTGTTTGTCAGTGTATATTCAGGCGCTACTTTGCGGAGGTCCATATCAACAAACTGGAACAAATCACCTAGCTAATCCGCGAAACCAGTGTCGTGAATGTTCAAATCAGCTGCGTTTGTGCGACATATACATATATTTTTCATGCAAAAACCCACCCTTCTCCGCTACTCTACGAAACAGCATATATCACATAGACTCAACTATAAACCACCACCACTAAACACTAAAGTACACTAAGTATCTATGGCGGGAAAAAAGGAGTGTTTTGATTTTGACCGGTATGTATGTATATTTATCTGTTCCCTCATAACTTCTAAACTACTTATCATAATTTAATTTTGTAAAATGAGCCGTCATTGGAAGCGTCTTGATCGTCTCCTGTTTATAGACTACTAGCGGACGCCCGCGACTTCGTTCGCGTGGAATTAGTAGCCTATGTCCTTCAGGGATAGTGTAGTTTTCTACCTGTGAAAATTTTGAAATCGGTTCAGTAATTCCAGAGATTACCCCTTACATACAAAAAAAGTTCACCTCTTAATTAAATTAGTGTAGATTAGTGTAGAAGTAGATTAGTATAGAAAGACTACGTGACGTCACATTAAATTGAATATGGCGTCCTATAGGGAACATGAAGTAATGAACAGTTTTTTTTAATGATGCCCTTTTAGATTAGCTAAGTTCAGGCTCAGGTAAGCGCTCAACTGACTTGCGCCACTCTCAAATTGAATTGAAACCGAGTCGGATGGAAATTTTATTCAATGGGGAATAAATTGTTAGTTTAAAGTGAAATTTACGACCTGGTCCTGGTTTATTTATTTATGAAGTTCAAGGGATGATTTAGGGTGGCGTGAGTCCGGGCAATCTGTTCTGAGTTATGACTCAACTAGTGAACTGAAAATAGATCGAAAAAAATAGTTATGAAATATACTAAATAGTCACTCAAAGGTTAACTGGAAGAGATCCCTTAAAGGGATAAGTTCGCCTTTGTACATCACTTTATCTCTTTTTGTCATTTATGTTTTTTTTTGTACAATTAAGAATTTGGTTCCAGTTTACTATTTAGCATGTATGTATGTAACATACATGCTAAATAGTAAACTGGAACCAATTTCGTTGCTACTCCGCGAAATTAGTTTTGTGCACATTCAAAACAGATCCGTCTGTGTGATTTAATAAATATATTTTATGAACAAACTCATTCACCTCCCCTTCCATACGAAATAAAATATACCACACAGATTCATAGATTCAACTGTAAACCACCACTGAACAAGAAAAGTACACGATCTACGCGTGTTTCGCTGCTATACGAGGCATCATCCGGATCAAATTATATGAAAGAAGAAGGAAATCGAGCAAGTGTGTCACCTGATGGTAAGAGATCACAACCAACCATAGACACCCGCAACACCAAGTAGATTGCAGATACGTTGCAAACCCAGAGAGCTAAGATGGAATTCTTCTTGTATCAATTTCACCGGCTGTTTGCTCTCCACGCCGTAATACAACAGTACAAGTACTGCTGCTTAGCGGCTGGATTAGCGAGCAATGTATCGATGGTCTATTAACTTAAGAATACTAGAGTATAGACGTAAAAAGAGCGTTGGTGACCACTAGCTAGTGGTGTTGGCTCGTGATAGCAAGGTACCGACCATAGACACCCGCAACATCAAGGAGTTTGCACATGCATTGCCAACCTAGAGGAGTTTGTTTCTCTTTTACCATAACGTGTTTTCCAGTCCGTCTCCGCAACCTTTATGCCTCATCAACAATTGATTCTAAGAGAAGTGTGCCTAAAAAATCATTGATTAAATTATTTTATATACAAATATATCATAAATGCTCTATTATGCGTTCAGAAACCGTAGGCAATGACCATCATCATCTCAGCCAAGAAGTCCACTGTTGAACATAGGCCTCCTCCATTTCCAAATTAATCGCATTTTTTACATTTGGAGGGGGTTTTGCCATACTCACCACGCTTGGCAAGCGGGTTGGCGAGCGCAGTTTACGTGTCATAATAACAACCAATGAATTTTTCTAATTTGTTTATATATTTGTTCAAATTCATTTTTTTTACATTATTTTAATGTTTACAGTATATAGATATTTAATAGGTACCTAGCACTAGTAGCTAGTAGCAATGCAGGTCATTGCCCTATGGCTTCTGAACCCATCATAGAGTACTTATGATATGTGTGTAGATAAAGTAATGTATGCAACTGTACATAATTAGGTCTTAAAACACTCGTGTGATCCTATTATGAAACTACATAAAAATAAAAACCGGCCAAGTGCAAGTCGGACTCGCACACGAAGGGTTCCGTACCATTATCTATAATAAATATTTATTTTATTCTGTTTTTTAGTATTTGTTGTTATAGCGGCAACAGAAATACATCATCTGTGAAAATTTCAACTGTCTAACTATCACGGCTCATGAAATATAGCCTGGTGACAGATGGACAGACGGACAGACGGACGGACGGACAGGGGAGTCTTAGTAATAGGTTTAGCCTTTGGGTTCGGAACCCTAAAAGAGCTATCTGCTTTTAAAAGGTTTTTAATCATTTTGGTTAACTCGTTCAATTAGTTACTTCGTTAGCAATTTTGATAAAATTTCTAATAAGGGTTTACGGGGATGAAAAACCTTTCTACGGCGTTTTATTAGAAAAGATATTATGTTAATAATCTTGGTAAGAATTATTTTACAAAACGCACGCTTAGAATGAAAGAGACCCATTTCTGAATTATACACGTCCCAAAATATCACCTTAACTAAAAGACATAGGGTTTAATTTTGGGAAATGTCATATTCAGAATTGAGTCGCTTTAATTCTAAACGTGCGAAAAGTGCTATTTTAAAATAAATAAGGTCTGCTACTTGAAACAGTCTACTGCTATTTTTAAAAAGGCTATTAATAAATCTTAATGCAACTTTGCAAAAAAACACTTACCATGATTGTTTCAATCATTTCTCATCTTAAAAAAACAAGTTTAGTGTCACTTTTGGGAATATACGTTTTTGTCATGTTTTTAACATCTGTCCTGAGCAGATCTCCGGGCAACGTCGGTCCAAATCGTGCACAGTCCAGCTGAATTTTAGGCTTCCCTAGAACCTTGTCGCAATCCTACTAATATTATAAATGTGAAAGTTTGTATGTTTGGATGTTTAGATGTTTGTTATTCAATCACGCAAAAACAACTGAATGGATTTGGATGAAATTTGGCACACATATAGTTTATAACCTGGATTAACACATAGGATACTTTTTATCCCGTAAAAATGCATAGTTCCCACGGGATAGCGATAAGCGAGTTATACGCCGCCGTGACGTCATGAGCAGCAAAGCAACTAATTCTCATTAATTTGTCCAGGAAATATTGCAGATCGCTTGTGGGGTGCACGTTTGCTTGAGTCTACGCGGACGAAGTCGCGGGCAAAAGCTAGTCGTTAATAAATAATAGTAGTAATCATTGTCATATCAAAACAGTTGCTAAACAGTTGCCACCTAATGACTCGATGTACCTACTTATTCTATGCAAATAAAGATATCTATCTATCTATCTATCTATAAAAAAAACTCTAAATGACAGTGAAAACTGTATCAAAATCCTTCGCGTGGGTTCGAAGGAGTAAGCGGCCGAAGATGTAAGGACAGACAGGAACAAATAGCCACTTTGTTTTAAACTAGTTATGTTCAAACAATAAACATTATTTTGAATACTGAATTCGAAAAGGCACTTTAACAAATACAGTTTGACATCCCTTTACTGAGAAAGGTTCCAAAGTGGCCTAGAATTCAGTTTGGTTCTGTACATACCGCATACTTAGGCAGGCCCCAAGTAAGGTTGCTTTCAAACGAATGCTTCGTAAGCACTTTCTTGAGGAAGAGGGGGAGTAGTTGGATCCGTCATCACATGTGTATGTATATGTATTTATATTATTTATATATTTAGTGTATCGATTAATACTAGTTAGTATGTACTTGATAGGTAGATTATTGTTTATCAGCTTTTTACTTTTCTTTTTGTGCACCCATGTTTGTTACTTTCTTATTTATAGTGTGGTTGACTGGTAGAGAATGCTTACTGGCATTAAGTCCGCCAATTGTATTTGTTTTGTAAACTGTGCAATAAAGCTTAAATAAATAAATACTTTATAATACTTACTACAATTACTGAAGTGACTTTCAATTTATTTGTTTACCTTTAGTACACTACAGCAAGTTTATTAGCGGCTGAACTTTGTTAAAGATGGGCACACTCAGCCACCTGTGGCCCGTTTCACGAAGCTACAAGTCACAATTTTACAAGTCTAAACCGGCAACATTGGTCAATAATGACCAATGGCAATGGGCATAATGACCAATGTTGCCGGTCTAGACTTGTAAAATTGTAACTTGTAGCTTCGTGAAACGGGCCACTGGTGGGTATCGCACGACGGTCACCGGCGGAGAGGCAGGCCCAAGCGAAGATGGCGAGACGATCTCGACGCCGAACTGAAGGATTGGCCAGATATAGCCCAGGACAGGGAGATGTGGAATTTAAGAGGAGAGGCCTTTGCCAAGCAGTGGGACACTCATTTAGGCTAAGTAAAAAAAAAACTTTGTTTCAAGGCGAAGATCCTAATTAACTTAACCAGGTTTTTTGTATCTGTAAAGCATTTACACTCTTTTGGAAAGTCAAGGCCAAATCTGTGAAGTAAAACATTTAAAACAAACATTAATTGATACTTGGAACATTTTATTATTATTTCACGTACAATTACAAGTCGGTAACAAAAAAACTATTCAATCCATTCAGAAATAGGTACATTGTCAAAGTTACAGAAACAGAGATCTCTAAATAGAATTCTATTTGAAAATCCACATGAAACTCTGTCGAAATACAAAAAGACCCGGTTCTCATACAAAGGTAATTTTAAAGTCAATGGCAGTTAATGTGGCAGAGTTGCAAATGGAAGCTCATTGCAGTTTTGAGTCGGTTGTGGTTTTGAGTCCGAACTGACTGAAAATAAAAATGAGGACCTTTACTCATCTTGAGTCCCGGACTCATTTCGAGACAGACTCAAATCGACAAACAGCTTTTGTTGATACGCTATTTGATTGACACGATCATTTTGGCGTAAAACCTTATTCTAGTTGAAACATCAGTCTTTCAATAAAGATAATTTAAGTAAATATAAACATTCTATGTTCTTATTATTGAGATCAACACTATTATTATAAACTAACATTAATATTTCATTACTTATACAGGAATTGGGATGAAACAAATTTATGCAAAGATGAATTAAGTACATATTTCTTTTGATCAAAATTATGGTAATAATTAAAGTAAGCGCTATTATTTTTATTGTACTTGTAGACAATTTAGAGTACAACTTAAAAAAAATAGAAAATGTTCTAAATCAGTTTGTTACGTGACGACTCAAGCACAGATTCACACTCAGACTTATCACACACAATTATCCAGTACAGAAACAAAATTAGTTATTTGATTCATCCCAATTGAAATTGGATAGTCATTCTGATTCCATGGTTTAGCAATCATCTCTTATTCCCTCTTAATGAGAGAACAGTTGACATATTGGAATTTCTTGACATAGAATGTTTTGTGATAACCACGGGACAATGAAGCTTTTCCCGCCGTGAGTTGTATAGCCTATGCATAGCCCAGCTGTTATGGCGGTGTTCGGTCAGCTTCAAACATGCGGGCAAGTTTGTCAAAAATATCTGAACACGTCCAAACGTATTTGAAAATAGAGTCGAGTTCAGATATTTCTGGGCATTTTACTTGCACCTACGAGTATATGTATATATTAAGCTGTTTGTACTCCGGGTCTTCCGTGATTAAAACACTTGCAAGCATAGCATTGCGTCAAATATTCTACCATAACTTTTTGATATGAATAGTTCTGCTTTTGTTGTTCCATATATTCTTCTCGAGTCATATAACATTCGATACCTTTCAAGATATTTACAAATTGTTTTGAAATTACAGATTTCGAGATAAAAGTTGACCGAATTCATATTATTAGCCAGTTGGTGGTTATAATAAAAACGGGCTAGCTCAGACCGGGGTAGTATCATACTCTCACAGAATACCGGCGTAAAGTAGCTTACTATTGCGTTTCGTACGGTGGCTGAGAAATCCAGTGGCTCACCGGAGGGGGTGGGGAAAGCTTGGCCGACACTAGAACAGCGATTTTCTTGCGGTCGGTATTAACTTTGATAGCTTTCAAAATCTCCATTAGCATCCAAGGTCTGAGGTCGGTTCAATAGGTCCTTTGGCATGCTAAGTAATACAAGCCTTGTTGAGCGTCCTTTTGCTTGCTCGCCCTCTCTCCGGTAAGCTGTCAAAGCCATCTGTGGCTAAATAATTAGTCGACAGTTCATGAAGGGCTGTGATCATTTCCCAGCAGTTGACCGACACGCTCGTTTGCCTCTCATAATAAACATGACCTCGTTCCTCATTACAAAGAATATTTACGCAGAAATACGCTTTGAAGTGTCAGCGTTATTTTGTATGACATAAAGGTAGGAAATAATAAATTTTAAACGCGTTATCTCTCGAGACCTGTTGACACAATTATCGTGTTCTTTAGCTTTACAGCTTCAAAGTAGATTTTCTGTCTTTATAAAATAGCTACACGCTATTTAACAAGTAGTTTAGTGCTTTTGTTGTTATCTGTGATGCGGTGTACGGCAGTGTCCTGAAAAAGAAAGTTATATTTTAAATAAATATATTCTTTAATTCCAATAAATTAATTTAATAATTAATATTTTTTGACATTAGAAGCAGGAAAATAAAGTTCAATTCGACTAGGTATCTATAATGTGGTGCAGAAGATACGACCTCATTTCGTTGAGGTACAGTCAAGGAATTAAATTGCCAACCCACCTAAGGTTCAATAGCATATAGCAAACTGTCACCATAAGAGCTATAGAGCAAGACGTTAGTTTGACATATCGACCTTAATGCATTGCGAATGTCAGACGACATTTCAACGAAATGGGTAGGGAATTAAATTCCTTGACTGTACGTTGATGTTGGCGGGGCTGCCAACATTGGCTGCCAACATTGGCTGCCACCATTAATGGCCACTAATTGATTTGGTACTCGGCATTGGCTCCTCTACAACTCGCATTAGTGTTAATTGGGTCATTACCATTACGCGGCGCAGTACCTTACCTAGGTTGATCGATTAGTTTTTAAATCTACATGTAGAAGGGAGTTATTGGGGCAAAAATGAATCGGTTATGGAAAACAGAAGTCGTAAGACCTGTGCATCTAGCTCGAATCTTCTCGATACGCGTTCGCTACGCAACTCAGTGCGTCTCTTTTTCACTAGCTGAGTAGGAGAGAGACGTGCTGAGTTACGTAGCGATTTACGCGCGTCGACAAGATTCGTGCTAGGTGCACTGGCATCCACGCAATCGATTTTGGTGAAATGTCGTTTTACAATTACATTGGTTTGCTGGTAAGGTAAAGTATGTTTATTTTATTGATATTTAGAATGGTTCAAACGAATAAATTTATTGAAACAATAATACAAGTTGGTAACACTGTTACTAGCATTTTAACGAACTGATTAAGTAACTAAAAATTGTAGGATACTAGATAGCATCCTCTTAGTCGTAAGCTTTCGCTAAACCTCCAATTGCTAACGCATGTCTCGTCTTTATCTGTCATTATGAAATTTACCGTCAAATGAAAGGAACAAAATAAAATCTAGTTAAAAGAGGGTGGTAAACTTTTATTTATAAAGGGTTCAGCGTAGAAGAAAGCTTTACAGCTGGAAATAAACGTGTTGGAGTAGATTAACCACACGAGGAAAACGCTGGCACTGAAAAAACTAAAATAAAATAAAAGTAAGAAATAAAATAAAAGTAAGAAATAAAATAAAAGTAAGAAATAAAAACTAAAGTAAAGCCTGGCTGTAACCTCAGTACATGCACACATACCCACCCAAAACTCTCAAATCGGTGTGCGTCAAGGTAGTAAAACCTTTAAACTATTAAGGAAAACGTAAATTATGCTACCTTTATGTACGCCAAAGGAGACCATTTTGACAAGTCATGTCTGTACAAAGTATGTAGTCGTCTCTTTTCGACACATTGTATTGCTATTTACAGTGAAGAGATCAGCTAATATAATATCACTTTCAATTTTAAAACTCCTTCTACGCTTTACTTTTTCTATGAGCAAGAGCCTTACTTCTTGGTACAGCTGTCATGGTGGCCTTCGAAGTGCTGTCACTGTCATCAGACTCTGACCGAGTTTGGAAACTGGTTTCTGTTGAAAAAAAAACATTAATTAATCCCGTTCTAACCAGCTCAGTAGGATAGAGACGCAGTTAGTTACGTAGCGAGTTAACGCGTATCGAGAAGATTCGTGCTAGGTGCACAGACCCTTACCATGAGTTCCTTGCATCTAGCCGTAACCGTACTCGCTAGCGACGGCCTAAACGATTTGTATGGGGAATTGGCATTGGTCTTAAAAAAACAGTATTTTATTTTAAATTTTTTTCTCGTCAAATAGACGAATTTAAGATATCAATTTGAAGGAATTAGGTTTTAAGCGTGTTTTGAATTTGTATCCTATTAATAAGTTACCGAAAAATTTTAGATAAATTTACTAGGCAAAGCATTTTTGCCTTTGCCTGCCCCAAATTTAAAAGAAAAGAGTCAGGTCTGTAATCTGTCAGTGTCCTATGTTAGTTAAACTTAAAATCTTACGCGTCCTAATTATTTGGCGATAAATTCAAACAAAGGTCAAACTTTATTTCGCAAAAATATTACCAAATACAAATTATTTTTTTACCAGAATATCAGAAAACGGATTAATTCCTATTCCTATTCCCTATTCCTCGAAATGGTTTTGGAATTAGAGGACATTATAAAAAAATGAACAATGCCAATTGTTCGCCTTTAACGCTCACTTAGAGAACTAAAAATCGCTAGTATGAGTCCAACGGTAAATTACCGATCGAAATCTAAGCTAGTGACTAACGTTTTGTAGCTGTTGCCGTAGAATATTGGTACCATGAGTCACAAATCTGACACATGTCATCGAAAAATACAGTATCGACTATGGTTAACTCTTTTACTGACAAATGGGAGCGTATTTAACCGCTACCGACTGTAGTAACGTAATATACATTTTAGATAGAAACTCATGGTACCGTAAGAGAGAGACGCAGTGAGTTACGTAGCGAGTTAACGCGTATCGAGAAGATTCGTGCTAGGTGCACAGTGCACCTACCAAGGGTCTCGTCGACACGCGTTAAGAGGAGTGTGAACCCAGCGCGAAAAAGCGCTCCCCATACAAACGGCGATAAAGTTTTCCACCCTCTAAACCTTAACCTATGGCAATGATTTTTTGGTATGTTGTCATTATGCCTTGGAACTAGGTTTGTATGTTTTGATTTTTTTAGTATTCTTCATAGACTTGACAATATTTGCATTTTACGAGTTTCATACAAAACACAAAAGCGTCAATATTCTTGAAACTTTTAGGAATATTTAAAAAATTAAAACACACAAGCCTAGTTCTAGAGTATAATGACAACATACAAAAAAGTCATGGCTATAGGTTAAGGTTTAGAGGGTGGAAAACGTTATCGCCGTTTGTATGGAGAGCGCTGGGTTCACACTCCTATTAACTCGCTATGTAAGTCAGTGCGTCTCTCTCGTAGTGGGCTAGTTAGAACGAGACGCACTGAGTTACGTAGCAGTTAACGCGTGTCGTGAGGGTTCGTGTTAGTCCACAGACACGCACCCCTTGTCAACGATTTATTTTTAATAAAAATTTCAAGAAAACTGATTGACACTTTGACTTGTAAGTAAAAAAAGGTCTTGACACTTTATGACGTGCAAATGACAGTGCCCTTGAGGGCGGTAAAGCAATTTCCTGGTTGAGTATACAAGTTTTTATGTCACAAGATACTGAATAAATTGTTATGTTATATCAATTATTTGAAGTCAATTATAAATGACTGAGGTTTGCGAAAAAGGGAATCACAGTATAAAAGTTTGGAAACCCCTGAGTAGAGACTATGATTAGCAAAAATTACAGAGTTTAAAAAAGGAGCTATTAGTAGACATAAGAATACATAAATGACAAGAACAGGTGGCGCTAATAAAAGCGAACAAATGAACAAGATACAATCTTAGCACAGTGGTTTTGTCCAAAGTTGTGTAAAGAATCTATTTAAATAACACCGTGGAATCCCAAACCAGTCCAGCAAAAAGGTTAATTGTTCTAACAAAACGATCAATCAATTAAAGAACCCCCGGGTTCCACGAGACAGATTAATTAAACCGAAGCGTAGTTTATACGAAAAACTTAACTAAATGGAAGGAGTCATTAATTTTATCTTTTAATTAATCAAGATTAATAGACAGTATTAAATTTAAGGGGCTCAAGACGATTAACGTAAATGTAAAACATGGCGAAATTATTTTATGAGGTTATGAAACGTTTTAATATTTTTTGGTCATAAATTTAGTTTTAGCAGAGATTACAAGATTGACTTTGGAACGATAGAGTGGGTTCCCCTCCCGCCCACTGTGACGGCTCGATGCCTAAGCTTGGTTGCTGCATTTTATTAAAATTGTCACAATCGATGCGTTTTTCTCTCTACTAGGAACGCGGCATAAGAATAATATTTATTCATCCCACTATTTAACTATTAAGCATTGCCCATAGAAAATACTATACTAGTCTCCAACGGTCGTGGCACGCGCTGTCATAAAACAATAAAGCGGTAGATTTCTTCTTAATGCAGAAGTTATTTTTGTTTTATTGTTCATTTCTAACAAATTTGCACCTTAACAGCTAGAGCCAAAATGGCAAAAATATACTTTTTTTTATTAATATTAAATTTAACTACACTAATCTACACTAGTCTAAACTAATACATATAATAAAGAGGTAAACTTTGTTTTTTTGTATGTAGGGGGTAATATCTGGAACTAATGAACCGATTCCAAAAATTCTTTCACCCCGTGCACCTAGCACAAATCTTCTTGATACACGTTACGGTAGTTCTCCAGGGTTCTCACTGTCGCTCATTACCATTCCTTCATTAATTGTTGGAATTCATGTCTACAAACATGGACTTCAAGCAAGAACAGAAGCTGCACTCAGAATTGATGCTAGTTTTAGCAGAAATTGTTAACATACTTCGTCAATTAATTAAGGAATTGTAATGAGCAACGATGAAAACACCGGATAGTTACCAGTTAACTCGCTACGTAACTCAGCGCGTCTCTCTCGCACTGGGCTGGTTAGAACGAGACGCACTGAGTTACGTAGCGAGTTAATGCGTATCGAGAAGATTCGTGCTAGAAGCGCAGTACATACACGACATGTTTATTTCTTGCATAGATTGTTTATACATTGTTAATTTTAGTTATTTAAATTTTAAAAAACCAAAATGTTTACTGATGCGCCACCAGTATGGAATGTGTATTTATAAGATTTTGTATGATTTTGTTAGCTCTTCTAGCCTGAAACACAGGATCTCCTAGTTCAGGCAAACGTGTTACATAGATTGTAAGTAAGTTTCTGTATTAATTATGTTTTCATGTAATTTAAAGTTTTTATGAATAAATTATCTTATCTTATCTTATAGAACATGTATGACGCAGTGTACTTTTGAGTAAAAAAAAGAGTATGCATAGTTACATTTTAAAGCAAGTATATTCACAGTGTCCACCTGAAATGCACGCTTTCAAAGACAATGCGAAGCGATCGTCAACCAGTTTTTAATTCCCGTTTCCAATTATAAAAGAAAAGTTTCAAATAAAAAGTTGATTTAATTAACATAAAGTCCGGTCCAGATCTTTGCCAAGTCGGAGAGGAAACAGTTCTAGATAAATCTCGTTGGATGTTCCGATGTTGCTTTTGAGCGTGCCTATTCTGATAGCGAAAAACTTAATTGTAACGCAGAAGGTGGTTTTAATGAGAAAGGTATTAATTAGAGAACATTTTGCGGGTGGTAGGACCTTGTGCAAGGTCCATCCGGATCGCTACCACCATCTTGCTCGCTAATCCTGCCGCTAAGCAGCAGTGCTTGCACCGTTGTGTTCCGGCGTGGAGAGCAAGACAGCCGGTGTAATTACTGGCACAAGAGGTATTCCATCTTAGCCCTCTGGGTTGGCAACGCATTTGCAATCTCTTCGATGTTGCGTGTGTCTATAGGCGGTGGTGTACACTTACCATCAGGTGACGAAATTGCTTGTTTGCCTTCCTATTTAAAAAAAAATTCTAGCCGTCGTAGAAAAAAAAGTAAATTTATGTTTAGACGTTTTTTAGGGTTCCTTACGCAAAGGCTAAAACTGGACCCTATTACTAAGACTCCGCTGTCCGTCCGTCTGTCTGTCTGTCCGTGTATCACCAGGCTGTATCTCTCTCAGGCTGTATAAGAATCAAATCATTTACCTCGCCTCGGTCAGCACAGCTCTGGTGGAAACGGCTCAGTGGTTCTTTACAAACACATCCCTCGCTACGCATCCTCGCACATCTCTGGCGGAAACGCAGCCTTATATCGTTAAAGTTCTGCAGCATTTCTATCAGAATACCATTCCAGCCGAGTCAGGACTGTCCCGCCAGAGTGAGCAACGAGCAGCGTAACTGGGACGGAATTGATTGTGACTTCGTATTCAGATGTTTTTGTACGAATTCTGTTTATTATAGCAATGTTAGACTATTGTCGTGTACGCAAGACTAAACTTGCGACGTCAGTATTGAAGCTACAGAAGAAATCGTAGGGAAGAAATCGTATCAACTTTAGAAGACCAAGATAGAATAAGAAAAAAAAATTTTTTTTACAATAGAATAGAATGGAACCATTTACTTTAGCCTGCATAGGCCCATAGAAAAAACATCTTGAAGACTAAAATACATATTTATAAGACAAAACATTAAAATTAGCACGTTACTTCGGCGACGGCGGTTACAAGATTAACACATGCTGTGATTGGTCTTCTCGCTATACTTACAAATACCTTTTCGTAAACTAGTATTTTTTTATGAAATGGGAAGGCAAACAAGCAAGTGGCACACCTGATGGTAAGTGACCACCACCGCCTATAGACATCAGCAACACCAACGAGATTGCAGATGCGTTGCCAACCCAGAGGGCTAAGAATACTTCTTGGGCCAGTAATTACACCGGCTGTCTTGCTCTCGACGCCGGAACACAACAGTGCAAGCACTGCTGTTTAGCGGCAGGATTAGCAAGCAAGATGGTGGTAGCGATCCGGACGGACCTTGCACAAGGTCCTACCAGTGGGTCACCACTTGCTTTGTCCTATTTCATAAAAAAACGTATTTTATTTATTTCGTATTGTATTGTAAACGTTTTAGTTTAATTCTTCAGCCCGTTTAAGTTCATAAGTCATAACATTTATTGTTTTATGTGGTTTTACAAAGATCTTAAGAGGAGTGTGAACCCAGCCCGAAAAAGCGCTCCCCATACAAACGGCGATAACGTTTTCCACCCTCTAAAGCTTAACCTATGGCAATGATTTTTTGGTATGTTGTCATTATGTCTTGGAACTAGGTTCGTATGTTTTGATTTTTTTAATATTCTTCATAGAATTAACGATATTTGCATTTTAGCAATTTCATACAAAACAAAAAAGCGTCAATATTTTTGAAACTATTAAGAATATTTAAAAAATCAAAACATACAAACCTAGTTCTGGGACATAATGACTACATACTAAAAAATCATGGCTATAGGTTGAGGTTTAGAGGGTGAAAAACGTTATCGCCGTTTGTATGGAGAGCGCTGGGTTCACACTCCTCTTAAAAATTAAACATGTTCCAACATAAACCGTAAGGGCACTGCAATTATACACTTAACGTAATAGTTATACTAAACTTAGTGTTAGAGTTCCCCGGCGTGACTCTCCTAATCAGATATTTCGACTGAAGTTACAGTAAATAATTACAGTTATTTGTGACGAGGTCGGGTCTGCATAACAATTTTCAATTTAGAATTTAAACCGCTGCTTCAATTACGTAAATTAGTACCGTCGTCAAAAAGGATCTAACTAAATTACCCCCGTCATAAAACTCCAAAACTTCATCATTGTCAACATGTTAGGACAACAACGCCCAACTTTTATTCATCAGCCCAAAATATTATAATAATCTATTTAAGCGCCTACTCTAACTTAATTACGAGACTCGAAGTCTAAAATTCAATTAAGACATCTTCATTTCGAATGCCGGTTTTCGTTTTCGGCCGTCAGCTATAAATTGGGACTGTCTCATATTTCAGTGTGGCGTGGTCGCATGAGCGAATGCTGAGTCGATTGACGGTGATATATGGAGCTGGAAGTGGCTGATGTAGTAGACGTTCAGTCCTACACACTGATTGGGTTAGATACACTGACATATAAATAATGGACTTCTACTCAGCGTTTAAAAAATGGCCTCAAAAATCGAACAAAAAGTACAATAAGTCGACAATCGCTCGCGCTGTCAGTCTGTCGGACCGACGGCGCTGCTGTCAATACTATTATTTGTAAAAAAAACCTATTTGCAACGAAACTTAATAAATTATCATTTTATGCAGTTAGACGTAAAATTTAAAATCCAATGACTATAAATGGTAATCTAAATAATTTGCCTTTGTAACGTTGGCGTCAACCTGTATTCTCATGTCGGGGCGTTTTTTTGCTGTCATTTAGTATGACTCTGTACATCCATGCATTACAATAGATAGGTATCTATATCATTGGATGGATACCGTTATGGGCAAAGCAACGGGAGTTGAGCTGTAGGATTACAAACAAATCGCTATACAAAACAAAACTGAAGTATATTTTTTTATCTCCGAGACAAAAATGACTACTAGAAATGTCAAACATGAAAATAATGTGACCAACTTAATATGAACAGTGTTGTTCCTATGATTCAGGTTTTAGATTAAATTCAAATGAATCGTTTATCGAAGTCATGTTTATTTGGGCACAAACGGTACAACTGTTTTCATCTATCTAAATTGTGAGACTTTGCTTTTTGCCAAATTTCATGATTCTATTTTAATGGGAATTACTCTATGGGTATTGTTGAGTGAGTTTGCATATCAAAACTATGTGGATAAATAGCTGTATCTTTTGTAAAAGCTTAAATTATTGCACATTTTACATCAAGTATACGATACAAACATCTTAAAGACCTTTTCTTAAGAAAAAGGAACTTTACAAACAGACTGCAAAGCGATCCTACGAGAGTTCCATTTTGGTTTTTGTTATTTATTGTTTTTTATGTTGTTGTTATATTTCACAAACTTGAGTACTAGTGAAAATGCTTGATTTGACTGTCTAAGTTCAAAACGAGGCAATACCTTCAAAACTTCAAACCATCCAACCGAGCCACATCCATTTCTCCTACATCCCCACAAAGCTAGAATGACAACGTTGCTTTCGGGACCAGTCCATTGTCATAGTTGCTGGCTCGACCAATCCGGTTGCGGGTAGCAACTGTCGCAGATGGCTTCTGCCAATCACATTGATTTGCTTGCGCTGCGTTATACATACTAATGCGGCCAGTTTCACATGGATTATGATTTGTTGCACGGAGAAAATTGAGTTTGGATCATTGTCAGATATTTGTCAGTGAATTATGGGGAAACCTTGTTGAGATACCAGCTTAGCATGCGGCCCGCGGTCCTGTACCTTGCGTCGACAATTCTAAACAAGTGCGACCCGCGTTTATTTCACTTTGCCAGGCCTTTTACAGGCAAAGGCCACATCCTTTGAATGCCAAAAGGTTTCCGACAACTATACTAGAGTACAGTTTCTACAGTATCGTTAAAGTATGGTTTTATCGAAACGAAAGGTAAACGAGCAAACAGGAAAACTGTTGGAAAATGACCCATCAACCCATAGAATCCAGCGATCCCAAGAGAATCGCTGATCCGTTGCTGGCTGACGACTCCCCTCCGTGGAACTCAGGATCTCTCTTTCATTATTAAACTCCGGTGATAATGATAATAATCAGTTGCTTCCTCGCACTAATTAAATACCGCGAGGGAAGTAGTCACTTTCGTCCCTTGGTTAACAATCTTCTAATTACACAGGATAGGTAGTTACATTTTTAAACATAAATTGTCGATTTTTATTGTGATGTTAGTTTTTCTTTACAATGTGAAACTAGGGCTAAAATTATAGGGATTTCAAAATCACAAGCCTTAGCTGAGCGGTTTTCAAAAAAATACTACATGCCTTTTTTACTGAGTCATTTGTATTTGAATCGGTACCTAAGTCTTAACGATTCCTAATTTGAAAAACCGGTCAAGTGCGAGTCGGACTCGCACACGAAGGGTTCCGTACCATTATCTATAAAATCGTCAAAAAAACACGTTAGTTGTATGAAAGCCCCCTTAAGTATTTATTTTATTCTGTTTTTTAGTATTTGTTGTTATAGCGGCAACAGAAATACATCATCTGTGACAATTTCAACTGTCTATCTATCACGGTTCTTGAGATACAGCCTGGTGACAGACGGACGGACGGATAGCGGAGTCTTAGTAATTAGGTCCCGTTATACCATTTGGGTACGGAACCCTAAAAAACAAACAAAAAAAATTCTAAAATAAAAGAGTAGGTACCTATGCAGGTTTTCTTTTAAAGAGCTTAGTTAGTAAGTATAAATACGAAAGCATGAGTTCAAATGGAGATATTTAAGCAGCTTAATGTTTACAAATGTAAATGTGGTTAAGTTATAAATAGGTCCTTCATCGTAAATTTATTAATGTTGCTTGTTCAGCGAACACCGTAATAAAGCAGATTTTGCGTCACGCAGATGCGTTAATAGATGGCGGATGCCGGTGGCGCTGAGAGCGTTTGAACCTGAGCGTTTGACATATTTAGGACAAGTTACAGCTACTTAGTTGAAGTTAGCTGAAAGACTTCTTCTTGAACACTACTTGCCACTTCCGTAATGTTTTTTTTTCAATATTTTTTTCTGTAGGTACGTTCATCCGGTACTTTCATCTTTTGGCTGCTTTTTTGCAATACAGATGTTCGCTGTATATCTACGTATTGTATGTAAATATTTGTATGTATATATTTATATGGATGTTCATACCTTTTTATTTTATTCATTTATTATTATCTATATGTAAACTCTTATGTACGTTTATTGTGAGTGTGTTTGGTTCTTCTTAATTTGCACTGCCCGTACGTCTTTAGCTATTTCTCACCGTATCTCTTTCTAAAGCGATAAGACCGCCTGTTGTATCCCATGTATGTGTTCCTTTTTATTTACTTGTGTGAATCAATGAAGAGTATTTGTTGTTGTTGTTAGCTGGTTATTAACAACAGCACCATCGGTAGAAACCCCAAAATCCGAACCCGATCCGAAACTCTTTAGGCTAAATAAATAAGTATATTAAATGCTAGCCGAACTTGAGTGGCTCTGTTGGGGTTAAAACCGACGCTACAAGGCGTCTCTAGCGGTGACACCCAGCAGGCCCTTTAGCGTTGCCTACACGTGCCAGCCTTGCTGTGAACTGGTGCTTCTTGCTGCCACAAGCTGCCCCATACCTCTTCGGGCTTCTCGTTGTGTTCTGCGTCTACCGTCTGAGGGAGGCGCCGGACATTAGAAGGGCTTTGACTCAACCCCTTTCTCTAAATTAATCCGAGAACTAACCCACTCCTTGAGATCTGTACTTTCTTTTTTTTTGTCAGACCTAGAGAAAACCGGTTTCACTCCGCACTTTACATACGCTGTCAATTGGATAAGCAAATCGCAATAGGTTGTCGGCACGCCTCGCGCCCGCTCGCTCGTTCTCTATGTGTCAATGTAATTAAAGATGCATCCCAGCCCTAACGTTTCGCCAGGGTGTTGCGGGGGGAAGGCGAACGCGGGCGACGCAGCCCTGTTTGAGGCGAGCCTCCTGGCAAATGTAATAGGAACTTTTTGCACGTGTCATTAAAATTGGAATTCGTTCAGAAAAAGTGAAGTTTCTGTACGATAGTACTATTATTTATTCTGTGCCTAGACGCAGAATAAACGTCTGAAAATAAAATGAATTCACTTGACAACCTCTAATACCCTTGGGTCCTGTTAGCCCTACGGTGAACAAAAGACCTTGGCAAGTGGCATGATAAGTGGTGGTAGATGGCGCGTCTTAGTTTAAAATCACTTACCAGTATCGAACCGTGGTCGGCCCGGCAGCCGGCTTGGCAAGTCTTGGTTTTCCACGTGATCGAAGGTCCGGAAACCAAGTGCGAACTCCGCGTATGGGCTTATCTCGAACATTTCTGTACACAGAACATGCCAAATGTAGATGATATTATTCCGATATGTGTATGATTGTGTAGGATGATATTGTTTCTTATTTTTGCATGACTGGGCCAGTCAAGCTTTGAAAAGAAATAAAGCAAGGAAGAGATATAAAAATTATGTTTATAAGCAACTGTCATTTTCCTTCTCTCTAACTTATTTATTATCTTTTTTTTTTCTCGCACTTTATGTGAACTATTGTTATGATTGTGTATATTGCTCTGTAATCTTGTTTTGAAAAGAGAAGAAAAAAAAAGATAAACTGCTGAGTTTCTTGCGGCGTTTCTTCTCAGTAGTATCTTCCATTTTCCGAAGCGCTAGTAGATTCAGACATGTAAAAGAGCCTATATGGCCTACTTGCAAAATCAATTTTTCATTATCATTTTTCATTTTCATTTTTAACGTCCAACAAGAAAAGGCCAAGTATTATGTCCGCCTATTATTCTTTCATTCTCGTTCTTTACGTAAACTTAGTACAGAAACTTACATTTGTATTTATCTACCTACGCAGTGTATTATTTGTAAATCAGTTTGTATGTAAAAGCATTTGTGATAGAGTTTCTTTTATCTGTTGTTTACCTGCACCGCCCATAACTTTTCTTACTGTGCCCAAAGGTTGACTGGCAGATAATGTCTCAAGCCATTACGGCCGCGTTTTACACATTTTTTATGTTCAATATTTTTTTCGTTTTATCTGCTATCAGTCCTTAGACTATGTGTTTAACTCTTACTTTAAATTGTTCTTTTCATCAAAGGTTCCCAAATCAGATAGGTTGTCAGATGCAATATGGTATGGCGAGTTAGGGCCACTACCTTAGCTCCCCCTAGGCAGGCATCACGTTGGATCTCTTGAGTCTCTTAATGACGTTAGGCTGACGCAGTGCATGCGATACTGCATCAAAACCGCGCTCCATGTGCCCTGTCGCCAGACCATCTCCTGCATATCTCTTTTCTCTACGACTTTTTTTTAATACAACATAGGAAGGCAAACAAGCAAGTGGGTCTCCTGATGGTAAGTGATCACCACCGCCTATGACCTGCAACAACAAAGAGAGTGCAGATGCGTTGCCAACGCAGAGGGCTAAGATGGAATACCTCTTGTGCCAGTAATTACACCGGCTGTGTTACTCTCCACGCCGGAACACAACAGTGCAAGCACTGCTGCTTAGCGGCAGGATTAACGAGCAAGATGGTGGTAGCGATCCGGACGGACCTTGCACAAGGTCCTACCACCCGCATACTGACTGTACCACATACCATTTTTACTAGCCTTCCTATTGTGCACGGGCGACGTGTAGATGCGCGGCGTGTGCGCATACCGCTCCTTGTGCTCCGACTGTGACGTCACGCTCTCGTTGCGGGACTTCACATCCTCGGCGATCGAGTGGCGGTATTGCGAGGAGAAGTTTTGTCTATTTAAAAAAAATGCATGTAGGTAAGTTATTATTGCCAAATGTGTAGGCTAGTTGCCTCCATGTTCCAATAAAAAATGTAATGTAAGTAAATTTAAATGATAATGACAACACAAAGAAGAATTAGGGTAACGGCAGGACTCGAACCTGCAACATCAGCATTCCGTGCCTTGCGTTTGCCAGTTTCGCCATATTACCAACTAATGTCAAATGTGTGTGTTATGTTGTCATTATCATTTAAATTTATTTCTATGTCTAAAAAAATAAAAATAAAAAGAAATGGGAAGTAAAATTTCGATTACTAAAATGTAATGTAAGTGTCCAAAAAAAGTTTACGAAGTATGTACCCTAAGATTTACAAGCCATTGGCTGTCTTATCTCAGGGCCATTGTCTTACTTATGTCTATTTATGGTGAAGCCGTCTTCTCCTTGCGCTTCTTCAGTTTCTTACATCACTTAAAACAATTGGCTTCAACAAAAGATAAACAGTTCTTAAATAATTATTAAAATAACCTGGCAAAATAACTTAATAACTGCAAACTGGAACAAATTACCCTGTTACACCGCGAAACCTGACTTCGCGGAATAGCAAGGTGATTTGTTCCAGTTTGCTGATATGGACCTCCGCAAAGTAACGCCTGAACTTAGGTATTAATCGAAACCTTATACAACACAGACATAAAAACAAAAATAAATTAAAACTATAATTGAAACCCCCTAAACTGAGATAAAACTACCACGTAAGAGCACGATTTGTAACAGTAGTAGAACGGTGCTCCAAGATATTGAAACTCTGCCTTGAATAAATACGACAAGTTAACTGTATCTTTCTCTAATAACGAGCTCGTGTTGCATTATTTCGTGCATCTCTATATTCTCTATGCAGGGCTATGTGTAGATTTAGAGCGGGTACAGATTGGGCGCTTTCAAACGCGCGTTTAAAGAACCAGGAGTTCAGTGCACCTAGCACGAATCTTCTCGACACGCGTTAAGTCGCTACGTAACTCAGTGCGTCTCTCTCTTACTGGCCTGGTTAGAACGAGACGCACTGAGTTACGTAGCGAGTTAACGCGCATCGAGAAGATTCGTGCTAGGTGCACAGTTGATGTGTACACATGCAAGCGCGCGCTTCTGGTCAAACGTGCGTCAAACGCGCGTTCACATTTTTCCGTACGAATGCGCGTTGCGCAGGCGTCAGCCGCGCGCTTCGAGATACATGCGCCGCCATTTTGTCGTACATTTACGTACATTACGAGGCGCACACAAGTAATCACTTCGACGTCCATTTTCGAACTGAAACACCCTACTAACGCTCGCTGAACGCCGTGCTGAACGCGGTCTGTGTACGCTATCAACGCGCGCTCAACGCAGCGCCGAGCGCCCAATGTGTACCCGCTCTTAGAGGCAACGCGATGTTTACGATTCCAGTTAGCGTTTACAGTGAAACTATAGTATAATGGGTGGAGTCGAGCACAATAACACCCACCGATAGAAACATTTACCAAACACGTAACGTGCATATTGAAGATTTTATGAAAGTAATTAAAAATTAAAGCTTAATGACTGTTGTTAAAACAAAACCTTTAATTAAAATCTAACTAAACAAGCACTGACCTTCTTCTGAACAGAATACAAATGAAGGCCAAGATGCAAACGACGAGCAGAATAGAGCTGCAGATGATGACCAGCATATTCAGGTCGAACAGATCTGACGGAGGCCCTATTTCTTCTGCAACCAATTCACAGAGTTCACTCAATGAAAACACAAAACTAAAATCTTGGTCATTTGGCACAAAATCTACAAGCTCTGCACTCCGTGCTTTGCTTTTATCAATTAAGGAACAAATGACTCAAAAAAAACTGGAACATATTACCTTGCTACTCCGCAAAAAGTTCTGTGAACGTGCAGAACAGCCGCGTCTGTTTGTACTGGTTTCGCGGAGTAGCAAGGTAATTTGTTACAATTTGTTGATATAGAGCTCCGCAAAGTAACGCCTGAACTTATTGATTAACACGTGACTATGCCGGACACTGGAATAAATATTCAATGTGCTCTGTTTTTCATAGGAATTGCATTGTTGGTTTTAAGGGTTGAGGACATTCTTTTTCATGTTGTCTCATTCAACGGGATTACTTTACAGTGATTTCGGGCTAACTATAAGATGACGACAATACTTTATCGAGAAATATTTCAACATTGTCACAATACATTTTGATAGATAGATAGATAGATAGTTTATTTGTGAACATAGGTATACAGTGGTTCTTACATGATAATAATGTTCAAGCTATGTTTTGCCAGAATGACGTACAAAATATACTTATAATCTAACAGACATAACAAAAATTGTTATTAGTTACTTCTCTGGCAGATGTAGGTGACTCATTGTGACAAGGTTCTTCTTTGGATTTTAATTTTAAATTTGTTGCCGCATTGACCGTACTATAGATATTTAAATTGGCTTCTGGACGTCACTTTTAAATGAGATAATGTTGGCGAAAAGGATTTTATCATAAGGCCTGTACCTCGTAACTGTTGTCGTTATAATGTTTTGTCTGTCTTTGTGAAGTTGGGCTTTCATTCCTCAGATTCTAAGATCTGAAATATATTTGTAGATTTTAGAGTCATGTTTAAAATGTAAGTATATAAATGATGTTCTTTTCCAGATGAATTATTATTCGACGAATTACAAAGAAAGTTATTCCATTCAGAAATCATGCCAAAGTCTTTCCAACTTTATATCAAACTTTTAAAATGGCTTAGATACATTGACAGCTTATTCACTTCGAATATAAACTTTCAAGCTTGTTTTAATCTCTTCTGAACTAAGTAAAGTACTCAATCCTTGGAGATTAAACGTCAAACGTTACACGAGTTAAATGATATCGATGAAAAGGCTGTTCTTGTCAGGTTTCTAATTAAAGTTTAAAGGGAAATTATTGGTAAATTCTACTTTGGAAGATTCAATAGGTCTGGATAATTATGTTTAAGTTCAAAGGTTCGGTGGTTAATTTGGATTTCCTCAGAATTTGGTAGTTTGGGGCCGTTTGCCAAGAAAGTTTGTTGAAGTCAATTTGGAAGATTGAACGGGAAATATCCATGTGGCGTTTAGGGTTGTACATTTTAACTGTCTTTATCAGATATAGAACAAATTTTAGAAAGGAATAATTGGGAGATTGATGATTGTTATTATATACAGTACAAATGGCTTATGTGACCATTTGAAGAGTGAGGAGTGTTACAGTTCCGGTTCAATAGAGTTGTAAGTTGATAGTTGATTGTTTAATAATATAAATTAGACTTTTTTTCGTTCGTAAATTAATATATTTTTTGTTAGACTCTAAAGCATAAAATAGGTTACTAAGAAAATTGAATTTGCTTACAAATTGATTATGGAGTTAGCGTTTTTGATTGGTAAAATCCTCCTAGCGCTTATGGTTACAGCGTTCGAGGCATTCACCAATAGTTACCATGACCAAATTTGGCGGGCTAGATTATTACATTTGCGCGACAGCCATCTAACCTTTACGACTTCTGTGCGAGAGAAATTCCAGACCGATAGGATCGTGCTTACACGTGAATTCACATGAATATGCAAATTTCTTAAAGGTGTTATCCCTCGTCGTAAGAACGTTGGTTACTTAATACTTAGGCAGGGTACATAAGTTAGCAAAACTTATTGATAGCTAATGCTGAAGATCAAATCAGATAGTTTGCGATCACTCACTAGTCACAATAGCCAATCAAATCTTTGTTTCTTGAATTAGCTGGCACGCAAGGCAAACTTACTAAACAAATGACGACCGGATAGCCTATTAGTTAGTGACCCTGACTATGAAACTAGAGGTTCCGGGTTCAATTCCCGGGAGGGGCAAATGTTTGTTTGATGAATATAAATATTTGTACCAGAGTCTTGGATGTTATATGTATTTAAGGATGTATTTATTTCTATAAGTATGTGTATCCGTTGCCACTAGGCAACGGATAAACCTTGTACTATGGGTACTAACCCATAGTACAGGCTTTGCTTAGTTTGGGACTAGGTCAATTGGTGTGAATTGTCCAGGGATATTTATTTATTTATTAAATGCAGATAAAGTGATTTTTGAAGCTTACCCCCATCAATGGTCTTAGTAGCGTAGGTGTAAATGGTCGCTGCAACGCCAGCATCGTTCGTTGCTGTTACTCTCAGCTGATACCAGTGCGCGGGGGTGAGAGATCCGACCGCATATGAGGTCGGCATGGCTCGTAGGGGAGGTGCTTGGTACAGGCCTTCGTAAAAAGTCCATCCGAGGTTCAGATCTATGGGCTAAAGAGACCAGGCTTTTGTAAAACTATAGACGACAGAACTGTTGCTGTGTTCTTTATCTTGTGTGGACTGTCTGTGATAATAAAATCAAATTAGACCCCCTCTTTTTGGGATATAACATTCGTCATTTTCATTTTGTTCACAAAAAATATAGCCTGTGTCACCCAGACTACAATTACGAACCGATTGATACCTCATTCATCAAAATCGGCTCAGTCGTTTAGGCACTACAGTGGAACATACGTAAATACAAACATACATACATAGGCTGCTAAAAATATAACCCTTCCTTTTGGCTTTGCCGTAGTCGGGTAAAAAGGAGACGTAAACTGGCAGCAAATTGTACCTAAACTGGCTTTTTGAGGGTTGTGAACTTCTGTATTATGGCTAATATTTTCCACCCAAGCAATAATCGATCACGCTTATCTTCAGTTATTGATCATTTTATGACATACTTTTGGTCATTTGAGCCGGATTCCATTGTTTTGTACTTTTACAAATCAATTGACTATAATTTATGCATTTCACTCGCTAAAAATTGCCTCTTCCTCATTAAAAATCAGAGTGTATACTACTAGCGTGTCATTATTATTTACGTACGAGTCGTATTTGTTTTTCCATTACATACAACGCTAGGTCAAACTTACTGCTCTATTTTCCGCTCGGTGCCAGATATTAGATCCTAGCAAACGGTACTCCACATCCCACTTGGTGACGTCACAGCCGCCATCGTCCCACCCACTCAGCTGGATGTAGATATGGGTCGCGTTGCTCCAAAGCCAATCGGTTGAGGGGGGAGGAACTGGTGCTAGAGGTAAAATAATTACATTACTATTAATCCTGCTCCTGCTAGCATTATAAACGCGAAATGATGAGTATATTTGGGTGTTTATTTGTTGCTTAACCATGCATAAACAACTGGATGGATTTGGGTGAAATTTGTAAAACAGATGGAACATGTCTCGGATAAGCTTGGGTCGGTGTTTTTAGGGAAAGTGCAAAATTCCCGAAGGATAGCGATAAATTAAGTATCTTTAGATGATGTCGTGGGAACAGCTAGTAACAGCTGGTTACTAACAAATAGAAAACCCGTTGGTAAATGGCGACCGTTGGGGATGGGATTCTGTACTTTGCGACCTCGTGTCCTTCCACCTAGGCCACTAACGCTTCTATCACGACCCACCCACCTGCCTAACAGAATATCCTTACCTAAAGTAGCTTTTTTTCGTCTTGCTGTATCCTTACCTCCACCTAAAGTAGCAACATCGGTCTGGGCAGGTATGGAGGTCCCAACGCTGTCAGTAGCTGTGACCCTCACGGAGTACTTAGTGCCACATTTTAAGCCCACCAGAGTGTGTTGCTGGACTCCTGGAAGACGGGTTTCGCGAGCCACTGGCCACGCCTCCTGCCAGGGTCCGTCACCTTCCCTCCAGGTTAGGTTGTAAGCTGGAGATGAAATCTTCTGATGTAGGGTTAATGTTTTTGTGTAATGTGTAGATGTTTCAGGTTAAGCATCGTCCATGCTTAGGAACGTCGAAGAAAGACGTCTATAGTCAACATTTGTTGTGTATAGGAATGTAACTTTTTTTATAATAGTAACTTAGAATTTTATCGATGACTTCTAATACTCTCTCATTATTTCAATAGTTCACAAGAGTATTATTATTGGTGTAATAGTATATTTTATTTATGTTATCTGTGCCATCTTTGAAGGTAAATCTTTAATTAAAAAACATACAATCAATTAATATAATTATGTCGGAGTGATGTAACAGACGGCTTGAAAACCTACTTTTTTCAGTCAGTTTTGTAATAAAAAAAACCTTGTGTTCTTAAACTTCCACCTCCCTCGTGAGCAAGAAATTTTATTGTCAAATTAATTTACGACAATGAAATCCTCAAAAGTTTTCATAATGTTGAGAAAAAAAATAATGAGCAAAATTTCACAATAAAAATTATTTTACGCGAAGATAAAAAGATTTTATTACCGATTTCATGACGAACTTCTCGACAGGTGAAGTTGAATAAAAGCTTATAAAAACAACAACAGATCGAGCTTACGAACAAAGTTAAAAAGTACCTATCTTTAATGTGACGCTTACAAATTTTCCTTTATGACAAAACGCTTACAAACTCGTGACATTAATTTTCATAAATCGTAAACTCTCCTCAGAGAATCTACGTAGTATAAGACAGCTATATATTAAAAATTAGAGCACACCAACAGAGGATTTTATATAAAATTCAAAATTGAGAACCTTTTAGCTTCCTTTGTGCGCATTTTTAACCTGTAGAGCAACGAAAAGTACGGGCGGAGACATATTTTGGTGATGGAGCTTAGCATTAGCTCGGAGAGTTCATCAGAACAACTCACGATTGTAGATTCTATAGAATAAGCGAAGAGAACTTGTATCTCTGCAGAGAGCTAGAGGATCAAGTTTCTCAGAGAGTATTGGGTTGCCGTAGATACGGTCCTAAGACAGAATACATATAAGCAGTAAGGAATCTACGTACAAAAACTCGGAACCGCTGAACTCACACAGACGCACGCTCAACATGGCCGCTTAGGAGTTTTCACGGTCCGTCAGTCGTGGCTGCTGCGTCGAGACGGGTGGACGCGCTTTGCGTTTATCGTTATTGCGTGCGCCCGAGACAATGCGCGATCTTTTTAAAAATGCCACAAAAGTATTGCCTCCTATTATGGCTGCTTGAACTCGATTTCTTCAAAACCGGAGCTTTAAATTTTTCTTACTTCTTAAAATGTTGATCTTTTTATAATAACCCAATTTCATTTGTAAACTCGTTAATTCATTTCATTATTTGATCGTTATAGAACCCAAGTGAACGTAGTTATAAATAATAATAATATAAGTTACCAATTTTACAAAAAATTAAGAGGATAACCCTAACGCTCCACCGGAGCGTAGGTATCTATCTCAACATACAGGCCCAGTTTCGGTACTGCTGTATTTATATACTGTGGTCCTACCCTACACTGTAGGCAATCAAGTATAAGAAGCCAGTGGTGAGATTTGCCAATAAAAAAATGCGAGCAAAAAAATGTGGGGACAAACCCGAGGGTGAGATATCTGAATCTCAAAGTAGGTTTCTATTTCAAAGTGGTTTGATTACAATCATCGAGTCTCTACGGCATCACTGATCACTGAATGTAATCTCTCTAATATACTTACTTATGCCATAAGACAACGAGTCGTTACTGTACGCCCTCACTTCATCCCACTGGACTACGAGGGAGTCTTTGTACGGAGTAGTCCTCAAGCTTGGAGGATCTGGTAAAGGTAGCACCTTCACTTGGTATACCACAGAATCAGACCCATAAAGGTTCTTGGCCAGGCAGGTGTAGTTTCCACTCAGTGCTTGGTCAATACCTAAAAGAATAGGAGATTTGTAGTATCCTTTTCAACAATTTTATTAGCTGTAGTTTAATATAAAAGGTCTTTGTATACTCTTTAAAAGCAATCATCATTCATCAATTTTCCTAAGTCTACAGCTTTTGATGTATTATATATTTCTCATGTGTGGTAGTAAATCTATTTAAAGCTGTTCTTTTTTTATTATTACTCAATATATTGACGTAACGTATACGTTAGCGTTTGGCTTCAATCTGATAGTCAGTAAAGACGAAACCAAAGATGTAGCACGTGAACTGTCATAATGGCAGATGTAGGCTAAACTTTAATTAAATAGGCTTAGTGAGGGTTTGTGAACAAAATGGTTATTACTTACTCTTTATCAGCAAACTATCATCTCTGTTCCTGGTGAACCTGGGATGGTGCGTAATGATGTTCTGGTTATGGTACCACACGGTCCTCGGAGGCGGAGCACCGACGCTCCTGCACTCCAAGAGCAGAGAGTTTCGGACGGCCACTGACACCTCTCCACCTAGCGATGCTACCCCGGCCACGACTGCAGTTGAAAAAAGTTCTTTTTACTAACGAAGTAAGAGCATATGTCTTAATTATCCGACCACAATGCAACAGTTCTTGGAATAGTTTTGACATTTTACCGAAATTTCAAGAAGTTAAGGGTTCTGAAGTCTCAACAAAGAATATATAGTTTCGTCATGTTCGACTTCATCTCAGTAGCTCGCTACGTACCTTAGTGCAGCTCTCTCCTACCGGGCTAGTTATAAAGAGACGCACTGAGTTATGTAGGCAGTTATAACGTGTCAAAAAGGTTAGTTTTAGGTGCACAAGAAATTACACCTTATTGTCTGTTTCAAAATATAGGTAATGAAAATAACCTCTTTGCGAAGGAGTATTAGTAACCCGTCTGCTCTCAGGTCCCTCGCCAACAGCTGTGCTAGCGGTGACCCACACATCGTACTGTCTCGCTTCAGTCAGCCCTTTCAGCTCCATTGTTTGGGTTCTCTCATACGCATCTGTGTTAGGCTGAGAGTCTATTCGGTATGATTGAGGGCCGTCGTTGCTGGAAGATTTTCAAGTAAAGATAATGAAAGAAAGCATAGCTTAGCACAAGTCACTTTTAAAGAACTAAAAAAAAAAAACCGTTCATGTTAAATGTAAATACATATTTTATCTCCCACGCATAATCGTCTTATACCTAGGCACAGATTTCCTCTCATAGTGAGGAGTTATAGATTTTTCTAAAGTACGACAGACGTGCGTTCTAAAGATCGGATTCGACGCTTCATTCGTATGGATACAAAATGTCTATTGCAATCTTGAGGATACTGCTGTGTTTAAGAATAATCTATAACTACAGACCTTTGAAAGCTTGGAAGGTATGTCTAAACATGATATCAACACGATCAAAATTCATGTTACCTCGCCGTCGGTTTGCAATAAACTGTATAATGAAGCAATCTTCCGTTCGGTTGGTTCGGCTTCTTCCAACTGACCAGGAGAGTGTTCGAGGACTGTGACAGCAATTTGATTTCTGCCGGAGCGTCAGGTACTATGGAAAGAAAACTTAATAAAGAGGAGTTCTGGGGGTTGATTTTTGATTTATGAGCGCTCAACATTCGCGAGCTAATCAAAATGGCTAACGCATATTTCAGCTGGCATTAATTGGTGCGCGGCTGGTTAGTGTTGAGCGCTTGAAACTCAAAAATCATCCCTGTGTTAAGACAATTATGAAATTTAGTCGTTATCGTCGGTAATTACAACCCTTAAAGGTCTATCAAGCGATTAATAATGAATCAAATGTGGACCAGGACAAAATAATCTCTGGTTCCAAAATTTGTTCCATGACTTTTGTTATAACAAAAAGGTAAGATGAATTAACAACTACTAATGGTTAACATCAAATATAGGTTTATTTTATTCTATACTAAGAATATATTTCTGTTGTCTTGCTTAAAACTTTCGACATTAAAAACAAGGCAAGGCTACGCGGGTAGCCATTTTTGGGCTGGGACCGAACTTATTCAGCTGTATAGAGAGAATATTTTACATTGAACAAAGTAACACAACCAACAAAGAAGCAGGCAACTATAAAAGTAACATTATCCTTCTATTGGGTCCACCGAAGTTGACTAGAAATATTGTCTTCGCTTCAGCCAGGCAACTTTTCTCGTCAACTATTCCGCGGTCGATACATTAACAATAGCGGAGTAACTTTCATAAAACAATTTGGAACTTACCGTCCTGCAGAGTCGCGCAGACAATAGGAAAGGAGAAGGGTCCGAGTCCGTAGTTAGAGAAGCCAGCAACTTTGATCGTGTAGTTGGTGAACTTGAAAAGGCTTTGGAGCCGCAGTTCCGTCACGAGCGATGTAGCGTTGTGCCACTGCCAACCTGACAATTTACATAATGCCGGAGAAGTTACAAGGAAAGTTTGAACGAAGTTCGGAACTTTGTGAGTTTATTGAACGATAAAACTTGAGTGAAAAACCGATTTTATGAAACAGTTATTATAATGTCAATAATCCTACAAATAAGACAAATATATGCGAACATGTAATGAATGCTGTTTGGATATTTAGATTATTGTTCCTTAAACACGCATCAACGGCTAGACGGATTTAGATTAAATTTGGCAGACAGATAGATCATTACCTGGATTAAATCAAATCATACTTTTTGTTCCTTAAAATGCATTCAAAGAAGAATAACGCGGACAAAGCCGCGAATGTAATCATTATATAATAGTTTAATAAATTTACAAATTTCTTTATACTTAATATTAATTATTTAAGAACTTTTTTAATTCTTATTCTTTGAGAGCGTGGAATGTGGCCCTACCACTTATAAACAGAATAACCTACGAAGCGGTGCCATTCTCTCTTCTTGCCTACTCTGCGTCCTAAAAAAGTGAGACACGTTATCATGAATTGTTCTACTTATCAATTCTATCAGTTCGAGCCTAAGGCGGCGTCTATAGTACCAGGATAAAATAATGCAGCTGTGCCTGTACCTTGTGCTGCATACAGCACAGTGTAACCAATCAGCGCTCCGGCCTGCTTGTGCGGCGGTATTGGCTGCCAACTGATTCGCAGCGCTGAAGACGTTACTCCGCTACACTCCACTGACGTTGGACCTTCCTCTGGTGCTGTTTGAGTACAGAAATGTATGACTGTAGACAGTATTTGACAATAGAGTAGAGTTTAGATGTTTTGGACATCCTTGCCCGCTCCGATATACAGTGTGACTTCTAAGTCGTGAACAGAAACCACGTTTTCCGGTAAAGATGCCCAATATTAACACGGAGCAGTAGTGGTAATCGCAATTAGTCACACTGTATTTTTTTGATGCTGACTCTAAATTGTTACAAAACCGTGACGAACATGATATTATTAATAATTATTGCAACGGTACAATGTTTTTACTTTGACCTCAATACGTGTAACTACTTTGGGAAAGGAGCCTTCCACTCATTCTTCAACTCTTAAGAAAGCCTGAATGCATTGCTGTCTAGACTAGGAGGTTACTTAAAATAGGAGTTACGGAATTGATGCTTATTAGAAATAGAAGCTAATATTGATAGTCATCAATTTGAATTCGTCTTCTAAAGCAGCATCAGGTTTTTATACTGTTAGTGTACCTACTTATAAACAACCAAACTTTAAATAAGAGAAAATAAATTAGCCCCAAATTTTATTTAGTTCCGGACGTAATAAAATAATCACTTGCTCGTAAAAAAATAATTTGTGACAATTAGAGGCGAACTGTTTTTAGACAAAGCTTTTTGTGGTGAAACGTTTTTGAATAATTGGGAACAAAAATCCAATTTAGGCTCACGGACAAAGGGATTTATAGAGCGTTGGTATTAACTTTGTGGTTAAGTTAGCCAGTTTAACCGCAATCGTCGAAGTATTACTGGAAATATTATATTATGTTGAAAACCCTTATCTATTTTTGTCTGTTTGAAGTCTGGCTTTACTTGAATTATGGGCATAGTTTTGACATTTGACAATTGATAAATGGGCCAAAATACTTTTTGATGCCTATAAAAACGTCCCTCGTACATTTTAACGCATATTTTTACTTATTCTGATATTCTTAAAAGAACATTTTTATCTTTAAATTTAGAATGGCAACGCATACCCGAATGATGACTGTTGTAGAAATATTTGAGGTCAGAATAAGAAAAAAAAACTATTGTTTGGTAACGCAGTGGACACTATTTTCGAGGAGTCACGGGGACTGGTAACGCAGTGGTAATTTGGGTACCAAATGAGACTTTTCTGTAATAAAAAAACCCAGGATGGTGAAAAATTCATAATAAAAATTAAGGCCCGGTTGAAGACTAATTAAATACATTTTCTACTTTATTTTAGGCACTAAAAGAATTTGGGCCCAAATATGCTATGCGAATTCATAACGATCTCGGTCTAGCCATTGGTTGAAAAATTTTGCATGAAGTTAAATGTAGTTCATGCCTGTATTGGTAATGATAAAAGCCTGGAATCTATAGCATTGCGTATTATGTTATAAAACTGATAAAATATAATTATATACTTATTATCTCATTCAGTAAGTTTTTGACGTTTTTTTATTTCATTTTGATTAATAAAGAGTAGGTATTTTGTGTTGTATTGTTTAAGAAAATACGCAAAGGGATAAGTTCGCCTTTGAACACCACTTTAAAATGAAATGAAATGAAACACTTTTATTTCAGGTATACCCATACGACACATAAAAAATACAATAAAATGAACTTTATCTCTTTTGGTCATTTATGTTTTTTTGTACAATAAAGAATTTACAGACATAAATACAAAGTTCTCATAAATGTTAATACAATTTCACTAGTCTTTAGAAAAATGACAAATACATAAACATTGAATAAAGCTATATGATAATAAATTTGTAAAATGAGATATCGTTTTAAAGAAAGAAACGCTATTTTGATAAAGGGTAAACATTGTTCAGCCTGTTATGCGTTACAACGTAAAGATAAACAAAATGGTCGCCAAACATTTGAACAACTCTGCCGAACATTACAAAAGAATAAACCGACCTATTTCTCGAACCCCTTATAATTACGTTTCTCAAGAAATTAACATAGAGATTGGAAAGTTTGCAAGAAATAATAAAACAAAAGTCATTTCATTACACGCGTACAAAGTTTCGTAACTAGGCCGTAACTTAAATGATTTAAATGTCTTAAACAACAGCCAGGAGCTATGTTTACTTTTTGTTCACAACAATAACCTAGATTTATCTTACTTGAAAACTCCGCAGAACTTTCTGACAAAGTTCCGGCGACGTAGGAAAAGTACAAGAAATTATTATTATTTTTAGATTTTCTTATTGTTAATTAGTTCATGTTGCTTTAGATCCAGATGTTTGAACTTTAATAAATGCTTACAATGGCGAAAGCTTGCAAACCTAACTGACACGGCTGGTAAGATATTCTGATAAGACGTTACACCTGCAACTATAGAATTACTCGTATCTTACTGTACATAGGTATCGTAACACAAAAAAAATAAAGGATTTTAGGAGGCTAAGAAAGGATTTTACGAGTAATATCATTTACCTCTAGATATTACATTTTATTCTGTTAACTGAAAATTCTACATTCTAGCCAGGAGAAGACGTTAAACTTTGTACACACATAAAATGGCGGTATGGAAGGGGCAGATCACATGTTTGTCGCCTTCGGCTCGTGTTTAGTACCTACGCTTTGAGAAATTTTATAATTTATCGCTCTAGCGGTGTAATGCACTATTAAAGTACATTGACGATATTGAAGGTTTTGTGATAATTTAAGAAATGGTCTTTCATCTGCTAAGTATTTAGAAAAGAAAAAAAGAAAATTCCAGAAGCTAATGCAATTAAGACATATTATGGAAAAGAAATTGCCAAAGAAGTTAGCATAGCATTTTATCTTTTTAAGCCTAACTGTTAATGACGTTGCTAATGATGAAACCAAGCCAAGTTTTGTAAAAAAAATCATCTCAAACTAAAAACAGTAAGGGTAAAATCTGAAGCCCAAAGAGGATTTGGATCCAAACCAAAAAAGCGGCAAGGTGAGAAGCAATTATAAAAGCAATAAGAAACTTTGGGGCGGTAATTTTAATGACGACAATAAAGCTTTACGAGGGGAACTTCGCAAAGTGGGCTCTTTGTTAATTCACCCATAACAATTGTTACGTATAACAATTGTTGGGTATTACGTTTGTAACAAACTGGCAAAGTTTCGCGATTGCGATCAAATCGCATGAGATTACGTAGGGGTTCGCATTAATGTACCACAATGAGGATATTGGTGGCCTTTATAGGCTCGCTAACGCTTGACCGTGGTTAGAGATATGTTATCAGAACAGCTAAAGGTCGATTCAAATTTTAGGATTTTTAGGAGGATTTTTTTTTTTTTGAGAAAAATAATAAGGGTAGTTGTGCAAAAATGTTGGCGGTAGGCGGGATTAAAGAAAAATGTTTTAGTTTGTCAGTACGCCATTCGTTCAAGTAGCGAACGGTCGTACTGTTTCTTTGATCTTGATGATGCCTCGTATAGAGGCGAAACGCGCGTCGATCGTGTAGTTTTAGTGTTTAGTGGTGGTGGTGTGTAGTTGAGTCTGTGTGATATATGTTGTTTCGTGTGGAAGCGGAGGAGGGTGGGTTTTTGCATGAACATATATGTGTCGCACAGACGCAGCTATTTTGCACGAGCCCGGCACTGGTTTCGCGGAGTAGCAAGGTAATTTGTTCCAGTTTGTTCAAATTTTAGGAGTTAGACTGAAAAGTATAAAACTGTTATTCATTTCATAGAATACGGTGTCAGCTCATATGAATCCAGCCATACCACGCATGCTCAATTACTCGCTTGTCTCTCTCTTACTAGGCTAGTTAGAAAAAGACACATTATCCCGAGAGAGCTATTTTGTTAAAGCAAGTAACAATAAAAAGTAATTTGTAATATTTATTTATATGTACATATGTTAGTAAATTAGGTATTTATTGCAGGACTTGTTGCCTGAATTTATTAATTTAATTATACTAATTTATTAATGTTAAAAATTTGTATAATGAAATGTGAAAATGTTTGAAAGTTCATTAACAATATTATGAAGGTAATTAATTATTTAAAAAATCAACAGAAAGGTAATTTTATAAAGTTGTTGATCGAAATGCAATTAAATAACACCAAAAATACTAACTTGTACCGTCAGCGTCATAAATAAAAATTTGAATAATTTAATAGATAAATACCATGTTTAATTCAATTCCCTTGAGAATATTAATTAATTACTCATTAGTTATGTCAAACCGATGAGGTTCAGATATTTATGACACTGACTGACAAATTTTTTTTTCGACTTACCTCCTTCTCTAGTATCTTGAAACAAAGGTACAGAGAATGGTCCAGTGCCAGCGCTATTGAAAGCAGCCACAGATACTGCATACCTGAAATTTACAACTGACTGAGACCGTCTTTAAAAAAAGTTAAAGAAATGTACGTAGACTTTCGATTTTAGTCACACAATTCATAACCAGGGAGCAAAGTTTTGTTACCGATGGCATCAAAAATTACGCCATTTTGATGTCACAGCTACCAAAAGTTAGCTACCAGTTCAAAACGGACTCGTAAATGTTAAATATTCGTATCTCACCTCACTCCCTTAAGAAGACCAGTAATAATACTTTCTTGTTTAGAGTAAAGCGATGCTGTTTTGATTATCTTGTCACTAGGTTCTTGGCTTTCTGTTGAAAATAATATTATGATGGGTTAAAGCTTAAAATGGTGGAGAAAGTCTTTTGTATCACTAACATCATTTTTACAAATAAAATAATAAACGGTAAACACCCTTCTATTGGCACACTAAGTACCAGTATTGGCACCAAGTATTTGTAGAATTGTTACCATTATTTCCTTGAAATATGATTAAACGTGCCCATTATTGGACAGATGTGCTTCAACAGTAGAAGTATTTACGCATCGTATCAAGTTTCGAACACATTGCAATGGTCACAGAATCAGTTGGCAAATCTTACTTACATTAAGGAATGATTTGTCATTGGAACAACGACAAATCTTCAATAGACTACTTACTCAGCTGAATTTATATCACACACACATTCTGTCAAATTATTTTCGGCGAAAAAGTAGTACCACATTGAAGAAATCAAGGAAGCGTTACCTTTAACGCCGCTGAGCTGCGGCACAGCTCTAAGCCTGTATCCGAGGATAAGACCATTGTGCGCATCCGCTGGTGGAGGTAGCCACCGCACCCTGATCTCTCCTGGAGCGTCAGTCTGTTCCAGCTGCACTGCCAGAGGTGGAGATCTTGGAGCTGGGAACAAAGATGTTTGGCCATCAAGCGCATTGTCCATTGCCATGTCTAATGGTGACTGTCCTTAAGTTTTGTTATTACCTTCTTCAGTAGTAGTAAATCGTACTGCTGGTGAAAATACGCTTAAATCAGCCTGGTTACCAGCGGCCACTCTCGCAGTGTACCCGGTTGATGGTTGTAGGTCTTCTATTTCTACTACGTGTCGGATTTCATCCAATCTGAGAACAATTCAAAGAGGAAAGAAATATGATCAGCAGAACAGAAGCAGAACATTTGAAAAGGTCGAAAGGATCTTCACAACTTCCTACTCTCTTGGCAATAAAGTCATGTGCCTATTAAACTGTTCAACTATCATTGGATTTTTGGTTTCCATTCCGTTGATAATTTATATACCAACGCTATGATCTGAATTCAATGTATTGAAACGCAAATTACTGCATACTTATAATATTGTGAAACTTAATCACACGTCAAATTGTTATTTTACCAAGGAATAAGAGAAACTCTGATTTACTAAGCTTGCTGAAGCTTATAAGGTACTCCCAAGGCTCTTCGAACAAGATAACAAAGTGTAAAAAAACAAACGTTCGAAGAAACTTTTTGGATCAAACTCTTGCCTCTGTAGTAATTACTTGCGAAATCACTCCTTTCCAGTTCGTTATTTTAATTAATTACCTTGAAACGTTAACTTGTCTGGCAGTGCTCCATGACAGTCTTTGGCTATTGGTTATCTGTACGGTGTAGTACTGAGCCAATGACCGAGCCATGTCCCGCCATGACAACTTCACAGAACGGCTTTTTATAGAATCTATTGACAAATCTGTCGGAGGCGATGGGGGTTCTGCAAGAATTGAAAGATAAGTAAGTTGGCTAATGGATAAAGTTAACATCTTGATAAAATAAACTTTTCCTAATAACTGGGGAGCTGAGTGGACTGAGCCCCTTATTTATAAAACTTCACAAAGTTCTTTTAACTGAAATATGTTTTGTTCCTTTTTTCAAAGGCAAATGACAGATAAAGTTGAACCAGAAATTTATTATCTATTAACAACCAAGAACTAATCCTTTCATTTATGAAGTCTTACTAGGGCAATATTAGGTCAATTGTGTTACGTCCTTAGCTATCATTGTGATTATGCATTGAAGTACGTATATATTAGGATCAAAATCAAGAACATTGTACCATAAATAAAATAATTTATAACAGTTTGGTCGTCGTACCGTATCGTATTGTAACTATTTATATCAGTTTAGGTATGGAATCGTCACTAAACTGAAATAAATCGTTACAAAACCGTTACGAATCTGATATTAATTGTTTTAGTAACGGTAAAATGTTCTTGATTGCTCATTAAGCTTCTTTTTCGTAGAAATAAACAACGACTTCTATATAATAGCCGCTTTAGCTGCCATTGATTGGCCGGCTGGCGATTGTCGAGCACTTGAAAGTCAAAAACACCCCACTTATTAGTGTCCCAGTGCTGGGCAGAAGCCTATCCATAAGACCCGAAATAACGATTTATTAAAAAAAATCTTACCCAAAATATTAAGATAAACGCTATACACATCAGCTCCAAAAGGGTTGCCAGCTCTGCATTGGTACAATGCACCGTCACTTGTTTCTGTTTGCAACAACTCTAGCGTGCTAGTCATGCCTTCATCAGTTTTCGCTTCTGATATTTTA
Source organism: Ditula angustiorana (assembly GCA_963691745.1). Classification (NCBI taxonomy): domain Eukaryota; kingdom Metazoa; phylum Arthropoda; class Insecta; order Lepidoptera; family Tortricidae; genus Ditula; species Ditula angustiorana. The sequence goes on from OY829495.1 coordinate 6,786,039, forward strand.
ACTCTAGAGAAAAAAGTTATTAGTTAATCACTTTTATTCAAAACAATGCAGTAAGAAATTAATTAATTTGCTTTCACTTCACATTTATTCATTTTGTCAGGAACTTTAAGTGTATTTTTTATAAACTAGGAATGCGAAGCAAGTGCGTCACCTGATGGTTAGTCATCACCACCGCCCATAGACACTCGTAACACCAAGGAGATTAATACTTCTCTGTTTGTCTATGTGTCTGTTTGTCTGTATTTTAAATTTTGTATCATTTTTCAAAATACTAAAATGAAGCTTAACTGATCCGGTTTTCAAATGTGTGATCAGATTAAGACTCTATTTCACTTCAATAAAATATTGTTAAGTCAAGATTTGAGTCGTACTTTGGCGTTTTTGAAACGAATCCGTTATTTTAAAATTTTAACAAGAAATGTACTTGTTGAAACCTATTTAATAGATGTAGGTGTTACTTTGCGGAGGTCCATATCAACAAACTGAAACAAATTATCTCGCTACTCCGTGAAACTACTTGCTATTTCGCGGAGTAGCAAAGTAATTTGTTCCAGTTTGCTATTGGAACCTATTGTGAGAAATTTCCATTTTAAATTACCTTTGAGTTAAGGGGTTAATTGGCTTTTCATTCCTAGTCCACATCATCCTTATAGGATCATCACCTTTTGCTTGGCATTCTATGGTGACGTGTTGACCAAGTTTTGCAGTCATATTTCTCACTATAATATCGAAAGTCACTGGCTCTGTAAGAAAAATATAACTAATCTATGTATGTATTATAAAAAAACAGTTTGGGGACAATCTTGAAATTTTAGAGCTATACTCTCTCATCATCCAAGCAATCCCCAGTTTCTCTGTTCTCTGCCTTAGGGAAGTCAAAGAGAAGGCAGGGAATAGAGAAGCATATCGATTGCTCAGACGATGAGAGAGTAACAACAATAAACAACAACAAACAACAACAACAAAAACAACAAATATTCTTTATTGATTAACACAAGTTACAAAATAAAAGAACACACACAGGGAAATTTTACATGGGTTTCAACCGGCGGTCTTAAGAGGCGGTAGAGTAATAGTAGATTGAGCTCTAAAATTTAGAGTATCCACTGGTACAGCTGTCCACGGGTAGAACAGTAGCCCCTAGTTTTAGTAAATAGGGATTCAATGAAATAATCTTCTATATAAATAAAAATGAATTGTTGTTCGTTAGTCTGATTAAAACTCGAGAACGGCTGGGCCGATTGAGCTGATTTTGGTTTTAAAATGTTTGTCGTAGTCCAGGGTAGGTCTAAACGGTGAGCAAATATGACTCCAATAATTAGGCGGTACGAAGTTCGCCGGGTCAGCTAGTATACAAATATAAATAGAAATTAACCGCGCTAAGGCAGTATAGTTCCCGGCAAACTTCTTGAGCCTTGACCTTGACTGCGCAGTAGCCGTTTCTAGTACAAATGTGTATGTTCAAACACTGGATTTATGCTCAAGATGTTTGCCTACAACTATAAAAAACTTACTGTTGACAGATATCCATATAGTTTTGCTAAGCGCTTCACCCACGCCGTTTTCAACGTGGCACGTGTACACACCAGCGTCAGAGAGAGCCACGGTATCAAATATAAGTGACCCGTTGGACAAACTAAGAACGCCGCCTCCGGCCACCTCTAAAACAGGTCGCCATGCCTCGGAGACCACTAGGAAAAAAAAAACTACAGATATAGGGCAGTCATAAACACACATACTGGTAACTATGTGACCACTAAAGACAAAACGGAGAGAAAGCATAATTTTTCGAAAGGTAGGCATAGTATGCACTATGAAATTGATATATCTATCCTTTTGAGCGTAAACAATTTCTGTCAGGTCCCTCTTTAATGTTATTGCAAGAAATGACTTCGGCGGTAATCTAAAATGCCATATTAAATAAAAAGCGAAGTACATTGCTACTTTTAGATAGAAGGTAGGTAATGTATTGAATAGCATCAAGTAATGGTCGTAAGATACAATGCTACAATGTCTTACAATAAATTGCAATACAATGTCGAGAGGCAAGCTTCAAGTAATCATACTGTAAATTTGCGTAGCTTCCCGTCTATTCTTTAATAATTAAGGGAATTTACAATAATTTTTACAAAGGACAGTGTTGCGTTCCACAACTCGTATAAATGATTTTTTTTCTCACAAAGGGAGACAAACAGTCATGCAGGTCCCCCGATGGGAAGTGATTCTGCCCATTGAAGTGCCCCAGGAAAATCGCTTATCCCTTGCGGGCCTTAAGCCTATGTACTAGTATTATACTAAGTTTATGGTTAGACATTATGTTGTTTTTTTTGCAAATTACCACAAAAGTGAACAAGATCACTACTTCATTTGATTTTGATCGCGCAAAATCCGTAATTACAATAATCGTACCTTTGAGCGTCAAATTAATCAATCCGCAATATATCGTATCCCGCCCCGTGACCCAGAGTAGCCATATTTTCCGCCCTATAAATAAATTGCCCGCGTTCGATGATCACACATCAAATCGTAATCAAGAACTAAAAATTCTGTCCGGAATATTCCGGCTCAGTGAGTTTTATTTGAATGCCGATGAATCCACAAGGTATTCCTGTTTACTTTTACAGATTGCGCTCGCCAAAGCGATTTGTTTATTGGAAAATCGTTTTAAACAAATATGTGCAAAGGATACGTTACTTTTTACGTTTTCAAATCTCTTCACGATTACAGTGGAATTAATCTAGTTTGAACCATAGATTTATTAATTACTAGACGTCCTGCATGTGGAAGTCAGAAAGTAGGAAAAATAACACAAACAATGACATTGTAGTTTTAATAGGTAGTTTCGGTAAGCCCGCTTTACTTTGAACTTTTACATTACTTGAAATCTTAAATTGTACCACATTTTGACAGATATAACATGGTAACACGTATAATATGAGATCTATGTATGTACATTTACACGATGTATGCTATTTTAAACTAAGTTTATAGTTTGAAAAAATGGAGAACTATTAGTCTTTGTGTGACTTTAGCCTTCAAAATGCTTAAAATAATATTATGTTGATTTTATTACGATTTTTAAAATATCAGAGTACTCGTAGTCCCATTGAGGTACAATTGTTAGGTTTTCTATGTCCACTGTGTTACTCCAGTTATCTACTTAATTTAGGAATGTTCACTGGTTACTTGTAAGATAAATGAAACTCTGCAATTATACGTAAAAATCATGTATAATGTTAAACACATTTATCGGGTTAGCAAAATGATGAATTAACCTTTTGGCCGCCATTGTCTTAAAATTAAGACACAATGTCCAGCTCATTTCGCCGCAGTCTTTGAATTAAAACAAATGCCATATAGTGTTTGTATAGGTGGCGTCACAGACATGTCCGATGAAAATGTTTCAGCGGTTAAAGGGTTAAAAGATACGCGTGTGCGCTTGCGATTATGGCTTGGGAAGGACTGCCTATAACACCGTGCATGCTTTGTCAGCATTTCTGCCGTATTACGTAAGCTAATGTATGTATGTAAAACTCTTTATTGCACATAATAATAAAAAATAACAATCTACAAAAAAATAAGTAACATGTACAAATACGAACTTATCCCTTTAAGGGATCTCTTCCAGTTAACCTTTGAGCAATTGACAGGATATTGATAATAATGTCCTACTGTAGGCTAGACAAAGCCTCTGTAGGGTTTACGTATAAATACTGGTTCTAATGACAAAAAAACTGAAACACACCTTTCCTCTCTGGACGATAGTTCAACACTGTTTTTGATTTAAGAGCTCTGTCAAATAATTCGCTTTCCAATAAGGTTCCGGCGGAAAAAAGTTTAAGCTCTTACCATCTTTCTTCAGCCAATGCGTTTGGGGTTGAGGGTATCCATTAGCGCTGCAGGATATGTGCCCACTCCTGCCCAACAGGAGGGAAGTGTTCTGCGGCTCCTCACTCCACTTCGGTGCCACTGAATTAGAATCAAAATTAATTAAGAACTTCACTCAAATGAAATTATAATTAACAAAAGTTAGCCGTATTAAAGGAATATTTAAACGATTCAAATTAAATTAAGATAATAAGGGTTCATTAAAATTAATTGATGCCGTCCCTGTATTACTCTTGGCGGCTTTAAGCCTGTATCCAAAGTTATATTTTAGACTAAAAGTCGACAGACTAAGGTAATATGTATATTGATTTAGGACTCAAGGATAACATTATCATATTATTATCTACATTCGATTTTATCTTATTTTTTAAAGATTATTTAATTAAAATCTGCGTAACAAAATTGTTAATCGAATACTTTTTAAGTCCTGTTAACGTTGAAATTAAAGAGCATTTAGTACTTGAAAGAGCATGAAAATTGCTCTTTTAATTGTCGAAAACAATAAGACACAAATATAGTTAAAGATACATGGATAGAACATTATCTAGACTTTATTGGAAGTCTAATCTTAAAATGAAGTTTATTGCGAACTCTACATTTGAAATTGAAAGCTATTTTTTTAAATGACTAGAGATGTACAGTCAAGGAATTTAATTCCCTACCCATTTCGTTGAAATGTCGTCTGACATTCGCAATGCATTAAGGTCGATATGTCAAACTAACGTCTTGCTCTATAGCTCTTATGGTGACAGTTTGCTATATGCTATTGAACCTTAGGTGGGTTGGAAATTTAATTCCTTGACTGTACGTTCCATTAATGCTTCAGTTGTTAGTTGTATTATGTAGAGTGTCTTTTTGTACTACCTTCGGTAGAAAGGGACGTCCATACTATCAGTAGTTAAAAATGTGCTAAAAAACTTTTCAAGATTTTTGTTTACATTATATTACTTCTAAAACAAATAATTTTCATTTTATAGTGCTGTTGGTTAATTAATTTATGATTTTTTAATTTTTGATTGAATTTTTTCTTTGGGAAAACTACCCTCGGTGTCATCTATGAGAAACTTAATCAAGTTATCTCTTTCAACTTGGTCATTTATGAATGCCCGTTAGCTGACAAGAGATGACACCATTTGTTGTTGTTAAGCGGTAATGTGGCGGAAACTAGAATACGCAAGGCACGGAATGCTGATGTTGCAGGTTCGAACCCTGCCATTACCCTAATTTTTCTTTGTGTTGTCATTCATTATATTGTGATTGAATTTGTTTTTTTCTGCGAAAGAAATAAAAATTTAATTAAAAATTAAAATTACCTTTTATATAAAGGTTAACAGTTCGGTTTACTTTGGCGACGTGGTTGGCTGCGACACATGTATACGTCCCACAATGCTCTAAAGATACATTCTTTATTATAAGTACGCTGAACACTTCAAGGTTTTTCTCCAATATCTGAAAAATAATTTAGAAGTTTGATAAATTTGGTTCCAGCTATCAACGCCTGAAATACAGGAACATCTTAGTTCAGGCATAATTTGAAACACCACTCAGCATATGTGTTTCGCCTTTAAACGGGGAATCGTCAGAAGATTTTATGACTGCTTACCGCTAACACTCCTAATCCTTCAACATTGTAAATTAAATACGCTAACTTGAAACAGGGGTTTGTTAAGATTCAGTCAATTAAAACCAATCTTTAATTACTCACTTGAGTGGTCTTTGCAGGGGATTCAGAATATTATGCTAAATAGAGCGAAATGTGGGCGCGTTAAATATTCAAGGAAGGCCTGACGTTGTACAAGTAGGTACTCAAACAAGGTACGGTTCTAAGGTTTAGAAAATAAAGCGTAATATTTCTAATGTCATAACGGCTTTTAGATGTTAGAATTTCTATTTAAACAAAATTTACAACTTCTGGGAAAGCTAGACTGCTTGCTTTTTAGCTATTATTATAATAATAAAATCATTGTCAGGCTACAAAAGGCCCATTGACAAAACTTACAGACTAATATACATAAAAATATATAGCAATAAACTAAAATTTTTTTTTTAATGTTTATTTCAATTAAATTATTATGAAACCTGTAAAAAGCTTCAAACGTCAGTGTACAATTACGAGTACATTCGTCTAATCTATGTAGATCCTCGTACAGTCATAAAAAATTGTAACTGGCGGATGTCTGTACGTATAAGATATTAATAAAATTAAAAGAAGAAAATATTAAAATAAAAGAGCAATATAAGTCAAAACAAATATTATTAGAAAATTTGACTGTATCTCAGTCTGTACGCGCACCACGCAAAATCTACGCACGAAATTGAATGTGGTTTTCACAGTTGTATTGTTGGAAGTCTAACCTTATAATCTGGTGCATGTTTTATCTTGATACGCCAACCTCTAAATACCAACTTCTAAATTCTACGCGTAGGAAGTTAATAAGTAAGTCAGTAAGGATAAAAAGTAATGGTGGCGGGTGGTAGGACCTTGTGCAAGGTCCGTCCGGATCGCTACCACCATCTTGCTCGCTAATCCTGCCGCTAAGCAGCAGTGCTTGCACTGTTGTGTTCCGGCGTGGAGAGCAAGACAGCCGGTGTAATTACTGGCACAAGAGGTATTCCATCTTAGCCCTCTGGGTTTGCAACGCATCTGCAGTCTCTTTGCTGTTGCAGGTGTCTATAGGCGGTGGTGATCACTTACCATCAGGTGACCCACTTGCTTGTTTGCCTTCCTATGTTGTAAAAAAAAAAAGTAATAAGTTTAAAAAATATCGTAGAAAGAACGTTTTTGCGATAGCGAATTTTGAGACTAATATATAGTTCATTTTCTACACAATATGTTTAGAAAATATTGACACCTTTTAGTTAGAGAAGATGCTCATTATTGTCAATGACGTAGCAGTTTTAACAAAGAAAATGAAGCTAGCTACGAGCAACGAGGTTTTTGGCATCATAACTTGTTCGGGCAAAGTTAAAATTTTATTCCCGATTTCTTTTTACCGTCTACATTTTGGCAGGCATTCCGATTCTTAAAAGGAAGTGTCGGTCATGTAAAACACGGAAGAAGAGTAATGCTTGAGATTACTGCAGATTTTGATGTTAAAAGCATTGTAGAATGTTTGTGAAAATGTGTCATAACATAGTCCTTGATGTTTAAAACTTTTTTGATTAGAACAATAATAGGTTATCTCCATATTAGCTTTTGTGACAGAAGAGACCGAATTAAGAGAAAGTTTGATTTCAAGTTGCGTATTATCCAAATAAAGACTAGCATTTTCAAATTGGTTATAAATATAGCAGTCGTTGATTTTACTTTTAATCTTTTTCCCGTATAAAGTATAGTCGCTATTATTCCAGTTTGTCCGAAAATTTTATAGTGTATCTATATAAATAAAAAAAAAAATTTTTTGGGACAATTTACACCAATATATTACCTTAAAGAGTCTCTTTCGATAAAAGTATATGGAGTTGGATACCTTATTACAGTCAATCAATCAAACCTTAGACTGATTACCTACGGCATGTAATAATAACAAAAATATTGTACATTGGTTTTGAGAAGCAGGTGTTCTTACCTTTAAGTGATTAGGAATCTTCTTCCCATCTTTCAACCAAGAATAATAAACAGGGGAATCCCCACTCTTCAGATTACAATGAATCTGCACTATTTGACCTTCTTGCAAATCAGGTGCAAGCAGTATGTCCTCCAATTGAGGTGCTTCTACAACTTGTAGCTCAAATGATCTCTTAGCCATTTCTCCAGAAGGGCTTCGGACGACACAAGCGTAAGCAGCTCCATTGTCGCTTTTACTAACTTTGGCTATATTTAAAACACCGTCACTTGTTACTGTAGCGTCTCTTTTGTTTCTTAATTTGGGTTTCCGACCGAATATTTCTATGCTGGAGGGAACGGATCTTCGGTATCGACTAGATTGCAATGTGTCTGCTTTGATTTCTTTGCTTTTGTACTCCCATGTGATTTCTCTGGAAATAAGTTATCGATAAGTTAATTCATGGGCAAGAAGTTTGTATGACGGTTGAGGATAAGACATTTTTATGAATGGTCGCAGAATTATCAACACGAATTATGTTTTACTATTAACAGCTGCGTTAGTTTCATTAAGAGATTGTTTGTTAACAACATATAGCGGTGTCCTTATTTAACTGAAAATAATTCCATCATTGTATTCAACAAAATGCCAAAGAAGTTACATGAACATAGAAAAAGTATTATTTACAAAGTCTTTGAGTAACTAAAGTTGGAGCATTAAGGTTTGAAGCAGGTGGAGATAAAATAAAAAACATTGACTTTGATATGACATGACGTGCTATCTGTTGCTATAATAAACGTTAAAGTAGCGTCCTCGTTATAAGTTTTGTGTTATTAAGTCAGGCTTAAGTATGATTGAAGATGAAACTTAATTTCGTCCAAATATTTCAAGTAAAATAATAATGAAACTTACCTGACAGGGTACCCATAGTAAGGGCACCTGAGAGTTACGCTTTGTCCGCTTTGTACTTTCAAAGGAGGCAACGTCCTAATATAAGGTGGCCCTGAAACAAATATTCACGATTATATTAAAGTAAAATTATCATACAACGAGATAGCGGACGCTTGTGACTTCGTTCGCGTAGAATAAGTAGTCAGTGCCCGTCAAGAATAGTGTAGTTTTCTATAAGTGTAAGAATTTTTGGAATCAGTAGTAGTTCCAAAGATTACCCCCTACATACAAACAATCAAACAAACAAACAATGTTTACTTCTTTATTAAATAAGTGTAGATGTGGATGTAGATTAGTGTAGATAAAGAGCCTCGTGATTCGTGGACTCGAGGTCTTGTTGAACCGAGTTCGCTCCCCAGTGGTTGCCATATTAACATAAAGAAGAGGAATCATTGAGGTATTGGTGACACTAGAATAGTATATTAGAACGATGATCGTGGTTATAACGGATCCACTGACGCATGAAACCTTACTCAATAAAAGCAAGGCAGAGCTAGTGAGGTGAGGTGCCGAAACTGCAGCTGTGTTGAAGATAATGATGGTTTAGAATACTCAATCTAGTAAGTACATAAATTTCGTTCAGATGAATCGAAAAGTTTGTTACGTTTGCACCTTATTGTATTGCAATAGGCACCACCTTTAAACTCCTTGAACGTACCAATTAGTTTTTCATACTTATCATCATAATATAATAATATGTTATTATTTTCCGAAGACCGCGCTGCTAGCATCTAGCGGGATCCCGAGATTTTCACTTACCATAAGGTGACCCACTTGATCGATTGCCTTCCCATTTTTAAACATACACTTCATGTAAAGATAGGTACATAAAAGCTTGTAAAAATTCACCATAAACATTGAGCCTGTCATGATGTGCCAGCTGCATGTCCCCATGATGCGCCACGCAGGAGAACAACCCTCCATCGTCCACGCGGACGTGTGATATGTTCAGTTGCGATATGACCCCTCCATCAGGGGTCAGGGTTTGACTTACATCGTACCTGTGAAACAACATGTGATAGTTATTTCCTTTGTGGAAAAAGAAAGCAAAGGGCCCGTACCCATAGAAACCAGTGACCCTAGAGAATTCTGTTAAATTGCTGGCTTGTGGATTCCCAGCCTCAGTGGGCTTTCGGATCTTGCACTCGTACGAAACGCAACAGCAAGCTAATTTATTCACACCGGTGTATTCTGTAAGAGTGTGAATGTTAGAAATATATCAAAAAGCAACATAATAGTAAAATTGCACGTACGAAGAGGAATGAGGAGAAATAGAGGAGGCGAGGGAAGTTTAACTGGACTGGAGAAGACGGCGTTCTTTGGTCTCTGCCTACCCCAAAGGGAAATAGGCGTAGACTTATAATTATTACACAAATATAGTCATATGTTACTAATTTGCTCCGAATCCAGTTTTGCTAGTTTGGTAAAGTAAATCTACACAATACAGTCGCCATTGCATTTCGTGGTTCAAATTGACTAAAACGCCAGCAACTTCTGTTGCAGGATTGCAAGACTTGCAACAAGACTAAATTGCCACTAGAAACAACTGAACGTAGCTAGACGATGTCAGTTGAAATAAAAATGAAAAAGTTACAATTAGCTTTCCAGCAGCTAAAGGATGTTCAGAGTATATTTGATTAAAGGATTTTAATAAAGTTACGAGATTGTTCTTTTAGTTTTGTTAGATACAGATTTAATATTACGGTTCACATCTTTTTTCAGTTTCGTTGAGAAAATTGAAACATAAAATCGCTGCCTCTGCTACGTGGAAATTCTGTTGTGTTTTATTAAAATAAAGTATTTCAGAGACTTTATTCGATATACGGTACTAAAGAGGTTTAGTATAAATCAGGGAATATATTTCACAGAAAACACTAAAGCTTTCATTATATCAATTTAAACACAAATTGATTACGACAGCAAGCAGTGAGGAAATATTGTTAGAAAAAAATCTTTTGAGCATCGCATTTAATATTGTACCCATAACCAATTAGTGACTATTATGCGATTAAAACCGCAATGCAATATATATGAATTTATAACATAACAGATAATTTTACAACAGTAGTTTCAGTATAAAAAACGATGAGTTCAAAATTGTAAAGTCATAACAAACTAGACATTAATTGTAGTTTATGCAACTGCTATATAATGACAGGCCTTAAAACACGAGAGTGGGTTGAAACGAGCGTCAGCGAGTTTTATAATAGAATCACACGACTCGTGCGTATGTCGTGCGTTTGTATTAAAAAAAACATACTGGATTGACGATTCGCATCAATAACTATTTTAATATCTATGGATACTAAAATAGAGACCCACTTGAATTTTGCCAACTGTTCCAAATTTAAACTCATAACGTTACAGAAATTGGTATGTAATGACCATTAAAGTTCAGATTTACCTACTACCACAGACAAGAAAGTTGTCATAATTAAATTGGATGTAATAATGCTGGTCATTTCCTACGGTTTCTCTGAACGCTTTATAGAGCACTTTTGATATGTGTGTAGATAAAATAATTTTCTTTACCTTGAGTCAGTATTCGACGTAACGCCTTTGCCATCTCTCTCCCATACAAATTTTGCTGGATGCTGCCCATTCACTGTACACTGTAGATGTACCTGTACGTATACAAATAACTGTGTGAATATTTTATTTTATTTTTATTAATTAAGGCACACTTAACAGGTGGTATATACATTAAAAGGTGGTACAATAAATCCAACAGCTATAACAGGGCCCAATTTCATAAACCCGACCTGCGTTGACAATTCGCCGTACATTATTTCGTCGACAAGTAACGCTACAAACAATCATAGTGGGCAAGCAATGTATACCAAATTGTCACTGTCAGTTGTCGCCTGTCGCGTTTATTCCATTAGGCCAAGGCTGTGGAGTTAGAATGATCAAGTAACAAGCTACATGTAATGGAAAAGTGTGTACTGATGCTAAATAATTTTATTTATGCTGTTTAATTAGTTTTGTTATCGTTATACGAATACAAAAATAGAGCATACGGGTTTCGGGTGATCAATTTTGCCCCCCAGACGGAGAACCAAAACAAAGTGGAACAAGTGTCCTTACTACTCCGCGAGACCAGTGTCGTATTAGTAGTTTATGCAACTGCTATTATGATGAGAGGCCTTAAAACATGAGTGTGGTTTTATGAGCGAGAGAGAGTTTTAAGGCCTAATTATATACAGTTGCATACACTATTTTGTCCAGACACATATCATAACAGCAAAAAACCGTAACAGAAAAAAACCATCGAACGAATGACAACAGTAATGGCGGCAATTCGATCCTCCGTCAAGATGAACGTTTTTTTTCAACCATAAACAAACGAATGAAGTCCGTATTCTCATGTCATTCTAGATCAAATGTCGTGCGGTTTAAATTAAAAAAAACATACTGGATTGACGTTAGGTATCGATAACTGTTTTAATATCTAAGGATACTAGAATTTTGACAGCTGTTCCAAATTTAAACTCATAACGTTACAGAAATCGGTACTGTAATGACTATTAAAGTACAGATTTACTTACTACCACAGACAAGAAAGTCCTAATAATAAAATTGGTTGTAATAATGTTGGTCATTTCCTAAGGTTTCTGAACGCGTTATAGAGCACTTATGATATGTGTGTAGATAATAGTATTTTATGCAACTGCTATATAATGAGAGGCCTTAAAACACGAGTGTGGTTTTATGAAACGAGCGTCAGCGAGTTTCATAATAGGATCACACGAGTGTTTTAAGGCCTAATTATATACAGTTGCATACATTACTTTATCTACACACATATCATAACTGCAAAAAACCGTAACAGCAAAAAACCAAAAACGAATGACAACTAATGGCCGCCATGTATATTAAAAAGGTACTCTGTGATTCGATCTATCCGTCAAGACGAACGTTTTTTTTAAACCATAGACGAACGAATATAGTCCCTATTGTCATATCACTCGAGATCAAATGTCGTGCGTTTAAATTAAAAAAACATACTGAGTTGACGTTTCGTATCGATAACTGTTTTAATATCTGTGGATACTAGAATAGAGCCCAACTTGAATTTTGACAGCTGTTCCAAATTTAAATTCATAACGTCACGCGCAGTCACGAGATATCGGTAATGTGATGACCAATAAAGAACAGATTTACCTACTACCACAGACAAGAAAATTCTTATAATAACATTGGTTGTAATAATGCTCGTCATTTCCTAGGGTTTTTGAACGCGTTATTTAGCCTTTATGATATGTGTGTAGATAATAGTATTTTATGCAACTGCTATATAATGAGAGGCCTTAAAACACGAGTGTGGTTTTATGAAACGAGCGTTAGCGAGTTTCATAATAGGATCACACGAGTGTTTTAAGGCCTAATTATATACAGTTGCATACATTACTTTATCTACACACATATCATAACTGCAAAAAACCGTAACAGCAAAAAACCAAAAACGATGACAACTAATGGCGGCCATGTATATTAAAAAGGTACTCTGTGGTTCGATCTATCCGTCAAGACGAACGTTTTTTTTAAACCATAGACGAACAAATGAAGTCCCTACTGTCATATCACTCGAGATCAAATGTCGTGCGTTTAAATTAAAAAAACATACTGAGTTGACGTTTCGTATCGATAACTGTTTTAATATCTGTGGATACTAGAATAGAGACCAACTTGAATTTTGACAGCTGTTCCAAATTTAAATTCATAACGTCACGAGCAGTCACGAGATATCGGTAATGTGATGACCAATAAAGAACAGATTTACCTACTACCACAGACAAGAAAATTCTTATAATAACATTGGTTGTAATAATGCTCGTCATTTCCTAGGGTTTTTGAACGCGTTATTTAGCCTTTATGATATGTGTGTAGATAAAAACATTTACGACATGGTTTCGCGGAGTGATAACGTTATTTACTCCAATTTGTACACTGGTAGCTTCCAATGGGCAGAAAAAAAAGCACCAAACAAGAAAACGTGTAAATAGGAAAAACTTACATCAACTCCAGGCATCACCGACATTTCGCTAAAATGCTGTGATATGGTCATAGAGATGCTTCTACTCCGTCTTAATATTGAGGGTTCTGTGAAAACAAATATTATTAAAAGACAGGGTTTGATTATTTCAAAGGGTAATAGTTTGAAACTTACCGATTGACGACCGTAATGTCGGTATTGATCTGAAACCAAAATAGTTCTGATTCAATAGTCAGCGAAGGGAAGGTGCAGGTGGTAGGATATACCATCTTGCTCGCTAAGCCAGCCGCTATGCAGCAGTGCTTGCAATGTTATGTTCCGGCATGGGAAGCAAGACAGCCGGTGAAATTACTGGCACAAGAGGTATTCCACCTTAGCCCTGTGAGTTGGCACCACATCTAAGATGGAATACCTCTTGTGCCAGTAATTACACCGGCTGTCTTGCTCTCCACGCCGGAACACAACAGCGCAAGCACTGCTGCTTAGCAGCAGGATTAGCAAGCAAGATGGTAGTAGCGATCCGGACGAACCTTGCACAAGGTCCTACCACCCGCAAAAATTAAAAACGCCTTAAACGGTGGGCGAGAAAATGTACTCGTACAACATTACACGGCTTTAAAGAACCCGCGATTTTTTTTAAACTAACTTTTCCATTACAAATTGAACACTGAAAATTTAAATATGAATGGAATTAATTACTCGCAGTATCCGAGAACTTGCGTAATTAATGCGAGTGCAATGAGACCAGTTTAATTCCTGTAATTAAACAATCCTATCCGGGGTGCATGGTAAAAACGAGCCAAGTCTGCTTAATTCTACAATGTTACAAGTTTAACGTCTAATAAATAAGAAATAAGTTAGCTTTGTACATGTTAATTATTTTTTATTTCTTGCGTGCATTAATCGTTTGACGTCCATACGTAATTAGAAGTTACGAAAAAAAGTACTTGCATATTATTAATATTCAATTGACATTAGCTTGTGCAAAAAATGCGAATGTCGTGTAAAATGTGTAGGGCTTGCATTTAGAAAGTTTTTTATCACTGCATCGCTTTCAGAATTATTATTTTATTAACATAGCAATATGTAACATTTTAGCTCAACTGAACCCTGGTAAGTTGGTGAAATTAACTTGCAAGATTTAGGTAAACAAAGGCCACTAAAGATGTTCCCGAATTTTTTTGGGTTACATTTTTTCATTGACACAAACAATGCATTATCCAAACTTGGATCAAACTCCGCCGTATATTTTAGAGTATTTGAAAGGCTATTTCTAGTATCAAACCATCATATATTAAATTTTGTAACCGAAATTTCTTTCGATTTTTATTTTAAATGTTTTTAACATTCAAATTATTAAGTTAAAATTGTAATGACAACACAAAGAAAAATTAGGGCAATGGCAGGACTTGAACCTGCAAATGTCCTACCACTCGTAAATTGATGTCAATGAGTCAAAATCTAATTTAAACAAAAGTTGTCTCTTCAAAACTTCAAGTGCTGGTAATTAAGTTCATAATTAAGTATAATAAATATTTATGTTAGTCTTTAACGTATTTATTTAAAGGGCCTGGCTCTTTACAGCTCAAAAAATTTTTATGAAATGAACAAACTGGAAACCATATGAAGATATATATATATATATATATATATATATATATATATATATATATATATATATATATATCTTCATGCAAAACCCCCCCTCCTCCGCTTCCACACGAAACAATATATATGACACAGACTCCACTATATTTCACTATTTAAATGAAATTAAATCAATTACGTATGAATATTTTGATTACATTAGAAGGTACGCATTATGTTAAATAATCGTCACTTGTTTCGCCTTTGCAAGTGTCCACGCATGATCAAACAATAAAAATATATCACCATCCCAAGCAAATTAGTACATGAGCCAATTGCAAAGAAGCCATAAAATATGCCTAAGTCATTTTAATTTTGCTATTTGCATAAAATAACCGGAAAGATACCTATCAAGGCTCTTTATTGAGTTAATTTTTAACAAAGGCTTTGTAAAAAACAGACTGACAGCCTTATGAAAATCGTGCTCTGGCTATATGCTTAACTCGGTTCAAATTGATGGCGCTATTCAGTAGCCCGCGGGTGTTTTTCAACACAAAGAAGTTGGTAAAAAGAAAGCAAATTGGAGTTGCTTGGATTTCTTTAGAATATTATTATTGAAACTATCGACTTAACCAGCTTTTCTAGAAAAACCCACAGCTGCCGAACTGGAAAAATACCAAGAAACAGAGCTAACCGTGTTGCTAAAACGTTTGGAGTCTCTCAGTCTATTCAATACACTGTATTTGGTTCTTATATGATCGATTAAAAAGCAAAAAATTTGCTTAAAAATTTTAAAATATTTTTTTTGATAAAACTTTGGTTTAAACATTTTTTATATAACATAGGACGGCAAACGAGCAAGTGGGTCACCTGATGGTAAGTGATCACCACCGCCCATAGGCACCCGCAACACCAATGGGATTGCAGATGCGTAGGCAATCCAGAGAGCTAAGATGGAATACCGCTTGTGCCACACCTAATAGCACCGGCTGTCTTGCTCTCCACGTCAGAACACAACAGTGCAAGCACTGCTGCTTAGCGGTAGGATTAGCGAGCAAGATGGTAGTAGCGATCCGGGCGGACTTTACTCTAGGTCCTACCACCCGCCCACCCGGAAAACATTACCTCTGGAACTGCAAGTAAGTCAAAATTTACTTGCGACAATCAAACCGAATTTGTAGCAAATGAGTCAGCAAGGGTTGTAATTTGGTTTACAAAACGTCTCTGGCCAATCTTTTAGAAGTATCACATTACATAGTCTATCAAAGCCTCAACAGATTAAAATCAAAGGGCCCAAAATTATATACAATTGGTATTAAATCCCATCCCAAATAACTTATCGGATATTCAGTGACTCGAGAACGCTTATTTCTAGCGAATAGACCCTTTGAAGTAAGAACCGAGGACGGAGACAAACGGGCCAAGTATGGAAATAGTCATCAAAGGAACGAGCCGAGCGACAGAACGGGGATTATAAAAGTGGAAAATCTTAAAGAGGTTTTCGGAGGATTTTTTCTAAGATCCAAACTTTAATTGAATGTCAGTTTACGTCTCAATCAATGGTAAGATTGCTGTGAACGCTTTCTTGTCGTAATATATTTTTTAGAGTTTATTTTCTTGAGTTATGTGAAAGCCTAGTGGTTGTGAGTTTTGATTTAATGTTTGTATTATGAATACGAATTCTTGCATCTTACTCGAGGATGTTATAATGTATTTATTTATTATTTATCTACATATAAAGATAAGGTTTAAAGATTATTTATTCACTTTAAGAATTTACATTCACTTACATCAGAACTTAATACTAAAATCTATGTAATTAGATGCAACGAACGCAATAACAAAAACAAAAACAGATTGCATGATACTCGTCCATTGGAAAACATTTTGCCGATGCATGTTTATTTCTTAAAAAATAGGGATGATTTTTAAAAATAAATGGCGTAAAGAGTAAATAAAAACAATTGTTAGCCCATCCCACTGAATATTTTTAAAGAACACACAAGCCTGAACATGTTTTTAAAACTTTCTTACTTGCCGGTTTTTATCCGTGATCGGAGTGATTTTACATAAAACTGCAGTTTGTTTTATTTATGTATTTTTTGGAATGCCAGATGCTGACAAAATGTGTGAAACTAATTAAGGGGAACGGATAGACATCCGCACACCAAGCGGATAGACATCCGCACACCAAGCGGATAGACATCCGCAACACCAAGGAGATAGCAGATGCGTTGTCAACCCAGAGGGCTAAGATGGAATACCTCTTGTGCCAGTGATTGCAGCGGCTGTTTTGCTCTCCACGCCGGAACACAAGCGAGCACTGCTGCTTAGCGGCAGAATTAGCGAGCAAAATGGTGGAAGCGATCTGGACGGATCTTAACGATAACTCAAGACCTTAAAGATACTTGATCTGATGAGTAAAAACTCGAATTCAATGCTATAAACTTGGAATTATCCAAAAATACCAGCAGAATAACAATGAGCAATTATGGAAGAAAACAGACCCGCCTTATATCTTATTTACGTCGCAATATTTATGTTTAGAAACAACACGTGACTTGTTTTATTGTAGAGATAAAACTTCGGTACGTCTGTCGTTATTTTCCCTGCCCTTACTACGAGTTCGGAGTGAGATTTCACGATAAAATAAATGTATATTTTTCTTTTTATAACCAGAATCGAGATACGCAGAGACCGGAATTTTCTTTTGAATAATGCTAGTGATTTCTCATTTATCGATTCCTGATACATTTGACGTATCGATGCAATACAATACAGAACACAAAAGAAGATTACTAGTAGAGGTTAAGAACATGCGAACTTTATCGCTAAAGAATGATCTCTTCCAGGTAACCTTAGGGTAGCTTAAATTTTTAAGTCATCCATACATACATACACAAAGTGGTGGATAGGCGGAGAGATAGCCATGAGCCCCCGCGGCCGTGGCCCGACGATGACCACAGGGGCTCATGAGTAAGAACCACGCACTAGTCTAAAACATGAGTGTCCCGTTCATTTCAACACCTCTGAATTTCACAGCATAGTTTTATGATAAAATTCTACCTGACTTATTAAATACTAGCAGACGCGCGCGACTTCGTTCGCATTAAATTAGTAGCCTATGTCCGTCAGGGATAGTGTAGCTTTCTATATGTGAAAGAATTTTTGGAATCGGTTCACTAGTTCCAGAGATTACCTCCTACATACAATAAAACTAACAAACAAACAAAGTTTACCTTTTTATTATATTAGTGTAGATGTAGATATCGAAATTATTAAATCTACTCCTCTAACAAATGGTTGGGGCAGATTTATAACTCCCCCGGGCGCCTCGCACTTTACGCCTACTTATCATTGCGAGGCGCATGATTCCCGCTTTATTGACTCTCAGGACGTTAAGCATAAGCTAATGACTGCTGGATGGATATGAAGGGCATTGAAATATGGGGTAACTACCCCATTTAGGTTATTATGTCAAAGGGTTAGGATGAGTGGGGGATTGGAAGTTATAGATGATGGAGTCATCGTGATGTCGGATTGAGTGGTTAAAATGTGCATTGTTTGCTCTACTAATATGGACTTTAAGATTATGTTTCAACGGTACAAAAAGTATTCCATCTTAGCCCTCCGGGATGGCAACGCATCTGCGATCTACTGGTTGTGCGTATGGGCAGTGGTGATCACTTAACATCCGGTGACCCACTTGCTCGTTTGCCTTTTAAACTCCTAAAATGCAAATATTGTCAAATTTTAAAATCAACACATACAAACCTAGTCTAAGGCAATAATGACAACATACCAAAAAATCTTTGCCATAGGTTAAGTTTAGAGGGTGGAAAACATATAAAATAGAAATCGAAAGAAATTTCGGTTACAAAAATTTAATAACAAAAACGGCGCCATCTCTCGTCAGCTGACGGTAGCTGTAAAGGTACCCAGTTGAATATGATAACTTGTTAAAATGTTTCATATAGATGACACCGAGGGTAGTTGTACCCTTAAAATCAATAATGTAATTAACGACCGTAAGACGAAGCATATTGAAAAAATCGCAGGGTATGGTAGCGGTAATGTAGCAAAACTGGCAAACGCAAGGCACGGAATGCTGATGTTGCAGGTTCGAGTTCTGCCATTACCCTAAGTTTTCTTTGTGTTGTCGTTGCATAGCATTTTAATATAAAAAAGACTTTGAGATTAAAAAAATACTTAAGTTAAGTTATATTAAAATAGTACGTTAATGTGCATTCATCATCATCATCATCATCATCATCTCAGCCACAAGAAGTCCACTGTTGGACATAGGCCTCCTCCATGGATTTCCAAAGTGGTCACTTTGGAAATCCATGGTTGGAAGCAGCATGCAACCAGCGCCTTCCTGCCACCTGTATGAGGTCATCGGACCATCTTGTGGCTGGTCGTGCTACGCTGCGCTTGCCAATACGCGGCCGCCATTCGAGAACTTTTCGACCCCATTGGCCATCAATAATGTGCATTATCGGTTTATAATTTGTTCTAAACTTTCGCGATTTGCAAACATATTTATACCGACAATAGAACTTTAACGCGATAGAATCTTTGTTAATTTACCTCGAAGTTTCGATCGTGTTGCAACGGCCGCGGTCACGACAAGACTACTTCTTTTCATTAAGAAACGGTAGAAAGTACATTAAGGGACAAATTGTAGGTAAAATCAAGCTAAGGTAAGGTTAAATTAGTTGGTACTGTGACAGAATTGGCAAAAGTAAAGTTCGAGTTCCATAACCCTAATTTTTCTGTGTTGTCATTACATTAAAAAAAAAATTGTCATTGTATATTAGTTAAGTTTCTTTTGTTGTTGTCATGTTTTTTTTTCTAATTGTATTTTTCTGTATGTGTTTTAACAATATGCCTTGGTGCCTTGGACTGTAAGCCTATGTTGTGGTTATAAAATGAAATAAAATTACATAGCATTTTGATTTAATAAATTAAGTGGTTAACGATTGTATGTAGCAAATTGTAACAAAACAAGCCAAGTTGCAGGTTACACTTGTACAACTTGTTCGAAAACTCATCATCAGTTTACTAGAGAGCCAAAGTTCTAACTGTCACCAACAGCGAAATTAGTTTCAATACAGTCACTAATTTGGACTAAAACAAGAGTCGCATACTTTGCGAACTATGCGAGCAGTTCACAAAGCAGTTTGCAGCTGCTAGTGTTAAAGAGGTTGCATAAACAGCTTTGGGGCGCTCTCACACCGATGTTTCGAAGTTTTAAACAATCATGGATACGAAATAATACGTTTGCTGTTAAGAATTTAATTTTTAAAACAAGTTTTTTTGTTGGAGATACTTTTACCGACATTTCTGTCACTTTTGTTTTTTTTTTAATTTAACAGATTACATTCAAGGCAAGTACTATTTCAATTCGACGAAAATATTCTTAATATGTGTTATGGTAGAAAATAAAAGATGAATTGCATTTGCATTGAACTTTATTTATCAAGTCGATTTTTATTTTGAAAAAGGTATTATTGCTGTTGTCATTATTATTGATTTATTTTTTTCCTTTTTGTCGTCATATTTAGTGACTAGCGGACGCCTCCGACGTCGTTCGCGTAGAATTAGTAGCCTCTGTTCGTCGGGGATAAGGTCGTCGGTTATATAGTTCCAAAGATTACCTACATACATACAAACAAAGTTAAACTCTTTATTATGTAATCGTAGATGAAGATTGTTAATAATGAATTATCTTACTAACATAAGGGAATAACCCCCTTATTCATAAACGCTTCGTAAACGTTTATTAGTTAATATGTTGTATATCTTTATCTGTCATTGTGACGTTTACACTCAAAGGGACAAAACATTTGTGAGCTTAAAAAGATTGTTAACTTTTTATGAATAAGGGGGTAAGTGTTTATTTAATTTTTGTAATAAAATGTATGTGTGTGAAAGTATAAATTAGTTAATTTTATTCTAATTCTTATTGCATGTTCCGCCTTCCACATTTTTTTTATTTAGAGCTCAGGTATGGAAGCAGCTTTAGGTTGTATAATAGTGCAGAATATTTATAAGAAAGTAAAGTGTCTTGGATCTTAAAGCTCAAAGGAAGAGGCCACCTTATTTTGGTTCAGAACGTTTTATTCGCGACGATAATGGTTTATGGAATACGTATTCATAATATGAATAACGTTGTAAATTACTTCCATACTTTATGTTTATTATGTCATTATTGTGTAGGATTCAATCAAGAGTAATTTTAGGTATTTTAGTTTTGTATGGAAAAGTAACAAAAAACGAGCACGCGGGTCACCTGATGGCAAGTGATCACCCACCGCCTCCCGTAGAAATGAAAATGAAAAAAATATGTGGCAAGTAGGCCATAGGCTCTTTTACATGTCTGAATCCTACTAGAGCGCTTCGGAAAATGGAAGATTCTGCTGAGAAGAAACGCCGCAAGAAACTCAGCAGTTAATGGGAACCAACACCTTTAAAGCGGATCGCTAATCCGCTGCCGGCCGTTACCCCCCCCCCCCACTCCTCCCACTTTTTATTGTTTGTTACTCACCGAATTTTAAGCTGATTTGAGGCGGACTCTCGAAACTCCCCTATAAATGGGTATTTATTCGTTGAAGAAGTAACATCTGGAACAAAAACATAATAATCTGTATATTATGTAGGTACTTTTCTTTATGAAATAGGAAGGCAAATAAGCAAGTGGGTCACCTGATGGTAAGTGATCACCACCGCCTATAGACAACCTACTTATACTGCCTTTACCTACTTATAGTTAATGTAAGGCGACTTGAGCCACGCACACTGCTGCAAGTCATGTCGCACGCTTAGTATTAAAGTGACTCAATTCTGAATTTGATATTTCCCAAAATTAAACCCTATGTCTTTTAATTAAGGTGATATTTTGGGACGTGTATTATTCAGAAATGGGTCACTTTAATACTAAGCGTGCGATGTGTGTACAGGAGAGTTGCTTTAGAATTTTGAATTTTTTGCTTCGTTTTGTATGACGCTGTGTACTTGTGTGCGTAATCGCCCTTAACTCTCGTTACGTTATCATACTGGCATAAAGTTCTAAGAAGGCACTTTTCATAAAAAAAGAAAACATTAACATTTCAAAGGAAAACTCTGAGGCAAAGAATTACTTAACCAGTAAACAACACAAAATGGGTTCCTTTTGGCAGATGCCGACCTAACCTCAGAACTGGATGAGGGTTAGACAAAGATTTCAGACCTGTGTCAAATCAAAGTAATTACTTAGTATACAAGTACCTGAATTAATTAAAATCCTGTCTTTTATTCGTTTCAAAGTTTCACGCACTAGTGAATTATTGTAAAGCTCTCCTTAAGAAACGGTCTTTATTGATCGGACTACGAAAACTCGATTTTTGTAAACAAAATATCTTAACAGGAACGTATTTGGGACATCGTTATTTTCACGCCATGTTAAACTTGGCTACGGGATTGTTTGACGAGTGTAGTTCCTGTAAAACCTTCGTATTTCCGTTTCTTAATACAACATGTTCAGTTAGTGTAAAAGCTAAGGTACTATGGCTGAAATGATATTAGTAAAGAGCGAAACAGGTTGTGTAGTATTATTTAGTCGCAGTGTAAGGAACTTAAAAAAAAAAGTATTATAGGATTAACTATACAATCAGTCGGAATTCTGGGTCAGTATAGAACCTTGTCTATATCTAACTATGACTGACCTGACCTGACTCTGAAAACAATATTTCTGCACGCAACAGCTTTACGCTTCCTATGCATAACATATAATATATTTTTAAAATGACACATACCTATCTATTGTTCAAACTAGTATCATAGCAATAATAAAGTTTTCCTCCTCCTATGATTCTATTATAATTAACTTCCTACTTCATAACCCTTAACTTCTCCTTACCTGCGTATAAACATTCCTTCCATCTAAAGATCCTCAAGTGAACGAGTTTACCAAGTCAACTTCCAGAATCAAACATAATAATAAAACTTGGCGGCTCGACATGACATGTGACGTACTTGCCAAGTCAGTAATTGCCCAAGTTTTAATGACGTCACCGAGTTGGCTCAATCTGTTAAACTCGCCTCATTATGGTCCAAGTGCGGGCCTGTGTTTTATGGCGTATTACTGTTAGTGGTTTCCATTTACTATGACATAGGTTCTGATTAGCTGTCCTTTGGCATTACACTATAGTAAGTTACGTATGCGGCAAGCTGGTACGCGAATGGAGACCCAAAGCTGGTCGTAGGAATGTTGGCAGACAACCGAAGCGGTGGACCGACGACCTGGTAAGGATCGGGGAAAGAAACTAGATGCAGAAGGCTTAGATCGAAGAAGATGGCGTGCATTGCTAGAGATCTACTCTCAGCATTGGGTGGTACCGGACTTAACAAGAAGAAGAAGAAGAGAGTAGATCCTTCCGGATCGCTATCAACATCTTGCTTCTAAGCTACTAAGGCTAAGTGTCTCGGCGTGGAGAGCAAGACAGCCGGTGAAATTACTGGCACAATACAGACATCTTAAGCCCCTGGGTTGGCAATGCAACAGCAATCCTTGTTGTCTATAGGCGGTGGAGATTACTTACCATCAGGTGACCCACTTGATCGTTTTCCTTGCTATTTTATGAAAACAGACGTGCTACAGGCCTCAAACTTGTATAAAACTTTTTTAACTAATTCACTCTCGGTAACACATAAGCTCTTGAAGTTAGCACATTGGAATAGCAGTAAATAGGCTGGCCATATTTGTCGTAGAACGGATACAGTATTACCAAAAATATATTGTGCCACGATGTACCTGCGCATTAGACCAATTTTAATAGCGCGAGAAATTTCGATCTACCAATAATAAAGTAGAATTTTACGCGCGCTAAACTCTTGCGTTTTTATTGGTCTGTCGATTTCGCAGCAACATGGCGGCAGCCCGTGCGTCACAGTGTACGAATTGTGTAAGCGGGACAAAGCTAAGAATTCATAACAAGCAATACTCTGCCAGTTGCGCTCGCAAATAAAGTACAATATGGATTATTCACACGTTCGGCTATTGTTGGAAACCGGTCTGCGCTTCTTTGCGCAAACGAATACTGCCGATGCACAATATATTTTTGGTAAAACTGTAACTGCTGTTGCAAGCGTTGCTGTAGAGTAGAGGCTACGTCTTCTGTCGTCCAATCACTAAAAGACCGTTAAGTGTCATTTTTTCCATAACACTTCATGGTCTGCTACTGATTGGATTACAGCCTTTGCAACCATAGTGTGGACCGCTCTCCAGCCAGATAGCGAGATGACCTGTACTACAGGAAAGCAGGAAGCATTTGGATGCATAAAGCAGAGCACAGGGCTTTGTGGCGCGTCATGGGAAAGACCTATGTCCAGCAGTGAACTGCTGTGGGCTGATGAATGATGATGAGCGCATGTTTTTTTGTTACTTCCACCCAGCGCCGTCAATTGAACGCGCATGTGCGTTGTCAGTGAATGCGTTACCCCGGGTAACAACAAATAATTGCGTGTTTCGTAATCGCAGCTTAATTTACATAAATTCTCTCCTTACTCTGGAATCATTAATGAAATTACGTCTACATTCATTCATGAAGCAGCATAGTAGTTATTATTTGGTTTTCATTCAAGGGAGTAGTACGGTCAGCATCATAAATCCATATACTTTACCAAGACGTCAAAAATATCTATACACCTTCATGTCACTAAACATAAGGTCGATGTATACATACACGTACGTATGTATATATGTATGTAAACTCTTTATTGTACATAAGCACTTACAAATACACAGAAACAAAAATAAGAAGTGGTACAAAGGCGAACTTATCACTTAAAGGGATCTCTTCCAGCTAACCTTTGAGTAAAAGAGAGAGGATTTACTTAGGGTGAGATATACAAACAATACAACTACCTATGTACAAGGAAATAAAATCAGAATCGGGATAAAGTAAACTTAAACTAATAAGGACATAAAATAGAGATAAATACCATAAACAAAATACACATAAGAACATATTTTGGTCATATTTTGGCGCTATGGCTTTTTTTTTTATACAACATAGGAAGGCAAACAAGCAAGTGGGTCATCTGATGGTAAGTGATCACCACCGCCTATAGACACCTGCAACAGCAAAGAGAGTGCAGATGCGTTGCCAACCCAGAGGGCTAAGATGGAATACCTCTTGTGCCAGTAATTACACCGGCTGTCTTGCTCTCCACGCCGGAACACAACAGTGCAAGCACTGCTGCTTAGCGGCAGGATTAGCGAGCAAGATGGTGGTAGCGATCCGGACGGACCTTGCACAAGGTCCTACCACCCGCAAATATAAATAACCCGGCTGTACTCGTATATATATAAGTATTTACAGCTGACCGTGCCAAAGGAGAATGGGCAAATTGTCCCAAGTGCTGTATACAGTTGTGCTATATCTTATTAGAAAGCTCTCAATAAGAGCTTAATTTTTTTATATGACAGCAAAACCGAGATGTTTGCAGGGAAAAAGCTACAGCCCATTTTATACCTCACTTTGTACTAGCAGTTGTATGAAAAGTATCTGTAAAATCATTTTCGAGATATAGCCGAAAGATTTTAACCACGCATTACTGAGGCCACTAGAAGTAAAAAACGTAATGGGAGCATAGGTCTAATTTGGTGTTTTTTTTTTTTTTTCATACAAAACAATGATTAATGCTGCAGACACCTGGTCTTCGAAACATAGCCTATGATGATCCTTACACCGAGTACTACACGTCCATACTACTCACTATTGTATACAAGGGTTGGGACAGCGCCCATACAAAAATGCCCATTCACCTTTTAGAGAAAAATTATGTTTTCAGAGGGAATGTTAAGCACTACTCTATAAATTTTGGTACCTTACTCCCTTATTCATAAAAACTTAACAATATTTTTAAGCTAACAATGTTTTGTCCCTCGAGGGCAAACGTCACAATGACAGATAAAGACATAAAAAGTGTTAACTAACAAACGTTTACGAAGCGTTTACGAAAAGGGGGGTTAGTTTGCGAGTATCTGGTAATTTTTCTGACATTTATAAGCTTTCTGTAAGCCTATTGGAATAAACATTTTTAACGATGACTTTATCAAAAAATGTGACAGAAAAAGCTGTAATTTTTGATTGAGTTGACTTAGAAGCTTGCTCTTACACCTTAAAAAAATTAGAAATACAAATAACTTGTTAAAAGTTTCATATAGATGACACCGAGGGTAGTTGTATCCTTAAAATCAATAATGTAATGACCGTAAGACGAGGCACATTGAAAAATTCGCAGGGTAGGGCAGCGGCAGTGTGGCGAAACTGGAAAACGCAAGGCACGGAATGCTGATGTTGCAGGTTCAAGTCCTTCCATTGCCCTAATTTTTCTTTGTGTTGTCATTATAATTTTAATTTAATAATTGAATGTTAGAAACATTTGAAAAATAAAAATCGAAAGAAATTTCGGTTACAAAAATTTAAAATTAGAAATAATTATCTAGGGATATTAGTATTATGTACTTTGTGCTAGGGACAAATTCACACCAGTCGACCTAGTCCCAAACAAAGTAAAGCTTATACTATGGGTGCTAGACAACGGATATACATACTTATACATATAAATTAAAAAAACTGTAGACCTTAGCGTTTGCTATCAAGTCCAACAACTACACCCAATCCTGATAAAAAAAAGAGTCCTATCTAACCCACTGACGAGATGTACAGTAGAGGAAAATATATTCACGTACCACCTTAGAACCCTGTCGCAATGACACGACGCGTTAAACACCACGCTATGTCATACAAATGTCATGCGTATGTCTCTTCGACTAGGTATAGTCGACCAAGTAATTGCTTGACCACTTTTGAACCTTATCCCTTTGTAATACGGTCGAAAAGTGGTCAAGCAATTTCTTGGTCGACTATACTACGGTGGTATGTGAATGTATTTCTTTGACTGTACAAGTAGGAACATCTCGTGCAACATTTCTTATAGGAATAAGAATTCCGTTTTCCTCTTTTGAAATACATGAAAACCTACAAACCAGTCCCCACGAAAATAATACCGTTACTCTGAAAGACGAGTCTTTTGAAAAGATTAAAAAACTTTATCTAGGCTACATCTCACTCGGGCTATTCACGGTCCCTCAAAGACACAACTTGTATACGAGCTGCTTTGTACAGTGCAAGCAGCTGGCTGGAGAGTAAACATTAACTTCTATGCGGTTAGTAGCTCGACTCGCTCGGGCGGCATTATTGTGAATCTGCTTGGCCTAAATATTGTTTATTAATTTTGTTGGGCATACTATTTTAACAGTAGGTAATTAATTACCAATGCTATTATAATGCATTGATGTACAGTGTCATATTAAATGACAGCAGAAAAACGGCCTGACACAAGAATATAGGTTGGCGCCAATGTTACAAATGCAAATTTTTAGTTTACCATTTATAGTCATTGGATTTACAACTTTACGTCTAATTGAATAAAATAATAATTTATTAAGTTTCGTTGCAAATAGGTTTTTTTTACAAAATAATAACATTGACAGCAGCGCCGTCCGTCCGACAGACTGACAGCGCGAGCGATCGTCGATTTAGTGTACTTTTCTTACTTTTCTCCTACTTTTGATGCGGCCATTTTTTAAACGCTGAGTAGAAGTCCATTACTTACAGGTCAGTGTTAATTATCTACATGAGGTACTAGAAGTAGAATTACTTATTATAGAAATAGTGTTAGTTTTTTTAAATGTATGAATGTATTTTTTCTTGTTATTAAAATCGATGACATGGTACCTATTGATCAGATCATCGTATGTCTTATAGTTTCAGACTTTCCCATACTGACCGATCTAAATGAGCCAACCTGTATATACACGGCATTGTTTTTGCGAAGTAGCAAGGTAATCTGTTCCATTAAAATGCTATGTAATGACAACACAAAAAAAAATTAGGGTAATGGCAGGACTTAGCGGTAATGTGGCGAAACTGGCAAACGCAAGGCACGGAATGCTGATGTTGCAGGTTTAAGTCCTGCCATTACCCTAATTTTTCTTTATGTTTTAATTACATAGCATTTTAATTAAATAATTTGAATGTTAAACACTTAAAAATAAAAATCGGTAGAAATTTCGGTTACAAAAATTTTATTTGTTCCAGTTTATTACAACAGATATTGAAGCATCCAATTATCATTGAAGTATCTTGGCGCTCGGAACTGTACTGCCCCGGTTAAGTCGGTCCAGTCGACTATAACAAACGACTAGCGACAACATTTTACTACTACAAAAACTGACTTCAAAATATGTGGCTATAGTATTTCGTACGCCTTGGCTACTTGCCAACATTTTTCATCCCTGGCAACGTAAAGAGACGTAAACAACCCCATTTAGCTATTTATCCGTTCATCTCTCTTTATGACCAGCTCGTAATGGAATCAACAAGTGAACGGGTACGACGATGACCGCATGGCCTAGAGCAGCGTTTTTTAATATTTCTGAATACGTGACTCGTTCGTCCGGATCGCTACCGCCTTCTTGCTTGCTAATCCAGCCGCTAAACAGAAGTGCTTGCACTGTTGTATTCCGGCGTGGAGAGCAAGACAACCGGTGAAATTACTGGCACAAGAGGTATTCCATCTTAGCCGTCTGGGTTGGCAACGCATTTGCAATATACTCGGTGTTGCGGGTGTCTATGGGCAGTGGTAAACACTTACCATCAACCATGACCCACTTGCTTGTTTGCCTTCCTATGTTGTATAAAAAAAAAGCAATGGTTTCCAATATTTAAAAACGCCTATGCATTAAAAAAAAATCCGGCGACTAGCTAAGACAGTAATAATGTGGCAAAAGGGCGGCCGCACTCTGAAGAGTGATTCTGTAATCGTACCAGGCCCCCAATTCTGGCGCTCATCGAGATTAATCTGACAATCGAGATGTGTCAAAATATGACAGATTTTGAAGGGATTTGATATCTCTTTTTGGCTTATCTCGAGTGTAAGTTCATCTCAATTGACGCGAGAATTGCCACGCCCTTGCTCTAACGCTAGCTCGAAAGAGCGAGTTAAAGCGGTGCATTGATGGCAAGTTCGACTCTAATACACTAAGAGAATAAGGGAGCAGCTCTGGGTATTTTTATTTTGAACGCGACTCCCTTAACATGGTTTTGGTACCCCTCTGTGGCCTTAATATGACCAGCCCAGGATTAATTTATCCGTCACTGCGTCTATATTAAGCGGATCACTCTTGTTTGCCCGAATTTCAATTGCCATAATTGTATCATTTGCCATAACGTTCAGTTTCCCTAAAGACTTTCTTTGTAAAACAGAAGTTTTCAGAATTGTTATAAAACAAACCTAACCTAACCAAAGGGCTATCGAGGGTATTAAAAAATTAACTGAATGGTTTACGGTTTTAGAAAAAGTGGCTTTCGGGCAAATGAATATTATGACAAACGACACGGTTATGGCAATTGAAATTCGGGCAAACGATATGATGTGCCATTAAAAATAAATAAAAATAAATAAATATCTCGGGACAATTTACATCAATTGACCTAGTCCCAAACTAAGCAAAGCTTGTACTATGGATACTAGACAACGGATAAACATACAAACGTACTTAACGCCGATAACACCTCCACGGAGCGGGATACCTTTTTAATAAGACATACTATAGAGATATAGAGCTCGTGGCACTCTGACACTCGAATCACTCAAACAATTAATGTATTATCAATTATAATGTTTAAATAAACGTAAAACATACGAATGGAGTCAGATTTATTCACGGTTCCAACATATAGATAAATACATACTTAAATTTAAATAACATCCATGACTCAGGTACAAACATTCGTATTCGTCACATAAATATTTGCCCATACCAGGATTCGAACCCGGGACCTCTTGCACAGTAAGCAGACACATGTGCCACTGTGCCATACAGGTCGTAAACTAGTGTTATAAGAAAGGGACGCAAATAGAGATAAACTTTGTAAATAAATTGATAAATTGTTAAAGTCTTGCAATTTGAGACATGTGTTCGTAATTTTCAAATTGCAAAACTTATTTAATCAAGATTCGAGAATCCACTCACTGTGGAATCTTCTAAGAATATAATGTTGTTTCTTCAGCTGTTGCAACTTTACCTTTCGTAGCATTTTTTTTTGTGGCATCAATGTCTCAAATCGTAGTCCTCGCGAGAGGTACGGGCGACTACGATTGCTTAGCAAGTAAAATGAATAGATGTATCGTAAGGGTTATTATGAAGATCGAAGGGTCCATCGGCCCGTGCGACGACTCCGGTCGGCAGTTCAAACCACCACCAAAAGTCATTCAGAACGGTGCACCCTTCGATCGTAATTTACTTTGCTTATAATTATAATATGAATATGAGTATGATCTAAAGGACTAGCCCTAGTGGTTGCCACAAGCTTAGTCACTCGGTCTGTTTGGCTTAGTTAGCAAAATACCTTTATCTACACATATATCATAAATGCTCTATAATGCGTTCAGAAACCGTAGGTAATGACCAGCATTATAACAACCAATATTATTATAAGAATTTTTCTAATTTGTTTCTATATTTGTTCGAATTCATTTTTTATTACATTATTTTAATGTGTACAGTCTATAGATATTTAATAGGGACCTAGCACTAGTAGCTAGTAGCAATGCAGGTCATTGCCCTATGGCTTCTGAACCCATCATAGAGTACTTATGATATGTGTGTAGATAAAGTAATGTATGCAACTGTACATAATTAGGTCTTAAAACACTCGTGTGATCCTATTATGAAACTCGCTGACGCTCGTTTCATAAAACCACACTCGTGTTTTAAGACTCCTCATTATGCAACAGTTGCATAAAATACTATTCGTAGCATATCGTCTTAAATAATGATATACTTTTTATCTTATTAATAAAATGGATCACTCACGTATTTTTGCGTCGGGAAATGCCCGACATGTATGTAGTTTCATGTTAAAAATTACTTTTTATCTTTTTTTTTGTCTACATAGTATAAAACGAAATCGCTATTCATTCCTATCTGTCCTTATATCTTTACCCGCTTACTCCCACCAAACTACGCAACGGATTCTCACTGGAAAAAAGGGATAACCGAACTAGTTTGGTGACTCATGATTTTGTTTTTTTTTATACAATATAGGAAGGCAAACGAGCAAGTGATCACCACCGCAACACCAAAGGGATTGTAGATGCGTTGCCAACCCAGAGGGGTAAGATGGAATACCTCTTGTGCCATTAATTGGACCGGCTGTCTTGCTCTCCACGCCGGAACCCAACAGTGCAAGCACTGCTGCTTAACGGCAGGATTAGCGAGCAAGATGGTAGTAGCTATCCGGACAGACCTTGCACAAGGTCCTACCACCCGCAAATTAGTGGTAATTAAAGTTCATTTAAATTAGCAAAACTATTTACTACTGATAAACATTTGATGGTTTATTTACAAATCAAGGTTTAAGTAAGGTGTTTCAATAGTTTAATTGTCATTCCTTTTGCGTAATAGGTAAACAAAACTTTGGTTACGTATAATTTTTTCAGTGTTTATACGGTTTTCACTGTCATTTGGAGTTTTTTTTACGAAAGGTGTTTGTGTATATCACATCCTATTTGTATAAATTTTCGCGATTTTTACACATACTTATATTACGTTTATCGGGACTTGGGTGCTATGCGTGTGGTAGGACCTTGTGCAAGGTCCGTCCGGATCGCTACCACCATCTTGCTCGCTAATCCTGCCGCTAAGCAGCCGTGCTTGCACTGTTGTGTTCCGGCGTGGAGAGCAAGGCAGCCGATGTAATTACTGGCACAAGAGGTATTCCATCTTAGCCCTCTGGGTTGGCAACGCATCTGCACTCTCTTTGTTGTTGCAGGTGTCTATAGGCGGTGGTGATCACTTACCATCAGGTGACCCACTTGCGTGTTTGCCCTCCTATGTTGTATAAAAAAAAAAAACTTAAACGCGATAATAAACTGTTCATTTATTTACCTCGACGTTTCGGCCGCATTGCAGCGGCCGGGTCACGAGCAGACTCAACTGCTGCTGCTGCGTGCAGTACCTTTACCATGAGTACAGTGCATCTAGCCGTAACCGTACTCGCTAGCGACGGCGTCAACTATTTGTATGGGGAATTGTACAGCGCCTCTAACGCTCACTTAGAGAACTAAAAATCGCTAGTATGAGTCCCACGGTACATTACCTATCGTAATCTAATCGCTAGTGACTAAAGTTTTGTAGCTGTTGCCGTAGAATATTGGTACCATGAGTCACAAATCTGACACATGTCATCGAAAAATACGGTATCGACTATGGTTAACTCTTTTACTGACACATGGGATCATATTTAACCGCTATCGACTGTAGTAACGTAATATGAATTTTCGATAGAAACTCATGGTAATGGTACTGGTCGGCTCGTGACGCAACGTCGAGGTAAATAAATAAACAGTTTATTATCGCGTTTAAGTCCCGATAAACGTACACCCCCTAATTGTACCCAAGCAAAGCCGGGACGGATTGCTAGTTAAAGATAAATTGCATCGAAAACTGATTTCTACCAAAATATTCCAAAAACGATGGCCGAAAGACAGCAAAAAACAGCCTACCTCCCCGAAATAAATTTAATTAAAAATTGAACTGCATAAATTTTGGCAAACAATCGTGGATCGGGATTTCAATTTATTCCTGGATCTAGATTACGGAATTTATCATACGGAAATTAAAAAACATGAAACGACATCCAAAATTGTTTATAATTGGAACAGGGAGTTAACTAGTTTACAGTTCAGTCGTCCACACTGAATTCTCGGTCACTGTAAAACTATTTCGCAATAAATAGTAGAATGATTATTCAAAGTAAATGTGTCACTATTACAGCGATGACTTATTGCGACAAGGTTGTACCATGGCCCAATATTTTTTTTGGTGGACTGTTATGCTTTGTAAGTATTTATTGTTATCTTTTTTTTTGTGTACCTATGTGTGTATGTCATGTACTATTGTGATAATTATGTATATTGCACTGTAATCTGTTTTGAAACGAGAAGAAAAGAAAAAAAACTGCTGAATTTCTTGCGGCATTTCTTCTCAGTAGTATCTTCCATTTTCCGAAGCGCTAGTAGATTCAGACATGTAAAAGAGCCTATATGGCCGAATTGCAAAATAAATTTTTCATTTTCATTTTCATTTTCAAGTAATCGGATTACAGTCAAAGACACATTTAGGTCACAATTAAAGTCACAACTAAGAGAAGGGTAAAACGGGACCCTATTACTAAGACTCCGTTGTCCGTCCGTCCGTCTGTCACCAGGCTGTATCTCAAGAACCGTGATAGATAGACAGTTGAAATTTTCACAGGTGATGTATTTCTGTTGCCTCTATAACACCTAATACTAAAAAGCAGAATAAAATAGTTATTTAAGGGGGCTCCCATACAACAAACGTGATTTTTTTTGCTTGTTTTATAGATAATGATACAGAACCCTTCGTGCGCGAGTCCGATTCGCACTTGGCCGGTTTTTTTGAGTACTTTATGATGTGATGACACTAATAACGTTTCTGGTCCAATTGAAACAGAACGAAGGATTCGGGTTTGTATTTTAGCTAGTTATGTATGTTTTAAATTTTAAGCTTTATACTTATGGTGAGAAAATATTTTATTTGGATCAAGCAAAAATGGATCTTGTGTCAATGTCACAAAGACTGTGACATCTAAAAGGTTTTCACTTTATCTTTACCTCTAGTTGACTTTTTTACAACAAATTAAACTTTAATTTTCCGCAGATAATGGCTGCGCTGTGGTTACATCGTAAACTAGAAAATGTAGAGTTGTTTAACCATTATAAACAACCTGAATAAATTATTATATCTTTGCGAGTAACTGGATGTTTATAAATACGTGGAGAATGCCTGACGTTCTGCGAGGCGATGGATGACCGTCCTTCTTTTGTCTATGTTAATACTTAAAATATTTAATAACCTGTTTTTATTTGTCATGCTCTATGTACATATTATGTGCCATGAATTTCACAGTGTCTTAGGTTATACTGTAATACTGTGTAATTATCTGAATAAATAAATACTAAATTAGGCACTTACTTAGGTTAATACTGAGGTTTATTCTCTTATTCTCTTGCCACACAACTTATTCATATGCATGTTCATTAAGCAAAAAACAAGAATAAACTGAAAATCAGTGCTGAGTAACAGTTTCAAAACTGGAGCAAGCATTTTGCTGAGTATATTTTTCCTCTTGCCGCAATTTAACAATGTTTAATTGATCTAGGTCTTCAAAAGTTGTACAGGCTGAGGCAATAAATGATTTTTCTTTCTTCCTTTCTAATACTTAGATTTATATAAAATTATTTGTTTATTGGCAAGTAAAAATTGAATACCCTAATTTTGTATTCTTTATCCGATACTAGCAACCCACCCTAGCTTTACACGGTTACAATTAGGGTGTAATTTATATAGAAACCTTCTTGAAACAATTCGTTAAATAACAGTGAAAACCTTATCAAAATCCGGTGCGTGGTTTAGAAGGAGAAGCCGGCGGAAGATGTGAGGACAGATATAGGCGGATAGCGACTTTCTTTTATTCGTATTATGTAAAGATTTGTATGGGTTTAATTTTAAAGCAATCTAAAGATGGAAAATGAAAATGAAAAATTTATTTTGCAAGTAGGCTATATAGGCTCTTTTACACGCCTGAATCTATTAACGCTTCGGAAAATAAAAGATACTACTAAGAAGAAACGCCGTAAGAAACTCAGCAGTTTAATTTTTTTTCTTCTTTAGGAGTCTCATTACTAAAATTAAATCACGTATTACATTTACTCGTCGTTTGTTACATTTGGTCGTCCTTAAAACCAATACAATTACATGACTTAAAGTTCTAAATAATTCATCACTCACCAGAAAATAAAAGCAAGGAAAATATCATCCAGAAACACACATCCATTTTATCAAAATCCACTCACTTCTCCTACCAATTGTCACATTAGTAAAAACTTTTTGCTGTACGTCACGCGAGTTCCCGCGTTTTTGGAGGGAGGGCGCGTGCAACCCCTCCGACGGTTAAGAGTGAACTGAGGGTAGCAACGACTTCTACTACGAGTTTTGTTTTTTTAAGAATGTTTGAAAATGGAATCTCGTTTAACAGCCAAATTTAATTTAGAGAAGGCGTTTAGCAAAAACGACAAGTTTTTCGTTTATTTTTTCAGAAACGTGAGTGGGTTCGTAATGTGGTTACGCTTTTTAACGGAGGAAACATTTATTCGTTATATTGGTGGTATTAGTATATACGGTATTGTAGATAAGTAAGTGAATGTGATAATATTTTCCAAGCGTTTTTGGAACAGCTTAAGTTAATTATGCAATTAAAACTACGAGTATTTTCGAATCGTGACTTTTTCGACAGACAGTGATAGATAAGTTATGACGCCTGTATTATTTACATGTGACACACAATAAAGTGATTGATTGATTGACTGACAGTGTGCTCCCTTTGAGAAACAAGTCATATAAGTCATCATGTCATCTCTTAAAGAGAAGAAAGGTTGACTTTGAACTTTAGCTGTGTATAAATTAAAGCTGAAATGGCGCTTAGACAATGTTCGGTTGCAAACGTAACAACTATATCGGATATATTTATCCATTAAAATTACTGGGAATAAATTAAAAATTTTCATGGGTTAGAAGATTTTCTCGGAACCATGTTTTTGAATAATAAAAAATAACAATAATAACCCTCCATTCTGGCGCTAGTCGGGTAATTATTGCTTATTTAAGTTTAATAAAAATAACGCCGAACAGCTGTTTCTGGGTAGGGTGTCCATGGGATGGGATGTCACTGGATTTTTTAAAGATATTTTTTTAACCTTTCTATTTAAGTTTTAACCTTGGTAAGGGAAACAGGTTACAGCTGTACTCGAGTGGCGGGATCATCTTTATTTCCCGCCTGAGATGGTTCAGCATCCAAGTCGAGTGTCGCTTTGATGATTAAAAAATACGTTACAAATTCAACGTCCAATTTTGTTCACTTCCTCAACGTTATAATTTTCCGAGTTTCATATCTTTCTATAGCGAGGCTTCGTCGTTCACGAACTTAAGACATAACTACACGTCGTTATCAAAGGCGCAACTATGATTTGACAGTACTGAGAATCAGATTTGGCAGCGGCGCAGTGTGGCGAAACTGGAAAACGCAAGGCACGGAATGCTAATGTTGCAGGTTCAAGTCCTGCCATTGCCCTAATTTTTCTTTGTGTTGTCATTACAATTTTAATTTAATAATTTGAATGTTAAAAACATTTTAAATAAAAATCGAAAGAAATTTCGGTTACAAAATTTAGTACTGAGAACTTAATTTTATGGGTGGTAGCACCTTGTGCAAGGTCCGTCCGGATCGCTACTACGCTATCTTGGTCGCTAATCCTGCCGCTAAGCAGCAGTGTTTGCACTGTTGTGTTCCGGCGTAGAGAGAAAGACAGCCGGTGCAATTACTGGCACAAGAGGTATTCCATCTATGCCCTCTGGGTTGGAACGCATCTTCAAACCCCTTGGTGTAACAAGTGTCTATGGGCGATGGTGTTTACTTACCATCAGGTGACCCACTTGCTTGTCTGCCTTCCTTTTTATATAAAAAAAAAAACTATACAACAGTTTTTCGGTACGTGTAAATAAGTAATGTGTGGTCTTATCGATCCAGCCATAATTGTGCAACAACCCTCAGGGTCTCATTGTGTTATTCTGTTTCCATGTAAACTAGAAATTAACATTTAGTCAATTAATATGAACTATCCGCAATAAATATTTCTAAATCGTTGTCACTGTATCACGCTAGTGAATGATTGGGGTTAGTTCGGCAGTCAGTTTGAAAACTTGCTACTACTTGCTTCATGTTGCTCTTGTTTAAAAACTTTGTATTGGAAAGCTAGTTACCTCATATTTCTTTTGTTCTGTGCACGGCGGTGTTTGGTGATGTACAATAAAGCACAAAATTACCTTCTATTCGAAACTGTATGTTCACTGAATTGAATTAACTTCAATGAACGTGGAATTAAATTGTATGGTTTTATTTTGTGTGTGATGTTGAATTCATTAAAATCGAATGGCTGTCTTCTATTATCTATAATGTTATATAAAATAAAATATTCGAAATGTTATTTGGTTCATTTCACAAATTATGTAACTACCATCCGGTATGAAAACGGTTATCAATTTTTTTTTTGATGTAAGCATGTGTAAAGGACTTCTATGAAGAAAAGTGAAGTTTTTTTTTTATGAAATAGGAAGGCAAACAAGCAAGTGGGTTACCTGATGGTAAGTGATCACCACCGCCTATAGACACCTGCAACAACAAAGAGAGTGCAGATGCGTTGCCAACCCAGAGGGCTAATGCAATACCCCTTGGGCCAGTAATTGCACCGGCTACCTTGCTCTCCACGCCGGAACAGAACAGTGCAAGCACTGCTGCTTTGCGGCAGGATTAGCGAGCAAGATGGTGGTAGCGGTCCGGACGGACCTTGCACAAGATTGAAGTTTGCTGTTGAGCATCAGCAATGCGTTGCAGGCTATACTTTCCAGAGGTCCATATAAACAAATTAGAGGAAATTACCTCACAACTCGTCGAAAACAACCCGCGCGCTTTTTCGGAGTAGCAAGGTTTTTCAATTTGTTCCAATTTGTTGAGCATTTTGGTCCTATGTTTTACGTAACACAAAAACTTGGCTGCTATTGTTGACCTTAGCCTGTAACGTTTAGGTACTAAAGTAATTCTGTATCAAAAAACCTTGTAAAATGTAAATTTTCCAAGCAGAGATAGCAACAAATATACGCCATTCGTTCAAGTAGCGAACGGTCCTACTATTAGATCCAGTGGCCCGTTTCACTAAGCTACAAGTTACAATTTTACAAGTCTAAACCGGCAACATTGGTCAATAATGACCAATGGCAATGGGCATAATGCCCAATGTTGCCGGTTTAGACTTGTAAAATTGTAACTTGTTGCTTCGTGAAACGGGCCACAGATGATGCCTCGTACAGAGTCGAAACGCGCTTCGATCGTGTTGTTTTAGTGTTTAGTGGTGGTGGTGTATAGTTGAGTCTGTGTGATATATGTATGTTGTTTCGTGTGGAAGCGGAGGAGTGTTGATTTTTCCATGAAGATATATATATGTCGCACAGACGCAGCTATCTTGCACGAGCACGGGACTGGAGTATCAAGGTAATTTGTTCCAGTTTGTTAGCAACAAATATATTATAGCCAAAAACATCTGAACTCGACTCTATTGTCAAATTTAGTAATTATCTTTATTCCAAAAAACGTACATTTAAATAAAATAAATATACAAAAACTAAAAATCAGGACCCGGTTTCGTCAGTAGATTTTCACAAAAAAAAAATGGGATCCACAACAAGTTTCGTCTAAAATTAACCTTACTAACTTATCCTAATAAAAAATACCTGCCGTGTGTCCTGCCTGGTTCAAAAGTTCACATTAAACTGCCAGCATTGCCTCGCTGGATGGCAATAAAAACTTGCTGCTTATAAAATAGAATAGAATGGAACCATTTATTTCAGGCTGCATAGGCCCATACAAAAAATACCTTAAAGACTAACATACACATATAAATGCTTACTGTCAAATACCTACGTTTAGGCGTGTACAGTGAGTTCACTAACATACCTATATATCTACTTTTCTGTACAGCTAGTATGGCAAAGTGCGAACTTGAGTTGGGGCACTGACTGTACTCACAGATTGTTTTGACCACCGTACCCGCTTTGAAATATTTGATGTGGACTGTACAAAATTTCAATGTTCGGAACTTTTTGATCGCACCTAAAGTGCCTCCTACGGCAAAGTAACCGTCAAACGTGAAACTCGCAGACTGTCATATGGCGGGCTGTCATTACTCTGTGCTAGTACTTAGCCGAGGAAATGACAGTCGCAGGTGCTCCCACCGCCAGCTGCTAATAGCTTTTAGACAGCAAGCCTTTGGCTAGTGCTGTCACTGAGTGTATCGATAATTTTATCGATATATTTTATAATAAATATAAAAGTTGACTAACAATATTCATGATCTTCTCGTGTTTGAATTTTGCACGGTTTAATTCAGGAAACAGAAATTACTGTCACACTAAACCAGGGTCTTGTTTTTGCTGCATTTCTTGATATACCTACCAAAAAGTTTGCGTTTTCTGTTGAATTTTTGTTTTGTGATTCTGATTTACTTGCTAATTAATAATCATGAACATTTAATCCTAAGTGAAACCTCGTTGCAATATTTAATTACAGTATTATTACAAAATTTGTGACATTTATAATTAAAAGACAATACGATACGATTTGTTACGAAAAAAACTATAATGGCCTGGAATTAAAATTGGTCAACGGACTAGCTTAATGCAACACTAGAACATTTCTTAGCTGAGAGTGAAGGAAAGAGAGGAAGAGATAGAAAGAGATTTATATAGAGAGAGATATTTTCCGTTGGAAGTCATCGTTAAGAATCTAAACCACTGCTTTTTCTAACTTTTAAAACTTTGATAACTTGAACTATGCAACATTACACGAAGCTAAATGCCCAAGTTATCCTTATTTAATAAATAAAAACAAAGGAAAAATGCTTTTTATTTTTGCATTTACAAAATAAATTTTTGAGTGATTACTCATAGAAAATATTATGTCGCTCGGAGATACAATTGTATTGAAGACAATTCACAAAAAAATACAATTCTAACGACATAAATTTATCTATATTTAACATTTAAAACTTTTGTCGTTCAGACACGTTTTTATTAATTGCCTAACAAGTATTGGCAACACTAATGAAACGCCTGGCCTAAAAAGTAACCATTTTCTAAATCGGACTCGCTTATTCCTATTTTTGTTGATAGTTATAGATACTTCACAATTTTTACCCTGTCGATACTTCATTACATCGACAACCCGTTATCCCAGTCACATCCCTACGCGATTACAAAGATGATGTACAGTAATGGGCCCGTACCATCTGCAGCAACAAACGAGAATTAGCTCACACGAGTTTGCTCAAATCGGTACATGTGGGGAATTACGACTTAATTAAATATGGGGACAATTACGGAACTTCGAGTCTGTATACATTCGACTAATGCACATGGCTGTATTTAACTCAAAATCACAGTAAGAACAAAAGTCGTCTCTCCTGTGATCAGAAGTTAACAACTTAGGTACAGTCTTCCAATTCGGTTTATAGGCCACTGTAGAACCATTTCACAATAAACATCATAATAAATTCTGAATAAATGTGATATACCTCAACGAAGTCATATTGCGACGACGTTCTACAGTGGTACATAGAATTTATACTGCACAAAGAATTTATAGTATTAATTTATAGCAAAAGCAGGCACGAAACCTTTTAATATTTAAATGAACCACAGATTTAACACTTTTAATAGATCTAAGCTAGGCCAGGCGTCATATAGTCCGATGTAGACTCTACTGAAATGTCTATATAAATAGACAGTTTAGTAATTGTTCTTCTTGTTGTAATCCGTCGTAACTTTCTGGGTTCACAACGCATCTGCAATTTCCTTGGCGTTACAGATGTCTATGGGCAGTGGTTATCACTTACCATCAGGTAACCACGTTCTCGTTTGTGTTCCTATAAGAAAAAAAGCCAATAAATACTTAAAAGAACGTCCCATTGAAAACAATAACAAGTACATTCCAATATTTTCTCCGTTCATAAATCCGTGCTCTCTCGGGGATTTCCCGCGATCCTAGTCCCGTCGGGCCTATTTCTCTTCATGTTTTATTCATACCTATCCTTCTCGTATCGGAATAAGTTGGAAACTTAAGTTTTTTTATTAAATATTGGTCAGTACACATAGCAGGGCATTTAGCACGGAGAACTGATGGCCAATGGGGTCGAAAAGTTCTCGAATGGCGGCTGCGTATTGGCAAGCGCAGCGTAGGACGACCAGCCACAAGATGGTTCGATGACCTCATACATGTGGCAGGAAGGCGCTGGTTGCATGCCGCTTCCAACCGGTCACTTTGGAAATCCATGGAGGAGGCCTATGTTCAACAGTGGACTAGCACTTTTTTCCCTACTCTTAATTTCGGTTACGCTTTAACCATGAACCTGGATTTGGCAGGTTAATGTATTAACATTGGGGTGACTGCTATTTGATAATTGTAACCCAGGGGAATTTGACCAAGAGGATCATGGTTACACATTAATTTAAGGCTGCCTAGCACCAAAAAGTTAAAAATGTTTATTAAAACGCTAAATCATTTCAGAACCAGTACTGTAAGTTTTTTATCACAACAAACGTCTTTTACAAACAGGTTAAACATTTCCAATGGCTTAGATTGTTTATTTAATCTACACTAATCTACACTAATATAATAAAGAGGTAAACTTTGTTTGTAATTTTGTTAGTTTGTTAGTTTGTTTGTATGTAGGGGGTAATCTCTGGAATTACTGAACCGATTTCAAAAATTCTTTCACAGATCGAAAGCTACACTATCCCTGACGGACATAGGCTACATTTTATTTTGATAAAAAAAAGTTTTTAGCTTTAAATTTTAATATCTGCAAATCAAGTCAGTTAGTTACATACGCAAAATGGCCGCTTTACCGGCCTGCGCTGAGCAAATTAATGGATGGCTCATACTAAAATAATTTTTAATCATTAAAAAGTCAGTCAATAATCAGTCAGTCAGTCTGTTAGATTGTCCGTCTGTCTGTCTGTCGGTACAGACAAACAGATAGCTGTCAGTCAGTTTGTCTGTCAGATTGTCCGTCTGTCTGTCAGTCCGCCCGTCCGCCCGTCTGTTTGTCCGCCCGCCCGTCCGTCCGTCCGTCCATCCATCTGTCTGTCTGTTTGTCAGTCAGTCTGTTAGATTGTCCGTCTGTCTGTCTGTCCGCCCGTCCGTTCGTCCGTACGTCCGTCCTTCCGTCTGTCCGCCCTTCCGTCCGTCCGTCTGTCTGTTTGTCCGTCCGTCCGTCCGTCCGTCCGTCCGTCCGTCTGTCAGTCCGTCCGTATGTCTGTCAGTCCGTCCTTCCGTCCGTCTGTCCGTCCATCCTCCCGTACGTCCGTCCATACGTCCGTCCGTCCGACCTTCCGTCCATCTGTCTGTCTGTTTGTCAGAAAAAATTTCAGTCAGTCTGTTAGATTGTCCGTCTGTCTGTCTGTCC
Source organism: Ditula angustiorana (assembly GCA_963691745.1). Taxonomy (NCBI): domain Eukaryota; kingdom Metazoa; phylum Arthropoda; class Insecta; order Lepidoptera; family Tortricidae; genus Ditula; species Ditula angustiorana. Next base: position 6,828,219 of record OY829495.1, read on the forward strand.
GCCCGTCCGTCCGTCCGTACGTCCGTCCTTCCGTCTGTCCGCCCTTCCGTCTGTCCGTCCATCTGCCCGTACGTCCGTTCATCCGTCCGTCCGTCCGACCTTCCGTCCATCTGTCTGTCAGTCTATCTGTCAGTCATTCTGTTAGATTGTCCGTCTGTCTGTCTGTCCGTCCGTCCGTCTGTCTGTCTGTCGTTCTTTCTGTCAGCCAGTTTGTCTGTCAGATTGTCCGTCTGTCTCTCTGTCCGCCCGTCCGTCCGTCTGTCTGTTTGTCTGTCTATCTGACAGTCAGTCCGTTTGTGTGTCAGTCAGTCTATTAGCCTGTCACTCTGTCAGTCTGTCAGTTAGTCCGTCAGTGTGTCAGTCTGTCAGTTAGTAAATTCTTTCAGTCTGTTAGTTTATCGAGTCAGCTAACCTGTCAGTAAATCTGTCAGTTTGTCTGTCAGTTTGTCTGTCAGTCTGTCTGTCTGTCGGTCTATCTGTCAGTCAGTTTGTCTGTGAGTTTGTCCATCTGTCTGTCAGTCCGTCCGTCCGTCCGTCCGTCCGCCCGTCCTTCCGTCCGTCCGCCCTTCCGTCCATCTGGCTGTCTGTCTGTCAGTATATTTGTCAGTCAGTTTGTTTGTCAGTCAGTCTGTTAGATTGTCCGTCTGTCTGTCTGTCCGCCCGTCCGTCCGTCTGTCTGTTTGTCTGTCTATCTGACAGTCAGTCCGTTTGTGTATCCAGTCAGTCTATTAGCCTGTCACTCTGTCAGTCTGTCAGTTAGTCCGTCAGTGTGTCAGTCTGTCAGTTAGTAAATTCTTTCAGTCTGTTAGTTTATCGAGTCAGCTAACCTGTCAGTAAATCTGTCAGTTTGTCTGTCAGTTTGTCTGTCAGTCTGTCTGTCTGTCGGTCTATCTGTCAGTCAGTTTGTCTGTGAGATTGTCCGTCTGTCTGTCAGTCCGTCCGTCCGTCCGTCCGTCCGCCCGTCCTTCCGTCCGTCCGCCCTTCCGTCCATCTGGCTGTCTGTCTGTCAGTATATTTGTCAGTCAGTTTGTTTGTCAGTCAGTCTGTTAGATTGTCAGATTGTCCGTCTGTCCGTCTATCCGCCCGTCCGTCCGTTCGTCATTCCGTCCGTTCGTCCGTCCGTCTGTCTGTCTGTCTGTCAGTCAGTCAGTTTGTTCGCCTGTCAGTCTGTCACTCTGTCAGGCTGTCAGTTAGTCCGTCAGTGTGTCAGTCTGTCAGGTGTTAGTCTGTCAGTGTGTAAGTTAGTCAGTAATTCTTTCAGTCTGTTAGTTAATGAGTCAGCTAACCTGTCAGTAAGTCTGTCAGTTTGTCTGGCAGTTTGTCTGTCAGTTTGTTTGTCAGTTTGTCTGTCAGTCTGTCTGGCAGTCTGCCAGTCAGTCTGCCAGTCAGTCTGTCAGTCTGCCAGTCAGTCTATAGATCAGTCTGCCAGTCATTCTGTCACCCTGTCAATTAGTCCGTCAGTCGGTTATTTTGCCCATCTGTCATGTTTGTTCATCTGTCATTCTGTCAGCCAGTCTAAAAGTTTGTCAGTCTGTCTATCAGACTGCCAGTCAGCCTGTCAATCAGTCTGTCAGTCAGTCTATCAGTATGTCAGTTCGTTTGTCTGTCTGTCAGTCAGTCAATAAAAAGTTAAATTTTAGCACACTTATAGATATTGCGAGCCCGAAGGGCGAGCTCCGTGTAGACACGAGCGTCAGTGTTCTTTGGAAACACTATTGAGTATGTTGCGAACCCAGAAGGCGAGCGGCGCTGTGATATTAGCAAACATCTGCTCTGCCTACGCACTTACTTTTGCCTTTCAAGCGAGCCCGAAGGGCGAGCTCCGTGTAAGCGGGCGCACCGAAGCTTTCTTATAAAGAGAATACTCTAGAGTAACTTGCGGTTTGACGCTAGCAAGCAAACCTCCTATCTCCATGAGCTAGGGCGAGCTCCATGTAGGCGCGTGTGACAAAGCGTTCCGTTGATGAAAAAACTCTTTAGTAACTTGCAAGCCCGGAGGGCGAGCGGCGGTGTGGCGAAATCAAGCAAATCTCTTATCTCCGCGAGCAAAGGCGAACTCCATGTAGGGGCGTGCGATGAAGCGTCCGTTGATGAAAATACTCTTGAGTAACTTGCGAGCCCGGAGGGCGAGCAGCGATATGACATAAGCAAGCAATCCCCTGTCCTTGCCCCTGCCAACCCCCCTCCCTCACTACCCAGCGAGCCCGAAGGGCGAGCTCTGTGTAGCCACGTGGGATCGTTTACTTTTAGTGGATACACTAATGAGTATCTTGAGAGCCTGAAAAGCGGGCGTTGGTGTGACATTAGCAAACATTTGCACTGTTTATGCCCCCCTATAGCGAGCCCGAAGGGCGAGCTCCACCTAGGAACGTGCGACAAAGTGCGCCTTTTAAAAAAAACCATAAAGTGTCTTGCGAGCCCGGAGGGCGAGCGGCGGTGTGACGTCAGCAAGCAACCGTCTTATCTCCCCCTTGCAGTGAACCTGAAGGGCGAGCTCCGCGTAGGCGCGTGCGCGAAACATTCCATTGATGGAAATACTCTTAAGTAACTTGCGAGCCCGGAGGTCGAGCAGCGGTATGACGTTGACATTCCTCTACCTTTGGCTCCCCCACTAGCCAGCGAGCCCGAAGGGCGAGCTTCGTGTAGCCACGTGGGACCGTTTCCTTTTAATGCCAACACCAATGAGTACCTTGAGATCCTGAAAAGCGAGCGTTGGTGTGACATTAGCAAGCATTTGCACTGATTACGTCCGCTAAAGCGAGCCCGAATGGCGAGCTCCGCCTGGAAACGTGCGCCAAAGTGTACCTTTGTTGAAAAACAATTGAGTGCGAGCCCGGAGGGCGAGCGGCGGTGTGCCGTTAGCAAGCACCCCTCCTATCTCCCCCTTTCAGCGAGCCTGAAGTGCGAGCTCTGTGTAGGCGCATGCAACGAAGCGTCCCTTTGATGGAAATATCAATGAGTAGCTTGCGAGCTCGGAAGGCAAGCGACGGTGTGATGTTAAGTAAGCGTCCTCTCCGTCTGGGACAATTCGTCGCACGCGCCTACACGAAGCTTGCCCTTCGGGCTCGCTGAGGGGAGAAGGAGCATGATCATAGACGTGGAGATCATACGCGCCTTAATAGAGCGCGCCCTTCGGGCTCGCTAGAGTGGGGATGTAGATAGTGGGGGTTGTTTTCCAACGCCACACCGCCGCTCGCCCTCCGGGCTCGCAAATAACTCAAAAGTATCAACGAGACATTTTGTGGCACGCGCCTGCACAAGCAGCAAGGGCAAAAATATGAAGATGCGAACTTGAAAGGCGAGGAGCGGTGTGATGTTAGTAAGCGTCCTCCCTGTCTGGTACATTTCGTTGCACGCGTCTACACGGAGCTCGCCCTTTGGGCTCGCTGGGGGGGAGCAGGGGCAACGATGTAAGGTTGCTTGATAACGTCATATTGCAGCTCGCCCTCCGGGCTCGCAAGTTACTCAATAATTTTTCTATTAACGTTACAGCGGAGGTTAATTGCTAACGTCACACCGCTACTCGCCCTCCGGGCTCGCAAGTCACTCAAAAGTATTTTTAACAACGAGACACTTCCTCACACGCGCCTACATGGAGCTCGCCCTTTAGGCTCGCGGGGATCGGGAGGACCTGCTCCTCCCGACCCCCCTGCCCCTGGGCAAAGATATGGGATCACTCAAAAGTATTTTTATTAACTAGACACTTTGTCGCACGCGTCTATACGCAGCTCGCCCTTTGGGCTCGCTGCGGGGGAGCAGGGGTAACGATGTAATGTTGCTTGCTAACGTCGTACTGCAGCTCGCCCTCCGGGCTCGCAAGTTACTCAATAATATTTCTAATAACGTTACAGCGGAGGTTAATTGCTAACGTCACACCGCTGCTCGCCCCCCGGGTTCACAAGTCACTCAAAAATATTTCCAACAACGAGACACTTCGTCACACACGCCTATATGGAGCTCGCCCTTTGGGCTCGCGGGGGTGGGGCGGAGCAGTGGCAAAGATATGGGGATGCGAGCTCGGAAGGCGAGCGGTGGTGTAATGTTAGTAAGCGTTCTCACTCTCTGGTACATTTGGACACGTGCGTACATGGAGCTCGCCCTTTGGGATCGCTGGGAGGGAGGCAAGGGCAAAGATATAGAGATGCTTGCTAACGTCACACAGCCGCTCGCCCTTCGGGCTCGCAAGTCACTTTAAAGTATTTTCACTTCGTCACACACGCTGACACGGTGCTCGCCCATCGGGCTCGCTGGAAAGGGGGGGAGGAGAGGGAAAGATGTAGCGATGCTTGCTAACGTCATACCCGTGCTCGCCCTCTGGGCTCGCAAGTTTTTCAAGAGTATTTCCATTTACGGGACGCTTCGTCGCACGATCCTAAACGTCACACGCGCCTTCATGGAGCTCGCCCTTCAGGCTTACTGGAGTGGGGACGGAAGTAGGGGGAGGTTGTTTGCTAACGTCACACCGCCGATCGCCTTCCGGGCTTGCAAGTCACTCAAGAGTATTTTGATTAACGGGGCGCTTCGTTACACGCGCCAAGACGGAGCTCGCCCTTCGGGCTCGCTGGAAGGAGGGCGGAGGTAGTGCGGTTGCTTGCTAACGTACCTCGCTCTCCGAGGTCGCAAGATACTCCAGCGTATTTATTACCATCAACGGGACACTTCGCTATAAAGGAATGCTACGCGGACAAAGTCGCGGGCAACAGCTATTTTAAATAAAGTCGCTATCCGTTCCTGTCTTTCCTAAATCCTTATAGTAGAATGTTCGGCCGCCTTCTCCCTCTAAGCCATGCAACGGATTTGAATGCGGTTGTTACTGTTTTTAGAGTTTTTCTGCGGAAGGTTTCTATGTAGGTAGATTACTTATTGATTGTACCCGTGCGAAGCCGGGGCGGGTCGCTAGTCAATAATATGAAGTAACATTAAAAATTACATTAAATTCTACAAATATTACAAAAAACGCAAAATAAAAGTATAGGATTTTTAAAAGGTTAAATAAGAGAAGAGGGTAAAATAAGTTTTGTCTCTAATAGCGTTTGTTATTGTATAATATTAATTTTATTAATCAGAAAGCGTTAAAACAAAACTTATACATTGTTGAATAAAACACAATCGTCATGGGTTTTGATTGCTCTTAAAAAGGCAAAGGAATTGAAGCGCAGGCTGTGTAAATTTTCTTTTAAAAATCCTTTCGAATGTTTAAGAACATGCCTTTCTGCCAATTGCCTCGGTGGTTTGGAAAGTCTGTCCTGGAGGCTCCAACGTTCAGATCGATGGATGATGATGGAGTTTTGTGCAGGTTCATACTGGTGCCAACGGCATAATCAGTCATCTTGAACATCGGGGTGTGGGCTACTGAGGCAGTTGCACCCACCGTGTTTCTGTGGGAGGTTTTAATATTAATTTGAGTATGTAAGTATACAGTAAATAAATTATAAGTAGTTGTAGGACTTTTGATAGCACGCCATGGTTTCTAAAATCCATGTACTCATCATTTATTAAAAACCATTTTAAAATTATCTTGACATTCCATTGTAATATTGTATTTGCATTTAATTTTAATCATAACGTGTTTAGTCGTTTTTCCCCAGGTTCTATTTATTTTGGCATGTAAAAATAATATTAGGTAAATATAAATAATAAATATCTCGGGACAGTTCATACCAATTGATCTAGTCTCAAACTAAGAAAAGCTCGTACTATGGGTACTAGGCAACAAATATCATTACTTGTTTAGATAAAATACATACTTAAATACATATAACATCCAAGACTCAGGTACAAACATGCATATTCATCATACAAACATTTGCCCCTCCCGGGAATCGAAATTGGAAATAACCACTAAGCTATCTGTGGCCCGTTCCACGAAGCTACAAGTTACAATTTTACAAGTCTAAACCGGCAACATTGGTCATTATGCCCATTGCCATTGGTCATTATTGACCAATGTTGCCGGTTTAGACTTGTAAAATTGTAACTTGTAGCTTAGTGAAACGGGCCACTGGGCGTCTAAAAAATGCGCCAGGGGAATTCATATTTTCAAGATTTAAACTGCATAGCCATCTTGAGGGAGGACTACGTCCTGCAATGGACTTCTTTCTACTGATATGATGACGAAGATAATGGTGTTTACTAACTTATAATTGTAATCAATGCCGCCACCATGTGTGACAAAACTCGGTCCGTGCTTTGGCATCGTCTTGGTAGCAAAGGCGTTAACAGCCACATTATGATTGTCTGTCTTCACCACATTCACGTGAGCTGCTGCAGTAGCCTGGTTGAAATCGTGAGTGTGCACTGCGCTTAGGTTGCCACCAAAACCAGACCTGGAAGGAAAAAATAATTTGAAATACGTTATAGTTGCTAGCCTGCAAACGTGTCCCACTGCTGCGCAAAGGCCTCTCGCTCAGATTTCCAGTTCCCCCTATCTTTAGTAATCTCTGGCCAGTCAGTTAAAAATGCGTCCTGATCACCCCGCCATATACGTGAATATATTTCTCCTACTGTACATTGGACACTTAGGAAGGATGTTCGGTTGCGGACTTCTGGTGATTTTCGGGGAAGATTATAATGTTGGAGGGTTAGAATATTGTCTTCTATACTTAAGGATTAGGATAAAGTTTTACTGCTTTATTCATAAAAAGTTAACAATCTTTTTAAGCTTTTTAAATGTTTTGTCCGAGGGTAAACGTCACAATGACAGATAAAGACATAAATCATGTTAACTAACAAACGTTTACGAAGCGTTTATGAATAAGGGGGTTATTTACCAAGATGTTGTTAAACGTAACTCACTTTTCAACTTCTAGGTGGCCACCAAAACTTTTGTATGCGCCACCGTCAGTCAGAGAGTTCACAAACGCGCCACCCGAAACCGAATTACTTGGTTCCCCGTGGGTCACACCCAAATTATAATTCTTACTACCCTGTCTATCATGATTCTCTGACACTCCACTTTCAACCGACATTATAAAAAAAGACGATCACAAAGCTTTAAGAGTAAACGAAAGATGAGCTGCCGTTTCAAATAAAGAATTGAATAGAAAACAAATGAGTGTCGTTTCGCAGGATAAAAGCGTCGGAATGATTGGTTAGTTTCTATGCAGAGTTTATATAGCAGACGGCAATTGGTCAGGAGTTACCCTGGAAGATTGCAGTTAAAATACGTTCGTTAATGGAATGAGAGTCACTTTTGAGATATTTTTTTGTAGCTGTCAGTACAATTGCATATTTTGATACCGATTTTTTTCGTTTACTACGGCGCGAGTAAAAAACAATACTCGTAAGAAACCCCACAGTTTCCGCGCATGAGATTTTATTTTTCTGTTTTTGTTTTTTCTGAATATATTGATAATTTCTGTTATGATTCAAAAGATCAGTGTATCTCTATTCGACTACGTTACTTGAAAAGGGATGCCGACAGTAGGTAGATAGATTACAGCCATTTACACTAATACTGGTAATTTTTATTACAATGACTGATAATTTCATTATAGTCTGTCAATGTGGCTGCTGTATCGAATCAGCAGAAAGGAAGTCACATTCAAGATAAGTAAAAAAAAAGTTTATTTTAAAAATTGGTTCCTTTTTGGCATTTATGAGACGAACCTCGATACCACTTGTATCGTTACAAATCGTGGTCCAGTATATTTCATTGCATTTTTGCATCGTTGTTAACTTACTCGTAGGTCGATTGAAGCAAGTATGATATTAGGAGTAGGCATTTTATGCGGTCAATAGGTTTCAGTGAACATTAATATTTTAAAAATCCTATGATATTTTTATGTTAGACAATTTTTATGCAATTTTGAACCTTATCAGCTTGTAATACGACTGAAAATTGGTAGAGCAAATTTAATTTAAAATGCTATGTAATGAATGACAACACAAAGAAAAATTAGGGTAATGGCAGGATTCGAACCTGCATTACTTACAAAGCACGGAATGCTGATGTTGCAGGTTCGAATCCTGCCAGTACTCTAATTTTTTTTATGTTGTCATCCATTATATAGCATTTTAAATTTAATTTTAATGTATAAAAAAAATACAAAAAGAAAAATCGAAAAAAAAATTTTTGTCGATTACAATAATTGGTCAAGCAATTTCTTGGTCGACTATACCTGTCGCTGTCGTGTAATGTGACAAATTCGAGCAACTCTCATTTCTTATGTTACTATGACAAGGTTCTTTTGGCTGCTTTTCCACCAGAGATGTGCGAGGATGCGTAGCGAAGGATGTGTTTGTAAGAACCAATAGAATTGCTTCATTTACCTCGCCTCAGTCAGCACAGCTCTGGTGGAAACGGCTCATTGTTTCTTTACAAACACATCCCTCGCTACGCATCCTCGCACATCTCTGGTGGAAACGCAGCCACTTCTAAGGCTGATTGTACAAGTGACATCCACGTAGTTTTAAGAATTTTATCTACACATATGTATATCATAAATGCACTATAATGCGTTCAGAAACCGTAGGCAATGACCAGCATTATAACAACCAATATTATTATGAGAATTTTTCTTATTTGTTTCTATATTTGTTCAAATTCATTTTTATTACATTATTTTAATGTGTACAGTCTATAGATATTTAATAGGTTCCTAGCACTAGTAGCTAGTAGCAATGCAGGTCATTGCTCTATGGCTTCTGAACCCATCATAGAGTACTTATGATATGTGTGTAGATAAAGTAATGTATGCAAATGTACATAATTAGGTCTTAAAACACTCTTGTGATCCTATAATGAAACTCGCTGACGCTCGTTCCATAAAACCACACTCCTGTTTTAAGACCCTTCATTATGCAACAGTTGCATAAAATACTATTACAATCAAATTGCTAAAGCAACAATTACCGTAGAACGTATCTCTCATCTCACTCCTTTAAGAAGTTTTGAGATGTAATTTGACACTGGCAAAATTGGCCTGCAAATAATACAATTGCATGTTAAAAAAATCATTAAAATGAATTTCGACAGACAAGAGAATTGGGTGCCTATATAGCGGGTATCTCGCGCCACCCACACAAGTAAAGGAAGTGAAGTCCCTATCACAAGCTAGTTTACTGGGATTCCCCGCGCGTTCTAAAATTAGGAAGTGTATTATTGGATGACTCAAACGACTGGCGCACTGCTTTATTTGAGGTCTCTGTTATGATAAGGTTGCATTTAAAAAATTTAGTGCATTTAGTTTTGGTACTAAATATTTATCAGACAATCGCCTACTGATATTACTTTTTATCCGACTACGGCAAAGCCAAAAGGAAAGGTTATGTTTTTGTCTATGTATGTACTCGTACAGTCGACCGATTTGATACATAGGATACTGTTGAACGTTATCGCAATGTATCATCGCTGGGATATTATGACATTTGTTGAGAAGTCGTTATGACGTTTATTGTAAAAAGGTTCTACAATGGCCTATGAATGAAATTGGTCGACTATACTTAAAAATATGTTTTTTGCTGAAATTATGATATTTTTAAGAATTTTATACAAAAAAAATTACTTATCTTATTGGGTTCTACACGATAAACGTTAAAAATGTTTGAAAGTTCACCGTTTCATCAAATCTCGTTAAGTTTCTTTTGTTATTGTCATGTTTTTTTTTCTCTAATTGTATGCCTTGGTGCTTTGTACTGTAAGCCTATATTGTAGTTATAAAAATAAAAATAAAAAATAAAATAAAATAAATAACCTTAACAAATTAAATTGTTAGGAAAGCAATAAAAAAAAAATATTATTTTACCGTAAAAATATTGTTTTATTAAAAATATGTCCCAACACTCTTATACCAACGTAATAAGAGCGTTTGTATATATTTTTAAGTATGTTGAATGCACACATATTTTCATACTTGACTTAAGTACACTCAGGAGCAGAAGTAGATGTACACTCGAAGTCGTCAAGAAACAGAAGTTTTGGAATAGAGATGTCCATTTTGGACCATGCCTTGGATCTAAATTCCTTCTATTTTTCATCTGTCCATATTAAATTAAAACGTGCGTTTGCACCAAGAGTGGGGTACACTAGAGACTTAAGCATCAGTAATTCCAAAGGTTAAACCTTCAACAACATAATTTCGTACGAACAAAAGAGCCGAAATGTAAGGGACTGAATTTATTATACTCGTACAGGAGTCGCTATTGTTTCCATCTTACAGCCAGGAAAGGTTTACTTTGCTCTAAGTACTGGAGTTGCGTAAATAAAGAGAATCTTGAACTTTTCAAGGAGGCAGTTGATGTTATTAAGAGGAGTGTAAACCCAGCCCGAAAAACCGCTCCCCATACAAACGGCGATAACGTTTTCCACCCTCTAAACCTTAACCAATGGCAATGATTTTTTGGTATGTTGTCATTATGCCTTAGAACTAGGTTTGTATGTTTTGATTTTTTAAATATTCTTCATAGATTTGACAATATTTGCATTTTAGTAGTTTCACACAAAACAAAAAAGCGTCAATATTTTTGAAACTATAAAGAATATTAAAAAAATCAAAACATACAAACCTAGTTCTAGGGCATAATGATAACATCCAAAAAAATCATGGCTGTAGGTTAACGTTTCGAGGGTGGAAAACGTTATCGCCGTTTGTATGGAGAGCGTTGGGTTCACACTCCTCTTAAGATTGCTTTAAGTATAGTTATATACAGGGTGTCCCACGGCTATGCTATATAACTAAAGCTGCTTGTGTTATGAGCACCTACTAGACAACGGATATACATTCTTATATTAGAATACTTAAATACTTATAAAATAAAATAGTGCCCACTCGGTTTTCCCTGTAAAACAAAACTATAAAAATTAGTATGTGGCAAAGCATATTTTTAAAATAGGGGTTTTTTATTTGTTTACACATAAAATAAAATTAATAAAATAAAACCCTACTCTCAAAACGTGCATTAATAGAAACACACAAATTTTTATAATTTAATTTTACCGAAAAAAATCAAGTGATCGCATTTTGTTTTGAGTTGTTTAGATTAGTAAGTATTTACTTAAATACATATTATTATAACATCCAAGGCTCATCAATCATAGATGGGATAGATGATATTTTGGTCGCAATATAGGTAAATGGGTCACTTTAGGTCAGCGCTGGTGCGTGGCTTAAGGGTAGCCTGGCCTAAAATAGGATCCCCGTGCAGCGATGTTGATACTCTAAACCAGCTTTACTCATAGTGTGTTCCGTGGAGCCCTAGGGCTCCACAAAACTTCTGTGGAGGTCCGTGTGAATACTGTTTACAATGAGAAAAAAATCTTAAATCTACCTCTCCTCTCAAGACAGTAGTTCAATTTTAGCTTTTTAGGTATTTAGCCTCGTAAGGCCCCAAGTCCTAAATATAGGACAAATGTTAAAGTGACGTTGAACTCACTGTCTCAAACGATATGGTTCAAAATTCATGGAACGAAATTTGATGTGGGCCTTACAAGGCAATAGAATATGACGTTTTAGGTCGAAATCATGATGAATTTCGTTCATTTTAAGAATGAGACAATTTGACATTTATGTATGGTAATTTGAAAATAAGGGGTATTAGTGAATAAGGTATTATTAAATTTTGTGGCTTGAGACCAAAGCTTTTATTTAAGGGCTTCGTCAAATATTTCGCTTTCCAAAAGGGTTCCGCGGTAAAAAAAGTTTGAGAACCGCTGCTCTAAATTGTCAGACATTTAAGCCATTTTAGGACAGACTTTACATTGTGACCGAATTGGGTCGCGGGCACTTAAGTGATTGCCTCAAAGTTGTGGGCGACCTAAGCGACCTTACTTTGCTAGAAATTCAGTATCAATTTAGGACTAATTTAGTAAATAGCTTTGCTAAATCGTTTTTAGATAATACGGGTTAGAGGTAGACCAGTTTAGGATTTAGCTGAGGCAGGGGAATCGAATACTTAATAGCTATACAATTAACATAATAGATCTCTGATTCACCATAGCACGTATTTTGTAAGCGACTGCGGATTATTTATTCATATAATCTTTATTGCACAAAATTAACAATAAAATGTACAAAACGCGGACTTAATGCTTTAAGGCGTTCTCTACCAGTCAATCTTTAGGCAAGGCAGAGATAGTTGTGGGTAGTGCACAAAATATGGGTAACAAAATAAAATGACTTAATTTATAATGGAATAGACATACATACATATAACACATATGTTATAATGTACATACGAATATAATACATAAATAAATAAATATATCTATCAACGCGCGACAAATGGAATCTTTCATCTACTCTGACTCCTGGTTCAGCAGATGCTTGCGAAGCATCCGCTTGAAAGCAAACTTGCTTGGGGCCTGCCTTATGTTGAGGGGGAGTGCGTTCCAGAGACGGATTGCCTGAGGGGCGAAAGAAATAAGATAATTCTAAAATTATCATCATCTATTAATTTAAGAGCTTGTAAATAAATAAAACAAAATAAAAAATAAATAGTAACACTAATGTTACTATTTAGTTTATATTTAGTTATTGTGTATTTTTTTATGAAATAGGAAGGCAAACAAGCAAGAGGGTCACCTGATGGTAAGAGATCACCACCGCCTATAGACACTTGAAACAATAAAGAGTGCAGATGCGTTGCCAACCCAGAGGGCTAAGATGGAATACCTCTTGTGGCAGTATCTACACCGGCTGTCTGGCTCTTCACGCCTGAACACAACAGTGCAAGCACTGCTGATTAGCGGCAGGATTAGCGAGCAAGATGATGGTAGTGATCCGGACGGACCTTGCACAAGGTCCTACCACCCGCAAAATGTAGCTTAATTGTTCAAAATTAGTTTTTATATATAATATATGTTATATATAATAATTGTTTACTAACACCAATATGGGTAATTCCTGAGAATAAAACATTTACAATTACAATTACAATACAATATATTATTTGCAAATTAAACTGAAATATCTAAAAAACACACTTACTCACAGAACACTACTAATTGTAAGGAATGGTGGGTATTTGACTTTGTCGTTGAAAATAATAATAAAACAGGTAAAACTGTTAGAGTGGGACGCTCTAATAATAACGTAGTTTCATGCTGAGCCGTCGTCATGAATATGGAGGGTGTCCGCTCGAACATATTAATTATGCACAGTTCTGTCCTCCCTTGTTAAGGGGAACAGAGTATGGAAAACATTATATTACCTCTGATTACATAATACTTATAAAAGTACGAATGTACGTCGTGTAATTTCATGAAATACGGCATCTACTTAATTCGGCATCTACCTTAATTGAATGTAGAACAAGCACTGCTGGGTGCTGACACATATTGCTGATTTTTGATAAGAAGTATCACTTGTAAAATTGTGATATTCAGATTAATATTTATAAGCCAATATAATGACCTATTTTCAGTAAAAAATTTTGAGATGTCGCGACTTTCTAATCAAATATATATATTTTTTATTATTTCATAATTTTTATTTTTTTTATGATTAGTTTTTTTTTGTAGTGACGCGGTACTAGTCAAAGAATATTCCATCAAAATTTTGAACAAAAAACAAAACGGAGTTATCTCAGTGTGATGTTTCAATTGCGTATAGCATGACTGGAAGTATGTATGTATGTATGACTCTTTATTGTACATAACATAACACACACAAATAACAGATTAAAGGACAAAACAGACTTATAAGGGTGGACTTATCTCTTTAAGGGATCTCTTCAATGTTAACCTTTGAGCGATTGACAGGACCCCAATCTAGAGTAGACACACAAATAAAAGTAAAGAAAAAGTAAACTAAGCAAAACCTACTTAGCCACACAAAATACATAAAAATATTATCATCATCATCATCAGCCTATGTTCGTCCACTGCTGGACATAGGCCTCTCCCATGGCACACCACTGAGCACGATCCTCGGCCACTCTCATCCAGCTCTTGCCAGCCGCCTTGCGAAGATCATCGCTCCACCGAGTCTGAGGACGTCCCACGCTACGTTTGCCGATCCGTGGTCTCCACTCAAGAACTCGTCTACCCCAACGGTTATCGGTTCTTCGGGTTATATGGCCAGCCCACTGCCACTTCAGCGTGCATAAAAATATACATAATTACTAATAATCGTACACAAGCATATAACAATACATATATACATAAATAAAGAAATAAATGTGTGTTTGTTGTGTTCCAGCGTGGAGAGCAAGACAGCCGGTGCAATTACTGAAGAGGTATTCTATCTTAGCTCTCTGTGTTGGTAACGCAGCTGCAATCTCCTTGGAGTTGCGGGTGTCTATGGGCGGTGGTGATCACTTACCAACAGGCGACCCACTTGCTCGTTTGTCATCCTATGTTTTATAAAAAACATTGAGCAGAATCCTCTCCTTAACCACATACGGTTTTATAGCCTGGATTTTAAGCGCTGCAGAACTTGAGAGAGCGCTGAGTGGAGAAAAAAAGCGGCGACGCAACAAAATATTTAACGTCCTCTTTTGGTACGTCATTTTTATTTTAACTCCATTTTAGGTTCCGTTGTCAAACTCTCTTTTAGTTTGGTAATGTGCCTCCATATGTTACGGTCACTATTTCTTTTTCATATATACTTTTACTATACATTTTTTTGGTAACTAACTAAGTAATAAAGCTAGAATTTTGTATACAGTTTTGGAGGAAAATTAAAATTAGTAGAAAAAATAATTATAACTACCCTGTACAAGTAAATCAAGCGTGAATAAGAGTGATAACGTTAGGATATCAAATTAGCTAAGACATACATGTATATATTTATAGCTATACGAGTACACTGCATTAGTTCAGTTCCTTGACACTACAGCAGCACTTTCCATACATACTAGTTAAAACGCAGAGTTACCACTCTTCTCATTCTACTTACAACTCTTTGGTATGAGAGCGTCCGCTGACTAGCGCGGGTGCGGGTGCGGGCTCATACCAGAGCGTACATACATACAGTGCGGAGTTTCCACTCCGCACTGTATGTACGCTCGACCGCCTTGCCTATGGCATAGGCAAATCGCAGTAGGCTGTCAGATTGCCATGCGCTCGCTCACTCACCCGCCGTGTCAGTGTAATTGAAAACGAATACCGCGCAACCCTAGCGTGTCGCCGGGAGTAGCTGGGGGAAGGCGGGCACGGGCGGCGCGTTCCCTTTGCGCGAGCCTGGCGCACGGTGTATGAAGTAATACGAACTTTTGATCGTGTTAATAAAGTTGGAATTCGTTTAATCGCGATTGTAAAAGAGAAGTTTCTGTATATTATTATTTTTTATTCTGTGCTCATACTATTTGTTCCATAGGCGTGTACCCGCTCCGTGCACCCGCGCAACGTAGCGGACGCTCTTACCTATAGTAATGGTTTTGGAACCCTACATTGAACACACCGACTTCCTCTTACTAGATTTTTACATTAAGGCAACGCGACGATCTGAAACTATTTTTAGCGTCGCAACTTTAGCGTGAGAATGGTTTTTGCTAACTTACTCAAATTGTGTTTTGTGCTTCTGCTGAAAAATCTGCCAGAAGAATATTAACAATTAAATGTAATGGGACAATTTACACCCATTGACCCAGAGTTAGACCCAAACTAAGAAAAGCAAAGTCCCGTTTGACGTTAAATTACTATGTGTAAACATCGCGAAAGTTAAAAACATTTTACCAACGTTATTTACTAAGTAAATAGGTAAGCCTTACATATGAAATTGATATTAAACAATGTAACACTAATTCGTTTATAATACTAGATTATGTATCGACTCTAAACACATTGGCTCCGAATCAATCCAAGCATATAACTTTATCTGCCGTGTCGGGGTTACTGAAAACAAACTTAACTATGCGTTGTCCTAAACGACGCGGGTTAAACATATGCTTTACCACCTTCACATTAAGAATCAAGACTTATGGTAAACGTCAAAATAGCTTACAGGGACGGTATATGTAAGTTTGTAATATTACCAATAGCCGTGACAGTGCTAGGTTATGCTCTTCGGGTCATTGATCTTATGCCTATAAATTTTTGATGGGGCAATGTATTCATAGGGTCATATCTTGCTCAAACGTATAAAATGTATATAGCAAAAACCTGACTTGTTTAACTGAACGTATGTTTTATAAAGGTGGATCGTTCTGTATTGGGCTGGAATTGCGAAATTTTAGAAGTTTTTTTTATTGTGGCAAAGTGGTGGGATTTTTTATCATTACAAATAGTTTAATGCGTATTAAAACTCGTGACGAAAAAGTACTATTACTGAATTGCATATCCAAAATTATAATAATGATAGAGTCACACTTTAGCCATTTGACTTTTTTTTTATACAACATAGGATGGCAAACAAGCAAGTGGGTCACCTGATGGTAAGTGATCACCACCGCCTATAGACACCTGTAACAACAAAGAGAGTGCAGATGCGTTGCCAACCCAGAGGGCTAAGATGGAATACCTCTTGTGCCAGTAATTACACCGGCTGTCTTGCTCTCCACGCCGGAACACATCAGTGCAAGCACTGCTGTTTAGCGGCAGGATTAGCGAGCAAGATGGTGGTAGCGATCCGGACGGACCTTGCACAAGGTCCTACCACCCGCAAACACTTTGTGAAATTTATAATGTAATTATATTGACTGAATAAATAAAATAAACTAACTAAACTCTTAATTCTTAAAGAATACCGGCGTAAAGTAACAGCTTGCTACTGCGTATCGTACGGTGACCGAGAGGTCCGGAGGAGATATATAGGGCGGCAACGGATCAGCGATTCTAGTAGGACTGGTGGTTTCTGTGGTCGGCGGTGGCCACACGCCATCAGGCGATCCATACGCTCGTTTACCTTCCTTACCTATTAAAAAAAAACTTATTAGTATTTTTTCTTGGGGCGATTACATACAATTGATGGCCTATAAATAAATAAAATAAATAAAAATTAACTATTTTTTTAAAGATCAAATAAAGTCCTTGCATGAGTATGAGTTTAGTCTAGTTAAAAAAAAGTCAAAATTAAAATTAAAATTGGAATGTCATCATGAAAAATTCGTCTCTAATAGGGATCAAAAATAAATAAAAAAGAAGAAAGAAAGAAATAAAAAAATAATTGAGTGAGTGTGTATACTGGTATGTATACGTTATACACATACACACAATCGTTCCTCACACATACTAACTTTTAAAATCAAGAACAACCAAATAAATGTGTATCAATTCCACCCGAGTTAAAAAAAAAAATCTTTAAACATTATTTCACTACGCAAAGAAAGTCGCTTTAAAATGGGTTGCAAATGAAATTACCTGTTCTGAAAGAGTCTGAAAGCAGCATTTTCTTAGATAATGTCGCAAGGAAATAACTTGTAAATTGGATAAAAAATAGAATTGCTACAAAGTTATTGCGAAGTTTGTCTTGTAAGCCGGAGAAAGAAAGTTTGAATAATAATATCAAATGAATGATTGATTTAGCAAGAATCCGTGTTCCGTGAATCTATGCTTCCTAATTAAAGTTCTTTTAACATTTAAAAAAAAGGCAAAGGTAAAGGTGAACACAGAAGACCAGCGTCATGATACGTAGCCGTGCCTCGACATATTATTATGATGAGTGGGTACCCTTTCGGTGTTCTAGTTCTACGTTCATCCTGTGTAGTACCAGGGGAGTTCCACTCCGCAATGTAGGTGCGCTCGCCGCATGACCTATGGCATAGATTAATCGCAGTAGGTTGCCGGCTTACCGCGCGCTCGCCCGCTCGCTCTGTGTCGCGCGTTGATAGTATTACAGTAAGCAGCCCAACCCTAGCGGTGCGCCAGGGCATTGCGGGTGGAAGGCCGGCGCGGGCGGCGCCTTCCTTTTGACACATGCCGCCTGGCGAATGTTTATGAAGTAATACGAACTTTTGTCCCTGATTATAAAGTTGGAATTCGTTAAATGGTGGTCGAAAAAGAGAAGTTTCTGTACGTTAGTACTATAATTTATTCTGTGGTAGTACATCTTAGCACCGAATAAACTATTTTCTTTCTTTTCTTCCTACTTTCTTTCTTTCTTTAAAGTCTTTCTCTTATTAGGTGCGGTCGTGGAATAATTTTCAGGCAAAGGTAGTTCTTATATTGAAACTAGCTACTCGCCCCTGCTTGACATAGATACAATTAGGAACTAATGTAGTACATAAAAACCATCATTAAAATCTCTAAATGACAGTTAAAACCGTATCGAGATCCGTTGCGTGGTTTAAAAAAAGGAACCGTCGAAGGTACGATGAGGAGGGAGAGGTATAGTCGACCAAGAAATTGCTTGACCACTTTTCGACCGTATTACAAAGGAATAAGGTTCAAAAGTGGTCAAGCAATTACTTGATCGACTATACAGATAGCAACTGTTTCATACCATGTAATACAAAGAAGATAAAGAGGATATAATTTTCTTACTATTATCAGACAGCCGAACTAAATTCTAGGCTACTGTAGAACCTTTTCGCAATGAGACATCGCTTAATTACTCTTAAATTTACACTGTAAGATCAAAGACACATATTATAAGCCACCATTAAAGACTGAACTGC
The DNA here is from genome assembly GCA_963691745.1 of Ditula angustiorana. Classification (NCBI taxonomy): domain Eukaryota; kingdom Metazoa; phylum Arthropoda; class Insecta; order Lepidoptera; family Tortricidae; genus Ditula; species Ditula angustiorana. Next base: position 6,846,714 of record OY829495.1, read on the forward strand.
GAGAAAGGGTCTTTTTTCGAAAGGGACGCATATAGTATGCACTGTGAAGTTGATATATCTATCCCTATCGAGTATAGACAATATCTCTTAGTTCCCTCTTTAATGATCGGCCAAGTTTGTTGCTGTTTGTACAGTCAAGGAAATTGAAACACGTACCACCGTAGAACCTAGTCGAAGTGACATACGCATGAAATTTGTATGACATAGCCTGGCGTTTAACGCGTCGCGTCATTGTGATAGGGTTCTAAGGTGGTACGGGAATATATTTCCCCTACTGTACCTACCTCACATTGCAGCGAAGTTTCTTAGATGTGAAAATTACTCTCGTAAAATAATGATTGAAAAAAAAAACCTACTGAAGTCAAGTTCATAGAAGCCATTTTCAAAGTCAAGTAATTTCTTTTCTCATCTCCAATTTGATACGCGTATCATGTCACATTACTCTAATTCGATACAAAGCAATCCATTAGGACGCGACAGTCAAACCGAACACTGACGTTCATTATTACACAAAGGCAACTCGACATCAATGCAAAAGGAACCCGTGAACATAATTGGTTCCAATTTAAGGAGGGGTGCAACGTGATTAGTTGACTTTTGACGAGATGCGTGTCTTGGTAGGCTGACAAGTTTTATTTATACAACATCAGATAGATAAGGTTTTATAGCTGTTTTGTCCAAGTTGGGTAGGCCGTGGTAAGCAATTAATGCAGTCTATAGAGCCTACGCTATAGTATAGACGCTTTTAGTTAACACCTCGCGGTGCGGACCGATTTCTAACAATTCTACTGACTCACTATTCTGATGTACAGTAGGGAAAGTACCACCTCAGAACCCTGTCGCAATGACGCGACGCGTTAAACGCCACGCTATGTCATACAAATGTCATGCGTATGTCTCTTCGACTAGGTACTACGGTGGTACGTGTTTGGGTTTCCTTGACTGTACAGTGCTACAAGCATTAAATGTCACTGAACTTTTTTGTCTCGTGTGACATAATATTTAAATGCACTGCTTTACAAAACTGTACCGAAGATATTTAAACAGACGAAAAGTTGGAGGCGTTATTCTGATTGGGGTTTGGAACGCGTTTTAGCTACAACGAGCATTTTAATATTATTACGAATCCAAAAGTATGTGAATTATGTTTGTCTGTTTTGATAATTGGATGTATTTGGATGAAGCTTGGCACACAAGACTATATTCTAAATTATTACAAAGGAAAAGCAAAAAAAAAACCATAGCGGCGCAGACATACTAAAGCAAGTTGTTGGTTGCATTTCGTAGGGTGTTTATTTATTTTTAAAACAATTTAAAATGCTCTAGATTATCGATATCTATTGCAAATAGTCGGTAGCTGTAGCTTCTACACTAACCAGGGTGTCTAAATAAAGTGGCATTTTTTCAGCGTCACTGCTAGCAGAATCGACAGTATGTATGAGTTTGTCATCAGACACAATTTGCCGTATGCTTTCGCTATCTTACGTCATATCCATACTCGTTAACAATACACCATGTTCTCTAGATACCCAGCAGCTTAAATGTTTGCTAGTTCAGCACATGACCGCTGAAACCTAATATAAACATTAAATTTTTGTAACCGAAATTTCTTTCGATTTTTATTTTTAAATTTTTAAATGCTATGTAATAACAACTCAAAGAAAAATTAGGGTAATGGCAGGACTTGAACCTGCAACATCAGCATTCCGTGCCTTGCGTTTGCCAGTTGCGAGCGGTAATGTGGCGAAACTGGCAAACGCAAGGCACGGAATGCTGATGTTGCAGGTTCAAGTTCTGGCATTAGTCCGCTAGTCTAATATAAACATGCTCTAAAACTACAGTAAGAACCTGTTTAGTGCAACTCTCCGAATAGCCCGTCTAACTCCAAAAGCCTTTTTATCGCATCACGTCCCGCTCGGGGCATATAAAATTTCTCGGACAGCTCCCGAGTAATGCTAGGCTTTGTACAAAATATTGTACGAATTCCCTCGGGACAGAATTGTCATTGTAAAGGAGAAATATTTGAAGAGTTTTGTCTGGAACGTTTTTGTTAGGATTGTTCCGGTGATTACTTTTTACAGCAGTTATTTATCGAATAAAATCACAAAGCTGCGTTATTTTAAATGGGATTTGAATAAGAAGCGTAAGTAGATTCATCATCATCATCATCATTTCAGCCGAAAGACGTCCACTGCTGGACATAGGCCTCTTCCTAGGATCGCTACAACGACCGGTAGAATGGAACGAATGGTAGGTAGATTAATGGTTAATTAATATTAACCATTAATCTACCTACCACACTAACCAGTATAGTTTGCGAAAGATTATTAATTAACAATTACTATAATTACTGGCACAAGAGGTACTCCATCTTAGACGTCTGGGTTGGCAACGCATCTGCAATCTCTTTGGTGTTGCGGATGTCTATAGGCGGTGGTGATCACTTACCATCAGGTGTCTCACTTGCTTGTTTGCCTTCCTATTTAATAAAAAAAAAACAATTGGAGATTAAGAGTCAGTTTTAAAGTGCAAGCAGAATAGGGGTAAAACAGAAAATGTGATCAATGGCCTTGTTTAATTGAAACATCAATTTTAAATACCCATTTGGTCATATACGTTAGCAGTCGAGATTTGTCTTGAATGCAATAACACTAAAATTTCACGAATGAAAAAAAACTGAAACATCGAGAGGCTTTGATCAGGCCACATATCAGCCCATGTCATAATTATTTACTATCAAAATCAACAAAATTAATAATAAATAAGTAACTTAAAACTAAATAAATAAATAAATAAATTAATAAATAAATAATAATAGCTAATCTAAACTACTGTAAAATACATTAAATTGCAATAATCAAGTAATTAAAAGTAGCAAAAACGAAATAAAAATAACCCCAATCTGTATCGTGACTGGTTCAAACGTTCTTATTATGCCAGTAGCGATTCCGTGCTGTAAGGCAAGAAGGCAATATATTTTGCGGGTGGTAGGACCTTGTGCAAGGTCCGTCCGGATCGCGAGCACCACCTTGCTCGCTAATCCTGCTAGCAAGCAGCAGTGCTTGCACTTTTGTGTTCCGGCTTGGAGAGCGAGACAGGCGGTGAAATTACTGCCACAAGAGGTATTTCATTTTTCTCTTCTCTGGGTTGGCGACGCATCTGCAATCTCATCACTTAGCATCAGGTGACCCACTTGTTCGTTTTCCTTCCTATGTTGCATAAATTCATAGTTTTGTTTGAAGCGCGCCGCAGCTCAGTGTAATAACACCATAAGTCCCAACTACATTTGATTTCATGCTCAAACACCAGATTGGAATGATTTCCCCGGTCGAAACTATAAGGACCGCAGTAATCCGACGCAGGTTTCAAATTTCCTAACTAACAATAGTCTTGGGCCTTTTCAAACTTATCCGGGTAGGCAAAGCGTTAAGGAGGCTTCTACGGTCTAAGTATGGAATGGAAATAAAAATCATGAATCAAATCAAATCATTTTATTTTGCTAAAATATACACAGTTAGTATAAGCAGCGGCAGTTAGCATAAGTATGACATAAATTATTATTTGTTTTTCTATGAAAATTCTTTATGAGCTTCTTTCGATTTATTCAAATTTTATATGTCATTAAAATGTAAACTTAAAAATTTTTAACATCTCTTTTCACCCTTGCTGTCTGTCTGAAATTATTAAAAAAAAGTTTTTAACGATGCTTAGTAAAGTTAGTGTTGGCTATGAATTTTAAATTGATTGCTTTGTAAATGTAATCATATAAGTAGTTTGTTTTTAGTGACTGAACGCCTAAAACATATATTATTTAACCACCAAAAGTTAACTAATTTAACAAAGAAAAAATCTAAACTGGCTTCTCACAGACATAGACGTTTCAGTTTATTGTGCTTTAACTTTAACATTAAATTTAAACTTTAACACGTCCGCAAATATTTTGAGTACACTGACAATTTTTACGCGTAATTCCGATAAATCGCCGCATAAAACTCTATTTCTATACTGTAATACCATTTTGAAAGCAGCCGCATGGTGCATAAATTATGCAGCATAATGTAAACCACTCAACTTGGAACGTCAATGATTGGTTGGAAATTGCTTTTTCAATCAAGTTAAACTAATTGTGGTTCTCTGACAGGGTGCCCTTAACTCCCGCCGACTAGAATCCGCGTAACGTCTCCACAGGGCATTACAGTTCTCAGTTCTATAATAAGTTCCAACCCTTGGCCTAGGGGCGCCAGTAATTTACTATTATTAGTTATTGTTAGTATTTATTGTCTAACTCGAAGGTTGACCTTACTAGAAGCATTAAAAGTATGTCCTCTAAAACAATTTTTACTATGGTAGCAGTGGGTATAATTTATGCGCAACTGGTTTCAGAAGGGATGGTTTTATTTTCTTAATTTTGTATATGTTTATTGTGTATATTTATTTCTTGCGTTTGTAGACTAAAGTGGTCAGTGACTTTTAACATGTGAAGTGTAATAAGTTTATTAATTGTTTGAATCTTGCAAATCAAAAAACGGGAAGGTAGGGATATTTTTATTATTATTCTAACAATAATGAGTATGTTATTAAAGTTAGTGAATATTCAATTTCTAAATATAAATACGCTATAACACTTTTAGGCTAGCTTTGTCGCACAAACTACAAAAAAAATCGATTCACGTATGTACAGTACCGAACTCTACCTATAAATACGTGAATTCTTTATTGAGTTGAAATGAGAGTGTTGTTATTATTTGTTAGTGGGTTTCATAATAACAATTATAAAAAAAAAACATAAAACACAAAAAAAAGATAACAACTAAAGTAGTTTTAAACTACTTTTAAAGCCTCATTCGCAGTTTAAACCCAATTTTCAGTTTACAGTATTATGACAGAAATATGTCCGCAATAGTAAAACAATGTAATAGGTTTTCAGAGCAGCTTATAATTAATATATCTCTATATGGCTTTATCGCGCAAAATACAATATGACTTATTTACAACAATGAACGGAGCATTAATTAATTATGTATTTGGTGCAATAAAGCCCCGTTCTTCTGTATTTAGAATTAAAATCGCGAAAGTAAGAGGTGGGCGCCTTAACAAAAAGAAAAGATTTCTATTTCAGATTTTTGTATTTGTAGTGTTTGAAATAAAATGTAGATAGAATTAGCTAGATGAAATGAATTGCTTTTTTTTCTAAATAAAACAACACAAGGAAAAATCTCGAAACTTTGTTCATCTACTAAAGAAAGTTAAGCTTAATTAAGTACTTTAGCGAACGCGTCACATTTTTTATTTACATCTTGTATATCTTATTTCTATTTTCTTTGTTTGTAGTATTACGAATACTTAATGTTGTTTGTCTCCAGAAAACTCTTCAACAATTAAGAGGACGGCTGGCATAGCATGTCACTTGTTGACTGTGTGTATAAAAAAACAAAAAAAAAATACAACAAAAACAATGATGTTCAAAGGTGAACTTGTCCTTTTAAGGAGTTTCTTCCAGTTCACCATTTAGTAGATAAAACAAGCCTTACATTGGTAAAGATGGTTGCTATTACAGAAATATAAAGACAGACGGATAGCGAGTATAGAGCGGCATGGAAGGGGAATAATTCCTACTAGCTGTATTCTCTAATTTTCTCCCTGAATTTAGGCACTACTGAAATGAATTTTGGTTATGTTGCAGATGTTTATTTTATTATGCGTTTGCTTAATTAGGTTTCGATTTTTATATGATACTTTGTATCCCTTTATTCTTTGTATACTTCCATAGTCTCGGCATGGAACTCCCTTAGTTTCGCCATGTCCATGTCGGTCCGTCCATCCGCAGTTTGGTTCAACCTAAATGGTAGTGTTTGTGAAAAAAATCACTGTAGTTGTTCATGTAACGAAACTAAAAGGAAAACTGCCCGAGGCGCACTTGACCGGTTTTTGTTTTGAAGGAAACTTTTAATCTCATACCTACAGATTTTACGGCTAACTAGAAACCGGACAATTTATAATTTCAATCAAAATATGTTTATCAAATTAATCTTTACTAAAAACAAAACACTTCGGCAGTATTATGAACAATATCATATTTCCTGCACTTAAAAGTTAGGCTTACTTCCGGTTCCGGCATAGTTCACGGTATTCCCATAGTTTCGTTTGACGGTGTCCAAACGGGTTCAATAAAACCGCAAGCTTCAGTTGAAAAGTTTTAACCATTAATTTAAGGCATAATAACTATAGTTTCTATAAAATCAAAAAACAGAAGGTCTAGTGTAAGTTTTTGCTACAATAAACGCAACGAACGCGTTAGAGTTAATTTCCCATTTACTATGGAAGCAAAGACAGCGCCTCTTGTGGCGCGTATCCGCAACAAAATGTTTTCATACAATTTAGAAGTTAACGCTAACGCGTTCGTGACGTTTTTTGACAGAAAACTTACACTAATGAATGGCTCAGACATCGAAATTCATTTAAAAAGCCAATTTTTTTAAACATATTCTGCAGTTCATTGGATAAGCAACATTATAATATTACATAAACTTTATTTTTATTTATTAAGCGCTTTTGATCAAAACTGAACAATTGTAGGAAAAGGAACGATCACTTACTTATATGCGGAGCTCTTTTATTCGCATTTTTTTTTAAATTATCGAAAGTCAGGCATTCATTTATTTAACTAACATAACACTAGCTATAACTACTACTGTATAACTAACCATGTATAGACAATTAGTCTGAAATAAACTTTTGTTAAAACTCATATTGTTTATGTTCATATAAGTAATAATCGGTAGTCATAAAAATTTTAGGCCTGTGAATAATTAATTATATTTTTTTATGTTATGTTATGGGCCGTCCATTAATCACGTGAGGTTCGAAAGGGGGGGGGTCCATAAAAATCACGAAATATCACAAGTTGGCAGGGGGGTGTAGTAATATATTACGTGTATTTCTTTTTCGGCTAGCCGAAAAGCGGCGTTACATGTACTTAAAATTTCGTCAAACACGTACAAAATCGAAAGCGGCTTGTAGTGTGACCTTGTTAAATATTAAAAAAAAAAATAAGATTCTTGGTTGGTACAAAAAAATACACGTGATATGGGGGGGGGAGAGTAGTCTTAAACCTCACCATGTATCACCAAGGGGGGGGGGGGGTAGAAATGCCAAAAAAAACATCATATGGTTAAAGGACTGTAAAAATCGAGACTTTCAATTCCAATCGTGTACTTTAACGATAGAAGTCTTCGAACCATAAGTACGCAAACTGCATCGTCCGTCTATTACCCCTTTTAACTTTTTAAATTTTTCAAAAAGACGATGACCTAAAGAACCTTGTTCTTTTTAGTACGCAACTTAAGAAATATCATAACTAAAAGTACCCAATGTCTTTCCCACGAACTTTTGGGATCTTCCGCCTGAAACTTGAAGGGGTAAGCTTTTAAAAGTTTCCGGTTGAATCTTTTGTACTTTTAAGTACCTATAATAGATATTCTTAGTGGAGTTTTTGGCTATACGAAAAGCAGAAGAGCAATCAAAAGCATTAATTTGTTAACGTAATCTATACACTAGTTGAAAATCAAAACACAAGCTGAAAACCCTGCTTGCGCGTGTTGGAAACACTGGAACTCCATTCATATGGAGTCCAGAGTTAATGTTTATAAAATTTTTTAATCATTTTTTTTTTATTTCGGACTTTTACGTCTAACATAGCCTGTAAGTATTATTTTTGTAACCAACACAATGGACCATGTCTAAAATAAATTATATTTAAAAATTGTAATTATACAATAAATTAGAATCAATTACCTTGATACTCGGTGAAACCAAGCGCAGTTTGCGGAGTAGCAAGGTGATTTATTCCAGTTTGTTGATATGGACCTCCGCAAAGTAACACCTGAATCTATTCAGGTAATCTATCTATAAAATATTAATATGAAAAATTGAAATTTTTTTGATATTTCAGCCGCATACGAAGCGATCCATCTTAACGGGATTTTTCTACAAACCTAAAATCAAGATAGTTTTTTAAAATGCAGTTTTTATTATTCATTGTTATAAATGAACGCGCGGTTTGTAGACCCTTGTGCAAGGCCCGTCCGGATCGCTACCACCATCTTGCTCACTAATCCTGTTGCTAAGCAGCAGTGCTTGCACTGTTGTGTTCCGGCGTGAAGAGCAAGACAGCCGGTGCAATTACTGGTACAAGAGGTTTCCATCTTAGCCCTTTGGGTTGGCTACGCATCTGCAATCTCTTTGTTGTTGCGAATGTCTATAGGAGGTGTTGATCACTGAATCAGGTGACCCATTTGCTTATTTGCCTTCGAATTTCATAAAAATAAAATATAACTCACACTTCTGATCACCCCACACTCAGTTTCACTTTACCGAGACACAACTCTAGGATTCCCATTTCCACACAAGCATCAATTTCATCGGTAAGTGCGAACTCTTCAAACAATAGTTAAATACGACCCCAATCTAAAAGAAGTCCCTAGTGATTCCAAAAACACGCTAAAACAAACCTTATCTGAACGCCATTAAATCTACATTTAAAATCAGACTTCTTTCCTCACCGTTACTTGAATATAAGTTATATCTTCGGTAGACAAAGTTGAAAGTCGTGCACGAAACTGAATGTATAAAGATTTGTCACACTAAATGCGTTTGAGTAAATACCTAGTTTATTGTAAATTAAGTGTATTAGGTAAAAAAGTACACCTAACAACTTATGTTATTAAATTATATTTATATGGACGTACGGTATTTTTTTTATGACCTTTATTTTTCGCTGATCGTAGTCCTCGCGAAGGGTACGGGCGGTAACGATCGCTTAACAAATAACAATTTATTTCAAGACATATAGGTGATTTAGCAATAGTGAAAAGGCATGCCTATCGTGCGTCTGAGAGAACTTTACACTCACACAGGTGTGGTTCCGTATACGCATAAGGACCACCACCAAAAGGATGTACGGTAGAACGGCAGTGTTTAAGGTATTAAATAGTTGCTATGCCCTAAAAGGGTCCATGTCTGTACTAATTAAAATTAAGAACATCTCTGTAAACACCATGCTTGCAAGAAATAAATAAATAAAATTAAAAAATGAGGTCTACACCGGTCACGGAGAACGCTAGTATAACATTATTTAATATGAACATTGCATTTATTTTTATACTATAACAAAGTTTATTTTGCTTCATCACTTGCATAATAAAATTTAATGTAAAATTAAATATTTATCTTTACTATAGGAAGTGGATTTTAACTCGCTTTTAATTTATTACCTTACTTGCTTTTATCCGCTTTTTCGGCCAATCAAATCCATTCTATTCCACAAAAGGCAAAATATATTTCTTCAGATTAGGCTCACAAGAAGCAGTTATGTATGAAAGTTATAAAATGTATCACTAGTTCGGAAAAACCAGTGATGAGAAGATACCGGCGAGAAACTAACGAGGTGTAATTTTTAAAAGCTGTACAAAGGTGATCGTCTCTATATTATTATATATCCTATACAGTATTTATAGCGTGTTTTGACAGACCCCAGGACACTTATCGCACCCAGTGTACCAAATCCTTTAGAGTGTTTCAATCGATTGTGTACAAATGGATTGGGGACAATGGATGCATGAGTCCACTTGTGGGCCAGGAGTGGGCTTGAATGTGAAACCGGGATTTACATACAATCTGAGGGTGCTACAGTGGGTCGATTTGGTATTTGGGGATCGAATTTCTTAGGTATTTGATGTTAGTGGTTGAAAAATGATCTCATTCGGCATTCGTTTCAAGAATATCGTGCAGTTCAAATTGACGAATGAAAATTACTGGTTACTGCAAACACGACAGTGGAACCCTAATTAAATAAATCAAAATCAAATTCAGTGGTAATTTTTCTGACACTTGTGCTTCCTGTAAGCCTAATCTGAATAAAATGTTGACTTTAACTTTGAATCAAAACTCATAAATATTGGCCCCTATTGCACCGAACTAAAATATGTCAAGTGACAACGATAATTCAGAGTACTTTACGTATTCCTTTTTTTAACGGTTAATTAATTGGAATCTTGTGCCACATATTGACAGTTATTAGATCATTATTTATAACGTTATCGGGATTTTAACGCGAAATCATTGTTAATTTACCTCGACGTTTCGGCCATGTTTCAACAGCCGTGGTCACAAAGAAGTCACCTTCTACTTTAGTCTACTCGTGACCACGGCCGACTCGTCCAGGTAAATTAACAATGTTTTCATCGCGTTAAAGTCCCGATAATGATTTATGATTTATGATTGTGTGAGATATAAATTTAAGGAAAAACCACAGGAATATAGATATTAAGAATACATTTTCCGATAGCAAAAACTATTTATAAATTTACATGTCTTAATTTAGGCCTAAACAGACATTCCTTCTTTCTTCCAAATTCAACATTTCAAATCTTCACATACTTATCTATTGAATCTTTCACACTCATTCATACAATCTTTATGTTTCCTCTTTAACACCTTCGTACATCATCATACGCTCTTTTCCACTCAGTCCTACAATTATACTAGTTTTTCCCGCGACCTGCCATAACACTGCATGCTGCACGGCTCTTAAGCCCCTTTGGTCGCAAATGCTGAGATGTTCAGCCAGGTTTAAGCTACAGTTTGGTTAATGAATACGGATTAGCGCTGTACTTGGATCAAAACTCAGCTGAGACTTGAGCTTACGGTTTTTAAATAAGATGAGTTGAGGTACTTCGCAGAAGAACCAAAGTCACCGACATAGCTCTACGAATTGCAAACCATAACTGGCAGTGGGCGGGGCACATTGCTCGTAGGACTGATGGCCGTTCGGGCGGGAAAGTTCTCGAGTGAAGATCACGTACCGGAAGACAAAGTATTGGTAGGCCCAAGGTGGACCGACGATCTGGTGAGGATCGCTGGAAACCGGTGGATGCGAGCAGCACAAGACCTACCGACGTGGAGATCCTTAAGAAAGGCCTATGCACAGCAGTAAGTGTCTTCCGGCCGATATGATGATGAGGTATTTGAGCTCAGTCTATAACTACCACCTTGAGCTATTAAAAAATAGAAAAGGTTGCCGCACGTGTAAACCTCCCTGACAGTCAAATGACAGTCCCCTGTCATAAAATTTCATGTACTGTATAACTTTTACGAAGCGAAAAACTGACTCCGCTCCTTGAGTGACAGGTAGACAGTAATTCAATTTACTCGTGAAATTGAAAAGGAAAATTTGGAGCCACCTACAGTGCGAAATATGATGCATTTAATGAGATTAGAGCATTTCCATGGGAATTAGCTAATGTTATTTGGAAGCGAAATGGAGCGTAAAATAAATACAATTTATAGGTACAAGCCGCAGCGTATTGTATCTACACAGTACACAATAGTACATTATGACATGAGTGTGCTTTGCTGGTCATTATGCTTGAGGCGGTATTCATCGATATACATTAAAGATCTATGTATGCAGTAACGAGGAAGTGTGTTGAAAATAGACTATACGCAGTTTATAAGACTTTTTCTCTAGCAATTATTACAATAAGAAAAGTTAGTACTCAATTATATTAATGAATTTCAATTCCGTATCGACTGGATTGCGTCATTTTCCAGGGTGAATAAGTCTGTTGGGTTTCCGTCGTATTTCGTGAGCGGCAGTCTCGCAGGATATGGTTGACGTCCTGAACAGCAGCACCAGACTGTCTCCACCCACACCTGTGCATAATGGCTCGGAATTGACCACAACCATTCGGAGCTTGTTAAGCTGGCACCAGTGTTTTCTGGGTTGGTCAAAACCCGTTGGTTTTAGGGTCGGGATGATTAGTATTAGGTAATTGTTTTCCTAATTTTTTTATTGAGTCTTTTTCTAGGCTTCGTATTAATGGATTAAAATAGACCAATAAACAAAGAAGTTTCTTGTATACACGTTACTAACCTGCATAGAAACAGCTTTCGTGGCAAAACTGTCCCAAATTTTCGAAAAGGACAATCTAATCTTGCGGGTGGTAGGACCTTGTGCAAGGTCCGTCCGGATCGCTACCACCATCTTGCTCGCTAATCCTGCCGCTAAGCAGCAGTGCTTGCACTGTTGTGTTCCTGCGTGGAGAGCAAGACAGCCGGTGTAATTACTGGCACAAGAGGTATTCCATCTTAGCCCTCTGGGTTGGCAAGGCATCTGCATTCTCTTTGTTGTTGCAGGTGTCTATAGGCGGTGGTGATCACTTTCCATCAGGTGACCCACTTGCTTGTTTGCCTTCCTATGTTGTATAAAAAAAAAATGGTGGGCATTTTAGAAGGATTCCCATTTCAAATCAAAACATAATTAGACATCACGAGGGAATTGGCTTCCGCCGGCGGGCGCATAAAAGCTGCGCGTAATACGTTATTTTACCTTGTGTAGACGACTAGAAGAGAATCGTGGATTTGCTTGTTTAGAATTTAAATATTTAACCACTAGTTAATGAATGTTTACAGTCCTCTTTTAGCTAAAATATGATTTGTTTCTTACATGCAAGCATCACAATGGCAGATACAGACGAAACATGGTGACAACTAATGTAGGTTTACTAAGCTGTGTAAAAAAATACAGAAAATAACTCCAGACGGTATGGTTTGTCCACTTACTACTTTTAAACCACGCAATGGATTTTAGAGATTTTATTGTGGAAAGTTTTAATTTAGATTAATAATTGTCCCCATGCGAAGCCGGGGTAGGTCGCTAGTGATAGGGTAAGCTGCGGCATGAGCTAAATAAAATAACTTAGGAAAAACGTAATATGTTTTTGATAGCGAAATACTATTCAGACAACTGACACCACTCCAAGTTTAATTTTTTAATCATAGACAACAAGAATCTTAAAGAGGACAGCATTATGGTCATCCAACAGCTAGTTATTGATATATCAAAGTGTTAAGTAAATAGGATTCAAAATAAAGTAAAAGTTTATACTCGGGCCCTCATTCTAAAACGGGTAACGAAGGCGTCGTGTTTCTTTTCTCAAATAATTTGAGCTACAGCCACTGCCATTACACACACTTCCACAATCACACTTCTCTCTTGCTCAGACAGGCGGTCTTATATTCTAAGTTTTATTCTCCAGAATATCCTTCCTTAAAAAATACAGACAAACTTTCAGTAATATTAGAAAGATAAAGATAGCATGTCATGGCACGAAGCTGGTTCCGTCCCGGGCGACTATTGTTCGCCCAACTTTATGATATCTCCACTCGTTTCATCTCACCTCAAGGGAGTTAAGAAAAACGAGGAAAAGCCAACAATATAACCATTTAAAAACAAAGAAACAAAATGATGTTTAACATAAAACTACCGTAAGACTCGGACATAATTAATACAAAACGGACCACTCACAACACACTGTTCCGAAACAAGTCGGGCGATTACTCGACTTCAAATTTGGAGTGATCCGTTTGTATTAATATAAAATGGTGTTTATTCGATACAATATAGGAGACAGAATAAAATAAAGTGCTTAATACCTATTAATTAAAACAAATTTATATTCTAAGTAGAAATAAAAAGAAATCAAATTAGATCAAAATATCAGATCATCTACAATCTACATATTCGTACACAGAAGAGTTCTAAAAAGTTGAAGCTAGCAACGTAAAAATGGGGCAAAAATTACAAAGGGTTACTGAAATTTGGTTCCACATTAAACCTTATGATCTTTTACACTGAAACCGGGCCTGAAATAGGAATTTTGCCAAATGTTTAATGTTGACACAATCTTAGCGTATTGGTCGATGAATTTTTGTCTTGCTTTAATTCCACCTCCAATATTTTCTCTACTCCGTTTCTTGGCCGTTCTTTGTTCGATACATTATTGTTTAGTTCAAAGATAAAGCCAGCGCTTGGATTGAAAATCTTTACTTATGTTTTTAATCTTAGGGAAAACGGTTTCTACTGTATTTGGATTTAGACCTAAATTTTTATACTGGATTTAATTTTTCGGATGGTCGGACCTTGCGCAGGGTCCGTCCGGATCGCTACAACCATCTTGCTCGCTAATCTAGCCGCCATCAGGCCACCTGATGATATGTGATCATTTCGCCCATAGACACCCACAATCAAGGAGACTGCAGATGCGTTGCCAACCCAGAGGACTATAAGATGGAATACCTCGTGTGCCATCAATTTCCACCGCCCATAGACACCCACAATACCAAGGACATTGCAGACGCGTTGCCCACCGAGGGCTATAAGATGGAATTACCTCATGTGCCAGTAATTTCACCGGCTGTCTTACACTTCACGTCGGTACAGAACAGTGCCAGTACTGCTTGGTGGCTAGATAATCGAGCAAGATGGTGGTAGCGATCCGGACCAAACTTGCACAAGGTCCTACCACCTGTCTGCAAGGAAGAATATTTTTTGCTGTTGTTTTATTTACATCGGATGTTAAAATCGTAATCCGAACAAACTCAATATAGAGGAGCAGCCATTTAAATTCTATTACATGGAAGTTTTGCTTCTGCTTTTTTTCGAGGCGCTTCCTTTCCTATAACAGCGAATTTTAGACATTGCGGCGCGTCGTAGCAAGGTAGACTAGCATGGACATGCCAAAATAAATAAAAAGAAAAAAAAATTTTTAGACCCCCTCTTTTTGGATATAACATTCGTCATTTTCATTTTGTTCACAAAAAATATAGCCTATGTCAACCAGACTACAAACGCACTCTTAATAGTCAGTGGGCTAAAGAGTATAGTCGACGTAATTGCTGAGCCACTTTTGAACCTCATCCCCTTGGTAATGAAAAAAATAATAAACTGCTGAGTTTCTTGCGGCGTTTCTTCTCAGTAGTATCTTCCATTTTTCGAAGCGCTAGTAGATTCAGACATGTAAAGGAGTCTATATGGCCTATTTGCAAAATAAATTTTTCACGTTCAATTTCATAATATGATTGAAAAATGGTTAAGGGAATTTTTGGTCGACTATACATCACTCGTTAGGCTGTTGTGTGAGCGGCATGGTGCATGCTCTAGCCTAACTGTCTCAGTAGGTGTGTAAGCTTTTGAGGTCCCATAGTCTAACAGTTTTCCTTCAGAATGTGATATAAACCTATAGATCTTAATTAATAAGGCATATCTTCCCCTTCCAAAACTTTCCAACCACTTTGTATTAAAGCGTTCTTTCGAATAAATGATGACCCCGCTGTCTTTTTTTTGTCTTCTCGCGTACTTTATCTTCATTTTGCATTATCTTACCCTTTTCAAAGTCAAATATTTATTGCGATATTGGGAGTTATCTCAATCTGTCCATATTCGGAGTATAATGTTGATTCATACACAAACAAATCTCGAAAACTAATACAGGGGAAGGTAACTGTCAATGACAGGGACTTATCCTATGACTGTTACCCTAATTTGCATTTTTTGATACTAAATCATTTTTAGTAACTCTTACAAATTCTATACCATTATTACAAGTGTCAGCCTCGGTATTCTTATCCACAGTTTGCGAAGTTTCATTCTCTTCTCGCAAAGATTTATATCTCTTTTGCAAAGTCTTATCCGCCTTTTGCAAACACAACCCTTATTTCCGCACTTGTTTCGCGGCCCCGAGCGCGAGACAGTTTGAAATTGAAAAGAAAACTCAGGGAAAATTCTCTCCGAAGAGGAATCGTCGTGTAAGATTGTTATGAGTTGAAGCCATGAATATTTTGATGGCTTACCTTCATACTGATTGGAGCTCACTCGACACACAGAGCGGAAAAAGCAGAAGCAATGATTTGTTTTCAAAAGGGGAAGAATTCAGCTTGAAATTTATGTTTGCTTAGATATTTAACGATTTCATAGGTCTCTTTTTCTTTCTTTTATGAAAAAGGAAGGTATACAAGCAAGTGGGTCACCTGATGGTAAGTGATCTCGCCGCTTATAAACACTCGCAACAGCAAGAAGATTAAAGAAAGAAAGAAAAGAAAGAAAAAAGAAGAAGAAGAAAAAAGAAGACGGTAGAGAAAGAGGAAGGTTAGAAGGTAGAGTAAAGGGGGGGGGGGGGGTAGGGTTCTTCCGGTGCCCTCCTATTGGCACCGGAAGTGCTAATCATTGGCCCTTAATTGTATAGGATTTTCACCACTATTACTCATAACAATAGATTGAACGTGAACATTATCGGAGGGGTGATGATTTTGATGATATGAGAAGTGTTTTCCCTAGGTTTAAGCTTTTAACGGTTGAAACAAATATAAGAATTTAAGTAAAAGTTTTGGCGTGAAATGTAACTAAGGTTTTTAATTAACCATATCCTGCTATAGTAGCATGCTAGCGTTTATCGCGCACATAAACGCTTTGGTCCCTCTCGCATACTTACACATACTGGTTAGAACGGGGTAAATGCTTTATTTCATCGATAAAAGCTAGCGTGCTAGGCCCCCTGGGGTAATAGAGACCAAACATAAGCTATATAAATACGTTTCATACTGGATCAGAATTGAACTGGAATTTAATTCGGTCTATGGCTACTACCTATAGTCTTTGTTTTAGGTAAAATTGATACTTTCAGTCGAAGAAAATAAATAACTGACCATTAAAGACGAAAATGAGAGCAAATGTCTAAACTTAAAAGAAATAGACATATGCCAATTTCGTGGTGTACAAGTATATGCCTCCTTTTCGAAAACATACAACTTCACTCAGTTCCGTCTTTAATGAGCACTTGTCTTTCATTGTACTAGTACAGGTAACGCAACTAGAGTTGAGATGAACGATTACACAGCGGCATACACACTGAAAAAACAGTTTTATTACACGTAACCAAAGTTTTGTTTACCTATTACACAAAAAAGTGACTACCGAACTATTTGTTACACCTTACCTAACTGTTAATTTGTAAATATTTCATCATTATGTTTATTAGTAGCAAATAGTTTAGCTTTTTTTTAATGAACTTTGATAACCATTGCATTAACAGAAATCACAACCTTAGGTGAGTTGTCCTTTTTTTAGTGCAAAACAAAACAAACATTTTAAAATTCGAACGAAACTCTCCGATACACACATGATACGCAGCAGTTGCGTGACCACAACTCTAGTTGCGTTACCTATACCTATTCGCATTTATTTTGACGATAATAAAGAGGTAAGAGGTAATAATAAATGATCCATAGGCATCATAAATTCCACGTTTTGGCTTGCTAAGGGAAATAAAAAAAACTCATCCAGTTCTGCTTCCTCCAAAGTTTGTGACGTGATGAATTGGCATTCTCCAATTGATATCGGAAGTTTGAATACAGAAGAAATCTTATTTTTTCCTTGTTATTTTTTTTTTTCAATTTTTTTGTTTAATTACGTAGACGCTGAAAAGAGCCTTTAATATTTTCATTCCAAGATGATAACTGTTGAAGATGAAGATAAAGTAGCGGGTGGTTGGACCTTGTGCAAGGTCCGTCCGGATCGCTACCACCATCTTGCTAGCTAATCCTGCCGCTAAGCAGCAGTGCTTGCACTTTTGTGTTTCGGCGTGGAGAGCACGACAGCCGGTGTAATTACTGGCACAAGAGGTATTTTATCTTTGCCCTCTAGGTTAGCAACGCATCTGGAACCTTCTTGGTGTTCCGGGTGTCTATAGGCGGTGGTGATCACTTACCATCAGGTGACCCACTTGCTTGTTTGCCTTCCTATTACCTATTACATAAAAAAAGAAGAGGTAAATTAGAACAGTTAACTAAAACCACGGTAAGTAAAAGTATAGATTACATATAATAGTGAATATGAACGTTTAATAGCCCTTTGTATGTTTCAAAAAATGACAAGACTTTCTCTCGCGTTTTTTTCTATTTTTCACTAGCGACCCATCCCGGCTTCGCACAACCATTAAGATGGGGATAATTTTAAGTACATAAAAACCTTCAGGTAAAACGTATCTACATTGCCGTTAAAACAGTATCTAAATTTGATGTAGCGACTCTAGCGCCATCTAGTTTAGAATGGAGGAAACAAACTGACATGCGCTATATCACGCTAACAAAGTTTCGTAACACGGACGCATATATACAACTTCCAACTTTCATTCCTTCGGACCTCGGTCCCCAGGCATAACACCCCCCTCGTGAGAGATACCTCTATTGGCCTACCTCAACACATGGTTTTGCGGCTGGTAGGACCTTGTGCAAGGTCCATCCGGATTGCTACCACCATCTTGCTAACCCAGCCACTAAGCAGCAGTGTTTCCACTGTTGTGTTCCGGCATGAAGGGCAAGACAGCCGGTGTAATTACTGGCACAAGAGGTATTCCATCTTTGACCCACTTGCTTGTTTGCCTTCCTGTGGTATAAAAAAATGGTTTAGGAGTTAGCGGCTAAGGATACAATGAGCGATGGGGACAGACAGGAACGGATAGCGGCTTTGTTTATGCTATGTATTCATACACATTAATGGATTTAAGATGCTGTATAATGAATGACAACCCAAAGAAAAATTAGGGTAATGGCAGGGTTCGAACCTGCAACATCAGCATTCCGTGCCTTGCGTATTCCAGTTTCCGCCACATTACCGCTTCGGCTGCAGGTTCGATCCCTGCCATTACCCTAATTTTTCTTTGTGTTGTCATTCATTATATAGCATTTTAAATTTAATTTGAATGTAAAAAAATACAAAAAGAAAAATCGAAAAAATTTAAAAATAAATAATTTCGATTACAACACATTAATGGATGTAAAGTCAGCTATAGAAGTAGCTAAAAACTCTCTTGACAATAGAATCGTGTATAGATTATTGACCTCTTTGAATGTATAGATCTAGAACCCATAGTACAAGCTTTGCTTTATTTGAGACTAAGTAGCTCAATTAGTTATAAGGGCCATTTACATGGTACGAGTTCTCGCATGCGAGTTACATGACGTTACGGGCTACTGAGGTATGATGTGATCGATCGATTGATCGAGCCGCGCAATGTAATGCAACTCGCATACGAGAACTCGCTTCATGTAAATGGGCCCCTTAATTCGATAGATGACCCAATGGCGTGAAAGTGTGAATTGTAGCAGATCGTCATTTTTAAATAATATTTATAAAAATTAACAATGGGTTCATCTTACTAAATCCGCTTTTACATCTTCGATTGACAATTCTTCTATGCATATTTGTCTCTCCTTTAGAATATTACAGAACAGTCGGGTTACTAACAAATACAGACCAAAACGAGTAGTTTTCCTCTTAATGTATGGCTCTCTTTTTTTTTATACAACATAGGAAGGCAAATAAGCAAGTGGGTCACCTGATGATAAGTGATAAACACCGCCTATAGACACCCGCAACAACAAAGAGAGTGCAGATGCGTTGCCAACCCAGAGGGCTAAGATGGAATACCTCTTGTGCCAGTAATTGCACCGGATGTCTTGCTCTCCGCCGGAAAACAACAGTGCAAGCACTGCTGCTTAGCGGCAGGATTAGCGAGCAAGATGGTGGTAGTGATCCGGACGGACCTTGCACAAGGTCCTACCACCCGCAAAGACTCTCTAACTGAACTCTTTGCTACAACATATTAATTCATTTAGAGCCCCTTTTAATCTCGGTTCTAATACTACAGGGAGCTCTTTCCATTTAAAATGAAAAGTAGTCTTTAAGAGAACGTCAAACATTTCAAGCAAAACGATCGAATATATAGAACAGCCGTAATGGGGTTAATCTCAAAGGACCCAAGATCCATAGACAAGGTCAAACAATATAATGGAAATGAATTCCACTAGGAGGGATGAAAAATGGAAAGTTCGAGAAGGGTCGATCCATTGACGTGGGATGGCTCGGAATGTAGAAACGGTTGGATTTACTAACAAAAGCTCTTGAGGGTTTTGAGAAAGATCAACCGAAATATTTGTGACCCGAATTTCGGTAATTAACTTGGAGGAGAATTATTTGAGCTTTACAAACACACTCTTATTTCACCAAGCTTGTCAGCTGTAGGTCATCCTCGTTACACGAGAGGTGACATGTAACAACGACAATTCACCATTTTTTTTTTATACAATATAGGAAGGCAAACAAGCAAGTGGGTCACCTGATGGTAAGTGATCACCACCGCCTATAGACACCTGCAACAACAAAGAGAGTGCAGATGCGTTGCCAACCCAGAGGGCTAAGATGGAATACCTCTTCTGCCAGTAATTACACCGGCTGTCTTGCTCTCCACGCCGGAACACAACAGTGCAAGCACTGCTGCTTAACAGCAGGATAAGCGAACAAGATGGTGGTAGCGATCCGGACGGACCTTGCACAAGGTCCTACCACCCGCAACACCATACATGGCTAACTCGCAGAGTTTTGGTATTCCTGGGCTTGAATAGTGAATAGGTACATAGTGTACTCTGAAGGTGGCAGGCACCTGGATGAGACAAGTTCACGGATTCAGTGCCGGCAACACATTTACGAATTTTCAGTCATTTCACTCATTTTGTCGATGCTGCTATTTTCCAGTCATATGAGAATTTGGCCAAAACTCAAAAATGCGTTGAAATAGGATTTCCGTTGCACTGAGTAATGATCGTGTGTAATCATCGTATTTTTTTACATTCCTTCCTAGTGCTCTGATAGTGGTTGGCTCAAGTTTAATAGTCATACAGTCACACACAGAACTGTATGTAACAGTTTCAGTTTTGCATTTTGCTTAAAATTGCATGGAATAAATTTTGCTTCTATTTGAGACTAATTACCTAAAGCTGGCATAAGAAAAGTTAAAGCGGCGAAAACTAATATTCTTTTTGCCAGCAGAACAATAAAAAATCTATACATTTTGAATTAAATACATACATACGCTTGAAAAACGTAACCCTTTCATCTGGTGGCAGTCAGGTAACTAAGTTAGGGTTTGTTTCTTTTACTTTAGCGTGGCAGCATGGGTTCTAGTATCCGCTATTATTAAACCGTCTCAATGTTCCATATAGTATAGAAAGAAAATCAAACATACTTGGGTAGTATTATATGTTATACGGCTTCGCCCTTCATCTCAAAAGACTTCCAGTTTAATATCCTTAGACATTATTACCCAATAATCGATAATGGAATAAAGCGATTGGCTAATAAAAGCAAATAAGTGGAACCGAAAGCAGAAACGAAGGAAGTCTGCCTGTGACATCTATTGTACATGCGTGCACTGCGTGCCCAATAAGAGTACAAAGTTTAAAGTTTGGTCGAGGGTGGCCTCAGCCTTTCATCATTCATCATTGGGGATGGTAGGGTCTTGTACAAGGTCCGTCCGGGTAGCTACTACCACCTTGCTCGCTAATCCTGCCGCTAAGCAGCAATGATGGCATTGTTGTGTTCCGGCCAGGAGAGCAAGACAGCCGGTGCAATTACTGGCACAAGTGGTATTCCATCTTAGCCCTCTGGGTTGACAACGCATTTGCAATCTCCTTGGTGTTGCGGGTGTCTATAGGCGGCGGTGATCACTTACCATCAGGTGACCCACTTGCTTGTTTGCCTTCCTATATTATTTAAAAAAAACGGCCAAATGAATGATGTCCTGAAGACAAGCCAAATTAGAAGTACTTGGGAACCGTCGAGCATTTATGCGAAGAGAAATGTGTATGTGTAGGAAGGGAGAGAAGTATGCCAGGACCGGGGCAAATGGCGTTCTGTAGTCTCTGCCTATCCCAAAGGGAAACAAGCGTGAAATTATAATGATAATAAAGTCTGTTCATCGGTATTTTATCCTTATCTAAAATTTCACTTTTGTCACCTAAACATCGTATAGCCTAAATAAATGATGGCTGTGGAAATGGTGACTTATAATTTGTGGCTGCACAGTATTCTATTTAAGCTGTTTTGACAGCAAAAACTAAAATTTTAGGTTAGACTGTTGTTTACTAAGTACTTCAAAGGAAGGGAGAAGGGAAGGTTGAACATGGTGTAGAATTATAACGTAGGTATTATAAGTCCGTTTAACATTGAGACTTTTTTTTAACAAAATTACGTACTCGTATTTATTCCTTTTATGGTTTATATTGTCCGCGTGTGTACGCCCCGCTGCTCGTGGCCAATGACAATAAAAAGGCATTTAATAAATGTCGTACGCTATTGTTACGGTTTTATCTGAGAGAAAGGATTTCATAGTTTTTTTATGGGCACAAGCTCACACAAATGCTTTCTTGATGTAGTCTAGATTTAGAGCGAAGAATTTTTTTTATAAAGTGGTAAGGAAACATTAAAGTCAAAGTTAATCCACGCTATAGGTAGTTGCCAGTTGCAGTACGAACGGCTTGACCGTGTTAGTACCACACTTTCACAGAATACCGTAAAGTAGTAACTTCTCTCACTGACTGAAACAAACACAGCTGTTTGTTTCAGTCAGTGAGAGATGTACAGGCCACCGGCAGGACATAAGGACCAAAAGACCGACTACGACTTTGAATCAATATTTTATTTTTAACAGAGCATCAATTTTCTCGGGTTTGCTGGGTCTCATGGGTGGGGGTGATCACTTCTTATCAGATGATCCGCTCACTCGTTTTCCTTCTTTCACTAATAATAATAAAACTTAGTTTTTATTGACCACACACAGCGTCGTGAAAAACTTTTTATGTGCCCGGTGCGATGGTCTTTTAACCGTACCCTGAAAATGCTACAAACTACCATGCAAGACCCGAAACTTCATCATATATTTATCATCATCATCATCATCATATCAGACGGAAGACGCCCACTGTTGAACATAGGCCATCCCCAAGGATTTCCTCGACGGTCGGTCTTGTGCTGCTCGCATTCACTGGTTTCCACCGATCTTCGCCAGATCGCCGGTCCACCTTCCGGTACGATCTACGACTACCCAAAACTTGATCCTGGTAATTTCTGCAACCCTCCAGGGTCTGCATACTGGGCCTGGGCACCACTGATACTGCCCTAGTTACAGCATATCAAGAAGCAATTGGAGGACCTATGAGTCAAATAACATTCATGGCCACGGAGAATATTATCTCACAAAGTAAATACAAACGTGGCTATTCATTAAGTAAAAAGCAGGTGAAAACAACGATAAACATGAAATTTATATCCAAGAATTTACGATCTAAACAAAATTATTAAAGATGACAAAGCTAACGTGACCCCTGAGAAGCCTTCTTCGCTATGCACTCGTCTTAAGTCGTTTAGGTCTGCTTATGGTGGTTTTTGTAATTTCTAAGATATAATAAATGCGAGCATAGTAAACCGTCCGATCGGAAGATAATGTGTTGTCAATGAAGCCCGCCCTATAGGGGTATGGTGGCTGAGATAAGAAGGGGTAGGACATAGTGAAAAAACTGTCATTTTGATGTTGTTCGATTTTTGCTAAGATGTAAAGAGTCAGAGACAGTTAGATTCGTGGTGCTGGTCAGATGTGATGCTAGAGAAGACTACAGAAAATTAGTTAGACGGAGAGAACAATGAATGCCATTTTTTTAATGAGAGTGAAGGGCAAAAACAAGAAAAGGAATTTATTATCGAGCACGATGTACGATACGATAATTTCATTGCGAACATTATAGAAGGTGAGAGAGGCAGGGGTAAGGAAAGAAGGTCTGGAAGGAATTAGATTGATCAAATGAAGAAAAATATTCGTGTTGTATCATAAAGAGATGAAAGTCTTAACTGTAATAAGAGGAGTTGGAATGGACAATCGAAATTGGAGTTAAAGAAAAATGAAGGGAGTTATTTGAATATAAAGAATAGCAAATGAAAAATTGGTAAGTATAAAAATAGAACAGAAAAAATACTGACGTCCACAAAAAACAGAAGGATTATTCTTGTAGTGAAACATTATAGAAGAAAAAATGGAAGCAAGCAGAGGTTCGTGAAGGCAGTTACTCCTCCGACAATAGCATGGCTTTAAAGAAATAGGAAAAGAAGAAAGACACAGGGAATACAGGGGACACAGGGAATCACATTGCGGGTGGTAGGACCTTGTGCAAGGTCCGTCCGGATCGCTACCACCATCTTGTTCGCTAATCCTGCCGCTAAGCAGCAGTCCTTGCACTGTTGTGTTCCGGCGTGGAGAGCAAGACAGCCGGTGTAATTACTGGCACAAGAGGTATTCCATCTTAGCCCTCTGGGTTGGCAACGCATCTGCACTTTCTTTGTTGTTGCAGGTGTCTATAGGCGGTGGTGATTACTTACCATCAGGTGACCCACTTGCTTGTTTGCCTTCCTAAGTTGTATAAAAAAAATAAAAACACGGTGCGTCGTACAGTCAAAGACACGTAATAAGTGACCGTTTAACTCTGAATTAAATGGTGTCATTTTTTGAAAGGCAAAATATGCGCTATGAAGTTGATGTAATCTATCCCTTTGGAGCATAGACAATTTATCTCATCAATCATTCTCTCTTTAATGGTTAGTTAAGTTTGTTTCTGTTTACATATTATACGATTTCTTTGTAACTAGCCAACCAAGAGAGAGACGCACTGAGTTACGTAGCGAGTTACAACGTATCAGGAAAGTTCATGTAAGGTTAATGTTATTCTGCTGATTTGGCTTTAGCGAAGTTTTTATCGTTTGTGTCGAATTCAATTAAGTATAGAATAACAGATAAGTTCTATGAACTTTTGAAATCGCTTCCGCTTGTACTCTAACCGTAGTGCGATCCGTTCAGCGACCGGTAAAACAAGAGGCTCCATTGTCAGGTTTCATATCTAGATACCTCCATACAAAGTTATAACATCTCCTTCTAATACAAACCCGACTGAATGCCTCTCGACATAAGGCTGAGAGCAAACGCACTCTTAATATTGTCCTTAGGTACGGCGCGCAAACTTGAGAGCACAAATGACGCTGAAGAAACAGAGTTTTATTTCTTGCAGGATAAGGTTTTATCTGACGCAGTGGGTAAATTTGTGCAAGCTCTCAGACACGATGGTTAAGCACTCAATGTACCCTTTATCTAAGATTAAAAAAGGGGGGGTTTCCACTAGATAGTCGGGAGGAGACAGGTGTTGAGAGATGATGGAAATGTGTTTAGCGAAGCATAATTTATTACAGAGAGACATTTCCATCAAAATTACGTGGAAACTGTGATACTTATAATAAGATTAAATGAGAATGTTCGTCACGCATTGATAATAGGGTACAGTAGGGGAAATATATTCACGTACCACCTTAGAACCCTATCGCAATAACGCGACGCGTTAAACGCCAGGCTATGTCATATAAATGTCATGCGTATGTCTCTTCGACTAGGTTCTACGGTGGTACGTGTTTCAATTTCTTTGACTGTACCTATTTAAACTCCTTTCACATTTTATAAACAACTAGCGACCTGTACGGGCTTCAGACGAGTACAATTAGGATAAAAAAAATCTTAAACAGACATACAGACAGACGAACAATGAAGTGATAATATAAGGGGTTCCGTTTTTCCTTTTGAGGTACGGAACCATAAAAACAAACTAAATGATACTGAAAACGGTATTAAAATCGCTTGCATGGTTTAGAGGGAGTAAGTGGCCGAAGATTATGAGGACAGGCCGTAACGAAAAGCGACTACTATAGTATTTTATGCAACTGCTATATAATGAGAGGCCTTAAAACACGAGTGTGGTTTTATGAAACGAGCGTCAGCGAGTTTCATAATAGGATCACACGAGTGTTTTAAGGCCTAATAATATACAGTTGCGTACATTACTTTATCTTTACACATACCATAACCGCAAAAAACCGTAACAGCAAAAAGCAACAAACGAGTGACAACAAGTTATGTCGGCAATTCGAACTATCCGTCTAGACGAACGTTTTATTTAAATAATAGTCAAACGAATGAAGTCCCTATTGTCATGTCACTCGAGATCAAATGTCGTGCGTTCAAATTAAAAAATCATACTGAGTTGACGTTTCGTATCGATAACTGTTTTAATATCTATGGATACTAGAATAGAGACCAACTTGAATTTTGACAGCTGTTCCAAATTTAAATTCATAACGTCAGAGATATCGTTAATGTGATGACCAATAAACACAGATTACTAAGAGATACTACCCAATAAATAACAGATTTACCTACTACCACAGACAAGAAAATTCTTATAATACTACATTAACAATTTCACAGAGTTACAGGTAAATCTTAAATTTCTTATAATAACATTGGTTGTAATAATGCTGGTCATTTTCTATGGTTTTTGAACGCGTTATTGAGCACTTATGATATGTGTGTAGATAAAGATATACTATACAAATATGTTTTATTGAATACTACATTAACAATTTCACAGAGTTACAAGTAAATCTTAAATTTAAACGTACGACTTCTCATCAGGTACCCCGATGCCCATTTGCGTCCCTTTTGACGGCAAAAGACGTTATTTATTTAAACTGCAAGTAGTATACAGACCGTCAATGAAAAAGGTTCGAAGTAAGAAACTGATTTAAAATGCCTTAGCAGGAAGTTTAACTTGGCTGGCGAGTTGTTAAGGAGTTTGAAAAGAAACTTAAATTTCATTTGTACACGCTGTATAAACTTCAAAGTATTAAGAAGTCACAGTTTTATTCTTTCAGCTGCTCCAGTTACTAATGTATCTAAAGACAATGTCAAGGGATCACTCTGTCTAGCTCACTCTTACTAGAGCACTAGTGCAGAAATGCTGCTTCGACGTCGAGCTCACCGCTATCGTGCTTAGAGATTAAAACCGCTTAATTTTTTTTTATTTTTTTGCAATAGATTTTTTTTAAGAATAGAATAGTAATTTTTTTCTCGAATATGGTACATGGAGAGAGATTTAATTTTCGATTTTCTTTTTGCATATTTTTAAACATTCAAATAAGCGGTAATGTGGCGAAACTGGCAAACGCAAGGCACGGAATGCTGATGTTGCAGGTTCGAGTCCTGCCATATCCCTAAATTTTCTTTGTGTTGTCATTCATTATAATATTATAGCATATTACATTTTTTTTATGTTTTATGTTTTTTTTTATTTAGTAATTAGTCTTAAATTATTAGCGCGCTAGCGCAGTATTTTCGCTTAAGTATAGGTTTAAACCGAAAATGTTCCTTACCTCACTTTATAAAATCTTTAAGTATTAACTCATTTACAGTCCCAAACAGACAAAGGACCAAGTATTTTTTGCATGAAATAATTCTATGGCTAGCTGAAAAAATGGCTAAAGTTTATTAAAAACTTCACACTGTAATGTAATAGTATTACTTTAAATGAATAACCTTTGACTGTTGTATTAATGGTATGGTTGAATTTGCAACATCGCCGTACAAAAATTATTGGCATTGAGGCAGCCGTTTTGGGCAACTTCTTAAAAGTAACTAAATATACTGAAGCGGAATAGTTGCCTGTTACGGGTTGGAACCGGCGAAAACCAGTTTACGTGACTGCTCGGCGAGTTCAGAACTTGTGCACTACTCGAACTTATTTGCGTTACAGATTCTTAAGAGCTCTACTGAGTTCAGTTTTGTTCAACAGTTATGTAATTCAAATTTTTGCTTGTATTTAACCTTAAACTGCAATGATATTTAACAATTTTTCACATTTTTCTGAACATTTTTATTTGTTATCCCAAGGAAAATATGCACTTTTACGGAGTAAAACGTATAATATGTTTAAATCTAGGTTATGATCTATGATGTTAATTTTAACTGTAAATAGCTTGTTCATAAGTAAGTAAAACCTTTATCATATTAGTGTAAATAAGATATTTATTATTATATGTCATGTTCACACGAAATTAACTTTCTCTAACGAAATTATCTGTTGGCTAAGGATGGCAGAAATAGATAGGTATAGGAAGATAAAAAAACAACCTTCAAATAACGACAAAAAAATGATTTGATTGGAAATAGTAGGTACTTAACGGATACATTTTTGTTTTTAGTTTTTTTTTATTGTTTTTATACTACTATATGAAGTATACAAATCGCTTTAGGTGTGAATTTAATTTTTGAAGAGTTGCCTTTATTTCTCCAGGATCCCATCATCAGATCCAAGCTCGGTGACAATGGGACCAGCTTGGAAGCACACCCATTCAAACAAAAAAAACTTATTCAAATCTGTCCAGTCGTCTTTGAGTAATCGGTGAACATACATAAAAAATATCGAGACGAATTGATAACGTCTTTTTTTTTGTAGTCGGTAAAAAATAAATTAGAAAACCTTCTTCAAAATTAAAAAGTGATCAAACAATATTCATTCTTCCTCCCGTACAGTTAAGGAATTTAATTCCCAACCCATTACGCTGAAATGTCGTCAGACATTCGCAATGCATTAAGGTCGATATGTCAAACTAACGTCTTGCTCTAGTTAGCTCTTATGGTGACAGTTTGCTATATGATATTGAACCTTAGGTGGGTGGAAATTAAATGCCTTGACTGTACAAACTGCATGTATTTGATCGTCGAATTGACGTTTCGTATCTGTCACAGTCAAGAAAGTTCTCAATCGTTCGGAACTGATCATTCTCATCAGTCAGAACAGGGTTTAAAGGGAATGGAAGTTATTATGAGAGAAAGGCGCGGCCAAAATCTTGTTATAAATAAATATGGGAATTAAGCATTGTAAAGGTCGATTCATAAGAGCTGGCACCGAGTGCCTATGAAATTAATGACAGTTTTATACATTTTCAGCGCCAGCTCTCATACTGTCTTCAATCATCAATTCTCTCATCTGTCAAATACCTTAAGAAAGTGTCTAAAAATATGTCAGCTTGTGTAAAATTTGATGTCAAAATTTCAAATCGCATACGATTGAATTTTAGCGTTATTTTACTCTATAAGTAGCACTCTGATGAGCTCCGATATGTTTTAGCTGAGATGGTGTGCACGATATAGGAAATAAACAAATTATTGAAAACAACAAATTTCCATTTGTTTTATTTTCAAAATAATTATTAACTATTTTATTCTTTTACAAAATAGACTTTTACGAAACGCACATTTCTGAATTGTTCCCGTTAATATTTAGAAATAAATAAATGAATACAATAAGAATAAGAATAAGAATAAGAATCGTTTATTTGTAAAACATAGGTAAGTGTACAAAGGTCGTATAATTGTAAAAGTTTCACTATGTTTTGCCTAGTGGCATACAAATAGGGTGGAGTTGGCATGCAGCATGCTAATTAGGTCCAATAATATAATGTCACTGATAAGAAAATTACAATAAAAATAAATTAGATGTCAATATTAATATTACCTACGAATTACATTCTCTAATCGTCAATCCATAATCATCATTTTGTCATAAAGAAATACAAATATTAATAAGATTAAAGCGTATCATGCATGTATTCTTGGATTGAATAATAAGCCTTAGATGCTAAAAACCTATACAATACATTTTTAAATTCATTTATGTTTTCCAACCTTAAAATTGCTGCCGGTAATTTATTGAAGATCTTAGGAGCCATTCCAAATATACTTTTTGCAAGAAGGGCTGTCTTACATCGTCTATAGTTTATTTTGCCCTGGTGCCGTAGACTATTGAGTTTTGAGAATTCGTTCGTGTTGCGTTTTACATAAATTACACCAGCTTGTGTTACGTTCATTATCTGTAAATTCTACTAATATCATATATCACTACATGAGTCTTAAGCATATCGGTACCGGTAAATAAATATAAAATTACTTCGTTTAACATTTTTTTACTTTCCCGTCACTAAGAACTAGCCTTAAAATAAATCTCACAATTTTATTTATTACTAGAAAACTTAAAATTATGACACTAAGAGATACAGCCAATAATAGTAGTATTATGTCCACTTCATAGTACTGCGTCCACGGCATGCTGGCGGTGGGTGGGCGCAGATGAAGCGCGCCGCCGTGCCGTATTACGTGCTCTGTCCACCACACTGCGCGCTCCAGAGGGGACGTCGACTGGTCTTGCATTATGGACCTCAGTCGTACCATGTTTTCACGATAGCTGAAAATAATAATAATTTAAATTTCACCAGATTAATTTTTGACTTTCCTGCGCTGGCGAGCGTCGAGCGATCGAAAGTCAAAGTTCACCCGCGGAACTCCCAGAGGAATTCTGCTGCGGTGGTCGAAGCTTGTGTTTACTAATTTTTTAATCCCCGCTTCCTTCACTATGGCACTGAACTTAAAAAAAAAATTGGCTTTTGTTCTTATGGTACAGGACAATTTTGCCAATACAATTAGTTGTCATGTCAAAGCAAACTCGCAACTTTCTAGCCGTCATTTATGTAACTACTGATAATCTGTTGCCAAATTATATGCAATATTAATCGAAATTGAATCGATGCGTACCCAACAACGTTACTTTGAAAATCTTGAGAAACAATTATGACAAATCCAGTCAAGTACGAGTCGGAATCGAGTGTCAATGGTTCCGAACCACCAAACGTATATTTATAAATATAAACGTATCTCTTTCTAGCATTTGTATTTTTTTTAAGAAATAGTTTCTGAGGTGAAGTAAGCAACGAGATTTGAGCGTTTACTGACTCGTAAATTTCTCCTAATGATTTAATATTAAAATTTGTAAGAAACATTTCACGTTGCACAACATTTCAGCCTAAACACTGTACGATGCCAAAAATATTTGAATCCTATTTTCATAATTTTTCGTATAATTAGTGAATGTAATTTTGTTTGTTTTGTTTTATAAATATGCATGTAAGTCTTCAAAGTATTGTTCTATGGGCCTATGCAGCCTGAAATGAACGGTTCTATTGAATTGTATTCTATTTCAGGGTTTCCTTTTCTTTCATTTGGTACGTAGCTCTAAAAACTGATAAACATTTTTATACAACAACAGACAACAGTAAACTGATGACAATAACGTCTTTATCACCTTTTATCTTCGATAACTGTCCGGATAGTATTCTTGAAGGACTCTAGTTCTAGATCGGGTAGATTAACTTGTTGCCCAATTTTGTGATGCACATATTGCTCTGCATTGAACCACTGGTCGCCCAGCATTGGGATGCCTATAAGTGGCACACCAGCTGTTATAGCTTCGTCCGTAGATTGCAGTCCTCCTTGTGTGATGAACACTTTTATTTTAGGATGCCCTGGAAATTTAAAACAAAATTGATCAATGTTCATGAATTTAAAGCTTTTCGAAATTAATTTAAAGATATTGAAATGGAATCATTTGTTTGTCGGTCTGCTTGTGAATAAACGATATAAATCGTAAAATATGTTCGATTTTCGAAATATATTTATATGTAGTCTTCGATTGTTTATTTAAACCAGAATAAACTATGTTAGAAAAATGATTCCCGATTTATTCGATGTTTATTTTAATTCTGACACTGGTGTACGTTCAATCTCTTAGTGTTTTTTGCATTGTAGTAATAATTTTGGAATTCATGTGTAGACGTCAATAAATAGATAGTTTGTCAGGAGGTTTAAGTAAATACATTTTAGTTTTATGTTTATTTTTAGTGGCATATTTAGCTATAATATAGTGCAAAGTTTTAGAGAACGAAATTTATTTTGTTTTCATTTTTTTATATTAATCATTCAAATGATTAAATTTATACATAGTTAAATTTAGGGTAATGTCAGGACTTGAACCTGTTACTTCAGCATTCCGTGCCGTGCGTTTACCAGTTGGTACACATGGCACGGAATACTGAGGTTGCAGGTTCTAGTCAGGACTGCGAGTAGATGGCAAGCCATTAAGCTAGATTTTTCTTTGTGTCGTCATCACATAACATACAGTATACTATAGTGATTATTTTGGAATTTGTGAATCTACAACATTTTAACAAAATTGGTCTAAGTAAAAGTTTTTGATTTATTTTGAAATAAACATGATAAATTTTTTATACTTACTTAAAAGATCAGATTGTGGCAGCCATTTGGATATCTTGATGTTTTTAGTTTGTCCGGGAAGCACATCGTCGTTCCATTTCCAAAGCACGTCGTATGGTAATGCAGAAAATGCTTTGATCAGCGTCTGAACTTTTTCTGGAGGAAGCAGTGATGGATTGACATTTGTTCCAAAACTGATGTATATCACGCTATAAACAGATGAATCGAGATACGACTTCAGTTCCTTGAAAAGAAAAGAGAGGAATATTTAAAGTAATGTTATTGAAATTTTTAAGGTGTAAAGCTACCAACAGCTGTAATTTTTTAATTCACATGCACTACTTTAATTTGCCTTTGAAAATATATATTCCTTAAATGCCAAAACTTTTTCATGTCATGTCGGTTAATTTAAAAATCAAATGATAAATTAAAAATTTAACTTCCTTATTATTAATAAGATCATGTAAAAACTTACTTTCGGAAGTTCCTTCTGTGGAGTTTGATGCATTCCAGGGATATACAAAACCCCTGGTGGGACCGGCCGATTGTTATCCCAAAATGGATGTACATTTAGGAAAAGCATATGAATGTTCTTTTTGAGTTCACTTAGAGGAGGCGTGTCTAGGCCAAACATTTTTTTGTTTAACTGATGTAGACGATTATCCGCTTCAAATACTTTACGCGTGAACCAGATCTCGTTGTAATGTTGCTGCAATCTTTCCCAGAAAGTCAAACCGTGGACCCTTGTATGTGGAGCGTGTGGGTAAAAGATGGGGTGATCAGAAGCACCCAATGCTACCATTTGGTCAGAATTAAAAGGCCCAAATGAGGAATACTCAATTACCGGTACCTTTAGAGCGTGAGAAAACCCCAAACCGACTCTCGTCCAAGCTTCAGTTATCACGAGATCAAAAGTGTTGTTTTGATTGAGAATCAAGTTTTTTACTTCCTCTGTGTGAAATTGTGCTTCCACTAATTCTACCATGGTGTCAATGAACGCCATGATATTCCAAAAGTTTTTGTGTCTATTCCCATCGACAACTGAATCGACCACTTTTTCCCTCCATAGGCGATACGATACGTCACGCACGTCAATTTCGGTCAAATTTTCTGGAGTCTGCCCTTTGGGATATTCAGGATCTGTGGTGATGACGACTACCTCATGTCCTCGCTTTACTAGTTCGTTGGTCAACGGTCTAAATACCACTTGATGGCTTATCGACGGAGTTGGGTACACAGCTAGAATTTTAGCGCCTTCAATTTTGTAATTATAATTTGCTATTATTACCGCTAGTAGTACAAGACGACACATGGTGAATGACTAAGCGAAACTGACATAGCGAAGGATGGGTCCTTCTTATATATAAATTTGAATTATGCCAGTAATCGAAATGATATGATAAGCCAATTCATTTAGCGTATGCTCTTAACCCTTTGCCATTGCGTCATTGTAATAAGATGAGAAACGAACAAAATGCAAGTGGGTTTCAATATTTCCGATTTTTATATTTTTTTATAATATGGTTTTTAAAAAAATACCTTACTTATGCAAACATTCAAAGTTTTACAGCCAAAGGATAAATTAATACCATTATCAGATCGCTTGGTTTCCCATCCATCTGTCCATCAGATCGTCTGTTTTCTTTTCTCAGGAATATTTGGACAAAGGAATCAAATAAAAATAATATCAAATACATTCTATGATTGTACACACAATAAATTTAAAGATACGGCTATCCTTATTATAATTTTGATAATCGCAGACTGGCGTATCGAATCCTATAGGGAAACTTTCTGTTGATACTGGATCATGAAATTTAGCACCATTTGTTACTAAATGTTTGTTCAGAGGAGGTCCTTTGAACTCCTCCTTTAAACTTAAGTTGGAAAATAACCCGGAAGACATTTTTGTTTTTAAAATTTTTACTTTCGTTTTTTTTCTTTGCTTTGTCATTATATAGCATTTAAATTTATATCAATGTTTTTTTCTGAAAAAAATTTTTTTTTTCGAAAACCCATCTTGATCTTTATTTTAATATTTCTTTATTTTTATCTTTACATACTAGTATAAAATAAACCCGCTATCCGTTCCTGTCTGTCTTCATAACTTTGGCCGCTTACGTCTAAACAACGCAATGGACTTTGATATGGTTTTAACTATCAATTTGTTTTTTAACGTTTTTTGTGTTTTTTTTACGTTATAGAATTAGGATATAATGCACTCTATGTCATGGGAAATAGAGTGCATTGACATGGGTCAATGTGAAGGGACTGAATGCGATTTAGTAAAAAAAAATATGTCTGTCTGTCTGTTACTTGACGCAATTTATTTTCGCTCTTTAAATAGTATAAAACAAGTCGCTATCGGTTCCTGTCTGTTCTCAAATCTTCGGTCGCCTACTCCTTCTAAACCACGCAATGGATTTTGATACAATTTACGTCGTCATTTAGTATATTTTACAAAAGATTTTTACGTACAATGTATCCTAATTGTACCAGTGTACAGTAGGGGAAATATATTCACGTACCACCTTAGAACCCTATCGCAATGACGCGACGCGTTAAACACCAGGCTATGTCATACAAATGTCATGCGTATGTCTCTTCGACTAGGTTCTACGGTGGTACGTGTTTCAATTTCCTTGGCTGTACATCTATTATATATGTCACCCGGTAAGAACGAATCGATTGACACCTTATTTATGAAAATCGGCTAATACGTAGGTAAACACAAACATTCATAGACTGGTAAAATTAAAACCATTCCTTTTGGCATTGCTATAGTCAGGTAAAAATACGTTCCTACCTAGATAATTATTAAGTAAAAATAAAACGTGTGATAAAAAATAAATAGGCCAAGTGCGAGCTTGACTCGCACGCAGGGTTCCGTACCACCGTGCAATGTTCGACACAATTTTTTTAGGTTTAGTAAAAACTGGCCATTCATAAAACATACGAAACAGCGCCACCTATTGAACTATATAAAGACTATTCTATCGTAGCTTAAGCGCCAAATATTCATGAAACTGAACATAAAATCATGAATTTTTAACTTTTATATTTTTACTATTTGCTGTTATAATATCAAACTGGAACAAATTACTTTGCTACTCCGCGAAACCAGTTCCGGGCTCGTGCACAATAGCTGCGTCTGTACGACATATATATATTCATACTAAAACCCATCCTCCTCCGCTTCCACACGAAACAACATGTATCACACAGACTCAACTACGCACCACCACCACTAAACACTGTTATAGTGGTAACTGTTTAATATAAAACTTTAAGTGTCTGCACATTAAGGTTAAAAAGATGTAGCCCTGTGACAGATGGTTGGACGGACGTGACAGTAGTAGCTTAGTCCCATTGGCATCTTTTGGTTATGTACGTATACCTATGTTTTTTTTTTTTTATACAACATAGGAAGGCAAACAAGCAAGTAGGTCACTTGATGGTAAGTGATCACCACCGCCTACCGACACCTGCAACAACAAAGAGAGTGCAGATGCGTTGCCAACCCAGAGGGCTAAGATGGAATACCTCTTGTGCCAGTAATTACACCGGATGTCTTGCTCTCCACGCCGGAACACAACAGTGCAAGCACTGCTGTTTAGCGGCAGGATTAGCGAGCAAGATGGTGGTAGCGATCCGGACGGACCTTGCACAAGGTCCTACCACCCGCTAAAGTGGGAACTGCGAATTCCAATAAGACTGTGACATAAGTAAGTAAGTAAGTAATAAGTTGTTGCCAGCTTTCTCGCCTACGCTTCCGCGTTCTCGTTTTTATATTGTTCAATATTGTTTGGTGGTACGGAATCATTCGTGTACGAGTCCGATTTAGTCGCACTCGGCCTGTTCTTCAAGCATAAAACGTCAATGCTGATTGTAAATAAAACACATGACTTGGAACAAAATATTTTAAATAGCATAAGCAGGTACTTAATTAAGTTTAGCACTGCACCATTTCATAAATGTTTCGCTCGAGGAACCCTGTTTATAGTATCTGATAAAACGTTGTTTACAACAATGAGGCAAGATTGGTCGGCACTGTATGGAAATGCAAACTCATTCTCTAACAGATCAATTCTATTTGACATTCCGGTTAACGTTTCACTAAATCGAACTATCTATGTTACAAAATATGGTGCAATGACAGATGTCCGGTCCGCTATGATAATAAAAATACATAATAAATATTTACTTTTAAGTTCTTGTTGCATGCATCCGAATAGCGCTTCATCCAATCGCCGCGTGTTGTTCTCAATTATCTCTTTCTTCACTAGTGATCGAGTAATTTTCTTGTGTGTGTATCCTACAGACGTATGAACTAACCTCAGTAAGAAATCCTTAGTAATTTAATCAGTTGAAAACATAAATCTTTGGATATCATAGATCCTGCGTGTACAAGTGAGAAAATAGTGTATTACATAGTACAGTCGAATAATTTAATTTCCTACCTATTTCGATAAGAATCTTTTGTTGGATCATCCATTATTCAGTAAAAGAGTATTTATTTAGACATTTTCTTTTAGGTTTAAGTATAAGTGTAATTTGACATTTGTATACTCACTTGCATGCCCGCTTGTACGATTGCTGTGCTGAGTGCATCTTAGCTTAAACCTTATGCAGTCAAGTATTTTTTCTCGCATGACACCGTTAATATCTGCGTTGCTAATTCGTGTCAGATCTTATCAAAGTGCCGGCATTTATTATGACTACGGTACAGATAACGCAATGAGAGTTGAGTTGAATATGATTAATTGATTACACACACAACTACACAGCCATATATACCATACAAAACAAAAACAAAAATTTTAAAAGTGTAATTTATTGTAATTAAATGTATTTATATAAATATTTTTTGATTATTAATATGAGCAAACAAACTAAATAATTGAATTATTAAAACTGCTGGAGTATTTTCTTTTAGTGTTGAGAAATCAACTATACTTACCGTAGTTATCAAATAAGAAAATAAAACGTAAATTATAATATGGTGCGCCCTTTACCGAGCTAAGGTGGTAAGCATGACCAAATAATACAACTTTGCTATTTAAAATCATTTTTTTATTGCCTAAATGTAATAAACAACTTGAAATGACACAAAATTTCCACTAATGCTATAAAAAACCTATATAATGTTAAATTTGACATCTATGTGTTTTTCTACTTAAATTTATTTTAGTGGATTTACTATACAATCCGATTATGGTATTTCATACCAAGACAAAACATATAGGAAAAAATGGAAAAAATATAACTTCGCCTTAGTATGGAACATCACAAATATTAATTTTCATACGGCGCGTGTAATAAATAACATCAATATTCTCTTACTAAACGAATCTAAACAGAATATCCAATTTATACCTATAAATAAACAATCTGTATTCATGATTTCTTCACTTTTCTAGAAGCAACGATTTTATTTAAAACAAATCTACTTATTCTATGTATGACTAGTAAACTTAAAATTAGTACACTGAGAAATACAGCTAGGAGGAACAGTACTAGATCCACTTCATAGTACTGCGTCCACTGCAAGCTGGCTGTGGGCGGACGCAGGTGTTGCCCGCCGCCGTGCCGCAGCGCGTGCTCCGTCCACCACACTGCGCGCTCCAGGCCGGACATCGGGTGATCATGCATTATTGATCTCAGTCTTACTATATTTTCACGATAACTGTAAATAAAAAAAATAGTAAAAGATAGGTGATGTACCAATCACGCCTCCATGGATCCTGTGGAGGAAAGAATTAATAGAGATTCCTCTTGCGAGGTGAGAGATATATCTAGAGTTCAAAGTCTACGGGATAATGGCTGGAAGTTGTACTTTTGCGTCTACCACGTGATATAAAGTCCTAAAGATAAGTTTTGTCTACATATAATAAACTCAATCGTGCAATGCTCTGGCTATTCGGTTGTGTTGTCAAAAAAAAGGCCAAGAACGAGTCGTACAATATTTGTAATCAACAACATAAAACTTTTAATTTGTTCAATTCTGGATTCTTAGTATCACCTCGACACACACGTGGTAGTTTTTATCATTTTACTTTCGAGTGTACAAACTTCACAGAAACTACACTGTAAACGCATACTCAATCGCCATGCCTAAGAATAATTTCTTTTTATCTTCATCTTTTACCAGTGCGAAGCCATAGCAGGTCGGCGAAGCCGGAGTGAGTTGCTACACTATTAAGTGTTCAAAAGAGAGAGTCATCTAAAGGTCAGACGGAGGAGAGGACGAATGAACGGACCGCGTTGGCTCAGTGTAGGTTTGCGTCATTTGAGCACCTAGCTCATACTTTCTCAACACGCGTACACTAGCTACTTAACTCAATGCGCCTTCTACTGGGCCAGTTAGAACAACACGGACTAAGTCACTTAGCTTATTAACACGTGTCCAGAAGGTTCTTTCTTGGTGCACTGAACTCTAAAAATGATCGTGCAACTTTTTAGCCATTATCTATGTGAGCCCTGATAATGTGCCTCACTATCAGCTGTAGCGACATTGCTACATACTCAAGAGCATGACCATTAAAATCTAAGAGATAAAAGAAACTGATAAATATTAATAGATGTGGCATAGTGATCGGATGGTTACAATATTTATTCTTTACCTTTTATCTTCAATTACTGTCATAATGGCACTTTTTAAGGACTCCTCCTCAAGGTTTGGCAGGTCTACTTTGAGTCCGATTTTGTGGTGCACATACTTTTCTATATTGTACCACTGGTCCCCCAGCATTGGGATGCCTATAAGTGGAACACCAGCTGTTATAGCTTCGTCTGTAGATTGTAGCCCTCATTGCATTATGAACACTCTTATTTTCGGATGTCCTGGAAACAAAGACTTATTTACGTAACGTGTCTATGTATCATTTAAGTTAATTATTTTAGATTTGCATTAAGGTTTTGCGCTCATCTACAGATTAGAGTGTTAACGATTGATGTAATATACCTTACCTAAGTGCTTAAGTTAATTGTGGCATATTGTA
This sequence comes from Ditula angustiorana, assembly GCA_963691745.1. NCBI lineage: Eukaryota > Metazoa > Arthropoda > Insecta > Lepidoptera > Tortricidae > Ditula > Ditula angustiorana. The sequence continues at coordinate 6,885,418 of OY829495.1, forward strand.
ATATTTCTACGATCTTAAGTGTATTTTAATCTTGTCAATTTTTCATTGTATCTGTATTTACATAAATTATTCATCTTTTGACCTTGTACTTACGCAATAGATCAGATTGTGGCAGCCATTTGGAAATCCTGATGTTTTTAGTTTGTCCAGGAAGAACATCGTCGTCCCATTTCCACAGCACGTCGTATGGCAATGCAGAGAAAGCTTTGATCAGTGTTTGTATTTTTTCAGGAGGAAGCAGGGATGGATTGACATTCGTCCCGAAACTGATGTATATCACGCCATGAACCGAAGAATCTAAATAAGTTTTCAGTTCCTTAAAAAGAAAATAATAGGATAATAACACTGATGATGTTAAAACTATGAAAATCAGAATTGATCAATGTCGGTAATTCACTACGACTACATACGTTTTTTTGAGACATAAGCAGTTTTAATTACCGAAAGATTATGAAACTTACCTCCGGAAGTTCTTTTTGAGGGTTTTGATGAAGTCCAGGGATATACAAAACGCCTGGTGGAACAGGACGATTGTTTTCCCAAATTGGATGGACATTTAGGAAAAGCATGTGAACGTTTTTCTTCAAGTCACTAATTGGAGGTGTGTCTGGACCAAAAACTCTCTTGTTTAACTCATCTGTATGATGTTCTGCTTCCGTAACTATTTTCATGAGCCACAAGTGATTGTAATGTTGCTGTAATCTTTCCCAGAAATTTAAACCGTGGGCCCTTGTAAGCGGAGCATGTGGGTAAAAAACTGGATTATTAGGGGCACCCATTACATCCATTTGGTCAGGATAAAAAGGACTGAATACTGACTAATAGGCACCTTTAATGCGTGAGAGAACACCAAACTCACTCTTGTCCATGCCTCAGTTAGCATAAAATCGAAAGTGTTGTTTTGATTTAGAAAAATATCTTTTACTTCGTCAACTTGATATTGTGCTTCAGCTATTTGTGTCATGATGTCAAGATATGTTATGATATTCCAAAGGTTGTTGTGTCTGTTTCCATCAACAATTGATTCAACCACCTTTTCTCTCCATAACCTATATGATATATCATGCACGTCTATTTCAGTTAGGTTTTCTGGAGCCTGCCCTTTGGGATATTGAGGATCTGTGGTGATCACGACGACCTCGTGTCCACGTTTTACTAATTCGTTGGTCAAAGGTCTAAAAACCACTTGATGACTTACTGATGGAGTTGGGTACACAGCTAGAATTCTGGCAGCTTCACCTTTGTAGCTATATGTCGCTATTACTAGAAACGCTGCTAATAGTGCAAGACTAGACATGGTGAATGACTTGGAAAAACTGGCGTAGTGGAGTATAGGTGTTTCTTTTAAATATTAATTTGAAATATGCCAGTAATCGAATACAAAATATATGATAAGCATATTACTATGGCTTTGCTCCTGCTATGTACACCAAATAATGCGTCAGTGTAGCGATAGGAATAATCAGTGAAAATCGAGGGTTTGGGAGTTTAGATTTTTTCGTTTTTAATAAATTTTAGCTTTAATAAATAATTTTAATAATTTCAAATGGCTTCTTACGTAAAACTGTAAAATATGTCATTTTCTGCATTTGAAACGTAATAAGCAACCGTAAATTAATTATATGAACAGTTGTCAGCTTTATCCTCATTTTCCTGAGAAACGTATGCATTTGACTGTGCTTTTTCTCACCTGAAAAACAAAACGAAATATAAGTTCACATAATAATGTTACAATAAAGGAAAACCGCCTCCTATGTCACACTCGCAAAGTCATTATATTTGTATGAAAATTAATAGGGTAATTATTGGTTCCTAAAATGAAGGGAGGCATACATGAATTTCAATTCTTATCTTAATAAATAATATGAAACTCTTAGTAAATAAAAAAAATTGCCTTAAGAAATTTTTGGAGCAATTGTTTGTTTTAAGGGTGCATTCTATCCTTGTCCTTGATGTAGACAATGCGATGATGTACAGAATCCTGTATATGCGGATCCAATTAGTACGTTATCGACTTTTTAAAATGTGATTCACTATTAATATCAATATTTATTGACATCACCTGATGACCTGAAAAGATTACATTTTTTCCTTAATTGGTTATGTCTTGACATCTTTGGTCGGATTTATTTTTTCATGAGACTGAAAAAATCATAGTAAAGGTTTTTAACCACCATGTGATGTTATCAAACCGTGATTAGAATACAATTGAAGGGTAATGTCAGCACACTCTCATTACATAGACTTGCGTCAAGCTTCATTCCTATATCTATGAAAAGACAGTGTGCTGACGTTACCCTCCAACTTTGTTCTAATCACGGTATGATTATATAGAGAAGCACAAAGTATTTGCTTCTATTGCATGCAAATATATCATTAAAACGTCTAACTGATAAAATGTGCTTTTAAGGTAAAATTCGAAACCAAAGCATTATCTGATAAAAGTAGACTAGTAGGTAGCATTGACTTACAACATCCAGTTTTGAAGTAAGAAATGTGAAAATTGGTAACCATTCAGAATATTCTTTACTTAATAGTTTTTTTTAATAGGAAGGAAAACAAGCAAGTGGGTCACCTGATGGTAAGTGATCACCATCGCCTTAGACACCCACAATACCAAAGATTTCAGATGTGTTGCCAATCCAGACGGCTAAGATGGAATACCTCTTGTGCCAGTAATTGCACAGGCTATCTTGCTCTCTACGCCGGAACACAACAGAAACGAAACGAACGGAATTGGTTTTTACGGAAAATTATTATGTATATTGACAGTAAGTGCGAGTTAGATTTGGACACCGAAAGTTTCGTCCCGCAACACTATTGTTTGTTATTTTACTTTAGAGTTTGCATTACTATCACACCAAATTTGACGCTTGTAGTAAACCTTCTTCACGATAATGCAAAAAAACTCGTTAAATCACGTTTCCTTAACGGAAACCATTGTTTTTTTTATTATATGTTCAGACTAGGGAATGCGAACCCGGTTTTTTCCTTAAATAAACCGGTTTTGGCCGGTTATACCTTAAGAAGATAACCGAGTTTGCATTCTCTAGTTAAGGCATCCTTTAAACTTTTCAAGCAGGTTTTTTGAAAAGATTTACAAAAAGAGCACGTTAAAAATTTAGCATTAGAGTCTTGTTGGCTTTTTTTGGGGAGGGAACTCTAAAAATTCTCGTAATTTTTTTCAGCTACGTATTTTCTGAGTGTACCCCGATAAACTGAAATAGATATGCGCGCAATATCAACCGAAACGATATTAATACGTAACGAAAAACATGACTGTTAAAAAATCTTAAGATATGTGAACACTGATAAACGCAGAGAGACAAAATAAAATAAAATCTACGATGTTGCGTAGAAAAAGTATAGTTTTAGCAACAAATACGGCATTCTGTTTTTTTTATTTGTGTCTTCGTCGTTTTCAAGTTTTACGCTTAGCGATTTACTACATTACATTTTGAAACAGAAGTTATTTTACTGAAAGACTGTTGTGTACCCAACTCCATACAAACGGCGATGACGTTTTCCACCCTCTAATATTACGGGAGGTCACGACAAATTTGGCAACGATCACCAATATGGCTGATCGGAAGCTCACAAGATAAAGGGCAACTCCGTGATGCCAAATATGTCGGTCTGCCTGCGCTAAGTGGTTGCGTTATCGAAATATGGCGCCTGCAAAACCAGTTATTGTTCCCAAAAAAAAACGATAAGTAAAATGGCTGAATAAAGTACAGAAAGGAAGTACCGGTTGCACTCATGTGAATTCTGCTAAAACTGAACAAATATTTGGTCGCGTTTCGAAGTTCAGCTCGTTTAAAGACCCTTGATCGTTGCCAAAAAAAAAACGATAACGGAAATGGCTGAATATGACGTGGTATAAAGTATCAGTATGTACGAGCTTAATGCACCAAAACTGAAAAAATCTTTGGTCGCGTTTCGTAGTTATGAAGCGGTCTAGGTTACAATATCTCATACATTGTTGGAGTATTTTTTCAAAAGCATTGGATAAATCAAGTTCAAACATATTTTTGGGGAATAAGCACAGTGTCAAAAACATCCTCCTACACTTCTTTAGCAAACCTACCCTCCTCCGGTTAGGGGTAAGTAAGATCTGGTATCCAAATAGAAGACAAGTCCTTCCTCATCTACCGAAGCTTTTCCTTTTTGAAATGTCACCTCTAGTCTTGCTTTGATGTTCAGTGCCGTTCATAGAATTTTTAGACAGGGTAGACGTTTAAGTGACGGTTTAACTTGCGTTTGGTTTTCATTAATTTCAAATCAGGTGTACAAAAGCCATTTACTATCAAGCTAACTGTTCGGAAAATTTCGGTAATTGTTGACGCTCAAGCTGAGAAAGACACTGTTTACTCTGTGCTATTGTATGCGTTATTTATATCATTGTGTGCTACTTATCTATAGGAATGCACACTAATCTGTATTCGCATGGTTGCGCGGCACGCATGTATACATTTTACCGGAATAGTTTGTGTCTTTCCCGTTAAGCGCACAGTGGCGCTTTTGCAACGCGATGCGAAGTGGCGTCGTTGAGCGGCAGGTAAGATACCGATGATACGCCAACAAATGGAGCTTGTTTATACTTTTAGAAGTTTCTTTATTGATAACAGGAATATTAGACGTAAGGATCAAATAAAATCAGTTTATATTTAGCAGATTGGCAGGGTGTTTTTATGTCTATTATTGAATTTAAGCGGAAGTATGTATTTTTTTAATGTTTCGTCATACTCTTACATAGGCTATTATTATATCAGTCTGCCACTAAACACGAGATCTGAAAAGGGCTCAAAGCTTTGGGGATGAAACTAGTTGCAAATCCATCATCATCATCATAAATCAAAAGAAACGCAGCATTTGAAAAATAAACTCACTTTAGAACTATAAACGAAGCCTTTTTATAATTATTATCATCAAACCTCGATTTGACGGTAGCAATTATGTAATGATATCGTTACGTTCACTAGAACGTAACTACAACTGTTAAGTTTAAGGGTTGTTTTTCGTTAAATGTCGATGTGGATGAAAAAGAAATGAATAGGATCCAGCCCCTCTAGCACACTAGCGTTTATCGCGGACATAAAAAATTCGTCCCTTTTGCACACGCATACTGCTTAGAACGGGATAAATGCTTTATGTCATCGATAAAAGCTAGCGTGCTAGGCCCCCAGAAACTGATAAGATTCAGCAGGTGAGAAATAATTTGTCTTCCATTTGGATACCAGATCTTACTTACCCCTAACCGGAGGAGGGTAGGTTTGCTAAAGAAGTGTAGGAGGATGTTTTTGACACTGTGCTTATTCCCCAAAAATATGTTTGAACTTGATTTATCCAATGCTTTTGAAAAAATACTCCAACAATGTATGAGATATTGTAACCTAGACCGCTTCATAACTACGAAACGTGACCAAAGATTTTTTCAGTTTTGGTGCATTAAGCTCGTACATACTGATACTTTATACCACGTCATATTTAGCCATTTCCGTTATCGTTTTTTTTTGGCAACGATCAAGGGTCTTTAAACGAGCTGAACTTCGAAACGCGACCAAATATTTGTTCAGTTTTAGCAGAATTCACATGAGTGCAACCGGTACTTCCTTTCTGTACTTTATTCAGCCATTTTACTTATCGTTTTTTTTTGGGACCGATAACTGGTTTTGCAGGCGCCATATTTCGATAACGCAACCACTTAGCGCAGGCAGACCGACATATTTGGCATCACGGAGTTGCCCTTTATCTTGTGAGCTTCCGATCAGCCATATTGGTGATCGTTGCCAAATTTGTCGTGACCTCCTAGTCTATAAACCTTAACTTTGAGCCATGATTTTTTGGTATGTTATAATTATGTATTTGAATTTGAATTTATGCCTTGAACTAGGTTTGTGTTTTGATTTTTTAAATATTCTTAATAGTTTTAAAAATATTGACGCTTTTGTGTTTTGTATGAAACTCCTAGAATCCAAATATTGTCAAATCTATGAAGAATATTAAAAAAATCAAAACATAGAAAACTAGTTCTAGGGCATAATGATAACATACCAAAAATTCATTGCCATAGGTTAAGGTTTAGAGGGTGGAAAATGTTATCGCCGTTTGTATGGGGAGCACTTTTGGGGGCTGGGTTCACACTCCTCTTAATTGACGTTATCGTTCCTTGATTTTTGCTCTTATGTGTTTTCTTTGAATACGGAAAGTTAGGAGTAAAGTTACGTTGAAATAAAACAATTTAATTCCTAACGTTTTGAGTTTTTTTTTCAGTAAAGTGATTCCCCAAGCGCGACAATGATGAGCTCGACGCTGGGGCAGCGCCCTGTCTTGCTCTAGCGCGCTAGCTCGAGTGAGCGAGACAGGGTGATGCCCCGACGTCGAATCCGAAGCTGAATTGCTTAGAGAATTACAGTGCAGCGGCCCTAACATGAAAGCCCAGGTTTAGTTTAACCCCTCCCTGTGTCTCTGTTTAACTATTGTCATAAGAAAGGGACGCAGACAGAGATAAACTAAACTTGGCCACTCACGTTAGGACCACTGGTCTCAAGCTCACCGACAAAAAGTAAAAAATACAAATATCCAATTTTGAAAAAAAAAATGTTTAAAAAAAAATATAATATACGTTTTCATTTTTAACTTTGCTTTTAAAACAAAAGAAGTGCATATTTTTTTTAGCAGTTAAGTTTTTATAATTATAATATTATTTCAGCCGAACAGCCCTGCTAACAGTATCTGATACAACCGTCGTCTGTTTGTTTAATAATAAGAGAACATTTCTATCAATTGTAAAACTGCAATGAGTTTGCCTAACAGGTAAGACTGTGTTCACAATAAGCAATTACGAGCGATAGAAACGCAAACACGCTGCCATTGACCAATCAGAGACAGCCATTGCTGCGTGTTTGCGTTTTTATCGCTCGTAAACTCTGTGAACCCAGTCTTACAGATAAATAGACGTGAGCTGGGTCCCCCTCCTCTTGCGATGAGGCTACAGAATAATTAAAACCTAGTAATTGTAATTGTACAGAAGTTTTACTTTAAAAAAAACGAAGTTTCGGTATTAAAAACTTCCGACCGTGCCTCTTCTTTATCATATAGTTCGTATTCATTCACCCACGCATCAACTCAACAACAACAACAATAAATACTCTTTATTGATTCACACAAGTAAACAAAAAGGAACACATACAGGGAAATTTCACATGGGATACAACAGGCGGTCTCAACTCAATTGGCTTGTTGACAAAAAAAATCTGCTATTAATAATAATAATATGATGCGGGCAGGGACAGCATCCGCCCGGTGTACCCATCACATTTCATTAAATTGTCTAAAGGGCCTCTACGTGTTGGCTTCGGCTCCGCGCACGCCTCCCAAAGGTCCGGGGCACTATTGTACCGTGAATGGGAAAGACATACATAATAATAATATTTTGGGACAATTCACACCAATTGATCTAGACCCAAGAAAACCTTGTGTTATGGGTACTGGACAGCGAATATACATAATTATATAGATAAATACATAACTTAAATACAAATAACATCCATGACTCAGGTACAAACATTTCTATTCATCACACAAACATTTGCCCATACCAGGATTTCAACCCAAGACCTCTTGAAAATAGACGTCGTTAAAAGAACAAAACTGTGTTCTAAGTTTTTTTCTATGATCACTATTTCATGAATTATCGCGAGTAGAAAAACGGTGCCACACAAGCCCCGTGAAAACGCTCCTTACAAAACGGCCTGAAAATAATTATGACGTCACAATTTGAAACTTTGGCTAGGAAATGCATGGAGCGTGAAACTAAAGTCGAACTTTTTATAATAAAGAGCGTTGATATGGTTACTCTGTTAACAAAACTTGATTTTTTTAATCAAGGTTGTTATGATTAGGTAGGTATTATTTGAAACAACAAATTTAAACTTTTTTTAAATAACAGCCGTGGTCACGGTAACTCTCGGCTCACACTCGGTCTTCTCGTGACCAGGCCCCCAATTCTGGCTCTTATCGAGATTCATCTGACGTTCGAGATGTGTCAAAATATGTCAGATTTTGAAGCGATTTGATAGCTCTTTTTAGCTTATGTCAAGTGTGACTTCATCTCTACTAACGCGAGAATCACCTCGCTGGCCGTTGAAACATGGCCGTTCGAGGTAAATTAACAATAATTTAATCGCGTTGAAGTCCCGTCAACATTATAAATACGTGAGAAAATCCAAGTTAAAAACAATTCGGGCATATTTTAGTTTTTATTGCTTTGTACTCGAAGATTATCGCCTGCAAAAACTGTAAATTTTAAATGTGGAATCCTGGTAACAACTTAAGAATTTCATCAGGCGTTTAAAGCAATTAATTAAATACATTCTTTTTGGTGTTACAGATTGTATGAGCTACTGTAATTTCTTGCAAATAACGGTTCGCAAGCTATTAATAAAGTTATTGTGTGACTTCGTTCGCGTAAAGAAGCCTGTGTCCGTCAGGGATAGTGTAGCTTTCTATTAGTGAAATATTTTTGTAATCGGTTCAGGAGTTCCAGAGATTACCCCCTACATACAAACAAACAAATAAAGAGTGTAGATGTAGAAGTGTAGACTAATCAGTTAGGCATCATTTACTTGCATACATTTAATGCATAGTAATCAACATTGTTTATTTACTATGCGTGGTATATAAGTATCATAGGTTACTAGCTGTGCATAATGCATCTATTACAGGTAATCACAGAAAATTCATAACTATGTTGTGACAATTGCAAACTAAACAATATGACGTCAATCAACGCCATGTCAGATGTACTATCCAAGCTGTAGTTTTTAAGGTTCCGTAACCAAAGGTTAAAACAGGACCCTATTAGTAAGACTCTGTATCTCATGAACCGTGATAGTTAGACAGTTGAAATTTTCACAGATGATGTATTTCTGTTGCCGCTATAACAACAAATACTAAAAGACAGAATAAAATATTTAAGGGGGCTCCCATACAATGGCGCCATATATGTATTATTCTTATTATAAGTACTCTAATTATATACCAAGTAATTTATATAGTAAGAACTCAAATTGTCAATTTAGTAACTTTTTTTTTGTTTATAATATTTTATTATTATTTCATTATTATTAAAATTGTAAAGAATTGTTAATTTAAGTGTGAAATTGCTATGCCCTAACAGGGTCTGATTTGTGCAAATGTAAAATGGTGCAATAAAAATACTGAATGCAGATATGAACCCTTCATGCGCGAATCGGACTCGCACTTGGCCGGTTTTTTCATAATTACCCGTATTATCCTCAAATACCATATTATTTTGTTGGTATAATTTCAGGTTTTTATGGTCCTAAGAATTGGATGGGTACCTACTGCTTTGTCAGCGTTTTTGATTTCTTCCGTAATTGCCGTCTTACTGAATAGCGCCGGATGCCGACAACGACCGACCATTCGTTGTACAGTTCCCGGCAAACATCTCGAGCACTGACCTTGACCGCGCTCTAGCCGTTTATTGTACAAATTTGAATACGCAATACACAATCCATTCGATTTATGCTAAAGATGTTTGATTTTATATATCCCTGTAAAGGATCTCTCAGCTAACCTAGAAAAAAATTACACACAGCCTACAGCTAAATTAATAAACATTAACCATATCAACATAACTGTAGTAATAATGCACCTAAAAGTAAAAAAAAACAATGAATGCAAATAAAAGTTACATAACCTAATAAATATATTTATTAATAAACTAAATTGGACAAAGAAACCATGCATCAGTAACTAAGACAGCCTAAGGATCAGCCAGCCACAACTTCTTAAGCTTCTCTTTGTGTGAAGCCACAGACTGGAATTGCCTGACCGACAGCCGTAACTCATATTAATAACCCCACACAGCCAAACCAAAAAGGCTGGGACAAACTTGGGAGATTTTACTTCCCTAGTTTTTTATTTAAACAAGAATCCAATGTTACATAACGCATTTTTGAATCCCCGTCCCGCACCTGTAACGCATCGTAACGTTTTACAATACCTCCTCCCCCAAATTGCGTTACGTAATACTCGAACGCCCCTTATACAACCTATGAACTTTTAAGTTTTATACTGTTTGAGACTTGACTTAAAACAAATTTGACTATTTTATAAATTACTAAAGAACTTAACACTATCACAGCCATAGCAATACTTAATACTAGTAGTACTAGGTCCACCTCGTAGTACTGCGTCCACGGCATGTTGGCGGCGGGAGCGCGCAGATGCCGTGCGCCGCCGTGCCGTAGCACGTGTTCTGTCCACCACACCGCGCGCTCTAAGGGCTTCATCGGCTGATCATCCATTAGTCTTCTGAGATGCACTACGTTTTCACGGTAACTAAAAAATGAAACAGGATCACTGTAGCAATGTTTCTCTACTAGTACTGGTATCAATTATATTTTTTGGTGAACAAGGGAAAATATATCTGCAGTTAATATCCATGACAATCTAACATGGATGGATGACTTTTTCGCTTTGATGCGTAAGAGGCACTGGTCTTTTGTCGGGAGAGTGAGCAAATCGTCTAATAATATAGTGAGGGTGGTTTGCGCGACATGCTGTTTTGACTTTACGGGTAAGGTCTCGTCTATGTACCTGTAGGGTTAGAACACATAGTCGTGTAGTTAACCTCCATTGTAATTAATTTTAATTTTAATTTAATTTAATTTTAATTATATTGTAATACTTATACTTAACTTAATGCTAAAGATTTCTATGGGTTAATACCTAAATAAAGAATTATTTTATTTATTTATTTATAACATACCTAAAAAGGTATATATAGTTAAATATTTTTATCAGACATTTTCTCTTACTACAGCAGAAAATTTATAATTATTTCAGATCAGATTATTGCAGATCAGATCTGCATACAAAAAGCAGATAATGCATGATAAATGAAAAAAAAATGCACATAGTTCTTTATGGGGGTAACGGGGGTAAGGACCTTGTGCAAAGTCCGTCCCCATCCGCATAAAGAACTATGAGCAATATATTTTTTTTATTTATCATGATCACGATGACTGACTGTTCAGACATTGTCTGCTCTTATCTCCGCAATACGCAACACGCGTGCCGTCTGGTGTCTGTCTTCAATTATGTCAGAAACGTTATCTTAAAATCCAGACATGATTTCTTTTATATCTTTGTTACTAATAGATTTCCTTATTAAGAATTCTTGGGGATTTTTAATGTAGTCTTTTTCATCAAAAATATTATCTGAACTGTTTTATTGTCAAAATTTTAACCTATATTTTAGCATTGCCACAGATATATAAAATTATTGATACCGTCCCATTTAAATTAGAATTTTTCGTTTTAATGTCAAATGTTTGCATTTACAAAAAAAACATACCTTTTATCTTGAATAACAGTTTCTATAGCAGCTTTCAGCGATTCCACTTCGAGTTTATCCAGTTCTAATTGAAGTCCAATTTTGTGGTGTACGTATTTTTCTACATTATACCATTGGTCGCCCAACATTGGAATGCCAATTAGTGGTACCCCAGCTGTTAAAGCCTCGTCTGTAGATTGTAAGCCTCCTTGTGTAATAAAAAGTTTGATTTTGGGGTGTCCTGCAAAAAAACCGTCCAACTTTAAGTTTAAATATAACTAAAAATTCTAAATCAATTGCCATAGAAACTAATTAAAGAGGTTTTGAAATTCGTTATGAAAAGATGAGCAAACTCTTTTATGATTTTCTGTTAAAAAATAAACTATACTTATGATTTAAAACCAAAGTAAAGCAATACTGATATTGGACCAAATCCTGGCCACCGTTTCGTAATACATTATAAAAGAAAGCAAAAAAATAATTATTACTGAGTAAATCCGACTGCGGGAACCATTTTGAAATTTTGATATTTTGTGTTCGTCCAGGTAATTCGTCTTCATTCCATTTCCAAAGGACATCGTAAGGCAATTGAGAGAAGGCTTTTATTATGGTTTGTATTTTTTCTTGTGGCAGCACTGATGTGTCGACATTTGTTCCAAAACTGATATAAATTACTCCATTTACGGACGAATCAAGAAAATTTTTCAGATCCTGCAAGTAATTTAAATCGAGTTAAATATTTTTAAATCCATGATTAACATAAAATCTTTATACTTAATATAGAAATTGTTATAAATACGATACGTACCTTTGGTAACTCCTTTTTTGGTTTCTGGTGAAGTCCTCCCATATAAACCACGCCGGGCGGCACTGGATAGTTTCCTTCCCAAATGGGATTCATATTCAAAAAAAGCATCTCAACATTATTCTGCAACTCACTCAAAGGAGGCGTGTCTTCACCAAAAATTCGTTTCACGGCAGAATTTTCTAAATCTTGAAGACCCTCTTTATAGTAATTCATAACTGAATACATATTGTAATATTGTGTAATTTTTTCCCAGGGTGAAAGATTGTAGAGTCGCGTCATTAATGCTTGAGGGTACAGCAAGGGATGTGATGGAGCACCTATTACATCATAGTTGTCAAATACAGCACCAAAAGAACTAACTGCTATAACCGGCACTTTGACTACGTGAGAGAAACCCAGAACAAATCTTGGCCAAGCTTCAGCTAATATCAAATCAAAAGTGCTATTTTTATTTTCAATAATATCCCGCACTTCTGGAAGTTTCGTTTGGTCCTCAAACACTTTAAGAACAACCCTCGAAAATATTGAAACTTGATGTCCGATTTCGTTCTTGTTCCCATTTTTCATGACTGCTAATTCCTTTCTCCATACGTCGTATGATAAATCGTGTACGTCAATTTCTGTTAGATTTTCTGGTGATTGTCCCTTGGGGTACTCAGGATCTGTCGTGATGACGACGACCTCATGTCCTCGTTTTACTAGTTCATTTGTCAAAGGTCTGAATACCACTTGATGGCTTATAGAAGGCGTAGGATACACAGCTAGAATTCTAGCTGCTTCGTTTTGAGTGGAATAAATCAGTGTCAGTGTAAGGAGACTGATCAGTCGCGACATGTTGAACAAATCAAGTAAATTTTGACGCTGTCATTTTTATATATATGACTTGCTACAAGGTCAGGGTAAAAAGCTCTAATTACTGAGATAGCATGACTTGTCAAATGTAAACAGATGAACCATATTATTTACTCTTCTAAGAAGGGTGCGTATTAAAATAATCGATATAAAAGGAAGTTCAGCTCTAATCCAGATATATTAAGTAACTATTGTGTTTAAAATAACCATTGACGCATTTCACAATGATACGTAACCGAATGGGTTGATTACGATTAAAAAATGTCTTATCGCAATTGTTACGAAACTGTAGGGCGGGTTTAATCTGACTACAAAGTGTGGTATGCCAGTATATATGTATCGGTCAAACGGTTTGTTATTAACAAAGTAAGAAACAAAACTTGCCTGTCTTACTAATAGGAATTAAATATTTTTAATAAACCAACATTTTATCAGTCACGTCATCAAGCACATCATATCTTGACATCTGTTGAGACGTCTTTACCACTCCACTTGCCTAAAAAGGCAGAATTACCAATGAATACATGCAATTATGCAATGAAGACTTACTTTTATCCAAGAGATCATATTTCAAAAAATATATTTTTCTCATAACTTTAAATGACAATATATATATATAATAAAACAATCAAACTACATAAAAACTAAACATTAATACTAAAATTATAACTAAAATTTATCAAAAAAAGAAGGCCCCCTTGGCATAGTACCGAAGATACTGGCAGCATTACCTCTCTGTATGGTTAAGCTTATACGTTGCAATTATGATTCACAAACATAATAATATTGTTACTGTTGTGATTAGTCATCATTTTCCGGAAATGCATTCACTGTTAGAGATAAACCTTCTTCAAAAATTTATAGATATTAACGCTATACAGCTTTTAAGTGATCTGTTGGGGATAAGGAACACCAGGATACCATGTACAGTCACTGCTCCAACTCAAGTACTTACTAAATTTAAAATACCATTACCGTTAGCGGTAATGTGGCGGAAACTGAAATACGCAAGGCACGGAATGCTGATGTTGTAGGTTCGAACCCTGCTATTACCCTAATTTTTCTTTGTGTTGTCATTCATTATATAGCATTTTAAATTTAATTTGAATGTAAAAAAAAAATGCAAACTGAAAAATCGAAAAAATTTAAAAAGAAATAATTTCGATTACAATCAAGTACTTACTTCTTCATACTAGCTGCATAGAAAATATTATTATGTTAGTGAACTCATCGTCCCTAGGTGCTTCTGGAAAAATCCCAGTCTTTTAACTCTAACTATTTAGGGCTCCGTACCTCAATAGGAAAAACAGAACGCTTACAAGACCACTTTTTTCCCCAAGTGTCCCTTCTACAATTAGGGGCCTTTACATGGATATAGGATATAACCTTTTTGAAAAGGAAATATCCGAGTAATACGCGCTATAATATATGTGCACGCTGCGCCTGGCCCGCGCACGCGCAGCTTAACGTGTTCTTGGAAAGGCAGGGTGTCGAGGCGCCGACTGGTTTGCCGACAACTTGCATGCATTAATCAAATAGACAGGCATACATTCTCTTCCATGCTGTCATCTGCATACTGGTAAAGGTGGAGTAATTCGCTTAAGTAAGCGGCTTCTGCAATGTTTTTTTAAAATCTTTGCTATGTTTTTAGGGTCCCTTATTTGAAAGATAAAAATGAATCCTCCAGCTCCGACCGCTTGTCCGTCGATTTGCCTGTTACACTAAGTATTGACGCTATTGATTTAAAATTTAGAATGGGTTTCAATTTAGCTCATCCAGACTTATTTCTATTGAAACAGTTTAAAATATATTATTATTTGAAAGGGGTCAAAAGGGAATCAAAGGGCTTCACTCACACATTCTAAAGCAGGTTCTTAATCTGTTTTTAATGCCGCTTAGTTTTAGGTTTCTTTTTTGCCTAATTTTATATAACCATAATTATATACACTATTTATATCTCCAGCTCCAGTCGGTACCTTTTGTAATGAACTTGTGTTTGTCAAATTTAACTACAGCACCTCATCTGCTTTTATGATGAGGAAAACCATTGCATCGTGAGGAATCCTGCACATTCTTTGATAATATCTCTTTCTATCTGTGTATGAGTGTGTGTGTGTGTGTGTGTGCACGTGTGTGTATGTGTGTATTTTATCAAAACTTAAAAAAACCACCTTGTCAGTGCGTGGTCTGAGCGTGTTTTGTGGTTTGATAAGAATATCAGTTACACTTAAGTCGTAGTGAATCAAGAAGAATCATTATTATAACAATTAGTTTTTAATTGTTACAATTATCTCTTATTATGGCGGTAAATTGTTGCGATATCATGTTGGATGTTAGGTCGGTTCACCCTGAATATATTATTATGCGTCCGCGCAGAACTCGTTTTGCATCGATGCGCTTTTTAAAATAAAAACAAATGACCCCGCTATAGTTAATTATTTCGAAAACACTAAATATGAATGGTCAACCATCAGTTAAATAGAAAGGGATAAAGAAGTCTAAGAATGAACACAAAAGAAAAATGCTGACGCTGAAAGGGATCTCAGCATATGCGTTAGTTTTTAGTTGGGCCCAAAACTAAAATCTCAAGAAACTTAAATACCTATAACCAAAAACTATCGAATGACCATCTTAACAAATAGAATTGCTTAAATATTGTTTTTAACCTCCCGATTTTCCCATATACTTAATCATAATGTCTATCGAGTCTTAAACGCGATAGTAAATTGTTAACTTGCTGTGACATTTCGACCGTATTGCTACACGACCGCAGTTAGGAGTAGAATTTAAATTATGTTTTTTTTTTCCTACAATCTTGGCAGTGGCGTAGCTTCCCCTAGACGGACCCTGTTTCGAAATTTGTCGGGGGGCCTTCTATCTGACTGCGGCGAAGTCCAAATGGGGGGTAATGATTTTTTGGTTCTACAAGTCGGGGCCTCGAATCATTGATACGGCTGATACGGTGGAAGCTACGCCTCTGAATCTTGGTCATTTGACCATCAGGGAGGTGGTCGTTTTGGGTCTTCATTCAAATACCAGCTAGCCCCATCTGTTGTCATAGGTCCTAGCAAAGATCTACTATGGTTACACTAGACACGCTGAATGCAACAAAAACATTATCACACTAAGTTACAGTATAGTCGACTGTTAGCGACAGGCTCATGTGACCTCCATGGAATGCCTTAGCTATCATAGCTTTTGAATATTGTGTTTTGTTTTCCTTGCTGTCGTACGTCGTCTTTTGTACCATCTTTACCGTTTCTCAATATACTTTATAATTAGTTCACTAGTCTGAATTTCTGAATTATTTTCGAGCCCGACCGCCAACATCGACCAAGAAATTGCTTAACCACTTTTCGACCGTATTACAATGGGTTAAAATTCAAAAGTGGTCAAGCAATTACTTGGGCGAGTATACATAGCCCGCAATTTAAGACATGTGCGCAAGTGTAAGAAACAGGCGCTTTTATGTATCACACTTAATCAATACCAATAATATGGATCAGGGGGGGCAAGTTGATGTTGCATATTTTGATTACCGCAAAGCATTCGATAGAGTGAATGCTGACATCCTGCTCAAAAAACTGGCTTTGGCTGGCTTTTCCATGTTTACATTGCGATTGCTTGCTGATTATCTGTCAGATAGAAAACAGTATGTCCAGTATCAATCTACAATGTCCCACCCGTACATCGTAACTTCGGGAATAGGTCAAGGAAGTAATCTTGGCCCCTTGTTGTTCCTAATACTTATTAATGACCTAAAGACTGCAGTAAGGCATTCTATGTGCCTTCTATTTGCTGATGACCTCAAGCTTGCTCTACCTATTAACAAAGCTGATGAGTGTGTTAACCTGCAAGAAGACATTGACTGTGTCTGTACTTGGAGTCGCAAAAATAGTCTCCTTTTTAATGACGACAAATGTACCATCGTTTCTTATACACGGGCGAGGCAACCGGTACACAACACATATTTTTTGGACAACAGGCCTTTGACGCGTGTCTCTGCTGTCCGGGACCTAGGAACCTGGTTTGACTTGCGCCTCACATTCAACGACAACATTATCAAAACTTGTAGTGCAGCCAGAAAGTGCTTAGGTTTTGTGATTCGTCAGGCAAAAGCATTCTCCAACAGGACTGCCATCTGCGTCTTGTACAATGCGTACGTTCGCAGCAAGCTGGAGACCAATGCTGCTATCTGGAGTCCTCATGCCCAGCAGTATATCTTGATGCTGGAAAGGGTACAGAAGTCCTTTGTCCGCTTTCTGTACCGTGCCCTGTATGGCTATTACCCCTATCTCTACCCTACTAAATTTATCTTGGGTATGGTGGGCTACCAGTCTCTTGAAGTGCGGCGGAATATATACCTGGTGAAATATTTTGTCAGTCTACTGCGCGGATACACAAGTAGCCCCCTGCTCTTGGCCCAGATCTCAATCTCAGTACCACGACAAACTACTCGCCAACTACGTCCTCGGCGTCGCGCGTTTTTTACCATCCCGCCGGCCCGCACGCGGGCGCTGACTCACTCCCCGCTTCACCACGCTTTGACCCTGCTGAATGGTATCTTGGATAATGACACCAACCTGGATGTATTTTGCACTTCTCAGTCGAGCTTTTTCGCATCAGCTGATAACTACTTGGAGTCAATATCAACTCCGAGCTCTATAGACTGTACGTAATTACTAACTGAACCACTGTTTATTTCTATTATTTTTTATATGTATTATGTGGCTATTTGGGCTATTCATAAATATTGACATGGCGATTATTAAGAATTTTTTTTATTTTTTTAATTAAGTAATTTCTGGATTTTTAAATTTAATATAATATTTTTTGTGGCGTCCGATAGGTATTTCTTTTAGTAACATTGACATTGTGTTTTTTAATTGTCTTGTTTCGTTTCTGAATTTAAATATTGTGACTATTTCTGATTGTTCTATAATTTTCCTTTTATTAATAATGACTACAGTAATATGTTTTTAATTAACTAATTTTATTTTTTTATTTGAATTGTAATTATTTTTTTTTATTTTTTTTTAAATTGACATGTAAGGCTTGACTGTAAGTGTTAATTTATGACATGAATAAATGAAATGAAATGAAGAAATAATCTTCAACAACACAGCATTCGCCGGTTCAAAGGACAGTGGCTGTCTTTTGAACCCACGCTTTGTTGTTGGATGCTGACTTGGGTTGCGGATCATGTTGGCACGTATGAACTACTAGAACCCAAAGTACTATGGTAGTACCATAGTACTTTGGGTTCTAGTGAATTTTTGTCTGGTTATTATTGCGGCTTCATCGGTAAACTCAATTCGCGTCCGGATTTCCGTATTTCTTATTCTTTACTACTGGAGAACGTGTGATCAGAGTCGACGATGCGACGGAGCTACGCCGAATCGTCACCGAAATAATTTAGTTTTTTTTGTGCTTTGTATAATTAAATGATTTATATATTTGTATGTATGTTAGTCTGTAAGGCATTTGTCTATGGGCCTTTGTAGCCTGAGAATAAATTGTTTTATTATTATTATTTTTAACTGGAATAATATTCAATAGTCTGTAGAGCCAAAATGGCATGTTTAGGTATGGCCGTTGTACGAGTATAACGCCAGACAGTGTAGACATTTAAGATAATTAAATTTTACTAACGATAATTAAAAAGTTGTAAAGATAAGTGAACAAACGTGATAGATAACAAGGCACTCGTCATAACGAGGAAAAAAGTTAGATTTTAATGACTTGATGAACTCGTTCGCGTGAGCGACAGATAACCTAATCGATATTATTATCCATTAAAGTTTAAATGAAAATCAACATGGATATAGCAAATATAATTAAATGCACAAATATCTCCCAAATCTGTCCCCTGCGGTAAAGTGTCCATAAAGCTGGCTGCATTTCCACGTTTTATACATATACGGACGGATTATATTATATTAATAATTGAATGAAAATTTTAATCAAATCAAATTTTCTCCCGTTACGTGATGATCGATTGTAAGCACGCGTCATTAAGGCTTGAGGATACAACAAGGGGTGCGTTGGAGCATTAATTTCAAAATTGTCCGAAAAGTCCCAAAAGAAACAACTGCTGCAACTGGTACTTTTATAACAAGTGTGAAATGCGGATCAGCTAAACGCGGCTGAACCACGTACTTGACATCGGTCTATAACACCCTAAGTCTTCTCACAATGCATTGCAAAACTGTAGTTAATAGCTAATTTTGTACATTTGCTCCGTTTTTCTGTTACCCTTAACGACATCGCTTCGTTCTCGATAACTCTTATCATTTCTTGCAGTATAGTTTACATGTAAAATATAGTTTATTTTTGGCTACAATCACTATCAGATATTATCACATCTGATATAGTAGCTAAAGGCGGCTTAACTCAATATATCGTACTTTGTAAAAAGGTTGTATTATAAATTTTAAGGGCCTTATCTTCTTCGATCTCATCCGTGTTTGATCGAATTGTACCTACAGCTTATTGTAAGTAAAAAGTTTTAACCTATTGCTTCTAATTGTGAATTTTTTATCAAGGATGGGGAATAAGTGCTTCGTCAGTGCGTGGAGCTAGCATGTATAGTGATTTGATAAGAATATTAGTTTAATACGTCAGAGAAGTCAGTCTCACGTGTTTTGTCGCAATTCGTAAAGTTTACATATAGTTACTGATTAGTTTTAACTACCTACGTAACTTGTTATGACGGCAAATTGTTGTAGTTATTTATATTAAAGGTCATGGGGGGGGTAACTTTTGACTGTATAGTCAACCATCCCCGGTCTCCCCTATCATGTATGAAATTTCAATTGAATCAAGCACGTCTTTTTCTTTGTTTCTTTTCCGCACAATATTTAGACCAGAGCGATAGCAATACTTTTACAAATACCTACTTTTCAAATGTTTCGTCAATGGGTTTCCTCTTGGAGAGGATGATCCTGTTTTACACCTTTATTAGGTATTGAGTTACACAAAATCCTTGTTTAGTGGAACTCTAGCCATTTAGGAAACCGTAATTTCAAAAATTAAAAATAATATAAAATACTTTCGGACCCGGCAGACGTCGTCTTGTCCGGAAAAGCAGCCGGACCTGCCGACAGCAGCGCCACATACCGGGTCCAATTGTGTTTTCAAAGCGTCTAGGTACCAATTTTAATAAGCTTTTAATAATCTTAATATCATTATCAGTTCAAAAAAGCCTTGTCAGTGCGTGATTGAGGCATGTTTGGGTTTGATTATATATATTTTGATAACAGATAAGGTTATTATGACGTGTTGTCTGTCTCGCTTATAAATAACATAATTGATGTATTTTTATATGTTAAAATCAAAAATTAAATTAAATCTAACCATGTTATTTATCCGACGGCTGTCGGAAGGGTTGTTTCATTATATAAATGATTTTTGCTGTATCTTCAGGGAAAGTCATCCTTCTTTCTTATAGATTGTCTTATTTTTCTATCTCAAGGGTACCAAAATATTATTGGTCCGCTTGACCTTGGAAAATCTAGTTACATGTCATATCCAGCGCCATTTTAGTCTCTTGTCATGTGTTAAGCCCAGTCGTACATAATATTCAAAGCTGAACATTCCTTGTGAGTCCAGTGGTATATAGCTGTATACCCGATTTGTATAAAAATCTCAAAAATGGTTGCACTTTTACTGAACCAAATTTATCTTTTTTGGACTTTCTTAAGTACCGAATATGTGTAACCTTAACACCCTGTATGATGTAAGTACTACGCCTATAAGTCCCTGTGATTCCAAAAGTATAGGTAGGTGATGTAGCAGTAGAGTTGTATGGGGGCCATACTACTATTTCCTTACTTACTTATTAAAGTTGATCGAAAAATCATCAATGAGTGCTGTCAGTGTACAGTCAAGGAAATTGAAACACGCACCACCGTAGAACCTAGTTGAAGAGACATACGCATGACATTTGTATGACATAGCCTGGCGTTTAACGCGTCGCGTCATTGCGATAGGGTTCTAAGGTGGTACTTAAATATATTTCCCCTACTGTACTCGAAATATTTTGTCTGGGAACTGGAAACGTTTATCTTCCAAGGGATATCAGTTACTCTCGTGGCCTTTCTCATTTTGGTCAGTCTCCCTCACTAACTAACAATTAATTAATTTAAGTGTTTCTTGCACATTACATACATACATACGTAGGGGTAGGAAATGCCACGAATTTACACTTGCTACGGTCGTGACATACAAAAACCTTTGCTATATTTGCTTGGTTGTCGATTTAGAGTACTCCTGACTTGGCCTTTCTCTAGAATGTCTCCTATTAGATCGGAGTACGTTTGCCGAGGTCTTCCCCTTCCCATTTTTCATCCAATCTATTCTCCCTTCATAAACCCTTTTGATTTTCTTCTTTCATCAATCCTTTTTAAGTTTCATGTTTCCTTTCTAAATGTTGCTTCGAAGTTTTTTTTTAGTTTGTCGCGTTAATTTGTTAGTTGCTATATTTTTACCTTTGGGTGGCATTTTACAGGCCGATTTTGATCCAGTACCATTGATTGAAGTGACTTAATTTTGGTTTGTGTTTAGGTACCAATAAAAATGCATTTTTATATTAATAAAGTTTTGTTTTAATTCAAGATGCAAGGCGTAGATTTTTAATGCGATGCAGGAATTGAGTTGATTATAAGAAACTCGTGGAAACAAATATGACCATTCTTAAAAATAATTCAAACTCGCGTACGTCTAGGTACTAGCCGAAATTGATAATATACCGTCCTCCGAATATGTATAATAAATACTCTTAAGTATTAAATTTTTTGTAACCGAAATTTCTTTCGATTTTTTATTTTTAAATGTTTTTAACATTCAAATTATTGCCTTGCGTTTTTCCAGTTTCAGTTAGCGGCAGTGTGGCGAAACTGGAAAAACGCAAGGCTCGGAATGCTGATGTTGCAGGTTCAAGTCCTGCCATTGCCCTAATTTTTCTTTGCGTTGTCATTACAATTTTAATTACACTTAAGTATGCTATGTAATATAAACTAGTTGATGAAATATCGCTCTCTCTACGCGTATGCCTTCTAGCAACCTCATGGCTTCAAGGGTACGCGTACAGTCAATCAATCTGAATGCTTAATTATTCATGCACCTAGAAGATACAAAAATACTATTCATAACTTCCTAGTAATTGCTAAGATTTTAAAAATAGGCGTTTCATCACAATAATAGTAATGATCTGTATCTTCCTAAAATGGAAACATAATCTAACGATACAATTTGTCAACTAATGAGAATGGTACTACAATAGTTTAATCTCTCTCTTTACTCGTTTTCACGACTTATGTAAGGACTGTGGAGTTTATTGTCTTCTTTTCGATACTTATTATCAAAATGAAAATTAAGCTTCATCAAGTAACATCCATTAGGGACTTACTTAGACCAATTTGACACTTCCTTGGTGCATGCTGTGCTCATTTAAACCTACCAATAAATTAAGCTAATAATTTAACTTAAATCACGCTTTTTTTACTTTTACATTAAACGATATTTGGCTTCTTAAAAATTTTATAGTTGAGTATACTACTATTAAACTTAATACTAACGCAGTAGTTGCGGTACCAAGAACTATTAGTACTAGGTCCACCTCGTAGTACTGCGTCCACGGCACGTTGGCGGCGGGAGCGCGCAGATGCCGTGCGCCGCCGTGCCGTAGCACGTACTCCGTCCACCACACCGCGCGCTCCAGAGGAGATGACGGCTGATCGTTCATTAGTGTCCGTAATAGAACAATATTTTCACGATAACTAGAACAAATACTTAGTTAATGCAAATTGTACATCGGAATTAAAATAATTAAAATGTACCTATATTAGGTTGCACTTAATAACTTGAGTATATTCGAACGCAATGTGAAACGAACAGACAATAAAAATTAATTGCACCCGTTCACATTAATTATAACACTGGTATGCTAATAATTGTTCGAGACCTTATTTACCTTTTATTCCCAATAACAGTGTTAATTGCTTCTTTAAGTGAATTCTCATCAAGATCCTTAAGATTTAATCTCATGCCGATTTTGTGGTGCACATATTTTTCCACATTGTACATCTGGTCTCCCATTATTGGCACACCAATTAATGGTACTCCAGCTGTGATCGCCTCATCTGTTGACTGCAGACCTCCTTGAGTAATAAACAGTTTGATATTTGGGTGTCCTGTAAAACAATTTGGAGTCAATACAGAAAAGTCCACTTTCAGACATACTTTGAGTTTCAGTGGTTGCGTTGAGTGTCTTTGCTGAATACTTCGTTTTGTATGGATGTACGTATATAATACCATGTATGACAGGTAAAATCAGGTTTATCCTCGTTTGGTTTCTGATTTTCTTCTCTTAATTTTTTACCATCCTGCACCAATTTATTATTTTCCAGAAGGCATTGCTATTTGTACATTATTTTTTGTAGTGTGCAATAAAGGTTACACAAAAAAAACGTTATTGGTACATTGGAAGTTTTTTGATCATACATACAACATCTTGTTAAATATCGAAAATAATAAAAAATGAAAAGGTTATTAAAATAATTGACAAAAACAGTGTGCGTGAGTGTGTTTAGTTCTATCTGGAAGTCTACATTTTTAAAATATTATTAATGCAAAAAACACCATCATTGAATGTCGAGTTGTGTTAAATGTTTACTTCCGACATTTTGTAGTATTTTAAAAATAATTTAAGACATCATCATCCCTCGTGCGCTTTTCCTCCTTTCTTAATTTGGTGTACGCTTTGACCATGTTTCCAAATTTGGCAAGTCAGATTATCATAGTGGAGCGACTGTCATCCGATCTCCGTAGCCCTTGTTGCAGGGAATCCGGACTATACATTCCTTTACATGAGCTGCCAACGCTCTACAGGGAATTTTAGTCACTACAGTGAATTTAAATATGATCAGAGGCCATTAATTTTAAGTTTTAAACTTACGAGTATGTGCCATGTAAGTTTCCTTATTTTTTTAAAATATTATTTTACTATAAATATACTTACTTAATAGATCTGATTGTGGAAACCACTTCGAAATTTTAATGTTTTCCGCCTTCCCTGGTAGTTCGTCGTCGTTCCACTTCCAAAGAACGTTATAAGGGAGATCAGCAACAGCGTTAATAATGGCTTGTATTTTTGGAGCAGGAAATAGTGCAGGATTCACATTTGAACCAAAACTGATGTAAATCACACCGTTCTTAGAAGAGTCCAAGTATGTTTTTAAATCCTAAAATTGAAAGATGAATCATTTTAAATTAAGACGCCTTTACTTTAAATAATAAAATAAAATAGCTATATTTCTTATTGAAATGGAAAGAGTGGACAAAAAAAAACCTTTTATCCTGTAACTTAATAATGTTAAATTACTTGCAAGTACTTGCGTATAATATCGAGGTTTAAGAAATTATTTGAGACTAGTCTAGATAATATTAATAAGGACAGATCTCAGGATAAACTTTATATTAGCTTGTAAATGTAAGCCTTAATTATATCGGGCCTGCATTCTTTGTAACAAATATTGACTTACCTTCGGCAATTCTTTTTCTGGATTCTGATGAAGTCCTCCCATATAAATGACAGTAGGTGGTACCGGGCGGTTACCCTCCCAAATAGGATGAACATTCAAAAACATCATGTCAACGTTATTCTGCAGTTCACTCAAGGGAGGAGTGTCTGCGCCGAAAATTCCTCTCACAACACTGTTCTCATATTCTTCTTGTTGATAATACATATTCATATAATTGTAATAATTGTAAAGTTCCTTAATCTTTTCGTAGTACGTCAAGTTGTAAAGTTTAGTATTTAAAACAAAAGGATAAATTAATGGATGTGTAGGAGCTCCGATGACTTCAAAATTATTATTCATAGCACCGAAAGAGCTTACTTGAATTAATGGTGCCTTAATAACGTGAGTAAATCCTAATAAGTGTCTTAACCACGCTTCTGCTAGTATTAGATCAAATGTGCCATTTTGATTTTTAATTAAATCTTGTACTTCCGCGACTTGCATTTGGTCCTCGAATAATTTCATAAATGTTTTTTGAAAAGCTTCCATTTCTTCCCAGGAATTTGATTCCAGTGTTGTTTCTTCTCCAATATAAGCCATTAATGTTATCCATGCAGCGTACGACACATCATGTACATCAATTTCGGTGAGATTCTTTGGCGTTTGACCTTTCGGAAATACTGGATCGGCTGTTACTATTACAACATCATGTCCCCGTTTTGCCAGCTCCTGAGTTAAAGGTCTAAATACTACTTGATGACTTATTGATGGAGTCGGAAACAGTGCCAAAATTCTGGAGGCTTCATTATTGTAAAAAAAGCTAAGAATTAGTGTGGCGAAGTAAATTGGTCTAGACATCGTGAATGAGCTGATTAAATTGGGGTGTGTCTCTATTTATATAAATGTTATTCAAGGTTATTATTTTATCTGTAAGCTTAGACACGCGGTGACGTAAAGTTGAGGGCATGGAAGCCGTAGGAATCAGCCTGAATGGTTATTGATGTTTGGGTTTTGTTTATAAATTAATTACTTCTTCTCATTGCGGAGGTAAATAGTAGTAGTAAACAGTAGCAAAATAATATTTACCAGTTAGTGATATTCCTGTTTATAGTTTATGTTCTTGGTCGTATCACAAAATAAAATGTTGTAAAAGAGGCAAATTATATTCAAGTATAATTATGCCAAATGTGATCCAGTTTCGCCATGTGACCAATTCCAGATTATTGCGCAAAATGAGCTCCAAATGAACGAAAATTTGTAAGATGACAACGAATTTATGTACTCGATTGAGCAGGTAAGTCGTAAATGTTATAAATTTATAAAAAAATACTTATTTATTACTTTTAAACCAAATCTACAGAATTACAAGTCATTTTTGTTATATATGACTACCTTGCTGAGAATCAAAATCAATTAATTTCGGGTAAGAAATAAATAAATACCATTCTTTGGAGTCACATTCGTTATTGCAAGCAATATAGCCAGATGTCCAACCTACACACATTGCGAATATAATGTTTAAATGAAAGTAAATAATTGCTTAAAATATAAGTATTAAAACAAGTCTTCCGAACCCATAAAATATTTTTGTACGATAATTCAATCGCACTTGTCACGTTTTACCACCTGTGATTTGATATCAGACCCTAATCAGTCGCGTTATAAATCATAATCCTAATATAGTCATTGCATGTTGATATTTGTTTTAAGGTAATTATGTTAAGTTAATTATTAGTTTGAAGTGGTTTTATTACTTAAAAAATATATTATGAATTAATTGTAATGTCCTAAAACGATAAATTTGAATATATATGTATATCAGACAGACGTCTTTTTCGTGTCTTGTAACTTTCAACTTTTTAAGCTGCCATTCGTTTAAAAATATTTTGTCTTTTTTAGGTTATGGCTTTTTTTTAAATAGTAGACACAATGCCTTTGAATTACTTGTCACGTTTTACCACCTGTGATTTGATATCAGACCCTAATCAGTCGCGTTATAAATCATAATCCTAATATAGTCATTGCATGTTGATATTTGTTTTAAGGTAATTATGTTAAGTTAATTATTAGTTTGAAGTGGTTTTATTACTTAAAAAATATATTATGAATTAATTGTAATGTCCTAAAACGATAAATTTGAATATATATGTATATCAGACAGACGTCTTTTTCGTGTCTTGTAACTTTCAACTTTTTAAGCTGCCATTCGTTTAAAAATATTTTGTCTTTTTTAGGTTATGGCTTTTTTTTAAATAGTAGACACAATGCCTTTGAATTAAAACTAGTCGGAAAAACAAATAAATACCAACATAAATATATTACAAACTAAATAAATAGATCAACCAAGCAAACCCGCGAAAAAGCTAAGGAAATATCGATTACATTAGAACATCAAGTCATGCTTAGAAGCACTAATTATTAGGTGCCTATTTTACAACTTATCGTAGGCGTTCACAGTTGAGCAGGCGCATGATCGAAGCACTACCACGCAGATGACATGCGATGACGTATTCGTGCTATCGGTATCAGACCATAAATTTTATCATTATTTTTATTAAAAGTGAAAACTGGAAAAACAAATCAATCTGATTCACCTTATTTACTCCTTGCTATAAAATGTAGAAAATTATTTATTAATTAGGTGACGTAAACTGGATGTGTATAGGTAAATCATTCTGTTTACTAAATTTTTCTAAGTAACTTTAATATTTTTGACGTCAATATTGTAGAAGTATATTTGGACTTGTATTTACGAAAATAAAAACGTGCTCATATTTATAAAAAGTAATTTAAAAAAGTTGAAATATCTTCGTTCTAATTCCGCACAGAAAACCGGCGTGAAGTGCCAAATAACACGTGCTCTTTAATAAGTTTAGTAGTAGGGATATCCAAAAATTGCACGTAACTATTATAATAAAACGAAAGATTTTTTTATTTGTGAATTAAATTATTATCGTTAAAAATATCCACCTGCTTTCCAAAAATTCAGCAGATATCTAATAACTGAGAACATTACTAAAAAACTTAACACTATCAAAATGGTTAGTGTACTAAGTACTAGTAGTACTAGGTCCACCTCGTAGTACTGCGTCCACGGCATGTTGGCGGCGGGAGCGCGCAGATGTCGTGCGCCGCCGTGCCGTAGCACGTGCTCCGTCCACCACACCGCGCGCTCTAAAGGTGGAATAGGTTGGTCTTGTATAATGGTGACCAGTCGACGTATGTTCTCTCGGTACCTACGAAAGATTAAGCATTTATTACTTGGCGTTGTGCTGGTAGAAGAGAGGAGATGCGTAATGCAATGATTTAGTTTCAATAATTTAATTGAATCTCGTTTTCCTTGTTATTCTGCAAATTCAGACTGTGTCTTTAAAAGTGCCATCGTTTTTCGTTGCAAAATAATATTGTCTGACTTCCACTTAATGTTGTATCCATCTATTACAATTTTATCCGTTGTTTACCAGACTTATTACATTTGTTAAAATATGCAGACAGCCCTGTTATTATTCATGCGTACCTACTGCGTCGAGATGGACGTAGATTTAGATTTAGATCTATTTATTTCATACTATTACATTGCATTTTAAATTCACGGTGGTGTCAATTTATACGAATTAATATTACGATCGTCAAAAATAATTACAATAATACAACAAAATTAAAAAAAAATTATCAGCATGTCAACAAAAGATAATTAAACTAGACCATAAAAATAAAGAAATTAAGAACATCTAAATAATAACAATGTCACAATAAAAAAATATAATAATAGAGGTGTAGAGGCGTCGTTCTATCCCGCTCACTCTCGCTAGAGCAAGACACTTTCCTGTACGGTGTACGTTGGTAAGTAAGAGACCTAATGCCTGACCCTTTGTGCCTTTACTTAAAATAAAAAGTTTTTTTTTATTAGATGAACCCTATGACGAGTTACGATACCAATTACAACTTTGTTGCCATGATTGTAACGGTGCCCCAGTAGCTGTAATGACGCAAATCCAGCAAATACTAGCTAATAGTGTACGTTTTAGCGGCCTTTTTGATTTGCACATGCAAGATTTAATATGGACTGCGCCCAATTTCATAAAAGCGTCAGACGACAGGTGACAGTGATAATTCGCCGTACATTACTGTGTAGACAAGTACAGACTTACAGACTTAACATCATAGTTGGCAAGCAATGTATACCGAATTGTCACGATCACCAGTCGCCTGTCGCGTTTATGAAATTGGGTCCTAATGGCAGGGATATTTCCGTCTTGTTATAAATGGAGTGCCTTTTAGGCACTGGCAAGTCGGCAACGTATAAGCAATCCTACTAGTGATGTGTCAGTGGCCAGTGGTCATCATTTTAAATAAGTCGAAAAAGTTGCTCATAGTTCCTTTTGGAATAAAAAACTAAATAAGTAAAATAGAATAAAACAGACCCGAATGTTTATTAATTAGGTAGTTAGCAGGATCAACAAATTGAGACAAATCACGTTACTATTTCGCGAAACTAAACGAATATGCGAAACGTTTTGCTGAGTAGCAATGTAATTGCTTCCAGTTTGTTATCTAATGAGTGGGTAAAATAAAATATAGCTGTCAACTTACTTTTTATCTGTGATAACCGTAGTAATGGCTGATGAGAGTTCTTCTTCTTCGATGTCATGCAGTTCCATTTGAAGACCAATCCCATGACGCACGATTTTCTGTACATTGTAAAACTGGTCTCCAAGTATAGGGATTCCAATCATTGGCACCGTTGCTACCATAGCCTCATAAGCTGACTGAATGCCGCCTTGTGTGATAAACAGTTTAATTTTTGGATGCTCTAAAATAATAACGTTTACTTTTATAACAAACTAGCTTTTGCCCGCGACTTCGTCCGCGTAGACTTGTTCAATTGAATCAAGCAAACGTGCACCCAACATGCAATCTGCAATATTTCCTGGACAATTAATGAGAATTAGTTGATTTGATGTTCATGACGTCACGGCGGCATATAACTCACTTATCGCTATCCCGTGGGAACTATGCATTTTTAAGGGATGAAAAGTATCCTATGTGTTAATCCAGGTTATAAACTATATGTGTGCCAAATTTCATCCAAATCCATTCAGTTGTTTTTGCGTGATTGAGTAACAAACATCCAAACATACAAACTTTCACATTTATAATATTAGTAGGAAGTAGGAAGTAGGATCCGAGCGATTTTCCGAAAATACCCTACATACCTTTTTTCAGAAAGATTACTTTTCAGGTTTTTATGCTTAGAATTATTTAAATAACTGGTGTTTTGAACGGGAAAAAAAATGCTACGTTTTTATATGGAAGCAAATGTGATGTACTGAACGGACATATAGGTTGGTAACTATGGCAATGTAACTTAACGACCTAGCGGATTTTACGGAATTTTTACGGGATAAAAAATATCCTATGTTTTAATCTAGGTCATGATCTGTGTACCAAATTTCATCTAAATAGGTCTAGCCGTTAATGAGTGATTGCGGAACTCTCTTCTTCTTATTTACTATGTCTATGAAGATCTTTGATAAATACTTACTTAAAATTTCTGGCTGCGGAAACCATTTTAATATTCTGATATTTTTCGTTCGCCCCGGCAGCTCGTCACTATCCCATTTCCATAAAACATCGTAAGGTAATTTGCTTAATACTTTAATCATTATTTGTACTTTGTTCTCCGGTAGCGCAGCTGTGTTTACATTTGTGCCGAAACTGATGTAAATGACCCCTTGCTTGGAATTATCCAAGAATTCTTTTAGATTCTGCAAAGATAAATTAACTGTCTAAAAAAATT
The DNA here is from genome assembly GCA_963691745.1 of Ditula angustiorana. Classification (NCBI taxonomy): domain Eukaryota; kingdom Metazoa; phylum Arthropoda; class Insecta; order Lepidoptera; family Tortricidae; genus Ditula; species Ditula angustiorana. Next base: position 6,915,765 of record OY829495.1, read on the forward strand.
ATTAATGTCAAATGTCTGCATTAGACTCTCTGAATGAGATCAATAAGCTAAGCGAATTTTAATATGGAAAATTTTGGTGGCTTCTTAATTATGATAAAATAGATCAGATCATCAGGATAAGTAGCTATTCTCGAACGTAAAACACATACCTGAGGTATCATTTGATTGAATCGTTCTGGGATACCACCCATGTACACAGCTCCTAGAGGCACCGGACGATTACCCTCCCAATAAGGATGAACATTTAAAAATAAATTATTAACATCATTTTGCAAATCATTTATGATTGATACATCAGGGCCAAATTTTTCCCTATTAGCAACGTCTTCTGCTTCCTCTTTAGCGTAATAATGATAATTATACTTGTTACTACAAAAAACTGCTGGAGTTTTTCCACTTCAGTCATATTGTACAGTCTTTGCTGTTGAATTCGTGGGTACAGTAACGAGTGGGTTGGTGCTCCAACGACTTGATAGTCATCAAAAATGGAAGTATAAGAGCTCATCAGAATGACTGGAGATTTAATAAAGTGTGCAAATATAAGCGCTGGTCTCACACAGGATTCCAGCAGCAACAGATCAAAGTTTTTAGCCTCATTTTTTATTATATTCTGAACTTCTTTTGCATTCAGCTGTTCATGCACAATTTATAACTCTCTAAGAAGATAACAATGCAGACATATATTTTCAAGAAAAACATCGTCTCTTAGTAGAATACACTTCTGATTGGTTTGAATGAGAATTTAAACTGGTAGGTACTTATTATATCGCGACAGTTTTCTTTACATTATTTCATTTAACACTAAAACATTGCACTGCTACATTTTTCTATGTAGTGTGTGTGTTCTAACTCGCAATAAAAATTGTTCTATTTTCAATCATAAGGTATGGGAATATAATGGTTTATTGAATAACCTCGTATTGTGAATTACACACTTTTGGTCTAGTCAAAGCCAAAGCGATGTATTTATTTGTTTAGGTGTGTTAAGTATATATTTATTATATTTTTAATTGAGAAAGGATTTTGTATTATACCCTAGTTTAAGGTGTTTATGGGTTCTGTAGGACACATTTGTTTGCTTTGTGGTTATTATAACTTTAAAGTATTTGAAAACAAAATTAAGTTTGAGATCTGTAGTTTGTTTAGTCAGAAGAATGGGATTTTAGTGGATAAAAAACTAATGAAATCAAAACCAAATACAATGTGTTCTTTGAAGAAGAAGATGAGTGTTTGAATTGTGTAGCGTTTATATGTGTGTCTGTCTGTGGGATTGTACACTATAAACAATTGAACCAGTTTAAAATAACTCATTGTGTTTAAAACTAGTTTTCACTGGATTGTGATTTTACGCCATATACATGTACGAGTATGTCTAATGGAAAAAGGACTAGAGATGACCAACATATTTTTTTAAATTATGTTGCGTTAGTTAATACGTAAAATACTGTGTTTTCTTTGGTTAGGTGATTCCTGTATTTATCGTCAATAATAAATGGCGCACCTGTACACTGTTATTGTACTGCAGGTACTGTAGCCTTCATTATTTACGACAGTAAATTATACCTTTTAAATATATGTAGGTATAAATAAATTATAATACCGGTTATTATAATGTATTTAAGTGTCTAACATAACTTGTTAAACTATTCATTGACGTCAGATTTTAGATACTGTTGAGCATAATAGACTAAGAGATAGCAGCAAAAATTTCACGTCATTTTCTAACGATTTAAATTACTCTAGTCGTGTTCTGGCATGTTTCTAGACTACCATTGTGGCAGTCTGGCTGCTGGGCGCCGTTGCGTTTAGGAGGGGTGGGGGTCAGTGCATCTGGCACGAATCTTCCCGATATACCGTAACGCTACGTAACTCAATGCGTCTCTCTCTCTTAGTGGGCTTGTCAGAAAAAGACGAAAGGGTTACAGCGTATCATTCTTCGTAAATATTTTCTATGTACAGACAAAGACTAGTAACAATTTCATTACAAGTATAGATTTATCAAAATCTTGTTAATTCAAATAGGAAAAGGTTAATATTACTGGTACAAACAGCAACAAACTTAGCCGGCCATTAAAGAGAGAATTGAGATAAATTGTCTATGCTCAAAAGGGATACATATGTCAACTTCATAGTGCATATATGCCTCCCTTTTGGAAAATGACACTTTCTCGCATTTCCGTCTTTAATATTGACTTAGATGTCTTCGATTGTACTTATTAAGAATATTGTGTACCCAGCGCCCTCTATACAAACTGCGATAGCGTTTTTCACCCTCTAAACCTTGTCCTATAGCCATAGTTTTTTTGTATGTTGCCATTATGCCCTAGAACTAGGTATGATAAGATGTTTTTTTACATTCTTTATAGTTTCAAAAACATTCACACTTAACTACTGTTTTGTATGAAACTCAAACAATGCAAATATTGTCAAATCTATGCCGAATATTAAAAAAATCAAAACATACATACCTAGTTCTAAAGCATAATGACAACATACAAAAAAATCATTGCCACAGGTTAAGGTTTAGAGGGCTGAAATCGTTATCTCCGTTTGCATGGAGAGCGCTTTTTGTACTTCGTATGTTGTGAACTGGACCAAAATTATTTTTGATGCCTATAAAAACGTCCCTTGTACATTTTAACGCATATTTTTTACTTATTCTGATATTCTTAAAAGAATATTTTATCTTTAAATTCAGAATAACACACGCATACCCGAATGATGACTGTTATAGAAATATTTGGGGTCAGAATAAGAAAAAAACTACCTTTTGGTAACGCAGTGGACACTATTTTTGAGGAGTCATGGGGACTGGTAACGCAGTGGTAATTTGGGTACCAAATGAGAATTTTCTGTAATAATAAACCCAGGATGGTGGGAAAATTCATTATAAAACTTGGGGTCCGGTTGAGAACTAGCGTAATATTACTAGGAAAATATCTCGACACATCTACAATTTTGTAAAAGTTTTTATACATGTTCATCTTTATTTTAGGCACTAAAAAGAACTTTGCCTGGACTCTATCCGTATAGCTTGAGTGTTAGGCATTTCTCTTCCTTTGATCCATAGTGTTCTGAAACAGCTTTATTCTATTATGTCTCCCGCTTTGTTTCGCTTGGCTTTGAGCTTAGTACTTCAGATGCTTGGTTCTTCACTACGCTCTATGATTTTTAGGTATAGTGTTTGATATCTCGTTCCTAATACTGTTTTTCGCCTGATTTAAATACATATACGTTTTTCAATCCTCTTTGGAGACAGATTTTTTTAAATTTTTGTGACCGGAATTTCTTTTGATTTTTATTTTAATTGTTTTTAACATTCTAATTATTAAATTAAAATGCTATGCAATGACAATCTGCAACATCAGCATTCCGTGCCTTGAGTTTTCGCCAGTTTCGCCACATTACCGCTTGAAGACACGTTCGGCCTTCTAGCGGCCATCGACCAATCAAAGAAGCCATTGTCGCGTTTTTGCGTTTTTATCTCTCGGATTTCTGGTTGTGAATCCAACTTTACTGTGGCAGTGAATCTGTATGTTACTTTAGGCTAGAAGACTTGTAAACTATTTATTTATTTATTTTTAGTTATCAAAATGTTTCTAACAATTAAGTTAAGCTAGTACATATACTTAATTAATGTTATGTGATAACAATAAATATAAGCTAGCTTTAAGAATACTATGGTATCATTATCATCTATCAGTAAATGTTGCTGTGCCCTTACAGGGTTTATGTTGAAGCCGTGAATTATTTTTAAGAACTGTTGTACAACATAAATTTGCAATAAAGATAATTTGAATTTGAATTTGAAATAGCCTACTGGCTTTTTTTAGATACAAATTTTCTGTAATACTTACGTTGCAGGATTTACTTAGGTTAATTTAACTTCCACCTTATTACTTTCAATACAAGGTAGAATCAAATCGATGTACAATCGCAGTATTAACCAATAGACATAAAGGCAATATCGTTTTGACGCTGGAAATCTACTAAGCAAGCAATTTTGAGATTAAATTCTTGGAGCTCGGGTCGCAGTGGAGTTATAAAAACTGTGCCAGCGAGGCCGTCCCTTACTACGGGCATTAAACCTTTCCAAGTGGCATCAATTTTGTTTTATAGCATATCACTCTTTGTTCTAAAGCATAAATAAATCAATAACAGCCGACGTACTCGTATACCGTGATACAAACAGCAATTTTTATTATGTATCTATCCAGTTACTTTCATAGCTTAAATTGTGTTGTAGTAATAATTCATCATCATCATCTCAGCCACAAGAAGTCCACTGTTGAACATAGGCCTCCTCCATGGATTTCCAAAGTGACCGGTTGGAAGCGGCATGCAACCAGTGCCTTCCTGCCACCTGTATGAGGTCATCGGACCATCTTATGGCTGGTCGTCCTACGCTGCGCTTGCCAATACGCGGCCGCCATTTGATAATAAGTAAGAATTACTTCCAACAAAATTCGGTACCTACACTAACTTATTTATTTGGAAATTTATAAAATTAATTAAGTATATTTTCAAACAACTAGCAACTCGCCCTAGCTTCGCTCGTATGCAACTTACTTACGAAATCTTTCACTCGTGATATTTTGAAAAGTAATGATCGTAGAAGAAAACTAAAAACACTATTTTTCTTCTCTTAACCAATTCCACCAATTTTGGAAATAGGTACTTAAAAAGTCTTTAGTGTTGTCGTATGTCATTTGTCAGCTAGGTCAAATAGGGCCCGACTAACTCTCATTCAATTGACTTACCTATCCTCTACTTAAACGTACCAAAAAAACACAAAATGAAATAATGCATTGCTATTTATTGTAAGTTTTCATCTGCACATCAAAACGCTGAAGCGCCATTGGCGCAAATTTTTTCCTTTCCACTGTCTATATAAAGATCATACGATTTGTGTATCTGTGCTTCATTTCCGCTTAGTCGTAGTTTATTTTCTTTATCATTATAGCTTTACTTTACCTTTTGTACCTTTCATATATCAAATTTTAAAGTACTGTCAGGCTTATCAATATTTCTGCTCTGTCATCGTGAACTAAGCATTTTCTAGTAGATATTACTTTTCTCTTGTTATGCACGTCGTTATCTTCACATAATATAAAGTATAATATAATTCGCTATCCCTTCCTGTCTGTCCTAAATCCTTATAGTGTATGTTCGGCCGCCTTCTCCTTCTAAACCACGCAACGGATTTTGATACGGTTTCCACTGTCATTTAGAGATTTTTCTACGGAAGGTTTTTTATGTACATTACGTCCCGATTGTACTCGTCTGATGCCGGGGCATAAACATTTCATTTATTTATTAAAGCCTTAAAGACAACCCATAGCTTTTATACAGAAGTTACAAATCAACAATAAACCAATTTCAGGTCTCGTAAATTGAATTATTACGATTTACTCAACTCAAATAAGTAGTTTTATTTTATTTCTACATATTGAAATAAATGGATCACTCACGTATGGTGTTCGGTAAGTAGTACGGCAAACTTGAGGGAGGCAGGTGGGCAGGTGACCTACCATATTAAAAAAGTACCTTAGTAAACACCGTTGTCGAGAAATTTCGGTTTTTAAAATTTTATGCAAATTACTAGTAATTTTTAACATGAAACTACCGTGAGACTCAGACATATTAATAAAAACACAAAAATACGTGAGTGATCCGCTTTATTAATATAAATTACTAGTAATTGGAAAAAAATCGAAATTTCTCGAAATCGTTGAGGCTTTTGCTGATGTCATTTTTTTATATTTGGTAGGTCTACCCACCCGCCTCCCCCTTAAGTTTGTTGTACTACTAACCAGACACCCTGTATAAAGTCTAGCTACCGCTCGACATATTTGCTAACTTAGCTCATGAATGGTCTATTTATTTCAATACGTCTGAATCTCACGGTGGTTTTATGTATTAAAAAATCATTTCTCATTCTAGACTCGTGATAAGGGTTTAACCGTGATGTCTCTGAGTAATTGATGTTCTTCAGTACCCCACTTTGTATCGGAGATATATGTATTGGGCGTGGAGATTTATTTTGATAGACATCACATTGAGTGCGGTGACTGGGATTGTAGAGCGAATTCAATTACCCTATAGGAATGGCCTTATATCTTCATCTTACGTAGTATAAGACAAATTAGCTATCCATTGCTGTTTATTCTCATATTTTCGCCCGCTTTCTCCTGCTAAACCACGCAATGGATTTTGATACGGTTTTAACTGTCACTTGCATATTTTTTTACGCAAGGTTTTTATGTACATTACATCCTTGTCCCCACGCGAAGCCAAGAGGGTAGCTAGTTAGCTTGGAAAAAACCTTCGAGTTTCGCTTTAAAACCTATACAGGGTGGCCCAAAACCCTTAAAAAAAATGTATGCAGAGCGGTAGAGTAAGATTGCAAACAACACTGTTTTTTCTTTTTTGATTACTTTAATATTTGGCGATGTTGATCTAAAAAACGAAAGCACTTAAGATACTCGTAACTGTACCAGTGCTTGCCTCTCGTTTTTAATTGTGTGTTTTCGTATCATCTCTTTAATTATTAATCCCTTTATTCATAGAAAAATAACAATCTTTTTAAGCTAACAAATGTTTTGCCCTTTCATTTGAGGATAAACGTCACAATGACAGATAAAAACATAGAAAAATGTTAACTAATATACGTATACGAAGCGTTAATGAATAAGGGGTTAGTCTTTGTCAAGGACCCTAAAATCCCTAAATAGAAATTATTTACTGTCGTATGAAAAATCTTCACTTGAGAAAGGCTCTACCAAATTGACTGTTTTTTGTTCGTAATTTTCTTAGAGTTATAAAACTGAAAATGCGCAAGACTCAAATCCAATTTAATGTTCTACACTTCCCTTAGCAATTAAATTATGAGTAATTTCCTCACAAACATCACACTTATCTCTAAATTGTCACAGTAATTAGCTAATTGAGGGTTTTTACATAGAGTACAATGAAAAATACAGTTCACTTTAATCTTGACTTAGAAAATATGCTTCAATTGTTTGCAGTTGTAATAATTCTTAGTTAGTTCACTATGTTTAAAACTTACTGCGTTATTTATCGTTATCTATTTTGCTTTATTTCTTATTATTTATGTTAATTACTTACTACAGACATCGGTAAATAGCTATGTAACTTTATTTTGAAAAAAAAAAGCTGCAGAGTTTCTTGCGGCGCGGCTCTTCTTTTCGTCAGAATTTTTCAGTTCTTGGGAAATGGAAAAACGCTGGTAGAGTCCTAGGTCAGATATGTCACTCTAAACCCGTCTATGGGACCTATTTGCATTTTTTTGTAATTATCATTTTCATTAAATGAGTGAAATAAGAATGTAAATGAAAGAGTCAGGATATTTGAACAAAAGTAAGTTAAAACGATAAAACAAAAACACTTAATTTTTAACAGCTCACCTTTGACGGAATATTTAGTGCGTTCTTCTTTTATGGAACATAATGCTATTTGTTAAAAGTTAATTCAGCAAATGGACCATCTTCATTTTATCCTATTTAATCTGCGTACGCTATTATTGAATTACGCGTACTCAGTGGATTTGTGGTAATTTTCTACTTTTATGAAAATAATGTAATGGAAATTTGAAATTGTGTTGACATTTTAAAAACAATAAAGTTTGGAAATTTAAATTTCTCTTAACAGTTTAAAAAACAATTAAGATGTAGTTATACAAAGAAATCGTATTTTGCCAGAAATGAGACCTAGCAGAATCGAATTTATGCTCCCCTAAACCCCTATATTGCAACTTTTATTTAGTTTATTTTTATATTTACAATATTTACATTGGGAAAATTGACACTAATACAAATATTTATATATATAAATCCTTGCAACTTTTGTCGAAATCGTTAGAGCTGGGTTTGAGAACTCGATTACAAAGAAATAAATAAAGAAAATGTGTAAACATTATAATATATAGGAAAATGATTAACACCTACGGAAGTTTTGCATAAGAGTGCCAGAGGTACATAAACATAAAGCTGTTTTTGCGAAGCTAATTTTTTGAATTGACACTAACAGTTACCCAAGAACAATTTTCCAAAAGAATGTTTCAACTACGAATGACAAAACAAAAATTGTAAAGCGTAAGCTTAGCCAACAGTTTTAAAATGGCTCATAAAATTGACGACTCAAAAGGTAATTTTTACGACAAATTTACAACTTTTAGCTTCATAGCGAGCAAGTTCAGCAACTGTTACGTATTTGGGGCAGTTCAACCTCTGCTCATGTAATAGAATACTACTGAAAACTTTTGCAGGCTGTGTATTCTTTGATTTACAATATTGAGCACGGTTGAAAACAGGAGGGGAAGAATGATCGGGCACCTTGCACGACACGATAATTTCATTGCAAATATTATAGAAGGAAAGAGAGGAAGGGGCAGACCTAGAAGAAGTTATATGAACCAAGTGAAGGAGAAGGTTTGTGTCGTGTCGTACTGAGAAGTCAAGGAGCTGGCGGTCGATAGGGAGGCTTGGAAAGTACTACACCGACAAGACTAAAATTCTTAAGTTTGAGAAGAGAAGAATACTTTTTTGTGACGCCGTAACTCGCTCTGTAATTTGTGCGTCCCTCTACTAGTGGGTTAGTCGCATTGAGCTACGTATCGAGTTATAGGGTGTCGAAAAAGTTCATCCAGGTGCACAGTTTGCATGGACTGCGTTGGTAACGGATCATTATAGGAAAGTTGCACGAAAATCAATGAAGTGAGATAATTTTGCTGTAGGTATGTATGTAAATTCTATATTGTGGAACATAAAACACAAAAAGAGATACAGTGATGTACAAAGGCGAACTGATCCCTTTAAGGAATCCGTAGGTACAGTCAAGGAATTTAATTTCCAACCCACCTAAGGTTCAATAGCATCTAGCAAACTGTCACCATAAGAGCTATAGAGCAAGACGTTAGTTTGACATATCAACCTTAATGCATTGCGAATGTCAGACGACATTTTAACGAAATGGGTAGGGAATTAAATTCCTTGACTGTACTTTGCTACCGTGCTTCTGAATGTTCACTGATTGTCAATTATAAAGATGCTTAGCAGATACTGTATATCTATTCTCGTACTAAAAACCTGAATAGAGAGATGTTTGCCAAGTGATAGAATTGAAAAAAAAGGAGAATGATTTTTTCATTAAGTATTGCGTAGTATTTGTAGTTTTTGCGGGTGGTAGGACCTTGTGCAAGGTCCGTCCGGATCGCTGTCCCATCTTGCTCGCTAATCCTGCCGCTAAGCAGCAGTGCTTGCACTGTTGTGTTCCAGCGTGGGAAGCAAGACAGCTGGTGTAATTACTGGCAGAAGAAGTATTCCATCTTAGCCCTCTGGGTTGGCAACGCATCTGCAATCTCTGTGGTGTTGCGGATATCTATAGGCGGTGGTGATCACTTACCATCAGGTGACCCACTTGCTTGTTTGCCTTCCTATTTCATAAAAAAAAGTATTCGTACATAATAATATTAGTGGCTGGATATGGTCTTTAAACCAAAATCACCCAGTATTGGGTACCCCGAAACTAAATCCAGCGTCAAGGTAGAACTAAACAAAGATGGCGGAACGAACGTAATTTTCGCCTGACTAGCTGAATAAAATGTAAGACAGGCATGCGTGGAAGAAGAGGAGGGAATCATTTGCCCAGCTGTGGGTCAATACAGGCCAATTGTCGTAAAGAACATTAAGGGATATGTCCCTTACGACATTTGAGATTTCCACTGTCGATATAGTTAATATAATCCGGGTGCACCGGTTTTAAATTATCTGCAAAACTTTTTACGTAGACGATAAATATTTAGTTTTAACTTCAGTTCCAGCATAAAACCATTCGAAAATAATTAAAACGTTAAACGTTGAATTGATTTGGTTATGAAGCTAGTTACTCGCTCCAAATATGAGTAGAGAGCAAGTAGATAGTGATAGCTAAGTGCTTAATGTATCCGAGGGGTCGTCGCAGCTTGGAAATTGAAATTGTTTAAGGTCTGGTTTACTTAGCACGACTACTTAGGTAATACTTAAATAGCGCGAGATGTGTGTATGTACGTAAATTCTTTATTGTACAAAAAAAACATAAATGACAAAAAGAGATACAGTGATGTACAAAGGCAAACTTATCCCTTTAAGGGACGTCTTTCAGTTAACCTTTGAGTGGATGAAAGGATTATCATAGCAGGGACAGACAAAGATCCAGAGTTTATCAAAAATAGTGGAAAATTACCATACAATTTACCTATAAACACATTACATACATAGATGTGATAATAAGTACAAACTATGACCATGTATTTATAGTTGGGAAATGAGCGAAAAGCCCGTAAGTAAATTTGATGTAAGTCTAATAAGTTATTTATTCAATAACAATGTAAATTATTTAAAAGTTAGAACTTAGTGATTAAGCGAGTAGGTCAAGAGGGGAATCAGCGTATATTCATACACCAAATTGATGACCTCATAAAGGCAGGCCAAATTCGAAGTACCCGATACTGCCGAGCATGTATGAAGAGAGGAATGTGTGTGGAGGAAGCGAGGGAAGTATGCCAGGACCGGAGCAAAATGGCTTTCTGTTGTCTCTGTATACCTCAAAGGGAAACAGGCGTGAGCAAATAATAATAAATAATTATTATTATTAATAATTAAAAACTTAGTACTAAAATAAAAACTAAACTAAAACTACAAGCATCCTTAAGGTAAAGTAAAATATACGTTATGTAAAACAACAAAAAAGTAAATATTACATTGGAGTGATAGCTTCTGTGACTCTTGTGGCATAAAATACTCAACCATTTTTCGTAATCAAATTATAAATTCAATGGATATTACATTTATCTTTCATACGCGCTAGAGAAACCGAGGCTTAAGTAAAGTCTACTTTATGAGAGTTATACAGTTTTAATATTTTGCGAGCGAAATAAGCTCTAATAGTGAACGTTTATGATAAAATCCTTCGTTAGACCGTTTAATGAAAGTAAAAGACACATAGTTTGTTAAAAGGTTTCATTAAAATGTTTTATCTACGTACATAATTACTTTAGGTATCGGCGATAGAAACAACTTTTGTTTTACATTGCTTCTTTGAACCATACATCATACTTGACATTCCATGTAAAGCCAGCAATGTACTTTGCTGTGTTTTTTGTAAAGTTTCTTCTTGAAATAATTGTACTGTCTGGACATGCTGTCAACTAATTAAATTGATAGGCTACTGTAGAACGTTGTCACAATAATCTAATATCTGCGATATTATGATATTATTCAGATGTCATTACGACATTTATCGTGGAAAGGTTTTCGATCGAAAGATCTCGATTTTTTGCCATGCAGTAAGTTGAGTGTACTGATGAGAACTAGACGAGTGAATAAATATCGACAGTGGATATCTCAAATGTCGTAAGGGACATTAAGAGACATGTCCCTTACGACATTTCAGATTTTTAGTGTCAATATGATACGATGACGACACGGGACTGAAGTCCGAGCCAACGGCGCATTGGTGAGCCCTACGGGTGTTGCTGCAACTAAGTATTGGATAAATCACACTCTTAGAATTAAAGCGGCTCAATTCTGAATATGATATTTCCCAAAATTAAACCCTATGTCTTTCAATTAAGGTGATATTTTGGGACGTGTATTATTCAGAAATGGGTCACTTTAATAATACTAAGCGTGCGAAATATTAGTTCAGGAACCATCTATGTACATCCATATCTAATTCCTTTGACTTGGGGACCCTATATATATTATCTTCTGATCAATCTTCACTAGGGCCAGTTAGTTGCTTAAACCTTTTTCTTTAATTCTTATTTTTTACATGTTTAGTATTCACTATATGGACAGGATGATATGGAGGAATGGAGAGAAATTGAGTTGACGCTTATTAGCGGAATTGAGTAGGTTTTATTGCCATATTTAAAAACTTATCCCCTTATTCATAAAAAGTTAACAATGTTTTTAAGCTAACAAATGTTTTGTCCCTTTCATTTGAGGCTAAACGTCACAATGACAGCTAAAGACAAACGTTTACGAAGCGTTTATGAATAAGGGGTTAGATCTTACTCTTCTTGACGGTATACCTGAGGCCATGGGCCACTATATATCTCTCACAAATACCCAGCAATATCTTAAGTTGAAAAAAAGATGTAGGTACACTTATCGCTCTGTAATCTTGTTTTGAGAAGAATAACAAGAAAAGCCGCTGAGTTTCTTCTTTTCAGCAGATTCTTCCGTATTCTGAAGCGCTGGTAGACCCCGACATGTAGGACCCCGGTATGTGTCTCTTTGTTGTTGCAGGTGTCTATAGGCGGTGGTGATCACTTACCATCAGGTGACCCACTTGCTTGTTTGCCTTCCTATGTTGAATAAAAGAATAAAAAAAATAGCCTATATGGCCTACTTCCAAAACAAAATTACATTTTCATTTTCAAAAGCTAGTATTTAATAAGGAAATGGCAAAGTCATAATACCCCAGATGAGTTTGTAAATAGATTGTTATCGCTTAAACTTTAATGGACCGAAACGGCTAGGTTGCTAAATTTATTAACAGCCGTAGCGCATTCTTATCACGTTTTCGCTGAGGGATCGCCGCGTTAGCAAAATTTACTGAGTCCACTAGTTTTTTCACGAAGGGTTCGGAGAAGTATTTAATAACACAGAACACCTAGCACGGAGCTCTCTCGTTTTTAGGGTTCCGTACCTCAAAAGGAAAAAAACCTTATGTTTTCACTTTGTTGACCGCCAGTCTGTTAAGACCCGCTTTTCTCAGGAACCCATGCCTGATATTTATGTCAAACACTTAGGTATTAGATATTCTAAGTGACCGAAATCAAAAGATGCTGCCGTTTTGGCTGCATATTCCATTTACTCGTAATCGCAAGGGAATCAAAAACCTATAGAGTACTTCCCATTGACCTCGAACCATGAAATTTGGGAAAAAGCAAGACCTTACAGCACAAGTAAAGGCAAAAATCAGAACACCTAAAATTTGTAGCTCCATCATAAAAAAAATCATTTACAAACTCATATTTGGACTTGATATATATGGGGACACCAATTAACCAATGTCAAAGTCTCTTACTTAATTCAGTTCATCTTTTCGTTAGTTAGAGTAATGTTCAGTGCGGTTTAAGTTTGTACGGAATCCTCGGTGCACGAGTCCGACTCGCACTTTGCCTGTTTTTTTTACGATGGGGTTGGCATAAGTATTTAATAACACTTCAGACCACTAGCACGAAACTATTCGACACGCCGTAGCTCGATATGTAACACAGTGCGTCTCTCTCCGACTGTGCTAGTTAGAACGAGACGCACTGAACTACGTATCGAGTTACAGGGTGTCGAAAAGATTCTTGCTAAACGGAGGGACAACTGGTCTGTGGACACTCTCTAAATCTACTCTCTCATCGTTGGAGCTATCAATATTCTCTATATTCTCTGCCTTGTCTTTGATCTCCTGAAGGCTAGGAATACAGAAGCATATCTTTTGCACCAACAATGACAGAGTTTTTTTTTCTAATTATTTGTCACGGACAAAAACATTTCACTAAAAATATTAGATTAATTCGAATTTTCAGCTAACTGTACCCCAAAAAAGGAGAGTTACTTGGGTGATTGCATTATACTGAAAGATTTATGTGGAGCGTTCCATTATCATTGATTACGTGACTTCAGCATCAAGATTTTATTTAACCTTTAAGAGATAAATCGATAGTGATAAAAATCTGAATCCCGGTTTTTAATATTCGTTTTGAAACCGGTCAAGTGCGAAACAGACATCGAGGGTTCCTTACCACAGTATAGTAGCAGTGCAAGTCGAAGTAGAACTTGGCAGCTTTTTTAATTTGATAATATACTTTAGATTGTACAAAACTGTATTTCATAGACCTATTAGACCTTGATTAACAGATTTCAGATGTCAGATTTATTTGGTAAGAACAGTGGTAAGAACGAGTGAATTTTACAACTCATTCTTATGTCATTACTAGCTTCTGCCCGCGGCTTCGCCCGCGTGGCCTACAGAATACAAATTACATCTAAATCCGAAAACCCCGAAACATCGTTATTTGTTTATGATGAGCAGCTGCAATTTATTTTTATTATTATTATTATAAGCTCACGCCTGTTTCCCTTTGGGGTAGGCAGAGACCACAGAACGTCATTTGCCCTGGTCTTGGCATATTCCCTCGCTCCCTCCACACACATTCCTCTCTTCATGCATGCTCGGCGGTTCCGTGTACTTCTGGTTTGACCTGTCTTCAGGACATCACAAATTTGGTTGACAAAAGTACGTCGAGGCCGCCCTCGACCAACTCGCCCAGTCACATCACCTTCATAAATTTGCTAACATAATTGCCTTTTATCCATTCGTTCAACATGCCCAAACCAACGTTACATTCGTTTCTCTATTCTAGTCACTAGGTACATCTTCTTTCAGACCTCACCTCTCTCTCTTATAACACCATTTCTCACTCTCTCAGTCAGCTTGATCCCACTCATACTAAGCAGAGAACGCATCTCTACGGCATTTATTCTACTCCTATGCTTCTTCTCGCAAACTCAGCTTTCATTTCCATACATCAACGTGGAAACTAACACAGCATCGTGAACAGCCGAACGTCGTAAAAGGCACGTTTGGCTGTTCACGTTGCTGGAGGCGACATTCTGGCTGCTCACAAAAGCTCGCAGAGCTCCCAATTACCCGCCTTCACTCTCCTTTCAATGTCTTCATCGTGCTTTCCATCCCTAGTAAACATACTACCTAGTACACAAATTCTTTCACTTGTTCAACTCTTTCATTACCAATCTTTATTACACATTCAGAAACCTCTTCATTCTTCTCTACACCATTACTTTCGTTTTTGTAACATTAACTGTCATCCCTTAAAGTCTTCCAAGTTTATATCTTCGAAAAAGCCTCCATACATCCATACAAAGTTTTAACCCCGTTTCTCTCGTTTTAATTGTGAAAATCCAAATATCCTTAAACACGGCGGTATTCATTTATGCTCAATAGTTCTAATTTTCAAGTTTCTACCTTTAAAAAACACGAATACCTCCATACAAACTCCCTCCTCCCCGTATTACTTCTAAAGTCTCTGAAATATCTCATTATTTATTTATAAGTATCTCCTGCCCGCGGCTTCGCCCGCGTAGTCTACTGAAAACAAATGTTTTTTTTTTAGAATCAAAAAACTTATAAGTGCTCTCACTCCCTCTCATATTTTCACCGCCCGTTTCGCCCCCTTCCAATGTAAAAATCTAAACACCCTAAAACAAACAATCATTTTGAAGTTCTTATTTTTGAATAAACCGATACCTCCCCTCCATACAAAGTTTCACCCCCGTTTCCCACCTTTAAAATTCGATAGTCATAAAACCCTGAAACACATAATTATTTATTTATGATAAGTATCTAAAATTCAAAATTTCAAGTTCCTACTAAAAACCCGATATCTCCATCCATACAAACTTTTACTCCCCGTTTCCCCCTACAAATTTGAAAATCCAAAAACCCTGTGACGGGTCATTATTCATTTATGATAAGTAGCTGTATTTCAAAATTACAAGCTCCTATTAAAAAAAATCAATACGTCCTTACAAACTTTCACCGCTTCTCCCCCTTTAAATGTAAAAATGCAAAAATCCTGAAATACGTTCTAATACTTTTAAGCTATTTATGATTAGTAGTTCTAATTCAAATTTTCATGTTTATAACTTCAATCAACAAAGACTTTCATACAAAGTTCAAACCCCCACCCCCCATTTCCCCCTAAAGGTAAAAAATACCAAAAATGGTTTCTTAGCGGATGCCTACGTTATAAAATAAACCTATTTTCCAAATTTCAGCTTTCTTGATTCAATAGTTTCGGTTGGACGATGATCGCAAATCATTCAGGACATGTTTGCGCGTGGCAGACAGACAGACAGACAGATAGACGGGTGGCAATAGAGGCTTAGTATTAACACGGTACCACGTACGTTATTTTTACTTCAATACAAAAAATTTGTGAATGAACAACTCAAATACAAAATTTCATCCCCCTTTTCCCCCTTAAGGGTTGTAATTCCAATAACATCCGATATACTCGTTGCGTTATAAGCCTAAATAATAAATTTAGTGATTTTTGCTGTGAAAATTTAGGCCTTTCCATACACAACTTTATCTCCCTTTTCACCCCTTCAGGGGTGGAATTATCAAAAACACTGAGACCCGTATAAATTATTTTTTTTACGTTAGCCTAACAACAAAATTTCAAGATCCTAACTTCAAAACTGACGGACTTTCATACAAACTTTCATTCCCTAATTTACCCCCTTGGGGGTGGAATTTCCAAAAATCCTTTCTTAGTGGATGCCTACACTATATAAGGTATCTATGGGCAAATTTTCAAGTCTCTAGGTCCAGCGGTCTGGGCTGTGCGCTGATATATCAGTCAGTCAGTCAGTCAGTCAGTCAGGACTTTGAATTTTATATGTATAGAATTCGAATTCCTGATAACGTTATAAATAAGTGTGAATATTGCAAAAGTTTAAAGCAATTTATCATTTTTATAGTGTCTCGAATAGAGCATGTATATTCGACCAAGTAATTGCTTGACCACTTTTGAACCTTATCCCTTTGTAATACAGTAGAAAAGTGGTCAACCAATTTCTTGGTCGACTATACAAATTCTAAAAGTGCTATTTGCCTTGAAATCAATCTATCTATCATCGTGCTGTTTCTCATTACGACTCTCAATACAAACGATTTTAATACGAATCCAAAAACACACCAACAAAGTGTAAAGCATCTAACAATTTACTTTACCACCGTCTCGTTTTAGGAGCGCGCGGTCTGTGATCTGCTAAACTCGTGCAGAGTACACGACACGTAACGTAACACGCCGTGTACCGTGTAACCCGAATCCGTGCATTTTGGGAAATGGACCGCCGGACGTGTAACATGCTTCAATCACAGGCAGACTCCAGAGAGCGGTATTTACTGTACATAAAGCTGCGCGTGCCCATTCTATTGCTCTAGTTCCGTGACACGGGATTTTGCATTTGTGCCGCTTAGATAACCAAATTATTTAGTATTTTCTTATGTTTTCGCGACTTGTAGACATTGAAATAAAACAATTTAAACGGTTTATATCGCGTGTATTGTAACGAGTCTAATTCCCGACGTTTCGAGCCCTTTACAGGTCTCATGTCCACGAGCAGACTGACAAAAAATTTTAGAATACAAACTACCCAATTTTGAAAAACTTATTGAAAAAATTAAAAACTAAATATGAAATCGTTCCAATTAACGCAATAAGACTACAGACTCTACCAGCGCTTCGGAAGTGGCATCTGCTGAGAAGAATGCGCCGCAAGGAACTCAGCATTAAGCCTTTTTTCAACCAAAAAATTACAAACAAGAAGTTACTTAAAGATAGAAATAAAATTACGGAAATGGTCATTGAATGTTTAGACAAAATTAAAATACCAACAGTCATACAATCTAATGTTGAGCCTGAGAAACGTCGGGAATTAGATTCTTTATAATACACGCGATATAAACCGTTTAAGGCCCGAAATTGTTTTGAGCAAGTGGGGTACCTGGTGGTAAGTAATCATCACCGCCCCAAAGCACCCGCAACACCAAGGAGATTGCAGATGCATTGCCGACTCAGAGGGCTTGTGCCAGCATCGAAATGAGAAAACTATAGAACTGTGTACAACGCAGTGGCAGAGTAGCCGACCATAGTCTATTTGGTAGACTATGTTAGATAGCCTGAATAAAACTGTATGTGCCAATTGTCAAGTAAACAGCTCTGCGTTTTGTACGTTTTACATTGGCGTCATATTTTTAGTTCTGCTATCCGACGCCTGTGTCGCTGCTAGTTAGAAAACTTAGAAGCACTTTATTCACTTACGATAAGATTGAAAGTTGAACCAATGGCTAAATATTGAAAGCCCCTCTTCACCCGGTTCACCCCGTCGCAAAGTGGCGACGCTAGGCTTGTAACAATCCGAACAAGTAAGCAGATCTATTTTCTTCTTATATCGATGTGTGCCAGTAATGTCACCGGCTGTCCTGCTCTCTACGCCGAAACAAAACAGCAAGCGCTGCTGCTTAGCGGCTGTATTAGCCAGCCAGCAAGCTAGTGGTAGCGATCCGAAGAAACCTTGCACAAGGCCCCGCCACCCGTTACTGCACCGCGTTGAGTTTCTTGCCAGTATCTTCTCATCAGAGGTTTTTCCGAACCGGTGGTAAATATGACATTCACAAGTGCTACCTGTAAGCCTAATCTAAATAAAAACATTTTGACTTTGACTTTGAGTACATGTTGTAGTCCGGTTTTTTTTCTCGTGCCGTAAGACAACGAGAACGTGCCGCTTCCCACACAGTGCCTAGTCAACATAATGGATGAGCATTGCATTTGGCCGGCGCCCAAATTTACTGCCACGTAGATACTGTATGCAGGCACCATGGTCATATTCAGACATTCTGGGACGTCGATTTGGTACTTATACGAATTGGTTCACATATTGGTTCTAGCAGAGTGCCAGGGTTCATCACAGGGGACTCAAGCGAGTTAAATTGGTCACGGGCCAACCTAGCGATCTTTTTAGGGATCCGCAGTCAACCAGAAACCCTTGTGGATTCGCCATGTCCGTCCGTAGCTTAGCTCAGAGACTCTTAGTACTTTATTCGGGTGGTAAGTCCGTCCGGATCGCTACCACCATCTTGCTCGCTAATCCTGCCGCAAATCAGCAGTGTTCGCACTGTTTTGTTCTGGCATGGAGAGTAAGACAGCTGGTGCAATTATTGGCACAAGAGGTACTCCATCTTAGCCCTCTCGGTTGGCAACGCATTTGCAATCTCCTTGGTGTAGCGGTGGTGATCACTTACCATCAGGTGACCTACTTGCTTGTTTGCCTTCATATTTTATTAAAAAAAGGTTTAAATTTGGGTCGGATTATATTAATTAATAGATTCAGGCGTTACTTTGCGGAGGTCCATATCAACAAACTGGAACAAATTACCTTGCTATTTCGCGAAACCAGTGCCGGGCTTGGGCCAGTGGCACTAGTGTGCCAAAGAGCTGCGTCTGTGCGACATATATTATATTCATGCAAAACCCACCCTCCTCCGCTTCCACACGAAACAAAATATATCATACTATGTTCCAGTTTGTTTTTACGGATTATATGGGTCACGTCGATAAAATCTTGAAAAAACAATTTTTAGTGTACTAAATTAAACGGATAGGTATTTCCTATCCAAAAACATTCCACACCAAAATATTACTACCTTGTCACTTCTGAATCTTATTCCCATGCAATGCAATCGATAAATCGCTCTCTCGCTTATCAGGTGTCCCGAAAATACATTTATACAATAATTTGTCATAAATCGGTTATCAGTACAATTTTATGAACCATAACAAACAGATTGAGTCATATCTTGCAACATTATAATAGTTAAGGAAATCATACTGTTTATTTTCACTGTTATTTTGCTTAACAAAAATAAAATAAGTCCCCTTGGGGGGTTACCGGGACTTAACCGTTTCGCTCAGTCTTGTATAAATGTCGGTACTTAGAATCTTGGTTTACTACGGAAGATAACTCGTGTTGTGCAGACGTTACGAGTTATTTGGTAAGTTTGATCATATTTGTAAACAAAATTTTACGTTTTGATTTGGAATGTCGATATTTTTTCAAGTTGTTCATTGGTCGAGTTAATTTGTCAAAGTCTTTTGACCTAGTCCCAGTGGTCGTATCGACTTAAAATTTAATTAGTAAAGTTGATGGCAGTACAGATATCATAATGTAACATTCAACAATAAACTTCTATTTAAACAATTCGCACCTTTAGAATTAAAGTGACCCATTTCTGAATAAGACACGTCCCAAAATTTCACCATAATTAAAAGACATAGGGTTTAATTTTGGGAAATGTCATATTCAGAATTGAGTCGCTTTAATTCTAAAGGTGCGAATTGTAACAAGAAGTTATACTGTTATGTTTTCTTACCAGATAGGGATATTACTGCTTATACAAGATTCAAATAATAAAATTAAAATTTGCTACTTATGAGAACTAAATCCGGATTTTTTAGTTTCGTAGTTAAAGTCCTCATACACTAAACTTTAGGGCTGGCATAAAAAAAACACTAAAACGAGATGGGAATTCCCGAAATGAGTAAGAGTTTCTATTTAATCTATGAATGCAGTTTTTCTTGTCCCTAAAATCACTGACATGGTTTCTAAAAACGATCTTAGTATGTCTTATAGTTTCAAACATACCCAATACGCAGTTTTAACAGTCATCGGATCTGCTAATAATAAAAATTCATATGATCAATTTTATCTATATATAAAACACATATTAGTCATAAAAAGTATGTTTGTTTATCACAGTCATGAAATAAAGCAGTTAATAACAATAGCACAGTTTCTTAACTGATAACGGTATCAACAGTCTAAACCATATTCATACTAACTTGTCTAAAATACTAACCGACGTTCTAAGCTAAAACGACAGTTTTTCCAAATAAAATATTGCTTATTGTTAAAATAGTTTTATTGCCACATAAAATTAGGACATGCGAAAAGAATACTAAAGTGAAACTGAAAGTATCCAAAAACATTAAATTAAAACACACTCACATAATTTGTACTCGTAATACGAAAACATAATTAAAACTATCCACAATTAAATTAAAAAATATCATTAGAACTAGACCTGGTAGTACAATTTTGTTTATATGATAAGACGAGTATGAATAAACTCACTTCAGTTCATTTGGAATGTGTATCTTATTCCTCAGACAATAAAGATGCAGTCTACTGTTGCTGTTTTGGCTGCCTTGGTCTGTTTTGCTTCAGCTCAACTGCGTTCAGAAGATCCATTGTAAGTAAATTACTTAGACAAGATTAAGAGAACTGTAAGTATTGACAAATCGAGAATGGTTGCATGCGTAATTGCTGAAATTTATCTCTCTCAGCAAATTTATCAGCTCTACATCTTTCTTTGGTTACTCCTGTTCAATGGCCTATCTTCAGGTTAATTTCAATGGTAGTTCCTAGAAAGAACTTATTTTGTAATAAAACGTTGGATTCTGTGGTATCAAATATTGAGTTAATACAGTCAACTCTATGTTATTTAAGGAAAACGTAATTTTTAAAAAGATCTCACAAGTTGTTTTTTTTTGCAGATGCAGAATGGATCCTATGCAGTGTCGTGGTTCTCCAAGAAGCTGGTAAATAATTAAGTTTCAAAATTGACGAATTCTCTCAACTTTGCGTATTAATAGTTAACACTTGGCAATTGAATAAAACTAATAAATCATCAAAATTGATCAATTTAAGTTTCGTTACGGTCATTTATATCTCACATCAGTCTAAAATGTACCACACACGGAAGGCTTTCATTTGATATTCTTGGACACAGGTTTAGGTTAAATACAGGCAGCAGACCGGGTGATATTACGTGGAACAAGCAAGCAGGCAACGGTAAAGTGTTCGGAACGTTGGGCAGCACTGATCAAGGACTATTCGTAAGCATAAAAGAGTAACCCCCTTATTCATAAACGCTTCGTATACGTTTGTTAGTTAAGATTTTTTATGTATTCATCTGTCATTGTGACGTTTGTCCTCAAATGAAAGGGACAAAACATTTGTTAGCTTAAAAATATTGTTAAGTTTTATGAATAAGGGGGTAAACTTCTAACATAGCTCCTCCAGATTCTTAAGATTGTGGACAAATCCTCAGAAGCCATTTGAAACATGTTGAGCATTTTAAAAGTTACGTAAGAAACAAAGAAACGTCATTATTTTCAAAACTTTAAAGAATTTACGAAAAATCTAAACTTGAAAACCTAGTTTTAAGGCTTAACAACAGTATATTAAAAAATAATGGCTTTAACTCAAGGTTTCTTAAACGTTAACGAAAAAAAGGTGGATAACGCTACGGTTTTCATGGTGAGCGGTGGGCTCACAATGGTCATAAGAAGTAGTTGTTAAGTTTTAGTCTAAAATACATTTTTTATTGCAGGGACAAGCGGGTTACAATAGAGTTATATTTAACGACGCTCGTGGCAAACTAGAAGGACAGGCTCAAGGTACTAGGGTACTGAGCCCCAATGGGGACAGCAGTCATCTTGGGGGCAGACTGGACTGGTCCAACAAGGATGCGAACGCGGCAGTGGAAGTGAGCAAGCAGATTGGGGGACCGACCAGTGTAAGTTTTATTGATAGACCTGTGTCTAATTAGGACCATCTCAAAGGTGCGAAGACTCCGCAAAATTGGTAAGAATCTGAATTTCGTCTTTTTGAGCCCTTTTTGGTCCTCATATTCACGGTGAAACTAAGATGACACGTTGTTATAGTTATAATAAAATGCAAACTAACCAATTTGGAAAGATGAAAAGTTCAGATTCACTATTGAAACTGTTTACGCACGTTGTATTAAAAATTGTTTCATTTCAATAACATGTTCAACCACCTGTATGGATAAAGAGTTATTTATGCGTACAGGTGCGTCGTTAAACCGATTTCAGTTGATATACTTATAAGTTACAACATACCTAATTACTTTTCTTAAAGTTATCCATTTTATCATTAACACCAAGCAGTCACTTAAGGAGAATTTTTTAACATTTAGAAATGAAATCCGAAATGGAAATTTTGGGTTTATGGATGACTTTATCTGATCCCTGATGTGGTCAAGTCTTGATCTGTCTGGTCCTAAAGATTTGTCGGCTGAACCCTCCACACCGCAAGGAATTGCTTTACATCTTACCATAACATTCACCAGATCATGTTATCTGTAGATTCTTACTTTTGATTTTTATTTCCGTTTCAGAGTTTAGTCAAATATGGATGTACTTAACCTTATAAATGGTATTTGTCTGTTCCAGGTATCAGCGAGCGGAGCTGGTAAATGGAACCTAGACAAGAATACTGAAGTATCTGCCGGAGGTTCGGTCTCTCACAACGGTCACGGGAAACCAGACGTAGCTGTCCAAGCCCAGATAGAACACAAGTTTTAAACATTACGAAAGACACAGCAGTAGGAGACCAAGGTGGAGCACATTCTCAAAACACTGGGTAGAGATTGATAAGGATGGACGTAATTTAAAGAAGGATAAAGCGACGCACCTTCATTGCTCAAGTAAAGGAGAAAATTAGGCCCTTGGCAAAGGAAAGAGAAAAATAGCAGTTGCTCCACTGACAAGGGCTAAGCTTTAAGATTATGGTAATAATATGACGACGAGAGGGAACTGAAAGTCAGAGGCAGACGTCTTTGTTAAGCAATGAGACACTATTTCAAGCTAATGCAATAAAAGTAACAAAAACTGCTGCGTCTTATGAAGTTGGGATAGTCGAATTGAATTGTATCAAATGTGATGCTGATGTCTAAAATATTAAAGTCATAATGGCATCGTTTTATTGTCTGTCTTCAAAACACAATGTAACCTACTTAACAGGATCACACGAGCAGCAAGGAATAAATTCTATTATCTAGTGGTCTTAGTATGACTGTCCAAGTTTAATGTGTATCTCAGTGTGTACGTTACTTATGACTTGTTTTATAAGAATAATAAATACGTTTTTGTTTAAATAAATCTTTGTAACCTTTTTATTAAGAAATGGTCAAGACTAATTTGGCAAGCCCAAATACGACGGCGTAATGTTGTTTGGTTACAAAGCTGCTATAGCTACATTTTGGTTCCTTTAAAAAAAAAAAAAAAATATATATATATATATATATATGTCGCACAGACACAGCTATTTTGCACAAGCCCGGCACTGGTTTCGCGGAGTAGCAAGGTAATTTGTTCCAGTTTGTTGATATAGACCTCCGCAAAGTAACGCCTGAATCTATTAAGTATTTTAAAAAAATAGGCATTGCTTTTATTTTTTTTAACTGTTAAAAATAAAAATAAATTAGTTTTTCACTGCTTTCATACCCTCAATGTGTGTGCATTGACAGTGGGTATTGTCACATCCACAATCAACATTTTAATACAATATAAATATCTCCTATTAACTTTCTATAATTTAAATCACTCTTCACTTTATTATGTGCTATCCATTGGTTACCTGGAGGAGATTACTTTGAAGCGATAAACCTACCTATTTCTTACTAATCGTTTGCTATTTTCTTTCAGCCTTTTCTTGTTGTCACAATTAGGTATCACAAATTGATAATTCTGGGATAATTCTTTTTGTAGGTAAATGATTAATAAGCAAGTAAATTGCCAATGAGCAGAACATATTTTTCACTAGTTTCGTTTTCATTATTATTAATGTGACGTCAATGAAAGGCGCGGGTTAGCGACTGACTGATTTATTATTATAAAGTAAATCTACCCACCACCTAACATAAGCAAATATTATAATAACTGAGGGTAGGTACGTCACAATTAATACATCAATTTGACTACCTACTTAAAATTACAGAACATTTAATGGATATTTCTCGTAACACGGATCCCATCGACAATGATTCTCGTCAACAAAATCCTATGTTTGACCATTTTCTTTTTTGATATTACCAAGCATTTCTTCGCCTTCATGTTGACTTAAAGTATCATCACAATATTTTTTTCGTACAAACCACAATTCAATCTCTTCTAGGGTACGGTTTTGTGTTTCAGGCAAATATTTTACCAAGAAAAGTAGTGGAAAAAGTGTTAAAGTGCCATAAACAGCAAATGTCCCACTGAAACCTACAAATCTGAAAAGCCATGGACCAAGTTTCACGTAAACCGAATATAAAATAAACATAACATTAACTGTGACTGAAGAAATAAAGGGTTTATATCGCATTGGAGTTATTTCAGAAAAAATAGATGAACACAAAACCATGGGTCCCCAGCTAACTGAAAAAGTATACAGAATTAGAAGCACCAATGATACTACATTATTTTCGTTAATTACTTTAAACTGTATCAAGTATAAGTAAAAAGATATGAGGTAAAGAAAAAACACGGTACTAGCAGTAGTAGAGAAAAACATAAGTCGTCTAGGAACTTTACCGGCAACATAACTACCTATATACATGCCAAAGACGGTGACTCCATCAATGATTAGCATGCTAGTGTACGCTGTGACATCATCTTTGGTGATCTCTTTCATCATGACCAAGACGTAAGTCTGAATTACATATTTACCACAAGACTGATAAAGGAAGAACATGACTGTATTAAGAAACATTGGCATATAGAATTGACGCAGAACTATCGTTGTCTTTACAAAACTAAACACGTTTTTAAATCTTTGTGGTGTTGGTTTTTTTGTTATGAGTAACGCCAACTCCTTTTCTGCATTGCGGCCTGATCCTCGAAGCCAACGGAATGATTTTTGACACTCTTCGATCTTTCCTTTACGTGCCAGCCAATTTGGTGACTCGGGCCACATCGAACATGTTGTTAAAGCAAAAATAGCTGGCCATATACTAACTAACGGTATGTTTCTCCAACTAAAAAAAGTGCCAATAGCATTTGAGATCCAAATACCCCAAAACAAAGACGCACTTTTTATGACAAGAAATATTCCTCTATGTTTAGGGTCTGCTAATTCAGACACAATAATAACGCCCAGAGTCATGTTTCCTCCCATAGTTAAACCCTGGAGAATTGTTGCCACCAATAATTGTTCAGCATTGGTGGCAAAAAATTGCAGGATACTAGCTATAATAGTCGGAAAGCATATGATCGAAAATGCGAACTTATACCCTTTAACGTGGCCAAGATATGGTACCGTTAAAACCGATAAAACTGCTGCGAAACCTTGAACGGAATCTGGAAATAATATACACATGCATTAATACTCTTTATTGGATATCACAAAAGGTTCTGAACAATAGGTTAAGTGCAATTTCTTAACCATACAATACAAATTTTTGTAACCGAAATTTCTTTCGATTTTTATTTTAAATGTTTTTAATTTAATAATTTAAATGTTTAAAAAAAAAACATAGGTACAATACAAGATACAACGACAGAAAATTAGTTGATAGTTACGATGTGACGCCTAAAACGTGAATTGACAAAAAAAATAAAATATTTCGGCAATAAAAAATTTCAACATAGAGTTTCTCAAATTGGAACCAATTGTTGACTTGCTTTTTCGTGCAAAACTAAAATTGAAAATGTTAAATCAAATAAAAATTCAGTAGAAGGTAAAGGTTCAGGTCTTTCCGTGTTGGTAGGAAAATGTCTTTCCATAGTGGATCAATTTAACCGTACAATGACATCTTTCAATTGATTCGTTGTTAATATCTATTTATTGGCGAAAATCACTACTTTTTTCAAATTCAATATTTACAAAAGTCGCATAGTTAGTGTCACCATAATTTATTATTACTTACAAAGCCAGCTTTCTATGTTCGCGTCGAGTTTTATATTGTTCTCGGTATTATTGGCTTTTATTTGAGGAACCATAACAGTAGCAGTTCCTAGAGCCATACCAGCGCTGAATATCAAAGCCATTGGACCCAGTGCTACAAAAGCCTGAAAGTTAACTGATTTAAATGTATAAGAAACAACAACACTTTATAAAACTTTGCATTTGCCTGACGTTTCATATTTAAATTGAATTACTTTGAACATTGCTAACCACAGGTCAAGAACCATCTTGCGTCATTAAGCTACTAAATGATTCTTCATCCCATTTTCTAATGGGTTGAAATCAGTTCATCTGATCCAGATCTACGTACGAGACCACAGATAGACACTGCAATCTCATGTTCAAAAGACTATTGCACTCCATAATGAGACTCTACGCTTTCATGACGAACGTCAATTTATCAAAACCTTTAAGCCTTTTCATACATTTTAACAAAAAATCCTAATACCGCTGTTCATGATTCGTTTTGTGTTCTTACTAATGACATCTACTGGACAACTTGGAAAACACACAAATTATTTCTAGTACTTTCGACGTCAAACAGATGTTTACGCTTCTTCACCTTATTGCAATGGAATAATGACCATACAAATGAATATAATATAAAACACTGTCCAACAATGGACAATTACACAGAAACTTCTAAATAACGTGGGACCGTTCTCAGAAAAATGTTAATTGAAAGTTTTGCAATGAACATGGTAACCTAACTCTTTGAATTTGCATCGAAAAGGTGTCAAAGCTAAAAAAACATCTTTGCCGTATGCTAAACGTGTTGTGGTTCTAAATAGTCACCTAGTGAAGACCGGCCAACTCAAACAATGACCTGGCAGACTAAGATGGTGCTGGCGGAACAAGCTGGGCTTCTGCTTGGAGAACTAACTTCGCAGAAAGCGGAGAGAAATAAAGGAGTTTGGGCGTGGTGTAAGAAGGAGGATAAGGTCACAATAACAATGACGAATAATAAGCTTCATATCCACTTACCTGCCTGAAAAACGGCTTCTGCCAAACTTTTTCGTTTTCTTGAAATCCGCTATTTTGTTCTCTTTCATTATCAGATTGCAGACAAATACACATGTTTTAATTCCTTCGAGTATCCCAAACAATCGAATTTGTCTGTATAATCATAAAATTCTATGAAAACTCAATATTTAAATGTTGAATCTGCTGCCAACCACACCATCTTCGTGTTTAGTAGCATAAAGATATTTTTCTTTTGTTATGTCGAATACAAAAAAAGATTATTGTTAGGGTTCCGTGCTTTAGAGGGATAAATAAAGCCCTTGCAAGCATATGACTTTTTATAACTAGTATTATTCTCGTTTATTTATAATTGTAAATCTAAGAGCATCTAAGAGTAGATTTTTACAATATTCTTATAAGTTTCACAACAATATTAATTCGAAATGAAAAAACATTATTCAGAAGCTGTATTCATTAATGTACATTGTTAATAATGTATGTACAGTGTTATGCAATTTAATTTAATTTTGAATCGTTTAATTTGATTTTGCTGGATTTTATTTTATTTTATTATTGCACACAACCATTTACTAATTAATGTCCTAGAACAAGTTTAATGTTAATTACCAAATATGGAAACATTCCTGAAAAAGGACTATTTATTTAATTTATTTTATATTCTTTTGTAAAACCTAACCTGTACATATAGTTTTTTTGTTAACTATATAAAACAAATAGTATATAATTATTGTGGGGTGGTACAGAACTCTCGGTGTGCGTGGTCAACTCGCACTCGGTAGGTTTTCACCGACACGCCTGTTCGCCATAACGTCAAACGCGATTTTGAAGTTTAAACATTATGATCGTAGGTCGCTATTGCACTATGTCATCGGTGAACTATGTGTCAGTGGCCTGATGGCCACGACAGCTCGCAACACCTTTAAGCGTTCTTGGCGTTCAAAGGGGTAAATACAATAACAAATAGTGACTTATAAAAATGTGTAATAAAGAAAACACACCATGTACATCATGTGACACATCTTCGTCATGGTATCTAACAGACTGTGACCCTAACATAACCAGCCAACTTTAATTTATTTTTCGCTGTGTCTCTTTCCTATCGAACTAATTAGAAAGAGATTAGATTAGATTAGATAGATAAGGTAAACTTGGGCCTTCGGGACAGGGCCGCTCGCTGCCACGAAACCGTAGATATGCCAATCCTTTGAACTTAAAGAATTTGACACAAAAAAGTCAAAATATTTTATTTAAATTAAATAAATAAATAAATATCTTGGGACAATTTACACCAATTGCCATAGTCCCAAGCTAACCAAACCTTGTGTTATGGGTACTAGACAACGGATAAACATATTTATATATGGATAAATACATACTTAAATGTGGGACTGAGTGTAAAGGAGCGTGATATGACGTACGAAGGTGTAAGAGAGTTAGCATGAGGGTTGTATGAAAGAGTGTGAAAGAGTCAGTAGATGAGAATGAAAAGGATTTGAATGTTTTAAATATAGAAGGGGTTCGAATTTGATTGACGAAGAGAGAAAGACGTGTTAATTTGTAATGATTTTTATTTTATATTAAAAGACGTTTTAACTTATTATTTAATGGTTTTTCTTCAAATACTACATCCTACAATTTTTGGGGGCTCGTCCGGGATGAAATTGGAAGAAAACCAGCAGACGAGAAGACGGCAAATTCGATCCGAGAAGACGTGAAGACGTGCAGACGTGATAAGTATAAGATGTTTTATGACGACGAGAAAAGACTTAACGAAATAAATGATGTTCCAAGATTTAGCGGACGGGAAGAAGAGTCTGTGATACATTTTATTAAGACTGTGGACGACGTAGCTCAGAAGTATGGATGGACGCAGCGCCGGCAGTTTCTCATCGCAAAGCAACGTTTATGTGGGTCAGCGAAACTGTGGCTGCAGTCCGAATTATTCGATTCGTGGCAAGAAATGAAGGCTGGTCTAATACAATGGTTTGATAATGACTATATGGAACACGAGGCTATCGTAAAGACGTGTGCTGGCGATGGCGTAACCATGTCTGCTGGAAAGAAAAAATGTGCATATGATTTTACGTGTAAAGTACTAAAATGTAACGAAGTTGAGAATGTTGCACCAAATTGCAAGACGTCAACGGCATTGATAGCCGAAATCTCATATGTCAACCAAAAAGGTAAGAAAGGAGGTAGCGGAACTACGACGAACGACGTGGTTGACGCATCACAACAGACGTCATGTCAGTGGCTGACAACCACATCAACAATTGTCACGATAGAATTGCGCGATTTCAAAGTAAATAATCTCACAAAAATCGATGCGGAGCCGACGAAACATGAGAAAATGCTCGGAAATACTGTGTTCACATTAGAACATTCGGGTAACGGTGTCAACTCGATGGCTGAAGATATTTACAATGAGTTAGAGGCGCCAAAGTCGGATGAATGTCCGCCATCGAGTAAGCGTAATCAAGAACTAGTGAGCAGTGTGACGGAGCTGTGCAAAGCGGAAGCTGCACCTATGAAATCGGAGAGAATCAGGTATGGCAGTCTAGTAGCTCAGCAGTCGAGCCAGTTGGCTCGAAATATACAGCCGCTAACCCTGAAGATGTTTCAAGATCGAGAAAGCAGCAAAATAAGACGCGCAAGCGAGCTCAGCCGAAACCAAAGCATGCCATTTCTGGAAATTTTCGAAATGTATGAGATTGCCCTGCATTATTCAAACAGAAAGAAAGATTTTCATACCAGAAATGTAAAGAAGAAAAGACAAGGATTTTTAATAAGAAAAGGTACGAGATATAAAGAGGATATTTTAGTTGCGGTTAAATGATGTTGAGATGTATCGTGTTAAAATTGTTTTAAGTTTCAGAGTTGTTACTGTTTGTGTTGTAAGACTTAGTAGTGGCTTTTAGTTCAGTATTATGTGTAGTCTGGGGACAGACTAGTTGCAGGACGGCCGATTGTGGGACTGAGTGTAAAGGAGCGTGATATGACGTACGAAGGTGTAAGAGAGTTAGCATGAGGGTTGTATGAAAGAGTGTGAAAGAGTCAGTAGATGAGAATGAAAAGGATTTGAATGTTTTAAATATAGAAGGGGTTCGAATTTGATTGACGAAGAGAGAAAGACGTGTTAATTTATAATGATTTTTCTTTTATATTAAAATACGTTTTAACTTATTATTTAATGGTTTTTCTTCAAATACTACATCCTACAAATAACATCCATGACTCAGGTACAGAGATTCGTGTTCGTCACAAAATATTTGCCCATACCAGGATTTGCACCCGGGACTTCTTGCACAAATTGGGCTGATAGGAAGCACTTATGAATGTCCGAAAATAATCCAGCGGTTCGGCAAATACCTCTGATGAGATAAGACACTCAACATACAGGAGCTAAACTTTGAAAGGGTTGCTACAAATGAAGACCCTCCCATCAAACATAACTCATAATCAATGAAATTCTTTTCAAATGTCATCATTTTTATTTCTATTATTACTAAGCATTTCTTCGCCTTCATGATTCCTTGAAGTATCATTACAATATTTTTTTCGAATAAAAAATGATTCTATCTCTTTTAAGGTACGATTTCGTGTTTCAGGCAAATATTTTAACAAGATTAGTAGCGAGAAAAGCGTTAAAGTTCCATAAACTGCAAATGTCCCACTGAAACCTACACATCTGAAAAGCCATGGACCAAGTTTCAGGAAACCCGATTGCAAGATAAACATTATACATACTGTAAATGAAGAAATAAAGGGCTTATATCGTATAGGAGTTATTTCAGAAAAAATAGATGTACCCAATATCATGGGTCCCCAACTAACTGAAAAAGTATACAGAATTAGAAGCACCAATGATACTACATTATTTTCGTTAATTACTTTAAACTGTATCAAGTATAAGTAAAAAGATATGAGGTAAAGAAAAAACACGGTACTAGCAGTAGTAGAGAAAAACATAAGTCGTCTAGGAACTTTACCGGCAACATAACTACCTATATACATGCCAAAGACGGTGACTCCATCAATGATTAGCATGCCAGTATACGCTGTGGTATCGTCCTTAGTGATTTCTTTTATCATGACCAAGACGTATGTCTGACTTACTAATTTGCCGCAAGACTGATAAAGAAAGAACATGACTGTATTAAGAAATATTGGCATATAGAATTGACGCAGAACTATCGTTGTCTTTACAAAACTAAACACGTTTTTAAATCTTTCCGGTGTTGGTTTTTTTGTTATAAGTAACGCCAACTCGTTTTCAGCATTGCTGTCTGTTCCTCGAAGCCAACAGAATGATTTTTGACACTCTTCTATCTTCCCTTTACGTGCCAGCCAATATGGTGACTCGGGCCACGTCAAACATGTTGCTAAAGCAAAAATAGCTGGCCATATACTAACTAACGGTATGTTTCTCCAACTAAAAAAAGTGCCAATAGCATTTGAGATCCAAATACCCCAAAAGAAAGAAGCACTTTTTATGACAAGAAATATTCCTCTATATTTAGGGTCTGCTAATTCAGCCACAATATTAACGCTTAGCGTGACGTTTCCTCCCATTGTTAAGCCTTGTAGAATTGTTGCTATCAATAACTGCTCGGCGCTATTGGCAAAAAACTGGAGGATGCAAGATATAATAATGGGAAGGCATATAATCGAGAATGCGAACTTGTACCCTTTAACTTGGCCCATATATGGTACAGTTAAAACAGATAGGATTGCTGCGAAGCCTTGTACGGAATCTGTAAATACACATAAATATATTATAATACTTTTTGTGACCCAAAAATAAATAAGATTCTGCAGTCATGAATACTATTTCACAAAATATACAAGGTACAACAATATAAAAATTAAATGACAGTGACGATGCTGTGATTAGAACGTAAATTTATTATTTTAACGAACAATCAAACGGTGCGCTTTCAAAATTTAACGAAAAAGTCACCACTCAGAATTTTGTTTTAGTTATCGTTTAAAACAAATTCATAATTAGTAAAATTATAGAACGCCTCATCGAACAATTATATTTTTTATTACTTACACAGCCAGCTTTCCATACTTGCGTCGAGTTTTATGCTGTTGTTGGTATTGTTAGCTTTTATCTGAGGAACCATGACAGTAGCAGTTCCTATGCCCATACCGGCGCTGAGTATCAAGGCCATTGGACCCAGTACTACAAATGCCTGAAAATTCACCGTTTTAAATGAATATAAAATTACAATTCATGTGGCCAATTCCTTTATTCAAAAAAACCTATTGTTGACCTACGAACCCACCTACGTGTGATTTTGTCCTTATGACACTGATAGGGACAGCGCCCGGTGTATCATGTCACATTTCATTGAATTGTTTGAAGTCCCAAGGACCTATTTTCTTAATGTACACTAGTATTTGTTGATCGAAGTCGTCACAAAAGGTACGGGCGGCTACGATCGCTAAGCACATAACAATTTATTCAAACACTAAAATAAGCGATTTAACAACATTTGAACGGGCCCTAAGTGTTGGCTTCTCTATAACTGGGACATTATTATCCCGTGAATGGAAAAAAGCTTTTTTGTCTACTTACTTGCCTGAATAACGGTTTTTGCCAAAGTTGTTTATTTTCTTGAACTCTGCGATTTTGAATTATTTCATTGTCAGATTGCAACATTTTATGTTTTACACTCTGCTTGTATCTTCAACGACGAATGTGTCAGTTGAATCGTTAAAACGCACTATTCTATGTATCTGCCTTAAATTACACCTTTTTCGTACTTGGTATAAATTTAGTAAGTTCGGTATGCAGTAATGAATTCCATGTGGAACACTGAACTGTAATCGTTCATAATATATGACCTTGTTTTTAAATATGGTAGCTTTACGGTGAATGAAAGAGAAGGCACCGTATAACCACTTACATATTGTTATTTTTAGGGTTCCATGCTGTAAGAAGATAAACAGAACCTTTACAATGAAGTACAATTACAAATTTTTATGTAAAATTCAGCATTATGTGTTCAAAATTTTACATTGTTAAAGTTGTAAAGTTTCTTCTTAGTAGATTGAAAGAGATTGCGACTACAGAATTTCATGTTGGAAAATATTATAAAAACGCAAGCTGTAAACAAATAAATGAATTTGAATACATACAATTACCTGTATATTAGGTATATTAATTGTCCCAAGATAAGGTAACCGTCGTGCTTGACATTGGACATTGTTTTTGTTTGTCTCTCCTTTTTACTGGTATTTTTCCTCATGTCCTTGTCAATTATTGGGTCACCGTATAAAACTGGGACCGTTACCTTATTTATTTTTAATTGTTAATTCAGATACCGAAATACGTAGTCAATATTAAGTTCAAAATACTTTTTTTTGGCTGGTTAACAAGAGATAACGCCGAAAATATAATGTAAAACTGTCATTATTTTTCTAAATTTAGTCGCAGCTACTGTAAACCGATCTTTATATTTGACTGTTTATATTATTGCTATTTCCTCAAATTATACAGTATAATTCCCCTTTACCCACAGAGATTAGCTTGGGAAAGGGACTTTACCATTTTGCTCAATGTCTTGTATAAATGCAGGGAATGTAAATTGGTTTTCAGTACAGTAAAATATCTTCTGTTGTCCAGTCGTATGTTAAAAGTTATTTGAATTTGAAAGTTTTAATTGTAAGCATACGTCATCAGATATTACGTCATTTCTACACCTCGGGGTCAGGGGAGTACACGAGATAAAATAAACGAGTTTATTTTATCAAAGGTTTTTTATTGAAGATCAAAATGCAAGCTGTCATTGTTATTCTGGCTGCGTCAATGTCCGTCGTGGCTTCAGCTAAATGGAGTCAAAGTGAAGTAGACATGTAAGAAACTATTGTCATTATTGTCAGTCAGAGTTTTAGAAGACCGAGTAAACGTTTGATCTATTTTAGGAATTCTCTTTATAGTTTGTTTTTGTCTTCTATGTCCCTTTACAGTAAACCCGAATGGATGTAAATCACGATAAAAACAAAATTTGTCTCTTCTTTGATAACATACAATAACTAGGGTACATACAATTTATGTATTCTTTGAATAAGCTAAAACAAAGGCAGGCACCGTAGATGTGGAATTGTCTACAGGAAATACTTTTCAAACCTTATTCTGATTTCAAACCTAATATAAATAAAAAAAATGTTTTTAATCAACATATAAAAACATTTTAATTATAATTTTATGAATTTAAACACGAGAAAAAATTAATAGCAAATACTCGTAATATTTATTTTGCAAACAGTAACATGAAAGGCGTTAAATTAATTTGATATCATAAAAGATTCGCTGAATTTCATACTGGCTTGTTTCAGAAGAAGTTTATTATTAGACTGATAATAAATTTAAGTATTATTTGAACCAATTTTAGTATTATGACTTCAAATTTAAATTATTTTATATACGTTTGGAGTAACTATTACTTTACTAGGTAATGTAAAATGTTCTATATTTTATTTTACACAGGTGTAAGGAGGATCCTATGCTATGTCGGCTTTACTTCAAAGACAGGTAAACATTATAATGAAATATTATAAATCTATTTTCAAACAGTTCTTGACGTACATTACTATACAGTTCATTAAATCATCTCGGACGAGTGTGAGTTTGAAAGTCGAACTATTAAGAAAAGGGTTGAGCACCAGCATTGTCTCACGTTTATACTCGTTGTTTCCGTATCTTCCCGTCAATTATTAGGACATTGTTAACGACAGAGGCGGTAACCTTATACTATACGAGTCTGGGAAACGTTAATGAGCAAAGCTTTTACGTATTACAGTGCTTTTTGAAAAAAATTAACAAGTAAAATTTAGCAATATCTAAAGAAAAATAAAAATCGACGAACTGAGAAAGAACCTTTTCCTTTTTAAAGTCGTTTAAAAGACAAGTAATAAAAAAATTAAGTACCTACCAACGCAATTTTTTTAACTACCAACTTAACCACACGTTAAGAAAATAGATATGATTGAACACTTTTGTAACTGAAGAAAACGAAATGCGCACGTTAAAACAGGCGTTTTGGAAGTATTCCAATGGTCTTACAAGAAGCCTTGACTGTTAACCTTCTGTTTCAGGTTCGGGCCAGGCATGGGAGGTCAGCCCATCACTTGGAACAAACCAGTTGGCGACGGAAAAGTGTTCGGGACTTTAGGCAGCACTGACCAGGGACTTTTCGTAAGTAAAAAAACTAACTTTCTTCAAATAAGCACATGGTTTCATAGTACTTTACACCCTGAGGGTGGTGAAATATCTTTATTTCACTCAGATCGCAGGAACTTGTCGCACGAGCCAAAGGCGAGGGCGATAAACATGCGACCATGAGGCATTCTTTATCACCGCCGAGATGTACACAATTTTACGTCTTCCCCTGGCCAGGAAGTAAAAAATTTTTACTCGCGTAGTGGGCGGTAAATTGTTACTTACGGCCCGGAGTGATGTAAAAACATATGAGGGTGGTTGGACCTTGTGCAAGGTCCGTCCGGATCGCTACCACCTTCTTGCTCGCTAATTCTGCCGCTAAGCAGCAGTGCTTGCACTGTTGTGTTCCGGCGTGGAGAGCAAGACAGCCGGTGCAATTACTGGCACAAGAGGTAATCCATTTTAGCCCTCTGGGTTGGCAAAGAATCTGCAATCTCCTTGGTGTTGTCAGTGTCTATAGGCGGTGGTGTTCACTCACCATCAGGTGATACACTTGCTTGTTTTCCTTCCTTTTTCATTAAAAAAAAATCGAAATTTGAAATATCTTTTTACGTTGCAGGGACAAGCAGGCTACAAACAAGTTATATTTAACGATGCCCGTGGAAAGTTAGAAGGCCAGGCCCATGGGACTAGGGTACTGAGCCCCAATGGCGACAGTAGCCATCTTGGGGGTACACTGGACTGGTCCAACAAAGATGCCAACGCGGCTTTGGATATCAGCAAGCAGATCGGTGGACCAACCAGTGTAAGCTTCTTTATTACTTAGACCTACGAATTTTGACAGATTCAGCAAAATATTTTTGCAGTATGTACAGTTAAGGAAATTGACCCTAGTCTAAGAGACATACGCATGACATTTGTATGACATAGCCTGGCATTTAACGCGTCGCGTCATTGCGATAGGGTTCTAAGGTGGTACGTGAATATATTTCCCCTACTGTAGGCGCCTGTGAGAAAGAGAAAAAGTTCTTTTTTTTGTTTCGAAATAAGTATGTCATTCGAATCCAAATAAAAATGTAGAAAATTTTAGTATGTGAGTAATTAGTTAAAAGCTTATAGTATTAAAATAAACACGATTTAGTGTTGGCTCCATACAAAATCACTATAGTGACGTCACTTGTCCCGTATGCAGCGCGATAGAGCGTTTTCGCGACGCACGCCCGTTGTCATTTTATTACTCGTGATATTTCGAAAAATAATGATCGTAAAAGAAAACTAAGAACACAGTTTTTCTTCTTTTAACCAACTCTATCAATTTTGGAAATGAAAAAAAGTCATTAGAAAACCGTATTGTTTCAGATATCAGCGAGTGGAGCTGGAAAGTGGAGCCTGGACAAGAACACCGAAGTGTCCGCCGGGGGGTCCGTGTCCCACAGCGGTCACGGGAAACCAGACGTCGCTGTCCAAGCCCAGATCGAACATAAGTTTTAAAATAATAAAAACCTCTTATTTCAATTTTATTTTGTGTTTCTGAAGATTATTATATCAATCCAGAATTTCCTAATTGTTTAAAAATCATGAGCCAAAAATTATGTTTAAATGCAATCTAGAACCATGTGAATCATTCCTTTTAAGTTATTTCTCTAATATGGTGCCATACTTAAAGATTAAAAGAATAAAGATTCTTTAAATAATAAACCTTTTCATTTTGTCATCATAGATAAAATTTATAACGAGTAATCAGACGATGCTTCATCGAGATTCTTTGAGTTGAAGATGTTTACTTTTGTTTTTGCTTAAAAAGCCAATCTGATGTTGCTATAAAGGATCTTCCATTGTATCTGCCCAGGAGCCTTTGCAGCTTATACCAGCTGTACTGTTAGTTATCTGGTTGGATTAGCAGGTAGAACTGCAATACTATTTGGTAACTCTAGATTTGTACTGAATCAGAATTCGTAAGAAACAACTGTGAAAATATCACCCTCATAATAATATTATATTTCCCCGTTTCTTTATTTGGGATAAGCTTTTATACCACGATCTTAGATTTGGCAGGCCAAGTTATTAGATAAGGGCGACTGCCATCCAACCCGTACTTATTTAGAACCATGGTTACTTTATCAGTTACATTAATGTACAGATATTTGTAAAATTTTATCGTAAGAGCGTTACTTAAAACAACGTGATCTACATGAAATTCTACAGTAAATTATACAAGATGAGATACAAAAAGGCAGAAGACCAAGAAAACTTTTACATTTTAGGTAAAAAACCCTTTGAGGGTGGATTGGAAAGACCTCCCGATTGCTGCTCTAAACAGCTGATGATAAAGTAGGAATTGAAGGATCGTCAACATCCCGTAGGGGATGGCACTGACAGAAGGAAAAGAAGTTTGTTACAATTAATATTTTATTAATACATGGCGACTTTTGGGGATCCCATTCGAAACTTTGGAATCTACCCCCTTAGCAGCTAGGCAATCAAAGTTTCAAGACACTGTTGTTGCTGTGTACAGGGAACTTTTATAATGCCTATGGCTAAGGGCCTTAGGCTGCTAAATACTTTCCTAAAAGAAATAAAAGACCCTCTTTCTATGATAGCTGTATTTGGACTGAATCGAACACTAAACAACAAAAGATATAAAAATCAATAAAAAAGTAATAAAATACAATAAAGTTATAAAAAAAGGTTGCGCCTCCGGCACATTTCTCCCCCTTTTTATTACACCAGCAACTGTACCAGCTTCTTTAGGGGGCGGCGCAGCACGCCGGCTGATGTCGTGACATCCGCCACTCGAACAGTCCCGTCTCGCCCGGGGAACACTGCAGTCACCCGGCCTCTGGGCCATGATCCTCTGGGTAGGTTACCATCTGCAATGAGAACCAGGTCTCCCACAGCAACTGTCGGGACTTCTCCTCCGCCTCGTCGTGCTATTAGAATCGGCAACTCCTTGACCCAACGCTGCCAGAAATGGTCGGCCAATCTGACCGCTTTACGCCAGCTGCTCCTGCTCACAAGGTCTCTCTCTGTCATCGTCGCAGGAATCGGGCGACCCGAAGACGTGCCCAGCAGGAAGTGTGTAGGGGTTAAGGCTTCCTCGCTACCTTGTTCAAGCGACACGTGTGTGAGTGGTCGAGCGTTGACCAGTGCCTCCACTTCGGCCAGCAACGTGAGTAGGACCTCGTCGGACGGCGCGCGCTCTGTGAGTGTTACTCTCAGTGCAGTCTTAATGCTCTTCACAAGGCGCTCCCAAGTCCCACCCATAAAAGGAGCTGATGGAGGGATGAACCGCCAACTGATCTTGTGATTGGCTGCGTAATTCGAAGTAGCGCTGGCGTAAAGTTCACGGAGCTCCCTGTTGGCACCCACGAAGGCGGTTCCGTTATCCGACCATATCTCCGCAGGTGTGCCTCTTCGTGCAATAAAAAATAATTAATGTGGCGGAAACTGGAATACGCAAGGCACGGAATGCTGAGGTTGCAGGTTCGAATCCTGCCATTACCCTAATTTTTCTTTGTGTTGTCATTCATTACATAGCATTTTAAATTTAGTGCATCTTCAATCTGTGAACTGGTGACAGCAGATCCGTAATAACTCAAATGAAAAGTTAAACTACTATTTTCGAGATGTTTCACCCTAGTCTACCAGACATAATTAGTACAGCCAGCGTGAAATATACCAGAGCGGGCAAGGTGGTCAAAAATATCTGAACACGCCCGAGCGTATTGACAATAGAGTTGAGTTCAGATATTTTAGACCACCTTACCCGCTCTGGTATATTTGACGCTGACTGAACCCTAATCCAACGAGCATGCATGAGTAATGTTATGAGAGCTAATGGAACAAAAATTGTATGTCAGGATCGTAGCAAGTGAAAATTTGGAGTAGGTTTGCGAAAATATTACTCCGATTGAAGGATCCGCTTGTAAAATGCAACTAACGTACAGAACTTCTTTTTAACGACCCCGATTAAATGAATTCCAAATTTATTGACACGCACAATAAGTTTGTATTACTTCATACACATTCGCCAGGCGGCTCGCGTCAAAAGGAATGAGCCGTCCGCGTTCGCCTTCCCCCGCAACTCCCGGCGAAATGTTATGGTTGCTCTGCATTCGTTTTCTATTACACTGACACTCAGATTTGCCTACTCTGACGGTATGGCGGCTGAGCCTATTACATT
The DNA here is from genome assembly GCA_963691745.1 of Ditula angustiorana. Lineage (NCBI taxonomy): Eukaryota > Metazoa > Arthropoda > Insecta > Lepidoptera > Tortricidae > Ditula > Ditula angustiorana. The sequence goes on from OY829495.1 coordinate 6,955,510, forward strand.
GTGGAGTGGAACTCCCCTACTTGTGCTTTTGTTTTGAAACTGTACGGAAAATAAATGCAAAAGATGCAGTCTACATCGAAGTGACGCACATATATACGCGATAAAACATAACAAAAACATATTTAATCACATCTTCCTGTTTAATATTACTGTGATTCTGCTTAAGAGAAACGAAATAAGTCCCCTTTGAATGACACCGGGACTTTACCGTTGTGCGCATGTCTTGTATAAACGTCGGGACTTCAAAATTGTTTTCATTACGGAAAAGATATTGTGTTGTCCAGACGTTAAATATTAATGGTTTGTATCTTTAAATCCTCCATTAATTATATTAATACCATTATTAAGTTCAGATACATAGTGCCATGTCTCGATTGGTACCGCTTTGCCTTTGTGTTTTTTTCTTTAAATTCAATTAAAATAGTTTATTTCAGACAACATTTTTTTTATTTACAAAGGGTTTGTAACACTGCTGTAACTGACTGACTCACTAATCAAGGAAAAAGTTATACAAAAGGTTTCTTATCTACTGTTAAATTATTTCTATCACTGTTAAATTGGTAATTTATTCAATCCAGGTAGTGCAACTTTACGAGTTGAATATCATTTATGTCTCGAGTCATTAGATATTCTTTATTTGTTGAGTGACTTATACAGTTGCCATTTTTAATATAAAAACTATTGCGATCAGCAGCAGCTATATTTGTCTGGTCGACCAAGAAATAGATTGTCCTATTTTTGACCTTATAACAAAGCGATAAGGTTCAAAAGTGCGCAAGCAATTACTTGGTCGACTATACATACTCTCGAATCTTCTTGAGTATTCAGTGCCTCTTCATGACCTGGCCAGGTTTAATTTATTCCTTTCGGCGTCTCTGTCCAACTAGTGTCATAAGAAAGGGACGCGCATAGAGATAAACTCAGATAAACTAAACTTGGCCGGTCATGATACGGTCAGTTACTGCTTCTGCCGCTGGTGGTATAGTCGACCAAGAAATTGCTTGACCACTTTTCGACCGTATTACAAAAGTATAAGGTTCAAAAGTGGTCAAGCAATTACTTGGTCGACTATACAAGACTGCGATTCTTACAGTAGTGTTTTTAGGGTTCCGTACCTCGAATGGTCGATCGATCACTTCTTTGTCCATCTGTTTTACTTCAATGAATTTAGGCTTGCAACCTTTCTTTGCATGCCCCTTCCAACCTGTCACTTTGGAAATCCATGAAGAAGGCCTATGTTCAACAGTGGACTTCTTGTGGCTGAGATGATGATGATGATGATGATTTAGGCTCGGAGTTGGATATCGTTCTCAAGTAGAGTAGCGTACTCAAGATCGCATTTGACAAATTGTTTTAAACTTTCGCGATTTTCACACATATTTATAACTTTAACGTTATAAATATCGCATTTGACGTTTCATTCCTATAAAATTAAAACGTCAAATGTGATCTTGATCACGCTGATGATGTTTGAGAACGATCTTTAACTACAAGATTTAGCTTCTTAAACCGGTTAACTAAGTGATAGTTACCAAAGCGGTCTCAAATAACCAAATCTTTAAAAAATACAGCGATTGTTGTTTTCCTTTTTTAGATAACAATGCACTCTGCCGTTGCTGTATTTGCTGCTTTGGTGTGTGCTGTATCAGGTCAAGGGAGAGATCGTGGTCGAGAAGCATTGTAAGATTTATAATTATCACACTAATATTTTAAAGGTGAAAGTTTGTCTTCTTCTTCTGCAGTGCCCCTCCATTACTGGAGGTTGACCGTTAACTATGCTAATTTGTACCGGTGCCTCGTGCCACTCTGAACAGCTGTTCAGCACTAGCAACTCCTGTTCAGCCTCTTCTGTTCCTCATGATTTTTTCACTCGTCCAATACACCTTCTCCCAACCACTCTTTTTGACTTTTTTTTGGTTTGAGTGACTTAAATGTTTGTTACTTCACGCTAAAACAGCCAAACAGATTTCAATGAAATTTGGAACAGAGATACCTTATACCCTGGATTAACACATAGAATACTTTTAATTCCGTAAGATTCGCGGACCAAGTGGCGGGCAACAGCTAGTTAGAATGGAAATATTTTACTTGATATGCAACAAATACTTCTTTTATTTTTGCAGGTGTATGAGGGATTCCAAATACTGTGAGCCTAGAGAAAACTGGTAACGAAATGTATTTTATATGTATATTTAAAAAGGTACTGACCAGGTATGCTTCAAGTTAATGACCATTACTACGAACAATATTTCCAGTTGACATTAAGTATGATGTTGTCTAATTAAGATGGCTACACGGCACAAATCACTAGTTGTAAAATGGTCCTACAGAAAGCCAGGATGGATAGCACGACACAGCACGGCTCGCTTTGTCACTCAAGGCGTCTCTTTTTATCCAACGCAGTAGGAGAGAGATACGCTTACTAGGCATTCAGAATTAACTTGTTTGACCCCCCATTCAATATTAATGGAATGGATGAATTGTATTTCACCCTTAATTTTGTTTTACCTTTATTGGAGCAGAAGTATGATCATTGACCAGATTTTTGGTTACAGGTTCAATTTGAACACTATGGCTAGAGGCGGTCGATCACCAGACATCACGTGGAACAAAGAAGCGGGCAATGGCAAAGTTTTCGGCACCTTGGGCAGTACGGACCAGGGTTTATTTGTAAGTTCCAAAACATCGTCGGCAGGATTGCGTAAGGCGGTGTTAATACTCATCAAGTTTTAGAAATAGCCCTCAACTTGATCTTCTTGTAGTGTCATCAATTGGAGGTGGGCATTTATTAGGACTTGGTCCTGCCTGACTGTCAACTGCTGCGCGGAAGACAGACTTCGTACTCATGACGAACCACTTATGAAGGTTCTTCAGTCAAGATGTTCTACTTCTAGTCGGCGGCCTTGAAACTTTCCTTGAATTATTAATTCAACCATCAATCCTCGATGCCAACACAAAATCCGTATTTATCTGAATATTGACAACATATTCTCGAATTGAGAAATATTCACAATGCCTTATAATTTCAGGGTCAAGCAGGCTACAAGCAAGTTCTATTTGACGATGCCCGCGGCAAATTGGAAGGACAAGCCCACGGCACCAGAGTACTGAGCCCCAATGGGGACAGCAGCCATCTCGGGGGGAAACTCGACTGGTCCAATAAGGACGCCAATGCAGCAGTTGAAGTGAGCAAGCAGATTGGTGGATCGACCAGTGTAAGTGTTTTGGAGACCAGAGGAAGAAGGCTGTATTAGGCCCCGATAGGGCTGTATTATTCTTGACGACAGTAGCATTTATGCAGTTAATGGGACAGGGAAGTGTAATGGTAATATGATAGATGTTGGTTTTTGTTCTTGTACCATGTAACTGTACTGGTAAGGCTTTGTAAACGGAGTTGAAACTTTTAATAGAATATAATAGAACCATTTATTTCAGGCTGCGTAGGCCCAGGCGGTGGACAAACGGGCTAACCCGCGTTTTTCGCCCTTTATATTAATAAAAACATTACTTTGTTCTAGGTATCAGCAAGTGGAGCTGGAAAGTGGAACCTGGATAAGAACACGGAAGTGTCCGCCGGGGGGTCCGTGTCCCACAGTGGCCACGGGAAACCAGACGTCGCTGTTGAAGCCAAGATAGAACACAAGTTTTAAAAGTATTGTAAATATTTTTCAAGTTTACTTAATTCGAGTTTATACGGTATCTGTGTGCGTTTTGAAAGTGCATATTATCGCGTTTGTGTGTAAACGATGACCAACTATCGAAAATGTAATTATGATCGTTCTTAAAAATTAAGACAAGCTATTGATGCTTTAGTTTAAAAAAACTAAATGTGCCATGCATACATGTAAGTTTAATTAAAACTATTTCAACAGCAATGAAACGTTTTTTTTTCAATTTACGATAATTTCCACCAGAAACAGTACATATTACAAAAATGAGCGGCATTTTTAATAAATGTACCTTAAAGCCCATTTACACGGTGCGAGATCTTGCATGCAAGTTGCACTTTATTACGCGGCTCGATCGATCGATCGACCACGCCATACATCGGTCACCGCAATGCAATAGAACCCGTATGTATGCGTGAACTAGCACCATGTAAATGGCCCTTTAGGGCTATCGTTCGTGCAAGTTTTTATGAGCTAGGTACTGGGTTTTGCTTGAGACTGCGCGTCCTCGTGGACTTTTAGGTATTTGAGACAGCGATATCTGTTGATTAATTGCATTCTCGGTATTTTGACTATTGTAAGTATTACAGAAGTTCTGTTTAGATTACCAATAAGATAACCACCATACTTCAAGTTGATATTTCATGTAATTGTTATCTACGCAAAACTAACGAATTATCCCTCTGGCATAATCAAGAGTTACTGGGTAAATTTTTGCGTTTTGTGGCTGGACGGAATTAACGATTTGTGGCATGTGATTTTAAATTCGTTAAAAAGCTTACAACAAATTGGAACAAATTACCTTGCTACTCCGCAAAATTGAGTTTCGTGTTTTGCGGTGGTTTTGCGGAGTAGCAAGATAATTGGTTCGAGTTTTTGATATAGCTTTTCGCGAAGTACCGCCTGAATCTATTAATTAGATTCAAAATTGATGAGTTTTAGTAGGTATGGCGCGCATACATAGGCGCATATACAAGCGTCGCCATGTTCATGTATGTAGTAGGAGCTCCGCAATTTTTTTACTTTGGTGTGGAGGTTTGCACAAGCTTTTTGTTTTTGTATGCTCGTTTTCTTGAGAACCCTTAAAGCATTCTCTCTTGACAGTGAAAAAATTGCTCTAAAAACGGAAAATAATTGACCAGGAAGTATGTTTTTAGAGGGTGTCCAAAAATACAGCCAGCACTTGAAAAACATGTCTAGTATTCGTTGAAAATGAGATTTTAATATGTAAAGTTCGCAATGAACTAAATATTTAGACAAAATCACATTATCAAAAAAACTGACTAGACATCTTGTATGTTGTTTCAGTGGAGCTTTCACTTGCCTTCATAAGTTTGTTGCACGGGATTGGTAAAATTCTGTTCATCGGATTGAGAGCAGTTTTCGTGTTTGAAGCATTGAACTATTCAAATCTTTACCTCCGCGTCGTGAAATTCTTATCACAACTATATTGTCACGTGCACGTACTCATGGCATTTTTCAAATAAAATATTTTAATGCAATCTTATCATGGGTCCGTTAGTTTGAGCCGTGGCCCTAACATGACCGGACAAGTTTAGTTTATCTGAGTTTAACTCTATGTGCTTCTCTTTCTGATGACACCAGTTTGATAGAGACGCATGGGGGGATAAAATATAAACCTGGATCCGTGATGTTAGGGGTCACTGATGGATCTCAATGAAGTTCTTTGGCTTATATGTTTCATCGGGTTTATTTCTCTAATTGTTGAAGTGTTTAGATTATATTTTAGTGTGACATAAAAATTCTAAATTTTACATATTTTTCTAAGTAACAACTTTTTGGGCAGTGAAAATTTTGGATTCAGCCTGTATTGGTTGTTATATAGACTTCTAATAAAATTCATTCTGTTCTCACAACAAACTTCGCCATTTTAAAATTATTTTTAAATTAAACTTTAGAGAGTAGATGACATACTCTACTCCTCGAAGTATTTTTAGCCTTTGTAATGGATCGTTATAAATAATTAATCCTATTAAATATTTGTATTTATGAGTTCGAAACTGCGGTTCTAATAATGATGATAACGCAGTACCAATTTCAATGTTAACGGTCTTCAGAACCCGAAGGCTAAACAGTGTTTATGTGTAAAATTCAAAACATCACGTTTAGAATATTTTATTGACGTACTTACAGTGCATGTATCTTTTTTGCACAAAGATAACAGAAGGTAACCAAATGGCGATTAGGAACACTATTATGAGTTTACTTTTATTTAAAGCACACTTTATTTGCAGTGCAAATGGTGCTAGAACTAAAATCAGTGTTGTTTTTTTATAAAAAAGGAAGGCAATCAAGCAACTGGGTCACCTGATGGTAAGTCACCATCGCCCATAAACACCCAGAGGGCTAAGAGGGAATACCTCTTGTGTCAGTAATTGCACCGGCTGTCTTGCCCTCCACGCTGGAACACAACAGTGCAAGCACTGCTGCTTAGCGGCTGGATTAGAGAGCAAAATGGTGGTGGAGGTTTTTATTAATAGGGATAGTAACTAGAGACAAATAATTCAAATTTTCGCGAATTTCAGTCATTGAAATTAAGCAATTTATACGGTTTATGTTGCATAATCAATGAATCCAATCGATTGAACTGCACGAAAAGATGTTTTCTTTCAAGGACACTTCAACTTTAAAAGTAACACATTAAAGAGAGTCCCCATAATAATATAAGAAACTCGCACTCTGCGGGTCCGATAAGCATAGGCCCGGTTTTATTTAAAAATTTGAATCGCTTTTCGTAACATTCTTGGAAAATAAGGATGTTCCCTAGAGACAACCTGAAGTTTATCAAACATTATTGAGTAACTTGGGTTGTTCGAACATGCTGACGGACTGCTGGCTTGATGACACCAAGTACTTGACATCAATTGTTTTTAACTTTCGCAATTTTCACCGATATTTATAACTATTAACGTCGAGGTAAATTAACAATGATTTTATGGCGTGACAGTCCCATCAACGTTATAAATATACATGACATCAGCGACGTGCTCTTGAAGGAGAGTAAAAATAGTTAGTTTCATTTGACCAATATGGAAATCCACACTCGCACTCAAACCTCTGGCTGTTTTGACACTTTTGAAGGCAAAACTCTATAGTATGCAAGAGTATAGACTCTTGCATAGTATAGAGTTTTGCCTTCAAAAGTGTCAAAACATACTTAAATACTACGCTTGAAAGAAGATTACTGTCTTCTTTAGAGGCTTGAGTATGTTTTAATAGAATCCCAATTCAAATTGTTTCGATTCTTTTATAAACCATTTAAGTTATTTCATTTCAATAACAGGATAAGCAATAATAAATGAATACTAGTGAAACTATTTTTTAAAGTCAGCCTTTATTTTAAGAATACTCTAAATAAATTGTCAGTAAAATAACAGATAGAAGGATCTACTCATGCAGGGGTATACTACATTGAAAGATTGAATTTTATTTTTATTTTAGTTAGGTACGTTAGCTGCAGAAGTAGCTGAACATTTTAGCACCTTGTCGCTGTGAATGTGACAAATTCGAGCAACTCTCATATCATGCGTTACTACGACAAGGTTCTTATGTGTTTAGCTACTTCTGAGACTGTAGATGTATATGTACATACTTTTTATGTTGTTTTTATTTCATCATCATCATCATCATCATCTCAGGCACAAGAAGTCCACTGTTGAACATAGGGCACCTCCATGGATTTCCAAAGCAACAGGTTGGAAGCGGCATGCAACCAGCGCCTTCCTGCCACCTGTATAAGGTCATCGGACCATCTTGTGGCTGGTCGTCCTACGCTGCGCTTGCCAATACGCGGCCGCCATTCGAGAACCTTTCGACTCCATCGGCCATCAGTTCTCCGTGCTATATGCCCTGTCCACTGCCACTTCAACTTGCTAATACTTATAATAGTTATATTTTTTTTTTCAGTTTCAGTTAGAGTCATTAAGAATAATACATTATACATATTTTTTTCAGATAAGTATGCAGTTTACCATAGCTCTTCTAGCTGCTTTAGTGTGCAATTCTCCGAGCACTGTCTCAGGATCGAAAACCAACGATATAATGTAAGGAACTTAAACCAGCATAAGTATTTACTTAAAGTCTCACTGTAGACCTTATTAGATTGCAATAAGAGCGCTTCTACATTAAGGTATATGTTCCACAGAGGGTTTGCGGAGCCCTGGGGCTCCACGGAGCACACTTTAAGTATCGCTGGTATAGACGAATGTTACAAATCTCACAAAATCTTTAGATGCGTCAATCCACAGTTAAGGTGGATTCTCAATCTGAAGGTACGAGTGATAAAAACGTAAAAACGCGGCAATCGCTGTTTATTAAACGATTGCTGCGTTTTTCCGTTTTTATCGCTCGCAACAGTCGCAACTTTGTATTGCGTTGAGACTAATACTACTAATAAAGACACCGAAAAGGACAGCAAATACATGCAATTTGAACCAGAATAATCTCTCCTTGAAAAACAGGCTCGCGACAAGGAAAACGGAATAAAGGAAAAATACCATGCTGTATTTTTTCTTTCAAAAGCAATTTAATATTTACTTACCTCTTACTTTTATGCGAGTGAAAAGACAGAAGTTCAGCATACTATAGTATTATCTTTCTACAGTAGTGTTAGACTGGGTTCACAATCAGAGTTTACAGCGATAAAAACGCAAAAACGCGGGAATGGCTATCTCTGATTGGTCAATGGTCGCGTTTCTGCGTTTTTATCTCTCTTATATGCTTTGTGAATCCAACCTTACGTTTATATTACGGTCTCTAGTTGCGTCACTAAGCAATGCGACTGCTGTACTTTGCCAACCGACTAAAGCTGCTTTTGCACCAGAGATGTGCGAGGATGCGTAGCGAGGGATGTGTTTATAAGAACCAAAAGAATCGCTTCATTTACCTCGCCTCGGTCAACACAGCTCTGGTGGAAACGGCTCATTGGTTCTTTACAAACACATCCCTCGCTACGCATCCTCGCACATCTCTGGTGGAAACGCAGCCTTAAGCGCTCAATAATGAAAGCGCTCTGAACCTATTTTTTCATTACCATTTTTTTTTTTTACAGGTGTAAGATCCATCCCAAACTATGCAATTTGAACGCGAACCTAAGAAAGCGGTAAATATTATTCCATTTGAAACTTTACAATAATTAATAAACAGTAAAAAAATGGCCTCAATTCGGAAATACCAAAAATAAAAATCCTTCATCTATTTTTAAGATTTCATAGCAAACTAGCATAAACAAAATCCTTATAGTTAACCATGTCTATTAGATTTGTCTGTCCGTCTCTATGTCACAGGCAATGTACTGTTCCTCTAAAACGATTTTAGGCGTTACTTTGCAGAGGTCCATCCCAACAAACTGGAACAAATTACCTCGCTGCTTCCGTGGAACAAGAAAGCAGCAAATTAACCGTCCCAATGTTTGACAAGCATTATTTTTACCAGTAATTGACATCATTGACTCTCGTTTTTATCTTACGTTTCCGCATCTTCTCGTCAATTATTGAGATATTTTATTAAAACTGACAAACGCAAGGCACGGCATGCTAATGTTGCAGGTTCGAGTCTTGCCATTACCCTAATTTTTATTTGTGTTGTCATTATCATTTAAATTTATCTGTATTGAGATACTGTCAAAGACTGGGACCGTTTTTTTTATGAAATAGGAAGGCAAACAAGCAAATGGGTCACCTGATGGTAAGTGATCACCACCGCCTATAGACACCCGCAACACCAAGAAGATTGCAGATGCATTGCCAACCGAAAGGGCTAAGATGGAATACCTCTTGTGCCAGTAATTACACCGACTGTCTTACTCTCCACGCCGGAACACAACAGTGCAAGCACAGCTGCGATCCGGAAGGACCTTGCACAAGGTCCTACCATCCGCAAGATACAAATTGTAAAAAGTGTTACGCTGTGCTATATCACTTCGAGCCACACTAGAGGGCGCTGCTAAAGCCAGCGTTTATTTTACCAATCGGTATAAATAAGCGCTGGCAACATTTAGAATCGTTAGGGGCGGGGTTTGTTTGAATTAGTTACGACCCCTTTCCTCTGGAAGGGAAGCTCAGGTTTTGGGCCATAAAAGCCCCTGCAGCTCTCAGAGAGCTCATATTTTCTACATCACTACAACCACCTCTAAAAGGTGAAACCTCTGCCCAACTGGGCAACTTCCTACGGGCTACCCAACTTCCTACGGGTTACCAAACTTCCTACGGTCTACTTAACTACCTACGGGCTCACGTTCCCCAAGCTTCGCATATCCTCGAGCCACCTGCAGGGCACCTCTTGCCGGTTACTTGGACACTGTACCCTGACCGAGCTGCTAACAGCCGGTTACTTGGACAACCGTACCCTTGCCGAGCCTTCTACGCCCTTGCAGCCTACGAAGACCTGCCGAACCTCAAGCCTACGCTACTACACGTCGGGTCACGGCCAGGGGAGTGCGAGCGATCACGTTAATTGACTCAAGTTAGGAATTAGGCACAAGAATTACGAACTTACGACCTAGAGTCTCTAGTCGTCCTAGGGAGCTTTTATTTAAATAAAAACCTATTGTTAAAATTTTATTCTTGTTTCACTCGAAAATCCCCTAGGGCGAACTTCTGTACCTGACCGGGTAACAGTGGCGCCAACGGGTTTTCTTGTGCTATAGTTCTTGCTTGAGTCAGCTAGCTACGCTAAAGTTGTTGGTGTTGGTGATTTTTCTATAATTTTTCTTCTTGTCTTGGATACCGCAGTAATTCTAAATTCACTTGTCCACCCGTTTTGTGGCGGGCCAAGAATACCGCAAAACCGGCCTGGTATTCGTAAAAGGCGAATGAACGGCGTTTTTGCCGAAAATCAGGGTTGTTGTTCAAATTCTAACGGTTTTTTTTTTTTTTCAAATTTTAACGTCTATTTTTCCAAATTTTTATCGATAATACTCCAAATTTGTCTTAACTATTCTACATAAAACAATTTAAATTAACAACACAACGTACATACTTAATTTAAATTATCGCACTATCGCGATCAATTTAAATCCTAACGGACTAACTGTTAATTTAAATTTACTTAGTAACCGTCAACTACAATTAACCGCGGGTTCGAATTTAAAAAACCTCAACTGCCACTAAGCGCCTAAGAATCAGCTGTAGTTAACTAAATTAACTATAACGATTTGCTAGCTATCTCACTCGGTACAACTAACTTCGCTCTTCTAAAAAGACGACTTGCACAGAAGTGTACCTAACTATTTTTAATAATCCTTAAAAACCGACGGTATATATTTTTTATTAACACTACATTGCTTTAAAATTACTCTTCTATCTTGTAACAACAACCACTGAATATCGACATTTCATCAAAATTAGTTTGGACTTATGCGGCAAAACCACTAAATTTTATTAACATCTAGTAGCTTCACTTTTTAATTATTTTAAATTTTAACTTTGTTAACGTAACTTCACTTTTATATAATAACACTGCACTATTACTGCGATATCCAATCCAGAACTTGTAACTCTGTAATTATACTTCACTTTCTCTTGTACTCATACGGTCTAGCATCCAGTGTTAGCAGAGAGAGTTCTACATACTAAGTTATCACCTTCCTTGTGAGCGCGTCTCACTAACTATTTTAACTGAACACATAAGTGTTCAACAACCACCTGCATTCCGGCCATAGGCACTCTTCTATTGTACGAAGACCTTATCGCGCGCGCCTAAGGATCACTATACACTATCGGTAGTATTTCTTTAAAGCGGGTAAATCTTAAAGTCGCGCCGATAACTGAGACTACTTAAATGTTTAACTTAACTACAGAGGGCAAAATTAACTACTGTTCGTCATGGAACTTTACAATATTAAATACTCGTACTTATCCTTGCAAAGTATATTGTTCTATAAAATGCAAGTTAATAAATAAACGATCCCTGCCTACAGCAACTAAAAACTCTAATAACTAAAAAAAATAAAATGACTATCTTCAATACTTGGAAATATTCTCTTAAACTTAGATTTTTTTTAAACTCGTGACTAATTTAATTAATATACATTCCTTACCCTAACAACTAGCACTCAATTTTAACGTTTAACAAATAATAATTAAAACCTCAACTAAAAATAACTTCAATACTTGCTAATATCATCTTTAACTTTTATAATACGTAAATACTCTTAACCATTTTTATTAATCGAACTTTTTAAATCTAACTAACTACTACCACTCAATTTGATTATTTAAAAAATAATTAATGCACCAAAACTCCATTATGTTAAAAACTAAAGCCTTTTACTCCAGCGGTTCTGAAGACTGGTTAAATAAGCCTAAATTCACCTACCCTAACAGCATGCATACCTACTCCGAGCGGATAGTAACTCGTAAAAATAAGCCCTTACTACTTTGTAATGTTGTTAACTTATGTAGGGCGGATAGTAACCCTACGACATAATGAAGTACGGTCATGCAAATTGAGTACTTTTAATTAACTTAAAAACAATCCTAAATGATTACAATTAAATACAAATCAAAATTCAAGTTTCTACGGCGAGGTTCTACAACCCTGTCGCATTAATTCTTAAGCGTTAGCATTCTTATTAATTACGTAACACGCTGGCAGTCTCCTGCGATGACCCAGTGACCTCAATAGCTCAGTCAGCCGACGCGTTCGAGCGAGTTGCACGCGCGCCATGTTAAGTTAATTCATTCATGCAGCAAATGCGCGCGCGCATTCTCCGCAATACGTAATTAAAAAATTAATAAACTGCGTTAAACCGCCAGTTTAACCTATGCAGCACGTTATAATCTTAATCTCACAGCACATAAGTAAAACATAGTACCACAGATCGTTGCTCATATTAAAAATAGTCGCAAATAGTTAAAATTAAAAGCCTAAATACCAGTAGGGTCGCGCCTGCTCTTAAAAACGCCCTAATGTTAGCATCCAGTTCTCGGGCGGTCTTGGAACCCGTTAAATAAAAGCCATATCCTATCTGGATGTTAACCTATCAAGGACGGATGGTAATCCTTGGACTTTCGCGACAAATTAAATATATTACGAGCACGCCCCGCGCCTTCTGCTACCAGACGCGAAGGTCAGACTAGCCCTATAGCCGGACCTACTCTGAAAGAATGATGTATATATGTGGATAGTAAGAAAGGCGATTGATGAATGCTGCGACGTCGTAAGACCTTTAGCGAAAATTAAAATGAGTTTTAATTTTCTTTACCGGGGAAAAGGGGAACTGTTACGCTGTGCTATATCACTTCGAGCCACACTAGAGGGCGCTGCTAAAGCCAGCGTTTATTTTACCAATCGGTATAAATAAGCGCTGGCAACATTTAGAATCGTTAGGGGCGGGGTTTGTTTGAATTAGTTACGACCCCTTTCCTCTGGAAGGGAAGCTCAGGTTTTGGGCCATAAAAGCCCCTGCAGCTCTCAGAGAGCTCATATTTTCTACATCACTACAACCACCTCTAAAAGGTGAAACCTCTGCCCAACTGGGCAACTTCCTACGGGCTACCCAACTTCCTACGGGTTACCAAACTTCCTACGGTCTACTTAACTACCTACGGGCTCACGTTCCCCAAGCTTCGCATATCCTCGAGCCACCTGCAGGGCACCTCTTGCCGGTTACTTGGACACTGTACCCTGACCGAGCTGCTAACAGCCGGTTACTTGGACAACCGTACCCTTGCCGAGCCTTCTACGCCCTTGCAGCCTACGAAGACCTGCCGAACCTCAAGCCTACGCTACTACACGTCGGGTCACGGCCAGGGGAGTGCGAGCGATCACGTTAATTGACTCAAGTTAGGAATTAGGCACAAGAATTACGAACTTACGACCTAGAGTCTCTAGTCGTCCTAGGGAGCTTTTATTTAAATAAAAACCTATTGTTAAAATTTTATTCTTGTTTCACTCGAAAATCCCCTAGGGCGAACTTCTGTACCTGACCGGGTAACAAAAGATTATGGTTACAGGTTTGAAGCAAAGTTAAATGCTTTGAGCAATGTCGCGTACAATTACACTATACAAATACCAGTGGGTGAAGGTAAATTCTTTGGCACGTTGGGAAACTCCAAAGAGGGACTATTTGTGAGTATGTGTTTTATTCCAGCTTTTAGACTGCGTTGCCACCAGAGATGTGCGAGGATGCGTAGCGAGTGATGTGTTTGTAAAGAACCAATGAGCGTTTCCACCAGATCTGTGCTGACCGAGGCGAGGTAAATGAAGCGATTCTATTGGTTCTTACAAGCACATTCCTCGAATCGCATCCTCGCACATCTCTGGTGGAAAAGCAGCGTTACTTAGGTCGTTTGTCCACCGCCGACGTCACCGAGAACGATATTATTTCTAGCCGAGATTAAAATGACGTGGTTCGGTGAGTCAATCAAAGCTATTGCGGTGCGACGTCACGACGCTGGCGTAGGTGGATAAGTTCAAACGTGTTTTGTATTGCCGCCACTTCGGCACGTCAATATCTCGGGCCGGTTCTAGCGGTAGCGCCGAACTATACTATACTACACTTTGCTATATGTATACTTTATATTATACTTTGGCGGACTTGATGACGGATCTCGGGTGATGGGCGTGCAGTGGACACACAGCCTTCTACAGCTCGCTCAGTTAAAAAATACACTTGAAACTACTGAAAGAGCTGCCTTGAGGTATAAGTTTGAATTTGTACATCACTGTATCCTTTCTGCCATCTATGTTTTTTATACCTGAAATAAAGAATTTTACGGGAGATAGGACCTTTTGCAATTCACTATCTTGGTCACTAATCAGCCGCTAAGTAGCAGCGTTTGCACTGTTGTGTTTCGGTGTGGAGAGCAAGGCAGGTGGTGAAATTACTGGCTCAAGCGGTATTCCATCTTAGTCCCTTGAGATGGCAGCGCATCTGCCATCTCCTTAGTTTTCAGGTATGTATGTGTGTCTTAATTCTTTACTGTACTATTCAAAATACATAAATGTCAACAAGAGATAGAGTGATGTACGAGGGTGACACACTTGCTTGTTTATCCTTTTTTTAAATGCCTTTGAAAAACATATACAGTTGTCTTATTTTCATCCCAAATGAGAAAAATCTGTATCTACTAGCTTATGCCGTGACTTCTTCCGCTTATGATTTTGAATTACGTCCGAATTTCAACCTCCGTTTTAGCTATTTTAGTGGTGGTATTTGCAAAAACCCTTTCTTAGTGAAATTACGCCCTTCCTAAAGGTGCTGATAGACTGCAACATTTACTTGTAATGGAACTGCGAGCATTCGTCGTTTTCATAGGCCTACACGCTACGCGCGCACCTCATAGATTTTGAATTCCCTTATGAATGCATAAAATATGTGGCAAAAAAGCCAGTTAGTTCCGTTGACTTAGAATTTTGATATTTTCACATCTCTAAGGGACTGCAGACTCAAGTATTTGATAATAATTTAACCTCGATACCTCTACGCGTTTTTGAGAAATAGGGTCTTGATAAACAGACAACAAACAATAAACCAGTATTAAGATCACTTTGTTGTAGAAAAGAAACCCTCTTATTCTCCTTTTATGGTAAAAAAACTCCAAATTAAATGCTTATCATTTTCACAGGGTCGAGCTGGCTATAAAGAAGAGGTTTTTGACGAAAACGTAGGCAAAGTAGAAGGACAGGTCTACCACACTACGGTGTGGAAACTCCTGGGTAAGCAACGGACCAAAAGCTATCTTGGAGGTGGTCTGCGTTGGTCCACGGAAGGTGCAAATGTGACGGTAGACGTTACTAAACCGATTGGTGGACGGATAACCACTGTAAGTATACACTGTGAAATGAAATTCGAGATCTAAAGTTCGTCTTGGCGATGACATTGTCTGATTTCTGAAGTGGTCGGGCCTTGATCAGTCTTGTCCGAGAGACTTATTAGGCGACAAGCGTCCAGACCACATGACATTGCAAACAAAAATGCCCACATTTTGGTTCTAATACTAAATCTATATAAATAAAAATGAATTGTTGTTCGTTAGTCTGATTAAAACTCGAGAACGGCTGGGCCGATTGAGCTGATTTTGGTTTTAAAATGTTTGTCGTAGTCCAGGGTAGGTCTAAACGGTGAGCAAATTTGCCTCCAATAATTAGGCGGTACGAAGTTCGCCGGGTCAGCTAGTATTATAATAATAACTATCTGAAATTGAACAAAAATCTATCTTATGATTTACCTATGCAACTTTGTTCCAGGTGTCGGCCAAGGGAGCTGGAAGGATAGATCTCAAAAACAATACTGACTTGACAATCGATAAATTAAATGCTTCCTTAGTTTTTAAGAAAAAGACAGACAAACGGGTGTACAACGCAATTTTGAAATTGGTATCTCCTATTTTAAAGAAAGTGTATTTGAGGGTTCCATTTTTTAAAAAACTACACGATTCTAATTTTCATTTTTAAATGCACTGATGACAAAGTTCCAATTGTCTTTTATTTCATATTATCTGAGCTTCATCTATCTATATAAAGGTGTGTACAGATTATGCGCGGCAGCCGCGCGAGCCAGTGTTCGCGTGAACATTGACTCGCGCGGCAAATGTTCGATGGAGTTTAAGTAGACCGCGGCGGCTGCGCGAGGCAAGCGATCCAGCTCGATCAGCGCGTATTTAAGCAAACGGTCGTCGCAACACAAGCGTCCAAACTGCGCGCGCGCCAGCGACTGAAGCTTCTTTAATGCGGGCAAAGAAGATCTTCTTTGATGCGGGCTCAAAAACCGACAGCGCTCGGATCGCCGCGCGGCACGTTCGAGCGCGGCAATGTTCGAGCTGCCGCGCGCGGATACCCCGTCTCCATTGCGCGCGGCCGCCGCGCGATCCAATGTTCGAGTGATTGCCGCGCATAATCTGTATGCGCCTTAATGATTTCGAAACATATTATCCCAATATATGTATTGTTACTCCGATCCTTGAAAAACTTTACACGTAAAATTCTTTTCGATTGATGTTAGGTTTGTCTTTCAATTATTTTTAAATCACCTATCTTAGTGTTTGAAGAAATTGTTATTTGCTAAATGATCGCAGCCGCATATTACGTTCACGAGAACTACAATCAACAAAAATACAGCTCTTAAAAACATAATTACTTAAGCAATATTTTTAAACTCCGATATTGACTGCGAATTCCAAAGGATTATACTACAGGATCGTCGTATGTCAGAAATTTATTATTCCTTTCACTTTAGCAAGTCGACGGAGCCTCACTTTGGGTCGAACCTATACTGATATGAAATTGAGCTGATCGAATAAATCCGCCAATATACACGTTATTTTATGTTTCATGAAAGGCAATATTTTAATTCTTAAGTGCAAAAAAGATTTTAAAATACATTATACATTGACAAATTAATGAGGGAGCTTCTTGTGGGTTGTCACCTCTGTCGAAATTAGAGGGGTCTTCCAAAATTGAGTCCTAAAAATTAAAATTTTCCGCCTCCAGGAAGAATTCTCCCGGAATTTCAAGTTGCTTCGTAAAAATATGTTAAATTCGTAAATTTTCATTTAATATTTGTTTCATTTTGTCTGCATTTAGCTCGCTGTCTGAAGAATAGTTCATTATTTTGGAACAAAAAAGACTATTTTAGTCTTACGAGTGAACTTTTCCCCCACAAGAACCTCAAAAAAATACAAAATACGCCGTATTAATTTAACCAAGCAAGTGGGTCACCTGATTGTAAGTGATCACCACCGCCTATAGATACCCGCAACACCAAGGAGATTGTAGATGCGTTTCCAACCCAGAGGGTAATTAAGATTACCTCTTGTGCCAGTAATTGCACCGGCTGTCTTGCTCTTTACGCCGGAACACAACAGTGCAAGCACTGCCTGCTTTGCGGCAGAATTAGCGAGCAAGATGTTGGTAGCGATCCGGACGGACCTTGCACAAGGTCATTACCACCCGCATTTATCGGCAAATATTCGACATTGTTTCAAGAAAATAATAAATGATTTCGACAAATTCGAAATAAAACAGAAAACGATGTTTTTTTCTTCAGAAATAGGCAAGAGTTGGCAACCCCAGGGTTTGTCCCTGACACTCCTACCCCCCCCCCCCCCCCTTGCTTGCATGCACCTCTGAGTTTCGTGCCGGTATCTTCTCATCAGAGGTTTTTTCCGAACCGGTGGTAAATTTTATGACATTCGTAAGTGCTACCTGTAAGCCTAATCTGAATAAAGCTATTTTGACTTTGATGTAGTGTACAATCAATAGACCAGTGGTAGATCAAGTGAAATAGTTTTTTTAATAAAGGAAAAAACAGATAAATTTGTATGTCACCCGCTACCCTAATTAAGCCATTCAGTTTGGTAAGCGGTTTTTTTTTTCGAAATTCCGGATTTTTATGGATCCGTTCAGATTATACATTCAGAATTTCCAAATTCGACATTATAACCGAATTAATCCTGAAGTTGTTAGTGGTAGAAAGAAAGGTCAGGCGACAAATTCCGGGATTTGGGAAAGGTCAAATGGGAAGTTGGGAGGTAAGGAACAATTTGAAAGCTGACAATCTAGTTCTCCGAGGTCAATATTAATCGTTGAGGTCATTTAAATCATTGAGATTTTGTCGGCTCCGTCACGTGAATATTTAATATGTATATTAAGTATATTTTAGTATGTCACGTTTTTGGAATGGACTATAAAATATGACACATTTTGTAGTTAGACTAATTTTAGAAATAAAAATGTCGATGGAAGAAAATAAAACCATGAAAATATATTTTTTTTATTAACTTACTAGAATCCAGATAAAAAATGTTGACAGTGTTATGACTAGAGCAATAACTTTAAAACTGTCAAAATAAAGAAAGTGATTCAGTATTGCGGCCTATACATCATTAATTTATTACACTTGTGTTATATGGTGCAGCAATGGAGCGCTTTCACGACGGTTTGTCTGTATATCATTTTTTACTTAAATATTTCAAAAAATCATCGAAAAGAACCAAAAACACGCTTTATATCCTACTATCGATGTCCTTAAATATAAAATATAAAATCCAAACAAAATTCTTTTTCTCGAAATTTTTTCAGCGAAAATAAACATTTCGCGGAACCCAAAATTTAAACAAAATTATGTAGTTAAAATGAAAGCATAACTATACGACTATTTTATTGACTTTCTGGTCTAATCCAAGATAGTGCAGTTATAACACACTTATCAGTCATGTTTTAGCTAAAGCATTCATTTTTGTTGGCGTTACTAATGTAAGTACTAAAGTATATTGTAAACGAATAGAAAACTATAGTTAATTTTATTTACAAAAAATACAGTTGTAAGCTTACAATAGAACCGAAGCTCCTGTAAATTTTGACATATTTATTTTACTGACATGATGATTGAACAAGATAGAAATATGTAATTTACTTTAAAAGGAGAATGGGCATTTTTGTATGGGCGCTGTCCCAACCCTTGTATACACTAGTGAGTAGTATGGACGTGTAGCACTCGGTGTAAGGATCATCATAGGCCATGTTTCGAGAGTTGTAATTAATTATTGTTTTGTATGAAAAAATCGAAAAATAAAACAGCTAATTAGACCTATGCTCACATTACGTTTTTTATTCCTAGTGGTCTCAGGAATGCCTGGTTAAAATCTTTCGGCTATATCTCGAACATGATTTTACAAATACTTTTCATACAACTGCTAGTACAAAGTGAGGTATAAAATGGGCTGTAACTTTTTCCCTGCAAACATTTCGGTTTTGCTGTCATATAAAAAAAATAAGCTCTTGTAGAGAGCTTTCTAATAAGAAATAGCACAACTGTATACAGCACTTGGGACAATTTGCCCATTCTCCTTTCTTATGTTTTCGCGACTTCTACTCGTACACCTTGAAATAAATTAATTCACACGGCTAATTCTCGACGTTTCGAACCCTTTTTACATGACACAAAGGTTAGCAGACATGTTTTTTTTACATACGTAATCTACACCAGTCTACACTCTAATAAAATAAAGAGGTAAACTATGTTTGTTTTTTTATTGTTTGTATGTAGCGGGTTATCTCTGAAGCTGCTGAACCGATTTTCAAAAGTTTTTCACAGATGAAAAGCTACACTATCCGTGACGAACATAGGCTACTAATTTACACGCGAACGAAGTCGCGGGCATCAGCTATTTAGTATAAACATTGCAAAAAAATACCTCTTCTATTACCAATTTGATGTAAGGCGGCATTTTGCGGGTGGTAGGACTTTGTGCAAGGTCGGTCCGGATCGCTACCACCATCTTGCTCGCTAATCCTGCCGCTAAGCAGCAGTGCTTGCACTGTTGTGTTCCGGCGTGGAGAGCAAGACAGCCGGTATAATTACTGGCACAAGAGGTATTCCATCTTAGCCCTCTGGGTTGGCAACGCATCTGCACTCTCTTTGTTGTTGCAGGTGTCTATAGGCGGTGGTGATCACTTACCATCAGGTGACCCACTTGCTTGTTTTCCTTCCTGTGTGTAAAAAAAAAAATTTTGGAATGTATATTACAAAAAATAAGGTAACTACCAGTCTTTGTAGTAGTTGGGCATAAGTTTTTCCAGAAGATGACATCGTTTTCTTTTGTTTTTATTAGTATACTTTCGCATCTTTTCGTCAATAATTAGGTGACTGTCAATGATTGGGACCATATGGTCCCAAACTGGCAAATTTCTGTTCTGTATTTCCGCCACCCAAATGAACATGCGCATGAATAAAATGTTTGAATTTAAAACTTTTTTTTTAGATAAACATGCGGCTTACCCTTGCTTTTCTAGCGGTTTTAGTGTGCTGCAGTGTCGACGCGTCGTGGCTATCAAAAGAACCATTGTAAGTAATATGCCACTACTTTAACTAAGTATTAGAGCTCTTTTTGAAGACATACCTATGAATAAAAACCTCCAATGTATAGTCGACCAAGAAATTGCTTGACCACTTTTGAACCTTATCCCTTTGTAATACGGGCGAAAAGTGGTCAAGCAATTTCTTGGTCGACTATACATTAGTCATTCAAAAAGTAATATATTTTACAGGTGTACGAAGATCCACCCCATATTATGTGGGTTAAAACTTAAAAAAAGGTAAGTAATTTCCGTCGAAATGAGAAAACGATAAAAACGGTGAATCATGTATAATTATTTTTTTATTATAATAATAAGACTAAGCATAAAAAATGTCAATGTCAAGTAATTGTTTTAGCATTCTATGCGTCACCCTTAGACAATTTCAGTAATATTCAGTGCAAGTTATAATGAGAGTAAAATTATTTCTTTACAGTCCACGGATGAAACGAAAATGATGAATTAGCTAGTGATTGAGTTTTAGTGAGAAATTTTAAAAGATGAATAAATCGTAGGTACCCAAACGACGGTATTCCTCTTAATCTACATCAACATTAATATTATAATTAAAAGGGAAACTTTGTTTCTTTGTTTGTTTGTTTGTATGTAGGGGGTAATCCTTGGAACTACTGATCAGATTCAAAAAATTCTTTCACTAATAGAAAGCTACACTATGCCTGACCACCCCTGACGGATGTAGTCTAGTGATTTTATGCGCAGGCGTCCGCTAGTAGAAATAATAAAGTAAAATTTTGGTTACAGGGTCAAGTTAGCAAGTAAAGCTGTCAGCAATATGATAAAAAATGTAACGCTGAAACTTCCAGTGGGTAAGGGTAAACTTTACAGCACACTGGGTAACTCTAAAGATGGACTGTTTGTAAGTATATATTATTATACTACTAGCATAATTGCATTATATACTAGCATCCTAGGTATCCTAGGTGTGATTGCACGTAGGCTGGATTGTATGATTGCGAGGCACTGAGTGAGCCTCCATTGGTTAAGGAGTCGACGACATTTAACTTTAATTCGGATTGTAATTGTAATTTAACTTGATGTGTTAATTCTTTGTTTTATTTTATTTTAAATCGTGCTTTAGTTTTTATTATTGATATTATGTATTGTGAAAATGGTTTAGCTTTTGTTGTTATTGTTAATTTTATTTTACCTGACATTTTAAAAATGATATGAATTGCCTTATTTTAATTTTAATTAAATTTGTTATTTTTGAAATGTAACTAATCTTTAGCTTTGATTCATTTACTTACACATTGGATCTTGTTATTTTTCTGATTTATTGAATTGAATTATGACAATTGACTATCAATAGCCTAGTGACTACAAAACTAGGTTCGATTTCGATGGGAGGCAAATGTTTGTCTGATAAATATATACATAAATGTTTGTACCTGAGTCGTGGATGTTGTGTACTTAATAAAGTATGTTTTTATGTTTCTCCATTATCTAGTACCCATAGTACAAAATGTACTTTTACTGTTAGTAATGTTTTATGGGTTGTATGTACCTAAGTATGAAATAATGTTACTTTTTTGAAACACTGCAACTGTCTGCTCGTGAATGGTTTGACCAATTCCAAATTTTCAACGACTGAGTTCTTCGTTACAGAGTCGAACTGGCTACAAACAGATCTTTTTTGACGATAACCGTGGAAAATTAGAAGGGCAGGTGTATCGAACTATAATATTGAATCTGTTTGGCGCTTCAAAAATCAAAGGACACCTCGGAGGTGGATTGTCCTGGATTGCCAAATTCGCAAATGCAACCGTGGACGTAACTAAACCGGATGGTGTACAGAAAGCCACTGTAAGTAACACTAGCGTTGCTGAACTATCGATAGTTGACCTTGAATAGTATTGGATTTTAACGCTAACAAAAGGCCTCATAAGAAATCTCAAGGTAACACTCAAAGGGCAATGGAGAGAGCTATGCTCGGAGTTTCTCTGCGAGATCGAATCAGAAATGAAGAAATCCGCAGAAGAACCAGAGCCACCGACATAGCCTTAAGAATTGCTTGACTTAAGTAGCAGTGGGCGGGGCACATTGCTCGCAGAACGGATGGCCGATGGGGCCATAGAGTTCTCGAGTGGCGACCGCGTACCGGAAGACGCAGCGTGGACAGACCCGCCACAAGGTAGACCGATCGTTGCGGGAACCCGCTGGATGCAAGCAGCACAAGACCGGTCGTTATGGCGATCCTTGGGAGAGGCCTATGTCCAGCAGTGGACGTCTTTAGGCTGAAATGATGATGATGATGAGTATTGGATTTTAATCGCTATCGATATCGAAGGTATTGGTCAAAGAGTATCAATAGTATCGATACTATCGAGTAGAAATACTGTCAATATTAGTAATAGTATTGGAATTTACAAAATTTAAAAAGGTTAAATGATGAAATTTACTTTGTTTCAGATATTAGCCAAAGGTACTGGAAAGGTAGATATCAAAAATAATGTGCAACTTACAATCGAGAAATTAGAAGCTGCTTTGGTTTTAATGAAAAAAGCGAAAGAGTCTGAAGATAAAAGTTCTGAAATAAACGATTAAACTTCTGCCTTAGTATTTTTACTTCCCTTTTCTTGCTTAATTTTAGTGAAAAGACATAGCAGTCATATAATAATTACTTACTTACTAAGAACAGTATGTATACGTTCCCCTGTCGTCGCTTAATGACATAAGATTTTAAGAAATCTTCGGAGTAATGTTCCATTTGTTTATAAAATAAACACCCAAATCAACTTAAAAAGACAAAAATCTAAATTATGAAAGGCGGATTTAATGCTTCAAGGCATTCTCTGGCAGACAACTGATGTTAGCTACCTCTATTCAGATACACCACAAATAAGTAGTAGGGATTCGCCGGTTCTGGATCACTTTTTTTTGTCGCTCAAAGTGGCGGCTTGGGGGGCAACAATTTCTAAAAAAAAAAAAAAAAAAAAAAAAGGTCAACACCCCATTTAAAGCGATTGGACGGGGTCTCATCACGCTCCGTCCACTCCTTCACGTATATATGTACTTCCATTGCAACATAATACCAACACTTAATCACATACTCATAAAAGGATAGACCCTTTCCTTTGTTATGGACCCACCCTTTGTTAGGTTCAGCTTTTTACCTGCGCCCACTTGGGGGTTCGGTGCCGACCTTTTTTTTTTCCTGGGTACCTGATCGCCCGCCACGCTCCGTACAAATAAAATACCATGGCTTTTCGTAAGTCCACTTTCAATTAATTATTCTATCAGCACATAAATATCCTATCGCATTATTCGCAGTACACTTTTATTCGTAACTCATAACTTTTAGGATTATCATAAATCTAACCTAACCTAACCTACATTTTGGAGAAATTCAAACCTAACCTCCTAACCTAACCTACGTTTTGGAGAAATTCGTAAGCCCTAACTTTCAGGACTATCTTAAATCTAACCTAACCTACGTTTTGGAGAATATTGTCACGCTATATGGTACTTGGTTTGTACTTTTGATTCGTAACTCGATGTTTCGTAGACATACCTTTTGACATATTCTTATTTTGCAAACTACTTATTTTATTCTGCAGCCATAACTTTCAGGACTATCATAAATCTAACCTAACCTAACCGACGTTTTGGAGAATATTGTTACGCTAAATAGTAAATGGTTTCAGTTAAAAACAAGAATTTTGTTGCTTTATTGCTTTTTACTTCTAATCTTACTAAGTACTCCTTAGAAATACTAGTTTTAACGTGTTTGTTACGCAATTCGATTATTTAAATACTAGTCAAAACTTGTAGGAGTGCCCTATGTATAAAGGATATGAAGAACGCAGCCTTGTGTTTCGCTTACACAGTAGGTACTATTCTACATTTTGTGGACATATTATATAGCTTAAGTTTATATTATGAATATATATAGATAGAGAGTTTACATAATACAGTAAACGGTTTCAGTAGTTTTATTGTTTTCTTTGTATCAAACGCACCACGGTCTTTTATTATTCAATTACTTAACATCAATACACTATGCAAAGAGAGCTTTTTGAAAAAACAGCTAGTTTGAACGTGTTCACTAGGCGAACGGTTTA
The DNA here is from genome assembly GCA_963691745.1 of Ditula angustiorana. NCBI lineage: Eukaryota > Metazoa > Arthropoda > Insecta > Lepidoptera > Tortricidae > Ditula > Ditula angustiorana. The sequence continues at coordinate 6,980,081 of OY829495.1, forward strand.
TTTACCTGGCTGTCGTCAATAAGAGGAGCGTTATGTTTTTTCGAGTGTATGGCTTTGAAGATACTGGTTTAAACTTGTTAAATTGCACTACGCATAAAGGACCTCAAGAACGCGGGCAGCATCGTATAATTGCTTTATTGTTGTCTTTGTATCAAAAGAACCGCCGCTGTCTTTTGTTATTCAACACACCGCGTCTGGAGAATACGAGTTTATACCTGTTCACTAAGCGAAGCCCTTCTTTCAAAAAATACGTGTCCCAACTTGTAGGGATTGCGCTGGGTATAAAAGCGCGCCATCACATCTCGACTTCATTGCGCCCCAAAAATTCTCCGAGCAAGGTCTTCGAGTAAGAGAGTCGTGAGTCGTGAAGTTTAGTGCAAGGTTGCTGAAAGCAGTGTTTCGTTGCTGAAATGGATGTAAGTATGTAGTCATAATTTTATGTGTGCCCACTTATTTCAGATTTTGATTGATTGTAACATAACCTTCATCTATTTTTGTGTTTACCATGTAAATCTACTTTGAAGGACCGTTTGAAGAATGTTTTTATATTGTTACAGGAAAACACATTTAAAAATTATTACTATCCCGACGACGAAGCAAGTGATGAAGAAGGAACGTTGGCCTATAAAGTCAAAAAAGCTATTGCTAACACTAACAAGAGGCCTAATAACAGCATAGATGGCTTCTTTGAAAAACGGAAGAAAAGGAAAGTTGCAGTAAAGTCGTCGAGCGTCAGCCAAGCCACTGCGGAAGGCGTGGCTTTTATAAAGTCCAACAAAGACGATGCATCATACGCCTCACATCTCATAAAAATTGAGGTGTATGATGCGCGGAAAATAAAAAATATTCCGCCAACGGAGCATTGGAAGCATGCGGAAGTGCGTGTTAAATACTACGCTCACTCCGAAGAGGACGCTCACGTCGAATCTACGAGGGATGTGATTTACCAAATCACCAAACAGTTAGCGGACAAAAGTGATTGTGTAAATTACGTTATAGACAATACAAAATAAGTGTAAAAGTAGTTTTAAGATCTTAATTTGTTCCTTTTATCTTTTTTTACTCGATTGTGTGCGTTTTGTTTGTTAACTTTGCTTTATAACTCGTACCGAACATTTTTCTTTGTATAGCGAACACCTTTTGTATTCTAAGCTTCCTTTGTAGTTATTTTTTTCCGACAAAGAGTCATTGTCTTTCATATTAGATAAGTAACACAAGTTCCAAGCGCCGATGTTCATAGTATAAATAGACCATAGCCTTGACTTTGAATATAGTTTTAATGAATATCATGTGTTCATTTTTATGTTTTATCGACAAATACACTTCCCTTGACGAAAATGTAGACTTAACTTAGAACAATAAAAGAGTTTGTTTTATATTTAATTGTTTATTTCAAAAAAATAGACTTAAACATATTTCTTACAATTAGATCGTTACATAGAGAACTCTCAGTAAACAAATTTACCAAGTCACACATAGTTTTTCCTTTAATCTTAAAATACAGATAGACTAAACAATATTCCCCGCAGACCGAGGTAAAAGGATTTTGAAATGAGTTGTGGTTATAAACCCATCTCCTGGAATTTCTTTTCAAAAATAGCTTATGACTACCTGTAGGTTTTCGACCAAATGAGTCAAAATATTCACCAATGCCATTAATATCAATGTGTATGGCTATCCAGTGAGACCCCGGTTTTGAGTCGGGATCTAAATTGCTTATAATAAAAGCAGGTAAATTAACCCAAATAGGCAATCGGTTTGCAGCAAAAACATTTGATTTAAAACTGGAACTTATTTTATTCATACAGAGCTGTATTTCATTTGTATCCATGATAAATATAAATTTAGCTGCTTATTAATGATTCTGTTAACAACGTTTAAGATCAAATGATGTATCCTTTTTAAAAACAAAGTATTTATTAACTGTTATAATCCACAGTTACGTCACGATTCTTGTTTATTTCAATTACATTATCAAATTCTGCGTATACAATACAGTTAACAGTTTGACTAAGAGACGAATCAAAGCGAACTTCTAACCGTACACTTCCATGTCTGACGAGATTCCAATGTGACGTTGAACTAGCAGATAAATCAGGAGTCAAATCAAAACATAGCAAACAATATCCGTCTCCGTAGTCTGTTCTACTTATTGCGTTACCTTCGTTGTGAAAATGAATACCAGTCCCAGAAAATAAAGTGTGATATGGTGATGCTATTAAACCAGAGCTAAATGATGGTTGTAATGTTCTAGAAGGTATTTCATGACCGTCTACATACAAACTGAATGAATTCATATTAAAATGTTGAAAATTGAAAGGATTCAATGCTAAATTACCGTTAAACGCTGAATTTAAGACAAAACCGACAATACATCTTTTAGGAACTTGTCCAAGGAATATATTATCTAATGTTTTACCTTGCACACCCGCCGGTATTGTCAGAACCTTAACTTCCGCTCTTGTTATAGGATACTTTGCAGTTGTTGACGCTAGTACTTTTTGATGGGCTAACAAAACGCTAGGGTTGACTCTTGCTCTTCTTATAATAAGACTAGCATCCATTATTTGTACTTTAAGTTTTTTATCTTGATGACAAATAAGATTAAATGTTTCTTTTGAGCGCACTAACTTAACACGCATTTCTACGCCATTTATTAAAAATTTCTCTTGGTTAAACATGTCACCATGCAAGTGACCAATCATTTCAACTTGTCTACTCTCTTTGACAAATTCCATTCTTTTGTGAAACCCTTTGTTCGTTGCGTCAACGGCATCCATATGATGTGCAGTATCTTCGTACCACAATCCACAAGTTAGATGAGATTCTTTGGCTGCTGGACCATAGTTAAGAAGATTCTCCAAATAAGCACGATAGGCATATGTGTTGTTCGGAGGTGATATGAGTTTTTGATTTAAATATATGTCGAGTTGGTTGAAAAGGGAATGCATCCAATTGTTAACAGGCGAAACTTGGACATCTGCTTTTAAATTGGTGCCATCCTGATTCAATACTTTCGCATTGACATGCAGTAACGTATGTGACAAGTCAATATAGTCATCACCTGATCCGGGAACTTGAAATTCTATAGGGCCGTCGTCGTTTAAAGATGAAATTGGTTTGTAATGAACCCACTGTCCACTTTCAATACTGGTTTGAGTTGACGGCAGGGCAAATATATCTAACTCAGATTTTGCACATTCACATGAATGATTATGTAAGAATGACATTATTTAATATGAAAATATATCTTCGACGTTATACTTTTTAATTTTTTTACTTCCTCTTCCTCGTGATGCTTTTAACGGAATGAGTCGTTCTCGTCTTTTAGTTGACATTTTATACCCAGATCCTGACATTAGAGAATCAATTTTTTCATCAGCTTTTCTTTTTAAGTTAGCACTTGCATCTTTGAATCGAGACTTAATCGAACTCTCCATAGGACGTGAATTTACCATATCAGACAGCAGGCCGATCCCCGCATCTAATGTTTCTTTCCCTATAGCCCTAAAACCACTGGATAACAAAGGAATCACAGACCTAAATAGCCCACCCAAAAAGCTTCCAATCCCATGACCTCGTTGAAATGGAACACCTTTATAGACAATTCCTACACCAGAGCCAGCTTGATGTAAATAATAATGTTCATATGGACAAGAGGCAGACGATCGTTTGTGAGTCATTTTATTCGTTGAAAATGTAGCTTCACACAAGAAGATCCAAATTGAAATGGTACTCTGGCCCCGGTAGTCGTTCTTATATCTATTTCAATCGTATCGAACTCTCTACGTAAAACAGGTACATAATGAGCAGGTGAGAAGACATGCATTTTGTAAGCTCCATAAACGAACTGAGTTGGATCCAATGGAATTATTCTCAACAATGATGTTATAACATCCCCCACTACTTGCGGTTCAATGATATCGGTATACACAAATATTTGTGATGGTAACCCTAAATACAAATTTACTGGATTTTTCCCAATTGAAATTTGTTTTAAATTAGATCGTGGTTTAAAACCTAACTGCAAACTCAGTATCGGTGATGTTATGATAGATGTTATATCTTCAGTTGCAGTTATAGCCACCATTTTTGATATTTTATCACACCTAAATTTCACCTTATTTTTTAATTGCGGGTTTTCATTAAACGCGTCAAGGAAAGTGTCAACGCTATCATATGTAGTAGCGGGTATGTGAGTTTTTATATCTATGATTTTGTCAAACTTGTCATTAGGTAATCGTACTTTCTTTTTTATATAGATGATATTTTCTTGATCTTGAACATTGTACATGGAACGTGGGTATTGAAATTCCACTAAACCAACAACCCATTCTCCTTCTAATTTAACGGTCTTAGGTAGTTTGGTCATGAAATGGGCTGTTGTATTATCAGTATAATAAGCCGTCGAGCTATTGCTTAACAAAGTTATATAAAAACTTCCTTCACTCATATTTTTTCTAAGTTTGATGCAAGAATCCAAGAATTAAATTTACTCGGATAACCTTGCCACTTCACTAACACTTCCTTTCTGCCACCAACACGACGAGAGCGTATTATTTTATCAATTTTATACTTCATGGAGGGGTGATAAGTTGTTTTTTGTAATTCTTTAGAATAAAATGTACCTACGATTGGTTCACCATCCAAGTCCTTTAAGGTATAGACAAGTCTCGGAGATCGTCTAATGATTGCATCAATTATAAAAATTTCATCACTCCAATTAGTTTCATAACCCTTTTGAAATATATGTTTATATTTAGTTATTCGGACATGATCACCTACATTCAGTTTTGTGGTTTCTAATGAAATTTGATTGTCTTTTTTTCTATCATATAAGTTACACCAAACAGTCATGATATTATTAAAATTAACATCAATTGGTCGCATTTTGATACTAGAATGATAACTATGGTTATAAGAGTGAAGAAGATCTTGTAATATATTAGTGTATTTGTAAGTATTTCTATGAGTAAAATAACGCCACATTTTCATTTTAAGAGTTCTTTGAAACCTTTCAACTATACTTGCTTTAATGTCTGGATTATTAGTGGTGTAATAATTAATGTTTTTGCTTTTAAAGTAGTCTCTTACCACCTTTGAAACAAATTCTGTGCCTTTATCGGATTGGATATGACGAGGGGTAGATTTGGCTTCTGCAAATATGCTTTCAAAACATTGTTTAACTGTTTCTGAATCCTTCTTTTTCATGGCTCTTGCAAAAGCATATTTACTAAAAACATCAATAATACAAAGAATATATTTATATCCATCATTATATTGACTATAAGTACGCATATCACTGAGATCAGCCTGCCAGAGTTCATTATAATTAGATAGGATGTATCGATTCCTAGTAAATCGTCGGTGGACAGGTTTATGTAAAGTATACGTTTCCTGAGACTGTAACCATTTTTTTACTTCCTCCTTGCTCATATTACCTTTCATTTCCTTCGCTAACTTATCTATACTACTGTAACCAGCTGGGTTGGACACATCGTAGTAAATCTTATTTATATCTAATAGGGGGTCCATTTTTCCCAATCTAATTTCTTTTTGGTCGACTCAATTGTTTTAGCAGAAATAGGTGTAGATGCGTTTTTTACTTTAAATGATGAATCCCTTGTATTTTTAGAAGATGATGATGATGCGCGAAACTCGTTGGTGTAATCTCTCTTCATATACTCCAAGTTAACAGGATTACCAATACAAAATGTAGGAACTCTTATATCTTTTAAAACCAATGCAAATTCTTCCCAACCTATTGGTTTTGCGCGTTTTAGAGGTCTTGATACATCGTTTATCAGATCGACAATATTGCTATTTGGGATCACTCGATGGTTTAACACAACTTCCCCTCCTGTCTTCCACCAAATTTTTTTTTTATTAAGGATAATAATGTCCATTAAAGTTTGAGTTTTCGATCGATAAGATTTCGGTATTCCTTGTACGATATGAGATGGAGTTAATTCCACAGGATAGTATTGATTCGTTTTATCAAGTGGTGGTGTAGCAGGAACATCATCTTCCAGCAAAGTTGGGCTTGCGACTGAGTCATTATTTGCATTTTCCTGCTTTTTTAACTTTGAATCTAAGTCACTGTTGAAGTTGTCTAAGTGATCAACTCCATCCATTACTATTGGTATTTTGAAAGGCTTTCGATCTGCTTCGGCAAAATGTAAAAATCGCTGCAGTGCTTGGGAATATAATGCCCATTTTTCACGATCATCCATTTTACTTTTCAATATTTTTTTCATCTCTCCATCCAGACGAGACGATGAGTTCTCTGATAGCTCATTATTTTTAAGTCTTTCAATAAAATCTTGTTCTACCAAAAGCATTTTTTTTGTGTTCTCCATTTTGGTTATAAAGAGTTTATTAAAGCACTTAAAACTGCACCTAAAATAACAGGTAGAAATGCACCACCCTTTTGAATGATGATAGTTTTTCTTAGTTTTTGTTTTCCCTTTGAAACTAGCTTGCGTAATATGTTCTTGTGTTTATTTAATTTAGATTTTTCTTTTTTTTCTAATGGAATTTTTCCTTTTAGCACGTTATAAATACACTCGCAAATAATATTGATTTCATCATCATCACAAGCTTTGAGTAAAGCCGTGCGATATTTTGGTTTAAGTACTTGCAACGCTTCAAGTAAGTGTTTATATGTGCTCACACTCGAGTGCATCATTTAGAACTGACTAAAACTTGTTGATTCCTGTTATATTTAAATCCTTTTTTAGGAATATAAACTGTGCAATATTTATCGAACGGAAATATTTTAGTTTTGAAACGACATAAGTCATCTGTATTTTGTTTCAGATCAATCATGAGATATCCATGGGCATCCTTAGTAGCATCTTTATAGGCTTCATCCACGAATTTTGAATTTTCAGGATAAACTTGTCGCGACAAGTATCGTATTTGAGTTTTATCTCTAGGATTTTTAAAATATACAATGTAACTTGTGTTTAGCGAGATGTCACGTTGACCTCGTCCCTGGTGAAATATATTTTGTGTAATATAAAACACGCTTAAGTTTCTGTGATGACTACCCTTCGTGAAAATATCAACGATCCGTCCATCTGACTCCCTCATCAAATCATCGATAATAAGAAGTTTAGGTTGCTTCCCATCAAACATGTTAATATCAGGTATTCCTTGACTATAATTAACATTTTCCAGATTGTACAAAGGTTGCATTTCATCATAACACCAAATAACTTCCGAAAAATTTACATCGCATAGTACTTTGCAATCATTTAAAAAGTTTGTGACAAATTTTGATTTTCCACACCCACTGGGACCAGCAACAATGGCCGTAAAAGGGTGACAAAAGTGAATCATTATATAGATCTGTTATACGTGTTGAATCTAAAAGTACCAAAACACTAATGATTTTTTTTAAAGTCCAAACAAGGTTATATAGTTTTGTCACACCTGAATAATGTTTAAATAAAAACACATGAAATTTATCTAAACACTTTATTTAATTTAAAAAAAAGAGTAAATTACATCTTTCTGTAATCTTATAACTAGTCCATGCATAATACTACAAATAAAAAACTTAAATTTATAAAAAATGTCTAAAAACATTCTGAAATTTTATAATTATACATAAAGTACAACTTTCTATTATCTTATTACCAGTCCATACTCAATAATTACAAAAAATGTTACAAATTTAGGAACAGTCGCAAGTACAGAAAAGTAATATTAACACTGAATGTCCTTTATTCTGTAGTGGCCCCAAGCAAGCGTGTCAGTGGAATTTTCTAATAAATATCGTTTTGTATCACTGTGTGATAAAGATATTTTGTTTATTTTTTGTGTAAATATAACATGTTTTATAGACCTGAACCGCAACATTTCACACAACAAATTATCTTTTTTGAACAAACATGTTTTGTAATTGTCAATGTTAAATTTTTTAGTAATACATTTATTAACTCCTTTTGCTTTTGCTATAAATTCGTTTTGTACATCCATTGCATACATTTTTGATCGCAGCCCAATAAACTCTTTAAAAATTTTACCATTATTTTCATCTTTAAAAAAACCCAATTGCTTTTTATTTACTAATGGCAAACCGTATTGATTGTCAGGAGGATAATCAGAAGTATCAAAGTAAGATTCTAGATCTATTAGTATATCAGCGTAAAAGTTATCCGTTAATATTTGATATACCAAACTGTCCGTGTCCGTGTAAAGCAATTTCAGTTTATCTGGATATTTGGTTTTCATGAAGTCATAGTGAAATTCATACATTAAAGTTTTTGACAAATCTAATATACAAAATCCTAAATAAATAGGTTTGTTGTACAAGACTTTTGTTTTTTTCAACTGTACTGCAACCAAATTCTCCGAAAATATAGAAAGGCTGTGAAATTCAGGTCTTGCTATTAAAGATTGAACTCCTTGAGTTTTTCCGTGGTTTTGCCAGTGGTTAAGTAATTTAACATTCACTCTTTTATTTATATTTTCCATAGTTTTACCGAAAACAGAATTGTTCATGAGTTTGAAGAAGTCTTTTTCAAATTCTGATCTGGCCAACGAACGCATGTGTGTATTTAAATCGATGTAAGTCTTTAACCATGCCTTTTGTTCAAACTTTAAAATTCTGTGAATTTTTAGCAAACGTAAACCAGATTTTAAACATTGTTTTAGATTTCGATAGTGAATCACATAGTTCACTTTGTTATTTAAATTAGGAATCAGCTTTTTTTCTTTGGTATCACCTAAACAAACGTTTTCTGGACAGAATGGTAAATCAGAATGTAAATCGTGTAAGTTATTTGGGTATTCCAAATCAACTTCTAAAATGTATCCGTGTTCAGCATCATCAGAAACATTAAAATCAGTATTATTATCCACCCATTCAAACTTGCCAATGGGAAGGCATTGTGACATTGCCCAACCGTAAAGATTATTTGCATCTAGATACATCAAAAATGAAGATGGTAACGTAGGATCATATTCAGACATAAATATATTATTAGCTTTCCCATGTCTGTTACTACATTGAGAAATACCACCTCTTATGTTATTTGCGATAAAAGAAATTTTGTCAATGTCCGTTAGAAGTTCTAGATTAATTTTAGTAGACATTAACATAGCATCCCAACTTAATCCAGGTGCCGTGTAATATTGTGCAGGATCCAATCCATATGTTTCTTTACAAACATTTCTAAAATTTTCAAACACATCTGCTAACAACAAAACATCAGTTTTTAAGTAAAGATTTGAATAATCCCCCATGTTTTTACATTTAAAGTGATTTCATACGTCACGTGCATGTTTATAATCATTTTCTGAAATGTGGTTATCATTTAATGAGCTGTAAAAATCATCGTGATTGGGAAGACTAACCAATTCTAATGATTCAAAAGATGTCATATGTTCATATGGATATATTCCTTTTCGTATTAAGCGTTTGAAGTCTTCTTCAGATGGAAAATTTAACCGAAGTTCATGAAACTGATCGGGCAGTAAATTTTTGGCTAACTTATCAAGACTGCTACTCATAAATTTTAAGGAATCAAGAAATCTTAATTTCATTACATGGTTATTGATGTGAAATTGCTTGGAGAAAGAAATATATTTTTCTTTGTTTTGTGGGATAACTTCTATGTCCCCCTCTTCAAATCCAAGCCCGTGTACAATAAAATGAGCATCATAGCTACTCAAATTGTGTAAAAACACAGGTAAGAAATTAGGGGTTCGATATTTCTCAGAACAGGATGGATGAGCGACTCCTTCAAAAGCACCGGTGTGTTGGTTATGAGACACAATGAATTCTTCATTTAATTTTTTTTCACAAATGAAACAGGTATCACTTTGTGCTATGGTTACTTTATCTTGTTCCGTTAAGGGTAAAGGACATTTTACAAAAGTGTTCTTTTTGCAAATGTTCTCTAAATCTTTTTTTAATAATTTCATAAATGATTCGGCACAATTTTGACCTGTGTATGTTCTATATACAGATAAACTGTCATCATATGAACATTTAATATAGTATCCAAAACTGTACATTACATGTTCCTGAACATTGGTTGTTGAGGATTTATTCGGATCGTTGATACAAGTTTCAATGGGTTTTAAAAATGCTTCGAAATCGGCATATATAACAAATGGTACCCTCAATTTACGATCGTAGTTATTGAATGATATTTGGTTAGAGGGAACTAATTCATTAAACCAGTTTCTTTTACTATCGTTTTCAGAGGGTAAGTTTGTACATACATGAAAACAGTCATGTTTTTGATGTTTCTGTAAATTTTCATGTGACGTGAAATAAATTAAACAACCATCACATAAGTGGATTGCATGCTCTGACGTCGTCATTTGTTTTGATACTAATCTCGATAGACTTTTTATGTAACAATAATGGCCCTTAGTACCGTGATTTAAATACAACAAGTTTAAATGGATAGTTTTCCTACTTTTCGTTAAGTGTAACGGACCAATAACTTTATTTTGCTTGCTTTTCGAATCGTACTCCAAGCCAAAAACATTAATGCTTAGATCATTCATTTTCTCGAATTTATGAATATCGTTTATTTTTATTGGGAAGGAAAGATTTTCAAATTTCAATTTATTTCTGTGCAATTTGTACGACGAGACCCTGTTAGAGTTGTTATTTGGCTCATATAAACCTGACAGTATAGCCCAACGGAAGCATTCATGGTCTTTGTTTTTAACGTTGATAACTGCTTTTTTGTTTTTTATATCCAATGGTAAGTTTATGTAAGATGAACCACGCAAAGGATTGAATTTATTGATATTCATGTCTAAGTATTTTATTTTAACTAAACTCCATCCGCTGTCTTTTTTTTCAAAATTGGTTACTTTGTTAACAATTTCAGTTACAAGTGATGCATAAATACCATCTGTGGCGTCCCCCTTGCAAACGACGTAATTTAACGATTGAAAGTCAAAAATATTATTAAGTTGCTTAGTTTGTTGTGTAAAATCTGCATTAAGAATGAAATTTACTTTTACGACAGTTTGTTCTGCTATGGATCGTTCTAGTAATTTAAACACTTTTCCCTTGATATTATGCAAAAATAATTCTGGTGTTTCAAATGCATTGGTAGTAACGGAATCAGGTAAAATTCTGTAAGTAACTATTCTATTCCCGAACGCGCTTTCAATTAACTGAACGTTTGTAAATTCCTTGTCAGAACTTATCACGTTGTTTTTATGAGTATTACTTTTCAAGTGGTTGGAATAATATTTTCTAGATACTGACACGTGACACACAGGACATTCAATTTTGTGATTACTTTCTGTACTCACGTTTTGGTGTCCAACTGATACTGTTGATGTTGCCACAGCAGCGTAGCTAGTTGAATTGTTCAGAGGTTTTTTTTTCTTTGTTGGTGGTTCGGCAGTCACAGTTGACATTGCTGTTCTTTTTTTATTTACACCTCCTCGGCCAACTTGTAAAGATCTGCAAAAATAAAACAATTATTAATATTACAAATTATTGACAATTATAAAATAAACGAAAACACCTAAAAGTTTAATACTAACTCATTTCTCGTCTACAATTTAAGCAATACGCTTGCATTGGCAGTACACCATCAATTTCATCGGATGTGTCTGATTTATGAGTATGTATGATGTGTCCACTGCATGGCGTGAAATATGGCATTATCTCCGTATCCTCTAACCACGAAACTGGTAAAACCTTCCTTAAGTACCACATCCTTATTTGATGATGGAATTTGGACAAGATCAAAGATTTGTCTAGGCTTGTAATTTCACTTTGAGATAGATCCAAATTGAAATACATCTTAAAAAGTACTACTCCTACGTCGAGAGAACAGTAACAAATGATTTGAAGCAACTGGCATTCGGTTTAAATACCTTAAAATCCACCCCTACCAGCTACAACTAGCAAAAAACGAGTTGAAACATGTTTCGGTAAGATGGGTACCCATTACAATGACACAATATAACAAAGGTAATAAAGGTAAGCTATTAGCATCAAATGAGTTGAAGCATGATTCAGTAGGATGGATATCTATGACAATAGCACAATTATAACAAAAGAAAATTATAACAAAAGTAAGTAACCTACGTTTTAAAATATTCTTGTTCCACTTTTTCGCAGAGTTCGTATAGCCTTTGGTCTTCAGTAAGCTGGTCAAGTTGTTGGTCGAAGAAGTTGCAGCTCAGTCCGTCCATTATTATGTCTTCGTTAGAATGTGTTTTTTTAAAGCGGGCTATGGTCTATTTATACTATGAACATCGGCGCTTGGAACTTGTGTTACTTATCTAATATGAAAGACAATGACTCTTTGTCGGAAAAAAATAACTACAAAGGAAGCTTAGAATACAAAAGGTGTTCGCTATACAAAGAAAAATGTTCGGTACGAGTTATAAAGCAAAGTTAACAAACAAAACGCACACAATCGAGTAAAAAAAGATAAAAGGAACAAATTAAGATCTTAAAACTACTTTTACACTTATTTTGTATTGTCTATAACGTAATTTACACAATCACTTTTGTCCGCTAACTGTTTGGTGATTTGGTAAATCACATCCCTCGTAGATTCGACGTGAGCGTCCTCTTCGGAGTGAGCGTAGTATTTAACACGCACTTCCGCATGCTTCCAATGCTCCGTTGGCGGAATATTTTTTATTTTCCGCGCATCATACACCTCAATTTTTATGAGATGTGAGGCGTATGATGCATCGTCTTTGTTGGACTTTATAAAAGCCACGCCTTCCGCAGTGGCTTGGCTGACGCTCGACGACTTTACTGCAACTTTCCTTTTCTTCCGTTTTTCAAAGAAGCCATCTATGCTGTTATTAGGCCTCTTGTTAGTGTTAGCAATAGCTTTTTTGACTTTATAGGCCAACGTTCCTTCTTCATCACTTGCTTCGTCGTCGGGATAGTAATAATTTTTAAATGTGTTTTCCTGTAACAATATAAAAACATTCTTCAAACGGTCCTTCAAAGTAGATTTACATGGTAAACACAAAAATAGATGAAGGTTATGTTACAATCAATCAAAATCTGAAATAAGTGGGCACACATAAAATTATGACTACATACTTACATCCATTTCAGCAACGAAACACTGCTTTCAGCAACCTTGCACTAAACTTCACGACTCACGACTCTCTTACTCGAAGACCTTGCTCGGAGAATTTTTGGGGCGCAATGAAGTCGAGATGTGATGGCGCGCTTTTATACCCAGCGCAATCCCTACAAGTTGGGACACGTATTTTTTGAAAGAAGGGCTTCGCTTAGTGAACAGGTATAAACTCGTATTCTCCAGACGCGGTGTGTTGAATAACAAAAGACAGCGGCGGTTCTTTTGATACAAAGACAACAATAAAGCAATTATACGATGCCGCCCGCGTTCTTGAGGTCCTTTATGCGTAGTGCAATTTAACAAGTTTAAACCAGTATCTTCAAAGCCATACACTCGAAAAAACATAACGCTCCTCTTATTGACGACAGCCAGGTAAATAAACCGTTCGCCTAGTGAACACGTTCAAACTAGCTGTTTTTTCAAAAAGCTCTCTTTGCATAGTGTATTGATGTTAAGTAATTGAATAATAAAAGACCGTGGTGCGTTTGATACAAAGAAAACAATAAAACTACTGAAACCGTTTACTGTATTATGTAAACTCTCTATCTATATATATTCATAATATAAACTTAAGCTATATAATATGTCCACAAAATGTAGAATAGTACCTACTGTGTAAGCGAAACACAAGGCTGCGTTCTTCATATCCTTTATACATAGGGCACTCCTACAAGTTTTGACTAGTATTTAAATAATCGAATTGCGTAACAAACACGTTAAAACTAGTATTTCTAAGGAGTACTTAGTAAGATTAGAAGTAAAAAGCAATAAAGCAACAAAATTCTTGTTTTTAACTGAAACCATTTACTATTTAGCGTAACAATATTCTCCAAAACGTCGGTTAGGTTAGGTTAGATTTATGATAGTCCTGAAAGTTATGGCTGCAGAATAAAATAAGTAGTTTGCAAAATAAGAATATGTCAAAAGGTATGTCTACGAAACATCGAGTTACGAATCAAAAGTACAAACCAAGTACCATATAGCGTGACAATATTCTCCAAAACGTAGGTTAGGTTAGATTTAAGATAGTCCTGAAAGTTAGGGCTTACGAATTTCTCCAAAACGTAGGTTAGGTTAGGAGGTTAGGTTTGAATTTCTCCAAAATGTAGGTTAGGTTAGGTTAGATTTATGATAATCCTAAAAGTTATGAGTTACGAATAAAAGTGTACTGCGAATAATGCGATAGGATATTTATGTGCTGATAGAATAATTAATTGAAAGTGGACTTACGAAAAGCCATGGTATTTTATTTGTACGGAGCGTGGCGGGCGATCAGGTACCCAGGAAAAAAAAAAGGTCGGCACCGAACCCCCAAGTGGGCGCAGGTAAAAAGCTGAACCTAACAAAGGGTGGGTCCATAACAAAGGAAAGGGTCTATCCTTTTATGAGTATGTGATTAAGTGTTGGTATTATGTTGCAATGGAAGTACATATATACGTGAAGGAGTGGACGGAGCGTGATGAGACCCCGTCCAATCGCTTTAAATGGGGTGTTGACCTTTTTTTTTTTTTTTTAGAAATTGTTGCCCCCCAAGCCGCCACTTTGAGCGACAAAAAAAAGTGATCCAGAACCGGCGAATCCCTACTACTCAAATATGAAACAATTTTCATGGCGAAAAACAAACCTATAATTTTGATTCTGTAAATTCAGTTATCGCTAAAAGTCCTAGAATATTCCATCGTTACACTTTGAAATATTGCTTATTAGGTGCTTATACTAACTACAAATAAAAAAATACTTTTTAGTTTCCCTGCAAATGAGTTCGAAATGTTAAAGTTCAGTTGCGCAGCTTATCAAACCAAAGGACTTCATTCGCATATCCCAAAACATTTTGTTTTAAGTCGCGCATTTTCGCTGCGTGCCAGATTCGCATTTGGACAGTTTTGTAGGTGTAGTAAAATTTTACAGTTTCTACTAAAATCAAGTTTTAAGTTTTTATTTAAAAACCGTTTTTATCATAGAGCAAAAACACCATTAAATTACCTGTGTCTTTGTGTACTTTTTTTTTTTTTTCATTGTCTGTTAGGATTTCTGTCAAGTAGCACATCATATTATCTGTGAATACAATTTAATTCTAATTATTATTTTAATTTATGATATATCGATAATTGTGAGTTTAAAATAAATAATTTAAGCGCTCCGCTTTGCGTATACTGCTACGAATCTAATTCCTGTCGTTTAGAGCAAATTATTTATATTTAAATATCTACAAATAGCGAAAACATTAGAAATTATAATTATGTGAAAATTATTATGCGCGTAATATGCGAAAAGTGCTATGAAAATCGAATCTAGGGTTATAGTTGTTGGGAATGTTAAAAGTAAGGCGCCTGTATGGAAGAAATTGCTACGTAGCAAGTATACAACCTGTTAATTTTGTCTTCTCTCATCTTTTCTAATATTTTGCTTCCTTGTGTATTACCCGATAAAGTGTTACTTTTTGTATTGTATTAAAATATTACTTACTTAAATAAATTAAATTACTGTTTACAGTAAAACACAAAATTATAAAAATATTGCTCATCCATTAATTTTGAAAATATCTTAGTTTCTTTCATTTTGCCAATAGGTAATTAGTTACTGCAAATTAATCCTCAATATTCATAGAATAAAATGTAAATAGAAAATGCTCAAACTTGGCATCATTTATTTGTTACAAAGTCACATAATTTATTTATAACTAACAATGTTAATGAAACACGCTTTTCATAATTTAAAAGCTTAATAGACGCAAGAATAGTTTTCGCTGTTAGTATGTACGGGAGTGCGAAAATGACACGTAACCAATTATTGCTATAAGTTAATATTACTATGGACTATGGCTGTTAAGTCTGACAGTTCCAGTGAAACTTGACAGCGTCAAAATTTACTAATCCAACTACCCCGTCGTCCTTAATGAAGCAGATGATGACTCCATTAAGGACGAAGAGTTCCTTGATGGTGAATGATCTGATTGTATTAATATGTCAGCTGATGACTGATGTAAAGTCCATGTACTTTAAACAAACTGTAACAAAACATATACTCAACAACCAGTGCCAGCTTTGATGCGAGTCTTGCGATGCATCTAGTCTTATAGCCAACAGTACAACTTACAGAACTACAAATAATAAATGCATACACTTGTCATAAAAAAAAACTAATATCTAGCTTTTATAACCAAAGGTATAAAAATCTGATACCTACGAGGAACACCACATTAACAATTGAATATAATTCAAAATCAAAATCATTTATTATCAGGCAACAAGGGCCCATAGATAAATACCTTACAAACTAACATACATAAAAATATATAGACTAAAATAACTTAATTACTAGCACGAGAAGTCTGTAACGTGAGCACTTTCGCGGTGTCAGTTAACCGGCCACAGAACCGCCGGAATGTGACACCTTTCGGCCAAAACTCTTCTTTTGTGAAGGTCAACAGCTGGTCAGTCGGAACTCTCACCACAAATGAATTAAAATTCACATCATGGCGGGACTCCAACCGCTCGACCCTCAGAGTGAGCTTGGTCTTTACTCGCACATATTCCACGATGTCTGCGACCTTCGTGGAGTGATGCAGACGGGACACGTACAGTTGCGTCGTTGGTGTTGCGGGACGCAGCAGGTGGTTCGGTCCGGTCAGGGCGGTGCCGCACTGATTGCGACATTTGGGCTTCTTCTTCCTCTCCACCTTAATGAAGCCATCCTTGTCACAACGGCGACTATCCCTCTTCGAACTTGGCAAAATAATACAACAATACAATCAAATAAGGAACAGAACAAAATCACTAAGCTCAAACGGACGATATTAAGCTTTACTACTAATGTCACCTAAAATAATTTCACTATCGTCCTTATTCGTATCTGTATTTTTTACGAAACAATATTCTAATTCTTGTAGAGTCTTGTTACTAGTTTCTGGTAAATATTTGTAAAGAAATAACCAACATAGCAGAGTTAATGTGCCATAAACACCAAAACTGCCATGCATTCCGATGTTATGAAATAGTAATGGAGACAATTTTAAAATTACTGAGTGCAAACACCAAAAAACTGCCGAACCTACTGATATGATAAAAGGTTTAAACTTCATCGGTGTTATTTCCGATGAAAATGAAGTTGATAAAATCATGGGACCCCAACTAACACAGAAAGAATATATTACAAGTAACGACAGTGAAACGAATGAATTCTGAGAAATTAATTTATATGCTACCAAAGATAAATACGTGAATAAAACGTATAGTAATACAATAGTAGCTCCTGAAGTGTATAAAAAGAAAGGTCTTCGTTTGACTTTCATCGCCACATAACTACCTATGTACATACCAATTACAGTGACACCGTCAATAACTAACATACCAATATAGGCAATTGATTCATTTTTAGTGATTTCTTTTATAATAACAATCGCATAAACAGTGACCACAGTTTTGGCACTGAAGTAGTATAAACAAAACAATACGCAATTTATTATAAAAGGCATGTAAAATTGACGTAAAACAACTGTTCTCCTTATTCTAGTCAAAAGTTTAGATTTATTCTTACAATTTGAATTGCGGATCGAGCTTTTAATAATACACGATATTTCTTCAGTGGCATTTCCGGATCCACGAAGCCAATTAAAGGATTTCTGACATTCGTCGATTCTGCCAAGACTTGCCAGCCAATACGGCCCATCAGGCCATGCAAAACAGGAGACCAAGGAAAACAAAGGTGGCCATATCCCAAACAAAGGAATGTATCTCCAGTATGAAAAAGTCCCCACGGTGTTAGCTATCCAGATACCCCAGAAAAATGAAGCACTTTTCATAACGAGAAACATTCCTCTTAGTCTTGGGTCTGCATATTCTGTTAACGCTATGATTCCTAAAGAGATATTACCCCCCATCGTTAATCCTTGACATAATGCTACTATTAATAAATGAACGGCAGACGTTGCAAAATATTGCAATGCGAATGCAAAAATCATAGGCATACAAATTAGTTTAAACATGAATTTGTAACCTTTCATTTGACAAAAATATGGTACGGTTAAAACCGCTGGTACTGATCCAACTCCATGGATGGAATCTGAAAACCATAAAATAAACATTTTAGATGCCAGTCAACAAGTGGAAGATTAACACAAATATAGAAAGAAACAACGTAGTCGTTATCTATACGTTCTTTGAAGAGTCATATCGGAAATTTGGAGACCCGCATTGATAACTAGCATAATTACTTAACAAAAAGAAAAAAAAACCTATTGTTAAAACGACATGATTTTCTGGGGCGTATTGCAAAATAAATGATTATGTAGACAAGAAAATTTGTAAATTATTCCGTCTTGCATTGGTGATCCCTGACTCCAAATAGCGAATACTAACAGTGTTCATTATTTAAGATGTAACAATAACATTATCATTTTGTCTTCTCATAAGACGTTTTTTCGAACCGGTGGCATTTTTTTCTGTCATTCATAAGTGCTTTGTCTAATTTCATCTCAATAAAAATACTTTGATTTTGACTTTATCCTTAAAGTCAAAGTAGAGGAAAGAGTAAATTCGATAACTTACATAACCAAGAAGACATAGCCTCATCCACGACTATTTCTTCTTTGTTTTTCTTTAATTGAGGCAACATTACTGTTGCGGTGCCTATGCCGATGCCAGCACCAAACATTAGAGACATTAAGCCCACTGCCACGAACGTCTGCAAACGATACAATTTTTAGTGTTACTAAGTTTTTTTGCTCATCGATTTCATCATTCATCATAATGTCACTTTTAAGCTTTTTTATGAAGTGTACTTTAGTATTGCATAATCATAAGGAATTTTGAAACAATCCGACTGTATCAAAATTTACTAACTTGCAAGATTTTAGCTAAATGAACTAACAAACATTGCAAATTAAATAAAAGCTTGTAAACCCAGTAGAACAACTAAATGATTAAAACTTTGTTTGAGCAAAACAGTTTTGATTTCAAAGTGTTACCTGTCGTACAGCTGGTTTCTGCCAAAAATATACTTTTTTCTTTTTATGTTCAATTCCGTCATCATCGATACTCATTTTTTTTACTTTTTACCTATACTTAATGCCACATAACAAAATTGAATTTTAACACTCTAGTTAGAATCACAACAATGCACATAATCAAAGTTGCATTGATTTTGATTTTCAATTTTGCTTTTTTAACAAAATAGTTTTCTTCAAGCAATTCAATTAGAACTACGCATCAATACTAAAGTGTTAATCATAATTACTTGTGTTAAATTTAACGAATATTAATTTTCACAACTGGTGGTGTTTCATAGACTTTTATCGTATTTAGTAATAACTTAAGACAGCCACTTATTAATTTATTTACACACGTGCTACGTTATGGCTTACCGTCATTTAATTAGTTATTTGTATTGAAGCTAATATTGTCCTGATAAGGCGGACACATTCTACACCTAAAGAAAAGCAAGACTACCGAGTCAAATTCTGTATGTTTTAATAGAATTTGATTTGGTATTTTTGATTGTCAATGTATTTTTATAATATTGGTTCAGAATATTTACAATTAACTTACTTTTTAGCTCTATAAGGTGACAAAAATTAACAAATTAATTTTTAAAATTAATATTTTAACGTTTCAATTAAAACGTTCAATAATAAGTTAAAATGATAACTAGGACGAACGGTACATTAGGATAAACGTTATTAGGGATTCTGATATAGACCTCCTCAAGAGATACCATTTATGAAAATGATTTTAATATGGAAGTGTTAAAATCAAAAATAATGTACCATTACTAAATTGATATAAATCGTTACAAAATTGTTACGAAACTGATATACTCATCATTACTTTATACAATGTTTTTGATTTTGACCCAGAAATTGGAATTTAGAATGCAAACAAGGCATTAAATAAAAAGCAATATTTTATTGTATTTAAAACAAAACTTATTTAGCGTAAGATTGGTGTAGAGTAAAATTGAATTAGAAGAACACCTTTTTGTAAGTTTAAAAAATTGGCTTTTGAAAAAAAGGATGCCTATCAGCCAAATCAAAGTGGTGCATCTGGTATTTCGAAAGTATGAGAAACACAGGCAGGCATGATTACAAGGTTCGAAAGTCGATTAAGTTTAAGGGAAGATCATTAGTCTCTACAGGCCGATGACATCTGGCGGATAGAAAGCTATTGAGGGCCCTAACTTGACGGCCTAGGTTTAAATTATGCCTCCCTGCGTCTCTTAAAAATTCTGATAATGTTTGGGTTTCTGCAAAACAGTAATTAGGACAAATGATGATTTGAGCAAATAATACGTTATAATAAACGGGTCATTTTCACATTGCTCGTTTTCACGTGCTCCCTAGCCTTAAATGAGCAATACAACGTATTTTAAAAAACTTTTTTATCCAAATGATCAGTAGTTCATATTGGGAAAAATACAAAATGAAAAGATCACGCTAACTGGGTTCATTTTAAGGTTAAAGTAGGAAAACGTAGTTAATTTCTCATTCGTGTCACACGTTCCATGTCCGATTTAAAGATAAAATAAGCTATAAAAAAATTAACTTTCGTGGAAATCACGTTTTATTTTAGAGAGGTTTTACTTTATTAAATTATAGTCTATATACTAGCACCATAATTTTATTAAAATATGGCTAAATATGTTTTCTCAGGATTTAAATACGTGTTCCATTTTTTCATTTCATCCGTGTTATCTTATTTCGATACGACATTAATAGAAGTTACGTCCATCCTACCCCCCTTTTCCCACGCCTATACAAGCGCGCCCCTAAGTCTCGTTGGAACATTCATACGGCACGGTCGCGTGCAACTCCGTTATTACAAAGATACTAGACTTAAAACCATTTCCAGTGCACAGAACAAAAACCTAATCATTCGTGTGACCACCACTGTCTCAGTAAGTATTTTGTACTTCTATTATCTTTCTTTCTTGTAGGTAAAGTAGTTATGGGAGCGTCGAAATCCATAATTTTTGAAACTAATCTAGAACATTTTTTGACCTTAACAATTATTAATATACTAAATCTCATTCGTGGCACTCTCATTTGTGTTACTTTTTCGAGTCACACTAATGATAAAACATTTTACACTAATGACATTAATAATATTATGGAATCGACTTTATCTAAGGTCTCTCCCAAATCATTAAGAAATAAAAAAATAAATACTTTTAGTTAAAAAAATAAACTTGCTTTAAGAATAGCACGCATAAGCATAATCCAAAAAATAAAATTCCTAATTATCTTCTAAAACTAAAATATCATCATCATCGTCGTTGGCGGTAACTTCGATGGGGGCTGCGTTAGTGCATGGCATGAGCCGGAGCGTACACCACAGACACTGGAGAAGCAATTCCTGCTTTCCGGCAGCCAATTTTTAGAGTTATACGTGCCATTCTTAAAAATAGTTTATTTTTTATTGTCCATATTCTTCCCTCCATATCTCATTAAATATTGATCAGAGCGAAGAAGTGTGTAAAGTCTTTTTTGTAATTTTTTTTAATGTAAATTACTTATGTAGCAGAACATTTTTTGCTGTGGGCCACCGTTTACATTACAAAAAACTTAAAAGGAGACTTTCAGCACTAGATTACTTACTTACTTAGACTTAGGACAGTTTAATTAAAAGTAAACCAAGCTGTTGAGGCGATAACTTTACCTCTATTTTAATGTTTTAGGATTTACAATGGCGAATGAGACAAATAGAAAAAGCGAAAAAGAGCTAGAAAGGAGAAGAATTGCGAGAAGAGAAAAATACAAACAAATAAAAAAGATCCAGAAAAACATGCTATTGAGAAAGCTAAATATATTCAAGCCTACTTAAAACGCAAAAATAAAAAAGGTCAAAAGTATTAAGGACAAAGTTACAAGAAATTTTGATTTGAGTTTGATTAGTTAAGTGATACATAGGTACAGTCAAGGAAATTGAAACACGTACCACATAGGCTGGCGTTTAACGCGTCGCGTCATTGCGATAGGGTTTTAAGATGGTACGTGAATATATTTCCCCTACTGTACCAAGGAAGTGGTTTAGCTTCCTTTAATTTATATAAAGGTAGAAATAAAGGAACAATAAAAAATAAAGAAACATAAAGAATTAAATACTGATTTTAAAATACCTACATGAATAATAAAAATTAAAGTATTAAAAGAAGACTATATTTTTTAGTTTTAGATTAATTAGCTTAAATAAACAGCTGTTTTAAACTGTCTTATCTTTTTATTTAATATCCAACACTGGTCGTTCTGTATCCACCATCGTCGCCCTCTATGCAAATCTAGCTAGCCCATACCATTTTTTCTCTTACTCGGGTGCAATTTTTGAATCTCACCAGGTGACTAGAGCTCACCAATATGGCCGAATCTCTATGAAAAACGGCTATTTTAGTGAGCTTTAGTTACCCGGTGAGATTAAAATGCAATTTTTGAATCTCACCAGGTGACTAAAGCTCACTAAAACTGCCGCATTTCTATGAAAAACGGTCATTTTGGCGAGCTTTAGTCACCCGGAGAGATTCAAAAATCGCACTCCAGTCTTACACACATGGACGTCTAATTGTTAAAAGAAGAAAAACATTTAATTTCCATTAGTGTACAATTTATCTCATTAGAGTTTAAGGAATTTCATTAGTGTTATTCCAGGCTCATTAGTGTGACCTAAGATATCGTTTTCGTCGTAATCTAGCCAGTATTTACCAGTGATTTTGAGAGAAATTGGTTTATTATCATTTATTTATACGGTTTGGGTCATAAAACCTAAGAAAAAAGGGGTTTGGCAAAAAACATAAAAAAGTGCCATTTTAATTCACAAAGTGAAATCGACCTAACGCTATAAGAAATTAATACAGAAAAGTTGCAACGAAGTGAACACAATTTTATTAATTCCTTTACTATACATATTAAGCTGGTACACCTGTTTAAATAACAAACAAGTTAGAACGGTAAGGCATCCAGTCCGATCCGAATCCGAGAATTTACAATCCGAAGTAGTCCTAGTTTGGGTAACCAACCCCCCTTGTTGGTCAAAATTTTACTAGATCAAAATGGGATAACATAAGAAAGGACTTTATTTACGAATTCAAAAATGGGTGGGGTTTAGAAGCGGCAAGCAGATCACCGTTTTTCGGAATAACTGGTTCTAATGGGCGGTGGGTGATCACTTCATAGTAATATTGATTCACATGCTCTTTTTCCACCTTATGCCTTAAAAATATTTCTTTTAGTTTTATTATATTATCGTTATAATATTCAATCACTACTCCATTTATCAAATTAAAGCACTGACAAGAGTTTAAATGGGCCAAAATTCTTTTTAGTGCCTAAAAAAAAATTTAAAATGTATACGCACTTTTACCAAATTGTAGATGTCTCGAAATATTTTCATAGTAATATTACGTTAGTTCTCAACCGGGCCCCAATTTTTATTATGAATTTTCCCACCATCCTGGGTTTTTATTACAGGAAATTCTCATTTGGTACCCAAATTACCACTGCGTTACCAGTCCCCATGACTCCTCAAGAATAGTGTCCACTGCGTTACCAAACAATAGTTTTTTTCTTATTCTGACCCCAAATATTTTTATAACAGTCATCATTCGGGTATGCGTATGTCATTCCGAATTTAAAGATATTATTTTAAGAATATCAGGATAAATAAAAAATATGCGTTAAAATGTACAAGGGACATTTTTATAGGCATCAAAAAGAATTTTGGCCCAAATGTCTCTATTTAAACAGATTTTTTGGTAAACACTGCTCATTTTAATATTTAAAATATATTTTAATGTTTCTCATCGCACTATTTGAAATTTTCCTGTATTTTTAAAAGCGAGTCAATAACTGTAAACACTGTTTTTTTTTGGTAAAAGTATCGTGCAATGTATTTGTCTAATGAAATGTAACTGCGGGTGGTATGACCTAGGATACATAGTCTGAAGGGTCCAAACTAGTGATCCCTGAAAAAGGAGGTGAAGGTTTCAGATTTTGAAAATTAGTATGCTTTGAAAGCGAAGAAAAATAAAAACCGGGAATGATTCATTTACAAGACCCACATCTGGGCACATGTCTCTCATAATGAGAGTCTAGGCTAATAGATTATGAACTGCGGGCTCAAAGCAAATTGGATGGAGTAAACAATTAAAACAATGATGTCAATTTAAAAAATATGTTTATGAAAATAAATAATATACTTATCAGTAAAAAAACATCTTCAATCTCATGTTTGAGGCTTGTTTAATATTAGGTTTCGTATGAGTTTTATGTAAAAAAATTCTTAACAATTACCAAATACACAAATTTTCATATCAAAATTTTGTTTTAGCAGTATACAAGAATATATCATTTTCACTATTTTAGACGAGGTCTCAATTTAACTTAAACTGATTCCATAAATAGCCAACTGAAATCGTTTCTATAAATATACCTAATTTTCACTCATATTAGTCTTATCGTTTGTGTTGGCATCTTTAACAAAGCACAATTCTAACTCTTGCAATGTTTTGTTATTAGTTTCTGGTAAATACTTGTACAGAAATATCATGCAAATTAATGTTATTGTAGCGTAAATACCAAAAGTGCCATGCAAGCCGACACCTTGCTTTAAAACTGGCGCCAGCCTTAAATTTGCAGTCTGTACACCAAAGAATACACATGAGCCTACTGATACAATGAAACTCTTAAATCTCATGGGTGTTATTTCGGATGTGTAAGAAGTCGCTAAGACCATAGGACCCCAACTAACAGCAAAAGAATATAACACCAGCAAAGACAGCGAAATAATCGTATTTTGAGTAATCACTTTATACTCTACTAAAGACAAATATAAGGATAATAGGTACAAAAAAAAGACAGTGACACCAGATGTTGATAAATACATAGTCTTTCTTCTAACTTTCATTGACACGTAGCTGCCTATGTACATACCGAGGACTGTGACGCCATCTATTATAAGCATTCCGAGATAAGCAGTCGACATATTTTTAGTAATATCTTCAAGTATGACAAGCACATAGACAGTGACCACAATTTTACCAGTAAACTGATACAAGCAATATGAGACACAGTTGACTAGGAACGGCATGTAAAATTGTCTCAAAACAGCTGCCCTTATCATTCTAGTTAATATGTTACTTTTATTGGAATGATCTTGTTTGCTTGCTTGGTTTTTGATAATGGACGCCAATTCTTCAGTACCATTTCCAGGGCCTCGCAGCCACTCAAATGATTTACGGCATTCTTCGGTCCTTCCTTTACTGGCCAACCAGTACGGGCCTTCAGGCCACACAAAACACGAGGTCAAAGAAAACAGAGCTGGCCATATACCGAACACAGAAATGTATCTCCAATACGAAAATGTTCCAATAATATTGGCAATCCATACACCCCATAAGAAGGATGCACTTTTCATAACTAGGAATAAACTTCTCAGTCTTGGTTCTGAAAATTCTGTTATCGCAATGATTCCTAAAGACATATTTCCACCCATTGTGACACCTTGGCAAACTGCTGCTATCAACAGATGAACGGCGCTTGTAGCAGAAAATTGAAGTATGTATGCAACAATGATTGGTACGCAGATCATTACGAATACAAATTTATATCCTTTCCATTGACTTAAATATGGTGTAAAAAGACTTGCAGCTACTGATCCAAACCCATTAATAGAATCTGAAATAAAAGAAAGAAACATAATGATAATGGATCGGTAATTAATTATTGCTTTCGAAAAGAAGAACCAAACAGGGGTTTATTAAGAGAAAAAAACAAAGTGATCACAGAAAAGAAAATAGAAAAGTTAAAAATCTAATTAAAATTAAAATGAAAAATGTCACCCAAGCCGCTGTTTCTGGGCAGAGTGCCCAAAAGGCTGGCGGTGTTACCTCTCTGAATGGCAATACCAATACGTTGGGCAAGGAACGCGCCAGCCCGAACCAAACTATAAAAAAAATTGTTCTCCGTAACAGTTTCGATTTTTTTTAATAGCATGTAATTTCAAGGGATAATTTATCCCTGACAAAAAGTGGGATGTAATAAGTTTGAAGTCTCTGTATCTGTGTCTGTCTGAACGTTTCTTTATTACCAAAGAAATAAGCTCTGCAGTGTTTGCAGTTAGGAAATAAGACAACTCATGATCTCATGAACTCACTAATGTGGAAACAGCTCGTTTAGTTTATTTTAATAACATCCTACTTGAATGTTTATCTAAGGATTTCCTAAGCGTTGCGTCCCAAAGGTTTAGAGGTTCTCTTGTTTGAACCTAGGTTGTAGGTTCGAATTTTTAAAATAATATTCTTCATCATCATTTCTCTCCCAAGGATCGCCACAACGACCGGTCTTGTGCTGCTTGCATGCAGCGGGTTCCCGCAACGATCACCAGGTCATCGGTCCACCTTGTGGCGGGTCGCCACTCGAGAACTCTATGGCCCCATCGGCCATCCGTTCTGCGAGCAATGTGCCCCGCCCACTGCCGCTTAAGTCTAGCAATTCTTAAAGCTATGTCGGTGGCTCTGGTTCTTCTGCAAATCTGTTCATTTCTGATTCGATCTCGCAGAGAAACTCCGAGCATAGCTCCATTGCCCTTTGAGTGACCTTAAGCTTCCTTATGAGGCCTTTTGATAGCGTTTGTTTCCGTATCACAAAATAATATTCCTTGGAGATTATTAAATACTGTCCCTTTTTGGTTCCGTATGAAACTCCTAAAGTGCGGATTGCATCAAATCCATGAAGAATATTAAAAAAACCTACAAACATTGTTCTAAAATTTTTGCCTATAGGTTAAGGTTTAAAGTGTGGAAAACATTACCACCGTTTATAGGGAGAGTGTTATTTGTGGTTTGGTACACAATCCTTTTAATTTTGTTAACTATTCTAGGTCGGCACTTAAGAATAAACTTCCAAAACAAAACAATGTTGAGTTTGTTTTCTTCATCAAAATTCTGAAGTTCTTTTGTCTACAGTTTTTTGGTTTATTGTGTTATACTTACATATCCAGGCTGCCATCGTCTCGCTTACAAAAAATTCTCCATTTTCTCTTAGTTGGGGCAGTATGACTGTTGAAGATCCCATGTACACTCCAGCGGTGAACATCAATGACATGAGGCCAGTTATTACGAACGTCTAAAAACACATTTTAAATACATTCAAAAAGTGTCGCGGAAAATTTTCAATAGAAGATTGAATTAGATTATTGAATACAAGGGAGTTAGTTTAATTAAAATCATCGGAAATTTTCATAAAAATAATTCACAACACAAAACAATGGTAAGTACAATAATTTCCATCGAAGACATTAAACTGAAAAGATTTAAACCGTTTCTATTACCTGTATGGTAATTAATCTGAACGCTATCGTTTTGAGCCTTTTTCAGTTTTCACATATTTGACATGAAAAGGGCTGCTGGAAACATCAGAAATTAGATTCGTTACACTATATAAACCGTTTTAATTAAGTAACTTTTTCATCTTAAGAAATTAACACAGAAGGTGTATTGGGATCATTTCAGTTTTAAATTCCTCTTGTAACAAATACTAAATATCTTTTGGGTTTCTATCTGAAATAGAATGATGATGTAGAAAGGATGGATGAAACAAGATTAATAAATAAGTTGTATGAAGGGAGAGTGGTTTGAAAAATAGGAAGGGGAAGACCTCGGTGAACGTACTCCGACCAAATCGGAGACATTCTGGAGAAAAGCCAGATCAGAAGTACCGAGCATGCATGAAAAATTTAATGAGAGTAAGTAAGTCAGCATATATCAAGATCGTAGCAAGAGCAAATGGTTTGACTCTGCCTACCCCTCCGAGCAACAAGAGTGACTTCACTTATATGTATAAAAATATAATAAATGTAATAATTTCAAAATGTTCTTGTTATATACCTGTCGCAACGCTGGAATCTTCCAAAAACGAAAGAACTTCTTTTCACCGTGGTATGGCATCGTGATCACACGAATTCTTTTATTTAAACTGAATGTTGTTAATTATTTCAGGAAACTACAAAACTGAGACAAAGAAAATTCAACAATAAGCAACGTATAGATAAGAAAGTTGGACTTAGTTTGTATCGTTGAGAACAGATCTTCTTATCAAATGCCTTGTTTAGGTGTTAGTTTTATCTCCTTCTTATTTAACATTTGGATAGATTACGTAAAGAAGCACTGATAAACCGATACCGCGTGTAAGCAAAGGAGTCGGCCGACCGTTTCAACCATTTTCGGCGCGTGCGTATGCAAATGGATACAGGTTGATTCATTAGAGCTGGCATCGAAAATGCATGAAACTGACATTTCATAGACATTCGGTGGCATCTCCTATGTGTGGACCAATACTAACGACTGCCACGAGCCTGGCATTTCGGACTCACATTGACATTTCGTTCTGTGTCAATTCAAAACTTCGTTTCGATTCAAGTTATATTTCTTGTCTTCTGAGTGATTACCCTATTAGTCTTTCAAATAGGTGAAAAATACTCAACAAGATCCAGTCGTTTTTGTTTCTGATCTCTTCCGAACTTTAACTGCTTTCTCATTAAATTGTTTTAAACTTTGGCGATTTTCACATACATTTATAACGTTATCGTTTGAGTCTACTCGTGACCACGGCCATTGAAACATGGCCGAAACGTCGAGGTAAATCAACAATATATTTATATCGCGCTAAAGTCCCGATAACGTTATAAATATGCTTTCTCATTTTATTCCAAGTTTCATTCTTGTGTATTCAAATCGCTACCACCATGTTACTTGCTAATCCAGCCGCTAAGCAGCGTTGCTTGTACTGTTCAGTTGTGGTCCGGCGTGGATAGCAAGACAGCCCTATTTTATTTAAAAAAGGTGTTGAGTTCCTGTCTAAATCTTCTGCTGAGTTTCCATAGTTTTTTGGTCACGCGTGAATTTATTCAAAGAATTGCCTTCTCCCGCTCTATTTCGTCTCCTCTTTTCCTGTCAAACATTACACAGATAAAGCCAAAACCTAATGGGGTTTCAAACACACAAAATAAGGTGTGTTTATACCTCTTCCTATGTCTATGGTTTATACTTACAGTTTGGAGATTATCGAAACAGTTCGTGACAGGGACATCGCAAAAAGCGGAACACTTATAATGTCTATCAGAACCTACGCCTGTCTATCAGTTCATCTATACATAATATGTATGTCACCGCCATTTTTTTCGGAACTACATGGATGCAATTTAAAACTTTCTGTAAACAATTATATAATGAAGTCCTAGTTACTTCTTTTTAGAATCATCATTCTCCTAGCGCTTTTTCATGTTTTTTACTTCGGGGTACTGCTGGAATAGGTATTCCATGAAACCCTGAGCCTCTGGGCGGTTTTATTTCGAAAACTAAAATCTTACCAGTGCCAGGCGTAGCGCACTACACGAAGGCAGGGGGTTCCCCTCCGCACTCGAGGTACGCTCGGCCGCCTTGCCTACAGAGTAGGCAAATCGCCGTAGATTGTCGGCTTGCCGCGCGCTCGCTCTCTCGCTCTTGTTATACAACATTCGCTAGGCGGCTCGCGTCAAAAAAAACGCGCTGCCAGTGTCAGCCTTCCCCCTGCAACTTCACTAGTATTAGTGTAATTGAAAACGAATGCATCGCAACCCTAACGTTTCACCAGGAAGTTGCAGGGGGAAGGCTGACACTGGCAGCGCGTTTTTTTTGACGCGAGCCGCCTAGCGAATGTGCATGAAGTAATGAACTCTTTGCGCGTATCAATAAAGTTGGAATTCCTTTAATCGAGGTCGTAAAAGAAAAGTTTCTGTACGTTAGTACTATTATTTGTTCTGTGGCGAAGGTACAAGACATCGGCGCACCTCTTCATTTATCCCTTTGGTATGGCGGGTGTCTATGGGCGGTGGTGATCACTTACCATCAGTTGACCCACTTGATCGTTTTCCTCCCTATGTTGTATAAAAAAAAGGGGCCGCCGTAATTAAGTTGCCGCGTGTGCGCAGACAAACTAAACTTAGTATATCGTCAGCCTTCTTTCTCAACAGCATATCTACCTGAGTTAAGTACTTCCAGAAACAACCTTACGTTAAACTACACAGTGTTGGTTTTCTGATCACACAATGCTGGTAGATACTATAGGTTTAGTGTAGTATGTGGTCGATATTGCTAATTATGTATTTGTTCAGGTGTTATATACTAATAATAATAATCCATTCCTTACGTTTAAGAATAATAATAACATTGAAACAGAACTAAGAAGATTTACTGAATATAAGCCTTTTAAGTCTTTAAGCTTCAAGTTTCTTTATTTGCACAGAATAATACAGTCAAATACATAGACTGCTAAAAACATAACCCTTCCTTTTGGCTTTGCCGTAGTCGGGTAAAAAGATAATTGAAGAGAGGAGGTGTAGTCGATTGGGGTAAAATTTTGTAAGAAAAGCGTAGGTTGGTGTATTTTTCTAACAAAAATTACTAAATTTTTTTTAATGACCTTTATTTTTGCTGATCGTAGTCTTCGCGAACGGGCGGCTACTATCGCTTAACAAATGACAATTTATTTCAACACAGAATTGATTTAACAATAGTCAAAAGGCAAGCCTATCGTGGGTCTGAGAGAACTTTACGCGTACACAGGAGTGGTTCCGTAGACGCGTAAGGACCACCACCAAAAAGCGGTTTGCCCTTTGACTATCGACAACTTTATGAAGAAGATTGTGGGGGTGATTGTGATATGAAAATTACTATTATTATTATCTAGTATAATTATTATTTAGAAGATTCATAATTGGAATTTGTTTAACCGCCTTAAAGCATCACACTCTACACATAGAGTGCACACGAGTATGCCTTCTCCTTCTATTGATACAATAAAATAAAAAATAAATGTACGCTAAAGTCCGTATATCTAGGAGATGCGTAAAAGTGGTCAATGACCTTTGCACTTATGACTGGTGTAAATATAATAATATGTTACAAATGCAAATTATTAGTTTACCATTTATAGTCATTGGATTTACAACTTTACGTCTAACTGCATAAAATAATAATTTATTAAGTTTCGTTGCAAATAGGTTTTTTTTTTTCAAAATAATAGTATTGACAGCAGCGCCGTCGGTCCGACAGACTGACAGCGCGAGCGATTGTCGATTTGTTGTACTCTTGTTCGACTTTTGATGCGGTCAGTAATTAGAACGATATGTATCGTTCTCTTACAACTTGAATATAATTCTCCGGGTTATCGTCTATTTTTACGCCAGCCCAAGACTATACCGTATCAAAAACGATATCATAATTATTAATTAGGTATTGTTGTATGCATGTGTTATTAATTAAGTATTCCATATGGCATTCAACACTGACGCACACAAATGTTATACCTTGCACATGATAAAGTGAGGTTTACAGCAAACCTTAATATTCAAATAGCTAATAAATTTTCAGTTGTTACATATCGTTGATAACAACACTACCTCGTAGGGAATATTAATACAGAAATGTCTGCTTCTGTGCAATCGGATAATGGTACAATCCAAAAACAAGGTTTTGAAGAATACATAAAAATTTGGCAAAGACCGCTTTTTAGACAGGTAAGTTAAGTTTATTATTATTCTATACCTATATTAAACTGCAAATCCTCGAGAAAATCAAAGCACAAAGTTAAGAAACAGAAGTAAAAAAAACTAAAGAATCATCTAAAACGAACATACAATTTTTCTTTGACCACTTAAAATGATTTTTTGTAAATGATGGCGTCCTATAGTTCATTTTCATAATTTTGTTTTCGTATTTGGCTACGACAGAAGTTGTTTTTTGCTGTTTCGTAATAAATTATTGAACAAGAATTCATTTGCCGTTTGAGTAATAGAATTTTCCGCGTTTTCGTAATGACCATGAAATAGTACATTTCCGCGCGTGTATAGAACGACGTTTTTTAATACAGTTGCGAAAAAAAATACAACAATAAATTTGCGACTTTTACTGAACCTCTTAATTAAAGTAAAGTAAGTCCAAACTTCAGCAGTGAAAATTTTTAACAAATTAAAGGCGTTTTTGTTAGCTGTCATATTTCATAAGGCAATGGTTTTTGCTATTCAGCTAACTCAATGAAAGATTTTTTTTCAAATACATTTTTTATAAGAACGAAAAGTTTTATAATAAATAAAACTTCACCATTATTACCATTATTCGATTATTTGTGTATAGAAATATTTAAATTGTATAAACACAAAAACAACTGTTGCCTTTAAACCATGTTTGCAGTTGGAAAAACGCCTCCACTTTGACAGGCGTTTTGGCAGCTATTCTCACAGAAAGCTATTCCGATCCATTCAGCCACCTTAATAAGAATTGTTTTCAGGACTGTTATTAAATAAAATATAAAATCTCAATATTTTGATATTCTTACATTAATAATAGGTTTTTAGTTTTATTACGACTTGGTACAAACTAACATTATAATAACTCTTTGGTAAATAGTCGTGAATTGGAACAAGTAGAAATAAAAAAAAAACTAGAAAAGTAAATCGCAAATGTTTGCAAAAACGAACTTTGCGCACGAAAAACAGCCAAAAACAAAAAGGCACTTTTTGAGCAACTGTATTGAAAAATATATTTTATTCCGTTTGAAAATAAACCAATTGTCAATTTTTTTTTGCAATTGACAAAGACAGCGAAACATGGAAATAACAATTCTATTACTTCAGCAATACAGATTTCTAAAACAGCAAGTAAATTCTTCTTTAATAATTAATTACGAACAAGGAAAAAAAGATCCTCTATAGAAGTTGATTACCAAACGTGATTATTAAAACGGAAAGTAAAATCTTGTTTAATAATTAATTATAAAACAGAGAAAAAAATAGTTCTTCTTTTGCAGCCAATTACGAAAACCAAATTATGAAAACTAACCAAAGGGATGGGCCATTTTTCATTTGTTTCATATTTATTTAAAACTGTTTTACAGGCATTTATGGCATTCGGTCCAATAGCCGTGATAGTCAGTTCTGGCATGGGTCTTGGAACTGCGACTGTTATGGTCCCTCAGATAAAAGCGAACGGTAGCAGCATAACACTCAATGCAGATATGGAAAGCTGGCTATGTAAGTAGAAAAAACATAACCCTTCCTTTTGGCTTTGCCGTAGTCGGGTAAAAATATAAGCTGCTAAGTTTCTTGTGGCGCTTCTTCTCAGCAGAATCTAACAGTTTCCGAAGTGCTGGTGATTCAGATATGGATGTAATTTTTAAAGAATGTGCCCGATAAAATCCAGGCAGATGTATTTGATTACTTGCCTGTGTAAACTAATCAAACCTTTTTACAATGCAAAATGAATTTTACATTTTCATTTGACAATGTGATGTGAAACGGTGTAATATTGCTTTAATGTTAAGTATATTTTACAGAACACATAAAAATAACAGAAGGGCAAAACTCATGTACAAAGACCAGCATCTTTTCTAGTTAACCTAGACTGGTTTTAAAAGTTTGGATTGTAAACTAAAACTGTGGCTCATGATTTTTTTATGACTCGTCATTACGAGTTAGTTAAATTAGATTAATCAGATTTAATTCTCCCCTCACGAATTTAAAAATTCTAACCCTTCCATCCGGCGTCAGTCGGGTAAAAAAAATAGTTAAAAACTATTTTGCATTTTGTCAATTAAAAATATTTCTTTTGCAGATTCTGTACACGGCTTTGCATCAGTACTATCAGTTTTAACTGTCCCATATCTAGGCCAAATTAAAGGTCAAAAGTTTACATTTTCGGTGATATGCCTTCCGATTATAATAGGTTCCATCCTCCAGTTTTTTTCTACTAGTGCTTGCCAACTAATTATAGCAGCTATTCTCCAAGGCTTAACTATGGGAGCAAATATAACTCAGTGTGTGAACCTCGTGGCTGAGTTTGCAGATCCCGAATATAGAGGAATTTTTCTTGTCGTCAAAAGTGCTTCTTTGTTTTGGGGTATTTGGATTTCAAATGCTATAGGCACTTTTTCCAGTTGGAGAAACATACCCTTAGTTAGTATGTGGCCCGCTATTTTTGCTTTCCTATCAAGTTTAACGTGGCACGAGTCACCATATTGGCTAGCTTATAAAGGTAGATTTGAAGAATGTAAACTATCGTTCCGTTGGCTTCGAGGTCAAGGTCTCAATGCTGAAAAAGAGTTAGCATTACTCACATCAAAAAGACATACGCCCCAAAAATTTAAAAGTGTGTTCAGTTTTGTGAAGACAACGATAGTTTTGCGTCAATTTTATATGCCAATGTTTCTGAATATAACCATGTTCTTTCTTTATCAGTCTTGTGGTAAGTATGTCAGTCAAATTTACGTCTTGGTCATGATAAAAGAGATCACCAAGAATGATGCCGCAGCGTATACTGGCATGCTAATCATTGATGGCGTCACCGTCTTTGGCATGTACGCAGGTAGTTATATTGCCATGAAAATTCCTAGACGGGTCATGTTCTTCTCTGCTGGTGCCAGTACCGTGTTCTTCCTTTACGTCTTATCCTTTTATTTGTATTTAGTTCAATTCAAAATTATTTTTGAGAATAACATGGTGTCTTTGATTCTTCTTATTTTGTATTCCTTTTCAGTTAGCTGGGGTCCCATGGTATTAGCTGTGTCTGTTTTTTCTGAAATAACTCCTATACGATTTAAGCCTTTTATTTCTTCTGTCAGCGTTAGTATCATGTTTGTGTTGCAGACGGGTTTCTTAAAGTTTGGTCCATGGCTTTTCAAACGTGTAGGGTTTAGTGGGACGTTTGCAATTTATGGCACTTTGACACTCATTCCGCTACTAATCTTGATAAAATATTTACCTGAAACAAGAGGTCGTACATTGGAAGAGATAGAAATGTTCTATGTGAAGGAAAGATATCGTGATGAAACTGTAAGTCAGCAGGAAGGTGAAGAAATGCTTAGTTACAATTCTGATAATGGAAATAAATCTGGTTAAATTAAATTGTAATTTCATTGATTAAAGCTCCCGTTTGATGGGAATATGATCCGTTCATAGCAACCTTTATTATATCGGTCTGTTTATAATCATGGTGTTATTTGGTCGCTCACCTCCCTGGGGGAAGGCCCCCTACAATGAAACGCAGCACAGTACGTAAAATAATAACCTCAAATAAAAGTCAAACTCTTATACTTCTATTGATCGAATGGGAATCAACAAATTAGGTCTTAAATAAAATATATCCGTTTTACATATCCTCTTCCGGCATAATTAGTGAAAGATTATGCTGACACTTTTTCACCTTATTGCAATGGGACAAAGTATAAAGTATAAACATTGCACGTAAATACAATAAAACTAAAATAATAAAAATTAAGTCGCAATAATAATATTTTAGTTACGTATTATTTCTTCTTGTTAAAACATTCTACGCACTATAAATTTAAAAATATAAGACAAATAAGATAGTTAAAAGGGATTTTGGTTGAAAGCGCCACCTTGCGGATTTCTTAGTGACTTCTACGTTTAATATCTAGCCAAATACAACATCACTACATTTTAGTGTCCAAGCTTTCTAATAGATGGCTCTTTAATTGAGAGAATTGTTATAGCTTAATAATACTTCGACAATTTATTCGAGCGTAAATACGTAAGTATTTGAAAGGCATTTCCGCAATCCACATTAAAAGTGAATACTAAACTTATACTATCAACTTACTCTTAAAAACATTGTACGTACGTTGCGCCATCTCTGAAAGAGCATGTGAAGCTTTTGTAAACATCTACAAGATTATGTCACAATGAATTTAGCAAGGTGACACGTTGTTTCTTCAGCGGTCAACAGATGGCTCTGAAAAGAAAAACTATTAAAGTTTGTTTGAATGGCGCGTTTCTTTTTAAAGTGCAAAATACCAATTTTGTTATTACCTACTTACTTCATTATATTTAAGTGCAGTACATACTTATTTCATCGGCTTTGATTTCCAATTCAGCTTATTAATAACTGGTGCGTCGCCAACTGACCATAACGTAAAAAAAAACGTAAAATCTGGATTGATATTTGAAAACTTTCCTTTTTGGAAATTAAGTAATAAAAGATTTATAGCGTGTGGCTTGCATGAGGTTTGTTGTGGCTTTGTTTCAGAGTTTGTTGACTTTAGGATTCAGTGTTGCCATACAAGCAGATATTTTCTGTATTTCACAGATCCCCATGAAAAATAACCGGTTTTACGTACAAATTGCCCCGAAGAATTTCAATAGATAAGTTTGTAAGGTGACTTACGAAATAAAAAACGTAGATTCTTAAAAATCTAGTTGCTTATTTTACTTATAACACATAAGGTGATCTATAGTAACATTTCAGTTCAAACCAAAAGTAGGATGAAAAAAAAACTAATAAAATAATTTGTTGGGTAAAATTAGGTAAGACCGTGTCGCTCCACTTGTTACGAATTCATTCATACACACTAACAGCATTATAAAATAATACGTAATGAAGTAAGATAATACGTGATGTAATGATACAGTCTTTGACAATAGTGTAGTCGATTGGGTGATTACTGATTACTCAGCCGTTACAACCGCCCCTTTTGTCACTTTAGTAATATTGGCAAATCAGGTTCTATCGACGTAGGTCTCAGGCCATACTAGGCGAACAAAACTGGCTCTAAAGAATCACCCAGGGCCATAAAACAAAAAAAAAGACAAAGGCTGGCTCGACAGGGGTCTTAGATGCAGAACTAAAGCATGGATATAGCCTCAATACAGTCAGCGCCAAATATACCAGAGCGGGAAAGGTGTTAAAAATATCTGAACTCGACTCTATTGTCAAATACGCTCGGGCGTGTTCAGATATTTTTGACCACTTTGCCCGCTCTGGTATATTTGGCGCTGACTGTACATGTCCCTCACACTTACCCAAAACTGTTTAAATGGCTATCTTTGGTTTGCGTCGAGGTAGTGAAATCTGCAAGATAATAAGAAAAACGCAAATTATACTACCTTAATGCACACCAAAGGTAACCATTTTGACGTTTCATGTGTGTACAGGATGTCAATAGAAGAGGAGATTTAGAGAATGTAGTCGTTTCTTTTTGGCACATTGTATTGCCATTTAAAGTAAAGAAATCAGATATTATAATATCGCTTTCAACTCGTTCTATGTTATACTATTTCTATTGGTAGCCCTGTCAGCCGTCAGTGTCAATAGTATCGTCAGAGTACTACTACCGTCGGACCTTTGAATATCGAAAAATGTAATATTAAATGTATTAAAAAAGGTATCGAATGTAAATATGATCGTAAAATTATTTTTTCAGAAACCTTGTTTTTGTAATACAGGAAGACGAACGAACAAGTCTGTCATCAGATGACAGGTGATTATTACCGCCCACCTGTGGCCCTAACATGACTGGCCAAGTTTAGTTTATCTCTATCTGCATCCCTTTCTTATGACACTAGTTAGACAGAGACACAGGGAGGGGTTAAACTAAACCTTGGCTGTCGTGTTAGGGCCGCTGGAACACTAC
Organism: Ditula angustiorana; assembly: GCA_963691745.1. NCBI lineage: Eukaryota > Metazoa > Arthropoda > Insecta > Lepidoptera > Tortricidae > Ditula > Ditula angustiorana. The sequence continues at coordinate 7,017,629 of OY829495.1, forward strand.
TGCAGATGTGTTGCTAACCCAGAGAGCTAAGAACTGTAAACTTTTAAAAACTTTAAAACGCTTAACTTTTAAAAACTTTAAAACGCTTTCGTATAGAATCTACAAATGGCCAATGAGGTTAAAGAGTTCTCGAGTGACGAACATACCGGAAGACGTGGGCAAACTCACTACAAGGTAGACCGACGACCTGGTGATGGTAGTGGGAACCCGTGGGATGCGAGCAGTGCAGCGGGTCGAATTTTGAACTTTGAGTGTTCGACACTCGCCAGCCGAGAGCCAATCAAATGCGCGCATATATTTTAGCTGGCACTCACACACTCGCACAAACTCAAAAATAAAATAGCGTTGTTGAACTATCGATAGTTTGACTATCGATAATTAACCTCAAAAGATAGTCACAATATCGATAGGCCTATCGATAGTATCAACAGTATCGATACTATTGATAGTTTTTAACCAATACTATCGATAGTATCGATAGTATCAATAGTATAACGCTACGATAGTACAACGCTAAAATAACCCCACGGCTGATATGATGATGATGACTATAAAAGTAACACACGTGGTTTATAGAAAAATTAAGCAAATTCTCGATATTAAATAGATTCTGAACAAAAATTTTGTAATTCACTTAAATAATAACATAAAATATTCTTCGTACATAACGGAACTGTTATGTGGGTGGAGTAGGTACAGGCGAGTACCAAAATAATAAGAAAAAGAAAAAGCAATCAATGACTGCCTATATAGAGAGGTTAAAGACCCCACTCGGAGTCAATCAAGTTTATTCAATAAAGCGAAGAAAATTAAATTTAGCTGAAGCTTATTACTGAGGAGTGTTCCAAAAATGTTTTTGGGAATCCCGCGTTGTATTATTACTACTTCGCTGTTGTTAAAAAAAAACTATTGTTATCTGTATCATGATACTGAACTCATTTGAACGGATAACATATTATGAGTATAACATAGTGCACATACAAAATAATGAATTTGTATACTTAAACGGACCTTTATCGCACTTTAAATATGTTTTAGGTCACTCGTGTAGTAGTCTACTCGTGACCACGGCTATTACAATATGACCGAAACGTTGAGATAAGGAATATATGTTTTTTGCACAATGAAGACCCGTTTTAGCATACGAATATAGGCGAGAATCGCAAAAGTTTTAAACGATACGTCGATCGATTTCAATCACATAGATTGTCATATTTTTATTTTTAACAGAGTTAAGAGATTTTCTCTTAAAGCTTTATCGAAGATAGCCCTAAAAATACCTTTAACAGAAAATCTCTTTACTCTGTTAAAAATAAAAATGTGTTTTAGATTTTTTTAAGCTTCTTTAGGACAAGATAAAACAAACAAGACAAATACTCTTTATTGAAAACCACACGTAAAATAATTAACAAACATTCATTAAAAAACAATTTAAAAAGTTAACAACTAGCGGTCTATCGCTTAAAAATATCGCTTAGGAATTACTTAGCTTAAAATCATATCAATCGGTTGTAGTAATGCCTACAGAACCCTACACTAACTTTGCTGCGACATTGTTTTGCCCGATTTTTTGAAATCATATTTTCGATATCATTTACACACAACGCAATTCCTTTCTCGCTCATAATGACGAAACGGAGTTTTTGATAGTGTCTCACCGATATCAAATCTCCGATAAGGCCCATTTACACGGTGCAAGTTAACGCATGCGAGTTGTATTACATTGCAGGCTACCAAGGTATGATGTGGTCGATTGATCTGTTGAGCCCCGAAATGTAATGCGACGGTTTCATGGCCGGTTAACTGACATCGCGAAAGTGCTCATATTACAGACTTCACTTGCTAATAATTAGGTTATTAGTTATGTATATGAAATATTTATCTTGGTCTTTAAGGTATTTATCTAGTGCGTGGTTGAACCTTGTGCAAGGTCCACCCGAATCGCTACCACCATCTTGCCGCTAAGCAGCAGTGCTTGCACTGTTGTGTTCCGGCGTGGAGAGCAAAACAGTCGGTGCAATTACTGGTATAAGAGGTATTCCATCTTAGTCCTCTGGATTGGCAACGCATCTACAATCTCCTTTTTGTTGCGGGTGTCTATGGGCAGTGGTGATCTTTTATCATCAGGTGACCCACTTGCTCGTTTGCCTTCCTTTATTGTATAAAAAAAACACGGGCCTATGCAGCCTGAAATAAATTTATTCTATTCTATTCTAATGCAACTCGTATGCGTGTACGTGCACCGTGTAAATGGATCTTATCAGAGATTTGATACTGGTGGCACATTATCATTTATACGGTGCGAGTTCGGATTTGCGGCATACCGAGGTATGACATGGTCGATTGATTGATCAAGCACCGCAATGTAGCGACTCGCACGCAAGAACTTGCATCGTGTAAATGGTCCCATAAGCAGAATGAAAAGCAAAACTATTATGTAATTCATGGTTGTAAGTCTTTCTAGCTAGATAGAAAGGAGTCTTGTTAGGGTTCCGGTTTTATTATAGAATAGGCAGGAAAACGAGCAAGTGGGTCACCTGATGGTAAGGGATCACCACCGCCCATATGCAATCGCAATACCAACTGTTGCCATCTTAGAGGGCTAACATGGAACACCTCCTGTGCCAGTAATTTCACCGGTCGTGTTGCTCTCCACGCCGGAACAGAGCAGTGCAAGCACTGCTGTCTAGCAGCTAGATAAGCGAGTAAGATGGTGTTAGATATCCGGACGGACCTTGCACAAAAGTCATACCACCCTACAAATCCGTACCAAAAAGTTAATAAAAACTTTATACTTAGTGTGATTCCTCCCGTTCATCTGTCTATCACAGCGTAATATTTCAGAAACTATACTAAGACTTCGGTTACCCACTAATTCTGGCGTCAGTTCAGTCCATCATTCCGGTATAGTTTTGACTGATGCCAGAATGATGACAAACGGACACGGTTCAGACTGACCCGACACGAGACAGGTTACACGATAATTCTCGCGTCATTCTGACCAGAATGATGGACTGAACTGACGCCAGAATTAGCGTGTAACAGAAGTCTAAAGCTATCGATTTTGATTTTAGAATAGTTTATAAATTGCTTACTCGAACTTTATGTGTGTAATGTAAATGAACGATAAAAAAGAAGTGGCATTGGAGGTGTCATAATGTCTCGTATCAATATTAAACCAACAGATTGTCTTATTGGAGGTTGCAAGCAAACCTTTCTAGTTAAATGAACTCTACCATTTGGCCTGTAATTTTTTTTTTAATTTGAATGTGAGTGTGACAATGGAGTGTGTTTTAAAACGAATGACTCCATCATGCTAACGTCTTCCATGCTGTGAAAACTCCGATTCCTGATGAAGAACGATGATGCAACCATTGCTCTGCCAACTTTTCGGTCACCAACAAAAGGGACCTCTGAGCGAGCTGACAAGCACGACGATTGCTAATGTATTCAAATGAACAGAAATGTAAATTATTTGACCGTCAAATTATCAAGGGCTTTGCTTCTGACAGATCTTATTTATATTCATTACTTCGTCATACTTAAGGCAGGTTTCGGAGCTCAATTCTAATATATTTTTTTAGTAACAATTTATGCGTGACTTAACTTGGTCTGGCAGGATTCACGGCGAAAAAACCCTTTCCTTTTGGCGGCGGTTTTCTTGTGCGGCAGGGATCCTTTCCCATCAGGTGACTACATGCTCGTTTTCGTCCTTTGGTCATAACTAGAAAGTTACACTTACAACACCCCCGTAGTGTTTTTAACCATAGCTGTTCTACATTTTCGCTTTACTTTTTAACAGACTTAAAAAAAGGAGGAGGTACTCAATTATATATTAGATATTTTTTAAATTAGTTTTGTAACTCCATCAGTGATGTCTTGTTACGTTTTATCTAGTTTTTTTTTTGTAAATTAAGCAATGGTTGGTCATTTTCAGAGTAAACCAAAAATGTATTACACGTGGCCAATCAAATCATGAAAATAGTTGCCTATGATAGTCGCCATACTTACTTAATTGCCATTAAGGGAGTTAAAAGGGGGATAGAAGTTAGCATCTAATTCAAATCTAAGACGAAGTTGTAAGCAAAATCCAATTTTGATCAAAGCCCCTACATAAATAAAGATTAAAAATGAATATATATATAGGTATCTGTTTTAGCTCAGTTTGGTTACCTTTAGGGTAACCAGAGATCACAAAACACCATTTGCCCAGGTTGAAGCATACACACATTCCTGCATACATTTTGGCGGTAAAAGCTAGAGTTAAATATGATTTCTTTATAGCCATACCGCGCATTAGGGCTTTCGCTAAGTCACGCGGGCACACGGAGCGGGTGCACGCCTATAGAAAAATAGTATGAGAACATCAGCGGGTGCTGGTCATACTATTAAAAGTCAAAGTCAAAATATCTTTATTCAGATTAGGCTTACAGGAAGCACTTATAAATGTTATAAAATTTACCACCTTTTTTGTTCGATAGGCGTGCAACCCTACGTGCGCCCGCGCGGCCTAACGGACGCTCATAAGAAACAAAAAAGCGCTAGAAGAATAGCACACTTTTAGGCTCTAGGGGTTAAAATACATAATAATAAAACACATAATCTGGAAAATTCCACAGCCCTCTCTTACCAAGGAAACTTTGATTACGCCCAATGACTCGACGTAAAGCCGTTCGGAATTCCCAAACGAAATTATATCCGATCAGCAGTTGTCTCTTACGCGGTAACGAAGGATATTGTGCGAAAACATTTTTTGGGTTCCGTAGTCAACAACAACTTGACAAGTAGAGAGGCTAGAGGTTTTTGTAATCGAAATTTACTTCCGTTTTTTATAAATGATAATGACAAAACAAACAAAAATTAAGGTAATGGTAGGACTCGAGCTTGTAACATCAGTATTCCGTGCCTTGCGTTTGTTAGACTAGAGGTTAGTGATCCTGACTACGCAGCAAGATATCTATTTTACAGTAGGGGAAATACATTCACGTACCAACTCAGAACCCTGTCGCAATGACGCGACGCTTTAAACGCTACGCTATGTCATACAAATGTCATGCGTATGTCTCTTCGACTAGGTTCTACTGTGGTACAGTCAAGGAAGTTAATTCCCTACCCATTTCGTTGAAATGTCGTCTGACATTCGCAATGCATTAAGGTCGATATGTCAAACTAACGTCTTGCTCTATAGCTCTTATGGTGACCGTTTGCTATATGCTATTGAACCTTAGGTGGGTTGGAAATTTAATTCCTTGACTGTACGTGAATGTATTTCCTTGACTGTACTTTAGTTTTATTTTGCAATATTTTAAAATAATTAACAGATTCAGACTTTAATTTGTAACTAATTGCTTGTTGCTCCTCGGAATCTTGTTTGCTTTGGTTTCTCGGAGTAGTAATGTAATTTGCTTCAATTCGTCATTAATATTTTTTAAATCCCATTTTGTTATGGGGGCCAAAATTCTTTTTGATGCCTATAAAAATGTCCTTTGTACATTTTAACGCATATTTTTTATTTACTCTGATATTCTTAAAATAATATGTTATCTTTAAATTCGGAATGACATACGCATACCCGAATGATGACTGTTATAAAAATATTTGGGGTCAGAATAAGAAAAAAACTATTGTTTGGTAACGCAGTGGACACTATTCTTGAGGAGTCATGGGAACAGGTAACGCAGTGGTAATTTGGGTACCAAATGAGAATTTTCTGTCATAAAAAACCCAGGATGGTGGGAAAATTCATAATAAAAATTCGGGCCCGGTTGAGAACTAACGTAATATTACTAGGAAAATATTTCGAGACATCTACAATTTGGTAAAAGTGCTTATACATTTTCAATTTTTTTTTTAGGCACTAAAAATAATTTTGGCTCGGAAAAGAGACACAGCCAATGTTGATTTAATAGGCAAATTATTAAGGTTTTATGTGGTTATCTTTAAAAGGCTTCAGTATACTTTGTATGATGTTATCCTTATAAATATGTAGAGAAAAAATAATTATAAAAATCTCTATCAATTTCTCCTATCATAAATGTTTTATTCCCAATTGTTATAAAATCTCAACACTTTCCCATTCCCACCCTCTTTAGATACAAAAATCATCATCCTCTAACAGCTTTTTCATTCGGGGTACGTTTTTACGAAAATTCCATATGCAGCTTTCCTCACGATGAGAACCTTCGCTGTGGAGGCGTTACTTACTACCAATGTTTAAATTATGTACATAACTTAGGAAAACTTATTAGTACAGTTAGTGTAAACGGGACATTCAAAGTCTCAAAAAATATCAAACACTTATATCGGTTTAATAAGGTCACCGCTTCATTGTTTTTAATCATTTGAATTGATTTTTGTTTTGCCTAAAGGTTGACTGGTAGAGAATGCCTTGAGAAAGAAAAAAATAAATAAATTCTTTATTTGCTGAGAATGGGTTACAATGGGGCATTAAGTCCACCTTTTGTACAATTTTGTATATTTTTTTCAATAACGAGTATTAAATATTAAATAAAAATATAGAAAATAATAAATAATTAAATATTGTTTCACGTGACGGCGACCGCGGCGGATCGAACTTGGTATCTTAGATCACAAACCCAACCCCTAGCCACTAGGCCACCAAAGCGTTTGATCAAAATTCAAAATTAAACAGCCAATAAACTCTTTTTTTCATTCGATTAAAATCTAAACAGTCAATTACTTTATGAACTAGCCTATCCTTTATTTGCTCTAAAACACAATTTCGATTGTTGTAACTACTCTAAGCCATTCCAAAGGCCTTTCTATCGTTCGACGGTGTACCATCACTTCCGTGCTCTATAAAATGTAAGTGCATCTGAACAGAGTATCACTGCAACCGAGGACCGGAGTAAACGACGGACATGCAGACTTTTGTGAGTATTATTATATCTTTATATCCAGCTACAAATGGTTCTACAGATCAGAAGTTCCCTAGAAGTGGAAGACAGTACGAATTCACTCAAAAGTCGAATGGAATAAGTTTAAAAGTGTCGCAGCTTATTAAATAGGCATTGAAAATTTATTTATGATAAAGAAGAAAAATAGTGATACAATTTTATAAAAATGATGAAGAAAAAAAATCCTGAAAATGAGAAAAAAAGTGGAAAGTTTTGTTAGGAGAGTAAAATAATTTGAAAGTTGACAATTTTAAAATATACACGATTTAGTGTTAATTCCATACGTTAAGATGTAGACGGTATTAGTTTTGTATGGAGTGCGATGGAGCTTGCAAGGCTTGCCCCTGTCATTTTGCTATTATTTTCTTGCACGGTTTCCTTCTTTTTACGAATTCTCTTAATTTTAAATTTTGCAAAATAATCCTACTAATATTATAAACGCGAAAGTTTGTAAGTATGGATGGATGTTTGTTACCCTTTCACGTAAAAACTACTAAATGGATTTGGATAAAATTTGGCACACACATCGTTTATAGCCTGAATTAACACATAGGATAATTTTTATCCCGTAAAAATGTATAGTTATCACCGGATAGCGATAAGTGAGTTATACGCCGCCGTGACGTCATGAGCAGCAAAGCAACTAATTCTCATACATTTGTCCAGGAAATATTGCAGATTGCATATTGGGTGCACTTTTGTTTGATTCAATTGAACAAGTCTACGCGGACGAAGTCGCGGGCAATAGCTAGTAAAATCATAAGAATGTCGTATTGTGATTTAAGTAAAAAAATCTTTAAACGTAGTAATTTAGTGCCTTCCCGCTGCTGGTGATAGGCCTGAACCTGAAGGACTTCGTAAGGATCCATGTGGCCCTAATGTGGATTTGCCTATAAAGTGAAAAGTAAAAAATGTGAAAAAGTTATAAGTGAACAATGTGTGAGGATAGTGAACAAGTTTGAAAGTGCGAAATGGATATTTAAATTACGATTTATTTTTAAATTATCAGAAACTATTTAGCAACGTGATAGTGTTGCTCGTGGTATTGCTAAATAGCTGCTAAAATTACGGTGATTGCTTACCTTCTGGCGAATATCATGCCCGTTTGCTACCGAATTAATAATAAAATAATACAACGTTGTTACAGAGAAATTAAAAGCTTGCCGTAGCCGTGGTTACTTAAACAATTTAAGACAAATAATGCTAGTTGAATTTAAGAACAAAATCTATTGTTTTAATCAAAAGGCACTTTAAAGTTTTGTTGTAACAAGTACCTTTTCAAAGCTATAGTAATAATTTTATATCTCATTGAAATTATCAACAGTGAAAATGATCGTGTATTTGAGTTTGTAAATATTAAGGGCGTATGAAAATATCTAAGCCCAAGCTACTTATTATAAAAAAATTCTAGGCAGGTTCCTCTTTAGTCATCTCTTCAACAGAGACCATCTAATAATTTGAACCCAAATTTTTGTCAAATAAATGTGCATTCATTCATTCATTTATTTAGTCCATTGAGCACTCTATGCCTAGGTGCCCGCAACTCATGGGCCCCCCTGCCAAAATTACAATGTACTCCTTTGGCCTGTTGCTAAATTATTGTAATCGAAATTATTTATTTTTTAAAATTTTTCGATTTTTCTTTTTGTATTTTTTTTACATTCAAATTAAATTTAAAATACTATATAATGAATGACAACACAAAGAAAAATTAGGATAATGGCAGGGTTCGAACCTGCAACATCAGCATTCCGTGCCTTGCGTATTCCAGTTTCCGCCACATTACCGCTAGCGGTAATGTAGCGTTAGCGGTAATGTGGCGGAAACTGGAATACGCAAGGCACGGAATGCTGATATTGCAGGTTCGAACCCTGCCATTACCCTAATTTTTCTTTGTGTTGACATTCATTATATAGCATTTTAATTTTTTTTTCTGTTGCTAAATAGTAAATAGTCCTGTGTCATACCATACACGTGGTCACGGGGGTCCCATTATCCTAAAGTGCCCAGGGACTCCCATGGGTTAAAAACGGGCTCATTCTCTGGGTCTATCTTTTACAGACATGTTAGTTATCATCATGTTTATGACATAAAATGAAATGCGAAAAGTCCTTTTTGTTAAACTTTTTATAAATTGTAACTTTCACTTCAGCCAGCCTGGAACACTTTAAGACAACTTTTGACTTAAAAACATAACCGGTAGTAGTAGAGGTTGATTAAAAACTCATCCCCTTATTCATAAACGCTTCGTAAACGTTTGTTAGTTAACATTTTTTATGTCCTTATCTGTCACTAGCGGACGCGCGCGACTTCGTTCACGTAAAATTCTAGCCTATGTCCTTCAATAGTGTAGCTTTCTATCTGTGAAAGAATTTTTGAAATCGGTTCAGTAGTTCCAGAGATTACCCCCTACATACAAACAAACTAACAAACAAACAAACAAAGTTTACCTCTTTATTATATTAATATTAGTGTAGAAGTGTAGATTAGTGTAAATTAGTGTAGATTGTGACATTTGCCCTCAAATGAAAGGGACAAAAATTTTGTTGGCTTAAAAAGATTGTTAATTTTTTATGAACAAGGGGGTTAGGTATATCGTAGAAGTATCCTTTGGCACTACTGAGTATGGTCAATAGATTAATGATTTGGTTTTTTATACGATGCTGATGGAGAACAAGCCAGCAGGTCGCTTGATGGTAAGCAGTTACCACATCCTAAAGACCCTTATATCACCACAAGTACAGGAAAAGCAGAGAGTTGAGAAAGATGATTACAAACACGACCAATAATAGTAACTAACGTACCTACAGAAACTTCTCTTTTACGACCGCGATGAGACCTTTCCATGAAATGAAATTCGGTAAAATGATGATTCGATGATTCGTTTGTAATTATTTTAAGGGTGAACCGTATTGGATTATTTTGTAAATTATAGAACTTACAAAAACTAACGTAAAGCAGGGAAACACAACGAGTATAATGTAATTATCAGAAAATTGGAGGCAAGTGGTTGTTGCCGATCAACTGAATAGGATATTGTGCTGAAGTGTTTTGAGTATATTCTGGAGAATGGGTCTTATTCAAATATAGATAAGATTTTCAATTGAGACGCTGTGGCTAGAGCTATTGGGTCCAAATTTGAAGTGGCACTTAAGTGGAAATAAGTTCCTTTGATGCTTGTTATATTTAATTGAAGGCGCTTCATTATCGTGCTGTTGATTGTAATTATAGTGAATAATAACAGGAATTTACAAACAAAAATGTACTATTATTGATTTTAAGTCTTACAATGTCACACGTGTAATGATTTTAGGAAAACAATGCGTAAATCTGACATGACTTGTCAATGACGAACAGATTTGTAATGTAAATTACCTATGCGTTAAGATACATAAAAAAATTGGATCAACTTGAGATCTGCTTTTTTTATCGGTTTATAAAATACTATTTTGTACCGATGTGTAAGAATCTCAAGTAAAAATCTTTTACTTGCAACGATATCTATACTTACTAAATTGAAACATTGAGGACTCTAAACTGTCAATATGTCCCGCATAACTGCAGTGCGGGAACCTCACCTCACTAGCTCTGTCTCGCTTTTACTTGCGGAAGGCGCCATAGCGTCGCGCGCTGGTGGACGCATGAGGACCACGATCATTGTTCAAATGTGCTATTCTAGGTTAACTTAGAGTTCAATGCGTTTTGCATTATTTTAGCCACTGTGTTAGAATCAAGAATCAAGAACTGAATCTTCTAAGTTTTCTGTCCGATAACGCCACTTTGTAATCCTGTGTTTAATACCGTGACCAGTCACTTATACCTAACTGATCTTATAAGAAAGGGACGTACAAAGAGATTAACTAACATGTACCTACAAACGATGTTCCGTCAAATACAGACTGCCTTCCATTCGCTTTAGATTTCAATATCCAAATTTAGAAATATCTCATCGAACTATGAAACCCCAGAAAGTCTGACAAACTTTGTTCTATTAAATCCTGAAGTTATTAAATTCTGCTATAACACAGCTAGAGTGCTTAATTCCTGAAATACTTTGATCAAACTTTGGCCTTTAAGCTAATCCGAATACCTTACATTATTTGTATTAATTTTATAAAAAATAATTCATTAATTAATAAGGTAACGTCCCAGCCCTTGACATGACCCAATAGTTGGCGAGAAGATACACAAACACGCGAGTAAAAACGAGTAACAATGATGTCGATTATTGGTAAAAATAATATCTTCCTCATGTCAAGCACTGGTACAAATACCTTTACTTATACTGGTATTTAAGCATCTATATGAAATAGTTGGTTAGGTCGATACGATTTTGTTTACCAAAAGAACCATTCTCGGCCCTTTACTTGACTTATGAATGCCTCAGTTAATGACAGCAAATACTGCATTATAAACGTCAGAAAAAAACTAGCTTTTAATTTATAACTCGCCAACGACAACTGCAGTCTCAGAAATAAGTATTTCATACAGAACTGCCACTCACCTCCCCGCACCGAGTTTTATACCGCACCCCCGCAGGTCCCGAATGCCGAAGGCCTGGCGAAAAAATGAGGAGCTTCAGTATGATACGCACACATAGGCGCGTATAAAAACGTCACCTTATCCATGTAGTAGTAACTACGCCAATTTTGTACGCCGTGGCCATCTTTTATTATGTAGGCTAGGGTTGACTAGAACAGTATAATAAAGTTGTCCTATCATATTTATTAAAATCCACTCACACATAAAAAATACCGTTTTATAATAAGTAACAAATGATACTGCAGTAGAAGTGGTACAAATAATAACATTTCTCACTTTTGTTTTAAATTTACTCTTTGAATTTTGGTTTTTTTTTTAACAAAAATATTGTGCCCATATCTTCCTTATAAAAAATGTTAATACTCTGGACTTGTGTGGAACGTACAACCCTGCGTTCCGGTAATAACTCCAAGTTACGTAGGTACATACACAAATCAAAACTTTACGGTTAATTAATCTCCTTGTAAAGCTAGAGGGTGAGGGAGTAGACACACTATACCATGTTTCTTTAGCTACTTTATAAAGGCAAACAAACCACACCACGTGATCAAGTGACATAGCAATTAAATTAACGTCATGTCTGACCAAAAAAAAAGTTTTTTTTTTCAAGTACATACTTAAAGAAACAGATAGATAAACAAGAAATAGCTGCGTCTTTGATTTATAAACAGCTTTCTAAGCTTTGATGTTTTTTTATTTGAAAAGTGACAATACTAAACTAGAGTAATTTCTAATCACAGTTTAGAGTTTGCTTTTTAGATAAAAAAAATTGATCAGAAAGCGCTGGGAGTAACGTGATGGACGTTACGTGAAGATCGACTGATCAGGATTAAAAAATCAATAAAATATTCCTCTGGTCAAGTTGGTTGGTTACAAGGTGTTTTGCTGAATGCCGACCGGCGTAAGGTTTAATAATAAAAAAACAATATAATATGTGAACCCAGCTTTACCTTAAACACATCTGTTATTAGTTTAATTGACTAGTATAAATAGACCAAAACTCATAAGAAGTTTAAATTACAATAATTATTCCATTGACTTAGTATCAATTGAGTTTGATTAAATATGGGGACCTAAACTGTGATATAGTTTTAAATATTGACTTTACAAACTGAAGTTAGTTCCGATCAAACTCTACATCTAACTTTGGTTAGTAAAGTTAACATTAAGGCTTAGGTTTACATTAATTTTCAAAGTGTGTGCCCACGATTATGTAAACATTTTATTGATTAAATCTAAAAGCGATTAGTAAATTTAATTAGTTTGTTTTTATTGTAATTTCCGGGTTCCATACCCAAAGGGTAGAACGGGCCCTTATCACTAAGACTCTGCTGTTCTTCCGTCTGTCTGTCTGTCCGTCTGTCACTAGGCTGTATCTCATGAATCGTGATAGATAGACAGTTGAAATTTTCACAGATGATGTATTTCTGTTGCCGCTTTAACAACAAATACATACAACTGACATGATTGTTTGGCCGTTTTTATTGATAATGGTACGGAACCCTTCGTACGCGAGTCCAACTCGCACTTGGCGGGTTTTTTTTTCTTTCTCTAAAAAACAAAATTAAAAAGTGAGTAGGTTTTTTATCTATCATAAACTAACCCAGCAGTCAAATATTAAAAGCTGTGAATTTTAGTTTAGTTTAAATATGTATATGCGTTTTTAATGCTACCACTTAGTGCCATTATAACCTTTCGTTTACTTTTTACGTTTAAACGTTTAAACGCCCATGTGCGTTTGCGTCACTAAAAAGTTTCAAGATGAAGAAACAGCAAGTATACTTAAAAGTACTAATGTCATGGGAATAGGAACTTTAATACGTAGCATTACAACACCTAGCCCGTCGCTTGAACTTTTTATTTCTACAAAAAACGGAAAGTTTATTCAGTTAATTTTGTGCAAAAAACCTAACCGCTATGACATAGTAGACACCATGACAAATTTACAAATACCATCGGCTAAAATCGTTACATAAACTCTCGCTTTACTGTCAATCAATTTCTAGCTGCATTTGTATCTTTGTGTAAATACAGACAGCGATATAATTTCTTTTTTTTTTGCCCTAATGTCACGGTCCAGTTCGGTCCACTTTGAAAAAGCTCGAACCAGTATAATAGAGTTAACCTAGAAACCATGAGTTACGTGATTCCTATAATCTATTGTTAGGAATTCTTTATTTGCATGAAACGGTTGGATGAAGTAAGCATGTTACAAAATGGTTCCGGTCTACTAGATTAGGTGCTGTGTAATAAAATTCTTTGGTAGCTTCTCGGGTTTCTTTTTTTGTGGATGTCTAAAGTTTCCGGTTAGTAGTCTAAAAAATTTTTGAAAGTTTTTCATTTGGCTTCAAAATTACTTGTAATTCTAATTTAAAATCATTAACTCTAAAAATTCTGAATGAAAATTAACCAAGACTGGTAGTTACTCCTTAATCCTTTACCACTCTACTCACTTTGGTCTATGACTTTGTTTGTACTGAAATATATAAATACTAACACAAAAAAACATTACAAAAACAAAATATATTACTTTACCTACCCTGTCCTAGCTTGAAAATCATTAATGAGTATTTAATTCCGGCACTATAAAAGTTCAAATAAACTCCAAACTTTATTGTATTATGATTACTTAATCTTGGCTTTGTATTTTGTTTGTGAATTGCTTATCCTTAAAAATACTTGACCTGCTCTACTTGCCTGTATAATCAGCTGAAAATAAAAATTACAATTTACACTAGTCTTTCCTTGTGGTTTAATGGTTTTCTATTTAAATTGAACTCAAAAATCAAAAGCGTCAATTTTGTTAAGGAAAGTCAATTTATACATTTTATAGAATCAAAAAAAGGTGTGTTTTTTATACATAATATGTGATTAACGTATATTAAGCCAATAATAACATAGACAAATACAAACGAAAGGAATAACATCAAGAAAAACAATCTGATTCTGAAATGGGCTGAACAGCATCAAACCGGTAATGCGGATAACGCAATAACTCAACAAAAAGCGAAAGTCTACAATTAACTTAAAGCGCAAAAAGTTATCAATTTATTTAATAAAGAAGACACAAAACGACTACTTAGAGAATGCATAAAAAACAACAAGAGTAGCACCGGCGATGCGAGATGCGACCAACCATAAAGGATGGTCAAGAGCAAGTTGCATTATATTTCATAGGTTCCGTGAAATTCCAAATCGATAAGTTCAGATGTTATGAAAACAAGTAAAAAGCAAGTAATTATGACAATTATCATTTTTTTTTGTAAAACCTAAAAACACTCACCTACTGTCTCCGATTGAATTCGCATGACTGATTTTAAGTTTGAAGCTAATATAAATATTTTAATATTCCTTAATATAAATATTAGAAACTAAATGTTTAAAACATATAAGCTTCTAATTGAATTAAAGCTTATTTAAATTCTTATTTGAAAAAAGCTTAACTTTCTCTTTAATAATAGTTACAATAAAAATTACGAACTGCTAGACAATAAAAGGATGGCAAAAATGACACATTTGTATCTTTATTCTATTAATTTTTGATACTCTGAAGAATTCTATGTCGCACTTCTAACATTAGCTCGCAAACCTTACGTTCTTAAGTCTTAATTGTCAATAAGTTAGAAAGGATTTAACAACAACCATAAAAAACAAAGGCAACTATGAGATTATTAGATCAACGGAACCCTGAATTAGAACCGAAACCGGATTTCAAATCAAAAATGACATGCAAACCCTAATTTTATTTTGTCCAACAGTGAGCTTATTTTTAAAAATAATCCAAGTGAAAGGGATTTGGTCTAACATTGACGAAATGTGGTTGCCATTTAGAGATCGCAATTTAAATTCAAACAGCGTACAAATACGACCTGATTTCGTCTGTAAGAATATCTTCAAAATCAACCGTGAATCAATGAGTGCTTGTTTTATTAATTGGGCGCCTCTATAAGAAGATTAATTAAGTAGTTGCTAGTCGAGAGCATTTGAAAGTAATTGGCAATCTTTGGCTGTCTGTTTTTTTGCAACAGTATATCCGTTCAGTCGCTTCCGCATACTTAATGTCATCTTAGTCGTTAGTTAGAATGGCGGTTGCTTTTGTAATTTCATTTGTAAAACTACATTAATTTCTTATATAAATATTTACAGGTTTTTTGGTACAGAGTCTTATGCTAAAACCATGAATATGCTTACTACTGATAGGATAGGTACCTACAAAATGAGGTTATAGTAAAGTAATTTGGCTAGCTAATTAGACTTATTTTGCGTTTGACACAGTATTACAGAAACCGTATAAATTTAAGCATCGCAGGCTATTCATTTAATAAATGGTTGTGATTATATTCTTAAACATTAACAAATTATTTCTTCTCGTTCCAGATATGTTTATTAGGCTTGGCGGCATCATGCATAGCTGGTGGTATAGAATCCAGTGGATCGAACGACCAGGGAAGCAGCAACAGTTGGCAGCCGAGCAACGTACCAGCATTTGATTTCTCAACTCTTGGAAATGGACATTACTTAGCAGGACTTGGTCAGGATCATCAAGCTCTTAGTCAGGGACATGGTAATTTAGGCGGACAATCATATGGACATGATGGAGGTCAGGGATTGCAATCATTTGGCCATGATGGAGGACAGGGACTACATTCATTTGGTCACGATGCGTCTCAAGGATATGAAGTTTCTGAGCATGGACAACCGAAGAGTTTCGATGTAGGCCATCACGGACCTGTACCGTCTTTTGGCGGTTCTGGGCATGACTTCAGTGGTGATTCGTATCTTCAAGCTGCTCACGATTTTGGGAACCATGGCCAAGGTGCCTTTAGTGTACATGGAGGCGATGAGGGCGGTCAAAGCGATGGTGGTCACGGACAAGCTTCCGCTCATGGTGACTCAAGCGGTTACGGTGGTGAGCAAAGTGGTGAATCAAACGGACATGGCGATGAAGGCAGTTATCAAGGCGGTCATACTCAAGCATTCATTCTCCATGACGGAGGCAATGATTATGGGCATAGTGGTCAAGATGCTGCGGTTCATGATTTAGGTGCACAAGGGTTCGGAGGTCACGATTTTGGAGGTCAGTCAGCCCATGGTTTTAGTGGAGGTTTTGGCCACGCCGAGCCATTCAGTGTTGGAGAGCACACCGATGAACAACACCCTGTTGAAGTACCTTTATACAAGCACGTAACTGTACCAGTTCCTAAACATATCCAAGTTAATGTACCTAAGCCTATTCTAGTTGGTATCCCTCAACCGTATCCCGTTAAAGTTCCCGTCAACAAGCCAGTAGCTGTTCCTGTCGAAACTGAGATCTCTATCCCGATTGAAAAGGTTGTACCCTATCCAGTAGTAAAGCATGTACCCTACCCAGTCGAGAAACATGTTCCTTACAAGGTAGAAAAGACCATACATGTTCATGTTCCTCAACCTTACCCTGTCAAGATCCCTATCTACAAGACCATTCATCATCATAAAGATCATTAAAGACTGTTAAAGATTTTAAATAGTTAGTACAAAGTGAATGAAGTTGCTTCTGTTGATGATTTGAGAAATGAATGGATGCTGTTTGTTGTTATCAAGCCATGTAAATATTGTTGTTAACTAATTTTAAGTCATTTTCAACGGATGTTGTAGTTGATTTATTTATTGTAAAATGTTTGTTGAATATACATTTGTTACAGTTTTGTTTTGAGTTTATTTAACCCAACTCTATGTTATTCCTATTTTTAGAAAAGACGACCAAGAACGCCGTTTATTAAATCATCTCATTATTAGATATATTATAAGTAGTTGTCGCGATATTGTCGTGTTTGTTATTTGCCAAAACTTTAAATTACCCTTATTGACAAAATAAAAATAGGAGCGACAGTCGTAGTTTACGCATGTACATTTTCTACATTTATTACATAATTATAATCAATTACATTTTTGTTTTAAATTCAATATGGGGATCTCCAACTATGAAAAATTTTAAAAGTCAAACCTCAAAATATTTATATTTAAAGTAGGCCTACAAAAATGTTTATGAATTGAAAGTTACCACCGAATTGAAAGAAATCTCTAATGAGAAGACACCGGTAAGAAACCTTAAGAAACTCAACGAGGCAGATTAGATATTTAATCCCAAATGTATTTAACTACTTTACTCAACGATATTATAATACATGGATGTACAGTTTCATACTAAATGACAGCAGAAAAACGGCACGACATAAGAATACAGGTTGACGCCAATGTTACTAATGCAAATTATTAGTTTACCATTTATAGTCATTGGATTTACAACTTTACATCTAACTGTATAAAATAATAATTTATTGAGTTTCGTTGCAAATAGGTTTTTTTACAAAATAATAGTATTGACAGCAGCGCCGTCGGTCCGACAGACTGACAGCACGAGCGATTATTGATTTAGTCTTGTTTTTAGCCTCCTTTGATACGCCATTTTTTAAACACTGACTATAAGTCCATATTACTTATAGGTCAGTGACTTTACTACATAAATAATACCTTATTAAACGTCTTACGTAACTACTAGCACAAAGCAAGATATTTCTAAGTAACAAACATGTCTACTGAGAAAGAAAATTAATTCCGTCGCAGTCACAAAAAGTGACGTTTATGAGTTTGCTTGGCTTTACTAAGGAAGTCATTCCGCTAGTTTCTCTCATAAGTTGTTTGTCAAGTGCGGAATAGACTTCCAGAGTGGTAGTCATGACTATTACCTTTAACCTTTGTTAACCTTCAAATTACTTTTTTTGCTTTTTTAATTTCTTCATTTATTATTATTATAAGCTCACGCCTGTTTCGCTTTGGGGTAGGCAGAGACCACAGAACGCCATTTGCCCCGGTCCAGGCATACCTCCCTTGCTTCCTCTACACACATTCTTCCCTTCATATACACATGCTCGGCGGTTCCGGGTACTTCTGATTTGATCTGTCTTCAGGACATCACCTTATATTTCTTTAAATGATTATAAAATAATTTTAACCTAATTCGATTCGGCATTTTGCATGCCATTAAACGCGTTATGTTTATATTGTGGTCAGGGATCTGCAATAACCATTTATTTATCTGCAAATAAACATTCATTCATTAATCAACAAATGAAATTACAATAATATTAAAATAATTACTTATACCACACATTGTTATGTCGATTAATACGGTTAGTGCATAAAATACAGCTAGTTATACATTAGGTAGGTTATGAGCCCCGCTTCTTAAATTGAATCCTACTATATAACATTATAAATGTGAAAGTTTGTATGTTTGGATGTTTGTTACTCAATCACGCAAAAACAACTGAATGGATTTGGATGAAATTTGGCACACATATAGTTTATAACCTGGATTAACACATAGGATGCTTTTTATCCCGTAAAAATGCATAGTTCCCACGGGATAGCGATAAGTGAGTTATACGCCGCTGTGACGTCATGAGCAGCAAAGCAACTAATTCTCATTAATAGCAGATTGCATGTTTCAATTAAACAAGTCTACGCGGACGAAGTCGCGGGCAAAAGCTAGTATAATATAATGCAAAGTTAACTTTTGATGACCTAAAATTGTCGGTTCAATGACATAGTTATGCTCCGTTTCTCGCTGTCTCGTTCAACGGTGGGGATTTCCCGAAGCACTTCATATTAGGAGTTCACATAAAAAGCAGTCCCACTTTTTGCTTCCTTATCGAAACATCTTATAAGATAATACCAACATTAATATTAACAGTTGACGACTGACTGTTAGTTCCACTTACAAGTTTTTAAACCTCAAGCCAGTGCACTAATTCTTTTCATGTGAGATTCATCTTACATGCGACATTACACTTAAAAAATACAGATTTCAAAGGATTTGAGATAAATATCGAATGAACTGACAAACGCCCCGCTGTCTTTGTGAAATTATAATTTTAAAGTTACCGTATTTCTGAACAAGAATTCTTGCCTTTATTTTATAACGATCTTTTACCCGCGGCTTTGCTTGAGTGCTATTATTGTTTATGTACTTTACGGTATAAGAAGTTTACTTACTATGTTTTCTATCTGAATGCCTATCATACAAATTTGTCTAGTCGTTAATGTCTGTTTTTTTTTAATACAAAATAGGAAGGCAAACAAGCAGGTGGGTCTGATGGTAAGTGATCACCACCGCCTATAGACACCTGCAACAACAAAGAGAGTGCAGATGCGTCGCCAACCCAGAGGGCTAAGATGGAATACCTCTTGTGCCAGTAATTACACCGGCTGTCTTGCTCTCCACGCCGGAACACAACAGTGCAAGCACTGCTGCTTATCGGCTGGATTAGCGAGCAAGATGGTGGTAGCGATCCGGACGGACCTTGCACAAGGTCCTACCACCCGCAAATTGAGGAACAAACATCCAAATGTCGAAACTCCATTACTACTGGTACATTGGTACAGTGCCTAGCATATGCTGAGACTGGTACAGTCAAGGAATTAAATTTCAAACCCACGTAAGGTTCAATAGCATATAGCAAACTGTCACCATAAGAGCTATAGAGCAAGACGTTAGTTTGACATATCGACCTTAATGCATTGCGAATGTCAGACGACATTTCAACGAAATGTGTAGGGAATTAACTTCCTTGACTGTACCTGTTGCCAAGGCATAGTATGTAGTATGTTGTGTTATGGCAATAAATATTTTTATTATTTATTCTTTATTACTAACGCTTTAAACCGATTTCAAAAAAGGAGGAGGTTCTCAATTCGTAGGGACCCTTTTTTATGTATGTTCCCCGATTACTAGAAGACGGCTAGACCGAATAGGGATGTCTCCTGGGTTAAAACAACAAGATTCTAATTAGTCCGTCAGTTAGATTATAGAAAAATACTCGATACGTATTTTTTTATTTGTCCATACGAATAATATTAACAAAGATACAGCACATTCAAATTCAGGAGTAGGGGCTCGTGACGTCACTCTTTCGTAAAAATTTTACGATATAATGACGTAGCGCGAACTTTCGCCGCTCTGTAACTTTGTTATTTTAAGTTTTAGAAGCAAAAGAAAAAATACGTATCTACTATTTTCTGGCGTTCTAAAAGATGGACTAATTATTATTTTTTAGTCAACATCCCAATTGAAAAAACTTTTTTATAATATTAGTAGGAGTAGAATTAGTAGGGAATAGAATAGGATAAGATTACAACTTTAGTACTTTTTAAGGCGTCAGCTTAGTGATGATATTACAAAAACCCGACCAAATGCGAGTTGAACTCACATTTAGAGGGTTCTGCACATTCTTAAATAACCTACTAGATGTTGGACATAGAATGCACTAAAATACGAAATAATCAATTGCTCTACAAATTTCTTCAGGCGCTTGCATAGAACACCATAAGATTCTCATAATTTTGATTTTGGCCAAAGGGTGTAGTGCATAGAGGCGTGAGCTTATAATAAAAATATTTTGAACTGGATACCACTTTAATGTGTTTTTAAGAAAAAGAATCTTGACAAACGTCCGAACGGAAATACAACATAGGGTTTAAATTTCTCATTTTAAGGTATGAAACTCTAAAAATGGTCCAACGTTCACGATCAACAACTTGTAGGTACAATTTTTTTTTATATGTTTGGAAAAGAATTCACTAAATCGCATTGTAATCTTGCTTTGCATTAACTCTTTCACGATAGGTACTTTATAACTTTTATAAGTCACGAAAATTGACACTTTTATTGTAACTTTACTCTGTTCCTCATCACGACCTTTCAGAATAAACCATTGTCAACTTTTTATACACCATTATTATCCTACTTAAAAAAACAGAAAGACTTGATTTTATAGTAATAAATCACTTTCTTCACTGTTGCATTGCGCCATCCCGAACTTCAATACAGATTTAAGAGGAATGTGAACCCAGCCCCAAAAACCGCTCCCTATACAAACGGCGATAACGTTTTCCACCCTCTAAACCTTAACCTATGGCAATGATTTTTTGGTATTTTATCATTATGCTTTTAGAGTAGATTTGTCTGTTTTGATTTTTTAAATATTTTTCATATGACATAAAGCGTTTACCTAGTAACACACACACACACACACACACACACACACACACACACATATTTACATAAAGTCATGCCTGTCTCTTGGAGGGGTAGGGAGAGACCACTGATCTCCACTTGCTACTCAAAACATTTTCCATGCATGCTCGTCGTTTAAGGTACTCCTGACCTGCCTTTTCTCCAGCATGTCTCCGATTTGATTGGAGTACGCTCGCTGCCGCCACCGGAAGACGAAGTATTGGTAGGCGTCCCACAAGGTGGACCGACGACATGGTGAGGATCGCTGGAAACCGGTGGATGCGAGCAGCACAAGACCGACCGTCGTGCAGATCCTTGGGGCAGGCATATACCCAGCAGTGGGTGTCTTCTGGCTGATATGATGATGATGATGACGTTCGCCGCTCTCTGCGTGTAAAGTAGGGCGTAAAAGTTATGGTTTTATGCAGGGGCGTAGCGACGTGAAATGGCGCCCAGGGCTCGCATCCAAACTGCGCCCTATTCCCTTTGTAAATTATTTTAAAAACAGATACCTACCCACTTTTTTTTATTATTTTACTAATTTTGTAATAGTTTGTATGTAAAACAAACAAAATATCACAAATATTTCCCCGTCTGGAATAAATGTATCTACAATAAGGATTAAATGATCCTCAAAAGACTTTTATTTGGCCATGTATACGAATTTGGATTGTATTTTTTTGATAGGTAGTTAGTAAATTTCGTTTATTTGCGCCTCCCTTATTTGGCACCCAGGGTACGTGCCCTGCCTGCCTCACCCTAGTTACGCCCCTGGTTTTATGTTCCTGCCCCGCATACTTTCAGTTGCTACTCCTTCTAAACTACACAACGAATTTTGATACTATTTTCACTGTCAGTTAGAGATTTTTTTACGAAAGGTTTTTATCTGCATTACATCCTGATTCCTGGGGTCGGAAAGTTCTCGAATGGCGGCCATGTATTGGCAAGCGCAGCGTAGGACGACCAGCCACAAGATGGTCCGATGACCTCATACTGGTGGCAGGAAGGCGCTGGTTGCATGCTGCTTCCAACCGGCCACTTTGGAAATCCATGGAGGAGGCCTATGTCCAACAGTGGACTTCTTGTGGCTGAGATGATGATGATGATGACATCCTGATTGTACCTATTCGAAGCTGGAGCGGATCGCTAGTATTGAAATAAACGGATCACTTACGTATTTAAAGTTACGATATCTCCGTCGAGGGATATTCGACAGATATTCCAAAGTTTTAGAGGCAAGTCCTAATGTTCTAGCTGAAGTTATGGGACCTAGGATGCTCTCGTGGGACCAGTTACTACCAATGTTACAATATACTCGATAAAAATGTTAAGCAACTTCCATTATGAGTAATCGATTCATTTATCCAACCGCAACACGCAGACAAGAAAAAGAAGCACGTAATGCTAGCCGTTCAGTATATATTTACAAAACTAATTTATTTATTTAATTTTATAATACAAATACAATTGGCGAACTTAATGCCAGTAGGCATTCTCTATCAGTCAACTACAACATAAATAAGAAAATTACAAAAATGTATGCACAAAAAAGAAAAAGTAAATTAAATCGAGAAACAACAAGCTACCTATCAAGTACCTACTGACTGATATTAATATTATAGATTATATTAAACATATAGCAACTCACAAATACAACACTACTTACAATAGATTAAAACTACTAATATCAAATCAAATAAATATATAAATAACAAGAGGACGCGCGCGACTTCGTTCGCGTGACATTAGTAGCCTAAGTCCGTCGGGGATAGTGTAGTTTTCTGTTGGTGAAATTATTTTTGGAATCGGTTTAGTAGTTCCAGAGATTACCCCCTACATACATACAAACGAACAGTGAAGATGTAGATTAGTGTAGAGGTTGATATACATTTACATAAATACACATATGTGTATACATGATGGATCCCACTTACTCTCCCTCTTCCTCAAGAAGTGTTTGTTTGTTTGCTCAGTGTTTTGTTTAAGAGAAAAGTACTTTGTGCCCCTTTGCCTGATTAAAATGCCCAGTGCCCCTCTAGCTGCGTCTGTCAAACTAGTCTCAAAAAAGGGACGCAACTATAAATCTTGTTTGCTAATTCTGTCGCTAAGCAGCAGTGCTTGCACTGTTGTGTTCCGGCGTGGAGAGCAAGACAGCCGCTGCAATTACTGGCACAAGAGGTATTCCATCTTAGTCCTCTGGGTTGGCAACGCAACTACAATCTCCTTGGTGTTGCGGATGTCTACAGGCGTTGGTCACTTACCATCAGGCCACTTGCTTGTTTGCCACAAAACCACCACCACCGCCTAAAAAAACTGAGATAAACTAAACTTGGCTGGTCTTGTTAGAGCCTCTAGTGGCAGTTGGTTAGAAAATATTATTTCCCTATTTATCTGCATTCAAACAATAGAGAGTTCTATAATATACTGTTATACACTGACAAAGTACTAATCTAACTTCACTGCTGCGGAAGTTACGCTGTAATATGTTGTTTTCTGCA
The DNA here is from genome assembly GCA_963691745.1 of Ditula angustiorana. Lineage (NCBI taxonomy): Eukaryota > Metazoa > Arthropoda > Insecta > Lepidoptera > Tortricidae > Ditula > Ditula angustiorana. The sequence goes on from OY829495.1 coordinate 7,041,640, forward strand.
CTACATTACCCCGAGTTAATGCGGTTCTGCGGTCGCGTAAAAGTTCATTTCGCTTGTTCGCAGTCATTTGGACTAATTAATTTTACGGCACTACCTGTGAGAGATTACATTTCTATATAGCGTACAATGTATGCATAATAGAACATTAATGACCTAGAGTGGCTAAAGGGTGGACGATCGTGAGGTACCGAGTTCGATCCCAGCGAATGATTCGCTATGTAGGCGGGTGGAACCATGTGCAAGGTTCGTCCGGATTGCTACCAACATCTTGTTCGCTAATCCTGCCGCTAAGCAGCAGTGCTTTCACTGTTGTGCTCCAGCGTGGAGAGCAAGACAGCCGGAGCAATTACTAGCTTGTGGGTGTCTATGGACGGTGGTGAACACTTACCCACTAGCTCGTTGACCTTCTATTATTAATAAAATTTGTATACAAAATTAATGTCTTACTTATTTGGGACTACTAGCGCCATCTAGTATACAGCGGTGCAATTTTCAAATAACACAGTATAGGTGGCGCTGTTCTATACGTAAAAATGGTACTACTTTACTACAACAGATGGCGCTAAAAGGCTTTGGCGCTAAAAAGGTTTCTCAAAGCTCCTGTTGAAGCGTAAAAGCTCACGGACTTGCCGAAAGCTTCGTTAATTAAGTACAAGTTTATTTAGCAAGGGAAAACCGTGAAGGAAAAAGTTCGGTTGTACTTGAAAAGTTACCTACTTGTTGTTTTAAAGTTTTTTGGTTGCCTGAAGCTTTTGTGGGGGCATGTTAAGTAGCCCACTGTTGACGAGTGCCGATGAGAGAAAAGAGGAGCTTTCGAGCTTGGAAGTTTTGGTTGAAATATGTATAAATAATGTATGCAAAATGACAAAAAAGAAAAAAAAAACTAGGGACAATTTGAACTAATTGGCGTAGTCCCTAATTAAGTAAAGCTTGCCCTTACACACACATACATAGATAAATACATACTTGAATACAGATATCACCTACGGCTCAAGCAAGTACAAACATAAGTAAGCATTCATCACACAAACTTTTTCCCTTCACGGGAATCGCACCCGGTACCTCTAGCTTCGTAATCAGGATAACTAAACACTCTTGTATCTGGTAGTCAGTTGACTATAAATATTATTAATTTAGGTATTTATTTATTATTATTTATTGAGATAATACCTAGTGCAAAACTAAATAAATCTCGTATAGTATAATTATGTCAAGACCTGACTTCTCTTGTCATTTGAAATAGCATAGTAAATATAAATATTAATAAATTATACGTATTATAATTAATTATATATTGCTGCCTTCACGTAGAATGTCAATTAGAACCCAAGGATCTAGAAAAGTAATGTAAAACAAAATGGATCTTTGTCGACATATAATATTCTTTTTTATAATAAAGCCGACAAACGGAAGTGGTTCCCTTGATGTTTAGTGACCACCGCCGCTCATGAACACCTACGGCACCATTAAGGCTTGCTAGCGCATTGCCGGCCTAAAATATACATCCAAACTTTTAAAATAGTCATACTGTACAGCTGATAGATATAACTGTACAGATTCGCATAGAACTGCGAAGAAACTATATTTTTGTATAATAAATTAATGCGTAAAAATACATAAGTTACATAACATCCACGACTCTGAAACACGAATAAATATTTTTAAAATAAAATACGATTGTAATAAAAAAATGTTCACAAAGTCAGATGTAATTTTACTACGCCATTTAAAAATCTACTATTAATATTATTTTCTAAAAAAACTTATATTTTAGTAACTTACGACGTTCATTTTAAATTTCCTAACTATATTATCAATGCAAATATCTGTCTGTCTCGTATCACAACAAGATACAAAATTCTCGCGGGCGAAAAGTAAACGAATTCTACCCTACCTTCTAACCCTAGTTAATCATAATTCCATATCCAACTTGAAGTTCTAATTTCACCTAATTAATATCCACACGCCATCCAGTTCAAAGGCTTCGCTTGATTTTATTCCAAAACTACCCGCGTGAACTTCCATTTAATTGAGGTACAGTCCATTTTGCGTTGTGAAAATGTCAGTATTCGATTGCGCAATTTTCAATTTTCGTTGCGCAATTTTCAGCGAACTCAAACTCGGACGGATAGGTAGTAACAGCGCGGGACAAACGTAATATTCTAAATTTGAATAAAACCCGCGTTTAGATGGCGCGAAATAGTGTAGTGTAGTGATGTTCTTTCAAGGAAAATATCGATAATGCTTCCTTGTATCGATTCTGAAACAAACTGTTTAAATGGATGACTGGATGATGGTGTGCCTGTATTTTTGGAATGTTAAGGATTTTTCTAAATTAAAACCCAATAAGTAGGAAACACTGTCTTATTTTTAGTCTAGGTTAAGAAAATTCTTTCTTTTGTCCAATCCGTAATGTGATCTACAAAATGAAGAATTTGTATATTTGCATGCTAATGTAAGCAGAGTTTGGTGGTTTGGTATTTGATTTCTTGTTACCAACTTATTGTAACCTATTCTCAGCAAATAAAGATTTCTTTGTTTCTTTCGATTTTATTAAAAGTATCTCGTTTTTAGGTAATTTTTAGGCGATTTCACCGGGGAAATGTTAAGCCAAAACTGTTTACAAATTTACAGGTAAGTAAAAATATAATAACAGTCATGTATGTCATGTTAGTATAAGAGAACATAATTAAAACCAAGCAAAATAATATCAGGCCATGCTTAGTATCTATAAGGTTACAATATAGCCGTACCAAACCAGAAACAAAATCTAATGTAACTATAAAAGAGTATTTTTAGTCATTTTACAATTACAATTTTTTCATATTAATATACACAAAATCTATTATGTTTACTATATAACCCTAAAAGTGTAAAGATTGTAATTGTTTTGCTGAAAACGTACCCGCAATCTTGTTTAATATCACCTAAATAATAAACATTTATACATAGAACTAACGTTTGATATAATTATTATTCGAATTTTTAAATAAATAAATAAAAAGCCATACATTTATTTATTTGGTATTAATTACAGTCGGTGAAAACGTTAAATGACGTAAGCGCCAAGTGTCATAAGGTCTCTTAAGGAGCTTTTCGCAAATATGTAACTAATTATGTCTCCAAATTAATCCTTCAATTTTAATCCATCGATACAATGTTACAAAGTTGAAAGTATGTTCTCATAACGCATACACTATCATTCATTCTAACGTGCAATGTCGTAACTTTGCTTCGCTCCATAAAAACTAACATTATTAACTTGAAAGGAGAGCCACTAAATTGCCTTTCACTGCCGTATATTGTAAGAAATATATTGCACAAGAGCCTTTTACTTATTTTCGAGCAGTTAAACAAGGGACTGTTGCTTTTTAAATTGGTATTGTAAAGCAATTTGGGAGTGAACATAATAATAGTCACTTAAGCGACTAATATTTAAATTATAAAAGTAATTTAATGGTATGATGTTTGAATGGAAGCCGTTAGGTATGGTATTGATTTTTATTAAAATAATAAAGAATGTTATGCCAGCTTGTTTATAGGGTACCGTAGTAAACAAAAAGCCTATATAAACAATGAGATCTCTTATTATTTAACTGTTTCGTTGTAATAGTTTGCTAAACTATAAATAAAACAACATAAAGTAAAGTATTACAACGATTTATTTATGCAAAAGTAAATCAAAAGAGCATGCGGGTGATCAGATGGGAAGTGAAACAATGACACCAATGAAATCGCAAATCTTTTCCCGTCCCATAGACAGTAGGCTTTCGGATCTCTTACTTACCGCACGAAACAGAGCAACAAGATTTTTTTTATTAAAATAGGAAGGCAAACAAGCAAATGGTAAAAGATCACCACCACCAATAGACACCTGCAACACCAATGATATGCAGATGCGTTGCCAACGCAACCCAGAGAGCTAAGATGGAATACTTCTTGTGCCAGTAATTTCACCGGCTGTCTTGCTCTCCACGCGGGAACACAACTGTGCAGGCACTGCTGTCTATGGCGCTGGTTTAGCGAAGAAATTGGTGGTAGCGATCCGCTCAAACCTTGTACGAGGTCCTACCACTCGCAGAAGCTATTCAATTAGGTATCTTTATTTTTCATTATCGACGTCGATAAATTACAACAACGCCCCGTCTCTACAGCACCATCTGTCGTCACTATCCAGTCGTGATGTTTCTCTGAATATTTGATTCTTTATTATCGTGTTAAATTTCGTCTGGCTGCTTACTTCGGCGAAACCGCGATTTACTATGTTTTTTTACAGTATCGACGTTTACTTTGACAGCATTTTTTACGCAAAGAAATCTTAACTCTGCACGTTTCGACAATGAAAGTGAAATAAAATGGTGTACGAGCTGATTTACCAAAAAAGTACAATATTTAGTTTTATTAAACCACGTACCCGTATCAAAGGTAGGTACGACGCTTTTTTATGCTAAATAGAATGCAAATGAGTACATACTCATTGCGTCTATACAGCTACATGCTCACATGAGCTGTATAGAATGCCGGCTAAAATTTACGCTCGCGTATTTTGATTGTCCTGCGACTGGCGAGCATTGAGCGCTCAAAAATCAAAAATCGACCCGCTCTGTTGCGCGGTCCTAATGATTTGCATGTGACACAACTAATTTCATGGAGTAGCAGGGTAATTTGTTGTAATTTGTTGATACGAACCTCTGCAAAGTGACGCTCGGATCTATTAGGTAGTTTTACATATGAAATTGTTAACAAAAATTCATTTATATAAACAACCAGCGGACGCCCGCGACTTCGTTCGCGTGGAAATAGTAGCCAATGTCCGTCAGGAATCAAGTGTAGCTTTCTATCAGGGAAAGATTTTTTAAATGGGTCCGTATCTAGTTCCAGAGATTACCCCCTACATACATACAAAGAAACAAAGTTTAACTCTATATTATTAATAACTAATAATAAGTATGAATTCTGAGTTTCATGATTTTAGAACCATCTTATAACTTTTGTCCATTTTTTTTATAGCCTAAGTCCTATTGTAGATATTTAAATAGATCTGTGAAAATTCTATATAAATCCGTTGAGCGGTTTTAACGTAATGCGCGTACAAACATTTTTGTCTCAACGATTTAGTTATATGTATAGATTTACAAGGTTGTAAGTTGTCTACAGTTGCGAGGTAGGTATCGCCACATTATTGCCCTCGCTTATTATAACCTAGTCGGCCAAATGAACAAAAGCTGAGAAGGCTAGCGGATCCGAGGTTTACGACGCCATGCCAAGCAGAAAGAAAATCGGAATGGTTTAAATATGGCCCATCAAATGCAGACGTGTGCGAATAAGTCACAACCCTACGGTTGGCAATAGCAAATGGATGGAGCGCTGGATTGCTAGATTTTTGAAGTTATTTCACTATTTTGCTACCTATCCCGCGGGATGATGTATGTGGGATGTATTTTAGGAAAGGAATACCCCAGTAAAATAAATTTGGAATTATATTTTGTTAGAGCAAAACCACGTACAAATATTTAGCATCATTTGCGCCTAAACAGAAATTTCCTTCTTTCTCAATCTCTCTTCCAAATTTAAACATTCAAATTATTTTATTCAAATATCCTTACTCTCTTACACTCGTTCAAATAGATCTTACGTTTTCTCTTACACTCCTTTCCACTCATCCTACATGTATTTTTGTATATTTCTACTTTGTACGGGCAGTTCTAGAAGTAGCTGAACATTTTAGTACCTTGTCGCTGTCAGTAATGCGACAAATTCGATCAACTCTCATTTCATACGTTACTACGACAAGGTTCTTAAGTGTTAAGCTACTTCTAAGGCTGACTGTACGCTGTGAGATTGCGGTAATAATACTGTAAAGCCAGCCCATTGATCCTGCAACCAGCAACTGGCGTTTTTTTGGCAACGCGCTGGCAATAAGCGCTAATCGTTTTCCATGCATAAAATCATCAATTTCAACTACCCAATAAAAAGGGAGAAATAGTCTATGCTCGAAAGGGATAGAAAAATCAACTTCATTATGTCTTGCTTTCGAAAAATGATACCTTCTCTTAGTACCAATTTTAATAGTCAATATTAATAAAATGAAGAGGTAAACTTTGTTTATTTGTATGTAGAAGGAATACGGGTGTTAGGTTTGTACGGGTGGTAGGACCTTGTGCAAGGTCCGTCCGGATCGCTACCACCATCTTTCTCGCTAATCCTGCCGCTAAGCATGCTGCTTGCACTGTTGTGTTCCGGCGTGGAGAGCAAGACAGCCGGTGTAATTACCGGTACAAGATGTATTTCATTTTAGCACTCTGGGTTGGCAACGCATCTACAATCTCGTTGGTGTTGCGGGTGTCTATAGGCGGTGGTGGACACTTACCATCAGGTGACCCACTTGCTTGTTTGCCTTCCTATTTCATAAAAAAAAACACTAATAGAAAGCAGCACTATCCTTGACGGACATAGGCTAATTATTTCATGCGAATGAAGTCACAGGCGTCCGCTAGTCACTTATATGTTCGGCTGTACCTACTTTTTAGAACACAATTCAACTTTAACCGCCTCTTCTATACCTACCTACTTACAATTTGCAAAACTCTAAAAAACCTTAAGCACAATTGAATACCATAAAAACTTTCGGAACAGGAAAAATTCAAAATGAAAATGGAATTACTTTTGTTTGCCTCCAGTGAAGTGGGAATAGAAATTGGAATCTAAAGTTAACTGTTCTGAAAGCGAATTTTGTAAGCTATTTAGCCTGAGAAAGTTTTTAACTGGTCTTGTTTAGGTTATTAGTTGGATGGTACGATTTTACCTGAAGTAAGTCGTTAAATTTTAACCTAATGTTGTCCTTTATAATTTGCTGTTAACGGTATTAAATATCCCATCAAAAACATAAATGTGAAATAAGAGCCAAGTTCAATATTTTTGTGACATATGCCTTGTTTGTTGTCTTCAACGACAAAAGAAGTGAGATCTAAATGGGTGCCAAGTGCAATGGTCAGTCCTGAAATTTATTTATGACAACATAAAATATCATTTCTTCTTATAACTTAGGATAGTATTTTTCAGCCTAAGGTCTGACTTGGCCAGTTCTCATATAGTGTTGTTGGCCTTCCTATTTCATAAAAAAAGGCGCACAAAACCCTAGATAATCGTGTCGATTTTTCACAAACATGATTTTAAAACAGAACTACTGAACAGTACTAGAGTTCATCTTGTTAAAACAGTGATGCTTGAAACTTGTCATTTTTCAACTCAACGAGTTGAACTTTGTGATAAAGTAATAGCTTTTGACATCATTTTAAATCGAGGTCATGGTTTATGCTAGGGTTGCAGTTATAGCTCGTTAAAAGTGCGAACGCGTTCTCAGTCATATTTGACGTTTCATTCCTATTGAAACGAAACGTCAAATGCGATCTTGAGTACGTCGCTGTACAGAAAGATCTAGTTATAATTAAAGCCTTCATGTAAGTGGTTCTTAGAGTTAGGTACGAAAAAGTTAAAAAGTAACCCTTTTGGTATGCCTGTCACTAGTGGCATATTTCAAACACTATTGTTAGTATCGATTTGTATTTGGTATAAGCTTAAAGGTTGCTTTCTCGAGCTTACTGCAAAAAAAAAAATAGTCTCCTTGCAAAACTTTCACCAATTTTATTCATGATATTGGTGCATGGGATAAATTACTATGTGTGTGCAAAATTTCAGTTTATAATTATTGTAATAGAGCCTCCATCGTAGTAGTTTGGAATACTGTCCATTTTTATAAAGGTATCATTTTAAATTAAAGGAAATAGAGGGCAGCGGTGTTCCAAACATTAGTCTAGAGGCAGGAGACTTAGAGACAGCTTGTCTTTATGCCAATACAAAACTAAAAAGTGTAAAGTTTTTAACATAAAACTACCGTGAGAGTCGGGCATATTAATAAAACGGATCACTCACGTATTTTTGGACCAGTCCATGGTCCTTCATCATGAGCCCCCACGGCGGTGGCGCGACGACGACTACTGCAGGCTCATGATTAAGGACTACGGACTGGTCAGAAACTGTCGGGCATTTTTCGACTTAAAAATACGTGAGTGATTCGTTTTATTAATGAGTCTAAAATAAGTGCTTTACTGCCTGCGAATAGAAATAGGATCCCTGTCGAGCTACACCACCCACACAGCCATAGGCTGTCACAGTATTATGGTTTTCGAGAAAAAGTGAGTGTGACGTACAGATAGAAAGACGGGTATAGCAAAATTGTAAGGGTCCCCAGCCTGACTACAGAACCCTAAAATGCAAATTAATAATGATTGCAATGAAAAAACGTTTGCACGTGGAACGCTAAAACTATTCCCAGTTATTCAAACCCAAAATAATGGAAATTCCATGCAAGTCCTATCCCGGAAATAATTCCCAAACTCCTGAAACTGGACACCATTTTGCATAATCCTAAACAGAATCGTGCTAGTCCCATTGCCTGTAGTTTACTGTCCGGAACAAACTTTATATTCGCATTCAACTTGTGGAATTATCAACTTTGCGTCTTTGTGTTACGTGACAGTGTGGATGTAGGGAGGGTTTGGTGTTCCGGCCCGCGTTTAAGTTTTTGATTTATAAGCATGCTAGGGCGCATTGCGGACTACAGGGGGTTCATAATTTGTTTTTTGACACTTTTCAGTTATTTAGTTTGCGGCTACACGCGCTTTTGTTAGTTAAATTTACAACGGGTATTTTTTTTAATCAGGCCATAGATCCACAGATTGGTTAGTCACAGTTTTCTTAGGAATAATTTCGTATATTTTCTCGACTAGTAGACATTGAAATAAAAGAAAACGGTTTTCATCGCGTGCATTGAATCAGATCTAATTCCTGACGTTTTAAGCCTCTTTTCAGGTCTCATGTTTACGAGCAAACTGTCAATAAAAGTTAAAAATACAATGTAACCAATTTTGAAAAAATAATTAAAAAAATAAAAAATATCATAATAACTTTTTATAATTAATTTCATAATAATAATACAGCAACTACTCATTTTTCATTACTATATGGGTGAACACAGTAGGCGAGAATTCAAATGTTGTGACTGTACCTAATGATACTCGTTTCATCTTTACGTACTGTTTTCATTAAAATTGTCTGTTTTTCCTTCAAAAGACTTGATCTTTTTCTTGTAAACAAACAAATTAAGAACAGAACAGTTTTTTAAAAGCAAGTTTAAATAATTTCCGCTCATCTCTCACCACGGCACCACACCGGCCACGTACGTGTCTTGCACGCGGGCGCCCTGCCTTGCGTTTCGTGATACTGAATAGTAATCAGACGCGTAACCTTTTAACATATTTAGGGCGCGATACATGAATACATGCGTCCTTTTATGAGAGACGAGTGTCGAGATTTTTTAAGTACTGTAGAAAAAACAACACGCTGTAGTTTTTTTTTATGAAATAGGAAGGCAAACAAGCAAGTGGATCACCTGATGGTAAGTGATCACAACCGCCTATAGACACCCGCAACAATAAAGGGATTGCAGATGCGTTGTCAACCCAGAGGGCTAAGATGGAATACCTCTTGTGCCAGTAATTACACCGGCTGTCTTGCTCTCCACGCCGGAACACAACAGTGCAAGCACTGCTGCTTAGCGGCAGGATTAGCGATCAAGATGGTGGTAGCGATCCTGATTTTTTTGGCTGTATCGATACAAGTCGGACTTAGAGTGAGGACCACCTAAACAAACTGGAACAAATTACCTTGCTACTCCGCGAAACCTTCTTTTTTTGGTTTCGCGGAGTAGCAAGGTAATTTGTTCCAGTTTGTTGATATGGACCTCCGCAAAGTAACGCCTGAATCTAATAATTATTTGAGGACCACCTTTTTTTTTTGGAAGGACGTGCCTCGGATGGCTTTGTCAGCTTAACCAGAAGAGCGCTCGGCAAGGGGAGTATTACTTAGCATGCCAAAGAATGCTCCTATTGAGCCGACCTCGAACTTTGGACGCTAAGGAGAAATTCTAGCAAATTACTTTTATGCTACGGTCGGTTTGGAAAGACTAACGTTATGACTGAGTGAGAAGAACCGCCAAGAAACTCAGTCAGTTTGTTGACGTTGACCACCGGTACCTGGGGAGTGATTCTCTGAGCTCAACAGCGATGAGCTCGACGCTGGGGCAGCGCCCTGTCTTGCTAGCACGTACGCCATTCGTTCAAGTAGCGAACGGTCGTACTGTTAGATCTTGATGATGCCTCGTATAGAGGCGAAACGCGCGTCGATCGTGTAGTTTTAGTGTTTAGTGGTGGTGGTGTGTAGTTGAGTCTGTGTGATATATGTTGTTTCGTGTGGAAGCGGAGGCGGGTGGGTTTTTGCATGAAAGTGTATATATATATATATGTGTGTGTGTGTGTGTGTGTGTGTGTGTGTGTGTGTGTAGGTACGTCGCACAGACGCAACTATTTTGCACGAGCCCAGCACTGGTTTCGCGGAGTAGCAACGTAATTTGTTCCAGTTTGTTGCTCTGGCACGCTAGCTCGAGTGAATGGGGACAGAGCGATGCTTCGACGTCGAGTTAGGTAGGTGATACTATTAGAGATCAACAGGTAGGTAGGTGATGCTATTAGAGATCAACAGTGCAGACTCCTTATTAATATTAATCATCATCCGCATCCGCAATGAATAAAGCTAAACGTTAGGCTTAGTTTCCTGTGAGGTTTTGTCACTAGTGGCGTGGAAAGACATTTGGGAATGCGTGAGTAAATCAGAGTTATTTTAATACCGTCGCTTTTAAATTATGGCTTGATTGCTCTCAGCGTAGGATTTGTTTTATATAAAAGGAACTGGTTCTTTTTGCAACTTTATATCGCTTATAAACACGAAAAGATGATCTATTTACAACAATATTGCACTTTTATGCCAATTTTGCTTGTGAGTGGAATACTCTATTCTGTTTATCTCTAAGGTCCGTAGTTATAAATCGTTCTCAAGTACAGCAACGTACTGAAGATCTCATTTGTCATTTTGTTTCTACAGAAATGAAACTTACTACAGAACTGTCTTTAAATACGAGTATAGGCCTTAAACACCTATTCCAACTCACACATGCATAGTATTTGCTCCCGTCAACACGCCAGGGTCCTTTAAATAATATTTTGTCTAGATGAAAAATCTTATTCGACTTCAAACCGAGTACTCCCAGCAAATTGGATCCTACGAAATAATTTCTTCCTCTCACAAAATATACATATTTTGTAACCATATTCCTGCACGATTTTTCTGCGACAACAGGAATACCAATTTATTCCTACACTCGGGTGGGACCTTAAGCTAAGGCCATACGAGTTGTAATTGCGTGGCGGTGTGTCTATTAGCGTGGGATTGGATTTGCTCAATATTGCATTTGAAATTTTGTTCGTGTTTGGCAAATGTGCTGGTTGCTAAGCTAACTCCAAAATAAAGGTTGGAGAGGAAATAATTCTACCAGTCGAGATCGCAATTTTGCTGCCGCGAGATTTGAATGTCCGAAAATTAAATTTACACGATACTGCTCGTAAAATACTCCTACTGGTCCGTTAGGATCGCTACCACTATCGTACTCGCTAATCCTGCCGCTAAGCAGCAGTGTTTGCACTGTTGTGTTCCGGCGCGGAGAGTAAAACAGCCGGTGAAATTACTGGCACAATATGTATACCAGCTTAGCCCTCTGGGTCGGCAACGAATCTCCTAACTCCTTGGTATTGCCGGTCTCTATGGGCAGTGGTGATCACTTACCATCAGGTAGCCCACTTGTTCATTTTCCTTTCTATTTTATATTAAAAAATGTTTGTCATTGTCTGGTTACACTGTCGGCCAAAAAACTGCTTAACCACAATTGAATGAAACCTTCCATAATGCCTTTATTGGACCTAAGTACAATAATGTTCTCGACCAATCAAAATACGACTGTAGTTTTATAATGATACTTAAATGACCAATCAGAATGCATCATTTTGTTTCTCAAAGGCAATGTTTGATGTACCGCATAGCCCCTCTAAAAACAGAAGGTTGTTTTTAGTTCCACTCAATCTCTATTAAATAAAAAATATCATCCAAATTTATGTTACTTACGGAGAATGTTATACATAAACTTTTCTTGAAGTTTTTAGTTCGTTGTCTTCACAATTTCATAAAAAAAAATACAATTCCCTAACGGACTAATTAAGTCAAAATACACAAAAAACCAGATCCGGGAAGCCAGTCTGATAAACTTGTAATCCATAACCATTTCGTATATTATGTCAATGAAAAACTGTAAGTGGCTGGCTAAATAAATGTCTGGTCAAATGCTTCCTCATCTCTTAAAGATGAACCACCGATTTAGGAGATATTTCTCAAATAAACTCAAAGAAGTTAAATCAGATTTCAGCCAGCTTTTACCACCGAGCCGGATAAATCTTCGTCCATGATTTGGTATGGGAAGAGCAACCGGAAATTCGACGAGAAATAAAAATGATACGTAGAATATAACTTTAGAATATACTAGAAGACCTGAATGTGAGCGAGAAAGTAATTAAAGCAGTTGCTCAAGTAAGAAAGAGATAGAACTATTTGCAGACGAGACGCGCTTTACAAAGTTACAGCCTACAAGTCGCACCTCTGTACTGGGGCTGACGCTTTTAAGTTGCTGCGTGTGGGAATGAATACGAGTTATACGATAAACAGAGAGACATATAGTAGGACGCTTCTAATACGTAAACTTCGTCTTTGTTAGAAGATAGTCTTCTGTATGTGTACTATTCTTTAGTTTGTAGTAAAGTCAGCGCCTCTAGCGGAGCGTATCCGCAACAAAATGTTTCCTTAGTAATTAAAAACTGAACGCTAACGTGTTCGATACGTTTGTTGTGACCTCAGTACCCTTACCATGAGTACAGTGCACCTAGCACGAATCTTCTCGAACCGCGTTAACTCGCTACGTAACTCAGTGCGTCTCTTTCTAACTAGCCCAGTAGGAGAGAGACGCACTGAGTTACGTAGCGAGTTAACGCGTATCGAGAACATTCGTGCTAGGTGCACAGTGCATCTAGCCGTAACCGTACTCGCAAGCGACGGCGTAAATGATTTGTATGGGGAATTGTACAGCGCCTCTAACGCTCACTTAGAGAACTAAAAATCGCTAGTATGAGTTCAACGGTAAATTACCTATCGTAATCTAAGCGCTAGTGACCAAAGTTTTATAGCTGTTGCTGTAGAATATTGGTACCACGCATAGACTTACTATTGAGAAGACTAACGCCGAGCGTGTCTCCGAAAGGGACAGCAAATACACACACATGAATATTTAGGGTTACCATCTTTAAGACAGTTTTCCCTGGGGTCATTTACGATGTCAATAAAAAAAAACAATATTTTTATTAATTGAAAAAAGAAGAATTACTTTTGGAAAATGTTTTTAATAATTAACAGGAATTTATAAAATCACTCTTAATAATCATAATAATGGTTAGTTAGTCTCGACCAACACCTCAAGAGACTCTCGCTAGAAGGTTGGATCAAGGGTCAGATACAGAAGGCGGTACTCGTGGACACGTCACGAATAGTCAGGAGATTCCTTACTCTGCAGCCCTAACCACGGTAGCTTGAGCCCTGCCCCGCTGCCGGCGGCACTCTAGGTTAGGTTTTTATAATGTTTGTATATTTTGTATTGATATTGTTTTATTACTTTTTATAGAAATATTGTAAAACTTAACCTAAGATTTTAAATAAATATACAAGAATAAAAATGGTACCTAATTGTATTGGTAGTAAAAAAGTTGGAAATAATTATGTAGTAAACCCACACTGTATCAATAGATTTCCGTCAAAGTGTTAACAACACATTCTGGAAGATTCCAGTAGGTGCAATCCATGATTCCCGTATATGTGGTTCGTGGGGGAATCTGAAAGTTAAATCCAGAATATACTTCACGGGGCTTCATTTCATACAGCATTTGAGTCGACCGCCGAGTTATACTAGTGCATATTTTATCTGTGTACTAGTGTTTTATGTCGTAAAATAAACGATTAATGAATCAAAATACTAGACTAACATGCTTTACGAAATAGGGTCCTGTATAAGTTTTTTCTATACCAATATTTCATCAACGTACTATTTACCCCTTAACGTGGGGTAATATTCGTGGGAAAAAGTGACAACACTGAGTTTTAAGGTTATGTAAAAAGCACCAACTAAAAATGCATAAAACAGCTTTTATTTGATCTTGAAACACGTTAGGATGTGTATGTAAAGCGGGAAGAAACCACACAAGATGAAACATCTGTTCTAATAAGTCAAATAAGATCAAATTTTTAATAACTTCCGAGTGAAAAGATAGTTCATCAATTTTCGATTCACTGTCACTTTTGCAGCCTAAAACAGAACATCGCACCATTCTGCAGACTCGTTATACTGTTCTTAACGCCTGTACAAAAAAATAGTCCACGTAATTTTAAATAAACCGGGCACTTTTTGTAATTTTTTCCGGTGACATGGACTGAACTTGTCACAAAACGTCAAAGTCTGTTTAGCATAGAAGTATGCTAAGCAAACTTAACCTTGAAAAAACTAAACATGCCATGAGGGACAAAACATATCAAGCTCTGTCTCTTTTTTTCACAAGCAAATTCATATTTATATCTTATTCTTGTGCGAGTGAAAAGGAAGACTTCCAGCTTTCTATAGCTTTCTCTTTCTACGGTACCACGAGTCACAAATTTGACACATGTCATCGAAAAACACCGTATCGACTATGGTTAACTCTTTCACTGACAAATGGGAGAGTATTTAACCGCTATCAACTGTAGTAACGTAATACGCATTTTCGATAGAAACTCATGGTAATGGTACAGAGCCCTTAGTGTAAGTTTCCTGTCAAACAAACGTCTCAAAAGCGTTAGCGATGACTTCTTAATGGTATGGAAACTGTTGCAGACTCTTTAGTTCTGTGACTTCTTTTTAATTTACTTTTTTAACCCTTTTGAATATGTCTTTTATTGTTTCGTTTTGATTTGTATTATCAACTTGTCACTGAGCAGATCCTTGATTTCCTACATTATAATCCTTTAAATTCATCAACAGGTGGTATTATTTCATTTAGGATTTCCGTTCATACATTTCTCTCGTTTTCAGAAACAATTCGTTGCAAATACGCTCTGCCAGAGGCGCTGTCTTTGCTTCCATAGTAATTGAGAAGTTAACTCTTAAGCATTTGTTGCGTTTATTGTAACAAAAACTTACGTTAGACACTCAGGATTTTGCCAAAAAACTTACTCTAAGGGCTCATGTCTTGTTCCAAGGCAGCTCACTTTAGTATTTATGGAGTTTCGCATTATTTTGGCTCTTATAGAACTTGTGACATTCAAGATTAATGAGTTATCTAGCCATTAACGTCACCAATTAATTGAGGCGGCAATTTGTGTCTATGTCGCCGCGTATTATCTGCAGAGGTCAAGCGGTAAATTTACTATTGCAAAGATCTATGTTAGAATTCATAATGTCCCTAATCAGGGCAGGTCATGTCATCTGTGGGGTTGGAGCTTTTTAAACTTTACTAAATATAAAGGCAAACAAACAATGCGTTGCTAACCCAGAGGGCTAAGATGGAATACCGATTGTGCCAGTAATAAGGACTGGGCGTTGTGGTTATCTTGGTAAGCGTGTTTGTTTGTTTGTAAGTAGGGAGTAATCTCTGGAACTACTGAACCGATTCCAAAAATTATTTCACTAAACGAAAGCTACGCTATCCCCAACGGACATAGGCTACTAATTTTACGCGAACGATGTCGCGCGCGTCCGCTAGTACTATGTAAAGAAAGAAGACAAAGAAGACTGTCATTTAAATGTATAAAAGCAAAATTTCAGGTGGTTGTATTCCTTTTTATTGCTGAATTTTAATTAAAGTATACTTAAAAAAAGGCTTCTGCATGCACCTTTACTGTAGTTTTATGAAATGTGCGTGGAATGCAGCAGAGAATTCCAAATTTAAAATTTCCAGGTGCATTTGCATAGCAGCTGACACTGGCCATTTCCATTTCCATTCTGTTATCTACCCCGACCGGGTGCTGGCAGGCGATAAAATTTAAAAACCGAACAGTTAGGGCAGACCTGAAGACTTGGCGGCCAGTAACAATTAGGTTTCTTTTTTATCGTAATAGACTGGTGGAAGTTACTGAGCGAAATTCAGTAAAACCGCATTTCTAATTCCTATATTCAGGGCCCAAGTTCATAAACGCAATAGGTGACAGTGACAATTCGCCGTACATTACTGTGTCGACAAGTAACGCTACAACTTAACATCATAGTGGACCTGCAATGTTTACCGAATTATCACTGTCACTTTGGGCCAAGGTAACATTCAATGTGCATTACATTCCGATTGTACCCTTACGAACCTGGGATTGCAAGTAAATAATAAATATCTTGCAATAATTTGCACCAAATACTATGCACTCCTAACGCCATCTAGTGACGAAAAGAATCACTACATTAGAGACCCAATTGTCTAATAGATGTCGTTAGTGTCGAAACTAAACAGTCCGTCGTAGTTGGTCGATAAGTAAAAACTATTTCGCATGATCTTTTATTTAAACCTACTACTACTTAGGTTTTGGGGTTATGATGTAAATTGTTAAGTGCATTTTCCATTTTCGTTCGTGTCGTCATTGCCCATTAGTTTTTATTAGTTTAGTATTAGTTTAGTAATAGGAATCCCGAGGGTCCCACTGAAAATCAGCGTCTCGGTTTACCGAGGCAATATGCTAAGTGGGGCCCTTTTTGATTCTATTCAACATAATGTTTAGTTTTTTTTTAATTCTGTCCATGTTGTGTGTATTTGTATGTTTTATGTTGAATAGTTTTACAATTCTTTTTTCTTTTTCTTCTTTCTAGTTATATTACGTGGATGAGAGGAGTTATCTACACTTCTGTACTAATCTACATCTACACTAATGGAATAAGGAGGTAAACTTTGTTTGTTTATATGTAGGGGGTAATCTCTGGAGTAAATGAATGACAAAATACTTAAACTTGATGGCAAATATTCTTGAAACTATTTCAGTAAAAATTTGGAATTTATGTTGAAATTTTTTCGATTTTCTTTTTGTATTTTTTTTATACATTCAAATTAAATTTAAAATGCCAACACAAGGAAAATTAGGATAATGGCAGGACTCGAACCTACAACATCAGCATTCCGTGCCGTACTTGGGATTTAGTTATTAACATCATTTCCTTTTTAAAGTCGCAAATTATTCGCCATTTTAATAACATTTGGTTTTTGTTGTCAATTTTTCATTACTTAATTAGAAATGTCACTAAAAGTATGTAATGAAATCTTTTTAATAATATTTTCTCGTTTTATAAAAACGTGTTAAACGTCAAACGAAACTATTTTGATTGTTCTGATACCGTGGAGTCGTTATTTTAAAAAAAAATTAACACGCTTTGATGCGACGGTTGACTAGCTGTGAAACGAATAGCTTTAAAAAAGATTTCAGTGTACTCGTGAAAAACTGTTTTTGGTCCAAAATGTTTTAGTGGCAAAAGTGCGAGATTTCACGCCCAAAAATTCTAACTGCAAAACGGCGATCAGAGTTTAGATTTTTTGTCACATGTTTTCAATAATTTCTTAGTTGGTATATTGGCAAAACATGATAATTGATACTGTGAAAAGGTTTCGCATCTTAAAGTGGAAACCTTTAGGCGGGTCATAATACTACATTATTATGACTGTTGTCACCACATGTTATTTTTTTAATAACAAATACACATAATATACCTAACATTTCAACATGTCTGAAGCAAACAGACATGTGGCTTCCGCGATGGTAAGCAATTACCGCTGCCTATAGACGCTTGCAACTCCAGAGTTATCACCCGCGTTGCGTAATCAGGTTATTTGTTACTGTAATTTCATATTCTTATTTTCGGGGCAGCGCGTTGTAACCGCTCGTCCAAATAACTGTGTTAAAATTGGCGGAAAAAAACTAAATTCACAATTTTATTCAATCTGATATGCCTGGATGGCCAAAAACATAATTTATGTACAGTCAAGGAATTAAATTTCCAACCCACCTAAGGTTCAATAGCATATAGCAAACTGTCACTATAAGAGCTATAGAGCAAAACGTTAGTTTGACATATCGACCTTAATGCATTGCGAATGTCAGACGACATTTCAACGAAATGGGTAGGGAATTAAATTCCTTGACTGTACCATTCAAGAGTTTAAGAGGATACGCGAGTGTCGAATCATTTAAAAAGTTAGGTATTTCAAAAAGTATTGCATATCGCGTTTGCTCTTTATATCACGCAGTTAAAATTGCTATAATAATATTATTATAATGTATCTTGAAATTTTTGAATTTATTTGAAATTATCCCGTCTTGCAATGACGATCTCTGACCTTAAATGATAATTAGGAACAATAATACTTTTGATTTATTTTCAAAAGTGACACATAGTTAAGTTTCTTGTCAATATTTTCTCAACAGGAGTGCGATTTTTAATCTCACCGGGTGACTAAAGCTCGCCAAAATGGCCGGTTTTCATAGAAATGCCGCCATTTTGGTGAGTTTTAGTCACCTGGTGAGATTCAAAACTTGCATTTGAATCTAACCGGGTAACTAAAGCTCACCTAAATAGCCGTTTTTCATAGAGATTCGGCCATTTTTTTTAGCTCTAGTCACCTGGTGAGATTCAAAAATTGCACCCAGAGTTTTTTTCGAACCGGTAACAAATTTTGTGACATTCATAAGTGCTTCCTATATGTATAAGGTTAATAAAGATATTTCGACTTGACTTTTACTTTCCTTAATCTTTAATTTAACACACTTATGACTGTCGACCTTCAAAAAGCGTACATTACCAACGGCTCCATCAATCCGTAACATTTTCTATGTATACCAAGTACTTGGCAAGAGTTTCGTCCCTACCGACGCGCTCGACTTGGCAAGTGGTTTACCGAATTCGGCCAAGTTTGGCCGAGCTTCTGATAAGTTTATTAGTTAAGATACAGATTGTTTGCGGGTTGGCCGTGTAATACACGAGGCGAGGGAGCTAAGAAACGTGGAGGTTTCGTTAATATTATAAGAGAGAGCTGCCACTGAGGCTCCCTGTGACGATACTAGTGGTTCGCCCCGTCTCTGCACGAATACAATTAAGATCTAATACACATGAAAACCTTTCATAAAAAAAACTCTATATGACAGTGACAACAGTACCAAAATCCGTTGAGTGGTTTAGAAGGAGATGGCGGCCGAACATACACTATAAATTTAGGAGAGACAGGCGACTTGATTTTATACTATGTAGTGATAGCAAACTCACAACCCTAAAAACAACGCTATTCAGCCTGCACTTACGCATTTGTTATATATATTATTTTTGGCCCTCCTTTGCACATATTCTATCGCCACATCCACTTTGATGGATGGTGCCTTGAATTATCCTGGTGCAGAGTGACCGTTAACAAAGAGTTTATTTTCACACAATATTTTTTAAGCATCCTCGCCACACATAATTTTTGACAAAAAACTACCGTGAGACTTGGACATATTAATACAAACAGACCACTTACGTTTTTAAAGTCGAGTAATTGTCCGACATGTTTCGTCGTCGGCACGCCACCGCCGCGGGGGCTCATGATTAAGGACCACGGACTGGTCCGAAACATGTCGGGCAATTATTCGTCTTCAAATACGTGAGTGATCCATCTGTATTAACATTCATAATCTTTGCTGTCGTATAGTCCAATCTTAGCTGGTGTTCAGTACCGAAGTGACCTGTGAACACCCCAATTAGGTATCGGAGTTGTCTTCTGCTAACTTTAAAGAGTTTCTTGGTCCAGCGTGGATCAACGTATTCTTATAAGACATGGCACTTTAGGTGCCTAAGGCTTTCCACTCTTTTTGGTGTGCTTGTTACCCATGGCATTCATCAAAAGTCGACTTAACCTATTATCTAATCTAGGGTCTTGGCGTGTCAAATTCGGATAGTTTAAAAATGGTAACCACTTTCGATGTCCGAGATTCTTCTATTGATGCGGAAATAAAGTCACAATGGTGGCAGAAAATCCTATGTCAACTGCGCAGTAATGGTATAAATGCCCACTCCAAGATTTCCTTAGTGCGACCCACTGTTCTTAGAGTTAATACGATTTTAGATACTTTTATAAAGACTCCAGTTTGTTGCAAGCCTGTTAGGGAAACTCGGGAGTTTATCGCATTAGTCCCTGATTATACTTAATCTGCTCTGATTTACATTTCAAACACGTTTTATTCAAAATAAGTTGAATGAAGGACGAGAAAAGTTGTTTTTGTTAAAGAGACGAAAGGGCAAAAGGCAAATCAGATACATCGGAGATTAGGCACTGATTCTGAATTCAACTGATTTGTACGTGGGTGAGCTATTTAAAAGGAAATAGTAAAAACTGATGGATGTGTATGCTGATGATTGTGTGTATGCCAATACGTATAAGTTAACTCGTCATCGTGAGTACAATGTTTTTGATTTTGAACCAAATTGCTAACCTGACACGATAGGATTTTTGAGTGGAAAATAACCAAAGCATTTTTAACCACCATTTTTTGTTATAAAAATGTTTGTTTATGATTTTAGATCTGAAGGACTCGACAAGGCTTCTGTGACAAGGAGGAAAAATTGCTTGTTTCTTGGTGAAAAATAATTAGTCAAGCGTAAGATGGGTTCATTACAAAAGGTTCTGGTATTTTTTAACTAAAATATCTGTTTTCGCGGAGTAGCAAGGTAATTTGATCCAGTTTGTTGATATGGACCTCCGCAAAGTAACGCCTGAATCTATTAATTGTTTAAAATATCTATCTGTGTGTGGCCTTTAAGAACTGTTAAATTTTTAAACCTCTATTTAAAGCACAGGATCGGAATTGACAGATAGAAATGAATACAGTTTTGTTTAATGAAAGCTTAAATTTATAGTCCATAGTTTTGAGGCTCAAAACCATGGGTTAGAAATGTTAGTTTTTAATACAAATTTGAGATGTGTTTGACTATTGTACACCCATTTTTTTTGATAGATTTGTTTTCATGAGCCACGAGAGGTATATGTAGAGATTATACTAGTGGTGCTCAGACTTATTGAGGCCCCTCAAAGGCAGATATGATCAAAAGCAGGCATTACAAATTATAATCAACCAAAGTTTACCCAAAAAGTAGGGCTTTATTCGTCTGTCTGGTAATTCAAGATGGATTCCGTTAGGTATATACTATCTTTGTTTTTTTTTTATTAAGCAATTCATAGGCCATTGAAGAACGTTGTCGCAATGTGTCATCGTTGAGATATTATGACATTTACTCAGAAGACATCATGACATTTTTATGGATTTTGAATCAAATCGGTTGACTGTAAGTAAGATTTGAAATTTTCGTTCTCTCTATTGATTCACTGGCGGACGGCGCCCCTAACGTCAAGGAGTCGCATGTGGCCCGCGGGCCGTGGTTTGTGCGTACCTGCCTTATACCATAACTCCTATTGAATAAATCCCTATAGTTACTCTGTAAAAAAGTACAATGACATCACACAAACACACTTTTTATTTTCGTTTTAAATTGTTATAATTTTGTTTTTCCCCGCTTTCGTTTTATTTTATTATTTGATCATTGCCTAATTGCAGCTTTTGTCATTTTTCACCAATATGATTTTATATTATTATTGTGACTTTTGATTTTTTTACTTTTATATTTCTAACATTTTTATTTTTAGTTTATTGTAATTATGACATTTTTTAGATTCAATTCTGGATATTTTATATTATTATAATTTTATTGATTATCTTGATTACGTTTTATGTTGACGATCTTTTTGTGAATTGGTTATGTTTAGACTTTTTTAACTTAATGAAATTTTCTATGTGAAATAAAGTAATCTATCTACATTATCTATCTACAACAAGACTTGTTGCAATAATATTATGTTTTTATTATTTTTGTTTTTGATTTCATTTATTTCATAGATTCCTAATTTTAATTGATATGCAATGATAACAGAAACAAAATCTTAGGCATCTGGCAGGGTTTTTTTATGAAATAGGTAGACAAACAAGCAAGTGGGCCACCTGATGGTAAGTGATCACCACCGCTTATAAAAACACAACACCAAAGAGATTGCAGATGCGTTGCCAACCCAGAGGCCTAAGATGGAATACCTCTTGTGCCAGTAATTACACCGGCTGTCTTGCTCTCCACGCCGGATCACAACAGCGCAAGCACTGCTGCTTAGCGGCAGGATTAGCGAGCAAGACTGTGTTGTCCTTGCAATTATTTAAATTTAATAATTTGAATGATCAAGTGTTGAGTCATTAAAAAAAATCAAAAGGAAATTCGGTCAAAAAAAATTACATAACTTATATTAAACTTAACAGCCCCCAAAAGATTTGCGGTCACAGTCACAGGGGTCCCATAAGTAAAGCGGACCCCTCTCTTAGTCAGCAGTTAAAGTTGGTTTTATCGGTCCTACAGAACCTTAAAACAGCCGACGCAATTCAGCAAAATAATAAAGGCGCTTGGCACCCCGCCATGCTAGGCGCATAGATTATGGCATTGCGACCTTCAGACAAATTTGAACGAAATACCTACAAATAATTAATTTCGTCTGTTTATCATTTTGACTTGAAAACTACGCTGATTTTACAAACAATCTGCTTTTATTTTAATGTTGAAAAACTTCGAGCGCTTTCAGACTTCAAATAATTAATAGATTCAGGCGTTACTTTGCGAAGGTCTATATCAACAAACTGTAGCAAATTACCTTGTTACTCCGCGAAACCATTGCTGGGCTCGTGCAAAATAGCCGTCTGTGCAACATATATAATTATATTTTTTTTATTATTATGTGCAATAAAGAGTTTACATACATACATACATATATTCATGCAAAAACCCACCCTCCTCTGCTTCCACACGAACCAATATAATATAAAGGAGTAAGCAACGTAATTTGCTCCAGTTTGCCGCTTTCAGACTTGCTTTTTTTCTG
Organism: Ditula angustiorana; assembly: GCA_963691745.1. NCBI lineage: Eukaryota > Metazoa > Arthropoda > Insecta > Lepidoptera > Tortricidae > Ditula > Ditula angustiorana. The sequence goes on from OY829495.1 coordinate 7,064,628, forward strand.
CGCGAATAAGGGCGACTTTTGACACACGCAGCTCGTAACAGCGTTGATAGCATTGACGCACTTATTATAAGCTAATCAGAATCCATATTGCTACTGACTGATCTATCGTATAGAGCGAACACACCAGAATAAGCGCGTGTACAAACAGCAACAAACTTAACTTAAGTATAGTCGACCAAGAATTTGCTTGACCACTTTTGGACCGTATTACAAAGGGATAAGGTTCAAAAGTGGTCAAGCAATTACTTGGTCGACTATACCATCAAAGAGGGAACTAATATTAATAAATACTTACTTACTTACTGAGTAAAATGATAGCTACAACTTTATAGTGCATGTTATGTGCTTAACTTTCAATAAATTACACTTCCTTGCAGTTCTTTGTATGCGTCTTTGAATTAAACCTGAACCCGTAGCCTCAAGCTTTATATTCAGGGTTACGAACCACTAATATAAATTTAACAAACTGGAACAAATTACCTTGCTACTCCGCGAAACCAGTGCCGGGCTCGTGCAAAATAGCTGCGTCTGTCGATCGTGTAGTTTTAGTGTTTAGTGGTGGTGGTGTGTAGTTGAGTCTGTGTGATATATGTTGTTTCGTGTGGAAGCGGAGGAGGGTGGGTTTTTGCATGAACATATATGTGTCGCACAGACGCAGCTATTTTGCACGAGCCCGGCACTGGTTTCGCGGAGTAGCAAGGTAATTTGTTCCAGTTTGTTGATATGGACCTCCGTAAAGTAACGCCTGAATCTATTAATATAAATTTGAAAAAAAAAAACTATACGGAGTTTTTTGTGGCATTTCCAGTTAGATAGATAGATAGATTAGATTACCTACCTCTAATTACCTACTTATACCTTCCTTACATACCTCTTGTTGATTGCATTGAACCCCTTTTACTTAATTTAACCTCTTAACCTTATAATGTCAAACAAATGAATAATTAATGCTTCAATTTATTAATAAACATCTGCCCGGTAAACTTTTGCGTTCTTGTCCTTGGCTGATATCATGCAAAATGAGCCAAGTTTTTAGTTAACTAATTAATTCTGGCGCACGCCGTTATCTGCCCGCGGTGCCTGTTGCCGCGTGGCGGACGGCGTTATGCAACTTTAGCCAAGAATATAAAACAGGATTCATGCTATAGGAGAACCAACCATCACATAGATTTGATTACGTGGCAGGAATGGATTTGTTTCTTCACATGAACTGTAGTAATAGATTATTTTTATTCGAGATAAGCTTTTGATTATGATCCTAGATTTGCCGTGTCATATTATCTCATTAAAGCGATTGCCACTTAACTATGCAACCCTTTGACAGAAAAACCATACCACTAGAGTCATGGTTACACATTAAGTTACATTTATTAGTATAAGTTCCCTTACAGTATCTTCACTCACTGTAAGAGCGTTGGTCTCTACAGTAGTTAATATTTACACGTAGTAGAAAAAAAATTGGTACAAGGTGATTACTAGGGATAAGTTCGCCATTGTATCTCTGTTTAACATTCACATGTTTTATACAATAAAAAATTACGTAAATACATAATTACTGAGGATCGTTGGTAACCTTGCCACTAAGCCATTGTAATTTAAAGTAATTATAACAAATAGTATCTTTGAGTATCAAGTTTTTTTTTTACGAAATTACCCTTAATAGCAAAAAACTGCATCTCTTTGAATTTCATGTCAATATATTATCATCAGAGGCTTTTTCCAAACCTGTGGTCAATTTAATGGCATTCACAAGTGCTTCCTGTAAGCCTAATCTGAATAAAAATATTCTAACTTTTGAATAATAACGAAGTCATTTTGCAGTTTTGCATACTACCATCCAAGGACCAAACGTTGAGTTACGTCTTTGCGTCACCATCGTGCTCTATCGCGAGAAGATCCCAGCAATTATATGTAGGCGTAAGCGCAGCGCGGAGCTTTGCATGAACTATATCAAGAAGCATACATAGTATTAAATACCACTTTTGGATAACTACTATACCACTAGAAGAGCACTTAGAGTGCTTAGAAGAGTATTTAGAATAGAATAATAATAATACATAGCGTAGTATACAGAGTGTTAGGTAACGAGTGGACAATCCGTGACGTGCTGATAGGGGTAAGGAAATCGAAAAAAACCGGTCAAGTGCGAGTCGGACTCGCAAACCGAGGGTTCCGTTCAAACGTTCTAATACTTCTAAACTAGATGGCGCTAGGAGTCGCTATAATGCAACTTTTTTTTTCTGATGTAACTACAAATTTACGGATTTGGCTTTTTTTTCGTTTATTTGTGTTGTAAGATCTTGCCTCTTACCAAATTTATGGTTCTAGGTCAACGGGAAATACCCTCTAGGTTTTTCGGCGGTATTTTTCGATTGCGTTGACTTAAAACTTTGATTTTTTCACGGCTCTAAGGGATTGCAGACTTGAGCATTTGCTATGAATTTTAACTCAATACCTCTACGCGTTCCGGAAAAAATGGTCTTGACAGAAAGACAAACAGACAGACGGACAACAAAGTGATCCTATAAGGATTCCGTGTTTCCTGTTGAGATACGGAACCCTAAAAAGGTAGGTTTAGTGAAAGTGCCACCGTTTTTCAGATATCTTTATCTTCTTTATTTTAATCTTTACATAGAATAAAGTAAAGTTGCGATTTTTCCTTACTGTCCGAAATTCTTATAGTATTCGTATATCTTCGGCTGCCTTTTCCTTCTAAACCACGCAGCAGATTTTGATGCGGTTTTAACTGTCATTTAGAGTTTTTTTTAAGAAAGGTTATTATGAAATTTTTTTGTAACCGAAATTTCTTTCGATTTTTATTTTAAATGTTTTTAACATTCAAATTATTAAATCAAAATTGTAATGACAACACAAAGAAAAATTAGGGCAATGGCAGGACTTGAACCTGCAACATCAGCATTCCGTTCCGTTCCGTTCCGCTCAGCGGCAGTGTGGCGAAACTGGAAAACGCAATGCACGGAACGCTGTTGTTGCAGGTTCAAGTCCTGCCATTACCCTAATTTTTTTTGTGTTGTCATTACAATTTTAAGGTTATTATGTACATTAAAGTCACGATTGTATCCGTGTGAAGCCGGGGCGAGTCACTTGTCTGTCTTCATCGCTTCTTCGACTGCCTACTCTTCTAAACCACGCAACGGATTTTAATATGGTTTTCACTGTTATTTAGAGATTTATTTACGGAAGGTTTGTACGTACAGTCAAGGAATTAAATTTCCGACCCACCTAAGGTTCAATAGCATATAGCAAACTGTCACCATAAGAGCTATAGAGCAAGACGTTAGTTTGACATATCGACCTTAATGCATTGCGAATGTCAGACGACATTTCAACGAAATGGGTAGGAAATTAAATTCCTTGACTGTACATTACATGTTAATTGTATTCGTGTAAACTCAGAGCTGTTCGTGTAAAGATAAAGAAGAAGAAATAAGATGCGTCTCTTATGACACTAAGTAGATAGAGACATAAGGCGGTACAGACTAAACTAGGGCCGTTGGAAGGCCACTGTACACTGAAAAAGCGGTCAAGTGCGAGTCGAACTCGCGCGCCGAGGGTTCCGTACCAACGTAAGTACAAATTTACGGTTTTGAGATTTATTATTTTATCTGTGCTGTGAGACTTTGCTTCTCGCCAAATTTCATAGTTCTAGGTCAACGGGAAGTACCTCATAGGTTTTTAAGTACCTTGCGAATGTATGAGACATGCAGCATGGACGGCCGTATCTTTTGATTGCGTTGATTTGATTTTTCTACGGCTCCAAGGGACTACAGATTTGAGTATTTGGTATTAATTTAAACTCGATCCCTCCACGTGTTCCTGAGAAAAAGGGTCTCGACAGACAGACGGAGAACGAAGTGATACTATAAGGTTTCCGTTTTTTCGTTTTAAGGTACGGAACCCTAAAAAGGGACAACCGAACTAGTTTGGTTACACGTGATTTTGGTTAATGGTAATCAAGGTTCGTTTAAGTTAGCAAAACTATTTGCTACTGATAAACATTTGATGAGTTATTTGCAAATCAAGAGTTAGGTAAGATGCAGGTAACAAATAATTAATACATTCAGGCGTCACTTTGCGGAGGTCCATTTCAACAAACTGGAACAGATAGTTCAATAGTCACTTTTTTATGTAATAGGCAATGATATTATAATGCTTGAATGTACAGTTTCATACTAAATGACAGCAGAAAAACGGCCCGACATAAGAATACAGGTTGACGCCAATGTTACAAATGCAAATTATTAGTTTACAATTTATAGTCATTGGACTTACAACTTTACGTCTAGTCTAACTGCATAAAATAATAATTTATTAAGTTTCGTTGCAATTAGGTTTTTTTACAAAACATTAGTATTGACAGCAGCGCCGTCGGTCCGACAGACTGACAGCGTGTCGATTGTCGATTAAGTCTTCTTTTTATCCTACTTTGATACGCCATTTTTTTAAACACTGACTAGAAGTCCATATTACTTATAGGTCAGTGGTAATAGGTAACAAAACCTTGGTTACGTGTAAAAAAACTGTTTTTTTCAGTGAAGTCGAATAAAGTAGAAAATATTCTCGATTGCCTGCATATTCTCCGTAATCCCTGCTGACGTCACCTTAAGGTAACATTTGGCAAATAGATTTACCCATTTACATTGGATTATTTATTGAAAGGGCTTACTTTGACAATCTTCAAAGGGTTTGCAGGTGAACAGAAAGCTCTCGGATTGGTGTAATTTTGTTATGTCTGTTGTCAAGCGAAGAGGTGTGAAATCGGTGAATTTGTTTGAACAAGTAAGCGTTGGCGTATAAACGTTGTTGTGCCTTTATACTGTAAAGGAAAGGTGTCATTATAAAGGTATCTATAGCTACAGTTTTCATTGTCATTTAAAGAACTTGTTATGAAAGGTTTTATGTACATAGGTTATGTATATTGCTTGCACTGTTGTATGCCGGCGTGGAGAGCAAGACAGCCATTGCAATTGCTGGCATAAAAGGTATTCCATCTTAGCCCTCTGAGTTGGCAACGCATCTGCAATCTCCTTGGTATTACGGATGCCTATAGGCGATGGTGATTACTTACCATCACGTGACCCACTTGCTTGTTCGCCTTCCTATTTTATAAAAAAAATATATATGCATCTTTGTATAGTATACTAGCGACCCGCCCCGGCTTCGCACGGGTACAATCAATTTTAAGACTCATTTTTCTACACCTTCGGTTACATTCTTCAAATTTTACCAAGGATCCCTAATTTTTTTCAAAATGAAATGTAGCCTATGTCAAATTGGAAGAATGTAGCATTCTATTGGTGAAAGAATTTTTTAAATCGGCCCAGTACTTTTTGAGCCTATTCATTACAAACATACAAACATACAAAAATAGGTACAAATCTTTCCTCTTTATAATATTAGTGTAGAAAAGAAACTCGCTGTCAGTTTCGGTCTGTCGTCACGTCTTCGGCCACTTACCTTCTAAACCACGCAACTTTGGATTTGGATACGGCTATCACTGTCACTTAAAGATTTGTATACAGAAGGTTTTTATGGATAAACGACTAAGAAATTGCTTAACTTTTTGATCTTATTACTAAGGGATAAGGTTCAAAAGTGTATAAGAAATTTCTGGGTGGACTATACAAATACAATCTTATTAAGATTTCGTTATGAAATTACACCCGAGCCGAGCCAGGGCGGGTCCCCAGTATTATTATAAATAAACTGTCTGAATCAGTTAATTAAACTGTTAATTAAAGTCAGAATAATCAGCTCATGTATATATAATATGTATTCACGTATAGTACTTACGTTAAATATAAGCCGTCAAACAAAAACATTTTCTAAACTAAACAAAAACAAAACCATTTGCTTAATTACAAGAATCATTTTGTACCTGAAATTATTTTGTCACAATATCCCACATTAATAAACACAGACGGAGGGAGAACAACAAAACTTTTAATTAGACAAGGTCCTAACGAGACAACTGAACGTTTCAAATAAAACTTTTTCAAATTAGGCACGGGTCAGTTTTGCGCACGGCTTATTTCGCTCTCATTTTTGCACCTAACTACTCATTAAAACTAATTCGTGTGAAATTAACTTGGTTAACAAACTGGAATAAATTACCTTGCTACTCCGCGAAACCAGTGCCGGGCTGGTGCAATAGCTGCGTCTGTGCGACATATACATATCGTACTGTTTGATCCCGATGATGCCTCGTACAGAGGCGAAACGCAAATTATAATTTTCTCTTTGTGTTGTCATTGCATAACATTTTAATTAAATAATACTTGTATTTCTTGAAAAACAAATACGCTAATTACTTCTAAGTTATTGTCATTGTTAGCATAACATCCTTTGTGAGGTGTAAAAAACATTTTATTTTATTTTATTTTTTATTTGGTGATGATTGCGGGAACGTGTATAGTTTATCTCTTTAGGTACTTAAAATAAGTTAAACAAAATAGTCACGTGACACGGCAAATCAACCAATCAAATCAACCTTTTGGATCTGTGGAGACCCTTATTTTAAGTACCTAAAGAAATAAACTATAGATACAAGCAGCGCAGGACCTTGTCATTGTGCATAGGGCAAGAACTTTTGAATCTTCTTCAAGCCTTTTCGTTAAGTTAGTCTCAACAACTAACTTTCTTTCCCATCTTTTTTTTTGCCTGTTTTCATCTGTTATCCTTTACATTTTTTTAACGCCACTTTATATTTAAACTAGTGATCCGCCCAAGTTTCACATGGGTACAATTAGGATGTCATTTACATAAAAAACTTCCGTAAAAAAAAACTATATGACAGTGAAAACAGTATAAAAATTCGTTGCCTTTCCAAACCAGAAAGAGTAACCGGCCGAAGATACAATGAGGGTAGAGATTAACGGATATCAACTTTGTTTCATACTATTTAAAGATCATATTATGTTGTTTTAAAAAACAATCGGCCACAATATTTCAATTCTACGCGACAATTCCGCCGCCAATACACCACTTGTAGCGAAATATCGCTTCCATTTAGCGTCAAGTATCCGCCATTTCTTTAATTTAAACGTCTCTCGAAACCCTTTAGAGTGTTTCAATTGTGCAATTTGTTTCCGGGAAAACTCCCGGGATGTTTACCGGAAAATTCCCGGCGGCGACAATTAGGGGGAATAGACAAGGGGAATATTGGGGGCGTTATTTGAACCGGGAATTTTGGCCGAGCTGTTAAATCCTTCCCTAGTGATGCCAAATTATCGATACTATACCAATCGATAGTTGATTGACTGGATATATCCCAATGGAACGGCTCACGCGTTTATCGCTTGTCACTCAACGTGTCTCGCTTCGGCTAAGCTATTTAAAAGGCGCACTGAGAGACAGAAAGGATTGAGGTGCGCCGTGCAAGCCAGCAGCCATCATGCACATGCATGAACATTAAAATAAGTTGAAGAACCATGTTGCAGACAACAGTTCATATTTATTTTAAGCCTAAAGCAAACAAAGCTTTAGGTTTAAAATAAATATGTCGTTTTAGTGTTAAGACATTTTAACTAACTTGATGCCAATAATAATAAAATTTTAAGCATCTCATAATGGATAACAGTGCCCTGCTATAACCTAATGCTACACCGGTTTGAATCATGGTCTTTTGGTGGGTTGCGTACGCTAGCCACGTTGCATACAAACCAACCTACGTCATCTACGTTTTCGTATGGAGTGTGCAAAGCGTGCGTCGCAATAGAGTTTTGCTCTTATGACAACATTCTAAGTGTGTTAGCCGGTGGGCTGGACTATCCGTTAGCGAGGCTTTCGAGCACTTTGCATTTATTTAGTATTTAAATAAGTTGCCAATGTAGTTTTATAAGATATACTAACATGCATGTAACATAATTATCTGACAAAAAGAGAAACAGTGATACACAAAAGCGAACTTAGTCCTTTGAGGGATTTTTTTTAGCTAAAGTTTCAGAGGATCTTACCACCCTATTTTCATCAATAAGCCTTTTTATTTGTGGTTTGGTTTTGTTCATTTTTTAATATTTCTTGTTTTTGTATTGTGTAAATGGGCAAAGTTATTTGTATAAGTGTTATTACTAATTACATATTTACTGACTAAAAAGATGCAACACTATGGATACTTTCGCGAGCTATCAGTAAGTAGTATCTAATTTTGCACTATCGATAGACTATCGATAATGTATATCAGCTTCACTAGTTGTAACCAATGGGACGTGACGTGTGAATTTCACATGTTTTTGCTGGTTCGCAAAGCAATGCGTCAACAGCTCTTCTAAATTTTTGAAGTAAACAAAATGGCCGCGGTTACTTCTAGTGTCACAAAAGATGGCGCCACGTCTTCTTAATGTCATTCGAAAAGTCAAGTTTTTCAGAGTAACAAGGGCATGGAGCAGCATGTGAATAGCGCCGATAATAAACTTGAGAGCACATTCATTTTGTTTATTGAGTTTTTGACGTAAATGATATATTGAGCTACGTTTGAGAAGAGAATACGTGTCTCAGAAAAAATATTCTAATTTATATCTTAACTAATATTACTTTTTAAAACATCAGCTGCCTCAGCCTTCTTTGCCTATAAACAAATAACGTCAAAGTCCCTAAAAAGGACGCGTTCTTTTCATAAATAAAACATGATTGACCTCTTTAAATATTTCGAACAAGATCAAAGAACAAGGTATAAATTATTTTTTTATCATCGAAGCTCGATAAAAATGCAAATATCGCAGCTGCTGCCTCGGGGAAGATTCGCCTATGCAAAAATAATAAAGTGACATGTACGTGTACGTTGAAATTCAAAATTTTGTTGCCTTTTAAAATTGTTCGTGAATTGTAAATGTTATTACGAGTACATCACTTGTTCAGATGACTTAGTAGAGTTGAGTTTTGGGGGAATTTAACTTTAGTTTTCCGTAAATCTGCTTCTAATATAAAACAATCAAATACTGGTAAAATAACCATATTAAAAGCTGTTTTTACATAATTATATGTATTTGAAATTTTATTAATTTGATCATTTGCTCAGAGTCTTGACTCTATCAAGTTAACTTTTAGGGTGAATTCCACTTCAGCTTTCAGTTCATCAGTATCAAATTTACACTTAAAAGAACCAACTACTGGTAGTACTTTATTAACAGCTGTATTTGAATGATTAGTCTCAACATGTTCCTCTTCGTTTTGGTCCTCCGTACACTCGAAGAATGCAATGGTCTGTAATTTTTGCACCTTATCACATTGCAATAGGATGCAAACGTGACAAACCTTCATATTCTATACCTGTACATTACTAATAGATAACATTTAATTTTCATGCAACTTGACCCTTAGCGTTATCGTTATCATCAATTGCTATCATGATAGCGATCTAACGTGAATGACTGCGATTATGAAATCGCAATTAAATAATGTCAATATTACCACCTTGACATCAATTTGTGGAGTTTAATCTATTACGCGTTATTTTTTGATATCTACTTGTAATGACCTTAAAAATAACGGTTTATTGCAAACGGACTCCATATATTAGCGTTAGTAAACCTAGTCATAACGCGTTTGTGGTAGAAAATATTTTTTGTTTTATTTTCTCAAAATCCACGCTCATTAATGCCTTGAATACCGGGTTGTGTTATCGCTTTTTCAGCATCTCATGAATTTTTATTTCTTTTTGTGACTTACTTATCTTGCCAATTTTAAGTCGGTTAGTAAAAAATGGAGTCAAACGATCATGTATTTTGATTAATATGATCGGAAATAAAATCAGCAACTCCAAGAGATTCAAAGTTATAAAGCCTTTCAAAAATCAGTTATGATTCTACTAGCGGAAGCAATTATACGTGCTCGTTACCTTATGGCTTTATCGAATAACTTAATGTATTCTCTAATGAAAACAAATAAAAGTTATAACTTTTATACATGTGTATCAAAACAAAACACCCAGGATCGTGATCAATATTGGAGCAACACTCGAAACTAATACTTCTCGCTTTCATTATCAGTCAAGCCCTTTAAATGGTGTGAAGGTTCACATTATCAGTTAATGATTCTGGCCTTAATTCTTTATTTTGTAACTAGCAGGTATATAAAGTTTAATTATTTGTTATCTCGATAAGTAATTCAGTTAGTTTCAAGATGTTTAATAGGGTGTTGGGCTTTGCTTTACTGGGAGTTGTTGGTAAGTCTTACTACGTCGCAATTTCCATTCAATTTAAACCTACACTAATTCCCTTTAGATTAAACGCTACTTCCAGTAAGTAGGTTTGATCGACTGTGGTGTGACGCTTTAAACAATATTAAAAGGAGCATATGAGTTTATTTTTTTAACTTTTCTGACGGCGCCGTAGCCTCATTCTGCAGTGTCAGCAAAGCGTTAGTGATAGGTGCTCCTGGTATTTCAAGTAGCTATAGACTGTAGTAGTTGTATACCATCAGAGAAACCTTAAGCCTGTATTTCACCCAGATGGTAACTCTCAAATGATAAACCTTTCTTTTTCAAGTCTCAACACCAACACCTAAAAGCATCGAAGATGTGAGGATAGTGGGTGGAGAAGACATAGACATAAGTGAAGCACCATACCAGGTTTCCTTGGTTAACAGAGGACGGCATTCTTGTGGAGGAACCATCGTTACTGAAGATATAATAGTTACAGCGGCCCACTGCGTTGTTGGGTACGTCTTTATTAGATATTCCAAGCCAATGTCAAAAACTATTTGTATTCAGGCATATCTATCAAAATTACTGTCAGAAATTTAAGCACGAAATAAGATGTTAAGAAAAAGCCGGCAAAAATCTTAACAAAACTCCTTTTTTTCAAGCGAAATTCCAATATCATCTTTGAAATTTTAATAATAAATATCTTTGATGAAATAGGATTAAACTTAAAGAATCAGGTTTGCAATCACTTCGATACATCTAGCATAGCATGTTGTAGTCGATACTTGAGTATGCGGAATGCTATACAACGTGCCGCGACATTGTTTTTGTCTTCTAAAGAGTACGAAGCTTAACGCTCTTCTTGGTCCTCAACACAATTCTGCGTAAACTAGTATCAAAGTTAATTTGGACTTTTTCCAGATCATTCCCGAGTGACTACCACATACGCGTAGGGTCGTCATCAAGTCAAGAAGGGGGTACACTGGTTCCAGTAGCAGATTTGATATATCATCCGCAATTCTCCTACACCAAAATGGATAGTGACATAGCCCTGCTTAAGCTAAAAACGCCTCTGCAGTTCAGTGATACAGTGATGTCTATAGATTTGATGGGAGCAGATGAAGAGATTGATGATGGAGCGATCACTGAAGTCAGCGGATGGGGGAACATTAGGGTGAGTATAAAAATCATAATGGAACATAGTAGTGTAAGTTTAAAGACATTTTAAAATCTAATTCCATTCTTGTTATAAGCTTTAATTTTACTTACAATGTTTGTATGGTAAGTACAGTACCCGGCCAAAAAGATTGCACATCGGTCTTTGGAAAGAGACATTTGGCTGTTTACGAAAACCGAACACTGGCGACCGTCCATCAGTCATCGTATTAATTAGGTGTCGTTTCATACTACATAAATACTGCACTTTATGGACTTAATTAGTTTACGTCATATCGATGACATGTAAACTTTGAATATCTGTAGAGAGTAGTTGCAACTACTAGAAAAAGGATAGTAAACCAATTCTGTATTATTTTGTTTAATAGGGTTTCTATAACGTGTATCCGTAGGTATGTACCGACCAAGTAATTGCTTGACCACTTTTGTACTCTATCCCTTGGTAATACGGTCGAAAAGTGGTCCAGCAATTTCTTTGTCGACTATATTATGTCGATGCATATAATAGTGTTTTGTTTCGCAATCCCCACAACTTTCTTTGTTTATGCCTTAATATTTATTAACTTATAAAAAAATGCCTTTTATCATTAAATTCGCCTTTTGTGCATTTTACTTATTACGCAATAAAGTCTACGAGCTTATTCCATTCTTAAAGGCCGGCAACGCGCTTGCGATTCTCTTGATATTGAAGGTGTCTATGGGCGGCGGTGATTGCTTACCATCACGTGACCCATCTGCTCGTTTGCTATAAAAAAAGTAAATAAATTGCGTCTACAAGTAGAAAAACGAAGCAAAACTAGTGACTTTTACACGACGCAATGTTAACGCGCATAATAAATTATATACACACCATCGTGTTTGGGTGAAAAGAGAAATGAATGACGCGGGTCACCACAATATATCCCGAAGGAATTGACTTTATAAAGAAATAATGTCATCCTCTCGAATATTGACACATGTCTCGATCTGACGTAAAGTCTTTGTCAGAAGTTAGGGTAGTTTTGATGTGTCATAATCATAACTCATAACAGAACTTTTCTTTCGTGAACTTGTAACTGGAAGAATAGAGGCAAGTAAGTTTATTCGATTTAAAAATATATCGACAGTGGAAATCTCAAATGTCGATATTATTTGAAGGATTATCCATTAGCAAAAATAATAGGTTCAAATGACGATCTTATGGAGGGTTGGCGTATGAGTCGAAAATTTTGAAATTTTAAAAGATTTTCATTAATTTATTATGGCTAAATGGTGTGACTTATCATTAATTTGTTTTGCGATACTAAAACATAGTTTCTTTAGGCATTGTGTTTTGGTTTTGGAGGTTCAAGTTGTTATTTTTAAATTTGTATTGAATTGCATTTCCAAGATATATCGGTTTATGTATTGAAATCGTTTTAGCAATCAAAATGTCCTAAACTTTTAGTAAAATCGAGACTAATACATTATTAACCTTATTTTCAAGGAAGGAGGCGGCAAACCGCGCACTCTTCAGAGGGTGTATGTACCCAAAGTGAATGAAAACGTCTGCAACTCTGCGTACGCGCCGATGTACAGCATTACGCCAAGGATGCTTTGTGCTGGAGTACCCAGCGGTGGGAAAGATGCTTGTCAGGTTAGTAGGGAAAAACTGGTCAAGTGTGCATCAGATTGGCAAAAAAACTTTTGTAGGTACCATTGTACAACTTTCATATTACCTTTTACCAATACTAACTCAATTTTCAACTATCTTTAGGGTTGCGTAAACAAAAAATCCCTCTAATTTCGCTATGTCCTTAATATAAGTGTGTCTTACCGAACAGTCGTGTTCGATTTTTCAAATCGTTTGAATTTAAAAAAAAAAGTTTTTTTTAAGTATGGCGCTGTAATCGATCACCCCAACGCTCACTGCGTTACCTATACCTTACACAGCGCATAAACTTAGCTTTACAGAGATGCTGCCAGTATCTTCTGAACCATGCCAAGGGACCTTCTTTTTGATATCTTTCATTAACAATACTGCTAGCTATCACAATTATTTTATCTATTTGTATGTGATAAGTTTTGTCTTATATTGTTTCAGGGGGACAGCGGTGGTCCCCTCGTCCATGACGGGAAACTGGCGGGGGTCGTTTCGTGGGGGATAGGCTGTGCCCGCCCCACCTATCCTGGGGTATACGCGAAGGTATCAGCACTCAGGACCTGGGTGGATGACAACATAGTGTTCCTGAAGATCAAGCAACTGCTGAGAGTTTAAGAAGTACCATTTATGTCACGGATACCAAACGAAAGACAGAAAAAAAAAACAGTGCTCGCGATGAAACGGCTTACAACCAGTGGCGTCATATCAGCGTAAATGATTTTGAGAAAAATGGCACAAATAGAGGTTTTGTGTTCCTTAGGTTAGGTTAGGCTTAAGAAATCAAGTATGAATGTTTAAAAATGTCCGAAAAACATATTTTAATTAAATATAAGTATATTTAAAATTTACTCTTTGTAGATGAACTGAAGTAACAATTAAGTAATTGACAAAAAAAAATGTTGTAATTAAAATGTTAATATTTTTTATTTCAATAAATAGATCATTGTTTTGTTTACGTTTTGTATAGAAAATCCCTATTGAAAGGTTGGGTGAAACCAACTAAGCGCAAAACCATTAAACATTATCTATCCCGAAATAAATCAGGCTGAAAATATACTATAATCACAATATCAGTGATTCAGTAAATAAAATTAATTCATTAGCCGTAAATTTTAGTCAAACTTACGCATGGAGTTACTTCACTATACTAGTTTTAACAATTAAGCCTTCTTAAATGATGTACTAAAGGACTTTTACAAGTTTAGGTTCAAAGCGAGCCAAGTTAATTTGAATTCTTGGCTCGGAAACTATTCATACACAAACATACGCAAGGAACTTCAAAGTGTATTCGGAAAGTACTTAAACTGCGCTTTACACGAGCCCGTAACTTAACGGGCAGATAACACCTTTGGATACAGAAGGATTATCTAGGCGGAAGATAATGCACTATTATCTACACATATATCCTAAATACTCTATTATGCTTTCAGAAATCGTAGGTAATGACCAGCATTATAAAAACCAACATTATTGAGAATTTTTCTAATTTGTTTCTATATTTGTTCAAATTCATTTTTTATTACATTATTTTAATGTGTGCAGTCTATAGATATTTAATAGGTATCTAGCACTAGTAGCTAGTAGCAATGCAGGTCATTGCCCTATGGCTCCTGAACCCATCATAGAGTACTTATGATATGTGTGTAGATAAAGTAATGTATGCAACTGTACATAATTAGGTCTTAAAACACTCGTGTGATCCTATTATGAAACTCGCTGACGCTCGTTTCATAAAACCACACTCGTGTTTTAAGACCCCTCATTATGCAACAGTTGCATAAAATACTATTTAAGGTACCTACCTAGTAAACACAGTTGTTATCCATAAACTCATGAACCGTAATCACAGAATAATTAAATACAAGTGAAGAAATCTCTCTTCGAACAAAAACTACTAAATGTATCTCTGTATATCGTATAACTCGTATTCATTCGCACGCGCGGCAACTCGATTACGGCGTTTCCAGTGCAAAGGCGCGTCAAACGATTTGTAGCTTCGTAAAGTATGCAGCGCCTGCCATAATCTTCATTTCCATAATGCAATTGTCAGTGAAATCATTTCGTGCATTTTAATAAAATTTGCATATCTAACATTGTAAATACCCTATCACCTTAAGGGAAAAGTTATAGGTACCTACAGGTAAAGTGCATTATAGCAAGTGAAACTTTATGGCATTTTCAGTCAAGTTATAAGGTCCCAGTCTTTGACAGTGATCCAATAATTGACGGGAGGATACGGAGACATACGACTAAAAACGAGAGACGATGATGTCAACTACTGGTAAAATTAATATCCTACACGTAACAATTTAAGCACTTGCACGGTTACCTTAAAACAAGAGGTATTCTATCAGCCTTCTGGGTTGGCAACGCATCTGCAATCTCTTCGGTGTTGCGGGTGTCTATGAGCGGTGGTGATCACTTACCATCACGTGACACACACACTCGTTTGCCTTTATATGTTGTATTAAAAAAATCAGTAGATCAAATAAAACTTGGCAAACGATAGACTTTGCATACACGGTGGCGTCGCTATCGTTAGTTTTCATGTACCCAGCGCTGTTAATCTGGTCAGCTCGAGATTTGCCTTGCCTATGGCATAGGCAAATCGCAGTAGGCTGTCGGCTTGCCGCACGCTCGCTCGCTTGCCCCCGCCGTGTCAGTGTAATTGAAAACGAATGCCGCGCAACCCCTACGTATCGCCAGGAGTAGCGGGGGGTAGGCGGGCGCAGGCGGCGCGTTCTTTTTGACTCGCGCCGCCGGGCGCACTGTGTATGAAGTAATACGAACTTTTTGAGCGTGTTAATAAAGTTGGAATTCGTTTAATCGCGGTCGTAAAAGAGAAGTTTCTGTATGTTAGTATTATTTATTCTGTGCTAAGGTATCGCCGTCTCGCCCACACGAGCTAGCGCTAGAGCAAGACAGGACTCTGTCCCAGTGTCGATCTCATAGCTGGTGGCCTAAGAGAATCATTCTTCAATGTAGTAGACCAAGTAATTGCTTGATCAGTCTTGAACCTTCTCCCTTTCTATTACGGTCGAAAAGGGATCAAGCAATTTCTTGATGGACTATACAACAAATGTCACGAAACTTACCGAGTGAACAATCTTCCTCGTCTTTCCTCTTCACATTGGCACATGTCCAGAAAATCTTTCCAACTTGTGAAGAAAATTTCAAATTTTAAACTCGTGTTCTATTGCGCGAATGTAGTAAGAAAGCGTTATTTACTTCGTTTCAATGAACGCCAGTATTTGTGAGGTCCATGACAGATGACGCTACCGGGCACTTAGGGAAACAAAAGTTTGACGTTTCTAGTTACGTAATGGACTATTGTTACTATAGTTGGTCGGGAATAGTAATTAACAGAACAATAATTTTAAAAAGTGACTTCAGCTGATTCGGAAATGCCATAGTCTATGAAATTAATGTGAAAGAATACATTTCAGCCTTTAGATGGAAGGTTGATACACGTAATGGCGTAAAAAAGCAATGTAATTAAAAAACGATTGATTGTAAAATAAGCTATATTGTAATATTATCGTAAGTTAATACAAACTAACTCTACATCACACTAATATTATGAAGCTGAAAGTTTGTGTGTAACTTAAGTTTTTGTTACTTCTTCAAGCTTAAACAGCTGAACGGATTTGGATGAAATTTGGAACCAAGATAGCCAACACCCTGGGTTAATACATATGATACTCTTTATTCCATAAAAATGCAACGTTCCCGCGGGATATCAATAAACGCATTCTACGAACGAAGTCGCAGTCAACAGCTAGCTATAAATAATTAAATTAATTAAAACTTCAAAATTCTCAAATGGATGCTTTTACAGTTCAGTCTCCAGAAACCGACGACATTTTAAAAAGTTTCTTAACTCGTTTGAGTTTTTATTTTTTTTATTTTACACAGAAGACCATAAACTTTCGCAATTCACTTTTCGCTTAGCCCTAGGATGTAATAAATTTCTTTACTCCCAGTTTGTCTTGAGATAAGTTGGCAAAGTCTCTTAAAATAGTAGACAGTTTGCGCGTGGTAGAACTGTGTGCAAGGTCCATCCGGAGCGCTACCACCATCTGGTTTCCAGCCGCTAAGCAGCAAAGCTTGCAATGTTGTGTTTTGGCGTAAAATTACTGGCACAAGAAGTGTTCCATCTTAGCTCTCTGGGTTGGAAACGCATCTGCAGTCTCTTTGGTGTTGCAAGTGTCTATGGGCGGAGGTGGTCACTCTCCATCAAGTGACCCACTTGCTCGTTTCCTTTCCTATTTTGTAAAAAAAAGGTATGCCACTAAAGACCCCTAAAGAACAAGCCAACTGCCCCTCGCCGCATCGTTGCTCACCTGACGGTATAAAGGCAGATGTGAGAGCTATGATTTATCTCCGACATTTCAATCTTTGCGAGTAAAGAACTGGCGCCGAGGGACCAGCCAAAATATGGAGCGTCATGTCGGGCTGTTTTTTAGCAAGAATTCCACAATAAAAACAGTTTTTTTTTTAATAATACCAACACAATAAATACGGAAATAATAATAAGTAGTACAAGTTGCACTGCTTGATACGCATAGGCATTTTTTTTACCAGTAGTTGACACTATTATCTCTTGTTTTAACTATCTTAATCTTTTTGTATCTTCTCGTCCATTATTGGGTCACTGACAAGGACTAGGACCATTAGCTTATTAAGTTTGTATTATGAATCTATTTCTAAATAGGGTCAAGTTCTATCATACCATAATTGACTATAATCACATAACTATAATAATTTTTAAACAACATAGGAAGGTAAACAAGCAAGTGGTTCACCTGATGCTAAATAATCACCACCGCCCATAGACATACGCAAACACCAAAGCATTGCAGATGCGTTGCCAACCCAGAAGGCTAAGATGGGACAATCGTACCTCTTGTGCTGGTAATTGCACCGGCTGTCTTGCTCTCCAAGTCGGAATACAACAGTGCAAGCACTGCTGCTTAGCGGCAGGATCACCGAGCAAGATGGTAGTTGCGATCCGGACGGACCTTGCAAAAGGTATAAATAGATGCATATTTAAATCGAAAATAAAAAAGTACCTGTTAGACACTCTTCCTTAGATAGGAAAAGTAAAAAAAAAACATAATCTACACTAATATAATAAAGAGGTAAACTTTTTTTGTTTGTTTTTTTTGTTAGTTTGTATGTATGTAAGGGGTAATCTCTGGAACTACTGAACCGATTTCAAAAATTCTTTTACAGAGAGAAAGCTACACTATTCCTGACGGACATCGGCTATTTACGTGAACGAAGTCGCGCGCGTCAACTAGTAAATGAATAATTTAGTTTGTAAATAAAGTCTACCCACAGACAAACTGTATGTACAGTTTTGTGGGACTTCATTCATAGGATTAAGTTTTTTGTTGTATATTTGATAAATAAAAAATAATAACAACAACAAATATTTTTTATTGTACACCACATAAAAATACAAAGAACACAAATAAACGAATTAGAAAGGTAGACAATAGGCGGTCTTATCGCTTAAGAGCGATCTTTTCCAGACAACCGGTTTAACAATAAACAGAACAGGAAACAACACGTAGTCTAGATATACACATAAAAACAAATAAAAATATAAACTAGATTCCATATTATTATACTTAGTAACAATATATTTTAAAAGGCCACAATCACTAGGAAAGGAAAAAAAGATAAATATAAACATAAATTGAAATAATAGTAATAATAACAGCCGCAAATATACTATGTGAAAATTGTTTAAATGGCGTTTCTGTGTAGTTATTTTAAAAACAATACAGTTATCTTAGTGCAGTATATTATCTGTGTGCTGTGACCCAGGTAACTTGCAATTTGTGTACGACCGGCAGCTAAACACTTAGCTACAATTCAACAACTTTTTCCGATTTATTTCAACTTACTTTAAAAGGTTCGTTCTCTGTTCTAAATGAATGCATTTTTAAAGTTTCTTTTATGGGGTGGAATTTTTCTTGCATACTGGTTTAAGTACAGTCAAGGAATTTAATTCCCTACCCATTTCGTTGAAATGTCGTCTGACATTCGCAATGCATTAAGGTCGATATGTTAAACTAACGTCTTGCTCTATAGCTCTTATGGTGACAGTTTGCTATATGCTGTTGAACCTTAGGTGGGTTGGAAATTAAATTCCTTGACTGTACTAATAACTGTTATTCGTTTTTATTTTAGTATTAGGAATCCCAAGGGTCCCACTGAAAATTAGCGTCTCGGTTTACCGAGGCAGTATGCTGAGTGCGGGGGGGGCCTTTTTAATTCTGTTCAACATAATGTTTTGTTTTTGTACTCTGCCCGTGTTTTGTGTATTTGTATGTATATGTTGAATAGTTTTATAAGAATAAGAATAAGAATAACTTTATATTGTAAAACATAGGTACAAAAAAAGATCTTATAAATAATTGTTCTGGAATGTTTTGCCAGATGGCGTACAATTTTTTTTTTTTTATAAAAACATAAAATTAAGGACTTAATCCATCTCTAAATTTATACATGTCAATAAAATATCTATCGGTGTCAAAATAAATAATCACAAAATACAATAAAAAAAAAATTATTTTAAATAAATGTTTTTTCTTTCTTCTTTTTTCTCTGTAATAAATATAATATAATTTTTAGGTTGTTAACTTTTGTTCCTCCAAATTTTCAAGTATTTACAGTAGTCAAAGACATTGGCACAAAACTGGTCCACGCTTCTGGAGACCTCAGAGCTGGCGCTTACTTTGCTCAGAGGCTCAGTCTCGCCATACAGCGGGGTAATAGCGCCAGCGTTCTGGGGTCCATGCCTCGTAGCACAAACTTGGACGACGTGTTCTTACTGTAAATATATATATATATATATTTTTTGTATTTGTGTTAATTTTCCCAATGTAAATAGGTACTTATTAAATATCTATAGACTGTAAATAAATGAAAAGTATTTACATGTTTTAGTGATACTATTATTTTTTACATATTTATATTTATTTTGTGATCAAATCCTACATTATATTTTATCAACTTCCTAGTGTTAGAGGTTGTCAACTTCATACATAGTCGTAATCGAATTATCTCTTCGGATACAATTTTGTCAATGATTTATGTATTGTACGTACGAGTAAGTATCAATGAATTTGTATTATTTCATTTAATAATTATTTGTTCCTTTAAATGAAATAAATACCTAAATATTGTTTACCCAACCTTATAGCAAATAAAAAAATACAAGTTCCAAAACAAGTTACTCGTTGTTACTGCCAATGGCCGACCTAGTTCAAAAAACAACGGACCTTTAGTCTTGAAGTGGAAGCCATTCCAGCGAAAAAAGTCTTTGTACGTCCTCTTTTCCTAATTACTTCTACTGAAGTTGGTCCTGAACACGGGAGTGTGTTAAAGCAAGTTCGGAAATAATACCAACGCACCGGCTATCCAGGATTATTGGTAAGTCGATCTTTTCCTGTCAAAGGGTTACGGGGGAGGGTATTATTTACAGCAAAAAAGGCCATATTACTCTGCGAGATATTGATAATTTTAGTTTCAAATTTTGGCATTTTTATTTACGACATTAGCATGGAATTTTTTTTCATGAATTTTTAATGAATTTTCGGACAGGATATCACATGACCTTTTTGCTGCAAATAACCTTCCCCATAACTCCTTGACAGGAATAAGTCGACTTACTAATAACTAGTGATACTAGTACTCATTTCGAGTATCGCTCGACATCTGCTTCGCTGAAAAACTATTTTAGCCACCTGCTTTAATATTTGAATAAACTTTGATATGTATGTATGTATATAAATTCTTTACTGTACAAAAAACCATAAATGACAAAAAGAGATACGGTGACATGTAATTGGTATCCAGAAATTGTTTTTCCTCAGGTACTCTTCGATGATAATTATATTTTAATTGGAGTTACATGAAAAAACGTGATTTTAACCAAAATTATTGTCACCCTACCAAGTATACTATGATTTTTGTTTTAACTGACTGTATGCACCTTAAGAATTGTAGGGTTAGTTTACTATTTATGGTTTTACTTTTTCTATTATTTAAATAATTTAGGAATTAAATAATTAGTACTAATACATGGTTAACTTTTTCATTTCATAGTTAAACCTATATTATTGTAATCGAAATTTTTTATTTTAAAATTTTTTAGATTTTTCTTTTTGTTTTTTTTTATCCTGCCATTACCCTAATTTTTCTTTGTGTTGTCATTCATTATATAGCATTTTAAATTTAACATGCATATACATTAAAACTATGATTTAAGAAACTTGTACTGAGTTTGAAATCTCAGTTTTGTTGTACCGAACTTGACCACTTTTTCTCATTTTTTGTTTTAGTGGTATAAAAGTTTTCAGATAAGGAGCAACGAACTTACATCTAATAGAACTTTGTGACTATAGATATAGATCTAGTTGTGAAGAAATTGCATTTCAAGTTGTAATTAGTGAAATAAACGCTAATTTAATAAAAGGACAGAATCTTTTATGATATTGTTGTAGTGCAAAATGTAATATAGATTATTTATTAATAAAATAAAGATAACCATAATCTTGAAAATAAGGTAAACGACCAAACTTGGCACCCATAGACAACCGCAACACTAAGGAATTCGCAGATTCGTTGCCAACACAGAGAGCTAAGATGGAATACCTCTTGTGCTAGTAATTGCACCGGCTGTCTTGCTCTCCACGCCGGAACAAAACTGTGCAAACACTGCTGCTTAGCGGCAGCGAGCAAGGTGGTGATAGCGCACAAGGTCCTACCACGTCAAGTTATTCAGTGTTTGTATTGTTTAGCAATAATGTACTATTTTGTAGCACTTAGATTATCTCCCAAACGATCCCAACTACTGGCTTCAAACAATAAGAGAACAAATTAGGCAAAATCAAGCAAAAGTAAATGTTTACTGACTACACACCAAATACTCAAGCAATTAGCTGCCTGAATACAAAATAAACAATCTATTTACACGCTTAATAACATTAAGGTTTATTATCTTTCCCTGTTCAGCCAAAAATATACGACACAACTAATATAATACTACTTAGAGACCTGCAAGAAACGAGCCTTTTTTTATTAAATAGGAAGGAATATCTCAATACTCTCTGCTATTCCTAAACTATTTGAAAAGATTATATATGACTCACTATACCGGGCTGTTAGACCTATGCTCACGATTCAGCAACACGGCTTCGTTGACAAACGTTCAACGGAGTCTAACCTATGTGAATTTCTGGATTATGTTCAGAGGGCAATGGATGAAGGATTTCAGGTAGACGCCATCTATACAGACTACTCCAAGGCTTTTGATACAATTTCGCATTCAATATTAATACAAAAAATTATAATCTTTTGGTATTCACGGGGATCTGCTAAGATGGTTAACTTCTTACCTCCGGGATCGATCTCAGGCTGTATCTGTCAAGAGACATACTTCCAGCTTTGTCCCTGTCCCATCTGGCGTGCCTCAGGGGTCCCATTTGGGCCCTTTATTGTTTAACATTTTTATTAATGACGTTGTTAATAACTGCTTCCACCATTCCAGAATTTTACTTTTCGCCGATGACACCAAAATATTTACTCGTGTCAAG
Organism: Ditula angustiorana; assembly: GCA_963691745.1. Classification (NCBI taxonomy): domain Eukaryota; kingdom Metazoa; phylum Arthropoda; class Insecta; order Lepidoptera; family Tortricidae; genus Ditula; species Ditula angustiorana. Next base: position 7,087,198 of record OY829495.1, read on the forward strand.
TCCGTTGATGATTGCATTAATCTACAACGCGATTTGGACTTACTGGGCGATTATTGTTTTTTTAATAACCTTCAGTTGAATATTGATAAATGCTGTACTATTTCATTTTCAAGAAAACGTGACCCTATACATTTTGGTTACTCGATTAAGAATAGTTCCCTTAAAAGAGTGACTGAGGTGAGAGACTTGGGAGTATACCTTGATAGTGAAACCCAACTTACCTTACATGTAGACAAGATTACTTCAAAAGCTTTTAGAATGCTAGGTTTTATTTTTCGGCAGAGTAAAGATTTCAAAGATCCCAAAACTTTAATACTTTTATACAATGCATTTGTAAGATCACATCTGGAATACGCGTCTATGGTTTGGAGTCCTCTTTACTTAGTGCATATCAAAAAAATTTAAAGAATCCAAAATAAATTTTTAAACTGGATGAAATATAAATTTAAGTCTTTTAAAACTGATAGTCTTGTGAGTCTGCAGCTGCGTAGGGAGCGGAAGGATCAGACATTTTTATTCAAAATATTAAACCACAAAATTGAGTCTCAGTACTTATTAAGTCTCATCACTTTTAGGTGTCCGACCTTCCGAACTCGGACGAAAGATCTGTTTTCTGTTCCGCTATGTCGCACAAAATACTTTAAAAACGCATTTTTAAATAGAGCATGTTTAACTTATAATAAGAAATACTCACATTTAGACTTGTTTAATGTGAAAATCGGCATATTTGTTTCTACAATCAACAATTGTTAAGAGTCACTTGGGTTATATTAATGTTGTGGTTCTTTACCAGGTGGTTTTATCTCTTTTGCAGTGTTATATTACTAAAGAGTCAGATCTCTCTGAGCAATCTTTGTAATTACCTTTCAGTGGAAACTGTTTTGGCTTATGTACTATCATCATATTTATTTTTATTTTGTAATATTTTATGCTGTTTGTTTCCCAATAAAGTAAAAAAAAAAAAAAAAAACAAGCAAATGGGTCACCTGATGGTAAGAGATCACCAACACCTATAGACACCCGCTACATCAAGAAGATGGCAAATACGTTGCCAACCTAGAGGGCTAAGATGGAATACTTCTTGTGCCAGTAATTACACCGGCTGTCTTGCTCTCCGCGCTGGAACACAACAGTGCAAGCACTGCTGCTTAGCGGCAGGATTAACAAGCTTGATGGTGGTAGCTATCCGAACGGACCTTGCACAAGGTCCTACCACCTGCAAAAGCCTACTCCTAAAAACCGGTAGTACTACGTTTGCGATTCTTCTAAAGATAATACTTACTTATATATCTTGCGTACAGTCAAGGATTTTAATTTCCAACCCACCTAAGGTTCAATAGCATATAGCAAACTGTCACCATAAGAGCTATAGAGCAAGACGTTAGTTTGACATATCGACCTTAATGCATTGCGAATGTCAGACGACATTTCAATGAAATGGGTAGGGAATTAAATTCCTTGACTGTACAAGAATATGTATACATTTTTATTTAGGGTACCTCTAAAAGTACATGTAAAGCAAGGAGAAAATATAATTTTCGGATCTTCCAACATCGAGTAAGGAATCTTTACATAATTCTTTAAAACACATAATGAGTATGTTGTTATCAATAATATGTATAAGGATTAAGAGTACCGTTTAGAAATTTTGAAGATCAAAATGTAAAATTTCAATCTAGGTACACTGTCACTTTGTAAATTTATCCTTTTATTTCGATCTTAAAGTGGTAAATCTGTTATTTAATTGACTGTACATAGCTTGGTATTCAAAGCCGCTTAGATCCAACAGTACGGTTAATGTAAGTAAAATCTCAGTTAGTTTAAAATAAAGATAAGATCGGTTCTATTTATTTTAGTAGAACTATCAATCTTCGACGAGAAAATTCCTTTCCTGTACAAAGATTTCCTCCAAAGCCAAGCTTTTATAGAACAAACTACTAGCGTTCAGCTTACTTGGAGCTTTCCAGCTACTTACCAGCTACTTATATTGAACCACGTCTACAATTCTTCTACTGTTTATTTGCACAGATAACCAGTTTTTTTGTGGTTCTTTGTGAAGCACCGACTGACAAACTTAGCATCATGCATGTCATAATATCCATAAATCAACGCCGGTTTCCCAGAAGGGTGGACAGAGTCCACAGATTTCCAGTTGCTATGATCCTGACATACAACATTTGCTTCACGTACTCTTATAACTTTCTCCATGCTTGCTCTTTGGTTTAGGGTACTCCTGTCATGGCCTTTCTGCAGAATGTCTCCAATTTGGTCGGGTTTCCATATTGTTTTGTATTCGTGGTTATTTCATAGGGCCTTATTATACAACATTAACCTACCCTTTTGGGTTTTCTTCAAGAAGTTAAGGTGCCTTAATGTCCAAACTCCTGACGCTACTTTATTTCCTTGTTCCTTTCCTGAAGACTTGTGCCTCTTTGAATGATGCTACAGTGCTGTAATTCAACGAAGGTGATTATTTATCACCGTCTGATTGACATTGCTTGTTTTGCCCAATTGAATGTTTTTCAACTTGACTAAGTCCTTGAACTTGTCGACTTGTCGTGAAGACTTGTCTTGAACACTTGTCGCGAGATATACTTGGACACTGAATGCGCCTCTCGTACGTCCATTATGATCGATCACGCGTTGTGATCAGAATCGATATCCCGTTTAGTTCTTCTAAACTAAAATTCTGACAGATTTATTGCAGAAATTGTTTAAGGTTATTGATAGTTATACATTTCTTATAATTATGGCCTTGTCAAAACAAAGCGCAGCGGCAGACTTAACAGAATCAACTAAATTTCAGGGACATCTTTACATAGTTTAAAGTCGCTATCCGTTCTTGTCTGTCCTAAATTCTTATAGTGTATATTCGGCCGCCTTCTCCTTCTAAGCAACTCAACGAATTTTGTTACGGTTTTCACTGGGTATAATTCTTTTTACGGAAGATTTTTGTTTACATTACATTAACCGATTATATCGGTGCGAAGCCGGGACTGGTCGCCAGTTGTGGAATATGTGTGAGTGGAGATCAAGCTTACTCTGAGTGTCGAGAAATGCGCGTCCCGCCATAACGTAAATTTTAGTTCATTTGAGGTAAGAGCTCCGACTGACCAGCTATGGACCTGCACACGAGAAGAGCATTGGCCGAAAGGTGTTGTATTTGAAGAGTAAAATATAGTGCAATAGACGAGAATTATCACTAAAAGCAATCTCTTACAAAGAGCTAATATAACAGAAAAGGTTACAAAAAACACAATCATGCTTTTTCCCATATTATCATGTCTCACGAAAGAGGGCATTCGATCTTATCTGATAAAATTACTTAGATATCAATGCAAAATGTTCCCGGAAACATCTGAACTTATTTATCATTTTCCTAATTTTCCGTGCCCATAATTCCGGCGATCGGTGCCCTGATAAGGGCAACCTTAGCTTAATAACGTCCTGGTAATTTACGAACAAGCAACTTTGGCAACACCAACAAAACCAAGGTCTAAATCAACTTAAAGTGCGGAAATTCCAAATATCTGTCCAAGATATTGATTTAGGCCGGGCAAGTTATTAAAATTCATTTGCATAAATATGACTAAACGACTAGCGGACGCCCACGACTTCGTTCACGTGGAATGAGTAGCCTATCTTCGTCAGGGATAGTGTAGCATCTATTAGTGAAAGAATTTTTGGAGTCGGTTCAGTAGTCCCAGAGATTACCCCCTACATACAAACAAAGTTTACCTCTTTATTAAATTAGTGTAGATATGTATTGAGTTTGCATAGTTTGTTCCAAGCGGAAATAATGTGGGGTTTAGGAAGTTAACTTTCTTGTGGTTTTTTGTAAGAGAAGTAAATAAGCATGCAACAGCCCGTGGCAACCAGCTAATCGCTAATCCATTACCAGTCTCCACGGAGGATGTTTTCGTATCTCAACGCAATAGCAAGCTGCTACTTTACGCCGGTATTTCTTGAGAGTTGGCTAGTGCCAACTGGGGTAGTCCCCAGCGGAACCGGCTCATTTGTACTCCAAGCAGCAACAGCCTAAAATGTTCCTAACTTTACCGATCAGGCTTAATTTATCCCTTCTTGCGTCTCTGTCAAATTACTGTCATAAAAAAGTGCACATAAAAACTTGGCTGATCATGTTATGGAGCAACCACAACAAAGAACTCAGGAAGGCCAGTTACAAAAAAAGAATTACAGCCCATGGGATCAAAATGCACATAAAAATTCTTGTCGTTTTTCGGCCACTTACCGTGTCTCCGTGTCCGCATTACCCGCACTCGCAATATTGAGCAGCGGCGTTGGCGCGAGGCCAGGGGATCCCATGCAATGCGACGGAGTCGTCTTCTGTTCTCGGCCTTACAATGTGCAGGAGGGAACCAGCCACTTAAAAAAATATGTTAAAATTGTTTTTACGCCACCTGTTCAGAATAGATCTATTATAGGACACTAAAGAGGGACCAAAATAGCCAATTGGCGGTGTTTTTTATTAGTTTTTTGTTAAAATGATTATATGACGATGAAGTTTTGTTAAATTCGATGAAAGCGTCATTTTCGGGATTTTACTCAGAGGTGACGCTAGGCGCTATCGTTTGAATCCTTTACACTGCTCTGGATTCTATTTTAGTTTTTCTTACTTAGGTACTTTGCATTTTGTTTCTGGGAGAAAGTCATTTTAAAACTACTCGTACTTATCCTTATTAATATTATAATGCGAAAGTAACTCTGTCTGTCTGGCTGTCTGTCGCGCTTTCACGCCAAAACTACTGAACCGATTTAAATGAAATTTAGTACACAGATAGTCTAGAGCCTGAGAAAGGACATAGGCTACTTTTTAATACAAAAAAAGGGTTGTAAGAGGTTGAAAGGGGGGATGAAAAGTTGAATGAAAGTATCGTCATTTTTAGAGCTAGAAGCTTGAAACTTATTTTGTAGGCTGATGATTCGATATAAATAAATATGACATTCAAAGTTTGTAAAAGTTTTACCCTCAAGGGTGTAAAATAACAATCGGGAATAGGGGATGAAAGTTTGTATGGAAACATAGAAGGTATATGTGAATGTTTTATAAGTTTGCGACCAGAGACAAAATACTAGAGCTATTCTTATGTAACATTTGCGGAGTCAATATAGCGCTGGGGGGGAGGGGGGGTGAGCGCGGAATGGGGAAATATACCTAAGTGTGCTTACCCGAACGGGCATATACGTGAGGGCAAATAAACTGCAAATAGCTCATTAAAGTATTTATACGTATGTCTTATTTATAAATTAATTAGCCAAAATAATTAAAAATGCTCCCCAAAACACTATTCCACGCGGACGAAGTCGCGGGCACAGCTAGTTCTAAATATAGTCACGATTAATGAGTATAACACACTCACTTTACAATGTATGAACCTAATTTTATATTTAAGACATGTTCTAGTGCATAATTTATAGCAATGGAATAAAGAGATATGACTATGACTATACTTCGAAGAAATTCTTTCATTGGAAACACTTTTGAAATTTTGGAGATTTTCTTGAATTCATACTTAAGACTATACTAAATTTATTCCTTTTAAGAAAAGCAGTCCGTTTTACTTGGTCAGTCTATATCCAAATTTGCTCGACAAAGATTTCTAGTAATTTAACTATCTATTACTAGTACGTCGCATCTGTCGCGGAGGATTAATTTGTACTAAGTAATAGAATTTCAAGGATAAGCCTAGATTAAGTTGATTAGATTAATCAAGTTTGCCTTCATAGCAAATACAATAGGCTCATGAAAACCCTTGGTAGTAAATTAACCCACTGTTAATGCATATTCGAAAATATCATTTTTTTTTGTTCTGAGTATGGGTTTTTAAGGTTCTGTACGTCTGTATAAAAAATTGAACCCTTATAGGATCAATCGTGTTTGTCTGTCTGTTTATCTGTCACAGTCAATTTGTTAAGACTCTATTGTACCGATTAACACGTTCTTAGTCCCCATACAAATTGCTTCTGTTACACTGACGTAATTTTCCGATCAACGCAATAGTCCTGCATACAACACTATTGCTATTATGCACTATGCTATTTATAAAAATTAAAGAAAAAAATGGATTTGAGGGCTAGTTTTTCTATTTTTATTTGTTATTTTTTAACTCAGGAGGGTTTTTGATTTTAATTGTACATTATTTATTTGTATGTAGTCACGTACTTTATTTTAATTGGGGATTGCAAACATTTCATTTAATCCTTTTTCGACTACAAAGTTTACACCCGTCGTAATATATTTTTTAATTTGCTTTTAAAATTTTATTTTACAAAACCGTCGTTGATTTTCACCAAATTGGTTTACAGAATTTAATGTTCACTTCTATCTGTATCAACCTCAATTTGTAATTGAAACAGGGCTGTGTGAAACTGTGTTAATTTACTTACTTTTCATCGCATTAGCTGGCCACAGAGAGACGCACATAAAACAAGTTAACCAAATGGTCGGTCTTCACGACTCCCTGCATTATATCAAAAGAAATCCCCTTTTGATCTCGGCTCAGTAGTATCAAAACCCTTAATTAGGGCACAGAACGCAAAAACAGCAAGTGCACTCATTATATTTAAACGCGTAGAAAATTTCTGACAAAGTGTCAACATTGATACAACTGAATTTCTATAAATATGTATACACAGCTTTATATTACTGACAGTAAACTTGAGTATTCATATTTTTGGTTTGGGAAATTTTGGCTGATTCTGTTGGTGTTCGTGACTGTACAATTATTTTTAGAAAAATGAACTTAATAATAACCACAGAGCTAGCAGCGAACATTGAGCTTAGATATTTATATTTAATTCGTAGGTGGACCAATTAATTTTACCCACACTTTGGATGTCTCTGCCGTTACCAATATTGTCTTTGGCGTTACCCCAAAATGGTGATTCCAAAAACGTATTATTTGCTGTATTAGAGAAAAATATTATACTTCTTTAATAATATCTTCCTTTCTTTATTAGGTACGTATTATTAGGTATAATTTTCAAGTCAATTAATATATTGTACGTAATGTAATGTAATGTAATCTAATCTAATTCAACCTCGTAATTTAATGTATATGGGTTGATTGACCTGAAATAAATAATTTTTATTTTATTTTATTTATTTTTATAAAGGAAAGTCGCTATTCGTTCCTGTCTGTCCTAAAACCAAGTGTACGTTCGGCTGCCTTCTCCTTCTAAACCTCTCAACTGATTTTCATACGGTATTTATTGTCATTTAGAGATTATACCCGTGCGTTGGCCGGCTCACTAGTTATCTATAAAATAAAAATAAAACTATTTCGGCGACCAAACTGCTTGGCTCCAATGCGTGGTCATGTTAAGTATTGATAAAAAAAAATATTTAACCGGCCCAACTGTTATAAGTTACAATTAGAAGTTAAACCACTTACGTATCGGCAACGACATGAGACCTCCTTAGTCGGATTTCCCTCTTTCATGTCCGCTTTATTTGATTATTAGCGCACTACTCCGCCAAATCACGCTAAGTGTATTTATTTCCGGTAATATGGCAAAAAGACCAGCGACGAGGAAAACCTTTTCTACCCACGTTTATATACTCGTACTTTATATCATGAGTTCATGATTTCAAATAATTCGATGTGACTTTTTCAACACAATAAATGTAATGATGTTTAAGTTTTTTTTCTACATTATACCCGCCAATTTGTTAAGCCGAACTGAGAATTAGGGTGTGCTGAAAATCAGCGCTGTGGCAGTCAGACTCCAACGGAGCTCGAGCGCACAGCATGCGCTGAGCACACTCCCATTGTCACAGCATGTGCCACAGACACTTTTTCTGGTAATTGTAGATTAAATATAAGTAATATTGTTAAAAATTAGGAATAATGTAGTTATATAAGTCTGGTTTTTTATTCTGTCTGTACAATATGTGTGTGACAATAAATAACTATTCTATTCTATTCTAATTTGTCATTTATCGTCATATCAGCCGGATGACGCCGACTGCTAATCATAGGCCTTTTCCAAGGATCTCCACGACGGGCGGTCTAGTGCCGCTCGCATCCACCGGTTTCCAGCGATCTTCACCAGATCGCCGGTCCACCTTGTGGGAATTTGTTCATTAGTTATTAGTTTAGCATTAGCATTATGTTTTGTGAGATGATGGATAACAGAGAGTCCAGTGTTCCTAGTTGATGTTGTTTTGTTTAACTTTACTCATTTAGTTTCGCAGTGTATTAGTTTACTGACTGTAATGCTATGTAAATAAATTTATGTTAAAAATAAAAAATAAAATAAATTAGGAATCTTAAGGGTCACACTGAAAATCAGCGTCTCATTTACCGAGGCAGTATGCTGGGTGGGGCTCTTCTTGGTTCTGTTTAACATAATGTTTTGTTTTTTGTACTCTGCCCGTGTTGTGTGTATTTGTATGTATTATGTTGAATAGTTTTAAATAAATGTTTTTTTCTTTCTTCCTAATTCCAAATGTTTTGACTTTTTGAGTACTTAGGTCTAATATTCAATTTAAATTAGTGTGAAAAAATATGGCGTCTGTCCTATTTTGAGACAATTATCAAAGTAAATAAGCAAAATCTATAGAATAGCTTTATTTCAATACTAGCAAACCGCCCTAGCTTTGCACGGGTGCAATTAGAATATAATTTACTTACAAACCTTCCGTTATTTTCTTTCTAAATAACAGTGAAAATTGCATCAAAATCCGTTTCGTGGATTAGAAATAGTAAACGGCCGAACTTATTAATATGTATAATGATAAAGATAAAGAAAAAAATATGCAACATAGTCAAATAATTAATTATTAAATAAGGGTTGATGGTTACATCTAGCATAACCTCGGCGTATGAAATGGAAGGGAAACAATAGCCGCGCGCTGCAGCGCAGACAATCGCGCTGCGACCCCGATACCGTTCTAAGCTGGGAATGAACTAGCTTCCAGTCTAATCTGTGGCATGACGGGATTTTTTTTATTGGTTAGTTATGGTGTCTTGTTTTTATTTCTTTATTGTTATTTTAATATTATTGTTATACATGTTTTGGCTGGTGGTAGAACCTTGTCCAAGGTCCGTCCGGATCGCTACATTCATTTTGCAAGTTTATTCAGCCGCTAAGCAGCAGTGCTTGCACTGTTGTGCTCCACTGTGGAGCAAGACAGCCATTGAAATAACTGGTACAAGAGGTGTTCCATCTTGGCCCTTTAGGTTGGCAATGTATCTGCTATTTCCTCGGTGTTGTAGGTGTCTACCCTGAGGTGACTGTCCCAATAGCTCGATTGTCTTCCCATTTTATAAAAACGTTGTTTTTTTATTTTGTTGTATGCGCAATTTCCAATGAACGATTTATTGACTTTAGAAACCTTAGACTTATGTATCTACGAGTAGAAAGAGTTTTTTTAGACATAAAAGGAAGACAAACGAGCAAGTGGGTCACCTGATGGTAAGTGATCACCACCGCCCATAGACACCCGCAACACCAAGGACATTGCAGATGCGTTGCCAACCCACAGGACTAAGATGGAATGCCTCTTGTAGTTTGTATAATATATTGTATCGACAACATGCGTCATATATTTTTCATACTAATATTCCACTAACAGTTTCCCAAAATAAGACATAAAACCTCACAAAATCCCAATCGGGAAAAAGTTACCTCTTATGTAAACAAAACGGCGCGAAACCCCTATTTTAGTAAAGATAACTAGAGCTTGACCAAAGGTAAATCGCCGAAATTTAAACGTCGGCAGAAAAAGTGTTTCACCAGTTTTGGCGATGTTTTTTTATAGAAATGGAGGGAAAATAGGCATGCGAAAACAGCGACCATAAGAGAACCGCTGATCAGTTTCCGGGCATTAGCCCCCTCCCCCCTGTTTCAAGTCTGTTGGTACATACGACCGCGATTAAACGAATTCCAATTTATTAACACGCTCAAAAAGTTAGTATTACTTCATACACCATGCGCCAGGCGGCGCAAGTCAAAAGGAACGCGCCGCCCGCGCCCGCCTTCCCCCCGCTACTCCCGGCGACACGCTAGGTTTGCGTGGCATTCGTTTTCAATTACACTGACACGGCTGGGCGAGCGAGCGAGCGCGCGTTAAACCGACAACCTACTGCAATTTGCCTTTACTATAGGCAAGGCGGTCGAGCGTACCTACAGTGCGGAGTGGAACCCCCCTGGTACAGGGGTTTAAGGGGTCAAAGAACCAGGAAAGCCTTGTTTACGTAACTAGTGACCCCTGCCGGCTTCACACGGGACGATTAGGATGTAATGTAAAAATTACTCAAATGACAGTAGAAATCGTGTCAAAATCCGTTGCGTGGTTTAGAAGGAACTGAGTGAGCGTCCAAAGATATACTGACAGACAGGAGGATGGCGACTTTATTTTATACTATGTTAGTAGATAAAGTAAGTATGTAAGGTTTAAAGAAAAGAACCTAAACTTGCAACTTCTTCAACAATATCTCTTAACGTTATTCTACATAGGGGCAGTTCAAGTATTACGTAAGCAGATTTACTACAATTATTTACCCCCCCCCTTCCCCTTGTCAGCAAAAGTAATCAAAGCTCTTACCCCCCCCCCCCATGCTTACGTAAACATTGGTATATGCATTTTTCTTTTAATGTATTGTTTTTTATTGATTCACGAGCAGCAGATATAATTCTAGAAATAAGAAAATAGGCTTTGGATACAGGAGTTTAACGCACATAATATTAATTTAAACAAACTTTACTGACACGGTATTCAACATAGAGTTAGGTCCGTACAAATCAAACACCGTTAAAAATTTTGGCATAATAATTCCAATTAACAGTCTTCAGTCCATGACATCCGAATCAAAGATTCTAATTTTCGATGACATGGGATGTTTGCTGCTCAATGTTGTGTGTCTGCTCACTTTCTTCCGATTTTGGAATGTCTATGTCGTTCTCATCGAGCCATTCAACATCTTGGTGCTCTAAATTTAGAATAATGCACATCAGTTCCATATGTGTAAAAAAGTAAATAACTACTGCTGACGTAATCACCATCTAGACCCCCCACCCCCCATGTCATCAAAAATAAGCAAAGCAAAGACCCCCCCGCCCCCATATACTGCTTACGTAATACTTGAACGGCCCCATAGTTACATTTTTAACTTAATAATAACATTGCCCTTTTCCTCTTCAGCTAATTTATTTGGAATTGGACGAGTTTTGGCAGAACTTCCTTAAACAAAATGAATGGTTGGGCGGACACTACTGCAAGATTATCGTAAGGGAGGTCCGGAAATCAATTTGGACCAGCCCTCGCCTAAGGGTGGGATAAGGGGTAATATGTGAAATTGATAAGGATAACAGTACATTGATATTGTTGCATTGGGTATTTTGATTGTAAGGAATCAGTGAGTTGTAAATGACAGAGGTGTGTTTGTGGGGGCTGTTTATGTTGATGATTTTACGGTTACACGTTGAGTTTAATTTCATAATGCCTAATGCTGATCTTCGCAGTAGTGGCTATAAAATTTTCGAATCCTTATTTTTATCTTATTTTATAAGTGTGAGTCAATAAAGAGTGTTTGTGTGTGTTTCATTATAAAAGTGAAAATAATCTACACAACACAAAAATAATGAAGCAGCAATACTTATAACAACACTTGCTATAGACATAATATTACCCTTTAATTTTGTGTTTAAAAGATTGAAAAAAAAATGTTCCGAAGCGTTTGTAGAATCCAGTTTGGAAAATAGCCTCGTTACAAAATTGACTTGTCAGTTAGTTTCATAATACTATTTTTTTGTTGAAATTATATTGTAATGATGCAGAACTCAAACCTGCAACCTTGTACTTATATTGATTGAATGTTCTGCATTAAAAATTTAGAAATCGAAAGAAATTTTGGTGCAAAAAATTGAATGTTTCGTCAAAAGCAACGCCAGACACAATGAACATTTGAATATTCATGTTTCTATTGGAATATTCGTTTAAATTGAGACGCGAATTCAAGAGACAACAAAGTTTTGAGAGCTATTTGTTCCAAAAAATGATAACTCTTTTTCAGACATTGAAAAACCAGACTCCTATTTCATGACGTGATAGGTCAGCAAGTAAAAACAGGCAAGTATGTCAAAATTTTGCACCTGTCACGATGATTATTAAAGAGAAGCGAAAAAATGTGTACAGCGTTTGAAGTGAGAAATCTGGAGACCCACGGGGAGGACCTAAAGGCCGGCAACGAATAAGCGATGCCTTAGAATCACTGATTCCTATAGGCGGTTTGGTGATTACTTTTACCGTTAGGTGGCTAATATGCACGTTTATCTCTTTCTTTCATACATCAGCAGATTATGTGCTCTAGGTGGTCATTATGCAAGCAACAAGGCAATTTAAGAGACTATTCTGCAAATTATGTTTTTCAAAAGATACTACTTACAAAGATAGACTACTTTACGAGTACAATTATTTACTTATGATATGTATTATGAAGAATAACATAGCCATGTTAAAATGGTTGGGGTACGTTATGACGATGGGTAAAAAAGATGAACAAAAAGAATGAATAAAGGAAGAGTAGGAAAATGTAATGGGAAGATCTCGGCAAACGTACTCCGCTCAAATTGGAGACATTCTGGGGAAAGGCTCAAGAGTATCCTAAACCAAAGAGCATGCATGAAAAGTGCTATGAGAGTTAGGGTCGGTTTCAAATTCGTGGTACATGTCTACCCTTCCAGGAAACAGATGTGACTGTAGGTGACTGTACGCATGTATGTCATGCTTATGAAATTGTTATCGTCATTGTGTAAGATAACATCATTGTTTGATTGATTTTGAGCACACTGTACCAAATTTAGCTATAAAATGAATGGGGCCATCAGCTCAATATGAAGAGGGCTGATGACACCTTCGCTTCTCAGATGTCATCAAGTGCCGGCGGTGCAAGGAACAAGAGACACATAGTTCATTGACAATCTTAAGATAAACTTTTATCTTTGTGAATTCGGGGGCAAATGGGATAATTCTTAACTTTTTCTTCACATAGTATAAAACTAAGTCGCTATCTGTTCCTGTCAGTTCTCATCGTATCTTCGGCCGCTTCTCTCCTCTCCTCTTTAGCCTGTATCCTCCCATTGCTAAGTGTATGCCGATTCTATTTCAGGCCATTCCTTCCAAAATTGAGCTTACCTCATCTATCATCCTTTACCGGCTACTTACACCAAATCGTCTTACCATCTCATTGACAATTCACCCATATTCCTTCATTTCTTTAGGCGCATACTCCTTCGAAACCACGCAACGAATTTTGATATGGTTTTCACTGTCGTTTAGGTACTTTCTTACGAAAGATTTGTGCGTAACAAAAAAAACAATAACAAATACTCTTTATTGATTCACATAAGTAAACAAAAATAAAAGAACACACACAGAGACATTACGTACATTACATTCTACACTAATTATATTTTAATAATAACATTCGGCTGGCTAATATTTCAAATTAATGATTTAATCAACATACAATACTCTTAATAAATGTCTAATTAGTCTACGTCATAATAATCTTATTATTAATTGAACATTTAAGACGAGGGTGAAGAGAAGCTAATTATCATAATCTCAAATCTTCATAATTAAGCATTAATTATTAGACATTATTGCAGGAAATATTCTCAGGAAGTCAACGAACTTGGCAGTTTGAGTGCGTACAGTTCCCGGCAAACAACTTGAGCACTGACCTTGACGCAGTAGCCGTTTATAGTACGAATGTGTATGCGCAAACATACCACCTTCACTCGATTTATGCTCGAGTTGTTTGCCTGCAACTATACTGAGGTCGTAGTTCTAAACTGAACTCAGATTTCAGTTCCATATTATGCTAGTATGAAACTAAAAATTGAGTTAAGTTAAAACTACGGCTCTAATGGGTAAGTTTTCGTCACAACAAATGTAAATAAAAATGTAAGGAACGCACGCTGCACGTGTGCTGCACATTTATCTTCTTTTCTAAAGTTAATTTAGTGCTGTAAGTACGTGCAAAAGCAAACAAACAAAAATGTTTGTCTTTCCTTGGTGTATTAACGTATTTTAAAAGTGTGTGGAAATATGTTCTATGCGTACGATAATGTGTCTAGGTACTTGCTAACTTAAAATTATTTCAGTCCAATAAATATACATAAAGACATGCCTGTTTCTAGGAGGGGTAGGTAGTAAGTAATTATTTTTAATATTTTTTCAAAAACATTTGACTGTTTAAGAATATCTGGTTGCTATAAAGACCAAAATAAGTAAGTAAAATGCGTAGATGATAAGAAAACTTTCAGGGTGATTATTTTCGTATTAGAATTTGCAAAACAATGAAACGCAACACCGATTTTTTTTTTCGAGAACTTTTTTTTTTCTACTCTGATGCCTTCAGACCTAAAATCTTTGACAGCATGCCCCCATCGCGTCAAAAGTAAGTCTCTAAACGAAAAACGATCTTACCCTTGGGGTCTTCAAAGATGCTGACGGGTATTTTCAAAACCTTCTTTCTTTTAACATTATTTAAAAAAAATATATATTATATTAATTAAATTTGCTATCTTATTTTTTGTTACTGATCCTTCGCTATTTATTCTTTTTTTTTTTTTAATCTTTATTTATTTAGGGGCTTTGATCAGAATTGAACATGTCAGCCCCATTAGAAAACAATACAATTATATACAAAAACACATTAAAAATCCACAACACAAAAAACTATTTTATCAAACATTTGTACAAACACCTAGCTGCATCGCTAGTTGGTTCAGCTAAAATCATTTGCAATGATCCCACATTGAAGGAATCAAACCCCAATTGCACAAACAACCTGTCCCTAATAGGCTTCGTCCGGACACACTCCATGACCAAATGATAGACATCTTCGGGAATTCCGCAAACTTCGCAATTTGGCGAATTTACCCTCCTCATCAAATAGAAGAATTTATTCAATGGAACGTGTCCGGAACGAAGCCTATGTGCGCTGACTATTTCAGCTCTGCTTAAACTAACATGATCAAACCAAGGGCCACGAGGAGGCTCACACTGAATGGTCCTATACCAGATACCCTTTTCTCGGGACCTCTTGTCAAAGTACTCCTTCCAACGAGAATGGAACTTGCCTTTATAATGTGCAACCACTTCGGAGTAATCAGGCACAACGTCAACCTCAGATCCCTCCGAAGCAGCCGCCACGGCAAGCCGGTCAGCCTCCTCGTTGCCGAACAATCCAATATGCGACGGAATCCACTGCAACCTTAAAAATCTCCCGTTTGCCGTAATATTACCTATTTGCTCTAAGATTTTATAGGCTAATGAAACGCACCTTTTTCCAGAAGTAGACCGAGCTATATGCTGAATGGCACTCTTACTATCAGTCAATATTACAACATTTTGAGAGGTCAAGGTCTCCACGTACGACAACGCCTCGGAGATTGCATATAGCTCTGCTGACATTATGGACACTTTGGACGTAATTTTAAAACTAGCACTCTTATTGTTTAACGGGTCAAAGAGCGCTGCCCCAATCTTATCACCGCTCTTAGAACCATCAGTAAATATTTTCAGCCAACCCGAATACTTCTCTTTTAATTCTAAAATTACGTCCATGTGAAGAATATCTCTATTATATGTACGTTTTGCACCAGAAATACATTCCAAACTACAAATTAAAACATTATCTAACTCAAATTTTGATACCCACACACCTAATGTAAACATAGATAAAGGGCAAGAAGAGAAAATACGCTCCTCTGAAACCTCATTGCTCACCACACCCAACAACGGTTTTTTCTTTTCATTCCAGTAACTTCCCCGACACTGAACTTCTAACTCACGAACCATATTAACAGTCACACTATTTGTGCAGGAAAGTGCTTTTAAACAAAATTTTGTTGCCAAAAACTGCCTTCTAATATGCAGTGGTAATATACAAAGCTCGCTCTCCATAACATGAATAGGAGTGGTTCTAATAAAGCCTCCCACCACCCTCATAGCTTGATTTTGAACCTTTTCTAGTTTGTAAACATGAGTTTTAGCACCACTGTCATATAAACAACTTGCGTAATCCATCCTACTACGAATTAATGAAATATACAGCCTACGGAGATGCTTCGGATGAACTCCCCACGAAGCACCAGCTAACATTTTCAAAATACTCAAAAATCTCTGAGTTTTTTCAAAAACATAACCGATATGCTTACCCCACCTTAAAGATCGATCCAACCACACCCCTAAATATTTAATTGTCTCCTCAAGACACAACTCCTGTCCACGTATTTGAAGACTCACCCGTTGAATTTTACGACTTCTACTAAAAACACAAAACTTCGACTTACTTGCCGAAACACTTAGACCTAGACTGTCCAATATATTTAACATTAGACCTAAGGATTCTTGCATCATACTTACACTGTCCTGCAAAGACTTATTATTGATGTAAAGAACAAAATCGTCCGCATACTGGGAAATTAGAACTTTGTCGATCTCACGACAAACTTGATAAGTAACAATATTGAACAAAAGAGGAGAAAGCGGATCTCCTTGAGCTAGACCTTTGTCAGTCCACCTCGTAATAGGACTCTTACCATCTTCTCCCAATATAATAAGATGCCTTTCGCTCAAAAAAGCCCATAAATATTTACAAATCGAAGCCCCGACTCCTAAACTATCCAGAATGCGAACCGTTTTGTCGACAGAAACATTGTTATATGCACCTTCTATGTCAAGAAAGCACGCCACGGTGGACAAATGTTTAGAAAATCCAACTTGAGTATAAGAAACTAGACGAGCTAGGCAGTCCATACATGACTGCGCTCTTCTGAACCCTACCGTATCCCGAGACAATACCTCATTCTTTTCCACAAACCACTCTAAACGCCTAGCCAACATAGAATGAAATATTTTACAAATGCAAGAGATTAAAGAAATTGGTCTTAATTTTGAAAGTTGGTCTTGAGTACTGCTCGACTTTGGAATGGGGACAACCTGTATATCACGCCATTGTCTAGGAACAATGCCAGACATAAAAATTAAATTATATACCTTAAGCAAATACATCTTAGCTTCTTTGGGAAGATTGTAGATTAACGAATAAGTGATGCCATCAAGCCCAGGGGCAGAGTCTTTTTTCTTAAGGCATTTATCCAGTTCTGCAAAAGAAAACTCCATTTCGAGCAGTGAATTAACCGAACTCAAAATAGGAGCTGAGCTCCGTACAGAATCAGGTGTGAGAGAACATAACAGCTCTTCCTTTCTCTCTTCAGAAGCAATAATTCTAGACCGACTAAAACCCTTCATCCACCTCATCCGACTCCACATATCAGATGCTGAGGTAGTATGATCCACACTGTGACAGAACTCCTGCCAGCTCTGAGATTTAGCCCTACGAATAAGGCGCTGCGTGTCGGCGACCCTCTGCTGCAACAGCTTCAAATTGACCGGAGTAGGATTTCGCCTGAACCGACCGAGCGCAAGCCGCCTTTGCGCGACCGCCTGAGACAATGAGGGACTCCAAAAGCTTTTTGGCTTGAAATCACGCGCGGGATCTGTGCATATTTTAATTAAAGGAATATTTTGATCTATTGCCCTTTGCATCAATTCGTTAAAGGTATCATACATTACCTGGACATCCTCAACTAATAAAGACGTGCCATTATTAAAATAATCCTTATAAAAGTCACGATAGCCTGACCAATCCGCCTCCTTAAAATTTCGCTTTTTATTAAAATGCCGTATATCA
Organism: Ditula angustiorana; assembly: GCA_963691745.1. NCBI lineage: Eukaryota > Metazoa > Arthropoda > Insecta > Lepidoptera > Tortricidae > Ditula > Ditula angustiorana. The sequence goes on from OY829495.1 coordinate 7,104,933, forward strand.
CAATAATTTAAAACAAGTTTGATGATGAGATGATCACTGCCCAAATGCTCATTGAAAACTTTCCAAGAGAAGTTTATTGCAATATCGGATGAACAAAAAGAAACATCAGGTGAGCTCTCCTGTAGCAACCCATTAACGAGTCTAACCCTTGTCGCCTCTCCGTTGTTAAGAGAAACATACCCATTTTCAAGTGCAGAGTCGAATAACTGGATACCGCGCGCGTCGCACTTGTACGACCAGTCGGAATGATGCGCATTAAAATCACCAGCAACAAGAGTTTTCCCCGAAAATGCCGTAAAAATATGATCCCAATCAAGCTGAGTCGTTCGCACTGTGGAGGGGCAATACAGTGATACGATATTACTTAAACTGGCACAATTTAAAATTCTTACACATACAATTTCAATACCAGAGTTATTTAACACAAGAGGATATGCTTGAGCTCTTATTGATTTATGTACAAAAATTGCTACACCGCCATAAGAGTCCGGTCTATCTTTTCTAAATACATTATAGTTACTTATTTTAAACAGTGACTCGCTCTCTAACCAAGTTTCGCTTACTATTGCAATATGAATCTTTTCCTGATACAATAAAAGCTCAAATTCGACATGCTTCGGCTTTAGGCTTTGTGAATTCCACTGGAACAAGTTTAGAATCATTTTCTTTCCCGGTGTATTAGCCATTGAAGCCAGACAACAATAATCCAATTAAATTGCTCTCTTTAAAAAATCCTAATAATAGTGACATAAATTCTTGTAAAATCAACTTAACAGTACATTCTACTTTCTCCTTCCAGTCATTACTTGATAACAAAATTTCCTTTACTTTGACGAACATATTTCTAAATTCTTTCAGTGGACTCTTGACGTCGCTGGCTTCTCGCTCATCTGGCGCCATAGCGTTAGGCTGCACAGGGATAGAAATTTCAGAGCCATTTAAACAGTTTATGTCCGGACCAGAAGACCGAACTCGGCACGCTCTCTTCGTTTTAATTTTGCTCGCTGTAGCCTGTGTCCAGGCTTTTAATTTAGATTTTCCAATTGGCACATGGGCAGCACAGTTTGGATTCCCTTTTGCGACTGTCGGCTGTCTAGCGACTACCGGCGCGGACAATACCGCATCTCTGTAAGATGTTTTCAAACTTGTTCCCTCCTTAGTAGGCATAATACCTTCATGGCGATTCGTACCAACATAATCATCACCTTTATTCCTGTTCTCAAGGTAAATCCACAGAGCTTTCCTGTAAGCACATCCTTCTAACCTCATAATCTTTCGGACTTCTTTCTCTTTTAGAAATACAGGACAGGATTTATCTAAGGCCATGTGCGATCCCTTGCAATTAAGACACTTGTGCACCGCTGACTCGCAATTAGAATGAGCTCCTCCACATTTCGGACATAGAATCTTTCCAGTCGGACAATATTTTATTAGGTGACCAAACTTCCAACACCCGGAACATTGAGTCACAGGAAACGTGTACGCCTCTATTTTAAACCGGCATCCAAATACATAAATATAAGGGGGAACGGAGGCACCTTTGAAACATACCCGCACCGTCTCGCTCTTTACCCACTGACCATTGCCGTCCAGGCGATTTAATCTTCGAACCGACAGAATATCCTGCGTATGTTCAGTATTCTCCAAAAACTCATCCTCACCAATTTCCAAATCGACGTGTCGTATTATACCGAACGAGCAACTGACCGCACTCGACCAGCGAGTCCTTCGTTCATCGTTATTGAACTGTTTCGCCTGCAGCAATTTCTCAGCCTCCAATTTCGAAGCAAATACGATCAAAACTCTAAAGGGGCCTTTGAACTTAATACTGCGTATACCCACAATACCCTCGGCTTGGAGAAGTCTTGCTAAAGCAATTTGTTTTGGTAATGGCTTACTTGATGACACGCACACCTCAAGATCAGTGTTCTCCACCAACCCTGACTTGTTTCCAGCACTCATATTTTGACCAACACCTGCGCGCGTGCGCTTCGACTTCTTTCTCACGGTTGTGTAGCTATCATCGCCTCCGCTGCTTAAATCACTAGCTCCGCGGCCTCGCTTCTTAGATTCCGTATCCATACAACACGAGCCCGACATACCATACATACTCTCAATCTCACTGGCCCACGTCGGGTCCGGATTGTCATCGCCACGCTTCTCACCCTCCGCATCAGACATCATCTCAACACTATTTGCAGGCGAGTCACGAGAACCTCTGCTAGCTTCACTCATCGCTGAAGCAAGATTGCCTTGCTACCCAGAAACCTACGAAAATAATTGCACGGAACCGCACGCAATTAATAACCCTTCTCTTGCACTATACGCGACTAATCAAGCACAAAAAACCAAAAAATTTCATTAAAATTCCACAATAAAATATTTGGCAACCGTCACCCTTGACAGCCGTCACGGATCCACCTATTTATTCTTAATTTAAGGTAATAGGACCTTGTGCAAGGTCCGCCCGGATCGCTATTACCATCTTGCTGAGTTAGCGTTTCAGACTCAGAATCAGAATCAGAATGATTTATTTGTAAAACATAGGTTTACATATGAGGTTGATAATTTGTGAAAGTATCACTATGTTTTGCCATTTAACATAGCATACAATAGCTACAAATAACATGCAGCATGTATACTTACATACTAGAAATACATTGTTCTTCATTACATTACGTTGTATTATCGAAATATTGTTGTATGGAATAGAAAGCCTTTTTTGCCAAGAAGTTATACAGCTCTTTTTTGAATTGAGATAGGTCTTGCAATTTCAGAATTGCGTTCGGTAATTTGTTAAAAACGTGAACGAATACTATGAAGTGGTCTTCGACGATTTGAAGCATCTCACTAAGAATTTACTTTTCTCATCAAGAAAAAATAGATTTATTATTATGCTACGATGTTGGTGAAGTCTGTATACAATGTGTTTTATCGTAAAATAATCGTAAATGTTAGAGAAAGTCCGTTTTTACAATGTACTAGTATGCGTGTGTGACAGTTAGTAGGCTTACATGGCTGAAAAAAACTTTTTAATCTCTAGAGACTAAATCTTACACTTTATTCCTCCAACTTACGTGACACCTATTATAGTCGTAGAATTCTTTTAGAGATTTAAAGTAAAAAATTTAAATGCTATGTAATGACAACATAAATAAAAATCTAGGGTAATGGCAGGACTCGAACCTGCAACCTCAGCTCAGCATTCCGCGCCTGCCAGCGAATTTTCCAATGTGCTTCGTTTATACTGGCATTACAATATTGATTTCTTAAGATATACTGCTACTTATTTAAATAACTGGAATTTTTAACATTACAAAAAAAAACAAAGAAATTTCGGTTACAGAAAATGCAGGTAGGGCTTTGTGCAAGGTCCGTCCGGATAGCTACCACCACCTTGCTCGCTAATCCTGCCGCTCAGCAGCAGTGCATAAACCGATGTGCTGTTTATAGGCGGTGGTAATCACTTACCATCATGGGACCCACGTGCTTGTTTTCCTTCCTATTTCATAAAAAAAAGTCTTTCAGAGTATGAGAAGTGAAATACAGACATTGTAAGCATATTGGCGTGTATTAAATCTTGGACCAATCCACGTCCGCTTTAACGTTGCCCTGAAACGGCCACCCACGTAATGTCGGCCGATATGACATAAGCGACGTACCAGCACAGTAAAACTGTAAATAACAGTATGACTACGATAGTTTCTTAGGATCGCTAGTTCCCATAGACTGTGATCAGGTGACCGTATCCTTGTTTGCGCCCTTTTCAATTAAAATAAGTTTATCATTAAACTAGCGGCCCGCCCCGGTTTCGCATAGGTGCTGTTTGCAATACTAAAAACTGTCTATGACAATTTCTTTTTCTTTAGTTCAACAAAAGCACGCATTTTAATTTCTCCAGTTTCTAGTTATTCTTTTTACCATACAATTCTTTTTTTAAACATGTTTTTTACAGATGCAGCAAAGATCTAATGTGCATAAACACCTTCCAAAAAAAAACTAAATGATAGTGAAAGCTGTATCAAAATCTGTTGCGTGTTGCGTGATTTAGAAGAAGGCGGACAGACAGGAACGAATAGCGGCTTTACTTTAGACAACGTTGTTTACATTATCTACATTAACACAATAAAGAGGTAAACTTTGTTTGTTTGTTTGTCAGTTTGTTTGTATGTAGGAGGTAATCTCGGGAACTACTGAACCGATTTCAGAATTTCTTTCATAGATAGAAGGCTACCCTATTCCTGACGGACATAGGCTAGTGATTAATAATTTTGTAGCAAATCTAGAATGATGAATAGATTAGAATGACGATATAAAATTTGGTTACCTAGGAAACGACACTCATTTTGAATCATGGCTTAAATTTAAAATCCTATATAATAAATGACAACACAAAGAAAAAATAGGGTAATGACAGGACTCGAACCTGCAACATCAGCATTCCGTGCCTTGCGTTTGCCAGTTTCGCCACATTACCGCTACCATAACCTGCGAATTTTTCAATGTGTTTCATCTTTACGGTCATTACATAACTGAATTTTGTTTGGGTAAACTACCTCGGTGTCATCTATGAGAAACTTAATCACGATATCTCATTCAACTTGGTCATTCATTTATGAATGCCCGTTAGCTGACGAGCGATGGCGCCATTTGTTGTTAAATTTTTGTAATCGAATTAATTTATTTTTTAAATTTTCGATTTTTTCTTTTTGTACTTTTTTTATACATTCAAATTAAATTTAAAATGCTATAAAATGAATGACAACACAAAGAAACACATAGCTTAAATTAGAAATGAGATAGCAAATAAAATAAAGAACATTGAAATCGGTCCCTCTATTTTAGCTCCAAACCACAGAATAAACATTGACAATGGCATACAATTTATATTCCAACCCTACTAAAAATAGCTTTTGTTTTTTTTCCGTACCTAAAACTTTAAAGCATAATTATGGCAACATAATCTTAATTTAGTTTTATATTAGAAGGTACGCCGTGTTTCTTTTAGTAAAAAATATAGGAACACAACCTGAAAAATGACATTGTGTCATATTCAATAACTGCCATAGCACTCAAAATATGTGTACTGTGACACTCTCCGTCAAAGTTATTGGAGATCGCAAACGAAATGACCCATCAGAAGTAAACCTTAATACGGACTGCGAAAGTGCAAAATAGTTGTACCAGTTAAACATTGTAATTTTAACATAAACCATATTTCGGGACGACGTGTCTATGGGGTGAAGTTAGATTATTGACATTGGGGGTCAAACTACCCTCTATCTATGATGAATGACTGGAAGATCTTGATTTAGTTTGATATAGACGTGTTTGTAGATGATATTGTACTGTTGATGAAGATTCCTTTCGATTCAGTTTCAGAATCAAAGAAGTCTAGCTGTTTTGCATTCTCCAGTGTTGGATTTAATGTAAGAAGAGTCATACTATTATTTACTGCTTGTAGTAATACTAGGCCGACATAACCGGGGTGTAACAGAATACTTGCGTTAAGTAGTAGTTTTTGCGGGTAGTCGGATCTTGTGCAAGGTCCATCCGGATCGCTACCACAATCTTACTCGCTAATCCTGCCGCTAAGCAGCACTGCTTGCACTATTGAGTACTGACGTGGAGAACAAAACAGCCGGTGCAATTACTGGTACAAGAGGTATTCCATCTTAGGCCTCTGGGTTGGCAACGTATCTGCAATATCTTAGGTATCGCATGTGTCTATGGACACTGGTGATCACTAACCATCAGGTGACCCACTTGCTCGTGAGCCTGTTGTTGTGTGTATGTTGCTTAAAAATAATAGTAGTGACTTGAAAGGTGTTCACTACGCTGATCAGGACTTTAACGCGATAATACTGTTTTTTATTTACCTCGACGTTTCGGCCGCTTTCCAACGTCCGAAAACAATTTATTTGTAAGGTGAGTGACAATATCCAAAGTTAGGGCAATCTAAAGGTCAGCCAAGGATCAGTGACTTAGGATTGCTTGTTTCTATAGTGGTCATCTAGGTAATCCACAAGACAAGTTTTGCTGATTCAAAAATTTTACAAATTTACTTGCCACTTATAGTAAAGGGTTTAAGGGTGATTTGTTCTAATTTGTTAACATGGCCCTCCGCAAAGTAACGCCTAAAACTATTAATTATTTTTTCGGTTCATACCTTTTTTATCTTTAAACCATTTACCCAAGGTATAACATTATTCTTACACCATTCGGACAAGGAACCGAACGGATAATTCCGTTAAAGCTCCACGAGAAATTTCCCCGATAACGTAAGACGAAGGTGACAGCATCTTATATCTTGTATCTATATTCAGTTCCGATGTTACAAAGATGATATACGAGAAAGTATGACTCTGCTTCTTCTTACTTCTAGCGCTTTTTCTCGTTTCTACATTTGGAGTACTCTTTGACCATGATCAGAGATTTGGCATGACATTAAAGCGTCTGCCATCTACTCTTTGCAGCCCTAGTGATAGAACATTGGAACAAATATGATCATGGTTATATTTTTCGTATATGTATAAAACATAAAGAAATTATTGCAAAAATCATCCCTGGCTAGCCAAAAAGTGTCCACATGAGATTATCAAATTTAAGAGAGATAGTGTCAGTTATGTCTCATTCAACAATCACCTAGGTTCACTGCAAAGAGCTTTTCCTTATACTGCCACCTTTAGATTAACAGTCAGAAGCAACGTAAAAAAAAACCTTTCTGGTTTGCCAGATGTCGTTTTATAATTTGACAGAAATGGTTAATTTCTCATGTCTAGACACACTCGGAAGGGTTTTTCTTTTAACTCCCTTCAAGTAACCTTTCGCCTTCTTTCTCTTTGGTAAGAAATACTCACAATCTCGAGATATTCCAGAGAGAGCAGTATAAATCGGATTATAAGGACAGCGCGATAAATCTCATTGTAGGATGTCTACTACATGCGTGCTTTATACGGGAAAAGTGGAAATTTTAGAACAAACTACCCTTTTCGGATGGCGCTGCAAGATTAGTCCGGAATTTATTATATTACGGTCACGGACAGGATTTAAGTGCATCTCAGATTTTTTAAGCACTGGTAAGTCTAACCAACTCCCCTCATAAAATTTAATCAACCTCTTAACTATCATGGTTAAGTTTTCCTTGTTATCTTTCTTCTTTGTTGTTTTGTTCTTTGTTGACTTTGTTTACTAAGCGTTTCTGGAAAGGAGGGGAACCCTGTAGAAGTTGGCAAAGGATCAGCAATTCTTGATGTCGCTGCTACCCAAGAGAGGGGGTCATTATTTCCTATGGAGAAAAAAAATCGCATTTTATACAACATAGGAGGGAAAACTAGCAAGTGGGTCACCTGATGGTAAGTGATCACCACCTCCCATAGACACCCGCAACGCCAAGGACATTGCATGCGTTGCCTACCCGAGGGCTAAGATGGAATACCTCTCGTGCCAGTAATGTCACCGGCTGTCTTGCACTCCACGCCGGAACCCAACAGTGCAAGCACTGCTGCACTGCATGCCAGTTCGTTTGACTTTTTCATTTAAATACATCTATGGTAGCCAGAATTTATAATCGATAGAGAAAAACCAAGTAATAATAAACCAGAGTAACCATCACGAGTAAGACGAGTGGATAATTTACTGTCTGCTAAGCGAGGGGTTGCGGGTTCTATTCCAACGAGAAGCAAGCGTTAGTATAAAAAATATTAATGTCTATAAAAGTCAGTAGTATACCAATGCGGTTGCAGAGGTCAAATATTTCTATTTACATGACTATTATTAAGAGACTGGGAAGGAGCATGTTTTTAACCACTTGCTTAATTTACATCAGTAGGTATCTAATAAAAATTACGTTGAAATCGGTTCAGTAAATCCGGCACTAAGAAGCCACAGTCTGACAGGCATATGCTACAAACTTATAACACCCTTATTTAGCAGCATCGCGCTAAACAGAATCAGAACATTCCCACAAACTAATGTATAAGCAAACTACTTTGCTGATACATCCATAAATGGGACAAGCCATTTTTATCACACAAATACAGCCTATTACCCCAAGGATAACATCAAGGCAATACTGAAATATGGCCAAAATATCCTTCCCAATATGCAAACAGCTCAATACGTTGAAAATCTGACCCGACACATATTTCACCCACTTTATCACTACCAGCGATTTGTTGAAAGAATCTCGCAAAATGGTTTTGACCTTGCCTAAGATATGTTGCATTTTGACCAGCAAATAAGACCTTTCACCCCTCGCTCCAACCCTCAAATCAATGGGGATGAAAGGTACAATAGTTTGGTTCATAGAGGTCAACTGGCTCTGGTCATATTTCGCCACCATGTCCAACCCTCGTTACCAGCGTAAGAATAGACGTCGAAAAGTTTTTCCAGTTACACTTTCCGCGGACATGGAAAGTGCTACAAGTTTCGAAACTTCTGGCTACATATGGCGTTTCGTTAGGAATAAAATATTTTTTTTCTCATCTCGAAAAACTTTTGTAAATGGCCAATAAAAAACTTTTCCGCGTGTCATTGACTTGTATTGGCGATGGAACGAGGGATAGGTATTTTTTAACGACTTTGCTTCGAAGACGTGACTCCAAGTTGGTCGATATTTCTTTTTAACCGCCATAGGTATTTTAGGTCGCCGCAGAGTTTGGAACAGACTTGTTCCGTGGTGAGTAGAAATTGAAAAAAGTTTAAGGGTTGCATAATATTCAATAAAGTACAGCCATAATGTAAAATTTTGCCTTTATTAAAGTTTATGCTTAAAACAACACATGGTCGTATAAACAAAATAGGATCACCCGCTGAGTTAATTCCATTGGCTCTAACATGACCGGTCAAGTTTGGTTTATCGGAGTTTAACTCTATGTTCGCCTTTCTTATGAAACTAGTTTGACGGAGACGCAAGGACAGATAAATTAAACCTAGGCCGGTCATTTAGAATAGAATTTTGACATGATTATGTAGTAAATTTTGTTTGTCCCGGTCGGCAAGACCTTTAACATTTATGTCGAGTATATTTTAGTAGCTTTGAATTTGTTTCTATTGTTATTGCTCAAGAGGCTATCTTTGGATTATACATTTTTACTTCTTTTCAATTATACATTTTTTATTGTAACGGGCTTTAATATCATGCGACTACAAAAAAAATGGTTTTGTATTTGCTGTCTAATATTAAAGGAAAACACCTTAGTCTTCCCTCCCATGTTACTCTAAATTCACGTTGATTTTAAAAGTATTTTTGTCCAATGAAAGCTTTTTAAACCAGATTAAGAACTTTTCGTAGGTAAGTTCTAAAGAAAGCTCCAAGCTATTTTGAAGATCCTGCTTGGGAGAAATCTCTAAGCTTTTGTGTACTTTCGTTTAAGACATGCTTTCAGACTTAATTTTAAGGACGCTTTCTCTGTTTAACAAGGGTATAATGAAGCTTTTATTTATCTTCGCTGAGAAAGATCTAATAGTCTAGTGGTTATTATGAATTTGATAGCGAAGCTAGATATTCCGGGTTGTCGCACCCGAAACATCCCTCGGAGGGAATTATATGCTGAACAAGAACCTTTGTAGAGGTATTATTCCTAAGTCTTAGACGTTACATGTCTGTAAGTATATTCATTGTATTATTTATGTATAAATCTGTATAATAATACCATTTAGCACTTTATAGAACAAGCTTCGCTAAGTTTGTGACTAGGTCTTAGTACTCGCACTTAAAACTTCGCAAGTGTAAATTAAGAATACCCCTAATACAAATAGTTGTCAATTTTCTTTGCTGCCGTCAACTGACAAATCAAGATACCAAACTATTAAAGATTTTGCATAAATGTGAACAAAATTGTCAGCGGTTTTTCCAAATAGTTTTGACAAGAAAAGGGGTTTATACTCGTAACTCCTTTATTGGCTGGCGATGAACTAGCGACTCTATTGAGGCTGATGGTGCCTTGACGGGGGTAATAACTTCACATCAGTTAACACGCCAGCTCGTTTGCTTCCCTGTTTCATAAAAAAAACATAAATCGTTCCACGACTCCCCGTGTGTCATTTTTACGACTGCGCAAGCGTCACAGTCAATGGAGACAGATAAGAAATCAACGTTACGGTTTACTATCGTCTTAAATCGGTACGTATTGATTGATATAGCTTACATTTGGTTCTACCAGTATTTAATTAATATATTCAGGTGGTACTTTGCGGAGGTCCGTTTCAACAAACTGGAACAAATTACCTTGCTACTCCGCGAAACCAGTGCCGTGCTCGTGCAAGCTTGGTGCACGGCACTGGTTTCGCGGAGTAGCAAGGTATTTTGTTCCAGTTTTTCACCAGTATTTGGAAAACTTGTAACAAAATTAGTGAAACCCGTACTACTAAATTAATTCGTATACAATACAATATAATAGGTAACTCTTTATTGATCACCGCAAAGCAACAATAAAGATACAACAAACTGGAACAAATTACCTTGCTACTCCGAGACCCGATCTTGCTACTCGGAGTAGCAAGGTAATTTGTTCCAGTTTGTTGATATGGACCTCCGCAAAGTAACGCCTGAATCTATTAATTAAATAAAGATACAATTTAGACGAAGTACATAAGATACATCATTATTTTTTTTTAATTCTGTGTTTTAATCGCTTAACAAATAACAATAATGAAAAGGCAAACCTATCGTCTATCGGAGAGAACTTTACGCGTACACAGGAGTGAAGACCACGACCAAAAATATCACGCAAAGTGATTCACCCTTTTTGTAAATGTAAATCTCGTTTGTGATCCGCAATTATAAAATAACAAATTATAATGATACACAGGATAGTTTATGCCCCGATAACGCATTCTCATAGCATAATTCACAAGTTCTTTAATGTCCAAATCTATGAACAAAATCGGAGAACAGCACGTTGATAAATAAGCAAAGCATCTTCTTTCAACATCACCTGCGTTTCCCAATCAAGCGTTAAACTTTACGATTTCCCCCGGCTCGGTACAATCGTAAAAGTAAATAATAATGTGACAAAAAACACGAATAGAATCTTGTTTCCCTTTGAACGCTGCCAAGGAATATCCCTGACGGAAGTTTTCCACAAAACCAATTTCTGTTAATGTGATTTCGGATCGGATGGGGGCTTCATTGTGACGTCAGAGTTCCAGGTGATTCTGGAGACCTTACAATCCACCAAAAACAGCGGATATAAATAAAGATTGACCCCTTAATGGGTAGAGGGAACGGGGATTGCTTCTGGGTTGTTGATTAAGCGTTTTTAAATTGTGTTTTTCAATTTGAAGGCTCGCTTGGGGAGGGAAATGCGTTTAATGAGCGTTTGAGATGAGTTGGGATGGGAAAGTTTTGGGATGAATGTGGGCTTTTCCCCAACTCAAAGTAGAAGCTTCTCCACGTTCTAATTTTGTGGAGCTCTGCTGAACGTGGACAGTGTATGGCCGGTCGTCGGCTTTGATGAAGAATATTACTTATGCAAAAAATTGGATATGTATCGACCGAAATGATGACAGTGATGAGTCATACGAACTTCTTACTACATTTTATTTATTTTTAATGAATGTTTGTTAACTGTTTTCCGTGTAGTTTTCAATAAAGAGTATTTTAAAGAGTCTTGTCTTGTCTTGTCTTGTCATTTTTTCACTGAAAGAGTCACGCCGTAGCTAGTTACTGTAAAATCCAACTATAAATGTAGCTACCCTTGATGCGTATCATTCGGCTAATAAGAGTGCCAAAGGTCCAAATTTTACTCTTTTTTTCTTATTCTTTCGTTTTTGCGACTCGTCTAAATGGTGTTATCTGGTTTGTCTCTTTTTTTCTTTTATTCATAACTTTCTGTCGAGAGTGTAAAGTAAAAATAATGTTATATCTTCATTCCACATACTCTGTAACAAAGCCGTTTGTCTTGGACCGTTCTCACTAAGTGATTTGGGGATTTCCCCCCACTTTTTCTGGGAATTTTAATTGTCCAAATGTCAAACTGACAACCGTGCATTAATGAGGCAGATGAAATTAATTCGGACCGTCGGCGTTGAATTTGTTGGAGCTTCTTTACCGGACTAGCGGGACGTTTTGTTAAATTGCTCGCTCTTAAAAGCTTTTCAAAAATCATGTACTCTTTTATGTTTATCTGTTTTGTTGTCACTTTTGCCTTGTTATGAATCATCGCTTTCAAGATGTCGTGTCAATTTTTTAAATAAATCTACGAAATTTTTAATTTTAAATAAAACATGTCCTAATTTATGCTTCAGATTTGGAGGCAACTGGGAGTCCTAAAGGCGAGAAACGGATCACCAATTCTCTTAAGGTCACTGGTTAGTTACCACGGGTTTCCATCCCTATTCCATAAAAAATGACTACTCTATCAAAAACCAACTATTTTACTTTATTAAAGCCGCAACATACTTCTTACAATGTCCTCGTAAAAGGAGTCAAAGCCTCCAAAATAAGGCCCCAGATTGTGCAATTAAGTTAGAAACTTGCCAATTTCCTTTGAAAGAAATTATCAAAGACAATCTTGAGTATAATTCCTTTTGCTGGAAAAGTAAGACAGTGGCCGGAGAGGTCATCAATAACCTCCAAAGGGCTCTATTACTTACCCACGTTACTGTCTTCGATTTCAGCTTTAAATTTATTCATTACCGTCACGGTGCGTAACTTGGGACACTTGGGTAACATATTAATTAACTAAACATCCTTAGAATATTTTTTTGGAAAGATAAAATACTTCTCGTCATAAGTTCTTTGTCGTCACATCTTTGATATTTCTGTCTATTGCAAATAGGTATTAGATTGGTTCAGATTATTTTTCATAGTATTAAAATCTACCCAAGATAACTGTATTTATTTTGAGTTTTATTTATATTTAAAAACTTTATTCGTTTATATATTTATCAATCTGCGTAGGTATTAATAATCACATTTGAATTTGATAGTTTTAACGGAAAGGTTGTGTTTGTGGTTTACTACAAGACTGAATAGCAGCTTAACAAGCCGGCTTATTATACGTTTTTATGTTAAGACCGTTTTCCAGTTCTAATTAAATTCACGAACTGTAGTTATTCTTAGCTCACATTATAAACAGCCGTTTTACTAAAATGCGTACCTATCTGAATATTTTGGTAAACTACATTAGGTAGGTACGCTAGTTCTGTAACAAAAAGACAAAGGTCGCCTTGCTCCAAAACTTTTTTATTTTAGACGCTTAGTTTTAAGCTTTAAATTAAAATAATAAAAAAGAGAGGCAAACAAACAATCATGTGGGACCTAATGGAAAGTGATCACCACCGCCCGCAGGAACCAGCGATCCCAAGAGAATCGCTGATGAATGGTATTGATTGTGTTTGTTGTCGCCGAAATAACGTGCTAACTTTATTCCTTTGTCTTATGAATATTTATGTTAGTCTTTAAGGTATTATTTTTATTGGCGTATGCAACCTGAAAGTAATTGTTCTATTCTATTCTATTGTCGTTTCAAATGACGATGTTTTTTCATTTATTTGTCATTTGACGTAAGTCGGAGACAGAACCCGAGTTTAGAGGAGGCTTTCCGTCTGTCATTGGCACACGCCGAGTCTCGACGAGGGTGCGACTGAGACAATGCCCCGATTAATCGACTCGACTCGACTGACGCTCGATGCTTTATTAATCCGATTGGCTGTTGATCTTTTTTTAAAGATGTTTCTTTTTGGGATGAGCATTGATGCTCTTTAGTGACTTTTGGAAGTGTAATGTAGTATGAAAATGAAAATGAACAATTTGTTTTGCGAGTAAGTCATGAAGGGTCTTTTACGTGTCTGTGTCAACCTTTTCAACGTCAGAATTAGCACACCTTATGCATCCACCATTTTGATGTCAGATGTAATCTTCAAAGCCAGCGCCGGCGTCCCCTGATGAACACCTAGCATAATTACCAATACTTTGTCGCTCAGTAGGATAAACAACTGTTCTATTGGCACCCATTATTATTAGTCATTGGCACTAAGTCATGCACTATTGCCTTTAAATAAGATTGAATCTGTATTTTTTACAAGGACCAATTCTGCTTTGCAATATTCTACAGCTTTCCGTGATGATCAGCAGATTACCGTCGTTGATTGACGTTTCTAACCCTATAAGCATTTTTAGTTGCATCAATACGTACGTTGGTTAGCTTTATTTTTTTTCTAAGTATGTCCACTGAAATATAATAATACTGACATTACTTCATTAAGTATACAAAAGTTATTGGAATTGGTTGACTAAAATGTTGTCATTTGTGCCGATAGTCGACAATCAGATTTGAAAAGAGAAGAAAAAAAATTAAACTGCTGAGTTTCTTGCGGCGTTTCTTCTCAGTAGTATCTTCCATTTTCCGAAGCGCTAGAAGATTCAGATATGTAAAAGAGCCTATATGGCCTATTTGCTAAATAAATTTTTCATTTTCATTTTAATTTTTAATTTTCATCTTTCATTTTCATTCATTTTCATTTTCATAACCAACACGTAGTGTGTTAGTTATAGGCCGCACTCAAGTTCCAGTTTGATACAGATCCTGAACGAAACCGGAACTTATGTCCGGTCTATAACTACCACCTGAAATTTAGACTTGAACACTCTGATTATCTGATGTAGTCATCTACGCAGAACAAAGAAATGCATAACTTGACTTGTAAAATTATTCTCTCGGTTTTTGATAAAAATGCCTTGGTGGTTGGTATACTTTACCAGGCGGTGGAAAAAAAATTAAAAGCAGAATATACACAAGATATACTTGAATATTAAACGAAATTGTGGCAAAGGCAAGGGAAGGAAGGGACCGACCGGACGTCGCGAAAAATATTATGCAAAATACGACATCGTTTGCATTTTCATTTTGGTACGTGTGAATATTTTGAAGTAGTTTTATTTTCGGCGTCTCTGAAAGGGATGCCATTTGTGTATGCTTTTTAAGTATCATCATTATTATACGTACCTACGACCCACTGTTGAGCACGTAGGGGTTTAGGCGTAACAGCTCAATGTCAAGTCAGCATGTCTTGAGTAAGTGAGACAGAGTGATTTTCGACGTCGACCTTGTCAATTGCGCTTAGACTGACCGGTTAGCTCAAGAAAGCCCGATATAGCAACAGCAACTTACTGTAAGTTTCTTTAACTACGATTATCTTTCTAAAACAAAAGTAAGTATCTATCTGTCTATCTTCGGCCAATTACTCCTTCTAAACCACGAAACGGATTCTGATAGAATCGAAGGCACCAGCTGAAAGCCGAGTTAGATACCTACTTCCAAAATTCATGCGTGGGTATATTTTCAAAATGTAGACCTTTGGTCAACATTGGTGTAATTTGTATGCCGCATCTTTTGTTTACTAAATTTTGGTAGCGATGTTAGAGGGTAAGCGCATCTGCTAAAATGTGTGATCTTTAAGCGTGTACCGGCAGGAACAGTCTTAAATTATCACCGTTTCCATGTTTTTTTTACCAAAAGAGTGCCATACATATTACATCAAAGGGCTGGTGTTTGAAAATGTACCCGCGTACGAAGTCGCGGGCAAAAGCTTACTGTATCAACATAGCTATATCCCTAACTTTCATAGTCCTTAGAACCTAGTATGGACAGATCGAAAATGTTTACACGCCAACGAGTTATCAACTTCATCCATACATATTTGCTCTCCTACCTTTCATCTGACGGTTTGTAAGGATGGAGTATCTTAAGAGGTCGCAGCAACTATAGAACTATACCATAACGAAGCCCTCTACACAATACCCTAATGGGGAATAGCTGTTGATGGGTTTAATGTACATATTAGCCGTTCACTCTTGATGTAATGGCTGCGGCAATGTAAGTAATTGCCATTTACTGCCTTGTTGGGGACATAAAAGTCCCCCATGGAGCTTAATAACAGTGTTAAATGGTCGTTTGTTTGTTTGATAGTGATCTCAAATATGAGTGTTTAAGTGATCGGGTCGTTTGAGCCGCTGGTTTTGTGTTCAGACTTGATTTTGTTTGGGTAATGGTTCAAGGGCGGTTGAAAGGGTGACGATAGTAGGATTTTCTTTAATGAAACGATTTTATAAATTTTAATGTAGTTTAATGTTGCCTTACTGATACGCATCAACAGCTCTGTCAGTCAGCCTCGTATAATGTAAGGTACATGGTCGTGAATAGAGATGGGCAAGTTAAAGAGAATACTCACAAATGTTTTGGAATTTTTTCACACTGCAAATTTCGCAATATTGGAAAATTTCTGCCTGCATTATCAGCAGTCGTGTATCAACTTGTCAACGATACGCATGCTGTCCTAATTCTATATTAATCCACATAATAGTCGTATCACGATCTCTCTTCATTTTGGTCTGTCAGCCGTGGATTTGAAAACCAAAATGTTAAGTAAGAGTCTTTTAAGTAACATCTTTCAACCATAGCTCCAAATTCATTCAAAAGATGGGTCCAGTCAAGCAAAGCGGGTTTTACTCGACAGTCTTTACATTCAAGTAAACAATGCTACTTTTGGAGCAAAGCTCGATGCTTTTGATACGACTTAGCGAAAATGCAACGAAAATCCTTTACACTAATTTGCAGCCTAACTGAAATAAAGTCGGAGAGCAGAGTCCATGCAATATTTATACTGGCATATTCCGTAAAGCAAAAACTGTTTTATGAAATGGAACACTGGCCGAAATACTCCACGAAAAACCTATGGTGAACGACAGGGCCGTAGATTATAGCTAGTTCTGGAATTAAGCCAACATCGATGGAGCAAAAATCGCACGCTTGAAACTGGTCGATAGGTAGACAGATGCTTATCTCTAGTACGGATGGGTTTTCTGAACTTAATCCGGATTGAACTAGTTTGCGGTGGTGCCAGATTTTTGCCTAATATAACTTTTTCCAATGAGGTTAAGTATTCCAGACGCGGGGAGTCTGTACCCTTATTTTTTTTAATACTCTAACATCCATACGAAGCAATTTGCCTCATCTACCCTGATGCAGACCATTAAAAAATTTAAATCGCTCCTATTTTCCTAGTTCTCTAAGCGCGACAGTGACAAAATTGACATTGCCACAGCAACAAGTCTTACTCTATATTTTGAGTTTGAGTTTAAACCTTCATTCACCTTCCTTATGTTTTTTATTGTTTCTTCCATCATTTAAACCTCACTCGACTTCACACTAACAAAGCCCACCTCTTTACCCTGGTTTTCGTGATATTTTCTCGTTATGATGATCCTAAAATATGATGTTCATCAATAAAATGAGTGTCACGATACATTAATGTTTGTTACGAGTCATCGGTTTCCTTGCTCCATTAGCCGCGCAGTATTACTAGCGAGAACACATTTTACCTTATACGAATCAAGCAAATTTTGCGGTTATGTTATTAATAATAATGGCCGCATTCCTTGAGATAAGGTAAATATGGGAATTCTCGCGTCAGTAGAGATGGAGTTAAATTTGAGATCTGTCATTTTTGACATATTTGATGAATCTTGATGAACGCCAGAATTGAGGGTCTGTACCAGTGCTGCACGCGTAGGACCTTGTTTTACCAGTAGTTGACATCATGGTCTCTCGCTTTTACTCGTTTTTGTATCGTCTCGTCAACTATTGGGTCGCGGGCAAGAACTGGGACCGTTACGTTATTTAAATTATGGAGCGTGTTGGTAAAAACAATGTTAAGGATCACAACGCAAACGCAAATTTTAGAATGTTCACAGTAATTAATTTATTGCGGCTAAATGACATGATTTTTTAAAAAGAGGCTTCCGTTTATGCTTTATAATTCATACACGCACAAGGGAATCAATGTATGGTCGTTATAGATCAAACCCAAGTTCCAGTTAAATACTGGATCAATATTAAACTGGAACTTAAGTTTGGTCTTGGAAGGAGAAGGAGAGCATACGCACACCTTCTTCCTCCACCGTAACGAGCCTGGGTTGTAGGGGTCGGGTGACCCCTGCCCTGTTATCCACCAGGCTCACATGACTGAGGGTGCCCATTTGTTGTCCCGGGGCACCCGCTGAAGATAGCCGAGAGACCCGCCAAGCATGGCTGACCGGCAAGGGCCTCATTGTGTCTGCGATTGCGACTGCAAAGCCGATGCTGTAGCGTCCAACGTCCAACTGGCGAAGAGGGAAAACCGCTGGTTTTAGTGAATAGTTTAGCACTTTGTCAAGAACCCTACATAACCACCTAGGCCCCGGACCCAGGTGGCATTTGTAATGAATTTTGCAGTGAAGTAAACGATGGTCTATCACCCTTAGTGCATATGCGACGTCTTGGTTGATCGTACAATCAAGACGTCGTTAGTGCTTAAGCTTACCAAAAACAGAACCTTAAAATTGGGTTTAGTGACAGTCACCATCTCTATTTCGAAAGATACTACAAAGTAAACGTCAACGGTTAAGGATAAGATAAAATATCTTTGTGCCTCGACAATCTTACAGATTATTTTTCCACAAAGCAGCTTAACTGATAAAAAGTGTTACTCAAGAAGAATTACTTAAAGCTTTATTGTTTTAAGAATAACCTGTGAAATGGTTTATTACATTGAATTAAAGAAAACTGTAGCGCCGTTTAGTCGGCATTTTGCCTGAGTATGGGAGGGCCGAGTTTGGTAAGGGTGATTCGGGTATATGTACAGTTTCTAAATTGCCTTCTAAATGTCTGTTTTCTACCAGTGTATTGTACGCATCTAATGGTTCACAGCAACGGGTCAATTGTTTTAAACTTTCCCAATTTTTGAACAATATTTTTAACAAAAAACGGGACTGTAACGCGAAAAAAACATTTTCGACGTTTGGACCGTGTTGCATCGGCCGTGGTGACGAGTTCATCCACTTCAAATGACATCTTCGGCATCAAATCTTATAGTTTTAAATTATAGATATTGTCATATCTAGAGTTGTGACGTTTCTATTCTAAATGTGCGTATTGTGTCTGGTATGGTATGATCATCATGATTATGATCATCATCTCCTTCAAGCGTTAAATTTGTCACTTCTTTATCCTGTAAGTTGTTTTTATTTGGATTTTCGTCGACTATTTTCCGTATGGTTTTTAAAAAGTATGTCATGTCTTGAGTCGTGCTTTAAAAAAGCCAAATATATTTTAGCAAATAGCAAATTTGACGGGGACTTTCCGCTCGTTTCCCCACTGCGTGACCCAGTTAGTTGGCTGTCAGTTTCTGAAGCACATTCGTCTTATTATATCACGTTTGCGTTCGATTTATTTGTTTACTCTGAATTCTTAACGTGGGACCTCACTTTTGACGCAGAAAACATAATCGTAAATACGCAGATAATAGGCCGCCATAGGGGTTCAGTTCTTTATGACTTCGCTTTTATTCAGTTAATGTACTATCTATTCTCAGCTTAAATTTATTTTGCTTGTGACAAGATATTGTTCGTTAAATAATATATGAGACTAACTTTTGCCCGCGATTTCTCCCTCCCTTGTCTGTCCATCTGTCTGTAGGTCAGACCCTTGGAGCTGTAAAAAAGTCAAACTTCCTAGTCAACGCAATCAAAAGATACGGCCGTTCTCATGGGAATCAAAAATCTATAAGGGACCTCTTTAAACTAGAACCATGAAATTTGGCAACAAGCAGAGTCTCACAGCAGAAAGATCGAAAAAAATCCAAAACCGTGAATTTGTAGTTACATCACAAGCCTAAACTTTGTTTTCTTATTACAAACTTATATTTGCACTTGATATGTATGAGGACACCTGTTTTCTAACAGCAAAGTTAAGTTTGTATCTCAATTTAGTTTATCTTTTTGTTGAGCAATGTACGGTGCTTATTAAGTTTGTACGGAACTCTAGGGGCGCGAGTCCCACTCGCACTTGGCCGGTTTTTACATAAGGTTTTTATATACAATACATTCTAATTAAGTTTTCGTTATAAATTGCACCCGTGGGAAACCGAAGCGGGTCACTAGTAATAGATAATGGACAAAAAGTATTATAGAAATTTTCTTTTGCTTCTAGTAACTTCTTTTAAACGAATTCCAACTTTATTGACACACCCAAAAACATCGTATTACTTCAAACACATTCACCAGGCGGCTCGCGTCAAAAGGAACGAGCCGCCCGCAACTCCCGGCGACACGTAAAGGGTTGCGCTGCATTCGTTTACAATTACATTGACAGAGCGAGATGAGCGAGCCCAACGCGCGGCAAGCCGACAACCTACTGCGGTTTGCCTACTCTGTAGGCAAGGCGACCGAGCGTACCTACGGTGCGGAGTGGAACCCCCTGTTTACGTGTAGACAGTTCCAGTGCTTCATTAAGGCGCAGCCAGGAGTAGAGCAGATTTATTGTTTAGCTGATCTCTTCGCCTTAAATCGAATACAACCAGTAAAATAATGAGCGTGAAATCCGTTCAACAGATTTTGCGAAATATTGAACTGAACTTGGAGAAGAGTTTTGTAATTGATAAAGTTTAGTTATAAATTAAATGTAGAGCTACTGGTTTTGTGTAAAGTAATAATACATTTTAACTTTTAAAGAGTTATTTAACCCCTTGAAACATAAATGTACCTACTATTACTAAAACTATGATAACGGTAATTCTCCAGCGTTTTCATCGTTGCTCATAACCGTTCCTTCATTAATTGTTGAAAAACAGGTCTTCAAATTTTTCAAGCAAGGACAGAAGCTGCACTCGGCGTTGATACCAGATTTAGCAGAAATTGGTGCTAAACGTTAGGTATTTCGTCAATACATTAAGGAACAGTAATGAACAATGGTGTAAAAGCTGGAGAATTACCGATAAAAGAAGTTGGTATTTGATTAAAAACTTGCAACTTGCCGATTTTTTTGTGGCTCTTCTTTTCAAACTACTACCAGCTACCACCACCTTTCTCGCTAATCTAGCCACTAAGCAGCGGTACTTGCACTGTCGTGTTCCGGCGTGGAGAGCAAGACAGCGGGTGAAATTACTGGCACAAGAGTTATACCATCTTAGTCCTCTGGGTTAGGCAACGCATCTGCAATCTCTTCGGTACCTATTGCGAGTGTTTGCTTGTTTGAGTGTGCACTTGTTCATATACCTATTTTTATAAAATAACGGAGATATACCCACTTAAGATATACTCGTATATGTTAACCTTATCACCATTGCCTGAGGTAAGTAATAAACGGCAGAAAAATCAAGATCAAATGTCGTGTTCTCCATACTTGCAATTTGTTCACTGAATAGCAAACTCCGTTGTACAAAGAGAAATGGAAAAGTAATCCCTGGCATTTTCCAACATAAATTGCCACTTTGGAACACCGTAATGCTTCGTGCATAAAGCCGAAAATTCTCTGATAAAAGTGTCAGGTGAAAATGGTGAATTATGTTCAAAATTTGGACGACATTGTAAGCTGAAAATTGGAAGGTGACTTAAAAAGAACATTTACAGAACCGAGGGGTATCGAGCTGCGTTTGATATTTATGTCAAATTTAAATTATTTCTAACCGACTCCAAAATAGGAGGTTCTCAGTTGGTTGGTATGGGGACAAACCGATCGCCAAAGTATGCTTGTTGGTGGTCAAATAATTATGTTTACAATTGTTTACGTAAGAAAATAAAGAAAAAAATAGTCGCTAACTCTGGTGACCAGAGGACTGGCGCATTCCTCGCTCAACGTATTGCCATTCAGAGAGGCAACTCCGCCAGCCTTTTGGGCACCCTACCCAGAAACAGCGGCTTAGGCGACATTTTTCATTTCAATTTTAATTAATATTTTAACTTTTCTATTTTCTTTTCTGATATAACTTTGTTTCTTTTTCTAAAGAAACATTTACAATTAGGAATAAACTGTAATTTCAATAAAAAAAGAGTCTTTTTGTCAAGCAATTATATCTTATCGAATACAGAATAATTAATAACACTTTCCTAAGCCTTCGTCTTCGTCCCAAACCCAATTAGCACTTTTATAGCTCATAAAATAGGCATGAAATATGACTTCCGTTATATAATTACTCCAGATACGACCAGTAATAAAGGTGGGTGTCTTAATTTACCCCAAGGCTAGGCATTATGTTACCGGGTAGTCGTAACCTTGTCATTGCAGACCTATAAACTATGATAGCGGACAGCTCCTGACGTAAAGGCCTTGAGGATATTAAATAGTCCTAGGCAGGTTGTCACTAAGAATTTGCGACTTATTAAGTAAATGAAGTTACCTTTATGACAGAACTAGGTTTAGCACATAAAAAGCGATTAAATAAAGCTAGAAACTAAAACGAATTTACTAAACTTCATTTGGGCCTCATAACGACAGGCTTACACCCTACCATTTCTTTTACAGGGGGCTTGCGTACTATTATCTTACCATCGCAAGCAATAATAATAATTATTGTTATTATTCATTTTTTTCGACCAGCAGGGATCATACAACACTATACAATAATCATTATATCACACGCAAGAAAAATCACATCAAACAATAAATAAAAATAAACAATGTCAAATAGGTAAGTATGTCAATTGCGTAGATTTGTTTGCAGCATATGAATCAGCACAATGGGTCATAGGTATGCTGATAATCAAATCTGTCCGCAAATGCTCTCAGGATGCCGTACTCGGTGCCATAATTCCGACGTATATTGTTGCTAAACTTTTTTGGAAAGCAAAATATAATGTTAATAACAAAATATCATTTTTTTATGTGGCTTTTATGTGTACACTACACACGCTGTACGAACAGAACAGAAACATTGTCACACTGACCTACGGTACATGGTCTACAAATGCTGTTTTGGTGAAGGATTTTCACATTTGGTTAAAAACATCTGCTTCTTTTTCTTGAGCACAAGAGTTTCATAGTGGTTTTTTGCACAATATGAATGAAATTCTAAATATCAGTTATTCATTCATTCAATAAAAACGAGCATGCGGTTAATGGAAAGTGAACATCGCCCATGGGAATTAGTGGCACTGCAGAGGTATCTATTGGTAGCGGTGGTCACTTACCATTATGTAACCAGTTTACTTGTTTTCTCCGTTTATTATACAAAAAAGTTATTTAAGAAATATGACTGAAAGCTCCATATGAGTCCAAGTTACCTGAAAAGGTATGTGATCGTGTACATCCGTAATAAAAAAAAATTAAGGTAAAAAGAAAGCTTTTCCAGTAATTTGGCATTATATATTTTGATCTGAGAATAATGATCGAGGTATTTCAGTAATTTTTATGAGTTCTTTCGAAATTTCCTTTTGATCCTCAAGTTTTCGAAGATATATTTTATATTTAGAAAAATGTCCTTTTATTCATACAATTCTAAATTAAGAAGGAAAAAAACGACAGTAAAATCTTATTCTAAACTTAAAGATAACTTGTCCCAAATCGACGCCAATAGGGAGGGTGCCCAGAAGGCTGGCAGCATTGCCACGTTGGATGGCGTTGATTCTTTGGGCAAAATATTGCCCAGCCTTCTGGTCACGGGAGGCCTCTATAAGAAAGGTTAAGTCATTTTTGGGCGTTCCTTAAGCTACTAGTAATTGAGGTTCAAGCTAGCGTTTGACATTTTGACAACGACGTATGAATGACAACATTGTTATAATAATATTAATACATTCATTTGTTATCAGGCTGCAAAAGGACAATATACTATAGACCTTATAGACTGACATACATAAAAATACATTAAAAAAAAATATTTGTCGCTATGGGTGTGCCTAAAATAATAAAAGAGTTCCCACGATTTCTCCAGGATCCCATCAAAAGATCATGACTGGATGGCAACCAACTTGGAAGTATACCCATATAAGCAAAAAAAAGGTTTCCAATTCAGTCCAGCCGTCTTCGAATAATCGGGGAACATACATAAAAGAAATATTCCGACGAATTGAGAACCTCCTCCTTTTATAGGAGTCGGTTAAAAAAAAACCAAAACTAATATAAATAAAACTTATTTTGGCGACGATTCGACGTGGCTCTGTTGCATCGTCGATATTGGTGCCAAGTTTTCTAGTAGCAGGCTGCCTATGTACCGCCGAAACATGACACCCTTCAGACAGAAGTCCAAGTAAGAAGCTATAGAATAGAATAGAATAAGTTTATTGCAGGCTGCATAGGCCCATAGATAAATACCTTAAAGAATAACAAACATATTATTATTTTACATAAAACACGTGAAGTCTGTAACGTGAGCACTTTCGCGGTGTCAGTTAACCGGCCACGGAACCGCCGGTATTCGGCCTAAACTCTTCTCTTGTGAAGGTCAACAGCTGGTCAGTCAGAACTCTCATCACAATGAATTAAAATTATGCATCGTTGGCGTGGAAAAGGTTATAAATAAGACCAACCACAAAATTCCAACAGAAATTCAGCAGGGTTCAAGTCAGGCTACAAATCGTCCGCGTTTTGTTTAACGTAAACCCACTTGCAACGCGCCATAAACGCTAACGCGCACGTTAACGTTTTCACGGTACACAAAATCGGTTATTTGCTAGAACAAACAACGAGAACTACGGAATAGCTATACTTAAAGTTTTTCCAGGGACTTTATTAAGGGATGCCGAGATAATGAAAAGTTTTAATTACAGAAATAGTGTTTTGATGTTATCGCGATTGTTATACATTGTAATGAAACTAGCATAATTAGCCGTGGTCAGTTAAACTTCTCAGAAGCTAGATCCGCACTCATTTTCTCGTTTGATGCTCATTGCGTCTCCAACAGTCACGTCGCAAAAGCATTTCAACTAAACTTACTAATACTCGTAGATTCAGGCGTTACTTTGTGCAGGTCCATATCAACAAACTTGAATCAAATTACCTTGGTACTCTGCGAAACCTGTGCCGTGCACGTGCTAAACGGCTACCCGTTCCGCAGAGTGCACGTGCACAGACGTAGGTCTGTGCGACATATATATATTTTTAATGCAATGACCTACCCTCCTCCGCTTTCACATAAAAATAACATACATTACACAGACTCAACTATAAGCCACCCACCACTATACGCTTAAACTACGCGCGCGCGTCTCGCATCTTCACGACGCATCGACGGGATCTTAAATAGCAGGTACGACCTCGACCGTTTCGCCTTAACCTTCATACCCTAAACAGGTTTAATTTCTATATAAAGAAGCTAAGTGCGAGTCATGAACTCGCATACGAAGGGTTTAATACCACCATTTAATATGCCACTACCATGAACGCTGAAATTAATACCACTACTCTTCAATAGATAGCGTTATAATCATAAATTAGAGCTGTAACTTTTTAGTTTTATAATCTAATGCTGTTATGGTGGCCATAGTTATATGAACAAAAAATTTCAAGCGTCTACCTGTTCAGAAGACAGAGCTCTGCGACAAACGGACGAGCGGCGGACAAACAGCTCAGGCTTAACAAACTGGAACAAATTACCTTGCTACTCCGCGAAACCAGTGCCGGGCTCGTGCAAAATAGCTGCGTCTGTGCGACACATATATGTTCATGCAAACACCCACCCTCCTCCGCTTCCACAAGAAACAACATATATCACACAGACTCAACTACACACCACCACCACTAAACACTAAAACTACGCGATCGACGCGCGTTTCGCCTCTATACCCAATAATACCCAATAATAGAGTCCCATTGGTACCCTTTTGGACCGGAAGAACCCTAAAAAGGGGTACGAAAGACTAAGAAAACTGTAGAACTGAATGCCCTTGACGTTATTGTTTGGCGTCAACATGCCCATATCTCACGGTCCTTATCTTCCACTCGACGTCGCCAATCCTCCGTCATGGAGCGCCACACTTCATCATCAGCAACATGACAAGGACATGCCTTTATCACTTCCGGAGCGCACGCCGATACAGTAAGCGCACTTTGAGATAAAAACGCCGGAGAGACTTGGTGGATTCCTTTTTTTATATTAAAACTGACAAACGGGCAAGTGGTTCACCTGATGTTAAGTGATCACCACCGCCCATGGACACTCCCAGCACCATTAGGACTGCTAGTGATTTTCTGGCCTTGCAAGAAGCGGAACACTCGCTTTTTGAAGGCACCCATGAAGTAGCAAGATGGAAAAACTGCAGCTGCCAGCCCATTGCAGCTTTTGCACGTCCGAGGTAAAAAAGAGCGTTTAAAACCATAATGGAGGACCACCACGGATCTAGGTGGTGCTGATGGAACCTATTTTGCCGTCGAGTAGTACCGTGATGAAACTTGGCAGCTGAAATAAGGTTTAAGAGTTCATCAGAGCAATCTCCATTGTAGATCCTATAGAATATGTAAAGAGAACTGACATCTCTACGAAGAACTAGAGAATCAAGTCTCTCAGAGAGTACTGGGTCATCAATAATATCGCACGCCGCATTTTTAAGATATTGTCAAGTTTTGTTTGCGCACATTAGTCGAAGAAAGAATGGCCAATGGGACCAAAGAGTTTTCGAGTGGCCACTGTATACCAAAAGTTGAAGCGTGGACAGACCCGCCGTAAAGTAGACTGACGACTTCGTGATGGTTGGGAAAACCCGCTGGATGCGAGCAGTACAGGATCGGTAGTTGTGGTGATATTTGGGGAGGCCTATGTCCAGCAGTGGATGTTTTTTGACTGTCAATGACGTTGATAACTGTCAATATACTGTAATGTTGTCACTAAAATAGGCCAGAACCCGAACTCAAGCTTCGTTTATAAATCAGACACAATCTTGAGATGACGTTTGCGAGTTCAGCGGGGATCAGCTAATCTCGGCTCAATCAATCCAGAATTTGAGTTCGGTCTATAACTTCCACCCTTCGGTTAAACAATACACTAACTAGGTACTTAAAAAGGGCAATTATGTGCCAAAGGAGCAACTGAGAAAACTCTCAACAAAAAACGCGCGTTTTTTTGTCAAATTATAGCGCTGTTCTAAGTTTTATCCCTCCCCCCGCTTGTCGACTCTTAGTGATTAATTAATTTTGGTCCAGCCATTTTTGTAAGCATTGTTGTGGTTGCTTTTGTTAATTCGTAAACATCATGTTTTATTAAAATTACAAGTCTGTTTACTAAAGCTTGTTGGACAGAATTAAGTCTGCAAGCTGGCAGGGTGTAATGTTTGCGAAGTTTTCCTCCTTTTTTTTCTTGTTCAACGGTATAAAACGAGGGTAAGTTAACTACGTTGTGAAATCACTGCGTGTAGAAAAGGGATTATTTCTCTTAAGAGGAGTGTAAACCCAGCGCTCTCCATACAAACGGCGACAACGTTTTCCTACCTTAACCTTTAGCCATGATTTTTTTTGCATGTTCTCATTATGCCGTAGAACTAGGTTTGTAAGTTTTGATTTTTTTAATAGTCATAACAGTGTTAAAAATATTGACCCTTTTTGTTTTTTATCAAACTCCTAAAATGCAAAAAATGACAAATCTATGAAGAATATTACTAAAGGCATAATAACAACATAACAAAAAATCATTGCCATAGGTTAAGGTTTAGATGGTGGAAAACGTTATCGCCGTTTGTATGGGGAGCGCTTTTTGAGGCTGAGTTCACAATCGTCTTAAACCTTGTGCTCTCTCTTAATCTGAATTTAAATAAAATAATAAATAAGAACAAATTACCTTATAGTCATAACTTACCACTTAAAGTCTTAAAAACGCGAAGCGCGATGTAAAGCTATATTTTTGATTTGTTATTTGGACCCCTTATGGGATGGTGAAACTTCGTTTTGCAAGCAAAGGAAAGTTATGGCTACCTGCGTTTCTTTTCGGCACATTGTATTTGTATTGCAATTAAAAGGAAAGAGATCAGCTTTTATAATTTCGCTTTCAATTGCTGCGGGTGGTCGGACCTCGTGAAAGGTCCGTCCGGATCGCTACCACCATCTTGCTCGCTAATCCTGCCGCTAAGCAGCAGTGCTTGCACTGTTGTGTTTCGGCATGGAGAGCAAGACAGCCGGTGCAATTACTGGCACAAGAGGTATTCCATCTTAGCCCTCTGGGTTGGCAACGCATCTGCAATCTCTGCTGTTGCGGGTGTCTATAGGCGGTGGTGATTACTTACCATCAGGTGCCCCACTTGCTTGTATGCCTTCCTATTTCAATAAAAAAAAAACTCCTTTTATGACATACTTTTACATGCTAAAAAGCGTCCGCGTGTTTTTATATGAGGTACCAAAAAGTCAATCAAAAACCGGTTTATTAAGTTATTGACTTTTTGGCCCTTCTGTTTTAGCACCCGTAATGCAATAAACACGCGTCATTTGAACACAATCAAATTGCGATCATGTTATAAACTACATTAAATGTGCCGCGGCGACATTACCCTGATGGTTATTGCATATTATGCCCATGTTTTACCTTTTCCTCTTACCCTTAACTGCTAAACGTGGCAAGGTTCCGTAGCAAACAGCGTTAATTTAAGTGTAGATAAGTGTAGACGAAAATCTAAATAAATAATTATTTTGGTTCAATTAACACTAATTGAGCCGAATTAAAGAACTAAAGCTACTTACGTTATGGCAGGGGGGTTCCACTCCGCACTGTAGGTGCGCTCGCCGCATTACCTATGGCATAGGTTAATCGCAGTAGGTTGCCGGCTTGCCGCGCGCGCGCCCGCTCACTCTGTGTCGCGCGTTGTGATAGTATTACAGTAAGCAGCCCAACCCTAGCGGTGCGCCAGGGCATTGCGGGTGGAAGGCGGGCGCGGGCGGCGCCATCCCTTTGACGCATACCGTCTGGCGAATGTTTATGAAGTAATACGACCTTTTTTTAAAGTAGGAATTCGTTTAATGGTGGTCGAAAAACAGAAGTTTCTGTACGTAGTACCACATTATTTCTATACTGTGATGCTAGCATGAGTTGTACTGAGCGGCGTACGCGCAACACCTCATTTTCATTGCTCACTTCAGCGGTCTATGACGTCATCGTGGGGGTGAAGGAAGGGCAAAACAAATATTTTTGTGTTTTATAACACATTCATTTGGTTATCCAAATGAATCTTTACAACGATCTGACTATTATTTTTTGTAACTTCTATAAACTTTGAGAGTAGGTTAGGCTTTCAATAGTTATATGAATTTCATGTTACTTTTTTTTGGAAAGCCCACTGGAACGACGAAGAAGACGTTCAATTAATTTAATTCTAAAATCTGCATCTGGATGACTATGGAACCAATTTTAATTAAAAAGGCTTACTAACTAGCCTTTAAACCCTAAGACGACGGAGACAGCAGACAAATAAAGGATTATAACCACATAAAATAAAATCTTTCAAAGCAACCGTTACATACTTTAAGAGTTAAACATCTCAAAAACCGCTAACTCTTTAAATATTGCTTAAATCTATCTCATTTAATGAAAATACAATACTAAAAGTATTTTTTTTATGAAATAGGAAGGAAAACAAGCAAGCGGGTCACCTGATGGTAAGTGATCACCACCGCCTATAGACACCAGCAACACCAAAAAGATTGCAGATGCATTGCCAACCCAGAGGGCTAAGATGGAATACCTCTTGTGCCAGTAATTACACCGGCTGTCTTGCTCTCCACGCCGGAACACAACAGTGCAAGCACTGCTGCTTAGCGGCAGGATTAGCGAGCAAGATAGTGGTAGCGATCCGGACGGACCTTGCACAAGGTCCTACCACCCGCAAATTAATTATAATTAAAGCTGTTACCGCCGGCCACTTTGGAAATCCATGGAGGAGGCCTATGTCCAACAGTGGACTTCTTGTGGCTGAGATGATGATGATGATGATGATGATGAAAGCTGTTACGTTGTTTATGTATCACCTCAATAAATTTGCTAAGTTTCATTTTAATTAGACTTCTCATTTTTTTACATCTTCGCTACATTTGTAATTATTTATGTTTTCGCAATTTATACACTTAGATTTTTAAAAAAATTGCTTCACTTTTATGGAAACGAGGGGCGTTTACTGGGCCCTCTGATTCCAATAGGTATTTTTTTCCTAAATTTGTTTCATACCGTACAATTAGTTCAAGAAGTGACTTGGGCTGTCATAGGAAGTTCTACAGCAAATGAAATCAGGCAAAATACATTGCTGCCTTTACATGGAATGTTAAGTATCACGTAATGGTCCAAAGATGCAATGGAGATCAAAATGAATTTAGTCAACCAATGCTTAGAGGCAAACTTTAAGAACCTTTCTAGAATTTGTGTAACCGAAATGTCTTTCGATTTCTATTTTTTAAATCAATAATGTAATGACCGTAAGACGAAGCACATTGAAAAATTCGCAGGGTATGGTAGCGGTAATGTGGCGAAACTGGAAAACGCAAGGCACGGATTGCTGATGTTGCAGGTTCAAGTCCTGCCATTACCCTAATTTTTCTTTTTGTTGTCACTACATAGCATTTTACCTTTCTAGATTTAGGGTCTCCCAAAGCGCTAAATTGATTCAGGTCTTTCGTCATAACACGAGCCAGTTGACAACTACTGTTCACAAAAATGAAATATTAGGTATGATGGTTTCTTAACTGAGAAAAAATTGTTTGGTTTGACAAAGATTTTGACTTCATATTGAGCCTAACAAAATCTTAACTTCAGTAACTAAGATCCTAGCTACAGTTCCGTGGCTCATAGAAACTTTACCTAAAACTTGGCAACTTTACCACACAGAAATAAAGTGAGTGTTAGAATACTTATATACTAATATTTTATTTAAGTCATTCTCTTATTACGAGGTCCTTCTTGGATGAAACTGTATATTGGTTTTTGATTATTGGTCCTTAGTAAGCGAAGGCAAATAAATTGCCACAGTCAACGACAGCTAAAATCTTGTTAAGCTCATCAGGACATAGAGTCAAGATGTTTAGAAAACTAAATCATTATTTACCTCAGCAAAATAATCCCAATATTGATGGTAGTAAGAACTAAACATTTTGCAGTACAACTCCACTGTAACCCACTCTGCAATCCCGTGTATCATTTCACACATAATTTCCGTTTCAAATACTCCCCAAAACGGAACCCCGACCTTAAATATGACTAACCCGAGAACAATCGAAACGAAAAATTAAGTAGGGGCGCGCCAATTCGCCGAATTTATTTCGGCCGCAATATTTCACCGAGAGCGAGCACGCATCGGGCTTATCGGTGAGTCGCTTCCTAACCTCTTATAACTTATGAGGGGACTGGCGAAATCTTTTTTTAAGTGCCAAACTCTTCCCGTGGCACAAGATCAGGCGGGTAGCGGTTTCAATTGTTTTTACAAGTTTTTTTTATACAACATAAGAAAGGCAAGTGCAAGCACTGTTGCTCAGCGGCAGGATTAGCGAGCAAGATGGTGGTCACAACTAAAAAAGAAACAAACTTCAAAAAACCTAACAATGAAGTTCTAAATTCAAAGAAATATTAGGCAATACTGTTTGTATACCTTAAGTTCACTGATTGTTCGGAGGTGGCTGTACTGATTTGGAACATTTTTTATTTATTTTAAGCTATGAATCCTTTGTGTGCCTGTCTGTTTATTTGCTTTAGTAGCATGAGTAACAAAGAATAAGGTTTTTAACACCGAAAAAATGAAATATATAGAATGAAAACCAACCATTATTTTTTGCCGCCCCGTCTGGTCAGCATGGCGGATCCTACATCCAATATAGAAGAATGAATGAATGAATAATTTATTTGCTAAAATTTTGGGTAGATAATATATAAGATGGTTATAATATTACATGTAAAGGATTCCCGGCAAAATCTGCTTACATAAAGCGTGCAAATTAAAAAAAAACAAGCAGTCATAATGTCAAATAAGTACAAAGTCAGAGGCTTTACCTGTGGGCGCGAATAGACCCCAAATAAATTGATGATAACTACTTGTAAAAATATCAAAAAATATGCATACTCTGTCCCGCTCAGTCCTACCACAGAGAACAAACAGCAAACTTTTTCTAAAGTCGCAGTAAAAAAATCCGCCAAAACTTTTCGGCTTACCTTACATTTTTGAAAGGGTTTTTTGTTTATCATATGGAGTTGTTTCTTAGTTAATTTTCATATCCAACAGAATAAAGTGCAAACCTTTATTTCACAGCCAATGGAGCACCTTCTAGGAGGCAAAGTTGGTGTTTCAAATTTTGGTAAAACATTTTGGTGGCCCACAGGAAACAAATTACATCTACATTTGAAGCGCAAAAAAATGTGTTTATTTTCACCTTCACATTTAATTTCACTGTTGCAAAGTAATGGATAGATATATCAACTTCATATCGCATACTATTATGCCTCCCTTTCGAAAAATTACACTTTCTCGCAGTTCTGTCTTTAATGGTGGCTTATAAGTGTCTTCGATTGTAGTTGTACATAATTATTTATACCACAGACATGGAACGTGTTAAAGATCAATACCATAAAGATCATGAAATAAATAAGCTAGTCTATGCTAAAGTCAAACTAGTTGATTCGTGGCCTATTGTAGAACCTTTCCACAATAAATTTCACATTGAAATTCCAATGCCTATCGAGGAAAGTTATTATACTTTTGTTCTAAACCCGTAATCGTTCATCTGTACAAAAAACTAGTAAAAATCCGACGAAAATTATTAACCTTTTAAGTTGCTTTAAAAATACATTTGTTTTGTACATCGATTTAAATACAAAATGGAAAAGCTTTCTGAGAATCAGCGAATATGCAATACTTCTAAAAAAATGATTCAATGGAAATATTGAAGTTTCGAATTACTTTTGTGTACTGCTGGTCCATTTGCCGGTTTTATAAAAATAAAAATAACGTCAATTACTAAACCGAACATTTCGTTCATCCAAGATGTAACTTTATAACTTTCAATTTATGCATTTAAATTTGTATAATGGGAGTCCAACATTTCAATCATGATAAACTTTTGCATGTATTAAAAGATCAAAGCCATTGTATAAACAAGAAAGTAATTATCTTCAACTTTAGCAATATTCCGAATGTCACAACTTTGGATTATAACAACGCATTTACGAGTTCGAATGGAACTGGGAGAAGTAAGGCATGAAATTCAATTTAGTTGGCTGTAAAAGCTGTAATGTGACGACAGTTAAGTGGCTATATGACAACATTATCATATTGTTTTAGCATGTGATAATATTGCCACTATTTGGTTTAGTTAGGTACCTATTATTTCGTTAACCGGTCATTCTCAAGAGTTTTTACGATACCTGAATTCATTGACGAAATACTTAACGTTCAGGATCAATGTCTAATAAAACTGGTCTCTACTTCGAGTGAAGCTGCTGTTCTCGCCTAAAGTACATGTAACGAGTAGTATACATACATGTATTTCATTAATCAATTACGGAACGTTAATTAAAAAAATTCTCGAATGGCGGCCGCGTATTGGCAAGCGCAGCGTAGGACGACCAGCCACAAGATGGTCTGATGACCTCATACAGGTTGCAGGAAGGCGCTGGTTGCATACCGCTTCCGAACTGTCACTCTGAAAAACCATGGAGGAGGCTTCTGTTCAGCAGTGAACTTCTTGTGGCTGAGATGATGATGATGATTAAGAACGGTAACAATGTTTGAGAATGGCAGAGATAATATATCGTTTCGTAGACTATTCTTTTCCTAGAATACTTTATTCTTAGAAATTATAACTAATTTTAAATACATACATAAAGTCACTCCTGTTTCCCGGAAGGGTAGGCAAAGACCCTGACATAGTAATACAACCTTTGTTTCACTTACTTTCATAACGTTCTTAATGTATGCTTATCAGGTTTAAAGTACTCCTGACCTGGCCTTTCTCCAGAATGTCTCAAAAAACTTAATAGATGTTTATAAAATTAACCTAACCTAATCTAACCAAACATACATGGTAAGTATCTATGACTATATGTAT
This sequence comes from Ditula angustiorana, assembly GCA_963691745.1. Lineage (NCBI taxonomy): Eukaryota > Metazoa > Arthropoda > Insecta > Lepidoptera > Tortricidae > Ditula > Ditula angustiorana. The sequence continues at coordinate 7,138,688 of OY829495.1, forward strand.
GTAAATGTTGCAATAAAGACACTACAGTCAGGTCACCACAGGTCACATTACCAACAAAAAGTACAGCTCTATTTGGAGGGTACCTCACCTAGCGACTATTTCACCAAGTTGATAGTTGACATGTCTTGTGACAACGACAATTCGCCATTAATGGCTGTCTCGAAGAGTTTTTGTATAGCCGGGCTTAAAAAGTGGATGTAATGTACTCTAAACTGTCGTTGTCGCCTGACATAATATTTTATTTTGGTGAAATAGGGGCCTTGGTGCCCGCTACTGAAGCATAACTGAAACAAACTTAGTCAGTCATATATGAACAGCTGTAAAGAATTACTTCATGTCAAATTGACGCTTCTGAAATTATCAATATCATAAAAGGCGTTCCCTTTAACGCTTACCACATTTAAGAAAATGAATACAAGATAGCTGTAAAACAAGAGAATAATGACATATGACTCAAATATCAGGCTTCTCATTATAGAGTGTTCTCAATAACAGCAACGTATTTAAGATCGCATTTGACATTAAAAATTGTTTCATGGGAATGTTACCTCAAACGTGATGTTCAGATCACAAGATGTTATATAGCTCTCTTTCCTACGTTGCTATTAATTTAGTTTCTGCTGCGTAACTCATCGTATTTTCTTTAACAATATCCGAAAATATATTCTAATTAAACTTAACCCATTCCAATGCATATTTGCCAACTCATTTAGATTCGGAGGGCATTTGGGAAGTTTTTATTGTGCACGCCGGGGAGCTACAGATAATGGCAAACAGAACGGCGGTTTCATGATCCTTATTAAATTCTTGTTTGAACTTAAAATAAGCTTAACAGGGCATCTACGTCCCGTTTACTTTTGAAAATTGGATTCGGGTTTTGTACCTTCACAGTTTGAAAACTTATAGTAATAAGGATATTCCCAGAGGTAAAGGATTTATGGGCGATATAAAAACTTAATCTGTGTTTATAGTATCATAAGAGTGTTAAGTTCCCAGCGGAAATATAGATTTTAATGTGTTTCATATCAGAAAGTTAGTAGGTATTTCTTATAAACTCATAAAGATACTTCTACTTGTTTATACCGGAAGACAAAGCGTTGGAAGGCGTGCTACAAGGTCGACCGATGATCTGGTGAGGATCGCTGGAAACCGGTGGATGCGAGCAGGACATAATCGATCGTCGTGGAAATCCTTGGGGAAGGCCTATGTCCAGCAGTGGGCGTCTTCCGGCTGATATGATGATGATGACTTATATTGGCGCAGCGCAATGTGTGCGTGGGATTAAATATGCAAGTTTGATTTGTGTGTTGCTCAGACGACCGCTGCCGTATCACTACACGTTTTACTAGCTCACGCACACATAGCAAGTTTTAATACCTATTAATCGCGTAGCTAATCAACTACTTACAATATTTTATCCGTAACACGCAATAACGATAGGGACAAGCAATAATGTATCATTTCACCTGAAGTGAATACTACCGCCTATAGACACCCGCAACACCAAGGAGATTGCAGATGCGTTGCCAACCCAGAGGGCTAAGATGGAATACCTTTTTGTGCCAGTAATTGCACCGGCTGTCTTGCTCTCCACGGCGGAACACGACAGTGCAAGCACTGCTGCTTAGCGGCAGGATTAGAGAGCAAGATGGTGGCAGCGAGCCGGATGGACCTTGCGCACGGTTTTACCACCTGCAAAACACGCACGCGCATTTATGTGTAGCAATATCATTAGTCGCAAAGACATTAGAATTAGCCCAGACTATAATGAGGTCCCCATAAAAACTTTGCTCCTGAACCGTGCAAAATATGCTACGATCCGTGTATGCTCATAAGCAAACTTCGTCCCAGTTAACAAGATAAGCAAGCGAAATTGCGCATTTAGTTGATAACAGGCCAAATTATGCGTAAGCAAAATGTCGTTATGTCGAGACGGGTGAACAGAGGCAATTCCCGTATCAGGGCTGTTTGGGAGTGGTTTGGAATGTTGTGTGGTTCCGCCGAGCGTTAAGCGTATGTAAAGGCTATCGGGAGTGATTCTGCGGAAACTTTTTAATGATTGTCAACTGCTCTCATTGTTGAACTCGCTGTATTAAGAATGAGAATAAAATGAGACCTTTTTATCTAATGATTGGCAACTGCTCTCTCATTGCTAAACCTCTAGATTCAGAATGAGAATGGAATGGATGGCTCTCTACGAGTATATGAAGAATGAGAATGAAGCGACAGATTTCTAATGATTGTTAACTGCTTTCATTATTAAGTTCTCTAGATTGAGAGTGAGAATAGAACGACGATTTTTAATGATTAGCTATTGCTCTTATTGTTAAACTTTCTGTATTAAGAATGAGAATTGAATGACAAGTTCTTAATGATTGACAACTGTTCTTATCTTTAAGCTCTCCAAATTGAGAATAAGAATGGAACGACCACTTCATAATTATTGCCAACTATACTTATTTTTAAGTTCTCTAGATTAAGAATGGAACGACATTTTCTTAAAGATTGTCAACTGTTTTATCTTTAAGCTCTCTAGATTAAGAATGAAAATGGAATTACAACTATTATTGTCAACTGCGCTCATCGCTATTTTCTCTTTAATATTGATCAACTGCCTTCTTTGTTCAACATTCTAGATTAACAAAGAGAGCAATTAACAGTAAGAGCCAGTCAAGCATACCTAAAATATGAATAAGCTATAAAAATCTGAAGAATAAAATCTCAGCTTTATTGAAATTATTTTCAAATGGTCTCATTGTAATTTCTTTCACCAGAATCTTAACGATCAAGGTTTTTTATGCAATAGTAGATCTTTATTAGACCAATATACGTGACCCCACAACTTAAGACCAAAACCTGTTAGCCCTACCTAGTTCCAGCCTAAAAATATTTCATTAGATAAGATATACAACAAAATTCCAGCCACAATCAAAGATGTAAAAGATCGCAAACTGTTTAAAACAACATTAAATAAGTATTTACTGCCAAAGTCCTATTACACGCTACAAGAATTTTTTGAAGATAAATAGTATTTGTAGCACTTAGGGATACTTAGGTAAGTTTGCCTGCAATAGAAATGTATAGACATTTATTGTTACCTTAGTTTAAGCATATGTCTATTAAACAAAAATAAAAAGTATATCCTGTTACAAATAATGACACGACAGCTAATGTTAAGTCATAATGTTTCGGTTAAGTTTTACGTTACTTTATATTGTATACTTTGCAGTGCCCTTACAGGGTTTCGAAATGTTTCTTTATGAAAGCAAATAAATATTTTGAGTTTGAGTTTGAGTTTGGGTTTAGCATTACTTCATAAAATTGAAATATTAATAAAATATCACTCGTGCAATGGACACAACTCCTCGTCACTAAGTCACTGCAGTCAAATGAAGATTTAGATTGCCACATAAACACCAAATTTCATCAAACACCTTAAAAACACCGAGACGCCGTTTTTCGCCGATAAACCGTTTCAGTTAAATTTGCCTTGTAGATAGTTCCTGCCAAATTGAGTGTTCCACTGTGCTACCCTTTTGACGTTCGTCCGCAAAACATCTGAACTACACCACACCTTATCCCAAGACCGCAAGGTTGGTTTTTGTTAAATCATTCTGGATATGCTGCAATTTTGGAGGCTTGTAACCATTGATTCTGACTTAATGAAAACTTCCAGGGTATGAATTATTCATCTTGTCCGATGTGGTTGATTTAAATACTACAATGTTAGTGTAAGCCGTCAGTCTAGCTTACTGACGTGCGAGACGCCGGCCAGTTTGCGAGTCTGTGCCAACAATTTCGCTGAGAGCTGCTGAGGTACCCATATGAGGGTATATATTCTAGGACCCAAAAATTTTTGCGTTTGTTATTGGAGATATTATCTTATTCCATAATTTCATAGGTAGCCTTCCAATCCGGGGAGTTTTAGTGTGGAAAATCCTGAAATCCCGGAGTTTTTTCATCATCATCATCATCATCTTCATGTTCCTTTCGCCCCTCAGCAGGGGCATTGGGCTCTTAGCACACTTTTCCATTTGGATCGATTTGGAGTTTTTTTAATCATCATCATCATCAGCCTATATTCGTCCACTGCTGGACATAGGCCTCTCCCATGGCACGCCACTGAGCACGATCCTCGGCCACTCTCATCCAGCTCTTGCCAGCCGCCCTGCGAAGATCATCGCTCCACCGAGTCTGAGGACGTCCCACGCTACGTTTGCCGATCCGTGGTCTCCACTCAAGAACTCGTCTACCCCAACGGTTATCGGTTCTTCGGGTTATATGGCCGGCCCACTGCCACTTCAGCGTGCTAATGCGGTGGGCTATGTCGATAACTTTGGTTCTCTGTCGGATCACGTCATGACATACGGTGCCGAAACGTGGACACTCACTGTAGGGCTGGTCCACAAATTTAAAGTTGCTCAACGTGCTATGGAAAGGGCTATGCTCGGAGTTTCTCTAAAAGATCGAATTAGAAACGAAGTGATCCGACGGATCCGACAGAGTTTTTTTAATACCTATGGTTTTTTATTTGAGTTGCTATAGCAACCCTTAAGGGTTTAAAAATATGGATTGTAATTTTTTTTGAGAAATTCCGTATTATTGTCTAAGTCAAAAGGGCACAAAAGGCAAGATGTATTTTGCTTTAATAATAATTGTGTGAATATGAACTATTATTTGACTTAAATGACATTGTCAGATCCAGTCTCAATGCCAAATATAACTATAACATTATTTTTAACTAAACCAAGTTTCTATATAGCCTTATAATTTATGTAAAAACCTAGATTGCTAGCATGTCACACCGCGACTCGCTTTGTCACTCAGTGCCTCTCATTCTAATAATCCTAGTAGCAGATGAGCCAATGTGCTAGCCATTCTGACTAGGGCTTTAATCCCGGAATTTCTAGTATGACCAATCCCGGGATCCCGGAATTTTGTATATTAAAAATCCCGGTATATGAAACCCTTAATACTAACTTGCTGGCTGAAGTCAAGTCTTGAAAATTTTGTAGCCGAAATTTCTTTCGATTTTTATTTTAAATGTTTTTAACATTCAAATTGTTAAATTAAAATTGTAATGACAACACAAAGAAAAATTAAGGCAATGGCAGGACTTGAACCTGCAACATCAGCATTCAGTGCCTTGCGTTTGCCAGTTTCAGAGAGGCAGTGTGGCGAAACTGGCAAACGCAAGGCACGGAATGCTGATGTTGCAGGTTCAAGTCCTGCTATTGCCCTAATTTTTCTTTGTGTTGTCATTACAATTTTAATTCAAGTCTTGAAATTTGATCTCAGCCCCCGAGTCTTATCTAGTAAGTGTCTCGAGTTGCTAAGATCTGGGAATTGCATAATAAGTGCAGCTCTGCTAATTAAGGGAAGGCCACACTGAATGCTGCGAGATCTATCTCGTCGCGTGATAGCTTTTTACGCAAAAGAGAGTAAACGAGCATACGGGTCTCTTGATGCAAATAAATTATCGTTACTTTGTGGAGGTCTATGTCAACAAACTGGAACAAATTAGTTACTTACTTCCTACTTGAGTCTGTGTGATGTATGTTGTTTCATGTAGAAGCGGAGGAAGGAGGGTTTTTGCATATATATATCGCACAGACGCAGCTGTTTTGCACGTGCATAGTAGGTTTTGCGGTATAGGTAGGTAATTTGTTCCAGTTTGCCTATTTGTGTATTGTGTAAATCAATAAAGAGTTTTTGTTGTTGTTGTGAACTTGAGAATAGCAGATCCGTTGCGGGCTTTTATACAACATAGGAAGGCAAACGAGCAAGTAGGTCACCTGATGGTAAGTGATCACCGGCGCCCATAGACACCCGCAACACCAAAGGGATTGCAGATGCGTTGCCAACCCGGAGGGTTAAGATAGAATACCTCTTGTGCCAGTAATGTTCCGGCTGTCTTGCTTTTCACGCCGGAACACAACAGTGCAAGCATTGCTGCTTAGCGGCAGGATAAGCGAGTAAGACCAAAGTTTCCCTGTAAAAAAGCACAAAATTAACTATTATGGTTCCGTACCGCAAAAGGAAAAAAAGAACGGCGGGTAGGTTTTGCAGGTGGTAGGACTTGTGCAAGGTCCGTCCGGATCGCTACCACCATCTTGCTCGCTAATCTCACCGCTAAGCAGCAGTGCTTGCACTGTTGTGTTTCGGCGTGAAGAGCAAGACAGCCGTTGTAATTACTGGCACAAGAGGTGTTCCATCTTAGCCCTCTGGGTTGGCAACGCATCCGCAATCTTCTTGGTGATGCGGGTCTATAGGCGGTGGTGATTACTTACTATCAGGTGACCAACTTGCTCGTTTGCCTTCCTATTTCATAAAAAAACCCATAAGAAAAACTTCATTATTGACCTGTCTGTTGGTTTTGTATGATTATAAATGTATATCATCATCATCTCAGCCTCATCATAGCTCTCATAAGGCCGTAATTTTAGCCCAAAGATATAAATATAAATATACTTATGGGCTAATATTAAAGTTGTAATATCCATTGTGCAATGTTGAAAAGAATCCCTTCACTGTGTAACTAGCATATCGCACGCTGTAATGCCTTAATTGTCACACAGAGCGGTAATATTGCCTCTTGCCTCTAGTGTGACACTGTGCCCTCAGCCTTAGGAAGGCTATAACTGGAGCAAACGTACTAATGAGACTAACTTTAGTACTCACTAGTCTAATAATAGTCATTATCTTAACTATGTCACAATTAAAGTCTGTTATTAGGATTAATTAAGATTAAAGATTGTCTGGCAGAGATCGCTCTCAAGCGATACCTATTAAGATTTACATGTAATTCTGTATGATTGTAAATATTTATTTTTTGAAATAGAAAGGCAAATTAGCAAGTGGGTTGAGATGGCTACGTATATCAATGCACATAATACAATATATATATATATATATGCTTTATTGGATACCAAGGCAATCTGCTTGGTGTTGCGGATGTAGACAGACTAAGCTAACTGCTAAGTTAGCCTTCAGTCAGTGTGCAGTCGTTGTAACTGCACACTGACTGCTATCAAACTGCACATTAACCGAGAGTTGGCTTGCAGTTTCATTGCAATCGTACCAACTTCATTCAAACTGCATCGGAACTGCAATTTGGCAGTCTAATTGCAGTTTGTCTACAGCCTAAAGCAAAAGAGCATCAAAGAAAGGTAAGTATAAAAAGTCAGATATGACTTTTGTGCTTCCGCATATTCTTTCATAAGTTTCATAACTACAGACATACGTCAAAGATAAATTAAAGTAAATAATATACAAGGTGTGTATTAACTTACGTGTTGCGCTCGCATACGAGTATATCCCAGTCATCTTAGTCGTAAAAGCGTGGACTTAACTTCATTCCACAACCCGAGCGAATGTAGTCACAGTAAGAAATTACACAGTATACAGGTCCCTAAAACCAACGCTAAAACTTCGACGGCTAATAGCTATAAAAGAAGTAAACATGATTTTACTGAAAAGTTTATAGTTTTCGACATGTAGGCACTTTTATAAAAGTCATAATTCTGCAACAGCGAATTTCGGAATTATGGAAATTTAATTTTTGCATAATGTTACTTATGAACTGTGTTAATTCTGCTATTGGATCTTATTAAATAATTTTTAAATACTCTTTCGCTAAGGCGGTACAAAATTAACTAAACCGAACTTTAGATTTTTTTATTTTTCATCTGTAGTGTTTTGGTTGAATTAAATGTTAAAAAATTGTACTAAACTAACATTGCACAAAACGTAAAAAAATGCAAATTCAATGTAGTTTTCAGAATGGTACAATCACGAGATAATGCTATTTTACTCCAAAAGGAGCTCATACTGTAGTATAGAATAGAATAGAATTCATTTATTTCAAGTCATTTCAACTCATAAAATTACAAAATATTCAAGTCATTACAATTCAAATTTAAATTTACACAAAATAAAATGTCAGGCAAACACAATTCAATAAAATTAGACACATAAACTCAAATAGTATAGCGAGGCCTAGACAATACATTAACCCAGTATCGTGGTATCAAAATACTCTGCGTCAGTGTTTCGACTGCTACCACTGCAAATTTAATTATTTTTTAAATCTGTTTCTTGCAAGATGTTTCAAAAATAATCTGCTATCAAAAATGGCCTTTTTTTACAAACATAATTATGTATCATAATTGAGGTAGCGGAAAAAATTGAATTTTTGGATTTTTAAATTATCTTTTTCCATCCGAGTCCGGAACCATGAAAACGGTGACTGGTCGCTGTTTCAGTGAACACTAATTAACTGCCCAATACTGGTCTCACCAAGTTCCGGGGTAAGTTGCTTCAATTTCTTAAAGCTCTTACTGTTTATAAATTTACTGTGAATTGTAAATTATTAACTTACGTCTCTAGCAAATACGTGTTTGGATTGTATGATAGCAATTTACGTCTGCCGGCGATATTGTCAATTTTAAATCTCTTTCAACACCTTCGTGTCTATTTTGTGAGTTTTCATGCACAGTCGCGAAAATTCTTAGATAGTTTATGAATACGTCAGGACATTTTTTTAAATAAAATAATAGTTTTAATATAAAGTACTTCCAAATTAGGTTGAGTCTTCTCACGAAAATGAGCAAGTTTTGTTCCTAGCTTTTTTCAAAATTTGTTAAAAAACTTCTGCATCTCGTACGTATCAGTTCCAAATGAGCAAACCCCCAATTTTGGTGTTCATCGAGATTTATGTCACGATTGATATGTGTTAAAAAATGACAGACTTTAAAGGGATCTGACAGCTCTTTTTGACATAACAAATGTGACTTCATATCTACATTTCAGTAGACATGCAGTCACATTACATTTTATTACGGGCGAGTATAGTTTTGTCGAATTTCGAAAAACTAAAAAACAAATGTCTCACCTTCATAAAATTTAGCTCTGGAATTAACAGTAACTAATCTAATTTCAATCATATTCTTGAAAACGGTTCTAACGACTTCGATGAAAATTACAACATACTCACTGTAGCGTTTAGAAAACCACCCCCAGCTACCAAAACGCTCTGCTAAGCGTTTCGCCTCAGTTAGGCAATTACCCTATGAATATTTTATAACATTAGGGGGGTTATAGACCGTACTCGAGTTCCAGTTTCATACTAAATTAGTATGAAAATGTGCATCTAGTATGTACTAACCTTTTCGACACGCGTTAACTCGCTCGTAAACTCATTTTGCACTTTCACTAGTCCAGTTAGAGAGAGACTTATAGGGTATGCAAAACCGGTTTTACTTTGTATGAAAAATCCGGTTAAAACCGGTTATTTCTTAAAGAAAATAACTGAGTTTGCATTCTCTAGTTACGCAATAAGTTATAACGGGATAAGAAGGTTCGTGCTACGTGCATTGAAACTTAAGCTCGATTTATAATTGCTATCCTAAATACTTGGGCGGTCGAGCTCATCTCAAGGTGTGTAGACAGGCGTTATTTCAGGCGTAGAAAAGACATCATATATAGAAATGACGTAAGGGAGCGAAAACAAACGTCAAAATGGGTCAATCGTCAATGTCAAATCAATGCAATGAGGCTAACATAATGTCATTTTTGTCAAGAATTATTAACAAAAAAGAAATAGATAATTACTAGTTTCCAATACCGGGATTTCTAGTATGCAAAATACCGGGATCCCGGAAGCCGTAATACTTACCTATTTCTAAATTCCACTCGCACAAAGTCTCAAGCAAAAGCTAGTAAGTTGTATAATGGTATAGAAAAGGTTAAATAATTAAAAACATGCAACAATACGATACGATACGGTACGATATTATACCACACCACACCGCTGCGGGTCTTAAGGCGACACTAAGTATCGAATAGACCACTTTAGGTCGTGAATACATGAATGGTAAAGTACTTAGGACTTTTAAGGCGGTACAGAGTAAAACAGCGTGGATTTAGCACTGCAAATACTAATGATAGAAGAATGCTACTATTCGGTAAATGAATACCTAGATGATAAATTGTAATGTTAAAATGTAAAATGTTATATATGTCATTATAACTGTTACCTTCTTTTCTGTATTATTTAAAAGTAAAATGGTAACCCTAGAATTTAGTAATAGTTTGTGCGATTTAGAAATGTATAAATATTATTATTATTATAGCCATGTGCAATAATTTAGTAATAAGTTGCCCTCTCGTCAAAAGTTGCTGTGCCCGACAGGGTCCACGATGAACACATTAGCTTAAGACAACATCTGTAACATACATTATGGAAAAGCAATAAAGTATTGAGTACAATTATATTTAAAAAAACATGACAAGAACATGCTGGACCATCCTAAGTGCGGGGTTCCGCAGCCGTAAAGAAGATAAAAAATAAAGTTTTTCAAAGATTCAGCCATATCAAAATTATCCTAGGCTATCTTCGTTGACTTTCAGTAGGTATTCAATTTCACTCACCACTTACTTGACTTGGCGATCCACTTGCTTGTTTGCCTTCCTATTTCATAAAAAAAGGTATAACGTATCTCTAGCCTATGTTCATAGGATGAAAACCCGTGTAACTCAACTACTCAGGAATCGAATGCAGTGACACAGTTTTTTTCTTAATTAAAGGCAAAAAAAACTAAAAAATCTATGCTGTCTAATATTAATTTTTGTCCACAGGCTTCCTAGGCTTCCTAGCCATACGTGTTCCTACACGTATGCATTTTAGTCACTTACATAAGAAACAAGGCAGCCTATTTAGTTTTAACATTGCTTTTGTTTGAATTTATACCCATTAATTCATAATTTTTATGAGGGTGTTATTTTACACGTCCTACAACAAGCAGATGCAACACTGGCGATGGTGATCACTTACTTTCAGGTGGCCAACTTACCCGTTTTCCTTTTTATTTTATAAGAAAAAGTGCAGTTGTCAGGGTTAGAAGAAGATTATTATAAAGAAGATAGTAGACCCATCCATCTTCTTCAGTCGCTAGAATTTTTTTCAAACAAAATCAACTGTCTGCTAAAATAAGCTATAAGAAAACCATGTTTTCCCCTCCATTCAGAATTAAGTTACTTAAAACTGTACGAGAAAAGTACTAAAAGGTTTACAAAAGGTTTACAAAGGGTTTACTGGAGTCCTGTTTTGAATTGCAAATAGTTACCTGAATAGAGTTAAAGGTTAAATTTTAACACAAAGCGGTGGCACGTGAATGTGCGAGTAAAAGAAGACTTTAGTTAAACCCGTTATATATTTGAATATAGCATAAATGAAATGATTTTATTGCCTGTCTGCAAATTTTTGAGTGTGAACCCACCGCTCTTAATACAAACGGCGATAACGTTTTCCACCCTCTAACCCTTAACCCATGGGTATGATTTTTTTGTATGTTGCCATTATGCCCTAGAACTAGGTTTATACGTTTTGATTTTAAAAATGTCCTTAATAAAAATGTCTTTTGCAGATTTTCTTTATTTTATGTGCATCGTCAGATTGTAGGAGCCCATTATAAACAATGTTCTTGTGTTCATTCTACCGTATTCGTTTATTATTCAACTGGTTATTGTCCCGAGATCTTATCTCATTTTTACTTTTGCTTTAAATTTGATCTCTACCTGACTTATGTCAAGGTTGCTTTAAGAGCCACAGAACTGAGCCAGAATGGAGTTAATAAAATTATACACTTGTCTTGTAGTACTACCTAAATTATTTTCCTCGAAAAAGAAATGAAATTATTATGCCCACCGTTTGCCTAGCCGCAAGAAAAACAAACCTGTTTTATACCAACTGTAGGTACAATCAGGGGAAAAGAATATCAAGAAACAAAAACGTTTTCCCTATTTCATCATACATTTTGCTAATATCTTATTTTCTTTGTCTACTTAGTATTTTGAGGTTTCTTCGGAAACCTTGTGTTTCGTTGAATAATGAATTTAGGGAGCGGACAGTGCGCGAAGGAACAAGGCCTTTTGTGTCTTCTTTTATAGATAAATACACTATCGACCAAGTAATTATCTTAACACTTTTGACCCTTATCCTTCTGTAATGCATTGCGGGTAGGACCTTGTGTAAGGTCCGTCCGGATTGTACCACCATGTTACTTGCAGGCTGCAGTGCTTGCGCTGCTGTGTTCCGGCATTAAGAGCAAGACAGCCGGTGAAATTATTGGCACAAGACGAATTCTACCTTAGTTCTAAGGGTTGGCAATGCTTTTCGTATTTTATATAAAGAAACGTCAGACGAACCGCTTGCCCATCTGTCGTATTTGTTAAGTACGATTAAAAAGTATATAAGTACTTTGGCCCTTAATGACGACAGACACACACAGACTCATACAGATAAACAAAGGCTTATGTATAACACACCTTTTTTTGGCACAAAATTTTGGATGGAGGAAAACAGTTTAAAATAAAAAAATAGACACAGTAGATAATTGTAATCGAAATTATTAATTTTTAAATATTTTAGATTTTTCTTACTGAATTTTTTTACATTCAAATTAAATTTCATCATCTCAGCCACAAGAAGTCCACTGTTGAACATAGGCCTCAATTAAATTTAAATCCTGCCATTACCCTAATTTTTCTTTGTGTTGTCATTCATTATATAGCATTTTTAATTTAATTTGACAGTAGTTTATACTGAAATGAATATAATATAAATTGTTATATTTACAGCGTTAACAGGACTTTAGCACGATAAAAACATTGTTAATTTACCTCGACGTTTCAGCCATGTTGCAACGGGCAAAGACTGAACATGAACTTGATAAACATGTTCGACCATGGCCGGAACGTCGAGGTCAATTAACAACGATTTGATCGCGTTAAACTCCCGTTAACGTTATAAATATGAACATAATGTATACAAATACACGTATTTTTCGGAACTAGGCTTCCAGGAATACTGTTATTCTCTCCAAGTCTGCTTTTTATGGTTCAAACAAAATTGACGACCCGTAACGAATATTTATGAACCTACGCAAACAAACCTAGCTGGTACTAGTAAGCTGTACACAATATTTTATGAACCTAGTTAGTATACTAAATAAAACTAGAGTAAAAGAAGACATAACAATTTTAAGAGCAATACTATAACTATACATATTTATAGGGGTAACGCAACTATAGTTGAGGCGAACAAATTACACACACGAATACTCAGTGCCATACAAAACAAAAGAAAATTTTAAGAGGAAAGTGAATCCAACCCCAAAAAGCGCTCACAATACAAACAGCGATAACGGTTTCCACCCTCTAAACCTTAATCTATGGCAATGATTTTATGGTATGTTATCATTATGCCTTAGAACTAGGTTTTTATGTTTTGATTTTTAAATCATTCTTGATAGATTTGACAATATTTGCATTTTAGGAGTTTCATACAAAACAAAAAACTTCAATATTTCTGAAACTATTAAGGATAATTTAAAAATCAAAACATACAAACCTAGTTCTGGGGCATAATGACAACATACAAAAAAATCATGACCATAGGTTAAGGGTTAGAGGGTGGAAAACGTTATCGCTGTTTGTATGGAGAGCGGTGGGTTCACACTCCTCTCAAAATGTACGCATATGACGTGCAAGAGTGTGAGTGACTCCACGTCTCTTTGCGTTGCCTATAAGTATTGTGTATTAACCTTTTCGACGCCAACGTCTCATATATCAGCACCGCAGGTTCAACGCCGATGACCTATATACAGGGTTAAAAGTTTGAATGCCACATGGATGACAACTTAGCTTAAATTCTGGAAATAGCACATTCTGTAAAGGAGACTTTCCTTTATTTTTAAAAACAATTAATCCTGGATCAGATAAACTACGACAGTCCGTAACGTGGTTAAAAAAAGGGAAGGCAATAGCTGGAGAGAGTAATAAATAATAGTGTTGTATCATATTGTAACCCTGTCATTGTAAATTCAATTGAAAAATATACACATAAATATAATAATATGTATAAAGTTGTTTGGGAGGCATTTATGATTTTAAGCCGTATATATTTTTGGTGTAATTTGAATGCTCTTAAACATTGACACTTGACTGAGCATTATATTATTCAAAAATTGCGACTTTTACTGTCCAACTTTATCTTTAAGATAGCTGTATATCTCAATCTTGCTACAGCAGACGCAATTAAGCTTGTAACGAGGTAGCATACCTCGAATCGACCTCTTCGTTTTGTATTATTTTCTTATAAAAAAAAAGCATTTTTGTTTAGCTTCCTAAATTCAAAATTCAAAATTCTTTCTAGCTTCTACAATCCTTTCGATCTCGCAGTCTCGATCTTACCCTTCAAGAAGGAGCACGATTATTAACAGTGTATTTGTGTGTGTAAAGAGTACTATTTGTTAAACCATTTCCTGTTATTCTGCTATTTCCACCTGAAGGCACAAATTGTAAGTCATATCTGTTTTTGTACATTACTACTCTTTTTATATTTATTCTTGTTTTTTGATACTAACCTTTTGTATTTCTATTGTCCATCAGGTGCCTTTTAAAATTAACTCTTCAAATTCAATCTTCCAAATTTATCCTACAAACTTTTTCCTCAAATTAAATCATCCCCATCAACCCCTTGTTTACTTAAAACAACACAACGTAACAAGCTCTTCAATTTCCTAAATAATGAGCACAATAACTATTTATACAAGTTTCATGTAACCAGTAATTCCTTATCCGTTCGTTTTATTAAACACTCGCTTCCTGTTTGTCCCGGTAAAGATATATTGGTTTCCCAATCTGCTACAGGAAAACTCGCATCACATTGTTATTGTCCCTGTGCTTGTTAATGTGGAACATAAAACTTTTCGGGGTTGACTGTAGATGCCATATTAAAAGGAGTGTCAACCCAGCCCGAAAAAACCCTCCCCATACAAACGGCGATAACGTTTTCCACCCTCTAAACCTTAACCTATGGCAATGATTTTTTGGTATGTTGTCATTATGTCTTGGAACTAGGTTTGTATCTTTTGTTTTTTTTTTATATTCTTAATAGATTTAACGATATTTGCATTTTAGCAGTTTCATACAAAACAGAAGGGTCAATATTTTTGAAATTATTAAGAATATTTAAAAAATCAAAACATACAAACCTAGTTCTGGGGCATAATGACAACATACAAAAAAATCATGGCTATAGGTTGAGGTTTAGAGGGTGGAAAACGTTATCGCCGTTTGTATGGAGAGCTCTGGGTTCACACTCCTCTTGAGCGGGTTCGATTCCGATAGAACCTGCCAAGACTTTTCTGAGCTTCTAGGAAATTCGTTGACTAAACCGAGTGTTATAAATATTGTTAAGTTTATAGAGATCGGCAGTTGGATAGGTTAGAATTAATTGATAGATTCAGGCGTTAGTTTGCAAAGGTCCATATCAACAAACTGGAACAAATTACTGTGCTACTCCGCGAAACCAGTGTCGTGCTCGAAAAAGTTAGCTGCGTCTGTGCGACATACATATATACATATTCATGCAAAAACCAACCCTCCTCCGCTTCCATATGAAACAACATATATCACACAGACTCAACTACACACCACCACCACTAAACACTAATCAACACGATCGACGCGGAGTAGCAAAGTAATTTGTTCCAGTTCGTAATTATTGTTACAACTTGTTGATATGGATGCACAGTAACGCCTGAATGTATTAATTATTTAAGGTAGGAATAAAAAATTACAGCTATCTTTTTTAGCCGACTGTAGTCGGTTAGGATGTTACTTATAGTATTTCTTAATGTTTGAACCCAAATTAAATTTGTTTATGATTGCGATGATGTTTCACAATATTTTTTGCGATATAATGCCCTGTATACGGCTTAAAAGCCCGATTAGACGAGGCGACCTCAGACGACCGCACCAAAGTTTTCACTTTGGAATAATGCAGCCGAACCTCAGAGTTGATAACTTATGCCAAAGACCATGTATTTGATAGACTGGCAGCCGCCATACATTGAAGCGGAATTCCGTTACGGCTGCCATTTCTCATGGTATTTATCCTCCGTTAGTCCATTAGGCACGACCACAGTTTCTTCTGAAAAGCTGGTTTAGTTGGTGGTTTCAATAGTTAACGTTTAAAGAAACCTATTAACGCCAATTTGCTAATTCTTTCATAACCAACTTCTTTTTGTTAAAACATAAGTACTTAAAAAAAAAACAGTTTTGTATGTCACCAATATAATACAAAGACAAAAAACCAACCTACTTTGCGGTGGTAGCACCTTGTGCAAGATTTTCCAGATCGCTATGCCCACCTTGGTCGCTAATCTGGCCGCTACGCAGCAGTGCTTGCACTATTGTGTTCCAGCGTGGAGAGCAAGACAGCCGGTGAATTTACTGTCACATAAGAGGTATACCCTCTAAGCCCTCTGGGTTGGCAACGCATCCTCAATCTCCCTAGTGTTGCGGGTATCTATGGGCGGTGGTGATCATTTACCATCGGGTTTATCAGGATCAGGTACAAAGTAGCAAGTGAGTGAGTTCATTTGCTTTTCCATACTGTATTTTTTAAATAAGATAGGAAATTGTTGACCCCAAAAAGCATTATCTTAAATCATGTACAGTTCTTAAGTTAGACCAGACTGCTACTTAATAGCACCATGTGTCAGTCTACTCAATGTATCATCTTTGCTTGTAGGTACTTTTTAATTGTATCGGCGACGCGGAGCAAAACTTGGGTGACATTAATGATGCCCGTGATGCGCAGGAGATTGCTGCGTGATTGCCGCAGAATTTAGTTAACGACGGATTTGGGAATGTGTATGGATGAGCTATCAGAAAATATGTAAGTTGATTTTTTATGGAAAAGGGAAACAAACGTGCGTTCGGTTGTACCATGTTCTCACAAAATACCGGCATGCAGTAGTAGCTGCTTTTGTGTTTCGTACCTCACTTTCTTTCCATATTTTCTTATTTTTTTTAATTATGTGATATTTTGGGTTCTGTTTGTATTATTACATTAATTTACTCTCATAATCTGATTTTGTTCACTGTTTGATGACGTTTAAAGTAACTTCATATAGACAAAATAATTAAATTAAATGACATCAAAAAAGTAATACAAAACTACAAAACGGCGTTACTTTTGTACTTTAAAAAAAAATTGATTTTAATGCTCCCCATAAATTATTGTGACTTAAATCATGCCCGATTATAACTCTTCCTTTCTTCGTCGTATAATTCATACTTTAGAGGCTCAAACGGAACTGTGACGTTAATAACCCACAGCACAGAATAAAAAATAGTTCTAAACGTACAGAAACTTCTCTTTTACGACCGCGATTAAACGAATTTCAACTTTATTAACACGCGCCAAAAGTTCGTATTACTTCATACACTTTAAGCCAGGCGGCGCATTCAAAAGGAACGCGCTGCCCGCGCCCGCTTCCACCCTCCCACGTAAGCCCCGGCGACACGTTAGGGTTGCGTGGCATTCGTTTTCAATTACACTGACACGGTGGGGCCGAGCGAACGGGCGCGCGGTGAGCCGACAGCCTACTGCGATTTACCTATGCCATAGGCAAGGCAGTCGAGCGTACCTACAGTGCGGAGTGGGACCCACCTGCCCACAGTTTTATTTCATGCCTCCTATACATTTTCTGAGATCCAAAACCGGCGTCCTTCTTCACGCAATCTTGCTCCCATAATTATTTTTGTAGATTATAATTAAATTTGGGACGGACAACTTTAAGTATACAGTCGTCAACAGATAAATCTACAGCCGAAAAAGTCATAGCTTTACTCACGACTCTATTTTCAAGTGAATAAGAGCTAGAGTAAACGTATTCAAACTCTTCGAGTGTTAAGAAACTTCAGTTGCTGACTGTACTCTAATACTAGTAGGTAATTTCGTAAATATGGATGAAATTAAAATCTATTAGGGGAACTTTTTCGCTGTTTTTATTGAAATGTGTTCTAGAAAATTACCTTGATAAAATTAAAAAAGTTGTGTGTAGTAATGAATTATTCATCGTTTACTTAAGAGTCTGATATTCTGCATATTATTAGACTAGCGGACGCGCGAGACTTCGTTCGCGTGAAATTAGTGACCTGTGTCCATCAGGGATCATTATCCATAACACAGATAGAATGTTACACTAGCATTCTATATGTGAAACAATTTTTGAAATCGGTCCAGTAGTTCTAGAGATTACCCCCTACATACAAACAAACTAACGAACAAACAAAGTTTACCTCTTTATTATATTAGTGTAGATTAATGTTAGTTTATGTTTTTCTGTTTTACATACAATCTAAGGCACATATGAGAGTTCATTAAAGGCGGAACTGCGAGAAGGTGTATTTTTTTTTAATACGACATAGGAAGGCAAACAAGCAAGTGGGTCACCTGTGGCCCGTTTCACAAAGCTACAAGTTACAATTTTACAAGTCTAAACCGGCAACATTGGTCATTATAAAAATAAAATAAAATGCATTTATTTCAGACTCAAGATCCATATAATTGTTAGTAGGTATAAAGACTTAAATAACTAAGTTAGTACATGCACTAAGATGCAGGCCAGTCCAGTGCTTGAAGAAGCGACCGTCCAGACTGTTGGCAACCACATTCAGGATGCTGTTGCCGCTGGTCCGCACCCTGCACAACATCGCGGCGGTTCTCTTCCT
Organism: Ditula angustiorana; assembly: GCA_963691745.1. Taxonomy (NCBI): domain Eukaryota; kingdom Metazoa; phylum Arthropoda; class Insecta; order Lepidoptera; family Tortricidae; genus Ditula; species Ditula angustiorana. Next base: position 7,157,276 of record OY829495.1, read on the forward strand.
CAGGACAGCGTGGAAGCCGTCAACGCGCGCGTCTGCAAACATGCCTGACGCGCTGCAGGCCCGCGGCAGCCGCAGCAGCACCCTGAACGCGTTGTTATACTGCACTCGTAGGGCATTGATCGATCTTTGCGTGTAGCTAGCCCACAGGTTACAAGTGTACAGCGAGGTGCAATACGCCTTGAATAAGGTAACTTTAACTTGCGCTGTACATTTCTTGAACCTGTGCGCTATCATATTAGCTCGAATCGCCAACGCCCTACGCTCGCGCTCAATATCAACATCATCTCGCATGTCATCGGTAACAAAGTGTCCCAAATACTTAAAAGATGTGACTCGGTTTAAGGCAACACCATTGAGATTCACAGACGGCACGTAAGAGGGGCACTTAGTTCCCGCTTTAAAAACCATGATTTCACTTTTAAGCGGATTATATCTAAGACCATGACTCGAAGCATAGCCCTCACACACCTCAAGAAGCTTCACAAGGCCTCCCGGCGACGGGCTCAGCAGCATCATGTCGTCCGCATAGCTTATATTGTTTACGGCTACTCCGTTCACATAACAACCGACATGCATGCTGCTGAGCCCACCGATAAGCGAGTCCATATATAAATTAAAGAGTTTTGGTGAGGTAAGCCCGCCCTGCCTCACGACGCACTCCAACCCATACTCATTTGATAGTCCATTGCCCCACTTAACTATATTTATTTGACTCGCGTACCAGCACCTGAATATGCGTATTGTCTCCTCTGGTACTTGTGCTTCTTTTAGCTTACTCCACAACAGTTCGTAGTTGACCAGGTCAAAAGCCTTTGAGAGGTCGAGAAAACACGCATACACAGGCGTCTTCCTTTCGTATAGTATTGAACAGCGTGCTTTAAGCTCAGTATTGCGCTTTCTGTCGATAACCCGGGCCTAAACCCGAACTGAGCGTCATGTAGATTTAGCTGCTTATCTAACACTGAACCAAGCACGCTATCCAACACCCGCGCTACAGTAGTGGCGAGTGAGATGGGTCTATAGTTAGTCTTACATGTTATGTCTCCTGTTATATTTTTAACAATAGGTACTACTAGAGTTCGAATCAGGTCTGGAGGCAAATATGAGTGACTAAGGCACAACGAGAACAACATTGCCAGCACTCTGGGCAAGTGAGGCCCCGCGTGCTGAAGGTGCTCGGCGACGAGCCCATCGTGACCTGGAGACTTTCCACGTTTCATGCTACGAATTATGTGAGATATTTGTTTCGCTGTAAGTTGTGATTGAATGGTCTCACTAGGCGGCCCGGCACTGCCCCGATCATCCCCCGCACACGGGACCGACAGTGTTGACAGTGTTGACAGTGTTGTCATCAGCATTCTGTCATTATGCCCATTGCCATTACTCATTACACTGACCAATGTTGCCGGTTTAAACTTGTAAAATTATAACTTGTAGCTTAGTGAAACGGGCCACTGATAATCGACGGCAACGACGTACAAGGGGCAAACTGCCTATCTGCGTTTTCTCAAAACTACAATTAACTTGAGTAATGTGATATTAAATATAGATATAAAGTATAAAAATAATCATACGCGTAAAGTTTCAGATTATTATCTTCACGGAGTAAAAAGTTATGAAGACTTGGACCGTTATTTTGCTCTCCTGTAAAAGTTGTGATTTTTCAGTTAGAATCATATACGTTGTTGCCGTCGGAATGTAAGTGATCACCACCGCCTATACATAGACACCTGCAACAACAAAGAGAGTGCAGATGCGTTGCCAACCCAGAGGGCTAAGATGGAATACCTCTTGTGCCAGTAATTACACCGGCTGTCTTGCTCTCCACGCCGAAACACAACAGTGCAAGCACTGCTGCTTAGCGGCAGGATTAGCAAGCAAGATGGTGTTAACGATCCGGACGGTCCTACCACCAGCAATTTTTCGAAAAGGAGGCATACAGTATGTTGTATGAAGTTGATAGCTCTATCCCTTTCGAGCATAGACAGACAATGTATTTCAATGCCCTTTTTATGGGCCAGTTAAGTTTGTTGTATGTACTGTCTATGTAGTGTCACGCACTGTCATACAGGTCGATTAAATCAAATCAAAAGTTATTTCTTGTAAGATTTTAATAATTAATCATGTACATACTTTTAATGTTTAAAAAACTGTTGCGTTCTTTTTTTTTTGTGAACATAACGTTATGTCAATCTGTGTGTTGGCGTGTCTGCAACACTGTCGATCAGTAACGAACAAACTTTTTCGACCAAACCATTTAAATTGCTTGAACTCTTCGCAGAATACTTCATTTCAACTGTTCAAATGTCAGAACTTTTTTCGTGAAACCAACCGATATTTCAACCCTTTTTCGTTTAATTGTATTTGTTTGCAACAAAACCCAGGAAGCAGTGCAGACGAAATCAAGTAGGTCACATTATGCTGGGGTTACACTAACGGCAAACGCCATTGATTGATGTTAAACGTAAGCGTAGTCGCATCACATCACAATATTTTTGTCATCGGCATTCTGTCATTTTGACGTTTGGCGATAAACCAAGAGACGGTCTTTTTTGGCAGTTCAAAGGGATTTAGCCGTTAGTTCCTACCCTACTTGAATAAATGACATTTATCTTTATATTGTATCTTTAATTACTGCTTCTGTGGCCACACTAAATTTGCTCACTGTTCACCGTGAATGCTTCCATTTCACTCGTTTATTTTCTGAATCGGATTGAAATTAGTATTGACGATAATGGGCATTGACGTTGAATTTGTAGTGTGAACAGTCAGTTTATCACGTTAATTTTGTTGCTAAATTCTTGCCGTCAAGCTGGAACAAATTAGCTTACTACTCCGAAAAATTAGAACTGAGCACGTGTAAAACAGCTGCGTCTGTAGGTACGACATCTACATCTACATCTACACTTGTTTGTTAGTTTATTTGTATGTAGGGGTAATCTCTGGAACTACTGAACCGATTTCAAAAATTCTTTCACAGATAGAAAGCTACACTATTCCTGACGGACAAAGGCTACTAATTTTACGTGAACGAATTCGCGCGCGTCCGCTAGCACTATATATGCTTCATTAAAAAACCCTCCTACGCCTACGGAATAACAACAACAACAACAACAAATATTATTTATTGTACACAACATAAAAAAGACAAAGAAAACAAAGAACCTAATTAGTAAGGCAGACAATAGAATAACATAATTAATACCACGCAGACTCAACTATTAACCATCACCACTAAGCGCAAACCCCCTTATTCATAAAAACTTAATAATCTTTTTAAGCTAACGAATGTTTTGTCCCTGTCATTTGAGGGTAAACGTCACAATGACAGATAAAGACAGAAAACTTGTTAACTAACAAACGCTTACGAAGCGTTTATGAATAAGGGGTTTAAACTATACGATCTACACGCTATGTCCATCTAATTCTTGCCATTTTTAATACCATTGATAGGCACACTAACAGTCTACGTCAATACGTAGACTGTTAGTGTGGCCCCAGCATTACAGCCAAAGTTTGTGTTGACAATAAAGATATTACATGGAACTTGGTTAATAAACGCCTGGTTGCTAGTTCGGGATAAAGATATCTATCTATAGGGCTGGGTTGCCCCTTGGCATTTGCATCTTCATCCGCATTTCAGGAAACCCCGCAACATTTTAGGCAAATCATCATCATCATCATAGCAGCCACAAGAAGTCCACTGTTGAACATAGGCCTCCTCCATGGATTTCCAAAGGGACCGGTTAGAAGCGGCATGCAACCAGCGCCTTCCTGCAACCTGTAAGAAGTCATCGGCTCATATTGTGGCTGGTCGTCCTACGCTGCGCTTGCCAATACAATTTAGGCAAATATAATTTTGTCATAAAAAACGCAGTTGTGATTTCAAAAACTGGTTTGACTCAGCATTATGCTGCAATGGGAAAAGCATTATTAGTCACTGACCCCATTTTATGAAATCAAATGAACTGCCTATCTAAAGGTTAAATCAATTATCTCGCTTATTCAGTTTCAGTTCACAAAATTAGTTATCTATAACAGCTATGTCAATGTTTAAAGTTTTTATGAAATAAAAGTTAATTCTGTTAAAGAAATACTGTTTTTTGCAGAAGTTAGCTATGGAGGTAGATGTGGTATTGTAGCACAAAATTAAAGCGAGGAGCTTATTAATGTCATGGTTAATAAACCAGTAATAAGTGATAGTTGATTTTCATTGTGACCGAATAATTGGAACGGGTTATTTTATGCTCCAATGTGCAGTCTGTTTTGGGAATCTACTTAATTTATTTGGATTATATTTCAAACTGATTACAATTCAATATTTGCGGTACTTTAAAAAGTAATAAGTTAAAATATAGCAGATACTAGCGTATATTTGTATGTATATGAACTAAGAGCTCACCTTTACTTATAATAGGGGTGTGACGACTTGTGTTGACTCGTGTCGATCAAATAATGCTGCAAGATCCAAAATACTGTGAAAATTAGGCGTGCTGATTTGTGCTGGACTGTCATTTAAGTAAAAGTAACAATCGCTTTAAGCTCATGTTCATTCTTTCTGACGTAACCGGCCGCCTAGTAATATTCTTAGAAATTTTATTTTTCAACAATTGGATAGCCTCTTGGTACCCTGACTACGAAGCTAAAGATTGGCTTTGATTCTCACAACGGGCCAATATTTATACGATGAAAAATGTTAATGTCTGTAATTGAATATCGTAGACTCATAGCTTTGCTTAAGGCTGCTTTTCCACCAGAGATGTGCGAGGATGCGTATGCGAGGGATGTGTTTGTAAGAACTAAGGCCTAGGTCTTCTATTAAAAGCTGACGTCGACGTCAGCGTAAATCATTATATAGGTCTTTTTCACACGCTATATTGGCTGCAAGAGTCCACTATAGTGATTTACGCTGACGTCGACGTCAGCTTTTAATAGAAGACCTAGGCCTAACAGAATCGCTTCATTTTCTTCGCTTCGGTCAGCCCAGCTCTGGTGCTCATTGGTTCTTTACAAACACATCGCTCGCTACGCATCCTCGCACATCTCTCGTGGAAACGCAGCCTTACTTAAGAACAGGTCAATTGGTGTGATTTATTTAACTTCTGCATCTTCATCTGCATCTGCATCTGCATCTACATCCGCATTTACCACGGCTACGGCAACCCTACAGTTACACACGGCTGGAACTTTGCACCGTCTGCTGCGGGGTTGGTTGAACGCGGTGAAATGCACTCAAGTGATGCTTCTGATTGTGGTTAGGTTCGGCACGAATTGTATTTCGGTCACAAGGTTTTGTTCCACCCAGTATAATTTTCTAGCTGCTGTCCGTGACGTCGTCAACGTAGAAAATCATAAACTTGATCATGTGTGAGCTGAAAAGACAAAAAAGTGCCAATTCAGTGACCAATTTCTGCAACCTTCCATCCATCTTGCTCGCTAATCCTGGCGCTAAGCAGCAGTGCTTGCACTATTGTGTTTCGGCGTGGAGAGCAAGACAGCCGGTGTAATTACTGGCACAAGAGGTATTCCATCTTTTTCATCTGGGTTGGCAACGCTGGTGATCACTTACCATCAGGTGACCCACTTGCTTGTTTGCCCTTCTATTTCATAAAAAAAAACATACGCTCGAGTCAAAAAAACCAGTACTCTCCCAGAACCGCATGAGTAAGCTTACCAATGTCTAATGAATTGATTTGTACAACAAATTAATTTTAATAGTTTTTGTTACATACATGACATCTTGAACGCATTAGTATTCACTTCTCAAATACTATAGAAGTAAATTCAGCGCTTCTAGCGGCGCGTATCCACAACAAAAAATTTCTATAATAATTGAGGTGATTTTATCTTTCCATAAAAAAAGAATATCACTTTTATTTTCAATCCACGAATACAAATCGTTCAAGATAAAACCTTTTATCTACACACATATCATAAAGGCTAAATAACGCGTTCAAAAACCCTAGGAAATGACCAGCATTATTACAACCAATGTTATTATAAGAATTTTCTTGTCTGTGGTAGTAGGTTAATCTGTTCTTTATTGGTCATCACATTACCGATATCTCGTGACTGCTCGTGACGTTATGAATTTAAATTTGGAACAACTGTCAAAATTCAAGTTGGTCTCTATTCTAGTATCCACAGATATTAAAACAGTTATCGATACGAAACGTCAACTCAGTATGATTTTTTAATTTAAACGCATGACATTTGATCTCGAGTGACATGAAAATAGCAACTATATTCGTTCGTCTATGGTTTAAAAAAAATGTTCGTCCTGATGGATAGATCGAATCACGTACTTTTTTAATATACAGGCCGCCATTAGTTGTCATTCTTTTTAGGTTTTTTGCTGTTACGATTTTTTGCAGTTATGATATGTGTGTAGATAAAGTAATGTATGCAACTGTATATAATTAGGCCTTAAAACACTCGTGTGATCCTATTATGAAACTCGCTGACGCTCGTTTCATAAAACCACACTCGTGTTTTAAGGCCTCTCATTATATAGCAGTTGCATAAAATACTATTTATAGACACCCGTTTGTTAAAAGCATCCTTTTTAAAATTTCAGAGGATTTTTTTTACATTTTTTTAAAGTTAAAGAAATCGTTACTAATACAGGATGACCAAAAATTCAAAATAAAAAGTGATAAAAAAAATCTTGGTGTGAATTTTTAACGTGAATATTGTGGTAAAATATAAGCAATAATTTACTGAGTTTTGTAGGATTGTAGCTGATCCCGCTTTCCGATTCACTCAGTACAAGCTCTTAGGTCTTAGTCCAGTAAATAGAACTTAAATTAAGTTTAACTTAGCCTTAGAGTTTCCGTAGATCTAGCCCTCAATTTGCTATGAAGCTCTAATCAGGGTTACTTCAGGCACGAGTACTGATGCGCCGGTAACTTTCCAAAATTGCAAACTTAATTTTCTGAACAGACTTTATAGTAGTAAAGTTTAAGTTACAAATGTATTATTTTAGTAACTATTAAGCACCAAAATTAACTTTACACTCTGCAAACCCATACAGCGAATCTATAAAAAAAAATATTTCCAAAAAAAAATTGTTACCATTATGAGAACTTTTTGAAAATGGAAACTTGAAACAAATTACCTGGCTACTCCACGAGGTAGGGTCTTACACGCTATGACACTACACGACACTATTTTCAATTTGATGATATAGTACTTTCAGAAGTAGCTCAACATTTTAATACCTTGTCGCTGTCAATTATGTGACCAATTCGCTCAACTCTTATTTCATACGTTACTATGACAAGGCTCTTAAGTGTTCTTCTACTTCTGCGTCTCCGCAAAGTAAAACCTGAATATATTTATTATCAGGCCTTTAAACTAAACCAACACGTGATACTTAACATTCTACCTAAAGCTAAAAAAATGTTTCATTTTTTCTTAATATTCTAATGCATATTCGCGCTTTCCGGAAAGAAAGTCCCTGCAAAAATGTCATGTGTCACGTACGGAACTTTGGATTCCTGTCACATCGTGTTGAAGGAAATGCATATGATTTGTAGACTTCAGAATCACCCCTTGCGCAAAGATTAAAAGAAACAGATGCTGCAATCATGATTTAAATCTCTCAATGAATTATAATAGGAGGAGTATTAAAAAAATGTAGATGAAACATATTTTGTTGCTACACACAAAAAAAGTACATAAGACACATAAATTTACATAATTACACAACAAACATGGAATAAAACAATAATAACATAAGTAAGGTAAATAAATAGCTTTGGTACTTCACTGGTATCTTCTGCATTCATTTTGTTTATCACGCACGTGTATCGTGAAAACTTTAAATTTGGACCTATTCCAAAATTATGCCAATTTAGTGGGTGCAAATTAATATTTTAATATTAAACATCTAAACTGGATCAAACAATCAAGATTCAGAATAACCAATGATCTGGAAATCCAAACTTTTTAGATCCGCGGAGTAACAAGGGTAAATTTATTTTATTAAAATACTCCTTAGCATATTTGATTTTAAAATAGCTAAGCAGATGGGCACTTAAAAGAGAGTTACTTTCAGTTTCAACCTCAGTAACACAGTATCTCGAAAAGGGGAATCAGTGAGACTCAAATCACGTTTCGTGCTCTGTAAATCACTGACTGCTCTCGGAGTCAGTTAATGGACCATTAAGTCGTGTGGGAGTTAGTAATTAACTTTTTACTACTCTAACGTACGGTTTCTTGCCCTTATTTTTTTACTAACGCCAATAACCATTACATCATTAAATACACTTGGTAACATACTCGTTACTCCACGTCGGTATCAGTGGCTAACAGACAAGCGATTCAGCTGACGGTAAGCAATTTCCGCAGCTGATTGATGCTTAGAACACCACAGTTACGTTGGTGATCTTGCCGAAACATTTTTTACGTCTTTTGATGATCATGCCATACTACCCCTCGCGAAAAACATCAATAATAATTTATTTTTTTACTTTTATTTTTTTTACTCGTGTAAATCAATTTGTTGTTTTGTTGTTTATTTAACAAAAAGTATGGTATGAATGATGCCAAGAGTTGAACATAGAGATCCTGCAACTATCTTAGTCCTGTCACTAATATTATTTTGTGTTTCACAGCCATCCTGATTAATACATTTTTGATGTCATGATTCTTGATTGCGAAATTCCGTAGAGTTAAAAATAATATTCCATATAACGTTAATTCAATTCTATTTAAGTTTTCCAAGCACTAAAAAAAGGAAGTATTAATTTTCCTTTAATTTTTTTTAGTGGTAGGGCGACACCGTAACCGGTCATTGGTTACAAATCAGCCGGATTAACTGGGGTAGTACCACACTCTCACAGAATACTCGCTCTATCAGCGTGAAATAGCAGCCTACTAAGTACTGGAGGCCTACAGGGGGAAACTAAAGACGGGGAACGGATTAGCGGTTTTAAGATCGTAAGTTATTCCGACCAGGTTGTCTCCCTACCAATACAAAAAAGAATCTGTCACCAAAAATTCAGTTCACAAAAATCACCTTAACTTTCCGAAGTTTTTCTCCCTATAATTTAATCTTTGCTATAAGTTCCACCCTGTATATCGGATACAAATGGCGGAAGGAGCGTATGGGCCGATTTATGGAGGGGAAATATGATTTCGGGCCCTCTTCTGAAGAGGGTGAAGAAAATTCCGGCCTAATTACTCGGGTGAAACATTTTGCGGCTTTTTGAGGCAACGGTGTGTAGGTGTTAATTTTTAATTACCTAATTATTTAAATTATCTTGATAAAAAGTTTTAAAATGTGAACATTTTGGTAATTATGGTTCCGTACACAATTTTTGGTAAAGCGGATACCTTGTACAATCATTTTTGTCGGTTTGTCTGTCGTCCGACAACATTATTTTTAACTGACTTTAAAAAAAGGGATTATTCCCAGAAACAGCTTACGTATCGTATTAACAGTTGGCTTACTTTTAATAGTTAAGAGCTCAAACAATTTGAATGAAACATTGGTAAAAATAATGAGAAGAAACATAAAACCCGACTCATTCATTTTTTTTATTATGGCGCTCTAAGACTAAAGCAAACAGCTCAAAATTTTTTGTATAATCATTTAGTTTATTTCTGTCCTTACCGAAACGAAATCAATACTATTGTGAGGCTATCCCCGGTTATTTGAATTCAGCGGGCTGTTCCAGTAGGAAGTGTGACATAGAAATCCAATTTAGGACGAGGGGGCCTTATTAAATCCAATAGGGTGGGACCCATTTTACTTTTGGGTGACGATTTTTCAATTATGTTTCACGAACCTTACTGCGTGGTCGGTGGTTGGTGGAACTCAAAAGTGAGTAACGCAATGCCAGCCCCATTAGAAAACAATATTCGTTTTTTTTTGTAGCGGTAATGTAGCGAAACTGAAAAACGCAAGGCACGGAATGCTGATGCTGCTGAAGTTCGAGTCCTGCCATTTCCCCTTATTTTTCTTTGTTTTGTCATTCGTTATATATGGCATTTTCAATTTAATGTGTATGTAGAAAACAATATATCTAAAAACAACTACAGGATAACAATACAAGAAATAATAAAACCTATTTTATCAAACCTTTGGAGTTGCGGGTGTCTATAGGCGGTGGTGATCACTTACCATCAGGTGACCCACTGGCTCGTTTGCCTTGTTTGTTTGATCCATGCACAAGGTCCTACCACCCGCGACGTTTGTTGTAATTATTCATCAGACTTTCGATTTCAAAGTGATCTGTCAGTGCTTTTTGGCCTATCTCAAATTTCACTACATTTGTGTTTAAGCGGGAAGTGGCAATTAGCAAAGCAACCAGACTTTATCTCATTACAGGCCTTAAGTGCTAAACACCGTAAGGTACTTTCCCGTCACATACTCGTAAGCACAGTACTATCTTGTTCCCTTTAATGCACTTCCTATGTTACTGCATCGTCTTTAATGGAGCGTAGAACAGCTAACTTCACTGGGATTCCTTTGACAAACATATCTGATTTCTTTAAAGCTGCAGTAAACGCATTTTTATAGGAGCGTAAACTAACCTTTTTTAAACTTGGGAGGAAAGCTTTATGGCTTCCTCTGCCTGGAGCAGCTTGAGAGGTATGTAGGACTCTCCCCCTAAATTGGGGGCCTACCCGAACTAAAACCATCCCTAGGCGTCACCTTCTAACCGGTTTTCGACCAGGCGTCGTGAGGTCTGAGATACTCCACTACGACGCCTGACCGGTCGCCCCAGCCTACGTGCCGGGGCTTCCGCGTGAAAGGAGAAGGAGGTCGGGTACGCGAGACCGGGTCCTCAGACGTGTAGGCCTAGCCTACGGCGAGCAGGGGTGCTTCAACCCCTACTCGCAGGCCTCATTGGCAGGGGGGTTCCACTCCGCACTGTAGGTGCGCTCGCCGCATTACCTATGGCATAGGTTAATCGCAGTAGGTTGCCGACTTGCCGCGCTCGCACCCGCTACGTTGTGTCGCGCGTTGCGATAGTATTACAGTAAGCAGCCCAACCCTAGCGGTGCGCCAGGGCATTGCGGGTGGAAGGCGGGCGCGGGCGGCGCCTTCCTTTTGACGCATGCCGCCTGGCGAATGTTTATAAAGTAATACGAACTTTTTGAGCTTGATCATAAAGTTGGAATTCGTTTAATGGTGGTCAAAAAAGAGAAGTTTCTGTACGTTAGTACTATTATTTATTCTGTGTCACTGGGGAAGTTGGCGGGCAGCGAACTGTCTCCGTCGCTTCCCCCATCATCTGCGTCGAAGCAGGAGCGAAACTAACCTAACCTAACTAAAGAAAACTAGTGAACCAATCACGTTTTAAGAGTTATACAACCCCCAAAACCAGGGCCGTATTAACCATGTTGGGATCCTTAGGCAATGTAATTCTCGGGGGCCCTATTCAACCGTTTTCACTGTATCAAACATATTTAATTTCTTTCAGCGCGGGGTAGCCGCTTTCGGGCCCCTAGGCAGTTGCCTACTTTGTTTAATGGTTAATCCAGCCCTGCTTTAAACCGTTGGATCACGACACCCTTCGGCCAGATGTCCGCTCATCCGGCTCATTTTCTGGTTTTTTTTATGTACTTAAGTGAATACCAGAAAAGAAGCCACAAGTCGTTTAACTGCCATTACCTCCCGTTAATCTTATTTTATCCACCTTTTGAGATTAGTATGTCACTAAACAATTAACCTTACTGAAGCCCGAGGTAATCGTTAGCACCGCCTTGGGACCCTGTATTTAATCAGAAGGTAATAACCAACCATATAGAAACGACACAAAAAACAAACAAAAACAAAATAAAAGCGATCATAATCTTAACACACAAGGTTAGAAATCCAGTATGCGGCACCGCTGGATTAAGCCAATTTTTCAAGACGGAGCAACATAGTGAAGAGACCACGCTTGTAAAAGTAACCCTTGCTACGATGGAGTTAGAAGTCAGTTTTGGTTGACTGTGTTAAGATAATTGTGGAGCAAATAGGAGTTGGTCTATGGAAGGTGTAGTTTTAAGGATTCCTGAATGTAACATTACATGCGTTCGTATATTACTTTGCCTTGGTAATATTTTCCGTTTAGCCACAAAATCACATAAAATACTTATTATAATTATAATCCGTTGGATACTAACCTAACCCCGCCTAATAGGTACTGCTATATCAAATTTAATTAAAAGCTGTTTAAATAAATCCTTTCATGTTTAAATAAAAAAACAATAGAACTGGCTGGAAAACCGTCGCCGCTGTAAACAAAACCGTTAAAGAATTCCAAATTCAAATTTTATTCCAAATCCGCAATTTAAATACGGTTTATCGTTCTGTTGACAGATTGTTCACCCCTAATGAGTTTGTGTAACTTTTTAAAACTTCCCCTTCAGGTTAAGGCAACGGAATTTTGTGCCAATAAAGTAAAGTTGTTCTAAGGCATTATTGCGGCCAGTGGTTTTGCGAAGTTATCAATTCTGCAAAGTCGAGAGTTTGTTAAAGAAGTTCCCTTCATATTCAAAGTTAAAAAGTAAACCTAAGCAAATTCGAGGTTTAGGTTCATTTTTTTTACTTTCACTTTAAAGTGAAAAATTAATGAGATATTTTAAGTATAGAATAGAAAAGTGGGCTTGAAAGATCTCATGATTAAGCGGAGAACTTTTTTTTAACATGTAGCTGCCCCGACAGTCATTGCCCAGTCCAAATAAAAAAGTAATTACTAATAGATAGAAAAAAAAACGTTCAAATTGAAATGAATGAAATGAATTCTTTCCATTAAAATTTATTGTGGATTATTATAAATATTTTAAAACAACAAATAGCCAAATCATTCCAGCTGTTACCAAGTGATAAGGTGATCAATGAACAGAAATTATTTTTTATTTATATTAGATCAACCATACTCAAAGTGTGTTCCGTGGAGCCCTAGGGTTCCACAAAGCCTCTGTGGGGGCTCCGTGTGAATACTAATTATAAGGTGAAAAAAAAAAACAATGAAATACACACATTTTGGAGGATAGTTCAACACTGTTTTTTATTTATGTAAGGATTCCGTCAAATATTTCGCATTTCATAAGGTTTCCGTTGAAAAAAAAAACTTGAGAACCGCTGTATTAGATAGATCATTAATTCTAAAAGGATATCTGTCAAGTAAATATAAATTGTTTCCTAAAAGTATTTAGTTTGTCTTGATACAAAACTTAATCATAATTTAAACACCCGAGTAATAAAGTACAGAACAGTAAACAATTTCGCTCTTTTTTTGCTGAATCGCGATGTTTTTGCCGAGAAAACTGAAAGATTTATTTCAAAACTTCCTTGCAGTTAACTGAGCAGTTAACAATTTAATTTAGTGGGAGAGCAAGCTTTTAAATATACGAGCTTTGCGAGAAATTCTTTAGTTTTTTTTAAAGAAAAATATACAACAATAGAAAAACTTAGAGGTAAAGTCTGAAACTTGAAACTTGTTTTCTTTTCATAGAAGAAGGAAGCAAACCAGCAAAAGGATCATCTAATGGAAAGTAATTACAGTTACCCATGATTTTGATTTAGATTTATTCATCTCTCTATATAAGCACCAGCATTCCTAAAAATCACCGACCCATTATGGATACCAAGAATATATGCTTCATTCTCTCTTTTACATCCCTTTTCTAATTATTGGTGCATCATTAACACCCATAAGTACATCAACTCAAGTGTTTATTTTTTATTCAGGGTTTTTTTTTAAGAAAAACAAGCAAGCAGTTCACCTGATGGTAAGTGAACACCACCACCCATAGACACCCGCAATACAAGTAGATGCGTTGCCAATCCAGAGGAATAAGATGGAATACCTCTGGTGCCAGTAATTGCACCTTCTGTCTTGCTCTCCACGCCAGAACATAACAGTGCAAGCACTGCTGCTTAGCGCAGAATTAGCGAGCAAGATGGTTACTTGCACAAGGTCCTACCATCCCCAAAATAATTCTAAATTGCTTTCCCACATCTCACTTAATACTCGTATAGCTAGACTATTTCTCTCACAGTATCATAACCCAGCAAAATCCATCATCCAAGTTTAAAATGCGGGGCAAACAGCAAGTTAGCTAGCTCGGTAGCAAGCTCGATCCTACGCGGGCGTTTTATTGAATCCCACCCAGAACTTGTAGTAACGAGGATGTAGATATCAAAGGTTCATTGTACTGGATATGCCAATCCAAATTGTATCAGACTAGAGGACGCCCACGATTATATTCGCGTGGATTTAGTAGCCTATGTCCGTCAGGGATAGGATAGCTTTCCATTAGTGAAAGATTTTTTGGATTGGTTCAGTAGTTACAGATTTTATCCCCTAGTGCCCTCTACATACAAACGAACAAAAAAGCAAAGTTTATCTCTTTTTTTAAATAAGTAAGCCACGCGTGGCCAGGGGAGTCTCTTTCCGTACTGTAGGTACGCTCGGCGGTCTTGCTTACAGAGTAATAGGCAAATCGCAGTAACCCTACCGTTTCGCCATGGTGATGCGGGGAAAGGCGGTCGCAGGCAGCGCGTTCCTTTTGAAGCGAGCCGCTTGGCGAATGTGTATGAAGGAATACAAACTTTTTATGCGTGTTAATAAAGATAGAATTTAATTAATCTCAGTTGAAAAAGAAACGTTTCTGTCCGTTAGTACTATTATTTAATTTTGTTCTTTGGCCTGGCTGAAGCAAGCGAGATGATCGAAAACTACGAAGCACATCCAGTGAAACTTTAGAGCTGTGCTTCTCCCTGCAATAGTAATGAGTGTGGAAAGTTGTAGATTGCGACAGAGAAATGTCGTTTGTAACGCGTCCCAGTTCTGCAACGGCAACGGGATGAGTTTAATTTTTCTTTGATTCGGGACCTTTGTGAATTTGCACGGAGTCCTTTGGTTCAATTGTTTTTTTAGTCTCGTGTTCGGGAAACATTTTGTAGATGTATTGACTGTAATAGAGACGGATTTTGCAGAAGGTAGGACCTTGGGTTAGGTTTGTAGAATCGTTACCACCATCTTGCTCGCTAATCCAGCTGCTAAGCAGCGCAGCAGTCCGGGCGTGGAGAGTAAGACAACCGGTGAAATAACTGGCTCAACAAATCCTTAGCCCTTTGGGTTAAACGCAACCGCAATCTCCTTGATTTTCTCCGCTAATAGACACCCGTCTATAGGCGGGGGTGATTACTTTCCATCAGAAGACCCGCTTGCTTGTTTGTCTTCCTATTTTTTATTGTAAAAGAGGAATGAAACGCAGTCCCACATAAAGGACAGTATTGTATTTTGAGTAATATTTGCTATAATTATAACGTAGTAATTATTTTCTTGAGTCCCCTTTTTTTACTTTAAGTAATTTTAAAAATCACAATCGAAATAATTACTTCATTAACACCCTCCAATTTTCTCTGGGTCTCTAGTAACACCAGGGAGTTATCGACAACTTGCGTTTGGTTTGTTGACAACCGCTATATTAATATCTCTGATTTAATTAGCTTGATCTGTGAACTCCTTTTACGAAATTCATAGATGAATACCAACTGTCAGAATGTCATAACTGTTAAGCTTGTCAAACTAAAAATTCGTGTCTAATAAGTTTTCGTTGACTAACTTTAAATTTATAAATATTACTATGAGAAAACTTCGCTGATGGCGCAATGCTCCAAGTTCTTGTGGTTTTGGCGTCCATTGTAGGATTTTTAGATGCTGTTTGTGAGTATATAAATATTATATTCCAGTTGAATACCGTCGTAGATAAAGGCTTATACATAATTTAAAATACGTTATTAACCAAAAATCCCTGCACCCGCAGGCAGGTTAGCATTCTACAGCTTAGAGCCTTTCTTTGTGTTACTTAGAAGAAAGGAAATAGAACCCAAATGCGTTTAAATGTGCGTGCCAGAAAACGCGATACGCTTAGCGCTCAGTCATTCTAAAGAGTGCCTCGTTACATAAAAAAACATTAGTGTTGCAAAAAAAATTAAGTAAGGTCTAAACTACGCTATATTTAGTCTACTCTAAAACGGTAACTCTCCAGCATTTTCACTTAACATTAATTTTTAAAATACAAGTCTAAAAACATGAACTTCAAGCAAGAACAGAAGCTGACTCGAAGTTGATACTAGTTTTAGCAGAAATTGGTGCTAAGCGTATTTCGTCAATTAATTAAAGAACGTTAATGACCAACAGTGAAAACGCTAGAGAATTACCGAAAAACACATACTAGAACTGATCATTCTAAGGTTATTTGCCTCAAAATTGGAACAAATTACCTTGCTGCTCCGCGAAACAGATGCTTTACGGAGTAGCAAGGTAATTTGTTCCAGTTTGTTAATATGGACCTCCGGAAAATAACGCCTGAATCTATTAATCAATAGTTAGCTCTCATATATCTGTTAGGTCTCCTCTGCATCCGGGTCTTGTTGCTCAAATTTAGTCAATTGTAGATCACACAGAAGTGGTACTACTCTGGTCAAACCAGTCTTGTACTGCATCCAGCAACTGGCTTACAGTATGGCTCAACTACTGCTAAATAGGCTACTTTATATCAGTACAAAACATCTATTGTACGGTTAGAACCATAAATATATATACACTAGCGGACGTGGGCGACTTCGTTTACGTAAAATTAGTAGCCTATGTCCGTCAGGAATAGTGTAGCTAACTATCTGTGAAAGAATTTTTGAAATCGGTTCAATAGTTCCAGAAATTACCCCCTATATACAAGCAAACTAACAAACAAACAAACTTTACCTCTTTATTATACACTAGCGGACGCGCGCGACTTCGTTCACGTAAAATTAGTAGCCTATGTCCGTCAGGAATAGTGTAGCTTTCTATCTGTGAAAGAATTTTTGAAATCGGTTCAGTAATTCCAGAGATTACCCTCTACATACAAACAAACTAACAAAAAAACAAACAAAGTTTTTCTCTTTATTATATTAGTGTAGACAATACAATACAATACAATACAATACAATATGCTTTATTGAATACCACATTACAATTTGACAGAATTACAGATAAAGCTTAATATAGGTATCCAAAAGGCAGTCTTATCGCTTGAGAGCGATCTCTTCCAGACAACCTTTGGATAGAAATAGAAATTAAAAACTAGATCATATAAAATAATAATATACATATATATACAAATAACATAAAATAAATACATACTATACATACAGCCAGATGATTATAGGCACGGAACGTAAAATGAATTTCTTATTTTATTATTTCTCTTTATTATATTAGTGTAGATTAGTGTAGATGTAGATGTACCACCAAGACGTCAAAAATATCCATAGGTACAACTTTATGCCACTCAACATAATGTCGATGTATACATACTTTGACGCTATAGCTGTATATATTTTTTTACAGCTGCTTGTATCGTACCCATATTCAGTTAACAAATATTTTATTTCATTTCAAAGGGAAAGAAAAATTTAACTTGCTGTTTGGGCGATTAAGTCCAGCTTTAATACATAAAAAGGGTGAACATAAGCCAGATTATTCGGACTTACATTTTAATACCGAGTTGGTGTTAGACAGTTGGTCGGCTTTCTCGATTTTCTCCCAAAGTAATAGTCGTATAAAATTTATACAAAAAATCTATTTTCTTTACTTATTTACTTTCACATAAGCACCAAGACGGTTTACCTACGTGATGGTAGAAAACAAGATATTTTCGATTGAATATAACGTTTTCTTAAAGGTACGTATTCACTTCAATAGGGACGACACTTCTTATCCCAAATTGACTCAATATCCTGGCATATAATATAATAATAATATAATATTTTGGGACAATTTACACCAATTGGCCTAGTCCCAAACTAAGCAAATCTTGTGTTATGGATACTAGACAACGAATAAACATACTTATATATAGATAAATGCATACTTAAATACAAATAACATCCATGACTCAGGTACAAACCTTCGTATTCGTCACACAAATATTTGCCCATACCAGGATTTGAACCCGGGACCTCTTCCACAGTAAGCAGACACATGTGCCACTGTGCCATACAGATCATCACATATACAATAATGTTGTTTTGCCTACATTGGGAACGACGTAAAGAATTGCAATTTTTTTCTTACTCTAACGCATAAACTCCGTCATTAACGGTCTGATCGTGATCTGTCTTTTTTGGTCCTAGGCTGAAAACAAATTAGTGACTTTGTACCCTTCACTGAACAGTGTTTTTTGTCCACATGTTCGGTCCAGACTCTGGAGTCCAACAAAGGAATCCTCGATTCACGACCTCAGTCCGGCCTGCTGTCTACCCTCTCGGCATTGGCTTTAAACCTAGCCACTTTAACTACATGGGTTTGTTAGATTTTAATCTGACTATAACTCTTAACTAATAGGTTTTATAGCTAGTTTTTTTTCAAACTTTCTTTGATTTGTTATTTCTGTGGCGACTCTAGCGCCATCTAATGTTGAGTAGAGGAAACCAACTGACATGCGCTACTTCACACTAACGAATTTTCGTAACACGGACGCATATATTCAACTTCCAACTTTCATCCTTCGGACTTCGGTCCCCAGGCATAACACCCACCTGGAGAGAGATCTATCTATTGTGACCTACCTTTACATTTCTAAACAGCAATGCTATTCTGGTACCATTCCTTGAGGTCAATAAAAAGCTAGTTTCTGTGAGCTATCTAACCGATTAATAGATTCAAGCGTTACTTTTGCACACACATTTTATTAGACGTGTAAATACATACCTATATATACTGCGGCCCTAACATGACAGCCCAGGTTTAGTTTAACCCCTCCCTGTGTCTCTGTCGAACTAGTGTCATAAGAAAGGGACGCAGATAGAGATAAACTAAACTTGGCCAGTCATGTAGGGCTACAGGAATAACAAAAACAACTTTTTCTAAAAAGGACGAAATTTTCCAAAAATGGCGTGCAACTGTTGACCGATCGGAGATAAATTTGCATTTTTATGTATATTCTTAAAGAGACTACAACTTTCTAGTAGAGATTTTCTTTCTCAAAGGAATAGTTAAGGCGACATGAAGGAATGTTTGATGAGAAATGTAAAGTATAAAAAACTTTTTATCGGAAATTTTCATTTTTTCTGAGCGAGTTGCTCAAAAACGGTTGGGAATTCCGAAAAAGGATAGAGAATAAAAGTTGTACAAAATTTTAAAACATTTAAGGACTGAAACTTTTGCTCTGTGGCGCACTTTTTTTGAAATTTTGGTGAAAAACCCAAAAGGACCTTTTGTGGGACCCCTTCCCTCGGCTCACCTCCTAGACGCCAAGACTTTTAGTATTTCTCCCAAGTACCCTGAACAAGTTTCTGATGGAATTGCTTAGCTTCCTGTTCACTCACTCTAGATCCTTTTTTGATTATTGATTCGTTTATATCACCTTGTCTAGACACCTAAAACTGTCATCTACAAAATAAATTACCTAGGAAACGTCCAGGGCCCTATTTTATAAACGAGACGTAACAGTGACAATTCGGTACACATTGCTTGCCCACTATGATGTTAAGTCTGTAAATTGTAGCGTTACTTGTCGACACAGTAATGTACGGCGAATTGTCACTGTCACCTGTAGCCTGTCGCGTTTATGAAATTGGGCCCAGGCATAGAGAGATCGTAAAACGAAAAAAGGGATAAGCTGCTGAATTTCTTGCGCCGCTTTTCGCTTGGATCTTCTTTTTAGGGTTCCGTATCCAAAGAATAAAACGGGACCCTATTACTAAGACTCCGCTGTCCGTCCGTCTGTCACCAAGCTGTATCTCATGAACCGTGATAGATAGACAGTTCAAATTTTCACAGATGATGTATTTCTGTTGCCGCTATAACAGCAAATACTAAAAGACAGAATAAAATAAATATTTAAGGGGGCTCCCATACAACAGACATGATTTTTGCCATTTTTATAGATAATGTAACGGAATCCTTCGTGCGCGAGTCCGACTCGCACTTGACCGGTTTTTTTTTCCAAGCGCTTCTAGACTCAGACATGGAAAAGAGCCAATGTGACCAACTTGGAAAAAAATATCTTCATACACTGAGTTTGCATTTCTATTTGTTCAGATCATTACGATTACGAGGATACCACGCACAGGCCGTTCTCTTTAAAACTCAACGACGATTCCAGCGAAGAAATACAAGAGCGGGACTTCGAGCCGGTGATACCTGCGCCTGCGCCTGATGCTAAAGAGAAGGAGATCCCAATGACCCCTAAGAGCATACAATGCGATCACTTCGGAAGTTACGCGTCCAACTGCACTCTGAATGCCGCACTCATTTATAACTCCAGTAGAAAAACGCCGCCACTACCATCCAAACTTAGCGACTGGTGTAGGTAAGAATATGTTAATTTAATGTTTATTTATTTTTCCTGAGTTAAAGAAATAGGAATACACCAATTTAGACATCAATCTTTTGTTTCACAATGCTTCTTAAGTCCCGACGTTTTAAGACACGTCATTAAATATATCGAAACGGGTAAGGTGAATACGCCCGTTAGTATTTCATGATCATTCTACCCACCACATTTCATTAAAAATTGTCTTTACGGCTACTATGTCCGTCTGCATAGCTACTACCATCTTGCTCGCTAATCCTGCTCCTAACCAGCACTGCTTGCACTGTTGTGTTCCGGCGTGAAGAGCAAGACAGCCGGTGCAATTACTGGCACAAGAGGTATTCCATCGTAGCCCTCTGGGTTGGCAACGCACCTGCAATCCCTTTGGTTTTGCGGGTGTCTATAGGCTAAAGGATTAATGTTTTTCTATGCAGGGCCATCAGGCATCTCACAAACTGTGCCATTGACTGGAACACAGATTGCAAGGACGTTACAGAAGACCATTTCAACGAGGAAAGTATCAAGGGACACGTGCACGTCCTGGACAACGTCTGTGAAGATCAATGGTTCCTCAGTCGTGAGTCTATTAAGCAGATGATGTACAGTCAGCGTTAGAAGTAGCTAAACTAAAGCTAAAATGAGAGATACTCGAATTTGTCACATTACCACAGAATTAGTAATAGTACTAACTTACAGAAACTTCTCTTTTTCGACCACCATTAAACGAATTCCAACTTTATGATCAGGCATAAGAAGTTCGTATTACTTCATAAACATTCGCCAGGCGGCATGCGTCAAAAGGAAGGCGCCGCCCGCGCCCGCCTTCCACCCGCAATGCCCTGTTGCACCGCTAGGGTTGGGCTGCTTACTGTAATACTATCACAACGCGCGACACAGTGAGCGGGCGCGCGCGGCAAGCCGGCAACCTACTGCGATTAACCTATGCCATAGGTAATGCGGTGAGCGCACCTACAGTGCGGAGTGGAACCCCCCTGACATTACTGATAGCGACAAGGTACTAAAATGCTCAGCTACTTCTGACGCTGACCGTACTCGTATAGCCGACTAAGAAATTGCAGGAACATTTTTTGAACGTATCACAAAGGATAAGTTTCAAAGTGGTCAAGCATTCACTTGGTCGACTAAACCGGACCTCAAAAAGCGATATTTTTACAAACGCCTGTAACTTTTTCCCTCCAAATCTTAACCTATAGCCATAATTTTGAGATGTACATGTTATGCCTTAAAACTAGGTTTGTACGTTCAGATTTTTTTTAAATATTCTTCACAGTTTTGTCAAATATTGCACTTAAGATCATACAAAAACAAAAGTGTCATATTTACAAATCTATGAAGAATATTAAAAAAATCAAAACATACAAACCTAATTCTTAGACATGTCAACAGCATACAAAAACATCATAGCTATAGGTTAAGGGTTTAGATTAGAAGGTAGTAAACGATATCACCGTTTGTATCGAAAGCGCTTGGTTCACAATAATGCGGATGGTAGGACCTTGTGCAAGATCCATCCAGATCTGTACCACCATCTTGCTCGCTAACCCTGCCGCTAAGCAGCAGTGCTTGCACTGTTGTGTTCCGGCGTGGAGAGCAAGAGAGCCGGTGCAATTACTGGCACAAGAGGTATTCCATCTTAGCCCTCTGGGTTGGCAACGCATCTGCAATTTTCTTGGTGTTGCGGTTGTCTATAGGCGGTGGTGATGACTTACCATCAGGTGACCCACTTGCTTTTTTGCCTTCCTATTTCATAAAAAAAAGTCTCAAAGTTCAATAATAGTCTCAATAGTACCGCAGTGACAAGCAGACGGACAGACGGATAGAGCCAGACTTAAATGCTAGCACTGCTCACATATTTTTTTACAAAACGAGCATGCGGAACATTTGACAAGAAGCTATCATCGGTACGGTTTTTACTGTAATTTAGAGATTTTTTCACGGAAAGCTTTTATGTATACATTACGTCCTAATTGTACGTGTGCGCAGCCGAGGCGAGTCGCTAGTGTAATTATAGTATTGTTTTTCTCAAAACCAATTTGTTACGAAAATTGTTTCTTAATTAATTGGCTCATAACGTCTTGAAACGACGGCAATTAACATTATCTGAACCGTGGTGCCCCTTTTAACGTTAATTTTAATAGAATTGTTTTAATGACCAGCACCTTTTCATATTTTATGCTAGAGAATCGTGGCACAATAGGCAAAATGAGTTCAGAACAGAAAGGCAGTAAGTTTCTTCCGAACAGGTGGTAAATCTTCTGACATTCATAAGTGTTTCCTGTAAGCTTAATCTGAATTAAGATACTCTGACTTTGACAGCGGTCTACCACTTTTCTCTATTGCGTGACTGTACAGTCAAGCGTGAAAACATTATTAAAAGTATGTCCCAAACGCTCAGCCGTCATAAGGTCACTGTTTTACATTTTTGAGTCTGATGAATCCAAACGTATTTCCAAACTTCGCTGTATGTCTTTATTGTTAAAGATAACTACTGTGTTTTCTATGGGCTTAATTTAAAAGAGAAATATTTTTATAGGTAGTTTTAATTTGTTTATGCTTCGTTGTACAACGTGTTATTTTAATCCCTTAACTTTGGGGTATTAAAAAGCCCACCAATGAAAATGAATTATGCAAAGTTTCAAAATGTGTGCTATGTCTCTAAAATCATACATTTAAGGACACGTGATTCTGTTGCTTGTGATGTAAGGAGAATAGATCAAGTTAGGGAATTCCACAACCAAAATAGATATAGACATAGAAATAAATAACTTAAACTATGTCAGATCATCCAGGTCTGATCTCTTGTGGAGGGTCCCCATAATGCTTTGCGTTCGCCCTCTGGATTGATATGGCAATCGGTTGCGCAAGAATACAGTTTTATCATTGTATAGACGTTCAAACTCAATAGATTTTGGTATGTACGATTATTTGGTATGTAAGCTACCTAGCTTTTTCTATCATTATTCACCAGGGTATGCAGAACTATTCAACTGCATCAGCAGTACGGCGGCAGTATGGGAGAAGTGCTACTTGACATTCAAGATGGTTGTCGAGGAGCAGAAGAACTCTACCAAAGACTGGACACATTACGAAACACATTTCTATTTGTGCTGGTAAAGTTTAGTTTCAAAAATACCGTTTGACCTCGTAAGGCCCCAAGTCCTAAATATAGGACAAATATCAAACTGACGTTGAACTCACTGTCTTAAACGATATGGGTCGAAATTCATACAATGAAATTTTACGTAGGCTTTACGAGGTTAATGTCTCCTTGGATTCGCTGCCAAAGTACCCGTTTTTGGCACAATTTTTTTTTAAGAAATAGGAAGGCTAAGGAGGGAGAGGGTCGCCTGATGGTAAGTGATCACCAACGCTCATAGACACCCGCATCTTGTGCCGTTAGTTTCACTGGCTGTCTTTCTCTCCACGCCGGAACACACCAAGTGCAAGAAGTGCTGAATGGCGACTGGATTTGCAAGCAAGACGGTCATAGCGATCAGGACGGATCTTGCACCAGGTCCTTCCACCCGGGAAATTTCAAACCCGACCAAGTAACGAAGTTTGTGGGATTGTCATCACTATTGCTTTGAAACCTCTTGCGGGTGGTATTACCTTGAGCAAGGTTCGTCCGGATCGCTCTACTACCATTTTGCTTGCTAATCCACCCGCTAAGCAGCAGTTCATTTTGAATTACAAAAGTCAAAGCACAGTTTTTTGCAGTTTAATTATTTCTCTGCCAAGATTAGTTATAAACATCGCTACGGACTATATTTTCATTAAAATATGGCATCTCATTTGTAAATGAAGCCGTAACTTCGCTTGGATGGAAACGCGAGTGTAAGCGAGGTTACTGAGGATTTTATAATTAATAGAATCAGGAGTGACTTTGTAAGAATCTATTTTATAACAACAAACTGGGATAAATTATCTATCTATCCATTATGGACGAAGGCGGAAAACGTCAAGTGGTCACCTAATGGGAAGTGATCACCACCATCCATAGGAACTAATGAGCTTAAGGGAATCGCTGATCCGTTGCCGCTCCTCTATGAGTCTCCGGATCTGTCACTTACTGTACGAAACACAGCAGCAAGCTACTATTAGACGCCGGTAGTCTGTAAGAGCGTGGTACTGCCCCGGTCGAGCCGGCCCATTGTAAAGTGCAACCAGAACTACATTGTGGCTCTACTACTTAGTAATCATCGATATAAAAAGACAACAGATCTGCTTACTTGTTCGGCTTGTTACAAGCCTAGCGTCACCATTTTGCGACGGGGTGAAGCAGGTGAAGAGGGGCTTTCAATATTTAGCCATTGGTTTAACTAGCAGCGACACAGGCGTCGGATAGCAGAACTAAAAATATGACGCCAATGTAAAACGCACAAAACGCAGAGCTGTTTACTTGACAATTGGCACATACAATTTTATTCAGGCTATCCAACATAGTCTATCAAATAGACTATTGTCGGCTACTCTGCCACTGCGTTGTACACAGTTCTATAGTTTTCTCATTTCGATGGTAATAATATAATAGCGACCCGCCCCGCCTACGCACGGCTATAATTAAAATGTATACCTACTTAAAAACCTTCCATGAAAACAGTCTCGAAATGAATGATAATTCTCCTTCTAAACCACGTCACAGTTTTGATACCATTTTCACTAAAAACAAACTGGAACAAATTACCTTGCTATTCCGCGAAACCAGTGCCGGGCTCGTGCAAAATAGCTGCGTCTGTGCGACACATATATGTTCATGCAAAAACCCACCCTCCTCCGCTTCCACACGAAACAACATATATCACACTGACTCAACTACACACCACCACCACTAAACACTAAAACTACACGATCGACGCGCGTTTCGCCTCTATACGAGGCATCATCGAGATCTAAATAAAATAAAATCTAGATTTTTTATGAAGGTTTTTGGGTACATTTTATCCTAATTTAACTCGTACGAAGCCGCGAGAGCCGAAGTTCAAGTATGTTGACAGCGGTTGCACTCTTTAAAAATGTTGTCTGTATCTTGTTTCTTGAGAATGCGGAAGTGGGTGGGATCGTGCATGATAAATATATATTATGTGTGCACAGACGCAGCTGTTTCACACTTGCACAGAACTTCGCGGAGTAGTAAGGTATATAATTGGTTCCAATTTATTGAGGATTACTTTGATTTTATTTCGCAGCGCACGCGCACAGTTTCGGCGCTGCACGCTAAACGCGCTGTTCAACCGCCCGACAAACTGCACGCAGGACCAAGCCGTTGTTCTGCAGAAGTTTTCGGCCGTAGTTTCAGAGGGTGATGTTTTTCAGGTGAGCGTTTGAAAGAAGGATTTGACTGTCATCAGAGATGTTATAGTGGAAAAATTAAGCGAAATACATTGCGTGTTAGATAGAATGTTAAGTATCGTGTAATGGTCTAAAGACGCAATGTAAATCAAAACAATCTTTATCAAATAATGCTAAGACTCAATTTTAAAGTATTCTTACTGTACGGTCAACCTATTTGATTCAAAGGCCACTATAGAGCCTTTTCTAAATAAATGTCAGAATGACTTCTAAAGAAATCTACTTCTATCTACACTAATATAATAAAGAGGTAAACTTTGTTTGTTTGTAATCTCTCGAACTACTAAACCGATTTCAAAAATTCTTTCACAGATAGAAAGCTACACTATCTTTGACGGACATAGGGTACTAATTCTACACAAACGAATTCACGGGTGTCCGCTAGCAAAGTATAATTTAAACCAGTGATTCCCAAAGTGGTCCAGGTGGACCCCTAGGGGTCCACGGGAGACTTGCTGGGGGTAGAAATGTAGCAGCAGGGGGTCCACCGAAACCAGTAAAATTTTGAAAGTGGTCCACGTGAAAATAAGTTTGGGAACTACTGATTAAAACCATACCTTGTTAAATAGCGTAGAGATGCATTAAAATGGAAAATATGGTTGGCTTCTGTTTTCTCGTGCACGAGCTGTGAATAAGAATTATTATTGTGCTCCCAGCTCGAAGACGCATCTCAGTTAGTTTAGCAAGACTAGTTCTTCAAATTCTACTATATTTTTATACAAGCAAAGACGATTAGCCGGTGTAATCACTGGCACAAGAGATATTCCATCTTAGCCTCCTGAGTTGCCAACGCATCTGCAATATCTTTGGTATTTCGGGTATCTATGTGCAGTGGTGAGCACTTACCATCAGGTGACCCCCTTACTTGTTTGCCTTCCTATTTTATAAAAAAAATTGTTTCTAAATTATGAAGATAATTTGCTGTCGAAAAATGGATCATTACAAATACGATAGCAGTCATTTGTAGTAAAATAAACGTTTGTTTTAGGTCGAATATCCCTATAAAAATGTTAATTTATTACATAACACTTTAAAAAATAAGTTAACGATACGAAAATAACAATACTTAAGTATAAGTTAGGTAATGTATTGTTAGACAACCTAGCACCACCATCTTGCTCGCTACTCTAGCCGCTAAGCAGCAGTGCTTGCGCTGTTGTGTTTTGGCGTGGGGAGCAAGACAGCCGGTGCAATTACTGGCACAAGAGGTATTCCATCTTAGCCCTCTGACTTGCCAACGCATCCTCAATATCTTTGGTATTGCGGGTGTCTATGGGCAGTGGTGAGCACTTACCATCAGGTGACCCACTTGCTCGTTTCCCTGCCTATGTTGTATATAAGAAACATTTGCTCCAACTAGGTGCAGTCAGCGTCAATAATATATCGTAGCGGGCACGGTGTCAAAAATATCTAAACACACTCGAATGGATTTGACAATAGTGGAAAAAAAAATTAAAATCAATAATGTAATGACCGTAAAGACGAAGCACATTGAAAAATTCGCAGGCTATGGTAGCGGTAATGTGGCGAAACTGGCACACGCAAGGCACGGAATGCTGATGTTGCAGGTTCGAGTACTGCCATTACCCTAATTTTTCTTTGTGTTGTTATTACATAGCATTTTAATTTAATAGAATCGAGTTCGGATATCTTTTGTCCACATTTCCCGCTCCGTTACATTTGATGCTGATCCTACTTAGGTACTAAAAACACAAAAAGTTAGACATTTGTCAGTGTGTTCTTATTATTTTATTCTTAAAAGTGTCGAGTCCCGCTGCTTTCATGCACTTCCTTAACTCTTGAGGGGCTTGTTAGCATCCTCTTTGAAAATTCTAGTTTATTATAGCAGCTACTTACATTTTGTACAGCTAGCACCACAAGTGCAACTCAAACTTATATATTACTAGCTGTGCCCGCGACTTCGTCCGCTTGGAATAGTGTCTTACTTGACCTTACATATTTCCATACAAACTTTCATCCCCTATTCCCTATTATTATTTACACCCTTGAGGGTAAAACTTTTACAAACTTTGAATGCCATATACCGAATCAACAGCCTAAAAAATAAGTTTCAAGCTTCTAGCTCTAAAAATACTTCCATACAAATTTTCATCCACCCTTTCAACCCCTTACAACCCATATTTCGCATTGAAAAGTAGTCTATGTCCTTTTTCAGGCTCTAAACTATCTGTGTACCAAATTTCATTTAAATCGGTTCCGTAGTTTTGGCGTGAAAGCGCGACAGACAGACAGACAGAGTTACTTTCGCATTTATAATGGAGTAGAGGATAAGGATTAGTAAGGTAATATATACAGTGCACCTACCACGAAACTTCTCGACACTCGTCAACTCGCTACGTAACTCAGTGCGTCTTCCTACTGTACCACTACCATGAGTTTCTATCGAAAATCCATGTCACATTACTACAGTCTATAGCGGTTAAATACGCTCCAATTTGTCAGTGAAGAGTTAACCATAGTCGATACAGTATTTTTCGATGACATTTTGTTAAATTTGTGACACATGGTACCGATGTTCTTCGACGACAGCTACAAAACGTTAGTCACTAGCGGTTAGATTTTGATAGGTAATTTACCGTTGAACTCATACCAGCGATCTTTAGTTCTCTAAGTGAGCGCTAGAGGCGCTGTACAATTCCCCAGAGAAATCGTTTACGCCGTCGCTAGCGCGTACGGTTACGGCTTGATGCACTGTACTCATGGTAAGGATTTGATAGAACGACACGCACTGAGATACGTTGAGAATCAACGCGAAAGTTCGTGATAGATGTACTGAAATCATCGAAGGTAGCACAAGATTCCTTTAAAGATTCCTTTCCTTTCTTATTTTACAAAAAAAAATGTACATTACCTTTATACTGTGAACCAACGTTCTAATGATGAGAAAAACCACAGTAAAGAATCCTGCAGATTGGATTAAATGAATCAACCATGATCCTATCGGTCAGGTTTCCCTGTAACAGGGGTTCCTTATATCAGATGGTAGTCGCTCTAATGTTATACTCAGACTTGCTAAAATCTGGCATTTTTTTATACAACATAGGAATGAAAACGAGCAAGTGTGTCACCTGATGGTAAGTGATCACCACCGCCCATAAACACCCGCAAAATCAAAGGGATTACAGATGTGTTGCCAACCTAGAGGGCTAAGATAGAATACCTCTTGTGCCAGTAATTGCACCGGCTGTCTTGCTCTCCACGCCGGAACACAACAGTACAAGCACTGCTGCTTAGCGGTAGGATTATCTAAACATCATGGTCAAAGCGTACCTTGAACTAAGAACCGGGATAAAGTGCTAAGAGAATGATGATGATGTAAAATCTCTTCCAGGATTGCGAGCTCAACATGATGTACCCGAGCTGCCCTGGCGGGGACCCTCGGCCTTCCACAGGCATGCTGTCTAGGTTGGTGGGGACGGACGCCTCAGATGCCCCCCGGCAGGGGTTGCCACTACTCATTGTCACATTTTTAATACTGTATTATAGTTGAAACATGTTGTAAGCGTTTTCTTTACACCCTTGACACTTAATCCAGGGCCCGATTTCATAAACGCGACAGGCGCCAAGTGACAGTTACAATTCGGTATACATAGCTTACCCACTATGATGTTAAGTCTGTATGTCAGAAGCGTTACTTGTCGACGCAGTAATGTACGGCGTATTGTTACAGTCACCTGTCGCGTTTATGAAATTGGGCCCAGATAAGTATAATGCAGTAACTATAAAAAAGGAAGAAGACTCTTAAAAGTATAAAACAAAGTCACTGCCACCATCTTGCTCACTAATCCAGCCGCTAAGCTGCAGTGCTTGCACTGTCGTGATCCGGCGTGGAGAGCAAGACAGCGGGTGCAATTACTGGTACAAGAAGTATTCCATCTTAGCCCTCTGGGTTTGCCTTCCTATGTTGAATAAAAAAAAATACTGCTCGTCGTGTTAAATTAGCATTATGGAAAAAAGAAAAGAGGTTGGCTTCTAACGTATTTGAATTATTTATTTAGGCCTAAAGAATTAGTGTAAAATTCGCAGGATATGGTAGCAGTAATGTGGCGAAACTGGAAAACGCAAGGCACGGATTGTTAATGTTGCAGGTTCGAGTCCTGCCATTACCCTAATCATCGAGGTACATCAACAATATATTTTTATCGCGCTTAAGTCCCGATAATGTTATAAATATGTGTGAAAGTCGCGAAAGTTTAAAACAATTTATTATATAGCATTTTAAATTTAATTTGAATGTCTAAAGAATTGGGATGGGTTAGAAACCAACCTTTTTTTTAGTCATGTCGCTTAGGATTGGTATGATTTTCATCTGCCTTGACAAGAAACTGACATCGCTCTTGTACCTTTCTAAAGGAACCCTAAAAGCAATTGGTTTGGAAACGTGAATACCTATTTATGTTCAAATGGAATTGTATTGAAGTTTTATGGGTTCTGAAAATAATATGGGGGAAAACTAATGTTTACATGACGAATTCTTTTAGGGTTCTGAACGCAAAGGATAAAACGGAGCGATATTGCAATGGTATCATTCTGCTGTCTGTCCTAGTACGCTCGGTAAGCACGTAAAATCAAGATTTGAGCAAATTTTTTTTTACATAGCATAAAGCGAAGTCGCTATCAGGCTCTGTGTATCCTTATACTGCATGCATCTAATGATAGTTCGCGCGTGCCTATTATGTATTAATAAATTCAAAAATAAAAATATTGCTTGACTACTTTCTTCACTTAATTAACCTCCTGGGTCCTGGAGGTAAGAATTTTGTCGAAACTGATATTTTTTTCAAAAAATCAATTTAGTTGGTGTCCCTTAATGTCGGAAAATTATTTAAAAAAATCATGGGGTTTTCCCCTCGAATTTTCTTTATGGCCTCAGGCGAGTACACAGGGACTTTGTCCTCACTCGAGGACAGTACAAATAAACCAAAATACTATAATGAATCAACTTTATTTGCATATTATATTTACAAAATTACTTATCTGTACTTATAATAGCACAGGCATATAAATTAGTATCATAATAAACAATTTTTAAAGCCAGTAACAAAAAAAAAACTTTTTAAAATGTACTACGTACGAGTAAAAATGTAACAATGGTACGAATTGTTATATTCTAGAGATCACAGTTACATTTTTTTTTACTAAGTTGATTCAATCTTCAGTCTTAAGGCTGGACTAGGAACCGCCGAAGTTATATGTTCTGATAATATTCAAATATTTTCAAAAATATTGCTATCTTCGTCGTCGCTTTTTGATTCAGATATAGCGGAACCATTACAACAAGATAATTTGTGACATAAACGTCTTGGCCCTCGAAATGACCGTCGGATTAGTCAAAGTTAAGGTACTTCTCTATTTCACAGTCCTGTAAGGCTGAAAATCGTAAATAAAACATAGTTAACTTTCATGTAACATCAAAAAATCTTACATCGTTGAGACCGTTAGTACTCGTACGAGAACATTAAACTACATGTAAAGACCGTTTGTACTCGTACGAGAACATAAACTTCAGAGCTATGTATGGCTAAAGTTTTTTAATTTTTTGGAGGAAATTAACTTACTGACATATGAAATACACCAAAAACTTACTAATGAAAATCAAACAAAAATATATAATTAGACTTTCACTGAGATAAATCTGGATTACTTACCCCGGGGCATGGTGCGGCCGGTGGTGTCAGATGTCAAAGCCGCCCTGATCGCTGATTGGCCATCTACGGCTTGGTGTTAATTTTTCTAGGTTGACAGTTTCGTTCGGAAACGTTCTATGCGTGTTAACTTGTTAAGCCGGTATGGCATGCGGCTGTAGATTTTTGCAAATGTTATGTCCTCAAGTGAGGACCGGGGGCCCCAGGAGGTAATCAAGAAAAATTAAAAAACGGGAGTTTACCAGCACAGCCTCTTAAACCCTATCTCGACAGAAAAACTTTTGTTCAAAGACCCGTGTAACTTCAGCACAATCTCTGACGAAACCGTATATCTCATTCGACGTTCCGACTTATTCATTATTCAACTTAACTCCTTAACTTCCTTTAACGCCCGTCTCGAAAATTCTCTTTATGAAGCCCTACTTTGGAACAGCGTACAGATTTGACAACCCTAATTAAGTGCTCAGTCACAGTCTAAAGAAATTCCATACGAATTTTGCCGCTCTGTATGTTTTGTGGAGATTTCAGTTTGTATTTTTTTATCCTTTAGGGTTGGCAGTCGTGATTGCTACAGTTTGGCATGGAAAGGGTTGTCCTTTGACAGTGACACAAAAGTTACAACATAAAACAAGGGACCGTTTTTCCCAGAGGCGCCATCTGTTCGTCCTCTAATGAATTAACTTTGCAAACACAACACGGCTTGTAAAGACGAGAATTCTCGCGATTTGTACGTGTAGGTACTTTGGATTTTGGTACAGGATTTTTTTTCAAACTGAACATTGAAAATAAACTCATCCTTCTTTAGTTCTAGGCCACAGTAGAAAATTTGTACAATCAATTATGGCAGATTTACACATTATTATGTATTCCCGAGTAATAGCTTCTATTTTTTTAAATAATAGTAATAGATGTCATTACTTTGCAGCTTTGGAAATCCAAAGCTGCAAAGTAATAAGCGAATATCATAACATTTATTTCGTTACACATTATAGTGTTGCATTTTACCTTTTACTGACCAAAATGAAAGACGTTTTACGTAAAAAATAAACATTACTTAATTTGTTTTATGATATGACTCAACTGAATCGTGGGAATGAAACAAAACGTGCCACTGCAGCGTGATTGAGGATTAATCGAGAAAATAACGTTTCCAATGTAAAGACTGCATAATAAATAATTACTATACTTTGTTTATTACTCCAATCTTGTAACCTCAAAAATCGCACACATTGCAATATAAAACAAATGAACAACACTGGGAAAAGTAAGCAATTATACATTTTGAAAATAGTCAACATAATAGTAAAAATTACGACAAGACAAATAAATTTCAACATTCCAGTAAATCAGTTTGAAAACTCGTATAATTTTTTAAGTTTAAATTGTATGGATAAGATAAACAAAGATTAGTTACAAGAAGGTAATACTCTTTGAAATCCCCATCCAAAAATGAAAATCTCATTACTTCCTGTAGACTAAACTGCGAGTAAAATGTATTTTCCGCTCAAGCCAGCCTGAAGAGGAATATGCAAAACTGCACCAACTAGTTACACCGCGAAGGACAGCGATTTATGGTCCCCCGTCAAAAAACGGGCAGGTAAACGGCGAATTTATACCGCCTGTCAGAGCCGGTTGAGAGGTTAAAAATAAGCTTCAGTTACTTACACCTCCTGTTATCTAAACTTTATTGATGCAAATTTATTTCATCGCAATCGCAAAATACTTTACGTTGACGATTGCATTTGTTCGCACCTTTACACTGGCGCTTAAAAAACTGAAGACGTTGTAAAAATAATCAACTCTGTTTGTAGAAGATGTGGAAGCTTTCTAGTCCCTTGCAATCAGGATATTTGGATACGCTGAATTGCTTTGACATCCCTATCTCGTTTTGTTGGGGTTTGTCTTTAAAAAGTGGTTAAGTGGTGGCATTTTTCCTTCTGTACCCGTTTTCATACAATAAATAAATTTGAATTGGAATTTGAAAAGTGTAGTTTAATAGTGATCAAACCCTTAGAAACATTCTATGTAACCTATCAAGGCGGATTTAAACTAAAAGAACATAGAGCAAGAACTTGAACAGGAGCGTTTCTTATGTTATTTTAGTATAAACAATAATTCTTGTCACTCATTTACACCAAAAGAGCGTGTTACACCAAGCGAACAAACATTCAAAGAACTTTCTTTAGAATTACCGCCGAGCAATGAATACCAAACATCCGTATACATCAAACTTAACATATTATCATTCCTGTAATGCTCTTTGATTCGTTTGGTCTAAACCTTCAACCTGAATTAAACAATTTAAACTAGATATTATTATATATTACACTCAAAAAGATGAAACGCCTCTATTTTCAAGTAGTTATCTTTTCGATCTGTTCATGAACCCCCCTACTTCCACTCCTGGTAGTAAATGATAATTCTGAAGACTATTTTTATCACATGCCTCTTCATTTGATAATTGTGCATCTTTGCGTACATCTTTTTAACTCATAAAGGGGTTGTTCTACAAACGAAGGACGAAAATGAGTCTGAATCCGGCCCGACATTTTTTTTCCCATTCTGGTTGCAAAACATAGTCTATCATAAAGAATACAACACCTTTCAGCCTATGTTAAGTGGAACAGTCAAAATATTTCAAAATTTCAGATTTATGGCCATTTCAAGAAAATCAAGTAACAGGAAACTGAAAATATAACCAGAAAACTGAGGATTAAGTCGAAAATCAACAGAAATTAACGTTTATTTCTGAATATTTTTACAAATAAATAACAATTATTGCATTAAAGTCACTGGAGCCAGTTATTTCCTGTCGTATCTTCGCTATAGAGAATACCACAAATAACGCACTTATAGTCACTGGATTCGTGCTTATTTTTCTTTGTTATTTTTAATTTATTTTCTTTATCTCTATGTTTCTTTTGATTTCGGTTGTCTATTTTATTTTACCTCCTTTTTAACTTTTTTTTATATTTTCTTTTTTTTTTGCACGTTAACAATATCTTAAAATTTTCTTTTTTGAGTTATAGCTTTCCTCTGACCTTTTATCTGTTGTAATTGTTCAGTAATTTGATGATTCTGGAGATTTCTCAATATCCTGGGTCTTAATTTGACAGGATCCTGAGACCAGGTTCCTGAGAATTTTTGAATTATATTTTAAAAAAATCATCGATTTATAACATTTAACCAAAGTTAAGCAGAACTAAGCCTTCGTGTAAGCAACTTACATATAAAAATGCTAAAATTACCATATTATTATGTTTATTTCGTAAGTAAATATCTTACCAGAATTCTGTGAACTTGACTGATTACGACGCGATTGCCTCCGTTAACTGTGCCGGGCCGGCTAAACAACACGCTAGGTGCAAAGAGATAGGTGGTATTCTTTGTCTTTTTCGTATGCACAACCAACTCATCCGAACGACAACGTCGCTCGGCCAATAGAATATTGAATATTCGCTTATTTTACATTGAACAGGATCCTGACATAAAACTGATGGGACAAATTCTAGAACAGGATTTTATAATATTTTTGGTGCAATAAAATAATAATATGTCTCCCAGGTAAGAAAAAAAAAAGTCCTTTTTTTATTCTTGTTTCATTTATGGCCTCAATGTCGTAGTAAATAAATCACAGTACACTTTCAATCCTATTTTGCTTGTGGGACACTCCAGGATCCTGAAAATTTTACGTTTTGAATTGAAATTTCGTCAAGAAAGTAATTTTTAATCTCCATCATTTTTAGTGACCAGCTAGGCATAGGTATGTTGTACAGTATGTTATACAAATAAATTAGTTTGTATCAATTTTTTTTATGATATTTTAGCTGGGCCGCCGAAAATTCCTTAGTTTGTAGAACTACCCAAAGATAGAACGAAAAAATGTCGAAAGTCGTACATTCAGCAACAGAAGTAGCTACTAGAAGGGGTCAAAAAGGTTTACCTACATATAAGCTCTAGCTCTTTTGATAATGGTGTCTGTGGATAAAGATCCAAAGCGGTCAAAAAATTGATCCCCTCGTCTGTGCAGATATATGGCACGACACCTAAATACCAGCAATTCTCTCAGACAGAAAGCTAAGGTAGAAAAAAGCAAAAATATGACTCGATCAATAATTATCACTATTATTCAGTGCGTATTATATCTCTATCAAATAGGATGGATTAATTTGTGATAAGCCCTTGTACACAAAAGCACCCAATCATCCCGCGACACGCATCAAAGTCACATTAATCAAACGTGTATACAATAGCCCTATTTGCTTAGGATTTACACGTGAGACTATTACTTGGGTAAATTGGGAGCTAGTTACCCTGAAGGGTATTGGGACTGTTTCAGACAGTTGAAACACTATATTATCTAGACATTCTTGGCTAACAAAAACGATTATACTGCTCATGCCATTACAGTGAGTGATTTATTCATACATTACGAAATTTCAAATACGAAAATAGAACCACAGCTCACTTTTATTTTATTCGGGTTCCTGTGTACGTCATAAAGCCTTAGTCTGTTTTAGGAAAATTTTACACGTGATAACAGTGTCTCAAAGTTTGCCATTATGAGAGTTTGAAAGCTGAATGAAAGAGATTTGGATAAAAGGCGCTAAACACCGCCTCTTGTTACCGCCCCAGAGGTTATAGACGACGAACTTACGGCGTATCATACTAAAATTGCAAGCCATTTTTTAAGTTGACTTCAATTACAGTGTCAATAAATCATCACAATTCAATTATAGCTCCAGTAGATAACCCTAGCCGTCTTTATAACTGTTCTAGCTTTTTAACCTTGTTGATAATTATTTTATCAGCGTTTTTGACTTCTGTCAGACATTGGATTACCCAGTTCAATATCCCATCTGGTTGTAAATGCCTTGAGTTTTCTTTCACAATGTTAACCGTGTATTTAACTACTTCTGGTTTATTTTGTCGAAATGTTGACATATTACTTTCCCCTCTGAATGGTGTCAACAGTTTTATGGTTTGATGGTGCTCTAGAACAAATAGGAAATACTCCATATTTTATGCAGTCTGTGTCAGTAAATCAGCTGAGCAAGTTTGAACGAGGATAACTACTTATGAACTTTATTGTTTACTAGCTCAACAATTTTAGTTTCATACTCCAGCTTCCCAATAGCCACCAAATAAAGGCGACTAAAAAGGTTTTATTAAGTAATGTTTGTTTTCGTTTGTTGTTGATCTCTAATTAATTGTACCACACACCATTTTAGACGTTAATAATTCAACGTCAGCAGCAAGTCACATCGATATTTCGACGATTTGCCTTCGTGACAGTTTGGGACCTCTGTGTTTGCGATACCCTCTGTTTTCCGCTTCGATTGCTCTTTGTTTGAAAAAATGAGCACAAATCGGCGGAGGCAGTATTTTATCTAAATCAAAAGCAAAGTATGATTCTGTCAATGTATGTTTTGATAGATATTAAGTTGTCAGGTTGTCCTAGTACAAATTAATGAAGAGTCTAGATTTATGTTTTTCCACGCAATTCCCAGAACATTTTTTTACTACGGGTGGTTGTTATTTTAGAAGTAAAGAGCCGGGTATTCCGAATTAGTGCTGGTATTCGTACTATACAATAACTAAGTATATTTTATCTGTAATCTTGGAACTCCCTAATGAGGTATTATTTTTATAAATGTATGTTATGAATTGATGGCATGTACCTAAATGTTTTCTATGATGGACAATTTGATTTCCGTAAGACATAGGTTTAAAGACTTTATTACTCATTAAGAACAATTGTTCACTTACAATGAGCTTAAACAATAACAAATATTTTACATATAATATATTTTAGCTTATCGAAACATTCAATATAATTATCTTAACACTAACATAGTCTCTTAGCTTGCTTTTAAATGTACCTAACGAGTTACACATTTTAATTTCACTAGGTAGGTCATTGTACAACCGTGCTCCCTCAGACACAATAGTCCTTTTCCCATATCCAGTTCTATGTTGTAATACTTTAATTTTGTCCGTATTTCTTAAGTAATGTAGGTAAGTTCTTTTCGAGAAAGTGATTTGTGTATGTATTTTATTAGTAAGAATTCTTTGAATAAGGATACAAGTCGTATGACATTGAGTTTAATAACATTCTAGTCCTAGAGATATAGCGTATTAAAATGAAATATCACGTGTTGAATGTTGAGTCAGTAGCAGATTATACCCATATTGTTGTCACAGACTCAGGCTACAAAAATATCTACACAGAATCTTTTGTCAGGACCAGAGTTTGAGTAAATATTTTAGAGCCTTTTTGCTTTGTAGATTATATTGCCAACTTCTGACTGTCAGCATAGGCAGCTTAGTCCTTGTCTTATTCCCTTTGAACCTCATCTCCTTGTAATACGGCCAAAAAGTGGCAAAGTAGTATCTGGGTAGACTGTACATAAATATTCACCTAAATCTTTATATTTATAGATTTCTCGCCTGAAAGTCGGTAATGTAGGTAATAAAATGTTAAGAATATATATTTATCCATAAAACTTGCGCTGTAGCAATAAGTTTTGTTCGAAGAAAATGGAATTGTTTATGTTTATAGGCTTGAAATAAACAACTTTGGTATCAATACACAGTGTCATTACAATCATTTTGGATTTGGTCTTTATATCCGTCCATAATATGCCTTATGCCGAAACCAGCTTTCGTCAGCAACTTTGTTAGCTTAGATTTTGGGTTATATACTAGCTCTTTTTTTAATACTGGTGTTTCCAAAAATCATTTTTAGTGCACATCCCACAAGTCATGTTCAGAATTCGTATTTCTATCTTCATCGAATTAGGTTGCCTTCTTTTTTTAAGCATACAAGCAAGTGGGTCACCTGATGGTAAGTGATCACCACCGCCTATTAACACCCGCAACACCAAAGAGATTGCAGATGCGTTGCAAACCTGGAGGGCTAAAATGGAATACCTCTTGTGCCATTAATTAC
The DNA here is from genome assembly GCA_963691745.1 of Ditula angustiorana. NCBI lineage: Eukaryota > Metazoa > Arthropoda > Insecta > Lepidoptera > Tortricidae > Ditula > Ditula angustiorana. Next base: position 7,195,577 of record OY829495.1, read on the forward strand.
ACCGGCTCTCTTGCTCTCCACGCTGGAACACAACAGTGCAAGCACTGCGGCCCTAACATGACAGCCACTTTATCTGTTTTTAACACTCCCATCGTGGATAAACTAGCCTTATCCCCGGTGGCTAACATGACCGCACGTGTAACGGTGTTAAACACTCTTTTGACAGGTGTTAGGGTTAGTTTATCCTTTTGCCTAACATGACCGGCCACGTTCGGTGATAAACCTAGCGTCATTTTGACAGTTAATCGAGATAAAACGGGTTACTTTATCTGGGTCGTCGAAGGTGGGTATAAGATATTTTATTTTATTTAAACAGTGTCTTTACTTTGTAATATTAGATTTTATCATCACAAAAGGTTATTAATTCAGTGGGATAGTTACCAAACTGTTGTATTACGTGTAATAATTGACCAATGTTTTTGTGGAATGTGACGAGCACACTTCTTTACTTACTCTATTGAGCCGTGTGTGACCCCGTGATAATAGCAAATAAATAAATGATAAAAACGATACTACAGTGATTTGTTTATTTTATGGAAAAGACAGACGCATGCCAGTCACCTTATGGGAAGTGATCACTCCCGCTAATGGTAACCCTGCAGTCGCTAATCCGTTGTCAACGTTTAGCCGCCCACCCTGTCGCTGGGCCTTCGGATCATCATTAATCGCACGAAACGAAATGTATACTACTTCATGTCGGTATTCTGTCTTAGCAAGGTACTGTAAGGACCTTTAGGTTTCCTTACAGCCTCTTCCAGAGCTGACCACGGCAACAAGAGTGGCAGTTTGTAGTAGAAGAAGAAAAGGGACTTATTTTGATTTTTAGATTGACATGCAATGTATGAATTGGAATATAAACTAGAATAAATTATAAAGTTCTTAAACTTATGCGCTAGCTTGTTATTTTGAAGCCCTAGGTACCTCACGTCCCTATAGTACTACCCCAGTCAAGTCTGCTCATTGGTACTGAAATAAGCACACTGTAATAATTAATAATAATTGCCACCCACGTTTATAACTTTTATAAGGTTTGAGTTTGTAAAGAGTGTTTCAGTTTCAATTCATGATACAGAAAATTGCAGTTTGGGCTTGCAAAGGTTGATTTATTTAAAATAATATACAACTGCATAGCCATAAAATATGTTTATTAAAAAGTACAATACAGCGAAGTGGTTGTGATAATAAGTTTTATTATTTGTCGTAGGTGTGAGGTACTAATAATTCGAGGTACGCCGGCGCCTTGGTGCATATCTGAAAATGAAACAAATTGGTTACTATTTTGATTTACAGGTGATTTAGAATATGCTCTAGAACTGTTAATGCTTTGATTTTAAGAGTGGCTCAAGCTAAATGTGCTATACTAATAAATAATTGTTTCATTTACTTGTTTACTTTATTCTATCTTATTATTTGATATGAGCACAGAATAAAGAGGGTTAAAGAGGTCTCATACATGGAGACATACTACATAAAATCAACAACATTGAAGTCAACAACCAAGGTATAGTATATCATAATATTGAAGCCCTCATTTCCCATTTATGTTTTTGATAACCTCTGCCTGGAGAAGGAATAAGAAAAATATGTTTATTATTAGGGATACATAGAGCATTGGGAGGCTTAGTGCATAGAGGTAGACCCGTTATCGTGAGTTCGTGAGGTACCGAGTTCGTACCTCAGCGTTAGCCATGTATGTACCAATGAGTTTTTGCACCATTGTGCAACGCCTGAAACAATAATTTTAATAATCAATTATCTAGTCAATGTTATCAAGTTAACTGCATACAGTCAAGCACACATTTATTGATGAAGGTTGTCGACGATCTTCGGATGATTTTAGTTACCATTTGGGTCCTGCAACCATGGTTCCAGTTTGTCATTTTACCAAACTACCTGTTATTCACCATAAATTCTGGAGCAGGTAAAATAAATAGAAAATATATTTACAGAATTATATAATACTTACACCTGTTTTTCTTTCGGCGGCATTTCGGCAACTTCGGTTTATTTCAGGCTTTTGGTTTCCTTTTGTTTACTAAAATTGTAACAGGTCTTCATGTCTGATCGCTGTCAATTTCAAATTTTTCAACTGTCAAGTGTCAAATTTAGTTGATTTTCGTTCGGAAACTACAGATGCAAATCGTCCAGGACTGTTTTTAAAGCTAGCTATGTATGTTTAAGGAAATCTATGCATGGTTGTTTCTGTCACATTGCGAAAATGAACGAATGAACTGAATTATTAAACAATATTTTCATTACTGTAGTAACACAGTTTTATCTTTTTTAACACCGTCTTAACCCTGGTGTTAATTTTATCTGTGTGGTCAGTCATGTTAGCGTTTGAGTTAAGATATGGCGGGGTTTAAAATTTTATCTCTCGGGGTTAGTTTAACACCTGGTCTATAATGTTAAGCCCGCTGTTTCTCTCTTCTACTGTATGTCTGTCATTCAATCATTTTTTTTACCCCAGACAAAAAAGATAAAGGGGGGGCACATTTAAATCCTCTGTTCATCTATAGTGTACATGTCGTTGACAGGCTCGACCGAGATACCAATTTTAATTTCGTTTTTCTTAAGTACTATGGAAGGTACGCAGCAGCAATATTTTTCCTATTATTCCTCGTTCTTAGTTCTAGGAATAAATACAAAGCTTCAATACCATTTGACAAAAGTAAAAAATAGGCATTTGCGTTTCAGTGCCCAATTGCTTTCAGGGTTCTGCGGGATTTGAACCGGTTCCCAATAGGTCGTAACAACGCAGATTATTGGCCTAGTCTAAGAAGAACAGTTTGTTTTAAATACAGGACAGATTTCTTTGAATACTCCTATCAATTTCATGCGAACAACATGATGTTCAATGTATAGTCGACCAAGAAATTGCTTGACCACTTTTCGACCGTATATCACAAACGGATAAGGTTCAAAAGTGGTCAAGCAATTTCTTGGTCGATTATACATAACGAATTACAAACATGAATTACTAACCTAACCATCAGTTGACCAGCAAACTCGTTCGCCGTCCTATTCAATAAAAATAAAACTACCAATGTGACGTTAACAAACTGGTCAAGTCATAGAAATAGTATAGCATAGAAAGGGTTTTAAAATTAAAAGCGATATTATAGTAGCTGATCTTTTTACTTTCAATGGGAATACAATACAATGTGTCAAAAAGAGACGACTACAATACTCTAAACCTCTTTAATTGACACCCTGTAGACGCACAAATAGACAAAATGGTAGCCTTTACTGTACATAAAGGTACAATATTAAGTATAATATTAATTTGCAGGTTTTACTGCCTTAACATATGTGGCTAACGACTGAGGCTATATCCGCACGCTTTACTTTTTTTATCCAAGGCTCAAACGAATGGTTATCTATCAACAGTTAGATTTGTCACATTTCTTTTATTAATCTATCAAAGTTTTACAGCTGGTAGATAAAATTTTCCGTTGTTTCTATATTGGGGATAGCCATGACATGGAAGTCACTATTGTGGCAAGGTAAATGGGGCGGAGGATCGCGTAGTTATGTTATATCTTTACTTTGAGCATGCGGAGACTATAGGTGTCTCTTTTAATCGTGCTGTAACCACCGAATAAATGTAGCTACTAATGTAGCTCGCGCCCGCCTGCTCCCGGCTACTCCCGGCGACACGCTAGGGTTGCGCGGCAATCGTTTTCAATTACACTGACACGGCGGGATCGAGCGAGTGGGCGCGAGGCTATCCGACAGCCTACTGCAATTTGCCTATGCCATAGGCAAGGCGGTCGAGCGTACCTACAGTGCGGAGAGGAACCCCCCTGCTGTAACTTATGTTGATGGTCGAGTATGTATTGTGAGTCTACTCAATTTAAGGTTAAACTTTTGGGGCTGTCACAGTATCTAGGTAGTGTTTCTATCAATAGTTGTCGCTCATTGTAATTCTCACTCACAGCACAGTAAGTGTAAATCATTCAATGTCTATCAGGTTAGAGATAAGCTACTGTGACGCGTTATATTGGAGACTTAAGCATGAACGCCATTACATACGTGCTAGTTAGGTATTCCCTGTGAGTGGGACGATGCGGAGTAGTCATCAACGGCGATGGTTACATGCCAAATGTAGCCAAGCTTATATAAATTTTATTTATGAATATAGGTTTGTATTTACATAAATCCATAAGGGTAAAGTGAGACCACGGCGGTAGGGGGTGGGGATTGGGGGCTTTTCCTACCTACAGTGTGTAGTTCAACTTGAGGGCCACGATGGTATGTATCATTCTGGCGGCTGCTTTTTTAGCAAACCCACGGTCCCCGACGTAGCCAGCTATCGGGCTACCAGGGGAAGTTTTAGTTTGGGCAAAATTTTCGCGAAACTATAATCGGGAATTGGGTAAAAACAGTGAGCAAATAAATGGGGAAAAATTACCAAATAAGAGAAGGATAGTCAATTTTTTATTTTGTTAAGGCTAGAATAAGAGCGTCTTTTATAACACTCCCTATTTTTACTACTTACAACCTTGTAAATATTGTGTCTGTGTTTCTGGTTAAAATATTGAAGTTTGTACTCTTTTTAGATTGGCTTGAAAACTGGTATTTGTACGAAGATCCAATGAAAATGCTATAGTAAAGTAAATGGATATAAAATAAATGGATATAATGAAGTTTTTGAATAATAAAATGTTTCTAAAAACTTCTTACTTACAGCATGAATCCATCCCCAATAACGCGGGAAGAAAACACCCCTGCCCCGGCACCGTTCATCCGATACCCGGTTGAATTCACAAGTCGCTTCGACGACGTTTTCTTGCTCAGAATGTCACGGAGAGGAGCGTTATATGACTGTGTGTTTTACCTAAGAAGATTAACTCCGAGAAGCTATAAATAATTAATGGATAAGGTTACACGTAGTGATGCTGGGGGCACACTAGCGGTCCACGTCAACTTCTATCAATGCCATTGAAAGCGGCAAGAATTAATCGACAAAATTAACGCCATAAACTGATTGGCCACACTACAAACCCAACATAATGCACATCGCCGTCAATGCTCATTTGACTCCGGTCAGGAAATAAGCACGTGTGAATCATCTGCAATATTATTATCCTTGGTGTCAAGGGTGTCTATGGGTGGTGGTGCATCACTACCATCAGGTGAACACTTGCTTGTTTGCCTTCATATTTCATTAAAAAAAAACAGATGCATTAACGGTGCACAATTAACAAACGTGAGTGTGGCTACACAAGCTGTAATTATCGTGTTAAATCTCTTTGAAGTGCCTAAAAAGACTGCCAACCAAGTTATCCCGTAAGGTTGATAGTTAAGTACGAATAATATAGTAAAAATTGCCATTTTAAAGGCTAAATACCATCGACTGATCTTAATTGTATTTGAATCATGGCTAAGTCAAGAGACCTGTTTGTATTTGCTCCATGTTTTTTGGCAGTTTCATTTTAAAATCCAAAACAACAAAGTATGTCGATGAATGCTTTCTTTCAAAAGCTGACAACATGGATAAATTTTCTATTTTGAGGCTGTTCTTTCCGCCCTTTGTTTTTATTTAATTCAAGACATGATTGAAAAGAACTTCCTGAATAATAAAATCGCGTAGCCCATCTTCCTTGATCACAATTTTATTGATTTTCTCCTACACCTAAAATATAAAAAATTACATTTTCCTCCTGAGAAAGCAGGGTAAAACTGAATTAATCGGTTCATTTTAGGAAAGGTTACATACCGAGGTTAAACAACTGGATTATCTCAGAGGCTGACAAAATCTGAAAAAAAAAAATTGCTTCGGTTTTGAAAGTTCTTATTTCTTTATTTTGGAAATGTACCACCATGGACTTTAATCGTTGAGCCTGTATGGAACCTTGTCATAGTGACAAGGCTTTGGATCGTTTACTAACACGTGGCTACAGTTTGGCAAAGTCTATAACAGGATTCTGTGGTGGCTTAACAATTAATGCCTGCGACCGTACAAAGGAACGTAATTAGATTTTTTACCGCACGTTGGTACAAAAAATGGATGCGTTGGTATAGCCTAGTGGCTAAGTGGGAAGTCCCGTGATCATGAGTTACCGAGTTCGACCCTAGTGGTCGCCATGTACCAATGAGTTTTTCTATATTATGTATACTACCTAAATACCACAACCAACATAACACAATACATCGTGAAAAAACCTGCACATCCACACGCGTTATTCCACCAAATAACTCACTATGGTTGACCAAAAAACTGCTTGACCACTTTTCGACCGTATTACAGAGGAATAAGGTCTTACGGAGGGGTAGGTAACTTTCTCTCCTACGGGGTTAGTTTATAATGGGAGTAATTGCGTAACGTGGCGAGTTAACTCATCGATAAGGTTCTGGGTGCACTGTAAACAACTCGCATTTATTAATTAATCAACTTTTTTTATGGTTGTATGCAAAACAATAACAGACAAGGAAAATTTTACAATCAAGTGCATACTTGCGAGAGAAACTTGATTTGCAGGAACGGTAGTAAAACGTTGCAAAAATTTATTTTCTCACAAGATTTTATTAGGAATAAATGTGAATTATGTTTTTTACTCCGTGTTTATCAGTAAAAGAAGCTTTTCTGGAGTTGAGCGAAAAGAGGATTTGATGTTACTTGCGTCTGAAATGTATGTACAGGCTTAAAAATTTAGTTTAAGGGCAATTTCGAACCTTTTCATCATTACATTATTCTTTATCACTTTTCACCCCGACTACTATAATTACAGAAACAACACAACAACACTACACAACACTACACAATACTACACAACACAACACTACTCAACACAACACAACATTACACAACACAACACTGTAGGAACAATTTTCTAATGCGTTAGTTATAAGACTGCATATCCCATTTCAATAACTGTCATTCTAAAACTTCTGTGGCAATAACATGACTGGCCAAGTTTAGTTTATCTGAGTTTATCTCTATGTACGTCCCTTTCTTATGACACTAGTTTGTCAGAGACGCAGAGAGGACTTAAACCAGGACCAGGGGGCCTAGCACGCTAGCTTTTATCGATGACCTAAAGCATTTATCCCGTTCTAACCAGTATGCGTGTGCGAGAGGGACCAAAGCGTTTATGTGCGCGATAAACGCTAGCGTGCTACTATAGCTGGAAGCTGGATCGCACCGGGTGAATAAAGCTCACCAAAATGGCTGATTTTCATAGAGATTCGCCTATTTTGGTAAGCTTAGTCACCTGGTGAGATTCAAAAATTGCACCTCTGTCCTGTTAGGGCCACTGGAGACAAATTTTCTAATACAGGGAGGGGGGGAGAACCTAAAGGCCAGCAACGGCTCAACGATTATTGAGATTGCGGGTTATTAAGAGCGGCAGTGACCACTACTTATCAGGTGACTCTCATGCCTGTTTGCAGCCCTCTTGGCATAATTAATTGATTCAGGCGTTACTTTGCGGAGGTCCATATCAACAAACTGGAACAAATTACCTTGCTACTCCGCGCGGTTTCGCGGAGTAGCAAGGTAATTTGTTCCAGTTTGTTCCCTCTTGGCATAAAAATTACAAAGAGACTTCTCGTAAATTTCAGCTTTCTTATTTTATTTATTTTTTATACATCATAGGAAGGTAAACGAGCAAGCGGTTCACTTGATGGCAAGTGATCACACCAAAGGAATTGTAGATGCGTTGCCCCAGAAGACTAAGATGAACCTCTTGTGCCAGTAATTGCACCGGCTGTCTTGCTCTCCACGCCGGACCACAACAGTGCAAGCATTGCTGCTTAGCGGCAGGATTAGCGAGCAAGACGGTGGTAGCGATCCTGACGGACCTTGCACAAGGTCCTACCACCCACGAAAGCTCTTATTCAAGTTATCTATAGAATTGATTAACAATGAGTCAGTTTTTACACTTAATTAATACGGTTTTAGAATTACTCTTACAGTGCATTTGTAAAAGACCTTACGCTGCTTTCAATTAGGTTCTAAATCCACAATTTCTTTTAAAAGAGGGTGTTAATAAGTCCGTATTAAAACTCGGTTTTTCAACGCTCAGTAATCTTTAACGCGTTTTAAAAACACTTTCCTTTTCTTAAAAGCTAATTTACACTTAATTCAGAGACGTCTCAAGGGCAGACAGTAAAAAGCTTAATGCCTCATTTACATTAGGTGACATCAGAGACTTCATCAGAAAATGATGGATGTTTCCACGGATTACCTAAATATGTATTTTATTCTAATGCATACATAAATATTATATATTCTGATACACGTCAATTAATAGATTCAGGTTACTTTGCGGAGGTTCATATCAATAAACGCAAAAACCCACCCTTCTCCGCTTTCAAATGAAACATTATACATAACACATATATTGTATACAACTATAAACCGTGAACACCATACGCTTAAACTACACAATCTCCGTTTCGTATCTTTATGAAGCATCCATGGGTTCTTAAATAGTACGACTATTCGCTACTTGAAGGAATGGCACACAGGTAAACTTAAATAGTTTTCCTTTATCCCGTTTAACGAGGAGGAGGAGGATGGGTTTTTGCATGAAAATTATTATCTGCTGTACAGACGCAGCTGCTTTACACATGTATAGCACTGGTAACTGCCAGCTACCCGCATACTGTCCCTACATATTATAATGCTAGATAGAAAGAAGTCATTTTCACAATATTTATTTGACCTTATGACAATAGCGTACCAATGCCTAGCAGGGAACTCATTATTGTCTTTATTTGGTACAAATGTTGGTACAGTCAAGGAATTAAATTTCCAACCTACCTAAGGTTCAATATCATATAGCAAACTGTCATCATAAGAGCTAACTAGACCAAGATGTTAGTTTGACATATCGACCGTAATGCATTGCGAATATCTGACGACATTTCAGCGAAATGGGTAGGGAGTTAAATTCTTTGGCTGTACAAACATTTGTACAAATGTTCCAAAGTTAGTTCCAAAATGGGTGAGTGCTAAGATGGTTCAACTTTACACCCTGTACGCTTCTACAGTTCACAACGGATCCCCACTTGAAAATCGTCTAACTAAATGATATCTACTCACTTTATTGCATTCCCTGGCTGTAAATACACGCATAAAATCAAGGTCATAATAATAAATTATGTAGCAACTCGAATAAAAACGTAATAAAAGTTATAGCGCTCCGGATAAACATAAAAATGATAATCTCACATTTTGGGTATTGCTGAGACGCAGGCATTTATTGTTTTCTAAAATGTAGGTGATTGAACGGCGGGGAATTGAAATAAGAATCATACCTTTCTGGAACGACGTCACTTTTTAGGATTCCGTACGAAACGGTTACAATATGGAACCTTTATGGAGCAACTCCGTTAGTTAACTATGTTTCACAGCGGTATGGTTTAGAAAGTACTATTATACCACTACCATGAGTTTCGATCGAAAATTCATATTACGTTACTACAGTCGATAGCGGTTAAACACGCTCCTATTATTTGTCAGTGAAAGACGTAGGTGAAGGACTTAATCATACTCAGCAGTACCATGTGTCAAATTTGTGACTCATGGTACCGATGTTCTACGGCAATACCTACAAAACGTTAGTCACTGACGTTTAGATTTTGATAGGTAATTTACCGTTGGACTCATACTAGCATTTTTAAGTGAGCGCTAGAGGCGCAGTACCCTTACCATGAGTTTCTATCGAAAATTCGTATTACTTTACTACAGTCGATAGCGGTTAAATACGCTCCCATTTGTCAGTGAAAGAGTTAACCATAGTCGATACGGTATTTTTCGATGACATGTGTCAAATTTGTGACTCATGGTACCAATATTCTACGGCAACAGCTACAAAACGTTAGACACTGACGTTCAGATTTCGATAGGTAATTTACCGTTGGTTGGACTCATACTAGCGATCTTTAGTTATGTAAGTGAGCGCTAGAGGCGCTGTTAATTTCCCATACAAATCGTTTTACGCTGTCGCTAGTGGGTATGGTTACGGCTAGGTGCACTGTACTCATGGTAAGCGTACTGAACAATTCCCCATACAAATCGTTACGCCCCGTCGCTAGCGAGTATGGTTACTTAGTTGCACTGTACTCATGGTAAGGGTACGAGTCTTGTACTAATCCTATCGATTACTTTTGAGTGGTCTTTTAACTGGCTTTAATTTTAACTGGTCTCTACAAAGATGATATTTAAGAAATATAGCCAAAACAAATATCTTTAAAATGTTTATCTGTCTGTTTGAATGTTTGTACGCGCAACAAAAATACCTACTGTACGAAATTGGATGCGTTTTTCACAGCAGTATTTCTGGAGGTTTAACTTAAAATGTGGCGCAACCGCCTAGAAGCCAAGTAAGGTATTCACTTCCAAATTCCATAAGTATAAAGTAATAGATAAAAGCACACAACATTTTTTTATCACTTTCCTAAAAGTCTGATCACAATTTCAAAGTGACTACCAACTGAAACGGCTTCATTTTATTTTGTACTTCGCAAAAACATTTAATTTTGTGACAAATATTTTTTTAATGGGAGTGAAACTTTAACCCGCACTTGAATGGTTTTTGTTGCAGTAGATCCTGTAGAAATAAAGATCAAACATCTCAATCAATCTTCTCTTCTTATCTTTTTAACCGACTTCAAAAAAAGGAGGTTTTCAATTCGTCAGGATCTTTTTATTGAAACACAGTTTGAAGGTTTCTTTTTACACTTCCGAAAGAACTCTTCCCCGCTAATCCCGCCGCTAAGCAGCAGTGCTTGCACTGTTGTGTTCCAGCGTAGAGAGCAAGATAGCTGGTGTAATTACTGGCACAAGAGGTATTCCATCTTAGCCCTCTGGGTTGGCAACGCATCTGCAATCTTCTTGGTGTTTCGGGTGTCTATAGGCGGTGGTGATCACTTACCAACAGGTGACCCACTAGCTTGTTTTCCTTTTAAAGTAAAACGTCATTTAAAAGATTACTATAACCCCGTAGTTGGTAAAAATACGAAATTCAACTAACATAAAAGATGTTTATTTCACTTTGAATCATTTGCAAACACTTCTTGAGGACAGTAAATAAAATAATGTACATAGAAATAAAGGGGTAGGGAAATGAAGAAAATACTTTTATATTCAGGAAATTGAAAATGAATATACTGCAGTAGCTCTTAAACGTTTGCTACTAGGAAATGACATAAAAATAATTGGACGGTTTTTTTGTATGAAAACTGTTTTACTCGTAGTTCAAGAAGATACGTTAGTATGAAAATGGAACATGAGTTTGGTTTAAAACTACGATCCTTAATTATTATACAACTCTATCTATCTAATATACTCCTAGCGGAACCCTCGGTGCGCGAGTCCGACCTTGTGCAAGGTCCGTCCGGAACGCTACTACCATCTTGCTCGGTAATCCTGCCGCTAAGCAGCAGTGCTTGCACTGTTATGTTCCGGCGTGGAGAGCAAGACAGCCAGTGTAATTACCGGCACAAGAGGGTATTCCATCTTAGCCCTCTGGGCTGGCAACGCATCTGCAATCTCTTTAATCTATAGGCGATGGTGAACACTTACCATCAGGCCCCCAATTCTGGCGCTCGTCGAGATTCATCTGACGTTCGAGATGTGTCAAAATATGACAGATTTTGAAGGGATTTGACAGCTCTTTTTGACTTATGTCGAGTGTGACTTCATCTCTACTGACGCGAGAATTACCAGTGACCCATTTGCTTGTTTGCCTTCCTATTTCATAAAAAAACTAGCCATTTTTTCAGTTAGACTCGCTATAAAATAACCGATTAAAACTAACCAAATGTGTGCCAACATGAGCATTTTTTATCACAACGCGCAACCCCTAAAATTGAATCCATAATGCTTCGGAGTACACCATAAAATTCAATGTAGCCAACATAACGGCAATCCCGGGACTTTATGAGTGCACTAAATCGCGCATAAAGTGTATGTGTTAGAAAATTGTCATAGGAAAAGTTGTGCATCCCGTTTATTATAGGATAAATTTATAGGTTGTAAATATTAGCGCAATAAAACGGGAGACGGCCTAGATTTCCGTTGGTCGAGTACAATGCGCAAATTTTTTGTGAAAAGCATTTTAAGCATTGGTGGATGGATTTGAGAAATTTTATAACAAACTAGCTTCTGCTCACTACTTCGTATGCGTAGAATTTGTAAGTAGGTATAGTCGACCAAGAAATTGCTTGACCACTTATCTACCTTATTACAAAGGGATAAGGTTCAAAGGTGGTTAAGCAATTTCTTAGTCGATTATACTTAACTCGGCTTACTTAACAAACTAACACAAATTTCCTTGCTACTCCGCAAAACCAGTGCCGTGCACGTGTAATACAGCTGCGTCTGTACAGTTTTTTTTCATGCAAAAACCCACCTTCCTCCACGTCCAAATAGCACAGACACGACTTTAAACCGCCACCAATATACGCTTAAACTGCACAATCTGCGAACCCTGTATAAGTCAACTTGTCGACGGTTGACTGGACTAACCGACCGATACGAAAAACAAACTCCACAATAAAAGTATAAAGCTGTAACATCGCTGTCAGCATATTGATTTCTCGGAGGTTTGACTCCCGAGTCTTACATATTTCTTCACGTTGCTCGCCGATGACGTTGATAAATTGTGAGCCTATCCGCCGGTAGTACTCTGCACTGTGACTGCGGATTCAACACTGAATATATTGTTTTAAACATTGTAAGACTTAAGTACCTAACACCTACCTACCTAAAATGAGACTGGGCCGGAAACGTCTGCTGGATGCACCCACAGATGTGGGCTCACTCAGTTACTTGGTGGGTTCCACAGAACGGGCAGCGACGACGAGGCAGACTAAGAAAGCGATGGTGGGATGACTTAGGCGCGCACGATAGATGCTGGCCGGATACTGCGCTAAACAGGGAGTTGTGGAAGTCAAGAGGAGAAGCCTTTGCCCAGCAGTGGGACACAAAAATAGGCTATTAAAAAAACTTAAGTGGCGGTGGGCAGAGTACATTGCTCGTAGAACTCTAGGCCAAAGAGTTCTTGAGTCGCGACCGCGTATTGGAAGACGCAGCGTAGGCAGAACTGTCACATGGTGGACCGAGTACCTAGTGATGGTTGCAGAAACCCGCTGGATGCGAGCAGCGCAGGACCTACAACCGGCAGTGGACGTCTTTCGGCGGTTATGACGATGACTATAATATTTTTATACCAATTTTAAATAATGAAGAATGAGGAAAACAAGCATGTAGGTTAAGATTCATCTCTGATCAGCGCTTTTAGGTATTCTCGCCCGTGAGTGTCCAGCAGGTCGGTTTTGACTTTCGAGTGCTCGACATTCGCCAGCCGCGGGCCAATCATATACGCGAGCGTATATTTTAGCCGACACTGATTGGCTCACGGCTGTCGAGTGTCAAGTGATCGAAAGTCAAAAATAACCCCACAGAACTCTCACTCGCTTTACATAACGCAGTTAGCAAGCTACTATTACTTCATGGTATTATTCTGTAAGAGTGTACTATTTCCCCGGCTACTGCTACCAGCAACTGGGTACAATGTGGCTTTAATACACCATTGGCATTCAAAGCACTATTACGTTTATTCAAAGTTAATTTACACTTAATTGAAATACGACTCAAGGGCACAACATAGCTTAGAGCCTCATTTACATTATACGTCGGAGATTTGAACTAACTTTACCTAACTTAGTAATTCATCCCTGTTGCCATAAATTATAAATTGTTCAGATGCATACAGTCTCTTACAAGAAACGGGATCTTTCTCATGCAGACTCTTGTCTTCTTCATCTCCAGATGCTATCTATGAGCCTATCTATAATAGTTATTGTATATTTTGTATGATGGAGTCTAATGATATTAAGACTATGCAAAAAAACACATAATAATATCCAAGGTTTAGGCTTGGAATTCCTTGACAGATCAGCAAAAAATTTTATCAAGACCTAAATATTCCAGCTAAATTAATGACTTTAACTGCGTTAAAACAATCTGCGTTCTAGATCACAGAAAACAGTCACAATATCGATAGGCATCAATACTATTACTACTATCGATAGTATTGGTTTTTGATATGATCGATACTTTCGATAGTATTGATATTTTGTAACCAATGCTATTGAAGTATCGATATTATCGATAGCTCTAAAAATTACGATATTGTGACAAATTTTTAAGGTCGCGATACTATCAACAATACTAGGTATTAGTATTTCGATATGTTGCCGTAATGCTAGCTTAGATAAATAAGATATTCCGTATCTAATGCATTTGTCAGCAACGCGAGTATCTTAAGCCCTCGCGGCATATCCTGCAAGCCATGACGTCGGTCCTAATATCTATTACGATATTAGTTTCATTTCACACAATTTGCTTGAAATAAATCTATATTTAAGACTTTAGCATCGAAGTTGATCTTTGGCCTTTCAGTTTAAAAGAAGACAAATGAGATTCTGTTATAGAAACGATGATAAATAATGAGGTTATGTTGACGATGCTCGCTCAAAAACGCGTAAACAAAAACAAAGTGAATGACTTATGAAGATTATATCTAAAAATAACGATTAAAGGAAAATAAGAAGAGAATTAGAAAGTCAACACATTTAATAAGATAAAATATGACGTAGCAGATCGCCTTAACAAGAGATGGAGCTTAATATAGAACGACTAGCCACATCTCACAATTTTTAGAAGTATAACCGAGTGAGAATGACTATGGATATCTATGGAGAATTATCCTTTCCCAAAAACAATAAAAAATATCAGAAATCTCCATTGAAAAGAATTTCCTCAAAAAAGAAGTTAGCAGAAGAGAAAATTCTAAATTAGAAGTCAATACAGTAGATCACTAGACGTAGAGCTGAAGACTAGGGAAAGCAAACTCGGTTACTTTCTCTAAGGAATAACCGGTTTAAACCGGATTTTTTCCTTTAGAATAACTGGTTTCGCATTTTCAACTGAAGTCACTGAAGACTAATTTTTAAATGTCAGCTGAGAAAACAAAAAGCCGTTACAAAATAGGCTCAAGTGACAAAATATTGTTCTTTGCCTTGTGAAGCGGACGGAAATACTTGTTGATTAATGAAACTGCATATAGAAATAGCTGTTACTAGGAATTAAAGAAAGGTGAGGCATCACCAAAGTTTATTACCCCGTTCTTAGATTGATTACCTAAAGCTTATGGCGCAATACTAAGAATTTAGGCAAAATCTATATTAATACAGTCAATTCTGGTAATTTTGAATACTCAGGTAATATTAAGATTATTAAGCCACAAGATAGTCCGATGATCTCATACAGGTGGCAGGAAGGCGCTGGTTGCATGCTGCTTCCAACCGGTCACTTTGGAAATCCATGGAGGAGGCCTATGTCCAACAGTGGACTTCTTGTGGCTGAGATGATGATGATGATTAAGACTTCAAAAATGAATAAATCAAATTTTATAATTTGTGGAAAGATCAAAGGCGAAATGAGATTATAGAACTTATTAACTTCATGAAATATCGTGGTAAAATATCATTCTTCTTCTTCTAGTACCCTCTCGTATCGGAGGTCGGTGACCATTAAAGCTATTTTCACTTTAGAGACTGCTGCTCGGAAGAGGGAACTGGTGCTCATCCCAAAATAGTCCTTAAGAGTTTAAAGCCAGGAGGTATGTCTTCGTCTAGGTGGTCTGTATACCAATCTTCCAGTCTTCATCACTTCATACATCCACCAGGCCTCCAATTCTGGCGTTCATTGAGATTCATCTCGCATTCGTGATATGTCAAAGACTGACAGATTTTGAAGGGATCTGACAGCTCTTTTTGATATATCACGGATGTGACTTCATCTCTTCTGCTTCGAGAATTGCCCAGGAGAAGACTTCTACTATAGATAATTAGAACTACCCATGCTAAACCGGGCGGGTTGGCAGTATTTACATATAGACATAAAGCGGTAAATTACCAACAAAAACAAATTCGTAAGGGCTCAAAAACAAATATTAAGATAATCCCAAAAAACCGAAAATCAACTCGGAACACCAGGTGATTCTGATGCAAATTTTATTTACGCAAAGAGATAAATTTATACAACGGTTAAGGGATACCTTTTTCTGCTGCCCACTAAGAGTGGGGGTTGAATCAACGAACTAGTTAATTGGACCGTTTTTTACCGTTAACGCGTCAACCGTTTTTCGATAAATTAATTAAACGTGAACTGCATTTTTTCATATTAACCAACAAAATGTCAAACAGTTGCCATCTACGTTTTATTCAACGAATGTTTTTTGGGAACGATTATCGAACAATGATTGACAATAAGTACGTACCGTTGGCTACCATTTTCAACAATTAGTTGAGTTAACTACGGATCATAAACTGTCTCTAGTAAATTTACCGTTTAAGTGTTGACTATAATTAGCTTTTTTAAAGCAGTAAAAGGAACCGTTTCTATTCGTTTCGACGAACCAATCAATTACCGTAAGTACATTTATTAAAACCAGTTAAAAACGTCAACTGTTTTTTCAACCAGTTAACCGTTAAAAGAAAACGGTTTCGTTACGTTAATAGTAAACCTTCAACGATCCACCACTAGAGCCGAGTACCTGCGTGGGCCCAAACGGTCTGTCATTGTACGATTTACGGTCCAATACAGACGTCGCGTAAAATTTATTTCCCTTTTCTTACCGATACCCTGAAAACTCCTGACAGCTCATTTGACGTTGACTTCCTTTTTTATTTCGAGTTAACTTTCCTGGTCGACGGGTAAGGGTGTGACTAAATCGGTGTACGAACAAGGGTTTTAATATTTTATTCAATTAAAAGTTCATCATCATCATAACATCGCGTAAGCCTTTGTACATCACTGTATCTCTTTTTGTAATTTTTTTTTACAGCAAAGAATTTACATACTTACATTATCATACATATATACATATCAGTCGGAAGACGCCTACTGCTGGGCATAGGCTTCCCGAAAGATTTCCACGACTGTCGATCTAAAAAAAATTGCTATAACTTTTTGTATAATAATTGTATCGACATACATAGTAATGTTAATGACATGACATAGTATTTGTAATGATGGAGTATAATTTTCAATTTTCCTAGTATGTCATGCGATTTATTCTTATTTTAGATTTTGAAGGTAGGGTTAAGTGTAACTTACATTTAAGTATCTGTACCTGCAATTATACATAAACACAAATATTGTACTTACCTAAAAACCTTTTGTAAAATTTCTCTAAATGACAGTTAAACATCAAAATCCGTTCAGTAGTTAAGAAGGAGTAAGATGCCGAAGATGAGGTCAAACAGAAGCAGATAATGACTTGGTTGTACACTATGTAGAGATAGATGGCATTTCCGATGCCAGCTAAAGTCATTTATTGATATAATTCTAACATAACGCAGTTACAACTTTCTTCGTAGTTTTTGGAGTAAGTAAGTATTTATTAATCGTATACTGTGTACTCTTACAAAGGATATTAAATTACAAAAGTATCAACAGTTGCCGATACCGAGCATACCACTTTGTTCCTTAAACTACGAGTAAGCTAGTGTGGCGACTCTAGCGCCAGTGTTGAGTAGAGGAAACCAACTGCCATGCGCTACTTCACGCCAACGAAGTTTCGTAACACGGACGCATATATACAACTTCCAACTTTCATCCTTCGGACCTCGGTCCCCGGGCATAGCACCCTCCTAGAGAGAGAGATCTCTCTCAAGTGACCTACCTCTACACTAGTTTAAACACACCCTTATTTCGATTTAACTTTAAGTGCGTTCGTATTATGAATACTTATCTGGTTTTATTTTTGCTTTCCGGCGTGTCAGCCACAAAACTTAGAATGGCCGTGGGGGTTGACAATCTAATGATAGAGGGGGAGGGTTAAAGGGAATGTCGTAAGAAGAATCATAGACTTAATACAGTACAATTATTACATGATAGCAGTAGCAAGCTACTACGTCCCATATTAATAACGTAATCGGGACTTTAACGCTATAAAAGTATAGTTAATTCACCTCGACGTTTCGGCCATGTTTTAACGGCCGTGGTCACGAGTAGACCACGAAAACACGTCACGTAGAGTGGTCACGTTATAAATATGTGTAAAAATCGCGAAAGTTTAAAACTACTACGTAACGCCAGTAGAATACAATAGTGTGGTACTACCTCAGTCGAGCCGGTCCATTCGTGCTGCTCCCAGCAACTGACTATAGTCTGGCTCTACTACTACAGAAACCTAAACAAAGAGAGTATTAGTATATTGCGATGGTTGTGGTTTGAAGTCGGCACCTTGGAATCATCAGGCTATCCCTTTCAGATCATTACTGACTGCATTTGGACTGCCAGCCAGCTGCAAAATTACAGTTTAGATTCAGTTTTTATGCGGTTGCCATAACTGCATAAACACTGCAAAGGAACTGTGATGCCGGCGTACAGTTCTCATAGCTACTGCCGGTGTGCAGTCGTGACAACTGTACATCGACTGCAAACGGACTGTACATTTAGTTTGCAGTCGATGTGCAGTCCTCACGACTGCACACTGACTGTAGCTATGAGAACTGCACGCGTTGCGGACTGCGCAGTTCCTTTGCATTTTCGATGCAGTTAGGACAACCAACCAAACTGCAATTTTGCAGCTAGCTGGCAGTTCAAATGCAGACCTTTAGCCTTTAGCTACTTGGCCAGCAACGTTATCTACACTATCTACACTAATTTATATCTATATCTATACTCTATACTAGTGATGTAACGAATGTCATTTTTTGAACATTCGCGGATGCGAATGCGAATGCAAATATCTGCTACCGACATTCGCGAATGCGAATGCGAATGCGAATATTCAGTTTTTGTTCAAATTCGGCTCCAATTGTCTATGGCTTGGAGGCAGTCTCGTTCGAAGGAGATGCGTTCCATTTGTATTTATAAGTGCCAATGAAAATGTAATTGTAAAGCTTCATTGTAAAAAAAACAAGTAAGTAAATAAATAATACCAAATGATAAAGTGAAAACTGATGTTGTGATAACGAGGTTAGTTACTTTTTCTTGCATTAAAAAACATACGAAATGAATGGATTTTGATTTAATGTATCTACTATTGTCTTCAAATTGGTTTTTTTCTGCTATTCATATTCGAAAAACATTCGCATGAATTTTGGCGAATGCGAATAATGCAATGAATATGCGAATATTCGCGAATGCGAATGCGAATGCGAATATTCGTTACATTACTACTCTATACTAACATAACTAAGAGGTAAACTTTGTTTGTTTGCATATAGGGATTAATCTCGGGAGGTACTGAACTGATTCTAAAAATTATTTTAATTCTACGCGAACGACGTCGCGTGCGTTCGTTAGTGTATTATATAAAAAGATCCCATCAAAATGAGAACCTCCACCTTTTTTTGAAGTCTTTTAAAAATGAAATTAACATTTGACATTAAAAGCAGGATGCTCTAATCTCTCTCTCGAAAGCAATGAAAGGATGCTAGAGGAGGGTTAAGAAAGGCTTTTATTATAAAAGGCAGAGTCGGGTCGCAAGCCACCTGCTATTCGGATGCAGTGTGGTAAGCTGCATGTTTATAATTGCAATGGGCTTCTACTTATACATAAGCACAATTTTTTTTTTATTTGGCGGGTCGTAGGACCTTGTGTAAGGTCCATCCGGGTCGCTACCACCATCTTGCTCGCTAATTCTGCCGCTAAGCCGCAGTGCTTGCACTGTTGTGTTCCGGCGTGGAGAGCAAGACAGCCGGTACAATTACTGGCACAAGAGGTATTCCATCTTAGCCCTCTGGGTTGGCAACGTATCTGCAATCTCTTTGGTGTTGCGGATGTCTATAGGCGGTGGTGATCACTTACCATCAGGTAACCCACTATTACTTGTTTGCCTTCCTAGTTCATAAAAAAGAGGTTTTTCCGACCGGGTAGTTAATTTGATACTAATTGTAAGTGCTTGGTGGACCTTGCACAAGATCCTACCATCCGCAAATTTCTGATGAGAAGATACGCAACAATCATTTTTTTTCTTTAAAGATTGTTTTTCACGCAGCATCTTACCATATGCCGCGTGCATGAGCCAGGTTTAATTCCATGCAAATAGGGGTCACAACACTAGTGGCATCCAGCGAGGAATTATAATACCCGGGAACAATGCAGGTCTGCTTACAACCGCTGTTTAACAGGAATTATCACCTTCTTATGTCAAAAAGGATTTATTTATTAAAGAATGTAATCACATAAAGGCTTTGTTTACAGCACATTTGAACTATGGTCATCGAAATGAGAAAACTATAGAACTGTGTACAACGCAGTGGCAAAGTAGCCGACCATAGTCTATTTGGTAGACTATGTTGGATAGCCTGAATAAAACTGTATGTGCCAATTGTCAAGTAAACAGCTCTGCGTTTTGTACGTTTTACATTGTCGTCATTGTCGCTTTGGCAGCGAACCTACCTTAGTAGTTAGTTAAGTTAGTTACAGTAATGGTTGGAGACTGAAAACCAGCGGTCTCGCTGAGTCTCATTTCCATTTTGCCACATTGTATTATTGCGTTTTATTACTTGTAGTATATTTTTTGTAACGTTTTACTTTTGCTGTGTTGGTAAATAAAAATTTCTTTTATTATTATTTATTATTATTATATTTTTAGTTCTGCTATCCGACGCCTGTGTCGCTGCTAGTTACAAAACTTAGAAGCACTTTATTCACTTACGATAAGATTCAAAGTTGAACCAATGGCTAAATATTGAAAGCCCCTCTTCACCTGCTTCACCCCGTCGCAAAGTGGTGACGCTAGGCTTGTAACAATCCGAACAAGTAAGCAGATCTATTGTCTTCTTATATCAATAACTCTGGTGTTAGACCTCGGGCCTTTATCAACGCGTAAAACAGGACGTACAACGGTCTGACGCCTTCCGATAGCAAAGGTGGTATTTGCGGGTGGTAGGACCTTGTGCAAAGTCCGTCTGGATCGCTACCATCATCTTGCTTGCCAATCCTGCCGCTAAGCAACAGTGCTTGCACGTTGTGTTCTGGCGTGGAGAGCAAGACAGCCGGTGACATTGCTGTCACAAGAGGTACTCCATCTTAGCTTAGTTACTTAATAATAACAGTATGGATGGTATTGTATATTGTGCCTGCAAATAAATCATTATTTATTTTATCTTATTTCAGCCCTCTGAGTTGGCAACGCATCTGCAATATCCTTGGTGTTACAGATGCGGAACAAATTACCTTGCTACTCCGCGAAACTGGCGCTGTGCACGTGTAAAATAGTTGCGTACTTTCCATGCAAATACCCATCCGCCTCCTTCTCTTTTCAGTATAATAATTGGTAACAAAATCTCCTCTAAAATACGAAACAATGTTAAGCAATGTAGTTTTGGGCTAAGTCATTAATCACAAATGTTCTTTGAGAGGTGCAGTGTTGCCAGCTTTGTGTTAGCAGCTTGAAATTTCAGTGGAATCTAAATTTCAAACTACTACCTACAGCCATAAAGAGCACTAAACAATGAATAAGATGTTTTTTTTTTATAGGAAGATAGACAAGCAAGCGGGGTTCGTGATAGTAAGTGATCACCACCGCCCATAGGCACTTGGAACATCAACCCTCTGTGCTACAAAATTACAAGTGTTACGATTCGACATAATTGTAGAATTTTTCATATAATATACGTTTCATGTACCATAATGTCATTTACGTTTTATGCACAATAATTAATTTACATAAATACCTACATAATCACTAATTCACGTACTCGAAAAATATAAACATTCCTTCTGGTATTAGCAGGGTTGTAAATACCAAATTAATACTAATACTACTCACGTATTTTTGAGTCGAGAAATACCCGACATGTTTCGGACCAGTCCGTGGTCCTTAATCATGAGCCCCCGCTGGCGCGACGACGACTGCGTGAATACGTGAGTGATCCGTTTTCTTAATATGTCCGAGTCTTACGGTAGTTTTATGTTAAACTTAAAAGTAATACTAGTACTAATAATAATTCAGTATCAAAAATTGTCACCATAATTACCACTATTACTGTGCAATGTTTGACAATTTCTAGTGCTGTATGTAGGGCAATGTACGTGTAGTTAAGCCTGCAGAACGCAATCTACTAAATTATACACAAAATATAATAATGTTATCACTATATTCTCATGGTGAGTAATAACTTGCTTCAATTGTTTGACAAGGTAGGCAGGCTTCGTCAACAACGAGGCTTGTATTAAATTGATTATTTATTATTTTTATCGTTAAAAATTAAGAATAATGTATATTAATAAAAACGGACCACTCACGTATTTTAAAGTCGAGAATAGCCCGACATGTTTCGGACCAGGCTTAGGGGGCTCATGATTAAGGACCACGGAGACTGGTCCGAAACATGTCGGACAATTCCCGATTTTAAAATACGTGAGTGATTCGTTTGTACTCGTATTAATATTATGTCTGAGTTTCACGTTACCTACCACCCGCAAAGTTACCTTACCGAAAACTGGGATCTCGGTGAAAGCGTACCCCTAATTAAGAAACAGAAAAAACTCTAGGAAGATGACCGTTTACGAGTACGAAGAAGTCAAAGTCAAAATATCTTTATTTAGATTAGGCTTACGGGAAGCACTTATGAATTTCAAAAAAATTACCATACTTTTAAAAAAAACCTCTGATGAGAAGATACCGGCAAGAAACTCAACAAGGTGTAATTTTTTAAATAAATCAATACTACAATGTTATTTTACATAAAGTTCATATAAAGACGGCTTTCATCCACTACAGTTTCCCAGACATATTGCCACTGAACAATAACCTCTTACCACATGCCATCACATGCATTTTCCAGACAATATGTCTTTTGAACTACGGATTATTCCACCCACAATGCACCCTCAAACTTAACTGCGCTAGCACGACGGAAACGAAATGAACTCTACAATCCATGCATCTTCTCCTTTTCTTTATATTTACATAGTATAAAGTAAAGTTTGCTGTCTGTCCGAAATTCTTATAGTGTATGTTCGGCCGCCTTCTCCTTCTAAACCACGCAACGGATTTTGGTACGGTTTTCACTGTCATTTAGAGATTTTTTTTACAGAATCAATTAGGTCATGTAACGTTTTACTATGGTGTTTTGTATTTTGTATTTTTGTATGTGTGTAGTTTTCTATTTAATTTAGACACATGTTTCATAGTAACGTTTACTGTTCACGACCTTACCTTCGTAGTCGATCGATCGATATCGAAATATAAATATTGCAAGTTTTATTTTTCAATACGACTGGTTTAGATTTCAGAACAGATGGTTTTTTCTAATCTATGAATGCTATTTTTCTTGTCACTAAAATCGATGACAGACTTAAAACACATTTTTTATGTCTTATAGGTTACAAGTTCGCCATAATATCCCATCTAAATGGACCGCCCTGTACATACGAATTTACGGGCAAAAGCTAGTCCTCTACTAAGTCTGCGGTAGTGATGTAACGAATATTCGCGTTCGCATTCCCGGATATTCGCATATTTTTCGTAATTTCGCATTCGCAAAATTTCTGCGAATGTTTTGCGAATATGACTATCAGAAAAAAACATTTGGAAGGTAATAATAGTAGGTTAATGAAATCATAAGCCATTCATTTCTTACGTTTTTTAATGCAAGAAAAAGCAACTTAACCTCGTAATCACATTATCAGTTTTCACTTTGTCATTTGGTATTTTTTATTTTTTTACTTGGGCAATTAAGCTTAAAAATTAAATTTTCATTAGAACTTATTAATACAAACGGAACGCATCTCGGTCGAACGAGACTGCCACCAAGCCATAGACAATTGTCGCCAAATTTGAACAAAAACAGAATATGCGCATTCGCATTCGCGAATTTATGTAGCAGATATTTGCATTCGCATTCGCATCCGCGAATGTTTAATAAACCACATTCGTTACATCACTAGTCTGCGGTATTCAGAACACAACTAAGACATCATTGAGCTTTACGTGAATGTAAATAGAGAGGAGTTTCGTTTACCAGCTTTTAAGTAATAAAGACTAGATCAGAAGTCTGGAATCTCATTAGCGGTTGACCTAAATCGATGGGAGTGGGGCTAGTAGGGTAAATGCATCGTTTTGCGGTGCCATAGTAATTAGTGGTGATAGTAGTGATGCGTGATTAAAAGGGGGCTTAAATAGTGTTGAAAGAGGGCTCAAATAGTGTTGAAAGGGAGCTTAAATGGTGTTGAAACGTTTCGTAGTAAGTAACTGCTTAGTAGAGATATTCACCGAGTGGCCGGGTACCGAGTCTTACTTGGCTTTTTGTTTACCGAACTGAATACGTTACTGGTTGCAGTAAAAATGAGCCGGTTTGACCGTGGTAGTACCACACTTTAACTTGTTTTGTTTAGTGAGTGAGAACTCCGCAGGCCCACTGGGAAAGGGCCAAAGGCGGGCAACGGGTTAGCGATACTCTTTGGATTGCTGTTTCCCATAGGCAGCGACGATTATTTAACCATTTGGGACCAATTTCATAAACGCGACAGGCGACAGGTGACAGTGACAATTCGCCGTACATTACTGTGTCAACAAGTAACGCTAGAATTTACAGACTTAACATCATAGTGGGCAAGCAATGTATACCGAATTGTCACTGTCACCTGTCACGTTTATGAAATTGGTTCCTTCCGGTTCGTTTATTAACTTCGCGGGTGGTAAGACCTTGTGCAAGGTCCGTTCGGATCGCTACCATCATCTTGCTCGCTAATCCTTCCGCTAAGCAGCAGTGCTTGCACAGTTCTGTTCCGGCGTGGAGAGCAAAATAGCCGGTGCAATTATTGGCTCAAGAGGTATTCCATCTTAAAGAACAGAAACTCTGTTATATGCAGTCCTTTTTTGGAAAAACTTAAACGAAAATTGTTATTTTCCATGTTCACCTTTTGACCAAAATTGTAAATACCAAACCCACTCCTGTAACAGTACTTTTCAAATGAAGCCATAATTATTCCAAATTCAGTTATTCAGATTGGTATTTTGGACTGAATGCGGCAAATGAGTCAGTTCACCAAATTGCTCGGTTGCCCAATTTTGCCTATTTGTAAATGGGAAATGATTACAGGTCTAGACGGCTTCTGTAATCGGGTATAAACCACACAGGGTCAATAGGAATGTTATTTCAAAATTATAGCGAAGTCGTTTACGTTTATTAACCGACTTCAAAAAAAAGAGGTTCTCAATTCGACTGAATATTTTCTCAAGTGCGTACGGCTGACCGCGACTACGTTTGAATAATTTAAAAAATAAAAAGTAGCCTATCAAAATTCCGTTTGCAAATTGTATCTCCTTAGAAAATGAATTGAGATCAGTTTTGCATTTTTGTTATCATAAGAAACAGACTTTTACATTTATAGTTGTAAGTAGGTATGGTTTTGGAGGCATGGAAAAAACATGTAAGTTGCTTATTTTAAATTACATTTTGATATCAATATGTAGTTATCAGGAATTCTACATTTTTTGATTTAAATCTTAAAAAAAATGGTTAAAAATCACATGTAATTGTATTGTAAAGAGCCTTTTTAACTGACGAAAAAATTGAGGAGGTATTCAATTCGACCCGTATATTTGTTTTTTTTTCAGGTCTTATGTTCAGAGGCAGAGTGCAGACGAAAACTTTAAGTTACAAAGTACCCTGTTTTGAAAAATAATTAATTAGATTCGTTGCAATACGCGAGAAATAAATCGTTTTAATTGTTTTTATTTTAATATCTACAAGCGGCGAAAACGTAAGAAATGGCTAGATATTTTCTTTCCACGTACCCGTGTTTAAAGAGAAATAAAGGAAGAAGAAGAAAGAGTGTCTTTTCGTGACTATAACATTGCTTAGATTCGTACACATTCATTTAAATACATAAACCTTTTATTTTTCCGCACCAAAAGTTGCTGATAGTCTCAGCATTCTCTTAAAAACAGCTAGCACTCGCCTTTTTAAGAGGAGTGTGAACCCAGCCCCAAAAAGCGCTCCCCATACAAACGGCGATAATGTTTTCCAACCTCTAAACCTTAACCTATGGCAATGAGTTTTTGGTATGTTGTCATTATGGCTTGAGAACTAGGTTTGTATGTTTTGATTTTTTTTATATTCTTCATAGATTTGACAATATTCGCATTTTAGGAGTTTCATACAAAACAAAACGCTTCGATATTTTTGAAACTATTAATAATATTTAAAAAATCGAAACATACAAACCTAGGTTTAGAACATACTGACAAAATACAAAAAAAATCATGAGTTAGAGGATGGAAAACGTTATCGCCATTTGTATGGAGAGTGCTGGGTTCACACTCCTTTTAAACGCCTGCGTGCTGCTGTTTTTTCTTAATTATTTTGTGAGCATTGTAACATTCGTTAGAATGCTCATTACGAGCACAAGTTTAATGCTCAAATCCACCAGCATCCAAAGTATATCACACTCGCGAATTTCTTTTCAGCTTCGCCGTCCCTGAAAAAGGTTTTTTACAATTGCCCAACTTCTCGGCGATATCTGAAGAACTTTAGCATTAAAACCGTAGCTGAAACGAGTCCCGGTCATTAGCGACGAACGCGTGTACTCAGTTAACTCGAGTTTCAAACAAGCTGATAGCATTTTAACTGCCAACTGATTCTAGCAACTTCTACGGGATTACTGCGTTATTAGTATAAGCTTTATATTTTAGCTTGTGTTTTTGGCTTGGTCTTCCCTAGGAGCATAATATTATATACTAACCTATCCTCTCTCTTTTGCTCAAAGACTAGCTGGAAGAGATCCCTTTAAAGGATAAGTTCGCCTCTGTACCACTTCCTGTATTTTTCTGTGTATTTGTAAGTGCTTATCTACATCTACACATCTACACATCTACACAACTATATAAAGAGGTAAACTTTGTTTGTTTTTTTGTTTTTTTGTTTGTATGTAGGGGGTAATCTCTGGAACTACTGAACCGATTCCAAAAAATCTTTCACTAATAGAAAGCTACACTATTCCTGACGGACATAGGCTACATTTTATTTTGATTTAAAACAGTTTTCAGTTTTAAATTTTAATATTTGCAAATCAAGTCAATAAGTTACATACGGAAAATGGCCGCTTTACCGGCCTGCGCTAAACAAATGGTTGGCCCATACTAAAATGACGTTTTACAAATATGATAAGTGATAAGCCATTTTAATAAGTTTTGGGCACTAATCAATTTAAAAGTCAGTCAATAGTAAGTCAGTCTGTCATATCCGTCAGTCTGTCGTATCCGTCAGTCTGTCAGTTATCTGTCAGTCTGTCAGTTTATCTGTCAGTCTGTCAGTTTGTCTGTCAGTCTGTCAGTTTGTCTGTTAGTCTGTCAGTAAACCCATCAGTCTGTCAGTTTTTCTGTCAGTCTGTCACTCAGAGAGTCAGATTGACAGTTTGTCAGTCTGTTAGTTTGTCTGTCAGTTTTTCTGTCAGTCTGTCAGTCAATCTATTAGTCTGTCAGTTTGTTTGTCTGTCAGTCTGTCAGTTTATCCGTCAGTCTGTCAGTTATCTGTCAGTCTGTCAGTTTATCTGTAAGTCTGCCAGTTTGTCTGTCAGTCAGTCAGTTTGTCTGTCAGTCTGTCAGTTTGTCTGTTAGTCTGTCAGTAAACCCATCAGTCTGTCAGTTTTTCTGTCAGTCTGTCACTCAGAGAGTCAGATTGACAGTTTGTCAGTCTGTTAGTTTGTCTGTCAGTTTTTCTGTCAGTCTGTCAGTCAATCTATTAGTCTGTCAGTTTGTTTGTCTGTCAGTCTGTCAGTTTATCCGTCAGTCTGTCAGTTATCTGTCAGTCTGTCAGTTTATCTGTAAGTCTGCCAGTTTGTCTGTCAGTCAGTCAGTTTGTCTGTCAGTCTGTCAGTTTGTCTGTTAGTCTGTCAGTAAACCCATCAGTCTGTCAGTTTTTCTGTCAGTCTGTCACTCAGAGAGTCAGATTGACAGTTTGTCAGTCTGTTAGTTTGTCTGTCAGTTTTTCTGTCAGTCTGTCAGTCAATCTATTAGTC
Organism: Ditula angustiorana; assembly: GCA_963691745.1. NCBI lineage: Eukaryota > Metazoa > Arthropoda > Insecta > Lepidoptera > Tortricidae > Ditula > Ditula angustiorana. Next base: position 7,223,586 of record OY829495.1, read on the forward strand.
TGTCAGTTTGTTTGTCTGTCAGTCTGTCAGTTTATCCGTCAGTCTGTCAGTTATCTGTCAGTCTGTCAGTTTATCTGTAAGTCTGCCAGTTTGTCTGTCAGTCAGTCAGTTTGTCTGTCAGTCTGTCAGTTTGTCTGTTAGTCTGTCAGTAAACCCATCAGTCTGTCAGTTTTTCTGTCAGTCTGTCACTCAGAGAGTCAGATTGACAGTTTGTCAGTCTGTTAGTTTGTCTGTCAGTTTTTCTGTCAGTCTGTCAGTCAATCTATTAGTCTGTCAGTTTGTTTGTCTGTCAGTCTGTCAGTTTATCCGTCAGTCTGTCAGTTATCTGTCAGTCTGTCAGTTTATCTGTCAGTCTGTCAGTTTGTCTATCAGTCTGTCAGTTTGTCTGTTAGTCTGTCAGTAAACCCATCAGTCTGTCAGTTTTTCTGTCAGTCTATCACTCAGAGAGTCAGATTGACAGTTTGTCAGTCTGTTAGTTTGTCTGTCAGTTTTTCTGTCAGTCTGTCAGTCAATCTATTAGTCTGTCAGTTTGTTTGTCTGTCAGTCTGTCAGTTTATCCGTCAGTCCGTCAGTTATCTGTCAGTCTGTCAGTTTATCTGACTGTCTGTCAGTCAGTTTATCTGTCAGTCTGTCAGTTTATCTGCCAGTCTGTCAGTTTATCTGTCAGTCAGTTTATCTGTCAGACTGTCAGTTTATCTGCCAGTCTGTCAGTTTATCTGTCAGTCTGTCAGTTTATCTGTCAGTCTGTCACTCAGACAGTCAGTATATCAGTCAGTCAGCCACTCAGTCTGTCCGTCTGTCAGTCAATCTATTAGTCTGTCAGTTTATTTTTCTGTCAGTTTGTCTGTCAGTCATCCTGTCAGTCTGTCACTCAGGCAGTCAGTTAGATTGAATGTTGGTCAGTTTGTCTGTCAGTCCATCAGTCACTCAGCCACTCAGTCTGTCAGTTAATCTGTCAGTCTGTCAGTTTGTCTCTTAATCTGTCAGTCTGTCACTCAGACAGTTAAATTGACAGTTTATCAGTTTGTCTGTCAGTCATCCTGTCAGTCTGTCACTCAGACAGTCAGTCAGATTGACAGTTTGTTAGTTTGACAGCCTGTTAGTTTGTCTGTCTGTCAGTCTGTCAGTCTGTCAGTCTGTCAGTCCATTAGTCAGTCAGCCACTCAGTCAGTCTGTCAGTCTGTCAGTTTGTCTGTTAGTCAATCTATTAGTCTGTCAGTTCGTTTTTCTGTCAGTTTGTGTGTCAGTCTGTCCGTTAGTCTGTCAGTCAATCTATTAGTCTGTCAGTTTGTTTGTCTGTCAGTCTGTCTGTTTGTCTGTCTGTCAGTTTGTTAGTGTGCCAGGCTGTCATTCATCAGCCTATCAACCTGTCAGTCTGTCAGTCTGTCAATCAGTGTATCAGTCTATCAGTCAGTCAGCCACTCAGTCTATCAGTTTGTCAGTTTGTCTGTCAGTCTGTTAGTCTGCCAGGCTGTCATTCTATCAGTCTATCAGCCTGTCAGTCTGTGACTTTGTCTGTCAGTCTATCAGTCGGTCGGTCAGCCAAGGCGGACAAACAGATAGCCGTTCGGACATACGGACGGACGGATAGACAGACAGATGGACAAACGGACGGACGGACGGACTAACAAACGGACGTAGAGACGGACAGAAAAACATACCGACCGGACAGACATACAGACAGCTGGGCGGATTGAGGGACAGATGGGCGGACGGAGGGACAGACGGACATACGTACTTCTATTTTTTTTACTGCGAAAACAGTTAATTATTAATTGGCCAAAAATGTAATTTTGCCTTTATGTGACGAAAACAGAAACACCAAAATCCGTCCAGGTGCGAGTCGGACTTACGCAGGACGGGTTCCAGACCATTATCAATAAAAACAAAAAAAAATCATGGCTGTTGTATGAGAGTCCTCATAAATAATTATTTATTTTATTATTTTCCTTAGTATTTGTTGTTATAGCAGCAACAGATGTACATCATCTGTGAAAATTTCAACTGTCTAACTATCACCTTTCTTGAGATACAGCCTGGTGACAGACGGACAGACAGACAGACAGACAGACGGACGGACAGCGGAATCTTAGTAATAGGGTCCCGTTTTCCCCTTTGGGTACAGAACCCTAAAGTGTATCTGCAAAAGCATATATAAGAACCAAATTTAACCTCTTTATTGAATTAGTGTAGATGTGTAAAGAAATAGTTCCCAAATGATAGCATAACTTGAAGGGCACGCGTGGTGTAGAGCTGGTGGGGGGGTGCTGACTGGTGGGGAGTTTATGTCTGAGAGAAAGGTAGCCGCGCGGCTCAGTCGCGTGGTCGGCTCCCTACGCAGCGGACGTTAGCGAAATTGAATTTTTAATACTGTGAATTGTCTGAAAGTTTTACATTGGATTTATTTCGAATGAAATTGAAAGTTCTTTTTAGAACTACAACTATTCCTATCTTCTTCTACGTACTATTGGCGTCTATAGTTTCTTTTAAATATTCACATTTGAGTTTATTTGAATTAAATTAAAAAGTTCTTTTTAAACTACAAATCATATAGAATCTTCTTCTACGTACAATTATCGTCAACTATTTTTTTTTTCACTGAATCCGTGATCACTTTTTTTCTTTTTCTTAATAAATTCTTAAACGACTTGATATTTGAATCTAAAATTTGGCCAGTTGACAGTTTACCGATAGCAGATTCCAGCTAAAAACTGATTTTTCAATAGCTAAGAAAATGAAACGGATGATAAAAAAAAAGGTTTAACAATCCGAAATGTTGCGCGGACGAAGTCGCGGGCAAAAGCTAGTGTACAATAAAGAGATTATATACCTACATACTAACAAATTTTAATACCAGTGCACCTAGCACGAGTCTTCTCGATACGCGTTAACTAGCTACGTAACTCAGTGCGTCTCTTTCTAACTAGCGCAGTAGAAGAGAAACGTACTGAGTTACGAAGCGAGCTAACGCGTATCGAGAAGATTCGTGCTAGGTACAGTCAAGGAAATTGAAACACGTACCACCATAGAACCTAGTCGAAGAGACATACGCATGATATTTGTATGACATAGCCTGACGTTTAACGCGTCGCGGCATTGCGACAGGGTTCTAAGGTGGTACGTGAATATATTTCCCCTACTGTACGCTGTACTGCAAAACCGATTTTGCAGAGTTACTTTAGCGGCTTTACTTCGCAAAGGTTGATTAAAGTCAATTTCGAGATAAACACGGTTTATGATTCTCGAAACTTATGTCTTCTGTTACCAATATCAACAGAACAACAAGTGGTCCTTGGTCATAACTTAATTCATTGCAACCTTTGGTGTTACAAGATGACTATGTTTAGATATTACAGTGCTACATGGACTTTGTTAGGGCGAGGAACTTATGTTTAACTTAACCTAATAATAATATATTACTTTTAATTGGAACGATTTCATATTTAGTTTTTTAAATTTATTCAATTATTTTTTCAAAATTGGGTAGTTTGTATTCTATAATTTTTTGTCAGTCTGCCCGTGAACATGGGACCTGTAAAAGGCTCGAAACGTCGGGAATTAGATTCGTTACAATACACGCGATATAAACCGTATAAATTGTTTTATTTCAATGTCTACAAGTTGCGAAAACATAAGAAAATACTATATTACTTTTACCTTAATGCTAAACAATTTGGTTTTCCATATACCATTTTGTAACACTTGTTTTTGGCCCGTGCATGAGACTGGGTCGTAAGGTAACTTCGGCTCGAGGGTCGGTCTCTAAGATGAGTTGGGCGCCGTGAGAAGAGAGACCGGCCACAAACAGGATCGCGGGTTATGCTAGCTCGGAGGTAACAACAAACAACTACCTTTTTGAAAGTTGTTTATTCATAATAAACCCACCTTACTATAGTACACAGTAAATTTTATCTAAATTAAATAAGATTATCAACTACTGGAGGCGTCCCTCCCTTAGTACAGTCATTAAACAAAATTTATTACAAAGTACCCACTAGGGTACCTTTCAATAAATATCAGAGGGGCTGTTACCCATGAGGTTACCTGTCGGTAAACCAAAAGAGACGCTGTTACATACAAGTTCAGCGTTGGATAAACCAAAGAGGCGCTTGTTACCTACCCGGTCTAAGGATGGTAAGTATAGGTGGCAGTTACCCTATTTAGAAATACGGAAAACAGTTAATGGAAAGGACAACATCACGCGACATCCATCGACGCAGAGTCCCTGGAACCTCGCAAGAGGTGTGCGCACCACCTCCGGAGACCACCTCCTTTGGGAGCTGCGTCGCAATTGCAACAGGATCTCGCCGAGCGACTTCAAGCGAGGGAGCGCCTTGGCGCCATGTAGAATGCAGAACGGTAGCAATCCCACACTTCTCGGAGTAACCGGGAGCTCTTGGGGTAGCCCAAAGCTTACGGGGTCGCCTAGCGGCCCTGAAATGATCAACGAAACACTTCAGCAAAAGAAAATTAAAGATTACCCACCGCTTGACAACGTGAACATTATCCACGATATTCACCTTTACGGGCAGTAAGTCTACATATATTTGGCCTTTATACTCGGGGTCCGCAGAGTTATGGTTAAGCTTAGACAGCCACCAACATCCAGGCAACGTTAATTTGTAGTTTGGCCTTTATACTCGGGGTCCGCAGAGTTATGGTTAAGCTTAGACAGCCACCAACATCCAGGCAACGTTAATTTGTAGTTTGGCCTTTATACTCGGGGTCCGCAGAGTTATGGTCGAGCTTAGACAGCTACTAACATCTCGTGAACGGGGATTTGCATGGTATGGCCTTTAGACTCGGGGACCGCAGAGTTATATTAAAGCAGAGAAGCTATCATGATAGTGAACTCCAGCGCAGGAATCAAAATAAACACTTTAACATGTTAATTATCTGTATATTTGACTCGACCCAAACCCCAATCACGATTTCGAACACGAAATCTTATTTAGCCAGTCACTGTTTCCACGACCGAGTAGCCATTAGTTCTTTTCCTTTAGAGACGCCCTAGGGATGTCCCTCTATGCGTCCGCGTCACCGGACATAAGCACCCTTCACACGTCACAATGTCAAGAAACCATCTATCAAGTCCGTCTTCTCCAATATGAGACAATCATTACCTATGCTGAAATAACGTGACAAACACTGACCAAAGATCCTGAAACAATTAAATAGATCCACAAACAGAGAACCGGCATCGAGACTTTACCGCGCGGAACAAGGTAGCCGCAGCACTATGCTCCTGACAAACGTCAAGAGTGACGTTTCGTACTTTAACAGCTCGATCGATATCGAATCAATATTGTTATAATTTAGATTACAAAATGGAAAGTAAATACTGGTTTAATACTGCTAAAGGAAGCCTAAAGTGTGATTAAAATAACTTAGGGGCGGGGCGCAAGAAGCCTATAGTGAAATGTTTAAGTGACTGTAAGTAACAACAAAGAAATTAGACCGCCGAAATGTTGGAAGTTGATCAGGAATGTTTGGCTGTAATTTATGGGTTATTGGTGGTGAAAGGCATGAGAAGAGGCACCGACAGAGGCCTAAAGGAAGGACCTAGCAAGCAGGTGAGGCCTTACTCTCCACTTGCATGAAAATATCAAAAAACAGTGACACCGAACTTTTGGGTGTTACAGTAGGGTTTCAGTTGGGAAAAATAATTTTATTTCAGAATTGAGCAAATTCTGAAATAAAATTATTGTACACATGTATGTGTAAGAACAAAAAGAGGAGCCGAGAACCAAAGTTCGACCAAGAAAGAACGACATGATTGTCGTATTAATTGACTGCGCCACGCAGGGGGAAGTCAGTGAAATCATGGGTTCGGAACCGGGCCACTAGCGGAGAACGTGGGTAACCAGTACCAAACCCACTACAGCTTATAACTAGATACGGATCCTTGCGGACCATGCAAAACAACCATTGCCTACACTCAAGAGAGTTCTTCGTAGAGACCTACGAGACTTCGCCATATTGGGGAAGTTAGTGAAATCATGGGTTCGGAACTGGGCCACTAGCGGAGAACGTGGGTAACCAGTACCAAACCCACTACAGCTTATAACTAGATACAGATCCTTGCGGACCATGCAAAACAAACTTTGCCTACACTCAAGAGAGTTCTTCGTAGAGACCTACGAGACTTCGCCATATTGGGGAAGTTAGTGAAATCATGGGTTCGGAACTGGGCCACTAGCGGAGAACGTGGGTAACCAGTACCAAACCCACTACAGCTTATAACTAGATACAGATCCTTGCGGACCATGCAAAACAAACTTTGCCTACACTCAAGAGAGTTCTTCGTAGAGACCTACGAGACTTCGCCATATTGGGGAAGTTAGTGAAATCATGGGTTCGGAACTGGGCCACTAGCGGAGAACGTGGGTAACCAGTACCAAACCCACTACAGCTTATAACTAGATACAGATCCTTGCGGACCATGCAAAACAAACTTTGCCTACACTCAAGAGAGTTCTTCGTAGAGACCTACGAGACTTCGCCATATTGGGGAAGTTAGTGAAATCATGGATTCGGAACTGGGCCACTAGCGGAGAACGTGGGTAACCAGTACCAAACCCACTACAGCTTATAACTAGATACGGATCCTTGCGGACCATGCAAAACAAACTATGCCTACACTCAAGAGAGTTCTTCGTAGAGACCTACGAGACTTCGCCATATTGGGGAAGTTAGTGAAATCATGGGTTCGGAACTGGGCCACTAGCGGAGAACGTGGGTAACCAGTACCAAACCCACTACAGCTTAATACCTACAAGCGTTCACGTTCGACAGGTGAGTTCTGACGCAACACTACCAGCAGACTAATCACTAGGGAGCGGAGACTAACTAAAACTTAAGACTACGGCATACGTGTTCAATAGGGCAGATCTATTCGAACTCGAAACCTATTCACATATCAACCATTAAGTTAGCTATAACCTAGAGATAAGAGTGGTTTTGTTAAGACCAAAACGCATTAGATGGGGCGTGAAACACAGTCAAAATAGAATACCACAGTTGTAAGAACCTGCGAGAAAGTAGATTCGGCGTGACCCACAGCCGACTAGAATTAAGATCAGTAAGGGGGCGTGACACACGACCTGAGACCCTCAAGACGACGACCGAGACATACTTCTAAGTACGCAACGGCTTAATAACAGAGACGAACACAAATAGTACTGTTATAACCCAAAATAAGACGTGCGCTGTTGACAGCGTGTCCATTTCGCAAATATTTAGATGAAAACGTTTAGGTTGTTTGCATCTTGTACTCAAACTACACCCCCGATGTAACTGAAAATCTTAACCAATAAACTTTACTTTACTCTTACTATAAATGTTACTTGCTAGAAACAGCACAGAACGAACGATTAGCCTATTGGGATCCCGATTTAAACCTATGGAATGAACCTAAACTAAACCACACCCGACCAAACACGGGTTTCTATCTCTCTAACCAACTAGCAGTTATCATTCCTTCAAAGTTCCAACGGTCAGGGCAGCTGTTCTCCTTACAAAAATATCCTACGGCCCGGACGAAATATCGCTTCCATATCGATAACCATTCCTAATTTTAACCAACCGGCAGGACGAATCTTTTCCATACTAAAAATTCCTACAAGTCCGACCATCCATATTAAATCTACAGACACATATCTACTGGCTAAGAGCTTACATATAGAAAAAAAAAACGCGGCACGAACAGCATCACGAAAAAGGGGAACGACCTATCGTTCGCGTAGCACACTTCGCTAGGAACTAGATAAGTAACGAACCGTTAATTTAATAGGGGAGAGTCGGCATCTGGCCGATCTTCACCTCGATCTAGTAAATCCTTGATATGAAATTTACCCAGAGGTTTACCTTCCATAGACTTTAAGGAATAAACCAAAGGGCCATGTTTCGTGCTGATTACGCACTTTTCATACTTAGGTGAGAGTTTAGCACTGAAGTATTTATCTGCTTTAGACAAGGGAAAGCACCGCTTGTAGATGATTTGCCCTTCCTCATATTGGATAGGACGCTTCCGCAGATTGTAATACTTAACATTCCGAGTGTAGGCCTTTCGTAGATGGCCTTGTACGGTAGTGTAAACACTTCGCAGCTGAGACAAGTTTGAGGAAAATGGCTCGCGTTCCAGAACTACCGACACCGGGTCGACAGGAACATCGAGATTGAGCAAAGCCCCATCCAACACCATTTCCCTACCATGGTTCAGATAAAACGGAGTAAACTTGGTACTTTCGTGAACTACCGTGTTAAGTGCGCATTGAATCTCGGGTATGTTCTGATCCCACTTACGATGATCAGAACGCACGTAAGACGCTATTGCACGCCCGATATCACGGTTCAAACGCTCCGTTTGATTAGTTTGGGGGTGGTAACGAGGATTGTAAAAGATGTTGGGTACGTTATATTTGGCCATCAGATCCCGGAAATCCCGGGAAATGAATTGGGGTCCGTTGTCAACGTATATATACTTACAAACCCCGTCACGCAAGAACACGCCCTTCTCCAAACACTTAACAATAGACTTGGCCGTGATGTTACGCAGCGGAAACAAATGTGAGAATTTGCTGAAGTAGTCAACACAGACAAAGAGGTATTGGTTCCGGGCGTACGACGGAGGAAAAGGGCCAAGGATGTCGCAGGAGATCGCTTCCCACGGCCTAGTGACGACGCGAGGGTTGCCCATGAGACCCGCACGCGCAGTGTTCGCCGGCTTGTAGCACCTACATACTTCGCAGGCGGCGACGTACTTCTCCACATCGCGGTACAAGTTCGGCCAGAAGTAATCCGCACTTATGCGCTTGTGGGTCTTGGCAACGCCGAAATGACCCGAAGTCGGCTCATCGTGGTACTGTCGCAAGATTTCCTCACGATGTTCCCTCGGCACTACGAGCTTCCACTCAAATCTAGAGGTGAGACTATATTTATTTTTGGAGAGCCGAAAAAGTTTACCATCAGTAACGGTGAAGTTGGGATATAGCCTGGGATTGTCACTACAACCTTTGAGTACCTTAGAGTACCAAGGATCTAGTACCGTCACCGGGTCAAAAGATATAGAGTCTAGCTTAATTCGCGAAAGGGTGTCGGGAATCACGTGTTCTTTCCCCTTGCGGTGAATTATTTCGAAGTCGAACTGACTCAAACGACAGGCCCACCTATTAAGTCTACCCATAGGATTCTTCAGTTTATAGAACCATTTAAGAGAGGCGTGGTCCGTGACAATATAGCATTTGGAACCCTCCACATATGGGCGATACTGCTCCAAAGCATAGATGACTGCCAAGAGTTCACGCTCGGTGGCCGTGTAGTTGACCTCCTGCGCATTTAAAGTGCGGCTGCAGTAGGCCACAGGGTGGTCCACGTCATCTATCCTTTGGGCCAGCATACCTCCAATGGCGAAAGAGCTGCCATCGGTATGAATGTAGAACGGCATGCTAAAGTCGGGGCATTTAAGAATGGGGGCAGTAATGAGAGCAGATTTCAAGGTATTGAACGCCTCGTTAGCCTCCGGTGTCCACTCAAACTTACACTTCTTACTTGTCAAACGAGTCAACGGACGGGCAACTTGGGAAAAGTTTTTAATAAACCGCCGGTACCACCCGGCCATGCCTAAGAAACGCTTCAGTTCTTTCACCTCACGAGGGATAGGAAAGTTCATTATCACCTCTACCTTGGAAGGATCGGTACGTAAACCAAAGCGGTCCACCATGTAACCTAAGTATTTAAGATCGCTACGACAGAATTGCGATTTTTGCATATTTATGGTCAAGTTAGCATCCTTCAACTTCCTATACACTCGTCGGAGAATGTCTACGTGCTCTTCGAAAGATGAGGTGCAAATAACTATGTCGTCTATGTAAGCAAATACCTTGTTGTCAAATTCAGCGGCGAACAAGCTGTCCATGAGCCGTTGCATCGTAGCACTCGCTCCTACCAAACCGAAACACATGCGATTGTAGTGAAATAGGCCCCGGCCCGGTACCGTGAATGCCGTTTTCTCCTTCGAATCGGGATGTAAAGGGATCTGATGGTACGCCGCGCTCAAGTCGAGCGAAGTCAGGTACTTAGCATCGCGTAAGTTGTCAATAATATAATTAATGTAGGGCAAAGGGTAAGCGTCGGTTTTTGATACCGCGTTGAGTCGACGGCTGTCCAAGCAGAGACGAACCTCGCCGTTAGCTTTAGGCACAAGAGTAAGAGGCGAGTTCCATTCACCGAACGACCGTTCCACTACATTATTTTTTAACATGCGGTCAAGTTCCGCATCCAAGTATTTGAGCCTTTCGGGGCTAAGCCTATAATATTTCTGTTTAATGGGTCTCGCATCCCCAGTGTTGATCACATGTTGGATTAAAGGCGTGCACCCTAGACCGACCTTATCGGTATTAATATTGTCAAATAATAGTTTGGCAGCGTCGAGTTCCTGTTTTTGCAGAGGCGTGAGTTCCTCGTAATTGCGCAAACCATCCTCCTCAACACTACTCACAATGCTTTGAACAGAAGAGACAGAGGCCGGAAGACAAGCAAGCACGTCCGGAGCCAGATTGAAGGCCTTCCAAAAATTAATACCGAAATGAATGGGCAGCTTAATCTCTGGTTGGACATGAAACATAATTAGTTGAACCTCCCCCTTATACTGGATCGGTAGGTTCATGTAGAACCGACAGACGTAGTCCACACCGTCAGCGACACGTAAGACACGCGGACAGTCAAAAGGTAACATTTCTATATTTAGGTTTAAGAACTTAACGTGTGCGTTCGCTCCAAGCACAGAGCACGCCGCGCCGCAATCAAGAAGGCCGCAAACATTCACATTGAGAACTTGCACAGTCAAATAGGGACGATAGTCGTCAGCAGAAGGTATGAAGCAAGCTTGGACAGGTCGCGCACGGAAGGTTTTAGGCGTGACCTGGCTACCTAGTTTTTTGGAGAAGAGAAACTCTCCCTACATCTCGGACACTCCGGCGTACGCACACCCGGATGACCGCACACGAAACACACCAACTCGCGAGAGCGTTGGCAGCGGTTAGTTTTGTGACCCGCTTGCTTACACCTGAAACAAAACGCGTCAGCAGGCTTATCTACGGAGCCAACATCCTGCCTTCGGAAGGCAGGTGTGTTGCGCGTTCGCACTTGCACGTCTGGGGCCACCGTATAACCAGACGAGGAGGGTTCGGCAAAATTACCCGAGCGCGAACCTGCAAGCTCGAGACGCATGCACAGTGACTTCAGCTGTTGTATTGAGGGCACGTCAATCAATGCCAGCTCACGACTATATTCTGGCCTAATGTTACGCATAAGGATATCTAAGCGTTCGGCTTCCGTCAGCGGTTTAGTCAACCGCGAAAACAGCGCACCCATGATGGACAAGTACACGACTATAGATTCGTGTTTAGCTTGGGTACGGGTCCTTATCTCGCCTAGTAACTTGAAATCGTAGTCAGGAATGTCGAAGTCAGTCTTAAGGGCTGTGAGAAGGTCTGTGTAGCAAGAAAAGTTGTCCTTACGGGAACGGAACCAAAAGAGAGCAGGTCCGTCAAGAATATCCGGAAACCCGTTAAAAACTACTCGTTCGGGTATTTCGCGGGCTAACCTAAGCTCCTCCAGGCGTGTAGTAAAAGCACGCACGCACGTATCCCCGCGATATTTTAAGTTTAAGCTGGCGAGGTTGTAGCGCGGCTCCGCTCGACACACCGTCGAATTCTGCGGCTTACTCGGAGAGCTGTAAATTTCCACTTCAGAATCAGACGAGTCCACTGCGGGGTTGAGAGTAGACAGGCAACCAACTAGTGTCCCCTTAAGGGATTGAACCTCGGCGCCTTGACCCGTGACTCCATCCAAACGACCTAGGTAGTATTCAGCACGGCCCGTCAACCGTTCTCTTCGAGCCTCCGACAAAGTTGCGCCTTCAGCCACTTCCTTCTGTAGGCTAGTTATAGCAGTTCGGCAAAGAGCCAGCTCGTCCGCCATGGCCACAGGAGCACTGGTGACTGGCTTGAGGCTGCCTCGCCGGACGAGAGATCGAGTTTTCCGGAACAACTTACGTAGATCATCGCATGTGTCAGATGTTGAAAACGGTATTTGACATTTGGTCAGTTCATGCGCAAGCTCCTCTTTAGTTAACCATTCTACTTTAATAAGCAGGTCCATTTTAACACAGTATATACCCCTAGATAGGGATCAGTTATATAGTAATCAATGACAAAGAGTCGTAAGTACTCGTCACAGGCGAAGGCAAAGCGGCCTTAAGAAGTAATTTATAGAATACACTTAGTATAGCAAATCATTTGCAGCCAAAGCTTAGAAAGGTAAGCAGTTCGTAGCTTAGGTCTAGAAAAGTAAGTAGCTTGTTCTGCAAGAACAGTCATTTATAGTATTCGCTTAGTAAGGTAAGCGATTACTAATTTAATATTAGTAAAGAAAGAAGTTTCACGCAAAAGTCCAGAAGTAGTGACTTAAATTCACTAAAGCACACACTAAACTGTAGAGAAACCGTATGTACACCTATATACCAATCCTCAGACCTGCCTCATTATATACCTGAGAGCTAAAAACACACCAACGATCCTTCGAGCCACACGTTGGGGACGCCACTGTAACACTTGTTTTTGGCCCGTGCATGAGACTGGGTCGTAAGGTAACTTCGGCTCGAGGGTCGGTCTCTAAGATGAGTTGGGCGCCGTGAGAAGAGAGACCGGCCACAAACAGGATCGCGGGTTATGCTAGCTCGGAGGTAACAACAAACAACTACCTTTTTGAAAGTTGTTTATTCATAATAAACCCACCTTACTATAGTACACAGTAAATTTTATCTAAATTAAATAAGATTATCAACTACTGGAGGCGTCCCTCCCTTAGTACAGTCATTAAACAAAATTTATTACAAAGTACCCACTAGGGTACCTTTCAATAAATATCAGAGGGGCTGTTACCCATGAGGTTACCTGTCGGTAAACCAAAAGAGACGCTGTTACATACAAGTTCAGCGTTGGATAAACCAAAGAGGCGCTTGTTACCTACCCGGTCTAAGGATGGTAAGTATAGGTGGCAGTTACCCTATTTAGAAATACGGAAAACAGTTAATGGAAAGGACAACATCACGCGACATCCATCGACGCAGAGTCCCTGGAACCTCGCAAGAGGTGTGCGCACCACCTCCGGAGACCACCTCCTTTGGGAGCTGCGTCGCAATTGCAACAGGATCTCGCCGAGCGACTTCAAGCGAGGGAGCGCCTTGGCGCCATGTAGAATGCAGAACGGTAGCAATCCCACACTTCTCGGAGTAACCGGGAGCTCTTGGGGTAGCCCAAAGCTTACGGGGTCGCCTAGCGGCCCTGAAATGATCAACGAAACACTTCAGCAAAAGAAAATTAAAGATTACCCACCGCTTGACAACGTGAACATTATCCACGATATTCACCTTTACGGGCAGTAAGTCTACATATATTTGGCCTTTATACTCGGGGTCCGCAGAGTTATGGTTAAGCTTAGACAGCCACCAACATCCAGGCAACGTTAATTTGTAGTTTGGCCTTTATACTCGGGGTCCGCAGAGTTATGGTTAAGCTTAGACAGCCACCAACATCCAGGCAACGTTAATTTGTAGTTTGGCCTTTATACTCGGGGTCCGCAGAGTTATGGTCGAGCTTAGACAGCTACTAACATCTCGTGAACGGGGATTTGCATGGTATGGCCTTTAGACTCGGGGACCGCAGAGTTATATTAAAGCAGAGAAGCTATCATGATAGTGAACTCCAGCGCAGGAATCAAAATAAACACTTTAACATGTTAATTATCTGTATATTTGACTCGACCCAAACCCCAATCACGATTTCGAACACGAAATCTTATTTAGCCAGTCACTGTTTCCACGACCGAGTAGCCATTAGTTCTTTTCCTTTAGAGACGCCCTAGGGATGTCCCTCTATGCGTCCGCGTCACCGGACATAAGCACCCTTCACACGTCACAATGTCAAGAAACCATCTATCAAGTCCGTCTTCTCCAATATGAGACAATCATTACCTATGCTGAAATAACGTGACAAACACTGACCAAAGATCCTGAAACAATTAAATAGATCCACAAACAGAGAACCGGCATCGAGACTTTACCGCGCGGAACAAGGTAGCCGCAGCACTATGCTCCTGACAAACGTCAAGAGTGACGTTTCGTACTTTAACAGCTCGATCGATATCGAATCAATATTGTTATAATTTAGATTACAAAATGGAAAGTAAATACTGGTTTAATACTGCTAAAGGAAGCCTAAAGTGTGATTAAAATAACTTAGGGGCGGGGCGCAAGAAGCCTATAGTGAAATGTTTAAGTGACTGTAAGTAACAACAAAGAAATTAGACCGCCGAAATGTTGGAAGTTGATCAGGAATGTTTGGCTGTAATTTATGGGTTATTGGTGGTGAAAGGCATGAGAAGAGGCACCGACAGAGGCCTAAAGGAAGGACCTAGCAAGCAGGTGAGGCCTTACTCTCCACTTGCATGAAAATATCAAAAAACAGTGACACCGAACTTTTGGGTGTTACAATTTTACCGTATTATAAAAGCATTTAATTACTAAAATTCAATTCAAATTCAATTTCAATTACTCAATTTTAACCACCTACACTTGAAGGCACCTTGGTCTAGTGACGCTATGATCATGGTATATACTTGGGGAGAGCAACCATGTGGTTTGAGGCTTTCTTTATAAACCCTTCAAGTTATACATTATTTGCACTAAGTACTAACAATAGGTTAAAGTACTGTTACTAACAGAATATATTATGGATCTCTGATCTGAAATAAATGTATATTTTTTAAACATTCTTTAACTTTTTTTACAAATGTCATCGTAAAAAGTTAGACAGCATTAGATGTATGTCATTGCCAGTCGAGACTTACTTTACGAACATACTAACTGATTTTCGAAATCCATTTGCTAACTAATGTACAAGTCATTATGCGTTCAGTCTGCTCTTTAGCTACCTGTTGCTTTAAGGTTTCCGCTAACGCTAATCTCACCAGGTAATCAACTAACACTTAGCCCACGCATTACTTGCTGCTTTTAGTACAAAGAGACTTTATATCTCAAAATAGCATAAAACAAAGTCAAAGTCAAAGTCTTTCTAACCTAAAATTTCACTTTTTGCCAACAAAATATCATTTACGGGTTTATTTTGCACGAGTAGGACCTTGTGAAAGGTCCGTCCGGATCGCTACTACCATCTTGCTCGCTAATCCTGCCGCTAACCAGCGTGCTTGCACTGCTGTGTTCCGGCGTGGAGAACAAGACAGCCGATGCAATTACTGGCACAAGAGGTATTCCATCTTAGCCCCCTGGGTTGGCAACGCATCTGCAATCCCTTTGGTGTTGCGAGTATCTCTGGGCATTCGTGATCACTTACCATCAGGTGAACTATTTGCTCGTTTGCCTTCCTAATGTTATATAAAAAAAGTATATTCTCTTAGTTTTATGGTTTAGCCTATTTTGTTCCGATGAAGTTTTACAGCAGTTCTGCTATCCTCAGAATCAGCAGCCAAACATACGGAACGTATAAACGATTGTTATCAATAAGCGCTGCTGGGAGACTCGTGATAATGTAAACACGACAGCAATTCGACGCTGGAGAGAACAAGGCTATGAAAACAGCGGTGTGAAAACACTTCCTGAAAAGAAGCATTTTTTGCCAGTAGGTCATATGGGCTTTTTACCATTGCGGTGACTACGTCCAGCGCTTCGGAAATTTGAAGATTTTGCTGACAAGAAGCGCTGCTAGAAACTCAGCATCTCATCTTTATTTGAGATATTTTCTAACTAATTAAATGTCTGTTGTAACAATTACGAACCGATTGACACCTCATTCATCAAAATCGGCTCTGTCGTTTAGGCACGACAGTGGAACATACGTAAATACAAACAGACATACATAGGCTGCTAAAAACATAACCCTTCCTTTTGGTTTTGCCGTAGTTGGGTAAAAAGACCCCTTACGTTACAAAAAAATACCAAACTCTTCTAAGTTAAACGTCACATAGACAGTCAATGAGTCGGTAATAAAGATAAGACAGAATAAAGACGAAACATTTATTAACAAATGCAGGTTTACTAAATGTTTATGAATATGGTTAGGCTGAAATACTATCAGAGTTAGGGGTCATTCTCTAAGCGCTCCTGTCACTAAAAACAAGCAAGCGGGCTAGAGCAAGACACGGCGATGTCCCAACGTCAAGCTCGTCGCTATTGCTCTTAGGCTGCGTTTACACGCTGGCCGAGGCTTGGCATGCGTTACCAACACAAGCGTGTGAACGAGGTGTTTGGCTTGGCTTGCGTAAGCTTGCAAGAGTTGGTCGCCGATCCGGGCTAGTGTCGGTTTCTGAACACAGATAAAGTAAGCTTGCGGCAAGCACTTGCGAGGTATTTACACGTTAGCGCGTGTTTAGTATTGCCCACGATCTCACGCTGAGCTCACTGTTGCGTGTCTATGGATTTTTAACATCCACCATCTTCTCTGCCGAACTTTTCGCTTCTTTTGTTTTTGTTTATATTTAACAAAAATATAGCAAGCCAAACGCAACTTCGACGTCTGCCATGTTTGCATGCACAGCTTGGCTGTCCGGAACGCACTAACGCAATCGGAAGCGTATAAACGGCATCCAAGCGTTTGTAATGGCTTGCAACTTGTGGACGCTTGCCAAACCTCGGCTCCTACTCGTATAACAAAAATATCACTCTTATAGGTAGTTACGCCCGGGGGGGTTTCACGCCGCACTGTAGGTGCGCTCGCCGCATTACCTATGGCATAGGTTAATCGCAGTAGGTTGCCGGCTTACCGCGCGCGCGCCCTGTCCCTCTGTGTCGCGCGTTGTGATAGTATTATAGTAAGCAGCCCAACCCTAGCGGTGCGCCAGGGCATTGCGGGTGGAAGGCGGGCGCGGGTGGTGCCTTCCTTTTGACGAATGCCGCCTGGCGAATGTTTATGAAGTAATACGAACTTTTTGTGCCTGATTATAAAGTTCGAATACGTTTAATGGTGGTCGAAAGGGAGAAGTTTCTGTACGTTAGTACTATTATTTATTCTGTGGTTACGCTTTTGCTTGTTCCGTGGCCACAACATCACATTCTGTCGAAGCAGTTATATTAAATCCAATGTTCAGGATATTCAATGTAACTTTTGTACACATATTCTCTGTCTTATTACTTGGGTGATAGACGTGCATTGTGTTCAAAGAATGGGGAACGTTATAAAAAAACATGTTGAAGGGAAAGAGCGGAATTACAAATAATCACCAAAGGCGTCGCAAAAGGAGTTTCGATCAGAGTAAAGAATGAGCAAATGGTAATTTTATCGCAACATTTCATTACAATTTTGGAAGTACAAGCGTCACAAATACAGGATGGAAAGTTTTGAATGCCACATGGATGGCAACTACCTTGAATACTGGAAATAGCACATTCTGTGTAAAAGAGACTTCCCTTTAAGCGAGAAGACCGCCTATTGTCTACCTTTCTAATTCATTTATTTGTTTTCTTTGTATTTTTAAGTGGTGTAAAATAAAGAATATTTGTTGATGTTGTTGTTTTTTGACTTTTAATAAAAAATTTAATGGAAAATCGAAAGTAAAGGCACAGCTGCCAGTTGAAAGAAAATTCATGTGTACCATAGCTCGTATCTACAGTATGTTAAAATGGTTAACATGTTTTGAATGCGGAAAGTTTCTCCAAACTTCAATAATTCTGTAGTCAACTTGAGTTTGTTTCATGCATAAATTTCGGTAAACCAGCTCACTCTAGCTTAAGCGACCCTCGTCAAATACTAACGTCAATAATAAAACTATAATACGAGCCATATTTTGAATAAGTTAAATATAGGTTTGCTCCGTTGTTATTGAAGCACTTTTGAAAGAAAACATTATTACCAATCATTCAACCTGGGACCAATTTCGTAAACGCGACATGCGACAAGTGACAGTGACAATTCACCGTACATTACTGTTTCGAGAAGTAACGCTACAGACTTACAGACTTGACATCATAGTGGGCAAGCAATGTATACCGAATTGTCACTGTCACCTGTCGCCTGTTGCGTTTTTGAAATTGGGCCCTGTAATAGGTTACACTAGAATGTATGTCAAAAGCTTTAGAGGAGTGTGAACCCAGGGCTCTCCATACAAACGGGGATAACGTTTTCCACCCTTTAACCTATAGCCATTTTTTTTTACGTTGTAATTATGCCTTAGAACTAGGTTTTTAGGTTTTGATTTTTTAAATTTTCTTAATAGTTTCAAAAATATTGACGCTTAGGGAGCGTTCAAGTATTACGTAACGCAATATTTGAAGATTTTTGGACCCCCCCCCCCCCTCCCCCTCTTGTAACGCACCGTAACGTTTTTCTCCTCCTCCTCTCTTAACGTTACGTAACACTAAATGAAAAAAAAAACATGAATGACAAAAACAACATTAAATGACGTACAAAATGCAATCTAGGGATTCCCCGTGAAATATAAACGAAAAGGTTTGCCAACTTGCGAGAACAAATTTAAAAAAATGACGACCAGACTAATACAATCGAGGGATGCCCCGTAACGTTAATGAAAAGGGTTGCCAGTTTGGGAGTTTTAATTCCCTAATTTTTTAGAAACAATGTTACGTAACGTGTTGTAAGAAAGACCCCCTCCCGCCCCTGTAACGCATCATAGCGTTACGTAATACTTGAACGCTCCCTTATGTGTTTTGCATAAAACTCCTAAAATGCAATATTGTCAAATCTATGAAGAATATTTAAAAAATCAAAACATACAAACCTAGTTTGAAGGCATAATGACAACATACGTATCAAAAAATCATTGCCATAGGTTAAGATTTAGATGGTGGAAAACGTTTCGCCGTTTGTACGGGGAGCGCTTTTTGGGGCTCGGTTCACACTCCTCTTAACATCAGTTTCATAACGGTTTCCTAACGATTTATATTAGTTATTTATTTGATATTATTGCACATTACTAAAAAAGATTAAAATGTAAAAGGCGGACTTAATTCCTTAAGGCATAGTTTAGTAATCAAAACGTCACCAAACTTTATTCTAAGGCTTCATATGAAAAAAGAATTGTCATCGGTTAAACAGAGCACCATGAAATCGTATTTAAATAACTGCCCCGCGTTTCCTCGTTAAAATGCAATTTCGGCGCATGTAAAAAAAACATAATACTCTTCGGTATTTAATATTCACAGATATTTGGGAGCCATTAGAGACGAAATATTGTAACGCTCCAACGAACGGAATCGGAAATATTTTTTAAACGAATATCTTTCGTCTTTATCACTTTTCGGTTCAACCTGTATTTATTGCGAATTCCTACTGTTTTTGTTTTCCTTTTTTCGGATTAACACTCTATGTTTAAACGTAGTTACGTTAAAATAGAATAAAACAAATGAAGATGCAACATCTTCATTTGTTTTAAGTAGAATGTTGTTTATACATTCTAACCCAAAATTTCAGTCAGTGCTTGAATGACTATCAAATTTAAATGAAGATGCAATGACAACATAGAGAAAAACCTTGATCATCTAGCTGGACTCGGGCCACCAACTGCAGCGTTCTGTGCTACGCTTTTTCCTAATTAAATAATTAAAACATTACACTGTACTGATTGTAGTGTCGCCATCAAATATCGGAGCGGCCAAGGCGTTCAAAAATATCTGAAGTCGACCGTACGCATTTAACAATAGAAATTAAATTTAAATGCTATGTAATTAAAACACAAAGAAAAATCATGCTATTGTCAGGACTCGAACCTGCAACCTCAGCCTTCCGTGCCTTGCGTTTTCCAGTTTCGCCACATTACATACCCTGCGAATTTTCAATGTGTTTCGTTCTTACGGTCATTACATTATTGTTTTTTTAAAGTATAATAACTACCCTCGGTGTCAGAACACAGAACTTAATCAAGTTATCTCATTCAACTTGGTCGTTTCTTAATGACCATTATCTGTCGAGAGATGGCGCCGTTTGTTATAAAAAAAATCGTAATCAAAATCGATTGTTTTTTTAAACATTCAAATTAAATTTAAATGATATGTAACGACAATACAAAAACAAAGAAAAATTAGGAACAATAGAGATATTAACAATAGAGTCGTATTCAGATGTTTTTGAGGAACTTGCCAGCTTCAATATATTTGATGGCGACTGGACTACGTCAGTGTAAGCTACGTCCAATCATAAGACGCCTGCAATCAGGTTCAGCTGTTGAACAAAGGTTTTGCAGCGCTGCCACTTCATTGCTTAGTGGCAAACAATTATTGCCGTTGTATGCGAAAGCGTAGGTTACTTAAGTATTCATTGGTTTCGCTGTTATGTTGTTCTGTGCATTTGTAAAGGCTATATTTGCAGGGCTCTACTGAAAATCAGCGCTGCTGCTTGCTGTAGCATATGCTGAGTAGGGTTTCTTTCATAGGCAACAATGTAATCTTTTTACTTTGTGTTTAATGCCAAATGATTATTTTCTTTCTTCTTGCTTTCAGTAACGGTTTGACACAAAAGGATAGCTTAAACGACTATTGTTTATCAATCTTTGTCACTTCCCTTAATCTGGTCTCAAAATACAATATTGAGAAGAAAGAATTGTTATAATTATTACCCTGTAAAAAAGCACTTCAATGAAAATAAATTAACAGTAGACAATGAGCGAGCGCCAAACAAGTCAAAGTATGTATTGTACAATAAATGAGTTTAGGTGAAATGAAAACAGTGAAAGAAGGGTATATTTAACTTCCACCGAACTTACGAACGAACCATCCAATACGCCTTAGTCAAAAATTTATCCTCGCCCATTCTTATCCTAACAAATGACAATAGCTTTATCGAAACACTACCATTTTCGGAACAGTTATTACTATGTTCCTTGTTAAATTCCTCTTAGCAACATTATTATGTCCTATTTTACACTTTGGAAGGCGTTACGGCCAGGCCAGTAAAGTTGATATTATCGTATCGCTACAGGGTGAACTAAGTGAATTTTCCTCAAGTATTTTCTGGTCAAAAGTACGTTTGAAGAGGTCATGAAAAGGGACAATGGGAGTCCCAATTGTTATATCCTGCAATTTACGAGGGAGTAAGTATGTCTTTATGGTATATAGAAGGTTGCCGTTGCTTTGAATGCTCGGACAGTGCTGTTAGAACGGTTGCCTAATTCTAGGTAGGTAAATGATTGCTTTCCGCCCTGACAGGGAAAACGAGGTATTACGACCTCGAAGTCTTTTTCTGGCTGTCTCTCTATATTGTTAAGCAACCAATTAATGGAAACCTGCAACCTCCTTCCACTAAATGGCATGTGGCCCTGTTGCTAAATCTACGCTGTCAATCATGTGTTTGATATTCTATGTGACCCTATCGGAACCGAACCGTAACAGCTATCCAGTAAAATTCTCAGCACAGAACTATGGATATCTTAAGAAATAATAGCAAAAAGAAATCATTTTTGAGTAGAGGCTCTACAAACGTGTTATTTTAAACAAAAACGATAAATAATGCATACAAGATGTTAAAGACATATTATTATTGCCTGTCTTGAAAGCTTCTAAAATTTTCTAGATACTCTATTAAAATCTGTTTTTTTTTGTTAAATAAGGATATATGTTTCTTAAGTTTTCGCAACGTTCTACTTTTTTAAATTGGGTAGGTAGTTTGTATTTTGAAATGTTTATCAGCCTTCCTGTGAACATGAGACCTGAAAAGTTCTCTTAACGTCGAAAATTCAATTCGATGCAATAGGTGCGACATAAACAGTAAAAATCCTTTTATTTCAAATTTGAATATGACTTACTGTTGTACTTTTACTGCGGCCAAATATGAAATAAAAGGCCACGCCTACGTCTGCTTTTTATTAGCTCTTCCGATATTTCCAAATTCTAATGACCCCGCACTTGACAAACTTATATCTGCAGTTGCGAATGACTTCACCTCTTCTCACCACTGTGCAAATTATTATGAACCCTTCTTTTAGACACCCGAAAACATATCTTGGTACTTTAAAGACTACGCTTTAACTTCTTGCTAAAGTGTCATAACTCACAATATTAAGCTTTTATAAAAGAGATGAGTCGGGCAACATTGGGCGTCTAAATCGTCGTCGTTGGCAGCAACAAGTTGTTGACAGAATTTAGATAGAATGGTGGGTGCCGGATCAATTTATGTAGTTGCGCCGGTACTAAATACTTACGGTTGTAAAAACCCTGTTAAGCAAAAGATATTTAACGAAATGTCTGGTTAGCTAATGATAAAATGCGGTTAATAACGGTTCACACTCCGACTATGAACTAACAAAGGATTTTTTTTAAATTGTTTCTTTAAGGAATTTAACGTAAACGTAAATCAATTACGTAGGTAGCTAAAATATTAATAATACAAGCTAATACTATTAAAAACCGGCCAGGTGCGATTCGTACATACACTCGAAAAACATAACTGTCCCTTCTGGCGGCAGTCGAAACAAATGCGGTTAATAAACCGTTAATCACGAAAACTGCATTTTTAACCGCTCTGTCAAAATCGTTATTAACGCCATCCCTTTCTTCAAAATTCTTGTAATAATTGCTGACGATGACGGTGGTTAAAGTGTCCAAATATTCACCCACTTCCATCTTGTTGCGATTGAAAACGGAACTACAGTATTTGTCGCGTTAGGTCTTTTTGGATCCAGCTGAGTTTGATTCTGTTTTATTGACAGGCGTGGGAGTTATGACGCATGAAAATGACATGATTTGCAGGAAACTAGGTCTAGTGTTAGGTCTAGACTAGGAATTCGAGTAGGCAATCGGACTTCGATCGCTACATTCACACGGGCGTAAGGTAAAAACTTATTCACTGGACATTAATTTTCTGTTCTTTTTTTTATGAAATAGGAAGGAAAA
Source organism: Ditula angustiorana (assembly GCA_963691745.1). Classification (NCBI taxonomy): domain Eukaryota; kingdom Metazoa; phylum Arthropoda; class Insecta; order Lepidoptera; family Tortricidae; genus Ditula; species Ditula angustiorana. Next base: position 7,246,501 of record OY829495.1, read on the forward strand.
CAAGCAAGTGGGTCACCTGATGAAGAAGATTGCAGATGCGTTGCCAACCCAGAGGGCTAAGATGGACCTCTTGTGCCAGTAATTACACCGGCTGTCTTGCTCTCCACGCCGGAACACAACTGTGTTCACTCACTCAGCATTTATTCACTGTTCATTACTTTTCTGTTATATCTTCTTATATCTTTCGTTTCGTTTGTGTTATGTTGTGTTGTTCGTGTAGTAACGAAATGGCTAAGCCACATAATTTGACTAAGGTGTACTTAGAGTTTGTAAAGTTAGGCCTTGTAGAGTTCGGGCGCGTAGAGTCAGAAGCTTGGCTCTATATGCGATGTGATGACTTTTTGACAGTGCGAGTCTTTGGTCTCGTCTTGGCATTATTTTACATTAAAATGTTTTCGATGGGATTACACTTATTTTTGCTTGTTGCTTATGTATTTTTTTTTATAAATGGTTGTTTATTTTATTTTATTTTTTATTATTATTTATAACTAGGATCCCTATATCAGTTTTCAGACCTCTTGCTTCATAATTTTAGGAAGTCTCATACAAACTTCATAATGAGTGAATTCAGCAATCGCAACCTTAGAGCCAAGAACGTCATCATAACGGGATTGTCCGAACAGAGGTGCACTAGCGAGGCTGAAAATAGTGTTGCGGACAGAACTGAGGTCATCAAAATAATAAAAACTTTATCTGCTCATTGCCCGGAACCTGCAAAAACTTTCCGTTTGGGAAAATTTAATGAGCAAAAAATCCGGCCTATCAAAGTTTGTTTTGAAAACCAAGAGGCAGCTATGTCTATTTTACGGAAGAAAAATAACCTGCAGAGCGAGTCAATTAAAATATTTAGCGACCAAACACCTCAACAGCAAATGTTTCTGAAAAACTTAAGGGATGAACTTGAACGTCGCGTTGCGAACGGAGAAGAAAATTTGTGCATTAAATATGTCAAAGTAGTACCTAAAATCATGTCAAAAAACTCCAAACAATAGCGATCACAGACGCCCCTAATGACATTGTTACCGAAAACAAAATAACACATCAATTGGCTGATAGCTATCAAAATATCTCAACTACCAAAGGAGCTTTAAAGTGTTTCTACGCAAATACACGCAGCATAGTTAAACCCGGAAAGTTCGACGAATCGAGATGTGTAATACAGTCTTTTAATGACACTATCCATATTATTGTGCTTACGGAAACGTGGATAAAGTCCGAAGAAGAGGCGAAAAGACTGCAGTTGCCTGGGTATACCCATTATTATAACTACAGGTCTGGCTGTCGTGGCGGTGGAGTATCAATTTTTGCGCATAATAACCTAAAACATCACCTAATTGAAGAAAAATCAATAGACGAGAATCATTACCTCTGGATACATTTAAGCAAATTTTCTGTAAGCATTGGTGCCATATATAGAACTAATCATGGGAATGTTGAAGACTTCCTCGACACATTTTCACTTCAACTGCAAAAGAACAAGAGATCCATCGTTTTCGGCGATTTCAATTTTGATTTGCTCAGTAAGGAAAAAAAGGTAACAGACTACAAAAGAGTTCTAAAAGAAAACGGATATAAAGTCATAAACAAAATCAATCAACACCATTGCACGCGGGAGACCTCGGAAACGAAAACAATATTAGACCATGTTTGTTCAAACTTGAAGGAAAACAACTTTCACTTGTAAATTTTGGATTCGGCTATGTCGGACCATAAACAAATTTATTTTGAAGTTAAAAAGTACAAGCCCCAAGCTATTAAGAAACTTAACTACACTGCAATAGACTACAAGAAATTATATAAAACAGTTGAAGAACATGAGAGAGGAAATCAAAGACATGAGTACGCTGTACTAGAAAGCAAGCTTCTCTTAAGCATCAATAAAAGTAAAATTTTCAAGACAAAAATACTTAACTTGCCGAAACAGGACTGGATAAACAAAGATATTGTACATGATATTAATGAAAGAAACAGACTTTGGCAAGCATTGAAACGTAACCCTAATGACAAAAACATTGAAGAACAGTTTAGGAAAGCAAGAAATAAAACAGGAGCTAACATCAGAAAAACGAAAAAAGAATATTACTGTAAGAAGTTCGGGGAATGTATTAATAAACCATCAAAAATGTGGACTCTAATCAACAATCTAGCTAATAATAAGTTGGAGAAAGTCCCGGCTCCCACTAAACTGCAAATCAACAATGGTTTTACTACAGATGAAAAGGAGATATGCGAAAGTTTCAATGAATTCTTCTCGACTGTCGGACCTAGACTAGCCAATGAAATTCCTAGCAGATATCATGGGACATTAACGAACACCCACTCTTCTACAGCAACCGATTCGGAGCTTTCTCACCTGACTCCTACTACACTGGACGAAGTAATGAAGATAATCAACAACTTAAAACAAAATGCTAGTACCGGCTTAGACGGTATTAGTGCAAAATCTTTGAAATGCGTTAAGAATTTGGTGGTTGGGGAACTTGTTGATTGCATAAACCAATGTTTGGAAACTGGGACTTTTCCAGATAACCTAAAAATGGCAAAAGTCACTCCTATCTATAAATCTGGAAACAAAACTGACACAGGCAACCACAGACCTATTTCGGTACTTCCAACTATCTCAAAAATCTTCGAAACCATTATTTATAATCGTCTCATCTCATACTTGGAATCAATAAATTTTCTATATGAAAAACAATACGGATTTAGAAAAAAATCAAACACACTTTCGGCTACCATAGATCTTGTGACGAAAATAAAAGTAAGCATCGATAAAAAACAAATAGTACTCGGAGTATTCATAGACCTAAAGAAAGCTTTTGATACGATAAGTCATGAGCGACTACTAAACAAACTACGTAGTATAGGTATCAATAAAACTGCATATAGAATCCTCGAATCATATTTATTAAACCGTTACCAAATTGTAAGAATAGGTAACTATGACAGTAGCCCTAAATGCATCGCATACGGCGTCCCCCAAGGATCCATCTTAGGACCGTTATTATTCTTAATATACATTAATAATATACATGAGGTTGGTCTAAAGGGAGATGTTACACTATATGCTGACGATACGAGTCTTTTTTACTTTGGAAATACCATAACAGACATTATAACTGAAGCACAAAGTGACATTGATCTGCTCAACGAGTGGTTTCAAACTAATCTGCTTACTATAAATATAAATAAAACTAATTATATAATATTTCTAGCAAAAAATAAGAAAATAAGCGAATATGACCCTCTTAAAATAAACAACCAATTAATTAAAAAAGTAGATAAAGAGAAATACCTTGGTCTCATTTTAGATAAAAACCTAAATTGGAAACCACACATCGAGAAAGTTAAGTCGAAAATAACTTCGTTAATAGGAGCACTGCGCAGCTTTGCTAAATGTCTGCCACGGCAGGTGCGGTATACTATATATAACGCGCTGGTTAAACCCCATCTCGATTACTTAATTGAAGTTTGGGGTTCGGCTGCAAAAAGCAACATCAAGAAATTACAAGTGAGTCAAAATAAACTGATAAAAGTATTATTTCAATATGACTTTTTAACGTCAACGGAAAAAATATACAAAGAAACTATGCTACTTAATATTTCCCAGTCATATATATATAACACTTGTGTCTTGGTTCGGAAAGTATTAAACAAAAATATACATACGCAAATAAATTTTACAAAAAAAATTACTAAACAAAAAATACATCTTAGAAATTCGAACGATATAATACTGCGTCCGTCAAGAACGAAATATGGGAAACGATGTCTGTTATATGAAGGAGCCCAGCTATATAATAAACTTCCTACACATATAAAAAAAGCAAAGTCTATGTACAGTTTCAAAAAATTACTAAAACGCCATGTAACTGACACTAAACTTTAAATAATTGCGTTATACGCATACATTAATAATAATAATAATAATTGTTATATCCAGTATAATAATGTAACAAATAATACAATAAAAAATAAGTAATATAATGCAATAACACAATACGTATATTATGTATCCTCAATAATGTAATAACATAATAGTACAAATACCTATACAAGATAAAAACATACTTACCTTGGTTCGACGTCCATCCATGTGAAGCCACTTCCATTCAACGTAACTCAACGTATCCATGTATAGTTTAGCTTGGCGCAGAAATTCTACCCACTTTGTAAAAAAAAAAAGATATATCGGCATAATGTTGTAGAATGAACGTCATGCAATCTACCTTTTTTTTTTTTTTTCATTATTGCGCTCATTGCATATAATTGTATTTATTTTTCTATAAGTTCTCATGAAAGTGAATGTTAATTCTTAGTGGGAATAAATGATCTTTAAACCTAAACCTAAACCTAACTTCCATCCCCTAGTTTAAGGGGTTGGGGGATAAAAGTTCCAAGTTATAGATTTTTTTTGTTGTTATTGTACAAATACTAGCTTATGTACCAAATTTAAGCTTTCTATGACATTAGTCAAATGACAAAATGACAAAGTTCTCGAATGGCGGCCGCGTATTGGCAAGCGCAGCGTAGGACGATCAGCCACAAGATGGTCCGATGACCTCATACAGGTGGCTGGAAGGCGCTGGTTGCATGCTGCTTCCAACCGGTCACTTTGGAAATCCATGGAGGAGGTCTATGTTCAACAGTGGACTTCTTGTGGCTGAGATGATGATGATGATGATGATGATGATGACATTAGTAAGAACCCTAAGAATTTTGATGATCATCAGTAAGTCAGTAATGAAATTAGGGTTTTTTGATATCAATAAAACCAATAATAATATCAATATAACAACTATGCGATTAAAACTTTATATGTTTAATAAGTCCGCTACTGACAACACATTCAGAGAATTTGTTTATTTGGTATAATCCAAACCCCAACTCCAAGTTATGAGGGTTAAAAAAACGACGAAGCACTTCGAGAAAAGTGCCCTTGCGCTTCGCTTGGCTCGTCTTGGCGGGGGCACTACCGTGCCCTCAGATCGGGAACTTTTCAGAGAATGGTAAAATAGGGCCTTAGGGTCTTTCAATGTGCAAATTTTCTAAATGTCTGCCTATTAAAAAAATCCCCATGAAATAAGAAATTACGTAAGAAACTACGGAATTAATAAATATAACCCAGATTATCCGCTCCTTTGGCTTTTACCCCGAAAAGAGCCTCTAATGTTCCCAGGTAAGGCCCTTACGCAAAAAAATAAAATACCTTTTTCATTCCTCAGATTTCAGATTCACTCCTTCGGCCTATAAAAACGAATTTTAACGGCATATTTCCGGCGAAAATGTAGATACATAATAATATATTTTTATGAATCGTAAAACTGTGACTGTTTTCACCTTGCCGCGTTTTCTGCTTCGAGATTAGCGGTGGAATAGAAAAAGAAACATTTGGTAGATTACATTGTCATGGAATACCAAAATTGTCAACACCATCATCAAGAAGCTTGGAGTGCCGCAAGGATCGATTTTGGGACCTTTTCTTTTTCTAGTGTACTGTAATACAACAAAATAGAAGCCTCACAAAAACAAGCACTCGGCCAGTTCTACGTTAAGACACGTTGATTCAGGTTAAATTTTTAAAATTATAAGTTCTTAGTATAGGACAAGTAAATATAAGTCTCATTCTCCTACCATTTTCTTCCGATTCTTAATTCGGGTTACGCTTTGTCCAAGATCCTAGATTTGATTGGTCAAGCAACAGAGGAGCGACTGCCATCTGGCCTGTACAGGGAAACCAGACCGAAAGGATTTTCTCATAATGTTTTCCCTCGTAAGAGCGTTGGTAACTTTAGTTTTGGTAATGTTCTTAAGTTAGAAAAACAAACCGCAACAAAATTAAGCGACAATTAAAGACTTTACGGAGAGAAAATGTCTATTATATGCTCCAAATAGTGCATATTATATACCTCCCTTTCGAAAAAGGATACATCCTCTAAGTTCCAACTTTGATGGGTACATAATATGTGTCTGATTGTGCATGGCGACCGCTGGGAATCGAACTCCGTATCACACGATTACGAACCAACGCCAAAAGTCTATATTTCAACATTTTATTTGTAGGCCGCGCTCCAACAGCAGTAGGGTCCTTATTTCATTAACTTCGTTAATTGGAGCCCCCAGGACCCATAGTTAATTAACGGAAACTTGCTATCTATTTGCTTTTCGATACGTATTTGCTGACAAATATAACTGTTCTTGTGCATAACTAGACGTAGGTAGCTATAAATGTTAATTTAAAACCCCTGACAAAGTCAAAGTCAAAGTCAAAATATTTTATTCAGATTAGGCTTACAAGTAGCACTTATGAATGTCAAAAAATTTACCACCGGTTCGGAAAAACCTCTGATGAGAAGATACCGGCAAGAAACTCAACGAGGTGTAATTTTTTAAATAAATCAAAATTACAATGTTATTTTACATCTCAAATATTCAAAATTTTTACAATTTAACAATTTAACACAGCAGGTGTACAATCTTTGGAGCAAGGGATCGCCAATACAGATCGGGATCATTTCCAAACATCCTTGTCCAAGATATAGTCATTGATTTTATAATACGCCCGAGAAATTAATGTCTTCTTGACAATAGATTTAAATTTTGTATCATTTAGTTCAGTTATGTTTTTTGGAATTTTGTTGTAAAATCTTACACAATTTCCCATGAACGACTTATTGGTTTTAGCCAGTCTGTAAGTTGGAACTTTAAGCTTTCCTGTATTTCTAGTAGCCTTTGGCTTATCGACGTTGGTAGGGAAATTGCATATATTTTTTGTAACGTACATGATTATTTCAAAAATTTATAGCGACGGTAGGGTTAAGATGTCTATTTCCTTGAAAAATTTCCTTGAAAAACAGAAAGAGAGGGGGACTGTCTGTGCATTAAAACTTGGCTACTTTTTTTATAGACTGGAGAAGCAAACGAGCACACAGGTCACCTGATGGCAAGTGGGCCCCTACGCTCATAAGAACCGGTGGTCTCAAGAGAATCACTGATCCCCGACTTTAGTAAGCCCTCTCCCCGTAAGCCACCAGATCTGTTATTATTAGTCTAACAAGAACTTAACTACATTAACTAATAATATATCTACCCAAGATACGAGATGAGTAACTTGGAGATTATAATCTGTGTTGTAGCAAATATTTTAGTTAGTGTAATTAAGATTTTAGCTGCCGTTGTTAAGATCTTGTTTAGCTAATAATATTGAAGCATCGAGATCTTTTGTTAAACGAAGCATGTTTATTTTTCCCAGTGGCTGTTTCGATGTAGGTAGTGACTTGAAATTGAAATTGGTGTTAATCGAAAAAATATTCCCAGGCTGTAGTTTAGAGCCATTGCCGAAATCAATTTAGCAATGTTTTTGGTAGGACCTTGTGCAAGGTCCGTCCGGATTGCCACCACCATATTGCTCGCTAATCCAGCCGTTAAGCAGCAGTGCTTGCACTGTTGTGTTCCGGCGCGGAGAGCAAGACAGCCGGTGTAATTACTGGGTCAAGAGGTATTCCTTCTTAGCCGTCTGGGTTGGCAACGCATCTGCAATCTCTTTGGTATTGCGGGTGTTTATAGGCGGTGGTGATCACTTACCATCAGGTGACCCACTTACTTGTATTCTGTATTCACTTAATGACGGCATGGTTTTTTATCTTTCGCTAGGCGCCAAAAACGCACATGTGCTTTAAAATTATTGCGAATTTGTCTGTTGCTATTCACGAACTCTCACAAAAGTGTCTATTTCTGTTTGAGAACTGTCAAAAAATTGTTTGCTGCTATTCAAGAACTGTCACAAAATTGTTTCTATTCACATACTGCCTTATTACCGATGTCGTGTAAGTACATGAAGAATTGTAACATCTAATAATATAAATCATGTTCAATTAAGTATATTATAGTTCGATGATCGATCCGCGCAGTACATTACATTCCAATCAACATATATCATCCCTGGGGCGTGAAGATAGTAGCTTACATTTCACAAGATAGTTGATTCATTTATTAAACGGGTTTACTGTTTACTAACAGTTAACCACAACATAACTATGAACGTAAAAAGCATCGGCAGGCAAAAAAAGATAAAGTACCTAAACCAACAAGTTGCCTAAAATATTATATTATTATATGAAGAAACGTGTAAGTATGAGAGAGATAGACAGACAGATTATTTTCTTAAATGTTTTTGGTGGTATAAGGTAAGTTACACGCATCCAGTGCACCTAGCACGAATATTCTCGTTACGCGTTAACTCGCTACGTAACTCAGTGCGTCTCTCTCCTACTGGGCTGGTTAGAACGAGACGCACTGTGTTACGTAGCGAGTAAACGCGTATCGAGAATATTCGTGCTAGGTGCACTGCATCCTGAGCTTAAATTTCATGAAGGCACAGTAGACCAATTGGATTTCAGCGTTCTTGTATAACCCGGCCGCTATGATTCATTGCTGTGACAATTAAGGATGTTTTGTGACAAATTGACGTTTATTGTCATACGTAAGATTTTACATTGACTCAGAAATTAATTGACTGCTCTTATAGTTTTTATTTGTGAACAATAAATTAGTAATTTTATTTACCGTTTCATTTTCTTATCTAAGGGATTCCCAGTGCCAGCGTAGTTAATCAAAGTGTTCTAGCTGTTGATTTCTAAGTTTTGTAAATTAAGTTTAATTGCCATACAAAGTTTGTACTGCAAACTCAGTTATTGTACCTAATGTCGTGTCAAGCGATACGTTATTGATAGTCCATCATTAGTCGGGATTTTCATGGGAATTAGGGGGTTTAATGGGGGATGAAACGATTTGAATAGACATGGGTTTGGCACTTGGAGGTGCGAGTGAGTTCTATTACACAATCAGCTTGAATCATTGTAAGTAGGTTAAATAAGAAAACCCGCCAATACGTCTCGGGGAACGCGTAGTGTAAAGTTCCGTAGCTTCCTGAATATACGTAAATTTGTTTAGAATAGAATAGAACCATTTATTTCAGGCTGCATAGGCCCATAAAAAAAATACCTTAGAGACTAACATACATATTTATAAAAAAAAAACATTGAAACATTAAAATTAGCACGTTACTTCGGCGACGTGTGTGTGGCGTGTGTGTGTGTGTGTGTGTGTGTGTGTGTATAGCCTACCTAGCTGTGATAGCTTTCCTTTTAATTTCGTTTTAAACACTACTACCGTGAATTTTTACGCAGTCTTACTTATTATTACGTATAGACAAAATACTCGAAACACATATAACATCCACGAATCGGGTTCATATTCATCATACAAACATTTAATTTTGCAATCGAAATTATTTATTTTTAAATTTTTTCGATTTTTCTTTTTGTATTTTTTTTACATTCAAATTAATTTTAAAATGCTATATAATGAATGACAACACAAAGAAAAATTAGGGTAATGGCAGGATTACAAAAAATATCAATAATGTAATGACCGTACAGACGAAACACATTGAAACATTCGCAGGGTATGGCAGCGGTAATGGTGCGGAAACTGGAATACGCAAGGCACGGAATGCTGATGTTGCAGGTTCTAATCCTGCCATTACCCTAATTTTTCTTTGTGTTGTCATTCATTATATAGCATTTTAAAATTTAATTTTGCCTCATGTGGGAATCGAACCCTCAAACTCTAGCTTTGCACTCCGGATCAAGAATGCAATCTACGTTAAAGTGGCATGTTTTTTAAAACTTATTTATTTCCGAGGCAACCCTAAAAAGTCCGCGTAATACATAACCGCGCTATATACATCTTGGTGGCAGTAAATTAATTAGGGAAGAAGGATTTTCCTCCGGAAAGATAAATGGCTTCTTTGGAGATAAAAAAATGGACCCTCAAGGCAGATAAATGAGTTTATTTAATGAAGTGTTATGAATTAGCCTTGTTACGTTTCAAATAGGTAATTAAATATTTTGTGAAGTTATCTATTTGTTAGTTGGGAAACGGATAGCTAAAGTGAATAATGTGACCATCATTTTGTGGTTGGTAGGACCGCGTGCAGGGTTCATCTGTATTGCTACCATTTTCTTGCTCGCTAATCCTGCCGCTAAGCAGCAGTGCTTGCACTGTTGGTGTGGAGTGCAAGACAGCCGGTAAAATTACTGGCACAAGAGGTATAGCGTCTTAACCCTCTGAGTTGGCAACGCATCTGCAAGCTCCTTGGAGTTGCAGATGTCTATGGGCGGTGGTGATCAGTTACCATCAGGTACTTCCTGTCATCATGTCTGACTTCCTTTTGTTTAAAAAAACAAACAAACCACTTGCAATTGCATTGTGATCTCCTGTCAGGCAAAGTGTGATCAAAGTAATTAATAGATTCAGGCGTTACTTTGCGGAGGTCCATATCAACAAACTGGAACAAATTACCTTGCTACTCCGCGAAACCAGTGCCGGGCTCGTGCAAAATAGCTGCGTCTGTGCGACACATATATGTTCATGCAAAAAAATGAAAGCGGAAGTGCGGAAGCGGAGTGGAAGTGGAAGCGGAGGAGGGTGGGTTTTTGCATGAACATATATGTGTCGCACAGACGCAGCTATTTTGCACGAGCCCGGCACTGGTTTCGCGGAGTAGCAAGGTAATTTGTTCCAGTTTGTGATCAAAGTGTCGAATGTTGTGTTCTACCGACAAATCAGGCTTTCGGTCAAAGTTCGAAAAGTCCGATGTCCGGTCCGAGCTGGTCTTGGAATTAGACTCGCCGCAGTGCAAATTGCTGCAACCACAGCACCAAACGGACCCAACTAATTGCACTTGAGCATTCCGGCTTAATTCCCATGTTCTAATGAATCTAATGTATGCAGAAGCGAGGCAGGTTTTCAATTCTATACATGTAGCGTAGATCTTCAATGAAACCAACCAATGGCCGAAACTGTTGTATATTTTATATATTTTTATGTAAAATCGCGTAACATTAGCTCGCGTACTTGATTGGCCCACGGCTTTCAAATTTCGAGCGTTCAAAAGACAAGAAAAACCGGCCAAGTGCGAGTTGAACTCGCGTGGAGAGGGTTCCGTACAATGCCAAAATCAAATGTTTTTGTTCAATTGTTAGAATTTTTGTAGGTTTTCCTGTAATTTACAAGCAATGAACTATAGATATTTTCTATTTTTTTCAAAAATTTAGGCCCAGTAGTTTCGGGGATCAAGGGGGGAATTTCGCCATTAACGAGGATAAAGTGAGCCTCTTTGGTGACTGGCGTCACCAAAGAGGCTGTAGATGCGACACCAACTCAGGGGGCTAAGATGGAATCGTGACAGTAACATCAACGACTATCTTGGTCTTCACGCTGGAACACAACAGTCCAAATACTCCGATGTTGCTTAAAGTGGCTTCAGGGGGATTCCACTCCGCACTGTAGGTACGCTCGACCGCCTTACCTATGGCATAGCCAAATCGCAGTAGGCTGTCGGCTTGCCGCGCGTACGCTCGCTTGCCCCTGCCGAGCTGCCGTGTGAAAACGAATGCCGCGCAACCCTAGCGTGTCACGAACTTTTTGAGCGTATTAATAAAGTTGGAATTCGTTTAATCGCGGTTGTAAAAGAGAAGTTTCTGGACTATTATTTATTCTGTGGCAGCTGGACCAAATAATACTGACTAGAGATCCTTAACTTGCCCCCACTACTGTCGTCCTTACCCCAGTGACCCAAACATGGCTAACCCAAGTGTAATTGATCTCTTACTGCGTCTCTACCAAACTAGAGTCATAAGTAAGGGAGAGATCTACTCATAGACAAAATAAACTTGGCTGGTCAAGTTAAGGCCACAGAAGATACATTTTTAAACCCATAATAGTGTTAATTTTGCAAAAAAAAACCAGTTTATAATTTCCCCTTTAAACGGCGACAAACATTTCACAAAGTAATTTAAAATGAAGTGTTCATAATTTCACAATCACTCTTAAAACAATGCTAAATCAATTATTAAAACGCTCATTTCAAATTTACGACGTCTGAAAGCAATAAAAATACCATTACTCAGCGATGTTACAGGCAATCAAACGATATTGTAGTAAATGTCTTCATCAATTACTGTTTTACGACGACTTTTGTTTCTATAACAGATAGCCATTGACATTGCAAAGGGATTCCGTCGATTTTGCACTTAAAAAGTTGTTTTGTTTAGAAATTACATGCTATTAAATATTAGGGATAAATGTCTCACACTCTCAAGTAGCGCACAAGCGTTATAAGAGTTATATAATAGCTGTGCAGATCGCCTCTTTACAGCTGGAGGATGGGACATACCTCGGAAGGCACTTTCTATCCAGCTTTGAGTTTTCTTCTAACAATGGCATACAATGGGCATTAACTTGACATGCACAAACACTGCACTTCAAAAAAATTGTCTAAAAGTTATTTTCGAGTTGTTGCGGTTTAATTGTCTTTTTATATTAAAAATCTTGCTGTGCACACGCTTGCTTCATTGGATTTCAAAATCTTCTCCATAGTTTTTCTTCGAGGTGCAGGGTGAGGGGGGAAGGATAGTGTTGCCAGAGTAATTGTATTGATGTATGGATGCGTTCAAAATGCGTGTAATGTGAAATAATAATTTACATTTTAAATATAAAATAATAGTAATTCTCAATAGCGCAGCCAACAGCTACTATATAGCTTTCATAGCGAGTAGCGTTTGGGCTCTTATTCATATCGTTAACCAACCTCTTTTAACCAAAATATGTTTTGTTCCTTTCATTCTAAAGCAAACGTCAGAAAGACAGATAAAGACGACACAATACATGTGTTAACAAATGAGTGTTTACTTAGCAAACAAGAATAAGAATAGTAGTCTTTTAGCTGATCCCGCTAATAGAGTTCTAAAACGAAATACTCAAAACTAACACCTTTAGTCAACCAAACTGAATTCTGAGCCACTGTAGAACATTGTCGAAATGAAGTAATCACTGTAATATTAAGGACTTACTATCTAAAGTCATTAGAGATAGTAATTGAGAAAAGGTTCTACAGTAGACCAGAGTTTAATTTGGTTGACTCTGTTACCCACAATAGCGCGCTTAGCTGCCAACAAGCAGCTGGCAGGCTGTATAAACATCGGAATGGGCATAGAAATCTACACTATATAGCATAATCCTACTAACAAACTGGAACAAATTACCTTGCTACTCCGCGAAACCAGTGCCGGGCTCGTGCAAAATAGCTGCGTCTGTGCGACACATATATGTTCATGCAAAAACCCACCCTCCTTCACTTCCACACGAAACAAAATTATATCACACAGACTCAACTACACACCACCACCACTAAACACTAAAACTACACGATCGACGCGCGTTTCGCCTCTATACGAGGCATCATGTGTCGCACAGACGCAGCTATTTTGCATGAGCCCGGCACTGGTTTCGCGGAGTAGCAAGGTAATTTGTTCCAGTTTGTTGATATGGACCTCCGCAAAGTAACGCCTGAATCTATTAATTATGATCCTACTACATTAAGTAAGATCCTAATGTACCATATGTTTTTGTAAATAAACGAATCATTCATTCATTCATTCATTCATTCATTTGACCCATTGTTTGTATGCATAATCACAATAGTATATTATTGCCCCAAGCTTCAACGTGTCCCTTCCTCGTGTAAGAGCATGTCGCACGCAAATCTCACGCCTGAAGCAGCTTACAGTGAATTAGACGCAATGGTGGCGCCATAGTGGCCATACATCAATTAGACAGCGCTAAGCGGGCGTTATTGGCAGCTGTAGCCTATACAACGGTTAGACAGGGCCTGATATTAAAGCAAAAAGTGTGTCATAGAAAATTACCGTGATATTCTGACTGCAACCTGGGGTTTTTTTTTTATACAACATAGGAAGGAAAACAAGCAAGTGGGTCACCTGATGGTAAGTGATCACCACCGCCTATAGACACCTGCAACAACAAAGAGAGTGCAGATGCGTTGCCAACCCAGAGGGCTAAGATGGAATACCTCTTGTGTCAGTAATTACACCGGCTGTGTATTGTAGATGGTATTTTTGGTTTTCGTAGACCAATTTAGTCTTTCTTTTTTTTTGTAGTGTAGACTTAGTGACAGCTTTATTGCACTGACTAACCTCAAATTATAAAATGTATTAAATACCAATCGACTCTATCCATTCCAAGTGCACTATAGTGGTAACATCATAAATTGTCCTGTTATCGCTTTCCGGGCCACTTGACGCGGCGCGATCGTTCGAGGGACAATTGTGGCCAGCCCCAAACGTTAGTGGCCATTTTATTATGGCTCCACTATAGTTCGGAGTGTAAAATGGCGGCTCTACGATAGGTTATGGGTAGTGTCCGACCGAAATTTCGGTTTCGGTTTCGGTTTCGGCCAGTTTCGGCCAAAAAATTAAGTTTCGGCCCGAGTTTCGGTTTCGGCCAAAAACGGCCGAACCTTTCGGCCGCGCCGAAACTTACAACATCGTACCTTCGGGTCGCGCTCGGCTAACGTCGGGCGCGCTCGGCACGGCTGGCAATATGGCGTCGCTCGCCTGACTCCGCCGGCAACTACACTCGGCGTCAAAAAAATCGCACCTTTTGTAATTTTGACTTTAAGGGAATATAGCTCTTAACTTATTTATTGTACCCTATCAGTATTAGTATCATTTGAAAGCACAATTAATGACCTTTAAAAACAAGGATCGTTCTTTGCCATACTAACAATGACCACGAAATGTTGGCGTCTTAAAAAAAAAGTGCTGAAATACTCATTAGTGGGATCACTAATTGTGCCACCCTGGATACGTATAAAAGTGGGGGTAACGATGAATTATGGGTCATTTACTATCCAGACATCACAGAGGTCACACCTGAACAGCTCCAGTAAGAAAAAACGAAAAAAAGAAGCAGCTCAAGTGGTAGCACTACTGCAATCAGGACTACGGCAGGCTGGTGTTGCTCGGTAACTCAACTTAAGCCGTTTTCGGGTGGCTCGAGTATACCAGCAGTTCCAGGAGACTGGAGGCTACATCAGAAAGCATGGATCCGGGAGACGACGTTGCACTTCCGTCAGGGACGACCGCTATATTGTGTCGACGTCATTGCGGAGTCGATTCTCCAATGCTGTTGAACTGCAACAGCAGCTCCGAACAGCTCGGAGGACGTCGATGAGCGTCTCTACAATCAGGAGAAGGCTACGAGAGAAAAAAATGCTGCCCCGTAGGGCTGCTACGAGCCCGCAATTGACAGCAGAGCATAGGCGAATCAGACTTCAGTTTGCCCGAGACCACGTGGATTGGACGTTTGACCAATGGAAGTCTGTCCTCTTCTCCGACGAGACGAGAGTGTGCCTTTTCTGCAATGATAGGCGTAGAAGAGTGTACAGGAGGCAGGGGTAACGGTTCTCACAAGTCTGCATTGAAGAGACCGCCAGTTACGGAGGAGGATCCTGCATGTTTTGGGGCGGTATTTCAACCCAGGGCAAAACCGGTCTTGTGTGCGTCTCCTGCATTGGAGGTGGACGTGGCCAGGGGTCCCTGAATGCTCATCGCTACATCACAGAGATCCTGGACGACCATGTGGTCCCATATGCTGGTTTTGTCGGGCCTGAATTCACATGTATGCACGACAACGCCCACTGCCACACGGCGTTGATCGTTCGGGACTATCTGGATCAGGTTGGGATCTCTGTGATGCAGTGGCCAGCGAGAAGTCCTGACCTGAATCCCATAGAGCACCTTTGGGATGACCTGAAACGGCGGGTGAGATCTCGTGATACTGCCCCTGCCACCATTGAACAGCTTCGGGACGCCGTCATCGAGGAGTGGAATGACATCCCTCAAGAACGTGTCGTGACATTAGTGAGGTCAATGAAGGATCGCATGGAGGCTGTAATTAGGGCTAGGGGAGGCAACACTAGGTAAGTTTGCACTAGAAAATTGGACGTTTAAATGGTTGTAGGTTTATGATTCCTATTTGCGAATGTATGTAGTATGCGGTAGAGATGTGCCAACTCGGAAGAAACGTGACTTGAATTCACTCGAATACGTAACTTGAATTTGTATGACGAATGAGTAAATGATGAGCAGCGGGGGGAAGGGGGGGTGTTACAAAGCTGGACATGTGATCCGAGCGGCAGTTTTATGAGGCATCATCAGCGTCACTAAACTTAGTAGATATAGCATTAATCGAGTTAGAAAATTTTCAAATCGATTAACTCGAGCTTAGTGCAACTCCAGTTGACTATTGCGGCATATTGTTTCAATTTGTTGATATGGTCCTCCGCAAAGTAACGCGTAAATCTATTAATTTTTTTTTTCGGGACAGGTAACACCAATTGACCTAGTTCTAAGGTAAGCAACTAAAGCTGCTTGTGTTATGAGTACTTATAACGGATTTACATACTTATATAGATAAATATCGTCGCTTCCAAGGCAAAGTCGCTTATCTCCATATCGGCTACTTTACAGGAGAGCATTTTAAAGTTTTTATTTTTAGAAAAAAAATCGTAACATCGCTCTCCATTGATCGATTTTGAATCAACCAAGACCTGTTTAAAGCTTGATTTATTTGCTATTTTTAAACGTAATTAGTGATTGAATTATCCTGTTAGTTTGGGAGATAAGTGTCACTTAGGCGAATTTGCCTCCTTACCTTCAAAATATGAAGCCGGGCAAAATAGCTTATCTCCAAAGAATTTAATGGATACAAAATTCCCTATTGCTAAACCACCATCCGTCACGTGTCATATTTGCTAATTGTCTCTTAGTGAGTTGTTATCAGTCAGTCAAATTGTCTTACGGTAAGAATGTGTAAAATGGTACTATTTTAATGCATTTAAATTTATTTTTTACTAGGTTTTAAAAGAACAGAAAAGGGAGTTTGGGATAAAAATGAACACTATTAGTATTTATGACTAGTGGGTAGAATATATACACGTTGAATCATGTTATTTTAAGAAAAGATATGAAGTATCTTTTTTTGGTTTTCTTCTGTAATCTGTATCTTGCAAGGTTTCTTGTACTTTGTCAGAGCGCAATATTGTTTTATAATCGTTTTGATAACATTCACAAAGTGCACATTTTCTGAGATCTTGATACTTTTTAAATAAAATAAATAGGTTAAACTAACCTTATAAGCTTGATTTGGTTCAATAATTTTCAATTTAAAAACATTTATTTCCTCTTCTTTAACATTTGACCTCATTGAGTACTTAAAATTTTTTTTAGTACTTATATATAGTTAGTATAATTAAATTAAATTAAAAACACTCACGTTACATGGTTTAGGATGCTTGCTGGCCATACTAAACACTCCAGGCTATTGTGACGGAGTCCCAATTAATGTATTTTGTGTACTTTCTCAATAACTGAATGCATTGAGTCCGTATTATACGTACCTACATATACGTGTGACCAGACAACAAATCATCATCATCATCATCTCAGCCACAAGAAGTCCTCTGTTGAACATAGGCCTCTTCCATGCAACCAGCGCCTTACTGCCACCTATATGAGGTCATCGGATCATCTTGTAGCTGGTCGTTCTACGCTGCGCTTGCCAATACGCAGCTGCTATTCGAGAACGTTTCGACCCTATTGGCCATGAGTTCGCTGTGCTATGTGCCCTGCCCACTGCCACTTCAACTTGCTAATCTGCTGGGCTACATCGGATACTTAGGTTCGTCTGCGGATCTCCTCATTTCTGATTCGAAGAAACGTAGAAACTTCAAGCGTAGCCCTCTCCATAGCTCGTTGCGTAATTTTGAGCTTTCTTATAAGGACCATAGTAAGCGGCCACGTTTCAGTGCCTCAAGTCATTATTGGTAACACACATTGATCATACACTCTCGACTTCACACACGACACAATATACCTCATTGGACGACAAGACATTTCGCAGTTTCCCGAACGCTGCCCAGCCTCTTGATTAACCTCTTTCTCGAAGTTGGACCTGCCTAGTCTGGACTGTTTGTCCCAGGTAGACGTATTCGTCAACAACTTTGGTAGTTGAGTTTCCTACTGCTATTGGGATGGGCACCACATGAACATTCGACATGACTTTCGTTTTATCCATATTCATCTTAAGGCCCACCTGTTATAGCCCGATTGAGGTTTTCGAGCATCGTGTCGAAGTCTTTCGAAGGTCTTCCATCGACTCTGCCATGACTGCTATATCGTCGGCAAACCGAAGGTGAGTGATGTACTCGCCGTTGATCAAAATCAATGGCATGTTATACTCCTTGGTCTCCTGTATAACTTCCCGTAGCGTGTGGATGTGGTCTATGGTACTGAAGCCTTTTCGGAAACCAACTTGTTCGGGAGGCTGGAAGTCATCAAACCTGCCTTCGAGACTATTCGTGATGACCCTGGAAAACAGCTTATAAACATGGCTCAGAAGCGAGATGGGGCTATAGTTCTTCAGAAAAGGATACTTTTCTCATTGTACCTCCGAGCACCACGGAATTAAAAAGTTTCTGAAGGACTCTAAGTACCGGTGTTCCACCCGCTTTCAGAAGCTCTGATGTGATTCCGTCTTCGCCCGGCGCCTTGTTGTTTTTAAGCTGTTTCAGGGCCATCCTAATCTCGTACAGGCTGATCTCCGGAATATCTTCGGTATAGTGTCGGGTCAGCTTGGCCCTTGGACCTTTGCCCAGGCTGCTAACAGGTTTTGAGACAGAGGTGTATATCTGTCCCTAGAACCTCTTAACCTCTCTCAGCACCTCTGCTTTGGTCGACGCTATACTACCGTCCTTCAGCTTTGTCAGCTGGCTCTGCCCAATAGACAAGTTTTAACGAACACTTTGGTAACATATAAGAAATATTCAAATTATTATATTAAAATGCGAATGATAACACAAAGAAAAATTAGGGTAATGGCAGGACTTGAACCTGCAACATTAGCATTAGCCAAGGCACGGAACGGCAAGGCACGGTTACCCTATATTTTTCTTTGTGTAGTCATTCGCATTTTAATTTAATAATTAGAATGTTAAAAACATTTACAATAAAAATCTAAAGAAATTTCGGTTACAAATATTTAGATAACAAATACATAGTTAACTTTAATCGTAGTCTGTCTGTCAGTCAGTCTGTCACAGCCAATTTGCTCCGAACCTACTGGACCAAATTTGGTAGGATGGTGTAATCCTATGACCCAAACACAGATATGCAAAGTAAATAATTTTTTTTTTTAAATAAGGGTATTTTGGGGGAAAAATTAGGAAATAAAAAACAAAGTTTTGTAAACCTTACTTTTTTGACGATTTGTAATATATTTTATTATTATTACAAAATAAATAGTTTTGATTTTATTAATGAAAGAGGACGATAATTGACCCCCCTCCCCGCCCTTATCTCCGAAACTACTGAGCCTAAAATTTTGAATAAAAGTACAAAATGTAATTCGTTGCTTGTAAGTTACAGGAAAACCTACAAGAATTCTATCAATTGAAAATAAAGTGGTAAACTCAATATAATACGTTCACTGTTCACTTTAAACAACCATTGGAAGTATGAGTTTACTCCTCAAATTTGAATATACTTCTAAAGTAATACTAAATTGTTACGTTTCATTTTACTAAACTCACTTATATTTCGGACCAATTTAACTAAGATGACATTTTACGGTACAAAACATTGTTTCAAAATGTCTAAAATACCAGAAAAATTTCTAGCGGCGTAAGTAATAATCACTGAAATACATTAATTGGATGTTATCAGTCAATCCAATCGACTAAATTACGTTCTGGCTGCGCTAACGCGTAAAGCTATTTTGCTGAAGCGCCATCATTTTAAATTTGATCGTGAGCTAAAACTGCTAAAGCGCCGCTGGTACTTAAGGAAGCAAATTGAAATATAGCTAACGTCCTTTTTAAAACCAAATTAATTACGGAAAAATGTCTAAAGCGACATAGTTGTGAAAAAGGCGGGTTTTAGGGTCTTTCAGACAAAAGGTCTCAAAAATTTCGCCAAATTTTGCTTCGCTGAAGCGCCAAAAAAATGCTCAGATTGCTTTGAAACCTAGACAGATCGACGCAGAAAAATCAGCTGATTCCAAATATACCAATAACTCAATTTCGCCAAAATGGCGCTTCAGCGACTTTGCCTTGGAAGCGACGATATGTACTTAAATAGGTACATTTAACATACAAGACTCGGGTACAAACTACAAACATTCGTATTTACACTTGCCTATCCGGCGCCGTCTAAATTATCCTATTAACAATGAATGTCAAATTAATTAAGTAATTAGCGATCGACCAGCATATCAGCAACACGTTCTTGTAACATCTCATCAGGCAATAATAGCTTTTAAACTAATAATTTCGTTTGCTAAACTTCCTAACTCGTGCAAGGTGGCCAGGTCTTAAAACCGAACAGCCGGACAGACCAGATAATTTTGCCGGACATTTGGCTAAAAATGGCCGGACAGCCTTAATTACTTATTATGGTTTTTTGTCTTAGCTTTATAACACCTAGTAGGTAAGTTTAAGTGCAACAAAAAAGGGTAAAAAGTTTTTGTACCGTGTCGCTGGTGATGATAGTGATGTCGCAGGTAAGCCGTGAACAACGAACGTGATGGGTCAAATGCAAAAGACCTACATAACAAAAGACAGACAGTCCGGACACCATCTTACTTGGACACGCCTCCAAAAAGCCTCACATAATATGGTTAGGCCGGACACCAGCTAACTTGCCCGGACACGCGTCCAAAAAGCCTAACAAAAGACGGACAGGCGGGACACCATCTGACTTGCCCGGACACGCGTCCAAAAAGCCTAGCAAAAGACGGACAGGCCGGACACCGTCGAATTTGCCCGGACATGCATACAAAAAGCCTGACTATCGCACCCTTAGAATTAAAGCGACTCAATTCTGAATATGATATTACCCAAAATTAAACCCTATGTCTTTTAATTAAGGTGATATTTTGGGACGTGTATTATTCAGAAATGGGTCACTTTAATTCTAAGCGTGCGCTATGTCTAGCTTTATCCGGACGCCTGGCAACACTACTCGTGCTACTAACATTTCCCATTCCTAGACCATTAAGCTAATATTAAGTAAGTATAGATTACAGATTCTCAGAGTCTAGACTAAGTTTGAAACTATTCAAAGTTTGGCTGGAAAACGTTTTCCCTTAGCTCTGATATTGGAATCTTAAGATATGAGTATCTTATCTTGTGATGTAAGTCATTTAAGTCGTGTGCTATAAATATGCTGAAACTATTTGGTTTAAGTTTCGGAATTGTCTTACTCAGAAGAATAGGTCATCATCATCATCATCATCATTTTAGCCGAAAGACGTCCACTGCTGGACATAGGCCTCTCCCAAGAATCGCGACAACGACCGAGCTTGTGCTGCTTGCATCCAGCGGGCTCCCGCAACGATCACCAGGTCATCGGTCCACCTTGTGGCGGGTCTGCCCACGCTGCGTCTTTCGGTACGCGGCCGCCACTCAAGAACTTAAGAAGAATAGGTAGTCATCGTGAAAGAGATGTTACACCTTTTCAAATTAATGCAATGGAATAAGGTTAAAAAAGTTGGAAACACCTCTTTGACGTCAAACGTACGACGGCAATAAACTTAGCTCACCATTTTAAAGAGGGAACTGCGGGGCTATTCTCGGTTTATGCGAGATGCATCTCGCACGAAAACAACTGTCAATTCCCTTGGAAATCTGTCACTTTTTGACGGATCTCGCACGTGAGATGCATCTCGCATGAACCGAGAATTTGGGTCCTGAGAGAAATTGTCTATGCCCGAAAGGGATTAGGTAACTTCATAGTGCAAACTTCATGCCAGATGCCTCTCTTTTGGAAAAAATACAGTCTCTCTCAGCTTCGTCTGATGTGTGCTCATAATATTATTATGAGCACACATCACATGAGACACACATCGCACGCTTAGAATTAAAGTGACCCATTTCTGAATAATACACGTTCCAAAATATCACCTTAATTAAAAGACATAGGGTATAATTTTGGGAAATATCAGATTCAGAATTGAGTCGCTTTAATTCTAAGGGTGCGACATAATTATGTCTTCGTTTGTTGGTACCCAAAGATTAGGTATCTGTTGTCTTTCGTTGGCTGAGCCTTGTCACTAAAGGTACTTGTTTTTTTGTGGTACGCCTATAATAAAGAATATTTGTTGTTTGTTTTTGTTGTAACAAAAAATATTTAGTTTAGCTCCCAACATAATAGTTTTACTCGCAATACAGTTTTGATTTTTGTCTAATAATAAAAAAATCCTGTGATTAACATTACACTACCGCTACGCACGCAACTTCTGCGAGGCGAGTCTCGGCTCATGCGAGATTTATCTCGCACGAAAACAACTGTCAAATCCCTTTGAAATTGTCACTTTTCACGTAAAATGAATCTCTCATGAACTGAGAACTGGGGTCCTAGCGGCTGTCCTGTCATTCTCTACGTGCAACAGCGGCGCTCGACGCCGGAGCATCGCCCTGTCTTGCTCTGACGCGAGCACGAGTGAGCAAGACAGAGCTATGCCTCGACGTAATTCGACCCTTATGTTTTTAGAATAACTGGATCGCCGGCCGCATGCGCTGCGCAGAAAGAATGAATGAATGAGTATTGGAGTTTGTTTGTAATGTGTTGCCAACGGTACAAAAAAATATCCCCATAGCCTGATTTGTATTTATTACGTATGGTTACTTTAAAGTTTTAATTAGTTGGTAAGCATTTTTTATGCGTCTTTAAAAAGACAAAAGCCTAAAAAAACTATAATTTTTTTTCTCAATAGAAAGATTTGTTGAACGTAAATGAAGAACACAAATTTTAAGAAAACGGCCCCTATAAGAAGATTTTAGGCTGTTATTTGGTTTTTTACTGATTTGGATGGGAATGAACACATTGCAAAGTGAATGCTTCTAAAACATGAAAAATAGGTACTAGCAAATTCCCTGAAAAAAAAACTAATAATATCTTTGTAAGTATTAGCTACTTAACTTACACGTAACGTATTATTCAACATATATTTTTTATTTTGCTTTCAAATAAAGTTTTTAACTGAGTCAGGAAATAAAACTATCATTAATAAATACTTAGTGGTACTAACATTATTTTAGAAAATAGAATGGAATCAAGGGAATAAAGCAAAACAGTTCAAATAGAGAATAAACAACTTTTTATTAGGTGCTTTCTTATATTAATGTTCTTAAGGCAATATAGTTACTCGATCACAGCATCAATAGAAAACTAATTATTTACTTAACCAACTTGAATAATCATGAAAACAGCGGTAACAATAACTTAACTAGCAACACTCAACCTCTAATCGACCGCTTACAACTATCTTATCGTATACCGGTGGATAAAATTGGAACTAACGTTCCTGTATACCAGAATACGTGTTACGCGCGACTACAGCGCCACTGCGATCGGCACAAGTTAAATTTGTAGAGCATTCCGCTGCGAGCGCTGTTGTCAGGTAAAATTTTTGAACGGCGTGGCAACAGCGCGTGGCTTATAGCGCGGGAGCGAAAGAGAGGACAGTTGTGACTTCGCAGCTGGCCGGCGCCCGCGCTACGCTCCGCATCTCGCTTGTTCACAAATACAGGATATAATAATAGTAGGGTGACAAGGCGGGAACTATTTATTTCTACAAATCTGCAAGTAATTTCGTCTTTTCTTTGATTTTGTGACTTCAACTTTTTATTTATTGTGACAATTTCTTGAGTTCTTTTTTCCTAAACTCGGAATTATGTATATTTCTTCTGCTTACCAGCCCTGCTACCATCCTCCAGATCAGAAACTTTACTATTGTTATTGTCCTTAACTATTTGCTTTTTAAGTTTATCATTCTTTTCAAATCGATTGTTAGCACTCAGTCTACAAGACGTACAAGTGACATTTAAAACGTCAAGAGATATATCTTGTTTCATTAACCTATCGGAACAAAACAAATGCACATTTCTATTACAGTTCATGCAAATATAGGGCTTACTGATAAGGGTTTTGCATATGTGGCATTTTGTATTTATGGGTTTCGGCACTTCTTTTCTGTTATGTTTATGTTTGATACTTGAATTAGAAGACGAAGCTATTTCAGGCTGTGTCACAGGGACAGTTTCACTGGTTACAGTATCTGAAGGTTTTCCTGCAATTGCAGCTACTGACTGCAAAACTTTGACAGGTGCCTTGTTCTGCGGTTTCATAATTATTGTAGTAGGAATGTCGAAGTTTTCTTCAGTTTTTTTGGGCTGTGCTACTGGTTGCAAAGCATTACTTGGTGCAATCTCCATAAGCGGTTTCATAGTGATTGTTGTAAGAATATCACCGTTTTCATCCGTTATTTCAGCCACTTCGCTATTTAATGAATCTTTGTCTTCGTCCGAATCATTTATCACTTCCGGTTCGACGTCAACAGAATCTTTTGAGTCACCGCCGTTGTTTAGACTGGAAGCTTTATTTTTTGGCTCCAGTGGCTTATGAGTTTTGTCATCTTTCTGTTTCTGTTGTAATTTCACCCACGGTTTCAATTTAAAAACGGATTGGTATGGCGATTTATGATCACAAATAACCGTGCAATTACTCTCCCATTGCGTCACATAGCACCCCATCGCCCAGTTTTTACTACCCGACTCTTCCTGCCATGTCTTAAGCATTTTTTTAACTTCTATTGCCCCAATCTCAGGCAGCTTTACCGGTATCACCAAAGGTATATTGAATTGTTCATACGCTGCATTTATTACGCCTACAACCTTACCAAAAAACGATTTGTTATAGGTCTCCAATTTTTCTGGAGGGCCAAAGTCAAGAAAAATCTTTAGAAGTTCCATTGCTACTTCGTTTTCTGTATTGGTTACTAAAGGCCGTAAAAGAATGTACTTTGTAAATCTGTCTGAGTATAAGAGTATGTATTTGAACTGATTATCAGGCTCTAAAGTCATGTCAATTATACTTACTTGGCCTCTAGAATGAAAAATTGGTGGTATTTTATTATCTGCTCTACGTCTATATTCTGTGTTCTTACTCGTCAGACACACATTGCATAAGGCGAGCATGAAATCGATGCTCGTTTTTGGGACACTGTATTTCAGTCTAAGAGTTTTCATGATTCTCTCGTGTCCCCCGTGTTCTGTTTTTAAATGTGTGTCCGCTATGATATCAAAACAATCTTCAGCTCCTAAAACTTGTATCACGCGATCCTCTTGGTTTTTCCTTTTAAAAATCAACATTTCCTCACCACTTTCTGCGTAGTAAAGTTCATATTTGTCCATTATCCTATATTTAGCGTGTTTTGAAGGGTGTCCGATTTGCTGCAAATAATGGCCCTCTTTTATGACCGATTTTATTTTGTCCACGATTTTTCTGGTCCACGGGGCGTGCACGGCTAACGTTCTGTTTAAGTAATACATTTCTATTTGACGCATGTATTTGGTTTTAACTCCTTCGTAGTCGAATTCGGTTTCCACTTGCGCGGTTGGCGACGTGCACGGCAGGGCGGCCATTTTGAATGGAACGCGTGGTTCAACTGAACGCAGGAATGAACGGAGCATGGAGCGACGCGGGTCTCACACGGTTGCCGCGGCCCCGCTACCCGCGCTCTGCGAAAGCGAGACGGATTATGCTTACGCGCCGAGAGCGAGTAAGAACGGCAGCGTTGTGGCCCGAATAGGCGTTTCGCTGAATCGGCCGGCGAGGCGAGACTACTATGCCTTACCAAGGTCATGCGTCGTAACTAAAATATTACGTAGAGTTATAACATTCTAATTCCATTGCGTGTAAAGTGTTCATTATTTCGTTGCTGCGTGTTTTAAAAGCGCATTGGACATTGTTCTAGTTAAACGGTTTAAGTAGAACGAGTTATTAGGTAACAGCGTGTTTGCGATGAAGTGGGGTACTTTTTTAAGGTATGGCATGACGCGACGCGCGCGTGATAGATAGTGAATGTTAACAATAAAACGCTATTGACTTATTATTAAATATAGTCTATAAGTACCTCTTTATTAGTTAATGTAGATTAGGTAGGTACTTACTTAAGTTGTTAATGTCAAAAGCGTACCCGGAACGAAAAAATA
Organism: Ditula angustiorana; assembly: GCA_963691745.1. Lineage (NCBI taxonomy): Eukaryota > Metazoa > Arthropoda > Insecta > Lepidoptera > Tortricidae > Ditula > Ditula angustiorana. Next base: position 7,272,479 of record OY829495.1, read on the forward strand.
TAAATAAATAAGTACCTACGTACGGAAATACAGGTCGACATTGAGAACATGCTCCGTTTTTTTACCTGACTGCGCGACGCAAAGGAGGGTAATGTGTTTACCAGCCTACAAATGTATGTTTGTTCCTTTGTGGCGATCTAGAGCCCAAACGCGTGGGCCGATTTTGATGATTCTTACTGACAGTCAGCCTCAGCAGCTAAACACTTAAGAACCTTGTCGTAGTAACGTATGAAATCAGAGTTGCTCGAATTTGTCACATTATTGACAGCGACAAGGTACTAAAATGTTCAGCTACTTCTCAGGCTGACCGTATGCGCTTGCACGGGACTTGTAAATGAAATAGGAAGGCAAACAAGCAAGTGGTTCACCTGATGGTAAGTGATCACCACCGCCTATAGACACCCGCAACACAAAGGAGATTGCAGATGCGACAAAAACCCAATTCTTGGTCCACGCGAGATTAATCTCACATTCGAGATATATGACAAAAAGAACAGATTTCTCAAAGATTTGAATCCGCTGGAGTGAATAAGCATTAAATCGCCCGAGAGGCGTAAAAGCTTTAAACATTGTTTGTTTATCGTCCGTCCGTCCGTGCGTCTGTATGTCTATTATTTTGCATTTATTTGGTAAACTGGCCGTGACTAACGCATCGATCATTAATTTAAATCCGACATCTAACTGAGTGATAAAAAGTAGATGAATCTTATTTTTTTTATATAAAAAAAGAAACAAACAAGCAAACGGGTCACTGAAAATAAGTAATTACACACCTCAAGAGAATCGCTGAACCGTTGCCCAACTTCTCATACCGTACGCAATGCGTGTTGCAAGCTACATTATACCCTATTTATAAACGAAAGCAGTATTAAATCCTTCTAACCTATTGCTACAATGTTTTTATAGGCGTCCTACTAACACTTCATTAGACATTCATAATACCATTGGTATTCAAACATCCTCACTGCACACTTAATTAATTTAGCATTGCAAATTCCAAAAATAATGTAAAGTTATTCATGGTCTGAATAACATTGAAGCTAATTGCATTAGTTTACTTTAGAGTAATACCTAAGAGAAAGTTTCTCTGAGAGCCAGTTGCTGGTGGCACTGACGCGGCATCCGTCGTTTGAGCGACACACGAAAACTGCATATTTACAAAACTCACACACGTAGAGCGCCGCGCGCGCACACACATAACTTTCTAACTAGCCCGTACCTAGAGGGCCGTATCTACCATATGGCTTTTTGGGCTTCAGCCCAGGGCCCCTTGGATCCACAGGCCCCCCAGCTAAGTCAAGTCAAAGTAAAAAAATCCATAATTTTATTTACTTTGAGTTAGAGTCCGACCGAAACTGGTTTTCCGGCCTAAACCGAAACCGAAACCGATAATTCAGCCGTGGTTTCAGTTTCGGCCGAAACCGTAAATGAAACCGAAACTCACGTGGTCAAGCATAAAATTCCTTAAAATACTGAAATTTGGTGCATTTTACCCATTATTCTACTAAGTTGTGTAGCTATCCGAACGGCGCACGACAATTCCCGAACAGGGCCGCCAGCGTCCGCCAAAGCGTTGCCGCGTGAAACGAAGTTAGGCGAGCGTGCACGACAACTTCCGAAATCAGTTTCGGTTTCGGCAAAAGTTTCGGTCAATTTTGGCCGAAACCAAAACTGCCGCCGAAACTTGATTTTTAGCCGAAACCGAAACCGAAACCGAACTTTCGGTCGGACTCTGCTTTGAGTTATTAGGTGGGCCCCTAAATAGTATTAGCCCAGGGCCCCCAAAACTCGCGGTCCGGTCCTGGCCCATAGCACGAATCTTTTCGATAAGCGTTAACTCAGTGCGTCTCTCTCCTACTGGGCTAGTTAGAAAGAGACGCACTGAGTTACATAGCGAGCTAACGCGTATCGAGAAGATTCGAGCAAGGTAGACTGTAAAATAACGCCTGAATTCATTCACTAGCAAAGTTTTTGTCAAACCTGGTTACTATTTGATTCATAAAAGAAAAGAGACTTAAAAGTTACAACCTATACCTCCTCCCTAAGGCCTAAGAGCGTCTGCTACGTGGCGCGGGTGCACAGGGCGGGTGCACGCCTATCTAACAAATAGTATGAGTCCGCACCCGCGCTAGTTAGCGGACGCTCTCATACGATTTTTCTATAGTCGTGCACCGGCTCCGTGCGCCCGCGCGACCTAGCGGAGGGCCTAAGGCATAATAGTTATAGACCTTTCTCAAAGTACGACTGCGTACTCAAGATCGCATTTGACATTTCGTTTCTATAGAAATGAAACGTCGAATTTGATCTTTGCGTACACGGTCGTACAGTCAGCCTCAGAAATAGTACCGTAGCCATCCAGGGACAGTGCGGGATTAGCCACGTTGCAAGAGTAGCAAATGCTACGGGCCTAATAACGCCTAACGCCTATCTGACTGTAAAAAAAAAACTTAAGATCCTAAAGCAAAAATAAAATTAACAATAACAAATAAAATACAATTAAGTAAAATATAATTGAAATGTCAATCAGACTATAAATGTTATCTATATATATAAAATTCAAAGTCCTGACTGACTGACTGACTGACTGACTGACTGATATATCAGCGCACAGCCCAAACCGCTGGACCTAGAGACTTGAAATTTTGCACATAGATACCTTATATAGTGTAGGCATCCACTAAGAAAGGATTTTTGGAAATTCCACCCCTAAGGGGGTAAATTAGGGGATGAAAGTTTGTATGAAAGTCCGTTAGTTTTGAAGTTAGGATCTTGAAATTTTGTTGTTAGGCTTACGTAAAAAAAATAATTTATACGGGTCTCAGTGTTTTTGATAATTCCACCCCTGAAGGGGTGAAAAGGGGGATAAAGTTGTGTATGGAAAGGCCTACATTTTATGAAGTTATAAAAATGAAAATTTGTATTAGAACTACTGATCATAAATAGCTTATAAGTATTATAACGTATTTCAGGATTTTTTGCATTTTTACATTTAAAGGGGGAAAAGCGGGGGTGAAAGTTTGAAAGGACATATTGATTATTTTTAATAGGAGCTTGTTATTTTGAAATACAGCTACTTATCATAAATAAATAATGACGCGTTTTTGGATTTTCAAATTTCTAGGGGGAAACGGGGAGTAAAAGTTTGTATGGATAGAGGTATCGGGTTTTTAATAGGAACTTGAAATTTTGAATTTAGATACTTATCAAAAATAAATAATTATGTGTTTCAGGGTTTTATGACTATCGAATTTTAGAGGTGGGAAACGGGGGTGAAACTTTGTATGGAGGGGAGGTATCGGTTTATTCAAAAATAAGAACTTCAAAATGATTGTTTGAATAGGGTATTTGGATTTTTACATTGGAAGGGGGCAAAACGGACGGTGAAAATATGAGAGAGACTGAGAGCATTTATAAGTTTTTTGATTCTAAAAAAAAAGACATTTGTTTTCTGTAGGCCACGCGGGCGCAGCCGCGGGCAGGAGATAGTTATAAATAAATAATGAGATATTTCAGAGATTTTAGATTTTTAATTTGAAGGGGTAACACGGGGAGGGGGGAGGGGGTTAAAACTTTATATGGAGGTATGGAGGTTTTTTCGAAGATATAAAGTTGGAAGACTTTAAGGGATGACAGTTAATGTTACGAAAACGAAAGTAATGGTGTAAGAGAAGAATGAAGAGGTTTCTGAATGTGTAATAAAGATTGGTAATGAAAGAGTTGAACAAGTGAAAGAGTTTGTGTACTAGGTAGTATGTTTACTAGGGATGGAAAGCACAATGAAGACATTGAAAAGAGAGTGAAAGCGGGAAATTGGGAGCTCTGCGTGCTTTTGTGAGCAGCCAGAATGTCGCATCCAGCAACGTGAACAGCCAAACGTGCCTTTTACGACGTTCGGCTGTTCACGATGCTGTGTTAGTTTCCACGTTGATGTATGGAAACGAAAGCTGGGTTTGCGAGAAGAAGCATAGGAGTAGAATAAATGCCGTGGAGATGCGTTCTCTGCGTAGTATGAGTGGGATCAAGCTGACTGAGAGACTGAGAAATGGTGTTATAAGAGAGAGGTAAGGTCTTAAAAAGGTGTAGTGACTAGAATAGAGAAACGAATGTAACGTTGGTTTGGGCATGTTGAACGAATGGATGAAAGGCAATTATGTTAGCAAATTTATGAAGGTGATGTGACTGACAAATTTGTGATGTCCTGAAGACAGGTCAAACCAGAAGTACACGGAACCGCCGAGCATACATGAAGAGAGGAATGTGTGTGGAGGGAGCGAGGGAATATGCCAAGACCAGGGCAAATGACGTTCTGTGGCCTCTGCCTACCCCAAAGGGAAACAGGCGTGAGCTTATAATAATAATAATAAAAATAAACTTGAAAATTAGAATTGCAGCTGCTCATCATAAATAAATAACGATGTTTCGGGGTTTTCGGATTTAGATGTCATTTGTTTTCTGTAGGCCACGCGGGCGAAGCCGCGGGCAGAAGCTAGTTTAATATAAAATGTAACATTATAATAATTATGCACATGATATGAATAATTAATTTAAGAATGTAATGTAATGATATCGGAAACTAATCGCATGTTAATGTTAGGATCCTTTTTTACTACCTTCTACTTTGCAATGCCCTGCCAGGGTTACCATTTAACCTTTACTTGATGTTTAAGACCTCGAATACTTATGTAATGTGTTTATGGTGTGCAAATAAATTAATATGAATATGAATGAAGCAAACCAAGGGCCTCTTGACAGAATTAGCTACAGGCCCCGCGCTAGCTTAATCCGGCACTGTCCAGGGACTAGGCAGTGCCACGCCCTAGGGCCCTCAGCTCCGTCTAACTCTAGCTGTCCTACTCGCAAATATTCTCCGACCACTAGAACGACATAAGGTCAAGGTGGCCAGATACGTCATAGAGGTAGTAATACTCAGGGCCGAACCGTGAGTTTTGGGGGCCCTGGGCTAATATTACTTAGGGGCCCACCTAATTACTCAAAGTAAATAAAATTATTTATTTTTTCACATTATCGTCTATTTTTGACTGAGTTTGGGGCCCCTTGAATCCACGGGGCCCTGGGCTGTAGCTCAAAAAGCCATATGGTAGGGTAATACTGTACAGTCAAGGAAATTGAAACACGTACCACCGTAGAACCTAGTCGAAGAGACATACGCATGACATTTGTATGACATAGCCTGACGTTAAACGCATCGCGTCATTGCGATAGGGTTCTACGTGAATATATTTCCCCTACTGTACATACTCGTTTATTTTCGTTTCAAAAGCAGTGTCGGTGTCAGTGTCGGAACGCCGGTGTGAGTCAGGGGTTAAAAATCAAAAGCAATATCTGATCTATAGAATATCTGATACGTACAGTATTTATTGCTCAGAGCCGCGCGTTTACGGCCGACTGGGGGCTTGTAACCTCAAAGATTGTCAAAACATATATTTTTTTATGAAATTGGCTTTTTGTAAAGCCGCATTCAGACTTGAGAATGGTTGATTACGAACGTGTGTCATTGCCTTTACAGTAAAATTAAAGTTTCTACTCCAAATATACAGGGTGAGTGCGCGTTGTTAGTTCATTTTTAAATTATTCAATAAAAACTTAAGTACATCATAAATTGCTTCAAAACTTAAATTACTATCATGATTTTTCATATTGAGGTCGTCAACATTAGGTACACTAGAAATTATCATTGCAAATGAAATTATTTAACAATTACATTGAGCTGATAAAAAATAAAAGAAAACTATTTTAACACTTAAAATTCAACAGTTAAAACCTACATCAAAAACCACAAACAGATCACAAGATTTTAATTAAAATACATAACAACTGTTTTTAAATACATAAACACAACTTACCTACCTCGTTGTAAGATGCTTTTCTAAGTCCTGTCATAAAATCGGAGACCAGTCAAGAAAACCGTGCAGTCAAAGCTAGTCTTTACTAACTCGTGCTCCGGTTTCAGATAAACTTACACTGAATTTCAGTTAACTAATGTGTACCTTGAACTATCAGGAACAAACTAACAAACAACTGGTAACATTCACCCCTAATTAGACAAACATACCTGCTAAGTTTCGAACACACCTTAAGAAACTTGGCGGTCGTTGGATATTGAACTGTGTTCGGTTGGAATAAAGACGATTATTACGTCTCATAATTTAAATTGAAGGTATAATACAACATGACCCTGCTACGGAATATTCCTCAATACAAAATGTTCTATAGTGCAGTTTGACTAACTTTCAATGCAAAGTTACTAATTTCGAACAACGTTTCGCCTTCCCTTCATTTTTTGACACATTTTATACGGGACATTAATTTGTCAAAATTTAACGGCTAGTACAAAACGATCTGTTGTTTGAATAGTACGAGGCATTAACCAATCTATTAAAAATCCAACAAATTAATGATGTACACTTAATAATTCTGGAGCAGCCTGTATGTAGTACTAGATTTTACTATTAATACTATAATACGAAAGACGACCTGTATGGCACAGTGGCACATGTGTCTGCTTCCTGTGCAAGAGGTCCCGTTTTCAAATCCTGGTGTGGGCAAACATTTGTGTGACGAACACGAATGTTTGTATAGTCGACCAAGAAATTGCTTGACCACTTTTCGACCGTATTACAAGGAGATAAGGTCTAAAAGTGGTCAAGCAATTACTTGGTCGACTATACGTGAGTCATGGATGTTATTTGTATTTAAGTTTGTATTTATTTATATAAGTATGTTTATCCGTGTTGTCTAGTACCCATAACACAAGGTTTGCTTAGTTTGGGACTGGGGCAATCGGTGTAAATTGTCCCAAGATATTTATTTATTTAAATACATTCAAAGAATCGCGGGTTTTGTCACTTAATACCTTAATTTGTATCATCGCAACTTCAACAATGTTCGTCAAGAACAATATTTTTATTCCCGATGTGTAGAGCTCATTTTTCGCTGACAAAGTATTAAAAAAGTGTATTTGCCTACTTAGTTATTGTTTATCTAATAATACAAAAAATATATGAAATGAGAAGAACAGATCAAAAACAAAATTAACGTTTGTTGTACTTAGACTTTAATTAAATTAAAAAACAAATTCAATGCAAAAAGCTAGAGAGGTTTATGTCATTGGTGCTTTGTAATGTCATCAAACTTTTAATGAAAATCACTCAAAAATCCAAGCTTTAATTATATTTCGCATTGTTGGAGGACAAAAACGGTTTTGTCCTTTAAAAAGGTTTTTATTTAGCAATTTACTGTGGAAGCCAGTGCATTATTATTGGGAAGAAATTTAAGGGTTTTGTAATCTATTCTTTTATGTTTTGCGAGTGGTAGGGCCTTGTGCAAGGTCCGTCCGGATCGCTACCACCATCTTGCTCGCTAATCCTGCCGCTAAGCAGCAGTGCTTGCACTGTTGTGTTTCGGCGTGGAGAGCAAGACAGCCGGTGCAATTACTGGCACAATAGGTTTTCCATCTCACTTGCTTGTTTGCCTTCCTATTTCATAAAAAAAAATTATTGGGAAGAAATTTAAGGGCTTTGTAACCTATTTTTTTTTATGTCATCGCGCTCTTATCCACCTTATTAAAAAAAATTAATAATATGGGGTTTTTACCGAGTTTTAAAGTTTGACTATTTTTCAACTCACCTCTTCGTTAATATTTTTTTTATTTCCTAAGAAGCCTTTGGTAAGTAAAATATTTTTATTGCCGAACTTAAGAGGAAACACAAGGGCCGTTTTTCCATACAAACGTCGTCCCCTGTTTCCTCTCTGGATAATGCCAGTAGAGCAATATTTTTTTTCCAAAAAATCGATGGCCACTATTATGCATGTCCCTATGTTTTCCTTTTTTTAATAAATTTATTATTAAAAGAGATATGGACATTCAAAAACCTAAAAAATTGGCCAGATTTTCGGCTGCGTTCATACATTCAGAAAACAAATTTTACTAGATTATATAAAAAAAGAAAAACATAGGAACACTGCCAAAGCCTTTCTTTAATTTTTAATGAAAAAAGTAGTTAAATCGGATAAGTTTTGGAGAAGGAATCAGGGGTCTACGAATCGTTGATTTTGTGTACTTTTAATAGGTATTTTCAGTCCGAGCTGCGGCTGTCTCTATTGCACTCTGCGGGGGGAGGCTTGATAGATGGAGGCAGCAATAGATTTTACAAATACCTATTTTTCAATTCTCTTGACCTTGGTGTTTCCTCTTAATGTAAATACTTACTATAGAATAGCTTATATTTCATTCGTTACAGTAGCGAACGGTCGTACCATTTGAGATCGGTCCTGATGATGCCTCGTATAGAGGGCATTGTGTGTTTAATGGTGGTGGTTAATTGTTGTGAATGTTGTTTCATGTGAACGCAGAGAAGGGTGGATTTTGCATAAGAAATATATACGTCACACTGACTGACGTAATGTGTTTATTGGCCTATGTATGTATGTTTGTTCCTTTGTGGCGCTCTAGAGACCAAACGCGTGGGCGTCACTAAAGACATGGTAGGAATCTAAATTTCAAATGGCGATCATCAAACGCAATATTGTGAAAAAAAAACGAAACCCACGAACTATGTGGTATGTGGGTGTCTAAGTATGTGGGTGGAAACAATTATTATTAAACCGTGGTTAGAATACAATTGGAGGGTAACGTCAGCATACTGTAAATTCATAGACTTGCGTAAAGCTTCATTCCTATATCTATGAAATGACAGAGTGCTGACGTTACCGTCCAATTGTATTATAATCACGATTTGATAATACGTGTGTGTGCGTATTTAAAACTTAGTATAAGATTTTTTTTTCAAAGCTTATTAAAGGTTAATGGTACGTTGAATCTCGATGTCCGATCTCGATGCTTAGGCTTGTCATCCATCTTGGACGTAAATAATTTAATTCATGATTGATGAATCCTTTATTTGAGATAGCAGGGATGAATCACGAAAGATTTTATGATTATTAACTTGAATTTAACTTGTAAAATTTTTTCGTACATTTTCTACGACCATAAAAATTTGATTGTTTTGAAATTTAAAGGACGGAAAGTGCTATACATAGATATGTACATATATTATGCAAAAATGCATCGAAAGTTTATAAATAATATACAGAGGGTGTTTTTTATATTCACGCTATTAATACTTAATATTTTTTTTTGTTCATTTTTTAATCTTGCCCTCGCTAGGATCATTTTGTACCTGACTAAACTTATTGTAAAAAAAGATTAAAATTCCTTTCGTTTCCCAAACAACATTCTGTATGCAATCAGCACAGTATACAGCTGATGTCTGCAATCTTATGGGCCACATAAATCATCGTGACACGCTAAGTAAGCACTTCCCATAACGTTTCGTGAGTGAAGCTTGACGTATGAAGTATTATATTAATGCCCTTCATACGAGCAACTGATTGTGACAATAGAAAAAAAAGATTAATCATACTCGCAAGTCGCAAGGGAATTTAAAACCTGTAGGATACTTCCCTTTAACTTAGAACCACTAAATTAGACAAGGTGCAAGGTTTTACAGTACAAATAAATAAATAAAAAAAACGAAAGTCGTACATTTGTATTTACATCACAAACAAGTAGCTACCTATGTTTTTTACAAACTTTTATTTTAACTTGGTAAGTGTAGAGACAATAGTATCTAATGGCAAAGTTAAGTTTGACCCAAAATTCAGTTTATCGTTGCGTTAGAGTAATTTTTGGTGCTTATAAAGCATGTACGAAACCATCGGTGCACAAGTTCGACTCATACTAGGCCGGATTTTTAGATTATTATTGGCAACCAATCATTTTCTTACCATCCTTGCCTTTTTGTTACCATCCCTGACTTTTTGCAAATAATACCCTATATTGTTTATCTTCATTAGTAAGAATTTCTTACGAAACTATTAAAGAAAAGTTAGTAGCCAGTCTTCCAGCTAACCTCTATCTGACTTCATACCGATTTATTTCCTTTCTTATCAAATGCAATACAATGGACCCACACAAAAGGTGAATTCCATTGTAGTATGACAATGCGGGTTTTAGTAAATGGCACAGTTAGTTTAACTAACATAGTTCTATTGTGACCGTTAAGTGAGACCACGGTTAAGGAAATCCAATTTATAATATTTTCCAGCGGTTAGCCATTTTGTCTAAATATGAAAATAGATTTATTTATACACTCAATGATCAGAAAAAAAATCCTTATTAACACAGTTATGCAATAAAAATATGATTATTTCTATTTTCAAAATAATATTGCTTTGAATTTGAAACATCCTGTATGTCACGTCGAAAAGTTTTGATGAAAATGACGCAACGCATTCTAAAAGAATATTTTTCAGTTTGATATCCCTTTCAATTTGAACCTAAGACGTGTGGAAATCAAGTTCATAATAAAGGAATTTCTAAAATGAACAAAAACCTTTTCTAAAAGTCTTTTCTTTCTGTACCAACTAGCCAGGGTTGCTCGCAAATTGTACAAAGGAACATGAGTTTACAATTCTCCCGTATGTGAACTACGTTCCTTGCATTTTGATATTAAGCAAATGCGCACGGGCACAAATTAAATAAAATTGTTACATCTTATATCAAATATGAAGTGAAAGCATGTTTTGAACATAAAAATATGAAAACTATTTTTTTGGTCAAAAGGAAAGAGGCCATTGAAAATCTTTTTGTCTATTCTTTACTGTACAGATTTAGTGTGAGTTTTTTAAACTGACATTGATGTCCATTGCCCCTGTTTTATTCTATGTGAAGATAGAGAAATATTTAATTTGCCTGGTCGCGATTAATGACTATTCTTTCTTGCCGTGAATGCAATAAAAAAAATTATTTAGTTGAGTTTCTTGCCGGTATCTTCTCATCAGAGGTTTTTCCGAACCGGTGGTAAATTTTTTGACATTCATAAGTGCTACCTGTAAGCCTAATCTGAATAAAATATTTTGACTTTTGACTTTTTTGACTTATAATGCATTTTACCGAATCGCTCTTCTGAAAATATCTGCTTTACTTTAAAAAGATACTGAGGTACCTTCTTAAAATTAAAATATAAAGTAGTTTTTTTTTGTTGTGTTGCGGAATTCTAATGTGTTTTTGTATGTATTTGTATTGCTTCTTTGATCAAAGCCCCTAAATAAATAAAGATAAAAAAATAAAATTAAAATGAAGTCTTAAAGAATCGTCGTTTCAAAATTTCACGTTTATGAATTTAGGGTTGAAATTCCAAATGTTTTCTAAACTTCAGTGTGTTTTCCCCGCAACGATAGTTTCTAGTTTTCCGTTATCGAAGCTTAGAAAACCGCGAGCGAGTTTGAAACTTCCAAATGTTTCAAAGACAAGTCAACTTTACAAAAGGTTACTTCTGAAGCGTGATATTTCTCTTCTCTCAGATAAAATAAACGTATCTATAAGTTAACAACAAGAAGATAAGTTGCAAGTGTACAAAACCGGCAAAGTTCTTAAGTAACCTGGCGTCGGAAGGTGAAGCATCAGCGGCCCTAACATGACAGCCCAGGTTTAGTTTAACCCCTCCCTGTGTCTGTGTTTAACTAGTGTCATAAGAAAGAGATGCAGATAGAGATAAACTAAACTTGGCCAGTCATGTTAGGGTCACAGTAGGTCCTCACAAGGTTGACCAAAATTACAAGTAGCTACGGGATGCAGGACCGTGAGTTAAAAGGTTTGTAAAAGAAGAAAGGTTTTTAGAAGCATGCTCTAGAGCATTCGATGGCGCAAGCAGTTTACCTATTGAAGAAAACGATGATTAATGACAACAGTTATTTGTACTATAACTTAGTGATCCGCTATTTTGTCAACAATACGGGAAAATAATCTTAACCTTGCTAACATCGTAGGAAGAGAGAAAGATAAGGTGGAAACTGCAATGGCGTGGACAGGTGTATGTCTCCTAACACTGATCACAGAGTCATGAAGCTCATTTTATTCTGAATCTGATCTGAGATCTGCGACCAATTTCATAAACGCGATAGGCGACAGATGACAGCAATTCGCCTTGCATTACTGTGTCGACAAGTAACGCTGCAGACTTACAGACTTAACATCATAGTGGGCAAGCAATGTATACCAAATTGTCACTGTCACCAGTCACCTGACGCGTTTATGAAATTAGGCCTTGATATCTCTCGGGCGGGTGACGGAGTAGGTTATGGAGCAGACGGAAACTGTACGCGTCACAGATGTTGTGTTTCATATCACTTTATTCTTAGAAGTATGTTATACTAGCTTTTGCCCGCGACATCGTCCACGTAGACTTGTTTAATTGAATCAAGCAAACGTGCACCCAACATGCAATCTGCAATATTTCCGGGACAAATTAATGAGAACTAGTTGCTTTGCTGCTCATGAGGTCACGGCGGCGTATAACTCACTTATTGCTATCCCGTGGGAACTATGCATTTTTAAGGGATAAAAAGTATTCTATGTGTTAATCCAGATTATAAACGATGTGTGTGCCAAATTGCATCCAAATCCATTCAGTAGTTTTTACGTGAAAGAGTAACAAACATCTATCCATACTTACAAACTTTCGCGTTTATAATATTAGTAGGATTATCTTATGCTACAAGACGACGCTCTACATTCGGTTTTTTGTGGTGTATTCCACTCCGCACGTGCTACCGACGTGTATCATAATCGCCAGTTTGGACGTGACGACATGTTCAAAATGGTCGTACACGTCTCTGACACGCGACAAACTACCCGACACTACACGCGTGTACCCGGCTAAAAGTGCCTGGACAAAACAAACCACGTATCATTTCTATGAGGTTGAACTAGACAGCTGCGATATAGTTATTTAGAACAAATTTAATGGCAGTATTTGACTAAAAGGCCACTTTGACCCTGATAAAATCATCTGTTATTTTTAAATTTTTGTAACAGAAATTTCTTTAGATTTCTATTTTTAAATGTTTAAACATTCATATTATTAAGTAAATTAAAATGCTATGGAATGACAATACAAAGAAAATTGGGGTAATGGCAGGACTTAAACCTGCAACATCAGCATTCCATGCCTTGCGTTTGCCAGTTTCGCAGGGTATGGTAGCGGTAATGTGACGAAACTTAACTAATAGTTGAGTTACTAGCAAAATAACAGATGATGAAATTAAAATGCTATGTAATGACATCACAAAGAAAAATTAGGGTAATGGCAGGACTTGAACCTGCAAGATCAGCATTCCGTACCTTGCGTTTGCCGGTTTCCCAGGGTACCTATGTTAGCGGTAATGTGGCGAAACTTACCATCTTAAGAGGAGTGTGAACCCAGCCCCAAAAAACCCTCCCCATACAAACGACGATAAGGTTTTCCACTCTCTTGACCCTAACCTAAGGCAATGATTTTTGGTATGTTGTCATCATGCAATGATATTAGAAAAGTCACTGTCATTGTGTCTTAGAACTCGGTTTTTATGTTTGGATTTTTTCAGTATTCTTCATAGGTTTGACAATATTTGCATTTTAGGAGTTTCATACAAAGCACAAAAGCGTCAATATTTTAGAAAATGTTAAGAACATTTAAAAAATAAAAACATACAAACCTAGTTTTAGGGCATAGTGACAACATACAAAAAAATCATGGCTATAGGTTAAGGTTTAGAGGGTGGAAAACGTTATCGCCGTTTGTATGGCGAGCGCTGGGTTTACACCTCTCTTAAACTACAATACACCACTAGTTTGATTTCAAACCGCTATGATAATGGCTTTGACGTAATCACACTAAACAATTTCGTAAATTACCTATTTCAAGCAAAACCTAAAAATCCTTTACGTTTCGTTTCCCGGTGGGGCGTAATTGGTTTGTTTCCCTCAATCAAGTGGGGACTACAAGCAATCGAAGAGAGTTAACCCACAATTTATCTTGTATCAGCCAGGAAATACTCGTAACAGCCTGCCGATTGCCGCAAAACATGGGCGGCGGACTTATTGCTTTTTGATGAGGTGTGGCAAGTAATTTGTGAGATATGAGCGCAGAGAGCTCGGGTTGCCGCGTAATAATGCACAAAAGATTTGAACCCTAAACGGCCCAAAAAAGAGCCCTCGCGAGATAAGATTGGAAGAATCTAAACTTGAAGAAATCTGTGTAGAATATCGAAGGTCATTGACAACTGTTGACAAAGTTAAGACATCGGTTACACGCTCATTCTGTCGTCAGTCCATCATTCTGGTCAGAATGACGAGAGAATTATCGTGTAACCTGTCTCGTGTCGTGTCAATCTGAACTAATCGTAACCGAGTGCATTTGTCATCATTCTGGCATCAGTCAAAACTATACCGGAATGATGGACTGAACTGACGCCAGAATTAGCGTGTAACCAAAGTCTAAGAAAAACGAAGTAGGTCATCTGATGGTAAATGATCAACACAGCCCATAAAAACCCAAAACTAAGGAGATTGCAGCATTGCCAACCCTGAGGGCTAAGATGGACTAACTCGTATGCTAGTAATTTCATCGGCTGTCTTGCTTTCTATGCTGGAACACAACAGTGCTAGCACTGCTGCTTAGCGGCTAAATTACGAGCAAAATGATGGCAGCGATTAAGAGGGATCCTGCACAATATTCTACCCGCAAGAGCACTTTGCTCCTATAACTGATATGTTGGACGAAGATGAAGATGGATGAAGATGGCGTAAATCAGCCGTTTAATAATGGACTAAAGATTTGATCGGTGGAAACCGATGGATGCAGTAGGCGCAGCGGCGTTTGCACTTCGTTCTGGCAGTCTTTAGAGAGCTTCAAAGACTTCAAAGAATAGAATAGAACCATTTATTTCAGGCTGCATAGGCCTATAGAAAAAATACCTTAAATACTAACATGCATATTCATAAAACAAAACATTAAAATTAGCACGTTACTTCGGCGACTTGTGACCTAGTTTCGGGGTGTCCAGCAGCCATCCTCGAAAACGACGGAAAGCGACTCCTTCGGCCAGAATTCCCGCTTCATGTAGGTCGACGGATGTTCAGTCGGCGCCCGCACCACGAAGGACGTAAAGTTGATGTTGTGGCGGGACTCCAACCGCTCGATCTTCAGGGTAAAACTGGTCTTCACTCGTGTTACGATCTTCTCAACCTCCGTTGAGTAATGCAGCCGGGTTATTATGATGATTGGTCGAAGAGTTGTGAGTATCATGGATTTTTGATTTGTGGTTAGAGGTTATAGGTTATTTAAAGGGTGGTTTTTCTTTGCATGACCTCTTTAGTTTCTTATTGGAGCGTCATAATCGCAATTTTAGATTTTGTTACATTGACAACAAGTTAAAGCGGAAAACTTGAGACCCGTTAGTCGCTTTACTCTTGCAGCGTTTGAAGCTACAATTCAGTAGTAATTGCTTTTGAAAGTTCTACCGGACAGAGTGCCGCACGATAAGTTTAAGTTTTTGTTTATTTTATACTTCCAATAAATTGTATCAGTCCTAGTCTGTTAAACGAAATAAATTACAGTATGCCCACTTGATCGAAACATTGCGATCTGAACATTATGGTTTAGTCATAGTTAAGTGACGTGCGTCAGAGATTCCATTTGTATGTAGCTTTTTTGCATTTGCATTGATAAGAAAGTCAAATTTAATACTATTCTTGTGTCTGACATTTGTTTAGCGTACAAGTGGTTTCCACGTGGTCTTAAGAGTTTTGCTAACAAATTATTAAGGCTGCAGTTACTGTAGGGCGTCGCTCTAATCTCCCTGCTTAGAGATATTGAGAGATATAAGTACTTACTTTGACATTTAAAAATTGACCTTATGTCAATTCATGTCATGTTCATTGTGGCTATTACTAGACTCCACGTCTACCAAATAAAGTACCTAATGTATGGACGAGTATGTACTATGTAGTAAGTAGTACCATGCCTGAACTTGTTGATTATTGTAACGGCGCGGCGGTCACTTCGAACACCTACTAAAATAAATTAAAGTATGTGAAAACAATGCATTCTATTCATTTTAGACATCATGTTTCCAAGAGCCATTTACTGCTTAAGACCTAAACAATCGATATCTAAATAGAAATACATAGTGTGAGTTAATTTTTTTCAAAACAACCGGGTTCGATTCCAGAGCTGAGTACAGGTTTTTTAAATGTATGAATGCTGTTTTTCTTCTTATTAAAATCAATGACATGGTTCCTAAGAACAGATTTTCGTATGTCTTATAGTTTCAGACTTTCCCATACTAACCGATTTAAATGAGACACCTGTTGGCGCCACTGCTTCCGTCGAGCCTTCGTGCCCAGAATCGAGTGGCGTCACACCCTTCCGCCAGTAAATGCTGCCATCTATACCGAAGACTACGATCGTCACGTTGGTAGCATTGACCAATCACAGAGTCGATGGCGGGAGTAGAAGAGTGGGAAGACGAGTTTATATAAGTGGCGGTTCTGGAGGTCTACGGTTGATTTCCCACTTATCATCGGCCAGCAGCAGACGGTTGAAATAGAGCCACCTGTTATCCGTTATTGACAAACTAAAAGTAAAATTATGCTGAATATCCATACCATTGCGTACTTATATTGTTTGTGCATATCTGTATCAAAGGTTTTGAGTATTTTCAATAAACGATATTAATGATAATCCTTGTTAATTGTATTATTCTATCTTCCAGTCATTTACACACCCTGTATACATACGTAAGCGTAAAGATTCTACGCACAAACACTCTGCACAGACGCACTCACACAAACGCACGCTCAACAAAGCGACTAAGGGGCATTCGCGGGGCTGTCAGTCGCGGGCGCCCCGCTTAGACGAGTGGACGTGTTTCGTGTTTATCTTTATTGGCGCGCCCCAGACAGTCCGCATTCTGTTTAAAGATGCCAAAAAAGTACTGTGTAGTATATGGCTGCTTGAACTCGACTTCTATAGAACCGGATCTTTCATATTTTAGATTCCCTACTGACGTTGAAAGGTAAGAATGATTTAGTATTATTATTACTAAGTAATTTTTTTAAGACGGGTTTATTCGGTCGAGCTGTAACTATGTAGTAAAACCTAAGGCTGCATATAGACAGGAGCATTGTAAGGAAGCACTGCTGCTTAGCGGCAGGATTAGCGAGCAAGATGGAGGTAGCGATCCGAACGGTCGTACCACACGCCAAATTCAAACAATCGTGGTGTTACCTTTACAAGTGAATGTCAAGACTATCAATCAGTCCCTTGTTCTCTTAGAATCAAGCGCGCTGTCCAGTGTTGCCAGGTCCATTTTTGAAAAATCAGAAGATGCTACTAGAAAAAATCAGTAGATATGGGGAAAATTTTCAAAAATCAGTAAATGCATTTTTGATCAAAAAAAACAATTTGTGTATAATCATTTACAAATACGCATAAGTAAAATAAAGATGGTATCGCTTTCTCCATGAATCCTATAAAGTGATACTTAATTTAGTCATGTAATCATTTTTCGCTGACTGTGGAGCAAGATTAACTATGTGTCCACCCCGTTAAGTCCATTTCACGATGACAATTTTATAGTGCCAACCAAACCATGATAATTTTGTGTGTCATTTCACTCAGGTTTTATACTACATATTATATTTTAAAGGAAGGTAGTATTTGAAAAATCAGTAGATTTTAAGTTATAATCAGTAGATCAGTAGAATCCTGGAAAAATCAGTAAATCCCCCGAAAAATCAGGAGATCTGGCATCACTGGCGCTGTCGAGGCATTTCTTTGTCTCCTCACTAGGGCGCTAGAGTAGGACAGGGCGCTGTTGCAGCGTTGAGTTCGTCGCTCGCGCTCGTCGCGTCACGTCGTCCCGTTGAGCACTCTAATGCCGCATTTACACATTCGCGTATGCGTGCAATCATACGCGCGAGCGAAAGAGATGCCAACCAGCTAACTATATAGTGCATTCCTTTCGCTCGCGTGGAAATTTGTACGAATACGGGAGTGTGTAAATGCGGCATAAAAATAAAATGTTTAATAATGACAACACATAGAAAAGATAGGGTAACGGCAGGACTCGAACCTGCAACATCATCATTCCGTGCCTTGGGTTTGCCAGTTTCACCACATTACCACTACCATACCGGATGCGAAGTTTTCAATGTGTTTAGTTTTTACGGTCATTACATTGTTGATTTTTGTTTGAGAAACATACCTACCCACGGTGTCATCTACGAGAAACTCAATTAAGTTATCTCATTCAACTTGGTCATTTATGAATGCCCGTTAGGTGAGGAGAGATGACGCCATTTGTTGTAAAATTTTTGTAACCGAAAATTTGATTCTGAATTTCACCCACTTCTAATTCTTGTATTATTACAAAACTTGACATGTATATGTATAGTCGACCAAGTAATTCCTTGGCCACTTTTGAACCTTATTTCTTTGTAATACTGTCGAAAAGTGGTCAAGCAATTTCTTTGTCGACTATACTTTAGATAACAATAGAATGCTATGGTACCACTAAGATGGTCTGATGATGGAGCACGAAGGTGGGAGATGGAACCATGGGATGCTGCTTATTAGGATCTCATCGAGTTTAGGCTCATTAGATTTGATGCAGCACTGCAGGCGTTTGGTTACGAATCTTGTCAAATATCTCCCAAGTTGAAAATAGTAATCGCCATCTTAACTTTTTCAGTTATTCGATCGACTGATAGCTTTCAAAATCGATATCTGGGGATCAGTGTAAATACCAATAACGAATCCTTTAAATTTATAAGAAAAGTAGCCGCCATTTTGAACTTTTAAGTTATTGAGCCGAATTCTTTCAAAACTGATATGTGAGGGTCTGTATGCGCTATTACTTAATCTTGAAATTAATGAGATTTTGCTAAAAAGCATTTTTCATACCAGCTTTTATGTTGACGGTAGATCATCATCAGATATCTGATGATGATCAACAATCAGAGTACTCGTCAAGACAAATCGAATGAACCCAACTCGACCTCGAGCATTGATTTGTTTCATAGTTCATCCATCTTCCGACTCCATCATCAGACCAGCTGAACAACACTTTAATAATTATTGCATTGTCATCCAATTTACAAATTTATGCCAATCTATCTATTTAGACTTTTTATGCTTGTACATTTTTACACCTGCTCTTATTAAAATAACAAAACATTGATATTTTGTAATCTTTTTCAGGCGTTCCAAATGGCTTCGTTTAATATCTCGAGAAGATTTGATGACCAAGTCACCACATATTTATACCGTCTGTGAAGAACATTTTAATCCTGTAGATATTTTAGTGGGAATGCATCGCAAAAAGCTTAAAGCTAGTTCATTACCATCTCTCCATCTACCAGATTTGGAAAAAAAAGATGAAGAAACGATAACTGGAGTTACAACAAATATATGCTCGTAATCCTAGGTACCTAGTTTTCCTTCCATATCGTTTTAGACTTGCAAGTATTTGTATCTATCTTTAATCGATATCTTTAAGTATGTATATTTCTTTGACGTCTATCCGTAATTTCATACCTTTCTTTAAACTACTACGTTGTTATATCTCGTATAAGATCTCCGAAAACAGGTACTTTTAAAGATGATTTGGGAAAACTTCTTATTCAGACCAGCGCGTTAAGTCAACGAAATGACGAAGTAATAAGAAATGAGGAAAAAGAAATCCTCGGTACAAACAATGAAGTACAATATAACAACGTTCAAATTTTAAGCTCGGAATATAATCAACTGGACATTCCAGAAGAAAATACACTGTTGTATGTTTGCGTCTATCTCCTAAAGAAGTGTGCAGAACGTCACAACGATTCAAACACTGAAATCATACGTTAAACCAAATCAAGCCGTCCAGAACTTTAGTCCACAAAATCATTACATGAGATACAGAGAATATTGCAGAAACATTAATCAAAGTTTGCTAATTGTACCATCGGATGATTTTGTCGAATACGTCGCGAAAATGGACAAAATTTTTCGCTGTTGTTTCCAAAGAGAATACATAAATTGTAAAATAGATGTACTAATTTACGACAAAATAGACAAACTCAGTTTTATAGTGCCGTGTCCATGTTTCCCGATAGTTTATTTAAAAAAGCTATTTATTAGAATGAGAATTTTTTACACCATAAAATATTATAATTTAGCTTTCCGAACGTATTGCAGCAGGCGAAAGTATTTTTCAGTGAGTCATTTATAATGACTTAACGTAGAAAAAATACTTCTTAAAATAGCTTTTTTAATTACCAATTTTATTTGTAAGCGTAGTGTAATTTACTGTAACATTAGATCCATAATAAAAAAGTGAAAAATAAATAAAAGGGGTCTCTATACAAGAAACAAGTTTTTTTTGGCGTTTTTTGTACCTCCGCAACCCTTCGTGTGTAAATACGACTCGCACTAAGCCAGTTTTTGAACGTTTTTTTTTATAAAATAGTAAGTAAAACAACCAAGTGGATCACCATGGAAAGTGATCACCACCGTCTATAGACACCCGCAACACCAAGGAGATTGCAAATGCGTTGCCAACCTAGAGGGCTAAAATAGAACACCTTTTGTGCCAGTAATTGCACCGGCTGTCTTGCTCTCCACACGGGAACACAACAGTGCAAGCATTGCTGCTTAGCGCAGGATTAGCGAGCAAGATGGTCGGAGCGATCCGGACGGGCCTTGCACAAGGTAGTACCACCTGCAAAAATGATGCGAAAACAGAGTTTTAAAATTAAAGCATCACAGCTAAAAATGGAAGCCATTTATTTTATTCTGCGCTGACTTTACGTTTTCGCGTTCGACTGTAATTGGCATTTCCTGGCAATATATTACGACCTCATATGTCTATATTATATATTATATAGTAGTTGAGAAAATGTGAAACTGCTAGCACCCTGCAAAGAAGCCAGCTTTTAGAGAGCCACTTTGTCAAACAAACATAGGTGTACTGGATGAGACAAATATGAATAGAATAAAGTAGTCATTGATAGAGATATGCGTCACCGTCACCATGGCAGCAAGTTATAACAAATTACTGTTACTACTCGTCGACAGTATGACCAGATCTAGAAAACCCAAATACCGTCTCTTATAGCAAATAGCTAGCGTATTAATAAGAAAATTGCCGATAAATTCCAAAAAAAGTACCGTGTTAGTACGAAAGCCCTGATACTTTACCAAAATTACCGTGTTTTCATGGAAATGCACAAATTTCACTACCATAGCCTACTTAAAAAAACCGTAGATCTACGGTAATTACCATGCATCTGCAAAATTGCTCCCCGAAACCAGTGCGTGGAGAGCAAGACAGCCGGTGCAATCACTGGCACAAGAGGTATTCCATCCTAATCCTCTGGATTAGCAATGCACCTGCGTATCCTCGGTCTTGCGGATATATAGGCTGTGGTTATCACTTGACAGGTGACCCACTTGCTCGCTTACATTCTCTTATCTACACACAAATCATAAGTGCTCAATAACGCGTTCAAAAACCATTGGAAATGACCAGCATTATTACAACCAATGTTATTATAAGAATTTTCTTGTCTGTGGTAGTAGGTAAATCTGTTCTTTATTGGTCATCCATCACATTACCGATATCTCTGACGTTATGAATTTAAATTTGGAACAGCTGTCAAAATTCAAGTATCCATAGATATTGAAACAATTATCAATAACAAACTGGAACAAATTACCTTGCTACTCCGCGAAACCAGTGCACGCAGTGAGACGCAGCTATTTTGCACGATCCCGGCACTGGTTTCGCGGAGTAGCAAGGTAATTTGTTCCAGTTTGTTAATATGGACCTCCGCAAAGTAACGCCTGAATCTATTAATTAATTATCAATAACTCTTGTCTTGTCTTGTCTTTGTCTCTTTTTGTTATTTATGTCTATTTTGTACAATAAAGAATCTACATTACATTACATTACATTATCGATACGAAACGTCAACTTACTATGTTTTTTTAATTTAAACGCACGACATTTGATCTCGAGTGACATGAGGATAGGGACTTCATGCATTAGCCCATGATTTAAAAAATAAACGTTCGGCTTGACGGATAGATCGAATCGCTGCCATTACAGTTGCCATTCGTTTGTTGTTTTTTTGCCGTTACGGTTTTTTGCAGTTATGATATGTGTGTAGACAAAGTAATGTATGCAACTGTATATAAATAGGTCTTAAAACACTCGTGTGAATCTATTATGAAACTCTCGTGTTTTAAGACCCCTCATTATGCAACAATTGCATAAAATACTATTTCTTTATCTTTACATAGTACATATAAAACAAAGTCGCTATCCGTTCCTGTCTATCCTAATATCTTTGGCCGCCTACTCCTGCTAAATGATATACAGATTTTGATACGGTTCTCACTGAAATTTAGACATATTTTTTTAAGGTTTTTATGAATATTCTAATTGTACCCATGCGAAGTTGGGGCTCGAATCAGGAATGAGGAGGTCCGCAGAAGAACCAAAGTCACCGACAAAGCTCTACGAATTGGCAAACCTTAAGTGGCAGTGGGCGGAGCACATTGCTCGTTAAACCGATGGCCGTTGGGGCGGAAAGGTTCTCGAGTGGAGACCACGTACTAGAAGACGAAGTGTTGGTAGGTCTCCCACAAGGCGGACCGATGATCTGATGAGGATCGCTGGAAACCGGTGGATGCGAGCAGCACAAGACCGACCGTCGTGGAGATCCTTGGGGAAGCCTATACCGTTTTCCGGGTGATATGATGATGATGATGAAGCCGGGGCTGGTCGCTATGTTTTATGAAAAACAAATTTTCGAAAAACTATACCTCTTTCTGCAATTTAAGTCCATGCCACTTAGCCTTGTAACGAGTGCCACTTGACGGCCATTGTTGCCTGGAAGAACCCAGATTGCCTTCTATGCAGGTGCCTTAACTCAACATGCAGGTTACTTATGAAATTTTTGCCAAATCAAGAAATACAGGTAGATTTTAAAATGGAAATATTGTTGCAGAGAGCAGTTAGCATCGAAATCGCAATTTCGGACCGTTGTTTGTCACATTTGATGACTATAGGGTGTATTTTCGAGTCCTAGTTATGTAGGGTGGATACTCCTTTTATTAGCACCGTAAAAAAAAGTAATAGTAATGCAATTTCTGCAAAAATTAGCTATTACTTTGTGGGCCTACACAAGGATTATTTAGCCTACAAGGAGAAATTTCGTAAATTTTAAAGTATGTATTGATTGTGACTGAATAGAATGTTTTTTTGCAAGTAGACCACATAAGCTCTTTTACATGCCTTAGTCACAGAATAAATAATAGTACTAACGCACTGAAACATCTCTTTTTCGACCACCATTAAACGAATTCCAACTTTATGATCAGGTACAAAAAGTTCGTATAACTTCATAAACATTCGCCAGGCGGCATGCGTCAAATGGAAGGCGCCGCCCGCGCCTGCCTTCCACCCGCAATGCCCTGGCGCACCGCTAGGGTTCGGCTGCTTACTATAATACTATCACAACGCGCGACACAGAGTGAGCGGGCGAGCGCGCGGCAAGCCGGCAACCTACTCAGTGCGGAGTGGAACCCCCCTCCTTAGTCTACCGTGCTTCGGAGAATGGAAGATTCTGCTGAGAAGAAGCGCCGCAAGAAAGTTAGCAGCTTATCCCTTTTTGTCTTCTCTTTTTAAAATAAGATTACAGAGCAATATAGGAATATTAAAATGTCTATAGTAAGTAAGTACTTAAAATAATAAAAAAAGAATGAGAGAAAAATTGATAACTACAAATAGCAGAGCAAGCTTTTGGCCCTTCGCTAAATCGCGCGGGCGCACGGAGCGGGTGCACGCCTATACAAAAATAGTATGAGAGCGTCCGCTAACTCGCGCGGGTGCGATGCAGCAGACGCTCTTAAGCATATTGAACGAACTGGCAGTAGTTAAAATTGACCAGGAGATGTACCCCAGGGGTCTCTTGGTCAAAAATTTTGATAGGGATGTACATGATCCCTAAACATTAGTTCGGACATGGTCCTAGAACATTTAATTAGACTAGCTACAGAGTAACTCTATCAGAACTCATTCTTCTTGAATTTAATAACAAGTAAAAATTAAACAGCCTACACAAGCTCCTTTAATAACCATTTCAAATTAAACGTGGTACCAAAATAGCTTCTCAAACAATACAATTGGACACTATTAACTACCACAAATAATGACGGGGATCGAACCGGAACAATCAAGGACTTAAACAAAACCGGAACACAAAAGGACGAAGTTAAATAGCGACGGAATGACCTATTTGGAAAGCGGATTTAACCGGTTCAAACCAACCAGCTAGGCTCACTAGTCAATGTTAGGTTAATGCCTGGATGGCTGGCGATCAACCGCTGTGCGTTTTAAACGTACCTTTGTACCATACGTGGCTCTGCTCTGTGCTCTGTGTGTGTGTGTGTGTGGTGCTCGACTTCGGTGTTTCCAAATGGATAGGACCCTAAGGTCCCTAAGGACCTTCAAGAAACGAGCCTATTCCTTGATTAAAGGCCGGCAATGCGCTTACGATTCTCTTGATATTGCAGGTGTCTATGGGCGGCGGTGATTGCTTACCATCTGGTGACCCGTTTGCTCGTTTTCCCCCTCTATTATAAAAAAAATCCTCCTCTCACTAACTTAAGATTAATACAATAAATATATAATATAAACAAAAATTAAAAAGCAACATTAGAAATGTTTTTGATTTATTATAATTTTCCTCTAACGGAACTTCGGCGTAAAATGACAGTACCCTGTTGTATTTTGACCAATCAGTGAGAGAGCTGAAAGCTTTTCTTTCTTACGTTCCTATTCTTTTTCTTTTTACCCGACTGTCGCCAGACGGGAGGGCTATGTTTTCTCTTTTAATTTTCTAACTTCCGGCAACGCGCTTGAAATTTCTCGAATGTTATCGAACTGAATTCTGGGTAACATTAAAACCTTAACCTTGTCACAACAAATGGCATGCTGAACTATCATATTAAATGTCTTAACATCACAGCGATTACCCATTGCGACAAGGTTATAGTAAAAGTGACCTGATTTCAGTTTGACTGTAAATCGCGCCTGAGAATTGAAGTAGGAAACTTGCGGTCACCGAGTACAAGTTCCCTCGGGCCACTAGACCACTGGTTTACGGTAATTCTCCAGCGTTTTCACTGTTGCTCATAACTGTTCCTTAATTAATTAAGGAAATATCTCACGTTTAGCACCAATTTCCGCTAAAACTAATATCAACTCCGAGTACAGCTTCTGATCTTGCCTGAAGTCAGGGCCGGATTCATGGGAGGGCAACCAGGGCCACAACCCTGGGCCTCTACCTAAGAGGGGCCCCCATAATAGAGACTTTGGAAAAAAAAATTGGAAAACGCGACTGAAAACAAGTGACCATTTTATTTGGAAAATTATATGCGGCCAGGGGCCTCCACTCCTTTGCTGGCCCGAGGCCTCCAGACCTGTAATCCGGCACTACCTGAAGTCCATATAGACCTGTATTTCAACAATTAATGAAGGAATGGTAATGGGCTACGGTGAAAAAACGGTGTAATTACCGTTTACATCTAGTTTTGTGCAGGGTTCATTAAACAACCAACATCAGTTAACAGACGACCACTAAAAACAAAAAAATCTCCCCAAACGGCGCGCCTAAATCCTTGTAAAAATAAACCTGTACAACATAGCAATCATTCTGCATTCGCATCGCAGTGTCTGTCTCGAGCAAACATAAAGGATCCAAATCTGTACACAGCTTTGCACAAAATTTCTGTAATACTGCAATAAATAAAGATTACTGTGACACATTGTAACCGAAGCGGCCCTTGCTATAGGGCCGCGAAATGAGCAGGAATGGTCAGCTTTATTTTGTGGAAATATTAAGGCTAGAAGTATTTTGTTTAATATAGTATATCACCGACTGTATGACAAAGAGGGAATAGCTGAATACAAGAATGGCTGAAGCAATAAAGTATTGAGTACCTATCTTCTTTACTTTATATGCGGGTGGTAGGACCTTGTGCAAGGTCTGTCCGGATCGCTACCACCCTCTTGCTCGCTAATCCTGCCGCTAAGCAGCAGTGCTTGCACTGTTGTGTTCCGGCGTGGAGAGCAAGGCAGCCGGTGTAATTACTGGCACAAGAGGTATTCCATCTTAGCCCTCTGGGTTGGCAACGCATCTGCAATCTTCTTGGTGCTGCGGGTGTCTATAGGCGGTGGTAGTCACTTTCCATCATTGCAGGTGACCCACTTGCTTGTTTGCCTTCCTATTTTATAAAAAAAAATATTATTTACATAGTTTAAAACAAAATCGCTATCTGTACTCGGGAATGCAAACCCGGTTATTTTCTCTAAGGAATAACCGGTTAAACCCGTTTTTTCTTAGTGAAAATGTCTAATCCGTACCTGTCTGTTACCATATCTTCGCCTTCTACTCCTTCTAAACCATGCAACGGATTTTAATACAGTTTTGGTTTTGACTGTGTTTTCGAGAAAAAAATACAGAAAGTTTTTATACATTACATTTTAACTGTACAGTCGGCCTGAGAAGTAGCTTAACACTTAAGGACTTTGTCCTAGTAACATATAAAATGAGAGTTGCTTGAATTTGTCACATTACCTACTGAGAGCGACAAGGTACAGTCAAGGAAATTGAAACACGTACCACCGTAGAACCTAGTCGAAGAGACATACGCATGACATTTGTATGACATAGCCTGGCATTTAACGCGTCGCGTCATTGCGATAGGGTTCTAAGGTGGTACGTGAATATATTTCCCCTACTGTACTTAAATGTTCAGCTACTTCTGAGGGTCGCTAGTGTATATATAAATATAGTATGTAGTTGTTATACGACACCAGTGGCCCTAACATGACTGGCCAAGTTTAGTTTATCTCTATCTGCGTCTCTTTCTTATGGGAGGGGTTAAGGGCCAAAATTCTTTTTAGTGCCTAAAATAAAGATGAAAATGTGTAAACACTTTTACAAAATTGTAGATGTCTCGAAATATTTTCCTAGTAACATTACGTTAGTTCTCAACCGGGCCCCAAATTTTATTATAGATTTTCCCACCATCCTGGGTTTTTTATTACAGAAAATTCTCATTTGGTAACCAAATTACCACTGCGTTATCTGTCCCCATGACTCCTCAAAAATAGTGTCCATTGCGTTACCAAACAATAGTTTTTTTCTTATTCTGACCCCAAATATTTCTATAACAGTCATCATTCAGGTATGCGTTTGTCATTCTGAATTTAAAGATAAAATGTTATTTTCAGAATACCAGAATAATTAAAAAAATATGCGTTAAAATGTACAAGGGACGTTTTTATAGGCATCAAAAAGAATTTTGGCCCTTAAACTAAACCTGCGCTGTCAAGTTAGGGCCGCAGAGATGTATTTTTACAAATTAGACAAAAAGGACTTTACCACTCCTCGAAAATAATGATATATTTTATTGGTATGGATGACCCAAAATATCTGATAGATAGATAGATAGATTGCGGGCTAAAAAGAGTTTGATTATGTTGATATATAACTTTGTCTTCGTTGCAATACCATGCGGCCATGTAGCATTTGCTCAAGCAAACTTTCTTTAGATATGTAGGACTGGGTTTTCAGTTCAGTAATTTATTTACGGATTTCGTTTGTTTTATTTAAATTAAATTTTAAGTAATAGGTACATCAATGAATGACTTAAAAACACCTATAGTGCCTACGGAACCCTGTCCGCGTACGTTCAACTTGTACTTGCCCTGTTTTTATTATTGGTTGCTCAATTCACAAAAGTTTTTCTGCGTAGTAAGTGAATTGATGATTGATAATTTCATTTGAATAGATGAATACGAGTTTATTATCTTCTTTGACACTTGAAATAACTTTCAGCTTTTGTAGGTATTCCAATGTCACAACAAAGGGCGTTTTTCTATTAGCCGGCGACGGCAGTGGAAAAACGAAGCCCCGGCACCGGTGCCGGCGCCGTGCCGGTGCCGTGCCGGCTAATGGAAAAACGCCTAGTCATAAATATGTACTTGGTGGTATTTTGAACCGAACTTTACCAAAAATGTAGTGAACTAAACTGCTCTCATCAGAGCGTCTAGTGTAGGTTTTTGTCACAATAAACACAACGAACGCGTTAGTTAACTTCTCAATTACTATGGAAGTAAAGACAGCGCCTCTTGCGGCGCGTATCCGCAACAAAATGTTTCCATACAATTTACAAGTCAACGCAAACGCGTTCGTGACGTTTTTTTTGACAGGAAGAAACTAAGGGCTCAGAAGTTCTTGACAGAATGGGTAATCAACAAAAATGAGACCCGGACCCATTATAGAACCGTGTCAAATTTAAATAATCAGTAAAATTATAATAGACTTCTTAAGACTTGATTTATAATTTTAAGAACTTTTACGTTTGGACGGTTAGGTTATGACACTGGAGTGACTGCCCTGTGACTTCCGCAATCTTTGTTACAGGGACCCCGGACCGACAGGATCATGGTTACACATTCATATAGACAGATGTGCAGATTTCTTCACTATGTGTTTCCTCGCCTACCCAGGCACTATGCCTCTACCACCACCTTTAAGGCCAGTCCATAACCGGTCGCGTACACGTCGCGTATCCGATGCGTATCTTACTACGCGCGTAACGCAGCATACGCATTACGCGACCGGTTAGTTTCAGCAATTATTCGTTAAAAAAACAGTTGAACATCACATACGTTGAGGCCCACTCGCAAAACGAGATTTCCCTTCTTCTATTGTTTTCATTACCCCGGTAAAGGTGAATGGGCATTTTTGTATGGGCGCTGTCCCAACCCTTGTATACAATAGTGAGTAGTATGGACGTGTAGT
The DNA here is from genome assembly GCA_963691745.1 of Ditula angustiorana. NCBI lineage: Eukaryota > Metazoa > Arthropoda > Insecta > Lepidoptera > Tortricidae > Ditula > Ditula angustiorana. The sequence continues at coordinate 7,301,247 of OY829495.1, forward strand.
ACTCGGTGTAAGGATCATCATAGGCTATGTTTCGAAGACCAGGTGTCTGCAGCATTAATCATTGTTTTGTATGAAAAAAAAAAAACAGCAAATTAGACCTATGCTCCCATTACGTTTTTTACTTCTAGTGGCCTCAGTAATGCGTGGTCAAAATCTTTCGGCTATATCTCGAAAATGATTTTACAGATACTTTTCATACAACTGCTAGTACAAAGTGAGGTATAAAATGGGCTGTAGCTTTTTCCCTGCAAACATCTCGGTTTTGCTGTCATATAAAAAAATTAAGCTCTTATTGAGAGCTTTCTAATAAGATATAGCACAACTGTATACAGCACTTGGGACAATTTGCCCATTCTCCTTTAGCAGTCGTTTAGCCTTATATGGGAAGATAAATACGCGAAAATATGGCACGGGCCTCTCTTTGAGGATACCGATAAATGTACGCGTGGAAAATAACTGAGATAGCGTTAATATTCGAAATTTGCAGAGTTTTTAGGGTTCCGTAGCAAACGAGGAACCCTTATAGTTTCCGTTCGTCCGTCCAGGTGTCCGCAGCTTAGCTGAGATTCTTAGTACTAAAAAGCTGTAATTTGGCATTGGTATACATATAGTAGCGTCGATATAACAGACCATATTATACAATTAATGAGTTCATGGATAATTTATTAGACTAAGTAAGTGAATGTATAATGAATAATTCTAAGCTATTATAGTAATATTAAAACTGATTATTACGTATTGTAGTTTATTGATGTAATTTGTATTTGCATGTATTTTTTACTTTAAGCAAAAAAATTGAGCCATCAAAAACAAAACTTGTAAAAAAAACCAAGTCTCGCAACTCAATTCTTCTACCGTAAAAAGTTGTGAGACCCATGTTATACCAAGTCGGTTGGCTTATTCAGTCCCTACTTAAGGGACCTTTTGTGTTAAGTTATTACGTAATTAGCTAATCTAACTACATCTTGTAGTGACCACATTAATATAAAACAATATTTTATGTTTAAATATAATAGATTGACTTGGCCATCGCATGAAAACACATTCTAACTCACAAGCAATACATATTACAGTAAATAAGATTGTTTAGATTGCTTTTGTCATATTTACTATGATAATTTAGGCTTTACAAGTTTACGAGTACCGTCTAATAATCAACCAACATACTATAAAATGTACTAGTAATTACGGAACACTACGTTGCGCGTGGCCCGACACGCACTTCGCCGGTTTTTAATAATAATTACACGCGGACGAGACAACGCTATCAGGTATTATTATAACAATGTGTATTTTTATGATTTATGATTACAAAGTCCCTAACGAATAACGGGAAGCGTATTTTAGATTTATTTTTCACTTTTAATTAATATTTCATCAAAGAATCAGTGGTGTAACATTCGGATCTAAATATAGTCATATTTTTAACAATTAAAAAAAACGTACTACCTATGTTGTATAAAAAAAATAGGGCATTTCAGTTCCCTAGTTTTTTTTTTAATATTGATATTTTATGTTTTATTTATGAAATAAGAAGGCAAACAAGCAAGTAGATCACCTGATGATAAGTGATCATCACCGCCTATAGACACCCTCAACACCAAAGAGATTGTAGATGCGTTGCCAACCCAGAGGGCTAAGATGGAATACATCTTGTGCCAGTAATTGCACCGGGTATTTTATGATGATTTTATATTTTGCTTCGTACCTTCACACAAACTAGTTGGTAATTTTTTTTATTTCAGGTAATATTATGTTCTATCTGCTGAGGTAAAAAGTTGTTAGTGATTCAATTATACCATAACTTAGTCGTGATAGTCGTGGTTAAAAATTAACACGCGCACCAATAATCAATTTTGCTCTCTTGTTGCATAAATAACTATTATTTCATTTGAAAAAAGGTTTTCCTCGTTTTTTCATACATAAGCTTAAGCATATAAAAGGCGGCTATCAAAATGAATGTAAAGGTTGCTACGAAAAATGCTGAAACAAATCTTCTTTCCTACTGTTATTATAATTCTGAAGATCATTGATTTAATGTAAAATAAATATCTGGCTAGATATGAAACCTGAAAATCAAGGCTCCATTTGAGCGTAACCTAAATAGAAACTGACAGCTTATTCTATAAGAACAACATAACCAATTTCCTCAAATTTGTTGTGCCCGGAACCCTCGCCCTAATTGCATCCATCCCTAAGGACACGTCCATCCGGCGGTAGATTAATGTATCAAAATTATCCAACTACCTCCCCAACAAGGGTCCTTATTGGACAAATTGGGATCAATCCTATCCTGATCCGGGACGGTTTCGCATTGATTGTGTTTTATTTGAACCCCGTAGCGGCCAGTTGGACATTTTGCAAACTGGAACAAATTACGTTGCTACTAGTGCAGCGAACGTGCAAAATATGTTTTTCATGCAAAGACCCACCCTCCCCCGCTTCCACACAAACCAACATATATCTCACAGACCCAACTATACACCACCACCGCGAAACACTAAAACAACATGATCTACGCGCGTTTTGCCTTTATACGAGGCATCATCCGGATCAAATAATACGACAGTTCGCTACTCAAACGAATGGCATTGACGCAGCTATCTTGCATCGCGGAGTGACAAGGTAATTTGTTCCAGTTTGTTGATATGGACCTCCACAAAGTAACGCCTGAATCTATTAATTATTAAAAAAAGTTTCTTTAAACATGCTGTACTACCGACCTACTCCGACTTTGCCTGGGTACAATCAAGATGTAATGTACATAAAACTTTCGTAAGAAATTTCATTTTATTCATTGGTAAACGCAGCGTGGGCAGACCCGCCACTAGTTGGACAGATGACCTGGTGATCGTTGCGGGAACCCGCTGGATGCGAGCAGCGCAGGACCGGGCGTTATGGCGATCTTTGGGAGAAGTCTATGTCCAGCAGTGGACGTCTTCCGGCTGATATGATGATGATGATGATGATGAAAATAATCTCTAAAGAAAAATGAAAACAGTATTAAATTCCGTTGCGTGGTTTAGAAGGAATAAGCAGCCGAAGATAAGATGAGGACAGATGGGAACGGATAGCAACTTTGTTTAAGAAGAAGTAAGATTTAGATATAAATAAGATAATAATACAAGATGGTAATAGGTAAAGATACCCATTCATGCTTGAAAATGAAAATGAAAAAAATGATTACTATACTCTATCCACGGAGACAAGTTAATATAGCGCTCTCTCTGTCACGTAATCCCATACAAATGACAAAGACAAAAAAAAGCGGTGGGTGTAAACTATTCTGAATGCCCGTACACACTGCGCTACTATGAATTAAACTAGCTTTCTTCCCGCGACTACACTTGCCTGTGTAATACAATTGTGTAATCAGTGTAATTATATAATAAGTAAGTAGAAAATTATGCTAGTAGAAGTTCCTTAAACCTTAAAATAAAAAAAAGCTTTTATTAAATTAATGTATTTAATGGGAAGGAAAAAAAACAAGAGTAATATAATATTTACATCATTTATTTTCATTCTAATTTACGTAGTTATTGTAATTTAAAATATATTAATCACTATCCGACGATGTATCACTGCTGTCGTTCTCTACATTTATTATTAAGTTGTCAGTCATTATTTCGACATTCCTATCCATTGTGTTCATTTTTGTCTCTACTATTTCTTGTACATGTTTAATACAATTTTGCCACATTTGGGCATTCATATCTTTAATCGCATTGTTCAAAAGATTTTTTAAATTTTATAACAGTCGTTACAGGTCAAGGAATAAACGTTTGTCAGACATAGTGAAGTACATCATGGATCATATTCATCCATGTTATATATCTTATCACCATTAGTATGACAATGTCACCGTAGCATTTCAATGAAGTGGATTAAAAGTTTACGATGTTAAAAGACAAAATAACGAACTACACGTGTCACCAAAAGCTCTTTATTTTAACAAACCTCGCGACGTGAGTCAAGGAGCTCGTTAAATATGCAAGCAGTTGTAAGAGCTTTGACGAACTCCGAATGTACACTGTTCGGTTGATTAAATAAGCTGGCTACATACTATAGGGTATTCTTTATACTTGTATGACAGATGAGTCTAACGAAAAGGAATTGTAATAGTAGAGCCAATCTGTTTTAAACTTTCGCGACTTTCACACATATTTATAACATTATCGGGACTTAAGCGCGATAGAAATATATTGTTGAATTACCTCGACGTGAGTCTACTCGTGACCACGGCCATTGAAACATGGCCGAAACGTCGAGGTAAATCAACAATATATTTCTATCGCGCTTAAGTCCCGATAATGTTATAAATAGAGCCAATCATTATTCAGAATAGAAATTAACACAATCAGTAAAATTAATAATTACTATACCTTTTGCGGGTGGTAGGACCTTGTGCAAGGTCCGTCCGGATCGCTACTACCATCTTGCTCGCTAATCCTGCCGCTAAGCAGCAGTGCTGCACTGTCCTGTTTCGGCGTAGAGAGCAAGGCAGCCGGTCCAATTACTGGCACAAGAGGTATTCCATCTCAGCCCTCTGGGTAGGCAACACATCTGCAATAGCTTTGGTGTTGCGGGTGTCTATGGCCGGTGGTGATCATTTACCATTGGGTGACTCACTTGCATAAAAAAAAAATTGACAGCCATTATTGTTTTCTCTGAGCTTAAGAAACTAAGCTTTAATTTAACGTTAACTGTCATCTCTTTCGTCAGTTTTTTTCGAAAAAAAATAATTTCCATATTCCGTCAATTTATTTAGGCTGCTAACTTTTGCCGGGCCATTCCTCTTAATCAAAGTTGGGTATCAGTCAATACTCCCTTATTTTATGATCTTCTGTATAGTATCTACATGCGACATATAGCCCTTACTTCTAGCCTAACTTGTATCTTGATCAAAAATGGCATCAGACTATAGAACGAATAAAAAACTTTTACTCAAATTTGTCCCTTTTTGTTTTTTTATTGAGATGCTTTCTTTATTATTATTGACTTCTTGTATTCAAGGAGCAATATTTGTAACGGTATAACTAATTTCAGAACGTTATAACCAATTTGAGATTCAGAACTTTTTAATTTGGTCGGATTACCATAGGCTGCTAACTTTGGGCTGCTAACTTCACGCCGGTACGTTTTTCTCGTTACTAGAGCAGCCTATGATCAACACGTCACAACTTGCGTTTTATCCTATGTTTTAAATTCAGGATATGATATATCTGTTTGCTCATCTAAACCCGTACAGCCCATGTCCAGCCGTTAATACATGACTGAAGAACAAACATCCAAACATTATTACTTTTTCATTTATAATACATACATACGCCTGTTTCCCGGAGGGGTAAGCAGAGACCACGGATTTCCATTTGATACGATCCTAACACACAGCCTTCGCTTCACTTACTCTCATAACATTCTTCATGCTCGTCGCATTTATAATATCAGAAGGAAATGGGAATGTGTTTTTAGGGTTCCGTACCTTAAAAAAAACAGTAGGAACACTTCGTTGTCCGTCTATCTGTCTGCCCGTCTGTCTGGCTCTCTATTTGTCTGTCAAGACCGCCTAGTCAGCTCTGCAGGCCCTTGGAGCTGTAAAAATTAAACTTCTAAGTCAACGCTATCAAAAGATATGGCCGCTTATGCTGCATAATTTATCACTCGCGAGGGAATCAAAAACCTAGCACACTTCTCGTTGAGTTGGAACCATGAAATTAGGCCAGAAGCAATGTCATTGCACACAAGTAAGGGGAAAAATCCGAAAACAGTAAATAAGAAGGTAGTTATAAAAAAATGACGATTATAAACTTTTTGCAGTTGGTAATCTGACCGCGTCATAGTTATGTATGGGGACAACAGATTTCGAAGGGCAAAGTTAAGTTTGTCCCTTCATCAAGTTAATCTTTTCGTCAGAGCAATGATCGGTGCTTTAGTTTATATGGAACCCTCGGTGCGCGAGTCCAACTCGCATTTCGGTGGTATTTTTAGCAAGTAGTTATTTGTTAGATTACTTACAAATATTCGTAGGACGGTCCTCTCAAGCTTGAAGCGTTTTAGTAAAAACAGGTGGCTCGTTATAGATGGGGCTGATTGCATGTGAGGATACATGCTTTATCTCTCTCTACTACATAATAATCTTTACTCTGTCTCGTTTGTCAGCCGTGTAGGTTATAAAATTGCTGTCGTGTTAACATCTTGTTAATGGAAGGCAATTTACAGTACCTATGCCGTTACTATAAAACTTTTGAGTTTGATTTTAAAGAGCCACTTCAGCCACTTTGTAAAGACGTTTGAAATAAGAACATTGCCTTGCTGTGAAAACAGTGTTAATTCCTACACTGTTTCATCGAGTTAGTATACTTTTTTTTCAATTTGTAAATAAGTAATTAATAGATCCAGGCGTTACTTTGCGGAGGTCCATGCCATGTAGTATGCCATTCGTTCAAGTAGGGAACGGTCGTACCATTTGATCTGGTCGATGCGTTGTATAGAGGCGAAACGCGCGAAGATCGTTTTGTTTTAGTGTTTAGCGGTGGGGGTGTACAGTTGAGTCTGTGTGATATATGTTGTTTCGTGTGGAAGCGGAGGAGTGTGAATGTGATGTCGCACAATCTTGTACGTCTACGGCACTGGTTTCGCAGAGTAACAAGGTAATTTGTTCCAGTTTGTTTGTAAATAAGTGTGAATATTGTCTGTGGACGGGCGGCCATCTTATTCTCTTAGCGCATTAGAGTCGAACTTGCTGTCGAGGCATCGCTTTGGCACTCTCACTCGAGCTAGCGCTAGAGCAAGACAGGATGCTGTTCCAGCGTCAAGGTCATCGCTGTTGAGCTTAGAAAATCACGCTCCTGAACCATATTAAAATCTGTGGCGTGGTTTAGAAGTAGTAAGGAATGGATAGCGACTGCTTCATACGTCTAAAGAAGATACAAAAAGATTCTGTCTATTCACAAAACGCGATGTCAGGCAGTATAGTTAATAAAGGCACCTCACAGCATATCTAAGCTCAAGGCTCAAAGACCAATTCCAGCTGGAGTATCATCAGAAAAAACACCCAATTTCCGATTACCTTTATATGCCAGCGGATGTGTGTAATTCTGCTTATTTTTATTCAGCGCACGGAAAAAAACATTCGCAGAAAACAAGCCGTGTTACCAATTTCCGCAAAAACTTAGGACGGCCATTTTACTACCTTGTTCCTAGCAGGAAAACGGGGGAGCACTGGGTTGCCAGGGTTAGTTTGAAAAGTTTAGATATACTGTATTTGTGATGTTTAGCTTACATGAGAATGTAATAGAAAAAAGTTGGCCGCACACAACTTTTAATGGTACATCGTGTTTGTTTTTAGTACGAAATATAAACATTGCGTTGCATGGTACAGAGTTAAGTGGAAAAGATACAGAACTCTGCGAAAGGCAGGGGGTGGACTATTGCTGTGACTTCCGTCTTCATGTAGCTACTAATGAGTTTGTAGGTATGTACATTAATTAAGCAATGTAGTAGGTAACCAATGGTTTCTTTCTTTTGCATCTATTACTAACATAATTTTTAAGATAATAATGTACTAACCACTAATATGGACACCGTCTGCAATAAAAAAATTTTTTTTAATGGTCTTACTATGTGGGAAAACATAGTGAGAAATACTACACATTGATGTGTAACTATAATCTTGTCGGTCCAGGTTGTGACAGGGTGTTTACGGAGGTCAGATGTATGTAGTTCCATTGTAATAACCTGACAAACTTGGGATCATAGTTAAAAGCTTACCCTGGATTACGAAGTGGGATAAAAGAGCTAAAAAGGTTCTAAATGTTATTATTAATGTTCTCAGCATTAAAATTCCCTTGATATCGTCATATGGAGACTCGAGCAGGAAGTTATCGCGGCAAGTTTCTTTATAGTTTAAGTCTATTCATTTAAAGTTCCTATTGCGATTAGCGAACAAAAATAACGTGAACGGATGCACTCTTTCTCGTGATAATGAGATTTGCGAAAGGATTGGAATTACATCAAATGTATTACCTGACAAATAGCAAGCAATTACATAGAAATTCCTATGGTATTTGACCCTATGAATCCTTACATTTCCACTATGTCTGAATGTCTGTCTGTATGTCAAGTAACTTCTCAAAAACGATAAAAGTTAAAAAGATGAAATTTATTATTTGTATACTTACACCGAAACTCAGACTTTGAAAAAGACGGATCTTCCAAAATAAAAACACACGTAAGACGCAAATGTTTAGTCGCAAACGGGCTCTTATTATTAAAAAGTCGTATCATATAGCCACAATAAATTAATTCCTTTTTAAATTCCTGTCTCAAACAAAGCCCTTCAAAAACTTTTTACTTTTTTTGCAATATGAGCTGGCAACATTTCTCTAGGACGAGGAAAACTGAGCAAACTGCCGGAGGTAAAAAACGTGGCAATAGCATCACAACAGCGCCGTATAATCAAAGACAAAGCGCCTTAGGGCGGTGACACATTGATGGAACGCGGGATTTAGGTTAAATTTTGGGATAATTAAAAAAAAAGTGATAAGACAATTGAGCAAAAACTTGAAGCTTGGAAAGCTTTTGCCTTAATATATCACGTAAATATTATTTACTTCAAAAAATCATACATTTTAAGTATTAAAAAGATACAATTTCAAACTCCAACATTACACAATTCTTGGCATGTATTTTTTTATAAAACATAGGAAGGTTAACGAGCAAGTGGGCCACCTAATGGTAAGTGATCACCACCGCTCATAAACACACGCAACTCCAAGTAGATTGTAGGTGTGTTGCCAACCCAGAGGGCTAAGATGGAATACCTCTTGTGACAGTAATTGCACTGATTGCAGTAATGGTCAATTTAAATTTAAAATGCTATATAATGAATGACAACACAAAGAAAAATTAGGGTAATGGCAGGGTTCGAACCTGCAACATCAGCATTCCGTGCCTTGCGTATTCCAGTTTCCGCCACATTACCGCTGCCATACCCTGCGAATTTTTCGATGTGTTTCGTCTTTACGGTCATTAGGTACATTATTGATATTTTTTCTTTGGGTAAACTATCCTCGGCGTCATCTATGAGAAACTTAATCAAGTTATCCCTGCTATTACACTAATTTTTCTTTGTGCTGTCATTCATGATATAGCATTTTTAATTTAATTTGAATGTAAAAAAAAAATACAAAAAGAAAAATGGAAAAAATTTAAAAATAAATAATTTCGATTACAATGATAGTAATGGTGACAATGATTTTGATTTTACTCTCATATATTTTTTTAGATAGGGTTTGATTATTGCACACGGGAGCAAAACAGTGAGGCAGTATAGTAGACAGCATAAGACTAATCCAATTTGAACGCGCACGCCGAATCAGAACAGTTCCGCGTGTTAAAGTTGTATAAGTATGATGGTTTCCACTCTACGCCTCACTTTTCGGCCCTATGTGAAAGCAGCATACCTTGACATCACAAAATGCCAGCGCTCTGGCTCGCTAGCTCCTCGGTCTTCATAGCTGGCGTTTCGATAAACCCAACGATGTTTTATTTTATTGATGATGGGTTGTCGCTTGACAACAGTCTCATCTGATGGAAAGCGCTGACGAGGCCGAAGGTTTAACGCGAATACCCAGAAAAATGCTTATTTACTCTCCTTTTAAAAGTATCCAGTTCGTATCTGTCTGGAAATACTAAGATCGTTCCGTTCTCTGGAAGTGCGTGCCAAAAAAGATGAAGCGAATCGTTTCGTACGACAAGGAGGAAAGTCAATCCTATAGGGATGGAACAACTCCGTGCGGCTAGTGGACTGGTGGTAAAAAGTTGATGGGGCAGTAAATGATAGAGCTCCATAGCACACTCCTCAATTTTTTTTAATAGCCTATATTTGTGTCCCACTGCTGGGCAAAGGCCTCTCCACAAGACTTCCAGAACTCCCTATTTGACGCAATGTCAGTCCAGTCCTTTTCAAACCCGTCCAAGTCATCCCGCCATCTCTTTCTTGGTCTGCCTCGTCGTCGCTGGCCGTACTGCGGCACCCACCAAGTGGCTGTGCGGGCCCACCTCTGTGGGTGGGTACATGCGACCGATATGTGCGGCCCAGGCCCATTTCAGCTTGGCAGTTTTTTCATTAACGTCGGCTATGCGTGTCTGTGAGCGCATCGTTGTGTTTCTCCTCCTCAAAATAAATCCTGTAAAAGACTGAAAGGCGGGCGATTTTATGCCGATGACCCAGGCTTTGGAGCTTAGAGTTTTATTAGAAAATAAGTCAGTGGTGAAATAAAGGTGTCTGTGAAATAAAGCAATTGGTCAACAAAAAATATAACAACAAAATATTGTGTGTGTCGCCACCCTATCTCTCGATGTGACACTTTAAGAGATTGAATCTGTGGAAAAGAAGGCTGTCTGCCATTTTAATCACTGGAAATAAAAATACAAAATAAAAATAAAATTTGAACCCTCATAACATTACGGTGATCGCTTTCCACCATCAATCGCATACTCATGTCTTCTCTTTTCCATAAAAAAATTGCTGTCAAACTGTAAACTCTTAAGGAATTACACATAGCAAACCTAACGTAACTAAAACTTAACTAAAACGAGGCATCTATGGTAATATTTTATGAAAAAAAAGCTTAGATTTTTTTGCTATTATAACATAAAGGATACTTTGCAATACGGTCAAAACATGGAGGTAAATAAATCATAATATATTTGCACAATTTAATTATTTTAATTTTGATTATTTTATTTTATTTGTTATTTATATCACATACGAACTTCCCCGTCGCTACCCTGCGTCATATTATTTTCTACCCATTTTACCGGACAAATAACTTATTCTATGTTTTAATCCAGGATTTCACCTTTCTTTTTGCCAAATTTCATCAATCCATCAGGAAAAATCATCTAAACGTTCAGAAATCCAATCATTATTAATTTCGCATTTTTGATATAAATAGGAAAATAGAATATTACGCATTCCTTACAATGACCAAAAGCATGGATTATGAGAAATAAACCATACCATGCTTCCTCCATAATAATTCTGGTTCCCACTGACATTAAATCTCTATTTTCTTATCCATTGCTATGGTATCCTCGCATAGCCGAAGATTATCTATCTCCTAAAATTGTATCCTACTTTCCTACCTAAATATATTTACAACGTTTAACGATGTTTATGTATTCATATACATATGTGTATATAGCATATATGTGTATACAGGTGGCAGGAAGGCGCTTGTTGCATGCCGCTTCCAACCGGTCACTTTGGAAATCCATGGAGAAGGCCCATGTTCAACAGTGGACTTCTTGTGGCTGAGATGATGATGATGTGTATGCTGCCCAGCTTAACCTACGGTGCGCAAACACCAAAATCAAAAGTTAAAACTCAAGGTTTGCCAAAGAGCGATGGAGCGCAGCATATTAGGTGTTAAGAGGATAAACAGAATCTGGAACACTATGCTGCGCTCACAGACACGCATAGCTGTAGGTGAAAAAACTGCCAAGCTGAAATAGACCTGGGCCGGACATGTCTGTCGCATGCGCCCACAGAGGTTGGCTCGCACAGCCACTTGGTGGGTGCCGCAGAAAGGCCAGCTACGAGGCAAGAAGGAGATGGCGGGATGACTTGGACGAGTTTGAAAAGGACTGGGCTGACATTGTGTCAAATCGGGAGTTGTGGAAGTCTTATTGAAAGACCTTTGCCCAGCAGTGGGACAAAAATATAGGCTACTATCTTTTGCCCGCGACTTCGTCCGCGTAGACTTGTTTCATTGAATCAAGCAAACGTGCACCCAAGATGCAATCTGCAATATTTCCTGGACAAATTAATGAGGATTAGTTGCTTGCTCATGACGTCACAGCGGCGTATAACTCACTTATCGCTGCCCCGTGGGAACTATGCATTTTTACGGGATAAAAGTATCCTGTGATGTGTTAATCCAGGTTATAAACTATATGTGTGCAAAATCCAATCAGTAGTTCTTACGTGAAACTTTCTCTTTTATAATATTAGTAGGATTATAAAGAAATATGTTTGGATGTTTGTTGCTCAATCACGCGTTAGGAGTGGAAAACTACGTGCTACGGCCCACGGGATATGTAGTTGATTCTATTTTTATGCAGACTCGCTTATCGTTCGCTTAGAATTAAAGTGACCCATTTCTGAATAATACACGTCCCAAAATATCACCTTAATTAAAAGACATAGGGTTTAATTTTGAAGAATGTCATATTCAGAATTGAGTCGCTTTAATTCTAAGCGTGCGTTATGTTGTGTGACGCGTATGTATGGTGCATTGTGTTCAATAGTTTAACATAAATGTTTTCCTTCTGTCTTCTTTTCTTATTTATTATTTATCTATTTAATCTTATTGCACAAAAAATACATTTAAACGTAATTGCCAGCCTATTCAGAGTCTTGGTTCAGCAGCTTGGTTCAAACTTCTCCTTCTTCTTCTTTCTATCAGGCAACGTTTTTGTAGGCAATGTAAGCCACCCAATGACATACGAGGCACACATGTACGTAGTATTACGCGAACCCCCAAAATAAGGGATGATCATTTATTTATTTTATGGGACAATGAGCCAAAGTGGATTCTTTATCCCAAAACAGACAACGAATCGTAAATAAAAATATTAATATCGTGTTTCTATGTTGAATGAAACAGACTAATACAGAACTGGTGCCATTGCGCATTGATACAAGATTATGGTCGTACATAGTATAAAACAAAATCGCTAACCGTTCCTGTCTGTCTTACTTCTTCTAAACCACGCAATGAATTTTGATATTCCCTTTCCAAGATTTTTTTTAACTTGTACTTCTCTAAGGGCGATAGTTACAGACCGTTCTCAAGTGCGAGTGCATACTCATCTAGTTTATAAACCGAACCAAAGCTCGTGTCAGCGTATCAAGTATCAGCTGAGTTCTGATCCAAGTACGGCGCTAAAACATATTCATAAACCAAACTCAAAACCGGCTGAACATTCTAGCACTTGGGATCAAAAAGGCTTAAGAGCGCCATGCAGTATGCAATGTTGCGACTAGAAAATGCAAACACAGTTGCTTCCTCTACTACAGGTACTTTCTCTCCTTATTCCTTAGAGAAAGTAACCGGGTTTGCATTCGCTAGTTGCAGCGGTTTTTTTATGAAATAGGAAGGCAAACAAACAAGTGCGTCACCTGATGGTAAGTGATCACCATCGCCTATAGACACCCGCAACACCAAAGAAATTGCAGATGCGTTGCTAACTCAGAGGGCTAAGGTGGACTACTTCTTTTGCCAGTAATTAGACCGGCTGTCTTGCTCTCCACGCTGGAACACAACAGCGCAAGCACTGCTTAGCGGCAGGATTAGCATTACGGTTATGCGTTTGTGTAAAATACTTGCAGTTGTCACAGCGAATGAGTAAATCATAGAAATAGTATAGCATAGAAGGAGTGTTAAAATTGAAAGCGTTATTTTATTATCTGATCTCTTTACTTTAAACAGCAATACAATGTGTCAAAAAGACATGACTTCATATTCTAAACTCCTCTTCAATTGGCATCCTGTACACGACCAATAGACAAAATGGTCACCTTTGGCAATGGTAATGTTTACATTAAGGTAGTATACTCCACGTTTTTTTATTAATTTGCTGGGTTTACTACCTTGACGCACACAAAGGAGACGATTTTGACAGCTTTGGCTATGTACATTTGACAAGTACTGAGGCTACATCCATGCTTTAGTCCTTCATCCAAGGAGTAAATCATTACTGACAATGTCATTGATAGCCGTCACTATACTGCATATGTAATGTAGCAACTCAAAAAAGGTTAGGGTTTTCTTGATTATAGTTATTTGTATCTGGCCGCAGAAAAAAAGATTGTCGTTGGTTTGACGTTTGGATGAAGGAATAAAGCATGGATATAGCCTTAGTACTTGTCAAGTGTACATAGCCAAGACTGTCAAAATGTTTATCTTTGGTCGCGTCAAGGTAGTAAAGCCTGCAAATAAATAAGAAAAACGTAGATTATTCTACCTTAACGTAAACATTACCATAACCAAAGGTGACCATTTTGTCTATTGGTTGTGTACAGGGTGTCAATTCAAGAGGAGTTAAGAGTATGTAGTCATCTCTTTTTGGCACATTATATGCTAATAAAATATCGCTTTCAATTTTAATACTCTACTCAAGAATCCGAACTCAAGCTTCGTTTATAAATAAGACACTAGCTAGAGATCGGATTCTTGAGTTGCGCTTTATCTCATTTTCGTCAAATCGGTATATGAGGTTGAGTCACTTAACCGTCGAAATATGGTGTAATGGTGTAATCAATCAAATGACGTTTTCGAGCGCGAATCAGACAATCGCGGCTCAAACACGAACCTAAGTTCGGTGTACGACCCTTAGTAGGAATAACGTTGCGTTCGCACATAAGGCTGCTAAGAATAGGGGCGTGTCGCGGTCATTCTTCAGCTTTTTGCTCGCCTACCGCTTTGTGTGAAAGCGGAGTCATGGGGACGAACGATATTTAACCGATGTATATAAAGTCTAAAAATTTGGTAAAACTTTTTAGGGGTTCCCATACCCATACATAACCTAACATGCCTTTAAAAGTAAAGAATAACAAAAACATAAGGTATCTTAAAATACCCTAGACTAGGTCTATTCAGATGCCATTCTTATATTCCTATAAAACGTACAATTGCCTCATGAAAATTTTAGGAATAAAACGTTGTCAGAGCAAACTTCAATGAGTGAAAGCCGCTCAGTTTGTGTAATATCTTTGTAAATTTACTCCGACATAGTATGAAACTGCTCAACAGTTTAACATCGTGAGCATACTTTGCGCACAGGGCTTTTACAATAAGAAAACCTGCGTCCAAATCCACGAACATGTACTTGAGGCGATGGGTAAAATAATTTCTAAGGGTACTCCTTTGATTAGTACTCAAATTACCGGTCATTGACGCATAGATTGTGCAGGAATGTCACCACTGTTGCCTTAAAATAAGATTCAACATTCCGCCATTGGAGAGATCCCGCCATTAGCAGTGTTTACTTTACCACACCAACGCTATTTCACAAACTCATTTATTACAATGGTAAGGTTAATTAACCGACTGCCGATAAAAGGGAGGGTTATACTTTTCGGTTATATCTATTTTCCGATTTCAAATAAGGGAAGGTTCTCAGTGCAGTGTTATACGATATCTCCACCAATTGTAAACCGATTTTAATGTTTTTTTTTTTTAATTAAATTGATTAAGCTCGAGGTAAGTTCCATTTCAATTTGGAGAATATTTCATATCATTAAGAGATGAAGTTAGTTTTCAATTAAAAAAAATATATTTTATATCTCTGTTTTGTATCGACCGGACGAATAGCACAAGTAATAATGACACTTATTACGCCAGCATTAGGACGCGTTCCGAGTTGATGGCCGCTCGATGTTCGTAAATATGACTGTCACACGCAATACGTCATTTTCCCTTCCTGTCATTTGGCAGGAAGGCTTACTATTTTTAACCTATTTCAAAAAGAAGGTTTTTAATTTGACTGTCTGAGCCGCCCAAAATCTCCGCCAATAGTGAACCAGATCCATTTTTTTTATTGATTTGATTCTTTTCGAAGTTGCTCCATGTAAATTCAGCATTCAGTTCTTTTAAATACTTTTCAAGTCCCAACTTTCAATCAATCAATCACGAAAAAGTCACTTTACGAGCATGATGTCTGTAAAATAACTCATAATACCTCACAAGCTAAAGACAAACAGATGCAATCTTAAAAATTTCACCCTTCAGCGTTTCAAAATTACCCTTCCGAAGTTTAAATGCTCCAAAGCGACTTTCAACAAAATAATAGCAAACGCGTGCAAATTTATGAGTCGAGATAAAAATGTGACTTTCCGGTCCGTGACAAAGATTAATCTACCCCTGGTTAATATGCAATACGAGTACGTGGAACTCCTAAATGCGCAATTCTTTATTTTTATTCCATTTCACCAGAAAAATCACTATCAATCTCAACAGCATCAAATGGAGTCCTACTGTGTTCCGTACTGTAATCTCTACTATAATAACCCCTGCTACTCGTACTTCTGTCAAGTGTATTCCGTTCTGTAATCTCTACTATTACTACACCTGCTACTTCTATCTAGTGTGTTCCGTTCTTAATTTCTACTATTACTTCTCATAATATTACTACTCCTGTTTCTTCTGTCTAGTGTCCTTACTGTAATCTTAATCTTTACTATTACTCATACTTCTACTAATATTATTAGTACTACAACTACTATTGACAGAAATTACCGTTCCACGGAACCCTTAGCTTATGTTCGTGTCCGACAAGCACTCGGCCGGTTTTTATTTTCCGACCTGAGATCAGGGGAATACCTTTTTGATCTTGTGTATCTACCGAGGTCCACTCGGAGTATATATTTTTTTTTTACCTAGTTTATAAAATATCTAACACTATTTTAAATACATCAAGCCGCGTAGTTACGCGAAGTTATTACCTACCTCGCCTACATAAATCATTGCGGTTGAGCACACATTAATTTGGGGTCACGCTTGACTCAAATAAATCATAACTCAATTTGGGCTGAATTCAGTAAAGCTAGGCACGCCACGATATAGCAAAAAGTTTGATTTTTATAGTTATTTTTCGACTTTCGTAGCAATGCGGTAATCGAAATTTTGCGTTTGAAAATATGGAGCGGAAACCACTGTTTACTCATAAATTACCTGGCATAACGAAGACGACTTATAATAACTGTGTACAGTCAGCTTCAAATAAAAATAAGTATGTATATCGGCTTGTAATACAATCGAAAATAGATAAACAATTTCTTGGGCGACTATTCATAATGAAACGGCTTAAACAGGGTTGAGTCACGCTCTATCTCTTCGTTCTATCATTACTGTTACGGACGATCTGTATAAAGTATAGAGCATGCGCTCTCCATACAAACGGCGATAACGTTTTCCACCCTCTAAACCTTAACCTACAGCCAAGATTTTTTTGTATGTTATCATTATGCCCTAGAATTAGGTTTGTATGTTTCGATTTTTTAAATATTCTTAATAGTTTCAAAACTATCGACGATTTGGGTTTTGTATGAAACTCCTAAAATGCAAATATTGTCAAAACTTTGAAGAATATAAAAAAACTCAAAACATACAAACCTAGTTCTAAGGCATGATGACAAATAAACGAAAAATTCATTGCTATAGGTTAAGGTTTAGAGGGTGGAAAACGTTATCGTACATTTTATTCTGATTGTACTCGTGCGAAACTAGTATATTCATATGCACGGCGTTTTTGAACTATACGCACGAAGTCTTGGATGAACATCAAAATTCAAAATTCGAAATCGTTTATTTGATCCATGACTTTGTTCGCGTGGTTCAAAGTAAATTCTTTTATAATGGACATACTCTCGTAAAGGTTGCCCCTTATGCGTGTATAGACAGGCCCAAAGTGCTAGCTTTCTTGTGTACGATAATGAAATACGCCTAGGGGGCAAGCGCCGGCCAAAAGAAATATGTAAATGAACATTTTTGAATATTTCTCTCCATTACCTTTTTATTCTGATCCTTCCTTTGATCGGGATTGGGAAGACAGGTTCTTTGTACTCTGAGATTATTGAGGTTTAGGAATTGTTATTGTTATTGGTTCCTTGGTCGACGTGGGTGGTCGAGTATTGGGCGCTTTAGCCGTGAGTTTCAGCAACTACTTGTTGACAGAATTTTGATCATTTACTATAGTGTGTGTCGGATTAATTTTTAGACTCGAACCAGGTAGGTGGAAGTCAAGTGTATTTGTATTGTAGTTCTTCCAGCTAAGCTTTGGTTTATATCAGACGTAGATACGAGCACTAATCGCCATCACTTTCTTTAAATTCTGGTAACAAATGGGTTGTTGACTAAAAATTTATTATTATTGAAACGTAAAGAATTCGTTAAAAGAAGAAAAATCGTGTTTTTAGTTTTAATTTACGATCACTATTTCATGAATTATCGAAAGTAGAAAAACGATGTAACGTAATCCCTACGAAAACGCTCGATACAAAACGGCCTGATAATATGTCGTCACACTTTATTATTTTCGCTAGTAATGCACGGAGTGTGGAACTAAAATCGCGTTTTTTTTTAATAAAAAGAAATTTTGATTTGAGGCTAGGTATTGCCAATAAATGAAATGCAACCCTTAGGGGTATATTTTTTAAAACAAATTTGCTCTATCTCCGACTCCGGGTGTCACACTGTATTAAATTTTATCCAAATCGGTTCAGCAGTTTAAGCGTGAAAGTCGGACAAACTGTTGCATTTAATACTAGTTTGCATTAGTTTGGTCCATATTCCCGTTTCTTTTTAACGCTTAAAATAAAGCAAAGAAATCAGCATCACATTCTCTAGTCAGCAGAATTCAATTTAAAATCACTTGAGACCCTCAATAAAATTTAAGGGTAGACCCTAAATGCCTAAGACGGCTATAACCATCGATAGGCAGACAAATGGGCACTTCGGAACCTGGACAGGGTCCCGCAGGTGTTGATCCTTAGTAGCGTTGAAAATGCCCGAAAAAACCTAACGTGTTTTTTATCCGTGAATCGTTTTATTTTTGGTTTTTATGTAAAAAAAAAAGTTTTTTCATTTTTTGTTATAAATAAAACAAACACGTTATAAACATGTTTTTTCAATTTCTTATTTTCAGGTTTATTTATACCATACAACTCGAAAATTAATGATAATAATAATTTAGGAATATAACTCCTAAATAAACTATAGATATTAAAAAAACAAACCAACTAAGAAATGCTCACAAATTCTAATTCACTTAAAACACAAACTGACTGAAGCTAAAAATATTTTCGTACTTAATTTTAATTATTTTCACCGAAGTTACCTTCGCATTCAATTACATAAAAAAACGCGATGTTTTGCGATTTGTACCCGAAGCCGTAATACTGGGACCCTAGGCCGTCGTCCATTTAGATGGTGGTCACGTACAATTCACACGAGTCCCTATTCAGTGATAGAGACCTATCGGTGAGGTAAACAAAAAACCGAACATGTAAGTAGGTTTTTTCTAACTATTACAGTTTTTGCTGATCTAAATCCTCGCAAGGAAAAGGGCTACGATCGCTAGCAAGTTACTATTTGCTAAACGCTTAAAAATCAATTTAATCAGCATATTGAAACAAATTATTAAAAAAGAATGTTTCCAAAAAACAATGGAATTATAAAATTATTCCTAAATTTAATGTTGATTTATTTTAGAGTATTTTCAAATGATTGTTTCTCTCTGCAGTGGGAACAGTTGCATGCAACAAGTACCAATTTTGTTTACTTGTGACGCAAACGACTATTATGGTGGTAAAACAATAAAGAGTGTTATTAATTATATTTTTTTGAATAATGATTTACAAAACGCATATACCCTTACCTTTTACAATTGGATGCAGCATTTATACAACACAATCCTAATGGCTAATCATATTATTTTCAGATGTTACAACTACTGATGGGCATGAAGCAGAAAGTTTTTTTTTATTGATCATCCTTTTTTTGCTAGTGGGATGCAATTAACCAAAAAATGCCTATTTACTCTCCTTTTGAAAGTGGCCTGATCGTATCTGTCCGGAAATACTAAAGAAGGGAGATCGTTCTATTTCCTGGAAGTGCGCAACAAGAAAAATGAAGCAACACTTCGTACGACAACGAAGAAAGTCTAGTGGACCGGTGGTAAGAATTAGATGGAGACAGTAATATATGCAGCGCATATACATAAATCCTTTAAAAGACTGAAATGAGGGCGATTCTATGCAGAGTTCTTCAAAGGGAGAATGTTTCCGGAAATTTCAGAAAATGTTAACTTTAAGGAAACTTTCCGTCGGTGCAGCAGTTACAGTGAGAAAGGCCTACTCTACAATGTTTTCTCGAATCCAATATAAGTAAGCAAATACCTTAGTATAAATCTCTAGCTTGCCAACTATGCCACAAGGCGAGGGTCCAAAGCTGACAATACCGGCCACTTCAATGATGTTATCACTTTCAAACATTAGAGGACCACCTGAGTCACCGTTGCAGGCATCCTTGCCTTCACCTCCAGCACAATTCAAAGCAATATTTTATTAATTTATTAAAAATTGATAATTAACTGAGAAATAACGCGTGCGTAGTCGTGGGCGGACAGCTCATTGATACATGAAGTTTTATTTTTATGAAATGTTGAAATTTTTTTTATTGCCATAAAGTTATGGTCTTGTTTGATTAAAGGTTTCATTTACAATAATTGTATATTTTTTGTATACAAACTTATTTATTATTCTCCCAGCGTCGCTTGAATAGAATATTAAATGACTTGATAAGGAAAATAAATGGATGAGCCTGATCGAAAGGTCACTGATACAAGCAAATATCCAAAGATCAAGGTCAAGGTCAAGCAAGGTTAGGAGCCTGTTTAATATTATACGTCTACCTGCTGCTGATTTTATAATAAGATTATAAATTTTATAATTTATTGTTAGTCATAATTGTTGTTAGCCATAAAAAAAACTGAAACTGAAACGTTCTGAGATTGTCATTAAAGTAACCTAACCTAATGGGTTCTATACTATGATTTTGAAAGAAGTCCTGTAATTTCTACAGTATCAAAAGTATGACTAACAATAACAATACATTATAAATTTTATCTACACACATATCATAATTGTTAAATAACGCGTTCAAAAACCATAGAAAATGACCAGCATTATTACAACCAATGTTATTATAAGATTTTCTTGTCTGTGGTCGTAGGTAAATCTGTTCTTTATTGGGTAGTATCTCTTAGTAGTCTGTGTTTATTGGTGATCACATTACCGATATCTCGTGATGTTATGAATTTAAATTTGGAACAGCTGTCAAAATTCAAGTTGGTCTCTATTCTAGTATCCACAGATATTAAAACAGTTATCGATACGAAACGTCAACTCAGTATGATTTTTTAATTTAAACGCACGACATTTGATCTCGAGTGACATGACAAAAAGGACTTCATTCTTTTTGTCTATGATTTAAAAAAACGTTCGTCTTGACGGATAGATCGAATTGCCGAATTGCCGATCGAATTGTTTGTTGGTTTTTTGCTGTTACGGGTTTTTGCAGTTATGATATGTGTGTAGATAAAGTAATGTATGCAACTGTATATAATTAGGCCTTAAAACACTCGTGTGATACTATTATGAAACTCGCTGACGCTCGTTTCATAAAACCACACTCGTGTTTTAAGGCCTCTCAATATATAGCAGTTGCATAAAATACTATTAGAATTTATGGCTGACGAAGGATCTGGTTTTTTGTTACTATGTTTCAGTATTAATCACAGCTATCGGTTTAAAAAAATAGTTCGACCAAATTATACTATTATTATTGTATATAATATACGAGTAGGTATACAACCCAGCCTATTAAAATCTTCTTATGAGAAGTTCTTAATATAAAATTCATTTATTCAGACTTTCATCCATTTTGTTAGTAAAATTACATAAACACTTGTCTTATGGACTAATGTTAGTAAGATAATAAATTATTAACAAAACACAAAAAAAACACTATAAATGACGACAAAAAGGAGGCACCGGAGAATGCAAAGAATGCCAGTGCCTCATAAAAGGGCCGTCGAGCCTCTCGGCCACCACCGCCAGGAGCCCGTTGCCGCTGTCCCGCACTCTGCTTGCCATCGAGGCGGCTCTCTTGCGAATAGCGGCATGGAAGCTGTCCACTCGCGCCTCAGCGAACATGCCGGACGCGCTGCAGAACCGGGGCAGCCGCAACAAGATTCTAAGCGCATTATTATATTGAACGCGGAGAGCGCTGTACGTCTTTGTACCATATTTAACCCACAGGCTGACGTTCAAGAAACGAGCCTAAAGATACGTTTCCAAAAGTGGTATAATGCGTTTGCGATCCTTCTGATATTGGTTGTCTATTCGATACAAGAAGGTAAGGGTAATAACCCACGAATCCAGGTAATCTGAAAATACTAGTAATAATTGGGAAAAACAGACGGAAAACGACCACGAGAACGATCACCCATCGCTGGTCGGATCAAGTGAAGACCATTACTGGCCTACTTTACTCTAGCCTTTAGGCAGGCTGAGGGCAGAAAAATCTGGAGGGGATTTGGCCAGCACAAGGACGAAGGTTTTTTAAGATAGACACGATAAAAAAGAAGAAGTCAACAAAATTTGTTTTACCAGATAGGGGTCTGAGTTTAGAGACAGAGACGGAAATAATCCCTTTAAAAGCGACACTTAAGTAAAGATCAAGTTATTTTAAAATTCAACCCAGCACTCAAAGTTCATTGATCCCAAAACTTCACAGACGCATATAGATGACTGTTTTAAAAAATAAACTGTTTTTAGTCTATCCCACAAAATTCAACACGAGGGAATAAACTTAATGAAAATTTTCATTATGTAAATAATGTTCTCTTAAATTAAAGCTTTTAATTACCTACACACTTATAAGAGGTAAACTTTGTTTATTTATTTGTATGTAGGAGTAATCTATGTTATTTTAATTAGTAACCAGTTACCATTAGTAACAAGTGTCTAAAGTTTTTTGCAACGTGATATTGTATTCAACTAATGAAAAGTAAATTTTCAAATGAAAACAAACCGCTGTTTCACTAATTAGAACTAAACAATCAGGCATTTGAACGAAAGGCGGTTTTTTCCGGTTTCACGTTAGAAAAATCGCAATTCGTAATATTTCGGGTCGTCAACTAACGAAGGTTCCGTATTGATCGGGGAAGTTATAACGAGACTCAACGAGTCAGCTTTAATGCAGTATACAGAATATATGCTTAAAGAAAAAAAACCTATAACAAACTGGAACAAAATACCTTGCTACTCCGCGAAACTAGAGCCGTGGCCATGCAAGTTGGCTGCGTCTGTGCGACATATATATGTTCATGCAAAAACCCAGCCCCCTCCGCTTCCACACGACCGTTCGCTACTTGAACGATGTAGTACGCTATTCGTTCAAGTAGCGAACGGTTGCGCTAGTTAGAGATAAATCCTCAATTGATTCACATCATGTGAACAGGAGAGGGACATATTATAAGGCATACACACATTGCATTGTATACAGAGACACAAACACCCACTTACAAACACAAACATACCCACACACACACACACGTCATATTTGACACGTAACATCTTCATTTAAGTATGTGTACATACTTAAATGAAGGGGTTACAACCTATAATACATACCATTTCTATTGTTTTTAATCAAAACACTGTGTATGGAATATCGCAAACGCAGCCCCCACTCACTCAATTAAATGAGATTTATTGGGGATACACAACGATGATAGAATTAAGCAAGCGTTTACCGTTCGCACTTTTAGATGGATAAAAGATTGCTTCAATCAAAATGGAATCCGTCAATTCAATGTCCTCAGCAGACTTTGAATAATTGGCCCAAATTGAATTGGACTTTTTAAATTAAGGAACTGGGCCACCAAAATCGCAGAGTCAGTTATCTGTGCTTTGATAATTTTGCGCTTCGTTTGAATGGGATTAATTTTAAGATTTTGGATTAAAAACTGGAACTACTCCGCGAAACTGCAAGTTCCAAGCAAACCGCAAACCGTAAGTTTGGTTCCGCGGGCCTGCGGAGTAGCAAGGTAATTTGTTCCAGTTTGTTGATACGGACCTTTGCAAAGTAACGCTTGAATCTATTAATTCTGATACAATGGTTGATTGGTTGGGTTAGGTATCTTATACCATTTATTATACAATTAATATTTACCTATTTGTCATTAATCACTTTCTTGACGACTTAATCTCATGTAATGGGATCAGCATTCAGTCCATCGATTATCTTTTAAAACATCCACCTGAATGTATTCATTATTATTTACCTGCAGTAACTTTTTAACTAACTAAGAAAGAAAAAACATTTATTTAAAACTATTCAACTTAAAACATACAAAATACACACAACACGGACAGAATAAATAAAAAACATTATGTTGAACAGAATCAAAAAGGACTAAACCAATAACCACAAGAAAAAACTTATGAAAAAGAAACGGCGATTAAATCGTTAAAATAAATATGTTGGCACGGTTATTAATAGGCAAAAAAATTAATGGGATGTAGAACTTATCTTTTTATCGTCATTAAGAATGATATCACAAAATGTTCAACCTTCTCCTTATTACTAGTTCGCTTCGTTCCGAACGAATACAATCGGGATCGACTTACTACTCAGTACATAAAAAACTTCAGTACCCTTACCATAAGTATAGTCGACCAAGAAATTGCTTGACTACTTTTAGACCGTATTACAAAGGGGTAAGGTTTAAAAGTGGTCAAGAAACTACTTGGTCGTCACAATGCATCTAGCCGTAACCGTACGCTAGTGACGGCATAAACGATTTCTATGGGGAATGGTACAGCGCCTCTAGCGCTCACTTAGAGAACTAAAGACTGCTAGTATGAGTTCAACGGTAAATTACCTATCGAAGTCTAAGCGCTAGTGACGTTTTGTAGCTGTTGTCGTAGAACATCGGTACCATGAGTCACAAATTTGAAATAATATCATCGAAAAATACTGTATCGACTATGGTTAACTCTTTCACTGACAAATTGGAGCGTATTAAACCGCTATCGACTGTAGTAACGTGACATGGATTTTCGATAGAAACTCATGGTAGTAGTACCGTAATAAATTCTCTAAATGACAGTAAAATTCGTATTAAAATACGTTGCGTGGTTGGGGAGTAAGTGGCCGAAGATATGAGACCAGACGGGACCGGATACCGACTTGGCTTGATACTGTGTAAAGAAAAAAAGAAGACAGATACTATATTTATTCATTATAATTCTATGCAAAAGAGTGCATTCCTTAAAACGGTTCTTGCAATTTTACAGCATAAGGGTTTCATGTTTCTAGTCTAGAAAACGGTTTTAGCAATATTACTACACTAGCTTTTGCCCGCGACTTTGTCCGCGTAGACTTATTAAATTGAATTAAACAAACGGACACCCAACATGCAATCTTCAATATTTCCTGGACGAAATAATGAGAATTAGTTGCTTTGCTGCTCATGACGTTACGCCGCGGCGTATAACTCACTTATCGCTATCCCGTGGGAATTATGCATTTTTACGGGATAAAAAGTATCCTATGTGTTAATCCAGGTTATAAACTATATGTGTGCCAAATTTCATCCAAATCCATTCAGTTGTTTTTGCGTGATTGAGTAACAAACATCTAAACATCCAAACATACAAACTTTCACATTTATAATATTAGTAGGATAAGAGTGTTTCATTTCTCCTCGCCTTGCCTGGCTCATACGGAGTCACCTATCTTATCTTTAGGCACTAGTTTTAACTTAATTCTGAGTGTCTTCTTCGCTAAGATCGAGGCTTTGCATATTCTCTTTTATATAAGTCTAAGCTAGGTTTTTATTGTTTTTAGGGTTCCAAATCAAATCAAAATCGTTTATTCGCAGTAATATGGTTACAGGGATCTTCCAAAATTAAAATTAAAAACAGCACATTACACCATTACTGGCATGCGAATATTTTGTATAAAAGCTTACTTAACTTAATTACTAAAGAACTCATTAATAGAGTAAAAGGATCGGTGCAACAGCCACGCATGAAGATCTGTCTTGAATTTATTCAAAGGCAGATCACAAAGATCTCTGGGTAGCCTATTAAATACTCTGATGGCCATAATATTTGACGACCTGTATGGCGCAGTGGCACATGTGTCTGCTTACTGTGCAAGAGGTCCTGAGTTCAAATCCTGGTATGGGCGAATATTTGTGTGACGAATACGAATGTTTGTACCTGAGTCATGGATGTTATTTGTATTTAAGTATGTATTTATCTATATATGTATGTATATCCGTTGTATAGTAGCCATAGTACAAGCTTTGCTTAGTTTGGGACTAGGTCAATTGGTGTAAATTGTCCCAAGATATTTATTTATTTATTTTATTTATATAGGCATTTCTCTTATAAATTTGCCACTTCAGTTTTGGAAGAAATAATTTACCATCATTACATTTCCTTTGTATTCTGTTACTTACTTCTGTTTTTTTTTTAAACAGATCTAGATTCCGTACCTCAAAAGGAAAAACGGAACCTTTGTAGGATCACTTTGTTGTCCGTCTGTCTGTCTGTCTATCTGTCTGTCAAGACCATTTTTCTCAAAAACGCGTGGAGGTATTCAATTGCAATTAATATCAAACACTCACGCCTGTAGTTCCTTAGAGCCGTGAAAAAATCCGCCGTTAATGCTGCATGTTTCATTCATTCGCAAGACACCCAAAAATCTATGGAGTACCTCTCGTTGACCTAGAACTATGAAATTTGGCAAGAAGCAAGGTCTCACAGCACAAATAAAACAATAAATCCGATAACCGTAAATATGTAGTTAAAAAACACAAAAACGCTTTTTTTTGGTCATAGAATGCAAAATACGATACTAGATGTTGTCGATGACGGAACCCTCGGTGCGCGGGTCCGACTCGCACTTAGCCGGTTTTTGTAGTCATATTGTAAAAGCCTACCCTAAGATATTAAATAAATGTACGTAAATAATAATAAAACTATTTATTTCGAATTAAATTATCACATCCATGTTAAGTGTTAGTTTTGGGTCTCCCTTTTTCCAATAGAATGGTATTTCCTAACGATTAGTAATTGGCAATATGTACAGAATTTATTAATTCCAAGAACGAAAGAACACTTAACAAAAAAAACGTATTTCTCGGTTTTTTGTGGAATACTAACAGTGAGCTCACAAAAACGGTCCAATCAAAGCATGGACTTTGACGTCACTTTCCACGTTGTAACTAGTAAAATGTATTGCTTTGAAATTAGGATCGCGTTTACAGAGTCTGCTGTTAACTGATTACCCTTATACTATATTATATTTCTAAATAAAAAAAATACTTTTGTTATTTTTGTAACTTATTAGTGTTAAACTTTTTTTTGTATCGATTTTTCGATCATTAATATTTTTAATCATAATCTACAACAGGTTGACTTGTTTTTTATTTCATTTGCTTGGTGATGCATATTTTCTATTGCGATTTACTCTTCTCAGTGCATCTATAAATACATTTTATTCAAAACGAGACCCCTCTGTGTTCTGTGTAAACTTCAAAGCAGTCCCATTATCATTTGACGGTTTGTTAAAACCAATATACCAATTGAATTCGCGAAAAAAGCTTTACATCCTCACCCAAACGAATGCGGCAAATGGTATAAGCCTACATATCATTAAACAATTTGAAAGGGAACCAATATACTCGTGACGCGTTTTTTTTTATGAAAATGGCACGCAGTCTCTGTAGGCTTGTAGAAAGCAATATCGATATATCGATATTGTTTTGTACAATCTATCAATATTTCTGAGTACCATTAAATTTTGTAACATGCCAATATATCGATTTAAAATTCTAACCATCGATAACGTAAGGTATTTTTTTTAAATAACTTCTGAAAATAAATATACCTATTTTTTATGATTGAGCTAAATTTGGCTTGTATGTTGTACATTTTAGGAGAGCTGATTTGCTCTTTAAAATTGTATTGATATATCGATATGTTTTATTAAAAACATCAATATTTGCCAAAAATATCTTATGGTATATATTATTTTATCGATACTTTGGGTCACTACCGACATCCTTAATTCCCAGTAGGTAAATATGAGGTTTTTTTGGGGTTATAACAAAGCTGTCCGTGAGAGCCCGTTTATTTGTTTTTAACACACGATGGGAAAAAGAGAAGTATTATACGTTTGCCCTTGTTAGTATGCCCATTTGTCGTGTTTTATCTGTCTCGCTCTCTCTCTCTTATGTACCTTAGTAGTTTTGTAGTACTTAACGACTTACTGCAAGAACTATGTTTTTTATTCTAAATTTGCTTCTTTACGAGCTTTTTAACAACGATTTGTACCAATGACTCTATTTTCCATTTTTTTCTTGGTGTTTTCTTATCCAAAGTTATTTTATTGTGTTCCTCAATAATCATAAAATATTAAGTCCTAGTGTCAAAATGTGACAAATCATTAAGCGTCCCAATATTTGTTCAGCTAGACCAAAAAGAAAATTCAAGAGTTACAATTAATTAGGGTTGATTCATATTTCAATTTTCCTGAAAAGCGCATCATACCCAATTTTATGTGAAACGTTCATTATGCGAAACAATCAATTGGTATGTATAAGTTTTCATAACCATATCTCTCAAGTTCAGTCACACCGCTGAAAAATAAAGGTTTAACGCCCTTTTTCTTCGCCAAATGCTCGTAGCAAAATCTGAATCGGACTTTGGATTCATTTGCAACATACCTCCCTGGAGAACCCAAAAGTTAGACATATTTATGAACAATCCGTAGTTCTAAAGTCAATTTGTAACTAGGATCGTAATATTCGTAACTTCTCGACACAATTTATTAGTCAAGTCTACATTCTTCGGTAAACTTTAGCAAGAAAATTTTGCTCCCTTGTACAGTTAGATGAACTAACTTGACATTAAAACTACCATGTAAAAATGTATAATGATGTAATAGGATGTAATGTAGTCAATGAATGATATTATAATATATGGATGTACAGTGTCATACTAGATGACAGCAAAAAAACGGACCGACATAAGAATACAGGTTGACGCCAATGTTAGAAATGCAAATTATTAGTCATTGGATTTACAACTTTACGTCTAACTGCATAAAATAATAATTTATTAAGTTTCGTTGCAAATAGGTTTTTTTTACAAAATAATAAATAGTATTGACAGCAGCGCCGTCGGTCTGACAGACTGACAGCGCGAGCTATTGTCGATTTGTTGTACTTTTGTTCCTCTTTTGATGCGGCCATATTTTAAACGCTGACTAGAAGTCCATTATTTTTAGGTCAAACCACTGCAGAACGTTGTCGCAATGTGTCATCACTGAAATTTTGTGACTTCTATTCAGCAGTCATTATGACATTATTTGTGAAAACGTTGTACAATGGTCTGTGCATCAAATTAGTTGATTAGATTAGATTAGATTATATTAATTTATTACCTATTGGAAATTACATTAAATTTTGAATGTCAAACATAACAAATTCACAATAAGATCGTCAAAAAGGCAAACAAAATAATAAAACAAAAATATCTAGAAATACGTCTAGAAAAATGTCAAAATGACAAAAATAAAAAATTCTAATGTCACAATAAAAATAAAAATATAAACTCACAAACGGTGAAGCCCTAGATTTGACTGTACATACTAAAAACACTCTAAATTGCACTGAAAATCGTAGTAGAATCCTATGCATGGTTTAGAAAGAGTAAGCGGCTAAGATACTATAAGGACAGACAGGAACGAATAGCGACTTTATTTTATACTATGTAAAGATAAAGATATCAGGCCATTCAATAAAATGTAGGCTACGAAAATTTTTGAAATTTTTGAAAAATTTACTAACATGGGGGTTGGGGTGCAGGTGGTAGGGTCTTGTGTAAGGTCCGCTACCAGCATCTTGCTCGCTAATCCTGCCGCTAAGCAGCAACGCTCGCACTGTTGTGTTCCGGCATGGAGAGCAAGACAGCCGGTGTAATTACTGGCACAAGAGGTATTCTATCTTAGCCCTCTGGGTTGCCAACGCATCTGTAATCTCTTTGGTGTTGTGGGTGTCTCTACGCGGTGGTGATTACTTACCAGCGGGTGACCCACTTTCTTGTCTGCCTTCCTATTTCATAAAAAAAAGTCCTGATTAAAATTTAGTTTACGGCAATTTTCAAAATTTTTGAAACATGGGTTAAAACGCATACACGTTCTTTTGTTTAAATTTTCCATACAAAAATAGTATGTTACTTCTTTCTTTCTCGTTTCTTCTCTTCTTACTCTTAATAATGTTGCACACTGAAAAATGTTTTCATTTCACCCTCAGTGCGGTATGAAAACATGAACACTTAAAGTAATTGAGCTATGAAAGAGTACAGTGCCAGCGTGTGGAAGCCCTAGATTTATTTTATGACTTAAAAACCTGTAACTTACTGTTTAATAGCAGGAGATTAGCTTTGTTTTGAGCAGAGTTTAAAATAGCTGGTCCATTTGTCTGCAGTTACACTTTAAAATTGTGTTTAAGCATCAAGTTTTGCAGGCGATAGGACTTTGTGCGAGTTCAGTCTGGATCGCTCGCTACTACCACCTTGTTCGCTAATCCTGCCGCTAAGCAGCAGTGCTTGCACTGTTGTGTTCCTGCGTGGACAGCAAATTTAACATTACTGGCACAAGAGGTATTCCATCTTAGCCCTCTGGGTTGGCAACGCATTTTCATTGTGTTGTTAGTGTATATATGCGGTAGTGAATACCTACCATGAGGTGGCCCACTTGCTTGTTTTGTTTTTTAATTTTAAATTAAAAAACATACTATACTTAAGATTTATTATTTTCTTAAACAGTCAAAGTCAAAAACATCTTGGAACGACTACGCAGTCGACGACGACGAAAATTGTGAAACAGTAAATACCTAAATTTTTTTTTCAAGGAGCTATCTAACGATGATGTCAAGCCAAGCTAATCCCCCAAAAGATAAGATTATGTAATTATATGACCAAATGTGTAATGAAAATTAAAATGAATGAAAATGGAAAATTTATTTTGCAAGTAGGCCATATAGGCTCTTTTACTTGTCTGAATCTACTAGCGCTTCGGAAAATGGAAGATACTACTGAGAAGATACGCCGCAAGAAACTCAGCAGTTATTTTTTTTCTTCTAATATATAAATAAATAAACGTCTTCCTATTAGCGTTGCGGTAATATATCGAACTATCGATAGTATTGTTGATCTTAAAAATAGTCACAATATCCATAGAACTATCAATCGTTAGGCCTTTCGATATTGTGACTATTTTTCAAGGTCAACTATCGATAGTTCAGCAACACTACTCTCTAACTTTCTTTTTTGAGATTATGACGCATTAAAGTGCGTCACAGCCAAAAATTTGTGCCACTCTTACGTGGCTATTTGGCGACCGTGAAAAGAACCCAACGTGTACGGTCGTGGCATCTTGTTGATGTGTAGGCAGCGTAGCGTTAGCAAGTTGCGTTTCGGGACAGCGCCGTCTCTCGGGCGATAGCGGCACTGTGCAATCACAAAATAACAACTTTTATGGGTTTAACCACATCGATTTAAGAAGACAATAGATCTGCCTACTTGTTCGGATTGTTACAAGCCTAGCGACACCACTTTGCGACGGGGTGAAGCAGGTGGAGAGGGGCTTTCAATATTTAGCCATTGGTTTAATTTTGAATCGTATCGTAAGAGAATAAAGTGCTTCTAAGTTTTCTAACTAGCAGCGACACACGGCATCGGATAGCAGAACTAAAAATATGACGCCAATTTAAAACGTACAAAACGCAGAGCTGTTTTCTTGACAATTAGCACATACAGTTTTATTCAGGCTATTCAACATAGTCTACCAAATAGACTATGGTCGGTGACTCTGCCACTGCATTGTACACAGTTCTATCGTTTTCTCATTTCGATGATTTAACCATTGACAAATTTAGTATAATGTATAATAACATAAAGACGAACAAAGAGAGCGTTGACGTTTAATCATTTTTGATCTGACACATTGTGTCATATGGTTCATTAGCCGTCTCTTTTTTTTCTCCGAAAGGAAGCGCTTTATGTCTACCCCCGAGCACAGAGCTGGGGGGTTATGTGGGACTCACCCTCTATGGTGTGGGGCATACTCTAACCAAAAACCTCATC
Organism: Ditula angustiorana; assembly: GCA_963691745.1. Classification (NCBI taxonomy): domain Eukaryota; kingdom Metazoa; phylum Arthropoda; class Insecta; order Lepidoptera; family Tortricidae; genus Ditula; species Ditula angustiorana. Next base: position 7,333,048 of record OY829495.1, read on the forward strand.
GGCGTTAACCACTTTACCAGTTGTTTCATTTGTCGTAGGTTCCCACAGAATCTCCACGACAGCACACTCAGTGGCATAGCTACCAAGGGGCTAGGCGATGCCGTGCCCCAGGGCCCTCATCCTCAGGGACCTCGGGCCACTATCTTTAGCTGTCCTCATAAATATTCTTCGACTCTCAGACTTACATTGTATGTAATGTTTGTAATTTACGGCCCCGTTTTTTCTCCCATTGCTTGGTCACTAAGCTACGCCACAGCGGCCACATCGGCGTCAAGGCCCAGAAATTTCCAGTCACCCTTGAGATTCAAGTAAAACATTTAAAGCAAAACGTACAATGTCTTATTAAAGTTCGAAAACTACAATTATAAACCGGGCCGCAGCTAAGTGGACCACCTCTGGTGTTCAACTGAAATTGGTACAATTTCAGCAGCACTCAGTACTAATTCAGTCTTTACGACATCTCTAATGGGCTCTCAGAACTTGAAACTGGGTAGTACCTATTGAAAGTTTTCGTCGCCATTTGTAAAAAAGCCGAGGAAGCGCGAGACGAACTGCCGCGACGAGGGTTCCGTGCCTCCTTAAAATATATTTACCATTAATTAAGTAAATTTCTTAACATTCATAAGTACTACCTGTAAGCCCTCTAAATAATAATATTTTGACTCTGATTTTGACCAAAACAACCCGTGAGCTGAAAAAAACCCGTCATTTTAACGCAAGTTATTTCATTGATTGTTAAAAATAAGCTTGGCTAGGCTAACACTATTGCCTATTAAAAATTTCAAAAGGAGAACTGTGGTGCCAATGTCACTTGTTGAAAATTGGTAAAACAAGGAACAATTTCATTTTTTCTTGAGATGTGAATCTTGTTAATAAATTAATTACTGTGCTAGCCCTGTTTGGGTGATGCGATGCTACCACCATATTATCATCGTAGTATTGTTTTGCAGTATTTAGTTTATAGATTCAGGCGTTACTTTGCGGAAGTCCATATTGATACTAATGGAAACAATTTCTTTGCTAATCCGCGAACCCAGTGTCAGCAATCGAGAAAAAGACAACGCCTGTGCTGAATACCTTATAAAAGAAATAAGACAAACAACACAAAACGCGACCACATCCCAATTACCAACACCAAAAATACCACTCAACACGTGTTTCACCTCTCCACGAGGCATCATCAGGAGCTATTGACCTCTCGACTGCACCGTTGTTTTGCAGTATTGCCGTTTCAAAAGCATTTTTCTAGTAAATCTCACCATCAGGTGACCCACTTGCTCGTTTACAGAAAAAAAAACCGTAAATATTTAACATATTAGATACCTAGCGTGTACCTTTACTACCCACGGTTAGGTTTTATAAACATTCCGAAATAGTAATGGTTTTTAAGAAAATAATATTTTGAGAAACGAATAATTCCCGAATCAATACATCATGGGAATAAATTGTCGGCGAACCTAAGGGTTTCTTTTTACCATTTCACTACGGAACCCTTAGACTAATTTTCGTGAATATATCGCTTCGAATTTTTGGAATTCTTAACTTAATGTGGTGCGAATACTCTGGCCTCTTATTCTTTTTATGAAAACCTAAGTGCTTTTATTGAATGTAATTTGACCTTACATTCAGGTCAGTTTTTGCTGCAATACGATACGTATGATTGAACTGGCTTGTACATTAGTATCCTTACCTCAAATTCCATGTAATATTATACATAAAAAAATAAGAGCATATATGTATATATATTTTATGCTAGCTTCGCCCGCGTGGCCTTCAGGAAACAAATGACATCTACATCTGAAAACCGTGAAACATCGTTATTTATTTATGATGAGCTGCTATTCTAATTTTGAATTTCATATCATCAAAAAAAAGCCTCCGTACCTCCATACAATGTTTCCCCCATTTTAATTGTAAAAATCCAAATATCCTGAAACACAGCATCGTGTACATGTATATATAAACTTCTGTGACCGGCGTATTTTTTTAAATAGGTTATTTTCAGTTTATATAATGAAACATTACGAATAAAACTTGCAATAAACTGCAGATTTAAAAACAACCGGGAGCTGGCATGTTCAGTTTTGATCAAAGCCCCTAAACTGTATCGTTATTTATAAATAGTTTAAAAAAGTCGCTATTCGTTCCTGTCTCTTCTTATACCTTCGGTGGTTTACTCCTTCTAAACCACGCAACGGGTTTTGCTGCAGTTTACAATGTCATTTAGATTTTTTTTAAAGAAAGCATTTTATGTACATTATACTCTATTGTACCCGAGCGAAGTTTTAAAAACACTAGGCACTATGGCCCCCAGATTCAGCTCGCAACAGCATAAACAAATGACAAACAATACCTATTACAGCTTACACCTCACAACAGACGACTGAGACTTTTTTCCAGATATTTTTTGCTTTAATTTTCGATGTTAACGTTCCCCTACATTTATAAATAAGGGAGCCGCAGGATCATATTTTGCCAGAAATAAATGTTATTGGAGCAAAAAACACTGGGATACTTTGAGGTAAAATTTATTGAGGTATTTAAATGTCTTGTCGTTGCTTACGGAAGTAATATGAGAGGGCAGATCGCTTTGTCGTTGTTTCTGTTACAAATTGTAATGATGGTTTGTGCATTTTGTGATCAACTTTTGTTATATGTGAAAATCTGTGTGACTAATTATTTTATACCACGTAATAATAAGTGGGAAGGCGGGAAGGAGGGAAGGAGTGTTGGACGAAGGAAAGGTCATGGTCGAGGAACATCAGAGACTGGACGGGGACACCAGTGCTGAACAGCTGTTCAGGACCGGGACAAATTCGCAGAGTTAACGGCCAACCTCCAGTAATGCAGAAGAAGAAAAATAAGTAAACATGAAAATGGAATCTAATATCAAAATTAAGGGTCTACAGAAGGGTGAATGTTATGGTCAGATCAGGAGAAATAATAATGTATGTACAGTAGGGGAAATATATTCACGTACCACCTTAGAACCCTATCGCAATGATGCGACGCGTTAAACGCCAGGCTATGTCATACAAATGTCATGCGTATGTCTCTTCGACTAGGTTCTACGGTGATACGTGTTTCAATTTCCTTGACTGTATGTAAATTCCTTATTGTACAAAAAACATAAATTACAAAAAGAGATATAGTGATGTACAAAATTAACAAGCCAGTGCTTGAAATTTAAGCAGAAGATTACCTACGATAGCATGGCATGTGGGCATACTCGTACAAGTAAATGCTGGTGTGAAAATGTTTGCTAAGCGCCAGCTATGCCAACAAGCATGTCAGAGTATGATTTAGCTTAGATTAAAACGGCTGGCGGTGCAGCTAGCTTTGAAAACGGAAGCTGAATATTATTCGACTTTTTTTAAGCGTTTTTTATGGTATTCTGTGAGTTACGTCATAGCCATTATACTTTTTTACTTTGATCCGACTGTGCGAGAGAGCCTTAAAGGAGAGTAATAATAAATTAAGTACTTAAAATGCTATGTAATGACAACACAAAGAAAAATTAGGGTAATAGCACGACTTGCCTCAGCATTCCGTGCTTTGCGTTTGCCAGTTTCAGCGGTAATGTGGCGAAACTGGCAAACGCAAGGCATGGAATGCTGATGTTGCAGGTTCAAGTCCTGCCATTACCCTAATTTTTCTTCGTGTTGTCATTAAATAGCGTTTTCATTTAATAATTTGAATGTTAAACATTTAAAAATAAAAATTGGAAGAATTTTCGGTTACAATAATTTAATAAATTAAGTATTTAGGTGGACCGAGAGTGTGATTGCGACGAATGTCCGACTGTATCCGACATGTAAATATATCCATTTCTATGTTTCTTTATAGCTCCCAAATTGGGCTTCATATATTAATACACTGTATGTCAATTGATACAGATAGCAGGCGGATTATGTCATCTCTCGTCAGTTAACGGGCATTCATAAATTACCAAGTTGAATGAGATAACTTGATTAAATTTCTCATAGATGACACCGCGGGTAGTTACACCCTAAAAAAATCAATAATATAATGACCGTAAAAACGAAACACATTGAAAATTCGCAGGGTAAGGTAGTTGGTAATGTGGCGAAACTAGAAAACGCAAGGCACGGAATGCTGATGTTGCAGGTTAAATTTATTTGAATGATAATACAGGATTTTTGAACATGAGCATAAAAAAAACAATAATGTAAATGTTCATGTACATTATTGACTTTGTGAGTGAAAGTTTGTTTCGTAGCCTGTTTTTATAATACTACTAGCGACCCGCTCCGGCTTTGAATGGGAACAGTCGGGATGTAATGTTCATAAAAACCTTCCGCAAAAAATCTCTAAGTGACAGTGTAAACTGTATCAAAATCCGTTGCGTGGTTTAGAAGGAGAAGGCGGACGAACATACACTGTAAGGATTTAGGACAGACAGGAATGGATAGCGACTTTACTGTATAATATGTAAAAATGTAATGATAACTGTGGCCCGTTTCACGAAGCAACAAGTTACAATTTTACAAGTCTAAACCGGCAACATTGGGCATTATGCCCATTGCTATTGGTCATTATTGACCAATGTTGCCGGCTTAGACTTGTAAATTGTAACTTGTAGCTTAGTGAAACGGGCCACTGGTGGTATTAAATTATGCTTTCGCTGATTTAACAATACAAATGCGAGCTTCATCTGAAATTTTATATCGAAAGTCATAATTTATGGTGCGATTGTCGCTCTTTAAACATTCTGTGTCGATGATTAAATAATAATAACATTTGTTTGTGATTCATTTGTTTAATTCTCACAGGGGGCTATTAACTTGGAAGTTATTTGCATTGAATATGGACGTATTGGAATGGTTATGAGTTGGGTCCAGGGGGTTCCACTCCGCACTGTAGGTGCGCTCGCCGCATTACCTATGGTATAGGTTAATCGCAGTAGGTTGCCGGTTTGCCGCGCGCGCGCCCGCTCACTTTGTGTCGCGCGTTGCGATTGTATTATAGTAAGCAGCCCAACCCTAGCGGTGCGTCAGAGCATTGCGGGTGGAAGGCGAGCGCGGGCGGCGCCTTCCTTTTGACGCATGCCGCCTGGCAAATGTTTATGAAGTAATACGAACTTTTTGTGCCTGATCATAAAGTTGGAATTCGTTTAATGTCGGTCGAAAAAGAGAAGCTTCTGTACGTTAGTACTATTATTTATTCTGTGGTTGAGTACAGTTAATGTGGGTTACTATAAATACACGGGTAAAAACTAAGCTCTAAGGTTTAGGGGGCGATTCTCTAAGCACAATGGCGACGAGCTCAACGTCGAACTTATCGCTAATGCGCTTAGAGAATAACGCAATAGGCCCCATAATGCAATGCTCTATAGATACACTTACGGTAGGTAATACTAGCTATAGCTACTTTACCTCCTGCGGGGCTTTAGGATGGTCTAAAGTTCCAGTTTGATCAAATTCAGTGTTTAGACAAGGTGACATTTTGTTGGCGTAGACTTAATAGACACGACATCTTGTATGGACTTGATGTAAGGCGGCAAAAGGAAACGTCAAAATTTGTCGATCGTCAATTGCATGAAACCCATCATCATCATCATAATCAGCCCATGTTTGTCCACTGCTGGATGTAGGCCTCTCCCAAGGTGCGCCACTGAGCCCACTCCTCGGCTCCTCTCATCCAGATGCTGCAGCCACCCTGCGTGTATCGTCGCTCCATCTCGCCAGAGGGCGTCCTACAGTGTGTTTGCCTAGACGTGGTCTCTATTCAAGAACACGCTTAGTCCCGTGGTCATCTGTTCTACGGCATATGCGACCGGTCCACTGCCACTTCAGCTTGCTAATCCTTTGAGCGATATCAGGGGAGTTCCACTCCGCACTATAGGTACGCTCGACCGCCTAGTCTATGGCATAGGCAAATCGCAGTAGGCTGTCGGCTTGCCGCGCGCTCGCTCGCTCGCCCCCGCCATGTCAGTGTAATTGAAAACGAATATCGCGCAACCCTAGCGTGTCTCCTGGAGTAGCGGGGTGAAGGCGGGCGCGGGCGGCGCGTTCTTTTTGACTCGCTCCGCCTGGCGCAAGGTGTAAGAAGTAATACTAACTTTTGAAGCGTGTGAATAAAGTTGGAATTCGTTTAATCACGGTCGTAAAAGAGAAGTTTCTGTACATCAGTACTATTATTTATTCTGTGGTGATATCGGTGACCATTGTCTCTGCCGGATCACCCCCATATGTGAAACCCATACATTCTGTCATTTCTATTGGCGATGACGCTAACAAACTGTAACTTTGTCAAGACACCCACTATCAAACCAGAACTTGAGTACGATATAGAATCACCACCCTTAGTCATTTTCGTTTGAAATAATTCAACCCAGCCCAGTGCGGCCAATATGCCGTCAAATAGCCCGGCTTAAAAATTTCCTGCACCCAAAACATAAGCTGAATGCATAATGAATTAAGGTGACAATCCACCTTGATAAAACGGCCGTTGCTTGAAAAATCTCCCCCGTGATTACCGGGAGATAGCAATTTATGCAAAGGAAGCGACCAAATGAAGCGGAAACACGATTATTTGGCTCTGAGTCTTGCGAAAATTTATACGGAATGTTCACTTTTATTTAACAACATCGGGTCCGGGCTGAGGTCGGGAGGCAGCGGACGGGTTTTTTCATTACCTCGGTGTACTTTTACCTGAAAGGGTTGTAAGTTAACTTTTGTGTGTCTATTTCTTTACGAAGGCAGGTTATTTAAGATTAAATGTTAAGTGTGGATTTAGGTAACGTAAGTAAGATTTGATTACAAAGCTAAATATGTAGTGGACTTTTCAGTCTCTCTGCCAATTGGTCTTGGCCCTTTTTTATCGTGTAGTTAAAGTGTTTAGTTAAGCTTCGCGGACATGTAACATTATTGTATGGTAATTTTCATTACTTTTATAACGAAAAAAAAATTAAAAGCTAGGGGAAATTATTTTAGTTTTTTTAATTATCTTTTAAGATCCCGATAATAACGATAAATGTGTATATGATGCAATAAAGATACAATCAATCAATCAATCAATAATGCCTCGTAAGAGATGAAACGCGCGTAGATCGTGTAGATTAACCCCCTTATTGATAAACGCTTCGTAAACGTTTCTTAGTTAACATGTTGTATGTCTTTATCTGTCATTGTGATATTTGCCCTCAAATGAAAGGGACAAAACATTTGTTAGCTTAAAAAGATTGTTAACTTTTTATAAATAAGGGGGTAAGTGTTTAATGGTGGTGCATCCTTAAGCCCGAGTCATAGATGGATGTTATACAATAACATAATAATGTAAAATTTTAAAAACAAATAATATACTATATAAAGCCTATAAAAGGATACATATTATATAAATCAGTATAATAATATGTAAGATCCGTTGTTTAGTATTCACAACTCGAGCCTTGCTTAGTTCGGGACTAGGTCAACTGGTGTAAACTGGCAAAATTTTATTACTTTCGGGTTAGGGGATATGCTCCAACGATTTCGTATTGATATTGACCAATTAGGTACACTGGTTCATTGTGCACCACTGGCTCACTGTGAGCCACCTTAGCTACACGCAAGTTAACACACAGGCAGAGAGTGTTGAAATTTAATTTAACGCTTCTTTTTCTTTAAAGTATTTTCTGCGTTCGCGCACGCACACAAACTGTCAGACAGACATTTATTCCCCGCTCCTAGCACTATGCACCGCAAGTAAGACCTAATTAACATATCTTGGATTCAGGTTGGCGCGCATTTTGTTTGTTTGTAGCATAATTTGCCACTTTCTTGTTTAGCACTTCGAATGTTCACGAGATGTAAATGCGCTACAATTTGACTAATGCCCGCAAAGGTGATCATGGTTATTGTTGTTTTATACTGTTTGTTGGCTATTCTGACTGTCCAACAGTGTCATTTTGGTATAGTGACCCAGTTTTGGTGTAAGTCATTATCAGTTTTGTTACTTTCTTTGAAGAATTTTATTGCCTTTGTTACAAGAAACTATTTCTTTCGATCTTACAAGTTATAACGCGACCTCTTTACGTTTGGGAGCGACTTGTGTTGTTCCTCATCGCTGCCATTGTGGCACGCAAGTTGACCACCTTGGCCACCATGTGTTATCGTGCAGACGGAGCTCGGGACGCTTATCGCGCCACGTCGGCCTAAATGACATCATTCGTCGGGCCCTTGTCAGTGCTGGTGTACCGGCCGTCCTCGAGCCGACGGACCTGGCGCGCGACGACGGTAAGAGGCCCGATGGCATGACGCTCATCCCGTGGAAGATGGGACAGCCGTTAGTGTGGGATGCGACCATCTCCCATCTACGGCGTGTAGGGCCTCAAACGAAAGAACCTCAAACGGCACAAATATGTAGCCATTGGTAATGGCTATATGTTTGAGCCGTTTGGGGTTGAAACGCTGGGGCCTTAGGGATCTGGCGCTTTTATTATTTACAAGGCTGTAGTGGCGAAATTAATAAAACCGTTGGGTGACCGGAGGGCTGGAACATTCCTTGCCCAAAAAATCAGCACTGCCATGCAACGTGGCAATGCTGCCAGTCTTCTTGGCACCCTACCACTAGGCAGTGATTTGGAACATCCTATTTTATATATATATATTTTTACATTTATTCCTTAAGAGACATAGAAGTGCACTAATAATGTTTTTTTGCAAATTTTACCACTAAGGGGGTACAAAGGGGTCCAAAATATACGCAGACAAAATCGTTAGCAAAAGCTATTTTCTGAGGTAAAGCTGCTCACAGATGGCAGTAACCATATCTGTGAGCAGCTTTACCTCAGAAAATAGCAAGATATTTTCCGGGCGAGTTTAGCTCCAACTCTTACCGTCTTGTAGGTGCGCTGTAAGCTAGAAGTCTAGAAGTTTCTAAAACAAACTTTCACACCTGTACCTGTTCCCGTTATTTAAGCCAAATAGCTAAAGGAATCGAACTCTAATCATCTAATTCAGTTAAGTTTCCGCACGGACGCTCAGCCGTTTCCGAATGCGACTTTTTCATTAAATTGAAATCAGTAATTTACCTCCGAGAAGTTTTCAGTTTAAAATACGTGCTGGGTTTTTCGATCTTTCAAATGGACGGGTTTGAAAGATTCTGCGGTTGGAATTAGGTTTTAGGTTGACAAAGGGTTATTCAGACCAAGCTTCGCGGTTTGCAGCAAAATTTATTTTGTGCTGTGGCGTATTTATGGACGGACACCCAAATTACTGACGACGAGTCACGAGAGTTAAGTATAGTAGTCACTTAATCAAAATGACAAAAGTTTTTTATATTGTGTAAAATACAGCCTCTTTTGTAGTTTCGTTCACAAAAATTGACAGTAAAGTTATTAAGACTAAGTACTCGGTAAAAAAAAAAAAATACAATGTCTAAAACGTATATGAAAGGTTTCTACCTGTATTTACCATCAGCACAAAATTAAATTTTTTCTTCTAATTCTACAAGTAGCATTGAATGACTCGAACTACAAATGTCATAAGTACATAACCATCGTCCCAAATTAACTTAAATTATAAAGTTAATTAAGTGATTTAATCTCGGACTCAACTTACTATGGCGATCCCTGGCTCCAAATAGTATGTACCTGCAGTGTTTATTTCTTAAGAAGTAACAAATAAGTTACTTACATTACGTATCGTTTTCTCTTAATGGTGTTTAACTCGTTGAGCTGTATCTTTATTAAACGTTTTTCCTAACTGGTGATTTGTCTGACAAACGTACAGTCAAGGAAATTGAAACACGTACCACCTAGTCGAAAAGACATACGCGTCGCGTCATTGCGATAGAGTTTTAAGGTGGTACGAGAATATATTTCCCCTACTGTAAGCGCTGCTTGTAAGCCCAATCTGAATAACGACAGTTTGACTTTAAATGCTCTCACAGCAGCTACATCTAAGTATTATGCAGTGAACTACATCGAGACAAAATTGACGACGAAAAATTGGACAAAGCCTCTGATAAAAGGCTACGACAGCCAATATTGCAACTGCACGAATGACAGCTTACATTTAGCTACCAGTGGATCTAACCCAACGAAACTGCGACAAGTTTTGGTTAGCAGTAGGAATCCCAATTTTGGCAATGAAAAGTTTCTCTAATCATAAAAATTAAAGTTTCATCACAACTTGAAACTTGTGTTAGTAGGCTCCTCGTCTAAAATTAACTAGTATTGGATAAATGTTTTAGAGTCAAAGACACCAGAAATCTGTAACTGTTATGTGACGTTTTTCTTAACATTGGTATCTTAGGAAAAGGGGACATTGTTGTACTAGGAAATCGGCCACTCGCGATATGCTAAGCTCTTAAATATTTAAAACTTTTGTAACATAAACATTTTCGGCGAAATTAAAATAAAATATGTCAACTATAAAATTATGATTGAATGATTTCAGACGTCACCTAAGCTCAAGGTACTTTCATTGTGTTTAAAACATTACTGCATTTGTAGAAACAACTTAAAAATTTATGAGTACCTACAAAGTCGACTTTACAACGAACTATCTTTTGGCGTGTCTTGAAAATATGGACAGACACAAACTAAATATATATTTTATTAGTAAGATGATTTGTGTCAATACAGCAGCTAGATAAGTAGGTACCTCAGGATAATAAAACACAGCGTCCATCCCTCGCTTTCTGTCTACCCTAAAGTGAAACAGCCGTGAGCCAATGTATGTCCACGCTAATTTGTGCGTATTTTTGTCCGCCTTTTTACTCCATTTCCCGTAAATAATATCAAATCAACACGCTGTGCCGTTTATTCCGAACACGTACATAGAAAATGTGAAGCGAACTGACGGCGGAATTTCATTTCAACACAATCGAACATCTGCTGCTCCGCGAAACAATGTTCGGCTTTTTTCGGTCACGCTCGGGCATTCTCGGGGTGGTAGCCTTATTTTGCCAAAACGTCACTCCTAACTATAGTTGCAAAACTTCTGAAATATTCGGAATTATTCCGGAAAACTTCCAGGAATATTTCGATTACTCGGAAACTTTCCCAGGAAAAAAACCGGTCACGTGCGAGTTGGACTCTTTTATTATATTTAACAGAAAACATTCCTTAATCATAAGGATGCATACATTTAGTCATTCTACTTCAGAACGAGTAATTAAAAAAAGTGACAGGAAATTCGATTCTAATGATGTCAACACTAGAAAGAGACAGAGGCGTTTAATTCGAGTCTTTCGCTTAGACCGTTTGTGCTGTTCACAGCGCGCAGTCCATCAGTTCATGGTTCGGCCATTTTGGAGTTAAAGTGATCTATTTTTATTTTAAAATGTCCGTATGAAATTATACATACATATAATATCCAATCAGGCTTATATTACGACTATTTACGACCGCTAGTCAAGTCTTTCGTCGGCGATGTGACTTTGGTTAAACAACCTCCCAGAGACTTTAAAATGCGTAACATCAGCATTTCATCCTTATTCATCATCATCAAATTAATCTATGATCACTGAAAACATAGATTTAAAAAAAGGATCAGGCTTTTTGTATTATTACAAAACATGGTTGTATGTGCCAAGATACCTTTGCCTTTCAACACTAAAAATGACAGCCCGAGGCCGAGCGGAATGAATACTTCCTCCCCTCCCGGAATAGTTCCCCACCTCATACGTCCCTGGGAATGTTTCCGAATGTTTCCGAAGGAATCAAGGAAGTTTTCGTCTTTGGCTGGGAATACTTCCCAGTAGGTAAGTTAAGTTTCCGCCCGTGTTGATGTTAAAAAAGCGTAAAGAAAACATAAATATTTATCGTATTACCTATGTCAGGGCAAGTTATGTACCAATTTTTGTAATTTAATCATGATTTTCTTATGTTGTTATATTCGATCGAATACGCCGTGTGTTTTTCTTCTGTCCCATGAATTTATGTAGAATAGCGTAGATATACAGATACTTGTTACGTAAATCCTCGTCTTGTATGTAGTCAACGCTTGTAGTCCAGGGCCCAATTTCTTAAACGCGACAGGCGACAGGTGACAGTGACAATTCGGTATACATTGCTTGCCCACTATGATGTTAAGTCTGTAAGTCTGTAGCGTTACATGTCAACACAGTAATGTACGGCGAATTGTCACTGTCACCTGTCGCCTGTCACGTTTATAAAATTAGTCCCAGAGCCCAATCTCATAAACGCGACAGGCGACAGGTGACAGTGAGAATTTGATATACATTGCCTGCCCACTATGATGTTAAGTCTGTAAGTCTATAGCGTTACATGTCAACACAGTAATGTACGGCGAATTGTCACTGTCACCTGTCACCTGTCACGTTTATGAAATTAGTCCCGGAGCCCAATCTCATAAACGCGACAGGCGACAGGTGACAGTGACAATTTGATATACATTGCCTGCCCACTATGATGTTAAGTCTGTAAGTCTGTAGCGTTACTTGTCACATGTCGCCTGTCGTGTGGCCCAATTTTATAAACGCGACAGGCGACATTGACAATTCGGTATACATTGCTTGCCCGCTATGATGTTAGGTCTGTACAAGTCTATAGCGTTACTTGTCGACATAGTAATGTATGGCGAATTGTCACTGTCACCTGTCGCGTTTATGAAATTGGGCCCAGGTATCTTGTTCATTGTTAATTTGTTAATTTTACAATAAAAGAATACCATAACAGTAGTAGGGTTATTTTTCTGCACGAGTATGTAGGTATGTATGCACCTATGTAAGGATTAGAATGATTAAAACGATGTTTTTATTAAGTGTTTAAAAACAATTTCGTCGTAGTTTTTATTATTTTGATTTGGATTTCTACAAAGAAAGTCTTTATCGGTAATCGCCTGCCGGAACCATCCAGTGGATATCTACTTTTAGGTTTTTCCTCTACTAACTACGAACGGCGAACGTACTGCGTATAATGTACATACGGTTGCAAAATTACGTAAGTAATTTTAACAAAAAGGCGCGTAAAATACCGATAGTTTGCGGCGTGTGTTATATAAAACATGGTTGTATGTGCCAAGATACCTTTGCCTTTCAACATTCAAAAATGACAGCCCGAAGCTCGAGGCAAACGGAATGAATACTTCCTCCCCTCCCGGAATAGTTCCCCACCTCATACGTCCCTGGGAATGTTTCCGAATGTTACCGAAGAAGGAATCAATCAAGGAAGTTTTCGGCGCGCAGAGCCGGCGGGCCGGGGCGGCGGCGGCGGCGCACGGCGTCTTTGATTTCGTTTACTTGCGTTGTGTGTGAGAGCTTGTAAAACGTCGCACGCGCCGTTTAGTTTATTCGCCTATTCTTCGTGTTGAATTACAGTTAAGTAATTTAAGCAAGGTACTTAGGTAGGTACCTAGAAATCAAGCTGAAGTGTAGAATTATTTCTAAGATGAAAGAAATATTCAGCTCGCACGGCCCTGTCGAATTTCCATCTCATTCTATCGCGTTACTCTTACCAATTTTTTTTATACAACATAGGAAGGCAAACGCGCAAGTGGGTCACCTGATGGAAAGTGATTACCACCGCCCATAGACACCCGCAACACCTAGGCGATTGCAGTGCGTTGCCAACCCAGAGGGCTAATATGGAATACCACTTGTGCTAGTAATGCAGTAAGTATGAAAAATATTGAATTTTACCGTATTTTACCAGGGTAATTTTATCGGTCTGCATCACTACTTACTATTTAAACAATGATTCTATTCGAAGTTGGAATTACATATTTTATATGTATCATAATTCTTAAGTTATAGTGTAAATAACGAGTAATAACCTCAGAATAACATACATTTTTTACTTTTTTCACAAGTAAAGGGAAAAGTCCGAAAACTGTAAACTTGTAGGGTTACATGTTACATCACATTTTGTATTTATTACAATGTTATATTTGCACTTAGTATGTATGGGACCAAGAGTTTTACAACAGCAAAGTTAAGTTTGTCCCTCAATTTGGTTTCTTTTTTCATTAAAGCAATGCTTGGTGCTTATTAGGTTTGTACGGAACCCTCGGCGCGTGAGCCAAACACGCACTTGGTCGGTTTTTAACGAAATTTTCGTATTTTTCGACCATCGAAAACTTCCGAATGTTTCGGAATGCTTCCGAATGTTACGGGAAGTATTCCCTGGGAAACATTCGGAAAGATTCCCGCTTGCATCTATACTCCTAACATAACATGACAACTGTGTCGACACATATCAAGCTCGACATTTATTTTATTTTTACAAAACTTTGTGATACCAACTTGCATAGATTTAGCGACTTTGACATGTTGCATAACTAGAATCCGTCACGCAATGTCCTATAACCGAATGTTCTCGAAACGCCACAAATATTATAAACAAGTGGAAGAAAATGACGAGAGGGCCGCCATGATGGAGAAATAAAAGACAAACCATTATCACGACCACTCTGTTAAGTGGTTTAGAATAAGGTAACCAGAATTGCGAATGATAGCCTAACAATAATGCAGGAATGAAGATAGTACACTTGGGCATAATGAACCTGTGGTAAATGGTCGAATATTTACAGGCGATAATCCTATTGGTTTAGATGACAACAGACAGTCAGACGAAAAGCTATAAATGAGACTAAAACTGGTTATGAGACCTAACAGTGGAGAACCTTCTAATTAATTGGATGATGAAAATGTGCGTTTTCAGCGTTAAACAATGCACTTTTTAGAAAGAAAAAGTTATTTCTAAAAAGTGCATAGTTTAACGCTGAAAACAAAAAAAAAATCATGATACGAGTAAGTTTTATCTACATTTTAAACATTTCACGATAAAGATACCCTTAATACTGAAGTTAATTCCGTGAACAAGTCAAATATTTAAAGACATGCAAATGACTCAGCGCAATACAATTACCAACGAAATGTTAATTTAATTATACGATTATTAAGATGTCTATTATTCTGGAGGGTTAAATTAATTTTGGAACTCGCTTTGTTATTCTGGTTTATATGTCATATTATGTCAGTTTAAAGCGAAACATTTCGACAAATTGCCAAGAAAGAGGTTATTACACGTATAATAATAGAAAATTCTATTTTAATTCAAGGGTTAATCGAAAAATTGCATAATGTGAGACATATAAATGTCTATGAAA
Source organism: Ditula angustiorana (assembly GCA_963691745.1). Classification (NCBI taxonomy): domain Eukaryota; kingdom Metazoa; phylum Arthropoda; class Insecta; order Lepidoptera; family Tortricidae; genus Ditula; species Ditula angustiorana. The sequence goes on from OY829495.1 coordinate 7,348,128, forward strand.
ACTTTTATAAATTAGCTAGTTACAAATAAGAAAGCTTCAATGATTCAACGAAATGATGATGAAAGTTTCAATGATTTTGAAATCATAATCATTAATAACAACAATATATAAATATATTTTGTGAAATCTATTATATAATTTGATGGACTTCAAGTATTGACATGATCCCAATCGAAATTTTATCATGACTGTGATAAAGTGTTCTAATGGGAAGTAGGTAAAACAAAATGACTTACCAACTGCAAGGTATTAAGAGTGAGATAGTGTTTTCTTCTATGTAAATTTTGTTAAATACCATAGGTCTGTGTGAAATGAAATTCCTGTAAAGCTAAATAACTGCTCTTATCTTACTAAAATTACAAATAGATGTATGTGATGACATAAAAATATGGATTTTTTTAAAGTATGGAGGTTTGTTATTCAATCACGCGTAAACAGTTGTACAGAGGGAGTTTTGACTGAATATGATAAAGATAGGACGATACTTTTTTTAGGAAACATTCCGGTGAAAGGCCAGGTCAGGAGTAGACTGACCCGACATGCATGTTAAACGTAATGAGGGTCCCTCATTACGTCTTGACAAAAACTATTTTGAATCATGGGGCTTGTTTTTCTAAATTTAAAATGCTATATAATGAATGACAACACAAAGAAAAATTAGGGTAATGGCAGGATTTGAACCTGCAACATCCTTGCATCCGTGCCTTGCGTATTCCAGTTTCCGCCACATTACCGCTAATGCAATGCGATGTTGCAGGTTCGAATCCTGCCATTACCCTAATTTTTCTTTGTGTTGTCATTCATTATATAGCATTTTAAATTTAATTTGAATGTAAAAAAAATACAAAAAGAAAAATCGAAAAAATTTAGAAATAAATAATTTCGATTACAATAGGTTGTTGTTCTCTTTTTTATTTATTTATCTTTTGTATGGTAACAGCCACACACATTTAAAGATAAATGAGTTAGATTGAGTAAAAAATGATTGATTAAACATATTAAGTAGATAACTATATCCATTGAGGATTTCAAATAAATGATTGATGAAATCAATTAATTCATCAAATATTTGCTACAAATTCAGCAATGCGCAAAGATAATTTATCTACACACATATCATAATTTCTCAATAACGCGTTCAAAAACCATAGAAAATGACCAGCATTATTACAACCAATGTTATTTTAAGAATTTTCTTGTCTGTGGTAGTAGGTAAATCTTTCTTTATTGAGTAGTATCTCTTAGTAGTCTGTGTTTATTGGTGATTACATGACCAATATCTCGTGACGTTATGAATTTAAATTTGGAACAGCTGTCAAAATTCAAGTTGGTCTCTATTCTAGTATCCACAGATATTAAAACAGTTATCGATACGAAACGTCAATTCAGTGTGATTTTTTAATTTAAACGCACGACATTTGATCTCGAGTGACATGACAATAGGGACTTCATTCTTTTGTCTATGATTTAAAAAAAACGTTCGTCTTGACGGATAGATCGAATTGCCGCCATACTTGTTCGTTGGTTTTTTGCTGTTACGGTTTTTTGCAGTTATGATATGTGTGTAGATAAAGTAATGTATGCAACTGTATATAATTAGGCCTTAAAACACTTGTGTGATCCTATTATGAAACTCGCTGACGCTCGTTTCATAAAACCACACTCGTGTTTTAAGGCCTCTCATTATATAGCAGTTGCATAAAATACTATTATGGGACTATAACTGAAATAACGACATTCTTAACACGACCAAAAAGCTTACTAAGGAATTCTGGTATATCGCTCAGAACTGCCGCTGAGTACGATATTTTTGTCAAGTCCGTGGAAATAGTGGAAGATGGAGCATCAACCCGACCAAGTAAACCGATGAAAATGAAAATTGTATTTTGCAAGTAGGCCATAAATATTAGGCTCTTTTACATGTCTGAGTCTAACAGCGCTTCGGAAAATGGAAGATTATACTGAGAATAAAAGCCGAAAGAAACTCAGCAGCTTTTCATTTTTTCATCTCTTTCTGCCAGATACCCTCAAAGAGCTGGAATTAAAAGTGATAAAAAATTATCATTAGAGCGTATTATATTGTAAATGATTTTTTGAACCTGCGAAGTGGGTGTTACTCGTATTTGTTTCTAAACAGGAAGGCATCTATTTATATTTCTTTTAATTTAATATTGTCTGTTTTTATTTGCATGCTATACTATGGCCAGCCATAAAGAACATGAATTTTTTGATAAGTAAAACCCTAGGAAGTTGAACGGTGCGAATTGAAATGTGCTAGCTGATAATGTACAATCTTCAATTACAATCTTCAGGGTAACTTGGGAAGAGATAGATCCGAACCAACTAGCGTTGCAGCTAAAAGTTTTATAAGCGTTTGATAAGGTAGGTTTTTTGATGTGTTGAGAATGAGGAATGTATGAGAATTTGTAATAATTTGCTTTTAGATATATTGTTTACTAATGGGGTAAACATGTTTAGTTTTTTCGTTTAAATAAATAAAGATAAAAAATTAAATAGATCTACAAGGTGATTCAAAGAAGATTTGGATATTTTGGATACTTTTCGTGAATAAGACAGTGTGAACACATTGATTGTTTATAGGTCATAGCCTGTTATAGCAGCAAAGACAACGATTATTTGGCTCTGTATCTCTACTAGTAATAAATGAATAGACAAATGTAATAAGATTTTGCAGGATATGATTTAGTTATGAAGTTATCATTACAAAAGATGACGATTGCAAAATTGTATTTTACTGATGTTATAAATGTGAAAATAATCATGTTAGTAATAGAAATAGTAAAAGTTAATGTACTATAACTATAAATAGTAATGTTTATTTCTTAATCCTGCTTTAACGGCTGGACGGATTTAGATTTAATGTAGTAAACATATAGATAATATTCTAGATTAAATCATAGAATACTTTTTATCTCGAAAAATCCACAGAATGTCAGAGCAGAGTATCACGTGGGCGAAGCCGTGGGTAAAAGCGCGTATTAAATAAAAGTATGTCATTAAATCGTGTCGTGCCTATTGGTTGATTATGACGTCTCCAGGCTATCGAACTGGGCTATCAAATTATCTTTTACTAATGAATTATTGATAACAGGGATAAAACGCAACAAAATTCTGCAGGTGTTCTATCATGCATTACATATCAAAGTAATTAAGTACAATAAATAATCAATCAGTACGATCCTAATATCCGTTCCATATACCCGATTATTAGGAAATCTAGAAGATGTTTAAATTCAGTATTATAGTTTTGTTTATTTATTTAACAAATACAACGGAAAGTGCTAGAATTCTGGGCGTTTTCCCCATACCATCTATAAGTCATCAAGTTGTGTTTAGATCATTGACAATAGAACTAGCTAAAAGAGGACATGAAGTAGTGGTTGTAACAACTGATCCAGCATTTAAGGATGAAACGAGTAAAGCACCAGCGAATTATACTGAAATTGATGTTCACGATGTATCATATAAAATGTGGAAGGATATGCTTGATTCACTCACAGGAGCTTCATCTTATACACTCCTCAAGACAGCATTAATGATGATGGTGAATGTTGTTAAGGTGCAAATAGAAACTCCTCAGATGAAAGAGTTTATGGCAAAGGATCAGAAATTTGATTTGGTTATAGCAGAAGCCTGCGTGCAGACCGCATTAGGATTTGCTCACAAATTTAAAGCTCCTGTTATACAAATGAGTTCGTTTTATGGTACCAGTGTGAACTATGAGTCCATGGGTGCGCCAACACATATGTTTCTATATCCTGAGATATATAGACAGAAATTAAGAGATCTTACAGTGTTGGATAAAATTATTGAAGTGATTATAGAAGCAGTGTTGAAATTCGCATATTTTGACTATGTTGATGAAGTTAACGTAACACTGAAGAAGTATTTTGGTGAAGACACGCCTACCACGTATGAGTTAGAGGGTAATATTGATATGCTGTTTGTGAATAGCAATCCGGTGTGGGAGGGCAATAGACCAGTTCCTCCTGGAGTACTTTTCTTAGGAGGGCTACATATGCAGCCTATAAAGGAACTTCCTGAAGTAAGTTTTATAGCTTACTACTTTTTTTTGGTTAAGAATGTCGATAGACAAACACAGTTAGACAAGGGTACTATAACAACACAACTTACGATACTACAACTACTAATATACAACTAGTAGATAAGACTCAGGGACGTAGAAGAAATCAGCTATTTGCTTTCTTATATCATTCTTCTAGTATGGCCAGAGTCTATGTTTTTGATTGCTAACCATCACGTAATCCGTTTGCCCGTCTGGCACTTCTGATATAAAAAATAACATCAAATAATGACACATAACTTGATAAATAGGTTATTGAAGTTAACGTATTTTCTTATCTTACAGTGTTTCGTACTTAAATTAAAAATATTTTCCATTTTGCTATTGACATTTTTCGCCTAAAATATTTACTTTATTTCGACCTGCCGAATTGTATTTGAGCTAGAACTGATTAACTGATCAACATAAGAAATAGCTCCAATGCAGGGATTCCATAAACGCAACAAGGTTTATTTTATTTATATTGGAATATATAAAAAAATTCATAGCCATTAAATCTTTGTACAGTCAGCGTCAAATATACCAGAGCGGGCAAGGTGGTCAAAAATATCTGAACACGCCCGAGCGTATTTGACACCTTGCCCGCTCTGGTATATTTGACGCTGACTGTACATGTCATTTAATCATATATTTCAATATGTTCCTCCGCAATTTTATTTTTCTGTGAAAGAGAGTATCACCACTGTTATCGAAACCAGTGACGCAAAGAGAGTTGCCGACTTTAGCTCCCTTTTTCCGTAGGCCCTTGGAGGCCTTGGAGGCCCTATTTAACCGTACAAAACGCAGTACCTAGAGCTACTTCTTTACACTGGCATTCTGTAAAAGTGTGATGGAGGTAGATCTCGTCTTTTTGAGCCGGCTTATTCAAAATACTCGAATGTAATAATCGATTCTTATCAATTTCATAGTCACGAATCTACAAGCACTCACATTTATATTCATGGTATTTGCACTAAATATCCCATTAATATTTTCCAGGACCTCAAATCCTACCTCGACGCGTCCAAGGGAGTGATTTACGTCAGTTTCGGTACCAACTTCAGCCCTTCCTCCCTCTCCGAAGACAAGATCCGTTTGCTTCTAACCGTGTTCTCGAAATTACCCTACGACATTCTATGCAAATGGGACGCCGAGGATGTACCTGGACGGCCCAGTAATGTGCGAATAGTTAAGTGGGTCCCGCAGAACGACTTGCTAAGTAAGCACAGCAGGATTGAGTGTTTTGAATTATTCACGCCTGTGGGCCTTTCGGATTTAAGTTGTTAAGTGCTCGGGGCGTTTTAAAGTTGAAGTATTGGGCCATTAAAAAAATCAACGCTTTGCCATCGTCCGTGTCTCGATAAATCTAAGCTGCGGCATAAGATTTTTATATTTAATTCTATTCCACACTTTAATGGTTAATGATGTTTTATTTTATTTTGTAAATAACATACGCTTTTCATTATTTCGTCCTTAACACTTATATTTATATTATATTCAGTTGTACTGAGAACCTTCTCCGTTTTGAAGCCGGTTAAAAAATGGCGAACAATTATCTTTTGTTTTTTCAAATATTTTTTTCAATCTAACAAGGTTTAAATGGGCTATTTTTGAATTTTGATGACATTAAGCGTTCAATAAGTAGTAAATATAACTAACTTTAATGTCTAAGTAGAAAAAAAACATATAAATAAGTACATACGTTTTATATCTCAACAGTTGTCAAATAATTCATTTGCTTATCAATAAAATTAAGCAAAATCCATATACGAAATTAAATTGGCACTAATTTGACATAATGACATGCTCAGAGTTGCACAAGGTGTTAAAGTGGCCGTCAATTGTTTCCAGGACATCCAAAAATAAAACTCTTCATCACCCAAGGAGGCATGCAGTCCACAGATGAAGCGATTGCAGCCGGCGTGCCTCTGATAGGTATACCGATACTGGTAGACCAGTTCTTCAACACTGAGAAATACATCCAGCACAAGATTGGGGAGAAACTCAGCATGGACAAACTTACTGAAGAAGATTTCCACAAAACTATACTAAAAGTTATCGAGGATGACAGGTAAAAAAAAGTCTAAATAAGTAATTATTATGCAAACGTCAATTATGACTGTAAATGTATATTCTATTGAATAATTTTAATACATTTCAATTAATTAATGATCGAAATTAATTTGGTTCAAATGACCGAAATGATAATCAGGTTTAATAATGATTTGTAAACAAATGATGAGGTAGATTATTGCTTTAATGAATTTACCGACTAACGTGGTAAATATTATATATCATTATATTATATATTATTATATTATATTAAATGTATAGGTAACATTAAACGAAATAAGCAATAAAATAATAGTTCTGATCGATTCAATATCCTTATTCATGCCAAATTTTTCTAACGTCATTTTTAAGTCCATATTATAGTTTTTGAATTGTTGCTTTATCAACGTTATCTTAAATCATGATTACAGTACAAACCAAGAAAGCAATGCAAAACATTGTAAAAGTATTCTTTAAGTACGTTAATTACAAAGCGGCGTTACTTGGCTCATGTGTTCTTTTGATGACTGTTTCCCAGCTACCGCCAAAATGTGGTGCGACTGCGGAATTTAATGGATGACCAACCGAGCCGTCCTCTGGAGCGCGCGGTGTGGTGGACGGAGCACGTACTACGGCATGGCGGCGCACTTCACTTGCGCGCGCCTGCCGCCAACATATCCTGGGCGCAAACTTAGAGCTAAAACTAATAACAGCATTTATACTAATTTTTATAGTCACTATATCTATTTTTGTAGGATTTGTCTATGTCATTATGACACTAGCTCTAAATTTATTCTGGAGGAAACAAAAAAAAGACTGAAAGTAGCTCATGACGTTCAAAATTATTGTCGAAAAAAGGACGCAAAAATCACGTGCTCATTTTTTTTTGTTAAAATAAATGTAGATGTAAGGAAAGGGTGGGTGCATTTGTTTCACTTCTTAAGATTTATGATGAGAAAGGTAAGGTCAAACGTTAGCCCATTTATAATAAAAATAAACTAAATTAGAGATAGTAATACGAAGGTAATTTTTGTGTACACTGCCGATCACGCTATCACGCTACTTAATAGAGTTCAAACAATATATTTTAAGTTTCTCTTAAGTATTGAATCGTGTCCTATCTCTACGTACGATAATTAAGGATATAAGATATTAATAAAACGGATCACTCACGTAGTTTTACGTCGAGAAAAGCCCGACGTGTTTCGGACTAGTCCGTGGTCCTTAATCTTAAGTAGAGTACCGGTTGCTATTAACGTATTGTGTTGTAGCTTGAATTTCAAGTTTATACGATTGGAAATTAAAAATTATTTGACGTAAAAATACGTGAGTGATCCGTTTTATTAATATGTCCAAGTCTCACGGTAGTTTTATGTTAAAGGATCGAAGATATTATAATATTATGAGTTTTTAATTTAATAAAAAGTACAGTGCGAATTAAACTGTTAATAGATTCAGCATTAGATACTTTATCTAAAAGTAGAACTGGTGTAGTTTTCAATATATATTAATCGAAATAAGTGATGAAATGGCATAACATTTTATTGATTAGAATTTCAAAAGTCATTACTGACGAATTATAAATGCATCAGTGAAATGAGCACAATAAGAAGGAATCAATGCAGAATTTTCCAGTCATTTTGCATGTTCATGATGAATCACTTCATTTTTATTAATAGTTAATGGTATCATAGTTTTAACTTCACTACAAAAAATGATTAAAAACGCTGCCATCAGACACTCTGCTTTAAGAAACATGATGGGTCTATACAGTCACATGACACGGATTTTTAACCCGCATGGTTAAATTTATCAAATCGTAGTTGTAGAACCATACTGTAGTCAGTTGCTGGTTGCAGAAGAATGGGCCGGCTCGATCGGCTAGCCGACACTCTCAAAGAATAATGGCATGAAGAAAAGTGACATATGGGGGGTATGAAAATAGACAGACCTCTCACCAGGCGAGTGTTATGCCTGGGGACCGAAGTGCGAAGTATGAAAGTTGGAAGTAATATGAGTCCGTGTTATGTAACTTCGTTAGCGTGATGTAGCTCATGGCAGTTGGTTTCCTTTATTCTAAACTAGATGGCGCTATTGCGTTTCATATGGTAAGTAGGGGTTCTGGAGGCTCACTGGATTAACTAAAAACCAACAACCAATCAGGGATTCCCTTAGACTCGTTGGCTCTCATTGGCGACGGTGACGGCATCCCATCAGTTAAACTGCATGCTCATTTGCTTCCCATAAAAATAGTTTTAATGCATATTATTTATTTTGCCATCCACTGCACACCTGAACACCCGGTCCCTGATCTATGGCAGGGTGGGCCTTGAAAAATGGCCGCGTACAAACCTCCGTATTGTTTGTATTATGCCTCCATTCTCAGGATACATCCTATTTCTATTCTCTACTTAAACGAATAGAGAAGCCTGATTTATCTTAACCATTAAATAAAGGAAATAGAGACGGTTGCAATCTTTTTTTTTTTTTTTGTTTTTTATGGCTTCCGATACAGTACCATTTTACGAGTAATACCCATAGACTTGGTATATGTATGCTTATGTACAGACGTACAATGATCTCATTGACCTGTAATAATTTTTATCTGGTCAAAATGTGGTACATACAAGGTTCTAAGTGATGCTAAAGTTCATATTAAAATGGGCTTATGGGCTGATTTGTCATTCAATACAGGTTACAATGTTATTGTGCTTGTTTTCTCTTTCTAAGTTGTGCAAATGAGGTTAATACCACTTTCTCACTTGCACACGTAAACGTATATAAAGTGTATGGTAATAATTTTCAAAATCTGGCATCTGGTAGAAACAGACTTGAACTGAACAAATCAAAAACTTAAAAATTTAATTTAAAAATTATTTTGCAAGTAGGTGGCTTAGGTTTTTTTACATGTGTGACTCTAATGGTTATAATAATACAAGCAATAAAATCAAGCTATGCGCCTTTATAATTATCATTTTCGCTGTGTAATAGTACTTTTTGACGTATTTTATTCAATCAAGTTTTCATAAGTATTTAATGTAGCTGCAGTTATTTTTAAGAGCCATACTTGCCTCTAAGTATTCGTTAAGTTCACTAAATAAAGTTGTTTATTAACAATCATATTTTCAACCAAATGATTACGCGAGTAAATAACTTTTAAAAACAAACAATTATATCTGACTCTATCAGCGCTTCGGAAAATGGAAGATATTGCTGAGAAGAAGCACCGCAAGTAACTCAGCAGCTTCTTTTTTTCTTATCTTTACTAAATAAAATTACGAAATAGTATATCTATAGTAAATATTAAACATAAATAATGAAGATTAAAGAAAAATAGCTAACAACAAACAGCACAACAAACTTAAAGCTCATTTAACGAAGCTTGCATTCAAATTACGTGAAATGCACGTTGCAAGAGGAAACACCATTTGCATGGTTAAAGGGCGTGCTCCAAATACTAATTCCAATCAATTAGTCCAAGTGTTATTGATAATCGAGTTTGCCTGCGTCTGCACTCGACATGTATACATTACTGTACTAATGTCGTTTGGTAATTGTAATGTGAGAATTGTAACAACCAACGATATATCCTTGTGCGTTCTAGACTGAGCGCCTGTTAAACCACTCTCTGATAAATTCCTGGTATAGAATAGTGCTATATAAATAAATATTTATATAAATAGTATATTATATCTGTAATGCCGTCTAAATATACAGGGTTATTGGTAAGTCGACTTATTCTTGTCAAGGGGTTATGGCGAAGGTTATTTGCAGCAAAATAGGTCATGTGATATCCTGTCCGAAAAATATTATTTTCCGAGATATTGATCATTTTAGTTTACGACATTGGAAAATTCTTATTTCATGACTATATTCAAAGCATTTTCAGTCGATTTTCAGACAAGGTCCCCCATAAGCAAAAAATAAAATAAAATAAAAATTTAACAAAAACCATCGGGTACACAATAATAAATCAAAACAATAAGCAAAAAAATATGCCAAGGTTCCTTAATGTAGAACCGAAACGAGGAGGCCGAGTATTACGCGTAGTTTAAACCCAGTGCTCTAACCAAAGAGCAAATTTAATACTGCAGACGGTACCCTGTAAAAAACATCCCAGCAAAATGTTATGATAATAATGATAGCTTGACGTTGCTCAGTTGGTTAAAAAGGGGACAAGTTAAGTCCTTAATAGTGTTTTCAACGTGTAGGCAGAGGGGTTCCATTTCGCAATGTAGCTAATCTACGCTCCACCGCCTTGCCTATGGCAAAGGCAAATCGTAGCAGGCTGTCGGCTTGTCGCGCGCTCGCTCGCTCGCCCCCGCCGCGTCAGTGTAATTGAAAACCAATGCGCAACCCTAGCGTGTCGCCGGGAGTAGCAGGCGGAAGGCGGGCGCGGGCGGCGCGTAAGCGTGTGTATAAAGTTGGAATTCTTTGAAACGCTGTCGTAAAAGAGAAGTTTCTGTACCTTAGGTCTATTATTTACTATGTGGTGTAGGTCGCGAACTCAAAAAAAAAAAGAATTACCGGATAGCCTAGTGGTTAGTGAAACTATGAAGCTAGAGGTTCCGGGTTCGATTACCGAGAGGGGCAAACCTTGATATGACGAATGTGCATGTTCGTACCCGAGTTTTAGATTTTATATTTATTTAAGTACGTATTTATCTAAATAAGTATTTATATCCGTTGTCTCGTATCCATAGTACAAGCTTTGCTTAGTTTTGGGACAAGATAAATTGGTGTGAATTGTCCCGAGGTTTATAATTTTTTTCAATTTACATTATTATTTGCTATTTCTTGCTGTTAACGTTGTTTTTAGAATCACTCTCACATAAAAGTACATTTTGCTAAATTCATTTCCTAGGGGGACTATTGTCATATCTATGAGATATCTCATCTCTCTTCCCCAGGCTTTGGAATGCGGCTCGGGGGGAGAAACACGGGTCATACTCTCTCATGAGTGACACCTGACGATGGAATGTTTGTGTCGCTTTGTGGCAGCACGTGCCCTGCAGTTGTCCGAGTGCCTTGGTTGTTGTAATGCTTTGACTTCGGCTGCAAATATGTTAGTTCGTGGCACCAATATATTTACTTGTACAGTAAACTTTTTAATTAAGGTTAGGGTTCTCTAAATGACAGTGAACTACGTATCAAAATCCGTTGTCTGGTTTCGAAGGAGTAAGCGGCCGGAGATATGAGAACAAACAGGAACGGATAGAGAATATATCTTATACTAGCGGACGCGCGCGACTTCGTTCATGTAAAATTAGTAGCCTATGTCCGTCAGGACTAGCGTAGCTTTCAATCTGTGAAAGAATTTTTGAAATCGGTTCAGTAGTTCCAGAGATTACCCCCTACATACAAAAAACTAACAAACAAAGTTTACCTCTTTATTATATTAGTGTAGACTAGCGGACGCGCGCGACTTCGTTCATGTAAAATTAGTAGCCTATGTCCGTCAGGACTAGTGTAGCTTTCAATCTGTGAAAGAATTTTTGAAATCGGTTCAGTAGTTCCAGAGATTACCCCCTACATACAAACAAACTAACAAACAAACAAAGTTTACCTCTTTATTATATTAGTGTAGACTAGCGGACGCGCGCGACTTCGTTCATGTAAAATTAGTAGCCTATGTCCGTCAGGAATAGTGTAGCTTTCTACCTGTGAAAGAATTTTTGAAATCGGTTCAGTAGTTCCAGAGATTACCTCCTACATACAAACAAACTAACAAAAAACAAACAAAGTTTACCTCTTTATTATATTAGTGTACTATGTAACGAAGATAAAGTAATAGTGAATAACATAAGGTCAAATGGATTAAGCTAGATATAGTTTCCTTCCAAATCCCCGCAGCCCACTCGCCTAACGCCAGTCACTGTCCGTGATATATTATCATTGTTCCTAACTGTAATCTATTCTAATTCAGTTCTTAAGATTCCCGTCTCATGAACTTAACCAATTAATTACCAGAGACCCTCTGATACACTCATAGGCGTCATTTAATTAAACTGCCACGAACTGATGGATACGTTATTTTTTAAAATAATTATAAAAAAATTTACACTTTAAGCTTTACTTTATGGGTATTCATAAAAAAATAATCTATTTAAGCTAACAAATGTTTTAACAAATATTTGTCCCTTTCATTTGAGGGCAAACGTCAAAATCTACACTAATCTACACTATCTACATTAATATAATAAAGAGGTAAACTTTGTTTACTACGGAAACGATTTCAAAAATTCTTTCACAGATAGAAAGCTATACTATCCCTGACGGACATAGGCTACTAATTCTACGCGAACGAAGTCACGAGCATAGAAATAGTACAGCATAGAAGGAGTGTTAACATTGAAGGCGATATTTTATTATCTGATCTCTTTACTTTAAATGGCAATACTATGTGTCAAAAAGAGATGACTACATACTCTAAACTCCTCTTCAATTGACACCCTGTACACGACCAATAGACAAAATGGTCACCTTTGGCTATGGAAATGTTTACATTAAGGTAGTATACTCTACGTTTTTCTTATTAATTTGCAGGTTTTACTACCTTGAGGCACACAAAGGTGACCATTTTGACAGCTTTGGCTATGTACACTTGACAAGTACTGAGGCTATATCCATGCTTTAGTCCTTCATCCAAGGTCATGAGCGTCCGCTAGTGACAGATAATGACATAAAACATGTTAACTAACAAACGTTTACGCAGCGGTTATTAATGACGGGGTAAATCCTAGCATGAAAAAATTGGCTGCTATCCGTTACAAGATTATCAGCAACTAAGTTTCTATGAATGCAAGATGCAAGTTAAATTCACTGATCTGCACTTTTAGTGAATATGATGCAGATTCCGTGGCTTTTAGTATCATCAACCCACCATTTTTAATTTTGATTACATACTTCAAAATACTTTATATTTTAACATCATTATTTGATCTCAAGTTTTTGGTTAAAGGTTAACAAAGTCGTTTGGAGGATAATTATTGAGGTGAAATCTTACAATAATAGTGTTTCAGAGAGACTTGACAACATTACCTTCAAAGTAAATAGCATACTAACTACAGAAGGCTTGCATTTAAATCATATTCTCATGGCGCTTTTTCCAATGTCTGCATATAATGTAGGTATGCTTTTGGAAGGCAGTTTGGAAGAAAGTTTTTGTTGTTCTCCCCAGGTAAGCCCTACCTTCACATAATTCTGAGTGCCTGTTCGGTACCTTGATGTATATACAGTAGGGGAAATATATTCACGTACCACCTTAGAACCCTATAGCAATGACGCGACGCGGTAAGCGCCAGGCTATGTCATACAAATGTCATGCGTATGTCTCTTCGACTAGGTTCTACGGTGGTACGTGTTTCAATTTCCTTAAGTTGACGCTTCGTATTCGAAGAATGACGTAAGTTCTATTACAAATTTGGAAACTATTACGGCGTCCGCTAAGTCGCGCGGGCTCACGGAGCGGGTGCACGGAACGGGTGCACGCCTATAGAAAAATAGTATGAGAGCGTCCGCTAACTCTCGCAGGTGCAGTTGCGAGTTCATAATTATAATGTTTATCAAATGTTAACCTCATATCCTATACTATAGTTTGTAATCGCGTTTTCGAAAACGGGTCTGATAATTGCGAAAAAAAAAACAATTTTACCTTTATTACTAGGGTAAAAAAACCTACATAAGTAGCGAGGTCTAATTTCTGAGAAAATTTGTTTTACGTTAACATCTATCTTACGTAGAGTTCTGTTCTATTTTTCTTGTTGAAGATAAAGCAGTTCTTTTGCAAAACAATTTTTTCCCCTACTGTATGTTTGTATGTATTACGACCCCTTTTAAGTAGTTTTTAAGTAAATTCCAGGTTTTCAAAATTACGAAAATGAGTTGTAATCAAAATGCAATTAACTGGTTGGATACACAGTCTCCTTTAACTCCCCCCAAAATAAGCAGAAGTGTTATAATGTTGAAGCTTTTGCCATTTTATCAGTTTATACACTTAGATATAAAATTGGAAACCCAAACGGTAATTTCTTTTTACACCTTTTTATTGTAAAGCTGTTTATGTTATGCGAAGTAAAAAAATATTTAGTCGTTTCTTAGATACTATTTTTTTCTGCTGTTTAGGGTAATTAAGATCTCTTATTTATTAAGTATAATAGTGTTAAACTCTTTGTTACTCTCTTTACTCCCATATAGTTTTTTTATAGCATGTAGGCACAGAATAAATAATTTTAACGTACAGAAACTTCTCTTTTACCACTGCGATTAAACGAATTCCATCTTTATTAACACGTTCAAAATGTTTGTATTACTTCATACACCATGCGCCAGGCGACGCGAGTCAAAGGGAACGCGCCGCCCGCGCCCGCCTTCCCCCCGCTACTCTCGGTGACACACTTCAATTACACTGACACGGCGGGGGCGAGTGGGCGAGCGCGTGGCAATCTGACAGCCTACTGCGATTTGCCTATGCCATAGGCAAGACAAATCGCAATATTCAATTACATAAGAATAAAGCACCGGTTTCTTCCAATGATATCGACTTTTCATATTACTTTCCTAAAAACTTTATTGAAAGCATAAAATCGTCAAAATATGGAAATGCTGTTACAAAATCTTCCTGCTGATGTATCCTGGATCTCCTACATTGTATGGGATGGGGAAGGCGGAGCCAGTGAAGCAACGGCGCGCCTTCCTCATCCCATCCAACATAACAGTTCTGTAATCGGCACTCACTCGGTTAAACTCTTCATGTTTTTTTGCGGGTAGTAGGATCTTGTGCAAGGTCGCTACCACCATGTTGTTCACTAATCCAGTCGCAAAGCAGCAGTGCTTGCACTGCTGTGTTCCGACGCGGGGACCTAGACAGCCGGTTAAAGCGAGTGTTTATGGGCTGCCATCAGGTGACCATCAGGTGACCCAGTTGCTCGTTTTCTTTCTATTTTATAAAAAAATGGCACACCTAGAACGATATGAGGCACCTTTCGCCGTGAAAAAAGTATCTCAAAATTGAACACCTATATTTATTTACGCATAAAAATTAGTAATGGTAGGCGACGCAATGTTTCATTACACATTATATTTGTATTTATTATTTTGTGTTGGTTTCACCTAATTTGTAACATAATACCTATTACGACAAGTGAAGTTGTTACTCGTAGCGCCATCTAGTGCGACCTACAGAAATTAAAGTTAACCAAATCTTTGGTAGATATATGCCGCTCTTGTTCAAAAAAATACGATAAATAGTCGGTAGATCAGTCTAAGTAGATGATTTGTTAGCGCTGTAGCTTCTCGCACGTAAAGATACATCCAAAAGCGATTATATTTCGTATTCTTTATTTTATTGTTGTTAGATCCCTTAATATTACTCATAATAAATAATTAAAAATTACCTAATATGCACCCTAACGCTGATTTCACACGGGGCAGTACAGTGAGGCAGTAGAGTGGACAGCACAGTACTAATGCAATTTGAACGCGCACGCCGAGACTGCCGAGGCCAGTTTCAAATTATATTAGTACTAGATAGATAGATAGATAGATAGATAGATAGATAGATAGTTTATTTGTGAACATAGGTATACAGTGGTTCTTACATGATAATAATGTTCAAGCTATGTTTTGCCAGAATGGCGTACAAAATTTACTTATAATCTAACAGACATAACAAAAATTTCAGCGGTCATAAAAAACATGCAAATTAAAATTAAAATAATCGAGAAAAACATATCTATACTAAATTATGTCAAAACTTATCAGATGTCATTTAAGAATTCACTAATCCTATAGTAACATTTGTCAATTAAGAGTGAAGTCAAATCCTTTTTGAACTGGTCCATGTTAAGAGTTTTAATCGGATCAGGGATTTTATTATAAATTCTTGGCGCCATGCTCAATATACTGTTTCTCATCAGTGCTGTGTTATTATCATGTAGATTTTTAAGTTTGTGCTCGTAGTGTGGTCGTACAGGAAATCTGCGATTTTCCGAGACTTTGTTGTATAGATTGGGATTCGATTTAACAAAAATGCTCACTTCAAGGATATATAATGATGGTAGCGTTAAAATTTTAAGTGATTTAAAATAGGGTACACAGCTATCTGTTACGTTTAAGCCACACATGGCTCTTATACATCGTTTTTGCGCTTTGAAGGCTATTTCCTTGTGGACTGAGTTGCCCCAAAAGATAACACCATATCTCAGTACTGAGGCTGCAAGGCCGTGATAAGCCATCAAAACCGCATCACAATTAACTATTTTAGATAGTTTAAAAAGTACATAAGCTGATTTACAGAGTCTTTTACATAATTGTTCTATATGTTGTTTCCAGTTAAGCTGGCTGTCAATAGTTAATCCCAAGAATTTTGTAACTTCTCCTTTGTCTATTTTAATCCCCTCATAATCAACATCCATGTCAAGTATTTTCATTCGCTGATGAAAGTGCATCAAGTTTGTTTTAGTTAAGTTAATAAGTAGGTTGTTTTCATTAAGCCATTTAATTATATTTTTTAATACTCTATTTATGTCCTGTTCGTATCTATTTATACTCTTACATTGGATAACTGACGTACTGTCATCAGCAAACAGTACCATAGGGTGATGAACTAAAATGCTATGTAATGACAACACATAGAAAAATTAGGGTAATGGCAGAACCTAAATGGGTCCTGCCACACATAGCATTTTAATTTAATAATTTAAATGTTAAAAACATTTAAAAAATTAAAATCTAAAGAAATTTCGGTTACAATTTTTTTATATTAGTACTGTCCTGTCCACTCTACTGCCCCATCGTTCTGCCCGTGTGAAATCAGTATTAGAGGTAATGTTATTGTCACTAGTATTCTTTTCCTGTTAGCTATAATCTTCACAAATCTCTAAGTATAATCTCAATTTGTTAACACAACTTTCAAAATATCAGAATTTAGGACCTGACTAAATGTTTCTTTTTTTATGTAAAATTTGTTTTTCTCCTAAAGTTAACCTACGTTAAATTTCTTCTTGCAAGTGGTGTTTGCCTTTAAGCAGCTGTGCAATTGGTTTACTTGAAACTGTATTTAATTGTGTAAGTTGTAATAGCTGCTGGCAGACCAAATAAATAAAAATAAAATAAAATTATATGTAATAAAGTAGGAGTATTTACATTGCATATTAACTATATTTTGATTTTCCTATGTTAAAGTTTATTTGAGTAACAAATAGGTATTTATTATATATTATTATATCAGTATTCACATTAAACCTTTTTTCCAGTTCTTGGACCTTAAAGTACATAATGTGCGACGTCGGATGTTATTATTAACTTAGAAATATACGTTTTAGTCGAAGATCTATTGTATTGTAACCTTCCAAATATAAATAAATAAATATATAAGAGCAAATTACATCATTGAACTACACTCGCGGTCAAATAAAACGGGTCGGTGACAAAATCCTCTGTATCTTCCAAAATAATAATGGTAAATGCATGAAACTAACTTTATATTGAAGACAATTTTAATATCGTATGATATAATACCTTAAATATTATACAACGTACTTGGAAAAAAATTAAATAAAGAAAAACTCGAATTTGGTAGTAAATTCAAATCACGCTTGTTTTACTTTTGCTTGTTTTCTCGTTTTTTTTCAATCTGTTAAATCAAAATGATAAAAGGCAGTCATTGTTGTCTTTCACGGTCATTATTGAATTACTATCGTATCGCTAACACAAGATGGATGTACACGTATTGTCACTATGCTAGAAGAAGGCAGAAGTCAGAGAAGTACAGCGAGAATAACAGGCGTGTCACTTTCTTTGGTGCAGAGAGTCGTCCAACGTTACCGAGAAACTGGGCTAAACGTAAAAAGACCAGGAATCGGCAGACCGAGATGTATGTCGAGAGGATCGATTTATTGTTACGACCATGCTCTGAAATCGACATCTCACGGCAGTTGAAGTAACAAATCAACTTCGAGAGACCTGAAGGGACGACATAAGCGATCGAACTGTAAGGCGGCGGCTCCAAGAAGCTAATTTGACCCCACGTAGACCCGCAAAAGGCCCAAAACTTGAAAGGGAACATCGAGTAGCAAGATCACGTTACGCCCGCGAACATGCACAATGGGGAGACGAAGAATGGGCAAATGTAATGTTTTCTGACGAATCCAGATTTATGGTCTATGCACATGATGAGCAGCCAAAAGTTTACCAACGGCCAGGGGAAAGTTTCATTCCAGCTTGTTTTAAGGAAAAAGTATCGTTCGGCGGTGGACCTGTCATGGTTTGGGCTGGAATCTCTTTAAAGAGTCGCACGGAGTTAGTGCTGATAGAAATTGGTACGCTAAATAGTGTAAGATATGTAGAAGAGATCCATAAGGAACATGTTGGCCCATACTTAATGATTACGGGTGAAAATGCCATATTCATGCATGACAACGCTAGGCCACAAACAGATCAAATTGTAAATGAGTATTTTCAGGACGTTGGCATCAATTGCATGGACTAGCCCTCGAGAAGCCTGGACTTAAATCCGATTGAGCACGCTTGGGACGAGCTTGGAAGGTGCATAAGAAAACGGAACCCTACCCCAGATACACTTAGAGACTTGAAACATGCGTTAATGGAAGAATAGAGCAATATCCCGCGACATCGCATAAGAAACTCAATAAACAGCATGCCTAATCATCTGACAGCTGTAAAAAGGGCCCATGGAGGCAATACAAAGTATTATTTTGACTTTAAAGTTCGTTTTTGTGTGTTATGTGAGGTGCCGTCTTTTAATTTTTCATCGCAAAAATTTATGACATTTTGTTTCTTATGTAATTTTAATAAATAAACGAATAACGTTTTCAACGTTGAATATTGTTTTATTAACTATCAAATTGTCTACAACATACATCTATTACTCTATTATTTTGGGAGATATTCTAGTTTTTCGTACTGACCCGTATTATTTGACCGCGAGTGTAATTTAAAACTAAACAAAGCTTGTACTACGTGTGAGACAGCGGTTGGAAATAAAATTCAACATTCACAACTTGAGAATACAAACATTAATTTAGCTTATATACCTTGCGGGAATCAAACGTGCAACCCTTGGTTTCGTAGTCAGGGTCACTAAAGGTCACTTATTGGCTTTTCATTATTGTTCTAATTCAAGTTCACTTTCTTCTATAGCTGCCTAACAAACTATAGCCTATATGCTTGAGCTTTGAGTCGGTGCGCTTTTGCCGTTCAGCTTTTGCGTTCATCTTGAAAAGCTCCCATTCTCGCTTGTCGTCTGCATTACGAGGTCCCCATGATGCTTTCTTGCGGAAAGCTTTCTTGAAGGTCTGTGAAATGATTCATTCATTAATATTATCACTACACTAGATTTTATACGCATCAAGTCACATTAAGAATTTAATTTGTTAAGCTTTAATGGTTCGTGCAATCCTTACTTGTTAACACAAACTGAAATATAACTACAGACTACTTTTATGAATACGTCTTTCAATTTAAAAATTAGTAGCATATTTTGATATTCAGATTTTGGCGTTTGCTTACTAAAACAGGGCAATAAATAACCAAGAACCGTGCTATCAAACACATATCTCATGTAATCGCTTGTGCTTTACGTCAATTAAGTTTAGGGTATCGATATTATTATATTGGTACCTATTAACAATCCTACTTCGACAACATACAGGTATGTTTAGGTAGGTCTACCTACATAGTGTACTATTCGTGTCGCAAGGAAACCGGCGGTATTTTTTATTATTACTTTTTGTTGATATTGATATCAAGGTAAAGTAGCTATATGCATTTCAAGACGCTAGCGGCCTACAGCGGTGATAATTTACCATAAAAAGCGGTAAATTAAACGTTAATAATCTAAAATGATATAAAAAGATAGATAAATGATATAAAAATATAAAAGATAGAGATTAGCAAAAACTTACCTCGAAGAAGTTTCCAGTCTTATTCTTGGACATAACCACAGCGATGAAAATTGGAAGACATATTATCCCAGTAACTAGGATAAGATATCCAGCAACTGTAAAGAAAAAAATATGATTAAAAATTTCAGTAAGTGTTTAAAATCGTGCTAAGTAAGTACTTAAAGGCTTACATCAATGACGCAACAATCCTAAGACAATTCGATGTATTAAAATTTATAAATTGAATCCAAGTTTGAAGCAGTACTGATCTACAAATAAGTCACTAATCATTAAAACCAGTTTCAATTCGGATTTTTTATGAAAATTACTAATCAGTAGAAAACACAAAAATCACAAAATAAATTGATGGGCTGATTAAATCAAGTACATTATAATTATAGATAAATAGCTTAAATTAATACAGTAAAATAAAAGCATTGCTGGCATATTAAAACAGAATAACAACTCAAAAGTAAAGGACCGACGCTAATGCTCAGCTTTCATGTCCGGGCTTGAGGTCTATACGCCAAAAGGTGAATAAACTAGTTTCTCTCATGGCTAAACGTTAATTATAGAGGGTGAATATTATTATGCCTTTTCATTACTTACCGTATCCACCCGTCGGGTACTGTTTACCCTCAAATTCAAGTTGGTCAGAGGCAACAAGAGCGTAGATGAAGACAATGATCATGATGACCGGAGTGATGACACCCCAACACCAGCGCCAGTACACTGACGTCCTGATGCCTAACATGAACTCGATGTCAAGGCACAAGTTCTCCAAGCCTGTAAAGAAGATTCAGTCTAACAAATGCCTATCCACTTTTGTTTTACTTAATATCTTATGATATGTTCAATATTGGACGTTATATACTGTGCGATATCGTTTTTTGTTCATCTATAGCAACAAAATAAGTACTTCAATCAAACCACATTCGATATGAATATAAGTTTAAGTATTCGCGTGTATTGAATTAAATTGTGTAGGAATTACAAGGTTGCCCAATCAATTTTTCAATTCCATGTCAGCTGGTGGGCTATTTATATCCATCATCCACCAGTAAAGTTGAAGTCTATAGTAATTATCTGAAGACAGCTTTGGTTATGAAGAAGCGGTTACAGTTTTTTTGACGGGCTAATTTGTTTATTTGTTGCTTGGGTTTGGACAACATTGATGTCTAACGTACCGTAAATCCAAATTACTCCAGTGATTTCAGCGATAGCCGCAAACAGTACCAAGAAAGTTGCTCCAAAATGGTCCACAAGATCAAGTATCCATTGGCCTCCCTGAAACATACTCGAGAGTGAATTTAATTCGTAATGCCAATAGAATTGCCTTTTGACTTTAGTTTCATTAGGCTAATTTTGTTGAAGGAACAGGCATAACAAATTCAATAAAACTTTTCTCCAAGAATACTTCTGTCGTATTAGTTTATACATAAATGGGTCACACATTTTGACTTCTGTAAAACCGATAATGGACTTTCAATAAATGATCAAGGAGAAAATTTGCTTTGAGAATAGCCAAGGCATTAAATATAAAGATAAAGTCATTTATTAAACTAGGATTTACAAAAAAAAACACATTTGCATCTTTAACAAAATCTTGCTGTCACCTATCATCATCATCATCATCTCAGCCACAAGAAGTCCACTGTTGGACATAGGCCTCCTCCATGGATTTCCAAAGTGGCCGGTTGGAAGCAGAATGCAACCAGCGCCTTCCTGCCCCCTGTACGAGGTCATCGGACCATCTTGTGGCTGGTCGTCCTACGCTGCGCTTGCCAATACGCGGCCGCCATTCGAGAACTTTCCGACCCCATCGGCCATCAGTTCTCCGTGCTATGTGCCCTGCCCACTGCCACTTCAACTTGCTAATCCGCTGGGCTATGTCGGTTACTTTCGTTCGTCTGCGGATCTCCTCATTTCTGATTCGATCACGCAGAGAAACTCCAAGCATAGCCCTCTCCATAGCTCGTTGCGTGACTTTGAGCTTTCTTATAAGGCCCATAGTAAGCGGCCACGTTTCAGTGCCATATGTCATCACTGGTAACACACATTGATCATACACTCTCGATTTCAGACACTGAGGTATATTGGACAAGAAGACATTTCGCAGTTTCCCGAACGCTGTCACCTATACAAATTACATTACATTATTCAAATAAAAAAAAACACGATTAACTTCAATCAATTCGTTAAAGAGCTCCAGAGATTTTAAGAGGGGAAAATAGAGGAATTAAAGTAACAAAAGCGTAGCTATTAAAACAATCATAAAGGCAGATTTTAAATGCCTCAACTAGAAACCGAATACAAAATAGATACCTAGCATACTGCATGCATCTTCTGACTTATTTTTGCTTTTAAAAACTTACAGGAGTTACATAGACCAGCCCAGCGGCGAAGCCCGCGGTGCAGCTCATGGCTGACATATAGACGGTAGGAACTTTCGGAAAGGCATCCAACATGACCGTATTGATGGCAGACAGGAGGGCCACCCCCGAGCCGACTCCTAGCACCGACATCATCAAGAAGAACATCACTGAAAACAGCTATAACGAAAATTGGTGAGATTAATTTACTTGACTGATTGTTGGTAGTTAGGTACAACAACGACAAAATTCCTTTTATACACAAAAACATACAATCACATTGAACAGTACATGTGAAAACAATTTTAATTAGTACAGGCGTACTATAGGTGAAGTTAAAAAGATTAATTAGAAAATTAATTATGAACTTCACGGTAGGCAGCAAAATACTTAAGTATCATCAACAAAGTGTAGCGTGGTATAGTTAAGTCGTTATTTAGAATCCTTGTATTAAAAACGTTAGGGATTATCACATAATATTATTATTTTGTGTAAACTGTTAACGCATACACCACCAGGGTACAAAAACACCCACTATCTTAAAGTGTAAGAAACAAAAGAGATGATCCATGTATTTTTATTACCATCGGACGTTTGCTAAATTGGCAGATGTAGTAAGCAATATTCAAACTCAAGGTAAAGGAAAATTCTAATTTTCACGACTTTTACTTCTAGCAAAATATTGATATTATTGACTAAGTTTCCTTCACCATTACCTGTGGAACGGGAGTTTTTGCAATGGCATCAGGGTACGAGATGAAAGCCAATCCAGTGCCACCGCCGCCGACCACGTCAGCAACTTCAGACTGCAAGACGTACGCGAGGTTTCCGAGGATACCGAAAATGGTAATACCGGAGAGCAGACTGGTAAACGTATCAAGGGTGGTGACAATCATGGCGTCTCTGTCAACGAGAAAAACTGACAATGACACTGATTCAGCTTTGAAATTAATAAGCCTAGTCAAATTTGATACAGTAAATACAACACTGACGGCCAACCTAAATTGGGATTAGACTGGACACATCTAACAGATGCACCCACTGAGATAAGTTCACGCAGTCACTTCGTCACTTGGTTCCGTAGAACGGCCAGTGACGATGAGTCAGACCAAGAAGGTGATGACGGGATGTCATCATCCCGTCATCACCTTCTTGGTCTGACTTCTAGGTACTGGCCTGATACTGCGTCAAACAGGGATTTGTGGAGGTCAAAAGGAGAAGCTTTTGTTCAACAGTGGGACGCAAAAATAGGCTACTAAAGAAAATACAATACTGTTGCTTAATACACCTGTTGTAATAACACGTGTTATGTCTTTAAATGTTATCAAATTATAGTACATCACGCCGAAATTAGATCAAATTTTGGGGTAAAACCGAACTTTAATCGGGTGAAGGTTCGGTAATAAAGCAGTCTATTCATTTATTACATCGAAATCTAATTCTATACCCCAAAATGCTTGTGTTACTAGAAAATTGTGTATCACTATCTAACTGATTTTCTTTACATACCTGTAAACGTTTTGCCTGAAGTTGTTATATGAAGAAAACATAATCAGAGGACCCACACATACGCTCAGAGAGAAGAATACTTGCGTCACAGCAGCATACCACACCTGTGAGAAAAAACATGACATTAACAATCCTGTTTTTGAAAAGAAGTCCATTGTTTTATAGACGATTAAGAAATTTAATCATTATCAACATACGACTACGATGAATAAATTATACATTTAAAACTTACATCAAGCTCTGCCAGTTTATCCCATTGAGGAGTCAAGAAAAATCGGATACCCTTACCAGCTCCAGGAAGAGTCACAGTGCTGTAAACACAATCAATATACATTGTAAACAACTGTTTCAACCAACTCTTCTTCTGTTGTTTGTTGTATAAACTTGTAGGAGCAATCAAATTGACAATGAGAGGTACAGTGAGTTCACTAACATTAGTATCTACTTTTCTGTTCAGCTAGTATGGCGAAATGAGAACTTGAGTTGGGGCACTGACTGTACTTTGTAAGTTAAACATAAGATTATCCTACAGAAATTATCTTCGTGTCACGAAGTCTTATTAGACCTTTGTTTTTCAAACTCAAATACTCTGAGTCAGCTAATTGCCATAATTTTTTACTATTTGTTTTTAAAAAGGAGTCATCTTTAAATCTTTATTCATTTTGGGGTTTTCATCATAACTGAACTGTAAAATCACAGATTAAAGAACAAAACATTACAAAATCATTATTTTAATGTACCATTAATAGAATGTAGTTACATCTTTGTACCCAATTTCCGTCTGAAGAGCGCATGTGTATTGAGTTTATTCATGATTTCTTTCAAGTAGGAGGGTTTGCTATGCAATGAAATTACGTGAAGGACGCTATTAAAACTTTCGCCGCTGGTGACCCAGATACAATCGGTTGTTCTAATGTTATTACGGTTATAGCCGATTTCGGCGGCGTAAGTGTTAAGGAATGTAGTAGATTACCTGATAAGGAGAATGATCATCACGACGTAGGGGAATATGGCCAGGAAATACGCGGCTTTGCCAGAACTTCTGACGCCACGTGCTACAATCAGGAAGATTATCACCCACGCAGCAAGCAGGTACAGGGTTAAATACCAAATCGGGAGGCCTAAAACAGAAAAAAAACTAGGTGATAGGCCGCATAGGCACTTTTACAAGTCTGTTTCTATCAGCGTTTTGGAAAATAGAACGTTCTGCTGTGAAGAAGCGCTGCAAGACATTCAGCAGAAAACAAACGTTACTCAATTATTTGAATAACGGAACTTGTTTTTTCTTTCCAGTTAATTGTTTTAAAATAATCACCCCAAAATTAAGAGATAAGTATTAAATTAAAGGAAACATCCGCATTAAGATGTCATAAGTACAAATCAGAACAGACCAATGGTTCAATATTATAATACCTTACTTTTCTTAAATATAATTAATAAAGAAAATGGCGACCACACTGTCGCATAAGACGCATCACTGCGCAAACGTTGTGTAAGAGTATTTCAAGCGTCGTTATGATCGATCCTTAACTTGATCCTAGTGAACTTAAGAGGACTGTGAACCCAGCCCGAAAAAGCGCTCTCCATACAAACGGCGATAACGTTTTCCACCCTCTAAACCTTAACCTATGGCAATGATTTTTCGGTAGGATGTCATTATGCCTTAGAACTAGGTTTGTACGTTTTAATTTTTTAAATTTTCTCCATAGATTTCACAAAATTTGCTTTTTAGAAATTTCATACAAAACACAAAAGCATTAATATTTTGGAAACAATTAAGAATATTTAAAAAATCAAAACATACAACCTACGTCTAGGGCATAATATTATAACATACAAAAAAATCATGGCTGTAGGCTAAGGTTTAGAGGGTGGAAATCATTATCGCCGTTTGTATGAAGAGCGCTGGGTTCAAATATTGTCAAATCTATGACGAATTTTTTAAAAATCGAAACATACAAACCTAGTCCTAAGGCATAATGAGAACATACCAAAAATGATTTGACATAGGTTAAGATTTAGAGGATGGAAAACGTTATCGCCGTTTGTATTGGGAGCGCTTTTTGGAACTAGGTTCACACTCCTCTTAACGCGTGTCGAGAAGGTTCGTGCCAGGTGCACTGGATTGAGTAAAATGTTGTGTTATTTTATTTTTACTAGTTTGTAGTAGATATTTGGATTTTTGATATTTAAAATTTTTGTGAGCACGTACACCAGTCATCACCAGATTCGGGATTACTTAATCAATTAAGCTAATGTAATATTTTATGAAAGCGTGTCCGCTTAAGATTACAGTATACGTAGAAAACACGTGTTTAACCTCTCGAGATATGATAATTTTATCAACAAATATTTTATGTACGCATGATACCAATTATTAGATACATTAAAAATAATTAAGAAGCAAGCATTCGAACGAATCTCATAAGTTAAAAGTTCTGAAATATCTAACAAATTTGACAGTTAAAAACCAGGAACCCTTTCACTATTCAGAAAGACAAATTACATAATACTTAACTAGTACATTAACGCAAATTACTGCAAAAAAGGTTCTTTCTGGTCTTGGGTTATTTACTTGCACTTTTTTGTTCCTAAGTTGGTCACTAGAGGGCATTAGTAACAATAAACGGTCTATAAATTTTCTTAAGACAATAAGGACCATCTATCGCCCTGTGTAGATTAATAACTTAGTGATATAATGTGCATATTTTATATTATGATTTTTGCATATAAAATGTGCACTCTGTATTTGTTTAATAGTTTTTTGCATTCAGAGTTGCTATCTTCGATGCCTATGTGATACCTTATTTAATGCTTTAGTAGTGCTTGCTAAAGTTCTTAAATAGAAATGACCATTTTGGTCACTTACCTAGTCCACCAACAATGGTATCACTCTGTTGAAGCACAGTCCTCCTAAAATGAAAAAGACAGTGGTTAAGATAATGAAACCCTGCCTTATACTGATTTTCACACCGGGCAGAATCAGGCAGTGGAGTGAACATCGCGGTACTAACACAATTTGAACGCGCAGAACAGTACTGTTCTGTCTAAGCGTGCTCGTTCAAGTTGTATTAGTACTCTACTGCCTCACTGTTCTGCCCTGTGTGAAATCAGCATTAGGATATTTAAGAGTTTTTATTCTTTTATCATGTAGACTTGGGGAGTAAGGGGAGAACGGTGATAACATCTCAACCGGCCCAACAGTCATCCTCTCCTGCCCGCGTCGGTGGTTCGTAAGAATAGCCGACGGCGGTGGCTTCTCAACCACCGCGGTGCTCCCTGCTGGACAACGAACGAGGCTCTGGCGACCGAGCAATGGCGGTATAACCATACACCTGGCCGGACACCCAGTCGGAAGGGGCTGCAGCGGCCTTGAGGTTTAAATGACCTCTAAAATGTCTGGTGCAGAAAGCAACGGGAGACTACTGCACTACACTTCCCAAGAAAATCACATCATGATAAGTTCCCAGAAGAAATGTATGACGTCATGCGATCCGACTGACCCTCGGCGCTACTGTAATTCCGGGTTGCATGGTGTGAAATATGCTACCGGCCACTTGACTGCGGACCACCAGACAGGAAGTGGAAACTATGCTACTGGTCAGGGTACAGGGCTAAAGAAAACCCCATTACGTAAGAATCTACGCATGGGGACTTGGAATGTCAGAGGGCTGCTTAAGCCCGGAAAATTGGAAATGGTGGAGAGAGAGATGGAGAGATGCAATATTGACATCTTGGGGCTTAGCGAAGTACATCGGCGAGGGAGCGGTCACTTTGTCACTAGTAGTGGCAACACCATGTACTACACCGGTGCTGAGGATCGCAGCTACAATGGAGTTGCTTTTATTGTACCGAGGAAACTGCAGAACACCGTCAAAGGATATTTAACTCCAAACGACAGAATGATCGCTCTAAAACTTGATGCTAGCCCTGTACCAATAAATATCATTCAGGTATATGCACCTACATCTCAGGCAGACGAGGAAGTGTCAGATAAATTTTATGCCGACCTCGATACCTTATTGAGCACTATACCATCTAGGGAAGTAACTATCGTGCAAGGTGACTGGAATGCAAAAGTCGGTTGTACTATGGGAGACCCACTGAAAGGCACGGTTATCGGTGGATATGGCCTGGGGGTACGAAATGACAGAGGTGAAAAATTTCTCCAGTACTGTGTAGAAAATCAGCTGACTGCGATGAATACCTGGTTTGAAAACCACCCAAGAAGATTATACACATGGACTTCTCCGCAGGGCCATAGAAACCAAATCGATTTTATAACGATCAAGTCCAGATGGCGATCCTCGGTCATCAATGCCAAGACTCTTCCTGGTGCTGACTGCGGCAGTGATCATCAACTGGTAATAGCTGACTTCAAACTTCGCCTTAAAAGTACTCGACCGAAAGCTCATAGGAATATTAAACTTAATAAGCCAGCTCTAGACCACTTTCACAAAACAGTTGATACTAAGATCAAATCAATGCAATGGGATCCTTTTGACTCTAGCGAAGCTGAGTGGAATACCTTAAAGGAGGTAGTCTTAGATACCGCGAAAGAGAGTGGGGATCTTTTTAGAACTGTGACAAAGAAGGAAGAGTGGATAGGTAAGGAATCATGGCAACTCATTGATGAGAGGAAGAGGCTTAAGTGTGAAGGTCTTGACACGGAAAGTAAGATACGCCGTTATAACCAGTTACATGCCGACGTACAAAGGTCCACGCGGAGAGATAGGGACGAGTACATCAACAACATATGTAGCGAGATCGAGGGACATTTTGACAGAGCGCAAACTAAGGATCTATTTCTAAAAGTGAAACAATTGACTGGTACCTTCAAACCAAAGAATTGGATAGTGGAAGACAGTAGAGGTAACACCTTGACAGAGCTGGAAGAAGTTTTGGACAGATGGAAAAACTATTGTTATGAACTATATCGGGATGGAGAGGGACATAGGGTGGAAAGAAGATGGGACGAACACGCCAGGGAACCCGACATAATGCTCTCTGAAGTGCAAGATGCCATTCAAAAATTAAAGCATAAGGCTTTGGGCCCTGATGGTGTGTCAGCTGCCATGCTGCAACACTTAGGCGATGAAGGAACTAAAATCATCCATCAAATATGCAATAAGATCTGGAGAACAGGTCAATGGCCAGGTGACTGGACTCAATCTGCTGTTGTTCCGTTGCATAAGAAAGGTTCCACAAGAAAATGTGAAAACTACCGAACGTTGTCGCTCATGTCGCACGCTAGTAAGATCTTGCTGCGTATTGTCAACGCTAGACTGTCATCGTTTGTAGAGCACCAGATACCGAATGAGCAGGCCGGATTTGTTGCAGGAAAAGGTACTCGCGAACAGATTTTAAATGTCCGGATTCTTATAGAGAAATGTCGCGAATTTAACAAACCACTGGTTTTGTGCTTTATTGATTATGCTAAAGCGTTTGACTGTGTGCAGTGGGGAACGATGTTTGATGTGCTTGTGGAGATGGGCGTGCCTCATCACCTTACTTTTCTGATTCAGAATCTGTATCTCGACGGTTCAAGCTTCGTGAAATTGGAGAACCAAAAATCAAAGTCATTCCACACAGAACGGGGCGTGCGCCAGGGCTGTATTCTGTCCCCTAAGCTTTTTAATCTGTACGGCGAATACATAATGCGGAAAGCACTTGACGGCTGGGACGGCGGAGTTGTAGTGGGCGGTCGCAGGGTCAGTAATTTGAGGTATGCAGACGATACGACTATAGTTGCGTCGTGCGAAGTGGAAATGGCAACTATTCTAAAGAAAATTGAATTTGAGAGTGCCAACCTCGGTCTTAAGATTAATCATTCAAAAACTAAGGTAATGGTGGTCGACCGAGCGCATGTTCTTCCGAACACCGACGCACTCAACGGATACGAAAAAGTCAGCGAGTTTGTATATCTTGGATCGCTGATAACTTGTGATGGCATCTGCACCGGTGAAATTCGTCGAAGAGTCGGTATGGCCAAAAGTGCTATGACTAACTTGGACAAGATTTGGAAAAACAGAGGTATTCGACGTGCAACTAAAGTACGCTTGGTTCGGGCTTTGGTATTTTCGATCTTTATTTATGGTGTCGAGACCTGGACCATAAAAAGTCGCGATAGCAGCAGAATCGACGCGTTTGAGATGTGGTGTTGGCGGAGATTGCTCCGCATACCTTGGACTGCCATGAGAACTAACGAGTCCATATTGAAAGAGCTCAACATCACCACGCGGCTCTCCACTATATGTCGGAAACGTGCCCTCAGTTTTTTCGGACACATTATGCGGTCTCCGAAGCATTGCCTTGAGAGGCAAATCATCTTGGGCCAAATAGAGGGCAGACGTGCTCAGGGTAGGGCGCCAGCGAGATGGTCGGACACGGTGAAGAGGGCAGTGGGCGGCGGCATGTATCGTGCGGTCCACACATCTTACGATCGCAGTCTGTGGAAGGAAACCATATGTGGTCGCGATCCTCAGCAGTGAGGGACCGATGAAGAAGAAGATCATGTAGAAACTGTATTTTGAAGCAAGGTCTTACTTAAAAAATAACTCGGCACTGCTTATAGCGTTCACTCCAGTGTTGTTGATGTTCTCAGTCTGGGATGAAGGTACGCATAGGACATCCGTCCAATCATCGTTGCATTCCGACCACGGCAGCGTTGATCCAAAACTGTATGAGAGGTAGTACAGGCAGAGTCCGATGATGGATACGTAGTAAGACAGGATGTATCCGCAGCCCATGGCTTGGGCGTAGCCCGTACCTATAAAAAAAAAAACAATTTTCGTACTGTCTTGTTCGAAAAGATGCATTTAATAAAAAAATACAAGTTTAAAATACGAACGATTCCAAATTGTTTGAGAAATGAATTTCAAAAACAGAATCAATTGTTTTATATGACTTAGATTTTGCTATGGTATGACTAAAAAAAAACAATTTTAACTTTAAAAATGGCTCGTAATCGTTTGCTTTAGTCTAATTAGGTCGCAACAAACTACTAAAATTTGGCGAAATAAATAGTCGCGTGGCTTTTATGTCAAGAAAATAAAAGGAATTTTCCTCCTTACCAGCTTACCAATAGAAGTACGTTTACAAATAAGTGATATCTATTGAATACCTTTCATAGCCGGTGCTAACGCCCAGACCCTGATGGAATTTCTTGAACTAAACTGGCCTATCGCACACTCAAGATAGTACATAGGCTTCCCCACGAGAATGAGTACTATGATATATGGAAGCAGGAACGCCCCCCCTCCGTTCTCGTAGGCGATGAATGGGAATCGCCACACGTTGCCAAGTCCCACTGACGCAGCTATGCAGGACATGAGGAACTCCAGCTGGTTCCCCCACGTGGCACGATCATGTTCATTGCCTTCTGGATCAAGCTGGAATGTGAGAAATAATAATTCAGACTTGTTTCATAATAGTACTGATAGAAATGATAAGAGAAACAAAAAAGCAGCGATGGTTCATCAAATCCGAAGGGGTTGAGTCTACAGACGAACGGATAGAAATTTATATATGATCCCTATTTGCGTTGCATGAAAAGTCAATAAATAAATAATTTTTGTTTGTATTTATGTGGTATTTTAAAGAGGGCACCTTGTCTATCAAGGATAAGAAAAATATTTACAAGAAACTTTTGAAAAGTGTAAAGTCAAGTCCTCAAAAAAGTCTTATAATAATAATGGAGTACTAGACCGGAAACTTTGAGTTTGTGATGAAACTTGGCGAATACGGGACTCATAAAAATCGTCTACGTACTTCGATAAGCACGTTCATTATATCAAGTAATCCCTGATTAAGAAGAACAAATAATAGTACATCAATAAAATAATCATACATATAGGTATCATAAACTGATAAGAAGACACCTATCACTGATTATCGGTTTCATCAAAAAAAAAAATGGGATGTCAAACAAAGGCTCTACGTTGTTTAAACACACTTGCAATTCTTGGAATGTCTTGCAGTCAATGACCACGGCAAGTGGTAGTGTTTTTGGAATAAATAAAATCGAAATAAATTGATTTCAATGGATATCACCGACGCTCTTGCATTGGCCATTTGTGTCACTTGTTTCTTGAAAACACGAAGATTGGCGATAATTATAAAAAACTGGCCAAGTGCAAGACGGACTCGCGCATGAAAGGTTCCGTACCATTGTCTATAAAAACGGCAAAAAAAATCTCGTTTGTTGTGTGGGATCCCCCTTAAATATTTATTTTATTCTGTTTTATAGTTTTTATTTGTTGTTATACCGGCAAGAGAAATATATCATCTGTGAAAATTCAACTGTCTATCTATCACGGTTCTTGAGATACAGCCTGGTTACAGACGGACGGAGAGCGGAGTCTTAGTAATATGGTCCCGTTTTACCCCTTTGGGTACAGAACTATTTCTTACTGAAAATTTGCCTCTCGACGTTTGTCGACATAATATAATATTTATTTATTTACATTGCTTCTTTGAACCATAAAATGACATTTAAACTTCTATCTAAAGGCAGGACTGTATTTCACACAATTTTATTTGCTATAATATGGTAGCCAAAATTACTTCTTGAATTTTTTTTATGAAATAGGAAGGCAAACAAGCAAGTGGGTCACCTGATGGTCACCACCGCCTATAGACACCCGCAACACCAAAGATATTGCAGATGCGTTGCCAACCCAGAGGGCTAAGATGGAATACCTCTTGTGCCAGTAATTGCACCGGCTGTCTTGCTCTCCACGCCGGAACACAACAGTGCAAGCACAATCCTGTCACTAATCCTGCATTAGTGAGCAAAATGATTGTAGTGATTCGGACGGATCTTGCACAAGGTCTGAACACCCGCAATTTTATTAATATATTTTTTTTATTTTACCATTGTATAACTATCTTGCTCTTAATGCTGATTTCACACTGGACAGAACAGTGAGACAGTAGAGTGGACAGCAACAGTACTAATACAATTTGTACCCACACTCCAAGACAGAACAGTAATGTCAAGACAGCAATCAAGGCAGTACAGTTAATAGCCAGCCTATCTGGTTTTTTTTTGGGCAGTTGGTTTCCCCTACTACCTTTTCCAATCAACTGTCCTGTGGGCAGCCACAGGACAGGTCCAGCTCACTGCACTGCTCTCGCGTTAGCATGAGTGCAGACTCATGCTAACGCGAGAGCAGTGCAGTGAGCTGGACAGTTTGTACTAGTTGACTGATCTATATTTGAACGCCAACTGTCGTCCTACTCGTGTCGTGTCGTTCAACTATTTTACCGCATTACTCTGCCCTGCGTGAAATCAGCTTATCAGGGAACAGAGATATTTCATAAATGGTTGTCAAGAGAGTATTAGCCTATGTTTTAACCTCTTTGAAGTGTTCATCTGCTTTTGCTGCTGGCGTTACTACAGTACTAACCTTTTTCTCAAGCTGGTCGTGTAAAGGTGGTTTCGGTGGTGGTGGTTGGTCAGGTGGACCTTCTGGCGAAGAGTCGAAACCAGCATTGTCTCTCTCCATATTCTGAAATAAATTACTTTGTTAAAAATGAATTTTTAAGGTAAGTTTTTTGATGACTGTACTTTGTTATTGCATTTTACACTAAACATTCATACGAGTACTTACATAATGTAATTTAACTTTCACTGTCTGTTAATTAAATGTAAAGGCTGCTTTTCCACCAGAGATGTGTGAGGATGCGTAGCGAGGGATGTGTTTGTAAGAACCAATAGAATCGCTTCATTTAGATACCTCACCTCGGTCAGCACAGCTCTGGTGGAAACGTAGCCTTAATGTGGTATTCAATAAAGGATATTTGTATTTTATTGTATTGTATTATGTACAAACAAGATATTAACTTTTTGGTTCGGGTTATAGTAGTGAGCGTAATAAAAACTTAACACTAATAATTATTTATTACCTGACTGCCGACAGAAGGGAGGGCTATTTATTTCAAATGTACGTTTATGCATTAGAATGTATGTATGTCTATTCTTTTTGGCACACTCTTTAGTCTAAATAGCTTGGTAGTTTTTAACA
This sequence comes from Ditula angustiorana, assembly GCA_963691745.1. NCBI lineage: Eukaryota > Metazoa > Arthropoda > Insecta > Lepidoptera > Tortricidae > Ditula > Ditula angustiorana. The sequence goes on from OY829495.1 coordinate 7,382,077, forward strand.
TTATATATTTTTTTAATTTTATATGGCGTTTGTGAATCAAGAAAACGGAAGATCTTTTTTTAGGGCTTTTCAAATGAATTCAGAATGATTCTGTCTAAACTGATTGCTCTCCTTTTTTCAGTTAATTATTTCTAATGTAGTCTGGTTGTTTTGCAACGGTGCTTTTTCTACTTACGTACTAAGATAATCGATATCGGCAAATTAATTATCAAAATTCGGGTAATTTGTCATTGATTAGCTACAGTGTTTATATCGTGTGAAGGTAATTACTTAATTAAAGATTATATCGGACTTAATTCGCTACCCCATATGGTTAATATCCGGAAACACTTCAATGCATTTCTTTATACTTTATACAGGTTACCGCCAATGTTACAAATGCAAATTATTAGTTTACCATTAATTGTCGTTGGATTTACAACTTTACGTCTAACTGCATAGAATAATAATTTATTAAGTTTTGTTACAAACATGTTTTTTTACAAAATAATATTATAGTATTGACAGCAGCGTCGCCGTCAGTCCGACAAACTGACAGCGCGAGCGATCGTCGATTGTCGATTGACTGACAATTGATGCGGCCATATTTTAAACGCTGACTAGGTTTCACGGTATGGTAGTTGGCCAACGCAAGGCGCGGAATGCTGTTGTTGCAAGTTCGAGTCTTGCCATTACCTTAATTTTTTAGTGTGTTGTCATTATGTCATTAGGACTCGTAGAAATTGAGTAGATTAACTGACATGATACTCATTCATGTCAACGGGTTTGCGATTCAATAACGTTGTAAGGCTTTTTATTAGCGATTTCATTGATTAAGAAGCTCTTCAAGGTACTTCCGATAAGTCTATCGTTTTTTTATCAATGTCAAATTTTTAGATATTAGCGGTGTTTTTAGGTTTTTAGATATTTTTAAGTACTGATTTCTTTGGAACGTTTAAGATTTGGTTTTTAATAATTTTTTTTACTTATTTTGAATACTAAATGGTTCGTTTAGTACAAAAATGTTAAGTTGTAACGTAGAAAGTTATTGTTAGGTTGTTTAGATTTATGAACTGTGTAATGTATTGTCACCAACTCTCGTTGCTGTATTTATATAGATTCGATGATTAACACGGCACGTGGAAAAGATAATATTTAGTTTTCCTTTTTTCTTTATTCTTTTGGTCTTCCACACTAATCTACATCTACACTTATATAATAAAGAAGAAAACTGCAAGATTTCAAAAAGAAAATCGAAGGCTTTCTGAAGGAGAATCCATTTTATTCCATAAATGAGTACATGGCTAATAGAAGATGTGAAGTAGTGAAATTTATAATGGTTTAGTAAATGTTACTTGTTATTTTGACTTGCTAAATGTAATGTTTGTTACATGGCCAATAAATCTATCTATCTAAAAAAAAAACTTTGTTTGTTAGTTTGTTTGTATGTAAGGGGTAATCTCTGGAACTACTAAACCGATTTCAATAATTCTTTCATAGATAGAAAGCTATACTATCCCTCACGAACAAAGACTACTAATTCACGCGAACAAAAGAAGTATGATATTATTATAATAACTTTTTATTACAAGTTTTAGAGTTTTAGGAACTTAACAGACAAGGACCCTAATTAATGTATAGTCGACCAAGAAATTGCTTGACCACTTTTCGACTGTATTACAAAGGAATAAAGTTCAAAAGTGGTCAAGCAATTACTTAGTCGACTATACACGTGCTTTTATTTTACATTTAATAATAATATAGCCTGTTGTACACATTTTTTGCACTTTTAGCTGACAAAGCCTAAGGTGAAGTTATTCTATTATGATAATTATATTTCTTTTATAAATTAATAACGATTAATAACATACTACTTCATTTTTATTTCAATTTTTTTAGTTTGAATTATTATTCTTAAATATTTGATATTTCCATGTCTTTTTATTATTTTTTTCTATTTGACATTCAAAGTAAAGGTAGGTAATCAAATTTTTTATTTCAGATCCTGCAATACATGAATTTAATTGAATTGTTTTATAAAGTATTAGGCTGTGTTTAGCCTTAAAACCAAACATTAAATAACTGAAATTTTATACCACGAGGTAAGTGTACACCACCGCCTATAGACACCCGCAACATCGAAGAGATTGCAGATACGTTGCCAACCCAGAGGGCTAAGATGGAATACCTCTTGTGCCAGTAATTACACCGGCTGTCTTACTCTCCACGCCGAAACACAACAGTGCAGGCACTGCTATTTAGCGGCAGGATTAGCGAGCAAGCTGGTGGTAGCGATCCGGACGGACCTTGCACAAGGTCCTACCACCCGCTTATTTACGTGTATCTGAGTTTAATAAACTTTAGAGTAAAGCACTTATATTAGCTAATTTCTCTTAATTTTCACTTTAGTAGGTATAGTCGACCAAGAAATTACTTGACCACTTTTCGACCGTATTACAAAGGGATAAGGTTCAAAAGTGGTCAAGCTGTGAAGAAAAATAATATCTATTAAAGAATTTTGTATTTGACACTGAAAAAAGGTTTGGTTGATTTACCGTATTCTGCGTATATTGTTACAAAGTTGATTTCGGCCCTATCGCGGGTTTCATTGATTTGACTCACCGCAAATAGTTGGTGTTATAACCAATATTTGTAGATCATTGTATGTACAGTCAAGGAATTTAATTCCCTACCCATTTCGTTGAAATGTCGTCTGACATTCGCAATGCATTAAGGTCGATATGTCAATCTAACGTCTTGCTCTATAGCTCTTATGGTGACAGTTTGCTATATGTTATTGAACCTTAGGTGGGTTGGAAATTTAATTCCTTGACTGTATGTATGTATGTAATTTTTTTATAGTACAGTCAAGGAATTTAATTGCCAACCCACCTAAGGTTCAATAGCATTTAGCAAACTGTCACCATAAGAGCTATAGAGCAAGACGTTAGTTTGACATATCGACCTTAATGCATTGCGAATGTCAGACGACATTTCAACGAAATGGGTAGGGAATTAAATTCTTTGACTGTACAATTCAAATTACTGACAAAAAGAGATAAATAGATAGTGACAGTTTATATTGGAAAATTAAACTAAAAATATGCGAAAACTGTAGTTTTTTGAAAACGCGGGTCAAGCATTGGGACAGTAACATTTTTAAGTAAGTCTACCATAGATTGACATGTATAGAGCATTGTTTTTTATTAGAAATTGTCTTCAATGTATCTTGGTTTTACCGTATCTTCTCACTAATTATTAGGGAACTGGGACCGTTACGCTCACTCCTTGTTAATTTTAACCGTAACTCATCATCATCATCATCATCTCAGCCACAAGAAGTCCACTGTTGGACATAGGCATCCTCCATGGATTTCCAAAGTGACCGGTTGGAAGCAGCATGCAACTAGCGCCTTCCTGCCACCTGTAGCTGCAATCTTGCCATTCGAGAACTTTTCGACCCCATCGGCCATCAGTTCTCCGTGCTATGTGCCCTGCCCACTGCCATTTCAACTTGCTAATCCGCTGGGCTATGTCGGTTACTTTCGTTAGTCTGCGGATCTCCTCATTTCTGATTCGATCACGCAGAGAAACTCCAAGCATAGCCCTCTCCATAGCTCGTTGCGTGACTTTGAGCTTTCTTATAATGCCCATAGTAAGCGGCCACGTTTCAGTGCCATAAGTCATCACTGGTAACACACATTGATCATACACCGTTACTCAGCTAGCAGCTATTTTTATTTTGTATTTAAGTTAAAAAGCGGTATTTTTTTTAGTTAACTAGCGACCTAGTACGGGTACAATCATGATGTAATGTATAGTCGACCAAGAAATTGCTTGACCACTTTTCGACCGTATTACAAAAAGTTAAGGTTCAAAAGTGGTCTAGCAATAAAATTACTTAGTCAACTATACATAACCTTCTGTAAAAAAATCTCTAAATTACAGTGAAAAACGCAATGATATCATAATATAATACATGGATGTACAGTGTCATACTACGAGATGGCAGAAAAACGGACCGACATAAGAATACAGGTTGACGCCAATGTTACAAATGCAAATTATTAGTTTACCATTTATAGTCATTGGATTTACAAATTTACGTCTAACTGCATAAAATAATAACCTAGTAAGTTTTGTTGTAAACAGGTGTTTTTACAAAATAATAGTATTAACAGCAGCACCGTCAGTCCGACAGACTGAGAGCGCGAGCGATTGTCGATTTGTCGTGCTTTTGTTCAACTTTTGATGCGGCCATATTTTAAACGCTGATTAGAAGTCCATTACGTATAGGTCAGTGGAAAAACGCATTAAAATCCGTTGCCTAATAGAAGGAATAAGCGACCAAACATACGACAAGGATTTAGGACAGACAGGAATTAATAGCGAATTCACTGTATGTAAAGATATGAATTCTTCATATTTTAACCGAACCTTTGGTGTTTTAGATTTTACCAACCAATTTCGTTTTTAGTGTAACCATGAAAACACAATGTTCAAATAAGCATTATCTCACCAGATTGTGTCACTAATGTCACTAATATATTTTTTTGTCAAAGCTTAGACTTTTTAAGGCAACGTGTGTTCGCAATTTGAATGGATCTCGTCGTGTTTCTAGTATTTATATAAATTGGTATAATCTCCTTGTAATCTATACTAATAATGTTTAATCTTATCATTAATCAACCACATTTTCTATTGTTTTGGTACCTTCCGATAGTACATAAGAACATACTTATATATCTAATTTAAGTGGAAATGTAGGGGAAAAACAGAAACTTACTAGTAATCAATTGATTTTTAAAACAAGATTTTCTTTTTAATTATTTTTTTTAAATGATAAAAACAGTGTGATTCAAATCTTGACAAAAAGCGATAAAAGGATACATTGACGCCTCTGCTGTTTGCCTGCCATATCATAGCGTCCAAACGAATAAACCAATTCTTACGAAATTCATTAATTACATATGCTGAATTGTCACTGTCGCAGTGTCACCTGTCAGCTTGTAAAAATAGTAGCCAAGGGCTACTCTACTTAGATGTTTTTATGACTGTTTGTCTATATTATCAGTTATAACATAGGTAACGCAATGAGATGCAAGACGAACTATTACACATACCTTGTGCAAGGTCCGTCCGGATCACTACCACCATCTTGCTCGCTAATCCTGCCGCTAAGCAGCAGTGCAAGACAGCCGGTGTAATTACTGGCACAGGAGGTATTCCATCTTAGCCCTCTGGGTTGGCAACGCATCTGCAATCTCTTTGGTGTTCCGGGTGTCTGTAAGCGGTGTTGTTTGCCTTCCTTTTTCATAAAAAAAACACAGAACTTAATATCGTCATACAAAACAAAACTAAAATTTTAAAATTCTAACTAAACTCTTCGGTACACGTATGACATGCACCAGTTGCGTGACCTCAACTCTTGTTGCGTTATCGGTGCCTAATGCTCTCTCTTTTGCTCGAAGGTTGTCCTTTAAGGGATAAGTTCACGTTTGTACCACTGTCTGTCTGTGTACTGTACATTAAAGAAAAGTATGTACTATAACAAAAAAATTTTTTTGATTGATTGAAACTGCTGTTGCAAGTCAATTCTTAAAACACTTCTCACTTCTTATTTAGTAACTCTATTTTACTTATTAGGTAAGTATGTGAATTTGACGATTTGACCTGCGAGTGGGGTCCACATCAGTTTTGCACACTAATACATAAAAAAGGGGCTTTACTTAAGTATTGTACCTTAATTTAATAACTTATCTTGAATCGCATGAGGCAATATTGATTCCATATTACTTGACCTTTCCGGCAACAGGATTCTCCAGATTGATAAGTTACCGATAACATCTATTACCAATCAAAACACAATAGCTGCGGATTTTTATAATTACCTGCACGCAATTATATTAAGCAATTGCAACATCTTTTAATACCGATCATATCAAATTAATCGCAAGACAAGACACCATTTCGTAAGATAATACTTGAATGCCATCATTATCGTTTAATTGATTTGAATTATCAAAACATTTAAACGGTAAGTACTTTTGATAAAACAAACTGGAAGAAATTACCTTGCTACTCCGCGAAACCAGTGCCAGGCTCGTGCAAAATAGCTGCGTCTGTGCAACACATATATGTTCATGCAAAATGTGTTGCACAGACGCAGCTATTTTGCACGAGCCCGGCACTGGTTTCGCGGGCTAACAAGGTAATTTGTTCCAGTTTGTTGATATGGACCTCCGCAAAGTAACGTCTGAATCTATTAATTAGTACTTTTGATAATTATGTCGGCAGTCAGGTTAATTTGGGAGAGTTTCAAACGCCATAACGATCATTTGTGATACTGCGAACAATGCACCTAGTACAAATCTTCTCGACACGCTTCTCACTCCTAGAGAATGCAAACCCGGTTGTTTCATCCCAGATAGACCGGTTATAACCGGTTATTCCTAAGAGAAAATAACCAGGTTTGTACTCCCTACTCGCTACGTAACTGAATGCGTCCCGTTCTGACCAGCCCAGTAGAAAAGAGACACACTAAGATACGTAGCAAGTTAAAGCGTATCGACTGCAGAGTTTTTGGTTACGGCAAAGAATTCATGTTAAATCGTTATCCATAGAAATGAGAAAACTAAAGAACTGTGTACAACGCAGTGGCTGAGTAGCCGACCATAGTCTATTTGGTAGACTATGTTGGATAGCCTGAATAAAACTGTATGTGCTAATTGTCAAGTAAACAGCTCTGCGTTTTGTACGTTTTACATTGGCGTCAAATTTTGGTTCTGCTATCCGAAGCCTGTGTCGCTGCTAGTTAGAAAATTTAGAAGCACTTTATTCACTTACGATAAGATACAAAGTTGAAGCAATGGCTAAATATTGAAAGCCCCTCTTCACCTGCTTCACTTCACCCCGTCGCAAAGTGTAACAATCCGAACAAGTAAGCAGATCTATTGTCTTCTTATAACGATATAGTTATCCTATGATAGATTTAAGGGCCATTTACATGGTGAGACTTCGCGCAGGCGAGCCGTACTACATTGCGGACTACCGAGGTATGACGTGGTCGACCGATCGATCTAGCCCCCCAATGTAATGCAACTCGTACCGTGTAAATGGCCCTTTATTCGTTTTAATTAACGTAGCGCCTGTACCTCTCATAAGGACTACGACTTGTAGAAACAACAACAACAAATACTCTTTAATGATACACACAAGGAAACCTTAAAAAAATACGCACATGGTAAATTTACAAGGGATTCAACAGGCGGTCTATCGCTAAGCAGCGATCTCCTGCAGACAACCTTTCAACAACATCCAGTTACAAAATAGTTCATCATCATCATCATCATCTCAGCCACAAGAAGTCCACTGTTGGACATAGGCCTCCTCCATGGATTTCCAAAGTGGCCGGTTGGAAGCAGAATGCAACCAGCGCCTTCCTGCCACCTGTACGAGGTCATCGGACCATCTTGTGGCTGGTCGTCCTACGCTGCGCTTGCCAATACGCGGCCGCCATTCGAGAACTTTCCGACCCCATCGGCCATCAGTTCTCCGTGCTATGTGCCCTGCCCACTGCCACTTCAACTTGCTAATCCGCTGGGCTATGTCGGTTACTTTCGTTCGTCTGCGGATCTCCTCATTTCTGATTCGATCACGCAGAGAAACTCCAAGCATAGCCCTCTCCATAGCTCGTTGCGTGACTTTGAGCTTTCTTATAAGGCCCATAGTAAGCGGCCACGTTTCAGTGCCATAAGTCATCACTGGTAACACACATTGATCATACACTCTCGATTTCAGACACTGAGGTATATTGGACAAGAAGACATTTCGCAGTTTCCCGAACGCTGCCCAGCCGAGTTGGATTCGACGATTGACCTCTTTCTCAAAGTTGGACCTGCCTAGTTGGACTGTTTGTCCTAGGTAGACGTATTCGTCAACAACTTTGAGAGTTGAGTTTCCTACTGCTATTGGGGTGGGCACTACATGGACATTCGACATGACTTTCGTTTTGTCCATGTTCATCTTAAGGCCCACCCGCCACAAAATAGTTATCCTGCTTTATTTTTAAATGTGGTTTTTATCCATCCATCCCCGTTATCCTGCCAGATTTTTTTTTGCGGGACAGCACACAAAAACCCTGACTCATTTCAGTTTCGTCATTCGTCATGAATCCCAATAGCAATAGTGGTAAAGCCTGTAGTCAGTTGCTTTTTGTCGTATGAATGGACCGGATCGACCGGTGTAGTACCTAACTGTCACAGAATACCGGCGTAAAGTACTAACTGCGCACGGTACTTACCGTACAACCGTCTCACTTGAGAGATCCCGAGGTCCAGGAGGGCTAAAGGCCGGCAACGAATGAGAGATTCTCGTAAGATCACTGGTTCCTTTGGGAGCATTCCTCATTTGGTGACTCGTATCGTTTTCTTCCCTATTCTTTTATTCTTATACACATATTATGTGAATAAGAATTACAGTTTTTAATGAGTTATCTGCAACACTAGTGTGCTTTTAGAATATCTTGCACACTTAAAGCTGTTTAAAGGTCCGCAGGGATCAGACCTGGGAGACTAGGAGTGCGATTTTTGAATCTCACCGGGTGATTAAAGCTCGCCAAAATGTCAGTTTTTCATAGACATGCGCCCATTTTGGTAAGCTTTAGTCACCTGGTGAGATTCAAAAATTGCATTTAAATCTCACCGGGCAACAAAAGCTCACCAAAATAACCGTTTCTCATATAGATTCGGCCATTTTGGTGAGCTCTAGTCACCTGTGAGATTCAAAAATTGCACCCTAGATGTAGTTTTAGTTTTCCTTACGAATGAAATGGTTTTGATACAGCTGTAATTAATATTGTTTCCATGCTTCATTTTCATAAGTAATAGATTCAGGCGTTATTCTGCGGAACTCCATATCAACAAACTGGAACAAATTACATAGCAAAGTAATTTGTACCAATTTATTCTCATGCACGAAGAACTCAAAGTAGGTATAACGCAAGAAAAATACCTCCCCTTTGCGGATTAACAATTTTGCACGTACAAGGAAAATTTTACAGATCACTCGTACCGATAAAAAACTAGATACCCAAGGCTTAAACTGATGGTGCACGGCAAAATGGGCCTTAAATGTCACCGGACAGTTTACCTATTTTCATATTTTTTTTCTACGCAACAGTAACGTCAGGCGCCATGAACGCTATGTGCAATAAGAATCCATTTGCCGTGGAATGCTTACCACGTATTCTAATAAGCTTATCGCATTCAAATTAAACCTTGTGAAGGTTATCGAAGGTGGTAGTTACGCACTTAGGTCGAGGAATGTTAAAGTTTGTCGCTTTTACACCTTACCACATTGCAATAGGGTGCAAAAGTGACAAAGCTATAATATTGCATGAATGTACATTCCGTTTCTAAGGTTGCTAGGTACCACCGTCAGTATTCTTTCGACCGCGGCCGTAGCAGCACCCCTCAGTAAGAAACTCATACGCACAAAACTATCGCCGGACAAAAATACGTTGTTACACACATTTTCCTAAAATATTTTGTTAACGGTTTCCTTATCCTTACATAACTATTATTTTGTGGGGGCAGGACCTTGTGCAAGGTCCGTCCGGATCGCTTCCACCATCTTGCTCGCTAATCCTGCCGCTAAGCATCAGTGCTTGCACTATTGTGTTCCGGCGTGAGAGCAAGACAGCCGGTGTAATTACTGGCAAAAGAGGTATTCCATCTTAGCCCTCTAGGTTGGCATCGCATCTGCAATCTCTTCGATTTAGCGGGTGTCTATAGGCGGTGACCCACTTGCTTGTTTGCCATACTATTTCATAAAAAAAACTAGACTTATTCCATGATCACTGGTTTCTTAATCAATAGTGATCCCTGCTTCACTGAAACATGTACAATCGCTTTTTTCATATCTATGACAGTGCAGCACTTTAAAGATTCTTTCGTATAGTCCTGTAAGCGTTTTTAGAGCTAAATTATACGTAGAACTTAATTGCTCTTTAATCTTATAGAACCAAAACGCTCTATAAAAACCTTTATAGTACAAGCAGTCACATTGGTTACCATTATGGCCCTACTATATCACTGTTTGGTGATAAAACTCCTTGGTTATAGAACCTTCTGTTACTTGGGAATAGAGGTTTATTGGGCGTTTATAAATAAGATGGGAAGATTCTGAATTAATTATTAAAACTAAAATGGTTAATTAAATAAGTACCTGAGAACTTACCCCTCATAGCACGTCTGTGGCTCAAGATGTAATCAAAATTAGGGTATTAAGTAACTGAAACCGAATATCCTGGTGAGACCAAGCTGAATTAATCATTTTCTTGTATTACTTAAATTTTTACAGATAGGTCACTTTAAATTTGAGATCCTGAGGTAGTGAAAAGCAATGAAAAAAAGTTGAAAATAAGAGTGACTTTTGTTTCTACCGATCAAACGAAAACTAAAAGTTTTAGCCATTTTATAAATCTGACAAACAAAATTTTTAAAAATTGTTTTATATCATTGACTGTGAACACACAGGGCTTATGAATTTGGAAGTCTTATCCCCTAATTTATACGCGTGTAAAAAAACTACTTTAGTTTTAAAAAAATCGTCTTTAATGGTCACTGAGTGTGAGTTTTGCCTTCGAAAGAAATAAACAGTTAAGCGGGCTTTTAGCTACATTTGATTTAAGTCAGTTTATATTTGCCTAAAATTAATTTTACAATTTTCGCAAATTATAACTTTATTTTTATTTATATCGCCTCGAAAGACCCGTCCATATCTAGTTTAACATTTCACAGCTAAACATCCTGACAAATAGCTCTCTCTGTAATTAATTTGTCTGTATTAATCTTGTAGAGATTAAGGCTTTGCATCCAAAATGACATTTGCATATTCGGAATAAGGTTGGAAGTTCCGCAGTTTTGGGCGTGGCTTAGTGACAGACTGCAATTTATGAAGATAATTAAAAAAAACTTTTAAGGCTTTTAATTATTGACGGGATCCGTGAAGCAACGGCAAGAGAGATATTTAATCGAAACAGAACAGTTATTTCATTTCATTTCATTTCATTTATTTAACATACAAGTTTACAGAAGAAAAAAACACTCGTACGCACACAACATAATACATTTACAATACAAATTACATACTTAATAAATTAAAATAGACATTAATAAACGTTAATAGACCTTAATAGACGTTTTCACACATTTTTAGCTAATTTATAACATTTATAGCTAATATGATATGATAATTATTTAAGGGAGATATTACGCTTTATACCTGCTTTTTTAAGTTGAGAAGTAAATCAAAGTCGAAGTCAAAAACTTAATTATATGTACAAATATCTCCCAAATCTGTCCCCTGCGGTAAAGTGCCCATAAGGCTGTCTGCATTTCTACGTTGGATCGCAATTCCAATGCGTTGACCAAGAAATGCACCAGCCCTATGGTCATGCGAGATTTCGATCAATTTTGATTTAAGCTTTCCAAAATGTTTATTCGCGTCTGGGCTCCACGGTCCTAACTTTTCAAACAGCAAAAGCCGCAAATATGTTCGTAGTCTCCTGTGAGCGCTGTGTATTTGCGGCGTTTGGCAGACTCAGCTTATTATTTTTTGTATTTTTTATTAGGTTAAGTTATTCATATTTCATTAAATGTATCATATTTTCTCAGCAAACAAAAAATCTATAAAAAAAAATGAAAGTTGTATGCAATTTTCAGTTTCCAAGATATTAGGTACAGTCAAGGAAGTTAATTCCCTACCCATTTCGTTGAAATGTCGTCTGACATTCGCAATGCATTAAGGTCGATATGTCAAACTAACGTCTTGCTCTATAGCTCTTATGGTGACAGTTTGCTATATGCTATTGAACCTTAGGTGGGTTGGAAATTTAATTCCTTGACTGTACATACTTTCGTTCGACAATTTTAAAGTTAGGTGTACAAGTCAAAATATCTTTATTCAGATTAAGCTTACAGGAAGCACTTATGAATGTCATAAAATTTACCACTGGTTCGGAAAAAACCTCTGATGTGAAGATACCGGCAAGAAACTCAACAAGGGGATGATGAAATGAAATGATTATACAAACTATTCTGATCAGTTTTTTTAATAGAATATTTAAATACCTTTTTTCAAATAGATTACGCTATTATAACATGCTTAATTGCACTATGTACTCTAATATAATAAATAGGTAAACTTTATTCTTTTGTTTCTCTGTTTGTATGTACGGGTAAATCTCTAGAACTACTGGGCTGATTCGAAAAAATCTTTCACCAAAAGGCTGCGCTATCCCTGACGGACATAGGCTACTAATTCTATACGAAGGAAGCCGCAAGCATCCGCTAGTTTGTAATATTATTATGCACAGCGTCTCTAGCATGTAATACAAACGTCAAATCTCTAGCGGTATAATTAGTAATTGAAAATTTAACTCTAACGCGCTCGAGACGTTTTTTGGACAAAATTAGTGAACGGTTTTGCTCAATTAGGCACTACAGTGGAATATACGTAAATACAAACATACATACATAGGCTGCTAAAAACATAACCCTTCCTTTTGGCTTTGCCGTAGTCGGGTAAAAAAGACTCGAATGCGTTAAAGTGCAGTGAATAACTGAACTGAAATGATATCTTGGTGTTATTAAACATAGTACTAATTTATTGTTTGTATTACACGTAAATTTACCTTCTTTTATGAAATAGAAAGGCAAACAAGCCTACCTATCTATTTAAAGCTGTCTGGCTTACATGAACAACTGAACTCAATTAAGGTTATGAAAATCAACATCTTAATGAACCAACTGTATTACTTTGAATTAATTACCTTTAGTTTCAAGAGCAATAGTCAGTCACATTAAATTCGTATGAAGGGACCGATCCGACCGGGTAGTACCGCACTCTCGCAGAATGCCGGCAGGGGGGTTCCACTCCGCACTGTAGGTGCGCTCGCCCGCGCACTCTGTGTCGCGCGTTGTCATGATATATAGTAAGCAGCCCAACCCTAGCGATGCGCCAGGGCATTGCGGGTGGAAGGCGGGCGCGGGCGGCTCCTTTCATTTGACGCATGCCGCATGGCGAATGTTTATGAAGTAATACGAACTTTTTGTGCCTGATCATAAAGTTGGAATTCGTTTAATGGTGGTAGAAAAAGAGAAGTTTCTGTTCGTTAGTACTATTATTTATTCTGTGAGGCCGGTGTGAAGTAGCTTGTTACTTCGAGTCTTGGTAAGGGACTTTAAAGCCGGCAACGGTACAGCGGGTTTTCTAATGTTGCTGGTACTCATAGGCGGTGGTCACTTCCCATTAGGTGATTTGTCTCGTTTGCCTTAAAGCGCTTTTCAAAAAAATATCTACATACCCTTTTTCTAGAAAGAGTATTTGTTTTACATATTTGGAGTCGTTCAGATTACCGATTCAAATAGAAAAAAGATGTCCCAAGTCTTGCTGTGGGAGAGTATTGTCTAGTTCGTCATGGCACGCAATTGCTTCCCTGTAAAAATGTACATACCGGACCAAAAAAAAATTGCAGGTTTTTTTCGTTCAAAACTGGCGATCCAAACAATTCAAAGTATGAAAAACCCAAAAACTATACTGTCTCTGTGTAAAAAATCATGAAGGTATTTTTTTAAACTATTTCCTAAATCCGCCTATTTAGTTCCTAGCGAGTGTTCCCCTAGGATTTTTTTACTAAAACCCTCTTTCTCGTTTTCTCCAATCATTTTCCACGCGACAATAATGTATGCTCAGTAATGAATACGCCCATCTAGATAAAGGTCCTTACACACAAGGACGCGTTCATACGACAGGTGCCAGTGTGTACACTGCGCTAATAGGTAAACACACTCGTGTGGGACGGCCTTAGCTCGAGTGCTTTTTGCCGTAACATTTCATATGCACGGGCGGTTGAGTTAAAATACACTGGAGGACAAAAATAGGCCTTTTTTAAGATGGAGCGGAAAACGAGTAAACTGGTCACGTGATGGCAAGTAATCACCACTGAACAAACTGGGGCAAATTACCTTGCTAATCCGCGAAACCAGTGTCAGGCTAAAATAGCTGCGTCTCTGCGACATTTTTGCGCGAATATATATATGTGGGCCCTGCCCACTGCCACTTCAACTTGCTAATCCGCGGGGCTACGTCGGTTACTTTCGTTCGTCTGCGGATCTCCTCATTTCTGATTCGATCACGCAGAGAAATTCCAAGCATAGCCCTCTCCATAGCACGTTGCGTGACTTTGAGCTTTCTTATAATTTGTATTTGTTTGTAATTTAAATATATAGCCTACAGAGATTGTGGCATTTTTGCAAAAAAGACTTAGTTACCAAGGTTGTTTAGACATTTCAAATCTTAAAAAATGAAGACACCTGCCATAGTATCAGAGGAATTGCACGTTGTCGGCCTTTAAGAAAGGAATGTGCTCATTTCTTGGAAGCCCCTTGGAAACACTGACGTTAAAAGTTGATTCTCAGTTCTGACGTGCGTAGTAAAAAAAATCTATTCAATTATAAAAAAGTTTTGTTACTTCGATTGACTGACTAACTGGAAGACAGACAACGCGCAGCTTAAGAATCAAGATAGAAATATGAAATTTCTAACATGATTGTTTCAAGAGGTGTACTTGAAGACCTAGATGGACCTAGATCGGATTTTTGCAAATTGCACAAAGGGGTTAAAAAATTAGAATGTAATCCAAAATCTACATGGATGAAGTTGCAGGCAAAAGCTTGTTTTTTTTAAACCTCTGGTAAAGCCGTAAATACAAAAGGACCCTATTTCATCGAAATGACAGGTGACACGTGGCAATGACATTTCGGCATACATGAATAACTCAAAAGAATTCTCTAAGAAATAACCAGTTAAAACTGGTTATTCTTGACGTATGTTAGTATGGTGAAAAGTGCGCCTGCACTTACTCATTTGTTACTTTTAGCTGTCCGCCAGTGTACAGGGTAGCCAGACACCTAAGAGATTGAAGTGGTCGTATAAGGCATGTCCCAAATTATGAGCTGTTGAAAATTTCGCTTCACCCTTTGTGTGAGAAATCTTGCGCGATACTGCGAAGTAATTAGATTTATTATGAACGTCTTGCCAGTTCAGTGGAATTCACATGGAAATTTTCAGTGATGAAATGTTTTAAAGCACTTAGTGAAATTATGACGAGATATACGTGTCAACCGGTAAATAATGTGTGAGGGAAACTTCATTATGTTGGCACTACGTCGTAGAGAGGATTTTGGCCTTTGTTGTGAAAATATCCTTGTAGCGGATTTCTCCGTTTCTTCATTTGGGGTACTTTTAACAGTGATCCTAGATTTGGCGGGTCCGATTTATTGCTTTAGAGTTACGGGCACCTGACCTCCGAATTTCCCAAAGCCTCTGTTTTATAACATAGTGGACAGGGTTATTTTCATTGGATTTATCCAAACAGTTAGGTATTAAAATGACACAATTTCAATTTTCAAAAACAATTGTCTAGTTGACTATTATTTTTCTGTTATCAAAATTTAAATAATTCGTTAGACAAAGTAATTTTGCCTTTTTTTCTACGATCATCATCATCATCATCATCTCAGCCACAAGAAGTCCACTGTTGGACATAGGCCTCCTCCATGGATTTCCAAAGTGGCCGGTTGGAAGCAGAATGCAACCAGCGCCTATCACTATTTCACTAGATCACTATTTCTAAAAATATCGCGAGTAGAAAATCGATGCAATGGAAGCCCCTGCGAAAACGCTTTATATAAAACAGTATGTAAAAGGGACCTTTGTGTATTTTTGTTAGTAAAGATATGATATGTGAAACTAAATCAAATCTATTATAATAATAAAAGCATTTATATTCTGGTTACTCCCATCGTCAAATTAGTTTAAGTTTTTATTAGACAATATTTCAAGTCTGACTTTTACAACATTTCAAGTTTGACTTTTGATTTGCAACAGCCGCCATAATTATCTTTTTTGACGATATTATTATTTCAAAACGACGATTTAGTAGATTTTTTTTAATTTGCAAGTTTTTTAGCTAAATCGTTCGCACTATTAACTTACGAATTAACAGCTATTGCAATTTTTAATGGCAGTTCCGAATTGAATTCTGAACGTTATTCAAGACGCAGCTGAAGCCTGCGCGCGTTTTGCCTCGTTTCGTAAAAATTCAGAGTTTAATTTCCGCGGGGACCTTGTACTATATAGAATAGTACTATTTCACTGCCTACGGTAACAAAAAACAATACAATACAATATGCTTTATTGAATATCACATTACAATTTGACAGAATTACAGATAAATCTTAAAATAGGTATCCAAAAGGCGGTCTTATCGCTTAAGAGCGATCTCTTCCAGACAACCTTTGGATAGAGTTAGAAATTAAAACTAAGTCTACAAGATGGTAGGTGATGCAGAAATAAATAAAATAATATTAAGACTATAATTAGATTCTTTATTAATTAATAATTAATATCTTGGGACAATTTACACCAATTGACCTAGTCCCAAACTAAGCAAAGCTTGTACTATGGCTACTAGACAACGGATATAAATACTTATATAGATAAATACATACTTAAATACAAATAACATCCATGACTCAGGTACAAACATTCGTATTCGTCACACAAATATTTGCCCATACCAGGATTTGAACCCAGGACCTCTTGCACAGTAAGCAGACACATGTGCCACTGCGCCATACAGGTCGTCGTCAGATTCTTTAAAATAAGCAAAATCTTATATTGCGATAATTACTGCAGCATGTCACTATTAGGAGCATAATCAGTGCACCAAAGTTCGAACCGACCAATCAACGCCCGGGCACGCTTGGCGGTCGACGCTGATTGGCCAGCTTCCATGACACTATTTTTAATCAAAGCGACTACGAATATACCAACTCGCTGAAACTCCAAAACCGATGTTTCTTTCCCTTAAATGGACTGTATGTTTTCGTGTCCGAGAAAGAAAACCTTGCTTGGCGTACGAATAAAACTCCAAAACTCATTGACGTGTAACCATTTTTAATTTATTAAATTGTGGTAACGGTGCCAAGTAATGCGAAAGGTCATAAAGCGGGTTTATTTGAACTGACCTGTTCAAAACTGGTCACATCATTACATTTGCTTTGGCTCTCTAACTTGTACAATTTAACATTTAACCTCGTAAGGCCCAAGTCCTACGGATAGGACAAGTCAAACTGACGTGGAACTCACTGTCTCAAATTATATGGTTCAAATTTCATAGAACGAAATTTGACGTGGGCCTTATGAGGTTAAGGAACTGTTTTATAAATATATATATATATATATATAATGTAAGTATGTTAACTTTCTAAAATAATTGATGTTTCAAGATGATTTTATGACATAAATCCATGGAGTATACATGCAGAGTACAGACTATTTCTCGCTTGTCTCATGTGTAAAAGGTGACGGTAGTGTTTTCGTGACTTTTTACTGTTTGTGACATTTCAAAAAAAGAGATCGTAGAGAAAAAGAAAAAACACTGTTTTTCTTCTTTTAATAAAATATTTCAATTTCGGAAAAAAAAATATGTTTTTTCTCAAGACATTAAATTTAATTTTGTTTTTAATAAGTTTTCTTGGACGTTGATTTTCTTAGGCAGTGTAAGCACACCAGTATAAGAAAACGCCATTGGGAGGAAGTTGAACTTACGCAAAGATGTCACGTCGTTAGAATTCAATTATTTCTTCAGGACATGAACTTTGGTGGTCGCCTTTTACGTCCAAAGGGCTCAAAAGGGATCAAGATATTGCTATACGACCCTATTGTTCGATTTCAGTTGCACACTATAAAGTATCAAGATTGATTTTAAGTTAAACTTGGCTTTAAGTAAAATCTAAGGAATTTTGATAAATGTACGTTTTGTATTACATACGAGTATTCCATGGTAAAATTAGAAAAGGAACTAAAAGATTAAGATTAATATAATAGTACAACAACATTAAATTATTTACCAATGGACCTCCTCAGAGTACATAGCTTGGTAGGTTAAAATAAACAATACAAATTAAAATATAGAGGGTAATCCTCCCATTTATACAAATTTTACCAGTTCATAATATCAGTATGAATTTCGCCGAACGCTATTTATTACCTATACAAACAAATGTAGAACAGTAAAGCTATGTTGTACTTCTAAATAATGTATACATATTAAATTAAATACAATCAACTGACGACGAATCAAATCATTCTCAAATGGTTCATACGATTTTTCCCACACAATAGTAAAGTAGATGAAATTGCAATAGTAAGAACGTAGGAACCGTAAATCAAAGGGCCGATAAAATATCGGCGAAATCAGTGTCCGAGGAAGACGTGCGACGAATCCTGATGATGCCGAGATACGAGGACGTCAACAAACAGTAAGCACAACTGCTGATTGGGTACAATATTAACAGTGTTAGGTTATTTGGGAACAAAAACAATAAAACAGGACACAGGCTTGAAAGAAAGAAAGGAAAAATCATTTAAAACCATTCAATACAATGCATATACATTTTAACCCTACCGTCGCTATATATTTTTGAAATAATCATGTACGTTAGAAAAAATATATGCAATATCCCTACCAACGTCGATAAGCCAAAGGCTACTAGAAATACAGGAAAGCTTAAAGTTACAACTTACAGACTGGCTAAAACCAATAAGTCGTTCATGAGAAATTGTGTAAGATTTTACAACAAAATTCCAAAAAACATAACTGAACTAAATGATACAAAATTTTAATCTATTGTCAAGAAGACATTAATTTCTCGGGCGTATTATAAAATCAATGACTATATCTTGGACAAGGATGTTTGGAAATGATCCCGATCTGTATTGGCGATCCCTGGCTCCAAATATTGTACACCTGCTGTGTAGAATTGTTAAAATGTAAAATTTTTAAATATTTGAGATGTAAAATAACATTGTAATTTTGATTTTTTTTTAAATTACACCTCTTTGAGTTTCTCGCCGGTATTTTCTCATCAGAGGTTTTTCCGAACCGGTGGTAAATTTTTTGACATTCATAAGTGCTACCTGTAGTAAGCCTAATCTGAATAAAATATTGTGACTTTGACTTTGACTTTGACTTTGACTTTGACTTTGACTTTGACTTTGACTTTGACTTATACTCGTACATACAACAACGCGGGCAGAGTACAAAGCAAAGAAAGCATTGTGTTAAACAGCATCAAAAAAGAGCGTTGCAGCATTATTATAGGGACTGTTCGTGGTCCACTCTTGGACGAAGGCATCTTCTTTTTTCCACCTTGGCCTTGCGTTGAACTCCTTCAGTCTCGTCCTCTGAGTTACCTGATGCGAAACCAATCCTATTTTATTAAGACTGCGTCGTAGTCTACTAGTCGTACTAGTAAATCCAGCTACTATTGTCATTATATATATTTTTTTTATACAACATAGGAAGGTAAACAAGCAAGTGGGTCAACTGATGGTAAGTGATCACCACCGCCTATAGACACCTGCAACAACAAAGAGAGTGCAGATGCGTTGCCAACCCAGAGGGCTAAGATGGAATACCTCTTGTGCCAGTAATTACACCGGCTGTCTTGCTCTCCACGCCGGAACACAACAGTGCAAGCACTGCTGCTTAGCGGCAGGATTAGCGAGCAAGATGGTGGTAGCGATCCGGACAGACCTTGCACAAGGTCCTACCACCCGCAATATTTAAAGATGTGCAAGTAACATGAAACTCCCTTGTACATATAGTCGACCAAGTAATTGCTTGACCACTTTTCAACCCTATTCCTTTGTAATACGGTCGAAAAGAGGTCAAGCAATTTCTTGGTCGACTATACTTATAGGTTGCCTCTCGGCTTTAGTCGACAAGTATCGTTTTTGATTTACATTGCTTTTAGGACCATAACAAGATACTTAACCTTCTATACTAAAACAGCAATGTATATAATCACATAATTATATTTACTGGTGGTTTATCAGCTGACAGTAATGTGCTATTACACAACAACTTACGACATCATCTGTAATGACAACTATAACCTACCCGAGTTGATTGCGTGTCCCTCAACACAATTCTGCGGACTTATCCTTGTTACCCGACAATAAAATTTCATTATAACACTAGGGCTTAATATAGGTCTGGATAATCTGGATGGCAGCCTTACAGGCATTCCTCGGGCATTAGACGGTCGGGTCACGTTCTCAGTCAGAAACCTCGTTCCGAGATTGTTGAGGTTGGCACCACTGCGATTAAACGTAATGATGGCAACACCAGTTTTATTGCATGCTAACTGCGTTGTTTTTTTTAATTTTGTAAAAAGTAGACCGTGGAACGTGGAACGTGTCAGCCGGCTTGAAACGCCCGAATTAAATTATAGAAAATCATATAAGTTAAGATTAACTTTCCTAGGTCGGTATTTCTGATACAGTTAAGGTTGGCACCACTGCGATTAAACGTAATGATGGGTTACCATCATACCATACATGCTAACTGCGTTGTTTTTTTAATTTGCCGGCTTGAAATGTCAGAATTTGAATGATAAAAATCAAGGAGGTTTTAAACCCATGGAGCAAGCCTGAAAAATTGAGAAAAAGCGTGAATGTATCTGCTCCATTCACTCTTACGATGTAACAACGTGAAGGAGTGAACAAACATAACCATTTGACACCATCTTTAAATTTACTACCGTACACACTCAGTGCTGACATTTGGTCATATAGGTCATGTTATTATACAACAGTTTAAAAAAGTTTCTTTCGTGTATTGAATATCCTGTCGAATAGCAGCCATTCTTTTTAGTCGCATAATATTCACGTCAAATTTTGATGACGGTTCGTAGAGCTCACGGTGCAATTTAATAAAATTCTTATGGTTATCGTTAGATTTTTGAGACAAGCAAGTGATATTTATTGTGCGAAATAGCATACTTCGCGCATGGTTGCAGTTCTCATTCATCACGGTGTCCTAAAGAAAGCAATGAAGGACAACACATCGGCGTTTACAAGTAAGTATTATTTGGTATTTATTTATGGAAATGTCGCGTTTTGGACGGCTAGTATTATTATGTGGGTTAAATTATGGAGCAAAGACTCATATGTGCTTGTAAAAACTAAGCTTATTTATTAATTTTAATGGTAATAAATGATTTATTATTTCTACAAGAGGTTATGGAAATATAGACTAGTGATGCGGTGCATCTGACATTTTGTAGAAATTATCGATAAGGTATCCGCCAATCTGTTACCTTTCCCTCGTATGGGGCAATCGTGTCCAGGACTTTTGGGAAGCGGGCGCGGAGCCGTTGCCAACACCTAGAGGCCCTTTCGTCGATTTAGAGCTTCAGCTACGTCGCGTGGGTGCACGGAGCGGGTGCACGCCTATCGAACAAATAGTATGAGTCCGCAGCCGCACCTGTACGAGTTAGCGGACGCTCCCATACTATTTTTCTATAGGCGTGCACCCGCTCCGTGCGCCTGCGCAACTAAGCGGAGGCCCTTAATATAGTTTACCCTTCTCTCCAGTCTTCTTCTTCAGTCGCTACTCCCCAACAGCTCGCCACAAGCTGTCTTGCGTTATAATTAATACTATTTTTTTTTCAGTTTTCCCAAAAAAGAAGAAATTAAAGAGATATGGATTAAAATATTGGGACGGCCACAGGAACTAGTTGATTTATTAAGAAATAACACCTTGTTGAGTTTCTTACCAGTATCTTTTCATCAGAAGATTTTTTCCGCAATGATTATAAATTTTCTGACATTCATAAGTGGTTTCTGTATGCCTAATGTGAATAAAAATATTTTGACCTTTGGTTTTGACTTTTGACTTAACACCACCACTCGCCCTTCGGGGTTGCGAGTTGCTCAAGAGTAGGTACTTCCATCAAAGGGACGCTTCGGCGCCCGCGGACAGAGCTAGCCCTTCGGGCTCGCTGGGGGAGTAGAGGTAGGAGCATACTTGCTTACACCGCTGCTCACCATTCTGACTCGCAAGTTGCGCTGAAGATAGAAGCATGAAGTTCGGAACATGTGTACCCTCGGACCAGGGGTCTTTTTTAAAACCTAAACGAGTCAGTCTGGGCGTAATATTTTCATTGTTTTAATGCAAGTTAAATAATTCGCGGTCTTAAATAATGCAGTTGTCCACATTCACATATCCGAGAAAATAGCTAAAACGGGTGTAATCTTTTGTCTCTGCAAAAGAAATTATTTATTAAGTTAGTAAATCGAAATTGCAAGAGGGTTGAGCTATGGTTGTATGTTCGCTAATATTATTAAAGGTTTTATAAGACTTTTTTAGTTTGTTAAATAAATAAATAAAATAAATATCTTGAGACAGGTAACACCAATTTTCCTAGTCCCAAAGTAAGCAACTAAAGCTGCTTGTGTAGTGTTTGTTACAGTACAAGATTGTAAAATATCTCAAAAATGCCGTACTTCAAATCAAAAATTCATCGTCAGTTTTGATCGACTAATCTACATCACTAGCAATTTTCAAAAAGTGTACGCCGCGGGAACCTTTCAGCTCTCTGTATTGTTTTAATAGCTCTGTGATAAAAATAATATCAGTTCAGAACAACTTTAATATTCCAGTATTTCTGAGATTGTTGAGGTTGACACCACTGTAATTAAACGTAATTATGGTTTTTTTTGGAAAAAGTTGGCTTAGAAACGTGTAGAGGTCATGAAATGTCTCACTTTCAATTACACCTTCGGAAATAAATGCTGTTTTCATTAAATAATTATTTCATTAATTATAACAACAAACCGGGCAAATTACCTTGGTACTCCGCGAAACCGAGTGAGCGAGTGCTATGTGCGTGCAAAATAGCTACGTTGCGTCATTTTTCATGCAAAAACCCACCCCCCCCACAGCACAGACAGCACTGGTTCCGCGGAATGGCAAAGCAAACGAAACAATTTCCAGTTTGCTGTATTCGTTGCTCTAAATTGGGCATTTCTAATTAATTGTGTTCTAAGTGATCCTGGTCTACTCTTTAGAGCCCTACGTCTGATGTACCCTATATATAATGACCTAAGTAATTACTAGATTCAGGCGTTACTTTGCGGAAGTCCATATCAACAAACTGGAATAAATTACCTTGCTACCCCGCGAAACCAGTGCCGGTGAAACGCGCGTCGTTCTTGTATTTTTAGTGTTTAGTGGTGGTGGTGTATAGTTGAGTCTGTGTGATATATGTTGTTTCGTGTGGAAGCGGAGGAGGGTGGGTTTTTGCATGAATATATATGTGTGTGTGTGTGTGTGTGTGTGTGTGTGTGTGTGTGTGTGTGTGTGTGTGTGTGGGTGTGTGTGTGTGTCGCACAGACGCAGCTATTTTGCACGAGCCCGGCACGTTTCGCGGAGTAACAAGGTAATTTGTTCCAGTTTGTAGTTTAATGACCTAAGTTTAATTTATTATTCCCTGTGGTAATATATAAAAATATTATTACCTGTGGGACCGCACCGAGAGATATGTTCAACTTCGGCGGCCATATTAGAGACGTTGAACAAACTAAGCCCCTTCACACGTACGTCTTAATACACGTCAAAAAGATTATTACTAAGGGAAAGTACACACGAATGCAATATGAGGGATGTTGGCGGAGATCATTAAATTCCACCCTTCTGGCTGTGTGCCAACAACAAACAAACATATTGACAAATGGCCGTGTTTGTACTTCTATTATCCTTAGGCAGGGTTGCCAACCCCTGTACCACAAAATTAATAAGTGCTAAAATTAAACATATTTGTCACATTTTTGTATGAAAAACTCTACGATTATGTCAATTTGTGGCACTTTGTGGTACAGGGGGCTGAGGTTCTTGAGGAAATTGAAACACGTACCACCGTAGAACCTAGTCGAAGAGACATACGCATGATATTTGTATGACGTAGCCTGGCGTTTAACGCGTCGCGTCATTGCGATAGGGTTCTAAGGTGGTACGTGAATATATTTCCCCTACTGTACAAATACGAGATTTTTGGTTTCTGTACGAGGTACAAGGACACTATCAAACTCATACAAAAATGTACGACATTTTGATATAGGACAATTTGTAACATACTTCTTCCTTGCAGGCACTTTTTCTGCATATTTTTTTTTATGAAATAGGCAAACAAGCAAGTGGGTCACTTGATGGTAAGTGTACACCCTACAGACACCCGCAACATCCAAGAGATTGCAGATGCGTTGCCAACCCAGAGGGCTAAGATGGAATACCTCTTGTGCCAGTAATTACACCGGCTGTCTTGCTCTCCACGCCGTAACACAACAGTGCAAGCACTGCTGTTTAGCGGCAAGATGGTGGTAGCGATCAGGACAGACCTTGCACAAGGTCCTACCACCCGCAACGCATAAATTACGTATTACGTAACTATTCTAGTCATTAAGGGGCCATTTACACGAAGTAAGTTCTCGTAAACGATTTGCTTTACATTGCGCGGCTCGATCAATTCATCGACCGCATCATACCTCGGTAGCCCGCAATGTAATACAGCTTGCATGCGAGACCTCGTGCCATGTAAATAGCCCTTAAGAAAAACCCGTTAGGCTGCGTTTCCACCTGTAAAGGGCTCGAAACGTCGGGAATTAGATTCGTTACAATACAAGCGATAAAAACCGTTTAAATTGTTCTATTTTAAACGATTTTATTATTATTAAATTCTTCAGCTGACAACCCTGTCCTCAAGATGTGCACATGCTGTTGCTTGTTTTGACACCTAAAGCGAGAGCCTCCGTGCTTGGGCAAGCTGACGAATAGAATAGTGTAAACACACCTTTTGTGGGCACCTTCTCAATGAGCACGTTCGTTCAGTCTTATTTCAAGGCAATGGCGGTGACAATTCTATAAAAACAACCTAGTTTGTTCGACCTAACCCCCTTGATCATAAAAAAATTACAATTTTTAGCCCTTTGGGTTGGTAACTTATCTGCAATCTCTTTGGCCTTGCGAGTGTTTTTGGGCGGTGGTAATCACTTACCATCAGGTGGCACACTTGCTCGTTTGTTTTCCATTTTATAAAAAAAATCGTTAAGCTGTAGCCAGCGGCCAGCGCCAGCCGTTTAGCGTGCCAAAGAACTGGTCATACATACATACACTCGATAAACTTTACCATTCTGGCGTTTCGTTGTTTAATGTATTTGACGAACGTAAAGCTAGAGGTTCCGGGTTCGATTTCCGGAAGGGGCAAATGTTTACATCATGAATATGAATGTATGTACCATAGTCTTGGATGTTAAATGTATTTAAAATATATATTTATGTCTATAACTATGTCAAAGTTGTCTGAAAATAAAGATATTTCTTTTTTTATGTATACGAGATATTTATTTGTCCACTCGAATTAAAACCAGATACCAGATTCTCAGTAATCTCAGTCCCTGAGATATTCAATCAAATGCGAGGTTATTCGTGAACGTTCCCTTTTGGGCGAAAACCAGAAATCTCTCAAACCTCTCATGATGAAAGGGATTGCCCCGAGCAGGTCCAGTGGGATTGGACGGACGTCGCCGTCGTTGAATTACTAAGCATATTTCGTGCAGGTACCCACACGATATTATCCTTTCTCGGAAACTCTTCAATTCTACATTTAATTTGGCATATCTATTTTAAAGAACTCTTCAGTGTTCCCGCTTTGGGTAAATACAAACAGCAACAAACTTAGCTGACCATTAAGAGGAGTGTGAACCCAGCCCCAAAAAGCGCTCCCCATACAAAGGCCGATAATGTTTTCCACTCTCTAAACCTAAACCTATGGCGATGATTTTTTGGTATGTTGTCATTATGCCGTAGAACTAGGTTTTTATGTTTTGATTTTTTTAATATTCTTCATAGATTTGACAATATTTAAATTTTAAGAGTTTCATACAAAAAAATGAAGCGTGAATATTTTTGTAACTATTAAGAATATTTTAAAAATCAAAACATGCAAACCTAGTTCTAGGGCATAATGGCATTATACCAAAAAGTCGTCGGTATTAAGGTTTAGATGGTGGAAACGGTTATCGCTGTTTGTAAGGAGTGCGCTGGGTTCAAACCAAGGAGGTTTTAAACCCATGGAGCAAGCCTGAAAAATTGAGAAAAAGCGTGAATGTATCTGCTCCATTCACTCTTACGATGTAACAACGTGAAGGAGTGAACAAACATAACCATTTGACATCATCTTTAAATTTACTACCGTACACACTCAGTGCTGACATTTGGTCATATAGGTCATGTTATTATACAACAGTTTAAAAAAGTTTCTTTCGTGTATTGAATATGCTGTCGAATAGCAGCCATTCTTTTTAGTCGCATAATATTCACGTCAAATTTTGATGACGGTTCGTAGAGCTCTCGGTGCAATTTAATAAAATTCTTATGGTTATCGTTAGATTTTTGAGACAAGCAAGTGATATTTATTGTGCGAAATGGCATACTTCGTGCATGGTTGCAGTTCGCATTCATCACGGTGTCCTAAAGAAGGCAATGAAGGACAACACATCGGCGTTTACAAGTAAGTATTATTTGGTATTTATTTCTGGGAATGTCGCGTTTTGGACGGCTAGTATTATTATGTGGGTTAAATTATGGAGCAAAGACTCATATGTGCTTGTAAAAACTAAGCTTATTTATAAATTTTAATGGTAATAAATGATTTATTATTTATACAAGAGGTTATGGAAATATAGACTAGTGATGCGGTGCATCTGACATTTTGTAGAAATTATCGATAAGGTATCCGCCAATCTGATACCTTTCCCTCGTATGGGGCAATCGTGTCCAGGACTTTTGGGAAGCGGGCGCGGAGCCGTTGCCAACACCTAGAGGCCCTTTCGTCGATTTAGAGCGTCCGATACGTCGCGTGGGTGCACGGAGCGGGTGTACGCCTATCGAACAAATAGTATGAGCCCGCAGCCGCACCTGTGCGAGTTAGCGGACGCTCCCATACTATTTTTCTATAGGCGTGCACCTGCTCTGTGCGCCGGCGCGACTAAACGGAGGCCCTTAATTTAGTTTACCCTTCTCTTCAGTCTTCTTCTTCAGTCGCTACTCCCCAACAGCTCGCCACTTAATACTATTTTTTTTCAGTTTTCCCAAAAAAGAAGAAATGAAAGAGATGGATTAAAATATTGGGACGGCCACAGGAACTAGTTGATTTATTTAAGAAATAACACCTTGTTGAGTTTCTTACCAGTATCTTTTCATCAGAAGATTTTTTCCGAAATGATTATAAATTTTCTGACATTCATAAGTGGTTTCTGTATGCCTAATGTAAATAAAAATATTTTGAGCTTTGGTTTTGACTTTTGACTTCACACCACCACTCGCCCTTCGGGGTTGCGAGTTGCTCAAGAGTAGGTACTTCCATCAAAGGGACGCTTCGGCGCCCGCGGACAGAGCTAGCCCTTCGGGCTCGCTGGGGGAGTAGAGGTAGAAGCATACTTGCTTACACCGCCGCTCACCATTCTGACTCGCAAGTTGCGCTGAAGATAGAAGCATGAAGTTCGGAACATGTGTACCCTCGGACCAGGGGTCTTTTTTAAAACCTAAACGACTCAGTCTGAGCGTAATATTATCATTGTTTGAATGCAAGTTAAATAATTCGCTGTCTTAAATAACGCAGTTGTCCACATTCACATTTGATTCACATATCTGAGAAAATAGCTAAATCGGGTAATCTTTTGTCTCTGCAAAAGAAATTATTTATTAAGTTAGTAAATCGAAATTGCAAGAGGGTTGAGCTATATGGTTGTATGTTCGCTAATATTATTAAAGGTTTTATAAGACTTTTTTAGTTTGTTAAATAAATAAATAAAATAAGTATCTTGGGACAGTTAACACCAATTGACCTAGTCCCAAAGTAAGCAACTAAAGCTGCTTGTGTTATTGTGTCGTGTTGCTTGTGTTGTGTTGTGTTTGTTACAGTACAAGATTGTAAAATATCCCAGAAATGCCGTACTTCAAATCAAAAATTCATCGTCAGTTTTGATCGACTAATCTACATCACTAGCAATTTTCAAAAAGTGTACGCAGCGGGAACCTTTCAGCTCCCTCTATTGTTTTAATAGCTCTGTGGTTCAAACACCTCTTAAAGATAGAACTGAGAGAAATTGTCTATGCTCGAATGGGATAGATATATCAACTTCATAGTGCACATTATATGCCTCCCTTTCGAAAAATGTCACTTTCTCGCAGTTCCGTCTTTAATGGTGGCTTATACGTGTCTCCGATTTTACATAGTTCTTGAAGTGACATAAGGTAATAAATGCGTCCAGTCATTGTCGACAGCAACCGAATAATTGACGAAAAAACTAAACATATTTTTTTCTCAGTATATACACGGACAGGCAAAAAAGACGAAATTTGGCTTACGTTTTTTCCATTTGGCTACGTTAACCAAAAGACGAAACGTTTTTCTAATGAATTTATGCCATGTTATGCTAATAATGTTATGCTCTTCCTGCGTCTGTACTTCCAGAAAAATGTAACCTTGGCATTTTTAAGGTAAAAGTGAATAGGCATCTTCTGGGTGAGCGTGCTACATCTTCATCATCTTCATTTACCACAGGTGAGATTGAGGCCAAACGCAAAGTCAATTCTAATTTATTTTTTATATTTCCAAGTTAGACAAAAATAGCTTTAAGTATATGGAAGTGTCTCAACAGTTGTCGTGGCGCGCTATAGTTTCAGAATATTATGACATTTGTATCTCAAGAAACGTTCATGAACGCTGCACAAAGCACTAACCTTCTCGATAGTCGACTTAGTGCATCTCGTTCAAACTAGCCGAGTAGGAGAGAGACGTACTGAGTTACGTAGCGAGTTAACACGTATCGAGAAGTTACGTGCTGCTGCACGGGTGGGTTGTCGGTAAAGGAACGTTTTGCAGCAGTTTATTTCATAAGATACTTTTTACCTTGACCGGGACACGTTTGAAAGAGGTTTCAAGAAATTTGTTGAAATAATTTAGAAGTAGTGCGGTGTTGTTGGGATTGTGTTGTGTTGTTTTTATGCTGTTGTTCGTATGTATATCATGTAGTACTTCACCAGTGGTAGATCAGCTGTACTTAGTTGCCAACGTTTATTTATTGGCCCTCTTTTCCGCCACAGCGCTTTAATTTTGTGAGTTCATTCCGTTGGACTTTTTGCTTAAGTCATCACTGTTTTTAAATATAACCGCAACGCTAAGGAGTTAGCAGATGCATTGCTAACCCAGAGGGCTAATATGGTATACCTCTTGCGCCAGTAATTTCACCTGCTGTAATGCTATCCACGCCGGAACACGACAGTGCCAGCACTAGTGCTTAGCGGCTGGATTAGCGAGCACGATGGTGGTAGCGATCCGAACGGACCTATCCCTAATTTGCTACGATCCTGACATACAATTTTTGCCACACTTACTTTCATAACGATCTTCATACATGCTCGTCGGTTTAGGGTACTCCTATAAAATATCTCCAAATCAGTCAGAGTACGTTCGCCGAGGTCTCTCTTGCCAACTTTTCATCCACTCTCCCTAATTACTCGAAAAACTCTCTCCAAGCACTTGTCCTATCAAGAAAACAAAATTGTATCCTAAAATTTTACTTTTTGTCACTTAAACATTGTTTATCGTCTAAATAAAACAAACCGAGGCTGTTAATAGAAGAGGTGATTTATAATTTGTTTCGTTAGAATGTTTATTGAAACTATAGCTATATTGACGGCAAAAACGTTTACATTGTGTACCCAGCGGAGCCATACAAACGGCAATAACGTTTTCCACCCTCTAAACTTTATGCTGTTGCCGTACCTTAATATGCTATTGTTATATCTTAGAACTAGGTTGGTATGTTTAGCTTTTGTAAATATTTTTTATAGTATTGAAAATATTGACCAAACTACCAAAATGCAAATATGTTACAAAGTATCAAGAATATCAGCAAAATCAAAACATAAAAAACTCGTTTTAAGACATTATAACAACATATAAAAAAATCATTACTATTTATCAGGGTTCAGAGGGTTAAAACATTGTCTCCGTTTGTATGAAGCTCCTTTTGATGCAGTGTACACAATGCTGTAAGAAGTATAAAAATGAGTAATCATAGTATTATTATGGTCTAGACATATTTTCTAAGCACAATATTCCTGACCGCGATATCCTTGTCAAACAAACTAGTCTCGATCGGGCGAGAGTATCACGTTGCCAATGACGTACGTAATGTATTCCATTGTTTCGTTGTCTAAATATACCTAAATACACTACATTTCATATTCGATACTCTACTTTAATATCGAAAGACACCCCAACTTTTAAAACCATGAAATAGAAAAACGACTAAGAGGATCAACATGATGGTATGTGATCACCACCGCCCATAGACGCCTGAAGAAGGATGCGGATGCGTTACCAAACCAGAGGGCTAAGATGGAATACCTCTTGTGCCAGTAATTGTACCGGCTGTCTTGCTCTCCACGCCGGAACACAACAGTGCAAATATTGCTGCTTAGCGGCTGGATTAGCGAGCAAGATGGTGATAGCGATCCGGACGAACCTTGCACAAGGTCCTACCCGTAAGTGTATTAAAGTTGTCTTTAACTGATTTCTTCAAAGTATCATGACAGTCAAGACGAGGCAGGGATGAACAAACAACACTTCAAATAAATATTTCCTTATCAATTCTATTACGTAGTGTAAGAATGCGCGTGAGTTCGGGCTTGTCGAGGGACGAGGGGCGCGGGCCGCAGCAGCGCCGCGTGTATGATCGAGAGGCGCCCGCAGTTAGCAACGGTCGCCAGGAGCAGGAGCACGTCGCTTCGCGCCGCTATCATACCTATGTCTCGCGAGTAATATTCGTATATGTATTGCATTACCTTTCCCACTACTAATTATAATGTACGAGCATTATTTGATGGACTTTAATTTTCTTACGCCCATACAATAGTGACGTTTCAAATCGAATTTAGTTTGAAATCTTGTCAAAGTCAAAATATCTTTATTCAGATTAAGCATACAGGAAGCACTTATAAATGTCGTATAATTTAGCACCTGTTCGAAAAAAATATCTGATGAGAAGATACCGGTAAGAAATTCAACGAGCTGTAATTGTAAGCTTGAGTTGTAATGACGATCAAACACATTTACCATAATAGTTTAAGTCATAATTGAAAACCCCAACCACTCGAAGTTGTATCAATGATTTCTCAACAACGTCCCAGCAATTAGTTATATGACTTCCAATACAACGCAACGCAGGCTGCATGTGAGACGAGCGTTGGATAGTCGCCAAGTGGCTCGGACCGACACGTCGACAAAATACAACATGGTAAAGATTGTGGTACAAGATTAAGCAAAACTAAAACAAAAACTGGCTCAAGAGAAAATGTTAATTTGTTAACAACTTATTCTAAAAACTGTCACTGCAGTGAAAACACGACATCAGTTTGAAAAGTGCAAGACCGCCAGAAGTGAAGAGTTGAAAAAAAACCGCTATTGTATGACAAAGCATAAATAATTAATAGATTCAGGCGTTACTTTGCGGAGATCCATATTTCCATATCAACAAACTGGAACAAATTATCTTGAATTGAAATGAAAAATTAAATTAAATTTGAAATTACCTTGGTTTTGCGGAGTAGCAAGGTAATTTGTTCCAGTTTGTCGACAAAGCATAAATAGTTAAACTTCTGTCAAGACAGGTCTGATGCAGGTTGCGGAGCTAAGGGATGACTTGAGTGATTTCTTTGAGGGTATCTAAAATCTAGGGTCCAGAGAATTACTATTTGCTATTAACTCTGATTGAGTTATTTAATATTTATATTTATTGAAAATACAACCATTAAGTACTTAATGTATTTGAGACTATTCTCCTACATTTAAAATATCTCGTGTCCATTTATTTTCCTCTTTCAACTTCATCATCTTGCACTGGGAACGTGGCTTTGAAACAAAAGGCGAGCGTTGATATCTCACCCGATTTATC
Organism: Ditula angustiorana; assembly: GCA_963691745.1. Lineage (NCBI taxonomy): Eukaryota > Metazoa > Arthropoda > Insecta > Lepidoptera > Tortricidae > Ditula > Ditula angustiorana. The sequence goes on from OY829495.1 coordinate 7,413,994, forward strand.
TCGATAAAGCGTTATCTGTTCGAGGAAATACTACAAATATTTCGTATGAAAACCTATACCGAACAAACGGAAGCTGACCGAAGGGCATAAAACAATAAAGGAAGAATTCAGTTGTAAATCTCTGTCTTTTGATTCTTATGCTTTATCTTATCACGCAAAAACCAATCGCTACCGGATGCACTGAAAAAAAATAGGAGAACCAAACTAGTTTTTTTTTATGAAATAGGCCTATAGACACCCGCAACACCAAGAAGATTGCAGATGCCTTGCCAACCCAGAGGACCAAGATGGAATACCTCTTGTGCCAGTAATTACACCGGCTGTCTTGCTCTCCACGCCGGAACACAACAGTGCAAGCACTGCTGCTTCGCGGCAGGATTAGCGAGCAAGATGGTGTTATCCATCCGGATGAACCTTTCACAAGGTCCTACCACCCGCAAGTTTGGTTACTCGTGATTTCGGTTAATAGTAATCAAAGTTCATTTAAATTAGCAAAACTATTTACTACTGATAAACATTTGATGATTTATTTACAAATCAAGAATTTGTGTAATACGAAAAGAAAACTTTGGTAACGTGTTTTGCGGTTTTGCGGGTGGTAGGACCTTGTGCAAGGTCCGTCCGGATCGCTACCACCACCTTGCTCGCTAATCCTGCTGCTAAGCAACAGTGCTTGCACTGTTGTGTTCCGGCGTGGAGAGCAAGACAGCCGATGTAATTACTGGCACAAGAGGTATTCCATCTTAGCCCTCTGGGTCGGCAACGCATCTGCACTCTCTTTGTTGTTGCAGGTGTCTATAGGCGGTGGTGATCACTTTCCATCAGGTGACCCACTTGCTTGTTAGCCGTCCTATGGTTGTATAAAAAAAAACTGTTTTTTCAGTGTGTTAGATAGCATGTTTTAATGTTTTTAACATTGATTGGTGTCAGTTATGTCGCATCGTAATATTAGTAAAATTCTTTTTTTAACCACGATTATTCCAACAATATCATCAACGTACATGCCATTAAAATCAAATGCATTTAATAATAGCATTTGGGGTTGGCGTCAGAGGCCAGAGAACACGCTACTGCAACGCCGTGCAATATCCGTGCTGCAGGCCACAAAATATCCGTCATCGCCTAGACACGCAAAGAGAATACACGAGATAGCCATAGAATAAAATAAATAAATTCTCAAATTGAAACTTTATGACCTCGTGATATTAGTTTATCTGCAAATCCTGGAATACAATTATACTCTCGTACTTAAATCAGTGACTTCCACGGTCAAAATTGCTTTAATATTGTCCAACCTCTGATATCCGACGTGAAAATATCTTCATTTATTTCTAATCAGAAACTTTTATTTACCGGTACGTCTCACTACTGCTAAGTATACTTAGATCTCTGTTTACTGTGGGAGGAAATAAACTTTATTCCCATGTGTCAAAATATCACGTTAAAAGATCTTTTTTGATTTCTCGAATTCATTTAAGAACTCCCTTTTTCTGTCCCTCTTTTCGTGGAGTAGCAAGGTAATTTATTCCAGTGTGTTGATACGGACCTCCGTGAAGTAACAATTGAATCTTTTAATTACAACATTCAAACTTTCATGATTGCATCACAGTTGCATCACAATTGACTTTCTCGTATTATCTCTACTCCGATACAGGGCTGAATGTACAGGGTGCCAAATTGAAAACGACTTTCATCAAGGGTGTGACTGTAAAGTTGCCCGATGACATCGTGTGAACAAACAATCCTGACATCAAACATGATGAGTTTTAATGGTTAAACTGTGTCATAGTGGACTATGAGTACGGTTGGCATCATAAATACATATAATATTTACGTTCCCAAGTCGTCAAAAATATCTATACTTTATGTCACTAAACATAAAGTCAATGTATACATATTTTGACGCTTTGGCTGTATATATTTTATTACAGCTAACTGTACCAAGAGTAAATGTCTGTTATGGTCATTATTAGATTCAGGCGTTACTTTGCGGAGGTCCATATCAAGAAACTGGGACAAATTACCTTGCTACTGCGCGATATTAGTATCGTTCACGTGCAAAACAGCTGCATTTGTGCAATATTTTTCGTGCAAAAACCCACCTTCCTCCGCTTCCACACGAAATAACACACATCACCCAGACTCAACTATAAACCACCACTACTAACACCAGGGGGTTCCACTTCGCACTGTAGGTACGATCGCCTGCCATGCCTATGGCGTAGGCAAATCACAGTAGGCTGTCGGCTTGCCGCGCGCTCGCTCGCTCACCATCGCCGTATCAATGTAATTGAAAACGAAAGCCGCGCAACCATAATGTAACACCGGGAGTTGCGGGAGGAAGGCGGGCGCGAGCGGCGCGTTTATTTTGACTCGCGCCGCCTGCCTTAATGCGTATGAAGTAATACGAACTTTTTGAGCGTGTTAATAAAGTTGGAATTCATTTAGTCGCGGTCGTAAAAGAGAAGTTTCTTTACGTTTAGTACTATTATTTATTCTGTGCTAATACAAACTATACGATCTATTTCCCCTATTATGTATCTATTACGTTATGGTATCAATATCTCTTCCCAGTGTATAATATTTTCATACAGCATTGTTTTTAGGTTCTAAAGCTCAATGGTAAAAGTCGTTCAGTGTTCTTCTTTCTAACCAGCCAAGTGGGAGAAAGAAGCACTCAGCGACCGCGAGAAAATAAGCACGCTTGCTAGCCATAGGACGCCTAGTATTATTTATTCTGATGTTGGTATACGTGATACTGAGGATCTGTACAAACTTCTAAGACAAAACAGATCAAAGGTAACGTCTTTATGCTAAGAAGCATTTTCCCACTTGATTTATTTCCAGCCTAAACATTTCCCCCTCGCGTTTATGGCAAAACACGGGAGATAACATCTCCCTAACTGAATTTACATAAAAAGATTTTATTTTACCAAATGGCCCTTGAAAAAACATTTTGGACGGACGTTCAGCCGATATGAACGCATTAGTAGATGCGAAAGAGTCATTTTTCACAGAGATATTGGTTACATTTGGGGTAATACTGACCTTCCATCCCATAGGGTGTGGTGTGAGTTGGAGCAGTGCATCTAGCACGAATCCTCTCGATACGCGTTAACTCGCTACGTAATTTAATGCGTCTCGTTTTAACTAGCCCAGTAAGAGAGGAATGCACTGAGTTACGTAGAGTAAACGCGTATCGAGAAAATTCGTGCTAGGTGGACAGCGTTTAATAACAAACTCCTGTGGCTCTTACATGACTGACCCTGGTTTAATTCATCACTCCCTGCGTCTCAGTCAAACTGATGTCACAAGAAAGACGTTCATAGAGATAAACTCAGATAAACTAAACTTGGCTGGTCATATTAGGACTACAGATATTGTAAATTCAGCTTCAATTTGTTAATGCGTTGCGTACGGTGAGTGAGAGATACGAAGGAGCACAAAAAAGAGAACCTAATGGCGGACAACGAATCAGGAATTCTCTTAAAGTCGCTGTTTCCCATGGGCGGCGGTGGTCACTGCCCTACAAATGACCCAAATGCTAGTTTTTTTTCTCTCTCCCATAAACAATCCGATGATGGATTGTTATATTTCTACATTTCTACTTAAAGATAAACTTATTGACAACAAACGTAGGAATTTCCAAAGCACAGTTAACGGTTATATTTCTTTCTATTTAAAGACAAACTCAGTAAAGATTGCTTAAAGGGATAAATTTCATCTTCGTACATTTGGTATAACATCTCGGTTTTTGCAATAAGTGTTTTTGCGTACACGTTCAACGTAATGTAGATTATGGCAAGTCTGCACATGTTAATGTTTAATTATAACTTGTTTATTTATATCTGTAGTAATATGCAAAAAAACTTCACGGGGTCTAAATCGTTTTATCTAACCACCTTTACATTCTTAAACAGCATTGTGTTTGCTTTCTCACTCAGTGTGTAAAGTTTTTCGTTAAACCGCTGACACAAGAGCCACACCCTCATAAGTGTGTTCCCGTCCTACGGTTCTTTTTTATCAAATATCCCGGCATCCATATTTATTTCAATCTATCTCCAAAAGGCTGGAACGTTTTGAGTTTAAACGGTTCGCTGAAATGACATGGGACGCCTTTGTTTGTTTTGATATTGTACATTATTTGTCAATTTATTGTTGTTCTTTCATTTTGTTATGATCTATTCTTACGTGGATAATAACTTATTATGTTTTTTTTTATTGGTACGAACTCATTTTAATATCAAAGAGAGTTATGCTAGTAATAATTTCTTATTTTCGCGACTTGCAGACATTGACGTAAAACAATTAAAATAGTCTATGTATTAGTAGAGCTTCACTATAGCCAGTTGCTGGTTGCAGTACAGATGGGCCTCGTTGACTCAGATGAAGTAGTGTCTCTACTGTGTTGCATACGGTGAGCGAGATCCCACCCAGGGGGACTGACTATAACTTCCCATCAGGTTATCCAAATGCTTGAGTTCCTTTTTTCTGTTAAAAATGGCGTTAAATGGCCTTCCCCTCAAGAAAACAGGTATGCGTTTATAATAATAATGTTCATTCTTCATATTATGTTGTTTTTTTTTTCCAGCGCTAGTAATATATTGATAGCAGCAATACGCCAAGGTGCCACATTTGGTGCAAATATGTCATTAGGATTCATTGCGATAAGAGAATTTGTAGAGCCAAGCGCGGGTGCACGGAGCGGGTGCACACCTATCGAACAAACAGTATGAGCCTGTACCCGCACCCGCTCGAGTTAGCTAGCGGATGCTCTCAAACTATATTTTTTTAATAATTTCTTAAGTTTTCGCAACTTCTAGACAACTCGGTAATTAGATTCGTTATAATACACGCGATATAAACCGTTTTTATTGTTTTATTTCAACATCTATAAGTTATTTATTTTTATCAATTTTACATTTGTTTTGTTTATTGAATATTTAATTATACTTTTTTCGGATTTGTGCTAATAATGGCCGGTTCCAGATAATTTTATCTAGCAACAAAATTTTAACCCAATAATAAGTAATTGCAACAGATAATTCTATCAAAATTTTACGACTGGTAGATAAAAGAGTCGTCATTGAACTATAAAAGCGCGACATAAGTGATTCATAGCCATTAATTTATCGAGCCCTTTTAAGAGTAACTGCTACCGCATATACCGTAAAAGAAACCCTTTCAGCAACCAAGTTTCACAGGCTCGGAAGCAATAAAAACATCACGCAGCGATAAAACATGCAACAAATCATAATTTCCAAGTTCCATACAAAAGTTTTACACGAGATATCGTATCGTACGAACTGGAAAAGCCACTGTTACACGTGATATATTACCTATGCCTCGATCGCTGATAAAACTTGGGACCAAGTTCACCTCTAATTTTGTATTTATTTACACGCTCGCGTTTGCATGGGAGCCGAGAATGAGGCTGCTATTATCAAACCCTGACTAAAATACAATTGGATGGTAACGTCAGCACACTGTCATTTTATAGACTTGCGTCAAACTTCATTCCTATATTTATAAAATGACCGTGTGCTGACGTTACCCTCCAATTGTATTCTAATCACGGTTTGGTAATACCTAATTCAAAGTAATGATTACGCATAAAATCTGTGTAGTAATCATAGAAACCAGATACTTATATATTATTAACACGGGGGGAGGGTACTCTTGAAAATGTTGATTCCTTTGTAATTTTTAAAACATATTTTTGTAATATTTACTGATACATATTAAACTACTTTAAATACGTATAAACATCCACGAATCACACCTAATACACTCATATTCACCATACAAATACACTGAAAGAAATTTTTAGTAACCTGCAACCAAAAGTTTGGTTACTGCGTACCAAAAAATCGTGACTTCCGAACTATGTCTTACTAATAACAAAACAGAGTTTTGTAAAGTATTTTGAGCTACTAGAAACTGAACCAATTTCGTTATAATTAATTAAACACTTTGAACGTTTTTAATTAACCCAATTTTGTATCATATAAACAAACTCTTCGCCTGTTTGTAGCTTTACTGTCCAGTTGTATTTACAGACTAAGTTATCTACTTATAACAAATGATTTTCTATACTGATACAAAAACCTTTTGGTTGTTATTAACGTAATTGGTTTATTAAGTAATAACTAAACCGTTTAGTAGTCAGTAACAAAACTTTTTTTCTCTACTGCTATAAAAACGTTTTGTTTGTTACTAACGTAATTGGTTTGTTATGTAGTAACTAAACCGTTTAGTAATCAGTAGCTAAACTTGTTAGTAATCAGTACCTAAACTTGTTTAATAATCAGTAGCTAAACTTGTTTAGTAATCAGTAGCTGTACTTGTTTAGTAATTGATAGCCTAAACATAAATCTATCAATGTTGTTTTTTTACACTGTATTATTTGCACTGATTTTATTATATTTAGTTAAATGTAATCTTTATAGAATAAAATCGGTACAAAGAAATACAGTGGAAAAAAACACAAACATTGATAGATTTACATTTAGGCTATCAATTACTAAACAAGTACAGCTACTGATTACTAAACAAGTTTTTTAAAAATCCTGAAATATTTTTAGTTGCGGAAAAAACTATCAATAAAAAGAGTTAATTTGTTTAATACTTAATTTATTTTATTTTATTAAAATCTCGCAGTACAAAATTCAATATTATTATATATTATGTTTTTTAGCATTGATATTTGTGTCATCAGTTTGGCTCTATGGCCTAATTATTACTGGTATCAGTTCTTTGACGTCTTCTCTAAGATTTATAAGCGTTTCTAAGTCAATCCTATGTTCTGGAATATAAACAGAGTAATAAAATTAGTGTGACTACTAAGGTCAACTTATAAAATGTAAAAAAACACAAGAGAAGTACCAGATGTACAAAAAAGAAATCGAAACTGCTGGCCACCGACGGCGGAGGGCTCCGCTTTGCTTCGTACCTCTCCCCAGAATTGCTCCGACATTACATACTCTATGCCCCTATACTTTATACAGTGGGCCAGGTAATTGCCCTTCCATTTTGAGCCCTTATGCCCAATATAATAGGGCCTAAAAGCACCCGCTCAGATATTAAGATCATCTAGCTATTAAAAAAAGTTCATACCTTTGAACTTCTTGGCGTACATTCCAAGACCCCATCAGTTTAAGTATTCATCAATTTCTTGAATATTTCGTTCGGTCGGTATTGCCATTGCCTGGTCAAACTCGTCGGCATCCTTGAAGATTCCACATGATGTTCGACTCAAGGTGTTTACAAAACCTATGATATTTAAATGATAAGTATAGATTATAATTATACATACAAATGTACAATTACACATTTAAACCTATTTACCGATGATGATATGCTTTCTTGTTCTCGAGTTTTCGGATTTGGCTCGGTCGGCTTGGCTTCCGCTGCCGCCGGCTGCCACTCTTCATCCATTAGGTATTGTAACATTTAGATTCAGCTGGACTCCTGACAAAAATTACGACATATACATACCATTTCAATCAATTATTTAAGCTTTAATAAAGCAAAATCACTTCACCATCTTACCCGCTTGACCGTTCCGACGACGCTTGAACGTTTGAATTGAACAGGTTCCAACAGGTTTTTTCCGCCCGCACGTGCCGCGATTAGGCAGTGTTGCCAGATGGCCATATGAGTTTCCCCCTGAACACATCTCAAATCTCCCCAAAGATTGTTTCTTATTTAAAAAAATAAACCTCCTAACTAATAAAGTATTTAATTTAATAATTTTAAGAAAAAAGAAACTATTACACGTATAATGTATTTAATTCCCTAGGGATGAACTCCAGCAAAGTGCTTACATATTTTTTCAACCCCAATAGTCTCAGATTTTTTAGTTGTAAATAATAAAAACATTTTATAAAATTTGGGTCTGATTAATATGCATTCTTAGTACTAGGAACAGACGTACGATTTGGCAAATTGGCAGACGCCAACCATCACCGGGGCATCCGACCGCCCGACCATCTGCCAAATCGAAACGTGTCGAACGAAAGCTGTTCCGACGGTCGATTCCGACCTAACGTGAACCAAACCGTGGCAGTGTTGCCAACTTATTTGATTTTCCACTAATGCCAGCCGTGGATTACTCCGCGACTACGTCACGCTGCTACAAGTAGATACAGGAGGCCCCAGTACTGGGGTATAATCAAGTCTGTGTTCCTAACGAGTCATACCCTCAACTGTCACACTGTGACTCGTTGGGAATATTTATTATGAGCTAAGAACAAGCCTCCGAAATATCTCCATTTTACATTTTTACCAAAACTACTACCCGTTTTTTTACCCGTGTTTGCAGGGAATCTCCCCCATCTGGCATTACTGCGATTAAGTCCGTTACACATAAAGTCACTTTTGGCTAATGGTAAAAGAAGTTTAAATGCTACTTAGTAATTTGTTATTGTTATCTTTAACTAAAGTTTGATTATTCAGTGCATCATTCAGTGTTGTTCTTAACAAAGAAATAAATAGAGAAAAGTCTACAAAACCATGGTTGCCAATATAAAATAGTGCGTTAAAAGCAATTCAAAATAGGCCGCTAAATGTCTACAAAACATTGATTATCAAATGAAATGTTCATGAAATTACTAATAAACATACATTTTAGTAAAATATATTCCAAGGCGTTTTTAACTAGTAAGAATAATAGTTAAGTTATGGCTTACCAATCGGTTTGTTGTGTAGCCAAACTAGTTCAGCGATTAGACCAGTTACACATAAACAGTTGCTTTCGGCTAATGTCAACAAAAGTTTATAAATAACTGTTAAGGAGTTAGTCAAGTAATCTTTAACAAATGTTTGATTATATCAATGCATCATTCGATTTGGTTCCTATCAATTAAATAGATAGGGAAATATCAACAAAACCATGGTTGTTATTAAATAAAATAGTGAATTAATAGCAAACTAAAATCAGCTGTTTAATATCTACAAAACATTGTCAGTTTATTGAGATTTCACGAAATTAATAATAAACACCCATTTTGGTAAACTGAAGTCAAAGGCATTGTAAATAGTAAGAGTATAGTTCAGTTACTGCTTAACACTCGGTTTTGTTGCTCTAACCAACTAGTTTGTCTACGCTATTTCAGTTAATAGTTAACAATATTTGGATTACAATTTATCAAACCTAAATTTACAAAACTGGTTTTGGTTGTACAACTGAATAAGTTGTTTAGTTTTAGTCAAAGTTTATTTATTTATAACCAAAATTTGTTTATTTTTCAAATAACTTAACTTGTTCGGTTAATTCTTTTTTTCAGTGTACATATAATTATGCTTCTCGCGGGAATCGCACCGCAATCTCTGGCTTCGTAGTCATGATCACTAAGCATTAGGCTATGCGGTCAACGAACTCGGAAGGAAAACATCTTAAGTAAATTAATTTACGATTTAATTTTTTATGAATATGTCTACGTTATCACTTTTCGCTCAAAAAACTCCAACATTTTCTGCTTAATAATAAGATGTCAATATTACATTTACATCAAGGCTTGCAATAATATAAATTAGGTATAATTGGTATCCTGTAAAACCATTGAACAGTTTGTCAATAAATGAAACAGCACAACTTTAAACGAGTATTTTTTTACAATTTACACAAACAGAAACTTAAACAAACAAGCTCTAAGTATAATTAATAGATTCAGGCGTTACTTTGCAGAGGTCCATATCAACAAACTAGAACAAATTACCTTGCTACTCCGCGAAACCAGTGCCGGGCTCGTGCAAAATAGCTGCGTCTGTGCGACACATATATGTTCATGCAAAAACCCACCCTCCTCCGCTTCCACACGAAACATCATATATCACACAGACTCAACTACACACCACCACCACTAAACACTAAAACTACGCGATCGACGCGCGTTTCGCCTCTATACGAGGCATCATCAAGATCGAATCTAATCTTCGATCTTGATGATGCAGCTATTTTACACGAGCCCGGCACTGGTTTCGCGGAGTAGCAAGGTAATTTGTTCCAGTTTGTTTTTAAGCTCTAAGTACTACTAAGTACGCTTAACTTTCACTTTTGTAAAGTTCCTGATCAAAAATCTAACAAATAAACGAACAATCACAATTCCTACTAACAAAATCACTAATGAAGCTCCAAGTATAGTTAGTACTAGGTCCACCTCGTAGTACTGCGTCCACGGCATGTTGGCGGCGGGAGCGCGCAGATGCCGCGCGCCGCCGTGCCGTAGCACGTACTCCGTCCACCACACCGCGCGCTCCAGAGCCGTCATGGGTTCATCTCGCATTAGATCTCTTATTTTCAACATGTTTTCTTGGTAGCTTAAAAAAAAAAATAGACATGTTCATCTTATACTGCGTGCCTTGTATTTTTTCTCGAATATGTACCTTTTTGTGCTTTTCTTTTTGTGATCAGTAAAGAGTTATTGGATTGTACAATCGGCGGCAGAGATTCAGTAGTCAGAAGAACACTCGAAGAGGTCAACAACTATTTTAAGAATAGAATTGTTTGCAGATCTGGTTGAATGGTCCAACTGTACAGGTTTATTGTTATAAGGTAATGAAGGCGGGGACAAATTAATTGCCAAACTATGAATGTCCAAACTATGCATGGTGATAGTTAAATAATTATGTTTTGTTTTTTTTTTTTTGTCCTCCCCGGTAATTCCTTATAGGATTTGAGACATATTTAAAAGGCTTTCAGGGAGTTTCTATCTACTGTAGTACTGTACCCAAACTTTTTTGGATTATAAAGCTTGTTTCTCCCTTTCCAGTTTTTTTTACGCAGTCGGGTTTTTATAGGTGGAAATAGGATTCTTTTTGCACCTAAGATCCATTAAATCCTAAAAAAACAACCTGGAGTTTTCAAAAGAGAAGAAAAAAAAAGATAAACTGCTGAGTTTCTTGCGGCGTTTCTTCTCAGCAGATTCTTCCATTTTCCGAAGCGCTAGTAGATTCAGACATGTAAAAGAGCCTATATGGCCTACTTGCAAAATAAATTTTTCATTTTCAATTTTTCATTTTCATTTCATTTTCATTTTCATTGGAGTCCTGGGTTTAACATAAATAATTTATGATAAACCTAGTTCAATCGATCGTGGCAGCATAAAGCTAAGTAAATTGTCTACAATATCCTACCTCGGGTCTTTAATAACAGTTTCAATAGCGTTCTTTACTATCTCTGAATCAAGAGTCCGTATGTCAAGTTGCAGCCCAACCCGATGGTGGACGTAGTGTTCAACGTTAAACCACTGGTCGGCCAGCATGGGCACTCCAATTACTGGCACGCCAGCGCTTATCGCCTCATCCGTGGACTGTAGGCCGCCTTGCGTTATAAACAGCTTCACGTTTGGGTGGTCTGGAAATGAAATATTATAAACTATTAATATAGAGAATACCCAATACTCCTTAAAATTCTTCGGCTCTGGCGAATATCGAATATGAATTTTAACGTGATAGATTACCAGTTCTAACAAGCGAGAAATTCACTATATTAGCAAACATTTGTTTGTTTAAATCATAATTATATACTGTTAACTAAGTAAATGCTCTAAATTCATAATATTTATTTGTAAATTTAGTAGGTAAAAGTAGTAATTTGAAAAATAAAAATACATTGGGGCTAAAAAATCAAATTCGTGAAAACATTGAGAACACATTTTGACATGAGAGTTGAAGCAATGTCCTGCATTAGTATAGCTACTTACAAAGTAAGTCGGATTGAGGCAACCATTTTGATGTCCTTATATTCTTGGTTTGACCAGGCAGTTTATCTTCGTTCCACTTCCACAAGACATCATAGGGTAGCTTAGAGAACGCTTCTATGAAAGCCTGAATTTTCTCTGGAGGAAGCACTGAAGGATCTATGTTTGTTCCAAAGCTCATGTAGATTACACCGTATTTTGATGAGTCGAGGTACGTTTTCAGGTCCTTAAATAAATTTTTCGTGATAATTATCACACAGACCGTTTGTGTGGTCTAGGCACGAGACCCTAATAATACCTAAAGGAGAGTCATGGTGAGGTTTAATGATAACGAATTGCTCTTGAACTCTAGAAAATTTAAAAAAATTAACTGAGGATTATCAGTAATATTATAATATCATACTTATTTACTGTCAACCTCTTCACTAAGATGGTGTCAGAAATAAAATAAGAAATATTTGATACATTTTTATCCAACTTACCTGTGGTAAATCTTTCTTAGGATTCTGGTGTATGCCGCCAATGTACACCACATTTGGCGGAACTGGACGGATGCCACTCCACACTGGATGCTCGTTTAACAGAAGCAAATCAACATTAGCCATTAACTCTCGCAGCGGTGGCAAATCTTGACTAAAATACTTAGTTAGCATTTTTTCTGTAGTTGGGTATAATATATCCATCGTACGTTCAAGTTTCCACACTGAGTAATACTCATGTATTTTTTCCCATATAGAAAGGTTGTAAATTTTTTTGCGCAAAGAAAGGGGATAAAGAATAGGGTGAACTGGGGCACCAAAACTTTCCATTTGTCCTGGAGCAGCACCAAGTGAGCTTATCATTACCACAGGAGCTTTGATTACTTGTTTCAAGGCCAAAGTTGCAAAACTAATACCTTCGAACAGCAATAGATCAAATTTTTCATTCCCATTAATTATGTTTTTCATTTCCGTAATATTGAATTGTTTCTCAATCACTTCTGTTGAGGCATCATAAAGCATCTTTATTTGTACTGTTAAGTCATCAGTCATTTCGTTATGCCTTGACATGAAAGCGTCTCTCCAAGTTTCGTATGAGATGTCATGGACGTTAATTTCTGTAAGGTTTTCTTTGGCCTGTCCCTTAACGAAAACTGGGTCAGTTGTCACCACGATCACTTCATGACCTCGTTTCGCCAGTTCTTGTGTTAGTGGTCTAAACACGACTTGGTGACTTATTGAAGGTGTTGGAAACCACGCAAAAATTCTAGCAGCTTCATACACTTGTACTGATAACGCCAACGAAAAAACTATTACTAGCGTCTTCGACATTGTTACCGTCTGACTTGTGCTCATGTTTCTCAAATTATACGGATAAACCTGTTCGGTCTTGTATTTAAATGTTTTTATTACAACTAATCATGATAAGTTACAAATTTGGTCCTATCATCACAAAGTGGATGTTTAATATTCGAATCAAAAAATGTTAAGTCATGATGATGCCTTACAATCTTGGAACTAGTTTTTGTTTGTTTATACATATAATGGGTGTCTTATCGCGCCCGCAAATATACCTACGGGGGCCATCTTCAAAGATTTCTTGTACGACGCTCTGTGTTTGCCTAATGTAAGCACTATTTTTATAATTCGTATGGCATATTAGGTGCGCAAAATACAATTTAAACTACAATATAACACTTCTAAGTTACTTGTCAGTAATGCCTAATATTTGAAGCATACACATTTTTAAATTTTTCTGAATTTGCATTATCCAACTTTTTGTACGATATACAAAAAGTAACTATACTATACAACTGAATAAATAATTTTGCATCCCGTATACGTGTTTCCATTACTTTTTCCAAAATTATTTCTACTCAAACCTATTTTTAGTTTTGTAGTCACTTAGCTATTTGAAATAATAATGACAAAGACGAAAAGGATGTTAAAATGAATTTAATTGCTTACATTGTTTGTCAAAGTAAATTCATAGTTTGGCTCGGCAAATTTAACAAAAATATGCGAGCGTCCTTGCTCTGCTCGTGTTATCTTTGTAGCAGTTTGAACAGTTAAAATAAATCACAACATAAAGTCTCACTTTTGTTATGATAACTTTACAATACGCATTTTAGCTGTAACCAAAAAAAAAAATAATTGAATGGATTTTAGTGTACTTAAAGCTAAGTTGCAACTCAATATTTTCAGTAATAAAATAAAAGAAAAATCAGAGTAGCATTATAATAGAATAATAGACAATAGTAGTCTAAGGAGACTTGACGATATACGTAGAAATGACTTAAACGGACATAATGTTCAATCAAAAAGTAATATAAGAAATTGATTACATTATCACGGATGTTTAATTATATTTGCAATTTTTGACTCCTTTATTAGTAAATGAAATAACGAAAATTTTGCACGATTTTATTTTGTAAATTGTTATAAAACCTACCTAACCTAAATGATAAAAATCAACAGCTTTAATACTGTTTAATTTTCACTCTTGTTAAGGCTTTCACCAACAACTTAATAAAAAAATAAACTAATACAATTCCTACTAACAACGATATTAATGTAGCTCCAAATAGTGCTAGTACTAGGTCCAGTTCATAGTACTGCGTCCACGGCATGTTGGCGGCGGGAGCGCGCAGATGTCCCGCGCCACCGTGCCGTATCACGTACTCCGTCCACCACACAGCACGCTCTAGAGCCGTCATGGGTTCGTCACGCATCAAATTTCTAATTCTCAACATGTTTTCCCGGAAACTGAAAAAAAAACACAGCTGGATAAAATAAATCTACAACGACCAGTATCAACGTAAATCTCATAATAAAAATTTAAAAATGACGAAAAGAGATACAGTGATATAAATAAGAGGACTTATCACTTTTAAGGATTTCTTCCAGTTAACATTGGATTAAATACAAAGAGTATCATGTACCAGAGACAGATAAAGAGCAAGAGTTCAGCAATATGTCGATCGTAATAGATACAATATCCACATACTAAATACAATAAATTTAAATAAATACTCAGAAGTCAAAGGAGTTAAGGAATTGAACTTAGGACACGTAAGCCACATTTTTGCCAAGTAAATATTATGCGAAACCACGTACGGCGCTTACGCTAGCAAACCTGGGTCTACATAATCTAAAGGAAACCTTTACCTTGGATCTCCAATAACAGTCTCTATAGCATTCTTGACTATCTCTGCATCAAGAGTCTGTATATCAAGCTGCAGTCCAACCCGATGGTGGACGTAATGTTCAACGTTATACCACTGGTCCCCAAGTACGGGCACGCCAATTACTGGCATGCCAGCGTCAATCGCCTCGTCCGTGGACTGTAGACCGCCTTGCGTAATGAACAACTTTACGTTTGGGTGATCTAAACAAAAATAAACATTTCAAACAATAAAATTTAAGCGTTTGCAATTTTCTGGACGTGTTAACCATTCGTCTTAACTATTACTTACCTAAGAAAAAACTAGCCAACTGTGAGTCTACGAGTAGCTCGCGTATCGAGAGTTTCATACCAGCTCAAAATTTACAGCGTGCCACAAAACCAGACCAAAGTAGGTAAATCATTCGGATCATCTTTCTTTTTTAATTATCAACATTTTAATAAATTGAGGTCAACTGAGATGACGGTAAATAAAGGTTTTATTTTTTATTCGAAATTTTCAGTATTACGATTCCTAAAAGGTAGTGGCCAGTATTTATAGACCGGACAAATGGAAGGTCGCAAGGTAAAATGCCCAAATCTTAACAATGTCGTTCTTTGGGCACAAAATTATACAGTTCTTAGCAAGAGTAGTATATAGTTGACAAGTCACTACATCCAAACTACTTCAGCCAAAACTTTTGAATACTAAGTAAAACTTCTTACTATGCAACGTCCCAGGCTAGCTACTATAGTGTTCAAGTTTGCTATGGTATTCCAATTTTTGATTAAAATTACAAGCAAATCATCATAATCAAAGGCAAATCTAAATAATTAATAAATTCAGGCGTTACTTTGCGGAAGTCCATATCATTTGTACCAGTTTGCACTCAAATTGAGCAAAATTTGTGGTTTATTACTACATAAATAAGATATAATTATTATAACCACTCGTGTAAAGAAATAATCGAGTAAAAAATAATTAAAAGAAGTATTTGGATTTTCTAGCCTGTGGCGGCTGTGGTTTATAATATTATATTATGCTTAACTTTGATTTTGACAAGAAGATTGTAACATGCATTCAACTGAATAGTTACTTACGAAGTAAATCGGATTGAGGCAACCATTTTGATATCTTTATATTCTTAGTGCGACCAGGTAGTTCGTCTTCATTCCACTTCCATAAAATATCATAAGGCAGCTTAGAGAACGCTTCAATGAAAGCCTGAACCTTTTCTGGAGGAAGCGCTGAAGGGTCCACATTTGTCCCAAAACTCATGTAGATTACACCATGTTTCGATGAGTCAAGGTACGTTTTCAGATCCTTGAATTATTTAAAAAAAAATTAAATTCAAATCATTTAATTCAGGAGCTGGTCCCATAATATGTTTGTGATTTAATGGTGCTTCTAATTACTAAGTTATGAATTACCTTATTTTCATACGTCATAGCTATACGAATATAAACAACAATAACGAGATACTTAAAGCAACGTAAACAAATAACTTTTTTATCTCTGTTAGACATTCAAAAAATAAATGCAATTGTAGTTACCTCTGGTAAAGCTTTCTTAGGGTTCTTATGTATGCCACCTATGTACACCACACCAGGTGGAACTGGGCGGATTCCACTCCATACTGGATGTTCGTTTAACAAAAGCAAATCAACACTCTTTGCTAACTCTCGCAGTGGGGGTAAATCTTCACCAAAATATTTAGACATCACTTTTTGCATTTTTGGATACAACATGTCATGCACACAGTCAAGTTTCCACAATAAATATAGCTCCTGTACTTTTTCCCACATAGTTAGGTTGTAGATTCTTTTGCGAGTATAAAGGGGATACAGAAAAGTATGCACCGGGGCACCAAAAGTTTCCATTTGTCCAGGAGTAGGACCAAATGAGTTTATCACAACTAAAGGAGAGCTTATCACATGTTTTAATGCCAAAGCTGGAATAACAACACCTTCAATCAA
Organism: Ditula angustiorana; assembly: GCA_963691745.1. Classification (NCBI taxonomy): domain Eukaryota; kingdom Metazoa; phylum Arthropoda; class Insecta; order Lepidoptera; family Tortricidae; genus Ditula; species Ditula angustiorana. Next base: position 7,430,814 of record OY829495.1, read on the forward strand.
CAATAGATCAAACTTCTGCTTTCCATTGATTATTTCTTTCATTTCTATGACATTCAATTGTTTTTCGACCACTACAGTTGCGATCTCATAAATTAACTTCATTTGTACTGCAATGTCATTAGTCATTTCACTTTGTGTTGACATAAAGGTGTTTTTCCAGAAACCGTATGAAATGTCATGAACGTCAATTTCCGTAAGATTTTTCGGTGTCTGGCCCTTAGGAAAGGCCGGGTCTGGTGTTAACACGATCACCTCATGTCCTCGCTTTGCCAGTTCTTGTGTTAGTGGTCTGAACACGACTTGGTGGCTTATTGAAGGCGCTGGAAACCACGCAAAAATTCTAGCAGCTTCATACTCTGGTAATGACAGTAATAGCGTAAAAAATAATACTATCGCCTTCCACATGTTACCGTCTGATCAGTTCAAACGTCAACAAAGTAATAAAGACAAACCAGTTCTGTCATGTTTTTAAATGAATCTGTTACAAGTTGATTGAGATAAGACTTTTTCGGTCAGAATCAAAAATGTTTAGTCACGATTTCGCGATTATTTCTTACATTTCGTGCAAATACCTAGACTTTATTCAAATATCAGACAGTCAGTGTGTTGTCTGGTTGCGTAGTAGCTTGACTTTTCTTAAGGTTCGAATACTGTGTGTCCCTTTGAGAGTTTTTATTTTATGTGTAAGTATATGTTAATGTTGATACTATATTTGTTGTGTACGTATGTACATTATACATTTAATTTTGTGTATGTATCTATTGTTATTGTTTCTGTTTATTATTTATTTATTTTCTTTTACATTATCTACTGTTTTTGTACAATCTTGAATCAAATTTTTTGTATACTGCGTAAAGGTTAACTGGAAGAGATCATTTGAAGGGATAAGTTTACCTTTATTTTATGTTATTTATTTTTCTTGTTGTTGTTATTTCAATTATTATGTGCAATGAAAAGGTAAACATACATACATACATGAATTTTACTAAAAGAGACACTTCTTTTTCTTCATATGCAAGACATATTTTCAATCCCAGACCCAAAAAGATGTGTGTCATAAGTTTAACGTATGTATCTGCGAATTTGTCTGTGTAAAGCATAAGGAATCGTAACTCATAATTGACGAAGTTTGATCCAGGTTTTTGATTTGAAAGCCGACTTAATTGATTTTTTTTTTGTAACCGAAATTTACTTCTTTTTTTTTTTTATTTCAAACTGAATGATTTATAATGACAATACAAAGAAAAATTAGGGTAATGGCAGGACTCGAACCTGCAACCTTAGAATTTCGTGCCTTGTGTAAAGTAGCAATTTCGCGAAACTGGTAAACTCAAGGCACGGAATGCTGAGGTTTGAGTCCTGCCATTACCCTAATTTTTCTTTGTGTTGTCATTATGAACCATTCAAATTTGATATGGTTTTTAGCTATTATTGATAAAAATCTGTTCAGCTGTTTGTTCATGTGAAACTTTTTTAATTTTGACATCACTTATTGTACACCATGTTTTATGCAAATAAATATTTATGAATTATGATTTATGAGGTTTATCAGCTTTATTCTGAGTTGATGAAAGAATCTCAGCTTAATTCACTGGTACAATCGATTTGCGATTTGCTATTCTGTTGTTTCGACGTTAGTTACTGTAATAACATAATTACCTTATCCTGATGCTGCAACTTTACTTAGAGTCTGCGAAATACCTATCTCCTAAACCTCCAGCACACAAGGAAAAGTGCGGCTTTCATTTGCATTTAAAATTCTCATCAACTAAGAACTGACATCGAAATTTTACACCGCCGCCGCGGTACCTCAATGTCACGCAATTCTTCATATTAGAAATTTAGTTGTAACTAAGCAAGCTTGCCAATTCATCTTTTAGCAACCTGCTAATCTATCATCATCATCAACGAAAGATATGCGGAAGAAGCTAGGCTCTTGCAATGACAAGCATTTTTATTGTCGCAAACAACTTGTAGGATTAAAAAGATAAAAAAAAGAGGGGGAAGTGCAGTAAAATATTTTTAGAAAAACGTTTGCTTGACCTGAGTATTAAACCAGTGTAAAAAATTACCGAAGAACAACATGATTGTGGACATGAAACAAAAAAATTATTGTAAGTACATTATTTTTTGTCATAAAATTACCTACAATACTCAACTATAACAATTAACGGGTCAAAATCAAAAAGTTTGTAACATTACAAAAATACTTTCATAACAGTTTTCTAAAGATTTATTAGTTTATTATTTCACAACGGCACAATGTTTTTTTATTTATACCCAAACAAATAACACTTTTATAACTTTTTAAGTTTTACCTTTTCAAAATTCTTCATTAACAACCTAATTACGACACCAATAATCATTACTCCTAGTAATACCGACACTATTAGAAGTCCTAGAACAATAAACAATTAACACTTTTATAACTTTTTAAGTTTTACCTTTTCAAATTTCTTCATTAACAACCTAATTACGACACGAATAATCATAATTCCAAGTAACAACGACACTATTAAAAGTCCTAAAACTGTTAGTACTAGGTCCACCTCGTAGTACTGCGTCCACGGCATGTTGGCGGCGGGAGCGCGCACGTGCCGCGCGCCGCCGTGCCGTAGCACGTGCTCCGTCCACCACACCGCGCGCTCCAGTGCCGTCATGGGTTCGTCACGCATCAGATCTCTAATTCTTAACATATTTTTTCGGTAACTGAAAAAATGAATGTTCATCTCTAATATTTGAAAGTACAGCGAGGCACGTCTTGTACCGATTGTACCGATAATTTAAATGTTTTAAATGATAACTTTAAACCTTCTGTCAATTTGTACAATAAAGAATTTACATACATATATATAAACATTTGCGTCTCATGTGAATCGGACCGCGACCTCTAATTTCGGAGTCACGGTCCAGTAGGCGATTTTCGTGAAAATCAAGAATAAACTAAAGACAGACCAAAATATAATATTATATGATAGTAGGAGTTACTAGAGCCTGTCATAATTACGTTATATCGTATAAATATTGTATTAAAAGCTGTACCTTGGATTTCCAATAACAGTCTCAATAGCATTCTTTACTATCTCTGCATCAAGAGTTTGTATGTCAAGCTGCAGCCCAACCCGATGGTGGACGTAGTGCTCAACGTTGTACCACTGGTCGGCCAACATGGGTACACCAATTACTGGCACGCCAGCATCGATCGCTTCATCGGTGGACTGCAGACCACCCTGCGTTATGAACAATTTGACGTTCGGGTGATCTGAACATGGAAAAATTAATAGTTAGGACTTCCGTGATTCACTCACTTTGCACTAATGTATAACTTTTACATTGATATTACTTGAATTCGCTACTTACGAAGTAAGTCAGATTGAGGTAACCATTTTGATATTTTGATATTCTTGGTTCGTCCAGGGAGTTCGTCTTCGTTCCATTTCCACAAGACGTCGTAGGGCAGCTTAGAGAACGCTTCAATGAAAGCCTGAATCTTTTCCAGAGGAAGCATCGAGGAGTCCACATTTGTCCCAAAGCTCATGTAGATGACGCCTTGTTTCGACGAATCAAGGTAGGTTTTTAAATCCTAAAACGTCAAATGTAAATTCTCAGTTAATATCAACGTTTCCAGTATTGTTGCTAAATCTCCACTTAAATACCGCATGGGCCCACCACTGTTAAAAGATCTTTATATACTCGTAAATAAAAATGTAAATATTACCTGCGGTAGGTTTTTTTTAGGGTGTTGATGTATTCCTCCTATATAAACTACACCTGGTGGTACCGGACGGATGCCAGTCCACACTGGATGTTCATTTAACATAATCAAATCAACATTATTTGTTAGTTCACGCACAGAGGGCAAGTCTTCACCAAAATGTTGAGTCAACCCACTCTGCAAAACTGGGAAATAAAGATCATCCAGGACACTAAATCTCCATATTAAGTAAAGTTCCTGTAACTTTTCCCACTTTGTGAGATTGTAGGTTCTTTTGCGAAAACAATATGGATACAAAAAAGGGTGACCAGGGGCACCAAATGATTCCAATTGTCCTAAAGAAGCACCAAATGAACTGACTAAAATGACCGGAGCTTTAATCACATGAGTTAACGCCAAAGCTCCTAGTGCGAGTCCTTCAAACAGCAACAGGTCAAATTTCTCTTGTCCTTGAAGTTTTCGTTGCATTTCCGGTACTTTCAATTGCTTAAAAAACGAGGCCAGCATAGCTTCATAAATCGTTTTCACTTGTAGTTCTAGATCATCACTCATTGTGTTTTGGTTCTTCATTAGGATTTCTCTCCAAGCTTCATATGAGATGTCATGAACGTCGATTTCTGTTAGGTTCTCTGGCGTCTGCCCTTTCGGGAAGACTGGGTCAGTTGTCATCACTGTCACCTCATGACCTCGTCTTGCCAGCTCTTGTGTTATTGGTCTTAACACGACTTGGTGGCTTATCGAAGGCGTCGGGAACCAAGCGAAGATTCTTGCAGTTTCATGCTCTTGGAACGAAGTTGCTAATATTATAATAAATATTAGTATCACCTTTGACATGGTGACGTGAAGCGTATTCAAATATTTGTAAAGTAATGCCATCCGACCTATTACATCGTATATTTAAACGTTAAAAATTATAGATAAGGTCTCGATGACTGTGAAAAAATATGTATCTTGTCATTCTACATTTTGGATGTTGAGTGTCTTTTTATCCAATGATAAAATAATGAGTCACGATAAAGATAATGGAGTTTTGTTGCTCAATATTTAATTTACTATTTATTAATAATTTAATAGTTGCAGCTCTTTGTAGGGTTGTTAGCTCTTATTGGATGTGTGGTCATTTTTATGAATTGACCCTTTAATTTATAGTAGCATTGTAATAAATAACTAAAACTGTTTACATTGGTTATATTGCAATGAATCTAATTTCTAGTCTTATGTTCCCGGAACTGAGATAAAAAACAGCCTATGTCAATCAAGTTATAAAGTGAAAAATACCTTATTTTGAAAAAGTTAAAGGCTATAGGCTCAGCAGCACTTTGGAAAACAACATATGAATACATATAATTGTATGTAATAAATTGAGAATCCGCCAAAACATAATAAATTATTGAAGTATATACTTTAATTGTTACATATTTTTATTTGGTAGACTTGATGTTTTTAACCTCTTGCTAAATGATTGTAAGTTTATTTGTCTATATTATGTTCTTGGAATAAGTTTTTGTAATAAATAAATATTTAAATTTAATAGTGGTACAGAAATCTGGCGTTCAAAGTTCTTTTGTCAAATTATCGTTTGGGCATTTTAACAATTAATTTTAAACAAATAATTACATAAGAGATTGATTGTAAGAACTCAATTAAAAGAAAAAGCCCTAGCTGTCTATGTCAATACTGCTAAACAGTACATTGAATAATTCGGAGAATCGTCTTCTTATTCAATAAACATATTTCATCAATTATTCCTTTTCTCGAACTTTAAAAGTCACTCTTGATTATTAGGTCTACTAAAGAAATAAATAAAATGCCTCTTTACTTAGTTTCTATTACGTTTGAATTTTTCGCAGAAAAAACCTAGACGCCACCAGTATTTACCGCTAGAGCGAACACTTTGTTTCCGTAGGGTAACCACAATAATAATAAATAACTTGGGACAATTAACACCAATTGAACTAGTCCCAAACTTAGCCAAGCTATTACTAAATATTATTTTTACTTAAATATATTTTACCACACTCCTCACATATTATCATACCATAGTACACATAAAAAGTTCTGATTACAGTGAAATAACTTTTACTAATTTTGCCGTAGCTTATCCCACACGTATGATCAGCCTCAGAAGTGCCCTAACATTTTAGTACCTTGTCGCTGTTAGTAATATGACAAATTCCAGCAACTCTCATTTCATACATTACTACGACTAGGTTCTTAAGTGTTTAGCTACTTTTGAGGCTGACTGTACCTACATGTACTTGATAAAGAAACAATTATAGATAGTGATGAGGAAAAAGATTAGAATTAAAAGTTTCACCTTGCTGAAGCCATGATTGTGTTGTCTAGCACATAAAAATATGCTCATCATATCAGGTATGGAAAATAAACGCATACTCATTTCGAAACATTGTAATAATAATGTTGATTAGTCATCGTTTTAAAGTTCAGCTGTACGATAAATATGATTGATCTTTTTTTCATTGAAACAGTCAAACAAAATTTTCAACGACACTTAACGAAAGTTTTAACCCCTTTGTGTTAACCCTCTTTAAAAAATCAAACTTAAATTGCTTATTTAACTAATTAAACTGCATCGACGCATGTGTATATTGCTTAAAATATAATCTAAGTAATAAACCTTTCGAGCATCGAAATGAGTATTATTTCATTACTACCATTTCACCTCGTTGAGTTTCTTGCCGGTATCTTCTCATCAGAGGTTTTTCCGAACCGGTGGTAGATTTTTTGACATTTATAAGTGCTACCTGTAAGCCTAATCTGAATAAAATATTTTGACTTTGACTTTGACTTTGACTATTTTCAGTGTGCTTTTCACCAGCGTACAAAACTAGAATTATTGTATGGTCTTTTATTCTTCGGCACTTGTCTTTTGCATTTACATCTAAATTTTCATTTTAGCATAATTCTTCTTCACTCTTCTTTTTCAACCATTGTCCACCAAATTCTGAGTGTAGGTCTTTTCCAATACACGCCAAACTTCTCGGTTTTGTGCCTTCCTCATCCTTTTTCCCCCCACCACTTTGACAAGGTCCATCGCATCGGTTCCCTACATTTCTGTACCCTACTCTGGCTCTGCATTCTAGCACCCTTTTGCCCCATCTGTGGCCTTGTCTTCGGTAAACATGGTTGGCCCACTTCCACTTTCTGGTTTCTTTCTTCATCTCCTTCCCTGTATCTGTTCGTTTGGTTTGTCTCTCAATTTCTGTCTATCTAATTATAAACAGTTCAGCGAAATCTCGAGTCGATGCTGATATTTTTTAGCACTTGTCCCAAATTGCTATTGTGTGTATGTACACCATTTCGATTCGCTTCCGGCGACCTTGCTCGTACAAATGAGACTGTTTACTCTTCTGGTTCACGTTGATTGATTATTATTGTACATGGAGCAATACAAAAAAATGGGTATATTATACCTTTTTTTTGTGAAAAATGTGTGTTTCACTCCTTGGTTTCACTCTATTGCCCTTGAATAAAAAAATACGGAACTTTATTCATGGTTGAATACAAACGCCTCAAATGGTTTGAATGACACATTACTGACACTTCATAATTTAAAGTCTGTTCTATTACCACCGAGCACAAACCTCAACACGCGTTAACTCGCTACGTAACTCAGTGCGTCTCGTTCTAACTAGCACAGCAGGAGAGAGACGCACTGAGTTACGCAATGAGTTGACGCATGTCGAGAAGTTTTGTTGGTGAACTATTCCTCAATTCAAACAACGAATCGTTTTGCATACCAACCCTAGAAATAGTATAGCATAGAGAGTAATAAAATTGAAAGCGATATTTTAATAGCTGATTTGTTTACTTTAACTGGCAACACAATGTGACAAAAAGAGACGACTACAGACTCTAAATCTCCTCATCAATTGACACCCTGTACACAAACGAAACGACAAAACGGTTACCTTGCGAGTACATTAAAGTAGTATAATCTATGTTTTTCTTATTAATTTACGGGTTTTACTACCTTGACGTACAGCAAAAGTAACTATTTTGACAGTTTTGGGTGTGTACGCTTGACATGTACTGAGGCTATATCCCTTGTTCATCCAAGATACCAATAGTTTAATCTTGAGACATTTTATTTCTGAAATCTGTAAGAATTGGACGGCCGGTAAGGAAAAAATTCCGTTATTTGAAAATAGGAACGCGGCATTAGAAAATGTATTTACAATGAAAGTTAGTTGTTAAAAAATATAGACATCTTATACGTAATTATTTGAAGGCGAACAAGAGTCGTGAGCATATTTTCTGCACGCATGTTGGCAAGTGATAACTTACTAACGAAAGTGCTATAATAATATGTTTTCTTATTAGTTCCCTCGGAAACTGGGAAAATAAATTGGTTTCATTATTACTGTAATATTTTTCCTTATCATCTTAGCAGTATATGGCTGGTAAATGACAAAAGTTTGACGAAAATAGTCTATGTTGTAGGTATATGTGAAGATTGTTCACTCTTGCATGTAATTTTTTCTTGATAATATATGAAGGCAAAAAAGCAAGTCGGATCTGATGGCAAGTGATCACCACCGCCTATCGACACCCGCAACACCAAGGAGATTGCAGATGCGTTGAAAACCTAGAGGGCTAAGATGGAATACCTCTTATGACAGTAATTGCACCGGCTGTGTGCTCTCCACGCCGGTACACAACAGTGCAAGTATTGCTGCTTGGCGACAGGATTAACGAGCTTGCGCCAGGTCCTACCACCTGCAGCCTGAAATGGTTTGATTTCCACGGAGACACGCACCTTTAGAATTAAAGCGACCCATTTCTGAACAATACACGTCCCAAAATATCACCTTAATTAAAATACATAGGGTTTAATTTTGGGAAATGTCATATTCAGAATTAAGTCGCTTTAATTCTAAAGGTGAGATATCTCAAAATAATCGGTAGGGGTCTTTGCTCTACTTGTGGACAGCTGTACAGTCAAGGAAATTGAAACACGTTCCACCGTGCGCGTAGAACCTAATCGAAGAGACATACGCAGAACAATTGTATGACATAGCCTGGCGTTTAACGCGTCGCGTCATTGCGATAGGGTTCTAAGGTGTAACGTGAATATATTTCCTCTACTGTACCTGTGGCCACTCTAAATTTTAAATCTATTATTCTCTCATTGTTGGAGCAATCGATATGTAACTTGCAGGTTTAACTACCTTGACGCACACCAAAGGTAACCATTTTGACAGTTTTGGGTGTCTACACTTGACATGTACTGAGGCTACATCCATGCTTTACTCCTTCATCCAAGATTATTTTCTAGACTGTAGATGTTCCTTCTATTGTTGTTTTCAACAAAATTCTAAAGACAAAAAATTGTCGACACCTACGGTGACCCAAGAGCTGGCGCGTTCCTCGCCCAACGTATTGGCATTGCCATTCAGAGAGGTAACGCCGCCAGCCTTCTGGGCACTCTGCCCAGAAACAGCGGCTTGGGTGACAATTTTAATTAGATTTTTAACTTTTCTATTTTCTTTTTTGTGATCACTTTGTTTCCGAATAATAATGCAAAATTATGAAAAATATTCCCTCTTTATTTAATACTTGAATTCAACCATCAAAGTTGACAGTTGAAACAACGAATCCCATTTACGACTAACAAAAGCGATTCCTAACACTAATTGCCAGCCAATCGGTCAATCAGAGACTAATCGTCGGTTAGTAGTCACGGGAAGCGCTAGATTATCGGCTAACTAATCACTCGTTAGTCGATAGTCGAACGCTCGAGTAATACTGACTCGTTATGTGTCGCAGAGTTTATTTTTGTTTTTGTTTTGATAGTTATTTTGTGAACAATTCCATTTATAATCAAAAGCTTATATTATCAAACCCTGATTAGAATACAATTGGAGGGTAACGTCAGCATACTGTCATTTCATAGATATGAGAATGAAGCTTGACGCAAGTCTATGAAATGACAGTGTGCTGACGTTACCCTCCAATTGTATTCTATTCACGGTTTGATAATAATAGCGTTGGTGGCTTAGTGGCTAGGGGTGGACTCGTGATCGTTAGGTACCGAGTTCGATCCTCAGCGGTCCTCATGTACTACTGAGTTTTTCTAACTTATACGTACAACTGTTACTGAACTATGTTGGTAATGTAGAAATCAACGTTTGACGGTGAGGGAAAACATCGTGAGGTAACCTGCATATGCTGAGATATTTTGGCATTTATTCAGAAGTCATTAAGTATGTCATTTATTCTGAAAGTTTCCGGCAGCAACCTATGAATTAAATTGGTTGAATGTACCTTCAAAATTGTATATAAAATATGCTAATACTCTGTTAATGGTCTGTTAAATATTTCTGAATCCAAAAACTAGAATCCTTAAATAACGAGTCTTATTTGTCAAAATGACCAAGTTTAGTTGAATTATTTTTTACCAAACCAATAAAACGAACGTAGGTGGAAATAAGTCCGTTGCACAAAACATAAGTCTATAAGAAGATCAATGTATATTTAGCTTTCGTTTTTATATCTTTTCAAATCTTATACAAAGAACAACAGAATGTTTTCCCTTACACAGTTTTCTTGTATATCTTTAGATCTCAAACTTATATTGCTTGAACTCCCACACAATCCGAGATACTTTTTAAAAGAAAAGTTTACAAAGAATCGGTAATGTGGCGAATGTAAATCGATACAGAAATAGCTGGGGCATATTCCAGACACGCCCGAAACTAAAAAGAAAGTAATATCGGGCGATAGAGATGACAACCTTTTCACTTGGATTTTTTTCGACGACCCTAGTCGTTAGTGTTCCTGCCCAATTAACACTTTAAGCAGTATATAAGCTGTAATTGCCTCTATTCAGGTGCTATATAGCTTTATTTGCCTTTTAAAGACGTTTTGGAATTGATTCTCAGAAGGAGCAAATGTTTCTATGATGGATTGAATGTTTGTACCTGAGTCGTGGACGCTATGTTTATTTATAAATGTATTTTGTTTAAATTTTTGTAACCGAAATATTTTTCGATTTTTATTTTTAAATGTTTTTAACATTCAAATTATTAAATTAAAATGCTATCTAATGACAACACAAAGAAAAATTAGGAAGACGAAGCACATTCAAAAATTCGCAGGGTATGGTAGCGGTAATGTGGCGAAACTGGCAAACGCAAGACACGGAATGCTGATGTTGCAGGTTCAAGTCCTGCCATTACTCTTATTTTTCTTAGTGTTGTCATTACATAGCAATTTAATGTATTTTCATGCGTGCCAGTTTTGCTCAGCTTGGACCTAGGTGAATTAGTGTTAATATTCCTAATATATTTTTTTATTGAATATGAATGAACATGGCTGTTGTTATAATATATATTATGTGCAACTAAAATAATATGTTTGATCCTTTCATACGCAGGTAAACGTCACGATGACAGATAAAGTCAACACACGTTTTAGTGTTAACTAATTTAGGTGTCCAGAACGTTACAGAAGGATTTATAAACGATCTGTAAACCTAAATTATTATTAGTTAACACTTGTATCGTCTTTATCTGTCATCGTGACGTTTGCCTGCGAAGGGCCTGCGAAAGGATCAAAACATATTATTTTACAAACTATAGTCTTATTGGGTTATTTTGTGTTTATTGTAAAAAGGCTGTCATCTCTACGCTTGTGGTACACTTGTTAGTCCGCCTGAGGCTGCAATAAAAGGGATATCGATTTCGGTTTACGCTTGAGAGATGCAAAGTGAAAAACTTTGCATCTGACAGACCACTTGCTTGCATCATCAGACAGGACCTTAAGCCGAGTCCAGGGGGTTGGTTTTTGACTTTTGAGCGGTACTATATGAGCGCCAATCAAATACGCCAGCATGTATTTTAGGCGGCATTGACCTGAACCATATGTGGGACTCTCTCAGGGAACCATAAAAACGGCCATAAACAACCACACCAAAAAGCAACACCAAAAAGAATGGAGAAGCTTGGCAGGTCTAAGGCATTCAAAACGTTTCATAGGAAACATCGACCCAGGCTGGACCAAGAAACTTTGGAAACTCAGCAGAAGACACCTCCGGTACATAATCGGGGTGTTTACAGGTCATTTCGGAACTAAACACCTACTAGCTAAGATGGGACTATACGACAACGATGATTGTAGAATGTGTGGAGAGGAGACCGAAACAATGGAACACATTATATGTGATTGTGAGGCCCTCGCCAGAACAAGAATGAAACTCCTCGGTAACGGATACCCCGAACCAGGAGAATTCAAGGCACTACCGCTAAACCACATCATCCACTTTATGGAGAAAGTGGAAAAAGCGATGGACTAAGTGCGAAGGAGGGGTAAATGCACAAAAGATCCCGCTGGGTCCAAGGGTATCCGAAAGGACCCCTTACAAATAAGATAAGATAAGATAAGGCGGCATTGATTGAAGTCCAAAATTATCTCGTCACGCTCATAGTGCCGTTCATAAACAAAATTCGCATTACCTTATATTAATAAGGTGCTTATGGTGGTGGTGGCCGAAACGCTAAACGGCCCTTTTATGAGACACTGGCATTTTTAACATGAAACTACCGTGAAACTCGGGACATATTAATAAAAACGGAGCACTCACGTATTTCAAAGTCGAGAATTGTTCGACATGTTTCGGACCAATCCGTGGTCCGAAACAGGTTTGTGAGCACTAGGGATACATACAGCTATCGGAATCTGGTGCAGTTAGGTACCTAATACTAAAACCAAAATAACAGTTTTTCAACAGAAACCAAAACTCTATACATTTTTTTTTAAAGCTAAATCATATTATTGACATTCTAATTCGTTGAAAACTGAATAGGAAACATGAAAAGTTTCGTTAGCTTAGTGATCAATTAAATACATGGAAGTCAGTGGGCAGTTAATTATGCCCCCCCCCCCCCCGCCTCGTTCCCCTAATTACAGTTGACCTACTTGATGTAAATATAATGTTAGTTACTCGTACTTACTCACTGGTTACCTATCGAATTCGATTTGTAAGATTCCCTAAAAATCTTTTTTTGCTTTTCAACAGAATCTGTGGACGGCGATTATATTTTCTTTATTTTTTATCACTGACAATATTGCCAGCAATGTTGCCAAGAGTAAATTTTTATTTATGTTCAAAATTATTCTCTTAGCAAACATGAGCGCAGTTAAATTTATAGGACGTGGACTTTGACTTTTAGAAGAATATTAGAACCGGCAATATTGTTTTGAAGTGGACAGTGTAACTAACGTTGATGCTAATATTTCCACTTCAAGCAATATTCCCACTTCAGGCAATATTCCCACTCCAGCCAATATTCCCGGGATTGCCAGACTATTATGCCAAAGTAACTTTATTGCAACTGTCCATACCGCTACCATGAGTTGCTATAGAAAACTCATATTACGTTACTACAATCGATAGCGAGTGAGCACGCTCCAATTTGCTAGTGAAAATCTTAACTACAATCGATACGGTATTTATCGATAAATTTTGTCTAGACACATGGTACCGATGTTCTGCGGCATCAGCTATTAAACGTTAGTCAAGTTGGACTCATACTAGCAATCTTTAGTTCTATAAGTGACCGCTAGAGGCGCTGTACGATTCTTCATACAAATCATTTCCGACGTCACTAGCGCGTACCTACTGTCACTGTCAACTCATGGCAAAGGTATTACGGTTACGCACACAAACGTTTTGCAGCATCTAGGAATCAGATGGAAAAACATAGTTATACTCAAGACTCAATAAAACCATAACATTCAATAAAACGTTTATTCTTTTTATTATTATAATAAACAACATCGCTTTTTATGTTTTGTTCTTATCCGTAATAGAATTTTTCAAAAACAATCAGTAAATAAACCGTTTCGGTAACAATTTAATTTAGTTTAATTACGAATACTTAAGGCCATTAATTTTAATTTACATTTATTACAGATATCAAAAACCTTACTCGAGATGGGTCGTGTTTGATATTTTCTCCTTTAACGCAAATCTCAATAAAGTTGGAAATACAGTGGTGGATACTTAATTTTGCGCCTTATAAGCAAAAGGCTTCCTTTCTAGCTGAGTGGACACTTTCTGATTCATTAGACTCTAATGAATGTCTCTCTAATACTTAATTAGTTAGACAGACATAGCTCGCAGCTGTTGTGATTAAAGAATATGAGGGCACCACCTGAACAACTTTCGGCAATGGCAATATATTGTATCATTATGCCACGCAAGGTCAGCACGTCTAATGTAACTTTTTGTTACAATAAACGCTTTGATCGCGTTAGCGTTAACTTCAATTACTATGGAAGTAAAGACAGCGCCTCTTGCGGCGCATATTTGCAACAAAACATTTCCTTCCAATTTAAAAGTTAACCTTTGTGTATGTGTGTGGTATGTGACAGAACCTTAGTGTAAGTTTATTGTCAGAACAAACTTAACGAACGCTTTGGAGTTAACTTCTAAACTACTATTGAACAGTTTATTGCAGATACGCGCCACTAGAGGCGCTGTCTATATTTTCATAGTTATTGAGAAATTAACGTTACCGTGTTCCAGTAGCCCGTTTCACTAAGCTACAAGTTACAATTTTACAAGTCTAAATCGGCAACATTGGTCAATAATGACTAATGGCAATGGGCATAATGACCAATGTTGCCGGTTTAGATTTGTAAAATTGTAACTTGTAGCTTCGAGAAACGGGCCACAGATGTTCATTGTCACAAAAACTTACATTAAAGATACAGGATAGTGTGTGACTACGGTTATACTTTTTTTAGTATAAAGTCCACTCCACAATTCATTACAGTAGAAAATTCAACGAACATCTGCCTTGAGCAAGGTTTTCCGACTATGTACGGTCAGGCTCAGAAGTAGCTGAATACTTTAGTACCTACCTTGTCGCTGTCAGTAACGTGACAAATTCGAGCAACTCTCGTTTTGTACTTTACTACGACAAAGTTCTTAAGTATTAATAAAACGGATCACTCACGTATTTCTACGTTGAGAAATTCCCGACATGTTTCGGACCAGTCCGTGGTCCTTAATCATGAGCCCCCGCGGCTCATGATTAAGGACCACGGACTGGTCCGAAACATGTCGGGCATTTCTCGACGTAAAAATACGTAAGTGATCCGTTTTTTTAATATGTCCGAGTCTCACGGTAGTTTAATGTTAATAAGGTTCTTAAGTGTCTGGCTACTTTTAAAGCTGACTATACGATGTAACTCAATCTTAACTTGTCTCAAAATAGACACAAAATGTTTGATTGATATTTTATGTAATCAGGGACGCTTTGCTTTAAAATCTCGTGTAACAAGTATGCCAAATTTACTTATTAGACGTTGAAAAACTGAAAAGGTCAAGGAGATACAAAAACTTTTCAGCATTAAAGACAAAATTGAATAAAAATGTAACGTTAAGTGAACACGAAATAATAAGATTCTTTCAATTTTCTTACTTGTCTGCTACTTCATAAAATTAATGGGTTTATTTACAAAATCTTTGGATCTAATGATGTGAGAATGAATAAAGTAGAGATGATGATTAAAACAGACGTTAAAAGCTACTATGAGCATTCACGCTGACACGTGCTCGCAAATAATGCTCAAAAGCAAAAATGCGCCTTCAACAAGCACTACTTGATTTAAAGGTTCTGGTGGAATTTTACTAGTTTTTTGCCCATGGCTTTAGTATAAAATTAACAGCGCGCTTTCAATAAAGTTAAATAAAGATTTTGAAATAAAACAATTTAAACGGTTTATATCGCATGTAACGAATCTAATTCCC
This sequence comes from Ditula angustiorana, assembly GCA_963691745.1. Lineage (NCBI taxonomy): Eukaryota > Metazoa > Arthropoda > Insecta > Lepidoptera > Tortricidae > Ditula > Ditula angustiorana. The sequence continues at coordinate 7,446,311 of OY829495.1, forward strand.
GACGTTAGAAAAAAAAATTGGTTGAAAAAAGACTTAATGCTGAGTTTCTTGCGGTGCATTCTTCTCAGCAGATGCCACTTCCGAAGCGCTGGTAGTGTCTGAAGTCTTATTGCGTCAATAGGTACGATTTCATATTTAGTTTATAATGTTTTCAATTATTTTTCAAAATTGGGTAGTTTGTATTTTAGGTTTTTTGTCAGTCTGCCCGTGAACATGAGACCTGTAAAGAGCTCGAAACGTCGGGAATTAGATTCGTTGCAATAGGTACACGCGATATAAACCGTTTAAATTGTTTTATTTCAATGTCTACAAGTCATGAAAACATGAGTTAAATAAAGATTATTAAAAAAACCATGAAACTAGTTCTGTTTTAATCTTCCTCTGTTTTACATTGACTGCGCAACAATTGAGCAATCGATAACTTAAGATTTAAAAGCGCAAACAATTTACTATTGCGCAAGAAAGGATTTGAACCCGCATGTCAAGGCTTGCCGGGCTATGTGTTACAGTACACCATCGTGTACGCCATGCGTTACTCGCTAGATCAATAAACTTAATCAGTTATTTGTCTTTGCGACTAAATAGTCGATATTTTTGACTTTTACAAATATTGAAATATTGATGAAGTAGTTTTATTCTTGTTTAAATATTGTGCAATTTTCCAATTACCGATCGACTTAAGTACTTATTTGCGTGTAGTAACCCAACCGCAATTGGCCTGACTGTACAGTACTGTTATTGTTAAGACGCTGACGAGAGTCCATTTCCTTGAAATTAGCTTAACTAAAAGTAATTATTTATTTCAAAATCTGTAACTCGACGATATTACGTAGGTAGCTATTATTTTTACAAACAAGAGTTTGAAAAATCCTCTTTAAAAAATACGCGCAAATACCTATTAATTAAAGTTTGCAAACGATTCATCTTCAACAGACTAGGGTAGGAAAATTACAAGGACTTAAGGGTCATTATGGATTAAAGAGTGTTATTGTCTCTTGTTTAATTGACCTTTTAATTATTATTAAAAAAAATGTTTTCAGCTCAAAACTGTGTACCGCCCAATCTGATATCACATCATTGCTTCTCTTTTATTACAGGATAAATAGAAGAGACAGAAGACGTTCTTCGAATAAAAACGGCATTTAATAGGTATTTATAAGAAGCATCCTGACGTAATACTGTCTCTATGGTATTCCTTTGTCACTTTGTCATTTTCCAGTAGCTAATGTTTTAGTTGAATAAAACCAATATTCTAATGGTTTCTCTTTAATTACGACAATTTATTCAACTAATAATGGGTAATCCTGACGAAAATATATCCAAAGCCGAAACAAGCGCCGGTAACCTATCTCGATTTCTACGACCTGAAAAATTCGACGTCGATCCGACTTCGACGGCTGCCGATCTCAAATGGACTCACTGGCGGTATACTTTTACCAATTTTCTCTCCGTTGAAGCTCCAGAAGTGATACCGAGCTCACTGAAATTAAAGGTGCTTATCAACCATCTGTCACCTACAATATATTCACATATTCGTGATTGTAAAGACTATGACTCGGCCATTAAAATTCTTGACAACATTTACGTCAAGGCGAAGAATGAAATACATGCCCGCTTTGTACTCTCTACCAGAAAACAACGCTCAGATGAGTCTATCGATGAGTATATTCGTGCTTTAGAAGGTCTAGCTCATAATTGTAACTTTCAAAACGTTACAGCTAAAGAAAATCGTGACAATTTTATACGAGATGCTTTTATCGCCGGCATCAGTTCTTCGCAAATACGTCAGCGACTTCTTGAAAATTTAACATTGTCCTTAGAAGACGCTAGAAACAAAGCTTTGTCGCTCGAAATGGCCGCTGATGACTCACGAACTTACGGGAACAGTACTCAACACTTACCCGTCAATGCTATCGATAATAAAGATTTTCAACAGAAATCTAATACACATGCACCGAACTCCCAAAGAAGAAGGTGTTTCTTTTGTGGAGGTAATGTCCATCAGCGTGTTAAATGTCCAGCCTTCCACTCTACATGTCAGTTATGCTCCAAGAAAGGGCATTTCGCAAACGTTTGCCGCGGTAGTAGCGCAGGGACATCCAACGCTGTGACTGAACATGATAACAATGAAATCCCAAATACTTCTGTCGCAACCGCTATCTCTGCCGCATCGCCATCAAGTTTGAGCAAAGCTACGCTTCCTGTTACATTAAATGACTGCCGAGCTGATGCTCTCATCGACACAGGTAGTTCCGTTAGCTTTATAGATAGCCGATTTGCGCAGACTTTGAATTTAAGAAGAAAACCTTGTCGACAAACTATAACGCTAGCATCATTGAATCACACATCTTTCGTGGAAGGAGTATGTCACGCAACGATACAGTTGGAGAAACATGTCTACAAACGACAGCCTCTACTTATTGTACACAACCTGTGCGCTGACATTATTATCGGACATGATATTCTCAAAGACCACTCCAGTTTAGAATTTCGATTTGGCGGCAACAGAGAACCCTTAATTTGCAATGTGATGAAAGCTAGCGTTCCACCCGTTTCAGTATTCTCAAACTTGTCACCTGATATTAGGCCTATAGCTATAAAATCCCGACACTATAGCGTGGATGATCAGGAATTTATCAAACAAGAAATTGTAAAACTTTTAGAAGACGGTGTCATTGAGCCGAGTATGTCACCGTGGCGAGCACAAGTACTGGTTACAGACGGAATCACCCACAGGAAACGCTTGGTCATGGATTATTCACGGACAATAAACAGATTTACAGAGCTGGATGCCTTTCCTCTCCCTAATATCGAATCAATTGTGTCTAAAGTGGCCGAGAATAACTATTTCAGTCAGATCGATTTGAAAAGCGCCTACCATCAAGTACCTATATTAGAAAAAGAAAAGATTTATACCGCTTTTGAAGCCTGCAACAACCTATATCAATTTACTAGAATACCGTTTGGAGTCACCAATGGTGTAGCTGCCTTCCAACGCACTTTGCAGTTTATCATCAAGTCAGAAAACCTAGATGGAACCTTTGCTTATCTCGACGACGTCACAATTTGTGGTAAAACAAAAGACGAACATGATAAAAACCTTAATAAGTTTATGGATGCTGTTAAGAAATACAATCTCACATTAAATGAAACTAAATGTGTTTTTAGCACTGATTCGATAAGCCTACTTGGTTATACAATTCAAAACAACGTTATAAAACCAGACAAAGACCGGCTGAGCCCACTGATTAACTTACCTGTCCCTACAGATACCGCTTCCCTCAAAAGAGCTATCGGAATGTTCGCGCACTATTCAAAATGGATAAGGAACTTTTCTGAAAAAATTAACTCACTTGTCAAATCTACTACTTTCCCTTTAGACAAAGACGCTGTAAATAATTTCGAAAATTTGAAAATTGACATTTCTAAATCGGCACTGACCGCTATTAACAATTACGAAACATTTACTGTCGAGACTGATGCATCTGACCATGCCATCGCTGCTACGTTATCACAAAATGGACGAGTAGTAGCTTTCTTTTCGAGGTCGTTATCAAATCATGAACGCCGCCACTCCTCAATTGAGAAAGAAGCAAGTGCAATTGTAGAGTCGCTGCGCAAATGGCGACATTTTCTAACTGGCCGTCATTTCGTATTAATAACCGATCAACAATCAGTCTCATTCATGTTTAGTCAGCGACATTCCAGCAAGATTAAGAATGAAAAAATCGAACGATGGCGACTAGAACTTTCATGTTATAAATACGACATAGTTTACCGCCCAGGTAAAGACAACATTGTAGCTGACGCATTGTCTCGAGTTAATGCAAGCATCGACACGAATAAGCTTTTCCAATTGCATGACGCATTATGTCACCCCGGAGTTGCTAGGATGGCACACTGGATTCGAGCAAAGAACTTACCTTATTCGATTAACGATGTTAGAGCAATGACATCGTCTTGCCCAGTTTGTGCTGAGATAAAACCACGTTTTCACAAGGCTAGTAGCCAACTTATCAAAGCCCTAGCACCATTCGAAAGATTAAGTTTAGATTTTAAGGGTCCAATACCATCGAAAACTCATAACAAATATATATTAACGATCATAGACGAATATTCTCGATTCCCGTTTGCTTACCCTTGTAAGGATATGTCAGCAAGTACTATCATTAATTGTTTGAAGAACTTATTTTTCACTTTCGGGACGCCGGCTTTCATTCATTCAGACAGAGGCGCTGCCTTCATGTCCGAAGAACTTAGAACGTTTCTGACGTCCTTAGGAATATCTTCCAGTAGAACGACTCCTTACAATCCTGAAGGGAATGGACAAATTGAACGCCTGAACGGAACCCTTTGGAGGACTATTCAACTCTACATACGATCTAAAAATCTTGACATTGAAGATTGGGAGCACAGTCTTCCTATTGCACTCCACGCCATACGCTCCCTATTGTGCACGTCAACTAATGCGACTCCACATGAGCGGATGTTCACTCACCAACGAAGGTCAGTTAATGGGGAGGCTTTACCGACTTGGCTTCTGACACCGGGTCCCGTCCTCATAAAAAAAAATGTAAGGAAGTCCAAATACGACCCAATAGTCGAAGAAGGCGAACTGTTGCAAGCAAATCATTCATACTCACATGTAAGAATGCCAGATGGTCGGGAAACGACTATCTCTAATAGAAATATTGCTCCTCTACCTTCTTTTGAAGACAGAGATGACGACACTGACCATGAACAATATGTCTCAATGGACGAGGAAGACCTTGGCAATAACGAAAGTGACGGGGCAGAGCACGAGAGTCTGCCGCCGGGAACACCAGTGCCGCGACGCTCCACCCGGACACGTCGAGCCCCTGCCTATCTCCAGGATTATGTAAGGGAATCGTCTGTTCCAGAAAGGGGGGGTGAATGACGTAATACTGTCTCTATGGTATTCCTTTGTCACTTTGTCATTTTCCAGTAGCTAATGTTTTAGTTGAATAAAACCAATATTCTAATGGTTTCTCTTTAATTACGACACATCCAATACATGCTTCGCTTTTTATCCTATAACTTGTATTCAGTTGCAAGAGCAGCAACTCAATTGCGGCATCCCCTCTGCAAGGGTTCACCGAACGACTTGTAACTTCACGAATTGCAGTGACATTGTACGTGCAAAACGAAAAAAACGGGGGATTTTTGCGGGTGGTAGGACCTTGTGCAAGGTCCGTCCGGATCGCTAGCACCATCTAGCTCACTAATCCTGCCGCTAAGCAGCAATGCTTGCACTGTTGTGTTCCGGCGTGGAGAGCAAGACAGCCGGTGTAATTACTGGCACAAGAGGTATTCCATCTTAGCCCTCTGGGTTGGCAAAGCATCTGCAATCTCTTTGGTGTTGCGGGTGTCTATAGGCGGTGGTGATCACTTACCAACAGGCGACCCACTTGCTTGTTTTCCTTCCTATTTCATAAAATTGGCTCTTGTCAGCGTCTTAACCGATATAAAATAAACAAAAGGAGTTTTAAATTTTACGCGTATATTTGTTACGCGAAAATGCTCGCCGCCTGAAGGTTCTAGTTGTTTTTTTAATTTTCTTTAGAATTTAGACTGGCGTTTGTGCGAGTTCTGATAAAGTGTTTATTCAGTTAAAAACCAATCTTATAGGTAAAGACATTAGGTATAGAATAATGTACTTTGAATTCTATCTACAGTTCGTTATTTACACAATAAACACAATTGGCGTTCCATATAAACTATGTTAGCATACAATTTTTGAGTTGGAATAAAGTTAAAATTAAAAAAAAAAGGAAAATTTAAATATTTATCAATCACGCTTGGTAGCTTTGAACATTAAGGTAATTAACAAAATTAAATACCATTACAAATACTTTGACGGTTCAATTGTTTGATCTACAGGATTACAAAGTTGCATCAACAGGATGACAATGTGTGTAATTTAATTCTGGCTCATTAAAAATATAATTAAATAAAGCACAAACTTCTTTTGTAATAATTTTTGAAGTAAAAATATTAATCTTGGTATAGAAGTGTCTCTCATTTTCTTTCGAGTCCAGCCAGAAGACTATTTTTCGTGTCATTGTTGTAAATATTATTTAAGTGAAAATATTAATATTAATAAGTACATTGGTTTAATCCCCCTTTGATGTTTCCACCAATTTTAAGTAAAATTACAAATTTAGTGTACAAATACAAAGGTAGGCGTGATCTGAAGACACAAAACAATTATTAAAAGGCAACTTTTAGGCTGTTTCCACCAGAGATGTGCGAGGATGCGTAGCGAGGGATGTGTTTGTAAAGAACCAATGAGCCGTTTCCACCAGAGCCGTGCTGACCGAGGCGAGGTAAATGAAGCGATTCTATTGGTTCTTACAAACACATCCCTCGCTACGCATCCTCGCACATCTCTGGTAGAAAAACAGCCTTAAAGTACCTAATAAACTCAATCAAACTTGAATTGCCATGAAAATATTATTTTCTCTCATCATCCAAAATTTAAAACAAAATTTGAATTACGAATAATACTAAAAACATAAAGTTAAAAATATCAGATGAAAACGTTTTGGTCGAAATGTTTTCGTTTGAATTCAGTAACTATTGAACAAACTTGGTTCCTTATACTAACATATTAATAGTAAGTTTTTTATATTTTTAATATAACTACATGATTGGAATTAAAATTCATTCAAAAATGTTCAACTGCATACATTACGGAAACAATTTATAATACCTATTTCAACAAATATTTCACATTATTATGCCATTGTTTCAATAAATATAAAAAAATAAAATAGTTCATGTAATTGATTGAAAATTTGAAATTAACCTCAAACTCAAAATCACTTTTCGCAACGCATCGCAAAATTGTGGCACGTAGTTCGTATCACAATCATTTGCTTAACCATTTATTATAAATCCGATTATATTTAATCGCATGGAACAAATTATAAAAAAAAAATCCAATCATGTACCACGATAATTCTAGCGATAATCACGTAAGGCTATGTCTACACGGCGCGAGTCCAATACGCGCCGGCCATATGTCAGCTGACGAACGCCACGACCAGAGCCAGCGATGGATGCCAACACGCTGAGCCGCCGCGTTGCATCGCTAGCGGATTCTCTCCTGTGAACAAGGGTGACAGCTTAATAATGGTCTATAACGTGTCTATAACATACACTCTCAATTTACACGTACTGAATTTGTATACAGAAATACATTTGCGTACGTTGTAGTAATTAATTTATTCCTGGAATTGGCTTGTTGACTAAAATTATTCTGCTATCGAAATTTAAAGAGTTCGTTAAAAGAAGAAAAACTGTTTTTAGTTTTTTCTATGATTACTATTTCAAGAATTATCGCGAGTAGAAAACGATGCAACAAAACGATCGTAAAATATGACGTCACAATTTATACTTTGGCCAGTGAATGTATGGAGCGTGAAACTAAAATCGAGTTTTTTATAATAATTTTTTTTTATCAGGGTTCTAATGAGTATTATTTGAAACAGCAAATTTTAATTTGTATTTTTTAATTATTTTTATCTACACATATATCATAAATGCTCTATAATGCGTTCAGAAACCGTAGGCAATGACCAGCATTATAACAACCAATATTATTATGAGAATTTTTCTAATTTGTTTCTATATTTGTTCAAATTCATTTTTTATTACATTATTTTAATGTGTACAGTCTATAGATATTTAATAGGTACCTAGCACTAGTAGCTAGTAGCAACGCAGGTCATTGCCCTATGGCTTCAGAACCCATCATAGAGTACTTATGATATGTGTGTAGATAAAGTAATGTATGCAACTGTACATAATTAGGTCTTAAAACACTCGTGTGATCCTATTATGAAACTCGCTAACGCTCGTTTCATAAAACCACACTCGTGTTTTAAGTCCCCTCATTATGCAACAGTTGCATAAAATACTATTGTACATTTGAAGAGCTCCCATTATATACGTTGTTTTTAAATAATTTTTTAACCTTTAATATTTCAAAATGACGATCTGCAGCTATTTAACACTTTCACACCATTTGGTTTAAGGTGTCAAGTACCCAATTATTAAAGTAATAACAAAAATATACAATTTTCTTAACGTCACTTCATTACTGCATAGTCATCAGTAGTAGCGTAAGTTCTTGTCACAATGAACGTCTCGAACGCTATAGCGCTAACTTCTCAATTACTATGGAAGTAAATACAGCGCCTCTAGCGGTCCGTATACGCACAAAATGTTTCCATAGCAATTTAGAAGTTAACGCTAACGCGTTTGAGAAGTTTTTTGTGACAGTTAACTAACACTAAAGGCTCTGTCAAGACAAAGAATATGGTATACTTAGAAGAGTGACCATAATGTTGGCTAAAACCTTAATTCTAAAGTTTAAAAAAGGACTAAAAAAAATTGTTTGTTTCTTGTAACTCCTATATAATTGTGATTAATTGCCAACGATTACGGAGTTAGATAAATTAGCTTAATCCACATAGCACGAACCTCTTTGGCACGCGTTAACTCGCTGCAGAAATCAGTGCGTCTCGTTCTAACAAGCTCAGTAGGAGAGAGACTCACTGAGGTACGTAGTGAGTTAACGCGTGACGAGAAGGTTCGTGCTAGGTGGACGGGATACCAATTACATGTCATTTGTGTATGGGTAATCACCAGGTACTGCATCTTTTTTTTAGAATAAGAATACGAATAACTTTATTTTGTAAAACATAGGTACAAAAAAGATCTTATAAATAATTGTTCTAGAACCTTGTATGTTTTGCCAGATGGCGTACAAATAATTTTTTTTTTTTAATAAAAATAAAAATTAAAAACTTAACCCATCTCTAAATTTATACATGTCAATAAAATATATATCGGTATTCAAATTATTTTAAAATTGGATTAAATTAAACAATTAAGTAACGGTCAAAATAAATAATAACAAAATACAATCAAAAATTAACAGGTTAAACAATAAAAAATAAAAAAGATATGTCCGTTTATGAAATAGGAAGGCAAACAAGCAAGTGGGTCACCTGATTTTAAGTGATCACCACCGCCTATAGACACCCGCAAAACCAAGAAGATTGCAGATGCGTTGCCAACCCAGAGGGCTAAGATGGAATACCTCTTGTGCCAGTAATTACACCAATATAGTAAATCTCTTTCGTGAATATTCAGAAAATATGAAGCACAGGTGTGAAATTACCCAGCTTTGTGTTGCTAAAGGAAATCCTTGCGACTATACAAATACGTTAAAGCAATGCTATGTAAGCACATATTATCCGCCCTACCTCCAATCTAACGATCCAATTTCAAACTAACCTAACTAAACCAGAGCTTTGCCATACCGGATATTCCGGGGCAAAAATGCAAAGGAGCCAATCAAGTAGACTAGTTCTGGAAAGTATCGTACGACTTTTAAATCCAGCTACAAAATATCCTCTAGTAAATGGAAGTCTTGTTTAGCTAAAAAATGCACGAGTTTTGTGTAACATTTTTAGCAATATAGGTAAAAACGTTCGCATTCATGACATGAATATTTTCATGGCACGTAACAAATGGTAAATATGCCTTAGTAAACTGAATATTAGTAACTGAAATAAAACAATTTAAACGGTTTATATCGTGTGTATTGTAACGAATCTAATTCCCGACGTTTCGAGCCCTTTACAGGTCCCATGTTCACGGGCAGGCTGACCGTTTAAATTGTTTTATTTCAATGTCTACGAGTCGCGAAAACATAAGAAAATACTATGAATATTAAATCTTGAATTTACTAACCATTATTTAACTAAATCTTTATAGGTTTTTGGGAAGTTCATAGGTTGACTTTGAGTCAACGGGTTTTTTTATAAATGAGAGATCGACGAGCATGCGGTTCATGTAATGAGAAGTGATTACCGCCGCCCATGGTAACCAGTGACCCCACAAGCATCGCTGAGCCGTTACCGGTGGCACAGTGTTAAAGGCAGCGATGTAATGTTAGAGGAATACATTCTTGCCCCCCTGTACGGTCAGCCTCAGAAAAAGCCGAACATTTTAATACCTTGTCGCTGTTAGTAATGTGAAAAATTCGAGCAACTCTCATTTCATACGTTACTACGACAAGGTTCTTAAGTGTTTAGCTACTTCTGAGGCTGGTTGTACCACAAAAATACAAGTTCTTCAATTTGACATAATTGTAGAGTTCTTCATATAAACGAAATAAAAAAGCATCATGTTAAAATGTACAAACCTACAAGTGTAGGTTTTGTAGTATAGACCCCTGTGGCCCGTTTCACGAAGCTACAAGTTATAATTTTACAATGCCTGGCATTATTGACCAATGTTACCGGTTTAGACTTGTAAAATTGTAACCTGTAGCTTCGTGAAACGGGCCACTGGTCATGTTCTATCTATTTTAAATCGACATATTTAAAAAAACTAGACAATCTCTCTGGCAGGTGTTTAATGTTCAAAATTACTCGACATTCTTGTAAAGGCCATTAACATAAGTACCTAATGAATATATACATAATTCATTATTTGGAATATCTTAAGTAATGATTTTAGTGAAAGTTTTCACTTGATATTCTATTTAATTTGCTTTAGCGAAACTTAGAGATTATCTTTAAAATGGAATAAAATTTTGTGTCAGAATATTGTGTTTAATATTAAATTCGTAAAGTAAAGTAGCTAGATTAATAAAATACTCAAGAATTACCTATCAAGGAAAATAGCAACGCCAGTTAAAAAAATTAGGAATAAAAACTGTTAACTAACCCGGACAGTTCTTGTTAAATCTGCGTTTTAAAGCATTTCTGCACGATGAATAGTGATTGAATTATTTTGTTAACATTTAATTACTGTTTAAATTCAGACGCAATTTCAAGCAAAAAGAATAGAAAATGAAAATTTGCAAAATATTTTTCTAGAGAGTAAACTAGTAATGATTCAAATAGTTTTTTATTCCGACGGGATATTACCAAAGTGGACTGTGATAGGTATTTTTCAAAGTTTTTTTTTGTATCCATGACCCGAGAAAATGTTTGTTCTTATCGGTATTACAGTTCCTGGCAAACAACTTGAGCACTGACCTTGACTGCTCAGTAGCCGTTTCTAGTACAAATGTGTATGCGTAAGCATACCCCCTCCTCTCGATTTATGCTCAAGTTGTTTGCCTGCAACTATAACTTCGTAGGCGTGATCACCAACAGCTAGACTATCCAGTCGTCCGTCTTGTAAATAATGTTCACCTCAAATATACATATATATGTATTTATATTTTAATTTCACAATTATACTTAAATACATAAAGAAAGATTTGTAATGACAGTAATTTCTGAAACGTGTGCAAAAATTATAATATCATCCAGATATGATTGTTTGCACACGTTTCAGAAATCTAAAGTTTGGACTTGATAAATTTTACTGTCAATATTATGGACACGCCTTATTCTACGAACAGCTTGTACATTATTTTCGAGATTTTAATTTACTTTTGTTGGAATTTTATGTGAATTTAACATTCCGATTATATTTACAAATTTCAATTCGGTTTTAAAAAATAAATAAATACATAAATATCTCAGGACAATTGACACCAATTGACCTAGTCCCAAACTAAGTAAACCTTGTACTATGGGTACCAGACAACTATTTATGTTTAGCTTGCTGGCAAACGGCAGAATTAAAACTTTACGTTATTTAATAAATATGTCACCTTATTATTAACTGACTATAAAAAATATCATGAGCTTCTCAATTCGGCGGTTTTTTTTTTGCTACGTGGATTCTAGCAAATAAGCGAAATTGTATTGTGAAATCTTATGTTTTCTTTGCTGCCAGCCAAGCTCCTATACCACATAACTTACGAGTGCTACAATTTGACGTATTTCTAAAGTTTTCCATACAAATGTTTGACAAATACGTTGAGTTGTAAGACTTGTAAATTTTATAGTACAGGTCTCAGCTATCACGCCGTTGTGCCGCGATAAGACAGCTCACCTCACCTCAAGCCCGCGACTTTATCCGCGTAGAATTTATCTTCCACCCTGCTTTTAACCCATGGTGGAATTACCATCAATCCTTTCTAAGTGCACCTCTACTCTACACCCACCAAGTTCATTGTCTATCAGTCAGTCAGTCACTAACGAAACTTTTATGAATATATCTAGACAGGTCAATTTACCAAAGAAAAAATATGGTTGGCATGTCCACATTATTTTAAGCGTTCATATTTAATATGACATTAAGTATTGCACTATCTTAGTCCAAAGTATGCTGAATGATAATGCAATAAAGTTGATAGGTACGATTGTTAGGTACCTATCTACAAGATTTTGCGGAGTCATCAGCTTATGAACAGTGTCATTATTATTATTCCCTAGACATTTTATCGGTGTGTCTGTTGCAAATGTTTTTGAGAGTTCCGCTCTCAAACTAGAAACCCTGAAGCTCTTTGAAATGTAAGCTTGTCTGTATGTATTATTTAAGTTTCAGGATTTTTGATACCGTTAAGAAAATATTATGTTGATGGTGTTGTTTTAAATTTAGAACGGGGTAAAGAGGAAGAGGGTTACAACTTGGCAAGTAGCTACCGCTGGTCATGGACTCCTGCAATATTGAAGAATATGCAGTGTACGTTTGATTACAGAAAAGGCAGTCTTTGAAGGTTCTTAATAAATATTTGAAAATGCTGACGTAGGAAGCTCATTCCTTAGTTCTATGTCACCGTATTCATAATACAGAGGAAGCACAAATCATTAAAAAAAATTACGACTTTAATTAAGTCTAAACTTTATCATCCATTATGCTTACAGACTTATGAAATAAAAAAGTCACAAGCATGCTACAAACAATGTTGCCAACAAAATTAAGTATTCACTCGTTTGAATAATTGAAAACCATTGGATTCGCGAGACCGACCGCAAACAATGGGAATTCAAAAATTAATTATGGAAATGCATGAAAGTTGCGAATTTTTAGAAGTCAACTTGTATTTATTGGTCGCAAGGGGACGATAACGTCACGAAGTATAAATTCACACGGCATAAAGGGAACGAACCATTTTCGCGTTGGCGGCTCTGAAAAGCAAGTTTCATTTGTTTTTAGATGAAAATAAGAATTTATTTCTTTAAGTTGGTGACTAGTTGTATACAAACTTACACCCTAAGTACTTCGTAATACAATCTTTTTTTGAGGTTACTTCATTACTGCATACCTACCTTTAGTGTAAGTTTTTGTCACAACGGACATCTTGAACGCTATAGCGTTAACTTCTCAATTACTTGTAATGTAGGTAGTAACCAATTGCCATTAATAAATATGTGGGTAGTTATTATTATTATGACCAGTCAATCTCCTAATAAATGTTATAGTGTAAGGCAGGGGTGCGTGTCAGGTTTCCTCCTCGTGTGCCCAAGTGCTGCTGTTCCCTTATGAACTTCTCCGGGGGGAAGAGCAGTGCTAGAGCCGGTGCACCCTGGGCATCGGTCAATAATTTTCTAGCCTATATTATGGTGGGATATCATTGGCGGATGGCTAATAACCCGACGGGAGAGGGGGGGGGGTCTTACGGCCCACACCGAACAATTTCGTTCTATATAAAGAAAAGAGTAACGTAGGGCCGTGTTTTTTTTAAAATTAGAAATGGTTTTTCGTTTTACTGGTTGGAATGCTCCTGTACGATCCCAGTGTCCAGAGACTCCTCATTACTATGGAAATATAGACAGCGCCTCTAGCGGTGCGTATCTGCAACAAACTTCTACAGTAATTTAGAAGTTAACGCTAACGCGTTCAAAACGTGTATTGTGTCAAAAAACTTACATTTAAGGATCGAAACTAAAACACTAATAGAACCTATAAATTTTTTAATAAACAATCCGGCTACAAAATCCAAAAAAAAGACATTTTAAAGATCCAAGATACACATAGAATACCTTACAAATAAAAACAAAAATAATTCCCGCTGCCTACGGCTTTGGCCGTATGGGCTCCTTTCATGTACCACCCGATGCTTAGTAATCTTCAGGTTTTTAGGTAAATTAGATTAATATTTCATTATCAGGAATTTTATTTTGTTCTACGTATAATTTAAAATAGATTCGATTTTCGAGAAAACCACATTATTTCTCACAAGTCTATTTTTGTAGGTTATCTTTTTTCTAAAAAAAAAATCTATGATAACTTTACAAGTTTTTATATGGTAAAGTGAGGAAAATGAGCATACGGGTCACTTGATGGGGAGTGATCACCATCGCTCAAAGAAACCAGCGATCCGAAGACAATCGCTGATCCTTTCCACCCTATAGGTCCCCGTCCCCCGTGAGCCACCGGATCTCTCACTCATCGTACGAAACGCAATGATAAGCTACTACTTCACGCCGGTATCCTGTAAGAGTGTGGTACCACCTTGGTCGAGTCAGTTCACTTGAAACTAGCAACTGGGTACAATGTGGTTTTACCACTAATAAAAGTTAAAGGTGTTACAAAGTTACCCGGTTTACAGCACTTTGGGGCGGGGTAACCTTAAGGAAAAGGGGTCAACAGTAATGAAGGTAGCAATGTATACGCAATTACTGCCTTTTAGGATGGCGGGGTAAGAGGGTAAATTAAATAGAACACCTGAGGTAGGGCTAAACCTTGCTCTTAATCCAATTGAAAACGCAAAACCAACAACAACTTTTAAAATAAGATTAGTCTTATACGCCTGTTTGGTTTGGGTTTGAGGTCATTTTAATATTTTTTTGTAGGTAATTTAATTGTAGGCTTTAATTAAAAGTCAAAATCAAGAAAATTGCAAGTTACTAAAATAATTAATGTCAGCTTCGTAAAGGTTTTGTGACGATTTATGTCAGTTTAGTAACAAATTTGTTACAAACCCGTTACGAAACTGACATTTATTATTTTAGTAATGTTACACTGTTTCTGATTTTGACGTTAAATGAAAGGGTAATGGAGTTAATACTCAATTTTAACCTTCTCAATAATTGACTCTATTAGTATGGCAGTTATTAGTATTCGTAATGCCACAAAAAGTGTATCGATTAAACAGCAATAACTCTTTGACTCACAGCCTCTTGATTCTCATTCTCCTAGCGGTTTTCCCGTTTCTTAATTCGGGATACGTTGACAATGATCCCAGACCTACAGGCTATTACATTTAGAGTAACTGCTATCTGACCTTCGTAACCTCTGTTACAGGAAACCAGACCGATAGGATCATGGTTACACATTTGCGTGCAGATTTTCCGTCACTTTAAAAACGGCACACAGACTATCTTCTTTAACTTTACATAGTATAAGACAATGTTGTAATCCATTCCTGTCTGCTCTCAACCCCATCTTGTCTGTTTGGCTGCTTACTTCCTCTTAATCTAAACCATGTTTTTTTTTTTATGAAATAGGAAGGCAAACAAGCAAGTGGGTCACCTGATGGTAAGTGATAACCACCGCCTATAGATACCCGCAACACCAAAGAGATTGCAGAAGCGTTGCCAACCCAGAGGGCTAAGATGGAATACCTCTTGTGCCAGTAATTGCACCGACTGTCTTGCTCTCCACGCCGGAAACCAACAGTGCAAGCACTGCTGCTTAGCGGCAGGATTAGCGAGCGAGCAAGGTGGTGGTAGCGATCCGGACGAACTTACATATATTTTATAGAAGACATTTTTATAAACAAAACATTCTATTTGGTTATTAAATTGCACCAGGTTGAAGCAGTCGCTATTCAAAAGTTATAAATTTTATCCAATACCCAGCCAGCCCCGGTAATCAGCGTTCGCCAAGGTCTATGAGAATGCAGAATCAATTTCCAATTTCCTTAAGCGTCTTTCATACATCTGACCTAGTTGAGCGTTCTGCGATATCACCTGAACCACTCATGCGACGAATGATTCTTTTTAGGGTTCCGTTTAGAATGCACGGATACCGTTTGTGAAGGTTATGAAGACCCTAATTAGATTAGTTTCGTGGAGCGATGGCACAGAAGATTCCGTTTTTAAAATATTTAAATCATCATCATAATCTCAGCCACAAGAAGTCCACAGTTGAACATAGGCCTCCTCCATGGATTTCCAAAGTGACCGGTTGGAAGCGGCATGCAGCCAGCGCCTTCCTGCCACCTGTATGAAGTCATCGGACCATCTTGTGGCTGGTCATCCTACGCTGCGCTTGCCAATACGCGGCCGCCATTCGAGAACTTTTCGACCCCATCGGCCATCAGTTCTCCGTGCTATGTGCCCTGCCCACTGCCACTTAAACTTGCTAATCCGCTGGGCTACGTCGGTTACTTTCGTTCGTCTGCGGATCTCCTTTCTTTCTGATTCGATCACGCAGGGAAACTCCAAGCATAGCCCTCTCCATAGCTCGTTGCGTGACTTTGAGCTTTCTTATAAGACCCATAGTAAGCGGCCACGTTTCAAAATATTTAAATAAATAATTATTTTTGGAACAATTAACACCAATTGACCTAGTCCCAAATTAAGCAAAAGTAACTATAGCTGCTTGTGTTATGGGTACTAAATCACGGATTATATGTACATAGCTATATAGACAAAATATTTCCTTAAATTCATGTATATTTTGACTCGGGTACGTACATTCGTATTCATCATCCAAATATTTGCTTTTCGCGGGAATCGAACCCTGAATCTCTAAATTGAAATGTTTTATAATGCCAACACAAAGAAAATTTAGGGTGATGGCAAACGCAAGGCATGGAATGCTGATGTTGCAGGTTCGACCGTGCCATTACCCTATTTTTTCTTTGTGTTGTCATTATAATTATGGCATTTTAATTTATTTGAACGTTAAAAAAAATAATTTAAAGTTAATTTCGATTGCAAAAACCTGAATCTCAAGCTTTGTAGTCAGGGACACTAATCACTAGGCTATCCGGTCGCCTGAATTTGGGGTTGTATATTAAACATTTGCACATTCCCTCAGTCTCGACCTTGTTGCCTTCCTCGGCGAAATACGCAGAATATTTGCATATCAGCAACTCGTTCGACAAAAAAGGGTTAAGTCTAAGTTTTATTGTTTATCTAGCAAGGATTTACGACTTGCACTTACTAAATTTAGTGCCCCGATAGAGCAGAAAAATAGCCGTTGCATGGTTAAATGCGCTCGGGTAATGTTTATTGGATACTTAGCATAAAAAGTGGCTCATAGTTCGATGTAATTACTAGTATCTTTTTAATACATTAAGAGGGGTGTAAACCCAGCGCACTCCATGCAAACAGCGATAACGTGTTCCACCCTCTAAACCGTATGCCTTAGAAATAGGTTTGTATGTTTTGATATTTTTAATAAGTTTAATAGTTTCTAAAATATTGACGCGTTTTAGTTTTATATAAAACTCATAAAATGCAAATATTGGCAAATCTATGAAGAATATCAAAAAAATCAAAACATACAAACCTAGTTCTAGGGCAGCGATACTCAAAGTGTACTTCGCGGAACTCTATGGCTCCGCAAAGCCTCTGAAAGGGCTCCGTGTGAATACTGGATATAATGAGAAGAAAAAATCTGAAATACACCTTTTCTCTCTGGACGATATAGTTCAACACTGTTTTTTATTTAAGGGCTCCGTCAAATATTTCGCTTTCCAAAAGGGTTCCGTCAGAAAAAAGTTTGAGAACCGCTGTTCTAGGGCATACTGACAACATATCACAAATCGTTGCGTAGGTTAAGGTTTAGAGGGAGGAAAACGTTACCGCCGTTTGTGTGGGGAGCGCTTTTTGGGGTTGGGTTTATATAAAATCGTTTTTAAACTGATTTAAATGGTTGAAATACCGTTACAAAACCGATATTAATTATTTTTGTAACAGCACGGTATTGTTGGTTTACCCTTTACCCTTTATGGGTAAAGTTTATTATGTTATATATTATGTTTAAGTTTGTAGTTATTATTGCATTTCCCCGGAGCTACTTATGCATTATAAAGTTTATTGCTATCTGAGCGTATTGTGTAAGTTTTTGTATAACTTCTTGAACGCGTTAGCGTTAACATCTCAAATAAAGACAGCGCCTCCAGCGGCGCGTATCCGCAACAAAATGTAGTCATAGTAATTGAGAAGTTAACGCTACTGCGTTCGAGATGTTTGTCACAAAAACTTACACTAAGCACTCTGACTACTAAAAATGCGTTAAGATCATTTGCAAAAATAAACTGGAACAAATTACCTTGCTACTTCGCGAAACCAGTGCCATGCTCGTGCAAGATAGCTGCTGATAGCTGTAATTTGTTCCAATTTGTTGATATGGACCGCGACAAAGTAACGTCTGAATCTATTAATTATTCACTTCCAAAAACGCAACTTACTTATAAATGAACACGACAAGTTAAACAAAGGCTTGTAATGATATGTCTTTCACTTTAATTTGTTTATCTCATTCCTAATACTTGAATTAATTAGATATCCTTAACCCCACATATTGTTATTAGATGCCATTTGATATTATTTTTGTTTCCTCATTGATGTAAAATAAACAATAGACTTTCACATCACTAGTCAATTCACGTTTCAGTTAAATCCAAAATGGCCGACGCGGTAGCCATTGTATGCGCGGATGAAGAGAACTTTTCGCAAAAAATCAGCGTTCATTTTCGCATGTCCATTACTTAATTGACACTTTAGTGCAGTGTCTAGTGGGAGAGGAAATTTCACTTATTTTGCTTGAAACTAACTTAACCTAACTAGTTAATGTTTGTACCGATATCCTCCAAATATGATCCTACCCATACTGTAAACGCACCGAAATTAATGTGTCAGCTCAAATTACGTGCGAGGCCAACATCTGTCTTCTTTTGCGACATTAGTTATAGTACGAGTAAAAGGGACGTCTATAGCTTGTTCCGTTTCAATATTAAAACAATGACACGAATTTTTGATGGAGAATCCAACTAACCTTACTTCAGTCTAAGCTACGAGTGTATCTACATAGTTTACCTCCATGAAACCCTTGCCTGTTCCTTGTCATAACTTCATCTACGTACAAAGTTTTAAGCCTAGACTTAACGATGTCTCATAAGTCAAGAAAAGACGAAACATCCAAAACAAAATCCCAAAGAAGAAATCCAACGGCATTTAAATAAAACTCACCTCTCCATTGACATAACAGGTATTGATGCCGACAGTTTTCTGTGTAAATATTCCAGAAATCTTGCCGCGACTGTCACTTGCTATGCCGAAAATGCCAATCGGATCGAGGGTACGACCCGAATGTTAATACAAGTATTTTTATTGAAGGTATTTGTATTTTCTCGGCGATGTCGAATCCAGGTTGACAGTGGGAGCTTAGGAAAAAATTCCTCCGCAAAACCTCGAGGACGAGTGTCGAAGGGGCTTTAAAAGATCTTTCTCTAGTTTTATTTCTCTCGTTTAATGCCAATTTTGGTATTATATCTAGAGTAACGTTTTATGTTAGTTTCGTGCTGAAAGTTTTGAAACACAAACATGTTCTGGAACTATATTCAACTTTTTTAGTATAGGTTATGGAAATTGAGCTGAAAAACCAGTCATGAGAAACAGATAAATCAGAAACGTTGTTTAAGACTATCGTTATTTATGCTCCGTTTATTTTTATTGTCTAATAATAAATAAAGGTTTATATGGTTATGTACACTAGTAGTATAATAAAGAGGTTATCTTTGTTTTTGGTTAGTTTGTATGTGTGTAGAGGGGTAATCTCTAAAATTACTGAAGCAATTCCGTTTTTTTTTTTCACTAATAGAATGCTACGCTTTCCTTGGTGGACATAGGCTAATAATTCCATGCAGACAAAGTCACAAGCATCCGCTAGTATTTAAATATTAAGGCAAGGTATCTAGTTGTTATTAGTAGTTATGTATATGTAACATTTTCTTTAAAAACGAGCCAATCTGCTAAATGGGTCATTCACAGAATACATGTATGTGCAGGATTCCCAAGATGAAACCTGCGAAAAGAGCTAAGTCCATTTTTCCCCCTAAATTCTGTCACTAGCATATTAATTCTGCGATAGGTATACTAAAGATGGCGAACAAATCAAAAAACGAAAATAGAGTTGACGAAACGATTTGTTGGGTTCTACAGTTTTTCTTGGTCGACATTAGTTCTTGGGTCTTTCGTATCATTTAAACGCTCCTTTCAATTGAAGCCAGATTCATCACCTAAATCTCTAGTGTAAGTTTTTTATCATAATAAACGCAACGATCGCGTTCGAGCAACTCTCAATTACTATAGAAGCAAGTACAGCGCCTCTTGCGGCGCGTATTTGCAACTAAATGTTTCCATACAATTTAGAAGTTAACGCTAACGCGTTCAAGATGTCTTATTTGACAGAAAACTTACACTATGGGCTCTGCGCTGATTACCTATTTGCAAAAACTTCTTCTCGGTTAGTGTTATTACCGAATATTTCGAGCATAATGATTTCAAATTAAGTGGGGTGTGTTTAGGACACAATTTCCTCGTATACTGGATCCGGAACACGTGTCGACTGATGTTTTAATTGGTCGCGGTTAAGTCTGTTGCTGTAGTTGCGTTTGTTTTGTAACTATTTATTACTGTGTTTATGTTTGAAGTACTTAATGATTTGGTAGTACATTTACTCGGAAATTAGTTCAGGGAAATTAACTTGAAATTATAACTAGGAATAGGGTTATCTAAACAAAAGAGTTATTTCTTGACAGTAATTAATTATTCAGAAACCATTTATTAGTAGGCTGCGTAGCTGCGTAGGCTGTAGGTACATAAATGAGTATCTTGAAGACTAACAGACATAATTCTTAGAACAAAAATGAATAAAGAGCTATTTTGGCGACAAACCGGCCTCTTAATTGATTTAAGAATTTTATCAAATATTCTACTCCAATTATTGTCAATGGACTAATTAATTCTGTAAAATAATTAACAGTAAATATGTGCTAACTAATAAACATTTTATCTTCGTTTTACTTAGAAACGAGTGCCTTTGAAGATTATTATTCTGATCTTCAAAAAGACTAAGCTACTATACTTATACTATAGTACAATACTTGTTGTTGCCAGCCAGTGACACGGCACGAAAATATCGCAGGCAGCGACCGTCTCAAGCGAGTAACTAAGAATGACAGTAACTGGCAGGCAACTTAGTTTTGCTCACAGTGAATTTGTTTGCCGTAAAGCAACACACTGCAACATGCTTGGAGATCGCGTTGCCGGCAGCCCGCAATTAGCTGTCAACTGAAGTTGCTCTCCAGTAGACTTAAAGACTTTTGTATGTTATTTTCAGAGAATACCATAGTAGGCAAATCAAGTTATATTGTCTTTTTTTCATTACTTGCTTAGTGTAAGTCTTTTGTTCTTCCAATCAACTGTGGTTTCGCTTTCTGTGTTTAAATGGGCATCTAGCTGTTATTGGCTTTTGTATTGTTTTGTTTATAATGAAGATAACAACTGTGATGATGTTGATGCCCTAATAAATAAGACTGTAGGAAAGTGCCTTACCTCTAAGCACGTGCACGGAGACTGCAGAGGCAGCGACATCAGCGAGCGAGCAGCTATAGTTGCCCGAGTCTTGCCGATTGGCGTTGGCGATATACAGCCGCGAGAGGGCGCCGTTCGCTGTTGCTTCTGTCTTCACGCTGGGTACAAAAAATACCATTAAGGCGAGTTGCGTTACCTTGTGGGTTACCGAGGTACGATGAGATTGATCGATTGATCGAGGCGCGCAATGGAATGCAACTCGCATACGAGAACTTGCATCGTGTAATTAGCCACTTGGTTTTTAAAAAAGAGAGTCAAGTCCGAGTCACACTCCCATGATACCTACTTGACGTGTAACAAAATTTGACACGAATCTAGAATCTACGTAAAGTCGGCCAAATAATTGCTTGGCCACTTTTGAACCTTATTCCCCTGTTATACGATCGAAAAGTGGTTAAGCAATTCTTAGTCAACTATACTACATTTTTTTATGCAATAGAATCCTTTCTGTTACATAAAATTTTGAATTTTGTTTTCCTAAACAAGCAAGTGGGTCACCTGATGGTTAGTGACCACCAACGCCCATAGACACTCGCAACACCAAGAAGATAGCAGATGCGCCGCCAACCTCAGGTCAGAGAGGGAATACCTCCCAAGTAGCAGTAGATAAGCGCTATAGAAAATGTAAAGTAGCTGTATAAACAGATTATATATCGCTTGGTGTGCTATTTCAACTTTTGTGCCAGTAATTTCACTGGCTGTCTTTCTGTGCACGCCGGAAGGCAACAGTGCAAATGCTGCCGCTTAGAGGCTGGATCCGGACAGACCTTGCACTAGGCTCTACCACCCGTAAAAAACATGGCATGCAAGGGTGGATCGGGGGGAAGGGGGGGTCAAGGGGATCTTGACCTCGCCAGGCGGCTCGCGTCAGAAAAAACGCTCTGCCTACGTCCGCCGTCCCCTCGCTACTCCCTGGCGAAACGGTAGGGTTGCGCTGCATTTGGATTTCAATTACACTGACACAGTTAGAGCGAGGGAGCGGGTGTGTGGCAACCGACAACCTACTGCGATTTGCCCACTCTGTAGGCAAGGCGGCCGAGCGTACCTACAGTCCAAAGTGGAACCTCCTGGTTTTACTTCTATTAGGCCATGGACCCAGCACGCTTTCACTGCGCATCCTATTTGATATTGACCCTTGTACACATGTAACAGTCGGGTTAAGGTAATTTTAAATTATAATTCAATCTTCACCTCACCGGGAGCATTTTAGATCAAAAGGAACGAAAGTGCCAATCATTTCATAAGTATGTTTATGTTCTTTGATCCTATGTTACATATGCCATCATCTCTACGCAATTACGCAAGGTTGGGTCGTTGGACTTATCTATTTTTAAAATACATTTTTGTTTACAATTTAATGACCAAAATTTCTTTTTCTTAATATAAAACCTTCATAATACCATTCAAAACTAATTCACGCAATGTTTATAAAACAATTTAAGTAAGTTTAGTTTCTTTATGAGAAGGACAACATTGATATTGGCTTTCTTATTTAATACAAGAAAGTAATTGATACCCAAATTATTTTTAGTAAAATTAAATAAATATAGTATTTAATTACCCCTCCGGATCTCGTTATTTCCCGTAGGAATCGCTGTAGTTAACTTTTAATGAGAACTTCATTAACAAACACAGTATTATTATTTTTTAATTTCTAATTATTGCCTTATTTTTGGAAAGTTATGAGTACATAACTTTCCGAAAATAAGCCAATTAATTAACCTATCTCTACAACAATGTTTAAAAGATACGCTTGTGTGATATGCTAGAAATAATTAGGTATAGTATGGTTTAATGTAAATCATATCCAGAACTACATGTTTAGGATTGTTAAAATAATTACTTTTATAATAGAATGAAAAAGTAACACGTGTCAGACAAGATTTCTATTCGTTGAAAATAGAAACGAATTAATTATTTTTAACTTAAACAAAAAATATTTTTTTACTATTTTAATTCGTTTTACATAGGTCAACAATTTCACTCATTATCTCATAATCCCAACATTAATTTGATTTTTTTGATAAATAATAGTAGGTAATTTATAAACGTTTATTTTTCAATTTTTTTTACAAGTTTACAACAATACACAGACTTAATTTTAATTTACATTTACGAACCTTATCAATGTATTTACTAGCTTTCAAATACTAAAATCATTTAAACTCCACTCGCGTAGGGCTTACAATGTCTTAATTTGACAAACAGCGGCTTTATCTATAAAAAGATTTTTCTGTTAAAGCTTTAACATTATAATAAAAAGAAAACGACCCTCCGAAATCGTTACCCTGAAACCTCGAAGAGCCTTAAGCACAACCAAATTTCTCCCCTAAGAAGTCTAAAAACATCGTAAAAGTAACTGCTTGGCCACCCCTGACATTGTCCAATGCCCAGGCGGGTCGCTTTGACCGCAACCCGACACGGGTCGACGTAGACGTACCCATATCGACTAAATATAGGTAATGCAACGCGTGAAATGAACAATTCCACACACAGCTACGCAGAGCGACATACAAAACAAAACAAAAACCAGGAGGGTTCCACTCCGCACTGTAGGTACGCTTGACCGCTTTGCCTATGGCATAGGCAAATTGCATTAAGCTGTCGGCTTGCCGCGCTTATTCGCTCGTCTCCGGCCGTGTCAGTACTGTCAGTGTAATTAAAAATGAATGCCACACAACCCTAGCGTATCGCCGGGAGTAGCGGGGAGAAGGCGGGCGCGGGCGGCGCGTTCCTTTTGACTTGCGCCGCCTGGCGTATGGTGTACGAAGTAATACGAACTTTCTGAGCGTGTAAATAAAGTTGGAATTCGTTTAATCGCGGTCGTAAAAGAGAAGTTTCTGTACGTTATCGTTAGTACCATTATTTATTCTGTGCAAAAACTTTAAAATGCGAACGATACTCCTGCACACACATGACGCGCAGCAGTGTGCGTAGCTTCAACTAACATAGCGTTACCTATACGTGTTAAAATGCTGGTTTCTATACATATTCAAACAACTATCTTAAATTAAAAGCCAACTTTCTACCACTGCTTTTAGCAAAGGTACAGACAGTCAAAGAATTTGATTCATAGGCCACTGTAGAACTTTTTCACAAGAAACGTCAAAACGATTTCTGAATATTTATTTATTTATAACTATTCAAAAATTGCTATATGTGTACCTTTAATGTTTGAGGAGTTCCCGCAACTCGTCATGAATTCTAGCATCAGAATTGATATTTGATAAAAATGGGACCCACCTGAAAATACTCGTATATTCTCTAAGAAAACAGTTGAACAAAATTGGAGTTCTGAAGTTTTAAACGTTTAAAAAAATACAACCAAATTGAGAATCCTTTTTTTTAAGTTTTTATAAACGAATGGTTTCACTTACCAACAGTTAAGTAAAAATTGTGTCATTTTTTGAAAGAGAAGCATTATAATACATATTCCTTTCGAGGTATAGATAATTTCTCTCATTTCCCTCTTTAAGGGGCTTTCTAATTTAGTCTATACTTCTTAGTATTTACATTAAGAATTAAGAGAAGTTAAGCCCCTAAAGCAAGCCTACAGCAAGTAAAATAAATCCCCAGACTAGGTTAATTAAATGCTGCAAACAGATAAATCAGAGCAATGTTTTATTCCCCATTCGATTTCAGTAGATCTTGCTGTTGAAATGTTAAGCATCTTCAGGGGGGCGTCCTACGCCAGTTCCCATACAAACGACTAATATAGTTGCAGGCAAACAACTTGAGCAGAATTATGTATGTTTGCGCATACACATTTGTACTAGAAACGGCTACTGCGCAGTCAAGGTCAATGCTCATGTTGTTTGCCGGGAACTGTAATAGCAAGATTTATAGAAAAATCGGTTGGAGTGTCTGCCACCTCATTGAGTTTCTTGCTGGTATCTTCTTACCACAGGTTTTTTCAGAACCGGTGGTAAATTTAATGACATTCATAAGTGCTTGCTGTAAGCCTAATCTAAATAAAGATATTTTGACCTTGACTTTGACTTTTATGATTGTGAACTGTACCACACTGCTTACAATATGACGTACCAATGAGAAAGGAAGTTGACGGAGCCCCGCTTTGCGAGGCTCCTGTTTTTCGCTCTGAGGTAATAAAAAGTAACTAACAAACCTACCCTACCCTTCCCACGGTCAAACTATCGAAATTTTGTTTATTCTAAGTAGTATAGTACAGTTACAATTTATCGACTGTTTACAAGTCTCGATAGATTAATTAAAATCTAACAGCGGTTACAACATATTATAATGTGACTGACTTAGTAAAGCAAGGGCCTGAAAAAAGAAATATATTTTTTCACCGCCTTTAAAGCTGTCGCGAATAGGTTTAATAGTTTTAAGGCTTTAGTTATTGCCGAATACTTTAATATTAAGATAAATGGATAAAACCAGTTCATAAAATGACGTTTGTGTGTTTGCGGTATCTGGCAACAATGCCAGCAGTGAATGCGTCAGCCATTATTAATTAGTTAGTTGTTAGTCCGAAGTAGTAGTAGTCCATTACCTTGTGACACAAATAAATCAAAACTTTCCCACCGTTTGTAGGTCTAACCTGCTTCGTATAAACTCTTAAAGTAATTTGTATGACCCCTAATAAATCTTGAAGGCAATCCAAACACAAAATGAAGGCAGTTAGCACGCTATAAATTTAATTTTAGATAAGTTTAATGAACAGCGAAATTTCATGGGCCAGCACAATACAAACTGTTTGTTCAGTTTCGAATATAAAGCGGTTATTATAATTATCTCTTGGGATCTTAACAAGGAACTAAAATTGAGTGTTCTGCAGCAAGACTGTCTTTTCCGTATGGCGATAACCTTTAAAAGTTACATTACTACAAGTAGTTTTTATTAAATACTAGCTTTTGCCCCCAAGTTAAGACGAAGAATTTGGCAAGCATTTAGGTTTCCCGGCTTCTAAGGCATTAAATCAAATGAGCGATATTTAATCCCCTGTCAAACCACAGGTTCTGCATGACTATTCCCTTTGTTTCCACCCTATCAAACACAGCACAACGGCTAAGTAGAAAGAACTCGCCGGCACAGCAAACATGTCAGTAACATCTACAGCTGGAACAATA
This sequence comes from Ditula angustiorana, assembly GCA_963691745.1. Lineage (NCBI taxonomy): Eukaryota > Metazoa > Arthropoda > Insecta > Lepidoptera > Tortricidae > Ditula > Ditula angustiorana. The sequence goes on from OY829495.1 coordinate 7,472,901, forward strand.
GTTCTGTTGCAGGCTTTGTGAACAGAACAATGCTTGTACTAGAAGTCTGGAAACTTGAGCGTTCAAGTTTGAAATGTTTGCGATACATCTTCGATTCGAGTTGGGAATTAGAAACGTCGATTGAAGTAGAGAAGTCAAACATGAATGGTTTTGTCGCTGATGGATGAGCAGGTATAAATTAGAAATGTTTCAAGTAAACGGATAAGTATCCGTACTGTAAAGTTACTATGTTGTCAGAAAAATACGATAGAGTCTCTAGTTTTAAAAAGTTTTTGTGAAGCAAATAACAGAACTTTTGAAACTGAAGTTTAGAAGTATTATGCGTGCAGAAAAAAGTTTTGAATCACGTAGTCGGGTAATTGGGTAAGAGAGCAAGACCGCCGGTTAAATAACTGACTAAATAAATAAATAAATATCTCGGGACAATTTACACCAATTGACCTAGTCCCAAACTAAGCAAAGCTTGTACTATGGATACTAGACAACGGATAAACATACATATATAGATAAATACATACTTAAATACAAATAACATCCATGACTCAGGTACAAACATTCATATTCGTCACACAAATATTTGCCCATACCAGGATTTGAACCCGGGACCTCTTGCACAGTAGGCAGACACATGTGCCACTGTGCCATACAGGTCGTCAAAACTAAGACTAAGAGGATTTCCATCGTAGCTCTTTATGTTTGTAACAAATCTACGGTTTCCTTTGTGTTGTGGGTGTCTATGAACGGTGGTGATCACCCTCCATCTGGTGACTACCTTGCTCGATTGCCTTTCTATAATTATAAAACAAAATCCTTTGTTCATTTGTTATTATACGTTGATGATTTCATACTAACCTGATGCCTCCTCTCTTGGTGTCATAGTTGAGGAGTCTGGAGCCATGCTTCCAGTTGACCTGCCTGGCGGGCTGGGGCACCTCACTGACCACGCACCGGAGCTCAATGATGGAGCCCTCTTTGTAGAACTTGTCTTGTAGCGGACGGCCTCTTTCATCAATGATCTCCACTTTGGGTACTGGGGACAACAGTTTGTTTTATAATAAACTGGCGACTCGTCTGGTTTTCATACGGGTACAATTTGCATGTAGAAAATTATTTCTACATGCAAATTGTAAACCTTCTAAACCACGCACCGAATATGATAAGGCTTTTATTATTAAATAAAAGCCTTATCATATTCGGTGCGTGGTTTAGAAGGAGTACAGCTATTGCCGTCGCTCTGCCGCTATCCGATCCGGATAGTGACTTTGTTTAACACTTTTTTGTAAAGATCCACAGCAACACTGATCCCAGTTCCTGGTTGCAGTATAAATACGGCCACTCCACTGGAGTTATAAAATACTCTCATAGAGTATTGACGTTAAATACGGATGGGGAACCTAAACTTCGGCTGTAGACATGCGATTCTCTAAGGATTGTTGGTTCCCTTGGGCAGCGGTTATCACTTTCCATCAAGCGACCCCTTAATCGTTTTCCTCCCTTTTTCATACAAAAGGTGTTAAAATTACATACAAATAACTACCCGCGCTATCATCATTTGATGTTAAAACTTAATCAGAATTAAGAAATCAAGTATAGTTTAAAGATTTAATTGTCTGCTTCGTCATTAAAATCTAGAGAACAAACATTTGTTTTAAGAGGCATATCCGCCACTCGTCGACTTGATTTTGGCTATTCTTACTCAAGTGTGGCCAAAACGGAGGGTTATTATTATTTCTATCTTATTTTGCGTATAAAAATATTTTACTAGGGCTTTTTAAAGGTCTGGTTTAGCTGAAAGAGGAGGAGTTGGGACGCCATTAATCACACAAAAATGGCCACTTGTAGATACCCTACGGTGACAAGAATGGTATGCACTTCACCTAAAAACAATATCTGCAAATGATTCAAAAGCAGCTAAAAATTCCACACCTAGAAATTAATTTTGATATGAAAATGCTTATGAATTCAGACTTTTATTTATTCAACAAAATTACGTCGAAATTTGTGACGCGATAGCTTTGTGAATTGACCGAAAGGAAATCAGCGATTCAATTGAAACAGCACACTCTCTTAAAATACTAGCAAGTTATCGTTCAAACGGTATTTGCAATAATCGTAATTGCAATAATCAAAGCATGGCTGTCATATCTAAAACAAGTTAAAGTTAAAGTCCCGATAGACGTTTAAGTAATTCATTTTCCTCAAACAAATAAATGTATGCTTCTTAAAGTTAATAGCTTTCTCAATAAGCTAATGTTTAAGTGCTTCGACACACAGAGGGACGTGTAAACGGGATCCCAACCAGGATTATGCCAGCCTTAATAGTCCACCGACCTTGGCATGGCGAGTTAGAGCGCAAATATGGACTGTTTGCTCTAAGGTTCGTTGATATTCGAGTGGTTTTGAAAGAGGTTTTAATTTTGATAGCAGGATTTGAATTTAGGTCAAATGATTCAGAGTATTAAGTATGTTGGAAAGGAAATTTTCCATGGGAGTGTTGTAGGATACCCTAATGCTAATATTATAGATGTGAAAGTAGCTGAATTTCATAGCGTACCACTCGAAAAAACATTAGTGCTCCGCAAATAAAAAGGAAAAAATGCATGATTTGTGGTAAATCTTGCTAATGTTTTATTTAAGGTTGGGTAACGGCTTCTATTCTACTCAAAACAAGTCTTTATTTTCAGCAATTCTATTACTTATATTTCGAGAATTAATCAGGTTTTCTTTTCGATTGGGTCAAATGATCTGAAACTCGTACAGGTAAGTTTTACTGTTTTTTGTTTATATGAAAGGACGAGTAAGGAAACATACACATCTACATCTATTCAGTGCGAGGTAGAAAGATAATAGGAAAATCAAAATTAAACTGATGATGCTGAAAAATAAATGCGCTAGTTTTCTTTTGCATTTACGTCATACATAATATAAAGTCACGCCTGTTTTTCGGAGGGTTAGGCAGACACCACGGATTTCCATTTGCTAAGATCCTGACATACAAGTTTTGCTTTACTTATTCTCATAACACGTTACATGCAACAACGTATACAAGACAAATTTTAATCTGAGTTTGAGACAGATAGATCATTTCTTGGACTAAAACATTCCATACTTTAAAAATGCAATTCTTATGTTTTGCTGAAATTTTATCTTTCTAATGCTTGAATTAACAATAAAAATTGTTTTAGAGGAAGGCATTGAGGAACACGAAACATCAATAATCAAACCAAAATCATTTACACTTTGAATTGTAATAATCTCATGGATCGAGTGAGATATGCAAAATTTTGCAAATGTAATACAAATTTACCGGTATCGTAATTATGCAGCAGAAAATACTGAAGTGGATATTGCCTCTCGAAAAGAGCCTTTTTATATCTGTATGTATCTCCATCCTCGGACATTTTGGCAACGCATATAATGTTGAGCTTGGCACAGTATCGCGGGAACATAATAAGAGATATATGACGCAAAGTATCGTTTTCTCATGCATGCAAATGATCTCGTAACGTTGATATAAAATATGCAACTATTATGCCACGACGCCGGCGGTTTTTTCTAGAGGGTATCGACTTTATAATACAAGTTGTGTTTCAGAATTCTTGTGGTTGTATTCGACGTTAAAATAGTAATTTGCTGGAGTTTATATTTATTGTTTCATTGGCCCTAACATGACTGGGCAAGTTTAGTTTATCTCTATCTACGTCCCTTTCTTATGACATTAGTTAGACAGAGACACAGGGAGGAGTTAAACTAAACCTGGGCTGTCATGTTAGGGACGCAGGAGTGCCATTTTTGAATCTCACCGGGTGACTAAAGCTCGACGAAATTTGGCCATTTTGATGGGCAAGAAACTCGATCTGTTACAGCCTTTGAATTTACTGTTAATACAATTTAAGTCTTTTTTGTTCACGACTGCTGCAATCTTGAGAACGGTGTATCAACGAAACTACCAAGTAGGAAACTTAATTTAGCATTGAGCTGGACCCAAATTCATAAACGAGACAGGCGACAGGCGACAATGACAATTCGCCGAACATTACTGTGTCGACAAGTCTATAGACTTAAAGACTAGCATCATAGTGAGCTAGCAATGTATACGAAATTGTCACTGTCACTTGTCGCTTTTCGCGTTTATGAAATTGGGCCCTGGTCACATCTTGTCGTAGGATCTACAACCATGACCAAAAGTATTTGATATAAAAAAAGCATTGCAGCGCATGTAAGCTACAGGTAATAAAGAAGCAAATCTTACTTTATCTTTTTCTACCTTCACTATCATTTGTTAACATATTTTTTTTATTATTATCTAGTCATGGACATCTGTATTTGACATTCTCTAAGCTTATTTCTAGACTTTATATATTTATGTTATATTTTTTCCCAATTTAATTTTTGTTTTGTTATTTTAATTACCTTGACGATCTTTTTGTGAATCCTGTATGATTTTGACTTAAAATGTATAGCAATTTTTAATACCATGAAAAAATATCTATTTATCTATTCACTAAACATTTATTTAGTAAGAAACTGTTTACCAGTTTAGTTTTATTAGTGCAAATAAATAAGTTAATGTCTATATCAACACCAACGTTTAATGGCCGTAAAACCGACTAATAGGGGAATATAATAATAAGCTTACCAATGTCCAGTCAGTATTAATTTATTTATCACATACATATCACCATTAGAAAATACTTGATGCAACTAACAACTAAACATTCATTTTTTATAAAAACAAAAGCAATACAAAAACATTAATAGACAAAACCGTAGAAAAAGGTAAAATACATACAAAAAGAAGGTCTGTCGCCAACACCACCCCCCGGTGCAGAGCACCAGTCTGTTAGGAAGCGGCAGCTAAGGTGTTGTTCGCCTATCTTGCTCTAAAAGCAAAGGCACCACTTTGCGCACTGGCCTTTTCATAATCCCTTTGCACGTAATTATCTCCACTACTCGAACTGTTCCATCTGGCCCAGTAAACAACTTTGAAATTCGTCCTCTTGGCCAGGTTCCTCGCGGCAACGATTGGTCCACTATGAGGACCGGGTCACCCACTTGAAATGGAAGTCGAGAAACACCTGTTGATCTGGGGACTAATGAAGGGAGATATTCTTTTATCCACCGGGCCCAAAATATCTCTGCCAAGCGGAGCGCCTTTCTGTAATCATCACGGCTAAGTAGGTCGGTGTCGGTGAAAGAATTTGCTGCTTCTGTTGACGGAGTGCCCAAAAGGAAATGAAATGGTGTTATAGCCTGGAGCGTGTCTGCATCAACTGGAACATGTGTAAGAGGTCTTGAGTTGACAATCGCCTCCGCCTCCAGCAACAAAGTCGCCAGCAATTCCTCCTTAGGGGCCTTTCCGACGACGGCTGCCGATAAAGCCAACTTCACTGAACGGACCAGGCGCTCCCAGGAGCCTCCCATCGACGGCGCTGCAGGGGGAATGAATGCCCACTCAATTTTGAAGCCCGCAGCAAAGTCAAAGACCTGAGATAGTTGATTGGCGGCGCCGACAAAAGCCGTTCCATTGTCGGACACAATCCGCACTGGGCACCCCCGACGAGCAATAAACCGGCGTAGCACCATGATTGCCGCATCCGCTGAGAGGGATCCCACGATGTCTAAGTGAACAGCCCTGGTGGTAAGACACGTAAAAAGAGCCACCCAACGCTTTTCCCGTCTGCGTCCGATTGCAACTTCAAGTGGACCAAAGTAATCGAGGCCAGTGAAAGAAAATGGTCGCTTATGGTGGGCTAACCTATCTTCAGGAAGGTCACCAAACCTAGGCACAGACGGAAGAAGCTTTTTTACTCTGCAAAACCTGCATTGCTTGGCAACAGACTTAACACTGGGGCGTAAGGCCAAGATATAAAACCTCCCGCGCAGGAAGTTAACCACGGTCTCTGTATTACCGTGGCCAAATTTTGTGTGATAGTGGTCTATAAGTAGCCTTACGACTGGGTGTCGACCGTCCAGTACGATGGGGTTGACGTCCTGCGCGGGTGCCTCTGAAACAGCGGCAATTCTACCATACAGGCGCATCAGGCCGTCCTCTCCTAACTTCAAAGTGAAGTTCTTAAGCTTTCCTTGGTTGGTTGGAGGAAGACCTGCTGTAAGCCTCGTGAATTCCTCGTGAAAAGAATCCAATTGAGATTTTAATAATAGATGCCTTTCAGCCTCCACGATTTCTTGCGATGACAGCGGTTCTAAAACTCCGGAAGAAACCCTGGAGGTAGCACTTGGTAATTCCGAATTTGAAGGCTTAATCAATGAAAGTCGAAAAAGTTTAGCACAATAATGTGCGCGAGCAGTGGCTCTGACCAAGCGAATCCATTTACAAAAGTGCGATGGATCTGCGACTACGGCAGATGGTAACCGCGGTCGCTCTACCAGAAGTAGCGTCAACGAGTGCTCGGGTTTCATTTCCTCGAGTACGGGCGGAACGGTAGCTGAAGGCTCACGTGGCCATTCGTCGGGATGGGAAAAGAGAAATGTTGGACCTTTAAACCATCGAGACGATGAAGAGAGGGGACATTGGCCTCGAGTGGCGTCATCCGCGACGTTAAGAGCAGATGGTACGTAACGCCAATCAGCCACGTCTGTCGTTTCTAATATTTCACCCACTCGATGGGCCACAAATGGTTTAAAAGTTCGGGCATCGCTGCGCAACCATTTTAAGACTGTGAGAGAGTCTGTCCAGAAGTAAACTTTTGATGCAGTTATGCGATGTGCCTCCAATATGTAGGTTGCGAAGCGAGCCGCCATCAGAGCCGCCTGTAACTCCAATCGAGGAATAGACGCAGGTTTTAACGGGGATAAACGCGCCTTTCCACCTATAAGAGCTAATTCAACCGAGCCGTCCTCACAAACAAAACGCCAAAAGGCCACACAAGCATATGCTAACTCACTAGCATCGGCTAGGACATGGAGCTGACTTTCCCGTTTTGGTTTAGTTAGGTAACAACGTGGTATGGTGATGCTCGCGGAAACATCGGCTAAACTCGCGAACCAACCCTGCCATTTTGTTTTTGCCGAACTAGGCAGCTCTTCGTCCCAGTCTATACCCATTCGCCACGTTTCTTGAAAAAGAATTCGACCCGCAATTACTACGGGCATCAAAAAGCCAAGAGGGTCGTAAACACGCATAAGGTGGGAAAGTACCATCCTCTTGGTGAATTTGAGAGGAAGGTCGGAAGATTTTCTAAAACTAAGGGAGTCATCGTTGATATTCCAGGCCACCCCCAAAATTCGTATTTGCGAAGGAGATAGCGGACCGAGACCCACCTCGGAGGCGTTGACGGCAATTGCTTCAGGCTTCAATAAAGACAGAGCCGCAGGGTCATTAGAGACCCATGATCGCATCTCTAAACAGGCTGCCTTGTGAATAGCAACAATATCGGCCGCCAAGCGAGCAGCATGCTCAGGACTGTCAACGCTTCCGAGGTAGTCGTCCATATAATGATCATTTATAATAGCCTCGACTGCCTCCGGAAACTTATCTTTGTGCTCCAAAGCGTTTTTATCTTTTAAAAAGATCGCGGTGCACGGACTGGAGGTGGCACCGAAGATCATCGAGGACATTCTATATTCCTGTAACGGTAAGGATGGATCAGTCCGCCAGAGAAACCTTTGTGCGTCCCTGTCCTGCTCTCTAATTTTGGTTTGCGGAAACATCTCTCGTATGTCACCGTTTAGTGCTATCTTTCCTTCCCGAAAACGCATAAGAATTGCCAATAAAGGTTGTAAAAGATCAGGACCGGGAAGCAAAAGAGAGTTTAAGCTGGTTCCAGAACACCTAGCAGCAGCGTCATGTACTAACCTCAACTTTTGTTTTTGAGGGTGGTACACGCCGAAATGAGGTAAGTACCACAAAATGTTACCCAAGGACGCTTTGCTGGTACAAAGTTCAGCATAGTTCTTTTCTACCATTCCGTCAATATACTGACGGTATGCATTCGCGTAGATTTCATCTTTCTTAAACTTTCTCTCTAAACTGAGAAATCTAGACAGAGCCAAGTTATAACTGTTAGGAATAGTCTTGATATCTGCTCGCCAAAGTAAACCCGTTTCAAATTGTCCTGAGGGTAGCCGCCGAGTAGTCTGTTCGAGTATTTTCAGAGCTCGCTCATCATTTACGCTGTGGATGTCCTTCTTTGTGATTCCAATTGCATCAAGGCGGTAATGGTCTTTTATTAAGGACTCTAATTCCACCACTGAGCTATGATGAACGAATTCCGTAGGTTTACTAGAAAGTTTTCCAAATACTGTCCATCCTAAGGCGGTCTCAACTGCAGCAGGCTGACCACGAAGACCCCGTCTAATGCTATACGGTAAAGATAGATGCCAATTGTCTATACCAATTAGTAACATGGGCTTAGCATCCTCGTAAGTCAGCTCACTGACCAAATCCTGAAGGTGGGGAAATTTCGTCAAATCCCCGGTGCGTGCAGTTTGGCACGTAATACCCAAATTGGGGACAGAACGAACCCCCTTTAAGAGAAAACTTTCTACAGAGTTTTTACCTTTTATATTCAGATCGACGTAATTCACTTCTGACTTCTTTGAGAGCCCTCCTATGCAGTTAACTTGGATGAAACCTTTTGGACCTTGTGCGCCAACTGCTTCAGCGACCGACTGGTCTATCAGAGTGACAGTGGAGCCATCATCAAGCAAAGCGTAAATATTCATCTCCCCTTTTGGGCCTGATACTGTCACTGGGACTACCTTCAATAACGACTGAAGAGAAGATGATGACGCCGTTGGCTCTGCATGGTCTCCGTTTGTGTGAGCCACTACCACTCGGTCGGCTTCAGGCTCAGGTGCGGTGTAATTTACGGTATTAGATGGTTCAATGTGAAGCAGCGTGTGATGACCACCGATTTTGCAGCCTTTTACATCGCAGTTAGTCTTGCAACGACGATAGAAGTGGCCACCCCTTTTTAAACATTTATGGCATACTTTGTTTTCTTTTGCCCAGTGCCATCTATCATCCACCTGCAAAGACAAAAACTTATCACATTTGACAACATAATGTCCAGATTTCAGACAGTACCGACAAAACTCGATAGATGGTGCTGCCGTTCCAGGTTTAGCAATATACGCTGCTTGCCTTTTAGATGGCAACACTGTCGGTTTTGCAGCAATTTTCTTCTGTGGGACGTGGTTTAAAAAGGTTGCATAACAATCCTTATCGGTGACGTCTGCCTGCTCTATGGTTGCGGCCTCTACCGTTGCATGCGTCCGAGCTCTGTCTATGACTTTTGGACGTGAACCGTCATCGACAAGCCCAAATCTCAAATGAACCCGTGATTGATGCGTGAGAAAGTCAGAAAGAAGTTCTAACTTAAATTTAGACACATTATCGATAGAATTCGTAAATGCATAATCAACCCACTTCTCACGCAACAGAGGGGTTAATTTGGATAGCACGCTGTGCAACAGCTCTGGCGAGGCAAGGAACTCGATCGAGTTTAACATTTTAATTGTATGAACGCAGTTGCGTACCGTACAAGCAAGCTGATGAAGCTCCTTGCCACCATCCAAACATGCTGGCAGCTTGGCCATGGCCTTCACTTCCGATACCAAATGGCGTATGAGAAGCTCAGGCTGCCCAAACTGCTCTTGAAGAGCCGCCATGATCTCGTTTGGATCTTGAGAAAGAGCCAAGAGTGTAACGACAGAGTCACGCGCGGCCCCTCTGAGAGCATTATTAAGACGGCCTACATTTTCCGTTGGCGAGAAAGAGTTTTTCGAATTTATAAAGCATGATCTAAATGTTAACCAGTGAGTAGGCGAACCGGAAAATATAGGCAAAGTAACATCTCTTACCTTACCACTGCCGCGGGCGAGATCGGTTATGACCTCAGCCAGTTTCTGCAGGTCACTAGAAGGTTTAGGTGTTGTGTTAAATACCTGCGCATTATTATTATTATTTGTAAATATCTTAGCGTCATGTGTACCTAATAGGTGTGTAGTTGTACAAGTGTCGTAGACATTAGGTGGGGCAGGCTGCAGCGCCGATGGCGCGGAGGGCAGCCAAGTGGCCTGACCCATAGCCTCCTTTGTAACGCAGCTACCTGGTTGCATCCATACGTAACCATGGTCTTCTTTTGCGTTCGGTTCTAATACGCACGTAGCAGAAGGCGGGTGTTCACGCGTTGGAAGTACGGCGGCACCCGTTGTGAAAGGCGCGCGCTCGTCACAGTACGCGAGCGATGCAGGCGCGGCAAGAGGCGCGGGCTCGCGTGCTGGATGTGCGGCGGCGCCGTAAGGCGCACGCTCGCCGCAGGGCGCAAGCGGTGCCGGCGCGGCATAAGGCGCGGGCTCGCGCACTAGAAGTGCGGCGGCGCTGTAAGGCGCATGCTCGCCGCAAGTCGTAAGTATTGACGGTATCTCAAAAGGCGCAGGCTCGCGCGCTGGAAGTGCGACGGCACCGTAAGGCGCACGCTCGCCACAGGGCGCAAGAAGAGGCGCGGGCTCGCGCACTGGAAGTGAGGCGGCGCCGTAAGGCGCACGCTCGCCGCAGGGCGCGAGTGTAGACAGCGAGGCAAAAAGCATGGGCTCGCGCGCTGGAATTGCGGCGGCGCCGTAAGGCGCACGCTCGCCGCAAGGCGCAAGTGTCGACGGCGTCTCAAAAGGCGCGGGCTCGCGCACTGGAAGTGCGGCGGCACCGTAAGGCGCACGCTCGCCGCAGGGCGCGAGCAATGCCGGCGCGACAAGAGGCGCGGGCTCGCGCACTGGAAGTGCGGCGGCGCCATAAGGCGCACGCTCCCCGTAGGGCGCGAGCGATGCCGGCGCGACAAGAGGCGCGGGCTCGCGCACTGGAAGTGTGGCGGCGCCATAAGGCGCACGCTCGCCGCAGGGCGCGAGCGATGCCGGCGCGACAAGAGGCGCGGGCTCGCACCCTGGAAGTGCGGCGGCGCCATAAGGCGCACGCTCGCCGCAGGGCGCGAGCGATGCCGGCGCGACAAGAGGCGCGGGCTCGCGCACTGGAAGCGCGGCGGCGCCATAACGCTCGCCGCAGGGCGCGAGCGATGCCGGCGCGACAAGAGGCGCGGGCTCGCACCCTGGAAGTGCGGCGGCGCTGTAAGGCGCACGCTCGCCGCAGGGCGCGAGTGTTGGCGACACGCCAAAAGGAGCGGGCGATACCTGTTGACTTAACGGTTGGTTAGGCGTAGCGGTGTTTGTCACCCACTTATGTACCATCGAGCTTTTAAACGACGACTGTTGGCTGGCGGATTCATCGAGAGCTGCTAAGTCAGCCTCCAGCTCCATGTTAGCGACAATACGTTCACGCTCTGCCGCCGCACGCTCGCGCTCCGCGGCCGCACGCTCGCGCTCCGCCTCTAGGTCCGCTACGCGGCGCGCGTGTAACGCTTTCACCGCAAGTCGCTGAGCCTGCAGTGACGCCGATGAGCGTTGCGAGCCCTTGCTGGACAGCTGTTTAGGTGGCTGGGCTTGTTCACCGGAGGGTGATGGAACGTTTTGATCCTCCGGGGTAGTAGAAGCCGCCTTCATGGCTCTGGTTAAAACCATTTTTGCAAAATTTGCAAATGATGAAATTTTGATTTGTTTTTTATCGAAACTGGTTGAAATTAATGGGAGAAGGACCAATAAAACCGACTAATAGGGGAATATAATAATAAGCTTACCAATGTCCAGTCAGTATTAATTTATTTATCACATACATATCACCATTAGAAAATACTTGATGCAACTAACAACTAAACATTCATTTTTTATAAAAACAAAAGCAATACAAAAACATTAATAGACAAAACCGTAGAAAAAGGTAAAATACATACAAAAAGAAGGTCTGTCGCCAACAGGCCGAATAAGGTGAAAATGTGAGAGTTTCAGCTATTTATTCTTATAATGACCTGCCTTAAAACTTCTCCAATTTTCCACAAGTAATAACTTTATTAAGGGTCTTAGAGCAAAAGGCTGTAACCCCACTTTCTTTGTTTACGCATCGCCGCAAAGCTATCCGAAACTAGTAAAGCTGCGCTCGTATAAAATACAGTTATGGTGTTTGTACCAAATACGAAGGAAAAAGGTTGCGATAAACGTAAAAGTAAACGATATAAGATCGTTTTGTCGTGATAACAAATTTATTTGCAAAACAGTGAGTGAAATGGCCAGTGGCGGTAGAGAGTGTGTGAGTTTGTTGTGAATTATTCGGTGCTGAAGGCGAACTTATTTCACTACTGTCGCAAATACTATACTATAGTCGACCAAGAAATTGCTTGACCACTTTTCGACATTACAAAGAGATAAAGTCCAAAAGTGGTTAAGTAATTACTTGGTCGACTATACATGATATACTGAACAAGGGTGAAGGTTAATTTACTCAATTCCGTATATCCAAATTGGACGGTTGATTTCTATCGCATCACGAATTCGCGTTAGTTTTACAAAGCGAAAATTTTCGGTATTGTACTCGTACAAAATTAGAATAAAATAGAATAGTGAAGCAATAATTAGTAAATATAGCAATTTTTTTATGAATTTTTACCATAATACTGGTGGCAACTACTTTTTATCCGAGTGCCGCCAGAAGAGAGAGTTAAATAATAATTAAAAAAATATTGACTTAGGTATTTTTTAGATATGAAAGTGCAACAGCGATTTCTTGCTATTTACCCGACTACGGTGAAGCCAAAAAGGAGAGTTATAACTGTAGCAATGTATGTGTTTAAATTTGGATTTAAAATGCACATAAATTAATATCACTCGGGTAAAAGGTTGCATTCAATATAAGTTTACTGAAAACCAACCAAATAAATATTTTTCTTTGGTTTGGTAATACCAAAAAAGTTTTATTTTTTCAGTTTATGTTGGTACGTCATGTTACTAGGCGTAGATAGATTTAGAGCTCTTTTGATGATACGAGGCCAGACATAATATCGTTACATTACTATTTAATTAAGCATCCGCATACGATTATCGGTTTTTACGAAAAATATACCTGGATTATCCTAAAAATAAACTAAGTTCTAAACTCATTTTGTATACTTTTCAACTACTTAGACCTTTTTACTAACAAAGATGGGAGTCCTTAAGTTTTAGTTAGCAAAGAGTAATAAAAGAATTATTACAAAACTAGCTGATGCCCACGACTTCGTTCGCGTGGGACGAGTAGCCTATGTCCGTCAGGGATCGTGTAGCTTTTTATCTCTTAAAGAATTTTTGAAATCGGTTCAGTAGTTTCAAAGATTACCCTCTACATACAAAAAAACAAACAAAGTTTTCTTCTTTATTTATCAGTGTAGGTCAATGGGAAGTGATCAGTGCCCATGGGAGCCAGCTGCTCGAAAAGAGTCAACGACCCCTGGGCAAAGACTTATATGAATACACTAGACGCACTGTACAGAACATAAACGTTGTCACGCTGAGTTCCGGTACATGCCAGAACATGGTCTGCAAATATTTTGTTATTAAAAATTTTCATATATTATTTAGTTAAATGTCGTCTGCTTCCTATGCTTACGCACATGAGTTGCGGGCCATGTACCGTAACTCAGTGTGACAATGTCTCTGTTGCAAACAGCGTGTCTAGTGCGGTATTTGCCCCAGAGCTTCTTAATTTCATTAGTCACCATACAAAACGACGAATGAATGATACTCACCAACAACAGTGAGATGCACTCGTCTCACTAGTGGCGGATGCGTCGAGATCTGACACTCGTAGAAGCCCTCATCTCGCTCGCTCACATACTGTATGAGCAGGCGCCAGTCGTTTGGGTGTTCGAACGCGAGAGAGTATCGCGAGTCCGCGGAGTAAGTATGACGACCGAAGGATAGGAGGTGAAGTTCATCGTCACGACGTTTTACCCAGGAAATCTGAAAAGAGATAGAAGTTAAAATTCCTAAATCAATAGCTGAAGGAGTCGAAATTATAAGCAAATCCCTTTGGGCTAACCCAGATGGTCATAGAAATGAGGATCCTTGTGAATAATACGAGGGTTTGGCTGATCTAAACATCTACTGATTGATAACAAAAACCCAAAGGAATAAGATTTATCAAAGTCTACATACAAGGCATCGTCTGTGAAACAAAACGCCATTACATAAGTTCAGACTATCTCATGAATGACCATAGTGTGGATTAGCTGAACTCATAATGACAGGCAAAGTCGCCAAAAGGAGAAAAGTTGGCCGAGGGAATAAAGTTGTGGCCTAAATAATCTCCATGCAGATTTCCGTTTTCAAAGAAAATTAACTACATGGAAAGTATTGAAAATCAAAATAGTTTGAGTTCATCAATTCGGAACAGCAAGGTGTTGTAGTGTAGCAAGGTAACTAGTTACAACTTGTTGATATGGATCTCCGCTAAGTAACGCCTGGATCTGTAGATTGTGTGATGTATCATATAAACATACCCAATAATGACCACCCCTCTAAAGTGACGACTACTCATGTTTCGCTTCTGCTCGAAGTATCACCAAAGTTGTTATAATTTCTGTTATGGTTAGAATATGGGCGCAATACCCTCACGCCATAAGAAACTGAGACATATGGTGCAGCGAATAGCCGCTTTGACAGGGGTGGGAGGTAGGACCTTGTGAAAGGTCCTTTCGGATCGCAACCACCATTAGCTCGCTAATCCAGCCGCTAAGCAGTGCTTGCACTTTTGTGTTCCGGTGTGAAATTCCTGACCTAAGAGGTGTACCGCCTTGTTCTGGGTTGGCAATGTATCTGCAAACTGCTTAGTGTTGCGAGTGTGGTGATCACTTGCCATCATGTTGCCCACTTGTTCGTCTGTTTTATACAAACAAGGAGCCATCAACTCTTTCCTAACTCCAGTTACTTACAGTCTTCTCCCCCAAGTCATGCACCCTGCAGTGTAAGTGCACGCGACTGCCAAGCTGTGCCGTCACGTTGTTGGTGGAAGCATCGTCCTCGAAGATTGGAAGCGGATCCGTCGTGGTGGTGGAGACATCCTCATCATTGTCCTCGTATTCCACTGTGAAGGCTTCATGCCAGAATGGGCCATTGATCACTTTCTTGTCGGGATTGAAATCTGTTGACAACGAAGAGAATAAAATAAATACACAAAGTAAAGGCTTTGAAAGGAATCTTGAAATTACACACGCATGTTAACAATAAAATAACATTATAAACAACGCCTAAACTAATGATTCATAATGAAATGTCAAATCAAAGCAAAATTAATACCTAAATATATTTTTTCCTTAATTCTTGGATTAGAACTAATGAAGGACGACTTGAAAAAGGAAATTATTTATAAGTATGTCAATTTTTCGCGTCGGACGTCCTCGGCGGAGAATTTGGCAATTTTAATGATATTCACAAGTGCTCGTCGGAGACTGAAATTAAATAAAGATAATGGCTTCAACTCCAACGAAATTAAAGTTTGTACGCACAGATTTCCCGGTCTCTTTTTAGTGTCCCGTAACCAAAAAACGCAAAATCTGACAACATTTTTTTTTGTGCGTCTTTGTCATATCCTATGTTTCGTATATGTATATTTTACAAGACTGAATTCTGAAATTGTGGTCAGAAGTGCTTCCATAACAAATATTCGGAGCAATTTTTCTGGTCTAGTAAGAATGATTGTTATTGACAAAGAAAAAGATTTTTTAACTAAACGATGTAATAAATTTGAAATAAAACTAGAAAACGGGTGATATTCAAATTTCAGGTAACTGTTCCAATCATTGCTAGTGGCCCAATAATTGACTAGAAGATCCATAAACATACGACTTAAAACGAGAGACAATGATGCCAACTACTAATAAAAACAATACCTTACGCGTGTCAAGCACTGGAACTGGTTACCTTACGATAATAAAAATGGTTTTAAGTATACGGAAACGGAGTTTTTAAAGGACATACTTTTGTCATCCGCCTTTCTAAAGACCCGGGTCTCTAAGACTCGAGCTCAATATCTCCCGCGCGTGCCTTATAAATCCCACTCCTGAATCTAATGCCCACATATCGGAGTTTCCAATGCTATACTCCCGGTAATCCGCTGCAGAACATAAATCCGTCTTTGATTTCTTTAGATTTAAGATTGAACTTTGCTAAAGGCTGTTTTATTACCTACAAGGCTTTATGTGTCAGTATGTCTTTTACTTTCACAAACGGCATTCTAACGGCATTTAATAACATTAAAATTGTAACTTTGTTATTTTCTTAATAAGAGGTATGTTTTGATGCAACTGATTACTAACTTTGAACTATTTCTGTACAAAAAATGACGTCAACTTGCTTCTTCGTTTTGAGGACATGAAAACAAATTTGAATTGGAGAACACTTTTGCATTTACAATAATTATCATTACCAGACTACTAATATCAAACTTAAAATTAAAACGAATACAGACAATGAAAACATGAACAAAAGTAGCGACGACAAAAAAAAACATATTAATGACATGAAACATACGAGACGTGAAGCCTTACTTTCTGTATGGTTCCTTAATCCTTTACATGTATTATTATTATTAAACCCCTAATAAACCAAAACAGCAAGCTCGTCCAATATATATAATAACTTACGTACATCGTTACCTCAATATTGTAGTAACCAAAAAACTTGCGGTGAGGAAAAACATCTTGGGGAAATCTGACATTCTAGTATGATGTTATTGGTCTGGTTTCTAAATCATAGAGTTTGCGGAAATCAGATAGCAGTCGCTCAAATGTAACGACCCTGTCTTTAAGATTTCGCGGGTGGTAGGGCCTTGTGCAAGGTCTGTCCGGATCGCTACCACCATCTTGTTCGCTAATCCTGCCGTTGTGCCGATGTGTTCCGGCGTGGAGAGCAAGCAGCCGGTGCAATTACTGGCACATATGGTATTCCATCTTAGCCCTTTGGGTTGGCAACGCATCTGCAATCTCTTTACTGTTGCGGGTGTCTATAGACGGTGGTGATCACTTACCATCAGGTGACCCACTTGCTTGTTTTCCTTCCTATTTCATAAATAAAATAAAATAAAATAGATCATAGCACGGAATAAGCAATGGAACAAGAACAGAAGTTTTACTTCGAACAAAAATGACGTTCAGGTATAAGAAACATCCAACTTTATGCCTCTCTGTCTATCTGTTACCCAATCGCGTCGGCCCCAGTCCAGTGGTGCGCCGAAATTCTTGTAGCTCCGCGAAGTAATCCGCGGATGATCATAGTCGAAAGAGTAAACCGATTATGATACGGGAAGTGGTTGGAGGATGATGATTGCTACCTGGTATCTGCGGTGCGATGACACACAGAGTCCTCGTCAGCAGCGAGCTGAACACCAGCAGCCCGGCCGGCGTCATGTTGTCAGCCCCGCGACTCCATAGACTCATCTGTCCAGCCCTCGGTCCTGGAACAAAGTCGGAACATTATTAATACAGTCACTCCCTTCACATGTTTCATGTCATTACTGCTAACGAGATGATGTCATTCGAATGTCCTGGAGTACATAATTATAATGTATGCCACTGGACTTGGGACGTTTTAATTACATGTACTTATTGATTTCTATAAATTCGATAAGTTCGAGAGACTACCTAGAGTTGAAGTAGAATTGAGGCTAAGGCTGACTGTGCACCAGAGCTGTGCAAGAAATTAAACAATGAACGTCCTGGAAAGAAAGAATTAAAATAATCGCTTCTGGCGTCGCAAAGACCAGTATTCCTATTGGTATCTTGCTTATAAGCCAGTCCAAAGTCATATTATAGGCAACGCAACCAGAGTTAGGTCACTGCTGCTTGCCAAGTGTGTACCGGAGAGTTCGGTTAGAATTTTCAAATGTTTATTTTGTCTTGTATGGCGCTGTATACTTATATGTGTAATTATTTATAACATTATCCGGACTTAAGCGCGATAGAAATATATTGTTGATTTACCTCGACGTTTCGGCCATGTTTCAATGGCCGTGGTCACGAGTAGACTACCCCGATAATGTTATAAATATGTGTGAAAGTCGCGAAAGTTTAAAACAATTTATATGTGTAATTGTTGACCTTAAGGGTCTATTTACACGGAGCCTGTTCTCGTATGCGAGTTTCATTACATTGCGCAGCTCGTTCAATCGAACGATCACATCATACCTCATAAAAGGGATTTCGTCTGAATGTTTTGGAGCATTTGGAAATAGTTAGGTACAACAACGCGGGATCCATTGTCAATGAACAGGTTAATTTTCCTTCTTCTCCTTTATTGCGGGTATGCTTAAATTCTGTCTTTAACAATGGGGGTAGCTGAGATTGAGATAAATTATGTGGGTAGTTTGTGATAATATACGGGGGTACTTTTGTTTTATTTTTAAATTTTGAGGGTAGGCTTTGAGAAAAATAATAAGGGTAGTTGTGCAAAAATGTTGGCGGTAGGCGGGATTAAAGAAAAATGTTTTAGTTTGTCAGTACACCATTCGTTCAAGTAGCGAACGGTCGTACTGTTTCTTTGATCTTGATGATGCCTCGTATAGAGGCGAAACGCGCGTCGATCGTGTAGTTTTAGTGTTTAGTGGTGGTGGTGTGTAGTTGAGTCTGTGTGATATATGTTGTTTCGTGTGGAAGCGGAGGAGGGTGAGTTTTTGCATGAACATATATGTGTCGCACAGACGCAGCTATTTTGCACGAGCCCGGCACTGGTTTCGCGGAGTAGCAAGGTAATTTGTTCCAGTTTGTTTACATCATACCTCGGTAGCCCGCAATGTAATGCAACTCGCATACGAGAACTCTTGTCGTGTAAATGGCCCTTATCTCTCGTTACGTTACCTGTAACAGTGGCACTATTAGTGGCAATCGTTTTGATGTCTACTTATGTAAAACATTTAAGCCTTGTGATTAGTGAACTTGACTGCGAAGAGGTTTTGTATTCGAATCACGATAGTGGCAAACATTTGTATGAAGATTCATGGACTAACATGGATTCATATGTACTTACAACCCTCCTGGCTTCTCGCGGGTACAATTAAGATACATAGAGACCTTCTATGAAAACATCTCTTAACAGTGAAAGCCATAATAAAAATCCGTTGCGTGGTTTAAAAAGGAGTAGGCGGCCAAAAGTACACAGAGGCGGTAGCGACTTTATTTTATACTACGTAAAGATTTATTTAAGTATGTTCTATTTGAGTATGTGTAACAGTTGTCTAGTATAAGAAGCACAGGTATCTATATATGTTTCTTAATTTAGGCCTAAGTCAATTATTGGTGTGAATTGTTCCAAGAAACTAAGACTAAATTAGCTCAAAGTCGTCTTTTGACAGCTTGATTTGATATCTGGTGCTAAACTTTCGTACCTACAAAGTTTCGGTAGGTAATGGCACTTTTACTAGAACGATTCATATCGGAACGGAACTTTGGCAATGTATATTCAGTTTCACAATAATTCGTACCGTAATAACTGTACCTTTAACAAAAAGTGGCTACTTTGATAGTATCAAAATTATGTCCAAACCTGTGTTCTTTTGAAGGAAAGAAATTAAAAGATTGTTTTTAAACTATTTAACACAACACGAGCAGAGTATAAATAATAAAAACATTGCGTTGAACAGAATCAAAAAGAGCCCCCACTCAGCATACTGCCTCGGTAAGCTGAAACGCTGATTTTCAACCCCATTTTTGCAGCATTTGTGATAAAAAGAATTAGGCATAAAGACCGAGTGCAAGAATCAATCAATTTAATTGAATTATAATAATAACGCCTCTTTAAAGAATTTTAATTAAGTCGCCTGCTTCCATTTCTGCGTAGTTTTAATAAATTCACTTCAAATTTCCAAAAGGCAACTTTCACCAATTCCCGTTCCGTAGCCCGCATAAATTTTCATAATTTAATCTAATCTAAATTCAGATTGAAACTAGTCCAATCAAGTTATTTCAAAACCGTCGGACACTATGTTTGTGTGGGAATGTTTGCCGCGAAACTTTTCTCACTTACGTACATCTGGAACTGGCTAGTAATTTAATTTAGTAGACTTATACAGCTGGCTTATTGCTTCTATTTGTTCGGCATATAGCGTTAGCGTGGACATTCGTGGGGCAACCGTGGTTTGAGCGTTTATTTGCGATACAGTTCCCTGCCGCGCGACCTTGGCTCATACTTTCTAATCACCTCCCCCCGAATTAGTACAGCCGCGTGGGCATTCCGACAATTAACAGGTCACTCTAAAGTGTAAGAGGAGTGTGAACCCAGCGCTCTCCAAACAAACGGCAATAACGTTTACCACCCTCTAAACCTTAACCTACAGCCATTATTTTTTTGTATGTTGTCATTATGCCCTAGAACTAGGTTTCTTTGTTTGGGTTTTTTTAATATTCTTAATATTTTCAAAAATAATGACGCTTTTTTGTTTTGTATGAAACTCCTAAAATGCAAATATTGTCAAATCTATGAAGAATATTAACAACATCATGACATAGAAACCTACTTCCAAGGCATAATGACCACATATAAATAGCTTAAGGTTTACAGGGTGGAAAACGTTATCGCCGTGTGTATGAGGAGCGCTTTTTCGGGCTGGGTTCACACTCCTCTTAAAAAAAGGATCCGTAATGGCAATCAGAGGCATATACTGGGTGAGTTTGTAGGGGTATAATATAAAAAGCACCAACACAATCTATAGTGTTGTAGTTAGAAAGTAATCTGTTAGAAGCATGAAACCCCAGAATATGATGTTGTATAACAATGCACGCCTCTTCTGACAATCTTATATGAAAGCTTGACAATAGTAAAGTAAAATCAGATCAGTCTTTTACTGCGAGCTAAGGGGATTATTTTATGCGCACTAAAACGAAAGTGCAATAAAATCGTGTTAGTGAACGGCGTCGCTAAGCTCTCCAAATTCTATCGGTTAACGCAAAAGCTTAAGGATTGGAATGTGTTGTGGTTTTAAGTAAGAGGATTGTGTACGAAGCCACAAAAACCCTTTTCCATATAAACATTTACTATGCTCCTTCCTGTGATTTGTGGAGGTTAATAATGATAAACCTGATCACAAGTTTATTTACAAATTGTCATTTTAAATAATTTTATTGTGTCAAACTTGTTTTATTTTGTAAGAAAAAGTAAGTAGCTATATAATATCCTTGACAGACCATATTACATACACTTAAGTATAATAAGTATAAGGTAATAACCTTATACCTTTTGTCGATATTTCGTTGATTACTTTGCATCGATTTGATAAAGAAATATCGAAAATTTCCAATCATTTTCTGTCAAATTAGTGTACAAAATAATGGCTTGTCTACCTTCTCACTTTAAGCAAAAGTGACTTTGCCGGTTGATATTATTTACTTGGGAAATGTGCGGGAAAGGCCCTGCTCCAAAGCATAACCAAACGTACTTGGCAGTATATATCAAAACGAGTTCCGCATTCCTAATATTCAAAGATTTTTTCTTACCAGCCATTAAATTTTGACTGCCTTCCCGATAAAATGTGTCAAAATGTCACTATTAGTAAGTAAAACGATGCATTTCCAATATAGAAACCGATCATAGGTATATTGAAGAAATCGAATCACTCACGAATTTAAAGTCAAGTTAGTGTTCTTAAAACTGGAAAAACTTACCTACCCTGCTTCTTCGCGAAGCCAGTGCTATGCCTTCCATTCTGATCCAATCGGTCACACCATTTAAGAACCCGATGATGCCTCATACAGAGACGAAACGTGCGTAAATCGTGTAGTTTTAGTGTTTAGTGCTTAACGTATGATGTTTCATGTAAAAGGGGAGTTGGGTGAGTTTTCGCTTGAAAAATACATAACATATGTCGCACAGACGCATCTGTAATGCACTGGCGAACACAGCAATGGTTTTACGGAGAAGCAAGGTAATTTCCTCTAGTTTTTTGCTATAGTCCTCCGCAAAGTAACATAGGAATCTATTAATGAGTTATTGCTCGACATATCTCGGACCAATCCTTAGTCATAAGCCCTACCAGCGATAGGTATCTAACCATAAAAATAAGACAGCCCTAAACATTCCTTCCGAGGTTCACACCTAGCATTTTCTTCTAGTTCCTGAGATACTCATAGCTGAGAGAGTTGGTAAACAAGAAAATTTAATCGGAAAGTTTGTACAGCATCAGGCATCTGTAACTTGTTAGGTAAACTAATCTCACAACTTTCCGGTGTAAGGAAATGTTACATGTGATTCTTGGCGGATGAAATCGTTTGAAGTTGTTAGAGTTTTTGCATTAGGGGCAGGAGTAAATACAAAAATAGAACTTGGATCATTTTCCTTCGTATTTGATGGAAATCGCCAAATTCATTTAGTTTACACATTTTTCGCGGCAAACTCGAATATTATTATGATCTGTGATCGTAGTATAATCATAATCATAATCATAAATCATTTATTTGCAAGAATGTAGTTTTACAAATTTAGGTGGTAAGGTTAAATATAGCACGTCCAGTACATTCTACTTAAATAAGCATGCAAACATAACATCAATTACAGATTTCAATAAACTATAACATAGATTAAATTCAATTCTTGCATGTCACATTAAAATACAATAAAATTAAACAATTCAAATAAAACTAAATGTCAAATCAATAATAATAATTACAGTAGGAATAGAATAGAATAGAATTAATGCTTTCAATGTCAAATGAAAAATAAAATATAATTAAAAAGTTAATCATTACAAACAACTGATGTCAAAGCTACAATTAAATAATCATCAATACTTAACAATCCTCATTATCATTAAAATATTCAGCAAGATTGTAAAAACAATTTTGTAGCAGCCAACCTGTGACACTTCTTTTAAAATTAGGTGTTTGCGTTTCTTTAAACCGCGATGGCATATAAAGGATGAAAATAATAAAGTTGATTAATGATGAATGATGATTTGATCATGGGGATTTCTTTCAAACAATGAGTTTAAAGCAAATAATGGTTACAAAATTGAAGTCCACAGAAGAAAACTTTTAGTTTTAGTGAAATTTAGTTTTGCGGCTGGTAGGACCTTATGCAAGGTCCGTCTGGATCACTACCGCCATCTTGCTTGTTAATCCTGCCGCTAAGCAGCAGTGCTTATACTGCTGTGTTCCAGTGTGGAGAGCAAGGCAGCCGGTGTTATTACTGGCATAAGAGGTATTCCATCTTAGCCCTCTGGGTTGGCAATGCATCTGTAATGTCTTTGTTACAGAGGAGAGGACTAAGATAGAATACCTCTTATGCCGCCTTATTACGCCGGAACACAACAGTGCAAGCACTGCTGCTTAGCGGCTGGATTAGCGAGCAAGATGGTAGTAGCGATCCGGACGAACCTTGTACAAGGTCCTACCATCTTTAAGTATTGTATTTGTTGTACTAAATAAGTAGGGCAGTCGAACCCATTAAATGATTTAAGATTTTTTGAGAGTTTTTGCGTGAGTTTTTAAAAAGACTAAAAAGTGGACACAATTGATTTCCCTGCCCAAAATACGTCGCTTTTTCAATACATTTCAGAAACAAATTACTTCATTGATTCCGTAGCCGCCCGGGGTGTACAGCTCCGTGAAAAGATTCGGCGTAAAAAATAACAAGAGCAGAAGGAAGATTAACAAGCTCCATTAATTACCAAGGGACATTCCAATTTACGCAGAATTAAGATAAAATTACGTATTAAGCAGATTTTGTTTTCTACGCAGACTTTGGACTCATGAATGCAGTATGGACGTTAATTAATGTTCGAAATAAAATGCTGAAAATAAATTACGAATGATTTTTTATTGAGAGCGTTCGTTGCCCTGTGGATATTAATAACTGAAAACTATAATATATGATCTTCTGTCTTCTGTCGTCGTAAAGGACAGTCTTTCTTTATTTATCGGATAGAAGTATCTTATGATCTCTTTATTATTAGGTATCTTTAAAAATTGGGACCTTATGTTACCATTTTTGTTAACAATTAACAATATTTAAATTACAACTTATGAAAACAAACAGTGTAAACTGACCAAATCAGTATAGTTGTAGTTTATGAAAGAGGAACAAATAGAGAAGAGATCGTTTGTAATGGGCGGCTAATCATTGTAATTCGTAGAAAGCATATTTTTTACGGAACGGTTACGATCCTAGTACGCTACGGTGTAGTGGAAGGAATCCTCAAAATAGTGGTAGCGATCGGGACGGCCCTTGCCAATGATATTATAATGCATGGATGTACAGTTTCATACTAAATGACAGCAGAAAAACGGCACGACATTAGAATACTAAGATTATTAGTTTTCCATTTATAGTCATTGGATTTACATCTTTACGTCGAACTGCATAAAACAATAATTTATTGAGTTTCGTTGCAAATAGGTTTTTTTTACAAAATAATAATATTATTGACAGCAGCGCCGTCGGTCCAACAGACTGACAGCGCGAGCGATTATCGATTTAGTCTTCTTTTTAGCCTCCTTTGATACACCATTTTTTAAACACTGACTAGAAGTCCATATTACTTATAGGTCAGTGGCCCTTGCACAAGGTCCTACCACCCGCAAAAACTTGAAAAAGCGTTACCAGAATGATGATGACGACGTTCTGTCATCCCTTTGCTTAGCTGCATTCTTAACTCCTTCGAACCCTAAGATCTAAATCACACCCAATTAATGTCAAAAGAAACATTTCCAGTTGAGTGGGGACTAGCAAAAAGCTGAAACAATAAACTCGATATTGCCAAGGATAAATATTCCCCGGGGCAAAAACTCTCCCGGTTTGGACACTTTCCAAATATCAGGGCTTGCCCGGGACGACAGTGGAATGCTAATGTACCCTGGTTTTTCATTAATTTTATTGCATTCGCTAGATTAGATTGGGCAGACATTATGCGTTAAATTTGGAGACAGTTATTATTTAAGCGACCCAGTACGGCTTCCTACGGGAACAATTAGGATATATCTTAATATCTTTATCTGCACATAGTATAAAACAAAGTTGCTATCCGGTCCTGTCTGTCCTTATATCTTCGACCGCTTACTCCTTCTAAACCACGCAATGAATTTTGGTACTAAGTCATTAGTAAGCGGTGATATCAGGGGGGTTCCACTCCGCACTGTAGGTGTGCTCGCCGCATTACCTATGGCATAGGTTAATCGCAGTAGGTTGCCGGCTTGCCGCGCGCGCGCCCGCTCACTCTGTGTCGCGCGTTGTGATAGTATTATAGTAAGCAGCCCAACCCTAGCGGTGCGCCAGGGCATTGCGGGTGGAAGGCGGGCGCGGGCGGCGCCTTTCTTTTGACGCATGCTGCCTGGCGAATATTTATGAAGTAATACGAACTTTTTGTGCCTGATCATAAAGTTGGAATTCGTTTAATGGTGGTCGAAAAAGAGAAGTTTCTGTACGTTAGTACTATTATTTATTCTGTGGTGATATGAGACGAGGACGGACAGGAACGGACAGACTTTATTTTATACAATGTAAATAAGGAATGTGCTTGATCTAGCTGGGTCACGAATAATTGTAGGCATTGACAAAAAATTTCTTTATAAAATGAAAGGTCTACACGGAAAGAATTGAGGCAATTATTCGGGATACAATTTGAGGTAACACAATTTTAATGATCTACCCTTTTAATTTCATGTAGCATTACGTTTTGTCTCTATTATTTGAACTTATTCAAATTAAAAAGGCAACGTTTTTAGAATGGCGGTTTTCATGCCATAGTGAATGAATATAGAGATTAATAGAGTCGCAATTCTTAAAATTTAAGCATAATTCAATAGTTAAATTTTTGTCACGTGTACGTGTGGTAAATATGGCTTAGTTTTTACTGTAAAGTAAAGTAAAGAAGCAATGGCAAATATACTTTAGAGCATTATCATGCTCTCATTACAAAAAAAACATAAATGTGAAAGAATGAATGTCAGGCTGTAATCGCGCATTAAATGGCTGAACGGGTGATACAATCAAACGACAGATGCCAACAGAAAACTTGGCATTATTCTGCTAAAGTTCATGGTAATATTATTGATAAGTTGACAAGTAATAATGGGCAATAAAACAGACATACTACAACGGGTTTTAATGAAATTTTGTAAATAGATATCTTTTGTTTTAGAATATTACAAATGACACTTTTTTTCAATTTGGGAATATTAGTTACGCAGACGATATGGTTCCCTATTAATGAGGACTCTGTTATACTTTTTTTGGTTTTTAATGGATGGTAATTGGAAAATTTTTAATGGTTTCAACTAAACGTAATTTTGGGCATATAAATAATAGCAGAATAATTCGTTAGGCATTTAATAAAAATTTACATTAGAAGAAGATGGACATCAAAGCGACTCGCTACCGGCGCCCGCGCCGCCTACACCGAGCAGCCGAGCTGTCATCCTCGAGCCACGGCCGCGGGGGCTTATGAGTAAGAACCGTGGCCTGGTCCGAAACATGTCGGGCGACAACTCAGCTTTAAATACGTGAATGATTACAATACAGTTTACTTCTCAATCAACTTGGCCGGTTTTTTATATGAAGTCGTGTAACTGTACTGGTATAGCATTATTGCCATAATTAGATACGGCAAGTGGTGTGATTGGCTAATCAACACGCGTCGCACAAATCCAGCCAATCGTGAAATTACACTTCAGTTTCTCACTAACTTCACTCTGATTCGTAAACTTACATAGAAATAGTATAGCATTGAAAGAGTAATAAAATTGGAAGCGATATTTAATCAGCTGATCTCTTTACTTGAAATGGCAATACAATGTGCCAAAAAGAGATGACTACATACTCTAAACCTCGTCATCAATTGACACCCTGTGCACCATCAATAGAGTCTTGAATTGAATAGACAAAATAGTTACCTTTGGGTACATTAAGGTAGTATAATATACGTTTATCTACACATATATCATAAATGCTCTATAATGCGTTCAGAAACCGTAGACAATGACCAGCATTATAACAACCAATATTATAATGAGAATTTTTCTAATTTGTTTCTATATTTGTTCAAATTCATTTTTTATTACATTATTTTAATATGTACAGTCTATAGATATTTAATAGGTACCTAGCACTAGTATCTAGTAGCAATGCAGGTCATTACCCTATGGCTCCTGAACCCATCATAGAGTACTTATGATATGTGTGTAGATAAAGTAATGTATGCAACTGTACATAATTAGGTCTTAAAACACTCGTGTGATCCTATTATGAAACTTGCTGACGCTCGTTTCATAAAACCACACTCGTGTTTTAAGACCCCTCATTATGCAACAGTTGCATAAAATACTATTTTCTTATTAATTTGCAGGTTTTACTACCTTGACGCGCAAAGGTTACCATTTTGACAGTTTCAGGTGTGTATACTTGACATGTACTGAGGCTATATCCATGCTTTAGTTATTTATCCAATTAAACTCACCATGATGTCCTGTTCAATGTTTGTAATCTGCAAAGAGGAAAGTCAACATTAAATCAAATGTATGTATTGATTCAATTAGTCTACAAAAAAGGAAAATAACAGTCATAAATACCAATTGAGATTAAAAAAAAAAATTCTATGAATTAATAGATCAGGCCCCAATTTCATAAAAGCGACAGGCGACAGGTGACAGTGACAATTCGCCGTACATTACTGTGTCGACAAGTAACGCTATACATTTCCAGACTTAACATCATAGTGGGCAAGAAATCTATACTGAATTGTCACTGTCATCTGTCGTGTTCATGAAATTGGGGCCTGGCGTTACTTTGCGGAGGTCCATATCAACAAGCTAGAAAAAGCCTTGTTACTCCGTGAAACCAGAGCTGTGCAAGCGCAAAACAGCTGCGCCAAGCGACATATATATTTTTCGGTTTCCACATATCAATTAACGTACATCACAGAGACTTAATTATCATAATTAAGATCCCGTCGATGCCTCGTATAGAGGCGAAACGCGCGTAGATCGTGTAGTTTAAGTTTGTAGTGGTGATGGTTTATACTTGGTTACTTTCATGATATTTATTAAAAATGTATTTATTCCAGAAAACCGGCAAAATACACCAACAATGGATGGTACGGGAAGAGGTCTTTTTGTACGTTTTTTTTATGAAATAGGAAGGCAAACAAGCAAATGAGTCACCTGATGGTAAGTGTACACCACCGCCTATAGACACCCGCAACACCGAAGAGATTGCAGATGCGTTGCAAACCCAGAGGGCTAAGATGGAATACCTCTTGTGCCAGTAATTACACCGGCTGTCTTGCTCTCCATGCCGGAACACAACTGCAAGCGCTGCTGCTTAGCAGCAGGATTAGCGAGCTAAATGATTTTTCTTTTTTTTTTAAAAAAACGTCCAACACTATTTCCTTTTCACATTGACATGATGTTACATAACCTTTGCGTGTTTAAGTATGAGCGGACAAAGCAAAAAAACCTCCACTGTAAAAACACCGACGAAAGCGCTTTCAGCAAATAATATATTTTCGCAAAGCGCTAACTTTACCCGCCATGCAGTATTTGGTTTCTGTATTTTTAGCTTAAAAGCCAACTTTTAGTTTGCAAGCAGCGTAATTTTTACTTTTGTATGAAAATATAAATGTGAGTGAACGAACTGCATGATAGCTCGTGAATCCTGAATGGATTCGTTTTAAACATACTTTATGTGAGTCTCGTTTTACAAAATGCAAAACAAAGTAATGAAAGAAACATTTTAAACCGGAAGCTGTTACGTATTATTGCAAAAAGCGGCCAAGTGTGATTCCGATTCGCGTACGAAGGGTTCCTTAACATTGTCTATAAAAACTGCAATAAATAATATCTGTTATATGGGAGTCCCCTTAAAAATTTTTTTTTTTTAAAGTTGTTGTTATAGCCGCAACAGAATACATCATTTTTTTAAAATTTCAACTGTCTAACTATCACGGTTCATGAGATACAGCCTGGTAACAGACGGACAGACGGATGGACAGCGGCGTCTTAGTAATAGGGTCCCGTTTGGGTACGGAAGCCTAAAAAACAGATACTGATTGACCCACTTGAAGAATCATAGCTCTGAGTGAACATAAATACCTACCTATAGTGTTTATAATATTAGTATCTATAGACAAAACCATATACACAACGTATAATTGTATAGACAGATGTCCCCCCTTCCTCCCCCCTTGTGTAGTCTGCGTCCCAGATAGCTTCTGAATGTAGTTCGTTACTAAGAAATTAATAACTAGGTTGTAGTTTAACTGGGCTGTTTTGATTTAAATAACTCTGTAAATGAACTGACTATTGATTTTGTATAAGTATGTATATCCGTTGTCTAGTAGCCATAGTACAAGCTTTGCTTAGTTTGGGACTAGGTCAATTGGTGTGGATGGTCCAGGGATATTTATTTATTTGGACTACAATATTGCAATAATGAGTCAAAGATAATTGGAAACATTCAGAAGAAAGGCTAGCGGGTCGATTTTTGAATTTCGATAGACATTCTGCAACCGTGGGCCAATTAAATACGCGAGCGTATATTTTAGCTGGCACTCATTGGCGCGCGGCTCCTGAGTATCGAGCACTCGAAAGCCAAAAACCATCCCACTGGTCAGGAGTGTGTTTTTTTTATGAAATAGGAAGGAAAACAAGCAAGTGGGTCACCTGACGGTAAGTGTACAGCACCGCCTATAAACACCCGCAACATCCAAGAGATTACAGATGCGTTCCCAACCCACAGGGTTATGATGCAATACCTCTTGTGCCAGTAATTACACCGGCTGTCTTGCTCTCCGCGTCGGAACACAACAGAACAAGCACTGCTGCTTAGCGGCAGGATTACGGACCTTGCACAAGGTCCTACCACCCCCGTTGTATCATTAGCTTGACTACTGTAGACAATGACATGAAACCATATTCAAATTAGTTACCATACGATCACGAGTCCCCCCCCCCCTTCCTCTCTAACTACTGGAATTCCGACACTCTAAAGACTTTGTAATATTTGCATAGTATAAAGTCCCAACGGATTATCAAGTTGAAGTGGCAGTGGGCAGGGCACATAGCACGGAGAACTGATGGCCGATGGGGTCGTAAAGTTTTCGAATGGCGGCCGCGTATTGGCAAGCGCAGCGTAGGACGACCAGCCACAAGATGGTCCGGTAACCTCATACAGGTGGCAGGAAGGCGCTGGCTGCATGCCGCTTCCAACCGGTCACTTTGGAAATCCATGGAGGAGGCCTATGTTCAACAGTGGACTTCTTGTGGCTGAGATGATGAAGTCGCTATTCGTTCCTGTCTGTCATAAATCCTTATAGTATATGTTCGGCCGCCTTCTTCTTTTAAACCACGGATCGGATTTAAATGCGGTTTTTTACTGTTATTTACAGTTTTTTTACGGAAGGTTTGTATGTACATTACTTCCCGATGGTACCCGTGCGAAGCCAGAACGGATAGCTAGTAGTATTATAAAATAATAAGGCACGATTTTACTATCACCAAACGTCTAATAAACAATAGCAAATAATAAACTTATTTGCAGCAGCAGGTCTACAAAGCTCTTACTTAAAAAAATTCCCTCCAGGACTCAAATATCGAGTTAATTGCGTTTCCGCAGAAAGATAAAACTCAGCAGAAATAAGCTCGAACGCTTTGGACTTAATTTAACTTTGGAAACAAACCATATTTACTTAGACTTGCTGACGGTTTGTTTTTATAAGCAACGGACAGAAAATACTTCTGCCCCATTAAGATCCATTTAACTGACGACTGAATGCTCTCTTATATCCTGATAATTTATGGGAAAAAGAGTTTAGACTCTTACATTTCAAAAATAAACTTAAACAACGATATACAAACACCAACTGCACATATCTTTTTATTGATTAACACCACTGACCTATAAGTAATGGACTTCTAGTCAGCGTTTAAAATATAGCCGCATCAAAAGTCGAATTAAAGTACAACAAATCGACAATCGCTCACGCTGTAAGTCTGTCGGACCGACGGCGCTGCTATCAATACTATTATTTTGTAAAAAAACCTATTTGCAACGAAATTTGCTAAATTATTATTTTATGCAGTTAGACGTAAAGTTGTAAATCCAATGACTATAAATGGTGAACTAATAATTTGCATTTGTAACATTGGCGTCAACCTGTATTCTTATGTCGGTCCTTTTTTCTGCTGTCATTTAGTATGACGCTGTACATCCATGTATTATAATATCATTGATTAACACACTTAGATAAATATAAGATTAAAAATGAGGATGAGTAAGGTTCAGGTAGGTGATGTTTCTAGGCTTACACCATTTTCGGCTATAACGATGTTTCGAAATGAATGCTTTTGTTTTGATATCTGTTTTTGTAAATGATACTTAGTCTGTTTTTTCGGCTAGGCCTGCAAACTGATACTTGACGGGTACTGCATCAGGTACTGTCAGATTTGTCATAAAATCAAAGTGATCATAACTTCACTGTCATTTAAAGATTTTTTACGGAACTTTTTTATTTACATTACGTACAGTCAAAGAATTTAACTCCCTACCCATTTCGTTGATATGTCGTCAGACATTCGCAATGCATTAAGGTCGATATGTCTAACTAACGTCTTGCTCTAGTTAGCTCTTATGGTGACAGTTTGCTATACGATATTGAACCTTAGGTGAGTTGGAAATTAAATACCTTGACTGTACTAATTGTATCTACGCGAAACCGGAGTTTATATTATAAGAAAATATTTATAATAAGAAAATAAACGTTCACTTAAATTTCCCTTAGCTATTTTACCGAATTCTATTTCCTTTTACGAAACTAATCCAAGAATAGCCAATTCCATGAATTTCTTGCCAAATTTTCGTCCGTAGGTTTCATGGCTATGATATTTCGGGCATTATTTGCTAAGAGAGTATAGAATAATATTTATCTTGTAATTACAGTTGGATGTCAGAAGACGCAACTATTTTAGGGATAATTAGGTACACAGCCTATTTGATTCATAAGTCACAGTAGAACCGTTTCGCAATAATTGTTATGATGGGTTCTCAATAAGTGGCATAATATGCCAGAAAAGACACATTGCGACTACGTTCTACGGTGGTACACTGTACAGTAGGGGAAATATATTCACGTACCAACTTAGAACCCTATCGCAATGACGCGACGCGTTAAACGCTAGGCTATGCCATACAAATTTCAGGCGTATGTCTCTTCGACTAGGTTCTACGGTAGAACGTGTTTCAATTTTCTTAAATGTACATCCCAGTGGCCAATTACATATACGCGACAGACGACAGATGACAATGACGATTTGGTATACATTTCTTGCCCACTATGGTGTTAAAAAAAGGCACAATTTAGAAAAAAACTTTAGCCCCATATATGTGGCCTTATCGCATGGGGACCTATAATATCAGAAGAACCTCAAGCATGTCGCCAGCCTTTAAGAAAGGAAGACACTATTAGTAACAAAAAACATATTTTATTTTGTAACGAAGATTTCATCAGTTTTATTTAGAAACTTCTATGAGAAACGGTCAGTCTAGTTCCTACTAAGTAAGTACATCATTATTCTAAAAGATCACTCGCTCCACTAATTTTATTACAATAATTTAACTTTCCCCCGATACTTTCGCCGAGCCCATAGTAAAATCGAGGGCGAAATTTCACCCCTAATTCCCTTAAATAAATAAAGTTTCCATAGTCAACAGAATTTAAAGTCCCGAGAATTCCTGTGTTGACGCACAGTTCTGTAGGAAACAGACCCGGCATTTCTACAAACGACCGGTGAAGTTTTAAAAAGTTAAGTGACGCAGGAATTTGAGCTCTTCGCGGGTTCCGTTTGCACGGAACATAAGTTTATTCCGGTATTTAACCTTTTGGGCTTCTACTGACAACGACCTTGGGCGTGTGGCTGCGTTCCCGTGCCTCCCGTTTCTACTGTACTTAACCGGTTTGGAGATATTAGAGGAATTTTTCATGAAATCGCAAAAGTAAGAAGAGCGAAATTATTTTATATTGTATTGTAAACAAGATTACAAATTGTCATGTTATTCCGATGCAGAATTGCAAAATAGCTAAGCTAAGCTAATTTTTAAATTGCCCTTCAAGCGGCTGTGACTTAGCTAAGTAGTGTATATACAGAGCTTTGTAACTTTCATAGTTATTTAGGAAACGTGACTGTGTTATCCACACATAGCCCGATTCCGCTTGTCGAGTGTTAAATTGGGCCCGAAAAAAGTGACGAAACATTTTATATAACTCTGCTCACAACTAACGGGAATGGATATAATGAACAGGCTCATACAATATTTTGACACTAGACCCCGACATTACGACAACGGAAATCTCAAATGTCGTAAAGGACATTAAGGAATAATGTCCCTTACGACATTTGAGATTACCACTGTCGATTTTGTCGGAATCGACACCCAATTGAAACGGGCAATAAGACTTTCTAGTTTGACTACGGAACCGTAAAAACGGCGGATGTTTGGTGTTCCGCCCAGGCGTGTCACCTACACAAAGCAAGGCAAACCAGAGGCGAGTGAGATTATTTATTCACTGCGCATGAAAGAAGCGTGCCACTGCAGTCTCTGCAGACTAAAAGTAAAGTATTCTCGTATTCTTCATGCAACGCTGTACTCTAAAAAAGTCCCGCTCTCTGCATAATACCGCATTGCGTACGCATGTACGGAACGCCGCTATATATATTATCCGTTATCTGCCTCGCGGGACGAGTGCGGTACGAACGCGGAAGCACTATTGGCCACTGAATTATCACGTGCTCCGCGGTAAGCCGGCTCATTTCGACTTGCGTGGTAGATGGAGATTTTTATTGAAGAAACCACGGCTTAATGGGTAATAAGATACAATGACTATACGCATAGAAACCTGTCAAAGATCGCCACAACGCTCGGTCCTGCGCTGCTCGCATCCAGCGGGTTCCCGCAACCATCACCAGGTCGTCGGTCCGCCTTGTGGCGTTTCTGCCCACGCTGCGAATTGAAGGACGTGGTCGCAATAGAACTTTTTGGCCCTATCGGCCATCCGTTCTACGAGCAATATGTCCCGCCCACTGCCAACGTAAATCCAACCGTTCTAAGGTATACGTCGGTTACTTTGCTTCTTCTGTGGATCTCCTCGTTTCTTAATCACGCAAAGAAACTCCGAGCATATCCCTCTTCATTGCCTATTATGCTTATTTAGCAAAAAAATTAAGAATAATATATCAAAAAAAAAAACCTTCTGTATTCCTATAGTAGGTCATTAATCGTAATCTTTGTTATAAATCTCTTGAATCGTTTACAATGAAGGCAAATATTTAATAAGTGGAAGTATGTTGTATAATTTATTTTATCGACACACATATCATAATTGTTAAATAACGCGTTCAAAAACCGTAGAAAATGACCTGCATTATAAGAATTTTCTTGTCTGTGGTAGTAGGTAAATCTGTTCTTTATTGGGTAGTATCTCTTAGTAGTCTGTGTTTATTGGTGATCACATTACCGATATCTCGTGACGTTATGAATTTAAATTTGGAACAGCTGTCAAAATTCAAGTTGGCCTCTATTCTAGTATCCACAGATATTAAAACAGTTATCGATACGAAACGTCAACTCAGTATGATTTTTTAATTTAAACGCACGACATTTGATCTCGAGTGAAATGACAATAAAGACTTCATTCTTTTGTCTTTGATTTAAAAAAACGTTCGTCTTGACGGATAGATCGAATTGCCGCCATACTTGTTTGTTGGTTTTTTGCTGTTACGGTTTTTTGCAGTTATGATTGTGTGTAGATAAAGTAATGTATGCAACTGTATATAACTAGGCCTTAAAACACTCGTGTGATCCTATTATGAAACTCGCTGACGCTCGTTTCATAAAACCACACTCGTGTTTTAAGGCCTCTCATTATATAGCAGTTGCATAAAATTCTATTATAAGTACTAATAGTTTGCCTTTTTTTTTTTTTTTTTTGTCAAATAGAAAAATAATAAAAAGAAATGGAAAATTCAAATACATAATCATAATTTGAAAATTAAATTAAATTGTATGTCATTAACAAATAAATAATTAAAATTTCAAAACAATAATCATTGAATCGAATAAATAAATTTAGAATTTTAATAAGATAATCCAATAAAATAAAATGTCACAATTAAAAATTTAAAATACCTACATTATTTTACATTAAAAATGGCACGCCTATTTCCCCTATGAACATAATTCCAGTGTCTAACCACTGGACACTCAACCCTGTCTAGTATGCTGCTCAGGAGGCTGTTAGCGCTCCCCCCCACCCGGCGCATTAGAGACGCAATGCGTTTGCGAAGTATCGCCCAAAACCCATCCGTGCTCGCCTGGGCGAACATGCCCGAAGCGCTACAGTGTCGAGGCAGCCCCAACAGCATCCTGAACCCATTATTATATTGGACGCGAAGAGCGCTCAGCGATCTCTGAGAGTATTTGGCCCATAGGCTACAGGTATAAAAAGTTTGACAGTATGCTTTGAACAAAGTTATCTTAACTTCCCGTGAGCACCGTGCAAACCTACGCGCCAACATGTTAGACCTCACCGCCAACGCCCTTCGCTCCCGCTCGATATCTCGATCATCAGAGAGATCGTCAACGACCCAGTGGCCAAGGTACTTGAACTCCTCGACCCTTCTCAACGGAACCCCGTTCAGAGTGATCGGAGGTACAGTCTTGGGTTTTTTGTTTCCTGCCTTGAAAACAAGTAACTCACTCTTTTTGGTATTGTACCTTAGACCATGGGCTATAGCATACCTTTCACAAATTCCTATAAGGATCTCAAGGGCTCTGACTGATGGACCCAGCAGAACCATGTCGTCAGCGTAACTAATATTATTAACAAATTGACCATCAATGGAGCAGCCGACGCCAGCTCCGCTGAGCTCATCTAGTAGCCCATTAATATATAGGTTAAACAGTCGTGGTGAGCTCAAGCCCCCCTGCCTAACCCCGCATGCCAATCCAAACTCCGCAGAACAAGAGCCAGCCCATCTAACACTATTTAACTGGTTATAGTACCAAAATTTCAGCAAGTTTACAATTTCTGCAGGTGTACTGGTATCGTTCCGCATTTTACCCCAGAGGACTTCGTATGATACCAAGTCAAATGCCTTCGACAGGTCCAAAAAACAGGCATATACCGGCGTTTTCCTTGTAACGTAATACTGAACGGTATGCTTGAGACGCAGTATTGCTGTTTCCGTCGATAGACCTGGCCTAAAACCAAACTGTGCCTCATTAAGATTAATATGTTTAGTCATCATGCGATCAAGCAAACCGTCCAGCACTTTTGCCACAACTGTCGCCAAGGATATTGGCCTGTAGTTGTTCCTGTCGGAGGCATCACCTGTTTTATCTTTTCTGATGGGTACAACAATAGTCCTTAAGAGGGCAGGAGGTAGATATGCATGTCCTATGCACAAATTAAACAGCATAGTCAATAACCTGGGCAAATGAACACCCGCATGCTGCAAGTGTTCGATGCTGAGATCGTCGTGGCCTGGTGACTTTCCACGAGTCATGCTACTTATTATATCTGTCACCTCTTTCGTGGTAAATCGAGTCAACTCGTTCTCCGATTTATTCTCAACATCCAGCACTTGCCGCTGTTCTCCCAGTGGCGACTTTACAGCAAAATGATGCCTAAACAACTCGGCAATCTGATCCGGCCCGCACACCCCATCAACATCAGCGGGCAAACCAGATTTATTCTCGAGTTTCTTGGTGTGCTTCCAGAAGCCCCCAAAGTCCTTCGCTTTATGGTGAGTTGCCAATATGTCCATTTTTATCTGATTTTCGTTGTTCTGACACCATTTAAGCTTAGACTTGAAGCGCCTCCTGGAATCACTCATCCTGTCATACACATCTCCAAAAGTAGGTCTGCCATGGTCAAGCCACATCTGAAAACAAAACCTTGCTTCTCGATGTAACCCCCGAACATGTTTGTTCCAGCCGACTACATGCTTTCTTCTGTTAGGTTTTCGAGACTCAAAACTATCTTTTGCAGATTCTCTTAAACTGTTTACAATATTTAGGTATAAGTTGTCTATTATTGTTCGATGTCCTAAGTTACAACATAAATTGTCAGCACAATACTTTAATTCCACCGGAAAGTCGATATTTTTTAACTTACGCCAACATAATTCATTGTATTTGTTAATTTGTTCACTATCTCTTTCGCCCCACTTAATCATATTACAAACATTATCAAAAACTAGTAATTTTCCCGGTAAATTTCCTAACCTATATTGTATTTCTAAGGGGAAATGGTCGGACCAATATACATCATAATACACATTAACATCGGACACGCACTTCCATGCAGCCTCTGTGACTAGACAGTGATCGAGCCATCGTTGGCAGTTATTGTGAATTTCACTTATATACGTATGTGTATCTGACGTTACACCCAGCCTCGCCACATCGGCGCAACGCCAACTATGTTCATCACAAAAATACACCAATTCTCTATAAAATAATTCAGTCGGATGTGCATTAAAGTCACCAAGCATTATAGCAGCCTCAGTGTGGCAGTTCTCAATTACCGCATGCATCTCACTTAACACTTCTGTGAACTCCGTTAAGTTCTCTGTCAGGTCCGTAGGCATGTAGACAGAAAATATGAGAGAACTCTTATCACCCACACGCACTATAACCGCCGCCAACCTATTACTACGACAGGGCACTACCGTAACTGAAGAGAAAACACCTTTTCTCCACATAATCGCAACTCCTCCGAAAGGTCTTCCTCGTAGAATGCCAACCGACGTATCCACGGCTGATTTACTTGTGTATTCAAATTTTTCATCAATAGTTCCGATAAATGATGTATCATATGGCAGGAGCCATGTTTCTTGTAAACAAATAACATGCGCCGACTTACATAACTCTCTTATTCCTTGCACCGACCTGGTTGCGGACTTACAGTTGAAACTAACTAGTTTAACGTGTTCAAGGTTGTTCTCCATTATTATTGTTTAATTAAGCTTGCCTCACTTAAATCTCGACTAGGAGATCTTCTTTCATTGAAATGAATGAAACGTCGAAAATTTATCCCCTCAGGCCAAATATTTTCATCTAAAAACATCTGAATTTTGTGCTTCGGGACAAACACTTTATATGCAGCGTAGGGCTTTGGACGCTTCATTTTTATTTCTACTAAGCTTACTAACACGTTCGTTTTCTTCATAATATAATCCGTTATATCCGTGGCCGACGACTCTTTATCTACGTTGTTTATAAACAATGGAACTTTAATGTCCGCAGCCTTAAAATTACCAGTTGAGTCCTTAGACTGACCCTGTGTACCAATAAATCTATTTTTGTGCCGTTTTCTTTGTACCGTGATCCAGCGTTCATCCGTTTTGTTATTAAATTCGCTACCATCGCGAGCGACCTGTGAGTACGACTGACTTAAGCTGTTATGAGTCATCCTCGCTGCACTATTCGGTGCACGCGCATCGGGCACCGTCGGAGATGGCGACGACGCGCTGTTTTCAACTTCGGGCACGATCGGTTCTACGCGAGGGATTGCTTCGGACCGGCGTGCTGCGCGAGATAAGGATGGCGATATCTCTTTCTGGTATGACGGTTGGAGATGGGTCGTTGAACTATTATATTCATCAGCTGTTTTCTCGCCTACCCCCTTTGTAGGTGAATTGTTTATTTCTTGGGATATATTCAAAATGCCAAACGGCCCACTATTGTTTTCACAGTTTTCATACTGTCTTAAATTACGTGATCCTCTCTTCATATTTATATAATTATTTTGCTGAAATCCGTCTACTAGAGATGCTTGTTTTAAATTATACAATTCCATCTTAATGCCGTTCAATTGTTCAATTGTTGCGTACTGCTCCCTTGTATCTTGAACCTGATGTTTCAACATGTTTATATCTTTAAGCAGTCTGGTGCAGTCAATATGGTCATATGTTACCGGTGGAAGTTTTCTCAAATCTCGCGCCACAAATATTGGAATGAGTTCCGTCGATGTACATTTTATAATAGATATAATATCCTCTAAGTCGCGCTGTATTTTTCCTTCAATCTTGCCTTTCCTCTTCACATTTTTCTCTGACGTTTGCACTGAAAGAAACAGCAAATTCTTTGCGGTTTCGATTTCCTCCACCGAAAACGCAGTCGCGCACAATCGAATGATACTCTCTTCGTTCATGACATCTGCCTGGTTCTGGATAAACGCCAGCACTTCGCTGATCACTATATTACAAGTGTTACATTTTACTACACTCGCCGACATAATTAGGAATATCGACGCGCGCACAATTTCGCAACCGTGAACCCGTACGTCACA
This sequence comes from Ditula angustiorana, assembly GCA_963691745.1. Classification (NCBI taxonomy): domain Eukaryota; kingdom Metazoa; phylum Arthropoda; class Insecta; order Lepidoptera; family Tortricidae; genus Ditula; species Ditula angustiorana. The sequence goes on from OY829495.1 coordinate 7,512,103, forward strand.
CACGGATGCGCGCACGAGACTGAGCCTGAGCCTTTGTAATGCTGGTAAATAAATAGAAAATTATTTTTATTGCTCATAAAATGGCTGCTAGATATTTAACATTTATTTTTATCCGGATCTAATATGCCAGAAGGTACAGAAATACTTCCGACGGATATCCCAAAAATAATCCCGTAATAAGATTCTCATCTACCATTTATCCTCTTAAACATTTCTAAGTCAATTCCACATACAATTTCACAATCTCTTTATCCTTATTACGAAATCGTATAAGAATATGGTTTGCATTTATTTTCCTAATCACGGCATTTATATTTAGCAATACGGAAACGATCCATCATTATATTCTCGTCGCAAGCGTGTTTTAGGGATGGGGATGTTGAAAATCATCGATATCGAGATCACTATCAATTTGGGCCACCGATCATCGATATGCAACAAACATCGTAATAAACTGTATCCGGAAAAAGTAATTTGCGTGGGTTTGCAAGTAACTTTTAGATTGCTATACTTTAATAGGGTCCATAATATTTTTTTATAAAATAAATAATTCATTGTTTTTTTTCAGACATAAGTCCATCCGGATACACACACAGGCGTCATTAAACAAAACAAAAAATAAGTAATAATAATTAAAAACAATAATCTTCAATTTAAAACAAAAGTATTTATTAAATAACAAATAATAACAGACATTTGGAATTAAAACAAAAAAAAGGATAACGTGTATAAATCGGTAATGGGAGCATACTTGTCGTCCAAAAGAGCGTTATTACGGAGTGATAATAGTAAACTGGTTTATCTGAGTTATCTGGTTTTCGACTGAGACGCAAAACTCATCTTAAAAAAAGCATTCATCCATCTTGCTAGCTAATCCTGCTGCTAAACAGCAGTGCTTGCACTGTTGTGTTCCGGCGTGGAGAGCAAGACAGCCGGTGCAATTACTGGCACAAGAGGTATTCCATCTTAGCCCTCTGGGTTGGCAAAGCATCTGCAGTCTCCTTGGTGTCGCGGGTATCTATAGGCGGTGGTGATCACTTACCATCAGGTGACCCACTTGCTTGTTTTCCTTCCTATTTCATGGAGAGAAAAAAAAACATCGATGAATATAATCCACCCCTTTATCTTATTCTGTTTACACGCGTGGCCATTTGTGAAGGGATTTTTCGAGCACGCAATTTTATAAATTAGACAATTTATTATTTGCTTCCGGTTTGCGAGCCTGTGCATTAATTCTATTATTTGTAACAATGTTTTTTTGCGTGTCTTTTAAGTCGAAAAGATTTTGTGTCACAGAAATTTGTATATCGGATTATTTATTTCTGATTCCGGTGGTTTTACAGTACCTAGAGGCTGTTGTTTGGTGTTGTGTGCTCATATCGATACTAGAAATCTCAAATGTCGTAAGAGACATGTCTCTTAATGTCCCTTACGACATTTGAGATTTCTAGTATCGATATTTTAAGCACCTAGTTTTCAAGGTCTGGTTGTTGTGAGTAGATCACGGGCAAGTAGTCCGCGACTTCGTACAGTCAAAGTATTTAATTCCCTACCCATCTCGCTGAAATGTCGTCAGACATTCGCAATGCATTAAGTTCGATATATCAAACTAACGTCTTGCTCTAGTTAGCTCTTATATGATGACAGTTTGCTATATGATGTTGAAATTAAATTCCTTGACTGTACGTAACTTTTATAGTCGGCGAAATATTACTTCATAATATTATTCTTACTTAATATGACATTTTTAAATATCAATTTCTATACGTTAAACTCAAACGTTGATTCATAAAAATATCTTAAGGCAGGTTAATTTATTAATGTTCTTAAAGCTTTTTACCTCCATGCGAACTTACTCAGCTTTTATTTACCTATCGTTTTAAAAATATTACGTTTTAAATTCAAAATCAACTTGAGCTAAGATACTTACTTAATTACCTAGCTAAGCCTTAGTAAACTTGTTGAAAGATAGCAAATGGTAAATGCCCGGTGAAGTTAGAAGTTATTAAAAGTTAAAAACTCCTTTTTAGTCTAAATAGGTATATCATCTATCTATCTTTCTTATGTAAATAGCTAGCGACCTGCCCCGACTTTGCGTGAGTACAATTAATAATAATAAGGAGGTAAACTTAGTTTGTTTGTATGTAGGGGGAATCTCTGGAACTACTGAACCGATTCCAAAAGTTCTTTTACTCTTAGAAACTTACACTATCCCTGACGGATGTGATTGATACAAATTTTACGCGATAAAATGCGCGCGTCAGCTAGTGTTTTATAAAAAAAAAATCGTGGAAAACTATCTAAATTACAGTGAAATACGTATCAAAAGATTTCGATAAACTCATTGTACAACGTAGTTACAAAATCCCACTTCCTACAATAAGGTCAACGTTTGCGAGGCGTTTACCTCCTTATGCCCATTCACACATATATAATAAGGCGTGTAAATACATAGACAACATGAAGGGTTTGTCAATCAAAAATGTAAAGAAGGCAACAGAGTCTTGGTTAATTAATTTGGATTATATTGATACTGAAGACATTATAGCAGCCTGTAGTTGATCACACACACATACACACACACACACACACACACACACACACACACAGACATGCACGCACACACACACACACATATACGCACACACACAGAGACACTCGTACACAATTAACACACAGAGGTATATAAATTTCATATAATGTAATTTGTTTCTTAGATTTACGAACTGGATTTGTTAACGACCTTATGTAATCGGTTTTGGTTTCCGGGATACAGGCCTCGAGTCTGGTGCGGTCGCCGCTAAACAACTAATGTTTTACATTATCTTTCTTCGAAATGTTCTGTTAAATTCTTTGACTTCTTTCTGTAAAATTGTATTGTGGTATTCAGTAAAGCCTATTGTATTGTAATGTATTGTTCGTCGCTAACCACAAATTTACAAACTATGTTTGGTTGTCCATTTTCGGTTTTTTAATTTTTTTTGTTTAAAAAAGCACAGCACACTGACAAAGGCGCAGATAAAAGTTTACTGGGAGAAGGGTAATAAATTTGACGACCGGATAGCCTAGTGGTTAGTGGTTCCGGGGGTTCCAGAGGTTCCGAGTTCGATTCCCGGGAGGGGCAGATGTTTGTATGACTAATCCGACCCGAGTCTTGGATGTTACATGTACTTAAGTGTGTATTTATGTACATAAGTAGGTATGTATATCCGTTGTCTTGTACCTATAGTACAAGCTTTGCTTAGTTTTGGACTAGGTCAATCGCCGTGAATTGTCCGAGATTTTTATTTATTTATTATTATTATTTAAAAAAGTAACATCGTAAATTTATTGGTCCTCCAATTCTTGAAAAATATCAACAACTAGCAGTTTCCAAAGGGCTTTCCACGAACCCGAGCACCCAAGGGGCTCCAATCTAACTTGTTGTGTTTTCTAATAATTACCAGACAAAGTAAACATCCTACTGTAATTAATTAATCTTAGCCAAAGTTTTGTTAATATAATTAATGTTAAACACCTTCAAGTATCAGCGAGAAGTTTGTTGATGAAATTTTGAATTTTGATAATTAAAGATTATTTCAGGCGTGGGCAGTTAAGGAAATGTTTATGTTGAAAGCTCGGCTTATTTTAGGCATTCTCGCAATACTTTAATCCAAGGGTCAATAAATGTCGGACCACAGTCCAGATTCGGCACCGATGTTTACAGGTGAAAAGCTTATAGATTCAGGTGTGACTTTGCGGAAGTCCATATTGATACTAATGGAATCAATTTTTGCCTATTCCCGGTCAATAGCTCCTGATGATGCCTCGTGGAGAGGTGAAACACGTGTCGAGTGGTATTTTTGGTGTTGGTGGTTGGGTTATGGTTGTGTTGTTTGTTTTATTTCTTTTATCAAGTATTCAGCACAGGCGTTGCCTTTTTCACGATTGCTGACACTGGGTTCGGGGGTTAAAGTAATTAATTCCATTAGTAGGTGAAAAGATCTTGCTCACATATCCGGCCGCAAAGCAGCAGTGTTTGTGCTCTTAAAAAGTGTCAAAAATACTGTAAAATCCAATTTGCCTATTGTCCAATCACTGTAATGCTGGGGCCACACTAACGGCAAATGCCGTAGAGTATCGCGGTAATGCCGTGGGGTACCGGCTTAGAATAGTACCTCCCCATCTCTTCCCATGGGTGCCGTAAAAACCAGCTAAGGGGTTTTCTTCTCCAGAAGGTGGGCAGCAGCGCCTTCTGCTCAACACGTAAACTGCGCTCGCCAACCCGCTTGCCAAGCGTGGTGAGTATGGCAAAACCCCCTCCAAATGTAAAAAAATCGATTACTTTGGAAATGGAGGAGGCCTATGTTCAACAGTGGACTTCTTGTGGCTGAGATGATGATCGCGGTAATGGAAAACGTAAGTGTAACCACAACTGTGTTCCACGTAACACCGTCTACCCCCAGACTACTAAACTATAAGCACAGAATAAACAATAATACTAACGTACCTACAGAACCTCCTCTTTTTCAACCGTGATTAATCGAATTCCAACTTTATTAACACGCCCAAAAAGTTCTTATTACTTCATACACGTCCGCCTGGCGGCTCTTATCGAAATGAACGCACCGCCCGTGTCCGCTTTCCCCCCGCAACTCCCGGTGACACGTTAGGGTTGCAGCGCATTCGTTTTCAATTACACTGACACAGCGAGGCGAGCGAGCGGGAGCGCGGTAAGCCGACAACCCTGCTGTGACTTACTGCGATTTGCCTACGCTGTAGTCAAGGCGGTCGAGCGTACCTACAGTGTGGAGTGGAACCCCACTGCTATAGGTAACACTAGAACAGCACATTAGAACAATTATCGTGGCCTTCGTGCTTACAGCAACGCTTGCAAATGGGCGACGCTATGGTGCTTTCGGCAAGTAAAAGCGAGAGAGAGCTAGTAAGGTGAGGTGCCAGAACTGAACATAGTGGAACATAGTGATAGTTGCGAACACTCAATCTAAAGTACATAGATATAGATCCCAAACTGACCGCCCCCGTTCTGCCTCAAGAGGACTTGATACGAGAATCCAATTACCACCGGCCACTCGGTCCAATGTCAATAACCCAGTAATCTAGGATAGAAACTAACCTAATCTAATAGAACGCTGCCTGTTTTAGGAATTAGATTCGAGAATTCATGGTAGAGCCAGTATTATTATTTTGATAGGAAATAATAAATTACATGCAAGTGAAATTTCCTGCTGCCAGTTAGTTTTGCTTAGCGAATCATAAATTCCTTTTGCCATTAAAAGCTTTTATTTTATCTTATTTAGTGGAAAATTGAGGCAAAGAAGCACGGGGGAAACCTGATAGGAAGTGATCACTGACCTAAGGAAACCAGCCACCCCTAAGAATCAATGATCCCTTGATTGATTTTGTTAAGTTGGTCACTCACTCTCATTACGTATTTTACTGGTTTTTTTTAATCTTTGATAACTTTCAAAATATACGCAATCTTTATCGACTTGCCGTTGCCTTTCAAAGTACTATTAGTTCCTACATAAGTAAACACCAATGAAATTGACTATTAACTAAGTAACTACTATTTTACGAGTAGCAGAAAATACTAAAACGTCCAAATTTAATCTATGTCACTTAAATGTAAGTAGACAGCTCACCTGGGTCTCTAAACAGGGTGTAACATCTTTTGCGTCCCTTTTCCATCTTCCCTTTGACTGACGTTTTAATTCGTCAGTCACATTCAAACTTTACGGCACAGGAAATAAAAGCTCCTAAAGTTTATTCTACTTATTAATTACCTCAGTTCACCCTCCCTATTACAATCTGTCCCTCTCACCCTACTTACGAAGAATAGGGACGCCACTGAAATTACATTAGTACCTACCCTAAGCTAGATTATCAAAGAGACTTTAAGATACGTCAGGACCCTTTGATTTGAGTAGAACTTCTTGACGGTTTAAAATTAAATTTCGACCTTCATTTTAATTAGCTTTCTGCTTTGTTTAATTATGTTTGACCCGAATAACTAACTAGGTATTTCAAGAATTATGCCCCTGTCTTCAAATGAAAAATAGAAACGTCAAATCATTTAGATCAATAAAAAAAATCATCAATCTACTATCTAGGTACTAATAATACTTTATGAACACGCAAAATAATTGATAACTATCAGAACAAATCGCAAGTTTGCGTTCGGATCCCTGCTAACGCGACTGTATCGAATTTCGTTTAAAAAAAAACTAACGAATTGCGTACGTTCGTCGACAAAAACACACAGTTCATTTTGAAGCCACAATAACATGAGTTTCTATCGAAAATTCGTATTACGTTACTACAGTCGATAGCGGTTAAATACGCTCCCATTTGTCAGTGAAGAGTTAACCATAGTCGATACGGTATTTTTCGATGTCGATTGGACTCTACTAACACCGAAAAAAATTAAAAAAAAAAAAGATTTTTATTAAAACACCAAACCGCCTAACTGGAAGAGACGGCTTTGGGATAAGTTGTCGCTTTTCGTCACACTGAATCCTTTATTGATTTTTTGGTACAATATTTTTTTTTATCGAAATTTAGTGGTAATGTTGCGAAACAGGCAAACGCAAGTCACGGAATTCTGTGGTTGCAGGTTCGAGTCCCGCCATTTTATATTGCTGTGTTGTCATTTTATAGCATTTAAATTTAAGAATTTAAGGCAATAAAAGTACTGTTGGAAAAAAAGTACGTTTCCTTTTCCACGAACAAGCAATTTAGTAAAATGGAAGAAAACTTTCTTTGCTTTATGTACAATATTACCTTCAAAATGACCTTAAAAGGCAAAATTTTATTCTCCAACATTGAATGAGCCCTTAGTGATTTATAGATCTAGGCCAGTGATTCCCAAAGTGGTCCAGGTGGACCCCTAGGGGTCCACGGGAGACTTGCTGGGGGTAGAAATGTAGCAGCAGGGGGTCCACCGAAACCAGTAAAATTTTGAAAGTGGTCCACGAGAAAAATAAGTTTGGGAACTACTGATCTAGGCGTTACTTTGCGAAGGTCCATATCAACAAACTGGAACAAATTATCTTGTACTCCGTGAGACAAAGCGTGGTTTCGTTAATACAGAATAAATAACGTACAGAAACTTCTCTTTTCCGACCGCGATTAAACGAATTCCAACTTTATTCACACGCACAAAAAATTCGTCTTACTTCATACACCATGCGCCAGGCGGCGCGAGGCAAAATGAATGCGCCGCCCGCGCCCGCCTTCTCCCCGCTACTCCCGGCAGCACGCTAGGGTTGCGCGGCATTCGTTCTTAATTACACTGACCCGGCGGGGGCGAGCGAGCGAGCGCTCGGCAAGCCGACAGCCTACTGCGATTTGCCTTTGCCATAGGCAAGGCGGTCGAACGTACCTACAGTGCGGAATGGAACCCCCTGCCTTGGGTCTTGGTTTTACTCACCTGCCACCCGCAACTGACCGCATGACCCTGACTACCAAGAATTAGGTTTCACGTTCGGATCCCAATGGGGGCATATATTTGTATGGTGAATAGTCATATTCATATTCATTTATTACTGTCCTGTTCTTTACAGAAGGTAAGGTAGGTACATGAAACTCTAGTAGTGTGTAGCAATTTTATATTAACTTTATTATTTTCTTACACTAATAAAAAACGGCGTCGGCACTTTAACCATGAAAATAATTGCCCTCGTTTATTAGAAATAATACCCGAGCCGTTTTAGCAGGTTATTCTAACACTTGAGTTATTTTAAAAGAATCAGTCACGCGAACAATTATAATATGTTGCGCTTGGCTTTTTATTAGGCTAGCGTTAAATTGTTTCCAAGAAATCAAGAACGTTTTGTGTTTTCAGGACTATGGTCGCAATGCGGACAAGCTGGTTCAAAGCCTTGGGTATTTTGAAAATTTAGTTTTATACTTTTAATAAGTTTTTAAAATATTAAACTTAATTATATGTACAAATATCTCCCAAGTCTGTCCCCTGCGGTAAACTGCGCATAAGGCTAGCTGTTATTCCACGTTGGATCGCTTGCCATTGGCCAACGCATGCTGGTGCAGGCTGGTGCATTTGTTGTCCAACAAATGCACCAGCCCCATAGTCATGTGCGATTTCAATCAATTTTGTTATTAGCTGTCCGAAAAGTTTATGTGCGTCTGGGCTCCACGGCCGCAACGTTTCAACATCAAAAGCCGCGAATACGTAGTCTCCTGTGAGCCTTGTGTAGTTGCGGCGTTTTATACTTAAGTCTAATTAGAATCAATAACAAGTTTCTTCAGTATCTGGCATGGTACCCAATAGGTTGGCAGCGTCCCCTCGTTATATTGCAATACTAATTCTTTGCGATAGGTAACTGCCAGCATTTGGTTACCAGTCACGTTGACCAGAGGCTTTTGCAACTCTTTTAACAGTTTATAAGCGTAAGAACCCCATGGACCGAGGGTCACATCACTGACTGCTACAAAACTGTAAAAAAAAAGTTCTATACTACTAGCACAAAGTACATAATCTACTAGTATTTCTTCCCCAGAATAGGAAATAAATGGTAGTCCAATGAGCGACCATCTATATAAGCCAAGTGATTCAAGTTGTCGATTACTTTAAACTTTCGCGATTTTTACACATACTTATTTATTAAATTTATCGGGACTTTGACGCGATAATTTTACTGTTTATTTATTTACCTAGATAAACGTAATAAGAATGAGTCAAGTTATGTCAAAGATGTTAGATCAATTTTTAACTTTTCTATTTTCTTTTCTGTGATAACTTTGTTTCTTTTTCTAAATAAAAATGTTAGATCAAAGATAAAAGTGTTAGATGAACCTTGATGAATTCTAAAATTGGGGGGCAATTCAGAAAAAACTTGTGGAGGGATTCTGTAACACTGTGGAGTTTTTTTGTGTGATACCTACTGCCGCTTGAGCCGGCCAATACTGCAACCAGCAACTAACTGCAGTAGACAGTGACAATGCCTATACCAAGTATTTAAATTCCTATACTCCTTTGTAAACACTATCTCCCACAATATCATCCAGATGTTTTTATTTCTCCAAAATCTTTTCAGCATTTGCTTTTCACCCTAAAAGGGTCTATATTCAATGTTATTGTGCCCTTATTGGAATTAGATCCTGGATCAGCCTAGATCCCAGCCCACATATAATTTAGTGCCTCGGCTTCAGCAAAAAAAGGTAAACCTGAAATTGTTTCCAAGATTTATAGGTGTATCGTGTTTTTCCTAATTGGCTGGAAAGTAAACTATGCAATATATTACCTTGACAATACCTACTAAATCATTTACATTTATACAATTGGATACTTGGGTGAATTTTATAAGGTTTATCCCCGCTGCATGTGGTTCGTTCGGAAAATATCTTTAGTGTAATATCGAAAGTAAAAAGATTCACAAAATTCTCAACTAGGGGTAATGCATCGCAAAAGCATTTGGTATTAATTGTAGTAGTTTTTCTCTTACACAAAACCTTCTTTCACTTTGAACTAGCAAGGGGGCTTCAGGCTGTGTTGTTTGTACGTCAGTCAGGAAAGCTTTTTCTATGTAAAGAAGATTATAATTTATAACAGTAGATAAATTTAACTTTATTTTAGTTATTTTTCAAATGCCTAACAAATTCCGAATTGTTATCACCTTACTACCGCCAAAAAGGAAGGGGGGGGGGTAACGTTTTGGAATGTATATATGTGTTTTTATGTTTGTATGTTCCCGTGTAACTAATAACATTCAGTTGAATTAAAAAGACTGTAGGTGCTTTGATCTATACGCCCAAATAAAGTTTTCTTGAATAATCGGGCTTGTTTTTTTTCTTTTCAGTTATTTTTTACGCAGTCAGGATTTCTGCTTTTATTTTATTTTATAATGCTGTAGTTGAAAGAATTTATTTTGAAAAATTACAGTTTTTCTGATTACATGTTTGCTTCTAGTCCGTGCAAACGGAAAGAAACGGCGATAGCATCGATTTGTCAAAGTCTTCTCTTGTCAGCCTCAAAGTGTAAGCAAGTATCCTTCTGCAATAAGGACTTTACACTTTTAGAATTAAGTTGTCAGCATCTAGAGCCTCTCTAGATTGCTAGATTTCTATGCAAATGATGTTTATTATAAATTATAACAGTACAATTTACCCACAACAAGATCTAAATCGCGACGATATTCCGCCCGCATTTTTCAGAACTGAATGTTTTTATCATCACATTCAGGGTAAATCCTGTTAAATTTGTTCAGATGAAACGCCACTTTACATGTTAATACGTCTGGTGAGCTCAAAGTGTAGATACATTATCCCGGCTTCAATCGATTTTAGGGTTCTTTAAAAAACATGGAAACGCTATTTTAAATAAAGGATGATTTCAATGGTTTAAAAAGTAATTTCAAATTATCATAATTGCTAAAGTTTTGGATGTTTCCCTTTGGGGTACGCAGAGACCACAGAACGCCATTTGCTCCGGTCCTGGCATACTTCCCTCGTTTGCAGACATTCGTCTCTTCATACATGATCGGAGGTTCCGAGCGTCTGAGATTGGATTCTACATTATTATTTCATAATATTCATTTCAATGAACAAATCACTGTCCATTAACCGTATTCGGATAGATTACCCTATCCTGGTTAATTACGTTTTGATTCATCAACCCATTTTGTGTCAGTGAACATTAAGTAATTGCCAGAAAGCCTCCATATTCCAGTGATTTGCGTTTCTCTCATCGCTTCCATGGAACCCTGGGGCATATATCACTCGTGATATATGTCAGAAAGTTAAGCATAAATGGACCCTTAGTACTTGGAGTGTCCCTTCTGGTAATTACTTACATGTGTTACAAAACGCCCTAATAACTTGTCCTGTGTAAACAGACCCGACGCGAGGGGCAAGGCACAGCAGGCCTGGTCATAACTGGGCGAGTTATTTTATACTCACTGGACCATCTTTATTTTTCTCTTTATATAGTACCAGCGGAGGCCTGCGAGTTTGTTCGAGTGGAATTAGTAGCCTATGTCCGCCAGGGATAGTGTAGCTTTCTATCTGTAAAAGAAGTTTTTGATTTCGGTTCAGTAGTTCCAGAGATTAGCCCCGTACATGCAAACAAACAAACAAACAAGGTTTACCTCTTTATTATATTAGTGTAGATTAGTGTAGATTAGTGTAGACTAGTCTGTCCTCATATCTTCGGCCGCTTACTCCTTCTCAGCCACGCAACGGATTTTGATGTGGTTTTCATTAGAATTTAATGATTTTTTAAGGAAGTCCTTTATTGATCCGTCCTACTTGTACCCGAACCACAGAATAAATAATAGGACTAACGTACAGAAACTTCTCTTTTTCGACCACCATTAAACGAATTCCAACTTTGTGATTAGGCTCAAAAAGTTCGTATTACTTCATAAACATTCGCCCGGCGGCATGTGTCAAAAGGAAGGCGCCGCCCGCGCCCGCCTTCCCCCAGCAATGCCCTGGCGCACCGCTAGGGTTGGGCTGCTTACTGTAATACTTCAACGCGCGACACAGAGTGAGCGGGCGCGCGCGCGGCAAGCCGACAACCTACTGCGATTAACCTATGCCATAGGTCATGCGGCGAGCGCACCTACATTGCGGAGTGGAACCCCTCTGCCCGAATGAAGCCGCGGAGGGTTGCTAGAATTGATATAATTATAAAAAACAACTTTAATACTTTGCGCGTCCAACGTTTAGGTAAATCGTAAAATAGGGGCGTTTGTGTTGAATAATTACGAGTATATGCATGGAACGTTAATTTTCCCACCATCCCTTAAAAATAAATTAAATTAATTACCACCAAAGCTCCATTATGAGACCGTAAATTGTGAATCTAAGCAGCAAAATAAACATATCAGTTTTTTTTGCTTACATACACAATTTAAGGCCTCGTTTTTTTTACAAAATAGGAAGGAAAACAAGCAAGTGGGTCACCTGATGCTAAGTAATCACCACCGCCAATAGACACCCGCAACACCAAAGATATTGCAGATACGTTGCCAACCCAGAGGGCTAAGATAGAATACCTCTTGTGCCAGTAATTACACTTTTCGTTATAACAAAATATTGTCAAGCCTACATTTCTTTAACTTGTCATCCAACAGGTGAGATTGTGATCTTTCAAAAACCCATTGTCAATGAAAAACCTAACCTATTGAATTATTAATAGACGCAAGTGTTAGCAAAGGTATTTACTATAACACTGGAACAAATTGCCTTGCTACTCCGCTAAACCATAGGCATTACATTTATAATATTATCTATCACTTTTAAACCATCTAATGCTTGTATCATCCACTATCATTTCAGCATCCCATCTATCATTAATCATCATGGCAAACACGAGTTGCTATTATCTGGACTCCTTCATTTCAAAATTGTTTTAAAGAGACGCACCGCTCGTCAAAGTGAGTCATAGCCACTCGTGCTAGCCGCTGACTCCATTAGTAATCATATCACAATCGCCCCCACAATCTTTTACATAAAGACGTCAATAGTCAAAGGGCAAACCGCTTTTGGTCTTTACGCGTCTACGGAACCACTCCTGTGTACGCGTAAAGTTCTCTCAGACCTACAATAGGCATGCCTTTTGACTATTGTTAAATCACCTATCTGTGTTGAAATAAATTGTCATTTGTTAAGCGATCGTAGCCGCCCGTACCCTTCGCGAGGACTACGACCAGCAAAAATAAAAGTCATTAAAAAAAAAAAAACTCCGCTAAACCAGCGTTGGCGTTAGCAGCCAAGTTTGACGTTGGCACAAAATAAATTACGAATTCCAACTTTATGAACACGTTCAAAAAGTTCATATTACTTTCATACACATTCGCCAGGCGGCGCGAGTCACAAAGAACGCGCCGCCCGCGGCCGCCTTCCCCCGCAACTCCCGGCGACACGCTAGGGTTGCGCGGCATTCGTTTTCAATTACTCTGACACGGCGAGAACCAGCGGCGGGTGCGCGGCGAGCCGACAACCTACTGCTATTTGCCTACCGTGTAGGCAAGGCTACCAACATTGCGGAATGGAACCCCCCAGGCGTTGTTTTCACGGAGTAGCAAGGTAATTTGTTCCAGTTTGTTTCTTACTTACCTACTGTATTTTCCCCGTTTCCGATGGCCTCAGTAAATTACAGCCAGACAGACAATTAACTCGCTTCCACTTGTTTTTGATTAACTATCCACGTTAATGTGTATGGAACAGTAAGTAAGCAACGAGCGATGAAATATACGTTATGAACTCATTGTCTCCAATGAAATATAATGATCATGATAAACGTAATGGAATATAATAGGTTGTGAACTTCAATAATAATATTCATTATACCGACAGTCTGAAACTCAACAGATACATTTACTCTTAGGGCTGAAAATAAAATTAAACACGACTAGTGGCTGCCGGAGCATTTTTGTTAAAGTGTATAAATATTACCTGAGCTTAGATATTTAGAGGTAGCTTTAAAGGATTGCATAATATCTTGTACGCCATTGGCCACTTAGTAGTATGTGTATATATGTAAATTCTTTATTATTAAAAAAACATAAATTATAAAAATAGTGCTACATGATTAATTACGTTATGAGAACTTATTATAGACCAGTAGCTATAATAAACAAAAATAGATTAATTGATTAATTGATAAATATTTTGCAGGTGGTAGGACCTTGTGCAAGGTCCATCCGGATTGCTACCACCATCTTTCTCGCTAATCTTGCCGCTATGCAGCAGTGCTTGCACTGTTGTCTTCCGGTGTGGAGAGCAAGATAGCCGGTGCAATTACTATCACAAGAGGTATTCCAACTTAGGCCTCCAATTTTCTTGGTATTGCGGGTGTCTATAGGCGGTGGTGACTTACCATCAGGTGACCCACTTGCTTGTTTGCTTTCCTATTTCATTAAAAAAAAAACTATTGACAAAATGCATTAACCTGGGACCAATCTGAAAATCAGCGCTGGTCATTGTGACGCAGCATTAGGCTGAGATTGGTACCCATTGTCAAACAAATAGTATAATAATAGTGGTATCGTAAGTGGAAATGTATATTTAGTTTAATTCAACTTGTTAATTCTTGATCTATTACTATGTTTGTGGCAATAAAATTTATTTTATTTTATTTTATTTATTTAAATCCAAAAATGCGGGCGAGTCTGTGTGAGCGCGTACGGACGACTTGTACGGCCATGGACCTGGGTGACTCTGGGAGCCTCAGTTAATCTCTCAACAAACTGTAGCACGGCTAGGTAATTCTGCTTCAGCGAATAACACTGTTTGAATATCCCGCACAAAGGTAAATTTAATTTAATACTCACGTTTCTAAAATGCAAATTGCAGCCCGTATCAAATGCAAGATAGCGTGGACGAGATAAGCGTTACGTTTTAATGCAAATACGATGAAATTCACATTCTACTGCAGTGAAATATTAATGTGAACTCTAATTTGAAATTAGATCTGCGCTAAATGAATGCGCAATGAAAAATTCTCTAGACTTAAAGGTACAATCGAAGACACATATAAGCCACAACATTAAAGACGTCATTTTTCGAAAGGGAGGCATCTAAGTATGCACTATGAAGTTGATATATCTATCCCTTTTGAGCATAGACAATGTCTCTCAGTTCCCTATTTAATGGTTGGCTAAGTTTTTTGCTGTTTGTACGCCCAAGATCCCTGGTGCCTCTGTGGCCTAGAGTCACCAGGGATCTTGGGCGTAGAGCCCCCCACACAGACTCACTTGTAGATTTTTTGTATTTTATGCCCTCTAAGCTCTCACTCTTTAATAGTAAAAAATGCAGCACATTACCAGTACAGCGTGACTCTACCACCATCCTACCTGACTACGTGTAGTTTTGTAAAAATTCATCAAGACTTATTTTTAACAAAATACCAATGCTGCCATTTTAATACACGATACCCCAACAGGTTAATTTATCCGAGGACTAAAACCGATCTATATCGTCGAAATTGTTACCCTATGGCCATCAAAATATTTAACAGGTTACCAACTACAGCTACAATTACCCAGTACAGCAATTCAAGAAAAAGTTGTTTGAATGGCTTAGCGAAAAGGCTTTTTATTCAGTCAAAGAGTACCTCGGATAGATCTATTTGTGACATTTTAATTTATTTGACATCCTAATTTAATGACATAACTGATATAATTGCATAGGTTAATATTTTTTAATTATAATACAATAATGGATTTAAAAATATATGAAAAGTAGTTGATGCATCTGACATTTTACCTAATTTTATAATAATAATAATTTGTAAATAAATTTCACTAATCGTTATAAATTTTGCATGCCATTAGTGGTTAAATATTTGAAACTTATATTATTGTTTAAGATCTGTTATGTTACCATATTTATCTGCAATTTAAGTTCATTCATTCATTCATACGTGATGATATACAATTTAAATATTTATTTTTTTGTATACAACATAGGAAGGCAAACGAACAAGTGAAACAGCATCACTATTCACACATCATTCAATTGAAAGGCTAGGCCAAGCGTTGTTGTCATCTAAATAGTTCTGGACACTATAGTAAGCCTTCAAATACTTTAAGCTCGTTAAAGGGCAGTTCCAGTGCTTGCTTATAAGTAGCTTATTATAAAAACTTATACATTGGCCTATAAATGAACAACGCACACTAAATTGCGAACACTAAATTGCTATCTTATGTTTGTTATTAGCACTTAACATTTTATTAAACGTTTCCATGTATCCAAATAATGGTTTCGTCAATACACTGGGATGGCATAGTCAAAATATCTCTTTAAAAATTCTCTCAATGTGTCGCGTCTTTAATATCATCTTTATCGCCCCATTTATTACAAATATTTGAAGTATTTGAACGTTAAAGGTTATTTTTGAGAGCGTTCCATTTTACTCGAGTGTTCAAAGCTTGTATTGATCCAATTGTATTGCTCACCCTGTATACAAATTTTTGTACAGTATTGTAAGGTGATAAGCCTGAATATTAATTATATTGACACGCCTGCCAATTTACATCACTAATTAGCTAGTAATAAAGTAAGCCTGCCACGTATTTACGTTTTCTGAATTCTGTATTGACTTGATTAATCAATCGATGAATAAATACGGAGGTTAATTACTTTTCATTAAATAATTTTTGGTATTAATATTTTTAAAGAGTTAGAACACTGCGATGTAGTTTTCCAATACTTGAGCTGTATAAGCATGTAATCTATTTATTTATTTTAAATATTTTTATTGACAAATCATGACGCCTAAACTACGCAAAGGATTCTGATATGGTTTTCACTTAACTGTAAATAATTTTTTTTTGGCGGTAAGTCATACAGTGATACTATGGTTCTCAAACATCGGAAATTGACTCGTTATAAGGCACCATTTAACCCCCTTTCGGCTTTACGGGTATTTTTGTAATACCTTGTATAAGCATGTAATCTATTTATTTATTTTAAACAGTTCATCTAAAGATCTTAACTGTCGTTAGTAATATTTGAAATAACAATTTACAAGAAAAATAAAATAACATGTACGACGTGGTTATATCGTTTAGGGTATTGAATAAAGCATTCAGTAACTTATTATTATGCTATCCTTCGGAATAAATCTGAATAAATGAGCAACTCAATTTCTATGGAAATGTAAATCGAATGAGAAATTATGTATACATTATATTTTGCTTCAAAAAACAGGTAAAATGTAACTGAGTGCCATTATCAAAGAAAGGTATTTCTATAAAGAATATAGAATAAACTGTCGAATATCTCTACAGAAGTTTAGCAAAAAATGTCAAAGATAAGTTTGAAACAGAAGTAGCTGATGTTAAAAATAAAATAAAATGGAACAAACAAGTTAGCTGTTGTTCGGTAGGTATGAATATTTGCGGTTAGTTATTTTAGCTTCCCAATCTAACAAGCCTCAAGAGGAGTGTGAACCCAGCGCTCTTCATACAAACGGCGATAACGTTTTCCACCCCCTAAACCTATAGCCACGTTTTTTTTGTGTGATGTCATTTTGCTCTAGAACTAACTAGGTTTGTATGTTTTGATTTTTTAAATAGGTATTCTTAATAGTTTCAAAAATATTCACGTTTCATTGTTTTGAATGAAACTCGTAAACTGCAAATATTGTCAAATCTATGAAGGATATTTTAAAAATCAAAACATACAAACCTAATTCTAAGGCATAACGACAACATAACAAAAAAACATTATTTATTTATTTAAACTTTATTGCTCAAAAAATACAAAACGAACAAAAGGCGGACTTAATGCCTTAAGGCATTCTCTGAAAGTCAACTTTTGGGCATAAACAGAAAGGTTGTGGGCGGTGCGGATAGAGAACGAGTAATAGAAACACAATGACAAAATGTTACTACATACATACAAAACATATTATACAACCATAGGCCAAGGCATAGGCATAGGCATAGGCATAGGCCATACATTGCCATAGGTTAAGGCTTAGAGGGTAGAAAACCTTATCGCCGTTTGTATAGGGAGCGCTTTTTGGAGCTGGGTTCACTCCTCTTAACGATTGACAGTTGTCACGCATTCGTCTAATCCGACGGTTTACGGCTGACACAGACAGCTGCCAAAGATCGTAAAGTACTTAAACCGCGTATGAGTACTGCGGATTAGGGCTAAGGGGCTGGCTGTGAGGACGCGAAGCGTGTAGTGGGAGCGGTGAAGGGTAAGGCTGTGGTTTGAAAGGAAGCGGATAGTGGCAATTTAGAACTATTGTTTGCGACGGATACGAAGACGAGCAAACTACTAAGCAACTATTGTCTTTTTCTCCTTCTCTTCTTATTTCAACGTTGGTAAGTAAATATTGATTAGGTAATAGACAAATACTTATTTTAGTAAATAAAAAAGTGACTCAGTCCTTCGGTTCAACTGTTTCAATTCTTCAT
Source organism: Ditula angustiorana (assembly GCA_963691745.1). Taxonomy (NCBI): domain Eukaryota; kingdom Metazoa; phylum Arthropoda; class Insecta; order Lepidoptera; family Tortricidae; genus Ditula; species Ditula angustiorana. The sequence continues at coordinate 7,530,003 of OY829495.1, forward strand.
GGTATAGTCATTTAATTTATAAACGCAGAAATGCATAAACGTGTACCATGGTGTTTATTTCCGGAATCCAAATTAACGATGGGCATTTGTTTAATTTATCTTTGACCCGGAGTCTTGTGAGATTTAATTGCCATCGCTTGCTCCCATAAAACAATGCACCCTTACATTTTCAATGACGACATCCGTGGTTAATGGCCCTTTTTCTGACTAATATATTCGTCATTAATCGCTAGATTGCTCGTAAAAGCCAAGATTGGAGTTGAATAAAAGCTCAAAGCTTCATCAAGTGCCCATTGAGCGTTTACAGAGCTTTTCCTGTACAGTTTTCCTGTTTTTGAGACTAAAATAACTTGTGATGGGGAATAAATAGTATAAATAACGTCCTTTGTTTTTGAGGTGAAATCCGTTTACGATGCAGTTTACCGTACCAGCCGGGAAACGGTTTTTTTTAGCAAAAGAAATGTTGAATCGTGGAGCAGTACCGATGTTTTACTTTGTTTTAAACAAAAACATTGTTGAGGAAAACAAGAAAATTGATTAGTTGTCGGTAATCAATTGCCGCAACCTCTGGATGCTTACAACAGTTGCAACACAAAAATATCTCTCAGGCATTGGCGATCTGAGACTCTTCTCAACCGATTTCAAAAATAAGGACTTTTTTTGTACATCCGACGTAAAGTTTTATCATTAGAATCTATTTGAAAACAAAATACTGAAACTCCCCAATTTTAAGTCCGTTTTTATAATGAACAAAAGTGTATATACGAGGTCGCTTTACATTTTGTAAATAATTAAGCAAACAATAACAATACAACAACAAACACAGATTGTAAAGGGATATAAAATTATCTGAAGTGTAAGTGTTTGTCACAACAAACGTCCTGGACCCCAATTCTCGGGTCATGCGAGACGCTATCTCGCATGCCACATACGTCAAAAATGACAGATTTTCTTGGGGTTTGACAGTTATTCTCGTGCGAGATGAATCTCGCATGAACCCAGAATAGGGGCCCTGAACGCGATAGCGCATCTCAATGAATACAGAAAACTTTTGGTTGCGGATACGCTCCGCTAGAGGCGCTGTCTATACTTCCATAGTAATTGAGAAGTTTAGTTTAATTTAGTTTAATTTATTCAGTCAATATAAAGTTACATTATTAAATTGCATTGCATGTCAAATTACACAAATGTATACTGAGATCGTAAAAATTATATAATTACAAAAATTAAAATCAACAAACAAATATTAATAACAAGATATTTGATACAGAATTACAATAGAATGACAAATAAATTAAATTAGAAGTTAACGCTAACGCGTTCAAAACGTTTCTTGTGACAAAAACTTACATTAAAGGTATTGACAATTAAATATTTCATTTCTGAAAAATAGCACCTCATTCTATTAATTAAGAACCTGCTTTGCTACCGGTACAAACTGTACTATAATAGTTAATTAAGTCTTTTTCAAAGTCAATGAGCGAATAGCGACGGAATAAACTTAGAAATATTTTCCAAGGAATTGTAACTCGGAAACGGTAACTAGATCTTTTAATGAAGTCAATCTATCCCTATACTTTTAACAAGACAAAAACCGAAATTAGTGTCTTTATTGGAGAATGTTACCTTTAAATTGAGTTACAGCGTACATGTCACTTTGATGGTTACTTACAATTCAATGTATGTAACACAATTCTCAGAATAACTAAAGAGCTATTTACATGTCACGGGGTCTCGCGTGCGAGTTGTATTACATTGCGGGCTACCGAGGTACGATGCGGTCGATGAATTGATCGACCCGCGCAATGTAATTCAAATCGTATACGAGAACTCGCTTCGTGTAAATGGCACCTTAGTCACAAATAAGTGTGATGCTGAGCGTAGCAGGGCGGAGTGTGTTAATTACCTTGCGGTACCACCGCAAAGCGCAAAGCGAGCTTGCCACGGCAGCGGCCGAGAAGTGCCATGTAAATGGCGTATCGGAAGTTTTACACCAGTGCCATGTCGCGATGGCAATGTAGTCGTTACGCCAGGGGGGTTTCACTCCGCGCTGTAGGTACGCTCGACCGCCTTGCCTGTGGCATAGGCAAATCGCAGTAGGCTGTCGCTTTCTGCGCGCTCGCTTGCTCGCCCCCGCCGTGTCAGTGTAATTGAAAACGAATGCCGCGCAATCCTAACGTGTCGCCGGGAGCAGCGGGGGGAAGGCGGGCGCGGGCGACGCATTCCTTTTCACTCGCGCCGCCTGGCGCATGGTGTATGAAGTAATACGAACTTTTTGAACGCGTTAATAAAGTTGGAATTCGTTTAATTACGGTTGTAAAAGAGAAGTTTCTGTACGGTATTAGTTCTGTGGTTACGCGATGTAGATATTTTACCATCTATCTAGGCATTACTACTGACTCGTTATTGTTGTAGGTGCAACTGTTCCACCTGTGGATAGCTGTACCTGTGAACACTGTCTCGATCTTAAGATATACTCCTTCATCGTTTGAACCATCGATATGGTTCTCTATTCCCTGCCTTCTCTTTGACTTCCTGAAGGCAGCGAATAGAGAATCATGGGGATTGCTCGGACGATGAGAGAGTAAAGATGTAAGATTTAGAGTATCCACAGACACAACTGTCCACATGCTGGGCCCAATTTCATAAACGCGACAGGCGACAGGTGACAGTGACAATTCGCTGTACATTTCTGTGTCGACAAGTAACGCTACAGACTTACAGAGTTAACATCATAGTGAGCAAGCAATGTATACTGAATTGTCAGTGTCGCCTGTCGCCTGTCGCCTTTATGAAATTGGGCCCAGGTAGAGAAGTTGCCTCTGCTTATGTTATATCTTTATACATTAGGCTACTAGGCACATACTACATAAGGCTACTAGAAATACAGGAAAGCTTAAAGTTCCAACTTACAGACTGGCTAAAACCAATAAGTCGTTCATGGGAAATTGTGTAAGATTTTACAACAAAATTCCAAAAAACATAACTGAACTAAATGATACAAAATTTAAATCTATTGTCAAGAAGACATTAATTTCTCGGGCGTATTATAAAATCAATGACTATATCTTGGACAAGGATGTTTGGAAATGATCCCGATCTGTATTGGCGATCCCTGGCTCCAAAGATTGTACATCTGCTGTGTTAAATTGTTAAATTGTAAAAATTTTGTATATTTGAGATGTAAAATAACATTGTAATTTTGATTTATTTAAAAAATTACACCTCGTTGAGTTTCTTGCCGGTATCTTCTCATCAGAGGTTTTTCCGAACCGGTGGTAAATTTTTTGACATTCATAAGTGCTACCTGTAAGCCTAATCTGAATAAAATATTTTGACTTTGACTTTGACTTTGATTATAAAACGAAGTCGCTATCCGTTCCTGTCTGTCAGTATATCGTCGGTCGCTTACTCCTAAACCACACAACGAATTTTGATATGGTTCTATGCAATTTAGAGATTTTTTACAGAAGGTTTTTATGTAAACTTCTTCCTAATTGTAGCCGTACGAAGCCGGGGCGGGTCGTTAGCATTTTTATAATACACTATTTTGTCTACTAGATTGACCCCTGACCCGTCACTAGCCGGGCTGTTTCCGTCGCGACAACAATCTCGACCTCAGAATTTACTGGCACAGAACTAACACGACATTCTGATTAAAACATTTTCTTTTATTTTCATTACAAGGCTAAGGGGCAAAGAGTATGGTAATGCAGAATGGTAAAGATGGTTGAGGACGAAATCAGTATGAGCAATACAAGTTAATGATCAAACTGGGACAAAAGATCTTGCTAATCCGACATACCAAGGTGTTCCAGTTTGTTGGCATGGACCTCCGCAAAGTACCTAACGCCTGAATCTAATAATTATTTGAACTCAATGATAGTTCACTTTTTTTTTATGATCTATATCAGGCAAACAAGCAAGTGGGTCACCTGATGGTAAGTGATCACCACCGCCTATAGACATCCCCAACACCAAAGTGGGCTAAGATGGAATACCTCTTGTGCCAGTAATTACACCGGCTGTCTTGCTGTCCACGCCGGAACACAGCAGTACAAGCACTGCTGCTTAGCGGAAGCATTAGCGAGCAAGATGGTGGTAGCGATCCAGACGGACCTTGCACAGGGTCCTACCACCCGCAAAACATAGAAACACCCACATAGAAACGTGTAGAGATACGAATAAGACAACTATGGATGAACAGACTGTACACATCGTCACTTGGATGGCAAAACTGCTGAAGCGACACTTTGGGCCAAATTGATATATACCATCGGAATCAGCGGATTTTTCTGCGTCGATCTGTCCAGGTTTCAAGATGATCTGAGCACTTTTTGTCGCTTTAGCCCACGAAAAAAAGCTCGAAATTTGGGAGACCCATTACTAATCCGACGCTTAAATTAAATATTTACTGTTTAGTAATTTTACCTTTTTATACTTTTGTCATAAGAACGTTGTCAGTCATTCGTGCTTTTGCGAATTGAAATAAGATTGGCGCTTTAGTACTTTGTGCATACCAAGAATTGTAATGCTATGTCGCTTAAGTAAATTGATCCACTTCATATTAAAAGGTTGGGTACACTTAGTCTTTTTCCTTTACTGATAAGAATATGTTAAAGTCGTTTCAGTATTTTTTACAAATACATTTAATATAATGTGTAGTGCAATTAGCTTTATGAAAACAAGATAAAATGGAAAAAAAACGATACGGATAGTATATAAAACGTGGCATTTGCTTTACAGCTTCTTAAAGAAAAGCTCTTATACATATAGCGGTCATGTCTTACTACGACGGACTTAATGATGCGTAAGCACGTCTATACAGTCATATCGTAAGTCATAAGATGATTTCAGATGACATCCGTGTACCCTTAAAACTGGCCCCCAGATGTACTGGTCTTCTGAAGTCTGAAGTAAATAAATAAATTGTGTACTATACGAGCAATGTTTATATTATTTGTATGTAATCGCGCTTTGGAGGTCTAACGATTTCGATTAAGGGTTTCGCCGATGATGACCCAAATACAAAAGGTTGTAGTGGCTATAGTCGTTTACCATTGGCAAACGTGTTAAATTTACAATGTATACAATATTACTGAGTAAAAAGTCGATCTAGTCAGGTCTCATTTCTGGAATATTGTTTCCTGCGCATTTTTACTAACATCTGGTCTGAGCCGAACTAGGTCGTTCGGGACTTAGTATTAATAATGTGATTAGTCGCACAACATGCCAGCACCGCTTGAGTTAATATTTCATGAGCATTTATTCTAAAACGCTCAGCCCCATTTGCTGAAGTATATCAGTGCTAGGGGCACGACTGGCAGACCTAAAATCCTTCATAAAAGGTGTCGAGGTGTTTTATATCAACCTAAAGGCACAGGTTTTTCGAACCATATAAACCCAAATGGCCAACATACTTATAATTGTAATTACCGTTAACACAGAGATCTTTCTGTTGTTTTTGTGTGTTTTGTGTTTTGTTGAATGGTGTCTGTCTGCGAACTGTCATTAGGATGGTCTTAGGGCTGCTGAATGCTCCAGACGGTGATGCACAGGCGCATTGTATTCAGTTTTTAAACAGTTTTTAAGTTTTGCAAACCATATAAAAGTTGTGGTGTAGAAGCAATCTTGTCTAACGAACTGCATTAGGGCGACTGCTCCTTTAGCACCTGATCGCGTTACGGCACGGCAATTCCAAAAAAGCTGTTAATTTACTTTTGTAGACTGTCAATATTATTACGATTTACGCCGATGTGTAATGGATATCTATAACAGAAATCTTGTTGGTGCATTGCGCATAGCCTGCGCATAGCCTGCGCTAGATTTTTAGACTCCATTGGTGGATTTTACAAAGCGCACAATCTGTTCCAATCTGCTCACTCCAGTTATATTAAAAATATTCCATCACAGCAGCAAATAAAGTAGATGCTATAACACTTTCCTGTTGCGAGCGAGTTGGCGTATGCGAGTTGCATTAAAACAAGGCCTTACTTCTCGCGCATAACACTGTCGGTTTTCGAGGAGCTTTCAGTGCGCCATCAAAAGTTTGGAAAGACCTCCCACCACCATTACGAAATAATATCATCCCGTAGTGGAAATCTCGTATGCCCGAACCCATGCTTCTTAGGACAATTTAGAGTGTAGTGCCAGTGCAAGAGCCGCAACAATATCTGTTCCTCGTAGGTACAGCTTGAATTTAAAGCCTGGAATAGGTACACATGCTTGTAACTTGCACACTTTTCTGCGTGCATGTCATATTTCACACAAATGTGGCTCAAAAATGCAAGTACTTGCATGAAAGTGCAGAAGCTGTAGTCACGTGTATTCCAAGCTTGATAGTTACAATTTTAGTTGTTTGAATGCATAATAATTGTGACTAGCCTTACCCGCAGCGTTACACATGCAAAAAAGTATATATCCTAGGTTTTTATTTAGGACATGATGTATCTGTTTGTCAAATATTTTTTTGAATCTGTCTAGCCGTTAATGCGTGATTGAAGACCTAAGACCCAAAGGGTCAAATACCCAAACATTTATTATGTTATTAAGTAGAATAACAGCAGAGAACAACAAGAAAGCTAGATAGAAACTGCCGTCTACATAGAAAACAGAGTAATCGATAAATCATTACGTCGGCTTATGTTCTTGGGTCATGTTTTGAAAATAATGTGAGAATAGTTTAGTAGTTATGGGAGCTACCTTCAATGTCTTCACTTTCTGTTTTCGGTATACGGTCTCCACCAGCGAACCTTTCCACCCCAATGGCTATCAGTTCTATAAGCAATGTGCCTGCCTACTACCACTTAATTTGTAAGACGGAAAGGTTCGCAATTCGTAGAGCCATGTTGGTAACTTTGGTTCTTCTGCGGACCTCCACATTTCTATCATGATGTCGCATAGAAATTCCGAGCATAACCTGTTGGGTGAATCTCATACGGCTTACTGTAAGAGACAGGGATATTATATTTGGTAACACACAATGGTTGAAGACTTATGGCTTCGCGCACCGCGGTATTTGAGATGAAAAGAAGTTTCGTATCTTATCAAACGCTACCAAATCATTAATCATCAACAACTGCGAGATTGCGAATATGTAAATAAGATTGGTATATCATGCTTTGTCAATTCGTTCTGTACCAAACTTAGCATAAAGAGGAAACTGCAGTTCATGCGTTAGTGTTGCAAATACCAGCCTATCCACCTTGTGATTAGCTCTACACGAAGCTTAAAGTGAAAGCTGGCGTTTCGAGCTCGTGAAACGATTGTCTGTCCTACCCCGTGCGCCTGGAGGGCTTACGAAGGCTATACGTGGGGTTTTATGTTTATCTGGAATCCCGATGAAGATTCTTCCATTTGAGTTGTTTCTGCCAATTCCATGACAGCCAAGTACGTCTTCCCAGATGCTAGATTCTGAAATAAGTAGTAGATACTGATCTGATTGAGTATTACTTACATACTGTATCAGAGCTTTGTAATATGGCTCACAGGACAGTTCAAAAATCGTCATAGAATTGAAATTTACTTACTATTTTTTGGATGTAATGTTGCTAAGATTGTTCAAAAGGTTTTATATTCCATGTCAGCTATGTTTTGTTCTTGTTATGTTATTTTGATCGTGATTAAATCATTGATAATAGCAATTTTTCATCACGATTAATGCAGGGAAAGCAGAGCGATCCTGAATAGGGCAGCTTTGTCGTCAAATATGTTGCCTAGTCCATCATCTTGTCCAAGTCGGTTTCAAGAGCGCCTGCCGTCAAACGGCCACAGTGAAAACTAAGAATCGGATATCCTGTAATTTGCATTACCACCAACATTTCGCTACCGATTGCCACAGGTCATAAAGCTTGGAATTCCTATTTATAGCAGAGATCATCTATTTGGGTGTTGATCTCAGAAGATTAACAGTATTTTATTATAAAACAGTAAAGAAAACGAGTACGCGGGTCACCTGACGGGAAATGAACGCCGCCGCTTAGCGATGCTAAGAGAATCGATGATCCGTTACCCACCTTACGTTGCGTTGAGTTGTGCGGGTGCAAAGCCACTCCTATTAGCATCTATTGGGCTGGTATTCCACTACGACCGGCGATGGTGGGAATGCAGTAACTAGGGGCAAGCTATTAGATCTTAGGCAACCTGCAAGCGGTAAGAGGTGGTAGCTCCAGTTACTGTCTCGGCCAAATCCTGTCTATGGCCTCTGACTCTTGCTAAGCCAACAAGTCCCAGTACCGCAGCGTCGCCTAGATTATGGACAGAGTCATCGCATGCGTAAATTTGGTGAAAGTCTTACCCATAGTAGATACTTTCGATAAAAGGGTGAATAGTGAAGTGTATCTATACTCTCTAAGTAAAAACTTGTCAATATCAAATGCTATACATAAACTTCAAGCATTTTTACTATTGACTAACTTTTCTTTTGAGTAAAAATTAAAAAAAGTAGTCTGCCAACTTCTTATCTTTTAATTTTGATTAAGTTACATGAATCAGTGTGTACAATAGCATATTTAATGTCCGAAACGTATTACTTGTAAGTCTATTCAACAGATAACAGTCAATAATGCATAAGTTATTCCTCGGATAAATCTTTTCCCATTACTGAAAAATCAGCCTTTAGTATTTTGTTACGTTTATGATTACCATTTAATAAATGATAAGCCTTATGCCCTTATAAAATCGTTTGACATTTGGTAATTAAGTATTAAACTCAGATTGATAACAAGTGACTTAAGGTCGTTAAGTAAAAATCAATATAAAATGCCAGAATTAAAGTCGCGTTAGTCTTCTGAAAATATGATATCAAACACAAAACTGTCTGTTTAGTCTTTTTACCTGACTGCATTTTCTCAAAAAGTTGAAGACAAATGACTAAAGCGACACTTATCTTCTAAACCAGTAGTCTCAGCTTGATGGGATTGATTCCAGTCTATAGTATGCAGAATTAGCTTTAATTCCTTTCTAGAAATTCTAAAATGCGTTCAGTAGGAGACGAGTTATGAATTTTTTTCGTAAAAAAAAAACTTTAAATCGCTCTCCTGTAAAGTTGACCAAGTGTCGCTTCAGAAGTTTTGCCATCCAAGTGACGACATACAATAAAAAAAATTGGATCAAAGTTTGGGCTTTGGATCTCCAAAATACGAATTTGACAATATTTGGATAAAACATTGAATAACTTGACTTTGTCGCTGCTTTCCATCAAGTGCAAATAATTGTTTTGTTTTTTTAGAACTGTACCTGAGTAGCAGTAATCTTAAGCGGCAACGCAAATTAGTTCGAAGAAAAAAAAATACAAAAAAGAGATAAAGTTAAGTTATATTATGAAAAAAAATTAAAAAATCTCCCAAGCCGCTGTCTCTAGGCAAGGTACCCAAAAGGCAGGTGAAAGTTACTTTGAGAGTAAGATATTTTTCTATTTGTATGATCTTACAGCTAAACAGCACGCCTCTACGATGCATTGGAAGCAGTCAGACGCACATGAGAAGACAATGCACACTTACTATTGCACGTGACTGTATAACAGGGATACAGCCTCAAAATGAACACGTAATATTTGGTTATGCTCTGCAGTAGCTGCGATGCGAGTCGCTTTGCCAACTAGATATTATGTGACGTTCTTGTGACGGTATGGCGGCAAGTGGTTTAGTGTTTCTTGTTTATTTTTCGCTGTGAATAAAATGTGGTTTCTTTGGATATTGCCTCACAGTAAATATAATTCAAATTCAAACCATTAATTGTAATTTTGATTTATTTTAAGAAATTACACCTCGTTGAGTTTCTTGCCGGTATCTTCTCATTAGAGGTTTTTTCCGAACCGGTGGTTTTTATGACATTCATAAGTGCTTCCCGTAAGTCTAGTGAATAAAGATATTTTGACTTTGACTTTGATTTATTTCAGTAAACAATTCATCATTTTATAAAGTGTTAGTAAAAAGAACATTAAAATAAAATCACCAGAGATGCAATCTGTGCACCAGTGATGCTGCGTAATATGGTATAGAAGCCGTCCGCACTTGCAAACATCCCTGATTCACAGCAGCATCGAAGCAGCCCCAAGGGCATCCTAAACTTGTTATACTGGACTCTGAGGGCACTGAAAGCCCTCATTAAATAATTGGCCCACAGGCAGCAAGTGCAATGGGACACTATACTTTAAAAAGCGTCACTTTTAAATTGCTTGAACACTTAGCAAACTTGCAGAAAACTTATTGCAACTTACTGCCAGCACCCTTCTCTCCCGTCCTATGTTCAATATGCTTAAAGCTTGCTGTGCTATTTATTATCTTTTTTTTTTCACACTTTATGTGAACTGTTCGCCTTTGTACATCACTGTATCTCTTTTTTTTTTAATTTATGTTTTTTTGTACAATAAAGAATTTACATACATACATACATACTATTGTTATGATTGTGTATATTGCTCTGTAATCTTGTTTTGAAAAGAGAAGAAAAAAAAGATAAACTGCTGAGTTTCTTGCGGCGTTTCTTCTCAGCAGATTCTCCCATTTTCCGAAGCGCTAGTAGATTCAGACATGTAAAAGAGCCTATATGGCCTACTTGCAAAATAAATTTTTCATTTTCATTTTCATTTTCATATGTCCAAATTGACACTCAGTGACACAGAAACCCAATGGACCAGGTATTTAAATACATATAATGGAGCACAGGAACTCTACGTGTTGGCTATGGTTTCTCGCCTGCAAAGTTCCGGGGCCGTAATTATTTCGCGAGCGCTGAAAATAACGTTCCGTCGTCATAAGGTTGCGGTAAAGCATATTTTATGCATGTCTTTTCTAGCCAACCCAGTAAGAAAGATATATGAAATAGTAAAACATATCTTGGCGCTTCTACGATAATTTGCTGTTCTCTCCCAGCGTGTATACTCTTAACCACGGACAAATCGCAACAACGAAGCTGTTTCATGAATAAATTCACAGTTTGAGGAAAGCGCGTTTTTCAGGCTACAGACAGACGCAGAATCTTATTTGTAATACGCTTTATTCTACATGTGTTCCGTGAAATATGTGGAGGGTAACCGAGAGGAAGCGTCGGAATAAATTTGGCTCGTGCATTGACGGTTCTCTTTTATTGTCTCCGCGTCGCTGATATTTCTCTCGGTAATTTGATAGGTTTTCCCGCAGAAAATGCCGTTAATCCGGGTTCAATGAAAACACATAAATTATTGATTTTCATGACATCATTACGACGGTAGTTCTTAACTGTTATGTTGCCGGTTACTGGTTAAAGCTGGTTTTTTGTTAGGCGGAACACATTGTGCTTGGATGGTTGTTATAGCAAGTCGATAGATTTTCTGCGGAATCGTCAACTACCATTAACACCTATTGTTACATTTGTTTGGCGGAGTACATCACGCGTTTAAATGATGAACGTTGCGACAAGAACGTTTTCAGATTTTTTGCTATTCTTAATATCTTTTATGTTGTGGATTTTGGTTCAATTTAGTAGGCAGGCATACACTATATCTCAAATAGTATAAACTTGTACAATGCATGCTCTTAGACAGAACAAAGAGACCTGTAACCCAAACGGTTGTAAATATCAATGATCGATTCATCGCATCGTACACTTGGGGCAATAACATTATCAAGTGGAGGCGATGTATGCATTTTCAAAGGGAAAACCGGCAGACATCCAAAAAAAAACCAAGCTTCATTTTCATTTTTTTCCAACGAAATCAAGTAATTCTATAATTAATAATATACTGTATAAATCCGTTATCCAATACCCATAACACAAGCAGATTTAGTTGCACAATTTATAACTAGGACAATTGGTGTCAAGCGTCCCAAGATATTTATTCAGTATATAGTATTTATTTATCTTCACAAGTTTTATTTCGATTTGTATACCACTTACACCGATGCCAAATAGACACCCTGACTCTATAACAGCATCCGAGATTCCGTTGCACTTCAGGATCCGATAAATCCAATTATAGAGGTAACAGGAAGGTACAGTCAGCTTCGAAAGTAATAGCAAGCAAGGTGTTTTTATTATAAAGATAGCATTTAATTCATGTACGAGTATTGCACGCCAAGATGCAGCAGGGGGCGGAGTTAGTTAACGCGACGCGGGGTATGATGCGGGGTCGCGAGGGAAAGTTCCCCTCCAACTTGCCGCGCAGGCGATACATCGGTTAAACAACTTCAAAACTTATACAGAGTGGATAAAGCCAATGGTATGTACCAAGGAGAACTTCATTAAATGCTTAAATGAAATGAAATGAAAATTATTTAATCCAGAACAATTAGTTCCATATTAGTGCTTAAGATATCTAGTTTTACATTAAGAAAACATTTTTTACATAAATACTCCTTGACTGAATACAATGGCCGACCGGGTTTAGTGTCCCGAACTACAAAGCTAGAGGTTGTGGGTTCGATTCCCACAAAGAGCGGATATTTGTATGATGAATATGAATGTTTATATCAGAGTCGTAGATGTTATATGCATTTAAGTAACTATTTATCTATATTATGTATGTTTATTCGTTTTTAGTACCCCTAGTTATAAGCTTTGCTTAGTTTGGGACTAGGCCAATTTAAATTGTCTCAAGATATTTATTTGATTCATTTTTAATGAATTATTCAAGAAGACTTCTCAAGTTCTCAGTTGTCGCCAAAAATGCCTCGTCACTAGTAAAGGGTTTAAAAATCTTAATTGTCTGCCCACTTAAAGGTATAAGTCCACCTTTGTACATATATTTATTTATTTGTAAACTGTTATTTTAATTACATGTGCAATAATGGATTTTACATACTTACTATGAATGCTCACTATAGTCTACTTTTTTTTTATACAACATAGGAAGGCAAACAAGCAAGTGGGTCACCTGATGGTAAGTGATCACCACCGCCTATAGACACCTGCAACAACAAAGAGAGTGCAGATGCGTTGCGAACCCAGAGGGCTAAGATGGAATACCTCTTGTGACAGTAATTACACCGGCTGTCTTGCTCTCTACGCCGGAACACAACAGTGCAAGCGCTGCTGCTTAGCGGCAGGATTATAGTCTACTTCATAAAGATGTATCTAATTTTGTATTATTGTATTGAAATGTGATACGAAACATGATACTTCTTTTGTAGTTGACTGTACAAAGCTTTCTCGAAAGCTCCTAGCAGAAATCAGGTTGCGATCTCAGTCCCGCGTTGCGTCCTATATTACCCTTAAGCTAGCCTAAATGTATTCATGAGGACACTTGCCTTATTTGCGGACCCTCGTTTAGTTGTGGGAGTTGTTGAAAACAAACACGCTATATTTGTGAGACAGTTATCCGGGAAGACGGATACAAGCTCTCTTCATCATGGAATCCTGTAATCAGCAGGTGTAAGCGTATCGAGGTTTCGATATATATCGATATATCTTCGGATTAATGGTCTTCGATATACATCGATATAATAATATCTTCGGATAAATCGACAGACATTGTGAGCATTGTGTGTCGGTGTAGTGCAGTGTAGTGCAGGTGGAAAATAAACAAGACGAAGTGCAGTGGCCCGTTTCACTAAGCTACAAGTTACAATTATACAAGTCTAAACCGGCAACATGTCGATACCTTGGGGCTCAAAGGGCGTAAACGCCAAAATGCGATTTTTCAGTACAGCCAAAAAACTAAAAAAAAAAATTTTTTCTTCGTATATTTTTTGGGTTTTTGAAGCTAGAAAAATGTATCTTAGACCAAAAAACTTCAAATTCTTTACTGCATAATCCTAATTCATAAATACTGACGTAATTTTGATAATTAAAAAGATAAGTTCCCTATACGCCCTAAAAAAATACAATTTAATGTCATTTACACCCCAAAAAATGTCTACTGTGTAAGAACTGTAGGGCATAACCGCCAATTCACAAGAAAATTATAGCAGTTTCTGGCGTTTTGTATTTTTATAGTCATTTAGATACTCTTTTTTTAAGCATCTGGTCAACAGGCTTGTTTTTTGGCAATTTCTAGCCGCAATTACATAGCCATCTTCCTCTCATTTCTCTTAGTTGAGAAACACAGCAAACAATTGCGGCCAGAATTTGTAAACAAAATCTAGCTCGTTAACCAGAGACTCGCTAACAGAGACTGAGGTAAATTTTAATAATTTTGACTTTAATTACCCTTTTTTAGTTTGGAAATTAAATAAGCCGGCTATTATTAACACAAAAGAAGGCAGAAGTTAAATAAAATTTTCACCTTTTAAAAAGCTACTTCTACAGTTAAAGTATAATTTGATGTTGACTGACAAATTAGTACTTAAATGCTTTGTTTTTATTGTTTAGCATTAGCTACAAAAATGATTTTATTGTTATTACTTTGATATTGACAAAATAATCAAGGATCGCCTTAGGAGCGCCATGAGCCGTCACATCTCATGTAAAATCTTAATATTTATAGCTTTTTTTCTTACTATATGTTGTTATAACATCATAAAAGTTTCATATTAATTTATACCATCTTATTTTTGGTATGATCTCGGATTGCCATTATTATATTTTTTTTAAATAAATCTGTCACTCTTGTTTCTGTCCTCTCTGATTCCAATGACCATAATAAAAAAATAGATTGTTTGAAACCATAATGTAACATTCTAACGGAACAGAATATTAAACTCCAAATAATTAAATTTTATACAAAATGTCCGAAATGGTGTATGCGTTAACATGTAAAATGACGTTATTGCACTACTTAAGTAAAATTTTTGGTACTTAACTCATTATTAACTTACTTTCTGTTTAATAATTTATGTATTTTACTAGAAAAAGTAGACAGGTTTATTAATGTATTTGTTTATTTATGGAAAACCTAAGCCATAAAATTATGCGGGTTTGTCATTGACCATTGACCATCCTCATGATGTCAGGTTAGGAACCAATGTTAACTGACCTCTTCCAGTCCCACAATGCAATTTAGTAAAGTGCATGACAAATATACCATTTTTATAATTAAAATAAACTTCTATAACCAACATTAAACTTAGACATAAACAGCAATTAAAAGGACTTTTCGTAGCCTTCTCAGGTCTAAATATAGTCGTTGGGTATAGTAAAAACAAATTACTAAGACCCATAATTAACATTCATGATAATTATGGGTCTTAGTAATTTCTTTTTACTATACCCAACTTGACTCATACGCCCCATTTCAATGGGGCGTAAGAGTCAAGTTGTCAAAAAACAAAAATTTGTATGGGCATTTAGGCGTTTACGCCCTTAACTCGATAATTTTAAAACTTACAACTGCAAAAGTTTTGATAACAGGATTCCGTCCAGGATTTAAAATAAATTATCTGTTTTGGTCACGAGTATTTTAGTAATCGTATAAGTCATCTAACTTAAAAACAAATAAGTGCTCTGGGCTTAAACGCCACATAAAAACCAAAATTGAAAAGATTATAGGGCGTATCAGTCAAGTTGTTTCATAATACTGAAATATATGTGGGCCTAAACGCCTTTGAGTTGTTAATTTTAAAAACGAATAGACTTTTACGCCCTTAAAATTTCTGACAAGAAGTTTCTTTGCTTATACGACCAAAAAACTTAAAGTATTGTGTTTACAGGCCTCGACATGAAGGGGCGTAAACACAACTTTTATCGGAATTTTAGAACTTTGAGTATACAGATCGATAGAGAAAAAAAAACTGAGTAAGATGACATTGAAATCTCATTTTCGCCAAAATGGCGGTTACGCCCTTTGAGCCCCAAGGTATCGATGTGTCAATGGCAATAGGCATAATGACCAATGCCGGTTTAGCCTTGTAAAATTGTAACTTGTAGATTCGTGAAACGGGCCACAGGTAGTTCGTAATGTAATCTTTGACTTAAAAATAGATTTGAACTGATACTGATAAAGTTTGTAATTTGACTCTTTAATGTAATGCATATTTTATTTTATTTTTTATTTTCTCCTTATCATCGAGACATTTTTCTACCCCGCAAGGTAAAACATTTAGAACTTAAAATTTAAAGCAATCACATCACACGCTTGGAATTAAAGTGACCCATTTCTAAATATTATACGTCCCAAAATATCACCTTAATTAAAAGACGTAGGGTTTAATTTTGGGAAATATCATATTCAGAATTGAGTCGCTTTAATTCTAAGGGTGCGACATGTATATTTCATATTTACTCATGTTTCTACAAATAAAATATTATGTCTTTATCTCTATCACATTATTTGTTTCGACCAATGTTAATGAGAAAAATAAATCGATACGAATAACCTCACTTCACTTCATCTCATCACATCATCATCACTTTGCGAAATCAAATTGTTTTCTACAGCAACATTGTAACCTTCAAACAACCCCTGTATTACCAATACTCGAAATTGCGTTCTACGTGCTTACATTTCATTTTAAAAAGTACACCGTCGAATTTCGGAAATTTTGTAATTTGAGCTTGTTACAAAACGAACAATAGTATTCAAACCGGATGTATTTTATTAATGCTTTTTCACCCAGCCAGGGAAAAAGAGATAAAACCTCTATAATCATCATCATTTTGTAATATCTATTCCATCTGCAGAGACCTGTAGGTATGTATGTAAGCAAATCATATAATATTATAAATTTATTGAACCTTTTTTATGAACATAACATAATAAAACAATCAAACTTCATAAAAACGAAATAAAAACTAAACATTAATACTAAAATTATTACTAAAACGACGACCATAAGGTTTATTCGTTTTAGTTTAGTTTTTTAAGTTCAGGGCCCCACTGAAAATCAGCGCTGCTGCTTACAGCAGCTTATGCTGAGTGGGGTCCCTTTCAGCATTAATAATGTAATTTTTTATTGTTTTTTACCTTTAGTCGTTTTTATATGTTTTCTTTTTCTGCTGAATAAATATTTTTTATCTTTTCTTTTCTTTTTAAACATATCAAAAAAAGAAGGCCCCCTTGGCATGGTACCGAAGATACTGGCAGCATTACCTCTCTGTATGGGTAAGCTTATACGTTGTGCGAGGTAGCTGCTAGCTCTTCGGTCGCCTGTGACATCGACCAGCCTCTTCGAGATCTCTTTGAAGAGGCCTAGTGCACTTGTTATACATATTAAGTATGTCGTTTTGATTTTCCATTGGCATCCACCCATAACTATTAGCTCAATCGTAACAAAGACACACATGCATAACTTCGTAGACAAACAAACAGTCACACATACGCAGCCATGGGCGTACCCAGGGGGCAGGGAGGGGCAGCTTCCCCCCCCCTGGAAATCTCACGGAACATGGGGCCTTATGCTCTAACTTTTAAATAAATCGCGCAGTAGACACTGGCAAAATGCACGGTGCAATTGCCAAAAAACCGCGCTCGACGATGGCGGACGAAGATTACTGAATCTAGCATCTGACTTGCCCCCCCTAGGCCAGAAGCTGGGTACGCCCATGTATGCAGGTGAAAGAGAAATAATTTAGCATAAAACACAGGGAAAAAATTATGAGTAAATGACAATAGACGTTTTAACATTAAATCTTTTTGATCTATAAAGTTAGTGAATTCCTGCTTAAACCTTGGTATTACCTGAAATCATAAATTGAGTCAAATCGTGTTCTGTGAACCATCCCACAAACTACCGAAGCGTACGATAATTCAGATCCAGCTAGGGTTACCACATAAGTTTAAAAAAAATATCACAAAAATACCTCCTTTTCTGACATAGACAAGAGTTCGTTACTGACTGACGGACGGACAGACAACCTAAATTGCTGAATAAAATGAGAGAGAAAATGAGCATGAAATTTGAAACATGGGGAGGGATGTGTTTGTAAGAACCAATAGAATCGCTTCGTTTACCTCGCCTCGGTCAGCAAAGCTCTGGTGGAAACGGCTCATTGGTTTTTTACAAACACCTCAATCGTTACGCATCCTCGCACGTCTCTGGTGGAAACGCAGCCTTATACTGGTCTCCAACGCTCGTGGCACGCGCAGTCATAAAGTCAAGGTCAAAGTCAAAATAAATTTATAAAAACAATTCGGCGCTAGAGTTGTGCTTAATGCAGAAGTTTAATTCAAATAATCGACAGTAACACGTCGCGTCACTTTCCGTCCCGTAAGGCCAAGGTGTGTGCAAGCGCACGATATTGGTGATACACGGGTCAGTATAAGAAATAATTTTCGGATATACCACTATTAAGGTAATCACTTCGATCACTTAAAATTAGTTGCCTATGTCCGCCAGGAATAGTGTAGCTGTCTATCTGTGAAAGAATTTTTGAAATCGGTTCAGTAGTTCCAGAGATTACCCCCTACACACAAACAAACTAACAAACAAAGTTTACTTCTTTATAATATTAGTATAGATGCAGCCAAGACACGAGGAAAAGCTAAAACAGTTCCGTTACTGATTGACAGATAGGCTGGATTGATAGATAAACTGTAGAACATAGAAACATGGAATTAGGGTGCACAACACAATTCCGGAATTCCGGAATTGGCCATAATAAAAATGCCGGACTTGCGCACCCTAAATGAAATGTAAGAATAAGAATAAGAATCATTTATTTGTCATAAACATTACCAGGTAGATGTTAATTACAATTAGTGGTAGGTTTTCATGTTTAACCATTATTGGTATGCAAAATAGGGTGACACTTAATTTAATGAAGATTACATAAGATAAATTAAAGATTGAATATTAATACATGTCACTTTACTTAATCTTACTGTCATTTAATGTCATACTCTAAACCTAGTTTAACCATAATAAATTAAATTCATTCCATGTCAAAAAATTCATGTAAACTGTAGAAATTATTATTATTGAGCCATTTGTGTAACTGATTTTTAAATACTTTAATATTCATTCCCTTGAGGTCATTAGGTATTTTATTATATACTTTTATAGACATGATAAGGCAACTTTTTCTATGTTTTGCCAGTCTAATATAATCTTCAGAAACCAGTCTATCCGGATTTCGGCAGGAGCGTGGATGGCTATCACATGCTTTTTTAAATAACACATTATGTTTGTGGACAAACATGCACATTTCATAAATGTAGAGCGCCGGAAGTGGTAATAAACCAAGCTTTTTAAATAAAGGTCTGCAGGATTCATCCGGCCGCATCCCATGCATTGCCCTAATGCACTTTTTTGTGCGACAAATACTCGATTAAAAGCAGTACTATTTCCCCATATTAGTAATCCATAGCGTAAAACTGACTCTACATATGCATGGTAGCAGGCAATTGCGGTTTTTATATCTGTGACTCTACTAACTTGTTTAAGGAGATATACATTTTATTAAATCGATTTGTAATACTGTCTAGTTGCAACTTCCAGTCAAGGTTCTCATCTATTATTAGTCCTAAAAATTTTGTCTGTGTAACATTTTTTTATACTTGGAATACTAAGAGTAATATTAAAATTTGGATTATCTGATTTATTGAATTGTATAAATTTTGATTTGTCAAGATTAATTATTAAATTATTAGAATAAAGCCAGTCCCTAACTATTGTAATTGTATTATTGATGTCTTGTTCATGATCCTTAACTGAATAAATGTCTTTACGAGTAGTCACAATAATAGAGATGTCATCAGCAAATAAGATACGGCGGTGGTTTGTTATATAAGTAATGTCATTAATATAAAGTAAAAACAGTATCGGTCCCAGAACACTTCCTTGTGGCACTCCATGTCTGTTAATTCTAAATCCCGATGAGTAGGTAATCATGTCGTTACTTTCACTCATTTTAGTAATTCTGACGCATTGTTGTCTATTTGCTAAATACGATGACATCCATTGAAGTGCCGGCCCTCTAACTCCGAGTACCTCAAGTTTAGACAATAATATATCATGAGAGACGAAGTCGAAGGCCTTCGAAAGATCAAAAAAAGCCCTGTTGTAATATAATTATTGCTAAGTCCCGACAGTATCAACTTAAGTAGTGAAAAATGGCTAAGGTGGTCGACTTGTTTTTATGGAAGCCAAATTGCTCTTTTTTAATGATACTAAACTTTATGCAGAAATCAAGTAGTCTTTTAAACATGCACTTCTCAAAGGCTTTTGAAAGAATGGGTATCAATGTTATTGGGCGATAATTATTCACGTCGTCTTTTTTCCCCTTTTTAAATAGTGGCTTTATAATTGAAATTTTAATAAGACTAATAAGATGAGTTAAAATTGACACAATATCACTTAAGCACATCTTAGTAATATTTGTGTTAAGTCCATCATACCCTTCAGATTTCGTGCTCTTTAAAGACATTACTTAATTTTTAACTTCGTTTTCTGACATGGGTTTCAAGAATATCGAGTTATTTCTTGAACTGTTTCTAGTATTTACGCTTGACTTGAGATTTGGTAACCTGTGCGTAGACTCTATGTAATGAGTATTAAATGCTGTGGCAATTTCAACTGGATCTGAGATCAGCATGTTGTTATACGTTATGTGATCCACAGTTTCTAGCGATTTAGTGTTAGATACCTGATTCTTTATTATTGACCAAGATGCTCTACATTTGTTACTGCTTTTATTTATGAATTATATATTTGCATTTTATATAACATGTGTTATACAGGGTGTGTTATGTTTTACGCAAATAAACAACTGATTACTGAAATAAAAATACTTTGTCTTTAATGCTTTACTAAACTTTTTATATCTAGCCAACGCACCTCCGCGCTGCAGCAGATGAAGAATCTCTGCGTAGGAGAGGCTCACAAGGAGCTGTCTTAGCAACCCATGTAACAGTGTTGTCATTAAATTACAGGGTAACTAATTTCTTTTCGGATTATCTTTTCTAACGCCTACTGTATTTATTGTCAGATTAAAGCTGCTAAAATAAAGAAGCCCTATTCATTTGGAGTCAGAATCTTAGAAACCACACATTCAGAACGAATTTTTAGAAATTACAGAGACGGTAATCAAAAATTCCTGACAAGTAGTCAAAACTGCTATCATAAATAATAAAAGCAAATTTTGACGTTTGATAACCCTACATCCAGCCAACATAATGTACGCCCGGTGAATTAACATTCCCTTTTTTCGCGAAAACGTCAACTTTTGTAGACATTTCGATTATACTTTGGCAGCTTTCAGTTAAATAAATGAAAGAAAAGCCTCAAAATATACGGACGTCGGTAATTTATTTTTTTTAAAAAAATACAGTTCACAAGAAAAGCAATATGCAAAATCTTCCCTCAAAGAACAAATTTTAACTACAGATAAAAAGAGAAAAACAACTGAACAAATTGTATGTATGTATCTATGTTAATGTATGTAAATTCTTTATTGTACAAAAAACATAAATGACAAAAAGAGATACAGTGATGTACAAAGGTGAACTTATCCCTTAAAGGGTTAAGGGATCTCTTCCAGTTAGCATTTGAGTGGGTGAAAGGAGTATCATAGCAGGGTTAGACAAAGTGCAAGAGTATAGCAAAAACAGTGGAAAATGCCATACAATTTACCTATAAATACATTACATACTAATAATAAATACAATACCCTAATACTAAACACTTAAAATACATATTATACTTACTTAGATAATTGATATTCGAGATCGCTTTGAAAAATCCTAAAATCGTCGTAAAATCAATACAGCCTTAATATTAAGCTAGCTTTTGTCATATACATATACAACTAAACAACATTTCCAATTATTGGCTTTGAAACTTTTTTTTAAGGTTCCGTAGCCAAGGGGTTCTAACTGTCCGTCCGTCCGTCCGTCCGTCTATCTTTTCTACCGTAATAGGTTTTTCCAAAAAACGTGTTACGAGTACTATGTTGGTTAAAAGACACATTATAAAATCTTTTTTTTAAAAGGGGGTCATAATACAAGAAATGTGTTTTTTCTGAGTGTTTTATATTTTATTATAATGCCATCTTTTATAGAGTAGATCGAATATAGATTTCGACGTAAGTACTTGGAAGAGTCATATTGTAAAATAGTAAAAAAAAAAGTTTAACTGCTGAGTTTCTTGCGGCGTTTCTTCTCAGTAGTATCTTCCATTTTCCGAAGCGCTAGTAGATTCAGACATGTAAAAGAGCCTATATGGCCTACTTGCAACATACATTTTTCATTTTCATTTTAGGGAATTCTTCGTGTGCGAGTCCGACTCTCACTTGATCAGTTCTTAAAATCGCGTTCAATCCTAAGTTTTTTCTTAGTCAAAAGTAATTATAGACATGGCTTCGTATTATTACATTGTATTTACATAAGTTTTATTTGAATTTAGCATGAATTTTCGAATTAACACTTCACTATGATGGCCTAAAAGGCGTACGAATCCGCGACTCTTAAATAACAATTAAAAATAATGATGTTTACGTAAAAGGCAATCGAAAAAACCGAGCCGTGGCCGGAATATTTCCCACCAATGCATTAATCAACTGAGTTCGTTAAGTTAATTTTCACACCAAAAATGAATATCCCTTCAAGTTTTCCAAAGATTAATTTTTACCAGTAGTGATGTCGAAAAATTCGCATCCACTTCGGGACGCAAAAGCGAATATGAATTTATATTCACTATAATTATAACTACCGACAAGGCCTGACTTCGCACGGATGCAATTACAATTATGTAAAGCCACAAGCGCCAACATCTATACAGTCAATCTTCCATAAATATGTATACACAGACCTTATGCCTCTAACAATAAGGTTGATGTTTTCATAATTTTAACAGGTTGGGAAGGATTGGCTGTATACATGTTGGTGCTCGTGACTGTACATAAAAACCTACTGTAAAAAATTCGCTAAGAGACAGTGAGAATTGTATCAAAATCCATTCAAATCCAAAAAAGATAAACTGTTGAGTTTCTTGCGGCGTTTCTTCTCAGCAGATTCTTTCATTTTCCGAAGCGCTAGTAGATTCAGACATGTAAAAGAGCCTATATGGCCTACTTGCAAAATAAATTTTTCATTTTCATTTTCATTTTCATTGCGTGGTTTAGAATGTACCGGCCGAAGATATGAGAACACACAGGATCGGGTAGCGATTTTATTTGATACTATGTTTTAAAAAATCCAGTATACACTTGGTGACAGCTATATATTTGAGGCGTTTGGGGTCAAAACTCTGGGGCCCTGGGGGCCAAGTGCGCGCCGTCTATACAAAGACTTATCGGCGCGTCTTATAGAGGCCTCCCGTGACCAGAAGGCTGGCACTTTGCCCAAAGAATCAGCATTGCCATCCAACGTGGCAATGCTGCCAGCCTTCTGGGCACCCTGCCTATTGGCGGCGATTTGGTTTTTTTTTTTACCTTTAAGTTTGGAATAAGATTTTATTGTTGTTTTCTTTTCTAAACAGAAGAAGATAAAGAAAAGAAAGTTAAAGAAGATAATATCAGGAATTTAAATAATAATGCAAAATTATTGAATTGTCTTATTACTGCCCGGTTCTCTTTGATAAAAGATTTATAACAATTAGTATAGGAGCTGTTCTTGCAGAACTTAGGGGGTATGGTTTCTTTTTATGGAATAGGAATCCGAATCTGTTACTATCAGTACAAAACGCAGTAGCGAGGTACTGCTTTACGCCGGTATTAAGTGGAGTCTAGTACTAAGCCAACTGGCTAGAATGAGGACCACTAAACTAATATTGAGAAAAGACGTGAAACTTTGTATGCATTCGCATTTATAATTGTTTCAACCAGCCTTTACCCGCAACTTTGCCAAGTGACTTTTACGCTGACTGTACCAATTTATTTAAAGATCGGAGATTGTAAGTTTGAAGATGACGATTTTAAACGTCTGGGATAAATCGTCCAATTGAGTAGGATAGACGTATCTGAGTCGATTGGGCAACGTTCGGAAAACTACGAGTAAATAACATCTTCTCGCCTAAGATACCGCAGTATCTGAAGACGAAAGTCTTTGGCCAGTGTATATTGCCATTGATAATTTATGGCATGGAGTAGTCGCTAACTAAAGGTCACTCAAAGGAAAATGCTCAAAGTGTTTCTGCTTAAATGTTTGTAAAAAGATGAAGCATATTCGCGAACTACATAGTATTAATTACATCACTAGCTGCCTAGCCTGCCGCATTTACCACTTGTGGTGTTAATGGCGACAACTGAGACATTAATTGGTATAAAGTAATAACCTTAATCAGCTTCCGGGTTCGACACTGACTCAACGAAATTTAAATACGTTAGCATTTTATGAAGTCGGTGCCATTTTATAATTAACGGGATTTTGTTTTAGACATCCTCAACCTTTTGAGTGGTTGGATCTGTATTAACTATGGCCACAGTATATAAATTAAACAGTACCGAAACTAGGCCTAGTTGAGATAGATTCCCACGCTCCAATGGAGTGTTAGGGTTGTCGTCTAAATTGTTGTACTGTCTCGGGCGCGCGCAATAACGATAAACGCAAAGCGCTTCCGACAGCACCGCGAAAACCTCTCAGCGGCCATGTTGAGCGTGCATCTGTGTGAGTGCGCCGGTTTCGAGCGTTTGTACGTAGATTCTTTACTGCTTATAATGTATACTGTGCCATGGCTATGTCAGTCAGTCTAGTTCTCCTGCGGATTTCGACATTTCTAACCTTAACTTATCGGAAAGACAAATTACTTACTCTTTGGTCTTTGTCGATCCCTGCTATGGTACTCCTTTCATCCACTCAAAGGTTAACTGGAAGAGATCCCTTAAAGAGATAAGTTCGCCTTTGTACATAATTTTATCTCTTTTTGTCATTTTTTTTGTACAATCTACATACATACATACTTAATACTTAATGCAAATAGGAACTACTGGAGGTATCAGTTCACAGCCTCCACAATATGAAGATCAAGGAACACTGCGTTGAGGGGATAAAGTGTCGTCTCTATAGGTCTTTACTCATATATCCTAAGGAAGCTAAGATATGAAAAAATGTATTTTTCTCAGGGCTTGATTAGGTTGTTTGTGTGTCGTAGCACTGTTAGTCAGAGCATAAGAAAATCTAATGTGAGCTTGTTTATTATTCACGTTCACGTTACACGTTAGCTCTGTCAGTAATATGTAATAAAAAAAGCTGAATTTGGTTATATACCTAGCATTCCTTCGATGTTTTCTTCATACCAACCTACTGAACACAAAGCAAAAATGATGGAAGCAAAAAGTAAGAAAGGCAGCCGTTGGAACACAGTCGAAACGTCGGAGTAAATTAACAATGATTTTAATCGCGGTAAAGTCCCGATTGACGTTATAAATTCGTGCGAGAATCGCGAAAGCTTCAACGATGTATAAAGCAAGAACTTAGGTTAAAATATAGGTTAATTTAGGTTAAATACTGTTAAAATTTATGTTTATTTAAATTCGTAGCCAATAAAATGTATTTTAGGGCTTATTTATAGTTATATTATTATTTGTAATGTGTTTTTAATTGGTAATTCGACTTTTTTAATTGTAATTATTTTAATATATATTTAATCTTAATCATCTAATTTTGATCGACATTTTGTAATAGAATTTTATCAACTCGCTGTATAGTCAATGCTATGTACTCCGTAATTGTCGTGTATATCGGACTAATGTACCTATAACTAGCTAATATGTTCTTGATTGTAATATATATGATGTGGATGTACTTAATAATAATAATATTAACCTAAGATTTTAAATAAATATACATGAATAATAATTAAAAAAAGAACTTTATTATTCCTAGCAGTAAACTTACTCTAAGGTAGAAATGTGTCAATCGTTAGCTTAGAAGATTTTATTCCAAACAGTACTTCCGTACGTGAGGAGGGAGCAAATAGGGCTACCCTTTTCCAGGGACTTGCACACAGGAGGTATATATTCGTTGACGTCCTTTGACGTACTTGTGAAAGGTAGTGGAGCATCGAAACCAGATCTGTGGCCGAACGGCTTCAGCGGACGATTTTGGTTTCGGCTGTAACCGGAAACCATTGAAATTATCGCCGATTTTCAATTAAGTGGGCTGTTTACTTTTTGAAAATATAATAGGCATTCGAATTATTCTTAAACGCACCATGAATATTTTTTGTGCTTGGATTTCTTAGAAAACCCTAATCATTTTTATCAGAAACAATAGCTCCATAGGAAGACGTCAGTGTTTCCAGGATTTGTCAATTTTCCAGGAAACTTTCAAATTTTTCTTTTCATGAAAAAAAATGATTTAAAAGTAATGAAAGGTAAATAAAAAAATTATAAAAAATTTAAAAGGTAAAACTATACTGACACTGTGAAACTGTTTTAACTGAGATCGCGCTTAAGCGATAAGATCGCCTATTGTTTACCTTTCTCGTTTCTTTGTTTACTTTGTATTTTTATGTGGTGTACAATAAAAAATATTTGTTGTTGTTGTTTTTTAAACAAAGGCTTTAGCACCACTGACATGAACCTAAATTAATTACTTCTCAATGTATCTCTTTCCTATAAACCTAGACAGATTGCGCCGCGCTGAGGAATAAGTTGTTAGATTGTAGTCCTTGAGAAAACTAAGAGGGGTAACAATAGCGTATGATATTGACTTTCAAACTGATGTTCTGAATGTATGCAACATAAGCTAGCGCCATTACAAGTGCGCTTGTGTTCTTTACATTATCGCATTGTTTTTTTAAGGCGAATTATGTCAAGCCAAGGTTAGATTAGGAAAAATGTTGCCAGTACACGGGATTAAACAAAATATTTAAGTTTCCCTCGTCCAATTTCTAACTAGTTATGGCTGAGGGCAACACTAAACCCAAGCCCAAGAAAAACACTTTTGTCACCGTGGCATTCGTTTAAGCAGCGAACGGTCGTATGGTAGACCAAGAAATTGCTAGGCCACTTTTCGATCGAATTACGGATACGGTCCATAGTGGCTGAGCAATTACTTGGTCGACTATATACCTAATTGTTTAGTGATTTAAAAAAATAAAGTGTGTTTTGGCCGAAACCAAAACCGAAACCTATACGAAATATCTAGTCAGTCACTATCACTGAAGAGAAGATATTCGTACGCAGGCCCCTTAAATATTTGACGACGTTTGACGTTATTTCGACCGGTTCCTTTCGCACTCTCGTATTTTTCCCAATAACATGTTTACGAAAACAACCTTAGCCGTTGTAAATAGGGTCTACATTACTTGGGAGCAATTAATCATCGATTCCCAGGTAGAAATATGAAACCCTAGCAGGTAAGAGGGACCCGTTTGCAGCACTTAGCACTCTCCGAAAGCCAAAGGTATTTGAAAGAGCGGTTAAAAGGACCAAATTAGGTATGAGCTACAGAACAAGATACTATCGCCTAAATGGAACCCAACATAGAACCGCGTTAAATTCAGATAAAGAATAATACTTGAAAATATTTATTCCCTAAGGCCTTATGGCCTTTCCTTGGTTTTAGTATATTTATCAAATACGAGCTTATATACGTGGCTTCGCTCGCGTGGGATTATTTATGGAATTTACGGGATAAAAAGTATCCTTTTCTTTTAATAAAGAAAATGATACTTTTGATCTATCTGTCTGTCTATTGAGGGACAAACATCCAAATATCCAAACATCTAAATAAACAAGCGGCATTACTTTCGTAGCTATTTATATTATTAGTAGGATTTACTGAATATAATGAAAATTAAAATTAAAATTTGTTTATTTAGAACAAAATACGAAAAGGGCTAGGCTGATCTTGGGACACAGAAAAAATCTAAAAATCTAAATCTATTGTGAGTAAATCCTGAACATTTTGATTCCCCTGGCATGTTTCTGTCAGATATTTACACATTCAAAGTCAAAGCCAAGTCAAAATTATCTTAATACAAAATATGCTTTTACCACCAGCACGCCACCAAATGGACATTTAATTTATTTCGTAAATATTAGGTACTGAATCAATATCAAACTGGAACTCGAGTACGGTCTAAAACAACCATCGTAAATGTTATTAAACCATCAAAAAATACTACAACACAACCATCGTCTTATACTAGACATATCGACAGTGGAAATCTCAAATGTCGTACAGGACATTAAGGGACATGTCCCTTACGACATTTCAGATTTCTAGTATCGATATTCCAAGTAATTCCACCGACTTTTAAAAATAAGCCTACTTTCGCAATCTGTGACGCAACAGCGCTGGAAGTAAACGGCCCAAGAATCTACCTAATGCTGATTTCACATGAAGGCCGAAAAGTGAAGCAGTACGTACTAATATAATACAATTTGAACGAGCACGCCGAGGCATGACAATATTGGAGTGCGCGTTCAAATTGTATGAAAATTCCACTCCGCACTGTAGGTACGTTCGACCGCCTTGCCTATGGCATAGGCAAATCGCAGTAGGCTGTCGGCTTGTCACGCGTCCGCTCGCTCGCCCCCGCTGTGTCAGTGTAATTGTAAACGAATGTCCCGCAACCCTAACGTGTCGCCGGGAATAGCGGGGGGAAGGTGGGCGCGGTGGCGCGTTCCTTTTGACTCGTGCCGCCTGGCGCATGGTTGTATGAAGTAATACGATTTTTTTGAGCATGTTAATAAAGTTGGAATTCGTTTAATCGCGGTCATAAAAGAAAAGTTTCTGTACTATTAACAAACTGGAACAAATAACCTTGCTACTCCGCGAAACCAGTGCCGGGCTCGTGCAAAATAGCTGCGTCTGTGCGACACATATATGTTCATGCAAAAACCCACCCTCCTCCGCTTCCACACGAAACAACATATATCACACAGACTCAACTACACACCACCACCACTAAACACTAAAACTACACGATCGACGCGCGTTTCGCCTCTATACGAGGCATCATCAAGATCAAAGAAACAGTACGACCGTTCGCTACTTGAACGAATGGCGTACTGACAAACTAAAACATTTTTCTTTAATCCCGCCTACCGCCAACATTTTTGCACAACTACCCTTATTATTTTTCTCAAAGCCTACCCTCAAAATTTAAAAATAAAACAAAAGTACCCCCGTATATTATCACAAACTACCCACATAATTTATCTCAATCTCAGCTACCCCCATTGTTAAAGACAGAATTTAAGCATACCCGCAATAAAGGAGAAGAAGGAAAATTAACCTGTTCATTGACAATGGATCCCGCGTTGTTGTACCTCACTATTTCCAAATGCTCCAAAACATTCAGACGAAATCCCTTTTTGCAAAAGTGTAATATTTCATAAGAATGAGCATCTGATTTGCATGAACATATATGTGTCGCACAGACGCAGCTATTTTGCACGAGCCCGGCACTGGTTTCGCGGAGTAGCAAGGTAATTTGTTCCAGTTTGTTAATATGGACCTCCGCAAAGTAACGCCTGAATCTTTTAATTATTCTGTACTATTATTTATTCTGTGGTACTGTGCTGTCCAGTTTACTGCCTTACTCTTCTGTCCTTGTGTGAAATCAGCGTAACCGACGGTTACTCACCAAAATTACGCTCTAGGCTGTAATTATAAAAGCTAATCACTGGGAGTCCGTTAACGATTCATCTTGTGGTTATTATACAGGCTTAGGTATCACATAGACGGGGTGACTCTTACACAGGCTTAAGGGCTTATGAAAGGAGTGATAAGTGATTAAAGGGTGCTCCAAAGTTGTTGAGATGGATCTACGTTCGGTAAATAAGACTAAAGTTATTGAATATTATTTGTGTTACATGCTAAAATAAAAAAATAAGTTCATATTGAAATAAAACAATTTAAACGGTTTATTTTGCGTGTATTGCAACGAATCTAATTCCAGACGTTTCGAGCTCTTTACCAGGTCTCATGTTCACGGGCAGACTGACAAAAAACTTAGAATACAAACTATCCTATGCTTCGGAAATGCCACCTGCTAATAAGTACAGAATCTTGTTTATAACCGGGGTAACACGTGGCTTGAACCAAAAATTCTGTGTAATTATAACCGAAAAAACACTTTTCTTGTATAGACGAATTACTTAGCAAGAATTCTCTCGACACGCGTTAACTCGCTGCGTAGCTAGCTAACTAGCTTATGAAGCTAACGACAGTTCAGAGTACATTACTTTTTGACTATTAGTCATGTATACCTGTCACATGTCACCTGTCAGATTGGTAAACTAGCTGCCTTCAAAATTCTACAATGACAAGTCATCGGAAACACTTAAGTATGACCTGGGCTCAATTTCATAAACGCGCCAGGCGACATGTGATAGTAACAATTCGGTATACATTGCTTGCCTATGATGTTAAGTCTGTTAAATCTGTAGCGTCGACACAGTAGTGTACTGTAGTCACTGTCACCTGTCGCGTTTATGAAATTGGGGCCTTGACTCTGGCACATTGCAATAAGCCAGGCGGAACCTTCCCAAATCGCTTGTACAATTTAAACAAACCCTAAGCGTCATTAGGGCTCCTCTTTTCCCAGTTTCCTGCAAATACAAGCATCTTCCGCGCAAACAAAACAAGGGAATTACATCCCGGGGTCCGGAAATCAAATTATTCTTGCGATTATGTAAATACGCTTCTTTCTCGCAGCGGTTTTTCCTGACGACCATTGAAGGAAGGTCTAAGCTCGGACGTGACTGGTCTTTTTTTGTGAAATAGGAAAGCAAACAAGCAAGTGGTTCACCTGATAGTAAGTGATCACCACCGCCTATAGACACCCGCAACACCAAGAAGATTGCAGATGCGTTGCCAACCCAGAGGGCTAAGATGGAATACCTCTTGTGCCAATAATTACACCGGCTGTCTTGCTCTCCACGCCGGAACACAACAGTGCAAGCACTGCTGCTTAGCGGAATTAGCGAGCAAGATGGTGGTAGCAATCCAGACGGACCTTGCACAAGGTCCTACCACCCGCTAAATAAAACATTGTGCTTATACTTTACACCAATCGAAGTATAGTTAAGCCATCGCCACCGAATTAATTCGATTAAAAAAGGCATTTCATTTGCTAGCACTAGGCAGAAAAAGCGAATTTGTTTTGGCTAAATACACAGGTTCTGACTTCTAAAACGGGCCTCGGTCTACATCTTTTCGTTAAGGTGAGTCCTTGGTAAACAGCAACTTGTGATTCTGCACGAACTGCCTTAGCTGTTAAGTAGGTATTCTTTATGACCGGCGATAATCTGAAGGGTCGCGTTATGGCGTACAGAGTTTAACAGTAACACGAATGACTTTGTAAACTCAACTTCAAAGCTACTATATCTTTTTTCAGATAAAGCTTACAAGAAACTCTTATGAAAATCAAAATCTGCCACTGGTTCGGTAAAAATCTCTGATGAGATCTGTTGTAGTCGTATGTAGACCTTAGGCTACAAAATATTATCCTAAGTTATAAGAAGAAATTTTATTTTATGTTGTTATAAATAAATTTCAGAACTGACCATTGCACTTGGCACCTATTATGATCTCACTTCTTTTGGCGTTGAAGTCAACAACTACGGAATAATGTATCATAATATTGAACTTGGCTCTCATTTCACATTTATGTTTTTGATTTAATTTTACTAGGTTTCTGCTGTAATAGGGCCTCCATCGTAGTAGTTTGGAACACTGTCAATTTTTATAAATGTATAATTTCAAAATAAACGAAATAGAGGGCAGCAGTGTTTCAAAAATTAGTCTTTGATTAGTCTCAAGGCAGAAGCTTCAGAGACAACGTGACAATGTGTTTATCGTCAAATAGAGGAAAAAGTGTAAGATAAGTCTTTAATTGGTTACATCAGCCAACAGAACTAGGATTCCCGTCGAGCTACACCCCCCACTACAATATCTACTACCTATAATAATATTATATTACAGGTTCAGTGAGCATTTGAAGCCGCTGAATAATAAATAATGTCTAAAAGATTAACACCGTATTTACGTTGCTAACTGGACCAAAATATTCAAGCAAATCATTCACAAATGCTTACACAAAACCCCAACTTAAGCACATAACAATTTCAAGCCAAATAAACCTCAAATTTACCACAACCGTATTTCAGTTCTCACTTTTTCACCTGCCTCCCATCGGCGTAATTCTCCGCGCGTGTAAAAATAAACGGGGTGGCCAGGGTTAAAATCATTATACACTTAGCCAGGCTAGGGGTGGCGGGAATATTGCACCGTTGCCAATTTGAGCCAGTGTATTTTTCTGCCATATTCTGGTGTAATAATAATTGTGGAAAGGTTAAAATCATTGTATACTTAGCCAGGCTAAGGGTGACGGGATTATGGCAATATTGCCAATATGAGCCAGTGTATTTTTCGGCCATATTCTGGTGTAATAATAATTGTGGAAAGGTTAAAATCTTTGTATATTTACCCAGGCTAGGGGTGTCGGGAGTATAGCACCGTTGCCAATAATAATATGAGCCCGTTTGTTTTCTGCCATATTCTTGTGTAATAATAAATGGAGTCGCCAGGTTAAAATCATTATACATTTAACCAAGCTCGGGGTGGCGGGATTATTGCAATGTTACCAATATCAGTCAGCCTATTTTTGTGCCACATTGTCTTATAAAAGCTCATAACCGCCACTTTATAAATACAAAATAATTATTATTGTACTTCGATGTAAATTGTACCATCGCTTTACTGCAATTTATTCATTAAATTGTTGTTGCAGTTTGTGTATTATATATTTGCTTTATTGTGTTTGTTAGTGACAAACTGTCAAGGACCGTTTTGTTTTTCTTAAATGAAACGAAACTAAACGACTGAAACCAGCTGTTACCTGCGATCTCGTATGTAAACTGTTTATTTATTGCTCAGTTACTTCTGATGAAACCTTTCGAATGTTCTATGGCATCAACGTCCACCAATCTAATCCACCGACGCTCTTTATAACAAAGATTAAATTAGGTACCATTATATCGAGCGCTAAGCATAATTAAACACACTCATTATAATGTTAGAAGAAATTATCTTCCCTTAATTAATGCCATATTGGTAGTAATGTGGCAATATAGCCAAAGAAGGCACATCACTAGTAGGCTATTGAGGGTCTCGTTAACGCCACGGCTGCCACTTTAAGCATTCATAACTGTATTTGGGACCGCTCCAAATGGCCTACAGAATTAGGTCGGTAGCGAAGAATTAATTTTTCATTACGGATATTGTTTGTGTGGACACTTGATTACATTTTAGGAAAATTACAAAAAAATAGTTGGATGTGTCCTTCTTTTTGTATAAGTTTACCTGTCTTATATCTTCATCATCATCATACCAGCCAAAAAGCATATCACATGTTGCATGCTGCTAGCATATGCTGACTTCATGAGGCAGGAATTCTGTCTGAAGTGAGTCGTTTATAGTTGCAGGCAAACATCTTGAGCATAAATCGAGTAGAGAGGGTATGTTTGCGCGTACACATTTGAACTAGAAACGGCTATCGCGCTACTTCTTGAGCGCTGACCTCAAGGTCAGTACTCAAGAAGTTTGCCGGGAACTGTATCAAACGATGCTCAGCCGAGTTAGTTACATATATAATACTAGATTTTTATAATAACATTTAACCTAGCGTTGCTGAACTATCGATAGTTTGACTATGAAAAATACCTCGAAAGTGTTGACCTCGAAAAATAGTCACAATCGACAGGCACCAATACTATCGACATTATCGATAGTATAGTGTATTTTTTAACCAATACTAATAGTATCGATAGTATTGATAGTCACTAAAATCCAATACTATCGATAGGCACCAATACTATCGATAATATCGATAGTATTGGTTAAAAACTATCGATACTATCTATAGTATTGATGCCTTTCGATAGTATTGGATTTGATGACTATCGACACTATCGATAGTATCGACACTATCGATAGTTCAATATATTACCGCAACGCAAATTTAACCTTTATCTACTAATTTTGGTCCAAACTAAATGTTTAAAGGTCTGTTATTGTAACCACTACCAAAATTTAATTTATGCTACAAATGTAAGTACTTTGTAACTCCTCGTTATCAAGAATCCTTCACGTCTCTACGGCTTTGATAAATATAACCTTTATGTAATGTGAACCTTCATTTATGAGGTTGGTATGTCAAAACCTTTGCGGTTCTCACAAAGGAATTAATACACTAGCTTACGTAGAAATGTATTTGATACGTACTAGAGCGATTTATTTATATATGTTTTTATTTATTTACTTAGTCGGAGAGTTACACTGAAGTTAAAGTCAAAATATCTATTCAGATCAAGTTTACAGGAAGCATTTATGAATGTCATAAAATTTACCACCGGTTCGGACAAACCTCCAATGAGAAGATACCGGCAGGAAACTCAACGAGGTGTAATTTTTTTTAAAAGTTAAATTACAATGTTATTTTTACATCTTAAATATATAAAAATTTAAGACAGTAGGTGTACGTTATTTGGAGCCAAGGATCGTCAATGCAAATCAGGATCATTTCCAAACATCCTTGTCCGAGATATAGTCATTGATTTTATAATACGCCCGAGAAATTAATGTCTTCTTGAGAATAGATATATAGATACTAAATTGTAGGCCACTCCAGAACCTTGTACAATAGATTTCATTATGACTTTTAAAGTAAATGTCCTAAAATTTCAGTTATTACTCATTGCAAAAACTTTCTACAGTAGCCTAGAATACAGTTTAGTTGACAGTGACCAATGAAACAAAATGGTTGACGTATAAACAATAGAGTTATACATAGGTACATATATTTCAACTTTCTGCAGTCGGGTTGAAAAGGGATAAAATAAAACTTCAGTGTTAAAACCGCAGGAATGGTACTTCACGAAATAATAACATAATTCCCAGGCTTTCCCTCCTTAAAAACGAATAAGTTCCGTAGTAAAGGCATCAGTAATTATGCTCGCCAGACTTTTTAATGGCGTCCTGTCATTTTATGTCGTAAGTCGTAAAACGGTAACGGTAATTGTATTAGGACACCCTGTAGTTATTTTTTATACAAAAACCATGTTCGAAAGTTCAACTTCGAAGTTGTTATCTTATTAGCTTACTGTCTCTTTTTGCCTAAGCCAGGTGACTGGTAGAAATAGAGCAAAATTAATAGGGTTGGCAATCAATTACTGTACGGGGGGGTGTCAAAAGGTTTTTTTTTAATAGTTTTGTTACACCCTGTATACCTATGTTATTATGTATAAGTATTGTCATTTATAATTTCCAATTGTTTTTTCCGGGACAAATGTGAACTACTGGCAATTAAGAAACCTTTTGGGTACTTTACTGTTTTTTTTCTTCTAATTCTTTGTGAAACATTTAAGCCAATTAAAAGTTGCCAGCTAATTATTTACACAAAAACTTCAATACCTTTGTACAAATTAGACTATTGTGTAAATAATTTCGCGAAGCTACAAAAACAGGATGTTTTTCTAAAATGGTATTTGATTTTTTTGTGTTTAAATACAACAAAGTATACAAATCACATAAATCATTGTCAAATTAAAAAGTTGCAAAGTGTGCAGATCTGACACATCTGTGAAATTGAAAAACCACCACTTTGGGAATTAAATAGTCAGTACTACCCCTCTGTTGGGTGTGTTCGATGGCGAAAAGTATTGAATTTTTTTGATAAACAAAAAGAAAGGAAACGGTAAACAACAGTAATTCGCGCCAACTGTGTGAAAGAATAAACACCCTGTTGACTTTTAATTCCGCTTTGGCGTTTTTCGTTTTGGTTAACTTTGACGCGCGTTAATTTTCTCAGCGATGTTTTAGTGATGTAACGATATTCTTACTTGGTGGTACAGGGCCGGTACCATTTTCTGCCATCGAAAATGAAAGATTTCGTTAAAAGAAGAAAATATGTTTTTTTTTCTATGTCCACTATTTCTTGAATTATCGCGAGTAGAAAAACGATGCAACGCAAGCCCCGCGAAACCGCTCCTTGCAAAACCACCTGACAATGTGACGTCACAATTCGATACTTTGGCTAGTAAATGTATGAGCGTGAAACTAAAATCAATATTTTTATAACAAAAAGAGCGTTTATATGGTTACTCTCTTAACAAAACTTACTTTATTTTCAGAGCTCTAAGGAGTTATTTTTAAAAAAAGGTTTTTTTTTAAGTTTTAGCTATTATTTACCCAAATAAGTTGATGTTATTTAAGTTGTATGTTTCGTTTAAATTGTTTGTATCTTTAAAGTCTCTTTAGTCTTATGCCTTGTAATTGACAAAAGGTAAACTGGAAGCGATTAAAGAATGTATGTAATAAAATGATAAAACAATATAAAGCACTTAAAGCGATGAGTTTGCTCTTGTACGCGCACTAATTCATTATTTTTTAATTTGTAATACTAAATATTAGTGTGCTCATACTTGTGCAGAAATATTTTGGATTCCGAATATTGACCGAGAAGTTAATTCCGATGTATGATCCTAGTCGGTACGTAGTACCAGTACGATATCGGTATCGTGGCATCCCTAGTTTTTTTCTTCACAAAACAAAACGAGACGCCTTGGGAACATAAATTTGTAATGAAAAACACCCTTTTTAGGTCGCAGCTACTTCTGGAAGTTTGTAAAACTGTTTTGTTTTCGCTTCCTCTTTTGCTGCAAACGAAATCAGTAATTAACACAGGGAGCCGTTTGACGCTTTTTAAGGCAGATCCACACCGGATGCGTATGCAGCACGGCTCCAGCTCGCTTCATAGATCTGCGTTACGTGCACGCAACGCAAGCGATGTTGCATCTCAACATGCAATTCCATAACAACGGGCGATAACCCCAATTCTCGGTTCATATGAAATGCATCTAACGTAATTTTTTTTATGAAATAGGAAGGCAAACAAGCAAGGGGGTCACCTGATGGTAAGTGTAGACCACTGCCTATAGACACCCGCAACATCGAGGAGATTGCACATGCGTTGCCAACCCAAGGCTGAGATGCAATACCTCTTGTGCCAGGAATTACACCAGCTGTCTTGCTCTCCACGCCGGAACACAACAGTGCAAGCACTGCTGCTTAACGACAGGATTAGCGAGCAAGATGCGTGCAAAATACGTCAAAAAATGACCGATTTCCAAGGGATTTGACAGTTGTTTTAATGCGAGATGAATCTCACATAAACTGA
This sequence comes from Ditula angustiorana, assembly GCA_963691745.1. NCBI lineage: Eukaryota > Metazoa > Arthropoda > Insecta > Lepidoptera > Tortricidae > Ditula > Ditula angustiorana. Next base: position 7,566,929 of record OY829495.1, read on the forward strand.
GAATCGCCCCGCAGTGCACGCGCGTGTCTCCAGAGCCATGCTGTATGCTGCATCCGGTGCTACCCGGCTTTTAATTGATGATTTCCCTTAGACTTTTGCGGGTGGTAGGACCGTGTGCAAGGTCCGCCCGGATCGCTACCACCATCTCTCTCGCTAATCCTGCCGCTAAGCAGCAGTGCTTGTACTGTTGTGTTCCGGCGTGGAGAACAAGACAGCCGGTGCAATTACTGGCACAAGAGGTATTCCATCTTAGCCCTGTTGATTGACAACGCATCTGCAATCTCTTTGGTGTTGCGGATGTCTATAGGCGGTGGTGATTACTTACCATCAGGCGACCCACTTGCTTGTTTGCCTTCCTATATCATTAAAAAACCATCCTCATTAAGGAACACTCTGTATAAGCAACGGAATCTAATGAATCTCATAAGGGGGGTTACCGCCTGTTTACCCCTTTTAAAATTGAGGGTTGCCATTAAGCCTAATTAATCTAGCCATTCAAAACTGGAGCGCACATCCTAGTTTTAATAGAAAGGCTCTTTGTCCTTAAATTGCTTAGTATTTAGCCATTTCATTATGAGTAATCTCCGGGAAAGCACCCTGAGGGCAGACAGAACAATGTAGGGAGCTTGTATGAGGTTATTAAACGAGATTCTGGAGGTGTAGACAGGGTAGCCTATTCAAATTGAAGTAAAAGCGGCAGTATCAATGTTTTTGCCATGCAATGAGTGTCCATCTAATATTGTGTGCCAGACTCTGGTTGATTGTGATGAACCTCAATACCAATGTATTATTTACAATGACACCATATTCTGACAAAAAATAATTTGTATTTGTATATTTAAGAACGCGAGTAGAACACACTGAAAAAAATGTTTTTGTTATTACCAAACCAGGGAAAGTTATTTGCTTTACAGGAAAACTATGTTAAATAATTATAACAATATTGGACTAACAAAAACCGAAAAGATGGAGTCAAAATGTACCAGACCTTTATTTTAAAACAGTTAGTCAGTTAAAATCTCCTCCATTTGGGGCAATACCAACCGTATTCGATTGTTAAAATGAAATGAAATGAGTGATAGGATCGAAATCAATTCTTTTTTTTGTTTCAATGTATGCTAAAAAGATAAGAAAGCAATATTTTTTTTTACAAGTAATTATTAAAAATCTACGTTTGCATAAAACATAAGTAAAACTCTCTTCCAACATTTGTATCCCTAAGAATGAGGTGCCCGTTAAGAAACGAAATGAAATGAAATGATTATTTATTCGCAGAATATAGTGAACATAAGATGTAAATACATTATACCAGTAGTTTCATATTCTACCGGAATTCCGGTGTGCAAATTAGCCTTAAATTAAGATTAAGATGCCTCACAATCGTCTATTAGGTCACTACTCATTTATTAATTACTAAAAATAATAATATGAACGTTGTAAAATCAGTCTCTACTCCGATATCGATATTTAATTGCTAAGCAATCGTTGTCGCCCGTAACCCTCACGAGGACTCGATTTGAAACATTCGGGCCACAAAAAAAATCCGATATCGTTTTTTTCGTCATGTTTAAGTATAAACCATTGCCAATCCGAATTGATTTAAACCCCCAATTAACACCCTAATAGTTGAACATTACAATTTGTACAATAAAGGACGACAAATGTACTGACGCAGACTTTCAGCTGTTAATAATCGAGCGTTTTCAAAACGACGAATGGCTCCCACTCTCTGGGTTCTACGTCAGTAACGATCTTCAGTTTTTGCGATTGTGCTGGCAACATTATTTCTGCGGCCTTTTATATAAGTGAATTTACATATTCGTACAGAATTCTGGGAGTCTAAATATAAACCTCTAATACATCTTATCCCCTATCATTAACATATTTCGGACAGAATAGTTTATCTTTTACCGTCATGACTAATGTGGGTGTATATATTTTACCGCTTTGTTCATTATTCATTAAGTAACTAATATGATTTGAAATTTTTAAGCTTAAAGTACGAGTATATTAACAAACATTTTGATGTCGTGTTACTCTCCATTTTTAAGGTATGTAAAATCATGACAAAATAAAATGTGTAAAATGAATTTTAATAGAATGATACTTGAAAATAAAAATAAAATACAAAAATAATTATGTTTAAATTTCCTTAAGTCCAAGACATTTTAGACGCCCTCGGACTCTATTTATATCCGCTGGATACGAACAGCGCAGGAACGGTCGTCATTGTGCCAGATCCTTGAAAGCCTATGTCAAGCAGTGGACATCTTTCGGCTAATATGATGATGATGATGATGATGATGACGATGCATACATAACACAAGCCTCTCACAAGGGGCCAGTCTGAAAACCAGCGCCAGGTACTGTGCTTAGCATATGCTGAGACTGGTACCTGTTGCCAAGGCATAGTATATAGTATTTTATGTTATGGCAATAAATCTTTTTTATTCTTTTTTTTTATAAAAGATTTTTCTAAGGCCAGCTGTAGCAACACTGTTTCTCTCTGTTCCGATGATCATATTGGCGGACAATTTTACGGTTAAATGCGATTTTTTGACAAACACACCGATGATAAATAGCATTAACTGTGTCTTGTTCTCATATCATACTTGTGTCCAAACGAATGTCTATGGCCATAATATGACCAACCAAGTTTAGTTGTATTTGAGTTTATCTCTATGTGCGTCCCTTTCTTGTGACACTAGTTTGACAGAGACACAGGGAGGGATAAACAAAATTATACCTAGAACAGTCATGTTAGAGCCACTGCCAGCAATCGCTTTACAGCTGTAAGACCGCCTATTGTTCACCTTGTGAAAATATCAGGTATGTATTTTTGCGTGAGGTGTTCTAGAAAATTATTAAAATTATATTGTAAACAGGGCTCTATAATAAAATACTGAGGGAACGCGGTTAGAAAATCTATACGGCTTTTCATTAGAATTCCAGAGAGAATATTAAACAGATACCACCTTTGTACCTGACCTGTATCGGCCCTGTGCTTCGATTCTACCTATTCATACAGAATTTATATTCCCATATACTTCGTTACAAAAGAACCCAGAATTCATTATCGTAAATCTGTTAGGAGGCGTAGAAATTGAACGAATTCTGAACAAAGCTGTTTTTTTAAGTGCGTTGCGTAAATTCATTTTTGGACCTATGTACAGTCAAGGAAATTGAAACACGTACCACCGTAGAACCTAGTCGAAGAGACAAACGCATGACATTTGTATGACATAGCCTGGCGTTTAACGCGTCGCGTCATTGCGATAGGGTTCTAAGGTGGTACGTCAATATATTTCCCCTACTGTACTGTTGAGGAATGTAATGTCACTTTAGCACCTTATTGCAATGAGATAAGGTGCAGAGGTGACAAAACCTTACATTCTTAGACCGTATATTTGACGCCATTTTTTGATTAAGGAGCCTATAAAAATAATTATTGTTTTTGTGTAGTTTTAATTAATTTAGTCAAAGCCGTCGACATTTTATTAATTAGTCATTAGACTTAAAATAAGTGAATAATTTACCTAGCAAACTCATTTTCAAATAAACTAAAGAGAGAGCCACTGAAGTTTTCACGAAATTTTATAAAATTTACCAAATAACGTTATGCTTTCAACTAAACCAACTTACCGGTGCGGTCGGGTGCGGCGTTGCTGCCTTTATTCAACGTCTACTCCTGCAACCAGCTAATTTAGTTCCGGTTTTTCCCACCTGCAAATAAAGTGGTAAAGTTAGTAGTGCAATAGACTTTGACAGAAATAGAAAGCATTAAATAAAAATAAAATTCATTTATTCAGACTTTCATCCATTTTACCATATTTTTTTTCATGCATTGGTGGCTTTCGGTCACTTATGAATGTCACGATTTCTAAGTTATTTCTAAGGTACGTATTGATGAAATAAAATAACTAAGAAATAAATTAATATCTTGGGACAGTTAACACCAATTGACCTAGTCCCAAAGTAAGCAACTAAAGCTGCTTGTGTTATGGGTACAAGATAACGAATATTAATGCTTATATAGATAAATACATACTTAAATACATATAACATCCACGACTCGGGTACAAACATTCATATTCATCATACAAACATTTGCTCCTCCCGGGAATCGAACCCGGAACCTCAAGTTTTATAGAGTTTAGAGTTTAAAGGTTTTTATAGAGTCGTACTATTCGAAAGAAAACCATTGTGGAACCAACGACATCTATGTTACCACTAGCCTCGCTGTACGGAACAAAAATAGTGTCTCATCATATTTGGAACGGAGATAGCTTAACCCCGGAGTAACACGTAGGCTACCTTTTATCCAGGATAAAAGTCGCGCGTAAAAGCTAATGGTCTACAAATGTATAATTAATTAGGTATACATATGTACGAGTATAATCTCATACAGGTGGCAGGAAGGCGCTGGTTGCATGCCACTTCCAACCGGTCACTTTAGAAATCCATGGAGGAGGCCTATGTTCAACAGTGGACTTCTTGTGGCTGAGATGATGATGATGTATAATCCATTTTTTTTAAACGGCCAGTAAATAAATAGTCATTTCGAAAAGGCTCGTTATTTCGTATAAAAGGTGCTCTAAGATTACTTCAAATAACAATTAGTAATATTAAAAATAGTACTGGACTGAAATTTGGTCTGACATTTTGATCTCACGGACTTCGTAAAACGGGGCCTTAATGTATCATCCGACTTGAAAATCCTTCTTGATCCACATGATATTTGATCGACCAAATCTTTCCGATTGAACCCCATCTTCAAAGTGATCGTTAATGCTATACAAAATAGCCAGTCATCCATTAACTGTTTCTAGATTCCCAGTTAGGGATAAAGATCTATTTCTAAGAGAGCCGAAGCTCAGTTCAATTTAACGTCCCTTTGCTGAAAGTCTCTGCTGTCAATAGAATCTTGAGAGCCAGCTAAAGTATTCTTTGAATGTCTCTCGAATCGATTCATTCAAATAGTGATGTGTCGATGACAATGTGCATTTGATACCGGCGTTACATCGAAACCAATAATTCAAATTCAAATTCAAATTCAAATTATTTTTATTTGCAGACTACTAATTGGTCCAGATTTGTTAGTAACATTGAAATAGTTATTGACTACGTTAGTAACTTACACAGAACACATAACACATAATAATAATGCTTTTCGTTTTTTTTTTGAAGAATTAAGTAAATGATGACCTACAAGGAAGAAAGGATAGAAATGGTCACTTTAATCCTACCAGCTATCGATATTTGACGGAAGAGAATTCGAATTCAAATAATTTTATTTTAACTCCTCGTGGTTTGAAACTATTTTTTTTTCAAATTAAGGTTTTTTTAGTCGTGTATTTTGACTTTACTGCACAGTTTACATAAAATATATACAAATAGCGGGTTTGATACCTGTAAGTATTCTCTATTAGTTAGCCTGCATGATAAACAAACAGAAAATTGAGAAACACATAAAAACCAAAAACTATTTTTAATAATAACCGTCTCCTTAGCAACTTCTTCAAATAAATTAATATACAAATAACCTAGTAGTATAATTAGCTAGTAATAATGAACAACATCCAAAAAAAGTCTGTTATCACAATTTAATGTTTAAACTTTAACGAAAACAATGTACTTGCTGAATAAAACAGCATTCTGCATTGTCTGTTTATTTCAACTAATAATATTCAACAAAGAGTTGGCATACTTTCTGGCTATTTCATCGAGCGCCTATAACTACGTTTTATTGAGTTATCGTCTGGCTAGACGTGCTAATATAACCTTTTCAACTGCCTGTCCATGACCTAATTAACGGCCAATCGGATGACAGCTAGCGATAACTGTGCAGGGTAATTAATAGGCTACTGGCGTGTTCAGAAATGTTATTTTGGAAAAAATAAAACTAAAGGAAGAAAGAAAAATTCAATTAAAATTGTAATGACAACACAAAGAAAAATTAGGGCAATGGCAGGACTTGAACCTGCAACATCAGCATTCCGTGCCTTGCGTTTTCCAGTTTCGCCACACTGCCGCTGCCCTACCCTGCGAATTTTTCAATGTGCTTCGTCTAACGGTCATTACATTATTGATTTTAAGGGTACAACTACCCTCGGTGTCATCTATATGAAACTTTTTAACAAGTTATCACTTAAACACGCTTGTTAACATTTAAAATAAAAAAATCGAAAGAAATTTCGGTTACAAAATTTAATAAAGAAAAATTCAGTTATTTAAAACTATTCAACACTAGATAGAGTAGAAGTAACACATGAATATTTTGTTGTGTTGAATAGAATGAAATAGTAATGCGGTTAGTATCAAATGATTCGACAACCGTGGCATTGGCACTATGTATAGTTGCAGGCAAACATCTTGATGATAAATCGAGTGGAGCGGAAGATACCCCAAGTTTGCGCATACACATTTTATACTAAAAACAAGGTCAGTGCTCAAGAAGTATGCCGGAAACTATATCCTCATATTTTCATACTGCTAACTATTTCTAGCTTCTGAACTCTTAGGATCCGGTGTATACCGATATTTATCTAACATTTTCTATATAAGTAAATAAATATAAAATTACTCGCGACAATTTTTATGAAATTATTTAATATTTGTTTTTTCTTTCTAAACTGCATCCTACATTTATTGACGGATTTAGGGTAAAACCAACGAACTAGTACGTAATAGTATTTTATGCAACTGTTGCATAATGAGGGGTCTTAAAACACGAAAAGGATCACACGAGTGTTTTAAAACCTAATTATGTACAGTTGCATACATTACTTTATCTACACACATATCATAAATGCAAAAAACCGTAACAGTAAAAACCAACAAACGAATAATAACAGTAATGACGGCCATTCGATCCATCCGTCAAGCCAAACGTTTTTTTTAAATCATAAACAAACGCATGAAGTCCCTATCCTCATGTCACTCGAGATCATATAATGACCATTACAGTACAGAAATCAGTACTGTAATGACTATTACAGTACAGAAATCGGTACTATAATGACCATTACAGTACAGATTTGCCTACTACCACAGACAAATTCTCATAATAACATTGGTTTTAATAATGCTGGTCATTTCCTATGGTTTCTGAACGCATTATAGAGCATTTATGATATATATGTAGATAAAATAAATAAATCACTGCTGCGTCTCTCTCTACTACTACTAATAATTAGTAGTTAATTATTAAAGAAAAAGACATTGAGTTACGTAGTAAGTCAATGCGTATCAGAAGGTTCTTGCTAGGTGTTCAGACTATAGAGTTTCTGTTTTTGTCTCTCGGCGTTATTAATACTTCGCGAGTGATAAACGAGATCACTAAACCGCTCTTAGGAAAACTCTTTTTCCCAGAATCATTGCTATTACTACTATTCTCTGTAAGTTTTTTGGTTTCGAGCTCCTTGCAGGTTTCATGGTCATGGGCATGCTGAATCATACACGCAACATTTATAAACGTAACACGCGATACAATCACGCGCAAATGTATTCTTTAATTTTAATTAAAGTGTTATTGGTATTAAGTAGACCTTTTTTTTTCAATAAATAATAATGATTACATCGGTAACTTGAAGGTGAATGCTATAAAATTATATTGATTATAAGTGAACTCCTAGGCTTAAACCGTATTTATGAATAAATTCTACATGTTATAAAATATCAATGTGACCTCTTAAAGTGTTTAGTTTTAAGAAGTTGTAAAGGCAATAAATATTTTTTCTTTCTTTCTTTCTTTGTCTTAAAACGAGTATTTTTCAGAATTAGTTAAACCTTAAATATTAGTTAATTAATGTTAAATAGAGTTTAACACAAAATTAGTTTTTTATAACTTTGTATAATTTTGAATTATTATCAAATAATACAATTGCAATGAGCTTTGTGTTAGTTCCCCAAATGGCAGATTTATGTCTTAGCATGTTACCAAAATGTAGATCATTTATTAAAGTGTAATTAATCATACAACTCGTGATATTACTGTACTATCCGCACGTCATGTCATGTCATAAACATTCACTAATTAATAATGACGTGCCATTAGGAATTAGCGCAATAGTACGTTCTAACCCATTTTTAATGAATACAACCCTCAACTAGGCCAACGAATGTAATTTAAACCTTAGTTCCCACGAACTGTGATACAAATTTTAGTGTATGTAATCTTCAAATGGCTTGGTAAAAGGATAATTTTCAACACGCTAACATTTATTCTGAAATTTCCTCATATTTTTCTCAAAGCAAAATAAATTCACGAGTCTCTGATTCTGAATAGATAGTAGTGAGAGATGAAAATTAAATACTTTAACCATTAGTGTGGTCATTTAGTATCATAAAGAACCACTTTAATGTTTTTTTTTACTCTGAAGCAGTCAGTTCGTAGGGCCACTGCCTCAACTTTTCGGTCAATTCTGACAATACTACTCATGTACTCAAGTTTTGTCACAGAGACGGATGAAAGTGGCAGTCTTTATTCCAGCTTAGAATATTTCTCACAAAATAATCTTGACCGAAACCACTTTATTAGGTATTCGATACCGATACCAGAATACTTTTTCATTGAAATTGATGGCAGCCCTTTTTGCTACATAAGAGGAGGTGAGTAAATAGATCCGAATGCACTTTTCATGTTCATTGTTGCATTCTAACCGCATGTGACTGTTTTACTGTGTGGGTTTAAATTAATGGTGCCATTTAATTATTAGTAGAGTTATATAGGTGGTATGAAGAATATACGTAAAAATGCGTTGACGTAACATTTTTTGTGTTATATGATAAAGCAAAAAGAAATAAAGCAACTCTGCTCCTTAAAAATAAAACTATTTACATATATTATTAATTTGGTATAAAAAATAGTTTTGACACGTTCCTTGAAATCTGAGCTCGTATCACAATTAAGAAACCACACACGATTTCTTTATGAAATTTAAAAGATTTCAACACTAACTATTACTTTTAGCTGGCTTTTATGTAAGTAAGATTTTTTTTACCAGCTAAGATGCCCACAAGACAATTCGTACGAACTTGTTCATCGAATTTGAAATTTTAACCGATACCGATATCAGTATGGGGGCAGCCCTAACTAAGAGCGAGGCTTGGTGAATAGCTCTTGAATGCAATGGTCGTTCTGAGGGATGCGTTTTGTTAGCATCGAATACGGTTTTGAAAAAAACGGTTTTTTATCGCAGATTGCCATCAGTACTAGCAGGCGCACTTACTTCACAACGCTACAGAACATCGGTGCACCGCTGCACTGAGGCCAGCACTACTGAGTTGCCGCGCGTGCGAATGAATACAAGCTACCTGATAGATAGAGAGGCATGCAGTAGGACACTTGTTATAGCTAAACGCTGTTTTTGTTCGAAGTTAAACTTCAGTACTTGTTCTATGATTTGTTCTGTGGTTCTGGTTTTATCTGATTCATCCTATACACAGAAATGAAACCTGAGAATAAAATTTGGGGCTTACTGATGACGGTATACGTTTGAATCTCACCAGGTGACTAAAGCTCATCAAAATGGCGGTTTTCCTAGAAATTCGGCTATTTTTGTGAGCTTTAATTTTTGTGTTTACAAACAGACTCGACTGCCCGTACCTCACATATCGACAGTGGAAATCTCAAATGTCGTAATGGACATGTCTTTTAATATCCCTTACGACATTTGAGATTTCCACTGTCGATATAGCGGCGATATTCACGCTCATCGATGTCATATTAGAATTTAATTTAGTTTAAAACTTAATGTTATTGCATAAATAAACTAATCATGGGCTAAGTATAGTCGACCAAGTAATTGCTTGACCACTTTTGAACCTTAACTCTTTGTAATACGGTCGAAAAGTGATCAAGCAATTTCTTGGTCGACTATACAAATACAAAATTAAATAATCCAAATTGGTCGAATTAAAAATATTTTGATTTTGATTTGATTTTAGTCACCTTGTGAGATTTGATAATTGCAGCCCTGCCGAGCAATTCTCGCGTCAGTAGAGATGAAGCCACACTCGATATAAGCCAAAAAGAGCTGTCAAATCCCTTCAAAATATGTCATATTTTGCCACATCTCGATGAGCGCTAGAATTGGGGGCCTGATCTGTGCCAGTAACATGACCGACCCATTTAAATTATCCCTCCCTGCGTCTCTGTCTAACTAGTGTCATAAGAAAGGGACGCATAGAGATGACAGATAAATTTGGCTGGTCATATCAGGGCCTGAGCGGGCCTTGTTATCTATCCAAACAAACTCTGAGGGAAAAGCTACTGAACACTATGCTGCTGCTTAAAACTGTTTCTTGACTTAAAATTAAGTACGTGAATAATGTTCCGAATACATAATAAATGTAAACGTAGAACACGCGTCTAGAATATAATTTTAACGAGACATAGAGACCGGGCGGGATGGCCTAAGGCGAGTGACTAGCTGAAACATAATTAAATTTCTCTCAGAGCGTAGCGGAGTTACTAAGATGATGGAAGTCGCAGGCCTCTCGCATAGAATACTGGCAGGGTTAATCTTAAAAACATGGAATGCCCGGCGCATTTATTTAGTATAATTTACCTAATATTTACTAAACAAAATGTGGGTAAATCTTGTAAATGTTGATTCTCCTGGCGCATTTTTTAGCACAAAATACCTATTTTTTTTTATGAAATAGGAAGGAAAACAAGCAAGTGGGTCACATGATGGTAAGTGATTACCACCGCCTATAGACACCCACAACACCAAGAAGATTGCAGATGCGTTGCCAACCCAGAGGGTTAAGATGGAATACTTCTTGTGCCAGTAATTGCACCGACTGTCTTGCTCTCCACGCCGAAACACAACAGTGCAAGAACTGCTGCTTGGTGGCAGGATTAGCTAGCAAGATGGTGGTAGCTATCCAGACGGACCTGGCACAAAGTCGTACCACCCGCAAAACAAACACTACAAACACTAAACATAGTGTGTGTAGATCTTGAAAATGTTAATTCCCCTGGCGCATTTTTTAGCATTATTTACCTTATATTTACTAAATATAATGTGGGTAAATCTTGAAAATGTTGATTCGTCTGGCGAATTTTTTAGCATAAGTTACTAAAATTTATTTACTAAATATAAGATGGGTAAATCTTGATTCCCCTGGCACATTTTTTTTAGCACAATATACCTAAAATTTGCTAAATATAATGTGGTTAAATCTTAAAAATTTTGAGTTTTAGCATAATTTACCTAATTTTTACTAAACATCATGTGGCAGTTTTTGTGAATTAAATTCGTTATAATACACCGAATAAATGGTTTTATTTCAATCTCCATTCATTGCTTAGCCCCTAGTAACCCCGCCGGTATCTAAAAGACTTATAGCTTAATTTAACTGCTTACTGGCTGTTTTTGCGGTTACAGTCAGACTCCTAACTCTTGGCGGATTGATAGCAATAACGGGCAGTAACAAAGGTTGATAAGTGACGGCTGACTTTGCAATTTACAATTTAATGGCAAGAAACAGGGTTCCATTTCCTTGTATCTATTGTAGCCTTGACAGTCGGCCACGAAATAGATCTACCACTTTGTACCTTACTGAACACATTATAGAGTTGAAAAGTGATAGACCACTTTCATTGCCAACTGTACAATCAACCAATTCGATTCATAAGAGCATTCTTCAACGCTGTCGCAATGTGTCAACGCTATGAAATTATGACATTTATTCAGAAATCATCGTCATTTATTGTGAAAAGGGTCTACATTGGCTTCTGAATCAAATTCGTTGACTGTACAAGTGCCATTTAGTAGGTTCTCGAAGGGTTAACAACGGTTGGTGATTTGTTTTGAGGATGATTTTCATTATTTTTCGCTTCGTATGTTTTTACGACTTAAAGATTATGTAAATGTAACAATTTTAACGGTTTATTTTATATCGCTTATATTGTAATAAATCTTATTCCAAATACTTGAGACCAACAACTGAACACAAGAACATGTGCATGAGATCTGAAAAGGGCTAGAAACGTCGGAAATTTACAAGAATTACCACTTAATAATTATTTCTAATAACTCAAATAATACCCATCTTTCTACGTCGGGGGTTAAAAATGCACAATTTGGGGAATGGGAACAATTTAGAACAACAACAGACTGCAAATATTTGTCCCTAAACTCTGGAGCAAAATGCTAAAGTTGGGTTTATAAGTTAACTTGCAAGTCAATTACGCTCCAAGTTTAGTAACAGAGTCTCAAAAGTTAGCTAGTGTAAGTTCCCAACATGCGACGGATGTTTTTGAGGAAAAATCAATAGTTGAGTTGAAACAGAATCATAACCGGCTACGTTTAGTTTGTCTTTGTGAGTCCCTTTCTTATGATATTAGTTTGGCAGAGACACAGAGAGGGATCAATTGAACCTGGACTAGTCCTGTTAGGGTCACGGTGTCTAAGAGGCAACATTCTGTGAGCGTAAACGCTAAGTCTGTTTGTCCGGCGCCGCCGTCGCCGGGAAGTTATCGAGAACGAGATTATTTCTGGCCACAATAGTCACTAGTCACTAGCCACAATATTTAAATTCAGAAACGAAACAAGTCAATTAAATATACAATGTCAATTTTACTAAAAGAAATACCATACCTATCGAACCCTAGAAAAAATACTATATTAAAATTCGATATTGCGGTACGACGTCACGACGCTGGCCACCACTTCGGCACGTCACTATCTCGGGCAAGTTCTAGCGGTAGCGGCGAACTAAGCGTATCGCGGACGGGATGACAGTATGGACTTGACGTAAGGAAGCGGAAGCAAACGTCAAAATGTGTTTGTCGTCAATCTCAAACCCATACGTTTTCTCGTTTCCTCAAGCGTTGACGTTAACTTACGCTGTAGACAGACGGACTGCAATCCGATTGCCAAATTGCCGTTAGAATGCAGTTTGAATGCAGTTGGTACGACTGCAATGAAACTGCAAGCCAACTGCCCGTCAACGTGCAGTTTGTGTGCAGTCTTCGTGCAGTTACACCGACTGCTATCGTAACGCGTTTATAATGTAGCACATGCATAAGAAATTTTATGCTCTGATAATAAATATCAAATTTGGCTCCAAAAACTGAAACTCATTGCACCAATGTTGGAGATCGTCATGGATAAAAACGAAAAAAAGTACAAATGTCGGAAAATATTACATTTCTTTTTTGCGTGCTTATCACTAACTTGTTGTGCAAAAGAAATCCAATCAACGATCTGCAAAAAAAAATATGACACTTCCATGCAGTTTACTTGAAATCTCGATGTGATGACCTAAATAGACACTACTTAATCTATATAACCACTCCGGTTTGGGTTGAGCTGTTATTTTCAAACCGCTACATCTTCACGAATATGGACAGTAGAAAGTTTTCATCAACCCGGAGATTTAAGTTTTTATTTACTCTTTTTAGGACAGTATGTCCTGAAATCTGCGCAAGTTTCCCATTTCCATAAAAAATAACACAGGCGACGACGCTACCTCATGCGTACAAGTCACTGGAACGGAACCTTCTGAAAAGCGACAACACAAAAAACCTCTCATAATTTATCTTTTTTTAACAACCTCATTCCTCATCCAACGGGGTGACTGTACCCGAAATAATTCACAGACACGACCGGCCTAATCTGGAATTGTTTATGCCACAATGAACTTAACGCGCCGGTGATAAAGTGTAAAATCATTAAATATTTCGCCACGCTCCATCCGACAGTCGTCAGAAATAATTGGAGCGAGTGAGCGGAACACGATAAGGCTGTGTAGGAAATAATTTGGATTGGGGAGATTGGGGAGGGTTGCATTGCTGTAAAGGGCTTGGCAGGTTCTGTCATACATTGGCATGTATGACAGAACCTGACATGAATCTCTACCGGCAGACACTAAACCCTTCATGACCGCACAAATTTAGGATCAGGCCACACTGCCTGCGTACGCGTCGCGTTTCTTGGTACTGCGTTGCGCTTGTAACACGCATACCGCAACTCTACGAAGCTAAATTAATGATATGATGATGATGGGCTTTGGGTACTAGAAAATAGGTATACATACGAGTATACAAAAACACATTCAATTTCCACGACTCAGGTCAGGTACAAAATATTCATATTAATTATACAAATGGACAAATTGCGGGAACGAAAACCGCAACCTCTGACCTCGTAGTCAGGCTCGCCAACCGCTAGGGTTATTATTAGGGGCTATTATTCATATACGTGTAATGTAGTATAAAGTAACTAAAATTAAATTAAAACGATGCCGGTACAAGATATTTATTTCTCGATCACGCGGCAATATCGGAACTCAATAGAATGTGCGTGTGATGCGTTGCGCGGCTGCCGGGCAAGTGGACGAGTCTTCTCCGAGCCAGCTCCCACCACGCCGCCGGGCGCTGCCTGTGTGCGTGCAGCGACGTCGGTGTGCGTCTCCATCTAACAGTAGTTATTGTTGTTTTTTTCTAATTTCAGTATTTTTCCTGATCGTGGTCCTCGCGAAGGGTACGGGCGACTACAATAGCATAGCAGATAGGGTAATTTAACAATAATCTAAAGGGAAACCTATCGTCGATCGGAGAGAACTTTACGCGTACACCAGGGTTCCGTATACGCATAAAGACTAGCATCAGAAAGATCAAACAAAGCGATTTGCCCTTTGACTATGTTATTGGTGGATAACATGGGTGCTATGGTAGGACGGCGTTCCATTTTTTCGATAATACAGACAGTATCGACAAAAATATCTAAACTCGACTCTATTGTTAAATTAGTACGGGCGTGTCCAGTTATTTTTGATTTACTTATATTTTCTGCAGACAGTACCACACTCTGACAGATCAAAAATGGTGACATGCAGTGATCGTAGATTTTATAGCATCTTTGGTGCAGTGCTAGGGTTGGCAGTAGTGGCCAATATTAAATTGTTTTAACCAAGAATCAGATAAAATTAAAGTCATTTAGAACTAAGTAATAATGCAGAAATGGTTGATTAAATAACAATTTCACAAAAAACCCGAACCCTTGTTAACTCTATGTATTTTAGCTGTACTGTTATCAAATAGTTACTGACCGTCACCAAACTGACAATCAATGTCTAATGACGTATGTTTCGTAACAAAACCGACAATTAAACAGTATCAAAGTACAACTTTAGTTTCAATTAAACGGACAACGTTTCGACAGTTCTCAAATACTTGGTTTATGGTTATGAAAGCCGTTTTATCTTCTACTATCTAGTTTACCCCGCTAACCATTACTGCCAGCACACATGACGGACAAACAGCCATTCTCCACATACCTACAAGCCCGCAATAACCTGATGGGACCCTTAATGAAACGTGCCTTTGATGCCCGACATGAAAGGTGTTTACTCGAGAATTTGGAATATTGAAGTTAACAATCATTTTTGGTTGAGATGTATGTGAAGCGTGTAAATATGTACCAAGTATATCTTGATGAATTTGTCTTCCTATTTCATAAAAAAACTTACAAGTGCTACAATTTAACATATTTGTTACTGTACGGTCTTTATAACCGCACAATGTCGACACAGCATTTCTACTACTTACTCATATTATAATTGCATGTTTTACGTATTCAACTCACTCCTAAAATAGCAAGCGTGTAATGCACTTGTGTTTATCAATAAAGTATTAATCAAACCGATCGGTCTATCAGTATATCATCATATCAGTATAAATCAGTTATAAAGCAGCATCATCTCAATATCAAGAATTTATCAATATCAGCATTATCAGCATCTTATCAGTGATCAAGCATATATCACTAAGGGTTGTATAGGGTGTATCAAGAGCCCGTACAGTTGCATTGTTGTTTTGTTGGCAGGTTTACACAAACCACAATCCTCTCTCTTTTGCTCAAAGGTTAGCTGGAAAAGATCCCTTTAAGGGATAAGTTCGCTTTTGTACCACTTCCTGTATTTTTCTGTGTATTTGTAAGTGCTTATATACAATAAAGAGTTTACATACATACATGCACAACTAAATTAGAACGATCAAAGATATAGTGTCTTTACTTGATTATGGTTGCAAGAAGCCGTTATATAGAAAACTGCGGACGCGCGCGACGTTTTTCGCGTAAAATTAGTAGCCTATGTACGTCGGGGATAGTGTAGCTTTCTATCCGTGAAAGAATTTTTGAAATCGGTTCAGTAGTTTCAGAGATTACCCCCTACATACAAAGGGTAATCAGAATTTTCAAGATTTACCCATTTTTATACAACACCGAATTTACATACATAAGTACATATACAATGAGCGAATAACAATGCCGTAGTGTGCTGTGAGCTTAATGTGACTAACGACGGAAAGTCAGGCATTACAGCATGGCTTCATTTTGTTGCCTGTAGAGACGGATTTGGGTAAATACTAACTTTACCTGTTCGGGTAAATACTCGGAATATTTAAAAAAAAATATATACGGGCCAATTGAGAACCTCCTCCGTTTTTTTTCGTCGATTAATAAAACGCTAGCAACTGTCGAACTGGACGCGTGTACAGTCAATGAGTTTAATTGGGATGTTGACAAAAAAATAATAATTAGTCCATCTTTTAGAACGCCAGAAAATAGTAGATACGTATTTTTTCTTTTGCTTCTAAAACTTAAAATAACAAAGTTACAGAGCGGCGAAAGTTCGCGCTACGTCATTATATCGTAAAATTTTTACGAATCGAGTGACGTCACGAGCCCCTACTCCTGAATTTGAATGTGCTGTATCTTTGTCAATATTATTCGTATGGACAAATAAAAAAATACGTATCGAATATTTTTCTATAATCTAACTGACGGACTAATTAGAATCTTGTTGTTTTAACCCAGGAGACATCCCTATTCCCTACCCATTTCGTTTAAATGTCGTCTGACGTTCGCAATGCATTAAGGTCGATATGTCAAACTAACGTCTTGCTCTAGTTAGCTTTTATGGTGACAGTTTACTATATGATACTGAACCTTAGGTGGGTTCGAAATTAAATTCCTTGACTGTATATCTACACTTGTTCTATACTCTACATTTGTGTTTTTTACATTCATTCTACTATTAAGTTAGAACGGGAGGTGGAAGATAAAAAAGAATTTGAAAGTTGTAAAATTTGAACGATCGAGTTTTCTTTGCTTAGTTTGAGACTAGGCCAATTAGTGTGATTTGTCACGATTTATTATTAATAACTTATTTATTTAGTGTCCGAGCTCAATATTGTTAAATAGTCTAAAGCGTGGAGACATCTTTGGCTTGGTCACGTGGAGCGACTGGGACAGGAAAGTACCGCAAAAAGACCGCACTTAGAAAGTCCAAATTTACGGCGTCTGGTCGGACGCCTTAGGTACCGCTGGAATGATGAAGTCCAGAAAGACCTTAAGGATTTCTAAGACCTATTTTTGGGTCACTGCGCTACCGTCATGGGTAAGTATTCTATACCTTTAGGATGGGTAATGATGTAAACAATCTTGGTAATTCGTTTTTGCCACTTTAAACAAAATATAATAAAATACCCTTATTCAAATATTTTTTGTAGTGGAACGTCATTTAAAAAAATATTTTTGTCTGTGGTAACCCTCACCCCTTTGTCACTTCCCTACAACCTCGAAACCATCTTAAAATAATCTCTGTGACAATTTAAAGTATTCATATTGAATACCAACAAATACCTCCGGAGCCGGTTTAGACTTGTAAAATTGTAACTTGTAGCTTCGTGAAACGGGCCACAGACCTCAAGAACAATAATTTGTATATTTTGTTAGCAGCTCTTATTATTTTACTGTAGCACTTTTACAAAAAAATATTTATCCACTTGTTGGCATAATTCCTCGTTTTAAAAATATAATACTAACCCGTTTAAATTCAATTTCATTTAATACCCAATTTGATACCCTGTGTATTTACCCGGTATTTACCCGATGGGTATTTGGTACTATCTGCCCAACTCTAGCTCCCGGTCGTAAAACCGGTATTAAAGTGATATCTCTGCGACCAGCGCAACTCGAATGAAATTTAACGCATAATGGCCTCTAATGTTACATGCACTAGGTATAATTACGAAGTTGAGTGACTCGTCTTTAAAGTTGAACTTTGTAGCTACACTAACGTTGCAGAATAACTTTTCATTTGAACTTAATGTTCACTCTTCAGAAGGAGCGTTTGTAGCCGCTAGGTAGTGATATATATACTTCTAAGTACTTATTTATTTCTAAGTAAGTTTATGTATTTTAAGTATTATATTTATTATTAGTATGTAATGTGTTTATAGGTAAATTGTATGGTAATTCTCCACTGTTTTTGATAAACTCTTGGTCTTTGTCGGTCCCTGCTATGATACTCCTTTCATCCACTCAAAGGTTAACTGGAAGAGATCCCTTAAAGGGATAAGTTTGCCTTTGTACATCACTTTATCTCTTTTTGTCATTTTTTTTGTACAATAAACAATTTACATACATACATACATATATAGGGGGATCGTGATCGTGAGGTAACAAGTTCGATCCGGTTGCACTTGGTACATCCAATGAGTTTTCTAGCTTATGTAGGTAATGTCTACCTAAGTACAATACAAGATAGATATAAGTCACCATTAAAGACGGAACTTGCGATAAAATGTCATTTTCCAAAACGGAGGCACATAGTACCAATGCACTTTATTAATTTTTTCTAAAAAGTTAAGTTTCCTTCACACGATCCCACATATCTATCCCTTTCGTCAATTTCTCTCAATTCCCTCTTTAATGGTCGGCTAAGTTTGCTGCTGTTTGTACTGTAGATGTAGTAATCAACGATCTTAAGGTGAGAGAAACATTGTACATAAGGCAAGTCTGCACATACGTAAATGACAGTGTAACCGTGATCCTATCGGTCCGGTTTCCCAGGGGTAACGGATTTCAGATGGCAGTTGCTCCTGACCTACCAAATCTAGAATCAAAAACCTGGAAAAACACGTTTATTTTAAGTAAGTACATAAGTAAGTAAGTAAGTAAACATTTTTTGTACAGTCATCATGGAATATATTGCAACGGACAAGATGGACAAAAATATTTCAACACGCCCGAATGTATGTGACAATATGTAGGAAACATTTACTCACCATAATAAATATTTTTATATAATTTGGAATATAAATGGATTGTTTTAAACTTTCGTCTACGTCTACACGGCTGTTGCAATGCGGCCGAAACGTCAAAGTAAATTAATAAATAGTATATTATCCCAAAAAAACCCGTCAAACGTAATATGTATGTGGAATGTAAATATTAACATTATATTGAATGCATAAATAAATATCAAAGCGAATTACAATTTTAACTTTGCCTGCGCATTAGCAACACAAAAACAACGTTTTCCAAATATTTTTCTTCTCGGTCGCACTCCAATTACCGCGTCCGCTAATGAAGCTCTAAGTCAAAGCTCATGTACTGCGGCTAAAAGCATTTTATTTCAACGGGTGTAGAGGGTGCTCCATAATTTATTTTGATGGTTTAAAATATAGGACACGCTGTGAACTAAAAGCCCTAACATGTGGCGTACACGCCCGGAAAGTGGAAGCATTAAACTAATTTAGGGTTTTGTAGGCAAACTGAAAACCCTAAAACTTTAGTGTCTGTTTATTTACAAATTACGGGAAATGATCACAACCGCACATAACTAGCAACTTCAAGAATAGCTGATGCGTAGCCGACCTTTAGGTCACTAATTCTTCTTTGTCTCAAAGGCCTTTACCTCAAACCTCAACTTCGTGCTGAAATTTTTATCTTCTTCTTTAGCTTCTTTATCTTTTATTTAGTACTAGCTGACCCGGCGAACTTTGTTCTGCCTTAGACGCCATAAATGAGCAGATTTTTGATTTTTTCTTTCATAAGAACCTTCTCCTGATAATAACGAACAGAACAAAAAAAGAATTAGCGAAATCGGTGCAGCCGTTCAGGCGTGATGTCGTGACCAAGGGAAATAGGGATTCATTTTTATATATATAGATAGATAAAAAAAAGTCGTTATCTGTCCTCATATTTTCGGCTAGTTACTCCTTCTAAACCACGCAAAGGATTTTGATACGGTTTTCACTGTCATTTAGAGATTTTTCCGGAAAAGTTTTCATGCACTCACATTTTAATTGTATCCATGCGAAGCCGAGGCGTGCCGCTAGTAACGGAATGAGGGAGCTAACCGAAAAATGTTTTCTATTAAATTCCTCATACCCAAACAGTTCCAAGGATTACCCTCGCCACATTAGCTGTGCGTCAAAACACGAGATGCCCATTAACGTCGTTCTGTGAACGCGAGATAATCTCCCCTCCATCCTTTGCTTACACGAGGGGTTTATTGAGACAGCACGAGGTAAAGGAAAATAATAGCGTAGTTTGTACGTTAAAATATCATTTTGTCGGAAATCATGGGAAATGTATGGTTTGTTGTTGGAGCTGAGTTCAGAGGTTGCCAAAAAGATTAGGGGAGACACATGTAAAGCAAGGATGCACTAACTACCGCCCGTTAATGATGGGCAAGCTGTGTAGCTTCGAATATTATGTAAAAATTGGTTAAATTGTAGGTCTGCACTTGGCAATAGATTCCGGGCTCAGCATATGCTGGTTAATATTCGGCACCTGGTTTTCAGACCAGCCTCGCCGGCAAGGGTGGCCGCAACTAACACTAAGATAAATAAAAAATTTACACCAATTGACCTAATCCCAAACTAAGCAGAGAAAATATGTGTACTAGACAACGGATATACATACTTAAATACATGTAACATCCAAGACTCAGGTACAAGCATTCTAGTTCATCATGCAAACATTTGCCCCTCCCGGGTCAGGGTCACTGACCACTAGGCTATCCGGTCGTCGGTAAAAAAGCTATGAAGATGAGAAGCAACTGTGCTATCTGAGAAGCACTTCTTATGTTTTGCCCTCATACCCCGCATATTTGACACCCCGGAAAACAAAGCTCGCCTGGGGAAGTCGAATAAAAAAAAATCGCTCCTTTGTCCTTTACAATTACGTCTTAACGGATCTAAAATATATTTCCCCGTCGTTTCGCGCCATTAGTCAAGCGACGCGCAGACAGACAGATAGACAGTGACAAATACATTGTTGTGGGGGTGCACGGTTCGAATCCCGGTGGAAAACATTGGCCTGGACCCTTATTCCGAAAAGTTCAGGCTATATGAAAGCGAAGCGAAACAAGAACAAGATGGCGCCTGATTTTCTTGTAAAATGCGTAACACGTGAGAGCCAGGGCTTTCAATCGCGGGATTTCTAGTATGACCGAATCCCAAATCCCGGTATTATGCATGCTAAAGAATCCGGTATTGGAAACCGTAGTAAAAGCATTGTTTCAAGATGTTAAAGCAAACTACTTTTTACCCGCGACTTCTTCCGCATACATTTTAAATTACTTACTGACTTCCATCTTCCCTCTAAACCCCTCAGGAACAAGTGTTCAAATTTCGTGTTTCTATCTTCAGTGATTAAGACTGTACGTTGTCTGACAGTCAGACAGTCAGTCAGTCAGTATCTAACGGAATTCTTTTGTATGTATGATGGAATAATAATATCTTAGATAAACAGAAATAATTAATATGCATACTAGACAACGGGTATATAGGTACACACTCTTATTCATCATACAAATATTTTGCCCTTGCGGGAATCAAAACCGTAACCTCTGAACTTCGTAGAGCTTAACCACTACCTAGGCTATTTTTTCATCCGGTATATTGTGTTCTCTCTCTAGCAGCGACAATCAATAAAAAAACCCCAAAAATTTCATTTCGTTTCATTTCATTTTGCTACAGTCAACTTCAGAAATAGCTAAGCACTTAAGGACCTAGTCGTAGTAACGTATGAAATGAGAGTTGCTCGAATTTGTCACATTACTGACAGCGACAAGGTAATAAAAAGTTCAGCTTCTTTTGAGGCTGATCGTACCACCCCACTGACTATATTTTATAGTAGACTTCTAGTCAGCGTTTAAAAGTACAATAAATCGACAATCGCTCGCACTGTCAGACTGTCGGACCGACGGCGCTGCTGTAAATACTATTATTTTGTAAAAAAAAACCTATTTGCAGAGAAACTTAATAAATTATTATTTTATGCAGTTAGACTTAAAATAAACTAATAATTTGCATTTGTGACATTGGCGCCAACCTGTATTCCTATGCCGTTTTTCTGCTGTCATTTAGTATGACACTGTACATCCATGCATTATAATATCATTGACCACCCCGCATGCAGAGCAGGCAGGGGGGGGAGCGTGAAGCGTTTGTCGTAACCGTCGCGTAATATATCACTTTGCTTCTAAAAGTGATATATCATCTCGATTCCATTTGGCTTTACAATCGCCGGGCGGTGCAGAATAGAGCTTTTGGTTACTCATCGCCGAGTTCCTGGTCATTATGAATGCTGGCGTGAAACGGCGGCTAGGAATAATATATTATAGTATAAATTAATGTACTATATTTATTGTTAAAAAACAATATCTTATAAGTCACGTTTTCAAATGTCAATCATTCTAATTAATTATCCCAACATTAGATAATTATGATTTTATATTACTTTGTTTCACTACTTATAGCGATATCTGTTTTGCATAAAGAATGACTGGTTTAGAATGCTTTAAGGCATTAAGTCCGCCTTCTGTACATTTAAATGTATTTTTGTGTAAATAAATTAGACAATAAATTAGGGAGCATGCGTAGAAAATGAATCGGGATATATACTGTTAGACGAACAGAGTCAATAAAATTTCAGCATGAAAATAACGAATCTATACAAAAGTACAAACGTCACGTCGTTACCTAGTCCTTACATAGTCGCAAATCCAAGTCGATATTATCGATTTTTAGGGTTCCCCAGTGAATAAGGAACTCTAATAATTTCGCCACGCAGCTTAGCTCTTTGCGCTTAGCGCTTTTGCGGATGGTAGGTACCACTCGGTAGCACCTTGTGCAAGGTCCGTCCGGATAGCTACCACCATCTTGCTTGTTAATCCTGCCGCTAAGCAGTGCTTGCACTGTTGTGTTCCGGTGTGGAGAGCAACACAGCCGGTGTAATTACTGGTATTCCATCTTAGCCCTCTGGGTTGGCAACGCATCTGCAATCTTCTTGGTGTGGCGGGTGTCCATAGGCGGTGGTGATCACTTACCATCAGGTGACCCACTTGCTTGTTTGCATTCCTATTTCATAAAAAAAAAAAAACGCCAACTATCACCGCTAAGTAGGCTTTACATTTACGAGTAATCAGGCAACTGTTCTGCGGAACTACGCTGCGAATGGTCCGACACGCACTTGACCGGTTTTAGGCCGTAATATCTCCATGAATATGGACAGAAAATTTGCAAACCTACAGAAATTTATGATTTTGTCTTTTTTATGAACGTGAAAATTTAACCTCAAAATGTACAGTAAAGGAAATTGAAACACGTACCAACGTAGAACCTAGTCGAAGAGACATACGCATGACATTTGTATGACATAGCCTGGCGTACTTTATGAATTTAATCTCAAATGTACAATCAACAAAATTAATTCCTGACCCACCATGGAACTATGTCAAAGTGAAATTTAGTCAAATCGTAACATGTCTCTTTTTATTTCACTTGTTATGTCAATTTGTCACGGTTCTGCGGTGGGTCAGGGTTCCATTATTCTGATAGTACTTCATTACAAACTCTGGTAATACTCAGTGAAATCAGTACAAGTTCCCTGTTATGTATGTATGTATGTATGTATATGACTCCATTTATAATACACAGGGTAATTAACCTCGATGAGGTCCAATTTTCTATTTCAGTGGGAAATACAGGGTGTTAAGTAATTAGCGAACAACCCGTGCAAAGCTGATGGAGTACAAATGTTTTGGAAATTGAAATCCATAGTTTATACATTTTACTAATGTACCTAATTAACCAAGCCTGTCTGTTACCTCTTCAGAAAACCACTAAAGGGGTGTTTGTGAATTTTGGCAATAGATTGGCTACTGTTTATCCCGGCATTGTTTTAACCGGTGACTTAACCCCCTCCCCTGAAAGTAACAACGTTAAAAAGTTGATGTTGGATCGAAGTTTTTTTAACATAAAACTACCCTGAGACTCGGACATATTAATAAAACGGAACACTCACGTATTTTTACGTCGAGAAATGCCCGACATGTTTCGGACCAGTCCCCCATATTTGACATTAAAAATAATAAAGTAAACGAGGGTAGTTGTGCGCCGCCGGAGCCCGCGCCGAGTAGCCGAGCTGTCAGGGCTTCGGTATGCAGTCGTCGTCGCGCCACCGCCGCGGGGGCTCATGATTAAGGACCTCGGACTGATCCGAAACATGTCGGGCATTTCTCGACGTAAAAGTACGTGAGTGATCCGTTTTATCAATATGGAAGTTTTTTTTTCAAAACCTTATGCTGTTTTTTTCTTATAATCAACAACAACAACAAATACTCTTTATTGATTCACACAAGTAAACAAAATAAAAGAACACACACAGGGAAATTTAATTTAATAATCGTTCAAGGAATAGAATTATCCTAAATTTAATCCTAGAGAGGATCCAGCGGTATGCGAAACTCGTAATTGGGGCGCGATGACTGGACTGGACTGATTATCGATTCAGAGAGAATTTCCGTGGCAACAAAACAAATTGAAAAGCGAGAAAAACGAGAAAAGTTGTAAAGCACATTGTAGTAGTATACCACCTTCTCACAGAACATTAACGTAAAATAGTATTACCAAAAGTTTTTAAGAAAATTATATTATAAGGTAAAATTTTAGAGTGAAAAATTATAGGCTTTTTTTGATCCGAATAGACGCCGCTTCTAACAAATTAACGGTAACAAAAGTTGGCAAAAACAGTTGTGTCTTGTTTATTATTTGCAGAACACTAATAAAACGCTGAAAATCACTCTATTATATCACGTACCAAAATACCAAAATATACCAAATCGTAGTTATACTTAGGTACCATTTTGTACTTGTAGTATACATTACTGAGCCCAATGAAATATATTTTCACCATTGCTGAAGAAAAACAGAAATTGAACAGCACACAATATATTTTTAGTGTTCGATCGACCTCAATCAATTCGCTACCCTTCTTTATCAGTACCCCTCACTCAAACGAATTTGAAATCTTCCCCAAAAGAATAAAGTTCAGAACTAAACGGCAACGACAGTGATTTATCTTGCCACCTGTGTACGGAATACCTATCGTGAGTAGCGTATTCACTTCATCGCTATCTGCGTCCTTGTTTGCCTTACCCAGTAGAAAAGAGACGCACTGAGTGACGAGTAAGAATGGCAAGGATGCTCGCCTCTCTGAAATGGATGCCGGCAGATTGACCTCAACATTTTATTTCAGTAAAAATGGAGGCTAAATTGTAGAAAGCCGCAGAAAGATGTTAAAAAACAACACCCTATATTTCAAACTGTGAAAGCGAACGTAGTCTAAGAGCTAGACGCCAGAAGTTGTTGTGTCATTCAAAAAACAAAAACCTAATTGTAATTTTAAAGAATCAAAATCATCATAATCATCATACAAAGCGTTGATAGCCTAGTGGATAGGAGGTTGACTCGTGATCGTGAGGTACCGAGTTCGATCCCCGGCGATCCCCATGTATCAATGAGTTTACCGTGAGGAAAAACATCGTGAGAAAACCTGCACATTCATATAAATCAATGTGTAGCCATGAGTTTCCCTGTAACAGGGATTATGGAGGTAAGATCTAACACAGGGGACCCTTATGTCTACCACTTCTACGGGATTTAATTTACTACAAATTATTTTAATCAAATATTTCCTACTGACAACTGATGCTACACTTATTAATTTATTTCCACCAAACTATTCTGCCGTTAAATTGTGCTGGAAGGACACATATATACACCAACGTAATACCAAAGTTCCACACGCTATCATTACTCTGCTAGATTTATTTCGTCACCAACTAACGTGTTAATTAATATGTGTATATCAAACTTTGTTTCGAGTTGGTATTGAAATCCGGATTCCGAGTAACCCTCTCTCAAACCTCTTATTAGTCTCTCTACACATGTTCGTAACTTGGTTACTAGTTTGAGAAAACTAGACGGATAACTCTAGGTAACTCTAAGTAAATGTAAACAATGTTGAAGGTTTCTTAATGTTTTTAGTTTGGACTTGGTAGCTTGGCTTGGCTTGGTACTGAATTATGCTAATGGGAACTTTTGAACCGGGCATAACACACGGCGGGGATTTTTATTAAAATAATTTAGTTACCTAGGTTAATTTCAGACGAAACAATTTTTTTTTGTTAATATTTACTGACGAAGCCTGGTCGAGCTTTAGTTTTTGTATTTTTATTTTATTTAAATGCATTTTTTTATTGAATAAAGGATAAGTTTTAAAAAATGCTAACATTTTTAAAAGAGAATGTGTTGATAAAACAAGTCCTCGATCTATAATTAATTATTTACGGTGTGTAATAATGTTACGAGTCGACAGTTCAGGTTGTCTGAAAGAGATCGCTAACAGCAATAAGACTACTTTTGGCTTCTACTTTACGTCAAATTGTATTTATTGCTATCTTATCTTCATGTGGTGTCTATTATTTTTCACTGAAAAGGAATAAAAATACAAACTTCCATATTAATTCCATCAAAGTTTAAAAAAGTCATTAACATACAAAAAAACTCAAAGACAAAATGTCTTTATTTAGGTTAGGCTTAGATAAAGCACACGAAGACAAAAAATGTACAATTAGTTCGAAAACAATCTCCCATGAAAAGATACCGGCAAGAAACTCAAGAATCGGTTATTTCAGTGACTATCTCTTGTACTATACCCGTCCGTGTCATTTACTCTCAAAGAAATCAGCGACGTGATTGTTATCGTGACGTGACGAAGGGAAATTAAAGGAAAAGATTTGATCTATTCAAATTCATATCAGAGAGGGATTTGCCTTCAAAAGATACTTCCTATGCTCATAAGTTAAGCCGTCGGTTTTTCGGGTTGATGTTCATTTTTGGAGCATCCTGTACCAGAATATTGTGCATGGGCGTACCCAGTTTCTGGCCTAGGGGGAAGGGGCAAGTCAGATGCTAGATTCGGTAATCTTCGTCCGCCATCTTCGCGCGCGGTTTTTTGGCAATTGCACCGTGCATTTTGCCAGTGCCCAGCTGCCCCTCCCTGCAACCCCCCCCCCCCCCCCCCCCCTCCTCCTGAGTACGCCCAGGATGTTGTGAACAAACTATTTTATTAGGGTGCGTACTCGTTTCGTTAAAACACGTCTTTAGTCAAACAACAAAAAAACATTACACTCATTTAAAACTAGCATTCTTTTGGATAGCAAATCATTAGGAACCTAAGTTAAAAAAAAAATATGTTATTTTCACAAATAGCAGGATTATATTTAGACAAGTACGGTTAAATAATGTACGGTTAGCATAAATGATTTTATTTTATTTAAGCTAAATCAAGGCACCTGTTTTGTTAAAGCACTTATAAAAATACAAGACAAATAAATTCAAATAGTATAAAAATAAATCCTTAATCAGTGTCTTTTACTATTATTATTTTATTGTTATATGTTATTTTACTATTTAATTTAAATATGTTATTAGTTTTAATTGACTTTTTCATTTTAACTTTATTGCGTGATTTGCTAAACATACACTTTTTCATATGGTTATATTATATTCATCTGCAAAATCCAAATGAATGTAATCAAATAATATGCAAGTCAATACAACACTTTCGCAACGAAAAACAAACAAACATATGTCAACTTAATAACAAAATCTGATAAATTCAACTGAAGCAACTGTTCTTTTAATACTTTTACGTACTGTTTTTTTAATCATATTATGTTTTGACTTCATGTTTATGTGTGTGTATTCTTCAGCTGTCTGTACAGCCTTCTCGGTCAAGCGAAATTCTCAACAGAGAATGCATTTAGGTCAAACTATTGCTTTGAAACTGAATCGACCCAGCAGATTGCACTCGCTGTAACAGCTGGCCTTTATAAACTTAACTCACGTTGCTATTCTGCTTTAGCTACATTCACGAAATCGTAGAACTGTATAATTCCAGGTCAGATTCGTATTTTATTTACAGCATTATACCAACATTGTTATCAACAAACTGGAACAAATTACCTTGCTGCTCCGCTAAACCAGCGCCGGGCTCGTGCAAAATAGCTGCGTCTTTGCGACATATACCCATACATCATCCGGATCTAACCCGATCCGATTATAAATTACAATACTCTTTATTGACTTTAAACTCCAGTCTTACTCTTTATTGAGATTAGTGACTGATGACATGATGATCTTCATGAATAAAGTTCTTTTATCTACACATATATCATAAATGCTCTATAATGCGTTCAGAAACCGTAGGCAATGACCAGCATTATAACAACCAATATTACTGTGAGAATTTTTCTAATTTGTTTCTATATTTGTTCAAATTATTTTTTTATTACATTATTTTAATGTGTACAGTCTATAGATATTTAATAAGTACCTAGCACTAGTAGCTAGTAGCAATGCAGGTCATTGCCCTATGGCTTTTGAACCCATCATAGAGTACTTATGATATGTGTGTAGATAAAGTAATGTATGCAACTGTACATAATTAGGTCTTAAAACACTCGTGTGATCCTATTATGAAACTCGCTGACGCTCGTTTCATAAAACCACACTCGTGTTTTAAGACCCCTCATTATGCAACAGTTGCATAAAATACTATTCTATTCTATTCTATTATGCCAAATATTTTAACACATTCTGAATTCACTGGTTGCCACAGGGGTCTACGTCACTTCCCGTAAGGTGCTCCACGTCATCGTATGACTTGATTACTTGTCCATGAATGTTCGGACGAAGCATTTAGTAGCCAACTAAGAAATTTTTTGTTAAATAAATCATTGTACTCTGTAAAAGAGTACAATGAAAACAGTTGACATTTAAATTAATTTGACATATTATTCTTGCTTATCGTTTTAGATTATTATTTTGTACCTGATTGTTTTTGTTTCGTTTTCATTTTATTCTATTTTTGCCTATATTGACATTTTCACCGTTTGTGACTTTGAATTTATATTTGTATTTTTATTGTGACATTTAAATTTTTTATTTTTGAAATTCTGACATTTTTCTAGACGTATGTCTAGATATTTTTATTTTATTATTTTGTTTACCTTTTGACGATCTTATTGTGATCTGTATCTTTGACATTCTAAATTTAATGTAATTTCCAATAAGTAATAAACGAATCTAATCTAATCTAATCTAATCTAATCATAAGAAATAATGTAAAAATATACTCGTAACATGCAATTCATTTTCACTATCACTCGATATCCAAAATGCAAACAACGGAACTGCATGTTTTAACCAAACTGATTCAACGAAACTGTACAAATCCAGATATTCGAGCTTTTGAAATAAACAAACGTTTCAAAACAAAACTTTTATGGCGTTAGGATGTTATGGAAAAAACAAACAATCGCGTAAAAAATCTCAATTTATTGTTTTAATTCTCAAATGACTGCCTGGAGATTGTTAGAGATAGAGGGCACTGGAAATCTGAGAGAGATCTTTGCTCAGCAGTTGCAGTGGGACATGAACGCTTGCTAAAACTATTATTATTATAATGCTTAGTACCTACTTTATGTATGTATGACTTTTTATTGTACTAAACACATAAAATAACAGATAACACGACAAAACACTATGAAAGGCCTTTGCTTAACAGTGAGACACGATCGCGGGTTAACATTTTGTTACAAATCTGTTCCATCACAATTTGGCTTGAACCGTTCAAAACCCAACCAACGCAACAATAACTCTGTGAAGCAAACAACACTAATCCGCTTACGGAGTGCATAAAGCCCATCAATTCTGATAAAACTGCAGCGATGCCGGATCGATGCACCGCGGCGCCACACGACGCTAATTGGTTAGGTGAAAAATGATCATTGAGTTAAAAAGAGATTAACACAGTTTGTTACTCGCATTTTGAGGTCGTCGTTGCAAATATTAAAATCATATAAGTTTCCTGATGGCAGGACCTTGTGAAAGGTCCGTCTGGATCGCTACAACCATCTTGCTCGCTAATCCAGCCGTGCTTGCACTGTTGTATTCTAAAGTGAAGAGGAAGACAGCCGGTGAAATTACTGGCACAAGAGGCCTCTGTGTTGGAAACGCATTTTTGTAGCCTTCTTGGTGTGCTGATGTTTATGGGCGGTGGTGATTACTTGCCATCAGGTGACCAGTTTGCTCTTTTGCTATCCTATTTTATATTTTTAAAAAGTGCTACTCTTCAGGAAATCTTGATTTACTAATTTGAAGAAGTTTTTTCTTTAATAGCTGAATTAATTAAAAAGGTCAGTTGGCTTAGCTTAGTCATTATTTGGTAGCGAACTGTTTAATGAGTTTTGAGATAAGTATTAAACTGTTAAAACATGTCGGAGCTTAATTTGAAGTTTTTACTTCGTGTAATTATTAGCTAGTAATTGTAATTCCTAAGTTATTAAATAGTAAAACACGTTTTGGTGAAGCAGCCGGTACTAAATGTGGTTTCGAATCAAGTAGGTAAATTATGAATTTTAATTCAAAACGTGGTAAGAACGATAAAAGTCCAACCTTTAGTCAATAACTTCTTTAGGTTAGGCTTACAGGAAGCACTTATGATTATGAGAAAATTTACTTGGTTATTGTGTTGCAAATAAATAGAAATTACTATTTAATTTTTTTACATCTTGAGTATAGAACTATTTGGAGTCAGGGGTCGCCAGTGCAGGTAGGGACAACTTTCAAACATTTCTATCCAAGAAAATAATATCTTTAGTCATTCATTTTATTATACTCCCGAGATATATCGCAATTAATGTGCAATACGTGGGCTGAGACGTTCTTTCACAATAAGCGATAATCTAAACCATAAAAAAAATGTCTACATCCACTCTCACATAAAGCTACTACACCAAAAAAGCCTTTGTCGCATTATTGGAAAGCTTCCAAAACTTACAAAAGCTCCAATTTCCAGCCAAACGTTTTAGAAGAAAATGACAAAAAAATCTTACATTTAAAATAAAATGTTTATCCCCAGTCTAGTCGAATAACTTTTCGACGATTTTCAAAGGGTTTCCCATTTTCATACCTTTTTAATTATATTATCTGTTGTTATAGCCGCCTTAATACACTTTGTGTGAACATTTCAAATGTCTACCTATTTAAAACATATAGTCCTGTGACAGACGGACGGATGCACTGATGACACACCGATGGGCACCGGAGGCTTAGTATTAGGCACCCGTTTGCACCCATTAGGTAAGGTTCACTAAAAAATAAAGTAGATAAACGGCCAATGGTTGAAGTTTGCAAAGCAAAACACTTGATCAAATTATCGCCAATAAGCTAGTTTCGTCTCGTACAAACCGGATTCTGCGACCCTAACCTAAAGTTGTCAAATGATTCGGTAATTTATTGGGTCGGCCATCATAAAGAAAACAGTGGCGCGTAAAATTCCAATTTCACACGAAAACACCTCCAGCGCCATCGAATTAATGTCCTTTAGAAGTTGCAAAAGGGTAACATCGATGTACAATGCCGAGGCGTAAATAAATCTGGTAACCGTGGGACGGCGCGAAACCGCGGTCTCGGGTAAACAGGCTTGTATTGGCTCGAACCGGCCGCCGGCGGTTTCCACCAGTTTGAACCGGATTTTTCTTTGATCGAACCGGTTTCCCGGGCATTATCAATTTGTAAGCTTGTTAGGCCGTTTTAAAGTATTCTGTAGGTTCTGTGGTCGAATTAAATCCGATTGGCAATGTGTTTCATTGCATTTATTGATATATTTACGGGCTTTGTATAATTTTAATGTAAAAAAAGAATCTGTATGTTGAATCCGCATAAAAAAAAATTAAAACTTTATTTTGAGAGTTATTATTTAAAAGCTGATAGAAGTCAAATAAACGCGATTTAGTGTGGCGTTTCCTACAAATATTATTACAATACTTAGTGTCGTCTTCAACAAGGACAGCCTACTGTCCTTTGAATGTGCTAATGCCGTGTAGAGCTGTGGTCATGTGCCGTAACTCAGTATGTCAATATTTCTGCTCCGCACAGGGTGTCTAGTGTTTTCATTTTATGTCTTTGGGTGCTCATTGAAGAGTAACGACTAGTATTTATTTCGTAAATCATTCGCAAAGCCGTGACAAAAACAAAAAAACATCTTAAGACCCGTTTAACTCAAAACTACCGAACAGAACAAAGGAATTCTTCGCCATAACGTCTCAATCGGAGCTCAATACCGTTCTTCAGCTTAGATGGAACTTTCCTGATGGATGGCTCGTAATCTTGACGTGTAATGATGGATGAGTTCCGTGGGTAATTGCCTTCATTTGTTATGCCGACGTCATGACGGCTGTGTTTTGTTTCACCTTGCATTACGTCTGTTGTGTGATATACTCGCACCGAAGAAAACTGCCGGCCAAACTAGTTTGATTACTCGTGATTTTGGTGAATGGTCATCGAAGTTCATTTAAATTAGCAAAACTATTTGCTACTGATAAACATTTGATGGTTTATTTACAAATCAAGAGTTAGGTAAGGTGTAACAAATAGTTCGGTAGTCACTTTTTTGTGTAATAGGTAAACGAAACTTTGGTTGCATGTAACAAAACTGTTTTTTCAGTGCGGTCGCACGGGGTGATTGGAATCCATTTGGAATCATATTATGAGTACCCGTAAAACTATGACTACGAAAAATAACTAAAGTAAGAAATAAGTCGTGACGGATTGCTACCATTGTCTTATTTAGTAAAGACAAGTGTTTTGATATATTAAATATTACTGTTAATGAAATAATTCAATTGCGTCAACTACAACTATCAAGTATAAAAAATACACACGACCACGGCATTTGAATTGAATTATATTACACGTAATTACAATGTTTTTTTTCCGGACCGTTAATTAGCTTTCATGTGTATGGCATCCTGATTCTGAAAATAAAAATCGTTTTCATCTATCAGCTTAGTTATGGAGATATGACATGTATGTAATTTTGTAGAAAAATACAACAATACAAAAAAATAATACGGAAAATAAAAGCTGATAGATAGAAACGGCTGGTAGATTTAAATTCACCGTATCAAAAGATAAAAAAAAGTGAAAAAAACTTCCGGAAAATTTTAAAAATTAAAATTTTGTAGCCATGTGTTATCGTTCTCCCCTACAGTGCATTCGGGGACAGATCTGTCACAACCAATTGAATAGTTCGTAGTTTAAAAATATTATACAGACAGCGACACCTGTTGATTGCCAGGGTAAACTTGGAAGTCCCTGCCATACGATAGTTATATACATTTCCGCTAGATGACAATGTACTTGCAACGACCGAGCGAGTAAGTCAAATTTTGGGGGTCACCGCGAATACCAGGTTTTTTACTTTTTCGTCGTGCATTTAAAAATAGTTCTTGTGGAGAAAGAATGAAGAAAAAAATTGTCGTGTATGTGGAAAACTGTGCTTAAATAAACAGTAAGTATTGTTTTTTGTTTAAACGATAATCAAATGTAAATACGTAGTTCTTTTTTAATGTGCCAGATATGTCACGCCATGCATTAACCTCTATATCTGGTTTTTCCAATTGTTCCTCATATGTCACAGTATGCATTATAGTATTTTATGCAACTGCTATATAATGAGAGGCCTTAAAACACGAGTGTGGTTTTATGAAACGAGCGTCAGCGAGTTTCATAATAGGATCGCACGAGTGTTTTAAGGTCTAATTATATACAGTTGCATACATTACTTTATCTACACACATATCATAACTGCAAAAAACCGTAACAGCAAAAAACCAAAAACGAATGACAACTAATGGCCGCCATGTATATTAAAAAGGTACTCTGTGATTCGATCTATCCGTCAAGACGAACGTTTTTTTTAAACCATAGACGAACGAATATAGTCCCTATTGTCATATCACTCGAGATCAACTGTCGTGCGTTTAAATTAAAAAAAACATACTGAGTTGACGTTTCGTATCGATAACTGTTTTAATATCTGTGGATACTAGAATAGAGACCAACTTGAATTTTGACAGCTGTTCCAAATTTAAATTCATAACGTCACGAGCATCACGAGATATCGGTGGTCAATAAAGAACAGATTTACCTACTACCACAGACAAGAAAATTCTTATAATAACATTGGTTGTAATAATGCTGGTCATTTCCTAGGGTTTTTGAACGCGTTATTTAGCCTTTATGATATGTGTGTAGATAAACTTTTTTAATACTCATTCCTAATTTATTATGTTGATTTCAGGTAATGTGGAAAAAACGTCTACAATGTGCGGATGTTCTGCATTACATAACGATAGTGGCGATGGTCAGGAATCTTTAGGGGCTGATAGTGAGGGTGACATAGAAATAGAATCCGTGAAAAGTCCAGTGGTTTCCAAGAAAGTCTTCCACCAAGTTAGAGCCAGACCCTCAGCCTTGCACTTTGGGTACCATTATACCAAGTCAAAATTATTGACTTATTGTCACCTTTCTCTGTAAACATAGTCCACGTCGATGAAGAAACAAACCACTAGCCTATTTTACACCATGGCCTTAGGGTGGTAAACCCTCAACCCAAGATGTCAGGACTTAGTAGAAAAAGCCGCCGGAAATCTCTCTAAGAATTCGTTTTTGTCTGAATTCTTAAAAAAATTGGTTACAAAACATGCTGCGGCTATTGTAAAAAGGAAGAAACGACACTTTTTGTGTATAAAAAAAACATTTTAAGTATATTGTTTTTATCAATTTACTGTAGATGATCACTTAAAATCGAAGATTAAGCAACTCTAGAGCGGGGTCTGTGGCTTGGTTGTTTAAAGCTTGGCATAAAATACCAAGATTGCTGGTACGATTCCTGCCAGATATCCGAGATTTTTATTTGTGTTGTCATTGCATATCATTTAAATTTAATCATTTGAATGTCCTACATTATAACAATAGAAAAACGAAAAAACAATGGTTACAAAGAAGTAAAAAATAAAAAAGTCTCTTATATATCTTGAAAAAAATGCAAAGAATATGTTAATTAAATAATAAATTTTTGTTTTAATAAGTTTCATGCATGGTCAATTATAAAATCGTTCATTATTATGTGATCTTATATTAATGTACTTAGCACTAAAATATAGGTTTAATGCATAATGTGGCATATGTGTCACCATCATGAAAATTGTTTTTTTATACTGAAAAATCCGTCTTTAATTTTTTTATTTATTTTTCCCGTCATATACACGGCCTCCTAAACCCCATTATATTTTTTATATCGCAAAAAAAAAGTCATGCATTGTAGGGTTAAACATTTATTATTTTTCTGAAGTCAAATGTTACGAAAATAATTATAATATAATAAGAATGAACTTTGTGTTTTAGGCTTTTTGCACCCCTTTCATCCTTCATCATTTCCATATACCTGAGGTAAAATCTCGTAGGGTAATTCAAACACGGACTATATTAATTTTCTCATCCTACACGCTTTCATACGTCGAATGAAAGTAAATATTATCCCTTCCAATATGTAAGGCAAACAGCCTTTTAAAAAAATTGCTTAAATATTGTCAAGAATAAACAAGTATTTTTCTAATAACATTTTTTTCATTTGTGTATCGTAAATCTGTTCGGAACGGAACCGTATACAATGCAATACCATAAAAAATTTATAAAAAAATTTTTTTGCTTCGATGGCACTACGCGAATGACTTTTTTGATTAACAAAAAACGCTTATCTCAAAATCAAAGTTTTGAAAAACCTACATTTATTCTGACCGTTACGAACAGCAAATAGAACACACAATACAAAGCAAATCTGGAATCAGTTAAGCTTTATACGACAAGGTCGCATACGTAAGCCAAATACCTTACAAAAAGGATAAACTGTTGAGTTTCTTCCCGCCCTTCCCAGCAGAATCTTCCATTTTCCGAAGCGTTGGTTGAATTTGACAAGAGCCTATGCAGCCTTATTGCTTTTTTTTTCCGATACCGCAGGAACCCTGTTTAATTTACCCAACATTCTGTACGTGTAGTTCTTATTCCAAATTTATCAAAACTGAATGTCTCCATCGTTATTTGCGCAGCCCTATAAAAAAGCTGTAAAAAAACTTGCTGAAAAAGATCATTTTTCCCGTCAAAATATTATTCTTTCCTCAAAAATACCTTATTTTCCGCGATAAGTGATTCAACGCGAATTGTTTACTCGGTAGCCAAGAAAGGACAGTATTTCTATTATTCGCATTAATATAAAAAGGGGCTATTTCTTCAGGGCAGGGTGTTTCCAGTTTGATGACTCCCCGGGTTTTCCGGGGGGGGCATCGGGAGATAAGTGATTAGGTACCTACTGGTCCAGACTCGCTGTAATCACTAAGTCGAATGAACTGCACCAAGTAATAAATTATTTATAAAACCTTACTAAGTATAATTAACTGAAGAGACCTTCCACTTCAACAATTAAGACATATCTAACAATACCTCTTAAAATCCATCATATCATTTAGACTGCAGACCGTGTTAAAACAAAGGTGACAAACACTGACCTATAAGTAATGGACTTCTAGTCAGTGTTTAAAAAATGGCCTTATCGAAAGAGGAGTAATTCGCCCCTTTACAATTAAAGCGACACAATTCTGAACATGACATTTCCCAAAATTAAACCGTATGTCTTTTAAATAAGGTGAAATTTTGGGACGTGTATTATTCAGAAATGAGTCGCTTTAATTCTAAAGGTGCGAATTGTGCTGTCAGTTTCCGTGCGACGGCGCTTCTGTCAAAATGCCATACTGCACTGTGAAAACACGTAAAAATTATACTAGCAAAACCAAAAGAAAGGATGGAATATCGTATTTTCAGTAACTTATCTATTGTGTTATAATTCAGAAGTAATTAATTGCTCAGTCTTTCATTTATGTTCGAATTATAATATCGTTGGTGACAAACAAACTCAAATACAAGACGTTACGTGTGTTTGACCTAAAATACGTGAGTGATCCGTTTGTACTAATATATCCAAGTCTCGCGGTAGTTTAATGTTAAAAACTACACAGCGTGCCAAAAAATAAAAAATAAACCCATTTATTTACGCATACACTTGAAAAGCATAATACTCTCTTCTGGTGGCAATCGGGTACAAACGTTTAATAACCCTTGACATTTAAAAACTAAATTTATATGAAAACAAAACATCGTTTAGAACCGTCTCCCTCAATTAAGGCAACAAACAAACAAAGCCGACGTTAAAATCAGTTTATCGGATCTGGAGCTGCGAGGTCACAGACGGACAGACTTAATATATTGATTACTGAAAAGCTGTATTTTAAAATGCCCTGAAGTAGCAAGTTACCGGGCAAAGTACCTCGGTACCCCGGGGTCACTTCCAGAGGTCACCGGCAACATTAAGGGTCTGCTGGGCTTCCTGGAAGATCTGGGTTGGCAAGAGTAGGGCTACCCAGACATCACGCAAAATAGGCGCTTTCCCCAAGTCGTCGAGTTGCGGAAACCAGCCCGCGAGTACCTATATATACTGAAAAGCTATAGTCTGTAACTTTGTCCGCGTAGTTTTTTTTAATAGGTAAGCAAACGAGCAATTGATCGCCTGATGGTAAGTGATCATCGCCGCCTATAGACAACCACAACACCAAGGAATCTTTTTAACATGTCGAGCAATTATGTACTCGAATTAAGTTTAATAATGACTACACAAAGAAAAATAGGGTAGTGGCAGGACCCGAACCTGCAACCTCAGCATCCGTGCCTTGCGTTTGCCAGTTTCGCCAAATTACCACTAAACAACAAACTGGAACAAATTACCTTGCTACTCCGCGAAACCAGTGCCGGGCTCGTGCAAAATAGCTGCGTCTGTGCAACACATATATGTTCATGCAAAAACCCACCCTCCTCCGCTTCCACACGAAACAACATATATCACACAGACTCAACTACACACCACCACCACTAAACACTAAAACTACACGATCTATACGAGGCATCATCAAGATGGAACAGTACGACCGTTCGCTACTTGAACGAATGGCGTACTGACAAACTAAAACATTTTTCTTTAATCCCGCCTACCGCCAAAATCTTTGTGTTGTCATCATATAGCATTTAAATTTAATTAGAATGTTTAAAAAAATCGAATGTAAATTTCCATTACAAAAATTATGTACTCGACTTCACGTGAGTGATCCGTTTGTATTAATTGATATGACCAAGGAGACTGCAGATGTGTTGGCAACCCAGAGGGGTAAGATGAAACACCTCTTATGCCAGTAATATCACCGACTGTCTTGCTCTCCACGCCGGAACACAACAGTGCAAGCACTGCTACTCAGCGGCTGGATTAGAGAGCAAAATGGTTGTAGCGATCTGGACAGACCTTGTACAAGGTCTTAACACCCGCAAAACATACATAGATCTTCATACATAGAGCTTTTAATGAGCCTCGTATGAACTGCTTTCTTGGAATGGAGACTTAAACACAGTCGCACACAAAAACATGTCACAATTGATTTTCCTGATGGGAAGTAATTCCCGTCGCCCATGGGAACCTGTGACCCCAGGGGATTCGCTGATCCATTGCCCTACTTCAGGCCCCTCCTGAGGGCTTTCGGATTAGTGACGGATCACTGTATCACTTATTTTTTCAGGTAAAGTAGGGTTCAATAGAAATAGCCAATATTGTAAACAAATATGGCGTTTGACACATTATTTAGCCTCCTTTGTCAATTTTATGGTCTAACGCTAAGAGACAAAGAAGAAACACACATCAAATGGTGTCATTTTCTCGCTACTGCACGTGCGGTCATGTTAGCCACCGGGGATAAGGCTAGTTTATCCCCGATGGGAGTGTTAAAAACAGATAAAGTGGCTGTCATGTTAGGGCCGCTGATCTCAAGACCGAACACGCATTACCTTAAATTTTGAACGAAAGTGTTTGTTGAAGTAACAAATTATTAATAGATATTTCGAGTTAAAACGAATAAAAATACAAGGATGACGTCTATAAATCGGTAATACATAACTCGTTGTTCAAAAGAGCGTGATTACGGAGTGATAATGATAAATTGGTTTGTTTACAACATTGGCCGTTTCTATTGGACCCGATTTCACACACATTTGGTTGCTCCTATCATGTGCCTATTTTGACAGCCGGCATTAACTGAAGGGTAACCGGTAGGGCAGTAACTGTCAATCTGTGTCAAACAAGGGTGAACCGTGCCCCGTTCCCTGTCTTACATCACGCCAAACTAGGAACTGATTTGGTTATATTGGACGGTTGTTGAGTCAGTGCAGGAATTTCAATGCGATTCAATTGAATTCTGTCTGTCAGGCTTTCACGCACCAAGTTGGATGAAATTTCGTACAAGGAACTAAGCAGCAATGCTTGCGCTGTTGTGTTGCAAGACCGCCGGTAAAATTACTGACACAAGAGGTATTCCATCTTAGCCCTCTGGATTGCAACACATCTACAATCTCCTTGGTGTTGCGGGTGTTTATAGGCGGTAGTGATCACTTACCAACAGGTGACCCACTTGCTCGTTTACCTCCCTATGTTGTATTAAAAAAAAAAGGATAATTGGTTACTTTTTCAAAAGGATGAAATTTTATATGGGAAACTACATTTTGAAATTTTGGAACGAAGAATTTGCGGGCAATGGAGAATTCTGATAAGGCGGGGAGATGTTTGCAGATCGAGAACAGCCAGACAGACAGAATTCTCGGGGGATAGCGATATATTAATTGCTCGAATAGTAGTACCCTGTGCAAGGTCTGTCCGGATCGCTACCATCATCTTACTCGCTATTCCATCCGCTTAGCAGCAGTGCTTGCATTGTTGCGTTCCGGCGTGGAGAGCAAGTCAGCAAGTGAAATTACTGTCAAAAGAAGTATTCCATCTTAGCCGTTTTAGCAACATTTGTAGTGTCCTTGGTGTTTCGTGTGTCTATAGGCAGTGGAGATCACTTACCATCAGGTAACCCACTTGCTCATTTGCCTTTCTATTTTATAAAAAACCAGCCTACGTCATTTGATACCACGTATTTTAATATTATATTGCATGAGCAGCTTGTCTCATTAATATGTAATATTATTTAGCAAAACGTCTCTCGTTTAATTTAAATTACTTTCGGTCGCTGAGTTGATAAGCCATTTACAGCATGATCATACTCATGACGTGTTTATGGAAATAGAAACATTCGCCTATGTTTTGATTATTTCAATTTTATGGGTACTTTAATATTAATCAAATTATCCTTTGTGCCTAATAGCGGCAGCTTATAAACTATCATTCATTCATTCAAAACATAAAATGAACTCCTTGCCTCATGCTGATTTCTTACGGGGCAGAAGAGTGAACCAGTAGGCTGGACAGCACAGTAGGTGCTAATAAAATTTGCGCGCATGCCGAGATAGAACTGTCTCGACGTTCACGTTCAAATTGAATTAGTATTGCGCTGCCCGCTTTACTGCATAACTGTTCTGCCCCGTGAGAAATCAGCATCAGTATTTTTAGACAGTTAGGATCTAGGTACCTTCAAAAAGAGATTATATAGGCAGTTTTCTGCGTAATGATGTGTGAAAACCCACCTCACTGCCAGACAAAGCTAATTTTTCAAAGTATTTGGTTTTAGTTTTCATTGTTTAAAGTGTAACCTCCCCGATGCTATCTATGACATCATCAAATTGAGAATGAAAACCTTATTTAGTTTGTCTTCGGTTGTTGTCGGTTTAAGAGAAGGAAATATTTTTCCCCAAACGCGAAACTGATCCCCGAATGTGGGTAATTTACCCTAGAATTTGTAACGTGATGCGTAGTTTAACCTTTCTTTTACCACTACCATGAGTTGCTATTGAAAACTCATATTACGATACTATAGTAGATAGCGAGTCTATACCTTTTTTTATGAAATAGGAAGGCCAACAAGCAAGTGAGTCACCTGATGGTAAGTGATCACCACCGCCTACAGACACCCGCAACACCAAGAATTTACCAAGTAATTGCTTGACCACTTTTATACTCTATCCCTTTGTAATACGGTCGAAAAGTGGTCAAGCAATTTCTTGGTCGACTATACAATGTTATTTTAATCAAAGACAAGTTTCGTCAATGTAAATACAACATCTGCGAGCAATTGACACGTTTTTCCGTATAGCTAACCAAATAAGACAACCTCCACACTTCAAGTTGAAATTTCGTGTAATTATTTTTATACGTTATAAAGTATTGATAAAATATATTATGTATTTAATTTAACTAGAGTTACCCAACAATACAAACAGTTAATAACTAAGCAACAGCGATTTAGGTAAGTTTTTTTATTTATAGTTAATTTTAATTCTAAGTAATTTTTAGTTTAGTTTTATAATTACCGTATAGAGTGATTTTCTGTTTGTAATATATATCTAAGTTACTTGTAATAGATAGGAGTAGTAAACCAATAAAAAAAACTAAGAAAAGCTTAGCTTAGCCAATAGCTATCTAGCGTGGTAATGCCGCCTGTACAGTCAAGGAATTTAATTTCCAACCCACCTAAGGTTCAATATCGTATAGGAAACTGTCACCATAAGAGCTAACTAGAGCAAGACGTTAGTTTGGCATATCAACCTTAATGCATTGCGAATGTCTGACGACATTTCAGCGAAATGGTGAGGGAATTAAATTCTTTGACTGTACTATGGGGCGTATACCGCAGGGGTCTGATTTTTTTTTTTTTAATTAGCCTATATTTGTGTCCCACTGCTGGACAAAGGCCTCTCCACAAGACTTCCACAACTCCCGATTTGACGCAATATCAGCCCAGTCCTTTTCAAACCCGTCCAAGTCATCCCGCCATCTCTTTCTTGGTCTGCCTCGTCGTCGATGGCCGTTCTGCGGCACCCACCAAGTGGCTGTGCGAGCCCACCTCTGTGGGTGCATGCGACAGACATGTCCAGCCCAGTTCCACTTTAGCTTGGCAGTTTCTGATTTTAATAATTTTAATTAATAGATAGTTTATTATAGGTCTCAACACTAGATAGCCTAGGCCGGATAGCCTAGTGGTTATTGACTCTGACTATGAAGCTTGAGGTACCGGGTTCGATTCCTGGGAGGGGCAAATGTTTGTATGATGAATACGAATGTTTGTGCCCGAGTCGTAGATGTTATATGTATTTAAGTATATATTTATCTAAATAAGTATGTATATCCGTTGTCTAGTACATATAACACGAGCAGCTTTAGTTGCTTACTTTGGGACTAAGTCAATTGGTGTTAACTGTCCCAAGATATTTACTTATTTTATTTTATTTTATTTTTAACACTTTATTGCTAAATTAAAATTGTAATGACAACACAAAGAAAAATTAGGGCAATGGCAGGACTTGAACCTGCAACATCAGCATTCCGTGCCTTGCGTTTTCCAGTTTCGCCACACTGCCTCTGCCCTACCCTGCGAATTTTTCAATGTGCTTCGTCTTACGGTCATTACATTATTGATTTTACTTTATTGCTGTTTCACAAATTATAAAACAAAGGGTTTAGATATATCCTAATTAATTTTTCTTTAGTAAATATCGCCTGTGTAAAGCCCAAGCAGATCGCTAGTATGCTAAAAAAATAATTTCTCCAATGGTTTGAAAATAGATTTTTTTGTACGTAAGTCGCTACTAATTCATTCATTTTATTTTTAGAAAATAATCACGATCACTTTTTTTGATACATATTACATTTTTTAGGCTAGCTTTCATGCTTTGAATAGATACCTTGTTTAATTTATTGATTTTTTTCTTAAAATTGTAATGACAACACAAACAAAAATTAATAAAAATCAAAAGAAATTTCGGTTACAAAAAAAAAAAATTTTTTTCTT
The DNA here is from genome assembly GCA_963691745.1 of Ditula angustiorana. Classification (NCBI taxonomy): domain Eukaryota; kingdom Metazoa; phylum Arthropoda; class Insecta; order Lepidoptera; family Tortricidae; genus Ditula; species Ditula angustiorana. The sequence goes on from OY829495.1 coordinate 7,609,814, forward strand.
CTTTAAAATACTCATTAGCGATTTATTACTATTATATTTTACAAAGAGAGCATCCTATTTTTAAGTATGATTATAACACTCGTTATATGTAATTTGTCATAGTTAATTAAAAAGTCATCATTCAATACGAACAAAATAATAAACTTTTTAATAAAACCCATATTATAATAGTTTGCGAAGCTAATGAAGTAATTAAGATGAATCGCATGCCACGCTAATTCATCTCTCTTTGGGTTTGAATTTAAATTAAATAAGTTTCAATGAGCAGCATTATTCACTTCCCATCAAGTGACCCACATTCTTGTTTACCCCTCGTTTCCATTAAAAAAAAGTTTTTTTTTATGGTACAAATTCAAATTAAACGATAAGACTCATATTATTATTATTTTCGTAATATTAAGCCTATGCATAATCGAATTGTCAAATAGTACTATAAAGACATTTTAACGTTCATTTTTAAATATAAATATTATTTTATAATTTAAAATTTTTTGCACATTTTTAATACAAAGTAATATTTTTTCATTCGTCGTTAATATAAAACGTCCAACATATTCTTAAGACACGGTTTTTAGTAAAAATATGTACACCAATACATACTTAAGCCCTAGTTTTAAATAAAATAACATTCTTAAACTTACCAGCTCGAAACTTTCACAACGCACTAAAACAGTTTAAAATTTAAAACACAATACACAAACTCACAAAAAGTCACACTATCCCTCCCTAATTTAAAATACACAATCACACCAACACACACACACTTACTTGTTGTGCAATTTAAACTGAAATACGGACTCGTATTTTAAATTTGACAACGGCCAGTTTCCGCGTAGTTACGTGCTACGGCGTAGAGGTGCTACGTGGGGCCGCTACGACTCTTGGGTTACGACTGTGCGTAGAGACCGCGCTGGCGCCCTCTGTGGCTAACGGCGGAACTTCAAGAGAAATTAGGGACTAGTTTTTATCGAGCTGCTTTTGCGCGTGATATCTATTATTAAAAATGTTTCAGTTAGAAAAATACTCTCGCTATGCTAATTTGCGGATGCGGGTGTATTTTCTGAGCAATTATCTTAGTCTAAAATAATTGCTCAGATTATTAGTAATTTTTTACAGTTGAGCAGCGTAGTTTTTTACATGAGCAGCGGTGATCACATTCCATTAAGCGACCCGCGTGGTAGTTTACCACTTTTGCAATTTAAAACAACCTGTTTTTTTGCCATCAACAACAAGAACGGTACCTTTACAGGGGACTTGTCAGGCAGTCGTATTGCTAAGTAACGATCTCTTCCAGCCATCCTTTCGAAAGATATCTAATAAAATCCGTAATTGGCGATATTTTTGTTATTCTGTGTTTGGTAAAAAACATTTGATCTTGTCTTCTGAATTTCTTGTTAAAATAAAATAAAATAAAATGTGCCACTGCATCATTCATTAATTTTACGTTTTCCAAAATTATATCTCCTCTTCTAACTTTACCGACATATTTAATTTTAATCACTTTGTTTTTGACTTGGCTTAATGATCTATTACTTATAGTTTTTATAGATCTTATCTTTCGTGAACAAAAATAATGTATATAATTAGTAAATAGTTCAAGGACCCTGGACAATCGGCTGGGGAAATGTAATTTCAGTTAAATCCGATAAAACTATGATATTTCATGTTCTTGATTGTTTTTCGGGATGTCACCCAAGGGTGGGCTTAAGGAACCCTATTACTAAGCCCCCACTGTGTGTCCATCCGCCTGTCAAGATTTTTAACGGAACCCTTCGTGTACTAGTCTGACTCGCGCTTGGCCGGTAAATAGTGAACATCTTCAGATATCCCACTAACTTCGCGAATTGGATTTTTTTTACTGCTTGACTATTTTGCACATATTTATAAATCAAACGGGACTTTAACGCAGTACAATCATCGAATCATCGTGTCGACCTTGATGCAACAGCCGTAGCCATGATTTTACCGCGTTAAAGTCCCGTTTGAAGTTCTAAATATTGTAAATTTTATTTTATTTTTATGGGAAATTAGCATCATTAATTCACTTATAGTGATCATGTGGGCTATATAAGTGCTATTATAAGATTGCGTTTAACAAGCTGATTTACACTATTAAAGTTCAACTATGTGCAGCAAGACACATCAAGTATATTCTTGGTAATTGAAATCACAGAATAACTGATTGTGTTGCAGACTCCTTAGCTCTCTAATTTCCTTTTTAATTTACTTCTTTTTTTACGCTTTTGAATATGTATTTTATTGTTTTCGTTTGATTGAAATTGTCAACTTGTCACTTGAGCAGATCCTTGGTTTTCTACATTAAAATCATTAAAAATCCTTTAAATTCATCAACAGGTAGTATTATTTCATCAGGATTTCAGTTCACACATTTCCCTCGCTTTCAGATTGCATTCTAGTAGTTCACATTTTCTGTCTTGAAATGCAAGCGTTTTGGCTAAATGGTGTGGATTTGTGTCAAGTTCAAGTAGTTTTCCGGTAGTAAAACACTGTGTTTTTGAAAGTTCAAGCATCTAATTTTAAACAGTTGTACATTCAATGCGTAAATATCGGTTGGAACGTAAAGTGAATCATTCATTAAAATTTATAACTCAAATTTCCAAAATCAGAACACAATCATGTAAAAACAGGTTTTACTAACGGGAAACAACTTGAATTGATAAAATAAATAAAAAACTGCAATAAATTACATATTTCAGCCTCATGCGCAGCGATCCACTTTAAAGTGTTATCGTCCTACCCCAACCAACTGAAACAGTACTTTTAAATCGTTCATGAAACTCTTAATTTCCTTTAAATTGGAGGCACGAAACAGCTGCCTCTGACAGCGTGACAGCTACCTCCAATGGTACCTCGTTAAAGCGTTTCGACACTCCTAACGATATAAAGGTAGAGTTTACATTAGGTGAGTAACTGTGTTGCACAAAAATCAATCAGTTTAACGATTAAAAATTTACTGTAACCGTCTTCGAGAAAAAATATCAAATTTATTATTTTAATAAGTAATCGTTAATCTCATTTACGTAATTATTGAAGAAAATGGCTCCTTTATTTCGGTGGATACTTACATTTTCCACCCTCTAAACCTTAACCTATGGCAATGATTTTTTGATATTATGTTGTCATTTTGCCTTAGAAAAAAGTTTGTATTTATATATATAATTTTTTATATTCGTCAAAGTTTCATACAAAACACAAAAGCGTCAATATTTTTGAAACTGTTAAGAATATTTAAAAAATCTATACATACGAACCTAGTTCTAGGGCATAATGATAACATACAAAAAAATCATGGCTGTAGGTTAAGGTTTAGAGGGTGGAAAACATTATCGCCGTGTGTATGGAGAGCACTGGGTTCACACTACTATCGCGAGAGGATACAGTTAAGTAAACCACTGAAAGCCAAGTAAGCAATTAAACTGACGTCAGTAACTAGCGTAGTGTAAACGCATCCAGTGTGGAAAGTTAATTTTCTTTCTAAATTGTATTGTTCATTTCGCACCACTTTCTCCTGCAAAGAATCTATTGTGTTTCTTCGGAAGCGGAGAAACTTTGCCGAAAACGTTATTATCTCCGACTGCGAGTAACTACCTTACAATTTGGATGCCAAAAATTTGCCTGTTTCGTATAGATAAGGTAATAAAAAATAGTTTTAATGAACAGCCGTAATAAAGCGGATTACGATGTTGTTTTACATACATATCGTAATTAATAGAGGATTAAGGTTTAGAGACGAAATCCAACAAATTACAGTTGGGTGATGATGTCATAATATTTCAGATAAAAGACATCCACGAGTGGACATAGGGTGCTCGTAAAAGATCGCCACAACGCTCGGTCCTGCGCTGCTCGCATCCAGCGGGTTCCCGCTACCAGAACCAGGCCGTCGGTCTACCTGTCTACCTTGTGGCGGGTCTGCCCATGCTGCGTCGTCCGGTACGTGAACTACATACGTCGCCACTCGAGAACTTTTTGGCATCCGTTCTACGACCAATGTGTATCGCCTCTTGCATAGCCAAGGCATCAGTAGTCATAATGGTGCTATAAGCATCAATAGACGGCAATTATAATTTTATACTTAAGTTAACCACTGCCCGATTGTCTGCTGTACACTACACAAAAAAAAAGCTCTTAATGCAATAAATTAATAATCATACGAGCATGCATCATGTTGACAATGGAACTCAATTAGTTTTGTTTTGTTGTTGCGGGTTTTGTTACCTCATTTTTAATACAAGGCTAATTATTGCACTGTCATCGGAGCTAGAAATAGTCGACCAAAAAATTGCTTAGCCATTTTTCGATCTTATTGCAAGGGTATAAGGTTCGAAGTTGTTCAGCAATTACTTGATCGACTAACGTAAGTATCGATTTTGGAAACAATGTAACCATTACACTAGAAGCCATTAGTTTAGTGGTTTATTAGTTTTGTATGTTACTTTGAATCATTCTGTAGTTGAATTATGTTTACGAAGAAGAAATAACTGCAAAACGGGAGAACTAACCATAAAAAAATTTATAAATAAAAAAAAATTGAGGAATGAGGTGATAAGAGAGAATGCTTAGTGAAGGAAGATGTAGTAAGAATATGTAGAAGAGAGAAGAGAAGAAGGATTGCAAAAAGGCTGTATGAAGGAAGAGTGGATGGAAAATATGTAGGGGAAGACTTCGGCGAACGTACTCCGACCAAATCGGAGACATTCTGGAGAAACCCCAGGTCAGGTGTACCCTAAACCGACAAGTAAACATGAAGAATGTTATGAGAGTAAATAAAGCAAAGGTTGTATGTCAGGATCGTAGAAAATAGAAATCCGTGGTCTCTGCCTACCCCTCCGGTAAACAGGCGTGACTTTATGTATGTATCTATAGAATCATTCAACATCAGATTATTAAACGCCAGATAGACTAACATATAAGAATAGTGAATATATTGTTTAGTTCAACTATGCGATGTGCCAAAACACTATCACAGAATAAACACGCAAATATCATTTACCGATCGAGCGTCGAATACAAATATTGACTAATAAAATATGGAATTTAATCGAACTGACGCGATGGAATATTTGAGGCATATTTGCAGACTACTTCAACCGGGAATCGAACTGTAAACGATTGAATAAACACTCTGACACTTCTTGAAGAATATTTTTTCTGAAACAGCGGAGCATGCGACTTTATTTCATCATCATCATCATCTCAGCCACAAGAAGTCCACTGTTGGACATAGGCCTCCTCCATGGATTTCCAAAGGACTTTATTTGGTATAGTTGAAAAACAACGAAAAAAAAACTATAGCCTATGTTATTCTGATGTATGAGTATTGTAAAGTTGCCTTAAAATCAATCTAGTAGCAGGGGGGTTCCACTCCGCACTGTAGGTGCGCTCGCCGCATCACCTATGGCATAGGTTAATCGCAGTAGGTTGCCGGCTTGCCGTGCGCGCGCCCACTCACTCTGTGTCGCGGTTGTGATAGTATTATAGTAAGCAGCCCAACCCTAGCGTTGCGCCAGGGCATTGCGGGTGGAGGGCGGGCGCGGGCGGCGCCTTCCTTTTGACGCATACTGCCTGGCGTATGTTTATGAAGTAATACGAACTTTTTGTGCCTGATCATAAAGTTGGACTTCGTTTAATGGTGGTCGAAAAAGAGAAGTTTCTGTACGTTAGTACTATTATTTATTCTGTGCTAGTAGTTATTACGTGAAATAGTAGGAAACCATCCACCCATCCCCACAAACTTTCATGTTTATTATACGTGAATTTTACGTCCTTTTTGGTGGGGTGCCGACTGATCATCTGTCGACCTTCATGAAGCAGCAATTCTGGCCGAAGGGACTCGCTTTCCGTCGTTTTCGCGGACGGTTGCTGGACACCCCGAAACTAAGTCACACGTCGCTGAAGTAACGTGCTAATTTTAATGTTTTGTTTATAATTATGTATGTTAGTCTTTAGGGTATTTTTTCTATGGGCCTATGCTGCCTAAAGTAAATAGTTCTATTCTATTCTATTCTAATGCTTCTTTTTCAATTATATACCCGCGATTTCATCCGTGTAGAATTCGTTTATCCCACGTGAACTATACATTTTTACTGAATTCAAAGTATGGTATTCTATTTGTTAATCCAGTATATGTTTTTCCGAACCGGTAGTAAATTTTATGACATTCATAAGTGCTACCTGTAAGCCTAATCTGAATAAGATATTTTGACTTTGACTTTATGCTAATTGCTACCTTCATTCCAAATTTCATCCAATTCCGTCCAGCTGTTTTAGTCTGAAAAGGTTACAAAAATTTAAGTCACACAAACTTTCAGCTTTGTGTTATTAGTGACTATCGACTTGCCCCGGCTTTGCATGGGTACAATAAGGATGTACAAAATAAAAAAATCATTTGTTTTTTTTCTACATACACGTACAAAATTTAGAAACAATGCGACCACTGGAAGTAATTAAAAATTTACAAGCAAGATTTGACCCACACGCATACTAACAAAGCGAGTTAAACAAAAGCTAAAAAAAAATTATGGTGTGACTCCAATTTGTCCATATGTCTGTCTGTCTGCTACTGCGACACATTTAAAGCTAGCTTGTTTACTTGCACTAAGTTGACATTTTTTCAATACAACCGCCTTAATGCATCTAGCACGATCCTTCTCGACGCGTGTTTGCTCGCTACGTAAGTACTTTTTGGGCTAGTTAGAAGGAGACACTCTGAGTTCGTGAAGTTTCGTGCTAGGTACACTGGTAGACGTAGCGCTTTGGTTTCGAAAAACCTTCAACTGAAAATGACAGGAAGATGCGCCCAACCTTTTTCAAGCCATCAAATATTAAACTCGCTCCATACCCGCGGTTCGTCTAATTAGTTTTAATGAATTTTATTCGAACGCAAACCGCCGCGCGGTCGCATTTTAGGGGCAACCTTTTTTAACTGCTTTTAACCCTTTTTGTATTAAAGCAAATGGTTGGTAATCCCTGGAACGGGGATGTGAATATTCGATATTAAAGCGGAGGGTGGTTCTTGGGCGTCTAAACTGTCCCTCGTTGTCTAAAAAGTTTCGTCAAATTACATCTCTACATAGTATAAAGTTGCTATCCTGTCTTTAATCCTTAAGGGCCATTTATACGGCGCGAGTTCCCGTATGCGAGTTGCATTACATTGCACGGCTCACCGGATAGATCGATCGCGTCATACCTCATCAGGCGGCAATGTCATGCAACTCGCATGCGAGAACTTGTGCCATGTAAATTGCCCTTTATTATAGTATACTCGTACATTCGACCGCCTTCTCCTTCTAAACCATGCAATAGATTTTGATACGGTTTTCACAATCATTTAGATATTTTTTTACGGAAGGTTTATATGGACATTAGGTACTGTTAGACGGAGACGCACACCAACGTCGCTGCACGCACACAGGCAGCGCCCAGCGGCGTGGTGGGAGCTGGCTCGGAGAAGAAGACTCGTCCACTTGCCCTGCGGCCGCGCAACGCATCACACGCACATTCTATTGAGGTCGGATATTGTCACGTGATCGAGAAATAAATATCTTGTTCCGGCATCGTTTTAATTTAATTCTAGTGGCTTTTATAGTACGTATTGTACGAATACTGTTTATTAGAGGTATTAATCATAGTATAAGTTAGGGAATGAAAGTGGTTCTTGTGCCGGCGTAATAAGGAGTAGGTATCAGTAAAAAATATCTATGCTGTAGCCCTAGCCTAACATAACCGGCCAAGTTTAATTTAAGTCTATGTGCGTCCATTTAATATGACCCTTTTGCGGGTGGTAGGACCTTGTGCAAGATCCGTCCGGATCGCTACCACCATCTTGCTCGCTAATCCTGCCGTTAAACAGCAGTGCTTGCACTGTTGTGTTCCGGCGTGGAAAGCAAGACAGCCGGTGACATTACTGGCGCGAGAGGTATTCAATCTTAGCTTTCGGGGTTGGCAACGCATCTGCAATCTTCTTGGTGTTGCGGGTGTCTAAAAGCGGTGGTGAACACAATGAAAAATTAGGGCAATGGCAGGACTTGAACCTGCAACATCAGCGTTCCGTGCCTTACGTTTGCCAGTTTCGCCACACTGTCGCTGCCATACCCTGCGAATTTTTCGATGTGCTTCGTCTTACGGTTATTACATTATTGATTTTAAGGGTACAACTACCCTCGGTGTCATCTATATGAAACTTTTTTTGTTAAAGAAGGTTGAATTATGCACAGACTGCAGTGCTTTACTTTTTTAATATATATTGTAACCTAGCAACTGTTGTTTGTACTCAAAAAATATATGTCAACAATACAATACGTGTTTTCATACTGCTCTCGATAATTTCTAAAGTTTTTAACAAGTTATCACAAACTCACTTTCGATATAAGTAAAAAATGACAGATTTTGAAGGTATTACAAATAAAAGAAAGTGAGAAAGAAACAATACAGCTGTTTGGCCATGGGTCCCAATCTCAGCATGTGCGAGGTGGAAGTACCCCGCGCTGATTTTCAGATTGGCCCCTATTACAGTGGTTATAAAATCTTTCATTTTTTATATCTGCAAGGTTTTTCCTGATGTTACTTTAGTAATGCATTGCCAACGGACCCACATCGGTAAACCTATTAAAATCGGTAAAACAATTTGATAACTAAGAGTGGGTGAAAATTCACTTAACATTTCACAAGAACATACGAATGTACGAGTATAAACTAATTATCTATGTGGGAAAAATTCATAAAAATGCATTAGTTTTTACAGACAGGGTTGTATATAATTATGTCTAACAAGTTAAAACAAACTACCTCGTTACTCTGAAAAAACAACGTCATTATTTTATACCATAATCTTTCTCATATTATTTATTAAATACGTCAAACGGGAGTTTAACACTATAAAATCATAGTTAATTTACCTCCACGTTTCGATCGCAAAAGTTTAAAACAATTATTTCCAACATTTTTTATTTTTTAATAATTAATGTCAAAATAACCCCACAGTCCCAAAGGGCTTATTTCGCTAAGCGATATCATTCCACCCAACGTTCGAGCATCAGTAATTGCCCGGGGAACGACTTAATTACACATTAAGTTCTGTTAAGGCTCCCTTACTATTACCAGCGCCGGGGGAATATACATACCCTTGGTGCCATAGCTTAGCTATTGGGAAGATAGTTTGGTTGCGATGAAAACCGCTGGGTGGAAATTGTTGCATTTGCATTCTCACTGTAGTAGCGAGTGTCAAAAGCATTCTTTCGCGGGTAGCTTTGCGGCTGCAACGTGTTGTACAGAATTTCTTTTATTTATTCTGATATGACCAGGTGGCTATGCTATACAGAACACGCGTAGCTTATTTGACCACTTTCTGCTCTGTAAAACTCGGCAAAGTTTATATTATGCGCTCATGTGTGCGCGCAAGACTAACCCCCTTATTCATAAACGCTTCGTAAACGTTTGTTAGTTAAGATGTTTTATGTCTTTATCTATCATTGTTACGTTTACCCTTAAATTACACTTGCTTGTTTGCCTTCCTATGTTGTACAAAAAAAAATGAAGGGACAAAACATTTGTTAACTTAAAAAGATTATTAACTTTTTATGAATAAGACCACAAAAATGCATAGAAAAAGTCTTGAAATTGAAAACGTCGTTTCAGTAGCTACGACATTTATTGATAATCAGTGATATCTTTTTTTAACTTAATAGGTACGAATTTTTTTGTCACAAATTGGATTTTTACAGCTTCCTAAAACACATTATGTACTCTACAGCTTATTTAACAAGTAGGTAAGTATTAAGTTTATTGGTATGGTAATGAACATGTTGTGGAAGAGCGGGATCTCTCAAGAGGAGGTCTCAAACCTGTCTTATTGTTAAATTAACCTGTAACAAATGTTAACAGTACCGCATCGTCTTTCTTTGTTATTTTCCACTGCCATTAAAATGCGCAGCGTTTTTTTCCAACTGAACTAGCTATGTGATAATATTTAATCTGCGGATCCAAGTCATTTGTACATCGAGCACATAAATCATTTTCCTCCTGAAAATTGTTTACGCAAAATTTACCACCAGATTGCTGTTGATAACTTACTAGTTCGGGCAATGTGTGTGTGCGCAGTTCAGACAGTGGGGCGGAGTGTGTGAGTTAGCGGGAACAAATCCTTTAGTAAAATAAATATGGTTTATGGACGTTAGCTACATGTTTTCGTCGTTGGTTGTTTCCGGTATTAACCGGCCTAGCATTTTCCAATTAGTTGTCTGCTCCAGTGGCCCTAACATGACTGGCCAAGTTTAGTTTATCTCTATCTGCGTCCCTTTCTTATGACACTAGTTAGACAGAGACACAGGTAGGGTAAATCGAGTGGTAATACTTCTTAGATAGTATAAAACAAAGTCGCTATCCGGTCCTGTCTGTCTGTATACGCACCTTTAGAATTAAAGCGACTCAATTCTGAATATGATATTTCCCAAAATTAAACCCTATGTCTTTTAATTAAGGTGATATTTTGAGACGTGTATAATTCAGAAATGGGTCGCTTTAATTCTAAAGGTGCGATATCTTCGGCCGCTTACTACTTCTAAACCACGCAACGGATTTTCACTGTCAAAAGGAAAAACGGAACCCTTATAGGATCACTTTTTTGTCCGTCTGTCTGTCTGTCTGTCAAGACCATTTTTCTCAAGAACGCGTAGAGGTATTGAGTGGAAATTAATATCAAATACTCAAGACTGCAGTCCCTTAGAGCCGTGAAAAAATCAAACTTCTAAGTCAACGGAATCAAAAGATACAGCCGTTTATGCCGCATGTTTCATACATTTGCAAGGCACTCAAAAACCTATGGGGTACATCCCGTTGACCTAGAACTATGAAATTTGGCAAGAAGGAAGGTCTCACAGCACAAATGAAAGAATAAATCCGAAAACCGTTAATTTGTATGTTAGTATTCAAGGTACTTTTTCTATGGGCCTATGCAGACTGAAATAAATGGTTCTATTCTATTCTATTCTATTCTAATACACATAAAAAAAATTTTTTTGGTCATATAAAGCAAAAATGCGATACTAGATGTTGTGGATGACGGAACCCTCGGTGCGCGAGTCCGACTCGCACTTGGCCGGTTTGAATCTGAGATGTGCGAGTATAGGATATTTCTCTCCAACCTACATAAGCACCCCACCTTACACTAGATAAACACTACTCCTACATTAAAGTTGAGAATGTCTGTCGTCAAATAACTTGTTTACTGTCATGCGTTCAGAAACTCAGTATCTCTACATATTATACAAACAATTTGATACACGTGTAATTATACCTACGTATATTATGTATACGTATTTGATTAATTAAAGGCAATCCAATGCGAAAGGAATACGTTTTGAAAAGACGTTAAACTATTTACTACAGTGTACGTCAGCAGGCAAAAATAAATTCAAAACCGTACAAAACTGCCTTGCTTGCGAAAAGTATATTCGGAATGGCTCCCAAAATTTATAATAAATTGCCAACATCGATTAGGGAAACGGATGACATAAAACCATTTAAGAAACTTTTGAATATCTTTCTAATAGAAAAGGCTTATTACTCTGTCCAAGAATTTTTAAGAGAGGTACCTTAAATGACATTTATTTTTTGTTATCTTATTGAGACCCCTTAGGGGAGCGTAAAACTAAATTTTGCATGTGATATTTCCATATTTTTTTAAAGGTTCCTAATATTCTATAATAAATATTCAGAAATCATTGCAATAAATAAATACTGAATACAAACCTAAAATAACGACCAGCACAACACACGATACGTATTTTAGTTTCTTTAAACGGACCTCCGGTACGCTGGTATTAGTGGTCCTTACGACCCTAACATGACTGGGTTAGTTTCAATTTTATCCCTGCATCTCTGTCAAGCATTGCCTTGAGAAGCAAATCATCTGGGGCCAAGTAGAAGGCAGGCGTGCTCAGTGTAGGGCACCAACGAGATGGTCGGACACAGTGACGAGGGCGGTGGGCGGCGGCTTGCATCGTGCGGTCCACACATCTTACGATCGCAGTCTGTGGAAGGAAACCATACGTGGTAGTGATCCTCAGCAGTGAGGGACCGATGAAGAAGAAGAGAAGATCTCTGTTAAACAAGTGTCAAAAAAGAACGCAGTTAGAATAAACTCTACTATAGACTTAACTTGGACGGTCATGTCATGTCACTTTAGACTACGCTATCACGGCTACGTTTTTTTTTTTCGATTGGACTCAGACGGCTTTGTTAACTTACTAAAAACATGGAGTGCGATTTTTGAATGTCACCGGGTGACTAAAGCTCACCACAACGGCCAAATCTCTATGAAAAACAGCCATTTCGGTGAGCTTTAGTCGCCCGGTGACATTCAAAAATAGCACTCATGGTTACGTGTTATTTGAAGCGATCGCTTGTAAATGTTTCCATATTATTTAACATTCATCGCTTTAATTCCTATCCGCAAACAATAAAATATAACTGCTCATTTTAAATTCCATTTGTATTCATAAACGGATTTCCTATTGAATAATTATCAGCGTTTCCTTTATTGTCCAACAGAATTGTGGAGTGAAACATTATTCTTTTCCATTAAATAAAGCGTTACAATGTCTTTTATTTATTTGTGTGGTCATACTTAAGCACTGAACGACAGCTATATAACCACATGTTATTTAGTCTCTATTTTATACGACAATTTTGGTAGTGGGGTTACAGCTTTGGTGGTGATTTTAGCGGCAGTCATATCCTTTAAATTTTCAGATTTGTTGCATATTTGCTATCGTACTTACTTAAGTTTTTTTTTCATGAAATAGTAAAGCAAACAAGCAAGTGGGTCACCTGATGGTAAGTGTTCAGCACCGCCTATAGACACCCGCAACTCTAAAGAGATTGCAGATGCCAACCCAGAGGGCTAAGATTTCCTTTCCTTACCTCTTGTGTCAGTAATTACACAGGCTGTCTTGCTCTCCGCGCCGGAACCTGAGTGCAAGCACTGCTGCTTAGCGGCAGGATTAGCGAGCAAGATGGTGGTAGCGATCCGGACGGACCGTGCACAAGGTCCTACCACCCCTAAACCAAAACTTAAGTGTTATATATTTAGAACCCTAAAACACTTATGAATAAAACAACGCATTAGCAACCATATTTCTTTATTCCAAATTCGCTAGCACTTACTATCTCCAGAGTTCAATGTTCTTCAAATCCGTGCCAAGTAACCTCCCAAATCCTAATGTAAGAAAAAGTCCTCTTTCCTGGAAACGGTAGAAAATTTACTTCGGCCTCCTTGGGCGAAAACACATTTTTACATCCCTTCAATTAATTATGAACGCGTTTAACCTTATTTCAGGGAAAAGTGACAAATCCCGCTAAGAAATAGTAAATATCATAAGAAATAGTATAGCACAGAAGGTGTTCTAAAATTAAAAAAAATATATAATCAGAATAGATTCAGGCGTTACTGCGGAGGTCCATTTCAACAAACTGAAACGCGCTGAGGCGAAACGTGTCGATCGTGTTGTTTAGTTCTGTGGTGGTGGTGTGTAGTTAAGTCTGTGTGATATATGTTGTTTCGTGAGGAAGCAGAGGAGGGTGGGTTTTTGCATGAACATATATATGTCGCACAGACGCAGTTAACGTGCAAGTTAGATGCGTTGCCAACCGAGAGGGCTAAGGTGGAATACCTCTTGTGCCAGTAATTACACCGACTGTCTTGCTCTCCACGCCGGAACACAACAGTGCAAGCACTGCTGCTTTGCGGCAGGATTAACAAGCAAGTGGTGGTGGCGATCCGGACGGACCTTGCTCAAGGTCCTACCACCCGAAAAAACAATGTTTCCATAGTAATTTGAAAGTTAACGCTAACGCGTTCAAAACGTATTTTGTGATAGAAAACTTACACTAAAGGCTCAGTACGCCATTGAAGACCCTGTTGAGAAAAAAATAGTCGTTACTTCGTGAGCGAATATTACATTTTATTTATACCGAATACCTTATTCCGTGTAATTTGTCGTATAATTCACATAATATTTCACCTGCTCTCACAGCCGATTGAGCTTCTGGAATGGCAGCCCTCGAAATGCTCTCGAGTGAAAAGGCAAGGGGAATGCTCCCCCAAGGTTACCTCGTGGCCCTAACATGGCTGGACAAGTTTAGTTTATCTGAGTTTAACTCTATGTGCCTTTCCCTTTGCCTGTCCCTTTCTTATGACACTAGTTTGACAGAGACACAGGGAGGGATAAATTAAACCTGGGCCGGTCATGCTAGGGCCACTGAATGGCTAGCATGACAGCTTTCTTTATGAAGCTTCGTTTTTGCTTTCTTTACACAACGTAATAACATTTCGTACCGTGTGTGAAACACCTTTGGAGGTCCACGGGTGGAGGGGACCTATAGGGCGGCAAAGCACTAGCGATTCCCTTAAGGTCGCTGGTTCCTACGGGCGGCGGTGATTACTTCCCATCAGATGACCCGCAAGCTCGTCTGCTTCCCGTTTCATTAAAAAAAATATATCAAGGTGATGAGACTGGGTGAGTCGGTCGACAGCGGGCTCGGCGCACATTATTATTATTATATTGGTGGCTAGCTGTAGCCCGCGACTTCGTCCACGTAGCATTCCTTCATGAAGCTTCATTTTGTTACTAACCTAATACGGATTAATAATCTGAAATAAATATATTGAATTGAATACCCATATTATTTGTATTCATAATAAACGATAGTCATATAAATTTTAGGCCATAATGGTTAATAACATTTCTAAAAGTCATAAATGACTAATAAGAAACAAAAATGTTTGAAATGGTCTTATCGTGTTCAGTTACTCATTTTAAGTCGCCCTGGGTGTTTCTTTTTTTAAATCTTCAATGTACAGACTTTTTGTCTCAACAATTTTATTATATGTATAGATGTCCTGAAGACACGCCAAACCACCAAGTATTTATTAATATAAAGACAGGAATGAGTATGGAGGAAGCGTTGCTAGAACCCGGGTAAATGGCGTTCTGTGGTCTCTGCCTACCCCAAAGGTAAACAGGCGCGAGCAAAAAAGTTCAGAAAGGTAAAAACTCAACCAGTAACGTGCCACCAATACCAACTGGCTCCACTGAAAACCAGCGCTGTTGGCATTGCCGTGCTGACAGCATTGCTGAGTGGAGGCCCATTCGGCTATACAATGCTGTCGAGTAATTGTAAAATGTGTTTTATTTCTGTCTTGTCTTGTATTGTAAGCTGAATAAACGATTTTTCTTTCTTTCTTTCTTTCTTTCAATAAGGTATAGTCTTTTGATTTTTTAGCTACCAAAACTGAAAACTTCATTAAAAGAAGAGAAACTGTCCTCTTAGTTTTTTCCTCGTATCATTATTTTTTTTAATATAAGGAGTAGTAAAATGATAGTGACAAGCCTTGCTAAAACGCTCTATCGCAATCCAAATAGAAGTTGTAACATCACCATCGTAATAGCTCGCAAGTATAAAAGCACAGACGGAAAGACAGACTGACATTTAAAACTTATAACACTCCACTTTGCGTCGCGTTCGAAGAAAAAAACAGGAAGCATGCTAATCATGCAGTTCCATTGAACTCGGAAACATTTGCATAAAAAATATGGTACCAGAAAAATGAACCAGTCGCCTCTAAATCTTATTAAAGTAAGTAATTTTTATTTTAACATTCGCAATCTTTTTCGAAAGATCCGATATGAATTTCATTGAACCAAAGGAGACTGCGTAGGAGATTCAGATAAATACTTAATGGATGTTTTTTTAAAACGTAGACGTTAATACTATTATCTTATGTGTTATAACCGGCTTTAAGTACATTGTACAGTACTTTTTTTTTATACAACATAGGAATAAAGTATAGTAAGTAAAGTAAGTGATCACCACCGCCTATAGACACCTGCAACAACAAAGAGAGTGCAGATGCGTTGCCAACCCAGAGGGCTAAGATGGAATACCTCTTGTGCCAGTAATTACACCGGCTGTCTTGGTCTCCACGCCGGAACACAACTGTGCAAGCACTGCTGCTTAGCGGCAGGATTAGCGAGCAAGATGGTGGTAGCGATCCGGACGGACCTAAAACTGGACTGCTGTATCGATTTCGTTGAAATATCTTCTTTATACAGTATAAAACAAAGTCGCTATCCGTTCCTGTCTTTCGGCATACCTTCGGCTGCTTACTCTTTCTAAACTGGAGTTATAATAAAAAAAAAATTGTATTCGAAATTATTTATTTTTAAATTTTTTCGATTTTTCTTTTTATATTTTTTTTACATTCAAATGAAATTTAAAATGCTATATAATGAATGACAACACAAAGAAAAATTAGGGTAATGGCAGGGTTCGAACCTGCAACATCAGCATTCCGTGCCTTGCGTATTCCAGTTTTCGCTACATTACCGCTGCCATACCCTGCGAATTTTTCAATGTGTTTCGTCTTTACGGTCATTAAATTATTGATATTATTTCTTTGGGAAACTACCCTCGGTGTCATCTATGAGAAACTTAATCAAGTTATCTCATTCAACTTGGTCATTTATGAATGCCCGTTAGCTGACGAAAAATACTTATTATCAATGTAAATTATTTGTCAGATTCGCGTCGTCATAGGTCATTAGTTTTTAGTCTAGTATTAGGAATTCCAAGGGTCCCACTGAATACCGAGGAAGTATGCTGAGTGAGGCCCTTTTAAAATCTGTTCAACGTGGTGTTTTTTTTGTACTCTGCCAGTGTTGTGTATATTTCTGTTTTATATTTAAAAAATCAAAAAATACAAACCTAGTTCTAGGGCATACTGACAACATACAAAAAAATCATGGCTAAAGGTTAATGTTTAGAGGGTGGAAAACGTTATCGCCGTTTGTATCGAGAGCGATTGGTTCACACGCCTCTTAACGCATCGCGTCATTGCGACAGGGTTCGAAGGTGGTACGTAAATGTATTTCCCCTACCGTAGTACCCCCTTCAATAAAAACACAGTGTATGACGTCGGATTTTGATTTAATAAAGTTATAGTGAAAATATATTTGAGTAAGAAGAATTTTACAGTCAGGTAACAAAATAGCCCTCCCTCTAGCGGTAGTTGGGTAAAAAGCAAAGAGCAACAACAGTGCTTGCACTGTTGTGTTCCGGCGTGGAGAGCAAGACAGCCGGTGACATTACTGGCATAAAAGGTATTCCATCTTAGCCATCTAGGTTGGCAACGCATTTGCAATCTTCTTGGTGTTGCGGGTGTCTATAGGCGGTGGTAATTACTTACCATCAGGTGACCCACTTGCTCATTTGCCTTCCTATCTCATAATTAAAAAGCCCAGGTTTACATAAAAGTTTTTTTTTAAAAAACGCTTGTTTTTACGAGAAATGAATATGCTCTTTAGTAGTACGCCTGTCGATTCAACAAAGTTACTATACCTCGCTACAAAAGCTAACCAAGCAACTCGAGAGCCACACATTGTTTCAAGTTATTAACGGCTTACCTGACTGCACTGAGGAAACTTCAGCGCATTAATTCACTCAATGAGAAACCGGTTTCTATTCCACACTGGTTTAAAAGCATACAAACTATCGTCTGATTTCCGGCTAAAGACCTGCGGGGCAATTCTGGCTTCAGTAGAGATGAAGTCACACTCGACATATGCCAAAAAGAGCTGTCAAATCCCTTTAAAATCTGTCATTTTTTGACACATGTCGAATGCGAGATGAACCTCGATGATTGCCAGAATTGGGGTCCAGTAACAGATTAGCGGTCAGTTTCCATCGTGACCATTGCAGTCTTTGCCCCTTTTTCCATAAAAAGTTATAATTACTTTCAAGATTCCCATTTCCCAAACTTAAACTGGCAACATTTGTTTTAATTATGTATCCACACGAGAGTCACCACCTTAAGTTTGCACAAGTCACCAAAAATGTTATAAAAGTCACTCTCTTCTTCTTAGTCGTTACATGGTTTCTTGGTCGTGGTTATTTCTTAAGGGTTGGTAGCACGCTTCACAGTTCGTCGCCATTCCTCTCTGACTGCTGCTTTCCTGGTTCACGCATGAAGGGGGTCATTCAAAGCTGCCCTAATCTGGTCAGTCCATCTCATAGGTGATCTGCCGCGTGCTCTAGTGCCCTCCACCTTACCCTGCACCACCAGGCGCTCAATCGAGACATCATCTCGTCGCGACACGTGCCCGAAGAAGGTTAGGACGCGAGATTTGACCACAGAAGATAGTTGCTGCCTGATGCCGAGTTCCTGAAGTATAGATTGGTTCGTTCTGAACTCCGTCCAAGATATACCAAGCATTCGTCTCCAGTACCACATTTCGAGGGCGTCTATCTTCCTTTTTTCAGTTTCTCGCAGGGTCCACGTCTCCGCGGCATAGAGAAATATGGGAAACACAAGCACACTGACCAGTCGGGTCAGAGCACATAAAAGTCACTAGGTCATGTAAAATTGGGCCTAAATATCGCTAAAAATATGAAACTCTGGGAAATAATAGCTTAAGTCCCAAAAACTGCCAGGCCCCCAATTCTGGCGCTACTCGAGATTCAATTCACATTCGAGATGTGTCAAAAAATAACAGATTTTGAAGAGATCTGACAGCTCTTTTTGGCTTATCTCGAGTGTGACTTCATCTCTCTACGGACGCGAGAATTGTTCTGCAGGTCTGGCCACAAAATCGCCAAAGTGGCAACACTATCAAGACTGCTGCATGCTAGCCACCCACTGTGTCAGTTCTTTCAATATTTTGCAAGAAGTGATTGAGATAAAAAAATGTGCCAATAACATTTTTAATTTATACGTAGCTTATCAATTGTTTATTATTAAGAGCTGTCAAAGATAATAACATACATTTTAATTGTTAAGGAGAATCGCTTCGTATCGCAAAGGAAAAACAAGCAAGCGGATCACACGATGGTATGCAATCACCGCCGGTTCTGAACAGAACATTCGCTATATCCAAGAATTCGCAGGCGCATTGCCGACCTTCAGGAAAGGAAATTGGGAAATTAAAAGTAATTTATGCCTCCAGCACGGTTGTCTCTTTGGTTCGTTAAGATCTTACCGGTATCTTTTTCATAAAAGGTTTTTTCGGAACTGGTAGTAAATTTTCCGACATTCATAAGTGTAACCCTAAGTAATCTGAATAAAGATATTTTGACTTTCGTTTCATCTTTGAACACAAAAGCCTAATAGGTAGGTACATAGCCCAAACTTCGTTATAAATGCAGATTTATTGACAGAACAACGATGAGCGCGGTATGAAGGGGAGTAGCCCTTCCTGTCCCCTGCAACGCCTGCAGGAACTGCCTTGACACCTTGGCGTATCTATACGACTTAGTAATTTAATAACAACCGGGCCGTTCCTTTTTACCCGACTACGGCAAAGCCAAAAGGAAGGGTTTTATGTTTTTTCTTTAGTAGAGAGGTTTGGGAAGTTTGCGCCGTAATAAAAACAAAACCAATGGAGGCTGCTTAGTATTACACTAGGTAATTTATTTTACTGCACTTGCTTCTAAAAACATGCTATCTTTGACATCTCCTGTGGTTGTTGGAAACATTCTTTACTTCCGGTGAATGTAACAGGCGCATATCCCATGACTACCTACTCCACGCTTTCATCTAGCTAGTAGGTCAAGATATTCTGATTATGAACAAACTTGACCTTAAACTTAATTTGTTTACGCAAACCGTCGCACTCTTTTAACTTGTCTTATCAGTTACTTGAATAACTTTGACACAATTAACCGCGTTTGACCAAAATGCACACACGAGCGCATTATTTTGCACTAATACAAATTATATTTTTTTGTGTGTTCACATCTGGACGTGACCTATATGTTGGTTACGACTTTGGCTCCAGAATGTCGTACGTTGAGGTGAAAAAACAAGGATTTTTATTCTTCAAGAGATACGAAACAGTCGAATTTAATTATCCCGAAGGCACGAATATCACAGGAATCGCTTGTGAAGATATATCACCGAACAAGAAAGGAGAAGCAGTAATTTCAGAAGGAGGATTGTTCTCAAATCATTTGAAAATCGATTTGCAAAGTGAAACTAGTGCCGGGCTTAGGTACATTATCGAAATTTACACTTCGTCTTTCAAATTTGAACCAGTGAAATCAAAGCATGTTATGCAAATAAAAAAATCTGATAATAATTAGAAACAAAAATCGTGTATCTTGAATGTAAATAAAATAATGTTACTTAATAAAATAATCAGTAGGAAATAATTCGAATGCATCTTTACAATACATTTCAAAACTATTTGCGAACGCAGCCTAAAGTTAGTTATCTATTGCAGAAATGCTTAAATCTAATTAGTTTCTTTTTGCTCAGCTGAGCAATTTCAACCAATAGCGTGCGCGTACCGCGACCATGTCAGCAACCGACATCAAAACTGTCAATTGGTATGTCAAACAGAACTGACTAAACTGAAACTGGTTTCTTGGAAGTAATTTCGCTTATTAATTTTAACTAATACTGAAGTAACTACGTTATAAAAATGTCGGAAAATGGCCTCGACGATGCGTAAGAAAATTCAAGTGTCGTTCGTTATTCGCGACGAGGAAGAGCGTCGTCATAAAAATGGCGTTAGCTCTTTGCAGTTGGACCCCATACAGGGTAGACTTTACTCCGCAGGCCGAGATGGGATTATCAGGGTTTGGAACACTGCTACGGGGGTGCAGGATAGGTATATACAGAGCATGGAGCACCATACAGACTGGGTGAACGACATAGTGCTGTGTTGCGGCGGTAAAAATTTGATAAGCGCATCTTCGGACACCACTGTCAAAGTTTGGAACGCGCCGAAAGGGTTTTGCATGTCGACTTTACGCACTCATAAGGACTATGTACGCACTCTGGCGTACGCGAAGGACAAGGAACAGGTAGCGAGCGCCGGTCTCGACCGCGCGATATTCCTCTGGGACGTCAACACATTAACAGCACTAACTGCAAGTAACAACACAGTTACAACCTCTAGTCTCGTCGGCAATAAGGAGTCTATTTACAGTCTCGCCATGAACCCGCCAGGCACAGTCCTTGTCAGTGGATCTACAGAGAAAGTTCTCCGAGTGTGGGACCCTAGGAACTGCGCAAGGCTTATGAAGCTAAAGGGGCACTCTGATAATGTTAAAGCGTTAGTTGTGAGCAGAGACGGGCAGCAGAGTGTGTCAGGGAGCTCGGATGGTACTATAAAGCTGTGGTCACTGAGCCAACAAAGGTGCGTATCTACAATAAGAGTTCACACTGAAGCTGTTTGGGCTTTACTTGCAACGGAAAACTTCACACATATTATCTCAGGAGGCCGAGACAAACTAGTCATTATAACAGAATTACGGAACCCAGACAACTCTATAATCATATGTGAAGAATCAGCACCTATTTTAAAATTATGCTTCACAGCTGACCAACAAGGTGTATGGGTATCTACATCTGAATCAGATATTCGTTGCTGGAAGTTGCCACCTTTAAATTCCCTTAATTCTGACACTTACAATCAAAACAACTATAACACTAATAATGTTTACCAAACGCAACCAATCACCAACATACCCGGTGGGCCAGCTATAAGGCACTATAAAGTGTTAAATGATAAACGTCACATACTAACAAAAGACACAGCTAACAACGTAGCACTCTACGACGTCCTAAAAGCTTGCAAACTAGAAGATTTTGGTGAAGTTGATTACGAAGAAGAGGTTAAGAAGCGGTTTAAAAAGGTTTACGTTCCAAATTGGTTTAATGTTGATTTGAAGACTGGCATGTTGACTATACATTTGGGACAGGACGAAACGGACTGTCTGAGTGCATGGGTTAGTGCTAAAGAGGCTGGTTTGACAACGGAAGTCGACCAGAAGGTTAATTTTGGAGCGTTGCTGCTGCAAGCTCTGTTGGAGCTTTGGAATCATCCGAGCCGTGTCAGTGACTCTGGACAGAAGGTCATTGGCAACAATTTCTTCAGCGTGCCGCTGCATACTCCTTTGATCTTCAGTGAAGTTGGTGGAAGAACACTCTATAGACTACAGGTATGTAAGTCTGTTCCATGTTTATCTTATCCTGAAATTAAAATTCTAATCAAAATTTTTATTTTTTGGCACTTAAACATTGTTTGTTGCCTAAATGAAACAAATCAAGCCTGTACGTAGAAAATTTAAGTTATAATTTGTTGTATTGGAATGTTTTATTTAAATAATAAGAAATATTTCAATGGCATAAACTGAAACTTAAGGTTAGTTATTGTTTATTTCTTAACACAAGTAAGAAGGAATATGGTTTATAAAACCTCAGCATGAAGGCTGGAATGAATGGAGTAGGAAGAGAATGGTATGGAATCTCCAAAATAGAGTTGGCAAAGCATGAAACAAGGTACATGGTAGTATCTATATAAGTTGTCTGTGACTTTGTCATGTGGTTGCAGCATGTTAACCAGTTAAAACAGATTAGACAAACTCCTATCAACTTTATAAAAAAGTAGTGAATAACATTATCAATTGTTTCTACGGCTTTGATAATTAACAAGTGATTTTAGCAAAAGATGATTCATTGTTAATTGATATAACTATAAAGATGAATAACTGAGTTGATTGACAGTATTTTAATTAAAAATTTAGGTTAACTGCACGGAAATTACTTGATGTGGCGTCGAAAACGTTAAAACGACCATCATAGCGTGCCGGGCGCGTAGTTCACAATAAAGTATCGAGTACTGACTATCAAAGAAAAACTAGAGAAGACGATAGTTTTTTTTTATACCACATAGGAAGGCAAACAAACAAGTGGGTCACCTGATGGTAACTGGTCCCCACCGCCTATAGACACTCGAAACACCAAAGATATTGCAGATGCGTTGCCAACTCATAGGGCTAAGATGGAATAACTCTTGTGCCAGTAATTACACCGGCTGTCTTGCTCTCCATGCCGGAACACAACATTGCAAACACTGCTGCTTAGTGGCTGGATTAGCGAGCAAGATAGCAATCCGGGCGGACCTTGCACAAGGTCCTCCCACCCGCTCGGAAGTAGCTTCAATTTGGTATTTATCTGGTACGTTCCAATGTACAGGTGGGCGACGCAGGCGGCGAGACGGAGGGCAACCTGCTCACGGAGACGGTCCCCGCGTGGGTGGTGGACGTGGCCATTGAGATGGCCGCGCCCAAGCTCAACAAGCTGCCGTTCTACCTGCTGCCGCACGCCAGCTGCACCACTAAGCAGGACCGCCAGAAGAAGGTAGGTGCAATGAGACAACTGATTGGAACAAATTACTATTGCTACTTTGCAAAATCACACCAAACACTGCGTGGTTTCTTGGAGTAGCAAGGTTATTTGTTAATAAGGATCTTCGCAAGACATGAATCTGTTAATGACAATCAGAAAAATCAAGCCTGGAATGTATTCCAGGCTTGATTGAGGCACGTGTACGTGCTTGTAGCTTGCATATTTTAGTACAAGTAGTTGGCATGCATATGTCATATTTCATAAATATCTGACACAAGCAAGCTACTTGTTACTGTAGCTAAAACAATCTTAGTTACTGTAGCAAAGATCTTTGTTACTGTAGCTAAGGTCCTAATTAATTTAGCTAACGTCTTAGTTACTGCAGCTAAAGTCTTAGCTCCTGCAACTAAGGTCCTAGTTACAGTAGCTGTGGTTTTAGTTACTGTAGCTTAGGTCTTAGTTACTGTAGCCAAGATTTTATTTACTGAAACTAAAGTCCTAGTTACTGTAGCTCATATGTTAGTTACTTTAGCTGATGTCTTAGTAACTCTAGCTAAGATCTTAGTTATTGTAACTAAAATCTTAATTACCGTAGCTAACTTATTATTACCTTATACCAAGTAATTGCTTAACCACTTTTTAACATCGCTTAGTAATACATTCGAAAAGCGGTAAAGCAATTCTTGATTGACTGTACCAATACACAAACACAAGCGTAACTGTATTTTTTTTTGTAAAGTAGACATCTCTTTCTTTACTCCGTTCCCATTTTGATACACACTCAGCCTAGTTTGGGATTCGTCGGACACTGCTCAATTTTTTTTCATATTCGGTTTTCATGAAATGCTTTCATTTTCATTTGTCATCTTGTTTGAAACTTGTAGCTAAGGAGGAGCGGGGCTTCCTGACACAGATTTACATACCTACTAGGAAGCTCCAATCAATGTTGTCACGTAGACTTAAGAGGAGTGTGAACCCAGCCCGAAAAAGCGCTCCCCATACAAACGGCAATAACGTTTTCCACCCTCTAAACCTTAACCTATGGCAATTATTTTTGGTATGTTGTCTTTATGTCTAGGAACTAGGTTTGTAGGTTTTGATTTTTTTAATATTCTTCATAGATTTGACGATATTTGCATTTTAGGAGTTTCATGCAAAACAAAAAAGTCAATATTTTTGAAACTATTAAGAGTATTTAAAAAATCAAAACACACAAACCTAGTTCTAGGGCATAATGACACAACATACCAAAAAATCATGGCAATAGGTTATGGTTTAGGGGGTGGAAAACATTATCGCCGTTTGTATGGAGAGCGCTGGGTTCACTCCTCTTAAGTTAAGAAATTATTCATTTTCATTTCATCTGTTCCAGGACCGGCTGGTAGCCAACGACTTCATCCAGTGCCGCAAGGTGGCCGAGCACGTGGTAGAAAAGATAGTGGGCGGCGGGGACGGCTCGCCGCGCGCGGAGCCCGAGCCGGACGAGCGCGTCGAGCTGCTGTGCGCGGACCAGGTTAGGACCCGGCTTGGCTTTTTAGGGTTGCGTACCCAAAGGGTAAAACGGGACCCTATTAATAAGACTCTGCTGTCCGTCCGTCTGTCACCAGGCTGTATATCAAGAACCATGATAAATAGACAGTTGAAATTTTCACAGATGACGTATTTCTGTTGCCGCTATTACAACAAATACTAAAAAACAGAATAAAATAAATATTTAAGGGAGCTCCCCTACAACAAACGTGATTTTTTGCCGTTTTTTTTAGATAGTGGTACGGAACCCTTCGTGCGCGAGTCCGACTCGCACTTGACCGGTTTTTTAATGAAAGATGTAGACAGGTGGGCATGATTACCGCCGCTGATGAGTCAACCTAAGCTGGCGTTTGGAACCTTTTCTTGGGATTTTTGTACAGTCAGCGTCCAATATATCGGAGCGGACACGATGGTCAAAAATATGCGAACACACCCGAACGTATTTGACAATAGAGTCGAGTTCAGATATTTTTGACTGTCTCGCCCGCTCCGATATATTTGACGCTGACTGTACAGTAACAATCTGTCTATTGTAACAAGTCACTGACTAAGAATAGGTCTCTGATACTTTGTCAGCTTTTAGGTCCCCCTGGGCCTCCGAATTTTAACATTTCCCCTACCGAAAAAAAATAATAAAACATACTTAAAACCCAAATTAAAAAAATCTGAATTTTACGTTAGTAAAATTTCAGGATCTCTCTATAATTGTTAACCCAAGTCATCAAAATTTTATCTAACGGACGTTTACAGAACTCATTCAAAGACCTTTGATAATCATGCGTCAATAAATTTGTTGTTTTATACAATTTATTGGCCTATGTTCAGCAGTGGACTTCTAGTGGCTGAGATGATGATGATGATGATGATGATGAAACTTGTTGTTTACAGGTACTGGATCCCAACATGGACCTACGGACAGTCCGACACTTTATATGGAAATCTAATGTGGAGTTCACATTGCACTACCGAGTCCTGAAGCAGTGAACTGTTCTTGTAGACTGTTAATGGACAAATGACTATTATGCGGGAGCCAACCTTCGGAAAAGAAATACAGGTACGCTTAAGTGCAAACATTGTTAATTTTGAAAATGTAATTGTTACAAAATCATGTTAATTATACTCTCCTTTGTTTTAAAGTCACAAATATGTAAAACATTTAAAATTCGAATGTTTTTTAAAACAGTCGAACAGAATATGTAATATTTTGTAAGACTTAAATTTAATTGAAACATTAAACTATTTCTGGGTGAACAATAAACAATGTTAAAAGGTCTCAGAACTGTCACGACGCGACGAAATATGCCAAAAATTTATTGGCAAACTCCAGTAAGGTTGGCTCAAAATTTTTGGAAAAATCTACATCCAATTAATTATATTTGGATATTGCCACTCTGTCTATATTATTGCAATTAATATATTATCTACGTTAACATGGCATAAACAGTTGCAAATGTAAAATGTTTCAGTAATAAATAAATTACTGTTCTGTACAAAATACAAGTTCTTTTGCTATTTTTAACATAAAACTACCGTGAGCGTTCCCGGCAAACATCTTGAGCACTTGACTTGAGACCTTGACTGCGCAATAGCTGTTTTTAGTACAAATGTGTATGCGCAAACTTAGTCCCTCCACTCGATTTATGCTCAAGATGTTTGCCTGCAACTATACCATAGTGTTAAAGCTCAAAAGTGATAAAGCCTGGTCAAGTCCTGCTTAAAACACTACAGTCGAAGTAAGCGTAGATAACTATAGTGATCTCTTTCACACGCTATATCATCTAAAAGAGTCCACGATAGTCATTTACACTGCATTTTGTCATCGTTTAACTGTACCTATATATCTATGGCTATTTTTATTAGTTACTGTATCAAACAAAATGACAAACAAACAAACACGGCGACTTAAAAGCATGCACATGTACGTGTGTATGTGTGAGGGTGGGTGAGCAGTAACTAGATTAGAGCGCCCGCTACGTCCCGCGGGTGCACGGAGCGGGTGCACGCCTATCGAACAAATAGTATGAGCCCGCACCCGCGCTAGTTAGCGGACGCTCTCATACTATTTTTCTATAGGCGTGCACCCGCTCCGTGCACCCGCGCGACTTACCGGAGGCCCTTATAGTAAAAATTAAACTTAAACAAAAACATAACTTGTTGTAAAATATTTTTTCACACATTAAACTCTGAATGTGCCATGTTAACGTTGATTCGATAGTATAAAACTGACGTATACTTAACTAAATAAAGTGCAGCTATCTACAAGTTAAGAAAAAAAATTTATTACATTATAGTACTCATTTCTTGCCTAAAAATATATCCCAAGAAAGCCTGTTATTCGATGGAAACAGCTCGCTGAACTGATTGTATAATATAGGAACCATGAAACGGAATTGACAGCGTTGGAAGACCTATATGGTCCTCACTAGCGCAGTAAATTGCTGTAACACTAAAACAAATCCATACAAACGTCCCGACGCATTCATTCAACACCTCTAAGCGAGCTTCACCTTACAGTCAAAGGTGATGCGGGGGTTACAGGGGAAGGGGAGGGAACGTTTAACTTTGTGTATAAGGCCTAGTTGATTTACTGCTCTATACATATATTGTCTATGCAACAGAATGCATATCTAATAGTAAATTTAAAACACAAAGAAAAATTAGGGTAATGGCAGAAAATGGCGCATTAGCGGCAATGTGGCGAAACTGGCAAACGAAAGGCACGGAATGCTGATGTTGCATGTTCGAGTCCTGCCATTACCATAATTTTTCTTTGTGTCGTCATCCATTATATAGCATTTTAAATTTAATGTGAATGTAAAAAAAAAATACAAAAAAAAAAATCGAAAATTAAAAATTTCGATTACAAAAATCTAATAGTACTTCATTCATATGGAATAGTCGTGAACCCCTGTGTAACTGTATACGCCTATGATTATTGAAGACATGAAAACTTATTCTATTTCTCTTAAGGCTACAATAAACATCTCTGTCGATGACATAAGCCTTGCCTAAATTGCTCTCGAACATATTGTACCTACTAAATCTTCGCTGTGATGTCCCTTTAGGGCTTAATATTCTCTGTGTGATGCTTCGTTACAACCACTTTAGTTTCATTCAATCCATTCTTCTGAAGGTGATTTTTGACTTTCGTCACTCTCTCTCTCATCACTCAAATATTTTGTTTGAAAATGGAAATATAACTCTAAGCAGTGTACAGTGTTTAAACTTGTAGGTATCTCTTGCAGCATTTGTTATGTTTACGCGTGTTTAATCTATTATTATTGTATAAATGCGTCAACAAACTTTATTTTAAAATAGTCAAGCCCAAATTAATGCGCGAAGGATGCTGTTATTTGTCAGAATAAAGAGACAAATTTGTATTTCTCCCTCATGTGTGTATTGGACTTAAGTGATGTGGCTCTTTCTTTACAAGCAACTTCGCGCCGAAAGACAAGGACAAAACATATTCTAGACAGCGTATCTCGATCACGGATCGTCTCTGCGAAAGACTTGATGTAAATTTGTTTATAATTTTAGATATGTGACTCGCTTCTATGATTGTATAGCATGAAAAGACTATGAATAAATAATTGTTAAATGTATTTAGTGTTTTTTTACTAGTTATGACCACTTTGTCTTGGCCAGATCTTTGCTTTGTAAGGTCTTTTTGCCCTGTTTCTGCGACTATTCTCCTTTATAATGCTCGCTGGCTTTTGTCGTGGTAGTAAAGTGCGAAAGGGATGTAAGCATCCTTTATGTACGCGATAAATGGTAGTATCTTCCTAATGCTGGTGCCGTCATGACATTAATTTACTTAAATTCTTTTTAGCTGAAATATGTCCGATTTACACAAATAAGACTGGTTTACATTATCATTTTTTTATGTGTATTTTTAAATGTCACGAGTCAAGCTAAACTTTTTGAACATGATAGATTTCTAAACGCAACAATTTTGACGTCTGATTTGACAGTTGACATTTGTCTTCCATCGTAACCTCAAAGTTGACCGAATTTTATAAACAATCATTTATGTAAACTAAATAAAGGACGACAATGAGTGGAAGCTTCATAATACGCTCTCTTTACTGCCGAATATTCCAAAAAACTTTAAATCAAAACATTCTGTCACGAAACAGATTATGTGTCAGTGTTTTTAACAGCAATGGTTCGTGTAGTTATTCTTCAAAAGTTGCTACTAAATTAGAAGAAAAGAAGCACTGTAATGTGGGGACTATTGGTCACGTAGATCACGGGAAGACGACCCTTACAGCGGCTATTACTAAAGTGCTAGCTAATTATGGTCTAGCCCAGTTCGTTTCATACGACGAAATAGACAGAGCGCCGGAGGAAAAAGCTAGAGGTACGTATCAAACGTGTATGTGGTTGTTTTACGTCCTACAGAATGAAAGCTAGCAAGTCTTGGCACCACACAAAACAAGTTATTGGCCACAATACTTATCTGAGGACAAATGGCACTTGAAAATAAGCTAAATATAGTTTCAGCACAAACATATAGCATAATAGACACAGAAATAACTAAATGTTCTCTGTCTCAAGTAGATATGTAACTATATTGTTAACTTTCATAAGCACCCTTTTGTGACTGGTAATAAATTCATTTTCTAAATATTACAAATGTAATTATCAAAGAAGTGATTGCAAGCCTATTGTACGTCAAACATTGTGGTGATCCATATACTTAGCAAACAGCTTATTTAAAACTCACCATATACTTCATGTTCCACAGCTAACATCTTCATAAATAAAAGTTGGCATGGTACAACATTTTTTTTAGTCGGTTTTAGGTTATTTCTTTACATATTGAAAACAAGGTAAACAAAAATATCACCTCGCCTGCTAAATCAGTCAAACACATCAATATTTTGTACCTGCCATTATGTAATATGTAGAACTCCATACTCAAACCATATTCCAGCAGGGGGTTTACACTCCACACTGTAGGTGCGCTCGCCGCATTACCTGTGGCATAGGTTAATCGCAGTAGGTTGCCGGCTTGCCGCACGCGCGGCCGCTCACTCTGTGTCGCGCGAGGTAGTATTATAGTAAGCAGCCCAATCCTAGCGGTGCGCCAGGGCATTGCGGGTGGAAGGCGGGCGCGGGCGGCGCCTTCCTTTTGATGCATGCCGCCTGGCGAATGTTTATGAAGTAATACGAGCTCTTTGTGCCTGACCATAAAGTTGGAATTCGTTTAATCGTGGTCGAAAAAGAGAAGTTTCTGTATGTTAGTACTATTATTTATTCTGTGATTCCAGGTATCACGATAAATGCAGCACACATTGGCTACAGCACGAAACTCCGGCACTATGCTCATACCGACTGCCCCGGCCATGCTGACTACATTCGCAACATGATATCAGGGGCGTCTCAGATGGATGCAGCTATCGTGGTAGTAGCGGCCAATGATGGACCTATGCCGCAGACCAGGGAGCATCTATTGTTGGCAAAACAAGTCGGCATCAAACATGTCCTGGTGTTTATTAATAAAGCAGACTTGGCAGATACCGAGGTAACAGTTAATTTAATCATCCGCTTCGTTTTGTTTAAGCTTTTCTCATGTAAGGAATGAAATCTAAGTTGTGAATAAAACGTAACTACTGACAGACTTGCGTAAAGATAATACAGAGCCCTAGTGTTAAAGGTAAATAATCCATATCTTAATTAATAACTATGAATTTCAGTCCATGTGATTACTGATACATGGTAATGTATGGGAATAAAATATCTGGTAGTGAATGGCCACCCTTCACATACCTATAACTCTATAGTATTGTCTATTCCTTATTGTTACCATAGTTTTATAAAAAAAAACCTGCCTTTTCTGTTGTGCACTGGACCAATGCACACGTATGTAGGCAATCTTGAATTTTATTTCCCACGCCACCACTCCGTTCCAAATAGCTCTGCCACTCCATCAATACTTTCGAGAAAATAAAATTTTTGACAGATCATACTAAAACAATCCAGCTAGCAAAAATTCTCAAAATCAAATACTTTACTTAAGACTTATTCTTATCTTACTTCATTTCATGGTATGTGACAAAATAAATATGTATGGGGGGTAAACAGAAATTACCACACAATACAATAAATAAATTAAGCCTTTATTATTGACTGAAATTTCATGGAAACATCATCAACATTATTGATTCGCAACAATTTTAATTATTATTAATCTTTGAATGCTTTCATATTTGAATGAAGTGATCACTCACACGCCAAGCGCTGTTAATTGATGTAACGTTTAAACCAATAAAAACAATTCATAACAGATTGTATTCATGATTAAAGTACACCTTCACTCCTACCTTTTTAGTGGTTGCTGGCGTGGTGGGCACGACGACACACGACCATTTTATAGGTTCTTGGCGTTCAAAGGGTTAAATTAGTGTGACATAATTTAAGGATGACCCTTGTTGTTACAGTTGCTAGAACTAGTTGAGATCGAAATGCGGGAGCTTCTCGGTCACTTCGGGTTCGACGGTGAAACCGTACCAATAATCTGTGGATCGGCACTCAAGGCACTCAACGGGGACGAATCTGAGTACGGTGAGTCCACTCACACGCCTAATGTCACCAGTTTGTATATTTAGTGGCGATTGACAACATCTTAGTATCTAGTTCGAAAGAATACAAATTTAAGCACTACATTTTTAAGCATTTATTTCCTCAATATCCTTAGAAAAATTCAAAATAGTAGTACTTTAAAATATCATGCAACATAATTTGTTTTGAACATGACTCTCATCACGTCTATTAGGTAGTTACTTTTGCTTAAATTTGCGCTTCCCTAAATTAGCTTTATTTAAAACACCAACCAAATGTTGAAAGTAATCCGGTATTCTACAGCTACAGCGACTTGCGCAAGCACGTCGACAATGCTCTTACATATTATTTTACCACTTGCAACACAATTAAAGTTCGAAACGTCTGTCTGTTTCAACTATTCTTTTTATTTGCAGGTGTACCGTCAATACGCAATCTTCTCGACACCATGGACAAATACATACCAAGGATAGAAAGAGACCTGCAGTCCCCCTTTCTCCTACCTATAGACAACTCGTTTACTGTCCCGGGCAGAGGTACAGTGGTCGTTGGCACAATAAAACGTGGTATCATGAAGAAAAACGCAGAAGCTGACTTGTTGGGCTTCGGACACAAAATAGGGACAACGATATCTGATATTCAGATATTTAGAAAGAGTGTTAGTGAAGTGAGTGTTTCCATAAGTTTATCCTAAAAATTTCAGATTTCTATGTTGATGACTTACTTTTTGTATTCATCATCATATAATTTAAGAGCTTGGCTCTTGTCGGTGGAGTAACCGCCGTTTCTCTCTTTCCCCTGCCATACTTCATAATACGACACGACATTAGTTTTTCCTTTGCTTGAGCAAAGTAGCTGCGTCTAGGTCTTCTTCTTTTTGTATTATCATGCCATATTTGAAGTTTCGAAGCTGGAAGGGGTCAAGATTCAGTTTAAAAACCTACAAATTTACGGATTACGGACTTTTCCCTTTACTTATGCTATGAGACATTGCTTCTAACCAAATCTCATGATTCCATGTCAATGGGAAGTACCCTATAGGTTTTTATTCCCCTGCGAGGGTCTTTTTTTTCCAATGTGTGACCATGTCTTCTAAAAATTTCAGGGTATGGCAGGCGATAACGTAGGAGTATTACTTCGTGGTATTAAGATAAGACAAGTGGAGACCGGCATGCTTCTCTGCGCAGCAAAAAGCTTGCAACTGAGCAACCAGTTCAAGGCTAAGATATACTTCTTGACAAGAAGCGAGGGGGGCAGGAAAAAGCCAGTGTTTTCAAAGTACACCCAGCAGATGTTTAGCGGCACGTGGAATATTGCTTGCAGAATCGATTTAGGTATGTTTCGTTCGTGCCAACTGCCACCATATGAGGCATTGAATTACATTAATGCTGATTT
The DNA here is from genome assembly GCA_963691745.1 of Ditula angustiorana. Taxonomy (NCBI): domain Eukaryota; kingdom Metazoa; phylum Arthropoda; class Insecta; order Lepidoptera; family Tortricidae; genus Ditula; species Ditula angustiorana. Next base: position 7,642,515 of record OY829495.1, read on the forward strand.
CACACAGAGGTCGAATGTCATAACAGTGAAGCAGTAGATTGGACAGCACAGTACTAAGAGCGTCCGCTATGTCACGCGGGTGCACGGAGCGGGTGCACGCTTATGGAACAAATAGTATGAGCCCGCACCCGCGCGAGGGAGCGGACGCTCTCATCCTATTTTTCTGTAGGCGTGCACCCGCTTCGTGCGCCCGCGCGATTTATCGGCGACCCTAATGTGAAATCTGCATTACTCGCTCTTTAAGTTATGTCTTTTGGTGTGGTAGACGAGGACTCTAAAGACATTATTTGCTGCGATTAGTTGCTGGCGCTGATTCGTTGCCGGAATGTAATCCCCCCTCCGTGGATTGGTGGGCTCTTACCGTACGAGCAATCTACTACCTCATAACTTCATACTTCATAGTGGTAGAACCACATTGACGGCAGTAGGTACAAATGGTCCAGCTCGACCAGGGCAGTACCGCATTCTCACAAAACACCGAGAAGTAGCTTGCTATTGCGTTTCGTACGGGAACTGCGTCTGCTGCTACGCTGGGGGATGATGGTCCCCATAACCCGCTCCCCCCCCCTGAATCTGCGCTTCCTTCGTCGGTTATCTTTGATATACAGGCAGGGTGTCAGGTAGTGAGTGGATAATCCGGGGCATGCTGATAGGGAGCAATTAGGAATGTCTAAAAAAGATAAATTAGGTTTAGTTACAGTTAACCCTCCCTCAATTTTTCGGTCGTGGTAACAACTCTATGTAAGTTTTTTATAACTTATTCTATTGTTTCTTGTAGTTGAATACATATATGTTATCAGATATTTATTTCCATTTTTGAGTAACTACTGTGTATTAATTTAAAATAAATCGCAAACTTTATTTTTGTATTTTTGTCTGAACTTTCATAGTCAAAATATCTCGAAAACGGTGGCACTTTTACTAAACCTATTTACCTTTTTTAGACTTTCCTCGTGCCCCCCATCAGCACGTGACAGCTTATCCATTCACTACCTAACACCCTGTATATGTTTTACAAAAACTTAATTTTCAGACCCGTCATTACACATGCTGATGCCTGGTGACCACAGTGACGTCATCCTGACGCTGTTAGAGAACATGGTGATGACGCAAGGCCAGCCGTTCACAATCCGAGAGAACAACGTGACGGTGGCCACCGGGATAGTCACCGAAACCCTAAAGTCCGTCGACGTGCCCAAGGGGAAGCTGGGAAACTGTGAACTGTCACTGAACTGGGGTGAATCGTGCTGATGTGGGTTTTTTATAGTGTTAAGTCGGCTTCGATAGAAATGGCCAATGCTGTAAATACTTGTGGTAGCATTTGACACATAACCACTGAAAGAATAATAGTACTAACGTACAGAAACTTCTCTTTTCGCGATTAAACGAATTTTAACTTTATTGACAGGCTCAAAAAGTTCCTATCACTTCATACAGATTTGCCAGGCGGCTCGCGTCCACTACACACACGTCACAACCACTGCACCACATCATCCACTTTATGGAGGAAGTGGAAAAAGCGATGGAATAAGTGCGAAGGAGGGATAAATACATAAAAGACCCGACTGCGTCAAAGCGTATCCGAAAGGACCCCTAGTAGACAAGATAGGTCGCCCGTTACTGATTTTAAAATCCGAGTCAAAATATCTTTATTTAGATTAGCCTAACATTGCACTGTTGACTGAATCGTCTATGCAAGTTCACTGTGATGTTTGTAAATAGTGTAAGTAGATGTTATTAAATTATTACCTACAGTACGCTGATATTATTTCTCTCTACTTTATTCTCAATTCTGATTCCCAACTGTTTCCTTGTCCTAGTTTATCATCCTTCCATCCCAAGCGCAACTCACACAAGGGCATGGCTGAATTCATTAGAAGTAATAAGACCACAGACAAATAAGAGACTTCAAGCTTAAAACAACCCTCTCTGTGTTTCGTCTTAGGTAAAAAAAAAATAGCAGCAGTAGCCCGCCTTTTACCCACATCAATTTTTTCAAAGGCCATGCTCGCCGTTTATTCACTTCTTCGCTCGCCAATGACATAGGAACAGGAAAATAAAACTTCACAAAACATTTTATTCATTATATATTTTTTGTCAGAAGGTAATTAATACAGTGCCAAAACAGTAACAAAATATTAGTAAGAAAAAAAGTCTGCATCTAGCATGAACTACTGAATATTCAGACAAACGATATACCCTAATCGGTTCAAAGTAGGACAACATTTAACACTTATAGTTTCACAACATTTGAACAAGACAATTGGCGTAGTAGAACTATCTTTATAAACTTGTGAACTATACTCAACATCGATACGCCTAAATGGATATTGTATTCGCTACAACGTTAGGGGTGGTGTGTACTCGGCTAACAATCATTTCAAAACAATTGTACAATTTTTTGTCAATAATTATCATGGAAAATGGCACCAAGAAATAAGTAAAGTCCACGTTCTATAAAACTATACATAATAAAACTCAAATTTAGCCGTCGAACACAAAAAGACTAATTAACACATTTTATTGTTGCTTCCCACATGCCACCGAAATGGGGCGCATTTGGGGGTTGCAAGACCGTCGCATATCAAAATGACTAAAATTGACGTGCTAATAAATTAAAGAGCTAATTTATTTGTAATTTCCAGGTCAAAGAAACCTCGTACACAACCAACCACCACTATAATACTGCGGAGCAGTCACTGTCCTTTACAATACCGATACTGCTCATAATCAGTCTGAGTCCGCCAAACCGCGTATTTCTAAACATTAATCACAAATATACTTGTATACATGGATCTAACACGTAGAGACAGGAGATTTGTCAAAATAATTTAACCTTTAACCATCCTATGTAAAATGCTATGTACTGTCAGCGTAGTGAAGTGAGCTACACTTAAATTACAATATCCCTTGGTCCAATGCGACAGCTAAGTTGGCATCTTATGAAATACTATTTTAGCTTCGTTAACATATTTTTTTTAGATTTTCGAAAACATTTTTTACCCTTTCGATAGCGCACGTCTATGTTACTCCACTAATTCAATGTACAAGCTATGTGGTGAACTAAATAAAAACCCAGTGTGGTGTTGCTATTATAAAAATATAAAATTTTAAAAAGTATTGAATTTAGCAGAGCAGGGTTCGTTCGTTCGTTGGGTTGGACATGACTTCACGGTTCTCTAATACTCGGACACCTACCCGACATACGTCTAATACCAGTTATATCAAGAATAATCAAAGTCACCAAGAACTGGACAAGTGCTCAAAGATACCTTAACACAGTCATTCTTTCCAGTAACGTTGTTTTTCCATACATCTAACGGCGACTTCAGTAGCTTCTCGCAACTAGCCGTCTGTCGGACAGATGTTTCACCCCTGAGAAGCAATATACATAGTAATACGGAGTTGCCGTTTGAGACAAAACCTTGTTCAATTGGAAACTTGGACCCGTTCATGAAACGTACGTAACTTGTAATAGAAACCTTGTACCATTTGATAAGTAGGCCCATAGCTTACGTGGGAGTTGTATTAGAGGACCCAGCCACGATGTTTATTTCTCATACATTATTCTATACTAGATGTGCGCCATCAAATACATATAGCACACCCGATACACTCGCGATACCAATACGGAATTAAGATTTAATAAGCTCATGAAATTCGATATCCACCACAGACAGTATATTTTGTATTATTCTTTAAGTATCTTAAAAACATCTAGTTCAACTAGCGGACAGATCCAAAGTTTACATGAGATAGGACTAGCGATTTATAAATTTAATATTCCACTCTATGTTTAAACGATTACAAACACTGTTCGCCTACAAAGCCTTGCAAAAAACAACAAAATAAAATTATAACAAGAAACAATGATAAAAAAATCAGTATGCTGTCGCTGTTAAGAATAAATGGGCGTTGAATAGTGGCAGTGTACGAAAATGCGATGGTATCCAAACAATAACGAGAATATAGTCGTCGAGAACAAATTAAACGTCAACAGAAACATTTCAATCTAGTTTAAAATGAAATCATAATAATTTATACAAAAACAATCGGTCTAAATCTGGCCAACAAGTCCCATGCCAACTAATAAAAATTATAAATTTATAATATGTCAACAACATATATTATAGAATGTCTTCTGATTTACAAAACCATATCACTGAGAATCCACTTCAACGATGAACCTGTTTCGCCATTTTGATCCAACTTTAGTGGATCTTAGCAACTATATTGTCAGTTTGATATATTTTCATTCGAGTCGTTGGTCTGGCTAAACAGGTTGTCAACATTATCGATAGATACATTGCACAAAACTGACTGTAGATGGCATAGCGGCCATTTTATTTTTAGATCTCATTTGATGACTTGCGGCAGCCTTAAAGCACTAGGGCGATTTACATTGACACAATAAAGGCATGAAAAGCTAGATGACACTATAGTTGTATAGTATTCAGAATTCTTTTAACAGCAACTATCATGGTATAATTTGAAGTAAAGTAATACCAACCAACAGAGTAATTTCAACAATAAGATAGGGTACAAAATTATATTCGTAAAATGCTGCATAACTCGCTTAAATAATTTTGATATCATTATTGTTAAAATTGGTTAAGACAAATCCTTAGCCAATACCAGTTCTCGCCAGTGTCATCTAGCGGAGTTTAATTTAAAATATTTGATTCTGGAACTAAACCAATGAATTAGTATGAACTGAACATAAACCGCCCCGATCTCGCAAGATCTGAAGATCACACATCTGCTGTAACGTAGATTTCAACACTGTCACATATCATTTTTAACTTAAAAAGAGATAAACATAAAAATACATTGGTGTCGACGACCGTAGTTAGCACCACAATTAAAACTAACGATTACGTCCTACTGATGCGCTAGCACGTTTCATAAGAGGTAAGATACAAGCACCCGTCTTTGTCTCTTCTACCGTTCTAGAAAAGTGTGAGAGACGGATGCTGGTCTCACGCCAACGCCTCGAAAAGAGATGAGAAACAAAATGGGCTCTCTCGATCGCAATCTGCACTTACCGAGTACTGTGTAAAAATTAATTCACCAACACTTACGCCTACAAAAATATTTTAAATATTAGAAATTCTCACTTACACGTTAAGAGGAACTGGCAAAATAAATCCTGTATTACCCATTTTTTTTTAAATTTACTCACAATTAAATACAAAAACCAGATTTGGTCCTCACATATAAAAATCCATGATGCCGTTCCTTAAAATTGGACAGAACTCACTGTACGCGAACTATCGAGTAGCAAAAATATTAGTACATACACTATCCACGCTTAAACAATGGCTCAAAATATATCAAATCCACTAAATACCCAATAGAAAAACGTGCCCCGCGAAACGTCGTAGAAGCGTCAACTTAAACTAGGCGTAACATTAAAATCCGGTGGTCCTTTCGCACCTCTATATTATCTTGACACCGCAGTACCCCAATACACTCCTCTCTCAGAAAAGTTAAAAATGGAAGTTGAACTTTTGAATACTCTCTCTACTAAACTTATGATGCCATGAAATCTAATTCTGCGTGTCAACACGTTTAGCGGTGTCGGAATAGACCACCGTTACATTATTGTCCACTCATTCCACTATAAACACTAACTTCTGCAACTAATACGAAACATCCCGATCCCCTACATTCTTAGTATCAAAAAACAGTGATTAAATTTATAGAGAATAGAGTATTTTGTGCAGGATGCGCCAACGTCTTGGTTCATAAGAACGCTTCGAACAATATTGAGTCAGGACCAAACGCGTAACTGCACTATGGAAAACAAAAAGGAACCAATTCGTACCGTTATTGATGTGTCACATTAAAACTGTCACACAACGGAACTTGTGTTACGATGTCAGTGTTACCCGCATAAAATTTAAACAAAAGGTTCGCGTTGTGTGGCAATGCCAGTGTCACACGTTGTAAACACAATTTAGTGGCAGAGAAAATAACGGAATGAATTCGTTCCGTTTTGATTTCCACTGCGACGCAAACTCTAGTCCTGACCGTCTTAAAGTATTTGCAAGGACTGACACCGATATAACTATGCTAGTATTTACCATTTTTTCCTAAAGGCCCAGGCCATATAAATCAACTATAGTACTAACAAGCTTTAGTACCATCGACCTAAACTACCTGGCTACACAACTAGCATCGTTTAAAATAGTTTAAAAAGAACGTTACACGTTGCAGGTTCTAAACAGTGAGTAATGCTTTCTACCAACTTTATTATAAATATTCATTCATAGATTATTATCAAATTCGATAAAGCTCTAATATTGATCCACATTCACATTCTCCGCTCGAGAGACAAGCACAGTATTAACGAGGGATTGTACGCTGAACGAAAGTTTAAATGAGTTTTTACTGACTTTTTTAAATCGAATATGAGGGGGTCAAAGTTGGCTCCAAATGGTTCGTGTAATATTACACACGGTGCTGCTCGCCAGTTCTGTTTTTGAACTTGGCTTGACACGCTACCGCGCGTCTAGATCAGACAATGTTATAAGACATTAATTATTACAAATTGAACCACTTACTGAAGTCAACAACACTGCTGATTGATTCCTACAGCTGCTGTAATAATTATTAGAAATTTTAAAAATTACACCGCCTAGCAGTTGCTATTAATACTGGCTTAAAAACGTCAACGAGAAAGTGGAGTTTAATTACCGTTAATCAACAATGTATGTTTATTTAAACGGTAATTAAAATAAAAAAAGTCAGTAAGACCCTTATACTTGCATCGCGAAGCTTTAACGGGAATAATTACCCTTTCTATTAATTCTATTCTAACAAAAACTAGCGGAACCCTAGCGTAGCGTCTTATTTTGTACATTCAGGATTTAGTGAAACGATTTCGAAGGATATTGTTCTTTACTTAGATATAAAGCTCCTGGGTGTTATTTTTATATCGCAATTAAAAGCGCAGCGGCATTTTATAACATACCTACAGGTTTTTTTTCGATTTTTTTGCCATTTTATTAACTGCGAGTGTGTTGAGTGACTTGTTGTTTGCATCGTCGACATTAAATTTTGTTACACAACGGTTATCTGAGGAGTGAATTATCGGTACGTGAAAACGGAAACAATTTGAAAACACCAGCCGTGCAATTTGTCGTTGCTCACACAACAATAATTTTAAACCCAGTGATTTCAGAGCTCGAGCAAAGCTCCGTATAAACTCATGGTCTAGCTAGCGGTATAAACAAAAATCTCTCTGACTAATAAATTAACTAAAATAACCAACAACCACTATAAAATCACCCATGCAATTACAAAACTAAGTTATCTAGCGTTCTTAGGTTATATTATGACCTTAGTACCATGCTCGTTAAAGTCATAGAAAATGTTGCCTCTTTGTTAGAAAAGTGAGTAAATACTTAACAATTAAATGACGCCATAACACATCTTATTAGTTTTCTAATAACAATCAGGTTAGCTGTGCAATGCATTTGTGATTGACGTTAAACAAAATTGATTACATTCCTTTCATACATTGCAAACGTCGGACAAATGCGTTGCACAATGCCCCTCGCCAGTGGGACAGGTACTAAACATAATTACAAACATGGTACCGATTTTACGTTACACATAGAAAATTACACCAAACTATTGCACGTACAAAACTGATGCATAATTCCGGTACCGTTACACATAGGGAAATTACCGTTATCATAGCAAATAAACAGAGGTAAACGGATACTATTCAAGTATGTGTTACCGGTTCCTCAAGATAACGGAATATCAAACAATGACGTCACAATATTTAAGCATAGTACATACACCGGATTATCGTGCCGTTTTAATTATTAATGGATACATTTGAAACTGGCTCGTATTTAATAATCTAAGGGCACACCAGTTAACACATCGGAAGGACCGTGTACCGGTTTACACTTACACCTTTACAGAAATATTACTTAACACATTTAGCCACAAGCTTTTCAACTTTTAAGTACTGCGTAGTTTTGGTATTTTAGAATTATCTCCATTACACTATAGGACTAAAAGGACAATATTTCTTTAGAATTATAATTAGGTTATATCACACAATATTCTTACAAAGATATGCTGTTTTAAGCGTTGGTCAATAGAAATTCTGAAATCATGTTTTATATGATAAGTATTTTATTATATTTAATAGCGTTTTTTTATTTATTTTTAGAACTTAATTTTAAAAAATGAAGAGCTGAAGCGGTAGGTAAAACTTCGGGGGAAAGCTTATGTTCTATATGAAAATTCAATATGTATGGACGGAAGGAACGATTATTTGAGCTAACACAAATTCTGGCTCTGAGGGCCCTGTATTTTTGCCGATTGGAGCGTTGCCTAACACTACACCGTCTCACAGCCATTACACTTTAAAGCTGACACGCTTCCGCATATCGGTTGTAGGCCAAATTGGTAAGAACATTGGTAAGCAATAGCGTATAGAAATATGGTTGACAGAGCTTATTGTATTGAAATAAACAGCTCCCACACCACACGTATTTGACAATTTCAACGCCAAGAACGACTTAAAGCGTCGTGACTACCATGTCACCGATCCATATAATCATCCGACTACATGATACAACTGCGACAAACGTGCATACACTTAAGGTTCAAGTTCGCGTTTGACATGACAACGTGGCGCGTCAGTGACAACTTGTCTATGCATCGTTAGCGTTGAAAAGGTTAAAGTCGAGTTATCATCAAGTCATGATCACAGACTGGTCCGGAACAGGTCGAGCAATAACTCCACTTTAAATACGTGAATGATCCGTGCATATGAATGGCCGAATCTCACGGTAGTTATCTTCTTTTATTCCTCAATAGAAACGTGCGTAAATCATAAATTGCCAATTTTTTTTTTAACATAAAATTAAACTTCCATACGCTATTCTTTACTTCTTCTTAAATAACGCGAGGCGTCTAATGAAAAAAGGAAGTAGGAATAGGTAGACTCTAAATCGCTATTTTTTATAAATCTCCCTAACGTTCTACTTGTATTTGGTCTAAGCATCAGAATCGACCAGACCTCATTGTGGACTAATGTTTCTCAAACTACCCACAAAACATCAACTTTCTAAAAGCGAAAACGTTATTCGGCCGCGCGGGCAGACTTACCGCCCGCATCTACCATCAAGCTACCTAACATCAAGTTTCCACGTCTAAATTGCAACGCCCCAATCTTACCGATCTAATTTAAAAGAAGCTAGTTGTGGCACTTTTTAAGTGTCACAAAGTCCAAAGGGTGGACTTTATTCCACTTTGTTATCGGTTGAGTTTTCAACACATCTTGGGACTCTGTGCCTTTGGAATTGGATCGTCCGTTAAAGCAACGCTGCTAAAATGAGACAGTTTTTTATTGTATACTTTCTGTCAGGATATCTCAATATAGATAATCAGACCAGAGTTAAGGAAATACGCAGAATACACGGACGATTTACCCTATTTTAATTTAATTTAACTACAAGCACGAATTCATAGCCGCCGTAGTTTAGTGCTAAATTATAATTCATTGTAACAATATTAAGTCAATAAATTCATCTGAGTCAAACCAATAGTAAATAAATATGGAGTAAATAAACAACAGAGTAGATTTAACAACTTTACTAGAGCGATGTGACATTACACACAAAGAAAGGAAAATGATGCGGATGTTGTGCAGATCGCGATAGAAAACTATGGGGGTTTGGTACTTTCGCTGATTAGCTAAAATGAATTATTCTTTCGGTCACTCGTTTCAGTGGAGTAAGTTTTGACTTTCAAGCGTTCGACATTCACCAGCTGTGCGCCAATCACTGCCGGCTAAAATAGATGCTCGCGTATTTGATTGGCCCACGGCTGGCGTAAGTCGCCGCAGGTCTTTTTGATGAGTGAATTGGCGATGCCACTGCTGATAAGTGTGATTTGGACTAGTTTTACTAAGTACCTTTTGCAAAAACTCGACATCCTCATCCGCTGATATGAGCCTCATAATATCTGCATCCACAACATCACAGCAGGTGTGTGCAAAATAAGGCCTGCCAGCTTGCCAATGCCTTATAAGACACGGCCTTCAAAGACAAATCGAACTTTGCAAGGCCTGATAAAGGTTTATGGCCCAGGCAATTGAGATTGATTCCGGGCATTTAACTATTCGTATATAACCTTTTATTTCTCGTCTCAGTCGAGTCGTACACAGATATTGCCACTGCCTTTATTTTATGTATAATATAAGTGATTATTTTCAACACTGTTTTGTTGTATGTCACATCGCCTTAGTACAGGCAAGACCTAACATGCAGAATCAACAGAAAATATATCTATTCCGCTAATTAGATATCTAGAATTGATTTAAAAAATAAATACACTATATTTTTAAAATAATTTTGGTCAGGAACGGGCTAAGCGTCTAGAGAGATGGTTACAGTAATAATGACAGTATTTTGTCTCATCTTACAAAAGAAATAAACGCAAATATTAAGCTAAATTCTCTATATTTTATTTCGTTTTGTTTGTCAGCCACCATTTTGAATGGTCCGCGATACGATGCTGACTCCAACGGTCATCTAATTGTAAAAAGACAGAGATTAACGCTCTTAGTAAATATTTAATGGATGTTAACTTGGGTTCCTTTAAACTTACAAGTGCAATGTAGCTAAATCAGTCAAAGTGGAGGGCAGAAACAGACTTAATTGGTGGTGTACTGAATATTAAAATGCATGAAAAGAAGAATGATTGTGAAAGACACAGAAGTGTTTAAGGATAAGAGGTAATAAAGAGTTTTATCATAAGTGCTTCATTACATTTTGTACTTACAAAAAAACGGTAAAATAACGGTAAACGGTAACGGTAATATTTAATTAAATCAGGCAATAAAATCAATCTTCTTTCTGTCGAAAACCACGGATGCGAAAGACCTGATTTTCTTCTTTCGAACCATATGATTGGATTTGTTTACCTTTTCTAGTACCAAACGGTATATTGACGTTTTTCTACTCAAAATACATCTTTCTCTTAGTTACAATTGGGACATATTGCGGCAAAACGTTTTTATCAATTCTAGTAATTTTTATTTGATGAGCTCAATTCTAAACAATAAATAAAAAAATGCGGAGTTGAGCTAAAAATTAGTGTCAATATTACTGTATTACCAATACTGAGGTAAATAGTTACATATATGGCAACAATGAAAATAGACACCGAGTTTTATGAAGGAGTTTTAATACTACGCTTCACCGGCTGTTTAGTAGCGGTGTGGAAGGGGTGATTGTTAAACCTACAACAGTTAAAATATTGTTAAGACATAACTAATTGGCATTGGTCTTAAAAAAACAATATTTTTTTTATATTTTTTTTTTCGTTAAATAGACGAATTTAAGATATCAATTTGAAGGAATTAGGTTTTAAGCGTGTTTTGAATTTTTTATCCTATTTATAAGTAACGCCTGAATCTATTAACTATTTATAAGTTACCGAAAAATTTTAGACAAATTTACTAAAGAAAAGAGCGTCAGGTCTGTCATCTGTCAGTGTCCTGTGTTAGTTAACTTTAAAATCTTACGCGTCATAATTATTTGGCGATAAAGTCAAACAAAGGTCAAACTTTATTTTGCAAAAAATATTAACAAATACAAATTATTTTTTTACCTGAATATCAGAAAACGGATTAATGTCCCTATTCCTCGAAATGGTTTTGGAATTAGAGGATATTGTAAAAAAATGAACAATGCCAATTATAGGTCAAGTCGAGAAGTCAGTCAATTGGGATTCGTCGAGTGATATGAGACTCGAGCATTACTCTCAGAATTTGGATGCGATTTTTTATATAGATACATTATTTATATTTATTGTTTGTGTATTTAAAACGGAATTTTAAGTGAAAAGCTAGAGTAGGCACCTAATCTTTTTTGTATAAATAAAATTGGTAAGCATCTAACATTTTAAAATTAGTAAATTAATAATTTAGAGTTTTATCCCTCCGACCCTCTATTCCAGTGACATAATTGTCAACCTTTTACATAATAAAGTTGATAACTGTGTCACATTATCACAAGTGTCACTTTTAAGTGCCCCTCCCACACCACACTTCACGTTCCGGTCAAGTATATAACAATTAGCTAAATAATTCATTGTGCTAATATTGGACAAGTCTATTTACTAAGACTAAGTGCGAATTGATTGTACTAATTCATTTATAAATATAAACCAACTGGAAGCTACGTATGGGGTTTTGACTGATACGGACTGCCAAAATAATTTATTAATCAAAGTACCTTTGAACAATTTTCGTTTCGTATAATTCTATTTTATAACAAATAGTGACACTTTATAACGGTAAAACCTAAATAAAGCATTGGAATTTAAATTTTTATTGTCACTATGCAAAGTAAATATTTGAAAAAAAAGTCGAACAATGTCTGCCCTTTTAAACCAAATATGTAATTTGATTAGTAAAAATTAAAGTCTACATTCCAACACTTTGTTCTAAGGTGAAGTGAGGTTAGTCTGCGGCAGTCTTAGGTTAAAAAAAATACTAAGTATTTCGTGCAAAAAATAGTTAGTAAAAAATCACAATGAGATACTAGCTAGTTTATCGATTGAAATGCAAACTTATAACTAGAAGAACAGTTTGTTGGTTCACAAAAAATTGTTAAAAAAGTACTTTTTTTAAATTTAATGGCAGTCCGCTACGAGTTTAAATCGTATCTCCAATGCTTTGAAAATTCCTCTACCACATTAAACTAACCTTAAATCATCTACAATTTCGAAACTCTCCTACTCAAAGCGTCCAAATCGAAATGCAACAGTAAAAAAAACATAATAAAAGCAAACTAGAATCTATTAGAAAATTCAATGTCTTATTTTTATATTCGTCGAGGCTTAAAGTATTGCATGCACACTTTAATAGAGAAGGCACTACCTCCAATGAATACTAAATCAACGTGTAGCCATATCATCAATTCATTTCATGTGAGCGTTAGTCAATTAGACCTTAATTAAAGCGATAATTTAAATATAGGATTTACTGTAACTGAAAATACGTTAAGCATCAATTCGGCTTGACAAGCTAGTTAATAGAAAACAGCAAATTATTCAATTTGCATTATTTAAATTTTCAGCCAGTCCTGTCAACCGTTAGACGTATTTTTCAACTTAAAACTAACACGAACGAAAAGTTGGAAGTATTTTCTAACACTAAAACAATTTTGGTGTCAACCCGCCATCCGGTATGGCAGTATAGAGAAGTATTTGTGCACCTGCGTCGTAGGAAGATATTAACTACTGTAGGTATTAAAAAATTAAAGCGTTTATGTTTCAGTATGTATGCGGATATTTCATCAAATCCTTCGTATAACAGATTATCAGAGCAAATTGACTACAAAAATTCAACTAATCTAAGTAAACGTGAGGAACTAACTATTAAAAACCATCTTACTACATTTTGGCCGTATGAAATTACAAAGAACACAATACGAAATTGCGCTGCGGACGGGACACGACGTTCCCGTACAGCACAAGTTAAAATTAAGAATTGACGAAAATTATCCCACCCATCTATCCAAGCGATCTATACCAAACCGCAGGTATATTTCCGTATACCCATTAACTATGCCTAAAAACTACACACCATAATAAATCAAATAAAGTGACCCAAGGTTATTGCGACTATGGGGTTATTATAACTAAAGTAATCATGCGTCTCACAGCTCTATGTCCAAAGAAACTATATTTATGTATGTTGACATTAGTAAGGGTCACGGAAAGAACGTCTAGTCACTTTCTTTATAAGGAGTTTTAATCTTAAAACGTAGTTCGCGAACTCTACTAGAGATTATGTCATTTTCAAAAAAAGTAACCACACACGTTTATCTTCCGATGACAGGCGTCACTCTCCACAAAAATAATGACTAGAGGGAAGATTAATCCATTAGTTACACTAACCCCACAGTCACACTAAAAATTAAGCTTATTCATCTTCTAGTCATAATTTTAGTCAGAAGTGATGTCTTTTAGCGGAACGATAAACTAAAGTTAATAGTTTATGGTCTTTTTACACAAAAAGCTGTGAGACGGCTAACGCATTAGTTACAGTAACCCCATAGTTACAACAACCCCGGGTCACCCACGTTAAATAAATATAAAGTGGTACACTTACACCCTAATAGTTTATAACTTCATATTATATGTTTTGCACGAAACGTGATATATTAAAATAGTGTCAACTACTTATTAAAGTTAGAAACATCACATTTTTATTAAGGGTTTCTTTTCAGGTTGGTGTGAGCGAAAATTAGATACGCTCGTCTATTCGTTCACGGTCCATCAGCCTTCGGAAGCGAAGACTAGACTTTTGAGTGCGATTTTTAAATCTCACCGGGTGACTAAAGCTTTAGTCACCTGGTGAAATTCAAAAATTGCATTTGAGTCTCACCGGATAAATAAAGCTCAGCAAAATAGCCGTTTTTCGTAGAATTGCGGCCATTTTGGTAAGCTCTGGTCACCTGATGAGATTCAAAAATTGCACCCATGGTCTAGAAGTAAAAAATATTAATTGTTGTTCCCCGTTTTTTTTGCTTAAAAAGAGGCCAAAATTGAGCTGCCAAGTTATTATTAAACAATAAAATATAAGCCTTTGAGACCATTAAAATATTAGTATCTTAAAGTTGATAATCTCTTTTTTCGTTTGTATGTTTCAATGATTGAACCTAACCCGTCTAAGTTTCGCTCACACCAAACAAAACGTTTGGCAAGTATTCGAATTAGCCAATCTTCGTCCATATTACAATAAACATAGAGATTATAATACTTAAAACCCCAGCCAAGCACGATTATTATTTAGTTCACTAATTATTGAGAATACTTATAAAAACTTTAATTGAAGTATAATGATAATAAATGCCAACGCAGAGCGAAATATCGAGTTTGGACTCCGAAGACACGTTACATTTTATCCCACAAATGTTGGTACTAAACGGGAACCGAACCGGCTACTGACGGCACAGTAAACAGGATTCTAACGGGACCAATAAATCGATGGTATGATTGTGTGTATACAATTAGTATTGGAGCTTAAAACAGCTGCACTCGTGGTCGAATTCACAAAAAGTATTTAAGTATTTGAAGTCTTATAGTTACATCTCGTCTTTTTAGTCTCTGTCACCCGACTGTCACATCGAGTAAAGTGACCAAGTGACAAAACTGAGAATAAATGTTACTTTACCCAAAAAGCAATTTGAGTGGCCTTTGTGAATACAGATTATTGTCATTGGTGATTCAGCAAGTACGAGCGAGAGGTTTGTTAAAAATAGTTAATTTTAGACCGAATTTAGTCACGAATTTTGAATGTTTTTATAAGTATTCTAAACAATATTGAACCGAGTTATATATAAGTATGCAAGGTAGGTTACCGGCATCAAACACTAACCTACACACATCTATTTGTAACATTATTTCATAACAATTAAATGTGGTCTCTGTTATACCTGTGTTAGTCTCGAACGCACTTTTTCTTAAATGCATTCATAAAAAAGTGCTATTCGCTCATATCTAAGTTAATAATTTATTGTTGATATGATTCCGGGATTGCCTCGAGCCCTTGTATTTTCTAGATAAAATACTTGCCTTATTTAATAAGAAGCGGATATGCTTACGGTAAATGGCGACCGATTTTCTTCTCGAGATGTACTTTTTTGGCAAACGGTATGTAAAAATGCTTTATAAAATCGTCTTTTTTTTATTACTTACTGCAATGTATTCGAAGCCAAACGAGGCATGTGTAAAAATATTTGGCTTTCTTAGAAATAGCGTTTTAAATGGACAAGCTTAAGCAAAATCGTTATTATGCGTTAAAAATATTACAAAATGCAAATAAAAAGTTTGGCTCCGCGAGTTGACGGTTTGTCAACATCGTTTTAAGCATGTAGTAAGTAAAGTGGCATTATAATTATTTTGTACGTATAAAAACAGGTCAGAAATACACTTGTTTTATATTAAGGAGTAAGGACGCAATAATATGCTTTGAGAAGTTCGAACTATGTCCGACAACATAGGAAGAATGGTATTAGAAAGTAAATAGAAATATCACCATGTCTTCCTATGAATAAAATTGGAGCTTATCGGAAACGATTTTAACAAGTCAAAACCAAGTAAGCAAATCATTTTTTCGGAAGCTTAAAAATTGGTCTAAAGGACTGTTCAGTTCAGGTAACTGACATCGTGTCATTATAATATAAATCGTACAGAAACTTTGATGACATCTAGACTTTCTTTCGTGTCGAGGAAACGTCAGATGAGTGCGTTAATATAATCCTTAAACCTTCATCGTCAAATGCGTAGGTAATACTTTTAAAACACAGATCATTTAAGAAGGCGATGTCATAACGACTACGTTAACCTAACAAATCAGCATAAGACATTGGCAAATTGATCTAAAATCACAAATTTCATTCGCTAATAAATTTCACTATCAATCAAACAATTTAATGCCAATTTCTGTTACAACCGGTCCAATCTATACGGGTCTTATAACATGTTAATATCCGCTTTGTAGCTATGTCGGCCATTTTGAATTAGCTCAGTAAAGAGACTCACTGAGCTCCAAGCGAGTAACAAGTGCTAGCAACCAACATATATAAATATACAAATATCCTAGCGCTTTAGGCCTCTTCAAAGAGATCTCGAAGAGGCTGGTCGACGTCACAGGTGACCGAAGCGCTGGCAGCTACCTCGCACAACGTATAAGCTTAACCATACAGAGAGGCAATGCTGCCAGTATCTTCGGTACTATGCCACGGGGGCCTTCTTTTTTTGATATATTTTAGTTATCATTTTAGTATTAATGTTTAGTTTTTATGTAGTTTGATTGTTTTATTATATCTATATTGTGGTTGTGAATAAATTGATTTACAAAATGTTTTGTTAAACTATTGCATCCAGTTGCAAAATACAATTTGCACTTTTCACCACCAAAGGTCTTGGATGCAACGGTGAAATCACGATTTGTCAAAATTTGAGGTGGAAAGGTTAGGGGTTACTTTTAAGCAAATAGCTGGCATACGTATGTCATACAAACCTGACACAAGCATGCAAGCATGTAACAAGTTGAATTATTTATCTGCCGTACATCTGCGCATCACATACGTGGATGATATTATTCGTGTCACATTAAACATAACGGAGCATCAACCGTCAGTGACAATGGTCAATACAGCTACAACAAACTGCATGTCACACAGGTTACTGCTCGTTTTGTGGCCTTAAAACTGTCAGACCCATATAAGTTGGACTCGTTCAAAGTGATTGTACTTCGTTCAATTAAAAATACTTGTTTTAGTTTATAGGCCCCGTGGCCAAGTAGTATGGGTGCCGGTTCTGCATGAACCGGTTGTCGTACCTCTGGTTCTTCTGATAGAAGTCCCGGCCTTGGTTCACTTTGTGACGGTAGTTTTGGGTTCGGCGTTGGTTCTTGTCCTTCTCCGCTGGCTTCGCTGTGGTGGGTTTGGTGGTACTCGCTTCGGGCTTAACGTCGGTTTTTGCTGTTGACGGTTCATTAGGTTTTTCCTGTGGATTCATTACTACAGATATAAAACTGATGTTTATTCTGCTTTGGTGTTTTGAAGAGAGAAAGGTTTAAATTGAGCGCTAAAAACGTTATGGTAACACTTTCAAATTTCGTTCTATGAATTTCGAACCATATCATTTCAGACAGTGAGTTCAACGTCAGTTTGACATGTACTACATTTAGGATTTGGGGCCTTATGAGGATAGAGTTAATAAGACGAAACGGTTATCACTAACCAATTTCAAAGAGTTAGCTTTATATTTGGGTTCCCCTTTTGTAAGGGATAGTCAAATGAATGGGGCATCGTTTGGAATGGGTAAGTACTTTCAATAGGTTATCATTTTTTAAAGCTTAACCCGTGGAATGGGTTATCCGGTCACTGGTTTGAATATAATAAATAATAATTAATAAATGTTTTAGGACAATTGACACCAATTGACCTAGCCCCAAATTAAGCAACTAAAGCTATGAGTTAAGGGTACAAGACAACGGATATAATAGATAAATATATGTATACTTGAATACAAATAACATATCAGACCCAGACCCAAACATTGGTATTCATTAAACATTTGCCCCAACCGGGAATCGAACCCGGAACCTCGAGCTATGTGATCGTCGAAGTCCCTGGCCATGGCTGTGTTCATGTGGTCTATGGAGCTACCCACCTCCTTCCCGTCAGCGGGTCCAGCGGCGGCCGGCGGCGACGGGCTGGCGGCCTCCGGAGGACACTTCGGCGACGCCGGCTGCTGCTGAGGGTGCTTCTCGCTCTGGAGGACGACAGTTAGTTTGTCAATGTGGACACTTTTTTTATGAAATAGGAAGGCAAACAAGCTAGTGGGTCACCTGATGGTAAGTGATCACCACCTCCTATAGACACCCGCAACAACATAAAGATTGCAGATGCGTTGCCAACCCAAAGGGCTAAGATGGAATACCTCTCGTGCCAGTAACTACACCGGCTGTCTTGCTCTCCACGCCGGAACACAACAGTGCAGTAGGACCTTTGCAAGGTCCGTCCGGATCGCTACCACCATCTTGCTCGCTAATCATGCCGCTAAGCAGCAGTACTTGCACTGTTGTGTTCCGGCGTGGAGAGCAAGACAGCCGGTGTAATTACTGGCACAAGAGGTATTCTATCTTACCCCTTTGGGTTGGCAACGCATCTGCAATCTCTTTGGTGTTGCGGGTGTCTATAGGCAGTGGTGATTACTTACCGTGAGGAGACCCAATTGCTTGTTTTCCTTCCTATTTCATTAAAAAAAAACAAGAAAGTAACTTGAAAAAGCTAGTTTAATTATGGTGGTAGCTCACCGCGGGCTGCGCGGGCGCGGCACGCGGCGCGAGCGCCACGGTGAGAGTCAGGTCGCACCACATGGCGCAGCGGGCGCGCCGCGCGCACAAACCCAGCTGTTTCACGGCTTCCGCCAGCTGCAGGATCGCTGAGGAACAGACACTACGATAACCATGGCTATCACGACTTCAACTGTCCTGGTACCAATCCGAAAATAAGCGCTGGTCATTGTGACATATTATGCTGAGATTGGTACCCATTGTCACGGAATAAATAAATAATAGTACTACAGTAGCCGGCGATAAACATTGCACATCGGTCTTTGGAAAGAGACTCGGCTAATTTCGGCTTCATAGAGCGTTGTTACACGCTACATATTTGACGTTCGTCAGTCGTTGTACAGCTCCAGTAGGGTACGGACGCATTTAGTTGAAAATTAATATAGAGTTGTTGAAACCCCCAAATTTAAATTGTGCGATGGCATCTTTCGAAAAAATCTTTTTTCTCATAATTACAAAATTATTTACAATGTTTGTAATTATTTTGCAACCGAAGCCGACAGATTTAAAAAATAAGGATGACAATATTCTTCAAGTTCAAGGTGACTTTTTCTAGTAGTTGCAATAACTCTCTATAGATATTCAAAGTTTGCATGTCATCGATGTGACGTAAACTAATTAAGTCCATAAAGTGCAGTATTTATTTGGTATGAAACATCACTGAATAAATACGATGATTGATGGACGATCGCCAGTGTTCGGAAATCTTCGTAAACAGCCAAATGTCTCTTTCCAAAGACCGATGTGTACTACTAGTGTACAGTAACTTCTCTTTTTCGACCACCATTAAACGAATTCCAACTTTATGATCAGGCTCAAAAAGTTTGAATTACTTCATAAACATTCGCCAGGCGGCATGCGTCAAAAGGAAGGCGCCGCCCGCGCCCGCCTTCCACCCGCAATGCCCTGGCGCACCGCTAGGGTTGGGCTGCTTACTGTAATACTATCACAACGCACGACACAGAGTGAGCGGGCGCGCGCGCGGCAAGCCGGCAACCTACTGCGATTAACCTATGCCATAGGTAATGCGACGAGCGCACCTACAGTGCGGAGTGGAACCCCCCTGCCATGGCCCGGGGCGGCAGCCGCCCCTAAAATAAAATACTCTGTCGTAATTTAATGGGGCGCCAAAAGCTAAATGGCCCGGGGCGCCAAATCTTTAATATAAATGTCAAAAAAATTATCACTGGTTCGGAAAAACCTCTGATGAGAAGATACCGGCAGAAAACTCAACGAGGTGTAATTTTTTAAATAAATCAAGATTACAGTGTTATTTTACATCTCAAATATTTAAATATTTTACAATTTAACACAGCAGGTGTACAATCTTTGGAGCCAGGGATCGGCAATACAAATCGGGATCATTTCCAAACATCCTTGTCCAAGATATAGTCATTGATTTTATAATAAGCCCGAGAAATTAATGTCTTTTTGACAATAGATCTAAATTTTGTATCATATAGTTCAGTTATGTTTTTAGGAATTTTGTTGTAAAATCTTACGCAATTTCCCATGAACGACTTATTGGTTTAAGCCAGTCTGTAAGTTGGAACTTTAAGCTTTCCTGTATTTCTAGTAGCCTTTGGCTTATCGACGTTGGTAGGGAAATTGCATATATTTTTCCTAACACGAGTGCGGTAAAGCACGCGTGACTCACGGTCGTTGCGGCCGTAGCGCGGTTGCGCTAGCTCGCGGCGGCGCGCGGCTTGCACGGCGCCCACTGCGCTGCGCCATGCCAGCATCGCGCTCTCCACCTCGCTGTGCGGCGCGCTGACAGCCAAACATACACTTTACTGCATATACTCGCCGAGATACAAGGTAATAGTAGTTTATGCGACTGCTATATAATGAGAGGCCTTAAAACCCGAGTGTGGTTTTATGAAGCGAGCGTCAGCGAGTTTCATAATAGGATCACACAAGTGTTTTAAGGCCTCTCATTACATAGCAGTTACGAGTTACATAAAAGCTAGTTGGCGGTGTCAAAAGAGGCTTAACTCAGCATTGCACTGCAGTGGTGGGTGGTAGGACCGCTACCACCATCTTGCTCGCTAATCCCGCCGCTAAGCAGCAGTGCTTGCACTGATGTGTTCCGGTGTGGAGAGCAAGACAGCCAGTGTAATTACTGGCACAAGAGGTATTCCATCTTAGCCCTCTGGGTTGGCAACGCTCCTGCAATCTTCTTGGTGTTGCGTGTCTATACGCGGTGGTGATCACTTACCATCAGGTGACTTGCTTGTTTGCCTTCCTACATCATATTTTTTTTTAAAAGCCTATACAGAAATGTACTCCAACATTGTACTCACATCTCGGACAGGTTCTTGACATCGTCCTTCCAGCTGGCAGGGTCAAAGGTGGCAGGGTCAACGCCCTCCCTGTCCCCGGCCACATTCTCCTGGCCGCGCCTCAGCACCGTGATCTTAGGGTCGTCCTTATTGGGCTTCTTGTTCTGCGCTACGCAAACGCTAGCCCGAAGAGTCTCCATCTTGCCCATGAGCGTTAAAACCTGAAAGGACGGGGGAAATCGAAGTCACAATCTATTTATTTTTAGATTAGCGCTCTTCATCATCATCATTTCAGCCGAACGACGTCCACTGCTGGACATAGTCCTCCCCCAAAGATCCCCACGACTTGCATCTAGCGGGTTCCCGCAACGATCACCAGGTCATCAATCTGCCTTAAGAATTTCTAGACTTAAGTAGCACTGCACACTGGGCGAGGCACATTGCTTCCAGAACAGACGGCCGATGGGGTCACAGAGTTCTCGGGTGGCGAACGCGGACCGGAAGACGCAGCGTGGGCAGACCCGCCACAAGATTAGGGTTACAGGAAGCATTTATGAATGTCACAAAATTTACCACCGGTTAGGAAAAACCTCTGGTGAGAAGATACCGGCAAGAAACTCAATGAAAGGAATGCCAGGGTTACTTTTTAAGGAGATATTAAATTTGGAAATGCCCCGGGTAGTTTTTACCCGATGGCTTGCAGTCCATGCTGGCAATGCACCTAGATTTTGGGTAAAAAAAGCACAGTGGTTATTTACCCAAAAGAAGCGTAGTTTTCGCCTCCTTCCCATCTCAAAACTAATGGACTAGCAGAAACTGGCATAGCTACTAGCTTATTACACCACAACCTGTCAACGTTAAATTACTAAAACTAATTGCATGCGTCCCACATGTTCACAGAGAGCTGGGCATCTTTTGCCACTAAGTGGGTGCCACTTGGCACAAAATAGCCGCCAGCGGCGTGGCAAGCCGTGGCAAAGACGACGGGACCATCTGGCCACGTTTTTAAATGACTGGCCAGAAATTGATACACATAGGGGCGGTCGGAAGCAGAGCCTGATTTACCCACAGGCTTATTAGGCTAAAGCCTAGGTCGCAAGGACTGAAGAGGTACTGGGTGGCAAGCGCCACTTATTTACAGATCATAAAGTCAAAGTCAAAGTCAAAGTCAAAATATTTTTTTCAGATTAGGCTTACAGGTAGCACTTATGAATGTCAAAAAATTTACCACCATATAAGGCAGGAGAGGTCGGGAGAGGGTGGGGGTTGTATGTTCATTTAGTCTAGGGCTATCAGAACAGAACTCTCAATCAGGCCCTGATCAGAAGTCCTAGGGAGGGACATTTGCTCAGCAGTGAGACTATTGTAGGCTAACAAAAAAATAACAAATTAGTTTGTTCAGCGACTCTTTCCGCTCCCGCTTCCGCTCCAACTCGGGTCAGGCGACTAGCGCTCAAGCCTACCTTGGTGTGTTCCCGCAGCATGTCCACCGTGAGCCTGTCGACCCTGGTGGGGCAGGGCGGCAGGCGCGGCACCGGGATGCTGTTGGACGACGAGACCGCTCGGCCCGGGTAGGCCAGCGCGAGCCGAGCCTCCGTCCGCTTCCGCTCGCGCTCCAGCTGCCGCCACTGCTCGTAGCACGCGTCTAAGCGAGCGTGAAGTATCCCCGACGATGTCGCTGCGCCTCTGAAGCGAGAGAAACCTTGCTTGAGCATTGAGAGCTGTACAGTAGGGGAAATATTCACGTACCACCTTAGAACCCTATCGCAATGACGCGACGCGTTAAACGCCAGCCTATGCTATACAAATGTCATGCGTATGTCTTTTCGACTAGGTTCTACGGTGGTACGTGTTTCAATTTCCTTGACTATACTTAAACGACAGTCGACCGAAGCCGATAAAATGTCGGCGGCTGATCGAAAAATTTGAGCAAAGTGGTGAAAACTGTCGTCAACGTAGATTGATCTCTTTTAATTGAAGTATTCGAAATCAGTCAACTGGGTAAGGAAATATGATCAGATGAAAATGCTCGTCATGAATTTTGTTTTAATCTATTTCTTTTATTAGTCTTGAGTTCGAAGTTCGAAATCTATAAATCTATCATCTATCTATAAATGCAATAGCATTTACCACTTTAAATAAGCAACTTACAGGTCACTTTTACTTTAAATTATAGCATGCTGTAATTAAATTATGGAAAGCAGTCAAACATTCAGTATTAACTTGATACACAATTTTTGACATAACAACAAAGAATTATCTTTGTCAAGCCTTTCTACAGTTCTCAGCGAAACTTTTAACTGACCTGATGTTCCTCATAGCGTAGAACGGCGCTAGAAGCGGCATGTCCATCATTGGCGAAGGCAACACTGGCGGCGGGACGGGTGGACTGGGCCCCAGCAACGCTCCTAAACCTGCAACGCAAAATTCAGAACATTCAATCATTTAGAATCCTCAAAAATGGGCCGAAAACAATAAAATTTTAGGCAATAGTGCATACCGAGATGCCAATGTAGGATACATACCGAGATTGAAAGGCGTATTCTCATGCAGGAAAGACACATCGACGTTCAACTGATTAGGAGGTGGTCGGTTCCTCATAAGCAGACTCATCTGGCGAGCTAACTCTTGCTGCCTCATCACAGCTTGTTGCGTGTTCTGACCCTCATAGTTACCCCTCTGCTCCATATTACCCTGAAAACTTTCCCTCGGCATCATCTGGTTCTGCCTTTGCATAAAATCGTTCTGATGGAACCCGTTGGGCTTGAAATTGGGTGGTGCGTTTTGAAAATCAAAATTAGGAGGTGGACGTTCGTTTACATGTTTCATCATCTCGTTCAAGTAGAAGTTGTTTTCTCCATTGAACTTTGGTGGTGGTTGAAAGTTTCTGTTGAACAACATTTTGTTTCTTTCATCCTGCATTTTGCTGAAGTCTTCGTTTTGGTAGTGGCCATTGTCCATTGGCATCTTGAAATCCCCCGGCATTTCTTGTGGCCGGTCTAGGGAAATGTTCAACTGGTTGAGATACGCGAGCAAATCGGCAGGATCTTGATTCTGTTCTTTAGCGAAATTGTCGAATTTGTTCGGGTATCTTTGGGGATAGTCGAAGTTATTGAAATTCCCGTCTAGGTTTAGGCTGTTTGGCCTGTTGAAGTTGTTGTTGAACATGTTCGTTTCTGGCAAAGAGTTCCTCTGATTTGGCTCAAAGAAATTGTAGTATTTATCGTCGTATTTGTTTGGGCTTGCGAACTGAGCGCCCCCGATCTCTTGAGCAGCTAGCCTGAGCAAGTTGAGTTGCTCTTGAGTAACTTCTGAGTCTCCCACAGGCTCCATGAGTAAATGATCATCGGGATAATTGAGAAAGCCGTTCCCGAAACCGTTTTGTGCATTGAAGTTGAACCCATTCTGATCGTTTTGAGTGTTATGGGTGTTTTGGGCATAGTTGTAAGGGTCTTGAAAGTTGTATGTAGGTGGTATGAATGAGGTCCCTGGGTCATGTTTAGGGTACTGACTGTTTGTTGACGCGTTTAGTGTTTTTTCCGGTGGTTGTATAGAGCTGCAAATGAAAAAATAAAATATTACTCCATGGAGTTTATTTTAAATTATTTTAAATCGAATGTCACTGTTTGGAGATCGGCGTAAGTAGGTATGCCCAAAACTAAATAAATGTTGTACTTATGTTTTAATTTTATACCAAATTTTTTTTAAAGTTTCTATTTAAAAATACTGGACCATTGTCATAATCGTATTTATAATTTCCAGAACCTTGAGAATTTAACAATATGACGCTGACTTTTTGAAATGCCGAAGTGGGATATATCCGCCACTTTAAGTTTAACGCCGAAGACAGATATACCCATCACTTTCGGTTCAACGCCAAAGGTGGATACATCTATCACTTTAAGTTCAACGCCAAACACGGATATATCTATCACTTTAGGTTTAACGCCAAAGACAGATATATATGCGTCAACGCGTAAAATTCAAAAGTGACTATATCTGACGTAGTGGAAAGGTTATAAACAAATACATGTTATAAACAAGCTTCACTTTACGACGTCTAGCTGCAATTATACAAACTGTCTTGGTCAATTTCTCAGACACAGAGTAAGACAACTGAACAATTACACCCACACATTGCTAAAAAGCTGCTTATTCAGAAGCTCTTTAAGTTTTAATGTTGAAGTAAATACACAATCTTAGAGTTTAACCAACAATATATTTAAGTAAACAGACAGACTAAGATTATACACACCTGCTCCCTTCTGAGGGTCCGGTCTCATCGAGGATCTTTGTAATGAGATCGCGGACCATTGAGTTTTCTTCCATAATGCGTTCCGACTGCAATTATCAAAATTAACACCATACAATCATTTAAGCAAAAACAATGCATTTACTCCTCTTCTTTTTAATTTTTAATTACGAGCTTTTACCCGCGGCTAAGTATGCAGAATTCATGCCTTTTATGGGAATTTTCAGGATAAAATTATCCTATATTTTGTTCCAGGATATGGTCTATCTGTTTGCCAAATTTAATCTAAATCGTCCAGCTATTCATGCATTTAATTAATAGAAAAACATATACTACTCAAAATAAGATAGGGCCCACTCGTCTTTCCTCACTAAAAAAATAATATAAAAATATGTATGTTCCAAAACATTTTTTTTATAGTAGGGTTTTATTAATTGTTTATACATTAAAATATTAAAATAAAATCCTACTTTCAAGACATTCATTAGTAGTTTTTTTTTTATGTTTGAATCTTACCGAGAAACGTCAAATGGGCCCAATTTTGTTTTGAGTAGTATACATTCAAATATCTAAGTATCCATATATCCAAATATCCAACTGTTTCTATGGGATCGTCCATTTATCACGTGAGGCTCGAAGGGGGGAAGGGGGTTCAGCAAAAATCATAAAATATCACAAGGGGGGAAGAGGATGTAGTGAGAAATCACGTGTATTTCTTATTTTGCTGAACACGCGATTTCTAAACCTAAAAGTGGCGTGTGAACGAATTTTTTTTTAGATACTTTGTACTAAAAAATAGACGTGATTTTGGGTAAGGAGGGGGGTTAATCTTAAACCTCACCATGTATCACCAGCGGGAAGGTGGGGGGTTAAAAAAATGCTAAGAAACATCACATGATCAACAAACGACCCCTATCTGTCTTAAATTCTTATTCAGACACCTCTTTTTAAACCACGCAACGGATTTTGCTACAGTCTTCACTGTCATTTAGATTTTTTTTATGGTATATAGGTTTTTATTTACATAACATAAAAATTGTACCCATGCACATCCTCCTCTCTCCTCGTTTTCATTTTCTGATGTTATCAGTTCAGTATGTGTAACATAAAACACATTTTCTTTCCTTACTGGAATGGTTTATAAACGCGCAATATAATTGAGCCAATGAAATTCAAAGTATCAACAAAGGATCCAGAGCTACCAACAACTGCATAAAACGTTTGTCTTACTAAACAAGTGAGGCATTGTTTAATTAAAATAACATAAGGTCAAAGAGTTATCGGTAAAGATCTTGTAGTAAATTAATATAAACACACAGACTTCCAGTCAGCCACCGCTAGACTATCCCCTGACCCTGATAACAAAGCTAAAGGTTGCGGGTTTAATTCCTGTGAGGGCAGACTACTGCAAATCAATTTTATTTTTAAACTGAGTCAAGAATATAAAATTATTTCTTCTAACCCCATATTGATTTATTAATAAGAATGTGGGATGTATCCTTTGAATTAATCCAAATATGAAAAAATCTTGAATTACACTTTTTTTTATGGAAGGCTAACAAGCAAGTGGGTCACCTGATGGTAAGTGATCACCACTGCCTATAGACACCCACAACACCAAAGAGATTGCAGATGCGTTGCCAACCCAGAGGACTAATGTGGAATACCTCTTGTGCCAGTAATCACATCACACATTGTTCACTGTCAGCGTCACATTAAATGACGCCTAAGTTATGTTTAAACTAGCATGTCTGCAACTTTGTTCATGTGGAATTTTAAATAAAACCTACAAGCATAGTGTAATTTTCTATAAAGGTGTTTTTTTTTATTGCATCAGCAATTTCAGATTTTCGTGACTACTTCCTACATACAAACAAATTTACCACTTTATAATTACTAATGAATGATATAGATGTACCTACATAATATGTAGTGTGTATCTATCAGAATAACATGTAGAACATTTTTTTTAAAGCAAGTGGTGTCTTTGGCATTGATTAGGATTACCTATATTATAATAAATATCCTAACCACATAGTTATTTTCAGGAGATTAAAGATCACTACAACAGGATTTTTTTTTATTATTACCAAACAAATGACATTTCTAGCACACATTAGCATATGAAACACTATATCTTTAACATCTGTGCCTCAATACCTTAACTTTGATCAAGGTAAAATGATCTCAAAGAAAGTACAACCTTAGCTCAGGTACAAGTATTATGAAATAAGCTCTCATGAGAATAATTCTCTAACAAATATAAACACCAGTGTTGAGTAATATGAGAGTAAAACCCACTATTATGTGTCGGATTATTGGCATTGCCCTGTTATTTTGTCCTCTAACGTACAAACTACATAATTCTAAAAATATTGTGTGCATTCTTTACTTGTCATCTTTCACCTCACGAACTACTGCGACATGTTACGGGACACAATTGTCACACCCCAGGCGAATATAGCACTATAACACTTGTAATTATCAACTTATTCGACCAAAACACGCATTTTATAACAAAAAACTAGTAGTTTTCCCGGATTGTGGGTCAGATTGACAGCTCAAATTGGACATGTAAAACACCCACGAAATGGTCACTTTACAATTCACATCACCACTTACCTGGTCTGTTTCATTTTCGACGGCTTTATACGCATTACTTATGTGACATAAATCACTGAAGGCCATTTAAATTAAAAATTATTTCTTGCCACGGCACATACGAGCTGCTAAGCCATTTTTTTCATTGACCTACATGTGTATAAATACGTACGTATTGCTCACTGAATAGTGTTGCTGTCACTCGGCCAACTTCGCGCGGAGACTTGTTTTGGTTCGTGTTATGCAGAAAAACGGGGATTTATCGCTTTAATTTAGTTTAAACCTATAATTTTACTATTTTACTTATGTTTAACAATTTTTTACAATATCATAAGCTCTGCAAAATTCCCGCGCTTTCAATGTTTATACTTTTACTAATATTTTTTTTATTTATGTCTAAAATTTAATCAATGGCCATTATTTTATTCCAATCAAAGATTTTTGCCACAAAACATCTTGTTAGAAAATTTATGGATCATAATGTTTATAATTTCTGTAAGTATTTTTAACAATAGGTTATTTGAAATTATAATAAACCAAAATCTCAAAGTTTATAAATCCTTATCATGGTAATTTTGTCTTTTGTCATGGCAACCCTTTTAAATAAGGGAGTTTTTTTATGCTACCAAAATTTGATTTTCTGCTCCCACATACTTTGTCTAATTTTCTAAAATAAAAACTACATACCTACATCTAAATAATTGGACACTGAAATTACGAATTCAATTTCAAAATATCACAATCCCAGCGCAAGTACTTGAGTACTGACAATAAAACACTTTAGACTTTTGAATATAGCGCCATCTGTACTAAAGCTTAAACAACTCTACGCTACAGAAACTTACTCTTACCTACGATAAGAAACTCATTAATAAGCACACTCCAAAATAGATGGCGCGGCTAACCTTTATGAAAGTTATACAAAGCGCAATACATTGGATGGTTATACTACTCTTTTACGCTATTCGTGCGTTTTTTCATCGCATTGCCTCCACAGCAACAACTGTAGGCCTTGTATAGAGGTACTTCAGGGTAATGGGGCCCCTATGACTATGATATGATAGAGCAGTATTTTGTTAACAGGCAAAAGGAATAAAGATAGGGTGCCACATGGATCGCGGAACCCTGGGCACTTGTCCAGTGTGCCTGATAAGACGGGCCTGTACGGTAGTACAGTTGCTATTACACATATAATAAAATAATCAATATGCATGGACTTCATTTATTCCAAAAATTAAAAGAACCCGTAGTACAGGTACCAAATTAAAAATTGACATGCATTCTCCTAGCTCTTTTTCCCGTTTCCTAAATTGGGGTACGTTTTGATCATACTTTCAGATTTGGCAGGTCAGGATATTACATTGGAGCGACTGTCATCTGACTTCTGCAATACCCCTGTCACTCGGGAAACCGGACCGACAGGATCATGTGGTTACACATTCATTTACCTGTGCAGGTTTCCTCACGATGTTTTACTTCTCCTAAACCTGGAAGTTTGTGAGTAACCTTTCACGCTAGGACAGCTTGACGGAACGGCTTATATCCTGGATTAAGGATACTTTTTATTAATTAAAAATGCATAGTTCCCGCGGGATAGCGATAAACGAATTCTACGAGAACGAAGTTGCGAGCAACAGCTAGTTGTTAAACAAATTTCATTGTTCATTGGTAGCTTAACTTAACCATGAAGGCCCACCAAACGACAGACAAACTCACTTCGCATTGTATAATTATTGGTGCATTTACCGTTCTTCGCCTAATCGGTTTATCTGCTGCACTCTCGTTGCGCACACACGAGTGCACCCGCAATAATTACAGAGCGCAGCGGAGTGTCAAATCCCTTTGTGCCGGCGAGTGACGCAGTGTGGCCAGTGTAACGCGCACTTCCCTTAATTGCTGGGTAGTTGTGCGGCGAGGATGCGAAATATTAATGCAGTACATAAATGGAGTGTCTCTAATAACATAAAAGATTAATGTAATAGAGGCTCTGCATAATTTTCAATCTGATATATCTTCTTTTACATATATTTATCTTTGTCTTTAGGTAGATAGATTCATTTATTAAAAATCACACTAAATTTAGAATGTCAAATATAAAATAAAAATATCTAGAAAATGCCACAATACAAATAAAAATATAAATACTAACTCACAAAAGGAGAAAATATCAATAAGCAAAAAAAAACAATAGGATACAAAATAATAATCCAAAACAATAACAAAAATTATAATAGCTTTACATAGTATTAAACAACTTCGCTATCCGTTCCCGTCTGTCCTCATCCTATATTTGGCCGCTTACTTGTAAAACACGCAATGGATTTTGATCCGGTTTTCACTGTTATTTAGAGATTTTTTACAGGTTTTTATGTCAGTACATTAGGTCCTAATTGTACCTGTACGAAGCCGGGGCGGGTAGCTTGTATAATATAAAACAAAGTCGCTATTCACGTCTGTCTGTCCGCAATTCTTCGGCCGTTTACTCTTTCTAAACCACACATTGCGGGTGGTAGGACCTTGTGCAAGGTCCTTCCGGATCGCTACCACCGTCTTGCTCGCTAATCCTGCCGCTAAGCAGCAGTGCTTGCACTGTTGTGTTCCGGCGTGGAGAGCAAGACAGCCGGTGCAATTACTGGCACAAGAGGTGTTCCATCTTAGCCCTCTGGGTTGGCAACGCATCTGCACTCTCTTTGTTGTTGCAGGTGTCTATAGGCGGTGGTGATCACTTACCATCAGGTGACCCGCTTGCTTGTTTGCCTTCCTATTTAATTAAAAAAAAAAAAAAAAAAAACACATTTTGATACATTTTTCACAGTCATTTAGAGATTTTTTAGGGTAGGTTAGATAGGTACTTTAAATCTTAACTTTATGCATGCGGAGCATGGGGCGGATCACTACTCATGTTGTTCTGTAGGAGGCTCCTATAGAACAACATGAGGTTCTGTCCCGATTGTGTTTAATTACATCTATTAGACTTCCCCTTCGAAGTGATCCTATAAGGGTTCTTTTTTTACTTTTGTAGTACGAAACCCTAAAAACAAATTAAAACTAAACCAAACCATAGACAGTCCCGCCAAAACAGACGTCATTTTCCCGCGCTGCAGCCGACGGCACCCCGTCGCGTTCATTGTCAATTTGTTCAATTTGGTACGGGTGCGTTCACGGTTTAAATAAACAATGCCACTGACGTCTCGTTAGTGTATTACCTGCTTAAATTGTTTGAAATATCAATACACTTTCTGAGGGCGAGACTCGCTAAATATGGTTTTAGGCAGTTAGGAGATTTTTTAAATTCTGAATATTTTTGTACGAATTTTTTTAGTAGTAATTTAGTAGTGCACATTGTAATCGTAATTAAAATGGTAAAAAATATAATTACTTATATTAAAGTCTCTGTAAAAAAGTAAGCATTGTATGTAAATTACCTGGATCATTCAACATAATATCTCCTAATTTGATTTAAGGACATTTTAGGGTTCATTCCATTTTTGGAGATATTTGACACCGCACAACAGTTGTATTCGTTTCGCCGAAAAACTATTCGCAGAAATAAGTGTAACGATTTCGACGCACAGAGCTAATTTTCTAACAGCAGCTCTGGGAAAGCGGATACCGACAATGTATCTATGTTAGGTTTAGGTGTAAGAACTTTATAAATCTTCCGGTATATGTGGTACGAAATAGGTTTTAATGACGTCACTAATCTGCGAAACTAATAGGTTCTGTTTTTCATGGAATAAAAAGGCGGACGAGCACGCAAGCCACCTGATGGGAAGCGATCACCGCTGCCCGTGGGAACCAGCTACATCAAGAGAATCGCTGATCCGTTGTCGGTCTTTAGACTATCCAACCCCCAACTCCCAGGATCTCTGGATTTCTCAGTCGCCGTACAAATATGCCCGGAAACTATATTTAATTTGTAATCACAGATAATATATTATATTATCTGTGATTACAAATTAATTAACAATCTTACATAATCATGCAAGTTTAGAAGCTTGTAATAATAAATAATATAATGTCTACATGACTCGTGCTCGTTGAAATAAACGATGAAACAATTAAATTAGGTCATATTTATTGCAACGAAACCGTTAACATTGTTTTAACTATTTAAATCATATCCAATATAAAATGCTAACAACATTACACTAACTAACGTACTAAATTATAAAACACAAAATTAGGTTAGTACTTATCTTTTTCGAGTATGATAAAATAATAACGTAATGTATGAGTATGGTCAGTTGCATCCTTAGGTTGCGTCTGAACTTCACATGAGTGTAAAATAATGAAGTTATTATTATAAATTATTACATGAAAACGGATCGCGCTTTTCTTTACCAACCATAAACAATCACCGAAACTTATCGAAAAAAAAACAAGAAAATTCGAAAATTCAAATAAAGAAATCGAACGCAATCGAATCAAGAGTCCGTCGGTCGTGAGTGAGAACGAGATGTCCACACGTGATCTTTGCCGCGAGGGAGCGGGACGACCATAGCGTTAATCCTATTGGCTTATACCGGGCGACGTTTGCCACGATTGGTCGTCGTGCTTTATTGAACTGTCACTGAGCGCGGTTAAGGGGGCGAGCGGTAATTCGGGGGCAAATGCCCCCCTAAAAGGGTCCTGGGGGAGGGTGGCGGGTGGAAAGCCGTTTCACAGAATGGAGTTTGGCGATTGACTTGTGGGTAGTTTTCAGGGTTCCTTTGAATTTAAAGGGTTTTTCGGAGTTTCGTTTGGGACTTATTTTGGCTTTGATAACGACTTATAAGATGAATTCTTATTAGTTGGCGTTTTTGCAATGAGGTTCATAGATCTATTTTCGTTAGCCAATAGAATGACTCGTAATGAAAGAAAAATTAAACCTGAGGCAAAAATATTGATAGAATTAAGCACGATAAGGGTTAACAAACAATTTTTTATTGAATCACTAATAATAAATATCCTATATTTTATAAGCCTTTTCAGGTGCACATTTCATGTCTAAAATTTGCCAAAACTTTTATAATTTACTACTAATGACGGTATTAACCTGAACTTAATATTATTGCTTAGGACATTTATTTCTAGTAAAGATATTTTTTAAACATTACTAAAATAATAATGCAAATTTCAAATTGGTATCATGTTAATTTTATTTGAAAGACATGATATTATTAACTAAAAATAATTATTGAACCGAATTAAAAAAAAGGAGGAGGTTCACTTCGTCGGGATCTTTTATAATACTTTCCCTTAATGTATGTTCCCCGATTACTCTAAGACGGCTGGACTTAATTAGAAAATCATTTTGATGCTACAGGTTTTTAGGAATTGTTCGCAAGTTTTAAAGACCCCATTAAAAAATGTCATCACATCACAGACAGCCATGACAAGCTGTAGGTCTGTGCAGTTTTTGACGCTTCTTGGCCATCATTTTGGCGACATAAGTTAATGAAGCGTGGTACGCCGTTGACGGTCCTCAGAAACGTTCTATAAAGTAAAAAAATCTTTATAAAACGAATAAGCGGAGTATAAAGTTAATCTTAAAGTTCTCCATTTTCAACCGTACACACCTATTTCGGTATCAAAAGTAAAGAAAAGAAAATGTAGAAATAACAATAACAATTCCTACTATTTTTTTCCACGGAACCATTTCAACGAATAAAATTCTATAACTGGCAACACTAAAATGTTGCCCGAATGTAATCGATAAAACGAAACTAAAACGAAAACTATCGGAAAAGGAGGCCGTTATTCATAAGTGCTACGCGTTTTGTTTCAGCGCTACGGCGTAACTTGCGTAGCGGTAAACCTCACTCGTAGAATTTTCGTAGCACGCGTAGCACTTTCCTTACCCATTTTCTTTGCGTTGGGTGGTTTTTTGATGAAAATACGGTGCTCTGACAAAAAAGGACTACCGTCTGGGTTACTGGTCGAGTATCTCCGTAAAACGGGACTGAGCCTGTCCCGCGCGGGACATTTCAATTTGGGCTAAAAAAAACGGGACGTCCCGCCAAAATCGGGACGTCTGGCAACGCTGATTATAGGTGACCTGGATTCCCGTTAGGGTACTTATTATTACGTAAAATGCATAATTCCCACGAGATAGCGATAAGCGAATTGTTCGCGGGCGCAGTGATAATTGTATTACAACCAACATGAAGGACCTCGTCTGCCACCATAATGGCATTGCGTTGTCAACTGTGTGTTAAAAATTCGGAGCTGGAGTGCGATTTTTGAATCTCACCAGGTGTCTAAAGCTCACCTAAATCGCCATTTTTTATAGAGAGTCGATCATTTTTGTGAGCTTTAGTCACCTGGTGAGATTCCAAAATTGTATCTCTGGCCCCGAAAATGTATGAAACTCTTAATAATTTTAGACTTTCATTGCCAGCTCTTATGAATCGACCTGTGCCTTGCTAGTCCGTATAATCAGTATCGTGTATTGCGGTCGTGCAAAACAGCTGTAGTTGTACGACATTTATATTTTTTGGTCCTATAACCCAGTATCCTCTACTTCGATAATGCAGACTTAAGTATATAGTGACATAAGACCTCCATTGACTAAATTATTATCGATTTGTCTTGATCTAAAGTTCGATCCCTTCCCATCGATATGAAAACCTAAGCAAATTTTTCTTTAAGGCCAAGGTATTTTTTTCATCCAGCCTTGTACATTCTTTCGGTGCTTATATAAACGCGGCATCATAAAATACCTAACGTCAGATGTCATTGCACGGGAACGTCTGTGATTGGCCGACGGGAGCGCGGGAAACGGTGACTTTTCCTCTCTGACGGGAAATTTCGCGGGAACCACGCCCTCGCGAATCTTATTGGCCGACGAATCAAATGTCATTGCTTTGCGTTATTTGTAATAGGTATTGAGTTAGGTACTTACTTGCCTACTAGTCCTACAACTGCCTTGCCTACAAGTCTGTATGATTTCAAATCCTAAACAGAATTAGAACATTTTCTGATTGGATTAATCAATTAATAAGTCACGCGGGCCTTATAAATAAAAACGAAAGTAGGTAGGAGTTTTATTGTACCTTCTCAGTAAACACTGCAATATTTCGATAAGTTCTACATAGGTAATATAAGAGTGTATCATTGATTATTTTGGTGAAATAGGTACGCAAATATACTTAAATAATCCCACAAAAAAGCTGCCTGCGTAGGTAACTATAATTCCCGAGAAATACGTAGGTACGCGACATCTTGATAAACTAGATTCAAATGTTTCAAAGAGTGCAATGTTCGTAAAGAATTTGAAAATGCAATTTAAGAAAAGTCTTTGTAAGTAGGTAAGTGTTAAAAGTAAGTGGAACAGTTCTTTAATGGCCCAGAATACAGATGGGTTGACTGTACCAAATTTTACGCCAAATAAATATTTTCACTCAACATTCAAAAGTATCTTAATTACTTGGGAAAAACGAACATCATTATTTTATGACTAAATTTTTTGTTAGTTTCGTTACCTGTCTACTAAATCACTTAAAAGTAACCGAGGCGCCGATTCAATTTCGCACACGGTCATTATTTTAAATGGCGGACAGCGTAATGCCACAAATTAAAGCTTAAAACGGGCGCTTAACAGCTGACCCAAAATCGAACCCCCCTTGTCTGGGGGATGCAGGCTACAGTCGAAAAGCAACGGGGCGGGGCCGCCACGCCTTCTGAAACCAGCCGGCGACGCGTCAAAAGTTCCCCGGCCGTGGCATAACGCGCGCGGCTCGTGCCAACGCCGAAAAAAATACAAACGTCAAAAGTGGACTGTCAGATTTTGGAGGGAAATTTCGGGTTTTTTATAGTGCACGATTAGACTTTTTAAGGTGGTCTTTTTAGAGTTTGTCTTGCTATTTTTTAAATAAACAAAAATTAGGTCGTGTTGTGTTAAATACAAATGCCTATTTTTGAACTGAAAGAAGGCCATTTTATTAACATGCTCGCCTTTTTTGTTATTCGTAAAATTCTTTAGTTTTAATTCCTAATTATTGTTTATTAAAATTCAACAGACGTTAAAATTGTTGCAGTTGGGTAAATAATGGTATTGAAATTGAATATTGTAATATTTTTTGAGTTTTGCTGTTTTCTCTGTCAATAATTCACATTATATTTAAATTCGTAAAATACCTGAGTAAATGGATGTTAAAATTGGGCCATTGTTATAAGTAGAGACATTTAAGTGTTGACAGAGTTTTAAATAATGTTAATGTAACAGTTGCGACACTGGGAACTGGCTTCCACAACGTTACTTACCCACTAAATAGTAAATACTATTTTAAAATCTAACTTCGCCTGGAATTCCGTTAGACCAAGGTTCGAAATGTCATAATCAGTTACTTACAGACTTTATGAAACCGGATTGTATGAACCATTTTGTAACTTTGGTATCTTTTTAGATGTCGTGGTATAATTGAGATGTTATAAACCTCCCTTCTGACCGCGGTACATAAAAGACTGTACCTGTGTCATAGGTTGACAAATAAGCCTATCGATTGTAATTAAGTTTATTTCATCAACAGTTTTGAATTAACATTAGAACAATAAGCCGATTTCCCAGTTATTTTTATACGACTTAATATGAAAGAACATTAAACTGAACAGTGCTACTGTGAAACGAGTAAAGTTCCTCATAAAAGACTTTTAAAAAATGGAAGTAGCTCAGACTCCACTCCCACTGACTCAGGAGCATCAAGACAACAGGATGACAGGTAATTAAAAAAAAACATTTTTTTTTTCTTGTCAGGATTCACAGTACAGTCGAACTATTTGAATCGTGACCCACAGTGAAATCCTTTTTTAACCGACTTCAAAAAAGGAGAAGGTTCTCAATTTGACTGTTTGGGTTCCGTACCGCAAAAAGAAAAAAATCTTATAGGATCAGTTTGACGTCCGTCTGTCTGTGTAACAAAACACGATATCTTTGCCAATTGTGAATCGATATGGCTATACTTGAATTTGGTTCCTCGATCGAAATATTCCACCTGAAGTCAGTTTTTAATTTCAAAAAGTTTGTCGTTTGTCACACTTTGACTTTGTTCGATAGGCATTGGAATGTCATTGGAATGAAAGGTTCTACAGTGAGACCCGATTTAAACAATTTAACAGTGCCTAGATGTACAACTTTGTCACTCTGCGGCTTCACTAACGAACGAGCAACTATGTCAGCTTCAAATTTAGGCTCAGCAGCTACATCAGTTTAGTAAAGGTTTCATTAGTCATTCATTACAAAACCGTTACGAAATTGTGATTAATTACTTGAGTCACAGTATTTTTCTATCCTTTAATTAGAAAGGAGATCAAATTATGCTAGAGTTTCAGACAATTTGACTGAAAACCAATTTATCATACATCCACGGCGGGGTAAAAATAAAATGTACAAAAAGTGTAAAAAAGCGAACAATAAAAAATAAAAAAAAATAAAAATAAAATTCATTTATTTCAGACATCATAAAAGGTCCATAGATTGGTTAGTAACAATGTGGCCCTTAAAAAAACTATATTAGTGTAAATCATAGGAAATAGGTTTAGGTTTAGCCGCGAAATTGACAATTATTACAATTATACATTATGTCCGAATTATTATACATTAATCAAAACTTTTATGTCAGGTTGTACA
This sequence comes from Ditula angustiorana, assembly GCA_963691745.1. Lineage (NCBI taxonomy): Eukaryota > Metazoa > Arthropoda > Insecta > Lepidoptera > Tortricidae > Ditula > Ditula angustiorana. The sequence continues at coordinate 7,680,173 of OY829495.1, forward strand.
ATACATATTCACAACTATTAAACATCATTATTATAAAATATACAAAAATTCAAATTGGTTACACATTGAGTGGGTGAGAGGTTTATGTGCCAATACAGGTCGGCCAATCCTACCACCAAAAAAAAAAAAAAAAAAAAAAAAAAAAAAAAAAAAAAAAAAAAAAAAAAAAAAAAAAAAGTCACCCTTTACTGACATGCACCCCTACAAGATGGCGCATGATGTGCGAGTCATACCTACCGGCTATGGTCATCAGGATAGAGTTGGAACTGGCGCGCAATCTGCAAAGCAAAGAGGCGGCCTTTTTGCGCACGATGGCGTAAAAATCATCTGTGCTCGCCAGCGCAAACATGCCAGATGCGCTACAATAGCGCGGCAGTCCCATCAGCATCCTGAAGCCATTATTGTATTGGACACGGAAAGCGCTGATGGCCTTATGCGTGTAGCTAGTCCAAAGGCCGCACGTGTAGTATACCTGACAGTAAGCTTTAAACAACGATATTTTGGCTTCTATACTACAACGCGAAAACCGACGAACCAACATATTGCATCTGACCGCCAGCGCCCTCCGTTCCCGTTCTATATCCAAATGATCCTTAAGGTCGTCAGCTACATAGTGTCCGAGATATTTAAATTGATAAACTCGATTAATGAATTCACCATTTAGTTTAATGGGAGGCACAGACTCGGGACCCTTGCTGCCAACAGCCCTAAAGATCATGTACTCGCTCTTCTTGATGTTATATGTCAGGCCGTGCGACAGAGCGTACCTCTCACACGAGGCAAGCAGTTCCCTGAGCGCCCTGACCGACGGGCTCAGCAGCACCATATCATCCGCATAGCTGATGTTATTAACGCTGACGTCATCTATGCTGCATCCGATGCGCTTGCTGCTGAGCTCGACGATCAAATCATTCACGTACAGGTTGAAGAGCTTCGGTGATGTGATACCCCCCTGCCTCACCCCGCACTCCAACCTATACGAGGCTGACAGCTTATCGGCCCATCTTACGCCACACACTTGGTTCTGGTACCAATACTGGAAGATCCGCAACAGTTCTGCTGGCACGTTTCTACTCCTCAGCTTTTCCCACAGGACATCATAAGATACGAGGTCGAACGCCTTGGACAGGTCCAGAAAACAAGCGTACACAGGTGTCCGACGCTCCGTGTAATACTGGACCGTGTGTTTCAAGCTGAGGATAGCACTTTCAGTGGACAGACCGGGCCTAAACCCGAACTGTGCGTCGTGCAGACATAGGTAATCGCTAAGACAAATGTCCAGCAGGCTGTCGAGCACCTTCGCCAAAACCGTGGCTAGAGAGATAGGCCGATAATTACATTTATCAGCTAGATCACCCGTCTTATTCTTTACAATGGGAACTACTACTGTTCTCATAAGGTCATGGGGCAGATAGGAATGCGCCATGCACAGCGAGAAGAACATTGACAGAACCCGGGGCAGGTGGACTCCAGCATGCTGCAGGTGCTCGACGCTGAGACCGTCGTGACCCGGTGACTTGCCACTCGTCATCGTTCTGATAACTTTTCGTACTTGTTTAGCAGAAAAACGAACCAAGTCCGAGCCACCACAGATCCCATCGTCGACCCCCTGCCGTGCAGACCCCAGCGGCGACCCCACCGCAAAATGCTCCGAGAACAAGTTCGCGATCGCTTCTGGCTCACTCGCGTCACCAATACTCACTGGCAACCCAGGCCTCAGGTTCAGCCTGTTTGTCGCCTTCCAGAACTTTCGGAAGTCCTTCGAAGTGCGGTGTGAGGCAATGATGTCCAGTTTGATTTGCTCTTGATGGTTTTGACACCATTTAAGTTTGCTCTTAAATATTTTACGACTTAGACACATTGCCTCGTATGCAACACCCGAGCTCGGCTTGTTCAGCGACGCCCAGTGCTGATACCTGAGCCTGGCCTGCCCGTGAGCGTCTCGTACATGCCTGTTCCAACCCACCAGCTGGTTCGCGCTGCCCGACCGACGGACAACGTAGCTATTTATGGCAGCATCAGTAAGGGCAGAAACGATATCTTTGTACATGTCATCGAGTACCCGCCCATGATCCAAGTTATGACAGTGACCATCGCTACACATCGCAAATTCCTGAGGGAAATCAATAAGCCTTAGTCCCGCGTTGCACAACTCATGGTAACTGGTCATTTGACAAGTATCCCTCTCTCCCCAAATTACCCTATTACAACTTGCCATTGTTGTTGATATTTTCGACTTAACAAAATCAAGGTTACAAGTTATAAACATTGGACAATGATCAGAATAATAAACATCGTATGCAACACTTACATCAGTAATGGTGCGCAGCGCGGACTGCGTCGTAACACAGTGGTCAAGCCATCGGCGGCAGCCGTGTGCATCACTGACGTAAGTATAGCTACCAGAGTCTACTCCGAGCTTAACAATATCCGCGCACTGCCACGTGTGGTCACTACAAAACTCAAAAAGTTCAGTGGCAAAAGGCTCACCAGGATGAGCGTTAAAGTCCCCTAGCATGTACACAGCCTCTACATCACTGCCCTCCACGATGGCGTACAACTTACTTAAACAGTCAGTAAACTCAGGCATATTGTCTCTCGTGTCGGTCGGCATATAAACACTGCACACTATAATATACCTATCACCTAGTGAAACCTTTATGGCCGTTATACGCGCACTGTCACAGTTTATAACCGAAACCGATTTAAAGGCGCGCTTGCGCCACAGGATAGCCACACCACCGTAAGGCCGCCCCCTCAGGATTCCCTCTGACGTATCCACAGCCGACTTTCCGGTGTACTCGAAATCTTTATGTATACCACTCAGAAAGGGCAGGTCGTGGGGCAGCAGCCAGGTCTCCTGCAGGGCCACTATATCAGCTGATTCACACAGCTGTCTTACTGCGTCGACAGAGCGCTTCACGGACTTACAGTTGAAAGTCACGAATTTATTTTTAGTGTTGCTCGTAGTTTCCATTATAATATAACTGTATTAAATTACTGACCATCTAGCGGCATACCGCCATTTTTCTCAGTTGTTCTTTCCTTAAAGTCATAAAACCGTCTATATGCGATTCCATCCGGCCAAAAGTCGTCCCGCATAAATAACTCCACTTTATGCTTAGGAATAAACACTTTGAAGGCATTATAATCTTTTTGAGTCTTCATAATGGTCTTGGACACTGTAACGTTAGTGTTTGACTTGTTTTTAATGTACTCAATAATATCTGACATTGTTACCTCTTTAGCCACGTTATATATGTAAATAGGTAATTTAATTTCTGCTGCCTTAAACTTATCATTAATATCTACAAAGGCATTCCCTTTATTGCCTACAAACCGGTTCCTATGTCTTCTCTTCTGCACCACTTTCCATTCCTCGTCGTTTTTTTGCGACTTAAAATCGCCACCCTTCACAATATCTGCCAATGATTTATTAATAGCAGCAATATTATTGCAACTCTGACGGGCAGGCTCAATAGACAAAACGGTTCCCGGCTCTGCGCCAGCCGGCCGCTCGCTAACGATTTTCTGAGTCATCACTACACTACTACTCGACAATTCACTGCCTACCGCGGTGTTTGCGCTAATCACAACAGAGTCATCATTCTCGAGTGTTTGCTGGTCAACTGACGTTAAATTGCATGAGTTAATAGTTGGTGAATTGCGAGGCAGAATAATACGCCGGTACTGGGGGTCACCGTTATTAAGTGGTGATAACTGTGACGAGTGTAGTCTATTATACTCAGGCGCGCTGTTATTGTTTACGGGCGATAATCCCATGGGTCCACTATCGTATTCAAAGTTGTTTACAAACGCACCCCGCTTTAAATTAACGTTCAGATAGGAGGATGACTCATTTTGTACCGGTAATGTTCGTTTCAGCGAATCTACCTCCGACTTAAGCAACACGTTGACCTGCTCAACAGTGGCGTATTGCTCCTTAACTTGGCTAACATCATGCTGTAGCTTGACAATGTCTTTAAGAAGCCGCGTTACATCCACATGATCAAAATGAACAGGCGGCAGTCTATGCAAATCCCGAGCCACAAATACAGGAAATGCTTCCGGATCACATTCCTTAAAAACACAGATGATGTCGTCTATATCACGTAACGACTTGCCATTTCTTTTCCGTATCTTCTTACGTTTTGATGTTGAGATGGAATCAAACAATAGGTTTTTAGCACTTAGTATGTCGGCCTCTGAAAAAGCACTTAAACATATGCGACTGATGCTGTCCTCGTCCATTACATCAATCCTGTTGTTCACAAAAGCTAACAGTTCATTAATCACAATGTTACAAGTATTACATTTTATCAAATCAGAGGGCATTTTGCCTCATTACAACGACCCGCAGTCAAGCACTTAAAAACACAGCCGCTCGCGGGGGCGCGCGGTACGAGACTTGACTTAAAGACTTGGCATAATGATCTTGGAAACCGAGGCATAAACCCAATTTAAAAAATAGATGTGTCATCGTCGTACTGCAAGTTGCAGGGGGCCTAGCACGCTAGCTTTTATCGATGACATAAAGCATTTGGCCCGTTCTAACCAGTATGCGTGTGCGAGAGGGACCAAAGCGTTTATGTGCGCGATAAACGGTAGCGTGCTACTATAGCAGGTCATAATTAAAAAAGGATTAGCTTCTGACAGTTTTCTAATACAATTACAATAAGACATGTGTTGTGACGTCAATATATCATCGGAACGATCGAACTGTCAACTGTCATGTGTAATAGTAATAAGCAATGTGACAGTAACGTCATATAGGTACCTGTATTGTTGCCGTTTATAAAATGAAATAAAATTTATTGCATTTCTCAACATACAAACATTGATAATATAAAGGTTGGGACCCCTTCTTCAAAATTTTAATATTTTACCTACTAAATTTTTGTAACCGAAATTTCTTTCATTTTCATTTTAAATAATTCTAAGATTTAAATTATTAAATTAAAATGCTACCTTTGTGACAACACAAAGAAAAATTAATAGGGTAATGCCAGGATCTTGGATGAAGGACTAAAACATGGATATAGCCTCAGTACTTGTCAAGTGTACATAGCCAAAGCTGTCAAAATGGTCACCTTTGTGTGCGTCAAGGTAGTAAAACCTGCAAATTAATAAGAAAAACGTAGAGTATACTACCTTAATGTAAACATTACCATAGCCAAAGGTGACCATTTTGTCTATTGGTCGTGTACAGGATGCTAATTGAAGAGGAGTTTAGAGTATGTAGTCATCTCTTTTTGACACATTGTATTGCCATTAAAAGTAAAGAGATCAGATAATAAAATAACGCTTTCAATTTAAACACTCCTTCTATGCTGTACTATTTCTATGGCCAGGATGGTCCTGCCATTACCCTAATTTTTCTTTGTGTTGCCATTACATAGACTTTATTTTACCTACGCTATTTAGGAATAAAATAAAATCTGGGCAAGAGCCCTCAATGCGTACGGATTTGTAGCCACCGCAAACGGCGAAAAAGCCTTTCTTCAAGCTGCTTCAGTTTGAATAGTTTTCTGTTCTAAGTTATTTGGGTCTTTTGTTGATTTTCAATAGGTATTTATTTACTCATGACTCAAAAAACAAGGAAACTATATCATACGAGTAGTGATAGTTTTCCTTTCCACATTTTAAAGTATTTATAGTTTTACATATTAATAAAACGGATCACTCGCGTATTTTTAAATCGAGAAATGCCCGACATGTTTCGGATCAGGGGTGCAATTTTTGAATCTCACCAGGTGACTAGAGCTCACCAAAATGGCCGAATCTCTATGAAAAACGGCTATTTTGTTGAGCTTTAGCTACCCGGTGAGATTCAAATGCTATTTATGAATCTCACCAGGTAGCTAAAGCTCACCAAAATTGCCGCATTTCTATGAAAAACGGCCATTTTGGTGAGCTCTAGTCACCTGGTGAGATTCAAAAATCGCACCCCAGTCCGTGGTCCTCCGTGAGTGATCCATTTTATTAATGTCGGAGTCTCACGGTATTTTTATGTCATTCATAGTTTTATGTTATTCATAGTTTTAGAATAGAATAGAATAATTCATTTATTTCAAGTCATTTCGACTCATAAAGTTAAAAAATAGTCAATTACAATTTAAATTTACATAAAATAATAATACCCAATAAAATGTCAGACAAACACAATTCAATAAAATTAAGTTTTGGCTGTCATAGTCAAAATCAAAATATTTATGTCCAAAGCAAGAGCGATACGAGGTACGAAAATAATGAAGAAAAAGAATACTTTATAGTTAATTACTTTGTTTCAAAAGAATTGTGTTGATTAAAATCCAGTTGAAAAATGTAGAAAGTTTATAAACAAACGAGATTTAGTGTTGGACTTCATACTTAATTATTATAATTAATTACAATAGTGACATCACAACGCAAGGCTGTGCGCTCTCTTTTTGTATGGAGCGCGATGGAGTGTTTTCACGAGTCATTATATACTATTCGAGCTCGTAATAACATAAAACACGGTTTTTCTTACATTTTAACACAATCATTCAATTTGCAATAAAGAAAGATGTTTCAATTAGTTGAAGTTTTACCATGAGCTTTTTTCCGAAAGAAAAACATGGCGCGGCGGCTGGCGCACGTCTGCGAAGACAATTGATGATGTGTGAGTTCCCTTTCCTCACTGGGACTGGGCCCATGAGTGGACTTTGGCCCAGCCCCTCCGAGGAACCTGTGCCCAGCGGTGGGACTCACAAAGGCAGGTTCTTTTTCATTATTCGTAAAAAAACTCCATTGCTATTTTGACATTGTTCTATTTCATCGCTGTAAATGTTGTGTAAACTAAATTTCAATGCTTTGTTAAGAGATAAACAGATCTAAACTATAAGCAAAGCACTCTTGTAGTTAAATGTCAGACCTATTAATTACCTTGGGTTGCCTAAACAATTAATCGTCCTTAGATACGTAGTAAAATTTAGTTGTAGCAATACAAAAACTTTTGCTAATTTTATGCGTGCAATGCCTACAAAACACTTAGATAAATAAAAACAATGAACCGTTCGGTTTTTTTGTGTTCTCTAACATGTTACAAAATTTACAAACAGACTAGCAAAAAAAGATTACAAATAATCAATCGTCCTTATCACGACGGCGGCGGTGCCCCTTGCGTGTAAACACAATTTACCAGTATACGAACTTACAAAAGCATAAATCTGCCATATTGTAATTACTTTCTATTATACTCGTACCTTTATACAAAGGTACACTCCTTTGAATTACCTAACAAACTACAATCAAATAAATAAAACAGTCAAAAACAATCGTGGCAACGAACACCCAAATCATATTCGAATTTTTCACGCTCGCCACACTGTATTTTTTTAATGCAGGCAAAGGCATTAGTATTCAGCTCTTGCCTGCCAGTAACTCGGGGTCTATTTGACTGATTTTCAGCCCGCTCCATGATTTGCCACTTTACCCGGTCAGTGTGTGTTCTGAATACAAAACAGCCAATAGGAGCGGAGATGGGGATTTGAAATTTCATTTTCGTTCCAGAATAATGCGTTCGTATTTCGAATATTGAGCTTTTTATTCAGCTGGTCTAGCGTGGCGGTTATTTTTGGTTAGGCCTTTCGGAAATTAAACAATAATACTTCTATTTTATGTAGGTTTAGCACATTTCAACGTTGGTTTATTAACAAATAATAACCCAAAAAAAAAAACAATTAAATAAATCACTCCTTGAAACATATTTTATCTTTCATTTTATTTTCAATAGTTTTCAATAGCTTTTTATATCTATACTAGCCATTAAAGAAAGTAAGACAAAAAAGACAATTTACAAAAAACGTGAGGTGTTTTATAATGGCGACAGAGCTAATTTTATTATTTAGAAATGTATGTTAGGTTTTTTAAGCTTTAATTCGACGGTCCGGCACTATTTTCTTTGTCAAAACTTTTGATATTTTTGTCTTTGTTTGAAGCTTAAAAAACCTAACATACATTTCTAAATCATAAAACTAGCTGAGTCGACACTATAAAACACCTAACGTTTTTCTTGACAAGGGGCACAGACAATTCCAAACAGCCGTAAGTAGAAGGCGTTTAAACCCGGCTTTAGAGGGCAAAGGGGGAGGAAATTAATCAGAGCGGCTCAAGGGCTTGCCGCGTCAAAAGAAAGGCGAATAAAACGGCAAGCGACAAAGTTTGTAGGCGACGGGAATTGAGGTGGGGTGGAGTTGTCGTTGCGTTGTTAGAATAGGAACATTTAATTTTACGTTTGAGTTCATTTCACCGGATTACTCAAAAACCATAACTAAATCGTAATTTAACCATTAACAAATAATTAAACATATACATATAAAAATACTTGACACTAAATTTTTACTTTTATTAAAAAATACGTGCGTCAGTAGATACATAATAATTATACGAGCATGATATTTAATGAACGTCCCCGAATATGTACTTAAATTTACAATATATTTTATTCTTATAGTGAGCCGTTGTACTCTGACTATATCTCACCGTATCTCTTTCCAAAGGTTGTCTGGAAGAGATCGCTGCTTAGCGATAAGACCGCCTGTTGAATCCCATGTAAAATTTCCCTGTGTGTGTTCTTTTATTTTGTTTACTTGTGTGAATCAATAAAGAGTATTTGTTGTTGTTGTTGTTGTTGAGCCACTCTTGTGATATGAAAGGAGGCCTTTGCTAAGTAACAGTGCAGCAGGCGGTTCCTAGGTTGACCAGCTTTTACCAGCGAGTTTGCGATGAGAAAAGCATATAGCGTTTAAAAACTGGTTGCATTGCAATGGTTAAAACCATGCTTAGTGGAAAACAGGTTAGCCGTTGGTGAGATATATTTTTAATTATTAACTGTCGGAACAGTAAAGCGCAAATACATATATTTATTCAAAAATATAAATATGTTGACTAACCGACTGCGTACGCAAACATTTTTTTACTTCACAATGACATCACAAAGAAAAGTCTAGGGCAATCGAAAAATAGTGGGTTCGAACCCGCAACCTCAGCCATCATTTAATAATCAGAAACTTCCACAATAAAAAGTAAAAATCAAGAAATTGCGGTTACTAAAAATATTTTTTTATTTAATTTCAAAAAAATATTGTATGGGAGTGATTTCAGGCAGTCTCTACGCATCCACAGTTCTAAGTGCCGTGCTACAGTAACATTGATTTATCTTGATACGCCGCGCCTGACTTCCAATTTCCTCCAGCATTTTATGTCTTACGACATTTTCGTTTTTCCCCATTTCCTTGATTGTATTATATGCTGTATAAACCTACTGAGAAGGAAAGAAAAGATGCCTTTAACAACATTAGCTTTGTCCTGTCTTCTTTTCTTAAACTTATCTTCCCACTTTAAGAGGAGTGTGAACTCAGCGCTCTCCATACAAACGGCGATAACGTTTTCTTCCCTCTAAACCTTAACCTAGAGCCATGATTTTTTTGTATGTTATCATAATGCCCTAGAACTAGGTTTGTTTGTTTTGATTTTTTTAATATTCGTAGGTTAAGGTATAGAGGGTGGAAAACGTTATCGTAGTTTGTATGGGGAGCGCTTTTTGGGGCTGGGTTCACACTCCTCTTAAGAAGAATGGTCAGTATACTTTCTTACGAATTTAATTTAGTGTCTTGAATTTTAGAATTTTACAAACAATTCAAAAATATGGGTAACCAATTAGGTAACGCAACGAGAACTGCGGCCCTATCATGACAGCCCAGGTTTAGTTTAACCCATCCCTGTGTCTCAGTCTAACTAGTGTCATAAGAAAGGGACGCAGATAGAGATAAACTAAACTTGGCCGGTCATGTTAGGGCCACTGGGGTCACGCACACAATTCCAAATAAAAAACCGTTTTTTTTTGTAGTCGCGTATGTAATACTTTTTATTGGGGATAGCGATAAATTCTATGCGGACGAAGTTACAGCTAGTTAAATAAATAAAATAAAATAAATAAATATCTTAGGACAATTTACACCAATTGCCCTAGTCCCAAGCTAAGCAAAGCTTGTGTTATGGGTACTAGACAACGGATAAACATACTTATATATTGATAAATACATACTTAAATATAAATAACATTCATGACTCAGGTACAAACATTCGTGTTCGTCACACAAATATTTGCCTATACCAGGATTTGAACCCGGGACCTCTTGCACAGGAAGCAGACACATGTGCCACTGTGCCATACAGGTAAAGGTAGTTATTTATAATTATATTCATATTATTCAACTAGCGGACGCCCGCGACTTCGTTCGCGTAGAATTCGGTCAGGGATAGTGTAGCTTTCTATTAGTGAAAGATTTTTTTAAATCGGTTCAGTAGTTCCAAAGATTTCCCCTAAATACAAACAAACAAAGTTTACCTTTTTATTATTTAGTGTAGATTATTATTGTACTCGTATTGTATTGAAAATGAAAAAGAAAATGAAAAATTTATTTTGCAAGTAGGCCATATAGGTTCTTTTACATGTCTGAATCTACTAGCGCTTCGGAAAATAGAAGATACTACTGAGAAGAAACGCCGCAAGAAAGTCAGCAGTATTTTTTTTTCTTCTCTTGTTATTATTGTATTACAATAATAACAAGACAGTTCTGTACACGTACAGAAGTTTCACTTCGAACAAAAACGGCGTTTAGGTATAAAGACGCGTCGTACTGTATGCCTCTCTATCTTTCATATAACTCGTATTATACTCACACGCGCGGCAACTTTCTTAATATACAACATAGGACGGCAAACAAGCAAGTGGGTCACCTGATGGTAAGTGATCACCACCGCCTATAGACACCTGCAACAACAAAGAGAGTGCAGATGCGTTGCCAACCCAGAGGGCTAAGATGGAATACCTCTTGTGCCAGTAATTACACCGGCTGTCTTGCTCTCCACGCCGGAACACAACAGTGCAAGCACTGTTGCTTAGCGGCAGGATTAGCGAGCAAGACCAATAAGACGGCCCCAGTGCTGAGGTACGACGATGTTTCAGTACCTTCGCGAAATACCGCCTGGGTTTACACCGGATCTTATAATTTTATGCTATGTCAAAAAAGAGTTGTATAAGTTGTTACCCTCAACTCTTTTTTCATAGCACAAAATAATAAGATCCTGGGTACCAGTTAAAAGCTATATGTACCCGTTGGAAGTAAAACAATTAAAGCGTGATATCCGTGGTCCCGGGGGACGATCCGGGTATCGATTTGTGCACATATGCCCGGGTCGCCCGGCTGGACGTGGGCACCGATTCCTGCCGTTCAACGTAACGAAATTCTGCCGTTAATTTACAATTATTATATTAGTGGAGATAACTTTATTGCTCAAGGAACTAATAACGTTATTTTTACTGAACAAAAACTTTTGCGGTTGACACAAGGTCCCCTCGGATCTTGCTTGCTAATCCTGCCGCTAAGCAACAGTGCTTGCACTGTTGTGTTTCGGCGTGAAGAGCAAGGCAGCCGGTGAAATTACTGGCACAAGAGGTATGCCATGGTAACCCTCAGGATTGGCAACGCATCTGAAAATTCCTTGGTATTGGATGTCTATAGGCGATGTGATAATATCACTTACCATCATGTGTGGCTCGTTTGCCTTACTAAAAGAATATTTAGTTAAAATGGCGGGCCGTTTGAATATTTTACATTTAAAACGGCAGCGGAATTACAGATTAAATAAATGGCGGAATAGACAATGGCATACATTTATTTGGCATACATCGAGAATTCCTGTTTATTCCTATTTCTTTGGCCATTTGTATGAAATTATCTGTCAAAAGTTACATATTATTTATTTATTACACACTTCCGTAATAATACTTATAATCTAGCTTATATTACGTCCCACTGCTGGGCATAAAGCCTCTAGGTCCATTATTAGGTCCATCTTAGCCCTCTGGGTTGGCAACGCATCTGCACTCTCTTTGTTATTGCAGGTGTCTATAGGCGGCGGTGATCACTTACCATCAGGTGACCCACCTGCTTGTTTGCCTTCCTATGTTGTATAAAAAAAAAAAAAACGGAATCCTTAACCGTCATTTGTCATAAAGGACTTTTGTAGGAATTTTGAAGATGAAGGTAAGAATGGTACATTTGAGATATTTTAAAGACTACTCTGTAATTTTTTGTCCTATCTCGAAAGTGAGATTCATCGCGATGGACTTAACACAGTGTAGTTCGACAAATTGCCAAACACTCTTCTAAAATTGAATTATTTTAAACCCAAATAAAATCAAGTAATAAAATAAACATTTAATCTCGATATGGGTAATAAAATAACAATCACAAACCCCTTCATCTCATGGCGTTTCTACTTCATACTCGAACCCACCCTTGGTGCCAAACAGGACCAAAATGTCATCACCTTTCGCCAAACCATTTTGAATCTTAATTCTTCATCGCGAAACGTTATTTATGTAGCAAATGGTTGGTAATAGAAGGGTGTACTAATGTGGCAAATCAATTAACTGATTGGGGGTACATTATTGAAGGGATGAAGCAATTTGATACGGTTCTGGTGAAATCACGACTCAATCAAAACATTTTCAAGCACTTCTTAATAAAAGTACCGATTAACGAGAGGCTATTTGGCCGTGAAAGTGATTGGTAACAAAATTGAAGAAATATTTTTTAAAATATAAAACAAGAAGGCAAACAAGCAACTAATTTACCTGCCCAATTTCATAAACGCGACAGGTGACAGTGACAATTCGCCGTACATTACTGTGTCTACAAGCAACGCTGCAGACTTACAGAATTGACATCATAGTGGGCAGGCCGATACCGAATTGTCACTGTCATCTGTCGCCTGTCGCGTGTATGAAATTGAGGCCTGATGATAAGTAATCATTACTGGCCCCACACCCCCAACACCGAGGAGTTTGCAGACGCATTTCCAACCTCTCCAGCTTTATGGCTAAGATGGTATGCCTCAATGTCATTGCGCTTATTTTGTCTGTCTTACCTATACGCAGCAATACATTATTCTCTCAATTGTAAGTTTATGGGTAGATCAATAATTAAAACTGTTTCGTAATCCCGTCTCGTGACATATTTTTTGGGCATTCTCAAGCGTGTCTACGGTTTCTAATTATCGTTCCTTAATTAGTTATCAAAATTCATGTCTGCAGACATGGACTTCAGGCAAAAACAGAAGCTATACTCGTAGTTCATATTAATTTTAGTACAAATTGATGCCAAATGTTAAGTATTTCGTCAAGACACGGTAATTAGAAACGGTGAACACGCCAGAGACTGGCCGATTTCAATATTTTAACACCGAAAAAAGGCCACCCAGCCAAAGCAAAACCCAGACGGTACCATGGTTAATCAAATCAACAAACCGTTGTCTACTAATTAAGTAATCCCCACTTGCCACGTTCAGCCGTACACGATCACGTGTCGCTGCACTTGGCAGTCGATATAGTGCGAACAATGCATCGCTCACCAATTACATCGCAGCGGGGTGCAGAGGCATGGCAATTTGTTTTGTCATGTCTTCTGATACAATTGATACAATGTCAACTTTGAATGGTATTTCGTATTCGCATTTGCAGGAAGCGAGGCGAATGTCTGACGTTAAAGAACTTGCAAATTCAAAAAAAGAAACGATGATGCTAGTCTGGCCAATGAGAAAAAGAAAATAGCAGATAAATTAAAAAGTCTTGGATATAGGGACGGTCAGTTTCCGAAGTAGCAAGTAGCTAACCACTTAAGAACCTTGTCATAGTAGATAACGTATGAAATGAGAGTTGCCCGAATTTGTCTTATTACTGACAGCGACAAGGTACTAAAACGTTCAGCTATCCGACCGTACCCGTGCAGTACAATTATATCATGAATTTATCGATCGGCTGTCATGGAAAATGTTAACAAACAAAAAAATTTGCGAAGTACATTGCTGCCTTTAGGTAAGAAGGGCAAGTATCATGTAATGGTCCAAAGAGGCAACGTACATCAAAAACGATCTTTGTCGACCAATGCCGCATGGCAAACTGTAAGTCAACCTTCATCGTGCTTATACCTGGTACCTGTCACAATATGCTTACGTACACTGCTGCCAAAAACGTTTCAATCACCGATAACAATTTCCCTTTTAACATCAATTTTCCTTTGCCACAGGCGATGAGAACCCCTCACCACTCCGTTGGTCACCACCATCTTCCGCGGCGCTGGTGGCCGCTGCTCTGGCACCGCCAGCGCTCAGGCCCTGGCTGCCAGACCCGCCATCGAAGAAGACCAACCATCTGGGTAAGACAGGTTGGCACTTCGGTTAGCTCTTCAGTACGTCAAGAATAAGGTTTACATTATGACAATAATTTGGTCAATTTAGTAGAAGTAGCTCTGAGTGTGTTGACTAGGGAGGAGATGGGTAATCTACGGCCCGCGGGCCAATTCCGGCCCGGGCATGGTTGCAATCTGGCCCACGATCTTCTGTGTTATCTAACGTTACGTTCTGTGACGTATTACGTGGGCCAAAATTCTTTTAGGTGTCTAAAAAAAAATTGAAAATGTATAAGCACTTTTACAAAACTGTAGATGTCTCGAAATATTTTCCTAGTAATATTACGTTAGTTCTCAACCGGACCCCAAATTTTATTATGAATTTTCCCACCATCCTGGGTATTTTATTACAGAAAATTCTCATTTAGTACCCAAATTACCACTCCTCAAGAATAGTGTCCACTGCGTTACCAAACAATAGTTTTTTTCTTATTCTGACCCCAAATATTTTTATAACAGTCATCATTCGGGTATGCGTATGTCATTCCGAATTTAAAGATAACATATTATTTTAAGAATATCAGGATAAATAAAAAAATATGCGTTAAAATGTACAAGGGACATTTTTATAGGCATGAAAAAGAATTTTGGCCCACGTACTAGGTTGATACCAGACGTATATAACAGCATAACATAAATCACGAAATAATTATGAAATGACATTTAATTAAAATCAATACAAACACTTAATAATAACTAAACTAAAATAAATACAATATATACAAATAGAACTAAAGAAAAAACACTTAATATCTAAATAAAACTAAAGCTAAATTAAATCTAAATATTATGAAATTTTTGTCGAAACAAATAAATACTAAACAAAAGACATTTTTTTTTGTAAAAGACAAATTTTAGACGTCATATCTGGCAGTTTGCAGAACTTTCAGATTTCTATAAGACGGCAAAAAGCAACTGGTCCCCTAATTGGCCGCCCCTAAAAACTGCTGTCCTAAGCTCAAACTTACTAAGCCTGTTCGTAATCTACCACTGTATTCTCCTTTTGAATTCCTATTGTCCCCCAGGTCTGGTGTGCGTGGTGTGCGGAGACACGAGCTCGGGCAAGCATTACGGCATCCTGGCTTGCAATGGCTGCAGCGGATTCTTCAAGCGATCAGTCAGGAGGAAACTCATCTACAGGTCAGTTTTGCACCTGAGTAGTAACTAGTTGGGTAACCTGGTAACCAAAGGCCCTGGTGCAAAAAAGGGACCCTAACTAAACTGAACTACCTTAACTTAACCTATTTCATTAACATTCTAAAGGTGAGAGAATTTTAGCTACTTCAATACGAGGTTTTCTAGTCAGGGTTCGAGGCCCCCTGAGCTTGGGGGCCCCGGTGCACACCGTCTAGTCCTTCGGTAGTTTTATTTTCCTAAACGTCCGGGTTCGATTTCCAAGCTGATTACAAGGTTTTTTTTAGATATATGAATGCAGTTTTTTTTTTATAAACTGAGTGTTATATTTATTCAGATAATTAATAAGGGATATACAAGATAAAATAAACACTAAAATAAATTAACTACTCTAAACCTAAAAACCTAAGTCTACAAATTTCCCCTAAGTCGTTGTCATTGGGCAGGGTGCCCATAAGGCTGGCTGCACTTCCTCGTTGTATCGCTATGCCGATGCGTTGGCCGAGGAATGAGCCAGCCTATGGTCACCGGTGGACCGTATTAAGAGGAAACACAAGGGCCATTTTTCCATACAAACGTCGTCCCCTGTTTCCTCTCTGGATAATGCCAATAGAGCAATATTTTAAAAAATCGATGGGCACTATTATGCATGTCCCTATGCTTTCCTCTTTTTCAATAAATTAATTATTAAAAGAGATATGAACATTCAAAAACTTAAAAAATTGGCCAGATTTTCGGCTGCGTTCATACATTCAGAAAACAAATTTTACTACATTATTTAAAAAAGGAAAAAAATAGGAACACTGCCAAAGCCTTTCTTTAATAGTAGTAGGGATTCGCCGGTTCTGGATCACTTTTTTTTCGCTCAAAATGGCGGATTTGGGGGCAAAGAAATCTAAAAAAAAAAAAAAAAAAAAAAAAAAAAAAAAAAAAAAAAAAAAGGTCAACACCCCATTTAAAGCGATTGGACGGGGTCTCATCACGCTCCGCCCACTCCTTCACGTATATATGTACTTCCATTGCAACATAATACCAACACTTAATCACATACTCATAAAAGGATAGAGACCCTTTCCTTTGTTTCCTACTCACCCTTTGTTACGTTCAACTTCTTACCTGCGCCCACTTGGGGGTTCGGTGCCGACCTTTTTTTTTCCTGGGTACCTGATCGCCCGCCACGCTCCGTACAAATAAAATACCATGTCTTTTCGTAAGTCCACTTTCAATTCATTATTCTATCAGCACATAAATATCCTATCGCATTATTCGCAGTACACTTTTATTCGTAGCCTATAACTTTTAGGACTATCATAAATCTAACCTAACCTAACCTACATTTTGGAGAAATTCAAACCTAACTTAACCTAACCTCCATTTTGGAGACATTCAAACCTAACCTAACCTACATTTTGGAGAAATTCAAACCTAACTTAACCTAACCTACATTTTGGAGACATTCAAACCTAACCTAACCTACAAATTCAAACCTAACATAACCTAACCTAGGTTTTGGAGAAATTCGCAAGCCATAACTTTCAGGACTATTTTAAATCTAACTTAACCTAACCTACGTTTTGGAGAAATTCGTAAGCCATAACTTTCAGGCCTATCTTAAATCTAACCTAACCTACGTTTTGGAGAATATTGTCACGCTATACTTGGTTTGTACTTTTGATTCGCAACTCGATGTTTCGTGGACATATCTTTTGACAAATTCTTATTTTGCAAACTACTTATTTTATTCTGAATCCATAACTTTCAGGACTATCATAAATCTAACCTAACCTAACCGACGTTTTGGAGAATATTGTTACGCTAAATAGTAAATGGTTTCAGTTAAAAACAAGAATTTTGTTGCTTTATTGCTTTTTACTTCTAACCTTATTAAGTACTCCTTAGAAATACTAGTTTTAACGTGTTTGTTACGCAATTCGATTATTTAAATACTAGTCAAAACTTGTAGGATTGCACTATGTACAAAGGATATTAAGAACGCAGCCTTGTGTTTCGCTTACACAGTAGGTACTATCCTACATTTTGTGGACATATTATATAGCTAAAGTTTATTTTATGAATATACATATAGACAGAGAGTTTACATAATACAGTAAACGGTTTCAGTAGCTTTATTGTTTTCTTTGTATCAAACGCACCACGATCTTTTATTATTTAATTACTTAACATCAATACACTATGCAAAGAGAGCTTTTTGAAAAAATAGCTAGTTTGAACGTGTTCACTAGGCGAACCGTTTACCTGACCATCGTCAATAAGAGGAGCGTTATGTTTTTTTGAGTGTATGTCTTTGAAGATACTGGTTTAAACCTGCTAAATTGCACTACGCATAAAGGACCTCAAGAACGCGGACGGCATTGTATAATTGCTTTATTGTTGTCTTTGTATCAAAAGAACCGCCGCTGTCTTTTGTTATTCAACAAACCGCGTCTGGGGAATACGAGTTTATACCTGTTCAATAAGCGAAGCCCTTCTTTAAAAAAATACCTGTCCCAACTCGTAGGGATTGCGCTGGGTATAAAAGCCCGCCATCTCATCTCGGCTTCATTGCGCCCCAAACAATTCTCCGAGCAAGATCTTCCAGTAAGAGAGTCGTGAGTCGTGAAGTTTAGTGCAAGGTTGCTGAAAGCAGTGTTTCGTTGCTGAAATGGATGTAAGTATGTAGTCATAATTTTATGTGTGCCCACTTATTTCAGATTTTGATTGATTGTAACATAACCTTCATCTATGTTTTATGTGTGCCCACTTATTTCAGATTTTGATTGATTGTAATATAACCTTCATCCATTTTTGTGTTTACCATGTAAATCTACTTTGAAGGACCGTTTGAATAACGTTTTTATTTTGTTACAGGAAAACACATTTAAAAATTATTACTATCCCGACGACGAAGCAAGTGATGAAGAAGGAACGTTGGCCTATAAAGTCAAAAAAGCTATTGCTAACACTAACAAGAGGCCTAATAACAGCATAGATGGCTTCTTTGAAAAACGGAAGAAAAGGAAAGTTGCTGTAAAGTCGTCGAGCGTCAGCCAAGCTACTGCGGAAGGCGTGGCTTTTATAAAGTCCAATAAAGACGATGCATCATACGCCTCACATCTTATAAAAATTGAGGTGTATGATGCGCGGAAAATAAAAAATGTTCCGCCAACGGAGCATTGGAAACATGCGGAAGTGCGTGTTAAATACTACGCGCACTCCGAAGAGGATGCTCACGTGGAATCCACAAGAGATGTGATTTACCAAATCACCAAACAGTTAGCGGAAAAAAGTGATTGTGTCAATTACGTTATAGACAATACAAAATAAGTGTAAAAGTAGTTTTAAGATCTTCATTTGTTCCTTTTATCTTTTTTTACTCGATTGTTTGCGTTTTGTTTGTTAATTGCTTTATAACTCGTACCGAACATTTTTCTTTGTATAGCGAACACCTTTTGTATTCTAAGCTTCCTTTCTAGTTATTATTTTTCCGACAAAGAGTCATTGTCTTTCATATTAGATAAGTAACACAAGTTCCAAGCGCCGATGTTCATTGTATAAATAGACCATAGCCCGCTTTAAAAAAAAACACATTCTAACGAAGACGTAATAATGGACGGACAGAGCTGCAACTTCTTCGACCAACAACTTGAACAGCTTACTGAAGACCAAAGGCTATACGAACTCTGCGAAAAAGTGGAACAAGAATATTTTAAAACGTAGGTTACTTACCTTTGTTATAATTCTGCTTTTGTTATAATTGTGCTATTGTCATAGATATCCATCCTACTGAATCATGCTTCAACTCATTTGATGCTAATAGTTACCTTTGTTATATTGTGTCATTGTAATGGATACCCATCCTACCGAAACATGTTTCAACTCGTTTTTTGCTAGTTGTAGCTGGTAGGGGTGGATTTTAAGGTATTTAAACCGAATGCCAGTTGCTTCAAATCATTTGTTACTTTTCTCGCGACGGCATAAGACTAGTTCTATTTAAGATGTATTTCAATTTGGATCTATCTCAAAGTGAAATTGCAAGCCTAGATAAATCTTTGATCTTGTCCAAATTCCATAATTTGATACGATTATGGTATTTAAAAAAAGTTTTACCACTTTCGTGGTTAGAGGATACGGAGATTATGCCATATTTCACACCATGCAGTGGACACATCATACACACTCATCAATCTGACACATCCGATGAAATTGATGGTGTACTGCCAATGCAGGCATATTGTTTAAATTGTAGACGAGAAATGAGTTAGTATTAAACTTTTAGGTGTTTTTGTTTATGTTATAATTGTCAATAATTTGTAATATTAATAATTGTTTTATTTTTGCAGATCTTTACAAGTTGGCCGAGGAGGTGTAAATAAAAAAAGATCAGCAATGTCTACCGTGACTGCCGAACCACCAACAAAGAAAAATAAACCTTTGAACAATTCAGCTAGCTACGCTGCTGTGGCAACGTCAACAGTATCAGTTGGACACCAAAACGTGAGTACAGAAAGTAATCACAAAATTGAATGTCCTGTGTGTCACGTGTCAGTATCTAGAAAATATTATTCCAACCACTTGAAAAGTAATACTCATAAAAACAACGTGATAAGTTCTGACAAGGAATTTACAAACGTTCAGTTAATTGAAAGCGCGTTCGGGAATAGAATAGTTACTTACAGAATTTTACCTGATTCCGTTACTACCAATGCATTTGAAACACCAGAATTATTTTTGCATAATATCAAGGGAAAAGTGTTTAAGTTACTAGAACGATCCATAGCAGAACAAACTGTCGTAAAAGTAAATTTCATTCTTAATGCAGACTTTACACAACAAACTAAGCAACTTAATAATGTTTTTGACTTTCAATCGTTAAATTACGTCGTTTGCAAGGGGGACGCCACAGATGGTATTTATGCATCACTTGTAACTGAAATTGTTAACAAAGTAACCAATTTTGAAAAAAAAGACAGCGGATGGAGTTTAGTTAAAATAAAATATTTAGACATGAATATCAATAAATTCAATCCTTTGCGTGGTTCATCTTACATAAACTTACCATTGGATATAAAAAACAAAAAAGCAGTTATCAACGTTAAAAACAAAGACCATGAATGCTTCCGTTGGGCTATACTGTCAGGTTTATATGAGCCAAATAACAACTCTAACAGGGTCTCGTCGTACAAATTGCACAGAAATAAATTGAAATTTGAAAATCTTTCCTTCCCAATAAAAATAAACGATATTCATAAATTCGAGAAAATGAATGATCTAAGCATTAATGTTTTTGGCTTGGAGTACGATTCGAAAAGCAAGCAAAATAAAGTTATTGGTCCGTTACACTTAACGAAAAGTAGGAAAACTATCCATTTAAACTTGCTGTATTTAAATTACGGTACTAAGGGCCATTATTGTTACATAAAAAGTCTATCGCGATTAGTATCAAAACAAATGACGACGTCAGAGCATGCAATCCACTTATGTGATGGTTGTTTAATTTATTTCACTTCACATGAAAAATTGCAGAAACATCAAAAACATGACTGTTTTCATGTATGTACAAACTTACCCTCTGAAAACGATAGTAAAAGAAACTGGTTTAATGAATTAGTTCCCTCTAACCAAATATCATTCAATAACTACGATCGTAAATTGAGGGTCCCATTTGTTATATATGCCGATTTCGAAGCATTTTTAAAACCCATTGAAACTTGTATCAACGATCCGAATAAATCCTCAACAACCAATGTTCAGGAACATGTAATGTACAGTTTTGGATACTATATTAAATGTTCATATGATGACAGTTTATCTGTATATAGAACATACACAGGTCAAAATTGTGCCGAATCATTTATGAAATTATTAAAAAAAGATTTAGAGAACATTTGCAAAAAGAACACTTTTGTAAAATGTCCTTTGCCCTTAACGGAACAAGATAAAGTAACCATAGCACAAAGTGATACCTGTTTCATTTGTGAAAAAAAATTAAATGAAGAATTCATTGTGTCTCATAACCAACATACCGGTGCTTTTGAAGGAGTCGCTCATCCATCCTGTTCTGAGAAATATCGAACCCCTAATTTCTTACCTGTGTTTTTACACAATTTGAGTAGCTATGATGCTCATTTTATTGTACACGGGCTTGGATTTGAAGAGGGGGACATAGAAGTTATCCCACAAAACAAAGAAAAATATATTTCTTTCTCCAAGCAATTTCACATCAATAACCATGTAATGAAATTAAGATTTCTTGATTCCTTAAAATTTATGAGTAGCAGTCTTGATAAGTTAGCCAAAAATTTACTGCCCGATCAGTTTCATGAACTTCGGTTAAATTTTCCATCTGAAGAAGACTTCAAACGCTTAATACGAAAAGGAATATATCCATATGAACATATGACATCTTTTGAATCATTAGAATTGGTTAGTCTTCCCAATCACGATGATTTTTACAGCTCATTAAATGATAACCACATTTCAGAAAATGATTATAAACATGCACGTGACGTATGGAATCACTTTAAATGTAAAAACATGGGGGATTATTCAAATCTTTACTTAAAAACTGATGTTTTGTTGTTAGCAGATGTGTTTGAAAATTTTAGAAATGTTTGTAAAGAAACATATGGATTGGATCCTGCACAATATTTCACGGCACCTGGATTAAGTTGGGATGCTATGTTAATGTCTACTAAAATTAATCTAGAACTTCTAACGGGCATTGACAAAATTTCTTTTATTGCAAATAACATAAGAGGTGGTATTTCTCAATGTAGTAACAGACATGGGAAAGCTAATAATATATTTATGTCTGAATATGATCCTACGTTACCATCTTCATTTTTGATGTATCTAGATGCAAATAACCTTTACGGTTGGGCAATGTCACAATGCCTTCCCATTGGCAAGTTTGAATGGGTGGATAATAATACCGATTTTAATGTTTCTGATGATGCTGAACACGGATACATTCTAGAAGTTGATTTGGAATACCCAAATAACTTACACGATTTTCATTCTGATTTACCATTCTGCCCAGAAAACGTTTGTTTAGGTGATACCAAAGAAAAAAAGCTGATTCCTAATTTAAATAACAAAGCGAACTATGTGATTCACTATCGAAATCTAAAACAATGTTTAAAATCTGGTTTACGTTTGCTAAAAATTCACAGAATTTTAAAGTTTGAACAAAAGGCATGGTTAAAGACTTACATCGATTTAAATACACACATGCGTTCGTTGGCCAGATCAGAATTTGAAAAAGACTTCTTCAAACTCATGAACAATTCTGTTTTCGGTAAAACTATGGAAAATATAAATAAAAGAGTGAATGTTAAATTACTTAACCACTGGCAAAACCACGGAAAAACTCAAGGAGTTCAATCTTTAATAGCAAGACCTGAATTTCACAGCCTTTCTATATTTTCGGAGAATTTGGTTGCAGTACAGTTGAAAAAAACAAAAGTCTTGTACAACAAACCTATTTATTTAGGATTTTGTATATTAGATTTGTCAAAAACTTTAATGTATGAATTTCACTATGACTTCATGAAAACCAAATATCCAGATAAACTGAAATTGCTTTACACGGACACGGACAGTTTGGTATATCAAATATTTACGGATAACTTTTACGCTGATATACTAATAGATCTAGAATCTTACTTTGATACTTCTGATTATCCTCCTGACAATCAATACGGTTTGCCATTAGTAAATAAAAAGCAATTGGGTTTTTTTAAAGATGAAAATAATGGTAAAATTTTTAAAGAGTTTATTGGCCTTCGATCAAAAATGTATGCAATGGATGTACAAAACGAATTTATAGCAAAAGCAAAAGGAGTTAATAAATGTATTACTAAAAAATTTAACATTGACAATTACAAAACATGTTTGTTCAAAAAAGATAATCTGTTGTGTGAAATGATGCGGTTCAGGTCTATAAAACATGTTATATTTACACAAAAAATAAACAAAATATCTTTATCACACAGTGATACAAAACGATATTTACTAGAAAATTCCACTGACACGCTTGCTTGGGGCCACTACAGAATAAAGGACATTCAGTGTTAATATTACTTTTCTGTACTTGCGATTGTTCCTAAATTCGTAACAAATTTTTTTGTAATTATTGAGTATGGACTGGTAATAAGATAATAGAAAGTTGTAATTTATGTATAATTTAAAAATTTCAGAATGTTTTTAGACATTTTTTTTATAAATTTAAGTTTTTTCTTTGTAGTATTATGCATGGACTAGTAATAAGATTACAGAAAGATGTAATTTACTCTTTTTTTTTTTAAATTAAATAAAGTGTTTAGATAAATTTCATGTGTTTTTATTCAAAAATTATTCAGGTGTGACAAAACTATATAACCTTGTTTGGACTTAAAAAAAAATCATTAGTGTTTTAGTACTTTTAGATTCAACACGTATAACAGATTTATATAATGATTCACTTTTGTCACCCTTTTACGGCCATTGTTGCTGGTCCCAGTGGGTGTGGAAAATCAAAATTTGTCACAAACTTTTTAAATGATTGCAAAGTACTATGCGATGTAAATTTTTCGGAAGTTATTTGGTGTTATGATGAAATGCAACCTTTGTACAATCTGGAAAATGTTAATTATAGTCAAGGAATACCTGATATTAACATGTTTGATGGGAAGCAACCTAAACTTCTTATTATCGATGATTTGATGAGGGAGTCAGATGGACGGATCGTTGATATTTTCACGAAGGGTAGTCATCACAGAAACTTAAGCGTGTTTTATATTACACAAAATATATTTCACCAAGGACGAGGTCAACGTGACATCTCGCTAAACACAAGTTACATTGTATATTTTAAAAATCCTAGAGATAAAACTCAAATACGATACTTGTCGCGACAAGTTTATCCTGAAAATTCAAAATTCGTGGATGAAGCCTATAAAGATGCTACTAAGGATGCCCATGGATATCTCATGATTGATCTGAAACAAAATACAGATGACTTATGTCGTTTCAAAACTAAAATATTTCCGTTCGATAAAAATTGCACAGTTTACATTCCTAAAAAAGGATTTAAATATAACAGGAATCAACAAGTTTTAGTCAGTTCTAAATGATGCACTCGAGTGTGAGCACATATAAACACTTACTTGAAGCGTTGCAAGTACTTAAACCAAAATATCGCACGGCTTTACTCAAAGCTTGTGATGATGATGAAATCAATATTATTTGCGAGTGTATTTATAACGTGCTAAAAGGAAAAATTCCATTAGAAAAAAAAGAAAAATCTAAATTAAATAAACACAAGAACATATTACGCAAGCTAGTTTCAAAGGGAAAACAAAAACTAAGAAAAACTATCATCATTCAAAAGGGTGGTGCATTTCTACCTGTTATTTTAGGTGCAGTTTTAAGTGCTTTAATAAACTCTATATAACCAAAATGGAGAACACAAAAAAAATGCTTTTGGTAGAACAAGATTTTATTGAAAGACTTAAAAATAATGAGCTATCAGAGAACTCATCGTCTCGTCTGGATGGAGAGATGAAAAAAATATTGAAAAGTAAAATGGATGATCGTGAAAAATGGGCATTATATTCCCAAGCACTGCAGCGATTTTTACATTTTGCCGAAGCAGATCGAAAGCCTTTCAAAATACCAATAGTAATGGATGGAGTTGATCACTTAAACAACCTCAACAGTGACTTAGATTCAAAGGTAAAAAAGCAGGAAAATGCAAATAATGACTCAGTCGCAAGCCCAACTTTGCTGGAAGATGATGTTCCTGCTACACCACCACTTAATAAAACGAATCAATACTATCCTGTGGAATTAACTCCATCTCATATCGTACAAGGAATACCGAAATCTTATCGATCGAAAACCCAAACTTTAATGGACATTATTATCCTTAATAAAAAAAAAATTTGGTGGAAGACAGGAGGGGAAGTTGTGTTAAACAATCGAGTGATCCCAAATAGCAATATTGTCGATCTGATAAACGATGTAACAAGACCTCTAAAACGCGCAAAACCAATAGGTTGGGAAGAATTTGCATTGGTTTTAAAAGATATAGGAGTTCCTACATTTTGTATTGGTAATCCTGCTAACTTGGAGTATATGAAGAGAGATTACACCAACGAGTTTCGCGCATCATCATCATCTTCTAAAAATACAAGGGATTCATCATTTAAAGTAAAAAACGCATCTACACCTATTTCTGCTAAAACAATTGAGTCGACCAAAAAGAAATTAGATTGGGAAAAATGGACCCCCTATTAGATATAAATAAGATTTACTACGATGTGTCCAACCCAGCTGGTTACAGTAGTATAGATAAGTTAGCGAAGGAAATGAAAGGTAATATGAGCAAGGAGGAAGTAAAAAAATGGTTACAGTCTCAGGAAACGTATACTTTACATAAACCTGTCCACCGACGATTTACTAGGAATCGATACATCCTATCTAATTATAATGAACTCTGGCAGGCTGATCTCAGTGATATGCGTACTTATAGTCAATATAATGATGGATATAAATATATTCTTTGTGTTATTGATGTTTTTAGTAAATATGCTTTTGCAAGAGCCATGAAAAAGAAGGATTCAGAAACAGTTAAACAATGTTTTGAAAGCATATTTGCAGAAGCCAAATCTACCCCTCGTCACATCCAATCCGATAAAGGCACAGAATTTGTTTCAAAGGTGGTAAGAGACTACTTTAAAAGCAAAAACATTAATTATTACACCACTAATAATCCAGACATTAAAGCAAGTATAGTTGAAAGGTTTCAAAGAACTCTTAAAATGAAAATGTGGCGTTATTTTACTCATAGAAATACTTACAACTACACTAATATATTACAAGATCTTCTTCACTCTTATAACCATAGTTATCATTCTAGTATCAAAATGCGACCAATTGATGTTAATTTTAATAATATCATGACTGTTTGGTGTAACTTATATGATAGAAAAAAAGACAAACAAATTTCATTAGAAACCACACAACTGAATGTAGGTGATCATGTTCGAATAACTAAATATAAACACATATTTCAAAAGGGTTATGAAACTAATTGGAGTGATGAAATTTTTATAATTGATGCAATCATTAGACGATCTCCGAGACTTGTTTATACCTTAAAGGACTTGGATGGTGAACCAATCGTAGGTACATTTTATTCTAAAGAATTACAAAAAACAACTTATCACCCCTCCATGAAGTATAAAATTGATAAAATAATACGCTCTCGGCGTGTTGGTGGCAGAAAGGAAGTGTTAGTGAAGTGGCAAGGTTATCCGAGTAAATTTAATTCTTGGATTCTTGCATCAAACTTAGAAAAAATATGAGTGAAGGAAGTTTTTATATAACTTTGTTAAGCAATAGCTCGACGGCTTATTATACTGATAATACAACAGCACATTTTATGACCAAACTACCTAAGACCGTTAAATTAGAAGGAGAATGGGTTGTTGGTTTAGTGGAATTTCAATACCCACGTTCCATGTACAATGTTCAAGATCAAGAAAATATCATCTATATAAAAAAGAAAGTACGATTACCTAATGACAAGTTTGACAAAATCATAGATATAAAAACTCACATACCTGCTACTACATATGATAGCGTTGACACTTTCCTTGACGCGTTCAATGAAAACCCGCAATTAAAAAATAAGGTGAAATTTAGGTGTGATAAAATATCAAAAATGGTGGCTATAACTGCAACTGAAGATATAACATCTATCATAACATCACCGATACTGAGTTTGCAGTTAGGTTTCAAACCACGATCTAATTTAAAACAAATTTCAATTGGGAAAAATCCAGTAAATTTGTATTTAGGGTTACCATCACAAATATTTGTGTATACCGATATCATTGAACCGCAAGTAGTGGGGGATGTTATAACATCATTGTTGAGAATAATTCCATTGGATCCAACTCAGTTCGTTTATGGAGCTTACAAAATGCATGTCTTCTCACCTGCTCATTATGTACCTGTTTTACGTAGAGAGTTCGATACGATTGAAATAGATATAAGAACGACTACCGGTGCCAGAGTACCATTTCAATTTGGATCTTCTTGTGTGAAGCTACATTTTCAACGAATAAAATGACTCACAAACGATCGTCTGCCTCTTGTCCATATGAACATTATTATTTACATCAAGCTGGCTCTGGTGTAGGAATTGTCTATAAAGGTGTTCCATTTCAACGAGGTCATGGGATTGGAAGCTTTTTGGGTGGGCTATTTAGGTCTGTGATTCCTTTGTTATCCAGTGGTTTTAGGGCTGTAGGGAAAGAAACATTAGATGCGGGGATCGGCCTGCTGTCTGATATGGTAAATTCACGTCCTATGGAGAGTTCGATCAAGTCTCGATTCAAAGATGCAAGTGCTAACTTAAAAAGAAAAGCTGATGAAAAAATTGATTCTCTAATGTCAGGATCTGGGTATAAAATGTCAACTAAAAGACGAGAACGACTCATTCCGTTAAAAGCATCACGACGAAGAGGAAGTAAAAAAATTAAAAAGTATAACGTCGAAGATATATTTTCATATTAAATAATGTCATTCTTACATAATCATTCATGTGAATGTGCAAAATCTGAGTTAGATATATTTGCCCTGCCGTCAACTCAAACCAGTATTGAAAGTGGACAATGGGTTCATTACAAACCGATTTCATCTTTAAACGACGACGGCCCTATAGAATTTCAAGTTCCCGGATCAGGTGATGACTATATTGACTTGTCACATACGTTACTGCATGTCAATGCAAAAGTATTGAATCAGGATGGTACAAATTTAAAAGCAGATGTCCAAGTTTCGCCTGTTAACAATTGGTTGCATTCCCTTTTCAATCAACTAGACATATATTTAAATCAAAAACTCATATCACCTCCGAACAACACATATGCCTATCGTGCTTATTTGGAGAATCTTCTTAACTATGGTCCAGCAGCCAAAGAATCTCATCTAACTTGTGGATTGTGGTACGAAGATACTGCACATCATATGGATGCCGTTGACGCAACGAACAAAGGGTTTCACAAAAGAATGGAATTTGTGAAAGAGAGTAGACAAGTTGAAATGATTGGTCACTTGCATGGTGACATGTTTAACCAAGAGAAATTTTTAATAAATGGCGTAGAAATGCGTGTTAAGTTAGTGCGCTCAAAAGAAACATTTAATCTTATTTGTCATCAAGATAAAAAATTTAAAGTACAAATAATGGATGCTAGTCTTATTATAAGAAGAGCAAGAGTCAACCCTAGCGTTTTGTTAGCCCATCAAAAAGTACTAGCGTCAACAACTGCAAAGTATCCTATAACAAGAGCGGAAGTTAAGGTTCTGACAATACCGGCAGGTGTGCAAGGTAAAACATTAGATAATATATTCCTTGGACAAGTTCCTAAAAGATGTATTGTCGGTTTTGTCTTAAATTCAGCGTTTAACGGTAATTTAGCATTGAATCCTTTCAACTTTCAACATTTTAATATGAATTCATTCAGTTTGTATGTAGACGGTCATGAAATACCTTCTAGAACATTACAACCATCATTTAGCTCTGGTTTAATAGCATCACCATATCACACTTTGTTTTCTGGGACTGGCATTCATTTTCACAACGAAGGTAACGCAATAAGTAGAACAAACTACGGAGACGGATATTGTTTGCTATGTTTTGATTTGACTCCTGATTTATCTGCTAGTTCAACGTCACATTGGAATCTCGTCAGACATGGAAGTGTTCGGTTAGAAGTTCGCTTTGATTCGTCTCTAAGTCAAACTGTTAACTGTATTGTATACGCAGAATTTGATAATGTAATTGAAATAAACAAGAATCGTGACGTAACTGTGGATTATAACAGTTAATAAATACTTTGTTTTTAATAAGGATACATCATTTGTTCTTAAACGTTGTTAACAGAATCATTTATAAGCTGCTACATTTATATTTATCATGGATACAAATGAAATACAGCTCTGTATGAATAAAATAAGTTCCAGTTTTAAATCAAATGTTTTTGCTGCAAACCGATTGCCTATTTGGGTAAATTTACCTGCTTTTATTATAAGCAATTTAGATCCCGACTCAAAACCGGGGTCTCACTGGATAGCTATACACATTGATATTAATGGCATTGGTGAATATTTTGACTCATTTGGTCGAAAACCTACAGGTAGTCATAAGCTATTTTTGAAAAGAAATTCCAGGAGATGGGTTTATAACCACAACTCATTTCAAAATCCTTTTACCTCGGTCTGCGGGGAATATTGTTTAGTCTATCTGTATTTTAAGTTTAAAGGAAAAACTATGTGTGACTTGGTAAATGTGTTTACTGAGAGTTCTCTATGTAACGATCTAATTGTAAGAAATATGTTTAAGTCTATTTTTTTGAAATAAACAATTAAATATAAAACAAACTCTTTTATTGTTCTAAGTTAAGTCTACATTTTCGTCAAGGGAAGTGTATTTGTGAATAAAACATAAAAAATGTAACATGGTATTCATTAAAACTTTATTCAAAGTCATGGCTATGGTCTATTTATACAATGAACATCGGCGCTTGGAACTTGTGTTACTTATCTAATATGAAAGACAATGACTCTTTGTCGGAAAAATAATAACTAGAAAGGAAGCTTAGAATACAAAAGGTGTTCGCTATACAAAGAAAAATGTTCGGTACGAGTTATAAAGCAATTAACAAACAAAACGCAAACAATCGAGTAAAAAAAGATAAAAGGAACAAATGAAGATCTTAAAACTACTTTTACACTTATTTTGTATTGTCTATAACGTAATTGACACAATCACTTTTTTCCGCTAACTGTTTGGTGATTTGGTAAATCACATCTCTTGTGGATTCCACGTGAGCATCCTCTTCGGAGTGCGCGTAGTATTTAACACGCACTTCCGCATGTTTCCAATGCTCCGTTGGCGGAACATTTTTTATTTTCCGCGCATCATACACCTCAATTTTTATAAGATGTGAGGCGTATGATGCATCGTCTTTATTGGACTTTATAAAAGCCACGCCTTCCGCAGTAGCTTGGCTGACGCTCGACGACTTTACAGCAACTTTCCTTTTCTTCCGTTTTTCAAAGAAGCCATCTATGCTGTTATTAGGCCTCTTGTTAGTGTTAGCAATAGCTTTTTTGACTTTATAGGCCAACGTTCCTTCTTCATCACTTGCTTCGTCGTCGGGATAGTAATAATTTTTAAATGTGTTTTCCTGTAACAAAATAAAAACGTTATTCAAACGGTCCTTCAAAGTAGATTTACATGGTAAACACAAAAATGGATGAAGGTTATATTACAATCAATCAAAATCTGAAATAAGTGGGCACACATAAAACATAGATGAAGGTTATGTTACAATCAATCAAAATCTGAAATAAGTGGGCACACATAAAATTATGACTACATACTTACATCCATTTCAGCAACGAAACACTGCTTTCAGCAACCTTGCACTAAACTTCACGACTCACGACTCTCTTACTGGAAGATCTTGCTCGGAGAATTGTTTGGGGCGCAATGAAGCCGAGATGAGATGGCGGGCTTTTATACCCAGCGCAATCCCTACGAGTTGGGACAGGTATTTTTTTAAAGAAGGGCTTCGCTTATTGAACAGGTATAAACTCGTATTCCCCAGACGCGGTTTGTTGAATAACAAAAGACAGCGGCGGTTCTTTTGATACAAAGACAACAATAAAGCAATTATACAATGCCGTCCGCGTTCTTGAGGTCCTTTATGCGTAGTGCAATTTAGCAGGTTTAAACCAGTATCTTCAAAGACATACACTCAAAAAAACATAACGCTCCTCTTATTGACGATGGTCAGGTAAACGGTTCGCCTAGTGAACACGTTCAAACTAGCTATTTTTTCAAAAAGCTCTCTTTGCATAGTGTATTGATGTTAAGTAATTAAATAATAAAAGATCGTGGTGCGTTTGATACAAAGAAAACAATAAAGCTACTGAAACCGTTTACTGTATTATGTAAACTCTCTGTCTATATGTATATTCATAAAATAAACTTTAGCTATATAATATGTCCACAAAATGTAGGATAGTACCTACTGTGTAAGCGAAACACAAGGCTGCGTTCTTAATATCCTTTGTACATAGTGCAATCCTACAAGTTTTGACTAGTATTTAAATAATCGAATTGCGTAACAAACACGTTAAAACTAGTATTTCTAAGGAGTACTTAATAAGGTTAGAAGTAAAAAGCAATAAAGCAACAAAATTCTTGTTTTTAACTGAAACCATTTACTATTTAGCGTAACAATATTCTCCAAAACGTCGGTTAGGTTAGGTTAGATTTATGATAGTCCTGAAAGTTATGGATTCAGAATAAAATAAGTAGTTTGCAAAATAAGAATTTGTCAAAAGATATGTCCACGAAACATCGAGTTGCGAATCAAAAGTACAAACCAAGTATAGCGTGACAATATTCTCCAAAACGTAGGTTAGGTTAGATTTAAGATAGGCCTGAAAGTTATGGCTTACGAATTTCTCCAAAACGTAGGTTAGGTTAAGTTAGATTTAAAATAGTCCTGAAAGTTATGGCTTGCGAATTTCTCCAAAACCTAGGTTAGGTTATGTTAGGTTTGAATTTGTAGGTTAGGTTAGGTTTGAATGTCTCCAAAATGTAGGTTAGGTTAAGTTAGGTTTGAATTTCTCCAAAATGTAGGTTAGGTTAGGTTTGAATGTCTCCAAAATGGAGGTTAGGTTAAGTTAGGTTTGAATTTCT
The DNA here is from genome assembly GCA_963691745.1 of Ditula angustiorana. Lineage (NCBI taxonomy): Eukaryota > Metazoa > Arthropoda > Insecta > Lepidoptera > Tortricidae > Ditula > Ditula angustiorana. Next base: position 7,712,351 of record OY829495.1, read on the forward strand.
CCAAAATGTAGGTTAGGTTAGGTTAGATTTATGATAGTCCTAAAAGTTATAGGCTACGAATAAAAGTGTACTGCGAATAATGCGATAGGATATTTATGTGCTGATAGAATAATGAATTGAAAGTGGACTTACGAAAAGACATGGTATTTTATTTGTACGGAGCGTGGCGGGCGATCAGGTACCCAGGAAAAAAAAAGGTCGGCACCGAACCCCCAAGTGGGCGCAGGTAAGAAGTTGAACGTAACAAAGGGTGAGTAGGAAACAAAGGAAAGGGTCTCTATCCTTTTATGAGTATGTGATTAAGTGTTGGTATTATGTTGCAATGGAAGTACATATATACGTGAAGGAGTGGGCGGAGCGTGATGAGACCCCGTCCAATCGCTTTAAATGGGGTGTTGACCTTTTTTTTTTTTTTTTTTTTTTTTTTTTTTTTTTTTTTTTTTTTTTTTAGATTTCTTTGCCCCCAAATCCGCCATTTTGAGCGAAAAAAAAGTGATCCAGAACCGGCGAATCCCTACTACTTTTAATTTTTAATGAAAAAAGTGGTTAAATCGGTTAAGTTTTGGAGAAGGAATCAGGGGTCTACGAATCGTGGATTTTGTGTACTTTAAATAGGTATTTTCAGTAAAAGCTGCAGCTGTCTCTATTGCGCTCTGCGGGGGGAGGCTTGATAGATGGAGGCAGCAATAGATTTTACAAATACCTATTTTTCAATTCTCAAGGCCTTGCGGTTTCCTCTTAATAATTTTTCTTGTTACTAAAATTGTCTTGTAGTTTCAGACTTTCCCATATACTGACCGATTTAAATGTTACATTCTGTATAAAATTATCCGAAGCGCGCGTAGAATCTGTCCAAACAAAAACAATACCTTTAACTACCTCTACCTTTGTTTAAAGGCAGTTAAATATATTAAGTAAATGATTACATGAAATCTGCAATGACGAATCTCAAAGACCTGACACACCTTTCCAATCGAAACCAGTTGCCCAGTATTTATATTATATCAACATTGAGTATTGAAAATTGGCGTAACCATTCATACCATCAACCTAAAACCGGGCAAACCGATCTGCGGCTACGTTTACCACGGAACAACCACTTTGGCGTACTGAAAACGTTATGCCAACCGCAGATTTAAGTTTGTCAGTAATTAGATCAGCCAAATATTGCGTGTTTGTTCAACTGGCCGGTAGAAATATTGGCTAGTAGTTGCATTTTGTGGGCTACAAATTTACTTGCGTCGATGTCTTCGGCGCTCGCATCGCAAAATACAAGTGTTTAGTGTATAGCAAAGGTAGTTCCAATTTTCCTCACTTTATTATTCCAAGTTGGTAGTTTAGTTTAGTTTTTGAAGAATTATGTCAATGGTGTTTTTCGGAACAATTGCTCAACGATGCTTTCTGAGTATTTTTGTGACACAGAATGATTCATTGATTTTAACATTATGTAGTTGATAGTTTTTAATCCTTGTTAGCAAAACTGAATCATCATACTTCGTTATGTCTTTGCTATTATAGAGCACAAGGAATGGGTCGATTTCAATGCGGTATTTTTGTTTGAAATGTTGCTTTTAAGACGAGCCTAGATTCCTTCTCCATGGAGATTCATGAGGCATTCGTGATACTTACTTCGCTGGTACAGCAACCCGAAGTGGATCTTGGTCCCCGACACAAAGCGCCTCTGCACTCTATTCTGGGCGATCTCCTTCCAGTTTCCAGCACATAGAGTACGCAAGTCCTTCTCCACTGGTCCTTCCAGCGGTAACTAGGAACACCAACAGGTCGTTTACCGCCAGGTCGGCCTACACGCTCTTATCACCGCTCGACTTTCGGTCATGTCAAGTTGGCCAAGCCAACGAGGTTTGGCTGATTTAATCTTTCTGATACAAAGGCTTTATCTTTCCAATTCAAGATAACATGTTAAAAATTAAAGATTTTAAAAGGACCTGGATCACTCGACTCATTCATCAAGTTTCGACAATTTTGACGTCGAGCTAGCAAGAATGTTATAATGGCGCTAGCGCAAGTTAAGTGTTGGTTTCTTTCTTAGGGTCGCAGGTTCGTTTAGGTGGTGATCACTTCAAATCAGATGACTGCCATACTCGTGTGCCTCCCTTTTGCATAATAAAAAAATAAAGGATTTATAACGCGGCTGATTTCTACGGTTACTTTTGACATATCTAATGTGTCTTTATACTCGTATCTACTGATTTGAGAATTATTGCGCTGTTTCCATTTCCAACACCACGACGCAAACAGAGGGGGTGTCTCTATTACAAGTTTGAAACTTAAAAAAAAACTCTTAACTTTTAATAAATTAATTTCATAGAACTATAATGTAACCCATATTAAGGTGCGTTTGTGTGTGTGTCTGTCTAGGGAATGGTAAGTCTCAAACTGATCGAACGATTTGGATGCGCAATGAAAACATATCACAAGTGAAATTCTCGTACAGATTAAAATAAGAGAAAGTCATTTAATAGAATAAAACGTCAACCAGGCCACAGGTGCGGCACAGTTCCGCTTGTCCAATAGAGACGCCACAACACCTAAACTAACAACTAAGAGTGTAATGTTTGGCGAAATTCGTAACGTTTCCTGTAATGAGGTTACCGAGTCATTTATAGGAGCCAACAATGTGGAAAAAGCCGGCCAAGTGCGAATTGGACTCGGGGACTGAGGGTTCCGTATTACAAATTAACCTTTTGTGCTATGTACGTACTCGTATTGCCAAAATTTGGCTTATTTTTTCTGTTTAGTATCCTATGAGTTCCCTTCGGCCTTGTTTTACACTTGGCCCGTTTTTGTAATTGTAGTTTGCTCTTATAACAAGAAATTTTAATATAATTAGATATTTTTCTTAAAATAGAGCTAAATCAATCGATTCTTGTATTAAGTCTTGGCATAGAAATATAACCAACAAAAATAGCACTTAGTTTTGCTTATAAAACATCTAGAAAAACACTGCGGGTTGAACTTTTGCACGTAAAATAAAAACGAAAGCTTTATTACATTTTATTTTAGTTCAACTCAAAATTATGGACAACGCTTTAATAGCTTCATTATAGTATTAATAAAGTTTCCTTTCCAGACATGTCAATTGTAAATTAAAACTATTTTGTATGAAAAGTGGTGCGTAATGTCACCACAAAAAAATACATCAGCTTATGACAGCCAGATCCCAAAGAAACGCACAAGAAAGCAATCATATCAACTCAGGAAAATCCCAATCAAAGCTAGTGCCCGAGTGAAAGCAGTTCTGCCAACACAGACGAGTAATACAGATTAAACATATTTTCATTACCGATAATCCTTAGTAATAGGCTTACAGGCAAGTTGACATTTGTTGCAAAAGGGACCGCAGTTGTGCCAACTTGTTTTTGCCGGCGATGGCGGCGCTAGTGTCTTTGTTTCCGTGAATTTTTTGTATGAAGTTAGTAGAAATTTGGTGTTTTGCAGTTGTTAGTTCAAATTGGTGCATCTTAAGCGCCTTGTCGGTTTCATGGTGCTTGAGTTTTGTATAGGTAGGCTGTGATTTTTAGCTGTTTTTTGTTGTTGATGTTAGATCAATTTTTGTTACTATTGATACCTACTTGAATGTAAATACGAATGCAAATGTGTCTTTGTTTTTTGATGGGCAAAATTAGGAAGAAATCAATTTTCTAAAGTATAGCAACATCATTTCTAATTAAAAAGGTAGCGGGACTAAGGCAGAGCTCAATCTGCCATAAAGCCGGTACACATGTCACACTTGACCATTATAAGGGCGTGTTCATAATAACATTACGCGGTAGAATTAATCGAATAGGGCGCCAAATGTTAAACTGTTTTTAATATTATCTGTCGCATCTATTTTCTGTTGAATATGGACCCTTTTTATTAGATATTGGTAGGCATAAGTCGATTCATACGAGCTCCCATCGAAATTGTATGAAACTGTCATTAATTTCATAGGAATTTGGTGGTGGCTCTTATAAAACGACCTATACAGAAGACAAGTGTAGATATTTAATTAACTTGGTGATTGGGGTTAAATATGATAAAAATGCTAGTTCCTAGCTACATAGTATAAACAAATGCGAGTTCGATCTGCGGGGCAATTCTGGCGTCAGTAGAGATGAAGTCACACTCGACATATACCAAAAAGAGCTGTCAGTTCCCTTTAAAATATGTAATTTATTGCCACGTCTCGAATGCGGGATGAATCTCGATGAGTGCCAGAATTGGGGTCCTGGCCCCCAATTCTGGCGCTCATCGAGATTCATCTGACGTTCGAGATATGTCACAATATGACAGATTTTGAAGGGATTTGACAGCTCTTTTTGGCTTATCTCGAGTGTAACTTCATCTCTACTGACGCTAGAATTGCCCCGCTGGATCACCGCAGCGAGGGTTTTGTTTTGCTATATTATTTATTTTAATAGTACAGTTGTGTGTCATAAATAACAAAATATGAAAAGAAATGAATCGGGCCGCAAAATTAAGTTTGTTTGTTGTGAAGGCTTTTTACCTCTTTCTAAAAAAAGTGTGCTTGTTCTATGGATGGGATTATCTTAAATTACCTAACTCTAATGAAACCTAATACAATCTATGTTACACGTTTTTAAAATCCTGTTAAGTCAAAAGTTTGTAAAAAAATCGTAATATGTCGTGATATATCGTGTATCGTGTTGCGGATGTCTATAGACAGTGGTGGACTCACCACCAGAGGGACAGTTCTCGCGTCATTAGAGATGAAGTCACATTCGAGATAATCCAAAAAAAGAGCTGTCAAATCCCTTCAAAATCTGTCATATTGTGACACATCTCGAAGGCTAGATGAATCTCGATGAGTGCCAGAGTTGGGGGCCTGGTGACCCCCTTGCCTGTCTGCCTTCCTATTTCATAAAAAAGTGAAACATTATACCAAGTGTTTATTCGAAAATGTAACCCATTCAATGCCATGTTATTAGAAATTCAGTCACAAACTTGTTTCTATAAATTTCCGCCCCAACATCTAACGACAACCAATATGTATACTGTGCAACAACCTTTAAAACCAACATTTTGGGACAATTAAAATTATTATAACAAATCTAGTGTATAAATAAAATACTCATCGGAACGGTAAACAGTGAACAGCAAGCAGCAGGAATGCACTTGCCGTAAAAAACGAAAATTAAATTCGCATCGCATTTAAATACCCCAAAAACGGGGAAGTTTTGACTGCGACTGGGTAAGAGAGGACGAGCGGTTAGCGGATTTTGTATGCAGTAACCACCTTATTCATAAACGCTATGTAAACCGTTGTTAGTTAACATGTGTTGTCTTTATCTGTCATTGTGACGTTTACTCTTAAATGAAAGGGACAAAACATTTGTTGGCTTTAAAAGATTGTTAAGTTTTTATGAATAAGGGGTAAGACTGGACCACAACCCAGTCAGTTTTTGTATGCAGTCAGAAGTTACGAGCGATAAAAACGCAAAAACACAGGAATCAATCAATCAGAGGACGCAGAACTGATTCTAGTAAAATTATCATATCGTTAATTATTCGGGATCTTTAAAAAAATAGATTTTAATTTTATTTATTTTATTTAAATAAAAAAATTGTTTTACTTTGAGCAATACATGTACAGTTCCCGGCAAACAACTTGAGCATTGACCTTGACTGCCGTTTCTATACAAATATGTGTATGCGCAAATTTACCCCTTCCACTCAATTTATGCTCAAGTTGTTTGCCTGCAACAGACAAGACAAACCACAGATACCAATTATAGTGTAAACAGCTAAGCGTAAGAAACCGCCTTTTTCCCGCCACCATAACCTCACTCTCCTAGATGGGCACAGATGCAACAAGAATAGAAATATGCTTACCAGCTCGGATTAAGTGGATTCAAGTGTTGCCAGCCCCTCTATTGTAATTTTTGCCATAGACTCGCTACAGATGCGACCTCTTTGGCTCCGGTGTTGCCAGTTTTTGATAGGGATTAGTGGGATTTGATTGCTTGATTTCATTATAGGGGGACAACATGAATTGCAATTCTTTTGTGTTTAGTTTTGTAGGAGAGTTTTGAATTTGATGTCACGTTGAAGGAAAAAAATGACGAGTGCAGCCAGTGTTGGTATGTACGATCCGTATGATTCAAGTTAAGTAGGTTTTTTTGTTTCGTTTAATTTATTTTGGTGTTAAATTGTGCTTTTTAAATTATACCTAAAAATTAATGGATGTTTACGAAAATCTTATATTAATATACCTTTTGTACTAGTTTAAAGAACAACAGGGTGATCTGGCTCGAATTTTTAAAAAATCTTTGTAAAATGACAAAATAATAGGTAATATTAGTTTATTGAAATTGAGTAAGTATTTAATCAGTCTTAGACTGGATAACAAAACGCAACGCACATCTACTACCTAAAAAGCTGGACAGACAGACAGACTTTCGCATTGACCCGTGCACAGCACTGGTTTCGCGGAGCAGCAAGGTAATTTGTTGCAATTTGTTTTAACAAAAACCTTTTTTTTTAGATGCCAAGCTGGCACTGGCCGTTGCGTGGTGGACAAGGCACACCGGAACCAGTGTCAAGCCTGTCGCCTCAAGAAGTGCCTTACCATGGGCATGAACAAAGATGGTAAGTTTAAATTTAAACAAAATGTAATTGTTAGCTACAAGCGACCTTCTTAGAATATCCTTAATTTTCACAGTTTTTTAAAATTAGTTTTTCTTTGTCAGTCGTACATCTTCATTTGATATTGTCCTTTACCGCTCTCATACAAGTTTCTTTTAACTGTATATTCTTATTAAGTAGTTCATACAAGTATTATTTGTATTATTACCGAGTCCGATCGTCAACAGTAATGACAACACTCTAACTCTGTAACCTCAGCATTCCGTGCCTTGCGTTTGCCAATGCCGCCACATTACCAACTAACACTTAAATAGCATTTAAATTTAATAATTTGAATGTGTAACAAAATAAAAATCTAAATTGAAATTTGGTGATAACTTCCTATTGGTTGACAATTTACTTTTTTGGTGGTTAGTTCATTTAATTGGGCTGTGTTAGTATTTAGGTAACCATCCTACCTTTGTGTAAGTTAATTATTAGTTTTTGTCCTTTTTACCCGGTTCTACGTTATATTTGTTAAAAAATTAAGGAAGTATATTCAGGGTGCCAGCTAATAAATAAATTAGTAACCCTTCACATTGTATTGCTATAATGGAAGGTAAATTTTGTTTGAGTTATACTTAGTGCATAACCTTTTGTTTTTAATTACCAAGTCTGTTTAATTAAATAAATAAATATCTCGGGACAATTAACACCAATTGACCTAGTCCCAAACTAAGCAAAGCTTGTACTATGGATACTAGACAACGGATAAACATTCATATATAGATAAATACATACTTAAATACAAATAACATCCATGACTCAGGTACAAACATTCGTATTCGTCACACAAATATTTGTCCATACCAGGATTTGAACCTGGGACCTCTTGCATTGTAAGCAGACACATGTGCCACTGTGCCACACAGGTCGTAATTATTTGTCATACTTTTTTATCATATTCCGAAAATGGTTTTCTCACGTCTCCCTCTGATTCTCACGCCAGATAAACATTATACCTCAACAACTTGTATAAACATATCAAAACACATCAAAATCTGACAAAGAAAAAATCTGCACAGCGCTTGCGCCGTCACACACACTACTACCAAGTTATAAATGCGGTTGAGAAAACATACAATTCATAAAGTTAACATGGGGTATTTGTTGTTTGAGTTGAATTGTTCAGTTAGTGTAAGAGGGTCAATTAGGCGAAAGTGATTATTGCTGACAAGCCCCTATGTTTTGGTTTTGTTAGTTTATTTTATTAACAACAAACGAGAATGATTTTACAGCGTGTTAGAGTGTCTCTTAGAAACCAAAACGACAGTATTTGAAGCAAGGTCCAACAACTAATACCTAGAAATATTGTACCAGCTCTTTAGCAGTTAAAAGGGTAATGTTTTGTTCTAAAATTCCAGGAGGTTACATTTGAAGGTAAACCTTTCCGTTGTAATTATTAAAATTTCGCATTTTTTTCGTGTTTTGTGACTAAATACAACTGTATTTTGTTTTTGGAAGTTCAAGCTACTAATTTTAAATAATTGTAGGTTCTTTACGCGTGTGAAAGCCGGTTAAAAGATAATTGTATCATTATTAGAAATTATTAGTTCGAACTTCCAAGATCAAAATCACAATAGCGTAAAAAACAGTCCTTTAACGGCTCAGATTGTTAAGAACGTCATATATCATTCAGCCATATCTTCTCATCAGATTTTTTTCGAATCGATGGTATTTTTTTTTCCTTAAGTGCTTTCAAGAAGTGCTTCCTGTTAATCTAACTGTAATCTTAATAAAGATAAAATGACTCTGACTTAACTTGACTTTAAATAAGAATGTCAATAACAGCGGGGCAATTCTTGCGTTCGTAGAGATAAAGTCACACTCGAGATAAGCCAAAAAGAGCTGTCAGATCCCTTCTAAATCTGTAATTCTTCGACACATCTCGAATGTGAGATGAATTTCGAAGAGCGCCAGAATTGGGGGCCAAATCGAAAACAATAGCTAAGAAACTGTAGATCAGACATATTAGGCGGAGAGTAATTAAAAACACCAGCAAATGCAAAACTCATCATTTAAATTTTTACACAACATCCATCCACGCATACAGTAAAGTTCACTAAACTAACAAACGTATGCACGACTTAACTCAAACAAATTGAATAAAAAAAAACATTTTTAAAGCTCCGTAAGCCTTAATTTGTATACCGAGCGGTTTGTGCCACGTGCTGGCGCGTGGCGGTTTAAAAAAAGTTTTTTTTTAACCCTTTTGCTATCGTGGCGTGAACACCATTCTTCAGATTATTGTAAGATAGTATTTAAATTATTGTATGCCATTAAGTGCAAGGTATTTTGAAATTGACTTTTGGTATTTCACACTTCAACTGTATTGTTTCACTTGATATTCGACTGAAATATGTTCTTTTTACATTTCACAGGATTTTATGGAATAAAGAAATATTCTATGAGTTAATTCAAGATGAGATCTATCTGTTTGCCAAATATCATTTTTTATCTACTTGTTAATGTGTGATTTAGGAACAAATATCCAAATATCCAAACATCCTTAGTTTCATTTATAATTTGAAAGATTCTTTGATCAGAAAACTCAATAATTCCAAGCCCTGGCAATTTATAAGATATTTGTGCTTTTTATGTTACAAATGGGATTTTATTATGTTTTTTTTTTTACTTTTCTAGTAGACTTAAGAGTTCTAATCCTAGTCTAAACAAAGACACTTGTACCACTGTTAGACAGTTTTCTGGACTTTATAAACATCCACAGTGTGTGTGTCAATCATAACAATATTTGTATGCAATTCGACCATTTTCTCACCATCCCGCACTCCCTCTCAGCGTGTCATTAGTACCCTAACCCTTCACCCTGAGGCTTAGTCTATTGTTAACATTGTTCCAACAATAGCCCTACGTGTCTTTCAACATATTGATTCTGACACATTCTGTTATGATCATCATTGGGCCAGTACGAGGCACCTACACTAGCTCCTTTTATAACTAACTGCGAACAACCGAAGGAAGTTCTCAATTCAACTCGTATTGCAAAGATATATATTTTAATGGGTATGTTTATCAATTGCATCAATGGCTTGGCCAAACGATTTTGAAATAAAACAATTAAAACTGTTTACATCGTGTGTACCTCTTATAACGAATCTAATGCCCTACAAGTCGTTGAAACATAAGAAATTATTATCAAACAGAGTAGGTTTGCTGTAACTTTTTTAAAAACCTTTCAGTTCTTAGTAACTATACTAATCAGTAGTTGACATCATTGTTTCTCCTTTTTATTCGTTTGTTTCCGTATCTTCTCGTCAAGAATTGGTTCACTGTCAAAGACTGGGACCGTTACCTAATTAATGAAACATAGGTGTGTATATACTTATATTTATTGAATAATTCACACAAGCCACACATAAGTTCACACACAGTACAGACCCAAAATACACGACGACAAACATATAATGGTTTATAAAAGTTACACTTTATGTATGTATCTTAATTTTTTTTTCATAAAATTCAAAATTAAGAAGATAAAAAAAAACAACAGTAAAATCTTATTCTAAACGTAAAGATAAAATAAGTATAAATATGTATCTTAATTGAACTAAAAACATTACATTCCATTTTCCATTTGTCCATGACACATGCGGCCAAGAGTTTTACGGCCAAGGGCTTGACAATCTCATTAGTGTTCAACCCGTGGCGTCCTAGGAACATAAAGCCGTGAACCACGCCTTTAACAACAATTAAACTGTTATACTAAATTAATAACTGCACGAATGCGGTTACACCCTCATTTAAATATCCGCTCGGGGGCCCTCTTTGTAGTTTGCTAATGAGCCGAATGTGTCGCCATTAGTGCGGTTTTATTAGATTCTGCTGCAGGGCATCTTGGCGGTTTGATTGGCGAATTTTTGAAATTTATACACGAATTAATGATGCCTCTACTTCTACTTATAAATTTGATTGTAAATTATGCACGGAGAATTGAGGAGAATGATAAGTAATTTGGAAAAAAAATCGGTAATCTAGTACTTATTTGTTACCTTTCAGAGAACAATGACAATATTTTTTAACATTTGATAAAACTATAGGCTACAAGGTAGTCTTTGCTCCAAAATCAAATACTTTAAAAAAAAAGTGGCGACTAAATTGTAAAACATAATATTTATCATTAACGTCACCAAGAACCACTTTTTTCTTAAAGATTTAAACGCTATGCAATTAATCCTACTAATTTACACGAAAATTTTAATTTTGATGCCATTTTTACATTACTACAATTTTTTCCATTTGGAGTAGCTTTTAAAAAAGTTTAATTTACCTTTTGTTATCGAAATTAACTTTCGTTTTAATTTTTTAAACATTCAAGTTAAATTTAAATGCTATATAATGACAACACAAAGTAAAATTAGTGTAATGGCAGGACTCGAACCTGCAACCTCAGCATTCTGTGCCTTTGCTTTCATTTACCTATTAAAAAAAACCGTCATATTAAAACGTTTCATTAAATTTTATTTACCTTTGTTTTTGGAGCCCCCTGTATCGTCCGCTTTCGGCTCGCAGAACAATAAAGTTACCGTAATTGCGAAATAAAATCAAATACATCAGGTGCAGGCCTCATCTGCCCGCGATGTCCCGAAGCCATTTAATCAAACAGGAACCCTCCGACATCGTGTCGTCTCACTCACTCTCGCGCCAAAACGGTACCCCCATCTCACTCTTAAACGACTTCTGTCAACTTGATTCGGCTTAATGGTTATTGATTCCTACAATCCACAGCGAGGGAATTTTCACTTTGGAAACGTAAAAATAAGGTTGAAATTTAGCTGGCGAAATTTTACGTTCCAGCGGTTTCAAACTCAACCCTATATCGCTACGGTTTGAAGTCATATTTGTTCGCTTAAAAGTTAGAAATCTGGATTTAAGTTTCGAATTTCGATGGGGCTTTATTCAATTGTTTGTGTTTTGTGTCCCATTGGATTTTGGAGCTATTTCCAACGGGGTAGGGTTGGTTGTGGGATTGTGGGATGGGGTAGATGTGACCTTTTGGGGGGCGAGGGCCATTAATTCAGGGCCGGATTAAGGGTTCTGTGCAAGGATTAAATTCGCATTAATCAGTGTCTGTTACTGCAGCCTTAACTTCGGTATAAACAGTTAAGTGTTAGGGTACGCGACGCCGGATCTGCGTACACTCTGATTCAGAATACTGGTAAATTAATAATTTGATAAATCTTATAAATTACCCTGAAAAAGATCAATTAAAAATACTATTCTATTCTATTATATCTAATGGCGCATTTTTAGAGTTTATCTAATACTAGCTGTGCTCGCGTCTTCGTCCGCGTGGAATAGTGTCTTTGGATAGCATTTTTAATTTAACTTATAAAACATTCACATAAATTTCCGAATCCTATTCGGTCAAAATCACTAGCTGTAGCTAGTAGTAAATAAAAGTTTAACTATAATCTACACTTCTACACTAATATAATAAAGAGGTAAACTTTGTATGTTTGTTTGTTTGTATGTAGTGGTCTAGAACTACTGAAACGATTTCAAAAATTCTTTCACAGATAGAAACCTAAACTATTCCTGACGGCTGATAGGCTACTAATTTTACGTGAACGAAGTCGCGCGCGTCCGCTAGTTCTGAAATCAAATGATTATATTATTTTCTCTTCTATAATACCCAGGCGACTGTACTCCCTTAATCCAGGGCTCAGGTCCCGCGAAGGAGGTGCGGCGCGGATTAAAACTCAGAATCGCGCCATTAGCATTTAATTTTACAAATGAATCTTTAATTCTCTGCTCTCTACTCTTCTCTCTACACGGCAGGTCTAGAGTCGCACTTCTTTTCAGAACTTTAGGAAAAAACGACAGATGAAAGACGACAGACGAAGAAAGACATGATGAAAATCATCACAAGTAACCACTGACCTATAAGTAATGGACTTCTAGTCAGCGTTTAAAATATGGCGTTTAAAAATCGACAATCGCTCGCGCTGTCAGTCTGTCGGACCGACGGCGCTGCTGCCAATACTATTATTTTGTAAAAAAACCTATTTGCAACGAAACTTAATAAATTATTATTGTATGCTATTAGACGTAAAGTTGTAAATCCAATGACTATAAATGGTCAACTAGTAATTTGCATTTGTAACATTGGCGTCACCCTGTATTCTTATGTCGGTCCGTTTATCTGCTGTCATTTAGTATGACACTGTACATCCACGTATTATAGTATCATTGCAAGTAACCAACGTTTCGCGATAAAGTGCCCATACTGCCCATCCCTTTCGCACACACTAACTGGTTAAAAAGTGGATATAGCTGGCGTGCTAAGGCTTCTATAGTTACCTAGATAAACTACAACTAGGTAGGTATGTGTCGTTGTTTATAACTTTTTCGTTGTTTAAGGCAATTAAGGGGGTTCGATTCCCATAGAAAATGTCGGTGCACCTTTTGAAGCTTCTAGGACATTAATTTGAACGGATTTTTTTGGAAATAGTTAGTTATGGATTAATTACTTACGTAAAACCAAACAAAGAGTTGCTTTACCGATCCTGAACTGCAGTAGGATCCAGGAAATTATGATGCATTTTACCGTTGTGGGAGTACAACCGCAACCATGTGTGTGTGATATCTTTAGATGGGTGCGTCAATTAGTGACAGTTAATATAGGTGAGTAAAAACCTATTGACAATTTCGACCAGTCACGTGACCACCTATTTAGTTCCGTGGTAACATTTACATGGGTAAAGATCGTGAAAGACCAAGTTCAAATCTCGTTGTATCTTTTTTTTGTATTTTAAAATTTTCTTTTTTCAATGAGTTTTGCAAAGTAGGATAAAGTCTTCCAAAGGAAATGATAAAACTATAATTTTTTTTTTCTGATTTTGGATACAACGTAATATGACTCATTTTTATTACAATCTAAATGGAATAAACGTTCGTTTAACAAATAAAGAAACTGCCTTGAATAAAAGGATATGGACAAACTGCAGAAATATCTCAAAAAGGTAGAAATTTAAAGTTTACAACTATGTTAAATTTCATCCGGCTCACACGATTACTGTGGTACTTTTCCACAATAAATGACATGCTGATTCCTTCACAGGGATTGTCACATCTTTAAAATATTTACTGTGAAAAGGTTCCGTGCAGTGGTTCGCGGATCAAAACGGTGCAACTGTGCACTGTATCATACACGCAATGATACTATCCTTTATTTATTACAGAATAAAATTGCCCGCAGTATGGACTCTTATTTATTTCGTTTTACAATTATATTAGGTCGAGTGATAGGATTTTCTCCGACCTGAGAACTTTTTAATGAAACAAACCTTTTTATCAGATTCAGGCTGATATAAGGATAAAAATAAAAAATCTGTGGTCTATGACCTGCCAGAGGAAAAAAAATGTTCGATGACAAAGGGATTGTCTAAGCTATTGCGATGCTGTTACACTATTTACGTGAAAGAAAACCCAGAACAATTTGAATATTTTCCAGTTCTTGGTAAGTGATCTCAAAAACAGCAACCCTAATATACATATTAATTTATTGCCAGTTTTTAGGTCCCGCCTCTCTCGCTTTCCAAATCAATCAATTAATCACTATTTAAAAAGTGGTAGCTCAAACTGCAACTAGCAAACTGAACTGGTTAGAATCTGACTCTATCACACTAAAACAAGACTTCCACGATTTCACGGTGGACGCTGTGGTTGTCCCTCATTGCTGCGACTAGATCTCTTCGTCGTGCTCGAACTGACCTGCAACAGCTGGTCGCCTGGTACGCCTCGGGACGACGACAACAGGTCAAACGTTATGACGTTTATACTGTGGAAGATGCCGAACGGCCCTTTGCGGGAAGCCACCTGCGTCGAATATCTGCCATGATTTCGTCTTACCTAGAGCCCCTAAACGTATAACTATGCAGCAATAAGAAGAAGCTTTTATGTTGGGGGCTTGGCGCCTTGTCTATGATAAAAGCCATCGTGTACAAAATTACAGAAAAGACAGGTGACCAGAGGCGAAGTTCGTTGCCATCACTGATCATTAACAGTGATCATAATTCATAGGTCTGAGGGCCTGGCCACATGCGACGGCGTGTTGTATTGTACAGGCGCGAAAAAAAAAAATTGTGGGCGAACCCATTTCTTTCTATTATGGATCAGGATTGGAGTAATTTTAAGAGGAAATACGAGGTGTTGAAAATAAGTGAACACAAATTTTTCGAGTACTTTAGAATGTCTGTATCAAGATAAAATATATTGTAATCTCCTTGTATTCAAAAGCAACACGTATTTAGAGAACCTGTGGGACCTTTGAAAATGTTAGGATTAACTATAACTACTATAGCTGAGTTTCTTGCGGCGTTTCTTCTCAGTAGTATCTTCGATTTTCTGAAGCGCTAGTAGATTCAGACATGTAAAAGAGCCTATATGGCCAACTTGCAAAATAAATTTTTCATTTTCATTTTCATAAGGTACGCGGTATAGCTGTACGAAATGAAAACATGTTTTACTCGATTGCCGCCAGAAGGGAGGGTTATATGTTTTTCGAGTGTAAGTGAGTATGTATGTATGTAAGTATGTATGTATGTAAGTATGTATGTATGTATGTATGTCTTTTCTGTGCCATGCGCTGCACCCTAAACGGTTTGATGGATTTTGATTTGTGAGGTGTCGTTGGATTCGTCTTGATTGGAGGGGTGACTAAGCTATGTCAATATTAACCGGCTCACCTGGCAATTTGTCATCTACTACTGCTTTTAAGCTACAATATGCATACAAGTGTAAAACTGGCAAATGGCTTCCCTGGTGGTAAGTAATTCTCCTAAATGCTTCACCTGGTAATCTGTAATCTACTGCTGCTTCTAAGCTACAATGAGCATACAAGTGTAAAACAGGCAAGCGGCTTTCCTGGTGGTCAGTGATTGTCCTAAATGCTTTACCTAGTAATTTGTCATATACTACTGCTCTTAAGCTACAATGCGCTTACAAATGTAAAACAGGCAAGTGGCTCCCCTGGAGGTAAGTAGTTTTCGTAACCGCCTTACCTGCTAACTTGTTATCTACCACTGCTCCTAAGCTATAATGAGCTGCGGCACCTCGGCCGCTTGCTATAATTCGTCACATACAATTCTATACAATTAATCGGAGCGCGCAGAACGCAACGCCCCGGACGCACGCTTCGGGCGCCTGCTATGTTTTGTCCTCCTCGTATTTCCTCTTAAAATTACTCCCATCCTGATTCATAATAGAAAGTAATGGGTTTGACCAGAACATTCTTTTTATTTGTCTTTTCGCGCCTGAATAACACGGCGTCGTGGTACAACGCGGCGCCCCACCGTGCACCCGCTCAGTACGGCACCGCGCGGTGTATTTCCACAGCGCGGACCGTAAATATGCACGGTAAAACGGCGCCGCGCCGTTTCACGGTAACGACTCCGCGCCGTGGACATGTGGCCAGGCCAGATTTCAGGTTTTAGTTATAGTATTATTTAAGTTGTTAGTTTACTTTTATTTCAAGTTTTTAGTTATTTTTCTGTTACTTATTTTTTAAATTTGCTTTTGTATTTAATGTTTCAAGTGTCAGATAATCTAATAATATTAAACTGTCATTTTAGATTTATAGCTTCGTTAATTGAAGGGACAAAAGGAAGAGGAAGACCCAGACTGACATATTTTGAGCAAGTGGAAGAAAATTTTCGAACCGCGTCGTATTGGAACATCAAACGGCTGGCGGAGAAGAAAGAAGACTGGCGATTACTGACAGGACCTGATGATAAACGGTGAAGGGCGGGATGGTTTTTTTTTTGCAAGTTTTATTTATCTGTTTTGTCACAAAATTTACCTCATATTGGTATGAAAATTGTATTAAAGTATACAAACAAATCCCTTTTATATAAGACCCCACTAGACCATGTACCTACAAAGCTCTCAAATTATTAATGAAAAGAGTAATGTCGTATTTTTTAAACAGGTCACATGGAGTATCAAAAGAAATAAACACATTTGATTCAGGCTGATCCAAACAGTGTATTAAAAAGTATAAGCTTCTTCAGAAATTATTCGTTACGGACTTATCAAAAGAGCCTGTTGTATTTTGTATTGTACCTCGTACAAGGCACTTCCTAAAATGACCACTTCCAGTTGTGACCCCTTCCTAAATACTATTATTTCATAAAATGACTTCCTGATATAAACATTTCCTGATTTGATCACTTTCCAAAATGAGCATTTCTCGGTGTAACCACTCCCAGTATTTCATAGCGCGACGTGACTTGACTACAAATCTACTAGTGACCCGCTGTTGCTTTGTTCCAATTTCATAGGTTTTCTCAGACTACAAAAGTATTATGATATGGTGCCTGCCTTACAGGTTGAATTTTTAAAACTGTTATCATTTTTGGGTGGCATACCAAAAAGTAAAAAGGAAAGTTATTGGTGCGATTCGTTCCGTCCGTCTGTCCATCCGTCTATCTGTCCATCTACCTGTCATAGCGACATATTTTAGTACATTACTAATGCTATATATTTGAAATGTTGAACAGATTATAAAATTTCCTTACTCAACCGTATTGCTAGTCAAAAAATTAAGAAACATACTTTCGGTTCATCTGAAAATGTGAAATGTATGTCTCTCGATGCTCTCATTTCCTTATAACACTAGTCAGATGGAGCCGCATGCATTTCGGCTAGTACGGAGAGATAAAATAGATTATGTTCAAAGAGAAATACCGTTTTAATAGTAGTAGTAGCTTAATCAATTGAGTATCATTAGCTGAGAAATGGTTTTTGTTGATGTTAAATATAAAATTTGCAGGTACTTCAAGGTCATAAATAAAAAAATAATATCATAAATCGGTCATATCGGGAAGTGACTACAAGTGTTCATATCGGGAAGTAGTCTCATAAGGAAGGGATCGCCTCAGAAAGTGGTCATATCTTGACCTGATCATATCGGAAAGCGGTCATATTAGGTGTGATCTTCAAGCAAAATCATCTTGATTTGTCGTTTCAGAAAGTAATTAGTTTTAACAGAAAGGGTTAATTTTTTTTAAAAACTTTTTATAAAAAACGCCCAATTCTGGTACCAATATCGGAATTCTAGAACAGAATGTCCAATGTCACTAACCACTGGACTTCTGAAAGGCGAGATTTTAGCCTGTGGCAAAAAAAAGACTTAAAACAAAGTAGGATGGTCAGAATATTACCAATTAATAGGCTTACGTAGTCATCCATACTATATTATTAATGCGAAAGTCTGCCTGTCCGTCTGTCTATCTGTACGGCTTTCGCACTTAAACTACTGAGTCGATTTCGATAAATTTTTGTACAAAAATAGTTTCATACATAATAATACAGGGTACTTTTGACATGAAACGTCTTTAATTTGGACATGAGGGGCTCACAATGCAAAAACCATGTCTGAACGAAATATGTTATGATTAGATCGCTTATTACTTTAAAAATATTGCACATATATGTAGACAATATTTTATTTAATCACATTTTTTCTTCACTTTGTTTTCTAAAACTATAACGTTATGTATCGTCAGTGACATACATTTATTTAGCTCATAATATTTTACTATCATGATTTATTTTAGATTTATAGCTTCGTTAATTGAAGGGATAAACGAGAGAGGAAGACCCAGATTTACGTAATTTGAGCAAGTAGAAGAGAAGTTTCGAAGCACGTGGTATTGGTATATCATACAGCTGGCGTAGAACAAAGAAGGGAGGCAATTACTGAGAGGACCGATGATAAACGGTGAAGGGCGGAATGGTATTTTTTTTGGAATGTTTAGCTACCTATTGTGTCGCACACTAGACCACATATTTGTATGAAAAATTGTTTTTAAAAGTACAAACAATATCCTTTTAGATAAGACCCCACTCGAACGCATTAGTACTAGAGATTGCAAACCGGGCCCGCCCGGGCCCGGTGACCTTTTAGGCACCCACCGGGCCCGACCATTCTTACGGGGCCCGGTCACCGGACCTGGTAAGTAAACCGCGGCGCGCTGCGCGGGAGCGCCAACTCGTAGAATGTACGTTATTAGTTTTGTTTTTTTTTTTTACTATGTGTTCAAATAGACACTATAAGGAGTAAAGAGAAAGCTTGCTTGTTTAAACTTATAAAAATGAATAAATTACTGATACGAATGTTACCTTTCCGAAAGTAATCAATTCTGTAATAAGTGTGATTTTGAGACTTGAGTGAGACTGATTATTGTGATAATTGTTCATAAGCCAGTTTGAAATAAACATCAACCTTGAATCATTATTTTTCCATTCATATACAGGGTGTAATCGTTAAGTGTAGCCAGGCGATTATTCAGTAAATTTAACAGATATCAGAAAACTTTAAGCTGATGTCGAATTTACATTACCCAATGAGTAAAATTACATTAATAACTTTTTTTAATAAAACCAGAAATATCCCAAATATTAACTTCGAACCCTCCCATACATTTAGTACGCCGTTCGTTGAAAGACAATATAAGGCCTAGTCATTTCACCATTGTAAAATGATTCATGAATTGTTTTAATACAGTTTATTTGCGAAAATAATGAATTTTAAGCACTTTTCTCTTACGACATTATTTGAGGCTGCGTGAGACTTACGGCCGCAAAGGAGAGTTTGAAGTAAATATTTGGGATATTTCTAGTTTTATTTAAAAAGTTATTAATGTAATTTTACTCATTGGGTAGCGTACTCTCGATATCAGATTAAAGTTTTCTGATATCTGTTACATTTACAGAATAATCGCCCGACTACACTTAACGATTACACCCTGTATAGAAAATTTTCATAAAATATTTGAAAGGTTTCATCACTAACACACAACCCGGCCGGGCCCGGCGGATCCGGCCGGGTTGGCGACGAATGCAACCGGGCCCGGCCGGGTTCAGAAACATACCGGATTGCATTCTCTAATTAGTACCTACTGTATGGTATTGTGGTTCGTATAAGGCACTTTCTTAAATGACTGCTGCCAGATGTGAACTCTTACCAAATGCAACAATTTTATAAAATGAAGTCCCGATATGAACATTTCTTGATTTGACCACTTTCCAAAATGAGCACTTCTTGATAAAATCACTCCCAGTATTTCATAGCGTGACGTGACTTGACTACAAATCTACTAGCGACCCGCTGTTGCTTTGTTCCAATTTCATAGGTTTTTTTCAGACTTCAAAAGTATTATGATATGGCGGTGTGCCTACCTTACTAGTTGAATTTTTAAAACCGTTATCATTTTTGGGTGTCATACCGAAAAGCAAAAAGGAAGCTTATTGGTACGACTCGATTCGTCCGTCCGTCCATCTGTCCATCTATCTGTCATAGCGGCATATTTTAGCACAGTACTAATGGTTTCTATTTAAAATGTGGAGCAGAAATTAATTTTTTTTTGTTACTCAACCTGATTGCTAGTAAAAAAATTATTATCGGTCATATCGGGAAGTGACTACAAGTGGTCATATCGGGGAGTTATAAGGAAAGGGTCTCCTCAGAAATTGGTCATATCTTGACGAGATCATATCGGAATGCGGTCATATTAGGTGTGGTCTTCAAGCAAAATGGTATCATCTTAATTGGTCGTTTCAGAAAGTTATAGAAAAGCGTTCGGATTAGGGGTAGTTTTAAGAGGAAACGGTTTTATCTCGAATGGGTAATTTTAGAAAGTAATCAGTTTGAATCGAAAGGGTTAAATTACTTAGTTTTTTATAAAAAAGCCCAATTCTGGCTGGTAGCAGTTCCTAAGTTCTAGTTCTAGATGTCCAATCTCATTGGCCCCTGAACAGCTGAAAGCCTGGATTATGGGCATGTGACAAATATTCTTGAACTGCAGAGCGGTCATGATATGGTCACTTTTGTGGTTACTAAGCACGGCGCCTATTTTAATACATTAACTATAACCACAGCAATTCCATGGGGATGAACACCGGCAAAATGCTTGGATATTTTTTCGGTACCAAGTAATTAGCTATTTGTTGTTGTTGTTGTTAGCTTCGTAAGTGAACCAAAACAATATCACATTTTTGGTTGCCTCATTTAATTAAAAAAAATAAAAACGTAAAATGTCATAAAATGTTTTTATTTTTTACAATTATATGGCGCAACTAAAAAGTCTAATGTTATTTGGGGCACTAATTACTTTGTAATGTAAAAATATCCAAGCACTTTGCTGCAATTCATCCAGAGGAAATTGTTGGACAGATTCAAAAGAAATTATATACGAAAGACAGAATATCAACAGTTAAAAATCTAACATAAACATAACTAATATTATAAATGCGAAATTCCGTCTGTCTGTCTATTTGTCTGACCAGCTCTCACGCGTTACTGGCTTAGTCTATTTATATATTGACACCTGCGAATGGATGCAGGGTGACTTTTTCTTTTTAAAATGTTCAAGTTTTTTTAATTATCCAATTTTATTTGTAAACTCGTTAATTTATTTCATTATTTGATCGCGCGATCGTTATAGAACCCAAGTAAATGTTGTTCTAAATAATAAAAATGTAACTTATCCATTTTATAAAAAATACGAGAACTACCCTAACACTCCACCGGTGCGTAGGTATGTCAATCTCAACAAATAGGCCTAGTTTCAGTACTGCTTTATTTATAAACTATGTCTATAGGCCTATTGAGCCTGAAATGAATTGATTCTATTCTATAATGGGGGTGGACATTGGGAAGTGGTCGTTTTGGGAAGTGGTGAATTTATTTTAGGAATTGGTTATTAACTTTCATAATATAAAAAAATCAGTACCTACAGTTCTTTGCAACTTTAGCAACAAAGTGTCATGACTCCATTTTTGAAAACAGAATGTTGCATCTTTCACACTATAGTTGGTGTGTCACAAGACATAATAGCTAACTGCTACCTGACAAGTCAGGCAGCCAAGGCCTTCCAGAATGCCCGTGAGATTCCGCGTGACGTCGAAGGCGCATTCTATCTTATTCATGTATTCTGTGATATTATTCAACGATGGCTAGGCGTTTAGTTAGCTGTTGTCTTTGGGTTTCTATCAACGGTGCATCATACGTGTCTTAACTATTATTTTCCTTAGGATTATCATGTGTCTCAACAATAAAAATGCATTACATAATTACCACTTTTCTAGTTTTATTATCTCACAGACTCATAACAGCCCATCTTTTTCATTTCTCTCAAAAGCAGCGTGCCTAAACAAAGTGGCATTGTTGGCGTTGACGTTCTGGTAGAAATAACAACATTGTGCGGTTGACGCCAAAGACTGTTTACTGTTTTCCACCTTATTGCAATGGAATAAGTTATAAAGTGTTTGACGTCGACGGTGTAGTCAGCCAAATTGAACTCTGGGTCTCTAGAGAACTAGTAGCAATGAATGAAAGCAATATTATTAAGACATTTACTATGAAAAGTCATTTTGACATTTATTGGTAAAGGTTCTCAGAATTCACATTGATTGTCTGCACAGACTCGATGTAAGGGTGGCAAAAGCAAAATTCAAAAAATATTTTGATTAGACATACCTACATTCACGCTTCAACACCAATTGTATGTACCTTTCTTTGTTGAGGTTCAATCGGATTTATAAAATATCATATCATCCATCAGGGTCCATTTAACATACTCAAAAATATGAACGACCGCTCTTATAACAATGTATAATTAAAGCGTTGGTAAGTATATACTTTTACACATGACCGTATCAGAGATTCGCAAAATACTTAGTCCATATAAGACATTTTTCAACTACCGGCACTTTCACTCGCTCGCATTGAGTAGTGCGACACAGTAAGAGTATGAAAAAACTCATAATCATAGGTCATAGGTTAGGTTACAATAACCCCAAGCTATATCAAGGCTCATGAGCTTTGGGGGCCATGGTCAGATAACCCAGTGCCCAGTAGCGGAGTTCCGTCGACCCCCCCCTGAGGAACAGAACATCCTTGTGCTCCTACCAGCAGTAGCACTAGAAAATGCTCAAGAGTGGTTATCATTCGATAAACGCAAAGTAGAAGATTAACGTAGGCAGCCGGTATAAATATTTGTGGGAGATTCTGATATTTTGTGAGTTTAGTATTTGGAGAGTCAGGTATTTTGCGAAACTGGTATTCATGGACGTTTTCTGTGGGTAATCGTAACTCCACATGACTTTTTTTTATAAATAAATAAACTTCACTGTTTTGGTCGTACCCCGAATCTGGTATTTAGTGAAGCAAGTATTCTACTCAAGGGAGCTCCACCTCTGCCACGATGCTTCAGCTTATCAGCGAGTGGAGAAAGTTCGGCTTTTATGTAAGTATGGTAAGTCCTACCTACTACGGTCTGACGACGAGTGGAAGGCTCCTGTAAGTCTCTATTTTCCACTATACGTTTGGTTTTGCTTTGGTACAGGAACCTTCCGCTCAATAGTCGGGCTATTGCTAGCTCAGGAATCTATGCTAACTATATAAGTAAGGCTCTTCACAAAGACCAATTCTGTATCCAACGTCTAACCGCATCAGACCGTCGAAAATATTATCGGTCAAACCTATGGCAGTCAGCGAGATAAGCTTGGTGGTTATTTACCATAATCCTTAGGATCAGTCCTTCGGTCGACTTATGGTAACCGACCCTGTAATGACATCAGTAGGTCACTAAAGCCAGCAATCATGAGGCACTGGTATTTTAACAACAAAAAAGTTGTAAAGATTTCGAGTAAGGAGTACCTAGGTGTGATGTGTATGATTGATATCACCTAAAAACGTTACTAAGACTTTATCTGAGTTTAGCACCAAAGTCTTTCATGGTCACCAGTTTTTACTACGATAATCACAATCACACTTGTGGGCCTTTATATCTTAGACTTGAAAGCCTGAAATCATAAGAGATGGCTTTTCTGGTCTACACAAGTAAAACTAATAAAAGTTATGTATTTTAGTCATTCGTGTATTCAGGTATACAGAAATTAACAACACGATACAAATATTTTATATCAGTTTTATTGCAGTCTGAAAACGTACGCCAACTAGCTAGCTAACTGCCGCGAAAGATTGTCGCTAGCTGGCGCTGTATAGTTGCATGTGTGTGTGTGACGATAGTGTCTGTATACGCTCGTAAACAGATTCTGCATTTTTTCTCAGGACTGGCACAACAATACCTTCCAACTGTGAAGTCAAAAAATCAACCGTATTCAGATACCTACGGTAACAAAAAAATAATAAAAAAACAGCGATAGGTTACGAAAAATTACGAAAAAACCGTAATTTTTTTTACAGCGCCATCTAACGGGACTTTGTTTGAGAGCGACCCTAGTCGGTCCCCCTTAACGTCAGTAGACACAGATTACATTCATGACATACTCATATGTCAAAAAGGCATTGTCAGATCTTTTAAAATTCTTAATTTTTTTGGTATATCGCAATTGCGAGATGAATCTCGAGGTTCGCGAGAATCGAGGGCCAGAATTAGTTAATCGACATAGAATCGAACATCGTGTGTCACATATCGATCGTTTTTACGAGTGGCTATTCATATAGTGGAATAATTCTGTATTACACAAATCTTCACGAGGTATTTAGTGCCTAAACAAACTATCTTTATAGCCACTTTCAGTAACATGTGAATTGATTGGGATGATACTTTAACCAAATTCTGAACACGATTCCAAAAAGTTTCCACAACACAAACCCGTACGCTAGTCACATTACGTTAACGAGCGCAAACCAAATCCAAAACTTCATGACACACAGTCCATTTAAATAAACCAGAATTACAGCGAAACCGTTAATTGTTTTAGAACTAGCTGAGGCTTTTGACGACGCAAAGCGCAGTGCCTTGAATAATTAGATTGTCCTGACTACCGTCGACATCTCAAAACGTAACCGAATTACGCTTTCCTTTTCACAGAGCCGAGAGCAAAATAATACAAAGCCAAAGTAAAGTGATAAAGGGGCGGGCGACGGGTGTGCCGCAGGGTTCGCTACTGGGCCCCCGACTAATGATGTGCCGGTGGCATTTTGGCTGAGAATTTTGCCAGGAAATCTGTGAAGTTATCATTAAAGGCAGTATTGAAGTAAATGATTGTTTATGATTCTTTAACGTAGTCATATTCGGATGGTTATACTTAATTTCGCAACAAGCTTTAGAGTGTAAAATTGGAAATGGTATTTTTGATGTTGTTTTAGTTAGATAATAATTTGTCGACAGTATTTAAATGAATAACTAAAAGTGAATTTTGAAGATACGTTAATATGTTTTCTCACAAACAGTAAATGTAAAAAATGATACATCTACATCTACACTAATATTATTAAGAGGAAAGATTTGTACCTATTTTTGTATGTTTGTATGTTTGTAATGAATAGGCTCAAAAAGTACTGGGCCGATTTAAAAAATTCTTTCACCAATAGAATGCTACATTCTTCCAATTTGACATAGGCTACATTTCATTTTGAAAAAAATTAGGTATCCTTGGTAAAATTTGAACAATGTAACCGAAGGTGTAGAAAAATGAGTCTTAAAATTGATTGTACCCGTGCGAAGCCGGGGCGGGTCGCTAGTGTTACATATAATAAAACTTCGTACTAGCTCGACTCAACAATTATGAAGTTATTGTTATTACGTTTACATAACCTTTATCGTCGATGAATCTGTCTTCCATATATTGACAAATTGGGAAGACCACAATCAAACTGTGTAATACATAAACATTATGGCTTATGTATATGAGTTTATATTTATTTTCTCTGATGCTTTCCTTATTTGTATCGAGGTCAGACTGCACTAAAAATAGTACTCGTGCAGTTTCTATTTTAAATTCATGTTATTCTTGGACTATTACAAAAAATAGTCTAGCTTGAGCTATCTACTTTTCTTTTTCTATTCTAAATATAATACTATCCCTACCTATACACAATAATAAATAGATATTTTTATAAATATTTTTTGATCTCTATGATTTTGACTACCATATTTAGTTTATCGATATCTTTTGTATGTTTACCGTCACTTTTTTTTATTTCTTTTGACGCAGTCTCATGTAAATAAGATGAGGTGGTCACATCATTAAAATTCAATGTAGTTCCTCAATCATTTGAATTCCAAATTCTTTTATGTTCTCACAAATAACTAGAATTCTCTTCGATTCTGGCGCATCTCTAGAGCCGTTACTTCATTACGCCGAGTCTTGCTGACGGTTTCTTTAAGAGTTGAATTGAATCAACGTGTCATTGTTGGGAGCCAGTAATTGGAGTGTTAAGTTCGAAGTTTGATTGCCGGGAGCTTGTTCCTTGCTAACTTTGTTGAAAGAATTAGGTTTACTTTGCATGCAATCGTGACAAGGGCATTGTGTTTTCAAATAAATACGTTTTTCATATCCATTCGAACAGTTAACTTCCGGGGACAAAAGGGACTTAAAACTCAGTTAAGTGATCTTAAAATACATTTTCATAGACATTACATGTCTCTATGAAAATGTTTATTGTAGTAAAAACAATACTAATTTAACTTTGCATAATTATTATGCAACGTTAGAGAACGTTAATATCGTTCAGGCCCCCAATTCTGGCGCTCTTTGAGATACGTCTCGCATTCGAGATGTGTCAAAAATTACAGATTTTGAAGGGATTTGACAGCTCTTTTTGGCTTATCTCGAGTGTGACTTCATCTCTACTAGCGCGAGAATCACCAATTTTAAATCAAAATCTCATCTTTCGTGTTTTAAATGGTTTTAACTTACTTTTTTATTTACATAAAACCGGTTTTAAAAAACCATCAAAAAGTTTTTCCGTTATGAAAACTATGATGACGGTATATTAATGATGGCATTAATGACATGACTAGTATATTGCAACATAATATTTATTTATCATCCGGCATAGAATTTTCCTTAGCACAATTGATTTCATAAATTGTTGCGCTTTAAATAAATAAATAAATTAGGAGTGAGTAATTGTTTCCTACTTATAATGATAAAGACTTCAGCGAATGAGTCATGAAATGAAGTACCTAACTGTAATTTAAGTTAACTATTAATCTACATTAATATAAAGACGGCTGTTTGTTTGTGCGTAGTGGTAATCTCTGGAACTACTAAACAGAGATTAAACCTAGATTTATTGTGTACTAACATGCTCTTAAAAGAAGAGAGTCACATGGGACCAAACAGTTCCTTGTACCCTTTACTTGTACCTTGTACCTTGCGTACTTTACCTTTGCTTGGTATGAGTACTTTAGGCTTAGAAGTTTTCAGACACCTCGTGCTGTAGAACAAACATTAGTGTCATATTATGATATTAATTAGCCTTACGCACACAACGACCATACTTATAGGATTTTTTATGCAACATAGGAAGGCAAACTAGCGAGTGGGTCTCCTGATGGTAAGTGGTCACGACCGCTCATAGACACGGGGAACACCAAGGATATTGCAGATGCATTGCCAACCCAGAGGACTAAGATGGAATACCTCTTGTGCCAGTAATGTCACCTGTCTGTCTTGCTCTCCACGCCGGAAAGCAACAGTTCAAGCGCTGCTGCTTAGCGGCTGGATTAGCGAACAAGATGGTCACCACCCGGAAACTTGTCAGAGAGCTCATGGTTCTATTATTGGAAAGAATTGGAATAATAACTTGCTACTTGTTAAAATGGACCTCCGCATAGTAGAAGCAACATTAGCGTCATAATGATGCTATTAGCCTTACGCACACAACGACACTGCCACTATTTGTCGCGACGCATTGACACTACTACATACGCCTTTCTTCCAATTTAAAAAGGGACACTTTTCGACTCCCGACCCCTCTCACTCACACACTTAGAAAAACTACCAGCCATCCCTTTCGCGAACGCCGGAAGTGAGATCTCAAAGATGGCTGCGGCCGGAAGTAGGAGGGGCGAGTTGATTTATAGTTGGGGGTGGGAGGCGCTTGAGTGTGGGTTAATCTGTACTTCAGTTTGTCAGTTAACCGTAGTTTAAGCGGCGGGTTGGTTAGTGGGTAGTTAACTGTTTGGTTTCGGAGAACAGTTACAGAATCTAGTATTTGGAAATGTTTGTTGATATCAGGATTGAACATTTTGTCGTGGATATGTTGAGATTCACATGTAACTTTATACACATGAACACAATGATATTATATTGCATGGATGTGCAGTGTCATACTAAATGACAGCAGAAAAATGGCCCGACCCGAGAATACAGGTTGACGCTAATGTTACAAATGCAAATTATTAGTTTACCATTTATAGTCATTGGATTTACAATTTTACGTCTAACTGCATAAAATTACAATTTATTAACTTTCGTTGCAAATAGGTTTTTTTACAAAATAATAGTATTAACAGCATTCGTTGTCGGTCTGACCGACTTACAGCGCGAGCGATTAACGATTTATTGTACCTTTTTGTTTGACCTTTGAGGCCATTTTTTTAAACGCTGACTAGAAGTTCATTATTTATAGGTCAGTGCCTGTCATCTATCAAAGTTGAATACAGTCGCTGACATGATATTTATTCTTTTAAACTTTCACGATTTTCACACATATTACATCAACAATAACAAGACAAGGCTAATACCCTCCATAAGTAATACCCTCCACTTAAAAGTCTACTCGTGACCACGGTCGTCGAAACATGGCTGAAACGTCGACGTAAATTAACAATATATTTTTATCGCGTTAAAGTCCCGATAACGTTATAAATATGATATTTATCCGTTGAACAAACGTCTGTTTATCTTTTTTTAACTTGGCTTACATACAACTTAAATCGCTCTATGACGGTTTGAAGGCGACTAACAAGAACGAAATCTCAACTAAAAGCTAAGAGCTGACAAACGCAGGGGGAAGATATGACGTCGTAACGTAACACTGTCACCTTATACATTTCACACATACATACACACAAAAGTATAGCGGGGATGTCGTAAAAGAAACGGGGAGGAATCGAAGACGAAAACATAGCCATAAAACGGTTTACTACCCCGCTATCAAAGTAATAGCGACTCGTATATGTGAAGTATATGTTCACTCACAAACCGCCTCAGTTTGGTGGGATGTGGGAAGCAAGTATTAACATTAGGTTTAGAAATTGGAATCGAAAATTTAAACCCTTTGCAAATAAGAAGACAAGGCTTTTCAAACTGAAATGGAAATAGGTGATGGACCTATTTACCTACCAGCTGTAAAATTTTTACAAATTGCCCATAGAACAAGTGTCATATTTAACCCGAACGGAACGCGGCATTAGTGACGTAAAGAAAGTAGCAGACAAACCCGCTGCCCCCAACTGGTCTGTATCGGTAGGTAAAGTTCGCCAGTAAAAGGTGCACAGGGAGGCAATAAAATCAAATAGAAACCTCCCCTCAGGGAGAGTGGGGGTGTCATTTGCAGTTTTATGTGAGCTGTATTGTTCGTTAGATTTTCGGATGACAGCGTTTTATTCGTACAGGTTGGTTATCCTGGTGTGGGCAGGGTTTTTGTATTCTTTTCTGATGTGTTAGTAAGCTTTGTAATCGTGAGTTTGTACAGATTATACCAATTGATCTATGTATTATTGCATTTATTCTAGGTAGAGCATCATCCAGGACTTTGTTGACGAGGAAATTATATTTTCTTAGATAAAAATCATTGCATAAAAACTTTACAATAACAAAGAGCCAAGATTTTGGATTCTGAGGAGCTAGGATTCTTTGTGTTATAGGATCCAGGTACAGAGCAAGACTGAATGAATCGTCAATCTGCTACATATTTTTATTATTTGCCACATCCGTCAAGTTTTTTCTCTTTTAACCATCTTTAAGATCTATCCATCTGTTTATAAGTAATTTAACTAAACTAGAGACAATTGAGATTTAACCTCGTTATATTTTAGATTTTACAACAACCATTGCCTGTTATCTAAAAACAATAACAAAGAACCACCGTAATGAAACCTGATTTCAAATTAATACAATCCCGTTATAGAGCTACGATGCCTCAGATAACAAACATAGACACATACATTTTGAACTTCTAACACCCATGTTTCCGTTGGAGTTAAAAGACAAACGGAAATCTTCTTAAATATTATTTCCGGTGTACTTAACTATATTTTTTTGCACAGAACTTCAATAACCGTTTTACAATAAAGAACCTTCTTATAAACGCTGAGTACACCTAATTTAGTTAAAATTTGTTAGGTCCTTACCTGTGATTTTGACCTATGCCTTCGAATGAAAGAGACAACACAAACATGATTGACTGTCATAAGAAGTTTGTTATTTTATTTTACTTAATGGTTTTTATTAACATTTCAAAACGTTTTTGTGATTTTTTATAAAAAAAAGAGATCTGTAGGGACTTTAACGTAGAATTCAGCTTTTCATAGTTCTTAATCACAACAACACTAATAATATAAAGCTGAAAGTTTGTGTGTGACTTATATTTTTGATAGTTCTTCTTTTGTTCTAAAACACTTGAACGGATTTAGATGAAATATGAAACGAAGATAGCTTATACCCTGAATTAACACATAGGATACTTATGTATTCCATAAAAATGCAAAGTTCCCGCGGGACAGCGATAAAGGAATTGCACGCAGACGAAATCGCGCGCACCAGCTAGTGTAAAAAAAACCTACGCCGTGTTAATCCTAAAACTTTATTCTTAAACTTTACAGACAGAGAGTCGAGTGCATTTTTATTCCCCTCCCCCTAGGGAACCTAAGTCAGTCGTGATCGTAAATAATGTAAGACTATTGCCTCCATTTTTCCAAAATAAGATCCATGGTAGCCATGTTAGAGCTACAGCTAAGTCATTGATAGATTCAGGCGTTACTTTGCGGAGGTCCATTTTAACAAGTAGCAAGTTATTATTCCAATTCTTTCTAATAATGGAACCATGAGCTCTCTGACAAGTAGTGACCATTGTGCTCGCTAATTCTGCCGTTAAGCAGCAGTGCTGGCACTGTTGTGTTCCGGCATGGAGAGCAAGACAGCCGGTGAAATTACTGGCACAAGAGGTATTCCATCTTAGTCCTCTTGCTGTGTTGGCAATGCTTCTGCAATATCCTTGGTGTTCCCACAAGTACAATACCCTTGCTGCAATACCCTTGGTGTGTGTTGTATGTATGAGCGGTCTTGATCACTTACCATCAGTTAACCCACTCGCTCGTTTGCCTTCCTATGTTGCATAAAAAAATCTATAAGTACGACAAAGAACAATGTTATACTATCAAACAGTGTTGTCCTCAGCGGTGCAGAACGAGCGGCAGCCCCGCAACACAGCCACCATCCGACCCGAGACCCTCCGAGACATGGACCAGGAGAGAGCTCTGAGGGAAGCCGCCGTGGCTGTCGGCGTGTTTGGGTGAGTCTACTTCCCTAACTATCAGTCATGTAACTGTACTAGGGCTGTAGACAGACGGACTGCAATCCGACTACCAAATTCCAGTTCCAATGCAGTTTGAATGCAGTTGGCTCGACTGCAATGAAACTGCAAGCCAACTGCCCGTCAACGTGCAGTTTGTGTGCTGTCGTCGTGCAGTTACACCGGTTGCTATCAAAGTGCACGTTGACTGGCAGTAGGCTTGCAGTTTCATTGCAGTCGAGCCAACTGTATTCAAATTGCACTAGAACTGGAACTGAAGTCAGATTGCAGTCAGTTTGTATATACCCTAAATATACTAACCAAAAGCAAATAAAAAGAGTACCTCTAACGTCTAAGTACCTCTTCCTCTTATATCCCAAGATGTACAAATTTTAAGATAAGCACTTGCTGCGAGAAAATAATGACCTTCGATAGATTTATCTAACCAGCAAAATTAACTCCTTTATTTGCGCGCCTTCTTCTTTTAAATATTTGAGTGAGTCATTGGTTTTTTGTCCTTTTCTTTTTACTAAATCTTATTTCCGATATCTTCATAGGTAAAGTTTTACTTCAATCGATACCAAGAATGCGATTTTTTAATCTCACCGGGTGACTAAAGCTCACCAAAATGGCCGTTTTTCATAGAGAATCAGCCATTTTGGTGAGCTTTTTAGTCACCTGGTGAGATTCAAAAATTGCACCATAGGCCCATTCCAACCACCCTTTACCAACATTAAAAACAAACGTATTATGTTCATGCATTGGGACTTTGGAACTAGACTTCTGCAGCAACTACATATAAATTCCGCACAATAAGAAGCATTTTCTATACGAGTGAATAAAAACGTTGCTTTTCTTTCAACCGTAGTCGAGTAAAAGAACGCGTCAAGTCTTTGACTCCTCTTTTGGAAACTGTCTTTGTGCAATCACCAAATTATCCCTGCAGCTCGAAGAGGCGCTAGCGCCAAACACTTGAGCCAACTTAGTAAGAAGAACCGTTAGTTTTTATTTCATCCGCCTGCAGATATAACTTGGTAAATTGAGAGCATTTTGTTTGACGTTGTGGAAATTATGAACACTTTGTTTTTGCTTGACTTTTTTGGGTTCTTCGTTGGACAAAGCTTTGGTAGAGTAGTCAGCAATTATAAATGTGCTTTGTGTCTGTTTAACGTGTCTCTTTATTTTGTGAACCGAGTCCCTACACTAACAATTTATCATTTTTCTAGTTTCTTCAATTTTATTCCAATTAAATAGGCTTTACGATTTATCGTATTAAAAATTCACCGATCCACACTATGTAAATAACTATTACTTTGCATTCTTAGAATAATAATGTGCGAACATTGATTTTAGTGTCAGTAAATTACTTATCAGAAAAATCAACATATTTCTCCTTATCCGCGCCTTATATCTACAACATGAAATTCTGCTGATAGACGTCTTTGCCGCATAAACTGTTAAGGAACATGAAATACTTATTTATAAAACAATATTAACTCTACGTCGTTACATACTTTTGTATCGTTACATACGTTGTACATTTCTACATGAAATGTTTCTACAGGACACCATCCCGGTTGTTTTCACTCCATTGAAACCTGAACAAGAACTCCGGATAGTAACCCCAAATAGCAAGATAATTCTCAATACACATTAGCCCCCCAATATTATTCTACGATTTGGCAGTCAAATGCGAAGCAATCTCGGTAGTGCTGTACGCTGTTTGTGCGAATAGTAAATCATATTCTGTATGTAAATATATTAAAACTACCCTCTTATTCTGAGGAGTGATATTGGCTAAAGCTCTCAACTGTTAAAGAGATTTGTTTTTATTTTATGATGTAGTTACGTCAAGTGACTACATCATAAAATTATGTTATGAATTGTGGAAGAGTTTTCTTCATTTTTTTAAATATGTACATTGGTACTCCATTTATATCAGGCGTGTCTTTGTACTCTTAATTTAAAAAAATAATCTCCAAAGCACGTTAATAGCCTATCTTATATAGCAGTAGCTGTCTCCGTTTGAGAACTTTCACGAGCCATCGGTCGTCGTTTCTAGCCACATTTGCCAAAAATTTAACGTATGTAGATGACTTTGTTTGACTCTACGATCATATTCGACGATATTGTTCTCCATAACACATTGAGTAGCTCTGAGTACGTTTTAATTTTGTTAAACTAAACTCAGAGAACGTTTTTTTATTGCGGCAGTACATTCACGGTTATATATTAATATCCCAAGTATCAACTTCAATAGCCAGGTTATTAATACCACAGCAAAGGGTCAAACCGCCAGGCACAAGTAAGTCAGCTATTGATCAAAGGTCTGTCACGGATGACTAACTGGCCGGTTATGTGATGCTTCGCTTCAAGGGATGGGTCGCTATCAGGGGTGATTTAAATAAAGCTAACGAGCGAAGTTTACAGCGAGTCGGAGATCGTCGGGTAAAAATGTTGGTGAAGTTGACTTCGCTTTGATTTACTTAGGTAAAGAATGACAATTAAGAATGTCTGTCCTGTGGATGACCGTTATGTCAACGTAAAGTATGTTTCGGTCAAGTCGATATTCTCATGTACGGTACCTATCGTAGTTTTGGCCTATACAAAGTAAACATGAATGGTATTAGCCCAAGAGCCCAAGTCGTTAACTTTTGACCACAGGAGAGCATTCAGCATATTAATATTCGAAATAATTGTAACGGATCTTCACCAAATGAGTTCAAAACAAGTTTGTCTTGAGAACACACAGATGCAAATCGCTATAGTTTTAAAATTATTTTCCTTATGCGATATACTTTTATCTTTTAGAAGTAGATTTGCTTCTCTTTCAAATAGAACTTAGAAAAGAACTGTAAATATTCACATTTCCATAAGTTTTGGGTCAACATGAAGATGTCGGGAATTCAGTGCTTCCATTTGCGCGATTATTTTTTCATATAACAATTAAATAGATTTTACTGTAGCTCATAGGTTTATTCAGCGTATTCATTACACACCACTCCTGTAATTGAGTATCTAAAAAAAAAAACTGCTGAGTTTCTTGCGGCATTTCTTCTCAGTAGTATCTTCCATTTTCCGAAGCGCTAGTAGATTCAGACATATAAAAGAGCCTATACGGCCTACTTGCAAAATAAATTTTTCATTTTCATTTTCATTTTCATAAACAAAGAAGTTACTATTTCGCTAGCGCCAACGCTAGTAGAAACAACATAATGCATCGGTTAGACATTGAAAATTCTGCCGTATGCTTTTTTGCGTTTGCCCCTTACGTCAAGTTCGTACGTAATGTTGTCGTTTCCAATAGTTTCTACGCTAGCTTTATGTCCTTGTCTAGACACCCTAAGCTCTTACGTTACACTTGGATGCTCAGGGCTGAATTACTGGATAACCGACCTTAAGGGTCCCACAGATTAATAGTTTACCTGCAGTCTGTGATCAGATTAGACTCAGATCAGACCAATGTACTTCTTTTAGGGTAGTAAACTATTAACTTAAATGTTTATAAACTCCGGAGGACTGTTAATCTGCACAAGCGGAAACTTCTGTACCTTTCCTCGTAGGTCAACATTATTTTCTATTGCTTTTTTCCCTGATTCCAGGCCTCCAGTGTCTCTCGCCATGGCGTTGTCCCCAGCTCGGTATCCTTTGCTGTCTCCGCACTATGCACCATTGCCACCACCTCAGCCTCCGCAGCCAGATTCGTCAAGGGATCATGAGGAGCGAAACCACACCGACAGCGACGGTAAGGAGCCTTTCTGAAAAAGTTTTAGACATATTGCATTGACTCCAAAAAACATTACTGAACAATATGATACAAAATTCAAATAATCGTCAAGAAAACATTAATCTCTCAGGCGTATTATAAAATCAATGAGTATATCTTGGACAGGGATGTTTAGAAAAAGATGCCGACTTGTATCCCTAGGGCTCCAAATATTGTACACCTAGTGTGTTAAATTGTTAAATATTTCGGATGTAAAATAACATTGTAATTTTGATTTATTAAAAAAAAAACACCTCGTTGAGTTTCTTGCCGGTATCTTCTCATCAGAGGTTTTTCCGAACCGGGGTAAATTTTATGACATTCATAACTTTCATAAGTGCTTCCTGTAAGCCTAATCTGAATAAATATATTTTGACTTTGACTTTGACTTGACTCTATAGCGTGTAATTTGACGATCATTGCAGCCGTCACAGTAGTTTGCTTTAAGGAAAAAATCTCACGGAGAACGATCAGGTTATCACATTGGCTGCGACGTCAATGATGTCTGGTGTTACTTATTATTTCACCAGAATCTGAATTGGATTGCAAATAACTTTCCTGTAGATGACATCAGTCATTAGTCCATAGTCTAATATTTTTGGCAAAATATACATCCGAATATACCTCTGGCCTAGTTATGATCTTTACTAAGTTTTTTTTAAGATGATACGATTAGACAACTTTTGTTTTTACTGTTGTGACATTAACCTATTCATATGGGCTCAATGATATTATAATGCATGGATGTACAGTGCCATACTAAATGACAGCAGAAAAACGGACCGACATAAGAATACAGGTTGACGCCAATGTTTCAAATGCAAATTATTAGTTTACCATTTATAGTCATTGGATTTACAACTTTACGTCTAACTGCATAAAATAATAATTTATTGAGTTTCGTTGCAAATAGGTTTTTTTACAAAATAATAGTTTTGACAGTGCGAGCGATTGTCGATTTATTCTACTTTTTATCCTATTTTGATACGCCATTTTTTAAACATTGACTAGAAGTCCAGTAGTTTAATGAAAAAGTGACAGTTGCATGTAACTGACCATAGAGTTGTCACGAGATTGGCTTATGGTAAACAGTAATATTCAGAAAAAGGACCCAATATTATGTATTCCAAGTAACAATGACCGGTAAATGCTCTATGCAGAAGATGTTTTTCGGAGAATTTAGATTATTGATCGTCGGGAAATTGATTGCGAAAGTACTTGTTTCGTGGTTTCTTTAAACCGCAAGTATTTCAACAAAAAGTAAATACGTATGAGTTTCAATACATTGGTAGGTATATTGCGTGATTATGGGTAAGTCCCTAAGCCCACGACCTTTCGATTTGTAATTGACGTATGGCAAATAGATAACATCAAGACCGTAGTACAAACAAAACATAGTAAAGAAGGTTTTATTAATGTCGTGATCTCTTCCGAAATTGAGGATTCCCCGCAACTTGGACAAGCCGTTTCGACCCAAGTGAAAGCTTTAGAGAAAATCATATCACACGGGTTTAGAATAAACTAAACTCGAAATTGATACATCTGACAGCCTATTTTTCCATCCAGTTAATCCATTCCAGTGCAACTGCAATCACATAGACGGCTGATACGGTGACATTTTGAAGGTATTATTTACAAAACAACGGCTTCTAAGTGACTGGAACAATGTAGTCAGTCGCCATTCCAATTCAGATCTGTTTTAGATAATTTAAATAAAAGCTTTAGGAATAATGTAAAATCAGTATTACTACCCTCCTTACTAAATTGAAACCATTATTGATTTCTTACGAATGTAACTAAAACTACCAATACGCTGCTGGCTGAGAGTGTAATCCTACTAAATCTTTTTTTAACTTCTATTAATCAGCATGTTTGTCTCTAAGCCAGTGAATAGTAATTTGTCTATACTGCATTGTAAACTTCTGTCTTCGCAGATGACAGCATTGATGTAACCAACGAAGAAGACTCGACGTCCTATTCGCCACCAGCCACTAATCTTACGGCTTACCCTCAAAACTGTGGACCTTGCAGGTACAGATTTAATGTTTGGTGGTGTCCTGTTACCTCCAGGAATATATCAATAAACATGACAAAAAGCAAAAGAGACATTTCCCAAAGAGTGGAACATCCCGCAATAGGCTGCAGAGAATCATGCCGAAAGTGTTTGAAAGTTAACTTTAGTCCAATCTAAACCACTGTAAAGTAATGCACCAGAATTAATTATTTTACTAGATTTTTGTTCGCTCGGTTTCACCACATTCACAAATAGATATTGTGATATTGATTTTATGTGTAAGTTGCCATTCAGCACGATTAGGAAATCACAAGGTTTTTACATTTAGCCTTATGGTGTATCTTGTAGGCCACTTGGCGTGGAGAGTGCGGCAGAGACGGCGGCACGACTGCTATTCATGGCTGTCAAATGGGCGCGCAACCTTCCTTCCTTTGCCAGCCTCGCCTTTCGAGACCAGGTCAGATACATGGTCATTCACGTTTTCATCATTATCGTTTACGACAATTTAGATTGTATTATTATTATCTACTTCATAATCTGCATAGTGCTCTAAATCTATTCTAATCTATTACCATTATCAGATCAATGATCACGCTAATTCTCTTATGCGTCAGCGTTCCCAAGACTAAGCAAAGCATGTGTTCTTTCATGCTATATTATCGATTTACTAGTACTATTACTAAAACTGTGATATTCTTTCTTTCAGGTGATTTTACTGGAGGAAGCGTGGTCGGAACTGTTTCTACTAAACGCTATTCAGTGGTGCTTGCCACTCGATGCTGCTTGCACGGCGCTTTTCGGTAGCGATCAAACCGACCAAGGTATGTCCTAATATCGAGCCAGTTTTGTCTTATGAATCTATACGATTTAATAATCTTTTCATCGTTCGCTCCGAAACATCCATTACTGTAAATATTTACCATTAAATGACTGGTACCTGACCTTATTGTATCGTTCTGTGGTGTCAGAGAGCGGCGCGGGCGCGGGCGCGCTGCGGCGGCTGCGCGAGGTGCTGGGCCGGTACCGCGCCGTGCTGGTGGACCCCGCCGAGTTCGCCTGCATGAAGGCCATCGTGCTCTTCAAGTCTGGTCAGTACTGCTCACCTTCACCATGCAAATTTGCCAATTTTAATGAGCCCTGCAAAAAATCCTGGCAATGGACCGCCGCAAAATAACGCCTGAATCTATTAATGGGTCTGCCATTTTTAGAAGATAGCAAGCAACAAACAACAAAATCTCGAGTTAGTGAAATAACGCAGATCGTTTTTTGCAGCAATTGTCGCACCTTAAGAATGAATCATACTTTAATAATGACATTCCCCTTTCCAGAAACCCGCGGCCTCAAAGACCCTCTCCAGATCGAGAACCTGCAGGACCAGGCGCAGGTTATGTTGATGACGCACGCGCGGGCAGCGCACGCCGCTGCGCCCGCCCGCTTCGGCCGCCTCTTACTCTTGCTGCCGCTGCTCAGGCTGGTCGGTCCGCAACAGCTAGAGAGAGAATTCTTCGCCAAGACCATAGGACAGACGCCCATGGAGAAAGTTCTTGCAGATATGTATAAAAATTAGACACTGTGAGTACTAAAGTGCACTGGGCTTTTTGGAAAAAGGCTTAAAAGTAGACTGCCTGCTTCTCTTACTGTTGCTTCATCGATTGGGCGGCCGCAGCAGTTTAAGAGAGAATTGTTTCCCTACACCATAGGACAAACACGTTACAGAGGAAGCGCTTGCAGATTTAGATATGTGTATAAAAATTAGAACGTAATTTTAAAAGATTTTAGAGACTAGAAGGCTCTGTATATGTGGTACATGTGCTAGTAACAGCTTTATCAACTGAGCCCGACTGGGCTAATTTAAGAAAGGTTTAAGAGAAGGTGGTCTGCTTCTCTTAACGACGCTTCTCAGACAGATCGGACTAAAAAACAACACTTCGTGACCTGAGAATAACAAGGTTCCATTTTACTTTTTGGGATAGTTGCAATCGGAGTCTTATGTGATCTTGCATGAGTTAATCTGCTTCGGAACCTTCAATGCATTTGGAACCTTTTTATTCTTAGATC
This sequence comes from Ditula angustiorana, assembly GCA_963691745.1. Lineage (NCBI taxonomy): Eukaryota > Metazoa > Arthropoda > Insecta > Lepidoptera > Tortricidae > Ditula > Ditula angustiorana. The sequence continues at coordinate 7,751,138 of OY829495.1, forward strand.
ACGACTTGAAGACAGAATTCTCCAGAAACACCATAGAACAGATGTCATAGATGAACTGCTGTCATGACAGAAATGTAATAAAGGTAGTTTACGGAGTTGTGAATCTGAAAATCATTTTTAGTAGGTATATTGTACTGTACAAAAATTACTGTCTCAATTTAAAACAAATAAGTACAACTTACATCGCAGTGTAAAAAGGCTTGCTGAGTTACTTGGTTCAATCATTGGATTCACAGTTTGTTGATTTCATTTAAGTTTTTATAAAATGTAAATACTAAACCAGCTTAATACCTACACATTAAATGTTTAAGAACTTGTGTATATATATTTAGGTACCTATTATTAATATGATAATTAAAACGTAAGTTATGGTTTTTTTTTCAAATCGAATATTGGCCTCTCACAATAATGTTAAAATTAGTTGTAAAAATCCATGTAAATATATATTCGTGTTACTTGTTATTAATGTACCAAGGTAAAGTAAAAGCTAGTAGGCCGAGCTGTAACATCGTTAAGGGAAAAAGCTTTTATTGTTCTATGTATAGTCGACCAAGAAATTGCTTGACCACTTTTCGACCGTATTACAAAGGGATAAGGTTCAAAAGGGGTACGTATCTGAATATCGAAGATCAATATTTCGAAAGTTAAAATAGCGAAGTCCAAAATACCGAAAATTAAAACAGCGAACGGCTATAAGGCCGAAGTTCAAAATGTCGAATGTATTTGCTGTCAAAGTATTTGAATATCGAAGTTCAATACATCGATATTTTAAATAGCGAAGTCCAAAATACCGAAAATTAAAACAGCGAACGGCTATAAGGCCGAAGTTCAAAATGTCGAATGGATTTGTTGCCAAAGTATTTAAATATCGAAGATCAATACATCGATATTTTAAATAGCGAAGTCCAAAATATCGAAAATTAAAATAGCGATCGGTTAAAAGGTCGAACATTGAAATGTCGAAAGTACTTGTTGGTAACGTATCTAAATATCGAAATTCTATATAAAGTTAAAATAGCGAACAAAGTTAGTTATTTTGTTACAAGTCTACGTAAATGTCCTACAGGAAATATAGATTTTTTTTTAAGGAAAATAAAAGAATTTCGAGCAATCATATTGTTTAAATGTTATTTTCAACAATAGGGAACTAGAAATAAAAAATATGTATGTAAACAGTAGCTTCTATTCCATGATTAAAGCATTGAGGCAATCCCCCTTAACAATTTCACCAAAAGTGTACTTACTCAGCAATTTTAAATAATTTCTGACCATCAAAAAATTATATTTACTTAAAACAAAAAAAACAAATGTGAACAAGTGCTTCTTCATGTTTAAAGATTTTAGAAGCTATATAAATATAAAAATGCATAAAATCAAAAAGTTCTGGCACTCACCGGCTACGTTCGCTACGTTCGCTTGGCTCGTGCGTGTTTTGGTCACAGTTTTAACTTACAAGCTTCTCCTCGCTACCCTCGTCGTCGCACCTAAGTTTAAGGTTCAGATTACTCAGACTACAGACTATTCAAAATCTTGAATATTTTAAAATGTAGTCTGAGTAATCTGAACCTTAAATTTAGGTGCGACGACGAGCGGAGCGAGGAGAAGCGTGTTAGTTTTGACTGTGACCAAAACACGCATGAGCCGAGCGAGCGAAGCGAGCGTGCCGCGGCAGCGGCCGGCGAGTGCCAGAACTGGTTTCTATTTTGATAAAAGAAAAAGTACGTAGGTAAGTAACAAGTAAATGACAATCACTGTTATTGTTCGAATGCGAGTTAACAAATAATTACCTATTTCGATATACTTAATAATTAATTCAATTTTGATAACAGACAAATTTTAGTCATCATCCCTATTGCCATGTGTATTAGCAGTAATGATTTTGTGGGAACATAAAAAAACCTAACATCGAAGTCTAAGGTGGGAGCTTCGCTACGCTACGCTCCCACCTTTGCCTTCTGAACCTAACCTAATAGATTCTGATTTCAATGGACAGACTTTTTCGCTCGCTACGCTCGCTCATTTTAATGTGACAGGCTTTGTCCACATAAATTATATTACACATATAGGTACTATACTTATTCGCTATATGATAATATTTTTTTGCTTAAAAACACAAGATAAAATTATACACAAAATGGGATGTTTGGCGGACCCCAGCGGATTGGATCGGTTGTCATTTAGATTTTCAATATTTTGAAAGTCGCTATTTAAACTGTCGATATTATATTTGACGACGTTTTAATACATATACCAATCGACATTTTGAACATTCGATTTTTTAATCGTGTGGTATTTTACTCGTAGGCATTTCAGACTTCGTTATAATGATTTTGGATATTTTAACCGTTCGCTATTTTAACTTTCGATATTTTGAACTTCGCTATTTAAACTGTCGATATTTTATTTGACGACATTTTAATACATATACCAAATAACTTTCGACATTTTGAACATTCGATTTTTCAATCGTGTGGTATTTTACTCATAGGCATTTCAGACTTCGATATAATGATTTTCGATATTTTGACCGTTCGCTGTTTTAACTTTCGATATTTTGAACTTCGTTATTCAAACTTTCGATGTATTGATTTTCGGTATTCAGATACGTACCCTTCAAAAGTGGTCAAGCAATTACTTGGTCGACTATACTTGTACTGTCGCCTAGACACTGACTTACCATAGAACCGTGCCAAATTGACATAGTTTGACGGGATTGTGTGGGTGGCCGTCCTCGTGAAATGACACAACTCAAGGTCACAATGTGTCATGTGTGTGCCACCGGGCACAGAACAAAGTATAACATTCAACAGCCATCCTTTAGTAACCTTAAATTAAAAGCGGACCGGCGTGAAACTCTTACGCAGGCTGCTTAGATGAAGAACTAAGCATCCAAGCATGGATATTGCCTTATCACAGAATTAATAACGTACAGAAACTTCTCTTTTAGGACCGCGATTAAACGAATTCCAACTTTATTAACACGTTCAAAAAGTTCGTATTACTTCATACACCATGCGCCAGGCAGCGCAAGCCAAAAGGAACGCGCCGCACGCGCCCGCCTTCCCCCCGCTACTCCTAGCGACACGCTAGGGTTGCGCGGCATTCGTTTTCATTTACACTGACACGGCGGGGGCGATCAAGCGCGGCAAGCCGACAGCCTACTAAGATTTGCCTATGCCAAAGGCAAGGCGGTCGAGCTTACCTACACCGCGGAGTGGACCCCCCTGCCTTAATACCGTGTCAATTGTATACATCCGAAACTGAAATGATTAAGTATTTTTGGTGTACGTCCAGGTCAGCCTTGTAGCTTGCCCGGGATGAGCCTTGTATCAAAATTTGTCGGAGGGCCCTTCTATCCCACTGCGGCGAAGCCCAAATCGAGGGTAATGATTTTATGATTCTACAAGTCGAGGCCCCTGTAACTCGGGGGCCCATTAAGATTTAGAGGGTAGAAAACGTTATCGCCTTTTGTGTACAGAGCTCTGGGTTCACACTCCTCTTAAATGGTATTAGTTTACCACGGTTAACTATGTTTTCACCGTGTTAAAATCCCCTTTGACGTTACGTGTGAAAACCGGGAAAGTCTAATTTAACTATGTTAACCCCAGGAAAGTTTCTGTCAAAGTTCAACGTTTATTTTTAGAGAAGATATTGAATAACGTCACTCTGAATAACGTTTACCGATAAAAATGGTCACGGGTTTTGAGTGCAACGGTGCCAATGTGCGCATGCGTCACGATGGAAATTCAAAACAAACAAACGATGACTAACACAAAATAGTTGAACTAATCCGTTACTAAAAACTCCTAAACACTTAATTGTGTTTGTCTGTATGTAATTGTAATTTATATTGGCCGTAGTAAGTGACCGCCGCAAACTCGCTTTAGTATGAACTTCTTCTTATAAAATAGGAAGGTAAACAAGCAAGTGGGTCTGATGGTAAATAATCACCAACGCCTATAGACCCCGCAACCCGCAACACCAAGAAGATTGCAGATGCGTTGCCAATCCAGAGGCCACCGGCTGTCTTGCTCTCCACGCCGGAACACGACAGTGCAAACACTGCTGCTTAGGATGGCGTTATTTGGATGGAACCCAGTCAAAAAATGGTTATACGTCAAATAAATCTTTGAACGTTTATACACTGGTGTATACGATACGATTTCACGCTTTAATGTATCTAGAATCATTTAAAATTAGCGGCTTAAACTTCCAAAAACAAAACACAGTACCTTAATGCCTTCGATTTGGTAAAAATTCACTCCATTTAGCCACAATAAACATTCTATCTAAGCATTTCCAGCCCTCTGGGTTGGCAACGCATTTGCAATCTTCTTGATGTTGCGGGTGTATAGGCGGTGGTGATCACTTACCATCAGCTGACCCACTTGCTAGTTTGCCTTCCTATTTCATAAAAAAGTGCGACAATTTCGAAATACCCGGCTCCTACGAAACGATTTCTTTTACTGTGTCCAGATGGTCATGGTAAACATCTTGGATGAAGAACTAAAGCATGGATATATCGCACGCTTAGAATTAAAGTGACCCATTTCCGAATAATACACGTCCCAAAATATCACCTTAATTAAAAGACATAGGGTTTAATTTTGGGAAATATCATATTCAGAATTGAGTCGCTTTAATACTAAGGGTGCGATATAGCCTCAGTACCTGTCAAGCGTACACACCCATAACTGTCAAAGATGTTACTTTTAGTATGCGTCAAGGTAGTCAAACCTGTAAATTAATAAGAAAAACGTTGATTATACTACCTTAATGTACACCAAAGGTACATTTTGTCTATTCACGTGTGTACAGGGCGTCAATTGAAGAGGAGGTTTAGAGTATGTAGTTGTCTCTTTTTGGCACATTGTATTGCCATTTAAAGTAAAGAGATCAGAGGTGCAATTTTTGGATCTCACCAGGTGACTAGAGCTCACTAAAATGACCGAATCTCTATGAAAAACGGCTTATTTTGGTGAGCTTTAGTTACCCGGTGAGATTCAAATGCAATTTTTGAATCTCACCAGGTGACTAAAGCTCACCAAAATGGCTGCATTTCTATAAAAAACGGCCGTTTTGGCGGATTCAAAAATCGCACTCCAGCTAATATAACATCGCTTTAAATTGTATTACTTTTTCTATATTTCTGTGGTAAACATACTTAAAAATGTCATCTTGTGCAGTTTCATTCTTTTAAGAGATTATTTTATTTCCTCTTGACCGATTATAAACAACGCAGTATTTAACCAATAAATTCTTGGAATGTTTCGGTACTTACCTTATGATATTGAACAATAATATGATTGTGGGAAAAGCCTCAAATATTATGAGTTACGATTACAGGATAATAAATATACTATTTAAAAAAATAATGATAAACAATGTTCACTACAAAAGTACATTTACTATCGCCGTGAACGAATTGGATCTACAATAAATAAATAATAATAAAATAATAATAATAAATATCTTGGGACAGTTAACACTAATTAATCTAGTTCCAAAGTAAGCAACTAAAGCTGCTTGTGTTATGGGTACTGGACAACGGATATAAATACTTATATAGATAAATATATACTTAAATACATATAACATCCACGACTCAGGTACAAACATTCGTATTCATCATACAAACATTTGCCCCTATCGGGAATCGAACCCGGAACCTCAAGCTTTGTAGTCAGGGCCACTAACCACTAGGCTATCCGGTCGTCAAAACACAATAACAACAATAAGTAAGTTAATTCATCAGTAAAAGAGTTTTTGTAGAAAACTTCGTATGAATCGATTTCCTCTACAAAACCACAGAATCTTAAATTAACAGTTTTATATTTTAACGGCTTTTTAATAAATGCTATACTAAACAGTATTAATTGTTAGTTTTCATGGTTATCCATTAATTTTAAACTGTAATATTTTTGTTAATATTTGTTTGCGGGTGGTAGGACCTTGTGCAAGGTCCGTCCGGATCGCTACCACCATCTTGCTCGCTAATCCTGCCGCTAAGCAGCAGTGCTTGCACTGTTGTGTTCCGGCGTGGAGAGTAAGACAGCCGGTGTAATTACTGGCACAAGAGGTATTCCATCTTAGCCCTCTGGGTTGGCAACGCATCTGTACTTCTTTGTTGTTGCAGGTGTCTATAGGCGGTGGTGATCACTTACCATCAGGTGACCCACCTGCTTGTTTGCCTTCCTATGTTGTATACAATAAAAAAAAAAGGATGTTTCTGTTTGTTACACTGTGTTCACATAATTCTTGAATGTAATCTAGTTCTTAAGAGCTTAAGCTCTGTTTGTATATTATGTATTTATTATATCGATTGTTTTCTATTTTGTGGACCTAATAAAAAAAAGTAAATAAAATTTTAACTATTACGTTATAAAGAGAAAATCTGAATCATTATCAAAAGCGTTTTGAACGCTATCAAAAAATAAGAACGTGTTCTTTTTTCACATTTGATAGCTTCGAATCCCGTTTCTGACCGGTGAATACAAAGATAACCAAAAATACTGCATTTATCAGCTTTAAAAAAAATCGAGACATGTATTTTTTACTTGTTTCTTGGTAGCTAGAGGCTAACGCAATAGCCTTATCAAGCTTGGAAGCAACATTTTGAGTTAGTTTTGAAGTATTTTACAGAATTATCAAAATCGATAGCATATTTGGCAAAATAACGGTGACATCAACGGCTTGAAGTTAGGCACAGCGTTAGGCTAATAAAAGATTATGGGCATAAAAAGTAAATGAACGGCGAACGGTTCGCAAAACTGGTTTACTCATGCAAAGCTATTTATATATCGAAGATCCTTGCATGGCCGCGGCCGTGAGGTGCCAACAGCATTGATATGATACGTAATAAACTGTACCTATGCACAATACCTTGTCGCAGTGTGTAATCGCTGAAATATTAGGATATTTACTATGGAGTAATTGTAACATTTGCTGTGAAAAGGTTCTGCAGTGACCACAGTATTACACATGAATGTTAATAGTTATAAATTTTGCCTGCCATTAATGGTTAAATGTGTGAGATCTGTTATGTAACCATATTTATCTGCAATTACAGTTCATTCATTCACAGAATTCAGTTTGGTTGACTACCACTACCTAACTTGTATCATTTCACCTCAAAGTGGGCGAAAATACCCCTTTGTGGGCGCTAGAGGCCTACACGGGGCGCAGGAGTCTAGTGCCCTCGAGGGGGCAGTAAAGGACCTAAGGAATGCAAAACCGGTTATTTTCTCTAAGGGATAACCGGTTACAACCGGTTTTTTTTTGGAAAAAATAACCGGGTTTGCATTCTCTATAAAGGACCTAGTGACAATTCGATGGTCTTTGTGATGGTAACCTAACGTACTTACAGCGATTGTGATTTTAAAGATGTGGTGAGTTAAACTTGTATGCCAGGCATTATTGACCAATGTTGCCGGTTTAGACTTGTAAAATTGTAACTTGTAGCTTCGTGTACCGGGCCATTGGTGGCGCAAGAGACTCTCTACATGATTGACTCTCAAAGTTGACGGTAGACGAAATAAGTTTGAGAACCTCTGCTATATACAATCGTAATTTACAATACAATTAATCTCATTTTGTTAATTCTGCAGATACCTATTTGCGGTTTGTTTAGTTATCGCGTGACGTCACATGTTTTCATAATTTTGGTCAAATTATTCAACCGTTAACCGTTGTTTTATTATGTTGTTACCTAACCTAGTTAATGTTACTTAACATTTTTACGAGTTGTTTTGGACAATAGTTTGACAAAGACTAAAAAAACTTTGTGACGTGGTTTTTAGATTTAAATTGGAAAGCAAAAAAAATAAAAAATATATTCAGTCGACTTGAGAACCTCCTCTTTTTTTTGAAGAACAAGAAACATATTTTTACATATTTTATTGACCTAAGTACCTTTTTTCAGTTTTTTGATGACTATTTAATCATCAACCATCGCAACGATAATCAGCACATAATTAATTTTGAGAAGTAATTGTGACAATGTAATATAATGTATATGTAATGTAAATAGTAGCTTTGTTATTAGATTAGGCAATAATTAAACTTTGTCAGCGTTAAAATATGACACGATAACTCTGAAATCCGGCAACCTGCACTTCTACCGGGAGGGTGACAAGCGGTCCCAAGGTGGTGTTGGGTTTCTCGTTCACAAGTCCCTTGTAAACAACATTCTCACCATCGATAGTGTGTCGAGTAGGGTAGCGTACCTGATACTCAGAATATCTAAAAGGTATTCGCTGAAGGTCATTCAGGTATACGCGCCGACCACGTCACACTCCGATGAAGAGGTAGAGGCAATGTATGAGGACATTAGTAGGGCCATACATACCTCTAAGACCTATTTCAATGTTGTTATGGGGGACTTAAATGCAAAGCTGGGCGAAAAAAAGCGATAGTGACCTGAAAGTGGGGCTATTTGGTTATGGACAACGGAACCAAAGGGGTCAGAGGTTGGCTGACTTTCTGGAGAAAGAGGGACTCTTTATGATGAACTCTTTCTTCCAGAAGCCACCTCATAGGAAATGGACCTGGTTAAGCCCTGATGGTTCCTAGAGAAATGAGATCGACTTCATATTGACTACTAAGAAACAGATATTCAATGATGTCTCCGTGATCAACATGGTTAAAACCGGAAGCGATCACCGCATGGTTAGAGGCAAATTGAATATCGATGTTAAACTTGAGAAGTCTCGTCTTATGAAGTCCACGCTCCGTCCTTCTCGCGCCCATATCCAAAACCCCGAAAGCTTTCAATTGGAACTCGCAAATCGCTTTGAGTCGCTAGACAGCTATGCATCGGTGGACGAGATCAATAACAGGTTAGTGGAAACTGTCCGTATGGTTGGCGCTAAGTTTTATAAGCCCAATCGTACCAATAGACCACAAAAACTCTCAGACCATACTCTCGACCTCATGGCTGAACGACGCTTGTTGCAACTGCAGTCCTCTCACGACGCGAAGTCATATAGACAGCTCAATAGACGCATATCAAGTTCCATGCGGCACGACATCCGAACCTTTAATACAAATCGTATTAAAGAGACGATTGAGCGGAATAAAGGCTCCAAAGTGTTCGCAAAAGACTTGTCTATTGGGCAGAGCCAGCTGACGAAGCTGAAGAGGGAGGACGGTAGTATAGCGTCGACCAAAGCAGAGGTGCTGAGGGAGGTTGAGAGGTTCTATGGACAGTTATACACCTCGGTCTCAAAACCTGTTAGCAGTCTGGCCAAAGATCCAAGAGCCAAGCTGACCCGACACTATACCGAAGATATCCCGGACATCAGCCTGTACGAGATTAGGATGGCCCTGAAACAGCTTAAAAACAACAAGGCGCCGGGCGAAGACGGAATCACATCAGAGCTTCTGAAAGCGGGTGGAACACCAGTACTTAAAGTCCTTCAGAAGCTCTTTAATTCCGTGGTGCTCGGAGGTGCAACGCCAGAAGCATGGAACAGAGGGGTGGTGGCGCTGTTCTTCAAGAAAGGGGACAACACTTTTCTGAAGAATTATAGACCCATCTCGCTTCTGAGCCATGTTTATAAGCTGTTTTCCAGGGTCATCACGAATCGTCTCGAACGCAGGTTTGATGACTTCCAGCCTCCCGAACAAGCCGGCTTCCGAAAAGGCTTTAGTACCATAGACCACATCCACACGCTGCGGCAAGTTATACAGAAGACCGAGGAGTATAACATGCCATTATGCTTAGCGTTTGTGGACTATGAGAAGGCCTTTGATTCGATCGAGACGTGGGCGGTGCTTGAGTCTCTCCAGCGATGCCGTATTGACTATCGGTATATCGAAGTGTTGAAGTGTTTGTACAATAACGCCACCATGTCGGTCCGAATACAAGACCAGAGGACGGAGGAAATTCCATTGCAAAGAGGTGTGAGACAGGGAGATGTTATCTCTCCGAAACTGTTCACCAACACAATGGAAGATGCCTTTAAGCTTCTGGAGTGGAAAGGATTCGGCATCAATATCAACGGCGAGTACATCACTCACCTTCGATTTGCCGACGATATAGTAGTCATGGCAGAATCGATGGAAGACCTTAGCACGATGCTCGAAGACCTCAATCGGGTTTCCCAACGGGTGGGCCTTAAGATGAACATGGACAAAACGAAAGTCATGTCGAATGTCCATGTAGTGCCCACCCCAATAGCAGTAGGAAACTCAACTCTCAAAGTTGTTGACGAATACGTCTTCCTAGGACAAACAGTCCAACTAGGCAGGTCCAACTTTGAGAAAGAGGTCAATCGTCGAATCCAACTCGGCTGGGCAGCGTTCGGGAAACTGCGAAATGTCTTCTTGTCCAATATACCTCAGTGTCTGAAATCGAGAGTGTATGATCAATGTGTGTTACCAGTGATGACTTATGGCACTGAAACGTGGCCGCTTACTATGGGCCTTATAAGAAAGCTCAAAGTCACGCAACGAGCTATGGAGAGGGCTATGCTTGGAGTTTCTCTGCGTGATCGAATCAGAAATGAGGAGATCCGCAGACGAACGAAAGTAACCGACATAGCCCAGCGGATTAGCAAGTTGAAGTGGCAGTGGGCAGGGCACATAGCACGGAGAACTGATGGCCGATGGGGTCGGAAAGTTCTCGTATGGCGGCCGCGTATTGGCAAGCGCAGCGTAGGACGACCAGCCACAAGATGGTCCGATGACCTCGTACAGGTGGCAGGAAGGCGCTGGTTGCATTCTGCTTCCAACCAGCCACTTTGGAAATCCATGGAGGAGGCCTATGTCCAACAGTGGACTTCTTGTGGCTGAGATGATGATGATGATGATGAGCGTTAAAATTATCTCAAAGAGTGTTGTAAACCCAGCCTCAAAAAGCGCTTTCCATACAAACGGCGATAACTTTTTCAACCCTTTAAACCTTAACCTATATAGCCAGTGTTTTTTTTGTAAATTGTTATTATGCCTTAGAACTAGGTTTATATCTTTTGTTTTTTTACATTCTTCACAGATTAGACAATATTTGCATTTTAGGAGTTTCATACAAAACCCAAAAACGACATTATTTTTAAAACTTTAAAGACTAGGTATTTAAAAGATCAACAAACTTAGTTCTAAGGAATGATGACGACATACAAGAAAACCATGGCTATAGGTTAAGATTTAGAAGGTGGAAAACCATAGAAATAGTACAGCATAGAAGGAGTGTTAAAATTGTAAGCGATATTTTATTATCTGATCTCTTTACTTTAAATGGCAATACAATGTGTCAAAAAGAGATGACTACATACTCTAAACTCCTCTTCAATTGACACCCTGTACACGACCAATAGACAAAATGGTCATCTTTGGCTATGGTAATGTTTACATTAAGGTAGTATACTCTACGTTTTTCTTATTAATTTGCAGGTTTTACTACCTTGACGCACACAAAGGTGACCATTTTGACAGCTTTGGCTATGTACACTTGACAAGTACTGAGGCTATCCATGCTAGTCCTTCATCCAAGTGGAAAACGTTATCGCCGTTTGTATGGATAGCGGTGGGTAGATACACAATACTCAGTAGTCTTAAGATACCTACCATAAGCGCTTTAACGCAAACTCATTGTAGTTAGACGGAACTCGGCGAAACAAAATCCCCTTATCTCGTCGTGACCACGGCCGTTGCGATACGGCGATACGGCCGAAACGTTAAGGCGCCTGTGCCTACAGTTAGAGGTACCAATAGTAAGTCTGTTTCCACTGCGCATGCTAAATCTGTTATTATACCATAAATACACACACCCGTGTACAGTCAGCGTCAAATATACCAGAGCGGGCAAGGTGTCAAAAATATCTGAACTCGACTCTATTGTCAAATACGCTCGGGCGTGTTCAGATATTTTTGACCACCTTGCCCGCTCTGGTATATTTGACGCTGACTGTACACGATAAATAAAAACAGAAAATAATAATTTATGAATTGTTTCGAAAATGTTACGGACCACTGACCTATAAATAATAGTCAGAAATAATATCTAATATCTTAAATAGAAGTCAGCGTTTAAAAAATGGCATCAAAAGTCGAACAAAAAGTACACTAAATCGACAATCGCTCACGCTGTCAGTCAGTCGGACCGACAGCGCTGCTGTCAATACTATTGAAAAACCTATTTGCAACAAAAGTTATTAAATTATTTTTTTATACAGTTAGACGTAAAATTGTAAATCCAATGACTATAAATGGTAAACTAATAATTTGCATTTAGAACATTGGCGCCAAACTGTATTCTCATGTCGGGCCGTTTTTCTGCTGTCATTTAGTACATCCATGCATTATAATATCAATGTTACTCACGAATTAAATGTGTGTTTTAAAGTTGATTGACCCATATAACTAAGTACATAAATAATTAATTTTGTAAACTTGCACATCTGTAAGGCCTAGCATAGTTAACTGTATTTACTTACCTAACTTGTTTATACCGCAGTTTAAACTAGATACAAAAATCATTACTTTAAATGTACACAATTGACATCGATTCGTACTTTAATTTAACGCTAAGTTTGTATATAAATTTATCTAAATCTGAGGGCCTAGTACGCTAGCTTTTATCGATGACACGAAGACTATCTCTTTCTTACCAGTTGGCGTGTGCGAGAGGGACGGAATCATTTATGTGCGCAATAAACGCTAGCGTGCTACTAGAAATGATGTGCGATTTTTGAATCTCACCGGGTGACTAAAGCTCACCGAAATGGCTGTTTTTCATAGAGATTCGGCCATTTTGGTGAGATTTAGTCACCTGGTGAGATTCAAAAATTACACTCGACACAGAATTAATTAAGTGCTTACGTTAAAATACTAGGTAATCGTGTAAAAAGGCTGAAAGTTGTTTTGCCTCGAAATCTAATTAAGCCTTGTAAATAAAATAAAATATTAAATAATGTAGTAATGCGTATTTTATTATCGTAATTGTAAGCTTTGTTTTATTTAATTATTAATAACTAACAATCTATGTCAATACTGCCAAATGTAACCAAAATAGCCAAAAATGTACCTAAGCTGTAATAAATAAATGTGACGTCATGAACTAGTTTTATTTCATTTATAAAAAAAACCAAATTAATATTGTATTTATTTATTTACAAAAACTGACGTTAACTACCTATAAATAATAATTACTAAGTAAATTATGCAGACTTAACTCAATCCTTAGAATATAGGTACATTAAATACAGGACTCGGTCAGTCGACAGAGTAACGATCGGGTACGGTAAGAAGAAGAGGGTGGCATTCAATCAATCCATTATTACGTAAAATAAATTGTATAGTGGCAGGACCATACTGTAGCTCGTTACTGTTTGCAGTCGAATAGGTCACCTCGACTCGGAGTAGTACCACACTCGACATACTCACCGATTACCGGCGTGGAGCACCAATAGCTGGCTACTTTCGTACGGTAAGCACCAGTGAGCACGGGCGTCACCATTCAGCCGCTCTGGCTCTAGAGTGCGATTTTTGAATCTCACCGGGTGACCAAAACTCACCAAAATGGCCGTTTTTTATAGAGATTCGGCGGTTTTGGTGAGCTCTATTCACCTGCTGAGATTCAAAAATTGCAGCCCTGCAGGGCAATTCTCGCGTCAGTAGAGATGAAGTCACACTCGAGATAAGCCAAAAAGAGCTCTCAAATCCCTTCAAAATCTGTCATATTTTGATTGACACATCTTGAACGTCAGATGAATCTCGATGAGCGCTAGAATTGGGGGCCTGCACTGTTATTCTTTTTTTTTTTTAATGAAATAGGAAGGCAAACAAGCAAGTGGGTCACCTGATGGTAAGTGATCACCACCGCCTATAGACACCCGCAACACCAAAGAGATTGCAGATGCGTTGCCAACCCAGTGGGCAAAGATGGAATACCTCTTGTGCCAGTAATTACACCGGCTGTCTTGCTCTCCACGCCGGAAGACAACAGTGCTGCAGTGCAAGCACTGCTGATTAGCGGCAGGATTAGCGAGCAAGATGGTGGTAGCGATCCGGACGGACTTTGCACAAGGTCTTACCACCCGTATAGGTTCTCAAAGCGCATCAGCGTCGGACTCGACGTCGAGGCATCGCTGTCTCGTTCACTCAAGCTAGCGTGCTAGAGCAAGACAGGGCGCTGCCTCAGCGCCGAGCTCGTTGCTGTCGCGCTTAATAAAGCTGGAGGGGGGGGGGGGGGGAGCCCAGAGGCCTTCACAAACTTAAATGCTAGCAACGGATCAGCGATATCTTAGGGTCATTGGGTTCAAACTTAACGTAATAATCAACAAACAGATGTCGCTAAGCATCAAACTACAATCATCCATTGAGCCTAAGAAGCTAAGAACTTTGCATGTCGTATTAGGAAGTTTATGTGCTAATATCAAGGTATAAGGTTTAAAGTGGCTTGCTTGTCTGTTGGAATTCCCAAGATGTCTCTTTTAATTTAGCTCGGGTTTTTCCTTACAGAGCTAAATGTAAACATCGCCGTTGTTGTTCTAAGGCCGCGTGCACACAAACGACTATGAACCATTATCATTATATCCCTTGATATAATGATAACCTACCGATGAACCATTTTTGTTTCAAGAACCATGTCTTAAAACAAAACTGATCCGTCGGATATGATTAGCATGAACCACAAAGTAAATAATACTAGCATGAACTAAAAAAAACGAAGCGTTTCTATTGGCAGAAATTAACTTAAATTGTTATAAACTGTCGCGATTTTCACACATCTTTGTAATGTTATCGAAACTTAAACGCGATAAAAGTACATGAACATGGCCGAAACGTCGAGGTAAATTAACAATATAATTATCGCGTTTAAGTCCCGATAACGTTAGAAATTAACTTAATCATATTTGACACTAAACATTAGGACTTGCCTTATTTTGTTACTTACTCAACTGTGATTAAAACTTATAACATTTATTGGACACGCTTTGTACACTTATCAATTCATATAAAATATGTAGACTTATACTTGATAGTTAGCTGACTGTGCCGCTATAATAAGTATTTAAAAAATCGTCATTGACTTAACTACATATTTTTTGTTTCTAAACCCTTGATATTTATAACGTCTATCGGGACTTTAACGGGTGATAATGTCGTTTTTATTTATTTAAGTTTCGAGCGTCACGAGTAGACACAGTTTACTCGGTCTACTCGTGACCACGGCCGTTGCAATTCGGTCGAAACCTCGAGGTAAACAAACAATACTAAAATCGCGTTAAAGTCCCGATAGAAATTACAAATATGTATGAAAATCGTAAAGTTAAAAACAAATTTTTAATAGAGACTTCGGCTTATAGCTGTTCGCTATATTATGAATACCACTGAACTCAAAAAGTGTCTTCTGCTGAACTACACAAGATAAACTTTTATCGGGTACACCCTGTGTGACAGGCTGACAGCTCCATGAATTAATGGTTCATACCATATACCTTCCTGGTTTTTACATACATACCCATATACATAAAGTCACGCCTGTGTCCCGGAGGGGTAGGCAGAGACCACGGATTTCCATTTGCTACTACCCTGACAAACAACATTATATTAGCTTCACTTCCTCTCATAACATTCTTCATGCATGCTCTTCGTTTTTACAACCATTTATTATCGCTAGGTTATCGTGCGGGGAATACCTATAGGTACTATATCAGTTGCATTGGTTACCTATACATTTGTTATCTGTAGGTAACGTTTTAAATATTGTACAAAAAACACATACATACACTACTATTTTTTTTTATAGCCTATCTTTGTGTCCCACTGCTGGGCAAAGGCCTCTTCACAAGACTTCCACAACCCCCGATTTGACACAATGTCAGCCTAGCCTTTTCAAACCCATCCAAGTCAACCCGCCATAACTTTTTTGGTCTGCCTTGTCGTCGCTGGCCGTTCTGCGGCACCCACGAACTACTATTTTAAGTTTTTTTTTTTTATTGTTATTGCACATAAATTAACAATAAAATGTACAAAAGGCGGACTTAACGCCTTAAGGTATTCTCTACCAGTAGACTTTTACTTATAAGCACGTTATAAGTACTCACTTCTGTGTACACTAGGGCTGCCAGTCGTATATTAAATAGTATTGTACCTTCTACATATATTTCGGCTCTCCGTACTATATATATACTGTTGAACTAATATATAGTATGCAAGTATACTATATTTCGTGCACTTGTCACATTATTAAAATAGATAGAATAGATAACAAACTTACACCACTGCCATTTTTTGAAGCGTACTTTATATTTTTTTAGTTTATTCTCAAAAATACTATATTCAACAGAAAAATGTTGGCATTCCTAGTGTACACGTGCCTTAGTTTTATGCCGACTCCTTTGAACAGCAAATATCCGAAACCGCTTTTTTAATCACAAGGACGACACGGCTGCATTACCAGAAACTTGCTTCGCTTAGCTGTAAATGCGAGGAAATCTTGGAATAACTTGCACGTTAATAAAGTAAAGTATCCTTAACACGATCACTGCCTAACACATACCTATCAAACCGCGATTAGAACAGGATTGGAGAGTAACGTCAGCACACTGTCATTTCATAGATATAGGAATGAAGCTTCACGCAAGTCTATGAAATGAGAGTGTGCTAACGTTACTCTCCAATTCTATTCTAATCGCGGTTTGAATACCCATGTACGTATTCTAATCCAGGGGAAGGGGGTGGCATGGGAGTCATGGTGCCTCCTGGGCAGAGGGGTTCCACTCCGCACTGTAGGTACACTCGGCCGCCTTGCCTACAGAGTAGGCAAATTGCAGTAGGTTGTCGGCTTACCACGTGCCCGTTCGCCTTCGCTGTGTTAGTGTAATTGAAAAAGAATGCAGCGCAACCCTGACGAGTCGCTGGGAGTTGTGGGGGGAAGGCGGACGCGAGCGGCGCGTTCCTTTAGACGCGAGCCGCCTGGCGAATGTGAATGAAGTTATAAAGTTTTTGTGCGTGTCAAAGTATAGTGGAATTCGTTTAATCGCAGTCGTAAAAGAGAAGTTTCTGTGCGTTAGTACTATTATTTATTCCGTGCCCTGGGCTGGGTCTAGGGTGACCGCTGGTAACTTTTTTGTCTCATTGATGACCCTGTCCCGACTAAACTTCCACTACGTGACCCCCGACACGAAGGATGGATCGCCCTTGCCGTTTTTCCTACTTCCACCCAATGTTACTGTCACAATTTAGCTGTAATTTGACACGTGCTGCTCTAGTAGCACGCTAGCGTCAGCGCGGTTCCACTCTGCACTGTAGGTGCGCTCGCCGCATCACCTATGGCATAGGTTAATCGCAGTAGGTTGCCGGCTTGCTGCGCGCGCGCCCGCTCACTCTGTGTCGCGCGTTGTGATAGTATTATAGTAAGCAGCCCAACCCTAGCGGTGCGCCAGGGCATTGCGGGTGGAAAGCGGGCGCGGGCAGTCAAAAGGAAGGCGCCTTCCTTTTGACGCATGCCGCCTGGCGAATGTTTATTAGGTAATACGAACTTTTTGTGCCTGATCATAAAGTTGGAATTCGTTTAATGGTGGTCGAAAAAGAGAAGTTTCTGTACGTTAGTACTATTATTTATTCTGTGCTAGCGTTTATCGCGCACATAAACGCTTCCGTCCTTCTCGCACCGCCTACTGGTTAGAAAGGGACATGCTTTATGTGAGCGATAAGAACTAGCTTGCTTGCGCATCGGACCCTATTCTCGGTTCATGCGAGAAACATCTCACGTACAAGTTACGTCAAAAATTACAGATTTCTAAGAGATTTGACAACTTGGTTTTCGTGCGAGATAAATTTCGCATGAACCTAAAATCGCCCTGTTGAGCGCCTGTAGCGTAAGTAGCTTTATCACCTCATTTTTTTAAAGCAGGTAGCAAAATGTTATAATCAATAATGGAATATCTTTTTATGCAAAAGCGCTATTTTAAAATAAAAGACATGAAAGCCAAAAATTTTTTCGAGACGCCACTTTTTTGGATGTATCATTCGTCATATTCATTTTGTTTACAAAAAATATAGCCTATGTCACCCAGACTACAATTACGAACCGATTGATACCTCATTCATCAAAATCGGCTCAGTCGTTTAGGCACTATAATGGAACATACGTAAATACAAACATATTTACATGTAAGTATACATAGACTGCTAAAAACAACTCTTCCTTTTGGCTTTGCCGTAGTCGGGTAAAAAAAGCTGCTAACAAAGATATAGCAAGAACATCATGTAATTTCAGTTTAAGCTAGGCATTTGAAAAAGGCTTTTTTTTATATTTATTACTGTAGCACTTTTGCAAAAAAGACTTACAAGATTGTTTACAACATATTTCATCTTAAAAAATGAAGTATATAGTGTAAGTTTTCCTCAAAATAAATGTCTTTTAAATGTAATGTAAAACAATTGTTAGCAAATAAAACTTCAATATACTTAGAATAAACATATAATAATGAGATTATACATAACAGATCTTTCATTTTTACAAAATTATCACAAAACTTCCCTGTCTCACATAATTATTTTCAGTATTTCTTAACACTTAGATTTAGATTTCAAACCAGAAATATTGTTTTTTACTACTTACTACATACACTGTAAAAAAAATTGAGCCCCAGCACTGTTTTAATCTTATTCTTAAAATAATATCGGTCAGAACTATGTAGTTTTCAAAATTATATAAAAGTACTACAATTTACGAAGCAAAATCATAATTTCATTTTAGATTTTTATAAAAACCTCTTACGTATTAAAATAAAAAAATGATTTATCCTGCTACAAAAATAAAAACCTACATTGTAAAACAATCATAATTTCTTATTCGTCCAATAGAATATCAGGACGGCTGGAAAATTCAAAGTTAAAAATTAGGAAAAAAGACCATTTTTACAGTTTCCAATACTTAGGGTCCTAATACCTATAAGTACAGTCAAGGAATTTAATTGCCAACCCACCTAAGGTTCAATATCGTATAGCAAACTGTCACAATAAGAGCTAACTAGAGCAAAGCGCTAGTTTGACATATCGACCTTAATGCATTGCGAATTTCAGACGACATTTCAACGAAATGGGTAGGGAATTAAATTCTTTGACTGTACTTATTTCTCACATTTCATCTTATGTCACGCATGATACCTAAACCACCCGCTTGCCAAGCGTGGTAAGTATGGCAACCCCCCCTCCCCCCCAACCGGTCACATTGGAAATCCATGGAGGAGGCCTATGTTCAACAGTGGACTTCTTGTGGCTGAGATGATGATGATATCTAAAACCTGCATTTAACCTGTTAACTATCACTGGTGGATCTCTCCGTATGAGGTAAGATTTTCGAAATCTTCGCAATTTTTATTTATTATGGCTAAATATGGAAACTTTTTATCAATTCAAGTAGTTTTCCGATAGTAAACCACTGTTTTTTTAGGCACTGTATTTTGTTTTGGAATTTTAAGCAACAGTTTAAATAATTGTACATTAGATGCGTGAAAAGCCTTTAAAGCATACTTAAAGAGTATCAATAATTATTTATAATTAGTAACTCGAACTTCCAACTTCAAAACACAATCGCATAAGAAACGGTGCTATATTGTCGCAAAACGATTTCAGATTGTTTAAATTACTTTCATTTACCCACAATAATTTCATAACTGCACAATTTAAAAAAAATCCCGCCTCAAACGAAGCGAACCACCTCAATAACCGACCCACATCGAATGTGTATGCAGCTCGTTTCGTAGAGCTGCGTCACGCATGCGCAACTCAGCTCTACTAAGCTAGTTGGAGCCGCGGCGCATACGCGGCGTAGCCTGGCCCTAAGAGTCCTAAGACAAAGTATCCAGCTCATTCTACCGCATTTTTATAATTAAGACTTATAGTATAGGACTTTGTGACATTAGAAGCGTGTGCCATGTTTGAGGTTTGATATTATATATCGTGCATAGTCCATAGTTAAGAAGGTTGGATATAGGCTTTATCGGCGGTTTTGGGGTTGAAAATGGAGAACGATACGGTACCAAAATAATTCTTAAAATACCTCTGCGGCCCTAACATGATGGCCAAGATTTCATTTATCCCTCCCTGCGTCTCTGTCAAACTAGTGTCATAAGAAAGAGACACACATAGAGATAAACTCAGATAAAATAAACTTGACCGGTCATGTTAGGGCTACAGTCTTAGAAATCTTCAGACATCCCTCGTTAACGTTAAACTGTCGCAAGAAATTCCAAATCAAGTAAGGCCCCTAGCTTTTCCGCCTTAATTAGAAATCTCTTGTCGTCCCTTCAATGCAACTAGTTATACAACTGCGGGTAGAGAATTAAAACCGGAGTGCGATTTTTGAATCTCTTCACGAAACGATGCTTTTCATAGAGATTCGGCCATTTAAATGAGCTTTAGTCACCCGGTGAGGTTCAAAAATTGCACTCCTAACAACTCCTCCAGATAGTCATCTGTAAGCCAAAACTTTGATTTGAGGGTAGTGATAAAACATAGCTATTCTTAGAAAAAAACATTAATGTACAAAAACGCCAAAAAAGGGGTTAAAGAGAAAAATCATGTTGTTACAATTTTCATATTAAAATACTTATGATTGTCCTGATCTGACCAGCAGTTTGGTTTCCCAAAGACTATAGCTCAAAAAAAACATAATATGTATACTATACAGCTTTAACAATTGCTTTTTCGTAATGAGTTGTCTTAATTGAGTATTCATGTTTCTAGGTTTCTAAACAGTCATGTGCATTGCTTTGAACAAACTCAAATCTATAATCTTTCTAAAGTATTTATTTTCTTTTTAACTAGCATTGTAACTGATTTTTTTTTTTTTATGAAATAGGAAGGCAAACAAGCAAGTGGGTCACCTGATGGTAAGTGATCACCACCGCCTATAGACATCCGCAACACCAAAAAGATTGCAGACGCGTTGCCATCACAGAGGGCTAATTGAATACCTCTTGTGCCAGTAATAACACCAGCTGTCTTGCTCTCCACGCCGAAATACAACAGTGCAAGCCCTGCTGCTAAGCAACAGGATAAGCGAGCAGGATGGTGGTGGCGATCAAGGACAGACCTTGCACAAGGTCCTACCACCCTTAAAGCCTAGCCCGAAACGCGATAGACTCTATGGTCTAAGCAGCAAGGAGCTTCAAAAAGGTTTTAAATTATTGGATGAACTATAGTGTTCAGAGTGGACTGGATACTTTGTGATGAGCAATTTTTGACTAGTAATGGACGTTTTTTAAATGAAACCAATGAATATTGTTGCTAGTGAGGACTTGCTGCACTTTCTGTGGTCCCACCCCATTCATATGTTAGTGAAGACGAGACGCAAGAAGCAAAATCCTAAAAGTAGGACTGATAGGCCAAAACAAAAACGGAGCCACATTACTTTGAGTGAATTCATAGATACATAACTAACCTTCCAAAAACTAAAGTTAATCAGGATATGACTCATAATTTGATTATTTTAGAGTTTAATAAAATATATTTTGAGAATAATTGATTATGTATAAAAGAATTCCCTGACTGACTCATATACAATGTACAGCCTATATAAACCCCTTTACAGTCAAGGTCAGAACATCTATTTTATATACAGTCATATGGCCAAAAATGTAAACACCAACCTTATTGTCAGCGTCATAGGATGTATAGATATTTTTAGCATCTTGAAAACACATATTTCCGACCTTGACTCACCATTAAATATATTGGAACAGGCAAGGTGTTAAATTTTTGTTGTTGGCAACCGTACCTAAGCTTTAATTTGAAATTTATGTTCTTTGGGGGGGAGGCGGAAGGTGTACTTAAAAGAGTTTTTTAATGTCCAAATAAAGGTAGAAGTTAGTATGTAATATATGTGGACAAAGTAAGAGGGAAAAGCTAGTCTTTTATAAATATTAAACTTATCTTATAGTTTAATTCTTTAGGTACTTAAAAGAAGGTAAACAAAATAAGTCACGTGACTCGGCAAATCAACCAATCAAATCAATCTTTTGGGTCTCCACAGATCCAAAAGATTGACTTGATTGGTTGATTTGCCGGGTCACGTGACTATTTTGTTTACCTTCTTTTAAGTACCTAAAGAAATAAAGTATAAGCTTGGCTCTTTTGATGCACACAAAAAATATTTTTGTATAATAACATTCAAGTAATTAATGACAATTTACCGGCTTGCTACAAATCCTTGTGGTCAATATTAAACAAACAAGCCCATGACTGTGTATTTACCCAGTTTTTTTACAATGTTTATTTAATGTTTTCCTTTTTTTTTGCAAAATTAACATCCAAACAGTCCCGTATTGTTATAAAAAAAACGCTCACAAAGATATGAACATAATTATGTTGATAACATTGAATATGACCTCATATGTAATAGTTGAAATGATGTTTAATAATGCATTGACACTATTGACGGTAACGAGTCTGAAGTATCAATGATTTTGAC
The DNA here is from genome assembly GCA_963691745.1 of Ditula angustiorana. Classification (NCBI taxonomy): domain Eukaryota; kingdom Metazoa; phylum Arthropoda; class Insecta; order Lepidoptera; family Tortricidae; genus Ditula; species Ditula angustiorana. Next base: position 7,773,564 of record OY829495.1, read on the forward strand.
ATTATAGAATGACATTTGACAAAAATTTACAACAGACTAATTTCCATTTGACATAAACCAAATGGATAATGAAAACCTGATAAGTCTGAGTGGTTTTGGTGCCTCAGTTTCTGTTTCTATCGTACACATTAAATCACAGGTTTTATGGACATTTTTGCATTTAACATTGCCATGTAAACATGAATGTGGAAGCTCTGTTTTTCTGAACAAATATATGAGCATGTATCCTGGTGTATGTAGCATGATGCATACATCCAAATCACTATACAAGAGTATCTATCAAAGTTTAGAAATCTCTTTAATTTAACTGGTTTATTTCTTTCTTTCACATAAACAATAACAAATATAGATGAGCCATATGTTAACAGTGGGTTTAGTGAGGGTTTAAAAAGGCTTTAAGAGGCTATTGTGTAGTGAATTGGACAGTCAGATATTTGATCCTGACTGTAGGTTGCATTGAGTCAGTATAAAAATGTATTTTTGTCATAGGAATGTATCATATTTACACATATGAGAATCACATCAGAACAGAATAGGCTGTTGGTATATGCCACCAAACACAATAGTATTTGTGAATTTCTCAACTATCAGGTAACTGAAAGGTCTGTTTGCTTCAAATCTTACTACCCCAATCCGGTTAGCAAACTCGGCAGCCGACACTGCAGATGCCGTGGTCCCTTCCTCAGTGACCTCTATTTCGGCTTTGTGAATAACTTTAGTTACATACATGGGCTCTCGAGCAAGACGCCCCAAGTTGGCTTTGGCCTGATCAAACAAGTCATAAATACCCAGACCCTCCTTCAATGTTTGAGTCAATTCTATATTCGAGTCAATTTTAAACCGCGGTATGTAGCAGTCAACTTCATCCTCCCCATATTCTTCTTGAGACAGCCTCATTTCAGAGAAAACTGTATCAAGAGGTACTGTTTTGAAGCTTAAAAACATATCTTCAAGTGACACTCCAGGATTTGGTAGCATCAAGAGCATGGACAGGCGGTTTTCTGTACCGTAGGGGAGCTCAATCACCCTTGCTTTAATATCTTTAATGTTAGCGAAGGGATAAGTAAAACGATTATACATCATGTTTACCTCACCAATCTTGACACCGTTGCTATTGTGGAAGGCACGTCTGGTAGTGGAACTAGCGTTGAAAGGTGCACTCCATTGCCCTTTGAAATACAAGGCACTCGTTATAATCATCTGCGTTTCACCAAAACTGTCTCTTTCAACTAATTTGGGGATTCGGCCTCTAGTGAGCGAGGAAATCGCCTGGTTGATACGATTGGCTGTGACTGCACCTTCTTTAAAATCCAGCGGCACAGTCAATGTGTCATAGAAAGTTCTTGAAATGTTTTGGAAGTCATCCTCGAGTAGTTTAGACTTGTCGACGAATATGCCGTTGAACCTGGCGAGTTGGATGGTGGTGGTGTTGACGATGAGCCATCGTGCCGTGTTTTGGAAGTTTAATCTCGTGATATTCCTGTTTTTGGTGATGCGGAGAGCGTCGACAAGTTCCTTGCGCGTCTGTGACAGCGCACCCTCCGCCGTTACCGCGAGAACCGTCCACACAGTGATCGGCGAGACAATAAGATTCTGTGTTTGCGATTTCGTCGTATGATACAACAGTTCTACAGAGAAATTACCGATCGCCTCGCTGAACGAATTGTGTAGATTAAAAGGATGCACGCTTCCATGTTCTTGTGTTATTAACTGTCCTAAACCCAATGAAGCACACGCGAATACACATACTAATGATAACATACTGATTGTGAATAAACACTAGGAAATAAAAGTTTTTCGTAAATAATCACGTGCGATTATAGTCAGCACATGTTGGCCGCGGTGTAGCGGCGACTGAGCGAACGGCAGCACATTATCGCCGTCAACGTTTTCCTCATTAGCAGCGGGTAGTGTAGTTCGTTTACGTTATCTTTATATTTACATATAATACGGATGAACAAAGCAAAAACGAGTTTTGAAACAAATCTGCGTGCTCATAGGCTGAACGGCTGAACGTGACGTGTGACGTATGATAACCTGGTGTTGCCATCATTTATGTAGGGTACTACCATAGCAAAAACTACTCTTTCTACGAAAAATATCCAAAATTACATTTGTTATAAATGTTTAAAACTGGTTCACAAGTATGTTCACAAGCATAAAAAGCTAAAAAAAGAAAAGCTTGAAAACTAAAAATTTATTTATCTAATTTCAATTTGACATATTATGCTTTACGTTATATTATTTTCTACTATATATTATTCCTTTCTAACGGTATGAAAGCTCTAAGTTAAAGCTCTAAGATAAATGCTAGCGTGCTGCTAGAGCAGAGCAGGTATTATTCCTTAATAAACTTACTAATTTAATCATTATACTTACGTAAGTTTAAAACTTTAGAGTAAGTAAATAAATTAATCAAATAAATTTACTTTACTTTTTCTATTGAGTCTATTCTTCTTTTTATTGTTATTGTGAACTAGACATGAGTGCCGCGCCGCCGCCGCCGAGTCTGTCACTCGGCGCGCCGATTTTGGGTGTTAACAAATGGTTAACTACCAACCAATCCGATCTTTTAGAAATACATCTTTGGAGACATTATTGAACTGTGTCGTAATTTCTTTTGCGCATTTTAAACTTTGGCATTTGGCAATACTGGACACAGGAAGAGTATGGCCCGCAGGTCACAGATGTCCGGATCGCTACCACCGTCTTGCTCGCTAATCTAGCAGGGATGTTGGTAAAATTCAGAACAGGAAAAATGCGAGTGATACAGTGATAATGTAAATGAGTAGGATGAGGAGCTACTCTGATGATGGGACTGGAAGGCGGCCATAGGAACTCTGTAAAAAACCCATGAAAAAATGACATTATGACATTTTGCCCTCATTTCGAAAGGATTCTATCTCTAGTGACTCTAGTGACCCTGAATTCAGTTTGGCTTACCGTACATACTCAACAAAAACATAACCCTTCCTTTTGGCCTTGCCGTAGTCGGGTAAAAACAGGCCAAGTGCGGTTCGGGCCACGCGCAGTGTAGGGTTATTGTTGTTACTTGATTACTGGTAATCTTGTAAAACCTGCTTTTCTGTGATAGTTTTCTTTTCACGACCTGTATGGCACAGTGGCACATGTGTCTGCCTACTGTGCAAGAGGTCCCGGGTTCAAATCCTGGTAAGGGCAAATATTTGTGTGACGAATACGTATGTTTGTACCTGAGTCATGGATGTTATTTGTATTTAAGTATGTATTTATCTATATATGTATGTTTATCTGTTGTCTAGTACCCATAGTACAAGCTTTGCTTAGTTTGGGACTAGGTCAATTGGTGTAAATTGTCCCGAGATATTTATTATTTATTTATTATTTAAGTGCGCGCACGGCAACAAAAAAGTTGCCGGTCGGACAACGGCTTCCAAGGACAAGTGCACAGACCACAACCGTCTCTTCGAAATACATGTAGATACATGTAGAAACACATGTAAAGTAAGTTCGAAATAGATGTACTCGTAAACTAAGATAACCTAAACTTGGCCGGTCATGTTAGGACCACATGAGGAGATGTGAGAGGAAATGCATCAAGCATGGTGCAGAAACTCTCGAAACATTATTAAAAGGGCAAAACGGGAACACGTAGGTAGAAAACCTAGTACCTATGGGACATGGTTTATTACTTTGGTAAAAGTTATTGATCATGGAAGCCTTATGAAGAAATAAATGACTTCACTAGTGTCCACGTGATGCTATAAACCTGATACTTGAAGATCATCATCATTTCAGCCGAAAGACGTCCACTGCTGGACATAGGCCTCTCCCAAGGATCACCACAACGACCGGTCTTGTGCTGCTTGCATGGTTCCCGCAACGATCACTTGAAGATAGTGTAGGCAATAAAAATAATGGTCCTATAGAACTTAATCGTGGAATGGGATGGGATGGTGGAAGTACTTCAAGGAACTTTGAAATACCAGGCTTTGACGGTCAGGCATTGGATTTCGATGGAAATGACCCTGATGTAGAACCCTATAGTTTTGTCAAGAAGACTAAGTATTTATAGATTACCTGGAGAATTTTGGAAACACGTGGCAGGCGAGGTGCCGTTGTTGACTTACTTTTGAACTGATTTACAGGATTTGGGAACCTTAGAAAAGCGCTAGGAAAAAGATGAGAGTGTTTAAGTAAAGGTAATAAAGACTCTAGGGGGCTCTGATCCCTTTTTGAAGAGGAGATTTTTTGGAGTCCCGACTGCGCAAAGAAAAACACAAGTTTTACCTAGTAAAGCTACTTTTACTTAAGTAATTACTTAGCTACTAACTTAGTATAAATAGGGACGCTGGTATATCCCCATTAACAATACAGTATTAGTTGTTTTCTCAAGAATAAGATAATTAAAGGGACGGTTTGCTTCAAATTTTGGAACGTCTTCTGTGTCCATTAACTCTGGAGCTATCGCTGTTTTGATTATTCCGTCTTCTGTTACTTCTATTTTAGCTTTGTGAATAACTTTCGTCACGTACAATGGCTTTCGAGTAATACGTCCCAATGAGGCGTAGGTACTGTTAAATAACTTGTATAGTCCCAGTCCTGTTTTCAAAACTTCCTTCAAGTCTAAATTTGACTCGACCTTAAATCGTGGTATATAACAGTCTAGTTTATCATTGCCATGCTTTTGTTGATATAACCTTAGATTCAAAAATACGATGTCTGGAGTTACTTTTTTGAAGTTAATATACATATCCCTAGGAGAAACACCTATGTTAGGAAGCATTATGAGTAAGGACAGACGGTTTTCTGTACCGTAAGGCAATTCAATGACGCTGGCTTGGAGATCCTCTATGTGAACGATCGGATACGCATATCGGTTAAACATCATATTCACTTCGCCTGTTTGAACACCTTTGCTGTCGTAAAACGGTCGTTTAGCGGTAGCTGAAACGTCAAAAGCGGCTGCCCATTGCCCTTTAACATATGCAGCGCTCGTGATCATCATTTCCGGCTCTTTGAAATCATTATCTTCTACTATTTTGTCGATCTGACCTTTGGTGATGACGGAAGCCGCTTGGTTGGCACTGCGGGTAGAGCTCAAAGCATCCGTAAAGTCAGTTGGTATGGCGAATGTATCATAAGCTCTCGAAGCCACTCGAAAGTCTGCTTCCAGTAGTTTAGATTTGTCTACGAAGATCATGTTTACCCTAGCGAATTGCTCGGTGGTCGTGTTGAGGATGAACTCTCGTACTCGATATCTGTTAAGGGTTCTGTTCCTGTTGATCCGCAAAGCGTAGCTGAGTTCCGTACGCGTAGAGCCCAAGGCGCCATCTGCGACCGCCGCGAGAACAGTCCATGCGTTAGAGGGTGATAGTACAATATTATCCGTTTCGAATTTAGTCGTATGATAAATTAACTCAACGGAGAAATTGCTTATCGCTCCTTGCGGTAGTACCCAATACGAGGATCCATTTTGTGTTGACGTTGCTTGTCCGAAATACGAGACTACACAAGCGAATAACGCGGACGCTAATAGTAACATTATAACGCGAATAAATGCTAATACGTTAAAAACATTCTAAAGGCGTTGCGGCGTGTTTGCCGGGAGGTCTCGGGTATGGTGTGGCGGCAACTGTAAGCCTCAGCTCTCAGTTGTGCATTTTAAACGTAAACAACAAACTGGTTGCGTGTATAAACCCGGGCACTCACGCCGCGCTTATGTTTTATAGACCCGTACTGACGACCTTTGACTTGAATTTGTAATCGTGGCGCGAATTGATTTGTTTTGTATTCGTATCTCGGGCCTATTTCACCGAAAATACATATTTAAAAGAGACACATTTGCATATTAGTAAATATGCTTTCATCTATTTTACCCAGTGTTTCACTTGATCGCATTTATAAAAAAATCGCCAAAGGCAGTTAAGATGCACGCTGTACTTCGCTTAATCCTTAACTAGGCTAAGGTATATTCTAATCAAATAATACATTTGAGCACGTTAAAGGACCGAAAAACGATGTTAGTCTACCTTGGTCACACGACGTTGCGAGTGAAATGATGCGACTAGTAATTAAATATTATGTTACGTTTACGTATTCTTCTTTTTATATCTTGGCTTATGTAGGTAATTAATAGATTCAGGCGTTACTTTGCGGAGGTCCATTTCAACAAACTGGAACAAATTACCTTGCTACTCCGCGAAACCAAGCGAAGCGAAGGGTTTCGCGGAGTAGCAAGGTAATTTGTTCCAGTTTTTTGGCTTATGTTTATCATTTGATGTTACTTGGTAGGTATTGTCATCCTCCTTTATGATAAATACTTATCTATACTTCTTTTGGCTGCGTCTGCATCATAAACATAAAATATACCTACTAGGTTTTACGGTCTGGTTTCCCACCAAAATCCTTTAGCTCAAAATTCAATAAAAATGCATTTTTCAATAAATAGATTTATTTACATATCTAAATTGTGTAGCTAACTGTATTCACTCATCTTTATTGCCTCCGATACCAAATGGTTATCTAAAACACCGCCAATTATTTACCTTCTACGTTATTTTTAAGCTGATTTCTTTTACTATTTTCTGTATGGTTTGCAATAAAAAATTAGGAAAACAACCCTTTAATTGGCATTCAAAGTACCAGTCATTGGCATTTAGTTTTTGCAGCACTATTAAACCTTGAAATAAAATTGGACGTGCCATCATTGGAGGGGTGTGAACAATATGAGTGTTTGTTTACCCTATTGTATTGATCCATCTAGAATTCTAGAGTAAGTTTAGTTTCTATCGAATTCTCTATTCGCCTCGACCAGCATTCTACTTATAGCTTTGACTAGCTCCACTTTAAATCTAGACACAGTCGAGTTCTCTTCGTAAGACACCTCCTTGGGCTCCCTCTCGATGTAGTATTGAAAAGTGTTTGCAAACATCTCTCTTGTTCTCAGGATGTGCTCGACTTGGCTGAAAGAAATAAAGTACATTTAACAGAACTACACATTTTAGTTCGTTGTCGCTGTCAGTAATGTGACAAATTCGAGCAATTCTCATTTCGTACGCTACTTCGACAAGGTTCTTATGTGTTTAGCTAGTTCTGAGGCTGACTGGACCATCAGTACTATATCCAAGTTATAATATGCGTCCCACCACAGGACCCTTGGGCACAGGCTTCTTTTGACAATGATAGCGCGTGACCATTTGTTTTTTTTTGTACAGGCCGTTTGTTTCTGTGACTTTAGACTCTTTCTTATCACACTAGTTAGACAGAGCTGCAGGATTAAGTAACCTAGGCGGTTATGCTAATGTTTCCTTGCTTGTTGGGAATTGATTGAGCGATCAGAGGGAAGTCTAATGTCATCAACCTACCTTGTCGGAACGTGTATTTTGAGTTTGTGCCTGGGGAGACTTAAAACTGTGGTGTCTTCATAAGTTTCATCCTGTAATAAAAAGAAAATTAATGTAAATATTGTTTTAATGAGAACTTTTAGCAACTGAAAATAAACGTTGGGCATTTCAAGGCCCGACGTGTCAACTGCGTTGCAAAGTAATTAAAAAAGAAACAATTACAAACTTGAAACAATCATTATGTATTATTGTTAGGAAACATACAAATCAAGCAAAAATTGTATTAAAGTGTTTGTGTATAGACTTTGATATGTCAAAAGTTTTTCACTTTCGGCGAAACTTAGTTTTTTATTGGAAACAAACAAGTGAGAAAAGTGTTTTTAAAAAGTGAGAGCTTTTTGGTACTCAACCCTAACAAATCAAAATTTGCGTTATTTACCTACCTATTTTGTTAAGAATCAATTTCTCATGTAAGACTAACATACAAGTACATAAAAATATACAGGAAACAGAAGTAAAACATTAATATTATGTGTGTGTGTGCTATTATTATTGTACATGTGTGTTAATATTATTATTGTGTGTGTGTGTGTGTTATTATTATTATTACTGTAAATTTATTTAAAATCTTAGGCTAGGCTACAATATTGCACAGTGGCGGCAAAGTACAAATCCCCTATCATGCGGTAATATGAGCTTGTGATGTCCGTTAGGCGGTAGATTGTTTGTGTTATGTGTTTTGTGTAGGTTACTAACGTAGTCAATAACTATCTTAATGTCACTAAAAATCTGGACCAATTATTAGTCAGTAAATAAAATAATTTGAATATATTTAAAAAAAGTTATAAAACAAAATCAATACAAAATTAAATAAACAAACATTATAAAAAAATATTATTATTATGTCTGTGTGAGCGTGTGTGATATTATTATTACGTGTGTGTGTTATTATTATTATCCTAACGTGTGTGCGCGTACGCACCGCGAGCACGGTCCCCTGGCAGAGCAGGAGCGCGGCGTGCGGCGCGACGCGCGAGGCGCCGCGCACGACGAGCGCGCGGCGCTCGCGCGAGGGGCGCCCGCCCGCGTGCGCCAGCAGCGCCCGGCGCGCGCGCGAGGCGCCGCGCACGACGAGCGCGCGGCGCTCGCGCGAGGGGCGCCCGCCCGCGTGCGCCAGCAGCGCCCGGCGCGCGCGCGAGGCGCCGCGCACGACGAGCGCGCGGCGCTCGCGCGAGGGGCGCCCGCCCGCGTGCGCCAGCAGCGCCCGGCGCGCGCGCGAGGCGCCGCGCACGACGAGCGCGCGGCGCTCGCGCGAGGGGCGCCCGCCCGCGTGCGCCAGCAGCGCCCGGCGCGCGCGCGAGGCGCCGCGCACGACGAGCGCGCGGCGCTCGCGCGAGGGGCGCCCGCCCGCGTGCGCCAGCAGCGCCCGGCGCGCGCGCGAGGCGCCGCGGCACACGCTCTCGCTGCCCAAGTGCGCGCGCTCGCCCTTGCTGTGAATCGACATATGTCACGGATCAAGTGTGTAGTCGTGCCCACGGCCGTTGAAGCGTGGGTTTGTTCCCGTCGAGTCGCATCCTCATCTGTCACCCTGTGACTCGTTAGATTTTTTTTTTTTAAATCCCAACCGGTTACACTATTACTAGATGGGACAGTATTTAATATTTATTCCCAACGAGTCACACGCGCAACTGTCACGCTGTTACTAGATGGGATAATTTTTAATATTTGTTCCGAACGAGTCACACCACACGCGACTGTCACGCTGTAACTATAAAAAGGTATCGTAGTATAAAATTTCCAACCAATTATTACTGTTATTCGATCAGACAACATTTAATTTCATTTGTTCCTAACGAGTCGTATTGGAGGAAAGTTTGGTGATCAAGCCAAGCGTGAAACTTATTATCGTCGCCGGTACCTCGTAGTTCCACTTATTATATTAGATGACGTTAAAAGCGTGATATTCTGTTGTAACTATCGAGTAAGTAGATAGAATTCAATTTATCGTAACTCAATTTGTGGATTGAAAGACTAACTTCAAAATCTTGCCCAGTAAACTTTATATGATATGGCGCAGTGGCACGAAATAAATAATAGTACTAACGTACAGAAACTTCTCTTTCACGACCGCGATTAAACGAACCTTGTTGACAAGCACAAAAAGTTGGTATTACTTCAAGCACATTCGCCAGGTGGCTCGCGTCTAAAGGAACGCACCCCCTGCGCTTACCTTGCCCCCGCAACTCACGGCGACACGTTAGGATTTCGCTGCATTCGTTTTCAGTTACACTGACACAGCAAGGCGAGTGAGCAGGCGCCTGGCAAGCCGACGACCTAGTGCGATTTGCCTACTCTGTAGGCAAGGCGGCCGAGCGTATCTACAGTGAGGATTGGAACCCCCCTGCCCCGAGCAACAGTTCCAGGGAGCTACGAAATTATAAAGTATCTTAAACGCTGGAGAGGCAATCATGTTTCTCTGTCCCGGTTCGAAAAAATCCTAGATCAAAGGCTGGCATATCCAAAAAACGGTAGGGCATTGCTGGCTGATTTAATATAAAGACACGAGCCGTAGGCGAGAGTTTTCATAAAGTCGAAACCATTAATCTCCATTCCCGCTGTATTCCAGGCTTTAACTAACATGGAATTTAATGTTTATGTTTCTACTAGTATCATATATCTACAATATAGTAGGTATATGCGTTCTTTGGAGGAGACTTAGTCCAGCAGTTTGTGTTTCAGCTGATATGTTGACGATGGTGTACTGACCTAGTGACCAATTTGGCTTTAGCCATCAGCTTCCCCTTGGTCTTGACCTCGACTTTTGTGATGAGAAGCTCGTTGGCACCGCACAGCAGCACGGCGGGAATGAGCTCGTCGCAGCCGGAGAACTGGTTCAATTCCTCGACATCTGGAGACGGCTGGGCGACCGGGGTCCTGAGCAGCTGTTCCAGGTAGAGATTGGAGAGCGCTGGAACAGTTGAATAGGTAAAAATGAAGGTAAACAAATATTGTTAAATTTATTTACCTTCCCTACACGTACGGTGGCGATGTTTTTTTTTCGTCTACTCCATAGAGTGGGGTGTCGTTGGATAGGTCTTTCGATTAAGAGGTCCGTTTGTAAAATATTAAGCTGTGAAGTACTAATTTTTATTAGAGTCGAGTGTACCAGGGCAGGTGGGGACCTGCCACCTAAATGGTTGATTTTGGCTGTGTAAGAAAATCCACTGTAGTATTATATATAACAAAATTAAAAATAAATAAATAAATATCTTTGGACAATTTCCACCAATTGACCTAGTCCCAAACTAAGCAAAGCTTGTACTATGGCTACTAGACAACGGATATACATACTTATATAGATAAATACATACTTAAATACACATAACATCCATGACTCAGGTACAAACATTCGTGTTCATCACACAAATATTTGCCCATACCAGGATTTGAACCCGGGACCTCTTGCACAGTAAGCAGACACATGTGCCACTGTGTCATACAGGTCGTGAAAAGAAAACTATCACAGAAAAGCAGGTTTTACAAGATTACCAGTAATCAAGTAACAACAATAACCCTACACTGCGCGTGGCCCGAACCGCACTTGGCCTGTTTTTACCCGACTACGGCAAAGCCAAAAGGAAGGGTTATGTTTTTGTTGAGTATGTACGGTAAGCCAAACTGAATTCAGGGTCACTAGAGTCACTAGGGATAGAATGAGGGCAAAATGTCATAATGTCATTCTTTCATGGGTTTTTTACAGAGTTCCTATGGCCGCCTTCCAGTTCCATCATCAGACTAGCTCAATGATATCATGATGTTACATTGTCATCCTACTCATTTACATTATCACTGTATCACTCGCATTTTTCCTGTTCTGAATTTTACCAACATCCCTGCTAGATTAGCGAGCAAGACGGTGGTAGCGATCCGGACATCTGTGACCTGCGGGGCAATTCTGGCGTCAGTAGAGATGAAGTCACACTCGACATATGCCAACAAGAGCTGTCAAATCCTTTTAAAATTTTTGACACATGTCGAATGCGCTATGAATCTCGATGAGTGCTAGAATTGGGGTCCTGTGTGTGGGTCACCAATGAGTGACGAGTTACTTACACCGTACATAACTCAGCTGGTCCCTCCTGAGTCCGTATCGCGTGCACCACGCGGCCGCTGCCTGCGTGCCCCGCTCCTGGGTCACCTGATGGAACTGCTCCTGGATCCGCAGCAGGGCCACGTGGTCTGAGGTGGCGCTAAACTCGCGCTTGATTTCTCGGATTTCTATAACAACGAGTCATATTTTACAAATAACAAAACAGTGTTATGATGGCAAAAACTAAAATTTTCGGTTAGAATATCGTTTACTATTGCATACAACGAAGGATGCATATGCCGTAGTGCCGGGGTCACCAATTAGTTTCGTTAGGGGTCCGTTTTAGGAAATGAAATGATCATCGCGGTCCGCACAACATTTTATAACAAAAAATATTTATTGAAGAAATGTAATTGCAGAAAAAACAAAAGTATTTTTACATCATTATCATCATCTCAGCCACAAGAAGTCCACTGCTGAACATAGGCCTCCTCCATGGATTTAAAGCGGTCGATCGGCAGCGGCATGCAATCAGCGCCTTCGTGCCACCTGTATGAGGTTATCGGACCATCTCGTGACCGGTCGTCCTACGTTGCGCTCGCCAATACGCGGCCGCCATTCGAGAATATCAATCACATTTACATTTCTTTTACATATCAATCCGAAAAATGATATCTTTTGTCGCGGATAATTCGTCTGAAGTCTGAAGTCAGAATCATCGCGAGGCGTCGATTTCGCCCGGCCGTTTTCGAATCGACGTCGCCAAAAATTATGCGGGGGGCACGTTTCTATCAAATCACGTACTCTCCCGCACGGTCGGTCGGCGGTCCGGACGCGGACCGCCGGCCGCCTCGCTGCGGCCCTGACGCGACGGCCCGGGGTCGGCTCGACCCATCCCCGCGTCCCCGACTAGCGTCACAGGAGAGAGGTAAACTAAACTCGGCCAGTCACGTCGGGGCCACCGGAGCGGTCCTGCTGTCGCTCACCTCGCCTGCGGTCCGCGGCGTCGGCGAACAGCTCGGCGTCGGCCGCGACGCGCGCGGCGACGTCGGCCGCCGCGCCCGCCGCGCCCAGCGCCGCGCCCGCCAGCAGCCCGCGCGCCGCGCGCGGCCGCAGCGCCAGCGCAACCAGCGCCGCGCCCAGCCGGGACAGCCGCTGCGACGGGCCCAGCGCGCCTGCGGAAACGGACGACATCTACCAGCTTCCAGGCACCGAGGCGGAGTCCATGGCGTTCTCCTCTGGAGAAATCCGGTCCAGCTAAACTCGACACGTTTCAAATCTGGTGGTATACGTGTGCACCTATGAGGTCCCGATGAGTCCAGTCGTCTACGAATGTAGGTCACGCGCTATGAAGTTCTTTTGAGTCCAGCGGTATACTTTTGTACCGCGCTATAGAGTCCCTGTGAGTCCAATGGTATACGTATGTCCGACGCTATAAAATTACTGTGAATCCGATACTGTACGCGTGTACCACGCTATAAAATTCCTGTGAGTCCAATGGTATACGTATGTACCGAACTATAAAGTTCGCGTGAGTCCAATGGTATACATTATACCACGCTATAAAATTCCGGTGAGTCCAATACTATAAGTACTATGTACCATGCTATAAAGTCCCTGTGAGTCCAGTGGTATACATTTATGTACCACGCTATAAAGTTCTTATGAATCAGTGATATACTCATACGTACGAGGATGTATCACGCTGTACTTTAATAGAATCTATATTTGAAACACATACTCAAGTATCCCAAGTAAGGATTGAATACAACTTTTATGACAAGCATTTCTTTTGTAATGGTAACAATCTAAGAATTCCCTCAACATACAATTTTTGATATTGTATTTGTAACATAGTTTACCTAAATCTATAAGGTCTTCAATCGCGAGTTGAATAGCTTTCTGCGTCGGCGGCTCGGGCAGCTGCGACAAGAAATTTTCGATCTTCTCGTCAGGGGCATACGACTTACAGTTCAACACCGTCTGATCCAAAGGCACTCTGAAATTAATTTACAAAAAAAGATTACGAGAAACACTGTCACGGAAAACTGCGTTCAGAAAAATAAACAAAAAGGGTTGAAATTTAGGGTTCTTTGCAGATTCATAGATTTTTTATTTACCCGACCGAATCTGGGTTCACATCTAGTGTAAAAAAAACTGTACCTCAGTATTTCAGGAGTAGTGAATGGCACGAAATCGTTTTCCTTTTCTTTCGTGTAGAGTTTGTAGCAATGCCCTGAAATTATAACGCGTGAAGAATTCAGTACCGGCCTTAAATGTAAATTTTCAGGGTTCTCTACCCAGGTTGCCAACGAGACCTTATACCTAACCCTTTGCTATTCGTCTGTCCGTCTGTCACAGGGGTCTATCTTGTGACCTATAACAGACACTTGTAATTTCACAGAGTGTGTAGTAATGTGACCGCTATAAAAAAAGCTAATAAATATCAAACTCAACATTCAAAAAACATTTTCCTCTCTTCTAGTGGCAGTCGGGTAAAAACAGAAATAGTACAGCATAGGAGTATCAAAATTTAAAGCTATATTTTAACAGCTGATCTGATGATAATTCAACGATGACATACTCAGAACCTACTTTTCAATCGACATCCTGTACACATATTAAACGTCAAAATGGTTACCTTTGATGTTCGTTAGGGCAGGTAGTATAATCTACGTTTTTCTTATTAATTTACTACCTTGACGTACACCAACAGGTAACCATTCTGACAGTTTTGAGTGTGAACGCTTGAAATGTACCGAGGCTATATACACGCTTTATTTATTTAAGTATTTATTTATTAGCGTCACTGCACTTTTTGCATGCCGCTTCCAACCGGTCACTTTAGAAATCCATGGAGGAGGCCTATGTTCAGCAGTGGACTTCTTGTGGCTGAGATGATGATGATGATGATGACGATAGCGTCACTGCACAGTTTACAAAATAAATACAATTGGCGGACTTAATAATACCAGTAGGTATTCTCTACCAGTTCAATCACACTATAAATAAGAAAGTTACAAACATGGGTGCACGAAAAAAAAAAACTGAACTGACTTTAGTCATTCATCCAAGGATAATAAAGAAGTCCCCATACAAGAAACGTGTTTTTTTAGCTACAACGCCATCTGCTGCTTAGCTGCTGTAATAACTTCGGCGTATTCGATATCGCACCTTTAGAATTAAAGCGACCCATTTCTGAATAATACACGTCCCAAAGTTTCACCTTAACTAAAAGACATAGGGTTTAATTTTGCGAAATGTCATATTCAGAATTGAGTCGCTTTAATTCGAAAGGTGCGATATGTGCAATAGTGGAATGTACGGATACGGTCCGGAATTCGACCCGGAAGTTCCGATTTCCGGTCCTGACTGACCTGGCTGCAGCCTGCCGGCGCGCCCCGCCCGCTGCCGCGCACCGGCTTGTGACACCCACACCGTCTCAAGGCTGGCTATCCCTAAAATTTCAAAGTCAAAGTCATATTCAAAATATCTTAACTAAGTTTAGGCTTACAGGAAGCAATTATGAATGTCATAAAATTTCACGACCGGTTCGGAAAAACCCCTGACGAGAAAATACTGGCAAGAAATTTTAGGACATTTAATTTTTTGCAACAAAACATATATACAACTTCCAACTTTCATCCTTCGGACTCCGGCCCCCAATTCTGGCACTCATCGAGAATCATCTGACGTTCGAGATGTGTCAAAATATGACAGATTTTGAAGGGATTTAACAGTTTCTTTTGGCTTATCTCGATTGTGACTTCATCTCTACTGACGCGAGAATTGCCCCGCTGGTGAGAGATATGAGATATCTCTATAATGACATACCCTCCACAGAGTAAACACGTCCGATGTCCGCCCACAGCCGTCAGTTTACTCCAGCTAATTAAAAATACAACTTTAGTTGCTCAATACCTCGTGACTCGAAGAGTCCAGGTTTGAGTCAAGTATGCTGCTAAGCTATGCAGCGAAGCAATATCTTCTGACATAAACGCTTTGTTCCCGTCGAGTCACACCGTCAACTGTCACACTGTGACTGGTTGGGATTTTTTGTAGCAAGCTGTTCCCAACGAGTCACAGTGTGACAGTTGCGGGAGTGACTCGTTGGGAACAAACATTAAATACTGTCCCATCTAGTAACAGTGTGACTGATTGGGATTTTATTAGTAAAAATATTCCCAACGAGTCACAGTGCAACAGTTGCGGGTGTGCCTCGTTGGAAACAAATATTAAATACTGTCCCATCTAGTAACAGTGTGACTGGTTGGGATTTTATTGGTAAAAAAAATCCCAACGAGTCACAGTGTGTGACAGTTGCGGGAGTGACTGGTTGGGAACAAAGATTAAATACTGTCCCATCTAATAACAGTGTGATTGGTTCGGATTTTTTGTAGCAAAAAGTATTCCCAACGAGTCACAAGTGCGACAGTTGCGGGTGTGACTCGTTGGGAACAAATATTAAGTACTGTCCCATCTAGTAACAGTGTGACAGGTGCGGGTGTGACTCGTTGGGAACAAAAATTAAATACAGTCCCATCTAGTAACATTGTGACCGGTTGGGATTTTATTAGTAATTATATTCCCAATGAGTCACAGTGTGACAATTGAGGGTGTGACTCGTTAGGAACTAAGGCCATAAACTTAGGAGGTCATAGTATAAAAAGTGTTTGAGCTTACCCGTGCCCTCTATGAGCCGGTTTTCCTTGTGGGCCCCGGAGTCCACGACATAGACCACGTCCGGTATGGTGACGGAGGTCTCCGCTATGTTGGTGGCGAGCACGATCTTGCGCACGCCCGGCAATGGCCGTGAGAACATCTTCGCTTGGTCTGTTGTGGACAACCTGTTAAAGTGAAGAAAAATTGTTTTAATTAATACAAGATTATTGTTTCTCATTATTTTCTTTATTATTAGCTTGTTTTTTATTACATAGCATAAAATAAAGTCGGTATTTTTCCTGTCTCTCCAGAATCTTTATAGTGTATCTTATAGTATAGACCATCTTTTGTACTACATATTTATAACGTTATCGGGACTTTTAACGCGATAAAAAATATATTGTTGATTTACCTCGACGTTTCGGCCATGTTTCAATGGCCGTGGTCACGAGTAGACTGAAGTGGAGGGTATTACTTCTGTTTAGCCGCGCGAGTTTTACGAACTACCCGCACTTGTCTTGTTTATTTTCCACCGGCATATCACTACACCGACACACAATGCTCACAATGTCCGACGATTTATCCGAAGTGTAAGAATGCGCGTGAGTTCGGGCCTGTCGAGGGACGAGGGGCGCGGGCCGCACCAGCGCCGCGTGTATGAACAAGAGGCGCCCCGCAGTTAGCAACGGTCGTCAGGAGCAGGAGCACGTCGCTTCGCGCCGCTATCATACCTACGTCTCGCGAGTGATATTCGTATATGTATTGCATTACCTTTCCCACTACTAATTATAACGTACGAGCATTATTTGATGGACTTTAATTTTCCTACGCTCGTACAGTTCAGAAGTTGGATTGAACATGAACGCCTATCTTACTATTTAATACGTACGCGAATGTATTTACAATACCCATTTTTCGCGAGTGTGTCGTGTGCAGTGTATTCTGTGTTTTTACGTATGAGACAATTGACGACGAACTTTGCCGCATACGCCGTGAACTTCTATTTAATTTAGAAGAGTAATGAAAGCGACGAGTGCGTGACCTTGAAAGGGATGCGTACGAGCGGCGTGCCTGCTGCCATCAAAGAGCGCACGGAAGTGCGCCCTACGCCGCTATGCCTGGTGCTGCGTGTCAACGGGGCTCGTGAAGGTCACGAGTACTCGGACACCTGCCGCCACCGGTCATCAAGCGGTGCCACATGTAGTACCATCGTCAGTGGAGCTGACGCCGGATGCGCCAGCCCCTCAGCTGGCTCAGGTTCTCCGGTATCACAGCACGTGACGCCAGGTGGTCTTGGCGGTCAGGGCGTCGCCGCCAACGGCGGGTGTGGCCTCATGGCTTGCCTGACGCGTGCGCAACTGCGCGCGCATGGGAGGGAGCCGCCGCCGCCGTCCGCCGCTACAAGGCGCCGCCGCCGCCGCCGTCGACACAAGTGAGCGTGGCGTTTATAACGCCCATGGATACCGGGTATGTCGTTCCACCATCACTGAGGTATGTAGGTCTTAGCGACCCGATACCAGAATTTGACCCCTAATAACCTTAACATCTAAACCGACGAAACGGCTATAGTCGTAATAATAATAGAATTACCTATTGTGCTTGGTAACGGTAACGTTGCCGACTATTTTCAATACCTACTTCGTCAAAATTAAGAAGTTATACTTGCTTGTAGTTTGATAACTTTAGTGACGTAAATATGACTTGGATAGATTTCAAGTCAAAGTTACCTAATGGTGGCTTTTCCGTCTCAGACGAGCAAATTCAATACTTAGTTTATGTTACTTGACCTATATTTATAACAGCGGTCTACTCGTGACCGCGGCCGTTGAAGCATGGCCGAGACGTCGAGGTAAATTATCAATATGTTTTTATTGCGTCTAGATCCCGATAACGTTATAACTATGTGTGAAAATCGCGAAAGTCTAAAACAATTTACGTAACCTAATTCATATTGCGAGAAAACCGAGTAATTACGTCATATGCGATTTATGTTATAATGTTAAAACTTTTCGCCACCGTGCCACCGTTCACCGCCGAGTATAATACTTAAGGACGATCGGAAGCGAAGTACCTAGTCGAAGTCCGTACGGTCTTTTGTAATGACCATGTCCAATCACTAAAGTACCTATCGTCGCTGCGTAGGTACAAGTCGAAGTAGTTCTATCATTGAAAGATAAAATTCATCTTTCAAGAAAGCGTGTTGTAATTGTTTGTAATAAAAAGCGCTGTCATACGGCGAGTAATAAGACAACGTTTTGCACCTTTTGTCGTAAATCGAGCCAAGGAGACCAAAAATGATAAACACATTGCCCTCCTTTGCGTCACGCAGTCGGATAAAAAATGCACGTACTGCGGTAGGTTGGGCCATAGGTATTCGGTATCACAGAGTGCCTAAAGCTTGAAGTCCGTAAGGTTCACGGCAATAATAATAATAATAAGATTTGAAATAAATATACAATAATAATAATTCGAATGCGAAGTTATCACGGGTGGTTCATACAACAAATCATTTATAAAATACAATACGCTTTATTGAATGCCACGTTAGCAATTTCACTGAATTGCAGATAAATCTTAAATAGGTGTCCAAGAGGCGGTCTTATCTCTTGGGAGCGATCTCTTCCAGACAACATTAAAATTTATCATGGAGTCCGAAATATTGTTCCAATGCAAAGGTCAACGACCGCCCTGTAGGAACTCCTATCAATTTTGGTGACTCGTACATTACCATTACAAACTCTGTGTAACAAAAATTTCAACCTCGAGGTTCGGTATCAATCGAATATTGTTATTATTAGTTTTGATGGTTCGAAGATACACCGGTTGGTGAGTTGTGCGTTAAGGTGTGCGCCGACGGGGCCTCGAGCGGGGCCCGCGCTCGCGCTTGTATCATAGGTACCGGAGTCTGCGCAAGACATCGGCGCTATCATCGACAACCATACACTGATTACTAAACACCTTAGACCTTAATAATAATAATGTATAACGCTTATTTAATTTTACTGAGTAAATACCCGATGTTTTTGAGGATGTCGAGCGGTTATAACATAATAGTCTATAGTGTTATCAACTACTATATGGACACGCGTATATATACGCGTCGACTATCGCGCGCTATAAAAAAAAACCTTTTGAGTCTAATTACAGAGTAAATATAACAAGCGCCCTACTGTGTGCCTCATTGGTTGCCGTGTAAGTCGCATTCACTCGCACGCGCGGCGGCCTCAGTGCTGGGGTGTGCCGGTGTTCTTGTGGTTGCGCGGGGTTGGCCGCGCCTGGTCTGATACAGGTCTTGTTTCTGACCAACGGGGCCGCCTGTTAAAAGCGGGCGTTTTTACATGTCCCTAGCATCTAATCGGCTTATTATTGTTGCATTCAAATCAATGATGAACACTATACTGCGTTTATCGTATCGAACGGTCTTTATTCGAATATATGTTTAACGCGAAAGTGTTCCAACGCGCTATAAACGGGATTCGTAGCCTTTTAGAGTTTAAATTTAGCATGAATTTAGCATAACTTATGTCCGGCAGTGGACGTCTTTCGACTGAAGTGATGATGATGATGATAACTTATTTAAATGACAGTTTGACTTATTTTGACTCGAAAATAAACGGGTCGGAACATCTTAACCTTTGCTAAGGGCAGTTTAGAGCCAACTTGTGGCGCTAACGTGACGCTCAGTCTTAACAAATATTCATCTTTGTATCTCGTACACCATGAAGTGTGTGACGGCGAACTGAAGCCTGCCCATCGTAAATTAAATGATGCGACTTTAAACAACTCTAAGACATAGATCAAGTTAGGCAGTTTTTATGAGCCTGAAAACTGATTTTTTAAAAGTACACGGGTAATTTTGCCTTTTATGCATTTGCCTATCATGCTGTTGACGGGTAAGGATTTACCGTTGGTTTGAGCTAACAAAAAGCATTGCCAAATAAAATAAAAGTTAAAAGTCCTACGCGTGTCAACAACTGGTACAGTTACCTTATATTAAGGACACATTAGTGAGTCGTCCAGTACTACTGTTATTTCACCCGAAGATCGGTCTGTGGTGGTATTTTACTACAGAACCCGTCTTGTGTTTGCTTATGCTAATCGTTAGACGACCACCGCCTAACAACATTATTACAGTTTCGGATTACAAGTAAATGTTAGTCATGTTATTGCAAAAGTTTTGAGTGTATTGGCTGGTTTAAAATTACTATTGCTAATGTTCGCAACGCTCTGCGGTGGACGTAGTCTAAGTGAATCTAAACACACGTATTCCTTTGACGTGGAGTAACGCGCGTGAAAGTCCGTGGCTTGCGTGGACGCGTTGAGTCGTAGCTCTGTTGAGTCCGCTATGCGTTGCACAGATAGAGCTTTTATAGTAGAGAGCATGCAACAGGACTACGGAGCAGTTAAACAGTAGGTAAACTTCTATGGTCAGCGCGGGAGCATATGCCTTGAAACTAACGTGTTAAACGTGTAATTTGACATTCTGTGCAATTTATAACGTTGTTTTGTACTGACTGAATAAATAAAGTAAGCTAAATAAAAAAAATAAAAAAAAACAATGGGCAAAATCCATTAGTGATACTGCGTCAGTCCTGTTGGTCGTTTATACAAACTTTTCACCATAATAACGGTCATGCCAACCATAGTGAAGACCGATGCGATAAAATGGTAGTAGTATGAGGCGGTACGTGATTCTGGTCGTGATAAGTTATTAAAAACGTTTGTCTAGTTCTTTAAAATGTTAAGATTGCCTAGCCGTATAATCAGCAATTGTGCGTTGCTGTTGCCTGCCATGAGTTAAAAAGGTACTGTCATATTAGGCAGATTAACTACGTGCTGGCCGCAGTTGTTAGCCCGATAGCTATCACTCAAATTGACCATTTTAACCACTCTATTTTAAGTTCCCTTGTCGCTTACCTTGGACAAGAGGACCAGTACCGTTGGAAGGGATATTTACAAAAGGTACAAGCTTAATTCTAATGTACATCTTAGCACAGGGAATTCGCCACTGGAGCTACTGCATAGCTTTTGGGGCGCGACTGTCAGGAGACAACGTCGTGCCTACGAGATCTGGACATCGGCTTCTTTGGGCCGGCGCTCATCCGGATCCAAGAGGCTGCTCGCAGGTCCCAGGCCGCCTTTGATAAAAGGGCGCGAGGGCACCTCATTCGGCGAAGGCGATCTTGTCCCGGCCGAAAGGCGGGTGTACTGGTGAGGGTAACGCAGCGGTAAGTTAATGCCGCGTTTTGAAGACCCCTTTAAAAGACCCCTTTTGCAAAATATTTTATTAAATGATCGCTATCACTACCTAATCAAAAGCACCATCTCGTGCTGTCGTTCCTATGCGAACGTTCTTGTGAAAGATTAGGCCCTTGCAATATCCTAGCGCATAAACTTTCAACTCTGATAACAGGATGCGAGTTATTCTAATTTATGTTTGGATTTTATATTTTATTCAAGTTGCTTACGCAAGTGACAACTGTTACTATAAGCATTGTACATTGGTTAAGTACGTGGCACTGGGTACTGCATACCAAGTTACATGTTAGATGTACCATAATGTGTGCGCCTGAAAACAGGTAGCTGGTTTGATCATTACTAAGTATTAACTAACCAACCATGTGTCTCATCCCGAGTGATTAAAAAAAAAAGGCTTATAGTACTCATTTGTCAACTATTTAAAATGCAAGTAGTTTTAATAACGATGAAAAATTACGATTTCTACGCATTGTTATAAAAAAAAAGTATTGTGAGCTCGCCAACCCGCTTGCCAAGCGTGGTGAGTATGGCAAAACCCCCTTATGGAAGAGGCCTATGTTCAACAGTGGACTTCTTGTGGCTGAGATGATGATGATGATTGTGAGCTACTTATTGTTTGTAGCTGCTGTAATATTCATCTGTCATATTTACTTGCTCAATGCTAATGTTGTTGTTCGTGTTGCGAGCCACTGACTCGTGGCCGCATCAATCGATGATCTATCACATTTACTTGCTCAATGCTAATATTGTTGTTCGTGTTGTGAGCCGCTTGCTTGTGGCCGCTGCAACCGATGACCTATCATATTTACCTGCTCAATGCAGATGTTACTGGCAGGTTGTGAGCCACTGACACATGGCCGCTGCAACCGTTGACCTATCATATTTACCTGCTCAATGCAGATGCTGTTGCCAGGTTGTGAGCCACTGACACGTGGCCAACCGATGGTGCAACCGATGATATAGCAATATTGCTTGCTAGGGGTACCCTATTCAATTAAAAGCGCTATATAAGAACATGCATGAAGACAGATACCGCATGGGTGTCGTCGTTTGGAAGCTTCCGTGGACTGGTAGCAGATACAGAGTGTCGTATGTGCTGAGGGACACGTTAATAGAGTGTCCGTCGCTCATGATAGATACTCAGTGTCGTTACCGTCGATAGACACATTAATAACGTGTCATCCGCAGATGATAGACAACAGGGTCGGCACCTCCAGTGTCATCATCTGACAGACACATTCATACGGTGTCGTCTAACGACAGATGCCTAGCGTAGCGTCGTCGGATCGGAAAGAACACATTTATACGTGTTATCCGTACAGTGCCGGACACATTAAGAAGTGTCATTTCTGTGCCTTATGGCCTTACCCTCTTATTCATAACAATAGAGCAATCTTTTAAAATTTTGTAACTGAAATTTCTTTCGATTTTTATTTAAAATGTTTTTAACATTCAATTTATTAAATTAAATTACATAGCATTTTAATCTTTTAAGCTAACAAATATTTGAGGGCAAACGTCACAATGACAAATAAAGACATAAAACTTGTTAACTAAGGAAAGTTTACGCAGCGTTTATGAATAAGGGGGAGTCTGTATGTCAAATGTATTGGCATATGTCTTTCAACTTCTTTTGCGAGTTTAAGAGCTCGTACTAATCAGCCGACCTAGGCGGTCGGTTCATTGACCCTAACAGGCTACCCGGGACGTGCAGCATCGTCAGAATGGCCGACTGTAAGAATGCGCGTGAGTTCGGGCCTGTCGAGGGACGAGGGGCGCGGGCCGCACCAGCGCCGCGTGTATGAACAAGAGGCGCCCCGCAGTTAGCAACGGTCGTCAGGAGCAGGAGCACGTCGCTTCGCGCCGCTATCATACCTACGTCTCGCGAGTGATATTCGTATATGTATTGCATTACCTTTCCCACTACTAATTATAACGTACGAGCATTATTTGATGGACTTTAATTTTCCTACGCTCGTACAGAAGATATATCTCGACGCTTACACTTGCTGATCACAGGATTCCATGATGAAGAGAGTTTATATCCGTCTTCCCGGTTGAAATTTTTGTACTTTTTAATTTCAATCGCTTCACGTACTATTCTAGGATAATAATGTCGTTCTGTAGAGAGGATTTTAGGGTTACGAAGCTCAATCCAATGGTTTGGTCCCGACTCCAGCAAATGCTCGGCAATAGCGGATTTGTTCACCTGGCGATTTTTGACAGCTGCGATATGTTCCTTGACCCTTTCCGCTATAGTTCGCTTCGTCTGTCCAATGTACGAACTACCACAATTGCAATCTATCTTATAAACGCCCGGTGACTGATAAGGAATAACATCCTTTGGAGATCGTACATGCCTCGCGACTTTGGACAACGGCGTATATACAGTCTTAATGGAGTATTTACCCAGTACCCATCTTTTGTACCACTACTTAAACAGAATAAGTGACTTTGAAAGTTCTTACAATTAAAAATCCCTACGTTTATACACTGACCTGGAATGTATCGGCAATATCAAATGCGTGGTGTCTCCGAAACACTGGTCCAGCAAAAGTTTGGTCTGTTTGATCTCGGCCCAGCCGGGCAGGAAAACCAAAATGGCGCCTTCCGGTTCCGTCCTATCCACAGCTTTTATCACCTCCACAACCTGAAAGTTGAAAATTTAAAACTTTAAATGTTTTATATCTTTATTAAATATGAGGGCAAACAAGCAAGTGGGTCACCTGATGGTAAGTGATCACCACCGCATATAAACATCCGCAACACCAAGGAGATAGCAGATGCGTTACCAACCCAGATGGCTAAGATGGAATACCTTTTGTGCCACCAGCAGTCTGGCCCTCCACGCCGGAACACAACCGTGCAAGCATTGCTGCTTAGCGGCAGGATTAGCGAGCAAGATAATGGTAGCTATCCGGACGGACCTTACACAAGGTCCTACCACCCGAAATTTTACAATAATCACTAACTGAGTAACGTGCTCTTAATAACTAAATTATAATGACAGCGAGCGCCGTCAGACATGCTTTTTTAACACATAAAAATAATAGTAGATTACCTGTTATTGTAACACAAAGCGTGGCGGATTACTTGCTTTAAGCAAGTTGCACAGCCATTGGTAATCTTTACGAAGAACAAAGTAAAGTCGCTACCAGTTCCTTTCTAAATCCTTATACTGTATTAAAATTGTAATGACAACACAAAGAAAAATTAGGGCAATGGCAGGACTTGAACCTGCAACATCAGCATTCCGTGCCTTGCGTTTGCTAGTTTCGCCACACTGCCTCTTAATTTAATAATTTGAATGTTAAAACATTTAAAAATAAAATCGAAAGAAATTTCGGTTACAAAAACTTATAGTGTATGTTTGGCCGCCTTCTCCTTCTAAACCACGCAACGGATTTTGATACGGTTTTCACTGTCAGTTAGAGATTTTTTAAAGGAAGGTTTTCATGTAAAGTAGACCCTAATTGGACGCGTGTGAGGCCGGAGCGGGTCGCTAGTTTCTTTATATACCTCTTGACAGTTGACATGCGGCTTGCCGTCCACTTTGCCGCAATCCTGCAGGGTGGCAGAAAGTAGCAGGTCGTATTTCTGTCGGATCTCGTCCAGGTGCGACGTTTGTACGGGGAACGTGCGCCCGGGCACGTCTATGACTGGACACGGATCGAAATATCTGGAATGTCATAGATTAAAGATTAATTTAATTGGTCAAGTGATATGTTAAAAAAAAAAGATATGCAAACAGGTTTTTTTTTACAATAGGGTTATTTTATAGGTTCTCTAATTGCTTAATAAGCATTAGTAAGACCACTGCTTTAATTAATCTCCACTGATTCTGACTGCCGCTAGAAGGGAGTGCTATGTTTTTCGAGTGTATGTATGTCTGTCTATTTCTTTGGCGCGTTCTACAGCCCAAACGACTTGATAGATTTGACGTGTGAGCTGTCGTTGGATTCGTCTTGATTGGAGAAGTGACATAGGCCGCCATATTAAATTTCAATATGGCGTCTGCAAAATGGAAAAAAGAAGAGTTTTTTACGCTATTCTAATAATCATAAGAACGTTCTTGTGGCACTAGGGCTGTAACGAGGGATAAATTAAAGTAAAGCTGTCTTGTAAGAGACGCTAAGACAAAATTAAATAAAAAAATAGGTTTTCATGTTGATTCGTCTTTTTACCCGACTTCTGCTGAACCAAAAGGAGGTTTTTTTGTTAATACCATACTCATGACTAAGTTTCTACTGAAAAGATAATTTAAAATAGGCACCTACCAGTTTTTGTTTGAGGTTACTTTATTATTGCATTGATGTCAGACCTACATAGACACCAAATATAAAGTTACTAAGATTGTTTATCCAAAAAACAAACTAACAGAAGTACAATTATTTCACTTTGGTTGCAAAAAATAAAATTTACTCAGTCAGAGGTTTCTGCCTGGATTAGAAGAGAATAGAATACTTTTTATTTGTGGAGCATAGGTGTACAGACAACAACAACAGATCTTAAAGATATGACATTTAGGAATGTCTAACACTGTCTAAAAATCTACCGCCCTCGAAATTTAAGAGAAAACTTTTTAACTGGCTTGTGAAAAAATGTATTTATAGTATGTCGGATTTCTTATCTATTTAATTAAGCTTGGCTTGTTGTGTGTAATGTATCGTTTTTCTTTAAAGTGATAGGGTGTTTTTTTTTTAAATAATTGTATAAATATTTAATTAGACAATTGATTGTAATTTTATAATAGAATTTTATTTAATTTGGTAATATAATTGAATTTGATACTTTAATTTAAATTGATAATGTAATTTAATTTGAAAATTTGAAAATGTTGCTTAATTTGATAATATTGTGATAATTATTATTATTTAATCTTAAATTCTACTGTAGAATTAAGTTTGAATATTGCACGTCTCCCAGAGGCAGGACATGATGAACTGTAAACTAAACTTAATAACATCTGTATAACTCATGACCAAGCAATAAATATTTTGATTGATTGATTGATTGATTGTATTGTCATTTAGGCATACAAATATTTTTGTTTCCATCAATATTCAGGGTTTCATTATTTGGTAACTACCAATCAGAAAGACATAGAAATAAGGAAACAGAACAAAGAGAAACCTGGTAAAAACTTCAGTATCCAGGGTAGCGCTCATAACGATGACCTTGAGATCTGGATTCAGGTCGATTGCTCGCTTCAGCAGCAAAAGAGAGATATCAGTATTGACATCTCTTTCGTGCGCCTCGTCTATGAAAACGTGTGTGCATCCGTGGAGACCTGGAAAAGTGGAGTGAGGATTCTGTTACGAAAACCGATGAGATTAGGATTACTTAATGGGAAGAGATCAAAGCTGCAGCTAGGAAGCAGAAATCCCAAGAGAGTCACTGATCTGTTACCTGTTTTTAATTATACGCTTGCATGTCTTTTTAATGACCTATCCCTTGATACTTTATGTCCTTGATAAAAGCTAATAATTAAAATCAAATCCAACTTCACAAACTAAGGAACAAATTTACAAGGAGACCCAATAAAACTAGCCCGCCATTTTGGGCGTTTCTTAAAATGTGGTGTTGTTAAATAAAAGCTTGTTAAAAAAGATGCAAGACTCACCAGGGTTCGTCTGCAGCCTCCTGAGGAGTATTCCTGACGTGCAGTACAGTATGGACCCGGCAGGCGGGCGCGGTGGCTTCGAGTCCAGTCGCACTTGGTACCCCACAGTGTCACCCACCTGGGAGACAGTCAAACAATTATTATTATAAGCTCACGCCTGTTTCCCTTTGGGGTAGGCAGAGACCACAGAACGCCTACCTATAAAATTGGGACCTTTTAAAACTGGTCATCCGATGCCAAGCTCGTCATAGCCTTTATGAGCAGCAGAGTTTAAGAACCATTAAACATCTGTGGACCTGTAACCTTGACGTGATAAGACAAGTTTTTTTTCTGGGTGCCCCTTTCTTGTGGCACTAGTTAGACAGAGTCGCAGCCGGGGATCAATGAAACTTGTACAGTTATTGTAGACGTAGATCTAAAGGCGCCCAAGCTGAAGAAGGACTGGGCTGGTCATGTCTGCCGCACGCCAGACCAGTTGTAGGCCAAAATAACCAAGGAGTGGAGCCTGGCTAACCCGAAGCGGCGTCCCGGCAGACCTAGACGGCGATGGAGGGACGAATTAGACCTCTTGAAGAGCTGGCCGCTGGTAGCAACGAACCGGAAGCAGTGGAAGCGATGCGGGAGGCCTTTGCCCAGCAGAGGGAGCCAATAGGCTCATAATAATAGTAATTTTAGACCTAAAATTTGTTGTTGCGGTGCTGTCCCAGCACACCACCTAGGTTTACGCCTCAAGTCAAGAGTACCGTCATGGCTTTATCAGTTAGTCTTATGTTGCTGTTTATAGTCCTCGGTCTGCTTATTTGGGGATTAGATGGCCGTGTGTCTAATACCCTTGATATACTAAACTAAGATCTATTTTGCTTCATTGGGCACTATTCAGGTGCTATTCTTAGATTCTCAATATCTTCTGCAGGTAAGTACGCTACCTAGCCCCTCCAACACCGTCGAGGACGTTGTGAGGACAGGATATTTGTGAGCTAATTTCTATGGACAGACATGCAAGTCGGGTTTGGCGCGGTGGTAGCTTGAGCTCGGCGCCAACATAGCGGCAAGCTACTGACAAAAACTTTACAGCACCTGTTCGCCCAGTTCGCTGGCGACCCGTCTCGCCAGCCCTATGGCGGCGACGCGGCGCGGGCCAGCGACCAGCACGGCAGCGTCGCCGCCGGCGCCGCGCAGCGCCGCGACCGGCGCACGCGACGACTTGCCGCATCCCGCCGCTCCCACCAGCACCGTTACTCTCGACGCCGCTATGGTTGACGCTATCTGCGTGCTGTGGACAACGATGAAGCCGTTTTTACTTTTTAATGGTCGTATGTGAACTTATTAATTGGTTCAGTGACCCTAACATGACTAGCCAAGTTTTGTTTATCTCTATCTGCGTCTCTTTCTTATGACACTAGTTAGACAGAGACGCAGGGAGGGGTTAAACTAAACCTGGGCTGACATGTTAGGGCCCCAGGTGGTGCATGGTTTCGCGGATTAGCAAAGTACTTTATTCTTCCTTGTTTAAAGTGAACTTTTTACGTACTTTGAGCAAAAGAAAATTGATTTGTTCATAAACGATAGAATAGACAAAACGATTAAGTAGAACGAGGAGAACAACTAGAAGTAAAAAAATAAAAAACGCTTTAAAACGAAATAAAACATTTATGTAGTTTTTTTTTCTGTTTTTTTATGTTTTTTTCACATATTTTATTTGTAATTAGTACTTAAATTAGGTTGGTGTCTACCTAAAAGCTATTTATTTTTCTTTTTTGTTGTGTTTGACTTCAATTATTTCACATTTCACAACAAAAAATCGTCGACCTCGTGTAAATTCATACAATTTAACATACCTACATGAATAAGAAAAAAGTAAAATGAACTGAACGAGCTACTTAGATTTGTACTCAATCATTCATAACACGCTAGGCCCATAGAATAAAATAAACAAACAACAAACAATGAGGCAATTAAATTGCCTCATGCAAGCCATGTTAGGATCTCAGTGTTATACAAGACTAGCTTTTGCCCGCGGCTTCGCACGCGTTAAATTTGTAGTAATACAATTCCCCTTTCCCTATGCTATGAAGATCTCCTACTATCTTTGGAATATCTAAATTCATATACTACATTTTTTATCCAGCGTTTGCAATGAAAGCGCAAAAAAATGTGCTTATTCGACTTCACATTAGAAATCTAGA
This sequence comes from Ditula angustiorana, assembly GCA_963691745.1. NCBI lineage: Eukaryota > Metazoa > Arthropoda > Insecta > Lepidoptera > Tortricidae > Ditula > Ditula angustiorana. The sequence goes on from OY829495.1 coordinate 7,802,709, forward strand.
AATTATCAGTGGTTCTCTAATATATTAAGCATCACGCTATATATTAAAAAAAACCGCATCAAAATCCGTTGTGTAGTTTTAAAGATCTAAGCATACATACATACTGACCAACGCGGGAAGCGATTTTGCTTTACCTATATGTATAGTGATGTACCGCGCAAATAAGTCCCCGAGTCCAGCCAGTCCAGTGGTACACACGTACCCATGTGTACCACGCGACAGCTACCTATCGAGTTGTTATCTCTACGCGGGAAAATTCTTCAAGTCAGAACATTTTTTCTCTATCGGCAGACTTTTAAACTTCACCTCTGACCAAAGATAAACAATTGTAAAACAAAACAGCGCGGGAGCATGCGCCTAAATAACAAGCTTGGCCTTCATTCATAATAGGGAATGCAAACTCGGTCATTTTCTCTAAGGAATAACCGGTTGAAACCGGTTTTAATAACCGGGTTTGCATTCCCTAATTCATACTCGTACAGTCCAAGACACATATCGCACGCTTAGAATTAAAGCGACCCATTTCTGAATTATACACGTCCCAAAATATCGCCTTAACTAAAAGACATAGGGTTTAATTTTGGGAAATGTCATATTCAGAATTGAGTCGCTTTAATTCTAAACGTGCGACATAAGTGAACATTCAAGTTTTGACAGTAACTCCAGCTTTTGATATTTTTTTGTGCAATAAAGTTTATATAAAAAAATTTACATAATAAAGAATTTTTTTCTCAGTTCCCTTTCGGTTGGTTAGTTAAATTTTTTGCTGTTTGTACATCCTTTGGCATTTATAATCCCGAGATAACAAACGCACAACGTATCAAATACCGCGCTATTAATAGCGCTAACAGAGCTGCGTGGCTTTACACAATATGTCTAAAGCCGTTCACTTAGAAGATTCTCACCCTGCGCGTTGCGCGAAACCGCAGATTTACCATTGTTTACAAGTATATCAGTTTGTATAGGAAACACGCGCGGTATCACACACTGATGACACGTCTCCGCGCGGGAGAAATATTCGTCGCTCCGCGCACCGCCGCGTGGCGTTGTGCCAGTGTATGAATCGCCTTAAGTATATAGAATAGAATTATTTTATGCATAAGCCCATAACATAAATACTTAATTAATAGCAATTTCGCGGGTGGTAGGGCCTTGTGCAAGGTTCGTCCGGATCGCTACCACCATCTTGCTCGCTAATCCTGCCGCTAAGCAGCAGTGCTTGCACTGTGGTGTTCCGGTGTGGAGAGCAAGACAGCCGGTATAATTCCTGGCACAAGAGCATCCATTCCATCTTAACCCTCTGGGTTGGCAACGCATCTGCAATCTCTTTGGTGTTGCGGGAGTCTATAGGCGGTGGTCATCACTTGCCATCAGGTGACCCACTTGCTTGTTTGCCTTCCTATTTCATAAAAAAAATAAGTCTGTGATGTGAGCACTTTCGCGGTGTCAGTTAAACGGCCACGAAACCGCCGGAATGCGACACCTTTCGGCCGAAACTCTTCTCGTGTGAAGGTCGACAGTTGGCCAGTCGGAACTCTCACCACAAATGAAGTAAAATTCACGTCATGGCGGGACTCCAACCGCTGGACCCTCAGAGTAAGCTTGGCCTTCACTCACATATATTCCAGTGGCCCGTTTCACTAAGCTACAAACAAGTTACAATTTTACAAGTCTAAACCGGCAACATTGGCCAATAATGACCAGTGGCAATGGGCATAATGACCAATGTTGCCGGTTTAGACTTGTAAAATTGTAACTTGTAGCTTAGTGAAACGGGCCACAGGACGTCCGCGATCTACGTATTTGTTACTAGCGGACGCGCGCGACTTCGTTCGCGTGAAATTAGTAGCCTATGTCCGTCAGGAATAGTGTAGCTTTCTATCTGTGAAAGAATTTTTGAAATCGGTTCAGTAGTTCCAGAGATTCCCCCTACAAACAAACAAAGTTTACCTCTTTATTAAATTATAGTATAGTATAGTAAATATATTATCTGGAATAGAATAGAACCATTTATTTCAGGCTGCATAGGCCCATAGAAAAAATACCTTAAAGACTAACATACATATTAATAAAACAAAAACAAAACAAAAACATTAAAATTAGCACGTTACTTCGGCGACGTGTGACCTAGTTTCGGGATGTCCAGCAACCGTCCGCGAAAACGACGAAAACCGACTCCCTTCGGCCAGAATTCCTGCTTCATGAACGTCGACAGATGATGTATATATAGTATAGATTAGTATAGATAGTATAGATTAGCGTAGATGTAGATATAGAATGTTTAAAAGTCCGATTCATTCTTAACCATTTAATACGATCCGTTTTCATCGGACATGTCTGTCGCCACCTGTTCAAAAACTATTTTGACATTTGCGGCGAAATAGACGTTGCGTCTTAAATGTCAGACAATGACAGTTAAAAGGTGGGGATAAAGCAGAGTACATCTATAGTAACGTCATATATGTAGTACCTACCTTGTCCAAAAAATGTTAGTTTCAGAAATATTTTTCATTTAAGTTTTAACTTTGATATTTTTTCTATGATATATATTTAAAACATAATCTATAATGATGTCCCACGTTCATGGGGCATTATTGTGGATTTTCCATAATAATTATGGTCTATAATCTATATTATGTATGGGAGATCATCATGCATTTTACAGTAATGCCCCATATACATGTGGATTATCGATATAAAAGTGCCTCATACTTGAGGCATTGGAAATCATCAGACAAAACATTTGCGATATTGTTTATCGGTAGTTCTATCAGAGGCTTAAACAAAATAAAGTTTTTAAAAACTTAAATTTCACTTACACTTAATTTTTTTGATGAAAATTTAGAATTTGATGATTGTATTTAAATGTCATCAATTTTAAAGCATAATTAGTAGTTGTTTATTGAATATCGTAAGGCTCCGGATAGCAATTAACAGCAATGCTTGCAACATCCTTGGTAAGTGAAATAAAACTTACAGAATTTGATTCATAAATATATTTGAATTTTAGTACAAAAATTTACACAAACATCACATGTAAGTACGTTGTATACTTATACAAAAAGCTGACCCTTTGGGCATTATAGCACTCGATTGGAGGTAATTCAAAATAAATAAATGCTTCTTACTACTATTAATTATACTTAACATTACTATAGTACATTTTGCATCATGATCTGGTTTTGTTGAGGATTTGAGTCACTTTGCTCAGCCGTATACGTCCTCTGTATCTCCAGTAAGGTCTTATTTTTAGTTTCTGGAGCAAAACAATAATACAATATTACCCCGCCCAGCATCAAGGTTGTGTCCACAAATATTAAAACATACGATTTTACCATATATTCGCGAAATAGATAGGAAAGTATAGCCATACAAAATGAAAAACAAATGTAATAAAATATGAAACAAATGCAAACCATTTGCGTGTTGTATTTCTGAGGGATTATCTCGATACACAAAATCAGGCTTAAGGCTGAAGACCCACATCTTAGGAGCATATCGAAAACAAAATATCTCAAGTAATAGAATACGCTATCGTGATCTTCAACTACTAGAGGATCCAGGTACATCCAAAGAGCTAAAGTATACGATAGCAATAACGACATACCAGAGCTCACAAGAAATAAAACTTTTCGTTTAATATAATATGACATGAAAGCTACTACGGAGAAAGCAACTATGCAGCTACAAAAAAAGTATATGTGTGTATTTGATCTATCTCCTTCGAGTAAGTCTTCATAAAAAAATAATAATGAGGGCATCAGCTGAGTGTTGGTGAATATGCTAACGGACAACGTGGCAATCGCAATAGCTAGACTCATCCAGTAGAGTTTGGGTGGGCCGGGGCGGCGGCGCTCCTCCATCACGGAGAGGAGCTCTTTCTCACCCTCCTTCCCTCGCAGCCACAGAAAAGCTTTCTTGCTTTCCGTGAGCTTTCCTTTGGAAGCTAGCCAGTACGGCGACTCCGGACACATCGTCATTGACCCTAAGCATACCACCGCTAACACTACCTGGAATATTACCAGGAAAGGTGAAAAGCTGAAAACTTCTCTGTTTAACACAAGCTTTGTCAACAAAAAGCCTACAGTTTCATACGCTGCTACTTGAGCTAGCATGTACGTTAACCTATGTTTAGGGCTACAGTACTCAGAAATGGATAAGGCACTGATGAACAAGGTTCCATCTTTAACTATGCATTGGATCACAAATCCTAACACTATCCAACTTTGTCGACGGGCGGAGGCATGCAAAATGGAGGAGAATATTGAGAGTATAAACAGAATTTTGAAAATAATCTTGCGTCCTTTGATTTCCGATACAATTGCAAAGAATATAATTGCTGGCACTGAAACGGCAGATTGAAACACATCTGAAAAATAAAACATACTGATTTTAGAATGAAGAATATACATTCCGAAGTAATCGATTCAAGCGTAGATAATAAAGGCCCATTATTAAGATTCTGGATCAAATTTTGACCGGCCTACTTGTAGTTACTAGATATTAACTTCAGATTTCTCGACGAGTTTAGCCCATATCATATTTAAAACAAACCGGTCGCTATAATATTTTGAGGACCGTCGTTCATTATTTTAATGAGTAGTTATTAAATGAAAACAACAACAACAAATACTCTTTATTGATTCACTCAAGTAAAAAAAAATTAACGTTAAATATTAATTTTTTTTAATTAAAATGGTATGCAATGACAACACAAAGAAAAATTAGGGTAATGGCAGGACTAGAACCTGCAACATAAGCATTCCGTGCCTTGCGTTTGCCAGTTTCGCCACATTACCACTACCATACCCTGCGAATTTTTCAGTGAGTTTCTTTTTAACGGTCATTGCATTATTGATTTTAAGGGTATACAACGTTTTATCTTACATTTCACCCCTTTAAGGATACTTTTTGAAAAATGTTGTCTACGTCGGTGTTCGGGCGTCAAACTATCCCTGTACCTAATTTCAACCAAATCGGTTGAGCCGTTTAAACGTAAAAACCGGACAGACAGACTTTTGTATTAATAATATTAGTTTGTATTTGGATCGTATCATAGTTAAATTTAACCTTTACTTTACAATAGTCCATTAAGATAGTTCGTCACAGGTAGGTTATGCTGTACTAGGTACTTACTCCATAATCTCATAAAGCGAAATGGCAAACCATAAATCTGGGCTAACTGCACACCCATATTAATACCATTTGACAACGCCAGCCCAATTATAGCCACCAGTACAATGGGCTGGAAGAAAAAAAACATCAATTACACTCGTGACAATTTTTAACAATTATTCAAATTTAAACTGTTTCAGGCAACAATTTGAATTTACTGTTTATAAACAGGCGTGCGTTGGAAAGATCTGTTGGTAAAATTATCGACTAATATAAAGTTTGAAGGGGACCAAAAGACAGAATTTAAATGCTATACAAATACCTCTCTAGACAAAAACTTTTCGTTCGCTTCGTCGACGCAATTTTTGACTACAGTTTCATTGTCTTGAGACACGTAGCTATTGTCTGTTTCTGAATCCGCCATTTCAGTGCGTTGAGATATGTTGCTATCGTCTGTACCCACCCAGCACTTCACAGTATTACGATAACATCAACTCAAGTTTGCATCAAAACAAATGAAGCCAACGTGTGCGCACACGAAAGCCAACCACGTAGGACTGACTTCGGGTTCGCGGATCGTAATGTTTCAACTAGCATCAGTGCTTCCTATCACGGTAACACCACCACCGGTTTAACTAAAATGGTTGAAATATTAAATAAAAGAAGCGCGAGCTCTCATGCTTGCGAACCAAGTGAGACTATTTTCGGATTCACCAACAGCGTGACCATTTTTGATTTAGCATTTCTACTGAAAGCATGGGGCAAAACTGCTAAAATTTGCCAACCATACTTTCAATATTAGACCGCTTTGCAAAGCATCGAAAATAGGGTAGGTACCTGATGAAACATTCAAAGTGGTATCTTGTAAGTATAGGTAGTTTTTATGGACGTAAAAAAATAGGTTAAACTAACTGAAATAGCGAACGAAACTTTATTTTGTTTACAAATCATAGTGAGATCACTGTAAAGTTACCCAGCTGAATGAAAATAGATAAACTGAACTGTAACTCAAAGGCTTACTGTGCAAAATTGATAATACGAAGATAAATATGACAATTGGAAAACTCTCTGGACCTCAATCCTTGGTACACGCGAGATCCATCTCACATTCGATATAAATAAAATAAAACAAATTTCAAAAGGACTTTACAGTTGATTTCGTGTGAGATAAAATGAAACTGGCATCAACTGAGAACAATACAACTACCAAATTTTAGGGGAATTCCCGCTGTGTTGCCAATATATATATATATATTTTTAATTCGTACGCCACTATTTGGATACTTATAGTTTTAGTCAATAAAGTTATGATTACCATAAACTACTAAAAAAATACTAACCTATTTTTACATACCAACCGCTTGTCAATATTGCTTCAAATTTACCAAAAAAGTAAAATTCTACTGCAAATGGTCACACTGTTTGGCAAATATAAACCATAGAGGATCAATACCGGGAGAAGCCTTGAGTGATTATTTGCTCACAAAAATTCTGCCATTTCTCGCGGCGGGGCGACATGTCAAACCTATCACACTAAAGCTTAGATTACCTAGATATAATATAAATTAGCAAGTCCCTACGACTGTAATGCTTTCCTGGTTATGCACATGATAGTTAAGGTTGAAAGAAAAAGGATGACAGTATTTTTATCAATATGTGTATTTCAAGGCATGTAGCCCCGTATCTTTCAAACAAGTGTTAAACGCTGTCAAACGCAAGGAACCAGAGATGTACCGAAAACAGTTATAACCGATATCGAGTATCGATACTCGCTATTTGATCATAAGCATGATGATAAATTCTCATAACTCGCTTCAACGGTTTATTTATTGGTTGTTATTGTTTAATCTCTAGAAGTTTATTGTTTGCCAATTCCCGGAAGTAATGAAACAATCATATTGTGTATATGGTTGTTATTTTGAAAGGTTTGAGCAGGTCTACATTTTGAATGGCTCCCGACAGTTAAAGTTAATGAAACTATTGCAATGTTGTAGTTATTCAACTTTACTTAGCAGAATTTCAGACTACTGGATTTGTTTTAGTCTTTTCAGTTTTTATGCTGTTGGTTTTTTTTTACAATTTTTAGTTCGGATCAAGTGAGACTGGTTGCTAACCAACTTCAAATCGTTATCGATCCTGAACGGTCATTCAAAATGAAAAATGGTATGAGAAACCTAATAATGATTTTTAAATACCCATCCAATGATACCCTACTTAATATATTTTGATAACTTTCACTTCTTTCTTTTTCACAATATGGCGTCTGGTTGTCGCCATATCGAGTTTTGATTACTGTCATGTCTTTAGTGACACTCGTAAGATTAAGAAAAATCTATTGACATAAGAATCTAAAGCGCCACAAAAGAACATACATACATACAAACATATATATAGGCTGATAAACACATTACCCTCCTTTGCGTCGCACAGTCGGGTAAAAACGGCTCTGAACAAAGATAAACAAAACAGCGTCTAGCAAATAGCGCGGGCGCATGCGCCTAAATAACACGCTTGACCTTCACCCATACTCGTACAGTCGAAGACACACATAAGTGACGATTCAACTCAAAACGGAGAGGTGTCATTTTAAGAAAGGGAAGCATATTCTTTGTTTGACCAAATAACATCAGTCATATCTAGCAAGTCATTCCAAGGTACAAGATAAAATCTAAGCCTACAATTTAGTACATTTGAATTAGATTTTCCATTCAAAAGGTTTACGGAATACAGTGAATAAAGGAGAATGGGCAAATTGTCCCAAGTGCTGTATACAGTTTAGCTATATCTTATTTCAAAACCGAGATGTTTGCAGGGAAAAAGCTACAGCCCAATTTATACCTTACTTTGTACTAGTAGTTGTATGAAAAGTATCTGTAAAATCATGTTCGAGATATAGCCGAAAGATTTTAACCACGCATTCCTGAGACCACTAGAAGTAAAAAACGTAATGTGAGCATAGGTCTAATTAGCTGTTTTATTTTTCTCTTTTTTCATACAAAACAATTATTAATTACAATTCTTAAGGTAAACCACAGTCGAACAGTGCTTTAGGACGAGCTGGTAACGTACTACTTGAACTTTTGACACGTTAGGTCATAATGGTTATTTATTTTCAATTACGTTGATGACTTAAATGACAAAGGCTTATTTCAGTTTGACGTGACACATTTCGTTATGACTTTTTAGTCAACAGAATGGCAACGTCGCATACATTAGGGTGTGTTACACTTAAGTTTTATTGTAAAAATATTTTTTTATTTTTGCGTCCCACGTCACCCCTGCAGACACCTGGTCTTCGAAACATGGCCTATGATGATCCTTACACCGAGTGCTACACGTCCATACTACTCACTATTGTATACAAGGGTTGGGACAGCGCTCATACAAAAATGCCCATTCTCCTTTCAAGAAACTGTCCAATTTTTCTCGATAATACTTATATGCGGGTGGTAGGACCTTGTGCAAGGTCCGTCCGGATACCTACCACCATCTTGCTCGTTAATCCTGCCGCTTAGCATCAGTGCTTGCACTGTTGTGTTCCGGAGTGGAGAGCAAGATAGCCGGTGCAATTACTAGCACTAGAGGTATTCCATCCTAGCCCTCTAGGTTGGCAACACATCTCCAATTTCCTTGGTATTGCGGGTGTCTATAGCCTGTGGTGATCACTTACCATCAGGTGACCTACTTGCTTGTTTGCCTTCCTATTTTATAAAATAAAATGCACTATGAAGTTGATATATCCCTTTCGAGCATATTTTTTCTCAGTTCCCTCTCAGTTGGTCAGTTAAGTTGGTAGCCGTTTGTACATTAGCAATTATAATCCCGACACAACAAACGCACATGGCGTACCAAATACCGCGCCAGTGTTGCCAGATCTCCTGATTTTTCGGGGGAATTACTGATTTTTCCAGAATTCTACTGATCTACTGATTTTAACTAAAAGTTTACTGATTTTTTTAAATACTATCTTTTCTTTAAAAGATGATATGTAATATAAAAACCTGAGTGAAAAGACACAAAAAAAAAGACACAAAATTATCATGGTTTGGTTGGCACTATAAAATTGACATCGTAAAATAGACTTCACGGGGTGGACGCATAGTTAATCTTTCTCCACAGTCAGCGAAATAAACCTGTTTGACACACTACGCCAAAATGATTACATGACTAAATTAAATATCACTTAATAGGATTCATGGAAAAAACGATACCATTTCTATTCACTTATGCGTATTTGTATATAATATATACAAATTGTTTTTTTTTTAAATCAAAAATGCATCTACTGATTTTTTAAAAAGTTAATACATTTACTGATTTTTTCTAGTAGCATCTTCTGATTTTTCAAATGGACCTGGCAACACTGTACCGCGCTATTAATAGCGCTAACAGAGCTGCCTGGCTTCACACATTGTCTATAACAGTTCACTTAACAAATTAATTGCCACGGAGTGCTACGTGCTACGATCGTAGCTCGTAGCAAGGGTTTTCCGGTATGTAGCGAAAATCCTCTGCGAACAGAGGACTCACCGAGAAGTTCGTGGCACTAAATTTGTCAGGAGATTTAGCATTGTATACAAGTATATCAGTTTGTATAGAAAACACGCGCGGTATCACATACTGAATACGCGTCTCCGCGCGGGAGAAATGTTTGTCGCTCCGCGCAATACGGCGAGGTGGAGGGTGTATCAATGAGAGGATCGTCTTAAGAGGAGTGTGAACCTAGCGCTCTCAATACAAACGGCTATAACGTTTTCCACCCTCTAAACCTTAACCTATAGCCACGATTTTTTTGGATATTACTATAATGCCCCAGAACTAGGTTTGTATGTTTCGATTTTTTAAATATTCTTAATAGTTTCAAAAATATTGACGCTTTTGTGTTTTGTATGAAACTCCTAAAATGCAAATATTGACAAATTTACAAAAAAATTAAAAAAAAATAAAAACATACAAACCTAGTTCTAAGGCATAATGACAACATACCAAAAATCATTGCCATAGGATAAGGTTTAGAGGGTGGAAAACGTTACCGCCGTTTGTATGGGGAGCGCTTTTTGGGGCTGGGTTCACACTCCTCTTAAGTGTTCATTTTCGTCGAACATCTTTTGTCTGTGTCACCCTCTATTCAAATAATATTATTACATTTGGGTCAAATAGTCACGTGTCTTAAATATCAGACAATGACGGTAAAAAATTGGAGATATAGCACTGCAGAGCTCATCTGCAGTAATTATGCCATGTCCAAAAATTATTAGTTTCCAATATATTTATCACCTTAACCTCAATTTTGATATTTTTTTATGATGACAAAACATACCCATGGATGTTCATGGGGCGTTATTATGGATTTTCCATATTAATAATCCACTATGTTTAGGGGACGTCATTGTGAATTTTTTCATTAAAATTAAACTCCATATTTACGAGAGACTAGTATGCATTTTATGGATTATTAAAATGAAAAATCCATAATAATACCGCATGCCATACATACGGGATTTCATCAAGGTTATGTTTTTTATCTCCTTGGTTTGCAAACAAAACATGCGATAAAGTCTGTCAGTGGCCCGTTTCACGAAGCTACAAGTTACAATTTTACAAGTCTAAACCGGCAACATTGATCATTATGCCCATTGCCATTGGTCATTATTGGCCTATGTTGCCGGTTTAGACTTGTAAAATTGTAACTTGTAGCTTAGTGAAACGGGCCACAGATGTTGTTAAAAGCGTACAAACAGAGATTTGGCAACGTCGCCTGTGGCTGTCAATTGTTTAGATGGTTTCATTGATTTATCAACATTAATGAATTAAAATACGGAATATAGCAATGTGATGCACTAAAATAATGATAATGCGTCGCAATAGTTAATACAGTTATACTAAATAGTTATAATTAAGGGTAAAACAAGCATTTGGAAACTTTCCATTTGTAAATTTGTACATTTCGGTATAAGTATATAAGGTTTACTGCTTACCAACAAATGTAAGAACACAAGTTCGAGTATAAACCGTTGCTATATTCCGTATTTTAACTCATTAATTTTGATAAATCAATGAAAACAGCTAAATATTTGGCAGCTATAGGTCACGTTGCCATATCTCTGTTTGTACGCTCTTAAAGACTTGAAATTCACACATTTGATGCAATTATTGAATTTGAAGACGATGATGATCTAGTTAAATGTTATCAATTTTAATACATAATACTTTTTGTATATTGAATAACGTAAGGATCAGGAGAGCGACTGCAATATCTGCAACATCCTTGGTATGTGAAATAAAACTTTCAGATTTTTTTTCATAAGTATATTTGAATTTTAATACAAAAATATAAACAGACATCACATGTAAGTACGCAGAAAAAAGATACGTAAAAAGCTAATCCACTAGAGAAAAGATCAAAAAATGTCGTCCGATCGCATGCGTACACATTTTTCAAACATTTCAAACAACACAACCGTGACAAAAGAAGAAGCTATAGTTTGGTCATAGCACTCGATTGGAGGTGATGCCAAAGAACTAAATGCTTCTTACTATTATTAATTACACATAACATAATTATACATTTTGCATCATGATCTGATTCTGTTCAGGATTTGGCTCACTTTGCTCAGCCGTATACATCCTCTGTATCTCCAGTAAGGTCTTATTTTTAGTTTCTGGAGCAAAACAATAATACAATATTACCCCGCCCAGCGACAAGGTTGTATCCACGAATATAAAAACATACGATTTTAGCATATATTCATGATATACATACGAACTTAAAGCCATGTAAATTGGAAAACAAATGAAATAACATACGAGGCAGACGCAAACCATTTGCGTGTTGTATTTCCGAGGGATTATCTCGACAAACAAAATCATGCTCAAGGTTGAAGAACCACATCTTAGAAGTACATCAAAAACTAAATATCTGAAGTAATGCAATACATTATTGGGACTCTCAGCTACTTCAGGATCCAGGTACAACCACAGAGCTATAATATACGATAACAATACCGACATACCAGAGATCACAAGAAATAAAACTTTTCGTTTGATGTAATATGAAATGAGAGCTATTACGAAGAAAGCAACTATGGAGCTACACAAGAAAATAATGTGTGTGGTTGCACTACTTCGTCCGTAATAAAAATAAAACACAGATGAGGACATCAGCTGAGTATTAATGAACACACTAACGGACATTGTGGCAACTGCAATAGCTAGACTCATCCAGTAGAGTTTGGGTGGGCCGGGGCGGCGGCGCTCCTCCATCACGGATCGGAGCTCTTTCTCACCCTCCTTCCCTCGCAGCCACAGAAAAGCTTTCTTGCTTTCCGTGAGCTTTCCTTTGGAAGCTAGCCAGTACGGCGATTCCGGACAAATCCTCATTGACCCTAAACATACCACCGCTAACACTACCTGGAATGTTAGCAGGTAAGGTGAATTGCTGAGAACCTCTCTGCTGAACACAACCTTTGTCAACAAATAGCCTACGACGTCAAACACTGCTACTTGAGCTAGCATGTACGTTAACCTATGTTTGGGGCTGCAGTACTCGGAAATGGATAAGGCGCTCATCATTATGGTTCCACCTTTAAATATGCTTTGGATTACAATTCCTAACACTATCCAAACTTCTTGCATGGGGAACGCATGCAAAATGGAGGAGACTATTGAGATTACAAAAAGGATGTTGATAATAAGCTTGCGTCCGTTGATTTCCGATAGAAACGCAAAGAATATCATTGCTGGTACTGGAACGGCAGATTGAGACAAACCTGAAAAAAGAAACTATGCTGACTTTAGAATGAAGAATATACATCCAGAAGTAATAGATTCAAGCATAGATAAAAAAGGCCCATTATTAATAAATTGGATTAAATTACAAGGGCAGGCTCAAACATGTCAGTATTTTTACAACGATAAGGTTTCGAGGAGAAGCTTGACAATTTATTCCGAGTGGCCTACTTGGAGTTACTTGATATTAATTTCAGATTGTACCTACATGACCTTAGCTTTTATCATATTGAAAACAAACCGGTCGCTAATATATTTTGAGGGATTGTCGTTCATCACTTTAATGGCTGGTTATTAAATAAAAACTTCCTTAAATTGGGCCATGGGCGTAAAATGTTACGCATACAGCGTCTGTATATTTATTATGTTTATGGTGGAGAAGCACCTTCGTTCGGGGGCTTGACGTATGTTTAGCAGTACGCTGGCAGATACCGTGCCCACAAAATTCTCTGTTACCTGCAAATTGTTTTATAATTTCTGCAGTTTTATTCGCCATTTCATCCCTTTAAGGATACTTTTTGAAAAATGTAGTCTACGTCTGGGCGTCAAACTATTCCTGTGTCTTTAGCCAAATCGGTTTAGCCGTTTAAACGTACAAGCCGGACAGTTTTGCATTTATAATATTAGTTTGGAATTGAATAGTATCATAGTTTAATTTCATTTATACTTTGCATACTGCACTAGGTAGGTACTTACTCCATAAACTCATTATGCGGAATGGCATGTCATAAACCTGGGCTAACTGCACAGCCATATTTATTCCATTTAACAGAGCCAGCCCAATTATAGTCACAAGTACAATGGGCTGGAAGAAAAGAAAAACAATTATACTCGTGACAATGTCTACCAATTCTTCAAATTTAATTTATTTCGGCTTAAGCCGAGAAGCTATTAAACCAAGGCCGGCCAATAGAATAATCAAGTGGGCTATTTTTTTACACGGTGGCGGCGCCGGGACACCTATTCCATAAACAACTAGTACTACCGATTGTTTAAAACTTTCGCGATTTTCACAGATACTTATAAATGTTTCGCTGCAATGGGGCCGAAACGTCGAGGTAAATAAATAAACAGTATATCTTCGCATTAAAGTCCCGATAAACATAATAAGTACTACCGTAACATAATCATAAAGAAGTAAATGATAAAAAAAACCGCCGACCAGGCTTGACGGGGTTGCGACCCGCGGGTCTGGGTTTGGCCGGCCTTGTATTACAGAGAAACCATTTATTAAGATAAAACTTGTATGTATTTACTGTTTATGAACAGGCGTGTGTTGGAAAAGTCAGCTTGAAGGAACCAAAAAAAAATTAAAATGTTATACAATTACCTCTCTAAACAAAAACTTTTCGTCCGGTTGGTTGACGTCGTTTTTGACTACATTTTCATTGCGTTGAGACGTCATGTTGCTATCGTCTGTATATGGATACGCAATTTCAGTGCGTTGAGACATTTTGCTTTCGTCTGTATCCATGCGACAGTACTTCGCAATATCACGATGACATCATCTCAAATTTGCATCAGAATAAAATAAGTAAAACAAATGAAGCCAACGTGTGCGCACACGAAGGCCAATCACATGGGACTGATTTCGGGCTTGCTCGCGGATCGTAATTATCCGACTAGCATTAGTGCTTTGTATCACTGTAACACAACCACAGGATTTATTTAAAATGATTGAAATACTGAATAAAAGCAACGCGTGCTGTCAGGCTTGCGAACCGAGTGAGACTATTTTTGGATTCGGCAAAACACTAACGAATAAATACGCGAACGTGTTGAATTGACTTCCTAACTGCATAAGGCAAGCTCGAAAAAATGTTCCTGTGGATCGGCCACGCGTCTACAATCGAACATTGTTTGTTCAAGTCATCAACGTAACATTGAGTGATATTTGCTTACAAAAATTATACCATTACTTGCGGCGGAGCGACATGTCAAACCTATCACACTAAAGCTTAGATGATATATACCCATAGATATAATATAAATCAGCAAGAGCCTACGACTGTAATGCTTTTCTGGTTATGCACCTGATAGTTAAGGTCGAAAGAAAAAGGATGACAGTATTTTTATCAATATGTCTATTTCAAGGCATGTAGCCCCCTATCTTTCAAATAAGTGTTAAACGCTGTCAAGCGCAAGGAACCAGAGATGTACCGAAAACAGTTTTAATCAATATCGAGTATCGATACTCGTCGAAAAAAAAGGTATTTGATCATAAACATGGTGGTAAATTCTCATAACTCGCGTCAACAGTTTATTTATTGGTCGTTATTGTTTAAATTATAGAAGTTTATTGTTTGCCAATTCCCGGAAGTAATGAAACAATCATATTGTGTATATGGTTGTTATTTGGAAAGGTTTGAGCAGGTCTACATTTTGAATGGGTCCCGACTGTTAAAGTTCATGAAACTATTGCAATGTTGTAGTTATTCAACTTTACTTAGCAGAATTTCAGACTACTGGATTTGTTTTAGTCTTTTCAGTTTTTATGCTGTTGGTTTTTTTTACAATTTTTAGTTCGGATCAAGTGAGAATGGTTGCTAACCAACTTTAAATCGTTATCGATCCAAAAAGGTCATTCAAAATGAAAAATGGTATGAGGAACCTAATAGTGATTTTTAAATACCCATCCAATGATACTCTACTTAATAAATATCGATAGCTTTCACTTTTTTTCTTTTTCACAATATGGCGTCTGGTTGTCGCCATATCGAGTTTTGATTACTGTCATGTCTTTAGTGACACTCGCAAGATTAAGAAAAATCTTTTGACATAAGAATCTAAAGCGCCACAAAAGAACATACATACATACAAACATATATATAGGCTGATGAACACATTACCCTCCTTTGCGTCGCACAGTCGGGTAAAAACGGCTCTGAACAAAGATAAACAAAACAGCGTCTAGCAAATAGCGCGGGCGCATGCGCCTAAATAACACGCTTGACCTTCACCCATACTCGTACAGTCGAAGACACACATAAGTGACGATTCAACTCAAAACGGAGAGGTGTCATTTTAAGAAAGGGAAGCATATTCTTTGTTTGACCAAATAACATCAGTCATATCTAGCAAGTCATTCCAAGGTACAAGATAAAATCTAAGCCTACAATTTAGTACATTTGAATTAGATTTTCCATTCAAAAGGTTTACGGAATACAGTGAATAAATTTCAAGAAACTGTCCAATTTTTCTCGATAATACTTATATGCGGGTGGTAGGACCTTGTGCAAGGTCCGTCCGGATAGCTACCACCATCTTGCTCGTTAATTCTGCCGCTTAGCATCATTCAGTGCTTGCACTGTTGTGTTCCGGAGTGGAGAGCAAGATAGCCGGTGCAATTACTAGCACGAGAGGTATTCCATCCTAGCCCTCTAGGTTGGCAATGCATCTGCAATCTCCTTAGTATTGCGGGTGTCTATAGGCTGTCGTGATCACTTATCAACAGGTGACCCACTTGCTTGTTTGCCTTCCTATTTTATAAAAAAATGCACTATGAAGTTGATATATCTTTTTCGAGCATATTTTTTCTCAGTTCCCTCTCAGTTGGTCAGTTAAGTTGGTAGCCGTTTGTACATTAGCAATTATAATCCCGACACAACAAACGCACATGGCGTACCAAATACCGCGCTATTAATAAAGCCCACAGAGCTACGTGGCTTCACACATTGTCTATAACAGTTCACTTAGCAAATTAATTGCCACGGAGTGCTACGTGCTACGATCGTAGCTCGTAGCAAGGGTTTTCCGGTATGTAGCGAAAATCCTCTGCGAACAGAGGACTCACCGAGGAGTTCGTGGCACAAAATTTGTCAGGAGATTTAGCATTGTACACAAGTATATCAGTTTGTGTAGAAAACACGCGCGGTATCACATACTGACGACGCGTCTCCGCGCGGGAGAAATGTTTGTCGCTCCGCGCAATACAGCGATGTGGAGGGGGTGTCAATGAGAGAATTGTCTTAAGTGTACATTTTCGTCAAACATGTTTTGTCTGTGTCGCCTTCTATTCAAATAATATTATTTCGTTTGGGTAAAATAGACACGAGTCTTAAGAGTGTGAACTTACCGTTGTCCATAAAAACGGCGATAACGTTTTGCACCCCCTAAACTTTAACCTATAGCCATGATGTTCTTGTATGTTGTCATTATACCCTAGAACTAGGTTGGTATGTTTCGATTTTTTAAATATTCATAATAGTTACAAAAGTTTTGTATGAAACTCCTAAAATGCAAATATTGTCAAATCTATGAAGAATATGGAAAAAACCAAAACATACAAACGTAATTCTAAGGCATAATGACAACATACCAAAAAATCATTGCCGTGGGTTAGGGTTTAGGGGTGGAAAACGATATAGCCGTTTGTATGGGGAGCGGTTTTTGGGACTGGGTTCACACTCCTCGTAAGTGTACATTTTCGTCGAACATCTTTTGTCTGTGTCGCCCTCTATTCAAGTAATATTATTACATTTGGGTCAAATAGTCACGTGTCTTAAATATCAGATAATGACGGTTAAAAATTGGAGATAAAGCACTGCAGAGCTCATCTGCAGTAATTATGCCGTGTCCAAAAATTATTAGTTTCCGATATATTTATCAACCTCAATTTTGATATTTTTTTATGATGACAAAATATACCCATGGATGTTCATGGGGCGTTATTATGGATTTTCCATATCAATAATCCACTATGTTTAGGGGACGTCATTGTGATTTTCTCATTAAAATTAAACTCCATATTTACGAGAGACTAGTATGGATTTTATGGATTATTGAAATTTGCAAACAAAATATGCGATACTGTTTGTCAGTAGTTCTTCAAGACTTGAAATTTACACATTTGATGCAAATATTGAATTTGAAGACGATGATGATTAGTTAAATGTTATCAATTTTAAAGCATAATCTATTTGGTATTGAATAACGTAAGGATCAGGATAGCGACTGCAATATCTGCAACATACTTGGTAAGTAAAATAAAACTTTCCGATTTTTATTCATAAGTATAATTGAATTTTAATACAAAAATATAAACAAACATCACATGTGCTTACATTACGCAGAAAAAAGATACGTAAAAAGCTAATCCACTAGAGAAAAGATCAAAAAATGTCGTCCGATCGCATGCGTACACATTTTTCAAACATTTCAAACAACACAACCGTGACAAAAGAAGAAGCTATAGTTTGGTCATAGCACTCGATTGGAGGTAATGCCAAATAAGTAAATGCTTCTTACTACTATTTAATACATATAACATAACTATACATTTTGCATCATGATCTGATTCTGTTCAGGATTTGGCTCACTTTGCTCAGCCGTATACGTCCTCTGTATCTCCAGTAAGGTCTTATTTTTAGTTTCTGGAGCAAAACAATAATACAATATTACCCCGCCCAGCGACAAGGTTGCGTCCACGAATATAAAAACATACGTTTTTAGCTCATATTCATAATATACATACGAATTTAAAGCCATGTAAATTGGAAAACAAATGAAATAACATACGAGACCGACGCAAACCATTTGCGTGTTGTATTTCCGAGGGATTATCTCGACAAACAAAATCATGCTTAAGGTTGAAGAACCACATCTTAGAAGTACATCAAAAACTAAATATCTGAAGTAATACAATACACTATCAGGACTCTCAGCTACTTGAGGATCCAGGTACATCCAAAGAGCTATAGTATACGATAATAATAACGACATACCAGAGATCACAAGAAATAAAACTTTGCGTTTGATGTAATACGAAATGAGAGCTATTACGGAGAAAGCAACTATGGAGCTACACAAGAAAATAATGTGTATGGTTGTACTACTTTGTCTGTAATAAAAATAAAACATAGATGGGGAAACCAGCTGAGTATTAATGAATATAGTAACGGACATTGTGGCGATTGCAATAGCTAGACTCATCCAGTAGAGTTTGGGAGGGCCGGGGCGGCGGCGCTCCTCCATCACGGATCGGAGCTCTTTCTCACCCTCCTTCCCTCGCAGCCACAGAAAAGCTTTCTTGCTTTCCGTGAGCTTTCCTTTGGAAGCTAGCCAGTACGGCGATTCCGGACAAATCCTCATTGACCCTAAACATACCACCGCTAACACTACCTGGAATGTTAGCAGGTAAGGTGAATTGCTGAGAACCTCTCTGCTGAACACAACCTTGGTCAACAAATAGCTTACCGTGTCAAACACTGCTACTTGAGCTAACATGTACGTTAACCTATGTTTGGGGCTGCAGTACTCGCAAATAGATAAGGCGCTCATCATTAAGGTTCCACCTTTAAATAAGTTTTGGGTCACCACTCCTAACACTATCCAAGCTTCTTGCATGGGGAACGCATGCAAACAGGAGGAGACTATTGAGAGTACAAAAAGGATGTTGATAATAAGCTTGCGTCCGTTGATTTCCGATAGAAACGCAAAGAACATCATTGCTGGCACTGGAACGGCAGATTGAGACAAACCTGAAAAAAGAAAACATGCTGATTTTAGAATGAAGAATATACATCCCGATGTAATAGATTCAAGCTTAGATAATAAACAAAGGCCCATTATCAATAAATTTTATTAAATTACAAGGGCAGGCTCAAACATGTCAGCATTTTTACAACGATAGGTTTCGAGGAGAAGCTTGACAATTTATTCCGAATGGCCTACATGGAGTTACTTGATATTAATTTCAGATTGTACCTAGATGATTTTAGCTTATATCATATTAAAAATAAACCGGTCGCTAATATATTTTGAGGGATTGTCGTTCATAACTTTAATGGCTGGTTATTAAATAAAAACTTTATTAAATTGGGCCATGGGCGTAAAATGTTACGCATACAACGTCTGTATATTTGTTTTTATGGTGGAGAAGCACTTTCGTTTGGGGGTTTGACGTATGTTTGGCAGTACGCTGGCAGATGATGACCGTGCCCACTAAATTCTCTGTTGCCTGCAACTTGTTCCGAAACTTCAGCAGTTTGCAATGCTCACACAAAGTTTTATCCCTCATTTCAATCCTTTAAGGATACTTTTTGAAAAATGTAGTCTTCATCGGTGCCCGGGCGTCAAACTATCCCTGTACCTTTAGCCAAACCGGTTTAGCCGTTTAAACGTAAAAGCAGGACAGTTTTGCATTTACAATATTAGTTTGGATCTATCATAGTTTAATTTTTAAGTTAGAAACAGAATCCGTCAGTAATAATCTAATGTGTAAATGTAACGTGGTTCTGTGCTTTTGAGTCTCAAATTTTTAAATTTTATTTGAAATGGCTATAATTAAGCACTTTTACACAGGTTCAATACTTCAATTGGTTAATTATAGTTTTTTTTTCTCTGCTGTTTATCGGTAAAAATAGGTTTTAGGATTTACACACAGTATAGTCGTCCAAGTAATTGCTTGACCACTTTTGAACCTTATCCCTTTGTAATGAGGTCGAAAAGTGGTCAAGCAATTTCTTGGACGACTATACTTTAATTTTAAGCATTATGTGTCGTAAGCTTAAGAGGAGTGTGAACCCAGCGCTCTCCATACAAACGGCGATGTTTTCCACCCTCTAAACCTTAATCTATAGGCATGATTTTTTTGCATGTTGTCATTATGCACTAGAACTAGGTTTGTATGTTTTGATTTTTTAAATATTCTTAATAGTTTCAAAAATATTGTGGCTTTTGTGTTTTGTATGAAACTCCTAAAATGCAAATATTGACAAATCTACGAAAAACATTAAAAAAATAAAAACATACAAACCTAGTTCTAAGGCATAATGACAACATACCAAAAAATCATTGCCATAGGATAAGGTTTAGAGGGTGGAAAACGTTACCGTCGTTTCTATGGGGAGCGCTTTTTGGGGCTGGGTTCACACTTAAGCTGTAATATCCAATTTGTAGACCTAGGTGCACTAGGTAGGTACTTACTCCATAAATTTATTATGCGGGATGGCATATCAGTAACCTTGGCTAACTGCACAGCCGTATTTATTCCATTTAACAGCGCCAGCCCAATTATAGTCACAAGTACAATGGGCTGGAAGAAAAGAAAAACAATTATACTCGTGACAATGTCTATCAATTCTTCAAATTTAATTTATTTCGGCTTAAGCCGAGAAGCTATTAAACCAAGGCCGGCCAATAGATTAATCAAGTGGGCCATTTTTTTACACGGTGGCGGCGCCGGGACACCTATTCCATAAGCAACTACTACCGATTGTTTTAAACTTTCGCGATTTTCACACATACTTATCAATGTTTCGCTGCAATGCGGCCGAAATGTCGAGGTAAATAAACAGTATATTTTCGCATTAAATTCCAGATAAACATAATAAGTACTACCATAATATACTCATAAAGAAGAAAATGATAAAAAAAAACGCCGACCAGGCGTGGCGGGGTTGCGGCCCGCGGTTCTGGGTTTGGCCGGCCTTGTATTACCCAGAAACTCGCCTTATTATTAAGATAAAACTTGAATTTACTGTTTATGAACAGGCGTGTGTTGGAAAGACCAGTTGGTAGCTTGAAGGAATAAAAAAAAATGTTATATAATTACCTCTCTAAACAAAAACTTTTCGGCCGGTTGGTTGACGTCATTTTTGACAACAGTTTCATTGCGTTGAGGCATGTTGCGCTCGTCTGTATATGGATACGCAATTTCAGTGCGTTCAGACATGTTGCTTTCGTCTGTATCCATGCAACAGTACTTCGCAGTATCACGATGACATCATCTCAAATTTGCATCAGAATAAAATAAGTAAAACAAATGAAGCCAACGTGTGCGCACACGAAGGCCAACCACATGGGACTGATTTCGGGCTTGGTCGCGGATCGTAATGAGCCGACTAGCATCAGTGCTTTGTATCACTGTAACACAACCACAGGACTTATTTAAAATGATTGAAATACTGAATAAAAGCAGCGCGTGCTGTCAGGCTTGCGAACCGAGTGAGACTATTTTTAGATTCGGCAAAACACTAACGAAAGAATTCGCGAACGTGTTGAATTGACTTCCTATCTGCATAGGGCAGGCTCGAAAAAATGTTCCTGTGGATCGGCCATGCGTCTACAATCGAACGTTGTTTGTTCAAGTCTACATACATCAACGTAACATATCTACGACGCCAGGCCTATAGCACAGAATAAATAATAGTACTAACGTTCAGACACTTCTCATTTACGACCGCGATTAAACGAATTCCAACTTCATTGACACGCACAAAATGTTCGTATTACTTCATACATATTCGCCAGGCGGCTCGCGTCAGAGAGAAGAAACGCGCCGTTCGCGTCCGCCTTCCCCCGCAACTCTCGGCGACACGTTAGGGTTGTGCTTACGGTTTCTAATACCGGTATTTTTAGTATGCACAATACCGGGATCCCGGGATTTGTCACACTAGTAATACCGGTATTGGAAGCCCTGGTTGCGCTGCATGCGTTTTCAATTACATTGACGCAGTGAGAACAAGCGAGCAATGTACGGCAAGCCGACAACCTACTGCGATTTGCCTACTCTATAGGCAAGGCGGCTGAGCGTACCTACAGTGCGGAGTGGAAACCCCATGCCTATAGCTTGTCAGCACTTTTGAAAAAGAAGACTAACCAAGATTGTTTATCACATTTCTATTCTTAAAAAAACGAGGTATAGGTTTCGCCTATTCAAAACATATGTACAGTCAAGGAATTTAATTCCCTACCCATTTCGTTGAAATGTCGTCTGACATTCGCAATGCATTAAGGTCGATATGCCAAACTAACGTCTTGCTCTATAGCTCTTATGGTGACAGTTTGCTATATGCTATTGAACCTTAGGTGGGTTGGAAATTTAATTCCTTGACTGTACATACATTGTAAGTACCTAAGTCGTTAACTTTTGACCACTAGATAGAACACTATTCTTTTTACTGTGATTTTGACTCCATCTATCTTTTGCGGGTGGTAGGACCTTGTGCAAGGTCCGTCCGGATCGCTACCACCATCTTGCTCGCTAATCCCGCCGCTAAGTAGCAGTGCTTGCACTGTTGTGTTCCGGCGTGGAGAACAAGACAGCCGTTGTAATTACTGGCACAAGAGGTATTCCATCTCAGCCCTCTGGGTGGGCAGCGCATCTCCAATCTCTTTGGTGTTGCGGGTGTCTATAGGCGGTGGTGATCACTTACTATCAGGTGACACACTTGCTTGTTTTCCTTCCTATTTCATAAAAAAAATCTAAAAATCAAATAAATTATTATTATTATTTGCATCCCGTGGTTGATAAATAGAAAAAAAAGTTTCATAAATCTACAAATGTTTGTAAAGAGCAAAGTCAAATTTCAAGCAAATTGCATACATAATACCTCAGGTACGTAGAGGCTTTAAGGATCACAGTTGTAAATATTTTCAAGGCCAACACCACGACGAAACGGTCTAGCGCGACGAAAGTTCGCGTCGTCTATTAATGTTATTATTACTATTATTATTCAGCCCCGAAAATACGAGTTTTTCAGTCCAAATCATTATGAAGGGGTACGTAATAATAGATTATGAACTCAACGTAGTCAGGATCGTAAAAGGAACTTGAACACGCTTGATGAGTAAAATAAAACTTCCGAAACTGTTTCTGTTTCTTTTTATTTATGTATTTTAGGATAAACATAAAAATGTAATGTAAAAATAACATCTGCCCTCGTGTATCACTTTTACACTAGGATTCGGCCTATATTCAGATACATAATTAATAGATTTAGGCGTTACTTTGCGGAGGTCCATATCAACAAACTGGATTAAATTACCTTGCTACTCCGCGAAACCGAGTACTCTGCGAGGTTTCGCGGAGTAGCAAGGTAATTTGTTCCAGTTTGTTTATTCAGATGCACCCCATTTGTAAAAGTACAAGGATATTAAGGCGACATTCTATTATACTATAAATGCGAAAATAAAGATGTCTGGATGTCTGATCCCCAATCACGAATTAATTGCAAGAGGCATTTAGATGAAGTTTGGCAGAAAGGATCATGTCTTGGATTAAAACATAGGTTACTATTTAGGTATCCCAAAAAATGCACTGAGAATAAATACTACATATTCTGCATCACAATCTGGTCTTGTTCAGGATTTGCGTCACTTTGATCAGGCGTATACATCTTCTGTATCTCCATTAATGTCTTATTCTGAGTTTCAGGAGCAATAAAATAATACAATATGACCCCACCTAGCGATGAAGTTGTAAACAACAAAATGCTAACAGGAGTATATAGCTCAAATTGCCAATTTAAACGAATACTTAAAGCCGTCAATAGTGGAATCAAAATGAAATTATTTATGAGACAAATGCAAGACATATGCGTGTTGTATTTCTGTGGGATTATCTCGATAAACAGAACTTTGCTGAAAGCTATCGGCCCACATGTTTGGAACACATCCAGAACAAAATAAACCACGTAAAACAACTCGATATCCTTATTTTCAATTATTCGTGGATCCAGAAAAATCCATAGAGCTATTGCATAAGATAACACGGACGATAAACCAGAGACAACAAGATATAGAAGTTTTCGGTTAACATGATAAGAAATGAAAGCTATCACGGCGAAAGCAACTATGCGGCTACCTAAAAGAATGACAAATTGTATATTATAGATTGAACTATGACTTACATGATGCTGATAAAAACGAGATGAGTACCACAACTGTGTATTGCTGAAAATGTGAACATATATAGTTGCAATTGCAGTGAGGAGACTTATCCAGTAGAGTCTGGGAGGGCCGGGGCGACGGCGCGCTTCCATCACGGCGGTGAGCTCTTTCCCGCCGTCCTCCCTTCGTAGCCACAGAAAAGCGTTTCTGCTCTCCTCGACCCTCCCTTTAGAAGCTAGCCAATACGGTGACTCCGGCCACATCCAAGTTGACCCTAAGCACACCAGCCCTAGCACTACCTGGAATAATTGTAGGCAAACCAAAGTGAAAGAAAAATTGCCAAGATCTCTTCGGAACACACTCTTTGGCAGTAAATATCCTACCGTGTGGTAGGCTGCTACTTGAGCTAGCATGTACGCAAATCTATGCTTAGGGCTGCAGTATTCGGAGATAGATAAGGCGTTCATTATTACCACTCCACCTTTTAATATGTCTTGGACTACCAATCCAAATGATGTGACAGTTCCCTGCGCCGGGAAGGCATGTATAATGGATGAGATAATTGAGAATATAATAAGGACGATGTAGGCAGGCTTGCGTCCGGTGACTTCAGACAAAAACGCAAAGAATATTAATCCTAATATTGGGACTGCCAATTGAGATGTATCTGGAAAAAGAGAAGATGTTAATGAAAGATAAAAAAAGACTATTTACTGTGTATGTGATATGTGGGGGCAACTGCTCTACTTGTAGATCGCTGTATCTCTGGACACTCTCTAGATGGTTCACTAATGTTTGACCAAAAAACGATTGACAAATGGTCATTTGACAAACAACGTTTCACCAAATAATCATTTGGCTCCGCTAATGGTGGACATAATACAAACCTAACCTAACCGACGAACTAGACAAAACTACTCCATTCTAAAGTTATTTCTATGATTAGTCTAAATGCATCAGTTCGTTTTTTGAGCTTGAAATAACGATCGATTTTAGTTATTAATAAACGAAACACTTGTCAAAAAATACATTTTACCAAACGTTTTTAGACCAAGAGTAGTTTTGTCTGATAACTCAGATGCTAAATGTTCATTTTGTCAAATAATAATTATCTATAAAATGTAAATTTAACTGTTGATCATTTTGAAAAGTGAGTCATTTGTAAAATTATTAATTGGCGAAACATTTTTTTGCGGAACGTTGTTTTGTGAAGTGTAATTTTTCCAAATGAGTTTTGGTCAAACGGCAGGACACCTCTCTAGATCTTATAACTATACAAACTCTCTCATTGTCGGAACAAACCTCCTAAAGTCAAAAAGAAAAGTAAAGTAGAGAATGGAGAAAATGTCGAATGCTTCACCAAAGAGAGAATATAGCTCTAAATGTTACAGACAGTCCTCAAATAAAGCAGAGCAGACGGACACCCTCCAATAACGGTTGTGATTACTTGTAAGTATTAAGTACCTACTTACGATATAATGTAAGTATCCAGGGTGGCATCCGATCATGGATAATTAGATCCCAAATATGCAGCTGCTGTACACTCATGTTGCTTCCATTCATCAGCGCCAGACCAATTATAGTAAATAGTACTACGGGCTGAAAGAAAAAGTGTACTTGTGATAAATTTCTACTGTTTCAGCTTAAACAGTGGCCCTAACATGACTGGCCGAGTTTAGTTTATCTCTATCTGCGTCCCTTTCTTATGACACTAGTTAGACAGAGACACAGGGAGGGGTTAAACTAAACCTGGGCTGTCATGTTAGGGCCGCAGGGATGTCAATGCAGGAAAACCCGTCTTTATCGCTAAATTTTTGGTAAATTTTTTGACATTCATAAGTGCTTTTAACTAAGATATTTTGACTTGACTTAATGTAAATTGAGAAATAAGTCACTAGAACAGAGCAATGTTAAACGAAATTTAAGAACGGTTGCGCATATGCAAACTCAAGTTTAAAACAGAAGTGTTTAGTTAATATACAGTTAAAACATTTATTAAAGCTTCTATTCTTCTATCACTTTAGAGTAAATTATCTCCCACTTCTTGGTTCCAATAGTCTCACAATAAATTCAAAAAAACTCAAAGGAAATCAAAGAAAATATCTGAAACGCTTCACAAGTAAGTACCTCTCTAAACAAAAACCTATCGCTCGATGGTTTGACCTCATTTTTTTCTTCAACTTCAGTGTTTTGAGACATGTTGCTATCGTGTGTTCCAGCTTGTATCAGTGCCCAGTGTCACGGTGTCACCATCTACAGGTTTTTATCGAAATTGTCAAAAAACAAATAAACGCGGCGCGTGCGCGCAAGCTTACACACTGAGTGGAACTAATTTGGGATTCGCGAATGCGCTATCGGTAATTCAGATTGCAGTTGAAAACTTCTCATATCTAGAAACGCTTGTTAATTGTAGAACTGACACAAGCTCATTGTAACGCAACACTAAAATTGTATTGAATCCCGCTCAAGAACTACAGTAACCTAGAAAGCTCTAAAGACTGCTGAATTTAAGTTTTAAGTGGCAGTGGGTGGAGCACATTGCTCGCAGAATGGATGGTCGATGAGGCCAAAGAGTTCTCGAGTGGCGACTCCGTACCCGAAGACGCAGCGTGGGCAGCCCCCCCACAAGATAGGCCGAGGACCTGGTGAAGGTTGTGGGAACCCGCTGGATGCGAGCAGCGCAGGGGAGGTCTGTATCCAGAGTCCTTAAGTAGTGGCCGTCTTTCGACTTATATAACAATGAAGATGTCTACTACTGCATATACTGTGACATTGCACATATGCATGCAACAGCCAACTGCAGCAGGCAGCTCCAACAGCCTTCTGAGTGCAGTAGATGAAACCACAGACAGCCCGGTAATTTGTCACTGGGGGAAGATGCATATATGTGACACGAGTAGGCTACGTTTTGACAATTGTGACATGTATTTGTATATTGATGACACAGTTTAGTTACTAATTTCATTACATATAATCTTAAATTGTTACTCTCTACTAATATAGCACATAAGATCCTTGTTACTTACACAAATGGAGAATATCCGAATTAAAAGAGTTAATAGGCTGAGTAGCCTATGTCTACCCGGGATAGTGTGGCTTTCTATGAGTGAAATAATACATTACATACATTACAACCTGCGCGTGTTTCTGGGGGCCTAGCACGCTAGTTTTTAACGATGACATAAAGCATATATGCCTTTCTAACCAGTATGCGTGTGCGAGAGGGACGGAAGCGTACATGTGCGTGATCGATCTGGAGTTGTGCTGCATACGTATGAGTCCTGCTGCACTCACACCTCTCCCATTATGTACCATATATATAGTAAGCCTTTACATTATTAAATCAGTATTTACTCAGCATTCATTGGTTTCACTTGCATCCCAACTCCCAACATCACACAATTTAAAATAGGTAGTAGAAAAAGTCATTATTGAAAGTCCTCAACGATGTCTTTAGATATTGTTGAGCACTCAAAGTCTGCCAAAACTGTCTGTTTAAAATGTACAAGTCCTACAATTTAACATAATTGTAAAGTTTTTCGTACAAAAATGTGACAAATATGTTGAATTGTAGAACTTGTAAGTTTTGTGGTTAGGTACTACCCGCGATTCTCTGTACAATAAAATTACTAATACTTATACTATTTAATATTATTTAATCAATCAGTGTTTAAATTAAATTAAATTATTAAGTACAAAATCAAATAAAACGTTCGTCTTAAAAGCATTTTTTTTTCGATATGCTTGCAGAACTAGATTCTTACCAAGATAACACCCTCTTTTGTTTAATAGAAGTTTTGCATGTTCTTTTGTAATACAAAGTTTTATTTGACTTTCTTGACTTTCGCTGGGAATGGTCCATGGTCCTGCCATTATACAAATTTTTCTTTGTCATTACATAGCATTTCAATTTTGCTTGGATTTAATCTTATGTTCCTAAAGTGAACAAGGTACAAGTAGGTACTATACATATTAGCAACAACAACAACAAATACACACAAGTAAAAAAATAAAAGAACACACACAGGGAAATTTTACACGGGAGTCAACAGGCGGTCTTATCGCTAAGCAGCGATCTTTTCCAGACAATCTTTGGACAGAGATACAACAACAACAATATAATGAAATACTCTTTATTTATTCACACAGTACTTACATAAAACATGCAGACAGGGAAATGTTACAAGGAATTCAAATGGCACATCAATATTATAGGTAGGTATTTTTACTTTTAACATTAAAGCTTTGTCTGGCATAACACAATTTTCCAGCTCTTTATCACTTATGATCTATATGTTTATAGTACGTTCTGCATCATGATCTGATCATGGCAAGAATTAGCGTTAGCATCACTTTGTTGTTGTTGTTCAGGTATGTACAACTTCTGTATCTCCAATAAGGTCTTATTCTTAGTTTCTGGAGCAAAATAGAAATATAATATTATTCCACCTAGCGACAATGTTGCTAGTATCAAAATAGGAGTATATAAATAGTGTGTCTGATAATCGGTAAATATGAACTTCGAATAGTTCATAAAAATTAAGTTAAAAAAGTAATAGTGCGTGAATCCAACGCAGGAGATAAGCGTGTTGTATTTCTGAGGGATCACCTCGGTAAAGAACGCAAGGGCTAGGATAACGGGCCCACATGTAGAAAACGCGTCGCTACCTAGGTACAACATATTGAATAAATTGTTGTCAGGATATCTAATCCCTGGGCCCACACACAGCCAAATACCTACAGTAAAATACGATGCCAGTGATATACCACACACCGCTAGGAACAGAACTTTTCGTTTCACAAAATATGAAACGAGAGCGATTCCGGCGGGAATTACTACGCTGCTGCATAAAAGAATTACGCTTCGTAATTCGTCGGTTATTACCTCAATTTCGTAAAAATAGAATGACGCGAAAGGTCTTTGTAAACGGCTGAATATGCTGATAGAGATCGTTGTGAAGGCAATGAAGAACGATATCCAGAAGAGCTTAGGAGGGCCGGGGCGGCGGCGCTCCTCCATCACGGAGCGGAGCTCTTTCCTACCCTCCTCACCTCGCAGCCACAGAAAAGCGTTCTTGCTCTCCTCGAGCCTCCCTTTCGAGGCCAGCCAGTACGGCGATTCCGGCCACATCCACATCAACCCTAAGCACACCAGTCCTAACACTACCTGCAATGACTGCATGTATGGTGAGTTGTTAAAAACTCCTCTATTTATTGAGAAAACTTTTTCTAAATATATAACCGTATTTGGCGACGCTGTGTTAGCCAGCAGGTACGAAAGCCTATGTTTTGGAGAGCAGTATTCGGAGATAGCTAAGGCGTTTATAACTAAAGTTCCACCTGTAACGATGTCTTGTATTATGTGTCCCAACATTAGCCAGTTCTCTTGCCATGGCAACGAATGCAGTATGGCGGAAAAAATTGAGAATATAAAAAGGGTGACGAATACAGGCTTGCGTCCGTGGAGTTCTGATAGGAACGCTATGAATATTATTCCTACCACTGGGATTGTTGAAGATAAAACTGTAACAAAAACAAAACAGAATAAAAATAAAATTGACGCAAGATTAAATTATCAGACGTCTTTATTTACTCAAAACAATCTATCTCCACCAATATTTCAATGTAAATTTACATATTTATTATTATGTGTTGTTTTGTGATGATCAATAAATAGTTATTGTATTGTATTTCTTACTTTCAAAGTATTTCTTGAAGAAAGTGGCAATTAATACAATTAATGAAATAGCTCTATTGTTAAAATTTTGACAAGACTGCAGTCGCTTCCTATTAAATGTTAGGTAGTGTCACATTGAACAGCCATTTTCTGGTTGTAGTACTCACAGGCCGGTTCGACGGCGGCAGTGCCACACTCACAGAAAATCGGCGTGAAGTAGTAGCTCGCTATTGCGTTTCGTACGTCTCGTGATTGATCCGGAGAACCAAGAGAAGGGAAGTTGTGTCAATTTAAAAGTTCGGAACGGATCATAGATTCTTGGGATCGCTAGTTCCCATTTGCGGCGGTGATTACTTCTCATCAGGTGACCCGCTTGCTCGTTTTCCTCAAAATCATCAGTAGTATTAGATTTTATATAGGACTTGCGACCCGCTCTGGTTTCACACGGGAATTATTAGGATGTAATGGGGATATAAACGTTTCGTAAAAAAATCTCTAAATGACAGTAAAACCGTATCAAAATCCGGTACGTGCTATCGAAAAAGTATGCGGTCGAAGATATAAGGACATTCAAATTAAATTTAAAATGCTATATAATGAATGACAACACAAAGAAAAATTAGGGTAATGCCAGGGTTCCAACCTGCAACATCAGCATTCCGTGCCTTGCGTATTCCAGTTTCCGCCACATTACCGCTATAAGGACATTATAAGGACAGACAGAAGTGGATAGCGACTTTCTTTTGTATCATGTAAAGAAGATAAAGCAATTATTGATATCGTAGTACTTACTAAATCCAATGCTACCTCTAGGCTGCGTATATTGAAGAGAAGCAGTCATTCCATTCATCAATGACAACGATATAATAGTTAATAGTACTATGGGCTGAAACAAAATAAGCTCAATTTATCCACTTACTATGAAATAACTGAGAAATAACGCCTGTTAAATTAAAACCGACTCTCATAACAAGGTCAAAACTGGAAATTTCCGGTTTTTCGGTAGCAACCGGGATTCCTCGGATGCATGTTCGGTAAAAACAACTTTGTTATTGACGTTATAGCGTATTGAGATGTAAATAGGTATCTATATACCTATATAGCATCTTACAGTACGATAACTGGTATTAGTCGACAAACATCAGTTTTAATTTACATTGCTTCTTTGGATCATGACATGACACTTGACCCTCTATCTAAAGGAAGCAATGTTCGCCTAATTTTGTCTACTATGGCATTTCCGATGACAGCTGAAGGCAATTCTTCAACGAATTGTACCGTATCAGCTTGATTTTTATTATTAGCTCCTTTTCTTTCTGTTGCGATATATCCAATGACTGAAGCATTGTTTTTACAGAGTGGGTCGCATCATTTGCAGAGATGCCACGCAAGGCACGGTGTTAGGTCCTACTAGTTAAATTAAATACAACAATTGTCTAATCTAAAGTCTCCCTTTCTTGTATCAACTAGGTAACTCTAAGACATTAGGTAACTTTTTAGTTACCTAGTGTCTTAGAGTTACCTGGGTGATAGCTACCTTCATCTTAATCAATCTATTGTATTATTCGGTTTAGTATTAATTTCAATAGTAAGTGTATACAATTTGATAAAATTGATTTCAATAGAGTGTAAGCGATTTGGTGTACAAACCGCAATAAGCTTAAACGTGATAAAAAAAAATTATTTGTCGCATGACTTTTTAAGTTATTTAGAATTCACGCCTAAAGGGTCAAAATCCCAGTAAAAACCAATGTTGTCTCTTCTGTAGTCAGCGCCATCACAGACCAAGCAGGGGTCCACGGGCACACGAAGTTTAGTGAACGAAAAAGGCCAGTTTGGAAATTTTGGGGCCCCCAAAAGGCCTGAGATTATCGGCCTGTACCCAAAATGCCTTTAGGACAAAGACGACCTGCCTGTGTTCAAAACTCATCAACGTGGGCGCGTCCGTGTGTGAGCGCATCAGTAGTAGCATTGTAAAGACCTAAGCTTGACTGGTACCGGATAAAGGTATAGCAAAAGAGTATATCCGATTTTGCATCCAATCGCTTCTGGGTCCAGATGTTTTTACAATAAAACAATTATCTAAAACCGTAAAAATGTTGTACACTATCCATTCAACACCATTTCATTCATCACGCTACATAGTAATTAAAATTATTTGATAAGTACCTCTCTAAACAAAAACCTTTCGTTCGGTTGGTTGACATCATTTTTTATTCCAGCGTCAGTATGTCGAGGCATGTTGCTATCGTCTGTATCCAACCAGTAGCACTCCACAGTATCACGATGACATTATTTCAAGTTTGTAATAAAATAAGTAAAACAAAAGCCAGAGAGTGCGCGCACGCAGACGAACCGCGTGGTACTGAT
This sequence comes from Ditula angustiorana, assembly GCA_963691745.1. Taxonomy (NCBI): domain Eukaryota; kingdom Metazoa; phylum Arthropoda; class Insecta; order Lepidoptera; family Tortricidae; genus Ditula; species Ditula angustiorana. The sequence goes on from OY829495.1 coordinate 7,835,272, forward strand.
TTCGGGTTTGCTCGGCAAAGGCGTAAGGGCAATTAAATAACTGCGTTGGGACAGTTTACACCAATTGACCAAGTACCATATGATGAGGATTGTGTACCAAGCCTTAACCTCTCGTATGCAAAAATTAAAAAGCAAACTGAATTCCAGTCTCGTTTTTTTTCGTAAAGGCAAATTTTAACAAACTGGATCAAATTACCTTGCTACTCCGCGAAACCAGTGCCGGGCTCGTGCAAAATAGCTGCGTCATATATATATGCAGCTATTAATATACCACCCTCCTCCGCTTCCACACGAAACGACATATATCACACAGACTCAGCTACATATATACCACCACCACTAACCACTAAAACTACACGATCGACGCGCGTTTCGTCTCTGTACGAGGCATCATCAAGATCAAACAGTACGACCGTTCGCTACTTAAACGAATGGTGTACAAAAAAAAGGCAAATTTTACTGATTAAAACAAAACTGGAAAAAAGTACTATCAATTTGGTACTGATCAGTTCCCTAAGCATACGAAGGATGAAAAGACAGATTTTTAGGATTCCAACTGGACAACTAAATAAAACTATTAAATAAAGTTATTTTATTAACTTGTATTTAGGTACAAAAACGTATAACTGTATGAATTGTACATTTGTCATGGTTATTGACATGTGTGGCGTTTAACAGAGTAAGTATATTTATGTTATAACTTATTAATATTACTAATAATACCTGACTGCCGAAGGGATGTTGTTTTACAATATTCACATAATAAATAATTATAACAACAACAACAACAAATATTCTTTATTTTACACCACATAAAAAAGACAAAAAACTAACTAGTAAGGTGGGTAGACAATAGGCGGTGTATAAATTACACAATTTTTGTAATCGAAATTGTTACTTCCGTATTAATAAATCGGATCACTCACGTATTTTTACGTCGAGAAATGCCCGACATGTTTCGGACCAGTCCGTGGTCCTTAATCATGAGCCCCCGCGGCGGTGGCGCGACGACGACTACGTACCGAAGCCCTGACAGCTCGGCTGCTCGGCGCAGGCTCCGGCGGCGCTTCCCTCGTTTCCTTCATTACTTTTGTTACTTTCGGTTTTTTGTCTTTTTAATTTTCATACATTTAAATTAAATTTAAGTGTAAATAAACAATAATACTATAATGTAGTGGCCGTAAAAACGAAACACATTGAAAAATTCGCAGGGAATGGCAAAGTTAATGTGGCGAAACTGGCAAACGCAACGCAATACAATGCTGATTTCATTGATATCTTTTATCCTATGCCATAAAATGTAAATGAGCAATATTTGTATTATACGAGAACCAATGATTACAATTGTCTATATTTAGTATGACATTATAAGCCGGATACTCATTAGCGAGCTGATGGTAAGTGATCACCACTGCTCATAGACACCTGACACACAGAAGATTGCAGATGGGGCTAAGATGAAGTATCTCTTGTGCCAGTAATTGCACCGGCTGTCTTGCTCTCCACGCCGGAACACAACAGTGTAAGCAGTGCTTGGCGACTGGATTAGCAAGCAAGATGCTGGTGGTGACCCTTTGCACAAGGTCCTACCACCTGGGACTAACTACTTAATAGGTTACTTTTTACTTTATTTGTTTATAACAAAATGGTACAAAACTTTAACAAAAATATTCGCAAAAAATAAATATTTATTTGCGAGTTCTATACTCTTTTCCATACTTAATTAGTACTCTACTCACTAAGTACGCACACCTGTTTATCTCTTAATTTTCTTGTACATTTCTCAACATATTGTATCTTTTGAATAATTAATACATTTTTGAAATTATCTTAACTATTATTTTGTATCTAGAAGAAGTTTTTTTAATCTGCACTTGCTTACCTACTACTGCACTTACTTTCTGGGAAAATATCATTGAACAATCTTAGTGTGATGTATATTCTTGTTCTTTTACAGTAATAATTATTCGCCGTGAATTCTACATGCCTACGTAATGATGCGATCATCATCTTTCTAATCTAGCGTTTTCTTCCGCGTCTTCATTAAGGGGACGCATTTGACCCGTGATCCAATGGGTTAATCGAATAATAGTCTGAATATGGCCAGCATCGGATCAGTTCTCTCTCTGGGGCCGCTTTCTATATTTTGCATCACGATCTGATCACTCGCAGAATGTGCGGCTCTTTGTTTAGGCGTATAATACATGTTCTGTATCTCCAATAAGGTACTGCCGTTAGTTTCCGGAGCGAAACAGTAATACAATATTGCTCCAACTAGCAACAACGCTGCGAGTGTCAGAACTAACACAAGAAGTGTTGAACGTTCGTGGGGAAGGCGATTCGCAAACGAAACAAACAGAAAGTAAAAAACGTGATAGTAAACCTTACTAACACAACATATGTGAGTGTTGTATTTCGGAGGGATCACCTCGATAAACAAAGCATGGCCGATTAGTGCCGGTCCATATTTACGGAAAATGTCATCAACTAAGAACATCACATCAAACAACTCTTGTTTGGAATTAGTGATCTCTGGGTCTACATGCAGCCAAACACCTATAGTGTAAGTCAATGCTACAGATATAGCGGACACTACTAGAAACATAATTTTTCGTCTCACAAAATATGAAATAAGAACAGTTACGGCGCAAATAACTATGGCGCTACATACAATAATAATATTTCGTAAGTTGCCGCTGCTTGATTCACTGCTTATAAAAACGACGCCGACGAATGCGTCTTGTAAAGAACTGAACACAGTAACTGAGGTCGCTGTCATAGCAATGAAGAACGGCATCCAGTAGAGCCTGAGTGGACCAGGGCGACGGCGCTCTTCCATCACGGAGTGGAGTTCTTTCCCACCCTCTTTCCCTCGCAGCCACAGAAAAGACTCCCTGCTCTCCTCCAGCCTCTCTTTGGAAGCCAGCCAGTACGGCGACTCCGGCCACTTCCAAATTGACCCTAAGCACACCAGCTCTAACACTATCTGGAATGATTGGATGTATGGGAAAGTACTAATAGCTTCTGTTTTGAACAAAAAATATATTACCATAGGGCCCAACGTATTTGACGATATTGCATTAGCCAACTGGTACGCGAACCTGTGTTTAGCGCAGCAGTATTCCGATATAGCTACTGCGCTCATAACTACCGTTCCACCTCTAGCAATGCCATCAACTACGTATCCTAATAATAGGCAAGTAAGCTGGGAGGGAAACGAATGCAGAATGGCGGAAAAAATCGAGAGAACGGAAAGGATGACGAAGACAGGCTTCCGTCCATGAAGCTCTGATATGAACGCAATCAATACCATTCCTATTACTGTCGCGGCCGTTGAACATACACCTGGAAAAATAAAAACTAGCTTAGTAATAAAAATAGAATTTTACGTTTGTTAGAGTTAGCAGGCGAGTTTATACTATGATGATGATTTCTGCTATACCTCATCAGGGACATAGGGCTTGCAAGAGTAACTTTCATGCTGAAGAAATTGAACCCACAACCTTTAGTTTCGTAATCAGGGTCATTAGCCAAAAAAATGCAATTGTGATCGGTGGAACTTCGATAAACTAGTTACCTTCTAAAAAAATATTACCTATAATGTAGCTGGCATCATAAATCAAGCATTAAAACAGTATACTTAAAGAAAACCAGATGAAAAGAAACAAAGATTTAGACATCTCATGTGAGAAAATGACTATTAACACGAATTTGTCCCATTTGGCGGGTGGTAGGACGTTGTGTAAGGTCCGTCCGGATCGCTACAACCATATTGCTCGCTAATCCTGCCGCTAAGCAGCAGTGCTTGCACTGTTGTGTTCCGGCGTGAAGAGCAAGACAGCCGCTGCGATTACTGGCAGAAGAGGTATTCCATCTTAGCCCTCTGGGTTGGCAACGCATCCGCAATCTTCTTGGCGTTGCGGGAGTCTATAGGCGGTGGTGATCACTTACCATCAGGTGACCCACATGCCTGTTTTCCTTCCTACAAAATATAAAAAATATATAAAATTATAATTACGAATATTATAACAGAGCCCTAAAAATACATGTCAGTATTAACAAATGTAATTTTTCGTAAGTGCTTTCCGTAAGCGAAATCAGAATAAGGCTATTTTAACTTGAATTGCAATAGATAGGTATCCTAAAAAGTTAGCGGGCAAGTTTATGGTCACTCACGCCGTCTAGAAATCAACTGGGTAACAAATATAACAATTTTCGTGAGCAAAGTGCGAATAAATGATATAAATACACTATAAACTTAGAGTTTTCATAAATAGCATAGCATACTCGTAGAAGGAGTGTTAAATTGAAAGCGAAATTATATTAGCTGATCTCTTTACCTCACATGGCAATATAATGTGCCGAAAAGAGACGACTACATACTCTAAACCTTATTTTCAATGGACACCCAACACACACATGGTCTCCTTTGTCCATTAAGCTAGTATAATCTACGTTTTTTTATTAACTCTCTTTTTATTTGACATGAATATTTTTATTCTTATTTTATTTTGACATGCGGAGACTATACATCTCCAAGTAATATTGCACAATTTGACCGTGGAGGCGTTTTACACCTCTGCTAAGCATAGATTAAGGTAATTAATTTGTTTTTGACTCTTAGAGACCTCTAAGTTATTTAGACAAAGTATTTGATTATTATTATTTCAGGGACCATATACATCCCTATCTAATTTCTTTAATCTGGGGACCCTATACATCTCCTGTGGCCCGTTTCACGAAGCTACAAGATACCATTTTACAAGTCTAAACCGGCAACATTGGTCATTATGCCCATTGCCATTGGTCATTATTGACCAATGTTGCCGGTTTAGACTTGTAAAATTGTAACTTGTAGCTTAGTGAAACGGGCCACTGATCGTTCTTAACTAGTGCCAGTACGTTCAATATGCTTAAAGCTTGCTGTGCTATTTACTGTTTTTTTTTATTATATTTTTTATGTAACTTGTGTATGCCATGTACTATTGTGATAAATTGCACTGTAATCTGTTTTGAAAAGAGAAAAAAAAAAAACTGCCGAGTTTCTTGCGGCGTTTCTTCTCAGTAGCATCTTCCATTTTCCGAAGCGCTAGTAGATTCAGACATGTAAAAGAGCCTATACGGCCTACTTGCAAAATATTTTTTTCATTTTCATAACATGACGCACCCCAAAGGTAACCAGTTTCACAGTTGGTTCTAGTTATTCATCCAAGGCATATAGTAAGGAAGGTGCCTGTTTTGGATGAGATCTTGTATTTTGTATAGTATTTGTCCTTGCGTGTTAGGAGTACTTACCCCATATCTGAATTAGTGAGTATCTGGTATCAATCGTCAACCCCCGCAGTTGCTGGGGTTGTAGTGCTATAGTCATTGCTTGTGACATTGACAAGCATATAACAGTCAATAGTACAATGGGCTGAAACAATATAAACATAATTTATCAAATGTATTAAAACTAATTTTTTTTATACAACATAGGAAGGCAAACAAGCAAGTGGGTCACCTGATGGTAAGTGATCACCACCGCCTATAGACACCTGCAACAACAAAGAGAGTGCAGATGCGTTGCCAACCCAGAGGGCTAAGATGGAATACCTCTTGTGCCAGTAATTACACCGGCTGTCTTGCTCTCCACGCCGGAACACAACAGTGCAAGCACTGCTGCTTAGCGGTAGGATTAGCGAACAAGATGGTGGTAGCGATCCGGACGGACCTTGCACAAGGTCCTACCACCCGCAAAACTATTATAAAAATAAATAAATTTATGAGCAGAAGCTAAATAAATCCGGCCTTGCTCGTTTCGATTAAGGGACTGACAAAAGTCAGTGACCTTTGATTTTGCAATTCGATTACTTAAAGATTGCCTCCCGGCACCAGTCGACAAAATGTAGTTTTTGATTTACATTGCTTTTTTCGACCATTACATGAAACTTGATCTTGATTCAAAAGCAGCAACGTACTTCGCTTATATTTTATGATATTTCCGATGACAGCGGAATTCATTTCTTGAAGTACATATATAATTGTGCTTTAAATTAGTTAAATCGTAATGGTTTCAAGTTATTTTATCGCAATATAAAAAAATACTAGTAATAAATAGGAACTTAATGATACTTTGACCGGTCATTATTTAACAAATAAATAAATATCCTGGGACAGTTGACCTAGTCCAAAACGAAGCAACCGAAGCCAGAGTCATTGTGTTTTTCAGGACTGACACTACTTTTGCCTTCCACAATAGGAGTATTTACCCTATATGTAAATGCGGGTGGTAGGACCTTATGAAAGCCTGCAAGGTCACCAACCATCTTGCTCGCTAATCCAGTCGCTAAGCAGCAGTGCTTGCATTGTTGTGTCCCGGCGTGGAGAGAAAGATAGCCGGTGATATTACTGGCACAAGAGGTATTCCATCTTAACTCGCTTAGTTGGCAGAGCAACTGCAATATCCTTGGTGTTGCGGGTGTCTATGGGTGGCAGTGATTTCTTACCATCAGATAAGTCACTTGCTTGTTTGTCTTCCTATTTAATATTTTAACAAATCCTCTGAGAGACGGACCCTGCTCTTCGAGAAATATTGTTATGAATCATCTTTACATCTACATCTACACTAAAATAATAAAGAGGTAAACTTTGTTTGTTTGTATGTAGGGGGTGATCTCTGGAACTACTGAATCGATTCCAAGAAATCTTTCACTAATACAGAGCTACACTACCCCTGACGGACATGGGCTACTAAATTAATGGGAACAAAGTCGTGTACGTCTGCTAGTAGAAAATAAAAAGTAATGTTTTCCTGTTTGTCGTAAATTCTTAATGTATCTCCGTCTGCCTTCTCCTTCTAAACTACGCAACGGATTTTCATTCGATTTCCAATATCATTTAGAGATTTTTTCATGGAAAGTTGTTCTGTTATGTGTCAGCGTCAAATATACCAGAGCGGGCAAGGTGTCAAAAATATTTGAACTCGACTCTATTGTCAAATACGCTCAGGCGTGTTCAGATATTTTTGACCGCCTTGCCCGCTCTGGTATATTTGACGCTGACTGTACAACAATAATAATAATGTTATGTACAATAATAATTCCGAAATCCCGATTGTATTCATGCGAAGCAGGGACATATAATACTGTCAAATAGCACTTACCTCTCTGGACAAAAACCTCTCGTTTGGCTGGTTGACCTCATTTTTATCCTCAATTTCAGTGCATTCAGTCATGTTGCTAAAGTTTGCACAACAATTTCATTAAACAACAACAACAAATACTCTTAAAGCACAAGTTTGAATTGTTAACAGAAGAAAAACAAATCAACGCGGCGCAAGCGCACACGCTCACGAACTGCGTGGCACTAAGGTACGGTATTAAGTTCTTGTATTATAAAAACGCGTCGAACACTCGAATTTAACCCGTTCTGCACAAGTAATAAAGTATTTGAGAACCGTATTAGATGAAACTGGTTATGAGTGTTTATTGGGTTTGCAAACTCGCAGATTTTTCTGTTTATGCCAGCTTTTTCCTTAAGTTTGATTATAAGAATGTTATGACTTTAGGGTTTCGTAGCCGAATGGAATAATGGAACCCTTATGTCATGTCCGTCTGTCTGTTCGTATACCACAGCCAAAATATATAAAAAAAAAAATTTAGTAAACCATAAGTTTTACAAAAAGTTGGTGGTTGGAGTCTCTTTTTAGGTAAGAAATATACCTATGATAAGAGGCTCCGCTGTTCCTTAAAGGTAGAAATACTTATACATATTTTCAAATAGTATAAAACAAAGTAGCTAATGTTCCTCTCTCTCCTCATAGTTTTCACTATAATTTAGATCACTGGAATTTAAGCACTATAACGCAGTTATGTGACTTTACCCCTTTTTATATGGCTTGAAAAACAAAATAAAACATGAAACTTGATATTTAACAGGGTATTTAATTTTAAATAACCGTAAATTTGCAGTACACACAATAAAAAATACAATAAATAAGTACTTTCAATGCAATTCAGATTTTCAGTCTTATTTTGTAATCTATATAGATAAAAATTAAATGCAGCATGTTTGTAGAAATTAATAAGGTACTAAAGAATGGTTCGACCGATTTAGAGGTAATTCCACGGCAGAGAGTAAATAATATAATTTTTTAAATGTGCGTATATCAATACTATTTGCAAACTTTTTGTTTACAGTAGAAATAAGGCGTTATGAACGAGGAAAAGTCTTAAAAAGAAAAGGAATCATATTAAATGCAGAGCAGTTTGCTACAGCAGCTGCAGACTAGACTGCGAAAGTTGTAGTTTCAACGGAGGCAATTGAAGAAAGCGCACGTCTTCTTCAATTTCAAGAATGCTTTATAAAATTTCCTGTCCCTGGAGTGTCTAAGGTGGTTTAAGTGTCACATAATGTTCTGGGGAAATAATAAACTCTAAAAGACTCTAATAACTAAAGAGTTTGATGAGTAAAAAGAAAAATGTCGTGGCTGATGACTATTAATTAAACTAATCGTCCTATTTTTGTTAAACAATTCTTATGTTTAAGTAAATAACGAAGCATTTTTACATATTAAGTTCGGAAGTAACGTATGTTATACCATTTCCATGTAACACAAGTTACCACGGTTGTTTTTTAAAACAATTGGTTATTAATTAATTTACACATAAAATATGTCTATTTTACAATGAAAACTTCAAACCAAACGTAAGTTATCATGGAATTGCCCTTGGGCTGTTGGGCTGTTTTTATGTTGTGTTCGTATTGTTAGGATAACACAACAATAACCACAAGTACTCTTTATTGATTCACACAGGTAAACAAAATAAAAGAACACACACAGGGAAATTTTACATAAGGATTTTAGGATAAGGTTTGTATAGAAGATTTTTTTGTAATAATCTACCGGGAAAGCCGTAATTTGCGCCCATGGGAAGCCGAGTCGGATCATGATGGTGTTCTCTAAAATTAATTAATTTAGGATGCTGTTGGGCCTGCCTAGATTCTGTAGCGCATCGGGTATGTTCGCTGATGCCCATGTAGACGGCTTTCATCTGTAATGCGAAAAAATGGCCTCTATCCGATGCAGAACACAGGGCAGTTCCAACAGTATACTCAGGGTGGTGGCTGACAGACTTGACAGTCCTTTGCAGAGGTACTGTGTGTCTGCATTAATAAATCCGCATGCTGAAGAAATTGATTTTATAAATTAATTATGGACCTTTGTGATCTTAAATAAAAGCTTTTGATTTGATTTGATTAATAAATATAGTTTTTTTATAGGAACAATTATAGTAGTTTATGCAACTGCTATATAATGAGAGGCCTTAAAACACGAGTGTGGTTTTATGAAACGAGCGTTAGTAAGTTTCATATTAGGATCACACGAGTGTTTTAAGGCCTAATTATATACAGTTGCATACATTACTTTATCTACACACATATCATTACAGCAAAAAACCGTAACAGAAAACACCAACAATCGAATGAAAACAGTAATGGCGGCAATTCGATCCTCTGTCAAACCGAACGTTTTTTTTTAAATCATAGACAAACAAATGAACTCCCTATTCTCATGTCATTCGAGATCAAATGTCGTGCGGTTTATATTAAAAAATCATACTGGAAAAACGTTTCGTACCGATAACTGTTTTAATATCTTAGGAGACTAGAAAAGAGACCTACTTAATTTTGACAGCTGTTTCAAATTTAAACTCATAACGTTACAAAAATCGGTATTGTAATGACCATTAAAGTACAGATTTGCCTACTACCACAGACAGGAAAGTTCTCATAATAAAATTGGTTGTAATAATGCTGGTCATTTCCTACGGTTTTTGAACGCGTTATAGAGCACTTATGATATGTATGTAGATAAAAAATATAACCTAATTAAAACCATAGCTGAACTAAACAAAAAAAAACACGAATTAATTGCATACAATAATAATCTATTTTTTTGTAGGGCCGTCATGGCGAGGAAAGACAAGCCCAGTACGATGACGTTACTATAACGGATTATGCTCAAAACACTGTCAAACACCTTTAACATGAACGGGTTTATTGTTTGTTTGTTGGGTTTTACAATAATTCGTGGCCCTACCAACGTAGTAGTAGAATCGTAGAAATAATACACAGCTAGTGGTAAACTGGCCACAGCAAGGAACATGAGTTTACGCTTGACATTGTTAAATATGACAATTCCCAAGCAGACAATCCCAAAACTGCAGCATACAATGAGGGCAGTATTAAATTCTTGGGCTGCAACACCAGCGTTTATGTAGGAGTCTTGCCAAACAGTGATCTCGTAGAAAGAGACTGTGAAAACTGTTATGAGGCAGCTCAGGAAGTAATGTTTAGGAGGTCCGGGTCCACGAGGTCTCCGTAGAAGAGCCTGGAGTTCCTCCTCCCCCTCTTCTCCTCGTAACCATAGCAGAGCTCTCCTGCTCTCCTCGATCCTGTCTTTGGAAGCCAGCCAGTACGGCGACTCCGGCCATATCCACGTCGAGATTAAGCACACCAACGCCAGCAACGAAGGGAACGCACGCAAGAACGTTGAATCATTCCTGTATACATTACCTGCATATAACACAGTTTTAAGGGAATACTCTGTCCCCTGCCACACTGCCATGTTAGCTATCAGATATACTAACTTGTTTTTCGAAGAGCAGTATTCTAAGATAACTATTGTGGTCATGGCTAAAGTACCTCCCGAAACTATGCCCTGGACCATGAGGGTGAGGATCAGCCTCGTGCCTTCTAGCGGGAAGCTATAGATAATGGAAGTGAGTATGGAGAGTATGAATAAGAAGATGATGACAGGCTTGCGTCCTTTGTAGTCTGATAGAAATACACTCATCAGTATTGTTGGTCCCGCGAGGATTGAACTGAAGTTTCCTGGAATTTGAAAAATATAGAACTGTATAACATTTCCAACAATTTAGGTACTTAAACGTTAGTGAAACAAACGGATACATTGGCATGACATCAGGGTATAGACCGTTTTAATTGTTTTATTTCAATGTCTACAAGTCGCGAAAAGATCTTCTTCTTATTCTTTTTCTTTAATGGCTACGAGGCTTGTGCCAATGTCAGTAGTGAACCATATTGTTCGGTGTAGGCCGTAAGTCCCCCCCCCCCTCCCCCACCAGATAGGCTAAGAAATGATCGACCGATGCCCAGGGTGCATCGGCCCAAGCACTGCCTTCCCCCGGAGGAGTCCATAAGGGAACCGCAGCACTTGGGCACACGAGGAGGAAACCCGACACGCACCCCAACGTGAAAAGATAAGAAGCTATTAATTTTGAAATTTTTTCATTACTAACGTATTTGAAGTACTCGTCGAACCACAGTACAAGTAGTTTTATATTATGTAAAAAAACATGTAGTTAACTAATGTATACCTAATTGTATCGTACTTACTATATAAAATCCTCAAGCTAGCTGGCTCAGTACGCGTTATCTGTACGTTTTGTAAGTTTGTAGTTATCCCAGATAGTACCATTAGACAAATAACTGTTATCATTACAAGGGGCTGTAACAAAAAAATTTTTTTTTGTTAAACATAAAAAAAAAATTTTTTTTTTTTCATTGCAAGAGCCTACTCGTACCCATCTTTTCATTGGGAAGCAATGAGATCACCGAAAGTGAGCGATAAACTTGCAAGATTTGTACTAAACAAAATAGGTATTACACGCGAAGTTAAAAAAAGTCATTTGTTAAAATTGAGAAGTTAACGTAACGTTAGTTACTTTTTTTGTGTCAAAAAACTTTACATTTAACAAATAATGCTAATGTATCTTTTGTCAAAATTGTATATCAGACAACCTCTTTTATTGCCTACGAGTATATGTTACCTATTTATTTCGACAATACATTATAATATAGTTTAATTTATCTTTGATAAGAGAGACATCTGTTGTTCATCATTCAACTGCATTGTCTAAAGTTTACCGCGCCACTTACTATTTTACTCATAATAACTAAATGGCGTTGTTACCTATCGTTATATTTTCTATTTCTTATTTGGCATCGTGTGTCAGATTCGTGCTAGAAGTAGATTTTGAATATAGAATCAAATCGTATTATTCTGGAACGGCTCTGTGACAGGGCATACCATAAACAAGCAAATAGAAATCTGGATGCGTGCGCTACGAGTAGCGCCATCTAGATATAATTATACGAAACGTTTCGAGTGTCAGTGTTAGATACTCAATGCATTTACATATGCGCCGGCTTGGCGCCGGCGACTCGTCTGTTTTTATGTGAATTGTATATGTTACGCCTAACCTTACGCGAGCTATGAGTTACCAATATAAGTAAATATAACCTCAAAATAGAGAAATTCACTGTGGTTTACGATTAGACGTGAATAATGTCGTTGTACATGCGAAGCTAAAAATAAAAATACAAACAGTAGGTACCTCTCTATACCAAACCCGCCGGTTTGTGAGACGGGGATCCCTTTCTAAGTCAATGTCACTGTTTCCGGGCATGGCTTAGCTGTCTGTAGCCTTCTCTTGTTTTTATTAGCCAACTAACTACTAGTGTTAGTATTTAATTTCACAGCTATATGTCTAACATCGCAAGTTCAGTAAAATAAAGACTAAAAACAAAAACATGTACGTTCATGCTGGCGTACCGCGCGAAACTGCCAAAACAAAACACTACACAATGTTTTGCGGGACGCAAAATTGAATCTTAAGCCCTTGGTAGGGAATGCGTATTTGTGCGCACGCGAGGAAATTACTTGATGCCGCCTGCCTCCGCGTTTCGGTTGTGTTATAGAGGCCGGCTGTGCGATGTTCATGTTTTGTGTCACACGACTGGTTTTTAACCGATACAAAATACAAGGAAAATCTTAATTTGGACCCAACGATATTATAATGCATGGATGTACAATGTCATACTAAATGTCAGCCGAAAAATGGCCCGACAAATGAGAATAGGTTGACGCCAATATTCAAAATGTACACTCTTAATTGACTTTTTATATTTACTTTAATTTCAACCTTACTACATCGCCATACTGTATAAAATTATAATTTATAAATTTTTGTCGCAAATAGGTTTTTTTATTATTGCATTTCTAAAAGTATGTCTGGCAACTTATAAAAAAAAACATTGACATTGATACACGTCCCAAAATTTCACCTTAACTAAAAGACATAGGGTTTAATTTTGGGAAATGTCATATTCAGAATTAAGTCGCTTTAATTCTAAATGTGCGAATTACTCCTCTTTTTACTCTTCTTTCGATAAGGCCATTTTTTAAACACTGACTAGAAGTCCATTACTTATAGGTCAGTGTTTGGACCGCTACGTAGTAAAAACAAAGTAGCTATCCGTTGCCGTCTGTTCTCACATCTTCCGCCTCCTACTCCTTTTAGACCACGCAACGGATTTTGATGCGTTTTTCACTATCATTTAGAGATTTTTTTTATAAAAGGTTTTTATGTACATCACATTACAACGGTAGCCGTGCGAAGCCGGGGGCGAGTCGCTAGTGTTAAATATGGTAAGGTTAGCTGGAAGAGATCCCTTTAAGGGGTAAGTTCGCGTTTGTACCACTTCCTGTATTTTTCTGTGTATTTGTAAGTGCTTATGTACAATAAAGAGTTTACATACATACATGCATATGGGTATATTTTATATTTAGTTTAGGAATAGGAACAGGAATACCTCTTGTGCCAGTAATTAAACCGGCTGTCTTGCTCTCCACGCCGGAACACAACAGTGCAAGCCCTGCTGCTTAGCGGCTGGATTAGCGAGCAAGATGGTGGTAGCGATCCGGACGGACCTTGCACAAGGTCCTACCACCCGTACAACTTAGTTATTACTATACGATTTAATAGCGATTTAACAGAACAGTTTATCTGTACAGTTAAGAGGAGTGTGAACCCAGCCACAAAACGCGCTCCCCATACAAACGGCGATATGGTTTTCCACCCCCTAAACCTTAACCTATGGCAATGATTTTTTTGTATGTTGTCATTATGCTTTAGAACTAGGTTTGTATGTTTTGATTTTTCAAATATTCTTCATAGATTTTAGGAGTTTCATTCAAAACCCAAAAGCGTCAATATTTTTAAAACTATTAAGAATATTTAACAAGTCAAAACTAGTTCTAGGGCATACGGACAACATACAGAAAATCATGGCTTTAGGTTAAGGTTTAGAGGGTGGAAAACGTTATCGCCGTTTGTATGGACAGCGCTGGGTTCACACTACTCTTAAATCGCACAGATAAAACTGAAGGTGTGTAGCCCGCATTAGATCGCATAGCGAACCGTTTATTGTACATTTAAATCGCTTAAATAAAACTGAAGGTATGCAGCCCGCTTAAGGCACGAGTTTCCCAAACTACCTACAAAATTCTCACAAATCCCACAGCACTATAGCACCTCATAGAGCCCTAATAGATCTTATTACAAAGCTTTAATGTACTATTTCGTTTAAAGCACGATCGAATGACTACCAAAACGCATTTCGTGACTTAGTTCTCCTAGTTATGACAGAGAGAAAACACGAAGATTAGTTTTTAAATTTTTTAACTGTTAAGCTAGTGATCTAACAGAATACTAACGCAAGTTAAGTGTTATAGTTAATTATAAAACAGAAGTCAAAATGCCTGGTGACAGTGGCGATGAATTCAGAAGCGATTTCATTCCATCAAGCCGAAGGATTAGAATCAGAGAGGTAAGTAAGTAAGTTCTGTTCACCTAGCACGAATCTTCTCGATACGCGTTAACTCGCTATTTAAAGGGCTTAAGGACCGCACGTAGTGTAAATTACTGTTGAAGCGAGCAGAATCGATTCTGGATGAAAAACAGCGCTGGGTGTCCCTCATGTGAGCTGGCACTATCAGCAATAGCTGACGCCAAAAAACCATTTGCCATTGGTTTTATAGGTTAACTTAATTGTTCATGTCTATTTTGTGTTATATTGGCAATAAATGTTTTTTCTTTCTTTTTTTCTTATTACACTACGCGGTATTGAGACAGTCTTAGTAAGCAAGTAAGCACGGCCGAACCCTTTCGGTCGGTCTCATTAGACAGGCTAACTCTTATAACACTATGCAAAATCTTAGTAAGAGTGTCTGAATACCGCGTAGTGTAATAAGCCCTTAACTCAGTGCGTCCCTCTCTTACTGGGCTAGTTAAAACGAGACGCACTGAGTTACGGGTGGTAGGACCTTGTGCAAGGTCCGTCCGGATCGCTACCACCATCTTGCTCGCTAATCCTGCCGCTAAGCAGCAGTGCTTGCACTGTTGTGTTCCGGCGTGGAGAGCAAGACAGCCGGTGTAATTACTGGCACAAGAGGTATTCCATCTTAGCCCTCAGGGTTGGCAACGCATCTGCACTCTCTTTGTTGTTGCTGGTGTCTATAGGCGGTGGTGATCACTTACCATCAGGTGACCCACTTGCTTGTTTGCCTTCCTATGTTGTATAAAAAAAAAAGTTACGCAGCGAGTTAACGCGTGTCGAGACGATTCGTGCTAGGTATACTGTTCGTAATAAACTGGAACAATATAAATGCGACATAATGCTTGTTGAAGCGACGGGAGATTTAAGAGCTGGGTCGTATTTTGCTCAGCGCATCGGCGTTGCGGTGCAGCGTGGTAATGCTGCCAGTCTGATGGTTACTCTTCCGCCTGGCGCTGATATGGAGGCATTATTTCATTTGTAATTAGTGTTTTTAAGGTTAACTGTTTTTAAAGTATGTTTTTTTGTAACTTTTTTAAATAAATGTATTAATCATATAAATCAGCGTTCAGCCCGATCAGCCCGAATCAGCCCAAGCTCTAAATCGGCGTTCTTCTCAAAAAGTGTGATGTGCATGAGCGCTAAAATATACAATACTCTGCCAGTAGAATTAAAACAGCTTCCACCTAGGTCTTTCAAAACGAGATTATTTAACTGGTTGACTAAAAAATGTTTTTATAGTGTATCAGACTTTTTATCCGGCTATTGAAATGACATGTTCCTATGTGAATTTTGTATTATTTTGTTAGTTTTCCTGTGTATCTATTTCTATCATGCTGCTAAAATTAAATGTGTGTAGGTATGGATTTCTATTGTTGACGTTTTATTGGAGAATTGTAGTAATTAATGATATTTAATCAATTATTTAAATTTTTGACATATTAATATTTGACATACTGTATGATTTGAATATTCTATGACATTAAAGTAAAGCTTATTATTACTATTGTATAATGAATTAGAATTAAGTCTCAATATTGTACGCCTTTTAGAGGCAGGTTATGTAGCACTAATGATATATTGACAAGCTAATGACATCTGTATGCACACATAACCATACAATAATATATTTGAATTTGAAAAAAAAAATGCTATGGAATTACAACACAAAAAAAAACCGGCCAAGTAGTCGGATTCGCGCACGAACGGTTCCGTACCATTATCTATAAAAACGGCAATAAAATCACGTTGGTTGTATGAGAGACCCCTTAAATATTTATTTTATTCTGTTTTTTTTTATTTGTTGTTATAGCGGCAACAGAAATACATCATCTGTGAAAATTTCAACTGTCTAACTATCACGGTTCATGAGATACAGCCTGGTGACAGACGCACAGCGGAGTCTTAGTAATTAGGTCCCGTTTTACCCTTTGGGTACGGAACCCTAAAAGTTTGGGGTAATGGTAGGATTCGAACCTGCAACCTCAACATTCCGTGCCGTGCGTTTGTCAGTGTCGCGGTCGTCACGTTACCCTCCGAATTTTTCAATGTTCTTCGTTTACGGTCATTGTATTATTGATTTTTCTTTGAGTGGTTATTAGTTACATAGTATTTAAAGGAGAATGGGCAAATTGTCCCAAGTGCTGTATACAGTTGTGCTATATCTTATTTGAAAGCTCTCTATAAGAGCTTAATTTTTTTATATGACAGCAAAACCGAGATGTTTGCAGGGAAAAAGCTACAGCCCATTTTATACCTCACTTTGTACTAGCAAGTTGTATGAAAAGTATCTGTAAAATCATGTTCGAGATATAGCCGAAAGATTTTAACAACGCATTACTGAGGCCACTAGAAGTAAAAAACGTAATGTGAGCATAGGTCTAATTAGCTGTTTTATTTTTCTCTATTTTCATACAAAACAATTATTAATTACAATTCTTAAGGAAAACCACAGTCTAACAGTGCTTTAGACGAGCTGGCAACGTACTACTTTAACTTTTGACACGTTAGGTCATAATGGTTATTTATTTTCGATCACGTTGATGACTTAAATGACAAAGGCTTATTTCAGTTTGACGTGACACATTTCGTTATGACTTTTTAGTCAACAGAATGGCAACGTCGCATAGGTACATTAGGGTGTGTTACACTTAAGTTTTAATGAAAAAATATATTTTTATTTTTGCGTCCCACGTCACCCCTGCAGACACCTGGTCTTCGAAACATGGCCTATGATGATCCTTACACCGAGTACTACACGTCCATACTACTGACTATTGTATACAAGGGTTGGGACAGCGCCCATACAAAAATGCCCATTCTCCTTTAATAATTTGAATATTTAACATTATTAAGCTCAAAAGAATCGAAAGAAATTTTGGTTACAATTTAGAACAAATTATCTTGCTACTCCTTACTCAGTAGTAGGTATACTTATTTATGGATAAACCTGAATTAATTAGTTACCTACTGTTTGTAATATTCACAAACGGTTAAATATTGAAAATTCGTTGTTAAAATTTTGCGATGCTCCGGATTTCGATCCGTCTATTAGCGGTTAAAAAAACCTGCTACCTACCCTTTTTTTTTAAAAAAATAGCTTATAGTCAGCTTGAAAAATAATTCAAGTAACGCTTTTGTAATATAGTCGCAGGCAAACATCTTGAGCATAAATAATTTGGAGGGGGTAAGGTTGCGCATATACATTTGTACTAGAAACGGCTACTGCGCAGTCAAGGTCAATGCTCGAGAAGTTTGCCGGGGACTATACAACCGAAGACACATAGAAGCCACCAGTAAAGACGGAACTGCGAGAAAGTGTCATTTTATGAAAGGGAGGCATATAGTATGTACTATGAAGTTGATGTATCCATCCCTTTCGAGCATAGACAATTTGTACTAGTGATAGTATACATCTGTTTTTCTTGATTTATTGCTTTGTTATTGCACCACCTGCTCTTGTCTGTTCTTTTCTACGTCTCTTTTACTAACGGTTGTCTGGAAGAGAGCGCTTTTAGCGATAAGACCGCCTATTGTGTGCCTTTTGTTATGTTTCTATATTGTACAGTTTTGTGTTTTGTACTGTTCAATAAATAATTATTGTATTGTATTGTATAGTACTATTTTAGACTGTGATACCGTTTTGTTTCAGAACGGTATAATAATCACCATCATCTTTATGATGTTCTTGTGCGGGATAACAACAACAATAGAGGACGCGCAGCTACGGGTCACCCACATACCTGGAGTGCTGAGTCTATGGAGTAAGTACCTTAGCGTTGCGCCAATATATCGAACTATCGATAGTATTGTTGATAGTCTCGTGACCTCGGAAAATAGTCACAATATCGATAGGCCTATCGATAGTATCGATAGTCATTAAAATGTAATACTAACAGGCATCAATACTATTGCTATTATCGATAGTATTGCTTTTCGATAATATTGATACTATCGATAGTATTGATAGTTTTAACAAAAACTGTCATGAATTAAATTAACAAAATTAATAAATAACCTTATGAAGTTGCCTCAATATTTGTATTTTTCAGTTCATTGCAGCTATTCAATCTATTCCTGGGGTGCAATTTTAGAACCTCACCAGGTGACTAAAGCTCACCGAAATGGCCGAATTTTCATGAAAACGGTCATTTTGGTGAGCTTTAGTTACTCGGTGAGATTCAAAATCACAATCCCGCCTTTTTGAAACTACTTATAAGAGTGTTATAAGATATGTGGTTATTACTCTGCTTATAGCCATTTGGATGGCCTTGGAGATGCCGTGTTTGATGTTATAAAAAGAATCACGATATTTACAATAATATTAAGTGAATTTAAATTATACTTACACTTCTTAGATCGAGAAATCAGTGTAGATTTAATTATTGATCATCCTATCCTAGGTACTTGATAAAATCAGAGCCGACTTTTTGCGACTCGTTCGTTTCAGTTCAAAAATGATACTAGGTATCATTACTAGTTATCAAAAATTGCACAATCTACATCTAAATCACTATATAAAGAGGTAAACTTTTGTTTGTTTGTATGTAGGGGTAATCTCTGAAACTACTTAACCGATTTCGAAAATTCTTTCATTAATAGAAAGCTACATTATCCCTGACGGACATATGCTATTAATTCTACGCGAACGAAGTCGCGGGCGTCCGCTAGTAGTAAATAAGGCGACTGAATAGACGCTAAAAATCAACCTATTATCAATAGATGCGTGGAGTTATATCAATCAGCTTCTAAATTGATACTTTTCTTGATTACTCTAGTGCATACGACTGAACTGCAAAAAAAATGTTTTTTTTTTTGTTTCCAGGTCTGTGTCACACAGTTATTCCTGTGCCAGCGTTATATCTGGCTATAATCTTGTCAAACTACACAGGACGTAAGCCTGTCCTTATTGCCCAATACATCCTCTCTTTATTAATCTTAATCCTCCATTCCCTTCCCCGACATGAAACGTTGCTGCTCTTGGCCTTCATTGTCCAGGGTATATTCAAAGGTGGAACTATAGCCATGACATTCATTCCTATCTGGGAGTACGGCTCCCTGAGGCGCAAGTTCACTTATGTGCTAGCTAACGTGCTAGTCTGGCAGACAGGAGAATTTATCACAAGGATGGTGTTATGTGGAGGTGATATGCGCGGGAAAGATTCTTTACTCATGCGAGTGTTCCCGATTGTATTAGGACTGCTGTGCTTAAAGGCAGCATGGAAAACGCCCGAGTCACCGTACTGGCTGGCTTCCAAAGGGAGGATCGAGGAGAGCAGGAGAGCTTTTGTCTGGCTGAGAGGAGAGCAAGGCGAGGAAGAACTCGAAGCTGTTCTACAAGCCCCTCGCGTCTCCGGTCCTCCTCAGATATTCAACCTCAGTCTCCTCATTACGATCTTCACAGTCTCTCTATACAAGATCGACGTTTGGCAAAAGTCCTATACAGTTCTCTATACGAATCCCATAAGCCATGAATTCAAAACTGCCATACTCTTATGCAGTTGGGTTGGGTTCGTCTGCATAATAGCTGCCATATTTAATAACGTGAAACGAAAAATTCAGGCTCTTGCTATCATTGGCCTACCTCTGGCCTTGTATTATGTCAACGATGTGGGGTTGCTATGGAAAACAATTCAACTAAAAGAAGACCCAAACCTAGTTTACACGTTTAACAGCGCTTGTAACTTATTCAGTAAAACAGGACCTTTACTGATGGGCTTGACTTTCCTCAGCACGGCAGTAGCACAGAAATATAGACCACGTTTGTATGCATTTATTTCAACTATTCTCTTGGAAATGTCGACTATGTTATTAATTAAGCTACAATTTTAAGTTATAGTGCAAGATTTTTCTTTGTTAGAATAGGCAAAATATTGGCTCTTCATAGCACTACAGGTGTTTAAAAAGTTCTAAACAGGACTAAAAGCTTGCTAGTCTTTCAAGTGAATAATTTGTGATATGTATTTATTTTAATTGTAAGTATATCTTTTGACAATGACAATGACAAAGTGATTTCTGTAAGAATCCTACTTAAATAAATGACATTTTATCTTATCTTAAAGTTTAAAGTGTTAAATTTGGAAGCAGAATTGTGTTTTAGTAGCTAAACGTCTTAATTTAAATGACAATTGAATGTACCAGAAAAAGACTAGTGCATACCTTAAACCTCTTTAACCTTGGAATCATATGCGTTGGCAATCTGGTGCTCATTTTGGTGTACATTAAGGTAGCTAACCTTAGTTTCTTTTAATAATTTAGAAGTTGTACAACTTTGATTCACACCAAAAGATTCCATTTTGACAACTTTATGTGTGCACGAAGACTGATGCTTTACCCATGCTTTAGTTATTTCAGTCCTTACAAAATACTATTATAGTAAGTGTGGTTTAGTTTAATCTACATTCATCTATACTAGTCTTCACTTCTACACTAATATAATAAAGTGGGAAACTTTGTTTTTTGTTTGTTTGTTTGTTTCTTTGTCTATGTGTCTCTGGTACAACTGAACTTACAGAAACTTAATCTGTCATAACTTGAAAAATTAACGTTGGTTTGCAGATAGTGTTGGCGACAGAACTCTATTTTTTTATATATTTCACTTTTTTCATTGTTTTTTTTTGTCTATTTATCTTTTGTTATGGTTCTTTACTTTTTATTGACATTTTCTATGGAAACAACGATTGCCAAATTAAATATGTAATTTAATTAAAAATTTTCGTTTACATCAGTTAAACAACTGATGTAAACGAAAATTTAAAATTGCTTAAAATAAAGAGAACAAAACTACAATATGCACAATTTACTAGTGTTTCATTTATTTATTCTGACAGTGACTGAAGTTCACAAAAATGGCCGAATTTCTATGAAAAACGGCCATGACGGTGAGCTTTAGTCACCCGGTGAGCTTCACAAATCGCACTCCTGGACTGTTTATGATGACCTGGTGTTCTGGTCTACCATACACGTCCAATTATGGAATGTAATGCTGAAAATTAGGTGAAAATGTTTGGACCACAGGCGGTGATGCCTATAATTACCGTATTAATTACGTAGATCTAGATATTAGTTGAATAGCTTGTAAACAGCTGGGTAATTTCGATAAGGTCTGTCATAAAATGGTAATGACTGATGTTTACTAGCCATAATGACGTAACGTGGGTTAAAATTATTTCAAAGTTTATTTGGCTCATTACGATAGCGGCAACCTGACTTTAATTGAGGTACTTTATGAGCCATCGCTTGGGGCGGTTTGTCGGTGTTTTGGCAAATATAGCGTCGTTTCAACTTCCGTTAACGTCTTGCCTTCAGTCTTAGGCACCAGAAAAAAAGCTAGGAACGCTAACCCCAACAAACTCATTTTGGTAAGGATTAAAAGGAGAACATGCCTTCCAAACTTACTCTCGGCAAAGAGCGCGACGAAAACAATAGCTCGTCTTATTAAGAAGAAACATATTCCTGAAACACACATTAATAACGAACGACGTTTAAAAGGGATACATTCTGCAAATTTTGACATCGAGAAATTCGTAGGCCCAAATATAATAACTAATTTGTAGCACGTCAAAAATACAGTAGGAGTCATCAATGGCAAGCGTATAATGCCAAATAAGTTTAAAGCACCAGATATATCGCCACCTGAAAGAAGGGCGTAAAAAAAGAATATCGTGAAACCGTACTGGAGTGTACCGGAAACTATTAAAGCTAATACAATAGATAGGCTTCCGTACTCATAGTAAAAGAAAGTACCTTTACGTAATACAAATATTAAAACACACTCCATAGCAACCAGATAATGATAATATTCACCGTTTAATGGCAACCAAAAAGTAGTCAAAACGCTGCACCAAAATGTAGAGAACAGTACTATTGTGATAAGTAGTGGAAGAAAGAACAGTTTGAAAGAATCCAAGCGATCTCGAGATTCTAAAGGAGCTTTTAATTCCATTTCAGCCGCTGCACTATCGCACCTCAATACTAAAAAAGAATTCAAGCTCTGAGCTTCTCTACCTTTCAACGCCAACCAATAAGGGGATTCTGGCCATTGCAACAAAGATCCTACACAAACAATTGCGACAAAAATTTCAAAATATTGCACATAATGTGCTATGTCTACCTTGTCCAAATGCACATAGACGAGATTTACTATTATACATCCAATCCTATACACAGTTACATTTGCTATAGAAAATACGAGTCTATATTTTGGTTCGCAGTATTCTGCTATAAAGATATAAAAGAGTATTATTTGTCCTCCTGACGACATAGCTGCCGCTATGTGTACTAGCTGCAGGCACAGTTTTGTTTCTGGTATGCTCAGGGATGACGCCGTCATTGTTAGCAAGATGATAACCCCGAAGGCTGCTTTCCGTCCCACGAATTCAGCGATGACGGTCAAAAGGATTACGCCTACGAACGGGACAGTGTCTTGACATAGGTCTGTAAAATAAATATTCAGATGTTAATGACATTTAAACTCGTGCACGGTTACTGCTGATATATTGCTATCTTTCACAAAAGATTCATAACCTTTATGACCGAGCTTTAATATTTACAGGCAGATATCTTTATGCTGGAACAAATTAACATGCATACAAATCATTAGAGCTTAATCATACGTTTAATACTCACTCCGCCATTCAACTAATTCTTTCGCCACGTTCTGAGCTTCTTCAGCATCAGCGATCCTCGGCACTTGATACACTCTTCTTGTTTCAATCAGACCCGTGCAAAGCGAAATCGCCACTATCGTCAACGATATATGTAACTGGAATAAATTACGCAGACAAGAAAAACATCAAAAACTTAAAGAGGCCACTAGGAATGCCGATCTCGATCATTAGCATAATCCGCTGAGCTGTTCTTGGAAAAGTAACAAATACCCTGCACTTTTGCCTGCCACTGCCCTAGTCTCCACTCTCCACACGAATCTAATGTCAAGAGAGTAAGATCTTGTGTAGGTTATAATATATTTGATGAGATCAAAATACCTGTTTTAACAATGGTGTCATTGATTGTTTTTCTTCCATTTCCAATTCTCCTGACGTACCAGGACAAGAACTATCGCCTTACAGTAAACCAGAGCCAAATAACGTTGCTTTCGTGATGGTGTGATCCTGCTCGTAAGTAAGGTCTTCAGCTCTTATTCAGTTGTTGTGTAGACAATGAAATGACTTGCTGCCTTTACAATAGCTCGTTCTGCAGGGTCGAAGACGTGCCGCTAAAGCTGTTAGCTTTAAGCGAATATGGCTGCGGTTATTGGCTACGTTCAGGCGGACCACATACTTTTGTTGTACCGATGTTGTAAAAAGGTTCTCGAATGGGTCGTAACTGAATGTTTCTATACCGAGTATCAAATCCTTTCTATCACAGAGATGGTAAGTACTGTACTGTTTATATACCAATACCATGAGATCATAAAATATCATAATTAGCCTCGTCACATTTAATAAGACAATTATCAATTAAGTAGCTAATGGCATTTTTTGTTTATTAAAGAAGGATGGCATAAAGTAGCTTTCGTTTATTTTTAATCCGACTTCAACAAATGAGGAGGTTCTCAATTCGGCGGTTTTTTTTGTGTATGTTACGCGATATCTGCGCCAATTGTGAACTGATTTCGATGATTCTTTTTTTAATCGAATTGTTTAAACTGTAGGTTGTTGGTCTCATTGAAATTTGGATTTCGAATCAATCTACGGGTGGGAAAGTAAGGGTCGAATTGCCGACAATATAAAAATACATAAATAATCAAAAGCATATGTATGAAGTCAGTTTTAAATTTGAAAATTATTATAATAGGATGTTCTTTTTAGGAATTTTCACTCAGTCTCCTGCCAGAATTAAACAGATTCACTAAATACATATGAATTCCCAGCTTCACATAGCATTAGCTCGCTAAGGGTTCAATTGGCCTTTTGCAAATTGCTACAAGGTGTTGACCGGCGCTGGCGCATTGAGAAGGTAGAAGAGCAAAATGGTGCTTTATGGTCTATATCCATAAGCATAACCAGAACACTGTCTGGTTGCCTAAACACGTTCATGCTGTCCCATACTCGGAAGCAAGGACAAAAAAAGACGTACCTAAGAAGAATTACTGAAGGATTATGGTATGAAATGTATTGTCTTTGAATTCATACATTCGCACAACATTTTATACTTCACATGTTAATTATTACTGTATTCTGATAAGGTTCGAATGTGAGTACATTAAGTGCTTCAGTGTTTCTAATGTATTTTTGATATTTTCAATTCCTTATTATTATTATTTCTGTAATTTTAATTTATAATTGCACGTCATTCGCTAATAAAGCATGTGAGACTATTTTAATTTTGACATCACTTATTGTACACCATGTTTTTATGCAAATAAATATTTCTGATTTGTGTATTTCTTAAATTTTAATACACTTATAATAGGAAGAACATCCGTGAGTGATCCGTATACGTCAGAGTATTTTCTCACTCTGTTTTGTCTCAATAGAAATGAAATATGACATTTATTTGAACACAAAAGTTTAGTATAGGAATAGTCGGACTGCGGAATGGTGTTAAGGTCCAATTGTCTTGAATAAAATTTCCTATTCAAACAACAATTGCCAAGTTGAAATTTTATTTCATTACAAATTCTTTATAAGAGGTGCTTGTTGCTTAGAATAAAGTGCAAAAAATAGAATTTGCTCTAGCGTAAAGGGTTTAATTAATTTATTTTAAGACTTAAGTTAAAACCAGCCTACGCAAGAGCGACGATAAAACTGATGTTTCAATTTTGACAACAATTTCTTGGTACTAGATGACAATTTTACGGTTGAAACTTTGCTTTGTCCCCGACGACGCGGGTACGCGGCAGTTCTACCACCCTTTTAAGCGCAATGGCTGAAACAGCCGACAGCCCGATAATGTCCCATGCGACACAGGAAAAGTGTAAATATTTACATTGACATAACATTTTTATTGTAATCCTACTTCCTATTATTATTATAGATGCGAAAGTAATGATATTTGGATGTCTAGATGTTTTTTGCTCAATCACGCATTTATGGCTGGACGGATTTAGATGTTGTCAGACATATATAATAGAAAATGTCCTGAATTGAAACATAGAATCACGCGGCCAAAGACGCAGGTAAAAGCTCGTTGCTGTCGTTACTAATACAGTGTTAAGATCATTGTTACACATTTATGGAGAATATCTAAGACATTTTTTTACAAGTGCACAAACTTACATAAGTAAATTAAAACTTCGTCCACATTTAACCTTCAAGGGACATAAAAAATTGTGAGAAATAATTTGATTTCGCACTTTTAATGTATGTTTTTACGGTCATTACTTTCTCGGTTTTTCAGGATTTACCCTAACACCCGAACCTAATATTGTTCGCGTTTCGGCAAATATAGTGTCTTTTCAATTTCCGTTAACGTCTTCCCTTCAGTCCTCGGCACCAGGAAACCAGCTAAGAACACTAGACCAAACAACATCATTTTGGTAAGTACTAAAAACAGTACAACAATACCAAACTTTTCCTTGATAATGATCGCAATGAAATCATAAGTTATTTTTATTAAAAAGAAACATACACCAAAAATGCACATTAATAACGAACGACGTTTAAGAGGAATACATTCTGCAAATTTTGACATAGAGAATGTCGCAGGTCCTATAATAACCAACTTATAGCAAGTCCAAAACACGGAACGATTCATCAATTGCGAGAGCATTAAGCTTAACTGCAAACCACCAGACATCTTGCCACCTGAGAAAATAACGTAAAAAAAGAACATCAAGAATGCATATTGGAGTGTAGCAAAGAATGTTAAAGGTAATACAATAACTATAGTTCCAAATTCATAGAAAAACATAATACCTTTACATAGTATGAATATTATAACACACTCCATAACAAATTGATAGTAATAATAGTCCTTGTTAGACAGCAACCAATACGCAATATGTTCCTTTTGAAACAAAACGCTGCACCAAAACATAGAAGACAGTACTGTTGTGATAAAGAGTGGAAGAAAGAATAGCTTACAAGAATCAGGGCGATCTCGAGATTCTAAAGAACCTTTCAATTCCATTTCAGCCACTGAACTATCACACCTTAGTAATAAAAACGAATTCAAGCTTTCATCTTGTCTGCCTTTCAACGCCAACCAATAAGGGGATTCTGGCCATTGTAACAAAGATCCTAGACAAACCATCGCTACAAAAAACTCAAAATATTGCCCATAATGTACTATGTCTACCTTGGCCAAATACTCAAACGCGAAATTTTCTATTATACATCCAATCCTATTCACAGTTGCATTTGCTATAGAAAATACGAGTCTATGTTTGGGTTCACAGTATTCTGCTATACAGATATAAAGGAGTATTATTTGTCCTCCCGACGACATAGCTGACGCTATATATACTAGCTTCAGGCATAGTTTTGTTCCCGGTATGCTCAGGGATGACGCCGTCATTGTTAGCAAGATGATAACCCCGAAAGCTGCTTTCCGTCCCACGAATTCAGCGATGACGGTCAAAAGTATTACACCTACAAACGGGACGGTGTCTTGACATGTTTCTGTAAAATAAACAGTCAGATGTTAAAGACATTAATACTTGAAAAGTTATCGTCAAAATATCTTTATTCAGATTAGGCTTAGGAAGCACTTATGGAAGTCAGAAACATTACCACCGGTTCGGAAAAACCTCTGACGAGAACATACCGACAAGAATTAACTTAGATTATACGTAGTTTGAGCTTAGACATACTTATGGAAAGCTGCAAGAACCTATGTCAAAAAATTCAATACGCTATTATGCACCGTTCACATGATCCGATAAAAACGAAACCTATTATCACTTACTTATCTGTCAAGGGAGTTTTAAGCAATTATGATTTGGCCTTAGACAAACAATTAATAAAAAAGTCAACATACGTATATGTATATCCGAAAATAACTACCTTCGTTAGGGTTAATGCATGGGAAATTAAACAAACCAATATTTTTTTAAATACTCACTCCTCCACTCAACTAATTCCTTTGAGACGTTCAGTGCTTCTTTGGCATCTGCCATTTTCGGCATTTGGTTTAGTCCCCTTGCTTCAATTAGACCCGCACAAAGCGAAATCGCCATTATAGTCGCCGATATATGTAACTGAAATACATTGCGCTCAATTTTTTACCAATAAATTTTAAAAATGACAAAAAATATAAAATTGCAAAATCCGTTAAGCTGTTTCTAGAAGATGACAATTCTATAAGACTAGTTGCTTTATTACATATCAGCCAAGTGCCATACTATAGTCGAATAACTTAAAAGGTCTCCAGACGAATCTATTGGCCAGCTCATGTTGATTATTTATGATGACATCTACATACCTGCTTTAAGAATTGTCGTGTCGGTTTTTTGTCCTCCATTTTAAATCCCTCTGATATATCAGGACAAGGAATATCGCCCACCGTACATAAAACCATAGTCGAATAAGTACGGTTTCCTGAGCTCATTTACTTGTTGCGTAGGCAGTAAAATGATTAGCTGCTTTTGCAATAGCTCGTTCCTCAGGGTCCGCGACGTGCCAGTGTTATTTCAGTTGTTAGAAGTGGATATAGCCGCGGTAGTTGCCTACGTTCAGGCAAGCCACATAATTGTTTCCGTCGATGTGGTTTAAAAATCCCCGAATTAGCCAAAAGTGATTGGTTCTGTACCAAGTGTTGAAGGTCGGGCTCGGAAATAAAAAACACTTGTGAACTAATAAGAAAATATATAAAAGCGAGCGGTAAGGACAACAGAAAGAAGACGTACGACTGACAAAGGCAAAACAATTTTTAAAAGAGCTGTGACAACTTAGGCTGTTCCAAAGAGGTCGTATAAGCCTGCCGTTAACACCAAGTATTGAATCCGCTAGGGATGCGCGACCTTTCTATCACAGATATGGTAGCTACTGTACTGCTGATCTATGAGAACATTAAAAGCCTCGTAATATTTGAAAGTACAATTACTAATTAGCTAATGAAATTTCTGTTAATCGAATTAGGATGGCATGTCCCTTTCGTTTATTTTAACAAGGTACTCTCAGGTTTTTCAAATTGCTTATGACATTCTTAAACAGATATAGTATCCTTAATGTTTTTGTGATCACCTAAGGTGATCACTTACTACTAATACTAGTGACCCGACCCGACTTCGCACGAGTAAAATAAGGATAAATAAATAAAAAATCTCTAAATGCCAGTGAAAACCATATCAAAATCCGTTGAGTGGTATAAAAGGAGTAGGCGGCCGAAGATGCGAGAACAGACAGGAACGGATAGCGATTTCATTTTAAGAAGAACAGAGACATGAATGGTCAAAATAGTGCTTATTTTGATGTACATTAAGTTAGCATACTGAATAACCTATTCCCTAACCTATAACCTGTCTCTTTGCAATTTAGAGGGTAACGAGTACCAAAAAAGTCAATTTTGACAGTTTCATGCGTGTACGCTTAACGTAGACTGAGACCTTATCCATGCTTATAGTAAACTGAAAGTATTAAAACTACATTTGTCAAGTTAAAAATTTATTTCATTTTAAATTCTTCTTCACAAGAGGTGCTTTATTGTTTAAAACTTGCTAAAGTGAAAAGTGTATAGTAATGTTTATTTACTCTAAGATAAAACTAGCTTAATAAGAACGACTATTCATAAAAGTGCCGTTTTAGTCCTGATAACAATTTCTTACGTTGAGGTGCTTTGCCGTGCTGGAAGGAAACGCCAATTAATGCAGACCATCAAAAGACGAAAAGTTGCCTATTTAGGTCACGTTCTTAGGCACCTCAGATATGAGCTCCTGCAACTTATAATAATGGGCAAAGTGGCGGCAAAAGAGCGGTGGGCCGGAAGAAGAAAACGTGGTTGCGCAATATTCGGTAATGGACCGAGATCTCAAGTGTCGCCGAGCTTTTCAACCTCGCGAAAGACCGGAGGAAATACGCAGAGCCGACTGCCAATCTTACAAAAAATACAAAAATAAAACAAATGTATAATACATTTGTTTTATTTTTGTATTTTTTTTTAACTTCTTGTTTATAATTTTCGGTTAAAAGGGTTTAATGCGGCGCATTCTTCTCAGCAGTTGTCAAAATCCAAAGGTTTGGCAGAGTCTGTTGCGTTAATTGGAACGATTTCATTTTAGTCTTTTTATTTTTATTTTGTAGTAAATATACTGTTCTGAAAACGTTCAAAACTGTCTTGACATTAAAATACATCCATTGTACCCATCATTGTACTTTGTGGTTTACGTTTGCGCCTTGTCGCGTTTAGGGATGTATTTGTACCTACGTCACGTCATGCAACATTGAAATATGTGTTAATACGATAAAGTACTAAAAGTGCAATAAGTGCTTAATTATTTTTTAAGAATTGTCACTTCGTGCCAAGAATCAAGTTCAGCAGTAGGCGCTAAGTTTAATTTACATCAAGAATATTAAAAAAATCAAAACATGAAAACCTAGTTCTAAGGCATTATGACGACATACCAAAAAATAATTACTATAGGTTAAGGTTTAGAGGGTGGAAAACGTTATCTTCGTTTGTATGGTGAGTTCTTTTTAAGGCTGGGTACACACTCCTCATTATCTTCGGCGATCATGTTATGGTCGCAGGTGTTGATGCGCTTAATTTAATAACCTTATTGATTACATAGATCTTATTATTAGTCAAATAGCCCATAACCTGCTGGCTAATTACGATAATGCCTGTCATAAAATAGGTTATTACTGGTGTTAACTAGTCATAATGTTTGCTTAAATTATTTTAAAGTTTATTTAGCGTATATAATGGCGGTTTATCTACACATATATCATAAATGCTCTATAATGCGTTCAAAAACCGTAGGCAATGACCAGCATTATAACAACCAATATTATTACGAGAATTTTTCTAATTTGTTTCTATATTTGTTCAAATTCATTTTTTATTACATTATTTTAATGTGTACAGTCTAAAGATATTTAATAGGTACCTAGCACTAGTAGCTAGTAGCAATGCAGGTCATTGCCCGATGGCTTCTGAACCCATCATAGAGTACTTATGATATGTGTGTAGATAAAGTAATGTATGCAACTGTACATAATCAGGTCTTAAAACACTCGTGTGATCTTATTATGAAACTCGCTGACGCTCGTTTCATAAAACCACACTCCTGTTGTAAGACCCCTCATTATGCAACAGTTGCATAAAATACTATTATGTGACACTGTCTTTATTAAGGTAATTTTATGCGTCATCTCTAAGGGCGGTTGCTTTATTCCAACTTTTAACCCCTTAACGCAAAAAGAGGGTGTTATAAGTTTCACGTGTGTATCTGTCTGTATGCAAGTTATAATTCTGCGGCATTGTGACTCACAGACCGATGGGTGAACTTTGATTTGTATTTTTTTTTATTAGAAGGTTCCGGGCGGTTCTTAGCTATGATTAATAAAAAGATCTCTTTACCTAGTCGATGAAGGGATCTCACCTACTTTCACTGATTTGGCTGAATTGAAATTTGCTATATTGTTCCTTTAGTGTTATGTTGATGACATGATAACCTTGACTGGATGCTGCGGCGTCACCTAAAGTCCGTAGAATACCTAAGCTCTTAACAACTTATAGAAATGTTTGGGTTCATTGAAACGTTGAATTTGTTAAAGATGGGAGTTTTTGTAGGAGATTGCCGTGTCACTCAATACACAATATTAGTGCATGATAAGTTTGACTAAAAAACTATCTTAGTACATATTTTTCGTTGATGATACTTTCTAATTGCATTGCCATCAAAATTACATATACGTACCAAATTCCAAGTCAATTAGCCCAAACAAGTTGTTAAAAAAATCACTGGCAATAATTCCCCTAGAGTAAAAACTCACAAACTTGCTAAATTATATCTTCGCCCACATTTAATCAGGCTACAAAAAGACAGAAAAGGTTGACAGTTTGGACAGAGAAGCTGCATTTCGGCATTCCGTACCGTTTGCTCTTACCAATTGAGCTACGCTGCTCTGTTTTAACGGTATCTTGGTATTTAAAGGTTTACCCTAATACCAAAACCCCATTTTGTTCTCGTTTCGGTAAGTATAGTGTCTTTTCAACTTCCGTCAACGTCTTGCCTTCAGTCCTTGGCACCAGATAACCAGCTAGGAATACCAACCCCAACAACATCATTTTGGTAAGCACTAAAAGCAGAACAATGTTTCCAAAATTATTCTTGACAATAACCGCAATGTAACTATAAGTTATCTTTATAAAGAAGAAACATATACCAGAAAAACACATTTGGAACGAACGGCGTTTAAGAGGAATGCACTCTGCAAATTTTGACATCGAGAATGTCGTAGGTCCTATTATAACCAACTTATAGCACGTCCAAAATATGGATGGATTCATCAAATCGAAATGCAGTACGCCTAACTCAACAGCACCAGTCACCTTGCCACCTGAGCGAACAATATAAAAAAAGCATAAAGTTAAAGCATATTGGAAAGTACCCGAAAATATTAAAGCTAATATAATGACTATAGTTCCATATTCATAGAAACACAAAGTACCTTTACGTAGCACGAATATTATAACACACTCCATACCAATTTGATAGTGATAATAGCTGTCGCTAGAAGGCACCCAATGAGTCATATGTTCGTTTTGAAACAAAACTGTCCGGGACGGGCGTCGGACAGGGAGGTCGACTTCGACGGCTCGGCTCGTTCGAATTAAAACAATGGACTGTATTTGGTGTTCTTCTTTTATTGATTCCTTTTCCTGGTTCTTGTTCTAGGCTGGTTCGCTGGATCCGCTGCTCTGACACCGCTGACCTCGATTGCTGGCCTGGCCCGTTTATATTCCCATTTTACTGGGCTGGCCTAGCGGGTGTAGCGCCGCGGATCGAGCGTCCCGGCCAATCAGAGGCCGACTTTTTCGTTCGGTTTTCGGTCAAGTGTGATCCGTCGGGGCCTCTGATTGGCCTAAAATCCAAAAATGTAGCCGCTCCCATTGGTCGGTTCGGGGTGGGTTTCCGACTAAATTGTTGGATCTTTTCTTTATCATTTTCGCATATTTTGCTTTATTTAGCAAGATCTAGAGGGCGAGCCGGGTTCATTCTTAGTGGAATAGCCACGCTATTCGTTCTGGCTGTTTAAGCTGCGCCTCTTTACATTCATTCTTATTCCTAAAACGTGATTATGCTAATTTTTATGTACATTTTCCAATAAGAATCTAATTTTTTACATCTAAATCGCCTCTGCGATCTGTTTTCCGAGGACCGCGGGTAATAATTTACAAGGTTCGGATCGTCCCGCGGTCCTCCTTCGTATATGGCCCTCATTGGCCTCATATAATTAGGATTTAAGGATTTATTTATTAATTTTCAACTTAATCTAAGTACAATCAATGTTATCCCTAAGTCAGTCGGCTTAGGTCTTGCTGTCCGTTACACTCTCCCCCCGGCCGACATCCGCAGGGGAGGCCTCTTCCTTGCCTCGTAGGACAGCAAGCCTGGTCGTCGGGCGCCGAAAAACTCCTCCTTTCGTTCTGACATCTGCGCTCCGCACGCCGCCATCCGTATAAGTTCCAATGTAAGTTCCGTCGGGATCTTTCGACATTTGTTGATGAATTGTAGCACCCGTGCGGTCGTCCGGATGAGCCGTTCGTAACTGGAAAATCGCTCCATCTTTGGAAGGTGCGCGAAGCCATCCCTCTCTTCAGCACTCTTCACATGCCCGCACGTTTCCATCTCCTCCGGTTCTTCACCGGGCGGCTCCTGCGGCCACTGCTCCTCGCCTAATTGTAGGAAGGCCGGCCCGGTGAACCATCTGTCTGCCTCGTTCACTCTCCTGGCTCCGTCGGCGCGCGTAGCGTCGTCGGCGGGATTCTCTTTCGTCGGCACCCATCTCCACTGGTGCGGTTCCGTCAGTTCGCTGATTTCGCCCAGCCTATGCGCTACGAAAGGCGTGTATCGTCTCGCATCGTTCCTTATCCAGTGGAGGACGGTCCTGGCGTCGGTCCAAAACACGGTTTCCCCGATGTTTATTCTGTGTTCCTTCTTGATGCTGTCCGCCATCCGGGCTCCGATGACGGCAGCTTGTAACTCCAGTCGCGGAATGCTCTGCGTCTTGAGAGGTGCAACCCTTGCCTTCCCGGCCACGAGCGCTGTGGACACCGCTCCGTCCGAGTGCGTAGAGCGTAGGTAGGCTGCTACGGCGTATGCGCTGGAGCTGCCGTCTACGAATATGTGTAGACTGCGAGCCGCTCCCCCCGTATCGTAGCTCCGGGGCAGGCGTAGAGCCGCTACGGCGCGTAGACCCTGTGTCCATTTCTCGAATTCCACGCCGTCCTCTTCGTCTAGCGGTGCATCCCAGCGTACTTGTTTTCGCCACGTATTCTGTAGGATTATCTTCGCTGTGATCGTGTATGGTGATAGCAATCCTAGCGGGTCGTATATGGACATCACGGCGCTGAGTGCCTCCCTTTTCGTTGGTGCGCGCAGTCTCTCGCGTACTTCTCGCGGCACCCGGTTCATGGCTGTGTTGAAGCCGAGTGCGTCCATCTCTGGGCTCCACATCAAGCCCAGTATCTTCGGTCCGTCGTCTGGGCCCAGCGGCGCGGATCCGTCCACGCGTAGCGCCGGCTCAATACGTTCCTTGAGGCGCTCGCTGTTGGTTGCCCAGCTTCGTAGATGGAAGCCAGCTCTTCGGTGCACTGTCGCTACCGCCGTAGCTA
Organism: Ditula angustiorana; assembly: GCA_963691745.1. Classification (NCBI taxonomy): domain Eukaryota; kingdom Metazoa; phylum Arthropoda; class Insecta; order Lepidoptera; family Tortricidae; genus Ditula; species Ditula angustiorana. The sequence goes on from OY829495.1 coordinate 7,869,682, forward strand.
CTCGAACGGTCTCCTCTTCGGTCGCGTAGCTGTCCACGTAATCGTCCATGTAGTGGTTCTTCGTGATGGGATCAAGCGCCTCCGGGTACTCGTTCGCATTGCGGTGCGCGTTGTGGTTCCGCACGCTGTGGGCCAGGAAAGGCGAACTTGACGCTCCGAAGATCATCGAGTTCATTTTGTAGAGTCTCGGTGGCCCCGCCTCCTCCGGCTTCCTCCACAGGAACATTTGTGAGGGTCGATCGGCGGGCCGTATTCTGATTCTCAGGAACATCTCCTGGATATCCGCCGTCACTGCATACTGGCCCTCCCGGAAGCGGTAGAGGATGCCCGGAAGCGACTGAAGTAAGTCCGGGCCCTCCAAGAGAAAATCGTTCAGGCATTTTCCCTGGCTCTTGCTGGCGGCGTCAAACACAAGCCGAATCTTGCCCGGCTTATTGATGTTCCTCACAGCAAAATGCGGCAAGACCCAGGCTCGCGGGTTCGATACTTCTTCGCCCTGGATCGGTTCAGCGTAACCCTTATCAATCAGGTTTTCTACCTGCGCCCCATACTCGCGGGCGTAGACGGCATCCTTCATTTTTCGTTCTACGCCTCGTAGGCGTTGTAGCGCCGTCGCGTAGCTCGCAGGTACTACGGCGGCGTCGCTCCTCCACGGCAGCCCCACCTCGTAGTGGTCTCCGCGGAACTCGACGGTGTCGTTGAAGATCTGCTGGGCTCGTTCGTCCGCCGGCCGTTGCTTCGTAGCCAGCGATACCCCCAGCGCGTCGATCTCGAAGTGTCGTTTCACCAGCTTCTCGATGTCGTCGTCACGCACGTTGTATGCATAATGCGTGACCTCGTCTTGATCGTTCCGTGTCAAGGCTCTGGGTACTGTCCCGAAGATCACCCAGCCTAGTTCGGTTTTGACTGCCGCCGGTTCTGACCGCTTGCCCGTTTTCGCTTCCTGGGCGAGCATAAGTGGCCAGTTGTCCGTCCCGATCAGCAGTCGCGGCGTAGCAGCGTCGTAGCACGCCTCCTTCAGGTCGCGCAGGTGCTTATACTTCGTAACGCTTTGCCCCAGCTGTTGAGTGTGCAGCCGGAGATCCTCGACTGTTCGAGCGGCGATTGTATGGGCTCCGCCTTGTCCTTGGACGACTATGTTCACGCGCCGACTGTTCGGTTGCTCCTTGACGGCGCTGATTCCGCGGACTTGCATAGGCGCGTTGGGGCCCACGGCTCCAATCGTCCGGGCGAGGTCCTCGTCGATCATCGTCACCGTAGATCCATCGTCCAGTAACGCGTAGGTATCCACGTGACCGTTCGGTCCCTTCACCCTTATTGGGCACATCTTCAGCCATACTCGGTCACTGGTCTTGCTGGTTCGAGCAGTAGTGACGTACTCCTTTTCCGCGGCTGGCGCGGGTTCAGGTGAGGGCGGCGTAGCTGGGCGCGGCGCTTGGATCGGCGCCGTCCCTTGAGGCGGTTCCCGCCCCGGGTGGGACTGCAGCGTTGTAGCCGCACGGTTCGCGTGCAGCAGCGGGTGATGCGGGTGGCGGCAATCGTCGATCCCGCACAGTCGGGCGCGGCAGTTCTCGCGCCGGTGCTGCTTGTTCATGCACTTGAAGCAGACCCTGTTCTGTTTGGCCCACTCCCAGCGTCGGTCCACGTTCATTTGGCGCATTCTCCCACACTTAGGGACGTCATGGTCGCCCCCGCAGCATAGGCATTGTCCTTTGTGTTCGGCGTTCGTAGCGGCGGCGTAGACAGGCCGCGGCGTTCCCCATTTCGTGGGGGCTCGGGGCTTCAGGCTTTCCCTCTTGACCGGCGACGGGGTTCCCAATGACGTCATCGCCGCTCCGCCTGAAGCGAAAGTGTAGCGCAGGGCTCGATCCGCCTCGCGCATCATGAATTTCGAGAGCACGCAGATCTCTGGTTCGACAGCGGCGGTTTGTTCCGATGCGTAGTCGCAGAAACGAGAGCGTAGATGCGGGCTCATCTTGTCCAGTGCTTCTCGGGCCAGCAACGGGTTGTACAGATATCCCCGATGATCCACCGTAGAAAGCACGCAGACTATGTTCTGTAGCTTGACTGCGAACGCGTTCAATTCAGCAGCCGATGTTCCCAGGCGCGGCAGCTTCTTGAGATCATCCAGCGCCTTGTCCACGATGACCTCAGGTCGCCCGTAGCACTGACGCAGCGTCCGCATAATCTGGTCCGGATCCGCAGCAGTGTGCAACAGGGCCGCGACGGATTCTCGGGCGACGCCTCGTAGACAGGTTCGTAGACGTGCTACGTTCTCCGTAGGTGAGAAGTTGTAGGCCTTCGTAGAGTCCTTGTAAGCCGCCTGGAACGGTAGCCATTCACCCGCAGCTCCGCTGAACGTTGGTAGCTCGTACACCTGCCTCGGCGGCGGCCGCAGTCGCGTCATTCGTTCCAATGTTTCCGCTAATTTTTCAATCCCGCGGTATCCGGTTGCGCTGCGGTCGCGGGTGGGCGTCGTCGGCGAACGGGCCCTGCCCTTGCGTTCAGTTTGCGGGAGTTCATCCTTCCGCTTCGCGTCGGCTTGAGGTTCCGGTTTGTCTTGAGCGCCGCGACGTCTGTTCTCGGCGGCGTCGTCAGGGCACTTCTGGAACCAATCGCTGATGCGTCTGTCTTGCTCTAGCTTGTGATGCGGTGCAATAATGCTCCCAGCCTGAGAGCCTTCTGCTTCAATTGTTTCAATCTGCCTGGCCAGCTTGTTCTTCACCAGCGCCTTTGAAAGCTCCAATTCTTGTTTCTGGATTTTCAGCAGCTCCTCCTCCGCCTCTCGTTCCGCGAGACGGATCCTAGAGATGGTGTTGTTCGAACACCTCGATAGGGCCGGTGATCTTCTCTGGTCAGCATACACTGCAGGCTGAATGGTGCGCACGTCGACTTCAAAGGCCACGGACGCTCTTACTGGCCGCTCCTGTTCCATAAGCGCGGCCCAATCAGAGCGCTCGGTTGCCGGTTCCTCCTGCGTGATCGCGTCGATGTGCTCCGTAGGTTCGCCGAGGCCGTGCCCAAAGGGCGGGGGGGGCACTCCGTCTGCCCGCATAATCGGCGGGAAGTACACGTCGCGACGCGGCGCGCCGGTGCCGCGGTCGATCTCGCGGGGCGCGGCTCTAGTCACCGCCCGCGTCGGCGCGATTGCGGGTGAGACGAGATCGCGATTGACGATACGGTCGAGTTGCCTCTGCCACTGATCGTCAGCCCGCTCCTCTGGGTCCATGCCGGCATGGGTTACCCGGGCGGGGTTCGGTTCGGCAGCGCTCGGGCGCGCTATGTTCGCGGTCCGTTCGGCGGCGGCGGCTCGGTCGGCGGCGGTGACTTGCTGGTTCGGGTTCGCAGGCCGTTGCTCCTCCTCCCGGTCGCCGTGGGAACGTGTGATGACCATGATGACGTAGTCCACTTGATCCGGATCAGCGGCGTCCGGATGATCCGGTTCGAAGGACCAAGACTCTGTCCGGGACGGGCGTCGGACAGGGAGGTCGACTTCGACGGCTCGGCTCGTTCGAATTAAAACAATGGACTGTATTTGGTGTTCTTCTTTTATTGATTCCTTTTCCTGGTTCTTGTTCTAGGCTGGTTCGCTGGATCCGCTGCTCTGACACCGCTGACCTCGATTGCTGGCCTGGCCCGTTTATATTCCCATTTTACTGGGCTGGCCTAGCGGGTGTAGCGCCGCGGATCGAGCGTCCCGGCCAATCAGAGGCCGACTTTTTCGTTCGGTTTTCGGTCAAGTGTGATCCGTCGGGGCCTCTGATTGGCCTAAAATCCAAAAATGTAGCCGCTCCCATTGGTCGGTTCGGGGTGGGTTTCCGACTAAATTGTTGGATCTTTTCTTTATCATTTTCGCATATTTTGCTTTATTTAGCAAGATCTAGAGGGCGAGCCGGGTTCATTCTTAGTGGAATAGCCACGCTATTCGTTCTGGCTGTTTAAGCTGCGCCTCTTTACATTCATTCTTATTCCTAAAACGTGATTATGCTAATTTTTATGTACATTTTCCAATAAGAATCTAATTTTTTACATCTAAATCGCCTCTGCGATCTGTTTTCCGAGGACCGCGGGTAATAATTTACAAGGTTCGGATCGTCCCGCGGTCCTCCTTCGTATATGGCCCTCATTGGCCTCATATAATTAGGATTTAAGGATTTATTTATTAATTTTCAACTTAATCTAAGTACAATCAATGTTATCCCTAAGTCAGTCGGCTTAGGTCTTGCTGTCCGTTACAAAAACGCTGCACCAATATGTAGAAAACAGTAATATTGTGATAAGTACGGGAAGAAAGATCAGTTTGACAGAATCAGGGCGATCTCGAGATTCTAATGTCCCTTTCAATTCCATTTCAGCCACTGCACTATCGCACCTCAATAATATAAACGAGTTCAAGCTCTGATCTCGTCTGCCTTTCAACGCCAACCAATATGGGGATTCCGGCCATTGTAACAAAGATCCCACACAAACCATCGCAACAAAAATCTCAAAATATTGCACATAGTGTGCTATGTCGACCTTGTTCAAATACGCATACGCGACCTTTTCTATTATACATCCAATCCTATTTACAGTTACATTTGCTATAGAAAATAAGAGTCTATGTTTTGGTTCGCAGTATTCTGCTATACAGATATAAAGGAGTATCATTTGTCCTCCTGATGACATAGCTGACGCTATATGTACTAGTTTCAGGCACGGTTTTGTTCCTGGTATGCTCAGGGATGTCGCCGTCATTGTTAGTAAGATGATAACCCCGAAAGCTGCTTTCCGACCCACGAATTCAGCTATGATGGTCAGAAGTAAAACACCAACAAACGGGACGGTATCTTGACATGTTTCTGCAAAATATATATTCAGATGTTAAAGAGATTGGAACTAGAAAAGTGCAGTTCTGACATACTTAAGTAAAGATGTAAAAACTTAGGGAAGTTTTTCTCCAGAGAAAGTTTCAAGCAAATATGAATTAATATTAGACGAACAATAAATTAAATAATCAACAAGCATAAATCTAAATATCAGTACGTGATAGTTTAAGGCATTGCTATTCGCAGAAATATACATTTTATAAATTATGTAATCATATTTTTAATACTCACTCCTCCACTCGACTAATTCCTTTGAGACATTCAGTGCTTCTTTGGCATCCGCGATCTTCGGCATTTGCTTCAGACCCCTTGCTTCAATTAGACCCGCGCAGAGCGAAATCGCCACTATCGTCAATGATATATGTAACTGGAATAAATTACGCATTCTCAAAAATTTAACAAAAATATTTATATACCCTGATTTACTTGTGCCGTTCATGAGAAAAGTAACAGACACACTTTTTGACATTTTTATGAGGCAACTGGCGAAAGCTTCGATGATACTGCAGCTTTTATTAGTTAGTGATATACTACATGTCAGTAGCAAATGTATCAACACGATCAATGAGATCTAAAAGATCTACTGACGAATCTATTGTCAAGAGAGTAAGAGCTAGTGTAGTTTTTGGACCAGTACGAGTGTTCAGTCCGGTACTTCTACTGCTGACTGTAGGTACGAAATCTTGGGTGCGTTCGCCTAATTCACGGGAGACCAACTGATTCTGATGGCATCTACATACCTGCTTTAACAATGGTCGCATTGGTTGTTTTTCCTCCATTTTAAATTCTCCTGACATTTCAGGAAAAGACTATCGCCTTACATTAAATCAGAGCCAAATACGTTACTTTCGTGATGCTGTGATCAAGATGGTAAGTAAGGTTGCTGTGTGGGCAGTTAAATTACTTGCTGCCTTTACAATAGCTCGTTCTGCAGTGTCGACGACGTGCGATCGTTACTTCAGTTGTTACAAGCGCCTATAATTGCCAACGTTCAGGCGAGCCACATGATTCTGGTAATAAAAATCCTCAAATAGAGCGAAGAGGTGAGGATGTTTCTATACGCAGTATCAAATCCAACAGGGATTATTTAACTTTTCTTTCACAGAGGTAGTAAGCATTATACTGTTGATCTATCAGTACCACGAGACAATAACTAGCCTCATAATGATTAACAGGACTAATACTAATTAGCTAATGGTTTTTTGTTTGATTATGATATCACATAGAGTATCTTTGTTTGTGTTGTAATCACCGATGTTATTTTGCTATACATTGAAATAAAGTACGTTTTCTACACTCTAAACCTTAACCTTTAGAAATGTTTTTTTGATATGTCGTCATAATGCTTTAGAACTAGCGTTATATTATATGTTTTGATTGTTTTAATATTCTTCATAGCTTTGACAATATTTTCATTTTAAATGTTTCATACGAAACAAAAAAGCAAGAATATTTATGAAACTTAAAGAATAAAAAAATCAAAACATATATACAAGTTAAGTTTAAGACATAATGACAACATTCAGAAACAACATGGCTAAAAGTAAAGGTTTAGATGGTGAAAAACGTTATCGTCATTTATGTTATACGTTGCCAAACGTGAAAGTTCAAAGAAACGAAAGTGGTTTCACTTTCGGCTGCCGACAGCATCACTGCGTCACGCTGACGTGTTTTGCGTCACTTGGGCCACTTTTGCTGTGGCCTACTAGCCTCCAAATAAAAAATGAAAGAGCGATAGAACCTCAGACAGACAGGCAGCAGTGATGCTACCAGCTTCCTTTTTTTCATACGAAATATCGTATTATCCATCTAATGTTATAACACAGTGAGAATAGATGGATGTTTGTCATTCTTTGACGCAAAAACATCTAAAGTGATTTCGATGAGACTTTACAGTCATATGATTTAATTGCACCGCGGACCGTATTTTGAACTTCACCAGTACAAAGACCGCTAGTCACAAATAAAAGAATAAATAGCGAAGAGTGTTCATTAATTACCACTCGAAAACTTTAACTGACGTTTTTGACGTCACGTTAGAACGTCTACAATCGAAAGTGACAGTGCCGCATGAAACCGAAAGTGCTCTCACATTCGCCTACGAAAGCATTCCTTGCGTCACTGTGACGCGATCAACGTCACTTGATCCACTTTTCATTAATTGAACACTATCAAACTTGATTTTATACTTATAGCAAATTGAGAAACTTACATTTGTGGCCCTAAATTTTTCATTTAATGAGACCTTTCTTACGTTTAAGATATGCCCAAAAATTACAGATTTTAATAGGAGCTGTCAGTTTCTTTTGACTTAAGTTTCTCCACTAATGCGGGAATTGTGAGAAAGAAATATGATTTCAAGAATTTATACAGAAGTTGATGTTTCGGCAGATTTCAAAGCCAGGACGATAATCTAAATCTCACACGCTGTTTGTACCAAACTTTCCCTCTTCTCATATTCATGTTTTGGTGGGATTATTGCACTTTCGCAAAGCAACGCCTAAAACTAAGTTTCAGCAATTGCCTTGACTGTTCGGTTGCTCACATTTTTTCTGACAATGAAGTCCATGGGTTCGATGGCAGAACAGAATTTTTACATACATAACTATTGTGTAATGGGTGTAATGGGAACTTTTAGTATTATTCTTTTAGAATCCACACAATATCTCCAATATCGGCTTCCAAGTAACAAACTGGACGAAATTCCTCATCCCGTGGAACTAAATTACAATTTATTAATACGGACCACTGCAAAATCCGAGGTCAGCGGCGCTTCAGTATCCGTTTTCTGGATATCTTTCCTTTTAAACATCTTTTCAGTGAGAGGCTCCAGGAGTAACTTACCAGGGGTAAAATATCATGCAAGAATCGCACGCTTAGTATTAAAGAGACTCAATTCTGAATATGACATTTCCCAAAATTAAACCCTATGTCTTTTAGTTAAGGTGATATTTTGGGACGTGTATAATTCAGAAATGGGTCGCTTTAATTCTAAACGTGCGAAATTTAATGTTTCTTTGTCTTTCGCGTCACTGCTCGGTCCGTTACGAGGTCATTATATTATCATCATCAAATGTTAGTAAGTCATACAACAAAATGTGCATAACAACATTGGAAATTATAAAACAAATAAAAGACTACTTTATTACTCCGTGTTAAAAGGTTAAAATTCTATGATCTACTTAGAATGTGCATTGTATTAAAAAATTCCGAGGTTATTCCTAACGTTCTAATGTTATTATTAAATATATTCGTAGTGCAGTATATACCACTGCCGTGTGAGAAATGTTTCCGTTTTCTTCGCGATATTATCTGCTCTATAGTAATGTTCACATCCGACCCTTAAGGTTATTAAGAGTTTTATGTGATAATTATCGTTAAGTAAATTAGTATTAGGCAGTAGTTTAACTTGCGTAGAGCATTACAGTGTATTTTTGTGGTTGGGGGCTGTTCTTTCAGTGGCACCATGTCAGAAGAATTGAAAATGGAAGAAAATCAATCGAAGCGAGCTTTCTTAACGCAGGTTCGTAAATGTCATCAAATCTTATTATACATAAGTACCAGTAATACCTTTTCAAGTTTCTTGCCTATTTAACAGCCCTATATTTAGGTACGGGCTAACCGCGCACAGAAAATAAGTAATAAAGGTGTAACTGTAATAATAATAATAATATTTTAGTAATAGTAATATTATTACTACTACTACATATATTTAAATCAAAATTTTCTCCTTTTATGGTGTTTTAATTTCATTTTAATATTTTAGTCTGTTAATCTGTCTTTTTACTTTTACGTCAATATGGGTATACTACCTGAAAATAAAAATTTAATTATTTTTATTTTATTTATTTATTCAACAGAGGTTTCTTCCGAACCGTTGCTAAATATTCTGACTTTCATAAGTGCTTCTTGTAAACCGAAACTGAATAAAGATCCTTTGACTTTGAAAAGCAGCGTAAAAGCACAACTACTAAAACTAAAGCCTCCATCGACGCTCACGCAAGCATCGCTCAATTGTAACAGTCATCAAATGAGCAATGTCTGATGTGATGAAATACCATCGACATTAGACAAATGAATCTGAGAGTTTAGTCAATCACACACAGTATTTCGCATTATTCCGTTATTCTTTTGACCCTAGATCATGATCCTAGATTTTTCATGTCAGTTAAATTACTAGTCAATGACTGATCTTCGCAACCGCCGTGACAGGGTTACCAGGTCCTTCAGCAAACTAACCTAGGTCAAGTAACACCAATTCAGAGTACATTATGCATCCACAATTAAAACCCTGGCAATACAAAAACTCTCTGAGTTAGCCATGTGCTGGTACGCCGCATTGTCACTGTATAAATTGTTTCAGACATATATATCAGTGACGATAGTCGTGATTTCGTTTTGCACGGGTCTTATCGAGATTGACGGACAGGAGCAATTGCTAAAGATCATTGATCATGAAGAATCCAACGTATTCAATGAATTATTTGCCTGGCGGAGTGAGTATTAAGAACCTTAATAGAAAGGCCAGGGAGACAATTTTTGGTGCTGAACAACATTTCGTACACAGAATGTTTTTTGGGCCATAATTTTTACTTTATTTTTCCTTACTAGAGAATCGCGGATAATATTCCATATATCGTTGTTTCACTGTCAAGTTTAAATAGTATGTTTCTTTTTCATTTCAAAGATTAAAGCCTTCTTTTCTTAGAGGTGACAGCGACTCCTGCGATTGAAAAACAATGCAAAAATCATTATGTATATGTAGACGAGGTTATCGGCAGTAAAAGTTGCAGCAGACTGATCCTGAAGCCTTAAAGTTTCTTATAACTATACTATACTATACTATATATATTTCTTTTACAGACATATGTCAATCCACTGTCCCTTTTGTTGGTGTAATACTTCTGACCGTCATCGCTGAATACGTGGGTCGGAAAGCAGCCTTCGGGGTTATCATCTTGCTAACAATGACGGCGTCATCCCTAAGCATACCAGAAACAATACTATGCTTGAAGCTAGCACATATAGCGTCAACTATGTCGTCAGGAGGACAAATAATACTCTTTTATATCTGTATAGCAGAATACTGCGAACCAAAACACAGACTCGTGTTTTCAATAGCAAATGTTACCGTGAATAGGATGGGATATTTTCTAGGAAAGCTTGCCCATCAGTATTTGTGCGATGTAGTTCAAATTTGCTATGTGAAATATTTTGAGATTTTCCTTGAGACGGTTTGTCTTGTATCTTTGTTAACATGGCCAGAATCTCCTTATTGGTTGGCTTTGAAAGGTAGACAAGAACAGAGCATGAAATCTTTTCTATTATTAAGGTATGACTGTACAGCTTCTGAAAAAGAATTGAAAGCTACATCAGAATCTCGAGGCCACCCTGATTCCTTCAAATTATTCTTCCTACCTCTTTTTGTAACAATATTACAGTTTTCTACATTTTGGTGCAGTATTTTGTTTCAAAATGACAGGATGATTATTAGATGGGTCCTCGATTATTCAGTATTTTATCCGATTTTAATGGAATGTCTTATAATATTAGCACTATACAAAGCTATTTCATTTTACTATAAATACGGAAGGATAATTATAATATTAGCTTTAATTTTTTCTGTTACATTCCAATATGCTTCTACGATAACTTCTTACCTCTTTATTGAAGATGATTCAAGTTTTATTGATATGGTAAAATTAGTTTTATTTTCGGCTTGCTATATATCAGTTGTAATAGGTCCTACAACATTTTCAATTGCCAAATTTGCGGAATACATTCCTCTAAAACGACGTTCGTTATTGATGTGTATTTCGGGAATATGTTTCTTTCTAATAAAGATAACTTATATTTACCTCGCGAGCATTATCGAGGTTAAGTTTGGAAATTATGTACTACCTTTGGTTTTAACCACAATTATGTTGTTAGGGATAGTGTTAGCTTGTTTTTTGGTACCTAGGACTGAGGGCAGAACGTTGACGGAAATTGAAGGGTTATATTTGGCAAAACGTTAATCAAAAGAATATTAGTTAAGACAACCTCTGTGGCCCTAACATGACTGGCCAAGTTTAGTTTATCTCTATCTGCGTCCCTTTCTTATGACACTAGTTAGACAGAAACACAGGGAGGGGTTAAACTAAACCTGGGCTGTAATGTTATGGCCGCTGTATTGTATAGACTGATAGTCGCCTTAAAAAAGCTCGCTTGAGTCTGCAGTCTATTTAAAGGAAATACATAACAACATTATAAGATCTTACATGAGCAGAGTATTTTAAGAGGTAATGTAACGTCCTTACGTGTTTTAATATTCGTGTCTAGTTCATGAATTTCTCGATGTGATATGTGGTTTATTAACTAATTACTGATAATTATTGATTCGAAAATAAGAACGACGTTTATATGTTGGTTGTAACATCCTCACATTTCTAACACGTATGTACTTAAACGCCACTTTTATTTTTATTCTTACGATTTATTTATACGCGTCAAGCATCTAGTTCAGAGAAAGAATTGGAAATACAAATAAATTTTAATTTAAATATAGTCGACCAAGTAATTGCTTGACCACTTTTGAACCTTATCCCTTTGTGATAGGGTCGAAAAGTGGTCAAGCAATTTCTTTGTTGACTATACATTTTTCCTTTATCAACAGTTTGTTATAATGGAAAACCATTCACTGTTCCGCATCCCTTAATTCGGGTCGGAAAATACTTACCTGTTACAAAAAAAAAACAAGTACAATTAGGATTTAATGTACTAATGTACAGTCGACCAAGGAATTGCTTGACCACTTTTTAACTTTATCCCTATGTAATACGTTGAAAAAGTGATCAAGCAATTTCTTGGTCGACTATACATAAAATCCTTTCGTAAAAAAATCTCTAAATGACAGTGTAAACCGTATCAAAATCCGCTGCGTGCCTTAGAAGTAGGGTTGCCATCTCTAAAATTTGGCAACCAGGACAAGACGCGTGAAAACCCCGGATTTTAGAGCCCAGAACCCGGACATGTCGGTTGATCGCGGCGTGCGGGCACAGTGGGTGCGTAGCCGACGGCCCAAGACTAAATTTTTAAACCCGGTCTACAAATGAAGTCCAACCGGGACGCTCCCCGGATGCCCCTTAAACTAGGACAAATCCGGGAAAACCCGGACGGATGGCAATCCTACTTAGAAGGAGTAAGAGGCCGACTTTGTTTCGACTTTTTTTTATACCATGTAAAGATAACGACGTAGTTTTGTTAGCTGTAGGTGGACGGTGGACGCTTGTTGTTTGTCTTGCCTTGTAATTTATGTATATAATTTTCCTAGGTTAGGTATGAAAATGAAAATGAAAAAAATATTTTGCAAGTAGGCCATATAGGCTCTTTTACATGTCTGAATCTACTAGCGCTTCAAAAAATGGAAGATACTACTGAGAAGAAACGCCGCAAGAAACTCAGCAGTTTACTTTTTTTCTTCTCTTTTTAAAACAGATTACAGTTAGTTGGAAGAGATCCCTTACAGGAATATGTTCGCCTTTGTACTATTTTATTTTAATTGTAATGTTATGTACCGTGTTTTGTGCACAATAAAGTGTTTACTTAATTACGTAAAGAAGATACATGATAAGAACCTTTTACTACCCAACGAATGTTCCCTTCAATCTGACCTTGAAATCTGACACAGTAAGCCAGACCCCGAACGGTCTAGGTGTGTCAGAGTGTCAAGGTCACGGAAGGAGGACGCGCATCGGGGTCACCCAAACTCGAAGGTTAGAGGATTGAGGGAACGGGGGCGCGACGAACTGGGCCGCAGATGGAATTGGGGACTGCTCTGTCGGGTATTTGGAGCGCATGCGCAGCTAGCACCAATGCTCTCGCTACGCGTTAAGACTATTGTATACTCAGCGGTCTCGATACAAACGGCGATAACGTTTTCCACCCGTCTTGCGGGTGGTAGAACCTTGTGCAAGGTCCGTCCGGATCGCTACCACCATCTTGCCCGCTAATCCTGCCGCTAAGCAGCAGCACTTGCACTGTTGTGTTCCGGCGTGGAGAGCAAGACAGCCGGTGTAATTACTGGCACAAGAGGTATTCCATCTTAGCCCTCTGGCTTGGCAATGCATCTGCAATCTCTTTGGTGTTGCGGATGTCTATAGGCGGTGGTGATCACTTACGATCAGGTGACCCACTTGCTTGTTTTCCTTCCTGTTTCATATAAAAATACCCTGTAAACTTTAACCTATAGCCATGATTTTTTTGTATGTCCGTTATTGTATATTAAAAATATACACCTAATTCTAGGGCATTATGCAATGGGCAATTTTGCCCTAGAACTAGGTGTATATTTTGAATTTTTCAATATTCTTTATTGTTTCAAAAATATTCTCGCTTTTTACTTACCTACCTGATAAAAAAAGAACCATCATAATAATCAAGTCCAAGTTAGAACCCAGTTTTTTAAGAAACCAGTAAGTATGACGAATATTACGATATATACGTAAGTAAAAAACATAACCTAATCAACTGAACATTATTCAGAACTTAAAATAATGACATCTCCATTGATAGTACAACAAAAGCAACTTACCTTCTTTCGAGCACATAACCTTCAAATAGCGCGCTGTCAGATTTGACAGTTCACAACACTTTCGCGCCAAAGTTTCGCGCCAAAACGTCAGAAGTGAGCGTCACTGCGACCTCAATATAACTCAGAAAGACACAGTAACCTCCTTAGAGCGAAGTGAAACTGGTGAAATCGGTAATCGGAGCATTACATGGCGTTTCTCGAAACCCAGTCGTACATCTCTTTTTTATCAAACAAGATAGAAAGAAACATCTATAGCAACGAAGATACTCGAGTAGCCTTACAGCTGTTGTGACGTAGTCACGTTCACTTTCGTTTCTCTTACGTCACGTGACGTAGTGTGACGGGAGAATCGTCACGCGATTTCGATGGTTGACGTATCTCGTCGATTTAAATTAAACTGGTTGATAACACAAACATTAGTCTCGAGGCAGGAGCCTTGGAGATAGGGTTGCCATATGGAGAAATTAAAAGTCCTGATAAGAATCCGGACATCACTCTAAAATCCGGGCATTTCTTGTAACAGAAATTTGGCTAGCTTAAATGACGCATTATTGTTTTTGTTGATTACTTACTATTTTACGTATCATTTCATTCATTAAAACTCTGTAAACTTTGTAACAAATATATCACATACTTAAACATTTTCTTTTTGTCATGAGGTCATTCCTAAAAATCCTGACAGTTGTCAAGTTCGGCAGCAATCCGGACAAAGGGTCAAAAATCCGGACATGTCCGGACAAATTCTGACGTATGGCAACCCTACTTGGAGATAACTTAGATTTACCATCAAATGAAATTAAAAAAGTGTAAGATAAGTCATTAATTGGTTATCTTTATCAGCCAACAGTAGAAAGATCCCCGTCGAGCTGTACCTCCCACTACAATATCTTTTGATTAAATCTAGTTACTCACCTGTATTCGTCTATGGGCAACGGAGTACGTTCTTCGTCGTAGTATTCGAACGTTCTCACCAGCTGTCTCTTTCTTCTGTCTAGAGCCATCTTTGTCGGCGAGATTATGTGTCGGCCGTATACTGGGTGCACGGGAATTTTCGCTTCTGTATAAAAAAAGTGTTTCGACGTCAGTGGAAAATAAGCTTACGGCTCAAGGATGGTAAAAAATGCAGCAGTCTATAGACTGTAGTAACATTAGAAGTAACGCTCGCGCGTTGTCGACCCACCAGGACGAACTATACTAGGCAGTAAGGGTCTTTTACTACCTACAAAACAAATTATATTTTGAGCTCTGGCGACAAAAATGTATTGAGGAGAAGTTTGGTTCACACTTGGGGTTTAGAAATAATAACAAGGCATATGTCATGGCTCGTTGCATATTAACAAAATACTGGATAAGTACAATCAATCAATTTGATTGATAAGCCACTGTAGAACATTGTCGCAATGTGTCATCGCTAAGATATTACGACCTTTATTCAGAAGTCATTATGACATTTATTGTCAAAAGGTTCTACAGTGACCTATGAATCAACCCTATTACTAAGACTCCGCTGTCCGTCCGTCTGTCACTAGGCTGTACCTCATGAACCGTGATAGTTAGAAAGTTGTAATTTTTACAGACGATGTAGGTATTTCTGTTGCCGCTATAACAACACGTATTAAAAACAGATAAGGGGGCTCCCATACACCAGACATGATTTTTTTTGCCATTTTTATAAATAATGGTATGGAACCCTTCGTGCGCAAGTCCGGGTCGCACTTGGCCGGTTTTTTTTGTTTACTTGTTAGAAAAAAAAAATTGTTGTTGTTGGTATTAGAAGGAAGTAAGATACCTGGTAGCCATTATTTACCTGACAAATCGAAGGCTTCATTACTCGTTGATTCAGCGCCATCTTCAGACAGCTCATCTGTGACATACAACTTTGATGTAGCATAACGTATGTCCAAAGGAATTTATCATAGATCAGAGTTAAGTAAGTAAGTTATAGCCATACTGTTTCTTCACAGCGCACGCGCAGCCTCACGCAAGCACGCACGCATGAACGCACGCACGTACGCATGCACGCACACACGCGTCCAGCGTTTGCCCGCGGTGGAGTTATAGTTAACACGGATTTGACTTACCATCCTCATCAATGGTAGAATCCTTGGTCATAACTTCAGGCATGTTAACGCTCGCTTTGGCGGCATCGAATGTGGTGTCATAAATGTTTTCTGTAAAAAGAAAACTAGAATGTAGTTGTCTCATTATCATATCAGCCGAGAGACGTCCAAAGCTGGGCATAAGCCTTTCGAAACGATCTCCAATGGCCCTAACATGACTGGCCAAGTTTAGTTTATCACTATCTGCGTCCCTTTCTTATGACACTAGTTAGACAGAGACACAGGGAGGGGTTAAACTAAACCTGGGCTGTCATGTTAGGCCCGCAGGAACTATCCTCTTGTGCTTGTTCGCATCCATCGACTCCTGCGATCTTCACTAGCTCCTTGGGAGGGTCCACTCCGCACTGTAGGTAAGCTCGCCGCCTTGCCTACAAAGTAGGCAAATCGCAGTAGGTTGTCGGGTCGCGCGCCCCCTTGCTCGTTAATTGAACACTAATGCGGAGCAACCCTAACGTACCTACCGCCAGTGAATTGCGAGGGGAAGGCGGACGTAGTTTGCGCGTTCATTAAAGAACGAGCCGCCTGGCGAATGTAAATATATGTGTGCAACCCTATATTTGACATTAAAAATAATGAAGCAAACGAGGGTAGTTGTTCGCCGCCGCCCGAGCCGCCTGTGCCGAGCAGCCGAGCTGTCAGGGCTTCGGTACACAGTCGTCGTCGCGCCACCGCCGCGGGGGCTCATGATTAAGGACCACGGACTGGTCCGAAACATGTCGGGCATTTCCCGACGCAAAAATACGTGAGTGATCCGTTTTATTAATATGTCTGAGTCTCACGGTAGTTTCATGTTAAAAATGTAAATAAAGTACATAGCGAATGAACAATTGCTCTACCGATTTCGTCAGGAGTTTGTTCCGTAATTTTTTTTTCTGGATGTATTCTTCGTGATAGGAGTCACAATGTCTCATGAGTTTAGGTCCATGGGTCAACATATAGGTTTTGATACTTTAGTTTGCGAGTTGGTATCAAAATATGTGACATAAATAACTTAAAAACTTTAATTTTCAGCACATCCAAGGGACCGTGGATCTTAGTTATCGATAATCAATTTCAACCTGATTCTCTCGTGCCTCAGAAAAAGGGTCTTGACAGATGGACAACAAGATAATATAGGATAATAAGAGTTCCATTTTTTTGGGGTGTAATTAAAACTGTTCTAGAAGATTTTTATAAAATAACCTTAGGCAAGTCGAAACCTAACTTAAAGTCAAAATAATGTTTTAAAAAACCTGTAAATTAATTTCGTTAATAGTTTCTGAGAATATAAAAAAAGTGATCATAGAAAAACCAAAAACACAGCTTTTATTATTTTAACGAATTCTTGGCACAATTCAACTCAATGTTTTTATATCGTATCGCTTACACCGCCTCCAACGAACATAAGACGGCGGGGACCACTGTCTATGCAAAAGAATCACAAAAATAAAACTATATTATTGCATTTATTTATAATAAGCATTTGTTATACGCACGTAAATCTATAGGTGTGTGGCGCCATCTATTGCTAATTCTTTTAAGTGTATGGTCGGTCTATGTTCCTAAAAAGTTCAGATTGTTACGATAGATGGCGCTACATTCGTTTAGCGACAACCAATGACAAATTCGTCGACTCTAGCCTACACGATGTAGCTAAGTGGTACAATGGATTTAGTCGCGAGTTCGAGTCCCAGACTATTATAGAAAAACATTTTGTCATTCCATTTCGGGTGTATCTGTATCAAACATGAAACGAAGCATAGTCGCCAGTCCCTTAATTCTACACAAAATCAAGTCTTAACTCCATACAAAAATCACACCTCGACCGCGAATCTCTGTGCCGCGAATCTGCGATGTTGCCGCCTCGACTTTGCAGTAAGGGGCTCACCTGAGGAATCGTCATTTTAACTGAACTAGCTGTCAGCAAGTAACTAGGAGTAGGGTTGATTGACGTTGGGGACGTCAATTCTACGTCGCTTTTAAACGAAATTGACTCCTGATTTAATCGCCTTCATTAACTGTTTGGAGGCAATGTAGACTATATAGTAAGAGGATATTCAGTCATCCATTAATAAGAGATTTAGTAATAAGGGCCTTACGGTAATCTCAGGACCTTAATACCTTTGAGTAAAGGTAGACATGTTTCATTATATACGCTTCGCTTTACCATTTGCCTTATAAAGAACAAATGGGAAAACTTTATATTAATGCCGTTTTGTCACAATTCAACCAAATGTTATTATATCGATTGAACCGTCTTAAAATGTCTTTGCAAAAGAGTCACAAAAATAAAACTGTTTCTATTGCATTTATAATAAGCATTCATTATACTAGTGTTAATCAATAGAAGTGTGGCGCCATCTATTGCAACTTCTTTGAAGTGTATGTTCGGTCTATGTTCCTGATAAATAAAGATTATTACGGTAGATGGCGCCACCTTCGTGTACAGAGAAACATAAAGAAAATTTCGTTGACTCCAGCCTACACAGTATAGCCAAGTGGTACAAGATCCGAATTTTGTCGTGAGTTCGAATCCCAGAGCGTTGCTCAAAACTGCATAAAGCATTTTTGTATTATTATAGACTATTATCTTACCTTTAAAAATCAAAAACTGCCCTGCAAAGCCCTTTGATTGTAAGGGATCGTCAGTCAAATTAAGATTTCTCAACTAGCTAATATAAGTAACTAAAGGAGTTGATTGACAAAGAATTACTATAACTCTAGGCTGTTTTAGCAAGAATAAAAGCAATACAAATAAACAGATGCTGCTTAATGTAAGAGTATATTAGTAAAACAGAAATTGATTTGGCTCCTGCTTTATTCGCCAACATCAACTGTTGGTGACGCAGTGTAAGCTATAGAATAAGAGAATATTCAGTTATCCTTTAATAAGAGAAACAATAATAAGGCCCTTACGGTACACGTATTACTTTCTTACGGACTAAGCATTACTTAAGTTATTCATGATATCCTTTAGTAGGTAGTGTTGTATACTATAAGATTTAATTATTGTTTAATAAATAAATAAATAAATGAAAAAAATGCCAGTATTAGCGGTGTTGGTTAGAATAATTGTATCGGTCAGGAAGTTAAAAGTTGCCTATCGAAAACGCATCTATCAGCAAAAAATTGCGAGTATATTTAAAGCAGACACAGTATATTTATCTGACTTGTTCTTTAGCAAAGGACAGATTGATCAACAGAATGATGTACTAGATCAGGTACTGCACCTGAGCCAAATGTACGACTTAAGAGACATCAAAACGGCTGAAGTCAGATTTGAGTCGATGGCAAACGGTATTTTCGGACTCGTAGACTACTACCTAAATGCTGATCAGAATATAAACACCATCAATTTCGGTGATAGACCGCAAAAAGCGTTTGCTTGCAAAAGTTTCTCAAGACGCTTGAGGGCCAGCGCAGTGAACAAAATTATAGTGACACATGAGTTCGCGCATGTTCTGAGCGCGTCGCAGCGGAATACAACCGAGGAGGTCTCAGTAGATTACTGGCATGAGCTTGAAAAAATATGGCTGCCATACATGAAACAGGCGCATTTACTTGCCAAAGTCGATGGCATTATCAGCGAATATAGCTTACAGGACATAGATGAGTTCCATGCAGAGGCGTTCACTGAATACCATTTAAGCGACAGACCCTCGCCCGTCGCTGTTGCGGTCGGCCGATTGATTGACAAACATTTCAGACGCTAAACCAATTGATTGACCACTACAACAAGATAGCAAACTCAAATTTAAATCAAATTTCACTTTTAAAACTATAATTTTGTACAACATAAAGTAACCATTTTTTTTGCTCCTTCAGCAATAACTCGTTTTTGTACTAGGTATCTAAGGTAAGATTACATTTAATTTTTCACTCGCCTTTCTTGATTTAGCTACCAGTCAGTTAATTGGTTTAATTTCTGAAGTATTCGTAAGTCAATCGACCAACAGCAGCGACGTAAGTGTCTGTCGCTCAAAATCATGGAAATCATCGATGTTGCTCAGGCTATATTTGCTGTTGCTGTGCGCTTGTTTCTTGTATGCTAGCGATATTGCTTCGAGCTCTCGCCAATAAGCTACCGAGACCGTCTCAGCCATACTCAGCTGCGACGCGCTCAGAATATGCTCAAACTTATGTGTCACGACAATTTTGCTCATTGCGCTCGTTTTCCCTTTCCGAATAATCCTTGCGCAAACGCTCATTCAACTCTAGTCTGAGTGAAATATCTCCAAGCCTAGCCAACTCTAGAATCTCGTTTAAGAATGTTGGGCATTAATACATTAATATTAAAATAAATGGATCAGTCACGTATTGAAAGAGTTATTGCTCGACTGCCCGTATCATGAGTCATGGCCACAGGCTGGTCCGTAGCATGTAGAGCGACAGCTCGGCTTTAAATACGTGACTGATTCATTTATTTCAATATGTCTGAATCTCATGGTAGTTTTATGTTAAAAATATTCATAAACATATGTATGCAATAAAGAAATCAAGACAACAGCATACAAAAAAAAACTAAAGGCTATAAGTTAAAATTTACAGTGTGGAAAACATTATTTCCCTTTGTATGGAGAGCACTTTTTAAGGCTTGTTACACAATACTCTTAAAAATCTCCTTTTATTTTTGTTTAAAAAATCAATATTCTTTTACAGAGACCGGCAGTGCCATCTGTGGTATCTTTTTGATACTTTCTACGCGTCTGGAGCTCGAAGCTCATTAAACAAGTTAGTAGTTCCATGTCAAATACATAGATGGCGTTTATAACAACGAAACGGAAATCTCAAACCCATATTCTTTTTTAGTAAATAATTATGTTTCTGTTATACGCCTAGCTTTCCCAGTCGCCTTTCAGCCAGTTGGGGAATAAATGATAGCCCCCTACCAAAGTCTCAATTTGCTGCACAATATTTGCTTTGGCGCTTTGTCCTTCCGTAGCCTTTTTTTGCGAGGGGTAAATCTTCAACAAGATACCCGACGCCATGAGGGGGACGTCGGGTTATGTGGGTTGTTTACCCACTAAAAACCCCTCGGTGGCCATCCTTAAAGTGGCTGAAGGACTTCAGGCCCTCAAATTGAGTCCCTCCGTACCTAAGGCAAGCGTGACGCACTCCGCAAAGCTACAAATGGTTCGGCGCGCCTCTGCACTGTGGCCGCCGCAACTGAGTTGCCGCGCGTGCGAATGAATACAAGCTATACGATACGATAGACAGAAAGGCTTTTATAGTAGAACGCCTCTTATGCCTAAAAGCAATTTTTGTAAGAAGAGCAACGTCTGTATTTGTAATATTATTTATTTTAGGCGCTTTTTGAAACGTAAAGCTAGGTGTTTTTGAAGTCTGATTTTTAATAAGATTCTGAATCGATGATAACTAATACGGTAAATGTCCAACAATGTACAAAAAGAAATGTCGTCTCTGGGTAAAAATAACATTTCAACTCAATACAGACACGTTCCTGAGGATAAGGGTCTTGACAGACAGATAACGCTGTGATCCTACAAGAGTTCATTTTAAGGTACGGAACCCTAAAAGTATCAAAGATACCAAGAGCACAGAATAAATAATAGTACTAACGTACAGAAACTTCTCTTTTTCGACCACCATTAAACGAATTCCAACTTTATAATCAGGGACAAAAAGTTCGTATTAATTTCATAAACATTCGCCAGGCGGCATGCGTCAAAAGGAAGGCGCTGCCCGCGCCCGCCTTCCACCTGCAATGCCCTGGCGCACCGCTAGGGTTGGGCTGCTTACTGTAATACTATCAACGCGCGACACAGAGCGAGCGGGCGCGCGCGCGGCAAGCCGGTAACCTACTGCGATTAACCTATGCCATAGGTCATGCAACGAGCGCACCTACAGTGCGGAGTGGAAGCCCCCTGCCAAAAGAGAGGTAATAGGTATGCCATCTTAGCCCTCTGGGTTGGCAACACATCTGCAAACTGCTTGATGTTACGGGGTGTCTATGGCCAGTGGTGATCACTTACCATCAGGTGACCCATTTGCTCGTTTTCCTTCCTATTTGATAAAAAAAGATGGTATTTAACTTACTGATTTCATTTTTATATTCTTCCCAGATCTTCTCAATCTGTTCCATGCACGTTTCACTAATGCTAGCTTTAATTGGCTCCTGTATGGAACTGTTCAGTTCATCTATCACAGTTTTATCAAAAATGGGACAGCCTTTGTCGTCGATCCGTTTGTTTGTGTACAGCCAGTGCAACGCCTGTAGGGCTGCTTTCTCCGCCGCCTGCCGTTTTGATATGGCTACACTGTAAATGATAAAGGGTTATACAATTAATTAATCTAATTGGAAGAAAGCCTTTGTTTATAGATCGGCAACGGATCTACGACAGCTGTTTGTGCTGTGAGTTTAGTATATTCAGTCAACATAAAGTTAATTAATTCTGATTTTTTTACAGTTTCAAGGGACTGCAGACTTGAGTATTTGATATTAATTTCAACTCCATACCTCCATGCATTCCTGAGAAAAAGGGTCTTAACAGACAGCCTATAAACAAGCAAATAAATAAAAAACACGCATTTACCTTTCAAATTTTATTTTCTGCGGCCACACAAAAGCGTAAGTGCAAATCCAGTCGTTTTGCGCAGCCTTCTTTCTGGCACCTTTAGGGGTTACTACGGTTTGTTTGTAGTGTATGTCAAACACACTGTCCGGAGTTTTGGTTGCCAGCTCATTGAGTGTGACTCGAGGGTTGGGGAATAGAGAAGATAACTTCGACAGTTCTGTAAAATGAAAACATTAATAAATTTATTACTAGCTACCTGCCCTTCTTCATAAGGGTGCAATTTAATAACGGAAATTTAATTACAATGTATTGTATATCTCACTCAAATCAAATCAAATCAAATAGCCTTTAATAACAATCTTACAAATTATTTATTTTTATTTTTATTCCTTTATTACAATCCACAATCAGTTTCTCGACTATAATTGGATTAGTTGAGTGACATATTGTTACGAGAGAGATGAGGCCAGTGCCTCAACTTCTTAATTACAAGACACGTCGGTGTCTTCTTAGCCTTCCGGTTTCTTCCTTCATCAGTTCAGTCGTAAGAGAGTTAGGGTGTATAGTAAGTCATGCTGAACGCCTTACTAGACAAATTAATTACATCTTATTTTATTTATGTAAGTTCAGACATCGGAACACAGATTGTCTTGCTCTATAGCATAGGCCTCTCCCAGTGAGTAGTGATTCCCACAGTTGTCGATCGTGAGCTTTCCTCTTCCACATAGCACCGGCTACAACTTTCAGGTCGTCTTCCCATCTACTTGGTGATCTTCCTCTTTTCCTTGTTCCCCTAGGATACCAATTGGTATATCTCACTAATACATACAAAAATAAAAAAAGTTAAGTGTCATCGTGGTCTTGTCACAGAAATAAATAATTACCTTGACAGATAGATTTAACATCATCAAATGAATGTTAAATCCATCTATCAATTTGAACACAATTTGTTACCAATTTTTTATTTCTATTAATCTTCTCAAGATTTTGATACATGTCAATGGTTTTAGAAAATTATCACATTATTAGTGACGTGCAATATTTTTGTGCAATCCGCCAAGGTCAATAATTGTTGTATGAGATTACATTACTCGCCTTTCTCTTTCTGTGCACTCTGGAGACTCGACGTGTCACCATCCGACGGGCCTCTTGAGTAATGTCTAACTGACCATTTGCTCAAAGCAATTACAGTTCTTGAATGTGATAAGTCAATTTTGTGTCTTATAATGCTGCTATCTGAAATCAGAAATTAAACGTATAATATTTAATTTATGACACTATTAATAAAATTATCAGCATTAGAATAACTGCTGAGTTCTTTGTGATACTGCTTCTTAGCAGTCTTTCACTTTCTGAAGCGCTGGTAGAATCAGACACAGGCCTATGTGGCCTACTTACAAAATTAATTTTACATTTTCATTACATCAATTTAATACTTAACAAGAGCGAAATAATATAAAAGTATCAATTAACTATAGATACTAAATCCTGTATGCAAAAAAAAGTTTTTATTAAGACATACAACCATCACAGTACTGTAGGTATACTATGAATTATTTTAAATTATTAAATTAATTAGGTACTTATTTATTTTTATGAAATAGGGTGGCAAACCAGCAAGTGGGTCACGTGATGGTAAGTGATCACTGCCGCCTGCAATACCAAAGAGATTGCAGATGCGAATTAAATTACATACCTAAGAAACGTTAAAAAAAATTGTGATATGATTGATTCTTTATAATGTACGAATTCAACGTCAAATTACTGTTTACAGTAGCAAACCAACAAGAAATTTAAATAAATACAATCACAGATTGCCTCAGTTCTGTTGGAATTTTAATAGCAATAGTGCTAATCAAGTAAATTGGCCAATTTACAACTTATGTCTTTTAAAAAAGCATAAGATGGTTAACAAGTAGGTAATAAATTTCGCAATTTGAAGTATGTATGTAATTGATTATCCTTGGTCTTATAAACAATCGTTAAGGCTAAACTCAAACCAAAGGTCAACCAGAGGTAGAAAGAACTCCCCAAGTAGCCTTTCACGTTAGACTAAAAAAGTAAACAAAACCTGCCAGTAAAAGGTTAGAATATTACAAAATACAATTACTTACATCCATAACTTCTATTTAGTGTAACTTTATTAACAATGGATATCTTATTAGCCCCCAAAAGCAAATAGTTTCTGTGCAAACTCAAACTCGATAATAAACTTTTTAAAAACATCTTGTTTTTGATTTTTATGACATGAACTTACAACTAAAATGTGAAGTATAATTTTGGAACTATGTTAGAAACTTTTCACTTTAAATAATTAACTTGATTTTGTATTAATTTTAGCAACATTCGGCTTTTGATTTGAATTTTTTCAATAAGAAAACACAAAAGCATGCGACTGACAATGACAGTTGATAGCTTGACGTTGACACTGACAGCTTTTAAAGGCGCATTTCATAACTTTTCGTCATGTTGTTTTAAGTGACGTCAGAATTAAAACGATTTTGATATAAACTTGCTTTCATTCATTTTAGAAAGACTCAGATTAATTGATTTTAATTTACAAAAGGAGAATTTTCTCTATTTATTAACAAAATAACTATTCAGTTTCTAATTGCCACATTATGTTGTAATGGTTTGGTAGTCGTGACGTCACAACTTAAAGAATACGTTAAAGAGTGCCTATTTTGTTATAAGAGCAAAACTAATGAAAAATGCTTCAGACCATACTTCATATTTAGGGATTTTCCCAAACACAATGAAAAGTTAATAGGAAAATTAGGGGTTGCTAATGAAAATAATACCACAATAACACTGTTAGTCTTTGGTCGATCGAACCATTAGACTCCCGTATAATAATGTCATGTCATTGTCATGACTTACTGTAGAACCATGGCAAAATAAATATCATATAACTACTCACTTACTTACGACTGGCATTGGCCTTGAATTGATTGATAAATATATTATGTAGACAGATGTCATTATGATTTGCATCATGACCATATTCTTACTATGAAAAAATTCCAAAATAAATAACGATCACGTTAGAAATGGTTTGATTGTTTTGTTTGCCTATAAGTTAGTAATTTTTAAGGTGGATCGCACCGTATGAGGTGAAAATTTCGAAAATTTTGCAGGTTATGAATTTTATGTTGAAATGGTGTGACTTTTTAACAATTCAAGCAGTGAAGTTCAAGTAATTGTTCAGTAGTAAAACACTGTTGCAGCAAGACACTAAGGGACCTCCATGACACTAGAATAAATTACCTTACTACTCCGCGAAACCAGAGCTGTACACGTAAATGATTCTTAGTAAGTACCTTATGTCAGTCGTTCAAGTAGGTGGCGAACGGTCGTCCCTACAATAAAGATCCGGATGATGCCTCGTATAGAGGCGAAACGCGCGTAGATACTGAACCTAGTTTAGTGTTTTTGCGTTTTTATCGCTCATATTTTTTATACAATAGGAATTCAAACGAGCAAGTTGGTCACCTGATGGTAAGTGATTACCACCGCCCATAGACACCCGCAACACCAAGGAGATTGCAGATGCGTTGCCAACCGAGAGGGCTAAGATGAAATACCTCTTGTGCCAGTAATTGCACCGGCTGTCTTGCTCTCCACGCCGGAACACAACAGTGCAAGCACTGCTGCTTAACGGCAGGGTTATCGAGCAAGATGGTGGTAGCGATTCGGATGGGCCTTGCACAAGGTCCTAACTACCTAGCTATGCTAACTATTCTTGCTGTGAATCCACCTTTATGCTGTCATAATCATGATATAATAATACTATGTTGAATGATGACATACAAAAAAAAAAACAAAACATCAGACATGCATTGTAGTCTATCCGGTTTGATGGCCAAGGTTACATACAGACATACATGTTCAGTGAGCTTTATTGTTAGTTCTTAGTGGCATAATAAACAGTTAACATACTAATGTTAATTATAATTAGTATTGTACCAACATTGTAGTGTTTTATACGAAACTATTGACTATTTAAGATTCGTGTAACTCGCGTTC
Organism: Ditula angustiorana; assembly: GCA_963691745.1. Classification (NCBI taxonomy): domain Eukaryota; kingdom Metazoa; phylum Arthropoda; class Insecta; order Lepidoptera; family Tortricidae; genus Ditula; species Ditula angustiorana. The sequence continues at coordinate 7,895,783 of OY829495.1, forward strand.
ATCCTATTTCCTGCTATTTTGTTTTATTTCCTACAAATCTTACGAATATTATAAGCAAAGATTATAAGCGCGAAAGTTTGTGAGTATCGATGGAAGTTTGTTACTCTTTTACGCAAAAACTACTTAACGTAGATATTTTAATGAAATTAGGCAGACAAGTAGATAAAGTTCTGGATATAAACATAGAATATCTTATGTGGGACTTAACGAATTCTCTTGGTCACGGAAGAGACCTATCTTTGGGTTTCGTCATGCAACGATAAATGAAAATAAAAATTGCAGGCCATTGCAGCACCTAATTGCTATGATTCGTTGTTACGACATTGACTGTGAATAGGTTCTAAAGTGGTCTAGGAATCGAAATGGCTGACTGTACAAGCGTATCCCACTTGACCTCGCCAGCACTTGTCTTAAGTTACATCAAGTGAGACTGAGGTTAAATACAAACCCACTCGTAAAAAACCTCGGTGATTATTTTGCGTTTTATACTCTTGTTTTACGAGTAAATAAATAGACAGTTACATATTATAATTCTTAATATTAGTTGCGAATGTCTGTATAATATTAAAATCATGTCATGATCTACCGTAGAACCTTTTTACAATAAATATCAAAAGTGGCATTGGTATGTCACATCATCATGACCATTATCGGAAAATGTTTCATAATTTAACTCTCCATTACAATAGTTCGTCTATTTACATATTTTATAAAAGATCCCGTTCCCGATTAATTGAAAACCTCCGCCTTATTTTGAAGTCGATTTAAATGTTTAGAAGTTACGGTAAAACGGTATGAATAGAAATAAAACAAAACACATTTAAATAGTAGGAAACCTTTTTATTCCATTTTTTTTCTAAAAAAATAAAAAAGGATTCAGTCTGCCTTTTAACTAAAACTAGAATAAGTACTGAGCCGGTTAGCTAATTCTAAAGATACTCCAAATTGTAAGACATATACGAGTAAAATATTTTATAAGGCAACGGGCGCACCGCGAAGAAGTGAAGGCAAAACCGTTTATGTTCTGTCACTTTCATACAAAAGCAAAGGTCTGTCGCACGCAGCATTATTTTTTTTCTCTTAGACACTACACTCTCTCTCTCTAGACCTAGTCGTCATGAGTATTTAGAAATAGTTACACCTAATTAACGCCAATGACAGATATAACTGTCTGCATAGATAAAACGATCAAAAAGCCATCGACATGTGTAGGCAAACGATTCATGATCGCTTTAATTTTCTTAGACGACATTCAAAGGGTTAAAAGCAGGGTTCGCTGATATATAACTCACGATATGTATATCAATTGATATTTTTAAAGTCCACAGCTAAATGATGTCCTTCCTATAGAACTGTCCCAGGACCTGGCGCTGAGGTTTTAAGTTAAAATTTCGCCTGTAATTAAAGTATATTATTTTCAAAAATCATTATGCATCTCAAAACGTTAAAAGTTGCTTTTTACAAATAATTCTTAGTAAGCAAACTCGATGGCGTATTCAATAATTCTGGGGCCCTAGTGAAAAAGGGGTTAAGTGTAAATAGGCGGTTTTTAAGTTATATATATGGTTGAAATCAGAAAAAAAAACTGCATATGTTGGTGTAAAACGGTATATCATAATCCTTTAAAAATAAGGACCTTTGTTTCTTAAAAGGATATAAGTCGAAGCAAAAAACGACATCGGAAGGTTATAAGAATTGATGTATTTTTTTTCACGTCGCTATTTTCAAGCTATTTTCCCATTTATAGGAGTTAAAACGAGTTAAAACACCATTTATTATAAGAAAACAGTGATAACCGCTATACGTCTTGACATGACGTTTTTCACTATTGAAAAAAAAATCTTTTTTGCAACGTGCAGTAAGTTATTAGTTGAGTGGTACTTTTTTACACAATAATTGGTTATTTGTTTTTATTTTTAAGTAATGTTATGATGTTATACACATTATAAAAACGAAGTTTTAGTAAGTGTATCTGGGTTCAAGTGTTATTATAAAAAGCGTGTAGGGTTTTAGTTTCGTGAAATAGGGTACAATTATGATTTACACGTGGAAGCACAGGGGAGAGGGGAGCGCTCAAGGCCGCTTCCCGCTCCGCCGGGCGACAGTCGACGTCGTGCTGCGGAGTGGTGAGGTCGGCTACCAAAGCGGTGAGTTATACCCTTTCACACAATTTTATCCCATAATTTGAATTTGAATTGACGTACTTTTTAAGTAGTTTATACTACTTGTACCCTTACACACAAAGCATTATAGAATTACGTTTTCTATACCTACACAGGTTAAAAAATACAAAAAAGAAACCTAAAGATTCAATTTGTAAGAGTAAATAATTGTTTATTTATCACTAAAGTCTACGAAACTTATAACAGGCCAGGTTATAACGTTTACTTGGTACAACCTATTCAATTTGAGTTTCATTTAGCCAACATCCGTTACAATACCTACTTGTTATTAGTTCATCATAAGTATCATAATGTGTCTATTTACGTGACTTATTTTTTATTCACAGTACATGAACAGACTGAATAGTCATAGTAGTAGTTTTGTCGACTTTTGCTCTATACGTATAGGTATCATAAATAGAAAAATAGACTTTAGAATACCTATACGTCCTATTGCTGGGCACAGGCTTTCCTCACAATGAGAGGACTTTGGCGTTAGTTCCAACGCGGGCTCAGTGCGGATTGGTAGCTTCAGTCAGACACACCATTAAATTGCTTCGCAGGCTTGTAAATGTTTCCTCACGATGTTTTTCTTCACCATAAATAAATCTCGTGGTAAATTTCAAATACAATAGTTGGCGACTACAGCTCATGGGATGATGAGAATACCTATGTAAAAATTAAGTACTTACTGTTGACTTTAGACCAAGTTGTTTTATTTACAGATCAACATGCATAATAGAGCGAGGTTAATGGTTAAAAGTGTTTTGCAACGGCAAAGCTGCAATGTTGACAGTAATATCGGTATCAATACTGAGGAATCGATGTCAATCGGTGATGCTGAGTTAAACGAAGTAGAAAGTTTTACTACAGCGTCAAACGTTTGTATTGCACAACATCAAACTTTGCCCTTACTACAACAAGAAAAATCACCCTTGCTGGAACCAATTTTCGGTATTGATGGTACCAGTGCTGCAAATCTAACACCAATCTGTAACGACGAGCCAGTGCCAACAACATCACGTAATATCGATGTAAGCGATGATAATCATTCTGTTCAATCTGTGGTTGATTTTAGTTCTGGAAGTAGTGACGAATTTATACCAAACACAGATTCATCCAGTTCAAGTGATTATCCCCAGAAAAAGAAAACTAATAATAAAGAAAATGTAATCATTGCAGATTCAGATGATGAACAAAATAAATGTAACTTTTGGGAAAGAGAAGGAATTATAGGAGGAAAAAAAAGAAAAACAAGAACGAGTACAAAAGAGAGAAGAATAGATAGAGAAAATAGAAAACGCTGCAGGAATACAGGAAAAAGTTATGAAACATTAAAAGGGAAAAAAATTGATGCTAAGTCTCAAAAACCATTAAAACAATGCAGACTAAAATGCGTTGATCGGATCTCAGAAGATTTTAGAAAAAAGGTGTTCGATTACTATTGGGGATTAGGGATATATGATAAAAGAGTAGAATTCATGAAGTCTCTGATAGTAGTAGAAGATAAAAAAACTGCAAAGACCAATCCTAAAGGCAATAGATTGAGAAAGTTTTCATTCTACTATAATTTAAATTTAGGAGGTGAAAATTTCAAAATTTGCAAAGATTGTCTGATGAAAACATTGGACGAAACAAATAAATTTATTCAAATTGTGTGCAGTAAATTAGTTGCTTGTCGTCTCAATCAAGAACCTAAGCAAGGCCGTGGCAAAAAACCAAGCTATAAATCAATAAGCGAGCCAAGACTTGAAGAAGTTAAACAGCATATTTTGAGTTTTCCTGCCTACGAAAGCCATTACTGTCGTTCGCAAACATCATTGAAGTACCTTTCTCCAGATCTCAACATTAATAAAATGTATCAGTTATACCGCGAAAAGGTTAATGATCCAGTCTCAAATACTATTTACTCTTGGGTATTCAAAGCACAGGGTTTATCGTTTAAGAAGCCATCTCTTGACACTTGCTCGAAATGTGATACTCTTGCTAATCAAGTAAAAGTAAGTGAGGGTGATGAGAAAAAAAAATATGAACAGGCTTTAAAAGAACATCACGAAAGGGCTGAAAGTATATATAAGTCAAAAGCGGATGACAAAAATATATCGCTACAAAACAATGACACCCTTGTAATTTGCTTCGATCTGCAACAATGCTTACCCACTCCATATCTTACCACGGGATCTGTGTTTTACAAAAGGCAGCTGTGGACTTATAACTTAACTTTAAGGGACTGCACAAACAAAAAAGTATACTGCTTTATGTGGCACGAAGCAATAGCTGCTAGAGGTGCTAATCAGATTGCTTCCTGTATTTATTACTACATAAAAAAATATGTTCCTGAACACATAAAACATTTGATTCTTTATTCCGACTCATGTTCAGGACAAAACAAGAACTCGATTGTAATGGCAACTTTTTTAGCTGCGGTACGTAATACTCATGTTGAAACAATAACGCATAAATTCTTTGTACCTGGACACTCCCATATGGACTGCGATGTCGATCACGCATTGATAGAAAAAACAAAAAAACGGACTCAAATGCTTATTCACCATCCCCGTGATTGGTGCCAGTTAGTAAGAACCTGCTCTACGAAAAATCCTTTTACTGTTATTGAAATGTCACAAGATGATTTCTATGACATGGCATCTTTACTTAAAGGTCCACTACAGCTGAAGAAAACTGATGAAAAAAAGAAGAAGTTCATGATTACGGAGTGTGATGTATTTAAATTCATGAAAAGTGAGTTTCCAAATATATATTTTAAAAGGTCTGGCCAAGATGATTTTGATTGCGTCGACTTTGGAAGAAAAAGGACAAAAACAAATAATTTGGATTTATTCGATAATCTTCCTAAATTATACGACGGTCCAATAGCAATTTCTTCAGAGAAAAAAAAAGATTTACTTTCTCTGTTGCCACTTATTGACCCCAATGTCAGGGATTTCTATAGAAATCTTAAAGATGATAAAGACCTCCCAGATATCCACCCAGATTTGGAGTCTGACTCTGAATCTTAAAAAAATGCTTATTATTATTTTGTTCTAATTCGGAAGAATATTTTTTTTGTTTTGTGATAGCGAATTGTCTAAAAGTTTTTTTATGTTTAACATGACTAGATATTTAAGATTGCTCATGCACTTAAAGACTGAGTCTTTTTAGGCATTAACTGTTCCTAGTGGTATAAAACTACATCAGAAGTGATATTTTAGTTATAAACAAGTTAATTGTAAAGTTGTGCTATGTATGATTGAATAATTGTTATTATTAACTTACGCCTTATTGACCAAATACGTAGTGATATTTTTGATAAGATATTTATATTAAGGATAGGTCTATGTTATATCATAAGGCCATTTGTTACTTGCCTTGATCTCTTAGTTATGGGCAAACAAACTACCAAGCCATATTGTAGAGAACTAAGAATAATTGTGAAACAATTTTGCTGACAATTTTTAATATTGATTTTTTCTTCCTTACCTTAATAAAAACATAGTTTTATCTTTTACTTATTTGTTTCATTATATCTTTACGAGTATAAAAGGTATAAGTAGAATAATCGGCAATTGAGCAAGGATACAAGAATACTTTATCTATTAGAACGTAGTGAACAAGAACGTGAATAATGGTGTAAGTCCTAAATTTACATATAGCTACATATTTATTTGTTTAAATGTGTTCTCATTTACATAAAAATAATTGTTTATACGGACAATGTTCCAAACTTTTGACGACTTTTAGAAATATTCGCCGATCAAATTAGTGAGGTGCCTCCTTACACAAAGACAAAATACTGTGTAAAAAGGTATGTTTCAGAGTCATAACCTTATACACAAACGATTTACTCCTTTTTAGTACTTATACCCTTTTTTATTGGTCCAATTTCAGAAACTATCAACATTTAGGCAATGTTACATATACACTTATTAGCGGGAAACGCTCATATTTACAACGGTAGTTTTGGTACTTGTTTATTGTCTTCCATTGAAAAGTTATGTGTTTTTTTCGAAAATCAGTTGTTTTTTGGCTCTAGTGAAAAATGACTATTTCAGACTTAATCCCCTTTTCACTAGGGCCCCAGAATTGTGACTCTGACACATTAGGAGTTAAGAGCACTTGTATGTAGATTAAATTTTGCATAACTGATAAAAATATCCTGATGTAACATATCTTATGATCAATTATCCGATTAATGACCATATCGGGTACGGACGAACCCTGGTTAAAATTTAATACACAGTAGGCTTAGAATATATGCCCCCGAATATCACAGTCATGGTTGATTTTTCAATGACAAAGTAAATGAAAGGCCTGTTAGCTTTAACGCTGGGCGTCGAAATTCTGTCCGCGAAATTGGCCGAAGTGGATGCCGAAGCCACAGTCCCAGTTTCCGTGACCTCAATGTCGGCTTTGTGTACAATAGCTGAGACAAATATATTCTCATTTGTCACTCTCTTAAAACTCGCTACATCGGGCTCGAAAATGTCGTAAACCCCCATGTCGTTTAATGGTTTATTCATGACCACATTCGTGCTTATCTTGAATCTTGGCAGCTTGATGTCGACGTCCTCTAGACCGAATTCGTCCACGTCATTCTGGAGTTTCCTTGCTATTTCTGGTAATGTTACCTTCGCTAGCCTTTGATAAGTGTCGCCTATATTTATTTTTGGATGCGGAAGGATCACCAGCATTGAGTATTTTCCATCGGTTCCGTACGGCAGCTCCACCACAAACGCCTTTAAATCTGGAATGTTGGAGAACGGAAGCTGTGCTCTTTGGTACATCATATTAACGCGTCCTATGACCTCGTTGTTTTCGTTGTAGAATGGTTCGTTGGTCGTGTCGCTCGTGTTGAACGGAAACGTCCATAAACCTTTAAATGATATTACGTTTGTTAATATCATTCTCGATTCCGCAAAGTCGTCTGACGTCAGCACATTAGAGACCCTACCTCCGGAGTTTTGTATGTAGTTGTTCGCCTTGCCCGCGGCTAGGTCAGGATTTTTGAAATCGAGAACTTTGATGGTCGCGTCGAAATCTGTGCTAATCGTTTTCCGAAAGTCCGGGTTGAGAGTGAAATCGTCGTCGACGAAAACAAAATTTTTGCTCAGCAGCGACACTCCGTTCGAAGCTGAGTTTAGCACCGTTTTCGTGAGATCCTTATAGCCGGCTACGACCGCTTTTTTGCTTCTGGGTAGGATGAACGCTCGCTGCAGTTGGTCGAAGCTGTTCCCTGTGGCGCCGAGGGCTACTCCTGTCATTAGGGTCCATATTCCGAAGGGAGATATGACTACGTGACCTCCGGTTTGTTGTTGCGTGTGGTGCAACAATACGATACTGAAGTTTCGCGGTCGCGCACTGAATTCGAGTTCATCACCATAACACGTCGCTATAAACAATATAAAAGCTATGGTCTTCATGGCGTGTGTCCTCGACCGTGGCGCTCGGTGTACTGGCGATTACCTCGCTAATGTCAAGGTAATATCTAAAGCAGGTTTCCGGCAATATTAGCGTTTGCGCTTCATAAAACTTGTTGGCGATGTAAAGTGTACGGAACTGGTTACGATTTAACTGCAAATTAATTTGTTTTTATGATTGTTGATGCACGTTGGTCGCCGCCGCGGACGGAGTGGATGATTTCCTTTAGTTGCATTCAGTTATAGTATATCAGAGGAGGTAATGCAATAATGTGTTTGCTCAGTAGCCTGGTTTTCAAACTTTGTTTTTTTACAACTAAGTAGAATTATTTTTTAGTATACAAAGTCCGGGACACTTTTACACTTGCGTATATTTTAGAAATATCTAGACCTTATGGTTTACATTGAAAAAACAAAAGACAGTTCGAATAAGCATGTTTTTAATAAAAATTTTGGTAACTAAACTTACTTACTCAATTTTTAAGTCCCTGTTTGTAAAAGAGACTTCTGTTTTTGTATTACTTACTTTGGTATTTATTCTGTGCCTTGGGAAAAAAACCCGGCCCTTCCGTAGGAAAAATCTAACAATAATAAACTTTACAAATTCGCTTTATTCTTATTTTTTTCCATTGCAACCATAGTGTTATTACATGTTTATCCATCACCATTCTCGTAGCGCTTTTTCCCCATTTACCGGGGTACGCTTTAACGATGATCCCAGATTTGACAGGTCAGGTTATTACGATGTTGCGACTGCCATCTAACCTCCAAAACCTTAGACGTCGGTTACACGCTCATTCTGTCGTCAGTTCAGTCCATCATTCTGGTCAGAATGACGAGGGAATTATCGTGTAACCTGTCTCTCGTGTCATGTCAGTCTGAACTGATTTGTCATCATTCTGGCATCAGTCAAAACTATACCGGAATGATGGACTGAACTGACGCCAGAATTAGCGTGTAACCGACGTCTACCTAACCAAAATCTAAGCGCTAGTGACTAACGTTTAGCATCTGGTGCGGTAGAACATCGATACCACGAGTCATTTTGACACATATCATCGAAAAACACCGTATTCATATGGTTAACTCTTTCACTGACAAAAACGCTATCGACTGTAGTAACGTAGGTAATATGAATTTTCGATAAAATCTCATGGTAGTGGTAATGTAGTATTCCGTAACACGTAGGTATAGATTATATCGTTATCGCTAAGGGTTTACCCACGGACTTTGTCTGATGCGATCATTTGAATCATGCGAGTCGTGACTTAATTAAAGTAAATTGCTATGCTGTACTGGGAATCGAAAAATGTGGTTTCATTTTGCACGCGTGTTGACGAAGATTATTCCATTAATACTGAGGCGTGTACAGTTGAAGAATTTAATTCCCTACCCATTTCGTTGAAATGTCGTCTGACATTCGCAATGCATTAAGGTCGATATGTCAAACTAACGTCTTGCTCTACTTAGCTCTTACGGTGACAGTTTGCTATACGATATTGAACCTTAGGCGGGTTGGAAATTAAATTCCTTGGTTGTATATCGCAGTGCTGCAAACTCTCCAGGATTTCCAGGAGGTTCCATGTTTTCAGAATCATCTCCTTCTCCACTGTTATTTTGTATATTTTTGAAAATCTTCTGGATCCCTCCTGGACTGCACACTGACTGACTGACTGCTATAAAACTGCACGTTGGAGGGCAGTTGGCTTGCAGTTTCATTGCAGTCGTGCCACTGCATTCAAAGTGCATTGGAACTGTAACTTGGCAGTCGGATTGTAGTCCGTCTGTTTACAGCCTAAGATACTTTCCCTTCTGCTCTCTCTAACTTATCATAAATATAAGGGAGGATAAGCGGTTCTCCGAGCGCTGTAGTACTGGTACCACTCGGTGGCGGTGATTTCCCATAAGGAGACCCTCTTGCTTGTTTGTCTTCCTTTAAAAAAAACTTAACTGGTACGCCCGCAATAATCCAGCCGCACCTTCAATTATCCGATGGTCGATTACCTCAAGCACTTTGGCTATCAGTTCAAACAATGTAACACATTGTGTTATTCAATTTCACACACAACTCCAAGGACACATAACAATGGGTTTATTTTGTCTCTGGAGATAAATTTACTGCATTTCAGAATGTTAATGGCTCTTTTGTGTGGGAAACAATAACAGCTACATTTCCTATGGTGTTCTGAATCGCAAGGGCATGCGATTGCAGGAGGTTATAGGGTCAGACTCAGCACGGAATAAATAGTACAAGTGAAGTAGTCTCTCTTTGAACAATAACAGCGTTTAAGTATAAAGCGTCCTACTGTAGCGACTCTAGCGCCATCTAGTTTAGAATGGAGGAAGCCAACTGACATGCGCTTCATCACGCTAACGAAGTTTCGTAACACGGACGCATATACGACTTTCATCCTTCGGGCTTCGGTCCCCAGGCATTACACCCGCCTGGTGAGAGATCTCTCTAGTGACTTACCTCCACACTGCTAAGCCTCCCTGTTTATCGTAGTTATACCTAGTATTCATTCGCACGAGCGGCAACTAAACTGTAATGGTCCTAATATAGAGGTGCGCCGCTCGACTTGCAGCTTAGCGTTGCGACAATATATCAAACTATCGATAGTATTGTTGATAGTATCGTGACGTCAAAAAATGTCACAATATCGATACACACGATCGATCATTATACCCAATACTGATAGGCACCAATACTATCGATAGGCCTATCGATATTGCAATATTGTGACTATTTTTCTTGGTCAACTATCGATAGTTCAGCAACGCCATTGCAGCTTCTATTCGGAAAGTGCGCCGCGTCCGTCGAAATGACATGCCTAGATTTAGCTATCCCTCCCTGTGTCTCTGTCAAACTAGTGTAATAAGAAAGGGACGCACGCAGAGATAAACGTGATAAAGTAAACTTGGCCGGTCCTGATACGGCAACAGTTGTATAGAAAATAGGAAGACTCGTTGCTGTCCAAAACAATGTCATCACACTTGCTATTAAACTGGAAGGAAAACCATTTTTTTTTGTTTCTTCATAATACCTACGTAACGTAGGTATTATGATTATGGTTTGGTATGGTATGATTTGGTGGTAGAAGATGCAGTGCAGCTGTTTTGCACGTGCACGGCACTGGTTTCGCGGAGTAGCAAGGTAATTTATTTCAGTTTGTTGATATAGACCTCCGCAATGCCTGAATCTAATAATTATTCTGAAAAAAATATTTAGTTGGAATTTATATTTTGAAATGTATGTTCTTAACAAACAAAATGACAAAACTATTTAAGTTTCATGTGAAATAAGTAAACAAGACTGTTAAATGATTTGATCAAGAGAGTCATAGATAGAACAATAAAAACATCCTTCCTTCCTAATTAAATAATACCCACGGAAAAAACATTAGGTACAACTGCTTGGAATTTTTTTATACGTATTTTTCCTTATACGTAGTGATTGAATATTATTGTTCAAACCGGTAATTATACGTAGATTATAATTATTCGGCTATCGTAAAAAATATGGTTAGAAACCGATGGGACTTGCGAAGTTTGAGTGCCTTTGTTCTGTGACTCTGTGAGTCATTCTACCAATGTGGGCAAACTCGGAAAATACGCTCCATTAATACGTCCATCAACAAATTAGTAGTACGTAACTATGTTGTCGTAGATTTGTGGCAAAATATTATACTCAGTTTTTTTTACTAAACCGATTTGGGTGGAAAAAGCGAAAGGAATGCGTGGATGTATAGGAGGAAGCCCTTTGCCTGGTTGTGGGATTGTTTAAACATAACCCTCCCCTTTGACAATCGGGGAAAAACCTGTAAAAATTATGCTTTAAATACTCAAATCAACAGAGATGTGAAAATGCAATACAAACATAACAATCCTCGTTCTCTTGTAACGGTGCAAATGGAATCTCGTGACAAACTTGATTTTATTGTGTTTATTTTTGTAAATGAGTAATGTGCTCTGATCTTTCGCCATATCGTCAATGGTCACTGTGGCCTTGGACAGCTGAAGACAAAATTATTCGAAATTTCACATGACCATAGGGCTGGTGCATTTCTTGGTCAACGCATTGGAATTGCGATCCAACGTGGAAATGCAGCCAGCCTTATGGGCACTTTACCACAGGGGACAGACTTGGGAGATATTTGTACATATAATTAAGTTTTTGTATTTTTTATTAGGTTAAGTTATTATATTTAATGAAGTGTCATATTATAAATATTACGGCCTTAGTTAAACCGTTAAAGTTTAGTTTATCTATATGTACGTTCCGTTTCCATAGCCAGTGGCGAAGCTTGGTGACCACAGGCCCTGGGGCAAAAGAAATAGGGCTCTATAGTAAAATTTTACAAATAGGTAAGTATGTAATTGTGGTGACCGGAAAATATTTGGGAGTACAACAGCTATAATTACAGGGATCCTGGCCAGGGGCCCCCTGAGCTTGAGGGCCCTGGGGCACGGCGCCGCCTAGCCCCTAGGTCACGCCACTGCTCATTGCACTAGTTGGACAGAGTCGCAAGGAGGCACAAATTAAACCTGAGCCGTCATGTTACGGCCGTTTCGAGCGATTGAATTATTTTTAAGATTTTTTAAATGGACGTTGATCCATGATTGAGATGGTTTTTTGCAGCTTACCAACTGCCGTGAAATCTCAAAGGATAATTATTATGTTTTTGGCTCTGTGTTTTTGTATACAAAACGCATGATAGTCTGTTATTCGCCACTTTGGATGAAAATGAGGTAAGTATATACCAATCGACGCTGATTTTTTTGCAGTCGAATGGCATATATGTATATATATAACAAATATTCGTCTAAAGTGGCGTTTTAGCGTTTTTTCCTTTCCATTGTCGATATGTTCTCTCGTACAAACTTAGCTGATTACCTGATTTTGGCCAGTGAAATGTTGTTTGATGCGTCGCAGTGTCAGCAGGAATGTCACTGGAAAAATGACATGGCAGATTTAGGACGCCATATTGTGCGACCAAAATCAAGAACGAATCCTTTTAGCGACGGTATCGATCGGGCACGCCGTATGCGCATAGACTAATGACAATTCAATTGTTACCAAATCAATTTGATTGTTCCACTTGTGTGGACATTAAATCTACTTTAAAAAGTCTCAATAATTTAAAACTACAACTTTTATTATTAATTATAACTTCGTGCACTGGCTGCAACCAGAAATCGATCAATTTTTTAAGACCGAATCTTTGAATAACCCTTTTTTCCAGGTTGGAACCAGAGGGGTTTCACTCCGCACTGTGGTGCGCTCGCCGCATTACCTATGGCATAGGTTAATCGCAGTATGTTGCCGGCTTTGCGCGCGCGCCCGCTCACTCTGTGTCGCGCGTTGTGATAGTATTATAGTAAGCAGCCCAAACCTAGCGGTGCGCCAGGACATTGCGGGTGGAAGACGGGCGCGGGCGGTGCCTTCCTTTTGACGCATGCCGCCTGGCGAATGTTTATGAAGTAATACGAGCTTTTTGAACCTGATCATAAAGTTGGGATCCGTTTAATGGTGGTCGAAAAAGAGAAGTTTCTGTACGTTAGTACTATTATTTATTCTGTGACGGAACCGCGCTGATGCGCAGGTCAACTCGCACTTGACAAGGTTTAGTTTATTTTCCCACTACTTACGTCATTCACGACTATCGCCAGCCCGTATATCTTCGAGTATACTAATGGTTAGAAAAGATTTACCATGGATCAAGCAAAAATGGATCTTGTGTCAATGACACAAAGACTTTGATATGTAAAAGGTTTTTTCCTTTACCTATACATATATAAGTGGTGCAATTCTAATAACTACTAAAACTAGCCCGCCGGGCTGCGCGCGCGTTCAATTAGGACACGTAAAAATCTTCTGTAAAAAAATCTTTAAATGACAGAAAACTGTAACAAAATCCGTTTCGTAGTTTAGAAGGAGTAGTGGCCGAAAACACGATGACAGAAAGGAACGAATAGCGACATTATTTCATAAAATTTACGTAAAGATTTCATACAACATCAAGAAGAAGAAAAAGATGATGATAATGAAAAAGATAAAGGAAAGATTAAATAATGACTATTATTAAGGCCGTTTGTTTCTATATAACTTTTTTTTTATACAACATAGGAAGGCAAACAAGCAAGTGGGTCACCTGATGGTGAGTGATCTCCACCGCCTATAGACACTCGCATCACCAAGAAGATTGCAGATGCGTTGCAAACCCAGAGGGCTAAGATGGAATACCTCTTGTGCCAGTAATTACACCGGCTGTCTTGCTCTCCACGCCGGAACATAACAGTGCAAGCACTGCTATTTAGCGGCAGGATTAACGAGCCATACTCAGTGCAGAGTTTTGTAGCCATTACTTAACTGACCAAAACAATTTACTCAAGCTTTTTTAAAATTTCGAAAATTGGTTCAAAGATCTAAGCGGTTTTTAAATAAGAAAACGGCTTTTACAAAAGCGTTTTTAAAAATAAAAAAATCTTTGCTCTCTGTCTGAAGACCCCTTTGTTTTTAGTTTTGCTCTCCTCTAAAAGTTTTTACGTCTTTTTTATGGACGAAAAAAATGATTTTACATATAACGGAGCCTTGAAGAAACTAACTGTGTCTTCCACCCATTCGTCACGTTTACACATGCGCCAAAATTAGACAAAGAGGAACGTGATTCACATTCTAATAACGACACTTCCTTGGCTGACACACGTTTGCGGCAAAGGACTTCAGCCCCGGTAGGTACTGCGATACTGCTATTTTTAGTATAAACAAACACCGGGATCCCGGGATTGGTCATACTACAAAAACCGGTATTGCAATAACGAAACGGATCGTAGGACCTTGTGCAAGGTCCGTTCGGGTCGCTACCACCATTTTGCTCGCTAATCCTGCCACTAAGTACTGCTGTGTTCGAGCGTGGAGAGCAAGGCAGCCGGTGTAATTACTGGCACAAGAGGTATTCCATCTTAGGCCTCTGGGTTGGCAACGCATCTGCAGTCTCTTTGGTGTTGCGGGTGTCTATGGGCGGTGGTGATCACTTACTATCAGGTGACCACTTGCTTGTTTGCCTTCTTACGAGTATATCATAAAAAAAATTTAAACTCCGGGTATTAGGAACTTGCAGCCACAACGCGCTTAATAAAGAAAACCGTTAAGTAAATAATGAGTATGTAATGAACATTCAGTTGCTGGGAATGACTTAGAGAAATACCGAGTAATGTGGCAAAAATTAGCCTCTTCTCAACAAAATACCCAAGTGCATGGTATACTGCAATAATAATAATAATATTGTTTTATTACTTTTTATACAAATATTGTAAAAACTTAACCTAAGATTTTAAATAAATATACATAAATAATAATATAACACTTTATTTCAGACATTGTCCATAAGGTTAGTTAGTTACAATGAAACTAGCTTTTAAATAGAAAATGCATTCCAGTTGGTTCGTCCATTTGAGAGCTACGATGCCACAGGCAATCTTATAGTCATGATCAATTAGTCAATTAGTAATGCCTTACATGCTACTGGTAACTAGTCCACCGACTCACTGGGCTAAAATAAATATTGGAATTAATGATCTCATAAAAAAATGCGGCTTGCTTAATGATGCTGTCAATTAATAATTAATTATTGTAATTTTTGGAGTCACAAGTGTCATGGTAGATCTCCGCCCTCACTCTACTGCGACCGGCCAAGTTTAGTTTATCCGAGTTTATCTCTATGTATAGTTGACCAAGTAATAGCTTGACCACTTTTGAAGCTTATTCCTTTGAAATACGGTCGAAAAGTGGTCAAGCAATTTCTTTGTCGAATATACGTCACTTTCTCATGACACTATTTTGACAAAGACGCAGGAATGGTAACGGCCGAGCCATACCGGATGCGTATGCAGCTGCTTCGTAGAGTCAGGGGGGTTCCACTCCGTACTGTAGGTGCGCTCGCCGCATTACCTATGGCATAGGTTAATCGCAGTAGGTTGCCGGCTTGCCGCGCGCTCGCTCGCTCGCCCCCGCCGTGTCAGAGTAGGTAATTGAAAACGAATGCCGCGCAACCCGAACGTATCGCCGGGAGTAGCGGGGGAAACGCGGGCGCGGGCAGCGCCTTCTTTTTGACTCACGCCGCCTGGCGCATGGTGTATGAAGTAATACGAACTTTTTGATCGTGTGAATAAAGTTGGAATTCGTTTAATTCGTTTAGTCCGTTATTTATTCTGGGGTAGAGCTACGTTATCCATGCGCTACACGTTACAGCTCTACGAAGTTAGCTGGAGTCGTGTTGCATACGCAACGTGTACTCAACTGGTCTGGCCCAGCTTTAAGTATAACCTGGGTCGCCTTGCCTACAGCGTAGACAAATCGCAGTAGGTTGTCGGCTCGCCGCGCGCCCGCTCGCTCGCCCTCGCTGTGTCAATGTGATTGAAAACGAACGCGCCGCAACCCTAACGTGTAGCCGGGAGTTGCGGGAGGAAGGCGAACACGGGCGGCGCGTTCCTTTTGACGCGAATCCTGGCGTGTGTATGAAGTAATACGAACTTCTTGTGGCGTGTTATAGTTGAAATTTGTTTAATCGCAGTCGATAAAGAGAAGTTTCTTTACGTTAGTATTTTATTTATTCCGTGGTCATGTTAGGGCCACTGCGCTGGTTGCCCCGCGGGCCTTTCGTCAAAAAACCCATCGCTTTATAAGTTTTGTCTCAGTTTATCGCATCTTCACTCTATTAGGCTAAGTATCGATTGCGCCACTCAGTTAAGCAAGTCTAGTCCGTAAAGTCCGTCAAGATGGTTCGGTGAAGAAACACCTTTGTAGGTCTGTTTGTACACACCGAATTGAATGACATTCAATTAGTCTATACTAATGGTTGCGTTAGGTACCTACTCGTTCAAATGTGTCAACATACCGGTTTATTTTAAGCTGGTTTCACATACACAAATGCTATTTAACTAGACTGTGCAACCTTAAGCTGATTTAAATAGATCATCTAAGATGCACTTATTGCGGGTGGTAGGACCTTGTGCAAAGTCCATCCGGATCGCTACCACCATCTTGCTCGCTAATCCTGCCGCTAAGCAGCAGTGTTTGCTCTGTTGTGTTCGGCGCGGAGAGCAAGACAGCCGGTGTAATTACTGGCACAAGAGGTATTTCATCTTAGCCCTCTGAGTTGGCAACGCATCTGCAATATCTTTGGTGTTGCGGGTGGTTATAGGCGATGGTGAACACTTACCATCAGGGGATACCAGACCATATTTCATAAAAAAAAACTTCGCGTTACTTAATAAAAAAATATTTTTTCATACTTACAAGTTTTTTGTTCATGTTGTCCTTGTTATCCGATCCACATACACATACGAAACTTGAAAACAATCCGACCACTAGAAGTGAGTCGAATTTGACTTCCAGATTTTGAAACAGACGACTTAGTTGCATATGAACATTATCGTAAGTTACATAAAAGCCGTACCTAATAAAAAAAGGCTAAAGAAGAATGATTAAGGTAACGGCGCCTATTACCGTGGTACTTAAGGATGTTTTCAAACAAGTCCAAAAAATTAAGAGTATCAAAGCTACTTAACGACCGTGAATATTTTTTTTATTTAAGAGTGTTTATTGAACTTTCAGCGTAGTAACTTTTTTTACTCATTTTACTTATTCTTATTTGATAAAATAATTATTGAAACCAAAATACCTAATTCTTCTATTACCGTGGTAATGGCTAGGCTGTGATTCTATTACCGCAAATTGAGCTTCCATTACCGACGGTATACAAAGCAGCAATTTTCTACCATCGGTATTAGGATTCAGACTCATGTTACGATTCGGAACTAATTAACGAGGGTTAAAAAAAATATGGTTTTAGTTCTGTACATTATTGCTGTACATTAAGTTTTTTAAGGGTAAGTAAATAAAACGTTAAACATATACAACTTATGACAACTACATAATGTGTCTACCTACTAATCTCCTTTATGGATCAGTACAAATGGAAAAGATTCCAACTGATAAGTAAGTCTCAATTTTATCAAATATACTGTACTTACGGTACCCTAAATGCGATTTATTTTAATAAAAGACTGAAATGTCACTCGATAATAGACACTTTTTTTAAAGCCTATCACCGACCCAAACAAAAATTAAATGGATCGACAATAGATTCCCATACATTCTAATACCGAGGGTTATGTGATCTAAGCATCGGTAATAGGCTTAATTTGGAATGTTATAAAACCTAATTCCGACCCAAAAGAACAATAACATACAGTTGTATTTTCATTTAAAAATCAAAAATAAAAATTACAACCTTGGTATAAAACCAAAATTACATAACTGGTCAGTAAGTATATCATTATATTTCAATATTTAAACAACTTGACAAAATAAGGGTTTCTATGGAAACTACAAAATCAGTACTGAAGTTTTTGTTAAAAATTAAGGGTTTGTTGAATACATTTTATACCACGGAAATGGTTCTTTATTAGCGTGACTAGATCAAGATTGGAATAACTGTAAGAACTTAACTAACCGGTCACACATACCCAAATTAAAGCATAAAGAATCAAAATCACAACTTTAACTATTACCGTGGTATACCATGGTAATAGAACCCACAGCAAAAAATGGTGCCTATCACCGCTGTATTTTATTTTCCATTTAAAACGTATTTTCAGGCCAAAAAATATATAAAGAGTACTCAGAACTCGTGCAGAAAATTACAAACAACCATTTAAAAACCATAACATTAGTTCAATTGCCATAACCATTACGTAAAATACTAAATACGATTCCAGTTCACCTACATGTGGCGTCACGCGTTAGTATGGTACGACCTGTTCCTGCGCTGGCGTTGCGGAAACGGACGAATTGCAAGCTCTTTGTTTTATTTACACACACTAGCGCCTATAGCACCGTTATTCAAGTAAATAAGCTTCGTTCGTGAAATATATTTTTTTAAGATATCAATCGGTTTGCTTATAAAATACGTATTTGAAAACGCCGCGGTGATGGTCGTCGATTTTGATACCCCCGGTAATAGGCGCCGTTACCTTAGAAGACTTAACGACGACCATCTTAATGTAAGTATAAATAACAACTATAATTGAAGATGACATTGCTAAGTAATAAACTATAGGAGCCAACCAGTATCTTTGATGCCACCACACTACCACAGAATAAAATACATACCTACTTAATATTATACATAGTAAATAATGACATTTGGATATAATAGTATGTCTGTTTGGATGTTTGTTCCGCAATCACGCATTAACAACCTCCTTCGCAAATGTCAATTCTTTAAATTCATATTAAATAATGCGAAACGTGGTCTCTTAAGAGGAGTGTAAACCCAGCCCCAAAGAGCTCCTCATACAAACGGCGATAACGTTTTCCACCCTCTGAACCTTAACCTATGGCAATGATTATTTGGTATGTTGTCATTATGCCGTAAAGTGTTAATTTTTTTAATAATCTTCATAGATTTGACAATATTTGCATTTTAAGAGTTTCATACAAAATAATATATCGTTCGTGGATATTTTTGAAACCATTAACAATATTTAAAATATCAGAACATTCAAACCTAGTACTAGGACATGATGATAACATACAAAAAAATCATGACTTTAAGTTAAGCTTTAGAGGGTGGAAAACGTTATCTCCGTTTGTATGGAGAGCGCTGGGTTCACAATCCTCTTAAGATTCAATTTCCAACTGATGCTTGCGTTGAGATATCAACTTGTCAAGCGGGATTAGCTTATGATAAGGTTTAAAAGCATTTTGGATTGCTACTTATGATAGGAGCAAGTATGAAAAAGACGTAATTATGGATGAAATAAAATGCAAATATTGTCAAATCTATGAAATATTGAAAAAATCAAAACATGCAAACCTAGTTTTAAGGCATAACGACAAGATACTAAAAAATCTCCCCTAAACCTTATTTTCTTCTTCTTTCTCTTAACCTCCCTCTTCTACCTTCTGGTGGAAAATATCGTGACCATGTGCATCGGGAGCGCTTTTTGGGGCTGGATTCACACTCCTCTTAAATAATGCATCAAGTTGTTTGTTAGTTTGTTTAGGTCAATTTTGACCACTTCCAGTGAACGGAATTGTTTTGTTATGTTTATGTAGTTCTTGTGACAGTGTAAAAGTAAAGTACCCTGTAGCCAGTAGGTGTTTTTTTACGAAACTCATAATATATTTCAACAGAACACATTACCTAGCTACTCTGCGAAACCAAAGCTGTAGATGTACGTACGTGGTTTACGGCTGTGTCTGTAACATATATATTTTTCATGCAAAACCCACCCTCCTCCGCTTCCACATAAAAGAAAAAAAACTTCATGTAGTAATCTATTAATTACTACATGTTTATATACTTTTATAATAGCATTGATTTGGACGCTGATCCGCCCGTTAAAGTGTTTTTAAAATCATCAATCAAAACACTATCGCACGTCAGACAAGTTAATTATAAAACATCGGCAATTTCTGATACTGGCAGGTGCCAAACATATCACGACCTACCACTTACGACTAGGTGTATGTTTTTCTTGGAATATTTTTAAAAGTCAAGAACGAACGTCGTGAAATGTTGTCCTACTAATCGTTGACGGTACAAACGTTGAACTTGGAGTAAAGAGGTTGTGTATAAACAAGTATATTGAACTAGTCTGAATTCAGAGTCTCTTTAGAACCCTGTCGCCTGTGGTTGATGGGTACACTTTGATCATTAGTCCAGATTTGACAGGTCAGGGTATTAAATTGGAGCCATCTGACTTCCGTAACCTTTGCTAAAGGAAAACCAGATTGATGGGATCATGTTATAACAAGTTAGAAGAAATTGTTGGCACATGGTGACAGCTGGGAATCGAACTCGACACCGCACGACCATGAATTAATCACTCATTGTAATTAGACTTATATTAAGTTATAAATCTACTTGTTGTGATTGTTTATTAACCCAAATAAATAAAATAAAATTTTACGTAGCAATCTCAGCCCTTAAGGGAATTAAACCCGCAGCCTCTAGCTTCGTAGTTTGGGTCACTAATAACAACCAGTGGCTCAAAAATGACCGGCCCAGATTTAATCTACCCCTACTTGAGTCTTTGTTAAACTAGTGTCGTGTTAAAAATAACCCTCCCTTGTGGCGGCAGTCAGGTAAAAAGAGACGCCCATAGAGATAAACTAAGTTAAACTAGACTTGGCTCTTGGCCTAAAAAACCGTGCCTTCAAAAAACTAAAAAGTATCCAATTTCCGATCAAATCATAAAACTAAATTAATTGATACAATTCCTTACATTCTATTTACGTTTTGAAATCTATGCCGTTGGCGTCTTCTTCAGCCGTTTTTGAGGGGAACACTCATAAAAAAAAGATCCCGACGAATTGAGAACTTCCTCCTTTTTTGAATTCGATTAAAAATACTAAAGATTGCGGCCGAAAGGGACAGAAAATACATGTAACTTGCACAGGTCATGATGATACGTCCTTCTAAAACCGGCACGCGATAAGGGACAAATAATATCATACTCTGTTGCTTTCTTTTACGAGCTATTAATATTTATATCTCTTATTTTAGAATGTCCAGCATTCTATGGTATTCTTTTTTTACGACTTGGTTATGTTTGGGCTACAGATGGTCATAAAAATAAACGGTCGCCTAGAAAATAATTATTTTTATTCTTAAGTTTTATTAATACAGCTATTTAATCAATTTGTCATTTAACAAAGCGATTGAGATTATTCAATAACTATATTCCGTTACTGATTCTTAATGTAAGATTAAGTGACACTTAATAATTGGTAGTCATTTTTTAATACACAGTCAGGTCAATGAGTTAAAAATGAGTTAAAAAATATCATAATTTAATGTCAAAAATAGGATGTGGAATCCTGTTCAACAATTCTTGAACTTATCGAGATTCATTTCTTTCTAGATGTTTAAAAAAATGACAAAAAAATACCAAATTCCAAAGAGAAAGTATTTTAGACATGATATCTCGAATGTCATTTTATCTCACACGAGATTTGCTCCACTACGCTTGTATACGGTCACGATGTAGAACACTATCATTTTAATACCAATTCTTGGCAACAAGTTTGTAAACATCAAGCAATTTTTATCACTACGACAAGGTTTTAATGCTGTAGGTTCAAGAGTTACAGTTCGTAAATGTGCAGTCGACCAATTGCGAGGCCATTTTAGAACCTTTTCACAGTAAATGTCATAATGAATTGTCAATATGTGTCATAATATCCCAGCGATAATTTATTGCGGCGATATATGTACATATTTGTATAGAGATTAGAGTAACTTAATGTTTAAGAAAAAAACATGAAATTTTCATCCATTTAAGAATAGTAGGACAGGATAATTTATTGCATAAAACATTTTTACATCACTTAGTAGTTTTATGATGGACGTAATTGTCATTTAAACACGGTGATGATGATGACAGATCATCATTTAAGTAAATTGCTTTAACTGATGAGATACAATTTGCTCACATCTGTAATGTACTCACCTAAGTACTTCAAAGTCACGCTAAGGACGATGATTCTATCCCAAGTTAATAGTCGTGCAGGGTATTGTAGGGAAAAATACTCTATTATTATCCTTCCAATTATGGGCATACATGTTAAATCTTATTTCAAGGCAAGAAAGGTGATTGTTCTGCAAAATCCAAGAAACAACGTCCAGTACAGTCAAATATACTTCATAATACGCGACCGGATAACCTAGTGGTCAGTGACCCTGACTACAAAGCTCGAGGTTCCGGGTTCGAATCCCGGGAGGGGCAAATATTTGTGTGATGAATACGAACGAATGTTTGTACTCGGGTACAAACATCATATAAGTAAGTATGTATATCTGTTGTCTAGTACCCATGTACCCCCACATAACACAAGCAGCTTTGGTTGCTTACTTTGGGACTGGGTCAATTGGTGTTAATAGTCCCAAAAATATTTATATTTATATTTATTTTATATTTAATATAAGTAATTATTTACGTAGAAACTGAGAGAAGGTGTCATTTTTCGATAGGAGGCATTTAAAATGAACTTGATAAATCTATGTAAAATTTTCCTGTGTGCGTTCTTTTATTTTGTTTACTTGTGTGAATCAATAAAGAGTATTTGTTGTTGTTGTTGTTGTTGTTGTATGTATGTATGTATATATGACTCTTTATTGTACTAAACGCAAAAAATAACAGATAACAGGACAAAACAGATGTACAAAGGATGTATATATTTAACCCTTTCGAGAATAGACAACTTCTGTCGTTCCATCTCTAATGGTCAGTTAACTTTGTAGCTAATGGAACTTGTTGTTGGTTTTTTTTTTCTAATTTTTATAACTTTTGTACTTAACAGTCAGGAAATCATGGAAAATCCATCATGTTTGACAACCGGAACTGAAACAAATCTAAAACGATACGTGTACAAAGTTTTTCTGATGAAATTAAGAAAAATAAAAAAGCAAATTAAAGGATAGCTACATCAGAACTATAAAGAAACAAAATTAATAATATCTTAGGAAATGAATAAGGTTATTAAATAAATTAATACAAAGGTTACCAAAAAAATATCACATGTTACTAATTTGAACCATTTTAAATCAAGATTTTTCATGTTATCAACGGTAAATAATACCTGTTACAAACTTAGGCAACAAAAAGTAACCCCTAGAGGTTAATCGGAACAAACGATAGTTTCGGAAACTCGTTTATAATTATGTATCTATTTATAAGGAAAGTCAAACAACAATTGAGGTATTAGAAACAGTCAGAAAAAACTAGTAGCCAGAATCAGCGATAATTCTATTGAATTAAATTTATCCTATACTCTGGAATAGCCAAATCGAAACTTATTTAAAATAAGGAAATAATCACAAGGATCACAGGAAACAGATTTTCTATCCACGTTTGCGACATTCATTTTATAACGACTGCAATTATACACATCGTCAATATTACAAGTTTGGAATGCCAATAAAAATATCTCGCTAATAACTTCCTTCTTTTAAAGTCGGGTAATAACCTACTAATAACAGTCTCGTAGTGAAACGTCACACGATAAAAAAATGTAAGGCAGGCTTTATTATTAATTAATTTATTTATTTCATTCGGTCAAGTTTACAGCCTTACATAATATGGATCCACGCCATGGTTAATACTTTTGTCTTTAAGTACAGATTCTGTTATTATTTGGGTTAAATATTTTTTATTAATCCCAAAAGAAAATTACATTTTACTTAATGAGATATCAGATAACATAAAATTACATATATTAAACGCCAGCAGGCGTCAATACAATCATCGGAAACAAGCAGGTATAAATAAGCCTTTTTAAATCACTTTATTGAACAATAAATAAGTTAATACAGAAAAGGAAAAAGAAAGGATACAATTTTAATTCTAATTAAAGTGAAAAATATAGCCCAAGTCGCCATTTCTGGGTAGGGTGCCCAAAAGGCTGGCGGCGTTACCTACTTGAATGGCAATGCCAATACGGTGAGCGAGGAACGCGCCAGTCCTTGGGTCATGAGAGGTGGCAACTATTTTTTCTTTAATTTCTTAAATAGAATGTGGGCGTCGGGTCCTCATGGGTCCAAGGTCTCCACGGCGAAGGCAGCAAATCTCAGCCGTTTTTTGACGGTATCTTGTAATGCATGTCACCGGAGTGGCTTACACATTACTTATTTTAATATATACATGCAAAATTGTTTTGCGGGTGGTAGGACCTTGTGCATGGTCAGTCCGGATCGCTACCACCTTCTTGCACGCTAATCCTGCCTGCTTGCACTGTTGTGTTCCGGCCTGGAGAGCAAGACAGCCGGTGTAATTACTGGCACAAGGTATTCCCTCTTAGCGCTCTGGGTTGGAAACGCATGTGCAATCTTCTTGGTGTTGCGGGTGTCTATAGGCGCTGGTGATCACTTACCATCAGGTGACCCACTTGCTTGTTTGCCTTCCTATTTCATTTAAAAAAAAAGTCATTTTAACTCTCATAAGTCTCTTGGAAATGAGACATGTAAAAGACTTATAATATCGAGACATTGTTGGTTACAATATTTATTATTTAAACTAAAAACATAACCCTTCCTTTCGGCTTTGCCGTAGTCGGGTAAAAAAGACGACTTCTGACATTGACAGCAATTTGTAATCAGCCATTACTGTCCAAATAAAAGTTGTATGCATAAATAGATAAACAAACATACTCAAAAAATACATATTTGCTTAAATTTTAAACCAATAAATAAATCTGGCACAGCTCAATGACCGCTGATTAAACGTAATCGGTATCCGTGACAATGACTAATAAAAGAAGATTGCCAATATTTATTTTGAACAAGGTTTGTAAACATTCACAATTACTTACACTTGACAGGTGAATAATGTTAAGTCATCAAATATACCGGACCATAAATTATGGTTAGTTTTTATTTCGCCAAAGTATTTTAAGTAACCTCAGTCTTATCTGTCATCAATGCTAAATTTAGCCAATTTACACATTCGTAAATTTAAACGGCTCAGTCGTAAATCTTCTTTTACTGTGTGAGACATAAAATTCCAATCCTTGCATCCTTGAATCTAGAATTTCAATTTAAAATATTTAGTTTACCAGCTTCATGGTAAAACTACACAGCACAGAACACAAACTGTTTGATGCCTGACCATTTGTGTTTCAATAATGGTTCATAATTGTACTATACATTTATACACAACTAAGTTAAATCGTTTTAATTCACACTACAGACGGATCACTGTACACACCAGCAAACAGAATCACATTTGATTTTCTATGCGTTATCATGAACACAAACTCCTTGTTTGCCTCAAAACGTTGTGATAGGAATCTATTTTCTAGTCCCACTACAGTGGCCGCAGCAGCTACTGTGCCTTCTTCCGTCACCTCTATTTCAACATTCTGAATAGTTTTAGACACAAATAAGGGACTATCAGAAACACCAGGCAATTGCGCTTTCTCACTGTCAAATATTGTATGTATCCCTGTATATTTCAACGAAGGTATCAAATCAATTTGCGAAGACACTTTAAAACGTGGAATGAAAATATCGATTTCGGGTAATTTATCGTCTCTTTTGAATTCCGCTATCCAATCTAAAGGAGACATGGCTAAGTTGTTTAGTAGTCTTTTCAACGGCATTCCTTCAAACGGAAGCAAGATCAGCATTGAGTACTCTTCATTTTTTCCATAAGTCATTTCAAGTATTTGAGCTCCTAATAAGTTGGAGTCCCCAACGTTATGAGCTGCTTTGTGGTACATCATGTTGACACGACCCAAAGATTTCCCTTGATAATTGTAGAAATCACTTTCTTTTGTTTCTGTTGGGTCGAACGGATGGGTCCAGTTAGCTTTGAAAAATAATGCATCGACTATCAGTAGCCTCAAATCTTGAAGAATATCTGCTTTTACTGCGTTCCTTATCCTCCCTTCAGTGGCTACACAAATGTAGTAGTTGATATCATCAGCAAGTTTCGTCGTATTACTAAAATCAACTGAGTACACATCAGTCCTGTACATGTTGGCCGCTTGGCAGAACTCCTGGTGGATCTGCAACGAACACTCAGGGAACATGGCTGCTTGCTTATGCACGACGAGATCAGGGTCATTGCTTCTTAAAATTCCTTCAGCGGCGAGATGTAGACCTTGGGTTGCTCTCAAATCCCTTGGTAATTGGAGTTCTTTCATCAGCTCGTGGAATGTATCTCCTGCGGAACCTTCGGCCAGTAAGGAGAAGATGCTCCATACTGACAGAGGGGATATAGCGAAGTTCTGTCTACCGAAGTTCTCTTGGAAAGCGTAGGTGTTGTCTAATAGCCGTAGAGCGAACTGGTTGATGGGCGCGAAGTCGATGCTTGCGTTGTCAAGCGGAGCGGTCAGCGCGAGACTCACGCACGCGGCTACGACGACCTTCCACATTTTGCGCGACCTGATGCTTCGATGTTTACGGCAATACTGTTAGGACAACGCGATTCTATCAGTTTCAATGGATCGTTTCTCACGTGCGCTGCTCACAATGAATATCGCTTAAGTGGTTGGGTAACGCAACGCGTGCTATATAAGAGTAGACTATTTATACGAGATGACTGTTGGGAGGCATTTGCGGCTGTTGTTTCGAAATTCTAGTGAATTTGAGGTATTTTAAGTGCATTTGTTATCGATTTGCGACGTCATGTTGAATTGTAGAATGTGGGTACGTCAGATGGGTCCCCTATTCGGTTATTTCTTTAATGTTTTACACCAGAGTGGCTGCGTACCTACTCTCTATTCAGGGCTGTATATATTTTATCAGTAATTGTTAAATGAAAATTGTGAAAAGTTTTTCTCCACACAATTGTTTTCGCCTGTTTTCTCCCTGGCTAGTGACTTACTTTAAAAAAATATTGTGATTGCAGGCAACTCGGCATGTTTTAATTCATATTTTATTAATTTATTGTTTAGCGTTGGAAAATCCAAAATTCAAAACATACGAACATGCTGTGATAAAGATATCTATAAAATTCTAACTGGTCGATGACTATAGTACTCCTAGGAGATATTTATAAAAATATAATATAAGAGCAATGAAACCTAAAGCCGTCAGTTTAGATGTTTGTACGCGCATCACGCAAAAACTCCTACGCAAAATTGGATGCTGCACAGCTGTATAGCTGGAGGTCTAACTAAAAATCTGGTAGATGTTTCAATCTTGATACGCCACAGCTAGAAGCCGTGTTAGACTTAGTTCTAAATTCAAAAGCTAGTACATAAATAGGTAATATAATAAAAAAAACGTAGTTTTACGTCTAAAATTCAAGCAGGAAAAAGGGAGATTGTTACGAAAAAGTGTACAGGGAAAAAGGTCTCCCACATTTCCTCTTAATTGTCCGCGGTGCGCGGTGTTTTTTACGTTCCACAAATTGTATAATTTATTGGAAGCGAATAAACTTTAAGGCAAAATAGAAAGCCAAACACTAATAATATTTTAGATGATGCATACATTTTAATACGTGACAAAAGTTCATCCAAATTAAATGATGAACATGACAATTTTCAAAAAATGTAAAAGAAATCTTTATTTCAGTGTGTCTTATTTTAATGAAGACTAGTTACCGCCCGCCAGTTCGTTCGTGTGGATTTAGTAATCTTTCTCCGTCAGGGGTTGGGTAGCTTTCTATTAGTGAAAAAAAAATCATATCGGTTCCGTACATCCAGAGTTTTTTTTTAATCAAATAAAACTTAACAGCATTGTAGTTAATATCAATGCAATGCACTATAAAATTCATGAAAAACAAATTAAAACTAACTAGCGACCCGCCCCGGCGTCGCATGGGGATAATTTTGTCGTAATGTACATAAAAAAATTCCTTAAAAAAAAACTCTAAATGACAGTGAAAAGCGTATCAAGATCCAATGCGTGGTTTAGGAGAAGGCGGCCGAACATACACCAAAATGATTTAAGACAGACAGAAAAGGATAGGAACTTTATTTTATGCTATGTTAAATTAGGTACGCGACAGCACGGCGGGGCTCCGTCGAGTCGCTATCGCCGGCGCCATGTTCGCCGTGGTCAAGCTGCCCGGGAACCTCGAGGTCTTCAGGTCCTTTAGTTTGCAGTGCAGACGTCTAAAAATGGACGCTGTTCTGTTAGAAATTACAAGTGAATGTTTGAGTCTATTAGTACCCTATGATTGCCTGAAGCTGTTTTATGCGCATCAGAGAAGCCGTGGGTCCAACATTGAGACGTATTAAGAAGAAAGTTCTCAATCCTAAGCTATCGATAATAATTAATTGCTTCTTCCAATTATTTCTTAGATTACAAGATTTACGCATCGTGTACTGACATAACAATTACACGATGAGAAACTTTTCTCACCAACTTATAGCCTTGGGCCTTGTCAACTTCAAACAAATTTTCACACGTATTGAGATAAAAAAAAATGTAATTGTATTTTGTTTATTTAACAACTAATTATACGAAACTCAAAGTCGATGAACTTCAGAGTATTTGAACCAAGTTGGACCTAAGTTTTTGTCCAAAAAAAAAAAACGCCTTAGCGATAAAGTTTTGATTGCTACAGAAATTTGCGGGTGGTAGGACCTTGTGCAAGGTCCATCCGGATCGCTACCACCATCTTGCTCGCTAATCCTGCCGCTAAGCAGCAGTGCTTGCACTGTTGTGTTCCGGCGCGGAGAGCAAGACAGCAGGTGCAATTACTGGCACAAGAGGGATTCTATCTTAGCCCTCTGGGTTGGCCACGCATCTGCAATCTCACCAACAGGTGACCCACTTGCTTGTTTGCCTTCCATTTTCATAAAAAAATTAACTTAGCGCCTGATAGGTACTGTAACGATACAAATATAATTTTAAATAATAATAACCATTATACAGGATGTTGTTAAATGGACAATGTTAACGAAAAGTAATTGAGAATCGTTGAAACGATAAAGAATCATGATACCATTCTGTAGCAAAAAACTGTGTCCTTACAAGTTTTTATTGACATGTAGTGTATGTATAATTTGCGTGCGAGTTCGTTATTTTAGTTCGTATCGTTTTTTCGCTCGGTCACGTAGCTAATTCCTGTTTTTGTATGAATTTAAGATGTAATTGGCTTGATTACCTTGCGAAACATAATAAAAATAAAAGATATCGCAACAAGTGATGATATCACGTTAGCACAATGTACACCTATGTTTGTAATATAATTGTTTTTACCAGGACATCCTGATTCTTTCATAATTTTCTAAACTTTTGGTGAAATTGTTTCATACTAACTTGTAATAAAATGACTTATTTTAATGGAATTTGAGCGGGTAAAACGGCTGTCATGTTTACCTGAAAAGCATTGTTTTTATAGTTGACTATGAAATGGTTTAACCAATTTTCGATCGTATTATGAGGTGATGAGTTTCAAAAGTGGCTTAGCAATTACTTGGTATTATTATGGAACCCTGCACTGTGCATGATCCGACAACTCTTGCCCGGTTTTTCTAAATGGTCTAAATTTTCGTGAAATCAACTCATAGTCATTTATAATAAAATGACTTAATGGCGGGTAAAACGATTGTTCATTACTGTTGTTGTTGTGTTGTTGTTTATTTACCTCAAGTTATTAGTTGTACTGGTTGCGGTCACGTAAAACAACATCGGACTGGGTTATTTTTTACAAGCTTTTTTTTCTTGCTGTGTCAATTTGTTCAGACAAACAAAGTTCATTGCCAGAACCAGTTATAAACTGATCCACGCTAGCTACCTATGTTTTTGTATGAACCGTGCGTGGCGTGCGCCGCACAGGGGGGTTACACTCCGCACTGTAAGTACGCTCGACCGCCTTGCCTATGGCATAGGCAAATTGCTGTAGGCTGCCGCGCGCCCGCTCGCTAGCCTCCGCTGTGTCAGTGTAATTCAAAACGAATGCCGCGCAACCCTAGCGTGTCGCCGGAAGTTGCGGGGGAAGGCGGGCGCGGGCGGCGCTTTCCTTTTGACTCACGCCGCCTGGCGCATAGTGTATGAAGTAATACGAACTTTCTTAGTAAAGTTAGAATTCGTTTAATCGCGGTCGTAAAAGAGAAGTTTCTTGTACGTTATTTATTCTGTGACTGGGGTTTCTGGGCCTTATGATAAAGTGCCCAAGGCTCCCATAGGTTAAAGACTAATTGAATCGGAAATACATTAAAAAAAACATTTATTGATGCCACAAAAAAGGCACAATTACAATTTTATCTCCTTACTAGCATATGCCCGCGGCTTCGCCCGCGTGGCCTACAGGAATCCAATGACATATTTTTCTTTACAAACAAACATTAACAAAACACTTTCACCCTTTCTCAAATTTTCACCCCCCCGTTTTGCCCACTTCAAATTTGAAAAATCAAAAAGCTTGTGATATGTCCTTGTTTACTTATGATGAGTGTAGCTACAATTCTAATTTTCGAAAAATGATACACCTACACATACTTTTCAACGCCTCCCCCCCCCTCCGCCCATTTCCCTCCTCCTTAAAATCTAAAGAACCAAAAACGTTGATAGAAACAATTCCGATTTCCTAGTTCTTATCATTAAAAAAACCGCCACCCATTTAAACTTTCTTCCCGGTTTTCCCCCTTGAATCTAAAAGCCTTGAAACACATCATTATTTATTTGTGCTCTGACTTCCCCACCTGAAAATGTGAAATCTAAAGACTCTAAAACACCTCATTATTTCTTTCTCATGGTGGGAGGCAAGAATTTTAATATTTATATATTTATATATTTATTTTTTTAGAATTTTAAATAACCGATGCATCGATAAAAACTTTCACTCCTCGTTTCTCTCCCTTAAAATGTGTAAATCGAAAATCCTTGAAACACTTCATCATTTACTTGTGCTTAGTATTAGCTGTTATTGCAATTTCGAATTTCCTACCTTTAAAAAACCGTTGCCCAGAAAGTAATTTTAACTCTCCATTTCTCCCCCTATGTGAAAATCTAAAACCCACACGTCACTATTAGTTTATGACGAATAAAATTAAAAAATCTAGATCCTGATTTTAAAAAAGATACATCCAAATAAACTTTTACCTCATGTTTCTCCCCCGTACAATGCAGAAATCCAAAAACACTTTATTGTTTATTTATAAATAGCTTATGCGCGGCTTCGCTCGCGTAGCCTACAGGAATCAAATGACATATTTTTCTTTACAAACAGACATTATAAGCGCTTTCACCCTGTCTCAAATTTTCACCCCTGTTTTATCCTTTTCAAATGTGAAAATCCAAAAATTATGAAATACACCATTATTTATTTATGATATGTAGCTGTAATTCAATTGTTAAAGTTCTTATTTAAAAAAGACCGATACCTACATACAAACTTTTACCTCCGTTTCACCCCCTTAAAATTTCAATTGAGGCAGGTAAGGCGTTAAGAGATGATTTGGAGTGTTAGAGCCACACTGCAGCCAGTTACGGTTGCAGTAGGAGTGTGCTGGTCCGACCGGGGTAGTATTCCACTCTCACAGAATGCCGACGTGAAGTAATATCTTGCTGCTGGGTATCGGACAGTGAGTGAAAGATCCAGGAGGCCCACAGGGAGGGGGGACCTAAAGGTGGGCAACGGATCAGCGACTCTCTTGAAAACGTTAGTTTCCGAGGGCGGCCTACCTATCAGTTACTCACACGCTCGTTTTTCTCCCTATTCCATAAAAAAGATCAAAACTGTATATATATAGCTTAATATGTAGTAATTTATCTTTCACCGCATAAACCTTTTTTTTTGCAACAGCACTACATGCACCAAATTTTAGAGCACATAATCGTGTAGTGTAGGTTATGTAAATCAACATATAGGCATCTAAAAGAATCGAAGTACATACCTATTAATATTGATATCACAAGATGGTGAAACGCGTCATTATTTATTTATTATGAATAGCAACAGTTCCAATTTCCAAGTTCTCATCATTAAAAAAAAACCACCACCCATATAAACTTTCTTCCCCGTTTTTCCCCTTTTTTCACCCTCCGTTTCTCCCCCTATGAGAAGATTCAAAACCCCAGTAGCAAGTCACTATTTATTTATGATGAGTATAATTAAAACTTTCAAGTTCCTATAAAAAAAAGATGCCTCCAAATAAACTTTCACCTTCTGTTTCACCCCCTTAAAATGCAAAAATCCAAAACACTTCATATTTTATCTATGAAAGTAGCTAAACTTTAAAAGTTTTAAGTTCTTATCTTTAAAATAAACTGCACCCATACAAACTTTCATCCTCCCGCTACCCCCCCCCCCCCCTTAAAAAGTAAAAATCCAAAAACCATTAAAAACAATTTAATTTATCTATGCTCAGTAGCTCTAATTCAAATTTAATTATTACGTTTCTAACTTCAAAGAACAAAGATCTCATACAAAGTTCGACCCCCACCCAGTTCCCTCCTTTAAAATCAAAATTTCCAAAAGTCCTTTCTTATCGGATTCCTACGTTATAAAGCAAACCTATATTCGAAATTTCAGTTTTCTAGCTTCAGTAGTTTCGGCTGGGCAATGATCGCCAATCTGTCAGGACGTGTTTGGGCATGGCAGACGGATAGACAGACGCACAGACAGACGGCAGTAGAGGCTTAGTAAATAACACGATACACGTTTACATTATTTTTACTTTGAATACAAAATTTAGTGAATTATCAACTTAAATATACAATTTCACCCCTCTTTTTACCCCCATAAGGGTTGAAATTCCAACAAAATTGATTTCCGTTGCGTTACTTTCCAACCATAAGCCTAAGTAATAAATTAAGTGATTTTTATTAAGAAAATGAAGGACTTTCCATACACAACTTCATCCCCCTTTTCATCCCTTTAGGGTTAAAATTATCAAAAACCCTGAAACAGGTATAAACTAATTTTCAATCATCAGTCTACATACAAAATTTGATAATCGTAACTTCAAAACTGACGGACTTTCATACAAACTTTCATCCCCTATTTTATCCTCTTAGGGGTGGAATTTCCAAAAATTCTTCCTTAGTGGATGCCTACACTGTATAAGGTATCTATGTTTAAAATTTCAAGTCTCTAGGTCCAGCGGTTTAGGCTGTGCGTTGATATATCACCCAGTCAGTCAGTCAGTCAGTCAGTCAGTTTATCATTTTATATATATAGATTCATAAAAGTTTACTAATTCTTTTTTTAACTAATAAATATTTTGTTCCTTTCATTCGAGGGCAAACGTCGCAGTGACAGATAAAGACACAACACATGTTAACTAACAGAGGTTAACGCAGCGTTTATGAATAAGAGGGTTAGACGTTGCATACATTGTTGTTTAAATATTTTTTGTTTTTGTCCCAACATAATAGAAACAATATTTTCAGTGCAGATAATATGCAAAATGATTTCTCTAGCATGTACATGACAATACGGGCTGTTTTGCATGTACGATAATAACGTGATAGAGTTATTTAACGAACCTAGTTATTAGCTGTTACGTAGGTAACTTGTTTTTAAATAATAATTATCTAAAATTTAATAACAGGGTTAAATGAATTGTGTGGGGTTGGTAGGACTAGAGAATAGTTTATAGATTCAGGCGTTACTTTGCGGAAGTCCATATTGATACTAATGGCAACAATTTATTTGCTAATCCGCGAACCAGCAAAAAAAATTGTTTCCATTAGTATGACTAGAGAATGCAATAACTGGTTTTACAGGGAAACTAGACCGGCAAGATTATGGTCTTTATTACTCAAAAGGATGCGATGATTGAACATTACATAAAAGTGAAACATGAATAACTTAACCTAATAAAAAAGGCAAAAACTTAAATATATGTACAAATATCTCCCAAGTCTGTCTCCTGTGGTAGATTATGGTTACACATTCATTTAAGTACACAAATGTGCATATTTCATCACGATGTTTTCTCTCATATTAATAGAAACGGATCTCGTATTTGAAGTCAAAACATGTCGAGCACTCGACTTCAAATACATGAGTGATCCGTTTCCATTAATATGTCCGAGTCTCACGGTAGTTTTATGTTAAATATGATTTCTCTCACCGTACCTACTACCAACTTGGGTACAAAAGTTAGGAAAATTTGGCACCCGCTGGGGATCGAACCAGGTACCTCGCGATCACAAGTGCACCGCCTAGCTACTAGGCCATGCACCGACGCTCTTTTTTACTTGCCTATTTTAAAACAAACAAAAAATAAACACAATTTTGTCTAACGACAAATAATGTCAAAGGCAGTTTAAGGGGCTACCCGATGAATTTCGCTGTTTTTAACTCCTAGTAAGTATGTTTATAGATAATATCAGCTCTCAGAAAAAATATATACTTTAGAACGGTATTTGTTCCTTATTTTAATCCACTGGAATTTCGGAAAAGTTAATAAATCAAGAGAATTAGAAATATCCGTGAACCCATTTCTCCTCATAATATCCGCATACACTTCCTCAATATTCAATTAAAAAAAAATACGCCACGTATCCGCTAGATGTCGGTCAGAACCGTTACCGGACTGAAGTTAGCCATCGTAGTGTAGGCATTTTTTACTAGATGGCGACGCAAAATCATGCAAGTTAAGTTGCAGAGGTGAGGAAGAGTAGTGGGGAGAGAGGTAGCTGAAACGAGCAAGGTCATTGGGACAGGGGAGCCCCTTAATACAACATTGGGAAAGTTCAAAAATAACTTGTGCTGTTCTCGGCAAGATATAGCCTATTTTTAGAAGAATTATTTTCTTAAATAAATAGGGTAGTCAGGTTAAATAAATATAAAATTATTATTAAATTCCCAATAAGTTTTACAAAACCAATTATGTATTGGAAATAATTAAAATTGTAGTTGTGTACATCTGCTGCCATCTATCTAAAATTATAGGAACTTGTTTTCCAACTTAAACCTGCCATAATAAGCTGACGCCGTTACAAAAGAGTTCGGACCACGCCTCCTAGATGGCGCTGAAATAAACCTTTGAAACTGAAATAACAGGAACGTTTTTTACTTACTTTTTTTTATTTTTCGTTGATGTCGACCGTACAATACATATATATAGTCGACCAAGTAATTGCTTGACCACTTTTGAACCTTATCCCTTTGTAATACGGTCGAAAAGTGGTCAAGCAATTTCTTGGTCGACTATACATTGTAGTTAAACTTTCGTTAGCAAGTTGAACCCATGCGAATCCAGAGTGGGACGTTAGTTAGGTATATGATAAGGCTTTCATTTACAAAACAGGCTTGGGCTACATTCTACAAACAGGAGGACTACAAGAGAAATTAACGCTAACGCATTCGAGACAGTTTTTATGACAAAAACTTGCAGGAAAGGTACAGTTAACCAAGCTATATTCGAAGCCACTGTAGAACCTTTCATGATATTTGTCATTACGAAATTTATGCGTTTTAATACTAAATGTCTTTGTATTAAAGCCATTGCTAATTGCAACGAGGTACTACAAGTAGCCTAGAATTCAGTTCGGTTGACTGTACGCGTCATTCTGACTCTTTAACATGAAGGAAGGACAAACAAATTCACTTTCGCGTGTGGTAGGACCTTGTGCAAGGTCCGTCCGGATCGCTACTATCATCTTGCTCGCTAATCCTGCCGCTAAGCAGCAGTGCTTGCACTGTTGTGTTCCGGAGTGGAGAGCAAGACACCCGGTGCAATTACTGGCACAAGAGGTATTCCTTCTTAGCCCGCTGGGTTGGCAACGCATCTGCAATCTTCTCAGTGTTCTATTAGATACGAAACTGTTTAGTTTAAATTTACATACACTCTAAATAGTGGCCATTTTGTAGTGCCGGTGCTTTGTTTCTGGTTTCTGTTTAATGAACCGAAGTTATTATGGCGTCGGCATAATTAATTACCATGCTTCCGCTTCCGGCGGCCATTTTGGGTGCGTTCCGGTACTTCCGGTTGCGGTGTGCCTAGAAAGGTGAAATAAATAAACAAACTAAGGATTAGTATAAACTTGCATTGTTATACACGTGTAGCTAATGTAGCAATCCGTAACAAAATTTCAAAACTTTTAAAAGTTATAGGCATCGAAATGAGAAAACTATAGAACTGTGTAACAAAGCAGTGGCAGAGTAGCCGACCATAGTCTATTTGGTAGACTATGTTGGATAGCCTGAATAAAACTGTCTGTGCCAATTGTCAAGTAAACAGCTCTGCGTTTTGTACGTTTTAAATTGGCGTCATATTTTTAGTTCTGCTATCCGACGCCTGTGTCGCTGCTAGTTAGAAAACTTAGAAGCACTTTATTCACTTACGATAAGATTCAAAGTTGAACCAATGGCTAAATATTGAAAGCCCCTCGTTACCTGCTTCACCTCGTCGCAATATGGTGACGCTAGGCTAGTAACAATCCGAACAAGTAAGCAGGTCTATTGTCTTCTTATATCGATGGTTATAGGGTAATTCTCATGGTAGGTCCATGGACGATACTTTCTTTCAAAATCCTATAATTAACTATCTCAGGAATAATATTGACTGTCAACAAACTGGAACAAATTGCCTTGCTACTCCGCGACATATATATGTTCATGCAAAAACCCACCCTCCTCCGCTTCCACACGAAACGACGTATATCACAGAGACTTAGTGTAATTTGTTTCAGTTTGTTGAAATGGACTTCCGCAAAGTAACGCCTGAATCTATTAATTATTTAATATTGACTGTATCTTAGAGATAATAGTTACTAATAGTTATCCCCTTATTAATAAAAGTTTAAATTTACCAATCTTTTTTAACTGACAAATTTTTTGTTCCATATAGAAGGCAAACGTCAAAATGACAGATAGACACAACACAAATGTTAACTAACATAGATTTACGCAGCTTTTACGAATAGATACATACGAAATACATAACCCTCTCTGTAACCACTTGAGTAAGATACCTACAGGTTAATGCAACTATATCCACATAAACAATCCTTAACAGGAACGTTCAGTTGTTATCCTAGCACACGTTCTCGGTTAATTAAATGTTAATTAAAATTACAGAATGCTTTGTTATCATTTCCCAAAGTCAACTTTGAGTTGAACGGTATAATGCAACAATGGTTAAGGGTTCATGATTTATTTAAGACCGAAATGAAGATTCGACCTTTTAAGGGGCATGCAAATGCCCCAAAAATAAAAAAACAAACCAGTCAAGTGCGAGTGGGGCTCGCGTACCGAGGTTTACGTACAAACTTTATAAACACCGAACATTGGTTTAAACTGGATTGAGAGACAAACTTAACTTTGCCGTTAGAAAACTGTAGTCCCCATACTTGGACATACGTTTCGGTCAGTTTACTAACTGCAAATAAGTTGGCAATCGCTTTTTTTGTGATGTGGTGGAGGTGGCTACATTTTTGCATGAAAAATATATATGACCACGGACAGCTTTTTGCACTTGCATAGCACTGATTACGCGGAGTAGCAAGGTAATTTATTTTGTTCCAGAAGCTTGATATGTACCTCCGTAAAGAACGCTTGTCTGATGTATGTATGTATGTCTGTATGTATGTACAAGGGCGACCTTATCCCTTTAAGGGATCTCTTCTAGTTAACCTTAGTTGCTGTAAGGCCCCAAAATCTACTTAAAGATCTACTTATCTATTAAATTTTTAGAATAAACTAAACTGATAAATTAAAAAAAAAAATGTACTTACCTAGACAGAGAAATAAAATTGTGGACGACCTTTTACAATTCAAAGACTCACTCCACCCCAAACCCATTCATCCCTTGTATTTACAAAGTATTATCATAAAATATCATTTCATTACCTTTTTCGACTTTGAGTCAAAGAAAATTCGATATTTCCTTTTCTATAGTAGGCTAATCCCGTAAACTTAATATAATAATATACTAATGTATAGACGTACATAAACTCATTGACGTGTAACTATTTTTAGGGTTACGTAGTGTAGACAAGGACTATAATTTCGCCATATCGCCGTGGAGAAGGCGACCGAACATACACTATAAGGATTTATATTAATACAGCCGAACGAATAGCAACAGTACTTTATACTATGCAGTGATGTAAAGATAATAAAGAAAATAAAGAAGTTTATCGTAATCCTTCGATCTTTTGCAATTGATACGTATGAGAACAAGTCGTCGCTCATCGTAATTCTAGCAGGCAATTTCCTGAGCCCACCTGGCTGGATCCCACGGGGTTTGGGTATTACTGGTTCGCTTTGTTCATAAAAAGTTTACAATCTTTACCTAACTGTCGCCAAAGGAAGGTTTGTGTGAGTGTAAGTATAGTCGACCAAGAAATTGCTTGACCACTTTTCGACCGTATTACAAAGAAACAGGGTTGAAAAGTGGTCAAGCAATTACTTGGTCGACTATACCTACGGTGTGTAGTGCGTCTATTTTTTGGCACGCCCTGTAGCCTAAACGATTGACGGATTTTAGCGTGAAGTGTTGTTAGATGTGTCTTAATTGTAATGTCTATTATGATAATGGTAATACTCTTCACCTACCACATCATTTTTCACCAGTTTACGGTGTTCCGTAAAAATGTTCATTTCCATAAACCGGGCAGATTGGTCGTAAACAGCCGGGGAGCGTGATAAACAATTTATTTGCATTATAAATACCTAGTACTGGCTTTCACTGTGAAAGACGTTTATTAAGATGAAAGTTAAACCGTAGGCGATTCTCAGTTAATAATGTCAGTAGGTTGGCAAGTCATGGGTAGAGCCACACTGACCACAGTTTATGGTAGCAATGGGCCAGCTCGATCGGGTAGTACTAAACTCTCATAAAAGACCGCGTGTAGTAGTACCTAGCTTGTTTTTTCTTTAATACGGTGTGTGACAAACCTGGCACAGCAACTCGGTACGCCAGGGTCACTTTCTGAGGTCATAGGCGACATTACGTCGCTAGGCTTCTTGGTGGACTTGAGTTAGCAAGAGTAGCGTCACCCATACATCACGCAAAATAGGCGCTTTTCAAGTCGGCGAGTTGCGGAAAACCAGACCGCGAGAACCTATGACCTATAACGGTGTGTGGGAGATCCGGACGCCAAGATCTTTTAATACTTCAGATATAAAGACAGATAACGGATCAGTGAGTCTCTCGGTATAACAAGGAACTCGATTGGCAGACGGTAAACATGACCAGACCAGTACCACTTCAACTTCGACGCCCTGACCCACATCTATTGAGTTGTGGAACGCCGGGTGGTGTTACGGAAATATCGTATTCTTTAGTTTTATCTACTTTCTCCTTTAATATTAGAATATTACACTACCTTGTTACATACCGAAAGTAATCAATTTGACAGTTCATGATAGCACCAGTCATAGGTTTTGTCACTCCACCCATGCTTTAGTTATACTTTCTAACATTATCAATATTCTCAAAATTCCTAACACCACTGCTCAAATTCCACATTCTCCATAAATAAAGTCAAACCATAGATCAACTCTATCGCGGTTACTTGGCAACATCGCTATTTTAACCACCTTATATCAACGACCATTAAACGTTGAACTCTCTTGCCTCTCCATTCCCATACAAAACTAACGGGTAGTGTGTAAACTGATCTATGTTCAGAGCTCTAAGAAAATTGGCTGTTTGGGGGAGATTCCTTAGAGTTTTGATTCTAGAAACAACCCTAAAAGTAATGGGTAAGGTGAAAGTTTGGTTGAGAGGCGGGCGCCTTATGATTTGTATGGAGCCATACAAAAGACAGAAGGATGTTGGTGAACGTAGCTTAAAGCAATAATGATAAGAGTTCCATTAATATTTGAGTGAAATAATAACTCTTAAAATTGCAACTAAACATCAGTAAGGTTATAGTCACTAACTAAAAAAAGAATCAGAAAGTAGCAAACACGGTAACATAATAAAGCATATTTGTATAATTAAAACTAAACGTATTTATTAGTTTAATACACTCGAATATAATTAGCCTGCCTTATTATATTAAATCTAAGCCTATGGTTTAGACTATTATCCCTATAGTCAAAACCATACCCCAATTAGCAAAAAAAAGCATTGAGAGGATAATGATGTTCCCAAAGTTAGAAAGTTTGAATGTATACATTCGAAATTTGAAAACATTGTGAAATTAAAGGAGAAAGACACAAGAAAATTCTGTACTTAAATATGTTTATACCTAGACGTGTACGGCTCGCATTTTCCAAAATATAAAGCTTTATTTAACCAGTTTTCCACCGCCGGCAAAAACAAGACAGCTCCCAGTGAAAAAACCCCTTTGACGCTGAAAATGGGACATAAACCGTGCAGTTTTGAGCGCTAAGCGCTGCGATAATTCTAAAGCGAAATGAATATTCGGAAGGTAGCTAAATGTGCTGTGAATTTGTTGTCAGCCGGAAGATAAGCACGCGCGCTTCCTGGATGCCTGCCTGTGCCACAGAGTCGTGTGATAATACAGATGCAACAAAAGGAAAAACACACGACTGCCCCAATTAACAAACTCTACAAAAATCATTCAACAACAATGTCACAACGTCAATTTTACATCTTTTCTGGTGCGGGTGCCGACCGATCATCTGTCGACCTTCATGAAGCAGGAATTCTGGCCGAAAGGAGTCGCTTTCCGTCGTTTTCGCGGGCGGTTGCTGGACACCCTGAAACTAGGTCACACGTCGCCGAAGTAACATGCAAATTTTAATGTTTTGTTTCATAATTATATATGTTAGTCTTCAAGGTATTTTTTCTATGGGCCTATGCAGCCTGAAATAAATGGTTCTATTCTATTCTTAAAATTGATAATAATTTTGTGTTCTACACACGACACGATAAGTGATCTAAATCGATTATTTCTAAACTATACAAGGTATCGAAAAACTAGTTGCTGATACTAAAAGCGCTTCACAAGCTCTACTCGTATTAAACGGTATCAATAATAGGTTGCAGAATAAACTGGATGTATCCGAAAAAAGGAGTTTATTTTGTCTGCAGCTGGCTGTACAAATTAATTAATAGATTCAGGCAATGTATGCCCTTCGTTCAAGTAGCGTACAGTCTCTTTATATTAAAGAAGATCCCGTTGATGCCTCGAAAAAGGAGAAACACTTTTTCATTGTTTCATGTGAAAGCGAAGGAGGGTAGGTTATTTGATGAAAATATATACGTCACTGAATCTTAAGTTTCACGGAGTAGCAGGGTGATTTGTGCCAGTTTGTTGACTTTTCAAAACCCTAATATTTATAACGTATGCCTCTGTAATAGCGTACTCTGTTTCCGCATACCGGTTATCTTCATCGCAGGCTACAGAACACAAACACACAAACACACAAACACACACAGGTATTATACGTGACGTGACATCTTCATCCGCCTGTTTCGATAGTACACGCTGAAAGCCAAATCTGCTCGCAAATCTCATAAAATGTGTAGTGTTCTTTAATTAAAATAATCTTCGGAACTATCTCGAATGCTATGGGTTTTACATGGAGTGGGTTTTTTGGGGATTTCATACCAGTTTTTGTATTTCCATGTAGTCACTACTCTCAGACTTGAAAGGTATTTCAATAGCACAGAAATCAATTCAGTTTAATATACTACTTAAAATAAAATAGAGCCAAAATAAGAACATAAAATATGTAGTATGTTCCAAAACATCTGATAGAAGAAATTCATTCTTATTTACATGTTTGAACCTATGTTTACCGAGAAACGTCGAGTGGGTCCAATTTTGTTTTAACTAGTTTATGCATTGTATCTACTGGTACCATCTTTATAGCTTCCACATCACCAATAACTTCAACTTTGACGAGTAAAACAAAGACAGACAAACAATAAGTTTGTAACAATTTATCTTGGGGCCCGAGGCAGAATTAACTGAAGTCTAACTAATAAATGCTGGTTCATTAAAGTCGAAACGTACCTCTGCCACGTTTATCCTTTGACAACTTTGGTTGTTAAAACTGTTAGCGTTTTCAAGCTAACCGCCGGTAGTCACGGACGTTTCTTTTTGTATGAAGAATAATTAGTAATTAACGAATTTAGTGTCAATTGACTGAGTAAGTTGGTAAAGTCCCGCGAATAATCAATAGGAGGTAATGCTGTCAGTATCTTCGGTACCATGCCAAGGAGCCTTCTTTTTTTGATATAATTTTAGTATTAATGTTTAGTTTATATTTAGTTTTTATGTAGTTTGATTGTTTTATTATATTTAGTGTTATTAAAAATCAAATATAAAATTTATGATAATATATAAGAAGCGGATATCTAATTGACCGTACGAAACGCAGTAGTAAGTTTTTAATTCACGCCGAGTGTGGCATTACCTCGGTCGAACCGGCCCAGCCGTCTGCAACAAGCAATTGGCTACAGTGTTACTCTACGACTAAATATTTATATTATTTAATACAAACAAATAATATCTATCTCGAAGAATGATGCATTAATGATTTCGATGAAATTTATTAATTCAGCTTATGGAACTAAAATGTGACCTTGCTAGAAACTGGAACAAATTAGGTACCTTGCTACTATTTGAAACCACACACAGCATGCAGTTGTTCCAGGTTTATTAATATGGATCTCTGCAAAGTAACGCCTGAATCTAAACGATCTGAAATTATAGTTGTGAATTTGCTCGTAATATTTTAATTTAACTGTATAGAATTGTGAATGTATTGCATGCAGGATACATAGTGGATTTCGTTAACTCGTATTCTAACAACACGACACAAGGTGGACCGATGAACTGGTGCTGGTTGCGGGAACCCGCTGGATGCGAGCAGCGCAGGACCAGGCGTTGTGGCGGTCTTTGGGGGAGGCCTATGTCCAGCAGTGGATGTCTTTCAGCTGATATGATGATGACGATTCGAACAAAAAAAAAATTTGACTTTAACTTTGATACAAGGTCATATTTCTGTGAAAATTCGCTTTCTCCATATTCAAAATGTTCCTCGAGCAGAGCTCGCTCACTTAGGTATTTACTATTAATAAATTGTTACCAAGCCTCACAAGGTATCGGCATTCAAATTCCCCAAAACATCCTATCCCCGTTATTCGAGTCATCTCAACCCTGTGCTGGGCACGTCTTGAATTTACCTTTTATTAAAAAAATACAAAGAATTTTCCCTTTATTAGAGAATCTTTAGAATTTCATTACGTGATGAAATACCTTGTTGGCAGTGAGGCCCGAAGTGTTAGCCTTAGTGGAATATTTGTGGCAAGACATAGTTGTTTGAGATAATAGCAGGCACGAGTTTTTAGAGTGGTCGAGTCACATTATAGCTAGCTGTTGGCTGCGGCACAAACCTGCCTTCTCTCCTTTTTTATACTACATAGGAAGGCAAACGCAAAAAAGCAAGTGGGTCACCTGATGGGTAACTGATCACCACCATCCATAAACACCCGTAACAAGGAGATTACAGATGCGTTGCCAACCCAGAGAGCTAAAATGGAATACCTCTTGTGCCAGTGATTGCACCGGCTGGCTTGCTCTCCATGCCAGAATACAACAGCGCAAGCACTGCTGCTTAGCGGTAGGATTAACGAACAAGACGATGGTACCGATCCGGAAAAACCTTATCCACTGGGGTAATACTAAACTTTCACGGAATACTGGCGTGAAGTGGTAGACTGTTGCGTTTCTAAGAGAGACCCAAAAACCCATGGAGAGCGAATCTAAAAGTCAGAAACAGACTAGCGGCTTTCTTTGGGCGCTGGCTTACGGTTGCAGGTGTATCTTAACCAAGTCATGGTTACATCTAGGAGACCGGCCTTTCGGTCTGTGGTCTTCACCCGAAGACATTAACGCCCCACAGGCTACCATTTCTTCGAGCTATGTGCCCAGCCCATTGCCACTTTAGCTTGCAGACTTGGAGCGTTATGTTGATGATTTTGCTACGAATTTCCGTTATAACTAATTAATTTAGGTGAATTATGAATATCGACATCAAAGAATAGGATGATGTAGTTATTACAAAACAGGTAAAAAATATATAGATTCAAGCGTTACTTTGCTGAGGTCTATATCGAGAAATTGGAACAAGTATTTGTTTTGCGGAGTAGCAAGGTTCCAATTTGTTTAATAGTTCAGTTTAGAAACACTGAATAAATAAGGATAAAATATTGTTCCATTGGGATAGCAGAACCTTCAGTTGTTAAAACATTGTAGCATTTCATTCCGACTATTTGAGTTCATTTTGCGTTAGATATTTGGTGGTAAAATTAAGGATAGAGCCGTCTGAAAGAAGAGCGGAAACTAACTTCATAGAAATAAAAAGAAAAAAAAGCAGCACCGAGGTAATCGTGTTATAACACAATATGCTTTTTAAGTTTTTACGAATAAAAAAGGGAACTTAGACTTTTTTCCTAAATTGTTATTGAGGCTTTAGTGCATTTGTGAGGTTATATCGGCTTGAAACCCATATTTAATATTACAAATACGAAATTGAGTTTGTTTGTTTATCCTTCTTTCATATCCTAATCCTAACGGAGTGTCAGAATGATTAACTTTTTTGTTTAGGGTAAGTTGAAGGGCTGGAGAAGGGCTATTATTTATCCCGATCGAGCAAGTATTTCCCGTAGGATATTGTTGTTTTGAAGCCGCAGGTAAAAGCATACATAATGAAATCGTACAGATTAAGCCAACAAACTCTCCTATTTGGCTCCGCGCAGTCGGGTAACAATTTATGAACCTTTTCTGTTCCACTCAAGTCTTTCAGTGGCAATAAACAAATAGTTTTTGGTACCTTTCTTTC
Organism: Ditula angustiorana; assembly: GCA_963691745.1. Lineage (NCBI taxonomy): Eukaryota > Metazoa > Arthropoda > Insecta > Lepidoptera > Tortricidae > Ditula > Ditula angustiorana. Next base: position 7,940,556 of record OY829495.1, read on the forward strand.
AAACCCGCTCCACCATCCCCCGACCACATCCTTATCTAGACCTTGCATAACGTAGCCTTCTGAATAATTCGAACAAAACTGACGTTTAGGCAAAGTTAAGGGAATTTGCGGGGAGAGAGTGCCCAGCAGGGATTACGGACCACTCCCGATGTTTGTTAATCCAGGGAATTATTCATGCAATTAGGTATCTGGGAAAATTGCTGCAATCTGAATAACGGAGGGAAACTGCTTTCTTATCCTTGGACCCTATTACCTAATATACCTAACGACACATTTGGCATCACCCTGCAGACTGTAGATTATTATCCAGTAATATACGACCCTGTCGTAGCAATGAGTTATTCTAATGTCACCTCTATGGATGTCATTTCCATTCATGACATTTTTTAACTTGTTTCGTACTGTGTCTATTAACCATTAATTCTAGAGAATACCATCACGTGTCCCGCTTGCTTGTTTGCCTACCTATTTTATAATGATAATAATAATAATAATACTTATACGCCTGGCGGGGCTGCCTCTGCTTGCGTCCCTAAGGCACGGGCAGGAACAGCACCCGCTCGGTGTACACATCACATTTCATTAAAATGTCTAAAGGGTCTCTGCATGTTGGCTTCGGCTCCGCGCACGCCTTCTAAAGGTCCGGGACACCATTGTCTCGTGAATGGAATAGACATACAAATAATACTATTTAAATAATATGCAATGATGTTACATCAAATCTCGGGCATCCAGCATTGGTGTGTGGGGGGGGGGGGGAAGATAATTTTTATTTGTTTTCTCAGCATATTATTTATTAATAAAAAAAATTAAATCGAAAGAAATTTTGGTTACAAGTCTAGAGAATATTTTCCTGAGGGTAGTGAATTAAGATGTTCAAAGAAATTGTCATCCATGGAAATGACATGAGAATTATCCAAATATAAATAAATACACCTGTTATTCTCACCGAGTGCCGCGTTAACATTAATACACCGAACAAGAGCTGAAGCCGTAAACCAAAGAAACTGATAGTGTCTTTTTCAACCTCGACATTTTGGCGGAATCATCGATAAAAATTGAATTGAAAATACACCTGCAAGGGCTTTCCAACTGTAGATATAATCTATTTACGATTAAGTATTTTACAATTTTATGTCATTTGATTTGCGATTTTCATATTTCGAAATGACATTATTCTAACAATTATCTCTTTTTGACAGCCCGGATAGTATTAATCAGCGTATTAACTCAAATTACCGTTTTCAATGAGTTCATTAGCTTCATTGTTCATTACCAGTGTGCCCTTTGACAGAACACAACGCTAGAAGTAAATATAGTTTTCAATCATCATAAAAAATGCATCCCGATAAGAATACAAACGTGGTTATACCGCAACGGCCCCAGCAGGTGAGTACGGGTTTGTTTTATGAAATAGAAAGGCAAACAAGCGAGTGGGCCACCTGATGGTAAGTATACACCGCCGCCTATAGACGCCCACAAGATCCAAGAGATTGCAGATGCGTTGAAAACCCAGAGGGCTAAGATGGAATACCTCTTGTGCCAGTAATTACACCGGCTGTCTTGCTCTCCACGCCGGAACACAACAGTGCAAGCACTGCTGCTTAGCGGTAGGATTAGCGAGCATGATGGTGGTCGCGATCCGGACGGATCTTGCACAAGGTCCTACCACCCGCAACTAAAATTATACTAAAATATATCAAAAAAAAGAAGGCCCCCGTGGCATAGTACCGAAGATACTGGCAGCATTACCTCTCTGTATGGTTAAGCTTATACGTTGTGCGAGGTAGCTGCCAGCTCTTCGGTCGCCTGTGACGTCGACCAGCCTCTTCGAGATCTCTTTGAAGAGGCCTAATGCGCTAGAACCCCACGGACCAAGTGTCTCAACTCCGAATGGAATAAAGTTATATTCGGAGCCAAGACCCCTATATTATGTCAATATTATTATTCATGTCAATTAGTTATATGACAGAGTATTTAGTTTAATGTTTTAATGTTTTATTCGGGCACAAACGGTACATGATTCTTAAACTTAGACTTTATTCTTAATTACATAAACCGATGAAGCTGCCACTACTTACTAGTTCATTTACACAAAAACAAGCGCACGGGATAACAAAACTATAAACACACTTTTTTGTTGGCCTAGCATAAACTAATAAACAATTAATTAATTAATGATAAATAAAACCGGTTTTTTGGGTATGGAGCATAGAATAGATTGCGTCGCTGATTCAAATTTTTGTTTAACATTAATCTAGTTCAATACAAACTTTCTAATAAATATTAAATTTATTTATTTAATTTAATAAATTATATAAATTTATATAATTTAATATTAGACTGTCACTATTTTTAAGTGACTGAAAATCAATTTGCAAGATTTGACCCAAACTGACTAGAAATGAAGTTAAACGAAAGATTGTGTAAAGAAATAAATGCAACTGTAGCTATAGTCAACAAACATACTCATTATACTGTTGCTTAGGAAGAAAAAGACAGCTCGTCCAGCAGGGTCAGCCGGGCTCGAGCGACAAATTCGGCGTTGTAAGCGTCTAAAGGCTACAGTAATCCCTCACCAACAGTGAAAAGCCTTTATATCCATTTATAAATTGTTGACAAGCAATGTTGTTTCTATCTTTCAGACATTCATCGTGTTTAACATCCTGGCACTCACGCTGTGTAGTGCGACAAGCAGTGGTCTCTACAGAGCTGAAAATTGTAAGTTTAAAGTTTTCCTTTGAGTAAAATCCTTACACCCATACTCTACCTCCGAGGCGTCAGTAAATCTATGCACTTGACGATACGCGGAGACTGACCACCATAGGTTAGCATTAGGGCGTGCACTTAGCATAGCCCTTTCTACTTGAGCCATGTTCAATTCAATGCTGAGTGAAGGCTCCTTGGGGTGCACGATCTTCCTCTAACCATCCAGCTTTCTGCATCCAGTGGTTTCCTGCGATATTCACCAGGTCGTAGGTCCAACGCATTGTTTCAATGACTCTTTACATGTCCATTTATATGTCATTAGGTGAATGTAATAGACTCGAACAAACAATGGCCGGTGATATTTGGTCACTAGTAGGAGAAGCTGTAGAATATGTCATCACAAACCCCGCCCAGGGTGGTGATAAAAGCATATAATAATTCCTTTCTTGAAGGGGCCATCAGTTTTTTCATACAGTGGTCTTTGGCAACATTAAACTTTTATCACAGGAAACTACGCATGTTAATCAAATTTTAAGTCAATCTGACTATTAATTCTTTATACGCTGACCATATATTTATCGGCCATGTTAGCGTTGTCACCTATTCCACGAGTATATTTGACATTTGGCTTGATTATGAGACTGTGGCAAAATTCAGACAATGGCGGTTAAAAGGGGGTTAGAAAAAACTAATGACATCGGGAAGGAGACCTGTGCCCAACAATGGGACGTATATAGACTGGACACACAAAAGACACAAGTGAAATGGCATAAATGGTGTCTTTATACGTATGATCTAATTGTTCATCACGAGTACAAAATTAACACAATTTTGTTTTAATTACAGACAGCTACCTATTTTATCCACTCAGCGTGCCGGGATTACTCCTGATACTCATCTTAACCGAGAAGAAAGGACGAAAAGTTCTCTCCATAACGCTTTTCAGTCTATGTCTACTGTCTTCCATCACTTACCTGTTCCGGTACCGTGAGATATGCACAATTGTTCTCGCACCAGTACAAGGGGCGGCAGTAGCGTTATTGTCACTAGTGATCTGTGAATACAGTGACCCAAAACGCAGGTTCTTCTTTCTAATGGCCAACTCTGCAATTCAAATATTTTGCGACAGAGTGACTCTTGTACTATGGTTCGATAAAGATATTCTTGTTCTTTTTGGTCACTATTTGCAGTATTTCAATATTTGCTTGGGTGCAATTGGTCTGTACGCGGTGTTCAAATGGCCAGAGTCACCGTACTGGTTGTCTTCTAAGGGAAAGTTCGAGGAGAGTGCGCGTGCGTTTGTGGCGGTCAGAGGCGGGAACTCGGACTCAAGCGAGGAACTCAGAGCTCTGACTGACCCGCGACCGCGGCCTGCCTCTAACAGATTGTTTTGTGCTCCAATATTGATAGCATTGCCGATTCTGTGTATGTCTATATTTTCTATTGATATAGCATATTTATACGATACCATAACGTACACATTGACTAGCACTGAAACTTTAACAACAATAGAAACTTATTGGTTGTTCGTGGCATTGAAATGCATTGTAGCAATTGCTAGCGTAACTAGTGTTTTGATTCCCTTTAAGATATCCAGAAAAGTATTGTTTTCATCCTGTGCTATTCTATTTTTAGCTAATATCTATGTAGTCGAAGTAATGCTTCAAACACCTGAGATATCTTTTTTTATTTTAGGAGTTATTTTTGACACAGTGGTCGATTATGGGCCAAGAACTGTTGCTTTACCATTACTTGTTGAATTAATTCCACAACAGTATTCAACAATTATAACGGCTATCATTAGCGTGATGTATTTTATAATAGAATTGTGTGCTTTTAATTTTAATATTCCTACTTTGCCATTCAGTTTATTTATTTTGGTAAGCGTTGTGATATGTTATGTTTTAATGCCTGAAGCAAAGAACAAGACTCTGTTACAAATAGAACAATCGTATGTACCTAAGAAGAAGGATGCTCCTCAACTTAATCAAACGGATTTGTAAACGTAAACAGATAGAATGTATCACCATGTAATATAGAATTCAATTTTTTCTCATGTATTTTCACTAACCTACTATTTTTAAGTAATTATAAGAACACTAAAGATACCGAAGCACAGAATATACAGGTTGGCCCTATAAATATCGAAGCACTTAACAGCATATAAATATATTGTTTAAAAAATAAGACTGCGTCTTAATTATGGCTTGTTTTGACTATTTTTTCATAGTAAAAGAAAAAAATATGTTACATTATAGCTGGCTAAAAAATGAAAATAAATACTCCTGACTTAAAAATGTTTAATGATGAACAACTTCACACATTTACGTCATTTGATTTGTGGTGCATTTTGTCAATTGCGAAATGACATTGTAACAATTACCTTTTATTTTAAAGCCCGGATATAGTATTATTTAGCAAATTAACTCTAATTCACCGTTTAAAATGACTTCATTCGGATCATTGTTTATTTGTTCATTACCGGTGTGACCTTTGATAGAACACCACGCTGAAAATAAATTCAGTTTTTGAAACTCATAAAAATGCATCCTGAAAAGGATACAAACGCGACGATACCGCAGCGGCCTAAGCTGGTAAGTTATATTGTGTTGGTACAGTCTAAGAAAACGGTTATAACAACGTAGCAATCTTCGTCCGTAAACCTTTTTAACCTTTTGCTTTTTTTTAATTATTAAAATTACAAATTCCACATTTTTAATTATTTTTGTTAAATTGTTTTGCGATATACAAGTCCCTTTTTTTCTAACTTTCAGATATTCATCCTATGTAACATCCTGGCACTCGCGCTGTGTAGTGCGATTAACAATGGTATCTACAGAGCTGCGGATTGTAAGTTATTTGACTTATTGTATTAGCATGTACTGTCCCACTGTTGGGTAAAAGCGTTCCTCTTCTTCCTTCATTATACTTGACTTCAGCCTTCTCCAGCCAGTCGAGTGAAAACGCGTTTAATTCTTCTCGCCATCTCCGATTGGGTCTCCGATGGAATTTATTTGGCTTGTTGACTATTAATATTTTTCTGTTATCGAAGTTGAAAGATTTTTTTTTCGATCGCTATTTCTTTAAATACCTCGAATAATAAATCCATACAACGAAAACTCCACGAAAACCCTCTTTACAAAAAGTCAACGTATCTTTGTAACGTCATACTCCGGTATTTTACAAATTAGTAATAATTTGAGGCATAAAACTAAATAACATTTATTATAATAATAACAGAGTTTATTATTGATGAAATCAAATGAAATTGAAAAGGTGACAAACAAACTAGAGTTCGGGATTAATACATAAACTCTATTATTATTATACCTATACCTTTTCAATTTCATCAAATGAAATTGAAAAGGTGACTTCTGTTTTGTTCAACAGGGAGACTTATGTATAAGCTAGAAACATGAGGTACCATTAAAAACGAACATAAGAATTGAAGATAAATGATAAAGCCAACATAAATGTTTATGAGTAGTTCTCATGGATCAATTATTAATTTACTATTTATGTTCACTTTATATTACCAATTGCTCATTGCTAGTAAGAAAGTAACACTATGCTGTTTTAATTACAGGTGACTACGTATTTTCTCCAATTGCTGCGCCGGGTGTACTTTTGGTACTGATCCTGACCGAGCAGAAAGGACGAAAAATTCTCTTCATAACGCTCTTCATTCTATCTCTTCTGTCGTCCATCAGTTACCTGTTCCAATACCGAGACATGTGCGGAATAGTTCATGCACCAGTACAGGGGGCGGCTGTGGCCCTACTGTCCTTAGTGATCTGTGAATACTGTGACCCAAAACGCAGGTTCTTCTATCTTATGGCCAATTCTGCAATTCAAATGTTACTTTACAGGGTAACTTATGTACTACAGTTCGACGAAGATGTTCTTGTTCTTTTTGGTGACTATTTGCAGTATTTCAATATTGTTTTGGGTGCAATTGGTCTATATGCGGTGTTCAAATGGCCGGAGTCACCGTACTGGCTGGCTTCTAAGGGAAGGTTCGAGGAGAGTGCGCAGGCGTTTGTAGCGGTCAGAGGCGGGAACTCGGACTCGAGCGAGGAACTCAGAGCTTTGATCGACCCACGACCGCGGCCTGATTCTATTAAAATGTTATATGTCTTAATATTGATAGCGGTGCCTATTGTGTGTTTGACTATACCTTCTTTTGATGCACTGGCTTTGTACCATGTCTTCCAATACACATTGATCAGCAGTGAAAGTTTAACATCGATTGAAGTTTATTGGTTGTTTGTCGCATTGAAATGCATTGCAGCAATTGCTAGTGTCGTCAGTGTTTTGATTACCGTTAAGCTACCCAGGAAAGTATTATTCTTATCATGTGCTTTTCTATTTTTAGCTAGCTTTCGCGTAGTCGAAAAAATGATTGTATCAACTGAGAAACGTTTAAAAGTTTCAGCAGTTATTTTTGACACCGTGGTCGATTTTGGGCCGAGAACTGTTGCTATACCATTAATTGTTGAATTAATTCCACAACAATATTCAATCATAACAACGGCTATAATTAGCGTGATGCATATAATAATAGAATGGTTTATTTATTATTTTGATATTCATTTTACACTATTCATTTTCTTTTATTTGGTAAGCGCAATAGTATGTTTTGTTTTAATGCCCGCAGCTAAGGAAAAGACTCTGTTACAAATAGAACAATCGTATTCACCTGAAAAGAAGGAAGCTCCTCAACCTAATCAAATACATGTGTATACGTAAACTTGCACTTCCATAGTTAAAGCCAGAACCGTACAAACATACAAGTTCTTAATCAAACTATACTTACAACAAATCGAATCAAAAATCGTGTTTTCATGTATTCTGTATTCCGCCATCTTCTTGCATTCTATCGTTAGAATGCATCATGTAGAATTTGTAGCTTAAAGTATGTATGTATGTATGTAAATTCTTTATTGTACAAAAAAAAACATAAATGACAAAAAGAGATAAAGTGATGTACAAAGGCGAACTTATCCCTTTAACTTTTGAGTGGATGAAAGGAGTATCATAGCAGGGACCGACAAAGACCAAAAGTTTATCAAAAACAGTGGAGAATTACCATACAATCACCCAAAGTCACCCAAAGGGCAATGGAAAGAGCTATGCTCGGAGTTTCTCTGCAAGATCGAATCAGGAATGAGGAGATCCGCAGAAGAAACAAAGTCACCGACATAGCTCTACGAATTGCAAACCTTAAGTGATAGTGGGCGGGGCACATTTCTCGTAGAACCGAAGGCCGTTGAGACGGAAAGGTTCTTGAGTGGAGACCACGTACCGGAAGTTGAAGTGTAGATAGGCCTCCCGACAGGTGGACCGAAGATCTGGTGAGGATCGCTGGAAACCGGTGGATGGGAGCAGCACAAGACCGACCGTCGTGGAGATCCTTGGGAAAGGCCTATGCCCACAAGTAGGCGTCTTTCGGCTGATATGATGATGATGATGATGTAGAATTAGATTTTGTCTCAGGTATTCACACTTACTGGGCACCGTGATACAGACCTTTGAATGTAATTAGAACATTAAAGTCACCGAAGCACAGAATATACAGGGTGACACTGGGATATGGCTTAAATGGTATAGTGACGAGAAGAGGGTTACAGAGTTTATTGCCGATTATTTAACCCTATGAATGCTTATGCTATTTTTGTTGCTTTAAAGGGTACGGCGAGTTTTTGATTGATTACATTAATCAAAAATTTTATTTAGGTGTTTTTTTTTTGAAATGTCGTAGGAAGATGTGCCTTTCTTGGAATAATACTCGTTTGCAGATGTGTATACACGGTTGTAACACTGATAAAAGGTTAACTTGAACTTTAAGCTATTTCCATAATAAAAATGTTCTTTCCCCTACTCTTAACGACAAAGGCAGGTAATTTTAAAGCTAAATGCAAAACAATGCCATTATTGTTCTTTGTCTCCTGTTTATACGTAGACAATATTTTTGTTAAATAACTATTGAAAGAAAAAATAAGGGTCGTGCTGGCTACCAATTTACCTTCGTCTTCCATTCTAGCGGAAAGAAGAATCTATGTACGAGTAAGTGCCCTAACTTGCAACTAAAGTTTAAAAAATTTAGGAATGTTAATTTTAAAGCGTGGAATTATTAATAAGACACTTTTATTTAAATAACATCAAATGCCCTACTTAATGGATTAAAATTGTTAGAAGGTAATCGGTTGAAGATTATCCTATGAAATTGGGTCATCGAAAGAGTACACTATAACGTAAATGAATTCTTTAGTAGTGCTGCATGAAATATTTATTTTTATCAACAATGTTGTTGTAATTTAAATAGAAAGTAACTTAGTTTAAGGAAAAAAATTGTATGTTCGGTATGGAAAACTGTTGGCACTTTTGTTATTTACCATCCTTTGTACACAGTTTACAATTAAATACTTACTTACTTACGGGACTTGACTACGATAAAATAATTGTTCATTTATTTCGATGTTTCGACTATATTGCAACGTCGAGGTAAATTAACCATTATTTTATCACGGTCTTATTTGACAGTATAAATATGTGTGAAAATAACATAACATAATAGTAGATAGTATTTATTTTTTCATTTGTAATTTGTAGATATATTTATAAAAGTAATAAATAAATAAAAAAAAACATTTTTATCATTTTTTTATTCCAAGAATATTGTAAACACCTAACCTAAACGTTGTAAATAAATGTACATTAACAATAATAATTAACAAAAATGTTGACGATCACTGTTAAAATAGCTGTGTCAGCGACCAACACTTCCAAAGACTCTCGCTAGATCTAAGCTAGGTCTGATCAAGATTAAGGAGGTCAAATCATCAACTCATGAAGACGACTAAAATAGTCAGAAGAGGTTCCTCACTTTGCAGCCCTAACCATAGCTAATAGAGAGGAGTTGCAAGAGGTATAAGCTCAAGGGTAGATGTGGAAACGTAAGTGGCGAGTTAGCAAAACGTTTAAAGTCCAGTGACACCTCTCTATCCTTAGAACGTTGTCACATTATTTTACACGAATACGATATAATTACCGGAAGCCGATATGATATTGGGGCAACAAAGATGTACGATATATATTTGATATGATTTTGGAACGGAGAGTGTGAAAGGCAGGTCTGTACACAATAATAAGTACACAATAATAATAATAATATGACAGGAACCTCACGCCGCTCTCCTTGGCTAACGGGAACTGGCGCAAACCTACGGTGTTAAGCACCGAGGACCGCAAGAACGTATGGAAGAGCAAGGAGCTACACGGGCGGTTCTATCGGGCCCTGTCTGGGCCGGATGTAGATCTGCTCGCGTCGGTGAACTGGTTACGCTTCGGTGACCTTTTTGGGGAAACCGAGGGTTTTGTCTGTGCAATTGCAGATCAAGTTATCATGACGAATAACTACCGGAAATATATCCTGAAGGACGGTACGGTCGACATTTGTCGAGCATGCCGCCGTCCCGGTGAGTCACTCAGGCATATCATTTCCGGTTGTTCTCATCTTGCTAACGGCGAGTACTTGCACAGACATAACCTAGTAGCCAGGATTATTCACCAGCAACTTGCTCTTCGGTACGGCCTTGTTGAGACTGAAGTGCCGTACTATAAGTACACACCGGCGCCTGTTCTCGAAAATGGTCGTGCTACGCTCTATTGGGATCGATCTGTTATCACGGACAGGACTATTGCGGCCAATAAGCCTGATATCGTGCTAACAGATCGATCACAACTCCGAGCAGTGCTAATCGACGTCACCATCCCGCATGACGAGAACCTCGTGAAGGCCGAGATGGACAAACTCAGCAAGTACCTTGACTTGGCTCACGAGGTAACCGCTATGTGGGATGTTGACTCGACAATCATTGTTCCGATAGTCGTCTCAGTGAACGGTCTTATAGCGAAGAGTCTCGACCAACACCTCAAGAGACTGTCGCTAGAAGGCTGGATCAAGGGTCAGATACAAAAGGCGGTACTCCTGGACACGGCACGAATAGTCAGGAGATTCCTCACTCTGCAGCCCTAACCACCGGTAGCTTGAGCCCTGCCCCGCTGCCGGCGGCACTCTAGGTTAGGTTTTTATAATGTTTGTATATTTTGTATTGATATTGTTTTATTACTTTTTATAGAAATATTGTAAAAACTTAACCTAAGATTTTAAATAAATATACATAAATAATAATAATAATAATGTTTGTATATTTTGTATTCATATTGTTTTATTACTTTTTATAGAAATATTCTAAAAACTTAACCTAAGATTTTCAATAAATATACATAAATAATAATAATAATGAGACATTTTAATTTGGCAGACGTCCGGATGTCTCACGCAATAGTCCAGTCGTTAGTCCATCGTTTCCCCCCCCCCTGTAGTCTTGTACGGTTTAGGTCCCATCTTTCCACAATAGCCTTTACGCCTGGCGGGGCTGCCTCTGCTCTTGTCCCTATGATGCGGGCAGGAACAGCACCCGCCCGGTGTACCCATCACATTGCATTAAATTGTCTAAAGGGCCTCTACGTGTTGGCTTCGGCTCCGCGCACGCCTCCCAAAGGTCCGGGGCACTATTGTCCCGTGAATTTGAAAGACATACATAATAATAATAAAATAAAAAGCTTTATTTCAGTAACCGTGCATATTTCATACAATTACTTGCCCCGATATCGTATTGGATGAGAACTTGGTTGTGTTCCGCACTAGTGTTGCCTTTGAGCCATTTTATAGAATGCTTTTAAGTCTATTTTGCACCCAGCGCTCTCCATACAAACGGCAATAATGTTTTCCACCCTCTAAACCTTACCTTACGTATAGCCATGACTATTTTGTATGTTGTTATTTTGCCCTAGAACTAGGTTGGTATTAGTTTAAGATCCGAATTAGAAACGACTGCCACCCATCTGTTTAAGTAATAGATGAAAAGGATTTATATCAAATTTAGTATGTGAAAAAATATATACACCTCTAGTGAACCAAGGGCTGCCGCGTCCCTCCCTCAAAGTATTGTCATTGCCATTCAGAGAGGAAACGCCACCAGCCTTCTGGGCACCCTACACAGAAGCAGCGGCTTAGGCGAAATTTTTCATTTTAATTTTAATTAGAATTTTATCGACCAAATTTGTGATGTCCTGAAGACAGGTCAAATCAGAAGTACCCGGAACCGTTGAGCATGTATGAAGAGAGGAATGTGCGTGGAGGAAGCGGGGAAGTATGCTAGGACCGGGGCAAATTGCGTTCTGTGGTCTCTGCCTACCCCAAAGGGAAACAGGCGTGAGCTTATAATAATAACAATACAATTTTATCTTTTCTATTTTCTTTTCTGTAATAACTTTGTTTCTTTTTCTAAATAAAATGTTTCAAAAGATAACTAGATACATCTAAATTAAAATTGTAATGACAACACAAAGAAAAATTAGGGCAATGGCAGGACTTAAACATTTAAAAATAAAATCGAAAGAAATTTCGGTTACAAAAATTTAAATAGCTCTACTTTTATTAAAGCAACAAAGACAGTGTATAAACTAAAACACTTTATTAACTTATCTTACCTTACAAGTTAAATAAAACTTATTTTACTTGTCACAGCATCCTCCAAAAGAGCATCGGCACCAAAAGAGCCGTGATTATCCCCATTGATTGCTCAGGAATAATCTGTCACGTCCATAGCTATGGAGCTAGAGAGGCTGTGATATGAGATATTGATTATGGAGTCAATCTCTCATATCACAGCTTCTTGGTCAATGAGAAAAAAACTTTTTTATTTAATTTTAAGATTCATGTTCTAAATACTCGATAAAAATAAAATTGAAAACATAAATAGGTATTTTACTTGCAAAAAATAATATGGATTGGTATAATTCAATTGCTTAACTGTCAACAATTTAGAATTTATTTACATTTTGATTTCATTTGATAGACCAGTGCCCTCTTTCTTGGGTAAATACAATTGTTCTATTTCTCTAAGCGTCTTTTCCTTAGCTTCTGGCTTAATTGCTTCCTGCTTGTCTAGTCTTACAACTATGTAGCATATCTGCGACTAGACTTATTTTTTTCGTGATATTCAGGCAGGGATCACACTGATACTAAACTGACGAACCCAATGCATATAATTATTTCCAAAGGTGATCTAATTATAATTAAACGAACTGTCAAAAAAAGTGAGAAACATTACTCTATTGACGTCAGCTCGCGATTATAAAAACAAAAGGTTTTAATTACTGCTGTGAAGGACAAGCAGACCTCCTTTGTACATATTTGTTGGCTATTGTGACACCTCTGACAGAAGCCCAGGAGTGCGATTTTTGAATCTCACCGGGTAAATAAAGTTCACCAAAATGACCGTGTTTCATAGAGATTCGGCCATTTTGGTGAGCTCTAGTCACCTGGTGAGATTAAAAAATTGCACCCCAGTTCGAAGAGGAATTCAGCAATTATATTAGTCGTTTGCTGTCCGCTGAGGCTGCTGCCACGAGGTTCCCCCGTAGATTCATATTGTATATTTATAGCTTTTAATTCGTTAAATTAGTATTTTACAGTTTTCCATCTTATTTCTTAATATAATCCATTAGGTATTTCTCACAAACGCTTTTCTTGCGTGGACGTGATAAAAGAAACTTTTTAATTTAGAATACATTGAAGCCGGTTTGGGATCTGATTATAAGCAAATCGTAAGTAGTTTAAAATTTTCTTAAGGCTTCACCAAAATGTCTTTCGATTATTGCCCAAAAAATCTAATTATCTATCTATATCTATATCTATCTATATCTATATATCTATATCTATATTATATATATATATATATATATTATATATATTATATAAATAAAAGAAAGTCGTGTTTGTTACAACACTTATAACTCGAGAACGGCTGGACCGATTGCCATGGTTTTTGATTTGTTGGATTTGTTTCCGTCCCGAATAGCAGAATACATCTTAAAAACAATGAAAACTCGATATGTGTAATGAATACTTAATCATTTCAATACATGCTGATTTGTTTATTACATGTCAAACATTTGTTGTCCAATCCTGTCAAATAGTGTAACAACTATTTGGATTTGTTTCCGTCCCGAATAGCAGAATACATCTTAAAAACAATGAAAACTCGATATGTGTAATGAATACTTAATCATTTCAATACATGCTGATTTGTTTATTACATGTCAAACATTTGTTGTCCAATCCTGTCAAATAGTGTAACAACTATTTTTTTTTTTGGAGCTTATGGCCTGGTTGCTGAGACCTTTAAGCCACGGCATTATTTTTTCTGAAGACATCATTACATGGGGGCTATTCTGGGTTTATGCGAGATGCATCTCGCACGAAAAAACTGTCAATTCCCTTGGAAATCTGTCACTTTTTGACAGCTCTCGCAGGTGAGATGCATCTCGCGTGAACTGAGAATTGGGGTCCATGTCAAACATTTGTTGTCCAATCCTGTCAAATAGTGTAACAACTTTTTTTTTTGGAGCTTATGGCCTGGTTGCTGAGACCTTTAAGCCACAACTTTATTTTTTTCTGAAGACATCATGTTGCGTTCAGAAATTTATTTTTTGTAAAATGTCTACAAAGTTCAGGTACTGTTAAATCCTATTAATGAATTAATCCGAGTTTTTTTTTTCCCAATCTGCACAACATATTTGTATCATTGTTTTACGTTTATCAAAGCCTAAATTAGTTCAGCTAAAAAGTAACACGACATTCATTGACTGTTAGGCGGTACGAAGTTCGCCGGGTCAGCTAGTAATTCAATAAAACAAGGCTGCGTGCTCACGCGCACGCGGAGAGTGCACAAATGCATATTATATGTACAATTAAAGCTAGTCAATGTCTGTACATAGGAGATATTTACGAAGAACTAACATAATGTCTGTCTGAATGTTTATACGCGCAACACGCAAAAACTGCTCAACGAAATTGGACGATAACAATACATATGTTAAAAGTTTGAAATATAGTATATAGCTATATAAAGTTGTTATTAAAAGCGAGATGGACTGATTAGTATTGGAATAAAAAAGTTTGTTTAATGTGCCATACCTTCCTATTATTACTTGTATGTTGCAATTATTTTTTATTTTAAACTTAGAAACAAACTCCATCACTTTAGAATAAATACAATTGTTCTATTTGTAATAGAGTTTTGTATTTAGCCTCAGGCATTACAAAATAACATATCATCGAGCTTAAAAATACAATCAAGCTGCCAAACGTAGACATTGTATCGTCCTCGCAAACCAACCATTCTACTACAATATATAACAGGCTAATAAGGGCTGTTATTATACTCACATATTGTTGTGGAATTATTTCTATAAGTAATGGTAAAGCAAAAGTTCTACGTCCACAATCGACCACAGTGTAGACAGTTATAGCGAAAGTATACGCCACAATCTCTGATGTATCTAACAACATAACGGATACTACAAATAAATGCGCTGCAAATAAATATGCACATGATATAAATAGAACTTTCCTGGACAGTTTAACAGGAATAAAAACACTAACTACGCTAGCAGATGCTGCTATGCAATTCAATAACATGAGTTGCCAAACAATTGATTCTTGGGTTTGATCAGTAAATTTATATTGTATGCGCTCGAAAATAAACAGTAAATTGTAATTGGGTATAGACATACACAGAACTGGCAATGTGATCATTATAGGGCCATAAAACATACTGACAGAAATAGGTCGCGGTCGTGGGTCAGTTAGAGCTCTGAGTTCCTCGCTCGAGTCCGAGTTTCCGCCTCTGACCGCCATGAACGCACGCGCACTCTCCTCGAACCTTCTTTTCGAAGACAACCAGTACGGTGACTCGGGCCATTTAAACACCGAGCATAGACCAATTACACTTAAACAGATTTTAAAACACTGCAAACAGTAACTGAAGTCAAAATAATGATGTTCAAGTAATGGTACAAGAGTTACCCAATAGCAAAACGTTTGGATTGCAGAATTAAATATAAGGTAAAATAATCTGTTCTTTGGGTCACAGTATTCACAGATAACCACTGGTATTAATGCCACTGCCGCCCCATGAACCGGTGCGTGCAAAAAAAGGCTTACTAAGGTGAATTGGAATAGATACAAGACGGACGACAGAAGAGATAGGATAAAGAGGATTATGAAGAGTACTTTTCTTCCTGCCTCCTTGGTTAGGAAAACCAGCAGAAGTACTGTCAGTGCCGAGAGAGGGAAGAGATAGGAGCTACCTGTAATAAAAAATATAGCATTAGTTAGTTTCATGCTCGCTAAGCCCATCGTAGATAATGCACATAGCAAGAATTCAAGTTTTTTTGGCTTCTATGTGACCCGAGGCTGATATAAAATTAAATATATAGGGCCTATATATTTAATATATTAAACAAACGCGAATATATTATAGGCGTTTGTTTCTGACTATATAAATTCCTATATGAAATCTCAGCAAGACCAAGTACGCAATAATAAGTAACAAAACGAGAAAAAATTATTGTTATTGTATTCGGTATAAATTTTATTGACATTTGCTAAAATGAAACAAATAATCTAAATATTTTGATGTAAAAAATAAAACTATGATGTAAAGTTAAACAAATGATTTGAACGTACAATATTCTTGTTTATGTAGATCATTGCTTATCGCACAACACAGTGAGAGAGCCAGGATAGTAAGGAGAACGAATGTCTGTAAGAGAAAAATGATTGGTCACAAATAATCTAGTTAGACTCATCATAGTATGCCAGTCAAGTTTAGAACAGAATATGTTAGAGCACCGGCACGGTGGACGACAAATGAACCATTTTAAACTTATTAGAAACCCTCCCCCTTTACCGAAACCCGAACATCATTTGTCACCTGTAAAGAAATGGATCCAAAAGTATTTTTACTTTGAAGCCGGTTTCCTGTTCGAGTCCGTGATTATCTACGCACAACCAAAATGCATGTTGTATGTATTGCAGTATGAGGGTAACATCTCGTTCTACTTTCATACATACATCTCATAGTACTCGTCATATTTAGATTCGGCACTCATCACTAAATAACGAAGACAAACACAATGACCATGTCAACATACCTGCTTGGACCGTTTCGATATCATCCTATATTCCGGATTGTTTGTATTTTTACTATGATGAAGCATTTTCAACACCCGATTTATTTTCAGCGTGGTGTTTGGTCAATTGTCATTTAGGTATTAAATTAACGAACATGTTGCATTAATTACAAGTGATGACCTAGAATAGAATACAGCGTTAATTAGTATTATCCGGATGGTCAATAGAGTGCGGTATGGTCACGACAATGGGTCAATAGATTCAGCATATTATATTGTATTCTGGGTTCACAAACACAGGTATAAATAATGTTGATACTCGTTAAATTAGGTTTTTAACTTTTTAACTGAAACAATGTAATATTGCAACGATAAAGTCAAAACTGACTCTAATTTTAGGTAAAGTCAATCAATTTGATCCAAAATCCACTGTCGAACCTTGTCGCAATGTGCTATCACCAGGATAATATCACTTTTATTGAGTAGCCATTATGACATTTATGTTGAATAGGTTTTACCTATGAATCAAATTAATTGATTGTACACACACTTCAATAGCAGCTTGCCATTAACTTAGATTAATCTACACATCCGTTTGAGAAGGTCCAGCAGCATTCTTCTCTTTCGGTGTATACAATTGTTCTATTTGCAACAAAGTCTTATTTTTGGTTTCGGGCACTACAAAATAACACACCACAAAGCTTAAGAAAACAATCCAACTCCCGAATTTAGACATGTCTGTATCAGCGCAAACAAAGGATTCTATGGCAATATACATCACGCTAATAATAGCTGTTATTGCACTCGCATAACGGTTCGAAATTATTTCTATAAGTAATGGTAAAGCAACAGTTTTTGGTCCAATATCGACAGCTGTGTAAATAACAAATGCTAAAATATAAGCTATTATCTCGGATGTTGCAACTAATGCGGCTATGACATATACATGAGTTGCAAACAGAATAGAACATAATAAAAACAGTACTTTTCTAGACAGTTTTACAGGAATAAAAATGCTCACTACACTAGCAACAGCTGCAATGCATTTCAATGTGGAAAAAAGCAAAGTCAATATTACGAAATTACGGGAAAGAAAGAATTTGTCATATATTGCAATAAAAATATCTACAGAATCAAAAGTAGGTATAGACATACAGATAATCGGCAATGCTATCAATATAGGAACATAGAACATCTTGTTAGAAGCAGGCCGCGGTCGCGGATCAGTCAAAGCCCTGAGTTCCTCGCTTGACTCCGAGTTCCCGCCTCTGACCGCCAAAAACGCTTGAGCACTCTCCTCGAACCTTCTCTTTGAAGCCAACCAGTATGGTGACTCCGGCCATTTAAACACCAAGTATAGACCAATCACACCCAAGCAAATATTAAAATACTGCGTATAGCCATCAAGCTTAACGTTACGCACTTCTTCGGTCAGTATTAAAGTTACCCAAGGGATTAGCATTTCTATTGCAGAATTCAATATAAGGTAAAAGAATCTATCTTTCGGATTGCAGTATTCGCAGATAACTACAGATATTAAGGCCACTGCCGCTCCTTGAACTGGTGTGTATACTATAAAGCTTAAAAAATAGAACCGAAACAGGTAAATGATAGACGATATGAGAGATAGAATGAAGAGTGATATGAAAAGAACTTTCCGTCCTGTCCACTCAGTCAGCATAAGCAGCAGAAGGACTCCCGGTGCAGCAAACGGGAAGGGGGAGTAGCGACCTGGAATGAAAAGCATAATGGTGTTAACTGGAATAATGCTTATGGTTAAGCATTTAGTTTAGACAAATAAGATAATGGAAACTCCAGAAACATTAAGCAACAAGGTATTCCATCTTAGCCCTCTGGGTTGACAACGAATCTGCAATCTGGTGGTGGTGATCACCTACCATCAGGTGACCGACTTGCTTGTTGGCCTTCCTTTGTTGAATAAAAAAAAATGACTTACAATATGTAACTCTGTGGACACCATTGCTCATTGCACTACACAGTGACAGGAGCAGGATCGTGAGGAGGACGAATGTCTGAAAAGAAAAAAAGTTACCATCCCAGTCATCGACAGTGACCAAATAGGTGATGAAAAGATACGGAAACATGTGAGTTAAAACTAGAGAGAACGATGTCAACTACTGGTACAAACGACGTCCGACCCATGTCAAACACTGGTACATTTACAGTATTTCTTAAAAGTTATTAATGATTTAATTTTAACTTAGTTTATTGACTCATTGGTGTAGCAAGTGTGGCAACACAAAATGAGTCTTGGATCATCTTTATCTTTATTAATTATTAAATTTTCAAGAATTGTTGACTTACTACGTCTACGAAGTGGCCCCTGGCATTTAATTCTTGCACCACTGACACCATTTACATCACTGTCACGACTGACATCACTGACACCACCGACACCACTGACATCTTAAAGAACACGGACATGACAGACCTAAACGCATGAAATATTCTAATATCAATACTAGTTCTGTGTAAAGATACAGAACACGAAAGAAAAATATTTTAAACTAGCTGACCCGGCGAACTTCGTACCGCCTAATTATTACTCTATCTTACTCGCAATTTTTCCTTATTTGCTCACCGTTTAGACCTACCCTGGACTACGACAAACATTTTAAAACCAAAATCAGCTCAATCGGCCCAGCCGTTCTCGAGTTTTAGTCAGACTAACGAACAACAATTCATTTTTATTTATATAGATCAATGAATTAAAATAATATTTTGGGGCAATTGCCACCGATATGGACCTAGTCCCAAATTAAGGAGCAGAAGCAGGTGTTACTGGTACTAAACAACAATATACATACTTTTATAGACAAATGTATTCTTAAATACATATAATATCCAAGACTCGGATACAAACATCCGTATTCATCATACAAACATCTACCCTTCCCGAGAATCGAACCCGGAACCAGCTTTGTAATCAGGGTCATTTACCACTAAGCTATCCGGTCGTCTAACGGTGTAATTACATGTTCACATACCTGCCTAGGCCGCTTTGGTGTTGTCATGTTTTTTGGCGTATTTGTTTCGGTACAAGGAAGCATTTTTAAAACTAACTTCTACCTGAGCGTAGTGTTCTACCAATTGTCACACTGATACTACATTCATGAGTTCAAATGTAAATTTTACACGCAGTGACCTAAAGTAAGGCCAACCAGACGAGATAAATAATGTAAACAAACTTTCAGTGGTTCATAACATTTTTATTTGAATAAAATCGGTTCAAATGTTCAACGTCATATTCTAACCATTGTCGTGTGTTTTAGACGAATATAATTCAACAGAAGAGTTCAAATAAATCGTCTTTATCACAAAACTATCTATTGTTTTATCAATCATGCAATCCAAACAAGAAGAACTTGTTCACAAAATGCTGTTGAGTTTAAATTTAGTTAGACGGAAACACATTTATATAGATCAGGAAGAATCAAATATAGTCAAAAAGATTGGTAATGACATTGTCACTAGGGAAACTTTTATAAGCATGGTCTGCGACCAACTGACATCATTATTCGATGCGAGAGATAAGGATATAGAATAATAACTCGCTATCGTAATGTAACTCAGGAAAGGCCAGGTTGTTTATGTATTTTATCTCGTCTTTTTGACCTTACTTTAGACCAAAACACTGACAATTACTATCATCCGGGCTATCAAAACATTATTAATATACAATACAATTTATTGAATATTGGAACGGCGGTCACTTCGAACACCTACTAAAATAAATTAAAGTATGTGAAAACAATGCATTTTATTCATTTTAGACATCATGTTTCCAAGAGCCATTTACTGCTTAAGACTTACACAATGGATATCTAAATAGAAATAGTGTAAGTTTATTTTTTTTCAAAACAACCGGGTTCGATTCTCGAGCTGAGTACAGTTTTTTCAAAATGTATGAAAGCAGTTTTTCTTCTTATTAAAATCAATGACATGGTTCCTTAGAACAGATCTTTGTATGTCTTATAGTTTCAGACTTTTCCATATTGACCGATATAAATGAGACACCCAGTGTAAGGCTCTGCTTTGCCGTTCTAGGGTGCAATTTTTGAATCTCACCCGGTGACTAAAATGGCCGAATCTCTATGAAAAACTGCCATTTTGGTGAGCTTTAGTTACCCGGAGAAATTCAAAAATTGCACCCCAGAACGACGGATCAACGGGACCTTGTAACTAAGTCTCCACTGTCTGTCCATCCGTCCGTCTATCACAGGGCTGTATCTTTTGAACCGTAATAGGTAGATACTTGAAATCAAAATAATCTTAATCACAGAATGCGTATTACACATTAGAATGTGAATTTAATAAAACAAATAAATAATTACTATGACAGCTATAACAACAAATAAAAATAAATAATTTAGAATTAAGAAGGGGTCCCTGTACAAGAAACGTGGTTTGCTCGGCGTGTTTATTATTAAATGAAACCTTCTTAAGTTCTTTGCCGAAATCTTCACTTAAGAACTTTTTCCACTGGTGATTTTTTGGACAATCATAGGGGCAACTGCATCTAATCTATCTGTGGACAGCCGTACCTGTGGACACTTTCTAAATCTTAGAGCTATACTCTCTCATCGTCCGACCAATTCCCATGTTTCTCTAAATCCTGCCTTCAGGAAGTCAAAGCAAAGGCAGTGAATAGAGAAACATATCGATTGCTTCTAGTACAGCACCACAGAATACATAAATAATAGTACTAACGTACAGAAACTTCTCTTTTACGACCGCGATTAAACGAATTCCAACTTTATTTATACGCTTTAAAAGTTCGTGTTACTTTTTACACCATGCGCCACGCGGAGCGAGTGAAAAGGAACGCGCCGCCCGCGCCCGCCTTCGCCCCGCTACTCCCGGTGACACGCTAGGGTTGCGCGGCATTCGTTTTCAATTACACTGACATGGTGGGGGCGAGCGAGCAAGCGCGTGGGAAGCCGACAGCCTACTGCGATTTGCCTATGCCATAGGCAAGGCGGTCGAGCGTACCTACAGTGCGGAGTGGAACCCCCCTGACAGCAATAAGATTTAGAGCGTGTCCACAGATAGAGTAGTTGCAGTTGCCCCTATGATTGTCCAAAAATTCACCAGTAGAAAAAAATCTGATGAGAAGATATCATCAAAGAATTTAAGAAGGTGTCATGTCAGGTGGAGTAGTTGCCCCTAAGTGCTTCCTGTAAGCCTAAACGGAATAAAGATATTTTGACTCAGTGTTTCAAGGAGGCCTGTCCGAAAGTTCACATCGTCACGATCCAATTTTCAATATCGCGCGCGTGACTTTGCCGCGTGATATTCAATTTCCTTGAGTTGAGTTGCTGCAAAGTTTTAGAGTTGCTCCGGAAGATTGATAATCCTTAATAATTACTCATTTTACTGCTTAGAATAAAAACCATTAGTACCATCTATGTAACACGGTTAAACAACAAAGTTATTTTTATTCTATTCTATTATATTCTAAAGTTAACAAAAGGTCTCCAAATTATTTCACTCGGTATTATTTCACTAAGACAAGGCATGAAAATAATAATATTTATCTCTTAGACGTCGTTGTGCAGCAGTGCTTGCACTGTCATGTTCCGGCGTGGAGAGCAAGACAGCCGGTGCAATTACTGGCACAAGAGGTTTTCCATCTTAGCCCTCTGGGTTGGTAACGCATCTGCACTCTCTTTGTTGTTGCGGGTGTATTTGGACGGTGGTAATCACTTACAATCAGGTGACCCACTAGCTCGTCTGCCTTCCTATGTTGTATAAAAAATAGAGACGCGGAAAGTTTATAGCAAAAAAAAAAAACGATAGCCAATCGTGATTTTGTTTATTGATAGTTTAACTCATTGAAATTAGCAAAACAATATCTGAAGATGACTGTGTAAAGGTATGCTTAGAAATCATGAGTTCGGTAAGCTTTGTTTTTTTATTCTATGTCCTTTATTTTGAATCTTCCTGTATACAAGGTGCTCTAACTTGGCCAACCACAGTGTGTTTGCGTTCGCGAACGTGATGGCTTAGCACGATGCAACGATAGCTCGAGTGTTTGCTCGGTAAACTAAAGCTTCGACTTGCAACAAAGTATTGCTTATTAAATTTAGTCAGTTTGAGAATGTGTTTATATATTTTATCTACACATATATCATAAATCCTCTATAATGCGTTCAGAAACCGTAGGAAATGACCAGCATTATAACAACCAATATTATTATGAGAATTTTTCTAATTTGTTTCTACATTTGTTCAAGTTCATTTTTTATTACATTATTTTAATGTGTACAGTCTATAGATATTTAATAGGCACCTAGCACTAGTAGCTAGTAGCAATGCCGGTCATTGCCCTATGGCTTCTGAACCCATCATAGAGTACTTATGATATGTGTGTAGATAAAGTAATGTATGCAACTGTACATAATTAGGTCTTAAAACACTCGTGTGATCCTATTATGAAACTCGCTAACGCTCGTTTCATAAAACCACACTCGTGTTTTAAGACCCCTCATTATGCAACAGTTGCATAAAATACTATTAGGGTAAAGGCACCAGTGGTCAGCCTCATAACGACTTTTTGAAGTTTGAACGGTCGGCATTTCTACAGGATTAGTCGGATAAATAAACGCATTACGTGGTTAAATTCATTGCTTATTAAAGATTCAAAACAAAACATAGAAAAAAGTAACAATCTTCTTTATTATATTTATAATTAAGTAAAAACAAAAAATGACACTTTTTTCCAGTAGTCAGCCTCCGAAATCCAGTATGCAGCCTTGGTGTACCCAGTACTCGGCCTTTACACACTATGAAACATAATGAGATTAAAATCACATAATATGTGTAAATATATTATATTTATAATATCAAAATCGGCGATATCTATATTATTCCTAATATTTATTGTCCCTTATGTCTATTTTTACCCGACTGCGCGACGCAAAGGGTAATGTGTTTATCAGCCTATGTATGTATGTTTGTTCCTTTGTGGCGATCTAGAGACCAAATGCGTGGGCCGATTTTGATGATTCTTATGTCAATCGATTCGTCTTAATCTTGCGAGTGTCACTAAAGAAATGACAATAATCAAAATTCAATATGGCGACCATCACATGCCCTATTGTGAAAAAGAAAAAAAAGAAAAGTCGACGAACTATGTTGAGTTGGGTATCATTGGATACGTATTCGCAAATTATTATTAGATTTCTAATATCATTTTTCATTTTGAATGGGCGTTGAGGATCTATAACGATTTAAAGTTGATTAGCAACCATTCTGATGCAATCCGAACTATAAAAGTGTAAAATAAAAAAAAAAAAATTTTAAAATCAAAAACCCAACTGCGTTAAAAGTAAATCAAGACTGAAAAGACTAAAACAAGACCAGTAGCCTCAAGTTCTGTTAAGTAATGTTGAATACCTACACCATTGCAATAGTTTCATGAACTTCAACAGTCGGAACCCATTACTGGGACCATTTGAGCCGGTCTACATTTTTAATGAGTCCCAACTATAGAAGTTCATGAAACTCAATAGTTTCATGAACTTCTACAGTTGGGACCCATTAACTCCCTCCAGTCTTTAGAGGATATGGCCCCATTTTGGCCAAACGATCTGCTGGCCTCCCTAATCGGCATTCCGCTTCGTATGACTTCCAGGGCGGAAGTGAGTTTTTCTGGAGGGTATGTGTGTATTTGTCTCGGCATTTTACTACAAATAAGAAAATAAAATTAAGTATGTAGGTATTAATACTCAATTATTTGGATATACAAGATACATACATTTTACTCACATATATCTGCGTAACAGACTTAAGAAAACCATCATTCAAAGAATACCTATGTACAGTAAACGTCAAAAATATCTATACATTTTTGAACCTCACTTCAATGAGATAGAGTTCAAAACGATGTACCACGCAAGATTAATGGCTGAGTACTGGTTCCGCTGAACCCAATAGTCAGCCGCGTATAACCGTTATTTCAAATGCGGCTGACTACTGGGTTTTACTTTAAATAGACTAGAACATGCTTAACTAAATTTGAAAATTTAAATCTAACGGTCGTAATGGTTGTGTTGGCTCGAAAATAAAAATAAAAATGAATAACCCAATGGTCAGCCGCGGGTGGCTGGACACTGGATTTTTTGTAAAAAAGTGGTATCCAGTAGTCAGCCCCCTCAATTTATAGGTTAAATATTGATATTTTTATTAAAATATAATGTTAGTTAATAGATAAACTAATAAATAAACCAATCATGTACAAAAAGTATTAACTCTAAACTTTAAAACATGGTTTTCATACCTGTTAAGAGAACACCACGTGCAACAAAAAATATGGCGGACATGACAATATTGCTCTCGCCGACAAACAGCACCTATTTGAACGAGTATACCTCTTCCCCCCGATCCCTCACCGCAACTGTCGCATAATGTATTGACCAAAAAGGAATCAAAGCTTCAATTGAAATACTCGCGATTTGTTAAAACGAATATACCAGATATTTATGACCAATAAACGTCTCAAAAGGCTGACCACTGGTCCCTGGCTGGCCACTGGTGCCTTTACCCTATAACAGAAATAACCATCTTTATCTTTATATAGTATAAAGTAAAGTCGCTATCTGTTCCTGCTTGTCCTCATCATATCTTCGACAGCTTACGCTTTTAAAACCACGCAACGTATTTTGAAACAGTTTTCACTGTTAATTAGATTTAAAAAAGTTGTTAAGTACAATCCAGTTGTACCCTTGCGAGCCCAGAGCGAGTCGCTAGCGACTCGCTCCGGACTGGTCCGAGACATGACGGGCATATCTCGACGTAACAAAAGAAATTTCTTGACCACTTTTCGACTGTATATCAAAGGGATAAAGTTCAAAAGTGGTCAAGCAATTGCTTGATCGACTATACAATACAAAGGCTTTACAAGTTTACGCTACTACGGAACCATACGCTGCGCGAGTCCAAATCCCAATTGGCTGGTTTTTGGTTCTACTTAACACAACGTTTGTAATATTTGTGCTCTGCCCGTGATGTCAATGTGTATGTATTTTTTTTTTATTAAATAGGAAGGAAAACAAGCAAGTGGGTCACCTGGTGGTAAGTGATCACCACCACCTATAGACACCCGCAACACTAAAGAGATTGCAGATGCGTTGCCAACCTAGAGGGCTAAGAAGGCAAGCACTGCTTAGCGGCAGGATTAGCGAGCAAGATGGCGGTAGCGCTTCGGACGGACCTTGCACATGGTCCTACCACCCGCATGTATTGTGTTGAATAGATTTAAATAAATATTTATCTTTATTATTCTTTCTTTCCTTCAGTTATGCGCTATTAAGTTTCACCAAGTTATATCACATCGCCAAAACGTTCCTTTCATTACATTTCAGTTGCGTATCCGCACGTCAAGTATTAATTTGAAAAATGACATTAACAGAATCTAATGTTATTCAGCCCAGTAAATTAAATTGTAAGCAAACCTGGTCCGAGCGTCTCAAATTCGATTGAGATGTAATTTATTCTTCAAATAGAAGAGGTTTTCTAGTGGTTCGCTTTGGTTCGGGATATTGGAACGTCGTTTAAAATGTTAACGGAGATTGTACGCAATGACAATGTTATTAAAAAATGAATGGTGAACTCACTTTGTTGAAGATTGGGATTACACTTAGAATACTAAATACAAAATTTCTCGGGGTTACAAATACAATGTATTTCATCAGTTTTTAAATTTTTCGGTTAAAACGCTGGTGAATAAGACATGTAAACATTACATTATGGCTTGCCTGCTCTCCTAAATAAAAAAATCCTTGAAGTCACTACTCGACTGCAAGTTGATAAGTAGGTTCAGAAAGATCTCAATTCGGCATTTGCAAAAAAAAACGCAAATGTATTTATTTGGCACAATTTAAGCAACCTACATAAATACTAACGTGTAAAACAAAAGTCCACTAAAAAGCGATAATAATGTGTCCACTTTTAACTCTACACTTATCATCATCATCATCATCATCATCATCATCATCATCATCATCTCAGCCAAAATAAGTCCACTGTTGAACATAGGCCTCCTCCATGGATTTCCAAAGTGGCCGGTTGGAAGCAGCATGCAACCAGCGCCTTCCTGCCACCTGTATGAGGTCATCGGACCATCTCTACACTTATATAAATGTATTAAATAGGTGCCTGACTATTTACCCAGTTAAGGTCTATACTTAAACATTCACATACTAATCAGAATTATCGGTCTGCCTGCGCTAAGTCGTCGCGATATTGATATCTATTATATTATTATTATTATTATTGATAGCTATTTGTGAGATCCTGTAATTGGCTTTGTGCATGTGCTAAAGATATTTATGTGTATTTGTAAGCTGTTGGTTCTCCGAAAATATATTATATAAATAACAAAATAAATATAATATTATATTTATTTTGTTATTATGGCTCCTGAAAAACCAGATATCATGTCCAAAAAAACTATAAGCTGAATATGAGATATTAAGTAAGTACAAAAGATATGTAAAGATACACTCATCACCATCCTAGTTTTTTCCCAATCTTCATTCTACGTACACTTTGACCATGAACCTAGTTTTGGCAGGAACTGATATTATACAAGACCCCTGATAACCAATTTAAATCATTTATTCCCTATAATAAATTCAACAGCCTGTCTTGTTCGCTAATAATTCAGACATTGCTTGGCCCTAAAACGTCCTGAAAGCCTGTTATTCGTCTGCATTTACGTCATTTCAGTTCGGAGATGTGCAGCATTTCAGTTTCAAAATCAGGAGAGAAGTAATCAGACAGGGGAGTGATTTGGGAGAAGAATCGCGTTAGGTGTACATTGCGCGGTTAAACTGAGTACTGAAACACATCTTTGCTATGAAACAAAGTTGCTATTCGTTCCGGTTTGTCCTGATCGTATTTTCGACCGGTGACTCCTTCTTAAGAGGAGTGTAAACTCAGTCCTAAAAAGCACTCCCCATACAAACGGCGATAACGTTTTCCGCCCTCTTAACCTTATCCTATGGCAATGATTTTTTAGTATGTTGTCATTATGCCCTAGAACTAGGTTTGTATGTTTTAATTTCTTTATATTCTTCATAGATTTGTCAATATTTGCATTTTAGGTATATCATACAAAACAAAAAAGCGTCAATATTTTTGAAACTATTAAGAATATTTAAAAAACCAAAACATACAAACCTAGTTCTGGGGCAAAATGACCACATACAAAAAAATCATGGCTATTGGTTAAGGTTTAGAGTGTGGAGAACGTTATCGCCGTTTGTATGGAGAGCGCTGGGTTCACACTCCTCTTAAGTACGCAACGGATTTCGGTACAGTTTTCTCTGTCATTTAGAGATTTTTTACGGAAGATTTTTATGTAAATTAAATCCTGATTGCACCCGTACAAAGCCAGGGCGAGTAGCTGGTTTTGTTTTATAAAATAGAAAGGCAAACGAGGAAGTAGGTCACCTCATGGTAAGTGATCACCACCAGCCAAGGCACTCGTAACACCAAGAAGACTGCAGATGCGTTGCCAACCCAGAGGGCTAAGGTGGAGTACCTCTTGTGCCAGTAATTTAACCGGCTGTCTTGTTTTCCACGCGGGAACGCAACGGTGCAAGCACTGCTGCTCAGCGGCCGGTTTAGCGAGCAAGATGGTGGTAGCGATCTAGATGGACTTTGGACAAGGTCCTACCGTACGCATAAGCGTTTATACTTGTACAATAAATTTAAAATTATTTTTCGATGATAAAATTTAATTAAATCTGGTTTAATTGCAGTAATTTAACGCAATTAACTGGCCTGCTGAGCTGAATGCAGTATGTTAGCGAACAGCGAATGGATAATAACTGTCGTTAATAAATATTAATAAATATGCACCACCATATTGATATTGCCAGTTATTATTATCGCAGTTACTCATTCACAAGCGGGATAACCGATATACTAACAAAGGTGACAGGATAAGTACTTACCACACTACCCAGTACGCATTTGAAGTATGACCACACAATAAATAATAGTACTAACGTACAGAAACTTCTCTTTTTCGACCACCATTAAACGAATTCCAACTTTATGATCTGGCACAATAAGTTCGTAATACTTCATAAACATTCGCCAGGCGGCATGCGTCAAAAGGAAGGCGCCGCCCGCGCCCGCCTTCCACCGGCAATGCCCTGGCGCTCCGCTAGGGTTGGGCTGCTCACTATAATACTATCACAAATCACAACGCGCGATACAGAGTGAGCGGGCGCGCGCGCGGCAAACCGGCAACCTACTGCGATTAACCTATGCCATAGGTAATGCGGCGAGCGCGCCTACAGTGCGGAGTGGAACCCCCTGGTATGACATAGTTTTGTGTGACCGTATGTCTTCTTTAACTTTATCTTCTTTTACTTTTAGTAATCAACAACTAAGCCGCTATCCGTCTCTGTCCGTCTTCATATCTACCTATATGCGGGTGGTAGGACCACCAAAGTCCATCCGAATTGCTACTACCATCTTGTTCGCTAATCCTGCCGCTAAGCAGCAGTGCTTGCTTGTGTTCCGGCGTAGAGAGCAAGACAGCCAGTGCAATTACTGGCACAAGAATATTCCATCTTAGCCTTCTGGATTTACAAACCATCTGCAATCTTGTGTCTATAGATGGTGATCACTTTCCATCAGGTGACTCACTCACTTGCTTGCCTTCCTGTTTTGTGCAAAAAAATCGGCCGTTTACTTCTTCTAAACTACGCAACGGATTTTGATACGATTTTCACTGTCATTTAAAAGTCTTACGGGCAATTTCTTTGCAGATATATATCTTTATATCCTAACTAGCTTCTGCCCACGGCCGCGTGGCTTACAGAAAACAAATGACAGGGATGGACTTTCCAAAAATCCTTCCTTAGTGGATGCCTACCCTATACATATAAAGTATCTATGTCCAAAATTTCAAGTCTCTAGGTCCAGCGGTTTGAGCTGTGCGTTGATATATCAGTCAGTCAGTCAGTCAGGACTTTGAATGTTATGTGAATAGATTGTACCTGTAGGAACCCGTTGGCGATCGCTAGTCTAATATCCATTGAAGTCTCTATTTACTGGCCCTGTTTTACAGCCAGCAATGTATCTATGCTTTGCGATTGTATCGCTTCGCCCGCTAGCCCCAGGAATGTAGGTCGCGCCAGCAATTTGAATCAACGTCACACTCGCAGCGTCACGTCAAACGCACACAAACTACATTTTCTCAACCGTGACACGCGCATGACGCTTTTGCCTGGCTACACCGAAATTTGATGCAAACAGTCAAAGGCCTGCCTTAATGTACATCAGGGTCTAGCACGCTAGCTTTTATCGATGATATAAAGCATTTATCCCGTTCTAACCTGTATGCGTGTGCGAGAGGGACCAAAGCATTTATCGGTGCGATAAACACTAGCGTGCTACTATAGCAGGTCTCTGAAATTTAAACAGCCCGATATTGTGCCTCACTTTGGTTTTCTTCCGAACTGCGCATTTTGCAGGGCCTATCCGAATTGCTACCATCATTTTGCTTCCTAAAGCTGCTAAGCAGTGCTTCCACAGCAGGACAGTAGGTGAAATTACTGGTACAAGAGCCATCTTAGCCCTCTGGGTAGGCAACGTATCTGCACTCTCCTTGGTGTTACGGGTGTATTAAAATAGTGGTGACCCCTCACCATCGGTTGACCCATTTGCTTGTTTGCCTTGCTATTAAAAAAAACTAACTTTAATGTTTAACCACTCGAATATATCTAGATCAGAACAGCGAACTTACCACGAATATTCTCGATACGCGTTAATTCGCTACGTAACTCAGCCCGTCTCTCTCTTACTAGGCTAGTTAGAAAGAGACTGACTGAGTTACGTAGAAAGTTAACGCGTATCGGGAAGATTCATGCTACGTGCACTGCTCCTCATCTCGGAAGCAACCGGGCCCCTAGAGAAATTACACTGCGGGCCACTGACGGATACACTGGCGTGCAATCCGACTGCATGCTGCGGCTAGGTAACTATACCACAGAATCTATGTATATGCATACCTAGCGGACGCTTTGACTCCGTTCGCGTGGCATTAGTAGCCTTAGTCCGTTAGGGATAGTGTCGCTTTCTATTGGTGAATCTTTTTTTTGGATTAGTTTAGTAGGTAGTTCCATAGATCACCACCCCGTACTTGCAAACAAACTAAGTTTACCTCTTTATTGTATTAAAAAAAAATTGAAACTATGTTCAAATCGACTTGAAATATTTAAAACTTAAATCTTATAATAAGTTAAAAATAGTTTTTTTTGCACCTTTTGTTTCTAAAAGCTAAACAATTAGTTTAGTGTACATTTAATTTGTAAGAAAAATTATTGATTTTATTTAACTGTAAATATCCTTGAATATTATACATATACAGAAGTGTATATGTAAGACCCATCATTTGACACATGACCACACCCATATAACGTAAATATGCATTATCCATTGAAATTATAAATAAAATATTCAACAGCTTTTGAGCTTCACAGATACCTAAAAGCTATGTATATGCTCTTTTGAGGTCCAACTAAGTGGTTGTTACATTTATTTCTATCTTAATAACAAACTATTTCATACTAACAACTCAACACGTAAACAGTTACATATTAAGTCTTTTTTTTCTTAAACTTAGTGTAGTGACCAAGTTCTTCGTTTCGATTCAGATAACATTTTCGTAAATTTGTTGAAATCGATTAATTTATTACAAAATCAATAAGATATCAAAACATTAAGTCAAACATTAAAATGAACTAAAAAAATCCCCATGACTAAGAACGCGCCCTTTTTAACCGACTTCAAAAAAAGGAGGAGTATGTTCCACGATTACGCGATTACTCGATTACTGGACCGATTTGAAAAATTCTTGTTTTGTTTGAAAGGGTATACTTTCAAGTTGGTTCCATTGTCATCAGGTCACCATCTGATGGTGGGATCCTGGAGAAACCACCAGTAGCGATTTGGATATTTTTTATAGTAACTTGTACTTTTGCTATTGGAAAACTGGAACTGATGGTGAATACAGACGGCCACCGGAACCACTCAATAATAAGTATTTTACGGGTGGCGATACGCGCGGTTAATTTAATATAGTTGCTAAGGCAATTTATGCTCATTGCAATGCATTTGGTTAAATGAGGCTGATGGTGAAGAGGTGCAATTTTTGAAACTTACCAGGTGACTAAAGCTCACAAAAATGACCAAATCTATATGAAAAACGGCCAGCTTGGTAAGCTTTAGTCACCCGGTGAGATTCAAAAATCGCACTCCAGGAGAACTCCTCAAGAATTAACGTCCCTTGGGAAAACCAATATTTTGTAAAGGGTGGTGAGCAATTGACAATAGGCGTGTTACTTAAATAAACAACCAGACTCCCTAAAAAGCGAATTTTGAATTTTCAAAGCATGGATTTCTGATCGAAACAATATCAAATTATGGTACCAATCCGGGCGGAACCTGCACGAGGTTCATCGTCGTAACTCAGATAAAAATATTTTTTTAAATCGTCACTATAATCGATTGCATTAACCTGCCACCCTTAATCGATAATCGGTAGATACGTAAATCAACACGCTTTGCCTCGTTACTACAAACGTCAATAGACAAGTGCCAAATATCGTTTGTTAGATCTCAGTGATAATAATAGTGTAGATATAGTGTAGATTAGTGTAGAGTACCCAGCGTTAGTGCGCTAGTGTATATTTACTTTTTTAGGTGACCCACTTGCTTGGTTGCCTTGCTATTTCATAAAAAAAAAGTAAAATGTCGTAAAATGATAAACAGGAAAACACGTTACAGCTCTATTTTTACACCCCTTTGCCTTTATTGTAAACAAATAAAATCTCTCCGTCCCACTTGAAAACTACATCTGAAACTTCCAGATTCCTAGCAAATTAGATTTATCACGGAGCGGGTCGCTGATTCGATTCCCGTGCGTGACACGGACGGGGTCAAAGAATAAACAGTACAGAATGTAATGCTTTATAAAAAACAGCATTCAACATTGTATCGACAAACGAAACGGCACCCTGGGAGACCTTAGACAGCGATAGATTGACGAATTTGATTATTTTTTTATGAAATAGGAAGGCAAAGAGCAAGTGGGTCACCTGATGGTAAGTGATCACCACCGCCTATAGACACCCGCAACACCAAGGAGATTGCAGATGCGTTGCCAACCCATAGGACTAAGATAGAATACCTCTTGTGCTAGTAATTGTACCGGCTGTCTTGCTTTCCACGCTGGAACACAACAGTGCAAGCACTGCTGCTTAGCGGCAGGGTTAGCGAGCAAGATGGTGGTAGCAATCCGGATGGACCTTGCACAAGGTCCTACCACCCGCAAAATATTAGTCATCCTTATTTGTCTTAAATAGTAAACACTTCTAACCTAAATTTTGAATTTTTGCTATAAAAATATAGCTTATTGTTTAAAAACATTCTAAACAAACAAATTATGAATCACCTCTTCAATTTACAGCCCGAAAATGTTTTATTTAGGCATTTAACGTTGTCAGAAAGAGAAATTATAGGTTAGAATGTTGTTTACATGTTAAGACATGTATGGACAAATACACTTTACTTCTTGAAGGATTGACCACTGGTAACAACGACCGGCAGCAGTGAAACCGTTGTGGAGCCCAGCTGTGGGGCATAAGTCTGCTTTTCCACCAGAGATGTGCGAGCATGCGTAGCGAGGGATGTGTTTGTAAGAACCAATGGAATCGCTTCATTTACCTCGCCTCGGTCAGCACAGATCTGGTGAAACGGCTCATTGGTTCTTTACAAACACATCCCTCGCGATCCTCGCACATCTCTATCTCTGGTGGAAACGCAGCGTAATAGGCTCATAATAGCTAATAGAATAGTTACACTACCAATAGATCACCGACAAGTTGGTGTGATGGCAAAGTTCTTGCTTCTTGGGGGGTAGTTAATGACGCCCTCCCCCCTTTATACTACTCATACGCCAATGTAGGCTATGAGTCAAGTCTAAAGTTTTGTATCTGTGCATCATTATTCTTCAGGACGTGTCGCACTAATGTGACAATCATTGATTTACAGCTATTGGGTGCGACTGGGGTCTTGTTTAGCAGGAGGTCCTAGGTGCTGTTTAGACTTCATAATCCTGTCGTGAAAATAGTCATTATACAGCTTATACCTACATATTAAGAGGTCGATATCTACAACATGTCGAGCAATCGACTTCAAATACGTGAGTTATCCGTTTGTATTAATTTATCCGAGTCTATATCTTCACAGATTTGATAAGTTTTATGTTAAAACTTATCAAATCTGTGAAGAATATTTAAAAAAATCAAAACAAAAACCTAGTTTCTAGGGGGCTCATGATTAAGGACCATGGACTGTTCCGAAATATGTCGGGTAATTCTCGACTTTAAAATACGTGAGTGACCCCTTTGTATTAATAGATTTGATAATATGTGTAGCTTAGAGGTCATACAAAAGAAAATGTATCATTATTTTTTGATCATTATAGAATATAGTATACTATGTATTCTATACGATATGTACTTAAATTAGTACATAAAAAATACAAACCTAGTCGTAAGGCGTAACAAGAGCGTAATAAAAAATCTGAGGATGAAAAACGTTAACACCGTTTGTTTGTATAGTCGACCAAGAAATAGCTTGACCACTTTTCGACCGTATTACATAGTAGTAAGGTTCAAAAGTGGTCAAGCAATTACTTGGTCGACTATACGTAGTACGTTTGGTACATTGGTCTTGTCGTTACTAAGTCCTTCCATAGACAATAATAAAGCAAAATGAAGATTAAATCACATATCTAATTACGAGCTCATTATCCAAAAGCAACAAAACCAATACCGCAGCATAATTATTAGCAAAAACAAGTGTAACACAAAACCATAAAGAAACTACTCGACTCGCTCAATAGTCAATACTAGTCAGTATTAATTGGATAGCTTCAACTGTGATGTCAAAAAGTCGCAAGCGCCGTCGATCCCTCGTACACTTACAACGGTTCTGATAATGCCGTATTGGAATCCACTAATGACGTCACAGCGGTCCTTTGAAAGCAGTTTTTCCCTTATGCAGTACATTAGGGCTGCTACGTGCCGGGAAAACTAAAATGAAATGGTCCTGAAAAAGGAGATTTCGGATTTAATTTGGGAGAGTGACTTCGTATTGTTCGTAATGCATTATTTGTTTAGATATTTGCCAGCTGGGTTTTATTTCCTACCTACTGACTTACAGTGGCCCGTTTCACGAAGCTACAAGTTACAATTTTACAAGTCTAAACCGGCAACATTGGTCAATATGCCGCTTGCCATTGGTCATTATTGACCAATGTTGCCGGTTTAGACTTGTAAAATTGTAACTTGTAGCTTAGTGAAACGGGCCATAGATGTTTGGTCGAAGTGGAGAATTGACGTAAAGAAATGAAGTCAGTGCCATGCCACTCAAATATTTTGTATAGAACTCAGTAGTTTTATTTCTGCATATAATAGAATTGTATCTGTCTAAAGTCTGTATAGTCGACCAAGTAATTGCTTGACCACTTTTGTACTCTATCCCTACGTGATACGGTCGAAAAGTGGTCAAGCAATTACTTTGTCGGCTATACATCTTTACATAGTATAAAATAATGTCGCTATCCGTTGCTGTCTGACCAAATATCATCGGCCGCTTAGTCTTTTTAAACCACGCAATGGATTTCGATAAAGTTTTCACCTCCACTAAAAGTATTTGTACCGGAATTTTGTATGTATATTAGATATATCTTAATTAACAAACTGGAACAAATTACCTTGCTACTCCGCGAAACCAGTGCCGGGCTCGTGCAAAATAGCTGCGTCTGTGCGACACATATATGTTCATGCAAAAACCCACCCTCCTCCGCTTCCACATGAAACAACATATATCACACAGACTCAACTACACACAACCACCACTAAACACTAAAACTACACGATCGACGCGCGTTTCGCCTCTATACGAGGCATCATCAAGATCAAAGAAACAGTACGACCGTTCGCTACTTGAACGAATGGCGACACAGACACACACAGACGCAGCTATTTTGCACGAGCCCGGCACTGGTTTCGCGGAGTAGCAAGGTAATTTGTTCCAGTTTGTTGATATGGACCTCCGCAAAGTAACGCCTGAATCTATTAATTATATATCTTAATTATAGCCGTGCAAAGCCGGGACGAGTCGTTATTATGTCTAGATATTTATGTACATTTAGGAAAACAATTAGGGACCTTTATAAGAGCTCTTAATACTCGTAGAAGCGAAACAATTAATTTTAGAAATTTTGTCGGTCTATATGTTTTTATGTTGTGTTGTACAGTCACCGAAATATTTAAAAGAAAGAAAAATATAATGTAAACTAGTGCTGCGGCAATATATCGAACTATCGATACTATTGTTTATGGTATCATGACCTTGAAAAATAGTCAAAATATCGATAGGCCTATCGATATTGTGACTGTTATTCAAGCTTAACTATTTATAGTCAAACTACTGATAGTTCAGCAACGTTACTGTAGACCAAAAAAACTTGCTCAATTTGATAAAAGCATTGCTTTTTGCTACAGCAAACCTTAGAATTGGTGTCAGTGTTTTTTTTCTATTTTCGTAAGCAAATAAAAATTAAAAACTGCAGCATCAGTAGCCCTAGCAAATACTGCAATATAGTGGTCGGATTTGCGTTATTAATTATGATTTTATACCTACTTTTTTTTAGGTATACTTACGGGTTATAGGACCTTGTGCGAGGTCCGTCTGGATCGCTACCACCATTTTCCTGGGTTATCCAGTCGCTAAGTAGCAGTGCTTGCACTGTTGTGGT
Source organism: Ditula angustiorana (assembly GCA_963691745.1). Taxonomy (NCBI): domain Eukaryota; kingdom Metazoa; phylum Arthropoda; class Insecta; order Lepidoptera; family Tortricidae; genus Ditula; species Ditula angustiorana. Next base: position 7,977,187 of record OY829495.1, read on the forward strand.
CCAGCGTGGAGAGCAAGACAGCCGGTGTAATTACTGGCACAAGAGGTATTCCATCTTAGCCCTCTGGGTAGGCAACGCATCTGCAATCTCTTTGGTGTTCCGGATGTCTATAGGCGGCGGTGATCACTTACCATCAGGTGACCCACTTGCTTGTTTTCCTTCGTATTTCATCAAAAAATAACTTGGTTTCCGTAACTATTAGGAATTTAGTAATTTTGGTAGAAACGAAACAAACTACTTATAGAACTTCTATTTTGGTTTTAAATTTAACATTACTTTTTATTGTGTCGGTTATTTTATTGACATATATATTAAAATTTACTGACGAAACAACAGTTGAAACAATAGTGTCGTTTTAATATGAATTTTGAACTAATATAATAACAATAATTATTAATCTAAATTGTAAGCAAAATTTTACAAAAGAGCTTAACTATATCATTAAAGCTGAATTAAGCAAGTTACCAAATAAATTTAACCTTAATAGCATTAATTTAATGTTCATTGTAATTATTATTGGTCAGTTAACGCACGCCGTAACTCATAACTAAATGTTATTTTAATAATAACCTAAAACTAAACCTTCAGCCAAAGCATTAAAGTCGCATTTCCCCTTACAACTGTTAATACATAGGACCTTTTTAATTAAAAACAGTTATTATAGTAACAAGTGGAAATGTGACCTGAACTCAGGGATTAAGGTCGAATTTCTTTAGAATGTTGGTGGTGCTTAGTCCGTTTCACAATAATTCATACAAGTTTGCCTATTCACTAGCACGGAAAATGATCGTAAATCTAAACAAGAGCTAATGTAGTTTGTAACTATCAGTATCATTTTCTAGTAGTTTGTTGTATTTGTATGTCACACTAACTATTACCAGGGGCGTTCCACTCCGTACTGTAGGTACGCTGGACTGCCTTGTCTATGGCATAGGCAAATCGCAGTAGGCTGTCGGCTTGCCGCGCGCTCGCTCGCTCGGCCCCGCCGTGTCAGGATAACTTGATCAAATTAAAATTGTTGACATTATAATAAGAAACATGAATAGGTATTTATTAAAATTAATTATTATTGACATTAAATATTTGATAAGGCATAAGTAGGTTATAGGAATAGTATTAAATTGACATGGTAAAATAATTTGTTTGGTAAAAATTAATAATTGTATAAATTTTAATGTATTATTTTATTTTTGACATGTGCTCTTATGCAATATTTTGACTTTGACTTTGACCTTGACTTTAGGTGAAAACTTCCGCCTAAGGCACGTTAGGATGAATGTCGTTTACAGCAAAATATTAATATAAAATTTCTCAATAATATCCATAATTTCCGGCGCAATTTCGCGAATCAGAGCGAAATTAGTTCGGCGCGCGGCGCCTGTAATTTCGCAACTGAATAGAGGACAATTTGTGACGTCACATGCAGACATGGTGCGCGGAGCGGCGAAGCGCAGATATGGCATTTTCAAAGAAACCGGCCAAGCGAGTCGCCCTCGCGCACCGAGGGTGCCTCACAAACTTAATAAGCACCGAACATTGCTCTTACGAAAATATGAACTGAATTGAGAAAGAAACTTAACATTGCCATTGGAAAACTGTTGTCCCCATACATACCAAGTGCAAATACATATAAGTTTCTAATAGCAAAAAAATTGTGTGATCTAACTACAAATTTACGGTTTTCGATTTTTTTTTCCTACATTTGTGCTAAGAGACTTTGCTTCTTGCCAAATTTCGGGATTCTAGGTCAACAGGAAGTAGTCGATAAGTTTTTGACTTTTGGTATGGCAGTCATGGTCGATTCTTGACCACCGACGCAACGCAAAGAGTATTATAAGTTAAAGAATGCCTGTCTGTGGTATCATAAAACCAAATCTGATGAACTGATTTAAACGCGATTTTTTTGCTAGCTGTACTGAGGAGGTATTCAATTCGACTAAAATATATATGTAAAACTAGCGGACGCGCGCGACTTCGTTCACGTAAATTTAGTAGCCTATGTCCGTCAGGAATAGTGTAGCTTTCTATCTGTGAAAGAATTTTTGAAATCGGTTCAGTAGTTCCAGAGATTACCCCCTACATACAAACAAACTAACAAAAAAACAAACTATCAAACAAACAAAGTTTTTCTCTTTATTATATTAGTGTAGACTAGCGGACGCGCGCGACTTCGTTCACGTAAATTTAGTAGCCTATGTCTGTCAGGAATAGTGTAGCTTTCTATCTGTGAAAGAATTTTTGAAATCGGTTCAGTAGTTCCAGAGATTACCCCCTACATACAAACAAACTAACAAAAAAACAAACTAACAAACAAACAAAGTTTTTCTCTTTATTATATTAGTGTAGATGTAGATAATGTGTAAGTGTTGTTTTGTCTTCCTTTTAGTAGTTATATACTCGTATTATCCAACAGAGGAATGCTATGAGAGTAAATGAAGCAAAGGTTGTAAGTCAGGATCGTCGCAAATCCGTGGTCTCTGCCTATCCCTTAGGAAAACAGGCGTGAATTTATGTATGTTTGTACGAGTATGTACAGTCAAGGAATTAAATTTCCAACCCACCTAAGGTTCAATATCGTATAGCAAACTGTCACCATAAGAGCTATAGAGCAAGACGTTAGTTTGACATATCGACCTTAATGCATTGCGAATGTCAGACGACATTTCAACGAAATGGGTAGGGAATTAAATTCCTTGACTGTATATCCTACAGATGACATCGACATCTCTTAAAACCTTTTTTATTCTTCGTCGATGGATGACAAGCATGCGGCTGGCCTCATGGTAAGCAATTACCGCTGCGCAAGGTCCTTAATCTACCTTATCTATCTATTCGTACATCCCCGGGCTCTTATTGTGTCAGGTTGAATTCCACACATAATTATTTCTGCCCACACTGCGATGTGTTTCGAACGTGCACGGAAATTAACGTACACACAAAATGGGCCATACGTCAATGCCCATAGGGGTCATTTGGGCGTGGCAAATTAATATTTTACAAGCGACGGAAGGGAATTTTCGGAAATATTGCCTCGTGAATTATAAATTGGATGCAGATTTGGAAATATTGTTCGGAACTTGTTATAGTATCGTGTTACTTTGTTCTGGTGGCATTGGTGACGTGGAACAATCGCCAAAGTTCTATATTTTATGAAAAAAACCGGCCAAGTGCGAGTTGTACTCGCGCCCCGAGGGTTCCGTCATCAACAACATCTAGTATCGCATTTTGCTTATAGGATCACTTTGTTGTCTGTCTGTCAAGACCATTTTTCTCAAGAACGCGTGGAGGTATCGAGTTAAAATTAATATTAAATACTCAAGTCTGTAGTCCCTTAGAGCCGTGAAAAAATCAAACTTGTAAGTCAACGCAATTAAAAGATACGGCCGTTTATACCGCATGTTTGACTTAAAAACCTAAGGGGTACTTCCCGTTGACCTAGAACTATGAAATTTGGGAAAAAGTGAGGTCTTACAGCACAAATAAACTAATAAATCCGAAAACCATAAATTTGTAGTTATAACCCACCAAAAAATTTTTTTTTGTAAAAAGCAAAAATGACGCTTTTCTATACTAGATGTCATCACACATAGACGTGGACCGTATAACAAATAAATTAAGTTTCACGCCATCTATCGGGAGATGTAGGAAACTAACTTGCTTTTTTGAATTTGTCCTTTTTGTTATTTATCTGTTCATTTTTTTTATGTAATTGCGCAAAAACAATAGATTTAAATGTAGAAAAGGCACTTTTAATGTCTTGAGGGATTCAATTTATGTTCTGGCACAGAATAGATAGTAGTACTTGGTTCTGGTATGTTGGTACGGAACCCTCGGTGCGCGAGTCCGATTCGCACTTGGCTAGTTTTTGGTCTCTGCCTACCCCAAAGGGAAACAGGCGTGAGCTTATAATAATAAAAATTACTAGCGCGTAAAGTCTGTAACGTGAATATTTTCGTGGTGTAGTTAAAGCCCCCCCCCCACCCCCTCACCCCCAAACAATACAATTACCGTCAAATGGGGTGGCTTTGAAATGCAGGAGAGACTTTAAAAAAGTAGCTTCAAGGCCACGTTCACCATTTTTAATGGTATTTTAAATTCAATTTCATCATCATCATCGTCATCTCAGCCACAAAAAGTCCACTGTTAAACATCCATGGATTTCCAAAGTGACCGGTTGGAAACGGCATGCAACCAGCGCGTCCTTGCCACAATTCAATTTATTGATTTATTTATATATTTTCGGAGAACCAACAGCTTACAAATACACATAAACATCTTCAGTAACATTAGCAAAGCCAATTATAGGATCTTACAAGTATCATTGATGTCCCCACCGGATCTAGTTGTCTATATGATAAAAAGTAGCTCAATATCGACTGCTTTAATTTTATGATGATTTCAAAACTACCAAAGAAGCCCTATTTATTATCAAGTTCACCCCATTTTACGGAATCTCAAAGATAGGACCCCCCCATACGATATAATCGACAGATCTTCTCAATCCTGTGTTAAAGATATAGCCCTATTTAAACGAACTAGTATTTTTTCCTACTTGTTAAATAGTCAAAAAATTCGTAACAAACGAATGGGTGCGCCTTATCTCTCGTATCGCGCATGACGTACGGTCGGCGAATTTACCGCGGCAAAGTTTGCTAGAAAAATGCCAAACGTTGGACTTGTATCGTTGTTTTCGTGCCATGTCCGTTATTTTAGGTTTGTGTGTATTCGTGAGAATTAAGAGTGTTGTCGCTGTGAAGTAGCATTTCGCACGCTTAGTATTAAAGTGACTCAATTCTGAATTTGATATTTCTCAAAATTAAACCCTATGTCTTTTAATTAAGGTGATATTTTGGGACGTGTATTATTCAGAAATGGGTCACTTTAATACTAAGCGTGCGATTTCAGTATAACACGCGTATCGCGATTTCTTTGCAAATTCCGGAAAAATCTTTACGTCTTTTTAGGGTTCTGTGCCTTAAAAGGAAAAACGGAACCCTTATACGATCGCTTTGTCTGTCTGTCTGTCTGTCAAGACCATTTTTCTCAAGAACGCGTGGAGGTATTGAGTTGAAATTAATATCAAATACTCAAGTCTGCAGTTCCTTAGAGCCGTGAAATAATCAAACTTCTAAGTCAACGCGATCAAAAGATACGGCTGTTTATGCCGCATGTTTCATACGTTCGCAAGACACTCAAAAACCTATGGGGTACTTCACGTTGACCTATAACTATGAAATTTGGCAAGAAGCAAGGTCTCACAGCACAAATAAAATAATAAATCCGAAAACCGTAAATTTGTAGTTTATAAACATAAAAAAAAAATTGTAAAGCAAAAACGCGACACTAGATGTTCTTGATGATGAAACCCTCGGTGCACGAGTCCGACTCGCACTTGGCCGGTTTTTTTTCTATGGGATTTGAATAAACGTCATCGGGACAGCTAGCAATCTTTACATACTGTAAAACAAAGTCTCTATCTGCTTCTGTCTATTCTCAAAATTTCGAAGCTAATTGCTCAGAAAGAGGAAACCAAAGTTCCAAGCGTATCTTACTTTTCTAAGGTTCCGTATCTCAAAAGGGAAAACGGAACCCTTATGAGATCACTTCTTTATCCGCCTGTCTCTCGTTCTGTCTGTCCGTCTGTCAAGATCCATTTTCTCAGGAGGTATAAAGTTGAATTAATATCAAATACTCAAGTCGGGAGTCCCTTAGAGCTGTGAAAAAATCAACCTTCTAAGTTGACTTATCAATCAAAAGATACGGCCGTTTATGCCGCATATTTCATACATTTGCAAAGGAATCAAAATCCTAAGGGTACTTCCTGTTGACAGAAGAGATTGTTAATTATACAAACAATATTTAGACAATTTCTTAGAAAAAAAGACATATAAAGGTTAACTGGAAGAGATCCCTTAAAGGGATAAGGTCGCCTTTGTACATCACTTTACCTCCTTTTGTCATTTACGTCTTTTTTGTACAATAAAGAATTTACATACATACCGCAGGGGACACACTTGGGAAATATTTGTACTTACATATAATTAAGTTTTTGTATTTCTTATTAGCTTAAGCTGTTCATATATTGTTTTCTAATAATTACACAAAGGTTCTAGAAAAAATAAATACTTTTTAACCATAAATACAATCGTTGTAGAACATTTCCTATCAAATTAATCGAAATTCTCAATTCACACTTATAGCTGGTTCGCAATTTTGTCAAACCAAGGCTGATCACTATCAGTTCACCTAGCACGAATCTTCTGGATACGCGTTAACTCAGCTCGTCTCTCTCTTACCTGGCTGGTTAGAACGAGACACACTGATACATAGCGAGTAAACGTGTTCAAGAAGGTTCGTGCTACCTAGCATTGAACAAGACTCATCTACATAATGCCGCAGGGTACAGCGCTGTTATTCTCTAAGCTCTGCAGCGTCGAACTCGACGTTGAGGCATCGCTTTGTCCCGCTCACTCGATCTAGCGCTAGAGCAAGACAGGACGCTATTCCATCGTCGAGCTCGTCGCTGCTGCGCTTAGAGAATGACACTCCAGGGCGGAGATAAGAGCTAGGCGGCAACAGTAATGATAATAGCGTTGATACTTAGGGGTTTTTAGGTCTACGAAAAGGCAATAACAGAACCTTTCTTAGAAAGAAAGAAATATTCAGCACTGATTGGAAGAAAGAAAAATAGTTAAACTGGAATAAATTACCTTGCTACTCCGTGAAACCAGTGCTGTGTTCGTACAAAATAGCTGAAGCTATGTGACGTATCGTGTTTTTACGACAATGCTGGTCTTCCATGGGCAGTTTTACGTGGCATAACAAAAGTAAATATTTGCAGATGGTAAGACCTTATGCAAGGTCCACCCGGTTCGCCACCACCATCTTGCTCGCTGGTCAGCAGCAGTTTTTATAAAAGATAAGATAAGATAATATTCATTTATTTCTCAACATCAGCATTAAGGTAAACGCTACAAATGTGTCAAATATACAAAAATACAGATAATGAGATCGTCCAGGTTTGATTCACAATTTGCTATAGTACCTTACATTTAAGTATTTACATTTTTAAATTGTATAAATATATCGGCGGCCTAAAACAGTTCGGCAAACGAGCAATTAAGCTACCTGATTGTAACCATCGCTTATGAACACCCGCAACACTAAAGAGATTGCAGATGCGTTGCCAACCCAACAGGCTGAGATGGAATACCTCTTATGTCAGTCATTTTACCGGCTGTCTTGCTCTCCACGCCGGAACACAACAGTGCAAGCACTACTGCTTGCGGCTGGATTTGCGAACAAGACGGTGGTAACGATCCGGATGGACCTTGCCGAAGGTCCAACCACTCGCAAATGCAATATTATGCACAAGTATGTCAAAACCGTAAAAGTGTAAACAGTTAACCAGCTTCTGTTCGATAAACTGTACTACCTATACGACCTGTTTAATAACCTGTAATGGTGACCCACTACCAGTTATAGGAACTGCTTTTATCGTAAAATCCGTCAGCATCATTTTAAAAACCCTTCGCTAAGTCTTCAAGAAACTTAGGTACTTACTTTTTCAAATAGAACTACTCTATCTTTCCACCTGCACTTTTAATTTTCGTTTCACACGGAAACTACCTTAATTCGTTTTACAATCTGGAAAGTTCTATTCGGCTCGGGAACAGAACGACGAGTAATTTGCATGAAGAACGCGTTGTCTTCTTGAGACTATACAACTTGCAAGATCGACTAAGAATCGCAGTTTTATTATCAAATAGTTTTGCCGTTACAAATATTTGGTAACACACCTGATTGGTGAAGCTTCCGGATAGCAACAAAAGAAAAGTTGCACCTCAAGCGATAAACTAACGGTAAATAAAGAGATGCAAAGTTTAGTGCGGTTTCATTGTCCCCCTTTTTCTTCTCCTAAAAGTCAATTATAGTATTAAACAACCAGAAATACGAAAAAACTGTCTGTGCTTCGTTTGTCGTTAAAATATACACTAGTTCAACACACAAAACTATCGTAGCCGTGAAGAAAAAACTTGCTTTTTCTGACTTTAAGGTCAAAATAGAAGAGGCCCCCTTCTATTATTAGATAAATGTCTCTAAAAATGTTTATAAATGATTGTATAATTAATTTAGCATATTATAAAGTTGGTATGACTGTTGGCAACCCCAACACAATACTGTGAATTTGGCACTACTGCATAACGCTGCTTTCACACTGCTCTCTCTCGCTCTGTACATCTTGGTGCGTGTGCGTCGTAATGGCGGCACAATAAATGAGTATAATAATTAACAGTGTTTAATTGACAATTGAAGACCTCAAGAATTTACCCAGCCTCACCAGCTGAGCCGTCGACAATGACTAATAGGTTTCTCTCATATCTCTAAGATTCCAACATCAATAGTTAGGTATAAGGTAATAATCCCAGACCTTGACAGTAACCTAATCTTTTGATCACCTAACCCCCCTCCGAAATGTTTGATCCTGACTGCACAACGCTTTCGAGATTTTTGGGTTTTTTCTAGACTAAAAAATTGCTTATGTCACTTTGCGAATGCTCGTAAACATTGCTGATCTGCTTATTTTATTACGTTATATTATTACACGTAATATGCTTACCCTCCATTTACTTTCCAGCTCAATATCACAAAAAACCTTCACACTTTGAAATTGTCTATCCCAAAGCCAAGTTTCTTTTGAGCGTCCCAGATGGCCTAGAAACGGTATCTCCCTGATGAAGGCGGCAACGGTCGGTGCCTAGGGTGTCTAGTTTATACACGGACTCATCTCCGCTTAGTGTCGCTGGCATTCTCTCAGGCTAAAGATATTAAAGTGCCGAGGGACGTAAGACGAGCATTAAGAGCTGAAGTGCGGCGTATAAACATGCATGAATGCAACCAGATGAGATGGAAATAATGCTTTTGGTACTTTCGCCGTGTATCGGTAACTGTAGGTACCTTTTCGGCGTGGAAAATATTTTTGAGATAAGGGGCTTAAAGCGTATAGTTATTGGTCTTTTTTTAATTAATTTGTAGTCAGCTATTGTTTTAAGCCCTTATGGAATAAAACTATAAATTTATCTGCAAAAGTTCTCTACGTAAATTACCTATTCACCCAATATTTATCAATATAAAGTTAAAATAATAAAAACAAGAAACACGCCAGGAGAATAAAAAATACAGAAAAGAGTAAAGACGAACCTCATAATACGGTATTCTAATGACTTTTTTTTACTAACAAAATTTATAGAGTTGGGTAAAAAAAAACTGTGTTTTTAGTTTTCTTATACGATCATTATTTTTCGAAATATCACGAGTAATAAAATGACAACGGGCGTGCGTCGTCGCGAAAACGCTCTATCGCGCTGCATACAGGACCAGTGACGTCACTATAGTGATTTGGTATGGAGCCAGCACTAAATCGTGTTTATTTTAATACTATAAGCTTTTAACTAATTACTCACATACTAAAATATTCTACATTTTTATTTGAATTCGAATGACATATTTCGAAACAATAAAAAATAACTTTTTCTCTTCGTCATCTTTGTAACTTTGTATCACTGTTACTTGTAAAATATGAGGTTTTTTTTACCTACTTCTTTGGACATAAATATGTTTTTAGTGGTTGTCTACAACTATGTTGCACTTTTATGCCATTAGATTTTTGAGTGAAATACCGTATCCAAAAAAAAGTAACACATTTAGAACCTTTTTAATATGTCTTTAATGTTAAAAGGCAATTGCCAGCGGGGACCTCAATCTTGGAGGCAGTCGGCTTAATAAATAATGATAGGTCAACAATTTACTTGTAATTCGTTGCATAAGTCATTATCACTGTGACCAGATTAAATATGAACTCCCTGGGTTTTAAAAAAAGATTAGATAATAATCATCATACTTGTTATAAAATCATTGGTACAGTTACCACGATAACAACATTGATAAAGTCCGTATTAATAGTGATTTCAGTGCTTATCATATAACTGTTAATAATAGACGTGTAATGGAAGTTAATAAAAGAAAGAAAGCGGCAAAGAAAGAAGGAAAGAAAGGAGATAAAGATCATAACAAAGAAATCAAAAAATCCACCGAGCAAAGCAGAGGAGGGAGTAGTTTCAAATGTTGTGGTGTAAGTATATGATGATTTCAAAATGAATTCCAATTATAACCTTTTTCAATAGAAAAAGGGAGGAAACGAGCATACGGGTCAATTGATGGAAAGTGATGATAAGAGAGTCGTTGATTAATTGCCACCTTTAGGTCGGGTCCATTTTGGGTTCGCTAAAGTTCATCATCCGAAATTGATTTTCCTAACGATTTGTACTCCTAATGATCACTGTTCCTAAAGTTTTGTTTTCTAAAGTTGACGTTTCTACAATTTATTTTACTATTACCGTAGTCTATAAGACTTAGTTTTCCGAAAAATGATTTTCCAAACGTTCTGTACTCCTAATGATCACTGTTCCTAAAGTTTTATTTTCTAAAGTCTTCGTTCCTAAATTTTTTTCTACTATTAACGTAGTCTATAACACTTAGTTTTCCGAAAATTGATTTTCGTAATGATCACTGTTCCTAAAATTTTATTTCCTAAAGTTTTCCTTCCTACAATTTATTTAACTATTAACGTAGTCCATAACACTCAGTTGTTATGGGGGACTTTAATGCAAAGCTGGGCGAAAAAAGCGATAGTGACCTGAAAGTGGGGCTATTTGGTTATGGACAACGGAACCAAAGGGGTCCGAGGTTGGCTGACTTTCTGGAGAAAGAGGGACTCTTTATGATGAACTCTTTCTTCCAGAAGCCACCTCATAGGAAATGGACCTGGTTAAGCCCTGATGGTTCCACGAGAAATGAGATCGACTTCATATTGACTACTAAGAAACAGATATTCAATGATGTCTCCGTGATCAACATGGTTAAAACCGGAAGCGATCACCGCATGGTTAGAGGCAAATTGAATATCGATGTTAAACTTGAGAGGTCTCGTCTTATGAAGTCCACGCTCCGTCCTTCTCGCGCCCATATCCAAAACCCCGAAAGCTTTCAATTGGAACTCGCAAATCGCTTTGAGTCGCTAGACAGCTATGCATCGGTGGACGAGATCAATAACAGGTTAGTGGAAACTGTCCGTATGGTTGGCGCTAAGTTTTATAAGCCCAATCGTACCAATAGACCACAAAAACTCTCAGACCATACTCTCGACCTCATGGCTGAACGACGCTTGTTGCAACTGCAGTCCTCTCACGACGCGAAGTCATATAGACAGCTCAATAGACGCATATCAAGTTCCATGCGGCACGACATCCGAACCTTTAATACAAATCGTATTAAAGAGACGATTGAGCGGAATAAAGGCTCCAAAGTGTTCGCAAAAGACTTGTCTATTGAGCAGAGCCAGCTGACGAAGCTGAAGAGGGAGGACGGTAGTATAGCGTCGACCAAAGCAGAGGTGCTGAGGGAGGTTGAGAGGTTCTATGGACAGTTATACACCTCGGTCTCAAAACCTGTTAGCAGCCTGGCCAAAGATCCAAGAGCCAAGCTGACCCGACACTATACCGAAGATATCCCGGACATCAGCCTGTACGTGATTAGGATGGCCCTGAAACAGCTTAAAAACAACAAGGCGCCGGGCGAAGACGGAATCACATCAGAGCTTCTGAAAGCGGGTGGAACACCAGTACTTAAAGTCCTTCAGAAGCTCTTTAATTCCGTGGTGCTCGGAGGTGCAACGCCAGAAGCATGGAACAGAGGGGTGGTGGCGCTGTTCTTCAAGAAAGGGGACAACACTTTTCTGAAGAATTATAGACCCATCTCGCTTCTGAGCCATGTTTATAAGCTGTTTTCCAGGGTCATCACGAATCGTCTCGAACGCAGGTTTGATGACTTCCAGCCTCCCGAACAAGCCGGCTTCCGAAAAGGCTTTAGTACCATAGACCACATCCACACGCTGCGGCAAGTTATACAGAAGACCGAGGAGTATAACATGCCATTATGCTTAGCGTTTGTGGACTATGAGAAGGCCTTTGATTCGATCGAGACGTGGGCGGTGCTTGAGTCTCTCCAGCGATGCCGTATTGACTATCGGTATATCGAAGTGTTGAAGTGTTTGTACAATAACGCCACCATGTCGGTCCGAATACAAGACCAGAGGACGGAGGAAATTCCATTGCAAAGAGGTGTGAGACAGGGAGATGTTATCTCTCCGAAACTGTTCACCAACACAATGGAAGATGCCTTTAAGCTTCTGGAGTGGAAAGGATTCGGCATCAATATCAACGGCGAGTACATCACTCACCTTCGATTTGCCGACGATATAGTAGTCATGGCAGAATCGATGGAGGACCTTAGCACGATGCTCGAAGACCTCAATCGGGTTTCCCAACGGGTGGGCCTTAAGATGAACATGGACAAAACGAAAGTCATGTCGAATGTCCATGTAGTGCCCACCCCAATAGCAGTAGGAAACTCAACTCTCAAAGTTGTTGACGAATACGTCTACCTAGGACAAACAGTCCAACTAGGCAGGTCCAACTTTGAGAAAGAGGTCAATCGTCGAATCCAACTCGGCTGGGCAGCGTTCGGGAAACTGCGAAATGTCTTCTTGTCCAATATACCTCAGTGTCTGAAATCGAGAGTGTATGATCAATGTGTGTTACCAGTGATGACTTATGGCACTGAAACGTGGCCGCTTACTATGGGCCTTATAAGAAAGCTCAAAGTCACGCAACGAGCTATGGAGAGGGTATGGGATATGATAGGATATGCTTGGAGTTTCTCTGCGTGATCGAATCAGAAATGAGGAGATCCGCAGACGAACGAAAGTAACCGACATAGCCCAGCGGATTAGCAAGTTGAAGTGGCAGTGGGCAGGGCACATAGCACGGAGAACTGATGGCCGATGGGGTCGGAAAGTTCTCGAATGGCGGCCGCGTATTGGCAAGCGCAGCGTAGGACGACCAGCCACAAGATGGTCCGATGACCTCGTACAGGTGGCAGGAAGGCGCTGGTTGCATTCTGCTTCCAACCGGCCACTTTGGAAATCCATGGAGGAGGCCTATGTCCAACAGTGGACTTCTTGTGGCTGAGATGATGATGATGATGATGATAACACTCAGTTTCCGAAAATTTTAAGTAATAACTTCACTAGAAATTCACTGGAATTAATGGAAATAATCATTTTCTGTGCTATTACAAAAAAATATTTAACACCGAAGGCTAAGGCGGAAGCTACGCTACGCTTCGCTCCCGCCTTAGCCTTCTGAACCTAACCTATCCGAATCACTTCTGCCCTAAAAGGTCTTGCTCGCTCGCTTCGCTCGCTCGCTGCCAGCGAGGTACCGATTAGGGAATACGAAAGGGTGTAAAAAAGATATGATGATGAATAATAGTGTAAAAGATGGTTATGTTGAGAACATATAGGAAAACAAATAGTAGTATGATAGATGTTTATTGCAACGGACATTATGAAGTTTGATGTATATAATGTTAAATTTTAGAAATACAAACAGATCTACGTAAAATAGATATGATGATGAAAAATAGTGTAAAAGATGGTTATTTTGAGAAAATATAGGAAAACAAATAGTAGTATGATAGATGTTTATTGCAACGGACATTATGAAGTTGAATGATAAGGGATTCAGAACGTTAGGAACAGAGCAGTTATGAATAGTGATTATTAGGATACTGTACATTTTTAGGAACAACATTTTCGGACTTCCGATAATCGACATTAAAAATTTAGTTCAACTTTGGCGCACCCCTTTAGGTCACCCATTGGACTCTGGATCTCTCACTCACCACCAAAAGCAGCTTCATAATATTAAATAAAAACATCTCTGTTTTCTGTCAGGAATTAATTGTGTTTACAACTAGCCTTGCACGGATACAATTTTTTTTAATGAAATAGGAAGGCAAACAAGCAAGTGGATCACCTTATCACTACCGCCTATAGACACCCGCAACACCAAAGAGATTGCAGATGCGTTGCCAACCCTGTGGGCTGAGATAGAATACCTCTTGTGCCAGTAATTGCACCGACTGTCTTGTTCTCCACGCCAGAACACAACAGTGCAAGCACTGCTGCTTAGCAGCAGGATTAGCGAGCAAGATGGTGGTAGCGATCCGGACGGACCTTGCACAAGGTCCTACCACCCGCAAAAAGATAGGATAGATTGTCCATAAAAACTTTCCCTAGAAAATTCCCTTAATGACAGTCTAAACTATATTAATATCAGTTGGATGATTAAGAAGGAGTAAGGCGGCCGAAGATATCAGAGTAGCGACTTTATTATTTACTACGTTACAATGATATTACAATGCATGGATCTACAGTGTCATACTAAATGTTAGCAGAAAAACGGCCCGACATGAGAATACAGGTTGACGCCAATGTTAAAAATGCAAATTATTAGTTTACCATTTATAGTCATTGGATTTACAATTTTACGTATAACTGCATAAAATAATTATTGATTAAGTTTCGTTGCAAATAGGTTTCTTTACAAAATAATAGTATTGACAGCAGCGCCACCGGTCCGACAGACTGACAGCGCGAGCGATTGTCGATTTGTTGTACTTTTTGTTCGACTTTTGATGCAGCAATTTTTTAAACGCTGACTAGAAGTCCATTATTTATAGGTCAGTGCTATGTAGTGTGCAATTAACACACTTTTTCTCTCTCTAATTTCAGATTTGTTTGACAGTGACAGCTGTCATTCTAGCAGCAACTGCTTACCATGTATACACCAAGGTGTTTTACGTACCAGAGATGCCTAAAATTGACTTGGATGTGTGGTGGGGACCAAACGAATTGAAAGAGAGCCATGATAAGTCTATCAGGCCTTTCAGGATTTTGTTTACTGATGCCGTAAGTATTATGATGATAAAATTCCTTATGCAGTTCTGAATATATGGACACAAACAAGATAAGGGATTCAAAACTGTGAATATTATCTGTAGCGTCATTTATTGACAAAAATTGAAGTTTTTTTTATAAATATCAATCATTATATTTCAAAAAACCGGCCAAGTGTGAATCGGACTTGCACACATAAGGTTCCGTACCACCGTATAATATACCATTATCATACATATACGCCGAAATTTATACGGCTACTCAATAATAGATAGCGTTATAATCAAATAAAAGAACGCAGAATTAAGCACGTGTCTAGGTTGGAGGTAAACGTAAATGTTTCAACTTTTATTTTTATTATTTACTGTCATAACATACCACATATTCTGTGAAAATGTCAAGTGTCTACCGATTACTGTTCAGAAAATACAGCCCTGTGATAGACTCACGGACTGACGGACAGCGGAAGCATACTAATAGGGTTCTGTTGCCACCCTTTGAACAAAGAACCCTGAAAATTGCATTTATCGTCAATAATAAATATGTACCTACTATGGAAAACTTAAAGTAGTTTGAAAGTAACTTGCTGAAAAATCCAATCCAGAAAAGAAAGGGAATTAAAAAGCAAACATTTTTTCCACCAGATGCAAGAGCAATTGGCAAAGAAGTTCGAGTTCCACCGTCGTCCAACAAAACCCAAGTCCTTCGAAGATACAGCGTGGACGTACGGAGTGCATTCCGATGCGCTCGCGCAATTTTTTGCTCACTGGCAGTACAAGTACCCGTTCAAGAAGCGTGAAAAATATCTGAACCAGTTCCCGCATTACAAGACCAATGTGCAAGGACTGGATGTACACTTTCTTCGCGTAAAGCCTGAAGTAGAAAATGTGAAGGTATTTGGTATTTTCAATATTACTATCCACTCCTTCTATCCTATATCTGGATCTATCAAATTGAATAGCATTGAAGTGTTAGGTATTATTATATATTGAAAATTCTATAGACTTTAGATAATTAATGAATACTACAAGTATTTCAGTAAACTCCTGTTTATTAAAGTTATAAAATTACTGTGCAGACAAACTGACAATTATGTTATCACTATGAAGTCTATTACTACAGATAGAAAGACGGTAGAAGAGTGAACCTCTATTGAATTAATTTACTACAGGTATTTAGGCATTTGCAGGCATTGAAAGATTGAATCAAAAAATTTACTAATGCTAAGAAGATTGGTTAGCTGTTAGGTAAAAATAAAACAAACATACTTATAGAACAGTGAGCAGTTAAGCTTCTCTGGTATCCTATCCTATTACTGATGTCTCTAACTATTATCTGTTGTCTAAATTCTTAAATCCAACATTATCCTGAGTATGATCGCAGACAGGTTGGCCTGTGCCTATATGACACATTGTGGGAAACTGTATGCCTCCACCAATATTATTATGTGGTAAACCATGTGATGCGTCTGTGTCATTTCTTTTTTAATTTCAGCTAACCCTATAATATAACTAATAGTATCTAGAGAGTCAATGAAAATACGAAATAATAGGATTTTATTATTATTAGTAAATTCATTTGAAAACATTGAAGGTTATAGATGTTTCAATATTAGCTTTGTTTAAGGTCTATCCAATCATTATGCTGCACGGCTGGCCGAGTTCCTTCCGGGAGTTCTATGACGTCATCCCTCAGTTGACTACTCAACGCCCCGGATACAACTTCGTCTTCGAAGTCATCGTCCCCAGTTTACCTGGGTTTGGATATTCACAAGTAAGATAACTTACTCGTAGTCACCATTATCATCAACTTTATCGCCAATACAATACTGCTATTGAGTCATGTATTATTTCATTCAGCTTAAACGACACTGATAAGTATAAAAATGCATTTTACGTATGGCTTTGTTTCTTTCTTTGAAAATTGTTTTTGGGGTATTTTTCCATGACACAATTACACTCAAGCTAAAAGCTTTTATTATCCTTCATTGATTATCAAGCTACACTTTGCCATGTTCAATTGAGTAATATAATACCTAACTTAACCGTTAAAGTGTTACAAAGAAATAGGTAGTTTTCATTTTACCTCTTCAATTAGCCATGCTTTCGGTTTTTCGTATGATTTCAATCAAAAATGTATTCTTTCTTGTGCAGGCTGCCGTTAGACCTGGCCTTAGCCCTTACCAAGTAGCCATCATGATGAGAAACCTCATGCACCGCCTCGGCTTCACCCAATACTACATTCAGGGTGGTGACTACGGACACCTTATTGGCTCAATCATGGCAACACTCTTCCCCAAGGAAGTCCTTGGTTTCCACTCCAACATGCCATTTTCTCTCTCCAAGCCCGCTGTATATGGGACTCTGTTGGGTGCTGTTTGGCCAACGTTGGTTGAACCTGACCATTGGGAGAAAATGTACCCTCTGAAGGACAAAATTGAATTCCAAGTGGAGGAGACGGGGTACAGCCATTTGCAAGCTACGAAGCCTGATACTATTGGTGAGACATTCGTTACTTGATTTTGATGAAATCGTTTTGACGCCCTTTTATATATATATATATATATATTAAAGCCGACAAACGGGCAAGTGGTTCACCTGATGTTAAGTGATCACCACCGTCCATGGATAGCACCATTAGGACTACCCTTTGACCGCCCTTTGTTTCGTTTCATTAAAATTTATATACAATAAATGATTATCATAAATTTAAAAATATTAGCAGCTTCAATCATTTCGGTAAAAAACATTAACTTTATTTATTTTTTCTTGTGATCTCTGTATTGTCCTTTTTTGCCACGGTTAATTTTTGGTAATTTTCAAGCATAACGCTACTTAATCAGACAGATTTTCTTAAAAGCTTTTTGTTTTCTTACATAACAAGCTGATCTGCGTAAACGGATCATCTACATAATTATCCAGAGTGTATTACAACGACATAAGCGATTTCCACGTAAATTGGCTGGATTGAGCAAAATTATTCATTAGTAGGTTACTGCTTTCGACGCAAGATATACGTCAGCACTACAAACTAGCCGTGTTTTGCTGTCGACAATTTCACCAAAGTTTATGCTTCAATATACTGTACGAGTAAACTTGTGTCGTGTTGCACACTTGCAATTGCATGCTCTAATTGGTGCTGCCAAGATACAAGTCACTAATTATGTTCCTTGCCACTATTTTGGTGAAAATTGCTGTGCAAACCTGACGGGGACCGGTATAAGTCAGGTAGGTAGGGAGAACTCATGTGAAATACCTATATGCACACACAGCGTACACAGATATACACATGATATGCAGCAGTGTACGTGACCTCAACTTTTGATGCGTTAGCGATATGTTTGCACAATTCCAGGTGAAGAACAGTAAGAAGCAGAATTAGCTCCTATCTCTTGATAATAGTCTTGTGTGATCATTTTGACCCTTTTTAACCATAGTCCTTCCACTATATCCCACTCGTGGGTCCACAGGTACATTTTTCTCCCCGTAGACCCACTGCACTCTAGCATAGGAATTATCTGAGGTATCACGGGTAATTTTTCGGCCATTTTCAAAAAATTGGTAAAGAAAAAAGTTGCTAATTTAGTAAGTTGTTTCAGCCCTAGAAATATCGATATCTAAATAAGTACCCTGTATGTAGATCTATAGATTACTGTAACACGTAGGTATCAACCCCTTTTCATATTCCTCTCACTTTCTAAACAAAGTTTGATCTTCCTTTGTCTTCCAGGCATCGCACTAAACGAGTCTCCTGCAGGCCTCGCCGCCTACATCATTGATAAGTTCATGCTGTACACCGACGCCAACAATAAGTACCTCGCAGACGGTGGTATTACCAAGTACTACAATATGACTGACTTGGTTGACAACATCATGGTGTATTGGGTCACCGGGAGTATCACTACCTCCATGAGGATTTACAAGGAGCTTGTAAATTCGGGAGTTGAGATGACTTTAGAGCAGTGAGTTTTATGCTTTTGTCCAATTGTTTATTTCCATAAATAGATGCAAAACACTCGGGCAAACGGTTCTATCGTCGACACTTATCTAATGAAAGCCACGTTTAATCTTAATTCAAGGCCATCCTGGTGCTAATCCAGCAGATTTAGGTGCCATTATAGGTGTCATTTTCATGATTAATTTTGTTTCGTAATTGTCTACTTTTATTATCATTTTTTACAGGATCCCAACACCGGTGAAAACGTGGTTCCTAAATCTGAAGAACGAGATATTCTACGACCCTGAGATCTTCTTACGCTGGAAATACCCCAACTTGAAGGGAGTAACGTCGCATGATTTTGGAGGCCACTACGCTGCGTTGGAGAGACCAAAAGAGTTAGCTGATGATGTGTTCTTGGCTGTGAATGCTTTTGTGAAATAAATAGTTTTTGGAACAAATGCTTTAATAATTATGCTGTCTTTAACTTTTCTTGTTTCGACGGAAGAGAGGGGGCCGTAGTAGCTTGAAGAAGACTTTTTATTGAAAACCACACGAAAAATAGTTTACGAAAAATTAACTACAATTATATTATGTGTCTTAACACACCGCCTGAATTTTAGAGTCCTAACAGTTTAATAGTACCTTGATGTACCATAATTTTGCTGAAAGATTAACTTTGTAGTGTGCAAAACGCTTATAATAAAGGCAATAGTCAAATTAGCATAAACATAGTTTAAAGTTTAATAGCTTAATATTTTTCTATTGCAAAGGGCATAGCAAGCCGGTCATCTAAGCTGTACATGGGAAACAGTGGCCCCAAGAGAATCACTGATTCGTTGCCAGCCTTTAGGTAGGGCCTATGAATCTCTCACAGATCGTACGAAACGCAATGTAAAGCTATAAGTGCTATAACTTCACATCGGACGTATTCTGTGAGAGTGTGGTACTGACCACGTCGGCCCGCCCAGTTCACAGAATACCAACAGCTGCGTGTAAAATGCATGTGGAGTATCCATTGTCGTGCTTAGCCCCGCCGTCCCTTCCAGATAAAATAATGAATAAGACTATAAAAATGAAACTATTACATCATCTACATATAACACTGTTTTACACAAGCGATAAAGTTGCCGAGCAAAAAATTCAGTTCAACATCAAGCTTGTCCAAAATAGATTATGACAATAACAACTTCATCGCATTAATCAAGTCCAAATTGCTGAGAAATTAACTTAATCCGTCTCGGCGCTGAATAATCAGTTTGTCTCCTAATAAAGAAGAAATAAAAGTGTCGGCGTCGTCCCTAATTCGATTACTGCTGCTGAGTCCGTAGCTGCGATTACGGCGAGCCTTAGGACCGCCGCACACTTGTCTACAATCGCTGGCTATAACTTCGCCACAAGCTGCTTGCCAGTCGCAGCCACAAACACATAGATTAAGTAAGTAGATTTTCTAAATGTGTTCAATTGATTTGGCGTTCCAATTAAACGATAGAGTGACCGGCGCTTGCAATTTGACTGCATTTTATCACTAGTCACTTGCACATACTGAGTTTTAATAGAAACATGTGAGAGATTGGCACATGTTTCGCAAAGAAAATGGCCGTAAAAAACTAACTTGCACTGTTTAAAGTACCTAGTAAGTGGCTTCGAATAAGGGCATACTTAGTACGGTAGAACAATAAGCAATCAAATAAGCATATAAGCAAGGATACAAGAAAAATATAGCATGCGTGCTAGTAGGCTACCGAAGCATGCAAGCAAGTAAACATGCCAGCGAGCACGAAAGCAAGTAAGCAAACAATTTATTTAAGCAAATATTTGTTTAACAGTCTTTTGTCATCATTTCTAGCTCTATGTGTGCAAACAAATATTCAAGACAGCAATTAAGAAACCAACTCATATTTTCGACAACTTGAATAAAATCGTAACTCGCTACGTAGCTCAGTGCGTTTCTTTCTAGCTAGTCGTGCACCTCTAGCACGAATCTTCTCGACTCGCGTTAACTCGCTACGTGACTCAGTGCGTCTCTTTCTATCTAGCCCAGTAGAAGAGAGACGCACTGAGTTACGTAGCGAGTTAACGCGTAACGAGAAGATTCGTGCTTGGCGCACAGAGCATCTAGCACGAATATTCACGATACGCGTTCGTTAACTCGCTACGTTACTCAGTGCGTCTCTCTTGTATTGGGCTGGTCAGAACGAATTAACGCGTATCGAGATGATTCATGCTAGCAGTGAGTTATTTAGCGGATTATGGCGTATCGTACCTATTCGTGCTAGGTGTATAGTATAGTAGCCCAGTTTGCGGGAGACCTAACGGCGGGCGTCTCATCGACACTGTTACACAGCAGTCCGTAGTCCACTTGTTTACTGCTTGCTTTCAATTTGAGGAAGGCTACCAAATTGAAGTATAGTCGACCAAGTAATTGCTTGACCACTTTTGGACCTTATCCCTTGATAATACGGTCGAAAAGTGGTCAAGCAATTTCTTTGTCGACTATACATTTACCAATAAAGGAGGAATACTTGGGGGGGTAGGACCTTGTGCAAGGTCAGTCCGGATCGCTACTACCATCTTGCTCGCTGATCCTGCCGCTAAGTAGCAGTGCTTGCACTGTTGTGTTCCGGCGTGGAGAGCAAGACAGCCGGTGTAATTACTGGCACAAGAGGTGTCCCATCTCAGCCCTCTGGGTTGGCAACGCATCTGCAATCTCTTTGGTGTTGCGGGTGTGTATAGCCGGTGATGATCACTTACCATTAGGTGACCCACTTGCTTGTTTGCCTTAGCATTTCATAAAAAAAAAAACTTTGTGTGGGTGGTAGGATCTTGTGCTTATAGAATACCAGAGTGAAAGACTTAGTAGCTTGCCACTGCGTTTCCACCCGGAGACCATTAGGGGCTAAAGACTGGAAACCGATCAGCGATTTTCTTATAATTACTGGTTTTAATAGGTGGCTGTGATAACTTTAAATCAGGTGTTCGTTGTTTTATATAAAATAGGAAAGCAAACAAGCAAGTGGGCCACCAGATGGTAAGTGATCACCACCAAGGAGATTGCAAATGCGTTGCCAACCCAGAGGGCTAAGATGGAATACCTCATTTGCCAGTAATTGTACCGGCTGTCTTGGCCTCCACGCTGGAACACACTAGTGCAAGCACTGCTGCTTAGCGGCAGGATTAGCGAGCAAGACGGTGGTAGCGATCCGGACGGACCTTGAACAAGGCCCTACCACCTGCAAAAGCATCCGCAATTACTAAACCCATATTTTAAAACAGGATTTGATAATGAAATTTAATTGATGATGAAGTGACTATGGCCTATGTAGAAGTAGATCGTTCTCAAGTATGAGCACGTTCTCAAGATCGCATGTGAAGTTTCATTCCTATAGAAACGAAATGTCAAATACTACCTTTAGTATGCTATACTTGAGAACGATCCATGAAATCATCTCACTTTGTCAGTTTCCTCCCGTGACCCTCGAATCTATGCATCTAGCACGAATCTTCTCGATACGCGTTAAGTCGCTACGTAACTCTGTGCGTCTTTCTCCTACGGGGTTAGTTAGAACGAGACGCACTGAGTTACGTAGCGAGTAAACTCGTGTCAAGAAGATTCGTGCTAGAAGCACAGGTCCCACATTCTGGCGCCCATCGAGATTCATCTATCGTTCGAGATGAGAATGATAGATTTTGAAGAAATTTGACAGCTCGTTTTGTTTAGTATTTTCTTATGTTTTCGCGACTTGTAGATATTGAAATAAAACAATTTAAACGGTTTATATCGCGTGTATCGTAACGAATATAATTCCCGACATTTCGAGCCCTTCACAGGTCTCATGCTCACGGGCAGACTGACAAAAACTTAGAATACAAACTATCCAATTTTAAAAAATAATTGAAAAAATTAAAAAAGCACGTTTTCGCTTATCTCAAGTGTGACTTCATCTCTACTGTCACGAGAATGGCCCTCTCCGAAACATAATTAACGGACTTGTACATGACCGATAATCAAGAACAGTGTAAGACAATAATGCTATTCAAAAATACTTATTATAAAAGAACTGGTATCAAAGTCTCGCTCGACAAGTATTTGCGAGTCAAATGAGGTGTACAGCTTCGGATTCAGTTGCTTTGAATTGCAAAACAGATGTTTTTGCGAAGCTCTAGGCGTCGATAGTGGTTGGGGAGTACTCGAGTATTTTGCGGTTGAAGTATTTTGAGTTGCGAATTTTTCTAGCTGGTATTTCTGTAAAAGTACGGAAGGTTTAAGGTTGTTACTAAGACAATTTGTATGAACTGGCAATCACATTATGGTAATCGTAGCTTGAATCTGCACATTTTATTATTTAATTAAAGTAGATGGTCTAAAAATAATGGCGCCATAGAATAATCGTCAAGGCATTTTAATCATCAAAAAGAATTTAAGCTAGGTACTTTGTTACAATTTGTTAAAATGAAGTCGGTTAAAAAAAATTGTAAATTCGAATAGATAGTTAATATTAGTGAAATTTGTAGCTTATGCAACAGTAATTTTTTGAAAAAAATTTTATGTAATAAAAATGGAATTGATCGCGTTGTAGTATTTAAGTTACGCTTTAGTAAAGACTGGGGATAATTATATTTAAAATACTAACCTAACCTAACCTAACCAATGGCTCTTTATTGGTAAAAGTAGAAGAAGAGAAAATAATGCATTTTATACCAGACGAAAAATAAAGAAAAGCAACAAATCAGATTAATACAGGAAGATATAAGAAATTTTTGCTTAAAATTATTTTCTTCCAGGCAACCGTTTCGATACAAAGGAGATAATAATTTAAAACAGAAGAGAAATGCATGTAACTACATGATACGCGTTAGATCCAGTCAATCTCAACATGGTTGAAGGCCTACGTACAGCAAATAGAGCAGGCATATTATTTTCTTTTGAATTGTACGAACTTTAGGACTCGAAAAAAGGCCATAAAAACTTAGTTAAAGTACCTGTTCCAAAGACCAAGTATTATTAACACCAGCCAAAGCCGCATTGTAATGACGTCAGTAATGAGTCGGGATGTATATTCCCGATTCTGATATAACAGTCTTAACGAATCTTCCCTATCCCGGGATTCTGGTAATGAAACATTATCATAAAATGTTTACGATCATTTTCATCCATGTTTATAGAGCTGGGAATTATTCAGTTGTGATCAATATTGATAATATATCCTCAAATATTCGAGTAAGGAAACCTTGTAATAAATGTTTCAGGCTTTTCTAGAGACCGTTCATTTTCTAGAAATCGATATAGGAACTCTCTACCTGACATACAACTTTACCCCGTGGATTCCTATGTCTGGTCCTTACATAAATTCATGTGAAGTTGGCAAAGTTTCTAAAAAATATTTTGTTACCAAAAACTTACTATAACCACTATTGCAATTTGAAGGAAATAAAAGAAAAAGACAAAAGCAAACTCGAAAACCAATTTGCAATAGTTTAAAAGTAAATTTCAGGTGCACTTCGTATAATTTTATTTGCCCGGGACAAGTTTCCGACCGCAGTTCCCAAGTTAGTGTCCGGGACAGCGACAGCGAGGCCGAAGTTTCG
Organism: Ditula angustiorana; assembly: GCA_963691745.1. NCBI lineage: Eukaryota > Metazoa > Arthropoda > Insecta > Lepidoptera > Tortricidae > Ditula > Ditula angustiorana. The sequence continues at coordinate 8,001,572 of OY829495.1, forward strand.
GTACATACAATGGGATCTTAATGTTCTTTGTGCTTTAAGATTGCACAGATGTTTTTTTCTTTATGAGGAACTAGCGACGCATACAGTAGGGGAAATATATTCACGTACATCGATATAAGAAGACAATAGATCTGCCTACTTGTTCGGATTGTTACAAGCCTAGCGTCACCACTTTGCGACGGGGTGAAGCAGGTGAAGAGGGGCTTTCAATATTTAGCCAGTGAATGAAGTGCTTCTAAGTTTTCTAACTCGACAGCGACACAGGCGTCGGATAGCAGAACTAAAAATATGATGGCAATTTAAAATACGCGTACAAAACGCAGAGCTGTTTACTGGACAATTGGCACATACAGTTTTATTCACGCTATCCAACATAGTCTACCAAATAGATTATGGTCGGCTACTCTGCCACTGCGTTGTACACAACTCTATAGTTTTCTCATTTTGATGTTCACGTACCACCTTAGAACCCTATCGCAATGGCGCGACGCGTTAAACGCCAGGCTATGTCATACAAATGTCATACGTATGTCTCTGCGACTAGGTTCTACGGTGGTATGTGTTTCAATTTCCTTGACTGTACACTAATCCGCCAAGAAATTGCTTGACCAATAATTAATAGATTCAGGCGTTACTTTGCGGAGGTCCATATCAACAAACTGGAACAAATTACCTTGCTACTCCGCGAAACCAGTGCCGGGCTCGTGCAAAATAGCTGCGTCTGTGCGACACATATATGTTCATGCAAAAACCCACCCTCCTCCGCTTCCACACGAAACAACATATATCACACAGACTCAACTACACACCACCACCACTAAACACTAAAACTACACGATCGACGCGCGTTTCGCCTCTATACGAGGCATCATCAAGATCAAAGAAACAGTACGACCGTTCGCTACTTGAACGAATGGCGTACTGACAAACTAAAACATTTTTCTTTAATCCCGCCTACCGCCAACATTTTTGCACAACTACCCTTATTATTTTTCTCAAAGCCTACCCTCAAAATTTAAAAATAAAACAAAAGTACCCCCGTATATTATCACAAACTACCCACATAATTTATCTCAATCTCAGCTACCCCCATTGTTAAAGACAGAATTTAAGCATACCCGCAATAAAGGAGAAGAAGGAAAATTAACCTGTTCATTGACAATGGATCCCGCGTTGTTGTACCTAACTATTTCCAAATGCTCCAAAACATTCAGACGAAATCCCTTTTTGCAAAAGTGTAATATTTCATAAGAATGAGCATCTGATAATGTATGATCTGTGTCTATCAAATGTTTTGCAAAATTGGACTTCTCTGCGTGCTTATGCCTATAAGATGAAACATGCTCCTTATATCTAATATTAAAACTACGACCGGTTTGTCCTATATAAACGATACTACAATCGTCACAAGTGAGCTTATATACTCCTGATCTACTCCCTCTTTCTACTTTATCCTTACCATTACATAGTCTAGAATACAAAGAATTATTAGTCTTAAAAGCAACATTTATTTCCTTTGATTTTAAAATATTATAAATTTTATCTGACAAAGGGCCAACGTAATGAATACTTGCTTTATATTTGTTAGTATGTGCAGTAGACGGGCCGCTATATAACATGCTATCAGCTATACGCCTCTGTTTCTTTTTAACCAGACTATTTACCATTGTCTCAGTGTAGCCATTTGAATTTGCAATCATATGTATGGTCTTCAACTCTAAACCAAAATCTTCCCTAGAAAGAGGTACTGTTAACAATCTATGTATGTAACAATGGAAAGCAGCCAGTTTATGTTGCCAAGGGTAATTAGAAGAAGCTATTTGACATAAAACTACCATGAGACTCGGACATATTAATAAAACGGATCACTCACGTATTTTTACGTCGAGAAATGCCCGACATGTTTCGGACCAGTCCGCGGCTTAAACCGCGCGCGCGGCGGCGGCGGTTTTTCGACGTAAAAGTGCGTGAGTGATCCGTTTATTAATATGCCTTTATGTTTTAATTTCTTAAACCAGTGCTAATAGTTTGGTAAATTGTGTAAACTTTAAAAGCCATCAGCACAGCTTCGGTTTCCTTAAAACCAATATAAATCGGTACGAAAATGTAGTGCAAATGAAAAATAAACAAACTATGTCAGCACAGCAGTAGCAGACGCGGAACGAGTCAGCAAGTAATCGAGTTCTCTTCAGAGCGTCGCGTCAGTTTTAACGAAGCTAAAGGGATTTTTTCATGTTTCAGATTTGTTTCAAATATGTTAAACTCTGATACAAAAATGTCCATTGCGATTAATGAAAATGCAATGTTTATTTTGCATAAAATTGTATAAACTTCAACTTTTCAAAATTATTTTGCGAGTAAAGCGGGTGGTAGGACCTTGTGCAAGGCCCGTCCGGATCGCTACCACCATCTTGTTCGCTAGTCCTGCCGCTAAGCAGCAGTGCAACTTGCACTGTTGTGTTCCGGCGTGGAGAGCAAGACAGCCGGTGTTATTACTGTAATTACCATCTTAGCCCTCCAGGTTGGCAACGCATCTGCAATCCCTTTGGTATTGCGGATGACTATGGGCGGTGGTGATCACTTACCATCAGATGACCCACTTGCTAGTTTGCCTTCGTATGTTCTGTAAAAAAAAGTTTCCATTCGTCTTTAAGTTAAAAAACTCAGTAAAATATGTGTTGAACGTCTTTGAATGGACATAACTTACAAACTTCTGAACTGCTTTCATACAACTTTTGTAGACACACTTAAGGTGAATAGTCGGCAACTGTACTGCTAGCACGTTGTTGCATATTAGCGCCTTTTTCAAGTAATGTCATACGAAATAAATAATAAGTAAAAAAGAGATTAACATTATCAATTAAAAAATTATCTTGAGTATATTTTTTTGCCGAGTGCCAAATGTTTCGTCAGTTATTTCGGTCCAATAACACGCAAACACACGTAATTTTCATTATCTACACACATATCATTAGTGCTCTATAATGCGTTCAGAAACCGTAGGAAATGATCAGCACTTTCTTGTCTGTGGTATCCTATTATGAAAACCACACTCGTGTTTTAAGGTCTCTCATTATAATTATAGCAGTTGCATAAACTACTATTAAATTAGAGATTTAATATCAACTAGCGAGCTGTTTCTGGCTTCGCTCAGGTACATTTAGGTTGTAATGTATATAAAAAAATTCTAAACGACAGTGAAAACCGTATCGAAATCCGTTGCTTGGTTTAGGAGGAGTAAGCCGCCGAATATATGAAGACAAACACGAATGGATAGCAACTTTGTTTTATACTATCTAAAGATTTAGCTGGGTTTCGACGACATATAAATAATACACAAAACCGAGCTGTCAGTTGCCAGCAATGTCGCCTTAAAAACCTCAGTTGTCCGTACCTCGGAACTCGTGCCATATGGCCAAGAATTCCCAACTTCCATTACATCAAAGAAGATGAACGCGGGCTGTAATTTAAATAAACTCTGCCCAAAAATAATGCCGTAATCCGTCTCTCGGATTTCTTCTTCATAATTCCTCGCAGACGCTAGGATTGGCACTTTTGTAAACAACCTTTAACGAAGTAACCTTTTTTATTTTCCTTCTACTCAAAACTTTTAGTAGAGAGTTATTTTGCAACTTGATTAAAGTGTGGTACATAATTTTATAATGTACTAGTGACCCATTTCAGTTTTAATGGGTACAATTAGATTGTTCGGATATAATGTAGATGTGTAAAAACCTTCCGTAAAAAATCTAAATGATAGTAAAAACAGTATAATTTTTTTTGCGTGGTTTAGAAGGAGTAAGCATTCGAAGAGATGGGGACAGACAGAGACTGATAGCAACATTGTTTAACACTATGTAAAGAAGATTCTTAGGTAAGTCATTGCTACTCGCAATCATTTGATTTTAAATGATAATTTCCATTGTTGACAAATGAGGCAATAAAGTTGAGCGTCAGATAGACTAAATGATAATCATTTTGCATAGGTATTTAAATTATTAAAACAATAAATGATACAATGCGCTAAAAATACAAATAAACTTTAAAAAATAATTACGTTTTCAGGAACCCTTTAAAATCAAATAATTGTCTAAAACAAATCGTTCATTTACAGTTAAATTCAACGTCTCCAAATTACAATGTGCGACCTCTAAAAATAATTACCCCATTAAAATTAATGTCGGCAATCTGAGTCAATTCTGTGGCAACCCTAACATTAAGGCCTATGAAAAATGAACAGGAATTAATTCAGGAAAATTAAAATTCCTTAACCGCTTATTCTTTTCTTGGGCTTATTCTTCGGAATTTTCGGCGGACATCTTGAATCCATTTGAGACGTGACGGCGTTGAGCTAATCAGTAATTACACGGTCCGAGAGATTTATAAGTTTATTCAAGAAAAAAGTTATTATAATAATGAAAAGCACGAATTGTAATGAGAAATTACAGCGGTCATTTTTGAGGAGCATATCGATATTGTTAAGTTTGATATTATCGATATTTTTGAGCGATGTTTAATTTTTTGATATTTTGATGTATTTACGTAAAATTCCAAGCACGAAGAGCTATGAAAGGCGATTTTATTCCAGACCAACTACTTAACAAAAATTCATAATATTTAAGTTACTTTTATGACATACTTACGATATACTTTACAAGATTATAATATAAAATAGCAAGTTTTTCAAGTTTTATTTTATTTCATTTTCTGACGATCTTGATAAATTCTTGTAACTTGATATTCGTTGCATTTTATAATGTACTTTATATTGACTGAATAAATAAACTAAACTATGATTGAGCTAAAGTAGGCTAAATATTCTAGATTATCGAACCGGTATATCGATATTTGCAAAAAATATCGATACGAAACATAGATGTTTTTCGGCACTTCCGACATCCCTATTAAGGAGGATTTAAATTGCGATACTACGAGTAGGTACAGGTTCTGCCGTGTTTTAATTATTATGATTGACTAGCTTTTACCCACGACTTTGTCCCCGTAAATTTTAAGACTCCCGTCCTTAAATCGCTTAATGGTCAATTTTCCAAAAAACAATTCCTTAGCCCACTTTTTCACTACCTAAGGAGCACAAATGTACCACACGATTTCTGTCAATGTATAAATTTGTAAGACTCTGCATCTAGAACATAGAACTTGTGAAGTTCGATGGGAGTTTCACGAAGGCGGGACGGGGTTTACATGTTTGCTGGTGGTAAGACCTTGGCAAGGTCCATCCGGATCGCTACCACCATCTTGCACACTAATCCAGCTGCTAAGCAGTAGTGCTGGCACTGTTGCATTCCGGCGTGGAGAGCAAGACAGCCAGCGAAATTACTGGCACAAGAGGTATTCTATCTTAGCCTTCTGTGTTGGTAACGCATTTGCAATCTCCTTGGTTTTGCGGGTGTCGAGCAGTGGTGATCACTTACCATCAGGTGGGCCAATAGCTCGTTTGCCTTCCTATTTCATAAAAAAATGTCGTCAACGAAGACTGAAATACGAACCAGATTCTAATGCCAGAGACGAACGTAACCCAAAATTCAACTTTGCAGTAAATGGAAGGTGAAATGTTTAGATATTTTATCCACCTTTCTCTCTTGCGTCAGATGAAATCCTAAAGGTTAAAAAATAAACGGGGTGCCATGCCCCATGGTACAACAAATATTTGCAATGAATACAAAATTGCAAATACTTGCGAGTAAAATTGTAATTTATATCGTCGCTTTACTACTCGAAATATGCAATATAAGGGGCCGAATACTAAATTCTATAAAAAATTACTACTATTTCCACCAAACATTCATCATAATAAATAATATCGGAGAGATCTGCGAATGCATTCCAAGCAGAGATAATGGGATTGTAAACGCGGCGCTTCTTTCATTTCTCAAGCTCCGAGCTCCTAACATGGGTTTTCCGAGAAAACATCTTTCTTGGTTGAAAAAACACGGTTAAGAGTCAAATGAATTTAAAATGCTATATAATGACAACACAAAGAAAAATTAGGGTAGTGGCAGGACTCGAACCTGCAACAGCTTTCCATGTCTTGGGTTTTGTTTGTGCACACTGGCACTGGAAGTTTATTTAAATGATGAAGAGTGTTAAAAGTGCTTAATAAGACACGTTTTTTTTTGGGATTCTGTAATGTCTTAATGATTTTCTAACGGCGCTGACATGTTCAGTTAAAATTAAATACTGTTTATTTATAGGGTCTTCCATAAGTCAAGGTCAAGCTAGAAATGCCTGATAGGCCAAGTGAAACTGAAAGTGCAAATAAAAAATTATAAGTCATGTATAGTCGACCAAGAAATTGCTTGACCACTTTTCGACCGTGTTACAAAGGGATAAGGTTCAAAAGTGGTCAAGCAATTACTTGGTCGACTATACTTTTTAAATATTTTTTAGTACAACCTCTTAATGTTAGTCAGGGTATCAATTTTTAGTTCATGGCTGGGCAAACATGTTTATGTTTATGTTCTTTTTTTTAACAATAAAGAATTACATACATGTGATATTTTCATTGACTGACGCAGTTCGGTCAAAAAGACTTTTCAGGGTTATGGCAGGATAAAAATAAATATTTGTAGTCATAGTTCCTGTAAGATGATCACAGGGTGTAAATTTATTCGTTTTTTTTAAAGCCTATAAAATTAAAAATATATGACTTCATCATCATCATCATCTCAGCCACAAGAAGTCCACTGCTGAACATAGGCCTCCTCCATGGATTTCCAAAGTGACCGGTTTTTTTCACATTTGGGGGGGGGGGGGGGGGTTGCTATACTCATATATGCTAATATATGACTTAGTTTTATATTTTTCTGGTAACCGGTACCTTGGCCTATCAGACATTTTCGGCTTGACTGTGACTTTTTAGACACCCTGTTTGATCAGCAAAGTTTTAAGATACTTAAAAAAACACAGAATCACTATCATGTATTTGTGCAATATAGGTGTAGATACTTAACTTAAAGAAATAGTGAATATGTTATTCGGAAACTATGTAACTATTTATTGTCCAATAACAATGTTAATTGTAACTATGTTAATGTAATCTACATTTGCAAATTTTTACGTCATTACATTTAATTACGGACTCTGTTATTATTACTTAAATATTCTTGAACAGAATAGAAAGCCTTATTTATTTATTCGGCATTATTATATCATCCTTCATTTGGTCATATGTCTATACTTTATGTCAATCATAGCGGTTTATTTGAGTAATTACCGATATCGGTGTGTGACGTAAAGGTCGCCATGATTACATTTCCATTATTATGTTGCTAATTTTGGTTGACCAGGTAAAATTACGTGGGACGAGGCGAGGTATTTTCGCGTGGGACGTCCTCAGACTCGGTGGAGCGATGATCTTCGCAAGGCGGCTGGCAAGAGCTGGATGAGAGTGGCCGAGGATCGTGCTCAGTGGCGTGCCATGGGAGAGGCCTATGTCCAGCAGTGGACGGATATAGGCTGGTGATGAGGTAAAATTAACAGACACCACTAAAACTGTTGTAACCATTGTATTTTTGGGCTTCTCGATTTGGTAATTTTTTTGGTGTTCAAATTTTGGTGGAAAAAAGTATTTGTTGCCATTGATAAACTGACGAACGGACAATCGAGCTTATAAGGATGCCTTTTATGACATTTTGCTAGCAGTGGGCCGTTTCACGAAGCTACAAGTTACAATTTTGCAAGTCTAAACAGGCAACATTGGTCATTATGCCCATTACCATTGGTCATTATGGACCAATGTTGCCGGTTTAGACTTGTAAAATTGTAACTTGTAGCTTCGTGAAACGGGCCACAGGTGATGACGAGAAAAGATGATTTGTAACTTTTGTGTAAGTACAAAACTTACCATTCAAATAGGTTTAGAAACTTCAAAGTTTACAGAAATTGCGGAAACGTAAAATATCAAAACAAGATCTTTGAAATAATTCATTAAAACAAGGATTTTCCATAGTCACGCTCAATAGAAAAACTATCAAAACTGAAACTGTAATTACTAATATCTCGGAAACTAATCATTTTTGGATAGGGTGCTTTTTTTTTTTAATACAACATAGGAAGGCAAACAAGCAGGTGGGTCACCTGATGGTAAGTGATCACCACCGCCTATAGACACCTGCAACAACAAAGAGAGTGCAGATGCGTTGCCAACCCAGAGGGCTAAGATGGAATACCTCTTGTGCCAGTAATTACACCGGCTGTCTTGCTCTCCACGCCGGAACACAACAGTGCAAGCACTGCTGCTTAGCGGCAGGATTAGCGAGCAAGATGGTGGTAGCGATCCGGACGGACCTTGCACAAGGTCCTACCACCCGCGAAAATACCGTACTTACATGTACATGACCTATTTGCTGCAAACAACTTATACTATTATCTCCTTTAAAGGAGTGTATTCAATAACTACTCCCTTTGTAAAACTATACTCGTATTTGTATAAATGAATCACTTATAAGGTGGTCGTATGAGACATGACCAGTGGCCCTTACATGACTGGCCAAGTTTATTTTATCTCTATCTGCGTCCCTTTCTTATGACACTAGTTAGACAGAGACACAGGGAGGGGTTAAACTAAACCTGGGCTGTCATGTTAGGGCCGCTGTGCTTGTTGTAGTGACAGCCCTAATCGACATTGCGGTTCTTATACCGCACCAAAATGTTTGCATAGAGCGCAACCACTGGAAGTGTCACATCTATCACACAAACTGGTAGAGAGGATTAGAGGATTATAAATTTACGTTGGCAAAGCGGAAACTAGAAGCTAGGAGCCTGTTGAGCCCTGTTTTAGTTTCAAGTAGTGTCGGACTTTCGGATTCGGTTTCGGCGAGTTTCGGCGTTTAATTGAAATTTCGGTTTTGGCAGACAAACTGCTGAAACTAAGACCGAAACTAGGTTCGTGGCCTTCCGTGAGGCGTTCGGGAGCGATCGACTTACTGAAGCGGCGACGGATAGTGTCGATGTCACTGTCGGCTTAGCTTTGCAGTCATGATAACTGCTCGCTGTTGTTTGTTTCTTTCATGTTGCGATTTGCTTTCAATATTTTTTTAGGTTAGATTTAAACGCTCTATAATGACAACACAAAGAAAAATTAAGTATTGGCAGGACTCGAAACTGCAACCTCAGCATTCCATGCCTTGTGTTTTCCAGTTTCACCACATTACCACTACCATACCCTGCGAATTTTTTAAAGTGTTTCGTTTTTTTACGGTCATTATGTAAAAAGTAAATTTCGATTACAAAATTTTTAGAGTTAGAGCTGAAATGACCAAAATAAAAGCCATGACTAGAATTACCCTCGAAGTAAGTTTCGGTTTCGGCTGAAAGTGAAACAAAAACCAAAATTCGGTTTCGGTTGTAAGAACTATTTTCGGTCGGACACTAGTTTCAAGTCGAACGAGCAAGTATAGTCGACCAAGTAATTGCTTGACCACTTTTGAACCTTACCCCTTTGTAATACGGTCGAAAAGTGGTCAAGCAATTTCTTTGTCGACTATACAAGGCGGCTCAATGAGAATGCTTCAGGGATGTTTTGTGTTCAAAAGTATTTTATGCCTTTTTGTTTTGATGTAGTTCAATTATTCGTGTTTAATCTTCAGCTAGTGTCGAATTAAAGTATAAAGGAGTAATAATTATTGGTAAAAACGGGACCTCGCAACGACTTATCTTTTTAAAGGATCTTTTCTTTCAATCACTTATTTACCTTAAAAAAGGTAAGTTGGATATCCTGTTTTTTTGTGTTCAAGTACCCGAAGTCGTTAGTGTTATAATTGGGATCGTATAAGGTAACAGGGGGTCGAAAGTTTTAAAATATTGCTATCCAAATGTATTAAATATATTCAGTAGAAGATATAAAGTCAAAGTTTTAAATGGTATCTTTTATCAATAATACCGTAAACTGTGGCAACTTTATCTGTCAGCCATGTTAACTTTGCCTGCGCCCACACGCTACTAATATCAGAAACTATCAATTCAATTCACTCAAAATAAATAATTTAATTACTTAGGTAGATAACATGTTAACATAACTATGCTAACAAATTTTTAGGTGTGGCAAAGTAGCCACATTTAAGGCAAAGTTGCAGTACGGTACCAAAATGTATCAGTGCTAAAGCTTGAAGATAAGACGTCATAACTTTAAATGACATATTTTATCAGTAACCGGCCCTTTATTTCGAGTTCCACGAGTAACGTTCCATATACCCAGTACTGTTATTCTCTGAACACCTCAGCGTCGGAAGCGACGTTGAGGCATCGCTCTGTCTCGGTCACTCGAGCTAGCGTTAGAGCAAGACAGGGTGCTAACTCAGCGCCGAGCTCGTCGTTGTTGCGCTTAGAGAATTACTCTCCAGGCAATATCCGCCCGACAGATGTCCGGGCTTATCGCGAGACAAATTTAAATGGCAAATGAGCGGAAAGAATATAGAGAACGATTCGAATGGTAAGGCGGTGTGATGAATGAATTATCGGGTCTTTAGCGGAGATATTTGCGTTGGGATCTTGTCTGGTGGAGTTATATTACACAGGTATCTTTAAGGTTTTCCAAGGACCCTTAGACTGATTCGAAGTGTATTATAAGTGTAGAGTTGCGGTAAACGAAAACACACACAACTACATAGTGAACTACAAAACGAAACAGTTACACATTATGCATCAAAATTTTATTTTCCTATTTTAACTAACACTCGTTTTGTTCCTTTTTTTCGAGAGCAAACTAAACAATGACAGATAAAGGCGTAAAAAACGTTAACTAAGGCGAGTTTAGTGAGTAGTAATAAACAAGGGAGTTAGTTGGTAAGAGTTAAGCTTAAAAGCCTGTAAAAATAGTTCGAAACCACTCTAAAACAGTCAACGGTAATCAAAGTATGAATGGAACACCATAACACGATGCTCCCTGTCAAGGGCAGTCTGTGTAGGCTGACGCACCATTTTCACGCCCTAGTTGGGGCTGCCTTCGATTCGAGATTTATTCCGTGTGATCTGACTTAATAAATTTTAATTTTCCGGGTCGTAGAATCTTGTGCAAGTTTTTTCTGGATCAGTACTATCGTCTTGCTTGCGAATCCAGCCGCTACCAACATAAATTTATAAATGTATTTATCTACACAAATATCATTATTGCTCTATAATGCGTTCAGAAACCGTAGGAAATGACCAGCGTTATTACAACCAATGTTATTATAAGAATTTTCTTTTCTGTGATAATAGGTAAATCTGTACTTCAATGGTTATCACATTACCGATATTTCTAACGTTATGAATTTAAATTTGGAACGGCTGTCAAAGTTCAAGTGGGTCTCTGTTCTAATATCCATAGATATTAAAACAGTTATCGATACGAAACGTCAATCCAGTACGTTTTTTTAATATAAACCGCACGACATTTGATATCGAGTGACATGAGAATGGGGACTTCATTCGTTTCTCTATAATTTAAAAAAAAAACGTTCGTCTTGACAGAGGATCGAATTGCCGCCATTACTGTTTTCATTAATTTGTTGGATTTTTCTGTTACTGTTTTTTGCTGTAATGATATGTGTGTAGATAAAGTAGTGTATGCAACTGTATATAATTAGGCCTTAAGACACTCGTGTGACCCTATTATAAAACCACACTCGTGTTTTAAGGCCTCTTATTATAATAATATGTATAGCAATTGCATAAACTTCTATTTCCTTTCATTCAATCATAACATTCAGTTGTTCACTCCTAATTTCACTCTCACTTGACTGCCGACCTATTTGCTATACGTTATTTGTACACGTGCTATAGTTTTGTGCAATACAGTGCCTTTTATAGACGACCGTCTTAAATTATGTGAACTATCCACGCGAGAAGCGAACCCCACAGTCTATTTATCTCCCTGCGCTACACTTATGAATGCCAGAATATTTACCACCGGTTCGCGGGAAAATCTCTGATACTGATACTGGCAAGAAACACAACGAGGTCTTCAATTTTATCTAGACAACCAGATCAAACATTATAATAGAACGTTATGAAAATTTCCCCGCTCTAAAATTAGCTCCCCAAGGAATGGTTTGAGATGAATTTCGACCTTTAAATAGCATCTGATACCGCGGAGCCAATTCAATTTTCTATGATAATTTAGCGATAGCATTGCAAATAATGCCATCAACAAATCGATGGACGTTGAGGCTTGAAGGTCCTCGATTGGAGACAGACCGAGAGACGTGGCATAGCGCAAACCCCCGTTCGTTTCACCCGCCCGATTACCGAGTAAATAATAGTACTAACGTACAGAAACTTCTCTTTTACGACCGCGATTAAACGAATTGTAACTTTATTGACACGAACAAAAAGTTCGTATTAATTCATACACATTGGCCAGGCAGCTCGCGTCAAAAGGAACACACCGCTCACGTCAGCCTTCCCCTCGATACTCCCGGCGATACGTTAGGGTTGCGCTGCATTCGTTTTCAATTACATTGACACAGCTAGAGCGAGCGAGCGGGCGCGCGGCAAGCCGACAATCTACTGCGATTTGCCTACTCTGTAGGCGAATCGGCCGAGCGTATCTACAGTTCGGAGGAAAGTGAAACCCCCTTGACCCTACCCTTTTTTGTCTTTAAAGGAAATTCACATTCAGCATAGAACATCTCCAGGTGCAAAGAAGTGGAAAAAATAATTTCAAAATTCCACATCTGAGTTTTTGTATAGTATTACCAAAGGGTCTGGACAGCTAACCCCTTTAAAGGTTCTTATAACCAACCCCTTGCTCGTCTAAACAAGCTTTATTTGTTTTTATTTGAAAACTCGTAAAATAATCATCACCCTTAAAAAGTATCGTTTCGAAAATCGTCTTCAATTACGATTCAAAACTCAAATCCTGTCCGAAATGCAATCGAAAGCGTATCTATGAAGTGCAAAGTGGTTAACTTTTAAGGGTAAGTACTTTTACGAAGGAGTAACCGACAGACAGCCAAACTTACTATCGCATTGATTCTATGGAATAGTGTATAAATATAATATCTATTTGCAAAAGCTTAACAAAGCAAAAGTTCCTGCGAAACCTTCAATTTCAGTTTTAAACCAATACAAAAGTTTTTATTTACAGAGAAAATTGTTAGGAAATTCTTCGGTAAACATTTGATTCAGTTTCCTTTGCTTATCACAACTTTGCCCGTCTGCAGAAGGTTCACTTTTTCAAAACTGCCTATTTTAATACCGACCTATAATTTTGAGGCATGATAGAACAATATGTACTTGCACACATGGTAGAACTGTGTGCATGGTCACAATGTACACTTGTTTGTGTTGTAACAGAGAGTTCTGTTGCATTTGTTTCTAACCTCTAAACTTAATTAAGTATTTAATACATTCGGGAGTTACTTTGGGTCCATATCAACAAACTGGAACAATTACCTTGCTACTCCGCGAAACTAGTGCTGTGACATATATGCATTTTACATGCAAACCCCACCCTCCTCCGCTTCAACATTCTTATCATTATATTTCATTGACTGACGCAATTAAAGTGTAAAGGAAATCTTAATCAGATGACAGTGCCTGATATTCTCCTGTAGTTTGATTGGTAAAGACACGGAATACAGTTATTTCACTGTCAGCTGTCTTTATTGTTATATTACATTCACCTTATGCAGTAATGTCTGGATATCAGTATAGACTGACGTCATATTTTCACCTAATATTTGTGTTTTACTCAATGGTATTATAGTACATGGATGTACAGTGTCATACTAAATGACTGCAGAAAAACGGACCGACATAAGAATACAGGTTGAATGTTACAGATGCAAATTAATAGTTTACCATTTATAGTCATTGGATTTACAACTTTACGTCTAACTGCAGAAAATAATAATTTATTAAGTTTCGTTGCAAATAGGTTTTTTTTACAAAATGATAGTACTGACAGCAGCGCCGTCGGTCCAACAGACTGACTGAGCGATTGTTGATTTATTAAACTTTTGTTCGACTTTTGATGCGGCCATAGTTTAAACGCTAACTAGAAGTCCATTACTTATAGGTCAGTGGTTTTACCGCACTGTTTGTGCTTTAGGATAATAAAATTGACCAAGCTGATTTAAGCTGCGTTGCCACGTTGTGTCAATAAGATGAATTCTGACATCTTATTCCCCGGCGATATCGGGAATATTCAGGCCTCCTCTATTAATGTTGACAGTTTTATATACCTCCCTATACATATAGCTGTATTTATGTTTAGACTGAATTTAGATGAAGGGGGTTTTTGATTTGTGGTTAGAATTTGAGGTCGGGTAGATGTGAATATTTCTGGAATGGTTCGTAATGTTTTATTGTTGCCGAATCGTCACCGAAATAATTTAGTATTTTTTATATTTATTTTTATTTTGTATGGGCCTTTTGTAGCCTCATAATAAATGATTTATGATTTATTATTTATTATTATTATTGTATATAAATTTATTTAAAATCTTAGGTCAAGTTTTAGTTATTATTAATAGACACCTTGAATGCTAACTTTGCATGCAGCCAATGTTTCCCAATCCTTTGTAAATATGTAATATCAACCTTATTGTCAGAAATATTAGACTGTGTATATCAATCACACTATTGTGATATTGTATGGAGCGAAACACTAATGTTTATTTTAATACTCTCAACTTTTAAACGATTGCTTTCACTAGCAAACTCCATTTACGCCGGCATTGAAAATGAAATGAAAATGAAGAATTTATTTTGCAAGTACGCTATATAGGCTCTTTTACATGTTTGAATCTACTAGCGCTTCGGAAAATTGAAGATTCTGCCAGACGAAATACCACAAGAAACTCAGAAGTTTATTTTTTTTCTTCTTTTTTCAAAACTAGCTTACGTGCAATATAAATAATGATCACAATAGTATACGACATACACACATACACAAAAAAAAGATAACAATTAACATATTTTTAATATATCTCGGATGTGAGATGCATTTCGCATGAATAGAGAATTGGGATTCAGTCTGGTTAATGCTATGTCGTGTTAGACATTCAGCCACAGACGTCACATCCTACCCCTACATCAAAAACTTTCAAAAACACCCAACTCAAAGCTCCCAACTCCATTCAACCGCAGGACATAATAAACCATAGAAACACCGCTCTCTGTCTCCCGCAAACAAATGACATAGGAAAGAGCGAGATGGATAGCAGTAATCAGTCAACAAGACGCGCTAATTGCGCTCGTAGCTGGCTCCGCGAACGCTCTGCGTTAATTAGACAGTTTATTTGACATTCAAGTAGTGTTTACGGGGTTTGCTACACGGGAAGATTTGATATTTTTGCATGTTTTTTTTACAGAGAGAGTTGCTTTCATGGTTGCTTTTTTTCGTGGGATTAATAGTTACTTTGAAATTTTCAAGTGAGGTGAATTGCTTATGGTTTTGAATGATAACAGTAAGTCAATAATTACTTCAATGATGCAATGGCAATAAACTAAAAATCTATGGCGCCTGACAGAACTCGAACCTGCAATTTTCACACCAATTAAGCCACAGACCCCACTGCCAGACCCTGTGAATATTTCGAAGTGTTTTGTTTTTAGAGTCATTGATGCATTGTTGGTTTTAAAGTTGTCATTGCAGCGCATTGTAGACGAGAAAAAAAACGTGGAGCAACCCTAAAAAAAATCCTTTGGAGATTTTATGATACCACTTCTTCGGCGTGACTTACATACATACATACATACATAAAACCACGCCTGTTTCCCGGAGGGGTAGGCAGAGACCACGGATTTCCATTTGCTACGATCCTGACATACAACTTTCGCTTCACTTACTTTCATGACATTCTTCATGCATGCTCGTCGGTTTAGGGTACTCCTGACCTGGCCTTTCTCCAGAATGTCTCCGATTTGGTCGGAGTACGTTCGCCGAAGTCTTCCCCTTCCCATTTTTCCATCCACTCTCCCTTTATACAGCCTTTTTGTTAATCTTCTTTCATCCATCCTCTCTACCTGCCCAAACCATCTCAACATACCTTTCTCAATTTTTGTTACTATATATTCTTTCACTCCGCATTTCTCTCTCGGCGTGACTTATATACAAGTATATCCATGCCAAATTACAGTTTTCTAGTACTAAGAGTCTTTGAGTTAAGCTGATGATGGATGGACATGGCCAAACTATAACGGTTAATAATTTAAGATAGTTATATAAGTCCTTTTTCACCTGAAACACAGGAACAACCTAGTTAAGCCATAAGTGTTTCTTCCCTAATTGTAAGTTTATACTATAGTTGTTATTTTGTAAAAAAGTATTTTTGAATAAAAATTTATTTATTTATTACTAGTGGACGCGCGCGACTTCGTCCACGTAAAATTAGTAGCCTATGTCCGTCAGGAATAGTGTAGCTTTCTATCTGTGAAATAATTTGAAATCGGTTCAGTAGTTCCAGAGATTACCCCCTACATACAAACAAACAAAGTTTACCTCTTTAGTATATTAGTGCAGATTAGTGTAGACTAAATGTTGAGACTATGGAACCCTAAAAACTTTAGATGCAGACTTTACAATAGTGTACCTACTAAACTCTCTAAAACCTATTCTATGTTCTGCAACGTAAACTGCAGTGCAGCTGCAGGTAATTCCCAGGCCTAACTGCAGCTCTTAGTTTCATAACCTAGTTGGGACGGCGTTATCCTGTCCGCTCGGGTCGGACTTAGTGCAAGTTTGTTGGCAGTTAAGGGCCCTTTAGACTGATATTTCTCTGAGACGGAGCAAAACGGATATATGCCGCGTTTTTATTCCTCTCACACTCCCAAAGTCGAGGTCTGTTTAGAATGTATAAGAACGCAATAGTCGCATTTGATAAAAATAGTAATTTAAAAGGTCTATCTCAAATGTATGATGTGCAAGGTCCGTCCAGATCGCTACCACGATCTTGCTCGCTAATCCAGCCGCTAAGCAGCAGTGTATGCACTGTTGTGTTCCGGCGCGGAGAGCAAGACAGCCGGTGTAATTATTGGCATAAGAGGTATTCCATCTTAGCCCTCTATGTTGGCAACGCATCTGCAATCTCTTTAGTGTTGCGGGTGTCTATAGGCGGTGGTGATCACTTACCATCAGGTGACCCACTTGCTTGTTTGCCTTCCTGTTTCATTAAAAACAAAATGAAAACTTCAGTGGAAAGGTAGCCTGACATGAGACCGGAACAGTCTCACTTTCATTAATAAAACATGTTTTTTAGTAGCCTCTTGATGTGTCCCACTGCATTTTGACGTCTACAACTCCCTGTCTGGCGCATTATCAGGCCAATACAAAAATAAATTAAAAAAATATTTATTTAGTATTTTCTTATGTTTTCGCGACTTGTAGACATTGAAATAAAACAATTTATATGGTTTATATCGCGTGTATTGTAACGAATCTAATTCCCGACGTTTTGAGCCCTTTACAGGTCCCATGTTCACGGGCAGACTGACAAAAAATTTTAGAATACAAACTACCCAATTTAGAAAAAAAAATTGAAAAAAATTAAAAAAAAACTAAATATGAAATCGTTCCAATTAACGCAATAAGACTACAGACTCTACCAGCGCTTTGGAAGTGGCATCTGCTGAGAAGAATGCGCCGCAAGAAACTCAGCAATAAGCCTTTTTTCAGCCAAATAATTAAAAAAAAATTTACAAACAAGAAGTTACATTAAGATAGAGGTAAAATTACAGAAATGGTAATTGAATGTTTAGAATACAAAAATAAAAATACCAACAGTCTTACAATCTAATGTCGAGCCTGAGATTTAACCAACTGTAGTACTGGGTCCCAGGCTGGTGGTACTGACAAGCCATCCTCTCTATTGAAATTTGGGTATTTCTTAATTTCAATTGCCTCGCGTAGCAATCTTGGGAAATAACGGTTTGCGATGTTTGTGGGTGCCGCAGAACGCCCAGCGACGACGAGGCAGACCAAGAAAGAGATGGCGGGTTAACTTGGACGGATTTGAAAAGGCCTGGGCTGACGTTGCGTCAAATCGGGAGTTGCTGAAGTCTTGTAGAGAGGCCTTTGCCCAGCAGTGGGACACAAATATAGGCTATTAAAAAAATCTAACGATACCTCACTCAACATTGTAGGCTAGAAAATGTATTTTGCTCTTGCTTTTCAAGTATGTGAGGCAGGTAAGTACCCTAAAAAATACGAATTTTATTATTGGTCGTTTTGCGTAGACTTCGTCTATAAATTTCAGCTTTGTAACTTTAATGATTTTGGTGAAAAAGTGAGTGTGACATACGTATAACGCGAAAATATGAGTTCCTTGTGTGACTGGGGAATCCTAAAAATATTATTAAATATTCAATGCACCGTTCTAGACACGGAAAAAAAAACAGTTTTTTTTCCGTGGTTCTAGATGACTTTTGGTGGTGGTTCGAACTGCCGACCGGAGTCGTCGCACGGGCGATGGACCCTTCGATCTCATTATAACCCTTATGATGTATTTATTCATTTTAAAGCAATCGTAGTCGCCCGTACCTCTCGCGAGGACTACGATGTAAGACATTCAGGCCACCAAAAAAAAAATTATATGTTAATATATTATATTTATTTAAAAAATTATAGATGAAATATAAAATGTACGAGTAATATGATATCGAAGACGTCTAGAGGGCCCTTAATATCGTACTTTGTAATTAGGTGTCGGGAGGGCCACAGCCAATCGAAACTTATCCAACGGTTGGGTACAACTTGTTGATAAGTTTATTGGACCAATATTGCCAATATCTAATAGCAAAAACTTGATGTTCATACATGTATATGCATCTAACGAACGCGCGTGGTTTTTGGGTAATCCAATCTAAATCCAAACTAATATTGTAAATGTGTTAGTGTTTAGTGGTGGTGGTGTGCAGTTGAGTCTGTGTGATATATGTTGTTTCGTGTGGAAGAAGAGGAGGGTGGATTTTTGCATGAACATATGTCGCACAGACGTAGCTAACTTGCATGAGCGCGGCACTGGTTTTGCGGAGTAGCAAGGTAATTTGTTCCAGTTTGTTGAAATGGACCTCCGCAAAGTAACGCCTGAATCAATTAATTATTTACTTTATACTATGTAAAGAGGATGACTTTCTCTATTCTAAGTATTCTATTATACATATTCTAATACTAAAAACTTTACTATTTTATCAGCCCTAACATGGCCGGCCAAGTTTTCATTTATTCCTATGTATAAAATTGTATTGGATAAACAAAAAAGCAATGGAGCCGTAAAAACTCAAGAAACTCACAGGAAAAGGGAACTCATAACAGATCGGTTAATTTATGCCAAGGAAAATTACATTTCTCCCAAGAATTCACCGATAGCATTTCTTGTTATAACTTCACTCTCAGAATATCTAGTTACCGAGTTCCTGTTGAATAGTGCTTCTTTCGAGATGTTCTCATAGATTTGACAAGGAGTAAGAAAGACTGAGCATATAAATTATTATTTTTATTACTTGCAAACTGACTGACTGAAATGTATATTTTTTAGTAATTATTCAAATTCGAGTTAGGACTTTTGCTAGCACGCCATGATGGTTCAAAAACCCATGGAGTAGTTATATAAGACATTATAATTATAAAGACAGCCGGTGAAAATACCTACGGTGTTAATATAAGTAGTATTTAAGATATATTTAAGTATATTTGCAGTCCCCTTAAGTACAGGGTTTCATGTTTTTTTAAAATATACAACATAGGAAGGAAAACAAGCAAGTGGGTCACCTGATGGTAAGTGATCACCACCGCCTATAGACATCTGCAACAACAAAGAGAGTGCAGATGCGTTGCCAACCCAGAGGGCTAAGATGGAATACCTCTTGTGCCAGTAATTACACCGGCTGTCTTGCTCTCCACGCCGGAACACAACAGTGCACAAGCACTGCTGCTTAGCGGCAGGATTAGCGAGTAAGATGGTGGATGATCCAGGGATACCCATGAAAGCAATAAGTAAATGATAAATAAATTTATAATGAATTGTTAAAATATTCATTTACTGGTAACAAAGGGATTGTCAAGGAAATTGGAAACATTACTCTGTGTACTAGGCTTCCGTATTGCCTGACCCAGTTCCAGAATACCTCCTCCGTTGACAACTACATTCGCAGCCTTTACAAACTCAAACCCCGTACTGGCAACAAATCGAATAAGCGCGCGCGCCGAATACTGATCCAATACGAATTCAATCTCGATTTAAAAGCTGGCTGTCTTCTTAAGAAATGACTGAGGACATTTCGGAGGATTGTTCAGAGTTGGCGAGTAGTTTCAACAAGTTCGAGTTTGCGGTGGGATTTGCATTTGTTAAGTTTTGGTTTGGTTTAGTTTTGCTTATTACTCAGTTTAATCATTGATTGTATATAAATTGTTGTAGGTATGTTGAGTTTTATTAATTTACATCCAGGTCGTACGACCCTAACTATGAAGCTGGAGGTTCCGGGTTCGCTTCCCGGGAGGGGCAAATGTTTGTATGATGAATACGAATGTTTGTGCGTGACTGTTTGATTTTATATATTTATGTATTGAAGTATGTATTTATCTGCCTATATAAGTATGTTTATCCGTTGTCTAGTACCCATAGTACAAGCTTTGCTTAGTTTGGGACTAGTTCAATTGTGTGACTTGTCCCAAGATATTTATAATTTTTTTCTTTGTGTATCTCTGAAACTACTGAACTGATTCCAAAAATTATTTCACTCTCCTTGACGAACATGGGCTTCTAATTCTACCCGAACTAACAGAAAGACGACGGTATAATAGTCTTTAATATACACATATCTGTTGTATTTCTACTACCTTTCTTATATACAACATAGAAGGCAAACAAGCAAGTGGCTCACCTGTTGGTAAGTGATCACCGCCGCCCATAAACACCTGCAACACCTGATTGCAGATGCGTTGCCAACCGAGAGGGCAAAGATGAAATACCTCTTCTGCCAGTAATTACACCGGCTATCTTGCTCTCCACGTCGGAACACAACAGCGCAAGCACAAAAAAAAAAACAATGACTATTCTTGGACAGGGATGTTTGGAAATAATTCCGATTTGCATTGGCGATTCCTGGCTCCAAATATTGTACACCTACGGTGTCAAATTTTTAAAATATTTATGATGTAAAATAACATTGTAATTTTGATTAATTAGTAAATTGCACCTCGTTGAGTTTCTTGCCGGTATCTTCTTATCAGAGGTTTTTCTGAACTGGTGGTAAATTTTATGACATTCATAAGTTCTACCTGTAAGCCTACTCTGAATAAAAATATTTTGACTTTGACTTTGACTTTGCACTGCTGGTTAGAGGCAGGATAAACGAGCAAGGTGGTAGCGATCCGGACGAACCTTGCACAAGGTCCCACCCACACAACTAACAACCGTAAGTACAGTCAAGGAACTTAATTCCCTACCCATTTCGTTAAAATGTCGTCTGACATTCGCAATCCATTAAGGTCGATATGTCAAACTAACGTCTTGCTCTATAGCTCTTATGGTGACAGTTTGCTAAATGCTTTTGAACCTTAGGTGGGTTGGAAATTTAATTCCTTGACTGTACTTGTACTTAGTAACTTGAGAGTAATTGCACCAAACTACACCGAGCTCGAGTGCCAGCGCGCAGCCTAGATCCTGTCAGGCATACCTCAGAAGTTTATATCTCTGTAATTTATTCCCAACTCAAGTTAAGCTAAGTTGTTGATGTTAGAGCTACTACTGTAGTGTTAGTTGCTACACGAGTTTCCGCTTTTGACGTAAGACTCGCATGTACAGCTGCAAGCGCATCCTGGATACATTACGGGTATGTATCTACTTAGGTATCCCCTTATTCATACAAAGGCATCGTTGGAATCGCTTGTCCGTTGCCGGCCTTTGAGGAAAATGTGGCGCCTTCTCTTGACCCCGATCAACCTATTGATATATACCTTAAACTTCAATTGTCGTGTAGCACAAAATTACGTTTTTGAGTTTTTGATGCAGTTTTGTTCAGGTTTTTGTGGAGGAGGGTGGGTTTTTGCATGAAAAATATATATTGACAGACGCAGTTGTTTTACGCGTATTTATACGACATTGGTTTAGCGGAGTAGCAATGTGATTTTATTCCAATTTGTGGAAATGGAGCTCCGCAAAATGACGGCTCAATCTATTAATTATGTGACTGAAATATTGAAAAGTTTCCCAAATAACACCCTTATTTCTATTTTCGCAGACACCTCCATTGAAATTCGGAAGTCATGCCTTCCCTGAGCGTCTCAAGACGGTTTTATTTGGTCCCATATCTTCGCAGTCACTTAGGGTGATCGTGCATGAAAAAATCGGATTCCGTCCACGTACGACAGAATGGAGACAGTATAATATATCTATATGTAGGCGTTTGCTTTTGCCAACGACCTTCTAAATTATAGAATACTCCATACAAAATCAAAACTTAAACATGGCAGACGCTTCTAAAGTCACAAAGTCCGCCATGGCTACGTTTTGGCGAAGTTTTAGATGTACCACGAATGTCATGTACAGTAGCGGAAATATATTCACGTACCAGCATAGAACCCTATCGCAATGACGCGACGCGTTAAACGCCAGGCTATGTCATACAAATGTCATGAGTATGTCTCTTCGACTAGGTTCTACAGTGGTACGTGTTTCAATTTCCTTGACTGTATATGCTTTATCCAGTAGTTGATCGAAGGTTTTTGCCGTTTTATTCGCGCAACACCAAAGAGATTGCAGATGCGTTGCCAACCCAGAGGGCTAAGATGGAATACCTCTTGTGCCAGTAATTGCACCGACTGTCTTGCTTTCCACGCCGGAACACAACAGCGCAAGCACTGCTGCTTAGCGGCAGGATCAGCGAGCAAGATGGTGGTAGCGATCCGGACGAACCTTGCACGAGGTCCTACCACCCGCAAAACTGATTGAATGATTTTGATTAAAATAATGAAATTAAATTAGGAAAAGCAGGCACAAAGCTTTAATAAACCTTAACTCTATGTATGAAAGCGACACTTCTTTGTAAAAATGCTCTCTGTTTCACGACCTCTAAGATGTTTTACTGATTGATTTTATTTTCCATTGAAAATACTATACCTGTTCGAACCTCCTAGCCAATTTTTCCTAGTCACGTTCCTAGTCACCTTCGCCGTGACTCTGCGAGTAAATGTCCTGATTGGAGAGCACATCCCCCGGTTCGTACCTGGCAACAGACTCACAAACCACCGAATTATAAGAACCAAATTTGGCAAAAAGTTCTCTCTGTATTTATCCCAGACAACTACAGATGGTGGTGGATGAATACCTAAAGCATGGATGTACATAGATTATACTTTTCACCTTAATGAACACCAAAGGAAGCCATTTTGACAATTCATGTGTGTACAGTGCCCATTGAAGAGGAGGGTTAGAGTATGCTGTCGCTTATTTTCGGCATATTGTATTGCCATTTTAAGTGATCAGCTATTGTAATTTCGCTTTCAATTTTAAAACTCCTTCTATGCTATACTATTTCTATGGTCTACACAGTCTCTACACATAGAAAGACAGCATTTGTTTTTCTGTTAGTTGCTTAGCGCACAGCACTTCTATCTTTTAGCAAGAATGTTTTTTATGAATTAGTTGTCCAATGAATGGCAATGGAACTCATGCACTGTAATTTTTCTGTATGAAATGAAAATGAAAATGAAAAAAATATTTTGCGAGTAGGCCATATAGGCGCTTTTACATATCTGAATCTACTTGCGCGTCGGAAAATGGAAGTATCTGCTGAGAAGAAACGCCGCAAGAAACTCAGCAGTTTATCTTTATTTTTCTTCTCTTTCCAAAACAAGATTACAGAGCAATATACACAATCATCACAATAGTAAGTACTTCACATAAAGTGTAAAAAAAAGATAACAATAAATAGCACAGAAAGCTTTTAGCATTTTATAGCATATTTATAGCATAGATTATGAATTAAATAGGACAACCAATTTTTTTTTATATTTGTCATTGCCGGCTCATGACTAAGGACCTGCTCCATACACGTTAACACCCTACGTAACTCAGTGCGTCTCACTCTTACTGGGCTAGTAAGAAAAAAATGCACTGAGTTACGTAGCGAGTTAACGCGTATCGAGAAAATGCGTGCTAGGTGCACTGTTCCGAAACATGAGCGGTAACTCGACTTCAAATACGCGAGCGATCCTTTAATATTACTATTTGTTCCGACAGCTTGAGTATGTCATGTTCATTTAAGGGGCTTTGCCTCATAACATAAACTTTCTATGATCTGTGGGCTTCACTTTCGTTAGCCCGGGTGCCACCTTCCTTTCAATGCAGTGCAATATACAACAACAACAAATGAGTATTTGTATTGTATTGATTCACACAAGTAAACAAGACACATATAGAAAAAGTTTACTTGGGATACAACAGGCACACATGCAGGTATTCATTATGTGGGTATTGTTTTATGGCACCCTGTTTAAGTAAGTTAAGTTGAAACAAATAGCAACAGTCTCAGCTACTTACAACTATTAGTACAGACAGCCCTTAGACTGTGGCCCTAAAGCAATTTGTAAGTCCTGAAAATGTACTAACTGGTTCAAAGTTTCCAAATTTATCTTCAAATTCAACTACCCAGTACTTTAGAAGTTAAATTTTTGTATCTTTTTGACTAAAAGATAGTGCCTAGGCATATTATGCCATACTATTTTAGTATCATAATAGTAAAGGTGTTAATTAGGCTTCATTCTAATTAATTATGTCTCATTTTGCTATCCATGTTGAAAATAAATGACTTGTTAAATAAAACAAAAAAAAACTTAAGTTAAGTCTAATGGTCCTTTTAAGATAATCGTTAATGATGGGTTCTAATTTAACTTAATGAAATGTGCGGATTTCAATATGACGAAAATCTAATTCGAATTTCAAAATCATTAAAACTGCATCATGCACTGTGTTAAGAGTTCATGGAGAGCTAAACAGATGACGCAATTAAATACCTACTATTGTTGTAAGGTTTTTGTAGCAGGCAGCGTTCTATGACAAGTTTTTATTGAAAAGAAGACGGTACAGTGACAGTTTTACTAGCTAAAGCGACGTGCCGTGCGGGCAAAAGCTGTCAACGACACTGCTCCAATAATTTTTAACGGCGGTAAAATCTCGGCGGACCGTCCCCGCGCGCTTTGCACACCCCGCGGGTCACTTCGCTTTTACATACATAAGAAATAAACAAATTATATTAAAAATAACAATTTTATTAAGTTAAAAATATAATAGAATAGCTTAATACTTTTCGTCTAAAGATAATTACCAGCCGCGCCATTAACGTCCAACTTCAAAGATCACAGCGTAGTACCCTCGTCTAGGTCTTAAACAAACACTGAGGGTTCCATTACAATAATACGGGGTATAAACAATAAAATCCCGTGTACTGACAAAGCTGCGGAACAGTTGAGACAATGGGACTGGCCCAGAGTTTCCCTTTACACAATATAGCTCTTAGTAGTCGCTCATTCATTCAAACCCTTGGTCGGAGGCTGGGATGTACGTTCGCTACACACAGCTGCGAATTTAACACATAAATTACTAGCAAGCCACCTCGGCTTCGTATTGGTGGTACAATTGGGATAAAACGCACATAAAAGCCTTCCCTATAAAAATATCTAAATGATAGTGACAACCGCTTTAAAATCCGTTGAGTCGTTAAGAAGGAAAAGGCGGCCGAAGATACACTATGAAGATTTCGGACGGACAGGAAAAATAGCGTTTTTATACTATGTAAAGATAAACCTTGCGGGTGGTAGGACCTTGTACAAGGTCCGTCCGGATCGCTACCACCATCTTGCTCGCTAATCCTGCCTCTAAGCAGCAGTGCTTGTACTGTTGGGTTCCGGCGTGGAGTGCAAGACAGCCGGTGTAATTACTGGCACAAGAGGTATTCCATCTTAGCCCTCTGGATTGGCAACGCATCTGCACTCTCTTTGTTGTTGCAGGTGTCTATAGGCGGTGGTGATCACTTACCATCAGGTGACCCACCTGCTTGTTTGCCTTCCTATGTTGTATAAAAAAAAAACCTCTTAGCGCTTTTATCCGTATCTATGGAGTTAGAGTGCAACTTCTGTCCAATAATTAAGGTCTGTTAAATAAATATGTACGACGGTCTTCCCACTTTTGGGTAGCCAGGGACGTTATTACATTGTTACTTGGGCGTTTCTCAAAAAAGTGTGCGTAAGTTTCTTTTTCAGATGCAGTTTTATTTATAAAATAGGAAGACAGACGAGCAAGTGGGTCTCCTGATAGTAAATGATCACTCCCGCCCATAGACACCGACGCTGCCAACCCAGAGGGCTAAGATGGAATATCTTTTGAGCAAGGTATTTCACTGGCTGTCTTGCTCTCCATGCCGGAACACAACAGTTCAAGCACTGCTGCTTAGCGGCTAGAATAGCAAGCAAGATAGTGGTAGCGATCCGAACGGACCTTGCACAAGGTCCTGCCGCCTGCAACATACGAGTAAGATCCGGGTAAAACGGCATAAGCAGTTTTTTTTTGCTGTCTTATAAAACACAAGCGACTCGCCTCGATTTCTCAAGGGTACAATGTAGATGAATGTACATACACCGTAAAAAAATCGCCAAATGACAGTGGAAACCATATCAAAATCCGTTGAATGGTTTAGAAGTCGAGAAGAGTAAGTGGCCGAAGATATCAGGACAGACAGGAACTATGTAAAGATAAAGAAGACAAAGAAAAAAAGAAGAAGATAAAGGAAGATAATAATTAAATAGATGCACTATTCTCACTTGAACGAGCTCCACAAGGAGATGCATTAACTGATATCAACGCGGGAGACAATGGCATTGTGCTCGCTGTTATCGGATCACTCGTTCCATCTAATGATGGCTAATCGAATATTATACTAGAAAGCGTACTTAATAATAACATGACCAGAACAATTCGATATAATCTCAGTGAAATACTAAGCAGGACAACTGTTAAAATAAGGCCAATGAAGGAGAATGACAACAAAACAATTACTAATGTCCTATGATTTTGCAACAGTAGACATTAAATTAAAACAATTCAGATGTTATATCACTGGCCGGGGCCTAGTACTACAGTTGGCTAAATTTCAGAGTAGGCATTATATTGTATAAAATAGTCATTAAATCTGATGTCTAGCCTCAGATTAAACCAATAACCAAAAGTATTTTTTTTTTATTGTCTTCATTTGTTTCAATTTTTTTTTGTTATTTCTAATTTGTAATTTTTTTTGGTTGAAAATAGGTTGAATGCTGAGTTTTTTGCGGCGCGTTCTTCGATTGCGATTAGTAATTATACTTACAATATCATATTCTAGGAGGTCTTCTAACAATAGATTACCTTAACACAAACTAAACTTCATATGGTGTGTCGCTGTGATGGCCAAGTTCGTTTTAATGAAAATGAAAATGAAAATGAAAAAATGAAAAATTATTTATTTTCATTAAGTACTTGTACATAACAATATTAGTGGCTGGCACCTCCTTTTAAGCTTGAAAAAGCCTGTGTCAGAAGGCACCGCTCCTCCATTATATGAAAACAACTTACGTGAACTAACAACACAATTTGTAAAAAATACACACAAGGGTTTTTATTGTTGAGGGAAAAATAATTAACAGTAATCTAGAAGTTATTACAGTTCAAGCACATACTGAGCACATACTAAGTACAATTTTCACTTAGTCAAACATGGTCGAACACCTGCTCAAATATGGATATATTTTATATATGTATTCTCCTTTTTTTTTTTTATTCTAATTATAATATGAAACACTTTTCAAACACCATCCTTACGATGGGCGAGGCAATTAGAAAAAGAAACCAAGATTCCGCTAAGATAAAACAGAGACAAATTACAATTTATGGTCGCGCGCGCGTGCGTGCGTGTGTGTGTGTGTGTGTGTGTGTGTGTGTGTGTGTGTGTGTGTGTGTGTGTGTGTGTATGTGTGTGTGTGTGAGTGAGTGTGTGTGTGTTTGAGAGTTATCAAAGTCTAACACCATCCACTTTAACAGGTTCATACTTATCTATGAAAATAAAGGATATACGAGGTAATTAATTTAGTCGTTGCAATAGGTCCTCAGTCTCTTCGTAGCTTTAATAGTATCTAATAGAAGGGAAAGTTGAGGTAGAGGACGACCTCAGAACATAAAAAAATCTTTTTATGATCTAGACCCCAATTCTCGCCTCATGAGAGATGCAGCTCACGTGCGAGATGTGTCAAAAAATTACAGATTTTGAAAGGATCTGACAGCCTTTTTTGACATATCTCGAGTATGACTTCATCTCTACCAACGCAAGAATTCTCCCGCTGAGAGGAGAACTTAAACGAATGTGGAAAATACTAAATCTATCAATCATTAAGACAAGCCCACATGGATACCAAGCAGAAGGAAAGCGATTTCATCTCCATTTATCACAAGATGATTGAATTATGTCGAGAAAGCGTAAATGGAATGATCGAATAACGTGGGATATGACAATGTGCTGACGGAGTAAAGGAAAAATAAGAGAATTTTTCTTAGTAGAGAAAGGAGCTAATCATGAAGCGGTTATAGAAAAAACATTAAGTCCCTTTTTCCTAGTTCCTAACTACAATTAATAGACATCCTTTAGCTTTTTTCCTAATATATTTCCTGGTATTAATACAAAATCAATACAACGCAGTCATCATGCGTATAATTGCCTTAACATTCTTCACATGTTTAAGTTTTCTTTCAAGAAATAATCCTCAATGACAGCTAATAATGCAATGTTCCCATCTCCTGCCTTCGTAAATGTACACTGAGCAGAATTCCACCAGGTTTTGTATAACAAAAAAACTATGAAGTCTGCCTCAGATGAAATCCACACTCAATTCACAAAGCCGCTAATGCTCAGCAGACTTTTTAATGCGCCGTACCTTCCCATCGTTTAATATGCCAAAGCGATTGAAACAATATCCCTGAGGTGATATCACCAAACCGCCCAGACAGCTCCAACTCTCCAAAATCACCCTAAAACTATTAGCATAAGCGCCAAATCGATCGCAGATACATTTGCACGTTTTTCACAAAGATATCCAAGCTGTTGGCTTAAGGAAACTGAGGCTTATGCTTTTGGGTTAACGGAGTTGGGGTTGTCCGATAATTTTGTATTACGCTCCCAAGTGGTTGAATGCTAAAAACTGGGCTCAGACAAACGTCGCAAACCTTTTATCTAAATTGAGTCCCACTTTGCACTAAGTGAGGGAACTTTAGGCATTATAGGAACGATCATTTCCTTTTATTTTTCTTGTAGTTGAAAAGAACTCGCGTTGGGTAAGGACACGGGTTGGAATTGAATGGAACAGAACGCTTACAGTTGGGGCGTTCGGAGGATTGTTATATTTGCTTTAAGGGCTTCGTTGGATGTGCACCAAAGTAATCAAAGGCTTTCAGTATTTTAGGAGGCATTCTTTTTTAGGAAAAAAGAACGCTACGTTACTCAGAATTTTGAGATTAACTAAACTGATTTTGAATGTTTTGTTGATTGATTCGTTTATTTTTAAAAGAAAATGACGTTACAATTTAAATATTGAAACAAGCCATTCACGATAAGACTTAGACAATTTAGCCACTGGACGTCGCAAGGCACGCATTCCCCTCTGCCAATGCATATGACCTAAAACCGTGAGTTAAATCATAACGGTTTATAAAAACCAGTTCGCCGCGATATCGTGTGTCATTTTGCTTTAGTCCGTATCGCGAAAGCGATCTCTGCAAAAATGGTTAATCGTGCTGTATTTACCTTCAAACGGCTATCAAAAACTTCAAATTTCATTAAAGACGGATTTTTTTATCACACGTAAATAATTTTCTTCACAATTAATTTATTATTTACAACACCAAAAACATTTTAAATGAATAAGCTTTTTGGCAGACATAACGTAAACATTTCAAAATTTGACATCATGGCATTCGTGGCAGTGTTGCCGACAGCATGTTGTGATTTTATTCGGATATCTCATCTGGAGACTTCCGATACTGTTTACAGTTTTCGGATTTTTCCTTTTGAGGTAAGGAACTCTGAAAATATAGTAACACTCGAAGTCCGGGACTATAAAGTGTAATTTCTGGGCACGGGACAAGACACGTAATTCCAGGACAATCCCGAATTTCCCAGCCATCGGGCAACACTAGACCCGTCTCCCCCGCTAAAATTGGCAGAAAAAATTGTTAGGTGATAATACGGCTTGGCATCTCAATGTTAAATACTCAAAGCGATAAGATCATCAATTTAAAAGGTAAAACAAATAAATAAAATAAAATAAAACAATAATACTTTAAATACGTCTAG
Source organism: Ditula angustiorana (assembly GCA_963691745.1). Classification (NCBI taxonomy): domain Eukaryota; kingdom Metazoa; phylum Arthropoda; class Insecta; order Lepidoptera; family Tortricidae; genus Ditula; species Ditula angustiorana. The sequence goes on from OY829495.1 coordinate 8,031,887, forward strand.
AAATTGTTATACAAGTTAAAACTTAAAATTAAAAATGTCACAATAATTTAATAAAAATACAATATCACCAAAAGTGAAAAATTTCTGCTGAGTAGATACCATCATACTTCAAATTGTCATTAAGTATGGTAGTTATCAACCCATTACAAAACGAAAGATAGCAGAAAAGCAAATAGACAAACTTTTTTTTTAATTCTTTATTTATTTAGGGGCTTTGATCAGAATTGAACATGTCAGCCCAAATAGACAAACTTGTTTGGGATACATCTAAATTTAATAAAACACAGGGCAAGTTCAAAGCTGAACAGTGCAAATTGTTATAATTCTCTAAAAAAATTTTAGGCCAAATGATGATTAGACCAAATGCTACATTTGGGAAATGTCGTCATTAAGATTATAATTCTCCGTAGTTTACGTGCAAAAAGTGCTAAAGCAGTTGCTTTAGAAACGAAGGAAAAAAAAATTGTGCATAAATACTAAAGCATATAAAATTTGAAAACGATGCAAATTTGACAACAAATCGTGCGATATTACACGATAACTTTCGTAAACGGTTTCCTCGCATCATATCGTACTGCTTTTGTCGCCTAGTGAAGAAAACGAACGAGTTTTTAAAAGTTCTACTTCAGTAAAAAAATCTTATGTTACAATACTCTTCGTGCTTATGTATTTTTTTTATCTATTGACATTTATTTTTTAACAATATGAATACAAGTAAAATATGATTAACTTAACCTAATAAAAAATACAAAACTTAATTGTATTTATTATGTACAAATATCTCCGAAATCTGTCCCTTGCGGGAAAGTGCCCATAAGGCTGGCTGTATTTTCATATACATGTATATATGCATGTAATATGTAATACTATGTATATATAATCGTTGAAACATGTGATTTGCCAAAACATTTTGAGGAAAATTTTAAATATTTCGAAATTTTAAGTACGATCGACATCAGGCATTTCAGAGCACCCAAGATGCTCAACAAAATGTAACTCACACTACTCTTGCCAATTTAAGTCGTGTTCACATATTTTTGAGCACGTTACACTAAGCTTATGCTTATTTATAACGTTATTAGGACTTTAACGCGATAAACCATTGTTAATGTACCTCGACGTTTCAGTTATGTTTCAACGGCCGTGATCACTAAACCGATAACGTTATTGTGAAAATCGCGGAAGTGATCTTATGCTTAGCTATCGAAAACTTGATTTTATTCACCAAAGGTTGTAATTCCAAATTTAAACACCGATAAAAACCCTGTTCACCTGGGGGGTTAACGAGTAAAAATACAGCCTGGCTTTAAACCGTTAACTGGCAGTCATGCTGTAAGCCAGCTGTCGCGCCTTATCGGCTCTCGCAACTGTCAAACTCCAGCCGGGACGCTTGAGGGCTCCACTCAACTTATCGTGGGCTGCGCGGAAATAGTGCTTTGAATTTCCATTGGAAGTACGGCTTTTTAGTCTCGTGGTAAAATTAACGAGTTACTCATAACGAGTAATTATCACGTTCACTGCCAATTTTTTAGAATATCGTTGTTTTGCACAGTATTTCCCCATACAAAAAGCAACGAAGTTTATAGACAAACTGGAACAAATTACCTCGCTACTCCGCGAAACCAGTGCCGGGCTCGTGCAAAATAGCTGCTTCTGTGCGACATATATATATTCATGCAAAAACCCACCCGCCTCCGCTTCCACACGAAACAATAGATATCTCACAGACTCAACTACACACCACCACCACTAAACACTAATCAACACGGTCGACGCGCGTGCGTTAGACGCAGCTAACTTGCACGAGCACGGCACTGGTTTCGCGGAGTAGCAAGGTAATTTGTTCCAGTTTGTTGAAATGACCCTCCGCAAAGTACTGCCTAAATCTATTAATCATTTGAAGTTTATAGACTTTGTGATACAACTTGGGTAAAAATTACGCGAAATCGACCACGAACGTTTCTTAACGTTAACTCGCGGAACTAGCAGCGACGTCAGAGGATGTTGTCAGTCTTTGTACTGGTCCTTGCATGTGTGTGTACTGTAGTCATCTTTAAGAGCTTATTACACTACGCGGTATTCAGACAGTCTTACTAGTAGATTTAGCAGTGTAATAAGAGTCAGCCTGTCTAATTGGTAATTTAATACTTAATTATGAACAAAAACAATACAAACAATAATAACTAAACTAAAATAAATACAATATATACAAATAAAACTAAAGAAAACACACTTAATATCTAAATAAAACTAAAATAAAAGCTAACTTAGATCTAAATATGGCCTGTCTAATTAGACCGACCGAATGGGTTCGGCCGTGCTTACTTGCTTACTAAGACTGTCTGAATACCGCGTAGTGTAATAAGCCCTTTAGTAGGAGTAAAGTTGGATATAGCGTGGCACTAGCGGTTCTAATTTTTGTCATAATGTAGCACGATGACGTAGCTGATAGAATTTAGTACGGGCGCTCGGCGTTCAGTCACGTTGTTCATGCAACTTTTTTAGCCTCATGGCTTTTTTTTATTTCTACGGCTATTTACGTTCTGTTGCACCGTATATACCAATTTTTTACGTCTTATCACGTAGCGCACATTAACGTGTGAATAGATTGAAGCGTTACTTGTCGGAGATCCATTTAGGTACAGGGTGGAAAGGTTGAATGCCACATGGATGGCAACTACCTTAAATACTGGAAATAGCACATTCTGTGTAAAGGAGACTTTCCTTTATTTTTAAAAACAATAAATTCTGCATTCATGGATTTTTGAAAAATCGTTTGTCTTAGTCGGGACTCGAACCGGTCAAACATGATAAAAAAATACATGCTGTATTTTATGATGGAGATCGAAAGGCTAACTGATAAGGTTCATTTTTCTCTAAATGACATACACAATCAAAATAACGGAAGGCCATGAAAACTAAGCATTACCTTTTAATTTTGTTTTCACCCGTATGTGAAATGCACCGCAACTACTGTAATTATTGGAAATAGCACATTATACGCAATGGAGACTTAATTTTATTTTAAATAATGAGTAAATAAATTAATTAAACGTTTATTTCGGACAGTAACCATAGGGATTAGTACAAGAACAATTTTTTAACAATTTTTCAAAAATCCATGAATGTAGAATTTATTGTTTTTAAAAATAAAGGAAAGTCTCCTTTACACAGAATGTGCTATTTGCAGTATTTAAGGTAGTTGCCATCCATGTGGCATTCAAACTTTCGACCCTGTATAGAACTATGAGTTTGCTGATTTGGATCTCCGACAAGTACCTAGAGAGAAAGCTATTGTGTCCAACTAGTAATGTATAAAGGAAAGACGAAACTATGATATACTAATTTAATTAATGAAAGCTATGGATGTATAAGTATGGATATGCAGGTGCCCTCATGGCAACAGCCTCAGCGAACGGCGAACGAATGACTGACGGTTCTTCTCCTAGCTGCTATCCTGTGCTGTCCTTCACAGTAAAGTTATGCTCGGACTTTTTTCTACTCGATTGAGCTGCTGATGAGAAATCCGTAGCAGAACAATTAACACGGCAGCACTGGCATAGTCTCATGGGGGACCAGCTCATGCAGAATATAATTACTACTAAATAACGATCACAGATGACATCATAATAGCAAGTAATCAAAAGTATTTCAAGTAATCAAAAGATGGAAAAACTAAAGCGGCTTGCTTAAAAACTAGACGATAAAAATAAAGCTTGAATATTTAGTTTGCAAATATCACTATTTACACGATTTCATCCCGTTATTTCATATTTTAAGAGTTTTTTTTAAGGTAGTTAAGTAGGTAGGCAAACGATTTATAAGCGAATACATATATTTAGAATCCGCAACATTTGTAAATTGGAACGACGTTGACTAGTTCTGGACATAATATGACATGCATAGTTCGTAGAGGCTATTTCAAGCACAAACTTTTAAAGGTTCATTAGACTTATTTGACTTTTTGCTTTACTTTTCAGGATTCTTTAAATGACATCAGATGTAACTTAGTAGGTTAAGTTAAGTTAGTTTTTTTATATCCTACATGACAAGTTGACGCTTCGGTAAAAACGTATTTATGTCAAATGATAATTAGAGCAAACGCTACCTATGGGAAATGCAGTTTCGGTTTTGTGATATGTAAATAACGTTTTGATGCCATTTTGTCACATCTATAAGTTTCCACTTAAACCAAAAAAAAAATTTTTTATTGGTCCATTATCATTAACGCCTACCTAACGATATCCCACCAAATATTCATAACCTCACACACATACATCTATACATAATTATGTATAGTGCTAATCAATACACTTCTTATCTATTCAGAGCGAACAATTTAATAATTCCCTAGCTAATTAAACTCAATCGCCCTGCAGCCTCCAACTCTGAACCCTAAGAATGATTATTATGGTACATTGTTACAATCAAAATGGCATGACATGGATAGTCGAGTGTCGGCCTGTGTCAGTCCCCTGTCATGATATAGCCAGTACAGGTGTCAACCCTGACACAGGATTTCATACGTTTGACATAAGTGCGTAGTATAATTGAGGTAAACGGCTGAACTAAGTATGAAATAATGGTGTTGGCTGAATTGGTGTCGATCAATGGATATTTTGCACACGGTTGCAGTCTTAAGAGGAAACACCAAGGCCTAGAGAATTGAAAAATAGGTATTTATAAAATCTATTGCTGCCTCTATCTATCAAGCCTCCCCCCGCAGAGTGCAATAGATACAGTCGCAGCTTGGACTGAAAATACCTATTTAAAGTACACAAAATCAACGATTCGTAGACCCCTGATTCCTTCTCCAAAACTTATCCGATTTAACTACTTTTTTCATTAAAAATTAAAGAAAGGCTTTGGCAGTGTTCCTATGTTTTTCTTTTTTTATATAATCTAGTAAAATTTATTTTGTGAATGTATGAACGCAGACGAAAATCTGGCCTATTTTTTAGGTTTTTGAATGGTCATATCTCTTTTAATAATTTATTTATTAAAAAAAGCAAAACATAGGTACATGCATAATAGTGGCCGTCGATTTTGTGGAAAAAAAATATTGCTCTACTGGCATTATCCAGAGAGGAAACAGGGGACGACGGTTGTATGGAAAAACGGCCCTTGTGTTTCCTCTTAAGGTGTGTAGCTAAAATCGAAGTCAAAGTATTTAAAATCAGATAGGTTTACAAGTATTTATGAAAGTTAGATTTACCACCGGTTCTGGAAAACCTTTGCTGAGAATCTTCTCAGATAATATTTGCACTTTAGAATTGTCATACAAAACTAAAACGTGACAGTATTTTGGGATCAAGAAAGAATATTTAAAAATCAAAACCTACATACGTAGATCTGGGACATAGCAAGAACATAGTAAAAAAATTATGTCTATTAAGGTTTAGAGGGTGGAATACGTTACCGCCGTTTGTATTTTAAGCGTTTGGTAAATTGATATCTATAACCTTGATTAAAAATGATAGAAATTGAATTACCAGATTATCCGAGTTCCGAATGTCAGTCAGCAAGGCGTTCTCTTAATTAATTTCCCCGAGTTTCCAATCCAATTTCTGGCCTGATTAGATTTAGTGGTCAGAATAATGAAACTAGTAATTATTTGTAGTGGGGTGATTTAGTTGAAATTGAAGTTTCCTAATAGAAATAAGCCGTTTATACTTCAATAAAAACATTAGTTCTACTCAGAATATTATGCCTTTTTTTATGAAATAGGAAGGCAAACAAGCAAGTGGGTCACTTGATGGTAAGTGTACACCACCGCCTATAGACACCCGCAACATCGAAGAGATTACAGATGCGTTGCCAAACCCAAAAGTTAAGATGGAATACCTCCTGTGCCAGTAATTACACCGGCTGTCTTGCTTTCCACGCCGGAACACAACAGTGCAAGCACTGCTGTTTAGCGGCAGGATTAGCAAGCAAAATGGTGGTAGCGATCTGGATGGACCTTGCTCAAGGTCCTACCACCCACAATTTCTGAAGCTGCAATAATACCCACAGATATTTAAAGTTCGTTACTGATGTTTAACATGCCCTTTTTTATTGCATCTGTTAGTTTTTTAAATAAAACTTGTAAGTCAAATTTAATCCATTTGAAGTAAATAGATTGCTTGTAATTTTGTGAGAAATATTTTTTAACCAAAATGTTCACGTCTTCGTCGGTTGCTGCAGCGCACAGCTAAAACACGACACTTCAAATTTAAATACAAACTTACAACGTTTGCTTCCTTTACATCGATACATTTTTTCTATGTATAATCGACCAAGAGATTGCTTGAACACGTTTCCATCGTATTACAATGGAATAAGGCTTTCTAGAAATTATTTGGTCGACTAAATAAGGTTTCATTATTATCATTTTCCGGCTTTGGTCCCAAGTACTAGTAAATATCCTTCAAGATATAATTATTGTGAGCATTATGTTTATTAAATTTGTCATGAGATTTCTAAGAAATATTCCACCCGTCACGATTGGAAGTTAAGCGAGCGGTGTCTATTTCGCTCGTCCGCTCGCTCGCTCGAGACGTGAGCGAAATGCAGACAGTAGCGGATGTTAGTGATGTAACTAACGGTGTAACGAATATTCTTTTACACTTGCGAATGCGATGGCGAATAATATTCGTATTTTTAATGAAACTGAAAGGTTTTTGATTAACGTAGCACTACATTTGTCGGACTTTGTGGCCATTCAATCATAAACTCGGAAAAACAATTGTCCTACAAAATCGATGGTTTGAGTTGGAGCGTATTCCACGCTGAATATGTCGAAATAATGAGGTCATAAAAATCATTAATAACCAGCTGATTTTTTGTGTGCAGCTTAGTAAATATTAATATAATTGAATGGCCACAAAATCCTACAAATGTAGTGCTACGTTTTCCTAGTCCTACGCTTGGAAGTTTTCGATTCCACGGCACTACATTACCTACCTCTTTGAGAATATGCAAATAGGAAAAACTAGGGCGTCTCGTGGAACCGAACGAGCTCACGAAGATTCATCCTGTTATTAATCAATTAAAAAAACAGGCGGGGGCTGCTGGACCAATAATGATAACATAGCAAAAATTCATTGCCATAGGTTAAGGTTTAGAGGGTAGAAAACGTTATCGTCGTTTGTATAGGGAGCGCTTTTTGTTTGCATTAAGAGAGAAATCTTTTATAACAGTTTAATTTTACTCTACGAGTATACCAACATGACTATTATTATACATCTTTACATTATCCTCAATGTCACAAGGCACTTCTTTGAAGTAGAGACATTCACGAATACGAATATTCGCTGCGAGTACGTCACTCACGGCTATCGCTAAAACGTATAAAATCGAACGCCATTAATTTCCAATTCTCACTTCGCCAAACACGACAAGGATATAAAGCTTTGTTATGGTTCTTGGATCTTTCCTTAGAAAGAGTCCCAATCGTCTTTTCATTTTAAATGAAGTGGGAATGGACCATCCACTTAGTTTACTTATATATAGACGTACAAAGATGTCAGTGACAACAATTTTTGATCTGTCAAAGTCAGTCGAGGTTAAGTTATGGAAATAGTACAGCGGGCAAAGAAGTTTTAAAATTAAAAGCGGAATTATTATAGCTGATCTCTTAACTTTAAATGGCAGTACATTGTGCCGAAAAGAGACGACTACATGCTCTAAGCCTCTTCTTCAATGGACAATGGTCTCCTTTGGCATACATTAAGGTAGTATAACCTAGCGTTTTCTTAAGTAATTTAAAAGTGTTCATACCTTGACGCACTCCAAAGGTAATTAAGTATTTTGACAGTTTCAAGTGTGTACGCTTGTCATGTACCGAGGCTACATCAAAGCTTTAGTTTTTTAGTCGATTTCCAAGTAATCCGAAAGTTCATGAACTCTGTTGATCCATAATTGTGTTATCATGTCGTATAAACAAAATTCTTACCGAAAAATTTCACCTTTTGTTACATTAACATCGTTTATCGCCTAAATAAAACAAACCACGCTAGTAAATAGAAGAGATTATTTGTATTTTTTTTCTCTTGTTTTAGAATGTTTTGTTTAAACAATACGTTCATGGCAGTACACAGTGGGCAGACACACATACATAAATATGTTTATTATTTTATATTTATGTATGTTTTTACGTATCGTATTTAGGTATTTATAAATTGGCATGTATATGTAATTCTGTACGTGGTATGTTTTATCAAACCGCGATTAGAACAGGATCGGAGAGTAACGTCAGCATACTGTCATTTCAGAGATATGGGAATGAAGATTGACGCAAGTCTATGAAATAACAGTGCTAACGTTACTCTCCAATGCTATTCTAATCGCGGTTTATAGCATAGGCTGTAGCATTTGTAATTGTGTTTCTTTTACGTTTTCTACCACAGTCTGCAAACTTTTCTGATTATGCTCATATTAGGTTGACCGCATTTTATAAATTTTGTATTTTGTGCAAGACGGTATTTCTCCAGGGTCGTCACTGTTTTACCATTCCTTTATTAATTGTTGGAATATAGGTCTACAAAGATGGACTTCAGGCAAGAACAGAAGCTTCTGTTCAAACACTCAGAATTGATACTAGTTTTAGCAAAAATTGGTGCTAAACGTTAGGAACTTCGTCAATTAATTAAGGAACGGTAATTAGCAACGATGAAAACGCCGGAGAATTACCGAAGAAAGCTACAATAAATAAACGCTACAAAAAATAGTGACACATTACTGAACGGTCAGTAAACCATTGCCCCATCCATTCCTTATAATCCGAGGGACGGACAAAATAACAGTAATCTCCATAATTTGGACGACGAATGGAAATTTCGGTAAATAGGCCGCGTTTGACGTCCGAAATGTCCTCATTCATGGCAGAATTATCACAATTATCGATTATTCTGATTGAGAGATGATGAATAAAATTTATCAACTTGGCTTGGTTTTTCCTGTTACTAAATAACGCCATTGTCTATTATTCTTTATTATATGTTTTACCAGTGGCTCTCGTTGGCTTGACACGTGTAAAATAAGGATATAAAATAAAAACCTTGCGTTAAGACATCTCTTAATGAATGTTTTTTTTTATACAACATAGGAAGGCAAACAAGCAAGTGGGTCACCTGATGGTAAGTGATCACCACCACCTATAGACACCCGCAACACCAAGAAGATTGCAGATGCGTTGCCAACCCAGAGGGCTAAGATAGAATACCTCTTGTGCCAGTAATTACACCGGCTGTCTTGCTCTCCACGCCGGAACACAACAGTGTAAGCACTGCTACTTAGCGGCGGGATTAGCGAGCTAGATGGTGGTAGCGATCCGGACGGACCTTGCACAAGGCCTACCACCCGCAAAATGACAGTGAATACCGCATCAAAATCCGATGCGTTGTTTAGAAGGAGTAGGCGAACGAAGTATGATCTGAACAGACAGCAACGGATAGAGATTCTAATTTTTTATGCTATGTATGATATCTTTCTTTTATCTTTACAGTCTTCAATCAGTGCGTCCTGCCCGTCATGACATACGGTGCCGAAACATGGACACTCACTGTAGGGCTGGTCCACAAATTTAAAGTTGCTCAACGTGCTATGGAAAGGGCTATGCTCGGAGTTTCTCTAAAAGATCGAATTAGAAACGAAGTGATCCGACAGAGAACCAAAGTTATCGACATAGCCCACCGCATCAGCACGCTGAAGTGGCAGTGGACCGGCCATATAACCCGAAGAACCGATAACCGTTGGGGTAGACGAGTTCTTGAGTGGAGACCACGGATCGGCAAACGTAGCGTGGGACGTCCTCAGACTCGGTGGAGCGATGATCTTCGCAAGGCGGCTGGCAAGAGCTGGATGAGAGTGGCCGAGGATCGTGCTCAGTGGCGTGCCATGGGAGAGGCCTATGTCCAGCAGTGGACGAATATAGGCTGATGATGATGATGATGATCTTTACATAGTATAAAATAAAGCCGCTAGACGTTCTTGTGTGTCCGATCACTCCGAAATCCTTATTGTGTATGTTCGGCTGCCTTCTCCGTCTAAACCACACAACGAATTTTGATACGGTTTTCAATGTCACTTAGAGTTTTTTTACGGAAGGCTTCTATGTATGTGCATTCTAAATGTATGTGTAGTTATTGTAAAAGGACACAAATAATGTTTCACGACAGAAATTTAGTTTTTTTTTTTATGAAATAGTAGGTAAGGCAAACAAGCAAGTGGGTCACCTGATGGTAAGTGGTCACCACCGCCAATAGACACCTGCAACAACAAAGAGAGTGCAGATGCGTTGCCAGTCTTGTGCCAGTAAATACACCGGTTGGCTTGTTTGGTTTTCGTACTTTATGTCCATAAAAATTATAGCCTGAGCGAGGCAGATCGAAAGTTTGTATGAGATTATACATGTATCTGTTATACTATAATAAAAACATGTACAAATTATAAAGTGACTGTCCCAGTCATTAACAGTGACCAATAGATCCCGAAAAGATATCGAAACATTTGAGTAAAAAGAAGAGACAATGACGTCAACCACTGGTACCTACAAACAGAACTACGGTGTCAAGTAGGTACGTACTGGTATTGTTAACAAAGCTAAAAGCAATATCGGCACCAAATCGCCCGCGACTCCAAACTCGGTCTTTAATCCCTTGGGATCGCTTCGCGAGTACTCGATTCTTTAATATTTACCCTAAGCAGTATTAGGGTACGTTTACATGTAAGTATGTGCTTGTACCTATGTAAATTCTTTCACAGTCAAAGTGAAAGTCAAATTATTTTTGTTTAGATTAGGCTTACAGGTAACACTTATGAATGTCATAAAATTTACCACATGTTCGCAAAAACCTCTGATGTGAAGATACCGACAAGAAACTCAACGAGGTGTAATTTCTTGAATAAATTAAAAATTACAATGTTATTTTACATCTTAAATATTAAAAAAATTAATATTCCTTCTAAAAATTCTATTTTTTTTCTTAACATAAAAGTGGATCGCGTGAATTATTTTAATTATAAAGGGGTCGCATTTGACAATATAGGTTTTATTTTCTGTTGTGTTCCAGCGGCCCTAACATGACAGCCCAGGTTTAGTTTAACCCCTCCCTTTGTGTCTGTCTAACTAATGTCATAAGAAAGGGACGCAGATAGAGATAAACTAAACCTGGCCAGTCATGTTAGGGTCACTGGTTTTAGATAAATAATGTTTTTTATAAGTAATGGGGCTGAAATGATCAGTTTTGATCAAAGCCCCTACAGAAATAAAGATTAAAAACCGGCCAAGTGGGAGTCTGACTCGCGCACAAAGGGTTTCGTACCATTATCTATGAAAACGGCAACAAAATCGTGTTGTATGGCAGCCCCCTAAAATATTTATTTTATCCTGTTTTTTAGCATTTGTTGTTATAGCGGCAACAGAAATACATTACCTGTGAAAATTTCAACATTCTATCTATCACGGTTCATGAGATACAGCCTGGTGACAGACGGACTTACAGCGGAGTCTTAGAAATAGGGTCCCGTTTTACCCTTTGGGTACGGAACCTGAGCATTGAGCTAGTATTTGACATCTAACATCGAATTGTGCATAACTTATTTGACAGGAAATTCTTAAGAAAATTACCCGAATTAATTTAGCGTAGTAATTTTTGTAGTACTTTTTTACAAGGCCTTGAATTTTAAGCGACAGCAAAAGACGAAGATATATTATTTGCCTCAGATCAAACGCGAGAGTAATCTTTTCTTTGTGAACGTAAAGTAGGTCTGAAGCGACCCTCTTACCTGCTTATCGAGAAATACATTTTATCTGTTGGGACGAGTGCACATTGGGGAATACTCAGCTTTAGAATAGAACCATTGCTATAAGAATTGAAATAAATAATTTGAATAAAAACTCAACTGTACTCTAGACCTACGAGTAGGCCATGAATATTAGAATAGAATAGAATAAGTTTATTTCAGTAGTTTTTTTAGTTTAATTATATTAAGTAGCAAAACTTTGAATGAATAGAATTTGAACCAAAACACACATTGCAATTGGTTCGTTCATCCTCCACAGATAAATGTAAACACCATCGAAATTAGAAAACTATAGAACTGTGTACAACGCAGTGGCAGAGTAGCCTATGGTATTGTCTATTTGGTGGATAACCTGAATAAAACTGTATGTGCCAAATGTCAAGTAAACAGCTCTGCGTTTTGTACGTTTTACATTGGCGTCATATTTTTAGTTCTGCTATCCGACGCCTATGTCGCAGCTAGTTAGAAAACCTAGAAGTCTTTATTTACTTACGATAAGACTCAAAGTTGAACTAATAGCTAAATATTGAAAGTCCCTCTTCACCTGCTTCACCCCGTCGCAAAATGGTCAAGCTAGGCTTGTAATAATCCGAACAAGTTAGCAGACTTATTGTCTTCTTATATCGATGGTAAACACATAATTATGTATTATGTACACATAAACACGCGCGCACTCATGCGTACACACCCACAAATACAAGGATATCTTAAGTACAAGACACCAAATCACCACTGATCTCTTATTATTCCACTGGCTGCCCCCTCACATATGACACGAATCCTTTCCTTAGCCACAATGTTGCCAGAATGAATCTATGAACGTTGCAACAAGCATCATCACATAGGTATTCCGTATCTTGACTATAGTACTGATAAATAATGTAGAACTGTCAACGACAGACACTGTGCTCGAAACAGGAACAGTGTTTGCTAAAACTTGTCGTTAGTTCGTCATACTGTGTTAAATTGTACAATTTTATATATTTAAGATGTAAAATAACATTGTAACATTGTTTTATTTAAAAAATTACACCTCGTTGAGTTTCTTGCCCGTATCTGGTCACCAGAGGTTTTTTCGTACCGGTGGTAAATTTTATGACATTCAGAAGTTCCTGTAAGCCTGAATTGAATAAAAATATTTTGACTTTGATTCTTATGGACAGTTACCTGCCACAGCAAGAATTATCACCAAACGCCATATCAATTTTACTCAAGATTTACCTTACCTTAAAGGAACTATATGCTCTTTTAGCATTCGGTATTGCTTTCAGACTATATTATAAACTGGCCTTACCAGGTCGCGCTAATCTTCACGGCGCAGTTCCGATTTCAAGGGGCGCCGTTAAAGATTATCTCTTCCAAATATCTCTCAGGACGGACCCTTCGAGTAAAGGCATATTTATACATTTATATGTAAAAAGATATAAAACAACCAGTCAATACCTTGTTGCGTCTTTTGTAAAGTTTGAGAATGCGTGGGACTCGAGAAACGAGTTTTTCGTTATGGCTTGTAACACGTACATTGATGACTTCTCGATAATATCTGAAGGGTTTTCGAAAAATTCTCCGCAAAAATTTTAATTCTTGGGAAAATGCTAATAAAGAGGTGGAAGGCGGGCTTTTGTGAAAAGATTGTCTCTACAAACTACAGGTCATGATAACTTAAAAAGTTCTAGGGGTTTTGAAGAATACCTGCTTTTATTCGTCCAGTCGTTGCTCTTATTAACAATTTCTTGGACAAATTTATTTGGGAATCTATTAATTAATAAAATTATACAATGCAATATTATTGTATGCGTTAGTACATAATGGTGTGTTTACTCGTACAATTACAGTCTCAATTCAAATTCCTTTCATGTCTATTATCGCGTGGGGCTAAATCAGGCGTTACTAATTAACCTAATATAGATTAAGGGTACATTTACATTATGTAAGGCTTCTCTCGGTTGCGGCTACAGCTGTGATTACTGATTACAGAAACCTCTACGACATGTCTGTATAAGTCTTAATTAGGTTTATTATTATATGCTTACGCCTGTTTCTCTTTGGGGTAGGCAGAGACCTCAGAATGCCATTTGCTCCGTTTGTGGCATACTTCCTTCGCTTCCTCCAAACAGGTTCCTCTCTTCATACATGCTCGGCGGTTTGGGGTACTTCTAATTTGGCCTGTCTTTAGGACGTCACCAATTTGGTTGATAAATGTACTCCAACGCCGACTCAACTTACTCGCCTTGTCTCATCACCTTTAATTTGCTTACATAGTCGTCATTTTCATTTCGCCATCATTTCATCCAAATCATTTGAGAAGAACACGCAAACTTTCGCATTTATAATATCAATTTGGATACAAAATCAAGTCACTACTATCCTTTTCGTTGTTTTACCCCAGAGTACAGTCGACTGCACAAAGATTCATCCACTTTTGCACTTCATTGCGGTACGAACGATCATTTTGTTCGACTGTACACAAAGTCTCCAAAGGATTTACATAAAACCAATCAAATTATAGTCGCGACAGCAAACAACCTTAGATAATCTTGATTCATTTGCTGCAATTAACTTTCCCGGTTCCTTGGGCGAAAAGTAAAAGAGATTCCAGTGTTTACTTCAGGGGGGAAAGGAATGAAACTAAGATGAGAAACAGGTCATGTTTCTTGTTGTAATATAACTTACTAGCTTTTGCCCGCGCCTTCGTCCGCGTAGACTTGTTTAATTGAATCAAGCAAACGTGCACCCAACATGCAATCTGCAATATTTCCTGGACAAATTAATGAGAATTAGTTGCTTTGCTGTTCAAGACGTCACGGCGGCGTATAACTCACATATTGGTATCCCGTGGGAACTATGCATTTTCACGGGATAATAAGTATTCTATGTGTTAAGCCAGGTAACACAGGCATAAACTATGCGTGTGCTAAATTTCATTCAAATCCATTCAGTAGTTTTTACGTGAAAGAGTAACAAACATCCAGCCATACTTACAAATTTTCGCGTTTATAATATTAGTAGGATTGAAATTAAATACATAATATACTTTTAACGACCATTATAGCTTAGTGGTAAGTGGCCCCGACTACTAACAATAAGCTAAGGGTCTCGGGTTCGAATCTCAATTGGAGCAAACATTTATGAATGTTATGAATACCTATGAATGTTTGTACTAGAGTCATGGATGTTATATTAATATTTAAGTATGTATTTACCTATACATATATGTATGTATATCCGTTGTCCAGTACCCATAATACAAGCAGTTTTAGTTGCTTAATTTGGGGAAAGGTTAATTTGTGTTAATTGTTTCAAAATATTTATTATTAAGTACTTATTTATTACTATTATATATTATTAAAGAAAAAAATATTGTTTTAACTTATTCTGAATTAAAACTGAATGTAAGTAATCTGTCCCAGTTCACTACCACCATCAAGGAAATTCCCCGTCAGAAGGAAAAATATTTTAATTTTCACAACATTTACTAAAGTTTGTCATAAAACATAGACAGTGCAGAAAAACTTAATTTCTAATTTTTAAAGTCTTGTCCCTCAAGAAATGCCCTTAAAAACGTTCGTGTTTTTCACAACAGCGCGCCGTGGACGGAGGCAACTTTGATTTGTAATTCATGAATATATTATTAAGTTTGCCGCCTGTTCAAATCGAGTTTTCGTGTCTGCTTATTACGAGCTGTCGTGAGCAGTAGTGAAGAAAGGCTCAGCAGGACCGCAGGACAACTCTACGTTAAAGGTTGACGCACACTTATCGCCTCACACCGTATCAACTTCAACCGTTAAATATTCTTTGTATGATTCTCCATACTGCAACACACTTATAGCTTCGGCACCGTATCAACTCCAGCCGTTCAGTATTTTTTGTATTAAACTCATAATGTGTATCAAACACCCTTCATACTAACCTGGAAGTGATCAATTAAAATGCATGTTTTTTACTTAAATGCTCATACGTATTAATGTGCTGATAGACTAGAGCATTTACTTCTAGTACAACAGCGAGCACTCGCCGTATTTTCCCATTTATTTTGTGAGCTTTGTAACATTCGTTACAAATCTCATTAACCTTTTCAATATTTTTATCGACAAGTTGTCACTGACGCGCCACGTTGTTATAATATCAAACGCGAAATTGAACCTTAAGCGTATGGATGGCAGTCGCAGTTACTCTGTGTAGGCGGTAGCGTGATGGGCAAACCCGGTTATTTCTCTAAGAAATAACCGGTTTTAACCAGATTTTTCATACAAAATAAAACCAGTTTTGTATACCCTAGTAGGCACGACAGCTCACGACTTAATTTTATGCCTGCTTTGCTCAAGTTTATTAGCACAGTTACAAAGACTGCGGTCACGAGAGTATCTTCTGTCCCTGTCTCCGCTGTGCGAGAAGGAAGGAAGTCTGCGGTTGCCGGCTATCACTGTTCCGCTCGAGGCTCTTTTCTTTGTCTACTTTTTGCAAATTTAGGGAAATATTTTTTTCTCTCATAATAAATGCGCTGTCTGCGCCTGTCTATGAAATTTAGAATAAAGTTTGTCATTATTTAGGTGCAGTTTGTGAAGTATTTCTGGGGATGTTTTAATTTAATAGATAAAATATACAGGGTATAACAGGGGGTGGGTCAAACAAAGAATGATGCTGGTGGAACCTCTGCAGTAATCTTTTTTGAAGTATTTTGTTTTGCTCCGAATATTCAAACGTTACAACGATTATCTTGAAGTCACTAGTTTTCACGTGTGGCGATGATTATTTTCCATAAGGTGAAATGTTTGTTCGTTTGCTTGCTTTTCCAATATGAACATAAATTTATGTTTTGGAAACGTAATAATTTTTTATGTTTTTGCGACTTGTAGACATTGACATAAAACAACTTGAAAGGTTTTTATATTATAACGAAATATGTGAAGCAACTTTTTTTTCATGCAACCTGCATAGAAGAAACCACATTTCAATTTTGACCTTATAATATTTAAATCAATGGTCAAGAAGTCATTACTTTTGGGCGTATTATAAAATCAATGACTATTATATCTTGGACGGGGCTGTTTGGAAATGATCCCAACTTGCATGGGCGATCCCTGCCTCCAAATAGTGTACGCCTATTGTCTTAAATGTTTAAGATATAAAATAAGACTGTACTTTTGATCAATTTAAAAAATTACACCACGTTGATTTCTTGCCGATACTTTCTCATCAGAGCTTTTTCCTAACCGGTGGTAAATTTTCTGACATTCCTAAGTGCTTTCTGTAAGTCTCATCTCAATAAAGATATTTTGATATTGACTTTTTAAACAGACACTTAAAGACACCATCTTCAGACCTACAACATATTTTCCATTGGTTAAATAAAACATTTCCACGGCTAATTCCATTCCATTTCCATTTACCACAATCAGCCCTGATATATTCATTTAGGACCAGACGGATGGAATCAAACTAAAATTTATCACGTACGTCGGCAATGGGAAATGTAATAATGTGTTTCATCTCGACTCGAGATAAGGGAGCGTGTTCATCTGACAACGAATTAATTAACACATCATTTAAAGCTGTCTTTAAACATTAAAAAAAATATTTTAAATGACCACAAAAACCATGGCTGTAGGTTACGGTTTAGAGGGTTGACAATGTCATTTCCGCTTTGGTTGAGAGAGCTGGGTATAGGCTATGCAAAACCGGTTTTACTTTGTATGAAAAACCCGGTTAAAACCGGTTAATTCTTAGAGAAAATAACTGGGTTTGTGTTCCCTAGCTGGGTACATAATAGTATTACTGCCAACGGGAGGTATTATGCGACCAATAGATTACTTTAATACAGACAAATACCATACAGATGCTTTATTTAACCGCCCCCTCCCCCTTATATGTCTGTTTTTTTATAAAATAGGAGAGCAAGCGAGCACGTCGGTGAAATGATGGTAAGTGATCATCACCGTCCATAGGCACCTGCAACACCAAGGAGATGGCAGATGGATTACCAAGCCAGAGGGCTAAAATGTAATACCTTTATTGTCAGTAAATTTAATGACTGTCTTGCTCTCTACGCCGAAACACAACAGTGTAAGCACTGCTGCTTACCAGCTGGATTAGCGAGCAAGATCTAACCGCCCGTAAAACGTCTATGTCCAGAAAAAGCGTAATTCTTCGAAGTTCTAATTCCTCTGGCGCAGACTTCAGACAAAAACATGCCAGGAGAATAAATATTTTTAAGATTTACCGACAGTCTGGATTGCTACAAACATTTTGCTCGCTAATTCAGCAGTGCAAACATAGTTGTTGAGAACTATGCTTGCACTGACATGTTTCGGCCTGAAGAGCAAGGCAGCCGGTGAAATTACTGACACAAAAGGTATTCCATCTTAGCCCTCTGGGTTGGCAACGCATCTGCAATCTCCTTGGCGTTGACCATCAGGTCACCCAATTGCTCTTTTGCCTTAGTATTTTGTATAAAAAAAAACATGCTTAGTCAATATTAGGTTTTGCTAAAACATGCGACAGAGGCATAAAACTACCGTGAGACTCGGACATACTAATAAAAACGGATCACTCACGAATTTTTAAGCTGAGGATTGCCCCGCATATTTCTGACCAGTCCGTGGTCCTTGAAGCGTCGTCGCGCCACCGCCGCGAGTGCTCATGATTAAGGACCACGGACTGGTCCGAAACATGTCGGGCAATCCTCGACTTAAAAATACGTGAGTGATCCGTTTGTATTAATATATGCACCAGAGTAATTAGAATTTTGAAGATTTACCCAAAACCGTCCAGTGAGTAGTCTCCACAACAGTATGCCGCGCCTGCGTCGCTCATAATTCTAGCCCCAGTTAAACCTCATCTTGCGCAAATCAAATATTTAGCCGAGACGGTATTACGTGTGTTGTTGTTTGTGCATGGTTGCCATGGGTATGCATGTGTGGGTTTTCAGCCCCATAATATATAGGCAGCCGGAAATACTGTATCGGTTTTGTTAAGATTTCTTAGTTAATTAAAAATGTAACAACTACTAATGTTCTGTAGCGTTGGTAGAGTCAGATATGTAAAAGAGACTATGTGGCTTCCTGGCATTTTTTTTTTATTTCTTGATTTTTTTTACATTAATTTGGCAGGTATGGTTTGTTTTAAAATAACTTTTATGTGGAAATACGTTTACTGTCGGCGAAAGTGTTAAGAGGGTTAAAAATGGGATGGGAGTCAGTAGGCTACCCAGAATCTACTCGGATGAAGTAGCTGGAAAATCGAGTATGTAGATATGAATAGTTTATATTTCTACAAAAAGAAGCACACGTGAAATCAAAAATTAATAAAATATTCTTCAAGTTATCAAGGCAAGTACCTATACTCTATTAAGTTACTAAGTTTAATTATCTTTATCTTTAAAAAAGTTGCTATCACTGTCTGACCTCACATCTTCGACCGCTTATTTCTACTAAACCACGCAACGGATTTTAATACAATTTTCATACAATACAGCAGGATTTAATGTATAATGTATTCTGATAAAATTTTCATAAGTAAGTTGCACCTAGGGTATGCAAAACCGGTTTTATTTTGTATGAAAAATCCGGTGAAAACCGGTTATTTCTTAGATAAAATAACCGCGTTTACATTCTCTTGTTGCATCGGTGTGAAGCCCGGGCGGGTAGCTGGTCGCCACATAATTTATTAACAAGGGAATACGACATTTAAATTCTGAAATTCAAATCCCTCCATCACAATATTTCCAGATGTCAGTCAAACATCTAATGCCCCAAGGCAAAGTGTCTGACGTCAAAATCTACAAATTCTTCCAACGAATATTTGTCAATGCCATCGAATGTTATATATAATAACCAACTTACTTATTCAGTCAGCCAAATCTATAATGACCACGAAATAGCTCTTATTCCAACCTCGCAAAGGTCACTTGAAATTATGGGAGGCTATCCAAAGGAAAATAATCCTTGGTTTTTTGTACAAGGGAAGTCAATTTAAGTTTCAAGCAAAGTTCTTAATGTTTTCATGAATTAGGAATCAAAAGTTGTGTCGCTCGCTGTGCGGGAATAATTGTGGGAAAGTAAATTGCCCAAACTAAAGTAGGCGAGCTCTGGGTTCGGGTGTAATCGGATTGTCAAGTTTTTGCTTCTTTGAGTGTCTTAATAAAGTATGGGTACAACTAGGACGTAATAAATAGGAATGTTCTGTAAAAATAACAGTGAAAATCTTTGTCAAAATCCGTTGGGTGGTTTAGAAGGGGTAAGCGGCCGAAGATAATAATATGAGAACAGACAGCGGATGGTGACTATGTAAAAAAGATGTCAAGAAGATTCACAGTTTTTTATTAATTTATATTTTACATACAATAGGAAGGCAAACAAGCAAGTGGGTGACCTGATGGTAAGTGATCACCACCGACTACAGACACCTGCAACACCAAGACCTAAAAAGCGTTTTTTATCTTTAAGTTTTAGGCTTTTTAAATTAGTTTACCACCATCTTGCTCGCAACTCTTGTCGCTAAGTAGCAGTGCTTGCACTGTTGTGTTCCGGCGTGGATAGCAAGATAGCCGGTGTAATTACTGGCAAAGGAGGTATTCCATCTTAGCCCTCTGGTTTGGCAACACGTTTGCAATAAACGTGTTGCCAAACCAGAGGGCTAAGATGGAATACCTCCTTTGCCAGTGATTACACCGGCTATCTTGCTCTCCTTGCCGGAATACAAAAGTGCAAGCACTGCTGCTTGGTGATAGGATTAGCAAGCAAGATGGTGGTAAACTAATTTAAAAAGCCTAAAACTTAAAGATAAAAAACGCTTTTAAGGTCTTGGTCTGTGGACGTGTCTCCAGTAAGTTGGCAGATCTTTTACAGACTTCAAAAACATACATATTTATATTGCAAATAGGCTGATGAACACATTACCCTCTTTTGTGTCGCGCAGTCGGATAAAAAGAGGGGTTTCAATTCGACAGTTTTTTTACCATGTTGTTGTATAGCCAAAAGGAGCCGTTGTCCGAAGTAGCTGTTTGCCTTCTGAAATGCAATTACAGGTGACGAAAGCTCACTAAAATGACCGAATCTCTATGGAAAACCGCCATTTTGGTCAGCTTTAGTCACCCGGTGAGATTCAAAATTCGCACTCCTAGTCACCGGTATTCCGACCAGGCGCAAAGAGATCTCTAGAAATACACATTTGTAGAACTAGTTAATAATAAACGATTTGTTCTCTTTTTAAATTAAATATTTAAATCACTAAGTGAAATATGAGGTCTATTCTAAAGTAAAGATTCCGAAACTGAAAATATTTACCTCGAATCTCCTAGCCGATTTAAAATTTCTCCTCTGGGCTTTAACTCAATTAAAAGTTTCCACAGTTCAATATTAAGGTAATTTGGAGTTCAGTATTTAATCAACGTTTAGATTTTTAATAAATAATTATTTAAAGTCAATGTTTCAATTCAGTTTAAACTTATTACAGCTATAAAAGTTTACACCTAGGCGTATGCGTGGCGAAAAATCCTAAGTTAAGAGGAGTGTGAACCCAACGCTCTCCATACAAACCACCATCTAAACGGTGACTTATAGCCATGATTTTTTTGTAGGTTATCATTATGCCCTAGAACTAGGTTTGCATGTTTTCATTTTTAAAATATTCTGAATAGTTTGAAAAATATTGACGCTTTTTGCTTTTGTATGAAACTCCTTAAATGCAAATATTGTCAAATCTATGAAGATTATTTAAAAAGTCAAAACATTCAAACTTAGTTCTAAGGCATAATGATAACATACCAAAAATTCATTGCCATAGGTTAAGCTTTAGAGGGTGGAAAACGTTATCGCCGTTTGTATTGGGAGCGCTTCTTGGGGCTCGGTTCACACTCCTCTTAAATATAATATTAATATTTTAAACTGGCAAACGCAAGGCACGTTTGTTAGGCTTCCGGTGTTGCAATTGTCGTATAGGCGGCGGTAACCACCTCCCATCAAGTGGCCCACATGCCTGTCTGTCGTTCTTTTTGTGTGGTGTAAAGGAACCCTCAGAGCGCGAGTCCGACTCGCACTTAGCCGGTTCTTTCTATACTAATATAGTAAAGAGATAAACTTTGTTTGTATGTATGTAGGGAGTAATCTCTGGAACTACTGAACGGATTCCAAAAATTTTTTCACCAATAGAAAGCTGCACTATCCCTGACGGACATATTAAATAAGCTACTAATTTCACGCAATACGTCCGCTAGTATTAAATACTAGCTTATGCCTGCGACTCGTTCTGTGACTACGATTAGTAGCCTATGTCCGTCAGAAATAGTGCAGCTTGTAAGTATTGGTGAAATAATTTTTGGAATCGATTCATTGGTTCCAGAGATTACGCCCTACATACAAACACACAAACAAAAAAAGCAAAGTATACCTCCTTCTTGTATTAGTGTAAATGAATACAGATAACTCATTGTTACAAAGACGGTTCACATCACTCCCAAAAGTCCATTGATGCACTGTACTGAACAATGATACGTAATGGAAATCAGTCTTAAAGCTGCTTAAATAAAGTGAAGTGTATTTTTCCCCCGAAATAAAACCGCCGGCGAGGTGAAACACAAAGTAACGCAGTCACAAAACATCTATCACGTTATCAATAACACCAAACACGACAATTTACTTTGACAAACGGCGCTATCTACGCAAAATGTCGGCTTCCCTAACCGTAAGAGAGCGGTATCGAAAATCAGATCTACGCAAATTTATTATTCTGTGGCCCGAGCCAAATGCGGTTACGCGGTTGGTGCTTTCAAAATTTGAAGCTATCAGTCCCAGCCTCGCTACTGGCCAGTAACGCGTTGGCAACGAAACGGAGCGGTCGTGTTTCGAATTTCGAAACGTTGGCGGGAAAATCTTTCGTGACAGTTTTGTTTCTTTTTAATTTTCGTGGAATTGGATTTGCTACGGATACGGTGGTTTTAAGCTGAGGTAAGTTGGAATGTCTGGTTGGGGATGAAATAACGGTTCTGGGAAATTTTGATTTTACGAATTTTTATTACCAAGAAATTAGGTGAGGTTTAGGAATTAATCAAGTTAAATCCTTTAGAATGTATTTTGTCTACTAATAAACAGATTAAATTATATTTTGAGACATCATTTTAGTAGTCTATTAAAAATATTTTCAGGCCATGAAAAATAAATGAAAAAAAAAATTATACGAAACGAACACTTCATAATGTATTGTAAAGACTACTAAATAAATAAAAAAGTGCGAATAGCGCACTTTATTCATTAGTTATAGAGTTACATTCTAACCAGTTGTAGGTCCAACCGGCTCGTCCGAGGTAGTGCCACACTCACAAAGTAACGGCGTGAAGTAGTACTTTTCTACTACGTTTCGTGCGGTGAGTAATAGATCTCAGGCCCACGAGGAGATAGATCTAAAGGCCATTAACGGATAAGCAATTCTTGGAACCGCTGGAACCTATGAGCGGCGGTGTTTTTTTTTTATGTAACAGAAAGGCAAACAAGCAAGTGGGCCACCTGATGATAAGTGATCACCGTCACCTATAGACATCCGCAACACCAAAGATATTGCAGATGCGTGGCCAACCCAGAGGGTTAAGATGGAATAGCTCTTGTGCCAGTAATTACACCGGCTGTCTTGCTCTCCACGCCAGAACACAGGAGTTGCTGCTGCGGCAGGATTAGCGAGCAAGATGGTGGTAGCGATCCGGACGGACCTTACACAAGGTCCTACCACCCGCAAAGTAGATTAATTTCTATCGGGTGACCCATGTTTGTATCGTCTTTGTATTATTTACACAGTAAATCAAAATGCAGGATGTCAGTTTCAGATATCTATCTATATTCTTATATTTTCTTATAGGAAAAACCCATAGAAAAGAAACTCAGCGATTAGGCCGAAGTATATCCCGAGACCAATTCCTTCCATGTCATTTAATAACAAACAGTTTATTCCCTTTCACAATACTTTTATCTTATAAGCTCTTTATAAGTATTTTTGTATCATAATAACAGCAAGGGTTCCGCGCCTTTTTTTTTAATAATAGAGGACGCGCGCGACTTCATTCGTGTTAATTTAGTAACCTGCGTCCGTCAGGCACAATGTAGCGTTCTATTAGTGAAATAATTTTTGGAATCGGCTCAGTCGTTCCAGAGATTACCTCCTACATACAAATAAATAAAGATAACCTTTGTATTATATGTATTAGTGTAGATTAGTGTACATTGTAGATCGTGTAGATGTAGATTGAGGCAAACAAGCATGCGTGTCACATGGGATATTATCACCAACGCCTATAAACACTAGTGATCTTAAGAGAATCGCTGAATTGTTGCTAATTTTTGGTCTCCTTCCGCTCATGGGCCTCCGGATCTCTTATTCACTGTACGAAGCGTAATAGCAAGCTACTACTACACACTGGTACTCTGTGAGAGCGTGGTACAGTCAGCTTTAGAAGTATCTAAAAACTTAAGAAACTGTCATAGTAACGTACGAATTGAGAGTTGCTCGAACTTGTCACATTACTGACAGCGACTAGGTACTAAAATTATCAGCTATTTTTGAGGCTGATTGTACTACCCCGGTTGAACCAATCCATACGTACAACCAGCAACTGGCTATATTGCAGCTACCACATACAAAAAGTGCGTTTATTTATATGAATGTAGGTAAAGTAAGAGAACTATTTTTTTTTTATAATTGCCCCTGATTTGGACCACTGCTGGGAAGAGCTGCAAATCGATTTTTGTTTTTTGAGCGCTCAAAATTCGCCAGCCGCGGGCCAATCAAATACGCGAGCGTATATTTTAGCCGTCGCTGATTGGCGCGCGACTGGAGAATGTCGAGCGTTCGAAAGTAAAAAAAACCCCCACTGAGTTGCTGAATTTTAAAGAATGTGCTTCTTGTTGTGCGATTGGCATGAAATTGGAACCAATTACCTTGCTACTCCGCAAAACCAATTTCGTGCAAGAAAATGACCTAAAATCTCAGACACGCATAAAGACTTGATAACGAGTTTACAGCAATAGTTCTCACTAGATCACTTTTAATAAAGAAAGAATTAATGATTGCGAAAAAGGAGCATTTGCACTTATGTTCCGGCGTGGAGAACACGACAGCCGGTGAAATTACTGGCACAAGATGTATTCCATCTTAGCCCTCTGAGTTTGGCAACGCATCTGTCATCTCCTTGATGTTGTGGATATAGGTGGTGGTGTTCTCTTATCATCAGGTGACCCATTTGCTTGTTTGCCTGCCTATGTTGTATAAAAAAAGCATATAATTGTGCCAAACAGCACCAAAAATGTACCTAATGGTTTTTCTAACTCTCTCAGCACCTCCAAAGAAGTATATCTCTTAAAAACAATATGGACTTACGAGTTATTATCCAGCGTCTGTCAGCCTGACGTGGGTCGCACGACCGAGACAGTCGCACAAATACTTTGATATTCTATCCAATTATTATGTGTTTCTTTTGGGAATCAAACCTGGAACTTTTCACCGTTTTTTTAAAGAAAAAAGCAGGCAAACCACCATGTAAATGAAACTAGTGCGAAGTGACCAACGTCACCTATCTACCACCGATTTCAAGGGAATCACTAATTAATTGCCAGCTTTTAAGTAAGCTAAGTTTCTCAGTTGCATTGTACATTTGCTTTTATTAAAAAAGAAAGTTTTAGCAATCAAACTTAACACGTTCATGTGCGCTACGTGATAAGACGTAAAAAAATGGTATATACGGCGCAACAGAACGTAAATAGCCGTCAAAATAAAATAAAAAAATCTCATACAACGTGACTGAACGCCTAGCGCCCGTACTAAATTCTATCAGCTACGTCATCGTGCTACATAATGTCAAAAATTTGAACCACTAGTGCCACGCTATATCCAACTTTACCCTCACTACAGATGACTAGAGTGCACATACATGCAAGGAACTGTACAACGTCCAATGACGTCGCTGCTAGTTCCGCCAGTTGACGTTAAGAAACGTTCCTGTCAGATTTCGCGTTATTTTTACCTACGTTGTATCACAAAGTCTATAGACGTCGTTGTATTTTGTATGGGGAAATACTGCGCGTAACAACGATATTCTATAAATTCGACTGCGCACGTGAACGTGTTAAGTAAGTATTTTAGATTTTATTTTAAGTGAGCTTTTTTGAACAATAGCGCCGTGGGAATGCACTGTACAACAGATTTCAGTATTTAGGCGTTTGTTTACTTTTGTCAACGTAAATAGAAGTTATCCTATCTCCGTATTTATTTGTAATTCATTTTGTTAATAAATAAATAAACGACTCATTTCTTTCCTGGCGTCTGTTTTAACTCCAAACATTTCAAATATATAACTTCCAACATAGATATGTTTCTGACAGTTTTTGACAAAAAAAGGCCAGTTAAATGCGAACCGTATAATAGCGATCGTATTTTTACAGCTGCTTTACAGCCTTTAAAACAGTTGTATGCTTCTCGAGCCTGAATCTTTTAATTATAGATAACATAAAGACAAATCTTGGGTAACGGTAGGACTCGAACCTGCAACCGCAGCATTCCGTGCCTTGGGTTTTCCAGTTTCGTCATATTACCAACTACCATACCCAGTGAATTCGCAAGGCACGGAATGCTGAGGTTGCAGGTTTGTTGTCATTACATAGTATTTAAATTAAATAATTTGAAAATTTTATAATAAAAATACAAATCGAAAGAAATTTCGGTTACAAAGCTTGAATGTATTAATTGTTTTTAAGTACAGTATCGCATGTTCAAAGTAAGGTAGTTTTCAGAAGTAATTTTTTAATATCACCCAGGTGATTAACGCTCACAAAAACGACGGAATCTCTATGAAAAACGGCCATTTTGGTAAGCTTTAGTCGCCAGGTGAGATTAAAAAAAATCGCACTCCAGGACTATAAAATGCGGCCAAAGTCAGAATATTTTTATTCAGATTAGGCTTACAGGTAGGAGGTAGGGTAGGATGTTTTAAAAGGAACCACCCGAATTCCCAAGGTATCTAATTAGGCGAGCACGATTTCAGGGATTTGCACTAAAGCGATAATTAGCTAAATTGGGCTTTGAAATTTAATTCCTAATTACATTTAAATGAATATCTTGGAACAATTAACAATAATTGACTTAGTCCCATAGTAAGCAACTGAAGCTGCTTGTGTTATGGGTACTAGACAACGGATATACATACTTATATAGATAAATATATACTTAAATACATATAACATCCACGACTCGGGCACAAACATTCGTATTCATCATACAAACATTTGCCCCTCCCGGGAATCGAACCCGGTACCTCAAGCTTCATGGTCAGGGTCACTAACCACTAGGCTATCAGGCCGTCAGTATCTTTACATAATCTAAAATTAAGTCGCTATTCGTTCCTGTTTGTCCTAATATCTGATGACCTGTATGGCACAGTGGCACATGTGTCTGCCTACTGTGCAAGAGGTCCCGGGTTCAATCCTGGTATGGGCAAATATTTGTGTGACGAATTCGAATGTTTGTACCTGAGTCATGGATGTTATTTGTATTTAAGTATGTATTTATCTATATATGTATGTTTGTCCGTTGTCTAGTACCCATAGTACAAGCTTTGCTTAGTTTGGGACTAGGTCAATTAGTGTAAATTGTCCCGAGATATTTATTTATTTATTTATTTATCTGCGATTTTCACTGACATTTAGAGATTTTCTTACAGAAGGTACGGTTTTACGGGTGGTAGGACCTTTTGCAAGGTCCATCCGGATCGCTACCACCATCTTGCTCGCTACTCTTGTCGCTAAGTTGCTTGCACTGTTGTGTTCCGGCGTGGAGAGTAAGACAGCCGGTGCAATTACTGGCACAAGAGGTATTCCATCTTAGCCCTCTGGGTTGGCAACACACTTGCAATCTCTTTGGTGTTGCAAGTGTTTATAGGCGGTGGTGATCACTTACCATCAGGTGATCCGCTTGCTTGATTGCCTTCCTATTTCATAAAAAAAAGGCTTTAATGTTTCATTCCAATCGTACTTACTTTTTCCCGCTTATATTTTGAATGCGAAAGTAAAATGACTGTTAGTTCCTCAACCGCGCATTGACGGCTAAACTAATTTGGATGAGGCAGACAGATAGATCCTGCTTTAAAACAGGATACTTTTCATCCCGTTAAATCATGGAAAATAATCACACAGACGAAGCCGTAGGTAAACGCTGTTAGATAATAATTTTAAGCCCACGTCACACAATACTCGAGTTGGCTTAAGTTACGCACGCCGACCTAATTTCATAGTCCCCTGGACATCGTTATATCCCGTATATTGTCTAGCATTTCCCGCTATAAATCATACTGCACATATATTTAGCGAGCCCAATAATTTCCCGGGGGATATCATGTGAAATTTCACGTTCCTCTTTTGTCTTCTGCTAACGTTATTTCGATGATTTCCTTCTTCATACAACAGTTGTCTATCGTTCCTCTAAAATAACAGAGAATACAAGAGGTATTCCATCTTAACCTTTTGGGTTGGCGACGCATCTGCAATCTCCTTGGTATTGCCGGTGTCTATGGGCGGTGGTGATTACTTACCATCAGGTGACCCACTTGCCCGTTTTTCTTCCTATGCTGTATAAAAAAACAGTAGTCATTCAAATGAATTGGACCAGTTAAAGAGGAAGAGATCCCTTCATCAACTGGGAAGAAACTGATGGTCCTCAAACGGCTGCACAGATTTTATTTAAGTATAAAATAGAAATGCAAAGAAACAAATGGATCACCTGATGGTAATTGATTACCACTGCCTATAGACACCCGCAAGAGCAAGAAGATTTCAAATGAGTTGCTAATCTAGAGGGCTAAGATGGGATACCTACTGTCCCAGTATTTAATTGCTGTCTTGCTACTTTACTTTATGTGCTTCTTGCTAGTTCCTTTTTTTAAAACATACAAAAAAGCACTCTTTCTGACCATCGACCTAATTTTATCATTATATCACTATATCTTTTATTGATCAATTTAAATTAACTGAAAAAGAATAATTAGTAAAAGTTTTTTTTTATGGCATCGCGCTCTTGACGCACACCAAACGGGGAAACGGAATTAGGATCAAAAAATACGAATGGAACGGAATTTGGAAAAGAAAGGAAAAAATCAGGAAAGGGTCACTTATTTAAAGGAAATAAACAATATAATAATTATAATTTAATATTGTTTTCAGAATGAAATGAATATAGAGCTTTAAATATACACAAAGATTTATCGTTAATAACAAGAAGGGGAGGAATAGATATCGGAAAAGGAACGTCAAGAAGTGACAGCTGTTTAAATAGGTAGGAGTGATCATATTATGATGGACATGCGAAAAATATATGGTTTAGGTCACAGGGAACAGCTCCACAATCACACGTGGAGCTGTCCACTATTCCCAATCTCGCCAGGTGCTCCGGTGTGCAGACGTTTAGTAGAAGTTTGTTTTTAAAAAAAATAAAAAGTGATTCTGATAAAAATTGGACATCCGACCTGGCTCTGATGACTAGATTTTGAAATAAGAAAAGTGTTTTGAATCAACAGTGTTCCTGTTATACTTAAGTTTAAGTATCTTGTTTATTGATATTCATGTCATAAAAAAAATCTTGTAGCAAAACATGAAATCTAACTACGAATACAAATTATGTCTATTGAGTAATATTAATTTTAGTTTCAACTTTAATTAAAACACCCTACTTGCGACTTTCCTGTTCGTTTATTCGGGATACCCTTTGATCTTCGGGGTCAGCATTAAATATACTCGAATAGAACCAAAACAAATAAACATTTGGAGTAACCATTCAGTAGATAACTGTCAAAAACGATACCAATTTTGCTTCACCGCACTTGTACTAAAGCATGGATATAGCTTCAGTACATGACAAGTGTATAGTCGACCAAGTAATTGCTTGACCACTTTTGAACCTTATCCCTTTGTAATACGGTCGAAAAGTGGTCAAGAAATTTCTTGGTTGACTATACATAGGTACTCAAAACTGTCAAAATGGTTACCTTTGGCGCACCCCCAGGTTGTAAAACCTGTCAATTAATAAGAAAAACTAAGATTATACTACCTTTATGTATGTACAGTAGGAGATATATATTCACGTACCACCTTAGAAGCCTGTCGCAATGACGCGACGCGTTAAACACCACGCTACGTCATACAAATGTCATGCGTATGTGTCTTCGACTAGGTTTTACTGTGGTACGTGAATATATTTCCTTGACTGTACATAAACAGGATAACGGCTAACATTTCCGAGAATCACAAATAAAAAGCCGGCACAAGGAATTACCGTTATTTTACCCAAAATCAACGGCAAACAAATAACGTATTATGTATAAAAAAACGGCGCATAAAAACGACATATCATATCAACAAGAGGTCGTGAAAACGTAATAAAACATTGTACGATCTACGCCCATGAATATATTACGCCCGATTTCTAAATAAACGGATTACACAATATATTGTCAAAGATTTTTAGCATTTTCGGCTGTTTTTAACAATATTCTTTTTTTATATAACATAGGAAGGAAACAAATAAACGGGTCACCTGATGGTAAGTGAACATCGCCGCCTATAGACCCGCAACACTAAGGAGGTTGCAAATGCATTGCCAACCCATAGGGCTAAGATGGAATACCGCTTGTGTCAGTAATTGCACCGACTGTCTTGCTCTCCGGAATGGGTTGGCAACGCATTTGCAATCTCTTTGGTGTTTCGGGTGTCTATAGGCGGTGGTGATCACTTACCATCAGGTGACACAGTTGCTTGTTTGCCTTCCTATTTCATACAAAAAAATGTCTCCTACATGAATTTATTGTTGTAGTGCAATAAAGTTATTGTTTATGGTAGTCTATGGCAAGGTGTCATACTCTCTGTTTTGTTTCCCTTCCAAGTAAGATGGCTGCCTAGCTAAGTTGTATTTCTGTGTAATCTTCTAATAAAACGCATCAAACTGAGCAACAAACTGCTTTTATTGAAGTCCTAACAGGTTATGGGCCCAGGTGGCTCCATGATGCTGTTTTAGGTGAAGATAACAAGTTTTGTGGAAAAACCGCATTTGTGAGGTTACCGGCGTCTGGGGTTGTTTGCGGTGCTAGGGACATAAGCATTGCTTCAGACGTTGTTACTGATACGGATTTATTGCGGTGGAGTTTGATCAGTTGAGTCCGGGGAAATGGATCAGCTGGAAGTGATGTCAGCCGGGGTCATCAAGCTTGTGGGGCAGCGGAACTGGAGTTTATGGAAGTTCCAAGTGACTGTGCTGTTAAGAGCACAGAATGTGTTATCCGTGGTGGATGGCACGGAGGTCAAGACCAGTGACAAGGCAGAAGATTGGGCTAAGAAAGATGCCAAAGCACAGAGTCTCTTAGTCACCAGGCTTAGCGAGAGTGCAATGGTTCACATTTTAACATGTGAGACTGCTGCTCAGATGTGGAGTAAACTTCTGAGTGTGTATGAACAGAAGTCAAGTGTCAGCATACATTTGCTTCAGCAGCGTTTCTTCAGTTTTAAATATGAAGAAGGGACGGATATATCAATTTTCTTATCGAAGTTGCAAGAAATTAAAAGTTTACTGAAGGAGGCCGGTGAAGAGATTTCAGAGAAACTAATCATCACAAAAGTTTTGATGTCATTGCCAGACAAGTTTAGCCATTTTGTTTCGGCTTGGGAATCGGTGGACCCAGCTAAGCAAAAATATGATGATTTAGTAGCAAGGCTTTTAATTGAAGAAGAGAGAATGAATTCAAAGAATAGTGAGGGTGAGAATGTGGCTCTTTATGTGAAAAATCAGGACAGAAGGGAAACTGGACATGTAAAATGTTTTAAGTGTGGCGGAGTTGGACATTTTATTCAACAGTGTAAAAGTAACATTGATACTAGGAAGTGTTTTGTGTGTCATAAAACCGGACATTTAAAATATCAGTGTCCTAAGCGTGAAAGTTTCGGTGCTGTGCGGCAGAACGTCCGCGGTGAACAATCTAATAAATATAACGTAAAAAGAAGTCATGCTTTTTCAGCTTTTACAGAAAATACAATGACAGATTTGGGTGTTGACAATGACAATTATTGTGGTTTTAATAGACAATCGTCGAAGTGGGTGATTGACAGTGGCGCTAGTGAGCACATGACTTTTGAACGTGATTTGTTTACGTCGTTCTGTCAAACGTCAGATCGTTTTGTCACAGTTGGCGATGGCCGCCGTTTGCCGGTTTTAGGAATTGGCGAAGTGCAGTTTAAAAACAATAAACTGTGTGAAGTGTTATTCGTACCGGACTTAAAAGCAAACCTGTTTTCGGTCTTGAGTGCCACTAAAAAAGGGTACAGAGTGGACCTTACAAAAGACGAATGTCATATTTATGAGGAAGATTTGTTGTGCGTATCTGGTTCAAGAGAGGAAAACTTTTATGTGATTAACTTTATAAGGTGCGAGGCTCAGTGCGCACTAACTCTAAGTGAATGGCATGAAAGGTTATGTCATCAGAATTTAGACTATGTGAAGTCGGCGCTCAGTAAACATAATGTGAACTTTACGGATGACAATAAGAGGTGTATACCGTGTTTAAAGGGGAAGGCTCATAGACTGTCTTTTCACGAGAGTGATAGTTGCGCGACGCAACCCCTGGAGCTGGTTCATGCAGACGTTTGCGGCCCGTTAGAAGTTGCATCTCTAGGAGGGGCTAAGTATTTTCTGCTCATAAAAGACGACTTCACGAAGTTTCGTACTGTTTATTTTTTGAACAGGAAGTCTGATGTAGTGGACAAAGTGAAAACGTTCATTAGTACTGCGGAAAGACAAACAAACTTTAAACTGAAGAAATTTCGCTCAGATAATGGGACCGAGTTTGTCAACAGGGAAATGGAAGAGTTGTTTAAAGGCAAGGGTATTACTCATCAAAGAACAGTACCATATACCCCAGAACAGAATGGCCGCGCTGAGAGGGATATGAGAACTTTAGTTGAAGCAGCTCGTACTATGCTGAATTCAACTGAGAATTTAAACAAAGAGTTGTGGGCGGAGGCTATTAACACAGCTGTATATGTGCTAAACAGAACCTGCAAAAGAAAAGATGGAGAGAGTCCATACAAGTTGTGGACTGGTACTGAATTTGATATTAATAAATTGGATAAAATATTTGGCATGAAGGTATGGATTCATATTCCAAAACAGAAAAGACAAAAGTTAGATTCAAAAGCAGAGGAAGGTGTTTTTGTTGGCTATGAGGACTCAAAAGGCTATAGAATCTATTTTCATAAGGGAAAAACGGTAGATGTCAAGAGAGATGTATACTTTATAAATGAGAGTTCTAAGAGTACCATACATACAGAAAATGACAGAGCAGAAGAGGTCATACTCTTAGATTTGCCTAATGAAGAGGTTGTTACAGAACTTGTTCCGGAACTGCCGGCTACTTTAGAAACAGAACAAGAAGAAGAAGAACTACAAGAAATGTCAAGCATCAGGGAAGAAGAACAACTGGATGAAGAGCCAAGCATCAGTGCAGAACAAGTTACAACTCGAAGCGGGAGAGTAATTAGAAAACCAAGATGGTTAGATGCTTGTGATACTGCTTTCTTATGTGTTATGAATGAGCCAGGCACATATGAGGAAGCCATACATGGGGAGAATAGCAAGGAGTGGCAAGAAGCTATGACCAAGGAAATTGATGTGCTAAAAGAGAACAATACTTGGACTGAAGTATCCATTCCACAGGGTAAGAAGATCATTGACACAAAGTGGGTGTATCGTGTCAAATATGACAGTAACGGAAACCCAAACCAATTTAAGGCTCGACTCGTGGCACGAGGTTTTCAACAGAATGATGACTATGAAATGTATGAGTTGTACGCTCCTGTAGCCAAAATTTCGACTTTTAGGCTCATGTTAGCTATAGCAAATAAGTTGAGATTACCTGTCCATCATATGGATGTAAAAAGTGCTTTCTTGTATGGAGACATTCAGGAGGAGGTGTATGTTAAATTGCCCTTAGGTCATAGTGAGAGAGATACGAAGGTAGGTAAATTAAATAAAAGTTTATATGGCCTTAGAAAGTCACCTAAATGTTGGAATGTAAAATTTGATTCTGTAGTTGGTGAGAAAGGTTTTATACGATCTCAAAATGATTCATGTTTGTATTCAAAATGTTCCTCAGAAGGCAAGCTTTACTTGTTGGTTTTTGTCGATGATATTTGTATTTTTGGTACAAACCAAAGTGAAGTTCAGGACTTAAAGCTTTATTTAAGTAGTAAATTTAGCATGAAGGATTTAGGGTTGATGACAAATTACTTAGGTATTGAAGTATCTCAAGATCTGACCAATGGGGTCACAAAACTAAGCCAGACTACTTATTTAACTAAAGTTGTTGAAAAGTTTAATATGTCACAGGCCAAACCCAGTTTAACTCCAATGGAGTATAAGTTTAGTTTGACTAAGTCTCAGGATTGTAATGTGACTTTAGAGAATAAATGCAGGCAGATAATTGGCTCAATTATGTATGCTGCATTATGTACCAGGCCAGATTTGTGCACCAGCATCTCTTATTTAAGCAGGTTTCAAAGTAGTGCTGATGAGGTTTTGTATAAGGCTTTGAAGCGTGTCCTGAGATACATAAATGCAACATTAAACTTAAAGTTGGTTTATACAGCTAATGAACATACTGAATTATGTGGATATGTTGACGCAGACTGGGGTGGGGATGTAAATGACCGTAAGTCAACAACAGGGTTTGTGTTTAAGCTTTTTGACTGTGTCATATTGTGGTCATCTAGGAAACAAGGCACTGTGAGTCTGTCTTCCACAGAAGCAGAACTGTTAGCTCTGAGTTCTTGTATAACTGAGGCATGTTGGCTTAATAATGTGTTGAAAGATTTTCAGTTGTTGTTGGGTCCTATAATAATTAATGTTGATAATCAAGCTGCTATTAGCATAGGCAACAACCCTGAAAATAATAAAAGGGTCAAGCATTTGGACATCAAATATAATTTTATTAAAGAGAAGATAGATGATGATGTTGTTAAGTTGAGGTATTTGAGTACAGATCAGCAGATAGCTGACTTATTCACAAAGTCTTTGTCAACTCAGAAATTTGTTTTGTTTAGGGAGCAGCTAGGGTTGTCTCTGTAATAATAATATTGTGTTTTTGTTTGAAGGGGCGGGTTCTAGTTTTTAAGTTTAGTTTTTTGTTTCTGTGTTGCTTTGTTGAGGTGTTAGCATCAAGTTAACGGAAGGTAGACTGATGCTAGTATATTTTTTTAGTTGTTACAATAGTTTTTGTAACATTGTGTAACTTTATTGAAGGGGCGTATTGTTGTAGTGCAATAAAGTTATTGTTTATGGTAGTCTATGGCAAGGTGTCATACTCTCTGTTTTGTTTCCCTTCCAAGTAAGATGGCTGCCTAGCTAAGTTGTATTTCTGTGTAATCTTCTAATAAAACGCATCAAACTGAGCAACAAACTGCTTTTATTGAAGTCCTAACAGAATTCCTACCAAAAACATCGTACCGTTACTAAAATAATTAATATCCCTTTAGTGACCGTTTTATTATTAAATTGATATAAATGGTTGCAAGACGAAATTGGTATTAATGATTTCATAGTGACGGTATAATGTTTTCGGTTTTGACTCCAATACCAATTTTATCGATCTTGACACTGATAGGAATTATACCTGTTGTTGTCTCGTCCTCGATGATGAACAATTTACAAGTGTAGTAGATTTCCTACGTACCTGAAGGCGTCACATTAGTTAAAATCTGGATTAAAATAAAAATAACATGATTTCTGAACGCTCCCAACTCTATTGCGCTATGTTCTAGTCTATACCTGTCATTCGTTTTTTATGTCATCTGACGGCGTCGCGACGCTCCCGAAAATAACTGTTTTAAAGTGGGAAAAAGTGGTAAAGAAGTGGTGAAAAACATGGGAAAACGAAAGACAAAGGATTTGGATCGAGAATTAAGAAGACTCAGAAGAAAAATTGATAAATTGGCTAACCAGAAAACTTCAAACGGTCAGTTGGCGGCAAACGGTTTTTTTTTCTTCTCTCATATTCTATGTTTTTATATGCAAAAACTTAGAAATCTCTTTTCTCAAATACATAAATAATAACGCATAATTAGTTGTTGCTATGCTGATACGAGTATCGAACAACTTTTGCATTATTTTGAAAAACCACGCCGCAACCGGTTTAAACCGGTTCACGTTCACCGTTAAGGTTTTTTCTTACATTTCAATTCGGTTGTTGCTATACTTTTGGAGTATCGGACAACTAAATCAATTGTTGCTATGCCTTAAGGGTATCGAACAATTACGCTAAGAGTACGCTGATCATGTGTGTTAGTTGTTGCTATACTGCAAGAGTATCGAACAACTTTATTGGAAATAAATACCTATTATTTTCTCTGCACAAAAACCAAGTATGGCGTGTTAATATGACAAACTATAATAGTGATTATTTTTATTTTATTCCAAACACAGAATTGACACATGGTAGATCACCAAGCATTCGTCTGGAGGAGACCAAATCTCCAGAGCCTACAACTCCAGAACATGCACCTCCAGAACCTGTACCTCCAGAACCTGTAGAACCAGAAGTAGTGATGGATGAACAGCCAGTCGAATTACCTGTAACACTAGATACAACACAAGAACCGGACATAGACAGTGATATTTTATCGGCTATGGGATTGATTGAAGAGGAACCTATAAATGGTCCTCCAGTTCATACAGAAATTGCTCAAAGATGGACACCCATACTAACAAAGGGACTTAAGAAAGAGGAAAAAACATTGCTTTTTAATCAATATAGCCCTTTTAGCAATGTACCGAATATGATACCACCAAAGTTAAACCCAGAGCTGGCTGCAGCTGTCACCGACCCTGTCAAAAAACGTGACAGTATAATTGAAAACAGACAGAAACAAGTAGCCACTGCACTGACCGCAATAGGTAGCGGGCTGCAATGTTTCTTAATGAAAGGAAACAAGGTGGATGGCATTAAAAATTTCAATGACGCTGCACGAATTATGTGCAACATATTTCATGAGGAGACAGGAAGCCGGAGGCTCCTTATTCAAAATGTGGTTAACAAGGAAATGAAGGGTTCCCTTCAAGATGAGCCAAATGAATTCCTTTTTGGTAGTACACTTACAGAACGGATAAAATTAACTAAAGCAGTACAAAAGTCTGCACAAGAATTGACCAGCAAAAGTACAACTATTAAACCTAACAATAATAATAATAAGGGAAACAACAACACAAACAACAAGTCTTTAAACTGGCGGGCCCCTCCTCAGCAGAACTTCAGGCAGAACCGGCAGAGCAGCAGCAACAACAAGCAAAGCAGTGGAGGGGTGACAAAGCGGATGACTCGACCGGACTTCAAAAAGAGTCGACCACAACATCAACACCGCAACCAACGGAAATAAACCACCAGGTGGGCAGGTTGCCTTTCTTTATTAAAAAATGGCAAGCCATTACTGACGATCTAGTCATCTTATCCTGGATTTCAGGATACACCATAAAATTTGACCATACCCCTTTTCAAGTAGAGATACCTATGAATAATAATTATTCTCATGCGGAGAAAATTCTCATTGAAAAGGAAATTAACACTTTACTTAGTATTAATGCTATTGAGATTTGTACACCAACAGAGGGTCAATTTTGTTCACAGGTCTTCTTAATAAAAAAGCCCAATGGGGAATACAGATTTATTCTTAACCTTAAAAAACTTAACAAGTTCATGTCTCCTGACCATTTTAAATTAGAAGATTACCGCACTGTATGCAAGTTAATTCAAAAAGAAAACTACTTAGCATCCATTGATTTAAAAAATGCTTATTACATGATTAACATAACTAATGATTCCAGGAAATATTTACGTTTTGTTTTCAATGACCAATTATATCAATTCAAAGTCCTACCTTTTGGTCTTTGTACAGCCCCATTCATATTCACAAAAATATTTAAACCCATTCTAGCTGTGCTTCGACAAAGGGGTTTAAAGGTTGTACAATATCTCGATGACACTTGTATCATTGCAGACTCGTATTCAGAGTGCTTGAGAGATGTAAAACACATTCTTAACCTTTTTGAAAACTTAGGTTTTCTTGTTAATTATACGAAGTGCAACCTTACACCTAATAAAAGGTGTAGATTTTTAGGTTTCATTTTTAATACAAAAGATATGACTATTTCAATTGATCAAGACAAAAGACTAAGATGTCTAGATCTGCTTTCAAAACTAAAACAAAAATTGACAATTAGATGTTTAGCTCAGGTCCTAGGGACATTAGTCTCAGTCTGCCCATCCATTAAATATGGTATGTTATATACAAAACACCTAGAAAGAATAAAATTTTTAGCACTTAGGGCTAATAACGAAAATTTTGAAACTATGATATCATTGCCTGATACATGTAATGAAGATATTAACTGGTGGCATACAAATCTCAAGTCAGCAGTCTGTCCTATACGCAAAAACAACTATGTTATAACGATAGAGAGTGATGCATCCCTCCAGGGCTGGGGTGCCAGATGCGGAGATAAAACAGCTGGTGGACCATGGACCCAAGAAGAAGCAAAACTCCATATCAACACATTGGAGCTACATGCAGCATTTTTAAGTTTAAAAAGTTTTGCCAAAAAACTATATGATTGTGAAATATTGTTGAGAATTGACAACACCACTGCCATCTCTTATATAAATCGTTTAGGTGGAATACAGTACCAACACTTACATGCAGTTGCTAAATCAATATGGCAGTGGTGTGAATCACATAGGATATGGATTTTTGCTTCTTACATTAACACGAAGGATAATGTTGTTGCAGATTTCATGTCACGGAAAAACATAGGACATACAGAATGGGAACTTGGTCATAAATATTTTAGTAAAATTGTTGCTAATTTTGGAACACCAGAGATAGATTTGTTCGCATCACGAACAAACTCAAAATGTGAAAAATATGTATCATGGCACCCTGATCCTGATGCTTACAGAGTGGACGCATTCACATTTTGCTGGTCCAATACATATTTTTATGCATTTCCCCCCTTCTCAATGATTTCAAAAACAATAGAAAAAATCATTGTAGATAAATGTATAGGTATTGTAATCGTACCAGACTGGCCAACACAACCATGGTATCCACTTTATCAAAAACTTTTAGTAAAAGAACCATTGTTATTGGGACCTAACAAAAGTTTACTTACATTGTGTAATTGCAGGACAGTTCATCCGCTTCATGGGAGCCTAACATTGATGGCAGGGCTGCTCTCCGGCGCAGTTTCCTAGCGGCAGGAATATGTGAAGATGCTGTGGACATTATGCTTTGCTCTGTGTCTAACAACACACTAAAGCAATACTCACCTTGCATTAGAGATTGGATTCAGTACTGTCATACTAATCATATCAATACTCTAAGAGCTAGTGTACCTCAAGTTATGAAATATCTAAGAAAGAAATTTAATGAAGGTATGTCTTATGGTAGCTTGAATTCTGCAAGGGCAGCACTCTCATTATTGCTAGGCTCTCACATTGGAAGCGACGGTAATATTAAAAGGCTATTTCGGGGATTTTTTAAGTTAAGACCTTGTCGCCCCAAGTATGATTACACTTGGGATGTATCTGTGGTATTAAACTATATAGAAAATAAATACCTAGATTCTACTAACTTAGAAATATGTTCAAAAAAGACTGTAACACTATTAGTCTTAGCTACAGGGCATAGAGCCCAAACAATTTGTGCCATTAATATAAATAAAGTTAAGATAGAGTCAAACATAATTTATATTCAAGTAGATAAACTACTGAAAACTTCTGGCCCTAATAGAATGCAACCATTCATTAGATTGCCATTCTTCAGGGACAGACCACATATTTGTCCAGCACGAGCTGTAGTTAATTATTTACGTATTACTGAGAATATTAGAGGAAATTCTCAGAGTTTATTTTTGTCCTATAAAAAGCCTCACAGGCCGATAACTGTCAGTTCAATCAGCCGCTGGATTAAGTCAGTGCTGCAGGAAAGCGGTATAGACATAACCACCTTCTCTGCACACAGCACCCGACACGCGTCTACATCCGCTGCTTTACGGAGAGGGGTCTCGATTGACGAGATCAGAAGAACGGCGGGTTGGACTGACAGCTCTAATTGTTTTGCAAAATTTTATAACTGTCCTGTACGAAGTCTAGGCTTCGCAGAGGCAATTATTTCTCAATAATTGTTGATTGATAGACCTTGTGAAGTTTTATAATGTCTTTATTTTTGTTGAATGAAACCTAATAAATATCTGATTATACAACGGTCTTTGAACATCTACACTTGTAAATTGTTCATCATCGAGGACGAGACAACAACAGGTATAATTGAACAATCAAACTAGCTTACCTGTAAGCGCCGTTCGATTGAGATTATCCCTGGTGTTGTCTCGTCCGAAGATGATGAGTCCCGCCCACCTCTTCTGCTGGAGGTGAACCACAACAGCCCCCAGGGGTTGTAACAATCAGATATTTTAGCTATTAACTAAATGACAGGTATAGACTAGAACATAGCGCAATAGAGTTGGGAGCGTTCAGAAATCATGTTATTTTTATTTTAATCCAGATTTTAACTAATGTGACGCCTTCAGGTACGTAGGAAATCTACTACACTTGTAAATTGTTCATCATCTTCGGACGAGACAACACCAGGGATAATCTCAATCGAACGGCGCTTACAGGTAAGCTAGTTTGATTGTTCAATTATAGTTAGGGAGTGTGTATATGGATATTTTCAGACCAGAGGTTGACATGTATTGTCTAGGCATTGCTTTTATCCGCTTGCTTGTTTGCCTTCCTATTTCATAAAAAAAATACTGAAGTACTTAAAAACTATAGCATATATTGTTGGCTTATAAACGATTCAGATTTGACCTCGTATCATGACGAATTCAGGCATTTTTGACAGTTTTAACTCAAATAATATTGTCAATCATAGTAGCAGTCTATTGCACTTGTAAATTTTATTAAAAAAGGGCTGTGGACAGCCCTGCTGTACGTTAAAAAAAGTGAAGCGTGGATTGATTAAACCGTTGCACTCCCGGTGAAATATTTAGGGCGTTGTTTAAAACTGCGGGTTTCGGCTTGATTAAAACTCGAAGTTGGCCTCGTGTTCTGTTGTATGATTGTACAGAAAGTTTGGAATGAGAGAATCGAGAAATCCGGCTCGAAGGACCAAAAATGTTAGGCTATGTACCGTTAGTGGAAGCTTTTTCACAGTATGTCGCCTTAAACGCATTATTGTTAACTTTTCTATTACTATGGTAATAATATACATTGCGTCTCTATCCACAACCGTTTCCGTTGTTGGCGACTGACTACCACACGGCCTCCTTCATCAATATTCTCAAGAAACTGTTAATACATTTGAATTTAGTTTTGTTTTCCGCTCCGCCTGGCAGTTGCAATGTCAGGCTCGCACAAGGCGGAGCAATAGTGTTATTTTGATGATTAAAAGCCTTAAAACTGTGTAAACTAGTGTTTCCATCATAGCGTAGCACCAAGCATACATTTTACAGTCCACTCGCTAACAATAGCAGGGGGGTTCCACTCCGCACTGTAGGTGCGTTCGCCGCATCACCTATGGCATAGGTTAATCGCAGTAGGTTGCCGGCTCACTCTGTGTCGCGCGTTGTGATAGTATTATAGTAAGCAGCCCAAACCTAGCGGTGCGCCAGGGCATTGCGGGTGGAAGGCGCCTTCCTTTTGCTGGCGAATGTTTATGAAGTAATACGAACTTTTTGTGCCTGATCATAAAGTTAGAATTCGTTTAATGGTGGTCGAAAAAAAGAAGTTTCTGTACGTTAGTACTATTATTTATTCTGTGACAATAGTGATAGAGAAGCTATAGCAAACTGGTTCGAGACAAAATCTTACACCTAAAGTTTGGATGGAATTGTGAAGCCTTAACTACGGACTTTTCTTCTCCCTTTCCTTAGGAGAAGAAGAGAAGACAAGAAAGACCAACTTCAGGCTACGTGGAAGATGGAAGTTCATGATCGGGACCTTTGAACTGGAGGCTAGATAGCAGGAAGTGTTCCCACGTTTGAACTAATGTCATACTAGCTTTTCGCACGCTGCTGTGCTTATTTTATTTTCACGTGAAATGAAATATTCCTTTTTTTAAAAAGTAAGCTGTTACCTGGTAAGTTTTCTTCTTATTCGATTGGCAGAAATAATAGCTGAATCGGTGCAGCCGTTCACAAGTTATAAGCGTTTAAAAATTATTTTTTTAGTTTAACGTACTTGGTAGGAGATACAATGTATGTATAGTAGACAAATAAGTTATAATTAATTTTAAGAGAAAGATTGTGTGTTATTTGTTTGTGTAGGTTATTTGAAATTAAAATTGCAACTGCGGTCTAGTTATTGTAATTTTATTCTTTCCCATTCACGGGACAATAGTGCCCCGGACCTTTGGGAGGCGTGCGCGGAGCCGAAGCCAACACGTAGAGGCCCTTTAGACAATTTAATGCAATGTGATGGGTACACCGGGCGGATGCTGTCCCTGCCCGCATCATAGGGACACGAGCAGAGGCAGCCTCTGCCAGGCGTAAAGACTATTGTGGAAAGATGGAACCTAAACCGTACAAGTATTATGAGTTTCAACAGAACTTTACTATAATTTTTAACTGAAAGTAATTTTTGTTTCAGATTGATCATCAAAATGAGGAATGTCTGGATAATAACGCTTGCTGTGATTTTCTTCAATGCAAGTGAGTACTAAATTGTTTTAAACTTTCGCGATTTTCATATATTTACAACGTTATAGGGACTTTAACGCGATTAAAGTATAACTATAGTGATATGCCGGCGGAAAATAAACAGGACAAAGCGGGTAGTTCGTAAAACTCGCGCGACTAAACAGAAGTAATACCCTCCACTTCAGTCTACTCGTGACCACGGCCATTGAAACATGGCCGAAACGTCGAGGTAAATCAACAATATACTTTATCGCGTTAAAGTCCCGATAACGTTATAAATATAAGTAAGTACTGTTTTTTAATAATTTCGTTATAAAATAAACACCAGTTGCAAATTATCATAAGAGGATAGTTTTTAGCGTTGCAGTATTCGGGAGAATGGCTGCGATTCTTAAAAGAGAGGGGGTTAAGTTATTTAACAAAAATAGTATTTACTGATTCACTACATTCAAAACTTTAATTAAGTATCTTTAAGACGCCAATTTGATAGTCTTTTTATGAACAATTGACTGTGAATTTAAAGTGATTTGAAGTCTTGAACACATTTAACTTTTTTGTGCAAATCGGCTTTATTTGATAAATTTTGCCTTAAAGGATGATCTAAAGATACAATTTGTTTGTAGTTACTATTAAAATCATAAAATTAATGCAATCATTTTAAGGTAGACGCTGGAACCGTACAAAATTATACAATCAAACATGTCCGCTAATTAAAACATAGCAGCTAACACGATATTTTACAACCAACCAAACTGGAAAATACTAATCGAACATAAAATGGCTGAACATTAATTATTCAGTGCAGTAATATAATTATAAATTATGTATAATTCTCTGTTTAGATTCATAACGAAATTCTACTGTTATTTGTTGAACATCAAAATTATATCAACAAGGGCTTATCGAATTCGAATTTACTCGTAACAGTTGTGTATTTAACAGTTGAACGTTTCCTCAAATATTATGAGCAATAACGTTGATTGTGGCCGTATTTAAACTTTTGGAATGATTGCTTTGCATTTATTTAATGTATGTTATAATTATTATAATACTAACCGTGCCACTAGATCCTGAATTACACAGCAAATTATTGAAATAAAACAATTTAAACGGTTCTTTATATCGCGCGTATTGTAACGAACCTAATTCCCGACGTTTAATTTTTTTTTGTTTTGTTTTATCTCAATGTCTACAAGTCGCGAAAATATAAGAAAATACTATAGCAAATTATTTTTAGATAGTAAGACAAAGTCACTATCCTTTCCTATCTTTTGACATATCTACAGCCGATTAATTCTAATAAACCACGCAACGGATTTTGATACGGTTTCAACTGTCATTTAGAGATTTTTTTATGGAAGGTTTTTATGTACATTAATATCCTAATCTCTTCACTGTGTCCGAACGAGATGGTCGGACACAGTGAAGAGGGCGGTAGGCAGCGGCATGCATGGTGCGATCCACACATCTTACGATCGCAGTCTGTGGAAGGAAACCATATGTGGTCGCGATCCTCAGCGGTGTCCTGCTCTCCACGCTGGAACACAACAGTGCAAGCACTGCTGTTTAACGGCTGGATTAGAGAGCAAGATGCTGGAGCGATCTGGACAGACCTTGCACAAGGTCTTGTCAACCGCAAAAACACAGAAAATAGAACAAAGCGTTGTTTAAAACGCATTGCTTTGCAGCATGCATGACATTATTTCTGCTCTAAAATTTGACAATCACGTCAAAAATGGGAACCTGTATTTCCCCAACGAAACCCAGTTCTCATTACTACCTTCAAAAGGAACTGCCCATTGTGTTTGGTAGTTTTAAGTTTGGAGTGAATGAATGAATGAACGAGCGAGCGTAAATGAATGGAGGTGACCGAGCGTGTAGGCGATTGTTCAACACCGTGCACACACAAGAGTGGGGAAAAATGAAG
This sequence comes from Ditula angustiorana, assembly GCA_963691745.1. Classification (NCBI taxonomy): domain Eukaryota; kingdom Metazoa; phylum Arthropoda; class Insecta; order Lepidoptera; family Tortricidae; genus Ditula; species Ditula angustiorana. Next base: position 8,076,357 of record OY829495.1, read on the forward strand.
CTTTGTGAAATGAACAAAGTTGCACGCGCAATAACTTAGTTGGGTTGTTGCTTTTAAGGTGTTGCATAGGCAGGTTGTATGCGTCATTGTGGAAAGTTGTTTGGTGAATTTGGAACAATCGCATTTGAAGTATTAGCCAATGTTGAATATTTTCGCCCTGAAAGCTAAAACATCTAATTTTTGGAGCCAGAGATAGTCAATGCAATTCATGATAATTTAAAACATCTTGGCCAGGATGTATTTTTTATTTTGAACGACCGAAAAATGAATGTCTCCGTGTGAGATTTATTTATTTAATGTCATGGTGTTTTTTTAATAATGTACACTTTGAATTTTAATGTGAAACGGTTCTACAGTTCCTATGAATTAAATTTATGTGACCGAACATCCGTTAAATGTATGTATAGGTACGTGAATAATACCACGAAAACAAACCAATTATGAATGTCTACCCATGATTATCAATTAACCTTTTAACCGAATTTGTCAGGGTTCTAAGACGCAAAATATCCAGTTCATTTTACCGCAGTCTTATGATAAAAATATATTTAAACCTTTGTGTATGAAGGGAGAGTGGATGGTAAAATGGATAGGAGAAGACCTTAGCGAACGTACTCCGACCAAATCGGAGACATTTTGGAGAAAGACTAGGTCGGAGTACACTAAACCAAGGAGAATGCACGAAAAATTTTGCAAATGAAATAACATTCTTCATGCATGCTCTTCGGTTTGGGGCACTCATGACCTCGCCTTTCTCTAGAATGTCTCCGATTTGATCGGAGTACGTTCGCCGAGGTCTTTCCCTTCCCATTTTTCCATATTCCGGTTTTTTATTAGGTTAATTTTCTTTATAAGCTGTAACACCTTATGGACGTTACTACTCGGAGTATTGTAAATTAGAAAACCGTTTTTTTATATATTACAACACTGAATGGCTGAGAGTGTATCGAGATTTAAGGGGTTAATTATCGAGGCAGTAACTATGAATAATGGATAATACGCTATTATTTATTATATAAAGCTGTAGGTATTCATTTGGTATTCAATTAAAATTTTGTAAAGCAAGACAGTTCTGGTTTTGACAGTTAATTTCAGATAGGATATTCAATGGTTGGAATTTCGTTGTTCAACTAACTTTTCATATATATAAGACTTGTAAGTATTTATAGTAAGACTCAATAATATAAACTAACTTTGTTATCGACTCTGTTTGCGATGAATACTATTGCTATTTTGCATAAAAACATATTAATTTCAAATGGGTTTCCACGCGCTCCTTAAAAAAAGGCTCTTAACAGACAGATAATTAAAAAACCTCCAAAGATCTTCATACATACTGCGATCGTTACTAAATTATGGGTTCCGTGAGAGTTTGTTTTGGATGAATTGGAGTTCTTCTTAAAGAACTGGCCGCTGAAAGCAACGGACCTAGAACAGTGGAAGCGTTGGGGGGAAGGGAGCCCTTTGCTCAGCAGTGGTAAAGGATAGGCTCATCTTTATCTTTACATAGTATAAAGCAAATACGCTGTTTTTTTCTGTCTGTCTGAATATTTATAGTGTATCTTCGGCCGCCTCCTCCTAAGCCACCCAACGGATTTTGATGTGGTTTTCACTGTCATTTAGATATTTTTATAAAGAAGGTTTTTATATAGGTACAGTCAAGGAAATTGAAACACGTACCACCATAGAACCTAGTCGAAGAGACATACGCATGACATTTGTATGACATAGCCTGGCGTTTAACGAGTCGCGTCATTTTGCGTTCAATTGTACCCATGCGAAGCCGGGATGGGTCGCTAGTAATAATAATAATAAAAACCACAGCCACATGATTAAAAAAGTAGATTGAAAATTATCATAACACTGACGGAAGCAAACACCATTTATCATTTTCAATTCTAATTTCATTCGAACCGTGCAAATAAACTTCAAAACAAATCAATTTAGCGATTTAATTAAATGCAAACAAAATCCGTAGACAATCAGGGATCGATGTAAACCCAATGAACGAATGGTCGTAAAAGAACGAATGGAATGAATGAGTAATTTGCAATCAATGAGGACCGGCTCCTTGGGAGCATTGTCAGAGTGACTCGACTATGAAATGAGATCTTAGGGAACGGAATAGGAGCAGGATGTCGTTAATTTTATTTGCAGATGAAGGGATTGAGTTTTTGTATACTTTTTTTATACAACATAGGAAGGCAAACGAGCAAGTGGGTCACCTGATGGTAAGAGATCACCACCGCCCATAGACACCCGCAACACCAAGGAGACTGCAGATGCGTTGCCAACCCAGAGGGCTAAGATAGAATACCTCATGTGCCAGTAATTACATCGGCTGTCTCGCTCTCCACGCCGAAACAAAACAGTGCAAGCAATAGGCTGCTGCTTAGCGGCAGGATTAGCGAGCACGATGGTATAGCGATCCAGACGAACCTTGATCAAGGTCCCCCGCAATTTATTCAAAATTTAAATTTTGTCAATAAGCCTTACTAACACTTGACTGTACAGTCAAGGAACTTAATTCCCTACCCATTTCGTTGAAATGTTGTCTGACATTCGCAATGCATTAAGGTCGATATGTCAAACTAACGTCTTGCTCTATAGCTCTTATGGTGACAGTTTGCAATATGCTATTGAACCTTAGGTGGGTTGGAAATTTAATTCCTTGACTGTACGTTATGATTTTAGCCATAAATAAACTCGGATCTCATCATGTAATGTTTGAACACGGCATACTAAATAACACAGTTAATTTGGCAAGTAGGACGTTAGCGAGTGTATTCTCTACATGTATGTAATTAGTGAGTTGCCGAACTTCATTAGCTCGTGTTTGTTCTGACGGTTTCCGAGATCCTCGTACTTCGGTGCTTTGCAACGTGGATTTTTATATTAGAAAGTCACTTTTTCAACTGATAAGTCGTTTATTTTATTTGTTTTATTTTACATTTTATTAAATTTTAGCTTATTTTGACATTTTCACCTTTTGTTAATTTAAATTTATATTTTTAATGACATTTTCTAGTCAGTTTTGTTTGATCTTTTTGACGATCCTATTGTGAATTTGTTATCTTTAATAAGTAATAAATTAATATATATATCTATTCTCAGGCCATAAAGTTTCACTGGATAAATAATTTACAGTCCAGCATACATAAGACGACAAACAAGCTAGTTGGTCACCTTATAGTAAGCTATCACCACCGCCCATAGACACCCGCAACCCTAGAGTGCTAAGATGGAATACCTCTTGTGCCAGTAATTTCGCCGGCTGTCTTGCTCTCCACGCCGGAACACAACTGAACAGTGCAAGCACTGCTGCTTATCGGGCGGATTAGCCAGCAAGATGGTGGCAGCAATCCAAAAGGGTCTTGAACAAAGTCGTATCACCAATATTAAATTCAAATCATTTAAAATTAAATTAAATAATAAATCATTAAAAAAAAAAAAGTCAGTGCGTCTTGTTCTAACTTGCCCACTGCGAGAGACACTGAGTTACGTAGCGAGTTCACGTGTGTCGAGATGGTTCGGGCTAGTTGTATAGGTGACTTCCTTGCACAGTTGCGTACCTCTTTCATCTTCTTCTTTATCTTCTTTAGTCTTCTTCTCTTCTTCTTTACATAGTATAAAACAGTTCCTGTCTGTCCTTGTATCTTCGGCCACTTACTCTTTTTAAACTAAGCAACGGATTTTGAAACTGTTTTCATTGTTATGTGTTACTTTTCACAGAAAGTTGTTATAAATAAATAAATAAAATAAATAGAAAGACGTTTATTGCCACAACTTACATATCAGCAGGTAGTTGGAAAGACAAATAATGATAATTAAAATAAAAGAAAGTGAGAAAGAAACAATACAGCTGTTTGGCAATGGGTCCCAATCTCAGCATGTGCGAGGTGGAAGTATGTACAGTCAGCAACGAATGTCGCCGAACACAATAACGTTACAAAAGTCACTAAACAGGTCATTTGTCCATAAGTCGTTGAACTGCGTTAAGAACAAAATTACATTTACACCATGAAATACCAAAAGTCGCTAAACAGCTTTATTCCAAAAATTACAGGACAGCATGATTCCAAAAAATTGCTGAACAGCCTAATTACAAAAGTCGCTGAATAGCGTAATTTCAAAAATTACGGGACAGCATAATTCCAAAACTTGCTGAACAGCTTAGTTACAAAAGTCGCTGAACACTACCATTGTTTAAATATTTGGAATAGTCGCTGATAGTATATGTATAATTACACACACACAAAGAAAAATTAGGGTAATGGCAGGACTCGAACCTGAAACCTAAGCATTCCGTGCCTTGCGTTTGCCAGTTTCGCCACATTATCGCTGCCCTTACCCTGAGAATTTTTCAATGTGCTTCGTCTTTACGGTCATTACATTATTGATATTTGTTTGGGAAAACTACCCTCGGTGTCATTTATGAGAAACTTAATCAAGTTATCTCATTCAACTTGCACAGCTAGCACGACAAGGCGCGACTCGCGCTTTTACCTCATTCCGACATACTGCTGTCGATTGACAGACATGTGCGACATACTCTCGAAATAGGTAGCACGGCTGTACTTTTTGCGACTAATATGTCGCTACTTGACGTCAATATGCGAGATATATCTCTTCTAGACTTTGAGCGCGCAACTCGATATTGGAAGTTTAGATTTACATATTTTTGATAATAATATTTAACTTTTTTTCGCCACATTACTACTACCATAACCTGCAAATTTTTCAATGTGCTTTGTCTTTAAGGTCATTACATTATTGATTTTAAAGGTATTAAGGTAAACTGAGCTTTATTTTAAATGACATAAGATTTAATTTAATTTTATCTTGGGTTAATGAATATGTTACTTACTGTGTGTGACATTGACGATACGCAATAAGATTCAATTTAGCTTGTCTAATTTTTTTTTTCACCGAGATATGCTCATATCTTCGAATTTTGAATTTTGACAATCACTGAGAAGAGTACTCACTTGTCAGTGAGCGTTTCATCTCTTTCATTTCGAATGTAACCTTAAACTATTTAATAAATCGGACATGTTTAGCAACTATTGATAATTTAGAAATCAGCTAATTCTGCAGTCATGTTCAGCGACTATTGATATTGTACATATCAGCTAATTATGTAGTCAGACATGTTCAGCGACTATTGAAAAATCGATGTTTATTGACTTTTGTTATTCTCAAATGTCCACCGACATTTGTACATTAGCCTGTTCAGTAACATATGGAACTTTATAGTGTGCAGGTGTTTTGGAAATTAGGATGTGTTCATGGACTTTCGTTGCTGACTGTACCCCGCGCTGATTTTCAGATTGACCCCTTTTACAGTGGTTAGTCGTAACTCCTGACACACAGAGTAGGTAAAGAGAACAATAGAGATAATTAAAAAAATACAACCTTAAAAACTATAAAACAATTAAATAAAGAAAATGCCAATCATGTACTCTTCAGTCAGTCAGTCCAAGTGCGCAATGCTAAGATATAATAGATGGCCTAGCTCAAGATCTCTGTGTGTGTGTGTGTGTGTGTGTGTGTGTGTGTGTGTTATATACTTATTGTAGACGACGCGCTCACATGGACCTATCCTTTCTCTATTTGTTCTTATTTTTAATTATATTTTTGCGGGTGTAATTTTCATAAACGGTCTTAGAGGTCGAATGCCCTGACCCCGCCAGTCTGTACACATCTCGCGGCAAGACCGCATGTCGCTTAGATATCTATCTTTATAAGAAAGTACTAATAAGAGAGTTTTATATGTGTTTTCTGTGCATTAATCATACCAATAAACGGTACACTCGTGTTACCGATTTGTATTATTGTTAAGAGCGAACCCCAGTAGCCTACACTTATTGTTTTTATATATACCTATATACTTTAATTCTTATCGTACCCGTGTGGTGTGTGGTAAAGGAATACAAATGTATGCCTAAATATGAGCAGTTTTCATGCAAATGCTCATAAATAAATCCGGATGTAACATGTTTAGAGCACGTTTCTCGCGCGTTACGCTCAAGAGTGCTCATGGTTCGCGTCACCGCGACGATTAACATTCCACTTAGTTACGATGTTTTTAGAGGGGATTAGGACCGTGTGGGGAGTTTAAACCTTATCGGCTTGGGCAGAAGGCGCAATTTTGTTTGTATAATGGCAAAGTAAGCATAATTTAGTAAAGCCAGGAGTGTTTATCTTCAGTATTGGGACAGTCACGTTTGCATGGCGAGAGAAATGCTGCGGTAACTTCTTTTGCACAAACTCGGAGGTAAACCAGCATTGGCTTGCCCGATGGTAAGTAATTACCGCGACCTACATACGCTTGTGTGTAGATAGTACGTCGATCAGGGAAATCGTATTTATAACGTTATCGGGACTTAAACGAGATAAAAATATATTGATAATTTACTCGTGACTACGACCGTTGAAACATGGCCGAAACGTCGAGGCAAATTATCAATATATTTTTACCGTGTTTAAGTCCCGATAACGTTATAAATATGTGTGAAAATCAGGGAAATCGTGTCTCGAAAATTTGTGTTTGATTTTTTCTTAAGTATACCTCTAAAGTAATGATTTTCGGATTTTTCCTTGACTTGAGCTGTGAGAGCTTCTAGGCCAACGGGAAGTACTCTTAAGCTTTGAGTTATTTGCGTTTGATAGACAGACGAAAAACCTAGTGATCCTATAATAGAAGCAGTACCCTATGGAACCCTAAAAAGATGACACCATATTCAGTATTTATGTCCTTTTAAACGTGACTCAACGAATATCGTTCTCGCATCACTCAAGCATATTTCCTCTAAAGATATATTACACCTCGCATAGTGAGACGCGTCTTAAGACTAACCGCACCCCGTAAGCGCTCATTAAGGGACCATTACCCCCTACCATTACCCCCCTCCACCATTACGAGGGGGGCAAGTTTCAGGATATACGGGATGCATCCCTTACTTTTATCGTTCGTAATATGTTTTGTAAGGAAAAGTGTAAGAAGAGTTGTTTGGGGTTTTGTTCAGTTGGAACAATTTAGTATTAAAGTTAGGGATGATGCTGTTAGATGCTTAAAAATGAAACTAAAATTACAGATGCAATGATAACACAGAACAATGACCAATACATCGGACGTGACTTGAACCCGCAACCTAAGATTTCTGTTTCGACAAATTTTTTGGCTATCGATACGTCATCGTTGTATTTTTTTTAAATAACTTTTTTTTATTTAGGTACTCTAGAATATAATTATTAGAAAACAAGTGAAATATGAATAACTTAACCTAATAAAAAATACAAAAACTTAATTATATGTACAAATATCTCCCAAGTCTGTCCCCTGTGGTAAAGTGCTCATAAGGCTGGCTGCATTTCCACGTTGGATCGCAACGCCGCCAATGCTTTGGCCAAGAAAGGTCATGTGAGATTTTATTTTATTTTTTATTTTATTTATTCACAACCACAATATAGGCTCACAGTTCAAGGCACCAAGGCAAATATACTGTTAAAACACATACAGGAAATATATAATAATAACAATAAAAAATCAATACAGTATTTTTATTTTAAACTTAACTATAATGCGTGTGCGTACAATAAGAGAAAAAAAAAATCCATTGTCATCGAAAACACAATAATGATGGAAATCAACTTTCAAAATTTATCCCAAAAATAAAAGGAAACGAACGCTAATTTAATTTTTAATAAAAGGTTTAATACAAATAATATTAAAGTTTATAAACTAGGTTGACCACCAGTACCTCATTAAAAAATAATAGTCCCTTTCCACATTTTCAATAGATTAAAAGGCGAAACTGCTATCTTTTTCCGGACAACATCCAAAGTCCAAACTAGAGTGGTCGGGCAGTTCGTTAGCGCTTTTGTCGGCCAGATTTCAGCCGTTTTCAGCCATTTTCAGCCTTTTCATGAACTCGGGTTTCAGCGTAAATTGCTCCATTCATGTTATGACCTATACTACACCGAACGTGCTGCATTGTTGATACCGTGGGATCTAAATTATAAAAGGAATACCTTAGACGTGAACAAAATTCAAACATATTTGTTACGAGAATTTGGGGTTTTATGTACATAATATTATGTATGACAGAAAGAAAGAAAATATTTATTTATAACATTATCGGGACTTTAGCGCGATAAAAATATATTGTTGATTTACCTCGACGTTTCGGCCATGTTTCAATGGCCGTGGTCACGAGTAGACTCAACGTCGAGGTAAATCAACAATATATTTTTATCGCGCTAAAGTCCCGATAATGTTATGAATATGTGTGAAAGTCGCGAAAGTTTAAAACAATTTAAGAAAATATTTGTTCAGCAAAACAGCTAAAAAAGACTAAAGGTAAAATATTACATTATTAATGCTGAAAGGGACCCCACTCAGCATAAGCTGCTGCAGCAGAGCTGATTTTCAGTTTATTTTATTTTAAGTTGGTGTGTTTCTAGTGTTAAGTTATATATCACTGTTTAATTATTGAAGTTGTATATTGGTAAATATTTTTTTTTTTGCATCAAATATATTTTCAATCTTACAATAATTGTTTGAAAATACCGCAAAACGTAATAAATTTTTCCAGAGATTGATTTACAGTCTGTGGAAAAAAACAAATTAAAATTTCAATGTCCATCATTTTGTTGCTTGTAGCTACGGCGTAGCACGTGTAGCTCGTAGCACCTCTACGCGCTGCTACGAAGATTAACGAAGTCCGTAGAGAGCATAGTCTGGAGTGAAATATTGCATCCTTTATAACACTGTACAGTAACGGAGAAGACTTAAAGTGGTATATTCTAGCAGGGTAACTGATATTCTCGTCATCCCTGCAATGATTGGCACTTTCAATCATATTTCAATGCAATAGTTGTGAATAATTATTTAAAACAAGATGACAATCTGAGGTATGTCAAGTAGCGTTGCTGAACTATCGATAGTTTGAATATCGATAGTTGACCTCGGAAAATAGTCACAATATCGATAGGCCTATCGATAGTTTCGATACTATCTAACTATTTTAACCAATACTATCTATAGTATTAGTGCCTATCGATAGTATTGGTTAAAAACTATCAATACTATCGATAGTATTGATACTATCCGTAGGCCTATCGATATTGTGACTATTTTTTGAGGTCACGATACTATCAACAATGCTATCGATAGGTCGATATATTGCCGCAAGGCTAATTTTTATTGCTTATAGAAGGATACTTACCCAGGTGATAAAAAAAGATGTAAAGTACCAGTGTTTGTCACGCATAGGGCATTGTTTTTACCAATAGTTGACATTATTGCCTCTCTTTTTTTCTCATAATATGTTACTATTCCATTCGATGACTGGATAGCCAAGTAGTTAGTAACCCTGACTTTGAAGCTATAGGTTCCGGGTTCGATTCCCTGGACAGGCGAATGTTTGTATGATGAATATTAAAGTTTATACCCTAGTCTTTGATGTTATATGTATTTAAGTATGTATATCCGTTGTCTAGTACTCATAGTACAAGCTTTGCTTAGTTTGGTACTAAGTCAATAGATGTGAATTGTCCCAATACATTTTTTTTTAATTGTTAAGTCACTGTTTATAACTGGATGGGGGTCACTCGATGGGGTCAAAAAGTTCTCGAATAGCGGCCGCGTATTGGCAAGCGCAGCGTAGGACGACCAGCCACAAGATGGTTCGATGACCTCATACAGGCAGGAAGGCGTTGGTTGCATGCCGCTTCCAACCGGGCACTTTGGAAATCCATGGAGGATGCCTATGTTCAGCAGTGAGATGGCTGAGAAGATGATGATGACGATGATTTAATAACTGGGACCTTATTCTTTTTGTGTTTTTTTCTTTCTACCACCGACCTCTCTAAATAACTTGATTACGCTGTTTAACTCACGTACGTGAATACAGCTATATACTTAGTTAAGTTTATATATAAACGTCATCATTAGGGAGCTATTGTTGCTTAGGCCTATACTGAGATATAAAGGGAAGTATTTTAGTTGATACAGTAAGTATTATAAATATCTACACACTAAAGTACAGTTATCAGAAGATCACTTATATTTATAGTTAAAAATTTAGGTAGTATAATTAATGTATTTTTTTATACATTCAAATTCAATTTAAAATGCTATGTACCCAACCCAATGACAACACAAAGAAAAATTAGAGTAAAGGCAGGACTCGAACCTGCAAAAATCAATAATGTAATGGCCGTAAAGACGAAACACATTGAAAAATTCGCAGGCTATGGTAGCGGTAATGTGGCGAAACTGACAAACGCAAGGCACGGCTGCTGATGTTGCAGGTTCGAGTCCTGCCATTACCCTAATTTTTCTTTGTGTTGTCATTCATGATATAGCATTTTAGTATAATTATCTACGAAATAAATAAATGTAATTACTGGATGTAAAATTTAATAAAAATAAAAATAATTATATAAATTTAAACTGCAAAGACGCACTTATTACGGAAGAACACTGACACGTCGCACGCTTAGAATTAAAGTGACCCATTTCTGAATAATACACGTCCCAAAATATCACCTTAATTAAAAGACATAAGGTTTAATTTTGGGTAATATCATATTCAGAATTGAGTCGCTTTAATTCTAAGGGTGCGACGTCTGCCTTCACACTAGTTAAGACTAAGACTGAGAGATCAAAAGTAATGTCAAAATCAGAAAGAATTTGAAATTATGAATAAGGAATTTGGAACTATAATATGTTTCATAATAAAAAGAAAATGGTTAAGGAAGGTCGATTTGCAAAAAAGGTTTGCTGCCTCGGCACAAATTTACCCCTTTTAAACTCTGCTAGCAACATAAGAAGCTTTCTTATCAGTTTCATCTACTATCAATCTCAAAAGCTGCGAAGCTCTATTGTTAGGTCATAACAAAAGATATTATCCAGCAAACACCTGCGTCAGCGTGTTATACTGCCAGTTGTTTTTAAATTGAATGAAAAATAAGCAAGTGTGTCACGAGTTGGTAAGTGATTACCATCGCCCATAGACACACCAAGGAAACTGCAGATGCGTTGCCGACTTAGAGAGCTAAGATGGAATTCCTCTTCTGCCAGTAATTGGGTAGACAACTCCTAAAACCATAATATGGCGTGAAAGTGTTAAATCGTTGTAGATTGTCACTTTTAAATAATAAAATCATTTTTTTTTAATACGGATATTATGGGGCTATAGGGATTTAAAAGTATAAAACTTAAAGGAAAAATAAACTTAATTATATACTTATTGGAAGCCTGATAAAAGTACAATAGTTTTTGCTATTATTATTATTATTATAAGCTCACGCCTGTTTCCCTTTGGGGTAGGCAGAGACCACAAAACTCCATTTGCTCCGGTCCTGGCATACTTTCCTCGCTTCCTCCACACACATTCCTCTCTTCATACATGCTCGACGGTTGCGGGTACTTCTAATTCTGCCCTCTTAATTTTTACTATGGGAGGGTAATCATCTAAACGCACATATTATTCTAATAAACGTGATTTAGTTGTACATTCCATACTTTTACTAGCAAAATGACAAGCGTGACCATAACGTGACGTCATATTTAGGTCGTTTATTTTATTTGGCGCTTTTTCGCGAGGCTGGCGTTGCGTCGTTTTCAATTCGTGTTTCAACATATGGTGATCGTAGACAAAAACTAGAAGCACAGTTTTTCTTCTTTTGACGAGGTCTTTCAATTTTGATAACAATAAAATTTACCTGACCTGGTAAATTGGCCAGGATTGGTGATGACCTGGTGATCGTTGCGGGAACCCGCTGGATGCAAGCAGCAACAGACCGGTCGTTGTGGCGATCCTTGGGAGAGGCCTATGTCCAGCAGTGGACGTCTTTCAGCTGAAATGATGATGATGATGATGATGAACAATAAAATTTTAATCGTCATACCTATTTCACCAGCTGTCCTTGTCTCCACAAGTATTACAATAGTTTTTGTAATGTATATGAGAGGAACGACAGATTTGATACTGGTAAAACAACGGTACGCTGGTATGGTTACCAGATTGTTTCAAGCACTGAGTCCAATATCCCAAATTTAATAATGTACGCTCGGTAAGCATTACTGCAGTGTCTCGACGTAGAATACTCATCGTAGCCAACATAAATTACTCCTTCGGATATTGCGAGAATATTCGATTATTCGGTTCGAAATTGACTACGAAACTGAATAAATATATTCAAGCTAAATCCGTACTTACTGAGCTCGCTTGAATAATATCATCTATAGTCGACCACTGGAATGGAACTCGGTATCTCACGACCACGAGTCAACCCCCCTGGCCACTAAATCACCAAAATTTTTTAATGTTACCTTTTTTTTATGAAATAGGAAGGCAAACAAGGAAGTGGGTCACCTGATGGTAAGTGATCGCCACCGCCTATAGACATCCGCAACACCAAGGAGATTGCAGATGCGTTGCCAACCCAGAGGGCTAAGATGGAATACCTCTTGTGCCAGTAATTACGCTGGTTGTCTTGCTCTCCACGCCGGAACACAACAGTGCAAACACTGCTGCTTAGCGGCAGGATTAGCGAGCAAGATGGTGGTAGCGATCCGGACGGACCTTACTGCCTAAAACCGGTCAAGCGCGAGTCAGACTCGCGCACGAACGGTTCCGTACCATTCCGTATCTATAAAAATGGTTGTATGGGAGCCAACTTAAATATATTTAATTCAGTTTTTAGTTTTTGTTGTTATAGCGGCAACAGGCTAACTATCACGGTTCATGAGATACAGCCTGGTGACAGACGGACGGACAGCGATGGAGTCTTAGTAATAGGGTCCTGTTTTAACACAATTGGGTACGGAACCCTAAAAATAAACATGCTAAGGAGCCTTTAAGAACCTTGTTGTTGTTGTGTTGTCCTTTGTACATATAACGCTCGAAATTGACTGTACAGCTAGCATTAGAAGAGTTAATTAGCAACGTTAAAAAAATACTGCCTCCAAAAAATGGAGCGTTTAGCAAAAAGTGAAGGATAAAATTTTTGTAATCATTTTTTTTTTCATTTTTCGATTTTCTTTTTGTTTTTTTTTATACCAAAGAAAAAAAGTCAATAACACATTGAAAAATTCGCAGGGTATAGCAGCGGTAATGTGGCGAAACTGGCAAACGCAAGGCACGGAATGCTAATGTTGCAGGTTCGAGTCCTGCCATCACCCTATTTTTTCTCTTTGTTGTTATTCATTATACGTATAGCATTTTAAATTTAATTTAAAAGGATAAAACTTAAAACCAATTTAAATAAATACTGACAGTACAGTCGCCAGCAAAATCAGCTGAACACTCGAAGAAACATAAAGTAAAGAGAGAGAGAGAGTATTCATAAAGTTTACGTACTTTTCAGAGGTTTATTGTTCAGACTTCTCATTCCTGCTTCATCATCAAACATTAAGTATTTATTTATTTTATTTATTTAAGCTTTATTGCACAGTTTACAAAACAAATACAATTGGCAGACTTAATGCCAGTAGGCATTCTCTACCAGTCAACCACACTATAAATAAGAAAGTAACAAACATGGGTGCACAAAAAGAAAAGTAAAAAGTATTGATCACCATCTACCTATTAAGAACACCCAATGAACCCAAACACGATACATATGCTGTAAGTTTTTGAGGAGTTGGGCACTCCACAGACTTAAGTGGTTACTACGGCAAGGTTCTCAGGTGTTAAGCTGATTCTGAGCCTGACTGTACCCTACTACAATTTTTGCTTAGTTTGTGACTAGGACAATTGAAATGAAAATGAAAAATTTTTTTTGCAAGTAGGCTATATAGGCTCTTTTACATGTCTGAATCTACTAGCGCTTCGGAAAATGGAAGATACTACTGAGAAGAAACGCCGCAAGAAACTCAGCAGTTTATTTTTTTTCTTCTCTTTTCAAACCAGGGGATCAATTTTTGAATCTCACTGATGATATCGAAATCACCGGTGATCTTTTTGTTACCGGTGATTTCGATATCACCGTTTACCAAAAGTCCTATTTTTGAAAGTCATACTCTGTCTACCAACTTATAAATATTTCATAGCCTCGGCCATGTTCTGTCATAGATATTTGTACACTTACGTTTCATTTTACGCACGTAAAATAGTGCCGCCCTTAATACCGGTTTTTGTTTTACATACTAAAAGTGCAATATACATAATTTTCACAATAGTACATGACATACACAGGTTACATGAAAAAAAAGATAACAATAAATAGCTTCAAGATATTTATCAATTATTTGTTAATATTAATTAGACGGATCACTCACGCATTTTTACGTCGAGAAATGCCCGACATGTTAATGAACGTCGCGCCACCGCCGCGGGGGCTCATGATTAAGGACCACGGACTGGTCCGAAACATGTCGGGCATTTCTCGACGTAAAAATACGTGAGTGATCCGTTTTATTAATATGACCGAGTCTCACGATAGTTTTATGTTAAAAATTATTTGTTTATAAATTTTGCGTTTGGGGGCAAAAATAGTCTTCAGTTAGTAATGGAGACTGGCTGTTGCTGACTGTACCATCGCCAAAGTATCGCAAGATCTGTAATAAGCCGGCATCAGCTGCGCCCGACAAAGTAATTCCGACAGAACAAAGTGCTAATTAGATATTGATTTCGCCTCTTCGGCAAGGCTGGCCATGCAATGATAATGACTTTTATTATGTAACTATAGCGTTTACCATCGGCTTCGTTCATGTAGATTATGCGTTATATTCTAACTTCTAGCACCATTTATCTTATCATCTTATATTACTTTAGCGCTATCTAATGTAGAATGGAGGAAACCAACTGACATGCATTAATCACGCTAACGAAGTTTCGTAACACGGACGCATATTTACAATCATCATCATCTCAGCCATAAGAAGTCCACTGTTGAACTTAGGCCTCCTCCATGGATTTCCAAAGTGACCGGTTGGAAGCGGCATGCAGCCAGCGCCTTCCTGCCACCTGTATGAAGTCATCGGACCATCTTGTGGCTGGTCGTCCTACGCTGTGCTTGCCAATACGCGGCCGCCATTCGAGAACTTTTCGACCCCATCGGCCATCAGTTCATATTTACAATACAAATTCCAAATTCCATCTTTCGGACTTTGGTCCCCAGGCATAACACCCGCCTGGTGTGAGACCTCTTTATTCGGACTACTTCCACAAACCTTTTTAGTTGTGGAATTCCCAAAAATCCAAAAAACATGGGTTCCAAATTTCATGCTTCTATCTTCAGTGGCCCTAACATGACTGGCCAAGTTTAGTTTATCTCTATCTGCGTCCCTTTCTTATGACACTAGTTAGACACAGACACAGGGAGGGGTTAAACTAAACCTGGACTGTCGTGTTAGGGCCGCAGCGGTTTAATTTGGGTGTTGTTTCTCAGTTAGTTGTCAGTCTGTAACGAAACGCTTTTATATAAAATAAAAGATAATGTATGGGGTCCGGCTATTGAAAGCCAAGATTCAAATTTCAATGAGGCATTTAATAAGAAATTAATTTATCAAGCGTATACAACCAACGACTTTATATTGGACTTGGATGTTTGGAAATAATCCCGACTTGCATTGGTGATGTTATAGATTTTAATATTTAAAATAGTAAAATTATTCATCATCATCATCAGCCCATGTTCGTCCACTGCTGGACATAGGCCTCTCCCATGGCACGCCACTGAGCACGATCCTCGGCCACTCTCATCCAGCTCTTGCCAGCCGTCCTGCGAAGATCATCGCTCCACCGAGTCTGAGGACGTCCCACGCTACGTTTGCCGATCCGTGGTCTCCACTCAAGAACTCGTCTACCCCAACGGTTATCGGTTCTAAATAGTAAAATTATTATTATGTTTTATTTTTTAACATTGAATGGCAGCCTTTAAACTCCCTGTAACGTGAATAATGCGAAATGATACTTTGTAAGGTTTTAATTAAGATTTTGATTGACTTGTAATGTTATTAAAGGAGGGGTAATTAACGGGGCCATTGCTCTTCGACTATGTCTTTGATTAGAGGTTCTAATGATATAGGCTAGGAGCCGTGTTACTAATTTAGAAATTTAATTAAAAACAACATCCGCTGCTATATTAAAGTAACTTTTTTTTAGGAAAAGGAAGGAAAACTGGCACACGGGTAACTTGAAAGGCTTTTACAAATCTACTTAGAAGTTTAGATAAAGAAACATAAAAAACTTTAAGGGGTGTTTTATTAATTTAATATGACTAATTGCTGTAACTATTTAATAATAATAGTTTGGCTCAGTAAAATACAAACATATAATACAAATTTGTTTTATTTGTATACTACATTACCAATTTCACGGAATTACAGGTAAATCTACATTCATATAATAAAGAGGCAAACTTTGCCTGTTTGTTCGTATGTAGGGGATAATCTCTGGAGCTATTGAACCAATTTCAAAAAATCTTTCACTGATAGCTACAAATTCTACGCGAACGAAGTCGCGGGTGTCCGTTAGTCTTAGATATAGATATCGAAAAAGCGGTCTTATCACTTGTTTTGTTTTTAAAAGAGAAGAAAAAAAATAAACTGCTGAGTTTCTTGCGGCGTTTCTTCTCAGTAGTATCTTCCATTTTCCGAAGCGCTAGTAGATTCAGACATGTAAAAGAGCCTATATGGCCTACTTGCAAAATAAATTTTTCATTTTCATTTTTCATTTTTATTTTTCAGAGCGATCTCTTCCAGAGAACCTTTAAAAAATACCTAAAGTAAATAAATAATTAGAATCTAAAATAAATGGAAATAATCATAATCTTTGAATAGAAAACCATTATAACGTTGAAAGTATTTCGTTGTTATCATTTATAGTAATGCCTACACAATCATATCCCGTCATGTTCAGTGTGTGTACCTAAAGATCAGTTAAAACATAAAATGCCATTATTTAAAATTAGTAGCTAAACTTTTCAAAGCAAAACACAGTGTCGCAGGAAACAGTGTTTTATTATCGCAAAACTAGTCGCCTCTATAAAAAGTCACACAATTCAGCCATAGTGTCCTATTTGGCGGGAATTTCTAGATTTTCGGAGTTTTTGTATTATAAATGCCCGCAAGCGAAGCGATTCAAAAAGTTTTATCCGTTTATATTTTTAAAACAAATGGGAGCCGTTGCCAAGACGCAAAAAATTAAACGGGTAAACGTTCCAAAACTAAATTATTTATGGTGCAACAGAGCTTTTTTTTAAATATTGAAATGGGAAGCAGTTTGCGCTGCACTCGAGACGGTCTGCCTGATAAATATTAATGAGGAGCGTACAATTTAAATTATTCGCAACAGTTTGGTACTACGTTTTAGTTTTGCAAAAAATTGAGACCCTTAAGGACCCTTAAGAGACCCTCTATACCACTAAACTTGCAAGTCCTACAATTTGACATAATTGTAAAGTTTTTCATACAAAAATGTGACAAACGTGTTAAATTACTGGCACAAGAGGTATTCCATCTTAGCCCTCTGGGTTGGTAACGCATCTGCACTCTCTTTGTTGTTGCAGGTGTGTATAGGCGGTGGTGATCACTTACCATCAGGTGACCCACCTGCTTGTTTGCCTTCCTATCTTGTATAAAAAAAATTTGCACTTGTAATTTATGTACAGACCCCAGGTCCAAAGGACCCCATGGTGTTTTTTTGCAATAGGTACCGTAAAATGGGTTACTTGAAAAAAAAATGTGGCTACTTTAATAGTTTTGAAATCATCATAAAACTAATACAGTCGTTATAAATTTTATTATTATTCTTGGTTCTTGAGTGTGGGTTAGCTCTTTATGTGTACAAAATTTCAACGTTTGCTATATTGAAATATTTCGAGGAATAGTGACTGTGACATACAGACAGATGGACATAGAAAAGAAATAAATACCAGAGTTTGCTTTGACTACGGAACCCTAAAAATGGATTTTGAATTCAAGTTAAAAATTAATCAGATTTTTGTTTTAAAATTTTGTCACTTTCCAAGGAACTCTTCATCTTCAATCGCAACTCGCACTTGACTAAACTTTAAAATAACTTCAGACTTCTACTCAGTCTGTTAACTTTTCGAAGCGAGTGTCTAGAGATGTCCTAGAGAACAGAAATGTAAAGGAGGTTTGTTCATGAATATTCTATAAGATTCTTTATTTCAGCTAAAAATCTCACAGGTACAGTCGCCAGCAACAATATTAAGGTGAAACCCCACTGCGGTGCTCGCTACGCACGGTGCATACAAACTGCCAGCTATGTTTTTGTATGAAACTGCAGGGGGTTTCGGCCTATTAAATTCGTTTTAATTGTTTTATTTCAATTTCAACATACTTAATATAAAGAATAATGTTTTTGAAATTTTTACAACTAAGTAATTGAAGAAAATGATACAAAATTCAAATCTATTATCAAGAAGACATTTATTTCTCGGGCGTATTGTAAAATCAATGACTATATCTTGGACAGGGATGTTTGAAAAAGATCCTGTCTTGTATTGGCGACCGCTGGCTCCAAATATTGTACACCTACTGTGTTGAATTATAAAAATTTTAAATGTTTAAGATGTCAAATTAACACTATAATTTTGATTTATTTAAAAAATTACACCTCGTTGAGTTTCTTGCCGGTATCTTCTCATCAGAGGTTTTTCCGAACCGGTGGTAAATTTTAAGACATTCATAAGTGCTTCCTGTAAGACTCTATATAAAGATATTTTGATTTTTGACTTTTTGAATGGGCATAATTAAATGACGTGAGCGGCTAGCACGAGTGGCTAGACTCGTTTTGCCAATCGCTGCGTCCCTTTTAAACAATTTCCAGTCGTAAAAGTCAAGAAAATAGCAACTCGTAACTTATAGCGCATACTTTTTTTTTGTGGCCTGAATGTCTCAAATCGTAGTCCTCGCGAGAGGTACGGGCGACTACGATTGCTTAGCAACTAAAATAAATCGGTGCATCGTAAGGGTTATAATGAAGATCGAAGGGTCCATCGGCCCGTGCGACGACTCCGGTCGGCAGTTCGAACCACCACCAAAAGTCATCCAGAACGGTGCACCCTTCGATCGTAATTTACTTTAATTTTAATTATATGAATATGAATATGAATATGATCTAAAGGACTATAGCGCATACTTAAACAGTCGAAAAGTCTTCCCGCCATTGTAGGAAGTCGTTTCTAAATGTTGGACAAAGAAGTCACGAGACAGCTATATCCGGACACAAAGCGAACGCCTACAGATATTTACGCCATTACGTCGATAGTGAGGGTAGACTCATACATTTTGTAGCGGGGCTGCCAACGGTAGGGTGACAAAGCGTTAGTACTGTAGCGGACTGTACAGCTTGCACGCGGCTGCGTTCCTATGGAACGTTTTTTTTTAAATACAACATAGGACGGCAAACAAGCAAGCGGGTCACCTGATGGTAAGTGATCACCACCGCCTATAAGACACCTGCAACAACAAAGAGAGTGCAGATGCGTTGCCAACCCAGAGGGCTAAGATGGAATACCTCTTGTGCCAGTAATTACACCGGCTGTCTTGCTCTCCACGCCGAAACACAACAGTGCAAGCACTGTTGCTTAGGGCAGGGTAGGCTAGGGTTTGCAGACTATACATTATAGTCCTAAGCTATATAAGTATAGCTTGCACTCGGTTACAGTCTTTAAAACGCTTCCATTTTATACATACCATTATCTACACACATATCATTACTGCTCTATAATGCGTTCAAAAACCGTAGGAAATGACCAGCATTATTACAACCAATTTCATTATGAGGGCTTTCTTGTTTGTGGTAGAAGGTAAAATCTGTGCTTTAATGGTCATTACAGTATCGATTTCTGTAACGTTATTGTTGTATTGTACAGTTGTATTGGTAAAGGTCTATCTTAAAACTTGGTGTATGTTTTATCTTGACACTCCATCTAAAAGCCAAGTTATTATTTACAAGAAAATATTTATCTTTATTTAGTGAAATACAAAGCCTCTAGCCTCCCGTCTCTCTTCATTTCTTCGGCCACTTACTCCTTCTAAATCACGCAACGAAGTTTTATCATTTTTAGGGTTCAGTACCCAAAGGGTAAAACGGGACCCTAATACTAAGACTCCGCTGTCCGTCCAACTGTCACCAGGCAGTATCTGATGAGCAGTGATAGTTAAACAGTTGAAATTTTCACAAATGATGTATTTCTGTTACCGCTGTAACAAATACTAATAATTAAAAATTAATAAAAATAAATAAATAAATAAATATCTTGGGACAGTTAACACCAATTGACCTAGTCCCAAAGTAAGCAACTAAAGCTGCTTGTGTTATGGATACTTGACAACGGATATAAATACTTATATAGATAAATATATACTTAAATACATATAACATCCACGACTCGAGTACAAACATTCGTATTCATCATACTAACATTTGCCCCTCCCGGGAATCGAACCCGGAACCTCAAGCTTTGTAGTCAGGGCCACTAACCACTAGGCTATCCGGTCGTCTAAAAAATATAATTATATTTAAGAGTGCTCCCTTACAACAGACATGATTTTTTGCCGTTTGTCTCATAATCGGTATGCACGCATATTTTTTTGTAATTTGTAGTACTAAAATAAGTAGTCCAAAATTTATAACTGCTTTTTTTATAAAGGGGGTCCTTAAAATAGTGCTTGATTTCCTAAGGGGTCAATGGACAAAAAAAGTTAAGAAACGCTGGTATAGATAATGGTACGAATCCTTTTGTGCGCGATTCCGAGTCGCACTTGTTTTTTACATAAGGTTAAAATAAGGTAAACGTGCCAACCCGGGGCATGCCGCTAGTATATATAATTTAATAGTGTTCATAAAGACAAAACCTTACTCAGCTGAATGAAAACCTTGCATGAATAGCTCACTGCAGCAAAACCTTTGGTCACCCTCCGCAGCTCTATTGTACGTCTTTTGGCCTTTATCTAACGCTGGGCCAAATGTAGCAGCCCTCGGCTTAGACGATATCTGCCTGTCGCTCAGCGTTTACGAAAACTTTAGGGAAATGTCGTACCCGTCCACATAAAGTGGGGTACATAAAGGACGAACGGTACAAAACTCGTAGAAGTCATAGATACCCTACGATATCTATGCAAGTACTTTCTAGGTTGAGGCACAGTTTTACCACTCTCTGATAATCTGCTATCATATCTGACAGATATCTGTGGTACTGTCTCTGTCTGTGTCCATAGAATAAACAGAGACAGCATCACAATTTTTTAAATAGGAAGGGAAACAAGCAAGCGGGTCACCTGATGGTAAGGTGATCAACCCGCCTATAGACACCCGCAACACCAAGGAGATTGCAGATGTGTTGCCAACCCAGAGGGCTGAGATGGAATACCTCTTGTGCCAGTAACTGCACCGGCTGTCTTGCTCTCCACGCTGGAACACAACAGTGCAAGCAGCAGGATTAACGAGCGATGGTGGTAGCTATCCGGACGGACCTTGCACAAGGTCCTGCTACCCGTAACAACTTAGGTAATAGGCTTCACAAGCTCTTACTCATCTTAGAAAACACTTAACCAGGATAAATTTTATGAGAATGTGTCGAATATACCACAGCGGGCAAGGTGTCAAAAATATATGAACTCGACTCTATTGTCAAATGCGCTCGGGCGTGTTCAAATATGTTTGATCACCTTGCCCGCTCTGGTATATTTGACGCTGACTGTACCACCCCGGTCGAACAAGCTAGCCACAGCTACTGACTTTATAAAACTAGGCCTTAATATTCAATTCCAATAACTAGTTTTAAACTCGCAACAAATAGTTGATAGGTATTGGAATATTTAGCATTCAATAAAACGTTCGTATCCGAGTAAAAAATGCAGCAGCTATAAGTGGACGTACAATATTGATGCCGATGGCATTCTGGAAAGTTCCTCGATACAGTTCAATATAATTTGTAGATTCAGATGATACTTTGCTAGTATATTCAAAGGAGGTTATAGGTTATAGACTTTCAACGTTTGCTTTATCGAATACTCTAGTTTTTTTAATGTTACTGTAGGACCTAGATGATGACAACTGATTAAGAAGACGGTTTATGTTTGCGTTGGATGAATCAAATCAAAGCGTTAACTGAAAAGTGGCACAAGGCAGACTTCAACAAGGGACAAATGGCATAAAGTAGTGAAGCCTTACCAAGTATAACACGTAATCACGACTATTAAAGAGTAAACGATTGAGAAGAAAAAGAAGGAATATTCTTAATGTATAGCTTTGAAGCTTGACTGCTGCCGCTTGCTTGTGAAGATGGATTTAGAAAGAAGCAATGAAGTCTTATTAGAGAAGAAAAAAATGGAGAAAGATCTGCGAACAATATAGAACGAAGAAGTAAGAGACAAAGAGAGAAGACTTAGTACATGTGTAAAACTTAATTAGCGAAATCAAAACGAAAACACGCGCTACCCGTTTTTAAAAATTGGTTATTTAATTGATGGGGTTGAAAGTTACAAAACAATTAACATTGAAAATTAAATCTCTTTTTTAGTGTCATATGTAACACTGCAACATGACTAAATTCAGAAAAAAAGACGATTAGTTATAGTTAGTTCAGTCCATAACGACGCAGTCTTTAGAAAAAAATTTGATTTGTTTTGGCATCACTCAGGGGCCAATTTTGGGGTGATAAGTGTAAACTAGTACTTCAAAGTGAAAGCTTATAATATAACATTTTAATATAGTAATCAGTAAAAATATCTAAAGGGTGGTAATTTTGTACTACGAGCAACAACTGTGTACTATCTAGTGCATTTGCACTTAATATCTCTGCGTTTCAAAAATGCTTTCTAGCACTTTGTTCCAGTAACAGTCGTTGGTCGCAGACTCGCCGCGATTTTCTACCTACTGAGCAGAAAGTTATGGACTAGTGGATTTAATAACCCCTGGCAAACAAAGGAAGGTTTTTGCGTTTCGCTTAATAAAACATATATCCTGTTTGCTCATGTGTCGCTTTTATATCTACAGTTGGGTTGGTTTCAAACGTTTGTTTTTTCTATTTGTTAAAGGGTCGCTCGACGCCTATGGAAAATAACAATTTCATTACATTTTGTTGACTTAAAATACAGTTCACCATTTCAGCAAGCTTTTATTAAACTTGCCGTGTTAGTCTCTGCGTTTTTTTTTAATGGAGGGCCAGCATGCGGTTTATCTGATGGGAAGTGATCATCGCCGACCATCGGAATCGGCGAACCCAAAAGAATCACTGATCTGTTGCTAGCATTATTTTAGTCTTTGAGATTTTGTTTGTTTGTCAATTAATTATTTGTTGATTTTAGTTGCGAGTGGTAGGACTTTGTGCAAGGTCTATCCGGATCGCTACCACCATCTTGCTCACTAATCCTGCCGCTAAGCAGCAGTGCTTGCCCTGTTTCGGCGTGGAGAGCAAGACAGCCGGTGTAATTACTGGCACAAGAGGTATTTCATCTTAGCCCTCTGGGTTAGCAACGCATCTGCAATCTCCTTGGTGTTACGGGTGTCTTTAGGTGACCCACTTGCTTGTTTGCTTTCCCAATTTATTAAAAAAAAATAACACGATCGAGTTGCATTTTCTATTTATAAAAGGTCGATCTGATTCCCCAGACTAAAATATTTTTACTCATACATACTGATACAATTTATGTGATTTATGTTAAAATACTGATCTGAATTTGCGTTCATCGCTCCGGGGCCCCTGAAAAAAGGCTTCATGCACATTACGCTATAAAACAATTGCCGGGTTGGTGCATTGTTGCATAAATAATGTTTTGTTCGCGCGCGGCGAGTAATTAAAATTTTTGGGAACGCAAACTGGGGCTGGTGCGTTAATGCATAATTAAGTCCAGCGAGCAATATTTTTGAATGGATGAGGCAATACATTAACCTGCGAAGTGTTATACAAAGGATAATGAAGAACTCCGAGTTATTAATGGACCATTATACAACAAAGTGTAATGAAAAATCTAGCAGGTACTGTGTCGTAGGTAGCTTAGACAGACATAATTAAAAATATGAGTGATTTTAATACGAATCTTAATCAATCTATCATAAGCCATTAGCCTGAGCACTCGTTTAACTATTTTTTTTAATAAACCACGTTCGATAGTAACACCGCCATTTTGATTTAAAGCTACGTCCACCATCGCAAATTGGTGGAGGTGCGGGGACTGAAAAAGGGATAAATTGACCAGTTGCGGCTCGTTCTTTTGTTAATTAATAGTCACCACTTCCCCGCTTTTCGGTTTTAATATAAAAATGTCAAAGTTCAAGCGGCAATAACCGCCGCCCGTAAGCTCCAGTAACCCAAATAAAGTCGCTAGTTCGTTGCCAGTCTTGAAAGAAAATGTAGATTTGTTGAAGGGTCGATATCAAAACTATTAGGGAACACCACTGATGGTAGTGGGAACCCGCTGGATGGATACGAGTAGCATAGGGCTGGTCGTTGTGTCGATCCTTGGGGGAGGCCTGTGTGTATACTAGACATTTTTCGGCTGATGTGATGATGATGATGATGAAAATTTGATGATTCATTTCCTAAAGAAAAGTTTAGTAAAAACTTATACAACCATACACAATATAATGGTCAGTGTTATTTATCATCCCTTTTTGTAGCATTAACAATTTTTATAGTATGGGATAAAACGAGCAAACCTTTTACTTGGTGTAAGGCAATCATCCCTACCCATAGGCAACTGCAATATTAGGAGAATTGCAAGTACATTGTCTGCTAAGGGAATAAGCTCGACAAATTGTTATTTTGGGCTTTAAATATTCAAGAATAAGTCATGACATAAACCAGCAATGGTGCTATAACGGTGCGGTTTAGCTCCTTTGTTCATTATTAGTGGATGAGCCTGTAAAAGATGTTTAACGGTGTGTTTTTATCGCTTTGCAAAACATATCAAACCAGTATGTCAAATTCCGCACCGTGACTGATTCTTAAATACAGCTTTAAAAACATCAAACATTCGTCTCGGACATCCTTATAAAACCTAAAGTCATATAGCGATGCAAATGACGTAATATAGCACTACAAACGGGCACAGATAAAAATGACGCGTCCTAACAACCGGCACTTCCGCACTGATAGCGTAACGATTGCGCTGGGCGACAGCGACGAGCTCGTCATCGAGACACCGCCCTCTCCTACTCTACCGCTACCACGAGTAAGCCAGACAGAACGATGCCTTAAAATAGAGGTCTTCCGTAACTGGTTTCTGTGACGGTGCGGCGATTAAAAATGTCTCCTGAACTTTGAGATGCCAAATTGTGCATGTAAAAATGGCGGTGGTTTCTGTTTTGCAGTACAAGGAAGTCTTTTGAGAAGAATTCAATGGGAGATCAAATAACATCGATTTTGGTAGACTACAATGGCGTATTGGCTTTTTAAATTTGTACTATTTTGTTTAAAAAAAACCGCTATAGAACATTTTTTTGTCTTGGGGCATGAAGCCCCAAAACAAAAGCATATATGTCTATTAAATTACATAAAAAGTATATCCTGTTACACATATGACACGATAGCTAATGTTCCGTGGTAATGTTTCAGTTAAGATTTTAGGTTAATTTTTACTTTAGTTTATAATGTATTTGCAGTGCCCTTACAGGGTTTCGTAATATGTTTCTTTATGAAAGCAAATAAATATTTTGAGTTTGAGTTTGAGCCCCAACTCCTTTTGTATTCAATTTTGTGAAAAGTATGAAAAAAACTTTTCTTTTCACATATCACATTATGGAAAATGAAAACCGGCCATATTTTTTATTAGGATTAAGGATTAAGTTTTTGTTGTATAGTCGACCAAGAAATTGCTTGACCACTTTTCGACCGTATTACAAAGGGATGGAGTACATAAGTGGCCAAGCAATTACTTGGTCGACTATACATTCAATTAATAGATAATTAAATGTATTATGGTTTTTGTAATCGAAGTTTACTATCTATTTTTTTTTTCCTCCAGTGATTCCAAGAATTTCTAATTCGTTACCCTTTAGCCTCTTTGGCATCCAGATATCCTACTCATCATACGTACGAAAAGCAGAGAGAAGCTACTACTTTCCACCGTCATCTAAATTACTAGACCACAATTTTAATTAATGTAGGAAAACGAGCTGTAACGAGGTAGCATACCTCGAATCGACCTCTTCGTTTTGTATTATTTTCTTATAAAAAAAAGCATTTTTGTTTAGCTTCCTAAATTCAAAATTCAAAATTCTTTCTAGCTTCTACAATCCTTTCGATCTCGCAGTCTCGATCTTACCCTTCAAGAAGAAGCATGTTTATTAATAGTGTCTTTGTGTGTGTAAAGAGTACTATTTGTTAAACCATTTCCTGTTATTCTGCTATTTCCACCTGAAGGCACAAATTGTAAGTGTACAACTAAAACTCCAGTTGTACAGTTAGTTAGTTTATTGGTTGGTTAGCTATTCGAAGGACGAATGACAAATAAATTTATAAACACTTAACAATATTTGGTTACATAAACTATAGCCAGTTTTCCCATGCATCAGACCCATCTTTTGGTATATAAGTAAACTACAATTTCAGAATAAACTGTCAAACCATAAAAGAAGACATGTCACACCATCTATTAACAATTTAAGTACTAAGTTAATTCCTGTCATTCACTAATAAGGTACATGTTACGACATCTAGCTTCACAAAACCTAAACAAGTAATTATGGTAAAATATGCGTTCTACATACCGCCCACCAAGGACAATATTTTTGTCCTTAACTATCTATACCGCCCACCATGAAGGAACATTAGAAGTGTTAAGATATGGTAGCACAAATGAACTTAAAATAAAAAAGTAGCCATTCCATTATCATCATTAAATAAACAGTCTCAAAATATTTAAACTTCCCAATCTTGCTTCATGGTTACGATTTACAAATTCAACACACACTTATTCTACCCGGTAATCGGAAGAACACAAAGGTTGCACGTGGGTCTCATAATAAAAGAATTTTTAACTCGCAGAGTGACTACACGCGTAATTCCGTCCTTGCCCGGATGTTTTGCGATCACTCAACCAAGTAACCATCGACTAGGAGGCAAGTCATCCTCCTTAACTAGAACAATTTCATCAATGTTTGGGGTGACCCATTAAATAAGTTCTTCACGGTAAGTACTGCATTCCTAAAATAATTTGCATGGAATCTCCTCATCGCAACCTAAGCCCGTTAACCAAAGCTTCTGTATCATCACCTTGGCTATGATTTATATTTATGTTTATATTTATATTTATTGATTATACTAGGTGAAACCCATCCTAGGTGATCCAATAGAATTGAAATATCTGATATTATAGTTCTTTTTATTGCAGGTTTCTTCATCGGCGGCAGTTTCACCGAGTATTGAAAATCGTCGTGGTTCCGGTTCCAGGTAAGTCTCAATATCTTTATCACTTCATCTTGTTTAATTTTTATTTCATCTCCTATTTCCTTTCCAGTGCTTTCCAATTTCATTGCTTTTAATAACTGATTGCTGTTGCTTGTCCATTTCTGTAAATCAAAACCAGCCTTGCCTAGTAATTTATTAGTTTCCCTGTAAATTTGTACCCCTTCCTCATCTGTCTGGCATGATCTGGCATGGCCTGTTATGAGATCATCCATATAAAACCCTTTTAGTACTCTTTCAGATACTATAGGATAACTGTTTCCGTGATCATGCACAACTTGTTGCAGAGCCTTCATCACCAGATGCCGTAAGTCCGGTTGTAGTCTTGGTCCAATCATTAAATCATCATTCAACGAAGTTCCCTTTTTTCCTTTACAGGAAGCATCAAACACAACCCGAACCTTGGTTGCTTCTCGATCTGGTTTGACCACCGCATGGTGAGGTAAGTACACCGCCAGTTCATTTTTATAATTTTTAGGTATCTCCACCATATGACCAAGATGAAGATATTCATCGATCACTTCTGTATATTTCGATTTTAACTCAGTGTCTCTGTTTAACCTGTTTTCTAATGAGTAAAATCTTTTTGCAGATATTTCCCGCGACTGTCCATATTTGCAGCTTGGATTTTCTTCTCGAAAGGGAAGTTCCACCACATATCTTCCGTCACTATCTCGAGTTGTGCTAGCGAAAAATATGGCTTCACAACGCTCTTCTTCCTCAGATAACATTTTTTGCTGGGTAGATGAATCGGCTTCTAATTCCCAAAACCTTTTGAGAATATCATCTTCATTGACTTGAGAATGCAACACCGTCATCTTAGAAGACATTCTGCTGGATGAACCGACAGTCCCGGACAGTATCCACCCCAATGTTGTTGCTTGAGCTAATAATGTTCCCTGGTTATTTTTCTTGACGCCATCCTGAATTACCTGACTATATACCTCAGCACCTAGCAAAACATCGATTTTGTTAGGCGTGTGATAATTAGGATCCGCCAACCGTAATCCCACTATGTTCACACCTTCCGGATCAACAACCTTTTTCGCTGGAAGAAATGCCGTAACTGTTTTCAACACGTAAGCCTTCACAGAGATATTTATCTCCGGATATACCAAAGACTGTAGGTTTAGTACAACCATAGCCTTTGATGTCAGGTTATTGTCTCCACCGAGACCCGAAATGTTTCCCTTAATTGTCTCCTTTTTAAGCCCTAGGTATTGTGTGGTAGCCTCCGTTATGAAGGAAGCTTGTGACCCTTGGTCTAACAGTGCTCGAACTGCCACGTACTCTCCATTTTTAGCCTTAGCATTAACAATTGCAGTCGCCAATAAAACCTGACCAGTTCCCTTTGCAAAACAGTTCATAACAGGTGTAGGTTCCTCTGCTTCGACTGTACCCATATTACTAACCTTAGCGCCAGATGTAGTGCCTGGTGTACCATCGTTAGGATGTAACAAGGTATGGTGACGGCGCTTGCAGATCCTACATGTCGTCGGATTTTGACAAAACTTGGCGGAATGATTGCCACCCAAGCAATTGAAGCACAACCCTTTCTCCTGAACGAAATTACGACGCGTGTTCACGTCGAAGGTAGCGAACTGTTTGCAGAATATAACTTTGTGTACTTCCGAGCAACAGGGACATTGAGTGTTTTGGACGGCATGGAGTACACGAGGCTTCGCAGGTATCAAATATTGAGCGCTAGTAGTTGGCTTTTTAGTCTCGACAAACTCTAATGCTCTGAAACGTTTGGTGATAAAATCTCTAAATTCCTGAAAGGTTGGTAAGTTAGTGGAATCCTCACCTCCAGTTGCACTCAATTCCCATTGTTTGCGAGTTTCCTGGTCCAGCTTAAGAGTGAGCAAATGTATGACAATTGCATCCCATGTGCTCACGTCTATGCCAATATTTGCTAGAGCACTCATACAGTCCGAGCTTGTGTCAATAAGCTCCTTTAGAAACAATGATGATTCAACGGTCGCATTTTTTTGACTTAAGAATCGCTTTAGAATTGTGTTGCATATAAACCTTTTGTTATCATAACGTTTTTTAAGCAGTTCCCAACATTTGGTGTAATTTGAGTTCGAAATTGGAATCTGACGAAGTAACAATTCCGCTTCGCCAGTCAGATACCCCTTTAAATAATGTAATTTTTCTACATCCGTAATTGAACCATTATTATGAACCAACGATTCAAATAAATCCTTAAAGGTGACCCATTCCGAATATTTCCCCGAGAAATTTGGAATTATAATTTTTGGAAGCTTTATACAAAACTGTTTAGAATCGGTGCCCCTCAAATTTTCCCTCTTTGCTTCTTTAGTCAGACTACCTAATCTATCTACTACAGTCAGTAATGCTACCTTATAGTCCATATAAATTTCGCGTGTCACATCATACACATTTTTTTCCGCATAAACACTAGTTTCGAAATCTGCCGAATGAAGTTCCATTAGTCGATCATGACCTGCACAGAACTTTTTCCATACTTCTTCCAAATCTTGAAGTCTTACTTCAACATAAATTTTTGTGATACGCTCCTTAGGCGACTTTTTGTAATTAATGAAGTCTTTAGAAATCTGGTCATAAAGTCGTACTTGTATTTTAATTAAAGTCTCCATTTTGACAGCTCGATGACCAAATTAATTGAAATTCTACGTAACCACTTTCGAAATGTTCAAAAAGCCGTAAATTTACAAGTCCATAAAATTCAAAATTTTTCTAAGTCCACAAATATTTTCAAAATTTCACAAGTGTTTAAGACTTAGACGAAATTGGGCATAGGTTCCCCGTATGAACCACTTTTGCCTTAAATTATTCTAAGTCTAAGTTCTAACTAAATATTCTAAGTTTTTCTAGTCATTTGAATAAGGTTCAATTTTGAATGTTTTTTACTTCTACACTGATTCACTGAATTTTGGCTCTTCTGACCGAAACATTAAAGTTCAAAGTTAAATAGCTCGTAACTCACAGTTTATCCGCTGAGTACACAGAGCAAGTGGGTCACCTGATGGTAAGATGGAATACCTCTTGTGCCAGTAATTGCATCGGCTCTCTTGTTCTCCACGCCAGAACACAACAGTACACTGCTGCTTAGCAGCTGGATTAGCAAGCAAGATGGTGGTAGCCATCCAGACGGACCTTGCACAAGGTCCTGCCACCCAAATAACTATTTAGCTAATTCTACTGTGGACTGTACTGCCCAAAGTAATCTCGGTAACGAGGTAGTTAATCTAAATTTTACATTTATAGCTCTGCCCTGAAACTAGTGGTACTGCGGCAGATTAATACAAGATAAGATTAGTTCGGAATAGTTAAAATATTAACTGCTACGAAGTGCTACGTGCTACGCTCGTAGCTCGTAGCAAGGGTTTTCCGGTATGTAGCGAAATTATTTTTTTTATACAATATAGGAAGGCAAACAAGCAAGTGGGTCACCTGATGGTAAGTGATCACCACCGGCTATAGACACCTGCAACAACAAAGAGAGTGCAGATGCGTTGCCAACCCAGAGGGCTAAGATGGAATACCTCTTGTGCCAGTAATTACACCGGGTGTCTTGCTCTCCACGCCGGAACACAACAGTGCAAGCACTGCTGCTTAGCGGCAGGATTAGCGAGCAAGATGGTGGTAGCGATCCAGACGGACCTTGCACAAGGTCCTACCACCCGCGCAAAGAAAGCACCTATTTAGCGAGTCCCTGACACAGAATGTGGGCCTAAGTCGATACTTAAGTATACGCGTATTAAGTTTAATGCATGTTTGATGTGTTTTTATTAAATAAACAAATTGATTTTGGAAGATCAATGCTCAGTTCACAAATTGGAACAAAGTACCTTGCAAATCTTTCATGCGTAAACCCACCGTCCTCCGCGTCCACATGTAACAATTAACATCAAGTGGGTCACCTGATGGAAAGTGATTACCACCGCCCACATAAACACCAAAGACATTGCAGTTGTGTCGCCAATCCAGAGGGCCATTATGTGACCAGCTGTACAACTCTCTACGTCTGAACTCAATAGTGCAAGCACTGCTGCTTATCGGCTGGATTAGCAAGCAAGATGGTGCTAGCAATACGTTTTCCATGTACTAGAGACTTTATTTATTTGAGAATTGAGAGTTCAGTTTTAGGTCCTGTCGTTCCCTTAATATTAAAATTAGATGATATATCATTCGTGGAGGCCCGGACTCTTTATAAAGCGTCTCCGACAAAAACATTCGATCAACGTGATACCAGCATCCAGAACGATATTTATCTATAATGAAGAATGAACAAGATGAAACGTCTTGCAATATTATCTGAATTCTAAAAAATGGCACCGTTTTACTTTCCTGGCACGTCCCTTGCAGACGGGGAAGATAAATTTGTGTCAAAACGAACTCGTTTTCTTCTGCCATTAGACTGCTAAAAAAAATATTTGTTTAAAAACGCTTCGGAGCTGTTTGAGGGTTAAATATACTTAGCCCTATTTATTTTTTTATGAAATAGGAAGCCAAACAAGCAAGTGGGTCACCTGATGGTAAGTGATTACCACCGCTTATAGACACCCGCAACATCAAGAAGATTGCAGATGCGTTGCCAACCAAGAGGGCTAAGATGTAATACCTCTTGTGCCAGTAATTGCACGGCTGTCTTGCTCTCCATGCCGGAACACAACAGAGCAAGCACTGCTGCTTAGCGGTAAAATTAGAGAGCAAGATGGTGGTAGAGATCCGGACGGACCTTGCACAAGGTCTTACCACCCCAAAACCAAAAGATTAAAAACGGCTTATTAATTTAGTCTATATTGTAAATAAATACCAGAAGGCAGAGCTCACTCAGCCTTAATTTTCTAAATAAGCTTATTTTAAGGAATCACAACATCGTCTGTACAACATGAAGAGCTTTCCGACTTGTGGCACAGATGCATAAAACAGATTCCGCACTCAGCAATCAATCGGAAGGAATTTAAAAAACATCTAACGTTATACGAATTTGAAAAGAAAAAGTCACATAAGTTAATAAAACAGTAACGAATTAGTTAACATGTAGCCACAGATAATGACATGCTAAGGGCGGTATATGCACACAAATGATATGGTTTATTTGTATGAATACGAGTTTATCAATATGGCACGTAATAATGCTGTAACTGGATTATACATATATAACATTTATTATAATTTTTTGATTTGAAACAGATTCTAATTATAGTAAATTCTAAGTAACATTAAAATTTTACAAAAATTCTACAAAAATCCGATCATCTGTCAACCTTCATGAAGCAGGAATTCTGGCCGAAGGGAGTCGCTTTCCATCGTTTTCGCGGACGGTTGCTGGACACACCGAAACTAGGTCACACGTCGCCGAAGAAACGTGCTAATTATAATGTTTTCTTTTATAAATAATGTATTTTAGACTTTAAGGTATTTTTGCTATGCAGCCTGATATAAATGGTTCTATTTTATCTTATTCTAAAAACCTTTAATAACAGGCTTAAAAAAAATTGGTCACTTTGAGCCGATATTTTTTTGTTAAGTGGGTCTTCTGTCAGAGGTTCAATCTGTGTCTATTTAGGTTAGCAATTAAACTTTGTTGCTTATTATAATAACTGAGTGGGTATTAAAAACTTGAAGTGCGTACCAAAATAATTCGTGGCTGTTGACGAAACACGCTATGTTATAAATTAGAATATTTCAACTCTGTTATATAAGTACTTAGGAATAATATTTATCTTTATTCAAAAACAATAGCTTGTTATTGTGTACCTATACAATAATGTTCTATTATCTCATTCTATATTTAGATTATGTTATGTTTTTAAAAGAGTTTGTTACTTAATTCAATGAAGATAATACTATAATCTATGGGCTAAATATTTGTATGAGCGGCGATGATCACTTCCCATCGGGAGATTCGCATGTTCGTTTACCTCCTTTTTTCATAAACAACTGTCTGTAACGGTTTAAAAGATATATCCCTGTGACAGACAGACAGACAGCGTAGGCTTAGTAATAGGTTCTCATTGGCATGTTTGGGGTGCGGTTATGTTGTAACTGTTCGTGTGAAATTTACTTACTTAACTCCTAAATTGGGTTGATTAAAATAAGTACAATACAAATATGCCTTATTAAACACTACATTATTAATTAAAAAGAACTGCAGATAAGTCTTAAATATAGAGGTCCGAAAGGCGGTCTTATCGCTTAAGAGTGATCTCTTCCAGCCGACGTTAATATAATATTTGGAAACCCATGAAAAGGTAAGCGACAAGGACTTTTACACATAATATAACAAAACTGTTACTTAATGATACGCCGAACTAAAATATTTTTGACAATAAATTAAAACTTTATATCGGTATATTCAGTTAGTTATACAAACAAACTTCTTCAACTCGACAATAGTAGAGATTTGTGTGCGAATTCAAGCACTTTAAAGTGTAACAAATCCGGCCCCAACTACTATCCCCGCGCCTCCACCATTTCGTCTCACAATCTACAATTCCCAAGCTAAATAGCACTTGAAGTTTCACTCCCCAGAGTACGTTTTCCCTTGAACGCTTGCTTAAAATTTGAGCTGCACGCAGACAAATAAATCAACAGGAATTTAACACCGAGAATGGCGTTAATGACGTCACAAGTCCTGTCATACTGAATACATTGAAACAAATGAACAACATGTAGCTTCATAATCTTATAACAAACAAGTAGAGTTCAAAATGCCCCAAACTAACTGCATAATTTAAATTGTGTCGACGATTTTAGTGACGAAGTGAGGCGTGTTGCTTTGCGTTTAATTGAGTCGTTATTCGCGGGGTGTTAGGGTTCGTTTTGGATTGTCCAATTTTGGTATTTGGGTCATACTTTTGAGGGATTATGATCTGAAAGCAACACTAACGAGCCCGTTTATTTGCCAGTATTTTGAGGGTAACCGACTATTTAATTGTGTACGCGTAATAACTTAAAACGAGCAATTATAATTATGAATGTATTTTTATTTTTACTTCACCCTGT
Organism: Ditula angustiorana; assembly: GCA_963691745.1. Taxonomy (NCBI): domain Eukaryota; kingdom Metazoa; phylum Arthropoda; class Insecta; order Lepidoptera; family Tortricidae; genus Ditula; species Ditula angustiorana. Next base: position 8,110,758 of record OY829495.1, read on the forward strand.
ACTGTCTCACTGTACAAATGCCTCCTCAAACTGGAACAAATTACCTTGATACTCCGCGAAACCAGTGCCGTGCTCGTGCTCGTACATCACCATACACCATTCGTTCAAGTAGCGAACGGTCGTTCTGTTAGATCCCCATGATCAATCGTACATCTACTCTATGCCTCTGCAATTGATTCATGAATGGATGAATGTTACAATAGAAAAAAAAACATTAAAATTAACTTATATCATAAAACTGCATGACATTACTTCAAATTCCTTACTTTTACAAAAAATTGTTAAAGCTAATAAAGAGCTTCTTCAGTGAGGAATCGCCATAACTTTAGGTAAAACTGTTTACCTCGTAATTCAGTCCACGATATAGGTAAGGCGTTATAAATTTTGATTGCCATAAAATAACAATTTTTCTTATATATTTTCAGTCTAATTCTGCTTGGAACAGTAAGTTTTATTGGTATTGCAGTTTTTGTCAAAAATATACTGATTCTTTTCAACTAATTTACACATTTCGTACTCATAAATACGTTCATCATAAATATTCTATCTTAGCCCTCTGGGTCGGCAACGCATCTGCACTCTCTTTGTTGTTGCAGGTGTCTATAGGCGGTGGTGATCACTTACCATCAGGTGACCCACTTGCTTGTTTGCCGTCCTATGTTGTATAAAAAAAAAACATGGAACTGCAAGCATTGATGCCCTGTCCTGACTGAACTACGTGATCTCCCCCCCCCCCATTCGCCCTTGCCATAACACGTTAAGCACCTCCAAAGTTTATTCTAATTTGTCGCCCAATAAAATCCTTCATTAATCACGCAACATTACTATACGTGAATTAATTATAATTCCATTTGTTCAACGATTCAGTATTACGAATGGCGCGTAACGAAACCACACGAACGTAATTAGTATTGCATAGTCGAATTTCAGCAACGCATATTGCTCTGTCATTTCGCTGGCGAACTCGCTAATGATATAAAATTACCCTGGAATATTACGCGATCATGTAATATAAGGCGGTGACCTACTTTGAACAGGGTATTGGGTTTTGTTTTAACGCAAGAGGGAGTAGTACCTTGTGCAAGGTCCGTCCGGATCGCTACCACCATCTTACTCGCTAATCCCGCCGCTAAGGAGCAGTGCTTGCACTGTTGTGTTCCGGCATGGAGAGCAAGACAGCCGGTGTAATTACTGGCACAAGAGGTATTCCATCTTAGCCCTCTGGGTTGGCAACGCTTCAACAATCTTCTTCGTGCTGCTGGTGTCTATAGGCGGTGGTGATCACTTACCATCAGGTGACCCACTAGCTTGTTTGCCTTCCTATTTCAGAAAAAAAACGAGCAAAAAGAGCACTTGATGGGAAGTGATCACCGCTTCTCCGTCATCTTATATAAAATTTAAAATTAATAAAACTAGGTAAATTGTTTAAAAATACTGCTCGAAGAAAGGAGAAGTATTCTTAAAACAAAAGCGCTTTTAGCCAGGACTAGCTAATAGTTCTTTTTATTGCCACTACTTCGAAATCCGCACTTACGGATGAAACCATCCCACGGTTACTCTGAGCTTAGTAACGTTAATGACTGACACTTAAATTGCAGACTTCTAGTGGTACTTGAATTTATTTCGCACTATATTCTTTTACTTAAGCAATACCAGGTTTAAAGCTAAAGCTGTGCTATAAAGGTTATATAGCTCTTATCTAACCTTTTCAACTTAACAAAGTAGTATGAAATTATTCTTTGGCACTAAAGTAAATTCAAATCCACACGAAAACATAAATATTGTCCATTTTTAACAGATGAATAGAAACGGAGGAGGTTCTCAACTCGATCCGTATTTCTTTATTTATTTATCTTGTTTACCCAAAAACGTAATTGTATTAATATTATTTATTGGGACACAACATCTTCCAATAATAACACTAATTGTGTTTACAAGCTATCGGAGGAAACATCTTCAGTTTCACAAATAGATTGATTCTAAAACAAACAAGATTATGTCAGAAAGATGGTTATTTCATTTCATTTCAATAACTAATTGTAAGAAAGAGCGTTGATGCCTTATTTTATTGTGGGATTGGTTATAACTAAGTACTAAATTGATACCACAGCACTTGCCATCCAGCAATGTTTTTTCCGATATTCACGTTTTAGGTTCAGCTATAATTGTAATTTACTAACAATTATGACCCATAGATGGTCAAACTAATCATATTCTCTTCTGTTCTCTTTTATTCTAACAAACTTTAACAAATAACTTTGCTACTCTACAAAGTCTCCAGTTTGTTGATAAGGACCACCGCAAAGTAACGCTTGAATCTATTAATTAATTATCAGAGAGTGGTGAAACAGGCTTCAATTATTACATATCGTGTGTCTGTCTGTATGAATCCCTTCACGTCAAAACCCTGTATCACGAGCTGCCATTAACAAAAGGCCAGAGGTTCAGAGTTTGAATTAAATGCTCCTCCGAGGATTATCAGACGAGCATAAAATTACGCGAAGTACTTACGTCGTAACGTAAGAACGCGGTAACTCAACGCACGAGCCGAGAAACGGACACACTGCCACGTGGATTGGAGAACATACCAAGTCTAAAGCGTACATACAAACATACAGTCACTACGGACACACTGCGCCGTGGACTAGTGAACTAACAATATTATCAGTGGCTCGAACACGACCGGTCCAGGTTTAATTTATCCCTCCCTGCGTGTTTGTCAAACTAGTGTCATAAGAAAGGGATGCACATAGAGATAAACTCAGATAAACTAAACTCGGCCGGTCATATCAGTGTCACTGAAGCGTACATACAAACATACTTTCTGACCTGTTTCCCAGAGTACACAGAGACCATAGAAAGCAACTTGCTGTGACTTTGCCACATACCTTTGTTCCACTCACTCTCATAACATTCTTCATGCATGCTCGTCGGCTAAGTGTACGCCTGATATGGTCCTTCTTCAGAATATTTCCGATTTAATCGTAGTACGTTCGCCGAGTACGTTCGCCAGGGTCTTCCTTTTCACTTGAAATCTGCAGTGTATCTTGTCCTAAGCCTAACCATAAGCCTCGTACAGAGGCAAACCGCGCGTCGATCGTGTTGTTTTACCGTCTTCATAAAAAATTAACAATATTTTTAAGCTAACAAATGTTTTGTCCCTTTCATTTGAGGGCAAAAGTCACAATGACAGATAAAGACATGAAACATGTTGACTAACAAACGTTTACGAAGCGTTTATGAATAAGGGGGTTAGTAATAGTGGTGGTGGTAGTGTATAGTTGAGTCTGTGTGATGCATGTTGTTTCGTATGGACGCGGAGGAGGGTGGGTTTTTGCATACACACATATATATATAAAATATATATATATATGTGTGTGTCGCACAGACGCAGCTATTTTGCACGAGCTCGTCACTGGTTTCGCGGAGTAGCAAGATAATTTATTTCAGTTTGTTCCTCCGCAAAGTGACGCCTGAATCTATTAAGAGGAAACTACAAGGGCCCTTTTTCCATACAAACGTCGTCCCCTGTTTCCTCTCTGGATAATGCCAGTAGAGCAATATTTTTTTTCCAAAAAATCGATGGCCACTATTATGCATGTCCCTATGTTTTCCTTTTTTTCATTAATTAATTATTAAAAGAGATATGAACATTCAAAAACTTGGCCAGATTTTCGGCTGCGTTCATACATTCAGAAACCAAATCTTACTAGATTATTTACAAAAAGAAAAACATAGGAACACTGCTAAAGCCTTTCTTTAATTTTTAATACAAAAGTAGTTAATTCGGTTAAGTTTTGGAGAAGGAATCAGGGGTCTACGAATCGTTGATTTTGTGTACTTTAAATAGGTATTTTCAGTCCAAGCTGCGGCTGTCTCTATTGCGCTCTGCGGGGGGAGGCTTGATAGATGGAGGCAGCAATAGATTTTACAAATACCTATTTTTCAATTCTCTAGGCCCTGGTGTTTCGTCTTAATTATTTTCAGAATGTTTTTCGTGCCCGTGTGTATCCACCCTAACGGAGATTGTACAGACCGGGAAAGGTTTATAAGGACGCGGCCACATGGAAGAGTTAATCGAGCGGCTGCGCATTAGGTACAAACCGGGAATTCTACGTGAAAGCAAAAAGAATTTCAGCACCGTAATAAAATAAACTATGAGGAAACAGAACTGAGTCGAGCTAATAAAGGAATTTTCTTCGGTAACACCGGAGCGTTCAACTGGCTGTTACAGTGTTCAGAATTGGGTACTTGACCACATTTCGTGTCCTGTGTCGACACTAACTGCATAAATTCATGTTACTTTTACAAATAAACATGCTTACATCTTTCTCTTTTCGTCCTTATATTAAAGCTTGTTTATATTTTTACGTCACCCCGCCCGGGCTGTAAGTAGCAATTTACCGCCCGCTACGCCAGCAGAAATTTCCACTTCCTGGCCAGGGGAAGACGTAAAATTGTTTACACACCTCGGGCGGTGATAAAGAAAGCCTCAGGTCGCATGTTTATCGCCCTCGCCTTTGGCTCGTGCGACAAGTTCCTGCGATCTGAGACATTCTTTGTTTCACCACCCTCAGGGTGTAATGTACTATTGCTAACTCAACTGTATAATCTATTTTTAGCCCTTCGTTTATTAATACTTCATTACTTTGGGAAACATGAAAGGCAACATTATTAAGAAAATAAATCTACATATTATTATCTTGTGTATTTAAGTTTTGTCCTTTATTATTAGACGAGCAATTACCTGTTTATTTATAGGTATATTGGTTTCTTATTACGTTCTGAAAAACCGTTCAAATGATTTCTATACAACATCCCTTAATGGGTTTGTGGGAGAAATAAATAATTTATGAACGAGATCTAGCTAGACCAATTATTGGTCTAGCTAGATCTCGTTTCTGTGAAAATTCATTTCACATTTATATCTGTCCTGGGCAAAGCTCGCCTAGGTTACTCCGTTAACTAACTGCCTTTATTTAAAACTGACACATGAGTTAAGTTACATTGTGACAGTTCAATGACATTTTGTCTCTACAGGGTGTCCAGTAAGTAGGACGACAAACTTTGTATAAGTAACAGGAAAAATCGAAATATGTCGAAGACTTTTATTAAGGTCATTTTTTAATATTTGGTAGGTCACCTGCCCATCTGCCTGTCCTTTAAGTTTATCGTACCTACTACTTACCGGACACCCTGTATAAGAATTTAAAAAAAATGCGATCTTGAGTAAGGAGTTGTACTTGACAACGATCTATAACTACAGGTCATAGTAGGAGCGTCTAACCTCGCGGAGCTACAAGAATAGCGATGCACCACTGCACTGGGGCCTGTGCCATTACCACAGAATAAATAATAGTACTAACGTACAGAAACTTCTCTTTTTCGACCACCATTAAACGAATTCCAACTTTATGATCAGACACAAAAAGTTCGTATTACTTCATAAACATTCGCCAGGCGGCATGCGTCAAAAGGAAGGCGCCGCCCGCGCCCGCCTTCCACCCGCAATGCCTGGCGCACCGCTAGGGATGGTCTGCTTTCTATAACACTATCACAACGCGCGACACAGAGTGAGCGGGCGCGCGCGCGGCAAGCCGGCAACCTACTGCGATTAACCTATGCCATAGGTGATGCGGCGAGCGCACCTACACAGTGCGGAGTGGAACCCCCCTGCCATTACGTTGCCGCGTATGCAAATAAACTCGAGTTATACAATAGGCAGAGATGCATACTGTAGGACGCTTGTTATACCTAAACCAAGGGGGTTCCACTCCGCTCTGTAGGTACGCTCGGCGCCCTTGCCTACAGAGTAGGCAAATCGTAATAGGTTGTCGGCTCGCCGCGCGCCCGCTTGCTCGCTCTCGCTGTGTCGGTGTAATGGAAAACAAATTCACCGCAACCCTACCGTGCCGCCGCGGGGGGAAGGCAGGCGCGTTCCTTTTGACGCGAGCCGCCTGGCGAATGTGTATGAAGTAATACGAACTATTTGGGCGTGTCAATAAAGCTCGTTTTCGAATACTTTTAATCGCGCTCGTAAAAAAGAAGTTTCTGTATGTTAGTACTATTATTTATTATGTGCTTAAACGCCGTTTTTGGTCACAGTAAAACTTCTGTAAGTACTTGTAATCATCATCATCATCATCATCTCAGCCACAAGAAGTCCACTGTTGGACATAGGCCTCCTCCATGGATTTCCAAAGTGGCCGGTTGGAAGCAGAATGCAACCAGCGCCTTCCTGCCACCTGTACGAGGTCATCGGACCATCTTGTGGCTGGTCGTCCTACGCTGCGCTTGCCAATACGCGGCCGCCATTCGAGAACTTTCCGACCCCATCGGCTATCAGTTCTCCGTGCTATGTGCCCTGCCCACTGCCACTTCAACTTGCTAATCCGCTGGGCTATGTCGGTTACTTTCGTTCGTCTGCGGATCTCCTCATTTCTGATTCGATCACGCAGAGAAACTCCAAGCATAGCCCTCTCCATAGCTCGTTGCGTGACTTTGAGCTTTCTTATAAGGCCCATAGTAAGCGGCCACGTTTCAGTGCCATAAGTCATCACTGGTAACACACATTGATCTGATTGTACTTGTAATATTTATTACCTACTAGCTGACCCGGCGAACTTCGTACTGCCTAATTATTGGAGGCATATTTGCTCACCGTTTAGACCTACCCTGGACTACGACAAACATTTTAAAACCAAAATCAGCTCAATCGGCCCAGCCGTTCTCGAGTTTTAATCAGACTAACGAACAACAATTCATTTTTATTTATAGAAATATAGAAGATAGATAGATAGATAGATAGATGTGGCCATAGCATTATGAATTATCTGAGTTTCTTGCGGTGCTTCTTCTCAACAGAATCTTCTATTTTCCGAATCGCTAGTAGATTCAGACATGTAAAAGAGCCTATATGTATAGCGTACTTGCAAAATAATTTTTTCATTTTCATTTTTTAATTATGCATCCCATTGCATGCTCGGCTATATTGACTTCGTGAGTCAAGTGCTATACACATTAAAACAATTTAAGAGTGGTTTGCAATATTTTAGTCATGTCATGAGAGGATAATGGCTGACAAAAGTGTAAACAATAGACCACTTTACTATTAATTAAAGCGTTTATTGATCGACGAAGTCACGGGCAAAAGCTAGTTTATAAATATTAAAGAGTTATGTTACTGACTAACTGACTGACTGACTGACATATCATATAACGCACAGACAAAACCGCCGAAGATAGTAACATAAGATTTCGAATAATACTTAATGTGTTTCTAGGAGAATATAAAATTGCACTTCGATTATTTTTTTGAAAGCGTTAAATAAATAGAGTGTGGAAGTACAACAAGTAATTCAAAATCTAGTCTGGTTTTTTATATTACATACAATAAAGTACAATAAAGAATTTACATACATTGCTGTAATTTTTAAATTTTTTGGACGTCTGCCGAGAAATTATTATTATGTAAGTAGAATGTAATTTAAAGCAAAACTACTAGAAAATAACTTTTATAAAGTATGTTTTTCAAAAAGCAAAACTACTGACAAATCACGTCTTCATCTAGGGCCTAGAGAGAGTATCAGCCTAGATTCTAGGCTGATACTCTCACTTTTTTCTTAATCTCTCTTCTAAATCTCCTTACTCTTTTACACACGTTAATCCAGATCTCACGCTTTCTCTTACACTCTTAAGCTCCGTTCCACTTGTCCTACATTTAAATAATTAATAGATTCAGGCGTTACTTCCTCGCCTTTCGCGCGAAACGCGCGTCGATCGTGTAGTTTTAGTGTTTAGTGGTGGTGGTGTGTAGTTGAGTCTGTGTGATATATGTTGTTTCGTATGAAAGCGGAGAAGGGTGGGTTTTTGTACGAATATATATATATAGGTCACGGTGTACGAATATATATATATTCGTACACCATGACCTTTGCGGCAGGGAAATCAGAATTTGATTGAATAAATAAATGTAGGATGAATAAACTGGAACAAATTACCTTGCTACTCCGCGAAACCAGTGCCAAGCTCGTGCAAAATAGTTGCGTTTGTGCGACATATATATATATATATATATATATATATATGTAGCAAGGTAATTTGTTCCAGTTTATTCATCCTACATTTATTTATTCAATCAAATTCTGATTTCCCTGCCGCAAAGGTCACGGTGTACGAATATATATATATATATATATAATCGAATCGGTTACGGTCGAGTAACAATCTTTCTCTTGCCTTTCCTCCTCACAAATCTAAATCCTACTCTAAATCCTTTTCTTTGCATTCTGTCAGATTGTGGAATCAACTTCCCACTGACATCAGGCAGTCGCAGTCGGTCGCCTCTTTCCGGAGTAGTTTGAGAAAGTACTGGCTTGACTCTTCCTCTTAATGGTTATTGTATGTCCTCTGACTTATGTATATGTATTTTATATGTAGTTTATGTATGTATATATCTATCTGTATTGGTATATTATTTTAAGTATGAATATTTTATGTATATGAAGTTTAGTAGGTTTTGCTTAGTTTGCTTTTTCTTTATCTTTTCTGTGTGTCTACTCTAGATCTTGGGTCCTGTCAATCGCTCAAAGGTTAACTGGAAGAGATCCCTTAAAGGGATAAGTTCGCCTTTGTACATCTGTTTTGTCCTGTTATCTGTTATTTTATGTGTTTAGTACAATAAAGAGTCATACATACATACATACATATATATATAAATATATTCGTACAAAAACCCACCCTCCTCCGCTTTCATACGAAATATATATATATTTCGCACAAACGCAACTATTTTGCACGAGCTTGGCACTGGTTTCGCGGAGTTTTATTCATCCTACATTTATTTATTCAATCAAATTCTGATTTCCCTGCCGCAAAGGTCACGGAGGTCAGATGGCAGTCGCTCCAATGTCAATAACCTGACCTGCCAGATCTGGGATCATGGTTAGACCGTACCCGAAACGAGGAAACGGGAAAACCTTCGACGAGCTATTCAAACAAATGATCCAAAGATTTATAGTAAAATTTCACCAAATAGAACAGTTTGTCACCGAGTACTGCTTTCGGTTGAGTGTCGGTTTTGTAACATACCTAATAGTAGGTACAGTCAAGGAATTAAATTTCCAACCCACCTAAGGTTCAATATCATATAGCAAACTGTCACCATAAGAGCCATAGAGCAAGACGTTAGTTTGACATATCGACCTTAATGCATTGCGAATGTCAGACGACATTTCAACGAAATGGGTAGGGAATTAACTTCCTTGACTGTACATCTCTTGCACTGACACTAATACATTTTAGTCACTTAATTTTATATGGTAACCAGTATTGCCAGATGGGATGCGTAAAACGCTGATTTTCCAAAAAAAAGTGGAATTTCTAATTAACATTGACATTGACTTGATTATCTTACTTTTTAGGTGTATCGGCCTTATACTAATTGATCATTAGTACCTATAAGACAAGTAAAGTGTTCGAGCATATAATGACCGTAAAAAAGAAACACATCGAAAAATTCGCAGGGTATGGTAGTGGTAATGTGGCGAAACTGGCAAACGCAACGCACGTAATGCTGAGGTTGCAGGTTTGAGCCCTTCCATTACTGTTGTTTTTCTTTGTATTGTCATTATACTCGTATAGCATTTAAATTGAATTTACATCCGTAAATTACTCCTTAAAAACTTTTAAAACCTATTCTTGAATAATTGTTTACTGCTACATACACTCGCTCGTTCGCTTCACTTGCCAAAACATCAAATTAAATTGTACCAAACAATATCACGTCATATTTATTAATTTTTATAAAATAGGAAGGCAAACAAGCAAGTGGGTCACTTGATTGTAAGTGATCACCACCGCCCATAAACATCCGCAACACCAAAGACACGGCGTTGCCAATCAAGAGATCTAAGATAGAACTCTTGTGCCAGTAATTGCACCGGCTTCACGGCTGTCTTGCTCTCCACGCCGGAACACAACAGTGCAAGCACTGCTGGAAACCGTCGCTTGCGCAGCCTTCTGGCCGAAGGATGTTGTGTTCCGGCGGTTCCGGGGCACCTTGCCGTTGACGAGCACGACATCGGAAGTGACGACGCTTCGGGGCCACGCCGTTTTGTTGCCAAAATAGTTTAAATAGTTTTATTGCTTTTGTTTTATATGTATGTTAGTCTATAAGGTATTTATTGTATGGGTCTTGTTACCTGAAATAAAGATTTAATAATAATAATAATAATTAGCGCAACAGCTAGATAGTGGTAGCGATCCGGACGGACCTTACACAAGGTCCTACTACCCGCAAATATCCCCCGTTATTTATAAGCTTGACAAACACAAGCTCTTAAATTATTATGATTATATGACAAACACGAACATATATATTTTCACGTGGTTGGTTAAGTTGTGGTTACTAACGCTGTAGCTGGCTAAGTTTTTACGAGAGCTTTAACTTTGATTTACGACCGTCCTTAACTATGTCGCTAACTCGATTGTTTCCTAGTAGTAAATTTAACTTGACTTTAACGACATCAGGTCAGAAAGAGGTTTCTACGGTTCCAAGTTTGATGTGACTTGCGATCGTTTTTAACTTTGAAGTCTTTTCATCCATAGTTTAGTTTATTTATTAAGTCAATATAAAATACGTTATAAAATGTTTTTCTTATCATGGAAATGAAACTCTAACCTATAATTTAACTTTTTGACACTAAGGGTCGCATATACTAGCCTAGTATGAAACTAGATCTTGAGCTCAGTTTAAAACTATAATAAGACCCCTAAACATCGTTTTTTTGTTTTTGCGGGTGGTAGGACCTTGTGCAAGGTCCGTCCGAATTGCTACCACCATCTTGATCGCTAATCCTGCCGCTAAGCAGCAGTGCTTGTACTGTTGTGTTCCGGCGTGGAGAGCAAGACAGCCGGTGTAATTACTGGCATAAGAGGTATTCCATCTTAGCCCTCTGGGTTGGCAACGCATCTGCACTCTCTTTGTCGTTGCAGGTGTCTATAGGCGGTGGTGATCACTTACCATAAGGTGACCCACTTGTTTGTTTGCCTTTATATTTCATAAAAAAGTCTATATGTTTTATTCCAATCGTACTTTCTTTTCCTCGCTTATATTTTTAATGTGCCTTCCTATGTTGTATAAAAAAAAATTGCAATAAAGAGCGCATGTAAACGTTTGTGTTTTACCCGACTGCGCGACGCAAGAGTTTAATGTGTTTATCAGCCTAAACATATAAATGTATGTATGTGTGTTTGCACAACCAGACGCCATATTGTGAAAAATAAAAATGAAAGTCGACGGACTATATTAAGCAGGGCGTCATTGAATAGGTATTTGAAAATTATCTTGATGTTTATTTTATAATTTTTCATATCAAATGAGAAATGACCGTTTATTACTGTTGTATTGTGCAACACACTCAACAGATTACACATTAATTATGTAAGTATAGTCGACCAAGAAATTGCTTGACCACTTTTCGACCGTATTACAAAGGGATAGTACAAAAATGGTCAAGCAATTTCTTGGTCGACTATACATTCCTGTTACATTCAAAAGAAAACAGTCATCTGTAGGTACACAAATACTTAAGTAGCTCACAGTAGATAAATACAGATAATAGTCGACCAATTACTTAGTCACTTTTGAAACCTTATGCCCTTGTAATACGATCGAAAAGTGGTTAAGCGATTTCTTGGTCGACTATACATCCTACTTCAGGCATGTTATTCTTCACTTTCACTTTAGACTGTGGAAGTATTTTTTCATTTAATATCTTACATGCAGTCACGTGTTTCGAAGGTTGGAAATTGTAAGCTAAATCACCCTTGCCTGTACAAATTGTACTACCAGCGTTAATAAAAACTTCGCAACACATAAACATAACAATATTAAGTATTAACAAAAAGCGAAAAAAGCACATGAGTATTTTTTATCGCGCGGTAAACTTTTTAAACGCGAGAATAAGGCTTCCTTGTAGGCTATTTTGCCCGGAAAGTTATTCCCGGCTTCCAGGTGTTGCAAACATATTCTGAGGGCCCAATTTGTTATTTTTTCTTTCATAAAACGACGTGATGAAAAGGTTTCATGTTTGCAGGTGTCCTCAACCTAGCGTATATTCTTTATTAAGTTATGTAGGTTAATTTGGCGCTTGTCTTATAAAAAAGTTTTTGAGATTATTAGGTGCTATATTTTCAAGACTTCGTACAAGAAGACTCGACAGCAGATTAGACATTATCAGTATAACATAAATTATGCGAAACGAGCATTATGCCAAATATTGTATGAAAAAAAAATGAATGATGTATGTGAATATGAACTTAGATTTTTCTTGGCATTTTAACAAAATGTCATTCGTGGACAGGTCGAGATAATCAGAACATGTTAACTTGAAACAAAGCCTTTGGTATAATTAACGCAATATAAAAAAAATACCTCATATTGTATTGGATGGTTGTAGTTTTGTGATTGGGTCACGGTCAATAACTACTAGAATAAGTCTAAGGAACTGAAATGAAAATAAATCTGGAAACCGCGCTATCTTCTACATAAGAAATCCCTGGCTGATACAAGGATGGGCATGGATCCAATATCGCCGAAATCCAATAACGGCGGCTAATTATTTTTATTAACTTGTAAGCTATCATTAGGCGTGTATTGCTGGCAGGGTTTGTAATTAGTGGGCATGCCGGGGCGACCATAAGACAAGGGGGCATGAAGCTAATGGACTGAACCGGCCATTAGGGGCACAACATTTGGCGGCAGGGGCAGCGGCCACTGAGGCTGTCCGGAAGTATTTATTGAATTAAAGCTTTTAACTCAATCACGCATTTATGCATTTTCGGCGTTTTCACTGAAAGCCGACAATGCTGCTGTTACGTTTTTGCAGTCATTTGAACACACTTGTGTTTACGACATAATGGTGAAAGTTTGATAAGCAATGCCAGCAATGAATGCTTTAACTAAATGCCTTAAGTTGTTGGTTTGAAAGAAAGAAAAAAATATTTACTTTTATACACTTACAACGCACACGGATTGAATGCAAAAATGTTACAAACACATTGTGTTGTACAGATATATTTATAGACACATAGTATATATACACACAGATTGGGTACAAGCATTACAAACATATTGTACCGAATAGAGTCGAAAGGGATTCCATCCAGTAACCTGGGACGCTAACTTTCAGTGGCACCCTTGAAATCTTTAATGCTGAACTAAAATTAATGAAAAACGTTTGATAAAATGTTTAATTAAGCCAAATCTTTCACGCACTAGTTCTAAACGGGAGAGAAACACTGAAGTTTGAGCCTTGGAGCCTCTAAATATACAGGGTGTATTTTTTCTTATTGTTTTTCCACCCCTTGTACGCTGTGCCTTCGCGTGGCATTTGCCGCTAACGATAGCGCGTGTACATTAGTAATAATTATTGGCCGTGCACCCGAGGCGGGTCCTAATTACTGACCCCTATAACCGGTTATTTATTCCATATCGTAGCGTTTTGTAGCCTATTGTGTGCGCAGGGTGTAAGAAAAAATACAATTGGCGAACAAGGCAAACATCATCCTTGTGATATAAATGTAAACGCATGTCAAGATGCTGTGAACAGCTTAAATAATTTGGATGTAGTAACCAAGTAAATCAAGCCCCATGCCATGTTGAAGCACCGTAAATTGAGCTGCGTCAATATCGCAAAATATAATTACACGGAGAGCGGTAAAGTCGTGACTTACGGCACGTCACTGCGATTCCGTACCTTCAACGTATTTTGAGCAGCGGCGTGGGGGACATGCGATAAAAACAGTACAAATACGATGCGTCACTGCGATTCCGTACCGTCAACGTATTTTGAGCAGCGGTTTGGGGGACATGCAATAAAACCAGTACAAATACGATGCGTCACTGCGATTCCGTACCGTCAACGTACTTTGAGCAGCGGTGTAGGGGACATGCGATAAAAGCGGTACAAATACGATGCGTCACTGCGATTCCGTACCGTCAACGTACTTTGAGCAGCGGTGTAGGGGACATGCGATAAAAGCGGTACAAATACGATGCGTCACTGCGATTCCGTACCGTCAACGTACTTTGAGCAGCGGTGTAGGGGACATGCGATAAAAGCGGTACAAATACGATGCGTCACTGTGATTCCGTACCGTCAACGTACTTTGAGCAGCGGTGTAGGGGACATGCGATAAAAGCGGTACAAATACGATGCGTCACTGCGATTCCGTACCGTCAACGTACTTTGAGCAGCGGTGTAGGGGACATGCGATAAAAGCGGTACAAATACGATGCGTCACTGCGATTCCATACCGTCAACGTACTTTGAGCAGCGGTGTAGGGGACATGCGATAAAAGCGGTACAGATACGATGCGTCACTGCGATTCCGTACCGTCAACGTATTTTGAGCAGCGGTGTGGGGGACATGCAATAAAAACGGTACGGATACGATCCGTCACTGCGATTCCGTACCGTTAACGTATTTTGAGCAGCGGTGTGGGGGGCATGCAATAAAAACGGTACGGATATGATGCGTCTCCGTATTTTAAGCAGTGGTTTGGAATGAGGAATTGAAGTGAGGAATTCTACATCGGCTTCCACAGCACAGCTAAAAATGAATAGAAAATTAAATCTACTTCAAAAATAATGTTAATGAATACTAAGTGCCTTAAACTCGGATGTCCCTACCCATACATCATTTGCGCTGGCTTAATACGGTCTCATGGGGTTACTCAGTCCATGTCCCGATACCAATGTTCAGTTTAGGATGTTGCAATTTTAAGCAACGCGTGTTATAATTTTAACGACGCTTCGGAAAAGCTACTTTCAATAATTAAAAGAACCAAGCGCTATTTTGCGGAGGTCCATACTAACAAACTGGAACAAATCACCTTGCTAGTCTGCGAAACCAGTGCTGGGCTCGTGCAAAATAGCTGCACGATCAAAATCGTGTAGTTTTAGTGTTTAGTGGTGGTGGTGTGTAGTTGAGTCTGTGTGATATATGTTGCTTCGTGTGGAAACGGAGGAGGGTGGGTTTTTGCATGAACATATATGTGTCGCACAGACGCAGCTATTTTGCACGAGCCCGGCACTGGTTTCGCTGAGTAGCAAGGTAATTTGTTCCAGTTTGTTGATATGGACCTCCGCAAAGTAACGCCTGAATCTATTAATGACTACATAATTATTTATTACGAACCTCCCAAAAATACAAAAAGCTAAGGAATTCAATCAGTAAGGAGACAGTAGGACAATCGAAATGAACCTACTCTGTACTTGTCTATCTGATTGAACTTAGTCAAATTATTTTGTCAAGTTGAACTCAGTTTCACACTAGCGATAGTATTTAAAAGTTGCTGATAAGGTAGGTTTCTTTCTGCTTTAATCTGTTAATGTTTTGTTTTTAGATATAGATAGAAGAAGAAAAATCTAATGAGGTTGAAAGATCTTAGTTTGATCTTAGGTTGAAGAAGAACTTAGTTTTCGAACTGGACAAGACCGGTTTATCGTATTGGTTTCCGTCAGTTACCCATAATTTTTTTTTTATAAAATAGGAAGGCAAACAAGCAAGTGGGTCACCTGATGGTAAGTGATCACCACCGCCTATAAACACCCGTAACACCAAAGAGATTGCAGATGCGTTGCCAACCCCCATGGCTAAGATGGAATACCTCATGTGCCAGTAATTACACCGGCTGTCTTGCTCTCCACGCCGGGGCGACACAGTGCAAGCACTGCTGTTTAGCAGCAGGATTAGCGAGCAAGATAGTGATAGCGATCCGGACGGACCTTGCACAAGGTCCTACCACCCGCAATATTACATTCATTGTGAAAACTGTACATACCAAATGGTATACGCAGTTTTCACAATAAATGTAATTCTACTGAGTGAGTCTACACACTCACACAAACATGTGTGTTGTGTTGTTTGTTAGATTGAACTCAGTGCTCCAAGCGATACGAGAATTCTTTAGATTAGTGATACTAAGGTAGTAAATAGAACCTACTACATAAATCAATATAACCAATTACCTAACGTGTATCAGCCATTAAATCCCAGCCTGCGATCACACTCAGACGGGAGGCTGTACATCATTCGGGCAAGCTTACGGCCTCAGGGGGTTACCGAGACCTTGCGACGCGTACGTACAGTTTATCGTTGTATAGTCGACCAAGAAACTGCTTGATCATTTCGACTGTATTACAAAGGGGTAAGGTTTAAAATGGTCTAGCAATTACTTGGGTGACTATACTTGTATTTACAGTGCACCGAGAACAAACCTTCTCGGTACGAGTTAACTCGCTACGTTACTCAGTGATTCTTGTTCTAATTAGGTTATGATAAGCTGATTTTCAGTGAGGTCTTTTTGACTTACTAATGATTCCTATAAAACTATTAATACGTTCATGTGCGCTACGTGATAAGACGTAAAAAATTGGTATATACGGTGCAACAGAACGTAAATAGCCGTCAAAGTAAAAAAATTAAAACCTCAAACAACGTGACTGAACGCCGAGCGTCCGTACTAAACTCTGTCAGCTACGTCATCGTGCTACATTATGTCAAAAATTTGAACTGCTATGCCACGCTATATCCAACTTTACTCTTGCTAAAGATGACTTGAGTATACACACATGCAAGGAGCTGTACAAATACTAACAACGTCCTATGACGTCGTTGCTGTTCCGCGAGTTGACGTTAAGAAACGTTCGTGTCAGATTTCGCGTTATTTTTACCCACGTTGTATCACAAAGTCTATAGACGTCGTTGCATTTTATACGGGGAAGTACTGTGCGAAACAACGATATCCTAAAAAATCAGCAGCGCACGTGGACGTGTTAATAATAAATAACAAATAAATAAAAAAGTTCATCATCACCACATCACATCAGCCGGAAGACGCCCACTGCTGGGCATAGGCCTTCCCCAAGCATCTTCACGGCGGTTGGTTTTGTGCCGCTCGCATCCACCGGTTTCCATCCATCCAGCGATCTTCACCAGGTCGTCGGTCCACCTTGTGGGAGGCCTGCCAACACTTCGTCTTCCGGTACGTGGTCTCCACTCGAGAACCTTTCCGCCCCAACGGCCATTGGTTCTACGAGCAATGTGCCCCGCTCACTGCCACTTAAGGTTTGCAACTCGCAGAGCTATGTCGGTGACTTTGGTTCTAAAAGAAGTTCTTTTCAGAATAATTAGTTAGTTAATTAGATCGCAATAAATCAAAATGAAAGGAAATGTTAAACTTTTATTTATAACTATAACTGCATGTAATCCGTTAAAATGCTATGCAATGACAACACAAAGAAAAATTAGGGTAATGGCAGGACTCGAACCTGCAACATGGCTTGCGTTAGCCAGTTTGCATGTAATCGGGTTCAGCGGGCTAGCATAGCAGTGACGCAAACAATTCAAGAAAGATCAGTTAATACACGGTGCTAATTAACGACTTGTCATTCCTGTGAAATAAGGCCCTGGTAATTGAAATGTAAATAGAAAACAAATGGTACCCGCCTCCCGGGTTAAAGGGAACGTGGAGGTAGAAAGATAGAAAGTTACCCAAAAGGTAGGGTAATGAGCACTACCGTTACGCTATTGTTACCTTTACGTTTATGCGTTTGTTTACCTTAAGGTTTATGCTTTAAAATAAATTATTTGATTTAAAATCAGGGCGAAAATTTTGTGCTAACATCAAAGTTTCCTTCGTTCTGTGTACAGGCGTCCTTTAAACGTTTAAGGTCCTTCTATTTGCTATTTTTGTTTTCTTACCACTTACCACCCTTGGTACACAAATTACTATTAATGCATAATATGTCTCTTTGTGAGCATGTTTTTTTTTAATTTAAACATCTTCATAATACCGTACACATTACGTGATTTTAGTATCTTCTACTGAGTTATGCCACATCCAATCCGCAGTGGATGTGGGATGTTATCTAACGACGGGATTGCGGACGACGCCGGGCGGCAACATTACTCACAACCATGTTATTCAGTTAATTCAGTTGCGGGTGTGGCCCCACTTCTGAAATCAAATGAAATTAAATTCGGACATCGAGTATCCATAACTATGACATTATACATACCAGATTAATATAATTTTTACTAACAAACTGGAACAAATTACCTTGCTACTCCGCGAAACCAGTGCCGGGCTCGTGCAAAATAGCTGCGTCTGTGCGACACATATATGTTCATGCAAAAACCCACCCTCCTCCGCTTCCACACGAAACAACATATATCACACAGACTCAACTACACACCAACACCACTAAACACTAAAACTACACGATCGACGCGCGTTTCGCCTCTATACGAGGCATCATCAAGATCAAAGAAACAGTACGACCGTTCGCTACTTGAACGAATGGCGTACTGACAAACTAAAACATTTTTCTTTAATCCCGCCTACCGCCAACATTTTTGCACAACTACCCTTATTATTTTTCTCAAAGCCTACCCTCAAAATTTAAAAATAAAACAAAAGTACCGTAACCGTACCGTACCGTACCGTACCGTGTACCGTAGTGTAAGTAAGTAGTAGTAGTAGTAAGTAAGTAGTAAGTAAGTAAGTAAGTAAGTAAAAGTAGTAGTAAGTAAGTAAGTAAGTAAGTGTAGTAAGTAGTAGTAAAAGTAGTATAATTTTTACTGTTATTGTTAGATCATAAGATAAGCACATTAATAAGTAACACTTAGCTAGCTTAGTTAGCACTTAGTAAGTAATGCCCCGACCTACCTCCTATACCACAAGAATTACAAATACTACAATTTAACATAATTGTAAAGTTTTTCATACATGCAATTATTTTACGCAATAGGAACGCAAACAAGCAAGTGCGTCACCTAATGGTAAGTGATCATCACCGCCTATAGACACCCACAACATCGAAGAGATTGCAGATGCTTTGCCAACCCAGAGGGCTAACTAGTTATTACAGCGGCTGTCTTGCTCTCCACGCCGGAACACAACAGTGCAAGCACTGCTGCCTTCCTTTTTCATAAATGAAAGTTACCGCTAGCAGTGGGACCCCAACTTTTCCCATTCCCTGTTGGTTTGTTAGCGAAATGAGGGTTTATTTATCTTATTGCGGCTGTCAGCGTATCGTGACGAACTGACGCGATTACAATATTGTGATGACGCTGGTACTGTGACGACTTTACCCGAATATGGTGACGCAAAATTGTTTTGGCTGGCGCGTGTGTGTGTGTGTGTGTGTGTGTGTGTGTGTGTGTGTGTGTGTGTGTGTGTGTGTGTGTGTGTGTGGAAAAGAGGCGACTTATTAGCCATGTGTATATTATTATGACTGGTAGTGGGACAACTTTAGCTGTTTTTACCCGACTGCGCGACGCAAAAGGAGAGTAATTTAATGCAGTTTTTATCCTTATTTATTTAAGAGCTTTGATTAAACCGATACAAAAAAATCCAAATCCAATCCAGGGTAATAAATTATAAATGCGACAGTTTGTTTGTCTTTGGCTTTTACGCTTAAACCGCTGAACTGATTTGAGTCAAATTTGATACCGGAGTTTTATGCCGGAAACCGAAAATGAGCTACCTTTTTTTCAAAAAACTACCCCTAAAAGAAGTGAAACTGGGAATGAAACTTTGCATGGAAAATGCCAAACTGCTAAATTTTTAGAACAGAATAGTTTACGGACTATAGATAATCTTTATTAGGTCGGAGAGGTACGCTAATCATGAATATCCATTTGTCTCAAAAACATAGAAAATACTGGCGGAATAGCAATAAACAAAATCTAGTTGGAAATTCAATTTGTAGCCAGTGTTCACATAATGCGAACACCATTCAGGAAATACATCTCAATAATTTACCTTGCCCAAAGAATCAGCATTGCCATACAACGTGGCAGGGGCGTAACTAGTGTGGGGAAGGCAGGGCAAGTGCCCTGGGCGCCAAATAAGGGGGGCGCAAAAAACTAAATTTACTAACTACCTATATTAAAAAAAATACAATCGAAATTCAAATACATGGGCAAATAAAAGTCTTTTGAGGATCATTTAATCCTTACTGTAGATCCGTTTATTCCAGACGGGGATATACGAGTATTTGTGGTATTTTGTTTGTTTTACATACATTACATTACAAAATTAGTAAAAAAATGTGTAGGGATCTGTTTTTAAAATAATTTACAAAGGGAAAGGGGCGCAGTTTGGATGCGAGCCCTGGGCGCCTTTTTACGTCGCTACGCCCCTGCACCGTGGCAATGCCGCCAGTCTTCTTGGCACCCTACCACTAGGCAGCGATTTGGAACAACTGTTTTATTTGTAAGTTTTAGTTTTATTTTAGTTTTTAGTTGTCTAGTTTAGTTGTGTACATACTGTGTTTTTATACCTTTCTTACATCATTAAAATGATATCCATGTATTTACCTTCTACATGGTTATTAATTATGTGTCCATTTACAAGTAATTACGCCTGAATTATTTCAGCGTATCGCGTCTCTAATCACTGAAAACCAATCGCAATAATTACCCTGTTCTGTGTTGCATAATGACCTAGTTCACTGGTGATTTCTACTTGAACTAGGTGAATAATTAATATTCCTTAGGTACACCTCCAATAAAATCTACTAAAAAAAACTTCCAATAAAACAAACTTATGACAAACACAAAATCTACACTAATCTACACTAATATAATAAAGAGGTAAACTTTGTTTGTTTGTTTGTTTGTTAGTTTGTTTGTATGTAGGGGGTAATCTCTGGAACTACTGAACCGATTTCAAAAATTCTTTCACAGATAGATAGCTACACTATTCCTGACGGACATAGGCTACTAATTTTACGTGAACGAAGTCGCGCGCGTCCGCTAGTAATTAATAAGCATCAGGCGTTGCTTTGCGGAGGTCAACAAATTTTGTTTACCTTGAAAATTATTTTTAAGTTTTATTTTTGTGAATTTCGAATCCATTGGAACAAACTTTGTTACTCCTGGAGCAAGGTAATATATCCCATTTTGTTTAAGGAGAAAGTATTTGTTGTTGTTTACTGTTTTATAATTAACACTTCCACTGAGCTAAGAAAAATACGTTTCCTCAATTTTTTACGCCGTCCTCAGTAAATTTCAGCATTTGCTAATTTCAGATGCTAACTGGTTTTAAACGTCAACGTAATTGAGCAATTTCGAGGTAATTATTTTTAATGAAGTAACTTTAGTAACCCTAAATTACTCGTTGCAATTTAAATCACTCGTTTTCATATTATTATTTTTATAAGCTTTTATTTGGCTTGCAATGTTTGTTTGTAAGTTGTCCGTTTAAAAATTTGCAAGTCAAATTTAACTAACTTCCTTTCAATAAACCATTTTCTAGTAATGAAAACTTTGATACCTATATGGATAGGTAGAAAAAACAAGTCTAGTTAGATTTGTTGTTTAATTTCTTTGTAGAAGAAACAACAATTGTGTCGGAAAATATTTTTTTAAATTTTTTTTTAAGTCTGAACACGTCATAATGAGCTTACGGATAATTATAAAAATTACTTTCGGAACTTGTCCAATTGTTTTGGGTTTTAATTTTCTCGAAAATAGTTCCTTGGATTCGGTTAGAACCACAGGTTAGAACGCAGTGCCTACGCACCTTTATACCTAGTGGACGTTTACTTAATTGTACAGTCAAAGAATTTAATTCCCTACCCATTTCGTTGAAATGTCGTCTGACATTCGCAAAGCATTAAGGTTGATATGTCAAACCAACGCCTTGCTCTAGTTAGCTCTTATGGTGAAAGTTTGCTATATGATATTGAACCTTAGATGGGTTGGAAATTAAATTCCCTGACTGTACGATGTTAAATTAAAAGATTGGTGTTGTTCTAAAAAACTAACAATCACAGCAACAACACAACACAACAGTGTTTTTACTATGGATTACGGTTTATTTTAAAATCCCGATTTAATGATGCAATTGTAGTATCAGTGGAGAATAGGAGGAAGGTCTCTGTGCTAAAGCAAAAGCAAACTTATTGTCCAGCAAATAGCGGCTTTGACAGAGGCCTTCTAATACATACATTATAATGTAAGTTTATTTCTCCCTAGTGACCTGGCCACGCCCCAGGAGGTTAAAACACGTCTAGACTTTACATAGATTTGTAATGAGCAAAAAACTATAAAATTTTATGATAATAAAACAGATAGTCTATTTAAATATTCATCGATTTGAATGAAAAATAAACGATTTCAGCGCAGCAGCTGACATCCTTTGTTGCGATATAAATTGCAGTTCACGCCTCGGTCGCCCAAATGAGGCTTGATTCAATGATGTCGCAGTAAAAACAAATTACAGTACGTAAACCTCACGACTATAAATAAAACAAGAACTAACTTCTGTTTTCTTGACTTGTAAACAGTTAAATAAAACAGCTTCATCTCCTTGTGAGTCTGTCCGTGAACGTGTAACCTAAAAAGGGTTCGAAACCTTGAGGATTAGATTTTTTACAATATACGAAATGTAAATCAAGTTGCTTAATTTTAAATCATGAACTAGCAAAACTAAGCTAGCGTTGCAATTAATGACAATGTACGAGTATGAATTGAATCGTTTGTCAAGCCAAACTACGAGTATGACTTGGTTCACAAACTCAGACTTAATAAAAGTGTGGTGGAGAGAACTATACCTGCTGGGAGTTTCTGTACGTGCATAGCTCTTAAGCTCCACAAATTGTAGTGGTAAATAGGCTGGCTACATGCTCGTAGAAATGATGAGCGATGGTGCTTTGAATCTGTCCAAAGGAGATCCCTGACAGAAAGATGGAACGTGTTAACGTTTTCAAGAGAAATAGGTATATGCCACAGAATTTATAACACTATTAAAAAGAACCTACATTACAACTTATTGGCGATTCCGCCAGTAGATTTAAAAATGTCAACATTGATGATACTGTTCTTAGTAATCGACTGTGAATCAGATGCGGTTAAATGAAGCCGTGGTCGTCCAACGCAGTTTCAATTTTCGCGGTACGGACAAGTTACGCCGCGTGCCTGTTGTACTATTGTGTCTGTACCTAGGCAAAGTTGGGGCAAGGCTTAGTTTGCCTGCCATTTTGCTGCGATGTTTTGGTAGCGTTTGGTTTTAAACCCTGACAGAGATAGAAGGTCTTTGAAACGAGTTTGTTTAGTTTAATCGTGTGTATTTGTGTGTGTGTGTGTGTGTGTGTGTGTGTGTGTGTCTGAATTCGGCTCTATTGTCAAATACTTTCGAGCGTTTTCAGATATTTTAGACCTCCTTGCCCGCTCCAATATATTTGAAACTGACTGTACGAATAAAACAGTTTTTTTAACTGGTATTTAAGCAAGGTAATTTTTTTAATTTGTTTGTATAGACCTCCGTAACAAACGCGTAGCGCCTGTTTTTTCTAATTTTTTCAAATTTACGGGTGGTAGGACCTTGTGCAAGGTCCGTCCGGATCGCTACCACCATCTTGCTCGCTAATCCTGCCGCTAAGCAGCAGTGCTTGCACTGTTATGTTCCGGCGTGGAGAGCAAGACAGCCAGTGCTATTACTGGCACAAGAGTTATTCCATCTTAGTCCTCTGGGTTAGCAACGCATCTGCAATCCCTTTCGTGTTGCGGGTGTCTATAGGCGGTGGTGATCACTTACCATCAGGTGACCCACTTGTTTGTTTGCCTTCCTATTTCATAAAAAAATTGCTTCTTGCAAAGTTCTGCTTTTGCGAACTTTGCGAGTACCTACTAACAATGTCGAGGATCAGCAAACTCGTTCAAATGGGGGTTAGTCAATAACTTTTACCTTAAAATGTAAAAAAAGCTAAAATATACGAATTAAGCTCCTATCATTCCCTTTTATTTATCATTTCCTTAATACACATAATAACCATAACATCAAAAGAGGCAACCTTAATATTTGGATGCTCAGAACCGCTTTCAGTGTCTTTTCAAAGATTCCTTTCGGCTGATAATCCAACTGAGCCCTTTGTGGTGTATTCAATACTAATCACCCATTCTGTAGTAGACGGCTTATTCGCTGGATCCAGGCTTTGATAGTGACCGTTGTTTAGTAATGCAGAAGATAGCATTAGTTACTTAGCGCTTAAGAGGAGTGTGAACTCACCGCTCTCCATACAAACGGCGATAACGTTTTCCACATTCATATGAATATTCATTTATTGTATGAAAACGGGTACAAAAGGTGTTAATTAATATAAAGATTTCGGGAGCATGACCGTAGTCTACCATGATGCATGGTGTACAATATTGTTTAGAGGCATGTTTTAATCTAGGAACGTACATGTATTAAAAATATATCACAATTATTAATGTCAAAATTTACAGTCAATTATACTTTATGTCAATACCGATAGATCACAATTGAAGATGTCAAAAAAAATGGTTCATTATACTTAACGTCAAAACCAATTTTTGTATTTCATTTGATTTTTCATCCATTTTTTTAAATTTCATTAAACATTAAATAAATTAGTAGAGATACAGACAAAACAGATTAATTTGAGGGATACATTAGGCTAACAACCGTCTCACAAACGTAGCATTTCATTTATGGAATAAAAACAGTGGTCCACCCTCTAAACCTTAACCTATAGCCATGTTTTTTTTAATATGTTGTCATTATACCCTAGAACTAGGTTTGTATGTTTTGATTTTTTTAATACTCTTAATAGTTTCAAAACTATAGATGCTTTTTTTGTTTTGTATGAAACTTCTAAAATGCCAATATCGTCAATTCTTTGAAGAATATTTAAAGTCATAACATTCAAACCTAGTTCTAAAGCATAACGACAACATACCAAATATTATTGTCATAGATTAATGTTTAGAGGGTGGAAAACGTTATCGCCGTTTGTATGGGGGGCGCTTTTTGGGGCTGGGTTCACACTCCTCTTAATAACTCGAGGAAAGCTAGAGGTTAAGGATACCGACATTTAAGCGATAAGCTACATTGGGTTTGTATTGATAATAATTACTCAAGTAACACGCAAACATTGCGAGTGGTAGAACCTTGTGCAAGGTCCGTCCGGATCGCTACTACCACCTTGCTCGCTAATCCTGCCGCTAAACAGCAGTGCTTGCACTATTGTGTTCCGGCGTAGAGAGCAAGACAGCCGGTGTAATTACTGCCGCGAGAGGTATTTCATCTTAGCCCTCTGGGTTGGCAACGCATCTGCAATCTCTTCGGTGTTGCGGGTGTCTATAAGCATCAGGTGACCCACTTGCTTGTTTGCCTTCCTATTTCATAAAAATATATAAAAATATATTTTGGGACATTCATATTCATAATAAAAACATTTTTTCCGTACGGCAATCGAACCCGGGACCTCTAGCTTCGTAACCATGGTCACTAACCACTAAGCTATCCAATCTACAGATACAAGCAGATGGCTCATAGCACGCGTCTAAAATGGTACAACACTGCTGTAAGGGGTTGATGTGGCTGCATTAGGCTAATGACACCCCATTAGCTCAATCGAGCTCGCAATGATTAACTAATGTATCTGCCATAGAGATCCGTAGGTAGATGAGTGAATAGTTTCCTATGTTTTAGTACTGATAAACTGATTATCATAATAAGTAGGTAAGTAAGTAAGTCAGTTTAGAAGCAGAATTTAAGTTATGTACATTGCTACACCATAATAGGGTCCGTATCTTAACATTAAAGTTTAATTTGTTATTTTCTGGCAGCAATAAATGAAGAATGAACAAGAGTATACATATAGGCCAATAATTTGTTCAAGATGACAGCGGTTTAAACAATGTCAGAAGGTAATAAAAAAACCTTTTGTTGTAAGACCTTCCTTTCATTTGTAATTCTACGTTCACTTTGACCATTATCATGTTGTTAGGCCGCTGTTTTAGAAAAATTCAACAACGCGTCTCACTTCGCCATTTTAAAAGCTTTTATTTAACTTGTAATGTATGTAAGTATGCCATCTTGGATGGTCCGCTATATTGGATTTAGAATGACGTCACATACCATATCATGCATTGTCATCCAAACTAAACATGTGTACAAAATTTCAGCTCAATCGGTTGAAGATATCTACTTCAAAATTGAGTTCTAAGATTCCGCCCGAACGAAATTCGCCATTTATAATTTTTTTTTCATTTCAGTTGGACCAGTGTTTATTACAGTAATGCCAACCATTTGTCCCGCGTCTTTCCTACTCGTTTATTACACGACCGAAGTCTTGATAAAGTTGGCAATAAGGGTGAAGGTCGTGGGTTCAAATCGTGCCGTTAACAAATGTCTCGCTTTATTAAAAATATTTATAAGACTAAGATGATTTAACTGCGGTTTTAATGAAGTTTTTAATGAGACTCTCTTTAGAAAAAATGTGGTTTATAATGCCGTGAGTGATTAAATAACATCAGTACTTCGAAAGCTTTAATTTATAAAATTTGATGCGTCTTTGAAGATTTCATAGACATTATGATTTTCGAGATTTAGGACATTCGAGAATTTTTCTAAATTCTAACAAACTCGCAAAAATATGTTTGAGTACGAGTAAATGGTGGCATCTTTATTGGTTAATGTTTTATATAAGATAATTATTTCTAAGAACAATTGTACCATTTGTGCCCAAATAAACATGAAAACATGAAAACTAGTTGCAAAATTTCTGTCGTAATTTTCTTGTCAATACCCAATTCCCAATTTTCGGCAAGCGCCGGCAAAATTCCAACAGCTTCGCTCCAAAACACGAATGAACATAGAAAGGCGGACTACATAGTCGAATTTCTGTCATACCGTATCGAAATATCGAAAATCGAAGCAGTAATATGCATTGAAGTTGACTTTGAGCATAGAAGAGCATGGAGACGAAGTTTTATTCTCTCAATACAAATACCATCCGATATTGAATACCTACCTTAAAGTATCGTTGAAAATGAAATAACGTTTGTATTGTGTACATAACGAAATGAAATAAAAACCAATACCATGTAATATAAAGTACATAAATCGAGGTACAGTCAAGGAATTTAATTCCCTACCCATTTCGTTGAAATGTCGTCTGACATTCACAATGCAATAAGGTCGATATGTCAAACTAACGTCTTGATCTATAGCTCTTATGGTGACAGTTTGCTATATGCTATTGAACCTTAGGTGTGTTGGAAAATAAATTCCTTGACTGTACAAAAATTCGTATTCATCACACAAATATTTGCAACAATAGGCCAAATATAAATTTGCCAGCAGTAAATAAATAAGAGAAAAAATAATAAAATAAATAAAGATCAATTTTCTCATAGACAAAAGCTCGGCCAATACCTAAAGAGACTATTGCTAGTAAGTTGGATCAAGGGTCAGATTCATTCCTCACTCTACAGCCCTAACCACCGGTAGCTTGAGCCCTGCCCCGCTGCCGGCGGCACTCTAGGTTAGGTTTTTATAATGTTTCTATATTTCTTATGAATATTGTTTTGTTACGTATTATTAAATATCTACCCTAAGAGTCCCAAATAAATACATAAATAAATAGATAAAAAAAATATTTACATGAATTGTACAGATTATCCATGACCACAATTCTAGGCAAAGCCTGTCTCGCGAGGTATAGTCTAAAATATCTAACATGTCTCAGTGAATGCATCAATTTAAGTAAACTTACTTCGACTTTGACTTTATTTTAACATAAAGTACAAAACCATTTGCTCATAAGACTCAGTATTACGCTTCCAGCGTTCGTTCCGCGCTGTAAACTTTAATTACTCTACATTATTTGGGTATTAAGAGTCGAATTTTGTTTATCTTCCCGTAATTAAACGTCGATCTCGGAGGAAAACATGGCAGTCTTAATTATAAGGCTTACATCAATACCATGGGGAGCCAACTTCAGTCTGTCTTTGCTGATGATATTTAAGTCAATGTTTAAAAACCTTCCGGAACTAAAACCCCCTGTACCTCTTACATAACTAAGTTTAGTTTACCTTTATGTACGTCCTTATCTTATGAAACGAGTTAGACAGAGTCGCACGGAGGGATAACTTAAACTTCGGCGGCTATGTTAGAGTCACACTCGTAACCGTATTTCTGTGTAAATATAAGACGTTTTTCTCAATAAAAAAGACATGAAATTGAAAAAATTGTTTTAGTCAAAGGTGAGACGTTCAAACACTTTAAATAGTATTAAACAACATCGCTATCTATTTCTGTTAGATTGTTTTAACACTTTAGTCCACTTCAGTCTACTCGTGACCACGGCCGCTGAAACATGGCCGAAACGTCGAGGTAAATTAACAATATACTTTTATCGCGTTAAAGTCCGTTATAAATACGTTACGTTATATGTTCCTGTTAGTCCTCATTGTATATTCGGCCGCGTACGCCTTCTAAACCACTCAACGGCTTTTGATACAGTTTTTACTGTCAAACGCAAAATGATTTAGGCCTTGGCCGTTTTGTTTTAAATTTTAAAAATAATAAACATGTATGTCCCGAACATGACCGGCCCAGAACTTTAGAACTTTAACTTATCCCTCACTGCATCTCTGTCAGACTAGAGTCATAAGAAAAGGACAGACATAGAGATAAACTCAGATAAACTAAACTTGGCTGCTCATGTTAACGTCACTGTCCCATAAAATCTAAATAGTTATTTTCAAAATAAAACTACCTTGAGACTCGGACATGTTAATACAAACGGATCACTCACGTATTTAAAGTCGAGAATTCCCGACATGTTTCGAACCAGTAAATCAACCAGTCTGTCGTCGTTGCGCCGCCGCGGAGGCTCATGAGTAAGACCACGGACTGGTCTAGACTGGTCCAGTTTTCGGCGTTTTGCACTTCTAGCGGCATTTTGGGAAACATTTGGCCAATTGTGTTTTTTTTACTAATTCGGACCTGCTGAACACGAATATCGAGGTTGGCATTCCCGAATTTTGACCGGAAGCTCAGAATTCAAGATGGCGGCCAAGATGGCGGACGCTTTCTTACTAGTGCGATTTTTTTTCGTGTAAATGCTGTTTTCAGGTTTATTTTTATCGTAGAATGCGAAAACAATTGTTTTAGAATGTTCAACCAATTTATTTAGCCCTGGCAGAAGCTCAGAATTCAAGATGGCGTCCACGATAGTGAACGTTTTCTCAATTTTTCGATTCCGGACCGACCTTACGTTTTAGGACTGTTTATCGGGTTATATTTGTCGAATAATACGATTATGATAGTTACACAGTGTTTAAGCAACTACTTAAACGTTAGAGAATAAAAAACTACCCCCAAAACATGGAATTATTTTCAGTGGAATGCCCTTACATTTGACAAAGTTCATGTTTTGATATGATGTTGCATGGATAATCTTTGTCTTTTTATTGTATATATTTGCCGATATTTCTGGTTTGGCCCTTAGTTTGACGTTTGATGAGTGAAAATAGGTTGTTGAAGCTATTTATCACTTTTAGGTAAATGCAATAATATACAATATGTGCCGCGAGAACAGGTAAACTACGCTGCCCGAAGGTAATGACGAATGAAATATCTATTATAATACCAGACTTTTATAAATTATATTAATCATCATCCTCATCATCCTCATCATCTTTTCACGAATTTGTACAAAGTCCGGAACAGAAACACATTGAGGTACACTTAACATAGCCTTTCGGAATTTGCAAAACTTTATTGAAAATCTTTTTTTGCAACCGCAAAGAACAATATTTATTGGTAGCAGCCTTTAGAATGGGTTCCAGTGTGATGAAAATGGGGATCTAGCCGTCTATTTCTTTCTTCCATTTGTCCTTAAAGACCAGCAAACAGCACCGATTTCCTCCTTCGAAAGTTTTCACGATAAAGGAGACACATGAATTGTTCTGAACGCAGTGGCAAGTACTGCAAAGCAAACTGTTGTGTCTGCTACACACAATGTCTTTCTATTGCTCCATTATCAGTTGGATAAAATACATGCAAATGAAGTATGGTTAATGAGTGGAAATGCAAGAAAGAGAGTTTTTGTACCTGTTCATGACATACATAGCCAATGGAGAGTTTCTTACCAGTTGACTTAACAGTGAAGAGTTTACCGGCCTTTCAAGCGATCACCGGGAGTGATGTCACATCATGTTTACATAGTTTCTATTACAAGACAACAGCTTTTCAAGTGTTTCAAAAGCAATTCTCTGTGGTCCTCGCTTAGCACCGTGCTTTTCAATCTGAGAAGCACGGTGCGATTATATCTTATACGACAATATTGTGCAAGGTTTGTATTACTTGTAAGTTCAACTTACTTTGTTATTGTTACCGACGTCGACTTGGCTCGTACAATTTAATTTGGTTTCTATCTTCTTTAGGTAGCTGACTCAATAGTTTCAACTAACGTTGCGCTTATTTGGTCAAGTAAAAAACGCAGAGTCTGTTTCGCTGATCATAGAACATATTAAATGAAATTACTACCAAACTTCCGAAGGGGAGAACGCTCACCTGCCAGGCCCCTTTCTGTCACCAATTACAGACTGCAGATATAAGAAAGAAATAGACGGCTACATCCCCATTTTCACCATACTGGAACCTATTTCAAAGACTGCTACCAATATTGTTCTTTGCTGTTGCAAAAAAGATTTTTCAACAAAATTTTGCAAATGCCGAAAGGCTATGTTAATGTGTGCGGAAATGAAAAGATGATGATGATTAAATGATTAATATAATTTTTGAATAGTCTAGTACTATAATAGATATTTCATTCGTCATTACCTTCGGGCAGCGTAGTTTACCTGTTCTCGCGGCATATATTGTATATTATTGCATTTACCTAAAAGTAGTAAATAGCTTCAACAACCTAGTTTCACTCATCAAACGTCAAATTAAGGGCCAACCAGAAATATCGGCAAATATATACACTAAAAAGACAAAGATTATCCATGCAACATCATATCAAAACATGAACTTTGTCAAATGTAAGGGCATTCCACTGAAAATAATTCCATGTTTTGGGGGTAGTTTTTTATTCTCTAACGTTTAAGTAGTTGCTTAAACACTGTGTAACTATCATAATCGTATTATTCGACAAATATAACCCGATTAACAGTCCTAAAACGAAAGGTCGGTCCGGAATCGAAAAATTGAGAAAATGTTCACTATCATGGACGCCATCTTGAATTCTGAGCTTCTGCCAGGACTAAATAATTAGTTGAACATTCTAAAACAATTGTTTTCGCATTCTATGATAAAAATAACCCCGAAAACGGCATTTACACGAAAAAAATCGTACTAGTAAGAAAGCGGCCGCCATCTTGGCCGCCATCTTGAATTCTGAGCTTCCGGTCAAAATTCAGGAATGCCAACCTCGATATTCGTGTTCAGGAGGTCCGAATTAGTAAAAAAAACACAATTGGCCAAATGTTTCCCAAAATGCCGCTAGAAGTGAAAAAATGGCCACTTTTGAGAAAAGTGAACCAGTCTAGTCCGAAACATGTTGAGCAATTCTCGACTTTAAATACGTGAGTGATCCGTTTGTATTAAAAATGTCTAAATAGACATTAGCATAAATTTGACACAATATGTTTTATTTGTGAAGAATCCTCCACGCAGACTCACATTAGTTAAAAATTTTGCATGCCATTAATGGTTAAATATGTGAAGCTTATATTATTAAATTTTGTAACCGAAATTTCTTTCGATTTTTATTTTAAATGTTTTTAACATTCAAATTATCAAAGAAAAATTAGGGCAATGGCAGGACTTATATTATTCTCTAAGATTTATTATGTAACCATATTATTTATCTGCAATTAAAGTTCATTCATTCATTTGCCAGTTATTCTCAAACTCCTCTCTTTGTTCCAGTAGCGGCAGTTGCGGATGCTGGGAACACAGCACGTGTGAAACTGCATAGCAGGTAAAAGCTACATAAATCTAGTAGAAAGAAATTATTTCTGTTAAGGCTAGACAGGAAATTGTTTAAAGCGTCCGGCTGGGAAAAGTGCAGTAGCCGTTTGCTGTAATCTGCTAGATAGCTGTGGGTTTAATAACCTTGTAACCGCACAATAATTTTGCAAGCATATTTATTTTTTTAAGTTTTAAGTGATAAGACTAAGAAATATTGGCCATCTGGCAAGTCTTGACTCTGCAACCCAGGCACGTCTGATTTACTTTTACCAAATGAGCTAAATGTGACCATGACAGAGTGAATGTGCTCTGTTTCATAGACATTGTCATTCTTATTTTTTTACATTTTTGTTTCTAAAACAAAACAGACATACTCACTTAAAGTTTTCAGTAAGTTACAATTTATTACTGATATAAATTGTTACGAAACAGATAGGAAACTGATGTTAATCAAATGGTACAAAGTTTTTGAATTTGACCCTTTTAATATTATGCTCTACATAAAGAAAAACAACTTCTTTCGTAATATGGCAACACACGGAAAAAAATAATATATTATACTGCTTTACTTAAAATGAACTTTGTTTCTTAGGAGTATCACGTGCAATACATTTTCTAAGCCGCGTTGGGTTGAGAAATTCTCGGTAATTTCTGAGATTTTTTTAAGTATTCTCAGTCAATTGAAACTTGCTTTACGCTCTCGATAAAGTTCTCAGAAATTTCTAAGAATACTCCCAACATTTTAAGAATGTTCTACAATTTGTTTACTTTAGTTTATTTATACAGCCAATATAAGACTACATTATAAATTGCACAGAATATCATATTACACGGTATATATTGAGATCGTCAAAATTACAATACAATACAATACAAATGCTTTATTGAATACCACATTAGAATTTGACAGAATTACAGATAAATTTAAATATAGGTATCCGAAAGGCGGTCTAACATTAATCACAATAATTACATTATTATTATTTAAAAAAAAACTGACAACTAGGGCATTCGAACTATTTTGACTCACTATGGGACATTTTCACAATGAATGCATAATGACT
Source organism: Ditula angustiorana (assembly GCA_963691745.1). Classification (NCBI taxonomy): domain Eukaryota; kingdom Metazoa; phylum Arthropoda; class Insecta; order Lepidoptera; family Tortricidae; genus Ditula; species Ditula angustiorana. Next base: position 8,143,638 of record OY829495.1, read on the forward strand.
TTCGATACGATTTGGAATTTCAGTCGTTAATTTTGAAAAGGTTGTACAGAGGGGCACGATCACGATTTTATTAGTTTGACTTTGCATTGCTAGGGAGCCACTTAAGAGTACTATGATATTAACATGTAATAATAGGGTCACGAATGCATCACGACTCAAATGGGGTAAACCTGTCAAATTGTCATAGATCATCATTAAAAATATATTTATGTCCAAAGAAGTAGATATATAACGGAGGAAAAAAACAATATTTTAGAATTCAAAATTACAAAAATAATGAAGAAAAAAAGTTAATTTTTATTGCTTCAAAGTATGCTCATTCGAATCCAGATAAATTGAAAAAAATATATGAAAGTAATGAGTTAAACCCATACATTTTAGTAGCGACTACGTAGACTGTGGCATCAAAGTCCACGCCCGTTCTGTATGAAGCGTTTTCGTGAGTCCTGCTCACTGTTTTATTTATATTTATATAACAAAATGGTTCAAAACTTTTGCAAAAAATTCGCCAAATGTTTACTGGCGAGTACTGCACTCACTTCCATACTTAATTAGTGCCCTTAGATAAATACCTGACAAACTAACATATAGACAAAAGAATGTTCATGTAGGCGACAAAACGCCTCTATCGGTGGAGCGTCTATAGTAGGGAATGTATAACCGGTTATTTTCTCTCAGGTATTACCGGTTAGAACCGGTTATTTCTTAGAAAATTTACCGGGAATGCATTCCCCAGTCTGTAGGTGTAGGTAGGTTCTTCGTGTTGTCATTGCATAGCAATTTAATATTTCGAAAACTAATGACCTTAGTAAAAAAAACTAAAACACAGTAGTTTTTCTTTTTAGGGGTTTTTTTTAGGGGTTGCTTTGATTTTTGAAATAAATAAATTCAATGCATATTCTCAATTTTGTTCAGAACTCTGCTTAGTTACAAAAATAAAGATTCCTCTCCAATGCCCGGGCACCACTCACCCAGTGAGGTAAATCGTTGACATAAAAGTTTAAAAGCAATGAAACCGTCCGTTCCTAAAACAGCTGATAAGAGCTTTTTTATTTCAGCGTCGGACGTTAAGCTTTCTTGATAGCTTTCGACGGTTATCGGGCCGTCATAAAATATACGGTTTTATCTTCATTGATAATAATCGTTATTAGAAAAAAATACTTTTTTATTTTTATGGAATGGAAACGCCGGGTAAGATCGCCAGCTGCCGCAGTTTGTAATTTATGTTTCATTTAAAAATTTACCACCTTTTCATTGAGAGAGACCTTTTCCACTCGGAATATCTCGTTCAATTTCATACAAATATTTTGTAAAAAAAATAAAAATTACAAATCAGGTCAGCTTTTTAAAAGAGAAAATACATTTCTTGGTTCATTCATTGCCTTGGTATAATAAAAAGTCATTTCTCATTGCCAATCTTTTTACCTATAGGTTTACACATATAATAATCATGCAAACAAATTATAACTGATAGCTTTCTTCGTGACTTTTTCTCGTGTGAATAGTTCCATTTTTTCGTACTAAAAGTAGCTTGAAGCACTATCTTTAACCCTCCAGCTGCCTAAGTATGAGCATAATCTCCACCGATCGATCTCTTCGTTTTCATGCAAAAACTGAACAAATTTTTAAATTTTATTTGCTAAACAAACAATTACAGTCAAATTAGGTAACGTTGAACGACCAGAGTAACTTTTTAACATAAAACTACCGTGAGACTCGGATATATTAATAAAAACGGATAACTCACGTATTTTAAAGTCGAGATTTTCCCGACATGTTTCGGACCAGTTCGTGGTCCTTAATAATGAGCCTCCACGGTTATTAATATGGCCCTGTTTATGAATATGACCTGAGTAACTTGAAGTGTATTTTTTTATCTAACTACCATGAACTTGCACACGACTTGATACACGACTTGCTCTAGGGTAAATTATGCTGTAGAGTGTCTATCTGCAACTTTTATAAAAAAAAGGAAACAGTGAGTGGCGATATAGACAAAACAGATGATCAAAAGTACTCTAAAAATTCAAAATAAGCAACTAACAGTCCCAGTCATCAACAGTGAACCAATAGAAGAGAGAGAACAAGAAGAAGAACAAACGAGAGACAATGATGACAACCTCTGATAATAACAAGCACACGTGTCAGCCTAGCACGTTTACCTTAGTGCTTTTTTTAACGTTAAAACAACGTTAAAATACCAAATAACGCAACACTCGGCACGCCCCAGTTTCTAAAACAACAAAAACCCATTCAGGGCATTGTTACAAAAAAACATTGTTGGTTAATTAAAACTCAACCTCACTTTTATTCATCACTGGCTCATTCTCGCCGTCTTACGCAACCGTTCTCATATTATACGGGGACAATACTTCACTCTTGTAATATAAATATTTTTTTTCCAGTGATAAAGAAAAGTCTCCAGAGGAAACGGAAAAGATCCTCGGCGGGAATTACGGTAAGATAGTTAATTTACATTTCTACCGTCTTTGTTTAGAAAGATATGGGAAATTCAACGGAAGGGTTTAAGGGTTCTTTTGTCAGAATGTTCAAGTATCTGGGTGGAAACTGACCGTTTTAATGTTTGTTTGCTTATGGAAATTATTCGATACAATATGACCTTTATAGGTTTTTAACTCGGAACTGAGTTTCTTACTATTGCTACTTTAGACTCAGACATGTAAAAAGAACCTTTGGCCTACTTGCAAATAATCATTTTCATTTTTCATTTTTGTTTATATTTTCATTTTCACTTCAAGCTCTATTTAAGAGCACAGTAAGACAAACTTAACTGAAGAAATCCTTAATTATGTTACCAAAATTTCTGCCCAATTTGTTATTTTTACAGTGCGTTTACAAACTTACATTTGCAGTTGGGGAATTAACCGTGACGTACCTATATCGTCGTGAAGGCTAAACATGCAAAGTTAAATTTGTCTTTCCATCGCACTTTTCTTTTTGTTAGAACTATTTTTAATGCTTTCATAGTTTATGAACTTTTGTACGGAACGCTCTTCCGCACTTACTACAACATAGAAAGGAAAACGAGCCAGTGGGTCACCTGATGGTAAGTGATCACCACCTCCCATAGACACCCGCAACACCAAAGGAATTGCAGATGCGTTGCCAACCAGAGGGCTAAGATGGAATACCTCTCGTGACAGTAATTGAACCGGCTATCTTGCTCTCCACGCTGAACACAACAGTGCAAACACTACTGCTGCGGCAGGATTAGCGAGCAACATGGTGGTTGTGATCCGGACGGACCTTGCACAGGGTCCTACCAGCCGCAAATTAGTCCATTATAAAAAATATTAACAATTATTCCCGTATACAGACGAGAATCGTCGGCAATAACGTTTGGAGAGTTTGCGAAAACAAATTATTTTTCAAACATGTCAAGCTTCGTGCTGACAGATGCCCGGAAATTCGCGTCTGGATCAAAGCTCCCATGTGAAAGTTTATAACATTTGAAACGGTATGCGAAAGCTGCAGTTTCACGAGCCGTTTCAGCTTCAGGAAGCTCTCCGTTAATTATGCAGTGGATATTAATGAAAAAATAAACCCGAGCTTCAGCAGATGCTGAATAAAGTGACGCCGTAATTAATTTTCTGTTCCATGTTCTATCTTATTTATAAACAGCATTTGAGTGAATATTGGATTAAAGCTAAGTTGTTAATTTTTGAGCACAGAAGAGAGAACTTTTGTTTTTAAATTGGTTTCAACTTTTGTTATCGTTTTGTAACGATTTATAATATCAGTTTAGTCTCAACTCAACTTATATTAATTATCTAAGAAACGATACAACGTTTTTGATTTTCATATTCTTATGTACAGTCAACCAAATTGATTCATAGACCACTGTAGAACCCTTTCAGGATAAATGTCATAATGACTTCGGAATAAATATCATAATATCTCTATGCGACAACGTTCTACAGTGGCTTATGAATGAAAGTGGTTAACTATATCATTAATTTCCATTTTTTAGTTAAAACATAACTATTGTCAACACCCAATGCAAAAGGCTTGAATTAAGTTTCAAACCTTTGTCACGTAGATGTGTCTGTCTGTGGGCATCGTAGCTCTCAAACCAGGGGAACGGTTTTCTTATTTTAGCCCATTTTAAAACTTAGCTGAATAGTTCAATATGTTTTATCCTCTGGATTTCTGAGTTACCGTACGAATGCACTAAGCTACTACTTTACGCCGCTATTCGTACTATGGTACTGGGCGTAAATTGCCGACGAATTCCACTAGAAACCTAAGACGAAATACCTGCGAAACATAAACCGTCGTCAATTTTCATCACATTAAAACATAACTCAATATTAAGCAACAAGCAACCAACAACTGAGCGAGCGAACTTTTGCAAGTATTTTTACAGAAACAGGTTTGTAAGACGTTCTCAACTTAAAGCGTAGGCAACTTGCTCTTTTAGGAGTTTTACTTTATGGTAGCTACAGACAGATACAGTACATGTTGATAGCTAGTGTGAGTATTATGCAATAACGCACCAAATACCTTTCGAGCCAATGAAGACTATTTTTTTAGGGTTCCTTACCTCAATAGGAAAAACGGAACCTCTATAGGATCATTTTTGCTGTCCATCTGTCTGTCTCTCTATCTGTCAAGAGCATTTTCTCAAGAACGCGTGGAGGTATCGAGTTGAAATCAATATCAAATACTCAGGTCTGCAGTTCATAGGAGCTCTGAAAAAATCAACTTTCTGAGTCAACGCAATCAAAATACACGGCTGTTAAGAGCGCATATTTCAAACATTTGCAAAAGATTCGAAACCTATAGGGTACTTCTCGTTGACCTATAACCATGAAATTTGGCAAGAAGCGAGGTCTTACGGAACAAATTAAAGAAAAAATTCGAAAATCGAAAATTTGTAGTTACATCACAAAAAATGTATTAGTGTGTTGGACTCTTAACGCCATCTAGTTCAAAACGAAGGAAACCAACTGACATAAGCTAACTTCTCAGATGATGCTGTCTCTCAGTGTAACGGATAACCTTATGCTTCCGTGCAATCGATTAGAAAACGGTTTTAAGTTATTGCTAGAATCTTTTCCGGAAGCCACTCTTAGATGGCGCTGTTTCAGAAAAGTGTTATTTCCTGTCAATGTGTGGGTTTTATACGGAACCCTCAGTGCGCGAGTCCGACTCGCACTTGGCTGGTTTTTTTGGAGAGCGTAGGTGGCCTTGTGGCTAGGGGAGTGGACTGGTGAGCCTGAGGTAACGAATTCAATCCCCAGCGGTCGCATCGTACCCAATGAGTTTGTCTAACGTATGTATGGGTATTTACATAACTTAAGTACCTACAGGGAAAACTTCGAGACGAGATGTACGTTTATTTAAATGAATGTGTAACCAATATGAGTCTAGGTCCGGTCACAGAATAAATAATAGTACAGAAAATTCTCTTTTTCGACCACCATTAAACGAAATCCAATTTTATAATCAGGCACATAAAGTTCGTATAATTTATAAACATTCGCCAGGCGGCATGTGTCAAAAGGAAGGCGCCGCCCGCACCCGCCTTTCACCCGCAATGCCCTGGCGCACCGCTAGGGTTGGGCTGCTTATTGTAATACTTACTATCAACGCGCGACACAGAGTAAGCGGGCGCGCGCGCGGCAAGCCGGCAACCTACTGCGATTAACCTATGCCATAGGACATGCGGCGAGCGCACCTTCATTGCGGAGTGGAACCTCCCCTGGTCCGGTTTTCCTGTAACAGGGGTTACATTAGTCAGATAGCAGTTGGTCTGATGTAATAATCAGACCTGCCAAATAAGGGATCATGGTCAAAGAGTACCCTGTATTAAGAAACGGGAAAAAGCGCTAGGAGGAGGAAAGGGAGGAATTCTCTCTTGCTCTCAGAGCATCCCTTTCTTTTGACTAATTAGGTAAAACTAGACTGAGGGATAGCTGATACTTAAACTGTTCATGTTAAGGCTGCCACAGATCCTTATACATCACGGTTACATTCAGAAGGGGTAACACAAATTTTCCATTTTTGGAATTCGTGTAATAACAGATTCCCTCCAGCCAGAAATATGCGCGAACGTTATAAAAAATGCTACCAAAAATACTTTTAAGGGTAAGAACGTGGTTTATCTCCGGCATAAGATATGTTCCTGAATTATTCACTGTTAGAGCTAGTCGAGTGAATTATTTGCCTCGAGCGTGGAGGAACTTGGCGAATTTATAACCTTCGCGAATTCTTTGCCATGGGTTTGCTTGTACGTAATTCTGATGGAAATCACTGAAGTTTTGCTTAAAATTTTAACCTATTTTCAACTTACGAATGAAAACAAGTTGTTGTAAGTTTGAAGATAATTGATGCGTCTAACCACGTATGACGTCGTAAAACCTAAATAGACAAACAAGGTTAACTTCAAAATACATAATAATTGTATGTTTATTGATTACTCGAAGATAGCTTGATTTGGATAAATACTTTTTTTTACCGATATGGTATTTTCCAAAGGGGGTCTAATTTTTTCATGATCAGAGCACACTCACTGATTATGAAAAGTTAGAAAGGTTGAAAGGTCAGATACTAATTCTCATGTTTTCACCCGACTGTTGCCAAAAGGGAGGGTTATATTTTTAACTTAAAATCGTAACTTTCGTATCAATTTTCTACCCCTATTTAACCCGCTCTTTGCAATGAGTGCCTGCAAAAAACTTTTTGTATACAAAATAACGCCATTTTGAAGTAATTGGCACCAAAAGTTAGCTCCCAGTTAATAACCAGACACCATATTTAAAATTCCATCATCATAAACCGAATAACACCGTCCTTACACTCGAAAAAAGTAAAAAACTTTTTTTTAATTCACCGCTATTAAAGACTCAAGCCATTCAGCCACCGCTTGAAAAGTTTTTTCAAAATCTCCACCGAGTTGGCCGGCGCAAGTTTACATGATGGAGTTGAGGTAGTCATTAAGCTGGGTGACTTAGAGTTGAGATTGCTTTGTTTGGGGGGCAGGGTGGGTTGGTACCGATATAGATTAGCAGTTCGGAAGCGGGTAACTTTGCCAGCGTACCACAGAGTTGCGAAAGTTTGGAGTGCATCGTTCTAGCCGAGTTTCTGCCTGTACTCTGAACTAAACCGGGTGGAAATGAAGTTAGCCTGCGAGCTGTACTGGTTTTTAGTGTTCTGTTTTTACGATTACGTTTTTTCTACCGCTTATTACAAATTCTCCTCTTCATTTTTATTTTGCTTAAAGGCTGCCAGCGCATTTGTTAACTCAGTGCCTAGTCTAAGTGCGTCTCGTTCTAAGTTTTAGAACGAGATGCACTTAGACTAGGCCAGGACAAATATGCACCAAGTGGCGAGTTAACGCGTATCGAGAAAGTTAGCGTCAGGTGCACCTGTTTCCTCGAATATGCAAGTATTCTGAAGAGGCGGATGGTAGGGCCTTGTGCAAGGTCCGTCCGGATCGCTGCAACCAACTTTCTCGCTAATCCTGTCGCCAAGCAGCAGTGCTTGCACTGTTGTGTTCCGGCGTGGAGAGCAAGACAGCAGGTGCAATTACTGGCACAAGAGGTATTCCACCTTAGCCCTCTGGATTTGCAACGCATCTGCAATCTCCTTGGTGTTGCGGGAGTCTTTTTGCCTTTTTATTTCATAAAAAAAGGGCAGTGATTGGACCGACGACCTAGTTATGGTTGCGGGAACCCGCTGGATGGGTTCCCGCAACTTGAAGGCTGTCCAGTGAACCAGTGGGGCGATTTTTGCCTTTTGAGAGCTCAAAACTCAGTCGGGCGCCAATCAGTATCAGTACCGGCTAAAATATACGCTCGCGGCTGGCGAATGTCGAACGCTTGAAAGTCAAAAACCACCTCGCAGGTCGTTGGTCCACTTAGTGGCAGGTCTGCCCACGCTACGTCTTCCGGTACGCGGTCACTCCAGAACTCTTTGGCCCTATCTGCCATCCGTCCTACAAGCAGTGTGCCTCGCCTACTACCACTTAAGTTGAATTCTTGCCTTCTTTTTTGAAAAAAAAAGAAATTATGAAATATGAACGAATCATGGCGCAAAAGTGCTTATGCTTGGAACCCACGATAGTTCTCCGTCCGTAAAAGTTTATAAGCAATTTAAGTTAAGGATTAAGTACAATTTAAACAAGTTGCTATTTCTCTTCCACAGGTATACCCGTTTACAGTGAAACAACGCATAACTACTCAACTAAGTAAGTAGCAGTTTCCAAATTAGATTGAGGCCTAGTTACAGCTCGTTTCTGTAGATTTAGAATACGCGATCCTACTTGAGAACGATCTATAACTACGGACCTTAAGATGACTGGGTAGTAAGCCTCAAAAAACGCTCTCTGTCCAAAGGCCGATTACGTTTTCTACCCTCTAAACCTTAACTATTAGACAAGATTTTTATGGGTCAGTTTTTAACGAATATGTGAAAGTTTTGGTTGAAATTTATTCAGATTAACACGACAAATGATTCTTGTGGTCCTTGTTGACAATAAATTAATCAAAGATTATCGAAAAATCGTTGGAAACGACTGTTTATACGTTGGCAACTCTAGAGTCTCGTCAACGTTTCTCGACGTGAAAAACATTCACGGCAACTTCAGATGAAATTCAGAGTTTGGTTGACAGAGCGTGTCCTTGCATAATTACTGCAGCTCTCACAGCCTGGATTAACGATTTAAAATTGAACCGAAACTTTGCCAGCCTTCGGCTTGGGTTTATTAATTTTGTACCTAAGATTACCGACAACTTGTAGTGCTGAAGTTTTTTAAGGCGGCGAAGTTTAGAGAGCGCCTTTTGAAGATTTTTTGCGCTAAGTTTCTGGGAGTCTTGACGAGTTTTTAACAGAGTTTCTAAAATTAATTTTACTTTTGTAAAAAAGAAACATTTTAACATATTTTTTTCATGTCACGTAGATAGAAAAGGAGTGTTGGAATACTTTAATGTACAATTAAAGATTGCCGTATTTTTGAAATCAAGCTCACTACAGTGATGTCAAAATTTGATGGGTCATTTTCGAATTGATTGATGTTTGAGATTTCGACTGATAATTTATTATTCGTTTAGTTATTATTGGATTAAACGCGTAATAAAATTTATCAAATTCGTTAACCACTTGATTATTCACTGTCTTAATTCAGTCTTAAATTAGTTTAACATCGGACAATAGCTTTAGAGCATGAAACTAACCAGATATATCGAGACCATGGCATGTAGTCCTTTGTCCAATGACACATAATTAACCTAGTTTATCTCAAAGCGAGCCTGTATTTGACTTGGCTGAACTGACCGCCATGCTGATATTACTGTATGCCCTAGGGCATACAAAGGTTTAACACGAATCTCATGTATGCAATGTCGATCGAATTATTAGGCCCTCGATTCTAACGTTCATACGAGATTCAACTTACATTCGAGATATGACAGATTTTGAAAGGATTTGACAGCTCTTTTTAATATGATGGGGTCTTTAGCATCAACAGTGAACTTTACTGTAAGTATTTATTTTTTCTGATTTTTTTTCTTTGCTGAAAAAATATCTTTTCAATTACGTTCTTTCTTATATAATATTATGTCGAATGTTAATTCATTTCTACTGTCACATGAATTGCCCCGCTGGTCAATTGTAAACTGGGAGGCGGGGACTAGTAGCGGAAAGTTTTCAAAAAGCTGGGAATATTATTTATACATGTATTTTAGCGGTAGGGGAGTTCATTACTATGTTTGACAGAAAGGTCTTATCCAACTTGATTAATCGATCATTAGTAGTAACAAAAACATTTTTTATTAATTAAAATTATTTTATTTTATTTCAAATCTGGTTTTAACTTCAACCAACCGCTCACATTCTTGATTTTCAGTGTTGTCAAAACCTACCACGATGTTGACTCAGCAATACTCAAATGATCTCTTAACTAAACAAACAAAAAACTAACGACCTAATAATTCTAGCAAACATTTAAACGGTTAACTATGCATAAATTTAACATAGATTAATTAAATTACCGCGAAACAGAGCGTCCGTGGTGCCGCATAATGCTTTCGATGCAAATTTATGACGACGTGCGCATGACATATTGCCGGATAAACGGGGTGTAGTTAGCAGCTGCCGGTCATATTTGGTTTAAGTTGAAAATGAATATAATACGTGAAAATTACAGGAATAGTCAAAACTTAAGATACTATAAGGTAAAGTGTTTAGTAACTTTAACAGTTTTAGTTTATTTAGAAATATTCGGGTTACGGTAAAATTGGGGGGAAAACAAGCAAGTTGGTCACCTGATGGTAAGTGATCACCACCGCCTATGCAACTCCAGCCGCACCCGCAACACCAAGGAGATTGCAAATGCGTAGCCAACCCAGAGGGCTTAGATGGAATACCTCTTGTGCCATTGCATCGGCTGTCTTGCTCTCCTCGTCGGAACACAACAGTGCAAGCACTGCTGCTTAGCGGCTGGATTAGCGAGCAAGGTGGGAGCTATCCAGACCTTGCACAAGGCCTCTACCACCTAGTTTTGGATGTTTTTAAATCAAAATATTATATGGTTCAACTGTAGATATAAGAATACACTTTGGCTTCATTCTAACATAATATGGTATACAATTAGTATAGACAAATTGATGGTATGCCCGACATAATATAAAAGATATTATTATTTAAGAAGACTGTTGTGAACCCAGCCCTAATGGCTATATCTTGGACAAGGATGTTTGGAAATGATCCCGATCTGTATTGGCGATCCCTGGCTCCAACGATTGTACACCTGCTGTGTTAAATTGTAAAAATTTTAAATATTTGAGATGTAAAATAACATTGTAATTTTGATTTATTTAAAAAATTACACCTCGTTGAGTTTCTTGCCGGTATCTTCTCATCAGAGGTTTTTCCGAACCGGTGGTAAATTTTTTGACATTCATAAGTGCTACCTGTAAACCTAATCTGAATAAAATATTTTGACTTTGACTTTGACTTTGACTAAAAAGTAGCCCCCATACAAACGGCGATAACGTTTTCCACCCTCTAAACCTTAACCTATGGCAATGATTTTTTAGTATGTTGTCATTATGCTCTAGAACTAGGTTTGTATGTTTTGATTTTTTTAACAATTTTTTATAGATTTGTCAATATTTGCATTTTAGGAGTTTCATACAGAACACAAAAGCGTCAATATTTTTGAAACTATTAAGAATATTTAAAAAACCAAAACATACAAACCTAGTTCTACGGCATAATGACAACATACAAAAAAAACATGCCTCTAGCTTAAGGTCAGAGGGTGGAAAACGTTATCGTCTTTGTATGGAGGGCGCTGGGTTCACACTCCTCGTAAGCTGCTTAGTTTAAAAGGACATTACAAAAACTTATTGTTTGAAAAAAAAAAGTCTTAAATTTAAAAGTATGGTTTACCAGTACACTTGATGGGAATAACGACTGTTTTTTTTAATTTACTGTAATTTTAGGATAGCATTAAGTACCAAGTGAGTAAAAGTTCTTTTATTTTTTTGCAGAATAATTTCACACAGAAAAACAAGGCGGAAAGGAAATTTAGCTAGTGGTAAGTTTAATGTCGACGCTTTATGATAAAGTTTATTGCCAAATCCTGCACTTTCTTTAACAAAAAAATATGCGTATGAAAGAAATGATTACTTTGTAAGGTTACCGTACCAGTGCTAGTCACGCGTAAGGCATTGTGTTGACCAGAAGTATACATCACTGTCGCTTGTTTTTACTCGTCAATTATTGGGGCATTGTCAAAGACTGGGATTTTAACCTGATTATTTATTTTAAGAGTAAAATAACAGCTTTTGGTGGGTAAATTTGAATAAACAACGCTCCAGTTCTTATTTGCATCCTCGCAAGTATAATTTCATTAAGCAAAAGTTTTTGTTCAAATATCAAGTTACAATTAACTAAAGGAACGCTTACAAACATGTTTTCTTTTTATTACAGCATCCCGCTGGAAAAGAGAATTAGTTTCTGGGAGTATTATTATTACTCACAATTTTAATGAGAAGATCGTCACCCCAGGGGACGATGTAAGTTAATTGAGTTTGTAAACTATTTCGGATTTCTAGGAATCTAGGTAATTTTAGCCTAAAATTTGGCTTGGTATGGCATGTAAACAGTCATTCACTGATTCAGTAGAATCTATTATAATGATATACCTACCTATAAAGGCTTAATACAGTTTTATATTTGGCTAGTATCTTACGTACAACAAACATTAGATCTGAAAAGGGGTAAACTCTTCCTTTTAAGAGAACCCTAAGGAATTATTACTTAAAGTTTTTAGAACAGAAAAAGCGTTCATTCGCTCAAACGGGAATATAAAACCGTATCTCATGCTTCGCCGAGCTACGATCCCTTAAACATATCGTGTATTTGTTACACGTTTGAGAAAAAAACAGTTTTCCTCTCTCTATATTCGAATAATCGAGAGACAAATCTCTTGGATTTGCTAGATCATTTTTAACGAAATCCTTTAATGATTATTTTCCATTCGCATAACGATTTTCACCAAAAACAACTTGTGTCTCTCGGTCCTCTTTTTGGGCGGTTTTAGCCCTCTGAGACTGAGGTATTTAAACTTATATAGCCTAACTTACATTGAATTTAATTTCATTTATTTATTCAATAACAATTTACATTGTATCTGAATGTCACTTAATCTACAAAATTCTACTACATTATTGTGATCAAAAAGGAAAATAAAATTAATTCAACCTCTTGACCTATTTATGATCACCGTTTTAGAACAATGGTATAATAATATAATTTTTCAAGTCGGTCGAGCAGTCTTCAAGTAACCGGGGAACATACGTAAAGAAAAACTCCTACGAATTGAGAACCTCCTCCTTTTTTTGAAGTCATTTGAAAATATAATACGAATGAGAAATACCTTCTATTGGAATATTGGCTCTAAGAAAAATAATTTTAAACTCATAAAATAGGTAGAATAAGTAAGGGAAAAAATGCAACTAGAAAAAAATTATCTAAAGCATTACAGTTTCGTGAGATTCGATTAAGAAGGCAGTATTTGTCCAGCCAAATTTGAGCTAAAAACATTAACAATTTTGCGATGAATATTCTATTTTTTCATTTAACACCAATATTTTCAGGTCAGTTTACAGTGTTCAGCTACAGCTGAAAGGCCGCCGCGGTTCGTATGGGATCGGGATGGTGTCGTCATTTCTTCAAATACAGAACAAAGGTAATGAAACTATGTTGTTTAAAAAAATAAAGAAAAAAATAGTCGACACCTCTGGTAACCCAAAGGCTGGCGCGTTTCTACTGCCTCGTATTGGCATTGCCATACGGAGAGGTAACGCCGCCAGCCTTTTGGGCACTCTACCCAGAAACAGCGGCTTAGGTGACATTTTTCATTTTAATTAGATTTTTAACTTTTCTATTTTCTTTTCAATGAAACTACGAATTTTATATTTTTTGGAACACAGATAATGTTGTCATCTGAGCATTTTCTTCTCTAGAGATCTAGTCAAACAACAACAACAATATCTCTACTTAGTTCCCACCATAATAATTCCAGTATTTACTTTTAAATTAATTTTCCATTTTGTAACTGCCACTATCTAATAGATTATTGGAGTAAAACGAATGAAATGTCTTCTATTTTTATCTTAACATTTCTGGGACATTAAGTAGTTCAACTTGTACCTCTGAACTTACTAACATCTCAAAATTTAAGTAAGATTAAACTAAGATTAAAATTATAGACAAGAGCCCATTTCCCCTTCTAGGTGCCTCAATATTTGCAGGATTCATTTAAGCTTGTCTCATATATGATTCTTTTAATACATCATTTTCTTATCCTTAGGTACACCATAGGCCAAGTGATGTCACCAACAGGAGTTGGTGTGATATCCCTATTAAATATCACCCGTACTAGGGTAGAAGATGGTGGGTTGTACTCTTGTATAGCAGTTGAGGGAGAATCCAGTGTCAGCCATTCAGCCAGAATCGATGTCTATGGTGAGTTCAATAAGACCGATGCGCATGAGACAAATCTGGGTTAAATATGCATTTATAATGATATGAATGAATACTATACAGTAAATATCTAAAAACTTATTTTGACAAGTTCATCATCAACATATCAGCCGAAAGACTTCTACTGTTGGACATAAAGCCTCTCTCAAAGATCGCCCCAACGATGGTACTTCAGCCTAAATAACTCTTTGAGTTATCTATTATATATGGAATTGTTGCTGTCACATGTCAGCTATCAGCTTGGTGAATTAGAGACCTGTATAAAAATTTCAGGGAAACCAAGTTTTCATGTATTTAACGACTTGACATTTTAACGACTACATTTTCTTTTCAGGTCCGCCATATATCAGATCCTTACCACCAATAAAAGTGCAAAGCGGGGAACCCTTGAAGCTTCGCTGTCCCTACTATGGCTTCCCTATCAGGTACTATAAATTCAAAGATAACAACCCCTTGTTATTTTAATGGCGAATAACATAACCTATGTTGGAAATTAATTAATAAAGCAGCTTTTGTGCAACATACAGCGTATGAACGTTGTAAAGGGAAATGTAAACGCTTTTTATAATGATGTGGAAATGTTGAATGTTGTTTACGTAATTGGTTTCTGGGACAAGGAATAAGGAATCATTATAGCTGATTAATTGTCATGTTATTTAATTAAGGGTTTTTAAACAGATATTAACTTGAATGAAAATCTTAGTATGATTTATAATAGCATTCACATAGTAATGAAAATTGGTTTCACAGTAAACTAGACTGGGAACATAAAGGCAAGAAAATCCTAACCACAATAATAACTCAACACACAAGATATAAGAGATCCAATACGAAAAGAAGAAAAAGAAACCTCAATTCCATAGAATATGGAAACAAAATGGATGTAGAAGCTATTTATTCCGAGAATATTGATAAAATAACAAGTACAGATAATTTTGAAAGCGAGGATGTTTCCCGAGTGAAGCGACAGCTATTTGAGCCTAATGAAGATGGGGTTCTAAGTATACCAAGGGTTATGAAAGAGGGTAACGGTGAATCATATACGTGCATCGTTCATAGTCCTTCGGGAGAAATGGCTAGAAGGTGAGTGAATTTAGAAACCCAACTGGGGTCGGAGGTCTTGGATGAATCTCTGCAACAGGTCGATTCTCTTGAGGACACTGGCCTCTAAGGGCAGTAGTGATCACTTCTTACCAAGCGACTCACATACTCGGTTTCCGCTCTTATCTTCGGGTCTATTTTCGAACTTCGATGTAATTTGTAATAAAATAAATATGGCAACGGTGGCATAGGCTTACAAACATAATTCTTCGCAGATAAGCTGACCGTCTATCAGCGTTGCCATTTTTAGTGGACGCGCCATACAACTTACACCAAAATTGACCAGGAAACTAGAGTTGGAAAGTAAACACTTCCATAAAAAACAATGTCTCTGCAAAAGTCATTGTGAAACAAGAAAATGCAGTTGGTCGACTTAGTAATGTAAAAATAATAATAAAAAAAGAGTAAATACTTAGGATTAAAAGTGGATGGGTTTCGTTGTAAAAAAAACTAAACGTTAAGAATTTTTAGCTATGCCGAATTAAAAATACAAAGTTTCACTTTCCTTTTTAAAACTTACTTCAAGTTTTTTAAAAATCCAATACAGTTTTTAAGCAATCCGAGAAAACAATTCTAGAAATCCTAGAAAGTTGAGGCGAACTTTGATTCCTGAAACGGGTTTTCAGCAAACTCGGTGTTGGAAATGTACGTTACATTACATTACAATAAAAACGAAGGCAGTGAGGACAAGGAAGTAAACTTTATACAAATTATTTTGATTTGATTGCACAATCCTTGTGCAATGCATAAAAAAACTGGTTGTATGTTAAGGTTCTTCAGTTTTATTTAAACAACATAGGTGGCAAACAAATAAGCGATTGGCCTAATTGTAAGCAATTACCACACCCGCTAATTACAAAAGTATTAAAAGTATGGAACTGCCGAACGAGCTATTGTGTGGGCATCAAAAATTAGTCCTTTTAGTTTTCTGTAAGTCCCGCCGCGACTTGTTTTGCTGAGCTACTACAATATCGGCGCTCCACTACGCTGGCGCCGGTGCAATTGAGTTGCCGCGCGTGCGAATAAATACGAGTTATACCATAGACAAAGAAACATACAGTAGGATACGTCTTATACTATAGCCTACGTTGTAATATTATTTTTCTATGGTAAAACGGAAGGTTTTCCTTGTATGAGCAGCACAAATTAGTCTAAGTCATCCACAATGCCTTCCACCTCGTAAGTAAGTGACAGAAATAATCAATAGATTCCGGCGTTACTTTGCGGAGGTCCATTTCAACAAACTGGAACAAATTACCTTGCTACTCCTTGCTACTTGGTTTGGCGGAGTGGCAAGTTTATTTGTTCCAGTTTAGTCACAGAAATTGTTAACATTTTCAGATCATTTGAAATCCAAGTGGTAGAAGCCCCAGAACTGGACGAGCTGCGCGTAGGCACTGGCCTCAAGGAAGGGCAGATAGTTCAGATCACTTGTAACATCATCAGTGGGGATCCCCCTATCTACTTCTCCTGGTTAAAAGATGGAAAGAAAATGCCGGCTAGCCTTAAGGTTGGTAATAGTAGATTGTGTCTCGAGGGAGCAAAATTACATATTTATGGCGAGGCAGTGTATTGCATCCGGAGCACAGCGAGGGTTGAAATGATGCCGAGAAAAAAAAAGTTGCTACCGATTGAAATTTACTTCTTTTCCTTCAAGAACTTAGTTTCGATAAAATAAACATATTTCGTCAAATTACAAAAAAAACCATGAGCAAACGTCTAAAATGGCAAATGGCTATTTTAATCCTTGTTTATGAGGTTGCCAGCTCTTTTCTACGCAAGACATCCAATATGAAATGAATAATAACCTGTGCACCTAGCACGAAATTTTTCTGTTACCCGTTAACTCGCTACGAAACTCAGTAAGTCTCTCTCTTACTGGTCTAGTTAGAAGGACACGCACCGAGTTACGTAGCGGATTTACCCGTGTGGGGAAGATTCGTGCTAAGTGCACTGCTCTATCACTTTAAAGGGATCCTTTGTTTTATGGAACGCATATAACAGTAACAATAAACTGTTTTCAGATAAATGAGAGGAGTTCAGAGCTGTTCAGCGTACTGATCATCAAGAGGGTGTCTTTGGAGCACTGTGGGAAGTACACCTGCATAGCGACCAACCACGTGGGGAAGGTGAACCAGACTGCTGATCTTTACATAAATGGTAAAGTTGCACCTCAACGTTAGCTTGCTTTTAGGTATTAGTAACCGATCAAGGTTAATCTTGTCCATTCCTGTGTTTTTGTCAGACTAGTGCTAAAAAAACGTCACGCACAATTAAACTTTGCCGGTCCTGTTAGGGCCACAGTTCGTCCAATCGCTGTTTAGAAACTTGAAAACAAATCGTTACTCCTTGCGTTGACGAAACCTATAAGGGTAGTAGTTATAACTGAACTGAAATTCTAGTTCCATATTTGATGAGTATTCAACTGGTACTTGGTTCAGTACCGCCCTAAGATATGTAGTTAGATTTGTCTTGTACTTTGTCCTTGAGCTTGGCTTTACTTTACAGTGGCTCCAAAATGGATCGACGAACCGACGAATTCATCGCTCCTGCTGGGGCAGAGAGGAGTGGTCTACTGCAACGCCAACGGGTATCCGACACCTCAGATACATTGGATGAAAAGAGATGGTATGTATTCAATTAGCAAGTGAGTTGAATTCGCTGAATTGAGTTACAGCACCTTGCATAAGTTTCGAATACTTATGACGTTATGGGAGAGACGCACAGACCTTTATCTGTCTTTGGGGGTTGTTTAATATTTTCGCTTCTCAACATAAAAGAATTCAAGGCGCCATTAATACCCATGGGGTTCAAACAGAACCATCTAAAACCTTCCTGATACAGATTGCGACGACCTTCTTCTGTCTGTATTTGTAGAAACCTTTTATTTTAGTATAAGTACGCAAAGGGAAAAAATGAATAATCAGTGTCCATTGGTGGTGATAATTTCTTACTATTTGATCATTCAGTAATATATTTTCAACGTTGAGTAAAAACACATCTTCTGCATAATACGTATACTTATAAAAATGCTTCTGGATACGCTACTGAGTTTCTTAATATGCTTAATCTTCTCAGCAGAATCTTTCATTTTCCGAAGCGCTGATAGACTCAGATATGTAAAAGAGCCTATGTGGACTATTTGCCAAATATTTTGTTCATTTCATAATAATTTGTTGCACTCAAATCAAAATAGTGCAGGTCTAACGCTAGCTGATCTTTTAGGTTAAAAACTAATTCATATTCTTTTCCGATTTCTGCATTAAGATACACAATAATATCATATCGATGATCCAGTTCAATTTTATTCATGGTACAAAAAGCATCTCTTCACATTTCAGCAACCCTTGGAATTTGGCGACCAGTCTTGGACCTGGCTGGGGGTGGCATCATGAGCTACCCTAACGGTACCCTGGTCATAGAGGTCGTGTCCCTAGCAGACGAGGGGGTGTATTCCTGCAACGTGGAAAACGGGGTGGGGGAGAGTCTAAACAAGAATCTGTGGATCACTGTAAATAGTAAGTAATTGGGGTGACTGCGTTATTATTAGAAAATGAGTCTACTTCTTCTTCTTTTAAGTGTGTTTGCGCCCACCATTGGGTATACGCCCGCCTTTACAATTCTTCCCCTCTGTGCCTGATTCCAAGTTGACTCACCCAGACTAGACTTGTGGCCGAGTTGATGATATCCGACCACCTTGTTGAATAGATGAGATGGTTTCTCTGAATATGATGATCAGAATCTCAAGGGTCCCACTGAAAATCAGCGTCTCGGTTTACCGAGGCAGTATGCTGAGTGGGGCCCCTTTTGATTCTGTTCAACAGAATGTTTCCGTTTTTATATAAGTACTCTATCCGTGTCGTGAATTGTGTTAAATAGTTGTAAATCAATGTTCTTTCTTGCTTTCTGTGTTTCTAATGTCTGTGACGAAATAATTCAATTTAGTTTCACCTATATCAAACCGAAATAAAAGTTATTTGTAACTCGTCTTGTAGAAGTTTTCAATGTATACTCTAGTTCACATTCTTGTAAACTTTTGGGAAATAAAAACACTTTTCACTTTAGACATTAGAGTTATAATATTACGCGTTTACAAACTAACACGACTGTATTATTTTTAACCATGAGTTTGCAATAGGCTATTTAAAAAAAACCTTTGCCTCCGGTTCACGTGTCGTAACTAGCTTCCCACTTCATGTTAGAAACAGTGTCATTGTGTCCTCGTTGCAAAATATACTATTACTTATCTGATATTATTTCTAGAGCCAGTGCACTTCGAGTCAGTGGGTGCAAACCTGACGACCAAAATGGGACTTCCAGTCACCCTCGCCTGCCGGCCGTTGGGGGACAACCCTATCCGGGTGAAATGGAGCTTAAATGGCAACCCCGTGGATTTCACTACTTCAAGGTATTATACAAAAAATATTTCGCTGGCAACTGCTTTTGGAAACTACATGTCCGGTATTGAATAACCAACAATTTTTACGGATTGGTTAAAAATCGCCTTGAAAACTGAAGACCAACTCATAAGGTATACGGGAGAATTTTACAATTTTTAGGGCAGTTTTAACCCCTTTTTTGTCTGTCTCGTCACTCAGCTTTTTTTTCTATTGAAATAATTGTCAAAAGACGCTCTGAGGCATAATTGAGTCTCTAAGCATGTCGTGCTTGGGCCGTAGCAAGTTTGATTAGAATTTATGGTTAATTGAACTTACCTAAAGTGAACTTCAACCAAAATTATACGAGTTGCTGCATCCGTAGAGATTTAATAAACCATGTAGTCCGTTTTCCGTGGTACTGCATCTTCACACGATTTTTAGAAAACCTTTTAACAAATCTAAAAAGAAAAAAGGCTGAATGCATATCAATTCCTTTACCCCTTTCCCAAGTGTCGCGTAATAGAAAGTGCGGCTGTCATTCGTTTTAGAGTAATATCTTCTTAATTCTGCTATTTTTGGGGCAACTTAGCGAACCTAAGGGAGGGTAGGGACCTTAAATCTCTACGGATGCAGCAACTCGTATAATTTTGGTTGAAGTTCACTTTAGGTAAGTTCAATTAACCATAAATTATACTTCATTGCTGCATCCTAGGAGATTTAATAAACCATGTAGATGTTTAGCGCTCCAATGCAGAATTAAAGGCAGTTTTAAAGAAAGACATGTGTACTTAACTCAGTCAGGTTGTAAGAGGTAAAGTAACCCTTACTGAACATAGCTACGTTACACCATTAATTAAAACCTCAGCAAAAAAAAAACTCACCCTCGCGTAGTGTCTACTAACGGTAAATCATATAATATAGTGAAGCAGACAGAAGACCTGGTCCAGCCAGCTGCGTGTTTGATGGCGTCTATGGAGACTCCGGTGCAGCGCAGCGCAGCGTTGCTGAACCATCGACAGTTTGACTATTTATAGTTGAACTCGAAACAAAAAAAAAATATATTGCAAATAAATAAAAAAGTATCACAATACCGATAGGCCCATCGATAGCATCGGTACCATCGATAGTTATTAAAATCCAATACCATCGCTAGATATGTTGTCGCAATGCTAGTGCAGCGAGCCGCCAACATTGCCGCATGCTGTTAGAGGAACAAAAAACCTCGACAAGGGGTTGACAATGAATCGGTCAGCGACTGTTAAAAAAGACGTGTTCAGTCTAAGTAGGCAGAGAGAGTTTTACTGGGCGAATGCTAGGATTTCCTAGAAAGTAAAGGAGTCTTCTTTGGATTAGCTCTATTAGCAGTTGATGTTTTGATTACATCGTCTATTGTGAGATTAATGTTTATCTTGTTCGTTACAAAACTTTTGATTTTAACAAACCACAGTGTCTGTATTCAAAGGCTTTGTACCTTCAGTTGATAAGCCCAGAAAAAAAAACAAATAACAAAAATTTTTTGGTCATTAGTTCTAAAGACAATGACTCATTCGCTGAATGATTAGAAAGGTCAGATAATACAATGCCAAAATCCCAACCACTTTGATATCTTGGTACATTAGGCCTAATTAGAAAAAACAAATCTGTTAACACCATTATGGGTACGGATTTCTTTAACAGGTACCAAATTTGAGCGATGATGCTGATCTAATATAAATGATTTCAATGTGACACATTTGGCCCCATTTTTAACAAACTTCAGTATTAGAAATTTTACATTTCTGGCCTAGTTGCTTTAAAAGGTGTCATGCTGGGAAAGAATGGATGTGATGTTCTAAAAGTGTGGGGGAACTATTATTTTCATTTGGTGTTAAAAGTAAAAATAATAATAATACCTTTGAAATACTTTAAAGGACATGAAGAAGCCATGGCTGGCCTGGCCAATAAAGAACTATTTATACTCCAGTTGTTTCATCATAATGATTTCTTAATACACAAAGATAGGGGATGGAAAAAACATAAGAGAAATAAACTGTTGTTCCTGTCAAAAAAATTGAGGATTAAATGTATCAATTTTGAAAAGAAAAATACTTCTGGAGCTTACTGCCAACCTTGCTGCTTCCTAGTTTTTTCTGTGACCGTATGAATGACTTCGCAAGTTACTATATAATATATATATAAATATATATATATATTTTAATTCATATATTATTATTATTTTATATTGATGGTCGAAATAAATAATTGCTCGACTTGGCGGGGGCACTACCGTGCCCCCCAGATTCTAATTTATTCTGTTCTATATTTATGGTATTAATGTAGGAATTATCTCCCGCCCATCCTATTTATATGAATAACTAATACCAGTATGGTGTCGTCAATCCTTAATAAAATTTCTGAGCTGTTCACATTTTGACGGAAATACTTTAATGCTATAGAAGGTACTAACAACTCCAAATAGGTTAAGGTTATTTTTTTTTTTTTTTATTATCTTCTTAAAATTATTAGTATTATTATTTTCAATTTTTACTAACAATTTATTGTGATATAGAAACTTCCCCGTCTCGAAAGAGACTGGTCAGAGTAGTAGATTTCTAATTAGAAATGATCCTTCCGAACAGGGTTGTTGAGTAACTTTTCTTTTCCACTATATTAAATTATCTGCAATCACTGGGCTGACTTTTATCTCCGAGTCACATTTTTGATTTTTTAATAATGCAATGTTCTTGTTGCTTTCAAAAAGTTATGTATATATTGTATATATAGTTATGTATGGCTGGTTAGCCATTCACATAACTTTTTCCAGCTACATTATATGGTTATATAATGTAGCTGGACAAACAGCAGTGAGTGTTCCTATAAACTATCTAAATTTACATATTGTTCCTAAGGATTTTTATACCTGTGGATATGTCTAGACCTATATATATATATATATATATACTTTCATAAATCTTGTTTCTTTCCTTTGTTGGTAATTCTAAGGCCATGTTTTGTGAATTAGGATAAAACCTAAAAACATATAAGTGCTATTAGGTATGAAAATACTTTTTTCCTAATTGATTTTAAAATTCCATGTTTTCTAGTGTCACTAGTTAATTTCATTGTGCCATCTTAACAGCCCCATAGTTTGTGCCCTTTGGCACGTAGGAAAGCAAGTGCAGGTTTTACCAATTTTGTAAATTTTTAATGGTGCGGAGCACAGACAAACCATAATTATTATGCAAGTGAATTCCATTGAATTATTATCCAATCTGAAACAGATATTTCTGCAAGATTTATGCATTGTATGCAAAATAAGCATCCTTAATATTGAGTGTTGTCATGTATAAAAACTTTGGATAGTAAATTAGCAGCAGTGTCAGTCTTCCATTTCAAAATAAGTATGCAAAATAAATTTGTTGAGTGCTTTTAAATTAAGAATAAATCGGAAATTTCCTTTACCTATTGGTATTAGAAAAATATAAATAAATTGACCTCTACAGTCCTTACATGACTTGATCCAACTTAAACACTTCAGTTTTTTAATAGACATCTACATTTTTGTGCAAAATGTAATTCACCTCCTTCAAACTATCTCCAGAATTTACGGTTATATGTAACCAATTATATAGATAAAACTGTATACAATTAGCATGTACCTGTAGTACTGTATACAACTGGTATGTACCTCTAGCGGCAGCCTCGAAGGTCCTGAGGGCGGTTCGCCTGCGCTGTTGGGTGCCGGCGTGCGGGTGGCTGCCGCGGTGGCGGGGTAGGGCGGGTAGCAGCATGAGGACGCAGGACGCGCTCGCGCTGTTCCAGGCTGAGTCTTGGAGCTGGTTTCATAATTTGAAGACTGTCTTCGAAATTGACTTGGTTTTTGATGTTATCGCCTAAATTATTTCAAAAAATAAATTTATCCCGCATTACAGCTTGGATAATGTTAATGAAGCTTTTGTCCAGCATTGAAATTAAATCTTCTGCAGTTCATGGTCTTCTTATAGTGTAGGTCTTCTTTTAGTGTAGGTCGTATAAAGTCTAATTTGTTTTTGGAATGTTTTTAGTAATTCCCAATTTATTAAAATCTTTCTGATTATCAGTTACCATATCAGGTTGACCAGTTTAATATACCAACACCTAGCTGGTTCTGCCTTTTCCAACTTCTTATTTATGTTGCTGATAGCATTTACCTTTAGGGCCTTTGATGCTTTAAAAATTCTCAACGAACAATATTTTGGGTAGCAGTGCCTTTGTCTGCAATGTTTGCCTTGACGAGTATTGTTAATTTCAGAAGTCATTGGAGTAATGGTCGCTATTGATTGCGGCTGGTTGGTTGTTGTTAAACCAGAGAAAAAATTTAAGTTGAGTATTGTTAATATTTCAGAGAGAAATTTTTTCTTATTAAGTGGGACTTTAGGATCCGGTTGACGCAGTGATTCGACGTCGCCTTCTT
Source organism: Ditula angustiorana (assembly GCA_963691745.1). Classification (NCBI taxonomy): domain Eukaryota; kingdom Metazoa; phylum Arthropoda; class Insecta; order Lepidoptera; family Tortricidae; genus Ditula; species Ditula angustiorana. Next base: position 8,167,566 of record OY829495.1, read on the forward strand.
CGTGATCGTGATCACCATTATCTTCGGCGAATGACCAGGCGAGTTAGTCGGGGATACCCCTGTGCTGTGGTCGCCGGCGGAAGTTTCGAATTACATGGCCTATAGAGGCTCACAATTCATCATACGTCATAGGACGTCGTAGGAATAGTCGTCAAAAAAAAACAGAGTCGTCTTCGATTTCTGTTTGGGCAAAAAAGGCTGAGTAAGCCATAGCTAACTTTCAAGATGACATCTCGTGCCACCACTTGAAGAAAGTTAAAATTTTATTTCCGGATAACATCGTGTGTTACCACTTAGGAAATAAGAAAAATAAAGTCCCAGGACTTTAATTAGAGGGTTACAGGCCCAAAGTTGCACATTTTCGGATGGTATCTTGTACCATCACGGCATGAAAATGTAGGTTATGTTGTGTTGACAACTTGCGTCTTAATTGAAGAGATAGTGCGTATACGCAATAAAAAAATATACTTTTGTAGAAGAGTGCCCCGTTTTATATTCTATTGTCAACCTGTAACATTGTAAGAAGAATCCAGTTACGTACGTATCATTTTGCCGGTTTCTTGTTTTTAATTCCTTTACTGATCGCTCGATTTTTCGGCTTGTTTCTTTATTTGTCATTTCACGACTTTGTTTACGCAATGCTTGCTAAAAAATTGAAAACATATTGAGCTTTTCACAAAAAAACACAATATTTATCACGCGAATTATGTGCAAGATGCACACACGAAAAGACGAATGACAGCCGCACTTTCTATTACGCGACACTTGGGAAAGGGGTAAAGGAATTGATATGCATTCAGCCTTTTTTCTTTTTAGATTTGTTAAAAGGTTTTCTAAAAATCGTGTGAAGATGCAGTACCACGGAAAACGGACTACATGGTTTATTAAATCTCCTAGGATGCAGCAATGAAGTATAATTTATATTTAATGTTACTCAGGTCATTCTAAGTTACGCAACAAAGTTTTAAAAAAAGTTTACCTAATACGTTTACCTAAGGTATAAAATAGGTCAGTACTTGAATGCGATAACTAGCGCCATCTGTATTTTTGCAACTGAACAACTTCCTTTTACAGCTTGCAATGAAAACGCTAGGGTGTAAACCACCCCCTGGCGCAAATGCTTTCGCACTAGTTCCATTCAAGTTTCATAGATGGAGTTTATCTAAAGGATCTGTAGATTTGCAAAATTAACGGTAGTCTAGTCTAACGGTAGGCTTTGGGGGGGGGGGGGGGGGATTGGGGAAAGGAAGTTAAGGGGTGACATCGGATATCAGCTCAGTGACTCTGAGGGGTTGCTAGTTCTGGGTGGGGTAAAAATTAAATATTTTTTTATTTGTTATCGTGATTGCATTTAACACCCCAAATGAAATAAACCGTGACTATTAGAAAACTTTCTCGCTATCGATTGTAATATTCTTTTTAGCTAAACCTAGCTTTTAATTAAGTTTAACTTTTGAGTAAATGTTACAGACAAAATAAAATATATCTTTTTGTCATCCCGCTACTTTATTTTTTTCAGAATATCCGTATCAGAAACGAAAATGCACAATGGTGTTAAAAGCGTCATCACCATTAACTTTGTGGAGAGCAGGGACGGGGGGCTGTACGAGTGTAGAGCAAGTAATCCTTACGGAGTGGCCGCTTACAATATACATCTAAGGATATTAGGTAAACGAAGTCTTAGTCATCATAAAAAATATTACAGTCGAAACAAACATGTCCACTGTTGGTATAGGTTTTTTACAATGAGTTTTGACTTTTACTTTGTCATTTAACTGTTCATATATTTCCTCGTATGTTGACGACTTTCTTCCAATTTGTTATTACTCGTAATATTACAATTACAGAACCACCAACTCCACCGTTGGATCTCCAAGTTGACTCGGTGACCGGTGACTCAGCAAAACTGTCGTGGCGCGACACCATCAGCTCGCACGTTCAATACTACAGCGTCCAGTACGCCACCGGCGACTTTATGCTATGGGATACTGCTAAAAGCATCAATATAACTAGGTTAGTTACCCCTTCTCTTCAGTCTTTCTCTTTTTATTATAAGTTCTTCACTTTTTTCAATTCAAGTGTCCCTATCAAGGGTGGCAACGAATATTACGTTGTTTTATATACCGTTTCCATTAAAATTGTTATAAAATAGCAGTGATACTCACTTTCCAGGGTTTCCTTTGCTTTTACACGACTGCCGCCAGAAGAGAGAATTGTTTACAACTTTTTTTTATCTTTACTTACTTGTGTCTGTATACCTTACAGAGTAATTATGTTACCAAGTATGGTAAAGTCTAATTTGATCTAGTTTTCATAGTTAGTCGATTTGAAATTTCGCGGAGTAGTAAGATAATTTGTTCTAGTTTGTTAATAGAAAAGGCTATCGCAAATCATTATAATTAAAAAAAAACGTTAGATTTAAACTGAGCAGTACCGAAAAGCATTCCAATAAGGATACTCAACATGTTCTATATCAACGAGAACTTTAATGTTGATGTTGTATAAATTGCCATCAACAGACAAGACAATGACATCCGTCAAAGCATCGAGCTCCGTGACTTGTTGCCGGCTTCGGAATACCGCGCACGCGTCGCTGCTGGCAACCAAGCTGATCTCAGTCCGTACACGCCTCCGGCACACTTCACCACACACCAGAAATGTAAGTGGTTGTATTTATGTTGCCGTCTTTTGAATAAACTACAAAAAGTTTAACGACACGGACCACCACTGCCAATCATCTAGGTTAGATTGTGACCTCTTGGAATCGTTAACAATCACTGATATCCACTAGTAAAAAAAACTATAAATTGATAGAAATGTAACGTCGTGAACGACCGCAGATGAACGCACAAATCATAGCAGCCTGTGCAGCCTATGATCCAACTTTACATAACGGGAACGTATAATTCCCCTATCATGCACAGCTCCAAGACATAAAAGCTTGGGTCGGATTAACGAAACTGTGTAGTTTTTTAATTAAACTATAGAAAGAGATCCAGGAGGCCACGTTTGACTTATGACTTAGACTCGCCCGTTCTTATGCTGAGGTGACGATTTCTTCTAGTTTCCTTAAAAAAACATCTTTGCAGCTCCTTCATCCACACCTTTGGGAGTTCAAGTGCAAGTAACGGACAACCCTGGGGAGCTGACGGTGTCCTGGCTGCCTCCACCACGGGACAGCCACAATGGGCACTTACAAGGATATCACGTTAAGGCTATGCCCCGGATTGGCGGTGACATTGGTAAGATTGTAGTCATTTTAGGTTGATACATTAATCTGGATCAATTCTCAAAAATTAGCCGCGTACCTGAAGACAAAGCGTAGGCCGGCCCACACAAAGTAGACTGACGATTTGGTGAATATTGCAAGAAACCGGTAAATGACAGCCACGTGGTAGAATCCATTGATTGATAATGACAAAATAAAACAATATCGCGGTAAAAATACTGAAGTCTTAACTGAAGTGTGGCCTGTGATAAACTCAATACTTACTGTGTTATCTTATCTTATCTTAGTAATAGATAAGAATATGGATGCTGGATTATTTTTTTACTCTAGTTACTTGTTTCTTAACACAGGCGCTGATGATACCCAAACAAAAGTATTAAAAGTTATGTCAAGAAAAGGAAAACAAGAGACTACGTTAAGTGGACTATTAAAAAACACAAGGTACAGTTATAATAAACATTAGAAACCATTAAGTATTTTACAGATGAAAAGCAGAACTATTTTTTGTGTTTTGCTTCAGATATGCTGTCTCCGTGAGTGCCTTTAATTCTGCTGGCAATGGACCATTTTCCCTGCCGGTGTACCAGACAACTCGAGAAGGAGGTAATTTACCTATCTTACTTATATTGTATTTGTATTGTACTTTTGGAAGCTCACATAACACTGACAATCTTTAATTATCATCAACAGAATTTACAAGTTTAATTGAAATTAATTCTAAGTCATCAATCGACGACCTGTATGGCACAGTGGCACATGTGTCTGCTTCCTGTGCGAGAGGTCCCGGTGCAAATCCTGGTATGGGCAAATATTTATGTGACGAACACGAATGTTTGTACCTGAGTCATGGACGTTATTTGTATTTAAGTTTGTATTTATCTATATAAGTATGTTTATCCGTTGTCTAGTACCCATAACACAAGGTTTGCTTAGTTTGGGACTAGGGCAATTGGTGTAAATTGTCCCAAGATATTTATTTATTTAATTATGATTCTTTCAGCTCCAGAGCAACCTCCATCGAGCGTTGAATGTCGCGGGGCATCATCCACGTCACTTCGTATCTCTTGGCAACCTATCGCTGCTCATGGCACCTCTTTACTTGGATACTCTATTTACTATAGCACTGAAGGTACTGTATCCACTTTATTTCTGTCTCCATCTACGCTTGACTATTAGGTTTTTGGCCATTGGCTGAGACATTTGCTTTGTCAACTGTTGCTCTAAGCAAAGATCTAAAATCTTAAGTCAAAATACACAAAAAATAATTATGTTCATAATAACGCCAACGTATTTTGATAACCTTATGAAAATCACAGTATCATACCTGTATTAGTCAAAGTTGACAAATTGGACCTATATCTGATATTTACACTCTTTTTGCGATTGAATACCATTGACCTAAATTTTGAACCAATTTTCAGATGGCCCATGGCAAAATATATCGACGCCCCACACTGAAGTGTACCTCCAAACGCTGCTGAAATACAACAATTACACTATCAAAGTGGCCGGGTTTTCAAATTATGGTCTCGGTCCATTCTCGTACCCAGTTGTTTGCACAACTCTACAAGATGGTGAGTATGAATAGCTAAATAAATTGAAAAAGATAAGATTTCAATGAGTGAATTGCGTTTTCCTTTTCATTTAACGCATAATCACACTATAGTAATATTTAGAAGAAATTATTCTAGAAATTCCCATCTGAATTTAGTTTTTCTGTAATTCCAGTGCCTGGACCTCCATCAGCAATAAAGGTGCTGATGTCATCACCAACATCTCTCTTAATCAGTTGGAAGAAACCAACACAACCTAACGGGGAGATAACGCATTACACTGTTCATGTCAAACCAGTGTCTAGGTAAGATTGTCGAGTATGTCAGAAAATCATTTTATCTATTAATTGTTTTAAATTTTCACGATTTTCACACATACTAATTATGTTTATCGGGAGTTAAATGCGATAATAAACTGTTTATTTATTTACCTCGGCGTTTCGGCCGCGTTGCAGCGGCCATGGTTGCGAGCAGAACATTTTACCTAGTTTTTTTATTTATTATTAATTGATTGTAGGATCCTCTGGTCAATAAAGAATATGTATCTGTATATAATCTGATACATCATTATCTACGACTTTAACAGTTGTAGAAATCAACGAAATAATATTTCAATCATATACAACTCCATCTTCTTAGTTAAACTATGCTCTACTGATTATGAACAAAAAAGATATACAGACTAAATACTCTTCTTATTTAATTGGCTGGTTAAGGCGTAATCTAACATTAATCATTAACATCGTTTTTTTTTTGCCTTTACAGCACCAGTTCTCCTCAAAGCTACAGAGTAGAAGCCACTCAAGAATCCAATTTGTCCCGACATCTGACCTTTCCACTGTCAGGTCTTGTTAGTGGACGACAGTACGAGGTCTTCGTCAACGCACATACCGTTGCGGGAGAAGGAACTGCTAGCAACAGGGTGCACGCAGAGCTTTCTTCTAGAGGTGAGTTGATTGAATGAGAATTTGAAACAGACTACATTTTAATATTAAACCTGCCTTGGTATTTTTATGAAACTACATTCAATGCCTAAGATAAGAAGAGATAGAAAGTTAAATATTTGGACTGTTAGTAATAGTAGTCAAAGGAAGTTGACGTGGATAACTGCCCAGTTCAGCGGTTCTTATGCCTGCGGAAAACAACCCAATTTTGGCTTGCCTGTTTTTTTATGGTGTTTGTTAGAATCTGTTTTGAAACATAGATGAGTTAAAAAGGTTTCTTTTGTTTTTGTTTATCTAAGCCATCACATAGTAGTTCTTTCACACACTAACACTTACGCTAATAGATGGCAGTAGTGTCCTTACCGATTTAGGTTGTTGATAGCAGGAGGTCGCACGGTCTGTCTCAAAGCGCCTATTCATCAAGATCCAAGTCCTGCACTGTCACTATGTGTCCACCATTACTAATAGGTTGCACTATTTTTGTATGATGCCAACTATACTATTAAATTGCGACCATGTTTCCCTGTTTCCAGTTGTCGCTGGAGTAGCTTCTCTCGGAGGTGCCATATCAGTGGGCGTGGGCAGCTCGCTGCTGCTGGTGTGCGTGTGCGTGGGCGCGCCGCCGCCGCGCACCGTGTGGTACCACAAGCACAACATCATCACGCACCACCCGCGCTTCACCAGGAACCACGACGACAGCTTGCTCATCAACAGTAAGTCTTGTTCTATATCAGTGGGCGAGGGCAGCTCGCTGCTGTTGGTGTGATCAACAGTGAACCTTGTTTTTCAATATTTATTACTTGGCGGATATAAGCGTTCACTTGAAAGTATTGGCCTCTTTTCATGCACGCCAGGCGATTCAGTATCGCGCAGACATATTTATGGCAGTCCTGTCTGTACCATTGTATGTTGTTATCTAATAACTTTACTCTGCATAGCTACAGATATCTTAATCTTACTTTCCAGATATAGACCAATCTCTGAGCGGCAACTATACTTGCCTCGCTAAGAACCTGTATGGTTCCGACTCAGTGTCCTACGAGGTTTCAGTCCTGCCTACACCAGAGCCCCCGAGTGTACGCGTCTCGCCACACAAGCATGCGCTGCGGCTGCAGTGGGACGCGCCGAGAGCTGGTGGAGGAAGGGGACATAAAATTAGTAAGTCCTTTGAACTAAGCGACAGATGTATTCGAAGCCTTGCTGAAATTTTATCTTCTGTGATCGTGAATATGTGACTAATCCATGTGTGAATAATCCATATTGTACTTTATTTGCAAGCGCAACTGGCAGAGTATTGCTTGCTATGCATTCTTAGCTTTGTCCCGCTTACACAATTCGTACACTGTGGCGCACGGGCTGCCGCCACGTTGCTCCGAAATCGATAGACCAATAAAAGCGCAAGAGTTTAGCGCGCGTAAAATTCTACTTTATCATTGGTAGATCGAAATTTCTCGCGCTACTAAAATTGGTCTACTGCGCAGATACATCGTGGCACAATATATTTTTGGTACTACTGTACCATTCTCCATTTGGTTTCTATTGTTGTTGGAACTACCTACTACAATACATATTTAACTAATTTAACTATTCCAAACAAAACGTTAATGCTATAAGCGATATTTTATATAAGTGACTGATAAAAACAACACGTTTTTTTATTAAAACGTCATTAAGTCATCATCGTTTCTAGACGCTCACTGCTTCTGTAAACTCATCACAAGTTTCAAACCAAAAGAAAACTAGTGAACACGAAGGTCTCTTCATAAAAGCTACTTTGGTACTATTTGTTACTTTTATATTTTGGATTTATCTTCCATGGCCACTAATACAGCATAACCATCAGCATCTTTCAATTCTTTAGCTTACAACTTATCCTGGAAAGAAGCGAACGGTGCATGGCAAGACGCATGGACAAACAAGGGCACAACTATCCAGGGTGCGCAGGAGTACACGTTACAAGGACTGAAGTGTGGCACCAAGTACTCCCTGAAGATGACGGCGTCTAACAGCGTGGGAGCGAGCCAGCCAACTTATGTTGATGCCACTACTCTAGGAGGAGGTGACATGGTTTTACTACCAACTGTTTTGCGACAAGATGGTACCAAAAGAGTGGGTTCTTTTTGTACCATCTTGTCGCGTGAAATAATTAAACGCATTTTTATTTGATTTGCTATTTGTAAGAAGTCAACAACTAAGACTATAGAATCACTCCTGCTACAGAAAATAAACAATTCCCACTAAGGCATGATTCATCTCCTCTTCAATTGTTTTTCCTTCAGTGACCCTTACATGACTAAATACGGATCCCTCAGTGTGATTCTATCTTACTAGTGTCAAAAGTAAAAGATAATTGGAATTTTAGTCAGTCTTGCAGTCACGCTATTTAATTGTAAACGAATCTTGTATCCCGTGATTTCGTCACAGAAGTTTTCAAAAAGATTACTTGTATCCTTTAAGCCACGTGCTTAATATTAGTTAGTAGTTCCAGTTTTTTAAGTTCTGGGCCCTACTGAAAATCAGCGCTGCTGCTTGCAGCAGCATGTGCTAAGTGGGGTCCCTTTCAGCATCAACAGTGTAATTTTCGATCTTTATTTTTTCATTTTCTTATTGTTTGCTGAATAAATATTATATTTCTTTCTTTCTTTAGTTACGGTGAGTCTAGTATGTGGTTATATTGTGATTTGTGTATGATTTTCGGACATTACAATAATCCAAATTAGTTCTAAGGAAACAACAGAAAATGTATGCACGCGCCTGCTACCCTTTGAGGGTTTTTTTTTTAATGACTTTTATTTTTGCTGGTCGTAGTCCTCGCGAAGGGTACGGGCGGCTACGATCGCTTAACAAATGACAATTTATTTCAACACAGATAGGTACGGGTTAGATAGAGACAACGGAATGTCAATTGTTCTGGTCCTGGCATACTTCCATCGCTTCCTCTATACACATTCCTCTCTAAAGAAAAGTATGAAGCTAAATTATTTTTCTTTCATTTCCAGTGCCAATAGCACCAACCAGCACTGAATGGTTTTGGAGCAACTCCTCCCATATCTTCATACAATTTAGTGGCTGGGATGACAACGGCTGCGAAATAACCAGATGGGAAGTTGAATATAGGGAATACCTCAGTAAAGTTTGGAAGAAGGCTGAAAATAGACTTGTAAGTACAAGACATTACAATAAAAAAGTATTTTTTAATCATACTAAACAAAGCAAAATCGTTTCTGTAATAACGGCCCCAGCCATCATGGCAGTGACCTAATTATTGACGAGAAGATACGGAAATATACAATTAATAAAAACGGAACACAGAAATGCTAAACAATGTCCTTTGCGTGTGAAGGTCTGTTGCACCTTACCCAAAGTTTTTATTGAAAATTGTGCTTTTAATAGTGTGATTAAGAATAAACTCTTGGAGCTTATTCTTAAACACACAATTAAAAGCATAGGTTTACGTTCCGCAAAACTTATTTTCATCTAGTTTTACAGTCTTTAAAGTATTAAGTTAATATTATTTTTTTTAGCCACCACTCGACCAAGTCTGGAGCCACTACATTGCTCCATCGATCCTCAATCAGCCCAACTCCTTCGTAATAGCAGACCTGATGCCAGCCCAGTGGTACCAGATCAAAATCACTGCGGAGAACTCCGCGGGTGATACGAAATCATTTTACTCTTTTGCTACTACTACTTTATTGGGAGGTAAATCTTCATCACTTAATTTGACAAACTAAGAATTATTATTGTATTAGGTTTTAGTTCTACGGCTGGGCAAAGCTTCCCTTTCCTTCCTCCAATAATTCATCTCACCATCTCCGTGTGGCCGTCTGTTTTGGTGCACCAAGTCGATGGCAATTTTAGACGAGATTTCATCTTGCATGTGGCTAATGTGTCCAGCCTAATCCCATTTCAACATAGCAACTGTCTGCGCAGTCAGCTAATTTATCTCAGGGGTCTTAGCACGGTAGCTCTTATCGCTGACATAAAGCATGCTATATCCCTTTCTAACCAGTTTGCGAGTGCGAGAGGGACCAGTGCTTCTATGTGCCCGTTAAACGCTAGCGCACTACTTTTTAGCTGGAGTGCAAGGTTGACATATGTAACCGCAAGCCCTGATCTGTGTGTGTGAAGTGAATGATCGAATCCTTAAATATACACACTTTGTAGCGGTAAAATGAAATAGAATGAAAGATGCCGTGTCGTGATGCGTGCTCTTAACATCATTTTCTGTTTCAGAATCAATAGGCCCTCCGTCAGATCTCCTGGACCTCAATATGTTGGTCATCATCTGCAGTTCTATTTTACTAACTGTTTGTACCTTCACTTGCATCTATATTCTGGTCAAAAGACATAAGTAAGTTAAGTATTTTTTAAATAAATTGAATGAAGTTTACATAAAATTTCGCTTTGGTAAAGCTGGAACGAGGAGTGTACGCTGTATGTAGGACGGTCACTTAGAGTTGCAATATTAATTAATACATTTGGGTAAGATACTAGGATTCGAGTTACACAGAAACCACGCCACTGAAAGTCACCAAGTAAAATATTCCAATAAACCTTTGAGTGGATAAGAGTAGTACTAGGTATACTAGAGACGGACAAAGAATTTTACTATGTTTTGTCGCTTATTTCTGTTAACCTATGATTTTGGAAAATAATATTTAAATTGTTACACTTTAAATTGATTCTTGCCTTCTCTAAGTGCTGAATGATCTATTGTTTTTCAGCCATCACCGGCTAACAGAGTACAGAAATTCCTTAACGGCAGAATGCAAGTCAGAGAGAAGTAATGTGACCATAAACACGCCCCAGAGTGTACCAGCTGAAGTTAACAATAGGGTTTATAGTACACCAGTACATTTGACTGCTGACAGTAAGCATGGTAAGCATTTTAATTACTCCTTAAGGCAGCTTTTAAATTAAGAAACCGTTAGTTACAATGCCAGAGACAGACAGGCAGATACACTCGTCAAATTAATAACACCCCCCTTTCTACATCGGGGATTAAAAATGACTGTAAACAAACATACTTGAAATAACAGACTCCGTTTCTTAATCATTATTTATCTTACGATAAGAATAAGGTCTGAAGGTTACGTTAAATAAAGAGAACAGTAAACGAGATAGACTTTTGAATGCTGACTGACTGACTTACCCTTACAGCTTCATCCTTGTTGTATTGTGTTGCGTTTGTTTTTTGGGAAATAGAGGCAAACGAACAAACTGTTCACCTATTGCGAGGCGATCACCACCGCCTATGAAAACCAGAAACTCGTAGAGAATCTCTGATCCGCTGCCCGCTTTTAGGTCCCCAGTAGGCCTTTGGATCTCACATCATCGTACGAAGCGCAACAGAGCGCTACTACTTTCCGCTAGTTGTCCTCAGGAACTCCGATTGCCTCGCATTATTCTAACTTGACTAGTTTGTTACCCAGAATTGTACGAAATAAGCCCGTACGCGCAGTTCGCTATTGGGTTCAGGACGTTTGGCCATGTCGATAACCAGGAGGTCCCGAGCAGAGTGCACCTGCCCAGCAACAGCAAGTCCCGGTATGACAGCGGTAAGTAACTGTCGCCTGAGCAATACTGCCTTGCCTATGGCATAGGCAAATCGCAGTAGGCTGTCGGCTTCCCGCGCGCTCGCTCAGTCGTCCCCACCGTGTCAGTGTAATTGAAAACGAATGCCGCGCAACCCTAGCGTGTCGCCGGGAGTAGCGGGCGCGGGCGTCGCGTTCCTTTTGACTCGCGCCGCCTGGCGCATGGTGTATGAATGAAGTGATACGAACTTTTTGGACGTAAAATGTAAAAAAGAAGTTTCTATACGTTATTTATTCTGTGGTACTACAGACTACATTACTAATGATAGTAATGATTTTTGAACGCACACGCCAAAACAGAACAGTCTCGACTTGCACATTAAAATTGAATCAGTACTGTGAACAGTCACTCTACTGCCTTACTGTTCTACCCTATGTGAAATCAGCATATTATTATGACCAAGGGTTCACTAGGGTACAAATGTGTCGCGACATTAGTGGTCAGCGATGATGGGCGAAGTAGCGCACTTTCGTCGGACTTTGCCTGAAACGTGACGTACAGTCAAAGAATTTAATTTCCAACCTACCTAAGGTTCAATAGTATATAGCAAACTGTCACCATAAGAGCTATAGAGCAAGACGTTAGTTTGACATATCGACCTTAATGCATTGCGGATGTCAGACGACATTTCAACGAAATGAGTAGAGAATTAAATTCCATGACTGTACACGAGTATACTCCCAACTTATTTTCAATATTAAACAGCCTCAGAAGCTTGTGATAGATATGTTAAATGTTATTTTTTAATTTTAGAACTCTATAAATGACAGAGGCTTACTCATTTTCAACCCTTATTTTACTTCCCTAAGGGCAACATTTTTATCTCTCCTTTTAAAGGATAAATTCCCAATAATCCGTTCTTAGTGGATGCATGTCGCATGAGAATAAACAACATGTCATGTACGTGTGTTGGATACGCAGTTTTTTAAATGTTTTAAGTGAGTGAGTGGTTTTTCTTATTTTTACAGATTGTTCTATTTATTTTCAGAAACAAGTTTTCAAGTACGATCGGAGTCGGAGGAAAGCGATTGTGTATCGCGGACAACTACATTAAAAAGTGCGCCACGAAGTAAGTTCATTAAAATGTTGTTTTCAAAATTGCACAACTTTCAAAGTGATAATTTTCCGAGAATATTTGCACCTCTATGAGAACTTTCTGCATCTTCCCTATCCCTATGATGGTGCTCGTGGAAACTTTCTGAAATTGCAAGACTTTTAAAGTAAAAATTCCCAATAACATTCCCTTGTTTCTGAGAACTTTCTGCACCTTGCCTAACCGTATGATGGGGCCGGTGGAAACTTTCCAAAATTATTACACTTTCAAAAAGAAAAAAATCCGAGAACATCTCCACGTTTTGGAGAACTTTCTGATATTGTCGATCCTTATTTATAAGTATAGTATAACACCTGCAGGGCGAGAAGTGAAGGGCGTAAGCATCTTCCAGTGCACTGTCGATAGCTTTTTGTCGCACAACCCCGTTTTGAACCCCCTAATCATTTTCTTACAAAATACTGGAGTGAAGTAATAGCCCCTATTACATTTCGTTCGGGGAGTGAAAGTCTCAGTGCACCAAAGGGGGGGAGACTAACCAATCAGCGATTCTCTTTGGGACGTATATGGCTGTGTTCACTCCCCATCAGGTGACCTGTTTGCCCGTTTTCGTCGTTTCAATTAATAAAATTATAACTGTGTTTTTTTTCCAGAAGGTTGCAGAGTCCAACATCACAGGTAGCCGAAAGAAAAAAGGAATACAATCTAGTCCGTAATATTCTACAGGTTGTGTTGATAAAGTTGTTTTGTGGTTAAACTTATACAAATATTGGAAAGTTTTTGGAAAGTTTCATTGTTTAGTATTTTACAAGGTCTGACATTGGTACGTTTTATTTTGCAAAATTTATACGATACATTTTTATACTAATCTGCTACAGTAAGGCTGCAGTGGATGTCATTATTGCTAAAAAGATATTAAAGGCCTACTGCGTTGATGAATTGATTTTCCAGGGTTTTTTCTACAATTTTTTTGAGGTCTTTGTAAGATCGGAAAAATAAATGTACATAATTTCGAAAAGAATAGTTAGGGCAAATTTTATTCTTTAAAATAGTTATTGTTAAGCAATACTTCATACCAAAGAAAATATCATAGAGTTAAAATTGGTGTTACTTTTTCTTCAATATCAAAATAATAATACAAGAATTGCACTCATTATTAGGTACTTCATTAATCTACATGTGTTTGAGAAATGATTTACATAATTTTTCTGTGAACAATATACCTACAAAATCATTAAAAAAAAGTCATTAGTTTGTAAGTAGTTTTAAAATATATTATTTAAGTAGTCGATGATAACGTTATCTTCAAAAAGACTGATCATTTAACATTTATTTTCTAACAATTGAAGTATAGAAATAAAATTTCGAAAATAAAAATATTAATGTTAGAATTCATACGTATTTGTTTCATTTATTCCCTTAAATATAGCCACAAAACAAAAAAGTTTAAAAAAAACAAAGGCACACAATAGGCGGTCTTATTGCTAAAAAGCGATTTATTCAATATAGCCTTATTGGATAAATGAATGTACTGAAATCACATAGTAACATTTTACAAAAAAAGATGATATAATCCGAAACTGTGTCCTTAACATGATCAGCCAAGTTAATTTTATCTACATGCGTCCCTTCCTTATGACACTAGTTAAATAGAGATGCAGTGAGGGATAAATTGAAATTGAGCCGTCATGTTCGGGCCAATGTTATAGACAATTTCGTTTATTTCCCCTATTTTACTTAAATAACCATGTACACTTCCTCGGATATTAGTCATTTTATTTAAATGAAAAAAAAATCTAAATCTAAAAGAATCTAGGGTAATGGCAGGACTCGAACCTGCAAGCCAGCATTCCTTGCCGTGCTTTTTACCGACCAACGCTCCGCCACATTACCAACCCTAATGGAACTGGAAAAACGCACGACACGGAATTCTGAGCTAGCAGGTTCGATTCCTGCCATTACCCTAGATTTTCTTTGTGTTTCCATCACATAGCATTTAAATTTAATCATTTGAATCTTTAACCTTAAAAAATCAGAATTGAAAGAAATTTCGTTTACAAAAATTGTGACATTTTATATTTGATGATAGTGTTGTAATCTCTTGCCGAAATCCAAACAGGCATCATATCATAAGATACAAATAATGTATGTATGTAAATTCTTTACTGCAAAACATAAATGGCAAAAAGCGATGTATATCACACAACGTCGAAGTTATCTCTTTAAGGGATCTTAAAATAAAAAATCAAAAAGCAAAAAAAAAGTGCATGGGTACATTATAAAAAAGGGCCATATCCTGCCTTCTCGGTATACCAATTCGTAAATAATATGGATAAGAAATACTTTTTAAATCCAAAGATCGAGTCCGAACTATTTCTAAACTGAAGTTCAATCACAATTAATAAAACGAAATTGCTCACAAAAACTTTTAACGATCGTCAAGTCGAACATTATAAGTGTATTCAATTGCGAAAAAAATGTTTTCTCGCCAAAATAAATCTCTTTATCGCCAAGTTTCAACTTTATTACGGCCCATAGAATCTCTGTTAGAAAGTTTCCATATAAAACAGTTTCAAACTACCAATTTGTTCGAGGAGCAGTGATCCGGAAAATTGGCAGAAAACTTACCCCAACCCGGAGGGGACGCGTCTTAAAATATTGCCTATACCTGTTACCTTTATAAAGACGTTCTGGAATATGTTGTGTAGGTACCCATAGAAATAGTAGCTAAAGCATAGAAAGAGTAATAAATAACTAATAGATTCAGGCGTTACTTTGCGGAGGTCCATATCAACAAACTGGAACAAATTACCTTGCTACTCCGCGATACCAATGCAGTGTACGTGCAAGATAGCTGCGTCTGTAAGATATAATGTATATTTTGCATGCAAAAAAATCTCTATACTACAGTAAAAACCATATTAAAAATCCGTTGCTTAGTTTAGAAAAAGGCAGGCGAACATACACTTTATTTAAGGATTAAGGACAGACATGAACGAATAGCGACTTTATACTATGACGAGTTAGTAAAGAAAAGAAGTATTATGAGCCATTTAAATTGTTTCATTTCAATGTCTAGAAGTCGCTAAAACATAAGAAATTAATTCCCTTAATCATAATCGCGTCTCGATTAATGTTCAATCAGAATATTCTTATTTTACATGTCATCAGGGACGAAGATTTAAAAACCTATTCGCTACGACGGCACAGGGCTCAGCAACGGAGCCAATTTGCCGGGCCAGCGCTCTCGGCCGACCAAAATGTAAATTACACACCGTTTTTGCATTTTCTAACTTAAGCATGTGATTGTGGTCGGATATTTTATTCGTATTGTTGAGCATTGAAGTGGGAAAATACATCTAATACATTTCCAAAAACAAATTTAAGTAATAGACTCATTTTATCGATAACACAAATATCTAGTTCTTGAAATGGAGTACACACAGAGCAAGCAATAAAGTTTACTAGTAAACTCGGAAATAAATAAATAAATATCTCAGGACAATTCACACCAATTGACCTAGTCCCAAGCTAAGCAAACCTTGTGTTATGGGTACTAGACAACGGATATACGTACTTAAATAGATAGATACATACTTAAATACATATAACATCCAAGACACGGGTACAGATATTCATATTCATCATACAAACATTTGTCCTTCCCGGGAATCGAATCCGGAACCTCTAGCTTCATAGTCAGGGTCACTAACCACTAGGCTATCCGGTCGTCGAATACAATCCAATATCGATAAGGGTCTACAGAATGATGTTGATCGTCGGTTTAGCAACTACGTCATTTCGCTGATTAAGTATAAAAATATTTTCGTAATAGATATAGCAAATAAACATTAAAGAGATGTAGTTTCTAAATCTCTAAGATTAGGACCATCGAATAAAAATATAATTTACACCACTCCAAATAACTTTACCAATTGATACGTAGTACGTGGCAAGCCTTAAATAATTGTGACTCGGCAGGTCCTCTAAAACGGATTGCAAGATGAGATAACCCATTGAATGGTTTCCAAAGCTGTTGGAAGTTCTCTAACTCTGCTAATTAATCGATAACAAGTAGTAGATAACAAACTATCATCTAATTGAAATACTAATAATATATACTACGAGTCTCTCGGTTTTTTTTATGAAATAGGAAGGTAAACAAGCAAGGTGAGTCACCTGATGGTTAGTAATCAACACCGCCTATAGACACCCGCAACACCAAAGAGAATGCAGATGCGTTGCCCACCCAGAGGGCTAAGATGGAATACATTGTGCCAGTAATTGCACTGCCTGTCTTGCTCTCCACGCCGGAACACAACAGCGCAAGCACAACCCACAACGTCAATTTTACGTCCTTTGTGGTGCGGGTGCCGACCGATCATCTGTCGACCTTCATGAAGCAGGAATTCTGGCCGATGGGAGTCGCTTTCCGTCGTTTTCGCGGACGGTTGCTGGACACCCCGAAAATAGGTCACACGTCGCCGAAGTAACGTGCTAATTTTAATTGTATTTTAGTTTTTATATTTTTATGTATGTTAGTTTGTAAGGTATTTATCTATGGGCCCTTGTTGCCTGATAATAAATGATTTTGAATTTTGAATTTTGAATTTTGAACTGCTGCTTAGCGGTAGGATTAGCGAGCAAGATGGTAGTAGCGATCCGGACGGACCTCGCACAAGGCCCTACCACCCGAAAATCGGTGCAGGACACATTCTAAGGAAATCTAGAGCTATGTGTTTGACATTTTTAACATAAAACTACCGTGAGATTCGGACAAATTGAAAGCCGAGCTGTCAGAGCTCAGGCCTGCAGTCATCGTTGAGCCACGGCCACTGGAGTAATGAGTAAGGACTACGGACTGGTCCAAAACGTGTCGGAAGATAACTCGGCTTTTAAGAGGAAACACAAGGGCTGTTTTTCCATACAAACGTCGTCCCCTGTTTCCTCTCTGGATAATGCCAGTAGAGCAATTTTTTTTTTCAAAAAATCGTTAGCCACTATTATGCATGTCCCTATGTTTTCCTTTTATTCATAAATTAATTATTAAAAGAGATATGAACATTCAAAAACCTAAAAAATTGGCCAGATTTTCGGCTGCGTTCATACATTCAGAAAACAAATTTTACTAGATTATATAAAAAAAGAAAAACATAGGAACACTGCCAAAGCCTTTTTTTAATTTTTAATGAAAAAAGTAGTTAAATCGGATAAGTTTTGGAGAAGGAATCAGGGGTCTACGAATCGTTGATTTTGTGTACTTTAAATAGGTATTTTCAGTCCAACCTGCAGCTGTCTCTGTTGCACTCTGCGGGGGGAGGCTTGATAGATGGAGGCAGCAATAGATTTTACAAATACCTATTTTTCAATTCTCTAGGCCTTGGTGTTTCCTCTTAATAAGTGAATTCATTTCTTTCAATGTGTTTGATAGGTTTTCCCAGTCTAATCTGGTCCCGCGTGTACTTGGCGGTTTATGCCCAGAACGCGGCTGCCGTATTGACTTGTTTCGGATTAGGCCAAAGACTTTTTTTATGGATTAGGAAAGAAAACAAGCAGAGCATCAAGAAGATTGCAGATGCGCCTCTTGTACTAGTAATTGCACCGGCTGTCTTGCTTTCCACGCTGGAACACAACAGTGCAAGGACTGCTGCTTAGCGGCAGGATTAGCGAACAAGATGGTGGAAGAGATCCGGACGAACCTTGCACAAGGTCCTCGCAAAGCTCAGAAATCTTTGTATTAGGCCAGTATATCCTTTGTGCATTGAATAGAATTGACAATTCAATCTATCCGCCAATGTCAAGGTTGAAGAAGGCACGGAAGTCATTATAATTTGACAAGTGTCAGATTGTCATGATGACACACCTTAAATCAGTGAAGCAACTGTCCCCGTAGCGCTGTGAGAGACATACCGCCTGTTTCATGACGCCAACACTTCAGCAGAATGGCCACAACTTGCGAACTGCCATAATATAAAGTTGCTTCTAGAGATTTTGTGGGCGGGTACTATTGTTGCGTGCCGAGTGAGTTTGGTAACTATTTTGATTATAACTAAGACTATGTATTACCTGACTGTGTAGTTTAACCTGCAACACGGAAGAAATACTACACTAATACAAAGGAATTGTGGTATTTAATTCAGGCGTTAGTTTGCGGAGGTTCATAATAAACAAACTGTAAAAAAATACCTTGTGTTAGATGGACACGCACAGCGACGTCGCTTAGGCAGCAGGCAGCGCCCAGCGGCGTGGTGTGAGCTGGCTCGGAGAAGAAGACTCGGCCACTTGCCCTGCGGCCGCGCAACGCATTACACACACATTCTATTGAGTTCGGATATTGTCACGTGATCGAGAAATAAATATCTTGTACCGGCATCGTTTTCATTTTATTCTAGTTTCTTTTATACTTGCTACTCCGCGAAACTAGCGCTGAGCAATGGCTGCCATTCATTCAAATAGTAAACGGTCGTACTTCTAAGATCCAGTCGATGTCTCGTATAGGGGCGAAACGAGCGTAGTTCGTGTGTTCGTGTTTATAGCGTTGGTTTATAGTTGAGTCTGTGTGATGCATGTTGTTTCTTGTGGAAGAGGAGGAGTAGGTTATTGCTCGAAAAATTGTTTTAAACTGTCGCAATTTTTACACATATTTATGACGTCAATGGGACTTTAACGCGATAAAATCAAACCGTGTTGCAACGATCGTCGACCCTAAAAACGAATGCTTTAAAAAAAAGTCCTCCTCTCTGTCTCCAGTCTTCTTTAAACAGAAGGCTTGGCTTAAATTGACATCTACTAACTACCCACAAAGCTACCCAAGGACTCGCAAACCAATGTGCATTCCTAATACAAAGCCATTCGAGAATCCTTGGTTACCTCAGCGAGCAATCCAGTTCAGTTTGTTGAGCAAACAAATAATTAATCTGTAGAGGGTACGGTTTAATTGCTTGTTAAAGTTGGTCTTGTAGTTCTATGGCATCCGCCGCGACAGTGGCGCGAACTAGATGTTGTCAAATGTTTAGAATTAGTCCACTCTGGAAGCCAATTCGGTTGGATGTTGCATTGTAGACACAGCGCAATACAAAATTAAATATACTTCCTTGTACACCGCATAAATAATTTTATAGACCGATTTATGACGATATTTATAGACCTGATAGACTAGTGGTTAGCGACCCTGATTACAA
This sequence comes from Ditula angustiorana, assembly GCA_963691745.1. NCBI lineage: Eukaryota > Metazoa > Arthropoda > Insecta > Lepidoptera > Tortricidae > Ditula > Ditula angustiorana. The sequence continues at coordinate 8,187,122 of OY829495.1, forward strand.
AGCTTGAGGTTCCGGGTTCGATTCGCGGCGGGGGCAAATGTTTATTTGGTGAACACGAATGTTTGTACCCGAGTCTAGGATGTTATTATGTATTGAAGTATATATTTATCTAAATCAGGTATGTATATCTGTTGTCCAGTACCCATAACACAAGCAGCTTTAGTTGCTCACTTTGGGACTAGGTCAATTGGTGTTAATTGTCCCAAAAATATTTATTTATTTATAGAATTACAGGTCAATCTTTATATTATCACAGAGTACATAATACTATATATTATACATTAAATGCATCTGTGAATGGCTGACAAGTGATACAAATACCTATATTTAAGACTAGTTTACCGCGAGACTTCGTCCGCGTAGCTTAAGTAGGTTAGTATACGGGTGGTAGGACCTTGTGCAAGGTCCGTCCGAATCGCTACCACCATCTTACTCGCTAATCCTGCCGCTAAGCATCAGTGCTTGCACTGTTCTGTTCCGGCGTGGAGAGCAAGACAGCCGGTGCAATACTGACACAAGAGATATTCCATCTTAGCCCTCTGGGTTGGTAACGCATCTGCAATCTTTTTGGTGTTGCGGGTGTCTATAGGCGGTGGTGGTCAATTACCATCAGGTGACCCACTTGCTTGTTTTCCTTCCTATTTCATAAAAAAATGGTACTTTGAAATCCTCAGGGTAATGAGTTGCTCCATATATTTGACAACCTATTTTATATTCGAACTTGAAACGTCATCACGGTGCTAGTGGAGAAAACAAGAACTAAAAACTCGGTACATCATGACGTAAAAGACGTCACGGAAATTTTGTAACCACTCCACTAACTTTATTTATAAAATATTTATGTGCGATCTCTTTGGTCGCAAAACACTATAAGAACTATAAAAATCAAGATTCATGATCCAAATATTGCCTTTTGTGAAATTCTTCGACTTCGCTAGCACTTGCCATTTTTCAAATGGATACGATATAAAATGCGATGCGCAACTTTGAATAGACGTTGGTTGTGTTTATAATGCACTGCAAATGGGATACTATTTAATAATTCCAATTAAAAAAAAAGTATACTGAATATTAATTTTCATGTATTTAAATCATGTTGCAAGACTTTTATAACCTTTGTTGATTTAAATCACAGATAAAATAAGGCTAACACTTAATTTTCTAGATGGTCACGCTTTCAACGAAAAACTAAATATTTACGTGATTCTAATTCAATTCCATATGGGTAAGTTAAATTCAAATAATTAGCCGTCTGACTCGAAATATAATTCCACAAATGCACGTTAAACTAATAACAATTTAAAGTTAGTCTGGCTGCTGTGTTCGTCTAATACAGCTAGAGTACCTGTTCATGCATAACTAAACATAACGCATGCGCGTAGCTTGCAATTACAATGGGTACCATATTTGGAAAGGTAGTAAGTTTATCATTTATAATGTTTGTTTAGAAACCCACTAACTAAAGCCAAATTTAGATGCATATCAAAATCTCCAACACAAACATAAATTCTGAGCCAATATGTTACGTTGATTTGATAGGATAAACTCCCACTCTCACTTTTGGTACCCCTACTTTCTGAGCACGCTTAGTCTTATTTAAAAATAATCCTGTACATATGAACCAAAGTCAAACATTTTTATTTTTCGAATACGAGTTACCAAATAAGGTTTAAAATAAAATAAATCCGTTCTGCATAATGCAGCCGCATCCGCATAAATACTATAAATTCACAATTCTGTACAGTTAAATTAAAATAGTACAAGCAAATTAACAATAATAATGTCAGTTGGAAACTAAACTGTAGAATAATAATAATATGTCAGTTGTATTTCGATACAGTGGCCAATATCTAATGGAATTCTGGCCGAAGGGAGTCGCTTTTCGTCGTTTTCGCGGACGGTTGCTGTACACCCCGAAACTAGGTCACACGTCGCCGAAGTAACGTGCTAATTGTAATGTTTAAATGTTTTTGTTTTGTTTTTGTTTTATAAAAATGTTTGTTAGTCTTTAAGGTATTTTTTCTATGGGCCTATGCAGCCTGAAATAAATGGTTCTATTCTATTCTATTCTAATATCTGAAATTCTTCCTATATGCAGGATTGTTGTCAATATTTTTTTGAATGCAAATGTTAAATGAACGTGCCCATTATCAACAGTTTTACAATTAAATTCAATGTAATTTGTTTGGTTGAGGATTTTCGTTTGGTTTGTTGGAGATTTTGACATTTATCTAATTTATGTGGCACAGAGAGGCGCCAATATAAGGCACCCTAATCACCTGATTGATTCAAAATTTATAGTAGACATTCAAGAATATTGATAGCCTTGGCTTATTTTTCAGCATATTAACATAATATTTACTAAACCTACTGTAGATAAACTTAAAAAAATATTTATTTCCCTCGCCCGTTTGCAGTGGAATCAATATTTTCAAGATTAACCATCTAAGAATATCAACATATTCAATAGGTGTTCTTGCAGTAGTTTCAAAGTTTGAAAGTTTAAGTTTGAAATCGTGTCGCGACACAACCTACTTCAGTCAAGTTGCTAATCTACCAACTTGGATTGCTAGCGACGTACTTTGAACTTCACCACATTACTATGCATTGGTTGGTCCGATTTAACTTTGCGCGACGAAGGATTTCAGCTTTCGCGTCTTTAAGCCTCGTATTCACTAGGGACAAAATCGAGAGACGTGTCGCGACACATTCGCGTTCTGGATACTCAGATGTCGTCTGACACAGCAACGTCTTTGCGACGTCACCCAACATTCGATGTCGTGTCGGTCGATTAGGTCGCAGAATCAATGTCCTCTTTTGAACACGCGGCTTGAGTATGTGATTTTTTATACAACATAGGAAGGCAAACGAGCAAGTGGGTCACCTGATGGTAAGTGATCACCATCGCCCCTAGACACCGGCAACACTAAAGGGCAGATGTGTTGCCAACCCAGAGGGCTAAGATGGAATACCTCTTGTGCCAGAAATTGCACCGGCTGTCTTGCTCTCCACGCCGGAACACAACAGTGCAAGCACTGCTGCTTAGCGGCAGGATTAGCGAGCAAGATGGTGGTGGTTTTAAACTAACTTATAAATAGAAAGTTCACAATTCGGTTTTCTTAACGTTTGATATTTTAGAATCCTTTAATTCAAAGTAATTATTTTCCAATATAGAATGTGAGATGTTTGTGTTTTATTTGTAATAAGAGTGGATTCATTATTGACAGGCACAGGGTGCTCCTACTATAACAGTTGCTGCTGCTTGCGCAGTCGACTGCAAGCCTCTGCTCAGCGTCGCCGTGAGCGCTCATACTGTCATTGCACTGGACGGTACAGGAGACCAAAATGCCTAAGGATTCGGAGACGTCTTCGGGAGACGGTAAGAGTGCAACTATAAGGGTCTTTTTTTACTATTCCACATACGATGACAGACAAGCAAATGGGTCACCTGATGGTAAGTGATCACCACCGCCTATCGTAACACCAAGGATATTGCAGATGCGTTGCCAAACCAGAACGCTACGATGGAATACCTCTTATGCCAGTAATTATACCGGCTGTCTTGCTCCACATGCCGGAGCAGAACAGTGCAAACACTGCTGCTTAGCGGCAGGATTAGCTAGCAAGATGGTGGTAGTGATCTGGATGGACCTTGCACACGGTCCTACCACCCGCAACGGGTCTATATCAGAATCCCTAATATATTATCTTCTTTTTTTTTAGCGAAGTTCAGCCATTTTGGTGACGACCTCTTTCGGTTTTCTCCGTTCTTCTCTATTTGGTGCAATCTCCATCCAGTTCGAGCTGGCGACCTTCTTGATGTCATCCTTCCATCTCAGTTAACTTAGGTTGTTTGAATTGAGGCCAAAACCCAAGGCTAGTTTAGTGTCACGCTGTTCATTGGCGCCGACAATCAATATATATGATTGTCATAGAAGCGTTTTCAAATAACGCTGACTGCTGCGGAGCGGATGCACGCCTATAGAAAAATTGTATGAGAGCGTCCGCTAACTCGCGCGGGTGCGGGTGCGGGCTCATATTATTTGTTCGAGAGGCGGGCACCCGCTCCGTGCACCCGCACGACTTAGCGGACGCTCTAAAACGACCTGCGCGGGCGGTTGGCACTGGTCAGCTACGCACTGACGCCTCAGCGTCGATGATCAGCGTGACACTAAACGCAGCCTAAATGACAATTTTATTCGTTGCAGGGATGCCTTTGTTTTCACGGACACAAATGTCAGAATCCAAAGCCTTCAAAACCCAAACCTGTCACTCATGCCAGAAGAGTAAGTAAAAATATTACTTTTTAGTTCAGCGCCAAAATGCGTCTGTCTGTCCGTCTTTTTGTCTACGACAAGCTGTGGAGCTGTCGTGACTTCTGTTTGCAATAATTGCTTACCACTAGTGGCCGTAAGGTGCCTATATTAGTTTAATTTATCCCTCTCTCTCCCCACACTGTCTAACTAGTGTCATAAGAGACGCGTATGGAATTTTTTATCATGAAACTACCGTGAGACTGGGACATATTAATAAAACGGATCACTCACGTATTTTTACGTCGAGAAATGCCCGACATGTTTCGGACCAGTCCGTGGTCCTTAATCATGAGCTCCCGCGGCGCGACGATGACTGCGTACCGAAAGCCCTGACAGCTCGGTTACTCGGCGCGGGCTCCGGCGGCGCACAACTACCCTCGTTTGCTTCATTATTTTTAATGTCAAATATAGGGTTGCACACTACACTAACCACATCACTCTCTAAAGGCTCGGACACACCCGTCTCCGACGTAGTACTCAACACCGTTTTCCAGCTGGATGGCACCACTGACTGATGACTGTAGCCCTAAAATGACGGTCAGAGTTAAATTTAACACAGTTTTAACTCTGCCTGCATCTCTTTCTACGATGCTGTTTAGACAGAGAAGCAGGGAGGGTTAAAACGGAGTTAAATTAAACTCGGGCGTTCATGCTACGACCACTAGTCCGAAACATGTCGGGCATTTCTCGACGTAAAAATACGTGAGTGATCCGTTTTATTAATATTATAACGAGTAATTGAAAAATTGTTAATTGAATTTCAGGAATGCTCTTGCGTCGCCGCCCAAGATTGTGGTGATAAGAAAACAGACCATCCTCCTGTTAAGAGTGTGTGCAGGTTCACAGTTGATGCCTATTTCACATAACGATGGTTTATAATCATTTACTTGATAATTGAGAAAAAAAAAATTATTTTCAACTAGGTACTTGCCTGATTTTATTTTAAAAAACACACCTAAGAAACATAAATGGTGAAGTGGTCGTAATATGTGTATACTTTATTTAATACCTCATTTTTTCAACTCCAGGTTGAATTAGATTTCGCTAATAAATTCTTTGAGATTATTACATTGACAATTCAAAGAAAACTACTAAATTTAAAATAAAACTATACAAAAACTAAAAGTACCTATTGTAAAATTAACACATACATTTAATTTTACATCAAAAAATATTACTAAAAATATTGAAAAAATACCATTATTATTAATTACCTTCTTACATTGCAATGAGGTGAAAAATTATAAACATCTCTTTGACGTCCACCGTACAACAAACAATATTCACAAAAGTTGGAAGTTGAATTTGAGCCAGTTCTAAGTAGTTGGAAATGCTTTCTGGCACAGTATATAAATAAAGCAGTACCGAAACTAGGCCTATTTGGTGAGATAGAAACATTAGAAACCTACGCTCCGGTGGAGCGTTAGAGTTGTCTTCTTAAATTTTCGCGCACTGTCTCGGGCGCACGCAATAACGATAAACGCAAAACGCGTCCCATAGAGTACATGGAACTATAAGAAATAGAGTTGTCAGTCAAGATTTTCGATTAAAGCGCCATCTGTTGCTACTAGTCCAAGTAATATCATTCAATATATATGTATATACATAACTAACCTAATATACAACATATATATATATATATATATATATATATATAACGTGTGTGTATAGTTATACCTATAAGTTATACGCTCATTCGCTGTAATATTTTTGTTGGATATCACATTTTTACTACATTTGTCTTGGAATATGTAAATTGCGAACTCAATTCGAATTTAATATACTTATTCCAGACGAGTGTAATAAAAATGTTCCATCCAACAAGCCAACTAAATAGGCCAACGTTCATGATAACTTGTGATACAATCGGAATTCTCTTTTCAACTCATTTTAATAGAATAGAAAGAGATTTCATCAAGAGAAAGCAGGGTCTTAGGAGCCCAAAATGGAGCAAATTATCGTAAAAAAATCAGTAAGAGCAGAGTTAAACATGGAAAAGCACCATCAGTTACCACGAAAGAAAATAGAAGATGAAAAATTTATAAGGGAGAAATAGTCGTCAGAAAATTGTATTCCATTGTACTCTAAAAGCTTAACTTAACAATTTATAAATTCTAACTTATGACGTCTAAAAATACAAATTAATTTAAAATCATAACATCTTGTAAACATTGTTATTATAACATAGTTAAAGCAATAGTCGTTCTAACATATGAGAGTACAAGATACAATAAAGTTGTAGTGAACTAAAAAAACTGCATAAAACGAAACGTAAAATGTCAAAACATTTTTCGGACCCTTTCTGCCATTCTAATTCTGTTCGCAGATTTTGCTCCTACAGCGCCATCTAACGTTTCTACGCCAGATGTCACTTACTTTTTTAAATCCAATGTGCCGTATGTGGCTGTATGGCAGTGAAAACACCGTGGCGCGTCCAACCCGTCTCGACGCGGCAGCCGCGACTGACAGACCGCGAAAACCCCTTAGCGGCCATGTTGAGCGTACGTCTGTGTGAGTGCGCCGGTTTTGAGCGTTTGTATAGTCGACCAAGAAATTGCTTGACCACTTTTCGACCGTATAACAAAGGGATAAGGTTCAAAGTGGTCAAGCAATTACTTGGTCGACTATACGTAGATTCCTTACTGCTTATATGTATACTGTGGTTCTGGCGTGCGTATATAGACTGATCGGCAATGTAATACAAAAGCATCATCAAGATTTTTTTTAACTGCCGAGTGTCAATGGAAAAGTCTTTTTCTTTTTATTGGAATATTTACAATAAAATATACCGTAAAATCACCTTCATGCCTAATATCCGTTGTATCAGGATTCAATAAAAAACCTGAAATTTAAGCTCCAGCTTAATTAAAATTAATTAAACCCTTAATATTCTTAAATGTAATTAACACTTAAAACGTCGCAGAGAAAGTAACAGTAGGCCTGCATCGGAGAAAGACAAACTGGAACAAATTACCTTGCCACTACGCGAAACCAGGTCTGTGCACACTGCACGTAGATACCAACGCCATTCCTTCGAATAGTGAACGGTCGTACTATTTGATCCCAATGATGCCTCGTATAGAGGCGAAACGCTCGTAGATCGTGTAGTTTCAGTGTTTAGTGGTGGTGGTTTATAGTTGAGTCTACGTGATGTAAGTTGTTTCGTGTGGAAGCGGAGGTTTAGCATGACTAACTGTTTTATACCGAAACAGCGCTGGTTTCGCCGAGTGGCAAGGTAATTTACACCAGTTTGTTGATATGGACCTCATTGTGTACCGTAAACATTTTATCGAACTTTTTTGTTTTAATGAAATAGGAAGGCAAATAGCCTATAGACACCCGCAACACCAAGGAGACTGCAAATGCGTTGCCAACCCAGGGGGCTAAGATGGAATACCTCTTCTGCCAGTAATTGCACCGGATGTCTTGCTCTCCATGCCGAACCACAACAGTGCAAGAACTGCTGCTAAGCGGCAGGATTAGCGAGCAAGATGGTGGTAGCGATCCGGACGAACCTTGCACAAGGTCCTACCACCAAACTATTCTAATTGTGGACTAACCATGTAGGTCAGAATACCATATAAGACACATTACCCTCCTTTGCGCCGCGCAGTCGCGTAAGAACACGCTTTAAAGAATACCAGATTAACAATCTTACAGAATTACAGGTAAATCTTAAATTTATTATAAAAGGCGGACGTAATATTTATAATCTTTGCAAATATTCTACCCCTCCCAACTGTCAACTGTATTCCTTTTACACCAAGCAAAATAGACTTAATTGGTCTGAAGATCAAAACTCCTTGCGCCCGCTTAGAAACAAATTGCCTTGATTCTCTTTGTACCGTTAATGGGATTCAAGGGAATTTAAACCCTCGCAGTAGTTCAGTTTGTCTGCGTTAATCTGTGTGTTTGTTTAACAGTTTAGTCTTGTTTAGTTGACGATTGGTTAATCCGTTCATATTTGCGTTGCGGTGGCGATTGAAGAGTTAGGCGAGTTTGAACCGCTGGCATTTAATCTGGTAGATTAAAGAAAACCGAACTAGTGCGAGTCTGTTTCTTACAATGAGGGTACGGTTTGTATGTAGAAAGACATAGATGACTTTGTAGTTGAAAAACAAAATTGGCCATACATTGTTATGCGTCACGGTTAGTTTCCAACTGCAAATGTAAAATTGCCATTGCACTTCTTAATCTGATATTACCATAAAGGAACGACAGACAGGATATGCTTTTTTTTGGGACTGTCAAATCCACGTCAAATCATGCGGCATAAATAGGCGTTTTTTTGTCGTTGACGTAGGCTTGGTTTTTTATAGCTCAAAGAGACCTTACATCTAAGAATTTCATTCGCGTTCCTTAGAAAAAGGTTTTCGACTGATAGACCAACGGACAACAACGTGATCCTATTTTACCGATATCCTGACTAAACTGATGTAATGTATATTTTTCCTGCTGTTGCAGTCCCACACTAATCCGCTTCCACATGAAACAACAACATCACAAAGACAACTATAAACTACCACCATTAAAAAGTTAAACTACACGATCTACGCGCGTTTCGCGTCCATATGAGGCATCGACGGGATTTAAAATACTACAACCGTTAGCTACATCAACGAATGACATGGCGAATGGAATGGTTGCCAGACGCAGCCGTTTTGCACGTGCACTGGTTTCGCGGAGTAGCTAGGTAATGTAACGTTTAATCTATTAAATACACGTTTACCCACAACACCGTATTTTATTGGATATTAATAATTAATAGGTACCTTAGTGGGAGTCTGAGTCGCGAGATTGCGTGCTGAATTCTTAACTCAGCTCATTTGGGATTCTTGCTTCGTTAGCTCACAAACAGATTATCCTGAGTTTATCCTTCTTGCTGTTTTACAGGAGAGTTCATGTGATTTGGTGAGATTATTGGTATTTAAATGATTTTAGATAACTGTACCAGTCTTTGACATGCATAGAACATTGCTTGTACCAGTAGTTGTCATCATGTATTTTCGTCAATGATTGGGTCACTGTCCATAACTGGGACGGTTACCTTAGTTAATAGGAATAAATTGTTACCGAGCATTTATGAAAACCGACGCTTCTTTATTGATTTCTAGTGTTTTTAATTCAAAAGAATCTAACTCAGATTCTAATCTAAATTTTATTCTTGGTCCTTGCGCGTGGTATATTTTCATTTTTGAAAAACTCAGGTTATGAATTTTTGTAAGTTTTTGAGAACTAATTTTTTTTGATACTTAGAATCAGACAAACAGACGGACATAAGATAACTATCATGGTTCATTGTTTGATTACGAAACCCTCAAAATCGGTTAGTAAATTTCGACACGGAATTTTCTTATCACGAAGTATCTTATTACGAAGTCTTTGTATAAGACAAATGTCTTAAAAAGTGTTCAGTTTTTGGCAGAATTCAATCATGTCAGAGCGACACGGCGTCCTTGGAAGATTCTGTCACCACCAACCTTCAACATCAGAACTGACAACCAAATGAAAACCAATAACACGCAGCACCGAACTACGGTTATTCGTGGAAGTTTCCCAGTAATTACTGCTCAGGGAGGCAAACAGAACAACTAATCTAAGTTGCTGTTGAGACAACTTGCGCTGTATACACATTGGCAGAGACGGGAGCAGCGACGACCAAGCTGCTTTTAAACGAGTGCGTATAACGATTAGATTGAGTCGCAATTTGTTAAAAATGGAAAGAAAGAAAGAAGAAAGAAAAAATATATACTCAAACTATTCAACATAAAACATAGAAATATACACAACACGGGCAGAGTACAAAAACAAAACATTACGTTGAACAGAATTAAAAAAGGCCCCACTTAGCATACTGTCTCGGTTCAGTGGGACCCTTGGAATTCCTAATACTAAAGTAAAAACTAATGACCAAGGACGACACGAACGATAGTAGAAAATGGCACTACATCATTTAGATTTTTATTAGCAAAATTGCTGATAGGACCTTATGCAACGTCAATCCGGATCGATATCAAAATCTTACTTACTAATCCAGCAAATAAGCAGCAGTGCTTGCACTGTTGTATTCTGGCGTGGAGAGCAATCCAAAATCCAAAATCATTTATTTGTCAACACAGGTGGATAATAAGATGTTACACAATTTCAATAGCATCACCATGTTTCGCCATCAGGCATACAAATATTTCGCAAGTCAGCGTACAGCAGCATACATAATATCATCAAATGTCAACTTAAAACTAACTGAACAATTGAACAAAAATAAATAAAATGCAAATTAAAATGTCAAAATTAGAATAATTAGAGCAGGGTTGAGAAAGTCAACATTAATATAAAATTAAGAACGTAAAGAAAATGTCATACAATAAGATAAAAAATAATTATATCGAAAATGTTGAAATCATTAACAAAAAAAGTAAAAAAAATAAAATGTCATTTAAGGTACCTCTCTTAAAAATTCTTGGACAGAGTAATAAGCCTTTTCTATTAGAAAGATATTCAAAAGTTTCTTAAATGTTTTTATGTCATCCGTTTCCCTAATCGATGTTGGCAATTTATTATAAATTTTGTGAGCCATTCCGAATATACTTTTCGCAAGCAAGGCAATACATTACTTTCTCAAGCGGTATTTCATCTTTGGACACGCATCTGTAGTCTTTGCTTTGATGTTGTAGGTTTCTACGAGCGGTGGTGATCACTTACAATTAAGTAACCCACTTGCTCGTTTGCTGTTTTTTTAATACCAAGATCATTCTATGTTGCCTTTGCGTCTATCATTTAGCATTGTTTACTAAAAGTCTTCGGATTATTTAACATCAGTTTAGCTTACGTCACTTTCAGTCTATATCCGCCCTCCCAGTTTCGATATTTATCCTGCTCCAGTTCGAAATTATACTGAATTCAGAACAGGAAATTGAATATTGGACATTGATGCTTCCCGACACCGAAGGCGTCGTCGAAATTTACATTATTATGCAAAACTGTTATGCTTCATCGAGCAGATCATCAGTTACCTTGAAATCATTATAAATTCGAATTATAGCTTATTTTAAAATTATGAATTAACTAAAAACGTCCCAGCTTCGCACCGCTACAAATGGAATAATATCCCATACAAACCTTTATTAATAAAAATGTTAAATGACAGTGACAACCATATCAAAAATTTGTTGATGGTTTAGAAGGAGTAAGCGCCCTCGAACTTAGCCCTCTGGGTTGGCAACGCATCTGCACTCTCTTTGTTGTTGCAGGTGTCTATAGGCGGTGGTGATCACTTACGGTGGCCCACTTGCTTGTTTGCCTTTCTATTTTTTTTAAAAAGTCTATTTTATTTATTCAGGCAATAATATCTACCTACATCAACAAAGTCTCGGGCGTCTGCTAGTATGGAATATACAGGCTGGAAAGTTTGAATGCCACATGGATGGCAAATAGCACATTCTGTGTAAAGGAGACTTTCCTTTATTTTTAAAAACAATATATTCTGCATTTATGGATTTTTGAAAAATCGCTTGTCTTAGTCGGGACTCGAACCGGTCAAACATGACAAAAAAATACATGCTGTATTTTATGATGGAGATCGAAAGGCTTACTGATAAGGTTCATTTTTCTCTAAATGACATACACAATCAAAATAACGGAAGGCCATGAAAACTAAGCATTACCTTTTAATTTTGTTTTCACCCGTCATGTGAAATGCACCGCAACTACTGTAATTATTGGAAATAGCATTGTACGCAATGGAGACTTACTTTTATTTTAAATATTGAGTAAATAAATAAAATAAACGTTTATTTCGGACAGTATCCATAAGGATTAGTACAAATATAATTTTTTTTAGCGATTTTTCTAAAATCCATAAATGTCGAACTTATTGTTTTAAATATAAAGGAAAGTCTCCTTTACACAGCATGTGCTATTTACAGTATTTAAGGTAGTTGCCAATTGCCATCCATGTGGCATTCAAACTTTCCACCCTGTATATGGCTGCTGTTATCAAATCGTTATTAAGAGCACACCCTTACACTGAGTTAGTTTTGATAACAGAACTGTGCCCCTAATTATCTTGCCAAACGAGAAAACTATTGACGTCTATCAACGTAAACAAACACTAGGGATTCTTGTGGGTGTTACGTAAGGCATCTGGGTCAAAATCAAAAACGTTCTACAGTTATTAAAATAATATGAGTTTCGTAACGGTTATATCAAAAAAAAAATTAATAGGCGTAATATGGAATAAATACTAATACAGTAATTATTACATAATAATTAGAAAGAAAGAAAAAAGAAAATGTTTATTCAGCAAACAGAAAAAATAAAGACAATTACACTATTGATGCCTAAAGGGAAATTGAATTGATGAACTTAAAGAAATCTATGGGGTTACGCCACGCTCACTAAGAGACCGTAATATGGTCATAATAGTATTTTATGCAACTGTTGCATAATGAGGGGTCTTAAAACACGAGTGTGGTTTTATGAAACGAGCGTCAGCGAGTTTCATAATAGGATCACACGAGTGTTTTAAGACCTAATTATGTACAGTTGCATACATTACTTTATCTACACACATATCATAAGTACTCTATGATGGGTTCAGAAGCCATAGGGCAATGACCTGCATTGCTACTAGCTACTAGTGCTAGGTACCTATTAAATATCTATAGACTGTACACATTAAAATAATATAATAAAAGATGAATTTGAACAAATATAGTAACAAATTAGAAAAATTCTCATAATAATGTTGGTTGTTATAATGCTGGTCATTGCCTACGGTTTCTGAACGCATTATAGAGTATTTATGATATATGTGTAGATAATAGTATTTTATCTAATAAACTGTTGCATAATGAGGGGTCTTAAAACACGAGTGTGGTTTTATGAAACGAGCGTCAGCGAGTTTCATAATAGGATCACACGAGTGTTTTAAGACCTAATTATGTACAGTTGCATACATTACTTTATCTACACACATATCATAAGTACTCTATGATGGGTTCAGAAGCCATAGGGTAATGACCTGCATTGCTACTATCTACTAGTGCTAGGTACCTATTAAATATTTATAGACTGTGCACATTAAAATAATGTAATAAAAAATGAATTTGAACAAATATAGAATCAAATTTAAAAAAATCTCATAATAATATTGGTTGTAATAATGCTGGTCATTGCCTACGGTTTCTGAACGCATTATAGAGCATTTATGATATATGTGTAGATAAATTTCTTAACCTTACTGTGGGAATAAAAAAAATCTCAGTAATGACATCATTATCAACTGATATAAATATTATCGTATAATATATCGGTTTGGTAACGATTTCATAAAGTAGTGATATTTAATTATTTTCAATCTATAGTATTATATACTTTGTGGTACATTTAAGCGACAAAAAGTAAAGTTTTAGGTTATAATTGTGTTTACATGTTAAGACAGGTTTGTTTGAACGGACTCTAGATAACGCAACCAGAGTTGAGCTCACACACACAGCTGCATATCATGTGTGTAACGGAGAGTGTCCTTCTAATTTTGAAAGTTTTATTTTGTTTAGTATGACGCTGTATAATTGTGTGTGTAATTCATCTTAACTGCCATTGCGTTACCTGTTCGGATCATAATACAAAGCCCCTTTATTACACATCAATTTTTTAATAAACAGTTAACAAATTAATTGATTAAACCACGTGATTGAACTGCAGCACGACTATAGTATAAGAAACTATGGTTGATAGGATTTGTAGCAGAAGCATCATCTGCACAGGCAACTTGGATAAGATTTTAATTCTAATCGGCTCTATGGCCATTTGTCGAAGTAGATTTTTCATTTGATTCCGCAATTCTATCGCATCTGGACCTGAAACTAGAAAACAAGAGTACCTACATTTTAGTTACATTTACTAACCAAATTTTTTGAAAATTCCTGGTCAACTACAAATATTAAATATTTTTGGGACAACTAACACCAATTGATCTAGTCCCAAAGTGAGCAACTAAAGCTGCTTGTGTTATGGGTACTGGACAACGGATATACGTATGTATGTATGTATTTATGTACATAAGTATTTATGTACATAAATATATACTTAAATACATATAACACCCAAGACTCAGGTACAAACATTCGTATTCATCATACAAACATTTGCCCCTCCCGGAAATCGAACCTGGAACCTCAGGCTTTGTAGTCAGGGTCATAAACCACTAGCACAGAATAAATAATAGTACAGAAACCTATCTTTTACGACCGCGATTAAACGAATTTCAACTTTATTAACACGCTTAAAAAGTTTGTATTACTAAATACACCATGCGCCACCCGGCAGGAGTCCTAAGGAACGCGCCGCCCGCGCCCACCTTTCCCCCGCTACTCCCGGCGACACGCTAGGGTTGCGCTGCATTCGTTTTCAATTACACTGACACGGCGGGGGAGAGCGAGCGAGTGCGCGGCAAGCCGACAGCCTACTGCGACTTGCCTATGCCAAAGGCAAGGCGGTCGAGGGTACCTACAGTGCGGAGTGGAACCTCCCTGCTACTAGGCTATTCGGTTGTCATAGATGTATAAAGTAAAGTATAACTTACTTGTGAGCCGATTATTATACAATTTTGTCAAAGACCGCTTCAAGTCGTCCATAGCGTTGTGCGCCAATTGTCCAGCGCGGAGTAACGAGACTATTACTCCCATGTAATTAATTAACTGAATAATAGTTACAATTTGAGCTACGTCCGTTTGATACTCCTAGAAAAAGAACACAGTTTAAGGCAGCGATACTCAAAGTGTGCTCCGCGGAACCCTAGGGCTCCGCAAAGCCTATGTGGGGGCTCCGTGTGAAAACTGGTTATAATAAGAAGAAAACATTTGAAATATACCCCTTCTCTCTGGACGATATAGTCCAACACGGTTTTTATTTAAGGGCTCCATCAAATATTTCGCTTTCCAAAAGGGTTCCGTCAGAAAAAAAGTTTGAGAACAGCTGGTTTAAGGTATAAAACAACTAAGGCGTTCGAAATAAAAAACCAGCAAAATGCGAATCAAACTCGCATACCGACAGTTCCGTACAAACTTAATAAGCATCGAACATTGCTCTAACGAAAAGATAAATTAGATTGAGGGCAAAACTCATCTTTGCCATTGGAAAACTTCCACATACATGCCAAGTGAGAATATACGTTAGTAAAAGCAAAAATTTTTTTGAATCGTTCCTTTATTTTTGATGTAAGACCTGCTTCTTGCCAAATCTCATAGTGCTGGTGCCATGGGAAGTACCCTCTAGGTTTTTAATTCCCTTGCGAGTGTATGAAATACGCGGCATAAACGGCCGTATCTTTTGATTGCGTTGACTTAGAAGGTTGAATTTTCACTGACTGCAGCTTTCAGGGACTGAAGCCCTGAGTAATTGGTATTAATTTAAACTTGATACCTCTACGCCAATCTGAGAAAAAGGGTCTTAACAAACAGACAGTTGGACAACGAAGTGTCCTAAGGGTTCCTTTTTCCTTTTGAGGTACAGAACCCTGAAAAGCCAAAGAAAAACTATGAATGTTTCAAGTTCCTTACCTTAATTGCAGAAATGATGCGATAACCTAAAAAAACGTAGAACAAGGTAAGGTTGAACAGCGAGAACAATACCTAAAAAATAATTTAAATATCAGTTAAATTTCTAAAAAGAATAATAAGCATCATAAAATTTCAGAGTTTTTTTTTTCTCTTTACGAGTTCTTTTCAGTTTGGGAATAAAAAAGTCTATACATTTTGTCTATTACTGATGTGCCAGGTAGCTTTTCAAAACTACAAAACTTTAAATGTATTTTATTTAAGATTTGCACCATTTTAACTTCTTTCTGTAACTTCCACATAGCTAATTGTAAACCGTTTCAACGAATTCGATTAAACTTCTACAATGTACGTTAATAAGTCTGAAATAAGACAGGTATACTTAATAATACAAACTTGAGCTCCAAAACATTCTTTCAATTTAGCACTGCAGACTGTCAAACAATCAAATATTGGAATCAAGTGTCGTAAGTTTCCAAGCAGCAGGTTGCAATCAACTTTCAAATTTCCAATGTCACCATTATGACTACCGTCTTCTGATAGTTCCATCGCCGTCAAAAGCGTCACGTTCATTTGTTTCATCGCCAAAGTAACCATGCTGATCAAAACATTGAAGAAAAACAGTTCAGTATAAAACTGCAACTCTCTCATCGCCACTAGGAATAATTCCAGAGCAATTAAAACGAAAGTACCGAGATCAAAATTGTGGTTCATCCGATATTGAGTCGAAAGCAAAATGACGGTTAACATAATCACAAAAGTTGTAAACAGTATTCCAAGATTAATTGCACTCCGCAATATTAGTTTCCGCAGTTCCTGGGAATACACACTTTCGTATTTGCAGCATTCGTGTACGCGATCGATATTGAAAATAATTATTTGAAACGCAATCGACTGTCGGATACCACTAATGAAGTTTGCTATTGTGATGACAGTCGTGAAAAAATTGTAAAAGAGTATATGCGTATATAACATGAAATCTCTGTTGTATAATTTTTCATAGAAGAACGAGTTGTAATGTACAAATGATGCTATGTGCACCAATGATACCATAGTAACTTGTGCTGTCACCGCCATTTTTGTCCGTTTACTTAATGAGGAAAAATTACGGTACACACATATCACATTTTCTATTATAATCAACATATTTATCAGCTTAATTTGAGATTTTAGATTTGTCATGGTATTAACGTTCAGATCGGCTGGTAACACCAAACAAACTGTACACAAGTTTCATTTATTGTTATAAACCATTTCAACACTTTTAATCATTTAAGTGCACTTTAAATGATTGAAAGTTTCTTTTTGTAACCTTCCATTAGTGGTTTCATGAATTAAAAGTCGAATATCTTGATCGATGACTAAAAATAAACTAAAAATGACACTTATTGTTGTTACCAAAACAGTGAAGGTTGGGTTGGTGGTTGAGTCACAGAATAAATAATAGTACTAATGTACAGAAACTTCTCTTTTTCGACCACCATTAAACGAATCCCAACTTTATGATCAGGCTCAGAAAGTTCGTATTACTTCATAAACATTCGCCAGGCGGCATGCGTCAAAAGGAAGGCGCCGCCTGCGCCCGCCTTCCACCCGCAATGCCCTGGCGCACCGCTAGGGTTGGGCTGCTTACTATAATACTGTCACAACGCGCGACACAGAGTGAGCGAGCGCGCGCGCGGCAAGCCGGCAACCTACTGTGATTAACCTATGCTATAGGTAATGCGACGAGCGCACCTACAGTGCGGAGTGGAACCCCCCTGGTTGAGTTACTGGGAGACTACCTCTATAATATAACATGACGTCGGTTTTGAATTATATAAGAAAATAATTTTTAAAAATTAAACTTCGAAGATAGTTGCTATTTATTAACATAGACAGTTTTAAACATATTCATACATACATAAAGTCACGTCTGTTTTCCGGAGGACTAGAAAGCCGGGGCGAGACGCTAGTTAAGATATTATACAGATTTCTAGGTACAGAAATTAATGAATTCCTACTACAGTACACCATTTCCTTATCATAAAAGCTGTCACCAACCATCAAAAACTCACTCAAAACTAACGTGTCCTTTGTCCATCTCTACAGAGCTCCGCATCACTAATACTATATTCAAATTCTCTTTTATCTCATATGAACCTTAGGGTAAGGCCTATAGAGTTGAATTTGAAAGGAAGAGACTTACAACCTTGCAATCCTGATTAAAATAAAAGGCCAGTCGAGGAACTTTTTAGCACATGAGGAAATACCGCACAAAGGTAAAGCTTCATACAAACAGCAATTAGTAGTAGAGCTACTCTATAGCCAGTTACTGGTTGTAACAAGAATTGGATGGTTAAACCGAATACCTGTGTGAAGGCTTGCTACAGCTTTTTTACGGTGAGTGACAAGATCCGATAACCACGAAAGGATTCCAAGGGATGGTAATGGATCAGTGACTGGTTCAGGTGAACCGTATGATCGTATAACTCCTTTAAAAAAATACAACCGCGCTGCGCTAAGTACAATCATTAACGCGGTGCTGTGAGTGATCTCTTGCCGAAGAGTTCATGTACACAAACACAATCTTTTTACACGGAGACGCCCCTAGAGGACAATTCTTGAGACAGTAAAAATGAAGCCTCATTCGAGATATGTCAAAAAGAGCTGTTAGATCCCTTCAAAATCTGTAATTTTTACATATCGCAAGACTGATATTTGAGTCTCGATAAACGTCAGAATAGGGGGCCAGCGCTTTTGTATAGTTTAAGGTTTAGCCAGGCCAGATACGAATGCAACACGGCTCCAGAGACAAAATGCGTGCACAGGCCGGTTGTAATATATGCATTTATAATATTATACTCGTAATATATTGAGATGTCACATCGCTTGTGTTGCAAATAAGTAATGCAGCTCTACGAAGCGGAGTGGACCGCCCATTAGGTATTTTTAGGCAATTGTATGAAGCATTACCTCTGTAGGGTATTTAACAAGTGTGTCTCGTCGGCTACTCATATTACGCTGAACATATTGTCGCGTGAAAATTACGCTAGGCTAGTTTGTGACGACATTGTCAGAAACATCGGCGTGACGCACCGAATTGTAAAGCGGGTTGTGTGAATGCGCCTTTATGTCTGCGGTTTCGCATTTAAAATCGTGGCTGTTACGGGAGCTGAAAGTTTGATGAATGTGAACATCGTGGGTTTTAAAAACAAATCAGTTTTCTGATTACTATAAAAACTACAAAAAAAAATAACTTTTACTGCAGCGCAGTTTTAAAAGTTGAATATCACTGATACAGCAAACGCCTTTACCACCAAACATGCCAACCCAGAAGACGAAGATCGAATACCTATTGTGCCAGTAATTGCACCGGCTGTCTTCGTCACCGGATCGCTACCACCATCTTGCTCGCTAATCCTGCCGCTAAGCAACAGTGCTTGCACTATTGTGTTCCGGCGTGGAGAGCAAGACAGCCAGTGCAATTACTGGCACAAGAGGTATTCCATCTTAGCCCTCTGGTTTAACAACGCATCTGCAATATTTTTGGTATTGCGGGTGTCTATGGGCAGTGGTGATCACTTACCATCAGGTGACCCCCTTGCTCGTTTACCTCCCAAAAAAAATGTATTTGAAAGTAAATACGATGGATAAATTTTCAGTAAGGCTGTTCCTACCCGGTAGAATGCCCAAGGCTGTTTAATCGCGTCGTTTAGTCGCAACGCACCGCGATTAAATTTAATACGTCGCCGTATGGAGAATGGCCTTAATTATACCTATGGTGAAATAAAACCGGCCTGCGCAAAGGACTTATAAGCATACAGTACTGTGTGATTTATTAAAGTTTGCCATGTGGCATGGTCCTTGCTACTCCACGATACCAGTGCCGGGCTTGTGCAAAATAGCTGCATTATATATTTATGCAAAACAACATATATCACACAGACTCAACTTTACACCACCACCACTAAACACTAAAACAACACGATCGACGCGCGTTTCGCCTCTCTACGACGCATCATCCGGATCTAATAGTACGACCGTTCGCTACTTAAACGAATGGCGTACTGACAAACTAAAACATTTTTCTTTAATCCCACCTACCGCGGAGTAGCAAGGTAATTTGTTCCAGTTTGATCACCAGCTAACTCCCATTTTTCTAAGCTGTCAGGTGACATGTCACAACCACAAATTGACATAATAAATACAGTCAACAAATTTGATTCATAGGCCACTATAGAAGCTTACCACAATAATTGCCTGAGTTGTTTTTCAATAAATGTCATAATATTTCAGCGCTGACACATAGCGATAACGTTCTAACTGTATAATAGAATAAGACCTCTATGTAACTCACCTGTGTTTCACAAACAAATAAATCATTCATTCTTTCATTCATTCAACAGCGGCCTATGAATTAAATTTGTTGACTGTACATGGCTAACTCTAAAACTTTTTGAATTTTCGAATTTAAATAGTGAATACGTACGTAATATACACTGAATTGTCGGTAGCACGAATATATGTCAATTTAGTCGAATAAGAACGATGTTTCATGGCATGACATAATTTGTACTTAAATGGGCTTAGCAGAAAACAGAAAATAGTATCTTTATTTGCGCAGGCCAGTCTTACTAATCAGTTTGAGCCACTTACAATGGGTACGTGTTTATGATGCCTCCATGGGTATTCTTAGATAGGATTTAACAGCAGAATTGTGAGTAAAAATAGCAATTGTTAATGTAAGATAACGGTCCCAATCATTGACAGTGTCCCAATAAATGACGAGAATGTACAAAAAAAAACAATTGAAAACGAGAGATAATGAAAACAGCTACTGGCAAAAACAATGTTCTACGAAATTAATAGATTCAGGCGTTACTTTGCAGAGGTCCATTTCAACAAACTGGAACAAATTATCTTGCTACTCCGCGAAACCAGTGCCGTGCTCGTGCAAGTTAGCTGGGTCTGTACGACATATATATTTTCATGCAAAAACCCTCCTCCGCTTCCACACGAAACAACACATATCACATTACACACCACCACCATTAAACAATACGATCGACGCGCGTTTCGCCTCTTTAAATCTACATCTCTGTACATGTACATCTATTATTTATTTAATATAATTCGTATGAAGTTTCATCTTTAGCTGACTGAGTGACTTCGTCATCTTAATACTTATCAAAATATTTGGTGGCATAGACACAATTCTGATAGAAATCTTTTCACACTCCAATCCATACTTTACGCGGCACGGTTAAGTTTCAGTTTCCCGTGCGTCGAGTTATCATTATAAAATCATCTTTTATGACAGCACACGCCCTGAATGTAAATTCATGAGGGGAGGAATTTCAGGGAAACTAGTTTCATAATTATGCCGAGGATAACTTCGTTCTATAGTGTTATAATAAGGATTAATTTAGCATTACGTATTCGGTAAAAAGTGAGAAATTAATCTATTTACGTAACGCAACAAGAATTGTAGTAAAAAAATATTGCGGGTGGTAGGACCATGTGCCGACCGGGTCGTTACCACCATCTTGCTCGCTTATCCTGCCTCTAAGCAGCAGTGCTTGCGCTGTTGTGTTCCAGCGTGGAGAGCAAGACAGCCGGTGCAATTACTGGCACAAGTGGTATTCCATCTTAGCCCTCTGGGTTGGCAACGCTTCTGCAATCTCTTTGGTGTTGTGGCGTCTATAAGCGGTGGTAAACACTTACCACCAAGTGACCCACCTGCTTGTTTGCCTTCCTTTTACACTCAATATGACTACACAGTGGCATACAAAACAATACGAAAAAAATCGAACCAAACTCTTCTGTACATACATATACACATGGCATGCAGCAGTGTGCGTGACCTAAACCCGAATTACATTCCTTTTGTTAATGTCAGTTCGGCCTGATGGCTAATGAAGAAGATACATATATAAGTACTGCACTCTTCACCAACTCACGGAAACATGTTGCTTTTTCAAATAACATTTAGTCTATTTAGTCACATTAGATGTGTTTCCACTGACGCGGAATAGAGAGGAGCTATTGCATTAACCAACCACAGCTCTCAAAATCTTCACTTATCCAGATTTCGAGCACTGTGATTGGTTAATTCATGGTCTGTTCCCCTCTACTCCGCTCAGCTCCAGTGGAACCGCACGCTAAACCAACGACATTCCTTGTGAGAGGCGTCAAACCTACCTCCAACAATAGCTGAACTAATTATTTTGTCAAGAGCCAAATCACTAAACCCTCGAACGCACAGGGAGTAATCAACGTCCTAGTGTGACGCAAACTTATGCAAATGTACAGCCAATTCCACCTCGCGACAAACCAACAGTAAACTAACTGTTCGCAAACATTTACATAGTCCTTACTAAAATAAACAAATTTAGTTTTTAGCTCTTGACGTGACGGCCACGGCATACAAAATATGCCTTGTTACAACTACGTTAGAAATCGGACTAACTCTCGTTGTTGCTATTTTAAACAGAATGTTGGCTTATACAAGACGTTTAGTAATAAAACGAAGACAATAGAAGATCAAATAGACTCATAATGGTGATAAAACTGTTTAAATATTCATCATCATCATCATCTCAGCCACAAGAAGTCCACTGTTCAACATAGGCCTCCATGGATTTCCAAAGTGACCGGTTGGAAGCGGCATGCAACCAGCGCTTTCCTGCCACTTATATGAGGTCATCGGACCATCTTGTGGCTGGTCGCAATTTAATCGCTAGTTTAAATATTAGATGTAGGCATATGCAATAGAGATGTCATGAGAGTAAAAAGGTGGGACAAATGGGGCTTAATATGGGAACATATGTAGGTCCTCTTGGCCCGCCGTAAGCGGGCGTGCAAGGCGTGCACCGCACGCGGGCGGCAATTCTTTTCTTTTATCATACTCTTATGAGACAACAATAAACAGCCTTTCTGGAAAGCTCAGTGTGGGTAGTGGCAGATAGTTAAACAGGGGCGGCATAATCGGTATTGCGCACTGGCGTTTAAATAGCTAGCGACAGCCCTGGATCCTCATTAACTTAACGCAGACCGTGAACTTCCGTTTCGATTTAAAAGAAATCATTCAAACGAAAATTTATTGTCATTTCTACTGAATTTAAATTTAAACATAATCCCAACACCAATCTTTTAAAGCACGTTAAAGAAATATCTTTTGACCTAACTAGATTGCGCATTGCGCTTTGCCTACACTCTGAAATTGCATTTTCTACAATCAGAATACTAAATCTTGTTAGACGTCGGATGCCTCATCGCCCATTCTCCTTGAGCTTTCGGGTTTGCGAGCATATGTGCTTATTTGACGTGAAATTAATATTTAAACTTAATTAACTTTAGTACTGAAAATATACTGTCTGGTTAACTTTAATTCTCTGTGATAGGTTCTCTCACTGAGATTTGTAATTTTTATAATAAAACTAGCGGCGCCACTGAAGGCTACGAATTGGGTAAAGATGATATTAATGATAATAAAAAGAATCACTTTCACAGTGATTATTTTAAGATATTAATTAAAAATGGTTCAGAAAATTAACCAGTGTCAGAGCCTGGTGACCTTACAAGGATACCCTGAAAAAAAGGTCGCTAGGCTTCTGACCCGATGGTGAGCACATTATGACTTACTATAAGAGGATCACGAAGAACATTGTCACATGATCAATTCGAAATATACGCAAAAAATATAGGTTACCAGGAAATAATACAATGACAAACTAGAATGACAGAGAATAACGTTACTGACATCGCTTAAAGGGGCAAGCTAAAGTGACACACACATGCCGCAGAACCGGTAGTCGCCGAAAAAAGCATGTTCTTGAGTAGAGACCTCGTTTTGAGAAACATACATAGTGCAGGACGACCTGATGGTAACCGGAGTGAGCGTGTACTTAAGTGGAGACTTCGTTATAGCAATTCGTTATAGGGCGTGTTCCAGTCAGATGGAGCGACGATGTATGTAAGGTAGCTGGCAGCATCAAGATGAGAGCAACCAAAACTCAAGCTTAGTGGCTAGCTTTGGGAGAGGTTTGTGTCTACCAGTGGCCTAATACAGATTGATTATGATGATGTTGATGAATCGACTTGGAATTTGTATGGAAACGATAATTACGAATTTTCAGCCGCCTTTTTACTATTCAAATTGCCACTCTGCGTGATTCCGCAAAGTTCGCTTTAGCTATCCGTATCTTTCTAGCAAATAGACACAAGTT
This sequence comes from Ditula angustiorana, assembly GCA_963691745.1. Lineage (NCBI taxonomy): Eukaryota > Metazoa > Arthropoda > Insecta > Lepidoptera > Tortricidae > Ditula > Ditula angustiorana. The sequence goes on from OY829495.1 coordinate 8,211,206, forward strand.
TAATTAAAAAATGCAGCGTTAAATTATGTCTCGTTGATATCGTGGTCGTTTTGCGACTGTACTCATACGACTACTATAGTTGTTTTACTTTCGAGAACAACAACCCAACAACATGATTATTGTTGAAAGGGTAACTCTTATTTCCCAAACAAGTAATTTCTTCAAATCCTAACAGTATCACGGAGTCGCTTCCATACTCCAGTCAACAAATCAGCAGCCCCGTAATCTGCTCGGAGTCAAAACTCGGGACGTGAATCGCAGGTAGAATAAATTAATGCCAAGACCTTGTGAAAACGTGACGGTTAATATTTTGGTACAATATTCGGATGTGGTATTTTAGTGTCTTTATTGAGATTAGGTTTAGCGGTAGGACCTTGTGCAAGGTCTGTCCAGATCGCTACCGCCATCTTGTTCGCTAATCCTGCCGCAAAGCAGCAATGCCTGCACTGGTATTCCGGCGTGGAGAGCAAGACAGCCAATACAATTACTAGCACAAGAGGTATTTCATCTTAGCCCTCTGGGTTGGCAACGCATTTGCAATCTTCTTGGGTGGTAGGGGTGTCTATAGGTGGTAGAGATTACTTACCATAAGGTGCTTGCTTATTTTCCTTCCTGTTATATAATAAAGAAACCGGAAGCCGTTATGAATGCAAGAACATTTTTCACTGATTCGGAAAAAGCCTCTGATGAGAAGATATACGGAAGAAAATTAAAGAGGTCTCATTTTTTTAAATGAACTAATTTACAATATAAGTTGGAGTTCAGCTTCTAGATGAAAGGATGGTAATAACTTTTTTCTTCATTTTTTATTGGAGCGTCTATTCTTTTCTTTGTTTGATCGAGATGGGTTCTTTGCGGTCGTACCCTTCTTTGTCCTTTAAGGCTTCCAGAAAGCTCTTTCTCTTTCTTCTTTAACCTCTGTAATTAAATGTAGGGCAATAGGTCAAGTTCCAGTTTGAAACTGGACTAGTAACACACTGTTTTTTTTTATGGAACAGTAGAAAACAAGCATGTGGGTCACCTGATGGGAAATGATGGCCACCGCCCATGGGCCACAGCGGCCCTAAGAGAATGGCTGATCAGCTACTGATAAGTCCCCTGCCCCAATGATGATGATGATGATCAAAAGACATTCTTAACTAAAACAATTTTTTCAGAACTTTTGTCGAGGAAAACTAACCCAACCTAGCGTTTGGAAAGAGTTTACGGCTTTAGATTGTTTCTGAATAAAATTTTAAATTTGCTGAAATACATTTCCTATATTAATTTTCGATATTCAAAAGTGCTCCCAAACGCTTAGCAGAGTGACCCTTGAAAACAATTTCAAACCTCCATTTCGCAAAATCCACCGATACGGTCCAAACCGCTTCAGCGAAAATATTCAAAACTTTTCAATACCTCATCCAGTTCCACACGGCTCTGGCATATTGCGGCTTAATCTGCATGTCGTTACGGCGTCTCGACTCATCCATAATTCACATAATGAGACGCAACAGGGAACCAGTGGACCGGCGCCAACTGGAACAAGTCCTATATTTTAACCTAAAAAATGTAGGCGGTTAAAGTTGCAGCCTTATAGTAAACGCAACGAGGGTTTAGGTGAATGACAACACACCACAACTACATAGTCCATACAAATCAAAACAATAATTTTAAATATGGAACAAAACTCTCTTGTACGCACGTGACATGCTGCAGTGTGCGCGGGCTCAAATCTGCTACCTATAAAGACGCTGAAGTCTTTTCTTTTTTTTTAGCCAATCTGAGTATCTCACTGCTGGGCAAATGCCTCTTCTCTTGACTTCCACATCTCCCTGACTTGCACTATATCCTGCCAATCTTTCGATTCGGCGTCCAGGTCATCCCACCATAGCGTCCTAGGATTCAAAAATAAATGGTTCGATAAGTTCAACCCCTAACCTTAGTGTTCCGCGCCGTGCTTATACCAATTGAGCTACAGATGATCTTTAAACGGTATTTCAATTTTAAATACGTTTTGTTTGTTGATTATGACATAATGTCACTGAATTAGCACCATTTTCATTGACATATCAAAACTGTAACTAAATTGTTATTACACGACTGCGCGACGCAAAGGAGGGTAATGTGTTTTATTTTCTTAATAGGGATGTCTCCTGGGTTAAAACAACAAGATTCTAATTAGTCCGTCAGTTAGATTATAGAAATATACTCGATACGTATTTTTTTATTTGCCCATACGAATAATATTGACAAAGATACAGCACATTCAAATTCAGGAGTAGGGGCTCGTGACGTCACTCTTCCGTAAAAATTTTACGATATAATGACGTAGCGCGAACTTTCGCCGCACTGTAACTTTGTTATTTTAAGTTTTAGAAGCAAAAGAAAAAATACGTATCTACTATTTTCTGGCGTTCTAAAAGATGGACTAATTATTATTTTTTAGTCAACATCCCAATTATTCTAAGTTAGAATGCAACTGAGTAAGGTAAGCGTCCCAGTGCTAGACGCTTGTAAGACAATGTTTTTACCAGTAGTTGACATCAGTATCTCTCGTCTTTACACGTATCTTTCAGTATCTTATTTTCAATTATTAGAACACTGTCAAAGATTGGGACCGTTACCTTATTTCCATTTCAAGCTTCATGTACATAGTGGCCGTCACTAAACTAACGATAAATATCAAATGACTTATTTGCAACAAAACCGTCAGTATAGATAATTAATAGATTCAGGCGTTACTTTGCGGAGGTCCATATCAACAAACTGGAACAAATAGCGCGGAGTAGCAACGTAATTTGTTCTAGTTTGTCGTCAGTATAGATATACAGTACGTAACACTCGTATCACTTAAGTTCAGGCTTTGTGACCATTTATTATATTTTATTTTATCTACATTCCAACCCTCTCTACAAGTATTTGTCACGATCATGGCCTCAGCTATAGTTTTACGTCATTGAATATTCTAACCAGTCACAAAGGGAATAAAAAATGTACCTACGCCGACTCCATTTACTTCCAATTCCCGGCACTGAAGGAGACAAATCAAAGGCGTTTGTATTGCGGAAAAGCTGCATACATTATTAAGGAGTAGCTCTGATAAACCGACGAATTTCGTACGTCCCCGCAAACTTATCTTTTACGTGCCCGATTTCATTATCAACTTTAAACCCTGCATGGAATTTGTCATTACAGTCGATTTTCCAGCGCCCTACTTCCCAAACCGGCAGAGTTACGTTGGCATTGTGGAATTTGTTGAGCGTGATTTTGCGTTTTGTAAAAAATTGCTCAGCTCTCGGTGTGATGAGGAAGGTCGGGATTTGAATAACAGAGAGTGTTTCTTACTGATTTGATTATGTTTGTGATTGTATATTTGATTCTATTTGGCCACGTTGCCTAAATTATCAACTTTGCTCAAAATGTTGACATTCCTCCAACCGAGTAAGCGGTTGGTGTGACTCAAATAATTCTGGTAGTCGCGCGAAAATTTGGAGTTCTGGTTGAGGTGAGATCACATCGATTTTGCCTTTGTTAAAGCAAATTCTAATTAATTAGAACGCTTATGACAGAAGTTAGTTGATGTTAATCATTATTTCTTGCTACTAGGTACTTGATGTGTTTCTCTTTGTTCTCATTTATTTAAAACATAAAACAAATTAGAAATTACATTGCTTTCGTGCATAGTCGTGTTTGTATTTCTTATATGTATATATTTTCAAACAAAAACTCTTCCTTCTGCGCTTTCACATGAAACATCTTGTCAATATTAATACATCGAGCTGTAAAAATGCAATTAAAATGTACATATTAGTTCAACATTAATGTCACTTTTAGACTGAGCGTACACTTTTATCAATTGCGTCAAGCTTAAAAGCTTTTTCCCAATTTTTCCAACTTTTTTTCAAAAGTTTCTAATCTGGACATCAGAAAGTTTGCATTTTCTAAATTTGATGCAAAAACCATCCATGTACCTTAGAGCTGAACGAGGTCCGGGCAAAAACGCCCTAGTTTCGGTAAGCCCTCCGATACTCAGGGGTCTGAAGTGTGATGAACCATGGACTACAGAAACCTTTTTCTAATAAGGGTAATTATAACTTTTCTAAACAGAGCCTTTATGGCGCAGACATGACTCAAAGCAACATGAGCCAGTCTACAAATTGACCTACCAACCATGATCTTTTCAGAATCTATCAAAGCCATAAATTTACCTACCCAGAACAATTTTCCTTGAATTGCACTAGACTCAAAACGACCTACTGACGTTCTACTAATAGACGCACAGTTTTACCAAAAGGATGAAATTGAGTATTTTCCTATTTACAATAATTGCTTATCACAAAATGAGCAAAATGAACTGACAGGAAAAAACATGGTTGTACGAAGAGAATAACTACGGTAACGGTTTTATTAAGATTGAAAGAGAAATAAACAATATTGGACATGATAAGAAATGGAAAAATGATCGAGGACCTTGTACAGTCAGCTTCAGAAGTAACTAAATATAAATTGTAATGACAACACAAAGAAAAATTAGGGCAATGGCAGGACTTGAACCTGCAACATCAGCATTCCGTGCCTTGCGTTTTCCAGTTTCGCCACACTGCCGCTGCCCTACCCTGCGAATTTTTCAATGTGCTTCGTCTTACGGTCATTACATTATTGATTTTAAAGGTACAACTACCCTCGGTGTCATCTATATGAAACGTTTAATAAGTTATCATATTCAACTGGGTACCTTTAAAGCTACCGTCAGCTGACGAGAGATGGCGCCGTTTTGTTATTAAATTTTGTAACCGAAATTTCTTTCGATTTTTATTTTAAATGTTTTTAATATTCAAATTATTAAATTTAAATTGTAATGACAACACAAAAAAAACACAACATTTAAAATAAAAATCGAAAGAAATTTCGGTTAAAAAATTTAAGTAACTAAATAGTTAAGTAAGATGTCGTAGTAATGTATGAGATGAGAGTTGCTCGAATTTGTCACATCACTGATAGCGACAAGGTACCAGAAAAAGTGGATGTGGAATGAGTGAGTGAAGTGGAGTGGATGGAAAAATGGGTAGGGGAAAACCTCGGCAAAGGTAATCTGGCCAAATAGGAGACATTCTGGAGAAAGGCCACGTTCAGGAGTACCCTGAACCGACGAGCATGCATGAAGAATGTTATGAGAGTAAGTGAAGCAAAGGTTGTATGTCAGGATCGTAGTAAATGGAAATCCGTGGTCTCTGCCTACCCCTCCGGGAAACAGGCGTGATGTATGTATGTATGATAGGGTACTAAAATGTTCAGCTACTTCTGAGACTGACCTAACTCGATAACTTTATAGCAAACACAACAGAAGGAAGGATTGAAGGAAGGAGAGGAAGGGGCAGACCTAGAAGTAGTTACGTTGAACAAGGGCAGGGGGGTTCCACTCCGCACTGTAGGTGCGCTCGCCGTATTACCTATGGCGTAGGTTAATCGCGGTAGGTTGCCGGCTTGCCGCGCGCGCGCCCGCTTACTCTGTGTCGCGCGTTGTGATAGTATTATAGTAAGCAGCCCAACCCTAGCGGTGCGCCAGGGCATTGCGGGTGGAAGGCGGGCGCAGGCGACGCCTTCCTTTTGACACAAGCCGCCTGGCGAATGTTTATGAAGCAATACGAACTTTTTGTGCCTGATCATAAAGTTGGAATTCGTTTATGGTGGTCGAAAAATAGAACTTTCTGTACGTTAGTACTATTATTTATTCTGTGACAAGGGTTCATTTTATGTCGTACAGAGAGGATGATGCGGCAATCAATAGAGAAACCAGAAGGACACTACAAAGGACCTAAAGTCCTTTAAGAGAGAGGCTAATAAACCAACGTTTCTGTCTGTGTGTAGTAAAGCTCAGAGCCCCCAGTGTAAATAAGTCTATCTCAATATTCTCTTTGAGCGAGCGTGATCTCCTGCTCTAATTCCGTTCTTTGCCAGGCGTTCATTAGAGCCAGCTGGTTCTATCACTGATATAATCTAGCTTGCGAAATGTTGAAACACATAATACATATTTAGATTCAGGCGTTACTATGGGCTGTTACTCTGTAAAACTAAGTAGCACTCGTCGTTTCCACGACAGTAGTTTCGCGGATTTGCTAGTATTTTTTTACATTTTGCTGGAATATTTACTGTTTGTTTAACAACGTATAAAGGGTGATTTTTTTCCATTATTAATTTTGAAAAAAAGCTGACAAACAAAACACAAACTAACGGGTTGTTAGTGCTTCTAGGACTAGGTCGCTGCGGTCAGCCGCTCCTTTCTCTTTCCTGCCTATAGTGAGGTCTTTGTCCAACTCCAGGGCAGAATAAACGTTTTTATTTAAATGTAATAATGATTTATTGTCCGTTAAGGTACAAATATTTTAGGCGAATGGGGTTAGGAATGACTCGATACAATTTTTATACAAGTAATTAGTTTAAGAAAGGGCTGTCAGGGGGCAGCACTCGCGACGGCGCTTGCTGCTTTATCGATATGTGTCGATATGGTCGATATGCTTGACGGTTCGCTCTAAGCTCTCTAGGTGTCGCTGAGGTGCGTTAACACGGGTAACTTTGAGTTTAAAACTTGAAAAAATTTGCTCGCAAGTAGAAATAGTAAGGCATGTTGCGTTTTGGTACTTTAACCCATTATCGTTGCAGTCATTTGAATGCACATTTGCGTTTAGGGCACTAGGGCGTCTATTCAAAGTAGACACCCTGTTTGTTTAGCGTTAACACTAGTCGAAACGATAGAATGTCTGGGTTTCACGTTGACGATTGATATATTTTGACGTTTGTTTTCGCCGCCTTTCACTAACCCTTTACACCCGAGAGAAACGAATTTTTAAAAGAAGTGAATAACAGTGTATAAGGGTATTAATACTTCATAAAGAATCTAGAAAAAATCACGAAAAAAATCCTGGCTTAGCTGATCTTCCACAATCAGACCCTCACGTTCGTGTGGCTCAGGAATAATATGTAACTCGTATGTTCGTAAATGTCATGACGTTATTGCGCGGATATGTTAAAATTTAAATGTTATTTGCAGAAATCAATGAAACAAAACTAGATTTAAAAGCAAAACAAAGTTCCTTTTGTTTATTCATAGTTTAGGCACTAAATCACAACGTTTCCTTAGACAACATTACAAATTAATCAACATAATTAGTTGTAACAACAAAAACGCTAATTGAGATCAAATAAATGAGATCGTAATTCAGGTATACGTGTTTCCATATAATTATTGCTTATGAAACAATCTAAAGCAGTCTTTATATCTTGATATGCATAAATATACGTCGCTTTTTTTGCATTTAATCTTTGGACGGCCACTACACTTTTCCATAGATCTTTAATTTCGGAGAGATTTCCATTTGCAAGCAGATCTTCTATAAGTTTGTCGCTTAATGGAGCCCCTAAAAGAAGCATAACATCCCAGTAAGTAAGCCAGGCGTGTAAGGAAATAAGTTATACCTACTGAGCCAACGTCACAGGACGCAACCTACACTGCACGATCGTGAGAGTTCAATATTACTCTACGCAACCGAAATTACACGACCGTGATAGTTAAAATTTGAAAGCAAATTGCATACATTTATTTTACCCATATTAACACAGAATATTCAAAACGTGTGTCACACACAGTATTTTTTGCAATTAGGTAGTGAATCACAAACATATTTCATTATATTTGTAAAAAAAAATCACTTACGTGAGCGAGCTCCACGCTCAAGGAACGCAGCCATCTACCCAAGCGATGTCGACTGGGCTGACATGTCCCGACGCGTACGCATGAACCTTACCTATTTTTTCTCGTATTCTAGGATAGCCGCACGATCTATCGGCATCGGTTGCGTTCGCGAAAGTAGTTTGACATTCGCGGAACATTTTTTAAAAGTTAACAGTCACGATTGTTTCAAGCCGAGTGTAAAGGGCTAAGACGATTGTGAATCCAGCGCTCTCCATACAAACGGCGATAATGTTTTCCTCTAATGTTACTCTCTAAACCTTAACCTATAGCCATGATTCTTTTGTATGTTATCATTATGCCCTAGAGCTAGGTTTTGTATGTTTTAATTTTTTAAATAGTCTTAATAGTTTTTAAAATATTAACGCTTTTGTGTTTTAGGAGTTTCATAACTCCTAAAATGCATATATTGTCAAATCTATGAAGAATATTAAAAAAATCAAAACATACAAACCTAGTTCTAAGGCATAACGATAACATACCAAAAAATCATTACCATAAGTTAAGGTTTAGAGGGTGGAAAAAGTTATCGCCGTTTAAATTGTTTTAAACTTTCGCGACTTTCACACATATTTATAACATTATCGGGACTTTAGCGCGATAAAAATATATTGTCCATGTTATCGCCGTTTGTATAGGGCGCGCTTTTTGGGGCTAGGTTCACACTCCTCTTAAGTCCATACAAGTTATCGTTTCTACTAGCGTTCTCGCTAATAGGATGTCACCTTCTCTAGACACCCAGAAAGTCTCATAGCAAAATGGCGGCAGGTGACTGTTTTAAAAGAAACTCGGACACTCAATTAAAATTGTTAATAGTTAAACCGGTTGTCTGGAAGAGATCGCTCTTAAGCGATAAGACCGCCTATTGTCTACCTTCCTAATTCGTTTATTTGATTTCTTTGTATTTTTATGTGGTGTACAGTCAGCGTCAAATATAACAAAGCGGGTAGGGTGGTCAAAAATATCTGAACACGCCCGAGCGTAATTGACAATACAGTCGAGTTCAGATATTTTTGACACCTTGCCCGCTCTGGTATATCTGACGCTAACTGTACAATAAAGAATATTTGTTGTTGTTGTTGTTGTAAAATTGACTGTTCAAATCACTTCATTCAACGACGGCGCTCCAAAAATCCGATCGACGACAAGTTTACTCGCTCTGTTTGAATTCCATTGCTGGGCGCGATAACAAAAGCAATAAAATTGGCTCGGAGACGTCAAACGATATGGTAATGCGAGGACTACCTTCTTTACATTCGGTGCGCGGCGTCGATATTTCACGGCACGATCTGCTCAAATTCAGATAAGATGGTAAGTTAGGGTGGAATGGGCTTAGAATTTGAGCTGTAATTAATACATCGTTAAATTATTGTAATCAAAATTATTTATTTCTTAACTTTTTAGATTTTTCTTTTTGTATTTTTTTTTACATTCAAATTAAATTTAAAATGCTATGTAATGAAATGACAACACAAAGAAAAATTAGGGTAATGGCAGGATGGCAGGATGGATCCTGCCATTATCCTAATTTTTCTTTGTGTTGTCATTTCATTACATAGCATTTTACATCATTAAATTACATCTTTTTTTTATGAAATAGGAAGGCAAATAAACACCCGCAACGCCGAGGATATTGCAGATGCGTTGCCAAACCAGAGGGCTAAGATGGAATACGTCTTGTGCCAGTAATTACACCGGTTGTCTTGCTTTCCGCGCCGGGACACAACAGTGCAAGCACTGCTGCTTAGCGGCATGATTAGCTAGCAAGATGGTGGTAGCGATCCGAACGTACCTTGCACAAGGTCCTACCACCCGCAAGATATCTTCTTTATCTTTACAAAGTAAAAAGTAAAGCCGCAATTGTTTCCTGTTTTTTTCAAATAAGGTAAATCAAATGAAATCCAGATCAAATGTGATCTAAATTGTTTTAAACTTATTTAGATTAAGTACTTGTAAAATGCCATTTTGGCTCTAGCTGCTAAGGTGCAAGTTTATTAGAAATAAATAAACAAACAAATCTTAACATAATTAATTTTCATTAATTACGATACACCCAACATAAATAGTTTTAATTGAATTTTATCTCAGTCAGTAATATTTTAATGATAAGCCTTAAGTTTTGTTCACAACTAAAAACTGCGACCCCACTTCTGCTAGCTGACTCTTAATCAAGCCTTTTATACGCCTATTAAACAGCATCAACGATAACACTCATTATGAACAAACCAAGCTCATAAGCACAACCATTAAACACCATTATTTATATCAAAACATCCCAACACTGCATTCAAACGCCCCAAATTATGAACATTGAATGAGGTGCTCAGATGGCACTATTAACAGAAAATCTTCGCTCAACCCCGCCTCATTTTAATACAGAAGCCATTGCCATACAAACTTATCACTCAAAGCACCTGAATGTCGGCAGATTGCGGCTTACAGCAAGCGTTCCCGGTTATTCCCCGCTCCACTGCTTTTATAATCACATTACGGCAAACGCAAACCAGTTTGAACCCTACACCGTTTTGATACGCAAGTGAACGAGGCTACGCTTAACTTTGTAAACGGAATCGCCGCGTAGGTGCCTCTCGATTTGGTTTTACAGGCGATTTTGCAGGTTTTAGACTTTGTGTAGGTTAAAATAAGAGTTGGTAGGGTGTTTTCTTTATAGCGGTCTTGGTAAAGGCGTTGTAGACGTATTGGCAGTGAATTGTATTATTGAAAGTAACGAACGCCAGATTTGTTAAAATAGAAATGAAATGGAGAACTGTGGGCTATTATGATGTATTTCTTACGTTTCTAGGTGCGATAATAACCCGCACAGATGCAGGATGCTAACGAAAATTTATTTAGAATGTATTTTTCATGAAAATTTCGGCCAAAAAAAAAATTAAATGACAGTAGAAACTGTATGAAAATCCGTTTCCTGGCTTCAAAGGAGTTAGAGACCGAAGATACAAGGATAGACAGGAACGGGTAGCGTTTTATACTATTTAAGGCCTCGGTTGAGCCGGTTCAACCAGGGTAGTAACACTTTATTACAGAATATCGGCGGAAGGTAGTAGCGAGTTTCGTACGGTAAGTGAGAGATCCAAATACCCAACGGAACGGATCGCTTTTTCTTATTAAGTGGCGCGCTGGTTCGTTTACCTCTCTAGATATATAAACAAACTGGAACAAATTACCTTGCTACTCCGCGAAACCAGTGCCGTGCTCGTGCAAGTTTGCTGCGTCTGTACGACATATATATGGTTATGGAAATATATGTTGTTTCGTGTGGAAGCGGAGGAGGGTGGGTTTTGCATGAAAATGTATATATGTCGCACAGACGCAGCTAACTTGCACCAGCGCAGCACTGGTTTCGCGGAGTAGCAAGGTAATTTGTTCCAGTTTGTTGAAATGGACCTCCGCAAAGTAACGCCAGTGGCCCTAACATGACTGGCCAAGTTTGGTTTATCTCTATCTGCGTCCCTTTCTTATGACACTAGTTACACAGAGACACAGGGAGGAGATAAACCAAACCTGGGCTGTCATGTTAGGGCCGCTGAATCTATTAATTAATTAGGTACATAAAATAAAAGATTTTTTTAAAGAACGTTTGTTGATGGTGAGCATACCTGTGTTGAATAATGACGGTTTGATTTATGTAGAGAAACAAGGATTCAATTTTTCAGCCCCTTTTCAGGACGTGACCGGCCAATCTCGTTGTCGCATTATCATTCAGCGCGGTTCATTCAATCCATTCGTTCAGTCGGAACAGATCTTTATCGTTCTTTGGGAATTTATCAAACAGGAGTGATTTTTTAACGCCAGGCGAGAGGGGTATTACGTTTTTTTAAAGCTAGTCTGTTGTGTTCGATTACCGTTAAGGGATAAATTTCATATGTTTGTGCCTGAGTAGATGTTCACATTTTTTGGGTGGTAGGACCTTGTGCAAGGTCCGTCGGGATCGCTACCATCATCCTCCTCGCTAACCCAACCAATAAACAGCAGTGTTTCCGGCGTGGAGAGCAAGACAGCCGGCGACATCACGCACAAGAGGTAACTATCTCATTTTAGCCCTCTGAGTTGTCAACACATCTGCAATTCCCTTGGTCTCACGAATGTGACAGGCGGTGATCACTTACCATCAGGTGATCCACTTTCTCGTTTACCATCCTATTTTAAAAAACGTATTGCCTTTGTAAAATTTTCACAGTATACAACATCCATCCCCACAATGTGTAGGTTTCCTCTCGTTGGAGAGTGAGAGTGTGTAAGAAACCTTAAAGGAGGAAATTAGGAAGGTCAGTGTATTTGAACTCTTTTCCTCCTTCGAATAAAAGTTGAATAAAAGTGAGTAAGTAAGTTTCTACATTGATTGGCAGTGAGGGCAATTACGACCCTCCACAAACTTCGTTAAGGGATGAAATTAATTCTTTAGATTGTGAAATTTAACATCGACACGAGTGTTCTTCAAACTCGATTTAAAGCGGTAACGGTAAATGGTGGAATAATGTAAAATGCTTTTCAACGCTGAGAATTTGAGGTTTAACCGGATTTTGAAAGATGGAAAATAGAACGGAAGAAAAACATACTTAATTAAGAATTCGTAAAAATTTCGTATTACTTCATAGTCATACACATTCGCCAGGCGGCTTACGTTAAAAGAAACGCGCCGTCCGCGTCCGACTTCCCCCCGAAACTCCCGGCGGCTCGTTGGGGTTGCGCTGCATTCGTTTTCAATTACACTGACACAGCGAGAGCAAACGACAACCTACTGCAATTTGCCTACTCTGTAGGTAAGGCAGCCGAGCGTACCTACAGTGCGGAGTGAAACCCCCGTGACTCTAGGTCAAAAAGCAATACAGACTTTGTATCAAATTAAGGTTTACTCGCGCAAACATGCCATCCAATGAATTCTAAATGTGAACTATTACATAGTTCTGTTGTGTCTTTGAAGTTTGCTGTTTGCATCCTAGTTTCATCTTAATTATGTTGACAAGCATCCTAGGACAGATTCTAGAATGTTTGCCAAAGCTGATAGGTAATGTTCACGGTGAACTTTGGAAGTTTATGACAAACAAATTGTATTAAAAAACTTTTAGGTCTAACACCTCCGACTTGAGTTACGAGATGCTAATGTAATTTATGGGTAGGCAATATGCCTAGACTTTATTAAGAACTTGTAAAAAGAAAAACTGTATCAAGTTTTTTGAAAGGTCACTACTTTTTTTTTAAATCAACTAGCGACCCGCTTCGGCTTGGCACGGATAAATTGTTTTAAACTTTCGCGTTTTTCACACACATTTATAACGTTTTCGGGACTTTAACGCGATAAAAACATTGTTAATTTACCTCGACGTTTCTCGACCATGTTGTCTCCTCGTGACCACGGCAGTTGAAATATGACCGAAACGTCGAGGTAAATTAATAATGTTTTTATCGCGTTAAAGTCCCGATAACGTTATAATTAGCACTAATACTATTAGGATTAATATGAATAAAAAATACCTTGTATTTTTTCTAAGTGACATTGAAAACCGTATCAAAATTGGTTGCGTGGTTTAGAAGAAGAAGGTGGCCGAATGTACACCGTAAGTATTTAGGACAGACAGCCGTTTTGACAAACAGTCAGCGTCTTTACTATATAATATATAAAGATTACGATAATAGCAGTTTATGCAACTGCCATATAATGAGAGGCCTTAAAACACGAGTGTGGTTTTATGAAACAAGCGCGAGCGAGTTTCATAATAAGATTACACGAGTGTGACAAAAAAAAAACAGATTTCTCGGATTTATAGATTATTGTTATGGGTACTAGACAACGGATATACATACTTAAATAGATAAATATATAAATACATATAACATCCAAGACTCGGGTACAAATATTCGTATTCATCATACAAACATTTGCTCCTCTCGCGAATCGAACCCGGAACCTCAAGCTTTGTAGTCAGAGTCACTATCCCCTAGACTATCCGGTCGGCCAATCGTCGTATATAAGTAAAAGCAACACAGTACTAAATTGTTCAAATATTTGTGACGGTGACTATTAGGGTTGCCAACATTTATTCGGTTGAATATAGTATTTTTGAGAATAAGCTAAAAAATATATAGTACGCTTCAAAAAAATAATATAGTATTTTTTGGAAAGATGAACAAAAAACAATAGTGTAACCCCAGTGTAAAGGTACCCAGTTGAATATGATAACTTGTTAAAAGTTTCATATAGATAACACCGAGGGTAGTTGTACCCTTAAAATCAATAATGTAATGACCGTAAGACGAAGCACATTGAAAAATTCGCAGGGTAGGGCAGCGGCAGTGTGGCGAAACTGAAAAACGCAAGGCACGGAATGCTGATGTTGCAGGTTCAAGTCCTGCCATTGTCCTAATTTTTCTTTGTATTGTCATTGCAATTTCAATTTATATTTCCTTTCTTTAATGAACAAACTATATTCCCTTTCTTTAATGAACAAATGACGAAATCTCATCCAAGCAAACCAAATGCTACGGGCAAACTGGCTCCGCGCCAACAAGCATTGGTTTAAAAAAAGGTCGCGGTGAAACTCGAACTGGGCACCTACTCACGACCTCGAATCTATACGACGCTACAACTCAATAGTTCAGTGAGTCTCTTTCTAACTAGCTCAGTAGAAAGAGACGCACTACGTTACGTATTGAGTTAAGGGAGTCGAAAAGGTTCGTGGTAAAGGCACTGAATTGATAAATGTATTAATATAATTTGAAGTAGAGATAACTATAGAAAGAAAAATCATTGTTACTGATTTTAATTTATTTTAATTTAAGAGTAGGTTGAGCTGTATTTTTGTCGCAATGTCTTATGATAGTTTAAGAGGTTGTCAACTACATGCTTATTCTGTGGACACTATTTGTCAATATTTTAAATGTATATATCTATGAATCTGTACTATATATGAGACTGTTTATGTTCTTTTAAATAAAGTAATAAAAAGAAAATATTTAAGGCCAGTTAGTTTTTTATTAAATAGGAAGGCAAACGAGCAAGTGGGTCACCTGATGGTAAGTTACACTACCGCCCATAAATATCCGCAACACAAAAGAGATTGCAGATGCGTTGCCAAACCAGAGGGCTAAGATGGAATACTCCTGTGCCAGTAATGTCACCGGCTGTCTTGCTCTACATACCGGAACACAACAGTGTAAGCACTGGATTAGCAAGCAAGGTGGTAGCGATCCTAGCAAAAGGTCCTACCACCCGCTGCTACTCCGCGAAACCAGTGCCGTGCACTTGCAAAACAGCTGTGTCTATTGAACATTATATTTAGATTTTCTAATAGATAAGATAATATACTATTAATATTCGAAAACATCTTTTCATCTACACGAGAGAATTAAAACTCGCATAGTTGTCGCAAAAATAAAGCTGAGTTATGCGCCATTTTGTACAAATGTCATGCCCAGATGACATGGGAAACCGGATGAAAGTATACTGCAATGAAAAGATTTACCTATCTCAATGAAAATATGGTATGTTTTGCTGTAATTAGGCTGCGTGTATGCATGAGAATTGTAAAGCCCTGGATATATGTCATTGCAATGTTAACACAACGTTGTTTATTTTGTGCTTGACTTTTTATCAACCTGTTAATTACTGGGCGGTTAATTAAATAAGATTAAATATTTGCCACAAAATGGTCCGATGACCTAATACAGGTGGCAGGAAGGCGCTGGTTGCATACCGTTTCACGGAGGAGGCCTTCTTGTGGCTGAGATGATGATGATATTGATGATAATGATGATTAAATATTTTGGGACAATTCACACCAATTGACATGGTCCCAAATTTAGCAACTAACGTTGCTTCTGCTATGGGTGCTTAACAACGGATATACATACTTATTTAGATAAATATTATATACTCAAATACATATAACACCCAAGACTCGGGAATTTTGCGTAAATTCCTTTTTTTTTCCTCATCGTCAAAACATTACTTAAGGAATATAAATACAGATAGAAAACCTTATTAGTACGTGGCAAACGCTGGGAAACAAGATGGTATTCGATCGATTATTGAAAATTATCCTACTCATTGTCCCAATAGTGCATTCGCAAAACAACCCTACCTTCTGACGTCTGTCGGGTAAATAAGGCAAAAGTCCCGCAGTAATCATACGCAGATGACGGCCTGTATCAAACAGCTACGTACGAAAGAGATGCAAAATACAGGGAGCAAGCTACACTAACAGAATTAACAAAACTCCAGTCAGTGGGGACGCGCGCCGAATCTAGAATTCAGAGCTTTGTGAAGCTTTGTGATGAAAAAACTGGGTCACGTCTGTAAACCAGATGTACATGAAATGAATACACAGTTTTTTGGTTTAAACTAAGGCGAATTTATCACTTTTTTTTTAACTTGGCATTTAGAGCTTGGCATGCACCCGCTCCGTGCGCCCGCGCGACTTAATGGAGGACCTTAAGAATTTAGAACCAGGGACCACAATAGAATTGCCGATCCGTTTCCGCCGTTCAGTTAAGTTTTCTAAGTATGCATCTACACTACCTACTTTGTTATTTTCTGTGTTTCTATTCTATTCCCAAATGGTAGTCTGCAAGAGTCACTGCCAGAAGGGGGTCCCACTCCGCACTATCTACATCTACACTAATATAATAAAGAGGAAAACTTTGTTTGTTTGATTTTTTGTTAGTTTGTTTGTATGTAGGGGGTAATCTCTGGAACTACTAAACCGATTTCAAAAATTCTTTCACAGATAGAAAGCTAAACTATTCCTGACGGACATAGGCTACTAATTTTACGTGAAAGAAGTCGCGCACGTCCGCTAGTATAAAATAAATGAATGGTATAGTGCTTTGTCTGACATGAACAAGAACAATTTTACAATATAATATTAGCTTAGCATAAGCCGATCGCTGTGTCCGGCAGTGGTCGTCCGTGTTGGTGACACTCTCCAATTAGGGGTATTTTGTCCATCACACTGGCCGCTATCAAACAATCTGGACCTTCCAACAACAGGATGCAATTTAAGTCTGTATAATAAATAAATAAATAATAAAGTCTGAACAACACAAACAACATGGCTGACTAAATTATTCATTACAGTAAAAAATCTGTGAAAAATAAATTGCATCGATTTTAATTTACAATTAGCGACCCGCTTCAGTTTTGCACGGTAAGAATTAGGACGTAAAACCTTCTTTAAAAAATCTCTTAATGACAGTGAAAACTGTATCAAAATCCGTTGCCTTGTTTAGAAATAGAAATAGGAATAGGAATAGAAATAGAAATAGGAATAGGAATAGGAATAGGAGTAGGAGTGGGAGTGGGAGTGGGAGTAGGAGTAGGAGTAGGAATAGGAATAGGAATAGGAATAGAAATAGAAATAGAAATATTTATTGCATAACTGTGTAGTGAGTGTACAGAGTTGTCACAAGTACTAAGTGTCCACAGATACCCGTTGCAGGCATACAATATGCTTTATTATAAAGAATATATTCTAGAGCATGTTAACCATAATTTATAAGGAGTAGACGGCCGAAGATATGGGGACAGACTCTCCTTCTAAACCACGCAATGGATTTTCACGGTTTTCACTGTCATTTAGAGATTTTATTATGGAAGGTTTTTATGTGCATTACGTCACAATTCACTTGTAACTGGTCAATAGTTATAAAAAAAAACAGTTGAATTGAGAACCACCTCCTGTTCTTTGAAGTCGGTTAAAAAATATTTTAATTTTAATTAGGTAAGTTAATGGACATTCGTATTAGTATTTAGGTAAAAACAGTGCTTAAGTAATCAAAATTTCACAAGAAATAGTCCCTGAATGAATAATAAAATACTTAATATTAATTGCTTTCACGTTTTAGTCTCTAGGGATCCATATAAAATAGATGGGTACATAAATGTTTAAAATGTTCGTGCTCACAACGACTAGTTTTATTTTTGTCACTCTTCTACTCGGCCAGTTAAAAAGAGAAAAAGGTATGAAATGCGCTTGAAATGAAAGTTGTTGTTGCACTGGCTGCGTGAAAGTACTGGCTACGTAGGAAAAAATATTTTTTTAATGAAATAGGAAGGCAAACAAGCAAGTGGGTCACCTATAGACACCCGCAACACCAAAGAGATTACAGATGCGTTACGAACCCAGAGGACTAAGATGGAAAGACTTTTGTGCCAGTAATTTCACCGGCTGTCTTGCTCTCCATGCCGGGACACAGCACAACTTGTGACATCCACAACGACAGTTGACCGGTTGCCAGTAATCTGCGGTATACAACTACTATTTGAGTGTAATTTCACGGCATCGTGACGTCATAAACAATCCCGAATAGCTGGAGCCGGAATCCATTGCGCTGCTTGACCCGGACGCGAGCAGATAACCAGCTTGTAACTGTGTTGAGGCGCGTTCTACACTCATCAAGTGCTTGTACAAGTTACTTACAAACCTAGTGGTTAGTGACCCTAACTACGAAGCTAGAGGTTGTGGGCTCCATTCCCACAAGGTGTACAGTTGAGCCCCTATATGAAACACACAATCACTATTAACTTCATAAATGTAACACTATTTGTTTTTGAGGAACTAATTACCAAAAATATTTCGAGTCTCTTATTAAACCAAGGAGACGTGTCGTTAACTGTTTTTCTTTGCGTGCCAGTGACATCTATCGGCGTAATTCGTAACGATAATAATTTAATAAGAAACATTATGAATTTGAACAACAATTACATATAAAGATGCTGTATAATAATTAGATATTTATGTTTATCCGTTGTCTAGTATCCATAGAACAAATACAAGCTTTGGTAAGTCTAAGACTAGGTAAATTGGTGTGTATTGTCCTTAGGTGTTTTTAATTTTAACTTAACGCATTTACACTCCTTGCACTGTTTTTCAAAATTCCGCCAGTTACCGTAGACACACATGTGCGTGCAGGCTGCAAAATTGTGACAACGCCACTAAGTGAAAGAACCGAAAACGTATAATGATATAAAACCATTTATGAGAAGATATTCTGATCAGAGGTTTTTCCTAACCAGTGGTAAATTTTATGACATTCATAACGCACCTTTAGAATTAAAGCGACCCATTTCTGAATAATAGACGTCCCAAAATATCACCCTAATTAAAAGACATAGGGTTTAATTTAGAGAATTGTCATATTCAGAATTGAGTCGCTTTAATTCTAAAGGTGCGAAGTGCTTCCTGTAAGCCTAATCTGAATAAAAATATTCTGACTTTAACTTTGACTTTGCCAGCATTTTAACACAAAACAAAAGCTTTCCAGTAACTAAACCTCCTTTTGAGCGAGTACAATAATATGTAAAGGCAGCATCACACTATCCGTATCGCATCACCCGTATGCCGCGACGTCAGGCTGAAATTCGGCCGTATCGGCGCACCCGCACTGTTGCACGTTGCATTTGATTGCACAGCGCGTGCTTATAATTGTGTGAGTGAGTACAGATAGGTTGATACTGCAGTGAAATAATAAGTCAATAGTTTTCCGAATGCCTGCGTGTGGCTTTTTACATTGTTATAAAGAGTCAGAGTCAAAAGTCAAACAGGCTTACAGGAAGAATGTCAGAAAATTTACCACCGGTTCGGAAAAACCTCTGATGAAAAGAAAAAATCTGGAGAAAAGCCACGTCATGAGTACCCTGGACCGACGAGCTTGAATGAAGAATGCTATGAGAATAACTTAAGCAAACATTGTATGTCAGGCTTGTGCTAATAAAAATCCGTGGTCTCTGCCTACCCCTTACATGTGTGATTTTACGTATGTAATAATAAAAACAATAATATCGTAATGTAATAAAACTAACTCTTTCCAATACACTACATGATACAAGTTGTATACGCCAGAATTCCGAGTATGTATGCGGTACGCCGGCGAGCCCTATATCGATGCAAATGCCGGCAGTAGCAGCTGTGACGAACGCCATTACAGCCCGATCCAATTGCGGACGCTAGCCTGTGTGGTCGGGTTCAATCGTAGTCGAGGCTGTGTTAAATATATTTGGGAATATATTTAACCTCTTAACTGCCATCACAGTATAAATGACTCTATTTTAATTGAGCCACGATCAGAGGGGTTCCACTCCGCACTGTAGGTGCGCTCGCCGCATTACCTATGGCATAGGTTAATCGCAGTAGGTTGCCGGCTTGCCGCGCGCGCACCCGCTCACTCTGTGTCGCGCATTGTGATAGTATTATAGTAAGCAGACCAACCCTAGCGGTGCGCCAGGGCATTGCGCATGCCTTCCTTTTGACGCATGCCGCCTGGCGAATGTTTATAAAGTAATACGTGGTAATACGAACGTTTATGCCTGATCATAAAGTTGGAATTCGTTTAATAGTGGTCGAAAAAGAGAAGTTTCTGTACTATTATTTATTCTGTGCCACGGTCCTCACATTCGTCAGCTACGCTCTGCTGACCATCTCATACTAACAGTCCTACATCACCGTACTGTGCATCTAGCACGAATCTTCTCGATACGCGTTAACTCGCTACGTAACTCAGTGCGTCTCTCTCCTACCGGGCTAGAACGGTTAGAACGAGACGCACTGAGTTACGTAGCGAGTAAACGCGTATCGAGATGATTCGTGCTTGGTGCACTAGTTTCACCACTAATTTTTATGTCCTTCGGTTACATCTCTGGAATGCTCTTCCCCTTAAACCTAAACGAGCCCCTAACAAACTCTCTTTCAAGATGTTAGTTCGTCATCATCTCTCTAAAACAGAACTCCTCTTAGTTTTCTTCTGGACGTACGAGTATAGTTCACCTATAAACTTGTATGAATCTATGTATAGTATTGTTTGTAATTCTGTATGTATGTCGAAGCATTTGTAACTGTTTCTTTTATCCGTTGTCTACCTGTACCGCACACAACTTTTCAGATTATGCGCAAAGATTGACTTGCGAGATTGCTTTAAAGCGTTAAATTTGCCGTTTGTACATTTTGTGTTTTGTGCGATAAAGTGTAAATAAATAAATAAAAATAAATAATAGTACCAGTACAGGTCTCAGTTACCACACAAGACCTTTAAAGGCTGCATTGTAGTCGTATAGAGACGATCACCTCTATACTGCTGTTTTACAACTTTTTGGGAACATTTGATAGATTTTTTGGAAACCTATTACCTTGCTACTCCGCGAAACCGCTTGTTTCGCGTAGTAGATGGAAATTCGGTTTCAGTTTGATATGAAAAATTAATGAAATCTATTTTCATAATATATTGTAATCCCCGCTAGCACAGACGGCCCGCCTCAACGATGAACTGGTACCCTACAAGTTGATTAGGTAATTCCGACATGGCTTGCCAATGATAGAAACTTACCAAGCCTTAAGATGACTGAAGATGACTTTGCGGGTGGTAGGACTTTGTACAAGGTCCGTTCCGATCTTGCTCGCTAATCCAGCCGCTAAGCAACAGCGCTTACATTTTTGTGTTCCGGCGTGGAGAGATAGACTGCCGGTAAAATAACTGGCATAAGAGGTATTCCATCTTAGCACTCTGGTTTGGCAACGCATCTGCAATAGCCTTGCGGGTGCCTAAGGGCGGTGGTGTCCACTTACCAAAAGGTGACCCACTTGCTCGTTTCCCTTCCTATGTTGTATAACAAGGGTTAAGACGGCTGAAGGTGAATGGCTGATAACTATGTAACTAACTAACTACGTATATAACGATGTATAGAACTATGTAATAACATAGTTATTAAGTAAGAGCTTATACCCGCGGCTTGATATTATTTTTATACCTTTTCCGGGATATGCTTGCATGCTGAATATTAATCCAAAATGTATTAAAGTATATGACAATGTCTTTCACTTTAATGTTACAAATAAATGTTTAATTTTTTTCATTTTGCAGCCACGACGCAGGCTGATACTGTACTTTTTAAATATGTATTGTAGTTCTTATTATTATTATAAGCTCACGCATGTTTCCCTTTGGGGTAGGCAGAGACCAGAGAAAGCCATTTGCCTCGATCCTGGCATACTTCTTCTATATTTCTTTTTGTAATTTATGTTTTTTGTAAAATAAAGGATTTACATACATACATACTTCCCTCGCTTCCTCACACACATTCCTCTCTTCACCAGGCGGTTCAGGCTACTTATAATTTGGCCTGTCTGCAGATTACCAAGATTTTTGATTTTTGATTTTTGATTTTGATAAAAATAATTCTACAATTTAATTCAAACACGATCTATCTGATTGTCACACATCTAAATCCGTCCAACTAATGATTGAGACACAAACAGACAAACATCAAATACTATTAATATACGTCTATTCTGATAATGCCCAAAAGTTGACTAGCAGAAAATACCTTAAGGCATTAAGTCCGCCTTCTTGTGCTATAAAGTTTAAATTAATTAATTAAAAAATCCTAACATCGTTTCCCATGGATTACTATGGATTCTAGTTAAATCAAGTCACGAATTCCCAAAGAAAAAGCCCTCAATTACTTTCATTTTCAACTCCCAGCTTCATTTGAATCCAAACAATAGCAAATCATGCTTCAGTTGTTCAAGTTTATGCAAAACAAGTAAAGCAACGCTAATGACGTCCTATTCATTGTTCAGCAAAGAAAGTGCACTGGCCTGAAAGCTGCTTAGAGCGCCATGCTGGATAAAGCTCGCCACGAATGAGCGAACTTTCAGTTGGAAAGTAAAGCTTCACTACTTTTTTAAGTTGACCACTGGATAGCTTGGTGGTTGGTGAAGTTGGCAATAAAGCTCCGTTCCGGGTTCGATTCCTGTGTGAGACAGATTATAATATTTGTATGTTAAATATGAATATTTGTACTTAAGTTGTGAATCAACGCAAAGACATTAATTTGCGGGTGGTAGGACCATGTGCAAGGTCCATCCAGATAGCTACCACCGTCTTGCTAATCCAGCCGCTAAGCAGCAGTACTTGCACTGTTGTGTTCCGGCGTGGAGAGCAAGACAGCCGGTGCAATTACTGGCACATGAGGCATTCCATCTTAGCCCTCTGGATTGGCAACGCATCTACAATCTTCTTGCTGTTGCCGTTGTCTATAGGCGGTGATCACTTAAATTACCATCAAATGACCCACTTGTTTATTTGCCTTCCTTTTTCAAACATTAATTAAGAAAATTGTTGATAGACGCATTCTTAAGTTTATTTTAAGTATGTGTATGTTGTAACAATTGTTATCTACACTATCTACTCTAATATATTAGGGCCAAAATTCTTTTTGATGCCTAATAAAATGTCCCTTGTACATTTTAACGCATATCTTTAAATTCGGAATGACATACGCATACCCGAATGATGACTGTTATAAAAATTTTTGGGGTCAGAATAAGAAAAAAATTATTGTTTGGTAACGCAGTGGACACTATTCTTGAGGAGTCATGGGGACTGGTAACGCAGTGGTAATTTGGGTACCAAATGAGAATTTTCTGTAATAAAAAACCCAGGATGGTGGGAAAATTCATAATAAAAATTGGGGCCCGGTTGAGAACTAACGTAATATTATTAGGAAAATATTTCGAGACTTCTACAATTTTGTAAAAGTGCTTATACATTTTAAATTTTTAGGCATTAAAAATAATTTTGGCCCATTAATCTACACTGATCTACGTCTACACTAATCTACACTATTATAATAAAGAGGTAAACTTTCTTCATTAGTTTGTTTGTATATAGGGCGTAATCTCTGAAACTACTGAACCGATTTCAAAAACTCTTTCACTAATTTAAAGCTACACCATCCCTGACGGACAAAGGCTACTAAATTTACGCGAACGAAGTCGCGCGCGTGCGCTAGTGTCATATATGAACGTTATCAGTTTTCCAGGTAAGTAAATAGAGAAACAATCACAGCCGAACGGGCCGTTAATTGCGTCTGGACCTGCGCCAGACCACATTGAGAACAACTATTACAGTGTACATTTGGCTACGTTAGTGGTCAACCACTTTTGGACCTTAATGAATATGCAATAGAGACGAAAAGTATTTCCACTTTCTTTGCCTAGAGTACGTTGGTGCTGTTTTAACCTCACACGCAAAATAGTGAGCAGAATAACTTCGAAGCTTATGTGTGTGTATTTGTACGTACATGTCGCCCCTCCCTATTAAAAATGTCGGATCTGCAAATTTGCCATTTTCTGTTTATGTCATTAATAGACCTTGAATTACGGTAACTTTCACCCCCCCGCAAATACATATTAAATTTAATGTATAATTTATGAAATACGTAGATTAAAAACGTCTGATCTTGCTTAAGTATTCGTTAATAATGTCGGTAAAAAAACCGACCGATTTGCAGATCCGACATTTTTACTAGGGATGAGCGATGTGTCTTTTAAATGTCATCAAGAAGTGGCCATGTGTGCCAAGCGATGAACTGATTTGAATGCGAATTTTTTTTAAACAGGTTGCATAGCGATGTAATAATATGCAATGTAATAGTCGCATAGTATGGTAAGGTACATAGCAATGTATCTTAGCAATATTTTAAGGGTTGTAAGTGAAATTCTTATTATAAAAAAATACGTGATGTACAATGGCGAATTAATCACTTTAAGGGTGTTTTACTCAATTTGAGTAGAAGACAGAAGTGTCATGTTATAAACAAACAAATAGAGAGATTTAAACAAATAGAGTTCTCAATAAACAATTTTCTTTTTCATTTTCAAAAGCAAAATACTATAGTATCAACCTACCTAAATAAATATATTAGTGTAAAAAAAAAACAAAATATCCTCGAATTTCCCAGTTACAATCGAACTCGTCGATCGAGACAAAAAGATGGAAACAAATGTTCCCGGAGGATGGTAATGAACGCTATCCCGTTCCGCTAGTTGCGCTTTGGGATCGTTTATTTATATTGCATAGCTTTTGTTTGGGGCACGAAATAGCGAAAATATTTAACATAAAACTACCGTGAGACCTTGTGCAAGGTCCGTCCGGATTGCTACCACCATCTTGCGCGCTAACCCTGCCGCTAAGCAGCAGTGCTGGCACTGTTGTGTTCCGGCGTGGAGATTAAGACAGCCGGTGCAATTACTGGCACAAAGTTTGTCATCTTAGCCCTCTCGGTTGGCAACGCATCTGCAATCTCTTTGGTGTAACGGGTGTCTATAGGCGTTGGTGATCACTTACCATCAGGTGACCCACTTTCTTGTTTTTCTTCTTATTACATAAAAAGATGAGATTCAAGCATTGAAATAAGCGGATCACTCACGTTTTAAAGCTGAGTTATGACTCGACATGTTTGTGGATTTAGACATAAACTACTCAAAATAAAATAGCCCACTTGGCTTTTCTGTGTATTTTTTTAATAGCCTATCTTTGTGTCCCACTGCTGGGCAAAGGCCTCTCCACAAGACTTCCACAACTCCCGATTTGACGCAATGTCAGCCCAGTCCTTTTCAAACCCGTCCAAGTCATCCCGCCATCTCTTTCTTGGCCTGCCTCGTCGTCGATGGCCGTTCTGCGGCACCCACCAAGTGGCTGTGCGAGCCCAACTCTGTGGGTGCATAGCACGAACATGTTCGGCCCAGTCTCATTTCAGCTTGGCAGTTTTTTCACCAACGCCGGCTATGCGTGTCTGTGAGCGCAGCGTAGTGTTCCGGATTCTGTGTATCCTCCTAACACCTAATATGTCTCAAAATTATGTGCTTCAAACATTTCACGTTTTGAAAGTAGGGTTTTATTTCATTAATTTGATGTGTAAACATGTAAACCCCTACTACATAAATATGATTTGAATTACACATTTTTTTATATTATATTTTGTTTTACTAAGAAAAGTCGAGTAGGCCCTATTGTATTTTGGGTAGTATAGAATACTTTTTATCTCATAAAAAAATAACAAAGTAAATAGTATCACAAAGACAGAACAGAGGGTCTCAGCTCGTAATTTATAAAATCAAGAACGAAGCAAATACCCAGTATAAATAATAATATAATATAAACGACTGATATTGCGAAAGTTTCATCTCTGACTTAGAATTCCTATATTCCCTTACGGGTGGCCTAGCATTTTAATACATAACCTACTATCGTTCTACGAAACAAACTGTACCGTATTCTCTCAAATATAAGGTTAACTCTTAAATTATGTAGCTTTCGTGAGCAAGAACAATTATAAGTGTTGAGCGTAGCAATATCGTAGACAGCTACGCCGTAGCAGATTTACCAGGTGCTACGAGACGTAGCACGTCGTAAGGGAATGGTGAGTCTGTTACTAAAGAATAACGTGAACTAATGAACTAATATTGTGTAAAGTCTGTTCATTTATACTTGTTTTATTATGTGAACAAAATTTTAACCCAAAAACTTATTTTTTGTCATCTAAACACCGCTTATCCCCTAAATAAAACAAATCAAGGCTGTCCTATACAAACCTAGTTTCAAGACATAATGACAACATACCAAAAAATCATTACCATAGGTTAAGGTTTAGAGGGTGGAAAACGTTATCGCCGTTTGTATGGGGAGCGCTTTTTCGGGCTGGGTTCACACTCCTCTTAAAAATCCGAATGTTTACAAACAATCCCTAGAATTTCGTGAAAACATTCAAAGCCCGTAAACTGAATAAACTTATAAGCAGGTGATTTATCTAAAAAAACTGACCAAGTGCGAGTCGGACTCGCGCACCGAGGGTTCCGGCCTCAACAACATCCAGAATCGCATTTTTGCTTTGTAAGAGCAAAAAATTTTTTTTTATGTTTTTTAACTACAAATTTACGGTTTTCGGATTTAATATTTTATTTGTACTGTGAGACCTTGCTTTTTGCAAAATTTTATAGTTCTAGGTCAACGGGAAGTACCCATAGGTTTTTGAGTGCCTTTCGAATGTATGAAACATGCGGCATAAACGGCCGTATCTTTTGATTCCGTTGATTTAGGAGTTTGATTTTTTCACGGCTCTAAGGCACTGCAGATTTAAGTATTTGATATTAATTTCAACTCAATACCTTCATGCGTTCTTGAGAAAACTGGTCTTGACAGGCAACAAAGTGAACCTATAAATGTTCCGTTTTTCCTTTTGAGGTACGGAACCCTAAAAATGTCACCACTCAGAAGAAAGCCCATTCAAGTAGTTGGAATTGTGTTAGGAATATCGGCGAAATTCGCAAAAAACCCGACTGGTACACAATGGTATTATTTTTCCTTCTAGCGGACAATACGGATCATAAAGTTTTATCGTGATCCGAGGCCAGTGGCACAATTATTTTAATCTACAGTTAATCGCAACCATATTTTGCGGGTGGTAGGACCTTGTGCAAGATCCGTCCGGATCGATACCACCATCTTGCTCGCTAATCCTGCTGCTAAGCAGCAGTGCTTGCATTTTTGTGTTCCGGCGTGGAGAGCAAGACAGCCGGTGTAATTACTGGCACAAAAGATATTCCATCTTAGCCCTCTGGGTTGCGAGTGTCTATAGGTGGTGATGATCACCTACCATCAGGACCCACTTGCTTGTTTGCCTTCTTATTTCATAAAAAACCTTACATCCTTACAGTCAAGCCTGTTTCCTAGAGGGTAGACATGACTGAAGGTAACCGCAGTTTGTGCAGTTTAACCCCCGACACAAAAAAGAGGGGTGTTACTTGTATAAGTCTGACGTGCAAGTTTGTCAATTGATCTGCCAAAAAAAAATCAATGTACATCATTATTACGCACTGTCGAGGAAATGCATTCACGCCCCACTGTGGAACCCGGTCGCAATGATATTACGTGTTAAATGCCAAACTGTGTCCTACAAATGTCGGTTTGTTTGTTCATTTGTGCGCGAGATACCCTACAGATTAAAATCTAATTTTTGTTAAATGTGAAAACTTTATTTTGAGTAATATTCAGTGTTTATTTCATTATAATCGATCCACATATAACACTTAGTTAGAATATAGTTAACTGCCGCAGTAACCACCGGCCCTTAAGGGTCCTATTACCGATGTTCCGGATCTCGGCTTAGTGGAGAACGCACTTAAGTTTTTATTCCATCCCCACCCCTGACGCCAGCTTAAAGCTGCTACGTGGGTTCTAACAATTCAAGCTTTACTTCAAGTCTATGAGCTTTTATCCTTATTATGAACAACGAGATTATCTCCTAAATAGACTAGAAATTTTGTTATTGAAAAAATAAATATTTTCATAAGTACTTTTTTTAAAGAAAGAAAGAAAATGTTTAATTCAGCAAAGAATAAAAAACAAAGAATACAGATACAAAATAACTCAGTTGATGCTGAAAGGGACCCCACTCAGCATATGCTGCTGCAAACAGCAGCGCTGATTTTCAGTGGGGCCCTGAACTTAAAAATTAAAAAAAAAAATTGTGGGTAGGATTCTACCACCATCTTGCTCGCTAAGCAGCAGTGTTTGCACTGTCGTGTTCCGGCGTGGAGAGGAAGACAGCCTATGACATTACTGGCACAGAAGGTATTCCATCTTAGGCCTCTGGGTTGGCAACGCGTCTGCAATCTCCTTGGTGTTGCAGTTATCTGTGGGATGTGGTGATCACTTACCATCAGTTCACCCACTTGCTCGTTTTTCTTCCTATTCTTTAAAAAAAATATTTATCGAAACTCGTCGACAACTCCATGAGACCATGAGACTGGTCTGTTTTTATTTACTTTGAAAGAAAATAACGTGTTAGCTATTTGATTTTTGTTAAAATCTGAGGTTAGTATCTATGAGAATACGCTTAAAAACTTTATTCGAATTCTGTTTTGAATGCAAAAAGTTGTTACACATCTCTCTCCTCACCTCTCAAAAGTATATCGAGATACCACACACACATACACAAACACACATTTATATTTTCTCGCAAGTTTTTGCCACAGAATATTTGAATACGGTTAGAGTAACCACGTGGTCTCGGGGGCGGGGCCAGCAATTACGAGCAAATGTATTGTTTCTCTGACACCGACAGCGGCTCTAAATCGCGTGCGAATGACAGGTTTATGACGTTGATGCACGCACGACGCCGGCATTGGTTTCGGTACCAATCACAGCGGAAGACCATTCTAATCATAATTAATAAATTCAGGTGTTATCTGCGGACGTCCATATCAACAAACTGGAACAAATTACCTTTGCGAAACCAGTCAGCTGTGTCTGTGTGATACACATGTTTTTTAATGCAAAAACCTACCCTCCTCCGCTTCCACACTAAACAACATACCTATGTCACACAGACTCAACTACAAACCAACCCTCCGCTTCCAAACCAAACATGATACATCACATAGACTCAATTATAAACGATTTATAGTTGAGTCTGTGAGACAACTGTAACTGGTAATGTGACTGGAAGAGATCCTTTAAAGGGATAAGTTCGCCTTCGTACATCACTGTATCTCTTTTTGTAATTTATGTTTTTTGTACAATAAAGAATTTAAATACATACAAATGTTGTTCCCTGTGAAAGAGGAGGAAGTTTGCATAAAAAATATATAATAATAATAGGCTATGTATGTCACATAGACGTAGGTGTTTTGCACGGCACTAGTTTCGCGGAGTAGCAAAGTAACTTGTACCAGATTGTCCATTCTAATCGTTTTCATATATTCTGAACTGGTTTAGTAGATACTTTGTGTATTGTTATATGATTTCAGGTTGTTTATTATACTTTTGTTAGCGAAACCCGCGAACAACAGCGGTAAATGAAACATTCGTCTCGTTAAAAAGTTCACTGGAAATGTAAGAGATGTTTTATTACGAAAGGTCATTAGCGGTAGTGAGTGGTTCGTTTGGTAACCGAGAACAAAGGGAGGAAATACGCGGAGAAGACGCAATCAAATAAAAAATATCTCGCGACAGTTCATATTGATTGACTTAGTCACAAACTTAGCAAAGCTAGTACTATGGGTACAATTTTTTATACATAGCATAGAAAGGGAAACTAGCAAGTTTTTAGTTGTGAACTACACAACAGATATACATATAGATAAATACATACTCGAATAGATGTAGCATCCAAGACTCAGGTGCAAATTTTCGTATTCGTCATACAAACATTTGTCTCGTTCTAACTAGCCCAGTAGGAGAAAGACGCACTGAGTTACGTAGCGAGTTAACGCGTATCGAGAAGATTCGTGCTAGGTGCTCAGAACTCTAAAAATAAACTATGATTGTGTTTTTTTTGTAATCGATTTTTTTAATTTTAGATTATTTATTTTTGTACATTTTTAAACATTAAAATAAAAAAATGCTATATAATGAATAACAACAAAAATAACAATTAGGGTAATGCCAGGACTCGAACCTGCAACATTAGCATTCCGTGCCTTGCGTTTGCCAGTTTCGCCACATTACCGTTACCATACCCTGCGAATTTTTCAGTGTGTTTCGTCTTTACGGTCATTACAGTATGATTGTTTCTTTCACCTCCACGTTTCCTTACCCCGGTACAAACAACGTCAGAACGCGGCGGCCGGGTAACTGATGACGTCGTTACCGGGATGTTATTTTAAAATCGTCCCCCGAATTAACTGCCCGGGATTAGATTTACGACCCGCTTTAGATAGACTCCGGTGACTTTGAAATTTACAAAATAATAGCGCCATTTATAATTAGTTGCTTTCTTATTTATAACATTATCAGGACTTTAGTGCGATAAAAATATATTGTTGATTTACCTCGACGTTTCGGCCATGTTTCAATGGCCGTGGTCACGAGTAGACGTCGAACGTCGAGGTAAATCAACAATATATTTTTTTCGCGCTAAAGTCCCGATAATGTGATAAATATGTGTGAAAGTCGCGAAAGTTTAAAACAATTTAGTCCAAAAAAAAAACCAAACTCATTTATTTGTCAACACAGGTGGATAAAAAGATGCTTTCTTCTTCATTTTTAGCTGACTATACCTACTTCTTTACTGCATTTTCATTTAGTTTGCACTGCATATGAGTACAGTTATGTAGGAGTAATATTATCTAGGGACAACTGCTCTAACTGTTGACAGCTGTACATGTGGACGCTCTCTATATCTTAGAGCTATACTCTCTCATTTTTTTCAGTAAAAAGAAAGACAAATGTAAATTTAATACGTGGTACCCTAATCAACTTGTTATTCCGCCTAGAAGGACAAAATTGTATGGCAAGAACGCCTACTGTATGTCAATTAGTATCTATAACCGGTTGCATGATGAAATCAAAGACTTGCCACTTAACTTATTTAAAATTAGATTTAAAAAATGGCTAGTAGAAGAATGTTTTTACAGTGTCAATGATTATTTTGATTATTATAAATATTGAACTTTGTGTGCACGTATGTTAGTGAATTGTGAATGTTTTTTCTTCATATTCTGACATATAACGAATAATATGACATTTATAACATTGTAATTTTGAATTCGAAAAATGTTTTGTGACTAATGTATACTAGTTAATTTAATTTAATAATTAGTATTCCATGTCCATTTTGCATGCCAGATACTGGTTAAATGTGTGTTATCTCTGTTTATCTGTTTACCATCTTTTGTACCATGTTTTAACTTTGACTTTGACTCATCGTCGGAGCAATCCCCATGTTTCTCTATTCTCTGCCTTCAAATCTGAATAAAGTTATTTGAAATTGACTTCGAACGAAAAATTTCGGATCAGTAAAGTGTATGTAGAACATATTTTAATTTAACTAAATAAAATAGGAAGATAATAGCAACAACCCACAAACAACAATCAAGCTCTTAAACCTGTGCAACAGCTGTTAAGTGCGTTACATGGGATGATGCTGATGGACATAGAAGTGTTTGCACTGTTGTGTTCCGGCGTGAAGAGCAAGACAGCCGGTGTAATTACTGGCACAAGAGGTATTCCATCTTAGCCCTCTGGGTTGGCAACGCATCTGCACTCTCTTTGTTGTTGCAGGTGTCTATAAGCGGTGGTGCTCACTTACCGTCAGGTGACCCACTTGCTTGTTTTCCTTCCTATGTTGTATTAAAAAAAAACATGGGTTACCTATTGTCGATTGATGTTTTATACAAGACTTGTCATAAAAATGGTTTCATGAAACGCACAAAAAATTAGTGATAATTACCACTGTATTCCTGTCTACAATTATGTATGTATATGTGTCAAGTTTTATGAAACGGGAATTGGCTTGACAATCCGACGAATTTCGTAATTTCTGACAAATTGACGACTTGTGAAGCTTTATGAAATAGGGCCCGGGAGGTCAAAACGAAGACAGGACTGAGAGAAGCATAAATCGAGAGCTCCAACGATGAGAGAGTGCAGGTTAATGTTTAGAGAGTGTTCAGTGTGTTTTTTTGTTTTTTATTCAAATAAAATTTAAATAAAATTACGAGTATGTATAGTCGACCAAGAAATTGCTTGACCTCTTTTGAACCTTATCCCGTTTGAATACGGTCGAAAAGTGGCCAAGCAATTTCTTGGTCGACTACACTTCAGCCAAACTGCATGATAGTTTGTTGGCAGAAAAATGGAGGGCTCTGAAACACAACGTTTTACTAGTTGGTCGGCTGCGCAGACGCCTATGTTAACGCTAACATAGGTTAGTTAAGGACATGTTTAGTAAAACAGGTTTATCGTCAGTGTAGGTGACAGGTTATCTGGAAGAGATCGCGACGTAGCGATAAGACCGCCTGTTGAATCCCATGTAAAATTTCCCTGTGTGTATTCTTTTTTTTTACTTATGTAAATCAAAAAAGAGTATTTGTAGTTGTTGTTGTTTATTTGTTTTTTACATCAACGTTTAGGTTTTATCGCAACAGCCGTGGTTTTTAGTATGGAAGACAAACAGACTAAGAATTTTTATTTAGAAATTAAGTTCTGTTATACTAAATATTCCTGGAAATCGTGAAAGTGAGACAGTACAAATTTAGCATTGAGTTTCGATAATGGATTATCCGCCATATTGTAATCGATTCAGTTTTAATGGCGGCTTCATTTGAAGGGGCTTTTAATCTTGACCTTGTTGTTAATTAAACGAAATACTTGTACAGTCAGTCTCAGAAATAACTTATGTAACACTTAAGAACCCTGTCGTATTAACGATTGAAATGAGAGTTGCTCGAATTTGTCACATCACTGACAGCGACAAGGTACTAAAATATTCAGCTACTTCTAAAGTTGGCCTTACCTTATTTTAGCTACAATTTTGTGGATACAAACGGTTTAAAAATAAATCACTACGATAAAAGTGTATTTTGAAAATTTCTAAACAAAATTTTACTTGCGCGTTTTGTCTGCGCCTTTTTTCGGATACTTAATGTGTTTTGTCTTTAACAAACTGGAACAAATTATCTTGCTACTCCGCGAAACCCGCGGTTTCGCGGAGTAGCAAGGTAATTTGTTCCAGTTTGTTGAAAGGGACCTCCGCTCGTAGACCTCCGCAAAGTAACGCCTGAATCTATTAATTGTTTTGTTTTTCATTTAAGACGTACGTTGTATACTTACGCAGCAATAAATTCTACAGTGACCTATAATTAAAAATGGTTGACGGTACATATCATCACTAATTCGTACAATAGAATTATAAACAGCTTTTGAAGATGTCATAATCATAAGTCCTAACTGAAATAAATTGAATTCATAAAGAGATCCCTTTAAATAACAACACACCCGCGACACCGAGAAGATTGAAGACGCGTTGCCAACCCAGAGGGCTAAGATAGGATACCTCTTGTGCCAGTAATTGCACCGGCTGTCTTGCTCTCCACGCCGGAACACAACAGTGGAGCACTGCTGCTAAGCAAAAGGATTAGTGAGCAAGATTGTGGTAGCGATCCGGATGGACCTTGCACAAGGTCCCCACCCGCAAATTTGTACTACTACATGCAGAAGGGGTTTACCTTTTTTTACCTATACATTTACCCTCTGGTGACATTCCACAATTTTTATATATAACACATTGTTACAGAAACAAAAGCATGTTGAGGCCCCAACCGTTATTTCGAAAATTGGTATCTACACATAGTTCTAATCGAATACTCGAACAGAACTATTCGCCAATAAGTGGCAATGGCCGCGAACGTTGGCCAAACAACGACCCAAAGGCTTGGCAAGCAATTTGGGCAAATGTTTGCCGAATTCAGGCCACGGTATTTGCTCGGTGGATCAGCTATTTCGACCTAAAATCAGGGCTATACCAATTTCTACTCTGGATAAGTTTTATTTCATATTCTTAAATATAAAGAAAAAAAAATGATACTCGGCTTTGAGCCCCTAGCCAAGACAGTAAAGTCACACGTAGAGGTATTGGATACACATGATACCAATCCAGTTACTATCTACATAATACATAAAATAAATAAAATACTTATAAGGCTTATTACTTAAGACACGTAAATAAATACATAATTAAATACACAATGACATCCAAGAGCAAACATTCAGTATTCATCATAAAACATGTGTTCCCCAAGAATCGAACCCGGAACCTCTAGCTACGTAGTCGGGCTCATTAACCACAGGCTATCTGATCGTTACAATGTAATTATGCGAAAAATAAGAGTCAATGACTGTCATAATACTATAAATATTTTGTATGGAGACTGCGAATGTGTCAAATTATATAAATACTAGCGGACGCCTGCGACTTCGTTCGCGGAAATTAGTAGCCTATGGACATAGGGATAGTCCGTCAGAGATAGTATATCTTTCTATTAGTGAAAGAATTTTTGGAATCGGTTCAGTAGTTCCAGAGATTACCCCCCTACATACAAACAAAGAAACAAAGTTTACCTCTTTATTATATTAGTGTAGATGTAGATAAGTGGATTTTTTATAAACTGTTTTCCGTGCGGTATTCAGTAAAGAATTTTGACCTTGTCTTGTGACAGAACGTAAACTAAGAAAATATTTACTTCGGCTAGAGTTGGGAAAGACCCGAATACCACGGACACTTCGGCTCGCATTGTTTCAACCCAGATTGGTCTGGAGCGGAACGACCCTTGGCTACACGGGTATTGGAACATTTCTACAATTTTGTACATTATGACCCTTTTTGGCGTCGGTTTTAATTGTCTTTCTTTTAAAAAGTACAATGCAAGTACAATGAAAGTGCAATGCAAGTGGTTCGCCTGATGATAAGTGATCACCACCGCCCATAAACACCTGCAACACCAAGGAGATTGCGGATGCGTTGCCAACCCAGAGGGCTAAGATGGAATACCTCTTGTGTCAGTAATTGCACCGGCTGTCTTGCTCTCCACGCCGGAACACAACGGTGCAAGCACTGCTGCCAACGAACAAGATGGTGGTAGCGTACACACCTCAAACTGTCAAATGGTTAGTTTTGGTGTGCGTCAAGATAGTAAAACCTTTTAATTATAGAGGAAAACGTAGTTATACTACCATAATGAATACCAAAGAAGACCATTTTGATAATTTAATGTATTGAAGTGAACTTTTAAAGTATGTAGTCGTCTCTTTTCGGCACATTGTACTACCATTTAAAGTAAAGAGATCAGCTATTATAATTTAGCATTAAATTTTGAAACTCCTTGTATATACTATTTATATGGGTTCATATAAAATAAACTATAGAACGACATGCAGTAGTAGCATTAGAGAGAGTATTGAGAAAAAATCGCAACGGAAGTACTTCTCAATTTCCGTAGCGAAGGTGAGGCAGTATTTACGATAAATACATACTTTGCTATTCATGCTTTCATTCGATTACTATACGCCGATATGAAAGAGTTCCGTTACTGACTGACTATCTAACAGCACAGAGTCTAATTCATAAACCCTTCGTAAACTTTTGTTAGTTAGTTGTACAAATTGGAACAAAATTACCTGCCTAATTCGGGAAGCTAGTCTTATGTACTCACGTACAAAACAGCTTTGTCTGTACGACACTTAAATTTTTCATGCAAAATCCTGCCTTCCTGCGTTTTCATATGAAACAATATATACGTCACACAGACTCAATTTTTAACCACTACTTAAACACTTACCCCCTTATTCATAAACGCTTCGTAAACGTTTGTTAGTTAAAAAAAATTATGTCTTTATCTGTCATTGTGACGTTTGCCCTTGAATGAAAGGGATAAAATATTTGTTAGCTTAAAAGTTAGCTTAAGTTTTTATTAATAAGCCGTTTGACATAAAAAACACAGATATTATGTATTTGGGTGTAGAGTGTATTAAGAAACCATTGCGGGAAAGTCCAACATTAAAGGATTAATAGTAAGCTAGTTATTACTATGTACTTTTAATATTTTTAGGATTCCATACTACAAATGGAAAAACGGAACCCTTATAGAATCACTTTGGTGTCCGTCTGTCTGTCTGTCAAGACCATTTTTCTAAAGAACGCGTGGAGGTATCGAGTTGAAATTATTTATCTTTACGTAGTACTAGCGGGCGCCGGCGGCTTCGTTTGCGTGGAATTAGTAGCCTATGTCCGTCAGGGGTAGTGCAACTTTTTATTGTATGTAATAATATTATTATGTTATTATCTACACTAATATTATAAAGAGGAAAGATTTGTACCTATTTTTGTATGTTTGTAATGAATAGGCTCAAAAAGTACTGGGCCGATTTAAAAAATTCTTTCACCAATAGAATGCTACATTTTTCTAATTTGACATAGGCTACATTTCATTTTGAAAAAAATTAGGGATCCTTGGTAAAATTTGAACAATGTAACCGAAGGTGTAGAAAAATGAGTCTTAAAATTGATTGTACCCGTGCGAAGCCGGGGCGGGTCGCTAGTAATATATAAATTAAATGGCTTCGTTTAAGCGACAGTCTAGTTGGTGTTTCGGAAGGGGGGATACTGTTGATTCCTTAAAATTTAAGTTTCAAATGTATCGTTTGCCATAATTCATTTGGAATAATTAAACGTTTTGCTTGAATTGTAAATATTTTAGGATTTATTAAGAGATCGTCATATAAGACTCATTAGGTTAGGTTAGCTTCGGTTTTTTTTATATCGACATTTCTGAAAAGTTATAGGTTTTAAGCAAACAAAACCATTACGACGAATGAAATTTATTTTAAATAACCAATTACAAATACACAGAAAAACACAGATAATAAAACAAACAAATATTCCGAACTCTAATTGAATGGAAAGGCAGACAAATATAGATTCATTGTTTCGTGCCATGGCAATATAGCCCGCGGCACAAACAATAACACAACACGACGGAAAACAAAAAGGCAACAACTGTTGTATTTTTAAAGCCAACGTTTAACGTCATCGCGGACGGAACATCGTAATTGGACGCTGTTAAACAATACTGTGTCAACCCTCATGTTCGCCATTTCGAGATATACTGTGTTGAAAATAATTTTTAACTTTTTATGATTGCGTTAAAGAAAAGCTGAAATATATATATTTTTTTAATGAATACGTTAGTAAATTACAAGAAGATAACTTTTTTAAATAAACTATACTGAAAAATGTTTTGTATTTCGCAAAATAATACTATTTTGTTATGACAAAACGCTCAATAAGCCATTTAGTTCGAATAAATGTTTTAAGTCTCATAACATAATATTGCAAAATTTCAAGTAGTTCATTCTTTATTAAATTGCTCTGCGTTAGGTAACTTAACACAGTATTACAAATTAAATATACATATGAATACAATAGAATTAGAAACGTGTCATGAATAAAAATCGTGTCTAATGTAGATAATTGTTTTTATCTACACATATATCATAAATGCTCTATTATGCGTTCAGAAACCGTAGGCAATAACCAGCATTATAACAACCAATATTATTATGAGAATTTTTCTAATTTGTTTCTATATTTGTTCAAATTCATTTTTAATACATTATTTTAATGTGTACAGTCTATAGATATTTAATAGGTACATAGCACTAGTAGATAGTAGCCATGCTATGGCTTCTGAACCCATCATAGAGTACTTATGATATGTGTGTAGATAAAGAAATGTGTGCAACTTTACATAATTAGGTCTTAAAACACTCGTGTGATCCTATTATGAAACTCGCTAACGCTTAACGGCCAAATTCCAGACGATTGGTTATGGTCTACCTTTATCACACTACCGAAGAAGAAGAATGCGAAGAAGTGCGAGGAATTTAGAACAATCAGCATTATGAGCCAAGTGTTAAAACTGTTTCTTAACATTATTCACGCCCGTATAAGAGGTAGATGTGACGAGCAACTCGGAGACAGCCAATTTGGATTTAGAGCCGGCGTAGGAACGAGAGAAGCTTTGTTTGCGGTACAGGTTCTGGTCCAAAAATGCAAACACATGCAACAAGATGTTTTCCTTTGTTTCTTCGATTACGAAAAAGCGTTTGATCGAGTGCTTCACGACCGTCTTATTGCATTGTTAAACGACATCGGGTTGGATGGAAAAGACATACGTATCATTCAGAATCTGTACTGGAACCAGAGAGCGACTGTGCGAGTGGATGGTGAGGAAACCGATGAAATAGAGATAAGGAGGGGGGTTCGGTAGGGTTGCGTGCTCTCACCAACACTCTTTAACTTGTACTCAGAGGCGATTGTTGCTGAGGCGTTGGAAGTTCTTGACTGTGGCGTCAACGTGAACGGGCGTGTGATTAACAACCTCAGATATGCCGATGATACTGTTTTGATTGCATCCACGGAGGCGGAATTGCAGCGGATTGTTGACCGGGTCAATGAATGCAGTCTGAAAGCGGGCCTCCGTATGAACGTCTCTGAGACGAAAATCATGGTTCTCACCAAGAAAGTGGGCGTGAATCCTGTGATTTCGGTGACGTGCAGGGAGCTGGAACGGGTACGTATATATAAATATCTTGGCACATGGGCTAATGAGAATTGGGACAGTGACCTCGAAATAAAAACCCATAATGAAATTGCCCGCAGTGCCTTCAGTAATATGAAAAAGGTCCTCTGCAGTCTCGGGATGTCTTTGCGCACTCGTCTGCTGCAATGCTATGTATGACCTATACTTTTATACGGATGTGAGGCCTGGACTATCAAAGAGCAAATCCGGAAACGTATAGAAGCTTTTGAAATGTGGGCCTATAGACGCATGTTTGCCATTAGCTGGATACATCGGGTGACCAACGTTGAGGTGCTTTGCCGTGCTGGAAGGAAACACCAATTAATGCAGACCATCAAAAGACGGAAATTTGCCTATTTGGGTCACGTTCTTAGGTACCCCAGATATGAGCTCCTGCAACTTATAATGACGGGCAATGTGGCAGGCAAAAGAGCGGTGGGCCGGAGACAGAAATCGTGGCTGCGCAATATTCGGGAATGGACCGGAATCTCAAGTGTCGCCGAGCTTTTCAACCTCGCAAAAGACCGGAGGAAATACGCAGAGTTGACTGCCAACCTTCACTAGTTGGAGAGGCACTACAAGAAGAAGAAGGATTAAAATAATGTTTAACAACAATCAGAAAGAAAAAATCTTGTAACAAAATACAATTGTTGGTATCCCTGGTTGGAAGCCCTGAGATATTTTTATTGGGTAGTAGGGGAATCCCTGAAAGATTTCTCTTTGGTTTCACAAGACTCACAAGGATGTGGCTTTTGGATTTTGTTGGTGGTCTACGTTTTGCAAAAATGTGTTAAGGTATTTAAAATAACCGTAACGTCAAAAGTTCAAACTAACGACACTTGAATAATATTTTGTAATAATGTGTCAAGCTGTATAAAACTATACCATAGGAATCGTAATAAGAAGTTCTTGGTTTTGCAATAATATGTCAACTGAAACACTTGATTTAATCGAATAAAATAAAGGTAAGAAATTAATAATTTTTGCTATTTCCTGCAAAGAAAATGTACTTAAACTGGCTGGCTAATTTAATTTCACAAATTTAATCATTTTTATGAATATTACCGGCAATATAACCTCCAACTGGATGTTGATCTAAAAAGTGTTATAATTTGTATTATTTGCGCTTACCTCGAATACTAGTATATCAGGTTACACTTTCAATAACATTTCACACAAACGTAGTTGCAACTTCAGTCACTAACTATTTTATTTTCGTGTAAAAATAAGGACACGTTGTTAACACTCCCTAGGATGAGCGAACACTGAATGAATCGAATTTATCAATAATGTGTCAAGTCTCATGAGTTCTTATTTCTTTAGACAGATTTTGCTTATGCGAGTAGATATAGATGTCAAGGAGCACGAATCATTATTGCAAAATGTCGTATGCCGGATAGTATTAATGTGTTAAGAGTTTTCTTTACATATTGTCGTAGTTGAATGATTCAAATGACATAACACATTTTTAAAATGTTGGTAATCTCCTTTAGAATGTGTTTGCAATATTATCTCATTTTTTGACTTTTTGTGGGTTGACACAGTATTGCTTAACAGCGTCCAATTACCAAACACGTGCCAACAACCAATAAAACTGAAGCCAAATAAAATAACCAAAACACAATACTAAGTCGTTAGGGAGAGTATTAACGAAAAATGCTTTTAACCGCATAAATAAAAAGAGCTTAAAGCTCTGAAATATCGAGTTACTGTTTGGGAAAGTTTGGCCAAGCTTTTAATTATATAATTCTTTTGAATATACGTTACACGTCTGCTTTGGGTGAAGGACAAAATTATTTATGTTTTTACGTAGGATTTACGAACATACATACAAAATGAGAGGATAATGGGTGGGAAATTATTTTTCATTTGTATTTGTAGTATATTTTATTTTGTGTTTTATTTACTTAACATTTTTATCTATCAAACCGCTGACCTACTTAAAAACAAAAATAAAAACAAAAAACAATTTTATAACTTTAAGATGTTTAAATGTTTTTTTTTGTACTTAAGTTTTATTAAATGAATAAATATGACGCAAATTTAATAATCACCCATTTACATTTCAGCAATTACTTAGTTATGTTCAAAACCTATAAGATCAGAGTTTATTTCACGCGCTTTTAATGTAAAATAATACACGATAATTCAATAACTAACCTCAAAATTAACAAAACAGAATGACCTTTAAGCTAGACTAAATGATTGACAAACCGAAGACTCATTCTACCCGGCCGTTCCAAAAACTGTCACAAAATCCCACCATCACTGCCAAAGGCATCCCGCAACCAGGCTTTGGCAACCTTCCAAACGCGGGTAATTAAAATATATTGTTATGTTAACCACCCACAAACCCCCATTACAATTCGAAACCATTTTCACAAACTACCCTCATATATCCACCAAATTACTACGTCCGTCCACATCAGATAGGATTAGCACAGCCCGCCAAATTGTAGACCTAAAACCAACTTACCAATTTGCTCCCCCAACCCCTCGCATCACTAAATTTGAACCTTAAACACTACGATGTAGGAAGCACGCAGGATTATTTTCCTGGTCTGCCAAGCGCAAACGAGACTTGATCCTTATATCTCAGGGAATCTGCTTTCCAGTGGGGCTCAGTTCGTTGCAAGGGGAGGACATATTCGCTTGTTCTCTGAATTCCCGCGGAAAGATCGAAAAACTTTTAAATTTGGAATGTTATCGGACGATTTGAATCGCATTTTTACTTTTAAATAAGTGTTAGTGGTTGCCAGTACTGGTGTCATAGTGTAGTGTTTAAAAAAAATGTACAGTTTTTAAAAGTTTAATCGTATAATCGAATCGTTTTAGGTTTAACTAAAGTTAGTGGATTTAAATTAAGTTGTATAAAGCGGATTTCACACCTTACTAAATTGTGTTCAGGATTAACGTAGACGCTAAGGTAAGATTTCATATTCATATTCTGGCTTCACGTAACATCAGAGGATTTAATTGGTCATGGTTATTGATATACCAATGTTTATGATGTGAAAATTATATGGGAGCATTTAAGATATAAGTAATTGTGTATGTACGTAATCTGTTCGGCGAATTGAGATATAGGCATATTCGTGTTTTGGGTATGTATCTCACTAATAATTTATTGAGAAACAACTAACACTATTTACATATATCCCACACTTTGACAGATTACTTTGTTGTTATTTTTAACATAAAACTACCGTGAAACTCAGACATAATTATTAATAACAAACGGATCACTCACGTATTTTTAAGTCGAGAAATGCCCGACATGTTAATAATACTTAATTAAATATTCAATTTGTCGAAATATAAATGTTTACAGGTGAATATTTACGACTATACGATCTTTTTTTTTTAATTGAGTTTAGTATTCAAATTTCATTTTCTAAAGATAAACCATGTATTTTTAATACTATCAATAAAGGAACAAATAATATTTTTCAATGATTAACAATCAAAAATTTCTATCAAGTTTGTCACCATAAATCCCATAAGAACATCTATTTTTAATTTCATTAGCTTAAAACAAAAAAAAATGTATAAAGTATTCGATCAGACGTCACACTGTTTTGAAAAGAGGAGAAAAGAAATCTCAGTAGTATCTTCCATTTTCCAAAGCGCTAGTAGATTCAGACATGTAAAAGAGCCTATATGGCCTACTTGCAAAATATTTTTTTCATTTTCATTTTCATTTTCACTGTTTCTTTTTACCGCAACAAGTTTTGCTTTTGTTGTTGTAAAATATTCATCTGCTTTTTAAAACAAACCGCACAACTAGAAACAAACTTTTGTTTCATCCGCACCAGCTGGATGGTTTAAAACGAACGGTCAGCCTTAGTAGTAGCTGAACATTTTAGTACCTTGTCGCAGTCGTAATGTGACAA
The DNA here is from genome assembly GCA_963691745.1 of Ditula angustiorana. Taxonomy (NCBI): domain Eukaryota; kingdom Metazoa; phylum Arthropoda; class Insecta; order Lepidoptera; family Tortricidae; genus Ditula; species Ditula angustiorana. Next base: position 8,253,541 of record OY829495.1, read on the forward strand.
TTTCGAGCAACTCTCATTTCATACGTTACTACAACAAGGTTCTAAAGTGCTTAGCTACTTTTTACCACGTACGTCAGCTCCGCGGAATCAACTTTCAGCATCAGTGTTACCAAATAGATACGATTTAAGTACTTTCAAGAAAGGAGACTATTCCATTCTAAAAGGCCAGCGAACTTGCAATTCTCTTAATATTGTAGGTGTCATTGGGCGACAGTCATGGCTTACCATTACGTGACCTGTCTTTTTTTATGATATAGGAAGGCAAACAAGCAAGTAGGTCACCTGTTGGTAAGTGATCAAAACCGCCTATAGACACCCGCAATACCAAAGAGATTGCAGATGGGCTGCCAACCCAGAGGGCTAAGATGGAATACTTCTTGTGCCAGTAATTACACCGGCTGTCTTGCTCTCCACGCCGGAACAAAGCAGAACAAGCACTGCTGCTTAGCGGCAAGATTAGCGAGCAAGTTGGTGGTAGCGCTCCGGACGGACCTTGCACAAGGTCCTACCACCCGTCGTCTGCTCGTTTTCCCCCTTTACTATAAAAAATTGGACTAGCCATTCTCAACTTCAAAAATCAGTTCGCTTACCAACGAACAGATTTTTTTTTATGTAGGTAAAATAATATTAAGCATGTTTAATAAAAACCTCAGTAAGCCCGTTTGTTTGCGTCAAAACATATTGTCAACGTTCATGGCGCTTATTTCATTTGGCGAATATTTCATTTCCAAGGCTTTTCCATCTTCATTTTCTCATAACTTTTTTGTTCATATGGGAAGCGAGTAATGTTAAATATTTCTTTCAGCCCAGCGGGGCAATTCTCGCGTCAGTAGAGATGAAGTCACACTCGACATTAGCCAAAAAGAGCTGTCAAATCCCTTCAAAATCTGTCATATTTTGACACATCTCGAACGTCAGATGAATCTCGATGAGCGCCAGAATTGGGGGCCAGAACAATTACCGCATATTATTTTTGCTGGCAACACGTGTGAGCAAGTTTTAATAAACAAAATAAAATATGTTTTCACTTTCGACAAAAAAAGATAAGAAAGCACGTACAGCCAGCTGTAAAAATATATCGCACCCTTAGAATTAAAGCGACTCAATTCTAAATATGATATTTCCCAAAATTAAACCCTATGTCTTTTATTTAGGTGATATTTTGGTACGTGTATTATTCAGAAATGGGTCAATTTAATTCTAAGCGTGCGATATATACAGCCACAGCGTCTAAATATGTATACATCGACCTTATGTTTAGTGGTATAAAGGGATATAGATAGATAAATAAATATCTTGGGACCATTCACACCAATTAACCTAGTCCCAAACTAAGCAAAGCTTGTACTGTAGGTACTAGACAACGGATATACATAGACTTATATAGATCAATACATACTTAAATACATATAACATCCAAGACTCGGGATATTTTTGACGTCTTGGTAACGTATATTTATTTCTGATGCTGACCGTACGTATGGGAAATTATTACATGTAAGTATCGTGAATAAGTATTGTACCGAACAGCGTAAAGTTCCCGGTCATAACGAATGACAATAAACTGAAAATTTTATTTTGTAAAAGCACAGGCTCCTTTACAAGTCTAGTTTTTCCAGCGCTTCGGAAACTTTAAGATTCAGCCGAGGAGAAGTGTCGTAAGAAACTCTTATTCTTTTTTCTTGTTTTTTAATACAAAATTAAACGATATCTTCTGAAAGCCCTATGTCCTTGATGGGGAATAACATAATTGCTAATACCTACCAATTCCATTGATTGTTATTGCCTTACTAATTTGTTCCTTTGTTGTTTTTCTGTATTTTTATATAGTGTACAATAAAGAGTGCTTGTTGTTGTTGTTGTTTGCATCATCATCATCACAATGTGGTCCTCTTGAGTTATCCATCGATGACGACATTTTTGGCTCAACTTTTAACATTTGCACGCAACTTCCACCAAGTTCAACTTGGTCTTGAAGTTGTGAATTGCGATCACTTGTCATAGAGTAGAGTTTACCGCCGTCATCGTGTCTTTAGTTATACCCTTGGATGAAGAACTAAAGCATGGACATAGCCTCAGTACGTGTCAAGTGTACACACCCAAAGCTGTCAACATGGTTACCTTTGGTGTAGTCAAGGTAGTAATTAATATCAAAAATGTACATTTTCATTTTTAGAATCTACATTTTCATTTCATTTCCTCTTTAATTGACACCCTGTACACACCTTGTGTACAGGAAGTCAATTGAAGAGGAGGTTTAGAGTATGTAATCGTCTCTTTTTGGCACATTGTATTGCCATTTAAAGAAAAAACATCTATTCAAATATCGTTTTCAATTTGATTGCTCTTTCTATGCTATACTATTTCAATGGTTATACCTAAATAGCCTGGATGGCAGGTTTAGTTGCCTAGTGACTTCGGGGCTAGACTTGCGGTCGTAAACTAACGTAACGTAACGTAACGCAACGTAACGTAAACAATACTGGCCATGGACAAAACAGTAAGATTTTAAATCTTGAACAACACCCAAAAGGGAAAAGTTCTAGATGAACGATTGTATATTTAACAAAAAACACGTACAGTCAAGGAAATTGAAACACGTACCACCGTAGAACCTAGTCGAAGAGACATGCGCATGACATTTGTATGACATAGCCTGGCGTTTAACGCGTCGCGTCATTGCGATAGGGTTCTAAGGTGGTACGTGAATATATTTCCCCTACTGTACCTATTAACTTATGTTACTCCCACTCTTAAAAATAACCCAACAACATTTCACATGTTAAAATCTATCAGCCATTTAGGTTCTTATTCTAAAACCATAACCCTCCGTTCTAACAGCAAACTAGTAAAAATTCCCGTTCAAATATTTTCGTAGGATCCGAAGTTACCAAGCCCCAGGCAGACAAACAGACAGATTCTGGCTTCAAACCTCTGTGCATTGCGTTTGCGGATAAAAATGGTACATATAAGATATAGAACTCTATAATCTTTTGTTTTTTTGTGGCTTACAGCACTTTATGTACCGTAAACTTATGTTATGTACATAAATTATTACGCTGTCCAGAAATTTATACTTATTGTAGAACACTGATTCTAAAAATGTAATAATAATAAAAAACGAGGATGTGTCGGTTACAACGTTTATGCTTTCCAGCGTCGATATATCAAACCTTAATTATTACGAAATGATAATAACATCCCAACCAGCACAATAATCGCTGCATAGTGGCTGTATAGAGGTGATCGCCTTTATAGGTGACTAGCGGACGCCCGCGACTTCGTTCAGGTAAAATTAGTAACCTATGTCCGTCAGTGATAGTGTAGCTTTCTATTAGTGAAATAATTTTTGGAATCGGTTCAGTAGTTCCGGAGAACCCCCACATATAAACGAACAGATAAAAAAGTGTAGATAGACCAATAAAAAATAAGTTCATTTATCTATTCCACGACGCAATTGGTGTATTTGTTAGTACTTAAATAAAACATAATACGTTCTTCTAAGTATTCGTTAGTCGAATAACAAATTTCTCCGTAACAATTATGCACGGTCGGATTTCACTTTTCCATTTTAATGGATAGAGTCCATTAGTGTTACCTACTAAAAAGTTATACTGAAAGGTTCGCGCGTATTATCTATCAACAAAGCTGCCGACATAATCCGACTGCATAAAAAGTCCTGTGATTAAAAAACACCCAAGTGGCTTTAGCGAAAAGATAAACTGGATTCAGAGACAAACTTAACTCTGCAAGTGGAAAACTGTTGGCCCCATACACCGACATATATAATAATAATAAGTTTATAATCGCATTTTTTGTGATGTAACTGTAGACCGGTTGACCCAATTACTCGTGTGCCTTTATATTTAAAAAAAAAATTGTAGCGAATCTCATCACACTGGTGTAATATGATCCGTGGTTTTGCTAAGCCCATATTTTTACACTTAGTCGTGTACAATTTGTAAACCGGCTTTTACAAACTTTTGTCAGACAGAGACTCTCACAGCGAAAGAACTTTTTGCATTCATGGGTGACCGGTATTTATAGTCCAGTCGACGAAAACCTGAACCTGAACTGGCCATAAGTACAAAACTGCGAATAATTTGTCTATTTTTATTTTTTTTATACAACATAGGAAGGCAAACAAGCAAGTGGGTCACCTGATGGTAAGTGATCACCACCGCCTATAGACACCTGCAACAACAAAGAGAGTGCAGATGCATTGCCAACCCAGAGGGCTAAGATGGAATACCTCTTGTGCCAGTAATTACACCGGCTGTCTTGCTCTCCACGCCGGAACACAACAGTGCAAGCACTGCTGCTTAGCGGCAGGATTAGCGAGCAAGATGGTGGTAGCGATCCGGACGGACCTTGCACAAGGTCCTACCACCCGCGTTATTCTCGAAAGGACAGGCATTTTAATTTAAGATCAATATTATATGCCTTTTCGAACAATTATACCTCCCAGTTTCATCCTTACAGATTTCGCCGAAACTTTTTGTTTTTATTAACTACACTACTACAGCCATGATTTTTTGTATGTTGTCATTATGCCCTAGAACTAAGTTTGTATGTTTCGATTATTTTAATATTCCTTATAGTTTCAAGAATATTCACGCTTAGTTTTATACGTAACTCCTATATACAAATATTATTACAAACATTATTTGTCAAATAATGAAGAATATAAAAAAATCAAAACATACAAACCTAGTTCTAAGGCATAATGAAAACATACCAAAAAATCATTGCCATAGGTTAAGGTTTAGAGGGTGGAAAACATCGCCCTTTGTACGGTGAGCGCTTTTTGGGGCTGGGTTCACACTCCTTTTAACAATGATTTTATCACATTAAAGTCCCGTTCGACGTTAAATTAAGGCCAACACCGTTACCTAACTCCAAGAGATTCCCAAAGCCTTCAATTCCCGAAACCATATGCAAATGTCCGGCCAATTAACATCGTGTCCCACTGCGATGGATATGCAAAAACGGAATGAATCCTCGGCAAGACGCTGCTGCGATCCGGGACTCATTCCGGATTCTACTCCGCTACGTAATTCAGACGGATCTCAATTGAGTACTAGGGGAACTCGATGCGTGAGTTCCTAATGAGATTCAGATTAGTTTTTTTTATACAAGAGAGGCAGAGTGTACATGTACAATCTTTGTTCGCTTGAGAGACCCTCGGCTTCAATAAAATACACTGACCTATAAGTAATGGACTTCTAGTCAGCGTTTAAAATATGGCCGCATCAAAAGTCAAACAAAAGTACAACAAATCGACAATCCATCGCGCTATCAGTCTGTCTGACCGACAGCGCTGCTGTCAATTGTATTATTTTGTAAAAAAAACCTATTTGCAACGATACTTACTAAATTATTATTTTATGCACTTAGACGTAAAGTTGTAAATCCAATGACTATAAATGGTAAACTAATAATTTGCATTTCTAACATTGGCGTCAACCTGTATTCTTATGTCGGTCCGTTTTTCTGCTGGCATTTAGTATGACACTGTACATCCATTGCTAAAATACTATTGAGTTTTTATAGTAAACTCAATAGTATTTCACCACAAAAGTAGAAGTCTGATGACTATATTTTCCAACAACAGCCGAAGGGCAGATTGTGCAGAATTATGAATAGGAAAAATCGCTCTTGTACACAAAGTCTAAGCAGAAAAGCCAATGTGATGAAATACTGTTGAGTAGAATACAGATTTTCCACAATTACGATTAGGAAGTATCGCTATTGTACACAAATAATAACTGTACAGAGTAGCGAATGTGGTGAAATACTGTTGTGTAGAATTCAAATTGTGCAGAATTCCGATTACGAAGAAGCGATATCGGCATGAACGTCTAATAATCCCCTTCAATAAGTGCATCAAAGTCTACATTTTCGTGGCCTGAAGAGCTAATAAGATCAAAATTACAGTTATCATCGCAAATGTCTTTTCCTATGGTCACAGACCTCATAGTCCAATACTTTTTTGTCAAGTTTACAGTGTCTGCGACCCTAACATGACTGGGCAAGTTTAATTTATCTCATTGTTCGTTCCTTTCTTTTGAAACTAGTTAGACGGAGACGCAGGAAGGGATAATTCAATACTCAATAAGTTATCGCTTTTCCACAATGTATGCCTGTATAATTAAACCTATGACTGATATTAGGATCACTGAGGTTCAGGCGCCGTCATAGAGCATGATCCAGGTCCTACTGCGCCTGGTTGCAAACCGGTTGAGGGTAACGCCATGGTGGTTTTTAGTTAGGGTATGCCCCCACATATCCCCTGAGCCGCTCCAGGCAGTCGAAGAACATAAAGCTTTCCTTAAAAAAAAGGGTCACTGAGGTAGTTTTGGCCTATTCAAAGAAAATTAGTTGACCTCCTAACTTTTGGAAAAGCAAACGGTAGGGTCCAAGGTTCATTCAAATTCCGTGGCGCTATTTGAATTGGAGATTTTACAGCCTTTAATCTAAAACCGACGGCGGCGGGGACGTGTGCCGCTTTCCTGCTAATTACCTAGCAGATGCTGGATAACAGTTTTTGGAAGCCCCTGGTCGTAAAAAGGGGTGGAAGAAAGCTGAACTTAAAGATGGAACTTAGATAGAGCTAGCCTTTAACTGTAGTTAGAAGAAGTTCCTCATTAGTATGCTACTTGGGTTATTTTAGGCAGTCTTATTCTTCTTCCTATACGATAACTGTTCCAGTTATTTGACTCTTTGTTCGTGTCAAATATTTATCGAGATTAGGCTTACCGGAAGCACTTATGAATGTCAGAAAATTTACCACCGGGTTTTAATAACCAACCAACTAACACGACCCATGGGATGGCAACGGATCAGCGATTCGCTTGGGATCACTGGTTTCTATAGACGGCGGTAATCACTTACCATCAGGTAACCCTCAAGTTCATTAGCGCCCTAATCCATAAAAAAAATTGCGGTTCTGCTTAAACCGGAGTCATGAGTGTGATCTCTTTGAAATCATTATACATCATCATCTCCTTAAGTTCTTTAACTTCTTACATTATGTATTTTAAGTATTTAGTATTTGGGCATTGTACTTGGGTATTTGGGTATTATTATTATGTAATGTGTTTATAAGTAAATTGTATGGTAATTCTTCATTGTCTTTGGTATACTCTTGGTATTTGTCTGTCCCTGCTATGATACTCCTGTCATCCACTCAAAGGTTAACTGGACGAGATCCCTTAAAGGGATAAGTTCACCTTTGTACATCACTGTATCTCTCTTTGTCATTTATGTTTTTGTACAATCAATAATTTGTATACATATACAACCATTTTGAACATATACGTTCTAAAATATTCGACTAATTTCTGCGTTCCTGTATTCGAACAACGAATCGTTTTAACCTACCGTTAAATTTTGTCAGATATCCTATTGAAAATGTGGCCGAATAGAACTGCTGGTAAGGAAAACAATTTGTTGCTGTTTGCATATAGAAACCAGTCATAAAGCAGCTTCTTTTAATACCTAACAGCCTTCATTTGTGGCCCACCGCTGGGTAGAGGCCTTTCTATCAGACTCCCACGACTCTAACGGCAATTCAATTCAATTCAATACATTTATTTCAGATTATTAATCCATATTGGGTTAGTAACAAATGTCTTATGAGCTAGTGTTAGTATTATTATAAAAATCACAATTAAAGCACCGTATGGAGCTGTACCCGTCTCTGCAAGAGTGGGGAGTCCCAACGGTCCGTGATGACGCGCAATGTCGCAATGACGCAACAAAACAACTTAACAGGAACTTATTAAGTAAATTAGGGGCACGAAAAAACGTCAAACAATTAACGAAAAACTCGATACAAAACAAATTGAATCGAATAAAGCATTGAAGAAAAATAAAACGGGGATTTTACACGTCTCTCTCATTTAAATACTTGGCAAAAAGTTCATGTCAATAAAACGGCAGTTCCGAGTTGTTTTGCTTTTGACGGACTTTCGTAGGAGTTCCGTGTTTTTAATAGAACCGTACTTTTAGGGTTTCGGCAACGCTACAAATGGGTCAAAACCAGAAATGTTTTATGTATGTATATTCTTTATTGTACAAAAAAAGAGGTACAGTGATGTACAAAGTTGAACTTATCTCTTCAAGGGATCTGTTTTTTTTTATATACAACATAGGAAGGTAATCAAACAAGTGGGTCACCTGATGGTAAGTGATCACCACCGCCTATAGACACCTGCAACAACAAAGAGAGTGCAGATGCGTTGCCAACCCAGAGGGCTAAGATGGAATACCTCATGTGCCAGTAATTACACCGGCTGTCTTGCTCTCCACGCCGGAACACAACAGTGCAAGCACTGCTGCTTAGCGGCAGGATTAGCGAACAAGATGGTGGTAGCGATCCGGACGGACCTTGCACAAGGTCCTACCACCCGCATTTATGGCCAAGTTGAGAAAATGGACAGTGCTTTTCTTTTTTTCTTTACATAGTTTAAATTAAAATCGCTATTTGTTCTTGTCTGTCCTCATTATATCTTCGGCTGCTACTCCTTCTACACCACGCAAAGGATTTTGATACGGTTTTCCACTGACCTATAAGTAATGGACTTCAGCGTTTAAAAATGGCCGCATTAAAAGTAGAACAAAAGTATAAGATAAGATAAGATAAGATAAGATAAGATAAGATAAGATAAGATAAGATAAGATAATATTTATTTGCAGAAAAAGGGTTAGTTACATGTCCTAATAGTATGTTAGATATTGTTCCATCTTTTTGATATTGTTCTTTTTTTCTTTTATAAAAAAAACTGGGCTAACTGTACCTCATGTCAGTGATATCTACACTATTACTTATTTTTCAAATTGCGTATACGAGTACATCGTGAATTGCAGTCCATGTGAGAGGTAAGGGCGGTTACGATTTCAAAGCAATTAAAGGATTTAGGATATTGTATTTGACGACCTAAATGGCACAGTGGCACATGTGTCTGCTTACTGTGTAAGAGGTCCCGGGTTCAAATCCTGGTATGGGCAAATATTTGTGTGACGAACACGAATGTTTGTACCTGAGTCATGGATGTTATTTGTATTTAAGTATGTATTTATCTATATAAGTATGTATATCCGTTGTCTAGTACTCATAGTACAAGCTTTGCTTAGTTTGGGACTAGATTAATTGGTGTAAATTGTCCCAAGATATTCATTTATTTATTATTTATTTATACAGAACCCTTCCTTTTTAATTCACGTCGCGCACCGGCAGCCAAAAACTTCGAATTGCTGTTTTTATTACTCTCGTATTTCGTAGATCCGTGAATTTTTACTGACTTCAATTAGGGTTCTTTTGTTTAATGGGTTATCGATAATGGGATGTTAAACTTACTTTTTTGTGATCATACTGTTTTTATGTTATTTAGGAACTGTTTTAGTCGATGATGTTATCATAACGATACCTCCTACGTATACTGGTATAAGTGCAAAATTGTGATTTTACAGGAGAGCTGTGCAAAGGTTCCTTAACCCATAACTTTATTGTCTGTAAAGATAATTTTACAAAATTTTGGATTTGTAGTAAGATAAATACTCTACTTTAATTTACATTAATGGATTTTTGAAATTAATGGTAGTTTCTGAGAAAATTGCAGATACATTTGTTTACTCGTATGTGACATGTTGTAATTGTGTGGTATACTAAGCTAACTACCAATTGCCCCAGTATACGGCGTAACTAATTAATTGTTGAATTTGAATATATTGCTGTTTTGTATATAGATAATTACGCGACCTGGTCATACGAATTGAAAAGAAAAAGGAAGCACATACTCTTTTGCCCTTCATCATTACTTTATCAGCGTATTTTTCACTTGTACCAGTATACGCTTGAATTGATATCACCAGTATACACTTGATTATGTTTTAAGTTTGCTGAGAAAAAACGCTAAAAACGGATTTTTTTAAATGTTTTAAACGTTGCTTTTATTAGGCGAGTAAATTTAAATGCTTTTTATAATAATCACAGACTTTGATTTGTCTTATGCTTAAGTATTAAAGTCAAAAAAATTTGAATCATGACATTTTAAAACAAGTTTGTTACATTTGACGGACAGGCTAGGTCATCATGGCCTGTCTTGCAGCAGTAGCGTGGGTCGAATACCTCGCCATGCCAGCATTAACGATGTCATCCGTAGGGCCCTTGTCAGCGTCCAAGTGCCAGCCGCTCTAGAACCTAACGGCCTGGCTACAGACGATGGCAAAAGGCCCGATGGTTTGACATTGGTTCCTTGGAAGTTGGGTCGACCTTTGGTTTGGGACGCCACTTGTGTGGATACCCTGGCACCGACCCATCTTCCAAGCACCAAAAATAATGCTGGCTCTGCCGCAGCCTCAGCGGAAGACCTCACACGTCGCAAATATACCTCCCTTGGTGACAGCTACATATTTGAGGCGTTTGGGGTCGAAACTCTGGGGCCCTGGGGGCCAAGTCCACGCCGTCTAGACAAAGACTTTTCGGCGCGCCTTATAGAGGCCTGCCGTGACCAGAGAAGGCTAGGCAATACTTTGCCCGAAGAATCAGCATTGCTACCCAACGTGGCAATGCTGCCAGCCTTCTGGGCACCCTCCCTATTGGCGGCGAGTTGGGACAATTTTTTTACCTCCAAGTTTAGAATAAGATTTTATTGTTTTTTTTTCTTAATTTGTAAATAAAATAAAATTTGGTAAATAGACTTGCATAAAAAGCGAAATGTTTATTAAGTAACAAACAAACAAAGCCGTGATAAAAAAATCTTATCGATTACCTACCTAATTTTGGTACCTACAAACTATTAAAAAATCTAGGAATGTGTTACCACCGTGTTATCTATAAAGACTCCATCTTTGATCACAATAGTTTATTTTTTAAAATTGGCTCTTAATTTACTTCAATCAAGTTATATTATTGATACAGAAAATAAACTGAGATCCCTTTGACCTTTTTTTTAACAAAAAATAAACTGTAACAGGATAATTTATCATCCCATAAAGTAAACACGAGTATTGCTATGATTTTTTTTCCATTTTCCTTGGCTTATCATTTTATGAGACTAATTTGTTGTAGAAGTCGTAGTGTTGAGCAGGAATTGTACCACTCTGACAAAAATCATTAAGATATTATATTTACTTTTTTGCTTGTCAATAGGTAATGGTGCGTTACTGCTCGAATCACAGTCTTGTGGTTTATTTAAAAACATTGAAACCATATTAAATATGGTTCTAATAATAGGTTAATAGGTCAGTTCTCCTTCTGGTCTGCTTCATTTTGCAATGATTTTACTTACTTAACCATCATTTAGTTCTCTGATACAATAAGAAAAGTAAAGTATACTTATAAGAAACATAAATAAACTGAATTGTGCACGTAGAAGTCGTATTAGACGTATGCGTCGTCAACTGTCGTTTGAGCATACTGATACAACTCCCCGTACGCATCGATGGCGAGCGTGCATACTGGGGCAACTGCCAGCTACACCACACTCGCACCGCTCCTCCGCAATATTTGTGCCGCGTATAGTGATACAAGCGACTTGGCTCAGTATACATCGTACCGATTGACAAAAAGGTGTAAGATGCATTCATATACGTCACTTTATTTCCGAAACTAATGAGAATATTCGTACGAAATTTCTGTGGCAGCTAAATGTAAGTATTTTAGTCTCAAATCTGCAAAAAAACGAAAATCTCAAAATTGACACTTGTATCAGTATACGTAGGAGGTATCGATAAAGTAACCGTATGTATAGTCGACCAAGTAATTGCTTGATCACTTTTGAACCTTATTCCTGTGTAATACGGTCGAAAAGTGGTCAAGCAATTTCTTGGTCGACTATACTTTACGGCTTACAAAACAAATGAGATTTAATACAATACAATGCAAACCTACAACTACAATACCTATGTCAGGCTTTGCTAGGTGGAGTGGCTTTTATTTTATAAAAAACCGGCCAAGTGCGAGTCGGATTCGCGCACGAAGGGTTCCGTACCGTTATCTATAAAAACGGCAAAAAAAACCACGTTTGTTGTATGGGAGCCCCCTTAAATATTTATTTTACTCTGTTTTTTAGTATTTGTTGTTATAGCGTCTAGAGAAATACATCATCTGTGAAAATTTCAACTGTCTATCTATCACGGTTCCTGAGATACAGCTTGGTAACAGACGGACGGACGGACGGACGGACAGGGGAGTCTTAGTATTGAGACCCGTTTTAACCACTTTTGTCGGTGACGGTACCATCCAACCGAACCGATTGGTTGGGTTGAGTCTCATGAGACTCACAGGGTTCGCAAAGGTTTCTATGTTCAAAACAAAGAGAATCAATGTTTTTGAGCTCAGGTATGACGATGACGGTATAGTTTTAAAATTATTCGCTGTTGTTGTAAAGTTGTTTACAATGAGTTTAAATCTTAAGAGAGCTCTTCAGAATGTCTCTTTTACAAGACTAAGAACTTTTTAAAAATCGATCTCATTAATTTGCTACTATTATTTGTGCGTAGTATTTATTTATAAGCGAAGCATTGGGAAAAAAATTAAACAATCAAATTAGACATTTAATTGCAGATTTAAAAAAATATGCGATACATTCTGTGATGAACGTTGTAGTATTGTCGACCAAGAAATTGCTTGACCACTTTTCGATCGTATAACAAAGGAAAAAAAATCAAAAGTGGTCAAGCAATTACTTGGTCGACTATACTTCAAAAATTGAGTAATTATTATCAAATTTTAAAATGCTATATTATGAATGACAACCCAAAGAAAAATTAGGGTAATGGCAGGGTTCGAACCTGCAACATCAGCATTCTGTGCCTTGCGTAATCCAGTTTCCGCCACATTACCGCTGCCATACCGACACCGAGGGTAGTTTTCCCAAAGAAAAAATATCAATAATGTAATGACCGTAAAAAAAGACGAAACACATTGAAAAATTCGCAGGGTATGGCAGCGGTAATGTGGCGGAACCTGGAATACACAAGGCACGGAATGCTGATGTTGCAGGTTCGAACCCTGCCATTACCCTAATTTTTCTTTGTATTTAATTTGAATGTAAAAAAATACAAAAAGAAAAATCGAAAAAAATTTTAAAATAAATAATTTCGATTACAATGATTATTATCAGTTACAAAATGAAAGGTAACTTTCAGTTGAATAGTGGGTAACAAACAACAACAAACAGTGTTTAATTTGTGAGTTTATCTTTATTATCTTTCTCGGTTACTTGAAACTAAACAGTCTTTATTCAAAGATAACAATTAAAATAAATTATCTACATAGAAACTGAATGGTCTAGTATCTTTATTTAATTTCTTCTGTCATTACTTTAATTTCATGTCTTTTCCTAATTAAAAAGAGGTAATATGTATTGAGGCCTATGTTCAGCAGTGGACGTCTTTCGGCTGAAATGATGATGATGGGGATGATGATGAAAATGTATAATATTGTAGTACCCTTACAGGGTGTCAACTGGCCTCACAACTTAATGATAACACCACCACCTGTCTGTATAATATATTATCCGATCCAACGTGGAAATGCAGCCAGCCTTATGGGCACTTTACCGCAGGGGACAGACTTGGGAGATATTTGTACATATAATTAAGTTTTTGTATTTTTTATTAGGTTAAGTTATTATATTTAATGAAATGTCAGTTTATATTAAATTTATATATTATTATGTACCATGAGACAACAATAAATAAATGAATAATGAATTTAGTTATGCAGTTAGTATTAAAAGTTCCTAATTGATGTGCAATGTATATATTTTTTTTTAAGAGGAGTGAATCATAATACCCATTTGTTCAATGGTATGATTCACTCCTCAAGATGCAATAACTGAAACAAAATGATTCTTGTTTCAGTTATTGCATCTTCGTAGTTCACATGAAAACGGAAAGTTTAGTGTTCAAAATGTTTCGTTTACGCGAATATTTGACGAATACAAAGAGATGTGGAATGAAATTGACTTGCGTCTGTTCAGTTTCCTCCAGCCCTTTGTCTGTACACGGAAAAATCTCTTCAAAGTTTTACTAAGACTTCATAATGGTTTCTCGGGGAATGGTTTAAAATATAAAATATTGTATCGTAACTAAGAAAAATAATGGGCAATCGATACGATTCTTCTATTCCCTGCTTTCTCTTTGGCCTCCTGAAGGCAGGGAATAGAGAAACATTGGGATTGCTTGGACTATGAGAGTGTATAACTCTAAGATTTAGACAGTGCGTGGTAGGACGCGGGTAGTAAGACCATGTGCAAGGTCCGTCCGGATTGCTACCACCATCTTGCTCGCTAATCCTGCCGCTAAGCAGCAGTGCTTGCATTGTAGTGTTCCGGCGTGGAGAGCAAGACAGCCGGTGTAATTACTGGCACAAGAGGTATTCCATCTTAGCCCTCTGAGTTGGCAACACATCTGCAATCTCTTCGATGTTGCGGGTGTCTATAGGCGGTGGTGTACACTTACCATCAGGTGACCCACTTGCTTGCTTGCCTTCCTATTTCATAAAAAAACAGTGTCCAGTATAGTCAACAAAATGGAACTATGTCAAAGTGAAGTTTTAAGTCGAATCGTGACATGACTCTTTTTATTTCATGTTTATGTCAATTTGACATGGTTCTGCATTGAGTCAGGGTTCCATTATGCTGATATTACAGCTGTCAACAGGTAGACAAGTTTTCTGGCATTAATGCGCGTTCCTATGTCAAAATAACGAAACGTTTTACTTACTGACAGTAAAATTTTGACATATTCCTATGTTCTATTTGAAATCTGTAACATTTTTACAACTAGGCCCAATTTCATAAACGCGACAGGCGACAGGTGACAGTGAAAATTCGGTATACATCGCTTGCCAACTCTGATGTTAAGTCGCTAAGTCTGTAGCGTTACGTGACGACACAGTAATGTACGGCTAATTGTCTCTGTCACCTGTCGCGTTTATGAAATGGGCCCTGGTAGGTAAAATCAACCGTTGCTTAAATATGGCAACGCAGCATACATGACAACAATCACGACAAACATTTTTTGTTGTCGTATTTTCAGATAAAAAATAATCAAATTACCATTCAACATGATTACAACGGATCCTGTTGGATTAATGAGTATTTAATTAAAATGTTACCAAACTGCATAAATATAATAACTAATTATAATCGTTCTCAACTGAAGTTTACATTTACGTCCAATTAAGCATATTAATTATTCATAATTAGGGATTTTAGTACAAATTCCCTTTGGAAAATGAAATTATAATTCTCGGGGTTCCTTCGAGTATGCATGCGGTATTTAGGAAGTGTGTTTGAGTTTAACTCATTATTTATGCAGAATCAAGCAATTTGAATTCCGGACCACTTTAGAACCCTTTTGACAATAAATCTCATATTGACTTTTTATAATAAATCGTTCATGGGAAATTGCGTAAGATTTTATAACAAAATTCCAAAAAACATTTTTTTTATAAAATAGGCAGGAAAACAAGCAAGTGGGTCACATGATGGTAAGTGATCACCACCGCCTATAGACACCCGCAAAACTAAAGAGATTGCAGATGCGTTGCCAACCCAGAGGGCTAAGATGGAATACCTCCTGTGCCAGTAATTACACCGGCTGTCTTGCTCTCCACGCCAGAACATAACAGTGCGAGCACTGCTGCTTAGCGGCAGGATTAGCGAGCAAGATGGTGGTAGCGAGCCGGACGGACCTTGCACAAGGTCCGACCACCCGCAAAATTAGATATCGATTTTCTTAAACAAGCTGGTCCAACCCTAGCAACGAAAGGGAAAGTTGTAAAACTTGTAAATGTCAGGTAGAGTAACTCCTGTGGGAAGAAATCTCGTAAAATCAACTTTGGGTCCTAAGATGGATTGGGTATCGGGTAAATCCAACTTTATTTTTATTTATTTTTATTAGCCTATATTTGTGTCCCACTGCTGGGCAAAGGCCTCTCCACAAGACTTCCACAACTCCCGATTTGACGCAATATCAGCCCAGTCCTTTTCAAACCCGTCCAAGTCATCCCGCCATCTCTTTCTTGGCCTGCCTCGTCGTCGCTGGCCGTTCTGCGGCACCCACCAAGTGGCTGTGCGAGCCCACCTCTGTGGGTGCATGCGACAGACATGTCCGGCCCAGTTCCACTTTAGCTTGGCAGCCAAAATCTAACTTTAATACCTATTTTTTAACGAGAATATAAAATAAACAGGGATGTGACAATTCACTGAAAAAAGAGACAACCGAACTAATCTGGTTACTCAAACATTTATTTTGATGATTTATTTACAAATCAAGAGTTAGGTAAGGTGTCACAAATAGTTCGGTAGTCACTTTTTTGTGTAATAGGTAAACTTTAGTTACGTGTGGTTACGTGTAACAAAACTGTTTTTTCGTTTGAAAATAATCGACAAAGATTTTATCAAAGAAAAGTTTTTGTTACATTTTGTTAGTAAGATTACTGAACTTCATGATCCTGATTTTGGATTTTTTTCCTGTATGTGTGTTATTAGACCTTGCTTCTTGCCTGTACAATAATGCACCAATGGTATACGAAAGGAAAGTAAGATCAAACGACGGATACTCTTTCGACGTATGGTTTATTCTCATTTAAAGAAAAAAGTTTTTTTTTTTTTATACAACATAGGAAGGCAAACAAGCAGGTGGGTCACCTGATGGTAAGTGATCACCACCGCCTATAGACACCTGCAACAACAAAGAGAGTGCAGATGCGTTGCCAACCCAGAGGGCTAAGATGGAATACCTCTTGTGCCAGTAATTACACCGGCTGTCTTGCTCTCCACGCCGGAACACAACAGTGCAAGCACTGCTGCTTAGCGGCAGGATTAGCGAGCAAGATGGTGGTAGCGATCCGGACGGACCTTGCACAAGGTCCTACCACTCGCAAAATAAGTAATTATATAATAAAGTAATTTGCCTTTATAGTTTCTGAGGGAAACAAACGATAGCGCGATGTACGAATGCACTCATTCGGAACAGCGCCATCTAGTGGCAAATAGATGAATTAAAAACTACCTTGAACATGCCAGTTTTTTTTATTCTTCTTCTTCCTTACTTAGTAGGAAATAAAATCGCTATCAGTTCCTATCTGTCCTTATATCTTCGGCTGCTTGCTCCCTCTAAACCAAGCAACGGATTTTGATACGCTATTCACTTGCTTTTTTCTTTGACGACCTGTATGGCGCAGTGGCACATGTGTCTGCTTACTGTGCAAGAGGTCCTGGGTTCAAATCCTGGTATGGGCAAATATTTGTGTGACGAATACGAATGTTTGTACCTGAGTCATGGATGTTATTTGTATTTAAGTATGTATTTATCTATATAAGTATGTATATCCGTTGTCTAGTAGCCATAGTACAAGCTTTGCTTAGTTTGGGACTAGGTCAATTGGTGTAAATTGTCCCGAGATATTTTTTATTTTATTTAGATATCTTTTCCGAAAGGTTTTCATATGTATGGGTAGAGTTAAGGTAATTGAAACACGTACCACCGTAGAACCTAGTCGAAGAGACATACGCATGTCATTTGTATGACATAGCCTGGCGTTTATCGCGTCGCGTCATGGCGATAGGGTTCTAAGGTGGTGCGTGAATTTCCCCTACTGTGCATCTATTACTTGGCTGTTAGGCAGATTTTAAGTTAGACCTCCAGCAATACAACTTTGAAAACCGTATCCAATTTCGTCTAGTAGTTTTTCCACAAGTTTGTTACAAACATAAACGCAGACGAAAGACAATTTTTTTTTTAAATATTGGTTACTAGCTGACCCGGCGAACTTTGTTCCGCCTTAGACGCCATAAATGAGCAGATTTTTGATTTTTTCTTGCATAAGAACCTTCTCCTGATAATAACGAACAGAACAAAAAAAGAATTAGCGAAATCGGTCCAGCCGTTCAGGCGTGATGTCGTGACCAAGGGAAATAGGGATTCATTTTTAAATATATAATATAGATTAATAATTGGTATGCCAAAGACTGCGTTACTTCGACCTGCGGGGCAATTCTGGCGTCAGTAGAGATGAAGTCACGCTCGACATAGTGCCAAAAAGAGGTGTCAAAAATCTGTCATTTTTTGACACATCTCGAATGCGAGATGAATCTCGATGAGTGCCAGAATTGGGGTCCTGATAAACGCTGCCACCATTTCTACATTTTGCACGAACATACTTAAGCATCGACAATAATGGTTTACTCTTAATATTGAAAAAAAAAAACAAGGTTTGGGCATTCCGCAAACAGCCACTATCTCAAACATCGAACTCTGTCATATATTTATATATGTAATATTAATGTATGTGCTTTGCAAGTTTAACTTCTCTTAAAGCATTCCATATTAAGTTCTATAAATTTAATAATAACTAATTACAAAGTGTCAAAACAGAACGGAAAAAATATTAATAATGATTTAATGAACAAGGTGCCCCTGTCAATAAGTACGGAAGCGATCACAACTTTTGCAATTAATACTTCGCCGTAGCCCCGAGTTGCGGGAGAACTTTGGTTGACAGGGTACAAGAGAATGTTATTCTAAGAAGCAGAAGTTGTGAACCAACTTGCAGTGTAAAAGTTTTGTCCGTCGGCAATCTTCGGCATCCGAATTATTACGAACTAGCGCCCCGTCCCGGCGTCGCACAAGTACAATACGCATGTACTCTACATAAAAACCTTTTGTGAAAAAATCTCTAAATGACAGTGAAAACCGTATCAAAATACGTTGCGTGGTTTAGAAGTAAGCGGCAAAAGATATGAGAAAGACAGACAGGAACGGATAGCGACTTTGTTTCATACTATGTTAAGAAATAGTATATTATGCAACTGTTGCATAATGAGGGGTCTTAAAACACGAGTGTGGTTTTATGAAACGAGCGTCAGCGAGTTTCATAATAGGATCACACGAGTGTTTTAAGACCTAATTATGTACAGTTGCATACATTACTTTATCTACACACATATTATAAGTACTCTATGATGGGTTCAGAAGCCATAGGGCAATGACCTGCATTGCTACTAGCTACTAGTGCTAGGTACCTATTAAATATCTATAGACTGTATACATTAAAATAATGTAATAAAAAATGAATTTGAACAAATATAGAAACAAATTAGAAAAATTCTCATAATAATATTGGTTGTTATAATGCTGGTCATTACCTACGGTTTCTGAACGCATTATAGAGCATTTATGATATATGTGTAGATAAAGATATATTATGCAACCATTGACCGATCGACCTCTTGCCGTCATTACATAAAATAAAAACATAACCCTTCTTTTTGGCTTTGCCGTAGTCGGGTAAAAAGCGTAGATAGAGCCCCAGAACATCAAAAGATCAAAACCAAATGGGTATATTTTTAAAATGTAGACCTTTGGTCAACATTGGTGTAATTTGCATGGCGCATCTTTTGTTTACTAAATGTTGGTAGCGATGATAGAGGGTAAGCGCATCAGCGAAAATGTGTTCTTTAAGCGCGTACCGGTAGGAACACTCTTAAATTGTCACCGTTTCCATGTTTTTTTTTTACCAAAAGAGTGCCATACAAATTACATCAAAGGTCTAGAGTTTGAAAATGTACACAAATACTAATGTCACTAAAATAATTTTACGTAGGTATTTTTCGTTTTTTTCAGCATAAGTAATTCGATAAACGAAGAAGCAGTGATCGTAAACCTTTTTCAATTTTTTTTATTTTATTTTATTTATTCGGGGCATTAACAGCATTACAGATCTAATCTATTTTTATAAACAGCAATACAAAAAGCCAATAACAGATGTCCACCAAAATACAGTAAGCGGAACCACAGTTAATAAGAAAAACAAAAAAAAAACAAAATATTTATACTAAGCAAGCAAATGACATAAAAAAAAATAACACACTAAATTTAATATATATTAACTACTTCACGTGGGTGTTAGGAGAGTGAATGTCTGTATTATGTGTGTGTGTAATTGCGTATATAATTTTGTTACTGTTTGTGTCGATGTTGGAGGATGCTAAATGTTAAACAACAAAAATTGCGGGTTTTTTAAATACTTGGCCATTGACTAATTTAAAAATTGCAATATACTTAGCACAAGCCGCCAAACGGATTTTCATACGGTTTTTTTTACAAACTAAATGCTGACATATGCTGATAACCGCTAACCTGTTTATCATCAATTATAGATAAAAACAACCTTCTTTAACCTTTTAAATCCGTCAACCCGTTTGAGAGCTACGATGTCATAGACAAAATCTATTAATACAAAGACATGCAGATACACAACCAGTTGGCTTTAAACTTTTCACACCACATTTCGCGTTGAAAATTTTTTAATGGAAAGGGGTGCAAGCGAGCACGCTGGTTACCTGATGTTAAGTGATCGCCTCCACCCATAGCTGACGGATAGCTCACCGGTTGTTCAGTAGATCGGTTAGTTAATAATGTGTACATAGTTTAAAAAAAAACATAATTTACTTTAATAATAATTTAATAATCAATTTTTATTCCCTAATTTTTCTTTGTGTTGTCGTTATTTAGCATTTAAATTTAATTTTAATGTACTATTTCATTTATTTATTCTTATCTACGTATGTACATTTATTTTGAGCGTGTTTGGTTCTCTTTTAGGTTGCACTTCCCATTGTAATTTGGCTATTTCTCATGGTATCTCTTTCCAAAGGCTATCTGGAAGATATCGCTGCTTAGCGATAAGACCGCCTATTGAATCCCATGTAAAATGTCCCTGTGTGTGTTCTTTTATTTTGTTTACTTGTGTGAATCAGTAAAGAGTATTTGTTGTTGTTGTTCTCACAGTTACCTGCCACTTACGAGAATCTCTGATTCGTTGCCGTTGTATGTAGCATAACAACATGACAGACTTACACGTGCTTCTAATTAAATCGTACAACTCCCTCAAAAAGTATTTCTTTGAAGTCGCACAGATCGTCGGCGCCAAGTAACGTGCAAAGATACTTTTAATTGAATTTCAATCAAATTATTTATTCACCAAATAAGCTGCCGTCGCTTCGGAAATGATATACTCTAGGGCTGTCACCCGTACAAGACTGATATCTTTTAAACCATAGCATAATTAAAACAACAAACTGAAACAAATTACTTTGCTACTCTGCGATACAACGCTCGCCATGTTTTTCGGAGTAGCAAAGTTATTCTGGTTTGTTGATATCGACCTCCGCAAAATAACGCCAGAATCTAATAATTACATAAATGAATGTATGACTTAATCTTCTTTATTTTTACTTTTATTTTAATATGTAAAAGAAAGATAAAGATAAATAGATAGATAGATTTATTTGTCTAATATGCAATGATAACACACAAAAACTTGAGCATCTAACAACCTTAGCATTCCGTGCCGTGCGTTAACCAATTCCGCCACAATGCCACTGCCAGACACTGCGAATTTGTCAATATGCTTCGTTTCACGGTCATTACATTATTGGTTGAATGTTCAACATTTAAAATCGCGGAATTTTGGTCAAACACAATAAAGAAAGGCAAATAAGATGATGGTGCCCAAAGACGGGTGTCTTTGGGCACCACCAAGAACATTGCACATGCGTTGCCAACCCAGAGGGCTAAGAGGGAATACCTCTTGTACCAGTGATTGCACCGGCTGTCTTGCTCTCCACGCCGGAATATACTGTACAGCACTGCTGCTTAGCAGCAGGATTAGTGAGCAGGATGGTGGTAATGATCCGGGCGAACCTAAAATAAATAATATTTGAATTCATAAGTGCTTCCTGTAAGCCTTATCTGAATAAAGATATTTTTACTTTGACTTAGAATCGATTGTCAAGGTGATAACCCTAGGCGTAGCGTCAGCAGAGCGGCGTAAGTCAGACCCTATAATGAGACCCTTTACTGTCGGTACTCATCCGTTTGCTTTTAATTATCGGTTATTATATCAAGTTCAGAACCTTTCATGTTTTAAAATATAAAAAGGATGTTAAAAAAATATAATCTACACTAATAAAATTAAGAGGAAAACTTTGTTTGTATGTTTGGGGTAATCTCTGAAACTACTGAACCGATTGCAAAAACTATTTCACAGATAGAAAGCTACACTATCCCTGGCGGACATAGGCTACTCATTCCACGCGAACGAAGTCGCGGGCGTCCGCTAGTATGAATATATTTTTTGCGGGTGGTAGGACCTTGTGCAAGGTCCGCCCGGATCGCTACCACTGTCTTGCTCGCTAATCCAACCGCTAATCAACAGTTGGGTTCCGGCGTGGAGAGCAAGACAGCCTGTGCACTTACTAGCACAAGAGGCAAACGAGCAAAAGGGTCACTTGATGGTAAGTGATTGCCACCGCCCATGGACATCCACCCGCAGCACCAAACGGATTGCAGATGCGTTGCCAACCCAGAAGGCTAAGATGGAATACCTCTTTTGCCAGTAATTGCACCGGCTGTCTTGCTCTATAGTATTCTATTCTATTCTATAGTAATTGTCAAAGTCAAAGTCAAAGTCAAAATATTTTATTCAGAGTAGGCTGACATGAATATCATATAATTTACCACCGATTCCGAAAAACCTCTGATGAGAAGATACCGGCAACAAACTCAACGAGGTGTAATTTTTTAAATAAATCAAAATTACAATGTTATTTGTTATTTTACATCTTAAATATTTAAAAATTTTACAATATAACAATTTAACACAGCAGGTGTACAATCTTTGGAGCTAGGGATCGCCAATACAAATCGGGATCATTTCCAAACAACCTTGTTCAAGATATAGTCATTGATTTTATAATACGCCCAAAATTAATGTCTTCTTGACAATAGATTTAAATTTTTTATCTACACACATATCATAAGTGCTCAATAACGCGTTCAAAAACCATAGAAAATGACCAGCATTATTACAACCAATGTTATTATAAGAATTTTCTTGTCTGTGGTAGTAGGTAAATCTGTTCTTTATTGGGTAGTATCTCTTAGTAGTCTGTGTTTATTGGCGATCACATTACCGATATCTCTTGACGTTATGAATTTAAATTTGGAACAGCTGTCAAAATTCAAGTTGGTCTCTATTCTAGTATCCACAGATATTAAAACAGTTATCGATACGAAACGTCAACAACTCAGTATGTTTTTTTAATTTAAACGACATTTGATCTCGAGTGACATGACAATAGGGACTTCATTCGTTTGTCTATGGTTTAAAAAAAAAAAAAACGTTCGTCTTGGCGGATAGATTGAATGGCCGCCATGACTGTTTGTTGATTCTTTGCTGTTACGGTTTTTTGCAGTTATGATATGTGTGTAGATAAAGTAATGTATGCATTGTATATAATTAGGCCTTAAAACACTCGTGTGATCCTATTATGAAACTCGCTAACGCTCGTTTCACAAAACCACACTCGTGTTTTAAGGCCTCTCATTATAAAGCAGTTGCATAAAATACTAGTATACTTTAGTTCAATAATGTTTTTTTTGGAATTTTGTTGTAAAATCTTACGCAATTTCCCATGAACGACTTATTGGTTTTAGCTAGTCTGTAAGTTAGAACTTTAAGTTTTCCTGTATTTCTAGTAGCCTTTGGCTGATCGACGTTGGTAGGGAAATTGCATATATTTTTCCTATCGTACATGACTATTTCAAAAATATATAGCGACGGTAGGGTTAAGATGTCTATTTCCTTGAAAAATTCCCTTAATGACTCACGAGTATCCATATTATAAATTTCTCTAACTGCCCTTTTTTGCAAAATGAAAACTGACTCAATATCTGCAGCAGATCCCCATAAAATAAGGCCGTACGAAATAGTGCTATTAAAATAGGCGAAATAGACCAACCGTGCTGTCGCTACATTGGTTGGCTGCCGAATTTTTCTTGCTGCAAAAGCAGCAGAACTCAGCTTACTTGCTATCGCTGTGACGTGAGAACCCCACTGCAGTTTAGAATCGAGTGTTATTCCTAAAAACACAGTTGATTGTAAACCTAGACGTGGACCAGTTGTCCTAACCTGACCGCCCTTTGATTTATGTCTGTGCATTCCTTTTTTGTACTAGTTAGAGGATATATTAAACTTCAGAGGTCGTAGGGCCGAATGGAAGCCAAACAACAAACTGATGTGAATTCTAAACACGCGCGTCCCACTTTACCAATAATTCGGAGTTACACCAATTATTTAGGGAACAAACCGCGCGTATTCAGGTCAGGCTAGCCATATAGTGCAATATTTTAGGTGTTGGGAATACAAGAGAAACTTTTAAACCGTGATTCAAAAACTCTGTAACAACCAACGACTGTTATGTATACTCAAGACACGCGCCCCTGTACGGGAGGGAAACATTGTAGCACTGAGTTGCGATGGCCAGCCAATATTGCAATAGTTTTGGTGTTGGAAAACATTTTATTCAAATTTATTTATTGCAAGATCTGATCCCATAATATGTTAGTAACAATAATTACTTACAAAACTATGTTAGTGCGCAATTTAAATATTTTTTTAACTATAATTTAAAAATTCTGTGTCCAAAGCAACGACTTTTAATGTTTACGCTAGACTCGCTGTACGAGAGAGAAACATTGTTACACTGAGTTGCGATGGCCAGCCAATAGTGCAATAGGTTTGGTGTTGGAAATACAAGAGAAACATTTAAACCATAATTCAAAAACTCTGTTACAACCAACGACTTTTATGTATACAAAGACACGCAGTATAGAACAGAAGCATACACTGAGTTGCGATGGCCAGCCAATAGTGCAATAGTTTTGGTGTTGGAAAACATTTTAAACTATAATTCCAAACTCTTAAGTAATTTATCATTTTGTCATTTTTTTTGTTAATAATTTTTTAATTATTTTCTTGTCAATATAATGTACGTAATGTAATGTAATCTAATTCAACCTCGTAATGTAATGTATATGGGTCAATTGACCTGAAATTAGTTCTTTTTTTTATAATTCAAAAACTCTGTGTTACAACCAACGACTTTTAGACAACGACTTTTACGCTAGACATGCAGTACGGATCAGAAACACTGTCACACTGAGTCACGTTACATGGCCGCAACGGCACGGCGTTTGCGGCTTCAAAAGACAGCTGCTTTTTGAACCCGGAAATGCTGTGTTGTCAAAGAACTTTCACGTATTTGGTCAAGTGTGATACATAAAAGTGTCTGCTTCTCACGTTTGCGCACATGAGTTGCGGCGACGTACCGCAGCTCAGTGTGACAATGTTTTTGTTACGTAACGTATCTAGTGTATACGTAGAAGTCTTTGGTTACTTACGACACAAGCGTGATAAAGGTCTAATTTGAATTGTCTATTGAATTGCTTTTCCAACGGCTCCGCACGCACGGAGGATGAATATTTCAGTAGCATGCAAGCGAAAAGACATTGCAATAAGTTAGCAGGCAAACAAGCTGGCGTGCAGGCAAGCTGGCATGCAAACAAAAAGACTTAACAACAAGTAAGCAGTTAAGCCAGCAAACTTGTGGGTGTGATGTGTTAGCATCTGTGGGGGTCGGTATTAGTGTGTGTGAGCGTGTGTGTGTGTGTGTGAGTGATAGAAAGAGAGACAGAGAGCGTATGTGTCGTCTATAACACAGTGCTCAACTTTACGACTCCATAAATCGCGGAGTTTCTATACAAACTCTTCTCCCAATTTAAAAGCCAACCTCTAAAACGTAATATTTCCAAATTTATACCAACACGCAATGTTTCCGAGAATTCATATTAAACATCATGAGCTTTATCATAAGGTGAATAAGCAAGTAGATAGTTACTCAAAGTTAGAAGGGCTCAAACTTTATAATTACTGGAAGCCGAAGGCGAGGGAGCGAGCTATTCAAATCCCGGTTATTTTCACTAGTTTTCAGGTTTATTTTTCAGTTCGTTTGTGAAAGTCGTCTTTTTTTAGAAAACTTGGCCTGTCTCTAATTAAAGGCTGTGGTCAGCTTGAAAGCCATGCGTTCCAGTTTTTCAATAGTTCAACACAATTAAGTATGATTGGTTACTATACATTAGTACCTCACGGTACGTAAAATGTACCTTTTAATAGTAAAAGCTAAAAAAATCACAAAAAACGGCAACGGGCTTCTGATTCTTCTGCGGGCCTAACAAAACCCCTCAAGGTATTTTTTTCCTCCTTGTGGCTCAGTCTAACTGTGTCATTAGAAACGGACGCACATAGGGTTAAATTAAACTCGAGCGGTCATACGAGGCCACTAATATAGCAGATGTACCATCCAACTTCACTTCGATCTTATAGTATACGAACTTGAATTTATTGCAGTTCACACATATTTAGGTGGTGGTAGGAGCTCGGGCAAGATCTGTCCGGATCACTACCACCATCTTGCTCGCTAATCCTGCCGCTAAGCAGCAATACTTGCACTGTTGTGTTCCGGCGTGGAGAGCAAGACAGCCGGTGTAATTACTGGCACAAGAGGTATTATATCTTAGCCCTCTGGGTTGGCAATGCATCTGCAATCTTCTTGGTGTTGCGGGTGTCTATAGGCGGTGGTAATCACTTACCATCAGGTGACCCACTTGCTTGTTTGCCTTCCTATTTCATAAAAAAATAACGTGCTTCGTAACACCCCACGGTGTTACGAAACCCTCGGGGCACGAGTTTGACTCTCTTAGCCGTTTTTAAATTGTGCGGTCAACCGCTTCGCACCAACACCAACTGATACACAAAGTCGTGCGGCCCGCGGCACTAAACCACAGTAAACACACAGAGCAGTACCTTAACCTCGTAAGGCCCACATCAAATTTCATTCAATGAATTTTGAACCATATCGTTTGAGACAGTGAGTTCAAAGTCAGTTTGACATTTGTCCTATATTTAGGACTTGGGGCCTTACGAGGTTAACCTAAAATACCCACAACTATAAAACGATTCATAAGAGCTGGTGCCGAAAATGAATGAAACTAAAAAACGAACTGGAACAAATTACCTTGCTACTCCGCGAAACCAGTGCCGGGCTCGTGCAAAATAGCTGCGTCTGTGCGTACCCCATTGAGTACGCCATTCGTTCAAGTAGCAAACGGTCGTACGGGTCGATCTTGATGATGCCTCGTATAGAGGCGAAACGCGCGTCGATCGTGTAGTTTTAGTGTTTAGTGGTGGTGGTGTGTAGTTGAGTCTGTGTGATATATGTTGTTTCGTGTGGAAGCGGAGGAGGGTGGGTTTTTGCATGAACATATATGTGTCGCACAGAAGCAGCTATTTTGCACGAGCCCGGCACTGGTTTCGCGGAGTAGCAAGGTAATTTGTTCCAGTTTGTTGATATGGACCTCCGCAAAGTAACGCCTGAATCTATTAATTATCTATTAATTATGAATGAAACTGTCATTAATTTCATAGACATTTGGTGACAGCTCTTAGCTTACACACACAGTGAAACGCTTCCTTCTTCCCATCGCACACGTCAGACACAAGTGATTGTATTTCAATGCTCGCTTATGTTGCATTCCTAAAATCAAACAATAGACCGTTTAACCGATTAGTTACCGAACCCTTTCGCCATCAAACCCATTCAATTGCATTTTAAGCCGGTATCTCGGAACGGTAATGTATTCGATTAAGCGGTAACCTTTTAAAAACACTTCTCTACCAACCCCATACAAAAGGGTTAGCGTCATTTTTAGGTTTCCCTTAAGTAAGGGATAGTCAAACGAATGGGGTATCATTTGGAATAGGTAAGTCAATTCAAATGGGTTTTTAAAGGGTTCATTTAAAGGCATAAGCCGATGGATAGGTTATCCGGTCCCCGGTCTATGCCACACCAGTGCGTCGTTTTGGCCGTTGGCGTGTAGTTGGGTTATCTTATCTTATCTTATCTATGCGGGGTCCTTTCGGATACACTTCGACCCAGCGGGATCTTTTGTGTATTTACCCCTCCTTCGCACTTAGTCCATCGCTTTTTCCACTTCCTCCATAAAGTGTATGATGTGGTTTAGCGGTAGTGCCTTGAATTCTCCTGGTTTGGGGTATCCGTTGCCGAGGAGTTTCATTCTTGTTCTGGCAAGGGCCTCACAATCACATATAATGTTCCATTGTTTCAGCCTCCTCTCCACACATTCTACAATCATCGTTGTCATATAGTCCCATCTTAGCTAGCAGGTATTTAGTTCCGAAGTGACCTGTAAACACCCCGATTATGTACCGGAGTTGTCTTCTGCTGAGTTTCCAAAGTTTTTTAGTCCAGCCTGGGTCGATGTTTTCTATGAAACGTTTTGAATGCCTTAGACCTGCCAAGCTTTTCCATTCTTTTTGGTGTTGCTTTTTGGTGTGGTTGTTTATGGCCATTTTTATGGTTCCCTGAGAGAGTCCCACATATGGTTCAGGTCCAATGTAATTATTGGATGAGCTTTCCCTTGCAAGTTCGTCTGCTTTTTCATTTCCGGTGAAACCTTCGTGGCCTGATATCCATATCAGGGTCACTTTGGTAGCTTGGTAGACATAACAAAGTGTAGTTGGGTTACTGCTCTCACTATATATTTACTGTGAGGTAACTATTTGGTGCAGATGTTCCTAACAAAGTTGCCTAATTACCTAACTTTAACCAATCCGGCGATGTGGGTTTGACACGTACGCCATTTATATTATGTTTTGTGTAATCCGCGATAAAATCGTTTATTTTCGTTACTGATCGATGCGATACGGGGTTAATAGTGAAGTTAAATAATTCAACGAAACAATTTTGTTGTACTCAAATTTAAGTAGGAAATGGAGAAGGAAGTAAATTCCCCTCCCCGCCCCCTTACTTCCCTCAGGTATATCAAGTGTCAATTTGTTTATGTTATAAAGGCACTTAACTGATGGAACAAGTTAACTGCTACGCTTTAAAAAACTCATGGTTTTGCGCTTTATTCTTTTGACCCCTGTTGATTTCCCTTCATTAAAATCATAAAAAGTTGAAAGTGAAATCTAATAAAAGTGTGTTAAGAACTATGTCCCTAATTCGATTTAATTAAAATTTGCTAAAACCGGAAAATCAAAAAAATATTCTACAATTTTCCTTTTCCTTGAACAAAACGGACATGACGACTCTGGGCCATTTTTAAAAAATGCATAGACAAATATAATGTGAACGCAAATCACTTGAACCAATCTATAGTCGAAAGTTAATCATAATTATCATCAAGAGCCAGTAGATCAATATTGCCGCTCTTAACTGGCCGTTAAAAGCCAAAAGCCAAAAGCCAGGGGACAGTTGAGTAAGATTGATTACAACCTCATCAATAACGGGCCAGCCGCCGCGATTAGCGAGCTATACCATGCACTATATTCATAGTAGGGTAAAACCACTTGACCAAATCCCTTCTCAACTTGTCATATCCTTCTAACATTGTAAATAATTGATTGATTCATAAGCCACTGTACACTGGTACACTAGCTGGCTAGTCACTTATGCCATTATTGTAAAAAGGTTCTACGGTGGCCTACGAATTCATTGACTGTACATTACCTCCCAGTTTACAAGATCGATGTTGGCATATTTCACGAGTCAGATAAACAAAAAAGTCTAAATAACTCCGCAAACTAGAAGCAAAACAACTCGAAAACTAAACTTTCCTCATTACTCCGAACTGAAAGTTATTGCGGTTTTTTCTGACCGATGTTTTTAAATATGCTAGAATAAATCATTGGCCTTTGAGCAGACATACTTTCGTAATTAGGGTCTAGTGACGACTGATGTACGAGGGGCGTCTGAAGATCTAAGCTCGGGGTATTTTAAGAAACCTTTGGTGCCGCGTTGCTCTTCACTTTTAAGAGGAGTGTGAACCCACCGCTCTCCATACAAACGGCGATAACGTTTCCCATCCTCTAAACCTTAACCAATGGCAATGATTTTTTAGTATGTTGTCATTATGTCTTGGAACTAGGTTTGTCTGTTTTTATATTTTAAATATTCTTAATAGTTTCAAAAATATTGACGCTTTTCGAATCAGATGCATTGGAAACAATTTGCAACGGAAAACCGTTAAGTACTTAGCGATATATGGGTTTCTTCATATAGGTATTTTATCCTCTTAATAAACTTCGTGGCAGCTTCCGTCCGAGTGCATTAACCCCGTCTTAACACAAATATCTCAAAAAAGACGCGGAGCTTAAAAAGTTCAAGAGGGATCTTAAGCTTTAAGCTGCACTTAGAACGTACTTAAAGCCCGCTTTGAGACAAGATGGGACATCTCACGGCAACTTGGTCTTAACAGTTGAGGAAATTTTCAGGATATGTTTTTAAAGTTAAGTTAGCTACCTATTTCTGCTGCTTTTTTTACGATAGACTGTAATCCACATATATATTATGTTAGTTGGTGTTTTGCTGGGAATAGTTGTATTAAATTTCATTTTTTACACACCTAAAGCCAGTACAGATTATGACAATTTACTATTGACTATCATTCCATCTTTCAAATAAGGGAGGGACTCGCCTTCATTTCAGCCTAACTAAAGTCAGCCAAGTTAAATTAACCAGTAACAATTCACTAGTAACCATGTGCTTTATCCTTTTTTTCTTTGTCTTTAAATAATATAGAATAAAGTTGCTATCCGTTCTTTCCTGCCCTCATATCTTCGACCGCTTACTTCTTCTAAGCTACGCAATGGATTTTGATACGTTTTTAACTGTAATTTAGAGATTTTTTACGAAAGGTTTTTATGTAGGTACAGTCAAGGAATTAAATTTCCAACCCACCTAAGGTTCAATAGCATATAGCAAACTGTCACCATAAGAGCTATAGAGCAAGACGTTAGTTTGACATATCGACCTTAATGCATTGCGATTGTCTGACGACATTTCAACGAAATGGGTAGGGAATTAAATTCCTTGACGGTACATGACATCCCCGGAGCTAATAGCTGGTACTGCATAAAAGAGGGGTTCTATTTTAGCTCCGCTAAAGTCAGCCAAATTAATTAAGTCAGTAAATATAACAATAGTATTGACGATCATTCCATCTTACTACACAAAGGAGGGACCAGCCTCTATTTCAGCCCCGCTAAAGTCAGCCATCTTAAAATTAGCCAGCCCGAATGCGAACAATTTAGATAGGCCTGTACATAAACAGAAATGATCCATAAAAATAACGCACTTAACATGGTCACATTTCATTTATACCCGCACTTAGTCCCGCCGTAAAACTACACTGTATAACACAATTTATTGCCGTTTTGAGTTGAGCCAAGTTTATACCCATTTTATATCCCTCCCCGCTGTTTCAGGTCGCAGCGAGACATACCCTAATAATTTATGTTACAAGGTCAATAAAACCAGTTAACTCTGATCTCTGTTTTTCTTCACAAGAACCCCTTGGCTCTTGGAGACAGTACGCTCTGAACGGGGCGCGGGAGTTCAATTAACAAAAGTCACTTGACGTTCTTTGATTTTTGTTGTCTCATACATTTTTATGTCCATTGTTTGTTTTATCTCGTGCTTGTAAGGCGTTTCGTTATCTTCTTTGGTAGTTGGTATAGTTAGTCTGTTTTACGACTCTCGGAATGAGCCAACTAGTCTCAGATAAGAATTAGGGTCACACTTCCATAAACACTTTTTAAGGCCAGTAGGCCTTTGTGTAACTTCCCTGTCTTAAGCCGCGTCTGTACTAGCTGTATCATTTTTTTATGAAATAGGAAGGCAAACAAGCAAGTGGGTCACCTGATGGTAAGTGTACACCACCGCCTATAGACACCCGCAACATCGAAGAGATTGCAGACGCGTTGCCAACCCAGAGGGCTAAGATGGAATACCTCTTATGCCAGTAATTACACCGGCTGTCTTTCTCTCTACGCCGGAACACAACAGTGCAAGCACTGCTGCTTGGCGGCAGGATTAGCAAGCAAGATGGTGGTAGCGATCCGGACGGACCATGCACAAGGTC
Source organism: Ditula angustiorana (assembly GCA_963691745.1). NCBI lineage: Eukaryota > Metazoa > Arthropoda > Insecta > Lepidoptera > Tortricidae > Ditula > Ditula angustiorana. Next base: position 8,285,410 of record OY829495.1, read on the forward strand.
CTACCACTCGCATCATTCCTCGTATCGTGGAATTGACGCGTAACATGAATACCTAGGCCCTCAGTCAGCTAGCCGCCTTGGTGCTTACCACACAATAAATATGTACAGTCAAGGAATTAAATTTCCAACCCACCTAAGGTTCAATAGCATATCGCAAACTGTCACCATAAGAGCTATAGAGCAAGACGTTAGTTTGACATATCGACCTTAATGCATTGCGAATGTCACACGACATTTCAACGAAATGGGTAGGGAATTAAATTCCTTGACTGTACCTATACATAATGTATAATACGCAAGGAATTATACGCAAAAAATCTACAGTACACCATACTTCAGCTGCTTGTACATAAACTAGGGACTTGGCAAAGTAATTACTCCCTAGTAACGAAACAGTTTAAATACATAATTATAAAATTGGCTGTCCCCAATTCAGCAATTTTTTATTTATTATTTGGCGCAGTATAATTAACGTGATCGTATGATCCGTCCCGGTTTAGGCGGGACAGTCCCGGTTTCAGGCAGTCTGTCCCGGTGTCCCCAGCGAAGCCAACATTGTCCCGGTTTTGCAAGCAGACCCAACGATAGTTTAAATTTTATTTTTCCGCTCGAAATGCGTGGTCCGAAACGCCACTACTGGGGGCTTAGTTAGTAAGTCATGCCATGCCAACTTAAATATTTTGTGTTTAGAGCGTTGCTTATTTTGTTATTCCATCTTTTATACTAAAATACTTGTAAAACACTAACTTTTTTTATTATATATTTCCGCAGATGTGTCCCGGTCTGGCAAAATAAATAAATGGTCACGTTAAGTATAATCTACGTTTTTCCTATTAATCTGCAGGTTTTACTACCTTGGCGCACAGGTAACCATTTTGACAGTTTTAAGTGTATACACTTCACACGTACCTATCTATATCTATGCTTTAGTTCTTCATCCAATAATTGTACACTATTTTGCCTTTTGTTTTCATTTTGATTTTTTATTCAGTAAGAGTTAACGTTTAAGGTACAGTCAAGGAATTTAATTTCCAACCGACCTAAGGTTCAATATCGTATAGCAAACTGTCACCATAAGAGCTAACTAGAGCAAGACGTTAGTTTGACATATCGACCTTAATGCATTGCGAATGTCAGAAGACATTTCGGCGAAATGGGTAGGGAATTAAATTCTTTGACTGTACCTACGAGTACATTTACCTTTGAATGGAGGTCACGTTTTGCGTTGCCAAGAAAATAAACTCCCTTGTTTATATTTATTTGGCGATACTGAAAACTAAGGAAAGACAGCCGGATCTGAACTGGTAGAATGGACGATCACGAACTAACAGATTACGACAATTAGAATACTTTATTTGTTCCTGAAACTCAGGTGAGTCACAAAAGGCAGATCACAGAGAATCTTATTCTATTACAGACTCTCTGTGATCTGCCTTCCTGTCGTACAAGCATTTATATTTGGAATTCTTTATAGACTTTATTCTAATAAATAGGAACATGTAAAATTAAAAAAGAAATCTCTCTATATTTAAATAGAGAGATTTTTTCATAAAGTTTATTTTACGCTCTAAGTACTATTGTTATTTTTAGGATTCCGTACCTCAAAAGAAAAAACGGAACCCTTATAGGATCACTTTGTTGTCCGTCTGTCTGTCTGTCTGTCAAGACCAATTTTCTCAAGAACACGTGGAGGTATTGAGTTGAAATTATTATCAAATACTCAAGTCTGCAGTCCCTTAGAGCCGTGAAAAATCAAACTTCTAAGTCAAAGCAATCAAAAGATACAGCCGTGTATGCCGCATGTTTCATAGATTCGCAAGACACTCAAAACCCTATTGAGTACGTCCCGTTGACCTAGATCTATGAAATTCCGCAAGAAGCAAGGTCACACAGCACAAATAAAACCGAAAACCGTACATTTGTAGTTAATAAACACAAAAAAAAAATTGATCTTACAAAGTAAAAATGCGATGCGATTTTGTTGATGACGGAACCCTCGCTGCGCGGGTCCGACTCGCACCTGACCGGTTTTTTATAAGTATAGGAGTTAAAATCATTATTCTCTTATTGTACATATACCTTCGGGTCACTGTACCCTTAAATCTATTCTGTGGTTTCATTCCCCAAAATCACTGAACCGTGAGGCTCCCATGTCAATCCGTAGGGACTTTAAAAAGGGAACTTGATACATACGGTAATACGAAAGCTATAAATATATATCAATTTGATATCCGTCAAGTTGCTTAGGACTAAAGTGGAATTCCCTGGCGTTAAGGGGATTGCTGCTGTGAATAAAGTGAATATTGTGAATATTCCTTTGGTAAAATGATACTTCGCGGCATGTTTTTTAACCTCGACTTTATAGTAGATTTCAAGTCACTCAATCAATTTTTACTGGACTCAATCCATTAGGACTGGTCAGAGGAATGTGGGCAGACAAGCAATGAGATGGTCAGACGATCTGGTTGTGGTTGCTGGTATGGGATGGACAAGGGAAGCTCAACATCGGAAGGAATGGCGTGAAATGGAAGAGGCCTACACTCAGCATTGGGTGGCTACAGGCTGAAGAAGAGATAGAATCCATCTTTAACGTAGAAATATTATTGCATAAAAGGAGAATAATTGAAAACGAAATTATGATAGCGAGCTTTTTACTTTAAATACCAATAAAACGTGCCGGAAAGAGACGACTACATACTCTAAGCCTGTCTTTTAATGGACACCCTGTATATGCATTAATTGTCAAAATGATCTCCGTTGGTGTACATTAAGGTAGTATAATTTACGTCACCATTAATAATTTAAAGGTTTTTTCTACATAATTTTGACGCACACCAAACGTAACCATTTTGACAGTTTCGGGGTACGCTTGACATGTACGACACTATATTTGTGCTATATCCATACTTTAGTTATTTACCCACGATTCTTAGGGAAGGATGACTGCTTCGATGTCTTGATGATATTGTCAGAGTCAATGTCAGACAGGAGACTTTTGTCCGTTAGGGCAAAATTACAATTCGCGGCACGAATGTAAGACCAATTTGTCTCTTGAAGATCAGATCAACGTTTAAAAAGATATCTTCGGAGAAGCATGTACATACGTCGCATACATTTATACATTGCACAGTCTTAATACATATCGACAGAGAAAATCTCAAATGTCGTAAAGGATATGTACCACAATGTCCCTTACGGCGTTAAAAAAGAAATTAAAAACCTGTTTATTTGAGAAAAAAACATAAAATTATTTAGAATGGGGCTAACATGTCCGCCCAAGTTATTCTGAAGCGACGCTCGAGGTTGGCAATATTACTTCCCATCAGGTAACCTGCCTGCAAGTTTTCCTCAATTTTCCATAAAAAAAATTACATATTTCCTTGTACTTCATATGCATCTTCCCGCAAAAACCCAAGTAATATATAAGCATATAAATATATCATATTCTGACCGCATTTCCCGTAAATTCGGCCACATAGGATGGGGCATAAAACTAAGTCTTATAAAGCATAAAAATAAGATGGGGCTTCGTACGGGTTAGCGGCCGTCCTGATTTTATGGGTGCACTTACATCTTGTGTTATGAATTCACGCTTTATTATGCCCAGGCGTGTTATTTTTGATATTTGATCCACGTTCTTTTCTATGTAGTTCTTGCTATTGTTTTTATTTAGTTGTTAACTTGTTTGGGGAGCGCGTTCGTAGTATTTTTCGCAAAAGCCTTCTTCCTTGCGGGTCGGATGAATGAAAATCTGACTCCAATTTTAACAGGCGTGTCATCCAAAATACACATCAGAACTTATGTAATAAAACAAATAAGTTAATTTTAATTTCGGTGAGTGCAGTCGTCAAATGTAATGGAGGGATGTAAGTCCGCCCCGCGCGTCTCAGGCGCCATGCTCCGCCGGAACAGCATGTGTTATAAAGAGAAAGTGACTTCATCTGTTTCATCCATGGTGGAGGACAAAGCATCGCGAAAAACAAGCTGTATCGAATAAGTACATGAACAAATCGGAACCCTGACCACGATAGAACCATGTCTAATTCACATACAAAGTGAAATAGTAAAAGATTTATTGCTATTTGATTTATAACGTCATTTTGACAAAGGTCCATGGTACGAAGAAATTCAACGGCTTTCCGAAATTACTGTCACAAGAGGTACTCCATCTTAACCATCTTGCATCTTCCATTTTGCTCGCTAATCCTGCCGCTAAGCAGCAGTGCTTGCACAGTTGTGTTCCGGTGTGGAGAGCAAGACAGCTGATGCAATTACTGGCACAAGAGGTATTCCATCTTAGCCCTCTAGGTTGGCCACGCATCTGCAATCTCTTTGATGTTGCGAGTGTCTATAGGCGGTGGTGATCACTACCATCAGGTGATCCACTTGCTTGTTTGTCTTCCTATTTAATATTTAAATAAATTCATTGAATTGATTCATACCAGTAAACAAAAATACAAAATACACACAAAGAAATTTTACGGCGGATTCCAAAGGCGTTCTTATCGCTAAGCAGCGATCTCTTCCAGACAAACAATGAAAGAAGATATAGTGAAAAGTAGCTAAAGTACAATGAGCAGTGTTAAAAAAAAGACAACACAACAACAACACTAATACAAATTGTTTTTTTTACAGATATTTCCTTCAAAATGGCGGGCAGAGCGCTGTTGTTTATCGCGTCGCTAACAGCATTAAATATTGGTGAGTATTGAATACCTGTAAATATTTACCTTTAATTTAAAAACTGGACAAGCGTATATCAGGGGGCTCACTGTAGGGTTCCGTAGACATCCAAGTAGCATAAAAACGTTATAAAACCTGTAATAAGTGTATACACTGAAAAAAGGGACAATTATTATCATTACTTTTTTTTACTTAGCTCTTGCTTGTTGTCTGTCCCTACTATGACACTCCTTTAACACACTCAAAGGATAACTGGAAGAGATCCCTTAGGAGGAGTGTGAACTCAGCCCGAAACAGCGCTCCCCATACAAACGGCGATAACGTTTTCCACCCTCTAAACCTTAACCTATGGCAATGTTTTTTTAGTATGTTGTCATTATGGCTTAGAACTATGTTTATATGTTTTAATTTTTTAATTCTTCTTCATAGATTAGACAATATTTGCATTTTAGGAGTTTCATACTAAACAAAAAAACGACAATATTTTTGAATCTATTAAGAATATTTAAACAATTTAAACATACAAATCTAGTTCTAGGGCATAATGACAACATACCAAAAAACCATAGGTTAAGGTTTAGGGGATGGAAAACGTTATCGCCGTTTGTATGGAGAGACTTGGTTCACACTCCTCTTAAAGGGATAAGTTCGTCTTTGCATAGTCGACCAAGTAATTGCTTGACCACTTTTGAACCTTAACTCTTTGTAATACGGTCGAAAAGTGGTCAAGCAATTTCTTGGTCGACTATACATCACTTTATTTTTTTTTATTTTTTTTTTCTCTTTCTCTTTTTGTTGTAACAGTGTTAATTTGTAATGATAATATTTATATTTTTTGTTTATATTTAATATCTCGCATAATCTTTTTTTTTGTATGATTTATATTTACTCAGTGCCTTAGTCTTCACTGTCATACTGTGTAAGTTATTTGTATAATAAAAATAAATCTCTTTTTGTAATTAATATTTTTTATACAATAAAGAATTTACATACTTACATACATACAACCGAACTAGTTTGGTTACTCGTGATTTTGGTCAATGGTAATCAAAGTTCGTTTAAATTCCGTCCGTCCGGATCGCTACCACCATCTTGCTCGCTAATCCTGCCGCTAAGCAGCAGTGCTTGTACTGTTGTGTTCCGGCGTGGAGAGCAAGACAGCCGGTGTAATTACTGGCACAAGAGGTATTCCATCTTAGCCCTCTGGGTTGGCAACGCATCAGCACTCTCTTTGTTGTTGCAGGTGTCTATAGGCGGCGGTGATCACTTACCATCAGGTGACCCACGTGCTTGTTTGCCTTCCTATGTTGTATAAAAAAAAAATTAGCAAAACTTTTTGCTACTGATAAACATTTGGTGATTTATTAACAAATCAATAGTTAGGTGAGGTGTAACAAATAGTTCGGTAGTCACTTTTTGTGTAATAGGTAAACAAAAATTTGGTTACGTGTAACAAAACTGTTTTTTCAGTGTAGAGAGAGGTGACCGCTATTATACAGCTACTAAACAGCTATCAGCCTGTCCTGATATCTTCGGCCACTTACTCCTTCTAAACCAGATAACGGATTTTGATTCAGTTTTGAAGCTAATTTTGATTTTTGTAATCGAAACTTTTTTTTATCAAACGCAAGGCACGGATGCTGATGTTGCAGGTTCGAGTCCTGCCATTACCCTAATTTTTCTTTGTGTTGTCATCCAGTATATAGCTTTTTAAAGCTAATTTAGATATTTTTTAAATTAACTTTTTAAATACATTCTAATTAAAGTTTTTGTTAGTAAATTGTACACTGTTCTGACGGGTCACTCGGGGGCGTAGCGACGTAAAATGGCGCCCAGTGGCCCGTTTCACTAAGCTACAAGTTACAATTTTACAAGTCGAAACCGGCAACATTGGTCAATAATGACCAATGGCAATGGGCAAATTGACCAATGTTGCCGGTTAAGACTTGTAACATTGTAACTTGTAGCTTCGTGAAACGGACCACAGGGCTCGCATCCAAACTGCGCCCCTTTCCCCTTGTAAATTATTTTAAAAACAGATACCTACACATTTTTTACAAATTTTGTAATGTTATGTATGTAAAACAAACAAAATACCACAAATATACCCCGTCTGGAATAAATGTATCTACAATAAGGATTAAATGATCCTCAAAACACTTTATTTGGCCATGTATATTGGAATTGTATATTTTCTAATAGGTAGTTAGTAAATTAAGTTTTTGACAACCTGTATGGCACAGTGGCACATGTGTCTACCTACTGTGCAAGAGGTCCCGGGTTCAAATCCTGGTATGGGCAAATATTAATGTGACGAATACGAATGTTTGTACCTGAGTCATGGATGTTATTTGTAGTTAAGTATGTATTTATCCATATATGTATGTTTATCCGTTGTCTAGTACCCATAGTACAAGCTTTGCTTAGTTTGGGACTAGGGCAATTGGTGTAAATTGTCCCGAGATTTTTTTTTTTTGCGCCCTCCCCCCTTATTTGGCGCCCAGGGCACATGCCCTGCCTGCCCCACCCTAGTTACGCCCCTGGGGTCACTAGTACTTTACATAGTATAAAACAAAATCGCTATTCATTCCTGTCTGTCTTGATATCTTCCGTCGCTTACTCCTTCTAAACCACGCAATGGAATTTACTTTTTTTTTTTATACAAAATAGGACGGCAAACAAGCAAGTGGGTCACCTGATGGTAAGTGATTACCACCGCCTATAGACACCTGCAACAACAAAGAGAGTGCAGATGCGTTGCCAACCCAGAGGGCTAAGATGGAATGCCTCTTGTGCCAGTAATTACACCGGCTGTCTTGCTCTCCACGGCGGAACACAACAGTGCAAGCACTGGTGCTTAGCGGCAGGGTTAGCGAGCAAGATGGTGGTAGCGATCCGGACGGACCTTGCACAAGGTCCTACCACCCGCAAACTACTACGTTCTTCACTGGCATTTAGAGATTTTTTTACGGAGAGTTTTTATGATGGTACATGAGATACCTGTTGCTTTAATTGTACCTACCCATGCGAAGCCGGGGCGGGTAGCTAGTCTACATCTACATTAACATAATAAAGAGATAAACTTTGTTTGTTTATGTGTATGTACAGTAGGGGAAATATATTCACGTACCACCCTAGAACCCTATCGCAATGATGCGACGCGTTAAACGCCAGGCCATGTCATACAAATGTCATGCGTATGTCTCTTCGACTAGGTTCTACGGTGGTACGTGTTTCAATTTCCTTGACTGTATGTAGGGGGTAATTCTAAAACTATTAAGCCGATTTTGAAAATTCTTTCGCTATAGAAAACTACAATATCCCTGGCGGACATAGGTTACTAATTCCACGCAAACGAAGTCGCGGGCGTCCGCTAGTCTACACTAATATAATAAAGAGGTAAACTTTGTTTGTTTGTTTTTTTGTTAGTTTGTATGTAGGGGGTAATCTCGGGAACTACTGAACCGATTTCAAAAATTCTTTCACAGATAGAAAGCTACACTATTCCTGACGGACATAAGCTACTAATTTTACGTGAACGAAGTCGCGCGCGTCCGCTAGTATTTAATAAATAAATATATCATCTGAAATTAAACTCTGTCCAAATCTAAGAGGTAACATTAGTCGTGGGAAAATGGACAAAGTCAAATAAAAGCCAATAGAAAGTATCCAACATAAATATTCATAGCCCTTTTAATCAAAAAAGGGTCCATGCAACATGTCGCCATAAAACTTTTTCGCGAAATTTTGATTAATTACATAACGCTATCCGTTGCTGTAGGGTTGTCAACATTTGTAGATTTTTTGCTTTGGACGCTGCAAAGTAGTTATTTAATTTGAAATTTGTTTTTTAATAAAAAAATAAAATTAAAATTAAAATATGTTTATTTTCAGACAACTTTGTGATCCATATTATGTTAGTAAAGAAAACAAAACAAAATATAAACTAATATACTGCGTGAACTAACTCGTTGAGCAATACATTACGATAAGCGAAATTACTTCTCAAAGATGCTATAATGATCATAATTTATGAAAAAAAAATAGAAGGGCTTAATAAATCAATTGTTTCAAAATAAATAGACTTCCAACTTACTTGTGACTCTACACTGTTGCTACAATGCTGCTCATAATAAAATTCAGTGAATATACTCGTTAAATACTAGAGTTATTGAGATATGCCATAATAAACATTTTGTATCAAGAAATATCTGACAAATAAGATCATTTACAATACAATAACTTTATATTGATCACCATACAAAAAAGACGTAAAACGATCCAATTTAAAGATAATACATACAGCACACAATAGGCAGTCTTATCGCTTTGAGCGATCTCTCTAACAACCGCTAGCTAGCAAATGTAAATAATAAAAATTTAGCCTATGTCACCCAGACTACAATTACGAACCGATAATAAATAATAAATAAATAAATAAATATCTTGGGACAATTTACACCAATTGCCCTAGTCCCAAGCTAAGTAAACCTATTGACACCTTATTCATCAAAATCGGCTCAGTCGTTTAGGCACTACAGTGGAACATACGTAAATACAAACATACATACATAGGCTGCTAAAAACATAACCCTTCCTTTTGGCTTTGCCGTAGTCGGGTAAAAAGAATAAGAACAAAGTGATGCTAAAAACGGAAAAAACACACACTATCATTATGTGATTAAAATAAAATTATAAAAACTAAACTAAATAAAAAAAATGATTACTAACAAAATTGAAATTAACATACATAAATATGCATGTAAGGAACACACAGCAATATGTACCTCACATTAAATTTAATACGTCAGCCATACAAGAATAAAACAAGAATGAAAAGTATAGATATTAATATTAAAGCTTATATAAGTTTTTTCCATTCGGAGTTGAGACCCTTGATCCGTGGGGTCCTAGTGCACTAGGCCTCTTCAAAGAGATCTCGAAGAGGCTGGTCGACGTCACAGGCGACCGAAGAGCTGGCAGCTACCTCACACAGCGTATAAGCTTAGCTATACAGTATAAATAGCCAAAAAAATATCCGCCGCCAACCCTACCGTGACAGCGTTTCAATTTCCCCGGTCAAAGTTTAAATTACAACGAAAATTAATTCGGGATTAAGTTTGCATTTTCAATTTAAATTTTAGGGTTTCGGTATCGTAAGTTCGGTATTGTAAGTAACTGGCGATTGAATGTAAACACTGGGCAATGATTGAGGCCAATTATTAGGCCTTCCCCAGTTTGTTGGCCAGGGGTAAACAAGGCCAAGTGCCACGTTTAACTGGATGCGAACGGTGTTTCTTTTGGAGATAGGACATGAGATGCCAATTGGTGTATTAGTTAAGTGATGATATGAATGATAAAAAGTGGTCGTCGGATTGGTCGGCCTTAGGGCTTCCGCTAAGTCGCGCGAGTTCACGAAGCGGGTGCACGCCTATCGAACAATAGTATGAGCACCACGCAAGTTAGCGGACGCTGTCATATTATTTTTCGATACACCCGCTCCATGCACCCGCTCTGTGCACCTGCGCGAGTCAGAGGAGGCTCTTAGTCTGTGGTTGTATCAAAAATAAGTGTAAAGTCGGGTTCAATAGAACCGGCCAGTATTGTAAACAAATATGGCTACCATTTGACACATAACCTACAATTTAAACGAAAGTGTTTATGGCAAAAACAAATAATTAACTGGCATTTGACTTAAAACGATTTTACGCCCATTTCTATTGATCCCGACTTCCCGTTGTATTTACTATTTTTGTTTACTTGTGTGAGTCAATGAAGAGTATTTGTAGCTGTTGTTATAAAAATTGTGAAGCAAAAACCCGAATCAAAAATCTTCCCTAAAAGCACAAACAAGTGGTTACCTAATCAATACCGGCTAAACCTCTATTTATTTTCATAAAAAGTTGAGAAAAAGAAAAGTTTCGCAAAGAGAAAGTTTATTTTACCGTCAGAAGAATCCTTAGCCTTACATAAACCAAAGTTACATAGCGAGGAATGGCTAAAAACAGGAATATGGCAGGGTATAGCAGAGGCAGTGTGGCGAAACTGGCAAACGCAAGGCACGGAATGCTGATGTTGCAGGTTCAAGTCCTGCCATTGCCCTAATTTTTCTTTGTGTTGTCATTACAATTTTAATTTAATAATTTAAATGTTAAAACATTTAAAAATAAAACCGAAAGAAATTTCGGTTACAAAAATTTGATAACAAAAACGGCGCCATCTCTCGTCAGCTGTCGGTAGCTGTAAAGGTACCCAGTTGAATATGATAACTTGTTAAAATGTTTCATATAGATGACACCGAGGGTAGTTGTACCCTTAAAATCAATAATGTAATGACCGTAAGACGAAGCACATTGAAAAATTTGCAGGGTATGGCAGAGGCAGTGTGGCGAAACTGGCAAACGCAAGGCACGGAATGCTGATGTTGCAGGTTCAAGTCCTGCCATTGCCCTAATTTTTCTTTGTGTTGTCATTACAATTTTAATTTAAAAACAGGAAGATTAAAAAAATAAATAATGGACCAAAAGGAAGATTTTTAGGGTTCCGTTCACAAATGGTAAAACGGGACCCTATAACTAAGACTCCGCTGTCAGTACGTCCGTCTCTCCGTCTGTCACCAGGCTGTATCTCATGAACCGTGATAGTTACACAGTTGAAATTTTTACGGATGATGTATTTACGTTGCCGCTTTTACAACAAATACTAAAAAATAGAATTAAATAATTATAGATTCAGGCGTTACTTTAAGTCCATTGACCATGACCTTGGTAAAAGTCTCACCATTTTCGGGAAAATTAGATTTTTCTAATGTATACAAATTTTGAATATAAATAAAAGAAACCTCTGTTTGGTATCTACGCTGTGATAATATAACAAATGGGAAAACTTCCGGGCGATAAAGGTAATCTTAAGAATTACTTAACTGATTGGAGAGGTCTTTTTCCGATACTTAGTTCTAATTAAATGGAAGTTGAGTGAAAACTTCAGGGTCTTGATAAAACTCGATCGGAAGTATTACGCAGACACACTTTTATCAGTGCCTCTACCTGAGAGTTTCACATAATTATATAATAACCATTGCAAGATTCACATAAAGTTTATATACATCCTCTTTACCTATGTATTAATCTACACTAATATAATAAAGAGATAAAGTTTGTTCGTTTGTATGTAGGGAGTAATCTCTGGAACTACTAAACAGATTTCAAAAATTCTTTCACAGATAGAAAGCTATACCATTCCTGACAGACATAGGCTACTAATTTTACGTGAACGAAGTTGCGCGCGTCCGCTAGTACTATTATAATTATAATAAAGAGGTAAACTTTGTTTGTTCGTTTGTATGTAGGGAGTAATATCTGGAACTATTGAACCGATTTCAAAAACTCTTTCGCCGATAGAAAGCTATACTATCCCCGTCGGACATAGGCTACTAATTACACGTGAACGAAGTCGCGGGCGTCCGCTAGTACTATTTTTAAGTAAATTCGCTATTCATTCTTGTCTGTTCTAAGTCCTTTTAGTGAATGTGGCCGCCTTCTCTTTCTAAACCTCTTTCTTTTCAGTGTCATTTAAACATTTAAGCACAAGGAAAGGTTATGGTATGGCAGGTCGAACCTGCAACCTTAGCAATTGCGTGCCCATGCTGAGATTGCAGGTTTAAATCCTGCCATGATCCTTATTTTTCTTTGTTTTGTCTGTGATTACATTACATTTAAATTTAATTTTATGAATGTTTAAAAAAAATCGAAAGACATTTCCAAAAAAGTCTCCATAGTATTTTTTTCTATACAGCCTGAAATAAATGTTTTTTTTTACACAAAGCATTAAAATTCAATGGAGTGCTCTTTGTACGTCTTTTTGGGGGACCCATAGTAAACCATGTCTGTCCGGGCGACTGTCCGATCGTCCGTCTGTTTGTTTATTAGAGAATTTTTATCCTAGATTAACTGTAATCTCTTGGACTACCAAGAGAGCTAAAATTGTTGTTAAATCATTATATAAACAAAAAAGTTAGGTCTAAAAAAAGAAACAAAAGAATTTACCTCCATAAATGTATGTATGAGTTTTCTAAAGAATCATCAGAATAAAAATACACACCAGCTCTAACAAACAAAATTCGATTCCGTCAGAATTCCAATAAACAGTTTGAATAAAAATTGGAACAGCTGCATACAAAAAAAAATATTTTCAACGAAAAACATCAAAGCAAAAGCCGTATACAATACAGGATGAATTATTTTCGCATCCGTATTTCGCGTGGTTCCGACAAAAAATAATACGAAAGCTCCTTTTCAAAACCTCGTATCTTACTGAGCTCATTCATTCATCATTACAACCTTGCGATTTCGGTGATAAAGTTGAAATTTCAGCGGCTTACGAGTTCATTATAAGAGGTTTCAAAGGTGAACCGTAGAATTGTGAATGGAAAAAGATAGAACTGAATGTAGTGGTGGACTCATTAAAATTTGTACACGCCAATGACTCGACGAGCGCAATATTGTGAATTTACACAGCCTGTATAATAATGTTGAGTTATTTCAGCAAAGGATCTGTATTTCAGTATTTTCAGAGGAGTTTACACTCCGGTGGTTCGAGGAGTGCTGAAAAATGATTGGTTAAAGAAGGCTTCGTTAAAAAATACAAACGCGTTGATGACATCTTTACACAGTATCTAACTAAGTCTCTATCGGCTCTGTCTGTCCTGATGTCTTCGGCAACTTATTCCATCTAAACCAAGCTAGCTACTGTCATTTAAATATTTTACGGAAGGGTTTTATCTTCATTACTTCTTCATAGTACACATGCGAAGCTGGGCACTTTACCGCAGGCGACAGACTTGGGAGATATTTGTACAATAGTAGTTTATACAATTGCTATATAGCACTCGTGTGATCCTATTATGAAACTCGCTGACGCTCGTTTCATAAAACCACACTCGTGTTTTAAGGTCTAATTATGTACAGTTGCATACTAGTATTTTATGCAACTGCTATATAATGAGAGGCCTTAAAACACGAGTGTGGTTTTATGAAACGAGCGTCAGCGAGTTTCATAATAGGATCACACGAGTGTTTTAAGGCCTAATTATGTACAGTTGCATACATTACTTTATCTACACACATATCATAACTGCAAAAAAACGTAACAGCAAAAAACCAACAAAGGTATGACAACTAATGGCGGCCATGTATATTAAAAAGGTACTCTGTGATTCGATCTATCCGTCAAGACAAACGTTTTTTTTTTTTATCATAGACAAACGAATGAAGTCCCTATTGTCATGTCACTCGAGATCAAATGTCGTGCGTTTAAATTAAAAAAACATATTGAGTTGACGTTTCGTATCAATAACTGTTTTAATATCTGTGGATACCAGAATAGAGACCCACTTGAATTTTGACAGCTGTTCCAAATTTAAATTCATAACGTCAGAGATATCGGTAATGTGATGACCAATAAAGAACAGATTTACCTACTACCACAGACAAGAAAATTCTTATAATAACATTGGTTGTAATAATGCTGGTCACTTCGTTATTGAGCACTTATGATAAACTGTAGACCTTGTGCAAGGTCCGTCCGGATCGCTACCACCATCTTACTCGCTAATCCTGCCGCTAAGCAGCAGTGCTTGCACTGTTGTGTTCCGGCGTGGAGAGCAAGACAGCCGGTGTAATTACTGGCACAAGAGGTATTCCATCTTAGCCCTCTGGGTTGGCAACGCATCTGCACTCTCTTTGTTGTTGCAGGTGTCTATAGGCGGTGGTGATCACTTACCATCAGGTGACCCACTTGCTTGTTTGCCTTCCTATGTTGACTAAAAAAAAGTTTTTGTATTATTTATTAGGTTAAGTTATTCATAAATAAAATAACGTATTAGTATAATTTTAGTATAAGTATTTGGTGTCAACAATGCTGGGTACAATTTTAATTGTGTTGTGGACGTTGAAATGTTCTGCTGTGGTATGTTCTGATTTTGCTATGCTGTGTTTACAATATGTAATTGTACCTAATAAATAAAATAAAAATAAATAAAATATTTCTCTTGTACTCATAACTAATAACTATCTCTGAAATAAACTTTATGAGAGTAAGCAAATAGCACATATCGCCCTTCTCTGTTACGGACCCACACATGATTAAATGTATATTATATGTTCATGAAAGCCCATAATACAATGATCCTATAATTATTTCAAGAAGCCCTTAATTTACAATAGAAACCTTCAATTATGATATCCTGCACGGAACCCTTATCAAATGACTCGGGGGCCTTAAAGACCCTTCTAATGCCCTACTGTTAAATCAATTTATTAATATTGCAATGTATGGAACTATGGTTAATAATGTGAACTATTTCACGGGTGGTAGGACCTCGTGCAAGGTCCGTCCGGTTCGCTACCACCATCTTACTCGCTAATCCTGCCGCTAAGCAGCAGTGCTTGCACTGTTGTGTTCCGGCGTGGAGAGCGAGACTGCCGGTGTTATTACTGGCACAAGAGGTGTTCCATCTTAGCCCTTTGGTTGGCAACGCATCTGCACTCTCTTTGTTGTTGCAGGTGGCGGTGGTGATCACTTACCATCAGGTGACCCACTTGCTTGTTTGCCTTATTATTTCATAAAAAAAATATGTATAAGGTGATCAATTACGTTGAGAAATCTATACATTGGTACATGAGAATCCAGTTACTGACTGACTAGATAGAAACAAGTTTGAAGATGAGTTCATTGGTGGGTTTTTTTTATAAAATAGGAAGGCAAACAAACAAGTGGGTCACGTGATGGCAAGTGATCACCACCGCCTATAGACACTCGCAATACCAAGAAGATTGCGGATGCGTTGCCAACCCAGAGGGCTAAGATGTAATACTTCTTGTGCCAGTAATTGCACCGGCTGTCTTGCTCTCCACGCCGGAACACAACAGTGCACTGGTACTTAGCGGCTGGATTTGAGAGCAAGAAGGTGGTAGCGATCCATACGGACTTTGCACCAGGTCCACGTGCAAATGTGAGTATAAACGTGCAGTATGAGAAAAGAAAAGAGACAAATTACACCAGTTGCCCTAGTCTCAACTTAAGCAAGTAAAGCCAAGATTTTAGTAAAAGAGGATTTTTGGAAAATTCAACATTGGGGGGTTAAAATAGGGCGGATTTATTATGTACTATAAAGGAGACCAATTAAAATACAATCGAAATAGTAAATGACGTTTATTCTCCCGATCACGTGACTAGCTCAGAACTCAATAAACGAAAGCGTTTGCTATGAGGCTCGGCCGCTGGACAAATGGACGAGTCTTCTTCACCGAGCAGCTCCCACCACCACAGAATAAATAATAGTACTAACGTACAGAAACTTCTATTTTTCGACCACCATTAAACGAATTCCAACTATATGATCAAGTACAAAAAGTTCGTATTACTTCATAAATATTCGCCAGGCGGCATGCGTCAAAAGGAAGGCGCCGCCCGCGCCTGCCTTCCACCCGCAATGCCCTGGCGCACCGCTAAGGTTGGGCTGCTTACTGTAATACTATCACAACGCGCGACACAGAGTGAGTGGGCGCGCGCGCGGCAAGCCGGCAACCTACTGCGATTAACCTATGCCATAGGTAATGCGGCGAGCGCACCTACAGTACGGAGTCGAACCCTCCTGCCACCACGCTGCTGGGCGCTGCCTGTGTGCGTGCAGTACCTAACACAAATCCTACGCGAACGAAAAATGCAGGAAAAGCTACTTTTATTCAAGTCACAAACAAATAAATACATCTTACTAAATATAATGCTATTTTTCACGTTGTGTTCGCTAACCTCATTTTCGTCAGTAATCTACTTCACCGGAATATAATAAATGTACTATGATCAAGTTGGTTCGTGAAAAATCGCATTCAATAGAACAAGCTTTATATTCGATTAGCGACTATAACATATAGGGTGTTACCAAAATATATACGGGCAATACGTCAACGTCACCCCGCTAAGGCGACGCGAGAAATATGCCGAAGTATTGATATGAAAAATGGGGTACATTTATCATAGGGAATGTATTATATAAATTGGAGCACGCTGTATAATAGTGATATCGCATAGGAAATGGTATTGTTATTTGACGTGAAGGGATTATTCTGTGAGATATTGTGTCGAGAACAAATTGTGACGCTTCGTTTGATGTGTTTGGTCCTTTCTGGTAATCTTGTGACGGCTCGGCTGTCGTATGGAAGGGATAAGGAAGTTGAGAAAAAAAATGTTGCGAACATCTGCTGGAGTAAAAGCTTAAAATAATTGGGTGAAAGCTTAGAAAATCTGATTGTCTACACTATCTACACTAATCTGCACTAATCTACACTAATCTACACTAATCTACACTAATATAATAAAGAGGTGAACTTTGTTGGTTTGTATAGGGGTAATCTCTGGAACTACTGAACCGATAGCAAAGATTCTTTCACAGATAGTAAGCTACACTATCCCTGACGGACATAGGCTAATAATTCCACGCAAGCGAACCACTGTTGGGTTCCGCTGTGGAGAGCAAGACAGCCGGTACAATTTCTGGCACAACAGGTATTCCATCTCATGCCTCTGGATTGGCAACGCATCTGTAATCTCCTTGGTGTTGCGGGTATCTAAAGGCGGTTGTGATCACTTACCATCAGGTGACCCACTTGCTTGTTTGCCTTCCTGTTTCATTAAAAAAAAATTTTAGAGTGTAGATGTGATATTGTAAAAAAGTTTTTTTAAATAAATTATTTATTTTATTCCCATATTCATAGGTCACGCCCTCTTAAACCTAAGAGCATACTAATTACTGATTACACGGCACTTTAGCACTCGTCTGCATTATTAAATACCGACCGCAAATTGAAGGCGAGCGAAGGCTAGTGCTCTTAAAACTAATTAAGAATGTAGTATGCAAACACTATCTTTAAAATTTGTTTAGTAGTTTTAGCTTTGAGATCTAAGTATTATCCAAGCCTAACTTAAGAGGAGTGTGAACCCTCGCTCTCCATACAAAGGGCGATAACGTTTTCCACCCTCTAAACCTTAGTCTATGGAAATGATTTTTGTATGTTGTCATGATGCCCTAGACTAGGTTTGTATGTTTTGATTTTTTAAATATTCTTTATAGATTTGACGATATTTGCATTTTAGGAGTTTCATACAAAACAAAAAAGCGTCAATGTCATGTTTTTTTTTTTCAAACACTGAAAATTAAAACAAAAAAATAAGTACTAAATAAACACTGATAATTATATTATTCTTTTTTAAATGATTAGTGGAGGATGGGACATACCTCGGAAGGCACCTTATCTCCAGCTTTGAGTTTTCTTCGGATATGGCATACAACGGGCACAAATTTGACACGCACAAACACTGCACTTCACAAAAATGTCTTTCTTATAGTTCTTTCTTGAGTATTAGCGGTTTACTTGTCTTTTTATATTTAAAATCTTGCGATGCACTCATTTGTTTCATCAGAGTTCAAAATCTTCGCCATGGTTTTTTTTTCGAGGTGCGGGGTGAAGGGGGGGGAAGGATAGTGTTGCCAGAGTAATTGTATTGGTGTATGGATGCGTTCAAAATGCGTGTAATGTGAAGTTATAAATTACATTTTAAATAAAAAATAATATTAAATTCTCAATGGCGCAGCCAATTAGCAAATGTAGTGCAACCTTTGCTAAGTTTGAAACTAGGTAAATTATTATAAATTGTCCAAAAATAATTGTTTATTTTATCGCTAAATGGAACTTAATTAATTTGTAATTTAATTCTAACTACCTTTTTAGTGTCTACTAAACCCACCTTATTAATTTTATTCATTATCCTTTCTGTGTTTTTTGCGTGATGTCGAAAATAAACAATAGTTTAGGTTATATTTTGTTGATACTTGATCTCCCTTTAACTCGTTCTTCACGGAAACTTCACGGAAACTTCACGGAAATTCAATGAAGTCCTTGACGTTGGCGATGGAAATTCTTGGCCAATATTAAACTGCCTTAAATACCTCGTGTGCAGAGTGATAGGCGTTCAAAGGGTCCGACTGAGGATAGCGGCTTGGCCTCAGATTCCAATCTCCGAACTTGCCGATATTGTTCTAAAGTTTCTCAATTCTCACTATTACAACCTTAAGGATTTCATTTTTTAGGATTCCGTACCTCAAAAGGAAAAAACGGAACCCTTGTAGGATCACTTCGTTGTCCGTCTGTCTGTCCGTCAAGACCCTTTTTCTCAGGACGCGTGGAGGTATCGAGTTGAAATTAATACTAAATACTCAAATCTGTAGTCCCTTGAAGCCGTGAAAAAATCAAACTTCTAAGTCAACGCAATTAAACCATTTATGCCGCATGTTTCATTTAAAAACCTAAGGAGTACTTCCCGTTGACCTAGAACTATGATGGCAATAAGCAAGGTTTTACAGCACAAATAAAATAATAGATTTGGTACGTTCGCCGAGGTCTTCCCCTTTCCATTTTTCCATCCACTCTCCCTTCATCCTCTCTACATGCCCAAATCCGTGGTCTCTGCCTACCTCTCCGGGAAACAGTCGTGATTTTATGTATGGATGCACAAGTTTTTTTAAATTAATTTAAAAATACACAAATACATTTTGTGTATTTTTAAATTAATTTAAAAAACTTGTGCGAGTTGATTTGTTTAATAATAGAGCAGCGCTGGTGAAACTAAAATTCATCAAATAAAAATTCCTACATGATAGCAAAGAGAAATAACTTCATGCATTCTCTACAGCCAGCCGTCCGTTCCGAAACGTGAAAAAAATACTTTTTTTTGTTGATCGTACAGATTCCGACAAAGCGAGCTCTAACAGCGAGCGCCGGCATAGACGGGGTAACAGTATAGACAGGATAGCTTTTTCGTAGTAGTAGAATTGCACAGCAAGTCGCCATTGTTATTATCTGCGACCTAAATAATTCCCATTGCTGAGGTGCAATCTTTGAATCTCACCAGGCGACTAACGCTCACCAAAACAGCCATGAAAAACGGCCGTTTTAGTGAGCTTTAGTCACTCGGTGAGATTCAAAAATCGCCCTCCAGGGCACAGAGAGAGAACTGCTCTCACCACAGACCCCATCCTCTAGAATTAAATTTGGGAGATTAACTGGAAGAGAACCCTTAATGCAATAAGTTTTCTTTTGTATATCACAGTACAAAAATCGCACTCCAGGGCACAGAACTGCTCACCACAGACCCCATCCTCTAGACTAAGTATTGGGAGATTGACTGGAAGAGAACCCTTAATGCGATAAGTTTGCTTTTGTACATTGCAGTATTTTTTAAGGTATTTTAAAGTTGGGTCTTTGGGAAAGAAAGAAAGAAAATAATTTATACGGCCTCCAAAAGAACATAGAATTTTGTTTATTTTGTTTATAAAATAGGAAGGCCAACAAGCAAGTGGGTCTCCTGATGGTAAGCGATCACCACCGCCTATAGACACCCGCAACACCGAGGAGATTGCAGATGCGTTGCCAACCCAGAGGGCTAAGATGGAATACCTCTGTGGATGGAACATAGAATGAAAATTAGTAAAACTAAGACGCCTAAAAGGCACGCATTCAGCATAATGTGAGAAACGATTAAGGTAACGGTCCCAGTGTTTGACAGTGATCCAATAATTGCCGAGATGATACGGAAACGTACGTGAAAAAAACGAGAGACGATATCAACTGTGGCTCAAACATGATTAATTTACCCCTGCGTCCCGTCAAACTAATATATGTCATAAAAAAGAAATGCACATAGGGCCTGGCCACATGTCTGCGGCGCGGCGACGTCGCCGCAAAACGGTGCGGCGTCGGAGTTTTGTGCGGTGCCGGCGCCGCAAAAATATGCGGTGCGGCGCCGCGCAAACCTGCGGTGCGGCGCCGCGTTGCGGTGCAAATTCACGCCGTTGCGGCGTGGAAATATGCGGTGCGGCGCCGCAAAAACCTGCGGTGCGGCGCCGCGTACGGTGCAAATTCTCGCCGCCGCGCCGTGGAAATACGCGGTGCGGCGCCGCACAAACCTGCGGTGCGGTGCCGCGTTACGGTGCAAATTCACGCCGTCGCGCCGTGGAAATACGCGGTGGCACCGTACTGAGCAGGTGCACGGTGCGTCGGCCGTGTTGTTCATTCGCTGCGTCGTCAAATACTTCGCGCTCAGTCTTTAAACCGACATGGACCCCATCATCATGGATTACTAGAAAATTTGTGCTGATTAGATTTAGCGTAATGAGCCCTTATTTAACCTGATGATGAATACTTGATGATGGAACTGGAAGGTGGCTGACGAAACCCTGGGATGCCTACTAGGAAACCTATCGAGTTTGGGTTCATTTGGTTTGAATTTCTGAGTCCTATTGGTCCGTTATAGGTACAATTGGTAAAGCGTGTTTTTTTTTACTATTTATTGTTAATAAAACCTTTGGCTCTTTTGGTGAGGTACCTAATCCCCGTCATTTTTTTTGCGAGCGTTTTAAAAAATTATACGGAACTTTCATCGTTATTAAGCTTGTATCAATAATGTACCTACTATTATTGAGTAGGATGTATTGTTTTATTATCAAATGACGCACCGATTGCTTTCAAAATCGATATCAGGGGATCTATGCAGTCTTTGATAACGAATCCGTTAAGAAAATAAGAGAAAGCAGCCGCAGCTATTTTAGCTATTAGACCGATTGCTTTCAAAATCGATATCTAAGGAACTTTGTGATTTCTGACAAAAAATCCGTTTACAGAATGAGAAAATATGGCCGCCATCTTGAAATTTTTAGTTATTCGACCGGTTGCTTTGAAAATCGATATCTAAGAAACTTTGTCGTCTCTGACAACAAATCCGTTAAGAAAATAAGTAAAAGTAGCCGCCATCTTGAAATATTTAGTTATTTGACCGATTGCTTTAAAAATCGATGTCTAAGGAACTTTGTGGTCTCCGACAACAAATCCGTTAACAGAATGAGAAAATATAGCCGCCATCTTGAAATTTTTAGTTACTCGACCGATTGCTTTCAAAATCGATATCTAAGGAACTTTTTGGTCTCCGACAACAAATCCGTTAACAGAATGAGAAAATTTAGCCGCCATCTTGAAATCTTCTAATTTTGTTTTTTTTATAAATTTGTTTTTTTTTATTACCCAATTCTATTTGTAATCTAGTTAATCATTATACCTAGGTAAAACCCAAATAAACGTTTTAATTAAAAAAAAAAATTACAAAAGTTAAGAGCGACACCCCTAATGTACCTACTTATGAAGAGTATCTAGTTTTCGCATAAAAGGCCTTACTAGTTGAGATACAGTGCTTAACAAAAAAAAAACAATTTTACAAAAAATAAGGGGACAACCCTAACGATCTATTGGAGCGTAGGTATCTTACTCCACAAACAGGCCTAGTTTCGGTACTGATATATATATATACTGTGTCAGTACACTAAAGTACTTTCGGGTACTGTGCTTTGGGTGGACGAAATTTACCTATTAATTCATATTTCATACTGCTTGCATTGCGCGTTGTGCCAGTCAGTCAGTGCATAGATTGAAAAGTTAGCATCGCGACGGGCGACGTTGCCAGGCCAGTCTACGCGCGCGAGCGGCCGGGCCGGGGCGGCGGCGCGCGGCCGCGGCGTGTTTGATTTCGTTTAGTTGCGTTGTGGTTGTGTGTGTGAGCTTGTAAAACGCCGCACGCGCCGTTCAGTTTATTCGCCTATTCTTCGTGTTGAATTACAGTTAAGTAAATCAAGCAAGATAGGTACCTTCGAAATCACGCGGAAATGTAGAATTATTTCCAAGGTGAAGTGCAATATTCAGTTCGCACAGCCTTGTCGAATTTATTCTATCGCGTTACTCTTATACCAATGACACGTGTAACAATACAAGTGACACGTGTATGTATGTAAACATAACTTTTCTCCGTTGTCGGCTGAGCAATGTTTGGAGAATAAACTACGAGAATAATTGTACTTATACTCATTGCACTTTTAGCAGTTAAGCACTGATAGGTATACTACACACGTCCATCGTCTGTTGTTGCGCGCGGCGCGATGCATCCCAAAACAAAAACCTTCGCAAAACCGAGAAAATGTTTTTGCTCAAAATTATTTACATACATATTATACGTAAAATACTTGAATTTTACCGAAAAAGTTTTTTTATATAACATAGGAAGGCAAATGAGCAAGTGGGTACCTGATGGAAAGTGATCATCACCGCCCATAGACATCCGCAACACCAAGGAGATTGCAGTGCGTTGCCAGCCCAGAGGGCTAAGATGGAATACCACTTGTGCTTGTAATAAAGTAATAAATTGAATTTTACCGTATTTTACCAGGGTAATTTAATCGGTCTACATCGCTACTTACTGTTTAAATGATTCTATATATCATAATTTTTAACTTATAGTGGAAATAATGAATAATAGGTCCGTCCGGATCGCTACCACCATCTTGCTCGTTAATCCTGCCGCTAAGCAGCAGTGCTTGCACTGTTGTGTTCCGGCATGGAGAGCAAGACAGCCGGTGTAATTACTGGCACAAGAGGTATTCCATCTGAGCCCTCTGGGTTGGCAACGCATCTGCACTCTCTTTGTTGTTGCAGGTGTCTATAGGCGGTGGTGATCACTTACCATCAGGTGACCCACCTGCTTGTTTGCCTTCCTATGTCGTATAAAAAAAAAATAAAAAAAAAACTCAGAATAACATACATTTTTAACTTGTTAAACAAGTAAAGGGAAAAGTCCGAAAACTGTGCGGGTGGTAGGACATTGTGCAAGGTCCATCCGGATCGCTACCACCATCTTGCTCGCTAATCCTGCCGCTAAGCAGCAGTGCTTGCACTGCTGTGTTCTGGCGTGAAGAGTAAGACAGCAGGTGTAATTACTGGCACAAGAGGTATTCCATCTTAGCCCTCTGGGTTGGCAGCGCATCTGCAACCTCTTTGGTGTTGCGGGTGTCTATAGGCGGCGGTGATCACTTACCGTCAAGTGACCCGATCGCTTGTTTTGCCTTCTTATTCCATAAAAAAAATTCATATCCTTTATTACTATCTTATAAATTGCACTTAGTATGTATGGGACCAAGAGTTATAATGGCAAAGTTATGTTTGTCCCTCAATTCGATTTATTTTTTCATTAATAATAATAAAAATATAATAAAATTAATGTGTATTTCCACGGCGCGACGGCGTGAATTTGCACCGTAACGCGGCGCCGCACCGCTTATTTTCAAGGCGCGGCGGCGAGAATTTGCACCGTACGCGGCGCCGCACCGCAGGTTTTTGCGGCGTCGCACCGCAGGTTTTTGCGGCGCCGCACCGCAGGTTTTTGCGGCGCCGCACCGCGTATTTCCACGACGCGGCGGCGAGAATTTGCACCGTAGCGGCGCCGCACCGCAGGTTTTTGCGGCGCCGCACCGCGTATTTCCACGACGCGGCGGCGAGAATTTGCACCGTAGCGGCGCCGCACCGCAGGTTTTTGCGGCGCCGCACCGCATATTTCCACGCCGCAACGGCGTGAATTTGCACCGTACGCGGCGCCGCACCGCAGGTTTGCGCGGCGCCGCACCGCATATTTTTGCGGTGCCGGCACCGCACAAAACTGCGTCGCCGCACCGTTTTGCGGCGCCGACGCCGCGCCGCAGACATGTGGCCAGGCCCATAGCGATAGCTTTGGAGAAATCCATTTCAACTTAGAGATGGGAAGCCATTAAAAGAAAGAGATAACTTAACTTGAACTTAGCCGGATAATAACTTAATCGGGACTTTAACGTGATAAAACATAGTTAATTTACATCGTAACGTTATAAATACATGTGAAAATCGCGGACGCTTGAAACAATTAACAACACTATGACACTCCTTTCACACACTCAAAGGTTAACTGGAAGAGATCCCTTTGTACATCACTGTATTAGAGCCGCTGGTAAAAACAATGTCCTACGCATATTAAACACTAGGACGGTTAGCTTATTCTGACAGTACGAGTACATAGCTACGTAGAGATAGGTATTCTATAGTCCCTAATATTAAAAAAAGCTCCTCGAAGTGCTATGTGCAAAGGCATAATCCCACTGGATACTCTGCGCCGGCCCCGCGCGGCAATTCATGCATTTTAATGAGTGGTGCATCGTCCGTATGCAAACAGGTTCTGCATACGTTTGGCCCTGCATTTGCGTATACAGTAGGTATACAAGTATGTAGACGACCTAGAAAATGTTAGGTGTCTTTTTGACTGTATTTGGGTTGAATGCACTGTTTTTGCTATCGAGTTGTATAGTATGGAGTTATAGTCAAATTCATGGTTATACATTTAATATCTTTATTCCAGTGACATAAGTTATGTACTAGAACATACATTAGGTATTAGGTAGTGGTTAGTGACCCTGACTATGAAGCTTAAGGTACCAGGTTCGATTCCCGGGAGGGTCAAATATTGAATATGAATGTTTGTACCCGAGTCTTGGATGTTATATGTATTAAAGTATGTATTTATCTATATAAGTAGGTATGTATATTCGTTGCCTAGTACCCATAGCACAAGCTTTGCTTGGTTTGGGACTCGGTCAATTGCTGTGAATTGTCCAGAGATATTTAATTTATTTTATTAATTAGAATTGAATTAAAATAACAGTGTCACTTTTTTTTGGGCTGTTAATTAGGTTCCTTCACGACGTTTTCGGTGCTTTCTGTGTGAGACACTAGTATTTTATGCAACTGTTGCATAATGAGGGGACTTAAAACACGAGTGTTTTAAGACCTAGTTATGTACAGTTGCATACATTACTTTATCTACATACATATCATAAGTACTCTATGATGGGTTCAGAAGCCATAGGGCAATGACCTGCATTGCTACTAGCTACTAGTGCTAGGTACCTATTAAATATCTATGACTCTACACATTAAAATAATGTAATAAAAAATTAATTTGAACAAATATAGAAACAAATTAGAAAAATTCCCATAATAATGTTGGTTGTTATAATGCTGGTCTTTGCCTACGGTTTCTGAACGCATTTTAGAGCATTTATGATATATGTGTAGATAAAATACATAATATACCGAAATGTAAATCTGTCAATGTCAATCACTGTAACGTGTAATGAATGTATGAAAGTACAGACTCTTTAATAATTTTCTTTGTGTGGTTTTTCTGTTCGACGCTATTGGCCGCCATACTTTAAACCAATGCAACTGTCACAATTAAATAGTTAGGTACTTGGTAAGTTTTCTTTGTGCGGTCATCGCATATTATTTAAATTTAATAATGTTAATGCTCAACATTAAAAAACAAAAAATCTAAAGAATTTCGGCTACAAAAATTAGTCGCATTTTTTTTAAAACATCCTCTTTCAGAGTATTTTCTTATGTTTTCGCGACTTGTCGACATTGATATAAAACAATTTAAACGGTTCATATCGCATGTATTGTAACGAATCTAATTCCCGACGTTTCGAGAATTATTTGGTTGAAAAAAGGCTTAATGCTGAGTTTCTTGCGGTGCATTCTTCTCAGCAGATGCCACTTCCGAAGCGCTGGTAGAGTCTGTAGTCTTAATGCGTTAACGATTTCATATTTAGTTTTTTAATTTTTTCAATTTATTTTTCAAAATTGGGTACTTTGTATTCTAAGTTTTTTGTCAGTCTGCCCGTGAACATGAGACCTGTAAAGGGCTCGAAACGTCAGGAATTAGATTCGTTACAATACACGCGATATTAACCGTTTAAATTGTTTCATCCTCTTTCAGAGTTGGCTCAAAATAGAAGTCACGGGAAATGGATACTTTCATCAAAGTAAAAATATAATTTCACGTAAAAGTAACAGAAGCGAAACACCTTTTCCCTTCCAGGGCTATAAATATTATATAAGGCCTCATTAGCGTCGTGTGTCGACACCCTAAGCTTTCTAACAAGCAAAGTTGAAATCCTACCGAAGGATCCATTAAACGGCTAAGTACAGCCACTTTTAGGGTTCGCTAGCCACAGAACGAATACCAGAACAATCGGCCGTGGTTCTTGTTTGAAAAAAAAGGATATTTGTCAAAACTTTATTTATTTTCAATAAATTGCAATCTCACGACGGAAAATGTGGGTTTGCAAGGTTCGTCCGGATCGCTACTACTATTTTGCCGGCTTATCCAGCTACTAAGCCGCAGTGCTTGCACTGTTTTGTTCCGGCGTAGAGAGCAAGACAGCCGGTGAAATTACTGGCGCATGAGATATTTATTCCAGATTATCCCTCTGGGTTGACAACGCATCTCCAATATCCTTGGTGGTGCGGGTGTCTATGGGCGCTGGGGATCACTTACCATCAGGTGACCCACTTGTTCGTTTGTCTTGCTATGTTGAATAAAAAAACTTCTTGTAGTGCCCACTCTAAATAGTGGAGGCTGGCAGTCAGTTTAGCATGTCTGTATATTATTATTCATGTATATTTATTTAAAATCTTAGGTTAAGTTTTTACAATATTTCTATAAAAAGTAATAAAACAATATCAATACAAAATATACAAAAATATATATATTATTATTGTTGGTATGGTTTCCGATCACGGGCCCATGGGGCCCGGTCATTTGAAAGGCGTTCATGGGGCCGAAGCCAACATGCAGAGGCCTTTTTCGTACCATATAATATAAATGAGATGGGCGCAACTTATTATTATTATTACTAGTATAATGAAACGCCTTTACCCAGATTACTTCCCTCTGCATATTCGCTATTGCTGCTACAACACCGAATGCCAATTTCTCACTTTTATTACAAAACGCCGTTTGTCATGAAACCAGATTCCATCCCAGTCGACCTAACCGGCATTTTGTTAAAAATTTAAAACTGCTTAAGGATGCTCATCCAATTTGAAGGAAAAAAGCTTGTTTATTTTATAATGACGCGATGTTTCAACAACTTTATAACAACTAGGGGGTGATTGTCTAAGTGTAGCAGCTACTTGTTCAACGTCGGGACAGCGTCCTGTCTATAGAAGCCGGTTATTAACGATTTTAACCAAAGTGTAATAAAATCATTTTTCGTGATTAACGATTAATTAACCGCATTTTTTCCGACGGCCTCCAGAAGGGAGGCGTACGACTCTCACTTGGCCGTTTTTTTTCAGTACAAGGTTGTTTTATTAATATTTTAGTTCCCTACGTTTATTGTCACGTACGTACGTTAAATGCCTTAAAAAACAACTAGTTAACTACACGAATTATTATGTCCGATGGCTAGTTTCTACCAGCAAGCCAAATTTTCGGAGTGATAAAATAAGAACCAACAAGTAACTGCTTTAGAACTTGCGAAGGCTATAATATAATTCGTATAAGAGAACTGGCCAAGTCAGACCTTAGGCTACAATATATTATCCTAAGTTACAAGAAGAAATGATATTTATGTTGTTTTAAATAAATTTCAGGACTAACTTAACACCCAACTAACCCACTTAACCAACTTATTTAACTTGGCACCCATTTAGATTCTTCGTCTTTTGTCGTTGAAGTCAACAACCAAGGCATATATCACGATATTGAACTTGGCTCGCATTTCACATTTATATTTTTGATGGGATTTACGATTTACATTGCCTCTCTGGACCATTACAGGTACTGAACCTTCTATCTAAACGCAGTAATGTACTTCACTTAATTTTATATGTGGCCCGTTTCACTAAGCAACAAGTTACAATTTTACAAGTCTAAACCGGCAACATTAGTCAATAATGACCAATGGCAATGGGCATAATGACCAATGTTGCCGGTTTAGACTTGTAAAATTGTAACTTGTAGCTTCGTGAAACGGGCCACTGGCGTCCCGCCCCGACTTCTTACGGGGTACAAGAAAGGGTTTGATGTACATACATTAAACCTTGCGTAAAATATCGTAAAATGACAGTGAAAACCGTATTAAAATCCATTGAGTGGTTTAGAAGGAGTAAGTGGCTGAAGATATAAAACATGTAAAGGACAGACAGGAATGGATAGCGACGTTGTTTTATTAAAGACTAGCGGACGCGCGCGACTTCGTTCACGTAAAATGAGTAGCTTATGTCCGTCAGGAATAGTGTAGCTTTCTATCTGTGAAAGAATTTTTGAAATCGGTTCAGTAGTTCCAGAGATTACCCCCTACATACAAACAAACTAACAAAAAAACAAATAAACAAAGTTTACCGCTTTATTATATTAGTGTAGATTGGTATTTCCGATAGCAGCGGAAGCCAATTCTTGAAATAATAATCGTTTTATAGTCGTTCTACTCAAACTGTGTTAGTTGTCAAGTTAACCCTCGCAATGCTCCAGATAACGTGTGTATTTAAGTTTCCTTCCTCTTATAAAACTACTTGAACCAAATCCTACGTTAACGCTGTATTAAACGTATACATATAACGTTATAAATAACGTTTATTTGTTTTCAGACGCTCTTCGTGTCTTCAACACACACCATTCATCTGGTGCGAGTGTAGACCACGAAAATATCTCCACGGAGCTCAAAACGTAAGCAATTTCAACCATATTTATAACCTCATAAGATTGCTTTTAAATGGAAATTATTTGCGGTCACATTTGATATTTTGCGAGAACGTTCATTTCATTCTGAGCTCTGAAGTTTTGGTTTACGATTGCTTTTTGCTGGCGACCGAATGTAGGTGAGTTTGCGTTTTAGATTTGCGGGATTAAAGGAAATTGAGACTTATTGCGAGGCTTTTTGGTCGGATTTTGGCGAGGACGGGGTGTAGTGGTAATTTTAATATTATAATGAGAATGTGAAATGGAATAAAAGAATATGAGAACGGATGAAACTGCAGATGAAAAGTTTTTATTTGTTTCCTTTTACCAGAAAGAAACATGGTTTTTGTTGCTTTTTTTAGGATGTTGGATTATAAATTTACAAACCCACAGATAAGATGATATTTCTTAGATGGAGCTACATTTGCGACATAAATTATTAGCTTTTCCTCGCGGCCATTACAAGGCATGCAATTCACTAAGATGGCATGCAAGCAAGATCATGTAGAATAGGTAATTGGTAGTGGGTAAATATTTAGTCTGTGTGACGTATATTGTTAAATCTGGAAACGGAGGAAGGTGTTTTTTTGCCTGAAAAATTTAAATGTCGCACAGACGCAGCTATGTTGCACGTGAGAACATAAGACTAGCTTTCCGAATTAGGCAGGTAATTTTTACCAATTTGTTGATAATTTTGTCGGTATTCCAAAAACCATACAACTGATACCACAGTTTACCAAAGGTTTACCAATGGACACATTTAAGTTTGTGTGTGCATAATTTATGTGTGCGTCGTGTGTTGAATAGTTTTTCATTTTTTTTCATTTTGTAATAGTCTTCAACATAATACAAATACAACATTGCAAATAGACGCCGAAGCAAATGCCATACAATAAGCCTTTATAAAGCTTCTGCCTGTCCCCGAGTCCACGGACAGTAAGCCGATTGTTAAAACTTACAAACTCGATAAATCATAATAGGATCTCCAACATCGCAGCCCGGATTTGTCTGTTAGAAAACACGGTGGTATTTACCCCACATTTATGTAAGAATGAAGAAACCGAAACGAAAATACATTTATTTTACGTATGCATGTAGAACAGCACCGCAATATTATGTTAAATGCAGAAGAAACGCCTCAATCTATTAATTAGGTATATATTTTTCGTTAATTTTCGTTTTTTCCTATTTTCTCCTTAGATTTTGTCTGTACAATTGTAATGTTTTGTTATATGTATGTGGGAGTGAATGTATAGTCGACCAAGAAGTTACTTGACCACTTTTCGACCGTATTACGAAGGAGTAAGGTTCAAAAGTTCAAGCAATTACTTGATCGACTATACTTGAAGAATGACGATGGAACGAGAAGATGAAACATAGAGAATTTAACGAATAGAAGAGTAGAGAAAGACGTACGACGTGACAGGAGAAAGACGTGTGATAAAATAATTTAATTCTATTGTGATTGCAGTGTTTTATTAAAATATACAACAGTTTCGGCCATTAACTTGGTTTGATGTACACTACATCAACTTGGTTTGATCTACACTACATAATTATATCGCTCATCCCTATTAAAAATGTCGGATCTGCAAATCGGTCGGTATTTATACCGACATTATTAACGAATGCTTAAGCAAGATCAGACGTTTTTAATCTACGCATTTCATAAATTATACATTAAATCTAATATTTATTTGCGGGGGGGTGAAAGTTACCGTAATTCAAGGTCTATTAAAGACATAAACAGAAAATGGCAAATTTGCAGATCCGACATTTTTAATAGGGAGGGGCGATATATTCATTAACTATACCCATGCACCGTAATCAAATAATAACAATCATGGTTTCAATCGTAACTTTTAACTAAAAACTAAATAATGTTTTCCCACCTACTAGGATGAAGTATCTAACATTTTATTAAAATACATCACATCACTATGTAAATTTAATACTTCGTTTCAGTTTACTTCATTCATAATAAACTTTGAAATTTCTTTGTTACAGAAAATTCCATCTTCAAAGACATTTTACGAATGGTAAGTAGTACTTATTAACTTGCATGCCAAAACTTGAATGTATTCGCATTAATTTTATGAATGTTTTTTATTTGTCTCTAAAAGGAATAAGCTTTAATTTCAATTGTTCCAAATCAAATTTTTATAGTGAAATACAAGACACAGCTGTGTTCTTAACACAAGTAATTAAAAGCACATTAGCAATTTTTACTAGGTTTGTGTAGGGAGGGGATAAAATCACAACTTTTTTTTTATATTTCTTTTTTGCTGTCAATAAAGTTTTAGTATATTATTTACCATATTACTTATTCGTTTTCTATGGATCCAAACACTTGGAATCCCAAATAAGTAATCCCTTAAAGTAAAAAAACAGACCATTCGAAAACAATTCAAAACACTATGCAAACCATTCGCTTGCACTTATTGCATATTATACAAGATCTGCATAAATCCAGTTCAATCCGCTTCGAACTAGTTGGAGCCAGCTCAGAGCGGAATTTGGCGGTCGTAACCTAGCGCGGTAATCAAGGGATTTGCGTAGCAAATGGAATGGATTTTTTCATTAAGCTTTTAGATTTATTACAGGAAACACTTAAGAGATTGCGTTTGTTTATCGATTTAAAAAATGTTTTTCTATATTTAGAGACTTTTTACCAAGTTACACCAATTAAGAAATAAATTTAAACGAAAAAGAAGTTTATTTTTTCAAGATCCGATCCTGAGTTTTTCAATATAGACGAATAGATAATAAAGCATAACTGTGAGCGGGATAGCAAACGAAACTAACGCCATATATAAATCATGTCTTTATTGGTAAGTACGGCTTATGCTAAAGATAGCCGATGGTGCGCGCAGGTTTCCGATTGAACAAATCTTTACAGAAAAAATAGTTTATTTACAAAAGGGGTTGAAAGGATACGTGAAAATTCCAATAAGAGCTACTAGTTTAAATAGAATACAAAATGCAATACATCTAGTACAAAAAAAAACTTATTAGTGCCTCTTGTCCCAATTAAAACTTCCGTATATAACAAATTGTTTTCATACCACGTTAGAGCTAAAACGTCCAATTAAAAGTTACATCGGCCATACATTACGTAACAAACGCTAAGTCCTGAATTTACGTGGAACTGCTGCAATCCGGTATTAACCGGTTCCCGCCAGTTTGCGAACGCTGGCCAATCACTGGCGGTTTATGGCTTAATCCAGTTCAAAATATGATTTATCGTTCACGTTTCAATAAATTTTCAAAATTATTAATTGTTGAATACTTACTATTGAGACTTTAAAAATAAAATAAAAAATCTGACCACAGTTATTTATATCAGACATAGTCTTTGATTGTTTTATGGAAGACAAACTAGTAAGCGGGTCATCTGATGGGTCGCAATCACACCCGTCCATGGAAACCGGCGACCTCAAATAATCGCTGACCCCTCCTGATCGCTGTCCTCTGGACCCCAATTCTCGGTTCATGCGAGATGCATCTCACGTGCGAACTACGTCAAATATGATAGATTTCCAAGGGATTTGACAGTTGTTTTCATGCAAGATGAATCTCACAATACCGAGAAACGCCCTGCTGTGAGAGTGTGGTACCATCTCAGTTCATTTTCACACATATTTATGACGACTATCGGGATTTTAACACTATGTCTCCTTTTGTGATTTATGTTTTTTGTAAAATAAAGAAACATACACATACTTCAATTCTATAAAATCTTTATTTATTTTCCTTGAAGTTTTTTTTAATTTTGCAATGGCCGCGGGCACGCATAGACTCGCAAATAATGTTATTATCTCATTAAAGTCCCAATAGATGTTATAAATACGTAACCCGGTCGAGCCGCCGATCCGTACTGCAACCAGCAACCGGCTACATATCGTTGGACTTCAATCTACCACTTTGTGTCTCCAACCACACAGAATTGACGCCATTCCTACGAAAGAATATGCCCAAACTCATTCCGTATACGTATTACCACGTATAACCACGTATAACCACGTATAACCACGTATAAGCACGTATAAGCGTACACACGTGCACAAATAGCGTCCCCATCTGCACAAATGCGTCCAAATGACTGAAGCATGCACGAACGATCGAGATTTCAATTTAATTACGAACGGAAGAGCCATTAGAGCTCGCAAGTGCGACCACAACGATATTACGCCCATGCCCGAGCGGCAGCGTGCCACAAACGCGTGCCACAAACATGTGGCACTTGCGGCAGCAAAATAGATTGATGCCTTTTTCTAGGAAGGCAAACAAGCAAGTGGGTCACCTGATGTTAAATGATCACCACTGCTTATCGACAATATTAAGGAGATTGCAGATGCGTAAGATGGAACACAACAGTGCAACCACTGCTGCTTATTGGCCGGATTAACGAGCAAGATGATAGTAGCTATACGGACGGACCTAACAAATGGTCCTCAACATCAACCCAAGTAGACTACAGACTCTACTCTTATAATTGTGCTAAATCATTGATAAGTACGAGTAAGTATTTTCTTGAATTTCTTGCCGGTATCATCTCATCAGCGGTTTTTCTCTCCAATTGGTAAATTACCTGACATTCATAAGTGCTTAAGCCAAATTAAAGATAAAATTGTCTTTGACATTAACAGCCTCATGCTTCAAAAGTAGTTAATCTTTGAAATAAAAAAAATTTAACGGTTTATATCGCGTGTATTGTAACGAATCTAATTCCCGACGTTTCGAGCCCTTTACAGGTCTCATGTTCACGGGCAGACTGACCCAAAAACATGAACATCAGACCTGTAAAGGGTTCGAAACATCGGGAATTAGATTCGTTACAATACACGCGATATAAACCGTTCAAATTGTTTTATTTCAATGTCTACAAGTCGCGAAAACATAAGAAAATACTAGTTAATATTTTTTCCACAATGTGATTTTATGTGGCATGCGTCATTGTTTTGCTGGCACGCCGTGTGGCACGATTTAAACGGATTATTGGTATAAGTGTAACCGCCGTATTAACTTTACGGGCGCTTTAACGGCAGTTTGAATGCAGTTTGGGAAAGGTGTTACAATCTATGTGTCTACTTCCTACGGTGATAAAGGAATAAAGTTAGGAACCGATGCGTTAATCTAGACTTTATATTAATATAATAAAGCACATTATCAACTCTCTCTCTATGTTTACTTAAGTGCATCTTGATGGTGAAGTGGTCGACAGCCATCAGTCTTTCGACAATTGCTTTTCTTCCCGTCCCATATTTTATTAAACTAACATACGGTCAGACGACAACGACAATTCAAAGTGCATCATATATATCTACTTAAGCCCGGCAATACAAAAACTCTTCGATTTAGTCATGGATGCCGAATTGTGGTCGTCACATGTCACCTGTCAGCTTGGTAAACGGGCCTGGTTGACCAACGAAGTTTACATTAACTTGATATTCAAATTATTAAATTTTAATGCTATATTTGTAATTTAAACACAAAGAAAAATCTAGGGTTATGGCAGGACCCGAACCTGCAACCCCAGCATTCTGTGCCGTGCGTTTACCAGTTTTGCCACACTGCCACTACCATACCCTGATTTTTCAATGTGCTTCGTTTTTACGGTCATTATCATTTCATTATAGATTTTTAACTGCCCTCCGAAACACAGCTTAGCATCGGTGACCGTCAGGATCTGGAGGTCCACAAGGAAGGGGGACCTAAAGTCCAACAACAGATCAGCGATCCCCTTAGGATTCTTGCTTTCTATAGGAAAAAAACCAGCCAAGTGAGGCTTTGCTAGGTGGAGTGGCTTTTATTTTATAATAAACCGGCCAAGTGCGAGTCGGATTCGCGCACGAAGGGTTCCGTACCATTATCTATAAAATCGGCAAATAAATCACGTTTGTTGTATCGGAGCCCCCTTAAATATGTATTTTATTATATTTTTTTAATAGTTGTTGTTATAGCGGCAACAACAATACATCATCTGTGAAAATTTCAACTGTCTATCTATCACGGATCGATACATCCTGGTGACAGACGGACGGACGAACGCACAGCGGAGTCTTAGTAATAGCGGGACCCTATTACGGGTACGGAACCCTAAAAAACGTCAAATGCGATTTTGCGCACGCGGTCGCAGTTGAGAACGGCCTACATACAAACTAGAAGCCTACCTAAGTTGAGGCTACATGAACATGGCCGTCATGAAGACTAGCGGTCATAAATTGAGACTAGGCTAATTCGAACACAGCTATCTAGGGCATAATCCTTGTTTTGGCTAATGGCTCGACAAGGTGCAGCGTAGCGCGTGTGGCCATTCTCTAGCGGAGCGGAAGGCGGTTTTGAAACAAACAACGTCATACATTTTCTGTTACCTGACTGCTGTCAGAAGAGAAGGGAGGGTTATGTTTTTCGAACGTAAATACAAATATTTTTTCTGTCATCACTGGCAGAGGCGGCGTAAGGCGTGGACAATGTAGGCCACCGCCCACGGCCTCGCGGTGCAAATGGCCTCGCGCCTCACAGCAAAAAATAAATTTGCTTATATTCCCTTCTTCTTGCACCATCAGAGGGCCTCGCGAACTGTATCTTCCCCATATTAAGTTTAGGTCTTGCGCCCCCCGCCACTGATCACTGGTGTATTTTTGTATATGTATGTTAATTTATTTTACAATGACGTTGGCTGTTAATATTAAATTGCCCTTGCTTTAAATAGATTCGGCTTTTTTTATTACCTCATAGAGTGAGGATTGTTTAGCCTAAGTGAATTTTAAATGTGAGAGTTTTTAACTAATGATTTTTAAAGTTTTTTTTCTTTTAATTCGGAATTTATCACATATTTTTTTTTATGTTTAGATTCACGTTACTACCAAATGAACTATTACTGAGTAACGTAATTTTTTAACTTCAATATGTTACATTTTTTGTGGTTGTGCAGTAGCGACACCACTAGATTTTTTCTGAGAAAAGGTCATACATTGGCCTACTATTAGCCTTAATATCAAAATATTCCAAGTGGCACTTCCTAGCAAAAATCAGCAATCGGTGTCAGCATGTTCCGCATTCCGCAAAAGTGCATGTCAGGATCGTAGCAAATGGAAATCTGTGGTCTCTGCCCACCCCTCCGGGAAACAGGCGTGACTTTGTGAGTGTATTTATGTAAATACTGATTAAATGTGGAACATATTATGTTCCACATTTAATCAGTATTTTTCATTGACGTACACAAACTTCTTAATTCTGATTGAGTTTTCTTATCAATTTGTCTTAGATATTCTTGAGCACAGACTGAAAGACAAGTGGTTTAGAAACATTAGGCATCAGGGAATTCAGACCAGCTCACCGAGGGACTGCAAAGAAATGTACCAACCTATAAGCAAAGTTGCATTAGTCCGTTGGTTATATCTCGCTCCCACCAAGACCTGGCCTTAGCAAGCGCAACATGGCGGATAACGTGTACCAATTTAAAGCCCTGTTGATACTAACGAGACCGTGCTAACCAATTGGTTACCTGCGGAGACCTACCCTTAGCTGAATAATCCTTTTAACCTACTAAACCTACCTGCTGCCAATATAATGAAATAAACTGCCACTGCTGCTGCTAATTAAACTGCCTCTCGCAAGGGGCCAGTCTGAAAACCAGCGCCAGGTACTGTGCCTAGCATATGCTGAGACTGGTACCTATTGCCAAGGCATAGTATATAGTAAGTTATGTTATGGCAATATATTTATTTTTCCCTTTTTTTACTTTTATTAATATTACTAACAAGCTTTCACCTGCGGCTTAGCCTGCTTGTTTCATTTATGCAGGATTTCGCGGGATAAAAATTATTCTGTGTTTTAATTTATGACATGATCTGTCTGTCTGCTAAATTAAATCTAAATCCGTTTGGCCATTAATACGCGATTGAGGAACAAACCTCTGAATAGGTATCTAAACATCATAACTTTCACATTTATAATAATATTAGTAGGATATTGTAGGATTATTCTATTGCCTACAAGTATATTAAGATTAAAAGATTAATAATTAATTAGAGTATTTAAAATTTATCTCTAATTCTGTCAAATTGGAATGTGATATTCAATCAAGCATATTGTATTGTATATTTGGATGTTTGTCTCTCTTATTACGCATTACTGGCTGCACAGGTTAAAATGAAGTTTGCCAGACAGCTAAAGTAATTACAGCCAACACGATATTTTTGATGACATTAGTCAAATTTTTGACTGATGGTACCAATGTTCTACAAAACGAATTTGACTAATGTCATCAAAAAATACCGTGTTGACTGTAGTTACTCGATATTGATTGTTACTAATAACTATTTATTTAAACACTAAAATATTTGATTTACCAATAATCGAAGGGCAAATCTATCGTCGATCGGACGGAACTTAACGCATATACGTATCGTATACGCATAAAGACCTCCACCAAAAGGTCACAGAGTGATTTGCACTTTGACTATTAACAACTTTATGAAGAATATTGTGGGTGTGATTTCTAATGCAGTCAGCGACTAACATACATAAAAATACATAAATAAGTAGCGACCCGACCCGGCTTCGTACGAGTATAATCAGGATAAAATGCACATAAAGCCTTCCCATAAAAATCTCTAAACGTCAGTGGAAACTGTATCAAAATCCGTTGCGTACTTTAAAAGGAAAAGGCGGCCGAATATACTCTATAAGGATTTAAGACAGACAGGAACGGCTAGCGACTTTACTTTATACTATATAGTGATATATCTTACCACTAAATGCGCTACAATCATAATCGACAATCATCATCATCATCTCAGCCACAAGAAGTC
The DNA here is from genome assembly GCA_963691745.1 of Ditula angustiorana. NCBI lineage: Eukaryota > Metazoa > Arthropoda > Insecta > Lepidoptera > Tortricidae > Ditula > Ditula angustiorana. The sequence continues at coordinate 8,323,395 of OY829495.1, forward strand.
CACTGTTGAACATAGGCAATAGACAATCATAATCTGAAATTTATAAATTTGTTTGCCGTAGAGCAAGACCTACGAGTGGTAGGACCTTGTGCATGGTCCGTCCGGATCGCTACCACCATCTTGCTCGCTAATCCAGCCGCTAAACAGCAGTGGTTGCACTGTTGTATTCCGACGTGGAGAGCAAGACAGCCGGTGTAATTACTGGCACAAGAGGTATTCCATCTTAGCCCTCTGGGTTGGCAACGCATCTGCAGTCTCTTTGGTGTTACATGTGTCTATAGGCGGTGGTGATTACTTTCCATCAGGTGACCCACTTGCTTGTTAGCCTTGTCATAAAAAAAAAGTGCTACAATTATAATCGACAATCATAATCTGATATTTATTAATTTGTATGCCGTAGAGCAAGACATGTAGGTCATACAAACTAACATCTAGATACAATATAATCTATATAGAGTATCGCAGGTCTACAAAACATCACAGCTGCTAGCATACAGCTGCACCTGCGCCGGGAGATTTGGCCAGCTAAGCCGATTGCATTCGCCTAAACCAGCTGCAGCGCAGTTTTCCCAGCTTATATAACATTTATTTTCTTTTTAAGATAATAATTTGGTACAGTCACAGGCGCCAACATCTATACAGTCAATCTTCCATAAATATGTATACACAGACCTTATGCCTCTAACAATAAGGTTGATGTTTACATAATTTTGACAGGTTGGGAAGGATTGGCTGTATACATGTTGGTGCTCGTGACTGTACACAAACAAGAAAGGAAAAAAAAAGCATGTTAAGATGGTTTGGGCATATAGAGAGGATGGATGCAAGAAGATTAACAAAAGAGCTGTATAAAGGGAGAGTGAATGGAAATATGAAAAGGGGAAGACCTTGGCGAACGTACTCCGACCAAATCGGTAACATTCTGGAGAAAAGCCAGGTCAGGAGTACCCTAAACCGAAGAGCAAGCATGAAGAATGTTATGAGAGTAAATGAAACAAAGGTTGTCAGGATCGTAGCAAATGAAAATCCGTGGTCTCTGTCTACCCCTCCGTGAAACAAGCGTGACTTTATGTATAACAAGTATGTTAACAAACAAGCAGTGATCGCCAATCTTATTCGACAGTAACAACAAACATAACAAAATATTTGGCGACTCATTTAGAAATCACCTACTCGACGGCTGATATAAGTCCCTTAAACCAATTTCGTTTAGGTTACAACAATTTACTGAACTACTGAAATTTTGGTCTCACATTTGATCTTACGTGCTCTTATAAAGCCGGGCCTAAGTGCAACTCGAAACTGTTATACGCTTTGTTTCGAAGTTCAGCTACACACTAACAAGCAGCATTATGGATGCCGTCAGTCTGACAGCTGCTCCACTCCACTTGGTACGCTTCGCTTTGCACGTCCGATGCAGTTGTGTTACAATTTATGAGAGCATCCGGCTTAGTCATACTTATGTGCATAGTAAAATAGGACTCTGTTGGAGAAACACGAGTTCTACGAGTATATAAGGTAACCCCAGTGCTTGATGATTGTTTTTACCAGTAGTTGACATTATTGTCACTCGTTTTTATTTATAATGATAAGAAGATGTTTCTGTATTACCCTTACCTTGCCATTTCGCCAGAATTGCACAAACCGTAGACATAAATAGAATTATTTTTAGAGTTCCGTACCTCAAAAGGAAAAACTAAACCCTTATAGGATCACTTTGTTGTCCGTCTGTCTGTCTGTCCAGAACATTTTTCTCAAGAACGCATGGCGGTATAGAATTGAAATTAATATCAAATACTCAAGTCTACAGTCCCTTAGAGCCGTGAAAAAATCAAACTTCTAAGTCAACGGAATCAAAAGATACGGCCGTTTATGCCGCATGTGTCATACATTCGCAAGGCACTCAAAAACCTATGGGGTACTTCCCGTTTACCTAGAACTATGAAATTTGCGAAGAAGCAAGGTTTCACATTACAAATGATATAATAAATCCAAAACCGTCAATATGTAGTTAATAAACACAAAAATATGTTTGGTCTGAACAAAGCAAAAATGGGATACTAGATGTTGTTGATGACGGAACCCTCGGTGCGCGAGTCCGACTTGCACTTGGACGGTTTTTTTAGATAGATAATATAATGTGTTCACGCCATGTGTAGAATAAAGTGGGTACCCGCGGAAGACTGGAGGCCTTGGAAATGTGGTTGTACCGCAAAATGCTGAGAATCAGTTGGGTTCAGCGAGTCACAAATGAAGATGTGCAACGACGAGCGAAGACGCCCCGAGATCTTTTGAAAACCATTCAGAAGAAGAAAGTGGCATATCTGGGTCACATTCCTAGAAATGAGCTTTACCATCTGCTCCATACAGTTATAATGGGCAAAGTTGAGGGAAGAAGAGCCCTCAGAAGACTTAGGATGTCGTGGATCGCGAACGTTGAAGACTGCACAGGCGTCGCTACGGTTGAAGAGCTGTTCGGTAATCCTCCGGCTTTTTAATCGTTGCTCATTACTGTCCCTTAAATAATTGACGAAGTACCTAACGTTTGGCACCAATTTCTGCTAAAACTAGTATCAATTCTGAGTGCAGCTTCTGTTCTTGCCTAAAGTCCATCTTTGTAGACCTGTATTCCAACAATTAATAAAGGAATGGTAAGCAACAGTGAAAACCCTGGAGAAATACCGTATTTCGTGTGACGAGAGATATAAAGACGTATACGGAGCTGACTGCCAACCCCTGGTAGTGGATTAGAAAACGAAGAAGAAAATGTGTTAACGCCATGAAGTCTGACTAAAAAAAATAGTAAATCCATCATGAACGTTTAAAAACAACAAGTGCTTCATTAAATATTTACTGATCCTGGCACCATTTCAGTAGCCATCATAGTAAGAATTATAAAACGCCTAACATCCCATATTTAATATTCATGATCGTCAAATCTGTTTGGGTTTCTAATCTAAGTACGTTATCCTTTTATCAAACTAATAACGCCCATCTTTTCGCATCGGGGTTTCAAAACAGTTAGTATTATTTTACTTACGAAGGCGTTACTTTGCAGAGGTCCATATCAAGAAACTAATACACATTACCTTGCTATTCTTTGAAACCCGCCGAATAACAAAGTTTTTTTTCCAGAATGTACATAAAAACCATAAATAACCAATAACAGTGAAAACCGTATTGAAATCCGTTGTGTAGTTATAAGCAGTACAACAACAACGAGACAAAAAACAAAGAAACAGAATTACAAGGTAGACAAACGCTGAAGATACAAGAGGAACACGCCCTCGCGTTGGTTAGAGGAGCTTGAATATTTATGAAGAGAGCTGTCCAATCTTGTAATGAGAGCTACTGAGCACCTACGTCACGGCGTGACGGGGGGTTCCGTTACGCTATGGCGCTAGTTGTATAAGGCTGAGATCATGTGCAAGGAAATTAAGCGAACTTAGGTACCCCCCTCTTAGTTAACTGTCGTTCAAATTACAATACAGTTGCGACAGCGGGGCAGGTGATATGTTTACATACATACATCTCGGGGAGCTGGTCTGAATTCCCTTATGTCTAATGTTTCTAACAACACCTGTCTTTCTGTATGTGTTCGCAACAAATCCAAGAATACTCTTATATAAGACAAAAGGAAAACTCAATCAGAATCATGAATTTTGTGTAGGTCAATGAAAAATAATGATTGAATGCGGAACATATGCAGATAATGTCACGTAAGTTTCCCGGTGGGGTAGGCACGGATTTCCATTTGCTACGATCCTGACATACAACCTTTGTTTCACTTACTCTCATAACATTCTTCGTGCATGCTCGTAGGTTTAGGATACTCCTGACCTGGCCTTTCTCTAGAATGTCTCCGATTGGATCGGAGAATGTTTCAATCGGGATAATTTAAGTAGTAAAAATAGGGTTAAATGTAATGCGAAAAGAGTAATTATTTCATACTAGCGGCCGCGCGCGACTTCGCTCACGTAAAATTAGTAGCCTATGTCCGTCAGGAATAGTGTAGCTATTTGTGAAAGAATTTTTGAAATCTGTTCAGTAATTCCAGAGATTACCCCCTACATACAAACAAACTAACAAATAAACAAGGTTTCCCTCTGTATTATATTAGTGTAGAGTGTAGATTAGTGTAGATTATAAGGATACACAAGTACATGAAAAACAAAACCCTTCAATATTCTTTTCTTTCTGTCCGTCAAAACACTTTCCTTAGAAAAAGAAATAGCGTAACGTCAGACATTATAATTATTGTACTCGTATTATGTGACATTCTGTACGTATGCTGTAATATTTGTAATTAAGTTTCGTTTACCAGTTGTCTGATTGCACCGCCCACAACTTTTCTGAGTAAGCCCAAACGTATGGGCGGAGAATGTTTGAAGGACTTAAATTCGCCTTTTGTACATTTAGTTTCTTGTGCAATAAAGCTTATATGTATAAATAAACTAGCGACCCGGCTTTACCAATTTATTTCTTTGTTTCTTTTTCTGTAATTTTTATGTGGTGTATAGTCGACCAAAAAATTGCTTGACCATTTTTGAACCTTATCCTGGTAATACGGTCGAAAAGTTGTCAAGCAATTCCTTGGTCGACTATGTGTGTAGTAAAGAATATTTGTTGTAGTTTTTTTTATAAAATGGGAAGGCAAACAAGCCAGTGGGTCACCTGATGGTAAGTGAATACCACCGCTTATATACACCCGTAACACCAAGAAGATTGCAGATGCATCGCCAACCTAGAGGGCTAAGATGGAATACCTCTTGTGCCAGTAATTGCACCGGCTGTCTTGCTCTCTACGCCAGAACACAACAGCGCAAGCACTGCTGCTTAGCGGCAGTCGTTGTTGTTATTTAAAAAAAGGAGATAAATAATTGATGATCAACTAGTCAGTGCACGATTCACTCTGTTGTTTGGTATTAGTTCCTGTCACTCCCACTAGATGTCGCGACATTTCTAATTTCAAGTAATCCAACAGGCTCGGGACATCGTATCCCCAGGACGAAGGTCCGACGGCCACTTGATCCTGGCTTACGAAATGTTGTGTTTATGCCAATAGATAGTCTGATAAAATGACTGATGACAGGGGACTATGACTTTTAGTTTTTATTCGTTTATGCATTAATCCCTATTATATTAATTTAAACAGAAAAGTACTGTGAGATTCGGACATATGAAGTAAACGGATCAATCACTTTTTTTATACAACATAGCAAGGCAGACGAGCAAGTGTATGGTTTTTACAACTAAAGTGAGGACCACGGACAGCGGGGCAATTCTCTTGTCAGTAGAGGTAAAGTCACAGTAGAGATATGTCAAATAGAACTGTCAGTTTCCTATAAAAGCTGTTATTTATTGACATACCACCACCATGTTGCTCGCTAATCCTGCCGATAGCAGCGTTGTTTGCACTGTTCCGGCGTGGAGAGCAAGACAGCCGGTGCAATTACTGGCACAAGAAGTATTCTATCTTAGCTCTCTGGGTTGGCAACGCATCTGCAAACTCCTTGGTGTTGCGGGTGTCTTTGGGCGGTGGTGATCACTTACCATCAAGTGATCTATTAGCTCGTTTTCCTTCCATTGTTGTATTAAAAAAAACACTTCAAATGTGGGATGAGTCTCGATGACCGCCAGAAATGGGGGCCCGGCTCCTTTTATTTTTTTTTTTTTTTCTGGCCGAAGGGTGTCGTGTTTCGGCGGTTCTGGGGCAGCCTGCCACTGGAGATTTTGACACCAGAACCAACGATGAAACGGAGCCACGCCGAACCGTCGCCGACATAGTTTTATTTTTTAGTTTTATAATTTTATGTATGTTAGTCTATAAGATATTTGTCTATGGGCCTTTGTAGCCTGAGAATAAATGATTTTATTTATTTATTTATAATACTAGCCACCCGCCCCGGATTCGCAAAATTACAATTGGGATGTTACATAATGTATCTATATAAAAAATAGAAAAAAAATCTAAACGACAGCGAAAACCACATCAAAATCCGTTGCGTGGTTTAGAAGTTTTGACAGGAACGAATAGCGACTTTATTTTATACTATGTAGAGATCATTATCTTGCTATTGGCAAAAAAAATTTACCAATCTGCTAACTATAGTTTATTTTGTTTTCAGTATTAAAATTAAACCTCCTCACCTCCGTTTTCGCAATTAACCACTAAATTTTCTATCAAGACAGACAGAATTAATCTCCTAGAGTTCATTAGTAGATTGGGCTCATATAAATATTTAGTAGTACTCTACTACATTGCGCGGCCGCTGAATTATTTATCAAGACGGCTCGTTTATAGGTGTACTCCTGACCGGTATCTGTTGAGATGGAATACTAAGCAGGGAAAAGGGTATTATATGACCTGTACGAAACACGAGCGCATCCTATTCGTTAACTCTGAAGGTGGAAGATGCCACGTGTTTCTGTGGTTAGAAAAATAAACATTGACGTTTATTTGTGGGAAGTAGGACCTTGTGCAAGGTCCGTCCGGATCGGTACCACCATCTAGCTCGCTAATCTTGCCGCTAAACAGCAGTGCTTGCACTGTTGTGTTCCGGCATGGAGAGTAAGACAGCCGGTGTAATTACCGGCACAAGAGGTATTCCATCTTAGCCCTCTGGGTCGGTAACGCATCTGCAATCTCTTCGATGTTGCGGGTGGCGGTGGTGTACTCTTTGCCATCAGGTGACCCACTTGCTTGTTTGCCTTCCTATTTCATAAAAAAAAAATTATACAGAAATGCGCCAAGGAAATGTTGCGAAACGAAGTGATCCGGTTCAGAATCGACGTGAACGATGTCCTTCAAATAAAAAATAAATAACTGTTCTTGGTCTAAGAAATTGGTAGAATGGAGACCCTTGGGAGAGGAGGAACTATCCGGCAGACGTATATGCGCTGGTATGACAATATTAAAAGAGTAGCTGGAGCCAAATTGGTTCTATCCAAAGGTTGTCTGGAAGAGATCGCTCTCAAGCGATAAGACCACCTTTTGGATACCTATATTAAGATTTATCTGTAATTCTGTCTTGTAATGTGGTATTCAATAAAGCATATTGTATTGTATTGTATTGTAATGACGTAATACTGTCTCTATGGTATTCCTTTGTCACTTGGTCAGTTTCCTGTAGCTAATGTTTTAGTTGAATAAAACCAATATTCTAATGGTTTCTCTTTCATTACGATAATTTATGTTATGGTACAAAGGGCTTATTAATAAAGAGTACAGCACGGATTGAAGGAGGCCTACATCCTAAAGATTGAGAAAGACTGAGAAGAAGAGAAGAAGAAATATCTGCAGAAGAAAAGCTTCAAGCCCTCCCTCCCCTATAAGGTGACACGGGCGTACGACCATTTTTCTCCCTTTTCCATAAAAAAGGACATAAAGAATTGCTGCTAAAAGAGAAAAAATCGCGTAAAATGGAATCCGAACCGATTCAATTTACTTTGTGTGTAGGGTGTCGGGTTAATTGGGTGTAAAGCAATAAGTAAAGGCTCCTAAACATCCCACAAAATTTATCTTGAAGATGTACTTTAGGTACTGCCAGCAACGCATATATGCGTTTTCCTTACTTTCACCACAAAATTAGTAATAATACAAACACAGATGTCTCACTTCGAACAAAAAGGCGTTTAGATTCAGGAAACGTCCTAAGTGTAATTCGTATCGCACGCGCGGCAACCCTTAGTGGCGGCCCCAGAGCAGAGGCACGCTAATGTGCTTGTACTATTGTAGCTTCGCGAAGTGCGCTATTGCTAGGGTTGCCAACCGTACTATGTTAAATAGTATTTTACTAGATTTCGGCTCTCCATACTATATACTGTTGAACTAATATATAGTACGCAAATATACTATATTTCGAGCACTTGTGATGTTATTAAAATAGATAGAATAGATAAATAGATAACAAACTTACACCATTGCCTTTTTTTCATCTTTCCAAAAAATACTACATTTTTTGAAACGTTCTATGTATTTTCTTAGCTTATTCTCAAAAATACTATATTCAACCGAAAAACTGTTAGCAACCCTAGCTAAGACTGCTATGCGCGCACGCTTACAGCACCTGTAAAAATCTTGAGGCAATAGGATGGCAGTTAAAGCCCCAAAGAACCTACGAGTTCATCCTGCGACCATACTTTCTACCACTGAGCTCAATACCACTATCTCATTATATCCGTGCCACATAAAACATGTTTATTGGGGCAATATCATTTCGTGAAACCCGGAGCTGTCACATTCGTGCGACCACTCATCCGTGTGAAGCAGCCGACCTCGATGATTCGGCTGTCTCACTTGTCTGCCGGTTATCTGGATACATACTTCAGATATATCGTAATTGGGTGTCGCTTTTTATCCGGACAAAATAAATATCTACCGAGAAAATTACGAGAGAAATAACTATTGTTTAACTATTTAAGTAAAAGATTCTCAATACACTTGCGGGTTTTGCGGGTCGTAGGACCTTCTGCAAGGTTTGCACTGTTGTGTTCCGGCGTGGAGAGCAAGACAGCCGGTGCAATTACTAGCATAAGAGGTAATCCATCTTAGCCCTGGTTGGCAACGCATCTGCAATCTTCTTGGTGTTGCGGATGTCTTTAGGCGGTGGTAATCACTTATCATCAGGTGACCCACTTGCTTGTTTGCCTTCCTATTTCTTAAAAAAAACTTGGCTGTATGGTGTTAGTACCTTTGCCTTCTTACATTTAGGCTTAATAAGAAAAAAACTGTGGCTACACCACGTAGAAACGTTGCAGTTTAGTTAAATAGGTTTTATTGTGTTTAATAGATACATGAAAAAAACAAATCAATTTAACAACAAAGAATAACTAACAAAATAAGAAATGGCAGAGCCCATTTGAATATTTAGCTGTGTGTCAGTCGATTCAATGACTTAGTGCTTACCTAGTAACATTACCACCTCGCTTTTCGCATAAAAACATGAGCCAAGTAATTAAATACGAAGATATTTCCAACATCTGCTCGTCAAACATCGCCATGTTTGCCGAAGCCAAATAACTTGTAACGCAAATATTTGGACAAATACCTGCGCGAGTAATACGCCCGAGGCCCTGTTGTGTTAAGGTCTCCGCATTCGCCGCGATACAAATGATTGGTTGCCGCGGCAAACAATGGGGCACCTGAGATTCTTGCTAATGGATGCGGTGGATTAGCACTATTGTTTATTTCTGTGTACACAAACATTTATATAGGAAATAGGTATGGTTCCAATGAAAAGATTCGCGCTTCGGTTGGTTTTGACAGTTTGAAAGGATGTGGTTGTGTTTACACATATATTTATTTTTACTAAAAGTTGTTAAGAAAGCCTAACTTGCAAAAAGTGGTTAGCGACGAACTAGATGCTCAAGTTCAATCCCCATGAGATATAAACGTTTGTATCAACAATACCTATACATTGTTGAATGTCTGTACTTGAGTCGTGGATGTTTGTTATACAGTAAGCATCCATAATTATGTATACTTAGCCTTTGTCTAGTATCCATAATAGATAATAGTACAAGTTCTACTTCTTGGGATTGGGTGAAAAGTATAAATTGTCTCAAGATATTTATTACCTATTTAATTAAAAAAAAAAAAAACAATTAGGTACTGTTTGAGGATTTTTCAATATTACGCGGTCTTTGGTCGTATTTATTAATTGCCGGTACGTTTATATCATTTGGAACCAGACACAGAAATCGATTTCAAGTGTGTGGAGTGTTGTCCCAGACACTTGTCATTCCAACGTCTCACAAATCGAAAGGTGGGCCGGCAAGGACCAGCCACTAGAGGAAATGAGAAGTGGTCGCCTAAAACAAACAAGACGCAGGGGAGGTGTGTAACTGTGTGTGCCTAAGTGTGTGTAATCCACTCGTCAGCAGCTTGCCACAGGCCGCTTACAAGCAACACCTGCGGGTTACAGGGTAAACTTACCGGCATTGCCGTCATCGTTATGTTATTACTAGCGGATGCCCGCCACTTCGTTCGCGTGAAATTAGTAGCCTATGTCCGTCAGGGATAGTGTAGCTTCCTATCTATGAAAGAATTTTTGAAATCGGTTCTGTAGGTCCAGAGATTACCCTCTACATACAAACAAATAAAAAACAAACAAACAAAGTTCACCTCTTTATTATATTAGTGTAGAAGTATAGATGTACATTTGTGTAGATATCCAAACGTTCCAAGTTATTGAATTCTTTAGGAAATAAATTCGGTCACCGTTTGAGGCATGCGGCTCACCTGATGGGAAGGGATCACCCCAGCCAATGGAAACCAGCAACCTATGGGGCCACTGATCCGGTGCCGGTGCTTAGTTATTTTTGATCTCATCACTCATTATATAGTCGACCAAGTAATTGTTTGATCACTTTTGAACCTTATTCCTGTGTAATACGGTCGAAGAGAGGTCAAGCAATTTCTTGGTCGACTAGGTATACAAACGAAGTAAGCTGCTACTTCTTGCTAGTATTCTGTGAGAGTAGGGCACTACCCGGTTTAAGCTGGCCTGTTCGTACTGCAACCAGCGACTGGCTAACTAACTAACTACCACGTAACTAACCACCACTACCACGTTCAAAAAAAACAAGTTGCTAACGGAAGTGGTCGAGAAATATGTTACATCGACACCTGCTGAGAGCCAAATAGTAAAAAAGTCGAAAAGGGATAAATTACGCAGCTCTATAAGGAAAATAATATTTAATGCCAAGCAGGAAAAAGAGCAAGACATACTATTTGACAAACTCCAAAAAGTCACAGGATGTTATTAGCCATGACAAATCTGTTTGAACAAAATTGTTAGCATAGAGAAAAATAGTAACTAAGCAGTGATTAGATTAGATTAGATTCATATACATATTACTTATTGAGAATTACAGTAAATGTAGAATGTCAAAATATAAAAAATCACAATAAGATCCTCAAAAATGTAAAATAACAATATCTAGAAATGTCTAGGAAAAGACAAGATAAAAAAAAATGTCACAATATAAATACAAACTCACATAAGGTGAAAACGCTGTGGGGAACGTGTTGTATTACCTCTACGTGTAACCAAGTACTGCAATTTCCTTATGGTTTTCTTTGAGGAGAAGAGCACTGCTTAAGCCACCGTACCCTTGCTTGAAGTGGTAGAATATCATTGGCTGATGACCAATAACACGACGGAATTCATTCGACCAAAGCCAAGCCATACAATTACACTAACTTGGGAAAACTTTCATTGCCGCCATTAAATAAAAAGAAGCGCTGGTGCACCCTAAAATATATTTTTTGTACTTTTTATTAATGACATACGAAATAAAGATTATTAATCCAAAATTCTAAAACGGTTCTCTCATTCCTTTATTCATCAAAAGATTACAATCTATTTAAACTAAAAAATGCTGTGTCCATTTCATTTGAGGGTAAACGTCACAATGACAGATTAAAACAACACATGTTAACTAACATAGGTTTACGCAACGTTTATGAATGAGAGGGTCAGACTCTAGGATAGCATCTAACCCGCATGCCTCAACGCGAGCCTTCCACCGGCGTCCCAACTTTTTCCCCTCGTGGGACGTTCTTTGATGTTGTCCTGAGTTAGGAAGAAACATATTTCTCCCGATGTCGACATTATTCTTTCTTACCGAATATTTTATTATTTCATGCCTCATTCAAATTGCTTTGTTCTAACTTTGAATCAACGGAGAAATCAGTTTTATGTTGTTAGGGTTGACGAACTGGCAGTATTGTTTTTACTGGAGGATGATGATATAATGAGAATATGCTCTGAAATTCTTTCAAATTGGACATATAACCCTTGGGCTTCTGGATCGCTACTCGTTCACCGTACAAAACTTGCTGCTGCATGCCGGCATTCTGTGAGAACGTGGTACTACCCCGATCAAAGCGGTCCAATTGTACTGGACCAGTTGTTACTGCAACTGGCTACAGTATGGGTCTACTAAACATCTCCAATCACTATAAGTAATGGACTTCTAGTCAGCGTTTAAAATATGGCCGCATCAAAAGTCGAACAAAAGTACAACTAAACGATAATCGCTCGCGCTGTCAGTCTGTCGGACCGCTGTCAATGCTATTTTTTTTTTTAACCTATTTGCAACGAAACTTGATAAATTATTATTTTATGCAGTTAGACGTGAAGTTGTAAATCCAATGACTATAAATGGTACACTAATAATTTGCGTTTGTAACATTGGCGTGAACCTGTATTCTCATATTGGGCCGTTTCGCTGCTGTCATTTAGTATGACACTGTACATCTATGTATTATAATATCATTGTCTCCAATTGATATTACATCATTTGACCGTGGAAGCCTTTTACCTATACCTCTGCTCTAAGCGTAGGATTAGCTAACTCATGTTTTTGACTCTTTGAAAGTGTACAAATCTATACTATTTAAATTAAGTATTACATATTATTTTATTTGTTCAGAGACCATATCCCTATCAAGATTCTTTGATCTGTGGAACCAATACATCTCCCGGCCAGTCTTAACTAGTGCCAGTTAGTTCAATAGGCTTAAAGCTTGCTGTGCTATTTATTGTTATCTTATTATGATTATTACTATAAGCTCACGCCTGTTCCTCTTTGGGGTAGGCAGAGACCACAAATCGCCATTTGCTTCGGTCCTGGCATACTTCCCTCGCTTCCTCCACACACGTTCCTCTCCTCATATATGGGGCAGTTCCGGGTACTTCTAATTTTGCAAGTATTTAGGATGGCACGTTATTGTTATATATTCTTTTTTTTTGTCTTTAGTTTGTGTTAAAGGACAACTTGTATTACAACAATAATACATTTAAAAATTCTAAACTAGACATAGACATATAAAACTTAAACGAACACTAAAACTGGGGAAACTAAAACTAGGTGAGGTCCCCCAGGTCTGATCCCTGCGGTAGGGTCCCCATGATGCTGGCTGCGTTTACCCACTTGATTGAGATGCCAATCCGCTGAGCAAAAAACGAGCCAGCTCTTCATTAATTATTATTTTTTATGCTGAATACTTGCAATAAACATCTGTATGTCTATTGCTCTTACTGTTTTTTTTTAATTATTTTTTTATGTAACTTGTGTATGCCATGTACTATTGCGATAAATTGCACTGTAATCTGTTTTGAAAAGAGAGGAAAAAAAATAAACTGCTGATTTTCTTGCGGCGTTTCTTCTCAGTAGTATCTTCCATTTTCCGAAGCGCTAGAAGATTCAGACATGTAAAAGAGCCTATACGGCCTACTTGCAAAATAAATTTTTCATTTTCATTTTCATTTTCATTTTTCATTTTCTGTAATTTTGTTTTAAAGTAGTTTTTTGTGAGGCTTCTTCTCAGCTGGATCATCAATTTTCAGAAGCGCTGGTAGACTCAGACGTGAGGAGGCCACCTGTATGGTCTACTTTCATAAAACATTTTTCATTTTTTCATTTTCAAAAACTAATCTACTGTTTCTATGACCAAGGGTGAATTTTTCAAGATAATCAACTATTGATTTTGTTGCAGATTCGTCATCATCGCAAAATGTGGAGTCGAAATCACCACATCATCTCAGGTGAGACGAAAATCCTTTAATTCATAGATACATTCTCCTTTTTAGCAATATGAAGTCAAAATTAATAAAAAGTTACGACTTTCAAGTATTGACATGACAAAAGCCGACTTTCATACAGATGTAGACAATAATATGTCATATAGAGTAACATTGGTTGACAATTGAACTAGAAATTGTAAGAAATCTCGTTCACATATTGCGCTGTACGTCAAGCCCTTAGGTAGTAATATTGTAGAGTGCTTGCCCCACCCTCCCCTCTTAGATATGTAAGTTCACGACACTCTGTTCTTTGATGGTTAGGTTTTTTATCAAGTTCTAGATGTTACAAATCGTAGGAGAGGATTTCATAAAACAGGAAAGCAAACGAGTAAAAATGCTACGTAGATAATGACAACGCAAAGAAAATCTAGGGTAATGGCAGGACTCGAACCTGCAATCTCAGCATTCCGTGCCTTGCGTTTTCCTTCCGCCATATTACCAGCTACTATGCATTGTGATTTTTTCAATATGCTTCGTTTTTTAAACAATCATTTGATTTGATTTGCTTTATTTCTCAATTTAAATTACAAGTCAGTGTCAAGATATGCATTCACATTGAGATCGTCAGAAATAATATTATAATAATTAATAAATTAAGCATAAATAATAAAAAAACAAAATCACAATAGCGAAATTACGTTATTCATTATTTAAACAGTGAAAACCGTCTCAAAATCAAAATTAAAATATTCTATTGTATAACTATAGGTAGAAATAGATGCGTTCAAAATCCGTTCCGTGGATTAGAAGGAAGGCGGGCAAAGATATGCGGACAGACAACAACGAATACCGACTTTGTTCTATCTATATATATAAAATTCAAAGTCCTGACTGACTGACTGACTGACTGACTGACTGACTGACTGACTGATATATCAGCGCACAGCCCAAACCGCTGGACCTAGAGACTTGAAATTTTGTACATAGATACCTTATATAGTGTAGGCATCCACTAAGAAAGGATTTTTGGAAATTCCACCCCTAAGGGGGTAAATTAGGGGATGAAAGTTTGTATGAAAGTCCGTCAGTTTTGAAGTTAGGATCTTGAAATTTTGTTGTTAGGCTAACGTAAAAAAAATAATTTATACGGGTCTCAGTGTTTTTGATAATTCCACCCCTGAAGGGGTGAAAAGGGGGATAAAGCTGTGTATGAAAAGGCCTACATTTTCACAGCAAAAATCACTACATTTTATTATTTAGGCTTATAACGCAACGAGTATATCGGGTGTTATTGGAATTACAACCCTTAAGGGGGAAAACGGGGATGAAATTTTGTATTTGAGTTGTTCATTCACGATTTTTTTGTATTGAAGTAAAAATAACGTACGTGGTAACGTGTTTATTACTAAGCCTGTATGGCCTATCCGTCTGTCTGTCTGTCTGCCACGCGCAAACATGTCCTGACTGATTTGCGATCATCGTCCAACCGAAACTATTAAATCAAGAAAGCTGAAATTTAGAAAATAGGTTTATTTTATAACGTAGCATCCGCTAAGAAACCATTTTTGGTATTTTTTACCTTTAGGGGGAAAACGGGGGGTGGGGGTTGAACTTTGTATGAAAGTCTTTGTTGATTGAAGTTATAAACATGAAAATTTGAATTAGAACTACTGATCATAAATAGCTTATAAGTATTATAACGTATTTCAAGATTTTTGCATTTTTACATTTAAAGGGGGAGAAGAGGGGGTGAAAGTTTGTAAGGACGTATTGATTTTTTTAAATAAGAGCTTGTAATTTTGAAATACAGCTACTTATCATAAATACGGGAAACGGGGAGTAAAAGTTTGTATGGATGGGAGGTATCGGGTTTTTAATAGGAACTTGAAATTTTGAATTTTAGATACTTATCATAAATAAATAATTATGTGTTTCGGGGTTTTATGACTATCGAATTTAAGAGGTGGGAAACGGGGGTGAAACTTTGTATGGAGGGGAGGTATCGGTTTATTCAAAAATAAGGACTTCAAAATGATTGTTTGTTTTAGGGTATTTGGATTTTTACATTGGAAGGGGGCAAAACGGGCGGTGAAAATATGAGAGGGAGTAAGAGCACTTATAAGTTTTCTGATTCTAAAAAAAAAGACAATTGTTTTCTGTAGGCCACGCGGGCGATGCCGCGGGCAGGAGATAGTTATAAATAAATAATGAGATATTTCAGAGATTTTAGATTTTTTGTTTAAAGGGGTAACACGGGGAGGGGGGGAGTTTGTATGGAGGTATCGGCGTTTTTTAAAGGTAGAAACTTGAAAATTAGAACTATTGAGCATAAATGAATACCGGCGTATTTAAGGGTATTTGGATTTTCACAATTAAAACGAGAGAAACGGGGTTAAAACTTTGTATGGAGGTATGGAGGCTTTTTCGAAGATATAAACTTGGAAGACTTTAAGGGATGACAGTTAATGTTACAAAAACGAAAGTAATGGTGTAAGAGAAGAATGCAGAGGTTTCTGAATGTGTAATAAAGATTGGTAATGAAAGAGTTGAACAAGTGAAAGAATTTGTGTACTAGGTAGTATGTTTACTAGGTATGGAAAGCACGATGAAGACATTAAAAGGAGAGTGAAAGCGGGAAATTGGGAGCTCTGCGTGCTATTGTGAGCAGCCAGAATGTCGCATCCAGCAACGTGAACAGCCAAACGTGCCTTTTACGACGTTTGGCTGTTCACGATGCTGTGTTAGTTTCCACGTTGATGTATGGAAATGAAAGCTGGGTTTGCGAGAAGAAGCATAGGAGTAGAATAAATGCCGTAGAGATGCGTTCTCTGCGTAGTATGAGTGGGATCAAGCTGACTGAGAGAATAGGAAATGGTGTTATAAGAGAGAGGTGAGGTCTGAAAGAAGATGTAGTGACTAGAATAGAGAAACGAATGTAACGTTGATTTGGGGATGTTGAACGATTGTGTGTGGAGGGAGCGAGGGAATAATGCCAAGACCAGGGCAAATGACGTTCTATGGTCTCTGCCTACCCCAAAGGGAAACAGGCCTGAGCTTATAAGACTAATAATAAAAATAAACTTGAAAATTAGAATTGCAGCTGCTCATCATAAATAAATAACGATGTTTCGGGGTTTTCGGATTTAGATGTTATTTGTTTTCTGTAGGCCACGCGGGCGAAGCCGCGGGCAGAAGCTAGTACTGTATAAAGCTAAATATATGTAAACTAGCTTCTGCCCGCGGCTTCGCCCGCGTGGCCTACAGAAAACAAATAACATCTAAATCCGAAAACCCCGAAACATCGTTATTTATTTATGATGAGCAGCTGCAATTCTAATTTTCAAGTTTATTTTTATTATTAGTCTTATAAGCTCACGCCTGTTTCCCTTTGGGGTAGGCAGAGACCATAGAACGTCATTTGCCCTGGTCTTGGCATTATTCCCTCGCTCCCTCCACACACAATCGTTCAACATCCCCAAATCAACGTTACATTCGTTTCTCTATTCTAGTCACTACATCTTCTTTCAGACCTCACCTCTCTCTTATAACACCATTTCCTATTCTCTCAGTCAGCTTGATCCCACTCATACTACGCAGAGAACGCATCTCTACGGCATTTATTCTACTCCTATGCTTCTTCTCGCAAACCCAGCTTTCATTTCCATACATCAACGTGGAAACTAACACAGCATCGTGAACAGCCAAACGTCGTAAAAGGCACGTTTGGCTGTTCACGTTGCTGGATGCGACATTCTGGCTGCTCACAATAGCACGCAGAGCTCCCAATTTCCCGCTTTCACTCTCCTTTTAATGTCTTCATCGTGCTTTCCATACCTAGTAAACATACTACCTAGTACACAAATTCTTTCACTTGTTCAACTCTTTCATTACCAATCTTTATTACACATTCAGAAACCTCTGCATTCTTCTCTTACACCATTACTTTCGTTTTTGTAACATTAACTGTCATCCCTTAAAGTCTTCCAAGTTTATATCTTCGAAAAAGCCTCCATACCTCCATACAAAGTTTTAACCCCGTTTCTCTCGTTTTAATTGTGAAAATCCAAATACCCTTAAATACGCCGGTATTCATTTATGCTCAATAGTTCTAATTTTCAAGTTTCTACCTTTAAAAAACGCCGATACCTCCATACAAACTCCCCCCCTCCCCGTGTTACCCCTTTAAACAAAAAATCTAAAATCTCTGAAATATCTCATTATTTATTTATAACTATCTCCTGCCCGCGGCATCGCCCGCGTGGCCTACAGAAAACAATTGTCTTTTTTTTTAGAATCAGAAAACTTATAAGTGCTCTTACTCCCTCTCATATTTTCACCGCCCGTTTTGCCCCCTTCCAATGTAAAAATCCAAATACCCTAAAACAAACAATCATTTTGAAGTCCTTATTTTTGAATAAACCGATACCTCCCCTCCATACAAAGTTTCACCCCCGTTTCCCACCTCTTAAATTCGATAGTCATAAAACCCCGAAACACATAATTATTTATTTATGATAAGTATCTAAAATTCAAAATTTCAAGTTCCTATTAAAAACCCGATACCTCCCATCCATACAAACTTTTACTCCCCGTTTCCCGTATTTATGATAAGTAGCTGTATTTCAAAATTACAAGCTCTTATTTAAAAAAATCAATACGTCCTTACAAACTTTCACCCCCTCTTCTCCCCCTTTAAATGTAAAAATGCAAAAATCTTGAAATACGTTATAATACTTATAAGCTATTTATGATCAGTAGTTCTAATTCAAATTTTCATGTTTATAACTTCAATCAACAAAGACTTTCATACAAAGTTCAACCCCCACCCCCCGTTTTCCCCCTAAAGGTAAAAAATACCAAAAATGGTTTCTTAGCGGATGCTACGTTATAAAATAAACCTATTTTCTAAATTTCAGCTTTCTTGATTTAATAGTTTCGGTTGGACGATGATCGCAAATCAGTCAGGACATGTTTGCGCGTGGCAGACAGACAGACAGACGGATAGGCCATACAGGCTTAGTAATAAACACGTTACCACGTACGTTATTTTTACTTCAATACAAAAAAATCGTGAATGAACAACTCAAATACAAAATTTCATCCCCGTTTTCCCCCTTAAGGGTTGTAATTCCAATAACACCCGATATACTCGTTGCGTTATAAGCCTAAATAATAAAATGTAGTGATTTTTGCTGTGAAAATGTAGGCCTTTTCATACACAGCTTTATCCCCCTTTTCACCCCTTCAGGGGTGGAATTATCAAAAACACTGAGACCCGTATAAATTATTTTTTTTACGTTAGCCTAACAACAAAATTTCAAGATCCTAACTTCAAAACTGACGGACTTTCATACAAACTTTCATCCCCTAATTTACCCCCTTAGGGGTGGAATTTCCAAAAATCCTTTCTTAGTGGATGCCTACACTATATAAGGTATCTATGTACAAAATTTCAAGTCTCTAGGTCCAGCGGTTTGGGCTGTGCGCTGATATATCAGTCAGTCAGTCAGTCAGTCAGTCAGTCAGTCAGTCAGTCAGGACTTTGAATTTTATATATATAGATAAAGATATAGCATTATAAATACCACAAACCAGCCGTCTTACGTTCATAAATGTCAGTCAAAATAAAATCTTATCCAAGCAAACAAAAAAAATTCCACGTATCTAAATCTTGACAAGGCCAATATTTTCGTCAGTATATTTTTATCAAGCATAAATATGCTCACTACAAATATTCTCAGATTCCGCATGTTTTCTATTAATATATCAGATTACACACACATACAGCTTCGTGTGTCGAGGCCTTACTAATATCGTAGAGTGCTCACCTACCCCCTGCTCCCCTAGGTACTGGAAATATGCGAAATATGGACCCAAGGCCGCTCACCCACACACACAAATACTCTAACACAGTATTTTCTTATGTTGTCGCGACTTGTAGACATTGAAATAAAACAATTTAAACGGTTTATATCGCGTGTATTGCAACGAATCTAATCCATTCATTCCATCCATTTTTGTAATTTTATTTTTTGCTTTATGTAACTTCTTGTTTGTAATTTTTTTCTTAATGATTTGGTTGAAGAAAGGCTTAATGCTGAGTTTCTTGCGGCGCAGTCTTTTCAGCAGATGCCACTTCCGAAGCGCTGGTAGAGTCTGTAGTCATGTTGCGTTAATTGGAACGATTTCGAATTTAGTTTTTAATTTTTTTAATTATTTTTAAAAATTGGGTATGTATTCTAAGTTTTTTGTCAGTCTGCTCGCGAACATGAGACCTGTAAAGAGCTCGAAACATCGGGAATTAGATTCGTTACAATACACGTGATAAAAACCGTTGAAATTATATTGTTCTATTTTAATACTCTAACACAGTTTGAAAAAATTATACCGACACAATCGTATGTTTTTTTACCCTTATAAATTGGCAACCGTAGTTGCCAGAAGCAACCCAGTGCTTAGAGAGAAAGTTTCTATCGCACTAATCTTTCTCAGACACCCCCTATTGAAACCTCTGCAAACTCTTTGATGTTACGGGTGTCTATGGGCGGTGGTGATTCCTTACTATCAGGTGACCCACTTGCTCGTTTTCCTTCCTATTTAAAAAACAGCGTACTGGGATAAAATACCATCCTGAGCCCAATTTCATAAACGCGACAGGCGACAGGTGACAGTGACAAATCGGTATACATTGCTTGCTCACTATGATCTTAAATTTGTAAGTCCGTTAATTATCGACGCAGTAATGTACAGCAAATTGTCACTGTCACCTGTCGCCTGTCGCGTTTATGAAATTGGGCCCAGGATTTTAGTTTATGACAAGATTGTGTTGTCATCTATAAAAAATTTACTGCCCGTACGGAGATATTCGAAAGGTAAGTTTAGAACTCCTCACACAAGCCAAGCCATAGCAATAAAGTAAATTCTTTAGAAGCTTTGTATGGGAAAGCGACTTCTCTCAGCTACAGCTACTAAGGTGAAATGGCAATGGTTCAATTTCTATGCGCGTACGTCTAATCAACGAAGAGTGAACTCTGCCAACTTGATCCCGGTGCGACACTTTGTGGGATGGTAGACTGACAAATAAACAAACTTATTTTTAATATGTAATAAGAAGGCAAACAAGCAAGTTGGTCACCTGATAGCGAGTGATCACCACCGTCTATAGACACCCGCAACACCAAGGAGATTGTAAATATTGTGTTTGCGGGTGGTAGGACCTTGTGCAAGGTCCGTCCGGATCGCTACCACCATCTTGCTCGCTAATCCTGCCGCTAAGAAGCAGTGCTTGCACTGTTGTGTTCCCGCGTGGAGAGCAAGACAGCCGGTGCAATTACTGGCACAAGAGGTATTCCATCTTAGGCCTCTTTGGTAACGCATTTGCAATCTCCTTGGTATTGCGGGTGTCTATAAGCGGTAGTGATCACTTACCATCAGGAGACCTACTTGCTTGTTTGCCTTTCTATTTAATAAACAAAGCATAAGCAGATGATTTAATAAAACTGTCGTTGTTTTTACCGGAATCCTTTGCGCCGGTTGAATAGTATATTCCCATTTTCTTTTACTGGATAAACAAACTGTATTTATTTCAGTATGTTCCAAGAGATCCAACATTACAACTAACGCTGACTTAATATCTAAGGAATAACTCTGTACTTACTTATCATTTCAAGATCGATCACTCCAAAATTTCCAGCACAATAAAAACAAATCCAAGATGGTAATGAATTATTCCTTGGATAGTATATTTTCTTGTGGCACACCAAACTGAATTATCAGGGTAAACTTACTTTTAAGCATTCCTACTTTTCACTTAGAAAGAGTAGTAATTCCATCACTCTTTTCACGATTCCTCGACTTCTCTTTCAACCTGTATGGCACAGTGGCACATGTGTCTGCCTACTGTGCAAGAGGTCCCGGGTTCAAATCCTTGTATGGGCAAATATTTGTGTGACGAATACGAGTGTTTGTACCTGAGTCATGGATGTTATTTGTATTTAAGTATGTATTTATCTATACAAGTTTGTTTATCCGTTGTCTAGTACCCATAGTACAAGCTTTGCTTAGTTTGGGACTAGGTCAATTGGTGTAAATTGCCCCGAGATATTTTTTTTATTTTTTATTTTAATACCCAAGTGTAAAACCACCATTCTGGCGACAGAAGAGTCAAAAAAACCACTATCCCTTATATAATTAAATGTATTACACTCATTACCCTGGTATTACCAAGTTATATACCTAAGAAGTTCCGTTCCTTCGTCATCTTCCCTTTCTATTTCGCCAAGAACTTCCAAACTTTCTAATACAACGTCAGGTCTGTAATGTACTATAATATGTAGGAAGCCTCCGGTACACTCCCCACGTTTACTTTGCATTTTATCTCACGCGATGCAATGGGATGCCGGATAAAACTCGTAAGAGAGAGCCACTCAACAATATTGCTCTAGACGTTGACCGCAGTACACGAAACGAAACAGTATTCATACTGTAATCTAATAAGCTTGACGGCCGGATAGCCTAGTGGTCAGTGACCCTGACTATGAAGCTTGAGGTACCGGGTTCGATTCCCGGGAGGGGCTAATGTTTGTATGATGAAAACGAATGTTTGTGCTCGAGTCGTGGATGTTATATGTATTTAAGTATATATTTATCTACATAATTAAGTATATCCGTTGTCTAGTACCCATAACACAAGCAGCTTTAGTTGCTTACTTTGGGACTAAGTCGATTGGTGTTAACTGTCCTAGGATATTTATTTATTTATTTATTTAATAAGCTACACATATTGTACAATCCAACTAATAAATTGTAAATTGTATTCTGATACTATATGTGAAACCTTTTTTTTTAAATAATACTAGTGGACGCGCGCGACTTCGTTCACATAAAATTAGAAGCCTAAGTATGTTCGTCAGGAATAGTGTAGCTTTATTTTATTTATTTATTTTATTTTATTTAAACTTTATTGCACAAAAATTACAAAATGTACAAAAGGCGAACTTAATGCCTTAAGGCATTCTCTGCCAGTCAACTTTTGGGCATAATCAGAAAGTTTGTGGGCGGTGCGGATAGAGAACGAGTAATAGAAACAATGACAAAATACTACTAAATACATACAAAGCATATAGCTAGCTATGTATCTGTGAAATAATTTTTGGAATCGGTTCAGTAGTTCCAAAGATTACCCCCTTCATACAAACAAACAAAGTTTACCTCTTTATTATATTAGTGTAGATAGGAAGGAAAACGAGCAAGTAGGTCACCTGATGGTAAGTGATCACCATGGCCATAGACATCGGCAACACCAAGGAGACTAGAAATGCGTTGCCGACCCAGAGGGCTAAGAGGGAACCTTTTGTGTCACTAACTGCACAGGCTATCTTGGTCTCCTCGCCGGAACACAACAGTGCAAGCACTGCTGCTGAGCGGCAGGATAAGAGAGCAAGATGTTGGTAACTATCCAGACTGTCCTTACACAAGGTCCTACTACCGCACGTATGCACAATAAAGAATAATTTATTGTTCTTGTTGTGTACAAGTTCGAGGTAAAAAAATAAACATTATTACAGCGTTAAAGTACCAATGAGCGTAGTGAATGTGTACAAATTCGTTCGTACTGTTAACATGCTGTGTGCTGTGGGGGTGCCCGCTGTAAACGCGATCCTTTCTGTTAGGAATCCCATTTCAAAGGGTTTTTTACCAGTTTAGTGTAAGTACGGTCCCAATTGTTTGTATGACGATATCGTTGAGCGAGTCTCTACTCTTTGGACCTCCGATAAGGGGCAAATTTGAAGAGCGAGTATTCAGAAACTTCCTCCAAATTGAAGTAATCGAATAATAGCAATTAGAAACGGTTGGATTGACCGCCTTTGTGATAGATCCTTTATCGAAGATAAGTATTAAGTATAACAACATTTTGAGAGGTAATACACACCACACTCTACAGAATACCGGAGTAAAGCATTGCTACCGCGTTTTAAATAATGAGTGAGAAGATTGGTGGCCCATGAGGGGAAGGAAGACCTAAAGGACCGGTTAGCGATTCCCTCGGGTAGCGGGACCACTTTCCATCAGGTGATCTCAAGGGCAAAGCCAACCTTTGACGCCGAAGGGATCACGTAGTCAAAATTCAGTCAAGATAGGGTCATCAATGAGATTTAAAAATTTCCTATGGCCAAACTGGATCCAGCCTGGAGGGCCCATGACCCCTGGATGGGTGACCTGCATACTCAATTCCCTCCCTGTTCCATAAAAGCAAATAAAAACCGACCTGCAATAAAGAAACCGCCAATTAGATAATTGAAGTTTTACCGCCTTGTTAATATCAATACTTGATTCCATAAAATATTTTAACCCCCATAAAACACGGGGTACACGGCATTATCCGGGCGCCGTCTTACGCGTTGATTCACAAACAACGTCGTTTACGTTACGTTTGGAGTGAAATTTATTACCCTTTACTTTGGAAGTTACTTTTGGCCGCGTATCACACCGAATTTAAGGTAAGGGTACCTGTCTGGGGGGCAATTCTACGGGGCAATTCTCGGTTTATGCGAGATTCATCTTGCACGAGAATAACTGTCAAATCTCTTGAAGATCTGTCATTTTTTGATGTAACTCGCACGTGAGATGCATCTCGCATGAACCGAGAATTGGGGTCCAGGCTTTAGTCACAGTTAGAGATATATTCACATTTGAGATGTGCCAAAAAGAGCTGTCAAATCCCTTCGAAAGTTATCTTTTGACAAGAACTGGAATATGATATGAAAATAAAACCTTTTTTACCCTCTTAAACAGCAAAAGAACTATAGTCACAAAGTAAATAACACTACAAGTACAGAAGTCTCACTTCGAACAAAAACGGGGTCTATTTTTTTTTATATCCACCGTCCGGATTGGAACCCGGCTGTTTTTATATATAGTAGAACGACGCCCATAAGAAAGGAATAGGCTCGTTTCTTGTATGTCCATAAAGCGTATCTATTTCGTATTCATTTGGAAACACCGATGTCGAAAGTTGATTCCACAGAGCTGACGTACATAATAAAAATGTACCAAACATACTTTCAAACATTACTTTCGCATTTATAATATTAGGTGAAGCAGCAAACGCATTCAAATAAAGACATTCAGGGCCAAGAGCCCGCAAGAAGGTAGGGAATGCAAACTCTGTTATTTTCTCTGTAAGAAAAATCCGGTATATTTTATTTTATTTTTATGAAATACGAATGAAAACAAGCAAGTGGGTTACCTGATGGTAAGTGATCACCACCGCCTATAGACACCCGCAAGACCAAAGAGATTGCAGATGCGTTGCCAGTCCAGAGAGCTAAGATGGAATACCTCTTATGCTAGTAATTGTACCGGCTGTCTTGCTCTCCACGCCGGAACACAACAGTGCAATCACTGCTGCTTAGCGGTAAGATTAGCGAGCAAGATAGTGGTAGCGACCCGGACGGACCTTGCACAAGGTTCTACCACCCGCAAAAGCTGTAGCTGTGGGTAAACAAACTAAGGAAGTACATTTTGACTCACTTTCTGGTATCCGATTAGCATGAATTTTGACATACAACACTACCTAAAGGTGGTTAAGTCAAGTTGGACAGTGTCAAATAGAGGTCCTAAAGACGCTTTGTCTATGCCCGGGTTTTCATCTTCCCCAAATTAACTTAATTCCACCTCGGTTATCATAATTATGCCCTAAGGCTTCCTACTCAGCCTTTTGTACCTTACATTGTTATCAAATTACGTAAATAAATGAGAAACATAATTAATATCGTAACTAAAGTACTGATTATCCGTTATAATGTAAACAAATTAGGGAAGACTTAAGAGGAGTGTGAACCCAGCCCCAAATAGCGCTCCCCTTACAAACGGCGATAACGTTTTCCCCCCTCTAAACATTAAACTATAGCCATGATTTTTTTGTATGTTGTCAGTATGCCCTAAAACTATGTTTTTATGTTTTGATTTTTTAAATATTCTTCATAGATTTGACAATATTTACATTTTAGTAGTTTAATACAAAACAAAAAAGCGTCAATATTTTTGAAACTATTAAGAATATTTAAAAAATCAAAAACATACAAACCTAGTTCTAGGGCATACTGACAACATACAAAAAATTCATGGCTATAGGTTAATGTTTAGAGGGTGGAAAACGTTATCGCCGTTTGTATGCAGAGCGCAGGGTTCACACTCCTCTTAACAGTTACCGATAAATAGAAATTGTTATCTCTTTGCGGGTCACTAAATAGGGTAAGCAATAAATTAACACATGTCTAAGTTACGCAATAATAAGTACAAGTAAGTTCCAAATGAAAATGTACCCTATTTTATTAAATATGTCGCACGCTTAGAATTAAAGTGACCCATTTCTGAATAATACACGTCCCAAAATATCACCTTAATTAAAAGACATAAGGTTTAATTTTGGGTAATATCAAATTAAGAATTGAGTCGCTTTAATTCCAAGGGTGCGATGTAATTTCTCAAATGATTAGTTGAATATCTTCTCCAACGAAGTAGGGTTATTTATAACTATAAATTACGTAATTTTCAAAACGTAATTAGCGCCTCTGTTATTGTTTTTAGGGTTCCGTACTTCAAGAGGAAAAACAGAACTCTTTTTAGGATCACTTTGTTGTCCGTCTGTCTGTCTGTCTGTCAAAACCATTATTCTTAAGAACGCATGGAGGTATTGAGTTGAAATGAATATCAAATACTCAGGTTTGCAGTACGTTAGAGCCGTGAAAAAATAAAAATTCTAATTCAACGCAATAAAAAGATACGGCCGTTTATGCCGCATGTTTCATACATTCGCAAGACACTCAAAAACCTATGGGGTACTTCTCGTTGACCTAGAGCTTTGAAATTTGGCAAGAAGCAAGGTCTCACAGCCTGTAACAGCACAGCCGTAAATTTGTAGTTAATACATACAAAAAAAAAATGGTCGTACTGAGCAAAAATGCGATGACGATGACGATGACGATACCCTTGGTGCGCGAGTCCGACTCGCACTTGACCGTTTTTTGATATGCGTACAGAGCCTGACCGTACAAATGTTCTTATCAACGTAACGGTGTGACAGGCGGTTAAATTTATTTCCCGGTAAACTGGATACTGTAGTTCATAAACATACATCAATGTTTATGTCATAAAAATTCCTCAGAACCCTGGCGACGTAAAATATTCGCGGGCACGACGCGACCGCGGCTCCTTTGACAGCTGAGGGTGGGCTTTACAAAGGACCGTATACAAAAATATGGGACCATGGTAATGATGTAATGTCAAAAACTGTAATTCATAATTCATTTATGCGGATGGTAGGACCTTGTGCGAGGTTCGTCCGAATCGCCACCACCATCTTGCTCGCTTATCCTACCGCTAAGCAGTAGTGCTTGGACTGTTGCGTTCCGGCGTGGAGAGCAAGACAGCCGATGTAATTACTGGCACAAGAGGTATTCCATCTTAGCCCTCTGGGTTGGTAACGCATCTGCAATCTCTTCGATGTTGCGGATGTCTACAGGCGGTGGTGTACACTTACCACCAGGTGACCCACTTGCTTGTTTGCCTTCCTATTTCATAAAAAAGGCGGTTACGCTCCCCATTTTAATCATAGGAAAAACTAATCAGATACAGCGTAAACACCTACCGCCATAAGCGCCTTTTACCAGGGGGGTTCACTCCGCACTGTAGGTACGCTCGTTCGCCTTGCCTATGGCATAGGCAAATCGCAGTAGGCTGTCGGTTCGACGCGCGCTCGCTCGCCCCCGCCGTGTCAGTGTAATTGAAAACGAAGGTCGCGCAACCCAAACGTGTCGCCGGGAGTAGCAGGGGGGAAGGCGGGCGCGGGCGGCGCATTCCTTTTGACTGGTGCCGCCTGGCGCATGGTGTATGAAGTAATACGAACTTTTTGAGCGTGTTATTAAAGTTGGAACTCGTTTAATCGCGGTCGTGAAAGAGAAGTTCTGTACTATTATTTATTTTCTGCTTTTACGCCGACGACGTCACCAATATTTTAAAAACTTTGTCCTAACTCGCTTAGTGTGGCATAAACCTATTCATCATGCTAATGTTAATGCATAGAACACAAAAACTGCATTACCGTGCATGCGCTATGATGTTACAGAAGACTGCACTCAGCACGGCGAAGTTAAAAATATAAAAGGAGCCCAGTGAGTTTTTAAATTTAAAATCTTATTATAATAAAAATACATTTTCACCAAGTGATTCGATTAAAACAAAAGAAAGAAAGATAATATTTATTCAGGAAAACAGAAAAAAACTACTGAAGATATAGTCGACCTAGTAATTGCTTGCCCACTTTTGAACGTTATCCCTTTGTAATAAGGTCGCAAATTGGTCAAGCATTTTCTTGGTGGACTATAAAAAATTACATTATTAATGCTGAAAGGGATCCCGTTCAGCATTGGACGCTATGTTGGATTTCCTTGGCATGTTATATTTATGGGCTCGTGTGCAGGAAGAACTTATAAAAAGAATTAAAATATTAAAAATGAAATGCAATGACAATGCAAAGAAAAATTAGAGTAATAGCAGGACTCGAACCTGCAACATCAGCATTCCGTGCCTTGTGTTCGCCTGTTTCGCCACATTACCACTACCATACCCTGCGAATTTTTCAATGTGCTTCGTCTTTACGGTCATTGCATTATATATTTTAAGGGTATAACTACCCTCGGTACGTCATCTATGAGAAATTTTTACCCAAATTTTTCTTTGTGTTGTCATTGCATAGCATTTTAGTATAAAAAATTGAATGTTTAACATAAAAAAAAATCGGAAGAAATTTCGGTTAGAATTTTTTTTTTAATAAAAACTTAGAAAAAGCCAAAAAGACAAGAACCAGCTAATAAATAGTCCAACGCACTCACAGTCTCTCAATCTAACCCGTTCATTCACAAAAATTTCTTCCAGTCATTACATCAGCTCGTTTACATCAGTCGTTCGTTCAGTGTTGCAATTATTTGTACATGGCATTGTGAAAATTAGTTTGAAAAGGTTCCACAAATGATTTTAAAGACTCTGCTCATAGTGTTACTACGATATAGACTTGGCAGACAAGGTTGACATGTTACCTTTTTTTTTTCAGATGGCAGAATCTGTCAGCGGGACAACAGTTTTCAGGTAACCAATACAATGTACTTTATTGGTCTAAACACAGAAAACCGTCTGTCTGTATATCTATGTATTGTATTATAATTATGTTTAGTATGTATGGAGTAACATTTGTCATTGTGTTTCTTTTATTCGTTGTCTATCCGCACCGACCACAATTTTTCTGTTTATGCCCAAAGGTTGACTGGCAGAGAATGCCTTAAAGCATTAAGTCCACCTTTTGCACATTCTGTATTTTCTGTGCAATAAAGTTTAAATAAATAAAACAAGAAATAAAATATAACCTAAAATTAGTTCCAGAATAATTAGTTATGTTTTTGAAACTTGTAGATTTTGAAATAAATTGGATATTAAAATCTGTCTTAGTAAACAAAAAAAGTCAATAAAAAAGCACCGTCAGCATTTATTTTTTCAACGGAAATCTTTCCAATGTACTCACAAAGGGTTCCTATTATTTCACCCAAAACTGTTCGTAGGATAATTCATTTCACAGAATAATTTTCTTAATACCATTAATATTTCGTAAAGTTTACAAACTAAACCTGACCTAATGTAACGTAAGGCACACCGTAGGTACCCAAAATGTCCCACAAAATTTACGATTTATCAGAAATTTTCATTCTGCGAAACAAAATTCTACCAAACGAAAATTCTGCGAAACGATAAAACGACGAAATTATTTTCGTTAAGATGACGGGTACCAACTGGCAAAATGTTGATTCATGCAAATCGCTTACAAAGTGCAGGCTGAAGAAATACCAGAAGTGAATGTTTAAAGTTGGAATAAACGCTGCAAGTGAGATAAGCCGGGTTTATACAGAGACGGGGACAACTCGAAACTCTGCCAGCTTGACGCAGCCATGAGGAAATCCGGGACACACTGCTAGTTAAAAACAATGTTAACTTCGCGTAGACAACGAAAAAAGATTAAATCCTATGAATGAAATAGATCGAGTAGACATCTCTTCCACCCTGTTTATCAATAATAAATAATAATATGATGATGATGATGATAATAGGATGACCTTATTTTTGACGTCTTTTTTTTATGAAATAGGTAGGCAAACAAGCAAGTGGGTCTCCTAATGGTAAGTGATCACCACCACCTATAGACACCCGCAACTCCAAGAAGATTGTAGGTGCGTTGCCAACCCAGAGGGCTAAAATGGCATACCTCTTGTGCCAGTAATTGCACCGGCTGTCTTGTTCTCTACGCCGGAACACAACAGTGCAAGCACTGCTGCTTAGCGGCAGGATTAGCGAGCAAGATAGTGGTAGCGATCCGGACGGACCTTGCAGAAGGTCCTACCAACCTATATTTCCATAATAATTGACGATCGGATAGCCTAGTGGTGAGTGACCCTGAGCTTAAGCTCAAGGTTTTAGGTTCGATTCCTACAAGGGGCTAAAAGTTTCTATGATGAATTTGAATATTCGTACTTAAGTTTAGGATGTAAATTAAATAAGTTAAAGTAAGTAAACACTTTATTGTACGGTCAGCCTCATAAGTAGTTGAACATTAGTACCTTGTCGCTGACAGTAAAATGATTAACTCGAGCAACTCAAATTACATACCTTACTACGACAAGGTTCTTAAGAGGAGTGTGAACTCAGCCCCAAAAAGCGCTCCCCATACAAACGGTGATAACGTTTTCCACTCTTTAAACCTTAACCTATTTCAATGATTTTTTGGTATGTTATCATTATGCCTTAGAACTAGGTTTGTATGTTTTGATATTTTAAATATTCTTCATAGAGTTGACAATATTTGCATTTTAGGAATTTCGTACAAAACAAAAAAGCGTCAATATTTTTGAAACTATTAAGAATATTTAAAAAATCAAAACATTAAAACCTAGTTACACGGCATACTAACAACGTACAAAAATCATGGCTTTAGGTAAAGGTTTAGGGAGTGGAAAACATTATCGCCGTTTGCATAGAGAGCGCTGGGTTCACATGCCATTAATGGTTAAATATGTGAAACTTATATTGTTGTTTAAGATCTGTTATGTAACCATATTTATCTGCAACTAGCTGACCCGGCGAACTTCGTACCGCCTAATTATTGGAGGCATATTTGCTCACCGTTTAGACCTACCCTGGACTTCGACAAACATTTTAAAACCAAAATCAGCTCAATCGGCCCAGCCGTTCTCGAGTTTTAATCAGACTAACGAACAACAATTCATTTTTATTTATATATATATATATATATAAAAGTCCAGGGTAGTAGTCCAGGGTAGGTCTAAACGGTGAGCATAGTTTGTTTGAACTATGACTACTACTACTATAACTACTATTTATTCATTCACACTCCTCTTAATCAGCCTTTGGGAATCAAACTTACTCTGTGTCCATGAGTAGCTGTGTCCTAGTAAACTAAATCACATTGCTTTAAAAACTTCCCCACACGAAGTTGTCCGCTAATGCGTCCCGCCGCAGTTTCAAGTGCCTCCAGTTTCGAAACAGCAGTAAGTATTCTTTAGCTGTTCCCATGTTTGTTTGAACGACTACAAACAGCTTATGAACTCGGCAGAAGCTTATTCTAAACTTAAATCAGCCATAAATCATAATAGCTTAGGGGATTAGGTATATAGGGAATGTGCAGAGGATAATATAAAGACACTCACTCTGTATTTACACGCTATATTTACACATTAACCTACATATATATTAACATACAATCGGAACGATTAGAGAACACAGCCTGCTAGGCTGAAGGCAGCAATGCAGGAGACCGCGCGCATGCGAGGTTCCTGTCTGCTTCCGATTGCCGTCAAAGCAAACCGGAAGATCAACAGATCCAACAGATCAACTAACCCAATAACTATACATATATAATATAGAAATAAGTTGTCGCCACAGGTATTTTAGGCCACGTCACAACACAAGAAGCCTTCCGCCTTAATTTGTAGTGTCCGAACGAATTTTCCATTTTGGTTTCGGCTTTACTTTGGGTTTCGGTCTAGTTTCGGTTTCTACCAAAACTAGGATTAAAAGCGAAATTAGGTTCGTGAGCTTCCGAAAGGCGTTCAAGAGGGATTGGCGTAGTGGATCAGCGGGCGAGTCACGGTTTATACGAGACTAGCTGTGCCCGCGACTTCGTCAGCGTGGAATAGTGTCTTTGGGTAGCATTTTTAATTATTTAGGCTAATTATTTTACAAAAAGACACATAGGTACATATAACTTTGAATGTCATATTTATTCATATCAAATCAACAGCTTAAAAAATAAGTTTCAAGCTTCTAGCTCTAAAAATGACGATACTTCCATATAACTTCTCATCCCCCCTTGTAACCCCTCACCACCCATTTTTCGCAGTAAAAAGTAGCCTATGTCCTTTTTCAGGCTCTAGACTATCTGAGTACCAAATTTCATTTAAATCGGTTCAGTAGTTTTGGCGTGAAAGCGCGACTGACAGACAGACAGACAGACAGAGTTACTTTCGCATTTATAATATTAGTATGGAGTAAGGATTAATCTCGCACGAAAACCTATAAAACCCCTTTTTTCACATATCTAGGACGTGAGATGCGTCTCGCATGAACTGAGAATTAGAATCCAGCGGCTACGTGTTAGTATCACTGTCGGTTCCCCGTCGCGCCCGTACTGTCTACTGTCGTGCGTTGTTACTTGTTTGTTTGTTTTGCGTTGCTGTGTGCATTCAACAATTTAGAGGTAAGAGCTAAACTTAACAAAAGTTTTAAGAATACCTACACTAGAATTGTCCTCGAAGTAAATTTAGATTTTTTAGATTTCGGCCGAAACTAGAACAAAAACCGAAGTTCGGTTTCAGTTGTAAAACTTGGTTTCGGTCAGACACTAGTGATTTCTGCCGATACCGCTGTCCCATATCATTTGCGGGTGGTAGGACCTTGTGCAAGGTCCGTCCGGATCGCTACCACCATCTTGCTTGCTTATCCTACCGCTAAGTAGCAGTGTTTGCACTGTTGTCTTCCGGCGTGGAGAGCAAGACAGCCGGTGTAATTACTGGCACAAGAGGTATTCCATCTTAGCCCTCTGGGTTGGCAACGCATCTGCAATCTCTCTGATGTCGCGGGTGTCTGTAGGCGGTGGTGATCACTTACCATCAGGTGACCCACTTGCTTGTTTGCCTTCCTAATTCATGAAATAAAATAAAAAAACAAATATTGCAACAAATGACTTCAGTCACAGAATAACTAATAGTCCCTACATGTACAGAAGATTTACTTCGAGCAAAAACAACGCTTAGGTATCAGAAGCGTCCTGCTGTACGAGTATGCTTCTCTGTCTATCATATAACTCGTATTCATTCGCATACGGCAACTCATTTGCACCGGCCCCAGTGCAGTGGTTCGCCGATATTTTTGTAGCTCCGCGAAGTCAAACTTTTAGTGCTCTTACTGTACAACCTCCCTGTATCCAATTTCTGGTAGCGGTACAAGTGGGACAATACCAGACTCACAGAAAACTGGCGTTAAGTACGAGCTTGCTAGTGCATTGCGAACGGTAATGACAGATAGCGAGGCTTATGAATGCAGAATGACAGGACCTACAGGCCGGCAACGAATCAACTGCTTTTCTTTTGGATTCCCAGTGGCGGCTGTGATCACTTCCAATCAGACAACCAGTATGCTCGTGCCATAATAAAATAAAGAATAACCTTACATTATAACTTTGACTTAACAATAGAATCATATGTGGACGATATTATGAGGATCCCCTTGACAGTTCGACGACCCCGCAGTTCAAATCAGACGCTCTCATTACCGGGAACAATCAAATGACGGCAGATCATTACCGGCGACGGTTAGACAATGGCTGGCGATGATTTCGGTAGTGACACCCTCGTGGCTTAATTGTAAATGTATGAAAGAACCTTTGACGAATGGTAAGGACGATCGATTGAGTGACTTTTTCGTTTGTATGAAGAGATCTGAATGTAATTCTTCTGCTGATTGCAAATGAGTAAAAATTTTACTTGTAACAAGTTTTGTGGGGGGTAAGACCTTGTGCAAGGTCCGTCCGGATCGATATCACCATCTTATTCGGGCGGTCGCTAAGCAACTGCCTGCTGTTGTGTTCTGGCCTGGAGAGCAAGAGAGCCGGTAAAATAACTGACACAAGAGGTATCTTTCATCTTAGCCCTTTGTGTTGGCAACTGCAGCCTCTTTGGTGTTGTGGCTGTTGGCTGGTGGTGATCACTTACCATCAGTCACCCACTTGCTCGTTTGTTCATTAAATAAAAAAATATTAACAACATAACTTGATACACACACGCACATATGACGGTTATTTTCTACCGTTTAAACCCCCGATTAAAAAAGAGGGGTTATGTTTGATGCAACATTTTAATAAGCTATTTTTTATCAGGATTCCATACCTCAAAAGGCAAAAAAACATCCAAAGGGAATCAAAAATATATATGACACTTTCCTCTGACGTAAATAAAACCCAGAAATTTGCCAAAAAGTAATGTCTCACGGCACAAATGAAGGAAAAATAAAAACAAAACGAAGCTAAACTTATATTTCCATACCAAAAATCTGACTTAACCTGGCTGGTTTTTAGTAACATTAATATTAGTTTAATTATAATAAGAGGGATGTTGTCGCTTCAATAAATTAAATGCCTGTAAGTTCCGACCCTATTTCTCCATATAACTTTATACTACTTCATAGTTATATGTCAGACAGACGGGTCACACAGGCTCGTCACTTAACGCTAGCTATCCCATTTCCCTTCAATTTCCCGTTGTCTACTGCAGGAGTAAAACATGTGTTAATATGCAAATAACTATTTAAATTAAATAACTATTTATTTCATTATTGCGAAGGCTGAATGCCAGCGACAACAGTATCTTGAAAACGTTCGTTGCTAAGATAAACGCACCTCTACCTAGGCACTGGAATAGGTTACCGAGATTGCCGTGTATTGAGGGTTTGTGTAACTGACTGGTTTGTCTAGGTGTGTGGCTGTGTCATGACCATGTTTTATTCAATAGTATTAGTTTTGTAATTTTACTAACCGTACTTTTTAAGTTTTTTTGTACTTACTAACAAATATTATGTATCGCAATTAATGGTCTGAAATAAAAATATTCTTTTCTATTCTATATTATTAACTAGCGGACACCTGCGACTTCGTTCGCATAGAATCAATCGGCTAGGTTTATCAGGAACGAAATTTTTATAGTGCTTTATTGTTTTGTATGAAACTCCTAAAATGCAAATATTGTCAAAACTATGAAGAATATAAAAAAAAACCATACAAACCTAGTTCTACGGAATAATGACAACATAAAAAAATGCCATAGGTTAAGGCTTAGTTACTTAGAGGGTAGAAAATGTTATCGCCGTTTGTATGGAGAGCGCTTTTTGGGGTTGGGTACACACTCCTTAACAATTCTCTAATCAGAATTTAAATATAGGAAACCTGTCCAAAAATGTATCCTATAATTTATGCAAAAGGCTGTGGCTCAAAGAAAACGTTAAAAACTGATTTAACATCATAAAAATGGTTATCAAAGCCAAATTAGACTTCTAAACTATAACTCCTAACCGTAATCAACGACCAAATTAATCTAGCAGACAGCTGAAGTTTGGGCAACGCTGGCGACTCGATAATTGCCGAAGTTTGAGAGCCGCTGGCTTGCGTAAATAACGCCGTAGCGTTGTATTTAGGTGGACAAGTTTAGTTTGAGATGATATTTTAAATCTTTACATAGCATAAAGTAAGTCGCGATCCGTTTCGGTCTGTGCTTAATTCTTAACCTTAATCCAACTTACAGACTGGCTAAAATAACTCGTTCATGGGAAATTTCGTAAGATTTTATAACAAAATTCCAAAAACATTATTGAATGAACAAAATGATACAAAATTCAAATCTATTGTCAAGAAGACATTAATTTCTCGGGCGTATTACAAAATCAATGACTATATCTTGGACAGGGATGTTTGGAAATGATCCGAATATTGTACACCTACTTTGTTAAATTGACAAATGTTTAAAAATTTAAGATGTAAATTTTTTTTTTCCGAACCGGTGGTAAATTGTATGATAATTATGATATTCATAAGTGCTTCCTGTAAGCCTTATCTGAATA
This sequence comes from Ditula angustiorana, assembly GCA_963691745.1. NCBI lineage: Eukaryota > Metazoa > Arthropoda > Insecta > Lepidoptera > Tortricidae > Ditula > Ditula angustiorana. Next base: position 8,359,160 of record OY829495.1, read on the forward strand.
AAGATATTGACTTTGACTTTTAATTGAAAGTATCTCCCTCTCGTCTGTAAACAAAAGGATAACCAAAATAAATACTTTCCGATATCGAATCCCTAACGCCACTTACCTGAAATTCCTGAAAGTCGTAAAACCGGTGTCTATTCTAGCTCCTCTCTGAATACGTTCGGCGTTCGATAAGAGCCCCCCGGGATTTGCTTTTTAAATGTCTCCCGGTTCGAGAATAGGGGCTTACGCAGATATATGGGGCGGGATTTGTTCAGAGTGTGGGTTAAGACGTTTTACTATTCGGTGGTAGGGAAACTTTTTTATCATCTTAGAATATTATGATTTTGAACGAGTTATTAATGAGACTTGTGATTTTTTTAAATAACTGTGCACCTAGCACGTACCTTTTCGGCATGCCGTAGCACAATACGTAACTCATTGCGTCTCTTTCTAACTAGACTACTACTACCTAATAGATTATGGTGTTCATAACAAATTAAAACAAATTATCTCGTTACTCCGCGAAACCAGTGCAGTGTACACACGATCAAAATAGCTGCGTCTGTCTGTGAGACACATTTATTTTTCATGCAAACCCATCCTCATCCGCTTCCACAAGAAACAACATATATACATAACACTAAACACTTAATCTACACGATCCACGCGCGTTTCGCCTCTATATACGAGGCATCATTAGGATCTTAGAGTTCGACCATTCGCTACATGAACGGATAAGCATGGATAATTGAATAGCTACCAGTGTAGCTTACTACTGCATTTCATGCGGTTAGTAAAAGATCCGGACGCCCAAGAGAGTGGAAGACGAACCTAAGAACATGCAATGAATCAATGATTCTCTTAAGATCATTGGTTTCTAAGAGCGGCGATGCTCACTTCCCAACAGATGACTTACGTGCTCGTTTCCCCCCCCCCCTTTTCCATAAAAAAGGAGAGTAAGGGGGGGAATCGTGAGAAGCTTTCCAGGGTTATCCGTGACAATGTTTGCCTAAATGCTTGCGAAAATGCAAAATCGGCAAAATTATTTAATTAATTAGGACACCCTAAACCAAAACTTTTTCTTTGTTTAGAGACATATTATAGAAATGTTGGCCAACCAGCTTTTTATACCTCGTTTGAGGTTTGTTGTGGGTAGTAGGGACCTATAATTAATTTTGTACCTTGGTTTTACCAACGCAAACAAAATCCTTTATACCAAACAGCTTAATTTCGCGAGTTAATATTAGCATTAAGCCCAAGGGATTTGAGAAATCATTTACTAGAATTAATAATTCTGAAAAGTATGTTTATCTGTTTAAGACTACTATTTAGACTAAACGGCGGTTTCACATGAACTTAATTTGAATGTTATGTATAGTCGACCAAGAAACTGCTTGATCACTTTTCGATTATATTACAAAGGGATATTCAAAAGTGGTCAAGCAATTACTTGGTCGACTATACCTAAGAAACCTTGTGTGAAAAATTCTCATAACACATAACATAACAGTGAAAACCATATCAAAACCCGTTGTGTGGTTTATAAGGAGTAAACAGCCGAAAATATGAGGATAGAGAGGAACGGATAACGACTTTTTATTTTATACTATGTAAAGATAAAGAATGGTGGTAAGTGAACACCACTATCTACCTCTATAGACACCCACAACACGAAGGAGATTGTAAATGCGTTGCCAACCCAAAAGGGTAAGATGGAATACCTCTTGTGCCAGTAATTACACCGGTTGTCTTTTTGTCTATGCCGGAAAACAACGGTGCAAGCACTGCTGCTTAACAGCTGTATTAGCAAGCAAGATAATGTTAGACCTTGCACAAGTTCCTACCACCCGTAATACCCGTGTTAATAAAGTAACCCTCAACATTAATTTCTCTCTAGATTTAAGGTTTATTTGTATAATGTATAAACCTGTAATGCTGTTGTTGTTTCGACAAATGATTCCTATTGTATTCTATTCTACATATATCTGTTTTAACGTACACGTACGTTCTTAAAACTACTAACCGATGTTGATGAATCGGTCCATCGATTCGTTATTATAGTCCGAGAGATAAGCTACATTTTACATTAACAAAATAAATAAAGAGTTTACATCCAAAAAAGTGGGGACCTTAACTAAATATTTTATTTAAAGAGTGTCGATAGACAAAAGCTCACATAAACCTAGCATAAAGAATGCCTCCCTTAATTAAAGCTCGCATGAAACTTTTAATTGGCAAAGTTCGGGGTGTAGCGGTTTGGGCGTCCGAGGGTCAGACCGATGTGATGTGAGCTTTATAGTTAGATAGTAAATGTTAAGAAAATAGTTTCGTGGGCACTAAGGTTTAATGGGCAATGTTAGGTTAAATGTTATACCTTTTTGGTATTTCGACGATTTTACACTAGCACCTCGCACTCCCATGGCCCCCCGATGCGAGGTGTATGTGTCGGCAAGAACAGGTTAAAAGGTTAACGCGGTTTGAAGGTATGTAACTAAATTAGCGCCATGTTTTGACTTTAAAAAAAGGCAGCAGAATATAATAATTACAATGAGCCTTTAATAGCAATTACTTATTTTAGTAACGATTTCGTTACTAAACTGATATAAGTATAGTGAAATCTTTAGTAAGTAGTTTCGTGGGCACTAAGGTTTAATGGCCAATGTTAGGTTAAATGTTTTACTTTTTTGGTATTTCGCCGATCTTACACTCGCACCTCGCACTCCCATAACCCCCCGATGCAAGGTGTATGTGGCGGTAAGAACAGGTTAAAAGGTTAACGCGGTTTGAAGGTATGTTATAACATTAGCGTTCTATTTTGACTTATAAAAATAATTCAAGCAGATAGAGTAAATTACAATAAGTTTTTTGCAATTAGTGAAAATGTAATAATGATTTCGTTACTAAACTGATTTAAATATAGTATAACGTTAAGAAATTAGTTTCGTGGGTGCTAAGGTTTAATAGCCGATGTGAGGTTAAATAAAAGGTGAAAATGCCAACGCAGTTTGAATGTTTTATTTGCTCAAGCCCTGGTAACTTAAAAAAATAATGACAACTAAGAAAGTGAATTGCAACAAGTTTTTTGCATGTGAGTTAAAATATAGTGACGATTTCGTTACTGAACTGAAATCGTTACATAACTGATATTAATTATTTTAGTAACGGTGCAATGTTTTTGATTTTGACTTTTGTAAACATTTAAACTCACGTTAACGTTTGTAAATGTATTAACGTTATGTTACATTACGTTAACTTTTGCTAGAAATCTCTAAATGTCCTTTTAATAAACAACATATACGCTGGAGGTAAATTAAGTCCCTTAGACGTTATAAATATGTTTAAGTATTTTTCTACCAAGGGTTTTAAAAAAACTAACATTTTTATGTACAGCCGAAGAATGTTAAGGTTCATTTTTGCACCCTTTTGCAGCGCGATAGAGGACAAGCCTTTATATTTCTTGACCGTATATTTGTACATATGTATGTAAGAGTATACTACCCTTTTATACCTACTGAGTAAGACGCCTTGATCAATGACTGTGAAAAAATATAGTTTGCACAACTCATCGGCCCATTCTATCCCAACACTTCAGCATGTGCAAACACACACGGCTGCTCTTTTAGAAACTACGCAGCTATCCTTAGACGGCCTTTAAAGAAAGACAGAGAGATTATTATTAATTGTAAATTCAGCACAATAAGGTCCCGGTCAAAAAAAAAGATTACATAAAGAAACATAAATTTTGTGGAATCAACCAAAAATGCTTACTGGAGGGCGAGTGGCCTAAGAGGGCTCAGCAAAAACGACTACATACTCGTACCTTAATTATTGATGCATTTCTAACTTATCACTAACAAATGCATCAGCATCGAGAATAAAATATACAGCTGTGCCCGCGACTTCGTCCGCGTGGAATGGTGCCTTTGGGTAGCATTTTTAATTATGTTGGCTTATTTTATAAATAAGACAAACGTGTAAATACTTTAATGAGCTATTTGCAGTGTATTTGCCCTCCCGTATCTGCCCGTTCGGGTAAGCACACTTAGACATATTTTCCTACCTACACCGCGCTGTACCACGCCTCTTTCTAACCAGCTTAGTAAAAAACGAGGAAATAAGTACGCACACGTGCTAGCCACTTTGATTACTGTAACTGCTCAATGAATAGACGTAAGTATCCTCTTGCTCGTAAGAACTGTTTCGCAGACTCCTTGCAAACGAACATCTTACAGTCGTATTGCGTGGAACAGTGCCTCTCCGTCCATCCCAATTTAGGATCGGCACTTGCTATACAAAAAAAGGTTCGTTCGTTCGTATTTCCCTTGTTATTTGTTTTCTACCAAGTCAATTTGGTAGTTCAAAGTTACCTTATTTCCTTGGGGATTCCTGGGAAACAGCAGACGTCAGAAAATTGATTCCGAAAAAGTTGGACCGCTTGGACTCGAAGTATGCGTAGGAAATTTAAGCATTAAAGTACGCATAAGTTTTACACAAGGGATAAAGAGATATTAGGAAATTGGACCTGATTACCGTACTACTCCACGATACGGTTTTAGGTTGGAAACTTACCGGAGCCTTACCTTTGCCAGGGGGGTTCCTCTCCGCATTGTAGGTACGCTCGACCGCCTTGCCTATGGCATAGGCAAATCGCAGTAGGCTGTCAGCTTGCTGCGCTCCCGCTCGCTCGCCCCGGCCGTGTCAGTGTAATTGAAAACGAATGCCGCTCAACCCTAGCGTGTCGCCGGGAGTAGCGGGGGAAAGGCGGGCGCGGGCGGCGCGTTCCTTTTGACTCGCGCCGCTTGGTGCATATATATGAAGTAATACGAACTTTTATGCGTGTTAATAAAGTTGAAATTCGTTAAATCGTAGTCGTAAAAGAGAAGTTTCTGTACTATTATTTATTTTGTGCCTTTACGGGTGGTGGGTTAAGACCTGGTGCACTTGTGCCGGGTCCGTCCGGATCACCATCTTACTGTACTGTGAGGACATTAATTTTGATGATAACAATAATAATGCTATTCATATATAAATAATGCTAGAGCAAGTCGTAATAAGGCAGTGGTTCCTCGCAAACGCCAGTTCGTGAGACATCGGCAAATGCTGTGTAATTAGTGAAATTTACACACTCGCGGTGGGGCCAGGAGACTTTAATGTATATTTGAATTTTTTTATGAGATTTTACTTTTCAAAATGGAACAAATCACCTTGATACTTCGTGGTCTGTGTCGTGTACTGACGAGCAAAACAGCTGCGCCTCGCGACGTATTTTGCATTAAAAATATATCGACGGTTTTAATTTTTTGAAATGCTCATTGCTCATGGACAATATTTTATTTAATATAGAACTTATACTGTAAAACGTGCTCAACCAAACATCAAAAATATTCACGCTCCATACAAATTTAATACCAAAAATATTACAACAACGCCAATGTGACTAGTCAAATTTTTTGGCGAAACAGCTTAGCATATAGGCTCTTAGGTGAAACGACGATATTTTCATAAATAAGGACAGTAATTCCAACCTATTTTAGCGGATGGTAGGACCTTGTGCAATGTCCGTCTGGATCGCTACCACCATCTTGCTCATTAGTTCAGCCGCTGAGCAGCAGTGTTTACACTGCTGTGTTCCGGTGTGGATAGCAAGACAGCCAGTGAATTTACTGACACAAGAGGCATCTCATCTTAGCCCTTTGGGTTAGCAACGCATCTACAAATTCCTTGATGTTGCGGGTGTCAATAGGCGGTGATGATCGATCACTCTACTGGTGACTTGCTTGTTTGCCTTCTTATGTTGTTTGAAATAAAAACCTTTATAAATTGAAGTACTCTACGAAAATCGCGAAAGTTTCCTATTATTTTCACTTAAGACTAAGCCAGCTTTCACTCTTACATATTGGCGGATCCGTTTTTTTAAGTGGCGCTCCGTTTCGCTGTCCCTTGTGTATCGTGAGTTATCACTTTAAGGGACTAAACCGCGCCATTCTAATAAAACTCCAAGACATTATTCAACCTTGTATATTCTTCCTTTTTTCTTAAAAAATCCTAGAAATTTCATATTAGCAATGTATCTGCAATCTCCTTGGCGCGGGTCTCTATAAGCAGGGGTGATCACTTATCATCAGATGACCCACTTGCTCGTTTGCCTTCCTATTTACAAAAAAATGTAATATAGTTTTTTATTTATTTACTGTAATCGCGAAGCTGTTGCCAGTTATTGCATGCAGTATGAATAGACCGGCAGGATCGGGGTAGTAACACACTCGACAAAATACCGGCGCGAAGTAGGTGAGTGCGGTGTTTCCGGGTGGGAATAAAATCTTGAATTTAGGGTAGTTTAGCCCCGTATTAACCTTTATAAGAATTTATGAGCACAGAAACTTAATGAGAAAACGTACTAAGGAGTATTTATTGCGTAGTTAGGTCTTTTTTGCTGTAACGGGTGGGGGGAGATTGGGGGAATAAAGTAGTGGATATTTTTTAATTAAGTAAATCAATCAATCGTATGTAGATCCCACTATTGGGCACGGGCCCCTTACACAGTAAAAAGGAAACTGCATTAAAATTCAATTATGTAGAGCTCAGAACATAGTAGAGGGTTTCCTTATGATGCTTTTATCAACCGAAAAATCCATTATGAATTGGAAATATTAACATGAATACCCATAGACATAGTCGGTGAGATCTCGTTATTTTAAGCTTCAACTATCTATTTGGCTGGAAGAGATCGCTTTAAAGCGGTAAAACCCCTTGTAGTTTACTTTATATTTCTTTTCATATTTTTGTTACGTTGTTTGTTGCGTGGTGTGCAATAAATAGTGTCTATAAGTATGTATGTAAATTCTTTATTGTACAAAAAAACATAAATCACAAAAAGAGATACAGTGATGTATAAAGGTGAACTTATATGTACAGTCAAGGAATTAAATTTCCAACCCACCTAAGGTTCAATATCGTATAGCAAACTGTCACCATAAGAGATATAGAGCAAGACGTTAGTTTGACATATCGACCTTAATGCATTGCGAATGTCAGACGACATTTCAACGAAATGAGTAGGGAATTAAATCCCTTGACTGTACGAGTATGTATGTAAAGTAAAGTCAAATCATTTATTCTGCTTAAAACGCAAAAGATGGTAAACAGGTAAACAGAGAAACACACATTTTACCAGTATCTGGCATGCAAAACGGACATGAAATATTAATTAATAAGTGAAATATTATGAAATATTAATTTTATATGCTTTTGAAAATGTATTTTGAAAATTGTAGTGTAATTTAATATAGTTGTGTTATTTTAATGCTATAATCCCTATTCATCGAAATATAAGTTTATTGTATTGTCCATAAAGGCATGAACACTAAAAAAAAAAAAAAAAATAAGTTAAATTAACTAGTATAAATTAGTCACAAAACATTTTTAAAATTCAAAATTACAATGTTATAAATATATGTTGTCAATGTCAGGATATTAAAAAAAAATCACAAATGAATTCTTCACTGTTTGAAAAACATCTCTCCTACTGGGTCTTCCTCTGGGATTGAGACGCACCGAGTTACGTAGCAAGCTCACGCTTGTCAAAAACTCGTGCTAGATGTTCCGGTTTCTTAAAATATGATTGCACACAAATCCATAACTTCAACTCAAAACTAAGCCCTTAACTTGAATTGTGACTATCTTGCGACATCAAAAGGAGCGTCGCAAAAGTGACGTCATAAGGAGCAAATTTACAGCACATATGGCACTAGCGCTTATTGCCCGCTAGCGTTACGGCCCTACGCTGCCATCTCTCAAATTGTCACTTTACAAGCGTACCTTAACAAGCGGCGATACACTGCTGGCCGATGAAACGGGTCGAGATAGTTCTAGAAACCGCAAACAAGAAAGAAACCACGTTATTACAGAAAGGAAAACAGAAAAGTTAAAGAATCTAATTAAAATTAAAACGAAAAATGTTGCCTAAGCCGCTGTTTCTGGGTAGGGTGCCCAAAAGGCTGGCGGCGTTGCCTCTATGAATGGCAATGCCAATACGTTGAACGAGGAACGCGCCAGCCCTTGGGTCACCAGAGGTGTCAACTATTTTATTTTTATTAGCATGTTGGCGTCGGGTCCCCATATGCATTTACACGTAAATTCATTGTGAAAAGAAAAAAGGATACACAATATTAAACAAACTTAACTACATTAAACTAAACCTAAAAACCTAAATGTACATATCCCTTAAGACACTGACATTGGGCAGGACCCAAAAGGCTGGGTGCATTTCCTCGTTGTATCGCTAAATAAATGTTTGCCACACCGTAGCCAGTCTATGTTAATTGCAGTTCGAATGAACTGGTTCAATTTTAAACTCTGTCCTAAGACCAAAGTTAAAAAAATTTCGTCATCACAAGTATAAAATATTAAAGTCAAAGTCAAAGTCAAAAATATTTTATTCAGATTAGGCTTACAGGTAGCACTTATAAATGTCGTAAAATTTACCACCGGTTCGGAAAAACCTCTGGTAAGAAGATACCGGCAAGAAACTCAACGAGGTGTAATTTTTTAAATAAATCAAAATTACCATATTATTTTACATCTTAAATATTTAAAAATTTAACAATTGAACACAGTAGGTGTACAATATTTGGAGCCAGGGATCGCCAATACAAATCGGGATCATTTCCAAACATCCTTGTCCAAGATATAGTCATTGATTTTATAATACGCCCGAGATATTAATGTCTTCTTGACAATAGATTTAAATTTTGTATCATTAAAGTGACAACGTTGTGTTATTGTTGCCGATGTGACTTTATTATTGACGTACGTATTATTGACTTATTACAAATACCAGTCAGTCTTTTAGGCTAACATTATCTTCTGTACCAGTAGAAAAGCAGTAGATTGCCTATTATGCAATTTTGTACGGAAGTTAATAAGATATCAAGGCCTGGAGGGGCGAGGGTGTTCGAAAAATCAACAAAAAGGATCATTAATCTTTTCCAAACTACTTTACCTTCCAATCACCATCAAGTTACTTGGCCTATTCTTTCCATTGCTATAAGATGATCAAACTCTACGTTTTAATTCAGTTAAGCAAGAGAGTCGGTGAATTATGTGGCACAAGAGGTTCCTTCCATCTTAGTGCTCTGATTTAACAACATATTATCTTCTCTGTCACCTTATAGTCATAGGTGTCTATGGGTGATCACCAACGATCATGTGACCTACTTGCAAGTTTCCTTCCTAAATAAAAAAAAGTTAATTTGCTGGCCAATTAAGTCTTGTTTCTTGTTATAGCCTTTTATTGGCCTGAAGTGTACAAGGCTCGTTACAAGGGGGCAAGTCGGTGTTTTTCCGCGCCTCAATTTGGTCCCTTTGTCCTCTTCGGTAAGTGATGGCAACAGCCCTTTGTCTAGGACGGCTTCATGCGAACGTGTTATTTAAATAAAACGTTTTATCATATGGCAAGGGCTGGTTATACTTCCCATTGTTCTATGGAGCTGTGACACCGATACCAGGGGGGTTCCACTCCGCATAGGTAAATCGCAGTAGGCTGTCGGCTTGCCGTGCGCTTGCTCGCTCGCCCCCGCCGTGTCAGTGTAATTGAAAACGAATGCCGCGCAACCCTAGCGTGTCGCCGGGAGTAGCGGGGGGAAGGCGGGCGCGGGCGGCGCATTCCTTTTGACTCGCAACGCCTGGCGCATGGTGTATAAAGTAATACGAACTTTTTGAGCGTGTGAATAAAGTTGGAATTCGTTTAATCGCGTAGTAGTTTCTGTACGTAATTTATTTTGTGCCGATACTTCCAAACTATTGTGTATCCAGCGCTCTCCATACAAACTGCCATGTTTTATATCCTATTGAATAAGCCTTAGAACTCTTCTAAAAGTATTCATAGTTTTGAAAAATGTAGACTCTAGCAAAATAGACTAGTAATTAATTTTTTTAACCGAAATTTACTTTGGATTTTTTTGTAAGCATTCAAATTAAATTTAAATGCTATATAATGACAACACAAAGAAAAATTAAGGTAATGGCAGGACTCGAACGTGCAACCTCAGCATTCCGTGCCTTTGCCAGTTTCGCCACATTAGCATTATAAAACTAAGTGGTAATGTGGCGAAACTGGCAAACGCAATGCACGGAATGCTGCGGTTGCAGATTCGAGTCTTGCCATTACCCTAGTTTTTACCCGATTACGGCAAAGCCAAAAGGAAGGGTTATATTTTTAGCAGTCTATGTAGGTATGTTTGTATTTTTCTTTGTGTTGTCATTATAAATATGTATAGCGTTTAAATTAACATTTAGTAAAATCACTTTCCCATTTTATTTTAATTGTTTCACATACATCGAATACATTGTCATCGGTAAAAGTATTTTTCCTTTTCTGTAGCAAGCCGAAAAAAGATTTCAAATCCCTAAAAGTCGTAACATTTGCAACATTTCGCATCGGCAAAGCTAAAAAGAGATTTTGAGGTGAGCCGACCTGAACACACTCGTTGTAAAACATTTAAGCCTATTCAAATGTAGTAGGCGCTGTCTCCCTCGCACTATACGAGTTAACGTTGCGTGGGAAAGGGACGTGAGATATGAAAATGTGGTCTTATGAATGGACCTAATTGGCCAGCTTGTGAATTTGGATAGTATGTTACACAGTGTATTTATTTATACAGTGGTTTCGTATCGTATTTTTTAAATAATGATACTGTTAGTAACAAGTACGAGTAGTTAGTTTTCTAGATAATTGTGTCGTTAACCAAATAAAACTTAAATAAATTACGCTAGCTCGATTTATAGGCAAAAAACTCAGATTTAGCTAGGGTAAAATTATCCATTGAGCTAATAACGAGTTATCAGCCTTACTTAAATAAAAAAAAATCTGAAAATTAAGTTGAGGTATAATATCGCAATTTCAATTAAAACGGTGCTTTATCGCCAAAAACACATATTTCTAACGTTTTCGGGACTTTACGTTCATTTACCTCGACGTTTCGGCCATGTTTCAATGGCCGTGGTCACGAGTAGACTCGCGTTAACGAAAACGTTATAAATATGTGAGAAAATTTCCAAAAACATGTACTTACGTCGACGTTTCGATAGTCCAGTAACAGTCATAGACTCTGGTCTACTCGTTAACTCGTAACAGGTTTTATTTTTGTAATACCGGGATGCGTGAAGAATTCAGGGAACTTCTTAATTATTATAGGTATACATGTAAGATCGTGTGAAGGAAATCAAACTTCTGAAACGAAATTAAAAGAGTTTAATAAAAAATAAAATGGAGAAAAAACAAAAAACACAAGTGGTAGCTATCCGATCGTCTAACGCACTACCAATCGTCGTTCGTACCAAGTCGTTCACAAGATCTCTTCCAGTCATTCTGTCAGCTCGTTTACATCAGTCGTTCATTCAGTCTTGCTAGCATTCCCATATACATACAGTGTTTTTTAAATAGATTAAATGTTTGCTTATATTTGCACCCCCAGTTTATGATGTCGGTATTTAATTTTAAAGAATTTATATATTAAATATTCAAATCCGTTTGAGAACGGCGAAAGTCTTAAACAAGGTTATAGTCGACCTAATACTGGTAAAGCAATTTCTTGGTCGACTATAGATATCTAGTCTTATAAATGAAAGCAGTAGATTTTTCTCATTTCAATGTCTCTTTCTGGAAAATATTTTCAAAATGAATCCACTCCGTTATAATAGCACTGTGTCAATCGGAAAATCTAATTTGTAATTTTAAATTTGTTCAGGAATTTCCCGTTGATGAGGGTCCGATTTGTACCAAATTATATCGGAAGCCGTGTTCCGGAAATCCGACATCGATGTTCTGGAAAAACTTTGGAATTAAAACATGATACGATAAAGCAGTGATTCCCAGAGTGGTCTATATCGACCCTCAGTGGCCCTAGGCTGACCTCTGTTCTTCTCTTTTTTTAGCATATATTATTAGTAGTAGAAATCTAAAATGTCGTAAGGGGACATATCCCTTAATGTCCCATACGACATTTGAGATTTCCGCTGTCGATATGTGTCCACTGCGGAACATTTGCCTCTTCCATCGAGTTCCATGTCGTCCTTGATGCTGCGGACCTTTTTTACCGGGGAAAATCTGCAATCAGATTCCCCATCGCCACGGGGAGGCCATGGAATCTGAATCTGGAACTTGAAAGCTCTTTTAATTATTATTTTTTATTTATATAAAAGTAGAAAATCCTCATTTCTAAAGAGCATTGTTTGTTTGGAAAATATGTATTGAGGAGAACAGAACTGGTTCATTTTTAAACAAAGAATTCTAAAAAACATATATACGGAAGTCAAAGGGCAACACCAAAAATAAACCGGCCAAGTGCGAGTTGGAATCACCCACCAAGAGTTCCGTACAAACTTTAATAAGCCAATTTTGCTAATTTAATTGTAAATTTTTAATTGGCATACAATTAAAATTTGCCTGCCACCTGGGTCCCCGCATCTCGGCTCTGGCAAACGATTTCGTTACGTTTTCACGGTGAGAGAGACAAACACACTACCGCATTTTAATAGCTTATTAATATGGATTATACAACGGAAGCCAGAACAGTCTTGAAACAATTCCTTTCTTCAAGAAGGTATTGTCTGACTTATCTAGAATCTAGCTCGTTCCCAAGCGATAGCAATGAATTTATGGCCTTTCAAGGAGGTGTAAGATCTAAGCTTTGCTGACGCTAGCTCCGTTTTAGGAACAGTTTGGTTTAAATAATAAAATCTATACATCTTTATCTTTATATAAAAAAAAACAGTCTCTATCCGTTCCTATTTGTCCTCATAAATTCGGCTGCTTATTCCTTCTAAACCAGGCATTGGACTTTGATACGGTTTTCACTGTCATTAAGAGATTTTTTTTTAAGGAAGGTTGTATGGAGATTGCATCCTAATTACACCCATGCGAAGCAATGAGCAACGATGATCACTTCCCATCTAGTGACTCGCATGCCTGTTTTCTTTCCAATTCCATATGAAAAAATGTTGCGGCTAGCTTATGACGCGTTTTTAGATTCACAGTAGCACACCAAGCGCTTGAAGCCTGCAAAGTAGCTGTATAGAGATCTTTAAACAGCTACTACATAGCTTTTATAGCGCTTATGTGCTATTTGGGATTTGCATCGTTTAGAAATTCAGTAAATAGAACTTTTTTTGATGGGTTACCGCTTGACGCCACAGACACACCTCGTGGAAAGTGTCAACCAGACCGAAAATGGGACGCAATTTGCCGGAAAAATGCCAATTTACTCTCTATTACGAGTATATACCTACATATAAATTCAAAGTTACAAAGCGCATTAAAATATCAAATGTAAAGCATCATTAACAATAACCAGTGGGTCATTAAACAGACTTACCAAACGCAATAACATCCAAATTAACAAGCAGACATTTTCCAAAAATAACGCCGCATTCATTTCCCGGCATGAAATGCTCTGGTTTTAATTACAGCCGTGTCAAACGTCACGCTGGCTGTAATGTAGCATAAATGCGAAGCTAGTGACTGTAAAACGTGTATCTGTATTGTATGTAAGTACTATAAAACTGCAGGACAATACATTTATAACGTTATTATGTTGAGTCTACCCGTGACACGGCATTGAAACATGGCCGAAACGTCGAGGTAAATTATCAACATATTTTTATCTCGTTTAAGTCCCGATAACGTCATAAATATGTGTGAAAATCGCGAAAGTTTAAAACAATGCAGGACAATAATTATTCTGGTAATGGGCAATGGGCATGATGTCTAAAATTGTGTTACCAAAATTGAAAGAACTCTTCAAAAGAAGAAAACTTGTAATTTTAGTATTTGTGAGGTGTATGGAACAAGAGAAACAACCGGGTGGCTACTTTGAGTATTTAACATTGAGATGCCAAGCCGTATTATCACCAAACAATTTTTTCTGCCATTTTTAGCGGGGGGAGACGGGTCTAGTGCTGCCAGATGGCTGGGAAATTCGGGATTGTCCTGGAATTACGTGTCTTGTCCCGTGCCCAGGAATTACACTTTATAGTCCCGGACTTCGAGTGTTACTATATTTTCAGAGTTCCTTACCTCAAAAGGAAAAATCCGAAAACTGTAAACAGTATCGGAAGTCTCCAGATGAGATATCCGAATAAAATCACAACATGCTGTCGGCAACACTGCCACGAATGCCATGATGTCAAATTTTGAAATGTTTACGTTATGTCTGTCAAAAAGCTTATTCATTTAAAATGTATTTGGTGTTGTAAATAATAAATTAATAGTGCAGAAAATTATTTACGTGTGATAAAAAAATCCGTCTTTAGTGAAATTTGAAGTTTTTGATAGCCGTTTGAAGGTAAATACAGCACGATTAACCATTTTTGCAGAGATCGCTTTCGCGATACGGACTGAAGCAAAATGACACACGATATCGCGACGAACTGGTTTTTATAAACTGGTTTTCTCACGTTATTATTGTTTTCAATAGATCGAGAGTTTGTTATTGTAAGTTATTATTACTTAGATTGTCATAAGTTTGAAACCGATTGTCAACGTGGGCCTGTGTCACGCTGCGTAGCGTACGGCTCTGCGTCGCACACCACCATGGATCCACGTAATATCAGCGTCGTGCCACCCCGGGTGACTCGACATATGCTGAGTGGACTCCGTTTCCACGTTTTGTATACTTATAAGCACTTAGTGTTAACTTTAAGTCCTTTCTTTTTGTGTATGTATACTATTATGTGGAATAAAGCTTTCTATTCTATTCTATTCTATTCTATAAACCGTTATGATTTAACTCACGGTTTTAGGCCATATGCATTGGCAGAGGGGAATGCGTGCCTTGCGAGGTCCAGTGGCTAAATTGTCTAAGGGTGGCTATAAAGCCGGTATATTACTGAGGATGACAGGCGGTCTGTTAATGTTTAGCGCGCTGTCAATTTGTCTACGATCACTATTTGCTGAAGTGTCGGACTGTCGGTAATAGAAAACGCTGCAACGCAAGCTCCGCGAAAACTCTCCATATTAAATGGCTACAAAGGTGTGACGTCACGCCTTAGTCACGCGTGTAATTTTGTCCCATAATAGAAATTGTTGTTTTTTTTATCAGGCGTACTATGGAAAAAAGCGATCGTAGAAAAACCTAAAAACACAGTCTGTTCTTCTTCTTTTTACGGAATCTATCGATCCTAGAAATTTCAGAGAATCAGTAGAATACCGTATTGCAGCCATATATCCAAAAACGCGGGAAAAGCTCTGACTGTTGGAAAGTATTTCTATCTAAATATTGTTGTTGGTAGTCATCTATCACGCATCAACGTCAACTCGTGGCGGTAAGTAATCTCCCTTTCGTGAGGTTTAAGGTAAAATGTACCGTTAATGTCAAAAAAAACAGGATAATAATAACTTGTATGTTTTCACGACTTGTAGACATTGAAATAAAGCTTTTCAAATGGCTTATATTGGGTTTGTTGCAACGAGGTATTCTATCTTAGCCCTTACCACGTTAACGTCGAGGCTATCCAGCTCCTC
Source organism: Ditula angustiorana (assembly GCA_963691745.1). Taxonomy (NCBI): domain Eukaryota; kingdom Metazoa; phylum Arthropoda; class Insecta; order Lepidoptera; family Tortricidae; genus Ditula; species Ditula angustiorana. The sequence goes on from OY829495.1 coordinate 8,374,665, forward strand.
GACAATACGGACATAGTAAGAAGACTTAAAAGGACAAAACCTTTCGAGTTAGTTTAGTGATAGTTTAAGTGTGTCGTAGAGTAGCAAATGCTACCTAAAGGAACATAAAAACAAAGTGTATTCCCCTTAATAGAGACATTAAGAAAAGTGTTAATGGACGCATTCTTAAGTTTCTTTTCAGTAGCAGTTTATGTTAAATTAAAATTACTTATTAGCTCTTAAGCTAGATTGTAATATAAATAAGGTCACAGTATTTGTAACTTTATGATTCATAAAAAAAAAACTTAGCCCTCTGGGTTGGCAACGCATATGCACTCTCTTTGTTGTTGCAGGTGTCTATAGGCGGTGGTGATCACTTACCATCAGCTGACCCACTTGCTTGTTTTCCTTCCTATGTTGTATAAAAAACGAATTTAATTCCCGATTATTCCAGCCCTATGCACCCGCGTAGACCCCTGCGAGAATAGTCCAGCTGTAGAACTGCTTTTTTTTTTATACAACATAGGACGGCAAACAAGCAAGTGGGTCACCTGGTGGTAAGTGATCACCACCGCCTATAGACACCTGCAACAACAAAGAGAGTGCAGATGCGATGCCGACCCAGAGGGCTAAGATGGAATACCTCTTGTGCCAGTAATTACACCGGCTTCAATAAAGTAACTTTTTTGTAAAGAATAGCTAAAGACCATGTACTTTTTTTGTTGCAGATGAGAATAATCCTACATTTGCAGACTTTGGAAGTTTGTGAGTATTTTTAGTTTTCTAATTATTGACATGTCTTTTAAATGGATTATCGTTTTTCAGAATCCATTTTATTGGTAAACCATACGTAAATATTTTTAGACATGTTAGATATATACCGTTTACCGTAGGTGATATAGGTTAGGCTAATTTCAAAACATTCCGAAATAGTGATGATTTTTAAGGAAATAGCATTTCAGGAAACGAATAATCTGCGAATCGTTACATTCTGTGAACAGTTTGTCGGCGAAATAATAGGTACCTCAGGCTAAGAGATGTAGAAGGGGGATAAGTTAAACCAAAAGTACCCTACTCAAAACTATTAATAGTAATACAATATTTAGTAAACTCTGAAATGAAATCCAAGATCAAAAGTAAGCTACAGATGATGTCATGATCTGTCTGTTATGGTCAGATCCGGAGCAATATCACATGATGTGGAGGCTTGCCATCTGGTAAATCTGGTTGCGGGTGGTAGGACCTTGTGCCAGGTCCGTCCGGAATCGCTACCACCGTCTTGCTTGCTAATCCTGCCGCTAAGCACCTGTGCTTGCATTGTTGTGTTCCGGCGTGGAGAGCAACACAGCCGGTGTAATAACTGGCACAAGAGGTATTCCATTTTAGCCCTCTGGGTTGGCAACGCACCTGCACTCTCTTTGTTGTTGCAGGTGTCTATAGGCAGTGGTGATCACTGACCATCAGGTGACCCGCTTGCTTGTTTGCCTTCCTATTTCATAAAAAAAAAAAAAAACTCTCGGACCAGACGGATCAAGGCCAGACCACTTCAGTCATCTATAAACCTCAACTTTTGATCTCAGATTTCATTTCTAAGTGTAGTACGTGTATAACAAGCGTTTGGAGACTTAATGGATGTATATCTCTCCACAGCCCCGGCTTAGTCTTCCCTCGGATTCCTTCGTGCATGTTATTAAATTTTTTAATTAAAATTCTTGTGCTAATCCCTCACGTAGCTGAAATATGAAATGAAAATAAAAAAGTTATGACTGAAGTCGCTATTTCAGATTACGTGAAAGCCTATTATTTATTATGAGGTATGTCAATTTTGGATGGAACGTTAATGAAGTAATTTTGAAGATTTTTAATAATGATTTACCTAGGGAAAAATTACTCCACTTGACTCATATTATGAGTACTAGACAACTGATAGAGGCACCCTTTGTAGATTAGCACATAATTAAATACATACAACTATAAACTTTCATGACTAAGGTACAAACATTAATGTTCATTACACAAATGTTTGCCCGTCCTCTCAGGATCGAACCTGTAGCTTCATAGTCAGGCACTTTTCAGTTTGAAGATTGAGAAGTTACTTTAACATCAATAATAATATACTTAATATAAAATTTTGTGTATAGTCAACCATGAAATTTCTCGACCACTTTTCGACCGTATTACAAAGGGATAAGGTTTAAAGGTGGTCAAGCAATTTCTTGGTCAATATACTCTACACCCCCTGAGGAACACAATTATGTTCCAAGTTTAATTCTTCTACCTTCAGCTGTTTAGTTAGACTGTCAGTCAATCAGTCGGAATACTTTAAAAACTGCTACGCTGACATGCAATTCTATTTAATCTTTTACAATTTTTAACATAAAACTACCGTGAGACTCGGACATATTAATAAAACGGATCACTCACGTATTTTTTTTCGGACTGGTCCGAAAGATGCTCGACGTAAAAATACGTGAGTGATCCGTTTTATTAATAATCTTTTACAAATTGATTTTAATTTTATTTCATTCTAATAATGACAATTTGACATCGTATTCTAGCTTATATTTATTCACATTTGACTATCTGAATCCTTGTAATTTGAATTGATTATATACTTGTACATATGTTTAATTACTGTGTTTGTTTGTTATTTTTTTTACTTTCTAAGTATAATTTATTTAACAAAATATTTACACTTAAAATGATTATTTTAATTATTTTAATCGTGATTTACCTACCATGTACTGTGTTTTGGTTTTGTACTGCGAACTTATGTGTGGATTATTCAGTAAATATAAATTTAAAGCTTTGTTGGGAACATTCAAACTTCACCGACGAAACTTCACAAAATATCCTGTAATTTCCCGTTAGATGGAGTATCTTCTGAAACGGAAAATGAGTGCAATATTATTCCATTCACTTTGCATGTTGGTCTTTCGGGGTGCAGCGCAAAATAAACGTCGTTGCATGCATAATTTATTTTTAAACAGTACTGCGTTTTTATCATAACCATCTTCTAATAGATTATAAGGAAAAGTGTTCCTTTACTGACGCGTTCATAGTTAGATAACTGTACCAGTGCTTGACAGTAGGACATTGTTTTTACCAGTTATTGATGTTAATGTCTCTCCTTTTCACTCGTGTGTTTCCATATTTTCATTTCAATTATCAAGTCACTGTCAATGATTGGGACCGTTATCTAAATTGAGATGTTAACACTAATACGTTTATTGTGATAAAAACTTCCACTAAAGGTAAATAGAGGATAAAGAGCGCGAACAGTATGATCGAATCAGAAGATCTAGGGTTAAAAATGTATGAAACTGTCATTAATTTCATAGACATAAGGTGCCAGCTTTATGAATCGATCTACACCCTGAAATTTTAACCGCTGTGTTTTAATGTTTTTTTTGTTATTTTAATAACAATAGAAACCGGTATAATCCGGTTTGCTCGCTAAATCGTTAGTGAGCCGCGAGCTATCACTTTAAGACGTCGCTCATACATCACTCAGTTGTGTAAGGTAGGATACACAACTATTCAACGGGATATCTAGATAATTAATAGAATCAGGGGATTGTGTGATACAATGTATGTTGTTGCATGTGGAAGCGGAGGAAAGAAGGCCTTTGCATGAAAAATAGACGTGTTGCAGTCGTAGAGATGGAGCTGTTTTGCATGCGCACAACACTGATTTTGCAGAGTAGCAACGTAATTGGTTTCAGTTTGTTTACAATCGGAGAAAACAAAAAATAAAAAAATAAAACAGTTGGCTAAACAATATACTGACACATTAGCAACCTATCTAATCTAGATGAAAATCCTTTCTCTTTGTCTTTCCTGCCCAAAATCTACAATTACGATGAACTAAACGTCCGACTATTGTAGTTGTGGCCAGCCTAACGCGAGCACTTTAGCAGATTGCCGTGCAGGCGGCGGTGGAACCGCAAATAAAACACTGGAAGGGTCAAGAACAAGTAATGTACATTAATAATTTATTGTATGGACTTAAAGTCTAGGTTAAAACCACGCACCTTCTGTCTTTGCCATTATATTATATTTATATTTAGGTCTCAATATCAAAAAGACTATCTTGGCGAGATTTACAATAAGACCGTTATAACATTGGATTAATCAGCCACTGCCTCGTGATCCCCTATGATTTGCAACACCGCAAGATCGACGCTGTTTTATATTGGAAGTAAATTTTTTTAACACCTGACAATCATTAGTATGTACTGTGTGGTAAGAACAGAATACTTCAAGCAAATCAGCGGTGTACAAATTGTACAGCGTAGGTCCCAGTACTGATCCTTGGGTCACTCCTCTTTCAAGCTTTAGCAGTAATGAGCGCGTTATCGGCTTGCGATATCATTACATTCCACAATTCAGTACGTATTTTACACTTCAGCTCTGTCTTCGCTCCTCATTTTGGTCAATAACGTAGGATTTTAGATAAGTTCAAAAGCGTGGCTAAAGTCTAACGAGACTAGATTGCTCACACACTCGCAAACGTGCAGAACAGCCGTTCTCGTACTTTGACATTGGCGAAAGCCTTCTTGAGCCTCTGGTGTAATACTATTTAGTATTCTCTTAGTGCATTTGAATCGGTTTATGTACCACCTACTTTTAATTCTTAGCAAGTGCTGATAAACTGCTAATCAGGCGCAGCTCACAGTTTAATGTTTTGGGTTGGGCCTATTGAGGGTTTCTAGGCTGTTCGAAATCTACCAGTCATCATTACAACATTCATCAAATGTTAATTAAATCACCCTGAAAGCATGCTCAGGTTTGCAACAGTTTTCTTTGTCATTCACCTATTGAAAGAAATTATAAAGAAAGGAAATTTCTTAATAGCCACATAAAAAACATACTAGAAACTAACTTTTGCTATAAGACGAAACCTCTTCCAGAGTTAGGACTCTTTGCGCCCTCCAGCATATTTACGTCAGGTGTTCCTGGTAGCCCCTAAGTAGGCGCTGAAAAATTCACGCGGTAAGTGCCTTTTGAAAATTTAAAAACTGATTCCAGAGATGACAAAACGTGGTTCGGGGCCAACTTTGTCGAGAAGTAGGCCAGCGGGGCTGCTTGAAGTTCATTTACATGACATGTGTTGTAGTTTATGCAATCTCTATTGTTAAAGTTAGTTTCACAAACGCCATAAAGGTGGCGCTGTTACGTCCGAACCTCTTCCGAACGGATTTTTGAATGACTTTATCATTTTTTGTACTTTACTCATATTGACTCCCATTGCTTCGATTTCGATTGTTCTAATGTGATGTCAGTTCATCTATTAAAGGGGCCATATTATGTGAAACGACAAACTTTGATCAAGTTTTTAAATACCTACACATTCGTTTCGTTTGCTTAGTCTAAAAAATATTGAATCTTGAATTCCTTTGGCCATAATAGTCTAGTTCCTACATGATACTATAGGCACATGGTATTTATAGGTAGCTTTATACTATAAAAACCGAGAATGATCTACTGAGAATTCTGCATGGGAAAACATTGGTTGACCAAAATATGACCTTTGCTTGGTTGCTACGCTCATGACTTACTAAGATTACGAAGGTAGAAAATGATATACCTCGCCAAAAGGTTAAATATGCGAAACCTCCATCAATGGGACGAGCCGGGTTGCCAGCTCAGCTCAGAAGAAGCCATCTTTAACTTCTCTCCAACTGCCAATCCCATAATTAAGCCCAAACTCGAAACGCGTTCGACAGTTTACATAACCGTAAACGCGTTTAAAAACTCCCAACTTATTTTTTCTCTCGCATATACAAACTTTTCAATCTTTAAACAGAACTTGCGAGAAGTAATCAGGCAGATTGTCGAGCAACCGAAACTGGCGCCCGAGGTGCGGGATGAAAAATTAAAAAGTTACGCCGAGCGGGAACGGTTGTAATTAGAGTGTGATAAAATATTTTAGTACTATGGGGTTCCAATTGAATGATTAAAAATGGAACGTTGAAAAAATCTGGTTTGAAAAGAACTGGGTGCCATATGACGTTGATGTTGTACAGGTTGGATGAAGTCGTCAATGCTTAATTGTGTTCTGTTTTTATATGACTTTTTTCGATGTAAGGTTGTAAAATTATTGTTAACCCTATGGGCACATGCGACAAATGTACAACACGTGTTTTTCTTTAAAACAAAGAACTGGGTTCTTCTGGATTAGTTTATTGACAAAATGATTAAAGAACTAACTGTTTCTTATTATCAAGTTTATAGAAACCAGACTTTATGTTCGCATGGAGGCAAGCGATTGGCGGTAATTCAAAGGTGGCCCTGGAGGTGCTATCATTTATAATATAGTCGGTTAGTACCTTTTAATGACTATTTCCACGTCTCCTATATTTAAAAGATCATCAAATTCCTATTTGCTCATTCCACACCTAATCCCCCGAACCACACCTAAATACCCCTGAAATCGAACACTGAACTGAACTGTGTGAGCCCCTGTTCCAGTTATAGTTGGGGAAAGAGCAGAAGATCAGTACCAAAGCAAAATATAACAAACTGTCCAACAAATAGAGACTTTGATAAGGATCACTATACTGTGTGATGGTTCCAGTCAACTTCAGTGTAGTTTTTTCTTTGTGTCTATTTGCTCTGTTCTCAAACTCCTATAAAATATGATAAAGAAGCCCAGTCAAAACAACCCGGCTTCACAATATAAAATCACTGTCTAACATAAAATGAATATGAATTTCACAATGATAATTAACCGCTATCCGAAGAGAAATTCCCTGTTCCTGTATAATGCCAGAGCAGATACCAGCATCCAAAAATACAGGTAAGTATCGTTCTCTCACCGTATTCCCCACACTCCTCTCCCTATAAAGATAACCTATATTTCCCTTGAAATTCCACACGTTTTCGTGAACATAAAAACAATATTCGGAGCATTCCAACATTCGGCGCGAGCGTTCACACAAGGGATATTGGATGCAATCCAAACGCGTGTACATCCTGCCGGGAAATTAAGATAAAATCACGGGACGCGTTGCGCCGGTCGTTAGGATGCGGTACCGGTTACAAACTGGTAGCGATTTACCTTGGTATAAGTTACTTACTCCCTATCATACCACTTATTATCTCATTCATTCTTCAAACGTATTGTGTAGGATCTATTGCAGTTTCGGCTGCCTTCATCCAGTTAATCAGTATGATAATTTCATCCATCTACATCCACTGCTAGACATAGGCCTCCCCCAAAGATTGCCATATCGACCGGTTGTATTGCTTTCAGACAGCAGGTTCGCGCAACCGTCACCAGGTCGGCGGTCCATCTTATGGCGGGTGTTTCCACGTTACGTTTTCCGGTACGCATTCCCCACTCGAGAACTCTTTCAACTATCAGTTCTGTGAGCAAAGTGCCCCGTCTGCTGCCACTTAAACTCAGCAATTTTAGGGCTCCCTCCAATTTCGGCCGCCAACGCCTTGATTCACACGGGCCCATAAAGGCCTCCCACGAGATGGACTGTTGAACTGATCATTTTTCATCAGCGACTGTTAGTTTCGGCACTCTTTGAGGGAGGCCTATACCCGACAGTGGATGCATTCTGGCTGATGACGATGATTTTGATGATCTCCTCAAAGTAATGCTTCCAACGCATCTAGGACCCCCTGTGGTCCTTTGTACCTCCAAGATCACCATTCAAGATACGTTTTGCACCACGAATCGATCTTTCGGCATTGGGATTTCATCTTGTCTAACATTCTACCATATTGGAAACTATGAATGTTTAATGGTTTACCTTAACACAGGACACAGAATAATTAAGAGCTATATCCCATGGCTTGGAGAACATCGTTAGCGTCCATCCGTACTCGCTGAGTCTCTGATTTCCCAGCTCACGTGTAACAGTAATGTTTTTATCTAGAATACTATGTTTTCCATTTGTCACGGTCTAGAAATTTGTAATTACGATTTTAATTATACGTTTGACTTTGATATTAGATCCAATTTCAGTGAACTGGAGTAGACGGTTTGGATTTCTTGTTAAGATCTCAAATGAATATTAGACGGCAGTTGCGATGCTACATTAATTTAACTGTATGAGTAAATATTATATTTCAAGTTGATACAGCCCTTAACCTAACAACAACCTTCCATCCTCTGTCACCCTTTTTCAAAGTTTTATTTCTGCAACAGACGGTAGCCTATGTCCTTTTCAAAAGCCAAATCTATCTCTATACCGAAATTCATCAAAATTGGTCAATTGTTTTAGGCGTTAAAATATAACAAACAAACAGACAGAGTTAAATTAACATTTATTTTGGACGTCTTTTGCACCCGAAGTAACAGACTCTAGCTACGTTGAAAAACAAAACTATTATTATCTACTACATCGTTCAAAACATCACGTAACCACTAAAATGCACTAAATTCATTAAGTTTTGCAGCGATGTTCTCTTGGCAACTTGTTCTATATTAATCCCCATTCTCTTTGTTTTCGTAATTCTTGGAACAGAGTGTAGTTTGTCGGATGCATTGAAATTCCAGGAATTGGCACCTACACTAAATGGGTTTTCGCTGGTGCTTTCAATCTGTCCTCTGAAATAGATTGGGTATGCAGCTTAGTATTCTTTCGGGAAAACAGGAAAATATTAGAAATTTAATACTGGTTTTTCAGCGGTAGACAGAGTATAAACTGCTTAACTCCCAAACAAAATGGTTTCCCATCGTCGTACTTTTCATACTACGAGTTCAGTCAGAACATTTTCTGCATACACAAATTTAATTTTCAACACACGTTTTTAATTTTCTTGACTATTAAAGTTTAATCCACTGTATTTTTTCGATAGCATATAAGTATATACATTTCTAGTATTTGTATGAGTCTTGTTGAATAATGTTTTCGTTAATCCAGCCTCTAAGCAGCATTGCTTGCACTGTTGTGTTCCGGCATGGAGTGCAAGACAGCCGGTGAAATTACTGGCACAAGAGGTATTCCATCTTAGCCCTCTGGGTTTGCAACGCATCTGCAATCTCCTTGGTGTTGAGTCACCATGACGTTCCCCACTTGCTTGTTTCTTTCCTATTTTCTTAAAAAAAATATTTTTTAAAAGCCCGTTAAAAAGTATAACGACGGCACTAAGTGAAAGTACAGCGTTACAGGTAGTGAGTCTGTTAATCGATTCAGTTTAGCATTGTGCAAGTTGCAGAACAATCCTCAAAATTTGAAAATGTTCTGTTTCCGTACAAATAATAAGATATTCTTAGAAGTTACCGATAACTTATTTTACTGTATCTCTTTTTGTCATTTATGTTTTTTTTTGTACAATGAAGAATTTACATACATACTTACATACAAACTTCACAACGAAAGCTTCACAATTTGAGAAGTTACGTTCCAGCACAATGTTAATTCAATTTCATACTTCAGCCAAATTCCGATTCACTTGCCAAAGAGACCCAAAACAATCGACAATAATCGTTAAAACCAAATGAGCGTTAAAGACGTCTCTAAAATAATTCACAACAATTTCACAAGGCATAATACATACCTAAATGTTCAACTCCACAGCGCAGTCATTTTCAGGCCCACTGGTCCGGGTGATGTTATTTATCTACTCAAACGACAAATCCGATACCTACAAATAAACAAATTATTTCCCATGCGAAATAGAATTTGCCCCCGGCCTCTGTTATTAAATATAAGGGAAATTGAAGTGTTTCAGCCGAATCGGAGTGCTCCTTTGATTGATATCAAATTCTGCAACATCCTGGATATGTTGACGACATAATTATCCCACAGCTTGTTACTTATAATATTCGTCGTATTTTCTTCATTTTCGACGATCCACAATGAAGATAATAGCCCGTCTATTGTTGTTATGTTTTTACATCTGTTTGGGAAATCCTATGGCTTTACTATTCTGCTCGTTTGCCTTCCTATTTTGTTTAAAAAAATACAGCCAATTCATATTCCAACCAGCAATTGGCCACAGTGTGACGCCACTGCTAGATGTGCGGGCCTTACATTTCACACTCCACGGGGAGTCAAGCGATGTTTTGCCTCGTATTAGAGGAAGGCAGCCTTTTTTTTGCGAGGAGGAAATCAGCGTGACGGAAACGTCGGGTATGTGGGATTTTTACCTACTAGAAACTCTTTGGTGGCCTCGAAGTGGCTTAAGGACTCCAGGCCGTCAAAGTCAAAATCAAAATGTCTTTATTCAAATAAGGCTTACAGGAAACACTTACGAATGTCATTTTTGACATCAATCTGAACTGGCCGGGGTCCTAAGCACCCTGCTGAAGCTCATTTCCTAAAGCCTGGCAGCTAACTTCTCCGATTCATGGCCCTTGCGAGTTCAGCACAGATCAGCTAATAGCATCTCAAACAGGAGCTTAAGTTCCGTCTACAACTGAACCCTATGTTATGAAAAATGAAGATGAAATGAAATAACTTTAATCCAGACCTAGGTTCCATAGCAAATAAAAATCGAATAAGTACTTAAAGCTATAAACTAATGCACTTCACTTGGGTCTCAAAGTGACAGGCATATTGATAGCCCCTTCATTTCTCATGCATGGGGTTTTCGTCCTATTGCCTCACCGCTGCAAGCATGGTGTTACCAACAGGTGATACTTGATAAGCTTCATATCATAAAAGGGGATTACAGAAATGATAATTTTCAACAATGACAGCGCAAATCGTCGCGTTTCCAGTTGCCCCTGATTGATGGGCAGCCCTTTGTTTCAGCCGCCATATTCTGATGCTCGAAGTTATGTCATTAATCAATGTCAATCAGTGGAAAACCTCGGAGTAGGGTTTTTATTAGACAAAGTCACACGATAAGTCACAGGATTATGGGTAACCCTTACCCTCGAAGCCTGTTGAGCTTAAAATGTACTTACTGTGGTCTACTATTTAAAACTAGAGGAAATAATAAATAACAGTGTAATTTAACTGGATCACGTTGAGGTATGTAGTGATTTCGTTTTTATTATAAACTATCCGGCCATTTTAATGTATTCTACGTTTAATCTAGGGCATGATCTATCTAAATTGGTCCAGCCACCAGTACGTGATTGAGGAACAAACATCCAAATAACATTACTTTATATTTCCATACAACATTATATGTTTTGGTATATGTCAAGTGCTAGTCCAGACTAGCTCACCAATAGTTCCGTATCACCTCACAATTTGTAATACCAGGCGACGTAAATGATGAAATGGTATTTTACGTCACCCTGGGCCGTAAGTAGCAATTTACCGCCCGCTACGCGAGCAGAAATTTCCACTTCCTGGCCAGGGGAAGACGTAAAATTGTGTACACACCTCGGGCGGTGATAAAGAAAGCCCCAGGTCGCATGTTTATCGCCCTCGCCTTTGGCTCGTGCAACAAGTTCCTGCGATCTGAGACATTCTTTATTTCAACATCCTCAGGGTGTAATGTACTATACATTACCATGTATATCTTTAATAATGATGATATTGACATTCACCTTTGATATAATGTAGCGAAATCGCAAAAGTGTTGCTGTCACATGCCGTTATTTACTTTTCATTTACATATGCGCAGGATTGTCTATAAAAGCGGACGATACAATGAAATAGATGATTGTCAAAGAGACTGGGAAAGGCCGGTGTTTATTTATTTATTTGCGTACAAATAGCGAGCCTAGTAAATAGTACGCAAAGCTCTTTGGCATACCACGGTGACTCGATAGTTGCGATGATTAAAACTATCGAGTTACCGGCGGAACATTCCCAATTTACGAAACATTCATAAGTTTTTTGAAACATTCCTTTCTTTATAAAAATTTTCTGCAATTAATCCATTCCTAGTTAAAACGAATGTTTCAACCAAAGGGCTGGTACTGTCCCAGTATAAAACTGCAACTTTAGTTTGGTTTATGACTAACTACCTTAAATAAATAAAAAAATAACTTATAATAAGTGCATTTATTTTAAGAAGTGACTTCAACAAGTTGGAACAAATTACCTCGAGCGAAGACCACGTACCGGAAGACGAAGTGTTGGTAGGCCTCCCACAAGGTGGACCGACGATCTGGTAGAGACCGCTAGAAATCGGTGGATGCGAGCAGCACAAGACCGACCGTCATGGAGTTCCTTGGGGAAGGCCTATGCCCAGCAGTGGTCTTCCGGCTGATATGATGATGTTGATAATGACCTTGCTACTCCGCAAGTAGAAGTGCCTTCCGCTGTCATCGGAAATGCCGTAATCCGTTTCCATAATCCAACGCCGTTATCAATTTTATGTGTAACAATTAATAAAACCCTATTACTAAAATATGCTTTGGCACAAAACATTTTTAATGTATAGTTTTACTGAGAAAAGTCGAGTGGGCCCATTTTATTTTGAGTGATAAATTAACTAAATATCTCAAATCAGTGGTAACGCAATGGCGACTACGCTTCGTGATATCAACGCTGTCAGAGCTCATTGCGTATTCTGTTTGTCTGTCATCTAAAATGCACACCGTATTGCAGGATTGGCCTTAAACTTAGGACAAACGTTATATGGAGATTCTTAATGAGTTAACTGTGAAGACGCACAAAAGCCTTCATTTGGAAGCCCTTCTAGTATTACTAAACCGCGATTAGAATATAATTGGAGAGTAACGTCAGCCCACTGTCATTTCATACGTTTAGGAATAAAGCTTGACGCAAGTCTATGAAATGAGAGTATGCTGACGTTACTCTCCAATTATATTCCAATCGCGGTTTGATAATACAACATGCAAACACACAACCTTGTCTCAACCAACTTACAATTCACAAATAAAATGATTTGAAAAACTCCTTACTCCTGGCGGCAGTAGAGTAATAGCGAAAAAGAATTACGCTGAAGTGTTCTCTACCAGTTCTTTTACTTACAAAACATAACAGTAAGCCAACGCCGCCATTGTCAAATCTCTTAAAAATACTTTCCGAGCGCCTGTTAAATTTATAGATAACTTATCCGTTTGTTTAGCAACAATGCACAACGTAACAGGGAAAGTTTTAATAGAGCACCAACTTGAGCCAAGACGAGGCAACTTGAGGCAAGACGAGGCAACTTAAGCCAAGTCGGCCCAACTTAGGTTCGGTCCACCCGGTGACGCTCATTATGAGGGAAAACCATTCCTGACCCCCAACTTGGGGACCGTGAATTTTGTAGTAGTACCGCGGTGAAGAATTAGGCAAGTTTGAGTTTTAAATTTTTTTGGGACTCATGAATTTTAAAATTACAGTTTTTTTTAAACAACATAGAAAGGTACATAGCAAGTGTGTCGCCTGATGGTAAGTAATTACCACAGCCTTTAAACACCCACAACACCAAAGATATAGCAGATGCGTTACCAACCCAGAGGGCTAAGATGGAATACCTCTTGTGCTAGTAATTGCACCGACTGTCTTGTTCTCCACGCGGGAATACAAGTGCAAGCACTCCTGCTTGGCGGCAGGATTAGCGATCAAGATGATGATAGCGATACAGACGGACCTTGCACAAGGTCCTACCACCCGCAAAATTTCACTGTGGCATGTCACTTGTCAGCTTGTTGAATTAAGGGCTAGATCATGTATAAACAGCAGATATATTATGTAAGACAAAAATAGATCAGAAATAACTTGGTTTTTCGATACTTAAATAATAAATCTCTTGGAATAACGTAAATAACATTTTTCCTTAAAGGGGGGAAGGGGGACACAAAAAGCAGGAGCAAGTATCATAAATAAACACAACAAGTAAGACGAATATATTCAATCTCATGTTATTTCTTATCAACAGAACTAAATAAACAAATTCGAATAAGGAAAACTGGGTTAAGAATAAGGTTAAGCAGGTTAACATGGGATTCCACGATAAACAACCTTGCCCCGAAATAAATAACAAGTTATTTATTTCTCCTACGTGAGTGTTTACCTACTTCTGGTAATATATCATCTCAGCTAATCATAACAATGTATAAATCGAAAAGACAAAGCAAACAAAAAATATTTTTAAAATACTGTGACGTACAGTAAGGAGGTAATGTAGATACATACCATCCGTAAAAAAATCTCTAAATGACAGTGAAAACAGTATCAAAATCCGTTGCGTGGTTTAGAAGGAGAAGGCGGCCGAACATACACAATACAAATTTAGGACAGACAGCAACGGATAGCGACTTTTCTTTCTACTATATGAAGAAGATAAATAATAGGAAGTAGGACACCAACAAACTTCAAAAACATGCGTCATGACCTGTCATGACTCATGTCAAATCACGTAGCAAAAAGTTTAATAACAAAAATCAACGCGTCCAATCCGAGTACATTCCGGCCCAGCGGGCCAGAAGCGAAAACAAATATCCGCGATTTAATTAAAATTGTTATCAGCCCGAAATTTGAACGAAAATTGTGAAGTTAGATATTTGAAGGGTTTTATATTTGTTTGGGTTTGAACTGTTGCCGTTTGCTGACCCTCTGACCTAGAGGCCGATGTTTGACTGATATGCCCGTGCTTTTGATTCAATGCTTCGCTATACACAGAAATGAAATTTGAGATTAATGGTTGAAGTTTACAGATGATATTATCAGATGCCTGATATAAGGGCAACTGGTCTACTTGTCGACAGCCTTACCTGTGGAGACTCTCTAATTCTTAAATTCAAATGCAAATCCAAAATTTAAATTATTTTATTTACAGACTTCTAATTGGTCCGAAACATCACAAAGGCAACAAAGACTCGACTAGTCAGATCCTTGGTTTTTCCTGTTTTCCTATATGCCGCGGAGACTTGGACACTAAGAGAGAGTGAGAGGCGAAAGATCGATGCGCTTGAAATGTGGTGCTGGAGAAAAATGCTCCGAATATCCTGGACGGAGTTTCGCTCCAATAACTCTATTCTTCAGGAGCTAAACATTAAGCAGCGCCTGTCTTCCGTGGCTAAGTCCAGAATCCTCTCTTTCTTCGGGCATATAGCGAGACGCGGAGAGTTTTCCATCGAGCGGCTGGTGGTTCAGGGCAGGGTTGAGGGCACCAGACCACGCGGTCGGTCCCCCATGAGGTGGACCGACCTGATCAAATCCGCCACAAACCAGCCCATGCACGAGAACACTAGACGCGCAGCCGTGAGAGAAGAATGGCGCCGGGTCGTAAAGCTTGCCACTCAAGATACGACGGCCACGACCACTCTGCCAAGAGTGTAGCGACGAAGAAGAAGAATTGGTCCAGATTTGTTAGTAACATTAAAATAGTTATCGACTACGTTAGTAACTTACACAAAACACATAACACAAACAACCTACCGCTTAGCGGACATCACAAGCTCATACTGCCGCATGACAGGGGAGTCGTACCTGGCCGCCACAATGCTCAGGATGGGATTGGGGCTGGCCCGCACTCTGCAGAGCAACGAACCTATTCTTTTCCGCATTATAGCGTAGAAGTCGTCACTGCGATCCAGTGCAAACATGCCCGACGCGCTGCAGAATCGGGGCAGCCCCAACAGCATCCTGAACCGATTGTTGTACTATACAGTCAAGGAAATTGAAACACGTACCACCGTAGAACCTAGTCGAAGAGACATACGCATGACATTTGTATGACATATAGCCTGGCGTTTAACGCGTCGCGTCATTGCGATAGGGTTCTAAGGTGGTACGTGAATATATTTCCCCTACTGTACGCAGGGTACTTAAAGCTATAGTCTCTCATAGTTGGAGCAATCAATATGCTTATCTATTCGTTGCCTGCTCTTTGACCTCTAAAGGAAATAGAAAAACACGGGGATTTCTCGGACGATGAGAGAGCTCTAAGATTTAGTGAGTTTCCACCGGAACAGCTGTCCACGGGTAGAACAGTTGCCCCTGATCGGGCCTTGGCCTGTCTTGACCTACAGATCTATCACGTGACAAGCTTTCACCACCACTGGCGGATCCAGGCTGACGTCATAGGGTCCTCCCTTGGGCGACATCTAGGTCGACAAATAATACTTTTTCAACCCCATTGATTAACTTGTTCTGACTGGACCTCGACTATTTGACCCCCCCCCCCCCCCCCTAACTCGAAAGCCGAATCCAATTGCACACCACTTGATATTTCTTCTGATCTAACCATAACATTCACCAGATCATAGGTGCGGTTTTTGAATGACACCTGGTGAGATTCAAGAATTGCACCTCATGTCATCTGTAGACCCTTACGACGATGGTCTGTAGACATCTTAGATCTTAGATTCGATTTCCGGGTGTAGTCAATACTTGTATCTAAACTTATAAGAACTTTTTCCTGACTCCCTTCTTCCTCTTCCACATTTTATACTGGTTCCTTTACGTTTCAAGCACGTTTCAAGCTAACCTGCTATGGAACTCTTTACAAGTTAACCTTTTTTAGGTCTCCGTACGGAACAAAGGCAGCCCAAAATAGAAAGGAACTAAGAAAGTTAAGCCTTGAGACGATGAATGATAGGCAGTAAATAGCTAACAAAGATCAAAGCAAATCGCTAGAATAAAGACCTATTTACATGAAACGAGTTCTCGTATGTGAGTTGCATAACATTACGGGGGCTCGATTAATCGATCGATCTTGTCATACCTCGATAGCCAGCTAAGTAAGGGGCTATTTACACAACACGAGTTCTCGTATACGAGTTACATTGCATTGCGGGGTTTGGTCGACCGACAGATCTTATCTTATCTCGGTAGCCCGCAATGTGCATGCGATGCGCATGCAAGAACTTAATCCGTGTAAATAGCTCTTAATGCAACTCACATGCAAGAATTCGCTCCATGTAAATGGGCCTTGATTACCGGCCTTCCACATCTAATCAGGACCAGCGATTTTGACCAACCCCCAGTAGCACAAAACGTACAAGTGACTCTTACAATTTGACATAATTGTGTAGTATTGTAGTTTGTTTTGTTTGACATAATTCAAACGAAAATGTGACAAATATGTTACAATGTAGAACTTGGGTCTGCGTTTCATGTGAGTGAGAAATTTGGAGGCCTACGATTGGAGGACCAAAAGGCCGGCAATGAAACGGCTATTCTCCCGAAGTTGCTGGTTCACATGAGCGGCCATACCTTATCACTTCCCATCTGGCTACCCGGCAGCTCGTTTTCCTCCCCTTTTTTATTAAAACTTAATGTGGTATCTGGTGGTATCACATTCGCGGTTTCTACGTGAATGGTGAACAGAAATATATCAGTGTTTAAAAATGTAAAAAAGGAACTTACCAACTTTGTTGTGGCTTAGTTAGTGGAGCTCGAATCAGGCGGATAAGGCTCAAGATGCGGCAAATTATGAATTATTCAGTTACGACACAGAACAAGTCGGGAAACGATGGTGCACTGTGAAGAAAACACGCTAGCACTGTTCTGAAAAAGACCAAAGTTGACTAAAATAGCAAAGTTAACTAAAAGTTAGACGTCTAAAAACGAACGAAAAACTCGCTTGATCGTGGAAAACTTTTACAGACTAACTACTAAACGTTACCTACTTAAAGTAAGTACTTATAAACTATACAGAATCAGGAGCTCCCTAGAGAAATATTATCTCAAACGACATATAACGAGCTTTGTGGGAGGCCTATGTCCAGCACTGGACGTTTTCCGGCTAATGTATTGGTTTTTTAATATATAAAATAGGAAAGCAAACAAGCAAGTTGGTCATCTGATGATTATGACTGCCCAAAAACACACGCAACACCAAAGAGTTTTCAGATGCATTTGCCAACCCAAAGTGGTAAGATGAATGCCTCTTGTGCCAGTAATTGCACCGGCTGTCTTGCTCTCCACGCCGGAACACAACAATGCAAACACTGCTGCTTAGCGGTAGGATTAGCAAGCAAGATGATGGTAGCGCTCCAGACTGACTTTGCAGGAGGTCCTACCACTTGATGTTAAAACGGATAACATATACTAATGCTTATCCGTGATCGCCATGTACCAACTGAGTTACATGTAACATGTAACTAAGCTCATGTAATGCCCTTACGGCGAGGGAAAACATCGCGAGGAAACCTGTACATTCATGTAAATTAATGTGTGACAATGATCCCGTCGGTCCAGTTTCCCTGGAAGTCAGATGGCAGTCGCTCCAAATAACCTGACTTGCCAAATCTGGAACCGTGGTCAAAGCGTACCCTTCGCCCTCTGTAACGCACTTTTGATCTCGAATTATATGTATGAGTAAAGTGGGTAGGAATATTTTGTGGAAATGTATTTTTTTATTGATTTATTTCTTTTGTCCTTTTTTTGACATGTACTATTTTGTATTAAATGATTTGACTTTGACTTTATACAATGAATGAATCAATGAATCGCTGCGTTTTTTTTATAAAGTGTCCGCTCTGTCGCCAGCGGATCTAGTTCGGGCTGGCCGAGGTTTCGACCCGCGATATTACCGAAACCCCAGGAGATGTATTTACGTAATTTGTTTCTCTGATGTTTGGACAAGGGCCTAAAGCTGTGGCTACAAACGAAGCGATTGTGGACATAGCCTTACTTGAGCTGAAATGAACCCTTCCAAACTAATCACAATGTGACATTAGAAACATTTTTATTTTTTTTATTTTTACTGAATTAATTGAAATTATTGATATGACTACATTATATTAGATACTTATAAGTAATTAGTAATTGAAATTTTCTTGTATATTTGTAGGCCATTTAAATCATAAACATAAATCTTTACAAGCCAGATGCTGGCGAAATATGTGGAACTCTAGTTATTAAGTCATCTTATTGTATACCATATTTTGAAGCAAAGAAAAATTATTCTATTCTATTCTATTCACTATCACTACATACTATAAAGTCACTAACCTTTTTTGTCTTCCTCATGTCCCCGGCAGTGATGCCAGTGGCCCGTTTCACGAAGCTACAAGTTACAATTTTACAAGTCTAAACCGGCAACTTTGGTCATTATACCCATTTCCATTGGTCATTATTGAACAATGTTGCCGGTTTAGACTTGTAAAATTGTAACTTGTAGCTTAGTGAAACGGGCCACAGGTCCATTTTTGAAAAATCAGTAGATGTATGGGGAAAATTTTCAAAAAATCAGTAGTTGCATTAATGATTTTAAAAAAAACAGTTTGTATATGTTAGGTACAAATACGCATAACTGAAATAGAGATGGTATTGCTTTCTCATCATAATCAAGTAATCATTTTGGCGTAGTGTGTTCAAACCAGTTTATTTCGCTGACTGCGGAGCAAGATTAACTATGTGTTTACCCCATTAAGTCCATTTTACGATGACAATTTCATAGTGCCAACCAAACTAAGATAATTTTGTGTGTCATTTCACTCA
Organism: Ditula angustiorana; assembly: GCA_963691745.1. Lineage (NCBI taxonomy): Eukaryota > Metazoa > Arthropoda > Insecta > Lepidoptera > Tortricidae > Ditula > Ditula angustiorana. The sequence continues at coordinate 8,393,915 of OY829495.1, forward strand.
GATTTTTATATTACATATCCTCTCTTAAAGATAAGCTAGCATTTGATAAAATCAGTAGACTTTTAGTTAAAATCAGTAGATCAGTAGAATTATGGAAAAATCTGTAAATCCCTCGAAAAATCAGGAGATCTGGCAACACTGGTCCCCGGTCGCCTACTCCTTCTAACCCGTGCAATGAATTTTAATACGGTTTTCACTAGCATTAAGAGATTTTTTCCGGGAGATTTTTTTGTACATTACATCTCAGTTGTACGTAATTGATTTTTGCTTGTTTACAATAATTAACGACCGTTGCTTACAAAAAATTACCCCCACAATTAGAGGGAAGTACGTCACATGCACATAAAATATTTTTTACCGTCACAGCTTAGCCGGAAAGTGTTTTTTTTAACGTTTGATATACCTGATTTATAAAAGTTTAATTGTTACACTAATGTTTTGACTCCCGTAACAGACATAATTTCTTAGCGCACCGCTACTGTATTGTTTCTATTTCATTTTACGCTGTGCGTTGTCCTTCAGTCAGCCAGTAGCGAAACTCTTTTATATCTGTATCACTAGCATTTTCTCGTGACGTTGTCCACGTAATTTTAGATTACATATTGACTTCCACCCTTGTTCTAACTCCAAAAATCGTTTCTTAATACACCTCTAAACCGCCTAAGGAATGTCGCGTATGTTCCGAATTTGATTTTTCTATCAGTATCATCATTGATGTGTCAGTCAGTCAGTAGCGGTTTTCTTCAGATAAGTTTAATTCCTGAGCTCCGACCTTACCCGCTGAGGGTTAGGCCACAACCCCACCCCCTGACCAGAATGACGAGAAGGTAATGACTTCATTATTCAAACGTCATGCTCATTGTTTACCCGGTAGATTCGATCGCTAGGGTACTACATACACACACCTTTTATTTCTGGAGGTAAAATGGGAGCGAACAAAGAGAATAAAGGCAACACGAGACCCCACTACGATGCACGATACGCACGCTCCATAGAAAAATGTAGCTCAGGGTATCTACACAAGGGACCAATTTCATAAACGCGACAGGCATGACATGACAGTGACAATTCGCCGTACATCACTGTGTTGACAAGTAACGCTACAGACTTACCATCATAGTGGGCAAGCAATGTGTAAAGAATTGTTACTGTCACCTGTCGCCTGTCGCGTTTATGAAATTGGGCCAAGGTGACATTCTGATACTGTTTACGCTAGTAGAAACAACAACTTTTAAGGACGTGACGTAACGCGGCGTAAGAAACGTCAAAATGCCGAACGTCAATGTCAAACCCCTACTCTGGCTTTTTTACAAGCGTTGATACTAACCACACATTGCAAATAATTGGAATTTGCAAATGTCCTCACATCTTAGGAAGCTTACTCCTTCCAAACCATACTGTTGCGTGGTTTGGAATTGGAAACGTTATTACAATCTGTTTTTTTTTTTAAGGAATACAATAGCGAAGGTGCGAAGCCGGGGCAGGTCGGTAGTTTATAGATAAGGGGCTAAGTTTATAGCCTAGACATAGATTTTAAAACAAACACTAATAGGTCACGGATGTATGGACGGGTATGTAAAAATTTCATAGCCTCAAGCAGACATTCCTACAAATTTCCCAAAGCTTAAGACAGACAAGGGTACGGATCAAGGGTACTTAAATGACGTAAGAAGTCCCCGAACCAAACAGTACTATCACCATATCAAACAGAAATACGAAAACTTCCACGACCAGCCATCTAGACCTCTCTTTGAACAAGAGAATTAATGTTCCCACTCCATTCTGCGTACAATGCCGAAGACTCACAGCTCAATCTTAATGGTCTTAGATTCAGAATTCTAACCAGTATAAGTTGGTCTGTTTAAACCTACGCACAATCCCCTCGGTGACCTGTGTTGTGGAGAGTTGGAAAGGGGTGTCAGGTCGCTTTATAATGGATGATATAGTTTGCCGTATACGTTTTGACAACTCAGTGGACCGAGATAGAAGGCACTGAAGTGTACTGGATGTATATTGTGTATAGCTATGCTTATGTTTATTCTAATACCTACTATATCGAGTGTGCAACGGAGTGTGAAAATGAATGCGACAGTTGAACGGAATTGAGGTTGTGGATGGCTTTATTGAAAATGGGATGAATTATTTTGTTTCTCATTCATGGTTAGGAGATATTGAGTATGAGGTGGCATTAAGTTACATTTTTTGTTTAGAATTGGAACGCCAAACGAGCTTGCGGTTCACCTGATGGAAAGTTGTCACCGCCGTCTATGCAAACCAGCGACCCCAATATTGGCCTCTGAATTACTCTCACAAAACTCAGCAACAAGCTACTGTAGTACTGTGAGTGGTGCTATCCCGGTCGCGCCGGCCTGCCCTTTGCCCACGTGCGAACCGCACTTGAGTTTCTTTATTCAACCTTATTGTTGTTCCAGGTACGTCTCCTACGCAAACTTGCTCAATACAGGCCCTGCGTCACTAGGTAAGTCCAGTAGGTACTAAGGGGGTTCCACTCCGCACTGCAGGTACGCTCGGCCGCCTTGCCTACAGCATAGGCAAATCGCAGTAGGTTGCCGGCTCGCCGCGCGCCCGCTCGCTCGCCCTCGCTGTGCCAGTGTAATTGAAAACGAATGCAGTGCAACCCAAACGTTTCGCCAGAGCGTTGCGGGGGGAAGGCGAACTGGGTTTTACAGGGCGTTTGGATTGACGATTTGGAGATTTGGGTTAAAACTCCTCGCCGCACCCCTCCGGCCTGAAACTTTAAAAGTAACTGCCGCAATTGTACAGTTGGTACTTATCATCGGAAGGGCGGCTGCGAACAAAGACCCGAATAACAAACAAAGGGCATTTCAATAAATACGCGGCGCCGCGTGTCACACCGTGCCGTAATGGATTTATTGCATTCTGAACTTGGACATCTACAATAATATATTTAAAAATATTTTGTCAGTCTGCCCCTGTACATGAGAAGCTGAAAAAAGCTCGAAACGTCGGGAGTTAGATCCGGTAGAATACATGCGATTTAAACCGTTGAAAAAAAGTGTACCTCTTCATTAAAGAAGTAACCTTTTTTTGTTTATTTTTATGTAGAGGGTAATCTCTGAAACTACTGAACCGATTCCAAAAAATCTTTCACTTAAAACTATACGATCCCTGACAAACATAGGCTATTAATGCCACGCGAATGAAATTACGGGCGTCTGCTAGTATCCTATATTAAAGTAATGATTTACTTACTCATTCAATCATTGAGTGAGAGATCCGATGTCCATGGGGGGGAGGTGCGTAAAGGTGGGCAACGGCTCAACGATTCTCTTGAGATTGCTGGCTCCCACGGACAACTCAACATGCATCTCCCATCATCTCAACTTCCATCATCTGTAGACTGATCTCGGATTTTATTAAATAAATAAATATCTCGGGACAATTCATACCAATTGACCTATATAGACTCAAACTAAGTAAAGCTTGTACTGTGGCTACTAGGCAACGGATAAACATACATATATCGACAAATACATATAACATCCAAGACTCGGGTACAAACATTCATATTCATCATACAAGCATTTGCTCCTCCCGGGAATCGAATATTCCATTAAAATTCACTTATAAAATACAACTCTGTGTGACGAAGCGCTATCAGAGAGTTAAGGCCTCTCCACACGGCCCGTGTCAGCTCCAGATTATTTATAGCCGTTATTTATTTACCGCGTGTGAACGCGCCTTTGTGAATGCGGTAATAGATTTCGCCGAAATAGTAGGGTTTTTGGAATAGAGCGCGGAATTTCGGCTTCAATCGAATCAAGTCTCGTCAAATAACCAAAGTCTTACCCTTATACTTAAACGCTGCGTAAACCTATGTTAGTTAACAGTGTTATGTCTCTATCGGTCATTGTGACGTTTACACTCAAATGAAAGGAAAAAAACATTTGTCAGTTAAAAGAGATTGATAAACTTTTATGAGGGAAGGCCATAATAAAAAAAAACTGTTAGGGGGCAGGAACTATCGGAGATATTAAAGAGACATTCACCAATCATCCGGGCCATTTGTATCTACTGCGGTCAGTAACGGCTACAGTGTGACTATGAAATAATCTAAGACCGCTAGGCGACAAGACCGCTTGCCTTTTCACTTTGTTAATTTTCTTCTCTTTGTTTGTTATCTTGTATGGTTTAACAATAAAGAGTAGGTAGATTGTTTGTTAATTTTGAAAATCCTTTTTAGGCTTAGTTTTTTTCCAATTATAGGTTCGAGTCCTACAAGATGCGCAGGATTTTACTTTGTGTTTTCATTAGATACATCGCACGCTTAGAATTAAAGTGACCCATTTCTGAATAATACACATCCCAAAATATCACCTTAATTAAAAGACATAGGGTTTAACTTTGGGAAATATCATATTCAGAATTGAGTCGCTTTAATTCTAAGGGTGCGACATATTATTATCATTTAAATCGCTAATCTCTTTTTGTCAATTAATTATTTTATTGTATGTACAGAAACTAATTATCATACATACCTACATGCATACAGTCTTTATAGTACGGCGCGGAAAGTAAACATTTGCTTTCACCACTAAGTTTCATACTCGTAGTGGTAGCAGGGGGTTCGACTTCGTACTTTTTTACGCTCAGCCGCCTTGCGAACAGGGTTGGCAAATCGCAGTAGGCTATGGGCTCGCTATGGTACCCTAGTACTACAGTCAGTGGCTATGGTACCTCAACTGACCATCAATTTCAAATCCTTTTATTTACTAAAATAGGAACAAGTTGTACATAATAAAGTTAAATTAAATAGTCTGGACTCCTAATTAGCGTGTCCCTCAGACACAAAGGCCTCCTCCAGCCTTCTCCAACTCTCTCTATCTTTAGCCAACTGACCATAGGTAGATTCTATTACACTATGGTCCCATGATATCAAAACTGTCAAACGATTCATAGGTCATCATGCCCATTCTGATGTTTGCCGACGAAACCTGAAGTACTTTTTAAAATCTCTTAAACTCTACCGTCAATCAAGGAAAGTTGTTTTTACATTACAATCCGACAAAAATAAGTAGAAATTAAAGAAGGAAGCCGCTGTCTTCGTAACTGGCACTTTTTGGCGTAAAAAGCTTGAATTTGCCATTTCATACAAAGCTAATGCGCTAATGTTAGCGGTAATGTGGCGGAAACTGGAATACGCAAGGCACGGAATTCTGATGTTGCAGGTTCGAACCCTGCCATTACCCTAATTTTTCTTTGTGTTGTCATTCATTATATAGCATTTTAAATTTAAAGCTTTTTCTTTCATTCCTGTCTACCAACGGGCAAGCGGTTTACCTGATGTTAAGTGACTACCACCGCCCATGATCACCATTCACACTTTTTGAGACTGAAAACAAGTTTCAAAAGCTCAGTCGATAAATAATTAACAAGGCAAAGAAAACCGAATTTTCAAACACATAGTTCATTTATTTTAATAACTTATTTACAGTTATACATATAGTCAAGGATTTTTTATTGGGCCTACATTTTACAATCCAGTTTTTCAGTCAACATAATTGATTCAACAACCCAACTTTTAAAAGACTTTTTATGCATTTATTCTGCTAAAGTCTCCGTTAATTGGTCTTTAAGTAAAATCCATGATCATTAAGTCCCCAAGGCCCAATTTCATAAACGCGTCAGGCTACAGGTGACAGTGACAATTCCGTACACATTGTTTGTCTAGTATGATGTTAAGTCTGTAAGTCTGTAGCATTACTTGTCGGCCCAGTAATGTACGGTGAATTGTCATAGTCACCTGTCGCCTGTCACTTTTATGAAATTGGTCCCGGGTCGTTATTATGGTGAAGATTATACCCTACTAATCTAAACCTTCATCTTCTTGTTCCCCTTCTTGGCCGCCCGTTCCTTCGCTTTCTCGTACAGGGGCATCAGTTTCTTCTCCTCTGCCAATATCTTCAGCAGGACCACTATGAATGGGATGTAATTGTGTTTCCTCCGTGCCATTTCCTGCTGGTATTTGGCCATCTTCACATCCTCATACTCAATCAGCATCCTTAGCCGTGGGATCTCGTTTTCCAGTTCTTCGGACTGCATGCCCATGACTTGTGACTCATTGAGCAGCGCTTCCAACTGTCTCTCGTAGATCATCTTTCTGTCGGAGACCAGGGCCATGAGGTTGAAGTGGATTTCGCCTTCGGTGTAGCTGTGGAGAAAATGGATTGTGAGTTATTGAAACTGAGTTCTTTGGGAGCATTTGAGTACAGTCAGCAACGAAAGTCCATGAACACATCCTAATTTCCAAAACACCTGCACACTATAAAGTTCCATATGTTACTGAACAGGAAGATATACAAATGTCTGTGGACATTTGAGAATAACAAAAGTCAATAAACATCGATTTTTCAATAGTTGCTGAACATGTCTGACTACATAATTAGCTGATATGTACAATATCAATAGTCGCTAAACATGTCTGACTGCAGAATTAGCTGATCTCTAAATTATCAATAGTTGCTGAACATGTCCGATTGATTAAATAGTTTAAGGTTACACGCCAAATGAAAGAGATGAAACGCTCACTGACAAGTGAGTACTCTTCTCAGTGATTGTCAAAATTCAAAATTCGAAGAGATGAGCGTAATTCTCTGTGTAAAGAAAAATAGGTCAGGCTAAATTGAATCTTATCGCGTATCGTCAATGTCACACTGGTTCTATTATGGCAATTTCTCACTTTACCTGTAGTAAGTAACATATTCATTAACCCCAGATAAAATAAAATCTTATGTCATTTAAAATAAAGCTCAGTTTACCTTAATACTTTTAAAATCAATAATGTAATGACCGTTAAGACAAAGCACATAGAAAAATTTGCAGGGTATGGTAATGGTAATGTGTCGAAACTGGCAAACGCAAGGCACGGAATGCTTAGGTTTCAGGTTCGAGTCCTGCCATTACTCTAATTTTTCTTTGTGTGTGTGTAATTATACATATACTATTCAGCGACTATTCCAAATATTTAAACAATGGTAGTGTTCAGCGACTTTTGTAATTAAGCTGTTCAGCAACTTTTGGAATTATGCTGTAACGTAATTTTTGAAATTACGCTATTCAGCGACTTTTGTAATTATGCTGTTCAGCAATTTATGGAATTATGCTATCCTGTAATTTTTGGAATAAACCTGTTCAGCGACTTTTGGTATTTCATGGTGTAAATGTAATTTTGCTCTTAACGCAGTTCAACGACTTATGGACAAATTACCTGTTTAGTGACTTTTGTAACGTTATTGTGTTCGGCGACTTTCGTTGCTGACTGTACCACGACACTGCAAATGTTTATGCCCTAGACGCTACGAAGTTATACTCCGATACAAAATCTTTATATTTATCTTTACATAGCACTGACCTATAAGTAATGGACTTCTAGTCATCGCTTAAAATATGGCCGCATCAAAAGTCGAACACAAGTACAACAAATCGACAATCGCTCGCGCTGTCAGTCTGTCGGACCGACGGCGTTGCTATCAATACTATTATTTTGTAAAAACAAACCTATTTACAACGAAATTTAACAAATTATTATTTTATGCAGTTAGACGTAAAGTTATAAATCCAATAATTTGCATCTGTAACATTGGTTGTGAACCTGTATTCTTATGTCGGTCTGTTTTTCTGCTGTCACTTAGTATGACACTGTACAGTCACGAGCACCAACATGTATACAGCCAATCCTTCCCAACCTGTCAAAATTATGTAAACATCAACCTTATTGTTAGAGGCATAAGGACTGTGTATACATATTTATGGAAGATTGACTGTATAGATGTTGGCGCTTGTGACTGTACATCCATGTATTATAATATCATTGTTACATAGTATAAAAGAAAGTTGCTATCCGTTCTTGTCTGCCTCATATCTTCGGTCGTTTACCCCTTCTTAACCACGCATCGGATTTTGATACGGTTTTCCCTGTCATTTAGAGATTTTTTACAGAAAATTTTTACGTACAAAGCCTCCTAATTCTACTTATGCGAACCTGGGGTAAGTCGCTAGTTACATTTAAAAAGAGGTAGATAGGTGACGAGCATCGATTTTAATGCCGATCGATACCAATTTATTTAGGTTGCTAAGCACCAATAGAACGGTGCAAATGTTAACCTAAGGTGGCATTCGGAACATTTTGGAGTTTTGTACGTTTATAATAACCTATCTCATCTAATCCTGTTTTGGAAAGAGAAGAAAAAAAGGGATAAGCTGCTGTGATTCTCGCAGCGCTACTTCCCAGTACTACCTTTCATTTTCTCATGCGCTGGTACACTCGGACACGTTAAAGAGTTTACTATATCGATACCTTGGGGCTCAAAGGGCGTAACCGCCATTTTGGCGAAAATGAGATTTCAATGTCATCTTACTCAGTTTTTTTTTCTCTATCGATCTGTATACTCAAAGTTCTAAAATTCCGATAAAAGTTGTGTTTACGCCCCTTCATGTCGAGGCCTGTAAACATAATATTTTAAGTTTTTTGGTCGTATAAGCAAAGAAACTTCTTGTCAGAAATTTGAAGGGCGTAAAAGTCTTTTCGTTTTTAAAATTAACAACTCAAAGGCGTTTAAGTCCACATATTTTCAGTATTTTAAAACAACTTGACTGATACGCCCTATAATCTTTTCAATTTTGGTTTTTATGTGGCGTTTAAGCCAAGAGCACTTTTTTGTTTTTAAGTTAGATAACTTATACGATTACTAAAATACTCATGACCAAAACAGGTGATTTATTTTACATCCTGGATGGAATCCTGTTATCAAAACTTTTGAAGTTGTAAGTTTTAAAATTATCGAGTTAAGGGCGTAAACGCCTAAATGCCCATACAAATTTTTGTTTTTTGACAACTTGACTCTTACGCCCCATTGAAATGGGGCGTATGAGTCAAGTTGGGTATAGTAAAAAGAAATTACTAAGATCCATAAGTATCATGAATGTTAATTATGGGTCTTAGTCATTTCTTTTTACTATACCCAACAACTATATTTAGAGCTGAGAAGGCTACGAAAAGTCCTTTTAATTACTGTTTATGTCTAAGTTTAAAACTTCTATAGTTTATTTTAATTATAAATATGGTATTTTTGTCATGCACTTTACTAAATTGCATTGTGGGAGTGGAAGAGGTCAGTTAAGTTACATTGCGGGGTTAACATTGGTTCCTAACCTGACATCATGAGGATGGTCAATGACAAACCCGCATAATTTTATGACTTAGGTTTTCCATAAATAAACAAATACATTAATAAACCTGTCAACATTTTCTAGTAAAATATATATATTATTAAACAGAAATTAAGTTACTAATGAGTTAAGTACCCAAAATTTTACTTAAGTAGTGCAATAACGTCATTTTACATGTTAACGCATACACCATTTCGGACATTTTGCACAAAATTTAATTATTTGAAGTTTAATATTCTAAAAATTATATTTTAAAAAATTATAATAATGGCAATCCGAGATCATAACAAAAATAAGATGGTATAAATTAATATGAAATTTTTATGATGTTAAGAGGTGTTTTAACATATAGTAAAAAAAAAGCTATAAATATTAAGATTTTACATGAGATGTGACGGCTCATGGCGCTCCTAATGCGATCCTTGATTATTTTGTCAATATCAAAGTAATAACAATAAAATCATTTATTGTAGCTAATGCTAAACAATAAAAACAAAGCATTTTAAGTACTAATTAGTCAGTCAACAACAAATTATACTTTAACTGTAGAAGTAGCTTCTTAAAAGGTGATTTTTTTTTAATCTGCCTCCTTTTGTGTTAATAATAGCCGGCTTATTTAATTTCCAAACTAAAAAAGGGTAATTAAAGTAATTTTTTTTAAAATTTACCTCAGTCTCTGTTAACGAGCTAGATTTTGTTTACAAATTCTGGCCGCAATTGTTTGGTGTGTTTCTCAACTAAGAGAAATGAGAGGAAGATGGCTATGTAATTGCGGCTAGAAATTGCCAAAAAACAAGCCTGTTGACCAGAAGCTTAAAAACGGAGTAACTAAATGACTATAAAAATACAAAACGCCAGAAACTGCTATAATTTTCTTGTGAATTGGCGGTTATGCCCTACAGTTCTTTCACAGTAGACATTTTTTGGGGTGTAAATGACATTAAATTGTATTTTTTTAGGGCGTATAGGGAACTTATCTTTTTAATTATCAAAGTTACGTAAATATTTATGAATTAGGATTATGCAGTAAAGAATTTGAAGTTTTTTGGTCTAAGATACATTTTTCTAGCTTCAAAAACCAAAAAAATATAAGAAGAAAAAAAATATTTTTTTAGTTTTTTGGCTGTACTGAAAAATCGCCTTTTGGTGTTTACGCCCTTTGAACCCCAAGGTATCGATATGTCTTGCGAAATTAGTTTTTCCTCAAACTGGAACAAATTACCTTGCTACTCCGCGAAACCAGTGCCGGGCTCGTGCAAAATAGCTGCGTCTGTGCGACACATATATGTTCATGCAAAAACCCACCCTTCTCCTTTGTTCTTTGTTTGTTTGTTCTTTGTTGATATGGACCTCCGCAAAGTAACGCCTGAATCTATTAATTATTTAGTTTTTCCTTTTTCTATTGTAACAAGTCACGGCTTACATGTTGATCCTCTTCATGATGATCGGGCGCACGACGTCGAGCCAGTCCTGCTCGGGCGCGACGGGCCCGTGGTCTATGGGCCCCTCGCGCAGCCCGTCCAGCTCGTACAGGCGGCCCGCGATGGGCATATAGCCCACGAAGTGGTAAACCTCGTCGTCCTGCGGACAACGCATACAAATAGTACAGCATAGGAGTGTTAAAATTGAAAGCGTCATTTTATTATCTGATCTCTTTACTTTTAATGGCAATACGATGTGTCAAAAAGAGATGACTACATAAAACTACCGTGAGACTCAGACATATTAATAAAGCGGATCACTCACGTATTCTCGTGTCGGGCATTTCCCGACGCAAAAATACGTGAGTGATCCGCTTTATTAATATAGATGACTACATACTCTAAACACACGACCAATAGACAAAATGGTCACCTTTGGCTATGGTAATGTTTACATTAAGGTAGTTTTTCTTATTAATTTGCAGGTTTTACTACCTTGACGCACACAGAGGAGACCATTTTGACAGCTTTGGCTATGTACATTTGACAAGTACTGAGGCTACATCCATGCTTTAGTCCTTCATCCAAGGGACAACGGCACTGGTGAGCTCCGGGACGCCAGCTTATCAACGAACTGAAGCTGTGTTGCCATACGAAAGCGAATTGTGATACTTCTTCGTTCATCGACTCAACGCTTTTGACCAGGGATTTGATAGGTCAAATTCGTTTTTTTTAATAAAACTTGGAGGAACGAAAACGAGCAAGTGGGTCACCTGATGGTGAGTGATATAAGATGGACAACCACTTGTGCCAGTAATTTCACCGAATATCTTGCCTGAATTAACGAGCGAGACGATGGAAGCGATCTAGACAGACTTTGCACAAAGTCTACAACCCTGCAAACTGAATTATCAAAACTTAAAAATTAAATATCTTTTGATTTCATGACCCAGACTTCAATGAAATAAACACTAAATCAGACTCCAAATAAAGCTTTACATTTTACAGTAATTATTATTTAATTATGTATTGTAAATTTGAATCCAATGAGTAGCTTTTTCCGTGATGCGCGCACAAACGAACGCACAACACAAAAATTTATAATGTTGACGTTCGTGCACGGCGAGCGAGAAGAGGCGCGCGGCGCGCGGGGGGTGGAGGCAAAAGACAGAACGATTAGCGACGCCGTACGATGCGCGCGCGCGCCCACAATTTACATTATTTAATACGTTTGTAAAACCAAATATCAAGGATTAAAAGTATAGAAGAATCTGCATTCCTTCTTATTTGTATCGGCCAGCTCGGTTGGGTACATTTAAAATTGTTTTTTTTTTACTTTTTATTACTTATTTTAACCGCCTTCTAGTTTTATTTTTGCTAATTAATCTAATGTACTGACACGGAAAGTTCGCGATTTTATTAAATATGACTATTGTATAGATCTACAAACCTTAGAGGCCATCTTCTGGTCGAACTCAAAATGCGCATGCGGCGACATGGAGTTGTGCGCAGTTCTTATGGTCTGCGAGTTGCTGAGTGTCAGCCCCCTCATACGAGGGTCAAAGCTCATGCTGAACTCCTTCAGCTTGGTCAGCTCGGGCCCGATATCCACGTCAGGGTGGGTGCAGTTCAGGAGCAGGCTGACTACTGCTTGAGTTGCGCACGCGTTGTTTATAACCTGGAAAGTGTTAAGCTTCTTACAAGACTGCAAACAGCATCGTCACATTAACCCTGCCAGGTGGGTTCTCTGTTTGTTGAAAAATTTCGCTACAAAGCGAGAAATCGCTGCTACGAGGTACGAGCGCAGCATGTAGCGCTACGTGGCTGTTAATGTATTATTAGTTAAAATCAGAGAGCAAACATTTGGGGCCCATGACATCAAAATTACATCATTGTCCATAGGTACCTACTATAAGATAGTATATTTTTATTTTATGCATAGTTTAAGTGACTTGACGAACTCGGGTTGTATTGTAACAAACGTAATTCCCGACATTTCGAGCTTTTAACTGGTCTCATGTTAGCGGCAGATTGACAAAAATATTTCAAAATACTAACTGGTAGGTACAAGAGGTAATCCACTGGCAACGCTTGTTATCTTTTTGGTGTTGTTGGCGTTTATGAGCAGTGGTGATCACTTACCATCAGGTGACCCACTTGCTTTGCCGTCCTATTTTATAAAAAAAACTACCAAATGAAAAAAAATATATATAATTAAAAACGGCGACACGGTAACGCCCAATGAAATTGTGGTCGGCAGTTAAAGGGTTGAACAACAAAAAGTAAGAACCTGCTTAGCGAAATAAATCTTGTCAAGCCGGTTGTCCGTCACCACAGGTCCGGAGGGCTCTTCGTGTTGTAGGAATTTGAACAAGAATATCAATCCGTGTACAGGCCTGAAATGAAAATTTAATATGCATTCGACTGAGTAAAAAGTGATACAGTGCTACTCTGTAATACTGTAGACCCATTGGTCTTGCTATGGATTTAGTACCAAATTCATTAACCTTTTCACCACTGGGGTTCACATTCCATAACTTGATTGCATAAGCTCTAATAAGCTGCGTTTATTGAATAATAAGTATTTTTCTTACTTTTTGATGCAAGTGTTAAAATATATTGTTCACTCTAAATATAAAGAAGTTTTATGCTCAGACTCTGTTTTTTTCTTTATTTTCAACAATAATGATTGAATTGAAAAGTGTACGTTTTTAATTTGAGACTTTTTGATGTACAGTCAAGGAATTTCATTTTCAACCCACCTAAGGTTCAATATCGTATAGCAAACTGTGACCATAAGAGGTAACTAGAGCAAGACGTTAGTTTGACATATCGACCTTAATGCATTGCGAATGTCTGATGACATATCAACGAAATGGGTAGGAAATTAAACTACTGTTTAGCCTAGTTATAAAAAAGGTTTTTTGCCAGATCAGTAAATTTTTAGGAAGGTTTACAAACTGGACAACTTCATATTAGCAAGTCTACCGTACCTTAGATTTTCGAAAATCCCATCATCAATTGTCCATAATTCTTCAACTTGTACTCCTTTGGCACCTAAAAAGAGAATGTAGATTTATTTCTCATGCTCAGATAATAACACTCTGTGAAAGCTGTATAGTAGCCGTACAGATGTATAAGAAATAAATAAATAAATGCGATAGCAATATTTGGATATTTGGATGTTTCTTCCTCAATTACACATTAATGACTCGAATGATTTAAATGAAATTTGGCAGACGGTTAGATCACATCTTATATGAAAACATAGGATACATTGATCCCTTAAATTGCAAAAAATTAAAGGTAGGGAAGCCACATGTAAAACCTTGTAAACTACAAACAAGCTGATTCCTTTCTTAAAAGCTGGCAATGTACTGTAAAATACACTTCTGAAAAAGATGTCTATTTGTGGTAGTACAGTGGAATCTCACTAAACCGGCACTATTAAAAACCAGAGGGTGCCGGATTATTGGAATGTTCAGATTACTAGATTGTATAGTATAATTTATGATAATTAAAATAGAGTGTTTTATAAAGAAAGTACAATGTATTTGGGTTTCTGTTCTACACATGCCAGATTATTGGACGTGTTGGTCTATTGAAGTGCCAGATTAGTGAGATTCTACCGTAATTTCTTAACATTGTATAACCCGATTACCTACTTGTTTTCCCCCTCTTATTCTAATAATTCTACAGTGTAGCGCTCTCACCAAACTTCCTTATAAGCTGTGTAAATACGCCAGGATCACTTTCAATGAGGCACCAGTCACCGGCAGACTCCATGATTTATAGTGCCTATAAAAATTTAAAAATTAATATCTCAATAAAATCATTTTTTTTTTAAATTACATAAATAGAACCCGAAATTAAGAAAAGCTTGTACTAGGTGCTTAACACATATACAAACATACATAAACAGAAAATTATAAACAAATAATATAAACAACTCAGGTACAGATTTGTATGTATGTAAATTCTTTATTGTACAAAAAAAAACATAAATGGCTAAAAGAGATAAAGATTTGATTGATTTGATTTGAGATTTGTATTCATCATACAAAGATTTCCCTGTTGTGGGAATTTAACCCGCATTGACTAAAGAGCTTATTACACTACGTGGTATTCAGACAGTCTTACTAAGATTTAGCATAGTGTAATAAGGGTCAGCCTGTCTAATTAGACCGACCGAATGGGTTCGGCCGTGCTTAGTTGCTTACTAAGACTGGCTGAATACCACATAGTGTAATAAGCCCTTAACTTCTTGGTCAGGATCACTAACCTACAGGTTAGTAAGCTCAGTAGGGCATAATCAACTAACAACCGGATAATCTAGCAACTAGGCTTTCTGGTAACAAGATTAAATAGCTTATTTCTGGCAGCAGTTGTGTAAAAACTATTAAAATCTTTTGTTTTAAACTGCAAATCACTCTTAGTGAGGGAACTGTTTAATTATTTGGATATTAATATTATGCTGTTAACTTATGGTACTGTATTTCTTGTTAATTCAAAAGTAAACATTCGATGTAAAAATAAACATAACCTCTAAATTCTATGACTAGATATAATGATCTTATACTTAATTTTCTGTATTAATATGGTGATTTAACTTAAAAATTATGGCACAAGATTTCAATTATAGAAACATGAACAGTATTAAATGTAAAAATTTACAAGATTCGCACTATTATCGTAAATATTTACCAAATATTTTCCGTAGCGGCCGCTTAACAAAACATTACTTTTCACCGAGAAATCGCTCACAATCTAAATATACACTGACCTTGGTGGCGTATGGAAGAGTTTTTCACTTTATACTAGTACGATATAATTGGATACACAAGCAATTTGCAAGAAAATTGATCAAAACCAAGCTTCTGCAAGTTCTGCAAGTCACGTCACTCTCACTCGAACGAATGTCCGAATGTCATGTCAAACAAAAGTACTAATCACAATTACCTTTTCTGCTTTACAAGCAATACAGTACCACAACAGTGCACTTTAATGTTATGCAATAGTGTTTATTTTTGCGTACGTATTACGAACAAAGTACAACGATTAACACGAAACTAGCTTCTAATACAGCGCCGCCGGCCGAGCTGAACCTGAAGCTGACGTGACGCCATTTTATTTTTTACCTAGCGCTCCGTTGCGCGCGCATAGTGAAAGATAATCGAACAAACACTCTGAGTACATCTTTATTCTGAAATTATTATTCTAAGACCAAATTAAAAATTATTTATACTTAAGAATAATAAGTGGAGCGTTATTTTGTTGCAATTTAAATCGAATAAAAATTTGCTAACGACGTACCAATGACAATACTGAGGCCTTAAAATAACACAATATTGCGTGTATTGAAACGCAACAATTCATGCACGAGACCAATACATTTTATACTCTACTGTTTAATTTTAAAGTTGAGTTTTACTTGTGTAAAGATTTTGTTAATTATTTTTCCGGAACTTTGTCAGTACCGGAAACTACTTAAATGTTTTCTAACATTTAAAATGTGGTTAACATTATCATTTTCATTAATTAAATTTATACCCCACTTTAACTTGAAAATGTTTTGTTTTGAGCAAAAAGAATAAGTAAATAAACTCGAATTCTTGTTGTAGCATAAAATGTTGCTTTAGTTTATTACAAAGAGTTACATTACAACTTACCAAACAATAGGTATTTAAGGAAATTTCGTGCCATAAAAAGTTCAAGTTGAAGTTTTGTGCCTTGCTCTTACCAATCGCGCTACAGATGCGGATACTGCAAACTTTCCAATTTGCTTGATTTTTATGGTACCTATTTGCAATATTTGTTTAAAGGTGCCAGATGTGTGGTACTTCCATAACAAACTTTAGTCTCAGATAACTTTGAAATGACCTCAAACTTATTTCATTTTATTTTGTAACCGAAATTTCTTCATTAGGTATCCTTTTATACACAATAATATTAAAAACCTTAAAGTGGTGGATCGCTTCGTAAGAAGCGGGAATTTTTGAATTTTCGCATTTTTTAATTTATTGTGCCTATTTATTATTTTAAATATTTTTACGGTAATAAAACACTGTTTCCTATACGATTGTGTTCTGATTTTGGGAATTCGAGTTACTAATTCTAAATACACTTTACGTTTCAACCGACTTATATGACTTAGAAAAGTCGGTTGACTTAGTAAAATCTGTTTTGAAAAGAGAGGAAAAAAAATAAACTGCTGAGATTCTTGCGGCGTTTCTTCTCAGTAGTATCTTCCATTTTCCGAAGCGCTAGTAGATTCAGACATGTAAAAGAGCCTATACGGCCTACTTGCAAAATATTTTTTTCATTTTCATTTTCATTTTCATTTATATGAATGTAATGTAAAATTATTTAAAATCATCAGCTTGAACTTCCAAAAACAAAACACAGTACTTTAAGAAATAGTGTTACGAGACTACCGGAAAACTACTTAAATTAAAAAAGCTACACTATTTAGCCAACTGCGAAAATTTCAAGATCCCCGCCTCATAAGAAACGATCCACCTGAACTAAATCGTTGGAGATCTGTTTTCTAAGACACGATTGCAACTATTGCAAGCAAATAAAATAAATAAAAAAACTGCTCGTGTAACAGTATAGTACAGGATATAAATTTTAACAAAAACATAACCCTTCCTTTTGGCTTTGCTGTGGTCGGGTAATAAAAATTAAAATCAGATTACTCGCATGAAGTCATTATTTCAGCCACAATTTTGGAATTTTATCGTCAATTGAGTCAAGAAGACTTTAATTCCACTCGTCAGGGTCTACTTTAGGATCATTGGAATACCAGTAACTTGGTATAGTGTGGTGAACAGAGCAGTCTAGATTGTAAAATATCTCCGAGGTACCGAATCCGATGGGTCTCGTTAACGGTGGAGAATATAAAGCTGCCACAGTATAGTCGATTCTCTTTCCATCTTCCGCCCACTCAGTTATCTCTTGTTCACTGCTTCTCCACAGCGATGGTGCGTTAACATCGGTAGCTCCTTCATTAGTGGTGCCAATATTTATCCTTTGTGTTTGAGGTGCAAAATTGTACCAATCTGGTGGTCCCCCGTTTTTCCACGATATGAAATGACCAACATGGTCGTTGTTGTTATTCGGGAGGCCTTTGTTCATGCCCATGTTTTTGCAATTTGTACGCGCACCAGAAGAAATATCGTTTGATCCAGCACGCGCGCCGGCAGGTCGTATATGATGAGGTAAAATTTGAGCTTCTACTACAAGAGGTAGTTTAACTTTCCCTTCCTCCCTGTAGCTATACTTCTTAACTGGATTGTTCGCGTCATTCACTATTTTTGTGATCGTTTTCGGATCCTTCTTAATTCGAGCGACATATTGAGGAACTGTTTCTGTTGGCTTATCAGCTAACGCTCGAATCACTCTTCGCTTTGGCTGGTCCTGGTCGTATGTAGCCGATGGAGCGCAAACTTCTTGAACACCATCTTCATCCCAGCACCGGTAGTAATGATGGCCACCGTAAATTCTGCATTCATCGCGGCATTCTTTACCGTATCTAGTTCTTTGTTGGTAGTGACTACGCTTCGTTTCATCGCAGTAATCCAGGAAAGACTGGATCGTGTGGCACCGTGAATATCCGTCAATGTATTGACATTGATCTGCGCACGGTCCATTGTTCACAGATTTTTGGAACTCTCGCGTATGGCGTTTAGTTTCAGGGTTACAGTGGTCCCATCGTTTGTCGTTGTCGATGAAACACCACGTGGCGTTAAGGCCAAATTTGCCGCAATTGCTGATACATTTAGTATGAGTCTGATGGTTATACATGCTTGTGTAGTGAGTCGGTGCTCTGTCGGTGCCCGGGGTGCAACGTTGGCACTCACTCCATGAAGTTAGACATTGTTCGTTGACGCAGTCGGTGATGCATGGTGTTCCTTCTAGAGTATATGATTCGACTGTGTACTCTAGCTCTGTAGGATCGCAAGTCAGGATGCAATCCGTACAGGAGGTCTGGGTAGGTGGTTTGGGTTGGCCCCACAAAACCAAAGACAGAAGTCCGCTGAGTACCAACATTGCTAGTACAATGAAAATTTAGATCCGAAACCAATATTTTATAGCAACAGGTGTAAATGGACAACAATACCAAGACACATTTGTTACAATGCTTAAAGTCGTTTATTTTAATTCAAATATGTTAATGCACTTACGGCTAGGTTCATAGTAGGTATATTGAAGTGTCATGATTCCAATTAAAAACGATTGATTGATTGTTTATTTTTATTCGCTCTATCTAAATAAAAAAAAATCATATTGCAATTTAGTTTTTGGTTCTTTTTTAAGTTTTGACACACATTTTAGTACTGTAAATTGCGAAATGGATTTTAGCCTAAAGCCTAAATATCGTGCCGTGAGCCGGGAAAATAATAATAATAATGATGTTTTGTTATTGAACTATAAACAAGACAACATGACGATGATGATGTTTAAAATACCTATAAACTCCTGCGCACGTAGGGTATATTCTCTCTACCAAGTAATTTCTGTACCAATTTTGAAACTTAATCCCTTGTAATATGATACAAAAGTAAAAAAAGCAAGTGATTAGCCTATGTACGGAACTGAAGATACACACATATTTACAAGACTATTGTAAAGTCAATGACAGGATTTAACACTAGGTACAGTAGGGGAAATATATTCACGTACCACCTTAGAACCCTGTCGCAATGACGCGACGCGTTAAACGCCAGGCTACGTCATACAAATGTTATGCGTATGTCTCTTCGACTAGGTTCTACAGTCGTAGAACCTATGGTGTTTGGATTTCCTTGACTGTACAAGAAGACATTGCCCTAAATTAATTGCATATAGCGACACAAAGCCAACATACAACTGAAACAAATGTATGTTTGTTTATTATAAATGTTGACAAGGATGCGGCGACAATCAATATAATTAACTTCCTGAATATTTACTGAAGAAAAAATGTTAAGGTTGCATTGTAAAGGCTAATTATAAGATATTTGACGACCGGAAAACTTATTGATTATGATTAGTCAACCTGCCTACGAAGCTAGAGGTTATGGGTTCAATTCACACAAAGGGCGAATGTTTGTACGACGAATATGAATGTTTGAATTGCATCTAAGTCATGAATATTTTATGTACTTGAGTATGAATTTGTCTATATAATGTATGTATGTAAGTAAATTCTTTATTGTACAAAAAACATAAATTACAAAAATAGATACAGTGATGTACAAAGGTGAACTTATCCCTTTAAGGGATCTCTTCCAGTTAACCTTTGAGTGTGTGTGAAAGGAGTATCATAGTATAATAATATATAGAATATAATATATGTATGTATGTTTGTGTTTTGCTTAGTACCCATAGTAAATTGGTTATAGACTACGTCAATTGATGTAAATTGTCCTAAGATATTTATTTATACCCAATTACAATGATCGTCGAGGCAATTGATTAATTAAGTAATCATCTTCATAGCGGATATTCTCGTTTGTTAATTCGGAGTACGCGTTGATCACAATCCATCATTTTGCAGAGAAGCCAGACCAATAGGATCATGGTTCCACATTCATTTACACGTACACATATAATATGTCCAGGTTTAGTCTCGATGCTGTGTGTTGCTACCTATAAGTTTTAAAACTCAATGGTGAATGGCCGCTGGGGATTGAACTCGGTACCTCACGATCACGAGTCTCTAACCCTCCCCTAGTCTTTAAGCCCTCAATTTAAAATTAAAATGTAATTAAAATTCGATTTTAAACTAAAATTAAAAGTTGGAAGTGTACTAAAACGGGGCTTCATACTAGGGGATTGCTGACCTTTGAATATAGGTATTATCCGTGCAAACAAACAAGTCTAATTCATAATATGAATAAAGACCCAATAGAAGCAACACTTTATCCCCTCCACTCGTTCTGTTTAGGGTTCCCTACTTAAGAGGATTGTGAACCCAGCGCTCTCCATACAAACTGTGATAACGTCTTCCACCCTCTAAACCTAAACCTATAGCCATGTTTTTTTGTATGTTATCATTATGCCTCAGAAATAGATATGTATGTTTCGATTTTTTAAATATTCTTAATAGTTTCAAAAATATCGACGCTTTTGTGTTTTGTATGAAACTCGTAAAATGCAAATATCGTCAAAAACATACAAATCTAGTTCTAAGGTATGTAGACAACATACTAAAACTTCCTTGCCATTGGTTAAGGTTTAGAGGGTGGAAAACGTTATCGCCGTTTGTATGAGGAGCGCTTTTTGGGGCTGGGTTCACACTCCTCTTAAAGGGTGCCAACGGGACCCTATTACTAAGCCTCCGCTGTTCGTCCATCTGTCATAGGGCTGTATTTTTTTTTAACCGTTACAGGCAGGCACTTGAAATTTCCACAGAGTGTGAATTACTCTAGCGGCTACATAAATAATAAAAATAACCATACAATAATAACAATAGGCACTCTAGGTTAGGTTTTTATAATGTTTGTATATTTTGTATTGATATTGTTTTATTACTTTTTATAGAAATATTGTAAAAACTTGACCTAAGATTTTAAATAAATATATAATAATAACTCTTTGAGATGGAATAATACCAATTAATTTAATATCACTGCATGACTATTATTTAATTTATTAATTTCTTATCATATTTAGACATCATAATTATTATGTTATCCTAGATTTAGTTATTAATTATTATTGTGTGCTCTTACAGGGCGTCATGGGCTGACTTTATACCAATGTAACATCCATATTTATAATGTACATGACTTTACAATGAATAAATGAAATCGCACGCTTAGTATTCCCAAAATTAAACCCTATGGCTTTTAATTAAGGTGATATTTTGGGACGTGTATTATTCAGAAATGGGTCACTTTAATACTAAGCGTGCGAAATAAGAAATGTGTTTTTTGATGATTGCCATCTGCTGTAGTGTATCTACATTAATTTCGATGTGTTGATAGTGGTATGTTTGTATGGGCGTACGGAACTCTTCGTTTGCCAGTCCGGGTCCCACTTGGTCTGGTTATTTTTACGGTTACAGTTCAAAGGATTTTTGAAAGAGCCCTGTGACAGACGGACGGACAGCAGATACTCATAGGGTACCGTTGGCACTCTTCGACCTGTATGGCACAGTGGCACATGTGTCTGCTTACTGCGCAAGAGGTCCCGGGTTCAAATCCTGGTATGGGCAAATATTTGTGTGACGAATACGAATGTTTGTACCTGAGTCATGGATGTTATTTGTATTTAAGTATGTATTTATCTATATATGTATGTTTATCCGTTGTCTAGTACCCATAGTACATGCTTTGCTTAGTTTGGGACTAGGTCAATTGGTGTAAATTGTCCCGAGATATTTATTTATTTATTTATTTATTTGAGTACGGATCCCTAAAATAGATCAACGAGTGTAAAATCAATTCCCAATATAATTCCCACGCGTATTACAAACTATTTAAAACTTTAATTTGAAATGCAAGTTTGATTTTGTTCTATAATCCTGTTTGTCGCTTAGGTATTATCTACAATCACGTGCAAGTCGCCTGATAAAAACCACAGCTAATGGCTATTATTATTCACATGTCTGTCGCTAAAACAAAGGTTACAATGTAAATTTAATGCTTAAAATGACAACACAAAGACAAATTAGGGTAATGGCAGGACTCGAACCTGCAACATCAGCATTCCGTGCCTTGCGTTTGCCAGTTTCGACACATTACCCTGCGAAGTTTTCAATGTGTTTCGTGGGCATCAGATGGAAAGAAAGTCGTCCTTACTGTAGCTGTCCTGTATGCCCCATCGCTGACCAGGCCCGTTGGGTTCGGTACTTCAGAGACGTATTACAATGTCGATGTTCAAAACAGTTCCAAATTAGGTACTGGTATTCGAATGATCCTTTACAAGATTTTGATGAGTGGAATAATCCAACTTCTGGACGAATGTCACGTTCACGACATACCTCTTTTTCCTCTAGAAATTTCAGATGGTACTGAAATGGAGGAGGACGAAACTAAAAATTACGAAACTATAAATCTTTTATTTTTCAAGTCTCCTTGTAATAAAACGCTTTTTTCACATTGCGTTTTGCGTTTTATACCTTACGCGTTCGTATTAAAAAGGAAACTAAACCATAGGTTTAGGCTTAGAATTATATTTACGAGTAGAATGCTCCTGGGTATTGTGCCGCAAATGCGCAGCTATTTTGCATGAGGCTGTTAGATTAATACAACACTGTTTTCGCGGAGTAGCAAGGTAATTTGTACCAATTTGTAAGCCTATTGCTTCTTTACCTTCCTGCTTTTGCGCATCTTTGCTCAAAGTCGGAGTCAAAATATCTTTATTCAGACCAAGCTCACAAGAACACAGTAAAGGAATGCCAGAACATTTACCACCGATTTAGAAAAAACGGAGAAACGATACCGCCAAGTACCTAACTCAAATTTTCTGTCGTTTCTTCCAGCCAAAAAACAACAAACTTGTCATCGTCAAACTGAAGCAGTGATTGTCACTGGGGATTAGCACCCTGCCGTGCGAGATGGTTTCATAACGCAATAACGCGGGTAGTGCACCGCAAATTGCAATTACGCATCTGATTGCCACCTGCTGCCTCGTGATTGGTCAGTGCCGCCTAGGGCTGCGCTAAAATTGAATGTTTAATTCCTAGAGCTGCCAATGATGAGAATGAAAATAGCTTATACATCAAACTTATGTATTAAACTATAAATCTACACTTCTACGCTAATATGATTAAGAGGCAGAAAGAGGTAAACTTTGTCTTTTTGTTTGTTCGTATGATGAGGTAATCTCTGGAACAGCTGAACCGATTCCAAAAAATATTTTACTTGTAGAAAGCTACACTATCACTGGCGGTACATAGGCTACTAATTCTACGCGAACGAAATCGCGGGCGTCTGCTAGTAAGCTATTTAATGAACGCGCTCGGCGCTTTTGAAATTCACGCAAACGGAGTTTTAAATTAGGCTTATTACGATAGACTCCATTAGTACTCGTACAGGCATAAGCTGAGCCATCTACCAGTTCAGAAAGTGGTATTCTAGCTTAATTTATTTCCTGTAGACCTAAATATATCAATAAGTTATGAATAAATGAACTTTTACTATTTATTTTATGTTTATTTTTCTTTTTCACGTACGCGAAGCCGAAGCTAACACATGCCGTGAAGCCCATGAAGCCTTTTAGACAATTCAATGAAATGTGATGGGTACATCGAAAGGCAGTACCGCGTAAGGAAGGTGTGCAGGACAGACAGTGTTAACAGTGATATTCGGGACAGAGACAGACATAGTAAATAGTGACAGAATATAGCACTTATAATTAGTTATAACACATAGTTACTTATCGATAGATAGCTAATTTATAGATATTTTGTATCGAAACAGTCCGTAGGAACATTACGTTCATAATAGTTCATAGTTTATAGTACCTACCTTTGTAATTCATAGCATACGTAATGTTTCCCGATGTAAAAACGGACGTGCATTCGCCGCGCCATTCGTTAGCCGACTGACGAACGCGGGGAGCCCGAACATATTTATATCACAGCGGTGGGGGGATGCGGTAACAAAACCAGCGCGAACTCGCGAGCGCCCCCAGACAGAAAACGGACGGCGCGACGAATGCAATCGACATTGTTTTCAGCATGAAAGACAATTATCTACCGATTCTTACAGTTGCAGACAGATTGTAACTATGTTTTTATGATTTTCTTAAATAAAGGCTTTCCAAGTGGGCGGGGCCAGAACGTTCGAGCCGAAGGGGCGTGGCCGGAAAGTTCTAGAATAGAGGCGTAACCTTTCGGTCGAATATTCTAGACTGAAATAGTGGGGATAGATTCTAGTATAAAAGCCGCGCAGGTTGCACGCAGCGGCATTCCAGTTCAGCATTCCAGTTCAGTTCCGAACAACAAACAAAAGAAGAAAGAAGAAACAGTAAACTAAAGGAAAACAGTAAGAAAGGAAGCAACAGTGAATAATAGTAAAACAGTACCCGCTCACTAGGAAAAAGTGTTTGAACAGTATAGTGCGTTTTATTGGTGTTAAGGCGACAATCCAGTGAATAGAATTCTGGTGTAACCGTCCGGAATAGAAGGACTATTCTGATTTGATGGGACCTAAACCGCAGGAAACTGATAGAGTTATTTATGTTCTTATACCTTTATAATAGGTAATTTCTGAGAGCAAAAGTAAAGATAGCTTTGGAACTTCCACCAATATGAGTATGAAAAAGTGATTGGAAGTTATTATTATGTAATCCAAAATTGAGCTGTTTCGCAATTGCAGTCACCGTGTCAGGCTTGGTGGAGGTTGCTAGAATGTCGATTTAAATTTCATACAAGTTAGATGTAAGTTAGATATTAGTTTGATATAAATCGGATGTTAATTTAGATTGTCCTTTGTTTCAGGTTTAGACAGAAGAAAACGAGTGCCCCGCGGTGTATCCGACGGGCGAGTGGTCATCACCCAGCACTTCACAGAGAGAACTGTCACGCCTGGCGGTGACGTAAGTCATCATGATTATCCTTTTCATCCCTAGCAGACGTCTCTCCTCTGAGTGGCGAAACACTTAGTGAATTCTGAGTATATCATTGTTTGTAGCGGGCTTAAAGGCGCCATGTCTTGCAGATCAGCATGCAATGCTCCGCGACTGGTGATCGACCACCGCAGTTCATGTGGGAGAGAGACGGAGTAGTGGTCACCACCGACTCCAGGTCAGAATCAGAACAACAGGTTTTCTAGGGGCCTTCGGGCAGGATTTTTGTAGAATATTTATATTGCCATCGCGCTGGTACATCGCATTTACGTACGCACGACGCTAATATATTCGTGCCGGGCAGAAGACTATAGCTATAACTTGTATCAATAGAGTTCAGTGTTGCTGCTATATTGAACTTTTAATTAAAATATGCCTTCATTTCAAGATCTCTCAAATAGTTAAAAATAATGAGCCACATTATTGCCCATGTCAGAGGATTTTTCAAGAAATAAATGTTTTAGACGTTAATTCTTCGTGACTGTACTCTCACGCCCTTCTTTTTTACATTTTTAATGTAGTATATTCGTATATTAATTTATTCATTATTCTGCAAGATGAGCAAGTTTTTTTTTTGTGTTCATCTATCATACAAGTTATGTAAGATTATCTATCTTCCAAGGATCAATGTAAAAACCCTGGACGTAAAAATATCCATAGATCCTTATGATGTTCCAGATATGCGCTAGGGCAGCTGATGACGTCAGACAACTCGGTGGTCGCACAGCTGAACATAACGCGCGTACGCGTCGAGGACGGCGGCTTATATTCCTGTATCGCCACCGAGGGTGACCATTCAGCCAGCCACGAGAACCGGCTGGACGTCTACGGTGAGAGCTTCACCCAGAAACACATGTCAAACTCAAAATATCTTTATTCAGATTAGTCTTACAGGAAGCATTCATGAATGTCAGAAAATTTACCACCGGTTCGGAAAAAACCTCTGATGAGAAGATATCAACAAGAAACTCAATGAGGTGATGTGAATAAAGTAGTACTTTACCTAGACCTTACACACTCTAAGTGGATGCAGTTGAAGTACACAGGGCTCATAACCTATTATACAATTAGGAAACATCTGGTAACAAATTAATGTCGCCAAGAAGAAGGAACAAATGAATCGAGACACACAGCAGATAGCCGTAGATGAGAAAAGTCACAGGAAACTAAGCAGGATTAAGGCATTTGTATTGCAAAAAATTAAAGCATGCGTATAGGTAGACTTGACTTTTTTTATTGACAACCGTTGAACAATAATGTTTTAGGAATCCAAATTACTGTCATCCTTATCCCGATATAGCAATTACATACGTGTGTGAAGGGCAAAAGGTGAGCATTGAACTCCTCATGCATGGAGGCACTTCGTTTAATCTGATTTTGTGGTCTGGTAGAGTCAGTCATGTAAAAGAGCCTACTTGTAATACATTTTTTATTTTTTTCGTTTGAAATGACTAAAGTGATCATCAAATAATTATGCTAAACAATCCTTTCCAGGCCCTCCTTACATAAGAGCACTACCTCCTATCAAGGTGCAAAGCGGCGAATCGGTAAACCTGAGATGTCCTTTTTATGGGTATCCAATTAGGTAAGGTCCAACAATACTCAGAAGTAAGTTAACATTTGTTAATGGAGCTAAAATCTCAGCTACTGCACTGCCGTTAACATCTCGTTAAAGATTCTTTTTTTAAGTCGAACGTTCCAGAGATATATGTGTATTAACGACTAACACAATCTATTGCAAAACATGCAGAATTTGAACCTCCCTTCATACCCGTATCAACTGGGATTTAAATCTTCCCGTACCGTAGGTGTTCAGACACCTTTTTGGGTGGTGGATACATTAAATACACTATTAACTTTGCAGTAAAATTGACTGGGAATTCAAAGGCAAGACAGTAAACTCGAACCCCTTTCACTCCCGTTACAAACGGAATCAAAAACGAAAACGTAACGCTCCTACAGTCAGTATAAATGGTATCCTGACTCTAGCCGATGTCTCTAAAGAACAAAACGGTGCTGTATTCACTTGCATAGTGACCAGTCCTTCTGGAGAGATGGCAAGAAGAGCTTTTGAGATTCAAGTTATAGAAGCACCTGTATTGGATGATTTACTGCTCGGAAACAATCTACAGGAAGGACAAATTGTTAATGTGTACTGTAACGTCCGGAGTGGAGATTTGCCAATACACTTCGAGTGGTTGAAAGATGGGAAGAGGATACCTAGTGGTTTGAAGGTAGGAAATAGATGTCGGGAAGTAATTGAAATTGTTGTTGTTTTAAATGTTTAAATGAGATTATCATTTTTGGGTTTTTTATTGTCTTCTAGAGTTGAAGCCGTTAGTAG
Organism: Ditula angustiorana; assembly: GCA_963691745.1. Lineage (NCBI taxonomy): Eukaryota > Metazoa > Arthropoda > Insecta > Lepidoptera > Tortricidae > Ditula > Ditula angustiorana. The sequence continues at coordinate 8,421,452 of OY829495.1, forward strand.
GCCTATCTGTACGTGACTCTTCAAATTAATTAACCTACTTGGGAACAACAACGACGATCAAAGCATACAGATCCAACGTAATCCTTTTATTTATTAAGATAAAAACTTTTGACCCTACCAATTAGGTGTACTCTATTTTCAGTTCTCATCACAAGACATCTTTAATTCTTCGATCGATTTCAGGTGGTTGAAAGAAGTTCCGAACTCTTCAGTGCTTTGGTGATCAAGAAGGTATCCTTAGAGCACTGCGGAGTGTACACATGTGTGGCTTCTAACCACGTCGCCAAGGTCAATCGATCCACGGAACTTTATATAAAAGGTAGATAATCTTGTATTCACATAGCTTGCATACGTATGTCAAAAGCATAATAAAACACGCGTTAGACGAGAGCGTACGTCCCGTCTAATGAGTGCTATTTCTCACTATATTTCTTATTTGATATCTAATTTTGTTCCGCTATTTTGACCTGCCTTCCAAAATTCTTATGCACTACAAGGTCTCCATTGAAACACTCTTTGATCTCATCTAAGGTTTTCTTTGTAGAGCTGGGACACAGTTAAATTTCTCCAGATACCCAATATAGCTCTGAATCAATTTTTTACAGTGGCTCCAAAATGGCTGGAAGAGCCTTCAAACTCTTCGCTACTCCTCGGCAGAAGAGGCGCAGTGTCTTGCAGTGCCAGCGGCTACCCACAGCCTCAAGTGCATTGGATGAAGAAGGATGGTAAGCTCCACCTACAATATTTCCAAGGATCGTTTGATCACCTGTTACTTGTCTTAAAATATAAAAGAAGCGGTATCCACGATTATCAAATGACATTAGATAAAGGATGCATCTAGATACTATAATCCAAAACTTTTCTAAATAACCAATGATCACTAATTGGTTTGAGCAGTTTATTATCAGTTATTCAATTTTTAGCATCCATTGGCCAACACATTTTAGATCAGGGTGTGTAACGTCCTAAGCAATAAGTAGATTTCGTGTAGGTGCCAGTGACTACAATGCAATACTTTTGGTATGTGTTATTTTTATTCTGTATCTATAATTGAAATTAACATTTGGTTTGCTTTTAAGCTAAGATGAAAAATGCTAAACAACTTCTACGAATATTATAACAATTTACCATTCTCTCTCCTCCAGCTCTTCTAGGAACTTGGCAGCCAGTCCTCGAGCTGGCTGGCGGTGGTATCCTCAGCCTGCCTAATGGCACGCTAGTGATAGAAGAAGTGTCGTTAGCCGACGAGGGTCTGTACTCCTGTAACGTGGAGAACGGGGTCGGCCAGCCGCTCAGCAAAACCGTCTGGATGAGCGTAAACAGTAAGAAGAACTGATGGAATCTAATATCTGAATGAATAAATAAGTCATGGTATCATCTCCGATCAATATCGACAAACTGATCTTTAAAAAAGAGGTTTTCCCAAAACCTAAACTTAAATTTATCCACATTTGAAAGAAATCCTTGGCGTAATTCCTTATCTGCAAATCAAATATTTGGATACCAGTCTTTTTTTCATGTCGTTTGGGGAAGAAAGATCTAAGTAGCTCAATCAGTCCCTTTACCTTTTTCTCTGCCTGCAACTCCTCCTTTGTCATGAATTATGATTATTTTATATATGAATTCTTTTCTTTCTTTTCTGTTGATATTCTTGCTAAAAATTTGCTCCTTTTCTGTCCCTGTCTGCATCCACTCAAATTTAACTGAAAGAGATCTCCTAAAGGGATAAGTTTGCCTTTGTATAGTCGACCAAGTAATTGCTTGACCACTTTTCAACCCTATGCCTTTGTAATACGGTCGAAAAGTGGTCAAGCAATTTATTGGTCGACTATACATCACTGTATCTATGTTGTAATTTCTGTTTTTTGTACAATAAAGAATTTACACACATACATATCATTTTTAGAGCCAGTCCACTTCGAGGCATCATCAGCCAATGTAACGGCACGGCTCGGTCATCCCGTCAACTTAATCTGCAAGCCACTCGGTGATGACCCTATCAGGGTTACCTGGACTCATGACGGGACTGTCGTTGACTTTAGACATCATAGGTTGGTCATCCCTTTTTCTACTTTATGTCAATCATGTAACTCTTGTTCTGAAAAGGTGATACCTCACAAGACCTTATATCTACCAGTGAATAGACAAGCTTGTATTTACTAGTAAAATTCTACTGATTTTCAGGGCAAAGCTAGCTGAGACGAAATCAACGCTGGGCATCATCAGCACTATAACCATTCAGTACTCAGAAACAGCGGACGCGGGGTTATACCAGTGCAGAGCCAGCAATCCCTACGGTGCCTCGAGTTTCAGCGTGCATCTCACTATATTAGGTAATTGTGGGGATTGTGGTCATTGTCAGTATGGAATTGCCTGGTGGTGACAAATCAAGGAGAAAAAAGAAGGTCTAGAAGATTCCAGTGCAGCCAATGAGCTCTCTATGTCCTCTGCCAGTTACAGCAGTTGAGGTTTGGATTCGCTTGTTCGCTTTGCCTCTTTCTGCTGTTCATCTGTCTGAACCTGTCAATCATCCAAGCCGTAGGAAGTCTGTCTCACCCACAGCTCGATCATGTGACACCACGAGGAAGGTTTATTTAGAGAATATGTTATATACTTACCTACTGATTGTGAAATTGATTTCATGTAACAGGCTAGTCATCTTGAATGAGACCGATAGTAAAAAGTTCAAAAAGCTTTAACACAGGAAAGCCACCCCCTCCACAGAGCCCCCCACCCCCCCGGCGGAGCTGCGCGTCGAGGCGGTGTCGGCGCGCGGCGCGGCCGTGGCGTGGCGCGACTCGCCGCGCTCGCACGCGCAGTACTACGCGCTGCAGCACGTGCCGGCGCACTACAGCCTGTGGGAGCATGCCACCACAGTCAATGTTACAAGGTAGGGTATTAATTTTTAAAAAATGTATAAACTATTTGGTCCAACGAACCGTGGTTTTTAAAATATTTTTTACTTGAAACGCGAGCATTAGCAGCGTTTTTAACCTCATCGACTATTACTTTAGTTGCAGTTTCTTCCTATCATTCTCATGTTCCTATCAATTGATTGATTGATCAATGGATTGCAAATTTGATAAAAATTCAGCAACATATCAGCAATGCTCTGGAGTCATTGACTGCCGGCGATGGTTGATCGCCATCAGGTAGCGCTATTCTTGTTAGCCCCCTTTCTTAAAAGAAATAATTTACTTTGCAGAAAAGAGTCAGAGCTTCGTCAAAGCCTGGAGCTTCAGAACCTTCGTCCGGCCACTGCTTATGGGGTCCGGGTGGCAACAGGCAATCAAGTGGGCATCAGCTTGTACACCGCCCCTGTGCACTTTACCACTCACGAAGAAGGTAGACTTATCGAGATGAAATTCCTTAATCGATAACCCTAAGGGAGTATCATGAAGCTCTCAAAAAAGGGACTGTTTCGGTAATTTCTAGGGATTTCTCACATTGAAAGTTTCTAAATTATGAAAGTTTTCTCTAGAAACATCAGTAGCAATAAGGTCTTGAAATGGAGATATGTTCTTGGTAATTTGAAGAAAAGTTCCTTGATAAAAACTGACTGCTCCACATAGGAATCAACCCACCATAGACTAGTTCCAATGTTAAGGTTCCAATCTCTAAGCAATCCAGGCATATGAAGCCATCACCAATTTTTCTTTGTCTTCCCAGCACCCTCCGCTCCCCCCAACAACGTGCAGGTAGAGGCGACGGAGAACCCGGGCGAGCTGCGCGTGGCGTGGCTGCCTCCGCTGCAGGACACTCACCACGGGCTCATACTGGGCTACCACGTCAAGGCTGTCCCACAGGGGGGTCCGGCAGGTCAGACAGTACGGCTGCGATATCTATGCACTTACTAGATTGACTGCTCTAAACCATCACGCCGCAACGGCATACGCCTCATTTGTTTGAAGCTTTAACCTATAGTTAGTACAGTAAAAATATCAATTCTAATTAATTTCTGTAACCGTCCGGTGGTTCTACCAAACAAGTCGGTAGTATAACAGGCGAAAGATGTAACCCGTGCTGCTACCAGCAGAAATATTGCTAAGAAGCGGGAAGTTTTTTTAGCCGCCTTTCAGAAAAAACTTATCGAAAAGATTTCTATAAGGCAATGTAAGAGGCAGCATAAATCGAACAGCATGCACTTGGGAAATATGTGAATACGACACTAGGCAATGAAATCGTCGTGTACGCAAATTCTTCAGCACCTCGATTGCGTTGATAAACATATTTTAGATTACTGTATCATATATATTTCATCCGTTACAGTTTCTGACGACAGCGATTCGAGAACTCTAAAAGTTTTGCCACAATCTGGCAAACAAGAAACTCTGCTGAGCGGACTGTTAAAAAACACCAGGTACAAACAATGTGTCCAGTATTAAAATAGATATAAACTTTATTCTCGTTAAATCATACATATGAATATCACCTAAAAATAACAATGAAGTAAATGCAGCGTATGAAATTATTACTTAATTAGCAATTGTAACAAATAGTTTAATTGTTTATTTAACAAAATATTTACACTTAAAATGATTAGCAATTTAGACATTTTATAAGTCATTTAAAAATATATAATCGACGAGCCAAGTGATATGTGATGATGTGGAGAATATATAGATGCTGACTCAGCATACATTGCAGCTAGCTGCAGTGCTAATATTCTCTCAGAGACCGGAAGCGTTTAGGTGTAACATCCTCTTTATTATCACAGGTACGCCGTGTCGGTGTCAGCCTTCACCAGTGCTGGTTCGGGACCATTCTCAATACCAGTGTTTCAAGACACTAGGGAAGGAGGTAAGACAGTTAAGACCAAGGCTTTTACAGCGCTACCAATTTGCTATAAGAAATAAAACGATTTACCTTGTTTTGTTCGTTTTCTCCAGCGCCTGAGCAAGCACCGCTCTCGGTGGAATGCACAGCCGTATCGGCGACATCGCTGCGCGTAGGCTGGCAGCCCGTCTCGGCTGCCGGCCAGGGCAGCTCACTCGTTGGCTACACGGTGCTCTATGCTACCGAAGGTACCGATAAACTACCCAGTAGCTGCTAAAATTGCCGAGAACACTGTCGCTGATGTTATCATCCTCGACAAAAATATACCTATTTGTCTTGCATTGCAGAAGGGGCATGGCACAACCAAACTGCCATGCACACAGAGATCTACCTTCAAGGACTGCTAAAGTTCTCCAACTACACGGTCAAAGTGGCTGGCTTCTCCAACTACGGCGCAGGACCATTCTCGTACCCAATTGTTTGCGCTACTTTACAGGATGGTAAGTTTATAGCTTCATCCTTACAGGACCTTATCTGACTATTTATTCCTTTCATTAGTTTTTTAATTGCCACCCTGTAGCCAGTTGCTGGTCGCACTACAATTGGCCAGCTCGACCAAGGTAGTCTCTTGCGCTCACAGAACACCAGTGTGAAGTACTAGTTTGCTAATCCGATTTTTACGATGAGTGTGATACCCGAGATCCGTTGGAGCCTCGGCGAGCTAAGCTAAGAGTCAAAAAACTATGAAGCTTGAATAGAAACATCAGTTTTTTGTACGACCGTTGATGACAGCACTAACCACAGCGCATCCTACGCAGCGTGCAGCGGCAAACTTTGAAAACTTGCAAAAATTTGGATAAGCAAGGGCTTAAGAATATAATGGTCTGTGCCTTCTTCTCTCATCCGTGTTCATTTTCAGTTTAGTTTATCTGTGTGTGCCTCTATGTGCGTCCCTTTCTTATGACGTATTAGTTTGACAGGGACGCAGGGAGGGATAAATTAAACCTGGGCCGGTCATGCAAGGGGCACAGCTCGATAGAATAACAGGGACTACCTTGACATCTTCAATCACCTGAGATGCTGGAAGAAATTGATTACTTTCTCTTGTTATATTGTCTCGTGCTTCTTGATTTTGTTGAGTAAAGTAACGTTTTTATTGAAATGGTTTTCCTAAGTTTAGAGAATGTAATTCGTAGGTAATATTAATATTGACATCTAATTTATTTTTATTGTAATTTTCTTATCAGTGACATTATACTATTGGACCTAATTAGCATGCTGCATGCCATACTCCACCCTATTTGTATGCAACTAGGCAAAACATAGTGAAACTTTTACAATTAAACGACCTTTACACACTTACCTATGTTTCACAAATAAACGATTCTTATTCTTATTCTTATAAGTAATAACTGTTGTTTCCAGTGCCTGGTCCTCCAGCTGACATCAAAGTGTTGGTTCTGTCGGGATCCTCGCTCCTCGTCAGTTGGAAGAAACCTGATCATCCGAACGGAGAGCTGCTGTATTACACCGTCTACGTCAAGCCCACATCGAGGTTAGTTGGCTTTGATGATCAGGCAGGAGCCACACCATAGTTTGAAGAAGAAACTATTGTCATATGAATAAAGACTTAACGAAAAATAATAAGAAAGAAAACCAATGCTGTGGGAGTCCTAATGGACGCTTATGTCCTGCACGATGTAAACATCAAAGACAAACACGTCAACAAGATAAAGTTTTGTTTTTATTATGTCTATTAGTAAACTAATTTAAGATTAAATAAGAACTTCCACCACCCCTTTAACCTTCCACCTTTAAGGGTGAAATTTCCAAAAACTTTTTTTTCGTGCACTTCTCCACTCACTAAGGAATACTTGTTCCGAATTTCTAATGTCTATCTTGAGCGATTTAAGCTATGTGTTGTACACCAGCCAGTCAGTTACTAACTGAAGTCTGTATATGTTTGATCAGTACGGATATTCAATGTAGTCAAACAGAGGTCAGTCGAAGATCTTTCTAGTAATTTAAATCCCCACTAAACAGCAACGGCCCTCCTCAAACCTATCGCATCGAAGACTTACGAACTTCTGCTGAGATCAAAGACCTGGTCACTGGCAGAAGTTACGAAGCCTGGGTCACGGCGAGCACCAGAGCTGGCGAAGGCGCGGCCACTAGGCGAGTCTCTCATACACCGTCACCTAGAGGTAAAAACCATTAAAAGAGGTAAAACTTAGTGAGCTAAGATTTTGAAGATTTTACATTTTTTGATGGCCGTTGAGACCGTACCGAAAGGAAGGCCAACCAAAATTAGTTTGGTGGTGGTAATTATGTTTCCTTTCTCCACCTGCAATAGGTATTTAAACCTTATACGATTGCTACATTGCTCAAACAAAATGTTTTTGGATTATATAAGGGTCATTTTTATGTTTTCATTTAATATTGTTTTACGCATTAGCATTTTTTACTTCAGCAGGTTTTTGATTAGATTCTTTTACCATAGAACGCCATTTACCCAGTTCATTGCACACTTCTTTCGCTTCCTTCACACACAATTCTCTTTTCATACATGCTCGGCGGTCCCCGATACGTATAATTTGGCCTGTCTTTAGCACATCATATTTTGGTCAACAGTTGTCGCTGGAGTAGCTTCTCTCGGAGGTGCCATATCAGTGGGCGTGGGCAGCTCGCTGCTGCTGGTGTGCGTGTGCGTGGGCGCGCCGCCGCCGCGCACCGTGTGGTACCACAAGCACAACATCATCACGCACCACCCGCGCTTCACCAGGAACCACGACGACAGCTTGCTCATCAACAGTAAGTGAAGACTAGCGCTTTTGAACAGCTTTCCAGCTCTTACAGATGTCCCGCGGTTGTAAAAAATAATGAGTCACAGAACATTTATACGTAGGTACGTCTAACTTTTACATATGACCAATTTTATTTCCAGACATAGACCCATCTCTGAGCGGCAACTACACCTGCCTAGCAAAAAACCTGTACGGTTCGGATTCAGTGGAATACTCAGTGATAGTGCTGCCGCTGCCTGAACCGCCGATACTGCGCGCCACGCCACACAAACACTCCATACTGGTAGAGTGGGAGCAGCCCTACTACTCAGTCAACAGGAGCGGGGGGCAGAAAATTAGTAAGTTTCTTAAGAATTAAACGGTTTTTTTAGGGTTTTGCAAAGTTACGCCTTTTTCAATTACAAAGGCTTCAACTAATCTCTGCTTTGACAGTCCTATGAAACTAACGCAACGTTTTTCCTTAATATAGGCACCGTATTTCCTTGGTTATCCCATTTACAATCTGCACACCTCCAGGTTACAGTCTCACATGGAAAGTGGCTAACGGGCCGTGGCAGGAGGCCTGGCCGGCGACGCGACCGAGTCTCTCCACGCAGAAACACCTCCTTACGGGGCTCAAGTGTGGAACAAAGTACTCAGTGAGGATCACAGCGACGAACAAAGTGGGGACCTCGCAGCCGGCGTATTTGGATGTGAGCACGCTTGGAGGAGGTTGGTTCATGGTAACACTTTAAACTCTGAAATAAAATCATAGTAAGGGTCTCCAGATGATATGATCTTGTGTAGTAGTGTCAGATCAAGAGTAATGCCATGTGGTGTAGAGGCGTGTCATCTGATAAATCTCTTGGACAGGACAGATCAAAGCCCGACTACATCAGGCGTGAGATAACGTCATATGTAAACTCCAACTTTAGATTTTGGATTTGATCTGAGTATCATTGATAATTTAATTATAAGCTCGGGGCAGTCAGAAGTAGCTGAACATAACATTCTATGAAGTCAAAAATATATCTAGCTATACAGTGATCTGTCCATGAAGACAGAAAGGCAGCAACAGGCAAAGCTAGCAGGATTGATAAGACCACTGTATAGCTATATTGAGCGTGCAGGCAGAGGCGTCTTTACCTACGGTGCAGGGTGTCCGTTGCACACAGGCGCAGCGGTCCTAGCGCCCACTCGGGATTACCCTAGCGCCCCCCCGTTTGCAAACGGGTGCTACACGGGCTAGAGACGCCTCTGCATGCAGGTAAATGTATGTATGTATGTAAATTCTTTGTTGTACAAAAAAACATAAATGACAAAAAGAGATAAAGTGATTTACAAAGGCGAACTTATCCCTTTAAGGGACCTCATGCAGTTAACCTTTGAGTGGATGAAAGGAGTATCACAGCAGGGACAGACAAAGACCAAGAGTTTATCAACAGCAGTGGAGAATTACCATACAAATTACCTATAAACACATTATATACTAATAATAAATATAATTCCCAAATACTAAATACTTAAAATACATAAATTTACTTAGATAAATACTCAGAAGTTAAAGGAGTAGAAGGAAAATAACTTAAGGACATGGTGTTAGCCACATTTTCTTTGAGGTCTCTCTAAAGGAGACCACGGAAGGCGACTGCCTATTGGAGGTTGGTAACCGATCCCACATCCTAGCAGAGTGCAATATATATATTGAGCGTGTCGTTGTGCCGGGCAGTGCCCATCCCGCCGGCGAGCAGCGAGTGGCTGTGGAGCAACAGCTCGCACGTGGTGGTGCAGCTGGCGGGCTGGGACGACGGCGCCTGCGCACTGCGCGCGCTGGACGTGCAGCACCGCCCGCTCGGCGCGCGCGCCTGGCGCAGCGCGCCCGACACGCAGGTACCGTCAACATTACCTGCTACTTTCATAATGTCTTTCTTTAAGTTACTTTTTCTTTTTTACCCGACTACGGCAAAGCCAAAAGGAAGGATTATGTTTTTATTACCCGACTATGGCAAAGCCAAAAGGAAGGGTAATGTTTTTAGCAGCCTATGTATGTATGTTTGTATTTACGTATGTTCCACTGTAGTGCCTAAACGACTGAGCCGATTTTGATGAATGAGGTGTCAATCGGTTCGTAGTTGTAGTCTGGGTGACATAGGCTATATTTTTTGTGAACAAAATTAAAATAACGAATGTTATATCCAAAAAAGAGGAGGTCAAAAAAAAATTTTTTTGGCTATCAAGTCGTCATGGATATCAAATGAAAGAAGAGTAAATTCTGAGCTCAAAAACATAAAAATATTTCAATATTAAAGTATACCAAGCTACAGAAAATCAATTTACCCATATTTCGTTATCAATAACGCCATCTATTGTTTGGTAGTTTGGTAGCTATATTAAATAAATATAAACTAATTTTTAATTATTTAAGGAGAATTATAGACGTTGTCGTTTATGATGCATTTTATTATGTAAACTGTAGGTGTTGCCCGCGACTGCGAATGCGCGCAGACCATTGTACAGTCAAGGAAATTGAAACACGTACCACCGTGGAATCTAGTCGAAGAGACATACGCATGACATTTGTATGACATAGCCTGGCGTTTAACGCATCGCGTCATTGCGATAGGGTTCTAACGTGGTACGTGAATATAATTTCCCCTACTGAGACCACAGAATGTGTAACAGTAATTCTATCAGTCAGATGGCACTCACGCCAATGTAATAAAAAACTCGGCCTGCCAAATATGAGATCATGGCCAAAGCGTACCTAGCCTACCCCTAATGAAATACCGGCCAAGTGCGAATCGGACTGCTAGAATACCAAGAGTTCCGTATCGAAAGACGTGCCTTACTCTATAGGACAATGCTAGTGATAAATTATAACTTATTTTTACTTTTCAGTTTTTTTTCGTAGTCGGGTAACAGTTTTTAAACTTTTATTTTTTTGTCGTATCCTTTATCTTTTGGCTGCTTCTGGCAATGCATATGTGCGCTGTATATTGTAATAAGGCCTTCACGGTAACAGTTTGGAACACTGTCCGTTTTTATAAATGTTTAAATTTGAATTTATTAAGGAAGGTAGACAGGACGGTTCCAAACAAGAGTCTCGAGGCAGAAGCCTTAGAGACAACACGTGTTTAATTGCTAATAATAAAGTAAAGAATGTAATACGTCTTTAATTGGTTAACGTACAACAGTAGAAGGATCCCCGTCGAGCTACATCACCCGTCACAATATTTAGTTACTAAATATAACTTTAGGTATATTTGAGCACTGTGGATGACCTGAACAATTTGATCATTTAGGCTGCGTGGATGTTAATGAACATTCTGGATGTTTCCAACTATTTGGTGATCTTGACTGCTACGTACTATATGACACTGACTGTACAAGAACTTAACACTTTCACGCCATTTGGTTTTAGGTGTCTACTCAATTATAAACTTCCAGCGACTTATCAATTCTTCACTCACGTCGTGCTTTCTACTCTCCAGAGCTTCACAGACCTCCCGTCCTGGAGCCCCTACCAGTCCAAGGGGTACCGCAGCGGCTCCGTCGCCATCGGGGGCCTGGCGCCCGGCACCTGGTACCAGGTGCGGGTCACGGCCACCAACGAAGCCGGCAGCGTGTCCACCGTCTACGCGTATGCTACCAAGAATGAAGACGGAAGTAAGTGGGTACACACACCTGTCACCTGACTTTCCGTACCAATCCAAGAATAAAAACAAAACATGTAAAGTAAATACATACATAGGCTGCTAAAATATAACCCTTCCTTTTGGCTTTGCCGTAGTCGGGTAAAAATAATAAATTAAATCATTTATTATCATCCGTAAATATCATACAGACTAACATACATCTTTACATAGTATATAACAAAGTCGCTATCCGTTCCTGTCTGACCTCATATCTTCGGCCGCTTATATTACTCCTTCAAGACCATGCAACAGATTGTGATATTAGAAAGAAAGAAAATGTTTATTTCAGCAAAGAATAACAAAACAAAGAAAACAGATGAAAAACAACACGGTTGATGCTGAAAAGGACCCCACTCAGCATATGCTGCTGCAAGCAGCAACGCTGATTTTCAGCGGGGCCCTGAACTTAAAAACTAAGACTAAAAATTAACCTTAAACCTAAATATAATCCTAACGGGTGACGCCACGCTCACCATGGTCGTATGGTCTTCAATTGCTTCGCCTTTCCGACAGAATAATTAAAAAGGCTGATGTCATTATTGATAAGTACCTACGGTATTCATTGTCATTTAGATACTTTTTACGGGGGGTGCGTGTCGGGTTTCCTCCTCGTGTGCCTAAGTGCTGCGGTTCCCTTATGGACTTCTCTGGGGGGAAGAGCAGTGCTTGGGCCGGTGCACCCTGGGCATCGGTCAATAATTTTCTTGCCTTTATGGTGGGATATCATTGGCCGATGGCTAATAACCCGACGGGGGTGGGGGGGTCTTTTGACCCAAACCGTACAATTTTATTTTACACTGACATTGGCACAAGCCTCGTGGCCGCCATTAAAGAAAAAAGAAAAAAGAAGAAGTATTTTTTACGGGACTATACCCGTAAGAACTGTAGCCAATGCGTGTCGTTAGTAAAGATATAAAACACAAAAACAAAACTAAATTAATTCGGGAAGATTCGGCGTGGCTCCGTTGCGTCGTCGATGACGACAAGCTCTCCAGTGGTATTAATGACACTATTTAGAAACCCCACACTGAAGAATAAATAACTCGTATGTTTAAATAGGACCGCTGAAATAACGTCACGCGTCATTGATACGTCTATGCGGTTGCGATTAATTTCTCATCGCCTAATATGGTATTAATTAGACCTCGCCGTTTATCCCGCTCTGTGGTGTCAGGTCAGTGGATACCTAACTATGGTTTATAACTCGCTAAACTTTTACCTGTATTTATTGCTGAAAATCTCTGAAAAATTTCTGCAAAAAATTAAGGTAGGAGCAACTACTCTATCTGTGGACAGCTGTATCTGTGGACACTGCCTAAATATTTAAGCTATACTCTCTAATCGTCCATCACCATGTTTTTCAATTCCCTGCCTTCAGGAAATCAAGGAGAAGACAAGGAATAAAGAATCATATCTATCCTCGTAAGGCCCCAAGTCCTAAATATAGGACAAATGTCAAATTGACGTTGAACTCACAGTCTCAAGCGATAATGGCTCGAAATTCATAGAACGAAATTTGACGTGGGCCTTACGAGGCTATTGCTTCAACGATGAGATAGCTTTAAGACTTGGAGACTGTCCACGGGTACAGCTGGCCACAGTTAGAGCAGTTGCCCTATAGATGATACTAGAGATGAATTAAAATTGGGAGGATAATTTCTTATGTTTTCGCAACCTGTAGATATTGAAATAAAACACACCACATCGTCTACCCGTGAATATGAGACTTGAAAGGGGATCGAAACGTAGGCAACAAGATTCGTTAAAATACGCGCGATATAAACCGTTTTAATTGTTTGACTTCAATGTAAATGGGAGGTCAGTTAAGTGACAGGCACCAAGTGACACTGCACTGACGTATGATGACAATCATTTAATCTGTAGGTGAAGTGGGTCCTCCCTCGGAACTGCTGGACATCAACATGCTGGTCATCATCTGCAGCTCTATTCTGCTGCTGATCTGTCTGCTCAGCTGCGTCTACATCCTGGTCAAGAGACAAAGGTATTTAAAACCTTGAAATATTTAGAAGTGGGTACTTACCTACTGCATAAAGCATGTTGCTTCTTCCCAGAATTTTTCCAAGTCCTAATCTTTTATGAAACATTTTTCCAAAGAACCGGAAGGCTTTTTGCTGATGTCTATTTGCATAAACCTTGAGTGGCATTGGGCAGGGATTACTCTTAGAACCGATAGTCGTTGGGACGAAAAGAATCTCGAGTGGAGACCACGTACCGTAAGACGAGGTTTTGGTAGGCCTCCCACACGGTGGAGCGACGAACTGGTGAGGATCGCTGGAAATTGGTGGATGCGAGCAGCACAAGACCGACCGTCGTGGAGATCCTTGGGGAAGGCCGATGCCCAGTAGTGGGCGTCTTCCGACTGGTATGATGATGATGACTTGTATAAATTGCGTTGGACAGAACTCTACATATTGTCAGCCAATTTTAAGGTAAATTATCAGGCTACTAGAAGTAGTCAAAATATGTTTCTATATATACATTTAAGTACAATGACAGTTTAAAACTGTTCGGGTTTTCTAAGATACCGTTTTACTTATATAAAGATCACATTCGTTTTGCATAAGAATATGAGATTACTGTTAGGCCGATACCCCACTGCGTCGCATGCTACACACGCTTCACACAAAAACATAGCTAGCGTAGGTCCATTAGTATAAGGTCTTCCAATACCGATATTCCTAGGACCAATCCCGGGCCCACAGTATTGTGCATAGGTACTAAAAATACTGGTATTGGAAACCCTAGTTCGTACAGAGTGAGTTGCATCACATTGCGCGGCTCGACCAATCGACTGATCTCATCATACCTCCGTAGCCCGCAATGCAATGCTCGCCATGCGATAACTGGTAATGTAAATGGCCCTCGATCGGTCACCTCCAGGAGCGGCAACCTGACCGAGTACCGCGACTCCATCACCGTGGACAACAAGTCGGAGAGCGGCAACCTCACCGCCACCACCTCGCACACCAACCTGGCCGGCGGCCTGCAGGCCAAGGAGCACGCCGCCAACGCGCAGAACAGGATCTACAGCGCGCCCGTGCACATGAGGAATAACAGCAAACACGGTGAGCATAGGGGTAGTGGTACTGCGAACCCATCATACTCGTACCACTAGTCATGGCCAAACCCCTATCTCTGAGGTAGTGGCGTACTTACGCTATCGGGGGCACAGAGAGCAGTGGCGTAATTTGCAGGCCAGGCCCTGTTTCAAAATTAGTCGAGGGCCCTTCCATCCGACTGCGGTAAAGCCCTAATGGCCGTAATGACTTTATGGTGTCTCTGTGACGGGGCCTGGGCTGATTTAAGATACTTGGATCCTTGCCGCCCCTTCATCGTTATTTTTTTTCCTCCCCGCGTCTCTCTAGTACTAGTATCATAAGAAAGGGACGCATATAGAGGTCATGCTACGGCCAGTTTGTTACTAACACTGAGAGCGGCAACCTAGCGTAGGTACAGTGACCTGACGACTAGCGACCACCTCTCATAGTGATCTAGCTGCATCGCCTCAGGCCACAATATCGCCTTAGGTGTCGCGAGCGGTTTGTCGGGATAGTAGGTAAATCTGTAAATAACAGAACTAAATCTGCAGTGTACCCGTACACTAATGAACGTAGAGTAGTGTTCGTAAATGTCACTTGGTTGGGTCGATGTCTGTGATTGAATGTCCTCCTTGAATGGAAGATAAATAGTTTCCGCAAAAACTGAAAGAAATTCTGCCGAAGGATTCGCGGGCGCAACTAGCTCCTAAAATACCATTGACGTTATAAGTGCAGTGCTGCTGCAATTTGACAAGATCTTTTCAGTTCTTGTCCCCATTCGACTTTGTCCCCTAAGTGCCCCTTGATTAGCAAATTCTGAATGGGGGCAAAAACCTAAAAGACCTTTGACATAATTGGCATGTTTTAGCATGAAAATTTTTACAAGCCAAATTGTATTACTTATGTTTACGTTACAGAAGTATGGTTAAAACATGTGGTTTTTTCCAGAGCTGTATGAGATCAGCCCGTACGCGCAGTTCGCGGTCGGGTTCCGCACGTTCGGCCACGTGGACAACCAAGACCTGCCGCGACATAAGCACAGGTTCGACACAGGTTGGTACCACACCTACATCACATTCAGAAAATAATTGTTCAGTCAACCAGGATTCATGGATCACTGTAGAACATTGCCAGAATGTGTCATCGCTGAGATATTATGACATTTATTCAGAAGTCATTATGATATTTATTGTGAAAATGTTCTATAGTGGCCTACGAATCAACCCCTCCCCCTCCCCCTCTGGATTCACCCTTGGCTATTACGGGAACAGTTACCGGGACCTTTAGACTGCGGTTCCACCAGAGATGTGCGAGGATGCGTAGCGAGGAATGTGTTTGTATAGAACCGGTGAGCCGTTTCCATCAGAGCTGTGCTGACCGAGGCGAGGTAAATGAAGCGATTCTATTGGTTCTTACAAACACATCCCTCCCTACGCATCCTCGCACATCTCTGGTGGAAAGCAGCCTTAGGCCAAATATTCCAGTTCCCCGTAATGCGTAACTATATGAAATAGGGTGCGGTGTTTAATAGTAAATTATTGTTTCAGAAACGAGTTTTCAAGTGTGTTCAGAATCAGAGGACAGCGATAGTATATCAAAATCAACCCTGAAAAGTGTTCCCAGAAGTAAGTGTTTATAAGGTGACACCGGGTACAGCCAGCATCGAATATTGGTGAGGGTAAAGTGAGCAAAATGTAGTTGAATACAGATTTATGTTTGAGAATAAAAGCACGTTACAATATATTTGGTCACGTTCGTCGCTCCTATCTATGCTGACTGTACCAAGATGATGAAATATGGCTGACTTTCCCTATGTGAAAATCTACAATGACATAAGGTATAATAATTTTAATGGAAGATGATTAATAAAAATCCCAAAAATAGACGTTTTTATCTTTTTATATAATAGGGAGTAAACGAGAATGTGGGTCACCTGATGGTACGAGTAAGTGATCCTCGCTTATGGGAACTAGCGACTCTAAGAGAGATATTAATCCGCTGCCCGACTTTAGGTTAGGTACCCTCAATACTAAGAGGGTCTCCCCTAAAGAGGGTCTGCGGATCCCTGACTCATTATACGGTATTCTGTGATAGTGTGGTACTACCCCGGTCGACCCGGCCCTTTCTTACTACAACGACCTGAGTATAGAGTGGCAACCACTGCTAAAATTGGTACTAACCTAAACTAGTTTTCATTGCTGTTTTTTTTTTGCAGAAGCGTGTCGACAGCCACACCATAGATAACTAGACTCGGAAGAAATGTCTTTTTAAATGGCAAAGGAATCAAATTCCACAGACCATAGTGAGGTGCCAAATTTTGGAAACTATTACGTTTTTAATTTGTAAATTTATTGTAATTAAATATTTATAATACGTTGTTGACTGGCACTAACTGTTCAAGATAACGAATGTTTCATCGAAGTACCTACTTAAGATTAAAGAGTGCTTGCTATAGTTTACTATGTAAGCATTGATTGGAAAGGAAACATTTAAATTTTAGAGTATGGCATTGCTGGATTTACACCAAACTGAACAACTTCGAAATATTCTTTGTCTATTTGATAAGATCCCTCCTTAAAATGACCTTCACCGAGCTGGTTAATGGATGAAAAAAATTTTTATATTCAATTAAATACGTCAATAAATATATTGCAAATGGGTTGTCTAAAAAATTTCAGTCTAGAATATGATTAATTAACAATTAAAAATTGTTTTTTTTTTAACATTTCACTGGTTTGGTTAATAGACAAATTCCATACCAATCGAAAGTATGAAGCCCATAGAATATGCAAACGTTAGGTTGACAATTTTTTTCCCGTCAGAACTCTCGGGTCATCCCACAGGGTCATCCATTAACCAGCCCGGTGAAGGTCATTTTAAGGAGGGATCTTAGACTATTAGCTAAATTCATGAACAGTACAGAGACTTTTAAATACAACATCGTTGTGTGCGATGATGACGTCAGCGATGCAGACTGAACCATACAGACAGATTTGAGCGCGAGTGCATATTATAATGACGTAAAAGAGGATACCCATGTCCGTATAGCAGCTACACTATAATAACACATCCTGTAAAGTATTATCAGAAAAAGTGAAATGAAAATTAGGCCATCCAAAATTCGTAATTGGTAACCATCATCATCCTAAAGAATACTGAATTATGATTCTATGACTGGGTGTATTTTCAAATGTAGACAAAGGTCTAATTTCATTTCACTTTTTTCTGATGATACTTTACAAATTACACCAATGTTGACCAAAGGGTCAACATTGGTGTAATTTGTATGGCGCATCTTTTGTTTACTAAATGTTGGTATCGATGATAGAGGGTAAGCGCATCTGCGAAAATGTGTGTACTTTAAGCGTGTACCGGAAGGAACACTTAAATTATCACCGTTTCCATGTTTTTTTTTAGCAAATTACATTAAAGGTTTCGAGTTTGAAAATGTACTTACCCGACTAATAATTTTCTGATATTAACAACTGTTTCCTGTGATCTAACGTGACCGGCCTGATTTAGTTTATCTTGAATTTATCACTATGTGCGACCCTTTCTTATGACACTAACTTGACAGAGACGCTGTGAGAAATAAATTAAACTTGAACCAGTCATGTTCGGACCACTGTAATTCTAATCTGAATTCAGATATTTTTATTTAAATGTAATGACAACACAAAGAAAAAACTAGGATAATGGCAGGACCCGAACCGGCAATCTCAGCATTTCGTGCCGTGCGTTTGCCAGTTTCGCCGCATTACCACTGCATATCCTGCGAATTTTTCAATGTGCTTCGTTCTTACGGTCATTACATTATTGATTTTTAAGATATAACTACCCTCAGGTGTCATATATGAGAACTTTTTTCAAGATTATCTCATTCAGCTTGGTAGCTTTGCAGTGACCGCTAGCTGGCGAGAGATGGCGGCATTTGTTATTAAATTTCTGTTACAAAAATTTAAGTTATTTTGGCTTTGGACGCTACAGTTAGGGTTGCCACCCGTACTCTAAAATAAAGTATTGTCCTCTTTTTCATGTAGGCGTATTTTATAATCAATGACACCAATAAAGTACGCTAAAATACTCTTTGTACGTAAAACTGATTGTTAATGGCTCGTTACGGGCAAATAATGGGAAAAAATAATAAATACTCTTTTTTTTAAATGTGTACTTTATTTTTGTTATACCAAAATGGAAAAATACTTTATTCGCCCTTAAAAAAGGTGGCAACCCTAGCTACAGTGTACTTCGTCATCAGTAAACGCTCAAAAGCGTCGTCAAAGGCAGCAATCAACTGGCGAGGAAAATCCCGACAGTAAATAAAGAATATTTTGCCAAATGTAATTTTGAGTATTTACACTGGTGTAGTGTACTTGAGAATGATTTATAACTACATGCCTAAAAGTGGGAGCGTGTTCGATACTCTTCGATAAAAACCGCAGATGTTTTTAAGATTTTATGGACTGTTAGTTCACTGATATGTTCTGGTGAGTTGCCTTCTATGAGCCATGTAGTTTATCTGCACTTATAATTATGGGTCTAACTAATTGTCCTATAGCAATATCTTATCAATAAACGGAAGTTTTATTTACCCTAATGGTTGCCTGTTAAGGTAACTTTAATTAAACACTAATTTGTGGTATTTGATAGAAATTTTATTCAGCATCGAACGGGGTAAAATTATAAATTGTGAAATAAGTAAATATTTTATAATAATTAACAATGTATTTTTACTACTTGCAATTTATTAAAACTTTAAATTTAATTGTCTGGGGAGCGTTTTTTTCCAAGTTTTTATAAGTATGTAATAATTTGTTAAATACGTTTGATTCTGTAAAATGTTAACTTCTGTTATTAATATGCTTATTAGGTTATTTATTTGTTGTATTAGCAAAGAAAGTTACAAGAAACGATCATGATAGAACCGTGTCTTTACATAATAAGTAAAATAGTAAGAGATTTCTTAAGATTTAATTTGTAACGTCATTTTGACATAGTTCCATGGTGAGTCAGATTTATATTTAGTTGATTGTTGTATAGGACGATTCAAGAGCTGGTATCGAAAGTCCATGAAATTTTTGACTGATTCATACATTATCGTATCGGTGCCAGCTCTTATTTATTTCTTATTTATTTAATTTATGTATCTACCTATTCTTTCCACTTACAGTTTAAACCTCCTCATCCGCCCTGGTTTTTAAATAAATAAAAGGAAAATATCTCAATAAAAATAATCAATAAAGGCTTTGCAATTTTTACAGATATTTCAAAAATGGTATCACTGCATACGTTTTTAAATATAGGCACCTATCGACGCGACCTTATCTATTCTATTTTAATAATTAATTCATGTATTGTCCCGAAAATGTCCTTGACTAATACGGTTCAGACTAAAAAGTAGATAAATAAAATATGGTTTTTTAATCATAACGACCTACGCGTGCTTATAATTAATTATAAAGTACTAATTTATCCTCAATTTTCTACTCCAACATTGGTATTTCGACGTCATCGGGATTACCTCTACGTCAAACTGAAATCATCTCAATTATAAAACAGAGCAATACCTAAATGAATGAAATAATTAATTCAGGTTACTTTGCGGATGTCCGTACTGAGAAATTATAACTAGTTACCATGCAACTCCGCGTCACAAAACCAACGACTCTCAAATGACCGCTCAATTTCAATGTATGCCTCCCTGCGACTTTAAAACATCATGATTCAAAAGAAAAGGAGGCACATAGAAGTAGATTAAAATAGACAGTGTCCATGACACTTTTATTCTAAAAATTAAAATGACGTATTACCTACTCTTAAAACGAAAAAATACCATGATTTTGGTTTTTATTCTAAGGTCTTTTTTTATACAAATAGGAACACAATAGTAACATTGAGCAAGATTGACGAAAACGCCCTATTTTTCGTCAAACCGTAAACTTTTCGGGATATTCTCAAAGCTAATTGTATAAAACGCAATAGATTACATTAGGTTTATTTCAAAACCTTCCCGAATTATAATTATTTACCTATGTTAAAAATAATTTCTAGGTCAAATGAAGATCAAATAAATGTAATTTCGGCCCACGTAATTTTTAACTCGAAAATTATGCCTTTTTTTACGAAAATACTAAATTCAAAATAATAGTCACTCCTGGCACCTTAAAAGTTTAATTTATGATGGCGTAACCGACTTTAGTTATTACGCAAAAATATTCAATAACAAGTTCAGAAATTACAACATTCGATTTAAAAAACTGCCCTCGATATCTGCAATGACATAGACAAACAGAAACGAACTATAGGAAAAAGTCAAAATTAAAGGCATTTCGTGCCAGAAATGCTATATTTAATGTGATGTAAGTAAATTTATTTTATACTTTGTTAATTTTCAGAATTTTTATTACTAAAGATAATTTTCTTATGATAGGTAATCATTATAATTGTTGTTATTAGTACGTTATTATGCCAAAACGACTTATTGTAAAAAAAATATGTAAAAAACATTGTTCGGTTAGTGTAAAAATATGCAGGTAGGTATCGAATAAAAAAATAAAAAATATTTAGCGGCAGCTCTATTACTCCATTTTGTTCCTCAACCACTTTTCGATCCTATTACAAAGGGATAGGGTTCAAAAGTGGCTAATAGGGTGGTCAACTAACCAGGGGTGTAATTTCTGAATCTCACCAGGTGACTAGAGCTCACCACAATGGCCGGATCTCTAGTAAAAACAGCTGTTTTGGTGAGCTTTAGTTACCCGGTGCGATTCAAATGCAATTTTTGAATCTCACTAGGTGACTAAAGCTCACCAAAATGGCCGCATTTCTATGAAAAACGGCCATTTTGGCGAGCTTTAGTCAAATTATTGTAATCGAAATTATTTATATACGAAAAGAAAATTCGAAATTTTTTAAAATAAATAATTTCGATTACAATAATTTAACAACAAATGGCGTCATCTCTCGTCAGCTAACGGGCATTCATAAATGACCAAGTTGAATGAGATAACTTGATTAAGTTTCTCATAGATGACACCGAGGGTAGTTTTCTCAAAGAAAAAATATCAATAATGTAATGACCGTAAAGACGAAACACATTGAAAAATTCGCAGGGTATGGCAGCGGTAATGTGGCGGAAACTGGAATACGCAAGGCACGGAATGCTGATGTTGCAGGTTCGAACCCTGCCATTACCCAAATTTTTCTTTGTGTTGTCATTCATTATATAGCATTTTGAGCTTTAGTCACCCGGTGAGATTGAAAAATCGCACTCCTGTATTTTACAGGACGTACCGTTTATCAGCTATCTATTTTGCCGCGTCCTGTATTTTAATAAACAAAATACAGGACCACACCATACATAAACGCGTTGTCCCGTATTTTTTCCATGAATCCTGTAATTCTATACCATGTCCTGTGAAATGAGCTTACAGGATTGGTCGCCCTAGGCTAAGCAATCGGTCGACTATAGATACATATTTTGAGTCGTATCCATACCCATATCTTTACACTTGACTGTAATATTAATCCTTGTATGTAAATGTAATGCTAGGCGAATTGTAAGTTTGTAGCGGAAAAAGCTAAAAAATATCTACAAGAAGACTGATTAGTCGTCATAACAGTGGTTGTTTGGGTTCATATACAATTGATCTAGAATTAAATAATAAATGTTAGATAAACTTAAAGAGTTTTATTTACTTTAGTTCCTTATATGAGATGCCTAGTTTAGTTAAAATATGTTTCTCTTTATTTACAAACTTTAACTAACTCCCTTATTCATAAAAAATTACAATCTTTTTAAACTAATAAATGTTTTGTCCTTTTTATTTGAGGGTGAACGTCACAATGACAGATACAGACAAAACACATGTTAGCTAACATAGGTTTAAGAAACGTTTATGTATAAGAGGGTTATAGGTTTATTATATTTGGTTAAGGTATTCCTGTATTATGGCGCTACAAACGTGAGAAGATGAAAATTACATGACAGGGGCGTCACTGCAAATTTTTAGTTTTATTAACTACAATAGCTTCATCTTTTCGCGAACAGTAAGTACTTCCTTTTTTGATACAATAGGTACACGGTATTATAATAATAAAACATCAAATATCTTTTTGAGTGTCCACTTTAATTCAAGCTATTCAGACAACTTACAAAGCAGTAGGTATACCTACGAGTAAATATCATGTTTGCCTACCGGCCCTAAACGCATGTTAGGAACTCAACGTGGCAAGGAACTTGGTATAGTAGCCGACCGAGCCCTCTATGCCTCACTTGGGAGCCCGAGGCCCCCACTCGAGAATTGCTTTAATCAAAGTATTAAATGCCATCGCTTCACGTGTTGTACGTTGAGTACAACTAATAACTAAACTTTATCCATAACACTTTTAATCCAATCTAAATAAGTTAGAACACTAGTGTATATCCCGGGTTTGCCTTCTGTCCCGCAGACGGTGAACCCTTTGCTAGTCAAGCCGGCTAGTTCGGCCCTTTCTTTGTACTCTACAAGTGGCCCCCCTGAGTCCCCTCTGCAGGAATCTATGCCTTCTTGGCCCCCTGCGCATATGACGTCGTGAGGTAGTTTGGTTCTATGGTAGGCGTTTTGGCAATCAGTGGGGTCCCATTGAGGTAGTGGGATGATTTTTTTCACTTCGCTGTATTCGAAAAGTTTTGGGACTTCGCCCCAACCGGCTGCTGTGAAGGTGGCATTCTTGGGGGGAGCAGTCGGGAGACAAATTGGTCGAATGAAATCTGTAAAGAAGAAATAATTGTTATAAAATTTGTGGAAAAACCTTTGCTATTAATGGTCAACACTCATGGTAATGGTAATGGTGGCCCGCTTGTGGTCTACCTACTAGAATGGACTACCTAACTAAATAACCGGAGTTAAGATAGTGCTGTTTAATTGTATGTACGTGTACCTGTAAATAGTATTATGGTGTAATCGGTAATAATACGTGTTATAGAATTGAGTATACCCGTATATCATAATTGAGGCTGCTTATAATTTATCAAACTTCTGACTTTTGGATATCTACAAACTCCTTAATAGAGTTGGTGTAAAAGTGACTAGGTATAAATGTAACGGAGGGCATTTTTTCTAGTATCTTTCTAGATTAATTTAAAGCTTGTAAGGAATATTTAAAAGAATGAACGTCTGTTTGTAGTGACTGAGCAAGTATAAGAAATCTCTTTATTGTACACCACTAGGTATCGAGTGACGTTGCAAGTAGGTTTTTAAGTTTCTTGCTGTATTGTGTGGATTATTCGTAATTCAGAATTTAAAATTAACAATTTCATTGGAACCACCGATGTTGCGTTTTGTCTCCCCTAACAACCACAAACCAATAATTAAATAATTAATCACTTAATGTCATTATCCGGGTGGCAACAATGCTTGTCAATTTAATAGTAATACTAAATGTTGGTTACAGAGCCATTCGAATAAATTACATGAGTACATAAAATTTTACAGATTGAATTTCGTAAACAACAAAGATTATAACGCTCGTACAGAAACTTATTTGTACCTAGTCATCATCAAAATACTTAAACAAATACTTAAGCTGTTTTAAAGTTCGATAGTATTACTATAAATTTGTACGTAATGCCTTACATAACAGAATAAGGAAAGCCACTTTTGAAAAACCCAGGAACGTACAAACCCGTTTACAGGAACGCTAAGCGAGCGCATGCTATCCTGCCTATTAAAGTTTCAACTAGCGAACTTCTCAATCCCGCCACACCAAACACTATTTCATAAAAAAATAGTCTATAACATGAAATATTATCAAACTAATATTTTGTATGAAACTGTTGATGCCTTCGACTCGTATGGTTTGAGGAGTAAAATGAGGAAATCTGTATCAGAACCAAAGTCTTCGGCGTAGCTCTTAATGTATGCAACTTTAGGTGGTACCTAACGGGTTGCGGCCTCAACATAACTGTCGAAGCTTCATTTTGGTATTATCTCACAGTTCCATTTAATTACCGTTAAAGAATGCACTTCATGGTAATTTGATTAGGGTCTTTGGACACTGGTGGATGTGGACGCTGAACCGTTAGTTTTGGACTTTGAGTTCCCATGATCAACAGTAGCAGTGCATTTGGCGAAGCTACAAGTCTAAGGTAAGGTAAGGTAAGGTTAAGGCAATGAAATGAAAATGAGTCCAGCGCTTCAAAAAATGGAAGATTCTGCTAAGATGAAATGCCGCAAAACTCAGGTAAGGTAGGAAGGTAAGTTTATGCTTGGAGTTTCTCTGCGTGATCGAATCAGAAATGAGGAGATTCGCAGACGAACGAAAGTAACCGACGTAGCCCAGCGGATTAGCTGGAGTTGAAGTGGCAGTGGGCAGGGCACATAGCACGGGGAACTGATGGCCGATGGGGTGGAAAAGTTCTGGAATGGCGGCCGCGTATTGGCAAGCGCAGCGTAGGACGACCAGTCACAAGATGGTCCGATGACCTTATACAGGTGGCAGGAAGGCGCTGGTTGCATGCCGGTTCGAACCGGTCACTTTGGAAATCCATGGAGAAGGCCTGGTTCAGCAGTGGACTTCTTGTGGCTGAGATGATGATGATGAGGAAGGTGAGTTAAGGTTGGTAGGTACTTACCGGTATATGGGGCGTCGCTGCCTAAGGTTAGAATCGCGATGTCATGGCTCAAGCCGTCATATTCCGGGTGTATGTAAACGCCCACGACCTCGATGCTCTCAGCTTTCGAACAGACGCCTTGCACACAATCTTCTTGTGTCCTCAAGTCATATTCACCTACGCGTACTTTATACCTGGAAAATAATTAAAAAGTAAGTAAATATTTTGGCGGATGTCCGTGTTTGTGCCTTGTACCGTTTACGTAGCTTAGGACTTCGAAATCATTTCATCATCATATAGTTTTCATTGACATAACATAGGTACCTACATTATTGTTTAATAGAAAGAAAGAAAAAACACTTATTTAACCGATAGCTAACAACGAAATAGTAACAAACTTAAGTTTCGTAGCTGATTACGAAAACTAGTTACGAAATGGCACAAGGGTTAGGTTTGGGGTACATCATCTTGATATCCAATATTAACGTCAACAGCAAATACAGTCGAAGAGGTCATAAATAGGCTTAGGACTTTTCGTAGCATACCGTGGTTCTAAAATCTATGGAGTCGCTAGGTGTAAAATAATATTTTTCACAGTCAAAGTCATCATAATTATTTTAATTCTTTACATGGCTCTATCTATTATTTAATTTCGCAAATTGTAGCATTGTTCATTTTACTTAAAATCAAAAACAAATTTGAACGTTTCTAATCAAAAGTGACCACTAATTTGACAATATTTTTTAATTTTAAATTGCGAATGAGTTTGCACTACTCACTAAACACGGGCGTTAAAGAGGATTTATAATTAAATAAATCATATTATAGCATCACATGTGATCAGTAATTAATATTATTGTATGGGTTTATGATAAAATTAATTACGTTTGATTAAAATGAACTCAGTAATGATGTGACAGTGTAAATTATTATATTATTACATCATACTTTTTGACTTTGAATTTGAAAATTATATTTCACATATTGCTCCATGGATTTTAGAACCACGGTATGCTACGAAAAGTTCTAAGCCTACTCATAAAGATCTGTGCCTTATAAAACATAACCAGGGTCCAATTTCACAAACGCGACAGGCGACCGTGACAATTAGTTATACATTGCTTGCCCACCATGATGTACCTAAGTTGATAGCGTTACTTGTCGACACAGTAATGTACGGCGAATTGTCTCTGTCACCTGTCGTGTTTATTAAATTGAGCATTGTCCTACAAGTTTAAATAGTTGACGTTTTAGTATGGCAATGCACACATTTATGACAAACTGTACCACCATTACGTTGCACCACATTTGGGGCATGCACGCATCTCTATCGTTAAGAAAAAAAGAGCTACTGCGGTATTTTTTCCACTTTTTCTAGTGTCCAAGTAGTTTGCTACTAAAAACTGAAGAAACAGTAAAAAATCATTCATTCAGACAGCTAGATCTATAAAAATATTAGTGATAATAATGTATAGTTAAAGTTTAGGTATATTTAAGAAACTGACGGAAGCCCACCAGGATCGGACTGAGCTTGAAAGGCCTGCGTGGTATTATGATTATTTTCTCTCTAAGTTTCAACTTATTTGACACGTAGGTCGTAAGCTTGAGGTGGGTAGGGACTTCACCATGCAGACATAGGGCCCCGCGGGCAAAGGCCACTTCGACTCAATGACCAGTGCACATACCACAAACCGTCTCGACACGCGTTAACTCGCTACGTAACTCAGTGCGTCTCTTTCTAACTAGCCCAGTAAGAGAGAGACTCACTGAGTTACGTAGCGAATAATGCGAGAAGGTAGGTAACCGTAAAATCAAACGTTTAGACGACCGGTTAGCCTAGTGGTTTGTGACCCTGACTATAAAGCTTGAGGTTTCCAGTTCGATACCCGAGAGCGGCAATGTTTGTGTGATGAATACGAATGTTTGTACACGAGTCTTGGATGTTATATAATTGTGTATATCCGTTGTCTTCTACCCAAAACACAAGCAGCGTTAGTTGCTTAATTAATTTGGGACTAGATCAATTGATATTAATTTTCCCAAAATATTTATTTATTGTGCTGCAAATAGCGACTTTGGCAGAGGCTTTTCACTGATTCCCAGTAATAATAATAATTATTATAAAGTTACTTAAGTTAAGATACACACAAATCACACACACACACATACACACAAACACGCGCGCGCGCACTCTTACATTAGCACTCACACTTTTACACAACATGCACGAATATTCTATAGCTTTTTAGTCTTTGGCTAGCTATTTTTAGCCGCTCATTAATTAACTAATTAATATATCAACATACTTTTCCTGTATTACATTGTTAAGTTACAGACCGTAATCTTTTGGTACTTCTTCTCTTTGGCTTTTGGCATCCACGATACAGACTTAGCCTATTGTGGAGTCACTGTATTTCTTATGGTTAATAAATATTTACTTTACTTTACTTACATATCAGCCTTAATTTTAACACAATGCGCTGCCGTTATCACATGCCTTCTGCTAATTAGGGTGCCTCCACACCTGATGTCGGCCTGATGCCCTCGCCTATAGTACTCCAGGAGTACTAGCCAGGGGTTGTGGTGAATCAGGTTGGGGCTCGCTTCCACGCCGCATGGTTGGACTGGAATTAAAAATAAAACTCCATGTCTTTTATCTCAAAAACAATCTAACTCAACTTTTTGGAGGTGTTTCGATTGTATTATAGAAATAAGGGATTTATTTGCAAATTCTTTGATAAACGGATGAGTTGGGGAAATTCAGGATAAGGCGAAATCCGATTAGTTGATATTACTGTCATACCCTGAAGACGTTTAGTAGTTAGTTCTGACAGCACATCGTGAAATTTTTGTTTCATTTCGCCAAGTCAATTACTTTATATTCAAGTATAAAGTGACGATAAACAATAATTTCAAAAAATCTGATTTATCAGTTTCAGAATGACTCCAATTCGATTTTTACAGACCTTTACATCTGTTTCTATTCCCTAGGGCTATACTTCTCAATTCAATCGTAAACACTCACTAAGCCCGCTTTAGTTAAAATTTGTTATCTCTATCTGCGATTACGACGTTTGTCCTCAAAATAAAGCGTTTGTAACTCACATGTAACCAAATGGAGACAATCATACTTCAAGTTGCAATTTAATATCGTAGTTATTTATTTAACTTGGTTATTAACGTGGCACAAACTAGACAAAGCAATAAAACAGATCTTAGTTACAAGAGGTTTGTAAACTTAAATTAATAAAAAAAAGGCATTTTTAAGTTTTTGAGAATACATTTTTGCTCAATGGTTACCATTTGTCAGGGCTTACGATTTTTGTGATGAATCAAGTTAAAAAACATCTCTTACCTTCTGCTCCTCGTAAGTGCAGTCCATCCACAGCTATTATCACCGCACAGAACGCGATCACAAACAGGAGAGAGAACATGTTTCTGAATAAATCCATAGTGTAATTTCCAAACCCTAAAAGGTATAGGATAAAGTTTAGTTTTAGTAACTGACGGACAAACTAGTAAGGCATAACCATATTGTTGTCCAGTCAATCTGGCGACCGTCTGTGAACTGACTACTGTAAGTACAACCCAGATTATTATACAAAACTTGTAATATTGAGTAGAATTTGTCCGTAAGGATAATGCGTTAAGTTTCCTTGAAGCTGACGTTTGAATTGTAATTTAAATCAAAGTCAAAGTCAAATTAAGCTACAATTCAGATTAGGCTTACAATCTGCACTTATGCATGTCAGAAAATTTACCAACGTTAAAAATTCAGATGAGAAGATTACTGACGAAAAACTTGACGAGTTAAACGTAATTTTTCAAACAAAACAAAATAACCATATCATATTTCATATCTCAAGTATTTAACACAGTAGTTTACTATTAGGAGCCAGGGATCGCCAATGCAAGTCGGGATCAATTCCAAACGCAGAGAAATTAATGACTTCTTGACAATAGATTGCAATTTACTTCGAAATGCTTTCGTCCCTTTTTTGAGTCGTTTTCGTAATTTCGTTTTCGTAATTGGCTACAAAAGTATTTTTTTTCGCTGTTTCTAATTAACTATTGATCAAGAAGTTATTTCAAATTCAAATTATCTTTATTGCAATGTTGTATAGTCGACCGAGAAATTGCTTGACCACTTTTCGACCCTATTACAAAAGGACAAGGTTCAAAAGTGGTCAAGCAGTTACTTGGTCGACTATACAAGAGTTTTTAAAAATAATTTATGGCTTCAACATAAACCCTGTAAGGGTACAGCAACATTTACTGATAGATGGTAATGATACCATCATAGTATTCTTAAAGCTAGCTTATATTTATTGTTATCACATAACATTCATACTAACTTAACCTAATTGTTAGAAACATTATATTTTATTTAATAATACACCGTATATGGTACTAATTTTCTTCCATGAATTCCTGGATGTTGTAAAAGGCTTTTTTAAATAAATAAATTTTCCATTTTAATAATCGAGATAGAGGATTTTTTTTGTACATCAAATAAGAACTTATTTGCCCTTTTTTTTAGTAATAGAATTTTTGGCCTTTTCTCGTAATGTATATGAAAAAAATATTTTATTCCGTTTGAAAATAAACCAAATGTCAATATTTTTTTGCAGTTGACAAATACAGCGAAAGATGGAATAAAAGCAAATAAAATGTTGTTTGATAGTTAATTACGAACAAGGAAATAAATCCTCCATCGAAGTTGATTACGAAACGAGATTATTACAACGGACAATAAATTCTTATTTAATAATTTATTACGAAAAAGGAGAAAAAAAATCTTCATTCGTAGCCAATTACAAAAACAAAATTACGAAAACGAACCAAAGGCTTTCGTCACCACTAACCTGATCTTTTCTTATGTTCGCAGGAAAGTTGGTTTCCAACAATAATAGCAGCCCGAGGGTGTAAAGATAAGCGAATGCCAATTACTCGTATATCCAAATTATATTCGCATTTCCAAACAAGTTTTGTTGATCTGTATGAAATAATGATTTGGGTTCGTCACCGATAATGAATAATGATACTTGCCGAGCGGTAGGGTGTCGAATGCAACGCGGTAATAAATTCGCAAGTTACTTTTCAGTACATCATACAGGATAACAATGGCGAGCTCTGTCTATCGCACGCCTAAAATACTATTTTTGTTGTTGTGTGGGTAAGTACGTGATATAAAATTTGACTATGTCACCTCGTTAAGCGTAATTTTAATAGTAAAGTATATGGTATAGAACAATATGCAATTTGCGGGTGGTAGGACCTTGTGCAAGGTCCGTCCGGATCGCTACCACCATCTTGATCGCTAATCCTGCCGCTAAGCAGCAGTGCTTGCACTGTTGTGTTCCGGCGTGGAGAGCAAGACAGCCGGTGTAATTACTGGCACAAGAGGTATTCCATCTTAGCCCTCTGGGTTGGCAACGCATCTGCACTCTCTTTGTTGTTGCAGGTGTCTATAGGCGGTGGTGATCACTTACCACCAGGTGACCCACTTGCTTGTTTGCCTTCCTATGTTGTATAAAAAAAATATATATATAAGTCACGATTACAATACGTTTATTTAGTTACATGACACAATTAACTTCTGGCGTAAGTACTTAATGCTTATGAGGTACTTATAGTAAGCTTGATAAATAGATTAGGTTAGTATCTATATGTCAGGTCCAAAAAACTAAACTAAAAGGTATCGAGAATTAGTACCTAAACGAAGCTTCGTTTGAAAATTAGCAAAAATCAATTATTTCAGACGATATTATCTTTAATGAGTTTTTTTTTATGAAAAAGGGAGGGAAACGTGTTTGAGGGTCACCTGGTAGCAAGTGTAATGCAAAATGACGTTTATGCAGAAAGATATACCCATTATATTAGAATGGTAGTTGAAATTATACCAGTCCATAGGTATGCCAAAACCTGTAGAACTTATTTTTACACGTACAGTCAAAGAAATCCAAACACGTACCACCGTAGAACTTAGTCAAAGATACATACGCATGACATTTGTATGACATAGCGTGGCGTTTAACGCATCGCGTCATTGCGACAGGGTTCTAAAGTGGTACGCGAATGTATTTCCCCTACTGTGCAGGCCTGGATCATTGGGGGGCAAACCAATGCAGCTGCCCTGGGCGCCAGTTTCACGGGGCGTTCTCGAACGCTGGACAGAGGAGCGTCACAATCAAGTTTCTGCCATTAAACAAATAATTTGAAAAAATCCCAGATTCGGGGCTGTTATTTTTAAGGGGGTTACACTTTTTGTTGCATCGTAAAGGTAGTGGGGTTCTCAAAATAAAACAAGCATAATAGGGGACAATAATCATTTTTATTCACCAATTTATAATCAATACATTCTTTACTTATTGTTACATGCGACAAAAGTCATTTAGGTAGACACAGTGAGACGCGTAGTGAAATAACAAAACTGTTAGCAGATGATATAGCCGTTTAAATGAAAAAAAAACCTTAAGGTATTTTTACCTGCACATCTTTTATTAGGAGTCAATGAAATGGCAATCAAGTTTTTAAGCTTTTATATGTCTGTATGTCAGTCAAGAGTATATCGCACGCTTAGTATTAAAGTGACTCAATTCTGAATTTGATATTTCCCAAAATTAAACCCTATGTCTTTTAATTAAGGTGATATTTTGGGACGTATATTATTCAGAAATGGGTCACTTTAATACTAAGCGTGCGATATCAGAAAATCCAATTGAATGTTAAAGTTTAAAATAGAAAAAAAATAGGCATTTCCGAGCTGTTGCTTTATAATCGGCCCCGCCGTTGCTAGTAAAGTTTAAATTAAAAGTTCGGAGCTATTTTTTTGATATTTTTCACTAAATACCACGTTAAACATGTTATGTCACCATCAAATTATAAGGTGGTGAATAAGATTCGAACGCGCCGTAGCGCTTTCACCACTAGAGTTGAGTTAAAACTTATTTTTAAACATTAACATACTCATATATTTGGCAATGACGACTTCTCTTTCATAGTGACTTAGAAGGCTTAAGGATATAATTAGGCCTTATAATTTTATTCAGGTAATTCCTGAAACCAATAATTGTCATACGTCATGTCATCATATAATTTTAAGTTTTTTTTGTTAGCCTGTAAGTGTCATACTATATTAGTTACTTCGATTGAAGTATTAATCTTCCGCAAAAGTGAATAAACGAGATTTTCTTAATTTTTATTAAACTGTACTCAAAAATGGCTCACATGGTGTTTAATCTTGATTTTGCACTACGTGTCCCACTGTAACACAAAGCACGGTTATAAAATCGACGATAGGATTTTTGGACGTTTAATTATATGTATTGTTTTTGAACAGATATGTCGGCTACCCTACACAACTATTTTTATTATAAACACACTTATTCAACCTACAAGATATCAGTACAGCTCGTTACCGGATTAAAATAAAAGAAAATTAAGAGTTCTCCTAGAAAATATTCGTTAAATAGAGATGATATATCAATATTGTACAGAAACTAGCATATCTACAAGAACGTAGCTATTATATATCTACTATTTCGATACAAGCTTGCGTATTAAAAAAATAATAAGTTAGCCTCATTTACTTCGCCACATTATCTACCTACTGTTCCTTATAAAAGATTCAAGTGATATCTATAATTATTATAATCATATAAACATTACACAGTACATATATTCGACATTTATATTTAGAAATCGTGTGCGCGTCACTGATTCTCAAAATGGCGGACGTATACAAAATGGCCGGCCGTGACGCGAGAAAATACGCTCGAAAAGTTTGTCCGAAGTCAAAGATATGTTATTTTGTATAAAGTTATTATTTCTGATTATGCATTTTTCAAACATTTATACGGCTCTCAAGTACACCGGTTACATAAACTACTTATTCTAATTTATCAGACACAGTTCAAAGAAACGGAACACATTGAAAAATCATAATTCCAAGCGTAGGTTATCGAATCGAATATATTTTCACTTATAACTATTTTTCGACAAATCAACTTACATGCTATTGTCCAAAACCCGTGAATATTTTTTATATCTTGCTCATTGTGAGTAAGTTTTAATTATGTAAATTTCGTCAATTTGACACTCGTCTTGGTGTTCAGCATGTGCGCTTTCCGTATTAGTTTGTATTTAAAAAATGTAGTAACCTTATGATTTGTCATTTATTTGTGAATCCACAAAATGGTGAAGAGAAAACAATAAATATTTGCATAGTTTTAAAAAATCATGTCGATAGATAGTTTAGATGCCCAGATATGTGTCACTTCTTGTCTCTACACCAGAACTCCCCAACCTAACCCCCTGTCTCAAACCCCCTGGGGTCTGGGGGTGGCATCTGAGGATCTATCTCAGGGAGTTTGCAGACAGAACAAAAATTATGAAACATAATGGCGTGGCCGGACATCGCGTTTGTGTAAGAAAACAAACCTATGATTATTTTACGGGTCCGCCTTTGAAAAGGGTTAAGAAGCTACGCGATGTCAATATCAAAAAAGACGTGAGGAGGGAAATTGTCACTTCTATCAAGTATTTATTCCATAGTTACCTTTATCATTAGAAGCCAAAAAGTATTACGAAAAAAATCAAGTTATTTTCGGTAGCACTTTCCTTGGCTATTCGTTTTGGTGTGTCACCTCAACAGTGTGTGCGGGCGTTTGTGTGTGTAGTCATGCGTGCGTGTGTGTGGCTGTGTGTGTGTGTGTAAGTATGTGTGGAGTCAATTTTCAACGTTTCCTTCCTCAAAAATTTACATTAAAAGGTGCATTATGAGGTAACGCGCAACAAAATAAATGCGACCGTTGATACCAACGTTTCCTTCATACCCGTAGCAGTTGACGTAACACCGCGTTCCCATTGATACACTTGTATTTATTGGATTCTAAGGAAAACTGATTGAGCAATTATATAAAGTGCAGTTACGAACACGATGGCTTTTTTCAAAATGCAATTTATTGAAGAAGGAAAGCATAAAAACTGGTCTTACGATATTTTTATAAAGATTCCCATTACCTTTGTATTGTATAATAGTGTCATTACAACTTACATATTTAACTGTTGACAGAGTGTCAAAGTTCAATTTCGTTCATGTGGCAGTGGTGGATTCGTCAGCCGGCTGAGTAGACTTGGGTTTAGGGCAGCAGATTTTAAGGGTGGCAAATTTAGACGTCGTACAGGAATCGAAGGGATTACCGTAGTGATGTAGAAGTAAGAGCATCAAAACTTTAATAACAATAATAAAAAAGTTTTTTTTAATGTATACCGTCATAGTTATGGGGTACTGTCAAAGTCGCGAGTTAAGAAATCGCGTTTAATTGTTGGTGATTCGGCAGTAGTTGAAGGAAATGATGCATAAAAAAAAACTTTGCAAAGCATCGGCTCTACATAGAGTATAACTAAGGTAACCGTACCAGTGCTTGCCACGCGGAAGGCTACGTTTTTACCAGTTGTTGACATCATTGTCTCACGTATGTTTCCGTATTTTTTCGTCAACTGGGACACTGTCAAAGACCGGGACCGTTACCTTAACTGCTGAAATTTTTTTCACTCCAATTACTTAAAGGGAATTGAATAAGTGAAAAAACTGTATCAAAATATTGCTGTTGCTGATATTGTTAAAATCTGCCAATCTAGTTACAGTCGCAAGAAATTGCTGTTATTTTTAAATAAAAATTATCTGTACCAGCCAAAAGAGTCCATATAAACTTTTACAAAAAAGAATAATTTAAACTTATCCATATAAAATTCAGTAATATAAAACACGCAATCTTGGACATACAAATATACACTTGAGTTCGTTAAAATCGTATTTGTTCACTGGTCGTTAAGGCGCAGTGTTCGTCGACATTCATCGTTGCTAGCTGTGTTGCACGCAACACTTGCAACGTTGCAACGTTGCATCCCATTGGGGGCCGTTCAAGTATTACGTAAGCAGATTTACTACAATTATTTACCCCCCTTCCCCCTTGTCAGCAAAAGTAATCAAAGCTCCCCCATGCTTACGTAAACATTGGTATATGCATTTTTCTTTTAATGTATTGTTTTTTATTGATTCATGAGCAGCAGATATAATTCTAGGAATAAGAAAACTAAAAAGTGCTCCTCAATGTTGTATGTCTGCTCACTTTTATCCGATTTTGGAATGCCTACGTCGTTCTCATCTCATCGAACCATTCAACATCTTGGTGCTCTAAATTTTGAATAATGCACATCAGTTCCATATGTCTAAAAAAGTAATTAACTACTGCTGACGTAATCACCATCTAGACCCCCCCCCCCACCCTCGTGTCATCAAAAATAAGCACAGCAAGGACCCCCCCGCCCCCCTATACTGCTTACGTAATACTTGAACGGCCCCTTGTTACACGCAACGCGAGCCTAAGAAAGCGGCTATTATACCAGCGAGACATCCAGATGTTACAGATGTAGTTAATTAACACGAGACATCAGAAAAACTCGTAAAGCACTATGTTTTTAACGTTGCCGCGTCAATTAATCATCTTAATAATGGCTGACGATTTATGCATTATTAAAATTGTCATAGCTACATATCCAAGAGTTGGTTATAACGAATTTATTTAAAAACCTTATGTTAACTCTAAATGACAATGATAACTGTAACATGATCCGTTGCGTGGTTTAAGAGTTATAGCCGAAGATGAGGACTGACGGAGGTGGATAGCGACTTTTTATCTACACTAATAAACTTTTTTTGTTTGTTTGTTAGTTTGTTTGTATGTCGGGGGTAATCTCTGGAACTACTGAACCGATTTTAAAAATTCTTTCACAGATAGGAAGCTGCACTCTTTCTGACGGACATAACTACTCATTTTACGTGAACGAAGTCGCGAGCGTCCGCTAGTATAATATAATACTATTACGATCTTCTACACACGCGGGAACAGTGCTCGGAAACGTTCGTGTTTCACGAGTTATTCCGATGTCTTATGTTTATTCACTACATCTATACAGTACGATTACTTAAAGTTTGCCTCTGTGCATTGTCGACGACCGCTTTTGTTTTACATTGCTTCTTTGAACCATGACATGCCCCTTGAGCTTCTATCTAAAGACGGCAATGTACTTCGTCTAATTTTATTTATTAGGGAATTTCCGAAGACATTTCTTGAAATAATTGTACTGTACACGATTTTATGTTACAAGGTACACTACCCGCAATATCGCAGTAGTTATTATCGCACAAGCAGACAGGAGGCAGTGATAGCGAAAGTGGACTCATTTCAAAGTGTTATTATGGCCAATTGAATTGTAACACTTTGCGATTAAAGCACTAATTACAATCACACACGTAGCCCATTTAAGCTTTCACTATTTCGAGTCAACGAATAAACGTTGCAGCTACTGTTGCGCGCAACACAATTTAAAATGTTCAAGTATCTTAAATACAATAGTCGTCATTTATCTGATTTATACAGAACGAAGTTTAATTTTATAAACCAACTTTGCACAAAACCGGCACCTAATTAACTTTAGTGGCTTTATTAACTTCGTGCCTTTTTGAAAAAAAATCATAACACCAATAAGTACTATTTTACGTTTTTAACTGGCGGTCCGTACATATAGTTTTGGCGATATTTATATAAATTATACTTATTATAAGGTTCAGACGTCTGAAACTTGAAAATGAAAACTTCGAAGCGATACCTGTTTCCTTGCAAAGGATTTATCCGTCACTTGCGTTGAACAGATATTGTAACCTGTCTGTCCTACAGTGTCAAAGAAATGTTGCAGGCCGTGTTGCGCGCAACACCCCGTGATACATAGTTACCGTGTTGCGGCGTTGCGCGGCGCGTTAGCCTAGCGTATCTTCGGCGCGGAGCGGTCGTTGCAGTGTTTGTTGCGACGCAACGTTGCGCCGCGCTTTATCTGCTCCATGAGAGACGTGTGACATACGCGCGGGTCAGGCTGGAACAATATAATATTGAATTATTTATTTCATTTGCTTTGACGACCAGGTAGCCCAGTGGGTCGTGACCCTAACTGCACTACCCGGCAGTAAACATTGCACATCGGCTAGTTCGGCTTCGTATAGCGTCGTCTCTGTCGCACGCGGGTGAGTAAATACAAATCCGACTAGCCCATGTGCAATATTTACTGCCGGGTACTGTACGAATCGAGGTTTAGTATTCGAATTACAATCAGTCAATTACATAAAATAAAAAATAAAAATTTAAAGAATTTTCGGTAAACGTTAAACTGAATAAAAGTATATTATATAGTGATAGACGCGCTAAAAACACAAAGAAAACTATTGTTTATCTAGCAGGACCCAAATACGCAACTCAGCATTATAGCCCCCCCCCTTCCCCCGGCAATGCAAATCATTTAATATCCTCTGTGTTATGGCCAATACAATCTCACTTTGAAAGTTGAACATTTTTCCCTAGATCTCGTTCAATTGGGTAACTTTACAGCGACCTCAAGCTGTCAAACTGATTCTTTTCGATTTAATGTATGTACTTTTTTTTCCTCTCTATACACCCAAGGTAACATCTACAACAAGCCTGCACAACGTCACGAGTTAATCATAACGAGGTATAGTCACGAATGGCAGGAATTACCTGCGCCGCGTCATGCGCACATTTTTCCTAAACTGAAACCAACATCGATCGATTTTTCCCCAAAATTTCATCGCAATCAAAATTATACCTAATTTTTTTTTTTATAAAATAGGAAGGCAAACAAGGAAGCGGGTCACCTGATGGTAAGTGATCACCACGCCCGCAACACCAAGAAGATTGCAGACGCGTTGCCAACCCAGAGGGCTAAGATGGAATACCTCTTGTGCCAGTAATTGCACCGGCTGCCTTGCTCTCCATGCCGGAACACAACAGTGCAAGCACTGCTGCTTAGCGGCAGGATTAACGAGCAAGATTGTGGTAGCTATCTGGACGGACCTTGCACAAGGCCCTACCACCCGATAAATTTATAAATATTGCTCATATAATAGCATTATTATTAAAAAATGATATACTAGCGACACGCTTCGCACGGAAACGATGGGGATGTAATATATGTAATATACATAAAAACTATCCATATAAAAAATTCTAAATAACAGTGAAAACCGCATCAAAATCCGTTGCGTGGTTTAGAAGGAGAAGGCGGCCGAACATACACTATAAGGATTTAGGACAGACAGGAACGGCTAGCGACTTTACTTTTTACTATGTAAAGATTTTGTTGTAATTTATTCACCCACCACATACACCACCTAGTTCAAGTATTAAGTACTGTTATAAGTACTTTTCTAATGTTTTTTGTTTGCTTTATTATTATATAGAAGAAGAATGTACAAGTGCAATGAATGCATTTCTCACAATTGTTACTAAAACTGCCTCTCACAAGGGTCCAGTCTGAAAACCAGCGCCAAGTACTGTGCCTAGCATATGCTGAGACTGGTACCTGTTGCCAAGGCATAGTATATAGTACGTTATGTTACGGTAATAAATCTTTTTTTTATTCTTTATTCTTAATTTCTGTAACCGACATTTCCTTCGATTTTAATTTTTAATGTAGAAAATTCACATTGCTACATTTAAATGTTATTTAATGACAACACAAATAACACCAGACACACCCAACAATTTTATTTGTATTAATTACATTACGTAACAATTGAATATAAATATGTAGTCAACTGAAACCATTGGGACTTGCAACAACTTTCTTATGTGGCACGAGGAAAATGCCCGAGGAGGATGATGAATTTATTTCACTGTAAGTAATTCATTAATAAATTAATTAAGTAATAAATAAAACAAAAATAAATGTGGCTTTTTAATAATACAAAGTACACGCAACTTCGTTAATAGTATAAAAGTATGGGTTATAGTAATTCTAACCGATTCATTGAGTTTTATAATTGTGTTCGTCACATAAGGATACTTAGTTGGTGGTTCATTGCTCATACTTGAGTACAGTCGAAGTCAATAGAAATGGTTAATGTTGCAAACCAACCAATTAACTATGGTCCCTCCGTAATCACGCACTTTTGAACAATAAGTATGATCCCATCACCAATTTATATGCTTTATCCTTGTATTTTTATTCGTGTCAAGTCAAAATTTCTGTTAATTATTCGTTATTTCAAAGGTTCTCTGGAAGAGATCGCTGCTTAGCGATAAGACCACCTGTTGACTTCCATGCAATGTTTTCCCTGTGTGTGTTCTTTTACTTTGTTTACTTGTGTGAATCAATAAACAGTATTTGTTGTTGTTATTTCAATAAACAGTTTCGTCGAAACTTGAAGGTTATGTGCCAAACTCTAGCCATATTTGTTTACAAAATTCGCCATTTCTATTGAAACCAACGTAACGTGCAATTTGAAGTATGTCATTTTTATTCGCGTTGCATGACTTGGGTTGACGCGTGCTTTGGGAAAAGTACTCGTCATCAAAGATTAATAATGGCTTAGTTCAGTCACACCACATGAATGTTGAGCCAGTAGCTTGTAATCAGTGATCGGCAACCGCTAGTATTTTATCCTCCTAAGGCCCACGTCAAATTTTGCTTTATGAATTTTGAACCATATCGTTTGAGAAAGTGAGTTCAACGTCAGTTTGACATTTGTCCTACGTTTAGGACTTGGGGCCTTACGAGGTTATGTCACTTCGACGTCCATCTTAATGACTGATATGGATAGTCTGTGGGGTCATCTATAACTTACGTTTTTTAGAACATAGGAGGCAACCAAGCAAGTGTGTTACCTGATGGTAAGTGATCACGACCGCCTATAGACACCCGCAACACCAAGAAGATTCCAGATGCGTTGCCAACCCAGAGGGCTTATACACGATGATTTTTAATCGGTGATCAGGAGTAGAAAAATATTAATATTCTCACGCAACTAACTCACTGTTTAATTAAAAGTTAAAACTTAATTAAAACTAATAATCACTAGAAACATGGTCATCCTACATAAATTATTGAAGTACGATATGAGTATGATACCTACCTACGTCTAGTGCCATCATTTTTTGGCAGGAAATTTATGTTAAGTCAATTTATGTTATGACAATGTCAAGTTATTACCCTTAAACTGCCATAACCACTAAATTATTGAAGAGCTTGTAAGCTCACACATACGGATTACTAGGTTGACAAGGAGTTTACTTAATAGATTCAGGCGTTACTTTGCGGAGGTCCATATCAACAAACTGGAACAAATTTCCTTGCTACTCCGCGAAACCAGTGCCGGGCTCGTGCAAAATAGCTGCGTCTGTGCGACACATATATGTTCATGCAAAGATCCACCCTCCTCCGCTTCCACACGAAACAACATATATCACACAGACTCAACTACACACCACCACCACTAAACACTAAAACTACACGATCGACGCGCGTTTCGCCTCTATACGAGGCATGATGCATAGATGATGATGTCGCACAGACGCAGCTATTTTGCACGAGCCCGGCACTGGTATCGCGGAGTAGCAAGGTAATTTGTTACAGTTTGAGGAATTTACTTAGTACAAACTTGATTCCAAAACGAAAATTATCGTAAGAAAAAGAAAGTTTGTTTTCATGTAATTGCGACTTTGACGTGACCGCCATCAATTACTGAGTTAGAAAAATTGGTACCTGATCACCGATTAAAAATCATCGTGTATAAAAAAATGTACCCTTATTAAATTTTGTAACCGAAATTTCTTTCGATTTTTATTTTAAATGTTTTTAACATTCAAATTATTAAATTAAAATTGTAATGACAACACAAAGAAAAAGAAAAACTAGGCCAATGGCAGGACTTGAACCTGCAACATCAGCATTCCGTGCCTTGCGTTTTCCAGTTTAGCGGCAGTGTGGCGAAACTGGAAAACGCAAGGCACGGATGCTGATGTTGCAGGTTCAAGTCCTGCCATTGCCCTAGTTTTTCTTTTTCCTTGTGTTGTCATTACAATTTTAATGTACCCTTACTGTCTTGCCTAGTTTGCGACTAATCGTCCCGGGATATTAATTTTATTTGTAACTAGCGGACGCCCGCGTCTTCGTTCGCGTGGAATTACTAGTACATGTCCGTCAGGGATAGTGTCAGTGGCTTAACTATACCATCTGTGGCCCGTGGCAAATTCCTTTGATGGGTACTCAGGTACAATGTAAATAGTAGATTAATGCCTAGGCTTGGGAAGTAAGCAATTGCTGGCCGAGTTAGTTTGAAAACCCGAGCCAACGGCGACGGTTTTTAAAAGTACGAAGCCAGCAATTGCCATTCCAGCCGAGGCAGATATAGTACTTTTCTCAAACATTCGGAGGAAATAAAATAAGAAATACAAATACAGATTTTTATTTAGCACGGATAAACATCAATTTCCAACGAGTCAATACTGCACGCCTTCTGGTCAGTAAGTAGTATGTTCAGCGACGGTAATTAGAATAAAACATTATTTTTTGGATTGTTCCGATTCAAATGTAGATAAGAATCTAATAATAATATTTAATTAGTTATTTTTTCACTCTTTTCCCCCTCTATCCTCCATTTTATACAGTTCTCATCTTCTCATATTATTATGTCTTCGTGTTTCATTGCATTAAATTTTCACGTACTGCACAATCGATTGTTGTTCAAGGTCTACTCAGTAGAACATATTGTTTTCATTTAATTTATCTTAACTGTCACTCATAAATCTAAAATCGTTACCTCTTTACGTGTTCCCGCTTATTTATTTTTTTAAAGTACTTGTTTGTTTTTAATACGCCGAAGCTGTTTGAGACATAATTAAAAATGTAAATTACGAACATAGTTACTGAATCCCGGTATCTGGATTTGGCTGTATGAGATTTTTCCATAGTCTCTATCACTTTTAAAAAAGTTAATTTCTGTCCAGCAATGGAATTCGTATGCCACTTCCTGGCCTCGCTAGCTGTCCAGCTATGAGTTCGTTTTTTTTTAATTTGATCAAAGCCGGCAACAACGTCTTTCGCGGTTTGTTCCTTTGAGTACAATGTGAACGTTTGCGACAATGTTTGAGAAATAGTATTTTATGCAACTGTTGCATAATGAGGGGTCTTAAAACACGAGTGTGGTTTTATGAAACGAGCGTCAGCGAGTTTCATAATAGGATCACACGAGTGTTTTAAGACCTAATTATGTACAGTTCCATACATTACTTTATCTACACACATATCATAAGTACTCTATGATGGGTTCGGAAGCCATAGGGCAATGACCTGCATTGCTACTATCCACTAGTGCAAGGTACTTATTAAATATCTATGGACTGTACATATTAAAACAATATAATATAAAACAAATTTGTACAAATATAGAAACAAATTAGAAAAAAATTCATAATAATGTTGGTTGTTATAATGCTGGTCATTGCCTACGGTTTCTGAACGCATTATAGAGCATTTATGATATATGTGTAGATAAAAGATATTTTTGAGCTCGCGGCCTCTTGGGCCGGGGCCCTCTTGGGCCGGGGCCCTCTTGGGCCGGGGCCCTCTTGGGCCGGGGGCCCGTGGCATTTAGCGAGCCCTGCCACCCTATTGTTACGCCACTGGATAGTGTAGCTTTCTATCGATTTTATTACATGTATAGATAGATAGAATAGATAGATACCTGCGCGTGAGTGTTGATCCGGTCCCGGACGAGCGTGGCGCGCGCCGAGTCGAGCTGCCGGCGCTGCTGCTGGATGGTGGCCGACAGCTTGTCCAGGAACGCCGGCTGCAGGGACGGCTTGGTGCCTGCGGAAGGTACCAACATGTATCATACACTACTAGAGATAGATCAGTCAACCAACTTGAGTAAATAAACCAATTTTTACACACGGGAAGTACTGGCTTAAACCACAGAATAAATAATAGAACTAACGTACAGGAACTTCTCTTTTTCGACCGTGATTAAATGAATTACTTAATTACTTCGTATCACTTCAAACAAATTCGCCAGGCTCGCGTCAAAATTTCGCCCGCGTCCGCCTTCCCCCCGCTACTCCCAGCGACACGTTCGG
The DNA here is from genome assembly GCA_963691745.1 of Ditula angustiorana. NCBI lineage: Eukaryota > Metazoa > Arthropoda > Insecta > Lepidoptera > Tortricidae > Ditula > Ditula angustiorana. Next base: position 8,464,349 of record OY829495.1, read on the forward strand.
GTTGCGCTGCATTCGTTTTCAATTACACTGACACGGGGAGAGCGAGCGAGCGGGAGCGCGGCCAGCCAACAACCTACAGCGATTTACCTACTCCGTAGGCAAGGCGGCGAACGTACCTACAGTGCGGAGTGGAACTCCCCTGTTTAAACTATTTGACTGTATAAAGAGGCACTTAGACCGCCGGTGCAATTACTGGTACAAGAGGTATTCCATCTTAGCTCACTGGGTTGGCAACGCATCAGCATTCGCTTTAGTGTCGCGGGTGTCTATGGGCGGTGGTGATCACTTACTATCAGGTGAACCACTTGCTCGTTTGCCTTTCTCGTACGAAAAGAACGCCACTTACGAATCTTTATACAATTGTCACACAGTCGTGGTTGATAAACGCAGCAAATAAACGTAATTGTAACAAGTAAAAATTAATAGTTGTTTATTTGTTCGGCTTCCAAGCGTTCTTATCAATCAACCAACCAATTAATCATACTTATTTGTAAGTGGCTCACATGATGGTAAGTGATCACCGCCGCCCATAGACACCCGCAACACTAAAGGGATTGCAGATGCATTGCCAACCTAGAGGGCTAAGATGGAATACCTCTTGTGCCAGTAATTGCACCGGCTGTCTTGCTCTCCACAACACAACAGTGCAAGCACTGCTGTTTAGCGGCAGGATAAGCGAGCGAGATGGTGGTAGCGATCTGGACGGACCTTGCACAAGGTCCTACCACACGCAAATAAAACAAAGTACCAAGTCGGGGGCGTCCTGAACAGTTTGACTCATTCTACGTGCGTAACCTAGATTCTAGGATTCGTCACAATTAGTCTTCAGAGTTATTTTAACTCGGGGTACCTCAAGAATGAACCCCAGCTTTGTAAGTAAACAGTTCGATTAAAACTCAATCGTTTATTTAACACATTGGTCGGAAACGGGTATTTTTTGTAACAGGCGCCAATTTCCTGTTTTTAGGAGTATTCGCCAAAAAGGCAAAATTAACATAAAAACATAGGGTATTCAAATATTTTCTTTCCTTTAATGGAGAGGGACAGAAGGTAAACTCGGGTAGTAGTGCTTGCGACCGACCTTTCCCCTTGGGCGGCGAGTCGGCGGGCGCGATGGTGGAGATGGCGCGGCGCGGCGCGCGCGGCGACAGCTGCGGCGCCAGCTTCGCGCTCAGGCTCGCGATCAGCCCGCTCTCTGTCGGGGCAACACGCACACTCAATAGCATCACACTTTCAGATATATTCATTTATTCTTTATTGAAAACCAGTGACGCCAGATCTCCTGATTTTTCGGGGGATTTACTGATTTTTCCAGAATTCTACTGATCTACTGGTCTTTTCAAATACTGGCTTTTCTTTAAAAGATGATATGTAATATTAAAACCTGAGTGAAATGACATTTCTCAAAAAAAAAAACACAAGGGAAATCTATTCGTCGCCTATTTGTTAACCAAAAGCGAGTCTCGAACGTGTCTATTCTTAATTATTATGTTCCTATTCAAAACATATGAATACCTACACGTTTGATTTTGTAGTAGTAAAACCAGTGACGCAAACAAGTAATGAATTGCGTACGTTGCGCGAGCGCATCGTGATTTAATACCGTCAGTATGCCATTCTAGATACGGAAGGTGAAGCGAGTTATGTTTTTTCCCCTAAAGTTTAACAAATACTTATTATTGTTATTGTGAAATTTATCAGAAGGAAACTGTGTTAATTACTATTTTACCAGTATGTCCTTATTTATTGGGTAATGGTTGTTTGTGTATGATAAACCATCAGTGCTGAAATTGTATGACTAATGTATGTAACGACTAGAACCCGAGCCACGGCTAGAGTAACAAAGTCAGGCTTTATATATTTTTTTTTATACAACATAGGAAGGAAAACAAGCAAGTGGGTCACCTGATGGTAAGTGATCACCACCGCCTATAGACACCTGCAACAACAAAGAGAGTGCAGATGCGTTGCCAACCCAGAGGGCTAAGATGGAATACCTCTTGTGCCAGTAATTACACCGGCTGTCTTGCTCTCCACACCGAAACACAACAGTGCAAGCACTGCTGCTTAGCGGCAGGATTACCGAACAAGATGGTGGTAGCAATCCGGACGGACCTTGCACAAGGTCCTACCTCCCTTATATAAGGCTAGGAGACTTTTCTAAAGAGCTATAGCCGCTTTTAAGACTTCAGGCTATTTAAACACATGTCATGAAGTCTTCGAAACCCCATTCCACAAACTTAGCTCTAAAAAGACCTTTAGACATTACAATTTCTAGCTAAAAGGCTCGAGTTATTAGGACACTGATAGATAATAAATAATTATCAAAACCAAACCTTGTCATACATACTTATAATGTTATCGGGACTTTAACGCGATAAAAGTATATTGTTAAAGTATGTTTTTAACAATATACTTTTATCGCGTTAAAGTTACAAACCTTGTGGTATAGCTACGCGGCATTTTGCAGGGACACTGATAGATAATAAATAATTATCAAAACCAAACCTTGTAGCATGTTGCAGCGGTTTTTGGCATCAAAAATAATAATTATCATCCCTTTTTTATGTGTGTTTATTTTCTTTAATACGCCAACACATAGACGGCTCCAAAATTATGAACTTGGTGCATACTAGTCTTAGATAAATAACTAAAACACGTATGTAGCCTCAGTACATGTCAAGCGTACACACACGGAACTGTCAAAAAATGGTGTTCTTTGGTGTGCGTCAAGGTAGTGAAACCTTTAAATTATTAAGAAAAACGAAGATTATGTTAACTTAATGCACATTAAAGGAGACCATTTTGACAATTCATGTGTGTACGGGGTGTCCTTTGAAGAGGAAGTTTAGAGTAGGTATGTAATGTAGTCGTCTCTTTTCACCACATTGTATTGCCATTTAAAGTAAGAAGATAAGCTAATAAAATTTCACTTTCAATTTAAAAACTCCTTCTATGTTATTATACTATTTTTACGTAGACCCTCAAAAGACATTTTTGATATGTCCAAGTGAAGTTTACCTAGTGAAGTTTTCTTTAAATAATTTGCGGCTCACAACTTTTACCGGAATGCTACAAACTTATAGAAGAGCGAGTTGTGATGCGCCATGCCGTTATTGCCGGTTGTTGTAGTCAGTATTTGTAGCCGGCTGTTTTTCCCGGCTATCGTAGCCGGTTGTCATAGCCGGCTGTTGTTACCGGCTATTGTAGCCGGTTGTTGTTACCGGCTATTGAAGCCGGTTGTTGTAACCGGCTATTGAAGCCGGTTGTTGTAACCGGCTATTGTAGTCGGTTGTTGTTACCGGCTATTGTAGCCGGTTGTTGTTACCGGCTATTGAAGCCGGTTGTTTTAACCGGCTATTGTAGCCGGTTGTTGTAACCGGCTATTGTAGCCCGTGGGTTGTAGTAACCGGCTATTGTAGCCGGTTGTTGTAACCGGCTATTGTAGCCGGTTGTTGTTACCGGCTATTGTAGCCGGTTGTTTTAACCGGCTATTGTAGCCGGTTGTTGTAACCGGCTATTGTAGCCCGTGGGTTGTAGTAACCGGCTATTGTAGCCGGTTGTTGTAACCGGCTATTGTAGCCGGTTGTTGGAACCGGCTATTGTAGCCGGTTGTTGGAACCGGCTATTGTAGCCGGTTGTTGTTACCGGCTATTGTAGCCGGTTGTTGTTACCGGTTATTGTAGCCGGTTGTTGTAGCCAGCTGTCATAGCCGGCCGGTGTTACCTAAAACAGTTATAAACTTACGTTCGGAGTGGTGTCTGTCAGCACTGTGCGCCCGGGCCGCGATATTCCTGCGCAGCGCGAGCGGGCTAAGCGAGTCGTGGCGCGCCATGCTGTTGTAGCCGGCTATGATCTGCGACGGCTGCGCGTAGATCGTGCTTTGGGAATACTTTTTCTCTTGCTGAAGCTTGAATCCTAAACAAACAATGGACCAATTCAACCGTTTGCTTAGGGAATTAGTTTCGTTCAGTGAGTGACCCAGCCCCGCCAGAAGGGGCGACTTAAGACTGCATCGGAATAGTGACACTCTTGGGCTATCTGATACAGTTGCCGGCAGTTGTGTCTCTAGTACAAATGCGTATGCCCTCTACTCGATTTATGATCAGGATGTTTGCCGGCAACTATACTCATGGGTGGGAGGGATCAGTTTACATAAAATGACTGTCCTACATTCTAGGTTCTATCCTTTTAAATTAAAAAAAAAACCACCCAGGCAACGTGACACGTACACTCGAACGTTAAAATAAGTACGTAAGTCCATTCAGAACATGATCTATTACTTCAGCCAATTTCTCTATGGAATAGGGAGGTAAACGGCCATACGGGTCACCTGAGAGGAAGTGATAACCTCGCCCCCTATGAGAGCCATCGATCACAAGCGACTCACTGATCCGTAGCTACTTCACGCTGTATGCTTTTAAAGTGTGGTACTACCCTGGTTGAACCAACAAGCGCCTACAGTATGGCTCTACAACTACATTCTAATCAGTGTTGCCAACTTAGTCGTGTAGAAGGTGCTATAAATGCTGCAAAAAGTCGCCAGTTCATGTCAACTGGTCATAAGAAGTCGCTAAAATGTATGAAACACTTGCAGAAATAGTAGCCAACGTAGTCCTAAAACCCGCCAGATCTAGCGACAAAGTCGCTAAATTGGCAACACTGATTCTAATCCATCCACCAAACATACAATCGTTCAAACACCATCACACACTTTCATATTTGTAAATGATTAAGACGATAAACATTGATACTAAACAGAAGGATACACCTGTTTCACAAAAACAAACCTTGTTTATTCTGCATCGAAAATATTTTGACCTACAATACACAAAATATGCGTCATTACAACATATTTAATTGTATGCCCCAGAATTATGAATAATCAAGTATAAGTAAGTGAATAAATATTGCAAAACAACAATATCCGATTGCGCAATTTGTGAAATGTTTCATTGACAAGCAAAGAAGTGTCATTTTAATTAAATTTCTGAATAATTGTATTCATGAAATGATTGCATTTCATTACGCAATTGAAGAAAGTGAAACATTACTTTTAATTAGTACTAGAAGTTCAGTGTGTTTCAGCCGCGAGAAAAAAATATTATTAGTGGGCTACTAAATGAATTCATAAGAACACGTGGTGCAAAACATCACCAATAATCATCGTCATTCTCTAGGGCTTTCTAGTATGACCAATCCCGGGATCCCGGTATTGTACATACTAGAAATACCGGTACTTAAAACCTTATCAATGTCCTAACGCTTTTTTCTTAATTCGGGATATAAATAACTAGCGACCCGCCCCGGCTTCGCACGGGTACAATCAATTTTAAGACTCATTTTTCTACACCTTCGGTTACATTGTTCAAATTTTACCAAGGATCCCTAATTTTTTTCAAAATGAACAAATCTTTCCTCTTTATAATATTAGTGTAGATGTAGAAGTGTAGATAAAAGAAAAAAGGTTTTCAGTGACAACAATAGGAAATAACTGACCGGTCTGTCCGTAGTGGCCGTCGCCGGCGCCCCTCGGGCCGAAGCTGGAGAAGGAATTGCCGTCTCCATAGCTGGGCGTGGAAGGGCTGGAGCCCTGGCCGTCGCCGCAGCCCAGGCCGCCGGCGAACAGGTCCGAGCTGGAGCTGTTCAGGCTGTTCTTCCGCACGTAGATGGAGTTCTGCTCGACGTAGGCCATGATCCGGTGGCCCGTCTGGCCGTAGATGGGGTTGAGGTTGCCGGTGCTGTTGAGGCTGGTGGTGGAGGAGAAGTTGCTCTTGGCCTGCTGGAACGTGCTGAGCGGCTGCGTGGGGCTCTGGGTCTGGCTGTGCGGCCCGCCGGGCGGCTGGGGGTTGCGGCGCACCAGCCCAGGGGAAGCCGGCATGTGTTTTAGTTCGGTCAGTTGTTTTACTGTCTCGGCTACGTTTATGCCTGTCGGAAATGATTAGTTATTGTCGAGTTTTGGGTTCGCTTTAGACCAAGATCGCAGCGTCCTCGAGACTCCTTCGCCGTACTCGTAAGAGGTGCAAGTCAACCGAGTGAGTGTTGAACTTCATCCTCGTGTATTAAAAGCGATTAAACAAACCTTATCCTGAATTGTTTTAAACTTTCACGATTTTCACACATATTTATAACGTTATCGGGACTTTAACGCGACAAAAACATTGCTAATTTTACCTAGACGTTTCGGCCATGTTTCAACGGCCGTGGTCACGAGTAAACAATACAAAGTGCGGGTAGTTCGTATAACTCGCGCGGCTAAACAGAAGTAATACCCTCCACTTCAGTTTACTCGTGACCACGGCCGTTGAAACATGACCGAAACGTCGAGGCAAATTTAGCAATGTTTTTGTCGCGTTAAAGTCCCAATAGCGTTATAAATAAACCTTATCCTCTTGTAAACGGGTGAAAAGTAGAGTCGACTGCACGTAAGTTTGATAAAGCCAACATACATGGCAACCACTGGGGTTAGTAGTATAGGCAACTATGTCCATCTTTCTGTTCTTTGTATTGTTTTCCAAAGAATAAACCTAGCCGGTTACTCTCAGTTGGTTACCTGAATTGGACTCCGAGTCGGGTTGCAGCAGGAAAGCGGGCGGCGGCGGCAGGTGTTCCGTCTCGCTTCCACTCATCGCGTTCTGGTTGTTGCCCTGAACATGCAGTATACAACGTGTTACCGAAGTAACGCAAAACTTGTAAGCGGTTTCTTGAGAATCGAGAGCAGTGGCCTGTTTCACGAAGCTACAAGTTACAATTTTTCAAGTCTTAACCGGGAACATTGGTCATTATGCCCATTGCCATTGGTCATTATTGACCAATGTTGCCGGTTTAGACTTGTAAAATTGTAACTTGTAGCTTAGTGAAACGGGCCACTGAACCGTGATCTTCTTTATTCTTTATCTTAAGTAGTATTAAGTCGCTATTTTTTCCTGTTTCCGAAATTCTTATAGAGTATATTCGGCCGCCTTCTTCTAAACCACGCAATGGATTTTGATACGGTTTTCACTGTATATTACACCCTGATTGTACCTGTGCGAAGCTAGAACGGAGCGCTAGTACAGTATAAGTCTGTCACCAAGATAGACTGATAGTTACACGTAGATCGCTAAACGTATAAATATTTTTGATAGTTTTTGTGATTTGAAGCGATTCCCAGCGCCATCTACATCACTCCCGGTCAATTTTTTCCCGACGGTTAGTTTGACACCTTGGTTTCTTGCCCGGGGACGCAAAAATAGCAATAAAGATCCGAATATGGACATAAACTCTCGCGCTATGGTAGAACCGCTTGTTGGATCAGGTAGGTATCTTAGGAACTCTTTACCTCCTTTATCGAAGCTGTAATCATCATCAGACTAACTCCAGCCAAGCATTATCGGGCAAGACGCAAAGGTGTCAGACCGACGTAGTTTGTGTGAACAACGCACTGTGGGCCGATTTTAGTTCGTGAGTGTATAAATGAAAGTATCTATCAGCCATGTCATAAGACAGGGATGGACAGACCGCGGCCCGCCAGCAAAATTATTCCCTCGTACGTTTGAAGGAAAAATATTGCTGACATTCAGGTACAAATAACATATTTTTGTAATTAATTCCTTGGCTGTTTTCATGTTTTCAATTTGTGCTGGTGGCCCGCCATTAGTTCATCATTTGCCCAAGTGGCACATGCATCGATATAACAAGACAACAGATCTGCCTACTTGTTCGGATTGTTACAAGCCTAGCGTCACCACTTTGCGACGGGGTGAAGCAGGTGAAGAGGGGCTTTCAATATTTAGCCATCGGTTCAACTTTGAATCTTATCGTAAGCGAATAAAGCGCTTCTAAGTTTTCTGACTAGCAGCGACACAGGCGTCGGATAGAAAAACTAAAAATATGACGCCAATTTAAAACGTACAAAACGCAGAGCTGTTTACTTGACAGTCGGCACAGACAGTTTTATTCAGGTCATCCAACATAGTCTACCAAATAGACTATGGTCGGCTACTCTGCCACCGCGTTGTACACAGTTGTATAGGTTTCTCATTTCGATGGGCACACGGTATCAATAAGTCTGTGCATCCATGTCGTAGGAGGTAGCCTCACCTGGACGAAGGCGGGCCGCTGCGGGCGCGAGATGGAGGACGAGCGGCGCACGGGCGGCGGCGGCTTGCCCAGCGAGCTGGACGAGCCGCGCCGCGACCACGCGCCCGCTGCACACGACACGGTCACGTTCAGAGTCAAACTCGAACTCCAAATATCGTAATTCAGATTAGGCTTACAGGTACTTATGAATGTCAGAAAATTGACCAGCAACTGAACAGAGTGCAATTTTTTTTATACAAAATACAATGTTATTTTTCCATCTGGAATATTTAAATATTTAACACAGCAGGTTTACACTATTCGGAGCCAGGGATCGCCAATACAAATTGGGATCAGTTCCAAACATCCCTGTCCGAGATATAGTCATTGATTTTATGAGAGAAATTAATTTCGTCTTGACAATATATTTGAATTTTGTTCAGTAATGTTTTTTGGAATTTTGCTGTAAAATCTTACACAATTTCTAATGAACGACTAATCGATTTGAGCCAGTCTGTAAATCGAAGCATTAAGCTTTCCCGTATGTCTAGTACCCTTTGGCTTATCGACGTTTGTGCGGAGAAAGCATATGTTTTTCCACTGTAATTACTAATTACACTAATCATTGCTATTACTTTTACACGGGCGGATTAAAAAAAGACTTCTCTCTCAGAGCTACAATCATACGTCCTCACCGACGTGAATGGAGAAAAGCAACAATTTTTATCAAACAGTATTTTCCAATTTTTTTTAACCCTAATGTAATAGCTACGAAAGAAAATATTCTGAAACACAAACTGTTAGCTTTAAAGAAATTAAAACTCTGTCCTCGAAGAAGTGAAGTTTACCTTTCACAATAATATACCGAATGCGTATACCACTTGTTTCCTTTTGTACGGGAAGGCAAATTTCTAACTAGTAACCAAGTTACGTATTAAGTTTCGTTCCTGAAATCTCCTGTTCTATGCTGTTAATGAAGCAACAGTGTACATCAATTGCTTTGCGAGTGCTCCAGGCACTAAAGTAGGATTATTAAAAATGAAGCAGCTTTAAGAAGGTGGGAACGGTAATTGAAAACGACTACTTAGCACAAAAAATAACAGGCATTCTGTTTCATCTAAAGGCAATGACTAAACATCAAATTCCATGCACATGCGCCTAAAACAGTGTATATTTAACTCAAGATTTTTTTTCTCCATTATCAAAACTCTGAACGTCTTCCCGATAGTGACCAAAGCCGGGGTCTTCCGAATCGAGTGGAGACCTCACAGCCCGCTCTGGCTAGAGTCAGCTAGGCTATGAACCCACCTGTCATGGACACTGGCCGTCGCTTCGGCACCGCTGGCTTCTTCCCAATAGAGACCAAGGCCGGGGTCATGCGAGTCGTGTCGAGACCTCACCACTCGGCGTGACTGGAGTCAGTATAGACTACGCAACTAACCTGTTATGGAAACTGGCCGTCGCTTCGACACAGCTGGCTTCTTTTCGATGTCGCTACAATCGCGGCGAGTTCGGGAGTCTCGCAAGTCATGTCGAGACCTCACCACTCGCTTAGCTGGAGCTAAGTAGACTACGCAGCCAACCTGTCATGGACAGTGGCTGTCACTTCAGCCCGGCTGGCATTTTCCCGATAGTAACCAAGGCCGGGGTCACACGAGTCATATCGAGACCGCACCGCTCGCTCTGGCTTCAGTCAGCTAGACAATAAACCCACCTATCATAGACACTGGCCGTCGCTTCGGTACAGCTGGCTTCTTCCCGATGGTGGGGGAGTCTCGCAAGTTGTATCAAGACCTCACCGCTCGCTCGGGCTACAGTCAGCTAGACTATGAACCCACCTGTCATAGACACTGGCCGTCGCTTCGGCACAGCTGGCTTCTTCCCAATGGTGGCGAAGGCGGGAGTCTCGCAAGTCTCGTCGAGCGAGCGCACGGCCTCCTCGAGACTTCCGAGCGAGATCGAAAAGCTCTCACGAGCGGCCGCGATCGAGGCATCGCTGTCGCGCCGGAGCGTCACTATCTCCGAGTCTGGTGTGTCGCAAATTAACGGGCATGCAAGGCGTTAAACAAAACAACAACAAACAAAAAACAAATGTTCAAGAACATCAAAAAAAAGGGTAAACGCGCAAAACAGACCGTTTATGACAAATAATAACATCAAGTTACAAAATTGACGTGTTAAAAACTTTTTGTCTTTTATAAAACTAAAATGCAAATATTATCAAATCGATAAAGCATATTTAAGAAATAGAAACGTGCAAACAAAAACCGCATACTAGTAACCCCCACTTCTGGCGGTAGTCGAGTAAAAAATCATGAATATTGGTTGGGTTTAGAGTAGAGAGAATACAATCGCAATGACATTGTACCTTATTTTAAATGACAAATTAAAGTTATGATATCTTTATTCAGATTATACCTATGAATGTCAGAATATTTACCAAGTAAGCCCGCTTAAGTACAAATTTACGTATTACTCTGTACCAAACTTTGTACCACAATCTAACACATCAGAAATGGTAAACAAGTCAATGAACTCCTTGTTCGCCCGTAAACTAAGTTTATGGGGCAAACGGGCCAGTGGGGTATTGTTCAGCGCCATCTGACGGGCGTCTTATGCACTGCATCAAATTAAGGCTAGATTGAAGCCGTGTAACCTAGCAGTTAAGACTCCGTCTCAGAGATGGCGCTTATCCTCAAAAGCCCATTTGTAACTTCAATAAAGAGGGCGCTGCATAGTGTTATATAAGCGCTTGCGCAGTGCGGCGCACCCTCTTTTTCCAACACTCGCAAGCACAATATACCAGTCTCATATAAATCCAGGCTGTCTGATTTACCCGCCCCTTCCACTGCCGCGCCAGCCCTCTACAGGTATTGAGGCCTACCTTCAGGATGCTGTATGTGATGCTGTTGCGTATGGTCTTCCGCAGCGAAAGCACCTTGGCTCCCGTAGCCACTCGAAGATTCTAGGGACGATTCGCTGGCGCTGCTCTCTGAGCATACCTTTAAAAATTAAAAAAAATCATCAGACAACCAGCAAGAAGCTACAAGTAGATCGGCGCGCCCCCCTCATGGGGCCTATTCGGCGGGTTGCCATGGACCGCGCGGAATAGTTAAAAAAACTTCTTTTTTTTATTATTGTGACACTAATGTACAAAAATTATAAAGAAAGAAAAGTCTTCTTTGCTGCAAAATAAGTTCATTAGAATCCAAGTAAAAATGTAAATAGTTTTTTATAAAGAGCAATGACTTTAGACAATATTGAAATAAAGCCAGATGAAGTGTTATCGCTCGTAATATTTCAAAGAAATAATGAACATAGAAAAATATTAACAACAAATTTCATTTAAGGATTTTTTTCAATTTAAATGATATGCAAATTTACAAATTAGTGCAAGTTGTTTTATACGGAACAACATCTAAAAAATTAAGGTAATTAATCATTAAAAAAAAAAATAAGTTAAACAACTGACTTCAGCGGGTTTTCGGTTTCTTCGTAAGACAAACTTTGCAACCACACTCTCAGTATGTTTTTACAATTGCTATAGTTTGAGTTCGGGTGGCCATCTGTCCTGAATTTTACAGGACGTCTCGTTTTTCAGCTATCATTCTTGCCATGTTCTGTATTTTAGTCAGACAAATGCAGGACCATATCATACAGTAAACGCGGTGTCCTATATTTTTCATGAATCCAGTAATTTTAGATCACATTATTTTTATTATTTATTGAATCTTTAAAAAAGGTTACACAGATTCTAAAACTTACTTACTAACTTACAGCTAGAAGATATCTATCTTGCTCTCTCTCTAATATTCTCTTCCATTCTATCATCACATGTCCTGCAGAATGAGCAGGCAAACTTGGTCATCCTAGTTTGAGTCTTATATATCATATATATTGATATAATAATTACGTGTGAGTATAACTGTGCGAGCTGTTTACGTTCCGAGTTTTCATTCAAGGAACAATGGTTGCTTGGGCTTTGCCAATTCGCTGTATTGCACGTTCCGCGTACCGCGATCAACCTCCCTTGATACTTAGGCTGATTTGTAAAAAAAGTAAAATATGTTTATCGCATTCACTGCCGGCAACGAAAACATGCGTTTCCGGTAGGTAGAGAAAAAGTAAGGTAAGGAAAAAAACAATCGCTAGGTAATGACGGCTTGATTATATGCTGGAAAACATGAAAAAATAATGGACCCATGTTTTGTTGTTTCGGCTTAAACTTATATCTTACAAAAGAACACCCTTCAAAGTTTCATACTACTCATAGTTTCATTTTTTTCCCTATACAGAATTTAGAGGGTTTGGTCAGTTTTAAGAGCTTTGGAGGACAATTTCTCTGAATAGGTTGGAGGTTGGGCAGCTAAAAAAAAATACGTGTCCGTTATTTTAGACTACTCTCTAACTTAAATCAAATCGGAGCCGGACAGTTGGGTACCTTTCCTTGTAAGATAATTTTGACACACTTCCAGTGTTCTATTTGACTTCTTCTTCGGAATGTGTATCTAGTTCCGATGACGCAACAACAGCGTACCGTTAACAAGAACAGCTTATGTCAAAAATGATCATATTTTAACAATGATGATTGTTTATTTCCCTTCCAACGATCAAGAAATCGCAGCACAGCAGTCGATGTGTAAATACGATACGCGATAAAACATGCGGTGCGCGCGAGTCGAATGCAGTTACGAGCAGCTCTCCAATATGGCCGATCTCGCTATTAACTTCATGTGAGTAATAATAATAAATAATCTAATTTAATTTTTTTTTACACGATGACACCGCGGGTAGTACCCTTAGAAAACAATAATGTAATGACGGTAAAAATGAAACGCAATGAAAAATTCGCAGGGTATAGTAGTGGTAATGTGGCGAAACTGGCAAACGCAAGGCACGGAATGCTGATGTTGCAGATTCGAGTCCTGCCATTACCCTAGTTTCTCTTTGTGTTGTCATTAATTATATAGCATTTTAAATTTAAGTAGAAATTATTCATTTGTGCCGCGTTAACAGCCACACTTGACAAACACCATACTTCATGTCAACGATATCTATGTGCTTACTATGTATGTCTGTACCACTATCTGGACCCCTAATCCAGCCGCTGAGCAGCAGTGTTCGCACTGTTATGTTTCGGGGTGGAAAGCAAGACAGCCGGTGAAATTACTAGCTCAAGAGTATTCCATCTTAGATCCTGGTTTGGCATCGCATTTGTAATCTCCTTGGTGTTACGAGTGTCTATGGGCGGTGGTGATCACTTACTATCAGGCGACCCACTTGCTCGTTTTGCCTTCCCATTTTATTTTAAAAAACTTACTTCACTAGCTGTCTCGCTTTTACTAGCAGTAGGCGCATCGGTAATAGCATCATATCCTAGTTGTACGCGTTGGTGGACGCGCGAGGGCCACAATCATTGTTCTAATCGGCTATTCCAGTGTTACCTAGTTAATGCTTCAAGTTGATGTTTAGTATAGTTGCAGGCAAACATCATGAGTATAAATCGAGTGGAGGGGGTACGTTTGCGCATATACATTTGTACTAGAAACGGCTACTGCGCAGTCAAGGTCAATGCTCAAGAAGTTTGCCGGAAACTATACTGAGGTTGTTTGATTACTTGATTAGGTTATTAACGCGTACGCGGAGAATCGAATTTATTGGTCGACAATGAAACAAAATTCAAGGAAAAACTATAAAAAAGAGTTTGACTAATCCATTTGAGTATGAGTCAGTGCATTAAGAAAAACTGCACCTTATCTGACCCAATTAAATCAAGTAAAGCAATCCTTTATGCATACTTATAGTTGCAGGCAAACAACTTGATCATAAATTACATTATATTTTTTGTTCACAGAGTAATCGTCAACGTACTTCAATTCACATGGGGTTGGTAAGTTGAAACATCTGGTACACTCACCCGAAGAAAATTCTAAGCATAGATAAAACAATTAATAGATTCAGTGAGGTGATTTTTGACTTTCGGCGCTCAACATTCGCCAGCCGTGCGCCAATCAATGCTGACTAAAATATACACTCGCGTATTTCTCTAAAGAAACTTGAAAGTCAAAAAGCGAACAGCGGGCGTTACTTCGCGGAGGCAAAGTATATATCAACGAACTGGAACAAATCACCTTGCTAATCCGCGAAACCAGTGCTGTGCACATACCAAACATCTGTCTATGAGATTTATTTTTATGCAAAAACCCACCCTCCTCCGCTACCACGTGCAACAATATACTTCACACTGACTCAACTACAAACCACCGCCACTGTGCACAAATAAAACAAATCGGATGGTTCGTCACCGTCAAACCAAATTCTTTATCGTTTCTGCGAAAATAGTAGCCTAAAAGCCTAAAACTAGAAGAAATTATTTTTAGGACTGTTGCGCGGGCGACGGGTGGCATCTATACCCAAGGGCGTTGGCCTTAAGGCTGAAAAGCCAATGTTCCAAAACAATACAATCTGATAACTACGAAACTTATTCGATTAGAACCTGAGCTATAATAAAATCATATTGAATCGCATTAAACAACTAATTCCGAAAGAGCTTATTTCTGTTCCGATAAGTTTCAAACTAGACTTTATTCTTACAAAAATTAGGTTGAAAGTTAATATACCACTGAAATACAATAAATCCTTAAGCTTACTGCAAATTATTGCAGGAAAACCGATTTTACTATCAGCGTTAGAAGAAACATTCTGAATTAGAAAAAATAACTAGATGTTTTGATTCGGCATTTCATACGACGCGAATACTGGAGCATACAATTTACAGAAGGAATATTAAAACGATTAAAATTGATTAAAATCTACAAGTTTCGTTGTAACAGCTAAAAGACAATTCAAACTTGACAAAATATTGCACTCAAGTGTAAAAGTATGTATGTCAACTGACTCAAAAATATGTATTGGCGGCATTATTGCAAGAGCGTTTGGTACATTTATGAGATGCTGAATGTACCACAGAGACAGATACACAGAAATAAGTTGGAGGGTGATAACAATTCGAACGTTTACATTACAGTGTAGTTTTAGAAATATACTAGTATGATAATCTTGTCACTCGTGTCTATAATTAAATGGAAAGGAGCATAACATAAGTAATTTGCGGGCGATGGGACCTTGTGCAAGGTCCGTCCGGATCGCTACCACCATCTTGCTCGCTAATCCCGCCGCTAAGCAGCAGTGCTTGCACTGTTGTGTTCCGCGTGGAGAGCAAGACAGCCGGTGTAATTAATGGCACAAGAGGCATTCCATCTTAGCCCTCTAGGTTGGCAACGCATCTGCAATCTTTTCGACGTTGCGGGTGTGTATAGGCGATGGTGTATACTTACCATGAGGTGACCTACTTGCTTGTTTTCCTTCCTAAAAAAAGGAGCATAATATAAGTAATTTATCGATTTCCATTCCCTTTCAGCCCTCAATCCTCGATTCCTCAAGTACCCAGTTCGAAGCCCATCCCTCACGACTCGAGTGCCGTCAGCATCAGCAAGGCCGCGTACAAGTCGGGCGAGATCCTGGACATGCCGGCTCCCATAACGCTCGCCAGCGTGAAGACGAAGCTGAAGGAGACGGGCATATTCGACAGCCAGGACCCCACCCTGAACGAGCGAGAGAAGAAAGAACTGGGCAAGCTGTTCGATTCCATTGAGATCATGGTGAGAAAATTTCAATTGGCATAATCAGCTCGTTGGGGAGTCTTTTGCTGCTAGCCCCGACGTTCGTATGTTGATGATGTACTAATGATTCTAGTATTAATTAATAGATTCAGCAAACTTTGCATGAACAGTGCTACATAACACTTTCATGCAAACTGTTGTTCTTCACTTCTCTCGAAAGTCTTCCCAGTACTTATTCCATCTAAATACTTCGCTGAGTTTCTGGCCAACTCGTTTTCAGAAAAGTTTTAAGTGTTATCCGGACAGGTAATAAATTGTAAGTGCAGTCAGTAACAACGGTTCTGTGACTTAGCCCCATATATCGAATTGCCGAACATTAAATAACTGTCCAAAGAAGTTGCCTCATTTTCGTCAATTCGATATACGAAGTTGAGTCACAGAACCATCGATAGGTATACAGGGTGTCTCATTTAAATCGGTCAGTATAGGAAAGTCTGAAACTATAAGACATACGAAGATCTGTTCTTAGAAACAATGTCATCGATTTTAATAAGAAGAAAAACTGCATTCATACGTTAAAAAAAAAACCTGTACTCAGGCCGGGAGTCGAACTCGGTTGTTTTGAAAAAAAACTTATACTATTTCTATTTAGATATCGATTTTGTAGGTCTTAAGCAGTAAATGGTTCCATGAAACATGATTTCTAAAATGAATAAAATGCATTGTTTTCACATACTTTAATTTATTTTAGTAGGTGTTCGAAATGACCGCCGTTACAATATTCAACAAGTTCAGACATGTAAAATAAATTAAAGTATGTGAAAACAATGCATTTTATTCATTTTACACATTATGTGTCATAGAGCCATTTACTACTTAAGACCTACACAATCGATATCTAAATAGAAATAGTGTAAGTTTATTTTTTTCTTAAATGTATGAATGCAGTTTTTCTTCTTATTAAAATCGATGACATGGTTCCTAAGAACAGATCTTCGTATGTCTTATAGTTTCAGACTTTCCCATACTGACCGATTTAAATGAGACACCCTGTATATCTACCCGGTCGAATCGCTCAGTTACTTCTGTTGTATGTTCTGTCTGTAGTTCAATAAGTCGCACCTTTAGAATTAAAGCGACGCATTTCTGAATAATACACGTCCCAAAATTTCACCTTAATTAAAAGACATAGGGTTTAATTTTGGGAAATGTCATATTCAGAATTGAGTCGCTTTAATTCTAAAGGTGCGAAGTGTTAATCACCAGTAGCTCATATTAAGCAAAGCTATATCTCCACACCGATCGACTTCCAGATGACATCTCGCACCCGACAGCCGTCGAACGTGCAGAGCATGTTCGCGTCGCTGCGCCTGGTGGAGCGAGTGGTCAAGAAACAGCTGAAGGAGGGACAGGTGTCGGACAGTCTGGCTACTAAGTTCCACTGGGATAAACTGTGAGTCATTTGATATGCGGGGTAATGTCCGATTGAAACCAGTTCTACCACCATCTTGTTTGCTAATCCTGCCGCTAAGCAGCAGTGCTTGCGCTGGTGTGTACCAGCGTGGAGAACAAGACAGCCGTTGCAGTTACTGGCACAAGAGGTATTCCTTAGCCCTCTGGGTTGGCAACGCATTTGCAATGTCCTTGGAGTTTTTAGGCGGTAGTGATCACCTACCATCGGGTGACCCACTTGCTTGTTTTCCTTCTTATTTCATAAAAAAAAATTACGCCGAAGTTGATCGAAACCAAAACCGAAAGTTCGGTTGGACTTATCTACATCTTACCCTTTCCATTGAGACGCATTGTAATCGAAAGTGTAGGATCTCCACAAACCTACTTACTTTGAGTTGACATTTGATATTTATGTCTTTTTTTATGAAATATGTAGGCCAACGAAAAAGTGGGTTAACTGATGGTATGTGATCACCAACGCCCATAGACATCCGCACTACAAAGGAGACTGCGGATGCGTTGTGCCAGTAATTTCACTGGCTGTCGTCTTGCTCTCCACGCCGGAACACTACAGTGCAAGCACTGCTGCTTAACGGCCGGATTAGCGAGCAAGGTGGTAACGATCCAGACAGACCTTACCCAAATCTAATTGAAATTAAAACGATATAAATATAATCCGAAAATTGCCTTTCTGTTTTGACTTTTTTTTTCAGACCCAGCAGAACAAGACGAGAGCTGCCAACGTACCGACTCGACAAAAACACCAACATGCGAATATTTAACGTACACGTGTAATATTACTAATTATAAGTTGCAATTTTGTATATTAAAGTTACAAGTAAGACCCGTCACACAAAAGGCGGCGCCAGAAGCGATAGTTGTGTTGTACGGTTTTGTATGAAGGAACGCATACTTAAACTGGCAGCGGTAGTAACCGAAGATTTTTTTTTTCAAAAAGACTGAACAAGAAAATGCTAAACTAAAAAAGCGTGTTTTTATTAGTTTAATTTTGTAGTGGTAATAAAACTGCTAATAGGTCGTTCATAAATTAAGTCACACGTTTGTTAACTTTTCAAGAGCCCCCCCCCCCCCTCTCGTCACGCTTTTTCCTATCTCTTTAACACGGGCTGTAACGTTTGACTAGACCCCCCCCCCCCCTCCATAAGCGTGACGTCATATTTGGATGACCCCTAATGATGAGCAAACCTGGCGAAAATGCTTGATAGAACATGAACAAGGCGTTTGACCTAATAGTCCCATTTAGTTGCAAGTCTGTCAGCATTTTCAATTTATTACTCCTGTAATAAGATTTTCTCTTGGTTTAAAAAAAAAAAAAAAAAAACTAAAATGTACTGCTATAAGTTTCTAAAATGTAGTGTCTTATATTTCTTCTTTCGGTGTGAATGTGTTAAAACTTTAAATAAAAAAAATAAAAACATTTTTCATCCCGTTTTTGTTGTAGGTACCTACTTAATTTGATATTATGTTCTAGTATTTTTTGTTAGTTAGTAATAAAATTACATTTTTTAACGACACTTTTATGCCATTGACTTAAGGTTCAGATAAGCTATTGCGTATCGCATAATCGCCTCAGCACTGGTTGCCTCATTTCTCGACTACAGGTAGAAATTATATTTAATACATTTTGTGAGTGATCCGTTTTATTAATATGTCCGAGTCTCACTGTAGTTTTATGTTAAAAATACATTTTCTTATCAACTACATGTGCTCGAAGTTTTTTTATATGAATGTTACAATCTGAGAATAAAGCGTTCCTACGTAGAAAGTTACTATGTAGGTTTAGAAGGAATATGAAATATTACCTTTGTTAAGACTCAAACTGCAACTAGCTTAATATGTTAGATGGAACCTTTTCATTCTCAGGTCACGGGATGTTATCGTACAAAGTTTTAACGTCATTAAATATCAGCCCTTCTAGAATAAACGAATACCTAACACTTTCAAATATACTTATTTTCTAAGGGGCAATTAATGACAATAAAATAATTTTATATATTTTATTAAATAGGATGGCAAACAAGCAAGTGGGTCACCTGATGGTAAGTGATCATCACCGCCTATAGACACCCGCAACACCAAGAAGATTGCAGATGCGTTGCCAACCCAGAAGGCTAAGATGGAATACCTCTTGTGCCAGTAATTATACCGGCTGTCTTGCTCTCCACGCCGGGACACAACAGTGTAAGCTCTGCTGCTTAGCGGCAGGATTAGCGAGCAAGATGGTGGTAATAATTATTGAAAATTAGTTCTAGTAAAAAAAAACACAGGTTGTTGTGTTCATAAGAGCAGGCACTGAAAATATATGAAACTGCCTTTAATTTCATCGATGCCATATGAATTGGCCCTCTTATTCATAAACGCTGCGTAAACGTTTAGTTAACATGTGTTATGTCTTTATCTGTCATAATGACATTTTGTTAGTCGAAAAAGACTGCCATTTTGTATGAATAGGAATAGTCTATTTTTGTATCGTTTCTGCCAATTAGCAAAAACAAAGACAATCAAGTGTCATTTCATTTCAATTAGTCTGCTTTGGTAATAATGCGGAAACTTTGTGGTCAGGGAATACCTATTTAATTAGATTAGAACGAACCGTGGGTTTTGTGAATATTCCCGGACTTTCCTGTAGGCGCTCGTATAGGAGCTTTGCTGAATACAATACGGTATTCTAATGACTTTTTTATTTGCAAAATTGATAGAGTTGGTTAAAAGAAGAAAAACTGTGTTTTTAGTTTTCTTTTACGATCGTTATTTTTCGAAATATCACGAGTAATGAAATGAAAACGGGCGTGCGTCGCGAAAACGCTCTATCGCGCTGCATACAGGGTCAGTGACGTCACTATAGTGATTTTGTATGGAGCCAAAACTAAATCATGTTTAGTTTAATACTGTAAGCTTTTAACTAATTAATCAAATATTAAAATGTTCTACTTTTTTTTTTTGGATTTGAATGACATATTTCGAAACAAAGAAGAACCTTTTCTCTTCGTCATCTTTGTAACTTTGTATGACTGTAACTTCTAAAATATCAGGTTTTTTTTCCTACTTCTTTGGTGGTTGTCTACAACAATTTTGCACTTTAATGCCATTAGATTTTTGAGTGAAATACCGCATTTAAATTGAACTATAATCCACTGCGGAACATTTTCAGTATACCTAACTCTCATTCGTTACCACGATTTTGATGCGGTTTTCACTGACATTTAGAGATTTCTATAGGGAAGGTTCTTACCTTTTATCACGATTGTACTCATGCCACAGAATAAATAATAGTACTAACGTACAGAAACTATTAGAATTATATCAATGGCATAGAAACTTTATATATAACTTGGCAGTAAGGAACTATAACCCTTGTCATTTATGGTTTTTAAAAAGAGAATGTTGTCAACGTTTAGCCGTTAGATGGCGTGATTGTTCTTCTCCAAATTCAATGAACAGGGCTACTTATTGTGTTTTCTGTTTTTGTATTAATAAATCTTAATACACGTTAGAATTCTTGTTTATTTAGTAAATTCAAGTGGTTATGGGCCCAGGACGCCTGATAACTATTAAACAAAGAGCAAGTTACAATAAAGTACGAGAATTCAGCAAAGAAATTTTGTGCCGGTTTTTAACCTAAAAAAACAAAATCAAAAATGGAGGTTGCGAAAATGAATGTTGAAAAATTCGACGGATCTAACATGTGGAAACAATGGAAATTCCAAATAAAGTGTGCTCTACGAGCAAAAGGGCTGGATATTTATCTACCAAAGCCGATTTCGCCAGAAGAAAAATTGGAAAAATGGAATAGAGATGACGGAATGGCAATGTTCATTATTACGTCGGCAATGGATTTAAAACAAATAGCGCTGATTGAAAATTGTGAAACAGCTTTAGAAATAATGACAAAACTCGAATCCATTTACGAACAAAAGTCCGAATTGAATAAAATGATGATACATGAACGTTTCTACCAATATAAAATGTTACCTACAGATGGTATAGCTCAGCATATAGCCAAAGTAGAGAGCCTAGCCAAGCAACTAAAAGAAAGTGGCGAGAACATCAGTGACACTGCGATCATGACTAAAATTTTTGAGTACTTTGCCTGCAAAGTATAGATCTCTCCGACAAGCTTGGATGTCGCTCGATCCTGCTAGTCAAACTATATTGAACCTGACAGCGCGGTTACTAGATGAAGAGGCTAGCTTGACTGTAGAAGAGGAAAATGAGACGGCGTTATTGGTAGCAAAACATAATCCAAGAAGGAAAACTTTTCAGGGATCATCATCATCGGCCAAGAAAGACATAAATGCAAACAAAGCAGAGTCTGATAAGGAGCAGCAGCAGCACCGCTTTCAGTGCTACAACTGTGGGAAAAGAGGTCATTTTGCCAGAGAATGTCGTGCTCCTAAAAAGAACCAAGGCGATAAGAACATGCTCGCCTTCAGTGTAACTAGTTCTGAGTGGAACGCTAACGAAGGTGACAAATGGATTCTGGACAGTGGTGCTTCAGCACATATGTCATATAGAAGAGAATTCTTTCAAGAAATACACTCATATGTGGGATCTCCCCTGAAATTGGGCAACCAACAAGCTTTAGAGGTGCTTGGTCAAGGAACTATTCTGATTGAGAAGTATGTCAGTGGTCAGTGGGAGAAAAGTCTTCTGAAAGATGTTCTCTATGTTCCTGGTTTGAAAAGAAATTTGTTTTCTGAAGGTGTAGTGTCACGAAAAGGCTACAAGATTATTAAAAAGGACAGTGATGCCTTGATATACAAAGACAATGACTTAGTGATGTGTGCGTCATTACAGAATAACAATTTGTATGAACTTCAAATTAAAACAATTGAACATCATGCTTGTAATCTAGTGCAAAAGTCAGATTTGAAAACTTGGCATGAGCGTCTAGGACATTTAAATGTCAAAGAAATACAAAAAATGTGCAAAAATAATGTGATTACTGGTGTGGACATTTCTGAATGTGACAGTTTTGTGTGTGAAGGCTGTGCTTTTGGAAAGCATGCGCGTCAACCATTCAAGAAGTCTAACAGAGGACAGTTACAACCGGGTGATGTGGTATACAGTGATGTGTGCGGACCATTCAGTGAGCTGTCAGTACAAGGTATGAAGTACTTTGTTATCTTCAAGGATGCTGCTACCAGTTTGAGGTATGTGTACTTTCTTAAAAATAAAAGTGATGTACTGTACTATTTTAAGAAATATAATGCCAAAGTCAAAAACAAGTTTATGCATAGTGTTCGAACCCTTCATACTGACAATGGAGGAGAATACAAAAGTAAGGAATTTGATGAGTACCTAGACAGTGAGGGAATTTCTCGTGAATTGACAGCACCATATACTCCTGAGCAGAACGGCCGGTCAGAACGAGAAATAAGAACAATTGTAGAAAGCGCTCGTTCTATGCTGTATTCCCGTGATGTGCCTTTAAATCTTTGGGCAGAGGCAGTTAATTGTGCTGTCTATCTATTGAATCGCACGTCGTCTACTCAAACACAGAACATTTCACCTTATGAGCTGTGGCATGGAGTCAAACCCAGCTTAGACCATATTAGAATATTTGGTTGCGAAGGTTATGTGCATGTGCCAGACCAACTTAGAACAAAGTTAGATAGTAAAAGCCAGAAACTGATGCTAGTTGGGTATGATCACAATAACTACAAGATGTATAACCCGCAGACAAAAAGAATTACAGTGTCTCGAAATGTGATTTTCAATGAACAGAAAACTCCTGAAATTAGAAGAAATGTTGTTAATTTGTTTGTTGAAGAAGAAATCCAAAATGAACAACAATCTTCAAGGGGGGAAATGCAGGACAGGAATTTATCTGTTGAAAATGTAACAGAAATAGAACAAAATAGGAATTTATCTGTTGAAAATGTAACACAAATAGAACAAAATGATCAGTCACCACCACCGGTGGAAATAACCTATAATGGTAATACAGAAGGAAGTCCAGTGAGTCTTCAGAGTTTAACGGAAGGAAGTCCAGTCAGTGTTCCGAGTTCTGATCGTGGGAATGACAGTGAAGACACCATGTATACAACTAATGACAATGATGAGTCATATGAACCCTCATGGGACTTAGATTTGAGTAATTTGTCTCCACTGAATGTCACCTTACGCTCGAGAAGAAACTTAGACTTTGAGGCTAATATTTTGGAATTTGATGTACCTGTAGGATACGACCAAGCTGTGAATAGTTCTGAATGTAAGGATTGGCTGGAAGCCATTAATGAAGAATTAAAATCTCATGAAGAGAATGACACATGGAGTTTTGTTGATAAGGATAATCACAGGACCATAACTTCAAAATGGGTGTTTACCATTAAGAGAAATAAAGATGGTGAAATTGAAAGATACAAGGCCAGATTGTGTGCTCGTGGTTTCACACAGGTCAAAGGAATAGACTATGTCGAAACATTCGCTCCTACCACTCGATATGAGTCGATACGGATACTGTTGAGTATCGCTGCTCAGCACAACTGGAACATAAAGCAGCTAGATGTAAAAACCGCATTTTTATATGGTGAGTTGAATGAAGACATTTTCATGGAAGTACCAGATGGAGTGAGAGCACCTCCAGGAAAAGTTTGTAAATTAAACAAGTCCCTCTATGGGTTAAAACAGGCTCCAAGATGTTGGAATAAGAAATTTACAGATTTTTTAAAGAATTTTGGTTTTGTACAATCACAGGCAGATAATTGTGTTTTTACTGGTAATTTCGATGGTGTTAAAGCTCTGCTAATTTTATATGTCGATGACGCATTGATCATGTCTGCTTCCAATACGGTTTTAGATAAAATATTAGATTATCTAAAACAGGGCTTTAAAATCAAAGAATTAGAATTAAACAAATTTGTTGGCCTAGAGATTTCTAGAAGTCAGGACTCTATAAGTATTAGTCAAGAAAAGTATACAGAGCAGATAATTAATAGGTTTGATATGAAAAATGCTCATGCTTGTAGTACACCTGCTGATGTAAATGCTCAGAGCAGCAATGGCACTGATCCAGTACATACTAATTTCCCATACAGAGAAGCTATAGGATCATTGTTGTTTCTGTCTGTCGCTTCTAGACCAGATATCTCATACTCTGTTAACTTGTTGAGTAGGTATATAAATAACCCAAGCGAAGAGCATGTAGTAAAGCTTAAAAGAATAATTCGATATCTGATAAAAACTAAGCATATGAGTATAGCATATCAAGGGTCAGAAAGCTTAATTGGGTACTCTGATTCAGATTATGCTGGAGACTTAGACTCAAGGAAGTCAACTTCGGGATATGTTTTTTTACTAAATGGAGGGCCCGTGTCTTGGGCCAGTCAAAGGCAACATTGTGTTGCTTTGTCAACAACTGAAGCAGAATTTATGGCTGGGTGTGAGGCAGCCAAGAATCTCCTTTGGTTGAAGCAGTTTTTTAAAGAGATAGATGAATGTCAAAACTGTACAACTTTGTGTATGGACAACCAAAGTGCCATAAAGTTGATATACAATCCTGTGTATCACAAGAAAACTAAGCACATTGATGTGAAGTTTAATTTTATTAGGGAGAAGGTTAGTCAGGGCTTGATTGAAATAAAATATGTTCCAAGTTCTGAACAGTTAGCCGACATATTTACTAAGGCTTTGCCTACTGCTAAGTTTGAGCATATTAGAAGCCACCTGTTATGTTAGGTCTATTGTAGATAGGTACCTAACTTAAATATGTTATTATAGTGTTTGTTTTGCAGGGGTATGGTTAGCAAGTTAGTTATGTTTTGTTACAATGTTTACTATGAATAGTAGGTTTCATTTAAAGTTATTTATAAATTTAGTGGGAGTATTAGAATTATATCAATGGCATAGAAACTTTATATATAACTTGGCAGTAAGGAACTATAACCCTTGTCATTTATGGTTTTTAAAAAGAGAATGTTGTCAACGTTTAGCCGTTAGATGGCGTGATTGTTCTTCTCCAAATTCAATGAACAGGGCTACTTATTGTGTTTTCTGTTTTTGTATTAATAAATCTTAATACACGTTAGAATTCTTGTTTATTTAGTAAATTCAAGTGAAACTTCTCTTTTTCGACCACCATTAAACGAAGTCCAACTCTATGATCAGACACAAAAAGTTCGTATTACTTCATAAACATTCGCCAGGCGGCATGCGTCAAAAGGAAGGCGCCGCCCGCGCCCGCCTTCCCCCCGCAATGCCCTGGCGCACCGCTAGGGTTGGGCTGCTTACTGTAATACTATCACAACGCGCGACACAGAGTGGGCGCGCGCGCGGCAAGCCGGCAACCTACTGCGATTAACCTATGCCATAGGTCATGCGGCGAGCGCACCTACAGTGCGGAGTGGAACTCCCCTGCTCATGCGCAGCCGGGCGGGTCGCTAGTATAAATAAATATATATCGTATAGTATAGGATATGTTACCTTTTCCTGCGGCGGCGGCTCGGCGTTGTGTTGTTGCGCACGCGACGCCGCCAGCGTCGCCAGCTCCGACATGTTCACGTATAGAGCTTGCGGCATATCTGCGATAGAGGGGAAGGACGATTATAAAAAAACGTGAATATCTAACTTAGGCTTTATTTTTTATAAAATAGGAAGGATGAATTTAGACAAATGAGGAAGAAAGCTGTCGATGGACCGTTTGTACGTAACGCCATATCTCACTTAACAGATCTGCTCATGGTGTATAGACCGATCGCAGATTATAAACACAAGGCAATAAAAAAAATTTAGGAACAAGGGAACAAGAAATAGGAGGGCAAACCAGCAAAAATTCCGTTTCTCTGGAACCTTCCTGAACCATGGCTATCACTAGATCAAACTCGTTATTACTGGTTATAACCGGTTACCTTTAGTGAGGTGCGGCGGCAGCGAGGAAGGCTTGCTCGGCTTGAAGTCCTGCTGCGACGTGTTAGCGTTGGCTTTAGCCGGCAAGGAGGGCCGTTCCAGGGACGAGCAGCGCTGACAAACAAGCTTACACTTAGCAACTATACACCGATCACCAATACTTGTGGATAATGTAAATACACCTTTCAGCCAACATTTCTCCATGAATTTTCACGCTAGATCTTTGAACACTGCTAAATCCATATCCTAATTAATCATTCTGTATCCTAAGCCATATAAAACAATAAAAACAACAAATTTATGTAACCGAAATTTCTTTCGATTTTTTTTTTAAATGTTTTAACATTCAAATTATTAAATTAAAATTGTAATGACAACACAAAGAAAAATTAGGGCAATGGCAGGACTTGAACCTGTAACATCAGCATTCCGTGCCTTGCGTTTGCCAGTTTCGCCACACTGCCTCTGCCATACCCATATTCCACCATTGTTATATGTCATGTGTTGTCAGTAATTAATCCAAGATGTAAGCTGAGGCAATGGGGCGAGAGCTAGACTAGGGGCTGGGGCAAGGGGCTAGAGGCTAGGGGCTAGGAGCTATTAGGGGCTAGGAGCTAGAGTTTACGGGCTAGGAACTGGGGGCTAGGGACTAGGGTCTAAGGACTAGGAACCAGGGGCAAAGGACTAGGGTTTAAGGGCTAGGAACTAGGGGCTAGGGTCCAAGGGCTAGGAACTAGGGGCTACTAGGGGCTAGGGTCTAAGGGCTAGGAACTAGGGGCTACTAGGGGCTAGGGTCTAAGGGCTAGGAATTACTAGGGGCTAGGGACTAGAGACTAAGGGCTAGAGGCTAATATATAGATGTGTCCTCACGGTGGGCAGCGGCGGGCGCGCGTAGATGCCCTCGCGCGTGCTGCCGTCCGCGTCGCCGAACGTCTGCGGCGTCAGCGCCGCGCGCCCGTGCCCGCGCTCGTACGCTAAACAACAACAGGCGTTTGGAACATCTCTAACACTAATAATACGTCATCTACATCTACACTAATATGATATTCATGTAACTAGCGGACGCCCGCGACTTCGTTCGCGTGGAATTATTAGTCTGAGTCCGTCTGGGATAGTGTAGCTTTCTATCTGAGAAAGAAGTTTTGGCATCGGTTCACTAGTTCCAAAGATCATCCCCTACATACATCGATATAAAAAAGACAATAGATCTGCCTACTTGTTCGGATTGTTACAAGCCTAGCGGCACCGCTTTGCGACGGAGTGATGCAGGTAAAGAGGGGCTTCCGATATTTAGCCATTGGTTTAACTTTGAATCTAACTAGCAGCGACACAGGCGTCGGATAGCAGAACTAAAAATATGACGCCAATTTAAAACGTACAAAACGCAGAGCTGTTTTTTGACAATTGGCACAGACAGTTTTATTCAGGTTATCCAACATAGTCTACCAAATAGACTATTGTCGGCTACTCTGCCACTGCGTTGTACACAGTTCTATAGTTTTCTCATTTCGATGCCTACATACAAACAAACAAAGTTTATCTCTTTATTATATTAGTGTAGAAGTGTAGATTGCTGTAGATAGACTAAAGTAGATGTAGATAAGTTAAATTGTTATATAATAAGTTTCACTATGAAATTTGAAAAATGGATCCTAAAAAAACATGGAAACGTGTATTATTGTAGTCTCACCAGCTGATATGGTGTGAGGCCGACCGCCCATAATCGCAGAAGCTGCGCGTTCGAACTGCGCAGTGTCCTTCAGGTCGGGCCACGTCGCTGATGCTGCAACAATATTTTTATTTAACCTCGTAAGGCCCCAAGTCCTAAATATAGGACAAATGTCAAACTGACGTTGAACTCACTGTCTCAAACGATATGGGTCAAAATTCATAGAACGAAATTTGACGTGGGCTTTACGAGGTTCATAGTAATAACCTGTAATACGGTATTCCACTCACAAATCGAATGGCATAAAAGTGCAAAATTGTAGTAGGCGACTCATTGACCTGTAAATAATGGACTTCTAGTCAGCATTTAAAAAATGGCCTCAAACGTCGAACAAAAGTGCAATAAATCGACAATCGCTCGCGCTGTCAGTCTGTCGGACCGCGGCGCTGCTGTCACTACTATTAAAAAACCTGTTTTCAACGAAACTTAATAAATTATTCTTTTATGCAGTTGACGTAAAATTGTAAATCCAATGACTATAAATGGTAAACTAATAATTTGCATTTGCAACATTGGCGTTAACCTGTATTCTCATGTCGGGCCGTTTTTCTGCTGTCATTTAGTATAACACTGTACATCCATGCATTAAACTATCATTGAGGCGACTATTAAAAATATAGTTATTTCCAAGGCAGCAGTAAAAAAACCGATATTTTAGAAGTTACAGCGATACAAAGTTACGAAAATGACGAGGAAAAAAATTGTTTTTTTTTAAATATGCTCATTCGAAACCAGATAAAAATGTAAAAAAAAATGAGACTAATTAGTTAGAAGCTGACAGTATTAAAATAGATGCGATTTAGTTTTGGCCCCATACATATCACGCTATCGACGTCACACGCGCTGTATGCAGCGCGATAGGGCGTTTTCGCGACGCACGCCCGTTGTCATTTGATTACTCGCGATTTTTTATAGGTAATATAGCAGTGTTCCCCGCTTACCAGTGTTCCCCGTGGCCTCGCGCGCCGCGTCGCCGTCGTCGGCCGCGCTGTTGGCCGGCGTCGTGCACTCGCTGCTGACGCTCTGGTTGTCCGAACCCTGCGGCACGACACGCGACAATAGTAGATTGTGGCTCGAGGGACCAAAGTTATACATTTACGGCGAGGGCGGTGTGTCGAGTAAATATGGGAAATATAGCTATTTTTCATTCTACTGCAAAGGGAGTTAAGTTTAATGCAGCATTAGACTCGAGGCCTTTTCACTAAGATAGGATCACAATGAAATAAGAAAGAATGAAAATAGACATTTAACAATCTTTCCTAGGAGGTTCCAACCTTTATTATCAATATTTGTATGTTAATTTGTATGGTATAAAAAAAAAATGTTTTTTCTTTAAATTTTCTTCACTGGTCGCATCTTAAAGTATAAAGAAATTAACAAGAAAATAAATAAAAACAAAAAAAAGCTGTTACATTTTCAGCGTAGAGCGAGCGGCGTTGCAACGCGTCCTGTGAACGGAACCCGGAATCCGAGCTAGCCACGCTCGTCAGCCGAGCCGGCGACTACAAGCAAAACAAATAAAACAACACAAAAACACTTACCCCTTTATTCATAAACGCTTCGTAAAAGTTTGTTACTTAACATGTTTTATGTCTTTATCTGTCATTGTGACGTTTACCCTCAAATGAAAGGGACAAAACATTTGTTAGCTTAAATAGATTGTTAACTTTTTATGAATAAGGAGGTTAAAGCCCAGTGAGCACTCACGGCGAGCATTCAAACGCACCTAATGTCGTCCAGACGTAACCGTTCAGTTACGGCTCTTTATCACTTCAATGGGTCTAAATATGTCTCCAGTAAACTGACCCTGACAATAATGGGGATACGTTGAGAACGATACTCAAGTGTCCATCGCCATTCTGTGGAGCAGTGTTGCCCTCCCAACAGATTGAAAAGAAGCAGGAGGTACTTTTTTTAGCAGGTGGCAGGACCTCGTGCAAGGTCCGTCCGGATCGCTACCACCACCTTGCTGGCTAATCCAGCCGCTAAGCAGCAATGCTTGTATTGTTGTTCCGTTGTGCTGGGGCAGGAGTTTGACTATGAGTAAGGCCATCGAAATGAGAAAACTATAGAACTGTGTACAACGCAGTGGCAGAGTAGCCGACCATAGTTTAATTGGTAGTATGTTGGATAGCGCATGCTTACCCTGAATAAAACTGTATGTGCCAATTGTCAAGTAAACAGCTCTGCATTTCTTACGTTTTAAATTGGCGTCATATTTTTAGTTCTGCTATCCGACGCCTGTGTCGTTGCTAGTTAGAAAACTTAGAAGCACTTTATTCACTTACGATAAGATTCAAAGTTGAACCAATGGCTAAATATTGAAAGCCCCTCTTCACCTGCTTCACCCCGTCGCAAAGTGGTGACGCTAGGCTTGTAACAATCCGAACAAGTAGGCAGATCTATTGTCTTCTTATATCGATGAGTAAGGCCTAGTTGATATACTGCTCTATATATTTACTGTGGTCGAGTCAAGTAGTCAGAGGCCAGTATAAAAATCATTTAGTAGATAACACATTACACACAATGCTCGCTGTGAGTACCTTGGTTCGGCGTAAAAAAAATTGGAACAAAAAAAAACAAAAATGAATAGAAAAGCATTTCTAAGTATTATAAGCAAAAACGTGTGACGTTTCCGCAAACGTATATCGATGTTCAAACCACACACATGCATTTGACATGTCCACATTTGACATTAGGACGAAGTGACGTCTACTCGCACATGTGGGTGAGGGAGCGTTTAAGTATTACGTAACGCAATTTTTGAAGATTTTTTACCCCACCCCCCTTGTAACGCACCGTAACGTTTTTCTGTACCCCCCTCCCCTCCCCCTCTCTAAACGTTACGTAACACTAAATGACAAAAAAAACATTAATGACAAAAACAACATTAAATGACGTACAATGCAATCTAGGGATTCCCCGTGAAATATAAACGAAAAGGTTTGCCAACTTGCGAGAACAAATTTAAAAAAATGACGACCGGACTAATACAATCGAGGGATTCCCCGTAACGTTAATGAAAAGGGTTGCCAGTTTGGGCGTTTTAATTTTCAAATTTTTTAGAAACAATGTTACGTAACGTGTTGTAAGAAAGACCCACTCCCGCCCCTGTAACGCATCGTAACGTTTTAAGAGACCCCCCAAATTGCGTTACGTAATACTTGTACGCTCCCGACAACCAGGGGCGTATTTACCCTAGGGCCATCCGGGGCGCCAGGCTGCGAGGGGCGGCAGCCGCCCCTAAAACGAAATACTTTATCGACACTTAATGGGGCGCCAAAGCTAAAAGGCTCGGGGCGCCAAATATTTAAATACGCCTCTGGTGACACTGTTGTATAGGTTACAGTTTTACCAAAAATATATTGTACATCGGCAGTATTCGTTTGCGCAGAGAAGCGCAGACCGGTTTCCGACATTAGCCGAACGTGTGAATGATCCATATTGTACTTTATTTACAAGCGCAACGTGCAGAGTATTGCTTGCTTTGCATTCTTAGCTTTGTCCCGCTTACACAATGGCGCACGGGCTGCCGCCGTGTTGCTGCGAAATCGATAGCCCAATAAAAGCGCAACAGTTTAGCGCGCGTAAAATTCTACTTTATCATTGGCAGATCGAAATTTCTCGCGCTGCTCAAATTGGTCTACTGCGCAGGTACATCGTGGCACAATATATTTTTGGTAATACTGTACAGCTAATTTGTAAGAAAAAGTACCTGTAAGCTATTAGTGTCAGTCGGGGCGGGAATAGTGCCGGTCGAGGACGCGTTCGAAATAGGCGTGGAACAGCTTACCGTCGAGCCTGCTCCTGCCGACAATTATACACGGAATTATGAAGCTGCAGGACACATAATAGTAAATTGTTGCTCAAGGGAGTAAAATGATATTTTTCGGCGAGAGCTGTCTTAAACCCAAAGGATTCCGTCCAAGAGTAAAATAATTTGCTACCGCACTGGTACGCCATGCTTTTTCCTCCACTTAAAAGGAAAATATAAATAAAATACTTATATTGCAAAGGACGTTTTATTCCTTCGGCTAGTGCTGTAGCATAGCTTAGGGCCTATTCCACCACTCTCAGATAAGTTTTCTGGTATTACATATATCCTATGCAGTCTCTTGTTTATTCTATGGACACAAACAGAGACGGTATCACAGATATCCGTCAGATATGATATCGGGATCTTATCAGTATAGCTGCAGGCAAACGTCTTGAGCGTGAGTGGAGGGGGTACGTTTGCGCATACACATTTGTACTAGAGACGGCTACTGCTCAGTGAAGGTCAATGCTCAAGATCTTGCTGATGCCTCGTACAGAGGTGAAACGCGCGTCGATCGTGTAGTTTTAGTGTTTAAGGGTGGTGGTGTGTAGTTGAGTCTGTGTGATATATGTTGTTTCGTGTGGAAGCGGAAGAGAGTGGGTTTTTACATGAACATAAATATGTCGCCTAGACGCAGCTATTTTGCACGAGCCCGGCACTGGTTTCGCGGAGTAGCATGGTAATTTTTTCCAGTTTGTTAATGCTCAAGATGTTTGCCGGGAACTGTAAGAGGGGGAGGAAGGACCTTGTGCAGGGTCCGTCCGGATCGCTACCACCACCTTGCTCGCTAATCCCGCCGCTAAGCAGCAGCGTTTGCACCGTTGTGTTCCGGCGTGGAGAGCAAGACAGCCGGTGTAATTACTGGCACAAGAGGTATTCCATCTTAGCCCTCTGGGTTGGCAACGCATCTGCAATCTTCTTGGTGTTGCGGGCGTGGTGATCACTTACCATCAGGTGACCCACTTTGCTTGTTTGCCTTCCTATTTCATAAAAAAAGGGCTCCAGCGTACCGTGCTGCTCGGAGCACTGACTGTTCAGCGAAGAGATGGAGGTGAGCGAGGACTTGCGGCTGCCGAGTCGCGACGCGGGCGGCGAGTGCGGCGCCGAGCCCGCCTCCGCCCAGCCGCTGTAGCAGGACTTCACGTCGCAGATCACCTGCCGACGAAAACAACCAGCCAGTCATTATATAGCATTTTAATTAAAAAAAAAAACGAAAGTAAATTTCGAAAAAAAAATATCGGTCTTAACAACCGGTTCTCACTTGTCCTGTCATACAAAACGCTTTGCTGATAGACCACCCGACATTTCCCACGTCTTACACAGCCCACAAGTAGGTATCAGCGGGTTGATTTTTGACTGTCGAGCGCTCGACATTAGTCAGCCGCGGGCCAATCAAATACGAGTACGTATTTTAGCCGACATTCATTGGCACGTAGCTAAGGAGTGTCGAGCATTCGAAAATCACCCCACAGGTCTTAAAAAGCCCATCAGCGTTTGGCGCGCGGCTGAGGAATGTCCACAGGTCTTAAAAACCCTATCAGCGTTTATGTTTTAATTCATTTGTGGTGAGATTTCCGACTGACCAGCTGTCGACCTTCACAAGAGAAGAGTTTTGGTCGAAAGGCGTCGCATGCCGGCGGTTCCATGGCCTGTTAACTGACACCGCGAAACTGCTCACGTTACAGACTTCACTGGCTGATAATTATGTATAATAATATGTACTAGTCCTTAAGGTATTTAGCTATGGGCCTATGCAGCCTGAACTAAACTTATTCTATTCTAGGCTGGATCCCGGCAGCGGTTGGCAGCGGTTGACGAGGTCCTGCATCTATGCATCTATCCTGCATCTATGCAGGACCTCGTCAACCGCTGCCAAGATCCAGGCTTACCTGCAGGCTGGCCGCAGGCAGGGTCCTCGGCTCGGTGGTGTGGCGCAGCAGCTGCTCACTGCCCTCCTGCAGGTGTCCGACCTCCGCTAGCATTGCCACTTCACTCTCCTGAAACGTTACCAAAAAAAAGTGATTAATAAATTTCCTAGAAGACTAAACAGAAAAATTCAGCTTAAGGTTTAGCCTGGACTTTCCAGGAGATGTGATCAATAGCTAAACCAATTAACAGAAATAAAAAGGACGAAATCATACCATACGTTTTTATTGGCGATCCCTGGCTCCAAATATTATACATCTACAATTTTTAAATATTTAAGAGGAAACACAAGGGCCGTTTTTCCATACAAACGTCGTCCCCTGTTTCCTCTCTGGATAATGCCAGTAGAGCAATATTTTTTTTCCAAAAAATCGATGGCCACTATTATGCAAGTCTCTATGTTTTCCTTTTTTTAATAAATTAATTATTAAAAGAGATATGGACATTCAAAAACCTAAAAAATTGGCCAGATTTTCGGCTGCGTTCATACATTCAGAAAACAAATTGTACTAGATTATATAAAAAAAGGAAAACATAAGAACACTGCCAAAGCCTTTTTTAATTTTTAATGAAAAAAGTAGTTAAATCGGTTAAGTTTTGGAGAAGGAATCAGGGGTCTACGAATCGTTGATTTTGTGTACTTTTAATAGGTATTTTCAGTCCAAGCTGCGGCTGTCTCTATTGCACTCTGCGGGGGGAGGCTTGATAGATGGAGGCAGCAATAGATTTTACAAATACCTATTTTTCAATTCTTTAGACCTTGGTGTTTCCTCTTAAGATGTAAAATAAAATTGTAATTATGATTTATTTAAAAAATTACACCTCGTTGAATTTATTGCCGGTATCTTCTCATCAAAGGTTTTCCGAACTGGTGGTAAATTTTATGACATTCGTAAGTGCTAACTGTAAGCCTAATCTAAATAAAAATATTTTGACTTTGACTTTGACTTGGAATCTTCGGCGCCAATCGGACTTTGTGAGATGCAACTGCTTTGCGACGCTCTTTAAGAGGTTTTGTGGCCTATTGGAAAGCAACTATCCTTTTCCGCAATTGTTTGAGTTGAGGCAACGACGGCGTTAAGAGAGTGCATTACTTCGGAGAGTTGTATGGAGTTGTTTTACTGTTCTAGCTGTGTATTGACTGCGTGTCAGTGGTGAGTGGGGTGGAGTGACATACCACGACGGGGTTGAGGGAATGCGTCACTTCGGAGGTTTGTATGGAGTTGTTTTACTGTTCTAGCTGTGTATTGACTGTGTGTTAGTGGTGAGTGGGGTGGAGTGACATACCACGACGGGGTTGAGGGAATGCGTCACTTCGGAGGTTTGTATGGAGTTGTTTTACTGTTCTAGCTGTGTATTGACTGTGTGTTAGTGGTGAGTGGGGTGGAGTGACATACCACGACGGGGTTGAGGGAATGCGTCACTTCGGAGGTTTGTATGGAGTTGTTTTACTGTTCTAGCTGTGTATTGACTGTGTGTTAGTGGTGAGTGGGGTGGAGTGACATACCACGACGGGGTTGAGCAGGGTGACGAAGTGGCAGAAGCGGCTGCGCTCCTCGATGAGCGCCGCCTTCACCGCCTTCTCCTCCATCTCCTCGAGCTGTTGCTTGCGCTCCGCCACGTCCTGGAGACAGCATCAGGTAAACACGTGGTACTCTGTACAGTTTGGTTCAATCTAGA
The DNA here is from genome assembly GCA_963691745.1 of Ditula angustiorana. Taxonomy (NCBI): domain Eukaryota; kingdom Metazoa; phylum Arthropoda; class Insecta; order Lepidoptera; family Tortricidae; genus Ditula; species Ditula angustiorana. The sequence goes on from OY829495.1 coordinate 8,499,504, forward strand.
GTTGCCAACCGCACTACTTTATACATAATAGTATTATACTAAGTTTCGGCTCTCTGTACTATATACTGTTAAACTAATATATATTACGCAAATATACTATATTTCGAGCACTTGCCACGTTTTTAAAATAGATAGAATAGATAGCAAACTGACTCTATTGCCTTTTTTCATCTTTCCAAAAAATACCGTATTTTTTTGAAGCGTACTGTATACTTTCTTAGCTTATTCTCAAAAATACTACATTCAACCGAAAAAATGTTGGCAACCCTAGTTCAATCGGAGGCAAACCAAGCGCAATCCCCCAAGGTGTCATTTGCACGCGTTTGATCAACTTTAAATATCGCTATTTTCACTCGTAAATAATAAAAAAGTTGTTTTTAAACTAGGCACATTTACCCCCGATCTGTTCAAAAAGTTAAATATCTCAACAAGCGTCAACCTATTTTTCACTAAACATGAGTAAGAATGATTTCGCTGATTCCGCTTCCAATTAAAAAATCGCTTTGAAATCGGTTCATCAAAACTGAAACTACAATTCCAGAGACAGATAGGCGGTCAGAAAAACAGATATAGGTTTCGAGCTTTCATCGTTGCAGCGCTGGTTGCAGCCGTGTTACGTCGGGATTTAATAAAAAGTATACATGTACTAAGGACTGTGATAGAGTCGCATATGAGGAAATCAATAAAGTCACTAACAATTTTAATATCTGAAAATCGAAATGGCAAACGGCCCGGCTACCAACTCTGGCGTTCATCGAGATGTATCTCACATTAGAAATATGTCAAAAAATTACAGATTTTGTATGAAACTCTCAGCTCTTTTTAATATAATCTAGAGTATGACTTCATCTCTACTGACGCCCGCTGAGCTTCGACTGTGTCTCGTGTTGAAACCATAATTTCGGGCGTAGGAGCTAGCTAGCGTGGCCGACCTGCATGCAGACGTCGGCGCGGCGCTTGGCCTCGGGCGGCGCGCGGCGCGCCTTGCGCGCGTGGCGCTGCGCGTCGTGCACGCGGCGCCGCAGCTCGGCGCGCGCGCGCTTGCACTCCCGCGCATGCTCGCGGCCGAGCGCGCCGTTCGCGCAGCCGCGCCGCCACTCCTCCGCACGCGTCGTCAGCGGCACTATCAGCGCGTCGGTCAGGGCGCTGCGGGAACACAACTTAATCGTTCGATCACTGACGATCAAATAGCCTAATGGTAGGTGATCATGACTACAGAGCTTGCGGTTCCGGGATTGATTCCCTGGAGGAGCAAATGTTTATAATGATGAATACGAATGTTTATACCTAAGTTATACATATATTTAAGTAAATATTTATCTATGTATAAAAACATTGTACAATACCTTATGAAGGTTTTCATTCTTGTTTCAATGGCTCGGTGGCGCAGGCAAACCCTGGTGAGCGCTGTTCCTATCTCCTTAGTCGCACCTGCAACAAAAGAAAACACGATATTAACAGGAGTCGATATGTATAATTTAACCATTTTCAGCTCAACCTTAAAGCCCTTCCTGACTGAAGGGAGTGTTGACAATCAGGCAGACGGATAACAAAGTGATTGATTACATAAGAATTCCTTTTTTTAAACTTGGTACGGAACCGTAAAAGTGAATTCAAAAGTTCACATTCATAATTAACTGGAAACGCACAACTATATAATTGGTAAATTTTATGACATACATAAGTGCTTCCTGTATACCCCGGCACCGACCCATCTTCCAAGCACTAAAAATAATGCTGGCTCTGCCGTAGCCTCAGCGGAAGACCTTAAACGTCGCAAGTATACCTGCCTTGGTGACAGCTATATATTTGAGGCGTTTTGGGTCGAAACTCTGGGGCCCTGGGGGCCAATTGCGCGCCGTCTATGCAAAGACTTATCGGCGCGCCTTATAGAGGCATCCCGTGACCAGAAGGCTGGGCAATACTTTGCCCAGAGAATCAGCATTGCCATCCAACGTGGCAACGCTGCCAGCCTTCTGGGCACCCACCCTATTGGCGGCGATTTGAGTCAATTTTTTTACCTTTAAGTTGGGAATAAGATTCTATTGTTTTTTTTTTCTTCTTAATTTAGAATTTGATTTATTCCAACCTATTCGGGGTGTTTTCCCTCGGTTGCTGTCGCGCAACCCCAACCAGGGCTCCACAGAAAACCAGCGTTGCTGCACTGGTCTCGTGTAGCAGCACGTGCTGAGTGGAGATCCCTTTATTGGTGTCAAATTGTGTCACCATCGATAGTTAGGTTACAAATATTTTGTAAGTTAATTTTTGTAAATGGTGGTGGTAGGTACTTTATGAGACTAAATAAAAAAAAAAATCTTTTTTTCTTTTTCTTTATTATTTATAATACCAGGGGTCCTTCCTGTATGCCCAATCTGAATAAGGATATTTTGACTTTGACTTTGATACCAATGACTGTTTAGCTTATACCTACATAAGTAAATACATATACATAAATAATATATTTCGCCTGCACATAACACTATGTGAGTGAGGATAATCCTGCATTTATGGGGAATTAATTGCAAAGTAATAAGTATAAATAATTTACATAATAGTATTAACAAAATTAGAGTTACAGTGGCATCCGAGGTCTTCGGACGCATTATTTAGTTCTTTATTTAGTTAATTTATATTAATTATGTCTTATCATAAGATAGTGTGGTGGACAGTTTTTCTGACAGCTCATTACGTTGAATGTGATTTAAATGGTAAGTTCATTCAAACAATTAACTATTTCACCACCATATCTCTTCATGCAATCGAATTAAACAAAGGAACATCCTAGTATTCCTGGTTTAGGCTCTTCCCTTTTTGCATGTCTTGACTATGGAGATTCATTTATTCTTTTGTTATTCATTAATTAATGAAATATAAAGGTAATTGTATGTCCTTGTACTATACAATTATTATTGGAATATGAAAAGATAAGTACAGGACAGTAAAGATAAGTAGAGTAAGTGAAGCTAGCTGCGTAGAGCTGTATACGTATCCGGTTTAGATCCGCCATTAGGGTGCGTTTCCACACAGCCGACAGCATGCACCGCGACTGCAGACGACACTACTTTGCAGTATAAATTTGTAGGGGACCTATTCCGACCACGACTGCAACTGCCGCTCACAAGTGCCGGTCTGCAGCACGACAGTTGAAGTCGTGTGTCGGAGCGTGCGTTTGCTGCTGCCATAGGAAGGCAAACAAGCAAGAGGGTCACCTGATGGTAAGTGTGCACCACCGCCTATAGACACCCGCAACATCGAAGCGATTGCAGATGCGTTGCCAACCCAGAGGGCTAAGATGGAATACCTCTTGTGCCAGTAATTACACCGGCTGTCTTGCTCTCCACGCCGGAGCACAACAGTGCAAGCACTGCTACTTAGCGGCAGGATTAGCGAGCATGATGGTGGTAGCGATCCGGACGGACCCTACACAAGGTCCTACCACCCGCAAAATTGTTCCGATTGACAATGCAGTATTAAAGAACAGTAAACAGCAAAAGCTTGCCTTATTTTTTTGCAAACAGAATGCACAAGTCCAGACACCCAATGCAAGATGCTTCCTGACTGTGATACTATACCTTACATCCGAAACTTGAACAAAACCAGGCAGCAGTTGGATTTCCTGAGGGAATCCAAATGTGGATTTCAGGGAAACATGCCTATGGTAAGAATTTTATTATGCTTAGATCCTGTATAGGAGTCTACTACGACGCAAACTCGAACCTGATAGTATAAAACGGGAACTTGAGTTCGGTTTATAACTACCATCCAGAGGCCCTGTTACACCATTCTCTGATAAGTTCCCGATATCATATCTAACAGATATCCGTGGTACCACCATAGAACTTGTGCAGGTAGTTCAATATAGAGAGGTTATGCCTAGGGACCGGAGTCCGAAGAATGAAAGTTGAAATTTGTATATGCGTCCGTGTTACGAAACTTCATTAGCGCGATGCAGCGCGTGTCAGTTGGTTTCCTCCATCTAAACTACATGGCGCTAGAGTCGCTACATACTTATCAGAGAGTGGTGAAACAGGCTCTTGGTGTGGTGCTCCCTATATCGACGATGGAAATCTCAAATGTCGTAAGGGACATGCCTTTTAATGTCCCTTACGACATTTGAGATTGCCACCGTCGATATGATTGCAGCGCGATGAAGTATCTTCGCGAGGTTTGCCCGCTGTCATTTTACTATACCTACATGATATTTCAAAAACTAACGATCTGAGAAAAAACTAATAATAACACAGTGTTTCTTCTTTTAATTTAAAATTTTTATTTAGGCAAAAAAAAAACTAAGAATATAGCATATTGCATACTCAGAAATCAAATCCAGGTAAAAAGTTGGTGTTTACAGATGACATTATCTGGTGGCTGAAGTGATCGGGCCTATGTGCGATAAATTAATCAGGTGGCAAGACTCTATCTACACCTCATGATATTGGTATTGATCTCACCGCAGCATTCACCAGATCATGGCATCTGCAGACCCTTACTTCTGATCTGGATTCCATTTCCGAGTTTAGTGATAGTTTATCGCTGCCTTTTACAGATATGTTGCCCCATCCTTAAGGAGTTAAAGGAGTGCGTGACTCCCAACGGCGTCAAAGGGGAGTGCAAACATATTACAAACTGTACCGACATCACGTCCGCCATTCAAAGGATAAAAACGAGCGAAATATTCAATTATATTTCAACATATACATCTGGGTATGTACAAATATATTTTCCTTATTGTCATCGGAACTAAAAGTCTAGGCAGATATGGAGGCCCACGGGGGAGGGACCTACAGGCCGGAAACCGATCAGCGAATCTTAGGACAGCTGATTCCAGTTAAAGGCGGTGATCACTTCCCAAGAGTTGATTCATGTGGATCAACTGATGGGAAGCAGTCGTTAGCTTCCCTTTTCCATAAAAAAATTGGATGGATGTCATATGTCTACAGCGGCTTTAACATGATTGATAGGCACAAGAATATTTAACTTATGCCGCTATGCCGCTCTATGTAACTTGTGATAAAAAAGGGATACACTGAGAGATAATTTAAAATAGTGTTGTTATATTTGATATTATAGACCAATTTACAACAAAGTTCGCTACCCTTCAAGACTTAAAGTACTTAGTTCAAAAAATAGCTAGATGGCGTACCTACCTAGCTTCCCAAAAAACAATCTTGAATATATAGCAACCTAAACTTTGCATAAATTAAAGAAACGAAATATGTACTTCAAAATAACCCTCCCTTCTGGCGGCAGTCTGGTAAAAATGTATTCACACATTTCCCAGATGCAACGGAACCGCCGATCTCCGTGTCTGCTGTCCGCATCAATCTTCATCCGCTCAATCCATTCAGCCAGTCCAGCCACTCGTACAACTTGTCCCAACAACCCAAAGCCCATCAACTGTCCAACCTATCCTCACTGTCCCCTCTCAGCTCAATGCCAGGGATGGGGCGTGCGCAGCTACTTCTCTACCTCCAGACTCTAACAGCAACTGCTGTGGCGTTGATGCATCCTCTGCGAGAATTTCCGGTAAGATTTAGAATTCCATAGTCACATTTTGTTCATAAAATAGAAGGCACACGAGCAAGTCGACCCATAGACACTCGATGCGTTGCCAACCCAGAGGGTTAACATGTAATACCTCTTGGGTCAGTAATTTCACAGGCTGTCTTCCTCATACGTCGCAGGTTTTGGTCACAGGTCATAACACTGAACTACTGACGTCGGACAAAGTCCGACCTGGTCAGAGGGAAAATTTGGTCCTCTCTGTCTCTTAGTGTGCCATAGCCATACTTACAGACGCCGGTGACCACCATCTGGTAAACCACTAAAAAAACATTTAATGCCGCTTCATTCGCAGGTGGATCCGAAACGGAAATCGAGCAGTACCCATGGCTCGCCCTGATCGAGTACCGCGACGGCGACGAGTTAGACACAAAATGCGGCGGCTCCCTCATCAGCGGTAGATACGTACTGACGGCAGCCCACTGCGTAGACCCAGCCGTGATCAAACCACACATACCGTAAGTCAAAGATGGCATTACTTGTGTCTGTTAGTCCACACATAACCCCTGGCGCTTCATTAGTTTAGACAACCACAACCACAATTTTTATTGTGTCATTGGACATAAAAGAAGCGACAAGTTTATTAAGAACCGCTAAAGTATACCTGGCAAAGTTATTTCAATTATTTTATAATTTTTAGGTGCGTGATAAAAGAGAGTTTTTTTTTACATTATGACTATTTACTGCATCATCTTCAGAGAAGCAACGTTTTTGAACATCTGTCCAAGTATTTGATGTTTCTGACATAGACATACATTTCAGAGTGAGCGTTCGTCTCGGGGAATACGATACAGAGAGCGACAGAGATTGCGTGGTGGTAGAAGACGACTACGAAACGTGCAACGATGACGGCATCGTCAGCGTGCCAATACAGAGGATCATCAAACATCCTCTGTACCAGCCCAGGATAACTTCTTGGCACGATATCGCGCTGCTACGGCTCAATCGGACGGTGACCTATAGCTGTAAGAGCATTCTAATTGAAATAAAAGCAATTGATTTTTAAGACACTAGGGAAAATACCGGATTTCCAGAATTCCAGTTCCCTGAAATACAACATTTGCTAAACTAATTCGATTACCTTACCTAGACTAGTTCAATTTGTGTGGTTTTTGAAAATCTTTATTTTAATAAAAGCAATCTTTATGTTCAAATCACGACCGATCTTTGGTGGTAAGGGTAATGTATAAAGTAGCATGTATAAACCGAAGAACTCGACGTGCTTGTGCCGCTGTTGGTTATGTTTTATTTGGTTTCCTGGCCCATTTGGTAGGACTACTCTTGCGCATCGGCTGTAAGTTGAATCCCGTTCATCAGTTTCCCTGTTTCCAGACTTCATCCGGCCGATATGTCTTCCGCCCTTTAACACGTCCATGCCAAGCAATATGTACGTGGCAGGGTGGGGCGTCACGAATAACAACTCCAGAAGTTCCATTAAAATGCACGTGATGGTTCCTTACGTAAATCTAAGCGTGAGTACATCTGCAATGTCTCATATGTTTAACTATAGCAGTTACATACTAGTAACAAACTTCAAGTCGTCGAGGGCATGCGGTTAGACAAACCACGGTCTTACAGCACCTTCGGGAGAAAAACTAAAAACGCACGTTCTATAACGTCTGATTGAGCGGCCAAACTAAGATACATTGTATGTCGTAATGGCATGTTACAGAGACACGTAGATATAAGCTAGATAATACCTGTATTATTTACCTGTGACACACAATAAAGTGATTAATGTATAATTGAAAATTTTTAATGTAATATTTAGATATGAAAACCGTATTTCTTTTCGCAGACTTGCATAACAAAGTTCCCCGAATCTCTGCGGCTTTGGGAGGGCCAAATCTGCGCCGGCGGCGAGGTCGGTAAGGACTCTTGTAAGGGCGACTCCGGAGGGCCCCTCATGCACTCCACGGGGGACCGGTACGAGGTCCTTGGGATCGTCAGCTTCGGCTCCAGGCGGTGCGGCATAGGCTACCCCGGAGTATACACCAGTGTGATACAGTATCTACAGTGGATTCGTATCAACATGCATGCCTAGCTGACGACCGGATAGCTAAGTTGTTAGTGACCATGACTATGAAGCCAGATATTTCAAGTCCTAATCCAGATGCGTATGCAGTACGGCTCCAACTCGCTGCGTAGACACGCGCGTGTCAAGCTAGTGTGCCCAAGCCTGTAGGCTAAAAGACGTTAGCAAAAAGAGAGCACGCAAAGGAAAAGCGGCTTTCGCAACAGAAATTTTAAAAAGCTTTAAAATCTTCAACGAGTGCAACAATTTTAACTATTGCTATACTTTTAATAATAAATAAATTATTATACATTTTAAAGAGGCTTTTCAATTTAGTTATCGACAGTGTTAGCAAAAGTGAACTATTACACAATTTAAATTTTTGTAACCGAAATTTCTTTCGATTTTATTTTTAAATGTTTTTACATTCAAATTATTAACGAGAGATTAGAGGCAGTGTGGCGAAACTGGCAAACGCAAGGCACGGAATGCTGATGTTGCAGGTTCAAGTCCTGCCATTGCCCTAATTTTTCTTTGTGTTGTCATTACAATTTTAATATTATACAATTTGTTTTATTTTGAGTTTTCGTCAACATTGTATGCCCGCATCGGGTAACTGTAATATATTGAATAAAATATTAATACACCATATTACTTTATGTTTTAGTCCACATTCAACTAGTTCTATGACAAAACTCTTCGGGTACGAAACCCTAAAAGCGCAATTCCGAGCCTTGCGGCAGGCGGCAGACTGCCGACCGCAAACGACACTACTTAGCAGTATGAATTTGTGGGGGACCCATACCGACCACGACTGCAACTGCCACTCATAAGTGCCGACCTGCCACTGCAGTTGCAGTCGTGTGTCGGAATGGGTCCCCTAGAAATTCATAATTATCTAATATTCATTTATTATCTTTTTTTTTTTTTTTCTTCACACTTTATGTGAACTATTGTTATGATTGTGTATATTGCTCTGTAATCTTGTTTTCAAAAGAGAAGAAAAAAAAAGATAAACTGCTGAGTTTCTTGCGGCGTTTCTTCTCAGCAGATTCTTCCATTTTCCGAAGCGCTAGTAGATTCAGACATGTAAAAGAGCCTATATGGCCTACTTGCAAAATAAATTTTTCATTTTCATTTTCATTTTCATTTTCATACGACAAAGTAGTGTCATCTGCCGTTGCGTCGGCCGTCTGCTGCTGCCGTCTACCGCCTGCCGCGGGGCTCGGATCACGCCTTTGCAGTATTCATATATTTCTCAAAATCTATTGATTTACCCAAAGTCGCGGTTTGATGCTATATGTATATTTGTACGGGAATGTGTTATTTCCTATAGAAGGATTAAGGAAAATTGTAGGCATCTATTTTGAAAAGATGAACTTTAAAAGCTTGGAATTTTCGAAATAAACATGTTTTGATACGAAGCCCGGTATTCCCGTTTATGACGAAACTCGACCGATAAGTAGTGTGTTATTGCAATTGTCGCATAATTTTAATTTATTTTATTTATAGCCCAATAACTAGTCAAGTGGTCAGTGACCCTGACTACAAATGTTAAGGATGCGGGAAAGATTCCTGAATGGATGCAGCTTGGATGGAGCATAGTGTCTCTCAGGGGACACAAGGCCAGCGACAGCATTCACAACCGAAACATTTGATACCATTTTATTAACAAGAACCAGATCAAGCAGGTGGCCCAGGCTATTAACAATTAATTGATGTAGATGAATGTTTGTACTAGAAGCATGGATTTTATATTTATCAAAGCATGTATTCTACATAAATATGTACAATTAAAGACACACATAAGTGATTATTAAAGAGAAAACCACGAAAAACTGTCATTTTTTTTTTTTTTTTTTTAACTAATTAATGTTCTGTACATGCTTCAATTTTTGCCCGTGACTGTATACAAAGAGTTAGGGGCCATAACCTTTGTCGTCTACTTAAGAAAACTAAAAATAAAGCGAGTCGCGAAAACGTGTGCCAGCCAGCATATCACTGGACCCCTTTAAGCGTCAAGCGCCTGTGGAAATCTTTCTGCATCGCGCTTTTACAAGATATATTGTGTAGCAAAAGAGTTTGAAGCAACGCGCATTTTACAAGTAGCAAAAGTGATTGAGAAGTTCTAAAGGCAGTATGCTAAACGCCTGACTAGACATCCTAACCCTCTTACGACTGAGCTGAAGAAACCGAAAGGCTAAGAAAACACCGACGTGTCTTGTAATTAGGGTTGCCACCTTTTTTTAGGACGAATAAAGTATTTTTTATTTTGATAGAACAAAAATAAAGTACACATCATAAAAAAAGTTTTTTTTTCCATATTTGTCCGTAACAATCAGTTTTACGTACATAGTGTATTTTAGCGTAATTTATTGGTGTTGTAGATTATAAAGTACGCCTACATGAAAAAGAGGACAATACTCTATTTTAGAGTACAGTGGCCCGTTTCACAAAGCTACAAGTTACAATTTTACAAGTCTAAACCGGCAACATTGGTCATAATGCCCATTGCCATTGGTCATTATTGACCAATGTTGCCGGTTTAGACTTGTAAAATTGTAACTTGTAGCTTAGTGAAACGGGCCACAGGTGGCAACCCTACTTGTAATTGAAAAGTTGAGGTACATACAGCAACAAACTTAGCTGACCATTAAAGACGAAACTGAGAGAAATTGTTTACGCTCGAAAGGGTTTATATCAACTTCAAAGTGCATACTATATGCCACCCTTTAAAAAAAATACACTTTATCGCAGTTCGGTCTTTAATGGTGGCTCACATGTGCATTCGACGGTACTGGCCTCTTCTCTCTGGTAGCAATACATCACTCAAGTAATCCGATTATAGTTGAAAGACTGATTGTGCATTGAAATAAATAAAAAAAGAATACTTATCGTCATGCAATCGTCATCCAAGCTACAAAACGGTTAGTTCTTCCAAGTTTAGCATCGCGAAAGCACGTGTTTTCATTGTGAAAATGTCAAGTGATGATGAAGATGTGATTATAGCATACAACTTTATTAGAAGAGACGACGGCTTAGATTGTAGGGGCTTCATCCATACATCGAAAAAAATATTAATTCTGTTGATTATCCGTTATAGTCTTTTCTCAAGTATTCTTGTAACTTGTTATTATACAGACAAGGATACTGTTCAATTATGAGAATAAAATTGCCTGCTGAGGCCACCATTTTGCAAAAAAAACACGTGTTTGCATCTCGCAATGTAGCTTGTAATGTAGTAATGACATGCCGCTGCACGAACTACATGACGAACGTCTGACGATACGCAAATGCGACGTTGACGCTCCGTGGACACAGTTGCGTTCTTTTCTACGCAAGATGCATGTAGTCGGCACGCAAGCGTAAAATGACGAAAGCGTGCGTCTGACGTGCAGCTACGTGGACAGTAGGCCTTATCCAACTTGCATAAATCCATGCTTATGCTACAAACGAATAATAGACGAGAAGATACGGAAATAATCGAGAAAAAAAATCTGTCGAATTGAGAACCTCCTCCTTTTGTTGAAGTCAGTTAAAAAACGAGAGACACTGTCACAGTCTCCTACTGATAAAATCGAAGTCCTAGACGTGTGAAGCAACTGGCATGCAATTTTTGAAGCAGCACAGCAGTGGCCCGTTTCACGAAGCTACAAGTTACAATTTTACAAGTCTAAACCGGCAACATTGGTCTATAATGACCAATGGCAATGGGCTTAATGACCAATGTTGCCGGGTAAGACTTGTAAAATTGTAACTTGTAGCTTCGTGAAACGGGCCACAGATGACTAAAGTTTACTAAAACGGCCGAGAATGTCTCTTAAAAACGGCCATTTTGATGAGTTCAAAATCAACGGGTGAATTTCAAAAAACGCCTCCGTAGAACAGTTACCTTATGTCTTTTGGCAATGGAATCAACTTCAAATTGTTAAATCAAATTTAAAGGACTTATCTTCTTATTCATAAAAACTTAACAATATTTTTAAGCTAACAAATGATTTGTCGCTTTCATTTGAGGGCAAACGTCACAATGACAGATAAAGACATAAAAAATGTTAACTAAAAAATGTTTACGAAGCGTTTATGAATAAGGGGGTTAGGCAAGTTCGATATGAGTTAGAGAAAGGATAAAACCGGCCAAGTGCATGTCGGACGCGGATAAACTGTGGGTTCCGTACAATATTCGTATTCAACCTAATGGTATTGCGTTATAGCTCATTTTAAGAAGCGAAAATTTAAGTTTGTTGGTAACTGGAGATTCCAAATATCCCACAAAGGTTCATACTTGTTAAAAAATATCTTTTCATTACTTTTTGAATTCCCAATGTAAAGCGCCATGCAGCTGAGTAACCTACAGCAAAGTTCATTATTAAAATCTATTAAATAAAATCCAAAAATAGTAAAATGCCTTATAAACTAGGTATACCTAACCTATACAACAATCACCGCCTTCGTCGTTTGGTATAAACACATTTGTAAGACAGGGATGGAGTCATACGGTATGTAGAGCGTTGTCCCGCTCACGTCTTGCATCTTGAGGCGACGGTCGTATCACAGTACAGCCAGGGATTCCGACAGGTGAAGTGACCAGTTTTACCGGTTAGTGCGGCGCGAACACTTGATACAGATACCAGTAGGTATACACTAGATAAAGACGGAATAAAAATATTTTCGGAAAACCGTAAAATTTATTTTCACACTAAGTCCGTCTTTGTAGGTAGTTTTGTTTCTTCTTTGTTTTTTTATCCTACGTGCAGATTATTTTTCTTTATAAACTTAATTATTTATTTTATGTGTGTATTATGTATTTATGTTAATACATTTTTTATTTACATGTCTATCATACTGTGTTATAACTGTTGTCTGTTTATCTAGGTCGCTTTGTCACCTGCTCTTATCTGCTCCTGTCTTTGCATGGAGTTTTACTTTCTCATCTCGTAGTGTCGGACTTCCCCATTTGAATAGCTCACCCTATACACTATGCCATGCCGGTAACCTGTGTATTGTTATGGCGTTTACTATGAAGTCATTGTAAAATATATTGTGAAAAGCTTGGTTGTCAATTTTACCAAACGCTCTTACGGGAAATATGGTTTTTAAGGAAAAATATCACGAGGAACTCTGTGTATTCAAGTTATTGTATGCGTAAAGGTGGGTTGACAAAAGAAAGTGACTGCCTTATCGCTGCTCTTATAAGAAGAGTTTGAGTATCGAGAGTAGTTATAAGCTAAGCTTCCTTTATCCTTCCTATTTTTTTACAAAATTATCATTGCTACGGGATAGTAATAAAAAAAAGAAATACGCGGATGAAATTGCGAGCAACTAGCAAGTTATGCAATATTCCAACAAGACCCAATACTATCAAAACAAGAAATACTATAAAATAAGAAGGTATAATGTTGTGCTTTGACCACATAACATGATTTCAAAAATTCCATCAAATTAACTAACTCACCCACAAACAATAGCGATCGCTCATCAGCATTGCTCATCGACCAATTAAATATCGAACTAATTTACCTTAAACTTAAAACCTAACCTACTGAAGCTTGACCAGTGAGTAATCAGCATCCCCTTCAAAAAACCACCTTGACTCCCACATATAGAACCTCAAATCGCACGACCAATCAAGTAACTTAAGACTTTATGCAAATAAAGTGCATTAATTATTTAACAAAACACATCCGAGAAGGCGAGGTAGACATCTTGCGGGCATCGCGCGGAGCGAACGCGGCCGGTGTGCAAAACGGATATCAAAAAAATCACAAAAAATTATGCGGATAGTGACTTAGTGAAAATGGCAGCAAAGTGGTTGTTCCCGGTTCTGACTTACCTATGTTTAGTGCGAGGCCGTAAGTTGAAATAAGATTTGAATTTAATAATACCGTTTTTGTGCGTGATCGACGCAATTCATGTGATCGTACAGATCGGATTGGACCTTGTGGGTGCTGGCGGTTACGCTTTTCTTGTCCTGCTATCTGTACATATAGCAATATATCTTACAAAAACTACGGAGTAACCAATAGATCTCCATAAGGTCTAATTTGATATGGGCGACTACAAATATTACTAGACTAATAGATGAGATACTTGTATTCTTTGATTATTTTTAAAGTTTCTCAAATATTTTAAAAAGGTGATAAATAATTTACGTAAACCGATGTAGGTAGGTAATGAAGAATGAGAGCAATCCAGAAAATGGTAATTGAATTTCTATTGCCGATTTACAAAAATGTTAGTCATCCTGTTTGTTCTAAGTAAATTATTGCAACAATTTAAAGCATATATTTTATGAATAAACTAAACAGGATCACATACAACCTTCCTTTTTTTTTGAAGTCAGCTAAAAACACTAGTCTAGATCGAGACTCTATACTTAATACGAAAATTAGCATTGACGATATAACGAATGAATAAATTAACTAATGATTGATTGATTAATGTTGTATTCATACACGGGTGTGTATAAGAATAACTATGAAATCATTAGGTTATCATCGGAGGCACAATAAAATCAATGATCCGAGCGAGAGACACATAAATACCTGATTAGCCTGTCGCTCAATTAGTTTTGACTGGCGAATAAAAAAACAATATGCCTAGTTTAATTTTATTATACCTAGAACTAGCAAACCCTCCCCCCCCCCCGGGCTTCACACAGGTATAGTCGACCAAGTAATTGCTTGACCACTTTTGAACCTTCTCCCTTTGTAATACGGTCGAAAAGTGGTCAAGCAATTTCTTGGTCGCCTATACAACCGGGAGGTAATGTGTGCTTAAAAACCTTCCGTAATAAAATTCTCTAAAGTCAGAGTCTAAACAACAGTGAAAACCGTATCAAAATCCGTCGCGTGGTTTAGAAGGAGAAGGCGGCCGAACATACACTATAAAGATTGAGGACAGACAGAAAGGGCTAGCGACTTAACTTTATACTATGTAGTGAAGAGATTATAAAAATAAATAAAATATACTAACCTACCACCTTATATTATATAGCTGGGAAAGCCTGTGTGACTTAGTATTTCTACTCTTTTTTTTATACAGCATATGAAGGCAAACGAGCAAGTTGGTCACCTGATGGTAAATGATCCCCACCGGCCATAAACACCCGCAACACCAAGGAGATTGCAGATGCGTTGCCAACCCAGTGAGCTAAGATAGAATACTTCTTGTGCCGGTAATTGCAGCGGACTGTCTTGCTTTCCACGCCGGAACACAACAGCGCAAGCACTGCTGCTAATATAAACACTACATTATAAACTTGATATTTGTATCTTAACATAACATAAAATAAGAAAACAAAATCGCTATCCGATATATATAATGCGGAAAATACGGACACAATTTATGTTAATGTCCATGACCGATAAGTAAACGCGATATAGCATCAGGGATGGCGACTGTTTACATTATGATTACGAGTGCGACTGAAGCTATGCGCTTCGGCAATCTTCGGGTTTCCGAATTGGTACGAAAATAGAACCAATGTCCGGCCGTCTGTCACTCAAAAGCTTTAAAGGTGACAGCTAGAAGAGTGATCGACGACGTGAAGAGAGGCGGTCATTGGTTGCTTGAACGTAGCAATTCAGAAATAGAAGATTTCCCCAAAGCATAATTTAAGTCAGAATATCGAAATTGAGTGCGTTAAAAATAAAGTAATAGCCACTTAAAAAACGTACTATTCCGAAACGATTGAAAACAATGCACTGTATATGGTATTTGTGCTTCAAATCTTTACTCGAATCCCAAATACTATGATATGATCTTCAAAAGAAAATGAGAAAAAATACTATTACTTCAATAAAGGCTGTTCCCTGGTGAGTATGAGCCTACTTACATAGTCAGGAACCAATGGCGTATTTAGGATATTAACAGTTTGATCACTTTAGAGATGCAATTCCACAAAAAGCTAACGATAAAATTAAGAGCTTACAAAGCACAGGTTCAACTTTAAAGGAATGCTTTAGTTGATTGGCAGCATAAAATAGAAAGACAGAAACAACAAATTCTCGTAACAAAAAATATGTAGTTTATTATTGCATTGATTCCGTCCTAAATAAACATACTAAATCAATCTGACAACTAGAAGTTGGTGAAAACCGTCTCGCAAGTTTTGACCCTGAACTTACAACAAACTAAGCAAGTACAGGTGAACATAAATGAAAGCTTTTCATAGTACTAATAATAAATCTTAGAAATACAATTATAAAGCATCATCGACAGCCCTAACTTGAATGTTTGCGTAATGTTTGATTATACCAATAACAATTCCGCACGGTTTTCCCTAAAGGATGAGAATAGCTCTAAAAGAGGAAAACTTATAAAACAATAACTATTACTCTAATCCTTGGTTTTAATCTAAAGTCAAAATGCTTGCTTATTTTTTTCTATCACTATCTAGAGATACATATATAGGACTAGCGGACGCGCGCGACTTCGTTCGCGTGGAATAAGTAGCCTATGTCCGTCAGGGATAGTTAGCTCTCTAATAGTAAAAGAATTTTTGGAATCGGTTCTGTAGTTCCAGAGATTACCCCCCTACATACAAACAAACAAACAAACAAAGTTTACCTCTTTATTATATTAGTGTAGATGTAGAAAAGCAAGGTGACGTTTGTATATGCGTGTATGTCTGCGTGTCCCTGCAGATCAGAGGTGACTGAAGCTCACCAAAATGGCCGAATCTGTATGAAAAACTGTCATTTTGGTGCCCTTTAGTCACCCGGTGAGATTCAAAAATCGCACTCCAGGAGAGGCAAGGCGCGACTTGCGCGAGAAACTACCCTGAAATACCTTAAAAGGTTAATCCGAAGACAGAATTCATCATTTGTCAGATTACCATTTCTTACTTATGAAAAATTTGGCGTAGATGTAGGTGTTGTGGAAAATATAGGTTAAGTGAGTTTTGCTTTGAGTCTACAAAAATTTAAAAAAAAATACATTAAAAAACATAATAAACAAAAGATCGAAGAGAATAACCATGTTAGCCATAAATTATCTCGCACATACCATATTTTTATAATGAATGAATATTCACTACTGCTTCAGTAGGTACGTCTATTTAAAAGTATCAAATAAGATGATGACCAATGTTTGATCAAATGTTCAGCTTGCAGAGTCCAATATTTAATGGAAAGGCCGACCATCATGGATAGAATACGGCATAGAATGATCCATTTTATTAAAGGTATCTCAAAATAATTATGTCCCACGAAATATGCACTTGGATTGGGCACAAGGACGAAGCACAAGCACCAAGTTAAATGTTCACTATAAAATCAAATGTTAACAAAATCCAATTTGGTATGGTAACCCACAACCGTAGAATAATTTTATTTCGTAAGAAAAAATGTCGAAAACTAAGAATATAAACAGTAGGTATTACAAACCTCAAACATTGTAGTCTACAATGGCAATTCGGTGTTCTTTGGTGATATAAAAACAACATTCCCTTTTGAAACAACATAAAAGTCTTGCATAGCAACATTGTTATTCAAGATAATGCAAAAAGCTCAGCAAAATTAAAAGAACCTTTGTCGCACACTTTATTAACCAAGAAGTTGTGTAAGGCCTCCAGAAGAAGTGCTCCATTCTAATGATACAGAGATGTTAAACCAAATGTAAAAATATGGACCATAGATAAAATGTATTAATAAGGGTTGCCGCTACATATTTTTGGGTCACTCGAACACTTGATACATTAGTTTACACGCGTGGGTCAAGCGTATGTATTCTATCAGATGAGAGTACCAGAATTACCATTACAGAGTCTCCGTGCACCACTCCCGATGGCAAGAGCGGTGACTGTAAAAGCATCATACAGTGCGACTCTCTCAGGAGCATGGCGAACAAGCAAGGTGTCACGAAGGAAGACATAGAATTTCTCAAGAGGTCAGCTTGCGGATTCGACCAGACTATACCGAAGGTAAAGCTTACTAAATCACGCCCTAACGTTCTAACACGTCACTGGATTCTTGCGATCAACCTCGTAAATGGAACCTACAAAGGAGGGTCCCAAAGTTTCCCTTAGAGTCCTCTCTCTTAGGGTCAAAACCAGATCTATCGACACGGAATCGGCTTAATCCGGTAAAAAAAAACCCATAAGTCCATGCATTAAAAGCGAAAAGACATCGTTAGGCTCGGCTCGCGTCGGCCATCGATACAGCTTCCTTTCCACTTGGCTAAAAACTTTTGTACCTATCAATAACATAGTGTAAACATCTCTTTATTATAATGACGCAAGCTTACCGATGATTATTTACCAACAAACTCGCATTGCGTTCTTTAAACCTTCACACCACTGCAGAGGAAATAAAACTGGCTATTCCCCTTATCTCATCCAACGTTCACATCTCCCTTACCAGGTCTGCTGTGGAACGGAGCAGCCGATGGTGACCAGTTGCTTCACTCCGGAGAGCAACGTGGGGCAGTGCGTGAACATTTTCGACTGCGCACATATCGCTAACAAACTAAGATCGCCCACTGTGACTCAACAGGACAAGATTTACGTTAACAGCTTGAGGTATGTTTTTACACATTTGTTACGATCCCAGTCTTGTTATTCTAAAGTATTAAATATGGTATACGTTCAACCAGTTTGAATTTTAGCCCACTGTAGATCCTTGACGAAATAAGTCTTGACTGTGACATTTTGGAATAATCTTTTGTAAAAAAGTTCTACAGTGTCCCAGATATCGTTATTCTAAACCGTTTAAGTACATTTACTATTTTGCGCTGTTTAAGTTGATAGCTTTATGCACTACGAGTATAATCAATCAAACTTGTTTTTTTTGTCTACAATTAAAATATATGGCATATTTACATAGGTCGTTTCACAAAAACTGGCACAGAATATCTATGAAATTAACGACAGTTACACACATTTTCGGTAGCAGCTCCTATGAATCGACCTATATAGCCAGTTTTATTCCCCAGATGCCAAGGACCCGCGGCATTCAGCGTGTGCTGCGGCCCGCCACCCGCCCCGGTGCCCGCCACTCCAGCGCCTACGCCGGCAGCCTCTCCTGCGCCCACGCCTAGCCCTACGCCTCTAGTCGAGCCTGGATACGAGCAAACTGTCGGCTGCAAGTCAACCGCCGCGCCGCCAGACCCCAGCGGAAATTGCTGCGGGCAGGACGGATCCAGCAATAAGATAACTGGTAAATTTATAGTTACACACCAATCGAAATGGACGTCTTATACAGTCTGTTATCTTCTGACTGCCGAATAGCCGGGGCCTGACCAGTCAGCTACCTTGCGATGGAACCGACTCAATCGCTGCCTCTTGAGGCGGCTCGCTCATGCCCAAGCATGACCAGGGTAATACGGGGCATTTACACTTACACTAGTGACCCCTTACACATTTAGGGACCGAATTACAACCCATATTAACTAAAATATTGCTAGTCTTAATAATCATCATTTATGTTAACCGGGTTATTTTCTAAAATTGAAAACTTTAAAGGCATTTCATTGACATAAAAACAATAACAAAAAATATTGTGTAATTTGTGTTTGATCTTTCTTAGTTATTAAAGTTGAATGGCTTTATTTTTTAGTTTCTCTTTTTTGTGTGTGTTCTCTGTATCCGTCTCGAACTTAAAAGTCTATTCTTTCTTTTCATCTCTATAGAAACAGACCTAATCAAACATATTCATACCTACTTATTTAGATCCAGCTTGTTTTTCCAAATTCAAACTTCATGTTGCTTTTAGGTGGCAACGCAACGGCGATCGATCAGTATCCATGGCTGGCGCTCATAGAGTACAAGAAGGATAACAAGATAAAGCTGCTGTGTGGTGGCGTGCTGATCAGTGGCCGCTACGTCCTGACCGCTGGCCACTGTGTGGTGGGCACAGTGCTCAACTCAGGCGAGCCGTAAGTATACTTCACTAAAGATTTCTTAACCAACCAGGCAGTTTAGGACTCTTTGGTTTTAAACTCGTAGAATCCTGATCTTGTATTTTTAGGCTTAATGAATAATTCGTATTCAGATCATATTTGGTCTTCACCGTCATCAGTAATCAGTAATTTATTGTATAAGTTGGTGCTTTACAGTCAAATTACAAAACTACATGTTTTGTCACAAAGACATGCAAATATTAATTGAAATTGAAATAGCCCATCAACATATTTCCTTTCTTTTCTAGAACAAATGTGCGCCTTGGGGAGTATGACACTCGAAACCCGGGACAGGACTGCGTGGAAGTCGAAGGTGGTGACGAGGGCCAAGTGGATTGCACACCTGAGCCTGTCGTCATCCCGATAGAGCGGGTCATCGCTCATCCAGAGTACCATCCACGCAACACCCTCAGAAGAAACGATATAGCGATGTTGAGGCTAGCATCCATAGCGCCATACACTGGTAAGTGGTCAGATGAATTGCTTAAGGCACCCAGAGTCAGAGCTTGGACCTTGTTGACCAAATGAATGACATTCCAGTGGACAGTATGATGAGACGTGTAAGGTATAACAGTAATGGTACTGAATTTAGTAGGATTAAATTATGTAATAAGCATAAAGACTCCCATATCGTCTGTTTGCAGCCTTCTCAGATCTCCTGCTTGATGAGCAGGCAATTTTATCAGAGGATTGATAATACGTTCTTCTAACTGACTGACTGATATAATGACAGTAACGCCCATTAAAAATCAGACCATAGTAGCTTTGAAGAGTCTCAATCATCCGTTTTATTCCAGACTTCGTGCGGCCTATCTGCCTTCCCACCATAGATGTCACAACAAACTTCCCCGAAACCGCAAAACTGTTCGCTGCGGGATGGGGAGCCGTTAGCGAAAAGATCTCCAGCAGTAACATCAAACTGCACGTGGACTTGCCTTATAAAACGTTGGCGGTAAGTTGGGATGCCTGAATAGTACATTCTTAAAGATTCGATCCTCATCACACTCACTTGTCTTGTTGTATTACACTCACTTCCTGGCTGAGTGGTATGGCTGCTTCATGTCCAAGAACAAAACACATCGCATCAGATCCCTTGCTCAATTTCATGCGATTTCACTTACATACATTGTCTGAAGGTTAATATTATGCATTCCAAGCCTCACGAATTTGAACAAGGTTCAAGTATTCCATGTATCCAATCAAGTCATGAGTCACACAAACGTAATTACATAGTTTAAAATTACAATTTTTCGATGACGACATAACGTGACATGTCATTTTTCATACAAGCCTTAACCTTGAAAACGGCGATTGGTAAATTTGCTCAAGTCAAGCCCCACCCTGACATACAACGAAGCTTGACAGTTAACCATCAAAACATTTTTCCTATTATCAGGACTGCCAAAAAGCCTATACGGTGCCAAACCGAAGGGTGAAGCTTTGGGATAACCAGGTGTGCGCAGGCGGCGAGATTGGCAAGGACTCATGCAAGGGCGACTCCGGAGGACCCCTGATGTACAACGATGGGAACAATTACGAGGTCATAGGCATTGTCAGCTTTGGACCCACTCCTTGCGGCCTGGAGAACGTGCCCGGTGTATACACCAAAGTGTTTGAGTATCTAACCTGGATACGCGACAATATTCAGCCTTAAGATTGACTTAAATAATAAGATAAACTTACCTGCGCTCTGTATCATGATCATTGCCGATTTTAACCCAACGATGCACAGAAAAGTTGTCACTCACAAGCTACGTCGACATAATGTTAAACGCGAATTTGAACCTATAGCATATAGCACGAAAATCGCTGTAACATCGTATAGTTTGACGACAATATGACCTAGACGCGTGGTATTCACGACAGCACATGACGCCTTTAGCGGTATTTGGCTTTGAAAGATTAAATAATGTTTCTAGAGCCGGGGCAATAGTAGGGCATTACAAACTGTTGATAAGGCTGATTTCAAACGGAACTGTGTGACAGAATAGTCTAACAGAACAATTGGGAAGACAGTTGGCGTTCAAATATCAGTCAACCAGTACGAACAGCGAGCAGCATTGTTCTATTCACTGCACTACCCTCGCGTTCGCATGAGTCCAGTGCCACAGGACAGTCGATTGAAAAAGGTGGTGTGGGAAGCTAATTGCCCCAAAAAGTAGACCGGTCAGCTATTACCTGTCCTGCCTTGATCGCTGTGTTGACAGTACTGTTCTGTCTAGCCTTACGCGTTCAATTTGTATTAGTAGTGCTGTCCACTCTACTGCCTCACTGTTCTGCCCCAGTGTGAAATCAGCATATCATTGTGTAGTACAGTCAGCCTCGGAAGTAGCTTAACACTTAAGAACCTTGTCGTAGTAACTATGTTTGAGAGTTGCTCGAATTTGTCACATTACTGACAGCTACAAGTGGGGAATGAAAACCCGGTTATTTTCACTTAGAAATAACCGGTTTTAACCGGATTTTCTATACAAAGTAAAACCGGTTTTGCATACCCTAGCTACAAGGTACTAAAATGTTCAGCTACTTCTGAGGCTGACACAGTCGACAGGCTGACAATTTATTATACCACTACTGTCGCATGCTGTCATGCGGCTCGCTTGATGACAAGTATTTTTAAGCAATCCCAAGTAATTAAGCGCTATATGAGATGTATAGTAGTTGTATAGAGGTGATCACCCTTAGGGCCGATTTACACGAAGCGAGTTCTCGTATGCGAGTTGCATTACAGTGCGCGGTTCGATCAATCGATGGGTCACATCATACCTCGGCAGCCCGCGCCGTCATGCAACTCTCATGCGAGAACTCGCACCATGTATATGGCCCTCTATACAGGTTTTATAACGCTTATATACTACTCGATACATATACAGTGCGAAGGGTATAGTCAGTAGGATTTGTAGGTGAACTTTTCCTACACGATATTGACTAAGTGTAACTTGCTCTAAGCGAGTGTAATATGAACGTAAGATCTCAATAAGTACAGAACATGTCAAATAGGCTAGACTCAATAAAATTTATGAGATTAAATATTTTTTTGTAAGCCATTATGCATTTTTATATTCCTATTAATAAGACATCCAAAAACACCCAATAATTGAACTGCGCCATTAACAGATACTCATTTTCTTAATTGCGCTTTGTACAGACACGTTAAACGTGAATTAAAAGTCTGCAAATTATAAGGAAATAAAATAACACTAGATTTAAAAACCGGTTAAAACAGCCCAGAAACATTTTTTTGGTAGGACGTTATATTATATACGCCGATACACGGTACACTCAGCATCTAATATATCGGAGCGGGCACGGTGGTCAAAAATATCTGAACACGCCCGAACATAGGGTATGCAAAACCGGTTTTACTTTGTATAGAAAATCCGGTTAAAACCGGTTATTTCTAAGTGAAAATAACCGGGTTTCCATTCCCCACCCGAACGTATTTGACAATAGAGTCTAGTTTCGATATTTTTGAGCACCTTGCAAGCTCCGATATATTTCATACGGACTATACAACCGAAGATTTCAAACGACAAACTTAAGGGCCAGGCCACACCGGTTGCTCACACGGCTTCGACTAGCTTCCTAGAGACGCATTGTTTGTCACGCATGCGCAACGCAGCTCGGCATCCGGTGAGACTCGCCCATAAAACTTAGTAAAAATAACACTGCGCACATTAACATTAATATGGCCACGGAAAACCAGTACAGACGACTTCTTGACAATTAGAGCGGTCACTCGAGAACTGGCCCCTCTCGCAGCGAGTCGTGTTATCCTCATGCGCGGGATTCCCCAAACGCGATGAAGTGTCAGCGTGTGATTTTTTGCGCCGCCTTGTTGTACGGATTTGTACACGGACGTAAGTAGATCGGTTTCTTATTAATTCAATTGTAAAAGACATGGTTTAGTATTCCAATGATTTATGAGTTGTGACGATTGAAGTTTGATTGAATACTAAGCCCCTCAAGCCACAATGGATGCGTACGCAGCTCGCTCTGTAGATCTAGCTGGAGCTGTAGTATACGCAACTTGTACGCATCCTGTGTGTCCTGACCTTTATTCACAAACGCCTAGTAATCCTACATTAGTTAATTCATGTTTCGTTATTTTCTGTCATTGTGACGTTTGCTTTCGAATGATGGGAACAAAACATATCCTAGTTAGTTAGAGGCTGGTAAACTTAAATAAGTGGGTATGTGTGTATAAACCAGATAACAACAAGACGATGTGATATAGCGTTACTTATGTGTGGATTCAGATTCAATGAAATTAGGAGTATATTATACAAGCGGACGCCCGCTACTTTGTTCGCGTAGAATTAGTAGCTTATGTCCGTCAGGGATAGTGCAGCTTTCTATTAGTGAGAGAATTTTCATAATCGGTTCGGCAGTTCCAGAGATTACCCCCTACACAAAAACAAAAACTGACCTCTTTATTATATTAGTGTATGTAGATATAAAACCGGCTAAGTGTGTGTCGGGCCACGCGCAGTACGTAGTCGACTGATGACTCGTAAACTTATAAAGCCTTCTTAGTTGTTACAGCTTGGACTGCTGTGTTACGGCGTGGAGAGCAAGACAGCAGGTGAAATTACTGGCACAAGAAGTATTCCATCTTAACCCTCTTTGTGGCAACGCATACACAATCTTTTGGTGTTGTAGGAGTCTATGGGGGTGGTGATCACTTAGAATTACATAAAAATCATTTGTTTTACCAGAAAATCAATGTCGAACGCCGCAAGGAGGTGCCGGCACGTGCATACTGCTGGACAAATGCCAGCCTCTGAATGAGATCCAGAAGAAACCTGCCAAGACTGACGCTGACTTGCTGTTCCTCAGACAATCGTCCTGTGGCTTAAGCAATAGCAGCTTTAAACCAAAGGTAAAAAGAAAACCAGTTTTTATGAAATAACACAGGTACGGATATTTTTTTAAGCCTACACAGCCTTTGTTCATATGATGTAGTGAGAAGATTGTATTCCTCGACTGATATAGATTTAATCTTAACTAACTTAACTATTCCTATTCGATGCTAACAGTTATTCTAAAGTCTTCTGTAGTGCTAAATTAAACCACGCTTTGAAAGTAAAAAACATCGGAACCCACTTAAAACAGATTAAATGGAATCTTCTAAAAGCCATCCCTACTTATGCGAATCTAAGCAGCATATAGACGCCATTTTTAAATTCCTTCTCAGGTCTGCTGCCCGCCTGCGTCAGAATGGCAATCATTCTCCCAGCCCAATCCGGTGGAGTTCCCGAGCCCCAAGCCTTCACCTCCAAACACGAACAAGGGTGACGACGTGTCTGATGCAGAACGGGAGTACGCGGAATCGTACAGCTGTCCGTCGACGCTGCAGGCCCCGGCGCCCGAGACCGGCTGCTGCGGAGTGGAGACCATCGGTGGTGACAAGATCACCGGTATGTGGCAAGAATCATAAATGTTTTATTACATCTGCAATCAGTTTCTTGGACTGCAAGCGGATTGGATGAAAGCGT
Source organism: Ditula angustiorana (assembly GCA_963691745.1). Classification (NCBI taxonomy): domain Eukaryota; kingdom Metazoa; phylum Arthropoda; class Insecta; order Lepidoptera; family Tortricidae; genus Ditula; species Ditula angustiorana. Next base: position 8,524,479 of record OY829495.1, read on the forward strand.
CATACTCAGTCAGGGCAGCTACTCATTTTGCATTATCTACTCCGTAAAGATGTCTTTTCTTTTGAGACATTTCTCCTAGTCTCGAGTTGTCAGTTTTGCCGCTAGAATCATAAACGTGTGTGACTTCTTTTAAGCTGTGGTCGTCAACTGCTGATCATAGGTCTCCTCCAAAGATTTCTAAAACGAATGGCTGTACGACTTCAGCATCCATCAACTTAACAAAGCCGTCAGTCCATTCTGTAGGGGGTCGACTAACGATGCATACGGAATGTTTGCGAATTATCGCAAAATGCACAGTACACTGTCATACGTGTCAGGGAATAAGATAAGGATAACAGATGCTCACTCTAACGTATGACTTATTTGGTGTATTAGCTAACGCTTAGCAAGCGCGTAGGTTAGACACAGACGTCATTCATCTTTTAAATCATCACCTTTTTGTAGATATTTTATCCATTACAGTATTGCCTCTTAAATATTTTGATTATAATGTCGGAAGTGTTGTTTGAGAAATATAGGAATTCTTTTTCAGGCGCATACGCGAACGTTCTTAGGAAAACAAAAACGTCAACGAACAAATCACATGCTGTCAAAGTATTCGGTATTTGCTCACAATTTTTTAACTAAAGGGGTTTTTATTGGGAACGTACTCATCTGTCTAGTAGCTTAACGAATAAAAATAATACCAGCTTTTGCTTGATCTTCAAAACTACAATGCGGGAATAAAAACAAATAACAAATGCATGATTGGGAGAAGACATTCAATTACGTGCTCATAAGCACATAACGATAGCATAAAAGAGATAGTAGGAAACCATTCTGAAACCTGATTGGAGAATTAACCAGGGTTATAAGTTATGTTATAACTTATAACATAACAGAGAAGTGGAACTAGAGGCTTCATGTGTTTACTTAATTCTAAATGTTTCCAAAACCTTCTTTTCAGGTGGCGACATAGCAAATGTGGAGCAGTACCCTTGGCTGGTGCTTCTAGAGTACGCAGGGGGCTTAACTGCTTGTGGTGGAAGCCTCATCAGCTCCCGATATGTGCTCACTGCTGCGCATTGCGTCGGAGCAACTATACATGGGGCGCCGTAAGTTGATTTGACCTGTATTGGTTTGAGCATAACTAATTAGATGGCGCTAGAAGTTCTTACACGGATTTCGTCGTAATGCGTTATCATGGGTTACAAAATATTCTTAAGGCTGTTTTATAAGGCGTGTTTTAAGCTTTGTAAGACGAATTAACTGCGTGCCAGTAAGGAACTAGGCCACAGCAGACGCTTTTGCATTACAGCGACAGCAGCGCAACCTCAAGCGTAACGCAACTAACAATAAGTCGTAAGGCTGGTGCTAGCAAACTACGACTGCCATCGTTCTACCTAGAAAGAATTACAAAGACCTAACACGAGGAGTGCATTTACTCCTACTTGTCTATACACGCGAAAACAGTAAACGTAAGGAAGTGTCAAAGCGGTTGCTATCCTCGCATTAAATGGGAATAGGACTGTCTTTTTCTCTATTCCAGGAAGCGCGTCCGTCTTGGCGAGTACAACACCACCTCGTATCCCACCGACACGGTCGAGGTGAACGGCGGAGGCTTCGAGATCTTGGAGGTGATCGTGATCAGCATTGAGCGACACCTGCCACACCCCGAGTACAAGGGTCGATTCGGCGGCGGCGTCCACGACATAGGCCTCGCCAAGCTGAGCAAGAATGCACCTTACACAGGTCAGTGGTGCTTCAATCTGTCTATATACCTAATTGCTTAGCGCCCAGTAAGTAACAGCTAGGCACCGTAACCATACGATCCTGTATGTGCACGTAATGGGAATTATCCATGGGTCAGACTTAGTAATATGCGCCATCGTGGTCTATATCGTTAAAAATTAAAGCTCTTGCTATTTCTATTTTTGTATAGCCTTCACGTAATCATTAGTGTACGGCATCAGCTAGTAGGCGTGTTTCACTTTCAGCATCAGCTACCAGGTGAGTGAGACGAACATCAAATGCAATTTTTTTTTCAAAGACTATATTATAAGATAGTGTTATTTTTACACAATTAATATTTATTTTATGAAAAGACAGACCAGTAACTGTTTGACTGTTTTTTTTTGTAACAAATATATTCAGTCAAAAGAATACGTCCAAATAAAATTCAATATATTTTAATTTTCATACATTTTCTATTGTTCCTTTCAGATTTTATCCGCCCCATCTGCCTGCCGTCAAAGGACGTCGTGGTGAACCCAGCAGAGTTCCTCCGCTTCTACACAGCAGGCTGGGGATCCAACGGCACCGTGTTCTCTGACGTGAAACAGCACGTCTCCTTGCCCTACGTCCCTCAGAACATCTGCCAGATCCCGTACAAGAGCCGTCTGCACGAGAACCAGATCTGCGCAGGAGGGGAGGAAGGCAAGGATTCCTGTAAAGGCGATTCAGGGGGACCACTGATGATCGATACCGGGGAGAGGTTTGAACTGGTGGGAGTGGTCAGCTTCGGCCATAACAGTTGCGGTACTAAGGACGTTCCGGGAGTTTACACTAATGTTTATAAGTACCTGGACTGGATTAGGAGGGAAATGGTTTGAGACTGAGTGCCAAGACTGTAAATTGTGGTCCTTTGTTTAAGATTAGCATGAAATTGAGAGCCCATCGCAATCTATCCAAATACATTAGTTATATTTTGACGGGCATGCACCTGTGGGAAGTTATTTAATGATACCTAGTTCAAGTTGCTTCATCAAGCTAAGAATTTCAACCAGATAAAGACTTTTTATAATAAATGAAAACTCAAATTATGTTAATAACAAACGTCAACTATAATACCTACCACTATCTAGGCTGACCTTTTTTAGATTTAGATTTTGCATAAGTAGATTCATTTATACGCTACGAAAACTTTTATTTACATAATGTCTAACCCCCTTATTCATAAACGCTTCGTAAACGTTTGTTAGTTAATATTTTTTATGTCTTTATCTGTCATTGTGACGTTGACCCTCAAATGAAAGGGACAAAACATTTGTTATCTTTAAAATATTGTTAAGTATTTATGAATAAGGGGGTAAGTGCCTACCTTAAGTTAGACGTATAAATAAAAAATATTCTATTCTATAATATATACCGGGGGTCATCAAATGGCGGACTGCGGTCCGGATGCACAAGGCGAACCTTGTCAGACAACCCACGGTACTGACAGGACCGCGACAGGTTAAAACTTGAAGTTGTACGGACCTCCAGTACAACTAATTGGCAATCTCTGTCATATACCATTTAGGCGGTTAATTTGAACGTACCTCGTGCATTAGTAGCTGCATCTGCGATCTTCTGGAACGCGTCTAGAAACGCAGAGATCGCCACCAGCGCCGACCTGGAATGATATTGCGACCATTAGATGAATTAAAAAGAAAATGAAAAAAATATTTTGCAAGTAGGCCATATAGGCTCTTTTACATGTCTGAATCTACTAGCACTTCGGAAAATGGAAGGTACTACTGAGAAGAAACGCCGCAAGAAACTCAGCAGTTTATTATTTTTTTCTTCTTTAAAACAGATTACAGTGCAATATACATAATTATCACAATAGTACATGACATACACACATGCATAAAAAAAGATAACAATAGATAGCTTGCACAGCAAGCTTTAAGCATATTGAACGAACTGGCACTGGTTAAGAATGATCAGGAGATGTATAGGGTCCCCAGATCAAAGAAATTAGACCCTTGTAACATTATTCTAGCTAAGATCTACTAGACATTCGCGGAAATGGACGTTTCAGGCAAATAGACATTTCGGGCTAATGGGCATTTGACGTTTTCGATATTGAGGACTAGAATGTGTTTCGTTGGTTCTCTCATTTGCGACAATATCGTTCAAGTTCAACGATGAAGGCATACCATTTCATTTAATTTCACTTGAATATTTATATCGTTCAACAGACATTTTCACTTGTTTTTTTTTTATAAATATATACGATTATAATTATAACTCATGACTGTATTTATTACATACCTAAACTAACCCAAAAAGTAGTCCGATCAAATCAGGGATATTCTGAAGAAAGTACAGATCGGGAGTAGGTACCTAAACCAACGGCCATGCATGAAAAACTTTGAAGAAAAGAATAGGCTAGTTTCACAATGTCTTATTAAAAGTTATCCGCTTTCAAGAATTGCTATCCCTTCCTCATAATACGTGCCATAAAAGTTTCTAAAACTCATCACTTGTATCCAGACATTGTGAAACAAGCCCTAAGTGAAATAAAGGTTGTGTGTCAGGATCGTAGCAAGTGGAAATCCGCGGTCTGTGCCTACCCCTCCGGGAAACAGGCGTGACTGTATGTAATTAGTGAGTCTTGGTTGTCAATAGACGATATTATGTAACGTCTGTGCTTATCGGCCTTGTTTGTCTTCGAGGCCCACTCGAGCCTATCGGCACTTCAATCAGGTGATCAAAGACTTTGCAAGTGACCGCCGACGGGTGCGTTTGAGGGATTTCAATCAAACGCGCCAGGATGGGTAGTGCCTACAACATAACACGACTCGGTTTCTCGCTCATTGTGTCTCGTTCTAGTTAGTCAGGTAGGAAAGTACGTCGTTTGGTACGGAGAAACTCATTAGGACGAACATCTACCTGATTGTCATCGCCACTTATAGTTGCAGGCAAACTACTTGAGCATAAAACGAGCGGAGGGGGTAAGTATGTAACACATTTGTAATAGAAACGGCTACTGCGCAGTCAAGGTCAATGCTCAAGTTGTTTACCGGGAACTGTACCGGCTATTTGCATAAAAGTGTGCATAGAAATAAATGTCTCTTGATTTAGATTGTATCTTATAGTTAATTTTTGATTTAAGTCTGTTTCATAATAATTTCAGGTTTTAACACCTTAAAAAAGTTTCTTTTCTGTCATTCTTTCTTTCATCTATAACATAATCTGTGCCCCACCGGCGACTTCAGCAGCGATGCAAACGCGATTTAATCGCAATCGCAATGCAAGCCCTCAACCAAAGCCAAACGAGCAATGCAACGTTAGCAAAACGCATATATGCGTAGCAGCAAAAGTCGGATTTCCCTATACTCCGTTTTTTTAGTCTTAAAAATTCTGTAAACAAGCAGTGATCGCAAACCTTTTTTCAACAACAAAAAAGATGCTACTAATCCAAATGAAACGCTGACCGTTCGGCGTAGGCGTTTCGTAGATTAGATTCATTATCTACGGAACCGGGTTATCCGCCCCCCTTTGACCACCATTTGCACAACATGAAAAACAATAGCGTATTAACATCCTCAGACATCGCGCCGATTTGCCGCTCTGATTCCTTTTACGCGAAACTGAACGGAAGGCATACCCAAGGTTGGTTATAAAGGTGCGATTACATTAATTCAAATTGTACTTAACTGAAACTGAGCTGTAGGTTCAATTTTCTTTGGCATAACTGTTATACATGAGACTTTGTGGCAGTGTGACAGCGATTTATTATAACCACCTCTTTTTTTAGAAAACTTGATGTAATCTACATAACAATGTGCATTAAATCTAACTACACCTTTGAGTATTGGAATCATGAGGATGTCGTTACAGCTTAATTATATAATTATATACAATTAATAAGCTTAATAAACCTGTGTACAATTTATTTCTTCAAATAGATTTCTGAAAACATTGCCATGTTTAAACTATTAGGCGTCGTAGGTTGACGAAGACGAAATCTTAAATACGTGATAATATAAAAAGTGTTAATATGTAAAAGCACGTGCTGTAAATGTAATAGCCGTGTTTGTTAAGTATATCTCATAAAAAACATGAACTGCGAAAAAATTGTGGTTATACTTTTTTCCTTTGGTCCTAGATTTTGAAACAGTAAATGGTGAACCCTGAGCATTGGCATTTTGGGTACCCATTAAAATAGTCAAAATAAGTTTATGTTTCAATTCATTTTTAATGAATGCTGTTTGTTGACGATGCTTTACTATTGCATCGACATCGCAAAGGTTGTAAAAAAAAAGTTTGACCTGTGGCGCGAATGCTTTAGGTTTGCCATGCCTGACCTAGTGCATAAAATAAGTGATTACAGTCGACGTCAAAGATATTATTGTCTTTTCACCTAACATATTTTTAACGTCGACTGTAAAGTCAGCCTCAGAAGTGGCTAAACACTTAAGAACCTTGTCATAGTAACGTATGAAATGAATGTTGCTCGAAATTGTCACATTACTGAAAGCGACAAGGTACAAAAATGTTCGGCTACTGCTGAGGTTGACCGTAGCTTAGGAAACAATACTCACTTTAGAGCGGAGTGAAGTTTAGTCGCCTTCGATATGAAGTCCTCCCACATAGGAGCGCTGTTCTGTGGACAAACAGACGAACAAATGTTAATTATAAACACCAACTTTAAGACAATATTGTACAATCTATTGTACCATTAAAGACGGAACTGCGTGAAAGTGTAATTTTTCGATGATTATGAAGCTGATATCCCTTTCGAGCATAGACAATTTCTCTCACAGTTCCCTATTTAATGGTCGGCTGAGTTTGTTCCTGCCTGTACTTTTGAGATGTTCGTAAATACTCACAATTGTATAGCCCATCGTCATATTAATCCTAATTCTTTTATTAATTCCTAATCAGTTACCACGGACAGTTTGTTTAACGGCACTTCACATGTTTGAGCAGATAACCTATTTCTGCGGCTCCAAAGTGACTGATATCAGTTTAAGTTATAACTCAGTGCATCACTTTCTATGCCACTACTTTGATAGAGTCGCACTAAGGGATTTGTTATTCTTGAGAGTCACTAAGGAGCAGGGTGACCAACTCGGTATGCTCATTTTACAGGACAAGTGATCTAAAATTACAGGATTCATGGAAAACATACAGGACAACGCGTTTACACTATGATATGGTCCTGTATTTCTCTTATTAAAATGCAGGACACGGCAAAAATTATAGCTGAAAAACGGGACGTCCTGTAAAATACTGGACATTTGGCCATCCTACTAAGGAGCCGCCGCATTACGCTTTGCATCGAGCCTTAAATGCTAGTTGCTTTTAGATCTTGTAACCCATACTGGTAAATCTAAAAAGCCTGAAAGAATGCACCAAACAAAGGACAAATACCCAATTAAATTAATTAAAACCAAATAAAGACACTTCTGTAATGTCTTTTTTAAAAGTAGCTTCACAGGTTGCCCTGTATACGGCTAGGTGCACTGTACTACCCATGGTAAGGGTACAGGAAGTCAAAGGCACTCCGGTTTACGGTACGGATTTTTCTACAGGCATCTTCAGAATTCTACGAATTTTCCAGGCTCATCTTATGAATTTACAAAATTTACCTCAACCAGCGTTACAGAGGCATTGCAGAGATGAAGGTTAGCAGAGTCAGCTCAGTAAAGGTCAGAGCTCACCGGATGCGTATGGACCACGGCTCCAGAGATGCTCGTGCGCACGCCGGTTGCAATTGTAACACCAACTCTGTGTGCCCATTTTACAGTACACGTAATCTAAAATTACCGGGTTTAACGAAAATACGGGACAATGCGTTTATGGTACGGTACAGTATGGCATGTGTAATCGTTTATTTCTCATATTAAAATACAGGATACGGCCAAAATTATAGCTGAAAAACGGGACGTCCTGTAAAATACTGGATAGTTGGCCATCCTAATTGTAATGTATGAGACATTTCAGCGGGATATGTTGAGATGCCACATCGCTTGCGTTGCGTCTACGTAACTCACCGCTGCTGCGTAGCTGTATGAAGCATTCGGTGTGGTCTAGCCTAAAATTCGTCTGTATCAACGGCGGGACTGTTAGAACGGTTTCGCACTACACCCGATCCGAATCCGTGAAAATATGGTACGTAGTAGCCGTAGAACTATTTCTATGGTAGATCCGATCTCCGTCATCCGATTTCTTTCCGTCATTCTAGAATCTCCATTCCGGAGAAGATTTTTGACGGACCGAAGTAGCCATAGTATCATTTGTATGAACGCTCGCGCACTGCGTCCGAGTTAAAGCCGAGCTGCGCTGCGTACGAGCAGAGGCAGCGGGGCGGGCGGGGCATGCGGCTGGGTGACAGTGTGGCAGCGAGCGCATGCACACGTTATTATTTGCGTTATGTTTCCCTACGATGTTTTTACTTTAATTGAAAATGTTGAAAATAACCCATATTTTCACGAATTCATATCGGTCTAGTGCGTAAGCAATATCCGAATTCGGTCCGAGTTTTCTAGACCCATGTTTTCACGGGTTCAGATCGGATGGGGATCGGATGTAGTGCGAAACTGCTCTTAGACGCAGATTGGGTTTTATTTTTGCGCGGATATTTCGGGCGTTACACGTGATATAGGTCCTGCTCGTGACGTGACGGCTCCAGGTGAAATGTCAACAGTCGATCCAATATTCGGATAAGGTCAAAAGGTTATGGAATTAAACGGTTCTCTGCACAATTTGGGGATGCTTTTATATTTGACTCATTAAGATGAAGTACCAGTGGAAACACAGGTGGCGTATGACCGTACCTTGAGAAAGCTGAAATCTGGCGTGTGGTTATGGATATGATACTTTTTCGCTCCGTAAAAAGCTGGTCCAAAATAAACAAAGGAAATTGGCGCTAGCTGTACCTAACGGGTCTTACGGCGGAAACGAATTACACGGAATCCATTATTCGTTTTTTTGCATGTTTGTTCGTATCATATGAATATCACGCTATAGTATTACTGAGTTGTATCCCATACTAGGGTAGGTATTCCAAAAGAATGTATCCTCTACAAAACATATTAAATTAGGCTATGCAGCACGAATAGACTCACTAGGCTACTCGTGGCCGTTCTCTATGTTTTTCAATTCAGTAAAAGTATTTTTATAAATTTTATGTTTTTCTTTTTCTTCACTTCATCTTACATTTATACAATCCAAGTTTTCTAATAGTTCTTCTTAAATAAGTTATTTAACCTAAGTATTACTGTTTACTTTTCCTACAGTAGGTCATTGCACTGTCACAAGCCGTTATGTTATGAGTGCCCGGCCTCGAGTCATACTAGTGTAGTAGTTTCGACCGAAACCGAAACTTATTTCGGAGGCAATTCTAAAGGATATTTTTTTAATTTTGTACGTTTTAGCTTTAACCTCTAAACTGTTGAATGTACACTGCAACGCAAACCAAACAAACAAGTAACGACGCCTGACAGCGGACAGTTAGCACGGGTGTGAGGGGATGCTGACATTGACACTGACACTCTCTGCCGCCAGTCCACTACGCCGATCGCTCTCAAACGCCGCACGGAAGCTCATGAACCTAGTTTCGGCAGTTTTTCTGCCGTTTATTATATATTCATTTATCAATTTTTCTTTAGCTCTTGCTCTTTATCGGTCCCTACTATTATACTTCTTTCACACACTCAAAGGTTAACTGAACAAGATCATCGTACATCACTGTATCTCTTTTTGTAATTTATGTTTTTTGTACAATAACGAATTTACATACATACCTACTAAACAGAAGGTCCAATTTAATGCCGTAACTTGCCGAAACCGATACCGAAAGTTGGGTCTAACACTAGTCATAACTACAGTAATCATGACCTCTGAGAGTTGAGAATACAATAGATGATGTCATGGTTCGCATAGATAAATGCCTAGGACTTCGAAAGGTGATATCCTCTTGATAAAGCGATGATGGACCGACAATAGATCGATTGAACTCAGAACTCATATCAAAGACAAAGCCCCAATATCTTTAATTCAGATTAGGCTTACAGGAAGAACTTTGGAATTTGAAAAAAAGTATTGCGATTCCTAAAATGAGCCTCAAATCATTACCGTAAGGTTGGAAACCAGTATTCTACAAAAGCCTGAACTAATGCGCGTGCGACGCGTACTTGGCCTGGTTTTTAGTTCTCGTGGGTAACTCGCCTAACTTGAATAAAAAGTAAAAACGACAAAAAGAAACAATTTCCTCGAGTTGCATTACATTCGTGGCGGTTATTATTAAGCCATTATTTGGTTACGGGTTTAAAGATGGCTTGGAGCATAGTCAGCAGCATTAAATAAAATGACGCTGAATTTTCAAAGTGTAAGTAGGTACCTAACCTAACAAGATTTTTGAGGCTTTTTTTATTGCGATCAAGAGTTACCCCAATATATCTTAGTGTTGGGTTATACTTAAATGACATTCCCACAGCGCTGAGCTCGTGCCCTGCCTCTTTGTCAAGTAGATCAACTGTTGTAAGTTACATCTACATCCTTCTTGGCAGACGCCATTTTTTTCAAAGTAACTGACAAAATAAATCGAAATCGACACTTAAATTGTTTTTGGTGGATTCTAAGTTGCTGTGCTAGGTAGTAACAACAACGTCATCAACGTACATTTAACAACCAAAGGTTTCTGTAATGTCAAAAGTGTACAGATTGAAAAGGAGTCGGCCTAGCACTGAACTGTGAGATTCCATTACTTACCATTAGATTAGAGTACGAGCACGATGCACGAATACTTATTTGCGTAAAAAGCAAGTAAAATGGAGAAAAAATAACATCGGTTCTTATTACTTAACAGCGTTAGGGTTCTATTGTCTTTGGTTATCAACCAGCGGATGCCCGCGACTTCTTTCGCGTGGAATTAGTAGCCTATGTCCGTAAGAGATAGTGTAGCTTCCTATTAGTAAAAGAGTTTTTGGAGTCGGTTCAGTAGTTCCAGACATGATCCCCTACATACCAACAAAAAAAAAGATTATCTCTTTTTTTATATTTGAGTAGATTAGTGTATATAAACAGCAGTTTTGGAGCTAGCTGTACCTAACGGGACTTGTGGCGGAAACAACGTACACGGAATCTATTACTCATTTTTTGATATCACGCTATAATATTAGTAAGTTTCCTTTCAACTTTTCATATTGTCAACTAAACGGCAGGTATTCCGAAATAATGTATCCTCTACAAGACTTACAACTTCATAAACGTACCCCGTCTCCAAACAAAGTCATTAAAATTCTTCGACAAACTTTGAGACAAGGAGTGCCCTTGATCTAAACCGCTGTGGGACAGAGATAGTGAATAAGGAATGGGCCAGTTTAATGAGTGCGAGAAAGTGACAGCATTATCTCAAGTGGTGAAGGTTTGTGCATGTGCCCAAAATAGATACAGATGTTAGTGGGTCATTTTGAGTTTTTGTGCCTCTCGGCACCAAGATACACTGATTACGTACCATTGTCTTAATTTGAATTTTAATAGGTATACCAACTCAAAAGAACTAATACATAATAATAACCTAACAAGAAAAACAAGACTTATAATCTAAAGAGAGTTTGAACGATGTAAACAACTTCAAAGCCTTTTAAATATAAAGTTAATATTACAAAAAATATTTAAATATATTTTTCGTTAATTGGTTTGTACATTGGTTATTAGTATGCACTACATCTTCACAGAATACCGGCGTGAAGTAGTAGCTTGCGTTTCGTTTGGTGAGTGACAGATCCCGAGACCCACTGACCTAAAGGCTGGCGACGATTTAGCGATTACAAGTCGCTGGTTACCAGCGGCTGTGAACACTCCCAATCAGATTAACCTCTCGCTTTTCTCCCATTTCCATTAACTAAAACGCAACTGTAAGCTGTTCGCTAGGCGGTCATTCTGATGACATGTAATCGAAATTATGGTTCACCTCCAATTTTGGTATGCCAACCTTGGTGTTGGCGACAGACCTCCTTTTTGTAAGTATTTTACCTTTTTCTACAGTTTTTTATGGTTTTTGTCTATTAATGTTATTGTATTGCTTTTGTTGAAAAAAGGAAACGTTTGTCAGTTGCATCAAGTATTTGTAATGGTGATGTGTGTGTGACTAGATATTGGTAAGGTTATTATTAAGAGTATATTTCCCTATTAGTCAGTCTTACTTGGTCTATCTATAAGTAGCCGTCAGGAGATGGCAATTTGGGCCAACATTCTCATGGTTACATATCAACCCTCGTCCAGAAGTAACCGTTCAGTTACGGCTCTTTATCACTTCAATGGGTCTAAATATGTCTCTAGTAAACTGACCCTGACAATAATGGGGATACGTTGAAAACGATACTCAGTGTCCATCGCCATTCTGTGGAGCAGTGTTGCCCTCCCAACAAATTGAAAAGAAGCAGGAGGGACTTTTTTAGTAGGTGGTAGGACCTCGTGCAAGGTCCATCCGGATCGCTACCACCATCTTGCTTGCTAATCCAGCCGCCAAACAGTATTGCTTGCACTGTTGTGTTCCGGCGTAGAGAGCAAGACAGCCGGTAAAATTACTGGCACAAGAAGTATTCCGTCTTAGCCCTCTGGGTTGGCAACGCATCTGTAGTCTCCTTGGTGACCCATTTGCTCGTTAGTCTTACTATCATACATATCTATAAAACTTTTTTAGGTGTTTGCCTTTGTACCATTACCTGTATTCTTATGTGTGTTTGTAACTGATTCTGTACAATAAAGAGTTCTATGTACATACATATCATTAGTGCTCTATAATGCGTTCAGAAGCCGTAGGAAATGACCAGCATTATTACAACCAATTTCTGAGAACTTTCTTGTCTGTGGTAGTAGGTAAATCTGTACATTAATGGTTATTACAGTATCGATATTCTGTAACGTTATGAGTTTAAATTATGAACAGCTGGCAAAATTCAAGTGGGTCTCTACTCTAGTATCCATACATATTAAAAAAAAAACATCGATACGAAACGTCAATCCAGTATTTTTTTACATAAACCGCACGACATTTGATCTCGAATGACATGAGAATAGGGACTTCATTCGTTTGTCTATGATTTAAAACACGTTCGTTTTCACGGAGGATCGAATTGCCGCCATTACTGTTTTCATTCGTTTGTTGGTTTTTTGCTGTAATGATGTGTTATAAAAATAAAACAAACCAAAATAGAACCTTCTTCTTTTTAAGTCGTTCAATTAAGCGGTGACATCACGAATTACTTTTTGGTTTTTTAAGGGGTCGCGGCGTTAAAGAAAAGGCTGAAAAGAGTGACAACATAAAATTTAACTCTTTCGAAAAACAAAAAGAGATGGCAACATTCCCGCGGACACCTGACGGACGATGCCATTTATCCAATATCGCGCAGAGCGGATGGCCGCAATTTTTCCACGCCACTAACTGAATTTCTGCGCTTTTGTGCTTGTGAATTAACGAAGTCATTTTTGTCGTAGAGAGACTATTTATAGAAATTAAGTGTTTACTTGCTTTAAGATTGCCCATTTCGAGATAGTAATACACACTTTTTTACGGGTGGTAGGGCCTCGTGCAAGGTCCGGCGGATGGCTACCACCATCTTGCTCGCTAATCCTGCCGCTAAGCAGCAGTGCTTGCACTGTTGTGTTCCGGCGTGGAGAGCAAGACAGCCGGTGCAATTACTGGCACAAGAGGTATTCCATCTTTGACATCTGGGTTGGCAACGCATTTGCGTTGCGGGTGTCTATAGGCGGTGGTGATCACTCACCATCAGGTGACCCACTTGCTTGTTTACCTTGCTATTTCATAAAAAAAAAAAGTGTTTACTTCCTTTAAGATTGCCCATTTCGAGATAGTAATACACACTCTGTGAAATTTTAAAGTGTATATTTATACGGTTCAAGATATACAGCCCTGTGACAGACGGACAGACAGAAAGTGGAGCCCTAAGGCTGATACTAATAACAGGTTCTCATTCGCACCCTTTGGATATGGCACGCTAAAACAAAACTCTAATTTCATTAATTATTTTCATTATATTAATTCAATTTTTTAATAAATTTCATTTTGCAAAACTGACAATCATCTAAATATATGGGGCAAATTGCATTCTGTGATCTCTGCCTACCCCAAAGGGAAACAGACCTGAGCTTATAATAAGAATAAATAAATATTTGTATGTTTTATTTACTTTCACTGACTAAATAGTAAAGACTCAAAGGACGAAGAAAGGACTCCGTACCCTCATATAGAAGCCTGTTCGCCGTCGAACCCGTGACCGAAGCAATGGGAGTGCTCGGACGGAAAACTCGGGACAAGTGCGCCTCAAGTCGTACGACACGCGTACGATTCGACCACGATTTAAAAGATTAAAGTTTTTAACCAAACCAAGTTCTGTTAAAAAGTCATTTTTAATATTAGCTTTTTTGCTGGCGGTATTTTATTACATTGATTGACACCACCATACTTCAAATAATTCTCATTAGCAATTTCAGTTACAAGATTATCTATCACTATAACGTTTACATGAAAAAAAGGTAAATTTATTACAACTTCTTTATTTTCTCCTGTACTTTTGATTTTGTAAGTGTGAGTGTGTACTTGCACTAATAAATAAACGTTTAATCTATCTATGCGAACACATCAAAATTCTGGAAATGTGTCAGGACCGATTAGCAAGATTTGTCTAAACAACTAACAGGTAAAGTTAAATGAAATAGTTCGTTAAAAACATAAAGCGAACTCTTGCAGTCAGCGGAATTACATTATTCATCATTGAGAAGACATTCTGTATTCGTTTTTTTTTCCTAGCTATTCCTTTATAACTTGAATGACTTGAACGGCCACGTTCAGTGTCAAAGACAAGATATCGATTATCCGTTCATAGAGTTCCCGCTACAGGGCACGTGGATCACACGTGTCGATATCGTTATCACCCCGTCACCTGTAATGCCTCCTAAAGTCATTGACCTGGCTAGGCGACTGAACTGTTTCAGGACAAAGGGGTAGCTGGAACCTCCTCCGAATTTAAAGGCCGAAGGCGCGTGTGTGGTGATCGGGAATGGAGGAAAGATTGAGGTTAAAAAGTGATGGAACCTTTTTTTGAGAATACTTTTTTCGACTAAAACGAATATGTATCTAAGTAAAACTATGCGCGCTAACGACATCTGTGGCCCGTTTCACTAAGCTACAAGTTACAATTTTACAAGTCTAAACCGGCAACATTGGTCAATAATGACCAATGGCAATGGGCAGAACGCATGTAGCTACAAATCCAACATAGTACGACATTGGAATTGCAATGCAATAGGTAATGCGGGTGGTAGGACCTAGTGCAAGGTCCGTCCGGATCGCTACCACCATCTTGCTCGCTAATCCTGCCGCTAAGCAGCAGTGCTCGCACTGTTATGTTCCGGCGTGGAGAGCAAGACAGCCGGTGTAATTACTGGCACAAGAGGTATTCCATCTTAGCCTTCTGGGTTGGCAACGCAACTGCACTCTCTTTGTTGTTGCAGGTGTCTATAGGCGGTGGTGATCACTTACCATCCGGTGACCCACTTGCTTGATTGCCTTCCTATTTCATAAAAAAAATAGGAATAATGCGTCAGACGAATCTTTTTTTTTTCATTATCACCATACGAGTCAAAGTCAAAGTCAAAATATTTTATTCAGATTAGGCTTACAGGTAGTACTTAAGAATGTCAAAAAATTTACCACCGGTTCGGAGAAACCTCTGATGAGAAGATACCAGCAAGAAACTCAACGAGGTGTAATTTTTTAAATAAATCAAAATTACAATGTTATTTTACATCTCAAATATTTAAAATTTTTACCATTTAACACAGCAGGTGTACTATCTTTGGAGCCAGGGATCGCCAATACAAATCGGGATCATTTCCAAACATCCTTGTCCAAGATATAGTCATTGATTTTATAATACGCCCGAGAGTATACTTCCAAAGACACTCTTACAATGGTAGAGCGGCAGTCTAGCCAGTTTACTTGTGACACGAATAGACCAGCTCGAACGACCACACAGTAGTAGTTTTTGGTACCGAGTTTCGTACGGTGAGCGAAAAATTCGGAGGTCCAGAGGCGAGAGAGCTGAGGGAGCGACGATTCAGCGGACTCTCTTGGGTTTGCTCGCTCCAACGGCCGCGATTATCACCTTATATCTATTTTTTATGATAACTTTTATATAAAACATAGGTAAGTATTACATATCTTGTGTGGTATTCACTGCTGGTACGATTCCATAGTGCCACACGCTGTTAGTTAACCCAATACTACGACTTCGTGAGATTGAGATTTCAGATTCGTGTGCTCAAACTCTGATAAATTGGACCTTAGTATTCCATCCAACAGCAGGCCCGGCTCTGCAAAGACCTCTAAATCCGCCCGCCATTTTCATTCCTTTACGTACAAACCGCATTTTGCAAGGGTTGAAACGTAAGGGGCTTATGAAGAGCGCCCCTAAACTGTGCTCAATTATGGGAGATTTGTGTTAGCAGATTTAACTGGAAAATGGAGGTGACGGCTGAAGCAGTGGATTAGTGAGGTCAAGCGTTTTAACAGCATTACAGCCTATAGGTATAGCCTATATACCCCTTATTCATAAACGCTTCGTAAACGTTTGTTAGTTAACATGTTTTATCTACACACATATCATAAAGGCTAAATAACGCGTTCAAAAACCCTAGGAAATGACCAGCATTATTACAACCAATGTTATTATAAGAATTTTCTTGTCTGTGGTAGTAGGTAAATCTGTTCTTTATTGGTCATCACATTACCGATATCTCGTGACTGCTCGTGACGTTATGAATTTAAATTTGGAGCAGCTGTCAAAATTCAAGTTGGTCTCTATTCTAGTATCCACAGATATTAAAACAGTTATCGATACGAAACGTCAACTCAGTATGATTTTTTAATTTAAACGCACGACATTTGATCTCGGAGTGACATGAAAATAGCAACTTCATTCGTTCGTCTATGGTTTAAAAAAAATGTTCGTCCTGACGGATAGATCGAATCACAGAGTACTTTTTTAATATACATGGCCGCCATTAGTTGTCATTCTTTTTAGGTTTTTTGCTGTTACGATTTTTTGCAGTTATGATATGTGTGTAGATAAAGTAATGTATGCAACTGTATATAATTAGGCCTTAAAACACTCGTGTGATCCTATTATGAAACTCGCTAACGCTCGTTTCATAAAACCACACTCGTGTTTTAAGGCCTCTCATTATATAGCAGTTGCATAAAATACTATTATGTAACTGTGACGTTTACCCTCAAATGAAAGGGACAAAACATTTGTTAGCTTAAAAAGATTGTTAACTTTTTATGATTCCGGAGTAAGTGTGCAGGATGTGTTAAGGTTTGTCTGCCTTAAAATAACCTTAGTAACTTCGAAAGCGTTTTTTACAGTAACCATAGCATCTACTAATATTATAAATTCGAAAGTAAAGATGTTTAGATATTTCGATGTTAGTTTCTCAATCACGCCTAACGGCTGGACAGATTTAGAACAGGTTTGACATGCAGATAGATACATTTAGCAGGCAGACAGATAGACTTGTCCTGGCTTTTTTTTATGAAATAGGAAGGCAAATAAGCAAGCGGGTTACCTGATGTTAAGAAATTACCACCGCCTATAGACATCCGCAACACCAAAGAGATTACAGATGCGTTGCCAACCCAGAGGGCTAAGATGGGCTCTTGTGCCAGTAATTACACCGACTGTCTTGCTTTCCACGCCGGAACACAACAGTGCAAGCACTGCTGCTTAGCGGCAGGATTAGCGAGCAAGATAGTGGTAGCGATCCGGACGGACCTTGCACAAGGTCCTACCACCCGCCAAAAACTTGAAACATATAATAGCTTTTATCCCGCAAGTTGCCTAGAAAATAATGTGACGAGGGCGAATAAAAGCACGTATTATTTAATCTACAAGACATGAGAATTGAGAGATAACTCAATAATAAATCATAAATAACGGAATGTATTTCTTTGCGAGTGTCTAAATGAATATGCTGCACAAACGGCCTTATCTTCTGATTGCGTTGACTTAAAAGCTATAATATTTTCACAGCGCCAAGGGATTGCTCACCTGAATGCCTTTGGGTACATATTCGGGTACTTTTTGAGGTACCACAATTATAAGGTAAGTACCTGCGAATTGTAAACACCATCGAAATGATATTTCACTTGCGCAACCAAACTCAGCGGCAGACGTAAACAAGGCCCGAGTAAACACCTCACTGGGTTAGCTTTGAACACCATCTGGTGTTTTATTATGTAACCACAATTTAATCCCATCGTAAACACACATATTAATACTTTATAAACATACGTGTTACTTTTTAGTTCAGATGGCGATTCTGTAAGCGGTAGACATTAATGCCTTGTATCCAAAACTCCACATAATAAAGATTTGCGGGGATAGCGTGTGGTAGGACCTTGTGCAAGGTCCGTCCGGATCGCTACCACCACCTTGCTCGCTAATCCTGCCGCTAAGCAGCAGTGCTTGCACTGTTGTGTTCCAGCGTGGAGAGCAAGACAGCCGGTGTAATTACCGGCACAAGAGGTATTCCATCTTTGCCCTCTGGGTTGGCAACGCATCTGCAATCTTCTTGGTGTTGCAGGTGTCTAGTGTGTGGCTTGTTTGCCTTCCTATTTCATAAAAAAAACATGCTTATGAATAACCCTGCCATCTGGCGGCAGCAGGGTAAACAAAACCCGCATGTCTTTAAAGGTCATCCTGACCACGGTCATCCTAGATGTGCTGCCACGGTCTCTATTCTAGCAGCCACCACGTCCATCGTTCCATCGTTCATTGCCTATTAGACCAATTTGCCAATGACCAATGCGAATTTGCATGGAAGGAGATATGTATCTTAATCTAGAATCCAAATCCCTGCGGCCCTGGCGGAAAGTATTTGACAAGAGTTCAGCCAAAATGAAAGCAAACGTCTATTTAATTTCACAAGTAATCTAACCTAACGCGCCTCTTACTGTTAAAACATACATTCTTGTTCGTGTGTTCAAAATACTCAGACCAGCCGTCCTTCATTTCGTTTTTGGGTAATCAAGCGCCATTAAACATTTCAAAATTAAAATACTCGATTCTGTTCAGTCAACGAATACCACCTCGATCACCTCGTTGAGTTTCTTGCCGGTATCTTCTCATCAGAGGTTCCGAACCGGTGGTAAATTTTATGACATTCATAAGTGCTACCTGTAAGCGTAATCTGAATAATAATATTTTAACTTTTACTTTGAATATAAAGTCAAAGTCAAAGTCAAAGCATTTTATTTGTTGAACATAGGTGATAATTTTTTTAATTTTTTTTTATTATCAAATATGGCAAGGCAAGGCATTACAGTCAAAAACCAATACACCTAGAAACAAAAATAATATTAACTAAACGTAAACATAAATCATCTAAAAATACTAGATTGCCTATTATCCATCATCTCACAAAATCTTAAACATTCACGACACACATCCGCCCATCGCCTATAACATGGTTATATTAGGAAAATTAATGCAAATACCGCGTGTGATAAATATCGCACGCTATGAAACCAACCGCCGCTGACATCGGGATGTTGGCGGCGGTTGGTTTTAAAGCCGTCCGTGACATCATAATTTCGATCTTTACCGCTGAGTGTAAATTAATAGCTCCCGAAGCGGTCAAACGATAAGATCTGGCGAACAGCGAATCAAGATCAGCTGTCATCGTTATGAAATTATAAATCAGAAACAGTTGGTCAATGTAACTTTGACACGCAAACGGTCTGAAGCGTCATGCTGAGGACGTAGCTACCTAATAAATATTTATTAAGCACTTATAGAGGTTATTGTATTAGATCAAATTATTTTATTGTTAGTATTCAATGTGGTTGAAAATAACAATAATGTTCATTTAAATTGTTATCAAATTACAATCAATCTTAACCCGTTGCTGCTAATTACCGCCTCAAGTGAAATGAAGTCATCAACGTAATCATAATGTCAGCTGCTGGAGTTAGGCCACTTCCAAAGATCGCCACAACACCCAGTCCCGCGCTGCCCAGGTCAAGTGAGTTCCCTCCACTATCACCTGGGCCCAATTTCATAAACGCGACAGGCGACAGGTGACAGTGACAATTCGGTACACATTGCTTGCCCACTATGATGTTAAGTCTGTAAGTCAATAGCGTTACTTGTAGACACAGTAATGTACGGCGAAATGTCACTGTCACCTGTCGCATTTCGCGTTTAAGAAATTGGTCCCTGGTCTTCGGCCCACCTTATGGCTGATCCGCCTACGCCGCGTCCTCAGATAGCCATTTAATAATTCTTTAACCACGTCACTTCATTTGCGAGTAATTATGCCAATACCAAGTGAAGAAAAAGATAGAAAATGAAAGCGCAAGCGGAACGCCAGTTGAAATTACAAGTAACAACCTTGTAACAACGAATATCCTATGAATCCTACTAATATAAAAAATAAATCAATGCGAAAGTAATGATGTTTAGATATTTGTATAAGTATGTTTGAATGTTTGTGCCTCAATCACGGATTAACGGCTGGACGGATTTAGATGAAATTTGGCACACAGATAGATTATGTCCTGGATTAAAACTTAAGGATACTTTTTATCCCGTGAACATACCTGAAAACCCAAAAAATGTATAAATAATCCCGTGCAAGCGAGACCGCGGGTAAAAGTTCGTTTATAATGTTACTTACACGACACGTCGCCGGTCAAAAAGTCACGACCTGTGCCTAACAACAAAGTTAGGTTTAAACTAGAAACTTCATAACTACGCAGCCGAGCAACCCGCCGGCGCCCGAAACGCGTAAACATTCACCTAAAATTACTTCAGAGCAACCATGAAGCTTCCACGCAAAGATAATGAAAGTTCCCATCAAAGCCATATGCCCAAATTTTCTTTGGGCTTTTTCAACGTAAACACACGCAATGTTCATTCACCTGCGAGATAAAAATACCGTTAGCGTTAAGGAACATCTCTTTCAACAGCTCGAACTATTAACAGGGTTGTACTTAAGATTTTTGCGTACCGAAAAAATAGCATGGTTCGAGTGTGGACAAAAAAGACAGTGGTTTTCTTGGATACTTTTTGCTATCGCAAGTGAAGTTTCAAAGTGAGAGACATATAAAAGACAAACCAACGATAGTAGTCCGTGTGCTACAGTACTTTTTACCTTAAACACGCTTTGATTTAGTTTCTCAAGTAACATTCATTACAAACAGCGGTAATGTTACTCTATTTACATATTATGTCTTTAGGCTACAAACTTATACATATGAACTTCTCATCTTATTATACTTATTAACGAATCTTAACGAAAAAATGTTAACGAATAGGTGGAATTCGATTTATTATTTTTGATCTATAATGGTCCCTTCAGACAACGATCTATTTAACAGACAATCAAAGTGGTACTTGATTATAAAAAGGTTGGGAGCCACTACACTACCCCAATTGCTTATTCTCTACTAAGAGAAAAGACATCCTTTCGATTCGAGAGAATCATTTCGATTGTTCAGTTAATTCTATTGTAAACAGTGTTGACTGAACTGCCACATGAGAATTCATGCCAATTTAGCAGCCCTAGCTCTTGTAACGGACGTTATAATAGATTAGTATGTAAGATATATTTATATTAAGTTTATTTAATATCGTAGTATTCTATGGTCATGCTCGGCGCATAACAAAATATTGTTTCGTACTTTCCCACATTTTGTAGCTACGTGCACGTGCAGTCATTAAACAATTTTAGTGAATGAACTGAAACTTTTACGACCCTTTAAAATAACTAGACAATATTTATTGCGATAGTTCCTTAAAATCAAACAAAGGGCACCAAATTTGTATTGCTTTACTGTCGGAAACGTTAAAAATTATCGCTAGAAAGCGCCGACAGAAACAAAGGAAAGATTGCACGCAGATGTGGACAGCCATGTCGAAATTATTTAGAAATTTGAACTGATGGTCAATGGGCAATTGAAGGTTAAGTAGTGCGGAAGGAACAAAGCCCAGGGGTGTGCGGGGGTGATCCAAGCAAGGAATATGCTTAGGGGATGGACGCTTACGCTAGTATCTCAGGGCAGAAGATTTTAGGACGCGGTCGCGGTAACTTCATTAGGTTGCGCGGGAGTGTTAGCATTTTTCCAATCAGTTTTGTGTCGGACAGCTAGTCTACGTTGTACTAATTTAGTCAGAGTGTGTGTGTGAGTGAGTTGTCGGGCGGCCAACGCGAGGAAACCTGTTTGCGCAATCATCAGAAATCGGCAGCTAAGTTTTAGATTTAAATTAGGGATATTTCTCAAGCTCTATTTATTATTACGTTCTGCAGTTTTATTAATTTCGATATGTCACTATATTCTTAATTGTCGTTTAGAGGTTTCGATACTTCGGGCGCTTTGACTGTATCCAGGGTGGCGATTTATTTAGTATAGATGAAGTAAGAGTGTGTTCTCCCTCATCAAAATCCAACCTTTTTATATCTTATCTTTTGCTCCGATCGTCAGTCGTGGTTATCGGTCAGGTCTATTGAATTCGAACGAAGCGCCGACACGCACGGTGCCACGGACGGTCAATGGAACATCGACTTATTATCATTGACGGACGGTTCATTAGAGTTGCATGCTCCAGTTTCTGTTGTCCTGTCTATGGTATATCACATACTTAGGCGGTGATGCAGGGATGACCCTAACGACGTACGCGGGAAAGCGGGCCCCTCGGTAGGGGAGCATTTAAATTACCCACCTCCACAGAATGATATGATGTTTGTGTGCTTGGAATGCGTGATGGTTTGGACTACATGTTGTAGGATTATTGTTGTCTTGGCCAGACCCCATCCAAAGGCAAACTTCAGTTTGGGTTTAACTTTACACTTTGTAAAGGTTTATTTTAAACTCTCACTGAATACGCAAACTGATCTTTGACTGTACCAGGCCGACCGGTAGGGGAGTTGTTAGGGAACTCAGGGTTTCTCTTAGACCGTACGTGTAGCGTCTTTCATACTACTAGGATCAATTGAGTAGGTAATTATAATTTTCACAAGTTGTTTCACAAGTGAAGTTTATTCAAAATAAATATTTACGGTATAAATAAATTACACAACGAAAAAAGGGTCCTTCAATTTAAACTAGACGATCACATTTATTTCATTATGGCCAACTATCTCAGGTATTAATTTATATCAGTTTCGTACGTAACGCACATCGACTCTATTATTTTACTTTAATTAGAGCCGGGTAGTGGGTTTTACAGTTGGTGCTGCGTGACCAAGGATTTAAGTCACTAAAATTTGAATTATTGTGGTTCAAATACTTATCAAAACAATTTGGGTTACTACATGTTAATTTTAAGCCGTATTAGAATAATTAGTCTTATAAGAATTTCAGACGAAGACAGCACTGACTATTAGAATAACTAGTCTTATAAGAATTAGATCTATCAGCGCGTTGATCATTTAACACAAGAAAGATATTGTAATATGGGTTCGACTCCCATTGTTAACATTGTTGACTGAACTTGCAATTAAATAATAAATTGTTCGTTTTTGTGCGTAATCGTGGGTTCGATTCCCATTTCTTATTTTGATTGTAATATTAAGTACTTGCTACTTAAGATTTCTGCATACCAGTAGGTTCGATCCCTGCGGTGATTTTATTGACCGAGATTGCATCTTATAAATTAAGTTACTAGGACGTGATTTTAAAATGATTACAATCATTTGGACACTTTGTTCTTAATTATTTTATTTTTGGTGTAATAAAATAATTTTATGTTAGATGTGGGTTCGAATCCTGCAAATACTACTTTTAAGTGCGTAAATTTACAACAAATTTACATTTTAATTTTGTTTTAAGGTCTAGCATGCTAGGGGCGCAACTATAAATTTTTTTGGTCAGTGACAAATCAAAATTTTAGACTGATCTAAGACATGGGTTCGATTCCCACGTCATTGTAGCTATTTTAAGGCATATTTGAATTTGACGCAAGGTGAAGTAGTTTACTTAGAGGATTAGGATATTTTTTGAAAAATACTTCAGGACACTGGTTCGATTCCAGTGTATTTTTTGGTCAGAGCTGGGAGGCAAACGAGGAAGGGGTTCACCTGAATAATCACGGTACATATCGTGATTACTTGTAGTATTAGAGAAAGAAAATCGCCATTTCCTCTAAGAAATTATTTAAGTAGGGGCGTGTGTTTTTAAGTATTTTAAGTAGTTGTGCTTTTATTATTAAGATATTTAGTTGAAACTGTTTAACACGAGTTAACGCAGTAATAAATTTTTTGAATGATTAAAGTCTTGAATAGGCTACGCACGGTTAAAGACTATTGATTTAAGAATGGATTCAAATACTAGAAAGTATTCTTTGCGTAGCAAAAGAAATACTGAACGGATGGACAAAAATAGTACAAATTCTTCAGTGAAAGAAAATACGACAACATCCTTACGACCGGTTGTACAAAGAGTTGAAGTTTTAGAAAACCGTTTGATAACGACAGGATATCAAAATGATGAAATGTCGAGTTCTGAATCGCAGTATACAATTAATAAGTCGGTCACTGTGATGATAGTTCCGGAAAAACCGGTATTTGATGGAAGCAATATCCATCCCATGATATTTTTAGAGGATCTCGATAATTACAAGCGACAAATTAATGCATCATCATGTGACCTATATGTAACTATGGGCTGTCTGTCTGGGTCTGCCAAGAGCTGGTCTAGAGTTTTCTTAGGAAAATGGAAAGATGACAATGACTTCAAAACGGATTTTATAAATTTTTATTGGAATTCATACGAGCAGCGAAAAGTTAGAGACAAAATTATGAATGCAATGTGGATATCGGATGGGAATGGTAGAACGATGACAGAGTATTTTTGTGATTTTTACAATGAAGCCAAATTGGCAACAGCGTTTTTTCAAACGGATAAGGACATAATTTTTTCCATTATAATGACATTTCCTCGCAGCATACGTTTACTATGGTTATCGCGGGAGGATTATGACAAAGCTGCGATTTTAAAATTCCTTCAAAGAATAGATAGTGATCCTAGTGACGATTTAATCGAACGACCTAAAATAATCGCGACGACCGAAGTTCGGAGTCAAGTATCTACGCAAGTAATGCCTCAAGAGAAGTCGCGTTCGCGAAAAATGCGCACTAGGAAACGGAGACATAGGAAAAGCAAGAATGGTAGCACTTTAACAAAGGGTTAGAAGCAGCTCATGTGGATATAAATTAAGGGTTCGTTTATGTGTATGTTCAACTTGGTTAAATACTAGCTTGAATAAATTGAATATCCCGAAGTTGGTATGTATGTCGCATTGGACTTTATGTGACAGAAGTGTGTATGTATGTTGTGAAGGTAATTTAAGTATGTTTGGTATGTTTGTTTGCAAGAACAGTCCTTCCTCTGACTGTATATCGCGAGGAAGACCTTATAGACACATAAACTAGGGGCGTGTGTAGGTATTGTTCCCAGTTATAAGGTATACATATATGTAGAAACTGATGGTCTAGATTAAGAAACTTTTCATAGTCCTAAGCAAGATTCCTCATTATTTTACATTCCATGAATGCAAAATACATCGTCATCTTAGGGGCGTTCTGTAACGGACGTTATAATAGATTAGTATGTAAGATATATTTATATTAAGTTTATTTAATATCGTAGTATTCTATGGTCATGCTCGGCGCATAACAAAATATTGTTTCGTACTTTCCCACATTTTGTAGCTACGTGCACGTGCAGTCATTAAACAATTTTAGTGAATGAACTGAAACTTTTACGACCCTTTAAAATAACTAGACAATATTTATTGCGATAGTTCCTTAAAATCAAACAAAGGGCACCAAATTTGTATTGCTTTACTGTCGGAAACGTTAAAAATTATCGCTAGAAAGCGCCGACAGAAACAAAGGAAAGATTGCACGCAGATGTGGACAGCCATGTCGAAATTAGTTAGAAATTTGAACTGATGGTCAATGGGCAATTGAAGGTTAAGTAGTGCGGAAGGAACAAAGCCCAGGGGTGTGCGGGGGTGATCCAAGCAAGGAATATGCTTAGGGGATGGACGCTTACGCTAGTATCTCAGGGCAGAAGATTTTAGGACGCGGTCGCGGTAACTTCATTAGGTTGCGCGGGAGTGTTAGCATTTTTCCAATCAGTTTTGTGTCGGACAGCTAGTCTACGTTGTACTAATTTAGTCAGAGTGTGTGTGTGAGTGAGTTGTCGGGCGGCCAACGCGAGGAAACCTGTTTGCGCAATCATCAGAAATCGGCAGCTAAGTTTTAGATTTAAATTAGGGATATTTCTCAAGCTCTATTTATTATTACGTTCTGCAGTTTTATTAATTTCGATATGTCACTATATTCTTAATTGTCGTTTAGAGGTTTCGATACTTCGGGCGCTTTGACTGTATCCAGGGTGGCGATTTATTTAGTATAGATGAAGTAAGAGTGTGTTCTCCCTCATCAAAATCCAACCTTTTTATATCTTATCTTTTGCTCCGATCGTCAGTCGTGGTTATCGGTCAGGTCTATTGAATTCGAACGAAGCGCCGACACGCACGGTGCCACGGACGGTCAATGGAACATCGACTTATTATCATTGACGGACGGTTCATTAGAGTTGCATGCTCCAGTTTCTGTTGTCCTGTCTATGGTATATCACATACTTAGGCGGTGATGCAGGGATGACCCTAACGACGTACGCGGGAAAGCGGGCCCCTCGGTAGGGGAGCATTTAAATTACCCACCTCCACAGAATGATATGATGTTTGTGTGCTTGGAATGCGTGATGGTTTGGACTACATGTTGTAGGATTATTGTTGTCTTGGCCAGACCCCATCCAAAGGCAAACTTCAGTTTGGGTTTAACTTTACACTTTGTAAAGGTTTATTTTAAACTCTCACTGAATACGCAAACTGATCTTTGACTGTACCAGGCCGACCGGTAGGGGAGTTGTTAGGGAACTCAGGGTTTCTCTTAGACCGTACGTGTAGCGTCTTTCATACTACTAGGATCAATTGAGTAGGTAATTATAATTTTCACAAGTTGTTTCACAAGTGAAGTTTATTCAAAATAAATATTTACGGTATAAATAAATTACACAACGAAAAAAGGGTCCTTCAATTTAAACTAGACGATCACATTTATTTCATTATGGCCAACTATCTCAGGTATTAATTTATATCAGTTTCGTACGTAACGCACATCGACTCTATTATTTTACTTTAATTAGAGCCGGGTAGTGGGTTTTACACTCTGAAAGAGTTTAGACACACAATCTATTACAAGATCACGTAGCGGTACTCGAGATAAGGCCGTGCACACACGCACTTCCGGCGCCACGTCCTGGTAATCGTGTTTAATTTTTAACTGGCAGTAGCCGCAGTTAATTTATTACACCTCCGCCATATTAAGGCTGCTTTTCCACCAGAGATGTGCGAGGATGCGTAGCGTAGGGGATGTGCTTGTAAAGAACCAATGAGCCGTTTCCACCAGAGCTGTGCTGACCGAGGCGAGGTGAATGAAGCGATTCTATTCTTCTTATAAACACATCCCTCGCTACGCATCCTCGCACATCTCTGGTGGAAAAGCAGCCTAAGCCCCTTTACAAGAGGCCGACTTTTCGCAGCGACGCAAAGAAGTAGGCTCGGTTCAGTCTCGGATGCAGATGGGAAACAATCGGCTGGTGTCGTGATGCTAACTTGCGTTTACGCAACAATGAAACTTGCATATTTCACGACAAAAACCCATAATAATAACGCGTTTATTATTCGATACGTGTCCTGTATAATAAGCCCGCTTATTACGTTAATGGCGGACGCAAAGTCAAAACAAAATAAAATATATTTATAGTTTTGAAGCATCTATTTAAGTCTATGTGTTAGTTACCCCCTAATTCCAGCATAAACGCAACGCGGGTTGGCATAGCTGCAAAAATACGCCGTATATAAGGCCTATAGTTTAAAACAGTTCGCATATAAGACCAATTAAGATCCGATCGGCGGTAATCTCCCACTGCAATTTGGTGAGATGTTACACCTCTGAACATTCGAGCGAGCAAAGTAGCGAACATTTGCCGTAATTATTGAATTATGCCGAACTGCACTACTTACTTTGCATCTTTGCGGCGAGCTTTCGTGTGAATGTTTTACTCACAGCAAAGTCTCTTTGATCAGACCTCTCTCGGCCAATTAGACCAATCGTCGTTCGTTTAACTACATCGATGGTGCTTCGCGATTTTTCTGCGTTTAGTCGCAGCGTCACAATCGCATGTTGATGCGTTTGCCGCCGACAGCGACCTTTGGCGAATCAAGGCGAAGGGGGTGACTGGGTAGTACGCACCTAACTGGGTGTTTGTCGCGACAATTACCTAAATCGCTAGACCATAGCCAAATGAGCGAGCAATAAAAGCATTGCCTCGTTGACGCAATACCCTTGAGATGTCAAAGCAATTGCAATCACAATTAGCAGTTAGACGTCTGTGGGATGCCTAGGGTTTAACAGCCGAGATAGGGTTGTCACTTGGCAGAAAACATTTTTTTTAGTTTCGAGTGTGTTGATGACCGTATAACCGGACCGGATGACGATGGAAAAAAAATCGCAGGCATTGGCATATCATTATGCCATTTAGATAAATTGCTGTGAACACATTAATCCAAGAGTGGCCGACCATGAGACCATGTCAATTGCTTGAAACGAATTGACTCAAATCAGCTACAAATATACGAAAGATGCATATGCGTTTCAAATGTTTTCTGAGTGTTCTCTCTTCTTAAACTACTCTTAAATCACGTAAAAATATACAAGTATACATTGTTTGTATTTAGTACAAACAATGTATACTTGTAGTTTATATTTGTAGTACAATAGTACTTCGTGATTTTCCTTTACTCGTGGTCTTGAACTGTCCCTAATATTCTATCATCTACCCGAAAGTTCCTTTGGAAAAAACTCGTAAAGGGATACTTCGCATGTATACGTCACTGTATCCCTTTTTGTCATTATGTTTTTTTTTTCAATGAAAAAGTTCCAGGCCTATGTAAAATTGGAGGACCTAATGATTTTTCAGTTATGTAGCAACCCTGGCCGCAATTGAGCACAATTAGTATCAGATTGTCACATAAACATCAAGTCATTACTTCAATTAGTAATCGGACACTTAAAAACAACTAAAAACCCAATTCAAGTGATGTGTGTGTGCGTCGTTCAGTAATAGGAGATTACTCTATTTGTGCATCGATTGTTTGTTTTATTATTTAACTCTATGGTCTGTCGTTCATAGGGTGCTACTAAACCGATCGATGATCGATCGTCGTTCGATGCCGATCGATCGATTAGCGTGGTATCGATTCGAGTAGTAACAACTGAATATCGACGTCGACTGATCTATGCTACCATCGATCAATGCGATCATTGACGATCGATCGGGTCATGTAGTAACCCTTATGCGGACAAAGGCGTGGCAGACGAACAGGCCGAACTTACGGAATCCTGACGTCTGAAATCGAGCCTAAAAATGCTTAACTACCCTTAACCCAAGGTTCAATAAGTTGAGGCAGAGCGAGAAGTGAGAACCTAGTGATTTCCTCTCCTGATTGCCTTGCTGCTTTCATTGAGTTGACTCATAGGCAGAATCTTTGATAACAGGCAACACCTACTCTTACGATACTCTTTGGTCAACCAACATCCACTCAACTCACGTTGGCACAAGGTCCGCGGCCGCCATAATAGAGAAGAAGAAGAACCTAGTGATCAACAAGAATAAGACTAAAATAGCCCTTAGCTATTTGAAACCTTTACATCTTATGATGAACTGGCACATAAAAACATGCGACCAATTAAAAAGTTATGCTCGAGCTAGTAGTGAAACAGCTGTCTAGTACGAGAATAAAATAATCTGCGATGACATTTGTTTGTATGGCGTTGATACTTCCTGTGTTGTAAACGAACCTGAAACAAAAAAGAGAATTGGTTAACTATGGATCCGAATAAAAACGCTTATATCGTCATTATGCTAAGATTTACACATAATAACGTTGAGATCCAATAAATAGACGGCACGGCACGTTGACAGACTTGTCCACTAACCAATGTACTATATATGGTACACAGCGTCATGATTTAGCAAGTCCAGTGCACCACATATGGTACACCGCACTGTTCGACACGTCCAGTGTACCATATAAGCATAAATCTAATGTTATAGGAAATGTCAACATGACAAAACGCAAGTTCAAGTCTTTATTTGCTCCATGATGCAATATTCAGAGGCGCCTCATAAATTCAATTTCGATAGTCTATTTCGGGTCGGGTCTTGACTGTATCCTGAAAATTGCTTCCAACTGAAACTAATTACGTTAAAATAGACGCGGGAGTTTCTCAGCGAATGTTCGCGACAGGACATTTTTGTAGACTGTCAACTTTTTTGTTCAAAGGTTAAAATAATCAGGAAGATTATGCTCTGGCTTTTAAAATATTCGATGTGTAGGGTTGCCATTTTCAGATTGATCAAGCAAAAAAGATCCAAAACCTTTAGTTTGTAGAACAAAAAACTTTTTATTAATTCTCACAAGAAAACAAAATTAAAAAAATATACAGGGCTTTCGCCTTTTTTCTGACAAGGGGTGTATGGGGGAGGTTATTTGCAGCAAAAAAGGTCAAACGTCAAAATGTTTCCATACAATTTAGAAGTTAACACTAACGCGTTCGAGACGTTTTTTTTATCCGACTACGGCAAAGCCAAAAGGAAGGGTTAAGTTTTTAGTTTACAGATAACTTACACTAAGGGCTCAGTAGTCGAGATACGTCTCAAGTCTTACATTTTTCGATGGCACTGAACTGAAGCCTATAGGTTAATTCTTCAATTTATCTTTACTGTAATAAGATAAATAAATACTTGGAAAAAAGCCATCTTCGTTTGATTAAACACGCGGAAGAATCCCAAACTACCCTTTTAATAAACATAAAAACAACGCCGAGCAAACAAACAGTACGAGGCGTAATGAAAACAGGGCACCTAGCACGATACTTCTCGACGCGCGTTAACTCGCTACGTAACTCAGTGGGCCTCTCTCCTAGTGAGCGTCTAGTGTACGTTTTTGTTACAATAAACTTATAAACACCACGAACGCGTTAGAGTTGACTTCTCAGTTACTATGGAAGCAAAGACAGCGCCTCTAGCGGCGCGTTTTTGCAACAAAATGTTTCCATATAATTTAGAAGTTAAGAGGAGTGTGAACCCAGCGCTCTCCATACAAACGGCGATAACGTTTTCTACCCTCTTAAGCTTAACCTATAGCCATGTTTTTTTGTATGATATCATTATGCTCTATAACTAGGTTTGTATGTTTTGATTTTTTAAATATTCTAAATAGTTTCAAAAATATTGACGCTTTTGTGTTTTGTATGAAATTCCTCAAATGCAAATATTGTCAAATCTATGAAGAATATTGAAAAAATCAAAAAATACAAACCTAGTTCTAAGGCATAATGACAACATACCAAAAAATCATTGCCATAGGTTAAGGTTTAGAGGGTGGAAAACGTTATCGCCGTTTGTATGGGGAGCGCTTTATGGGGCTGGATTTACACTCCTCTTAACACGTTAGAGACGTTTTTTTTGACAGAAAACTTACACTCTGGGCTGGCCAGAACGAGACGCACTGAGTTACGTAGCGAGTTAGCGTGTAGAGAAGTATCGTGCTAGGTGCACAGGAAAACGGAGGATATTACGTTTCACTGGCAACCCTCGCGCTTTGTTTACAACTGGAGGTGCTTTGCCGACTCTGCGAGGGTTTAAGAGTCGAATTAAATATTTTTCTTTGTAAAATAATTTACCAAATGGCTGCTAATCTAAACGAAAAATACTACCTCTTCGAGTTCCTAAACCCCTCACGACACGAAGGTTGACAACAACGCTGATCTCTTGCTCCTTCTAACAGGAAAGCTTGTCGTTCAATACAAGGACGTGTGTTACTATAAAAATACAATGTATTCGACAGGACTGTGTGTGCAAGTGAGACAGTAATTTCTTATGCTTGTGGCAGTTATTCGTAAGCTTGATTAAGTAAGCTTGATTTCGTCTGAACTTTGGCATTAATTGGAACCTTGTTCCACACTTTGACAGACAAAAAATACTATAAATACGTATATACGTATTACTGTTTTAAAACTAAGTCTCCATCCGTTCTTGACTGTCCTCATCGTATAATTCATTTATTTCAGATTATTAATCCATATTGGGTTAGTAACAAATGTCTTATGAGCTAGTGTTAGTTTAGTATTATTATAAAAATCACAATTAAAGCACCGTATGGAGCTGTACCCATCTCTGCAAGAGTGGGGAGTCCCAACGGTCCGTGAAGACGCGCAGGATGCCGTTGGTGCTACCGCGGAGGCGGCGTATCATCGGCCCCCTGCACCTTCTAAACCATGCAACTGATTTTGATACGGTTTTCACTGTGATTTAAAGAATTATTTACGGAAGGTTTTTATGTACAATACATTCTATACTACTCAGAATAAAATAGGGCCCCTCGACTTTTCTCAGTAAAACAAAAACATGAAAATATGTAGGTTTCAAAACATATTTTCATAGTAGGGTTTTTTTAATTGTTTATACATGAAATAAGTAAAATAAAACTCTACTTACTTTACATCCATTTTATAGGTTTAGGTTCTAGCTTTATATTGCCACTTT
This sequence comes from Ditula angustiorana, assembly GCA_963691745.1. Lineage (NCBI taxonomy): Eukaryota > Metazoa > Arthropoda > Insecta > Lepidoptera > Tortricidae > Ditula > Ditula angustiorana. Next base: position 8,556,946 of record OY829495.1, read on the forward strand.
ATCATTTCTATCATTAAACAAAATAGTTTTTAAAATATTTCAGAAACAAACATCTAATTTTGTTTGGGGGAGGAGCGCTGCTTATCCTAAGGCACAGGTTTTTACCTATTTAGGGAGTAGACTTCTAGCGATAAGGAACTTTTGTTAAAGATGTTTTTATGAAATAAATTATTTTTATTCTTATTCTACTTTCAAAACATGTATTAGTAGAAATTATTTTTTTTTAATGTTCGAATTTTACCGAGGAAAGTCAAGTGGGCCCTATTCTGCTTTGAGTAGTTTATTTCGTCAGTAAATTGCATCCGTGCGGAGACGGGTCGGGTCGCTAGTCTATTAATAAAACAACTGAATGTTTAAAAAAACCATCTCTCTGACGTATCTAGGGCGACAGCTAGAGGAAGGGTCGTGTTGCGATATGAGCCCGCATCGCACTTCAAGGCAAAAAAAGAAAGCAGCTATTAATAGACGTGGGCGGAAAGTGGGCCGATAACATGATGTAAGATACATTACTGATAAAGCTTGGGTGTCTTGCGCCCAGCAGTGGGAAGACGTGGGTTAGATACACCTGATAAAATAGCGAACAATAGCTACTCATACTTTCTCGTTGGCTCATATTATTATTACCTGCATGTCATTTTATTTCGATACTTAAATGCTTGCAATATAAAACGAAACGATTTTGTAGTAATCAAATCGATGCAAATCTACGAGTAGACATAAGCTTTAACCTAATGCCGGTACAAACATAACGACAGGGTAACAAAAAAAATCTCAAAATCATTAATTTGTCTTCTACTTACTCCTCCCGAAAGCCCAAAGACCCCTACTATTTTTTTATATCTCCTATACAGACATTGAACGCTTACAATTTTATGTTATAGATTCTCATGAATTTGACGCCTAAAATCTAGCACATATTTTAAATTAATGAAATAAATTAGATGTAGAAATAAATTATCAGAAATTGTAATAGTTACCTACTTGTCTGTCGGCTGTCCTGTTGAAGTACAGTCAAAGAATTTAATTCCCTACCCATTTCGCTAAAATGTCATCAGAAATTCGCAATGCATTAAGGTCGATATGCCAAACTAACGTCTTGCTCTAGTTAGCTCTTATGGTGACAGTTTGCTATATGATATTGAACCTTAGGTGGGTTGGAAATTAAATTCCTTGACTGTATAAGCGTTGATAGATGTTGAAACATTCGAGCATATGTTACTCGTTTAGAACCCGTCTCAATATATTTTGCTGGTGGTAGGACCTTTAGCAAGGTCCCTCCGGATCGCTACCACCATCTTGCTCGCTAATCCTGCCGCTAAACAGCAGTGCTTGCACTGTTGTGTTCCGACGTGGAGAGCAAGACAGCCGGTGTAATTACTGGCACAAGAGGTATTCCATCTTAGCCCTCTGGGTTGGCAACGCATCTGCAATCTCTTTGGTGTTTCGGGTGGTGATCACTTACCATCAGGTGACCCACTTGCTTGCTTGCCTTCCTATTTCATAAAAAAAAACTGCAAGCATTATTTTATCACTTTTGTATAAAGCCGATAACAAACAGGATAACTTTTCCAGGTCGGCTCTGAAAATAGGGGGTAATAAAGAAACTTTTTCACCATTAGGTCGAGCCGAGCACTTTCAGACGTCGAAGGTTTCAGCAATTTTTTTTTGTGTAATTGGCTACTCTTTTATAGAAATGTTGAAGGTTACCGAGGCGAAGATTTTTTTATTTCCTCAATAAAGATTTTATAAGTTTTCTTTTCCAAGCGGTATTTTGGATTTTGCGTACACCCATTTTCACCCATCTAAACAAGAAAAGAGTTACATGAATTTAATAAAAAGCCTATCAAGTAAGATTCGGTTTCGCAGACGAAGGGTATACACAGTCTTAATTAAAAAAAAACGTTTGTATGACGACCCCCTTTAATTTTTAACTTTTTTTTGCTAAACACAATAAACACTGTAAACTATTTTGGTATTTTTATTATTTGTTGTTATAGCGGCCATAGTAAATTACACACTCTGGGAAAATTCAAAGTGTCGTTGCGTTAAAAAAAAGCGCCACAACATAGGAACAAACAGACGGACGGACCCTTGGACCGTTTGGACCCTTTGGGTACGGAAACCTAAAAAACCAAGGAACATAAAAATACAAGTTTTTCCTGGCTTAAAAAAATTATAAGTTTTTATTGAGTGACGGTTCAAATCAACCACTTTTGCCTTGGAACTTTCAACCTGTTTGATCGATAAACCTGTTGCGTACCCCAAAACGTCAAAATCGTGAGCAAAATTATGCTAGGCACGCCGTTAGGGCATTATATTCACAGGCGGGGAATAACGGGCACATAGTTACCCCCGCTGTTCCGAGCTAAACGCGCAATCACTGAGGCGTCGCTAGCACGCACAGAGGAACTATTACAGGTAACGCAACGAGAGTCACGCACACATCTTTGCACCTAGCACGAACGCGTCTCTCTCCTACAGGGCTGATTAGAATTTGTATGACATAGCCTGGCGTTTAACGCGTCGCGTAATTGCGATAGGGTTCTATGGTGGTACGTGAATACATTGCCCCTACCGTACGTAGCGAGTTAATGCGCGTGTCGGGTAGATTCGCGCTAAGTGCACTGCATGTAACATGCCAAGTACCGGGAAGTTTTGTTCAAATTACAATATTTTGTTTTGTTTTGTATGGCGTTGTTTTGTTTTGAATAGTGTTTGTGATCTTTCACCCCAACTCTCGTTGCGTTACCTATAACATACCAACTCATTCACGAGTAATCAATTATTTATATTTCGAAGAATAAAAAAAAAAGTTAAAACTTAATCCCTCTTTTTGCTTCAGCAGTTAAAGCTCGGGCAACACCAGATGCGTATGCAGCACGGCTCCAGCTCGCATCGTAGAGCTGCGTTACATGCACGCAACGCAAACGATGTGACATCTCAACATATAATTCCATACAATACATTACTACCGGCGTGAGCACGCGCGTGTCTACGGAGCTGTGCTGCAAACGCATCCGGTGTAGCCCGGCCTTTAAAGCTACAGTGGCAATCACACCGGACACAATTGGAGACGCTCGGCGTCGGCTTGATACAAGCCGATTCTTGCCGAGCCTTGATTCGAGCGTCGCACAAGTGAATACTATACAATCTTACATGGAGTAGTCAGAAATGAACTGTCACAAATTAACAAATGAAACTTACAATTTTCAATCCAGCCGATGAATCTCCACCACCACCATTGCAGATAGAAGCTACATTGAACTAGGTCGCGTGGAAGCATGCTCGCCCTGCCGCGTAATCGCAAATATCGCGCACTAACTAACTTACGGAGGCACTTAGATCGGCGCGAGAGCAAATTGCGTTATCGTGCGCCATCTTGAAATATTTAATTCAACGGAGATTCAGCTATAAATATTATGTTATTATTACTAGCGATTCGCCCCGGCTTCCACACAGGTATAATTAAGACGTAATGGAACTTTCGTTAAAAATATCAGTAAAAATATAAATGAAAAATTACAGTGAAAACCGTATCAAAATCCATTGCGTGGTTTAGAAGGAGTAGGCAGCCGAAGATATAACGACAGACAGAGTCCGAGTGCCACTTTAATTAAACTATATAAAAATTAAGAATCTCTTCATCGACTCGAGGGCACAGTTGAATGAGATAACTTGAAATTGTTTCAGCACCTGGGGTAGTACCTTTGAAACCAAGAAAGCAATGTCCGTAAAAACGCATTAAAAAAAATTGAAGCAATTACCTGACGGTTCACTTGTAGCTCAATTGCAGAGGTTGCAGTTAGAGTCCTGCCAGATGACTATGATTATTCTTGTTGTTGCCATTGAGTCTATCGTTAGGCACGAATACCGAGGTAGGAGGTTTGAGTCTTAGTAGACGCCATAAATTTTTCTTTGTGTCGTTATTGCATATTATTTAAATTTAATAATGTGAATGTTCTATACAGACATTTCAATTACAACAATGTACTGACAATTGACCTAATAAATAAATTTCCTAATGGTTAAACTTTTGCAGGTATGAAAAACATTAGCTGAAAGTGATATTTTCCTCAAGCCCCGTAACTGTTTCACGTTCGTGCATTTTAATTTAAAGTTATCTCAACAAAATTTACAACCCAACGAACTCGCCAAGTATCCAACCCTTGGCCCTTTGTCTTAAAAACTAATTAGATCTTGCCAGGCGTTTCCGAGAGTTCGTTCTTTTATCTAAGAGCTTAATCGAGAAGCTGCGATAGGTCGGGGAGCTCGTGAACTGTGATTTTGTTAACTGATCGATCAGTTTGCACTTTTGTACATAAGTTTTCACTGCCAGGAAGGTGTTTACTTAATAATCCTGAATGTAAAAGTAGGAACTTTTTCATTTTAGACATTTAGGCATATACAACAATAGAAAAACAAATTACATCGGAAATTTCGTTTTCAGGGCCTAATGTCATAAATGCGACAGCGACAGGTGACACTGACAGTGACAATTTACATACATTGCTTGCCCACTATGATTTACATCAATAAAGAGTATTTGTTGATGTTGTTGTCTATAAGTCTGTAGCGTTACTTGTCGGCACAGTAATGTACGGCGAATTGTCACTGTCACAGATATATTAGAACGGAACAATGCTCAAAAACATATAAACCCAACCCTATAGGTCGCTGGTGTGAACTTTGAGTAACTCGTGCGCTCAAATAAATTTTAATATGAGCTCAGCGCAGAAGCATATTTACTGCATGGCTGTAAAAACATATATTTCAGGGTCAAAGGATTAAGCCGAATTAAGCCTGAATAACGCAACTGAAATTAACGTGGATATATATGTTTACGAATGCATTGGGATATTGTAGAAGTCACGGAGCTGTTGCAAACACATGCTGCACTCGAAGTTAATTAGTCACAAAGCTTTGACTTGCATGAACCCTGTCCCTGCATAGGCGAGCAAGCAAGGCATTTTTATTACCTGATGAGGAGTAATCTAACGCTGAAGGAAACCAGCGACTCTAGAGAATCTTAGAGAGGTTACCTCACCCTGTTACCCCTCCTTCCCCATAGGCTTGCGATTCTCTCTGTCACCGTACAAATTCAGCAGTAAGTTGCTAATTCACTCCGGTATTCTGTACAAGTGTGGTCTACCCCGTTCCAACCGGCCATTCGTGCTGCAATCATCAATCTCGCTACAGTGTGTGGGCATGATTGAAGTGAGACCATAATAATAACAATTTTTACCCGTCAATAAAATTTCTAGATTGAATCAGTTCCCCGGATATACAAAATACTTGAACAACTCAGTGGGCGATAGAAAGCTGGCCCAATTCCCCAAAAATGTCCTTATCGCAAAAGCAGAAAATTCAAATTCGATCGTCGTTTACGTGGGATGGAATTGCAAAGTTACGAATGCGGTCAAATCAGGCGCCACCTTCAATGAAACGTACTGTGTTACGATTTGCGTGACTGTACAAACCAAGTTGGTGGTGCTAGTGATGCGACGTGACCGCCATGTCGATGTGGATTTAGAATTCCGCCGGCCGTGGCATGTATTTCGTGTCCGGAATCGAAGGAAACGTAATTTTGTTTACCTGATTCCATAATGCGGGGTTTAAAGTGTGTTACTTTTCACCCATGTGGTGAGGTTACGTGAGGAAAATTTAAATTTAAACGAGATTGAGAGTGACAAAAAATTTTTTTAATTATTTTCGTTAATATTTCTACGCTAAAGCTGGCATATGCTGTAAATGTAACACCTATTCTAAGAAAAAAATAATTTCTATTCTATGATATAGGGCACCTTTAACAGCAACTACGCAAGTCTCGTATAGTTGTAATCACTCATTGTACTGTATCGATGTGTAAGATTCATAATCCAAGCATAATCACATTATTTGGCTTTATTATTTATTTCATCTCACTATTCTATGACAACAAACCCTTCCAGTGACATTCGTGTAAAGAATCAAGGCTGCAAGAGAAAGACACTAGGGATAAATATAACTTGAGCTATTTTATTTACATCTAGTTTCAGTCAAGTACCAAATCCTAAACGCGGAAAACCAATAAAAGACGAACACTAGAGGAAATGCATTATCATACTACTGTAAGGGTTTTCGCAATGAGGTGACGTTATTAATGCCACGTCACTCAAATTTGAGTGATGTCATCTGTCAGTGAGACACGATTCTATGGAGGTACGTACATGCATTTCCTTAACAGCATCGTTTAGATGTAACAAGATTTTAATAAATAACTTCAAAAAAAAGAATGTTTTACTTGCTATTAAGACAAGACAAGATAAATACTCTTTATTGAAAATCACGCGGAAAATAATGCTATCGATACGCTACTGCCGATAACCAGCCCTCCTTGGCCAAAAGGCACAGGGCGTGGGCCGCGTTGTGAAATTTGGCCGAACCCTGATCCGATAGGCCTTATTTAGGAAACGGCACAACGTTTAATACTGCTATCTATTACTGCCTCCCGCTTTGATGTCATGAAGATTGATTGAGAAAATAATACGTTCTACATGTCAGTCCGTTGCTAAAGGTGCTATTACGATCACGCTAATAAAAACGCCCTGATACTTTTCGGTTCTGGAGAAATTCGATTTTAAATCCCCGAAATAACTGGATTGCTACCCAAAGACATACAATTTTGTTTAATTAAGTATGTAGAGTATTTGTCTTGTCTTGTCTTGTATGTACAAGGCTCTAATAAAACACTACTATATGAAGAACGTCCCCAAGATTTACAAGATCGCACCCGTGCTACCGACATCACTAAGAATTAGCATTGACTATATCAGATCCAATGGTCTGGTGAACCGCGGCGCCGAAGTTCACCTTTGTTGAGTACCATGTTTCGTCTTTCAATAGGTACGCAGTCCTCATTTGAAAACTGTCTTGCTCTAACTGAAATCTGTTCTACGAGTAATGTCTCAGCTAATGCTCTTTAAGCTTCACCTGGTTTGAATTTTGTTCATTTTTATAATTTTAAAACATAATTCGAATAACATCTACCGTTATCATGACCCTGAAAAGTTTGTAGGACCACACGATACTATTGATACAAATTAATTGAACAGAAACATGTGAATAAACAATTACATTGACACAACTGTGTGTGTTTTACTTGCGACTCGATATTTGACTTGGAACCAACGCCAGAAAATGTCATACATTTCTTTGCTATAGTGTTCCTTGAAACCATGTTTTGTCTTCACGAGAGTGTTATGTTATGTGTTAGCAGTAAGATGAGCCGTTTCATTATCATAATCTGCTTTGTACAAGTCATTTCGCCACAATCCCACGCGAGCTTATGTTAGTACGGATTGAGGACGCAGAAACATCATTGGCAGCGACTTTTCTATATAATTTGCTTCACCTTCAATTACAACATTATTTAAAACAGTACAGAACTGGCCACGGTAGATGTCGATCTTTCAGTCGAAGTTAAAAGTTACAAAATTTCAAAATGTTCGTTTTCTAACCAAGTATCACTGAGAACTATAATGGTATTAGTTCTTAGTGCAGTATTAGCAGTTACCCAACTAATAAACATTCGGAGTTTTGAACTCTTACCACTCGCACGGTCGCACCGCACATAGTTTGCAAATTATCGCACTTAGAAACTAACATTCCCTTAGTTTACGGCATTACTTGCAACTTTTACCATACTCGTAGCAATATAATAAATATTTGTTGTCGCTCCGGAGTCTATTCCATGTAGATTTGACTGTATTGTTTCTCTTGGCCTACAAAGAATAAATTATCTTAAACTGTCACGACACTCGCTCGATAGTGAAAAGGGACTTATTAACCTCTTTATCCTCATCTGTAATGTTTCAAATTCCATCAAAAACCTTTTGCAGCCACAGAATTTTCAATCAATAAACACGAAAACTTTACCCAGCGACCGGTTGGTGTCAAAGTCAAAGTATTCTAACTTAGTAGTCGCCCAAAACAACTGTATCAATACTTATGCAACCTTTTGTTCGACAACGTCAAAGGTACAATGCAACGGCGCGTAGACGGCATGCTTTACAGAGTTCACAAGCCTGCTTGACGCTTGACGACGTTTGTGACGTTACGGCTTATTATTTTCGTCTATCTTTCTTCCACTTGTTTTTTTTATAATAAACAACCGGCCATTAGCCTTTTTGAGAACAAACATGGGATGAGATGCATCTATCTTATGTTTAAATTAGAACGAGTATGAGCAGCTTATTGAGCTTGTCATAATAGCTAGCTGTCTGCAAGGACGCGAACAAAATACTGTTGTTTAACACTGCTACAGGTACTCTACTACATATTTCGTACTAAGCAAAAATATATAAACCAAAAAGTAAAGACTAACAGAATCAGACATTACAGATCCCAATTTGGCTAGTATGGATTGGAAAATTTAAATAATTTCGTTGTCCTATCAAGATTTGAATTTATGTTTCTTAACTGTTGATAAATACGATTTTTGGAACAATTCTTGGGTTAACGTCCAAATTATTAGAGCTAACTATTACAACAGGGATTGGGTTCTTGGTCGTAGTGTCAAAGAAAATCGTGGTCGGATCTTGTAAAGAAACACCAACGTGTAACGTGGCCGTCAGGACATGCGTTTGCATATTCATACACTTTTGTTTGCCACACAAAGTATTCGGCCTTAGTTCGAACAATGACAGCTAAAAAACCTCTACTCAGAATGAAAATATATTACAAGAATGTAAGACGATGCATAGTTTTTAATAACATGCCGATCTCGAAAACAAAATAACTAAATTTTTAAGCAATAAATTGATCCTAAACATCAACAACAACAAATACTCTTAATTGATTCACACAAGTAAACAAAATAAAAGAACACACACAGGAAAATTTTACATGGGATTCAACAGGCGATCCTATCGCTAAGCAGCGATCTTTTCCAGAGAACCATTGGAAAGAGATATGGTGAGAGATAACACTCACAACAAACGTAAACCTAAAGTTAGGTTTGGTTACGGTACCTCCCATTTTATATTTTGAGTAATTTTGGTTACGATACAGATCCAATAGTAAAAGGTTTAATTTTTTATCCTTTTAGAACTTTTTTTTTCTTCTGTCAAAGTAAATTTAAAAGCCATGACAGTCGGACGAGTAAGTTAATTGTAGCATATAGTTAAAGTGCTTTTATTTAAAATCGATGATGGGTTTACACTGAACCACAAACACACCTGATGGAATGTGTTAACCAGGAAGTGCAACGCGATTACCCAGAAAAATGCCTATTCACTCTACTTTTGAAAGTGCCAAGATCATATCTGTCCGGAATTACTGAGAAAATAAAATACAACACTGATATCACCTTGTAGTCAACAATTCCCTCAACTTCCGAAACGGAATTTTCTTCAGTTAGAACGTTTTCAAGCAGTCAAAGCATGTTCCACGGATTTGGAGAATGTCCCCAGCGGACCTGCACGTGTTTCTGCTTACAGATTCTCTTTGTAAATTACATGTAAACATTTTAAACAATTTTATTTACCTTCCTTTGTCTTTGACATACTCTTCTTCAGAGTACGATGGAATTAGAATAGTAACAAACGTTGCAATGCTTTTAGTTGCGGGTAATTCATGATATTCGTGGTTTTGCGATATTAAGAGTACTCGTTTTACAAAATTCACTGAATCACTAAAGTCTTAGATTAGTAAAATGTTTTAGAATTTATTACCTAATTCTTCTTTTTATCGTCGTCTTCGAAACGTCGGGAATTAGATTCGTTACAATACACGCGATATAAACCGTTTAAATTGTTTTATTTCAATGTCTTCTTTTTGTTTTGTTTATCTAATATGGAGAACCACCAAAGGTAAAAAAAGCCAATTACAGGATCTCGCCCGGATTGCACCACACAAATTCGGAAGTGCAAATGCAACAAGAATATAAGGAACATACACTATTAGAGCTAGAATCATCCATATTTAAGTATTTAAGTGGAAAATAACAAGGTATTCATTTAGACCAAATTAATAAATTAATCAATTGTCAGTAAAGCCCTGAGTCAAGGCATGCTCTTAAAGACATAATTTACTTAAGTACGCCTTAAAGTCCTGATGTCAACAATACAACATTCCCACATTGATTTTATTATAAACGCTACCAGTCCTCTGGCAAAATTACCATTGCCAAGATGACTTCGAAGCCATCAGCTTCAGACCGTATCCAATAACATTATAACTCTCACATCACGACTCCAACAAAATACCCGTATTCCGTTATGTAACAGTATATTTACTTTAATAATCGGCCCTTTGGCGCGCCGCCAGCCCTTTCGGTCACAAGGTCCACCGGAAGGACAGATTTGGGCGACCCGAATACTGCAGCCCTATTAGCCGGTCCATGGTCCGTTTTGGGCGTAGTTGGGCGGAAAAACGGGATTCATTCCTCATCATTATGCATCGAATTTGAATGATTGTCAATGCGAAGTAACTTCCGTTGCACTGCGGCATGGGATTTCGTAGGCCTACACGACATCGAATTTGATCACAATGTTTTTGTTGTTTATGTGATGCCTCAAACATACCTATTACATTTTATTTTATAGTTTCTGTTTTAAATAATTCAAGAGCTTATTATGTTCTAGCTCGAATTCCTATGAGATTTTAATTCAATTTTCCATATTTGCTTTCTATTATCTTGAAGACTCATTTTTTAAAGGAAAAAGGATGCTCACAAGCACGCAGGTCACCTGCTCTGGCGGGGAATAGATCAACAGCGCCCATGGGAACCAGCAACACCAGAGGGGTTACTGATACGTTGTCGGCCTTAAGTTTCCCCATCCTTGGCTCTCCGCGCTCGTCTCTCACCATACGAAACTAAGAAGCAAGGTATTACTTTACGCTGAGCTGTGAGATGGTGTACTACCCAGATCGAATCGGCCCATACGTACAGCCACCAACAACTAGTTTAGTCTGACTCTACTACTACAAAAACTATTTTCTTAAATTTTTGAATTTTAATACCTACATATTATTATTAGTGGTACCTATTTTATTATTGTTTTATTTGGAAAAATCCGATCACTGAAATTAAGTCAAAATTTACTTACCGGATTTGACCTAAACAAGCTAAAAAGACGTTACAAGTCAAATAAAAACTTTTAAAGATCAGACAAATAATACGAGTCTTTCAATCAAATGAAAATGTTATATGTATAGAGCTGAGAGATACTTCCCTCGTCCTTAACATACTTTATAGAAGTTTCAGTTGTTAACGTTCTTGTAGCCGAAATCGTTAGCAAAAGGACGAGGGTTCTGTGCACCTAGCACAAACCTTCTCGACACGCTCTTAGTGCGTCTCTCTCTGATCTAGTTAGAAAGAAACGCACTGAGTTACGTAGCGAGTCTCGGCTATCGCAAAGGTTCGTGCTAGGTGCACTGAAAGGCAGTTAAACTGTCGTGACTCCCAACGCGCTCCTCGCGTGACAGTGGAGTCATAAAGAATACCGGCGCATTAAACCGTATTTTATACGGGAACCAGGAAGAGGGATGGGAATAATTGGACTGTAAAAGAAATATGGGTCAAATTGTATGTTGACGACGTAACGTGAACCCAGCGTTTTCCGATCCGTAGAGCGAGGCTGGGAACTACGCAGGATTCCGGAGCGTCTGTCATCTAGACAATACGTAGTTCTACGAAGTATTTTAAAGTCTCTAAAAATGAATTAAACTAATCCTTCATGTGCTTTATTCATAGCTAACAAATAAAAACCGATGAAAAGTTCCGGTAAAACTAATCGACAAACGCGGCACGAAACGTAAATTTGAAACCAATTGTTTTTTTGTCATGAAAGTTTCGTTATACGCAGAAAAATGAGTCAATGTTTTAATTTCACACTTTTGGGTGGAAATTAAACATTAAGATTTTTTCGTACAGCTGGAAACGCCTTGTTATTGCGAGCGGTGGTGTGCAAGGGAAATAAAAACGATGAAATGAAACACTGAACAGGCGGTTTTGGCAGAAGATAAGTTTGATCAATACTAAACTAACAATAAGTGGCGTGGCTTTGCGGCCACTATGAAAGACAAAATAATCCTATAAGGGTTCTGTTTTTCCTTTTGAGGTACGGCACCCTAAAAGAAACAAATGCTAATCTTTTGTTTCGTAAATATGCCACTAGATCCGATCCTTCAAAATACTATCTCAACAGATAAAACGAGACTAAACCAACTCAGTACGTTAGGCTTTTAGTGAATGTGTGAATTTTAAATAGTTGAATGCTATATAGGGTAATTGCGGCAAATTCTGTTGCAGTTCACGGTGAAATTATTTCGCCTTTCCAGAATGGAACAGCATTTTTGTACTTTTTAAAAGCGTTCTGTGGAAAGAATTGCTCATTGGGCAGCTCAAAGCTGCCTGAACTAACATTTACCTTATGCCCCTACGGATTCGTGCGCCGGTTTCCTTAATTAACAGTAAATAAGTAAGCTGACAGGACTGCCCTTTGCGTCTTAGCTGTTTGCTTGAGCTACAAGATTCATACATGGCTGCTCGATTGTAATTTCAGCCGCTTCTGAAGCGGAGTCATACGGCAAGGTGTTGTCGGCAGCGTATGACGGATGCCCACCCTAGCCCATCTCTAACCGCTCAGACGATAAGCCTATTATAGGTAAAGTAACGTCAGTTAAGGAGAATGATAACACACACACACACACACAACTACACAGTCCATACAAAACAAAACAATAACTTTAAAATTGAAAGGAAACTCTCCTGTAGGTACACACGTGATATGCTGCAGTGTGGGTGACCTCAACTCTATATACCTATAACCGGACATCAGCTCGCGACTTCGCCCGAACAGATGATTACATACTAACTGCCAACCTCCGTAACGGTGGATTTTCGTAAAATCCTTGCTTATTGCACCTCTACACGCCCTAAGGAACACATGTTTCAATCTTCAGCGGAGGTGCCATAGAGGAACTCAGTGGCTAAGAGTAAATTAAAAATAACAGATAACGAGCCGATGTCAGTTTTGAGATAGCGTCAACAATTGTGTTCCATTGTCACATTACAACGAGGCAGCATTCCAAATCGAAGTCTTTATATTTCGAAGAAAAAGCACCTACAGCTACAGCCGAAGGTCTCCGAAGTGGGACGCGTTTCGTCATCGTCACCTAATTGGGGGTCTTGTTGAATGGTGGCGTAATATGCTAATTGTTCTACGACTGCTTGTACTATGCTAATGTGATGCACTTGATCTTAGAAGTAGGTCACTATATATAGCCTGATAAGTCCCATTTATAGTGACGTCGTCCATGCGACTAAGCCTTGGGGCATACCCTCTACTAAGTGGACGAGTCCCACATAAATCTCGAGTCTCCCCGGGTTTGGGGGTGACGTAAAGAGTTTCCTCCCCGACAAAAAAAAGGGGGGGCGACTAACGAAACGCTTCGATTAGATCGCGCTGCCCCTCTGATATAATTGTCTCTTTATACAACATAAATAATGAAGATTTTCTGACAGTTCAATTAACTTCAGATGGAGTTGGTGCCGACATGTGGTTCATAAATCTGGCACGTTTGTGATTGGCATATAATTTTATTAGCCAATCCCGGATTTGGAAGATAATTGTCAAATGCACCTCTCGACACGATACAATACAAATATCTACACTTCACACAATAAACAACACAGAAAACGGTAAAAATAGAAAGTTTACACGGGAAACAATGGGGGACACTAGTCAATAATGTCATTTTGCGATATTTTAACCGCAGGGAAAACTTTATTTAACTCTTTGAATACGAAAAGGTCTTACATGTCACGTCATGTTCGTGTATAGCACTCTCTAGCAAACGCAATCAAATTCTTAAATTAAATTAACTAAAAACTAGTATAAACAATACAGATCATTACCTCGCTTTTAAAATTTTAACCAACTAAAAGGAAGTAAGTATCGATTGCCCTGGCGCATGAAGCAACGATGGAAGGAAGCCCATTACATTGAAAGTTTCAATTAGAAACGTTAATTCGTGAAGCTATGGCGAAATGTATATAATTCGCATTAGCGGTTCAACCATGAACCATCTCCGAGTAAACTTCTTTCGGATTTTTTGAAATCTGTAAACCAAACATGAGGACGAGTTATTGTTATTACACTAAGCAAATAGAATAATGCGGACAAAATCTCGTGGTCCGAAGTGAAACTTGTAAATCTGTACATATAAAAGAGTTCCGTTACTGACTGACTGATGGAGAACGAACAACCTAAAGCGCTGAAGATAGAGTCGAGACATGAAATTTGGGACACGTGTTCTTGTAGAAAAGTGTGCGCACTGAGAAAGGATTTTTGGAAATTCCATCGCCAAGGGAGTGAAAAGGGTAGCAGAAGTTAATATGTAGCTAACCCAAAATCTACCCGGACCAAGACTGAGACAAAAGCTGGAAGGCAAGTTAGTACTTAATAAATATGAGTAGTATTCTTCTCAAATTTAAGGCTTTTGGTCTTGTCGGTGCCTTCCAAGCTTCCAGATTGCTGATTCTTTGACTTCTCTGCACGACACGACACAAACCTTTTCCTTCACTTGATCGACATAACTTCTTCTAGGTCTGCGGTATGGGTAGTATTAGTATACTACTATTATTTTACGACATAAATCAATTTAGGCAACTAATAACTATAACCCAAAATGACTAACTGTTAAATCTGTACAAGCGACTATAAAACTGTTTCGCCTCGCCGAAGAAATAAAATCAACAGCACTCATTACCGGCCGTCGTAACTGCTGCGTTGTCGTGTGCTGTAGCGGAAGGCAAGAACTTACAGCGGGCGAAGGTAAGGAAGTTAGTCCCTCAATAGTACCCATTCGGAATCCCTAAAAACGTTTGTCCTAATCCGACACGGTATATTTATTTAATTTGCCATTAGTTCAGTCTACCGTCATTCCGGTAGACTAAACAGTGTAGTGATTACACGATCAGTATGGCTTAGATCAAAGTTCATCTGGCCTGCTGTAGATCGTTCTCAAGTAGGTACGACCACGTTCTCAAAGTCATAGTGGACGTTTCCTTCCTATAGAAACGTCTAATGCCTATTAGACTATCAGAGGTCTCACTGCAGACATTGTGGTGCATCTTTTCGAACGTTTGAATGCGTTTGTTTCATTGCACTTGACTTTGCATTTACTATGATATCTGCTTACTTAAAGGTCCGGTTGAAAATCAGCGTTGTTTCGGACCTCAACACATTGCTGAGCTAAGAGAGCCCTTACGTCTTAACATACTTTTTGTATTATCTTTTTTTGGGTTGTAATCGTTTATCACCGATATTTCTTTATTACCACAAGGCGAGGCGAGCCCATTCATAGCTGTTCGCCGCCGCCGTGGTCCGCTCCTCCTTCGGACCGCAGCCCAAGGGTCAGGGTACCGCTACGCTAGCCGCGCCGGCGCCGGCTCTGCGCTTTCTGCATGCGACTGCCGGCTGCAACGCGTGGCGCATTCCGGTTATGCAACCGGTTATGGGCCCATTGACAGGTTACTTTAGATTATCAAACTATCATGTTAGACTCAACTGTAACAGTGTTGTATTGGCATTAAAAAGTAGTATACCATAACTTAAAATAATCTTCCTTTTCCACTATATAAAAAAAATAACTAAACTTTTGAACGCTTATAGCTAGACAACAATGGCTTCACTGATTTCGATGTAGTTTGTAACAATCGAAAGAGATTACTGGCCACGTTATGGACTAAGTACTATATTAAAACAAGAATATTTAATTTTACGAGAATACAACACGGGCGTAGCTTCGGGCGAAAAACAAGTACTTAATCAAATAAATTATTTCAACCTGTTATTGTAGACAAGGTTAGATGATACTCTTTAGCAAAAATTGTACAGTAAAGTTAGTAACTAAATTTAATATGAATAATTTTGCACAATCATCGAAACTGCTAAGACCTCAATTATCACCAATGTCGACCACATCATATTGGTTTTTATTGCAAAGTTTAAGCTATTCTCGAACTTCATGATGTCATCATTCCGTCATCAATAGACAATTTATCACAACACTCGAATTAATTCCTTATTCTATATGCGTTTTGTTATTTGTAAGCAAGCTTACAGGATTAAGCATGCTTTTTGCATTTTATGATGTCATCTTATCATCATCGCTAGGTCATCGATGACAGCATTGCAACAAGTTCTTGTTTTACGCAATATGCAACCTTTTTTTTTACATAAAAGTGATTTTGGTTCCTTAGTCTCACTCAAGCACCTACTTAGTTACTATTCCGTATAATTAAATATCTTATTCTTATTGTTACACAGTTTTAACTCATGATAAATACACAGAGACGCACGCACGCGTACAATATATTTGCTACTGAAAGAAGAAGCAAAAATTTAGGGTTTTTTAAGGTTCCGTACCAAAACCGCCGTTCAATCACTAAAAGACTGTTACGTGTTATTTTGTCCATAACACATAACGGCTTATTAGTGATGGGACGGAGATCAGACAACGTCCGTCCGTCTCCGTCACGTTACAAATTAAAATGGTTTACAATATTATTTGTAAAACGTTACTGCCAATGAAAAAAATAAAGACCTAAGCACAATTGCGTTAGCTTTTAACCCTAATTTAAAACAAACGTTTTAAATTGTTTCACGACGTTTTTACAACGCCGTTAACAATTTGATGCTTTACAAGGAAATGCGTAAAGTTGGCTCGCAACGCTAAAAGTCGTGTCGTACAAACGGCCGAAAGGGATAGCGTGAGGCGAATAATAATGTACATTAAAATTGATAGCATTGCCGCCCGACGATATTAGCACAGTACACAGTAACTAGCAGTATAAGAACGGTTGTCAAACGAATTTATGCCTGTGAATAGCATAAACGCCATCGATCACCGATCAAAAATACTGAACACTCATCACACCTCAATCACCTAATTTAGAGCATCTTTCATCATCATCATCATATCAGCCGAAGTAGAGAAAGTCGGTAGGGCAACTAGAGCATCTTTACCTTACCGATATTTTTGATGGCGAATGCTTAGGTCATGGTGGGGCGAATGGTTAGGAATGGTTAGGGAATGGTTATGTGTGTCGCACAGACGCAGCTATTTTGCACGAGCCCGGCACTGGTTTCGCGGAGTAGCAAGGTAATTTGTTCCAGTTTGTTGATATGGACCTCCGCAAAGTAACGCCTGAATCTATTGATTGAATGCTTAGGTACATACATATGTAGCGAAGTTGACGCCGTATCGATACCCGGAAATAGCGTACTTTTTGACTAAATTTTATGTTTTTTTATAAGAACACTCTTACAGAATGTAACCTACCTGAGTAGAGAGGGAGAAGACCTAAAATGAGCAGTAACAGATCAGCGGCACTCTTGGGGTTGTTTATAAAATCGGTAAAGAATTCTTACGGACGAACACTAACTATAGGAATTTTTTGTTGTAGTAATAATAATATTTTCTCATTGGACCGGCGTAGGAACTACAATACCACCTTAACACTTATACATAGTCCAGATATCACGTTCGCACTGTATAGTGTATAGCCCCTTTAACAGGGGTGACCATAACATTGGACACAAATTGGCCTTCATGCCGCTTACGAGCATATCCATGCTGCGTTACCCTTTATTGAGGGAAGGTCAACATTATTATCGTATTTTCTTGTTGGTGTTGTTCTTATGACGGTTTTATTTACTTGCTAATACATGCTAGTGTTGACGTTGGGCTTAGAAACTTACATCGAAAATTACATCGATAGCGTATTAACGTATTAGACGTACGTGTTTATTTTTGGCATTATTTAACACGGAAGCGGCGGGTTAAAGCGTTTCACGTATTTGTTTATAGTTGCAATAGTATCATAGTCCAACACCGCATTGTCTATGGGTGTTGTCAATTGGAGGACAGTTGGAGGCGACAATTGGTCAATAGCTTTGTGTACGTGGACATCTTCAACTCTACACGACCACACGCTCTCAATTCACTCGATCCAAATATTGTCAATATGTATGTGATACTAGGAATTGCTAGACTTACCAGGCCGTAAGTGAGGCCCATTGTTTGGAGTACGGCTGACCGATGGGCCCAGAGTTCTCGAGTGGTAACCGCGTGCCCAAAGACGCAGCGTGGGCAGACTCACCACAAGCTGGACCTACGAGCTGGTGATGGTTGTGGGAACCCGCTGGATGTGACCGCTGTACCGGTCGTTGTGGGAATCTTTGGAATAAGCTTTATATGGTCAGTAATAGACGTCTTTCAGCTGATATGTTATGTTGATACATATTCACCGTATACGCCAAACAAAACTCTAAATTATACGTATACCGACAAGCCCTTAATCGGTTTTGGCATAAAAGTAAAAACACTTTGTCGCGCGTAATCATAACAGCCTCACAGCATTAGAGAATCACCTGCTGTCTGTACAAATACAAGGCAAAAACTGTCTTATAGTGCACATAGATTTGCATTAAAAGGGCGCTTAGCTCGTTCCCAAACCTCAGCGTCAAATGCCAACAGCGGGTCAAGAGGCCCTCGCCAGCGCGTTCACCCACATTTGACTATTTGCCAACTCTGCGTTATGACGTCACACTCGTGCTTACTGCTGCACTTTTTCCATGTTTCCTGTCAACAGCGGAAATAGCTGCACTCTTGTAGTGCTCGTTTTTCCCGCTTTCAGATTAAAAAACAAAGGAAAATAACAGTCATCAAACTTTGTAAGTACCTAAACACATAGCAACTAAAACTACTTTATTATATCTTATTATCGGAGTCTATCGGCGAACATCCGACTTGCAACGTTGGGACTTTAATAAGTACACAACAACACGACACCGACACAACGTGATGATTGGTTGTTTTAACATATATGTATATAGGATAGGATAAACATACTTACAGGTTCAATTACGCGATCAATCAATAGCATAAGGAATACAAACACTTGATTAATATTGGGAAACAGTAGGCTTTGTCCTTAATAATGGCGGTGAGGCACATTTGAATCATAAATCAGATGTTTGTTTGTGATTTGATTTATTTGTTATGTGAAGATAACAATACTTTCAGTTTCAAGTAGAACATTAAATGAAATTCGAATGATAAATTATCTTCTAACAGATTTTGAGATGGCGTATTATGAATAGCACAGCGAAACCGACAGAACACTTCGTCGTTAGAGTTCCGTGCCCAAAGGTTTCCAACGGGACTCTGTGACTAATCCTACGCTGTCCATCCGTCCGTCCGTCTGATCACTAACGGGCACCGTGATACATAGCCGATTGATATTTTCAAAGTATGTTACTAACTTACTACTACAGCGGATATCCTGAGAAATTATTTTGTTTTCACAGAAGATACAACAAAGTCGCTTTCCATGCCAATCCGCCCTCATATCTTCGACCTCTTATTCCATCCAAACCATATAAAGTCGCCATTTTTCCTGTCTGTCCGATTTTTTTTAGTGTATCTTCGGCCGTCTTTTCCTTCGAGACCACCCAACGGATTTTGGTACGGTTTTCACCGTTAGTTAGTGATTTTTTTACGGAAGCTTTTTAGGTACATTGCATTCTAACTGTGTGAAGCCGGGACGGGTCACCAGCATACTTATGAAATACGTTAGCTGAACATGCGGTTGACCTGATAGGAAGTAATCACCGCATGGGAACATGACTCCAAGAACCGCTAATACGTTGCCGGCCATCAGTCTCTCTCTGTCTCGTGCAGTTTAGTAAATATTTTCAAACTATCGACCCGGCCCGACTTCGTCCGGCTGCCATTAGGATAAAACATACATTGAAAACCTTCCGTAAAAAAATCTCTAAATGACAGTAGAAATCGAATCAAAATACGTTCGGTGGTTTAGAAGGAGTACGCATACACGGCCGAAGATACGAGATCAGCCAGGAACGGACAGCGACTTTATATCCTACTAATATTATAAATGTGAAAGTTTGTATGTTTGGATGTTTGGATGTTTGTTACTCAATCACGCAAAAACAACTGAATGGATTTAGATGAAATTTGCCACACATATAGTTTATGACCTGGATTAACACATAGGATACTTTTTATCCCGTAAAAATGCATAGTTCCCACGGGATAGCGCTAAGTGAGTTATACGCCGCCGTGACGTCATGAGCGGCAAAGAAACTAATTGTCATTAATTTGTCCGGGAAATATTGCAGATTGCATGTTTCAATTAAACAAGTCTACGCGGACGAAGTCGCGGGCAAAAGCTAGTATTTTATAAAAATCTACAGACAGTGAAAACCGCACCCAAATCCGTTGGGTGGTTTCGAAGGAAAAGGCGGCCGAAGATACAGTAAACAAATTCGGACAGACAGGAAAAATGGCGACTTTATACTGTGTAAAGAAAAGACTGCTAAAATTCCTGAATACAAACGGTTACCAATACTTACCCAAACCTCCCAAACCGTGGCATATAGGAGTGCCCACTTTCAAAATCAAAGGGAGGGTACACACAAAGCAGAATGCACGGGAGCGCGCCTTTTGTGCACATGCACCGGTGTGTAAAGGTCTTTTGTTTAAAAAAAAATGGTTTTTGTTCGTTCAGTAAGTACCTATGTTTTTCGAGGATTCAATTCACAGTCGGCTCAATGGGTTGTTTAAAATTTCGTCCATTTGTCATTCGTTTCGAGGCTTATGCGTTTTTAAAGCGATCCGCTAGTTGCGTTAAACTTTTGCGATTGAGGGACATATATCCAATCATCGTCACATTCTACCCCCCCCCCCCCCCTAAATTTTTATTGATCGATTTTCTAAAAATCCTTCCTTAGCTTCCTTACCGCCTCTACACTTTCCAAAGAACATACGTTTTAAATTTTACGTCTCTATATTCTGTGAGTTCGTCAGTGACGGAAATCTTTTATTTATATGTATAGGTTGAGATTAGTATTTTTCGTATTTTATCTTCTTTTTTTTTCGTAAGTATAAAACAAAATCACTATCCGTTCCTGGCTCTCCTCATAGTATCTTCTGTCGCTTAAACTGGAACAAATTACCTTGCTACTCCGCGAAACCAGTGCCGGGCTCGTGCAGACGCCATTCGTTCAAGTAGCGAACGGTCGTACTGTTCGATCTTGATGATGCCTCGTATAGAGGCGAAACGCGCGTCGATCGTGTAGTTTTAGTGTTTAGTGGTGGTGGTGTGTAGTTGAGTCTGTGTGATATATGTTGTTTCGTGTGGAAGCGGAGGAGGGTGGGTTTTTGCATGAACATATATGTGTCGCACAGACGCAGCTATTTTGCACGAGCCCGGCACTGGTTTCGCGGAGTAGCAAGGTAATTTGTTCCAGTTTGTTGATATGGACCTCCGCAAAGTAACGCCTGAATCTATTAATTATTTAGGATTTTGATACGGTTTTAACTATAATTTGCAGAATTGTTTACGGAAGGTTTTCATGTAAAATACATTTTTATCAAGTTTTCGTTCGTAATTTGCACCCTGCGGAACCTAGACGGGCTCAAGTCAATTATAAACCCGAACTTTGATAAGTTCTCGTTAAAATAAAAACTACATAAATTGACTAGTTCCGTATACTATAGAGTTCAATGCGTAACTTATGTTTCTCTCCGGGTTTCCCCTGGGCAGAATGGCGTGAACACGCGCACAGAACTCGATGACTCTAGTACGGATCGTGAGATGCGTCGTCACGCGCTCCTAGTGCTGGCAACGTTGGCATCGATGACGATAAAAACTGCGTTAACCAAAAAAAAGAGGCGAACACCGATCATGATTGACAACTTATTATTTTCTCAATTTAATAAGCGGGTCACTTTATGGGTAGGAAATGATCGGTCAGAACATCACCGTCACTCAAAAGAAAATATGGACATCCGTAGCGAAAAAGGGTCTATAGGATCTTTGACGCTTTAAAGGTAACTAAAAATCAATATATTATGCCAAAACTCTACTTACTTTATGGAATCCTTATAAGATCGTCTTTAGAGATTCAACCAACGGCCGAAACGAAACATAAATAACACTGTTAAGCTATGTTGACCAAATAAATGTGACCACAAAATTTTAAGTATTTTTTTGTTAAGTATATCATATATAAGCATATTATATCGACAACACTGTCCCTGCACTATCGAACGGGTGCATTGACCCCGCTGGGTTCAGCTTTTTGCTTCCTGTCAACTGATGTGATGCTGCATCCGTCACCTCACACTCGTCTTAGACTTGATGTATTAACAGATTTTTTAATTTATTCCAATAGGGTCCCGATATTGTTATGTTGATTAGGATATAATAAAAATATATATTTGCCAAAATACTTAGATTAGAATTGGGTACTTAGCAGATATTATATACATGGCGTTTGACCCATTGACAGAAGCATTCTTCTTTCCAAGAAATTAACACAAACTGTACATATATTATAAACAGGAATAAGATAATTAAAGTCGTTCACAATTATTCGTTTGATAGCAAGTTGCAAGTAAATTCACACAACGTTTTCCAGGCAGATCTATATTTCCAGTTTTCTGTCTTACAATAATTCATAAGTGTATTTCCACAGAATATTTCACCATTTGCCACCATCACAGAAGTCAATTCGTTCAACCAACGAAAGCTTTTTCATTAATATACCAATACACAAGAATGTTAAGTGCGTAGAACTATATCATTTATTTATTATCATTACATAGTATAAAACAAAGTACAGTCAAGGAACTTAATTCCCTACCCATTTCGTTGAAATGTCGTCTGACATTCGCAATGCATTAAGGTCGATATGTCAAACTAACGTCTTGCTCTATAGCTCTTATGGTGACAGTTTGCTATATGATTTTGAACCTTAGGTGGGTCGGAAATTTAATTCCTTGACTGTAGCTATCCGTTCCTGTCTGTCCTTATATCTTCGGCCCCTTACTCCTTCTAAACCCCGCAACGAATTTTGATACGGTTTTCACTGTCATTTAGAGATTTTCTAAGGCAGATTTTTAAATACATTACATTCCTATTGTTCAAAGCCTGGGCGGGTCGGTAGTTTAATAGTATTTTATGCAACTGCTATATAATGAGAGGCCTTAAAACACGAGTGTGGTTTTATGAAACGAGCGTTAGCGAGTTTCATAATAGGATCACACGAGTGTTTTAAGGCCTAATTATATACAGTTGCATACATTACTTTATCTACACACATATCATAACTGCAAAAAACCGTAACAGCAAAAAACCAAAAACGATGACAACTAATGGCCGCCATGTATATTAAAAAGGTACTCTGTGATTCGATCTATTCGTCAAGACGAACGTTTTTTTTAAACCATAGACGAACGAATAAGTCCCTATTGTCATGTCACTCGAGATCAAATGTCGTGCGTTTAAATTAAAAAAACATACTGAGTTGACGTTTCGTATCGATAACTGTTTTAATATCTGTGGATACTAGAATAGAGACCAACTTGAATTTTGACAGCTGTTCCAAATTTAAATTGATAACGTCACGAGCAGTCACGAGATATCGGTAATGTGATGACCAATAAAGAACAAATTTACCTACTACCACAGACAAGAAAATTCTTATAATAACATTGGTTGTAATAATGCTGGTCATTTCCTAGGGTTTTTGAACGCGTTATTTAGCCTTTATGATATGTGTGTAGATAAAATAAATAACAGCACAGATAATGAAAATCTACGCTTCACTCACTCCCAACATCTTCAGAGATCGGACCCGAAGTAAAATTGACAAATCGTATGCCTTTGTTTTCCATGATGACGGTGGGAATACTTTCTAATCACTTTCTTCAAAAGAATAGGCCGATGACAATGACTAAGATGTCATTTGTGTGGAGTAAGTTATGACGGTTGCGAGGCAGTGGTGAGGTGATAATTGCGAGACCAAAGTTGAACAAACTACTGCAACAAACTGCCGAGTTTAATATGTGGCTTCACTTGCTAATTTCTCGCAGTCACTCATTTAAATTGCTTTAAACTTTCGCAATTTTATTTTACTCGTTTTTATTAGTAAAATGAGACTTGAACGAAAACGTTTGCGCCGTGTAACCTTAATTTAGATAACCGTTCATACCAGTAGCCCTAACATGACTGGTAAAGTTTAGTTTATCTCTATCTGCGTCCCTTTCTTATGATACTAGTTAGACAGAGACGCAGGGAGGGGTTAAACTAAACCTAGGCTGTCATGTTAGGGCCGCAGTATGCTTTAAGTTGACATTCAGTTTAGCGGTTATCTACGCGGTATAAATAGACGCTAAGGGTTTTAAGGAAATATATTAGTGACGTGTCGGCAGTATACATTGCCGAAGCATACCGAAAAATTTTTTTTCAACGTCAACTCTAAGCCACCCATTATATTGTTGCACATGTTGCTCCTCTCAGCTTTACTAAAGTAAAACATACGCCAACGCCACTGGTAAATAGTAAATACACTTCAAGCTACCCATCCCACATGTTGAAAAACTGAGCTTAGAACCAGTAATTTTATATAGATATCGCTTGTTTTAGTTTGCCTTCTACGGCACTTAGAATACCTAGAGTACAAACAGAGGCATAGCTCTATATAGTGAAATCAAACTGTTTTACGACTAGAGTGCTGCAGTGGTCGTAACAAATAGTCACAATACTTGCAGGTCACGCACGAACCTCCTCTGATACTACGCCACAATATATGTTGAGATGCTGGAACTATTGTTAGATTAGAAAAAAGAACATCAGAGAGAGATTGTCATGGCGATCTGTCAATAGTTGAATCGTCACAAGTTTCTAAATCGTGCTTGGCTTACAATTGTAGTCGAGTACAGTCCTATGGTGTTTTGATTCGATTTTGTACAGATTAATGACAGAAAAGAAAAGTGGTATAACAAATTAGATTCAAATCGAACTGCGAACTGCTTCCCCATTGCCCCAAGAGGGTTTTCGTATGTTTTTCAGTGACGACGACAAAGTGAATGTTTTTCTTGCACCTGTTTCTTAGTATTTATGTGGCAATAAAAAACATTCTTTCTTTTTTTTAAGAAAAAACAAAATTGCGGAAGCGTAATCGAGATCAAGTCTAGTTCTGGACTTAAAGACACAAAAATCAATTGCAGCTTCAGTGCTTTTAGGAAAACATGCGCAACATAAAAAGATTAATGCGATCGGTTTAAAAATTGCATAGCAAACATTTTAATCGGTAAAACTCCAATCAAAATCTGCCTCCGAAACCCCACACGTTCAGTTAATAAACAGGAGCCGAAACATGCGCTACGCAGTATATATTCTGGACGTTTATGGCTCCATCCACAAACAATACGTGACGGCTGCCGCTATTACCGCATTATTTTAGGGAATTTACGGCTCCGTTAAAAAAATTGGGGCAGAACATTGAAGAAAAATCTCGGAAAGAGTTGCACATGCCGAATATTAGGTGACAAATATACGCCAGGAAAGAAACCGTAACAACAAGAATGACATGAGAGGCAGTGAATTGGGACCAAATAGGAATCAAATTACTTCAGTACAGTATTGTATTAAATAGTCTTTAATAAATCACTTTCTCTGTTTCTTTAGAATCAAATGCGAGCGTTCAACAGCTTAGGTTGGGTTCTTCAATGCGCGATTTTACTATATCCTACCGAAATGAGGGAGTGTGCCAGGACCGAGGCAAATGGCAGGCTTACCCCAAAGAGAGCATGCGTGAGATTATAATGATAAAAAAAAAAATTGTTCCTTCACTGGATAGTTAGAATTCGAAATTGACCATACAATCTCAAATTCACTTTCATTTCAAATGGGGCCTGATGTGGTTTACATTTTATTCCCGGTTCAAACGCATGGTTCCCGTAGGACATCAGCAATATGTAATACACACGATAAAAGCTTGTTTAAATTATGGCTGTTTGTTTATTCGTCAGCCAATTCTAATTAATAACGTAACTCGACACATGTAACTCTAACCGTGGGCCAAACCGCAACGGGTTACCGTTATATACAGTTGTGACGTGCCACCAGCCAATCCCGCGCCGTTCTTTGGTATGCAGCTGAATTATTTATCATTTATTGATCTGCCCTTATTTCAGCTAACTAACATATGTCAGGTGACGACGAGAATTCAGTGTACATTACGTATCCACTGTTAAGCCCGGCAATCCAACAACTCTTCGAGATAGCCATGTCATGTACGCCAAATACAAAATATATGCCAGAATTGTCGTTATCACACATCACCTTGATGAAACAGAGGTTTCATGTTACAGTCGCAAGTTGTATTGGCATTGATATATGGAATGATATTTAAGAATGTGAGTAGGAGAGGGGTGGGTATGATGGCTTTCCACGAGATCATATCAGACATAACCAACACACCTATATGCCTTGTTTTCAATACACTATAGGCTGAAGAAGAAAATATACGCTCGCTGGACATATTTTCCCAGTTTCTCGTATCAAAAAAAGGAGATACAAAGGCTTAAAGATTAGGTAAGTTTAAGTGGTAGTAGGTAGGGCATATCGATCGCAGACCTGATGACCGGTAACACAAGAGCTCAGGTGAAGGTCACTAGAAACGCGGAAAGCATTTCCCCAGTTGTTGTAGAGAACCTCCGACAGACCTATGTTCAGCAATGGATACTTCCGAGTCATATGTTGATGATGGTGTAAGAATAAACAGACCTCAAAGTCTCAAATCAAATCGAATGGCCAAGTAATCGTTGTTATTAGCTGGAGTTTTGCCAACTCCCGTTTGTTTGCCCAGCCCTTTGGCGAAGCACCCGAAGGATTTTTAATATTCATTCGGTAAGCGGCAATAAAAGATCAGAGGGGCAACTTGGGAATCATTATCTAACATTGGTGTTTTATTTCAACTTTAGAGACTCTGGATTACGAAGACAACGCTGAATTTAGTAAGGTCCTGTTCGGAAAATGTTGTCGAACAGCGATAATTGTATTATGCCTTAGTTATAAGTTCATCCTATGTACTTCTAAGCACCGAATCAACTATTTTCTTTCTTTTTAGTTCCCTCGATCTCTTGCTTATGCTGTTTCATGAAAACATGGTTGATTTTGCACTAATCGTCGGTATTGTACCTACTTGTTATTTATATCTAATATTTTACGTAACAACAATGTAACAAGGACGAATTTAGTAGAAACATGCATGCATACAATATTTCCGCAAAAACGTTTAGCCTTTTGGCCGCACAAAAGCCTAAAGAAAACTACCACTCAAATGGTATATTTTTATCCTGAAGAACAGTCAATTTTTATTCTAACGCTTGAAATTGAGTTCGCACAGGAAACGAATGCAGAATCTTGTAACCTTTGTTTGCAAAACGCAAAGACATCCCGCCATATCCGGCGTGGCGAGCTCGACACATCCCATTTAGAAAAGTTTATTGCTTTTACCCCTAAATTTGATATTCAAAACTCTTCCAAGCAGGAAATGTAATCATTCACAAACTTGGGGGCAATTTTATCTCCGTTTGTCGCTTGCCTTCCACACATTCGCAAACTTTCGCGCACGCTGATCGAATTACCAATCGAGGAAAGTCAGGGGACACTTGCACTAGCTGTAGCAAGCTTGTATTTCGCTCAACTCTGTCGTTGTGAGACCATCCTTACTCAATATCCATAAGGTTTCATTGGGAGTAAACTCAGAGGGGCTATACGAGCTTGCGAATACCTTGTGACATATCGTGCGGTTAGATTTCCCGTTTATGTGGTTTGGTGATATGGGATTCGAAATCAGTATGCAAATAAATTGACATGGCTTATCGTCTTGAGGTTACGTTTCGCTTTCTCAAGGAATAATGAAGCTTAATGTATAGTAATTCTACAATATCCATTGTATTTAATTCGCTTTAGTTTTGAATTTCAAAGGGACAACACCAGCGCATTCGGTTTTAGAATCAACAATCTGTAAAAATCTGTCGCAATAAAAATCTTAAAACCCTAATAAACATACACTGTTTTATAAATAAAGAGTATACAAAAACGAAGCTTACTTTAGTTTAATTGAATACGTTTCGTCTTTATCTATCGTCATGACATTCTCTTCGAAAGAAAGGCTTAAAACACGTATTAATTAAGAGAGATTTGCAATTATTTACTATAAGAGGGTAGATAAATTGGACTTTAAGCGGCTCTTCTTTTTGCACGATGCCTTATTTATATCAGAATGATTGAATAATCTTCATGAAATTCATAAGTATTTCATCGATCCTATCATAAAGAAACATTATAATAATGACATCAAATTGTCTCTAAGTACAATAGAAAACGACCAACGCACTGTGGAAAGCGAAAATGACATTTTAAACGACTAATTGCCACGCGACGCATGGTAAAAGCTGCAAGAAGAATCGAGAGACGCCTTAACGGAGCAAGAGCTATTAATAAGACAAATAGCTATTGATTACGCCTACTCTAGCGTAGGATTCGATGTTCATTCTGCCCTTTGGAATCGCGCTATTTTCCAGGATGAAAAATAAATAAACATACGTTGCTTTGCGGAGAGTAAAACACACTTGCACTGATTACAACTTCTTTAATAGGGCAAAGAATGTTAGTAATTTATTATAATTAAAAACACAAAGCAGACCTTAACTTGTTCATAAAATTTCACCCGCTTATAAACTGGTTTGTATAGGGTGAGTTGGTTAAATAGCTCCACCAATAAGAAAGACAATAATTACAACCTTACTATACTGTGTAGAGAAAATTGTACTCAAAACGAATGCCTGATTATGTCCAGTCCACATAAACAAATAAAAAAGTATTCCATTGTAGTGTTTACTTTCCTTAACCCTAGAGAAGAAAAATGCCATTGTCATCCGCTACTTTGACACGATATAGTAGCTTTTGGAACAGAAGAGATGAAAAATGATTTGCGCTAAAGGTATGCCAATACGTGTCAGCTTACTACACGAACTCCATCGATCAGACAAAAGGGGGAAACAATCTAAGAATGTGCTATCATAAGAAACTAAGATACAAGATGAGGTAAGACCTATTCTCGGCATGGGAACCTGCCATTGCCATTGGCATTGAATAAGATTGAGAGTACGTTGGACTTGATAAAGCTTATCTAATTAATGGCAGCTAATTGTTTGATTCATGTCGTGTAGCGGAGAAAGTAGAAATAAAGGTCATGGCACGTGAGGAAAGCTTGAAACTATAGCTTTGGATTTAATTATCGAAAACAGCAATGTTACTCGTAATAGTGACTTGAGTACAACGATACAGAATTAAGATTTGTATTGTATTGACATAGAAACCCGCGCTTTTACAGTTATAATTATTCAGTAGTAGTAGCATTGCAGTCTACTGAAAGCCATCTGATATGACAACAAACCTACCTATCAACAGTGTCTTTTTTAATTTTCTTTAATTATCATCATGCCAGCGTCCCGCCCCGGCTGCGCACGAGTACCTACAATCAGTACGTAATGTTACAGTAATGTACCTACATAAACATCTTCTGCAAAAGAAGTTTTTTTGCGGGTGGTAGGACCTTGTGCAAGGTCCGCCCGGATCGCTACCACCATTTTGCTCGCTAATCCTGCCGCTAAGCAGCAGTGCTTGCACTGT
Organism: Ditula angustiorana; assembly: GCA_963691745.1. Lineage (NCBI taxonomy): Eukaryota > Metazoa > Arthropoda > Insecta > Lepidoptera > Tortricidae > Ditula > Ditula angustiorana. The sequence continues at coordinate 8,586,515 of OY829495.1, forward strand.
TGTGTTCCGGCGTGGAAAGCAAGACAGCCGGTGTAATTACTGGCACAAGAGGTATTCCATCTTAGCCCTCTGGGTTGGCAACGCATCTGCACTCTCTTTGTTGGTGCAGGTGACCCACTTGCTTGTTTGCCTTCCTATGTTGTATAAAAAAAAAACTAAATGACAGTGAAAATCGTATCAAAATCCGATGTGTGGTTTAGAAAGAGTACACTTTAAAAAATTCGGACAGACAGGGAAAATTGCGACTTTACTTTAAACTATGTAAAGAAACAAGATTAACGGAAAGATTACTAGCATCCACTGATTATTGGTTTCTTTTATCTTTGATACTACTTATTTATTTTTAACAGTCTTCAAAAAAGGAAGAGGTTCTTAAATCTTTAATGAAAATGAAAATGAAAATGAATGAAAATGAAAATGAAAATGAAAATGAAAAATTTATTTTTGCAAGTAGGCCATATAGGCTCTTTTACATGTCTGAATCTACTAGCGCTTCGGAAAATGGAAGAATCTGCTGAGAAGAAACGCCGCAAGAAACTCAGCAGTTTATCTTTTTTTCCTTCTCTTTTGAAAACAAGATTACAGAGCAATATACACAATCATAACAATAGTTCACATAAAGTGTGAGAAAAAAAAAAGATAATAAATAGCACAGCAAGCTTTAAGCATATTGAACGAACTGGCACTAGTACAGATTGACCAAGAGATGTATAGGGTCCCCAGGTCAAAGAAATTAGAATCGGGATGTATGTGGTCCCTGATCAAATACTTAGTCTAAATAACTTAGAGATGTATAGTCTCTAAGGGTCAAAACAAATTAATTACCTTAATCTATGCTTAGCAGAGGTGTAAAACGCCTCCACGGTCAAATTGTACAATATTACTTGGAGATGTATAGTCTCCGAATGTCAAAAGAATATAAGAATAAAAATATTCATGTCAAAAAAAAAAAAATTGGTGAAAATCCAACAAAATCAGTAATATAACAATAACAACTCAATATATGTCTATATTTAGTTATATATATAAATATAAATAAATAGACAACACGATGAAGTCTCCCACATCAAACCGCATTTAAGTACCTACATTTTAGGCTTTTTGAGAATTACATTAGTCTTTGCAGCATGAATAGTCCGGACCCCACAAACAGCACCCGATCACGAGTATGACGCGTATCTCAGCCATCGTCTCCCTCAACCATATTGCAGGGAAGGTGGCGACCCGATCAACGACGCCACCGTAAGCAATGCCCTTTAAGCGAGCATGACATACTCAAGCAGTACGACTACAAAAGAGAAATTGAATACGGCTCGTCTGGCGAGAAACATCACAATGTGCTCCAAAATAATAATTACACTTTAATAGGATGTCATACATAATTAATAGGAATAAAATTAAGTGATAAAAAAAAAAAAAAAAAAGATTAATGCTTAGAAATGTCACAAACATACAATTATTTATTAAAGTCAAAGATATTTAAATTAAATAGTGAACAGCCGATATTTAAATTAAATATTCACGCCTCTAGAACTGGCCAAGTCAAATCGTCGCATATATATTCGTCGACTTTGTAATAAGCTTTTTTCAATAGCGTGTTTTTAATATACCTCTTGAATGCATTTAGAGGTAATTCCCATACATCCACAGGCACTTTATTATAGAACCTCACGCAGTTCCCTAGAAAGGATTTGCTAACTTTTTTTAAGCGGAATTTGGGTACAAAAAGCTTATTTTTATTTCGTGTGTTGAAATGATGGACATCACACAGTTTCTTGAAGGAATTAAAGTTCCTATGCGTATATACAATTACATCATATATATATTGTGAGGCTACTGTAAGGATGTCTATTTCTTTAAAGCGTTCTCTCAGTGAATCACGAGAGCCAAGGTTGTAGATGGACCGAACTGCCCTCTTCTGCAGAACAAAAATGGTTTCAATGTCGGCTGCCTTACCCCAAATCAGAATGCCATAGGACATAAGGCTGTGAAAATAACTGAAATAAACGAGACGCGCAGTTTCCACGCTGGTGTACTGTCTGATTCTTCGTACGGCATATGCTGCAGAACTCAATTTATCAGCAAGATTCGAAATATGTGGACTCCATTGTAAATTTCGATCCAAAGTAAGTCCAAGGAAAACAGTTTCGTCTACTAAGTCTAGTCTCTCTCCATTTAAAGTAATCATTGTATCAACTTGTCTTACATTTGGTAGTGAAAATTTAACACATTTAGTTTTTGCAGCGTTCAGCAGAAGGTTGTTAGCTGTGAACCATTTTAAAACATCTATTAGGGTCTCATTGATGTGACTGTGGTCTTCTTGTTGCCTGTTAACTTTAAAAATTAGCGAGGTGTCATCAGCAAATAGAACTATGTCACACTTATTTCGTACTAGGCTAGGTAGGTCGTTTATATAGACCAGAAAGAGAAACGGTCCCAAAATCGATCCCTGTGGCACTCCAAGCTTCACCGGTGCTCCACGTGACTGCACTCTATTTACGACCACCTTCTGGATTCTCTGGCTAAGATAGGAAAAAACAAGATTCAGTGCCTCAGCTGAGAGCCCGTAGTGCCGTAGCTTGCGCAGGAGTGTCTCATGTTCCACACAATCAAACGCTTTGGAGAGATCGCAGAAGATGCCTATTGCATCCTGCGAATGTTCCCATGCATCGTAAATATGCTTCATGAGTGTTGCAGCTGCATCTGTGGTCGAACGCCCTCTTGTAAATCCGAATTGCTTGCTATGTAGTAATTTATTAATGTTAAAATGATGAAGCATTTGGTTGAGCATGATCTTCTCAAACACTTTACTTAGCACTGGAAGTATAGAAATCGGTCGAAAATTTCCAGGGTCGGATTTGCTGCCAGATTTAAATAAAGGAATAACCTTACTATACTTCATAAGGTCGGGAAACATACACTCGTCTACGCAGTTATTAAATGTAATGGCCAGATACGGTGCCACAATATGAATGACAGATTGGATAACTTTAACGGAAGTACCCCAAAGATCCTCAGTATTCTTAAGCTTCAAGGATTTAAATGTTTTGATGATCTCGTGTGGGTCGGTATAATGAAAATCAAAGTTTAGATTTCTTACATTAGCAACCTCGTTTAAGTAAGAACCAGCCCTCACACTACATGAATTCAGGCCACGAGTAGTAGTTGAAGCTATGTTCGAGAAAAAAAATTCAAAAGTGTCCGCCACATCTAAATCTGACGTCAGTATCTTATTGTTAAGTTTGAGTTTAAAATGGCCATCACGGGGCTTTGATTTACCTGTCTCTGAATTGATAACATTCCAAACTGCCTTGACTTTATTATCAGCAGATTTAACTTTATTACTTATATAGTCTGCCTTGGCGGCAGAACAAACCTTTTTAAATAATTTAGAATATTTTTTTACATAATCAATGAAACTAGCATCTTGGCTGTAGCTCTTCATTTCATACAACTCGTACAGTTTGGTCCTACTCTTATGTATTCCAACTGTGGCCCAATCACTAAATTTTGGTTTGTTTGAGCCGTTCTTGACAGTCTTTAATTTGAAAATGTTTTCAAACTCATTATTTATAACACTAGTTAAATCCTTATATAATATGTTGGGATCACTCGTCCCTATGGTAGGCACAGGAACTTTACAGAGAATATTCTGTTTGAACTTTTCTATTCGACCTACAGTTATAGGCCTGTAGGTTAATTCTAGTTTAGGATTCTGATTGGTGATTTTAAAAGTGGCTTTCTGGCCACTGTGATCCGAGTTAAAACATTTAAATATTGCCACTTCCGTAGCTTCACTCATGCAGAAAATATTGTCTAAACATGTCGCCGTGCTGGCGGTCACTCTAGTGGGCTCATTAAACAGATGAAACAAGTTAAAAGATTTAAATAGGTTCAATAGTCTGACCGAGTTTGTATTTGTTGAGTCTAGTAAGTTAACATTGAAGTCGCCACATACCATGATGAATTTACTACTTTCAAAAATCTGTTTCAGGGCATCTTCCATTACGGCTTCAAACTGGCTAAAGTCTGAAGACGGTGGCCTGTATACGCACAGTATAATGTGGTTTTCTAATTCCACACATGAAATTTCGATAACTTGCTCAATAGAAAGCTGAACTATATTTTTACGTTCTTTACATTTAAAATCGTTTTTTAAAATAATCATGGAGCCTCCGTGAATTGCCGACTTTCTAGTGAAGGAGCTACCGATTTTGTAATTATTAAAGTTCAATAATAATTCATGTCGTTTCAGCCAGTGTTCAGTAATGCACATTACATCTACATTAAAAGCATCTAAGAATAAACCAATTTCTATTATTTTGCTGGAAAAGCCTTGTATATTTTGATGAACCAAAATAAGGTTACGTTGCTTTTCCGCTGTCTCACGCATTAGTTTAAAGCCGGCTGGCGGGCCGCGGGGGAGGCCGCGCGCTCGGCGGCTCCGGCCCCGCCGCCGCTGTCTGCTGCGTGCAAGTGCCCAGGTTCAATATTGTATGCTAGCAGCTTCGCTGTTGCTATTTTACATTTTTTTGGTAAATAACATTTGTCTCTATTTAACTGAAAACGTTTTACAAATTTGTTGCTTTACTCAACACGTACGGTTTTTTTCTAATTAATTGTCATTATTTACCCAACGGTGTATTCGTCAGTCATCGGCTACATCACGATTCGTAAAGCTAACATTAAATCCATAGGGACCATACAAATATATGAGCAATTGCTCATTATCGGCTAGACAAGTCACAGCGGAAGGTAACTTCATGCTGACCTCCCCTCCGTGACTACACCCAAGGGTATCCTTCTCATTGCCTTCCGTACGAGCAACTTACCTGCTTCTATTTATACTAAAGACTCTGTAGCAAACGCGCTCCTGTGTTAAAATTCCTCCAAATCAGATTATTTAAAACTTGCACAAAGAAAGCAAAGTTGGCCTACGAAATTCTCAACAACAATGTCGGCGAGTTCAATAAAGCCGATACTCTTGACTTCGCAAGTTTGTAGGTTATTGAATCAATAATCTCCTTCGTTTTCAATTCATTGTGAGGGAGTATACACCTCTAACCTCAACATAGGATGGCACACGAGCAAGTGGGTACCCTGATGGTAAGTGATCAGATCACCACCGCCCATAGACACCCGCAACACCAAGGACATTGCAGCAGAGTTGCCAACCTAGAGGGCTAAGATGTCCCAGTAATTTCAGCGGCTGTCTTGCTCTCCACGCCGGAACACAATAGTGCAAGCACTGCTGCTTAGCGCCTGGGTTAGGGAGTAAGATGGTGGTAGCGATCCGGACGGACCTTGCACTACCTTGTACCGGCAATCGTGTACGTCAATATAGTAGTTTTTTTATAACTTTAAAACAGTTTTAATTTATGAAATCACGTATAGGTTGAACAAAGTTTGTTTAGCTTTGACGACTTACTGACTTCGTCGGTTAGAGGTAACTGAGGACAGACTGATGAATTGATGATTACCTGAAAACAAAAAAAATATTTTAATGCACTGCAACAAAAAAATATCATTCCTTCCTATGACATATTTATTATATCAGTCATTTAAATAGGAGATGTATCAAAGTCAAGTCAAAAGTTTAACCTTAATTCAGCAATTATATTTACATTTGAACTTTGATTTTTAACTCAAAATCGAAGTATAAAAATGTCGTGGTCAAAATATCCAATCATTAATTGCACACCAAAATATCAAAAAGAATAACCGAAGCATTATTTAAAATACTAAAACCACGTCAAATACTAACAAAACTGTAATTATTGTGATAAAGTATCCCAACTCTGAAGAATTCTATAAATTATCCTCGAAACTTTGCCCAAAATAAATTAGCCCGTCCCTAACATATTACTATAATTAATTGCCGAAAGTTCAGCGGAATTTCAGCGTAAACAGAAAACAGGCCTAAGCGCTTGTATTTAACATTTTAACAATACATTAATGTTTGTAACTAAAACAGTCACTTAAAATTATGTAACCGGCCCTAAGGGAATTGTGGTATTATTTTCCTGCGAGCCTTTTGTTTCCGGAGTTTCATAAAATTCTATAAATAGCCTCTGGTATAACTAAGCTCTCCGTACGTATGGACATACAATCAGACGGACGGACAGACAGTCCGGGGTAGGATCGAAGAATAACCGGAGAAGCGGAGCAGTTAGGCTGCGTTTTCACCAGAGATGTGCGACGATGCGTAGCGAGGGATGTGTTTGTGAAGAACCAATGAGCCGTTTCCATCAGAGCAAGCTGGAGTCGTGCTGCATCCGCCTTCGGTGCGGCCCGACCTTCAGCTCGTTATATCAGAAAGAGCCACGCATTTCAAGCCACAACTCGTCTCGTCGAGCATCGCAGACTTCCCAGAGCGCTATCCCAGGCATCCCGTCGCATCATAAACTGCGGTCATCACAACCGCGGCTAACACAATAATAAAGCAATTTCAACTCGTAGCTGCGCTGCTATATTGAAGCCAGTTATAGGAGAGGAACTGCAAATTTAATGGATTCAGGGTAGTTATAATACAGCGTCATGGGATGCCATCGTTATTAGCGCGAGGGGTTTGTATTAGTGATTAGAGTCGCATCAACGGGGTTATCGAAACTTGAGTTGGCGCTTAAATTGGCTCAGAGATTTGGTTACTATGCTATATATTAATGTTTCAGCAGACACCGGGAAGAAATAGGCCGTTTTACAACATCGAAAATGAGTAACAAACTGTTTTGATAATAGGTATCGTCCTTATTTCTGCTGTTTAGACTTTAAAGTATGATAATTTTATTAAATAAACTTAAATAAAAAATTATAAAATGCTCATTTTTGAAAGTTGACAATCTCAATCAATTTTTAATGGCTGCTGGAAACAGTAAACAAATGAAACACAAACAATGCCACGAGCAAGGCACATGCTTAAACTAAATCCGTGCATGTTTCACACCTAACGCTAAGGGGGGGTGAACTTTAAATAGGGCAGCTTTAGCCTTAGGAAGGTAAGGGGATTACTAATCGAGCTGCCAGGGCGGGAGATGGGCAGATTTGTACGGCTTTGTCTCGAATTAGACCAACGGTGTAGCGGAAAATACCTCCTGCATAATATGTTAGATGTTTTACCTGGGGTCGTTAGAAAAACTAGGTTCACTACACAATCTTTTCAACTTACCCTTACCATGTAAAGGTAATGGTTTAAAACCTGGTTAAATATCCCCGGAAGGACCTCGTTGAGTTTCTTGCCGGTATCTTCTCATCAGAGGTTTTTCTGAACCGGTGGTAAATTTTTTGACATTCATAAGTGCTACCAGTAAGCCTAATCTGAATAAAATATTTTGACTTTGACTTTGAATGAACCCAAATTCGAAATAGTCGTATCGTACCGTACGGGACCTTATTTTACTTATTCTTATAAAGGACAACAATACGGTCCAAAAATGTGTTAGTAAATAAACTTAGACTATGTTAACTCTTAATTGTAAACATGGTATAGCTAGTATGACTACAGACAGACCGATAATCGATAGCTACGTAACTAATAAACCTACCATCTCACCCGCACTGTTCTGTCGAGAATTAGCCCTTTCACTATGACAAGATCCTACACCGCACAGTAACTGTCTTCCATCCAGCTCGAGGGATTCATAGATTCAGGCGTTAGTAGGTCACAAACAGATATCTAAAGACATGAAGTTTTCACGCTCACTTAAAAGAACGTCCGCTGAACTAAGTAACGCAGCTCTTCGGAGCCGTGTTGCACGCGCAATGTGTACGCAACGTACGGCCTTAATTCGTCAAACGCAGCGAAAGGGAAGCTGACCACGGTAAACCGCATAATAACATCAACCAACAGTAAATATAATATTTTGATATGCACCTAAAGCGATTAAGTAAACCTACTAACACAAGAAGTGTATCACTGAAGTGTGTCAATTGCCAATCGTCACCATACAGCGCTCTCAATTCAATCAAGGCATCAATGTCAATGTGACGTCGCATTGTGCTGGTGTGACGTATTGAGATGCCGCGTCACTGCATCCAACTGTCAAAAGCTTTCCACCGTATACAACCTTGTCGCGTATCGCAGCTACTAGGCCACTTACAAGCACATGCCCCAGTCACGACCGGCTCAATAAAACCACGGGTCGGCGAACGCCAAATAGGTCGAGGGTTGGACAGGGATGGTACATTGTCAGCTGATTACGTCCGTGCGAAGTCACGTCGTACGGCCTCGTTCATACTGGCTGAGTGTCAATCTGAACCTTGCTCAGATGTTTTTTAGGTCTTTTTCCGTTGAACTTCATGAAGTTGCGGAGTGAAGGAAACGGTTCCGGTTTGGTCTAAGATGACTTAATTGGGCCCTAAAGTTTGGCAAATGTTGGTGTTACGTAATGAGGCGTTGTGCAAATGTTTGTACAGAGAGTTGGAGATGAGGAAATCGACTCTGTTTTTATAATCCCACTTGAAATACCAATTGACGATACTCGAAAACGCTAAATAATTTATAGAATAAACGGCCCTCAATTCGAAAAGGTAGTATATCAACATTTCTTTGGAACTGCGAGATCGTAGACCTACTGTAACGTTTTTATTGTACGGTCAGCAACATAAATAGACAGACAAAAAATAACACGAACTCTTATTCGTTTTGCAATAGAGTCGCGTGTGAATATTTTTAAATTCTTCGACTGCGACTGTATTTGCTGCTGGTTGTACAAAACTGGCAATCTTGGCTAACGATAATTTATGTGGGGACCAACATTTCAAGAGCGGAAGGGCAAAAAAGGTCAAGTGCCAAGGGTAATGTGTGTCGTTTAACTTATGCCTTTGCAACGTGAATTTCTACTTCACATCTAGCACAGATTAAATAGACTACTAGCTTTTGTTCTATGCTTCGTACACGTGGAATTTGGAATCCGCACACATGGAATCTTTCTTGTCTTATTTACATAGTATTAAATAAAGTAAGTAGCTATTTATTTCTGTCTGTCCTCATCACTTTGAAAAATCATAAAAAAATCAGGATTCGGCTCCTTACGATAATTTACAGTGAACTAACTATGAACTAACGATTTAGATATGCCATTTGCGGGGAAACGAAATGGGGTGGCTAACTTCACCGCCAATCATTTCTCCGCCCGCTAGCTCTTTGTAAACTACGCAATGGATTTTGATACAGTTTTCACCGTAATTTAAAGATTTGTATGTACGTTACATTGTTAATTGTCGCTAGTTTATATTAAGTCGGGTTCGAGGCGGTGCATTAAGATGAAACATGCGCCAGATTTTAAGTTAGACCTCCAGTAATACAACTATGGAAACCGCATCAAATTTTTAGTTTTTGCGTGATGCGCGTACTACAAACATTCAGCCAGACAGATGGACAGAAATCGTAAAGATAGGTGTTTTGGCAGGTCCAAGTACACTCTTTAGCCATTTCTAGTCGAAATGTGTGAACTGTGAACCCATCGATATCAAAGTAGCGGTCTGCACTCTCTTGGCATTATTTCTACACGTAATTTGGATAGCAAATCAGAGAAATCGTCTATTCTTAGCTGACCGAGTTTATAAGCCGAGCTGATGGCGACAATTCCCGTAAAGCCAGATTTAGAAACGTCAACCGAACATAAAGCCGATATAGGCCGGTGTCGTAATAAGACGAGATTATACCTCGGTTGTTTTCAACTAATAACGATCAAACCTATGCATGGTTTTCAGTTAATCTTTAAATCAGGGTTCGAAAGGATAATTATCAATGATAATTATCACGATAATTATCATGATAATAACAGGTTGATAATTATCAATTGATAATAACAAAAAATTGCGCCCGTGAAATAGAACTATATTCTAAGTATCCAAACATGTATATCCGCACTTGTTGCGTGTATCCGAACGCACGTCTAGTCGCGACACGGGAATTCCCCCAATTCACAAAAAATGTCAGTTGGTGTTACGTAAAGCCAAGTGAACTCGAATGTTATTTTTGTTTGTTTTGAGACAATAAACCATCGATATTTCTTATGAAACAATTTAACAAATGATATTTTAATAATGGTGATAATTATCGGATAATTATCCGATAATTATCACGGCTCGTTATTATCTTGATAATTTCGAACCCTGCTTTAAATATCTTCTTTAAATGGTATACGAAAAACAAAGTAGCTATCCGTTTCAGTCTGTCCTTATATCTTCGACCGCTTACTCCTAAACCACGCAACGGATTTTGATAGTGTTTTCATTATCATTTAGTATTTTTTTACGGAAGGTTTTTATGTAGATACAAATTCATAATATTTGATCATTCCACCATGATTTGCACCGAAACAAAAATTAAAGTCAAAAATCGGTAAATGACTATTGTCAAGTGAATGATTTTTTTGTGATGATGATGATGATGATATTTAGTGATCAACTTTTGCTGCTAACTGTACACAAGTTCCAAGATATCTCTAATAACGATCAGTTACGTATCGTTTTGCATCATCAGTTCACGCGTCGGCTGCAAATTCTTCGAAACAATTATATCACTCGGTTTAAGCTATCCGAAGCGTGCATTTTTCAATTGAAAATGATATAAGTAGGTATAAATATCTTCACGTAACGAAATCGATTGGGAATTTAGTAGATATTACGCTAATTTTATTAGAAAGACCGTTTAATTGGCGTATCACCTGCGCAAAGAGGCCAGTACACTGCCGATAGCTCACTGTGGCGCGCCTCCTATATTCCTCAGTTATTATCAAACCGTGATAAGAATACAATTGGAGGGCAACGTCAGTACACTGTCATTCCATAGATATAGGAATGAGGCTTGACGCAAGTCTATGAAATAACAGTGTGATGACCCTACAATTGATAATACCCTTGGCTCGATCCGTCCGAATCCTCGAAGAGTTAGGAAAAATGTATCTTTTAATAAATTTTGAATTGGCAACACTAATACTTATACAGCTGAAGCAACTAGTTTCTACGCCATAAAGTGACTCTGAAATATGAACGAAAACTTTTCGACGTCACACCTGTCCTGGCTGTATGGGCCTCGAATCTTTTACCTTTCTTTACAACAAGGAGAGTAAAAAAAATGTACATTTACCCGTTTCTCTGCCGAGTGAATTTAATTTCACAGCCCTTGCCGGAATCTTGTTGAGTATGATTAGATAATTAATATAATTTAAAAATAAATTTAGAAGAATTTTTTATACATATGTGCTGTATATTATTCACAGAGAAGTCCTATCCAACAACCGGAAAATTGGCCTATATTTAATCTAGAGTTATAAGCTGGAATACATTAAAAAAGGAGACTCGAAACAACACAGAAGTCAAGCGTGAACCAGACACTAAAAAAAACCACAAGCCAACGGCATCATTTTCCACCGCGCCGTGCATTCCCGGCCACGTGCTTACAGCAATTAATACAGGGTTAGCACTCTATTTTTTTATTCAAAAGCCTAAAGTTTGTTTTTTTAATTCGGAGACAAAATTGACAGGTAACTTATATGAGAAATGTCAAAAAAATGTGGGATGAAACGTCAGTTAAGTCTCTGGATTAAAAACAGACTATTGTTTTCCACTTTTGGGCAAAGGCCTTCCTCTCATTCTACCAACTTTAGTATAAAAAATTTAATAGGCACCAGAAGTGAGTTCAAAAATCGAAAAACTTAACATAATAGGCTCTAACATGACCATACAAGTTTAATTAATCCTTCCCTTTGGCTCTCTCTAATGTAATAACTAATAAACCTGACCTGTCAAATCTTGGAACATTATCAAAAAAGCGAACTCCGAGAGATGAAACGATGGTTTAAAAAAACATAAAATGCTAGGAGCCGGATGGTTGGCAACCCTATTTAGACACGGCATGCGCCCGCGCACGCAATAATCGCAGTTATTTAACAAACTTGCTGTTTAAACTTTTTAAATCTTAACACGAAAAGCCACCTAAAAGCATTGTTGGTAGGGTGGATTTTTGATAGCACAATGAAGTTATCAAACTGATTATCACACTAAATAGTGCGCTATAAAAACTTTTCTATAAATTATGTGATATTGATCACAATAGGGTGAAATTGTATGTCCCTATTGTTAAGGGTATCTATCTTGTAGTGTTGTTCGTTGCAATATATTCAGTTCTGTATAAACATTCGTGTGTTTCACTCGTCTCCTTACGACGGTCCAGCGGTCCCTACAATCTGTGGCCCGTTTCACTAAGCTACAAGTTACAATTTTACAAGTCTAAACCGGCAACATTGGTCAATAATGACCAATGGCAATGGACATAATGACCAATGTTGCCGGTTTAGACTTATAAAATTGTAACTTGTAGCTTCGTGAAACGGGCCACTGTTGTTTGAAATATCGTTACTTCATCAATATATGTTAGTAGATGCCCTGCTGGCAAGGAATCAGCGATTTCTTGAGGGTCACTTGTTCCTATCAACTCCCATGGGCGGCAGTGAGCGGTATCACTTTCCACCAAGGGCCCTGTACCACAAAACTTTCAAGTGGTCCAATTTAACATATTAATCGCACTTTTGTATGAAGAAGTTTCCAGTTATGTCAAATTGTAGGACTCGCACGTTTCGTGGTATAGGGGCCTCATTTTCTCCTTTTTCTATAAAAAAGCCGAAAAAAGTCTAATCATCGTATTACAGGCAGAAATAAACAAAGCCATTATAGTACAGATTACGACGGCACACTGCTCTAATAAGCTCCTTATTGGAGTAATTCCAAGGAAACTAGTCGCACTCAGCATTGTGCACGTAACGGGCCGTCCGATATCCCACGATTCGCTTTACATAAAACAATAGAAATGCCCGTAACAACTGACTGAGGGTCTTAAGGCTGGGGCCGGGGCACACCAGGCCACTGTTTAATAAACATTGCAAAATTGTCAACTTTTCCATACTAAAATCTGACAATTATGTCAACTTAATTAAATCACTTGTCACTTTTATTAAATAGGGACCAGATGCGTACGCAGCACGGCTTCAGCGCTCTCCCTAGACACGCGCGTGCACACGCTGGTTGTAATGTATGGACTTGTATGTTGAGATGGAACTTGGCTTGCGTTGCGTGCACGTAACGCAGCTCTATGAAGCGAGCTGGAGCCGTGCTGTATACGCAACCGGTGTGGCCGGCCATTTATTGAAAAGAGCGTGAAACGGAATGCTGAAGTTGCAGGCTCGAGTCCTGCCTAGCTTTAAAAATGCTCGAAAAAATCCCAATGTTTTTTCAGATATTTCCCTGAAATACTTGATAAAACAAATCTTGATACAAACAAAAAACATGTTTGGAAGGGTTATATTTTACATTTTCAGGTTTTCATCATTATTGAAAATGTAAGCTAATGAGACATTACGAATTGAAATGGGAAATAAAGTACAGATAACAAAAAAAAACCTACTTTTTAAGGTTTTTTTCAACGCTAGTTCTGCTAGATGCCCAAGATTTTTCTCTGTGCAGTCATTTCATTGCACATCAATTAAATTAAAAAATAAAACATTTTCAAACACGCTCTGTGGCTGTCACCGTTCCACAGCTGGGTAATCCATATAAAATCGAAAGCGTTCCATAACGCATGGAGGTTGCGTTTCGGCAATCTGTCACAGATAACCTATAAAGACGACAGGGGGCAGTTTATCTTGCGACGGCTGTGGAATCACAAAACGCCTACCACCATGTTGTATGTACACAAGAATTGGACAACGTTGGACTTTAAGTCAATGCAAGAAGAACTTAGGCACACGCTACACGTTCATGGTTTCTTTATACCGGTGGATAAAAAAGGAACTAACACTTTTTCATACTAAATTCACGGCTACTGAGCGATGACAGCGCCGCCATCACCTAATTTGGTAACTTTGTATGTCTTTATTAGTTCTGTATTCAAGGAGCACTTTTGTTCCATTATCTGAATTGTTTATGGTTATTTTTCTTTTTAAAATATGACAATCGTATCATTAGCTCATTGTTAGTTACACAAAGGTGAATTGTACTTTTTCAGATGATATATCTTAAAAATAATGTAGAATTAATGACAGATTAATGTTAGTTGTAAAAAAAATACACAATATGAATGCAGCAAATACCTATACGTTAAATTTGTAATACTGCTAAAAATATGCAAATGGTAAATCGAAATCTCCACTGATCCAGATTTAGAGCACTGTGATTGGTCAATTCAAGGCCCGCTCCTCTGCACTCCGTCCAGCTCCGCGTCAGTGAAAACAACCCTTTACGCTTTACTACGAGCGTATACTAGACTTCTAATGCATAATGCAAAACCATTGTCGGTTTCGAAATAGCCTAACTTTTAGTTGAGATCGCAGGTGCATTCAGTGCTGCACAAAGTTACACTTTACATGTCAAAGGGGCGCTGTCGTCGCACTCTGAACCGTAGTCAGCATGTGGAAATTTTAGTTCCGAATTCGTCCACCAGGCCAGGTATGTTTGTGGCGGGAAAGACGGCCATTTTGGATTTGAATTTTACATTGTACGTATGGGGGTTATATCCAGCCAAGTACTTCCCTGTGTGGGAAATGGGTTTCCTCAATCTTGGTTGTGTAGTACATATAATATTTCCTCGCGTGAAGCAGGAAGGTTCTTTCTCTGAAAATAATTTAACACATATGCAATGCACGCGTTTTTCTTTCGTCTTTTTTCTTGATTTCATGATGGAATGGCGTCAAGTCACTACCGTATCACATCAACGTTTCAATTTTAATTATAGTATTTTCTTTTCAAAGTGCGGATCGAAATCCCATGTGGAATGGGAAACAGTTGAAGCATTCTGCGAAACCTTCAGTGCTAGGTTCTTTTTTTGTAGGCTTTTATTTGAAGTTGCAATTGTCATGTGCAATTTACACAACTATCTGTTTACAAATTTCGCAAGTCAATTTTGACTTACTGCCAGTAGTCGGATTGTTTCGAAATTTAGTATGTATATCTGATGACAATGCAATAATAATGTACCATCGACAAAAAAGTTAAATTAAAAATAAGATATTTCACAAAAATGAAAACTTATTTCCTTCTAATCCACTTCTCGTGCCAATAAAAAAACAAATGTTAAATGTAGATGACACAGTGAAAAATGTGTTGCACTTTAACGATAAATCCTAATCCGCACAGTAAAACCCCCTGGCAGCAGCCTACAGGCTTCAACTCTGCGTACACGCAAAGTTGACGTTTGCCGTGACAGTCGCGACACAAGTCAACTGCGGCACGACACCCGGTCGTCGACCCGTGACCTTTCGACACGGATTTGTCGTATTGTGTTACCTTAATCCAATTGAAAGTAAAACGATCGGGTTTCGAGTCACGAACGAGCGGCGTGCCTCAAATGTGACAACGGCGCTTTGAAGCCAGCGGAGAGGTCCGCGGAACTTACACGACCTACTAAAAAAATGTTCAAAGCTTGCATTAAAAGATTTTTCTTTTTTTTTAAGTTCTACTTCACAACGCTAGCACGTGTGCTCATTTTCCTGCTCTTTCCTACTTGGCTAGATAAAAAGAGAGGCACTGAGCGACAAAGCAAGTCGCAGAGTATCGTGCTAGGATCCTGGAGGTATTAACAGTCTGCTGCTATTTGCCTATTTATCGCAAAAACGGCTTCAGCAGCAATAGCTTTTTTTATGTTCGCGTTAAGTATTTTTTATTGCATTTTTATTTTGATCCAAGTCAATCCGACAGATGGGAATTGGTACAAGTGCAATTATTTCAAGAAGAGACTTCAGCTGTTATCGGAAATGCCATAGTTTGGCGACTAATGCCGAGTGACAAACTAAGTAATCGTAATGTATATACAGTCAAGGAAATCCAAACACGTCACCGTAGAACCTAGTCGAAGAGACATACGAATGACATTTGTATGACATGGCGTGGCGTTTAACGCGTCGCGTCATTGCTACAGGGTTCTAAGGTGGTACGTGAATGTATTTCTCCTACTGTATGTTTCTATGTCGCTGGATGTATATAAGATACTCTTCAACGTAGATGAACCTGCGTGCTAGCTATACATACATCATATGTCCTGTTATCTGTTATTTTATGTGTTTAGTACAATAAAGAGTCATACATATTATACATACATACATACATACTTGTCCAATGAAATTATCCAATGATGAGTTCCAATGCTCATAATGATGTTACAGCCACGTTTACCCATAATTATCGTAGTTATAAACCGCGATATGAAAGGACGTGACATTCGTATTAACATATTTTTCAATACAGTTGCTCAAAAAGTGCCCTTTTTTGGCTGTTTTGCGTGCGCAAAGTTCGTTTTTGCGAACTAGTGCGATTTACTTTTCCAGTTTTTTTTAAATTTGTACTTGTTCCAATTCACAACTACTTACCAAAGAGTTTTTATAGTTTTAGTTTGTACCAAGACATAATAAAACTAAAAACCTATTATTAATGTAAGAATATCAAAATATTTTATTACTATTTTTATATTTTATTACTAGCCTGTTCATCAAAAAAATATGATTTTTTAAATAATAACAGTCCTAAAAACAGTTATTATTAAGGTGACTGAATGAAACGGAATTCTCTGAGACAAAAACATTGTTGGCCTGTTTAAAGAGCAAATCGACCAATCACATCAGCACGCTGATCACTGATTCGACCAATCAGAACACGACTTGTGCTGCATACCACATAAAATCGACCAATCAGAACACTGGGTTTTTTCTGGTACACCATATTTATTTACATTAAAAAAATAAGGTTCTTTTTAGTTCCACTTCTTCAGAAATAAATGGCAAAGATATTCAAACAATAAGCGATTCTGGGTGTTTTTAAGCACTTCGAAGCGCTTTGCTAAATTAAAAAATAAAACGCCTTTGAATGACTGGCCACTAAGAACGGAATCGTTAAAAAAAAAGTAAAAATAGGCAGGAGAGTGAAAATATAAATGTTCCCGGCAAGAATATTTCGTTATCCTTTAATAATTGTCCTAACGCTCATATTAATATCTATTTGAAAAAAAAATCTTTCATTGAGTTGGCTGAATAGCAAAAGCCATTGCCTTATGAAATACGACAGCTAACAAAAACGCGTTTAATTTGTCAAAAATTTTCACTGCTAAAGTTTGTACTTACTTTACTTTAGTTAAGAGCTTCAGTAAAATTCGCAAATTTATTGTATTTTTTTCGCAACTGTATTGAAAAACGTCGTTCGATACACGCGCGGAAATGTCATTCTTCACTCGTCCCGAGTCTTGCCACTCGCCTGCGGCTCGTGGCAAGATATCTCGGAACTCGTGAAGTAATGACATACCTTCCGCACTAGTATCGAAATGTACTATTTAACCCCTGACAGACAACACGCATTGTTTGTTATAAATTTGAAGCTGAAGACTGTCTGTCTGTGGCATTGTAGCTAGTGTTAACATTATGCAGTTTTGCGGGTGGTAGGACCTTGTGCAAGGTCCGTCCGGATAGCTACCACCATCTTGCTCGTTAATCCTGCCGCTAAGCAGCAGTCCTTGCACTGTTGTGTTCCGGTGTGGAGAGCAAGAGAGCCGGTGCAATTACTGGCACAAGAGGTATTCGATCTGAGCCCTCTAAGTTGGCATCGCATTTAGAATGTTTTGGTGTTGCGGGTCTATAGGCGGTGGTGATCACCTACCATCAGGTGACCCACTTGCTTGTTCTCCTTACTTTTTTATAAAAAAAGTCATTAATAGTCAAATAGCTCCATAACATCACCGCATTTATCTTACCCGTGTCTTCATAACGGAAGTCGTGTCGACATTCGCGGCTTTTTTCATTTACTTTGGAGGGAAGACGCGCGACGTTTTGCCGCGCCGCGTCGACTTTTAAGTAGGAATCATGACGGCAATACTCAGCCGAAACGTCCATATCATTCATATACTTTCCCACGATAGTATTTACCAGAACTTTGTGGTTACACTGGTGGTGGCTAACACTGAGCAGTTTAACATTTGAGGTTGTTTTTGGTAGTAAGTAATTCGGGTAGAAAGGAGGTTGAGAAAATAAGTCGACAAAATAATGCTCTGACGATGACACTTGACTTTGCCGCATTCGTGTTGCATCCCTTTCTTTTAACACGCAAACTGTGAAGATTCCCGCCGGCAATACCTGAGAATAGTTTACACATATTTGGCTTTGAAGGTGTTTCTATCTACACAGCCCAAACTGTTTTAAAGGACTTGTTTTTTTTTTATAAAATAGGAAGGCAAACAAGCAAGTGAGTCGCCTGATGGTAAGTGATCACCACCGCCTATAGGCACCCGCAACACCAAGGAGATTGCAGATGCGTTGCCAACCTAGAGAGCTAAGATGGAATACCTCTTGTGCCAGTAATAGCACCAATTGTTTTTCTCTTTTCACTTTTATTTACGCAATCAATCTTTTTTTATTAATCTACAGTAATGTAATAGAGAGGTAAACTTTGTTTGTTTGTTTGTAGGGGGTAATCTCTGGAACTACTGAACCGACTGAAGCTACACTATTCCTGACGGACATAGGCTACTAATTTTACATGGACGAAGTCGCGCGCATCCGCTAGTTAATCATAAGTAAACAGTCCTCCTTTTTGAAGGCAGTAGGGTTAAAACTTGTCTGTTAACTTTACCTTTCCTTGACAAAATCTTGGGTAGATATTAGGTAAGTACTATCAATAACAGCAGCAAACCCATCGTGATCTGTTCTCTAAATTCTTATCTCCAATTTCTCAACGGCAAGTCTTCACTTCACAATCGAATCGATTAATATAACATCCGATAAAGTTACGCAACGAATACGAAACCGTGTCCGAATGTAACCCTAACCTTCGGTGGTGGAATCGATATTACACCCCTAGGGGTGCCGGGCACCCCAATTGCCCCAGAAGGGGGTCGGTTATTCAATCGACACGACTTTTGGTCAAACTCTACCTTCACAATTACATAATTGGTAGAGAGCGTATGATACATATTTAATTTGTCTGTTTCATACCAAATTCCTGTTTGTGTAATAAAGTAAATACATAAGTATTTTGTATTGTATTAGTTGGGGAATGAATGAGTGGGAGGCCCCTTCGCCGAAACAAAATGAAACGTATATGATGTAATAAGGCGCTGGAAGTCAAAAAACAACCCGCAAGACAATTCTCGGTTCGTGCGAAATTTATCTCGCACGAATACAACTGTCAAATTCCTCTGAAATCTGTCATTTTTTCACGTATCTCAGAATGGGAGATCAATCTCACATAAATTGAGAATTGGGAACCAGTATCCAACGCAGCTCATATTTTCCATGTATGAATTTAAAATGCTGTAGTTTAAGTACATTCTTGACATCGCGCGCATTTTTCTTTATTTTTTATTAATATAACATTGATTTGTATATTTTAATTAATAACTTTGTTTTTATTTAATGGATGAATTAAAAAAATGTTAAGAATGATATGATAGGATATGATAAAATGTACATAGTCTTAAGTTAGTCCTAAGATATTGCAGTGCCCTAACAGGGTGAGATGTGCTCACTTACCCCTCTATCTAAAACCTTATATAACCATGGTCAGACGGGCGACAATCGCGTATATATCTATCGCATTGGCAACGACCCACGCAAGTCTACCTTAAGCGTTGTCATCAGCAACCATCAGGTACGAAAAAACATCAAGCGCAGACCTTTCTCCAATAAAAAAACTCAATATCAACAAAACGGTGCAATTAAGAAACCTGTCGATATTCACCGGATGCGCAAAAAACTAGCTCTGTGTTTACCAATTAACATCGGGCCGGTACACGTTACACGACATTTCGCAACGGTGTTACAACGGTTAATTGGCATTATGAACAGTTTGTTAATCGAAAAAAAATCGATAGTGATTGAAGTAGGTACTAACTTGTCTTAAGTGGGGTCGTTGACTTATTCTTATTAGAATAATGCAATGTCAACCAACTCTTTATCCGCTGAGAAGTAGCTCAATACGGCCGAATCTTCCAGAAACTGCAAATATTTCAATGTGTTCTATCTGCTAGCTATATAGATAGAGTCCGATTACTTAAAGTTGCCACTCGGTATTAGTCGACAAAGACCGTTTTTGATTGCATTGCCTCTTTGGACCATTACCTGATACTTGGGCTTCTATATAAAGGCAGCAATGTACTTCGCTTAATAACATTTACCATGGTATTTTTGATGACCGCTGAACTCAATTACTGGAATAATCGTACTGTAGCTTTAGTCCTCTTAATCAGAAACATGCTCAACGCGATACAACCGCAGCCATTTCGACTGTTAGCCTACCACGGTTTCGCGAAGACAAAGAAGAATAATTTCCCGACCTGCGCCTCCGTTCAACGTCTGAATTAAAAATAAAACTACAATGACCAAACTAAACTAACCCACTACAGTTCCATTGTTGCCAACGTCACGGGAACACAAAGCGGTGCGATTCTGGGACAGAGCGCCGCTGCATTGTGCAGTCTGCGGCGTCCCAGATTCGAAGGAAACCGGTCTAGGGGTACCATCAAGATGGTGCAGGCGTCAGAGTCCCTACGGCGCCGGGATAGAACGAGCTTTGGCGTGACACGGTTATTTTGTACTGAGGCAAGAAGTGAGGCTTTGAACAGGTTAGCGAGCGGGGAAATTAAGCTGTTGAAGCAATAAGCCTCATTAAATAAAGAAAGATTATTTTGAAATTAGGTCAACGCTTTAATGTAGTGAATAAACAGATAATTCACGCATCGTATTTAGTTCAAACTTCATTTCATCAAATCATTTGGTTTTTAAATATCATATTACGTACATACCTAGTAAAAAAATTATTAAAACAATGCATACGTTTTGAAATATAATCATCTATTTTAAACGTAGGACGACCAGCCACAAGATGGTCCGATGACCTCATACAGGTGGCAGGAAGGCGCTGGTTTCATGCCGCGTCCAACCGGTCACTTTGGGAATCCACGGAGGAGGCCAATGTTCAGCAGTGGACTTCTTGTGGCTAAGATGGTGATGATGATGAATTTATACGTAAAATGGGCCCGCCAGCACCAGGGTCCCACAGACCCTAAATACGCCGCTGACGCAGGATAGGACACTGAAGAAAATTTCGCAATGATAAAAATCAATACTTGCTACATTCATAAGTAATAACTGTCTAGCTCTAACTTAGATACAGGCATCAGGGTTGCTGACCTGACTCGTACGAAGCTTAATAAATCATCAGTTATGTATGATTTATGGTTTTACAACGGGCTGCGTAGTAAGTCCGTTTGAGCAGGCGCAAGATAGGGTTGTCACATTGAGCCATAACCAAAAAGGTAACTAACAAGAAAATGCCTTGAATAGAAATCTACAATATTGAAACTGGAAAGGATTTATTTAAAGAATGACAGAAAAGTGTATGACAGCGAACTCTTTTTTCTCTCTTTATAATCTTGAATTAGGTCCAAACTATGAGCAGGAGTGCTGTCAGATTTATGTCAGGTAGAATTTATCCTCCATTGAGAACATCCCCTCTTCTTTCGGTACTCATTGCGTTATTAAATATGTCCTTTCTTATGCCCTTTTCGTAGCTGCGAGTTGTTAGCCTGGTTGGTAGATCGTTCGGGCGTCTTTCTAGTCTCTTTTGGTATGTGTCGGAGTGAGAGCAAAGTTTTTCTTTTACAGTGTTCATCTGAACGTTAAAAATAACGTTAAATACAGTCACAGATATATTTTATCGCAGAGTTACGACAGGTTTACACGAACAATAATGTAACTTAGTTTGCTTAAAACTAGGTATTTCCGAAAAATACTACGACGAATACTGCGCTCTGATTGGCCCACCTATAATCTGTATCACAGATATCTGTTAGATGTGATATCGAGAACTTATCAGAAAGTGGTAAAACAGGGCCGACGGTTACGCACTGTATGCGGAATTAATTAAGCTTCGTTTTAAAAATTGATCCAGTCAGCGCGATTTATAATTTCATATCAGAAAAATAAAGAATCTTTGAAATAAACTTTTCATTTTCTTCAAAATCGGAAATTCACTAAATACAGGGTAGTTTTTTTCTTTTAAAATGTTCCTCATTATGTCTTTTTTTTTTTAATCAAATCAACAATTTTAATACAAAATCGAGATCCTTAAAAATCGGCAGCCCTAACTCTCGGTGTATTATTAGGAACGCACGTGTACCGTTTACACGTTTCCGTTTACTTAAAACGCGTAAATCCGAACGTTTAACCTAGTTGCGCATTTATTTGTGTTTAATATATAATAATTTCAGTTTTCTCTTAGGAATAAACATTTAACGAAATGTTATGTTTATTAAGACTTCTTACATCACATGGACCGTTTCGCATCGCGCAAGGAAGTGTTGTAGCTTGCCCTGGATGGGCCATGTTTCATTTGTCGGGGGGCCCTTCTAGCCGACTGCAGCGAAGCCCAAATGGCGGATAATCATTTAATGGGTCCACAAGTCCGGGGTCCCCGTATCGTTGATACGGCTGATACGGTGGTAGCTACACCCCTGGCGCAAGGGATTGTAGCAGGGAGCTATCGGCAATGCACTGGCAGATCACCCCCCCTGCCTCCTAACCCCCAGACGATTTGAAAATTAATCGGGCGTCACTCTATAAGCGCAGTGGCCCTAACATGACCCAGGTTTAATTTATTCCTTCCTGCGTCTCTGTCATAAGAAAGCGACGCACATGGATATAAACTCAGAAAACTAAGGGCCTTATCACACTGGCGATTTGCGAGCGAGTTCAACGCGAGGCGAAAGCAAAGCGGGCTCGCCCAATGATATTAAAAAAGGTAGATGGGTTACAAGCGCTCCGGTAGCGAGCTCCAAATTGGAGTTAAATAACACCAGTGTCCTCAGTCCAGTGTGACCATATGTGGCAGGATCCTGCCTTTTTGGCAGGTTTAGCCCTTCATTTTAACTTCTGGCCGGTTTGGTTGAAGTTTTCAAAATCTGGCAGTATCTGGCAGGATAGCAATATAAGCTGGCACGTTTGGCAGTATAGCCTTAGACTGGGTTCACAGTAAGCATTTGCGAGCGAGAAAAACGCAAAAACGCGGCCATTGCCCAACCAGAGACAGCCATTGCCGCGTTTTTCCGTTTTTATCGCTCGTAAACTCTGATTGTAACCCCAATCTTAAAGGACCTTAGCCATAAGAGTGGCAGGATTTGTCAGTTTTCTAGCCTAAGTAGTGCAGGATCTCTAATTTGAAGTTGGTCACACTGCCTCAGTCGCAAAGCAACCAGCGAACGGTGCGCATGTTAACCTAAGCTGTGTGTTTGCAGTCAATTCCAAAGGCCTTGGTTGATCGGTTTGAAAAAAAAATTCGCAACAGCTAAATACTAGATGTCTTCTTTGTTTCTATGGTTTTAATCACGTTGTCCCTTTTACACAGTTCACTATGTGTGCGTAAAAATAAAAACGAAACATTTTGCGTGTGTGTTCGCCACTGCATTCGGATAATTTTTCATGGAGTTTTTGTATGGGTATAACCTGTCTATTCATAACAAGTCACTGGGCTCGCCCCGAGTTCGCAGTAAGCACGGCGCGGGTACGCGACGTTATCGTTGCGTGAGCGCAACGAGTTCGTACCGCTCAATCTACTACTACCCGACCAAGCGAAGGAGACGAACGAAATGTATAGATTTTCATCCATGTAATTTGATTGGTCAGGTATTAGATTGAGCGGTGCGAACGAGTTGCGTACACGCGACGATAACGTCGCCCACCCGCGGCGTGCCCGCTGCGCTCCCGCTGCAATACAATTATGTCAAATTATAGCACTTATAACTTCTATGGTACAGGGGTCTGGCATTAAAACAATATTTGTATGTATAACATCTTGCTTTAGAACGTGCTAAACCACTTGTAGGTATCAATTAAAAACCTCTAATTGTTATAGCAGCCGTATAGTGAAAACGTTTCTTTTGTTTTAAATAGAGCGTATCGAGGGAATTGCCGGTAATGTAACGGCGAAAAAAAAAGCTGTGTCGGTATCGGCAAAATAAATTACGCAAATATTTTTTTTAAACTAACCGGTCTAGCAAGTTTTTAAAGCAAATAGCTAGAGGTATAATTAATTTCCAATGCTCACGAAACTAAATACCTACCGCTATTAAATTAGTGATCGTATATAGATATTATAAACTGTAACAATTTTAACATTTTCACCAGTTTCTTGGAAAAATCCGATTCAAATAAATCGCAAGCAACATTATAAGTTGGAAAATTAATACAATGTTTATACTGTAAGAAAACATTATTTTATAAGGAACCTTGTACATGATATAGTACTATAAGATAACCGGAGAGCCCGCGATAGGTTCAACCCTTTGTGTACGGTTCAATTTGGGCATTGACCAAAAAGAGATTTTGTCAAATTAAGAATTGATTAATTTGAGATTGGTCAGTTTGGGAATTCGTCAATATGCTAATTAATTAAATAGGAATTGGTCATTTTGGGAATTGATAAAATTGGGGAATTAATCAAATAGGAATTGGTCAAATTGGGAGTTGTTCAAATAAGGAATTGATCCATTAATAATTTAAAAACTTACTAATTCTATTTTACTCATTAGGTGACGTACTTTTGAGTATCTGTTTACAGTTTTTTTTATCTATATTTTTTACATAAGGGATAATCGCCTGGCCACCCTTAACGACTACACCCTGTATAGTAGGGATGGCAACCCTAGCTATGAGGCATAAAAGTTCCATGGCCACGAATATTCGCACGCTTAGTATTAAAGTGACCCATTTCTGAATAATACATGTCCCAAAATATCACCTTAATTAAAAGACATAGGGTTTAATTTTGGGAAATATCAAATTCAGAATTGAGTCACTTTAATACTAAGCGTGCGATATAAAAAAGGCATAAATGTCACTTATCATTAATGTCAAAGTGATACCTATTGACTGAACAAATTAGATGAGATAAAAATATTTAACCTTCTCACCTTCCGAGATAAACTTGTCAGAACATTATTATTTATAATTCCTTAATGAAGAGCCCACTTATAACAAATTAAATATTTTTCAACTATGTAAATATAAATACGTAGTCTTGGCACTTAAGACTCAGTTGAGCTCATGAGGACATGATCTGAATATTCATGGAGTCTCGTTTGTTAACACTACAATTCTCCTTATATCTTTGTTCTAATCAAGCTATTTCTAAGCTTCCAAGTTTATTTTAATCTATAACACATAGAAACACAGAGACAGAGAATAGGCTTCAATAAAACTTATTAAATAAAACCTTTTTCTGTCAGATGACAAAAATAAACTGCCAACTTTTGCTGCAAACGTAAAGCGAGCAATAATTTAATCTCCATATAACATTGTTGTAAGATAAATTAGAATTCTAATTGTATAAATATTTATATACCAATAGATTAACATTATTAGTATGCAACAGATTGACGTCTTCATCTTCTTCAGTATATATAAATCTACATTCCTGTATCCTGCCATGCATTTTTATTGGATCAAAAATCATTAAGAAATCCATTCCATTTAAGTTTCTTTTATAAGGGAGGTAAACAAACATGTAAGTTAGGTACTAGGAAGTGATTTGGAGCTGTGCTGCATACATATCCTTTACGTCCACCCCCCAGGTGGTGCTCTAGATCTTTCATTCCCTGTATGAAATGTAGTAGTAAGCTACCGATTTCTGCCACTATTCTATGAGGGAGAGGTATTACTGCACCGGTTGAGACGGATACAGTGAAGCTCTACCAGTTTGAGATTAAATTATTATTAAGTAACTGAGATTTTAATTGAGAAAAAAAAACAATTAATAATTAAATAAAAAGTGCAATCTCTTCATCAGCCTCAGGTCGCTGAAAGTTACAGTTGAATGAGATAGTATGAAGTTTCTCATGGAGCAAGCAGGAATGCAGAGGTTCAATTCCTGCCAGATGTCCAAGATTTTTCTTATGGCTGTCATTGTGTTTATAATAAAATTTGATAAAGTTCCATAAATGCTCTAGGATATGTCCTTCTTCAATAATAATTTTGATTTCAGTTTCAAGTGGTTCATATTTATTTAAGTAAGATTTAAAAATAGTGCACACCTAAATCAAAATAATGATGAACAAAATAAACAACAAAATGTGCAAAAAGAAGACCTACTACCATATAGAATTTCCTCCAATCAACTTTTAGAAAAAGCAGAGCTGTACTATAAGATTTTTTTATCATTTACTGATGGCATTATAAATAAAAAAAATTGACACTGCTCAGGCTAAGCTGATAACCTTTAAAGCTAGGTATGCTGCTGGCTGATACGCTGATCGCCCATAGCCAAGAAAAATAAAAAATAAACACTTTTTTTTAAATACAATTATGTGCATAGAAATGTGATTCAGAAATCTGTTTCGGAGACTACATTCAGTGTTAGAAATCAAACAGCACCTTGAAATTGTTAGCAGCCAGGCCAGACAGGATTTTCATTGAGTTAGAATACCCTTAGAAGAAATTCAGGGTAGTTAGAAAACTTTTGGTAGAAACTAAATTTTCAGCCTGGTTTTCTGTTATAAAAATTCCAGCTACGCGTTAAATTGATGGGCACACGGCGTATCATTACCGGCAACTGATAAAGTTATCCGTTCGATGCCAACGGTTTACCGGAGCACTAAGAATCTGGGACGACCGGTCCGAGAAATTGCGCGACCACTGTGACGAACAAATGAAAACTAATAAATACCCTGACCTACCTTCATGTCCGACACGATCTGCTGATACAGGTTCCATAACGGCGAGCAATCCTTCTCCGTTGTTCCCTCCATTGTCAAAATAACAACAAAAACACAGAACACGATCAAACACAAGAACGATTCACATCCAACCCGCCATTATAGCCCGACAACTGTTGCATTTTCGTAATTATTTAATTATGCACACACGGTACGCAATTGCCTACATTTCACTCGACGATTCAAGGCACAACAGAAACGTTTAGAAAACGATATGCAACAAATCAATATTTATAAACATGAATATGTACCCTCAACGTCTCGACATGGGTGGTATAATAACACTGGTACAGCACGAGTTACACTGAAAACACTGCGTATTTTTTCGATGTCTTTAATTTGAGCTAATTACCCGCACATTCATTCAAGAAACATGTTTTTCGTGTCATTTTCATACACAAACATACGTTTAAAAATTATAAGACGCGGAGCCTCACGACGGAGCGACAAGCACATCACCCGGATCAGAATCGGTTTGTTGCGATTCGTCAATTTCGGTCCAGTGTTGCCATGTCATTTTAAAACACTTAACGATTGGTTAATAACCACCGATATTATAGCTAATACTGGCCGATATTCGTTACGCTTAACGTTATTTTTTAAGTTTATTAAAGACAAAAACTTAAAGTAAACATTTTGTCGGTGAACTTAAAATGAAATATTTACGTTATTTTCGTCAAAAAGCTTGCTGTATTTTGAAACAAAATGTATTTTGTGTTGAAAGTAATAAATAAATATAAATTCCGTCTTTAGTGAAATTTTAAGTTTCTGGTAATCGTTTGAAGGTAAATACGGTACCATTAACCATTTTTGTAGAGATCGCTTTTGCGATACAGACTAAAGCAAAATGACACACGATATCTTGGTGAAATGGTTTTTATACAGTTTATAAAAAATGTTTCGCCGCCAGAACGAAATCACCAGAACCAATGGTTATAATCATGCGCATTGCCATAGAGAATGCCTGTGCTTGCCAGATACCCTGGTTTAGTTGTCAAAATTAAATAAAGGTCTTCAAATAGCAGTATTGTCCTTTGGAAGCAATATATATTCCAGACAAACTACAGACATAAAAATAATTATAACTAAAAGACGTGACGGTTAATGGAATAGAACAGAATACATTTATTTCAGACAAATACCTCAGAGACTAACATATTTATTTATTTTACATAAGTTACATAATTAATAACTTAGTTACTAGCATGTGAAATCTGTAACGTGAGCACTTTTGCGGTGCAGTTAACAGGTCACGACACCACCAGAATGCGACACTTTTCGGCCAAAACTCTTCTCTTGTGAAGGTCGACAGTTGGTCAGTCGGAACTCTCACCACAAATTTATTAAATGGTAATTACTTTCTCCAGAAAAAAACATAGACACTAGGATAGTAAAAAAAAGTAGAAAGGGGAGAAAATTTAACATGTAACAAAGTTAGGGTTACAAGTAAATTGCACTTTAAAAAGTTTTTTGAAATATACAGGGATTAACATTGACACAAAGTGAACGTTAATCTAATCGGTTTGCATCCGCGTAGCGTATCACTTTGAAAGTGTGAATTGTACGATAATGGTAAAATGAAATTACGCAGTTAATATCTGCGCTTTAAATATTGAGTCTAATTTAAAGTTTTAACGGTTTCCTAGCTATGAACTGCTAAGCGAATGAAAACATTCACTCTCAGTGTACTTTCAGTGTTTTGTTAAACCATACATACCTAGTCAATAATTGACTCTGCTTTACATATAAATTTAGTAAATATTTATTTTAATATAAATATTAATTTAGTTTCTCCATAAGATAGGAATTTACATCAAAGAGGCTTTTATCAATTAGTTGTATCTATGTCTTTTAGAAGACAATGCTTTTCGATATGTGTGTGTATTTTTCATAGTTTATTAAAGAAACCCGTATTAGAGTTTCTTGCTCTTTTATTGATGTTACTGCAGATAGCTTATTAAACTCTAACATGTGGGTTAATTTTTAACTGACAAGCCACTTAGTGACGAGGTGATCCAAGCTGGACCTTCAATTTTCTTCATGTTATTCAACCGTTAATGGAAAAGTTATTTTTAACATTTAGTTATAGGATGGCACTAGCAACACAAAACAACTGTCAATTTTGACGAACGAACGAAACGAATGTTAATTCCCGTAAATTATTTGAGAGGCCAGTTTTGTGTTGGAACGATTTTTGATGAATAAAAGATTTTATTTAAAATAATATGAAAGTTAAAAAGTGAAAAATGTCAAGAGTAGTCAACACAGCAGGCGTCAAAGCCGGCTCTATTTACAGAATAGCCTTAAAAAACTTTGTGTTAGTGTATTTCGTGTTATTATTTACGCGCCATTTCGGCATAACCAAGTTGAGTCATTGATAGGTCCGTTTATGATTATCATATCTATTTCAGGACGTATAAAGAAGTTGAATTGTTTCCTGGGAACTCGCTGAATTTGATTATAGGCCCAAATGGTACCGGGAAATCAACGTTTGTATGCGCTATCATACTCGGCCTATGCGGCAAGACGAGTGTTATTGGAAGGGCGAAGAAGGTAACGAATAACAATAATAATGCAGCGTCAATACTTTGCATTGTTGCTTCATCTATTTACGCTAATATTTGTCAAGAGCTAATACTACAAGTAACGTGATGTTATTTTTGTAGTAGTAGTAGTGATAATAAATTTTTAACATGAAACTACCGTGAGACTCAGACATATTAATAAAACGGATCACTCACATTCCCGACGCAAAAATACGTGAGTGATCCGTTTTATTAATAGTGATAATAAATGTTGACTAAATTTGGTTTCGGCTATGGTTGCCAGGTGTCCGGCTTTAGCTGGACATGTCCGGCTTTTTACAGTCGTGTCCGGCTGAGTAAATACAAGTCCGGTCTGTCCGGCTTTTGTTAGGCTTTTGGTCAACCCCGCTGCGCGCGACCAAAGTCAAGCGGACACGCAAGACATAAGCGTGACTCGCAATCTCGAAAGTACCGTTTTTTTTCTTCTAAAAACCAATGTATCAGCGTCCAGCTTTTAGGGCAAAATGTCCGGCTAAATATGAACCGGTGTCCGTCCGGCTTTTCTACTTTTGGACCTGGCAACCCTAGTTTCGGCATTCCTTTATTTTATCTCTTATTAAATACTACTTAACCTATCTAACATAATCATCAAAAGTTGGATTGAATTTGAGGTTAATGCTTATTGTTATTCTTGACTTGTTCAAACTTGTGCATTTGAACAGAATTAAATTTGTTTATGAATCATAAATTATGATTGATAATAATTTTTTCTGGCACATAGGGATGCCCAATCTTTTGATTTGAATTAATCTTATGGATCATAAACCATTGAATCGATGTACAGTCAAGGAATTTAATTTCCAACCCACCTAAGGTTCAATAGCATATAGCAAACTGTCACCATAAGAGCTATAGAGCAAGACGTTAGTTTGACATATCGACCTTAATGCATTGCGAATGTCAGACGATATTTCAACAAAATGGGTAGGGAATTAAGTTCCTTGACTGTTTGATCTAGATTGCATGGTTTTGAATGGATCTAGCAAAAATTGCATCATAATTAAATACCAACTATCTACAGCTAACCTTTTAAATATTTGATTCACTGGGTGGGGCTATTTTAAAATGTGTTTAAAACATGATGCATTCTCCGTCCGTCTGTCTTACAGTTTGTAATAGAATATTAAGAAGCAGTCTGGCTGTAAAATAAAAAAACAAATAATCAACTAGCTTCATATTTCTGAGTTTATAATAGTGTCCATTGAGCATAGTTGCATTTGGATGGCATAGTGCAAGTATACCTGTTGATGAATATATCCGTTATTGGTGTTGGACTTATAAAAAATTAAAAAAAAAGTTTTTCGGACAACAGATCCACATGGGTTAGTAAAAGCTTAAAAACTATGTTAGTAATCTACACTAATATAATAAAGAGGTAAACTTTGTTTTTTTGTTGTTAGTTTGTATGTATGGGGTAATCTCCGGAACTACTGAATCGATTTCAAAAATTCTTTCACAGATAGAAAGCTACACTATCCCTGACGGACATAGGCTACTAATTTCACGCGAACGAAGTCGCGCGCGTCAGCTAGTTTATTATAAAAAGAGATTTAGTTTATAAGATCATCAGTGGACAATCCCCACTGTCAGCAAGTC
Source organism: Ditula angustiorana (assembly GCA_963691745.1). Taxonomy (NCBI): domain Eukaryota; kingdom Metazoa; phylum Arthropoda; class Insecta; order Lepidoptera; family Tortricidae; genus Ditula; species Ditula angustiorana. Next base: position 8,617,436 of record OY829495.1, read on the forward strand.
TTTAGCTGGCAGTGAAGAGATTAAGAAATAAAAATTTATATAGCTACCTGTGTTGCACTGCCAGGTCAAAAGCGTAGTAACTTGAAATGGGAAATAGTTTAATTATCTTCTTTATCTTAGCATAGTATAAAGTCGCTATCTGTTCCTGTCTGTCCTAATTCATTTTTTTTTTAAATGGCTTCCCATCTCTAGGTCGAAATGGATTTCGCCAATGACGACTTTGGTTGACATAGACACACCGGGAGAGCGTATGTACGGTAGGTCGGTTAGGTACGGTAGGATCGGGTGTGTGTGACCTAGAACAATACAATGGATTGGATGTGGTCCTAATTCCTTTATAATGTATTTTCGGCCGCCTTCTAAACCACGCAACGGATTTTGATTGTTATTTAAAGAATTTTTCACTTCAGTTTTTTTATGTACGTACCGTTCGGACCAGTACGAAGCCGGAATGGGTTGCTAGTCAACTATAAAATGATGTAATAAGTTGAGTTATTGAATAGCGTATTATATATGCACCCATGTAGACTACTTTGTCATAAATATTGTGTTACAAAACAATTGTAACACTATACTCAGGGTAGCAGTCTTGATAGTAATTTCCAAAGATATAGTTGCAGGCAAACAACTTGAGCATAAATTGAGTGAAGGCGGTAAGTTTGCGCATCCACATTTGTACTAGAAATGGGTACCGCGCAGTCAAGGTCAATGCTCAAGTTGTTTGCCGAGAACTGTACTGGGTGTTTAAATAAATAAAATTTACATTAAATAGAAAGATTGTAAGTCACAGTAGATTAGACCTAGGCTTTTAAGAGTCTTGTTACTAACCCAAATGGACACCTTTAAATAAACAGTTTTGAATTAGAGTTTTAATTTAAATAAAATCTAATTTTAGTTATGAGTCAGCTAAGGTATTCGTAATTTAAAATTGACGATAGCACATTATTGTTATCAGTTCAATAGATTGTTATTTATGATATAAACACTTATCTTTATCTGTTAATGTTTTTCTAATATCTGGTTAGCACATGATTGCATACTTAATGCAGTTATTCCAAGGCCCTTTGATTCAGCATTATTTATAATGCTCTTAGAATTCATTTTAGGAACTATATGTTTCCACTGAAACTACCGTACCGCTCCGGCTTCCCACGTGCGCAATTTGCTGACAAAAACTAAACTGAAAAATAATAAAAATTAGAAACTATTTACTCAAAAAATAAAATTAAACGCAATGAGACTACTGACTTGTTTTTATCACTGTCTACAAGTTGCGAAAACTAGAAATGATTATTTTCTTTTTTTTTAGACTAGGGACCCACTTCGGCTTCTTATGGATACAATTAAGTTGTACCTACTCAAATGCATAAAAAAATTAAATAAAAAAAGGCATTTGTTCTACCATTATTTTGGTTATATAATTTTGTTTCTATTACTAATTTAGTTTGTTATGATATACTCAAATGTACTGTACATAAAAATCTGTATACCTACACCTCGGGTTTATATAATTTTTCGTGTCCACTAACAATAGTCTGTAAGTAACTGCTGCTAACACCATATGAATCTTTGTTGTTCGAAATAAATGAATGAAATAAAAACCTTCTGTAAACAATCTCTAAATGACAGTTAAAAATCGTACCAAAGTCCGTGGCGTGGTTTAGTAGGAATTAGCAGCCAAAGATAGATAGCCAGGAACTGATAGTGATTTTGTTGTATACTATGTTTTAGATATCGGAGTACGTTCGCAGCGGCTGCGAGGAAGCCACCATAGATATAGAACTGTATCAAGGTGCTGGCGAGCCGAACGTCATCATCACGCGCATCTTCAACCTGCAGGATACCACCACCTGGAAGATAGACCACAAGACTGTCAGAGAGAGGCAGGTCCAGGAACTGATTGCCACTATGAACATACAGGTATTTGTTTTAAATAATTTTGCCACTGCATAAATAAAGTACAGAAACTTCTCTTTTACGACCGCGATTAAAAGAATTCCAACTCTATTCACACGCTCAAAAACTTCGTATTACTTCATACACCATGCGCCAGGCGGCGCGAGTCAAAAGGAACGCGCCGCCCGCGCCCGCCTTTCCCCCGCTACTCCCGGCGACGCGCTAGGATCGCGCGGCATTCGTTTTCAATTACAGTGACGCGCGGCTAACCGACAGTCTACTGCGATTTGCTTACGCAATAGGCGAGGCGGTCGAATGTACCTACAGTTTGGAGTGGAACCACCCGCTATACGGTCTCAATCTCGTGTCTTCCGTTCCTCAGGTCGACAACCTCTGCCAGCTGTTGCCCCAGGACAGGGTGCAGGACTTCTCCAAGATGGACGCTCAGCAGCTGCTCCGCTCCACGCTGGCGGCCGTGGGCGGCGGGGACAGCGTGGCGCAGCTGGACCAGCTCGTGCAGTGCCGCGCCCAGCACCGCGGCCTGGCCACGCGGCTGCAGAACAACGCGCAACTCCTGGAGGAGAAGAAGCGGTTGAATGAGAGGTGAGCATGGATGGACTGTTAACGCATTTACTGAAAAAAATAGAAAGAGAACTCTTGGGGGGTGGGGGGGAGAACATGGTTTGTTGTTAACACAAACCATACCACAGAATAAATCATAGACTTACAGAAACTTCTCTTTTTCAACCGCGATTAAACGAATTCCAACTTTATTAACACGCTTAAAAAGTCCGTATTACTTCATACGCATTTGCCAGGCGGCTCGCGTCAAAAGGAATGCACCCGCCTTTCCCCCGCAACTCCCAGCGACACGTTAGGGTTGCGCTGCATTCGTTTAGAATTACACTAACACAGCGAAGGCGAGCGAGCGGGCGCGTGGCGAGCCGACAACCTACTGCGATTTGTCTACGCTGTAGGCAAGCCGGCCGAGCGAACATACAGTGCGGAGTGGAACCCCCCTGACCACACACTCAGTTACTGAATAAATTACTATAATAATATATTACACAAGTACAAGCAATGCACATTTCCGTTAAACATACATATTATTAGATGAAGCAGATAGCACAGTTGCTTCTTCATCCACATAGCGTTTTTTTATCTTGGTTTTATTTGCGGCCACCCTTGTTAGCGGGGCCGGTCTGAAAACCAGCGCTAGAGATTAACCAGTTTATGCTGAGCCTGGAACCAATTGCCAAGTGTAGACTTACAATTTGTCCTATTTTTACATTATGTTGTTTTTTTGTGTACTTAACCATCCTTGTATTTTTACCCGACTACGGCAAAGCCAAAAGGAAGGGTTATGTTTTTAGCAGCCTATGTATGTATGTTTGTATTTACGTATGTTCCACTGTAGTGCCTAAACGACTGAGCCGATTTTGACGAATGAGGTGTCAATCGGTTCGTAATTGTAGTCTGGGTGACATAGGCTATATTTTTTGATGTTTTTACTATGGCAATAAAGAGTTTTTTTTTAATGAAATTGGAAGGCAAACAAGCAAGTGGGTTACCTGATTATAAGTGATCACCACCGCCTATAGACACCCGCAACACCAAACAGATTGCAGATGCGTTGCCAACCCAGAGGGCTAAGATGGAATACCTCTTGTGCCAGTAACTACACCGGCTGTCTTGCTCTCCACGCCGGAACACAAAAATGCAAGCACTGCTGTTTAGCGACAGATTACTCGCTGATTTTAATTTTTAATCAAGTCTTCAAATAATCATGGATGCCTCCCTTTCTAAAAACAACACCCTCTAATTCTGACTTTAGTTGTCACTGAAAAGGTTAACTGGAAGAGATCCTTTAAAGGGATAGGTTCGCCTTTGTATACCACTGTATCTCTTTTTGTCATTTTTGCCTTTTTGTACCATAAAGAATTTACATACGTACACTTATGTATTTCTTTGATTATTTGTACGGTTTGCCTCAGAAGTAACTGAACATTGTAGTACCTTGTCGCTGTCAGTATTGTGACAATTCGAGCTACTCTCATTTCATACGTTACTACGACAAGGTTCTAAAGTGTTTAGCCACTTATGAGGCTGACTGTTCTAACATTACCAGATACCGGTACGTTTAAAAAACCATTTCAGATTAAAAGTGGTAATCGACACCATGCAACAGCGTAAAGACATCGAAGAGGAAATAGCCATGTGCGAGCGCAAGAAATACTGGCTGGAGTACCAGGAGTTGAGGGAAAAGGTGTTAGACTACCGGAAGGACAAGGAGATGGCGACTAAGTTGGTGGAGACGCACCAGAAGAATGTGGACCCTTTGGAGAAGGTCATCAGCAAGGCGAGGAGCGGCATCGGCAAGTTGGAACAACAGAAACTTAATTCGGTATATTTTGAGAAATGTTATTTTATACAAACTTGGCGTCTCTTTTTACCCCGTATAAGCTAGGGCTTCACAATCCTCTGTGTTTGTGTTTTTACTCAGAACTGTTGAACTACATATTTATAACGTTATCGGGACTTTAACGCCATAAAAGTTTACCTCGACGTTTCGGCCATCTTTCAACGGCCGTGGTCAGGAGTAGACTGAAGAGGAGGGTATTACTTCTGTTTAGTCGCGCGAGTTTTACGAACTACCCGCACTTTGTCCTGTTTATTTTCTACCGGCATATCACTACACCGACACGCAATGCTCACAATGTCCGACGATTTATCCGAAGATATATCGCACCCTTAGAATTAAAGCGACTCAATTCTGAATCCTTTATTTCCCAAAATTAAACCCTATGTCTTTTAATTAAGGTGATATTTTGGGACGTGTATTATTCAGAAATGGGTCACTTTAATACTAAGCGTGCGATATCTCGACGCTTACACCTGCTGATTACAGGTTTCCATGATAAGTATATGTGAAAATCGCTAAAGTTTAACACAATTGACTGTTGAACCAATTGAGGGTTATTAATGTATTGGCCAGATTGGCCTTATTGTTAACTTTTTATTAATAGATTGGCTGAAACGCTAATTTTGTAGTTTTAATTGTTTCTTCAGTGTTTATTGCAACATTACACAATATTGTGCAAATGTTACCTTGCTAGGGCGTAGCAATTTTCTTGTGCTCGTAATGTACCGTATAGTTCCCGGCAAATAACTTGAGCATGACCTTGACTGCGCAGTAGCCGTTTCTAGTACAAATATGTATGCGCAAACTTACCTCCTCCACTCGATTTATGCTCAAGTTGTTTGCCTGCGACTATACATATAACAATTAATGTATCAGTAAATAGGATTACCCAGAATATCTATATTGTTTACTAACGTGGATTATTGTTGTTTTGAAAGCAAAAAACGAAATACCACTCTATTTTCGTCTTAGAAAGTTTTTAATAGCAGAAACTTTGACTTTACGTGTTCTAACTGTTTAAAAAAGAAAAAGGCCGTGGGGATTTTTTTCTATTTTGAGCAGCAATTATTAAGTTTATTGAAACTACTTTTTTCAGGCCAGAGAAGTTCGGAATCTCAAAGACAAGGTGAAAGAGTCGATAGATTCTGTGAAGGCGCAGGAATACGTGCTGAAAGACATAGAAGCGAGTTTAATGGAGAAAGTGGAGCGCCACAGGAACAGGGAGCGAGAGCTGGTGGAGGCGCGGGCCAAGCTGGACAAACTGCACACTGACAAGATCAAGCTGTCGGAGAAGGCAGGCGACGGTAAGTACAGTTCAACAGGGTATCACTTCCCACCAGGCAACCAGGTTGCTCGTTTACCTCCCATTTCCGGTTGGTAGGGCTTTGTGCAAGGTCCGTCCGGATCGCTACAACCATCTTGCGTTAATCCTGCCGCTAAGCAGCAGTGCTTGCGCGGTTGTGTCCCGGCGTGGAGAGCAAGACAGTCTGGGTTAACATCGCATCTGCAATCACCTTAATGCAATCACCGTCAGTTGACCCACTTGCTCGTTTGCCTTCCTATGTTGTATAAAAAAAAAACATAAAAAAACAGTGAGTTCTTTGTTCGTTTATACGCCTAGTTTATTCTGAATTTAAGGTACTACCCAATTAACCTACTAAAAATCGCAGAATGTTTTATTGAGGTTACCAATTGCGTATTCTTTTTATTTACCCTATAGTCTTTTATCAATTGATCTGTACACCAATCTCTGTCGGTACTTAGGAGGCGATTTAACCATAATAATGTTTTATTTTAAACTAGCGACGGGTACAGTTAGGGTATAATGTTTAAAATCTCTAAATTACTGTGAAAATCCTATAAAAATCCGTTGCGTGGTTTAGAAGAAGTAAGCGGCCGAAGATATATGGCAGGGATAGTTAGCGACTTGGTTGTATACTATGTAAAGATCCTGCTTTCACTTCAACTGGCGGTTATTGTGTTGTTGCAGAGAACGGTGTTAAAATGGAGCTAGCGGACCTGCATAAGCTAATAGCTAAAGCTAACGCGGGCATCGACGCTGTCAACAAGCAGAAATTAGAAGCGCAATACGACTTAGAGAACAACGTGGTCCCGCAGATACGACAGTACCAAAACAAGTAAGTATTGAGGCAACACAACAGCCGAAGACAAGTGTTCAACCTGTGGTCCCTTACAGTGGGCCTCATAAGAAGGCTCAAAGCCAGGTAAAGGGTAATGGAAAGAGCTATGCTCGGATTTTCTCTTTCCACCGAGTTCGTTTGTGGAGGAACCGAAGTCGCCGAGTTGCAAACCTTAAGTGGCAGCAGGGGGGTTCCACTCCGCACTGTAGGTGCACTCGCCGCATTACCTACGGCATAGGTTAATCGCAGTAGGTTGCCGGCTTGCCGCGCGCGCGCCCACTCACTCTGTGTCGCGCGTTGATAGTATTACAGTAAGCAGCCCAACCCTAGCGGTGCGCCAGGGCATTGCGGGGGGAAGGCGGGAGCGGGCGGCGCCTTCCTTTTAAGGCATGTCGCCTGGCGAATGTTTATGAAGTAATACGAACTTTTTGTGCCTGATCATAAAGTTGGAATTCGTTTAATGGTGGTTGAAAAAGAGAAGTTTCTGTACGTTAGTACTATTATTTATTTTGTGGTAGCAGTGGGCAGGGCACATTGCTCGTAGAACCGATGGCCATTGAGGCGGAAAGGCTCGAGTGGAGGGAGACCGCGTACGCGTAGACAAAGTGTTGGCAGGTCTCCCACGAACGACCGACGTTCTGGTGAGGATCTCGGGACACCGAAGGATGCGAGCAGCACAGGTCCAACTGTCGCGGAGATATTTGGACTTGGGTAAGACCTATGCCCATCAGTGGATGTCTTCCATGTGATATGATGATGATCTCTGAGTTGTATAGAATTATTGGGCATAAATATGAAATCTTTTTTGGATCGTTCAGTGAAAGATCACGCGACGAAACTTATACGCATCTGCAAAGAAAAATGGTGTGTGCGAAGGTCTCAGTCCGCACAGGGTTCGCGTGGGAACTGAAGCCCGAGCCCTGAAATACGAGAGGTCTGTGTCCACCAGTGGGACGCATGCAGGTTGAGGATGCTTTTTTTTTTATGAAATAGGAAGGCAAACAAGCAAGTGGGTCACCTGATGGTAAGTGATCACCACCGCCTATAGACATCCGCAACACCAAAGAGATTGCAGATGCGTTGCTAACCCAGAGGGCTAAGATAGAATACCTCTTGTGCCAGTAATTACACCGGCTGTCTTGCTCTCCACGCCGGAACGCAACAGCGCAAGCACTGCTGTTTAGCGGCAGGATTAGCGAGCAAGATGGTGATAGCGATCCGGACGGACCTTGCACCAGGTCCTACCACCCGTAAACCCGTGCTGACGTCACACTGTTCTCCCAGGATACGTCAGATGGAGAATGTGGACGAGAAGCGGCTCGAGCTGCTTCGCAACTACAGCCCGGACTGCTACAACGCGGTGGCTTGGCTCCGCGAGAACCGAGACATGTTCCAGCAGAATGTGTACGAGCCTATGATGTTAGAGGTACGTCTTAGTTTGGACTGAGTTTGAAATGTAAAATTACTCCCAAATCCCAGAACTACAAGCCAAGACAGCCGGTGTAATTACTGGCACAAGAGGTATTCCATCTTAGCCCTCTGGGTTGGCAATGCATCTGCAATCTCTTTGGTGTTGTGGGTGTCTATAGGCGGTGGTGTACACTTACCATCAGGTGACCCACTTGCTTGTTTTCCTTCCTATTTCATAAAAAAATAACTAATTAATCCGAGAAAAGTTACGATGAAGTTCTTTGCGCTTAGGATTCAATAAAAGCTGTTTTATTTCACAATAAATGGTAAATCTTACAAGACCCTCTTGCAAAACCACACGATCGTTGTGAGTTTGGATAATTTTAAATGTTTTATGTGTCATCAGCATTTACTCAAAGCGATGGCTTAGAAAGAGGAAGCCATTAATGTATAAAATAAATAAGAGAGGACCTAAAAAGTACCTTGGGGCACTCTGAAATCAACGTTCTGGGGCCGTAGTCACTATTTTTTTTTGTTATATTGTGTTACTGTACTACCTGATTTAAATCAATAAATATGATAAAAATACTCTGTTTTTTTTAAACATTCTTTTCTCCACTTGTTTATAGATCAACTTCACAGACCCCAAGTTCGCGCGGTACCTAGAGAGCACGGTCCCGGCGCGCGACCTGCTGGCCTTCACCTTCGAGTCCAGCCAGGACATGAACCTGTTCCTCAAGAAGGTCCGCCAGGAGGCGGGCCTCAAGCGCGTCAACGCCATCTGCAGCCAGGGTGGCTCCTTCCGCTACCAGCAGAATGACATCGAGGAGCTGAGGTCAGTTATTTTTGCGGATTCCCATATTATACATGTGTACGTAATGCGAGTAATATCACAATTGTAATATCACTCGACCGCGTAATTTCATCATTCGGAAGAAATAAGCATTACTCCAAACATCACTCGTTGCGATAATTCCCCGAGCCGAGCGTTTTAATGACGACCGATCGGCTCTCACTTGGGTTGAAAGAGTTAGTGTGATATTGCCCGGTCGACGATCGGTAGCGCTCGGCTATGTTCGGATGTTGCCGTCATAGGTCCGGCAATGGATGATGTTTCGAGTGATATTACATTACATTACATTATTAATATTACATTTCCCGAGATGTGATGTGATATGACATTACTTCTAGCATTTTGTGCCTTGCTTTTGCCAGTTTCGCCACATTACCACTACCATAATTAATTAATTACCACGTTACTTCGACGACGTGTGTCCCAGTGCCTAACGCTGGAATACGACACCTCTCGGCCAGAATCGCGACGTTTACCCCTTACCTTATCTTTATCTTTATCTTTTTATTGGCCTGTCAGCTACCTCGGCTTCTACACTTACCTGGTGGACACGATCACTGCGCCGGAGCCGATCCTGCGCTACCTCGTGACGCAGTACAAGATCAACAACATCCCTATTGGGAACGACCACACCTACAAGAACAGCTCCAAGGTGCCTGCTAACATCCGGTTCTATTTCACGGGTGAGTTTGTGGCGACAGCTTATTTCTGTGTTATATGTAATTAGGGAGTTGTGGAGGTCAAAAGAAGAGGCCTTTGCCCAGCGGTGGGATCATTAACAGGCTATTAAAAAAAAGTAATTATAGTTATTAGGTTAGTTGTTCTGTTGGCGTCCGGTTTGCTTTAACAGCAATCGGAAGCAGACAGGAACCGCGCATGCGCGCGGCCTCTTGCATTGCTGCTTTCAGTCTAGCAAGCTGTGTTTCTGATCATTCCGATTGTATGTTATCTTGTAAATTTAGGTATAAATATAGCGTGTAAATACAGAATGAGTGTCATTCCATTACCCTCTGCATATTCCCTAGAAGTTTAGGACAAAATAGTATTAAGTATGGTGCCCTGGGGTTATTATAAATAGGGGTTATTGTGACTACTTGCTTATCGTAACTATTGAGTTATTGTAACTGAGAGTTATTGTAACTTTGGGATTATTCTAACTATTGAGTTATTGTAACTGAGAGTTATTGTACCTTTGGGTTATTCTAACTATTGAGTTACTGTAACTGAGAGTTATTGTACCTGAGAGTTATTGTACCTTTGGGATTATTCTAACTATTGAGTTATTGTAACTGAGAGTTATTGTACCTTTGGAATTATTCTAACTATTGAGTTATTGTAACTGAGAGTTATTGTACCTGAGAGTTATTGTACCTAAGAGTTATTGTACCTTTGGGATTATTCTAACTATTGAGTTATTGTAACTGAGAGTTATTGTAACTTTGGGATTATTCTAACTATTGAGTTACTGTAACTGAGAGTTATTGTACCTGAGAGTTATTGTACCTTTGGGATTATTCTAACTATTGAGTTATTGTACCAGAGAGTTATTGTACCTTTGGGATTATTCTAACTATTGAGTTATTGTAACTGAGAGTTATTGTACCTGAGAGTTATTGTACCTTTGGGATTATTCTAACTATTGAGTTATTGTAACTGAGAGTTATTGTACCTGAGAGTTATTGTACCTAAGAGTTATTGTACCTTTGGGATTATTCTAACTATTGAGTTATTGTAACTGAGAGTTATTGTAACTTTGGGATTATTCTAACTATTGAGTTACTGTAACTGAGAGTTATTGTACCTGAGAGTTATTGTACCTTTGGGATTATTCTAACTATTGAGTTATTGTACCAGAGAGTTATTGTACCTGTCGAAACCTATTGCAGCCACCGCCGTCCATGTACCTACTTGTTATAGGAAGATGCATATATGTTTTTTTTTTTAATTCGTAAGTTAGTTGCAATAAACTCTTCAGAGCAAAGAGCCGCGTTTCTTTCTAAAATTACCTGCAAGCGAAAGTGAGCCTTATGTCCATGCAAACATGGTCCATCGACCGAGGATCATTGACAGTGACCTATTAAATTATTCGCAAATATAGAAAATCGATGTAATTTAGAGAAAATACAAATAAATACAGACTGAAAGTGCATAATACAAGTGACAACAGTGTAACCACAACTAAATATCGTCAAAAGAACGTTAAGGAATGGAACATTTCATAGTTTTTGAAGAAAACATTTTCGACGTATTAATTCGTTTCAATACTGTGCTAAGCGCTAATAAAGAACATTATTATTGTGCGTGGACTACCGAGTAGTGCAGTGGAGTGTTGCGGCGGCGAGAAATTAGATCTTTGGACATTACCTAAGTGCAGTCCGACAGCGCGCTAAACAAAGAAGTTTACCCTACACGTTCAAAAGTTAATGGTCCCGTGATACTTTTGAGATTTTTAACGTACTTGCATATTAAATAATTCATTTTTAACCACTGATACACAATGGAGAACATACAAAAACGAATGTTAATTCAAGAGGATGCATTTGAAAAAGTGAACAAAGCGTACACTAACTATAAGAAGTCACCTAAGGAAAGAATTACTGTTGGTTACGTAAAGGGCAGATTGGATACATTAGAAAGCTATTGGAAGGAATTTAAGGGCATTCACGAATGGGTAGTCTTGTCTGTGTCTAAGGAGGAGAAACAAGCGTTGAAATATTTTACCGAAGGCACATTCAGTGAGTTTGAGGAAATTTATTACTCATATAAAGGCGACCTGAGGTCTGCCTTGGAAAATCTAGTTCCTGAAAAAAGTTTGCAAAAAGAGGTTAACAAACCAAGCACATCTAAAAGTGACGTAAAATTACCATCTATTTCACTCCCATGTTTCGGTGGAAATTACACCGAGTGGCAATCTTTCCATGATCTATATATGGCATTGGTGCATAATAATGAGACATTAGAACCCGTACAAAAATTGCATTATTTGAAAGGGAGTTTATTAAGTGAGGCAGAGTTATTATTGCGTCAATTTTCTATTACTGGAGAAAATTACGAAGAAGCTTGGTCGATCCTGAAAAAACGTTACAGTAATAAAAGATACATAGCAAACTCTATTTTTAAGAAATTTTTTGCACAAAGAACAATACATCAAGAATCGGCTGCCGCTTTAAGACAGTTACTGGATACGTCAGTGGAATGTATGAGTGCACTTAAGAACATAGGTTTACCAACGTCGCACTGGGACGCCATCATCAGTTTTGTCATCGTATCGAAGTTGGACCCTGGTACACATAAACAATGGGAAGAATTCATCAGTACCGATAAAACAGATGATATACCAAATTTCAACAGATTGAAATCGTTCTTAGAAACTCGATTTCGTACATTAGAGATGATAGAACCTGCAAATAAAACTTATAAACCTGTCAAACCGAAAACATTTCACGTCACGGCCGCCAACGATTTAAAATGTACCTTCTGCAAAGAAAACCATTACATTTTTAACTGTAAACAGTTCTCGAAGCAACCAATGGAAGAAAGATATAACTTTGTGCAGAAAAACAATTTATGTTTCAATTGTTTAGTGCCAAACCACACAGTGTTTAGGTGCAAACAAAAAACGACGTGTCAGATATGTAAAAGAAGACATCACTCTTTATTACATCGAGATAAGCAACAAACAGGGGATGAAACGCAAACAGCTGAAGAAACAAATAACAAAAAAGAAGATAAAAAACAATCAATGGTTACGGTACACACGGCAAGCATTACACAACCTGGTCAAGATATACTATTGGCAACAGCACTGGTGGACGTCACGTCGAGGTCGGGGCAGTCACACGTCTTCCGTGCTCTGATTGATCAAGGGTCGGAGGCTTCCTTCGTGACCGCAAGGGCGGTCGAGTTGCTGGGTTTGAAGAAAACCGAGATCAGCGGAGTAGTCTCTGGCGTTGGTGAGAGTAATCAGTTAAGCATCAAACATATGGTAGGATTACAACTAAGGTCAAGGTATGATATACATTTTTCTATTAATGTAAATGCTTACATATTAAAGTCATTGACTCGTAGGTTGCCAGCTAGAGAAATAAGAGGTTATAGTTGGCCGCAACTTAACAATATGGAGTTAGCCGATCCCACTTTTAACATGCCGGGTAGAATCGACATTCTTCTCGGGGCTGACGTATTTGGACAAATAATCGACTCAGGTTTTATAAGAGGTCCTGGGAACGTAGTTGCTCAGTATACACATCTGGGTTGGATTTTGTCGGGTGATATTAATGCATCGTTTAATGTTTCACAGCACATAACAAGTCTACACAATACACGACAAGTGGAAGAAGACAACAATTTATTAAAGAGGTTTTGGGAAGTGGAATCGGAATTGTATACAAAACAGAAGATGTGGACTAAAGAAGAAGAAAAGTGTGAAGAAATCTTTCAGAATACAACCACAAGAGATGCAGAAGGACGTTATGTGGTACAGTTGCCGCTCAAACAAAATATTGAAGATACAGTGAAATCATGTGGAGACACTAAACAGCAAGCGGTACAAAGGCTAAAGCAGCTGGAAAGAAAACTTGCAAGAAATGAAAGGTTAAAGACAGAATATAAGAAAGTCCTACATGAGTACATGGAACTAGGGCATATGAAGAAGGCTGAAAGAGAAGATGTAAGCGAAGCTGTTTATCTCGCTCATCATGCTGTAATAAGAGAGGACAAGGATACGTCTAAGGTCCGGGTGGTCTTTGACGCATCAGCTAGGGGCTCAAATGGATGCTCCTTAAACAGCAGCATGATGATAGGACCAACAATTCAATCAGATCTCCGTCACTTAATTATTCGCTGGAGGTTACACAAAATCTGTGTTATTGGAGATATTGTTAAAATGTATCGGCAAGTGAAAATGACTGATAAACACACTGATTTGCAGCGGATACTGTGGCGGGATGATGTATCTGAAAAAATAGAAAGCTACCAATTACTCACCGTGACATTCGGGACCGCGGCGGCACCTTACCTGGCTGTACGTACCCTGCATCAATTGGCCGATGATGAAGCGCATCGCTATCCTCGAGGAGCAGCTGTGGTAAAAACCTCCTTTTACATGGATGACCTAATGACAGGTCATGACGAAGTCACAGAATTGGAGAGCATATGTCATGAAATTAACGATTTGTTGAAAGCTGGAGGATTTCAGATGCAAAAATGGTCTAGTAATTCCGAAGAACTGTTGGCAGAACTGCAACACGGCGCGAAACCTGTAAAAGAGAAAAAAGAGATTAAATTAGACAAGGTCATAAAAATACTTGGACTTACCTGGGATCGAAAGGACGATACCTTCAAGGTTTCTGTAAATTTACCGGAATCCAGGAAGCCTATAACAAAAAGAATTATTTTGTCAGATGTGGCTAGTTTATTTGATCCCTTTGGATGGCTCTCACCTGTAGTAATAACCGCCAAGATTATGATTCAGAAATTGTGGCTGTGCAGTCTTGGCTGGGATGACGAGCTTCCGTCTGAATTGGTTAATGAGTGGCTGAGTTATAGAGACGATCTTTATGAGCTCCAAACAGTTGAGATCCCACGCTGGATGAAGACTACAACTCGCTGCAAAAATATTCAACTCCATGGGTTTTCTGATGCCTCTTCTTTAGCCCTGGCAGCTGTGGTCTACGTGAGAGTAGTGGACGAAAACGAGGAAGTGCAGGTCACAATGTTAGCGTCAAAAACAAGAGTAGCACCTCTAAAACAATTAACGATTCCCAGGCTGGAACTATGTGCTGCGGTACTACTTGCAAAGCTACTACATGAGCTGTCTGGGTTGCTGAAGATACCGATGGATCGGATCTACGCCTGGACGGATTCTATGGTGGTTTTATCCTGGTTGCAGTCCCAGCCTAGCCGATGGCAAGTCTTTGTCGGCAATCGTGTTTCAGACATCATTCAACAGATTGACAATGACAGGTGGAGACACGTCCAGTCAGCTGATAACCCTGCAGATCTCGCGTCGAGGGGAATCAATGCAGGGGAATTAGCGACAAATGGACTGTGGTGGACTGGACCAGGCTGGTTGAAAATTAAGGACATAGAATTCACTAGGATTTCTATAATTCCACAAACAGACTTAGAGACCAAGAAGTCTTTTCATACGACTTTAAATGGAATGCCAATTTGGGAACGGTTTTCGTCGTTTAGTAAAATGAAGAGAGTGCTATCCTACTGTAAAAGATTTATAGATTATAAGAAAAAGCAGGAAAGAGAGACTATTTTGAGTGTAACTGAAATGAATGCGATCGAAGAAAAATGTGTCGGTTATTATCAACAATTAGCATACAGCGAAGAAATTGAAGATCTGAAGAAGAACGGAAGGGTTAAAAAACGGAGTTCTATTATTAGTCTGACACCGTACTTAGACAAGCAGGGCTTGTTGAGAGTTGGAGGACGGTTAAGTAAAGCAGAGTTAACAGAAGACGCTAAACATCCGATTATCATCCCCAGCAAACAACATGTTACAAAGCTGCTAATAACCGAAGCTCATACAAAAACCTTTCACGGAACAATTCTTCAGACAATGACGTACATTCGAAGCAAGTACTGGATTATAGGACTTAAAGCAGCTGTCAGAGATTTCTCAAGAAGATGTACAGTGTGCATAAGGGATAAAGCTATAACCAAACAACAATTGATGGGCCAGTTACCTACTTCCAGAGTCACCCCACATCGTGCTTTCTACAACAGTGGAGTTGATTACGCTGGACCCGTGTACTTGAGAACGTCAAAGGGTCGCGGTCATACATCTACTAAGGGCTACATTTGCTTGTTCGTCTGCATGTGTACGCGAGCAATTCACTTAGAAGCGGTGACAGATCTCACAGCTCAAGCGTTTATAGCTGCATTCAGGAGATTCGTCGCTCGAAGAGGCCATTGTGCTAACGTGTGGAGCGATAACGCTACCAACTTTGTTGGCGGAGATAAGGAGCTGAGACACTTGTTTAAGAAGAGCACAAGTGGTGTAGTCCGAGAGATAGCTGATCAGTTAGCTAATGATGGCACTGCCTGGCACTTTATACCGCCTAGGGCTCCAAACTTTGGAGGTTTATGGGAAGCGGGCGTGCGGGCAGCTAAGCGTCATCTCATAAGAGTCAATGGCACTACCAAACTAACGTTCGAAGAAATGTCGACATTATTAGCTCAGGTAGAAGCCTGTCTAAACTCGCGTCCTCTTTGTCAGTTAGATGAGACTGTGGATACGCTGAACCCGCTCACCCCAGGTCATTTTCTTATAGGTGAGCCCGTAATCAGCATCCCAGACACTAGATATGACCAGAAAAATACAAGTCTACTTACTCGTTGGCAACTTGTCCAAAAACAAACACAGGATTTTTGGAGAAGATGGCAGTCCGAATATCTAAACACAATGCAACAGAGGCATAAGTGGCAAGATATTGTGCCGTCTCCGTGCGTTGGTGATATTGTCGTCATAAAGGAAGAAGATTTGCCGCCAGCTAAGTGGCTTCTTGGAAAAGTCATTACTTTACACCCTGGGTCAGATAATTTGGTACGCGTTGTATCAGTACAATGCAAAGGTGGAAATGTCATAAAAAGACCATTATCTAAATTAATCTTGCTCCCTAAAAACTCAGATGAGTAAACTGGGTGCTATGTGAGTTTGTGGTGGGCGGTTGATTTCATGTTGTTGTGTTGTACTTACTTAATCCATTATTAAGGCCTAACCTAATGACTGGCCTACAATGGGTTTTGTTTTTGTTTAAACAAAATTTACATACTATTTGTTTTCTACACGAAGAAAGGGTTAAATAGTAAATCCTAGTAGGCATCGATTCTAAGATTTATATTCTGATCTAGAACTTCTGGTATGTCAAACATGTGTAAAATTTATATATCACGAAAAAATTATAATTAGGTACTAGGTTAAAATTAACTACACTATACTACTGCAGTTTCCATGGCCAAGTGCCGACTGAGATTTTGTACAAAACCTGATCTTTGTATTTTATTTTAAGTTAAGTTACATGTTTAAAAACGTTATGTAATTGGATAAATTTCGTACTTCATTGTGAGTAAAACACCAAATATACTTATCATGTGACATGTTATACCATTCAATAATTTATATTTCGGTTTTAACTGAGTAAAAATTAAATACAGTCCATTCAAGTCAGTTTGCAAGATAGCTTATTTATTCATACTCATTAAACGTTATAACATCGATAGACTGGTATCATAGGTACGTAAGTTGTGCATAAGTCGACCGCGTTTTTGCATGCATCGCGGGTAGATATTTTTCTCCATGGTACGATTCGAGATTATTATTGGATTGAATGCAGTTTTGAAGCTCGAGTTTAACTTTGTACTTAATTGCAGTGTTGTTATGCATAATACGTGCATTTTGTTTTGTCAAATACCTAGTTATTGAAATTAGTGTTAAGTGATCGATTGTAGTTTATAAGATAAAGTGAATCAAGTTCTTTAGAATATGTATCGGATGCTATTATCATGTAAGTGTTCAACGTAAAATTAGTTCTGAAAATTTAGTAACTTGGGATAAAGGTTTATCATAAGCTTTAGTAAAAAACTGTTGTTTTTGGTGGGCGGAATGTCGAAACCTATTGCAGCCACCGCCGTCCATGTACCTACTTGTTATAGGAAGATGCATATATGTTTTTTTTTTTAATTCGTAAGTTAGTTGCAATAAACTCTTCAGAGCAAAGAGCCGCGTTTCTTTCTAAAATTACCTGCAAGCGAAAGTGAGCCTTATGTCCATGCAAACAGTACCTTTGGGATTATTCTAACTATTGAGTTATTGTAACTGAGAGTTATTGTACCTGAGAGTTATTGTACCTTTGGGATTATTCTAACTATTGAGTTATTGTAACCATGAAATGAATATCGAATACTCGGTACTGCACTACTTTAGAGCTGTGCAAGAATCAAATCTACAAGTCAACGCAATTTATTAATTTATTTCCTTGTAGAAAACCATCGTTTCTCGGTCCGCGTGTCGGCGTACAGCGGTGCCAAGTCCAGCTCTACTATCGAGATACGACCGTCCCGCCTTCTGGCCAACTCTATCGACTTGGAGCAAATGGACAACTTAAAAGCACAGTGAGTTGCTTTACTTTCAGAGCCTCCGCTAAACCGCACGGGGCGGGTGCACGGAGCGGGTGCTCGGAGCGGGTGCACGCCTATAAAAAAATAGTATGAGCGTCTGCTACTGGTGCTGGCTCATACTATTTGTTCGATAGGCGTGCATCCGCTCCGTGCACCCACGCGACGTAGCAGACGCTCTCACAATACAGGCTGAGCCCTTTAGATGGGCAGTATGGGCAAGTTTGAAACTGTAAAACATACAAAGATTTGTTCTTAGGAAATATGCCATCGATTTTAATGAGAAGAAAAACTGCATTCATAGATTTAAAAGAAAACTTTTACTCAGTTCGGGAATCGAACTACCGCAATTCTGGACATCGAGGCTAAAAGGTTAGATGCCAATTTTTACCAGTAAATATTTTTCAAATACTACAATTCTTGTCGTTTTCTGGCCATCTAATAATTATATCGCTGTCTCTTGTTTACCGTTATCCGGGTAGATTAACTAAAAAAAAAAAGGTAAAAGATTATCTAAAATACGTTATACACGACAAACATAACAAACATACCGCACGTTTAGAATTAAAGCGACCCATTTCTGAATTACACACGTCCCAAAATATCACCTTAACTAAAAGACATAGGGTTTAATTTTGGGAAATGTCATATTCAGAATTGAGTCGCTTTAATTTTAAACGTGCGATACATGCAGGTTTTTTTAAGTAAAAAAAAAGTGATTTTGGTAAGAATTGTGGCCAGCGCTCATTGCAAATGATTTTTATAACTCTTTAGTAAAATTCAGAACCCCTATAGTGCCACTACGTCCGTCTGCCTGTGTGACTGTCTGCCACAGTTACGCGACCACGTGATTGACGTACAGATTACAAGTCAGACAGACGTAGCCGTGCAAAATTACCCCAAAAATTGGGTCAACCTGATTGGCTGTAATTTGTATGGCCTTGTCAAGGTCCGTCCGGATCGCTACCACTATCTTTCTTGCTAATCCTGCCGCTCGGCAGCAGTGCTTGCACTGTTGTGTTCCGGCGTGGAGAGCAAGACAGCCGGTGCAATTACTGGCAGAAGAGGTATTCCATCTTAGCCCTGTGTGTGGTAACGCATCTGCAATCTCCTTGGTGTTGTCTCTTGGGTGTCTATGGGCGTGGCGATCCTACTAATATTATAAATGTGAAAGTTTGTATGTTTGTTACTCAATCACGCAAAAACAACTAAATGGATTAACACATAGGATACTTTTTATCCTGTAAAAATGCATAGTTCCCACGGGACAGCGATAAGTGAGTTATACGCCGCCGTGACATCATGAGCAGCAAAGCAACTAACTATCATTAATTTGTCCAGGAAATATTGCAGATTGCATGTTTCAATTAAACAAGTCTACGCGGACGAAGTCGCGGGCAAAAGCTTCACTTATAAAAAAAATGTTCAGGCTAACAAAGTTCGAGCACTCGGCGCAAGTGCGTCGCGCGAAGATGCAAGAGCTGGAGGCGAAGGTGGCCAGCCTGGAGGCAAACCTCAACGAGCTGAACACCCAGCGGAAGAAGATCTCGGAAAACGTTGAAAAGGTTGGTTTAACAAACTGGAACAAATTACCTTGCTACCAGTGCCGGGCTCGTGCAAAATGGTTGCGTCTGTAAAAAACCCACCCTCCTCCGCTTCCACACGAAACAACATATATCACACAGACTCAACTACACACCACCACCACTAAACACTAAAACTACACGATCGGCGCGCGTTTCGCCTCTATACGAGGCATCATCAAGATCTAACAGTACGACCGTTCGCTACTTGAACGAATGGCGTACTGACAAACTAAAACATTTTTCTTTAATCCCACCTACCGCCAACAATTTTGCACAACTACCCTTAATATTTTTCTAAAAGCCTACCCTCAAAATTTAAAAATAAAACAAAAGTACCCCCGTATATTATAGTAAGGATTTCCCATCATCCTATCCTCCGTGAGAAGTGTGTCGCTATTTATTTATTTAATCTTTATTGCACAAAAAATTACAATGAATTGTACAAACGGTGGACTGATTGTCTTAAGGCATTCTCTATCAGGCAAAGCAAAGATAGTTGTGGGTAGTGCACATAACAAAAAATACTTAATTTATAATAGTATTTACATACAATCGAAGACACATATAAGCGACCATGCTGAGTTTCTTGCGGCGTTTCTTCTCAGTAGTATCTTCCATTTTCCGAAGCGCTAGTAGATTCAGACATGTAAAAGAGCCTATATGGCCTACTTGCAAAATAAATTTTTCATTTTCATTTTCATTTATCAAAGATGGAACTGCGTGAAAGTGTCATTTTCCGAAAGGGAGTCATTTAGTATGCTCTGTGAATGTTTGCCCTGTTTATGATTATGATTATGTGAAGTTAGAACGGACGAACAGGATGGATAAGCTTAGTAACAGGGTCCCGTCGGCATCCTTTAGGTACCTACGGCACCTTAATTTTTTTTTTACACAAACTTTCTCATTCTAGCTTCGAGGCATCACAGTACAGATACGCTTGCAGGCGAAAAAAGTGCAGGAGATGGAGAACGAACCGGCTTTTAATCTGCAAGAGGAACGAGAGAAGTATGTAAAGCTTTGTTACTTAAAGCATAATCGGTATATATCGACAATAGTAGATTGTACAACAAGGGCGTAAAACGAGCCATTTTACCCGAGGCGTTTATATAGCCAACCGAACCGGTACGGCTAAGGTCGAAAGTGACGTTGAAGGTAAAATGGGTTGTATGCTCTAGTTTTAAACTCTGCTTTTTATTTTGATTGCGAAGAAATAAAACAAGGATTGAGCATACATAAACGTAAAAAAAAATCATCTTGTAACATTAGACTATGGTCACATCCTCACTTCGGAACTAAACACCTACTAGCTAAGATGGGACTATTCGACAACGATGATTGTAGAGTACGTGTGGAGAGGAGGCCAAAAAGAAACAACAACAAACAAATGAAACTTTTTACGAGTTTTTTAATTTCAAATGTGTCAACATGTGCTAAAAAATACTATTACATGCATGCAGAGATGTAGTCTTATAATCATTGGAATTTAATGTGTCACTTATATTTTTATGTTGGTTAACATAATTATTAAATATTTCACTGATATCCTTAGCATTTGTATAACTTCTTCCTTTCACGTCTAATCTAGTAATTGTATTCAATTATATTCGACGACCTGTATGGCACAGTGGTACATACATGTGTCTGCTTACTGTGCAAGAGGTCCCGGGTCCAAATCCTGGTATGGGCAAATGTTTGTGTCACGAATACAAATGTTTGTACCTGAGTCAAGGATGTTATTTGTATTTAAGTATGTATTTATCTATATAAGTATGTATTTTCGTTGTCTAGTACCTATAACGCAAGGTTTTCTTAGCTTGGGTCTAGATCAATTGGTGTAAATTGTCCCAAGATATTATTATGTGTTCCGTATCACGTCCGAGGTCCGCTTTAGAGAGACATCGTTGCCAACGGCCGTAGGTCGTCAGATGTCGCTACATCCGTGATGCAGAATCCCGCGCCAACAAGCACTTCCTGTGGATTTGACTTCCGCCTACCTGTCAACCTCAACTTACGACTAACTAGCCGCCATGTTTTTCAATCATTATAGGCGAGTGATGCGGTTTGGTGGGCCCACCAGGTAGCCATTACTCGGACCTCGGACGTGAAGGAAACATAATAATAATTTTATTGGAAGGTAAAATTTTATATTATATTATATTTTTATTAAATATTATTGGGTAAAGAATTTGTCGAAGACGTGGTTTGTTTGATTAGTCCCCAAGTGGCTTTAGGTTTATTCGTACTAATCTTTATGTATTTGTCATTTGATATTACTTTTGACAAACTAATACCTATTTATATATGACCACCCATGATTTTTTACAGAGTTGTCCGATTTAGATCAATCTTTTTAGAGCATAGTTCAAAGGGTCAGGGTTCCGGGCTCAAGGGTTCCGTTGGGACTTGAGCTCGTAGCCTCGGACACTTCGTGACGCCCCGGCTGTGCAGGTGCCGGCACAAGCAGCGCGGCGCGGTGCTGCAGCAGTGCCGGCTGCACCAGCAGCTGGCCGGCACCATGGCTGGCCTGCAGAACAAGCTGCTCAACGGGGAGACCTGGAAGGTAGACATATGCAAAAGATTTGCAATTTTTAACATAAAACTACCGTGAGACTCGGACATATTAATAAAACGGATCACTCACGTATTTTTACGTTGAGAAATGCCCGACATGTTTCGGACCAGTCCGTGGTCCTTAATCATAGAGTCCCCGCGGCGGTGGCGCGACGACGACTGTTCCGAAACATGTCGGGCATTTCTCGACGTAACAATACGTGAGTGATCCGTTTTATTAATATGTACTGGTCAAACCCTTTTGATTATTAAATAAAGATTAAAAAAAAATATATGTAAAAAAGAGTCTATGTAAAAGAGCCTATATGGCCTACTTGCAAAATGTTTTTCATTTTCACTCTTTGCGGGTGGTAGGGCCTTTTAGGTCCGTTCGAATTGCTACCACCATCTTGCTCGCTAATCCTGCCGCTAAGCAGCAGTGGTTGCACTGTTGTGTTCCGACATGGAATGCAAAACAGCCGGTGTAATTACTGGCACAGGAGGTATTCCATCTTAGCCCTCAGGGTTGGCAACGCATCTGCAATGTTCTTGGTGTTGCGAATGTCTAAAGGCGGTGGTGATCACTTACCATCAGGTGACCCACTTGCTTGTTTCCTATGTTGTATAAAAAAATGTCGTATTGATTTCTGAGTAAATGTCATACTATTTCAGCCATGACGCATTGCGACAACGTTCTACAGTACGTGTCATCTTTATTGTTTCAAGGTAAAACTGGACATCAGTAGGGACGCGATAGTACAGCAAGAATCAGAATTAAGGGAATTAAAGGACAACTTACAAAGCGCGCAGGTATGTTTTTAACTGTTTTCTTAAGTTATGTGTGTTTATATTTGTCGACATTATTTTTGTCTAGTATTTTTCAGCTTAATTGAAAGAACGATAAAACTACTAACACGCTAACAGCCCAGCGCCCCATATATTGAGCACTACAAACAAGCTACACGAGTCCGTGTCCCATATATGGGTCACCAAGGAAAAAGTATTTTACTCGCCTGTAACGTGAACATATTCGCGATGCAATAGAGTCCTGTTGACATCCTCGGGGTACGGAACCCTAAAACCGAGAGTGGATCCAGGCTTCGGGGAGGGGTCACATAATGAGGGGTCCTTAATGAGATAAGAACAATTACCAGTGATAGGCCTGGGACCAATTTTATAAACGCGTCAGACGACTGGTGACAGAGAGAATTCGCCGTACATCACTGTCGACAAAAAAAGCTACAGACTAATAGGCTTAACATCATAGTAGGCAAGCTACTTCACCTGTCGCGTTTGTGAAATTGGGCCCTGAAACATGGGGGTTCCGCTTCGCACTGTAGGTACGCTCGACCGCCTTGCCTATGGCATAGGCAAATCGCGGTAGGCTGTCGGCTTGCCGCGCGCTCGCTCGCCCCCGCCGTGTCAGTGTAATTGAAAACGAATGCCGCGCAACCCTAGCGTGCTTCCGGGAGGAGCGGGGAGAAGGCGGGCGCGGGCGGCGCGTTCCTTTTGTGCGCCGCCTGGCGCATGGTGTATGCAGTAAAACGAATTTTTTGCGCGTGTGAATAAAGTTGGAATTCGTTTAATCGCGGTCGTAAAAGAGAAGTTTTTGTACGTTATTTATTCTATGCCTGAACCCTGCCCGCCTGTCTGTCTCACCAGGCCACCCTAGAAAACGTGTCAGCGCTGTTGACGCGAGCGGACACGAACGCGCGCGCCAAGCTGCAGGAGGCCAAGAAGGCGTGCCGCAGCAAGGCGCTGCCTCACGAGCCGGGCTTCCCGTTCCGCGCGCAGTTCGACGAGCTGCCCGCCGACCTGGCGCGCCTGCAGGAGCACTACTACGAACTGCAGACACGGATCGACTGCATGGACCAAGGGGACGAACAGGTACGCTCAGCATCTAAATGTCCCAAGACTATGCGACGGGGTTGCCAACATTTTTTCAGTTGAATATAGTATTTTTGAGATTAAGCTAAGAAAATAATAATGTATAGTACGCTTCAAAAAAATATAGTATTTTTTGATAAGGTGAAAAGAAGGCAATGGTGTTGGTTATCTATTTTAATAATGTGACTAGTGCTCAAAATATGCTACATTCAAAGTTCATATATCATTATTTTGATACTTAAGGTGATAAAAGATTACGAGGAGAGAGAAAAAGAGATAGCGAAACTGGAAGCCGATGTCAATAACCACAGCGACGGACACAAGCAGATCGAGCAGAAAATGAACAAGATCAGGTATTTAAGATTTGTATTATATTGTATGTACGTCTGTGTATGACTGTTGTGCATAATACATAAAAATAACAGATTACATGACAAAACAGATGTGAAAAGTATTGTTTGTAAGATTTTTTAACAAGTCACAGTCCAGTGCCCCGTATATGGGACACGGCTAATTAGCTCCACAAGTCTAACCCATATATTATGGGGCACCAAGAAATAAGTATTTTACACGCCTGTGGCGAATATGATTGGCATATTAAGCTTTATTTCTTGTTTAAATATTTGTTGTTCGGTAATTTTTTAAGTTATATTTAAATTAATAGATTCAGGCGTTACTTTGCGGAGGCCCATATCAACAAACCGGAACAAACTACCTTGCTAGATTGTTAACATTAATTATTGCTATCATTATTTTATTAGCAAGGTAATTTGTTCCAGTTGGTTTTATCGAATTATTGAATAGATTTAACACGTTCACAGTCCACACCAACATTTAACAATGTTGAGTAAAAATGCTCTGTAAAGACAACACAAAATAAAATTTGGGTAATGGCAGGAGCATTTTATTTTAATAAATTGAATGTTTCAAAAATAAAATCGAAAGGAATTTCGGTTACAAAAAATGTTGACTAACTTACGTTTAAAATACATGGGACACGGACTTGTGGAGCTAGTTTGTCGTGCTCCATATATGGGGCACTGGATTGTGAACGTTACCACGGTACGTGTGTTACACTACTCTAGTTAAAGACCTAATATGTGGGTTATAGGAGGGACAGAGAGGTGAGGACTGTGAACGTGTTAACGCACTGCCCACATAGATTTCGTCAAAATCCTCAATTTTGAAAATGTTTTAATTTTATTTATGTTTGCATTTTTTTTGTTCAGCTCGCAATGGCTGCCGCCTTTAGAAAATCTACTGCGAGACATAGACAAGAGTTTCGGTGAAATGTTCGCCAAGATGGGGTGCGCTGGAGAGGTCAAACTGGACAAGGCGGGGAATGACGTGCGTATTTACATACAGACAAACATACATACATAAAGTCACTCCTGTTTCCCGGTGGGTAGGCAGAGACCACGGATTTCTATTTGCTACGATCCGGATATACGCCCTATGCTTCACTTACTCTGATAACATTCTTCATGCATGCTCGTCGGTTCAGGGTACTCCTGACTTGGCCTTTCTCAAGAATGTCTCCGATTTGATCGGAGTATGTTCGCCGAAGTCTTCATACAGTCGTTTTGTTAATCTTCGTTCATCCATCCTCTCTACATAATGATATTATAATGCATGGATGAACAGTGTCATACTAAATGACAGCAGAAAAACGGCCCGACATGAGAATACAGGTTGACGCCAATGTCACAAATAAATGCAAATTATTAGTTTACCATTTATAGTCATTGGATTTACGACTTTATGTCTAACTGCATAAAATACTAATTTATTAAGTTTCTTTGCATATAGGTTTTTTTTTTTTACAAAATTATTAGTATTGACAGCAGCGCCGTCGGTCCGACAGACTGACAGCGTGAGCGATTGTCGATTTTTGTTCCACTTTTGATACGGCCATATTTTAAACGCTAACTAGAAGTCCATCACTTATAGGTCAGTGTCTATACACCGTACCTATTTGTCTTTAAAAAAACACTATTACCTTTTATCTTATTTTAATCACTAGAGGTCTTTTCGCACACATTTTTACTCAATGTGTCCTTTTGTCCATTACTCCGTCGCTTTCTCTCCATGTATCACTATCACTCACTATCACTGCTATATAAAGTCTCTATCCGTTCCTATCTGTCCTCACTGTCTGTCCGCATGTCTTCGGCCGCATACTCCTTCTAAACCAGGCAACGGATTTCGATACGGCTTTCACTGTCATTTAGATAGTTTTATGTGGAAGATCTATATCTACATAACGTCACAGAATAAATAATAGTACTAACGTACAGAAACTTATATTTTTCGACCACCATAAACAAATTCCAACTTTATGATCAGGCACAAAAAGTTCGTATTACTTCATAAACATTCGCCAGGCGGCATGCGTCAAAAGGAAGGCGCCGCCCGCGCTCGCCTTCCCCCCGCAATGCCCTGGCGCACCGCTAGGGTTGGGCTGCTTACTGTAATACTATCACAACGCGCGACACAGTGAGCGGCCGCGCGCGCGGCAAGCCGGCAACCAACTGCGATTAACCTATGCCATAGGTAATGCGGCGAGCGCACCTACAGTGCGGAGTGGAACCCCCCTGCCCGTGCCATGCCGGGGCTTGTCGCTAGTTCTTTATCAATTAAAGCATGTCACCTTTTGGCTATGTCAGGACGACTACGACAAGTACGGCATCTCGATCCTGGTGCGGTTCCGCACGTCGGAGCAGCTGCAGCAGCTGACCCGGTACGCGCAGTCGGGCGGCGAGCGCGCGCTCAGCACCGCGCTGTACCTCATGGCTTTGCAAAGGCTCACCATGGTGCCCTTCAGGTAACTAACGTACAGGAACTTCTCTATTACGACGCCGATTAAACGAATACGGTATTCTAATGTGTTTTTTTATTTGCAAAATTGATAGAGTTGGTTAAAAGAAAAAAACTGTGTTTTTAGTTTTCTTCGACGAGAATTATTTTTCAAAATATCATTAGTAGTAAAATGACAACGGGCATGCGTTGTGAAAAAGATCTGTCGCGCTGCCTACAACGCCAGTGACGTCACAAGCGTAATTTTGTGTGGAGCCAACACAAAATCGCGTCTATTTTAATACTGTAAGCTTTTAACTAATTGCTCACATACTAAATTTTTCTAAATTTTTTTCTGGATTCGAATGAGCATATTTCGAAACAAAATAAAAGAGCTTTTGTTCGTCATTTTTGTAACTTTGTATCGCTGTAACTTCTAAAATATCAGGTTTTTTACCGACTTCCTTGGACATAAAAACATTTTTAGTGGTTGTCTACAACAATTTTGCACTTTTATGCTATTCGATTTTTGAATAGAATACCGTATTCTAACTTCACTGACACGCACAAAAACTTCGTGTTACCTCATACACGTTCGCCAGGCGGCTCGCGGCAAAAGGAACGCACAACCCACGCTCGCCTATCCTCCACAATTCCCGCGCTACGTTTGGGTTGCGCGGCATTCGTTTATCTAAGCTACCCCCAGCTTAGATTGAGATACTGCTCTTTTATATTATCTGTGCTACAGGAATACCCTGTAGAGTACAGACCACATAGCCGGGACCCCGCGAGCTGAGCTACAATTAAAGGTTTTTAATAAACGATTTGTCTTTCTTTCTTCCTTTCAGATGCGTCGACGAGATAAACCAAGGCATGGACGCGATCAACGAGCGGAAAATGTTCCAGCTGCTCGTCAAAGCTACCACAGAGTGCGACAACTCGCAATACTTCTTGCTAACGCCAAAAGTGAGTATGCCACACTGTGCACCTGGCAACAAACTGGAACAAATTGCCTTGCTATTCCGCGAAACCAGTGCTGAGCACGTACGAAACAGCTGCGTCTTTGCGCTATAGATATGTTTCATTCAAAAACATAAAACAACATACATGACACAGACTCAACAATAAACCACCACAACTACATTTAAAACGCGCGTTTCGCCACTATACGAGGCATCGACGGGATCTTAATTAGTATGACATTTCGCTACTTTAACGAATGGCATACTGTGCATCTAGCACAAACCTTCCTGATACGCTTTAAATGGCTACGGTACTCAGTGCGTCTCGCTCGTAATGGGCTAGTTAGAAGAGACGCAGTGTTAAGTAGCGAGTTAACGCGTTTCCAGAAAGTTCACTAATCCCTATAGAATAGAATAGAATAGAAAACGTTGATTTCAGGCTGCATAGGCCCATAAATAAATACCTTAAAGATAAATATTTACTATACATAACTACTTAATAACTTAATTGGGCCAAAATTCTTTTTGATGCCTATAAAAACGTCCCTTGTACATTTTAACGCATTTTGTTGCTTATTCTGATATTCTTAAAAGAATATTTTATGTTTAAATTCAGAATGACATACGCATATCCGAATGATGACTGTTATAGAAATATCTGGGGGCAGAATAAGAAAAAAACTATTGTTTGGTAACGCAGTGGACACTATTTTTGAGGAGTCATAGGCCTGGTGATGCATTGGTAATTTGGGTACCAAATGAGAACTTTCTGTAATAAAAAACCCAGAATGGTGGGAAAATTCATAATGAAAATTGGGGCCCGGTTGAGAACTAACGTAATATTACTAGGAAAATATTTCGAGACACCTACAATTTTGTAAAAGTGTTTATACATTTTCATCTTTATTTTAGGCTCTAAAAAGAATTTTGGCCCAGTTACTAGCACCTGAAGTCTGCACGCAATGGAATTGTGCTTTACAGGATGACCGATAGTATTTTTTGTGCATACTTGATCCTCAAAATTAATCAAAGTATAGGTAATCACTAATCACTTAATTTAATAAATAAATTTTCTTTTTCTTTCAGCTTTTAACCAACCTAGAATACAATCCAAAGATAATGGTGCATACGATAATGAATGGAAGACAAATTATGAATTATAAAGAGTGGAAATACAAGGATTTCCTCAAAAACGCTAGGTCTTACAAAGCCATGAATAGTTAATAAATGTTATTATGATGCCATGTTTTTTTAGTATTATAAATATTATATTATGATATAAAAAGTAAGGTCTCTCTAAGAGATGTATTTTTCTAATAAATGACAATATTTGGTAAACAGGATCTTAGGTAAGTAATTTGCGTAAACCATACCAATCCTTACTTGTTTTAAGTAGTAAAGAACATTCTAGGCGGGTGGTAGGACCTTATGCAAGGTCCGTCCGGATCGCTTCCACCGTCTTGCTCGCTAATCCTGCCGCCAAGCAGCAGTGCTTGCACTGTTGTGTTCCGGCGTGGAGAGCAAGACAACCGGTGTAATTACTGGCACAAGAGGTATTCCGTCTTAGCCCTCTGGGTTGGCATCGCATCAGCATTCTCTTGGATGTTGCGGGTGTCTATAGGCGGCGGTGTACACTTACCATCAGGTGACCCACTTACTTTTTTGCCTTCCTATTTTATAAAAAAAAGCGTTTATGTGCCCGACAAACACTAGCGTGCTATTATAGCGGGAGCTTATACCACAGAAAAGTCCGAACAAAAGTAAAAAAATTCTAACCTAAAATTTCACTAACGGTCACCTAAACATCTATTATTGCCTAAATAAAACATAGAGGCTGTAAATAGAAGGGATGATTTGTTGCTTTATAATGTTTTTTGAACGGTAAACAATATTTAAACGGCAAAAACTGAAATAAATATAAAATAAATAATAAATATTTAGGGGCAATTCTCAATTGACCTATTCCCAAATTAAGCAAGGCTTGTAGGTACTATGGGTACTAGACAACGGATATACATACTTATATAGATAAATACATACTTAAATACGTATAACATCCAAGAAACGGGTACCAACATTCATATTCATTATACAAACATTTGGCATCGAACCCGGAACTTCTAGCTTCATAGTCAGGTGCACTAACCACTGGGCTATCCGGTCGTCAAATTTTAGGCTAGAGTTTTGCTAACTACAAGCAAAGACAAATACCTACGATTCCTGCTACGATTTAACATATTACATTTTATACGAAAGACTTTATAATTATGTCAAATTGTAGCAACTTACAATTTTTCTCGTATAGTTGTCAGCGCCCTAAATTATTTTCGTAATAATGCTGCGCAACTGAGGTCCGAATTCCAAGTGTACAACTTGAAGCTTTAATTTGTACAGTACTCAAGAGTTTGTCTATAATATGTCTTTTAATATTTGTATTTTAGTCCCTATTGGTTGTTATAGAGCCACTGTTCAGTATTGGCGCAACGCCTGCGGGGCAGCGGGCGGGGGCATGTGCCATGAACAGGTGACAGCTCTCTGAGAAACCAAACATCAGTATATTTTATTCAAAACAAACAAAAGAACAAAACTTCAATAAAATTGAGGTAAAGTTACTGATAGAGTTAAAGTTTAAATTAGACAGACCCCGAATCAACCCCTTAAACTTATCCACCCCAATTTTATTAATTAAATAGTCCTTTTATATCCAAATTAATTAATTATGTCAGAAATGCCTTTTTCTTTCGTACAGTGGGCCTGAGAGCCGCCATTTTGTGACCCCTGGTTTTCTACGAATGAAGGTGGGGTGGGGGGGGGGGGGGGGTGTTCTCTAAGTGACACAGGAGCGAGTTCGACGTTAGCTTCTTAAAACCTGCGAGTGAGACAGCGCTGTTGGGCTTAACAGGGCGGCCATGTCTTACAATATACGCGTGGTTACTACCCGAGCAAAGCAGTTACGTTTGTAAACTACTCAAATCAAAATAGGGGCAATGGCTTTTCTCTGTAAAATCGTTTTTATTGTATATGAAATATTTAATCAAATTCTAAATTAAGAAGAAAAAAACAACAATAAAATCTTATTCTAAACTTAAAGGTAAAAAAATTGTCCCAAATCGCCGCCAATAGGAAGGGTGCCCAGAAGGCTAGCAGCATTGCCACGCTGGATGGCAATGCTGATTCTTTGGGCAAAGTATTGCCCAGTCTTCTGGTCACGGGAGGCCTCTGTAAAATGAAAGCGTGAAAATAAAAATGTGTTTCTAACAATGCATGTTTTGAAATTTAAGCTTTATTTCGTTAATTTGATGTATAAACAATTAATAAACCCCTTCTACATTAAATATGTTTTGGCACATACATATTTTTATATTTTGGTTTTACTGAACAAAAGTTGAGTGGGCCCTATTTTATTTTGAGTAGTATGTGTGATGTGTCTGCGCGCCGTACTGTGATCTGTTCTTAGTGAGCGACAAAAACGCTCTAGGGGGCGTGGCCTGCAGGGATTGCGGTATCGGAATTGGGTGCGGAGGGGGGGGGGGGGGGGGTGACCGTTCTGTATTATACACATATTCTGTAACGTGGATCAAAATGATACTAGATTAAGATTTTTGGCTGTTAAAATCCATGACTACGTATTTGAACTGATGCTTTAAGATTTTAACTTAGTGTATAAAATTACCCACCGCCACTGTACTTGTTTAACGAATTCACAGCGGCAACGCGTATACGCGTTTTTGATACTTTTATTTAGTACCGCTGTCAAAACTTTGGAGTTGAACACGCATGCGAGTTTATGGCATGCAAAGCGTCGCAATTAGAGATGCAACGGATATCCGGTTGCTATCCGGTATCCGGCCTATCCGGCCATTATTTTACTATCCGGCCGAATACCGGATAGTTACGCACTATCCGGCCGGATACCGAATAGTGATTCTGTTTGGTATTTAACTTTGAAAAATGGTTAGTATACAAGAAAACAACAACAAACTATCAATATACGTTTATTATTCGTTTATTCATTTCTCATATTAAACAAAACAAGGTAATAATGCAGCAAGCGGGTAGGTGCACTCCGCTGCATTTTTTTTTTGCAATTTTGACCCCCTTTGCGAGGTTTGGTCCCCCGGGGGGTCGACAAATGGATTGTTACTTGTAATAATAATTATTAACACGAAGTTAAATTTTGAAATGTTTTGAAATGAACTTGTAGAGTTACAAGCGAGATTTTTAGAAATTAGGTTAGTTCCGAACGGACAATTTGTTTAACGTTACCTTTTGTATTGTCGGTTTTATTTGAGGAAAGTACATTTTGTATGAACAATTGATTAATGGCTGTGTGTACATGCGAAGTTCTACTTTTTATTGGATTGTGTTTTTTTTAGTGTTTTAATTAAACATTTGCATTTTTTGTTATGAATAGTGAATGTTACAATTTAACTGTATAACCAACCAAGCTGGATTCCGGGCCGCTGTAGAACGCTTTCACAATAAATGACACGAAGACTTCTTACAGTAAATGTCTTGATTTTGCAGCGATTACTCGTTGCGACAAGGTTGTATAGAGGCTTAGAATTTAGTTTTGTTGGATTTACAGACAATGCATTGTTAGTTATGTACGTACGTTTAAGCGATGCGTTGAATTAATTAAATACAAGGTATATTTTAACTTAGAGCTTTTAGTACGGAAGCCGTGCGTATTATATTTCTTATAAAATCAGTTATTTCTGCGAGTAGCTACATACTAGAAGAGATCATAAAGATGTACAAGCTTTAACTCTCTAGGCCAGGGTTGGGCATACTACGGTTACAATCCGGCCCAGCAACGTCGACGCTAAAGGCAGAGGCGTATTTAAAGATTTGGCGCCCCATTAAATGACGATATAGTCTTTCATTTTAGGGGCGGCTGCCGTCCCTCGCAGCCTGGCGCCCAGGGCCATGGCCTGGAGGGCCCTAGGGTATTTACCCCCCTGGCTAATGGAAATAACACAACGTAAATTACGGAAAAATGTAATTGCTTTAAAAAGCTCGACCCCCATAGATTCTGTTCGTAAGTATTGGCTCACTTGGGAAAGTTTACTCGTCTCTACTCGTGGCAATATGAGTACAGTTGTGTGCATATCCTTTTAAATTCTCCAACTATGTACATAAATGTGTTCCTGATTGTGATGTTGATTTTGTGAACGATTTAGTTGTAAAATATTCACAATAATTATAATTTTATTTCAATCAATAAATGTTTTTTTAATAAATGGGATCTGTGTTTATTTCGGAAAAATAAATAATAATATCTCACCAATTGACCTAGTTCCAAACTAAGTAAAGTTTGTACTATGGGTACTAGGCAATGATATACTTTTATAGATTAATTCATACTCAAATACATATCGCACGCTTAGTATTAAAGTGACTCAATTCTGAATTTGATATTTCCCAAAATTAAACCCTATGTCTTTTAATTAAGGTAATATTTTGGGACGTGTATTATTCAGAAATGGGTCACTTTAATACTAAGCGTGCGATATAACATCCAAGGCTCGGGTACAAACATTCATATTCACCATCATCATACAAACATTTGACCGTACCGGGTATCGAACCTGGAACCTCTAGCTTCTTATTCAGGGTCACTATCCACTAGGCTATCCAGTCGTCAAAGGATATAAAGGGGGGAGGGGGGTTATAAGCCTAGGGCGAATATTGGGTCTTTTAATCCGTTTCTTAAAAACTGTTGCCGACAATGACAACGGCTAAAACCCTTGAATATTCTTTAGTATAAAAAATAGTCTGTTTTATAAAAAAATGTTTATTGTATTTATAAAGAATACAATGTGTTAAATTATTATTTATAGCAGTTAGTAACACTTTCATAACTTATTCACAGAATAAATCAGACATCATTATATCATTGTTATAAAAAAAATGGTATCTGCTTAGAAGAAATGCGTTTAAATTGTTTTATTTTGATGTTTAACATGCCGCAAAAACATTAGAAATTATTCTATTATTATTATTTTTATTATAAGCTCACGCCTGTTTCCCTATGGGGTAGGCAGAGACCACAGAACGCCATTTGCCCCGGTCCTGGCATACTTTCCTCGCTTCCTCCACACACATTCCTCTCTTCATACATGCTCGGCGGTTCCGGGTTCGGGGTTCAAATTATTCTATTTTATACTTATTTGAAAATTGGTCAAATCTTTTTTTTCTCGCAGTCCGTTTACGCCGGAAGTTGCCGAAAAAATGTAAACTGTGCTACCTTATGCTTTCTACCAATGTGGCTGTAACCTAGCAAAACTAAATATATTGCCAGCGGCCATTAACCCAAGAATGACCAACTATTTTAAGCAAAAGTTAATGTATAAAAGCTTTTTTACATTATAAGGGGTAAACTAGCAAGCGGGTCACATCATGGCAAGTCACCGCTTGCTTATCTCGCAGCATCCGAGGAATCGCAAGTGCTAAGCCTTCAGGAAAGAAAACTGCATAAACCATGCGCTTCATTCCGTTCCTTTATTGCTTCAACTCCACTCCCTTCCCAGTCCATTGCTCGTCAAACTTCACGTCACACTCCAAGTCTCTCAGAGCTGACTTCACATCAAAGCCGAAGTCCTCCAGGAACATTTCGTACGACCGGTTCAAGATGGCCTCGATGCCCAACTGTTTGAATTTGGGATTCATGTCGCGACACCTCGCCACCATGTTGCGTATCGCCCAGCAGCCATTTTTCTGAAAAAAAAAATAAGTTCACGACTTCTTTAAAATCCTGACGAATACATTAGAATCTGACTTTAATATATCTTTCGGATTCAATAACCAAAAATTTTTGTAGATGAGACAAGGTACCAAGGTACCATTTTTTATGAATAAGGTTTGCAGGTTTCCTCGCGATCGCAAATAGAAAAAGCTTAAAAAAATCAGCAAAGTGCGAATCCGACTCGCCTGCTGATGGTTCTGTACTTTGTATCTTGTAGATAGTTTGTCAATCAAGGAAATCGAGTGTCGAAATTTTTTCTTATGTTAACTTTTTGTTACTTAATATTTGAAGTAACAAAAAGTTAACGTTCTAGTATGCTTTTTTTCCTTTACTTGTGCCGTGAGACCTTGCTTTCAAAGTCAAAGTCAAAATATTTTTATTCAGATTAGGCTTACAGGTAGCACTTATGCTCTGACTTATTTGCGCTTGACAGAAATACATAACAAAGTGGTCCTACGAAAGGAACCCTCGTTTGAGATGCGCAACCCTCAAAACAGCGGCGTAGCTTGCTCTGGACGGGTCTTGTATCAAACCATCTACCCGACTGCGGCGAAGTCCAAATGGAGGGTAAAGCTGTTATGGTTCTACAAGTCGCCCCTGCAGCTTAGGAGCCCCTGCCTAAAGGAATCGATGCTGTTACCTGCACCCCGGCGGAATCCGGATGTTTGTTCATGCACTCGACGATGGCTTCCGGCGCGCCGCACTCGTAGAACTGCCGGCTGTGGTCCGGCTCGCGCAGCGCCAGCGCAGCCACACACTTGAGAGCCAGGGACGTGGCCGACGCGTTGCTCTGACATAAGCACAGTAGGTACAGTCAAGGAATTTAATTTCCAACCCACTTAAGGTTCAATAGCATATGGCAAACTGTCACCATAAGAGCTATAGAGCAAGACGTTAGTTTGACATATCGACCTTAATGCATTGCGAATGTCAGACGACATTTCGACTTAATGGGTAGGGAATTATATTCCTTGACTGTATAATTAGGCTGCGTTTCCACCAGAGATGTGCGAGGACGCGTAGCGAGGGATGCGTTTGGAAAGAAACTATGAGCCGTTTCCACCAGAGCTGTGCTGACCGAGGCGAGGTAAATGAAGCGATTCTATTGGTTCTTACAAACATCCCTCGCTACGCAACCTCGCACATCTCTGGTGGAAACGCAGCCTTAAAATACTGACACAAGAGGTATACCATGGTCCCATGGCCTGCGGGTGATAGGACCTTGTGCAAGGTCCGTCCGGGTATCACTGTCTTGCTCGCTAATCCTGCCGCTAAGCAGCAGTGCTTGCACTGTTGTGTTCCGGCGTGGCGAGCAAGACAGCCGGTGCAATTACTGGCATAAGAGGTATTCCATCTTAGCCCACTGGCTAACACAAATTTAAGTCATCATACCTATTTTTTCATACAACATAGGAAGGAAAACGAGCAAGTGGGTCACCTGATGATAAGTGATCACCACTGCCTATAGCCACCCACCCGCAAACCAATGAGATTGCAGACGCGTTGCCAACCAAGATGGAATACCTCTTGTGCCAGTAATTGCACTGGCTGTCTTGGTCTCCACGCCGGAACACAACAGAGCAAGCACTGCTGCTTTGCTTAAATTGTGTAATAAAGTACTAATATTAGACTAGTGTCGTTTGAGAAATGAGCCCCAGTCGTTAGTATAGTCGACTAAGAAAATGCTTGACCACTTTTGTATCTTATCCCTTTGTAATACGGTCGAAGAGTGGTCAATCAATTTCTTGGTCGACTATACCTACAGGTCTCTACGAGAACATTGCGTTACGCGAAGAACGCCCAGTGGCAGCCCCAATACTTACGGAGTGGCGCGTCAGCAACAGCACCATGATGGGCACTATTCCGCTCTTCACCAGCTGCCTTTTCACGTCGTCGTTGCCGGCTAACGCTGTTATTCTGGAAAATTCGAGAATAATCATAATTAACACTTTGAACGCCAAGAACGCTTAAAGGTGTCGCGAGCTGTCGTGCTCATCACGCCACCGACACATATAGTTAACTATCTATATCTTTAAACAGCAAATTGGCGGTTGACATCATGGCGACCTGGTGTGTCGGTCGCAACTTTAGTTTGCGTTATTGGCGGTGAAAGTTAAAAACAGCAAATCATACTTGTACGACGCGCATGTATAGTTTGCAATAAAATTAGTTACGTCAATGCACCCTAACATACATATAAAACCTGGTCCTGCCAGGCGCGGCTCCAGTGTTGCCAGCGACAATTTTTTTACTGCCGTGTTCGATAAGGAAAATTGCCGTGTTTTCAAGGAAAAGCTATGTTCGGCTGCCGTAGCAAATAAAATAAATATAATATGTTTATTTTACAATTGTATTGAATCATTTTATTTATTTACTGTTACTTATTTACGAATAGAAGCGGAGAAAAAAGGAACTATAGAATTTCAATACTACAAATAACATGATACAAGCGCCACGCGCAACTGTAAAGTTAAAGGAGAATGGGCATTTTTGTATGGGCGCTGTCCCAACCCTTGTATACAATAGTGAGTAGTATGGACTTGTAGTACTCGGTGTAAGGATCATCATAGGCCATGTTTCGAAGACCAGGTGTCTGCAGGGGCGACGTGGGACGCAAAAATAAAAAAATATTTTTTAAATAAAACTTAAGTGTAACACACCCTAATGTATGCAACGTTGCCATTCTGTTGACTAAAAAGTCATAACGAAATGTGTCACGTCAAACTGAAATAAGCCTTTGTCATTTAAGTCATCAACGTGATCGAAAATAAATAACCATTATGACCTAACGTGTCAAAAGTTAAAGTAGTACGTTGGCAGCTCGTCCTAAAGCACTGTTCGACTGTGGTTTAACTTAAGAATTGTAATTAATAATTGTTTTGTATGAACCAAGAAAAAAATAAAACAGCTAATTAGACCTATGCTCACATTACGTTTTTTACTTCTAGTGGCCTCAGTAATGTGTGGTTAAAATCTTTCGGCTATACCTTGAACATGATTTTACAGATACTTTTCATACAACTGCTAGTACAAAGTGAGGTATAAAATGGGCTGTAACTTTTTCCCTGCAAACATCTCGATTTTGCTGTTATATAAAAAAATTAAGCTCTTATAGAGAGCTTTCAAATAAGATATAGCACAACTGTATACAGCACTTGGGACAATTTTCCCATTCTCCTTTGTGGCTAGTCATAGTAGTCATGAAACAACAAACGGGGATTTCCGTGTCAAAGAAACGCATTGTTTTTAAAATACGACTTTTCAAAATTGCCGTAGATTTTGTTACGGTAATAGATTTGCTGCCGTAGGCCGTAGATTTCCTTTTAATTATGTCATATTACCGTAGAACACGGCAATTGCCGTAGCAATGGCAACACTGCGCGGCTCACTTCGCGAAGCTACAAGAATATCGGTGCACCACTGCACTGGGGCCGGCGTAATTGAGTTGCCGCGCGTGCGAATGAATACGAGCTATACGATAGACAGAGGGGCATACAGTAGGATGCTTCTTATACCTACATGCCGTTTTGAATTTAAAGTCAAACTTCTGTAGGCTTTTATTATTATTGATTCTGTGGCTATGCATCGAAATACAGTTTGCATAAGAAAGAAACGGGTAATAAGGGCAAGTTTGAATTCAGTATTGCAAAAGAGACCTTATGAAATTACTGTGAGGTACAAAATGAAGTTTACGTATCTACTGGTTTATTAGGTTACTGCTAAATCTTGTTTGATATCATCATGTCCTCCACACCGTATCCGGTGACGGCGACTCCTGCATTTGGTTCAGTCCGGTTTGTTTCGGTGATGCGCTCTCACGTGGCTTGCGAAACCCAACTTTGCTTTAAAGACCCGGTTACATGCTGCACAAAAGAGTTGGCCAGCCAAGTCGTAAGTATAGGCATAAGAGGGCTTGGGTTGACTCTTCCGTAACAAACGCTTTGCGTCTAGACCTTCGAGACGTGCTTGCTCGAAAAGATCCACCCTTTCATGAACCCTGCGGCGCCACTCCGGTCTGAGTTTTGCAAGGTTCTCCCAATCATCACTTGCAATGTGGCAAGCTGCAAGGTTGCGTTTTAGCACGTCTTTATAACGTAGGTGCTGCCCCCCATGCCTTCGTTTCCCGCACGAAAGTTCGGAGTAGAACACCGCTTTCGGCAGTCTACCGTCGTCCATGCGCAAGATGTGGCCACCCCACCTCAGTTGGTGCTTTAAAATGAGTGCTTCCACTCCAGACATTCCCACTCGACGTAGAACCTCCGTGTTTGGAACTCGGTCCTGCCACTTTATGCGCAAAATTGACCTTAGACACTTAAGGTGAAAGGAGTCTAGTTGCTTGATGTCTGCTCTATAACAGCACCAAGTTTCTGCGGCATACAGAAGTGTTGGCAGGACTATTGCTTTATAGATCAAAATTTTAGTTTGTAATTTCAGATCATGAGAGTCCCAAACACGTGATTTCAGCTTACCGAAAGCCGCCGCAGCTCCCGCTATTCGAGCCGGAATCTCGGATGCCAAGGTGTTATCCTTCCTCAGTCGGCTACCGAGGTACTTAAAAAGCCCAACCTCCTCCAGTGACCTGCCACCCAAGCTGACACCAGAAACGTCTTCGTAGCAACCCCTCGGGGGCTGTTTCATGACTTGAGTTTTGCTGATGCTTATAATCAGACCAAATTTATGACACGAAGCGTTCAAGCAGTCCACATAAGCTTGCAGGGACTCCACGGAATCAGCCATTAGGCAAAGATCATCGGCATACAAGACGTCAAGAACAGGAATCCTCTTTACTCGCTGCTTAGCTCTAAAGCGGGACAGATCGAAAACACTTTTATCCATCCTCGAGCTTATCTGGATCATATCTCTACAAGACTTCATCGCATCACGCATCACAGCGGCAAAGTACAAAGAAAATAAAGTGGGAGCCAAAACACAACCCTGCTTTACGCCACTTGTCACTGAGATTTGATCTGAGAGGTCATTTTCATGTCGAACTCTTACCATCATGTTTTCATGGAACTGACGAATTAAGTTTAACAACTTCTCAGGACAACCAGCTTTAGCTAACACGATCCACAGGGCCTCACGCGGAACTCTGTCGAAAGCCTTCTCTAAATCGACAAAACACATATATAGGGGACGGTATTGTTCCAGGCTTTTTTCTTGAAGTTGTTTAACAACAAAGATGGCATCTACCGTGCCTCTACCGGGACGAAATCCACATTGTGTTTCAGGAAGAATAGTTTCCGCGTGACAGGATAGACGGCTGTTAATAATGTGAGCTAAAACCTTACCTGCTGCTGATAGAAGAGAGATACCTCTGTATGAGCCACAATCGGCTAAATCACCTTTGCCCTTATATAGTTTACAAATGGTAGCATCTCTCCAATCCTGCGGCACGGCTTCACACTCCCAAATTGCCAGAATTAGGTCAAATAACCTCTTTGTAATGTGTGGTCCGCCATATTTATATATTTCCGACGGTAGACTGTCTAACCCGGGTGCTTTGGCATTCTTCATCTTTCTAAGTGCCATATTAAAGTCATCAAAATTGGGGGGGTCCGCTAGACCCTCCACAGTCGGTACATTTTCGAGTGATTCGATATACAACAAGTCTGTCGTCTGGGCACAGGGATTCAGAACGTCACCGAAGTGCTCCGACCAACGGGCCAGCACGTCTTTCTGCTCAGTTATCCGATGGCTCTTGTCCTTGTTGAAAATAGGTACTATCTTTTTTGTTCTTGGGCCGAAAATAGCCTGTAGACACTCAAAAAATCTCCCGGATTGGTTATTGTCAGCATAATGCTGAATTTCTTTCGCCTTTTCAGCCCACCACCTATCCTTTAGGACACGCACCCTGCACTTAAGCTCATGATGTGCTTTTTTTCGGACAAAAACATCCAACGAGCAAAGAGAGCGCCTGTGGTCCTCAACAAGTTTCCTAATCTCCACATCACTGTTATCGAACCAGTCTTGGTTTTTCCGTTTAAGTTTGCCGAGTACGCGCGAGGCACAGGCACGAAGACTCTCAGCGTAACAGCGCCATTGCTCACCGACAGATACAACCTCAGACGATTCCGGCATTGTGGCATGGAAGGCATTATCAAGCTCGTCCGCCAGTTTTTTGTTATGAACCAAATCTGCATAGTGCAACCCTGCCGGAATCCTGTGCGCAGCACGACGCGGTGATCTCAACTGTAGCCGCAGTTTGGATCGGACCAGTCGATGGTCGGTCCACCCCTGAGCACCTCTCATTGCTCGAGTGATCAGTACTTCGCCGAGGTCTCTCCTGCGCACTATCACGTAATCCAAAAGATGCCAATGCTTTGATCTTGGGTGCATCCACGTGGTTTTATATTTATCCGGCATTCGGAAACAGGTGTTTGTGATGAAGAGACCAAACTCCGCGCAGAGAGTGAGAAGATCCATGCCATTAGCGTTGCACTTCCCCACTCCATGATGCCCAAGCACACCATCCCAAGCACCGAAATCATTGCCGACTCGAGCGTTAAAATCTCCCAGCAAAAGGATCTTGTCTGCTGCAGGTATCTTGACAAGGACACGACGCAGTTCGCAGTAGAACTTTAATTTCTCCTCATCTGCGGATGGTAAAGTAGGGGCATATACACTGATCAGGTGGACGAATTTCTTGGTTGAGACTTGAAGTCGCAGCGTGATAATTCTGTCGCTGATACCCTTTGGTAATTCTTGCAAAGTTCCTGCCAGCCCATTTTGCACGGCGAAACCCACTCCACTGGCCGCCCTCTCTGAGCCTGATTTGCCGCTCCAATAATAAGTGTAGCCTCCAAGCCGCTCACACAGCACACCAGAGTCAGCCAAATGGGTCTCACTGATTGCAGCTATATCGACACTGTACCTGGCCAACTCTCTTGCGATAAGAGCTGTCTTCCTTTCTGGACACAAATTTGAATCATTATCCAAAAGAGTGCGAACATTCCATGCACCTACACTTAGATGTCTAATTGTTTGTTTATGTTTCTTATTTCGACCGCGTTAAGATGGTGAACAAGTGACCGCGGTTTGCCACCTGCGTTAAGGGTGAGACAGACTATGTTTAGGCCACCTTTTCTAGGCCCCTCCCCGGATTGGGGAAAGCAGAGCGGTCCCTAAATAGGGCTGCTTTGTCGTCAACTGAGCTGCCGCACTGGTCCCCCGTCTCAATCGGGACCTCGAACGACCATCACCAGAAGACCGCCTACGTGCAGATGCCAACTAGGGCTTGGGTACACCGACCCGCCCCCCACCATCAGCTCTCCATCGCCGCAGGACTTGCGTCATTTACCAAGAGACATGCAGGAGTCATCTGCGCGTGAATATATTAAAGTGGACAAGCAGTTGCGCAGTTGCAGATCCACTCTCTCGTCCCCCTCAACCTAGAGCCAGTGGACCGGGTGACCGGTACGACGGGCGAGCTGCAGGGGATGCAGGAGATTGGCCGCACCTTTCGATTAAGAACCGGTACGTGCGCCCTTTCAGGCACATCTCCACGTGCCATGCCCTATCGCTATAGAAGCCGGATGCATTTGTCTGTCGACAGGACCCGCCTCCCACACCGAAAGGGTCTTGGCGTGACTTGATATAGGTCACAAGCAGTAGAGTATTGATTTTGTTGTTTACTATTTGCTATGGCAACAATAGTTTAATCAATAAAAGAAGTTTGATCACCAGTTCGTAATTCGCTTGAACCATTTCAAACTACTAGTACAAATAAATCATCATCATCATCATCATCATTCATTCAGAAGTCATCATCAGATAACTATCTTATCATGTCAGCATCTCAAAACGGCGATCTACTTTCATTCGGAAATAAAAACTACGGCTTCAAATCGGTAAGAGAATGGCACGAACACAACTTAGATGTCCTTAAGGGAGATATTATCGGTACAACTGATAAAAACACTTCGATCACCAAGAACTGCATCGTGAAAGTGAATCAAACGTCCTGCCATGACTACAGTGACAGCACGGATCAATTGCAACACCGGGCAAGACACATTAATTACTGGAAAGCAGAATTAGAAAGGGCCATCAGAGATATCGACGCTGAGTTAATTGTTCTAGAAGCGCAAAGGCAACAGCTTAAAAACGCAATGGACGTGCTCAGAATACCTGAATACATCACCGATGAATGTCTAGACGTGAGGGCTAACAGAATGCAGTCGGATTTAGTTTACGACGAGCCGCAAGAAGCGCTGTTCACAGAATC
The DNA here is from genome assembly GCA_963691745.1 of Ditula angustiorana. Classification (NCBI taxonomy): domain Eukaryota; kingdom Metazoa; phylum Arthropoda; class Insecta; order Lepidoptera; family Tortricidae; genus Ditula; species Ditula angustiorana. The sequence continues at coordinate 8,660,043 of OY829495.1, forward strand.
AGCTTTGATAGAAAACATCAAAAGATTGCATCGAGAAATGCTTAGAGACATAGAGAATCAACTAGCTATGAACTTAGCGGCGAAACATGCATTAGAGCGGGATTGGAGCAACAAATACTTGGCGTTCAAATACGAGAGCGAAAACGCTGAGTTAGAAACTAAAGCGGTTAACATTAAAGATTCAGCAGGCGCCACGAGACTGTCTGAAGGGCAATCGAATGTGCAATCTTGGGAATACAACACCGTCTCAACTTTGGAGCAATTCAGGATTGCGATGGAGAAGTCTAAAGCCTTACGAGCTAAAGTAGAAGCTGCATTAATAAATTCCGCCAGAGACCTTCGCTCGCAAGACATCAAGGTGAATAAAGAGTTGTCTGAAAGGATTGCGAAAACTGAACAGGTCAAAATCGAATTGGAGAACCAGCTACGGCTGACGCTGCAGAAGATTGTTGAAACTGAAAATATTCTCGAAACCTTGCACGAGGAAATGATGAAGGTGTCTCAAAGGATTCAAGTGGCTCAAACGAGGTTGCACACTAAAAATTACAGACCTAACATAGAGAACTGTAGAGAAGGATCGCTGATTGGTCTGATAGAAGAAGTTAGAGATTTGAATGATAGCATGAGTCTTTTACAAAAGAGGTCATTGGAAACGGAAAAACTTAGAGCAGACTTGATCCACGAAAGGGGAAGACTAGAGAATGAGATCACAGTAAAAAAGAAATCACTATTTCTGGATAATGATAGATGCTTGTTTCTGCGTTCGCACTTTCAGTCCGCTGAGAAAATGTGCGGATTTTAGTAATTATCTCATCTTATTTAAATATCAAAATAATGTTTGCACGGTTTGTAATTTGATCAGATAATCTGGTAGGAAGGCGTGGGAAGGTACACTTTAATGAACTTTGTAGTAAAAATGGAATTTTATTTATGTTTGCCACTCGGCAGTAGCCGACAAAGATCGTTTTTGATTTACATTGCTTCTTTGGACCAATACATGATACTTGGCTGTACCTAAAAGCAGCAATGTGCTTAGCTTAATTTTATTTACTAAGGCAGTTCCGATAATAGTCGAAGTCAATTCGTGAAACAATTGTACTTGTAGGTACATATAAAAGCATTAATTGTTGAATTTTCTCGGTAAAATGAAATTATAAATAGTGCGTAAATACTTATTTACGTTTTGCAAGTAGGGTTTGATTTTAATAATTTTATGTATAAGCAGTTAGTAAAACCCAACTTTAAAAATATGCTTCGACACATACATACTATTATAGCTTTGTTTTACTGGGTCTGCGGGTGCTACTACTTCGTGCAAGGTCCGTCCTGATCACCTACCACCTACCACCATCTTGCTCGCTAATCCTGCAGCTAAGCAGCCGTGCTTGTACTGTTGTGTTCCGGCGTGGAGAGCAAGACAGCCGGTGCAATTACTGACCCCGAGGTATTCCATCCTAACCCTTTGGGTTGGCAAAGCATCTGCAATCCCTTTGGCGGTGGTGATCACTTACCATCAGGTGAGCCACTTGTTGTGTTGTATAAGAAAAGGAGAAAACAAAAGCGAGTGCGCCCTTTATTTTGAGTAGTATATGATACTCACAGGCGACTGGCCTGCTGCACGACGGCCGCGTTGTCGGCGTTGTCGGCCAGCACGGTGAACAGCACGTCGGCGCCGCCGTCGGCCACGGTGGCGCACAGCTCGTGGCGCACCAGGAGACACGCTATCGTCTGCATCAGCTCCGATGCTAATGGAGGCTTCGTATTCTCTGCAAAGAAGGATTTTTTACAGGTTTTTATTCAACTTCGCTTGCATGTTTAATTCAAATCATGAAACACAAAAGTATCGTAAAAAAAGGCTTGTATGAAGTTTTTTTTATATCAGGGTCAAAATCAAAAACTGTACCGTTAGTAAAATAATCAATTGTCAACTTTCAAATGTACCAACAGATGGCAGCACAAGGCAATTCAAACATGCTAACGTTTGGTTACTATAGTATGTATTTAAGTCGAAAACGTACCTTATTTTTTTGTCTCTTTCCATCTCACAAGTTGTTAATATAACATCGTTTTAAAAAGTAAATAGTGTTGTCTCTTTTCAACCCGCGCGTGGCCGTTCAATCAGTTTCGTAACGGTTTTGTAACGATTTCATTTATAAACTTGATATAAATGATGAATGATGTAAAACCATCACGAACAGGTAATTAATATCACTTAAGTAATAAAATAGTTACTAAACTGATATAACTGGTCATCATTTAGGGTCGACAACATGCAGGTAGGCAAACCTAGGATTACCTTATTCATATAAAAAACAAGGCAAAAACCGGTTAAAACCAGATTTTTCTTTGAGGAACCCGAATTTACATACCCTTTGCGCGATAAGGCGATACTATTAACTTTTTTGTTAACTGGAAGAGATCCCTTAAAGGGATAAATTCGCCTTTGTACATCTGTTTTGTCCTGTAATCTGTTATTTTATGTGTTATGTACAATAAAGAGTCATACATACATACTATTGGCGTTATAAGGCAGGTAAGAACTGATGTTTATTCAAGTACAAAATTACCCACCTTTTAATAAATTAGTCAGCGACTCCAACAATTGGAAACCCAGCTCCTTAGCATGGTCATGTGCTTTGCCAAATTCAACTCTAATGTCATCGTCGAGAGGGAATTTGCGTATGACCGACAGTACTTCTGAGAGTAGCTGAAAAAAACGTGCAATTACTAAAAGTTGTGTTAGTCTTTCTAGAAACTATTGGCTCAAGGAAAATCTGAGGAAGTTGTCGCTGGTCGATGCTTGACCTGTTATGATTGCTGTTACGTTTAATTTTTTATACAACATAGGAAGGCAAACAAGGAAGTGGGTCACCTGATAGTAAGTGATCACCACTGCCCATATACACCCGCAACACCAAGGAGATTGCAGATGCGTTGCCCAGAGGGCTAAGATGGAATACCTCTTGCGCCAGTAAATGCACTGGCTGTCTTGTTCTCCATGCCGGAACACAACAGTGCAAGCACTGAAGCTTACCGGCAGGATTAGCAAGCAAGATGGTAGTAGCGATCCGGACGGACCTTGCACAAGGTCCTACCACCCGCAAATTTATTTGTTGCTTTAGTCACAGCATTAATAAAAATACAAGTACAGATGTCTCTCTTCAAATAAAAACGATGTTTAGGTTCTGTCTCTGTTTATCTCGTAGCTCATATTCATTCGCATGCACGTCAAATTTGTAGCTTCGCAAAGTGTGCCGCGCCGGTTTAAGTTAATATCGTTATGGTCCTGACTAGTTTTCTTCTGATCATGTCTCTAATCTGATTGATTAGAAACAAACTTGAATAGAACCTGCCCTGACTAGACTTTGAGTATGTGACTTCTTCCCTTGAAGACTGAATCCCTCCTTCTCGATAAGGTGGAGCATGCCCTTAATACTAAAATGTTCAAGCTACCTTAACATTGTTTTGGACTTGCAGCAAAGCCTTCAGATTGGTGGCAATGTTCTTCGAAAACAATCTTTGTCGATTCATCTCGTGCTTGATGCAACATGTACTGGTCCATTTCAATGTTGCCATTAGAATGTTCTCTTCTTCGGTGTTGTCCAGGATGCTGTAACATCAAATAAGTTTGATTGTGAGATCAATTTAAGTATATGGACTTTCTTTAATGTTAAATAATAATAATCTATAGAATGTGATATGTAATGAATATTACCAATAAATTTTTAATAAATAAATAAAATAAAATAAAAAAACACTGTATTTTAGAATATCCCTTTATCTTATTTTATCTACTAGGGGTCCTTTTGGATACACTTCGACCCAATGGGATCTTCTGTGTATTGGCTTGCCTATAGTTATCTTTCTATGTCGTACCTTTTAATAATGTCAACTCCCCGTTGATCCAATAAGTCAGGCTGTACATCCATGAGGGCTATCAAGCAATTCAACACATTAACAATAGATCTTGCGTCTCTATCATTTGCTTCCTCTAGGTACGTTGTTTGTCTCGCTTGCAGCAGGTCCATTAATACTGTGTAGGCTCCCTCTTTGCCTGCCCTAATTCTCCGGGCTATGTCTTTGTTGCATTCTGTCTGTAATCAATGTCATCGCAAGTTAATTTAATAAATAAAATAAACTTGCAACAATTTGCATCAATTGATCTAGTCCAGTGTTTCTTAACCTGTGGTCCGCGGACCCCTGGGAGTCCGCAGCATATGTATGGGGGTCAGCAGTCTTATCTATGGACCATTTAACAATGATAAATAAATGCCACCAAATGTCTTGTAATCGCTACGCACCCATATTTTTTTGTAATTTGTAGTACTAAAATAAATGATCCAAAATTTTATGCTGCTTTTTTTATTAAGGGGGTCCATAAAATTGTGCTTGATTTCCTAAGGGGTCCATGGACAAAAAAGGTTAAGAAACCCTGATCTAGTCCAAAACTAGGCAACACTTGTACTATGGGTACTAGAAATGGAACTTGAGTCTGTCTCACTCCTTTTGGGCTAGTTAGAAAGAGACACTACGACAGACCTGTTCATGTTATATTGTGCTGATCATGCAGAGGACCTACGTCCTTGTTAGCCTTAATTTGGGATTTACTTAATTGATGTAAGCCTAATTTTTATTTATTTTTAAATGGAAACTACACAAGAAGCGAACTAACATTTAATTTTTTTTTAATGAATATAATAAAATACCTAAAAGGCAAAAATTTCTCTTTCTCTCTGGATATTCTGGAATTATGGTATACCTGATAGAGACACTGTTGATTTAGAAAAAGAAAAAGTTTACCTTTAAAATCTCCAGTTGTTTGAAGATTTCAGCATCATCACCCTCCGTTTTGAGTTCTTTTAGTTTTGTGATAGCTTTAGAGACTGCATGTTCCTCTCCAGATGAGAGAACTAAATCTTTGATAATATTAGACAAATCTACACCCTGAAAATTAAAAGAAAAGTTTTAAGTTCAAAGTAGAACCAGAGTCTATGTAGAAGATAGTCAACCAAGAATACGTTTTCATTAGATGATTGGAAACTAAATTGAAGGGTTTTTTGTAGCATTTTAATTGTTACCTGGGCTTCGAACTGGGCTATGGCATCTTCAATAGCCTCCTCCGCGTTCATGTCGAATTCCTTAATATTCTCCTGGACCACTTCATCGTAAGTCTCTTGAGTTATGACGCGAACCATGTTTACAGCTCCGGAATGTATGAGATTACTTTTTTATTCAAGAATGTACTTAAAATAAAGAAAATTGAAATTTTTACTGCATACGGCAATGACTCACAGATTAAAAAAATATTTTTCAAAACATCTGTTTGACTGAAATGTCAAAAGTACAGGCGTTCAAAAGGCAAAACCCATTGATAATGTAAGACTGAGCGTATGTCAGCCTGAGATGAATTGTATGTGTTGTATCGTATATAATAGCATAGTTTCATTTGGAAACAAAAATTAAAACCAAATTAAGACACGAAATTACTTTCTGAGAAATTTTAATGATTTATGTTCAAAAAATAAGTTGTATTTCCGTATAACTTTGATAACTTGGTTTACAACAACGGAACGGATTTCGTTTTTTTTTCACAAAGCAATGACAGCTACATGCGTTCAAAAACCACTTATTCAAATAATTATCTAAAATAAAAACAATGTGTAGAGCAAGTTTAAAATTAATCACGCTTTGAAATTAGTACAAAAAAGTGGTAACTTTTAAAAGAATTACATAAAAAAATATTTTTAGGCCATTCTTACTATTAGTGCAGTTTAGTAAACCCATAATAATAAACAAACCAGTTTCAAAAGTTTCAAAACGTTTTACAGATGACGCATCGACTGCTGCTAAAGGGGAAATAATTTTCTCGTACGTATTTAGTGATTTAGTGATCAAACGAGGATTTTACGTCGCCAATCAAGAAATCTAGACCATTAAAATGAGTTTCCTGACGAAAATGTTCGGTGGAAAAAAGGAGGAGAAGGGCCCCACGACGCACGAAGCGATCCAAAAATTACGTGAAACCGAGGAGTTGTTGATCAAGAAACAGGAGTTTCTCGAGAAAAAGATCGAATTAGAAATCCAAACAGCTAGGAAAAATGGCACCAAGAATAAGAGAGGTAACTGTTACATTAAAATCATTAGATAATAACAATGATTGACTGTGCGGGGCAAGGATTTCTTTGTTGACATGACCTTGTTATCCATTTAAATTCGTTATGATTTTTGTCTTTATGACATTTCTTAATCATCTTTTATATCTTGTTCGCATGAGACGGCCTAAAGAAGATGGTCGGTTGGTTTAAATAATCCTATTTCCATGCTTGTTTGTTTCCACTTATGAAGCATTATTGCATAAGTAAAACGTTCAAAACTAACAGCTGATGATGGAGTACCTAATCTTAAGTCTTACATATTCGATTTAAGTAGAGTTCTCTAATGTAGACTGTTAAGACGGGTGTAAACCATCACTAGAACGATAAGTTCAATTCAAAATTACATTAAAATGAAATAGAATTTCTACCCAGAAACAGCAGCTTAGATGACATTTTTAATTTTAATTACATTTTTAACTTTTCTATTTTATTTTATGTGATAACTTTGTTTCTTTAGAATAAACATCACCTTTTTATACTTAAAAAAAAATAGAATCTGTTTTTAAGGAACTTCTCTCCTAAACATATTGAAAATGTTTGAATACCCACTATTTTAACATTTCTGTTTTGACACAATTGATAAATAACATGTAATTTTGATGTTCTATGAGTAGGTAAACTATTAACCTGAATACAATCATGAAATGAGTTATCCTATCATACAATTGTATTTTTAAACCGACTTCAAAATGGGTTTCGCAATTGGTCTGAATCTTTTTATATGGTTTGGCCAAAAAATATAAAAGTCAAAGTGAAATCGTTTAATACAAAATAGTATGTGTCATAAAAAAATAGACTACAAATGAATGAAATATATATGCTGATGACTTATCTTAATGAGTATAGTTAAGGAGGTGAGTCGTTAACCTGATATTGACAACTTCATTATTGTCTGTACAATCATAATTTTACTGTTGATAGAAACAAAAAAAGTGAAAGCATGAAAGTATTACAAATCTGTTAAATGTGGTTTAGCCCACATCTTATGAAATGAATGGAGAGATGTGGTTCAAGTCACTGCTTTAACTAGAGCTGTATACAGCATCATATCCTGGAGGGGTTAGACTTCGGTTACACGTTAATTCTGGCGTCAGTTCAGTCCATAATTCCGGTATAGTTTTGACTGATGCCAGAATGATGACAAATGGACACGGTTACGATCAGTTCAGGCTGACACGACACGAGACAGGTTACATGATAATTCTCTCGTCATTCTGACCAGAATGATGGACTGAACTGACGACAGAATGTGCATGTAACCAACGTCGTTATGCTGTTGGAATAAAGTTGTATTATGTATGAAAAATAAGACTGGCAAATAACACATCATAAGGTCGTGTATTTGAATGACTGTTCTTTGATCTATTAACAAACAAAATTGAAATCGTAGTTCGCTCTAAGACTTGGTGATATAAACAATAAATATTGGTTAACTAGAAAACTAATATTCTTTAATTCACATTGATTTTGCGCTACTCTGCATAACCCCAACATATGCTACCTATAAATTACTATAATTAATACCCTACAGATGACGCTTTAGAGCGATGGCAAATCTTGCTTCTGTCTTACTCCTCACCCTCCACCTGTATATGTACAGCGATGTCTTTATACCCCTTGGCTCTAGAGACCTGTTCGCATGTATCATAACTGTTGACTCTTAACTCTGAAGTGACACATACACATACCATAAAACCTAAGTGAAAATATCTTTATTCAGATCAGACTTTTAGGATGCACCTGTGAAAAAACATTTTAAGCTCTAAACCAAGGCCGGCTAATAGATTTTCCAAGTGAGATTTTTTTGTACACGGTATCGTCGCCACCACTTCCGCCGACGCTACGTTGCATACCATGTTCGTGAAGATGTACATGATAAAAAAACGCGACAGCAGAGTCACGGTCGGCCGAGTTTGGCGGGCAAATTAAAACGTCTTGGTGGGCCAAATCGTGGCCGGCGGACCTTGTTTTAGCCAGCCTTGCTCTAAACCATGTTTACCAAGAACTTGTATTACACTTGTTACATCTCTTTTGATAAATGAACACCTTTTATAAAAATACTTGTATCGCATTTTAGCCGCGATCGCGGCGCTCAAACGCAAGAAGCGCTACGAGAAACAGCTGACGCAGATCGACGGTACACTGACGCAGATTGAGGCGCAGCGGGAAGCGCTAGAGGGAGCCACAACTAACGCACAGGTGCTCAACACCATGAAGGATGCCGCAAACGCCATGAAGTTGGCGCACAAGGACATGTGAGTATTGTTGTGTTGGTTACATTGAGTGTGGCAACAGTTGACGCAGATCAAGGTACAGTCAAGGAAATTGAAACACGTACCACAGTAGAACCTAGTCGAAGAGACATATGCATGACATTTGTATGACATAGCCTGGCGTTTAACGCGTCGCGTCATTGCGATAGCGTTCTAAGGTGGTACGTAAATATATTCCCCTACTGTACAGTGGGTAGGGTTGGAAGGAGCCAGTTCGAGTTGGTACTTTTAAAGACATCTAATATCTAGTACAAACAGCGACAAACTTAGCCGACCAATAAAAATGGGACTGAGAGACATTGTCTATGATCGAAAGGGAGAGGTATTATATCAACTTCATAGTGCAAACTATGTACCTCCCTTCCGGAAAATGACACTTTCTCGCAGTTCCGTCGTTAATGGTGACTTATATATGTCTTCGATTGTATCTAAGGTCCTTTACACAGTTTAACTGTTTCATAGGATTCAATCGCGATGTAGTCTTCAATGCAGTGGGAAGTTGTTGAGTGGAAAACTAACATTTTGTATGATCGCATATATTAATTGTTGAGCCACTGTGGAGTCCTGTCATTATTTTTGTACCATTGTATGTACTTGTAGCAAACAATAACATGGAATTATCTTACTATTTACAATGCATATAGGCTAATAATTAAAAGTCTATGATGGTACTAAATTAGTCATCATCATTGTCATGACATGACAGCCAGGAGTAGTCCACTTTTGAAATTTGTACCACTCGCTTTCTTCGGTTTCTCATGATCCTCACCATATTGTCGGTCCACACTACTTCTGACTATAAAGCTAGAGGTTTCAGGTTCGATTCCCGGGGAGGTACAAATGTTTGTATGTATGTGTATGTAAATTCTTTATTGTACAAAAAGAACAAAAATGACAAGAAGAAATACATTGATTATACACTGTTTGTATGATGAATATGAATGTCTGTACCTGAGTCTTGGATGTTATGTGTATTTAAGTATTTATTTATGTTGTCTAGTATCCAGAGTACATGCTTTGCTTAGTTTGGGACTAGGTCAATTAGTGTAAATTGACCCGAATTATTTATTTATGTCAATGACTTCGATTTTTCTGTGGATTTCCTCATTCCTGACTCGATTTTACAAAGAATCTCTAACTCATTCAAGATTTCGAAATGTTTTCTTATGTCCATAATGTCTGTTTGCGGCAGCGACGTGGACAAGGTGCACGACATTATGGACGACATCGCGGAGCAGCACGACATCTCGCGCGAGATCACGGACGCTATCAGCAACAACGTGGCCTTCCCCTCCGACGTGGACGAGGATGAGCTGGAGAAGGAGCTGGAGGAGCTGGAACAGGTTAGTGGCGGGGCTCGAACAGGTCCGTGGCAGGGCTGGGACAGGTCAGTGGCGGGGCTCGGACACAGCCAGCCCGGTAAGGGAGGACCCAGATCTCATCATGTGCTGAGCTAGGGGGAGCAAGCCTAGAAACCTCTTTGGCCTCTTTAGAGAAATGCATTATTTATTACCTAATAGGTGCTAGTTTTGTATGAAGCAATTAAAAATGCCACTACATCACTAGGTTTTATAGTTGGAATTGCTTTTCCTCGTACATTACCGGCTCACAAAGTTGTTTTTGCACAAGGAAAGAAAGTTTCCTCTTACAAAATCCTAATTTTGTAGTAGGAATTGTTTGCCCTCTCACAGTGCTTGTAATCTAAGTTGGTTATGTATTGGGATCAAGGGACCGGTGCACATAGCACAAACATTATCGACACACGTTAACACGCTACGTAACTCAGTGCGTCTCGTTCTAATTAGCTTAGGAGGTACGAGACGCACTGAGTTACGTAGAGAGATAACGCGTATCGAGAATATTCGTGCTAGGTGTATTGATGTTGCAATTAAATGATTTAATTTGATTTTACTTAGTTTCATTTGACTTAATTTAGTTTGACTAAATTTAGTTTAACTTAATTCAGTTTAACTTAATTTAATTTAACTTAATTAAGATTAACTTAACTTCATTTAATTAAACTTGAATTTTGTTTAACTTGATTCAGTTCAATTTAATTCAGTTCAACTTAGCTTAATTTAATTTAACTTAAATTTTGTTTAACTTAACTTCATTTAATTTAATTTAATTTAACTTACTTTAATTTAGCATAACTTTAATTAACTTACTTTAATTTAACTTAACTTTAATTTAACTTCCTTTAATTTATCTTAACTTTAATTTAACTTAACTTTAATTTAACTTACTTTAATTTAACTTAACTTTAATTTGACTTAACTTTAATTTAACTTAACTTAATCTAGCTCAAATTTAATTTAAATGAACGCGATTGAATTGAACGATGTCGGTCTGTTGCAGGAGGACCTGGACAAGGAGATGCTGGGCATCGCCGTGCCCACCGACACGCTGCCGGACGTGCCCAGCGCGGAGCTCGCGCGCGACAAGCCGCGGCCCGGCCGCGCCAAGCAGACCGGTCAGTGGGACAACTATACAACTGTGTACAACGCAGTGGCAGAGTAGCCGACCATAGTCTGTTTGGTAGGCTATGTTGGATAGCCTGAATAAAACTGTATGTGCCGACTGTCAAGTAAACAGCTCTGCGTTTTGTACGTTTTACATTGGCGTCATATTTTTAGTTCTGCCATCCGACGCCTGTGTCGCTGCTAGTTAGAAAACTTAGAAGCGCTTTATTCGCTTACGATAAGGTTCAAAGTTGAACCGATGGCTAAATGTTGAAAGCCTCTTCACCTGCTTCACCCCGTCGCAAAGTGGCTAGGCTTGTAATAATCCAAAAAAGTAAGCAGATCTATTGTCTTCCTATATCGATGCTGTGGCTGGACCACCAAGAAAATGTGACTAACACCATATCCTTAAATTATTTTCCTTCTACTCCTTTAACTTCTGAATATTTATTTATATTTAAGTAAGTTTATGTATTTTAAGTATTTAGTATTTGGGTTATTGGTTGGGGTTGGGTATTTAGTGTTGGGCTATGACAATTCTGCACTGTTTTTGACAAACTCTTGGTCTTTGTCTGTCCCTGCTATGTTACTTCTTTCATCCACTCGAAGGTTACCTGAAAGAGATCCCTTAGAGGGATAAGTTCGCCTTTGTACATCACTTTATCTCTTTTTGTCGTTTATGTATTTTTTGTACAATAAAAAAATTACATACATACATACCAGCTGGAACAGGTCGCCTTGCTCCTCCGCGAAACCAGCGCACCAGCAAAACGGCTGCGTCTGAGCGTCTTCACTATTTTTCATGTAAAAACCCACACACGTCACACAGACTCGATTGACCACTTAACATTTAAATTACGCGAACACGATCTACGTTTCCATTATTTAAATAAAATATGAAGGCAAACGAGCGAGTGGGTCATCTGATGGCAAGTGATCACCACCTCCAACACCCGCTATACCAAAGAGATTGCAGATGCCAACCCAGAGGGCTAAGATGGAATACCTTTTGTGCCAGTAATTGCACCGGCTGTTTTGCTCTCCACGCCGGAACACTACAGTGCAAGCGCTGCTGCTGAGCGACTGGATTAGCGAGCAAGATGGTGGTAGCGATCCGTTTCACATTTAATTTTTTTTTTCTGATCTGTTCCAGAGGACGACGAAGAATTCGCGAAACTGCAGTCTTGGGCTACATAGGCTGGCAGAAGTTCATGTTGTGATAATTTTGAAGTGGGGTTTCTATGAAGGTTTGTTTTTGGCCAACTCTATTGACTTTCAAAACTTCATTGAATTTACTGCTTTTTTTAAAGTGTCCCTTAGATGGGCAAAGGATCAATTTATACTTAGACGATAAAAAAATTGCTTATCGGCAGTGTTTGTTTAGAATTACCCTCATGAAAACTTGCCTGGGGATGTTTTTTATCCTTAAACATTAAAGGGATGTTTCTATTGAGCCAAAAACATTAAGTTTATCTAAGGATAATGCATATATTTCTTAGGATATTTTTGAAGTATAATTTCATGGGGTTTCAACAATCAAAATACAATTAATACTACTCAAATAAAGTATCATGGATGGCATCATAGGACCACCTACAATTCTAAACTACGAGTGTCCAAATGCGGGTCGATTACTCACCATCACGTGACCCTCTTGCCCGTTAACCGCTTACGATGTTGAAAATAAAAGTACTATTTTTAGGAACTGCGCCTTAGTTTGTTAATTTTAATTAATAATAAATTAATATAATAATTTTTTAATTACGTACAGGGAATAGGTACGAGAATGCATAATCTAACCAAAAATAAACCTTCATACAAACGTTTGTGTATAAATATGTATGTAACAATCGTTCGATACACGCTTTATTGTAATGCGACAAAAATGTATTTCTGCCTTATATTTGTTGATTTTTGTACTATACTGGGTAGTTTAGCTGAGAAGCTTTTGAGTTCAGACAGTTAAAAAAGTGAAGAAAAATTGCTCCGTCATCTTTAAGTGACGGATCTTACGACAAAAAAAGATTTCTGTAAGACAATTGTAGAGGTAAGGGGGTAGAAATGTAACTAACCTATAATAATTGAGAACGTGTAAATCCGACACTAGTTTTTTTTTCTTTACTAGGTGCTATGAAAGAGGTGTTTACCTCTTCTTTCTCGACGGCCGGATAGCCTAGTGGTTAGTGACCCTGACTATGAAGCTTGAGGTACCGGGTTCGATTCCCGGGAGGGGCAAATGTTTGTATGATGAATACGAATGTTTGTGCCCGAGTCGTGGATGTTATATGTATTTAAGTATATAGTTATCTATATAAGTATGTATATCCGTTGTCTTGTACCCATAACACAAGCAGCTTCAGTTGCTTACTTTGGGACTAGGTCAGTTGGTGTTAATTGTCCCAAGATATTTATTTTATTATTATTTTTTTTCTTACCTTTTAAGACCTTGTCAGATACAAAACTCGTCATTCACTCGCCAAGCCTCTATTGTATGCGGCTTTTAGATTGTACGCGTTGGCGGATATATCCGTCATTGGCGTTGAACCCAAAGTGACAGATATATGTATTCGTCATTGGTGATGAATCTATAGTGAAAGATATATCTGTCATTGGTCTCGAACCAATAGGTTCGAGTCAAAAGTCACTGGTCATTGGTGTTGAACCTATAGTGATAGATATATCAGATATTGGCGTTGAACCTATAGTGACAGATATATCTGTCATTGGTTTCGAACCTATAGTGACAGATATATCTGTCATTGGTTTCGAACCTATTGTGACGGATTTATCCGTCATTGGCGTTCAACCTATGACGGATATGTCCATCTTTGACGTTAAAAAGGTTCAATTTGTATTGAATATTTAAATAAATGTAGATTCAAATGCAAACGAAGATCGCTAGTTCAGTATAGTGTAAAATTCAGTGTTTAGTCCAAATATTGATAGAGATAGAAAACGTCGGATTTCGGGTGCGATGATGTTTGTATTATAATTTATATTTATTTGCTCCACTTCTCTAATCGACACGCATAAAAAACTATTTTTATATTAATTTTAATTCGTTTAGGGTCCGGATTTGTTTGCACTAGATAAGGAGATTCTTAAAAAACGCTAATATTTTTTCTGGATTATTTTTGAACCCTATGGCGAGGTAATAGCGTACTAAATTAAAAAGTTCAAAGTGGTCAGAGCGTTTATGAATGCTTTGTGGTTCTGCCAGTGTGCGCAGGCAATATAAACATTACACATTACAGAAAACGCTTTTTTTTCTGCAAGCATAATAAGCATTGGTAAATCATTACTACAGGCCTGGTACCAGAAACTGAGCAGACCTGGTCATATTCTGGTTTAATGAGTGTACTAAAATATTTAACCGGCCACCAAATAAAAAAAACAACCCCCTACCTACATAGGGGCAACTGCTCGACCTGTGGAAACTCTAAATCTTAAAGCTATACTGTATCATCGTTAGAGCAATCGATATACTTCTCTATTCCCTGCCTTCTCTTTGACCTGAAGGCAGGGAATTAACAAACATGGGGATTGCTTGGATCAGGTAGTATAGAATAATAGTACTAACGTACAGAAACTTCACTTTTTCGACCGCGATTAAACGAATCCCAACTTTATTGACACGCACAATAAGATCATATTACTTTATACACATTCGCCAGGTGGATCGCGTCAAAGGGAACGCTCCGCCCGCGTCCGCCGTCCCCTTCACGTTAGGGTTGCGCTGCATTTGTTTTCAATTACACTATCACAGCGAGAGTGAGCGCGACAACCTACTGCGGTTTGCCAACCCGGTAGGCAAGGCGACCGACCGTACCTACAGTGTGGAGTTAAACCCCTCTGTTATAGCTCTAAGATTTAGATAGTGTACAGATACAGCTATTCACAGGTAAAGTAGTTCCCCCTACATAATTAGATCAGTAAGCTTTTTTAGATAATCAATCGTTTTAGAGTGTAGGCATGCTACGTCGCGCAGTTGCGCGGAGCGGGTGCACGCCTACCAAACAAATAGTATGAGCCCGCACCGGACGCTCTCATACTATATTTCTATAGGCGTGCACCCGCTCCGTGCGCCCGCGCGTCTTAGCCGAGGCCCTAAGCTTTCCCTAACTGTAACATTCGCCTTATAAGTCGGTTTATATTCGAAAATAAGACATTACATTTAAAAAAGGTGTTGCTATAAGAAGATAGCATTAATACCGTCTTTGACAGGTCTGTTCAGTTACTAGTAGACGTTTTATTAAATGATTTACCATCGTAAGGACATTTGAAGAGTCGTCATTACCCATTCGACAACTTAATTTAACCTTTTCACCGCTGTTCCTGATTTTAGGACATAATATTCAGCTTCTTTCGCCGCTTTATAATTAAGACGAATGTCAGATAGTTTTGGTACAGGTGGCCACACTGACAAGTTTAAGAGGAGTGTGAACCTAGCAAAAAATCGATTTCCATACAAACAGCGATAACGTTTTCCACCCTCTAAACCTTAACCTATAGCCATGGTTTTTTGGTATGTTGTCATTATGCCGTAGAATTAATTTGATAATATTTGCATTTTAAAAGTTTCATACAAAACAAAAAAATTACATAAACCTACCGTGAGACTCTGAAATATTAATAAAAACGGATCACTCACGTATTTTTAAGTCGAGAATTGCCCGACATGTATTGCAACACGCACTGGTCCGAAACATGTCGAGCAATTCTCGACTTAAAAAATATATGAGTGATCCGTTTTTATTAAACAAAAAAGTGTGAATATTTTTGAAACCATAAGGAATATCTACAAAATCAAACGTACAAATCTAGTTCTAAGGCATAATGACAATATACAAAAAAACCATGGCTTTAGGTTAAGGTTCAGAGGGTGGAAAACGTTATCGCCGTTTGTAAGGAGAGAACTAGGTACACAATACTCTCAAAGGGTTAACCTTTTTTGGTATCGCAGCGGGATAAAAAATAAGTAGTAAATGTTAGTACATAAAATACATTTCTCATTGAACTAACGTATGTAATGTATATCTAGAATTAGTGCCTGTATGTACTAGAAGGAAGCGTATGGTTTTTTAAGCTCTAATATTATGTTGTGTATAATTCAATACATTTTATCTAAAGACATTGGTGTTTTTATTTTAATCTACATCTAACATACTAATCTACGAGCGTCCGCTGAGTCGCGCGGGTGCACGGAGCGGGTGCACGCCTCTCGAACAAATAGTATGAGCCCGCAGCCGCACTATTTTTCTATTGGCGTGCACCCGCTCTGTGCACCCGCGCGACTCAGCGGACGCTCTACATCTACACTAATATAATAAAGAGGTATACATTGTTTTTATGTAAGTAGGGGGTAATCTTTGAAGCAACTGGACCGATTCCAAAACATCTTTCAATAATAGAAAGCTACACTATTCTTGATGGACATAGCCTACTAATTCAACGCGAGCGAAGTCTTGGGCGTCCACTAGTTTAATTTAACCCTTTGAACGCTTTCATATTTGAATGAAGTGATCACTCACACGCCAAGCGCTCTTAATTGATGTAACGTTTAAACGAATAAAAACAATTCATAATAGATTTTATTAATGATCAAAGCATCTTCACTTTGACCTTTGTAGTGGTTGTTGGCTTGGTGGGCACGACGACACACGACCACTTTATAGGTTCTTGGCGTTCAGAGGGTTAAACTGGCATGCGGTAATGTCAATTTTGTTTGTCTATTGCAACGATGCCAGCTTATGTTTCAGGCCTCAGGCCGAAGAGCCTTACGCTTTCTATGGAGACGATCATGCAACATGTTCGCTGCGGACGATATTTGTGTAGAAAAACCGTTTGCAAACCAATATTAAACCAATATGGTTCGTGACCCTTATCACGCGGTCCCGAACCAATATTCAAACGACGAATCGTTTCCAACCCAACAGTTACGATTTGACGAAGTAAACGAGCACGCGGGTCACCTGTTGGGAAGTGATCTCAGCTGCCCAAGGGAACCAGCGACACCAAGAGAATCGCTGGTCCGTTGCTAGCCTTAATTTAGGAAAAGAGGCCTCCGGATACCTTGTTCAGCGTATGAAACGTAACAACGAACTACGTCACACTGGTATTCTGTACGTGTGATACTACCTCGGTCGAGCCTACCCTTTAAAACTAACTCTATACTAACGGTATGGCTCTACCATATAGATTTGTTATGGTAAACAAAGATCCCCTAATTAAATGACACCGTGTAGCCATTATACAATATAAATTACATCAGAAGACGCAATAAATCTTGTTAACTTGTCATGCAGGCGGCGCGGGAGTCGCGAGCGGAATTTTGATAATGGTGCGCAGTGACACTTTCGCTTGAAGGTGTATTCTGGTACTTAGTTTTAATGTTTGAATAGAATATAATAGACATGATTTATTTCTTATAATAAGTTTTACATTTGTGTTATTATATTTAACATTTATTATTCAGAGACCTCGTAGTAAGGCAAACAAGCAAATAGGTCACCTGATGGTAGGTGATCACCACCGCCTATAGACACCCGCAATACCAAGGAGATTTCCGTTGCCAACCTAGAGGGTTAAGATGGAATACCTCTCGTGCCAGTAATTACACCGGCTGTCTTGCTCTCCACGCCGGAACACAACAGTGCAAGCACTGCTGCTTAGCGGTAGGATTAACGAGCAAGATGGTGGTAGCTATCCGGACGGACCTTGCACAAGATCCTACCACCCTCAAAACTAAAAGTATTCCTAGTTTTCTCTAAATACAGGAGCGTAGCTACCGCCGTATCAGCCGTATCAACGATACGATGCCTCCGAGTGACAAGGGCCCCGATTTGTAGAACCATAAATCACTGCATGCGGGTGGTAGGACCTTGTGCAAGGTCCGTCCGGATCGCTACCACCATCTTGCTCGTTAATCCTACCGCTAAGCAGCAGTGCTTGCACTGTTGTGTTCCGGCGTGGAGAGCAAGACAGCCGGTGTAATTACTGGCACGAGATCCTGCCGCTAAGCAGCAGTGCTTGCACTGTTGTGTTCCGGCGTGGAGAGCATGACAGCCGGTGTAATTACTGGCACAAGAGATATTCCATCTTAGCCCTCTGGGTTGGCAACGCATCTGCACTCTCTTTGTTGTTGCAGGTGTCTATAGGCGGTGGTGATCACTTACCATCAGGTGACCCACTTGCTTGTTTGCCTTCATATGTTGTATAAAAAAAACTACCCTCCATTTTTGCTTCGCTGCAATCTTGAAGAAGGGCCCCCGACAAATTTTGATATAGGCACCATCCCGGGCAAGGTACAATACCATGGGCGTACCCAGGGGGGGGGGAGGGGCAGCTGCCCCCCCCCTTGGAAATCTCGCAGAACATGTATGAACTCGCCTTATTATTAATCAAATCAAAGTGTAAACGGGACATTATGCTCTTAAATAATGCTTTTAAATAAACCGCGCAGTAGACACTGGCAAAATGCACGGTGCAATTGCCAAAAAACCGTGACAAAAAAGGATTACCGAATCTAGCATCTGATTTGCCCCCTCCCCCCCTAGGCCAGAAGCTGGGTACGCCCATGTACCACATAACACTGTCTAAATATGTATTACCCTGACTTGACAATGTGGGGGGAGATTTTTGATTTTCCATCGCTCTACACCTTAGCTCTACACTCGCCAGCCGCGCTCCAACCAATGTCGGCTAAAATATTATAGGTACCTAGCTCACGTTTTTGTCGTGGGGACATCGCTCTTTTTAAGCCTAAATATTTTACCCCTAATATTAACTTTCCCTGCTGCGGCTCTCTCTAGTGTCATAAGTTACACACGGGAATAAATTAACCTTGGGTGTTTACGGTAGGGCTAGAGAAACAAAATAAAACCGCGACTAAACCGTGTCCGCTGCATCGACCATCAGAATAGTCCTTGCGTCAATTTAATAAGATTCTGTGGACATTATTTAAATACAAGCGTCCATCACCCACCGGCCAATTGACGGGGCAGTTCTCGAGGCGCCATACACCATGAAGGTCCTAATTTTGGTGAGTGGAATTACTATTATATCATTATTAGCGACCCATCCTACTTTGCACAAGTACAAATAGTACAATTGGGATTTACGATACGTAAAACATTTCGTAAAAAAATTCCAAGTGACAGTGAAAACCGTTTTTTTTTTACGAAATAGGAAGCGAAACCAGCAAGTGGGTCACCTGATGGTAAGTGATCACCACCGCCTATATACACCCGTAAAACTAAGAAGATTGCGAATGCGTTGCCAACCCAGAGGGCTAAGATGGAATACCTCTTGTGCCAGTAATTACACATGCTGTCTTGCTCTACACGTCGGAACACAACAGTGTAAGCACTGCTGCTTAGCGGGAGGATTAGCGACCGAGAGTATTAAAATCCATTGCATGTTTTAGAAGTAGTAAGCAGCCGAAGAAATGAGGATAGACGCACAGATAGTGACTTTATACTATGTAAGAAATGAAGAAGATTAACTATCTATTTAAACAAAGGCATTACAGACTAGCAGAATAAGATTGCCATTATGTGTTAAAGCTAAATAGTTACTCGAAATAAATGATTAATAAAAAAAAATAAGTGAAAAATTGTTCAGTAAAAAAGGTTAGGTTAATTATTATAACGTCGATCGGGGCTTTTGTTTTTTCAACACCACGTCAAATTCAAAAGTTGTCATCATTCACACGCCAAGCTTTTTGTAAGTAACGAAATATGAACCTTACCTATACCAATGCAAGTATGTCACTTTTATATTGTTAACGTCGATCCTAGTGACGGATATATCCGTCTTTGGCGTTGAAAAGGTTAACGCGATGATTCAATTGTTTATTTATCTCGACGTTTTGACCGTATTGCAACGGCCGTAGCGTAGTAGTTTGTGCAAAAGTCGATAGTTGCTTTCGGTTCTATCGAAAATGACTAGTGTTGTACTAAATTATATAGCACATTTAAACATTTTATAAATTGTACAATAGATATTCTTTGTTATTTTTGAGTCTGATACTTCTCTGATATTACCAAGAGGGTTGAAATCAGAATTGGACCGGTATACTTAGTTCCGCAACTGTCTTTCCTGTAGACGACGGTAAAACGTGGTACGACGTGTCTTAAGCAGTTCTTGCTGTTGAGAGATATTAAAGTTCTCATAAATGTAAAACTTTGTCAATCATGTCATCCCATCAGTAAGACTGATTTCACTGTATCAGTTTCTCCGTTTTGATTAAAACTAATTAGCCTATCTTAAAAACTTACTTTTTAAATATCCGCCATAACTATTTCATTTCAGATAACCCTCTTCACCATCCTCCACAACACAACAGGGACCATAGAAATGATACACGAACTGAAGAAATCAGCTAAAACTAAACTTCAGACCCTGCACGAGGCGGCTGCATCAGAAATAAAGAAACTGGTCGACAACATTGATCCGGAGAAGGTGAAGAAATTAGACATATTCCACGTGATCCCCAAAGTAACTAAGCTGGTGAAGTTGATTGAAGGGGACAAGCCAGAGCCGTTGATATTTGACCCCTACCAAGGGGAGAGGCTGAGCCACTATTTTGAACAAAAGCACGGTTACAGGGGCAAGAGGCTGGTCAGTGCTTTAGGCCAGGGTTTACCTATGCGGATGCTTCGGAGAATGGATGCTGTGTAATATTTGATGTAGTTTTAACTTCATGGGCCTCGTCACGGCTTCAATGCGTACCTAGTGTCAGTGTACCAGTCCACGTTTATCCGTTGTACCAGAAAGTAAGAATTTGTCCCTCTAGCACAGACTTTAGTTACCGGAATTTAAGGACAAGGGTATTTTTAAATCAATCTTCTGGCAAGAGTGTCCCCAACATGATAGCCCAAGTTTCATTTGTCTCTCAGTGCGGTCCTTATGTGCCGTAGAAAAACTAGTGCCTAATAAGAGCCGCCGGGTTAGAAAAAAACTAGGATGTTCAAGTTAAGGTTGCTCCCAAAAGTTAAGAATGCCGGAACTGAACTCTGATCAAGCATAAAGCAGCAGGACGGACATAATAAAAAAAAGATACGAATTGTTGTAGTTACATGCCAGTGACATTTTAGTGTGTTACTTTCTTTCTTTCTTTCTATGACACACTTGCTTGGGTGTATAGTCGACCAAGAAATTGCTTGACCACTTTTCGACCGTATTACAAAGGGATAAGGTTCAAAAGTGGTTAAGCAATTACTTGGTCGATTATACAATCGAAGACACATATAAGTCACCTTTAATGACGGAATTGCGAGTGTATATTTTTCAAGTCAAGGGAGGCATATAGTTTGCCCTATGAAGTTGATATATGTATCCCTTTTGAGCACAGACAATTTCCCTCAGTTCCGTCTTTATTGGTCCGCTAGGTTTGTTGCTGTTTTTATGTATTGAAAGTGATTTTTAAGCAACAACGATGCTAAAAAATATAATTAAGTAACCTTAATAAGTAATGTTTTAAGTTTAGTCGTCGGTCCAAAGAAATTGTAGAATAAAAGATAAACCGAAAAATCTTAATTTTAAGATTTTTATTTTTGTAATAAAACTTAAAAACATGAATTGTTTTTTTTTCAACGTTTTCCAAGCTATATGGACGACCTGTATGGCACAGTGACACATGTGTCTGCTTCCTGTGCAAGAGGTCCCTGGTTCAAATCCTGGTATGGGCAAATATTTGTGTGACGAACACGAATGTTTGTACCTGAGTCATGAATGTTATTTGTATTTAAGTATGTATTTATCTATATATAAGTATGTTTATCCGTTGTCTAGTACCCATAACACAAGATTCGCTAAGCTTGGGACTAGGGCAATTGGTGTAAATTGTCCCAAGATATTTATTTTATTCAATAGTAAATATATGGTCAAGGAGAAAATATAGTAAATTGTAGTACCATTTTAGCAACTTTTTTTGCAAATGTCTCATACATTTCAGCGACTTCATTATGGCTTGCTTTCCATACATTCAGTGACATTTGCGATTTTGCATGAACTGTTAACTTTTCTAACATTTCTGGCACCTTTTAGACGTCGGTTACACGCTCATTCTGTCGTCAGTTCAGTCCATCATTCTGGTCAGAATGACGAGACAATTATCGTGTAACCTGTCTCGGGTCGTGTCAGTCTGAACTGATCGTAACCGTGTCCATTTGTCATCATTCTGGCATCAGTCAAAACTATATCGGAATGATGGACTGAACTGACGCCAGAATTAGCGTGTAACCGAAGTCTTACAAAACTGACATGGAAACATTGTACAAACTGGAACAAATTACCTTGCTACTCCGCAAAACCAGTGCCGGGCTCGTGTAAAATAGCTGCGTCTGTGCGACACATATGTTCATGCATAAACCCACCCTCCCCCGCTTCCACACGAAACAACATATATCACACAGACTCAACTACACACCACCACCACTAAACACTAAAACTACACGATTGACGCGCGTTTCGCCTCTATACGAGGCATCATCAAGATCGAACAATACGACCGTCCGATACTTGAACGAATGGCGTGGTTGATATGGACCTCCGCAAAGTAACACCTGAATCTATTAATTATGGAAACATTGCTTGACTTCGGAACGGAGGAAGGTGAGACAAAACTACGACAAAAAGAAGGGGGGTGACTATTAGTCAATCTGGCTCTGATACCCCTTTTTGTATAAATATAAAATCGATTGTTTTAAACATTCGCGATTTTCACACATACTTATTACGTTTATCAGGACTTAAACGCGATAATATACTGTTTATTTATTTACCTCGACATTTTCGGCCACATTGCAGCGGCCGTGGTCACAAGCAGACTGATCTGCAGCACGAGCAGCTCGTGACCACGGCCGCTGCAACGAGGCCGAAACGTCGAGGTAAATAAATAAACAGTATATTATCGCGTTTAAGTCCCGATAAACTTAATAAATATAAAATCATTATGAAATACAATAAAACACCCAAAAATAACATCAATATACAAGTTTATAGATACAATTAAATCATCTAAACAAAACGTACATTACTTTCCAATATTAAGTTCGCTTAACAACTTATCAAATACGTCATCGTTATCATTTTTATTAGGCATAAAATCATCCATCAGACCATTCTGGAACTCGCCAAAGTCATCAGCTAACCCTAATTCTGTCAAAAGCGTCAAATTGTCAGTTTTGTCAAAGTTGTCACTCTTATCAAAGTTGTCAGTTTTATCAAAGTTGTCAGTTTTGCCAAAGGTGTCAGGTGTGTCAAATTGGTAGTCAGTAGTGTCAAGGGACAGTAGGTGTTGTGAAGAGTCCGTGGTGTCCTTGTCTTTGTTTGTCCGTCTGTTTGTCACGATCGCGTTCTCATCTATATCGTGGTATTCTTGTATTTCTCTCGCGTATTCGATTTCATCCTCTTCTTGGTTGTCCTGGGAAAATCAGTTTATTTTATTATTAAAAGATTATATTCTTATGATTCCTATCTACAAACAAATTATTACTGTTCTTCAAATTATTATTTTTTAGAATTTTAGTTTATGATAGGTACCGAATTTAACAAAAACGAATAGAATTAAAACATAATAATACATAATTATATAATACGAACTGACAATACAAAGAAAAATCTTGGCAGGACTTAAGTCTGCAACCTTGGCTATTCGTGCCTTGTCTCTCTCCTACTAATTCAGCTACAGATAGCCCCGCCAGACATTGTGAATTATGTGTGTTCATCTTTACAATCATTGAGTTCTTGGTTTAAAAGTAAATGCTATCTTTACTACGCTAAAATGTCGTATGTTAAAGCGTGTTTCTAAAGTTCAAATACGCCTTTTTTGCGACGAGGAGTCAGGGTTGAGCTGATTAAGAGTAGATAGTGCCTTATTCAGCTTATCTTGCTATCAAAGCCTTTACGAGGGCAAGCATGAAATTATGCTGCTATAAGAATTACAGAGATGGCGCCGTTTTTAAATAAATCAACTAACGATCTGCCCCGGTTTCGCATGGGTACAATCAGGGCCCAATTTCATATACGCGACATAACTGTGTCGACAAGTAACGCTAGACTCAAATATTTACCATAATGTTACCATAGTGAGCAAGCAATTTATACCGAATTGTCACTTTCACCTGTCACCTGTCGCCTGTCGTGTTTATGAAACGGGGCTCTGGACGTAATATATATAAAAACCTTTAATAAAAAATTCTCTAAACGACAGTGAAAACCGAATCAAAATCCGTTGCGTGGTTCAAAAGGAGAAGGCGGCCGAACATACACTATAAGGATTTAGTACAGACAGGAACGGATAAGGACTCTACTTTTATACTATGTAAAGATAACGATAAAGATAAATAAGACAATATATTAAAATTGTAATGACAACACAAAGAAAAATTAGGGCAATGGCAGGCCTTGAACCTGCAACATCAGCATTCCGTGCCTTGCGTTTTGCCAGTTTCGCCACACTGGCTCTGCCCTACCCTGCGAATTTTTCAATGTGCTTCGTCTTACGGTCATTACATTATTGATTTTAAGGGTACAACTACCCTCGGTGTCATCTATATGAAACTTTTTACAAGTTATCATTTTCAACTGGGTACCTTTACAGCTATAGACAGCTGACGAGAGATGGCGCCGTTTTTGTTATTAAATTTTTGTAACCGAAATTCTTTGTTTGTCATTACAATTTTAATTTAATAATTTCAATGTTAAAACATTTAAAAATAAAATCGAAAGAAATTTCGGTTACAAAAATTTAATAAGATAATATACTTACTTGAATAATCTGAGCAGTTGATTTGTACTGGAAGGCATTCTGCGACAAGTCCACCTCCACAGGGAACAGGGTGGCGTTCTCCTTTAAATGCTCCACCGTCTCACTGAAAAGTCAAGACAACATTTACTTACACACAATCACACGTTTCCATCATCATCAGTTTTATGCAAACATGATCATCATCATCTCTTTCTGCAGGGTCGCCAACGTCCGAGCTTGCCATCAGGCGAACCGCATGCTTGTTTTCCACAGACAGTGTTTATAAAAAAGTGTAACTTGGGGTTAACTGTGACTTTGGATTGCGTATGACTTTGGGTTAACTGCGACTTCGGGTTGCGTATAACCAGGGATTGAGCGCGACTTGGGGTTAACTGTGACTTCATGTTGCGTATAACTAAGAGTTGGGTGCGACTTGGGGTTAGCTGTGACTTTGGGTTGCATATAACTGGGAGTTAAGCGCGACTTTAGGTTAATTGTGGCTTTGGGTTGCGTATAACTAAGAGTTGAGCCGGACTTGGGTTTAACTGTGACTTCGGGTTGCGTATAACTAGGGGTTAAGCGCGACTTGTGGTTAAGCACGACTTGGAGTTAAACATGACTTGGGGTTAACGATTGCTTGGGATTAAGCGTAGCTTTCTGGCTTGGTGTTAGGACGGTTGCTTACTTGTGGTAAACGGCGAGCCCCTGTATGAACCGGCGCAGCTGGAAGGCGACATCTTGCGTCTTCTTGTTGTCCAGTAGCTCCAGTTTGACGAGCACGTCGGAGCGAAGCCGAGCAAAGCGCGCGCGGGCGTCCTGGCGGCACCTTAGAATCAGTCTGCAAAAAATAAGCTAAGTCGTCGCCAAAACTGCAAATATTGTCAAATTTATGGACAGTAATCAAAAAATCTAGTTCTAAAGCGACGTTTAAAGTTTAGCTACAAAGTGGAAAAAGTTATCGCCAGTTGAAGCTTGGTTTGATACACAATCTTCACAAGAAAATAGCATTATAGGAAATCAACATAATCTGCAAAGGGATTTATAGTTCATTGCGTACCTATATTTTGTTGGCGAAATATGTGTGTATGCAAATTCGTTATTGTACAAAGGCGAACAGATCTCTATAAGGGATCTCTTCTAGGTAACCTTCGAGTGGATGAAAGGAGTATCATAATAAATAATAGGTATCTGTTTTAGTATACTATCCTCACCTGTATTCATAGTTGCCCGTCTCCACCCTGTATAAAGGCTCCTGTAGCGCATTGTAACCGTACTCTTCATCATCCATTTCCTTCACTTTGAGGCAGTAGGAAAGATATTCGAACTTCGTGTCTGCATATTTGCGAATAGTTAGCTTCGTGTCTGGAATAGCTTTTGTCAGGTACGTGCCCATGTCAGACAAGATCTAAAAAGAGACATAAACATTTACCCCCTTATTCATAAAAGCTTCGTAAACGTTTGTTAGTTAACATGTTTTATGTCTTTATCTGTCATTGTGACGTTTGCCCTCAAATGAAAGGGACAAAACATTTGTTAGCTTAAAAAGATTGTTAACTTTTTATGAATAAGGGGTTTATTTCGTACTGCGGCATTCAGTTTCATTAAAAAAGAAGCAAATGAGTCTGCCTTTTGTAAATTTAAACATATATTTTTTGTGCATAGGGATTAAAGAAATCCCTATTAATCCTACTAACACTATAAAATGCGAAAGTAATGATGTTTAGATATTTTGATGTTTGGATTTTTGATCCTTAATCACACATTATTGGCTGAACGGATTTGGATGAAATTTGGCAGACAGATAGATTATATCCTGAAAACATAGCATAATTTTTAACCTAAAATATTTGTAAAATCTCGTAAAATGCATAAATAAAATCACGCAGACGAAGCCGCGGGTAAAACCTCGTAATACTTAAATACGCGGTAACCATTAATAGGTTACAGTTAACTTACCGGTTTCAGAGCTTTCAGCATCTTAATCCCGTCCCTCTCCAACAAACGATGGTAATGGCCAAACTTGGAGAAAGCTTCGGAAGCCCTCGCCTGCGGTTCGCGCACGCCGATGCCCGAGAAGATGTCGCCGAGCGACTTGTACGTTTGGAGTAAGTCGAAGTAGGACTTTAGCATTCTGCAATTGAAGCCATAAGCCATATATGTACAAAAATAGGTTCAGTAGTGGTAGTTATCCGCATTCCAGCGACGTTATGTAGCAGTAACGGTGTTGCATTTTTTTCAGTCAGTATGAGTAGCTGTGGTCTAAACTGGTAAAGGGGGAAAGAGGGTGCGATTTTGGGTTGCGTATGACTTGGGAAAACTCGACTTGAGGTTAAACGCGACTTGGGGTTAACTGTGACTTCGAGTTGGTTATGACTTGGGGTTAAGCGCGACTTGGAGTTAAACGCGATTTCGGGTTGACTGTGACTTCAGGTCGCGTATAATAAATAATAATAATAAATATTATTGGGACAATTAACACCAATTGGCCTAGTCCCAAAGTAAGCAGCCAAACCTGCTGCTGCGTTTGACTAGGGGTTAAGCGCGACTTGGGGTAAACGCGACGGAATTAACTGTGATTTCGGATTGCGTATGACTTGGGGTTAAGCGCGACTTGGGGTTAGCGCGACTTGGGTTAAACATAACTTGGGGTTAAGTGTAACTTTCTGGTTTGGTGTTAGGTGGGTTGCTCACTTGACTTGGAAAGTCGGCAATCCAAACCTAACTTACCTTTTAGCATGTTCAACGAGCCTTTTATAAGTGGTCTCAGTCTCCCTTAGCTCATCTAGCTTGGCCACCAGGGTGTCATTGCACAGGATGGCGCGCGACAGGCCCAGGGCGTCGGCGGCGCCCGAGGACATGTTCTCCACCAGGCGGTGCTTCATCTTCTTCATGATGATGTCCAGCGATTTGCCCTGACGAGGGTCCGCGTGGAGCTTGTTGTAGTTTATCGTTACTTCGTCCTGGAATTTTTGAATGGTGAAGTTAGATGAGTTACTAGTGTCAACCGTTAAATAAGATTTAAAAAAAAAAACTTATCATAAACCAAAAGTGACTATTTTCTTACGTTTTCGCCAATTGTTGACATTGAAATAAAACAATTTATATGGGTTCCAGAGTTTTCAATATTGGCTACCTAGTTTGTATTCTAAGTTTTTTGTCAGTCTGCCCGTGAACACGAGACCTGTAAAGGGCTCGAAACGTCGGGAATTAGATTCGTTACAGTAAACGCGATATAAACCATTTAAATTGATTTATTTCAATAACGACTATCCAAAACTAAGTGCCAATAAGTGGTATTTTGGACACCAGCGCTATACTTGAAGCAGAAGCTTTTTGGCCGAAAGGAGTCCATTCCGTCGTTTTTGCGGACAGTTTTTGGACACCCCGAAACTAAGTCACACGTCGCAGAAGTAACATGCTAATTTTAATGTTTTGTTTTATAAATGTGGTATGCCTACCCCAAAGGAAAACAGGCGTGAACTTATAATATAGACTTTAAGGTATTTTTACTATGGGCCTATGCAGCCAAAAATTAGGCTTAAGTAGGCAGATGTTTTTACAATATTTTATTAACAGTAATAAAATAATATCAGTACAAAATATAGAAACATTGTAAAAATGTAACCTAGACTACCGCAGGCAGCAGGGCAGGGCCCAAGCTACCGGTTATTATTATTATTAAATTTACTCTTTCGTGTGTAGAGAGTATTGTAGAGCTATCGCTATGTTCTCTATTCTCTGCTTTCAAATTGTCCAATAATGGCAGAGAATAGAGAAAACATGTCGATTGCTTGACAGCAATCAATGACCACTCGCGTTTAGTTTAACTCTCTATGCGTTCCTTTCTTATGACATAGTAAGACAGAGAATCAAAGGAGGATAAATCAAATATAGGCCGATCATGTTACGCAGGTAGATACGTCAGATACCTCTACACTAAAGAAATAGGTACTCCGCAAAATGACGCCTTATTTTTAACCGACAATTTTCAAAGCCAAAAGGAAGGGTCATGTTTTTAGCAGTTTATGTATGTATAGCACGGAGAATCGATGGCCGATGGGGTCGGAAAGTTCTCGAATGGCGGCCGCGTATTGGCAAGCGCAGCGTAGGACGACCAGCCACAAGATGGTCCGATGACCTCATACAGGTGGCAGGAAGGCGCTGGTTGCATTCTGCTTCCAACCGGCCACTTTGGAAATCCATGGAGGAGGCCTATGTCCAACAGTGGACTTCTTGTGGCTGAGATGATGATGATGATGATGATAATGTATGTATGTTTGTATTTGTGTATGTTCTATTGTAATGCCTACACGACTGAGTCGGTTTTGATGAATGAGGTATCAATCGGTTCGTAATTGTTTGTAGAATACACAGACGTGACTTTGTGGAGGTAATTAACATAACGTCAGTGCTATAAGGAAGCAAGTAGGGGGAGATTATTTTAATTGTATCGTATAAATTATCTATTCTTACTTTAGCAGCCTGTATCATCTTGGCCACTTCAACTTTAGTCTTCCCCTTCACCGTTTGCCCGTTTACCCCGACGAGTTCGTCGCCACTTTGAAGCGTGCCATCTTTTGAGGCCGGGGTGTTGTCGAAGATCTGAAATTTAACAAGTGGTAAACTGTAGAGGGTACCCCAGAGGTACGTCCAATTTTTTAATAGCTATCGGCAATCTTCGTGATCCTAAGAAACACGAGTGACAAATATACTGTCAAATGCAAGAACAAGTGAGATGCATGAAGATTGCCGAAAATCATTAAAAAACTGGAAGTACTGTAGGCTGAGATACAATTAAATTAAAAAAAAATCTTTTTAATAAGTACTTCATATTATTACAAAATTGAACTTGAGCCTGGCAATGGCGGCTTGTACGAGATTAGAACAAACCTATAATCTGGCGTAAGCCTTCCTAATACAAACATAACTCCTAGACACTTTTAGTAAAATATGTCTAGGAGGCATATATTTCACATTATCTACCTCAGCTGTTGGAGTCTGCTTGTAAATACTAAAAAGTTAACAATCTTTTTAAGCTAACAAATGTTTTGTCCCTTTAATTTGAGTTCAAACGTAACAATGACAGAAAAAGACATAAAGCATGTTAACAAATAAACGTTTACGAAGCGTTTATGAATAAGGGGGTAAGAATTGTAAATTATATTACGGACTGTCAGTTACACGCAGTATAAGCCTGTTGATCAGTGTTGCCAATGCGAATTGTTAGGCGGCCGTGTATATTAGGTGAAAAAGCCGTGTTTTATGGAAAAAGACCAAACGGTGAGCCGTGTCACTACTTAAAAAGAAGAAACACTTTTCAACATTAGCCAAATGGCGGTTTTAAGGTTTTTAACATTAAGCCCAGCCCACATACCCTAGACACTTTTGCAAAGTTGCCATTCGGATTCGGAATCGGATACAGTACACAGTCGAACCAGATACTTAAAAACAGTCGAATACTCTAAAAATTAATTTGTTATAAATAAATAAATAAAGTATCGTAGAATTCGCGAAAAGCCGTAGAATGTACTACGGCCACCAGCGGGGCTATTCTCGTTTTATGCGAGATGCATCTCGCACGAAAACAACTGTCAATTCCCTTGGAAATCTGTCACTTTTTGACGGATCTCGCACGTGAGATGCATCTCGCATGAACCGAGAATTGGAGTCCAGGTTGCAGCCGTAGGCCGTGGATTTCGTGATTTTTTGGCCTGAAAGCTGTAGAACACGGCGATTGCCGTAGCATTGACAACAGTGCTGTTGATACACCCGCTTACCTGCACGATATACAAACAGGGGCATAAAGGTGCGCCTCCACCGATGCTGATTCCTATTAGATTCTTCTCATCTTTGGCCAGCACAACGCTGCCGGACGTTACTGTCATACCCCTGAAAAGTTATGCCACACGAATAAATAATCAATGCAGTACAAAAATTAAACAACGAAATGGATCGACTTAGGTAGGTAGCTTACCAGGCTTGGAAGTGTAGTTATGTAATATAATAGCCCTATTTTTTAGGCTATGACTGAAACTTTTTTTTATGAAATAGGAAGGCAAACAAGCAAGTGGGTCACCTGATGGTAAGTGTACACGTAAAGGTTGACTGGCAGAGAATGCCTTAAGGCATTAAGTCCGCCTTTTGTACATTTTGTATTTTTTGTGCAATAACAGCCTATAGACGCCCGCAACATCGAAGAGATTGTCACCCCAGAGGGCTAAGATGGAATACCTCTTGTGCCAGTAATTGCACTGGCTGTCTTGCTCTCTAAGCCGAAACACAACAGTGCAAGCACTGCTACTTGGCGGCAGGATTAGCGAGCAAGTTGGTGGTAGCGATCCGGACGGACCCTGCACAAGGTCCTACCACCCGCAAAACGTTTAAAAGAATATTGACATTTCGGATAGCAGAAAAATATACTCTACCAGCAAACTTCACAATATCTGACCTATTTAAACACATTAATTTTCTGTTATCAAAAAATCATTTCTGTTGAGTTAAAAGCAAATATTTCGCCGATCAAACACTTATTGATTGAATTTGTACCATAACTGTTTAAATTGTTCTTCTGAAACTTGTGTCAATTACAACATAACTTTAAAGCCTTTAAAGTTGATTAATCAGTTTTCAAGACATTCCTCTTTTTAGACTAAAAACTAAGAATGTTTAGGCAGATGTAAAATATTTCCAACAGAATAAAAAATACTAACACTGTTATTAAAAACGCTACGCTAACATTATTTAAAAAATTACACTCACAAGCAAAAACTTTAGGGATACCTTATTTCAAGCTACAGTCTATTTGTCTAGCTATAAAACATACACGCAAAAGATGACCGGCTAGATTTTTTTTCTAACTAGATTCCTTACAAAATTTTGTGTTTTACCAACTACTACTTAGTCTAATTTAATTACACTAAATGGATAATGGAGGTGAAAATAAAAGACTTTAGTGTCGTGAACACCATGTATTTCAGTGACAAAATAAAATCTAGCGTAAATCCTCTAGCCACTAGCACCTGTAAAAAAAAAAGATAAAAATATCTAGCGTATTTCTATGTTATATAATACAGTATGTATCGGTTTTTGATAACCTCCTCTTTCTGGACGACTTCTCATTAAACCTGGCTCTACTTGACATTAGTCAGGGTGATATGTAAATTAATTATTATCATAGCGTTATTTTAACTTCTTTAATCCTTTGTTTTGGGATAGTTCAGTTTCTCTATGTTTTCACAAATTTCCTGCATCGTCATGCAAACACTGTCGAGCTTCAAAAAAAGTGAGATGTGTAATTTTTTTAATGTGACAGTGTTGCTTAAACGTCAAGGTTTTGCGTTAAGAGTAATAAACCATAACCACAGATCGTTAAGTTACTAACGAAGTGACCAATAGGCGGATATTGACTGCGTATTCGTACTAATTCGAAAACACAGTGATCTAGCCAATAAACATGATTGTATGGCGATTTTTTTTTGTAAGAATCATGGACCAAATTGTTACAAATAAATAAAATAAATAATCACATAGGTGCATTTCTCTCATCATACTACTGTGTGTAGAAGTCGAACTACAGCAAAAAAAATCTATCGTTTATCTTGGGTTCTATAGCAATTAGACCAATATAAGTAGAAGTCAGTGTTAAAATCTATGCCTTTCTTTTAGTTCTAATTTGATCAGCCGACTATACGTTCCGTTTCACATATATAATTTAAGATAAATTATTGCATGATACGTGTGTTGCAAGTTGCTACTCACAGCAGATCCTGGTGTAGTATCATGTATCTCTCTCGTCTCAGATCGTTGAATATGCATTCTGCATCTCGGTCCAGCTCTTGAATTTGAAGTTGGCTGTTTAAAAAAAGAATATGAAGTTCAGTAATTACTATGAACTTTGTAGCAATTTCTAATTAACTCTTACTAACGCTAAGTTCCTGTAGAGGCAACAAAAAGAAAAAAAAATGCAAGTAGGTTGTATAGTATGGGCTTATACCAGCTTGATTCTAGGAGGGCTTCGATAAATGAACAATTTTGCAAAAAAATAAATATCTAAATATATAAAAATGAATCCCTATTTCCCTTGGTCACGACATCACGCCTGAACGGCTGAACCGATTTCGGTAATTCTTTTTTTGTTCTGTTCGTTATTATCAGGAGAAGGTTCTTATGAAAGAAAAAATCAAAAATCTGCTCATTTATGGCGTCTAAGGCGGAACAAAGTTCGCCGGGTCAGCTAGTGTATGTATAAATATTGCATTGCATAGAGGCATTCCTATAAAGTTGCCTTGTGGTGGTGGTAGTTTTTTTTATTTTGTAAAAAAACTGCGCTTTACCAGTTTCAAATTTAATTTGCTTTGTGAAATAAATTATATGGACTAGAACACATATAGTTCCTAACTCCTTCGCTTTTTAAAAGTTGATAAAAAATTCACAACATAAAAAATCAGTCACCTAGCCTAAGTGGCCCTAACATGACTGGCCAAGTTTAGTTTATCTCTATCTGCGTCCCTTTCTTATAACACTAGTTAGACAGACACAGGGAGGGGTTAAACTAAACCTGGGCTGTCATGTTAGGGCAGCAGAATAGTATGTAATTGATATATGTATGTGCGATTGTTGGCACGTAAAGTACATATTTCGGTAAATAAGAAAATTGGCATTGTACCTTTCCATCAACCTGTACGTGGAAGTGATGCCAAGAATAAATCAACCAATAAAATAGTTTCATTCTATCGTCTATTCTACAGTCCAGCGATCCTATTGGCCAAAAATAAACCATTTAGTCTACATTTCAATGGCAAGGCGATGCTAAAAGGCGTTAAATGGACAAATAACCTTGATTGTGAAACGTTTAACGTGTTGTTTAACGATAAACAGTTAGGTGTCCTGCGCAAACAAGTTATTGGAATAAATGAATAACTATAGAATTTATGGTATTACCAGTTGCTACTTCACCTTTCCATGTATACGTTAGTATGGCTGTTTCGTCCAGCAACATGCTAATTAAAAAACCGCACGGTCCCTGAGATTATGGTAAACAAAACAGTTACTTTAACTTTTGTCTCTGTAGTTACATTTGTGTAAGTTACGAAGCTAACGGAAACGCGCGTCGATCGTGTAGTTTTAGTGTTTAGTGGTGGTGGTGTGTAGTTGAGTCTGTGTGATATATGTTGTTTCGTGTGGAAGCGAAGGAGGGTGGGTTTTTGCATGAACATATATGTGTCGCACAGACGCAGCTATTTTGCACGAGCCCGGCACTGGTTTCGCGGAGTAGCAAGGTAATTTGTTCCAGTTTGAAGCTAACGGATTTATTTGACACATGCTATTGCCCGCGACTTCGTCCGCGTAGACTTGTTTAATTGAAACATGCAATCTGCAATATTTCCTGGAAAAATTAATAAGAATTAGTTGCTTTGCTGTTCATGACGTCACGGCGGCGTATAACTCACTTATCAGTGTCCCGTGGGAACTATGCATTTTTACGGGATAAAAAGTATCCTATATGTTAATCCAGGTTATAAACTATATGTGTGCCAAATTTCATTCAAATCCATTCAGTTGTTTTTGCGTGATCGAGTAACAAACATGCAAACATCCAAACATACAAACATCCAAACATACAAACTTTCACATTTATAATATTAGTAGGATAACATGAAATCCCTCAATGACAGAGTGATCAACTTGAAAATTTCTAGGGTAATTTTTGGGAGCGTAAACGTTGGACATTGAAAACAATGATGCTGCCGTAAGGTAAGGTTTTGTGGACGCAGAGGAAAGAGCTAGAAAGTTAGTGTCTGAAAAATCATTGAAGAAAATAAATCCGTAAAATTTAATTGACTGGATATTTGAGGGTGCCAGGTGAAAGAGAGCAGTAAAAAGGAATTAGGTACAGTAGTGGAAGTATATTCACGTACCACCTTAGAAACCTGTCGCAATGACGCGACGCATTAAACGCAACGCTATGCCATACGAATGTCATGCGTATGTCACTTCGGCTAGGTTCCACGGTAAGTGTTTGAATTTCCTTGACTGTACATGGGACAACCTTTTCATAATGAAATAATTACTTCTGATTGTTTACAAACCCGTTGCTAGGATTAGCAATGAACAAAATACTATGACGGCGTTATTACAGAGTGTTTAAGCAATTAATGTAAGCAATCGTAAGAGTATTTATCTACACATATATCATAAATGCTCTATAATGCGTTCAGAAACCGTAGGCAATGACCAGCATAATAACAACCAATATTATTATGAGAATTTTTCTAATTTGTTTCTATATTTGTTCAAATTCATTTTTTTTACATCATTTTAATGTGTACAGTCTATAGATATTTAATAGTTACCTAGCACTAGTAGCTAGTAGCAATGCAGGTCCATTACCCTATAGCTTCTGAACCCATCATAGAGTACTTATGATATGTGTGTATATGTGTAAAGTAATGTACGCAACTGTACATAATTAGGTCTTAAAACACTCGTGTGATCCTATTATGAAACTCGCTGACGCTCGTTTCGTAAAACCACACTCGTGTTTTAAGACCCCTCATTATGCAACAGTTGCATAAAATACTATTATGTAAAACAAAGCTTAACTTTTAAATGTAAAAAAATATACTCACTTGTCATCACTCTTCGTTACAATATTCTCTATGGTTGTGTCTTGATTGACGTTGGCACTGAACCATAAAAAAATATGATGAATGTGAAAAAAAATCGCAATTAATTACTATTTTACATTTCAACAAAAATCTGTTTGTTTCTTACCTTTCGTCGATCGAAATTAATAATTGTGAGAGAGTATGTTTAGCTCTCTCGGGTTGCTTTGAGATTCTAAATAAACAAAATAAAATATAAAAAATTAACTCACTTAAAATATTAACCTAGCTGTAAAGGCCGGTTTTCAGGATTAATTCATGTAAGTCATTAAAACTAAGTTCTCATCATTAAATAATTCGTGTTTCACATTTAAAATAGTAGGTACTAATTATATTTTTATCCGTGTATTTGTAGGAAGAATTTGTCGTCGATAATTTTATGGAACGGATAGTTTAAACTCGAACTATTTAAATTTAAATACTATGACAACACAAAGAAAAAACTGATAAACGCACGGCACGAAATGCTTAGGTTGCAGGTTCGAGTCCTGCCATTACCCTAGATTTTTCTTTGTGTTGTCATTCATTAGCAATAAAAGCTTAATAATTTGAATGTTTAACGTTAAAAAATAAAAATATAAAGAAATTTCGGTTATAAAAATTCTCGAATTATTTACTTAAAATAGGTAAAGAGTAATAAACTCTTCTCATTCTTACAAATAAATATAAATTAAATCTATCTAAGTTGGTCAGCAAATAAAACTATGTATCTAACAAACTATTACAATTTCTTTTGTTTTCGTGACTTGTAGTCATTTAAATAAAACAATGTTAACAATTTGTATCGCGTAATTTGCAATATGTAATAAATAGGAATTATCAGCAATTAAGTTCATTGCAAATATACGTGATAAAAAAACCATTAAAATTGTTTTATTTCTATGACTATACAATACTTTTAGGCTGAGTCCTACGAAGGGTGACTAGATCAAATGGCTAGTAATTTTAAAAATTGTACTAAGTAGGTACTGATATATATTTTTTTTATATTATTTCCGACAAACGGGCAAGTGGTTCACCTGATGTTAAGTGATCACCGTCGCCCATGGACACCTACAGCACCATTAGGACTGCTAGTGCGTTGCCGGCCTTGCAAAATTCGGTACACTCGCCTTTTGAAGGCTATGTGGAAGCAAGATGGAAAAACCCCAGCCGCCAGCCCATTCCAAATTTTGCACGATTTTGTGGTTAGACATTTAAGTACTTAAGGACCTTATGACTGTTTTTATAACTGCCGGTAGGATCCAAATATTAAATATCAGTAACTCAGAACAATTGCATGTTTTTTTCTTATTTTATTATTAATGATTTTTGTTGTTAATTTATATTGTAGTTAATATGAAACACTATAATTATGTAATGTTATCGTAGTTTAGACCTTCAAATTGCTACACCCTGACAGGGTCCATGTCCACTTTACACCCAAGATCTTGTAAAATGTGTATATGATGCAATAAAGATACAATTCAATTCAATTCAATTTTTGACAATATTTACTGAGATTTAATTGACCATTCTACATAATAACCGGTCCTAACCTAAATCGATTAACTTCACTATAATAACCTGCCAACGATTACCAAACTAAATTCACTATTCCCTGCCGACCAAACACAAACAAATTACCAACAATTGCTGAAAAACACTTTACATCAAACTACGTAAAAAATAGGTAATTTAATTTTTAATTACATTTTGTCTTCGAACATGCTTTGCGCCATGTACGCGTGCAAAGCAGGGTTGATTCTCGGGTCATTAAACGGAAATATTTGGTTGTACTGCCACATAATGAACGAAAACACAAACGAACTCAAACAAACGATAATTTTCTGCAAAAGGAAGTCCATAGATAACAAACTGATAACGAAACCGGTTCAACTTTACGTCTGTACTATACATACATTTTGTCCTCCTCGAAAAAGTAATCGTCGTCGTATTCCTGCATTGTATTTCACCTAATTACGGCTAAAAATATCACTGAATATTGATACGTGGTTAGATGTCAAATAGATTGTCAGCGTTATTGATTTTTTTCCTGTTTGTATTTGCGCGGTAGCCATGTCTGTATTTCAGCCAATCAGGAGCTAGGGTAAAATGGCGGGAACGTTACGGATGCGTTCTGTTTTCTGAGACCGTGTTTTTTTAAATTAAAGTCCCAACATTAGTGCGGCAGTTTGTGGGTAAAGAAATAATAAACGACACTATTTTCTATTTTCTTTTAAAATGTGTAGTGAAGATACTTTTAAATACTAATTGTTCAAACGAACAACAGTACTCAAACGGAAACCGCATCGGAACTAAATACCTTGGCCGAGTTTTACCGAAGTTCCTAGTATTTCTAACATTAATAAAATACCTTAGTACATACAAGAAAGAGATAACGACTTAAACATTTTAAAGTAGAGGGCTGTCTGATTTTTTTCTAAACTTATAGTTACCTATAATAAGTATTCTCTTTAAAATTCTTACTAATTCCGCATAGAGAAACGAATACATTATCTACTGAATAACGCAACAGTTATTAACCAATACCCGATTACCGATGCATCTATTCAACTTTAACAATTCCCCCAAGGTTTACGTTGCCTCGAAATTTATATTATTTTCGAGATAACTTAACTTAAGCCATGTCGTTTGTCACTAAAGTGACTTTGTATGTACCGGACGTCTTGGTTGTGTCGTAACTGAATAAAAGACAGGGTGTTAAGTAATCTGATACACTAGTTTATAAGTAAAGTTGCAGTAAAACCCGCCCAACGAGTGCAGTCTGACCGGCGCACGCGACCTGATACAACATGAAGCAGTTTGTTGTGAGTGTTGTTTTGTGTATTTAAAGTGGTTTTAAAAAGTGAAAACAAATTGGCTATGCCAGGAAGGAGGTCTTTCATTAATCACGTTACGGTTTTTAGCATTATTTTAACCCCCCTCTCCCTGGTGACGTATGACGAGGTTTTAGACTACTTCCATCCCCTATCCAAAATCACGTGTATTTTTTTAGTATACTCGACCAAAAAATCGCTTGTCCACGTTTGAAACCTTATCCGTTTGTAATACGGTCGGAAAGTGGTCGAGCAATTTCTTAGTCGACTGTACAAAGTATCTTGAAATTTTCTGCTCACGCCGCTTTTCGGTTTAGAAATCGAGCGCTCAATGAAAAAATAAATACACGGGCTATCTCACTTCCACCCCCTCTCTTGTGATATTTCGTGGTGGTTGGTGAACCCCTCACTCCTTTTCGAGTCTCACGTGAGTAATTTACGATACCGAACTGCATTGTCAAAACAACACTGCTCTAAGAATAAAAATTAAAATATAAGCTGGTATCTATCCCTTTATTTAATAACTATAAGTAAACCCACATTAGTTAAGTAACACAATGTTACGACTTTTCTGGTATTGTGTTTGCCTACGAATGAAAGGAACAACACATAACTACTTTAATTACTCCATACAAGAGGCGGTTACGTGACCCACCCTCTAAACCTTAACCTATAGCCATGGGTGTTTTAGTTTGCTGTACGCTTAGAAGTTAAATTGGTAAAGGAAAAGGAGTATCTGATCTATTAATTTTAAGGTATTATTGCTCGGATCAAATGTATTTACATAATTTTTGAAAAATAGAGTAGTGGAAACTCCACAATAATTTTTAGTGTTGACAAAAAGAACCGTAGTTTTAATGTACTTAGTAATTGGCACACAGAGCTGCCCTTCCCTTCCCTCAAAGTTTTTCTAGTTTATGGACATAGATTGCTTTGCCTTTCCCGGAAGGAAAAAAACTATCAAAACTTCATCAATATCCCGCCAAAATTTGACAGCTGCATTTTTTAAATTACAGATAACAATATACTTCTGCGTGCTGTCTTACCGGCTAGTCACAGCGCCGGATCCCATCGGCCCAATCCGAGCGTTCATCCAAACAAACCTAGTAGGGTTGCCAGTTTTACACAATCCACAAACCTGGGAATTTGATCCAGACGTCGCATTAAGGAGAAGGCGACAATTTATTGAGCTACACGGCGATAAGGGAGAAAAACTAATTGAGAGACTCGGTCTAGGTGTTGATGGATTTGAAGAAGAGAGATTGCAAATACAGAGACAGAGGGATGAGGGGCATTTGGGGGGTTTAAACTATTTCTTACCGTAATTTTAGGTAAAGTAGCACAATTTTGTAAATTTGTTTTGAAAGTTTATGTCTGCTTAGTAAAATAGATGTGTGATGACCATGTTTTCTTTTTATTGTTAAAATAAGCTAATTTTAAACTAATAAAGTTTATACATAGATGTGACAGGTGAACATAACCCTCGTTATTAAAGTTTGTCTACAATGACCATTTTTTGACAAAAGAGTTGAGTTGAGTTGAGTTGAGTTTTTTGAAACACTCAAAACCTGATCTGGTAGTCGTCAAAAACAAACACATAAACAAAATACAATGTAAAATTTAGGATAACAAACGAATTGTTTAGATTCGGGGCTAAACAATTTCAAATTGAGGTCCGATATTTCCTTCGTTTGATCCACTCATCCTGGATAATCGAACCAGTGGCCCGTTTCACGAAGCTACAAGTTACAATTTTACAAGTCTAAACCGGCAACATTGGTTATTACGCCCATTGCCATTGGTCATTATTGACCAATGTTGCCGGTTTAGACTTGTAAAATTATAACTAGTAGCTTAATGAAACGGGCCACAGGTAGAAACGGAGTGAATTTGTCACTTAAACGGTTTTATTCGTTACATAAGTAAGATAACGAAATCATAAGATTTTCTTGCATGTTACGTATGCCAAGAAAAACAGTTCACATCGTAGTATTATGTGTTTAATCAAGAACAGGGAAATAAATTATACTAAGTTGAGCGCGATAGATTATGTAAAAAAACATTGACTTTGATGCCATCTATAGAGCTATTCTAGAAGTTTTTAGTACGGCTGCCACCATCTTGCAGTGACGAGAATTCGTTAACGGACTTTATTACTAGATGGCGGTAAAGGCACATGATTCGTGCGTACGGATGCCTTAAATTTGGAACAGGCAAACTGACTAAAATTTTCTTGAATAATTAAAAGCGTATTCAAAAGTAACCGCTGTTCAAGAGTCCGTTTGGTAGCGTAAATAAATAAAATAAAATAAATAATAAATAAATATCTCGGGACAATTTACACCAATTGACCTACGCCTAAATTACGCTGAGATGACGCCGCTTGGGGCAGCTGAGCCTAATTTCATAAACGCGACAGGCGACAGGTGACATTGACAATATGGTAGACATTGCTTGCCCACCATAATGTGTTATAAGCTTGTAGCGTTACTTGTCTATACAGTTATGTACGGTGAATTGTCACTGTCACCTGTCGCCTGTCGCGTTTATGAAATTGTGCCCTGGTGTAACTCAGATAAGCCAGTCTTTTTTTACCCTCGGTAATATTTTGTGTAGGTCCCTAACGTAGGTATTATGTTGAAGAGCTAGAGTTCAATATGCTATATTAAATTTTAGATTGTCGCTTTGACTCTGCGTTAGTGGGGATTGAGCCTAAAGGCCGGGCCACACCGGATGCGTACCACAGAATAAATAATAGTACTAACATACAGAAACTTCTCTTTTTCGACCACCATTAAACGAATTCCAACTTTATAATCAGGCACAAAAAGTTCGTATTACTTCATAAACATTCGCCAGGCGGCATGTGTCAAAAAGAAGGCGCCGCCCGCGCCCGCCTTCCACCCGCAATGCCATGGCGCACCGCTAGGGTTGGGCTGCTTACTATAATACTATCACAACGCGCGACACAGAGTGAGTGGGCGCGCGCGCGGCAAGCCGGCAACCTACTGCGATTAATCTATGCCATAGGTAACGCGGCGAGCGTATCTATAGTGCGGAGTGGAACCCCTCTGGGCATACTGCAGCACGACTCCGGAGACGTGCGTGCACAGGCAGTTTATAATGTATGGAATTACGAGTATATGATGAGATGTCACATCGCTTGGGTTACGTGGACGTAACGCAGTCTACGAAACAAACTGGAGCGGTGTTGCATAAACGCATCCGTTGTCGCCCGGCCTTTAGTAATAGGGTTCCGTTGACACCCCTCGGGTTAAGGAACCCTCAAAATGTAGTGATATTCCACTTGGTACCTTTAAGCATATATGGTACAGACAGGAAAGGTATCCAGTATTCACAGAGTCAAAAATGTTTTTGTTTACAGAGCTCTATTTTCGAAAGAGTAAAGATAGGTTCCATAGATTTTCTATCCTTTGTCTTCAGTTTTTCTCCTGCTGACTGTACATCATTACAGGCATTGCACCCAATAACTAAGACAGCAAAGAGGGTTTTCTAGTTTAAATAAAATTATCTACCTATCAAACCAAAAACGTAATAAAACAATGTTTTCGATATCATTTCATTTATTCGAAAGAATTACAATATCTTGAGACTGACAACATTCATTAAAAAAAACTACAAACGAATGACAATTATAATAAAAAATATTCTAAGCTAAGTATGACAAATAGGACTAAACTAATACTATAAGAGTTTGACATTTGGAATACAAAATTCATAGCTTTAAGAATAAGTACATAATACATTGATAAGTGATAATTAAATCAAAGACTCAAATATCAGTTTTTAAGTCAAATTTGAACCTCCGAGAAAATTATCATTCAAAGTGTTGATTAATTCTAAACAGTAAAATAATTCAAACATTATAAAGTTCATCTCATTCATTTTATTTAGTCAGTTAAGTTAGAACATAAACAATAATGGTTCGTAAGGGATCAGGAGTGACTAAAGCTTACCAAAATGAGCGTTTTTCATAGAGATTCGGCCATTTTCGTGAGCTTTAGTCACCTGGTGAGATTCAAAAATTGCACCTCAGGTGACTAAAGCTCGCTTAAATGGCGGAATCTTTATGAAAAACAGCCATTTGGTCAGCTTTAGCGGTGAGGTTCAAAAATCGCACTCCTGGCATTTCGCAGTTTTGGTATTCAAGACGTATAGAATTTATTGAAGTACCCTTTACATTATTTTACATAGAAGTTTGAACAATTTGAACCAACTATAGTTTGCCCAATAATTTATTCTCTTTTTGACAGCTCCTTGCTGCTTATACCATAGAGCCTATCCCGTTTCGGGGTACACTTTCCGGCGTAGGAATGAAGGCAAGACCTGTCAACCTGCCAAGGAGAAAATAATTCCTTGGAAAGATTATACTATTTACGTAAAAATGATAAATGCATACAAAATTACTTAACTTACTTTCTATCATACTTGTGACTGTTTCTCTTAAATATTAAGTAGTCATTAATCATTAATTTATAACAATTTACTTGAACAGTACTTTACGACAGTAGTAAGATTCCTAACGTCACATCGTTGTGTTCAACGATACGGCAGGGATGAAGACTGAATCCATACATAGAGATTCGAATGTGAGTGAACAAGATAACGCCATTTTAGACATGAAATTTACGTTTGTAAACCATTTAAATTAGGGACTCAAATGACAGCTGTCACAATGTACATATTCAAGTATATTGTCGCATTTAATCTTATTTCAATAGCAAATGTTTTTGAAAGAAGCGAATTATTTCACTAAATTAAGGCACCTCATGTTTTTGGTTCTGAATTTACGAAAAATTTCTTACGCCTACACCTTAAATTTGGAACAGGCAAACTGACTAAAATTTCCTTGAATAATTAAGAGTGTATGCAAAAGTTACCGCTGTTTAAGAGTCCGTTTGGTAGCGTAAATTACGCTGAGATGACGCCGCTTGTGGCAGCTGGCGTGACTTACATTAGGTACTTTTATTGAGCAGTACGGAATTTTGCGTACTTTTCAAGACACAATTTTGTTATTTTTTAAAGGCAATCAGTGGTCCTTGTGAAAAAGGGTATAAATCTGTTACTAGCAGATTGGAACAATTATAATAAAAAAAACTGTATTTTAATCCTTAGTCTAACTTATTTCTAGGGAAAAATTATACCGTAATATGGCATTATACTCATAAATAACAATATTAATTATCCATTAAGAGATCAAACACATTTATATGAATTTCGTATTCGATACCTATATCGATATTGATCTTAATTTTTTTTTATTTCATTAAAAAAGCATAGTTCAGCAATAATGAAAAACGAATTTACAGAAAGTCAACTGAAAAGTGATTTTTGTAAAAAACTTACTGTCATCTGTTAAAACTTAATTAGAAAACGCCACGGCGAATATATTTCATATTTTTTATGTAGTAACATTTTTAAGACAAAAAATCAAACGAGGTTCGAACTGTATAATTCAATTCAATATTTTTTTAAATTCTTTCAAATTAAGGGATAATTTGGACTATTTAAGACTTAATATACAAATATGTGAATTGTTGTAGAAATACCAAACAAAATGCATAAAGTGTCATGACGTTATGATATATATCAGTTAATATGTCTCTTACCAATACACAAAGGCGAACATAATTAAAACTTAAATTGGATTTGTAAGCATTTATAAATATTCATAAAGCTAGTCGTACACGGTGACAGCAACTCAGCGGGACTCATAGATGGCGCTAGTGCGTGGCGTAAGGCTGGTTTCATGTGCTGGGTTAGTGGCTGGGTTTTACAAAAGCCTTTAGTCTTGTATGTATTATTTAATCTGTGCCTTTAGTTTTATTATTTTGACGTAATGAATGTGCGTTCCAAAACTGCTATATAGTTGGAAATTTAAAATGCATCAGAAAGATACTAAAGAAAAATACAATTTGCAGGCACAATAATGGCAATAAGCTAGCTTTTAATAAAATTCTAAAACCAAAGGAGGAGGTTCACAAGTCGACGTTTACGTAATATCTAACTAATAAATGGAAATGTTCGGCACTTTCAAAGATTAAAAAAAAACCCAACTGATTCGTCAAAATTACAGATACCATTTTAGTACCCCGGAGTTGCCGTCTCCATGTTTGTTTCGAAAAATGCTAAAACCGAGCCTGTTATATTACTTTGTTACTATATAGTTATTATATTTAACAAAGAAATCTAAATCTGAGTTTCAAAAGTTCGAAGTTTTGCGCAGTTT
Source organism: Ditula angustiorana (assembly GCA_963691745.1). Lineage (NCBI taxonomy): Eukaryota > Metazoa > Arthropoda > Insecta > Lepidoptera > Tortricidae > Ditula > Ditula angustiorana. The sequence continues at coordinate 8,704,419 of OY829495.1, forward strand.
TATTTTAATTTGCGAACAAAAATTTCGAGCTTATAAAACCTCAAATATCTCAAAACTAAACGCATCCAACTTATCTGACCGGTAATTGACTTGCTGTTGTCGCACTTTGCATTATGTTTTTTAGGGTTCGTACCTCAAAAGGAAAAACGGAACCCTTATAGGATGACTTCGTTGTCCGTCCGTCTGTCTGTCTGTCTGTCAGTCAAGACCATTTTTTTATTTAGTTTAAGATTTAACCATCAATCACCAATAGACAGTTGATTGAGCTTAAGTTTATTGATTTCTAAAGGAAACACTACATCAGGGGAAATTACGCTGCAAAAACTACACAAGTGTTTTTTATTCAAACTAAAGATGACGCGTTTTTAACAAAGCACTTTTTTTTATGAAATAGAAAGGCAAACAAGCAAGTGGGTCACCTGATGGAAAGTGATCGCCACCGTCTATAGACACCCGCAACACCAAAGAGATTGCAGATGTGTTGCCAACCCTGAGGGCTAAGATGGAATACCTCTTGTGCCAGTAATTACACCGGCTGTCTTGCTCTCTACGCCGGAACAGTACAAGCACTGCTGCTTAGTGGCAGGATTAGCGAGCAAGATGGTGGTAGCGATCCGGAAGGACCTTGCACAAGGTCCTTTTAATTTAAAGGTAAAAGCGTAATAATGCTACAACTTTAGCAGCGTAATTTACGCTGATGAAGCGCCTTTGAGCTGCGCCTGCGGCTTGACTCTTCAGTTTATCTCATTTGCTTGCAAGGGACTTCGAAGATCTTCACAGGAAAAATCTGAAAGGTAGAAAAAATACGTTTTAATAAATTGCAGTAGGAAAGGTTACCTTGTTAAGTAGAAAGTCCGATATTCGATTCTTGAATTGAATATTTTTGGTAACAAAAACAAAATGGTATTTTTAGGGCAAGATAAATATCACACTGCTAAGTAAATAAAAAACATGGCAAAGTACCAACAAAAGTTTCATTTTCAAACAGGACAAGACAATGATTAATTTTAACCCTTAACCAGGTCCCATCAAACTAGAAGTTTCCCCGAAAAAACAAATACAGACACAATACATGTTTGTTACTATTTAGCAAGTACATAATACTAATTTAGACAACATTTCAGAAGAAAGTGGTTTGTCACTTTAGCATATTTTAGTTTGTATCAGGTTTGTACAATTGGGGTTTGGTTCTTTCAATGTGGGATCATTGCAGTCTATTTTGTCTGAACCAACTAGCGATGCAGCTAGGAGTTTGTACAAATGTTTGATAAAGTAGTTTTTTTTTGTTGTGTTGCGGAATTCAAATGTGTTTTTGTATGTATTTGTATTGCTTTCTAATGGGGCTGACATGTTCAGCTTTGATCAAAGCCCCTAAATGAATAAAGATTAAAAAAAAAATTGTATCAGAATATGTAGTTGTTAAAATTGCATTTCGAATACACGTATTCGACGACCTGTATGGCTCAGTGGCACATGTGTCTGCTTACTGTCCCGGGTTCAAATCCTGGTACGGGCAAATATTTGTGTGACGAATACGAATGTTTGTACCTGAGTCATGGATGTTATTTGTATTTAAGTATGTATTTATCTATATAAGTATGTTTATCCGTTGTCTAGTATCTATAAAACAAGCTTTGCTTAGTTTGGGACTAGGTCAATTGGTGGAAAGTGTCCCAAGATATTTATTTATTATTATTTATGTATTGGGAGACATAATTCCCTTAGCCTAGTAAATAAGTTGTTATTTTGACTACCTAACGACAGTTTGAGATGCACACATGCCAGTTCAAGGCCGATCATTATTTAGATTTATTTATTTTTAACTTAAAATGATATCAAAAATTACGTCACTTAGATTATATGTGAGATGAATCATTGTTATTTAAGAAATTGTAATAAAAAAATTTATTACGAACAGTCCATTATCCATTTGGGAGATGAAACTGATAAAACAAATTAGTACCCACTTAAAACTAATGAGAAAACGTATCATTACAAAACTCTGTTAATTACTTAAGAATCTTAATACATTCTTAGTAAATATTTGGAGCCAAGCGGCTTTTTTAATTTCCTGATATTTTTAATTGTGCGGGTGGTAGGACCTTGTGCTAGGTCCGTCCGGATCGCTACCACCATCTTGCTCGCTAATCCTGCCGCTAAGCATATAGTGCTTGCACTGTTGTATTCCGGCGTGGAGAGTAAAACAGCCGGTGCAATTACTGGCACAAAAGGTATTCCTTCTTAGCCCTCTGGTTTGGCAACGCATCTGCAATCTCTTTGGTGTTGCGGGTGTCTATACGCGGTGGTGATCACTTACCATCAGGTGACCCACGTGCTAGTTTGCCCTCGTATTTCATTAAAAAAAACTATAATAGTCAATAACCTATACTTGATTCAGTAAGAAAGATTAGAAGTAGTTTCTTTGCTAAACAGTTTGAGCATAATAGTGACGATGTTAAAAAAAATTTAATAGCAGTTACTCCTTCTCGTGAGGGGTCTACCTTTCTCACTCATACCTAATCTATTTCGCCCGAAAGTTCGCCTTCGCTTAGAAAACCTTTGGGCTCATAACCTATCGTCATTTAACGCTCTTTTAAACCTTAACTACCTAATTAATTTAAATACACAAAAGCGTAACAAATAAAAACCTTTAGTGTGAAAAATAATTTAAAACTAATCTGTAAGTCCGATCTCTCGTGGGATCCCTGGGTCCACTCTCGCGCACGATAAACAGGCGAATCGCCGTCGGGTCAACGGCCTATTTCGAGCAAGCCTTATTTTAAATTGACAGATAATATCTTGATTTATGCTGCGGCGAAGAAACGAGAATTGCGTAATAAATTACAGCATAGTTTCTTGCTGTTGTTTAGTGCAAGTTGCGATGATTAATTTGAATAAGTATGAAATTGGGTTGTCTGTACTCAAGTTCCTTTTTTGGATTTCAAACAGATAATGTTTATTTTTAAACATTGCCAAAAGGCTAGGTATAGTTGCAGGCATAAATCGAGTGGAGGGGTATATTTGCGCATACACATTTGTGCTACAAACGGCTACTGCGCAGTCAAGGTCAGTGCTCAAGAAGTTTGCCAGGAGCTGTACCTATGTCATTTCAGTAGCTATGTATTTCACATTTTGGATTTACGATGTATCATTAACAGATGTTATTTCATTATGTAATTTTACTCAAGTACTTTTTTAATTGACATTAGATAAAACTTAACTTGATTCTTCTCGTAAATATATAATCAATACTTTATATTATCATTGATTCCTATAATTTACCCATGGAATAAACCCGCAATGCAGTCGCCAATGGCTCAATATTAATCATTTAATGTTCTATTATTCAGATTGCCTGCCGCGAACGACTGATTTGAATAATTTGACACGATGTCGTTAAAATGTAAAATACATTTCCTAGTGACAGGATGCTAATAGATGCAAGCGCTTCGTCCTATATCTAGGATAGCGGTTGAAAATGAAAATTTTATTTTACAAGTATGCCTTATAGGCTCTTTTACATGTCTGAGTTTACCAGCGCTTCAGAAAAATTGATGATTCTGAGAGAGTTAGCAGATACGTTGCCAACCCAGAGGGTTAAGATGGAATACCTCTGGTGCCAGTAATATCACCGCCTGTCTTGCTCTCCATTCCAGAACACAACAGTGCAAGCATCGCTGCTCAGCGGCTGGATTAACGAGCAAGATGATATCGATCCGGATGGACCTTGCACCCTAAAGCCCTGCCACCAAATGTGCTCGAATTTCACCGTGATAGGCGGACCAACCAATGCGCCGTCCCCCGAACGCTGGTTCAGCCCAATTATTCTCGAAAAGCATCAGCGTTGAACTCGACGTCGAGGTATGCTCTGTTTCGGTCATTCGAGCTAGCGCTAAAGCAAGACTGGGCGCTGCTCCAGCGCCGAGCTCGTCGCTGGTGCGCTCAGAGAACCACTCTCCAGTTCACTGCACGCTAATGGCGCGCACCGGAACGCACACACCAATTTACAGTTTATTACGGTTCCAGCACCATTTCCTATACAAATAAATGCAAATGTAATTAGTTATAACGACCCCGGATTGTTGTTTCGCACACTTCGGGTTTTTGCGACTCGTTAAAACTGAAGACAGTTAAGAAACAGCAGCTTAATATGACGAGTTTTTTTGAATGGCGGCGCTTCCGTTTGCTCGCGAGAAAGAAAGATGCGCGCAATACAATACGATTTTTTTTATAAAAGTAGCAAAGTTAATGCCAGATAAACATGAAAAGAATTACACAACACCTCAAGCATTAGAAAACTTTGGTAAACCTATACTAAATGGTTCAGTTCGAGGTTTCGTATTGCGTAACTTCTTCCTCCAAAACAATTGTTATTTCATCAGGGAAAAGTCTCGGTTTTTCAAAATTTTTGAAGGGTAATATGTAGTTATTTTATAATTTAAAATATCACATTAAAAGAATTCTTTTATAAAATGGGAAGCCAACCAAGCAAGTGAATCATCTGATGGTATGCGAAGTGATCACCATCGCTCATAGGCACCCGTAACACCAAGGAGATTGCAAATAGATCGGCAACACAGAGGGCTAAGATGGAATACCTCTTGTGCTAGTCATTTCTCCACGCCAGAACAACAGCATTAGGCCGCTGTTATTGTTGGGCATCAGACGAGCTGCAAGCGTTACCATCGACGTTTTTTTTTGGTCTATTATTTTTTTATAATTGCAACTGTAGCTAATTAATAACTGTTGTTACCTATGTGCACTGACAAGTATGCATAGAGACACAGACATACTGACGTTCGTACGCACTGAAAAGTACGCGAAACAAGAAAAATGCAGTGCAGCTAGCACGAATCTTCTCGATACGCGTTAACCGCTACGTAACTCAGTGAGTCTCTCTCCTACTAGGCTGGTTAGAACGAGACGCACTGAGTTACGTAGCGAGGTAGAGCTTATCGAAAAGATTCGTGCTAAATGCACAGAACAGAGCCCTTAGTGTAAGCAGGGGGGTTCCACTCCGCACCACCCATGGCATAGGTTAATCGCAGTAGGTTGCCGGCTTGCCGCGCGCGCGCCCGCTCACTGTGTGTCGCATGAGATAGTATTACAGTAAGCAGCCCAACCCTAGCGGTGCGCCAGGGCATTGCGGGTGGAAGGCGGGCGCGGGCGGCGCCTTCCTTTTGACGCATGCCGCCTGGCGAATGTTTATGAAGTAATACGAACTTTTTGGACCTGATCATAAAGTTATAATTCGTTTAATGGTGGTCGAAAAAGAGAAGTTTCTGTACGTTAGTACTACTATTTATTCTGTGGTGTAAGTTTTCTGACAAATTAAACGTCTCTAACGCGTTAGCGTTAACTTATAAATTGTGTGGAAACGTTTTGTTGCAAATTTGCGCCGCTAGAGGCGCTGTCTTTGCTTCCATAGTAATTGAGAAGTTAAATATCGCGTTTGTTGCGTTTATTGTAACAAAAACTTACACTAGACGCTTTGTTATTGTCTAAGCACATCAGTGTCGGACACTGATCTCGCTCACTAGTGACGAGTCTCGTCGAGTTCGTCGCTGTTGAGCTCAAAGAATAACTCTCCTGAAAAGAACTGTAACTGATAGTTTAAAATGTTTATTAAATTAAAATTAGTGAACCATACATGGATCCTCTTCTCATGGATGTCTTCTACTTACTAATGTTTATGGGTAGACAAAAACTTTAGGTTAGCTCTCATGCCGTCACGCAACCTCAGTCTAGACCAGACAATACTGAGTTCCTGACAATTGCCAGCTTGATTAACAACTTGTGTTCTTTGTCTACACTTATCACGCGATGTTTGATCTACTTTAATTCAGTAATATTCAGAACACGGATGCGGTTTTGCCTACCAAAAGTTAAAATTTGGCACATTTCATGTACAAAATGTGTTAAAATTTAACTGTTTGATTAATCTATCTACAATTTGTATATTAACCCCATGCTTTGAGTATTAGACATGCCTATCTTTCTTAACATAGTACAAAACAAAGTCGGTATCCGTTCCTATCTGTCCTCTCATCTTCGGACGCTTACTCCTTCTAAACCACGCAACGGATTTTGACACGGTTTTCACTATAGGTAATTTAAATTTAAAATGCTATATAATTAATGACAACACAAAGAAAAATTCAGGGTAATGTATTCCAGTTTCCGCCACATTACCGCTGCTATACCCTGCGAATTTTTCAATGTGTTTCGTCTTTTACGGTCATTACATTATTGATATTTTTTCTTTGGGTAAACTACCCTCGGTGTCATCTATGAGAAACTTAATCAAGTTATCTCATTCAACTTGGTCATGAATGCCCGTTAGCTGACGTCAGATGACGCCATTTGTTGTTAAATTATTGTAATCGAAATTATTTATTTTTAAATTTTTTCGATTTTTCTTTTTGTATTTTTTTTACATTCAAATTAAATTTAAAATGCTATTTAATGAATGAAAACACAAAGAAAAATCGAAAAAATTAAAAAATAAATAATTTCGATTACAATAATAGGTAATTTAGTCATTTTTACGGAAGGTTTTTATGTATAGTCGACCAAGTAATTGCTTGACCACTTTTGACCCTTATCCCTTTGTAACACGGTCGAAAAGTGGTGAAGCAATTTCTTGGTCGACTATACATTACATCCTTATTGTACCCGAGCGAAACCGGGGCGGGTTGCTAGTAAATAAATAGATGAATACGAGAATAATATTCACTTCATGAGAGCTCATAAAATCTTATAGTTAGAGAACAGTAAAACGAACATTAGTGAAAAAAAAAAAATAATAATATGACTTGGCTCACGAGGTAACCGCTATGTGGGATGTTGACTCGACAATCATTGTTCCGATAGTCGTCTCAGTGAACGGTCTTATAGCGAAGAGTCTCGACCAACACCTCAAGAGACTCTCGCTAGAAGGCTGGATCAAGGGTCAGATACAAAAGGCGGTACTCCTGGACACGGCACGAATAGTCAGGAGATTCCTCACTCTGCAGCCCTAACCACCGGTAGCTTGAGCCCTGCCCCGCTGCCGGCGGCACTCTAGGTTAGGTTTTTATAATGTTTGTATATTTTGTATTGATATTGTTTTATTACTTTTTATAGAAATATTGTAAAAACCTAACCTAAGATTTTAAATAAATATACATAAGAATAATAATATAATCTCTTACATAATGTATCTTTTTGGCTACTTTATCAAATTTATTTTTTCACCTTTTACTGCATTTTGTATGGAACAAAATAAAGAAAATCATTGGTGTTGTTATCTCGTTTAAAAAACTGTCGTCAAACGGCTAGCACGGGTGCTCATTTTCTCACCTATCGCTCAGTGCGTCTCTTTTTAACTGGGTCAGTAAAAAGCAGACGTGCTGAGAGATAAAGAGAATCGAATTGGCGGGTTAACCACACCGACTGGTATCACATTACAGATAAAAAAGATTACAGAATGTCGTTTATTGCAAAAGGGCCCCATCCATCATACTCATAATTTTCACTTCAATTTTTAAAAAAAACTTTGTGTAAAACCGAGCCCGTATCATATATTTCTCATGAATAATGCGTGTAGGTAAAAACAGATATAAAAACAGATCGGTGGCGGAGCTATACATAATTCAAATCTTATTTATAGGCAATAGGACGTTGGTCTAGGACCTGCAACAGCTTACCGCGGCTTCCTCACTGTTTACGGGACTGCGGCCCTTACTTGACAGCCCAGGTTTAGTTTAACCCCTCCCTGCGTCTCTGTCCAACTAGTGTCATAGGAAACGGACGCAGATAGAGATAAACTAAACTTGGCCAGGCATGTTAGGGCCACTGGTGTCTAGCACGAATCTTAACGACGCACGTCTCGGTACGTATCTTTCAAACTAGCCCAGTGCACGTAGCACGATTCTTCTTGATACGCGTTAACTCGCCACGTAACTCAATGCGTCTCTTTCTAACTTGACCAGTAGGAGAGAAGTGCACTGATCAATCAATCAATCACTTTATTGTGTGTCACATATCAATAATACAGGTGTTATAACTTTAACTGAGTTACGCAGCAAGTTAACGCGTGTCTATAGAAAAGAGATTGCGGCCCATTAACTTGTGCTAATATTACACACGCTGTACGTCACTTGTTCCCAAATTGCTTAAACATATTCATTCACCGATAAAAATAATATTTCACCAATAATTAATTGTATTTGGATAGGGCAAACGAGCAAGCAACTAACGTAATTGTGTTGAATTGTTTGTTATCAGTTAGAGGTTGTCTGGAAGAGATCGCTGCGTAGCGATAAGACAGCCTGTTGAATCCTATGTAAAATATCCCTGTGATTATTCTTTTATTTTGTTTACTTGTGTGAATCAATAAAGAATATTTGTTGTTGTTGTAAATAGTCGTAATAGCAAAATGTTCTAGTGAAGACGCTGTTCTACTCTGTGCCTAAGTCTAAACTAGATTCATAAGAGTAATAAAATGATACCGTACAGAGTGGACCATCTATTTCACACGTAAGTTTCGCGTTTTATGGCCAAACCACGATAATACAAATAGATGGAAATTCTAGATATTTATATAAACGCATGACGTTTTACGCTGCGAATAAATTAGTTTAAAGTAAGTTTATGTCTTATTTCAATGCATAATAATTCCTAGGACTATACCACTTCACCATAGTGTGTTTTTCGGAGTAGGTACACTAGACGCCATAATGGGCATGTTGACTAAAATTAGTCTGTTATTAAAATTAAAAGAACCCGCGAAAAGAAGAAAAACTGTATTTTTAGTTTTTGTCTACGATCACTATTTTGTTGAATTATTGCGAATAGAAAACGATGCAATACAAGCCCAGTGTAAACTGCATTTAAATTGGCTACATAGGTATGAGATGTCATGCCAACGTAATTTTGCATTAAATTTATGGAGTGTGCAACTAAACCACGTTTATTAGAATAACAAGAGCATTTATGTGTTAACCCTTGTCCTATATAATTGATTTTTTATCAGGGTTCTAAGTATATTTCGAAACTAAAAAAAAAAAAATTTTCTCGAGTTTCGTACTTGTATAGATGGCAGACGTAAATTTTAAGTATGGAGCTTATTTATTACGATAAAAAAAACAGACAGTGGCAAAATATAGGTATTCCAAATTTTATATCCCAAGAAACTAGGAAACCAATATCAGACTTGACTAGCTATTCGTACGAACAGACATAATGTATATTGCTCTGATTTAAAAAAAAAAAGGAAAATAGGATAACCTGCTGAGTTTCTTGCGGCGTTTCTTCTCAGCAGAACCTTCCATTATCCGAAGCCCTGGTAGACTCAGAGATGTAAAAGAGCCGTTAAGGCCTACTTGCAAAATGATTTTTCATTTTCATTTTTTAGGATCCGTTAAAAATTTCTGTCCTACTGACATTGGCGCAAAGTAATCCTCATATGGTAGAGTATCCGTAAAAACAGGCGCCCGCCAATTAGTTAGGCAAAACAAAAAACAACGCACCGGCTGCGCCTAGGCATCGCGCTGGTGCGTTCCCTTCGTACCTAGTGTTGCCAGCGAAAAATTTAAAAATGGCTGGAAACTCTGCTGAAAAGAGCCAATTTTCGGCAGCAATGGTCGATATGGTAAAAAACTTTCTCTGTATATTATACACATATTACACAATAGATGCAATGGTTATCGATGTTTAATGTGAACTCAATTTCGAGCTCCAATGCCGATGAAAAGGCGATGGCTGCCAAAGGTCGACAGGGATTCGGGAGAACCGATCTGGCAACATTCATATCGTACTCCATCCTTGCTGCATCGAGTTGTCGCTTCTGCAGTTTATGTCGCTATACTTTGGTTGTGCGATGAATAGATTTCCTAAGGAGTGAGCTATCTCTCTGTAAGATCTTTGCGCCGCGCAGCAAAAACTGCTCCTGTACTGTGACGCTACTAGTTTTTGCCCCGAGTTCGCTATCATTGTATCCTTTAAGGACATTGTAGGTTTAAATAGTGGAAAAGACTACAAAGTCATTAACCTTTTAATACCTTTACGTTCCGCCTTCTTAGTTTTTGCGTTTAAAATATACCAACCAACACAATCCTGCTCATTCTATGACCTACGCAGTTGTCCACAACGTCGCAATTTCCCAATTAATGTAATAAGTTCGCAATCTGATAACTGGCGTGAAACACGGGCGTGGCGTCGCGTGGCGCGGCGTGGCATGGCGTGGGGTGGCGTGTCGGGGGACCGCGCCCGCCATTAGGGACTATTCGCCACAATTAGCTTCATATCGCGAAATAGAATGCAGTAAATATGATGTTTTGTGAAGGATCATGTTGAGTAGATACACCTTAGTTGATAGGTACTAGCGACCCGTCCTGGCTTCGCTCGAGTGCAATTTACTAATGAAGACTTAGAGCAGTAGTTCACAAACTTATTTTTCTCGTGGACCACTTTCAAAATTTAACTGGTTTCGGTGGACCCCCTGCTGCTACATTTCTACCCCCAGCAAGTCTCCCGTGAACCCCTAGGGGTCCACCTGAACCACTTTGGGAATCACTGACTTAGAGTGTATTGTCATAAAAACCTTCTGTAACAAAAATCGCTAAATGATTAGAACCTTATCAAAATCCGTTACGTGGTTTAGAAGGAGTAAGGCCGAAGATGCGACGATGGCAGACAAGAACGGATACCGACTTTGCTTAACTAAAAACTAATTATTAAAACGTCACCTTCCTCTGTTTTCATTCAGCACTGACTAACTTTAATGCCTGAAGAATAACACAGTTGACCTATGACCGTTGACTGTTGCGAAATATGCAAGCTAAATGTCAAATATTGTCCTTTTATCATTAAATAAATTCCGTTAATTGATCATGTAAACATTCCGTTTAATCATTGCCGCGCTGCTTCAAGGCGAAATAAATAAACATAAACCCATTCTAAGAATACGTCTATTTTGACTGTTGTATGATTTATTAGTATTTGTAAAGTTAAATCTTCATTTTAAAAGAAATAAGGCATAACTGACTATTTATATTCACCGACTCCAAAGACAAAAATGCCTTTAGCATCTAACGAACAGGTTTACTATACATTAAATAGTATATTCCCGAGATTGTTACCTTGTGGCATTGTTTCCTGAAGATTGGCAGTATTACCTCTGGACCGCGATACTAAGTTTATCCTTCATCAGGAAGCTCAGGGTTTTCGAATTTAATTACGCACGTAAATTACGGAAAGAAGTGAGTGTCTTTAAATTAAAAACAATCTACTTGAGAATGTATCGGTCTATCACAGACTACCTGCATCCCTCAGGGAAAGGGAAACCAAAACAACTTAAAATCTACCAGTGGCCCGTTTCACTAGCTACAAGTTACAATTTTACAAGTCTAAACCGGCAACATTGGTCAATAATGACCAATGGCAATGGGCATAATGACCAATGTTGCCGGTGTAAACTTGTAAAATTGTAACTTGTAGCTTCGTGAAACGGGCCGCTGGTTACGTTTTCAAAAGCGAACAAAGAATCATTCAGATTTATGTTTAAAATAAACACGACAGAAAATTCAAAACCCGTTTACGACAGCAACATCAGCATTGCAGCTTTAAATCTATCGTCTCCTTCCAAAATGCAATTACATAACTTGATTATTAAAGTACCATAGAATCTTTCATTAAATTAGAAGTGCGGCGCATCGCGTGTACCAGAAGGAGTGGTACCGCTTTTTCTGGTATCTACACGAATGTAATTAGCATTAGTAAATTCTAGTCATACCAATAACAATGAAAACAACGTCGACCTCTTTACAAGTTTAAACTAAACCTGAAAGTACACTCGGCCAGGAAACACCGTGACATTTGGTGTCGCCTTGATCTCGTGCGGGTCTTACGTTTTTATTGTTAATGCGACCCGACGGAGCGATCACTGACAAGTGACAGGTTTTAGGTCTAGAGCGAAGCCTTAAAGTAAAGGTTATGGCTTCTACATTTTATAACTACTACTCTCCATACAAACGGTGCCGTCGGTGATGTTTTCCACCCTCTTAAGTTTAGCCATGTCTTTGTATGTTATCTTATCATTATGCCTTACAACTAAGTTTTTATGTTTTGACTTTATTTTATATTCTTTAAAGTTTCCAAAAAAATTAAAGGCTTTTTTGTTTTTTATGAAACTTCTAAAATGCTGATATTAACAAATTTATAAGAAAACATAACATATAAACCTAACAGGTACATAATGCATAAATGCAATCTAAGGCGTAATGATAACATACCAAAAAATCAGTGGTATAAGTTAAGGTTTAGAGGGTGGAAACCGTTAACGCCGTTTGTATGGAGAGTGCGTTTTGGGGCTGGGTACGTACTCACTCCTCATAAGCGTTCGTGTTAGAAAAAGTATTGCCTATGTGACTGACAAGGTTTAAAGGGTTGCGTAGGAGGTGGTTGGATACGTAAACTAAAGAAAGAAAAAGTGAGTTTCATTACTTTGGGACTTTTTTTTATAAGGTGGCAAATGAGTCGCCAGTGGTAACCAGCGATCCCAAGAGAATCGCTGATCTTTTGCCCACCTTTAGGTAAGTGGGCCTCTGAATTTGACATTATCTCACATTATGTTACTGAGTTACAATTAAATGCCATTAAGTTCAGCTGTCACTTAGCAAGTTTATTTAGTAGTCGATGGTAACTTGAAGAAATAACCATGTCAAAGGTCAAGCTCCTTTTAGGTCATCTCCAAGCCATAACCCAAGTACAAATAATATTGCCACGAGTAGGTAAAGGGATATATTTAAATTCTACTGCAAATGGCAGGCAAATGTCAGTAAATGCCAGCGCTTTCGCGATCCACCTGCGCGGGAGTCGATTGAGATACCCGCGAGTTTATTGTACAACGGCGCGGTTTAATGTCACAAGATGGACATGCATCAATGTAAAACGTTAGTATAGGAAAATTTGTTTTACACTAAGTTTGCAAAGTGAGATAGTTTATAAGTATTAATTGTAACTAACGGGTAATGTAATGGTGGTGGAAGTAAAATAAGCTAAGAAAGTAATAGTGATTTAACTAAAAATATAGCAATAAAAGTTTCTTGTGACCTGATAAAAAAGGCTATCTGTAAAATCGACCTCCATGTACATGTACAAAGCTATGTTCATTTTTATTTTGTACCATTGAAAGTAAACACATTGATATGAGAGTGAGTACATAAGTAAACACTTGAAACATGTTATCAGTAAATTAAATTAGTAAAAAGGGAACTTATCCCTGTTAGCGACCCCTTTCCAGCTAACCTAGCACGAAGCATCATTTGAGATTTCCCCCCGACAATTAGTAAAAGTTAAATATCTCCAAAACCTCTGACCCGTTTTCTACACAACTATAAAAGAACAATTTCGCGTAATAAAGCTACGAAACAAAAGGCACCGCGTTAATATCAGTTCATCAGATCAAGAGATATGGAGCCACGGACAAACAAACAAGGGCTTCAAATTTATACCAAATTTAGCCGTTGCATCGTGTGTTAAAAATGTGTCCGTCTGTCTGTTTTCATTTTACTCGTTCACCGTCTAAACTATAAAGTTGATTCCGATGATAGTTGGTAAAGAAGCAGCTTGATTCATTGTTTAAAACTAAACTAAATAAAGTAAAACTAAACTCTACTATCCGACACGCACGCGCATAGCGCACGCATGCTATAATTGCGTGCTAAAACGCTATTAATTTGAGATCATGATGACTATAAATGCCACTGACCGATTCAAAGAATATTGCTGTAAGGCTGTGGCTATGAAGCGGGCGGTGAGTGGAAGCGACAAGCGGTGGCGGTGAACGAACGTAATAAAATAACTGAAGCCGCGCGTTCCTAATTTAAAAGAAACCGATCGTTTCGTTACCTAACCGTTAATAAGAATAATAAAATCTTTATTTCGGACAAAGGTATCCATAGAAAAAGATAGTAATTTTAAAAATTGACACAGTTTTTTACAGAACATCTGTATAAAATTAAAGGCTGATAGGTGAAATGATCCGTTGCTTGAATATAGAACGTAGCAGAAGCATTATAAAACCAGTCAAGTTTATGCTCTTTGATTTTTTTTTTTACGCTTAGATAAAGTAATAGTAATTTTATAACCTTCATGACATATTAAATCACACGTGTTCATGTGTTTTCGTCAGTTTGTATCTAAAAGTCGTTACCTCTGAGTTGGTTCTTTGCCACGTTGTATTAAAATTAATAAAGGTACACCCTCATTTTAGGCAGGTATCCAAAGTTGATCCCTAGTTTTGCAGCAAAGTTTTAGAGGATTGTCATCATCATCACTTGAAATAAGATGAAAATTATGCATTATTGGAGCAGTGCCACCAATAAAAATTCTTTCTAAGCCATTCCTAAGGCTTTCATTAAAAATCCCGCAAATAAAATTATTAATTTTGTACTAATTATGCATTTTTAATAACTTACTTTATTTTATGGAGCAGCTAATCTTAAATTTTAACGCAAGTATCCCTCGCTCAGTCTGTCCCATGGCGTGTCCTTACCTCTTTGTAATCAAAGCTGAGTTATATAACTCTCGTAATTATTGGAATCTGTATCGATATTTCAAAGCGAAAGTGCCGTCATTGCCTGCGCGGGATAACTATTAAACGCAAACGCGTAAGTTAACGTTTGGCTTTCCGACAATTTAATTTACATTCCGTTCGTTAACTTTAACGTACAACCCGATTCTTAAACGCTCACTAAATCTTCTTTAGTTACAAAGTGTTTCATAGTTATGTCAAAGTGACGTTTGCTTTTGATTGACTTCCTTCTAATTCCTTCAGTTAGGCGACTTGTATAGTCGACCAAGTAATTGCTTGACCACTTTTGAACCTTATGTCTTTGTAATACGGTCGAAAAGTGGTCAAGTAATTCCTTTGTCGACTATACAAACAGCAGCAAACTTTGCCGACCATTTGAGAGGGAACTGAGAGAAGTTGTCTATGCTCAAAAGGGATAGATATATTAACTTCACAGTGCATACGATACGGCCTCCCTTTCGGAATAGGAAGGCAAACAAGCAAGTGGTCACCACCGCCTATAGACACCCGCAACACCAAAGAGATTGCAGATGCGTTGCCATCCCAGAGGGCTAAGATGGAATACCTCTTGTGCCAGTAATAACACCGGCTGTCTTGCTCTCCACGCTGGAACACAACAGTGCAACACTGCTGCGTTGCGGCAAGATTAGCGAGCAAGATGGTGGTAGCGATCCGGACGGACCTTGCACAAGGTCCTACCACCCGTGTCTTCGATTGTACGTAAAAACACATCCTAAGTATTTACAAATTATTAATATAAAATGGCGAGCCATCGGCAGCGGGTTTCGCCAGCGGTCGTGATATGCCATGACGTGTGCAAGCGCATCCTACTATGCTAATGTTTGTGGGATTGCACATCATTGAGCTATCGCTGGCTAAAGTCTTTGGAGAAGGAATAAATCTAAGACAATCTTGATACAGTCATTTAATTCCCTACCCATTTCGTTGAAATATCGTCTGACATTCGCAATGCATTAAGGTCGATATGTCAAACTAACGTCTTGCTCTATAGCTCTAATGGTGACAGTTTGCTATATGCTATTGAACCTTAGGTGGGTTGGAAATTTAATTCCTTGACTGTACTATTACTATGGACATCTTTACATAGTATAAAACAATCGCTATGCGGCCTATCTGTCCTCATAACTTCGGCTGTGTATTCTTTCTAAACCACGCAACGGATTTTGATAAAGTATACAACTGCCATAATAATATTCATGGAAGAAAATAATCTTTGCTTTCTAAAATAGGTAATTTAACTTACCGAGAAATTAGAGATACAGCGTAGGCACTCTCTTCTGTGCTCCAAGGGACAGCTTCGTTCCCATCTTCTTATACCCCTCATTTTTACTTCTCATCTTCGGCTTGTCTATCGTTTCGACCGGACAACCCTTCATCTCCCAAACCAAGTTCGTCAAGGACTTCGGCCTGCTTAACTTTCTTGACCTCTTTTCTGGAAGCTTCGGTCCATTATTAGAGTCGCCAGACGTCCGCCCACCAGAATGGCTGGAATCCAGAGTCCCATCAAGTTCCATAGCCTGATGTATGTTGGATAGACTCTTATATCTAATGTTAAAGATCGGAGAATCGCCTTTAGTTAGCGGTCTGATTGGACTAGTAATTGGACTAGGAGACTCTTTTGTCGGAGAGTTACTTTTCTGCCTGAAAACCATCCGACTTTTATTATTGTTGACACCGTTTTTTATATACAGCTTAGGAAGGTTAGGAGCTGGTGCAATGGAGCATTTCTCCTTGTAGACAGTGATAGGTGTTTCTTTTGTGGTTATGGCAGTTCTACGTGTCCTCTTTTCAGCTTTCTGGTTTAAAGGTTTCTTGGATGGTATGGTTTCTATGGGTGGCGGTTCTGGTTTCATCTCAGTTATTAGAGGCATGTGGATCGGAGTCGCTGCAGGCGAGGCAGGTACAGATTCAGTTCTTGGCGTCGGTTCGTTAGAATATGACGCTTTTATGTTCTTAGGAAGTGGAGCGAAACCTCTAACGTAGTCGTAAATTTGATCAATTTCGTCGTACTCGTCTGGTACGCTGTTCTCGTCTCTATGGCTGCTGTATATATGGCTGTGCCTTGCCAAATGTTTGTGTTGATTGGCAGTGTCTGAAGAAGCGCTTCGTCTTAGAAAGTAACCAGTTTTGACTAACGGTGGTGCGTGCAGTGGAGCATTTAAAAGCCTTTTAGGATCACCTAATTTACCATCTAGCACATGTATCCTATCCACAACATCTACTAACAATCGGTTGCATTTCTCGACGAGTCTAGAGAATTCCATAAAGTTTTTAATTTGATCTTCGTTTTTGCATCTCTGCATTTTGATCGGCGCCGCCAAAGGCAGAGCTACTAATGCATTCCCTTCTTTTTGTAAAGGTAAGGCGAACACGTGCTCTTCTTCGAACATTGACAGCAGTCGTATTTCGGGAACGAAGTGGTTAGAGCTCTTCAAACCTCGTGGCGGCGTGCCGTGAACCAATCTCACTGTGATCGGTAGACGTTTCATCAGCAACGTCTTTGCTGTATGTACCCCACTTATATTCTCTTCCTTTGCAACAGCTGAAAACTTCCCTCTCTGGTCTAAACTAAGAAGAACAGTATCTCCTTTTGAATCCGTACACTTCAAATATTTATTTTTCCCTAAATACGTTTCTCCTCTAGGCATAATGACTTCTCCAGCTGGTAAATTCCTCGCACCATCCGCTGTCACAGTTCCTTCTAAATCAGTTTTACCGCAAATAACTCTTATTGGTTCTCTTACAAGGCAGCCGTCTTCTAGTCTTCTCCTAGCCAGCTCTGCTACAGACTCTATACATCTCACAGCTCGACCTTCTTCGCTTAATAACTCAAAGTATCCTTTATAAGTGTCTGGGATGGCGATTCGTGGGCCGACACTGACCATTCGCCTTCCTTCCTTCAGCTTGATGGCTTGGGCAATTATTTTCTTACTCTTGCCAGCGGAGACGAGCAGCGCAGTGCTTTGCAGGCCTGGGCTTGGCAGCGTGGGCACGCCAAGCCCTCCGTACTGGCCTTTGATGATCTTGGCGACATTAGGCAGGCGGTACTTGGCTACGTATTCCCTTAGATAGTTTCCCTCGTCGGACCAGCGGGATGCTGCGACCACGACTTGGCCGTCTGTGGCTGCCATCGTGGGCTTTAGTCACATCTGGAAAAGAAGAAACATATACTTTACCAAAATGTTTTCTGAGCATTACACAACAGCAGAGATGACATTGGGAGTAATAATAGTATTTATTATGAAATAGGAAGAAAAACAAGCAAGTGGGCCACAGATGGTAAGCGATCACCACCGCCTGTAAACACCCGCAACACCAAAGAGATTGCAGATGCGTTGCCAACCCAGAGGACTAAGATGGAATACCTCTTGTGCCAGTAATACTTAATACTGTAACTTGTAAAGATATTTGAGTGCTCGCTACTTATTCTCACATAAAAAATTTGACGGATGTAATATTAGTATGAGCTACCTAAATTACGTACAAAGTTTAAAAATTTAAGTGCATAATGAACTTGATCGTGAGGCTACTAAAACAGCAATAATGTAATAAAATTGTTTATCTACACACATATCATAAATACTCAATAACGCGTTCAAAAACCATAGAAATTGACCAGCATTATTACAACCAATGTTATTATAAGAATTTTCTTGTCTGTGGTAGTAGGTAAATCTGTTCTTTATCGGGTAGTATCTTTTAGTAGTCTGTGTTTATTGGTGATCCCATTACCGATATCTCGTGACATTATGAATTTAAATTTTGAACAGCTGTCAAAATTCAAGTTGGTCTCTATTGTAGTATCCACAGGATATTAAAACAGTTATCGATACGAAACGTCAACTCAGTATGATTTTTTAATTTAAACGCACGACATTTAATCTCGAGTGACATGACAATAGGGACTTCATTCGTTTGTCTATGATTTAAAAAAAAAAAAAAACGTTTTTCTTGACGGATAGATCGAATTGCCGCCATACTTGTTTGTTGGTTTTTTGCTGTTACGGTTTTTTGCAGTTATGATATGTGTGTAGATAAAGTAATGTATGCAACTGTATATAATTAGGCCTTAAAACACTCGTGTGATCCTATTATGAAACGAGCGCACACTCGTGTTTTAAGGCCTCTCATTATATAGCAGTTGCATAAAATACTAATATTGTTTTGCAAGCCATTAACATCCACCTACTGAATAAATTCCTGTACACTCCTTAATGGATACTAAATGAGAAATGCCGATGATTCAGTTGACTAAGTGATCGTCAATCTGATAGTTTAGAATCGATAAAGATATATTATTTAATCGATTTCCACTTTTAGGTAATTCTGTGCCAACGTGCTAATAGTTCGTCCATTATATTGGCAAAAATTGGAATAAAGGGAAGTTTAATATGTAGTAGTTTATGCAACTGCTATATATATACATAAATATACATCCATACAATATGTCCAGGAGAAAGCTAAGAGGCATTCTGCTTAGAGAGATGATGGCGAACTAACTTTTTGAAAGAAAGTTTGTTAGGGGCTTGTTTAGTGTTAAGGGGAAGAGCATTCCAAAGACGATTAACCTTAGGACAGAAGAGTTAGAGGCGAAACCAGTTAAATTTAATTGTTTTCTAATCTTTACTTTCTAATTTTCAACAGTATTTTATTTTTATTTGACATGAATATTTTTATTCTTATATTCTTTTGACATTCGGAGACTATACATCTCCAAGTAATATTGTACAATTTGACCGTGGAGGCGTTTTACACCTCTGCTAAGCATAGATTAAGGTAATTAATTTGTTTTTGACCCTTAGAGACTATACATCTCTAAGTTATTTAGACTAAGTATTTGATCAGGGACCATATACATCCCGATTCTAATCTCTTTGACCTGGGGACCCTATACATCTCCTGGTCAATCTGTACTAGTGCCAATTCGTTCAATATGCTTAAAGCTTGCTGTGCTATTTATTATCTTTTTTTTCCACACTTTATGTGAACTATTGCTATCATTGTGTATATTGCTCTGTAATCTTGTTTTGAAAAGAGAAGAAAAAAAAGATAAACTGCTGAGTTTCTTGCGGCGTTTCTTCTCAGCAGATTCTTCCATTTTTCGAAGCGCTAGTAGATTCAGACATGTAAATTAGCCTATATGGCCTACTTGCAAAAAAAATTTTTCATTTTCATTTTCATTTACGAGACTATTTTAAATTGTAATTAAAAGTAGGTATTTAAAAGTAAATTACGAATCCGAGTTGTCTGAGAAAGTAATGAGCCATTAACTTGCTTATTGCAGTACTTAACGTTACGTAATAATTCTAAACTTTATTGCGTTTTATGTTAAGAACGTTTCAGTAGTAAAGATAGAAGTTGTAAAATACAAAGCTTTCAATAATAAAGATGAACGCTGATACCAAAGCTTAGGCGAACTCAAGTGAAATAGTTTTAACTTGCTACTATTTTCACTTAAATTTGATTAATAACATACATTACATTTAACATGTAATGTACATAAAAAACTTCCGTAAAAAACCTCTAAATGTCAGTGCAAACTGTATCAAAATCCGTTGCGTGGTTTAGGAAGAGAAGGCAGCCGAACATACACTATAAGGATTTAGGACAGACAGGAACGGCTAGCGACTTTACTTTATATTATGTGAAGTTAAGTGATTACTTAGTTTGCACTTGTTATTATTTATCTACTAATAACTTGTTTAAGAGGAGTGTGAACCCAGCACTCTCAATACAAACGGCGTTAACGTTATCTACCCTCTAAACCTTAACCTATAGCCATGTTTTTTTTTTTATATAAAAATATCATTATGGCCTAGAACTAGGTTTGTATCTTATGATTTTTTTAATATTCTTAATAGATTCGACAATATTTGCATTTTAAGAGTTTCATACAAAACACAAAAGCGTAAATTTTTTTGAAACTAGTAAAAATATAAAAAAAATCAAAACATACAAACCTAGTTTCAAGGCATAATGACAACATTCCAAAAAATCATGGCCATAGATTAAGGTTTAGAGCGTGGAAAACGTTATCGACGTTTGTATGGGGAGCGCTTTTTCGGGCTGGGTTCATACTCCTCTTAAGAACCGACTGGATGGTGTTCATACGTAGTGCTTTTACCTCAAGAGAGTACATACATAAAAAAAGAATTTAAAAATCTGTAAAAGATAACGGTTCCAGTCCTTGACAGTGACCTAATAGTTGACGAGAAGATACGAGTAAAAACGAGAGTCAATGATGTCAACCACTGGTACAAACAATGTCCTTTGTGTCAAACACTGGAACGGTTACCGACTGACGGTTAAATTATTTAATTCTTCATGGATCAAATTAGAATAAATGGATTTTGTTAAAAATGAAGATTTGGAAGTTTATCCTTTTAAATGTAAAAAGACTTATAAATAGGGCACCGTTTGGGTACGGAACCCTAAGAATTCCGAGTAATTAGCCCGGTTTTGAACCCATGACTCTCAACTTGAAACGTGATAGGTGAAAATATGGCTTTTCAATTGTATTGTAATTCCTGTCAATGGCAACAAGTTTTTGAACATCCTGTGTGTATAAATAAAGTAAACAGTAGCAATACAGGCTGTTCATTAGCCGGCGAACTGTTCGCGGCCATAAGCCATATAAACCGATCTGTTGGTTCGTCTGAGCACCGTTAACTCATAAACGCTCGGTGCTAAAAGTTACGCCGCCTCTGGGGCGTACAATTTATTCTGTTTTTTAAGGTTCTGTACCTCAAAAGGGAAAAAACCTTGTTGGATCACTTTGGATTACTTTGTTGTTCGTCTGTCTGTCCTGTCTGTCCGGAAACAGTAATGAAAAGGCTCTTGCAGGGCGGGAAATGCGCGCGTACCCTGGAGTTGAAAGCATCTATAGGCGGTGATAATTTCATACTATCAGGCGAGCGGCTTGCCTGTTTGCCACCGACGTGGTATTAAAAAAACTACTTTGCGGGTGGTAGGACCTTGTGCATGGTCCGTCCTGGTCGCTACCACCATCTTGCTCGCTAATCCTGCCGCTAAGCAACAGTGCTTGCACTGTTGTGTTCCGGCGTGGAGAGCAAGACAGCCGGTGTAATTACTGGCACAAGAGGTATTCCATCTTAGCCCTCTGGGTTGGCAACGCATCTGCACTCTCTTTGTTGTTGCAGGTGTCTATAGGCGGTGGTGATCACTTACCATCAGGTGACCCACCTGCTTGTTTGCCTTCCTATGTTGTATAAAAAAAAACCTTTAAAATGCTTTTACGATAATACTATTGATCTGAGCTAGGAAGCCTGTTACGCCATATGGCTGCCCCTGCCCTTCGCTGCATAAGTTTCGGAAGCAAAGGTCAACGGCCGCAGACAATGGCGCCCGAATAACGCAGCGGCGCGTGCGCACCGCACTGGTTTTTGGAGTATAGACTGTAAAAAAACTTAAAAAAAAACCTAAAGTGGCCTAAACTGACCGGCTCAGGTTTAATTTATCCATCCTGCGTCTCTGCCACACAAGTGTCTTAACAAAAGGACGCGAATAGAGATAAACTCTGATAAATTTAAGTTGCCTGGTCATGTTAGGGCTACTGTTACTCTGTGAGAATGTTGTACTACCCCGGTCGAGCCAACTCATGCGCAACTAGCAACTTTTTTTTTTAAGAAATAGGAAGGCAAACAAGCAAGTGGGTCACCTGATGGTAAGTGATCATCACCACCTGTAGACACCCGCAATACCAAGAAGATCGTAGGTGCGTTGCCAACCCAGAGGGCTAAGATGGAATACCTCTTGTGCCAGTTGTTAAACCGGCTGTCTTGCTTTCCACGCCGGAACACAACAGTACAAAGTGCTGCTTAGCGGCAGTATTAGCGAGCAAGATGGTGGTAGCGATCCGGATGGACCTTGCACAAGGCCCTACCACCCGCAAAATTATGCCAATGTTTTAAATTGTATTAATAAACGTGAGATACTATGAATTCAGCTCATTATTATCCCTCTGTGAAGCATTTGCTAAAACAATGTTCGCATAAGCTTTTTAAATGTTTATTTTTAAATATAAACTGTTATATGCATAAAGGCATAAACATTTGCGGGTACTGGTAGGACCTCCGAATTGCTATCACCATCTTGCTCGCTAATCCTGCCGCTAAGCAGCAGTGCTTGCACTGTTGTGTTCTGGTGTAGAGAGCAAGACAAACGGTGAAATTACTGGCATAAGAGGTATTCCATCTTAGCCTTCTGGGATGGCAACGCATCTGCAGCTCGCTTGGTGTTAAGGGTGTCTACGGTGGTGGTGATCACTACCATCAGGTGACTTACTTGTTCGTTTGTACTAAAAAAAAACAAAACCCAAATAAATAAAGGCAGTAAAGACACGACAAGACTTGTATACACATATTTAAAAAGCGCCAATATTTATTTATATTTTTTACGTCATTCCGGTCCGTAAGTAGCAATTTACCGCCCGCTACGCGAGTGTAAATTTCCACTTCTTGGCCAGGGGAAGACGTAAAATTGTGTACACACCTCGGGCGGTGATAAAGAAAGCCTCAGGTTGCATGTTTATCGCCCTCGCCTTTGGCTCGTGCGACAAGTTCCTGCGATCTGAGACATTCTTCATTTCACCACCTCGGGGTGTAATTTACTATTATTGTAAGTGTAGAAATTAAATTAAGTGATTATACTCCACACATACAGGGTGTGTTGGGACCGTTTTATATAAATGAAACAGTATTTAACATCGCAAGGGCATCGTGGCATGGCATAGTTCACATTTTAGGTCAGATGGAACATTTTCCTGTTTCTATTTTACTTAGTTGCATTCTGGGTTAATTATAGAATGCGCAATTAACGTTAATAAGAAAGTAGCATTCCCGGTTACTTCAAGTTTTTATACTTTATTAACTAAATTCCTTAATAATTTTATTCAGTAACCCTTTTTTAAAGTTCAATATTAATAATTATTTTCTATTATACTTTGAAATTTGAGATACGATTATTGGTTATTTTAATCATGTTACTATGCACCAATGGGTTGATGAACTTTTGTTGCAGAAATTTTCATAAGGAATTGGTCAATTGTACGGTCAAGGAATATAAAGTATTGGTAATTTTACACCCTATTCCAATGCAATAAGGTGGAATAGTAACTAACTTCACATAATTTTACATTCTCAACTTCACGTTACTTAATTCAGAAAAGGCAGCATTATTTTAAATTCCTTACAAACCAGTACACCACGTACCACTTAAAAAAAACATTACCAAAAACCTTATCGATTTTATCCGCGATCGTATCATCACGACGCGGTATCAAAAAAGTTTATTTTTCAATGGGCACGCCGCGGCCGAGTGTACGTCACGACTTGGTCGCACGATTAGAGCTATTGTGCTTGGTAGATAATATTGCGGCTAACTGTACCCGATCGGCTGTAGACAAATAAGGAGCTTCGGTTAGGGCCACGAAACCGGCGAGTAGCTCTATGAATTGAGTAATTGTGGCCAGTGTGGCGGAACAACCGCTTCGCCTCGTGGGAGTCAGTATGGCCAGGCGTTGACTTAATGGAGAAACTGCCCGAACACCTAGGGAGGGAGGGTTAGGTGTCATATCTAGTTCTTGGAATGAAACGGAATGATGGCTTGATTTCACCAACCCAGTCAGCGAGCAGGAGAGAGTATCATAGTGCTTGCCCATAGATAGACAAAGATTCCCATTTAGTCTCTTAAATGGCCCTGTGTGTTCTTTTATTTTGTTTAATTGTGTGAATAAATAAAGAGTATTTGTTGTTGTTGTTGACCAGTGCTATAATGGGCGCATTCTCGCTTATTCGATTTGCTACTATTAATGCAAGATTTCAGTTCTTCTCACAGCCAGATATCAAATTCGCTCCCGTTTGAACAGCAAGGCAGTTCGCATTCCGCCCCGCTCATGCCATCGCTCCCTTCCTGGCTTGCATCACTGACAAACCGCTAACCCGGGGTTCCCATGCTATCTGATTTATGACGGCCTGATTTGTCCAGGACTAGCCCAATTTGGCATCTAAATTTATGAGTCTTCGGTAAAAATCTATTTAGCATTGATTTTGATTTATTTATCATGTACCGACACTTTGAAAGGGCATGAAAACTTCAGCCTTAATTGTACTATCCTCCTAATATTATGTTGGTGATGTTTGAATGTTTGTCAATCACCCACGCATTAGCGGCTAAACGGTTTTATATGAAACTAGTCACCCACCCCGGCTATGGATTACAGTTGGGATGTAACATAATAAAAGCCTTCCTTGAAAAAATCTCTATATGTCAGTGAACCGTTTCAAAATCCACTGCGTGGTTTAGAAGGGACAAGCGGCCGAAGATCTTAGGTCAGACAGAAACGGATAACGACTTTATACTATGTAGTAAGGAACAATGAAGAAAATACGAAGATAATGATGCTGTATATTTGGATGTTTGTTAATCAAACACGCATTAGCAGCTGAATTGATTCAGTTGAAATTTGGCAGACAGATAGATCATGTTTTGAATTAAAACATATAATACTTATTATCTCGTACAAATTGTCTAAGATAAGAAGTACAAAGTGTCTCTTAGGAACCATTGAAAACAGAAGAGGAAAGATGATAGGAAACTTGAAAAGACATCATCCAAGGGAAGGTTGAAGGGAAAAAAGGAAGAGGAAGATCTAGATGCACCTAAATTGCTTTCAACGGAGGAAGTTAATGTCATGTGTATCATGAAGTCAGGTCCTTGGCAAGGGATGGAGAGAAATGGCGGTTACTACGCCGACAAGAACTAAGCTCTTAAATTATGTGATACTGACAAATTGATATTGAGACGCAGCTAAAAGCTTCTTATTAATAAATGAGAAACTCAAGTCAAAAACCATCAGCCATGTAACATCACAATAACGATCAGCTGCCTATCAGTGCACCTAGCACGAATCTCCTCGACATTTAACTCGCAACGTAACTCAGTGCGTCTCGTTCTAACAAACCCAGTAGGAGAGAGACGCACTGAGTTACGTAGCGAGTTACTCGTATCGAGAAGATTCATGTTAGCTGTACCCTTACCATGAGTACAGTGCACCTAGCTGTAACCATACTCGCTAGCGACAGCGTAAAACGATTTGTATGGGAAATTGCACAGCGCCTCTAGCGCTCACTTAGATAACTAAAGATCGCTAGTATGAGTCCAACGGTAAATTACCTATCGAAATCTGAACGTCAGTGTCTAACATTTTGTAGCTGTTGCCGTAGAATATTGGTACCATGAGTCACAAATTTGACACATGTCATCGAAAAATACCGTATCGACTATGGTTAACTCTTTCACTGATAAATGGGAGCGTATTTAACCGCTATCGACTGTAGTAACGTAATACGAATTTTCGATAGAAATTCATGGTAATGGTACTGCTCAGTATTTAACGGGCGTCGGACCGGTCGCGTCTTCCTGCGTCGGGAAAAAACCTATGCACTTCCCTTCCCAGGCCTACAGATGGTACGATTAATAATTATAGTTATAAACACATAATTTCGAATTGTTATCCATTTATTACGGCTTACTAATGTATTGTTGTTGTGTATTGTTTTGAAAAGAGAAGAAAAAAAAAAGATAAACTGCTGAGTTTCTTGCGGCGTTTCTTCTCAGCAGATTCTTCCATTTTTCGAAGCGCTAGTAGATTCAGACATGTAAAAGAGCCTATATGGCCTACTTGCAAAATAAATTTTTCATTTTCACTTTCATTATCGGCTAAAAATTTTTCCCCAAGGTGTCACATCGTAAACTATTTATCTCGTAATATAATTTCGGCTAATCATCATTGGCATAAAAACTATTCCCATAATGATTGTTTGTTTTTTAGGCAATGTTTAATGCCAAATGATAATTTGGCCAAATGAAAAAAATGCGAAAAGATTGGTTTCGGTAAATAAAACTACTACGCTAAGTTATCTGGGAAATGAAATAAGACGAAATATATTTCGCCGAAACGGCAATATATCATTTATTGCCTTAGTAACTTGGAAAAATCTAACTTACAAAACAAGTTGGAATGTTTTCGAGTAAATTGCAACGACTTTAATTCCGAAAATTTGAACTTCGAGGTCTCGTATTTAAGGACAGACTCAGCAACAAGGAGACTGCAGATGCGTTGCCAACCCGGAGGGCTAGAATGGAATACCGTCTATGTCAGTAATGTCACCGGCTGTCTTGCTCTAACGCTGGAACACAACAGTCCAAGCACTTGTATCCTCTTGTTTCACCGATAAACGTTTCACCGAATGTATCATTTCTCAGAATTTTCATTTCATCGACATTGTTTTCTGCTGAAGTCGAGTACTTTTCAGGATATATCATATGGATAGTGTAGGTTAGGTTAGGGCAAATCCTTAAAAAAATCCTTTCCGAATTTACTTTTTGATGAAATGAAATTCGGTGATTGATGATTCGACGATTCGTTTGTCGATTTTTCAGGGCAAACCACAAGCATTGCTTAGCGGCTAAATTAGCTAGCAAGAAAGTAAATAAGTAAGAAGGAATTACTTATTTGGGTTGGTAACGCATCTACAATATCCTTGATGTTGCGGATGTTTATGGGTGATGGTGATCACTCACCATCAGGTGACCCACTTGCTCGTTTGCCTTCCTATGTTGAATAAAAAAGGTGTGTCGATCCAGATGGACTTTGCACAAGGTTCTACCGCTAAAGTTGTATTATATTTTGTTACGTGACCCTTACGGAACCCGGTCCGGCGAGTCGTAACCGGC
This sequence comes from Ditula angustiorana, assembly GCA_963691745.1. Classification (NCBI taxonomy): domain Eukaryota; kingdom Metazoa; phylum Arthropoda; class Insecta; order Lepidoptera; family Tortricidae; genus Ditula; species Ditula angustiorana. Next base: position 8,731,774 of record OY829495.1, read on the forward strand.
TGCACGCAATTCCGATCCGTCTGTGGCCAGAAGTGCCTCTCTTAGAGATAATTTCTTCCTGGACCGCGGGGAGTGGTGCAAGGTGGTATTAATTATAGCTCAGCGGTAACCCCCGTAACAGTTGTAAACGTGAAATTAGTCGCGTCTGTCTGTTCTTTTAATATTTCCATATCTGACAAACGATTGAACAAACTTAATAACTAAAAATCTTTTTTATGACCGCAAAGTATAGCTGATCCGTTTCCGGGCTTTAGATGACCCTCGTGGGCTTCAAGATCTCACATTAAGTGTACAAACTGCAGTAGCCGGTGCAATTACTGGCACATGAGGTAATCCATCTTAGTCCTCTGGGTTGGCAACGCATCTGCAATCTCCTTGGTGTTAGGGGGGGATTATCACTTACCATCAGATGACCCACATGCTTTTTTGCCTTCCTATTTTATATTCATAAAAAAATGACAAATTATAGCACTTGTCAGTTTTCTGGTAGTGGGCGCAGATCGCTGCCGCCTTGCGTTTGAGACTCGCGCCGCGTGCGCAGCTCTCTGAACTGATTGAGATGAGGGGTTAATACAGCGTTAATTGGACCGCTTGCCCGGCAGAGGGCGGCACCTATTAATTGTTACACGTTTTTGTAATGGACTTGCTTGTAATTACTGATATTTCAGGTTAGACTTTGCTATTGCAAGCCTAGGATTAACGTCTTTCAGGGTTGATTTAGGATCGAGCAGCTAAGCGATATAGAAGCGAATCAAAAGTATTTATTTACAAAAATCTTATACAAACATTTGGGTAATTAATAGATTCAGGCGTTACTTTGCGCAGGTCCATCCAACTGGAACAAATTACCTTGCTACTCCGCGAAACCAGTGCTTTGCACGCGTAAAACAGCTGCGTCTGTGCGACGTTTATATTTTTCATGCAAAAACCCACCCTCCTTTAAAAAAGGAATGAAAATTATGACTAAAATGTTTAAACGAACGACCTTATTCATGTATCAATATACATTAGTACGTTCTAAATCTCACAGGGTGCAATGTTTTGAACTACCAACCTTGCTATCATAACCAATATAATAAAACCTTGTAATACTCAATCACTATTATGTTCTGACATTCCCAGCGAAAAATGCATACAAACATAATTACACGCTATGTCCTTTGACGAGCGCTGACAAGTCATTCACACATTCATGTCATCAGAATCATTCATGTTCAATATGATCATCAATGATGACATGAAACCTTGACCAAGACAATTGCTAACAAAGAATTTTTCACACCCAAGGACATTGCCCAATCGAAATACAAAAGAACATTATTAAAGTACGAACTAAGTTTGGCAACGTCATTCAGTGAGATAGTAATTTTTTGTGTCATAAAAAACACTTAAAAATAGCTTAACTACTGTAAATTAGTCAGCTATAACATGTATACCTTATAACATATAACATTCTAGTGTGTCTAGTGGTTTTAGTAGCCCACATGTACCACTTATGGTACACCACGAAATGATTCAACGCCCAGACCATGTGTGAGTCTGTTTTAGACGCAAAGACCGAATTGACAGATGTAATATGGGAAGTGTCAATAAATGTAAGACATAAAATGACAATTAAGTATGTACTTTAAAAACTATTTTAGGTATAGATTTTAAAAATAATGTGCCAGTAGAAAAATAAATTGTGTGGAAAGGATACATAAACACATAAAATTAAACCTTGTTGGTAAAGTAAAGAGTTCATTTTACAATAGATTGCAGTTTGCGATACAGGGTGGTAATTAAAATTGAAAAATTATCGGTTTTTTCATGATTTTAGTTTTTTATGAATTAAAAAATAATATTTTATTCCCTAGCAATCCGTGAGAAAATAAATATTGTGGTATTGATTGATACGTTTGTCAGATTATAGTGTATTAGTAAAAAAAAATAACTATTTGATTGCAGTAGAAAATCCTGTTTTCTATATTTACCTTATAAAACGACGTGGCTAGGGCGTCCTCTGGAGCTATGTTGAGAATCTGTTAACAAAGAAGAAAAATTTAATTAAAACTTCGATACCGTACCGTATGAGTACCGTAAATATTTTTGTCCGCACAAATAGAAAAAAAAAACAATTTTTTAATGCGATAGGTAAACGATCTTTAGGTGACAAAAAATAAAATTTTAGATTATAATTTTGTTTATATTATTAATAAAACAAAGGGTGCACAGCCTTTACATTCTTTTATCATTTTGAACTTTGCCAAAATGTTCTAGTTACATAAACATTCTTGTAAGTATATTTTTCATAATTGTAAAATGTAAAACATTTGTATCGTTTATCGAAAAAGATTCAGAATTATAATCATATACGATGCAACTACGAGTTAATAATCCTTTACCTTATAAACTGTAGGTAAGTATTGACATGGCACAATATTACGGGTCTGTGCAGACCATGATGATACCAAATGTCTAGAGTTATTTTATGTCAGATTAAAATAAAAATAAAAATGTCACCCAAGCCGCTGCTTCTGGGTTTTAATTAGATTTTTAAGTTTTCTGTTGTCTTTTCTGTGATAACTTTGTTTCTTTTTCTAAATATTTTTTATGTCAGTAATGAAGTATCATAGTATAATACATATCTGCCTTTGAATGTGAGTACATGGCCTAGAGGTTAGTGTCTCAAAAATTAAAGAGCACATTCATGCAAATTAACCATGATCCCATCGGACTGGTTGTCCTGTCACACGGGTTACAGTGTTCAACTGGTAGCCGCTCCAATGCAATATAACCTGACCTGCCAAATCTGGGATCATGCGCATGCGCATAGCCCGAGCAAAGAAAACGTTAAGAGGATAATGAAAGTAGGAAATGCGCCAATTAAGCAGATTTGTAATAATCAAAACATTTAGCTTTAGTGGTATTTAAAAACGTACCCATGAAAGGAACGAATGATGAAGCATATTTATTAAGTTAATTGGTATAAAATCGTAAATTGTCTGAACACAAAAAATAGGAATAAAAACTTTATTTATTTAGCAACGGTAAGTAGGTACGTATTCCGCGCAGGGAAGTCTTAGTGCGCCACAAGTTCAGCAAAGCACGTGCGTGCGCGATCCGGGTCAATGCGTAAGCGCAGCGAGGATTACAAGGCTGGTCCATTATAAGTGCTAGTTAATCAGCGTACTTGAGATTTCTCGCCAGGTCACGATAAAAGGTGTAAATAAATGCTTAACAGGGAACTTGTGAATATTTCATAGAGTACTATATTCGAATACTTACATAAACTGATTTTTTTATAAACTGGAACAAATTACCTTGCACCTCCGCGAAACCAGTGCCGTGCTCGCGCCTTTGTACGAGGCATCATCGGGATCTAACAGTACGACCGTTTGCTACTTGAACGAATGACGTACATGATATACGCCACGGTCGTACTGTCGTACTGTTAGAACGGTCGTACTGTTAAATCCCGATGATCCCTCGTACAGAGGCTAACCTGCGCCCGTGTTTAGTGGTGGTGGTGTGTAGTTGAGTCTGTGTGATATATGTTGTTTCGTGTGGAAGCGGAGGAGGGTGGGTTTTTGCATGAACATATATATGTCGCACAGACGCAGCTAACTTGCACGAGCACGGCACTGGTTTCGCGGAGTAGCAAGGTAATTTTTTCCAGTTTGTTGTAATGGACCTCCGCAAAGTAACGCCTGAATCTATTAATTATTTGAAATTTCTGTTTGCCAAATTAATCTATCGTCCATAATTTTGAGGATATTTTGAAAATGATCCGTGCTGCTGAGAGTTGGTGGTACCTGGCAGTGTAACATGGCAGGGAGAGACTGGATGCAGCCTTCTTTAATCTATTGGAGGCCCTGGGCACTTTTTAGGACAATGGGCCCCCCTTGAGTATGACACGACAGATGACTATTTGTTAAGAGAAGTGTGAACCCAGCGCTCTCCATTCAAACGGCGATAACGTTTTCCACCGTCTAAACCTTAACCTACGGCCATCACTTTTTTGTATGTTATCGTTTTGCCCTAGAACTAGGTTTGTATGTTTTGATTTTTGAAATATTCTTAGTAAAATGCAAATATTACCAAATCTATGAAGAATATAAAAAAAATCAAAACATACAAACCTAGTTCTAAGGCATAATGACAACATACCATTGCTATATGTTAAGGTATTGAGGGTGGAAAACATTATCGCCGTTTGTATTGGGAGCGTTTTTTGGGTCTGGGTTCACGCTCCTCTTAACAGACAAAAGGAAAAGCTAGGGGGCCAAATGGATCGCGTGGCCCTGGGCACTTGACTAGACTGACTGACGGGGCACCTGAGAGGGCCTTATGGAGAAGGAGGGCCTGACTGGATGCGGAAAACACACGACGGCACAACATGAAGGAAATTGGAAGAGAATTATACCCAGCAGTGGTTAAATAAGGGTTGAAGTCGAAGAAGAATACGATCCGTTGTTTGAAGTAATTGACTCTGTTAAAGATTTCTAACCAGAAACGTCTGTCACGTAGAGAAACCATCATACACGTCCTCAGGACTATCATTAATGTAATACAGCTAAGTCTAGTCTCGATCGACCTTTAAACCTAACAGTTAATCCAGACAATACTGTAACTAACGATCGAAGTATCACATAAAATCCCCGACTTATGATTACTACATCGTACAGTTTGTATGTATGGTCGGCAAATTCAAGAGCCGACCTCTGGCGTATCGGTCAGTATCTCATTAACGGTACGGTCAATTGGATGTTAAGGTTATGGTGCAAGTTAAGAGCGGGAGGCGATTTCCTTTAGGGTTACCTGTGGCGCTAGCATGATCGGCTACAATTCAATATAATACAATTTCACAGAATTACAGATAAATCTTAAATATAGGTTTACAATAGGCGGTTACGTTTAGTCTATCTCACTTTATCTCTAAGTGCGTTCCTTTCTTATGACATTACTTTCTCTATCAGTAAGTTTTATCTTTGACTTTGAACTGCAACCAAAAAGTTGAATAGATTTGTGTAATTAGATACTGATCCAGTATGAAACTGGAACTGGAGTTCGAACTATATATACCACCCTTAAAAGTCCATCATGAAAATGTATTAAGCACCGGTTATGACAAAACGACCATAAGACTGATTGTCACTTTGAATAGGAAGATGACGAATAGGACGACATGCAAATGAGATTTAATTTTACGTAGTTGTAGCTATTTTTTAATTTACCTACAGAAGTCAAGACAATCTATATCTATAATGCTGATTTCATACGGGGGCCGAAGAGTGAAGCAGAATGGGAGAATAGTCGTTAGGAAGAGAGTTATGGCATTCAAGTAACATTGTCGAGTAGGTACCATGGCGAGTAACACTGTCTTACTCAACGCACTGCACTGCCCTCTCGTTCAAATGAGTGCAGCCATAGGTCAGTCGATTAAACAGGTGGTGGGGGAAGCCAACTACTCTGAAAAATAGACCGGCTGGCTATTAACTATCCTGCCAGGAGAGTCATTCTTTAAGCGCGACAGTGGCGAGTTCGACACTGGGGCAGCGCCCGGTCTTGCTCTAACGCACTAGCTCGAGTGAACGAGACAGGGCGATGCTTCGACGTCGAATCTGATGTTGGTGCAGTTAGAGAATAACAATGCTGTTTTCTCTCGGCGTACGCGTTCAAGTTTGTATTAGTTTTGTGCTATCCGCCCTAGCCCTTTGTGTGCCCCAGTGTGGTATAAGCATTTGACGGCACGTCAAATAAGTGTGGTCGCTGTCACTCGTCCATTGTACCATACCTTAGAGGTTAGGTCAAAAGCCTTGTCAATATGTATGTTCGTCTGTTTGTACAACACGTTGCGTTCGGTTATGTTATGACGCTGCAATACTTGTTTATGGCTTTGCCGTGGCATGCCATAAGTAGTTATAATTCGTCTAAGCGGCTATAAATAAGGTTTAATCTTACCATGATTTATTGATTCCAAAGGTCATCATCATCATCGGAAATATAAGACAAAGTCGCCCACTGCTGGGCAAACCCCTTTCGGAGGATCTCTGAAGTGCTCTATTCGAATATGTTTAACTACCGTCCCGCCCTGATTTCATACGGGTGCAATTTACTAACAAAAACTTAACTAGAATGTATTGTTATCTACTTAAAAATCTTTCTGTGAAAAATCTCCTATATTACAATGAAAACCGTATCAAAATCTGTTCCGTACTTTAGACGGAGTAAGCGGACGAATATATGAGAACAGACAAGGCTGGATAGCGATTTTTTTAATACTACGTAAAGATAAAGAAGGTGGCATAGTCATTTTACGTTTAATATCTGAATAGCTGAGTAACGCTATGGTATTGATGAAACATACGAGTATGTAAAAATAACGGGACATGTCCTCAAATACCACATAGGCAGGTATCTAGAAACGACAAAAATAGTTGTTGCAATATACAATCGGTGACGAAAGTGTCAATTGATGTGGTAACATGGGTTATGGTATAACAAGACGACTGTGAAGCCGTCACTTTGAATTTGGATAGTGTTAATGTTACTAGCATCTTCCATTATCGAATAACTCGACGCAAACTGGTTAAAATATATTTGTTTTATTTGAACACACAAACAAAAATCCCCGCATTCCGGCATTTTGACAAAGATTTGCGTTCAACTTTGCACATATCCGGGTTGAAAAAAGAATAAGAGAAGCGTATTTATTTATTTAAGCCGATGGACCCTTCGATCTTCATTATAACCCTTACGATGCACCGATCCATTTTACTTGCTAAGCAATCGTAGTCGCCCGTACGTCTTGCGAGGACTACGATTTGAGACATTCAGGCCACAAAAAAAAGCGTATTTACTTAAGAGTTTTTTTTAATGATTTATGCATATGATTGATAGAATCAGGTGACTTGTTATGAGAAAATTATAGATTTTATTTTTTGATAGAAGTTTAATTATTTCATTTGTCTTAGTACTTTCGAAAATGAGGACTGCTAAAATATTTAACCAACCATGCGAATACCTGTAGGAAGTTAGAGCGTCGCCGCAGGTTGTCAATACAAAACACATTAGCTCCAGTAATGGCGGCTGAACTATTGCACAACTGGTGACAGCATTGTGTAGCCGACTGTACTCGCCGCGTCAACACTAAACTAGTCACCTTATAATAATATTTACCCAACAATTTTCAGTCATTCTGTTAAGGTCGTGTTACGAAACAGGTCATATTCTATTCAATCGTTTGACAGCTGTCAGTTTCGAAATCATAACAAATGGATGGTAGAAAATTATGTCATACGTTATGGAAAGTGAATTTCGGTCTTTGTCAAGCTTAAGTATTTCCGCTGTGTGGCTGTTTCATAATTGATTTCTGTTTGAATGCAAGTATGTCAGTTTAGATTATGTCTATGTGAGTTGAATTGTGGGCCAAGGTTATTTATTATGTATTACGTAATTGAAATTATGACAAAAAAACGACAACAAATTATGTGTTACAAATTATTAATAAAATCAAACTACAATTGAATGACAAAAAAGAAGAACGTTATGATGTTTTTTTATAAGGTCCGTTGTGCTTCAGTTACAATAAAAACTTTGTTATATCTTTGAAATTGTGTTTAAAAGGTTATAGTTTATTTTGTCGATTGGCAATATAAACTGCAGCAATATTGTATTGTAAAGGTATGTGACTCTAGCCGTCCGTTTTGATGCAACATAAAGTTCCACATTTCCTAGAACAAGGAAGTCATTCACCCTTACACATAAATCGCGACTTCCCAATACCCCACGCGTGGGTGTGGGCCTACGATTTATCGGCGCGTACGCAATAGTGTTGTTGCTTGATAGGCATCTATCGATGATAATATGTACATATATCGATAAAGAACGGGCTAGACCAGATGCGCATGCAGCATGGCTCCAGCTAGCTACGTAGACACGCGCTTGCATACGCCGGTTCTAAGGTAGTGAGTTAAAATGGCGCATTATTTGCGTTACATACACGCAATGCAAGCTGAGAACGTAAAAGCTCAAAGAACATACTCATTTTCTTACTTGTCGCAAAGTGCATCTTTGTCCTACTTGGCTAGATAGCAAGAGAGACACTGAAGGACAAAGCTAGTCGGACTCACTCGTGCTATTGCTGCATGCAAGCATTAACGAACAGAAGATTTGTTTGTCCATCATCGGCAAGCCACGTGTTTGTAAACCACTGACACAGTAATTAAGAATATCAATACTTTCTATCAAAAGTATTATCGATAGTCTAGCTGATTTTGAACGTCAACTATCGATTACAAGACTATCGATAGTCCGGCATCACTAGTGATAAATTCACTATCGCTGATAAGTTTCGTTCGTAACTCGGGAACTAGTTTTTTTAGACTAGTTTCCATTGGGATGCGGTTTCGAAACCTTAAGGTATGGAATGTCGGTTTCAATTTACGATCAAGTCAAGTGCGGTAGGTAATGTACAATTTTAATATCGTCGCACTACAGTCGTATTGTCTGCGCCCGCGCCATTTTCATTGCACATTCCCGAGGTTTATGACGTCATCGCGGGGGGTGGAGGGTGCCCTAAACATATACATATTTATGTGTTGTTGTCGAATGGATTTATTAAATGACATTTATTATAATTTTTGTTACTTTAAAACTTTAGGAGTATGAAGCTTTCAAAATTACATGAATTTTATGTCGCATTTTTTCTAAATGCTCGCCGAGATGGCGAGAAAGACGTTTATCGAGTTTACGTCAAAACTTTTCGGTGTAATTGTAAAATTTTCTATGACAAACGACAGTTAGGATAAACGGTATTATGACAAATTTAATTAGGGATTCCGATAAGACCACTTTATTTGTGTTTGTAAAAAGTAAATTTATGTATTCAATGACTTAAACTTTGCTCAATGTGTGTAAATATGTTAGGAATGTTTATTTGATGATTGTTCGTGTATTTATTTTAGGAAACACCCAATCGGTTTGTAAGCTGCAACCAACGCGTTCATACTCATTGTTTTGCTAAAGTGCTGTTGGTAAGAAGCCGGAGGGGGGGGGGGGGGGATGAAACTACTATATGCAACTAGCTTTTACCGTACCGCAAAAGAAAAAAACGGAACCTTTATAGGATCACTCAAGTCTCTGTCTGTCTGTTCGTCTGTCACAGCCAATTAGCTCCGAAGCTACTGGACCTAAAATTTTGAAAAAAAAACCGAATATGGTTGTAGATTACTTTAAAAAGTTTACGATACTTGAAGTAGCATAGAAAATTTCTTAATATTTGTGGGTATACGGAACCCTCTCCATACGAGTTTAATGAACGAATGAATGAATCGTTGTTGTCGTTTATTCACAATAAACTAGGCGTACCACTGCACTGGAGCCCGCCCAACGGGGCTATTCTCGGTTTATGCGAGATGCATCTCGCACGAAAACAACTGTCAAGGCCCCTATTCTAGGTTCATGCGAGATTCATCTCGCACGAGAATTACTGTCAAATCCCAAGGAAATCTGTCATTTTTGACGTATGTGGCATGCGAGATAGCGTCTCGCATGACCCGAGAATTGGGGTCCAAATCCCTTGGAAATCTGTCACATTTTGACGGATCTCGCACGTGAGATGCATCTCGCATGACCCGAGAATTGGGGTCCAAATCCCTTGGAAATCTGTCACATTTTGACGGATCTCGCACGTGAGATGCATCTCGCATGCCCCGAGAATTGGGGCCCAATTGAATTGCCGCGCGACGAATACGGGTCATACTATAGGCAAAAAGGCATGTATTAGGCGCGTCTTATACCTACGTTATTCGAAGTGACACTTCTGTATTCTGTAGTAACTTGTGTATTATTCTGTGACCTAACCACGGATTGATCCTAAGTTTAAGTTTACCTAGAAAATGTCACGCCGTAATGACAACAAGACAAAGCCAGGTTTATAGCCGCTCGTAAAAGCGATCAAAATGTGTTGCTCCAACGTTACAGTGTCGCCATTGCCGAGCTGAGATTGCAGATTGATGAGTCACTGGCAGAGGGTTGCGGGTGGTAGGACCTTGTGCAAGGTCCGTCCGGATCGATACCACCGTCTTGCTCGCTAATCCTGCTGCTTGCACTGTTGTGTTCCGGCGTGGAGAATAAGACAGCCGGTGTAATTACTGGCACAAGAGGTATTCCATCTTAGCCCTCTGGGTTGGCAACGCATCTGCACTCTCTTTGTTGTTGCAGGTGTCCATAGGCGGTGGTGATCACTAACCATCAGGTGGCCCACTTGCTTGTTTGCCTTCCTATGTTGTATAAAAAAAAAAAGAGGGTACTGCACAGCCTGCCTTATGGCGTTAAGTCCGCCATTTGTACATTATTGTTTTTATTGTGCAATCAAGTTTAAATAAATAAATAAATAAAGGCAAGTTCTTCAAAAGATACAGTGTCGCCATTGCCGGGCCGAGATTGCAGATTGAAGAGTCACTGGCAGAGGGTATAGCCTGCATCGAATATAAAGGCAAAGTGTTCAAAATGGTCCAGCCAGCATCGAATATAGAGGTAAGGTGTTCAAAATGGTACACCCAGCATCAAATATAAAGACAAGGTGTTCAAAAGGGTAGACTCAGCATCAAATATAAAGGCAAAGTTTTCAAAAGGGTACTGTCAGCATCAATTATAAAGTTAAGGTGTTCAAAAGGGTAGGTACAGTCAGCTTCAAATAAAAAGGCAAGGTGTTCAAAAATATCTGAATACGCCCGAATGTATTTGACAATAGAGTCGAGTTCAGATGTTATGAGCACCTTGCCTGCTTCGATACATTTGATGCTCACTGTACAGCGGTGCTATTCACGCGTCAGTAGAGATTAAGTTAAAGATGAGATGTGTCGAAAAGAGGTGTCAGATCACTATGTAATCGGACATTTCTTGACATATCTCGAGCGTGAATTTAATTTCGGTAATACGAAAATTGCATGGGGGCCAGGCCATGTTCACCTAAAAACACCTTTGGTTTAACGTCAAAAAAATTAAAAAAAAAACTTGGGACAGTATATTGTTGCGAATATTTAATTTTGTCATTATATTAATTCAGCCTAAAAATTCTTAGCTTCGGGTCAGTAGAGCATGGTGGGGCAAATGTCCCACCTTTCCCCACCGTGGGTACGCCCTTGGTTAAGCTAAGCTATAGGCTTGCATTCCCCAGCACAAAACATATTTAAAAACCTTAAAATATTACCCATAAAAGCAAGTTAAAGCCATTAACTGACCAGCGTAACTTATTAGACATTTTGCTGTAAATCGATACAAGCATAGCTATTTTACTGCGGGTCCCAGGTTCGGTCTTGGACAGGGTCCATAAACTAAGGTTCGTATTTACACGGAGATTTTATGCGTTAGACATTCTGGTGTATTGTATGTTGTTTATGTTGTCCGGTTTTATATAATACTAGCTTTTGCCCGCGACTTCGTCCGCGTAGACTTGCTTAATTGAATCAAGCAAACGTACACCCAACATGCAATCTGCAATATTTCCTGGACAAATTACAGAGAATTGGTTGCTTTGCTGCTCATGACGTCACGGCGGCGTATAACTCACTTATCGCTATCCCGTGGGAACTATGCATTTTTACGAGATAGAAAGTATCCTATGTGTTAACTCAGGTTATAAACTATGTGTGTGCCAAATTTCATCCAAATCCATTCAGTAGTTTTTACGTGAAAGAGTAACAAACATCCATCCATACTTACAAACTTTCGCGTTTATAATATTTGTAGGATTTACGTATGCATACGTACGTACTATATTGGGGATGGTAGGACCTTGTGGAAGGTCCATCTGGATCGCTACCACTATCTTGCTCGCTAATCCTGCCGCTAAGCAGCAGTGCTTGCACTGTTGTGTTCCGGCGTGGAGAGCAAGACAGCCGGTGTAATTACTGGCACAAGAGGTATTCCATCTTAATTCTTAACCCTCTGGGTTGGCAACGCATCTGCAATCTTCTTGGTGTTGCGGATGTCTATAGGCGGTGGTGATCAATTACCATCAGGTGACCCACTTGCTTGTTTGCCTTCCTATTTCATAAAAAAAATATGTTGTAAATTTATTGTACAAATTAATATTTATTTAACAATGGTGCGGCGAAGCTTTATACAGCAAAAGTAGCTGAATAATCGAGGAGGTCAAAAAGGTATTGACAGAGCGTTTAAAAAAAAGCTTTCTTTTTTCAGAACGAGTATTTTTTTGGCGTTTTTCATATTTGGAATCATTAAGACTATCGATTTGATTCCAACAGAATGAGTTACCCCGTGGTTATCTCAAGCGTAAGAGTGAATAGGCATTTTCTGGGTGAGCGTGCTACATCCTCGGCTTCATATTCATTTACCATCAGGTGAGATTGAGGCCAAACGCAAACCCATTTCCAAAAAAAAAAAGCTTTGCAATGAAAAAAAATTGTCCAGAGCCTACGTGACAGGAAAACGTGACGTAACGGAACAAAAATGGAACTTTTTTTGTCAAACACCGGTAATTAAAAAACGATTGCGCTTGCCGTTGTGATGCCGTTGTGTGGTTTTCACCCAAGTGTGCTTTTGAGAGTGCGAAATCAATACAACGAAAAAAAAAACAACAAATTAAACCAAGATATAATGTGCGCGAGTTCGACTCACAGATAGTCCATTTTTCCACCTACGCCGTTCCGACTTCTCATACAGCTGTGGTAGCCTGGCGAGTGCCCAATAGACAGGTCAAATGCCTACAGTGAAATAATATATCGAATAGACAATACCGTATAAATAACGGTGCGTGTGTCCCCGGTTCGATTCCCGGAAGAAGCTCGTTAGGCCACGGCCAAATATGGGGCCCGGACGTGAGGTTTTTATCGATAGTTGCACTTTGACCGAGTATCGAACGGTATAAAAATAACGGCGATAAAATTATCTATCAAAATGTATGTAACAGAATGCGTACTATTATATCTATTTAAATAGTAGATTGTATCCCGAGGGAGAAAAATTGTATATTTACGACGAGGGCTTTGTATTGAATACGGGTTGGCGACGTATTCAAACATTACCGCCCAAGACGAAAATAATTTGCTACCGAGTGACACCTACTGCTTTTCGCTCCACCGTATTTCCAAGGAAAATGCAAAGAAAAAGCATTTATGAATGTTTAACACATCGACAAAGATAATTAGGCTCACATTTATAATATCAACTAAGGTCAGGTTTTACAAAAATCCTTAAGTAATTATTCATTGCGTTAGTCTTAAACCTCACCATGTATCACCAAGGGGAAGGGAGGGTTTTGAAAAATGATAAAAAATATCACGTGATTAATGGACGACCCCTAACTCAGTAAAATTTTTACGTCACCTCTTACAAAATCCCACTTTTGGCCAAAGGAAGACGTAAAATTCTGTACACACCACGGGCGTCAATAAAGAAAGCCTCAGATCACATATTTATAGCCCTCGCCTTCGGCTCTTGCGTCAAATACTTGCGATCTGAGGCATTCTTTGTTTTACCGCCCTATGTGCGTAATAGTAATTAATATTACTAACCGAAATTGCACTTAACGGACCTTTACAAAAGCCAGCCTAGGTATGAAGAATAGTTCGTGGTAATTTTGACTGCATTTACGTTAAGGTGGCATTCAGCAAGTGTAGTGTGACCCCGAGACCTAGGTAGCCTGCAGACACAGCAAATCGGCAGGGGCAGGGATCGAACTCAGGTCGGGTCAGTCCTTACCAATGTCCGCGGGCATGTAACGGACTGCAAAACGGTGTGCGTTGACCGACTGAGTTGATGAAGAGGGTTATGAGAGTCCTCGCTGGAGTAATTTAGCACTGTGAATTACGAGGACAGGAAATATGCCCAAGGGCGTAAAATGTGAATTTCTGACTTATAAAATTGGTACAAAGTAGCTGCCGATATTATTAGCATTATATCACTGTTTTTATTTCACCGAATGATTTAAATGGTGGTGGTTAATTTGTGGTTCTGTGAGATGTATTTTATTTTGTAGGTAATATTTTTTTTTATGAAATAGGAAGGAAAACAAGCAAGTGGGTCACCTGATGGTAAGTGATCACCACCGCTTATAGACATGCGCAACACCGCAAGAAATTGCAGATGCGGTCCCAACCCAGAGGGCTAAGATGGAATACCTCCTGTGTCAGTAATTACACCGGCTGTCTTGCTCTCCATGCCGGATCACAAGCAAGCACTGCTGCTTGGCGGCAGGATTAGCGAGCAAGAAGGTGGTAGCGTTCCGGACGGACCTTGCGCAAGGCTCTAGCACCCGCAAAATACCGCGTATTTGCATGAGAGTTAAAATAACACTAATGTAACGAAGAAGCAAGGCAATTAATTCTAATAAACTAACTTACATGTGTTTGCTAAAACCAGATTTGTACTTAACACATTCTCTTATCTATACATCATACAAAAACGGCCATTGATTTAAATGGGCATTAACCCAATTTCTTTACGCGTAATACGTTAAAGTTAATGAATTCGCAATTTTAGCTCTTCCGCTTAATTAAATTGTAGCCATTATTAATTCATGCAAAAATATTCTACGACTACGTTTTTAATACCATTAAAGGTGCGCACACACTGCAACTTTTGCAGTCGGGATTTCGAGTCGTATATTAAGGTTTAACGCTCAATAAACCTTAATTAGTTAACACGTGTCGCGTCGTCTTTATCCGTCATTGTGACGTTTGTCTTTGTATAAAAGGATTAATAAATATTTTAGTCCAAAGAGGTTGGTCAACTTTTATGACATAGGAGCAGTATTTACTTTTAGATTTTTGAGCATTAGTGGCCTAACAGTTAGAGACGTGGACTGTGGATCGGTCTGGTTTCCCTGTTAACAGAGTTACGAAGAGTAGGTGGCAGTCGCTTTGATGTAATAACCTGAACTCCCAAATCAGAGATTATGATCAAAGAGTACCCCGAATGAAGCGCTAGGAGCATCAAATGTTTAGCTTTCAGTTGTCTTAAAAATCAAGTGAAAACCACTTGTATGTTTTTAAAAAACGACTGACACAAGACTCAATAAAATATAACTTTTTTCAATATTTACTTTTAAGGTGAACCACACAAAACATTATCAATTTTCTACTTTCAATGCCTAAATAAACAGAAATACCAAAATATAAAAACCACGATCTTGTAATAATACGAATGGGATACACTAAAAAGAAAAAGTTAAGTTTTTTTTAATAATATAGGAAAGCAAACAAGCAACTGGGTCACCTGACGGTAAGTGATCACCGCCGCCTATAGACACCCGTAACACTAAGGAGATTGCAAATGCGTTGCCAACCCCGAGGGCTAAGATGGAATACCTCTTGTGTCAGTAATTGCACCGGCTGTCCACGCCGCTAGCTTTGCGTTTATCCAAATTGTGCCTCTTTTATGGTGTATTTTTTTTAAAATTAGGTTTAGTAAGCGGTTATTAATTAAGACGCTTTGAAAATTGTTCATGGAATGAGCTTAAAGAGAAATTAGCGATTGTATTATATATGATTATATCTTTGGACAATTTACACCAATTGATCTAGTCCCAAACTAAGCAAAGCTTGTATTTTGAGTACTAGACAACGGATAAACATGCTTATAAAGATAAATACATACTTAAATACAAATAACATCCATGACTCAGGTACAAATATTCGTATTCGCCACACAAATATTTGACCATACCAGGATTTGAACCCGGGACCTCTTGCACAGTAAGCAGACCCATGTGCCACTGTGCCATAGGGTCGTCGAATACGCGCGTAGCGAATAAAAGTCGCTGTGTGTAGCGGGCATTATAGAGATGTAATAATTAATTAGAGTCGAGGAATATTTTTTGACACCTTACCGTTTTCGGTTTACAGCTCGTAAGTTTTTAGAGTGAACGTGTTGGCGCTTTCGTAATTAATTTCATATTTAGCAGGTTCTCAAAGTCCGCTATAGTTTATGATTTATGTTATTGCAGAAAAATATTTATGATTGAAACGAGAGTTTATTATTATTATTTGTTATTGACCTTTTCTTAAGTGTTTGTTTTTATACCCTTCATAGAATAGAATAAAATAAGTTTATTTCAGGCTGCATAGGCCCATAGATAAAACCTTTAAGACTAACATACATATTTTACTAGAGTTCGATAGGTATTTCTTTTAATAACATTGGCATTGTGTTTTTTAATTGACTTGTTTCGTTTCTGAATTTAAATAATGTGACTATTTCTGATTGTTTTATAATTTTCCTTTTATTAATAATGACTACAATAATATGTTTTTAATTATCTAATTTTATCTTTTTATTTGAATTGTAATTATCTCTAAGTTCTTTTTTTTTAATTGACATGTAAGACTTAACTGTAAGTGTTAATTTATGACATAAATAAATAAATAAAAATAAAAAAAATAACATATTTACTATACATAATAACTTAATTACTAGCACGTTCATGTACAGTTAGCATCAGAAAGAAATCTCTATAATGATCTTCTTCTCTATCTTTACATAGTATATTTTCTTTTTCTACATAGTATAAACATATACTATTTGTTCCTGTCTGTCCTTATATCTTCGGCCCCTTACTCCTTCTAAACCCCGCAACGGATTTTGATACGGTTTTCACTGTCATTTAGAGAATTTTTGCGATAGGTTTTTTTTTATGTATAGTCGACCAAGTAATTGCTTGGCCACTTTTGAACCTTATCCCTTTGTGATACGGTCGAAAAGTGGTCAAGCAATTTCTTTGTCGACTATACATTGCATCGTAATTAAAACTCGCTAGTAAATAAAAAAAATGTTTATATAAGTGAGGTTTTTTTCCTTCACATTTGGAAGTGAAAAATTTTCAAGTTATCTCATTCAACTGGGTTACTTTACAGTAACCTCTAACTGATAAGAGATGGCGACACTTTTTCCTATTAAAAAACAAACTAAATTAAGTTGTGGCCCTAACATGACTGGCCAAGTTTAGTTTATCTCTATCTGCGTCCCTTTCTTATGACACTTGTTAGACAGAGACACAGGGAGGGGTTAAACTAAACCTGGGCTGTCATGTTAGGGCCGCTGTAGGTAGTAATCCTTCCTTACTAATATCCTATTATTATAAATGCGAAAGTAATTCTGTCTGTCTGTCTGTCGCGCTTTCACGCCAAAACTACTGAACCTATTTAAATAAGATTTGGTACACAGACAGTTTAGAACCTGAGAAAGGACATAGGCTACTTTTTAATGCGAAAAAAAGGGTTTTAAGGGGTTGAAAGGGGGGATGAAAAGTTGTATGGAAGTATCGTCATTTTTAGGACTAGAAGCTTGAAATTTATTTTTTAGGCTGCTGATTTGATATAAATAAATATGACATTCAAAGTTTGTAAAAGTTTTACCCTCAAGGGTGTAAAATAACAATAGGGAATAGGGGATGAAAGTTTGTATGGAAATATGGAAGGTTTATATGAATGTTTTATAAGTTTGCGACCAGAGACAAAATATTAGAGCTATTCTGATGTAACATTTACGGAGTCATTATAGCGCAGTGTAGGTGGGGAAATATACCTAAGTGTGCTTACCCGAACGGGCAGACACGTGAGGGCATAGACACTGCAAATAGCTCATTAAAGTATTTACACGTTTGTCTTATTTGTAAGTTAATAAGCTAAAATAATTAAAAAGGCTAGCCAAAGATACTATTCCACGCGGACGAAGTCGCGGGCACAGCTAGTAGATACTATATCAACATATTAGCTTCCAGGCATGGTTGCCTAGATTTTTTATTCGTCTTATAGTTTTTATCGTCAATATGTCGCGGGTAACTCGACACGCTAACACCCATCGGGGCGGACATGATGAGTCTACGACATTTTTATCGTTCGTTTTGTCGACGAGTTTATCCCGACAGAAAAAAAAATTGAGCCTTGTGAGTAGGTCTACTGAGCTCCAACTTGTAAATTATAAATTGAATGCAATACGAATTTTTTATACGAAAAGAAGTTTATTGCCTAAAATATATTTTATTTCTTTTTAAACACCGTGAAGCGTAATAAAACCATGTCTTATTTGTATGTATGTATATATGTAAATTCTGTATTGTACAAAAAAAATGACAAAAAGAGATATGTACAACAGCGAACTTATCCCTTTACGGGATCTCTTCCAGTTAACCTTAATAAATTTATATTATTTGTATTCATAAATATAAGTTAGACTTTAAGAAAACGTAGAAAACACTGAATTGCACATCAAAAATAAAAAAAATCCTTTTTGACGTCCATTTTTTTGACGCATATTTCTTTTTTTTTCAGGGGTTATCCTTTGAATTTGCCTTCATAAAATAGAAATTTGGTCTCCGAAAGAAGCTGCGGCTGAAAGCTTGGATGTTAATAACGTCGTTAAACGACATATCGTAAAATCGTAATCGAATCGTAAAATTGAAACCTCTTCTTCGCTTTGGTTGAGGAAGTCGTATGTTGGGAGATACTGCATTTATACAGGTGATATATCATATAAATTTAATTCATACATACACTTACTATAACTTGACTATAAATTGAATCTGTCCTCTTTTACGATTGAAATACGTTGTCTTTTATTAGTATTTATTGCATTAATCAAAAATACCCTGTCGGGAAATAAGCGTGACTTTTGTATGTATTTTATCAAATACGAAAAAGTAATCTGGTTTTTTTTCTACACAATTTTAAATCAATTGAGCATGCTGTCAGCCTTCTGGGCACTCTCTTCTAGTATTTTTTTTTACCTTTCGATAAGTTTAGAATAAGATTTAAAAGTTGTTTTTTTTTTAAATTTAGAATTTCAATAAATAAAATTAATTAATTTAAAAATTCAAGCGATCCAATTTCCGGTATATCTTAGTCCTCGCGAAGGGTACGGGCGGCTACGATCGCTTAACAAATAACAATTTATTTCAACACAGATAGGTGATTTAGCAAAAGTCACAAGGCATGCCTATCGTGGGTCTGAGATAACTTTACGCGTACACAGGAGTGGTTCCGTAGACGCATAAGGACCACCACCAAAAAGCGGTTTGCCCGTTTACTATCGACAACTTTATGAAGAAGATTGTGGGGGTGATAGTGATATGATCACTAATGAAGTGAGCGGCTAGCACGAGTGGCTATGACTCGCTTTGACGAGCGGTGCGTCTCTTTAAAACAATTTTCAATTGAAGGAGTTTTGTTTAGTTCATCCGTAATTGTGATGCTTGCCTCCGAAATAAACTAACAAAACTTATTTTAGTTAAAAGACGTTTGTAAACTTGTCTTAATAAGGGTATTAGTAATTTGTCAGATTTTCGACGTTTAATAGGAAGTTCCTTGACGTTAATTATAACAAACAATGTAACTTTACCATACGAATATTCAAACCGCCTACACAATAAGAATAATTTGAAATCTTTACTACTAAATATAAGTTTGTATCAAAAAAAAATCTGTAATATAAATCATACAAATTTACGGTTTTTGCTTTTTTTCCTTTATTTGTGCTGTGAGGCCTTGCTTCTTGGTGAATTTCATAGTTCTAGGTCACCTGGAAGTGCCCTATAGATTTTTGATTCACTCGCTAATGTATGAAATATGCGGCATCAACGGTCATATCTTTTGTTTGCGTTGACTTAGAAGTTTGATTTTTTCACGGCTCTAAAGAACTCCAGATCTGACTATTTGATGTCATATTCAACTCGATACCCCTAAACGTTCCTGAGTAAAAGGGTCTTAACAGACAGACAGACAAAGTGATCGTATTAAAGTTCCACATTTTTCTTGAGGTACAAAACCCTAATAATAAACGAAAACCGCCATAATCCAAAATTCAATGCCAAGGTAAAACCAGGCATTTATTGAAATCTCTATTTGGTAACCAAACATTGGTGACTCAGATGTATAATGTTGTTGGAAACCGAATAAGGTGTTCAGCTGTGAGTTACGAAACTGTGGAAAATCATTTTATCTTGGGTAACTACTTAAATCAGTGTCTCATACTCTCATGACATCATTTTAAAAGTTCCAATAACAATTGAAATAAAAAACCTATTTAAACAAAGTTTTAAGGGTTATGAAGCTAAACTTTGCGGGTGGTAGGACCTTGTGCAAGGTCCGTCCGGATCGCTACCACCATCTTGCTCGCTAATCCTACCGCAAAGCAGCAGTGATTGCACTGTTGTGTTCCGGCATGGAGAGCAAGACAGCCGGTGCAATTACTGGCACAAGAGGTATTCCATCTTAGACCTCTGAGTTGGCAACGCATCTGCAATCCCTTTGGTGTTGCGGGTGTCTATGGGCGGTGGTGATCACCTATCATCAGGTGACCCACTTGCTCGTTTGCCTTTATATATTTCTTCATTTGAACTACTAACATAGATATAAGTATATCGCACCTTTAGAATTAAAGCGACTCAATTCTGAATATGACATTTTCCAAAATTAAACTCTATGTCTTTTAATTAAGGTGAAATTTTGGGACGTGTATAATTCAGAAATGGGTCGCTTTAATTCTAAAGGTGAGATATAATGTAACTTACTAACAAATCAAAGTTATCTGAATAAATAAATTAATAATAATAATGAATCTAATGAATTCAGAAACGGCAAACTCTTTTGATTTCGTCTTGTAAGTCTGTCTGTTTGTATGTCTGGGTCCTGGAACACAGGACCCAAAGCCATGAGTATTTATATTACTTTTTTGAATAAATATATTTCATATTTCATGTCATTATCATTTTACTAGGAGACAATTAGGATTACAATCCTTAGGTGAAATTTGAAAGATTGGCGTCTTAACAAACTGCTATGCAATGGTAAAATCCAGTGAAAAAAGTATTTTGGGTGCCGTTTCATACATCTGAGAGATGAAAACTATTATTTCAAATGTACATATATAGACAATAGATTCAGGCGTTACTTTGCGGAGGTCCATATCAACAAACTGGAACTAATTACTTTGCTACTCCGCGAAACCAGTGCTGTGCAACAAGATAGCTGCGTCTGTGCGACATTTATATCTTCATGCAAAAAACCCACCCCTCTCGTTCGTCGTTACAGCTTAATTGAACATTTTTGTGACCATTGTTTTTCGCCTATAATTTCATTTGTCTATACATATACAAGTTTTCTAAACAACCACATTGGTTTATATGTTTTTTTAATTAACAATAAAGTTTACTTTTACGTTTAATGACACTTCAGAAACTTTCTCTAAAATAAACAATAAAGCAGTTCCACACAACTTTATGGTTCCATAAAATACAGTACAACACACAACACGACAACACATGCGAACTGTAATAAATTAATGGACATTAGCATGATGATTACTGGCCAGTATTGCCCTTATATAAAAACAACGATTTACGCATTTGTGTGGGTAGTGAGGGACCGCAGTCGATCGTAAAACTATCGATATAATCTTGAATATCGAAGCGATCACCATATCTGATAAAGGTATGTAGGTTATTTTAAAAATTATAATTATTACCCATAAATTATAATTATATATTAGTAGATTTGTTTCATTCGAAACTGGGTCAATTGACCCTATTTTTTAAATTTTTTATGAATTAGTAAATAATCATATCTTCGACTTTATTTTTAAAAAACTGGCACTTTATCGGTTGCCACTTATATCTCAATTCTAATATGAACTCGAAAAGAAATATCCCTAGTGAACATCAACATAGTGGTACCTTAAAATAACATAAAAGTAAAATAGCCACTTTAATTTGATTTAGTTTACGAGTACATATAATAACTTATAGATTGTTAACTATTATTGGGGCGTTATAATAGTCTGTAATAGAATATTACGCTAATGATGATGCGGTCAAAATTAAATTTTTGTATACAGTCTGCAATGTCGTTTTTAAAGTAATTATAGTATTAATATTAATTCCAAAGACACATACCATAATTACGTAAAACTCGGTAAACACAATCTACACAAATAAAACTAATTAATACACTTAAAATGTAACTGAGCCCCGTGGCATGGTGCCCAAAAGGCTAACGGCAGCGTTCCTCAATGTATTGCAATATTAATCCTTTGTGACAGGTATCTTGCCGGCCTCTGGTTACCAAGCACGTCGACCAACGCTTTTGTAACTCTTTGAGATTTATCGACTCTCCAATGATAGTTATCGACACTTTTCCCTTCACTACTGGATGTCGCTAACGACACGATCGCACCTACGCAGATTCCTATCCGTACGAGCCATATAACCTTCAACGACGGTGACCTGAATACCTAGACTTTGAGCTTTAGCACTTAGGTTAGGCTAATTAAGAAAATACGCTGAAAGAAACGCAGTTTCAGTCAGACCGCGTACGAGTACAATAGACGCGTATCGAGAAGATTCGTGCTAGATACACAGTACTTTAAAACGTGTATACGCTTTTTAGGGATCCGTACCTCATTAGGAAAAACGGAACTTATAGTACTGGGGTCAGGGAGATTGCAGATGCGTTGCCAACGCAGAGGGCTAAGATGGAATACCTCTTCTGCCAGTAATTGCACCGGCTGTCTTGCTCTCCACGCCGGAACACGTGCAAGCAGTGCTAAATTTATTTTGCGCCACAGCTGTTTTTGATTGAATTATAAAATAAACTGAATCTAATCTCTTTTGTTTACACTATCGACATCTACACAAAAATTTCCCTTTGGTACAAAGATTTCTTTCAAGAAAATAGACTAAGAATTTTGATTTTTAAGCGATACATCGAACTAACGGAACTTTTGTGACGATCAATCCTCGGGCCGATTGAAAAATGTAGATTTCTGTGTTAGGATTTCTACATTATTTCTTCCAATGGTCAGATTGTTTACATATTCGGTATGTGTATGTAGCTCAATTGTCAATGTAATAATAAACAAAATAACGCCGACAGAAAAGTTAATTCCAAATTTTTTTGTGGTCTATCTTAGTCCACTTTTGTCTTTACAACGGGGGATGTGTGTAGCTGTCTTTATTAATAAAAATGTAATAAAAAGATAGATCTTATAAGAGTGATTAAAGTCTATAAAGCCTTACATTTTGCATAAGTGTTGTTATTATCGTATATGAACGCTTTTTCATAAATGAATACTTAAGTACGGTTTTTTGCTAACTTGGAACTGCCTCTAGCTCTGGATCTTGTTTAATAAAATTATACGGCTTCTGTTTTTAAATAGGTACAAAAGGTTGAAAGATGAGATACGTCATTTTTCCACAGGATGTAGCGTAGTCCTTGGCTTTTACATCCTTGGGCTGGTTACGATTAACTGACGTAAGTGCCAACTTCAAATGTGTCAGACCAAAGTAAATGGCGCCTTAGGGAAAGGTTACTTTTAAATTTTGACGTAACAACGTAAGCGCCATGGCCTAAAAATTACCGTTCAAGTATTAAATAAATTTAAATACGCGGCAAGAGAAATTATTGTCAGGAAACGTGCACATTCATGTAAATGAATGTGCATTAACTTTATCACCATCCTCCTAGCTAAAATTTTATTTAGTCGGTCGGACTCCTAATTGTAAGGTGAGGATTGAAAATCAGCATTATAGCTGAGTCGTTTATTTACCTTTTTACAAACAAGTAGGTACTTAAATTAAATCATGTCTTATTTTGCTGTAAAATAAGTTGATTTGTGGATAAATATTGTTAAAGGGACAGACAGTTAATCTGCCAGCCGCATATGAAAGTTCACAAAGGTAAGCCTATATGCGAACTGATGCTAAATTACGATGATGCAACAAGTCAAACATTATGCAAAGCTAAAATAAATAAACCCTAATGAAAAAGCGCCTAAACACCATAAATTATGTTTTATCATTCATACCGGTCAATTTTAAACGGCTATTACTTTTATTCCGCAATAGGCAATTAACAAACATATTAAAAAACCTTTTCTCGTTAAAAACAGCCAGAGGGGATCATTTTGCTTTTTTACGTTAAGCGCAACTGTGCCGTAATTGGTGGTCTGAGAAAAAATGCGACTTGAGATAATTTTGCAAAAAGTTTTAAAACATTCAAAGTGTAATGACAGTAGTTATCAGTTTTTCGATGAAGAAATTGGGCTCCGTTTGTAAAAAGAATGAAATTATGAATTATTTAAATAAACACTCACTTTTTCAGCCGACAGCGCGAACAGTTTGTTTCTGAAAAGAAAAGAACAATTAATTTTCATTTTTTAGGGAGAGTAACAACAATATACAGGGTGCTAACAAATAACATACCGATATTTCTAGGGCTAAATCTGTTTATCAAAATAAGCAACTTTTGACTTTAGCAGTTTAGCAGTTTGTCCGCCCATACAAAGATTCTGGGAGTCACACGAACCGGACGATGAAATTTTTTGACGAATTGGGACAAAATACTAGGAACATAACTAGCTTATTTTCATGAATAAAATAAACCCTGGAAATATTCGTACTTAATTTGCAAGCGTCTAATAAACTACGGCGGTCTTTGTGTGATCCGTCCGTGGTACCAATTGTATATTATTTCATTTAATTTTGTTATTACTAGATAACATAGCTTATAACTTCTTTTGTAACTAACACATTATGGATAAACCGGTCTGAAATAAAAATCTTTTTTTATATATTTACATCTATAAATGATAGATTACAATAAATATGACGTTGTACGAGTACTACATATTTAAATTGAAATAAAACTACACTCTAAGTGAATAAAAACGGTTTCCGAATCTTTTCTTGATTAATTATAGGATTTTAAAAGGAAATACTATCTAAGTACTGTAATGGCCCCAGTCATTGACAGCGACCCAGTAACTGACGATAAGATACGGAAAAATACGAGTAAAAACTAAAGGAAACAGCAACTACTGGTAAAAATAATATCTCACGCGTGTCAACCAACTACTGAGACGGTTATGTTAAGTGACATGAGAATTACTTGAAGTAAAACTTCATAATATGCGAAATAAAAGCAAGTTACACACTTGTCCAGTTATAGGTTATTGACCCTATTATTGCAATCATATGTTTTATTTTAAACAAGTCATAAAAGTGACGACACGCTCTGTTGGCCACCCTACGTGGAACAAAGTCGTTCAAAAACTAACTTTAACTCGTATGAGGGCCGTTGGAATTGTGTTGCATGGCGGTTACAACATTTTACTTTGAACTTGAATCGTATTGTTCAGTACAGTAGATAATTCGTCTAAGTTGATGAAAGTAATGAAGTTGACTTGTGCATTTGCAATTATAAGTAGGGTTGGAAAGGGCATAATAAAAACAAAAAAATATAACGCTATTTTCTGTTATAATGAGGATTTTATAACAAGTGTTTTTCGTACATTTAACATGCTTTTATTACACCTTACTCATAAAAGTTTACCGAACTCTTAAACTACAATATTTTTTATTTATTTTATTCGTTAATATCATAACGACAGACTAATACGACACCTATTTTAAGTAATGTAGGTTTACAAAGCGTTTACGAATCAGAGGAACAATCTTTGATGAAATTAGAACAAATTACCATGCTATTCTGCGAAACCAGTGTCATATACTTATGTATAAAACAGTTGCGTCTGTGCGAAATGTGTATTTTTCATGCATAAACGCACTCTCCTCAGCTTACATACAAAACAACGTTCATCACACAGACTCAACTATAAACCACCATAATTTTCTTTTTATTGTGGTTCGGTGTCATGGGTTGTTTTTTTAAGTAAAATTCAATTTAGCAGTATTGTCCAAGAGCCGTTTCTCTGTTTTTTTTTAACATTAACAACGTTACTATTTAACGTAACCGCCTCCCAACAAAATCACAGACTTACACTAGTAATTTCCCGCGAACAAAACCGCGGTAAGTGCCATCGCGTACTTACGACAAGTCTAGCGGAACGAATCGGAACGTTAGTTATACGACATTTCGCTGCAAAACGCACGGAAAAGAACAAAACGGCGCATAAAATTGCCAGTAAATTGTCATACCCGTGGCGTGTTGTTAAATAAATCTATGAGAAAAAGATGAAATGAATTTTTACGCGGTTTTAACATGTTTGAGAATGAGGTGCAGTTAAAACACGTTTTTTTTAGGTTTTATACAACAAATATTAGAGGTTTTAAAGCCAAATTCAAAACGAAACATAGTAAAAAAACCCAAATTCTTATATCTGGAACCGGACTTTATCGTGGACTTAATGTAATTAAAAATGTATAGTTCTTAACTATAGTAAAATTGTATAAAGTAGACAGTTATAATTATAAGTTTTTTGGCTATTAGATCATGAGTAGTAGCAAAGCTTAAGCCAAGTGCCATAATTAACATTATTAATTTCAATTTAAGCTTCAGTAAGAGATTGATCTCACCGCATCTTCATTAAATCCTTATACACAGTTCAAACTACAAAAATCTCAAGCAATAAAGTACTATAGTTGTACTGTAGCGTTTAAGACAAAGCAGAAGAGCATAAAATGCTGAAGTATCGTTATGTCCTATACGACAAATTGGTTTCGTTAAGTTGATTAAGTTCATTGAAATATAAAACGTATACGGTTGGTAGAAGCCATTTTATACGTTTTATAATCGTTACATAATCTTGCTAAGTAGCTTAAGGAAGTGTCAATCAAACTCTGACTGTGTAAGTGGATTTTGTTTTATTTTATTACAAATTCATTAATGAAGGATAGTGACCGAGGATAAGTTATTTCAAGGTTTCTCACACGTGGTAGCTATGTATATGTGACGGGAACAGAGGCAATTATTGTAAGAAAGTTTGCTACTGATTGAATTTTAAGTTTCGACTTTAACATAGTTCCGATTCCAATAGTGTAGTTCCTAAAATAATATATTAGAGAAGTAATTGAATAAATAGACAGTAAATATCTAGCTAATCGGTCATAGAAATAGTATAGCATAGAAAGAGTTTTAAAATTGAAAGCGATATTTTTATAGCTGATCTCTTTACTTTCAATGGCAATACAATGTGCCAAAAAGAGACGACTACATACTCTAAATTTCCTCTTCAAATGACACCATGTACTCACTTGAAACGTCAAAATGGTTATCTTTGGTGTACATTAAGATAGAACAATCTACGTTTTTGTTATTAATATGCAGGTTTTGGTACATTGACATACACCAAAGGTAACAATTTTGACAGTTTTGGGTATGTACGCTTGACATGTATTGAGGCTATAACCATGCTTTAATTCTTTATCCAAGGGATCGGTGGCGGACAATGATAGTTTCACTGACAACTTCCCCTCGCTTCCGTCTGATTAGTATGACCGGCGCGCGCAGGACATCCGTGCTCGGCGCTTGCGCACTATTATAGCTACTTGCTAGAAAGTTACATTAGCTATTTAAAAAATACTTATGTTAGATAGATAGATAGATAGATAGATTCGTTTATTACTTATTGGAAATTACATTAAATTTAGAATGTCAAAGATAACAAATTCACAATAAGATCGTCAAAAGGTAAACAAAATAATAAAATAAAAATATCTAGAAATACGTCTAGAAAAATGTCAAAAATTCAAAAATAAAAAATTTAAATGTCACAATAAAAATACAAATATAAATTCAAAATCACAAACGGTGAAAATGTCAAAATAGGCAAAAAATCAAATAAAATGAAAACAAAACAAAAACAATCAGGTACAAAATAATAATCTAAAACAATAAGCAAGAATAATATGTCAAATTAATTTAAATGTCAACTGTTTTCATTGTACTCTTTTACAGAGTACAATGACTTATTTAACAAAAAAATTCTTAGTCGGCTACCAAATGCTTCGTCCGGACATTCATTCTTTAGGTCGGCGGGTAAGCGCTCGTAAAACCTAGGGCCTATGACACGCGGGTTCTTGTCAAGCAGCTTCAGCCGCCGCGGCACCGCTTGCAGTCGCCCCGTCTGGCGGGTTATTCTGCCTGGGATATTGACGCGTTTAAACAAATGAATGTTACGTCGTGTGTACATTATAACATCGTAAATATATTGCGAATAATGCGTCAATATCCCAAAGCTTCTGAATAGCTCTCTGCAGGAGTCCCTAGGTTTCACACCTGCCAATGTACGTAGAGCCCGCTTTTGGACTTTGAACACTCTGTCGGAATCCGTCGAGTTTCCCCACAATATAACGCCGTACGACAAGAGTGAGTGGAAATGAGCATGGTACACTTGGACTAGTGCTTTTTTGGAAATTAGTGGTTTGAGCTTTCGCAATGCAAATACCACGCCGTTTAATCGTTCACAAAGCTTTTGCACATGCGGTTTCCAATTTAGCCTATCGTCCATGATGAATCCAAGGTACCTACTTGTTTCACACATTGGCATCGAACTCTGTAGTTGTGGAGCCACTGTGTGGTTGGCCGAAAACAAGATAACATTTGATTTGGTCACGTTAAGGACCAAACCATTTGCAGTGAACCACTCATGCAGCTGATTGCATACACCTCCCAACCCGTGCTCAAGCTGTTCATATGTACAGGCGTTCACTACTACCGTGGTATCATCCGCAAATAAAACTGTTTGACCCTCATTGACAGAGGCTGCAAGATCATTGATAAATAATGAAAACAGGGTATTCCCCAAGGACGATCCTTGTGGGATGCCTACGTTCACATCGCCTGCCTTAGATTTTACCCTCCTACCATCAATTTGAACTGCAACCGTCTGCTGCCTACCTTCGAGAAAAGACTTAAAAAGTAGGAGATCCTTATCTTTAATGCCATAGTGCCTCAGTTTCTCTAGCAATAACTTATGGTTAATTACATCGAACGCCTTGGATAGGTCACAAAATACCCCTGCAACTTTATGTTTCTCATCCAAAGCTGTTGCGATGCAATCATACACTTTGTATGCAGCTAATGTGGTAGACCTTTTTTTTCTATAAGCAAATTGTTCGTCCGTCAGTAGGTCATTTGTCTCTAGATGTCGCATTAAGCTGTCGGATAAAATCGACTCAACAATCTTTGAGATATTTGGCACAATAGTTATAGGTCTATAGTTATCCACGGAACACTTTTCACCTTTTCCTTTATACACAGGACATACCCGTGTGCTCTTCAGTACATCAGGGTATACTCCACACAAAAACATACTGTTCACGAGTTCAACCAGCAAACCAGAAATGACCGGCCAGACACACATAAGTATATTAATAGAAATATCGTATATATCAAGAGTGTTGCGCGTCTTCATCATCAGCCGCAAAGCGCGGTCGACGTCTGCAAGTGTAACGGTGGGCAGAACGAAGTCAGGTATATTAACATCGTGAAGGAAATTCTGTAGATAGTTAACAGACGTTCCTGGTTCCTGGTTCGTCTTTTGTGCAACACCGCGTGTCGGCAGGGCCTAATTTCATAAACGCGACAGGCGACAGCTGACAGTGACATTCCCCGTAGGTACATTACTGTGTCGACAAGTTATGCTACAGACGTACAGACTTAACATCATAGCGAGCAAGCAATGTGTACCGAACTATCACTGTCACCTGTCGCGTTTATAAAATTGGGCCCAGTCGTACCACCCCCATAATAACTATATACAATAATCTATAAACTTTTCGATCGTAAATGACTTTACTATTAAAAAAAATAGTTGACACCTCTGGTGACCCACGTATTGGCATTGCCATTCAGAGAGGTAACGCCGCCAGCCTTTTGGGCACCCTACCCAGAAACAGCGGCTTGGGCAATATTTTTTATTTATTTTTTCACTATTCTAATTACTTCTCTGTAAAAACTTTGTTTCTTTTTCCCAATAAAATCTTAATTATAGTAACAAATTTATAAACTAAGGTGTTACTTTAGGAACGTTCATTTTAACTAATTGGAACAAATTACCCAGCTATTCCGCAAAACTAACCTGGTTTCACAAAGTATCACGGCAATTGATTCCACTTTAATTAGAATTGTAATTGTTTAAAATGTGGTTTAGATAGATTTTTTTTATCTTTAGTAACTTTTAGTTTACTTTTATAATTACTTTAAATTGTAATGTTAATTTTTGTACACATACGTAGGCGTAAGTAAAAAAACTTGACTATGATCTAAACGCCAAGCCTTATTAGAGATGCTTCCGTTTTCTTTTTACTAAAGGAACTACTTACGAACTAACTGCCACTAAATAGTCGTTTATTTTTTATTTAATTCTACCTTACATAACTATGTCTAAGCAAATACATCTTAATAACCCAAGTTAGAGACGTAAAAACCGATACGATACTATCTGCGTGCAACTAAATAATTTCACCGTGTAATAAGTGTCATTTACGACGTTTTACAGGCACTTACAGCTTTCTATATACAGTGAGATTAGCCGATAATGGCGGTCTTAATCTGTTGTTTGTACCAACATGGACATTATAAACTAGTATAGTTAGATATTAAATTGTTACGTTTATGGTCTATTATGGTATTATCTCGTCGTAAGGGACGGTTGTTATTTTATTCGAGAGATAGTTTGAATCTAGTTTAACATCAGCCTGTATGTGACTTTCGGTTTTATTGAAGTCTGTTATATAAGAGTGTTTTTTTTTATGAAATTGGACGGAAAATAAGCAAGTGGGTCTCCTGACGGTGAGTGATAACCACCGCCTATACACCGGCAACACCAAGAAGATTGCAGATGCGTTGCCAACGCAGAGGGCTATTAAAATAAAAAAAACTAAATTTTGATTACAAAAAATTTTATAAATTAAATTTTGATTTTGATTTTGCGGGTGGTAGGACCTTGTGCAAGGTCCGTCCGGATCGCTACCACCATCTTGCTTGCTAATCCTGCCGCTAAGCAGCAGTGCTTGCACTGTTGTGTTCCGACGTGGAGAGCAAGACAGCCGGTGTAATTACTGGCACAAGAGGTATTCCATCTTAGCCTTCTGGGTTGGCAACGCATCTGCACTCTCTTTGTTGTTGCAGGTGTCTATAGGCGGTGGTGATCACTTACCATCAGGTGACCCACCTGCTTGTTCGCCTTCCTATGTTGTATAAAAAAAAAATTAACGACGAATGGCGCCATCTCTCGTCAGCTAACGGACATTTATAAATGACCAAGTTGAATGAGATAACTTGATTAAGTTTCTCATAGATGACACCGCGGGTTGTAATATGTACCTTAAGAAATCAATAATGTAATAGCCGTATAAACGATACACATTAAAAAATTCGCGGGGTATGGTAGTGGTAATGTGGCGAAAGTGGCAAGCAGACGCAAAGCACGGAAGGATAAAGTTGCAGATTCGAGTCCTGTCATTATCCTAATTTTTCTTTGTGTTGTCATTATATGTACAGCATTTCAATTTAATGTGAAGTTTCTATTGGCACTTCAGTTGAACGTCGTGTAAAACTCGGTAGGAAAATACTTCAAACGGTAACTTTCCTTCGTGGAATACCTATAATTTGTAAATAATGCAAACCAATATCTATAGTTTGAGTGGCCGATAAACATTTGCATGCTCGTCGCGCTTTCCTTCTCCACGTCGCGCACGAACCGTCATTATTCTAATGCGCCGTCTAATGATAATGTATCACTTATGTCATTAGTGTGCCGTGCGTTAGTTCCATGTTTTAATTTAACTAGAAACCGATAAATATGAGGTACAGTCAAGGAATTTAATTCCCTACCCATTTCGTTGAAATGTCGCCTGACATCCGCAATGCATTAAGGTCGATATGTCCATCTAACGTCTTGCTCTATAGCTCTTATGGTGACAGTTTGCTATATGTTATTGAACCTTAGGTGGGTTGGAAATTTAATTCCTTAACTGTACATACATTTGCTCGCGGTCATTGCAAATTATAAAATGTTTTAAAATTCGCGATTTCCACACAATATTTATAACGTTAACGGGATATTAACGCGATAAAAACATTGTAAGTTTATCTCGACGTTTCGGCTGTGAAAACCACACGTGGTCACGAGAAGACCAGGAGTAGGGGCTCTTCTCGTGACCACGGCCGTTGAAACATGGCCGAAACGTCGAGGTAAATTAACAATGATTTTATCGCCTTAAAGTCATGTTAACGTTATTAATATTGCATAATTATGATTTTAATATATTATTCAAATTATTAAATTCAAATAATACGCATCGATAACGCAAAGAAAAATCTTAGAACAATTTAATAATATGATTGTTTAATATTGAAAAAATACAAATAGAAAGAAATTCGGTTACAAACAACTTAATTCAAAAATTACTTTTTTTTATTCAGTTTTGCTACATATCTCATAACGCGGTTCACTCAAAGTTCTATACAAAGCTTGCCTCGTACCGCGGTTCACTGAACTCGCCTTATAGAGCGAGTGTCATGCGACCGACGATAAATCCCGCTTCCGTCGCTGCGCGGACGTGGGCCGATGGTTTATGGCTCCCTGTGCGAGCAGCGATGAATTGCGTTTTGTTACGTTCACCGATTTGGTACGTAATTTGTGAAACGCTGGGAAATTTCGTCGTATAGGAAGTGCTCAGTATTATAAAGGGTCTGATGTTACTCGACCAAGAAATTGCTTGGCCACTTTTCGAACGTATTACAAAGGGATAAGATGTAAAAGTGGTCAAGCAATTACTTGGTCGACTATACCTTTGAGGAAATGACAAAGAGTGTAACCAATTAATTCATAGGTCACTATAATGAAGAACGTTGTTGCAATATGTGAGTTCCGGGGTATTACCGTCAACGGGGTGGCTTTGAAATTATTATTATTCATGTATATTTATTTGTATATTTAACTGGTCCACAAATTTAAAGTTGCTCAACGTGCTATGGTAAGGGCTATGCTCGGAGTTTCTCTAAAAGATCGAATCCGTAACGAAGTGATCCGACAGAGAACCAAAGTTATCGACATAGCCCACCGCATTAGCACGCTGAAGTGGCAGTGGGCCGGTCATATAACCCGAAGAACCGATAACCGTTGGGGTAGACGAGTTCTTGAGTGGAGACCACGGATCGGCAAACGTAGCGTGGGACGTCTTCAGACTCGGTGGAGCGATGATCTTCGCAGGGCAGCTGGCAAGAGCTGGATGAGAGTGGCCGAGGATCGTGCTCAGTGGCGTGCCATGGGAGAGGCCTATGTCCAGCAGTGGACGAACATAGGCTGATGATGATGATGATGATGATATTTATTTAGAATCTTAGGTTAAGTTTTTACAATATTTCTAGAAAAAGTATTAAAACAATATCAATACAAAAAATACAAACATTATAAAAACCTAACCTAGAGTGCCGCCGGCAGCGGGGCAGGGGTCAAGCTACCGGTGATTAGGGCTGCAGAGTGAGGAATCTCCTGACTATTCGTGACGTGTCCAGGAGTACCGCCTTCTGTATCTGGCCCTTGATCCAACCTTCTAGCGAGAGTCTCTTGAGGTGTTGGTCGAGACTCTTCGCTATAAGACCGTTCGCTGAGACGACTATTGGAACAAAATGATAATAATTATTATTATTTATTTATGTCATAAATTAACACTGAATGCGAAATGCAGGGGCGACTTTATAAAAGTAACTTCAAGGCCACGTTCATCATTTTTTATCGTATTTTTTTAATTCCGTTCATGACTTCACGGGTTGTTTAGTTGTCTATAAATAAATAAAAATAAAATAAAATAAAAATCATTTAATTCAGATAAATTAATGTATATTTTGTTAGTAACCATTAATGCCTAAAACTATGTTAGTACAAAATTGAAATTAAATTGAAATGAAACAAAACATATTATATTGACAAAAACTCACTTTAATAATAACTTGATTGATTTAATGACGATTTCAAAACTATCAAAGTAGCCCATTTTTTGTCAGTCCCATTTTACGGTATGTCATTCATTCAGAAATCATTATGACGTTTATCGTGAAAAGGTTCTACAGAGGCCTTTGAATAAAATTGGTAGACTGTAAAAATAAAGCGAAAAAATGTTTCACATGTCATAGTCTGGGTGACATTGACACAAGATCTATTCTTGCTTGACTAGTATATTTCAGTATAACTTTCTTGTTTCCTAAACTTGCCTCGCAAAGGCGCGAAACGAGTTCATTGAACCTTTGAGGTGAGAAATTCGGACCTGCTACGTTTTGTTTGCACTAACACGTAAAAGTGTTCTGTTAAGTACTGTGTCACTTTAACACAACGAACGTGCTACCTTACGAATGTGTGAAGTGAGTTAAAGCGAAAGGGTACCTAAATTGTATGGACGTTAAGGCTTACCGTATATCTGTTAAGAGGAGTGTGAACCCAGTCCGAAAAAGCGCTCCCCATACAAACGGCGGTAATGTTTTCCATCCTTCTAAACCTTAACCTATGGCAATGATTTTTTGATATGTTGTCATTATGCTTTAGAACTAGGTTAGTATGTGTTGATTTTTTTAATATTCTTCATAGATTTGATAATATTTGCATTTTAGGAGTTTCATACAAAACAAAAAAGCGTCAATATTTTTGAAACTATTAAGAATATTTCAAAAATCAGAACATACAAACCTAGTTCTAGGGCATAATGACAGTAAACAAAAAAATCATGGCTACAGGTTAACGTTTAGAGGGTGGAAACGCTATCGCCGTTTGTATGGAGAATGCTGGGTTCACACTCCTCTTAAGGGCTTTGTTATTTCTTTGATGGAGGGACAAAAGGTGGTAATTGCCTTTACACCTGTCTAAGTAAATACATACATAGTTGTATGTTACTATTACAATGTAAGGTTTACCTTTCAATTATTTCATTTATTCATTCAATTACATACATGTAGTAAATATAAATATCTTACAATTCCAGCGTAACATACATGATACCCCAATAGGGTGTAGCAATGATAGTGTAGTGTTAACAATTTTATCTACACATATATCATAAATGCTCTATAATGTGTTCAGAAACCGTAGGTAATGACCAGCATTATAACAACCAATATAATTATGAGAATTTTTCTAATTTGTTTCTATTTTTGTTCAAATTCATTTTTTATTACATTATTTTAATGTGTACAGTCTATAGATATTTAATAGGTACCTAGCACTAGTAGCTAGTAGCAATGCAGGTCATTGCCCTATGGCTTCTGAACCCATCATAGAGTACTTATAATATGTGTGTAGATAAAGTAATGTATGCAACTGTACATAATTAGGTCTTAAAACACTCGTGTGATCCTCACCCGTGTTTTAAGACCCCTCATTATGCAACAGTTGCATAAAATACTATTACAAACTTAAAATGTTACAATTAGGTACTATTACTAATACTAAACACCTATCAATTATGTATATATTTGTATATATTTCAGAAATATTGTTTTTTTTATATGAAATCGGAAGGAAAACAAGCAGGTGACCCTGATGGTAAGTGATCACCACCGCCTATAGTCACCTGCAACACCAAAGTGATTGCGCGTTGCCCAGAGGGCTAAGATGGAATAGCTCTTGTGCCAGTAATTACACCGGCTGTCTTGCTCTTCACGCCGGGACACAACAGTGCAAGCACTGCTGCTTAGCAGCAGGATTGGCGAGCAAGATCGTGGTAGCGATCCGGATGGACTTTGCACAAGGTCCTACCACCCGCGAATCCAGTGTTTTTGGAAAAGTGTTTTGTGCGGTTACATTTAGCAAATTTACGTAAATGTTACTGATCGCTAGATCCGGATGGACCTTAAACAAGGTCCTACCGCCCGCTAATTCATCTTATTCTTCAAAAAAAAAGTGTTTCTATTTTTTTTTTTCCCTATGAAGCGACTGACTGTAATTTTGTTGAGCCGCTATAGTTGTAAAGGCATTTTATAATTTTTCTATACAGTATTGAAGTTTCTACATGAGACTGTCATCTATATATATAAAACTAGCTTCTGCCCGCGGCTTCGCCCGCGTGGCCTACAGAAAACAAATGACATCTAAATCCGAAAACCCCGAAACATCGTTATTTATTTATGATGAGCAGCTGCAATTCTAATTTTCAAGTTTATTTTTATTATTATTCTTATAAGCTCACGCCTGTTTCCCTTTGGGATAGGCAGAGACCACAGAACGTCATTTGCCCTGGTCTTGGCATATTCCCTCGCTCCCTCCACACACATTCGTTCAACATGCCCAAACCAACGTTACATTCGTTTCTCTATTCTAGTCACTACATCTTCTTTCAGACCTCACCTCTCTCTTATAACACCATTTCTCATTCTCTCAGTCAGCTTGATCCCACTCATACTACGCAGAGAACGCATCTCTGCGGCATTTATTCTACTCCTATGCTTCTTCTCGCAAACCCAGCTTTCATTTCCATACATCAACGTGGAAACTAACACAGCTTCGTGAACAGCCGAACGTCGTAAAAGGCACGTTTGGCTGTTCACGTTGCTGGATGCGACATTCTGGCTGCTCACAATAGCACGCAGAGCTCCCAATTTCCCGCTTTCACTCTCCTTTTAATGTCTTCATCGTGCTTTCCATCCCTAGTAAACATACTACCTAGTACACAAATTCTTTCACTTGTTCAACTCTTTCATTACCAATCTTTATTACCCATTCAGAAACCTCTTCATTCTTCTCTTACACCATTACTTTCGTTTTTGTAACATTAACTGTCATCCCTTAAAGTCTTCCAAGTTTATATCTTCGAAAAAGCCTCCATACCTCCATACAAAGTTTTAACCCCGTTTCTCTAGTTTTAATTGTGAAAATCCAAATACCCTTAAATACGGCGGTATTCATTTCTGCTCAATAGTTCTAATTTTCAAGTTTCTACCTTTAAAAAACGCCGATACCTCCATACAAACTCCCCCCTCTCCGTGTTACCCCTTCAAATAAAAAATCTAAAATCTCAGAAATATCTCATTATTTATTTATAACTATCTCCTGCCCGCGGCTTCGCCCGCGTGGCCTACAGAAAACAAATGTCTTTTTTTTTTAGAATCAGAAAACTTATAAGTGCTCTCACTCCCTCTCATATTTTCACCGCCCGTTTTGCCCCCTTCCAATATAAAAAACCAAATACCCTAAAACAAACAATCATTTTGAAGTCCTTATTTTTGAATATACCGATACCTCCCTCCATACAAAGTTTCACCCCCGTTTCCCACCTCTTAAATTCGATAGTCATAAAACCCCGAAACATATAATTATTTATTTATGATAAGTATCTAAAATTCAAAATTTCAAGTTCCTATTAAAAACCCGATACCTCCATCCATACAAACTTTTACTCCCCGTTTCCCCCTACAAATTTGAAAATCCAAAAACCCTGTGACGCGACATTATTTATTTATGATAAGTAGCTGTATTTCAAAATTACACGCTCTTATTTAAAAAAATCAATACGTCCTTACAAACTTTCAAATGCAAAAATCCTGAAATACGTTATAATACTTATAAGTTATTTATGATCAGTAGTTCTAATTCAAATTTTCATGTTTATAACTTCAATCAACAAAGACTTTCATACAAAGTTCAACCCCCACCCCCCGTTTTCCCCCTAAAGGTAAAAAATACCAAAAATGGTTTCTTAGCGGATGCCTACGTTATAAAATTAACCTATTTTCCAAATTTCAGCTTTCTTGATTTAACAGTTTCGGTTGGACGATGATCGCAAATCAGTCAGGACATGTTTGCGCGTGGCAGACAGACAGACAGACGGATAGACGGGTGGCAATAGAGGCTTAGTAATAACACGTTACCACGTACGTTATTTTTACTTCAATACAAAAAAATCGTGAATAAACAACTCAAATACAAAATTTCATCCCCCTTTTCCCCCTTAAGGGTTGTAATTCCAATAACACCCGATATACTCGTTGCGTTATAAGCCTAAATAATAAAATGTAGTGATTTTTGCTGTGAAAATGTAGGCCTTTCCATACACAGCTTTATCCCCCTTTTCACCCCTTCAGGGGTGGAATTATCAAAAACACTGAGACCCGTATAAATTATTTTTTTTACGTTAGCCTAACAACAAAATTTCAAGATCCTAACTTTAAAACTGACGGACTTTCATACAAACTTTCATCCCCTAATTTACCCCCTTAGGGGTGGAATTTCCAAAAATCCTTTCTTAGTGGATGCCTACACTATATAAGGTATCTATGTACAAAATTTCAAGTCTCTAGGTCCAGCGGTTTGGGCTGTGCGCTGATATATCAGTCAGTCAGTCAGTCAGTCAGTCAGTCAGGACTTTGAATCTATATATATAAAATTCAAAGTC
Source organism: Ditula angustiorana (assembly GCA_963691745.1). Classification (NCBI taxonomy): domain Eukaryota; kingdom Metazoa; phylum Arthropoda; class Insecta; order Lepidoptera; family Tortricidae; genus Ditula; species Ditula angustiorana. The sequence goes on from OY829495.1 coordinate 8,769,899, forward strand.
CTGACTGACTGACTGACTGACTGACTGACTGACTGACTGACTGACTGACTGACTGACTGATATATCAGCGCACAGCCCAAACCGCTGGACCTAGAGACTTGAAATTTTGTACATAGATACCTTATATAGTGTAGGCATCCACTAAGAGGTGGGAAACGGGGGTGAAACTTTGTATGGAGGGAGGTATCGGTATATTCAAAAATAAGGACTTCAAAATGATTGTTTGTTTTAGGGTATTTGGATTTTTACATTGGAAGGGGGCAAAACGGGCGGTGAAAATATGAGAGGGAGTGAGAGCACTTATAAGTTTTCTGATTCTAAAAAAAAAGACATTTGTTTTCTGTAGGCCACGCGGGCGAAGCCGCGGGCAGGAGATAGTTATAAATAAATAATGAGATATTTCTGAGATTTTAGATTTTTTATTTGAAGGGGTAACACGGAGAGGGGGGAGTTTGTATGGAGGTATCGGCGTTTTTTAAAGGTAGAAACTTGAAAATTAGAACTATTGAGCAGAAATGAATACCGCCGTATTTAAGGGTATTTGGATTTTCACAATTAAAACTAGAGAAACGGGGTTAAAACTTTGTATGGAGGTATGGAGGCTTTTTCGAAGATATAAACTTGGAAGACTTTAAGGGATGACAGTTAATGTTACAAAAACGAAAGTAATGGTGTAAGAGAAGAATGAAGAGGTTTCTGAATGGGTAATAAAGATTGGTAATGAAAGAGTTGAACAAGTGAAAGAATTTGTGTACTAGGTAGTATGTTTACTAGGGATGGAAAGCACGATGAAGACATTAAAAGGAGAGTGAAAGCGGGAAATTGGGAGCTCTGCGTGCTATTGTGAGCAGCCAGAATGTCGCATCCAGCAACGTGAACAGCCAAACGTGCCTTTTACGACGTTCGGCTGTTCACGAAGCTGTGTTAGTTTCCACGTTGATGTATGGAAATGAAAGCTGGGTTTGCGAGAAGAAGCATAGGAGTAGAATAAATGCCGCAGAGATGCGTTCTCTGCGTAGTATGAGTGGGATCAAGCTGACTGAGAGAATGAGAAATGGTGTTATAAGAGAGAGGTGAGGTCTGAAAGAAGATGTAGTGACTAGAATAGAGAAACGAATGTAACGTTGGTTTGGGCATGTTGAACGAATGTGTGTGGAGGGAGCGAGGGAATATGCCAAGACCAGGGCAAATGACGTTCTGTGGTCCCTGCCTATCCCAAAGGGAAACAGGCGTGAGCTTATAAGAATAATAATAAAAATAAACTTGAAAATTAGAATTGCAGCTGCTCATCATAAATAAATAACGATGTTTCGGGGTTTTCGGATTTAGATGTCATTTGTTTTCTGTAGGCCACGCGGGCGAAGCCGCGGGCAGAAGCTAGTATAATTATATGCAAGGTGTTTTACGCCGTTTTTAACAATGTGTCACTTGTATGGTATGGGAAAACATGATGAATTCAAATGCATAGATCAATAGTCATTTGATAACATGATCATCAAGGCTGATGAATTAGCGAGGAACAATAAGGAACAATGATGATTGTCTTTATGAATATGCTAGGGAATATTGCTGTATTTAAAAAAAACCCGGCCGAGTGCGAGTCCGACTCGCGCACCGAGGGTTCCGTCATCAACAACGCATTTTTGCTTTGTAAGAACAAAAGCATTTTTGTGTGTGTATTATCTACAAATTTACGGTTTTCGGATTTATTGTTTTATTTGTGCAGTGAGACCTTGCTTCTTGCCAAATTTCATAGTTCTAGAACTATGAAATTTGGCATTTGGAAATTCTAGAACTATGAAAATTTAATGATTTTAATGACCGCATCATTTCGACATATTCAGCGTGGAGAACGCTCCAACTCAACCCATCGATTTTGTAGGACAATTGTTTTATTGTCATATTATAATTGAATGGACAAAGTCCTACAAATTTTGTGGTACGTTTTTCAGTCCTACGCTTGGAAGTTGTCGATTCCACGGCACTACATTACCTACCTCTTTGAGAATATGCAAATAGGAAAAACTTGGGCGTCTCGTGGAACCGAACGAACTCACGAAGATTCAGCCTGTTATTAAATCACTTAAAAAAGCAGGCGGGGGCTGCTGGACCATTACCTACTAACGCCACTTGTTTTTATTATTTTTATTATATGTTACTAACCTCTATGGGCGCTGTCCGAAATAAATGGCTTATTTATTTATTACCGTGTGAAGCTAGACTGGTAAAACACTAATAACTAATTTAGTTACAAACTTAGTTAGCAGTCTTGCCACGTCTCCGGTAGATGGCGTTGTCAGCTCTCGCATAGTAATGAGAAACTATTGTTCATATCGTTGGACGTGCATTTTAAATAGGAGATAGCATTTCTTCGAAAGCGTTGTATAGCAAAGTAGCTGTATGATTTAACCGACACTGTCATTCTAGATAATATCACCTTTGAAGTAAGCGCATGGAGTTCAAATTAGCATGTTTCAGATTGCGTTGCAGTCATTTTATGTTTGGACCGCATTATGTATGATGTCATGACAGGGGAAGAAATTTAAATTGAATAGAATTACTTGAATTCTTTTTTGGTTTTCAAATAAATGTTCGTTTCTTTTTAATATTTTTAAGTATTCTCTCTTATTCATAACCGCTCACTAAGGGTTTTAAAATGAAGCTTTTGACTGCGTTTAATTGTCAATTGATGAAATTTTAGTATTAGAGTAATTCGTTAAAAACAGACTATTAAAATAAACGCTACTTTAGTTTGTAAACCATATATTTTAGTGACATCTAGTTTTCTACTTGTAAAATTTCAAAAATCCTTAGAAAAATATCCCAAAGCACAGGTTTTTCTTTTTATAGGATAAAATAAATCCATGCACATTGTCAGTGGTGTAGCTATCCAGGGGCTAGGACTCCCGTGCCCTAGGGCCCTCAAGCTCAAGGGGCCCTGGCCAGCATCCCTCTAACTCTAACTGTTTTACTCTCTAATATTCTCCGACCACCAGAATTACATACCTATTTATATAATTTGACTATAGAGCCCCAATTCCTTTGGGGTCGTCCATTAATGACGTGATGTTTTTTTGGCATTGTTACCCCCCTCCTCCCCCTTGGTGATACATGGTAAGGTTTAAGACTACCCCTATATCACGTATATTTTTTAGTACCAACAAAGATTTTTTTCTTAATATTTATACAATACAGCCGCTTTCGATTTAGTACGCGTTTGCCGAAAAAATAAATACACGTGATTCCCCCCTTGTGATATTTCGTGATTTTTTTGCCCCCCCCCCCCCCCCTTTCGAGCCTCACGTGAATGGACGGCCCCTTTGTGCCCCAGTGCCTTTGGTCACCAAGCTACGCCACTGCATATTGTCGTATTGTATTATAGGTACAGTCAAGGAATTAAATTTCCAACCCACCTAAGGTTCAATATCATATAGCAAACTGTCACCATAAGAGCTATAGAGCAAGACGTTAGTTTGACATATCGACCTTAATGCATTGCGAATGTCAGACGACATTTCAACGAAATGGGTAGGGAATTAAATTCCTTGACTGTACATGCAGAGTATATGGTTTTACCTCATAGGTTGGGACCCGCATCCATTATCTGCGATGCATTTAAATGGTAAATTGCAAGTGACCAGTCTGCCCGTACCGTATTAGTGTGCCATTAGTGGCATATGGGCGCATGCGTCGTTATGCGCCGGAGCACGTTGTACAGTCCAGAAAAAGTAGCAAAATACTATTTTTTATTTTAAGTAAACGCATCTATTTTTTTGTCTAATTAAGACCATTTATCTATTATTTATCTATACATATAAAAAATAAATTCTGTTTATTGGTAAACCGATTTGGCTACTTTTTGTTTGAATAGTCCGAGTTAGGTTTTCATGGAAAAAATTTAGATAAGTGTCCCAGATTTTTTTCTAATTTTGGGAAAACTGAACGTTCTTTTTCCTATGGGATTGGGATATTTTGGAACTCAATACCATACTTATGATGATTCTAACGCTTTTGACAGGACGTCTGTGCATTTTTTTTACCTAACTTTGTTTACCGGTAATACTCAAATATTAACTATTTTCAGGCTAGGCAATACTTCGCGAAAAGAATCAGCATTGCCATCCAACGTGGCAATGCTGCCAGCCTTCTGGGCACCCTCCCTATTGGCGGCGATTTGGGACAATTTTTTTATCTTTAAGTTTAGAATAAGACATTAATGTTTTCTTCTTCTTAATTTAGAATTTTACGAATAAAAATTTTAGTCGATTTATTGTAATACCCTTTTACAATAATTAAATAAAGTATCTAAAAAGGTTCAGTTTTGTTTGTTCTACAGCACCTAAAACGGATACTATTGGATCAATAAATGTACTATTTCATTTATACAGAGTCAAATAAATACATAAGTTATTTATTAAAAAACGTTGTAATTTAAGTCACATGCGGTTTACCATTTTAAGTAAACAGTCGTAAAGAGCGAAGCGTTTAAAATGTCTTTAAATTCAGCGAAAGTCGAACCAATATTTGCCGTATATAGAATTTCACTTTCGACAGTATTGAATAACTTAGAATTAAAACATGTTTTTCTGTTGGCACCAATGACACCAACGTCAGTATCCGGTTTCCATTGAGAAGATTATCGTTGTATTTTTTTTTCATCTGCTATTTCTAACTCTCAAAAGACCGAGTAAGATAGAGTCCTAACCAGTTAACATTTTTGTGACCGAAATTTCTTTCGATTTTTATTTTATAACGTTAAACATTCAAATTATTCAATTCAAATGCTTTGTCATGACAATACTTAGAAAAATCTAGGTTAATGGCAGGACTCGAACCTGCAACCTCAGCATTCCGTGCCGTGCGTTTGCCAGTTCCGCACATTACAACAACCATACCCAGCGAATTCTGCGGAGCTGCTAAACGCACGGCACGGCATGCTGAGGTTTCTTGTTCGAGTCCTGCCATTACCTTAGATTTTTTTTGTGTTGTCATTCATTACGTAGCTTTTAAATTGAATAACCAGTTTAGTTTAACCGAGTTTATCTCTATGTGTGTCCCTTTCTAATGACACTAGTGTGACAGAGACGTAGTGACGGATAAACTAAACCTAGGCCGGTCATGTTAGGGCAATGTGGGTCGATATACTGACTTAACTTTATAACATAAAATTAGCCGCTCCTATACCATGCTCTTTGTCTGTCCCTACTATGATACTCCTTTCACACACTCAAAGGTTAACTGGAAGAGATCCCTTAAAGGGATAAGTTCGCCTTTGTACATCACTGTATCTCTTTTTTTTAATTTATGTTTTTTGTACAATAAAGAATTTACATACCATGCTGATTGTGCAGTCAGCATCAAACCTCTCTCTTTTGCTCAAAGGTTAGCTGGAAGAGATCCCTTTAAGGGATAAGTTTTTACCGTTACTTGTATTTTTCTGTGTATTTGTAAGTGCTTATCTCCTTAATATAATAAAGAGGAAAACTTAAAAACGCTATGTAATGACAACACAAAGAAAAATTAGGGTAATGGCAGGTAAAGTTCTACCTGGATTTGAATGTTAAAAAATTTAAAATAAAAATCAAAAGAAATTTCGGTTACAAAAATCTAATGAGGAAAACTTTCTTTGTTTGTTTGTTTGTATGTAGGGGATAATCTCTAAAACTACTGAACCGATTTCAAAAATTCTTTCACCGATAGAAAGCTACACTATCCCTGACGGACATAGGCTGTTCATTCCACGCGAACGAAGTCGCGGGCGTCCGCTAGTGTACAAAAGAGCTTATATACATACATATATGTATATCTATATACATAAATTAACTGTTATGTAATTATCGGTCTATAATTAATTTAATTTATGGTCATGTTAGGGCAACATGGGTTGACTTAATGCTGTATATAATGCTGACTGTACACCCTTAATCTGCATGTAAATTATGAACATTACGCTAACGGCGCACGCGCGTACAGGGCATCACTTATGGCGGGTACGGACAGTAACAAAAGTCCGAACGATATCTTCACATATTACGAGTAACCTTTGGCAAATAAATATTTATTTATTTATTATTTTATTATAGTTTACAAGTCGCTATCCTCGTCTGTCCATCCTCATATCTTCGGCCGCCTACTCCTTCTGAATTACGCAACGAATTTTGATACAGTTTATTTATAGAATTTATTACAGAAGGTTTCTATGTACATAACATATTTATTTATTTTATGAAATAGGAAGGCAAGCAAGCAAGTGGAGTCACTTGATAGTAAGTGATCACCATCGCCTATAGACACCAGCAATACTAAGGAGATTGCAGATGTGTTGCCAACCTAGAAGGCTAAGATGGAATACGTCTCGTGCCAGTAATTGCACCGGCTGTCTTGCTCTCCACGCTGGAACACAACAGTGCAAGCACTGATGCTTAGCGGTAGGATTAACGAGCAAGATGGTGGTAGCTATCCGGACGGATCTTGCACAAGGTCCTACCACCCGCCACATTCTAATTAAAGTTTCGTATAGTTGAGAAGGTTCAATGATTTTTAGTATTGTATAGTAATGGTTATTGATACTTATAATAATTACTAATATGTATTTTAAGTTTTATTGTTACTAACAAATATTTGGGACATGAGCCTGAAAAAAAAACTCCAACATCTATAATAATTGGTATCTTTTCATGTTGTTTTGTTCTGATCAATATAAAGTTATTGTATTGTATTGAATCGTTAGTTTTTCTAATAAAAAAAAGTATAACAAGCCTGTGTAACAACTACACCTACACAGAGAGACAAACAAACGACTTCAAACTAATAACCTCATCTTTTTCTCTTTAGTTTAAAACTAAACCCCTTTATATTCCATTTGTCTATGGAATGGAATGTTTTTTTTACTGAACCGAAGACTACGAGGCGTATTAGTCACGTGTAGCTTTTTATCTTTATTTCGTATGGCTTTAAGGTCCAGTTACATTATTCACCGCCGTCGCTTTTGGCTGGAGCTCTCAAAGACGTTCAAGTATAATGCCCGCCTTCCACGGCGAGCGGAACGGGCTCCGTACGGAGTCCGTTTAACTCGTAATGGTGAACTGCATAGTAGCTCCCTCTTATTCAGTGGAAGCGCTTGTATGCAGTTCGCCATTGCGAGTTAAACGGACACTGTACGGAGCCTGTTTCGCTCGCAGTGGAAGGCGGGCATTAGCCCGGAACAGCTGCCCTAACACGACAGCCCAGGTTTAGTTTAACCCCTCCCTGTGTCTCTGTCTAACTAGTGTCATAAGGAAGGGACGCAGATAGAGATAAACTAAACTTGGCCAGTCATGTTAGGGCCACAGATAACAGTACTACGTGGTTAGTCTGGGTCCTTTTGGGAATATTTGTATGGAGGTTTACAATGTTGAGTACAGCAATGTCACTTGGTACGGATGATAAAAACGTCCACCTGAGCCCAAAGAACCCGGTAGGCAGTTTGAAATCCGCGACAGGCTTTCAAAGTACTCAACTCCCAGCAGTCAGAAAAAATGCTAGCGGATTTATTTGGACTTTTGAGTCAAGTTTGGTATCTTTATTAGATAAATCGGTGATGCCCCGTTCATTCTTTAACCAGTTTTGTAGGGTTGCGTAGCAAAATTTAACGCAATAATTAGGGTAGTAGATTGACCGGTGCGAAATCATTGCGCGAAGATACACGCGAAGATAACGTCGCGCACTCGCGGCGTGCCCGCTGCGAACTCGCGGCTAGTCCGCTATCTTTCGCCTGGTGTTGTACTTGCTCGCAAATCGCCAGTGTGTTAAGGCCCTATGGCGCAGTGGTTTAACAATGTGACCAGACCTTTAATGCAGTTAAAGTCCTCTCTAATAGCATCTCAGATGGATTAGTCAAATGCGAAGTAATTACTCAAGTCAGTTATTAGCTTTTATAAAGACTCTTATCCGACCATTATGTGACAAATGTGCCGAGGCCAGTTTTAGATGCAATCAAAAATGAGTGTTCTATGCATCGTTAAGGGTTCATATTGGTCCTCTAGGAAATTAAACGAAGGACCTTGTCGCAGTAAGTTTTTTATGAACGTCAAAGTTGAAGGCGAGTCATTATGTTTTAACTTGTTAAGTTGGCAATTGCATGTAATGGCTAAGCTTTTAGTGACAAATAATAATGACTGTTTCTTGTTGATTGTATCTGTGTGTTTGCTGTTTTAAGTAGCTTCTATTAGCACCTATTTATAACATTTCTAAATGCTAACGACTACTGGTTTGTTTAATTGAATTCCATTATTTTTATAGAACACCACAAATTAATGTAAGCGAAGAGATACCGGCCACTGAGGGGTAAATGTTCAAAACATTGATTTCCCATTGATGATATTTTTACTAAACATAATTTGGGTAAATTTATAAAATATTGATTTCCCTGGCACATATTTTTAACATATTCACTTAATATTTACTAAACATAATTTGGGTAAATTTATAAAATATTGATTTCCCTGGGCCCGTTTTTGTCAGACATTTATTTACATTGTGTTTTGTAAATATTAGGTAAATGTGCTGGGAATCAATGTTTTGAAGAACCTTTACCCGACTTGTTAAGGAAGCACTATTACTGCGCACTTACGTGATTCAGACTACTCTTAGTCTGAATAAAGATAATTTGATTTTGACTTTGAAACCAGTGTGCCATAACATTTAAGTTACATGCTACCATATAAATGCCTTATTATAACATTGAAGACATATTTAAAAGGCTTTGAAAGTGTTACTTCTTTGGATTAAATGACTTGTTTTTCTCTTTTCATTTTTCTTTTTACTTATTTTTGACCCATTCGGGTTTTTGTTTTTATTCATAACTAGCTGACCCGGCGAACTTCGTACCGCCTAATTATTGGAGGCATATTTGCTCACCGTTTAGACCTACCCTGGACTACGACAAACATTTTAAAACCAAAATCAGCTCAATCGGCCCAGCCGTTCTCGAGTTTTAATCAGACTAACGAACAACAATTCATTTTTATTTATATAGATTTACTTCAATAAGTTACAGAGTCGTATTGCTTGTTTATAATTTTATGACGCACACCACCAAAGAAATCTTAAACAGACAGTTTTTAAATAAAATACTAAAATATGCATCAATATAATTATAAGCAATTTTTGAAGACCGCCAAACAACATCGAAGTACCGTTCGAACAATTCAAAATAAACTCTGACACTCCACAATAAAGGTCAAAGTAACCGCACAACAATTACTTAACGCGACATTGTCCGGCGTTGACCCCGTTAAACCACCAACATAACCTGTACCACCTTCAAACGCCTCTATGATCCTTAACTTGATTGCTATAAGGACGAATTTGAAACGACAACCAGTTTAGAAACGAAACCGTATATAACTTGAAGCAAAGTTATTTTTGCGCTCGCTAAATGTATTTTAAGTCTTATGTTAGCTGAGTAAGGCTGATTGTTAGTTTGATAGGTGGTTTAAAGTGAGATTTGACTCATGTTCTATTCAAAAGGATTCCGCAGAATCGCGAAGAAAGGGAAATTTTTGTGTTGTTTGTCATACGATATGTTAGTGACCGCTTTATGTCATACAATGGTCGTGAAAGAAGCCTTTGTAAAGCTACTTTAGTCCTATTTCGTTTTGAATAGGACTAAATTAGCGTTTTGCGGGTGGTAGGACCTTGTGCCAGGTCTGTTCGTGCCGTTACCACCATCTTGCTCGCAAGTCCAGCCGCTAAGCAAAGTTTGTATTGTTGTGTTCCCGTGTGGAAAGTGAGACAGCCGATGACATTACAGCACTGTTATTCTCTAACCCCCTTATTCATAAACGCTGCGTAAACGTTTGTTAGTTAACGTGTTTTATGCCTTTATCTGTCATTGTGACGTTTGCCCTCAAATGAAGGGGACAAAACATTTGTTAGCTCAAAAAGATTGTTATTTTTTTATGAATGATGGGGTTAGCGTACAACGTTGGACTCGACGTCGAAGCATCGCCCTATCTCGCTCACTCGAGCTAGCCCTAGAACAAGACAGGACGCTGCCTCAGCATCGGGCTCGTCGCTGGTGTGATTAGAGAATGACTCTTCTGGAATAATATTCAATCTTAGCCCTCTGGGTTGGCAACGCATCTGCAATCTCCTCGCTGTCTATAGGCGGTGGTGATCACTTACAATCAAGCGACCCACTTGCTCGTTTGCCTTCTTATTTTTATGTATATAAAAGAATAGAAGCTTTATTTAGTGACCTATTAGGCCACAGATCTCGATGCCTGACACTGTAAATTTTTCAATATGGTTTGTTATTACAAGAAATATGTACAAAAAAATACTACTATTATTTAATTAATTAAATTAATAATTAGACTAAATAATTATTATTAATGACCACCGCTACTGTAATGCGGCCGAAACGTCGAGGTAAATAAATAAACAATTATTATCGGGTTTAAGTCCCGAAAACCGTTATAAAAAAAATTACGTCAGTGTCCTGTCGAAGTTTGCAATCAAATACACATAAGTGGCCAATCAAGTCGGAACCGAAGGAAGGTGTCTTTTTTCGAAAGGGAGACATGCCATAATATGAAATTAATATATATCCCTTTCGAATATAGACTATTTCTCTCAGTTCACAGTTTAATGGCCAGTTGTAGTTAGTGTATATAGTAAGTGTGGGTCGGTTTAACTAGGGTAGTATGTCTATGTTTGGCTCATTTGAATAATGAACCGAAGTTCTCCGGGTCGAAGCTAAATCAGACTCTATACTACTAAGGTAACGGTCACAGTCATTGACAGTGACCATATAAGTGACGGGAAGATACGGCCACATAATCAGTAAAAACGAGAGACAATGTCAACTACTGGTACAAACAATATCCTAGATGCCAAGCACTGGTACAACTACCTCTATTCTGTGTTGTAGGCTCCAAACGGATATCGAACCCGCACGCAACGGATGTGACCGCCGCACGAAAAAGAAATTAACACCCGTGAGATTGTTCTCGTGTCTGTCGTGATGCACTTTTATATTTTCCGTTTCCAATTTTTTTAAGTAAAAAAGAATAATTTGTGGTATTTTTTTTAATAATAACACATCTGCTGACGGTACTTTGTCAACCGACGAAAAAAATGGAGGACGTTATCAAGCCGACCTGTATATTTTATTTCAAAATTGAAATTCACTTGCAAAAATCACTCAGAATGTACAAACAAATAAAAAAGTAGACTAAAGCGGTAACGTGTGAAATCTTGTGAGAACTTTTTAGAAGTCTCCTACGAAATTAAAATTGGCTTACTTTTTGCTATTTTTGATAATTCTAGCTTTTAAATTACAAAAACGCATTTAAAACCTGTATCCGTTAGAGCTCCACTATGGACAGACAGACAGTTCACTTACAAACCTCATTTTCTGAAAATAGTAAAACAAAGTAACATTTCACTAATTGACATTACGCAGTTATGTGTCCCATTGCCTCACATTACTTATGCATGTACATCTTATTTAACCGAACCAAAACTAATTTAAATATTTAGGGTTCCGTCTCAAAATGAAACATCGCTATCAAATCGATTTTTGTAATCGTTTACGTTCGTTTTCTTTTTTACATTCAAATTAAATTTAAATGCTATAAGATAAAGATAAATATAAAGATAATTTATTTGCATAAACATGAGTTAATAATACATTAAGTACAAAGTTATTCTAGTGATAACAGAGTCCGTCATGTTTTGCCTTTCGGCGTACAAATACACATTACAATTAAGTGCGAGTAGGTAGATATCATCACAACTGAACATTCATGTCATTTAAGTATTCATTAATGGCAACACCAAAAAAAACTTAGGTAATGGCTGGACTCGTCCCTGCAACCTCAGCTCCGTGCCTTGCGTTTGCCAGTTTCTTTGTGTTGTCTTTATATAGCATTTTTTTTCTACTTCAAGTTGGTATGTGAAAGTGTGATACTACCTCGGACGAATCGGCATATTCTACTGCAACCAGCAACTGACTACAGTCTGGGTCTACCTCGAGGCAAAAAGAGTGGTTTTATAAGTTTGACATCTGTATTTGTATGTCTGTCTGTGACATAGTACACAAGCCAATTGACAGATTTAAATACGGTTGTTTTTCCATACGGAACCGCTGCGCGTGCGTCGAGGTCTTTTGTCCGTATTTCGTCTCCTGCTACAGTTGGTACCGTTTTTAACGGTGAAAGAACAAAGCAAATAAATTCGTCCTCTCACATGCTAACAAGTACGGAAACTGAGTTACTGAAAGGGGGTCAAGGATACGCCGTGACTGAGGTTCAAGTCTGTGCTAGAACCTCATTGTTAGAGTGTCAGCGTATTTTACTGAAGCACCTAAAGTCTAAAAAAACAATTTTAAAAACCTAAGAACATTTTTCGATTGTCGGAAAGTAACTATAGAACTACAAATGAAGTTGAATTAAGAGCTTATACAAATGTATATAATAATAATATTTTTTCAGACGTGTCCATGCCTCGCACAATACAACAAAAACTGTTTACTTATACCATAGTCCTACTGTTTTCTAATAATCGGAGAACATACATTAAAAAAAGTTCCAGACGAATTGAGAACCTCCTCCTTTTATGAAGTCGGCTAAAACAAACGACTAACTCGTAAGGCCAGGTACCTAGTCAGGTCATGACATCATCAGTGACCTAAAATTCAAAATGACATAACGGTGATATTTCATAAGCAATTTTAAGATTCTTTCGAATTAGCAGCCATAACTTTTTTCGTGTTTGCCATAAACGATGCGAACACTGATAGCTTTTAATGGAGTCCCGTTGTTTCGCATAATTATTGAGATTTCGAGTCAAATCAATAGTCCTAACGATTATTTTGTCGAACCATGGAGATCTTGTTTAGTTCATCTAAAAATCAATGAAATAAAAATAACAGTGGGAAATAGGTCGACAGAATAAAGGTGAGAACAGTTCTTGAAATAAATATACTTACATATGTTATGATTAAAAAAGAAATTAAATCAATTTCCAAAAGGTAACAAAACATTGTATTCTAAAGAAGTTTATAAAATTTCGCTAGGTACTTTTTTTATAAGAATTGCAGCTATAAATTCGTTACAACTGGAAAAAATAGGGGTGACTTTAGTTTTATTTTAATTTTATTAATGAAATAGATTTCGAGCGAAACCGCACGTAATTATTGTATTGTCCGTCTGATAAAAAATGCTCATCACATTAATAATGGAATCATCCACTTTAAGAGGAGTGTGAACCCAGCCCGAAAAAGCGCTCCCCATACAAACGACGATAACGTTTTCCACCCTATAAACCTTGACCTATGGCAATGGTTTTTTGGTATGTTGTCACTAAGCCTCAGAACCAGGTTTGTATGTTTTGAGTTTTTTAATATTCTTTATAGATTTGACAATATTTGCATTTTAGGAGTTTCATACAAAACACAAAAGCGTCAATATTTTTGGAACTATTAAGAATATTTAAAAAATCAAAACATACAAACCTAGTTCTAGGGCATAATGACAACATGCAAAAAAATCATAGCTGTAAGTTAAGGTTTAGAGGGTGGAAAACGTTATGGCCGTTTGTATGGAGAGCGATGGGTTCACACTCCTCTTAAGGAGAAAGTGGAAAATACACAAAAGATCCCATTAGGTCAAAGTGTATCCGAAACAACCCCCAGTAGATAAGATAAGATAGAGATACCGAACCCTTCGCTTTTAACTTTAGCCGCTCCGTAATGGCGCAAGGAGTGACTCAACCGAATTCCTAGGACATTGGGTGATTACTAGATACCGATCAGCGAATGACCCGTGCCATTGTAACAAGCGGGTACACTGATCGCAGATAAAACGGTTTCAACTATAACAGCCGGACAGCCTAGTGGTTAGTGACCTATAAATCTAGTGGTTTCGGGTTCGAACCCCGAAAGAGACAAACGTTTGTTAGATTATAAATGTTTGCCCCTATCCGTCTTCATTTCTACGCTATTTACACTGCTATAATAAAGAGCTAAGCTTTGTTTGTATGTAGGGGGTTATCACCCGAAGTACTGAATTAATTGCAAAAATTCGCCCGTAGAAAGCTAGACTATCCCTCACGGACATTGGCTGGTAATTATACGGGAATATGCTTTTGTTAGTTTGTCCGGGGCCTAAAATAAAAAACGTCCCTACCCGTCTTTTTTGATTCGCATACGCCTTATCAAAACTTGATGCTCTATATCACTCCTAAACTTAAGACGAGTGTTACCGACACAGATAAAGACAATAAATGCCAAAGGAAACACACATATACTCGAAAAAGACAATCCTTCTTTCTGGCAGCAGTCGAGTTTAAAATATCACCATCATCATCATCATATCAGCCGGAAGCCACTGCTGGGCGAGCCACCAAGGTCGGTCTTGTGCTGCTCGCATCCACCGGTTTCCAGCGATCCTTACCAGATCGTCAGTCCACCTTGTGGGAAGCTTACCAACAGTTCGTCTTCCGGTACGTGGTCTCCACTCGAGAACCTTTCCGCCCCAACGGTCATCGGTTCTCTGAGCAAAGTGCCCTGCTCACTGCCACTTAAGGTTTGCAATTCGTAGAGCTATGTCAGTGACTAGTTAAAATATACCGACATATGTATAACGTAGTTATTATGTCATCATCATCATCATCATCATCTCAGCCACAAGAAGTCCACTGTTGGACATAGGCCTCCTCCATGGATTTCCAAAGTGGCCGGTTGGAAGCAGAATGCAACCAGCGCCTTCCTGCCACCTGTACGAGGTCATCGGACCATCTTGTGGCTGGTCGTCCTACGCTGCGCTTGCCAATACGCGGCCGCCATTCGAGAACTTTCCGACCCCATCGGCCATCAGTTCTCCGTGCTATGTGCCCTGCCCACTGCCACTTCAACTTGCTAATCCGCTGGGCTATGTCGGTTACTTTCGTTCGTCTGCGGATCTCCTCATTTCTGATTCGATCACGCAGAGAAACTCCAAGCATAGCCCTCTCCATAGCTCGTTGCGTGACTTTGAGCTTTCTTATAAGGCCCATAGTAAGCGGCTATTATGTATTACGTAGTTAAAGCTTCGAATTTGGTTAACTTTACGTAATATTTTTAATTTAATGTAATATAATTTGTCCTAATTTTAATTTTTGATTTAATTTAATTTGATGTTATAGAAATGTATTAATTAACGTTTTGCAATTTTTATTTTTATTAATTATGATTAATTCTATTTATTTTACTATGACATTCCATTTAACTTTTATTGTTTTTATTTTTATTGTTTCCTCTAATTGACATGCAAAGTAATTGTAATTCGAATAGATGCCGACTAACATAGTTTTGTAAGCAACAATTGTCACTAACTATTATGGGACCAGCTCCTGAATTAAATGATTTGAATTGAATTGAAATGTTAACGGTCTCCTTTTTTTTAAGTTGGTTAATAAGGTCTCACATAACAATCTCAGTCCATGCACAAGCTTTTTCCATATTTATTTCTTTCCCTATGACTCACGTCAATCTTGATATATTAATATTATCAAGGGCATTTGGCTCACATATGCGTATACTCTCCTACATACAGTATGTTACACAACGCGTGAATTTCGGTACTGAGCTTGGAGATATAAATAAATATTTTTTTTATGAAATAGGAAGGCGAACAAGCACGTGGGCCACCTGATGGTAAGTGATCACCACCGCCTATAGACATCCGCAACACCAAAGAGATTGCAGATGCGTTGCCAACCCAGAGGGCTAAGATGGAATACCTCTTGTGCCAGTAATTGCACCGGCTGTCTTAAAATAAGAAAGGCAAAGGAATGAGAATAGGATAGGTGGCATCCTTTTTGCTTGTTTACTTGAGGTTGTACGTCATCGTAGCAAATACAAAATTGTGTTTACTGCCTACCCCTCCGGGAAGTATTCTTTGTAAACATAATCATTGACAGTGACAATAATAACACAAATTTTAAATTGCGTTAAGTTTTTCGCGAGACTTGTCCACTGTCATGTGTCACTACTCGTCATATTACAAAAGATAAAGACCGTAAAAAAAAGCTTAGATTTCCATATTTTAACAATTTCTCTTTTAATTTTAGATATAAAAAAACATAAGAATATTGTAAACTGGACTGTTGTATCCAGGCTGGTAAGTTATGATGTTGTGAGCAGTTAAAAGATTTTTCTGATTTTCTCTCAGGAGAATAACTCGTATAGCTGAGTAAATCTTAAAAATTTTGATTCCCCTGGCGCATTTTTTAGCAAATTTACCTAATATTTACTAAACAAAAAACGGGTAAATCTTCAAAATGTTGATTACCCTGGCACATTTTTTAGCATATTTACCTAATATCTGTCTGACAAAAATACACCAGGGGAATCAAGATTATGAAGGTTTACCCGTAGGTATTATGTTTAGTAAATATAAGGTAAATATGCTAAAACATGTGCCAGGGAAATCATAATTTTCAAGATTTATCCAAAGTCGGCTACACGTGAATGATAATTATGAGTTACAAGCGAACTTGTGGATCACACTGTATTATTATTTGTATGGCAAAATTCCGTGACATAGCAAAGGCATTCTCTACTCGTAGCAGATTTGGCGGCAAGCCAAGTGTTGTAAGAGAAACCTGGTTTACTTAGAAAATGCCAGTATTGTATAAGTAACGTATTCAGATATAATAAGGTACAGTCAAGGAATTTAATTCCCTACCCATTTCGTTGAAATGTCGTCTGACATTCGCAATGCATTAAGGTCGATATGTCAAACTAACGTCTTGCTCTATAGCTCTTATGGTGACAGTTTGCTATATGCTATTGAACCTTAGGTGGGTTGGAAATTTAATTCCTTGACTGTACCAGGATTTGGGATATATGTACTAGTTTTTAGCCACGTTTGTAGAGTAAAAAGAAAACATTGTTTTTTAATGAAATGAAAATGAAATGAAATTTAATGCGTATGAGTTAAGGTTTTACATTGCAGTTACAGATGCTGTTGGCTACAAGATAAGAAAAATATATAAAATGCGACACTTCTTCTCAGCAGAATCTTTCACTCTTAGAAGCGCTGGTAGAGGCCTACTTAAATAAAACATATAAGTTATTTAATGGTATGAACAGTTTTAGCACACATTGTAATAATGTCACAAATAAACGGAAATATTATGATTTATAAAATGATATGGTTTCGTCTTTTCGTCGTGGTAAATGGAACATCTTAGCACAAGAAAGAATAAAACGGCCACATTTTTTGTTCGCGCTGGAATCGAACAACTAAAATTTATAGCCAATACCTTTTTCCAATAGTGAGCACCATACACGATAACTATTTCAAAATCATAAGCACTGACTCTTATTCTAATAAGAAAAAGGATCAATTCACAACGAGCGAGCAGAAATAAATATCAGCATTTCTGATCACGTTTTTGCTTCGTCTATGCTTAGATATTAGGTCGACGGCACCGAAACCAAACTGCCAAACATTTCAATACATAACCATTTCGAATGTAGACATCTCTGTCTAACATACTACGTCAGAGCGAGACGAAATATCGGATTCGATACGTTTTACCTCGAATTGGTGTAGTAGCGTGATTTTAATTGTTTAGTTTTTACTCGGAACTCAAACTGTGAATAAAGTAATGGCAGTTACACAATCCGTTGATTCGTTCGAGTGCCGCTTCGAATTTCGAATTTAAATAAAAGCGTTCGATATTTCAAATGTTCGCGTTCAAAATTGGAATACTTGTACAAACTGGAAGCTTTGTGTTTTAAACATGCACATCTAAAGTAATTCAACGTGAATTCAACGACGTGTATGCAAAACCGCAATTCTAGGTTCATGCGATATACATCTCACATTCGAGATATGTCAAAAAATGACAGAAATTCAAGGGATGTGACAGCTCTTTTTGAGATACCTCGAATGTTCTTTCACCTTCCTAGTGAGAAAATTATCCCATACTCCTGCGCAATGGTCCTACACTTAGACTATTGCCCAGTGGTCCTTGCTTACCAGTGGGAGGAAAATATGCTAAACAACAAAAAGGGGATAGTTTTACTGTACCTAATTGTTGGTAAATGAATTATATTAGTTTGGTCGCACGATAGCGCAGCGCCAAGTCCCAAACGAAATAAATAACACCCTTTGGTAAGCCGAGGTTTGTGTTTATAGGCTGTATAAAAAAAAATGTGCACCAGTTAGAGAGTGTTTAACAAAATTCAATTAAGATAAATCTATTTTAAAACTATTGTGTTTTCTTAATGTTTTATCAACGTGAACTAAAGTCAAAGAATATAAGATCGGGAGGTAATCAATTAAAAAAGTATAAAAGTAATTAAATGCAACACCTAGACGTGTGAATATTAATTGTATTTAAAATACATTGTTTGAGAGCTCTGAAACTACGTTCATTTAATTGGTTTACAATTATTCATGAAAATAAACAGCGGTCTTGCGATGCTAAGCAGTTGAGCCAAGTTCGGCAAAAAAATGCTATTTCATACTTTTTTTCTTAAGCATATTTTCGTAATTTACTATAATAATTGAAAATTTTACATTCTGCAATATTTTTATAATACCAATTGATTTTATTTGTTTGTTCATGTTGTATGTCTGCTTATTTGTTATAATATCAGGTTGTAATAGCTTTTTCTTTCAATAAAATAAATTGAGCGTAGAAAACAGCAATAAAACACAATGTTTCACTACTAATTACAGTTCAGTGATACATAGTTGCAAATGCTTGAGACATTTTTATTTAATTTGATTAAGTCTTGGCTCCTTTTTTCTATTTTTTAGGTAATACCACAAGTGGCTCTTCCCGAGCATGCTAGGATCGCGTGACCTGCCATAACTAGCATGCTACCGCGGCAGAGTATTATCCCATACCGGATGATTTACTTACGATTATGTTCAGTTTTAGGGTTCCGTGAGAATGTTAAACGATTTCTTTGGCTTGTAAAAATCTTTTACTGAAGTTTTTTTTTAGTAAAAAAAATACAAAATGGTAGTAAAAATGGCACAATTGCAATAGTCCATTACATCGAGAGGACGGTAAAGGGTGTGAACTTCCCGTGTCGGAATTTAAGTCTCATTCTAAGAGGAGTATAGAAATACTCAGCAGTGGGACATCTTTATCTTTACGTAGTATAAAACAATCGTTCATATAAAACAATTCCGTTCCTGTCTGTCCTTAATCTTATTCGTATATTTGACTGCTTATTCCTTTGAAGGTTTTTCTTTGCATCATGTTCTGAGGAAGAGTCATGCTACTAATAGACCAATAGATTATTTTAATATATACTACACTAACGATGGCGCGCTAGTGTGATGCCAAAGATCTTGCTTCTATTGGAGGTTATAACCTCCACAACCCCCTGTATACTATAGTCTAGTCTATGGATACATACTGTAGTCTATGGAAGAAGTTTGCAAATCGAAAAATTTGGATTAAATACAGTCGATGAAAGTTTAAATAAGTAAATATTACAGAGAGATATGAAACGATCTTATTAACTAGTGAACTTATTAGCAGTAATATGAGTGAATGTAAAAATAAACAGTTTTAATCGTCTTGGTTCGAGATGTATAAAACAAGTAGGTACCGATCTAGAAAAATACGGAACCCTCTTAAAACGAGAATGTTATACCTTGACCATATTTAATCTTTTTGCTACGTTTACGAGATTCTTATTACAGTAACCAGTCGCTGTTTATGTTGCTTTTTTAATCTTAATTATGGTTATTGAGACGGTGGACCGTTTGCACCGCGTCGTGGGAAGTCAAGAGACAAAAAACATTTTTTTTTATAAAAATTACACTGCACATTGCAGTGCATTGACAACAGAGTAAAATTCAAAAACCTTTATTACACCATACAAATCATGTTGCGTTCTTATATTTAAACAAAATATCGAATTGTTTAACCTATCAGTCGTTAAGTTTTGAAAGTTGCCTTATTTATGTTGTCGGCGTGTGTGCAATTGCTGGCACAAGAGGTATTCCATCTTAGCCCTCTGGGTTGGCAACGCATCTGCATCCTCCTTGGTTTTGCTTTTGTTTATGAGTGGAGGTAATCACTTACCATCAGGTGGCCTACTTGCTCATTTGCCTTCTATGTTGTGCAAAAAATTCATATGTTAAAATTTACAACTGGTAGGTGAAGAAAGCCGAAAAAAGCCGAAAAAAGCCTGAGTATTTTATATTAATTTCAACTCGATACCTTCGCACGACCGTGAGAAAAAGGGTCTTGACAAACAGACAGACGGACAACGAAGTGATAGTCTAAGGATTCCTTTTTAGGTACGAAACCCTACAATTATTTACATAAATTATCAAAACAAATTTGAAAACTACGCTTCATCATGTTTTCAGAATCGATAGATCAAGATCAAGACGAATAACTTGTGACTTTCTTGAATGTTGGCCGTCACAGGATATTTCTTGTAGAAAAAAAAATCCGCCAAAGCTACGGAAAAAGCTGGTTATAAGCCTGCCTTCCTTACCAGCAAAGCTTTTGCCTGATTAAAGTGTAATGGCTCCGAGCTTACGCAAGCTCCCTGCCAGTAATTACGTATGTGTAGTGTAGCTTTTTGCTGACGGTACCGGGGCTGTGCAGCTTCCCTCGCTATGGTTGTCACACGAATAAGGAAGAGTTGAGTTTTTGCTATAAAATAGAAAATTAGTATAAATATTTAGGTACGAACATCTTTAAAGATATTGGAGAAGTAGTTGTGAGTATCTAATTAACAACGATACAATGGCAAGGATTTAATTGTGGCAGCTAATAAAAAAAAATACTTTTCAAATTCTTAAACATTATTGACGAGAAGGTTAAACTCACAGGCAGTCTCACATCACTAACTTTACACCCCATTAGTGGTGCAGGTACCGACCGACAGGAATTTTGGCCGAAGGGAGTCGCATTATTTCCGCGGACGAATGTTGAACAGCCCGTAACCACTTCATACGCCGCCAAAGTAATGTGCGATTTTTTTTAATGAATTTTATGAGTTATCTATGTTAATTTTATTTTATTTGTACTCATTTAGCAATTTATAAATGTGTAAAATTAAAATGTAAGAACTGGTATTATAGACATGGACAGTAATTTTGTAAAAATTTTGCCTCTCACTGCCCTCGTGCCCTCTCTCTCGGTACTGTAGGTAGGCACGCCCACGTTCAAATTTATTTTTATCGAAGTGTAATTAATAAAAATATTAACTTTGAATAGAGGCAACCCTAAGAAACGTATCTTGTATGCTAGTAAGGAAAAAAATGGCGGTGTGAGGAACATAGAAGTTATACGATGCTCAATTATTTACTACAATAATATGTACTTATTGAAAAATAATTTATGGCGAACAGCAAAATACCAACGGCTAAAGCTATTTTAACTGACAGTTAATTTTTGCCTTCAGAGCTATTAGATCAAGTTGAATGCAGGCAAAGTTCTTTGAGTTTTTGTTTTTTCAATCGAGCCTTTTGTTGGCAATATTTTGAAATTTTGAAAATTGGCCACTTTTGTCAATTCTACCAATGGTTAAAAAAAACTACTTAGAAGAAACTTTAGAATAACCTGGGAATAACTCTATTTCATTAAAATATGATACAAATAACTTTCCATAATTATAGCAAAATGCAAATTAAGCAAACATTGTTTTTATGAAAAAGGAGCGTGCGTGTCACCCAATACCAAATGATCACGACCACCCATAGAAACCGGCGATTTCAGGGGAATCGCCGATCCGTTTCCGTCCTTAGGCCTCATCCATAGGATTTTCCATAGCCAGCATAGCATAGCTTGCCAGTGTTTCGTACACACAATGAAACACAATGGAAAACTGTACGCCGGTATTCTGTACTGTACAACCCCGGTCGAGCCGGTCCATTTAAACTACAATCAGCAACTAGCTACAGTGTGACTCTACCACTAATAAAGGTTGTTTCACAAGAGCTGCCATCGAATGTCTATAAAATTAACGACAGTTTCGGATAATTGTTGGAAATGCTGATTTCCCTGGCGCGTATTTACCTACTATCTACTAAGTAATGTGTAAATATTTGATTAAAAAAACACGAAAAGAGAATGAATTTTTTCAAGATTTACCTACATTATATTTAGTAACTATAAGGTAAATTAAAACAAGTGCCAGGGGAATCAGAATTTTTAAGAATTACCCATTCTTACATTTTAGGTGGCAGCTCTTATTTATTTATTTGCTAGCTGACCCGGCGAACTTTGTTCCGCCTTAGACGCCATAAATGAGCAGATTTTTGATTTTTTCTTTCATAAGAACCTTCTCCTGATAATAACGAACAGAACAAAAAAAGAATTACCGAAATCGGTCCAGCCGTTCAGGCGTGATGTCGTGACCAAGGGAAATAGGGATTCATTTTTATATATATAGATAGATGAATATATGATATGCTATATCAATCCGCCCGGAACGAACCTAGGTACCAAACCGCGATTAGAATAGCATTAGAGAGTAACGTCAGCACACTGTCATTTCATAGATATAGAAATGAAGCTTGACGCAAGTCTATGAAATGATAGTGTGCTGACGTTACTTCTCAATGCTATTCTAATCGCGGTTTAATAATACCCATGACCATTAGTCGGGGTACCCTGCTAAAATATTGAGCTCTATTTAGCTATGATAATTATTGTATATTTTATCTTCCCTATGCTAAATATAACTGTTATAAGGCGGTGGTAAGAGCCAGTTTTACAAGCCAATTAACCACGCTATATAAACACTATGCATCTAGTATGACCAGATACGGATTTGTGCAGATATAAGACATAATGTATATGTAGGAAATACGGGTTTTATGTGAGAAAATATTCGTGAAATATGTTTAAGGGAGAAATTATTATCTTTCTTAATTTTCAGACTCATACAAAGTCTGGAAAAAAAGATAATTTTGAGTTAAATTTACTAATGGAGTTTTAAGAAAGTGGGTGAAACCTATGAGACGGACGGGAGCGACGGAACATTCAAAAAGTAAGTATTAAATTTCATAAATGTATTGTCATCGCTCTGCTCTGAATGTTGTGCGATAAAGAACCGCACTTTAACACACTGTAGGCTTTTTTCTGAGTAATGGCGTCCTACCTTCGGCCTCGTCAACACTTTCCATCAGGTGTTACTGTGGTCAAGCGAGAACCCATCTTCAATAAAAAAAATGTAAGTAAAAGTTCGAGGGTCTGTAACTTCTTTATATAGTATAAAACAAGATCGCTATCCATTCCTGTCTGTCCTCGTAATCTTCGGCCGACTCCTTCTAAACCGCGCAACGGATTTTGAAACAGTTTTCACTGTCATTTACAGATTCTTTCACGGAAGATTTTTATACATTACATCTCGATTGTACCCTTGCAAACTCGAAGCGGGTAAATAGAAAATAATATATTTTATAAAATTTTGTAACCGAAATTTCTTTCGATTTTTATTCGCAAGGTAGGACAGCGGCAGTGTGGCGAAACTGGAAAACGCAAGGCACGGAATGCTGATGTTGCAGGTTCAAGTCCTGCCATTGCCCTAATTTTTCTTTGTGTTGTCATTACAATTTTAATTTATATATTTTATAAATGGATTAAAAAATAGTTGTTCTAGGACCTTATGTTTTCGTTTTTAGAATCCTTGTTAAATTGTACACTATAGGTTGGCTGTGATTCAAGTTAAGTAATTTTGAATGTTGTAGAGATCGCTCTTAAGGCATAAGACCGCCTAATGTCTACCTTATGATTTTGATTCTCTGTTTTTTTTGTGGCCAAATAATTGCTTGACTAGTTTTCGACCGTATTACAAACGGATAAAGTGGTCAAGCGATTACTTGGTTGACTGTAAAACACAGAAAGTTTGTTTTCGTTTTAGGAGGAAAAAAGTTATCAAGCAAAAGATAACAGAAGAAATATTTATTTTATGTTCAAAACACATTTCTCTAATACAAACCAGAAAAGTAATTGTCAAGAGCTTTTTTATGGAAGAAACATTGCTGTCGTCCCTCTTAAACCTCGGTCTATGTAAATATAGCAACAGATAATGTAGGGTCGATATCTCTTATTACAGGAGAGCTGCATACGTAATGCTATGCTGCGCCTGCTTCCGAATTATATGGTCGATCCAGGGTTGTCAGATCCAACGGCCCTAGCATGACTGGCCAAGTTCAGTTTATCTCTATTTGCGTCCCTTTCTTATGACACTAGTTAGACAGAGACACAGGTAGGGGTTAAACTAAACCTGGGCTGTCATGTTAGGGCCGCAGGGTTGTCATAAAAAAATCTAGACGAAGATGTTGATAATTTAATTTGCGGTCGGTAGGACCTTTTGCAAGGTTCGTTCGGATCGCTACCACCATCTTGCTCGCTAATCCTGCTGCTAAGCAGCAGTGCTTGCGCTGTTATGTTCGGGCGCGGAGAGCAAGACAGCCGGTGTAATTAATGCCACAAGAGGTATTCCATCTTAGCCCTCTGGGTTTGCAACGCATCTGCAGTCTCCTTGGTGCTGAGTCTGTCCTTAAATACGAGACCTCGAAGTTCAAATTTTCGGAATTAAAGTCGTTGCAATTTACTCGAAAACATTCCAACTTGTTTTGTAAGTTAGATTTTTCCAAGTTACTAAGGCAATAAATGATATATTTGCGGTGGTGATCACATACTATCAAGTGACCCACTTGCTCGTTTGCCTTCCTATGTTGTATAAAAAAACTTAAGTTTTGGAATGAAATGTAAAATACACATAAAAAACATGTACAGTCAAGGAATTTAATTCCCTACCCATTTCGTTGAAATGTCGTCTGACATTCGCAATGCATTAAGGTCGATATGTCAAACTAACATCTTGCTCTATAGCTCTTATGGTGACAGTTTGCTATATGCTATTGAACCTTAGGTGGGTTGGAAATTTAATTCCTTGACTGTACATACAAACCATCCCTAAAAATGTCTATATGACAGTGAAAACTGTATCAAAATCCGTTGCGTGGTTTAGAAGGAGAAGGCGGCCGAACATACACTATAAGGGGTTCATACTATGTAAAGATAAAGAAAAAGATAATGAACAAGGAAAATATAATCGAAAGTAAAAAAAAAATTAACGAGTTAAGAAAAAAACTATATTTAACCTCAACTATGATAACTTACGCCATTCATTTTGTGCTGCATTTTACTTTTAACGTTATTCCTTTCGTTTTAAAGTCCCATGTTATACACTTTCTGAAGTCTTACGTCGTTTCGGTAATAAACAGCATTCATAATCGTGACTTCTCGAAGGAAGTTGCAAATCGTGATCTAAAATGAAAAGGTTCCATCTTTAATTTTCGGGTGGTTGTAATTTCAGTCTTACGAAACAAGTATAGAGTTGATAGTTTGTTACGCCGTCATTGCAATTGGAACCTTTGGGATCTTACCTCAGGTTTTAGTTTTTAATTTCTTATACTTAGGCTGAATGGGTTGAGTTTTGAGTTTAGCTGAAAGGATAAATTGCAGGTCGCGTCTACATTAAACTAGCTTTTTTAGGGTTCAGTACCCAAAGGGTGCCACCGGGACCCTTATTACTAAACCGCTGTCCGTTCGTCTATCTAAGGGCTGTATCTTTTGAACCGTAACAGCACAGAATAAATAATAGTACCAACGTACAGAAACTTCTCTTTTTCGATCACTATTAAACGAAATTCAACTTTATGATCAGGCTCAAAAAGTTTGTATTACTTCATAAACATTAGCCAGGCGGCATGCGTCAAAAGGAAGGCGCCGCCCGCGCCCGCCTTCCACCCGCAATGCCCTGGCGCACCGCTAGGGTTGGGCTGCTTAATGTAATACTATCACAACCCGCGACACAGAAGCCGGCAACCTACTGCGTTTAACCTATGCCATAGGTAATGCGGCGAGCGCACCTACAGTGCGGAGTGTAACCCCCCTGGTAATAGACAGACTTGATTATACTAAAGCCGCATTTAAAAAAAGTTTTAAAATTAAAGGAGTGCATACAAGAAACGTGTTTTTATCGGGATTTTTGTACGGAACACGTTGCGTGCGAGTTTGACTCTGACTTGGCTGGATTTTTCTGTTTGTTCCAGGGAACTATGAAATTACAGGTTTTGTAATATAATTTTTTACAAGGAAACTGCATATTTTTAAAAGATTTTTAACTTCGTGAGCAGGGTACTTTTTTATGTTATAAGTATTTACCGTAGTAGTTTTCAATTAGACTTGCATTTTTAGAAGAACTTACTATGTTTTAGTTCAAATCTTGGAAGTTTTTGACTCCAGTGATCGGAGTAATTCCAAATTTGACACTTTTATGTTTACATACATATTTATGAAAATAGAATAACAGAGAACCGCCACCTATTAAAAATGTAAAAAAAAGTTCACTTGTTAAAGATGCTGTTAAAATAGGAACTGACAGCGGTTGACGATATTTTTTGTCACAAACAAATGGTCACTCAGATCTTATCATACGTTTTTGTTAGTAACAACTGTCATTAGTTAAAAAACATGACATTTGTCATTCAGTTAGCTATTTCTAATTAACTATTCTGATCATTTCAAGATTATGCTCTTAGTTCGACGACCTTTTGTGTAGGTTTTTAAACTGATATTAAACGGTTGTTTACTCTGGAAAAAAATCATGGGTATTAAAAAAGACCTTATTGACATTGATTTAGAGTTTAAAGCCGGCGATTGATTAACTATTATGTATGCAAATTTTACAATAAATTGTCTTGTTAGTATAATGCATATCTTTAAGATATAGTTTTTGCATAAAATGTGAATCATATTTTAGGCGCGCGCCATTTTTTACGCTTTTAATAATAAATTAAATTAGCATTTCTTTATGAAAGCGATTTTTTACAATTCGATAACTTTTTCATTCGGTTTATGCCGTTTGCCGTAGGTGTACATATTGTATGTTTGTAATGTTGTTGTATGTTAAAGAAAAAGAACACGCTAGACTTTATTTAGGGTTCCGTACCTACAGACAAAGTATATTACTGTGGAACTTTTGTCATTATTCATTGTTATTCAAAAACTACGAGGCAATAAAAAACTTGTTTAAACATTTGTAAATTAAACCGCTTTCATATGTCATCTTAAAATTTTTGACTCTGCTCTTGCGACCCCTTCTACAAACAAATCAAAAATATTTATTTATTATTTTCTCTGCAATAAGACATTCTAAACTATGCTTACAACTGTTAGTATTACTATAGTCTATGTTTACAACAATTCCAAATCACAAACCGATGACATTTATAGTTGTTAAAATATAAGTGACAGATGGATAGACAGACAAACAGAACGACAGATGGGCAGCGCTAAAGATAAAGACAAAAAGATAATTTATTATCTTACATGACTTACAAATAATATACAAATGTCATCTAAATTTAAATCAAAATAGTATATTTATATTTTTTTAATCTGACTTATCAGCTGTCTTAAATACCCCTACTAGCCCTATGATGAAGCTTTAGAAGGTATGACGTGACCCATAACCTAACCAGGGTCACAGAGCCCGTGTACCAACACCTACAAAAAGTGAAACCGCACGCGCAATCGGCTAGAACAAAAGGACTTTTACTATTGCGCCTGAGTCGACACTTTTACTGCGACAAAATGTCGGCTTTCACTTCGCGCCAATTTTCACGCCCTTTCTCTGAATAAAGACAATGGCATTACGGATAATTGTTTGCTAAATGCTATGCCGCTGGGCGCGTGCGATATCCGTACAATTCGGTAATGTCCAGGGTTTATTGGTACGCTGGTAAGGTTAGTATGAAAAGACATGGAATCGTTACATAGTATTTATTATACGTAGTTAAAATTAGTAAAGTTTAACGGTTCATTCCATAAAGTATTAAGACTTTGGTTACAACAATATTCATCGGATCTACATGCATGCATTCCAAACTTCACGTCAATCTAACATGTAAAAGTGATACATTTCACTTAAGAGATGTGATCACAGCGCCAGACATCTGGTTAGTTAAAGTTAAATAAAATCTTGTAAAATTGATACGATTTTCACTGTTTTTTTTTATACAACATAGGAAGGAAAACAAGCAAGTGGGTCACCTGATGGTAAGTGATCACCACCGCCTATAGACACCTGCAACAACAAAGAGAGTGCAGATGCGTTGCCAACTCAGAGGGCTAAGATGGAATACCTCTTGTGCCAGTAATTACACCGGCTGTCTTGCTCTCCACGCCGGAACACAACAGTGCAAGCACTGCTGCTTAGCGGCAGGATTAGCGAGCAAGATGGTGGTAGCGATCCGGACGGACCTTGCACAAGGTCCTATAACCCGCAACTGTTCTGTTCACTGTTCTTAGTGTTTTTTATTTACGAAAGGATTTTCATTAAATCCTAATTGTAACTGTGCGAATCCGAACTGGGTCGCTAGTATGAAATAAAACCGCAAACACTATAAAACTATGCCATAAAATGAGTTAAAACAATCCATCTTTCCAATTTCATTGCGCAAGAGCAACGTTAGACACTTCAACAGGCGTCAGATCCCACGCATTGTCGGTGACATGATAATTGCAGGCGTCAAAGCGTCCGCCGACAGACGCACGCGCCGATTGTAACACCCTGTGTATTGTAAGATTTGTAACACCCTGTGCAAGCGTGTACAATCAGGGTCAAACAGGCCGAGGTGTTCAAAAACATGTGAATGCCAACTCTTGTCAATGATTTTTTACAATGATACGAGTATTTAGTGTCGTAATAAAAAAATCCACCACAAAATAGGCAAATTTGGATAAACTTAACTTAAACAATACTTAGGCTTGATTAGAAAATTTACGTTTAAGATAATAGAAGAAAAAAACTGAAAAATGGAAATAGGTAATACAGAATTGAAAATCAATAATAGATAATATGAATAATAGACAAGAGAAGGTAAAAGATAGAGAAAACAGTAAAGTATTCAAGAGCATTGTCATATTATCACAAGCGTTTGAATACGCTCGCCTCGTTCCCAAACGATCAGATTTTCAAAATGTAAGATTCTCGAAATGCCAGATTACCAATAATTACTGATCACTATATTTGAATATTGCAGCACGTAGTTACATTGGTTTGACTAATCTGATATTTTGAGAATCTGGTAGTTTAGAAATCTGCTATTTTGGGAGCAAGGGGCTTGACCTAGATTTTTGAGAACCGATTTTTCACGCTAAGTCTGAATGTACCTTTGCACCAATTATTAATATAGTGTACACACACTGTGCAACAATTCCCAGATTACAATTTATTGCCACTTGTGAGAGAAATAATTATAGATTTGTATGAGAAAATGTAACATAATTTCTCCATTGTATATATCATATTGAAAACACTACACTCGCATTGTTAACGAAGAAATTGTTTTCACCTTGCTTTCCCCAGGGTAGGTGGAAAATAAGCACGTGGCTGGCTTGGTGGTAAGTAATTACCGTAGCTTAGAGATAACATCAGAAGTATCAGTCGAATACCGACCCTGATTTAGCAGAAATAGTCCTGGAGAGAGCTTTGTGCATCTACGAATCTTCTCGATACGCGTTTACTTGCTACGTAACTCAGTGCGTCTTTCTTCTACTGTGCTAGTTAAAAAGGGATGCACAGAGTTATGTTTTGCGGGTGGTAGGACCTTGTGCAAGGTCCGTCCGTAACGCTTTCACCATCTTGCTCGCTAATCCTGCCGTTAAGCAGAAGTGCTTGCACTGTTGTGTTCCGCATGGAGAGCAAGACAGACGGTGTAATTACTGGCATAAGAGGTATTCCATCTTAGCCCTCTGGGTTGACAACGCATCTGCAATCTTCCTGGTGCTGCGGGTGTCTATAGGCGGTAGTAAACACTTACCATCAGGTGACCCACTTGCTTGTTTGCTTTCCTATTAAAAAAAATGTAAAGAGTTACACGTATTGAGACGATTTATGCTAGGTGCACTGGAGGCCTCACTAACCAGTTGGCTGTCGTTTTCTTTAATATAGGAAATAGTTAAAATTCAAGTGTTCCTCCTAGACGGGCAACCTAAACTCAAAGGGAATAATCGACAGTACAAACATTAACAAACTTAGCCGACCATTAAAGAGAGAACTGAGAAAAATTGTATATGTTTGAAAAGGATTGATATATCAACTTCACAGTGCATACTATATGTCACGCTTTCGGAAAATGACACTTGCAGTTCAGTCTTTAATGGCGGCGTCAATTTGTCTTCGATTGTACAATAATTTCATCAAGTGACGTCGGCTGTCACTTCGGCTTCGGAAATGCCATAGGAAAAATGCGAAGTACAGTCAACCAAGTAATTGCGTAGCCACTTTTGAATCTTATCCCCGTGTAATAGGATCGAAAAGTAAATAAATAAAATAAATAAATATCTTAGGACAATTTACACCAATTGACCTAGTCCCAAACTAAGCAAAGCTTGTACTATGAGTACTAGACAACGGATATACATACTTATATAGATAAATACATACTTAAATACAAATGACATCCATGACTCAGGAACAAACATTCGTGTTCGTCACACAAATATTTGCCCATACCAGGATTTGAATCCGGGACCTCTTGCACAGTAAGCAGACACATGTGGCACTGTGCCATACAGGTCGTCAAAGTTGTTAAACAATAAGCATATATATAAAAAATGAAGTATCATATAAGACACCAGCAATGCCAAGAAAACTTGTCAACCTAGAGGGCTAAAGTGGAATACCTCTTGTGCCAGTTTTTATCAGCTGTCTTGCTCTCAACGCCGGAACACAACATCTTATACTTCACAGTACTTCCTTTTACTTTTGCACCTCAGTGTACATTATCGATGCAACGTAACCGCCATTATGTTCGCCATTGTAAGCAAATTTAAAAAAAGTGAACGCCATCACGGCGAGATGAAATTTTGCAATTACTTGAATGACGTGACTGAAGCTATAAGGTACCATAATTTATTTATGTGTTTTGACACGTTCCAACGTTACGAAACATGCTAGTCAGTTATTTTGAGTTTGCTGCGTTTTCGTTTCCGAAGCGATTCCATGTTTATTTGTAATATTTTTATTTTTTTAATAAAGCAATCACCGGGTGTTATATAAGCAGTCTTATAGCTTTAAAATCGTATCTTCCAAACAACTTAGCACCTAAAAAAATATTTGCTTACCCTCTTAGCACAGCAAAGGATCCAATTTCTGCAACAAAGAACACTTAATTAATGAAATGAAATACTTTAGTTTCAGGTAAGGGGTTATCCATAAATAACGTCACGTTTATGGAAGGGGGGGGGGGGTCTAGTCAAACGCGACAGTCCGTATTAAAGAGATAGAAAAAAGCCTGACGAGGAGGGGGGGTCTTAAAATCGTGTGCACTTCTATTACACATAAAATACCCACAATAAAATGATTATAGTACACTAAAAATAAAATAAAATGTAATTGTCGCCTCTTTCTCAATAGTTCACATTTAATATCATCTAAATTAGGACTTTATTAACTACATGTAAAAAGCCTTGATTTTCACAATCTCATTGTGAAGATAATTCACAAGAGAACAACAAAAGATATAGCAAGTAATACAGTAATTGCCGTGTCGATGATGGTTCAATTTAGGGCTAGTTTTATAATCAAAGGTTTCGCAAATATTGGTATGTCGTGTCCCACCACACTCGTGGAATAGACGAATGAGAGATGGCGGCTACAAAGAAGCACGGAGTGGTTTTCCACCGTTCTACAGCCAGCCACCAGCAATAATATCACATCGAAAAATTGGGTTCATATATCTGATCTGATTTGCTCTATTTCTACATACATTGCATAATATATTTTTTTTATACCACATAGGAAGGCAAACAAGCAAGTGGATCACCTGATGGTAAGTGATCACCAACGCCTATAGACATTCGCAACACCAAATTTTTTTTGCCATTACTAACTAATTTGCAATTGTATGGGATAGAGTTTCCAATGGCAAAGTTAAGTTTGTCCCTCAAGTCAGTATCTTTTCGTTAGAGCAAAGTGCGGTGCTCATTAATTTCGTACGGAACCCTCGGTGCGCGAGTCCAACTTGTATTTGGCCGGTTTTTTTTATTTGAAATCACACTTTATTCCGGTGTTTTTCAGCCATACTGTTTTGTCAATTTTTTTACAGTGAATTCGCGCGAGAGTGTGTGGACCTCATTATATGTCGTCAACATACGAAGGTAATATCGCCACTTAAGCCTGTTACTGCATTTGTGATTTAAATGTCACTCACAAATTGAAGGTTTATTTCTAATCTATTAAAAAATCGGCTGCCCTTTTCTTTTTATTATAACCTAGCCTACTACTAACAGCCTAATCAATACTTTTGTTCTTAAAAAAGACTCTTAGGAGCTCGTGACATAAAAAAACATAAAATGGTGTGACCCATAAAAAGCGCTTTCCATAAGGTCAAAATAAAATTGACTTTGTTCAGATTACGTTTACAGGAACCACTTATGAATTCGAAAAAAGAACCGCTGATGAGAAGATGCAAGAAACTCAACGAGGAGTATTTTTTTTAAATAAAATAAAATTCCTTACTTATTCACGCGGTGTTCTTTATGCGTATACCGAACCACTTCTGTGTATGCGTAAAGTTATCGCCGACCTTTTTGTATATTGCTAAATTACCTATCTATGTCTAAATAAACTGTTATTTGTTAAGCGATCGTAGCCCGTACCCTTCGCTAGGACTACGATCAGCAAAAACACAGAACTTAAAAAAAGTATTCAAAATTTTAGCTTTACAATACACTATTAAGAGCCAGGGATCGCCAATACAAATCGGGATCATTTTTAAACACCGCTGTCCAAGGTATAATCATAATTTTATATATAAAAATGAATCCCTATTTCCCTTGGTCACGACATCACGCCTGAACGGCTGGACCGATTTCGGTAATTCTTTTTTTGTTCTGTTCGTTATTATCAAGAGAAGGTTCTTATGAAAGAAAAAATCAAAAATCTGCTCATTTATGGCGTCTAAGGCGGAACAAAGTTCGCCGGGTCAGCTAGTAATTTTATAAAACGCCCGAGAAAGTAATGCCTTCTTTAATGTATTGTCACATTGATTTGAATTATTTATTACATACAAACAGACGTTTCGTTTTCGAACTTCTAAACTTAAATACATGGTTTGTAGTCTATATTGTTGGCATGCCTTAGAACTATAAGGCTTGCTAGTTTTTATTTTTTAAATATTCTTCATAGACTTTGTAATGCGCTCGTATGTACTAGAGAATGCAACCCTAATGGATATTTTCTTAAGGAATAACCGGTTAAATCCGGTTAAAACCGGTTTCTTCATAGAGAAATTAACCGGGTTTGCATTCCCTAGTATATACGCAAGTTTGTATGAAGAGTCGTATGTATATTTGTGCTTCTCACTATCTAAATTAAACCATTGCAAAACACCAACTTGTCCTTAAACAATACAACAGTAAAAGTACCTTGGACCTTCGTCTATTCGTGACCAGTTCTTAATTAATTAATTACTCAAATGCCCTATTAATTTTAACTATAACCCTTATTACTAAGAGCATAGAGACTATAGGATTTAAAGAATGGAAATAGCTTAGCACGCATTCTTAATGTTATTGTACTGTTTAAAACTACTGTTACAACTTCGTCTAATTAGGGTTCAGTAAGAAATCAATTGGTTTTCAAAATGTCAATGTCAAAGTCAACATAAATAGAAATAGATATCATTTAATTGTGAACATAGGTCTTTCTTTATGAAATAGGAAGGCAAACAAGCAAGTGGGTCACCTGATGGTAAGTGTTCACCACCGCCTATAGACACCCGCAACACCAAAGAGATTGCAGATACGTTGCCAATCCAGAGGGCTAAGATTAAATACCTCTTATGCCAGTAATTACACTGGTTGTCCAGTACTGTTGCTGCTGGCAGTAACACACGCTCACAAAATACAGTTCCCGGCAAACAACTTGAGCATTGACCTTGACTGCGCAGTAGCCGTTTCTAGTACAAATCCGTATGCGCAAACTAACCCCCTCCACTTGATTTCTGCTCAAGTTTGCCTGCAACTATAATGGCGTGATGGTTAGCTGAGGAATGAGGGAATTGACTAAATAAAAATCATAATTATTGTTTGGAAATAGGGAGTATAACAGAGTCCTTCCGCAAGTTCTTTAGCTGTACAGGTAATGTCTAGGAAATAAGGAGGCCTTCCGCTAGTTCTTTAGCTTTACAGGTAACGCAACGAGCGTTGAGGTCACGCAGCGGCATATCACGTGTGTACCAGAGTTTCGTTCGAATTTTAAAATTTTTGTTTTGTATTGGACGCTGTGTCATCGTTTGTGTCAACTCAACTCTACCTGCGTTACTTTTTTTCATACAACATAGAAAGGCAAAGGAGCAAGTGGGTCA
Organism: Ditula angustiorana; assembly: GCA_963691745.1. Lineage (NCBI taxonomy): Eukaryota > Metazoa > Arthropoda > Insecta > Lepidoptera > Tortricidae > Ditula > Ditula angustiorana. The sequence continues at coordinate 8,804,314 of OY829495.1, forward strand.
CCTGATGGTAAGTGATCACCACCGCCCATAGACACCCGCAGCACCAAAGGGATATCACATGACTTGCCAACCCAGAGGGCTAAGATGGAATACCGCTTGTGCCTGTAATTGCACTGGCTGTCTTGCTCTCCACGCCGGAACACAACAACAGTGCAAGCACTGCTGCTTAACGGCAAGATTAGTGAGCAAGATGGTGGTAGCGATCCGAACGGAACTTGCACAAGGTCCCACCACTCCCAATTTACTTATAGGAAAAAGGGTCTATTGTTTGAATAAAGGAACGTAGCAAACGCTGTTCCACATAATTTAAATATCAGTTCGGTTTAGTTTCGCAATCCGTCTGAGATCTACACAAAGCTTGCGCTGACGCATGTCGACATTGTATGCATACAATTAAAATTAAATTAATTATGAATTAATCTTGCATAATTGATTTGAGAACAATTGTACTGAGATCTCGAATGTAGTTCTCACTGTAGATGATTTTGTTTTGTCTGTGGTTAAATTGTAATTCATTTCAAATGACATTGGATACTTTTGACAATGAAGCTAGAGGTTCCGGGTTCGATTCCCGGGAGGGGCAAATGTTTGTTCGATAAATATGAATGTTTGTACCAGAGTGTTCGATGTTACGTGTATGTATTTATTTATATAAGAATGTATATCCGTTATTCATAGTACAAAGTTTGCTTAGTTTGAATTGTTCCGGGAAATTGATTTATATTCTTTCTTGTCAATACCAAAGTAACACTTACTGGCTATACAGTAGTCGTATAGAGGCAACAACCTCTATAAATAGCTACTATAATCCCTTTATAGTGCTTAATGTGGTGTAAGCGTGTATAAATTCACGATTGGATGGACAGAGGAGTCAATGAAACACATAAAAATGACAGACGCAGTGACAAGACAAAAACCTTGGTCATCTGCCATTGCTTGGTAGGGTACAGTCAAGGAATTAAATTTCCAACCCACCTAAGGTTCAATAGCATATAGCAAACTGTCACTATAAGAGCTATAGAGCAAGACGTTAGTTTGACATATCGACCTTAATGCATTGCGAATGTCAGACGACATTTCAACGAAATGGGTAGGGAATTATATTCCTTGACTGTACCTTATAGCTCAATTCAATTGGTAAGATCAACGGAACGCCGAGGTTGCCAGTTCGTATTCTGCTAGATGACCAAGATGTTTCTTCGAGTGCCATTAATGTCGAGTATCATTTATTATCTTTTTTTTTCTTCTCACACTTAATGTGAACTATTGTTATGATTGTGTATATTGCTCAGTAATCTTGTTTTGAAAAGAGAAGAAAAAAAAAGATAAACTGCTGAGTTTCTTGCGGCGTTTCTTCTCAGCAGATTCTTCCATTTTCCGAAGCGCTAGTAGATTCAGACATGTAAAAGAACCTATATGGCCTACTTGCAAAATAAATTTTTTATTTTCATTTTCATTTTCATTTTCATTTCATTCATTTTCATTATTTTCTCTGAGGAATAACCGGTTGAAACCGGTTTTTCTTGGAAAAAATAAACAGGTTTGCATGCCCTAAAATAGATACAGCAATCGCGTGTTATTTAGAGGCCTGTGTTGTTTAACATGAGTATGTATGTCGTAGTATAAATCCAGGTGCAACATACGACCTAGATTAAGCTGACATGTTCTGAACTACCTTTAAGCTGAATCATAAAGGTATTAAGGGTACAGTCTGCAAAGAAAGCTGTTACCACATTACCACTTTAATGCTTGACAATTAAAAAAAGGCTATAGATTAAGGTTTAGAGGATGGAAAACGTTATCGCCGTTTGTATGGAGAGCGCTGGATACACAATAGTTAATAATAAGTGGGACATAAGTGGGCACGCCCATTAAAAGTGTAATTCGGCCGCGCCGGCGCACTCTCACTTTCCGTTTTTGATCATGTTAGTTTAATTTAGATTTTATTATACAGTTTAATCTTTATTTTCTTTATACATACTCGTAGAATAAAACAAGGGCGCTATCCGTTCCAGTCTGTCCTCAATCTTCGGCCGCTTATTCCTTCTAAACCACGCAACAGATGTTGTTATGGTTTGAATGGAATTCTGCATGAAAATAGCCATTATTACAAAGATACCTTTTATCGCAATATCCTGGAAGAATTCTTCGAAATCCCTACAGATAACTGAAATAGAAGCTTAAGTTAACCTAAGCTACTGATAATGCAAGCATTACTACTTTGACGACCTGTGGCCCGTTTCACTAAGCAACAAGTTACAATTTTACAAGTCTAAACCGGCAACATTGGTCAATAATGACCAATGGCAATGGGCATAATGACCAATGTTGCCGGTTTAGACTTGTAAAATTGTAACTTGTAGCTTCGTGAAACGGGCCACTGGGCGCAGTGGCACATGTGTCTGCTTACTGTGCAAGAGGTCCCGAGTTCAAATCCTGGTATGGGCAAATATTTGTGTGACGAACACGAATTTTTGTACCTGAGTCATGGATGTTATTTGTATTTAAGTATTTATTTATTTATATATAAGTATGTTTATTCGTTGTCTAGTATCCATAACACAAGGTTTGCTTAGTTTGGGACTAGGGCAATTGGTGTAAATTGTTCCTAGATATTTATTTATTTTTACTACTAGATTAGCCACTAGATGGCGCTGTTTTAAACAATGCAAAATCCACGCGAAGTCACATCCATAAGCTAGTAAGACACGTGCATGCGCAAGAGACAGAAATGTGTTTGTATTTTGCTGTAACAAGCGTGTTTATCCAGCGACAATCATAATATCTGTACTGATAAAAATAATTATGAAAGTAGGTTTGTGTACACATTATGTTTGTTTATTGATTGAGTATTGCATTCCTGCTCTTTCAACAATCGGCATACAATTTGTTTACATAAATGAACGAGCATTTGCTTATGAAGTTATCTGTGACATTTACTGTGACATGTTTAAAAAAAACCTTCAAAAAGCTACTATGATCAACCAAGTTCAATTTGTCCGAAAAACAACAAATAAAAATCCGGCGATCCCCTAGCACCGTAAAAACGCGGAGAGCGGGCGGCGCACTCCGCTCCGGCGACATTTTTTTTGCGATCGCGACTCCTCTAGCAAGGCTTTGTGACCCTCTGGGCTGCGATCCAAAGATAAAAAACCCGGTGTAGATAATCTGCTGCTGATGGGGCCAACATTTGAACCAACATTCGGGCCAGCATTGGGGCGCCATTAGGTTTGCCCCACTTGTGGTAATGACACGTGGGCGTAAGGCAGCGGTGGCCGATTGACCTATGGCTACGGGATTAAGGCCTAGAGACTCTTTAAAGCCTACGTGTGGTTAAGGCCATTGCCCGATTAAGAAAAACATAAATTAGAGGCTTAGGTTTGCCTGGCCAACAGAATAAATAAAACGCGGGTGGTAGCACCTTGTGCAAGGTCCGTCCGTATCGCTACCACCATCTTGCTCGCTAATCCTGCCGCTAAATAGCAGTGCTTGCACTGTTGTGTTCCGGCGTGGAGAGCAAGACAGCTGGTGCAATTCCTATGATCGCTATAACAGCACAAAAAAATTGGTTCCCCGTAAAAGAAACATGTTTTTTCGCCACTTTTGTACAAAACCCTTTGTATGTGAGTGCAATTAAATACTACTAACCTATAAATCCAAATGAGATCATTTATACATTCATATATCATACCGAGTAACGCCGCAGGCGGTCACTGGATCAAAATTCAAATTAAACGTTTTTAATTGGGTCGATACACAGCGTTATAAATCAATTGTTTTAAATTAATAGCCAAATTGCACCTTATCAGAAGATATTACGGTACATTAACTGTATTAAGTTCATAACAATCCCCGTTAAAAGGTCGAAAGAGCTTTTTGCGATTTTGCAAAATGACACCTTATTAGCCTATGTTTGGGGCGACAATTAGATTGTATGAATTGAAGTTGCGACTTTTTACTCCAGTTGGTAATAGTGATGCCGATGGACAGACGCCTATCGGTATCGATTGAATATCAAAAGTCTGACGATGCCCATGAAAATTATCGAAACAAGTGAGATATTCTAGCGTAACATAACTTCCAACGATGCCCCACCGATGGAGTTGGAATTATTCATCCTGCAGTGTTAGCAACGCTCGAGTGTTACTTTCGGTGCTACAAGCGTCTATAGGCTGCGAAAATTGCTTTCCACTAGACCAGTCATATATTTGTTTTCCACTGACACGTATAATCAAATAGGTGTATGCTTATGACCACTCGATAGAAGTGAAAACTTAAAATACAATCTTAAGTTTCCAAGAACAGTATAAGTCGAAGTATTAGAACACGTACTGAAAATGTATGAAACTGTCATTGATTTCATAGACATTCCATGCCAGCTCTTATGAATTGACCTATAAATGTGGCCATTAACAGCTGATGACAACTAGAGTCTCGTATACTTGATTCAGTGTCACAGAACCCAATGAGACTGTTCAGTTTCATTCACTGTCCAGAAAGAGCGCAAAGTGTCCCTAAAGAAGTTTTCACCTCAAAAATCTATCGACATTCGCGCTGTTTGCAAACTATCGATAGCCTATTGATTAGCATCACTAATTCATGTTTGTGGAGCAATAGACCAGCCGTGATGATAGTGACCTTCATGTTTTGACAGCTGTCATACAGTGGACACCAGTTTGACCTGTGATAAGTAAAAGCCGGTATCACGATTGTCTGTGATGAGGAAATCGCAGATTCCAGTCGTGGTAGGTAGCCCGACTACAATGCATTCTGAACCAGAGTCTGAAGGTTCTAAGTTAAGTCGTTTGACAAGAAACATGTCTAGTCGGCAAAAAAAAATTAGCTGTGTAAAAGCAGCTAGAAATATTGAAAAAGGCACCAATTCATGGGAGGCCCAAATGTCGCTAAATATTTAAAACAATAGCCGCTACTTCATCCGCGTTGACTTGTTTAATTTAATCAAGCAAACGTGCACCCAACATGCAATCTGCAATATTTCCTGGACAAATTAATGAGAATTGGTTGCTTTGCTGCTCATGACGTCACGGCGGCGTATAACTCACTTATCGCTATCTCGTGGAAACTATGCATTTTACGGGATAAAAAGTATCCCTATGTGTTAATCCAGGTTATAAACTATGTGTGTGCCAAATTTCAAAATCCATTCAGTAGTTTACGTGAAAGAGTAACAAACATCCATCCATACTTACAAACTTTCGCGTTTATAATATTAGTAGGATACCAGTCGCTAACATATATCCAAAACCCGCTAAATCGAAATAGTCGCTTTACAGGCAACACTGACTTTAGAACAGGTTTGAATAATATTATAAAGTGCATATTTTTGCGATGACTCTGCCAGCAATTATTAAAAAATGCAACCATACTTCAAACATACCATGAAACATTTGCAATTTTGTTACGGTCATTAGTATGGCGATTCAGTTTAACCCGGAACATGAATGTGATTGCTTAAACGTGATGTTATTTTACAATTTTAAAGGGTTTTTAATTAAAGACGTCTTGAAAAAACAAAAACGCGTTTTAGCGAGTTAATTTATTTTTGATTTGATGGCAGTCAATTTGGGGCAATAAATATGATGTAGTGTAACGCTTTATAGCTAAGTGTAAAAAGCCAGCTAAGTGCAAGTCGAACTCGCGCACCGAGGGTCCCGTACCTTCACAATATTATTTGTATTATGTATGTTAAAACAACATGTGGACGACAAAATGGAACCATGCAACTAAGCTTGTTGTTTGTATAATTCTCGAAGATTAATAAAAAAAAACTGTGCTAGTAGGGAGTATAGTTAGTTAGTTTTCCTTTTTGTGATTTTTTAAAGCAATAATAAAAATTACCCACAATTTTAAATCAATAGCGTTTAGTAGACAAACAGAGAGACGGAGAGAATCACACCCTTTTCTATATTATATAGAAAATAGTCGTGCGATTTTCGAAAACACGTCGCGATATTTTCGGTCAAGTAGTACATACATTAATAACTGCTTAACTTCAACATAATACTGAATAATCCGTTTAGTTCAATAAAAATAGCGAACTGACTAATATGGCTTCTTTGTTTCTGGAGTTATAGGCGACGAAAATCTTTATACTTACTGAGAATAATCTAAGTTAGCACTTATTAGGTTAAAACAGAAAATGTAGCTAAATTATTATTTTTGTATATTTATTTAAAATTATTATTATTATTATTATTATTATTATTTATAATGCACAGGCAGCTTAAAGGTAGTGCGTGCATATCATTGGCCACTTGTGTTATAAATGTATGTGTTTGTCTAGGCCTTTTTTAAAATATTTCACTGAGGGTGAACTAATCACTATCTCGGTTAAACCGTTCCACAGTGTTAGTATGCGGCTGGCAAGGAGGTGTGGTATCTGGGAGTGTTTGCACTTAGAGTAAGTACCAGTCTCAGAGAGTGCCCTCTCAGCCTCTAATTCTGCTTCCAGGTGAATATGCCAGTCAGCTCAGGTACATTGCATTACAATTAACAGAGTTCACTAAGGGTTAACTAATTACTGTCTCGGTTAAACCGTTCCACAAAGTTAGTATGCGGGGGCAAGGAGGAAGGTGTCAAGTGCTCGTAGTTAAAGTGAGTAGAAGTTGTAGATAATGCTCTCTCCTTTTTTTTTATACAACATAGGAAGGCAAACAAGCAAGTGGGTCACCTGATGGTAAGTGATCACCACCGCCTATAGACACCTGCAACAACAAAGAGAGTGCAGATGCGTTGCCAACCCAGAGGGCTAAGATGGAATACCTCTTGTGCCAGTAATTACACCGGCTGTCTTGCTCTCCATGCCGGAACACAACAGTGCAAGCACTGCTGCTTAGCGGCAGGATTAGCGAGCAAGATGGTGGTAGCGATCCGGGCGGACCTTGCACAAGGTCCTACCACCGCAGAACTCCGCCTCTAATTCTGGTTTTGGGTGAATATGTCACTCAGGGCAGCTACCAATGTACCCGCACTAGTGTCCAATTAGGCTCTTGTAGGTCTGGCGCAATCTCATTCATTACGGTGAAGGAAATCGTCGCGAGGAAACCTGCAACCCATGCATTCAATGCGTAACCATGATTTTGTCGGTTAGACTTCCCTCTAGCAGGCGTTACGAAGGTCTGATGGCAGTCGTTCCAATGTAATAACCTGACCTGTCAAATCTGGGATCAAAGTCAAAGCGTATTCCTAAAGAGAAATGGGAAAAAGCGCTAGGAAGATGATCCCAACGACATCATAAACCCTTGAAACTCGAACCTAACTTAAGCGTGCGATGATGAGTTGATCACCGTTTACTGACGTCACGCAACGATCATCAACTCGTAATCACTTCCTCGTCGGTTAGTCATGCTTACTCGGCTAAGGTTAGGGGCGTCACGGAATTTGTTATCGCATGCAATGAACACAATAACAAAAAACGGTTTTAAGTATACATATTTTCCACTTTTAAGCACAGAATATTAATATTGTAATAGTACAGGCTCTCTAGGCAAGGTGACATCCTTAGCATCAATCATAGTTGAAACGACAAAGTCTATGAACTTGACGTAAGATATTAGCGAAAGCATAAATAAAAAAAGTAAATAAATGTCTTGGGACAATTTATACTAATTGACCTAGTCCCAAAATGAGCAAAGTTTGGACTAGGCTACTTATCAACATACATACTTAAATACATATAACATTGACAATTGAAGTACAAACATTTATATCCATCATACAAATATTTGCCCCTCGTGGCAATCGAACCCAAAACCTCTAACTTCATAGCTAAGCTATCGTCGTCTAAGCAAACGTTAAAATGAGTCGATTGTCAATGTCCAGTTCATACATTCTGTCAAATTATAGTATTGTTACGAAAGTTCTTGTCTGTGGCTTTTTTAAATACAAAATAGGAAGACAAACGAGCAAGTGGTCACCTGATGGTAAATAACCACCGGAGATTGCAGGCATTGCCAACCCAGAGGGCTAAGATGGAATACTTCTTGTGCCAGTAACATCACCGGCTGGCTTGCTCTCCACGCCGGAACACAAGACTAGTATTGTAAGCACTATTTAGCGGATTGAGTCACTTAATAGCCATTTAGAAAATTTACTATTAGGCAACCTAAATAAAATGCTTCAAAATGTTCCCAAGTTTGCTGTCCTCTCTGGAGGACACACGACACACACAATTTAGTTATTAATTTAATATTTACTCTCAGGAGGACACACTCTACATGACATGATGCTTTCGGCCACCTGTTTATAGTTTAGTTCGAGAAATTGATTGCTGATGACAGATACAACAAAAGGAAAAACAGACAAACGGACAGCGAAACGTTTTTTGTCTCATCACAATGAGTAACTCATCACCATTAATAATAAAGTAAGTCACGATTTCATAATTATTTGGTAGGAAACGAACGACTAAACGAAGCGTTTAGAAAAACTCCATTTTTTTTGTACACCACGGTATTAATTTTGGTAACTTGTTTTACCACGAAGGCCGTAATTATTAATATAAGTGTTAAAAGTGCGCAGAAGCAGAGTCAGAGATCAAGATTTTTCGAGTAAAAAATTTTGGAGAATCTTTCAGTGTTAACCTTGTTCATTCTTACATCAAAGTACTTAATAATATGTTTTTAGATTCGAATTTAGAATGAAAGTAAATGTGATGAGTTTAGAAACATTTTGAGGCATTAAGAAATCTGTTAGCAAGTGGTTATTATGTTTTTATAAAGCATGGGTGCATGTTTAATATTGAAATTTTACCTAATTTTTTTTGTTGTTAAATAAGTTGTTAAGTAAATGATGAATGATATTGCCATGGGCCTAGTTGTCTTTATTGAATAAATGATTATGATTACGATTTTGACACTATTTGTGCAAAGATGCGTGATTCTTTTTCTGATAATGCTTCTCTTCTCTAGATCGAGATGGATTTCGCTAATTACGACTTTCGATGACATTAGACACACCATGAAAATGTATGTAAGGTAAGATGCGTGTTTGTAGGTTAGAAATTGTACCAGGACGACAGCTGTCAGGATGGACTTCTTATCTTGCGTCGGCTATACGCAAACATCACAGTTGTTTAAAAACTAAACTTATATTCCAAAGTCTAACAAAGAGCGCTGAAGAAAATGGTAGTCGTGTCAATCAAGATCTTAAAAATGTTTTAATGAATTCCCAGATTCGTTGCGATTAAAATCCTGTCTGGCATCAGACACTCTGGTTCAGCCCTATAGAGTGAAAAAAAGCGGTCAAGAACGAGTTGGCATCGCCATGAGGGTTCAGTGCTGAATATTAAAAAGTATACACAAAGATATAGTTAGTAACAAATGGACTGTATAAAATGAACAGAGGAAGATTAACGCCGATATTTAAATTAAATATTTTCTATACATGCGCTTTATGACCCTCCTTTGTACCATTATTTAAAAATTTGGTTTCAGTCGGTATCAACATAATACGATTTTATAAGTGAATATATAAAAACGCATTTTTACGGTGAAGTTTGATCATTTATTATAATTAATTATATTAGTTTCAACCTCAACTTATTTTCAAGTTTATATCCAAGGGCACTTTTTTTTTACATGTTCTAATGTATTCAGCTTCTGTAATAAAAGAGTGATGCGAATTTAAAATTTCAAGTTGATATTCGTCTTCCCTATTTAACCAAGCTGACAGGTAACATATGACAACGACAACTCGTCATACATGATATGGCTAACTCGAAAAGTTTGAATAGTGGATACGTAATGTGTTTAATTATCATTGTCACCTGAAATGGAGGCTTGGATATATACAGACAGAAGTCGATCTTATAAAGGATCACCTTTAACTTTTGAGGTACAGCGGCCCTAATATGACAGCCCAATTTTAGTTTAACCCCTCCCTGTGTTTCTGTCTAACTAGTGTCATAAGAAAGGGACGCAGATAGAGATAAACTAAACTTGGCCAGTCATGTTAGGGCCACTGTCAAGGAAATTGAAACATGTACCACCGCTTGTCATTTATATGACAAAGCCTGGCGTTTAACGCGTCGCGTAATTGCAATAGGGTTCTAAGGTGATACGTGAATATATTTCCCCTACTGTACATACGGAACCCTAAAAAAGGCAAAATTCCTTCATGTATTTTCACGCACAATTTAACGTAAACGCAAACCCAAAATGCTTTACCCCAGTCTTAAAACCCATTGCTTCTTATTCCATACGCATTAAGTCCAGTTTCACTTGAAATACATTTTAGGGACCGCAAAAAAGTTGGTATATTGAAAAACAGTTGTTTTTGATCGTACAAAGGAGGTCGTTGCTTTATAAAAGGCAACAATTAAAAAAAATAGATCGATGTATGAAGTCATCGGGGCAGCAAAAACTGTAATTGTGGGAAGCCGATTGGTATAGATGTAGGTATTTTTAGTTTTGCGGCAAAAACTGTCGAAGATATACCTAAGTTACCTACTGGTATGATTTTGAAGACCAATATTACTATCCAATACAATTCAATAAACTATTTGGACAGCTGAAGACAAAATTAATCGAAATTTCACATGACCATAGGGCTGGTGCATTTCTTGGTCAACGCATTGGAATTGCGATCCAACGTGGAAATGCAGCCAGCCTTATGGGCACTTTACCGCAGGGGACAGACTTGGGAGATATTTGTACAAATAATTAAGTTTTTGTATTTTTTATTAGGTTAAGTTATTATATTTAATGAAGTGTCATACTATAAATATTACGTGTTATAGTGATTATAAGTAGTATTGCCAGCTGGAGCTTTTTGAATTCAATTAAAATATATAATCTTTATAAAAACTAAAATTTATCACTAAGAATATCAAAATAGTCCTCTTGGTACATCATATCTACGGCCGCCTTCTTCTAAACCACCCAAAGGATTTTGATCCTAGTGCACTAGGCCTCTTCAAAGAGATCTCAAAGAGGCTAGTCGACGTCACAAATGATCGAAGAGCTGGCAGCTACTTCGCACCGCGTATAAGCTTAGCTATACAGAGAGGTAATGCTGCCAGTATCTTCGGTACTACACAAAAAATATTATGTTCACGTTTTACTATAAGTACGATGAAGTTAAAATATTGGTAAGAGTAAAATTCATATGTATATATCGTAACAAATGTTCATATTTAATTTTAAATACATTATAAAAGCGTGCTTTGTAGTTTTTTAAACTAAGTTTTTTTTTAATTAAGTATTTTTACTAACTTTGTTAAGAGGTTTTGGTGCGATGCGTGACAAACGACATAATTCGATATAACGCGTGAAGGCAGATCGATAGGTGACGCTTTTTATATCACTTCGTAAGCCTTGTCGTGGCCCCTCGACAAGGCCGTCCCAAATACGGTTGCCGTATGTATTTTCCCGTCAATTACTGGGTCACTGACAAAGACGCGGACGTGTTATATGATATATGTTACAGCAATTTTTTATACAACATAGGAAGGCGAACGAGCAAGTGGGTCACCTGATGGCAAGTGATCACCACCGCTCATGGACATCCGCGACACCAAGGACATTGCAGATGCGTTGCCAACCCAGAGGTTAAGATCGGATACCTCTTGTGCCAGTAATTTCACCGGCTGTCTTGCTCTCCACGCCGGAACACACCAGTGCAAGCACTGCTGCTTTGCGGATGAAGCTAGTTACACATATTTACAGTGAAAATATTAATCAAATTAGTCAGGATCAACTAAGTCGTCTGTTAGTCTTTTGTTCATGCCGCAAAGGGTAAAATGAACTTAACTTTGGGTTGGTTCTGTTCCTTCTCAGAAATCAAATTTAATTTGATAACTGTGTTTATTCAGGGTCTTTAGCTAGTTTAAACATCAACGGAGCACCTAGAAAGTTTCTAGTTAATGACACTTTTGTTATTCCAAGAAACTTGAAGCTCCGTTTGAACTACAGTCAGCAATATATATCTAAAACTGATTTAATACGACCGGCCAAGTTTAGTTTTGAGTTTATCTCTATGTGATTCATAAAGCGGTCTATATCAATGATCGGTACCAACCGATCATCTGTCGACCTTCATGAAGCAGAAATTCTTGCCGAAGGAAGTCGCTTTCCGTCGTCTTCGCGGACGGTTGCTGGGTACCCTGAAAGTACACACGTCGCCGAAGTAACGTGCTAATTTTATGTTTTTAAATATGTATGTTAGTCTTTAAGGTATTTTTTCTATGGGCCTATGCAGCCTGAAATAAATGGTTTTATTATTATATCGTTCCCCAATGACCCTAGCATGACCAGCCCAGGGTCTAATTTCATAAACGCGACATGCGACAGGTGACAGTGTCGATTCAGTATACATTGCTTGCACATACTATGATGTTAAGTTTGTAAATCTGTAGCGTTACTTGTCAACACAGTAATATACAGCGAATTGTCACTGTCACCTGTCGCCTATCTCTTTTATGAAAGTGGGGCTAGGTTTAATTCCCTCCTTGCATCTCTGTCAGACTGATGTCCCAAGACAGAGACGTACACAGAGATGAACTCAGTTAAACTAAACTGATTCGGTCATGTAATACAAGGGTCTATTTAAACTTCCGTGAGACAGGTGACAGGTGACAGTGACAATTCAGTATATATTGCTTGCCCACTACGGTGTTAAAATCTGTAAGTCCCTAGCGTTATTTGTTAACACAGTAATGTACGGCGAATTGTCACTATCACCTGTCGCCAGGGCCAGATAGTTTTACCACCTTATCCGCTCTGATATATTTTATTTGAAGCTGACTCTACTTCACTACATTAATCATTTGCTAAGTACAAATGTGTTACTGAAATATGAACCAATTTACTGAACAATGAAGCTTCAAATTGTCTTAGCTGAGGTATGAAATGCAAACGAAACAAAACTAGAATGACTGGGGATGAAATAAACTGAACCTAATGACGTTTTGTTAAGGTGTACAATTGATGTGGTTGATTAAGTACAGCGGTTAAGAAAGTTTTCCATATTTGGAGATCTTAATGTTTGGAAGTTAACCGCATATATGTTTATGTAAATGCTTTGTTTTCTTTTCAAAATTAATTATAAAATTGATTAAAGTTGAATGGTTTCGCGGGTGGTAGGACCTTGTGCAAGGTTCGTCCGGATTGCTCGCTAATCCTGCCGCTAAGCAGCCGTGCTTGCACTGTTGTGTTCTGGCTTGAAGAGCAAGACAGCCGGTGCAATTACTGGCACAAGAGATATTCCATCTTAGCCCTCTAGGTTGGCAACGTGTCTGCAATGTTCTAGTTGTTGCGGGTGTCCATGGGCGGTGGTCACTTGCTCGTTTGCCTTCCTATTGTATAAAAAAAAACCGCGACTTCGTCTACGTAGATTTTGGGAAGAGTGTTTTTCAAAAAGTAAAAAGGGTAATGGGTTTTGTCTCTGCAAGGCTTAAGGCCGGAATATCAGCATCGCGAAGCAATTTGTGTCATCATGCTGAGCAAGCTCCCCTTTTCGTGTTCACATTCTTTTACTTTTTGTATTTTTTTGATTTATCGTCCTAAAATGTAACCGAATAAATGTATTTTCTTTCTTTTTTCTATAGGAACATTGCAATAACATTAAGCCACAAAAAGGCGGTGTCATCATGTCAAATGCAAGCCAATTCACTTAACAGCTGACACGCCACTTTCCAAGTGTCCCCAACAAAGGAAAAGTAGAAGAAAACAGAACAGTTTGCACTTTCACTGCCTGGGTCAAAACCCGCCGTTATGGCCGCCGAATCGACGCGCGTGAAGTGTTACAAGTTACTCATTTATTATTATGCTATGACACAACTAAACAAACTGGAACAAATTACATTGCTACTCCGCGAAACCAGTGCCGGGTAGTACGCCATTCGTTCAAGTAGCGAACGGTCGTACTGTTCGATCTTGATGATGCCTCGTATAGAGGCGAAACGCGCGTCGATCGTGTAGTTTTAGTGTTTAGTGGTGGTGGTGTGTAGTTGAGTCTGTGCGATATATGTTGTTTCGTGTGGAAGCGGAGGAGGGTGGGTTTTTGCATGAACATATATGTGTCGCACAGACGCAGCTATTTTGCACGAGCCCGGCACTGGTTTCGCGGAGTAGCAAGGTAATTTATTCCAGTTTGTTGATATGGACCTCCGCAAAGTAACGCCTGAATCTATTAATTATGACACAACTAATCTACACTAATATAATAAAGAGGTAAACTTTGTTTTTTTGTTAGTTTGTTTGTATGTAGGGGGTAATCTCTGAAACTACTGAACCGATTTCAAAAATTCTTTCACAGATAGAAAGCTACACTATTCCTGACGGACATAGGCTACTAATTTTACGTGAAAGAAGTCGCGTCCTTTATTCTACACTAATATAATAAAAAGGTAAACTTTGTTTGTTTGTTTATTAGTTTGTTTTTATGTAGGGGGTAACCTCTGGAACTACTGAACCGATTTCAAAAATTCTTTCACAGATAGAAAGCTACACTATTCCTGACGGACATAGGCTACTAATTTTACGTGAACGAAGTCGCGCGCGTCCGCTAATTATATGTTTATTTATTGTTCTGATATTCATAAGTGCATTTAGGTTAGTTTAGGTTAGTTTAGTATTTTGCGGGTGGTAGGACCTTGTGCAAGGTCCGTCCGGATCGCTACCACCATCTTGCTCGCTAATCCTGCCGCTAAGCAGCAGTGCTTGCACTGTTGTGTTCCGGCGTGGAGAGCAAGACAGCCGGTGTAATTACTGGCACAAGAGGTATTCCATCTTAGCCCTCTGGGTTGGCAACGTATCTGCACTCTCTTTGTTGTTGCAGGTGTCTATAGGCGGTGGTGATCACTTACCATCAGGTGACCCACTTGCTTGTTTGCCTTCTTATGTTGTATAAAAAAAAATTAAGAATCTCAAGGGCCCCACTGAAAATCAGCGTCTCGGTTTTACCGAGGCAGTATGCTGAGTGGGGCCCTTTTTGTTTCTATTCAACACAAACGTTGCTGTTTTTTATAATTGTACTCTGTGTGATGTATGTGATGTGTTGAATAGTCTTTAATAAATGTTTTTCTTTCTTTCTTTCTTTCGTTCATGCTTCACGTTAGGTAGTCTTTTTTAATATACAACATAGTTTTAAAGACCTGATGGTAAGTGATCACCACCTCCCATAGACACCCGTAACACCAAAGAGATTTATTAATAGAGTCAGACGTTACTTTGCGGAGGTCCATATCAACAAACTGGAACAAATTACCTTGCTACTCCGCAAAACCAGTGCCGTGCACGTACAAGACCTTACGTCTATGCGAAATATGTATTTATCATGCTAAAAATGTATATAAATATTTTTACACACACGCAGCTATCTTGCACATGCACGGCACTGGTTTCGCGGAGTAGCAATGTAATTTGTTCCAGTTTGTTGACCAAGGAGATTGAAGATAAATAAATAAATATCTTGGGACAATTTACACCAATTGCCCTAGTCCCAAGCTAAGCAAACCTTGTGTTATGGGTACTAGACAACGGATAAACATACTTATATATAGATAAATACGTACTTAAATACAAATAACATCCATGACTCAGGTACAAACACTCGTGTTCGTCACACAAATATTTGCCCATACCAGGATTTGAACCCGGGATCTCTTGCACAGGAAGCAGACACACGTGCCAAACAATGTGTGATGCGTTGCCAACCCAGAGGGATAAGATGGAATACCTCTTGTGCCAGTAATTGGCTTGCTCTTCACGCCGGAAGTGCAACAGTGAACAGTGCAAGCATTGCTGCTTAGCGGCTGAATTAGCGAGCAACATGGTGGTAGGGATCCGGACGGACCTTGCACTACCACCCGCTAAGCTGATCCGCACCATCTGTCTTCAGCGGATTGCCTCACCTTTAAACTCATTTCAATGTATAGTCGACCAAGAAATAGCTTGACCAATTTTTGACCTTATTACAAAGGGGTAAGGTTCAAAAAAGGTCAAGCAATTACTTGGTCGACTATACACTCGTATTTAAGATACCAATTTCAAAACAGGCGAGTACCATGTTTTGTAACGTATAGAATATATTAGAAGTGATGAATGCTTGCCTCAGATCCTTAAACTGATATGTTAGTCCGTCTGTCAATATGTTATGATAGATGGTATTTAAAGATCGATCTGTGATATAATGTTTTTTGTAAGGATAAGCAATTCATTTGTTAAGACATGGTTTTGTATGGAAATAGGTGTTATGTACAATACCCTGTTGTCCATAAACGCTGCGTAAACCTATGTTAGTTAACATGTGTTGTCTTTTGTTATTGTCATGTTTGCCCTTTAATGAAGGGATAGAACATTTTTTAGTTAAAAAAGGTTTAGTAAACTTTTAAAAATAAGTGGGTAAATATAAGCTGTAGTGACTATATGCTTGTAACACTGTTCATCAACTCACTTTTAAAGATATGTGTTCTTTTATACAACATTGGAAGGGAAAACAAGCAAGTGGGTCACCTGATGTTAAGTGATCATCACCGCCTATAGACACCCGCGACACCAAAGAGATTGCAGATGCGTTGCCAACCCAGAGAATACCTGTTGTGCCAGTAATTAGACCGGCTGTCTTGCTCTCCACGCCGGAACAAAACAGTGCAAGCACTGCTGCTTAGCGACAGGATTAGCGAACAAGACGGTGTAGCGATCCGGACGGCACAAGAGGTATTCCATCATAGCCCACTGGGTTGGCAACGCATCTGCACTCTCTTTGTTGTTGCAGGTGTCTATAGGTGGTGGTGATCACTTACCATCAGGTGACCCACTTGCTTGTTTGCCTTCCTATGTTGTATTAAAAAAAAAACTATTTTTGTAACGGCAACCGTAATGTATATCTACAGGATAAGTATAAGTTCGCATTTGTACATCACTTTATCTCCTTTTGTCATTTATGTCTTTTATGAATAGTCGACCAAGTAATTGCTTGACCACTTTTGAACCTTATCCCTTTGTAATACGGTCGAAAAGTGGTCAAGCAATTTCTTGGTCGACTATTCAATAAAGAATTTACATACGTACATACATACATATAATAAAGAGGTAAACTTTGTTTGTTAGTTTGTTTGTATGTAGGGAGTAATCTCTGGAGCTACTGAACCGATTCCAAAAATTATTTCACTAATAGAAAGCTACACTATCCCTGACGGACCTAGGCTACTAATTTCACGCGAACGAAGTCGCACGCATCCGCTAGTACTGTAATATTTTACTTTTAATATTTTTTGCCGAAAATTAGATAAACCACCCACATTGTAACCTTTCGAAGTACCAAGTAGTTCCAACAATACAGAATCAATATTTTTTACAATCAACGATCAAGAAAAAAAAATCATTTTATCATTAAAAAACAATAGTGGAGGCCAAATGAGATCATTGCGTACATCATTCATCATTGTGCGGTTACGTGCATCAATCAATTTGTCCGTTTGTCTGTACTATTGACAAAAACGTTGTAACCAATTTAAGAACATATGTGCGGTATTTGATTGATTTTATACATGGATGTTTATTGTTTATATTTATTAGATTATGTTCTGCATATGTAAAATAATATGAAATTATTACATAATAAATTATTAAATTAAAATTGTAATGATAACACAAAGAAAAATTAGGGCAATGGCAGGACTTCAACCTGCAACATCAGCATTCCGCATAAAATCGAAAGAAATTTCGGTTACAAAAATTTATTACATAATAAGTTAAATAGTTTGTTGAGATGTTTTGCGGGCGGTAGGACCTTGTGCAAGGTCCGTCCGGATCGCTACCAACATCTTGCTCGCTGATCCTGCCGCTAAACAGCAGTGCTTGCACTGTTGTGTTCCAGCGTGCAGCGTGGAAAGCAAAACAGCCGTTGCGATTACTGGCACAAGAGGTATTCCATCTTAGCTCTCTAAGATGGTAACGTATCTGCAATCTCTTTGGTGTTGCGGGTGTCTATAGGCGGTGGTGATTATTTACCATCAGGTACCACTTGCTTGTTTACTTTCCTATTTTTTTATGATTGATTGAATTGAATTGATTGAAATTATTTGACTTTGAGTTTGACTAAATCAGAAAAACTCATTGGTACACGGGGATCCCGCATCCTCATCATACTTTTTTGGTATTGATTCATGATTTTGATTGGTTGTCATTTCTTTACCAGAGATTTCTGATCCGTGCACTATTGATTGACGTAATAAAAACAGGTTTTTGCTGACCGTTTCGTGTTATCTTACGCCTACAAGATGTATGTTTGTTTTCATAGACATTGATGTTTAACTTTTAATTGAACTAAGCGAGTACAGTCAACCAATTGGATTCATAGGCCACTGCAGAACATTGTCACAATGTGTCATCGCTGATATATTATGACATTTTACTGCTCAATTAACGAGTTTGTTAAAATAACATTGCATGTTTTGTGTTAATTACAGAATTAATTAATTAGGTTAGTTATATATAATTGTTATTATAGTTAAGGCACTATTGCATTGGGTAACCTGTAAATCCTGTAATGATAGTTGCAGCATGAGAATAAATAAATAAAATAAAATAAAAAATAAAAATAAACATTTATTTAGAAGTAATTGTGAGAATGTTCTACAGAGGCCTATGAATCAAGTTGGTTGACTGTACCTACGAGTACATAGCACAGTACCTAACTATTTAGTATTTTTATATTGGAATTGCAGCACAAATGGGCAGCTTGACCGGGGAAGTACTACACTCTCACAGAAAACCGGCGTGCATTAGTAGCTTGCTATTAAGTTCCGTACGGTGAGCGACGAGATATGAAGGCCCACGTGTAAATAAAGGATCAGAAACTGCTGGAGTTGCTGGTTCCTATAGGCGGCGGTGATGACTTCTTATCAAGTGACCCGCATGCTTTTTCCTCCAAATGCCGTAAAGAAAAAAAATATATAAATCTATAATTTTAACCATTCAAGAATTCTACTGGCGACATTTTTGGTTAGCATTCTGCATGGATTTATGCAAGTTTGATATGCTTTAACATAATATAATGTTTCGGCCGTGGTCACGAGTGGTGGCATGTCTACTCGTGACCACGGCCGTTGATACATGGCCGAAATGTCGAGGTAGATTATCAATATATTTTTATCGCGTTTAAGTCCCGATAACGTTATAAATATGTGCGAAAATCGCGAAAGTTTAAAACAATTTAATGACACTTTCTCGCAGTTCCGTCTTTAGTGGTGACTTATATGTCTTCGATTGTATCAGCGTTCGGGAATCCCAAAAGGAGCAAAGATATATAAAGTATTTAGGACACATTCTTAAAGCCTAAAACGTCATCAAATACGAATGCGAACAGATAAAACTTCTACGAAACTAAGTTGGCGGAATTTAACAATCCAAAATTTTTTTGTTCACTGAATAGAGTTTTTGTAAAGTTTCGTTAGACAAATGGAGTAAGGAATAAAAAGTCAAAACTCAAGTTTCATCAAGGTATCAGATAACCTAGAAACAAGAGGGGGGCACGAAGTCGAGGTTAAGTCAGGACAGAGTCATCAATTTTGCGGCTGGTAGGCCCTTGTGCAAGGTCCGTCCGGATCGCTACCACCATCTTGCTCGCTAATCCTGCCGCTAAGCAGCAGTGTTTGCACTGTTGCGTTCCGGCGTGGAGAGCAGGACAGCCGGTGTAATTGCTGGCACAAGAGGTATTGGAGTAAAATGGAATACCATTTTAGCCTTCTGGGTTGGCAACCCATCTGCAATCCCTATGGTGTTGCGGGTTTCTGAGGGCGGTGGTGATCACTTACCATCAGGTGACCCACTTGCTCGTTTTCCTTCCTATGTTGCAAAAAAATGTTAATATTGCTATCTCGCTTACTCTTTACTATATTCGCCGTCCGCTCTCCCCATCACCGTACCTAGCGCGCTCCCGAAACATGACGCAGTTTTATACTGAGGACCTTGTCTAATGAAAACAAAAATGTCGTTGGTTAAGACTAGCACACAACGCTACACTTAACACACATAGTTTAGCCCATAGCTTTAAGTTTGTAACCTCTAACACTATGGACTTAAAGTCCGAAATAAATGATTTGAATTTGAATTTGAATTTGATAGTCACACTTTTTATAGCAAAAGGAGCTTTATATGCTACCGCTACTTTCATTGTAAACAGATTGTCGAAATAGAAAGTAAAATTGATGTCACAGTTGATAATGACACTTCGCTTCTAAGCCGGTTTCCGACACAAAACGACTTAAGTGTGCATACGATTCTGAATTGACTTACGATCTTTTTGGGTTAGTGTCTCACGCGCAATTGGAACATTTTATTTCAATAGTAAGCCGAGTTGAAACAGGGATCCGTAGTCAGTTATAGTTTGGAGGTATAATTTCGCAAAGCATGTTCGTCTGTCTGTCGTTCCGCGGCTTAGTTCAGATACTATTAGTACTAGAATGCTGTTATTTGGCATGGCTATAAAAGTGGTAAAAATATTTTAAAAAATTGAGTACATACCTCCCCTACATGTAAAGTGGGGATGATTTATTTACTCGCCCATCCTATTATTTGGGGTGGTATTTGATAGATCGTATAAAAATATTGCGAATGTTTAAAACTATGCTTCGATTCAAGGATCCGTTAGAGAAATTTTAAGCTTTAAATTACTAACTCTTGTTAGAGTCAAGTTATTGTTTGTTGGTTGTTTTTAGATGTGTTAAAATATTCACAGCAGTACACATATTATAATGATTAACGAAGTTAAAAGGTAATTTATTACAGGTAACTACGCTCTACAAGTTAACAAGTAATCAAGCAACGGAACCCTACACTGCGCGCGCCCGACACACACTTGACCGTTTTTTAAATGTATTGTCCAATAATGTGTATTTAGATCACTACTGCTTTTGTATGACACAGTCAAGAGTACCAGATTTGGACCTTAATGTAGGCGCAATAGAGTGGTAATTGTAAGACAACTTTCGTTGCCAACTGTACCTAGGTCAACTTGAGGTTTTTTCTAGATCACATTATGCCTATTTGGGACACTATCTGAGGACTACTATACTGTTAACAGTACTTTTGATTGCTTATCTAATGTATGTATGTTTGACTCTTTATTGTAGGTACGTAACGCATAAAAAGAAAACAGCACGACAAAACAGATTTACAAAGAGCGAACTTATCACTTTAATGGATCTCTTTAAGTTAACCTTTGAGCGATAATATTTGTCCTAAAGACGATTCTCACTAACATTTCTCACGCGTGGAGACGCATCGTCAGTGTGGTACCGCGCGTGTTTTCTAAACAAACTGAGTTATTTGCATACAATGTCTATCTGCGTCCGCGCGCAGTGAAAAACTGTTTTGCCTCCAGATGTCTCACATATCGTATGAGACGCAAACTACTACTTCCCTCCAGTCTTCTTTATGGTGGTACTACCTAAGTCGAGCCGGCCCATACTGTTCATTAGCTACGTCTTTTTAACCGCGCTTTTTTTGCGGGTGGTAGGCCCTTGTGCAAGGTCCGTCCGAATCGCTACCACCATCTTGCTCGCTAATCCTGCCGCTAAGCAGCAGGCTTGCACTGTTGTGTTCCGGCGTGGAGAGCAAGATAGCCGGTGTAATTACCGGCACAAGAGGTATTCCATCTTAGCCCTCTGGGTTGGCAACGCATCTGCACTCTCCTTGTTGTTGCAGGCGGTGGTGATCACTTACCATCAGGTGACCCACTTGCTTGTTTTCCTTCCTATTTTATAAAAAACCGACTTCAAAAAGGAGGAGATTCTCAATTCAACATTTTTTCTTATTACTTGGTACTCATTGCAATTGAGGGCGAAATTCTGTGACATTCGACTTTAAATTCCATAGTTAAGTAGATAGAAAGTGAGATAGCAGTTAATTGAATCTAAATATTTAGTTACTCGATAACGCTGAGTTAGATTCTATTGTTGATTATTTTGACGTTTTAGATGAAAGATAATAATGTCTGAATAACTATCTCATAATCTTTTTATGTAATAAAAAGTTGGTCTATTACAATTTATGTCCTAACTAGCGATCCGCGCCGTTTTCGTACGGGTTCAAAAGGAATTAGGATGTAAGGTATAGTCGATCAAGAAATTGCTTGACCACTCTTCGACCGTATTACAAAGGGAGAAATATTGGCGGTGGTCGTCGTCGCGCCACCGCCGCGGGGCTCATGATTAAGGACCACGGATTGGTCCGAAACATGTCGGGCATTTCTCGGCTTAAAAATACGTGAGTGATCCGTTTTATTAATATGTCCGAGTCTCACGGTAGTTTTATGTTACAAAGGGAGAAGGTGTAAGTAACAGAATACAAAGGAAATGTAATGATGGTAAATTATTTCTTCCAAAACTGAAGTTGCAAATTTATAAGAGAAATGCCTATATTATGGCCATCAGAGTATTTAATAAGCTACCCAGAGATCTTTGTGATCTGCCTTTGAATAAATTCAAGACAGATCTTCATGCATGGCTGTTGCACCGATCCTTTTACTCTATTAATGAGTTCTTTAGTAATTAAGTTAAGTAAGCTTTTATACAAAATATTCGCACGCCAGTAATGGTGTAATGTGCAGTTTCTAATTTTAATTTTGGAAGATCCCTGTAACCATATTACTGCGAATAAACGATTTTGATTTTGATTTGATTTTGATTTGAAGGGTCAAAAGTGGTCAAGCAATTACTTGGTCGACTATAAATAGAACCTTCCGTAAAAAATCTCTAAATGACAGTGAAAACCGGATCATCCGTTGCGTGACTTAGAAGGAGTAAGTGGCCGAAGATATGAAGATAGAAAGGAACGGACTATGCCAACCCAGAGGGCTAAGATGGAATACCTCTTGTGCCAGTAATTGCACCGGCTGTCTTGCTCTCCACGCCGGAACACAACAATGCAAGCACTGCTGCTTAGCAGCTGGATTAGCGAGCAGGTGGTAACGATCCGGACGGACCTTGCACAAGGTCCTACCACTGGTCATAGATAAACTTTCTGTGCAGACTACCTTTTATAACTGAAACGGAGTCTGCAAGTCACTTTGAGAGACTTACATACATAGATACATATCGACCAATTTCGTTCAAAATGGCAGGACAATGGCTTGTTATTGTTACCAAAAGAGTAACACAAAATAAACAGAGCTCCGTGATAGAGGTTAAGGCTGCGTTTCCACCAGAGATGTGCGAGGATGCGTAGCGAGGGATGTATTTGTAAAGAACCAATGAGCCGTTTCCACCAGAGCTGACCGAGGCGAGGTAAATGAAGCGATTCTATTGGTTCTTACAAACACATCCCTCGCTATGCATCCTCGCTCATCTTTGGTGGAAAAGCAGCCTTAGTGAGCCCCTGTAAAATGTGAGCACAGAATAAAATAGAACAGAGGTTTCACTTCAAACAAAAATGCCGTTTAG
This sequence comes from Ditula angustiorana, assembly GCA_963691745.1. NCBI lineage: Eukaryota > Metazoa > Arthropoda > Insecta > Lepidoptera > Tortricidae > Ditula > Ditula angustiorana. The sequence continues at coordinate 8,827,721 of OY829495.1, forward strand.
GTATAAAAAGCGTCCCACTATATGCCTCTCTGACTATCGTATAGCTGGTATTCATTCGCGCGCGCGGCAATGTAACTGCGCCGGCCCCAGTGCAGTGGTGCCGTTATTCTAGTAGCTTCGCGAAGTAAGCCGCAACTGGTGTGAGTTCAAGAATTTGACATAACTGTTGCATTTTAGTGGATACTTTTAGAGTTCAGTGCCTAAAGGGTGCCAATAGGACCCTTAATAGGCCTTAAATAAGGCCTAAAGGTTAAAATAAATAAATATTTTGGGACAGTTAACATCAATTGATCTAATCCCAAAGTAAGCAACTAAAGCTGCTTGTGTTATGGGTACTAGACAACGGATATACATACTTAAATAGATATAACACCCACGACTCGGGTGCAAACACTGTCATACAAACAAAAACAATCATCATACAAACACTGTACTGCATGTAAATACTGTGTGTCTTTTTACCCGACTGCGCGGCGCAAAGGAGGGTAATGTGTTTATCAGCCTATGTATGTATGTATCTATGTTTGTTCCTTTGTGGCGATCTAGAGACCAAACGCGTGGGGCCGATTTTAATGATTCTTACGTCAATCGATTCGTCTTAATGTTGCGAGTGTCACTAAAGACATGACAATAATCAAAATTCGATATGGCGACAACCAGACGCCATATTGTGTAAAGGAAAAAAAATTAAAGTCGACGAACTATGTTGAGTGAGGTATCATTGGATAGGTCTTTGAAAATAATTTTTAGGTTTCTTACGTCATTTTTCATTTTGAATAACCGTTTAGGATCTATAACTATTTGAAGTTGGTGAGCAACCATTCTCATTTAATCCGAACTAAAAAGACTAAAATAAGAATAGAGTAAATTTAAAAAATCAAAAAACCCAACTGCGTAAAAAGTGAATCAAAACTGAAAAGACTAAAACAAGTCCAGTAGTCTGAAGTTCTGGTAAGTAATGTTGAATACCTAGAACATTGTAATATTTTCATGAACTGCAACAGTCGGGACCCATTAAAAATGTAGACCGGCTCAAATCTTCCTAATAATCTGTCTGCTATAAAACAATATTTTGACGGCAATAACTTAATTTTAGGTTAGAAAGTTGTTTACTTCTTAAGACAAGCAAAGATGAATATGGTATACCGTTCTAGTGGCTTGCCAAGAGTGATCCGGCAATTTAACGGTCCAGAATCGAACCTCGATCCATTCCTGGGACAGTAATTGCGGCAGTAATGTTCAGGAACAGACATTACTCAACGTTAAAACTTTGTGGAAGTTAAAATATGCACGGTTAATGTATGGCGGGTCGGGCTGCGTTCTACCGTGAAGAAAAATCAGTTTTTTATTATTTTAACTAGTAACTCTGCATGAAAATATACGTCACACAGACGCAGCTGTTTTGCACGTGCACAGTACTTATACATATCGCTCATCCCTATTAAAAATGTCGGATCTGCAAATCGGTCGGTATTTATACCGACATATAGATTATTAACGAATGCTTAAGCAAGATCAGACGTTTTTAATCTACGCATTTCATAAATTATACATTAAATCTAATATTTATTTGCGGGGGGGTGAAAGTTACCGTAATTCAAGGTCTATTAATGGCATAAACAGAAAATGGCAAATTTGCAGATCCGACATTTTTAATAGGGAGGGGCGATATGTATATTATCATATTCATATAATTATAAGTAAAGTAAATTATGATCAGAGGGTTGCACCGTTCTAGATGACCTTTGGTGGTGGTTCGAACTGCCGACCGGAGTCGTCGCACGGGCCGATGGACCCTTCGATTTTCATTATAACCCTTATGATGTATTTATTAATTTTAAATGCTAAGCAATCGTAGTCGATTTGAAATATTTAGACCACCAAAAATAGTACTAGTTTCGCGGAGTAGTAAGGTAATTTGGCCCAGTTTATCGTAACTACTTTTTTTTTATCGACATTATACTACACCATTAATTATCTTCTTTACTTAATATAAATTAAGAGGAAACACAAGGGCCGTTTTTCCATACAAACGTCGTCCCCTGTTTCCTCTCTGGATAATGCCAGTAGAGCAATTTTTTTTTCCAAAAAATCGAAGGCCACTATTATGCATGTCCCTATGTTTTCCTTTTTTTAATAAATTAATTATTAAAAGAGATATGAACATTTAAAAACCTAAAAAATTGGCCAGATTTTCGGCTGCGTTCATACATTCAGAAAACAAATTTTACTAGATTATATAAAAAAAGAAAAACATAGGAACACCGCCAAAGCCTTTCTTTAATTTTTAATGAAAAAAGTAGTTAAATCGGATAAGTTTTGGAGAAGGAATCAGGGGTCTACGAATCGTTGATTTTGTGTACTTTTAATAGGTATTTTCAGTCCAAGCTGCGGCTGTCTCTATTGCGCTCTGCGGGGGGAGGCTTGATAGATGGAGGCAGCAATAGATTTTACAAATTCCTATTTTTCAATTCTCTAGACCTTGGTGTTTCCTCTTAAAGTCGCCATCAGCCTCTGTCTGTCTCCATCATATCTTTGGCCACTTACTCCTAAACCAAACAACGGAATCGAAATTTACAAGTTATACGGAACGCTGTAGTATTAATTATCTTTGTAGGTATGGATGGATGTTTGTTACTCTTTAAACACATAGAATACTTTTTATCCCGTAAAAATGCATAGTTCCCACGGGATAGCGATAAGTGAGTTATACGCCGCCGTGACGTCATGAGCAGGAAAGCAACTAATTCTCAGTAATTTGTCCAGGAAATATTGCAGATTGCATGTTGTGTGCACGTTTGCTTGATTGAATTAAACAAGTCTACGCGGACCAAGTCGCGGGCAAAAGCTAGTATAGAATATAAATGTACCTATCTGCTAAGGCGAATGCGGAAGGCCCTACCAGATATCATTTCACGAACCCGGAAAGGACTTTGAATTTTTAATGCGGTGAGTCCTCGCCCCATTAATCAGGGACTGAGGAATCTCTGCATTCTTTGAGTAATGGCTTTTGCATTATAAACGTGGGTTCCGCAGAAATTCGATATAGGCGAAGGAATAAACAGGTCTTAGTAATTACTAATTAATGATGTGTAATAGGAGTCAGTTGAATTAGTCAGACTAAACGCATTATAACTTTTTTTTTAAATAGGAAAGGAAACGAATGTGGGTCGACTGGTGGTAAGTGATCACCACTGCCCATTGACACCCACAACACCAGGAGATTGCAGATACGTTGCCTACCCAGAGGGCTAAGATAGAATACCTCTTGTGCCAGTAATGACACCGGCTGTCTTGCTCTCCATGCCGGAACACAAGAGTGCAGTACTGCTGCTTAGCTGCTCGATAAGCGAGCAAGATGGTGGTAGCGATCCTGGCGGACGCTGTACCAGGTCCTACCGATCACACTTTAAAACTTAATAATTCACAAACGGATGCCTGAATCAATAAAACTGTTTTTTCAAACCCGCAATATTTATGAAATTGCTATCCAACGACGCTACACACTATGGGGTAGACAAGAAAGAAATTCATTAGCACTTCATTAGGGTAAGTAACCTAAAAAAAAATATTTTTTTTAATTTTACTGCCTCACTTTTTCGGCGTGATTAATATGCATATCCATGCCAAATTACAGTTGTCTAGTACTAAGTTCATGAGCTAGGCTGCGAACCGACGGACGGACATGGCGAAACTATAAGGCTGCGTTTCCACCAGAGATGTGCGAGGATGCGTAGCGAGGGATATGTTTGTAAAGAACCAATGAGACCAAGAGAATTTCCACCAGAGCTGTACTAACCGAGGCTAAGTAAATGAAGCGATTCTATTGGTTCTTACAAACACATCCCTTCCTATGCATCCTCGCACAGCTCTGGTGGACAAGCCACCAGAACAGAACAGGAACCCTAAGCCTGTTCCTTGTTGACTACGGAACCCTAAAAAAGGCTAGTAACGCTAATCGCGAGGTCACTTTCCCACCTACCGTTGGGACAGTTCAGTTTTGCGGAAGGATACGGTCAACCGCTTGCCGAAGCGCGCATTGTATTAACCGTCGCCGTTACTGCTTTGTGTTCACTATAGAACAACTATGAATCGATCGGCTCTGCGCTCTATTTGACGCACTCCAGTTACCTATTAAACGAGCACACATACATTTGTCTACATAAATAAAATTAGAAGGAATCCCAGACAATAAGGGGCCATTTACACGAAGCGAGTTCACGTACGAGTTGCATTACATTGCGCGGCTCGAACAACTGATCGATCACATCATACCTCGGTAGCCCGCAATGTCAAGCAACTCGCATGCGATAACTCGTACCTTGTAAATGGTCCTTAAGGGTGCGAAAGTTATAACCAGCGGGACGATTTTTAACTCTCGAGCGCTGATATTCGCGAGAAATGAAATTAGTAATTTATTTCAAAAAGAAGATCTAACATGAAACTACCGTGAGACTCAGACATATTAATAAAGCGGATCACTCACGTATTTTTGCGTCGGGAAATGCCCGACATGTTTCGGACCAGTCCGTGGTCCTTAATCATGAGCCCCCGCGGCGGTGGCGCGACGACCACTGCGTACCGAAGCCCTGACAGCTCGGCCACTCGGCACAGGCGGCTCGGCCACGGACTGGTCCGAAACATGTCGGGCATTTCCCGACGCAAAAATACGTGAGTGATCCGCTTTATTAATAAGAAGATCTAAATTTTAATTCTTTTCTTCCCGGTTATTTTGCAAAAATCATTAATGTACATCCTCTGTTTCTTTTTTTTTACGTTCAAACCCACCCTCCTCCGCTTCCACCAGAAAAAAATATATCACACAGATTCATCATCATCATCATCATCTCAGCCACAAGAAGTCCACTGCTGAACATTGGCTTGCAGTGGACATCTAGTATTAGATTAAGTATTAGAAACTCATTGAACCAAATTTCGTGAAAGTATGTCAGCAGATAGCCTCAAAGTTATCACTGATAAGGACTTATACGCTTTGAAGTTATTACGTTTCTGCATTTTATTTGAAATATAAATGTGTTGTGAAAACATTATTTTTTGCAAACAACTGCGGCTCAACCATATGCCATTCGTTCAAGTAGCAAACGGTCGTACTATTTACGATCCCGCCGATGCCTCGAATAAGGCGAAACCTGCGTAGATCTGGTTTAAAGTTGACTTTGTGTGATGTTTGTTGTTTCATTTAGAAGCGGAGTAAGATGGGTTTCTGCAAATACAAATATATATCGCACAGACGCATCTGTATTACATTGGTTCCAGCTTGCTTGGAGACCGTTATTTGATCCGTAGTCAAATCAACGAAGTAGTTCCTATAAGGTTCCGTTTTTCCTGAGGTACGGAATCTTAAGAACCGTTGAGAACCTCTTTTTTTCCGAAGTCGGTTAAAACAAAACAGGACCTTACCTATGACTACAAATTCCTTTGAATTCAACCGCAATCGACGTATTAGAATAACGTCATTTCATTATAATGACGTCATTATCCAGTCATCTTCATAGCCTTGAACTATTGCTTAATAAAGGTTTTAAAACACTTGAGTAAATAAGACACCAGTTTAAATATTTATTTAAATGCTTATCAATTGCTTACGGTTATAAATATTATGCACATATATTTGTGTAAATATAACGCTGTGCACTTCCTTGATTTTTTATGCTTTTATGTTAAACAGATGTTCAGGTTTTGTAACAGAAAATGTGTTACCCAAAGGCACTTTAATAGATTTAATTCAAGTTACATAACTTAACTCATAATATTCTTTTAACACTGCGTTATTTATAACTTAACAGTGCTTTCTTAACTTTGAAATTGATGTGAAGTGATAGGAGACATCTGATGGTGATCACCACTGCCCATAGACATCCGTAACACTAAAGATATTGTAGATGCGCTTCCAACACAGAGGGCAATCTCTTGCGCCAGTAATTGCACCGGCTGTCTTGCTCTTCACGCCGGAACACAATATTGCAAGCACTGCTGCTTGGCGGTTGTTTTAGCGAGCAAGATTATGGTAGCGATCCCGACGAACTTTGCACAAAGTCCTACCACCCGCAAATAATTTCAACTAACTGTTTTGGCGTTGTAAAAGATTTGCCAAGAGATGGCGTCGGAGACTGCAGTGGCGTACCCAAGGGCCATCCAGGCCATGGCCCGGGGCGCCAGACTGCGAGGGGCGGCAGCCGCCCCTATTATAAAATACTTTATCGTCATTTAATGGGGCGCCAAAGCTAAATGGCCCAGGGCGCCAAATCTTTAAATACGCCTCTGGGAGACTGACAGCTGTGTATTACCAAAGTCCTTGGTATTTGCAATAAATTATCCTGATTAAGTTATCTAACTCAATTAAATAGATGATAACGATAAATTCGCTATCGAATTAGTATGACAGTTCCTTGAAACTATTTGTCCTGAAATAATCGTCATTCGATACGAACGCGATAACATTGTATTTATCTTGAAAGAAAGTGTGATAGCTCAAAGTGTATAGAAAATCGATATAACTGTGTGATGTTTAGCTGGAAAGCCTTGCCCTATTGGTTTATATTCACTCACTAGGACACCCGCGAATTAGTACGTCAGAAATATTGTAGCTTTCTATCGGTAAAAGAATTTTTGAAATCGGTTCTGTACTTTCAGAGATTATCCCCTACATACTTACAAACAAACAAACAACGTTTACCTCTTTATTAAATTATTAATTAATAATAAGTAAGTATGAATTCTGAGTTTCGTGATTCTAGAACAATCTAACCACTTTTTTCCATACAAACTTCGCCCCCCATTTCCCCCCCTTCTTCCCCCTTTTTTCCAATTTTTTATAGCCTTAGTCCTATTCTGGACTTAATTAAATAGATCTGTGAAAATTCCATCTAAAACCATTCAGCGGGTTTTAAGTGATGCGCGTACAAACATTTCTGTCTGAACGATGTTATTATATACTAGCGGACGCGCGCGACTTCGTTCACGTAAAATTAGTAGCCTATGTCCGTCAGGAATAGTGTAGCTTTCTATCTGTGAAAGAATTTTTGAAATCGGTTCAGTATTTCCAGAGATTACCCCCTACATAAAAACAAACTAACAAAAAAACAAACAAAGTTTTTCTCTTTATTATATTAGTGTAGATATGTATAGATAGATAGATACGTATACTGAAAACAAGATGGCGTATCGTTTAATCAGTTCCTAGTAAAACTGGTGAAGGTTAAACTAATATAAAAATAATAATCATATTCGCAATGTCATTGTTAAAAAGGGTGGAACCACGGAGTGGCTTTCCCGTTGAGTAGCTGTCTATGAGCAAATGCTCATAATCTATGATCCTGCTGTTTTTGATGGCGGTGTTCGGTTATTTGTTTTATATAATTTTCTTTATGTTCTTTCTTTATTATTACATAGTATTGAATAGAGTTGCCACCCGCTTCTGTCTGTCCTAATGCTTGCCACTAACTCCTAAACTATGCAACGGATTTTGATACAGTTTTCACTGTTATGTAGAGACTTTTTTACAGAAGGTTCAAAGTCAAATTCAAAATATCTTTATTCAGATTAGGCTTATAGGAAGCATTTATAAATGTCATAAAATTTACCACCGGTTCGAAAAAACGGAGAAGATACCGGCAAGAAACTCAACGAGATGTAATTTTTTAAATAAACCAAAATTACAATGTCATTTTTACATCTTAAATATAAAAAAAAAAATATAATTTCTGTTATGCCTAAAGGTTGACTGGTAGAGAATGCCTAAGGCCATTAAGTCCACCTTTTGTACATTTAAATGTATTTTTTTGTGCAATAAGATTAAATAAATAAATAAATAATTTAACACTAACACATTCTTTAACATGTTCTTATGTAGGTATAGTCGACCAAGAAATTGACCACTTTTCGACCGCATTACAAAAGGATAAGGTACAAAAGCGGTCAAGCAATTTCTTGGTCGACTATACATTACATCCTAATTGTACAGTCAAGGAATTTAATTTCCAACCCACCTAAGGTTCAATAGCATATGGCAAACTGTCACCATAAGAGCTATAGAGCAAGACGTTAGTTTGACATATCGACCTTAATGCATTGCGAATGTCTGACGACATTTCAAAGAAATAGGTAGGGAATTAAATTCCTTGACTATACCTACCCGTGCAAAGCCGGGGGGGGGGTCACTAGTAGTTTATAAAACTCAATTGCGAGTTAATTTTATTTCTCTTTTTTTCTGATAATGGAGAAATAATTTAATTATGTATACTTCACTCAAAGAATTACTTCACAAGGCTAAGATTACAGGCGAAAGCTGAAATTTCAAATTGTGCCGTGAAGTTAGTATCCAATTACTTCATTATTTAATTACTAAATAATTTTTAATGCCTTCAGCTTTGGTTTATCGCGGCCAATGCCAACTCTTAATAATTGGTTGAGAAATTATTTAAAATCTGTTAATTAATTGACATTCCTTGATTAAATGTCACCGTTAAGATGTTGGTAGACTTAAAGCATTATCTTGTAACAGAAAAACAAAGCTTTTTTTATACATTTTTTTTTTATAAAATAGTAAGGCAAACAAGCAAGTGGGTCCTGATGAACCTGATGGTAAGTGATCATCACCGCCCACAGACACCCGCAACACCAAGGAGATTGCAGACGCGATGCCAACCCAGAGGGCTAAAATGGAATACCTCTTATGTCAGTAATTGCACCGGTTGTCTTGCTCTCCACGCCGGAGCTTAACAGCGCAAGCACTGCTGCTTAGCGGCTGGATAGGCGAGCACGATGGTGATAGTGATCTGACAGACAGTGTCATATGCGCAAATATGATAAAACTGGATTTCGTATAATTTATTTAATAATTACAGCTGATAAAAGTTCGAGGTTCCGGGTCTCAGATAGCAAAGAGGCCCCTTGACAAACACACCTAAGTCATATTTCCGACAAAACGAAAACCATTATACGGTATTACTGTGATAATAAAATTAAAATTCAATGCTAATTAACATTGAAGTCAATAGAGATCGCGTGTTCATGTAACTTAATTTCACGGTTCCCGCTTGCGATGTGCCACAAATATACAGTTAAAATATGCTCAAGATTTTATCTTTATTATAAATCATTCCTATCAAGATGCTATCGCTATTACTATGATGGAAATTGAGTTCAATGTACCCTGCACTTGTGCAAGCAAACGCATCTGAGTAAATATGTCTTAAGAGGAGTGTGAACCTCACCATTTAAACGGCGATAACGTTTTCCACCCTCTAAACCTTAACCTATAACTATAGTTTTATGGTATGTTGCCACTATGCCATTGAACTAGGATTGTTGGTGTTCTTTTCTTAATATTCTTCATAGATTTGACATTGTTTGCATTTTAGGAGTTTCATACAAAACAAATATTTTTAATATTATAAGAAAAATTCGAAAGTGGGAAAATAATTTCTTGGTCGACTATACCAAACCTGAAAAAGCGCTTTCCATACAAACGGTGGAACGTTTTCCACCCTCTAAACCTAGTCATGGTACTTTAGTATGTTGTCAGGCTTGAGAACTATTTCTTAATTATTTTTCATACATTTGATGAAATTTACAAATTTGGAGTTTAATGCTACACAAAAATTTACAAACATTTAGGGAATTTAAAAAAAAACATACAAATATAGTTGTTAGAGAAACTTATTTTTGGCGTGTAATGAATAACTTCTATTTTAATGATTTTATGATCGATTTTAATTTTTACTTGGGATGATTTTGCAAATCGAGATTTGAATTAGATAAATTGATATATTTCCTTAATTGAGTTGAGTAGCTTCAATAAAAAAGACTAATTTTGCTATTAAGTACAATTTGAGAGTAGATTTAATTGGTAAATTATTTACTTTAAGTTTTTTGCTAAAACTATTGACATTTAGAAGTTTCTTATTGCAATCCTAATTGAAATGAACTTTAGTGCTTGGAAGTTCAAGTTTAAGAACGTAATAACTTGATAGGCACGTTTATTTTGACTCTATCCTTAGGAACTGGTTCCTAGGTATAGACGACCAAGAAATTGCTTGACCACTTTTCGACCGTATTGTTCAAAAGTGGTCAAGCAATTACTTGGTCGAGTATACATGACGTATTTATGTCATTAATAGGTATTTAAATCCTAGAGCTCAAAATGAATTGAATTAATTATACTGCCTAAAGTGACATAAGTTGCATAAGTAAGAAAAATACAACAAATACTAGACTATAATATTTTTATTTGTCTTTAGTCAGGTGGCCCCAAGTAATCCCGCTCTAGTATGAATTTTGAACCTTACAGGCAGCGCACTTTATCAATTTTTTTTAAGAAAACCGTTTGAACAAGGTCAGGTCTGGATTACTTTACAACGTCCCTAAACAGTCAACGGTATTAGTAAACTCACAATAAAAAAAAATATCCCCTTTTTGACTTCAGTTAAAAATATAACAATCTCCAGAGCGTTTAAGACAGCACCTTAAGTTCAAATATAAAAACAGGTTTTAAAATGACAGACGATGGACAGCATACTTGAAAGTGAGGCGAAGTCTGGCGTGAACCTAGGTCATAAAATCGCCAAGGCTGAGTATTGAGATATTTCAGTAAAAGAACAAAACTTTTTAACAGCAGACTGCCTGTGCCTTGTTAAAAATAAAACTCGACTTCTCTCTACTCTATGCTACAGGCAACATAAACGATCTTATTACATTTATGTTATGATTGCACCGTAATTTTATAATTCAATTTTTTTTCCATCATGACTTAAAAATACTTCTGACATTTGTCAAAAAAAAAAAAATCTAACTTTTCCGTTGCGCATAAATGGAGAAATTGGAGTTACTACGTTTGTTTTGCATCGTGTCTTATATATTTAAAAAAACTAAGAATCCGTACAACTAAATAAGATATAAAGATGAGCTCAAATCTCTGTCTTAAAAAGATTGTGTATTAGAAAGCGGGTATCAAAAATAGTAAGTTAAATGCTTAAAGTTAAGTTAAACTTAGTGTTCAAAACTTACCAAGTGACTAAGAACTCCAGAAAGTGTTCAAAAACACTACATAAGCACAGAGCACTAAACAAAAACCGTATTACACATGCAACCACTGTTTCCGAGACTTGTCAATGCAATGGTAACTTTCTACTTGAACTTTTAGCTGCAAAACTTGATCCTGTCCACTTAAACCACTGTTTAGACTCAGTATTGCACACAAATGTAGTTTGATATATACTTTTTTAAGTTAATATGCTTGTTTTTGTAGTTTTTTGGTGACGTAAAAGTTTTCTCTCCCGGCTTGTATAAGCGATCGCACGGTCTGGCGGCCTGAGCGCATCTGGTCGGACTGAACCAAGCGAGCCTGATACTGTGAAGTTGACCTTCGTTGATCAAAACGCGAGTGAAGTTAGCTGCGACCGGTTTGCCTTTGGGCAAAAGTGCTAGTATGCTTTTGCTCATTTTTTGAGCTGGGCAAGCTTCGACGTCAGTTTTTGGATTAATTTTGTTTTTTGACGTTTCGTGGTTACACCCTTTTCACTTTTGACGGTGGAGATTAAGTTGTGAGTTTTGCAATTTGCTCTTTTTTTTTACTTTTTTTTCACATTCAAGACTTTAGAAAATATAAACCTTTATTTTAAATTTTCATAAGGTGATGAGCTGATGGGAGATGAGTATATCTAGCGCATTATTAACTATTCCTTAAAAAAAATTGACAATTTTAATTGGCTTAGAAGTCTACGCAGGTACAGTCAGTCTTAGAATTAGCTAAACTCTTAGAAACTTGTTGTAGTAACTTATGAAAAGAGACGACCAAATATGTCACATTACTGACAACGACAAGGTACTAAAATGTTCAACTACTTTTGCGGCTGACTGTACGTCAGCCAATTTAGGGTGAACTTTTTTTCAATGACATTAAAAGTGCTGATTTTTAAATGCATAATTTCTAACTGTCATTTTGTATTTATGGATTAAGACTCTACATTTTTCAATCATTGAAATACCAAAAATTTTTTTTTATTCTACCTCATTTTTTGACAGATAATAATCTTATTACAGGGCCCAATATCATAAACGCGACAGGCGACAGGTGACAGTGACAATTCGGTACACATTGCTTGACCACTATGATGTTAAGTCTGTAAGTCTATAGCGTTACTTCTCGACACAGTAATGTACGGCGAATTGTCACTGTCACCTGTCGCGTGTCGCGTTTATGAAATTGACCCCAGGTATAAAGTCGCTATTCGTTCCTGTCTGTCTTAAATCCTTATATTGTATATTCGGCCGCCTTCTCGTTTTTATGAATATTGTATCCTATTGTACCCGTGTAGAGCCGAAGCAGGTCGCTAGTATGTATAAAATTAAAAAATGATTTGTATTTTATGCATACAACATAAAAATAATCTTGGGCAACTGTCAGGACTTGATCCTGCAAACTGAAAAATTAAAATCTAAAAAAAATTCTGTTACAAAAAAAATACTTATTAAGTTTATGAGTTTCGCTTTCTTTTTTAAATCTCGTATAAGCTAACAACAGTGTAAACATGTCAGTGTTAACAATGTTCAGCCATCGGTTTAGCTTAAGTATTTTTTCGCAGAACGGCAGTATTGGCCAAACAGCACTTTAGTTTGGCTTTAATTGGCGAGTAAATTATGGGAAGTTGCCCAGTTGCATGTAGGAGATTGGTCAAGCATGAGCCGGGATACAAACAAGCGCACGCGCAAGATCAGAGCTTTTCTGTATTTTTACTGGAATTTTATTAGCTGAACTAAATGATACAAAATTTAAACCTATTGTCAAGAAGACATTAATTTCTCGGGCGTATTATAAAATCAATGACTATATCTTGGACAAGGATGTTTGGAAATGATCCCGATCTGTATTGGCGATCCCTGGCTCCAAAGATTGTACACCTGCTGTGTTAAATTGTTAAATTGTAAAAAATTTAAATATTTGAGATGTAAAATAACATTGTAATTTTGAATTATCTAAAAAATTACACCTCGTTGAGTTTCTTGCCGGTATCTTCTCATCAGAGGTTTTTCCGAACCGGTGGTAAATTTTTTGACATTCATAAGTGCTACCTGTAAGCCTAATCTGAATAAAATATTTTGACTTTGACTTTGACTTTGAGTATCTGATAGAATCTAAAAATTGTTTGGTATTTTGAGTCTTGCAAGTCGATTTAAAACCATTCCTGTTTATCAGTCTGCCCGTAGTCACGCAACCTGAAAAGGACTCGTAACGTATTACATCTACATCTACACCATTCTACACTAATATAATAAAGAGGTAAACTTTGTTTGTTTGTTTGTATATAGGGGGTAATCTCTGGAAGTACTGAACCGATTACAAAAATTATTTCACTAATAGTAAGCTGCACTATCCCTGTTGGACATAGGCTTGTTATAATCCTGTGTCCTGCGGTTTGGGCTGTGCGTTGATATCTCAGTCAGTCAGTCAGGACTTTGAATTATATAAATCACAGATTACAGTATAAATCGTTGCCATTGTTCCATAAATATAAACAAATATTTTGGGACAATTAGCACCAAATTGACCTAGTTCCAAATTAAGCAACTAAAGTTGGATTCTGTTATAGGTACTCGACAACGGATATACATAACTTATATATATAAATAATTTCAAATTCAAGATTCAAACATTTGTTCGTCCTGGGAATCGAACCCGCTACCTCAACCTTTGCAGTCAGGGTCAATAGCTACTTGGCTACCAAATTGGTTATTTAAGTATTTATTGTATATTTATGGCACCAATATGAAACTAATTGTTCTGGATTAAATAATTTCATTTCATTTCATTTTCATTCATTTCATTCATTTCATTCATTTCAATCATTTCATTCATTTCATTCATTTCATTCATTTCATTCATTTCATTCATTTCATTCATTTCATTCATTTCATTCATTTCATTCATTTCATTCATTTCATTCATTTCATTCATTTCATTCATTTCATTCATTTCATTCATTTCATTCATTTCATTCATTTCATTCATTTATTTCAATCATTTCATTCATTTCATTCATTTCATTCATTTCATTCCATGGCACAAAATTAACAGCAGAATCTACAAAGGGCAGATTTATTCTTAAAACCCCCTTATTTATAAAAAAATACAATATTTTTAAACTAACAAATGTTTTGTCCCTTTCATTAAAGGGTAAACGTCACAATGATATGATGAAGATAAAGACATAACACATGTTAACTAACATAGGTTTACTCAACGTTTATGAATAAGTAGGTTAATGTTTACAAGACCCGAAAGCATAAAAATATTACAACTAAATATCCACGTATTTCGGTGTTTATCAGTTGTGACTGAACCCTAAAGTCCGAATCGGGTTCCTCCTTTCTGAACTCAGCAAAATCGAAGATTTATTGCATTGCCATTTTTTAATTAAATTACGACCGATTGAATATCTTATTTCGGCTTGTTGTATATTAACTGCAGTTAGAACGCATTACTTATCTTTTTGTAAAAGATTGCGTGACTCAGTTTAAAAAAGGTGTTGTTTATTTTCGGTGTATAATGTAATGATCGATATAAAAATGTATTAACAATGATAACAAATGATGAAGTGCTTTTTAAATCTAAGAGCGTAATAATTCATAAAGTAAAATTATATTTTGTGTTCCTTAATAATTTCTTATGTTTTTTGTGACTTTTAAAACGTTGATAGAGTCAGTAGTTTTATTGATTTAATTGTTTGATCAATAAGCATCAAATACAGGGTGCTAGGTAAAATAAGTGGATAATTCCTCTAGAGCACTTAAGAAAGTCTAAAAAAGTAAATAAATTACGTTTAGTAAAAATGCCACCGTTATCGAGATATTTTGATTATGAAAGTAGAGTCAAAAATGCAGAAATAAAATATGCAATTTTTTAATACACAGTAGTTGCTCAATGGTGATAGTAATCTGAAAACATATGTATTCAACAATATGAACCAATAAAACAATTTACAATAACTCAGAGTAGTTACTATGACCGAAAAATTAAGTGAGGTTGTCGAGTTTTGAAAATCAAAAGTCAAAATACCTCGAATACGGTGGCACTTTTACGAAACATAATTTACCTTTTTGACTTTCCAAAGTGCCCGTATCAGTACGTTACTTACCTACTCATTATCTAACACCCTTTATATCGGAAAGTCTAAGTCAAATATTTTTATTGGGAGCGGGCAACTTGGCCTAAAAAATATCTGAATACGCCCTAATGTATTTGATAATAGAGCCGAGTTCAGATATGTTTGGCCACCATGCCCGCTGCAATATATTCAGTATTTAGTTTTTTTATTACACCATTTCACAAAATTTGTACAAATGAGGCCAATTAGGGCAGAGCAATTTCACACTTAAAGTGACAATTCTGTACTATCTAAAAAATATTAAAAACAAAACTAAGTAATTAAATTGACAATTTGAGTAGTTGATGCTAGCTGTACAGTCAGTAATAGAATCAGGTGACTCGAAAAGGTCAGAAAGGTCTGCAGAAGTTCTTATTCTCTTTACAATAGAGTCGATTTTTTTTTTTACCTCTTTGACTGTGGAGATATTTTCCGCTGACTGTATCAACTTTCCAATCATTTCATACTTTGAATTTAACATGCCCTGTCAGTTTGTTTGTCACTTTATTTGTACGTTCGGGTTAATTTGACTCACTTCTTGTAGTGGTTGGATTGACTTGAATTTTGGTAAGCGAATTTTAATACATAAGCTTGAATAAAAAAAAATTACGAATAAAATGGTATTTTTATTTTAACTCTACCTTATCTTCTTTATTCGGCCCTTTTGAAACAAAATTATAACAGTATTTTAACTATTCTGACCTTTAGAAACTATGTATAAGACCAATTTATATAATGCCATTAGCAAAACAACACTCCTAACACAAACTGTACTATAAGAGCAAATTTTAACAGCACATCTAACTTTGTAACCTCATAGCTTGTACATCTTCTAAAAAAACTTTTATTACAGAAAAAAATATTATAGACGAGACCTTTAATGCGTTCGCTTGACAGTTATTAATTGTGCACTCTAATTGCGTTCACAAAGGGCTCATAATTGTATGCCACATCAATCTAAAGGCGCAGTTCGAAGACCTTAAGCTTTCTTTCAAAGTGTAAATTTATTCAAATTTCGAAAAAAGAACCCTAGAACCGCATCCTTTTTAAACTGGCTGGTAAAAAATGCGAGACAGCATAGCGGGTTTTCTCAAGTTGAAAAGAGATGGGTATAAGTTTGTCGATGTGTTTTAGGACGCGTTTAACAATACTAAGTATGTAATGTGATGCGTTTGTCCAACGGTTTTATAAAAAAAAGTGATCGTGACTACATTTTTATTTATGCATCGCAACTTGACAGGAAATTTTGTACCAGACCAAGTTTCAAGTTTTGATGTGCAACGACAATTCCCTAGGGTAAAACTCCAGCAAAGTGCTTGGATATTTTTTCACTAGCATACGCCCGCGACTTCGTGCGCATTAAATTAGTAGCCTATATCCGTCACGGATAGTTTGCTTTCTATTGGTAGTTCCAGAGATTACCCTCTACATACAAACAAACAAACAAACAAAGTTTACCTGATTATTATATAACTGTAGATAGTGTAGAGGTGTTTTTTTTTTGTGGCCTGAGTGTCTCAAATCGTAGTCCTCGCAAGAGGTACGGGTGACTACGATTGCTTAGCAAGTAAAATGAATCGGTGCATCGTAAGGGTTATAATGAAGATCGAAGGGTCCATTGGCCCGTGCGACGACTCCGGTCGGCAGTTCGAACCACCACCAAAAGTCATCCAGAACGGTGCACCCTTCGATCGTAATTTACTTTAATTATAATTATATGAATATGAATATGATCTAAAGGACTAGCCCTAGTGGTCGCCACAATCTTAGTCAGTGTAGAGGTGTAGATAAATTAATATATTAACATTAATAATATGTATGAATTCTGAGTTTCATGATTCCAGAACAATCTTATAACTTTTTTCATACAATCTTCAACCCCCCTCCATTTTCCTCTTTTTTCCAATTTTTTATAGCCGAAGTCCTATTCTAGATTTATTTCAATAGATCTGTTAAAATTCTATCTAAATCCGTTCAGCGGTTTTTACGTGATGCGCGTACAAACATTTTTGTCTCAACGATTTTATTATATGTATAGATAGATTACAAAGTAATTGGCATCCTTAGTAAACTCAAATAATATCAGATTTTTTAGTTGCGTCGTATAATTATAAAAAAATTAAAACCTTTTTAAAAATTTTTTTGTCAAAACTGTGCCACTTTATTTGAGTAGGTCAACATGCGCAATATTAAAAACATGCATTTTTTTATTTTATTTTTTTATTTAATTTTTTTACCGAAATTTCTTTCGATTTTTATTTTAAATGTTTACAACATTCAAATTATTAAATTAAAATACTATGTAATCACAACACAAATAAAAATAACACTAGCGATAATGTGGCGAAACTGGCAAACACAAGGCACGGAATGCTGATCTTGCAGGTTCAAGTCCTGCCATTATCCTAATTTTTCTTTGTGTTGTCATTACATAGTATTTTCATGCTATTTTTCTTTGCAAAAACAGTATGCATTAAGAATATCTATCTACAGCAGCGAAAGATGCGTTTGCTAAGAAAATAAAGGATACCATTTGTAACTTTAAATTGTTGTTAACTAAGCTTACAGATAAAGACAGGTGTACACTTAGAGCCAGTGCTTCAATAATAATAAATAAAAATCGTTTATTGTCAAGCAAATACGGCTATATTTTTAGAATCTTTATTGACAATAAAATGTAAAAAAAAATATATAACATATATATGTTTTTTTAAATATTTTTTTAAATATAATGTATCTTTATCTACACATATATCATAAATGCTCTATTTTTCGTTTAGAAACCGTAGGCAATGACCAGCATTATAACAACCAATATTATTATGAGAATTTTTCTAATTTGTTTCTATATTTGTACAAATTTATTTTTTATTACATTATTTTAATGTGTACAGTCTATAGAAATTTAATAGGTACCTAGCACTAGTAGCTAGTAGCAATTCAGGTCATTGCCCTATGGCTTCTGAACCCATCATAGAGTACTTATGATATGTGTGTAGATAAAGTAATGTATGCAACTGTACATAATTGGGTCTTAAAACACTCGTGTGATCCTATTATGAAACTCGCTGACGCTCGTTTCATAAAACCACACTCGTGTTTTAAGACCCCTCATTATGCAACAGTTGCATAAAATACTATTATGTCACTTCAATGGATGATATTTTTTAACCTCTTTCGTTATTTTACGGATTACAAGACTTACAAGATCGGTGACTCTTAACCATAAGCCCTAGGATGTTGAATATTTTTCAAGTAGCAGTTAATTATATGATGATGATGATGATGATGAGTGTAGAAGTGTAGGTGTAGACTAGTGTAGACAAACAATTGGTTAGTAACATTGAATTGCTCAGTGTATCACCCGCCTTATTAAGGCTCTAAGATAAGCATAGTGCTCAAACAGATACATTGCGCTGACTTAGAAACTAAAAGAATGAGAATATTTTAAATACCCTTACTATTCTCATAGAAAAGATTTTCAAATAAAATGTAACGTACAGTAGGGAAAATATATTCACGTACCACCTTAGAACCCTATCGCAATGACGCGACGCGTTAAATGGGTCAAAATTCTTTTTAGTGCCTAAAATAAAGACGAAAATGTATAAACACTTTTACAAAATTGTAGATGTCTCGAAATATTTTCCTAGTAATATTACGTTACTTCTCAACCAGGCCCCGATTTTTATTATGAATTTTCCCACCATCCTGGGTTTTTTATTACAGAAAATTCTCATTTGGTACCCAAATTACCGCTGCGTTACCAGTCCCCATGACTCCTCAAAAATAGTGTCCACTGCGTTACCAAACAATAGTTTTTTTCTTATTCTGACCCCAAATATTTCTATAACAGTCTTCATTCGGGTATGCGTATGTCATTCTGAATTTAAAGATAAAACGTTCTTTTAAGAATATCAGAATAAGTAGAAAATATGCGTTAAAATGTACAAGGGACATTTTTATAGGCATCAAAAAGAATTTTGGCCCAAATGCCAGGCTATGTCATACAAATGTCATGCGTAAGTCTCTTCGACTAGGTTCTACGGTGGTACGTGTTTCAATTGCCTTGACTGTACATAAAAAGTTTCCGTTAAACGTTCTCTTAATAGCAGTATAAGCCGTATCAAAATCCGTTACCATCCAATCCAATCCGGCTACCACCATCTTGCTCGCTAATCTTGCCGCTAAGCAGCAGTGCTTGTACTGTTGTTTTCCAGCGTGGAGAGCAAGACAGCCGGTGTAATTACTGGCACAAGAGGTATCCCATCTTAGCCCTCTGGGTTGGCAACGCATCTGCAATCTTCTTGGTGTTGGGTCTATAGGCGGTGGTGATCACTTACCATCTGGTGACCCACTTGATTGTTTGCCTTCCTATTTCATAAAAAAATACAGATAAGGGTAAAGAAGAAGGTTAGGGTAATATAATACGATACATAAGAACAAAATGGTAATCTTGCTCTCTTTTTGATTCCTTCTCTAAACGCCGGCACAACGCCTGTTTTTGCCTAGGATGTTGCTGATCTCTAATAGTTATGGGTAGCGGTGATTTGATTAAAGAAAGAAAGAAAGAAAATATTTATTCAGCAAAAAAGAAATAAAAAATTACATTATTAATGCTGAAAGGGACCCCACTCAGTATAAGCTGCTGTAAACAGCAGCGCTGATTTTCAGTGGGGCCCTGAACTTAAAAATTAAACTCAAACGAATAAACCTTAAACCTAAACCTATGGGGTGACGCCACGCCCACTAAAACCGTATGGTCATGAATTCCTTTGTCTCAGTGTACATAAATTAAAAAAAGAGGAGCCACTATCTATCATGATTACTTACCATCCTGTGTGTGACCCATGTGGCCGATGCCCCCAACAATATACTAACGATTGCCCCTGACTTCGTCTGTATACAATTTGTTTATTGCTATCATTAAAAAGCCCTTTTTTCTGGAATCAAATTTAATATTATGTCCAATTCTAATTATACTAACTATCTTTTGCCAATTTAATCTAAGTCAAATAAGAAATTTTGTCGTGATATGATTATAAACAGACAGAAAAGACACATATATGTGTGAAATTATAGTTACTAGTATGAATACTATGAACAAAAAAAAATGGAGAAAGTGTAAAGCACCCATTTTGTCACCCAATAGCTCTATGGAAGCGCAAGCGCACTAATTGGCGAGCAAACACGAACGCACTTAGCCGCGTGATGTTTTATTTAGACTCTAGTTAAAAGAAAAAGAATGTTTAGTTAAAACGAGAAACAAACCTAAAGTTAAATGAACAAAAAAACGGTGCGCAGTAACCAGTAGCGCACGCATCGGAGAATTTATGTATTTCTTCTCCCTCTGTATTTTCCTTATTTGAAATGGCTTTGTGTCCGAGTTCAGTCTCACTTGATGGTAGATGATGACAAGATCTAAGGTGGGTTATAAGTACTCACAAGAGACTATGAATAGATCTCTTAACGATTATAGTTTTTCTTTACTAATAATTATTGTTGGGATACCATTGATACATGATTGAAATAAGGATAGGATAAGGTAACTGCTCTTCCTGCAGACAGCTGTTTGTATCTGTGGACACTCTGAATCTTAGAGCTATACTCTGTCATAATCCGAGCAATCCTCATGTCTCTCTATTCCCTGCCTTCAGGAGGTCAAAGAGAAGGCAGGGGATAGAGAAGCATGAAGATTGCTTGGACGATGAGAGAGTGTAGCTTTAAGATTTAGCGTTTGTCCACAGGTAGAATACCAGGCAGGTAGATTTCTTCGTTGCCATGTTATTGCACCACCTGCTCTTGTCTGTTTTTTTCTACGTCTCTTTTTCTAACAGTTGTCTGGAAGAGATCGCTTTTAGCGATAAGACCGCCTATTGTGTGCCTTATTTTTTTTAATTCTTTATTTATTTAGGGGCTTTGATCAGAACTGAACATGTCAGCCCCGTTAGAAAACAATTCAATTATGTACAAAAACACATCAAAGATCCACAACACAAAAAAACTATTTTATCAAACATTTGTACAAACACCTAGCTGCATCGCTAGTTGGTTCAGTCAAAATCAATTACAATAATCCCACATTGAAGGAATCAAACCCCAATTGCACAAACAACCTGTCTCTAATAGGCTTCGTCCGGACACACTCCATGACCTGATAGACATCTTCGGTGTAGTATATCGGTAACTATGAAGGTAGATTTATTAATATTAAAATTGTAAGGTAGTTAGTTAATTAAATTAGTTGTGTCATTGACTTTGCATTTCCTTTGTCTCGTCCCACTAAAAACCCTTTAAATATTACTGGCGACGAGGATGGGATCCGCAAACTTCGAAATTTGGCGAACTTACCCTCCTCATCAAATAGAAGAATTTGTTCAATGGAACGTGTCCGGAACGAAGCCTATGTGCGCTGACTATTTCAGCTCTGCTTAAAGTAACATGATCAAACCAAGAGTGCCGTTACTAACTGACTAACTGAAAATACACAGAAGATAATAACATGTGTTTTAGGAGTTGTACCTAGATGTACAAGTGCATTAAAAAGGATTTTTGGGAATTGCATAGTTGGGGTTAAAAGTGGGGTGGAAATTATGTAATCAAAAATATATCCGGAAGAAGTCGCAGGAAAAGGCTAGTGTTCTGAAATTTACAATGCTAACGGTAGGGATGAGCCTAATGCTAAACTGTTACTGGATATCCTGTAATCAAACGGTTTCCGTAATTACATTGATGGTTGTCCAAACGGTTTCCTTTCATATCATCGTCTTATTAATCCTGATGCATTAGGATAGAGCGGGTCTTGAGCAATTTAGTTCTGCTTTGCTCATTAAAAACTAATCCATCAGAATTAGGACGTGTTTCCATATTTACGTACGGTACGGCTATGTTTTACATCTGCTTGTCATAACATAACCCCTGGTATATAGGTACCATATGAAGACGTACCAGAAAGACATACAAGTTAATATAAGACTTGATATCCTTTATTTTTGGCGAATTTGATTGTTTTGGAATAGGAAGACAACCGAAGATATGGCTCGCCTAATGGTATGCAATCACCGTAGTCTATAAGAACTAGCAACATTACAGTCTTTATGACTTATGAATGGTTATGTGCCATTAATTGTTTTAAAAATTTCGCAATTTTTACACATTTCACCAACTTTGTCGTGTGGCAATGGCTATGGTGACGAGAACGGTTAAAAAGTCGAGATAAATAAACAATGATTATCATCGCGTTAAAGTTCCAATAGACGTTTAAATGGTTTTATGCCATGTGCGTTATTTCGAAATTCACGGATTTACACGGATGTGTCGTTGAAGTTGTACCATTTTAGTGAAAGTGACGATTTAATGTCCATTAGTGATCAATAAGTTTTGAAATTGGATTAATCTTTATCTTTATCTTTATTTACATAGTATAAAGTAAGGTCGCTATCAGTTCCTGTCTGTCCTAAATCCTTATAGTGTATGTTCGGCCGCCTTCTCCTTCTAAACCATGCAACAGATTTCGATATGGTTTTCACTACCATTAAGAGATTTTTTTACGGATGGTTGTTATGTACATTACATCCCGATTGTACCCTTGCAAAGCCAGAGCGGGTCGCGAGTATTGGAATAATTTTGCATTGGACCGCGTTTTTGGGTTGAGCTCGATCACTGAGGATAATGGACACACGCCAGCCTCGTGGAACAGACTATAATCTGAAAACTGGTCCATAATCTCATCAAGTGATGCAAGCAACGACAAATCGGTATGCAGACCGGTACAGAGTACCAAGTTAGCACGAGCGCACTCACAGTTTACGTAAATACGAGTAAGATTACCAATAACTACAGTAACGGTACCAGTGTCTGACACTAGGACATTGTGTGTACCAGTAGTTGACATCATTGTATCTCCCTTATACTCGTTGTTACCTTATCTTCTCGTCAATGACGGAGTCACTGTCAATGACTGGGTCATTACCTTATGTAACTTTAAAAAAACGGCCAAGTTTCAAGTGGCCATCTGGACGATGGTGATTACTTGCCATCAGGTGACCCGCATGCTTGTCAGTCACCTTGCTACATAAGTAAAAAAAAATTATATGATAAATGACCTCATGTCTATGCGTAATTATTCCCTGAATATATTTTAATAAATGTTCACGGCGAAGAATTTACTTGGGTTTTCACAGGCTCTTTCAATTTGTAAAAACCCAAGACAGTCCGTACAAAGAAATGAAAAGAATCCATGCTGAGAGCAGCTCATTCGCCGCCTAAATTCATAGAAAGTCTAAGTAATAATGTTAAGCTTACAATGATAACATAATTCTAGTTTATAATTTTTAGTACTTGCGGTCGACCAAGTGGAATTCTGGGAGTTTAGAACAGTGGTTCATAACCTCTTGGACTCACCAATCAACTCAGGGATCACCAACTGTTTTTTAGCGATTTAATAATGTCTAATAAATGTAACATAAATAATGCAATGGGATTGCTGATGCGTGGCCAACCCAGAGGGCTAAGGTGGAATACCTCTTGTGCCAGTAATTGCACTAGCTGCCTACAAGTTATTTTGTTTAGAGAAAAGACTATAATACTCATCCTTTTGTTTATTCATTCATAACTAGGTTTTCTATTGGAGTGAAAAGAGCCAAGTTCGCAGACGGCGCGTGAAGTCACTTTCACCGGACGATATTATGCAAATAGCCCTTTTATAGGTTATTTATTTGTTTTGAACGAGTTCTTGCTTTCGTTTGACGTTTGTCCTAGTTAAATATTAGATAGCTTTTGGCTGACTAATGCTGCGTTCGTTAAAAGAACGAATCGTTTTAACAACCAGCTGTTAAATTTTGACAGTTGTCTCATATAGAATATGTGTGTGTGTGTGTTAACGTCGGGTAGGTAAAACTTTGAGGATGCAGGAGAAGTCATTTACTGACTTACCGCTCTGCTTAAGACTCAGGGGTGCAATGGCCGAATCTCTATGAAAAACGGATAATTTAGTGAGCTTTAGTTACCCGGTGAGATTCAAATGCAATTTTTGAATCTCACCGGGTAACTAAAGCTCACCAAAATAGCCGTTTCTCATAGAAATGCGGCCATTTTGGTGAGCTTTAGTCAGATTCAAAAATCTCACTCCAGTAATATCTCGTAGCTTCCCCTGAGTTTCCCTATATTTTCATACAGAGTATGAAATTCGTTGTTTTGTTGTTGTAATATTCTTAGTCTATGGTCTAAATGTCATACCCAACTAATCATTCTAGCAAAAACATTATTTCTATGAAATTGTTTTTTTTACCTTTATGGAGTGAGTAATTCCAATACCCATCCTCAGACTTCCGAATTAGGACAAAAGGCATACACCTCATTACCACTGCTTTCTGGGAAACAAGCCAACTTTGTTTACCAAGGGCTGTAAAAGCTCTAATAAACGCAACCACGTCATGCGTGTTGACAAAACAAAAAAACACGACCTCTTTATTCATTGGTTTAATGGGTATGACATATCTACTATACTTTGGACCTTATTTTGTATGAGCTGTCATACAAAAAAGGGCTCAAGTTATAATAGATGTTGACGCCCTGACACTCCTACCCTTTTAGCGAAAGATTGAGTAATCAATAGCATATCTAGTTAGAATAAACTTGTACAGTGTACTTACATGTTTCGTTTATTGTAACGGTAATACAGGGTGTGTCAAAAGAGTGTTGGCGATTTGATTTTTTATTTTTACGCATTTAAACCCCGAACACTTTTTTGGGCCAGCCTGTATATTATTATGTACGCTGAATGATCTGTAAATACTTAAAGTTTGCACTAATGGAAAACTCAATTAGTGCAAAAAAAAAAATTTAATCAGCTTTAAAAAAAACGAAATAAAATAAAAATTATAATAAATAAAAAACAATTAATATTACAAGGTTTTTGTTGACGTTACTTTATGGTCTTTATGATCATCAGATTTACATATACATCAAATTCCAAGACAATACGACCACTGGAAATAGATCAAAATATAATCGGCATCGTGGTAGAGTCACACCGTAGCCAGTACGATTGTACGGAATTGCAGTGTAAATGGGCCATCTCGACTTGGATAGTGCCACAGAATAAATAATAGTACTAACGTACAGAAACTTCTCTTTTTCGACTACCATTAAGCGAATTCCAACTTTATGATCAGGCTCAAAAAGTTCGTATTACTTCATAAACATTCGCCAGGCGGCATGCGTCAAGAGAAAGGCGCCGCCCGTGCCCGCCTTCCACCCGCAATGCCCTGGCGCACCGCTAGGGTTGGGCTGCTTACTGTAATACTATCAACGCGCGACACAGAGTGAGCGGGCGCGCGCGCTGCAAGCCGGCAACCTACTGCGATTAACCTATGCCATAGGTAATGCGGCGAGCGCACCTACAGTGCGGAGTGGAACCCCCCTGATAGTGCCACTAAATACCAGCATGAAGTACTAGTATACTGCTGCATTGCAATTGGCCAAAAAACTTACGAACACGGGAAGCTCATTAAAAGCTTGTAAAAACGAAGCTCAAGCAGGACTTGAACCTGGAATGATTTGTTTGTAGTTTTTTCTCAATACTAAACCAAATCTTGCACTTACCGCTAGTTACTAACCCTCTTATTTACTAAAGTTTACCAAATTGTTTTAACTAACAAATGTTTTGTTCCTTTCATCCGTAGGTAAACGTCACAGTGACAGATAAAGACATAACACATGTTAACTAATATAGGTTTACGCAGCGTTTATGTATAAGCAGGTTAATTTTGATCTTATTTAAATCAAGTTGTTCCTTGTATGTGTTCCTTTTTGTATACTTGTGTGAATCAATAAAGAGTATTTGTTGTTTTTAGGTATTATTGTGACGAAATCTAAGCATTAAAAACTACTAATATCTAACCACAAACGTTAATAGTTGCGCTAACTATTTTTAATGACAGTTAATTACGTTAAAACATTTTTTAATAAGCCAATCGCTAAGATCTCACCGCACATTATTTTGTCAATTTTTAATACCTGTTGAAACCAATACGACTGTGAACCACCCGAATTTACGATGATTACTTAAAGCGTTAATATCTCCAAATAGATACGACTTAGGAGTCGCAAGAAACGAGGCTATTTCTATCCCAAAGGCCGACAATGCACTTGCGAGTCTCTTGATATTGCAGGTGTCTATGGGTAACGGTGATTGCTTATATCACGTGACCTGTCTGCTAATTTTTTCCTCTATAGGTACTATTAAAAAAATTGTGTGTGATATTTCATGTTCAGGTACTTAATACCCAATAGAACTGTTGATGCTACTGCCTCACGATCACTGTACGAAACGCAGCACTACTTGACGCCAGCACGCACACTCGTTTGCCTCCCTATTGTATGAAAAAACCTACATCGCGCAGTAATTGGTTTCCCAAGCCGCGTGTCATGCATTCCAGAATTTTCAGACGTATTGCTTCGAACAGGTTATAAGGTTAGTATTAAAAACACGATAACGCCCAAACTAATTTTGGAATGGCGGATTCTATTTTGGACGTAGGCGGTTTTAACTGCGACTTAAGTAGCGAAACTATATTTAGAATAGAAACTTTACTGTTAATAGGTTTGAGCAAATCCAGTTAGTGAGTAAACAAGAAAGTTATATTTGGAATTGTAAGACATTTTGAAAGTAACACAGCGTCTTAAGAAAAATCGTACATTGTTTTAATTTCGCAGAGTATCAAAGTAATTTGCTCCAACTACAAATGAAAAAGCAAACAATTAGCTAGTTTCCTGATGGGAAGTGATCACCTGGCGACCATAGGAATCAGCGATCGCAGAACAATCGCTGATCCGTTGCCGCCCCGTTTGTCTCCAGAGCTCTAACTTATCGTGCGAACCGATATGCGCCGCTATTCTGTATAAGAGTATGGTACTACCCCGGCTGATCAAAGTCAAAGTCAAAAATATTTATTCAGATTAGGCATACGATCAGGTCAGGTTATGTAAATTGAGTTAAAAAACACAAAATTTGCGGGTGGTAGGACCTTGTGTAAGGTCCGTCCGGATTGCTACCACTATCTTGCATGCTTTGTTTGCGGACCACAGCAATGCTTGCATCGTTGTTCCGGGGTGGAGAGCAAGACATCCGGTGCAATTAATTGGCACAAGAGCCATCTAAGCCTTCTGGGTTGGCAACGCAACTGCAATCTCCCTGGTGTTGTAGATGTCTATAGGCGGTGGTGTTCACTTACCATCAGGAGACCCACTTGCTCGTTTTCCTTCCTATGTTGTATAAAAAAGAATGTAAATAATTTACAGCTATTAAAATAGAAATTAATAAATTAAAATTATTTACTTCAAATAAATAAATAAATATCTTACGACTTTCACACCAATAGGGTCATTAACCACATGGCTATCCGGTTAAATAAAAAAAACCTTCTGTCAATTTAAACTCTTAATTGTAATGCAATGCAACTCGTATGCAAGAACTAGCTCCATGTAAATAGCCCTTAACAGACTTCGTGGACCCTTAACAGACTTCGTGGACCATTAACAGACTTCGTGGACCCTTAACAGACTTCGTGGACTCTTAACAGAATTCGTGAGAAGGAAGGAACATCGGTTCAGAACCCTATGTGTTTCAACTTCAATATAGCTTTATTACCTAAATACATTTTATTCTACATTTATTATAACTTTGCAGACATGACGCACAGCCACCTTATCAGTAGAATGTGTTATTTCGCGTTTTCGAGGATATGCCCGTTGCGTGTTGAATGGAGCTTTCGTGTTAGATTCGGCCTTTGCGGTTTTTAGAAAAGATGTCCCATTCGATGGTTGGATAGATGCGGGAGTTATAGAAAAATGAGTAGTATTTTTATTATAAGCTCACGCCTGTTTCCCTTTGGTGTAGGCAGTGACCACAGAACGCCATTTGCCCCGGTCCTGGCATACTTCCCTCGCTTCCTCCACACACATTCCTCTCTTCATTCATGCTCTGCGGTTACGGGTACTTAGTAAAAATTAGTAATTTTGCTAAATATAGATTTCGAATTGAGCCCGATTTAAAAACAACCACGATCACTACCAAACATGGTTTAATTAGCTACCAAATTCAAAATGATTCATTGCACATAAACCATACATGACAAAAAGAGAGACAAGTATGCAAGTAGGGAGGCAAGTATGTTTTTTGTACAATAAAGAATTTACATACAGTCAAGAAATTTAATTTCCTACCCATTTCGTTGAAATGTCGTCTGACATTCGCAATGCATTAAGGTCGATATGTCGAACTAACGTCTTGCTCTATAGCTCTTATGGTGACAGTTTGCTATACGCTATTGAACCTTAGGTGGGTTGGAAATTTAATTCCTTGACTGTACATACATACAAGTACATGGGCGAACTTAAAAAAGTTTAAAGTCACATTTGAATGGGTTCAGCGGAGTCAGAGCTAACGAAAAAAAAGAAAGATAAACTAATATTCCTGTTCTGTGTAGGTTTCATAATATTCGTTATGTCTTCTTGCAATCGATCTTACAATTCGATTTTCATTAACTTTCAACTTGAAATTTAATATGCATAACGTTAATGTATATATATTCCATTAAAATGCAACAATAAGGTAGGTAATGTCAAAGAGAAATATAAAAAATGAAATTACTAAGTTTTACTATCGCTGCAGCTTGACATCAAGGCATTTTTGAAGGCTAAGTACTTTTTTGTGATTTTGCCGAATGGAGCATAATTTTCACAATTTATAAGTTCTAGGAGTATGACTATAAAGCTTTCCAAAGTACGTGAATTTTACGTTGCAATATTTCTGGAATGCACGACACAACAAGGAATCTAAAAACATATTCGACTATACTATACAAATACTTTTTGTTGTACACCACACAAGAAAACAAGCAAAGACTATAATGACTACATAGATAGATAATAGTTCCAAAGGTGTTTGGAGGTTTTTAAATTTATTTTCACAGTACCACATCTACATATTTAATTCATCGAAACCTACGCCCATTTTTTCGGTTATTTCCAGCTCTACAATGCCAAGGGCGCAGATAATAAATATTGCCTACCAAAATACCTTACACACAACTTTGTCTATTTTAAACCTTATTAGTTAGCAATAAGAGTTAGCGAATGTGTTTCAGGAATTGGGTGGGACTGAACAAATAGGTGATGAGCCATGTGAATGGGTATTGTGACGTCACGAATTATATAAACAGTAAAAAAATGAAACAGACTTAAGTCCCAAAAAAATCATTTAAGATAAGACCTTAGTCGAATGCGTTTGTTGTTCAAAATGGGATGAAGTTTAAACTTTAAGTTAAGCTGTTTTTATGAATTGTGTTTTTGGTGTTTAACGTTATTTCGTGTCATAAATGGCCCTTATAAGTTTTTATAGAGTTTTGTTAAGGTGATATTTAACTTAGAAATAGACTTTATGGCTGACGGGAAAGGGGTGATATTGGTTTTTAAGGGTGAGTTTGAATAACTGAAATAACTGTTAAGTAGGCACTTAATATTGCTGTTTTCCTTTACTAGTATTTATTATGTCGAATAAATAGTAGAGTAGGAAAAATCTAAGCGACATACTGCCGGTATTGCTGCGTTTTGATTTTTAAGAGTTACGTTTATTTAAAATGCTACATAATGAATGACAATACAAAGAAGAATTAGGGCAATGGCAGGACACGAACCTGCAACATCCGCATTCCGTTACAAAGAAAAATTAAGGTCCTGCCATTACCCTAATTTTTCTTTGCAATTTTAAATTTAATTTGAATGTATAAAAAAATACAAAAATAAAATCGATTACAAAAAGTTATATTTATCTACACTAATCTACACCAATATAATAAATTTGTTTGTTTGTACGTAGGGGGTAATCTCTGGAACTATGGAACTAATTCCAAAAATTCCTTGACTTATAAAAAGTTACACCATCCGTGATGGAAATGGGCTACTAATTCCACAGAAACGAAATGCGGGCGTCCGCTAGTTACATTAAATTAAAAATCGATCCAGTGTTTGGATTTTCGTAATACTTTAAACTAATTGTTGCCCGCAATTTCGTCTGCGTAGGATTCATTAGTAACTATCTCGCGAGAAACTGTTTTTTCGGGATAAAAAGTAGCCTATTCCTCTACATATAGTTTTAGGTTGTTTCAAATAAATATTATTATTTCTTTTTGTTCTCGATATGCAAACATTTTCCCGCCTTATAAAGATTCATTAGAACCGCTGAAAATTTATGTCTGTCTTGCTTGAGTTTAATAAAACAATAAAATACAAACTTATATTTGAGAGGATTGTCAGAGGAGCCCTGTGCCCAGCAGTGGGCACAGGGCTCATATAAGACAGACGACGATGATGATTTAGGGTTTTTTTGTATAAAAAAATCGAAAATTAAAAATTTCTATTACAAAAATTTTACAAAAAATGGCGCCATCTCTCGGCGTCATCTCGCTAACGGGCATTCATAAATGACCAAGTTGAATAAGATAACTTCATTAAGTTTCTCATAGATGACACCGAGGGTAGTTTTCCCAGACAAAAATCAATAATGTAATGATCGTAAAGACGAAACACATTGAAAAATTCGCAGGGCATGGTAGCGGTAATGTGGCGAAACTGGCAAACGCAAGGCACGGAATGCTGATGTTGCAGGTTCGAGTCCTGCATTACCCTAATTTTCCTTTGTGTTATCATTCATAATATATCATTTTAAATTTAATTTGAATGGATTTAAGGTTTAGTAAAAACTTAGAATATCGGTTAATTTGCGATTTCCAGGTTAAACCGATCTAGGCCAAACATACCCTAACCATTGTTCATTTGTAACTGTCATTTCTCCATAGTAATCAGTTGCACTAAGGGCGGTTGCAGACAGTGCGCATTTTCCGCGCGTATTTGGGCCACGCTAGAACCCTGTCGCAAAGAGTGATCGCAGTGTCAAATATAGGTCAGGTAATTTTTTTTTTATGAAATAGGAAGGCAAACAAGCAGGTGGGTCACCTGATGGTAAGTGATCACCACCGCCTATAGACACCTGCAACAACAAAGAGAGTGCAGATGCGTTGCCAACCCAGAGGGCTAAGATGGAATAACTCTTGTGCCAGTAATTACACCGGCTGTCTTGCTCTCCACGCCGGAACACAACAGTGCAAGCACTGCTGCTTAGCGGCGGTATTAGCGAGCAAGATAGTGGTAGCGATCCGGACGGACCTTGCACAAGGTCCTACCACCCGCCAAAAGTTTTAAAGTCATAGTGGTAAATACGAAATGTGGCGAAATTGTCGCGGATTAACAGGAACAGATAGCGACTTTTTTCCTTAATTCGTAAAGAAATCTTGTTCGCTAATCCAGCCGCTAAGCAGCAGTGCTTGCACTTACGTTCCGGCAAGGAAAGCAAGACAGCCAGTACAATTACTGGCACAAGAGGTATTCCATCTTAGCCGTCTGGGTTGGCAAGGCATCTGCAATCCTATTGGTGTTGCGGGTGTCTATAGGCAGTGGTGATCACTTACCATCAGGTGAACCACTTGCTTGTTTGCCTTCTTATTTCAAAAATAAATAAATGGGTTGGCAAGGCATCTGCAATCCTATTGGTGTTGCGGGTGTCTATGAACGGTGGTGATTACTTACCATCAGGAGAACCACTTACTCGTTTGCCTTCCTATATTGTAGAAAGAAATAAAATGTGAATCAATTACGGTTTTATCAGAAATTGCATTAAATGAAACCCTACGCCAAATGAAATGACTAAGACAAATGAGTATGGAAGACATTGAACAACTCTCATTGGCAAGGCAAACCATACAAGAGTGCCATGCCACACGGTGTAATGTAGTGTAGTGTTTAAGGGTAGTAGTTATAAATTGAGCTCAAATTCATGTATTTGAGCCGCGTTTAGCTAATCTGTGCTAAACTTGCAAACGTCATCCGGCTCGAAGGACTACAAACTTGCATGTATAATAAAACTAGCTTCTGCCCGCGGCTTCGCCCGCGTGGCCTACAGAAAACAAATAACATCTAAATCCGAAAACCCCGAAACATCGTTATTTATTTATGATGAGCAGCTGCAATTCTAATTTTCAAGTTTATTTTTATTATTAGTCTTATAAGCTCACGCCTGTTTCCCTTTGGGGTAGGCAGAGACCATAGAACGTCATTTGCCCTGGTCTTGGCATTATTCCCTCGCTCCCTCCACACACAATCGTTCAACATCCCCAAATCAACGTTACATTCGTTTCTCTATTCTAGTCACTACATCTTCTTTCAGACCTCACCTCTCTCTTATAACACCATTTCCTATTCTCTCAGTCAGCTTGATCCCACTCATACTACGCAGAGAACGCATCTCTACTGCATTTATTCTACTCCTATGCTTCTTCTCGCAAACCCAGCTTTCATTTCCATACATCAACGTGGAAACTAACACAGCATCGTGAACAGCCAAACGTCGTAAAAGGCACGTTTGGCTGTTCACGTTGCTGGATGCGACATTCTGGCTGCTCACAATAGCACGCAGAGCTCCCAATTTCCCGCTTTCACTCTCCTTTTAATGTCTTCATCGTGCTTTCCATCCCTAGTAAACATACTACCTAGTACACAAATTCTTTCACTTGTTCAACTCTTTCATCACCAATCTTTATTACACATTCAGAAACCTCTTCATTCTTCTCTTACACCATTACTTTCGTTTTTGTAACATTAACTGTCATCCCTTAAAGTCTTCCAAGTTTATATCTTCGAAAAAGCCTCCATACCTCCATACAAAGTTTTAACCCCGTTTCTCTCGTTTTAATTGTGAAAATCCAAATACCCTTAAATACGCCGGTATTCATTTATGCTCAATAGTTCTAATTTTCAAGTTTCTACCTTTAAAAAACGCCGATACCTCCATACAAACTCCCCCCCTCCCCGTGTTACCCCTTTAAACAAAAAATCTAAAATCTCTGAAATATCTCATTATTTATTTATAACTATCTCCTGCCCGCGGCATCGCCCGCGTGGCCTACAGAAAACAATTGTCTTTTTTTTTAGAATCAGAAAACTTATAAGTGCTCTTACTCCCTCTCATATTTTCACCGCCCGTTTTGCCCCCTTCCAATGTAAAAATCCAAATACCCTAAAACAAACAATCATTTTGAAGTCCTTATTTTTGAATAAACCGATACCTCCCCTCCATACAAAGTTTCACCCCCGTTTCCCACCTCTTAAATTCGATAGTCATAAAACCCCGAAACACATAATTATTTATTTATGATAAGTATCTAAAATTCAAAATTTCAAGTTCCTATTAAAAACCCGATACCTGCCATCCATACAAACTTTTACTCCCCGTTTCCCGTATTTATGATAAGTAGCTGTATTTCAAAATTACAAGCTCTTATTTAAAAAAATCAATACGTCCTTACAAACTTTCACCCCCTCTTCTCCCCCTTTAAATGTAAAAATGCAAAAATCTTGAAATACGTTATAATACTTATAAGCTATTCATGATCAGTAGTTCTAATTCAAATTTTCATGTTTATAACTTCAATCAACAAAGACTTTCATACAAAGTTCAACCCCCACCCCCCGTTTTCCCCCTAAAGGTAAAAAATACCAAAAATGGTTTCTTAGCGGATGCTACGTTATAAAATAAACCTATTTTCTAAATTTCAGCTTTCTTGATTTAATAGTTTCGGTTGGACGATGATCGCAAATCAGTCAGGACATGTTTGCGCGTGGCAGACAGACAGACAGACGGATAGGCCATACAGGCTTAGTAATAAACACGTTACCACGTACGTTATTTTTACTTCAATACAAAAAAATCGTGAATGAACAACTCAAATACAAAATTTCATCCCCGTTTTCCCCCTTAAGGGTTGTAATTCCAATAACACCCGATATACTCGTTGCGTTATAAGCCTAAATAATAAAATGTAGTGATTTTTGCTGTGAAAATGTAGGCCTTTTCATACACAGCTTTATCCCCTTTTTCACCCCTTCAGGGGTGGAATTATCAAAAACACTGAGACCCGTATAAATTATTTTTTTTACGTTAGCCTAACAACAAAATTTCAAGATCCTAACTTCAAAACTGACGGACTTTCATACAAACTTTCATCCCCTAATTTACCCCCTTAGGGGTGGAATTTCCAAAAATCCTTTCTTAGTGGATGCCTACACTATATAAGGTATCTATGTACAAAATTTCAAGTCTCTAGGTCCAGCGGTTTGGGCTGTGCGCTGATATATCAGTCAGTCAGTCAGTCAGTCAGTCAGTCAGTCAGTCAGTCAGTCAGTCAGTCAGTCAGGACTTTGAATTTTATATATATAGATGCAAGTTATTTTTTAGCAACGGACTGTATTTCTTTTGATGGTCATTTTGACACACCACAATAAGTGTTGCAATAGGAGAAATTAACAAGCAAAAAGTATATGTTTAAAAGTTTCTTAAACATCTTAGGACCGTGTTTTATTTATAAACGAAGCTTAACTTCTGGTTTTTGCTAAGCCCTTTTGGTTGCGAGTGCTGAGATGTTCAGCCGAGTTAAGCTTGAGTTTGGTTTATGAATACGTTTTAACGCCGTACTTTGATCAGAACTCAGCTGATACAATACGCTGACACGACCTTAAGTTTGGTTTTTAAATTAGATGAGTACGCACTCTTAATTGAGCTCGGTTTATAACTACCATCCTTAGTTACCTTTGTATTAAGTGCATTCAAGTGCTCTCAACCACATGGTTTCATGTTCGGAAATATCATAACATAGGTTAAGAATTAAGACCTGAAAATTTAGAGACCTAGAAAAAGCAATAAAATAAATGAAATGTTATGATATCGGCGCGAAAAATAGGCACAGTCTAAAACCGTCCTAACTCCGTTTGGCTTAGCGCTAAATATAAATAAAGTTTTAGTCACAGCACAGCCAAATCGCGCCAAGTCACGGAATGCACTAATTATCGTCGGTCCCGCGAATAACTCCACAACTCCGACTGCAATTACAAAGTTGCTGAAGTTTCGGAACTAAATGTAGACAGGGTAAATTTAGTTCTACGTTCTACTTTTAAAATAACGCTCTCTATTAAAAACATAAACCTTCCTTCCTTTGCCGTAGTCGGGTAAAAATGGAGGTAGTCTGAGCGGTACTCGCGTACTTAGGGTACGACCAACGGGAGATACACAGTCGAACAGGGCAAACAATTTACTGTCAAGAGAGTAAGAGCCTGTCATCATCATCATCAGCCGGAAGACGCCCACTACTGGGCATAGGCCTTCTCCAAGGATTGCCACGTCGGTCGGCCTTGTGTTGCTCGCATCCACCGGTTTCCAGCGATCCTCACCAGATCGTCGGTCCACCTTGTGGGAGGCCTGGCCTACCAACACTTCGTAGAGCCTGTGTAGATCTTTTGTTTAACATAAAATAGAAAGCCAAACTAGCAAGAGAGTGACCTGATGGTAAGTGATCACCTCAGCACAGGCCAACCAAGGCGATTGCAGATACATTGCCAATCCAGAAAGTTAAGATGGAATGCCTCTTGTGCCAGTAATTGCACCGGCTGTCTTGCTCTCTACGCCGGAAGACAACAGTGCAAGTACTGCTGCTTTGGGGCTGGATTAGTGACCAAGATCATACCATCCGCTTAGACTCCACTGAAATTGTTTTCGTTTTTTCGTCGACGTGAATGTAAGAGGGCCTTTACAATTAAACACAAAGCCAGGGGTCGTCAACAATGACCTTTGCCATAACAAAACAAAATCTAATTTATAAACACCCATTATCCTAAATTATGATAAAAGAAAACGAGATAATGTTTTAGCTAATCATCGCGTGTTTCTGGTGAAAATTATAGCAATGTCAGGGACGGCCGGGCTTAATGTGTCGTTCAAGGCTTGCAGATGTATTCAAGCCACGCCATTTTGTCAGGGGTGGGCAAGCGGTCTCAAGGTAATATCCTAAAAACTAGCACTCTTATTGAGACTTGTAGAACCTTTTCACAATAAACGTCAGACTGACTTCTGAAAAAATGACATAATAGCTCGCGATAGCACATTGCGACAACGTTCTACAGTGGCCTATGAATCAAATTGGTTGACTGTACATCAGTAGTGTTTGTTAGAAACTTCATTTACCCAAAGGGTAAAACGGGACCCTATAAGACTCCGCTGTCCGTCCGTCCGCCTGTCAGCTGGCTGTATCTTATGAACCGTGATAGACAGACAGTTCAAATTTTCACAGACGATGTATTTCTGTTGCCGCTATAACAACAAATACTAAAAAACAGAATAAAATAAATATTTAAGAGGGCTCCCATACGACAGCCATGATTTTTTTGCCATTTCTATAGATAATGGTACGAAACCCTTCGTGCGCGAGTCCGACTTACACTTGTCCTGTTTTTTTACAAACAGGTCAAATAGAAGACATATTTTTTGCCAAATAAAATTATAGTTTGAGTATCCGAACAATCGATTTAGGTATCCTAGGAATCCCTTTATATTCTAAATTTGAGTTTATAACAATAGACTAAGGGTTGGCTGACAAAAAACTGGACCCATTCATCTTCGCAGGCCTGGTGGCACTAACTGGAGTTATCCAAAAAAGTCAAAGTCAAAATATCTTTATTCAGATTAGGCTTACGAAGCACTTATGAATGTCAGAAATTTACCACCGGTTTGGAAAAACCTCTGATGAGAAGATACCGGCATGAAAATCAACGAGGCATAATTATTTTGAATACACCTATATGTAATTTTTTTATACATAACTAGCGGACGCCCGCGACTTCGTTCGTGTGGAATTAGTAGCCTACGTCCGTCAGGGATAGTGTATATTTCTGTAAGTGAAAGAATTTTTAGAATCGGTTCAGTAATTCCAGAGATTACCCCCTACATACAAACAAAAAAACACAAACAAAGTTTACCTCTTGTAGATATTCCACGGGTAGTAAGACCTTGTGCAAGGTCCGTCCGGATCGCTACCACCATCTTGCTCGCTAATCCTGCTGTTAAGCAGCAGTGCTTGCACCGTTGTGATCCGGCGAGGAGAGCAAGATAGCCGATGTATTTACTGGCACAAAAGGTATTTCATTTTAGCCTTCTGGGTTGCCAACGCATCTGCAATCTCTTTGGTGTTGCGGGTGTCTATAGGCGGTGGTGACCACTTAAATTACCATCAGGTGACCCACTTGTTGTTTGCCTTCCTATTTCATAAAAAAGGGCAGACATGGTTTGGAGCCAGAGATTGTCAATGCAATGTTAAAATTAAAAAAAAAAAAAATTTGTTTATTTTGAATAAAGGTGTAACAAAATTTATCAGGGGTCCCCACACTAGGCAATGCCTGTATCGCGGGGAACCAACTACAATTGTATACATATTGGTTATATATATAAAGTGGTTAGGTATGTCTATCACAAGATCCGAAAGACCTGGAGATCTCAGAGCTGGCGCCTACTTTGCTCAGAGGCCTCGCCATACAGAGCCTCGCCATACAGCGGGGTAATAGCGCCAGCGTTCTGGGGTCCATGCCTCGCAGCACAAACTTGGACAACGTGTTCTTGCTGTAAATAAATATATATATATTTTGCATTAGTGTTAATTTTCCCAATGTAAATATTGTAAATATACATACCAAGATCCGAAACTCATTTGTCAAATGTATCATTTGTCCTTAATATAGATCATTTGATACTGGTAGTGGTACAGCTACACTGTAGCCATTTGGCGGTAGCAGTAAGGTGGTACCACACCCTTTATGTTAAAAAGGCTTTTTCTATTCTGATTCTACCAGCGCTTCGGAAAATAGAAGATTTTGCCGAAAAAAAGTGCCGTAGAAACTTAGCAGCTTATCCGATCCTATTGGGTGGGTGTCGATTTTATCTACGATGCTTTTTAATCGCCTTCCTATATTTACTACCTAATTATAAGTTCATATCACAGTTAGGCTAGACTTACTAATCAAAACCAACTGTTTAATCCAAACCTTACCCTATGCATTTTGCAACAAGTTTTAATTTCAAATATTCTTAGAGCGAATCATACAACCTTGCGACAACGTTGAGTCCATTTACTTAGATTGATTGATTTAGCGGACTCCTTGATTGCGGTAGTTTGACCTTAACCTAGGGTCCCTAAGTTTACATTCCTTCTTACATAAGTATCTACACGTTTTCATTAAGTACAAGGGGCCGACCATTAATCAGGTGATGTTTTTAGAATCCCCCCCCCCCTCATCCTTGGTGATGCTGTTGAGCTTAAAGAGTAATATTTATACTTACTGCTCCCAACAGTCTTTTCAAATCATACAGTTTTTGAGTTAGAAACTCCTTCAGCCTTCAAACGCCATCTTTAAACAAACTTATCTTCCGTTAACTCCTAATTAAAATATAGTTAACTAAACTCGTCTACCGGTCCTAAAAAACTAAACCCAAAATTATGCTAAGGCGTGTCTACGTGAGACCAAAGCGAAACTGACAGTATGAAATGTTATTATTAAGGATTTACAAGGTTAATGGGCGTTTTTCCATTAACCGGCCCGGCACCGGCATGGCCGTGCACCGGCACCGGCGCCGGAGCCTCGTTCTTCCTCTGCGTCAGAGTCGATGCCGGTTTACGCCCGGTCTCTCCCACCGCTCTGTGTCCTCCTATCCGCCCCGCGCACTCACACACGCATACGGCTACAATTCATATACAAACACATGCAGCTCTGCCGGGCCGGCACCGAGTGGGAAGCTTGCTACCCCGGCGACGGCGCCGGCGGGACTCAACGCCGGGCCGGCGCCGGCGCCGGTAAGTGAAAAAGCGAGCCATACGTTTTCATACATTTTTGTTTCCCCGGCACCGGCACGGCACCGGCGTCGGTGCCGGTGCCGGGCCGGCTAATGGAAAAACGCCCTATGGCTTAGATTTTTCGATTAAGGAATTTTAAATTGGTTCATGCTTCTGAAGCTGTTAGGTTTTTGTGCTAAGTCTTTTTAATACAACATGAAGGCAAACGAGCAAGTGATTCACCTGATGGTAAGTGATCACCACCCGATCAAACCCGTAACACCAAAGAGATCGCAGATGCATTGCCAATCCAGAGGGCTAAAGATGGAATACCTCTTGTGCCAGTGATTGCACCGGCTGTCTTGATCTCCACGCCGGAACACAACAGTGCAAGCACGTTGCTGCTTAGCGGCAGGATTAGCGAGCAAGATGGTAGTAGCGAACCGGACGGACCTTGCACGAAGTCTTACCACCCGCAGGTCTTTTTATATCCCACAATCAAATCTGGACGTGGCTACTGAAATATCGGTAGCAAAATAATCTGTACCTAAATTCTGTGCAGTGATGAACAAAAATAAACCCGCAGGGCCTAATTTTATAAACGCGACAGGCGACAGATGTCAATGACAATTCGGTTTACATTGCCTGCCCACTGTTGTTAAGTCTGTAAGTCTGTAGCGTTACTTGTCGACATAGTAATGTACGGCGAATTGTCACTGTCACCTGTCGCCTGTCGCGTTTATGACATTGGTCCCAGGTCGCTGATTAGTTATCGTTACTACCCTTTACCGATTTGTGGTTGTACCTATCCCTTAATTGTATTCATGTTCCGGGAATTCCCCAATTATTGTCGACGTGAAGAAAGTAAGCGGTCACAGCACTGACCTATAAGTAATGGACTTCTACTCAGCGTTTAAAATATGGCCGCAACAAAACTCGAACAAAAGTACAACAAATCGACAATCGCTTGCGCTGTCAGTCTATCGGACCGACGGCGCTGCTGTCAATACTTTTGTAAAAAAACCTATTTGCAACGAAACTTCGTAAATTATTAGATCAGTCGAACTTACCTAAGTGAAGGCTGATCATAATTATGGGAAGCACCTCGTCCGAAATGATCCAGAAAACTTGTAGTCGTATATCTTGCGCTACTACGTTACCACAATTTATTTAAAGTAAAACTTTCCAGGAAAAAAAACGCCTCCTTTGTGTCATCCTTTCCCGCCGAATCCTGCGCTGTCTATGTCAAACGTCATTATTTAAAGCTCTTAATCACAACCAATAATGGGATTTCAGTTCTGCTGCATCTGCAATAAACTTAGAACATGGGTTAGGGTGGGACTGGATCATTTCGGACGAGGTGCTTCCCATAATTATGATCAGCCTTCACTTAGGTAAGTTCGACTGATCTAATAATTATAGTTCAGCACCTCGTCCTCATGATCCAGAAAACTTGTAGATGTTTAAAGAAAAGTTGTGATTATTATGTTTTTAACATTTAATGTTGAATAACTATTGTTCAAAAAATCAACAAAAATAAATCACTCTCAGTAAGAAAAAACAAAAACATGGCTACCTCTTAGCCTAGTTGCTAATTATTAGAAAACAAATAACTTATAGATAACATAGCTATTATAATCATATAAAGCTATAAGTGGGAATTACATATAGCCCTTGAAAAAGAGGATGAGTCCTGGATCAGTGGCCTGTTATAGTGTTTAGCAAACACATTCGACCTACTGGTCCAGCCTGCCATCCTCCTAATGGTTTCGACGTTAACACCCTCCTTGGCTGCAGAAGAAGTCGCCGCGTGCCGCGTGCTGTGAGCAGAGAAGGTGTTAACGTCAATACCACTCGCACGTAGCATATCCTTTATCCAGCGGCTTATACTCTGGCTTGAAGCCGGGCCATGAGGAGCTTTGTGGGTAATAAACAATATATTACTATTTACCTGACGTAGCTTCTCTGTTTTCTGGAGATACACCTCTAAAGTTTTTGCCGGACATATATTAACATTTTCATTAAAATAGGGTAACAACAACACAGGCTGGTTTCTACCTGGGCCAGATGTTTTAATGTGGTCAGGAATTCTAATCTTAATTTCAGTCTCAAGTTTATAAATGTTATCTAACTTTATCACAGACAAGGTCTGCACTCTATGTGCAGTAACAAGTGCCAGTAAAGTGACTAACTTTTTAGTCAGCATCTCTAAGCTTAATGATTCATTAGGATATAAGGTGTTTAAATGTTGAAGTACTACTTCCGGATTCCAAGTTTCAGAATACTTTGGAGTACTGGGTTTAAGATGAAAAATTCCTTTAAAATATCTTTTAACTCTGTAGTCTTCCCCTACATGTGGGCCTAAGATTAGTGACAGTGCAGATCTATATGAGTTAAGAGAGGCATAAGATAGACCTTCTTCAAATTTTTTATTAAGAAAGTCTATTACCACTGTAATAGGTACATCTAACGGATTAAAATTGTGCTTGTCACAAAACATAATCCAATTACTATAAGTTGTCTTATACTGTTTCATAGTGCCTTTGGAAATAGATGCTAGCATAATATTTACTGATGCCTTACCTATGCCTCTCTTAATGAACGATTGCTGGACAATATTGCTGCTATTAACGTGAGCTGCTTGTGGAGGGGATGACGCTCCCTGAAAGGTGAGAATAGCAATTGCTTATTAGGGTGTAAAAACATACAATCTCCGTCCACCATAGATTTAAAAAGTGGGAACCATGGCTGTGTGGGCCAGTATGGGACAACTACTATGCCTCTGACACCTTCAGAATTAATTTTTTGTAATACTTTCAGTATAATAGAAAAAGGTGGAAAAGCATAGAAAAAATCATTCCATTTAATTGTAAAAGCGTCACAAGCTATAGCGTCAGGGTCAGGGAACCATGACACGAATTTTTTACATTTACTATTGGCCCGAGTAGCAAATAAGTCTATTACAGGGTTTCCAAATTTTTTAGTAATTTTACTGAAGAAGGGAGTGGACAGTTCCCATTCAGTCTCAGTGTATTTAATTCGTGAAGCATTATCAGCAATGTTGTCCTCTGACTGTACATATGATGCGTACACCCAGAGTTTACGTTTTTCGCAGAATTGCCAGATCTGCCGAGCAACTGCATTTAAGTGGGGGTATTGTGTGCCTCCCATCTTATTAATATATGCAATAGCAGTAGTGTTATCCACTCGCAAAAGAATTTCGCAGTTATATAGTTTGGACGCGAAAATTTTCAAACCGAAAAAAGCAGCTATTAGTTCCAAGTGATTAATATGCAATTTAAGTTCTGATTCATTCCAAAAACCATGTGACTGTTGCTCATTACAAACCACGCCCCAACCAGAACCACTCGCGTCCGAATATATCTCCCGTTTGTAATCAAAATTCCTTATTTGTAAAGAACTGTTGTGAATATGATTCATCCACCAATACAGATCATCTTTTATTTGTTTATTAAGACTCATATATGCATTGTAATTGTCCCCATTACTTAATAATGCTCGAGTCTTACATGACTCAAAAATTTTAGTGTAAAGCCAGCCATATTCCACTGCTGGGCATGACGATACTAGAATACCTATTAATTTAGCGAACTCTCTAATTTTGCAGCTGTCTTTATTCATAAATTTTGCAACATGTTCATTAATTGAAATTCTTTTTTCAGGTGGAAGATTCAGTGTCATGTCCTTTGAATTAAGAACAAAACCTAGAAATTTACATGTCCTTGATGGCAGCAAACAACTCTTTTCTATGTTAATTATGAAACCCAGTTGTTTAAGAAGTGCAGAAGTGATGTTTACATTGCTTCGGCAACTTTCTGAATCATAGCCTATACACAAGATATCATCTAAGTATATAACTGACAGCAGACCTTTAGTTCGAAGGTAATGAATAACGGGTTTCATTAATTTAGTGAAAACGAATGGGGCTGTATTGAGACCGAATGGGAGGCACTGGAATTCATAAAGTTTATTTTTGAAAAGGAAACGCAAGAATTTCCTATCAGACTCACATACTGGAACTAAAAAGTAGGCATTTTTCAGGTCTAATGTTGCCATAAAGCAATGTCTTTTCATGAGTTTGACAGCTGTCCTGATATCCTCTAGTTTAAAATGTACTGGAGTTATGAATTCATTTAACTGTTTTAGGTTGAGGATAAAACGCTTGGTACCATTAGGTTTTGTAACGAGGAAAATGCTTGACAAGAATTCGTTTTTACTATGAAAACATTCTTTAATGGCTCCAATATCAAGTAATTTGCTAATTTCGTCAGACAAATCAGAATCTTCTGATTTAGAGAAATTATTATTTCTAGGAATTGAAGATTGTTGAGGGAGCTCATCAAAAGGTATTTTGTAACCAGAAATCCAGTTTAAAATAACTGCATCATCAGTGATTTGCTCCCATTTATCTAAGTAATATTGAAGCCTACCTGCCTCAAGGTTAGAGTTCAGTGTTTGCGGTGTGGAGGATGCTTCTTGTTCGAGGGCCGCTGCTGGTGGATGCTGCCCTTCGGCTGAGGTTTGTGGAAGTTGCCCTTCTGCCCACTCTGGCGAGCTGGTACTTGAGTCCGGAGTGGGCCCTTGTAGTTTAAATTTTGCTTTGGCTTTTCCTTTGTCATCTTACTGCCTGTAGGTTTCAGACTTTGAACAGACAATTTTTTAGCTGCTTGGCTTGCTTTAATTTTTTCTGCGAAGTCGTTTCCAAATAACAGTCCTTCGATAGGAGTATTGGCCGTCAAGTCCTTGACATCCTTATTCAACCCGGTCACTAAGAGGTGTCTTCGGTTTTTCGAAAATTCATAGTGCAGGTTGCAAAGCATTCGTGCTGAGTCGCTTAGATACTCTAAGGCTTGAATGTTATTAGGGTCTTGTTTTATAATATGTGTCATGGCTAGGCCAAGGCCTGTTATGACAGAGGCCAACTGTTTTTGTTCTTCTAGAATTTTTGTGTCTCGCTTAAGAGCCAACTCCGAGGCTGCTGCCTTAATCTCTATGTTTAATTTTGCCGGGACGAGTGATGGGCAATTGTTTAAGTAGGACTTGTATTTGCCCTGAATTGCTTCTTTTGTTTCCTTTTTTAATCCAGATTTTAGGATGTTTTCCCACCTTACAGCAAGCTCGGGGAGACAGTTTCTTGTTTCTTCAGTATTCAATCCATCATCACCCAAAATGTTAATCAACGATTCAGAGAGAGGTTCATCCTCTTTTTCAGGCAGCGCTTCTGGTTGTTTCTCTTCGGAGACACCTATGTCCCCCCCCTCGGTTTCTTGTTGTGGGTATGTTTTGGGTTCTTCCTCAACCACAACCTCACATACATCCTCAATGTGTGTAACTGAAAAGTATAACACATATCCATCAGTACCATGGCACACATGTTAAA
Source organism: Ditula angustiorana (assembly GCA_963691745.1). Taxonomy (NCBI): domain Eukaryota; kingdom Metazoa; phylum Arthropoda; class Insecta; order Lepidoptera; family Tortricidae; genus Ditula; species Ditula angustiorana. The sequence continues at coordinate 8,872,051 of OY829495.1, forward strand.
AATAGCCCACTAGGTAAGCCTCTCGTGAATACTCTGGAGCTCATGTGTGATACACATCCTTAGTGTGTAAGGATGAAAAAGAAAGGGGGGCAAGGCGCATCCGTCGGTTCCATGGTAGTTACACACAAAAAATCGCTCACTAGGTAGACCTCGGGGGAATACTCGGAGCTATGTGTGTTTGTTTCCTGCTTTGCCGGAAAACAGAAGATCGCTGGCAGACCTCTCGTGAATGCTCTGGATCCGAATAATGCGTATAACACGCTGTGAGTTGCTGATAGACCTCTCGTGAATATTCTGAACTCAAGTTTTCATAACCTCAAAAATGATACCGGCCGGCTTATCAATATATTTCCTTTCATGGAGTTATATGCATAGTGAATTAGATGCATCATGTATCACAGCAGCAAATCCATGAATCCCAGATACCTAAAAATCATAAGATTGATACGAAAACTTACTTGGACGGGTTGCGGCAGGTGCACCTGCCTCCTTTTCGGAGTCAGAATTAGTCTCCGATGTGCGGCGAATTTGCCTTTCTATTCTCCTGATCTTTTTTAACAACTCTTCTTTTGAAACACGTTTCCTTTTACCCATTTTGTTGATATTTTTATCTGAGGTAGCAGTTAACACTGGTAACGCGTACGCACAAGAAAATACAATGGCGTTTGACATAGACAGCGCAGGATTCGGCGGGAAAGGATGACACAAAGGAGGCGTTTTTTTTCCTGGAAAGTTTTACTTTAAATAAATTGTGGTAACGTAGTAGCGCAAGATATACGACTACAAGTTTTCTGGATCATGAGGACGAGGTGCTGAACTATAATTATTATTTTATGCAGTTAGACTTATAGTTGTAAATCCAATGATTATAAATGGTAAATTCATAATTTGCATTTGTAACATTGGCGTCAACCTGTATCCTCATGTCGGGACGTTTTTCTGCTGTCATTTAGACACTGTACATACATCCATGTATTATAATATCATTCGGTCACAGCGATAGATTTGTTACTACTGTGTATCCGTGCTCAATAGATAATAATTCATTTTGTCATCATCATCATCATCATCATCATTTCATTTCAGCCGAAAGACGTCCACTGCTGGACATAGGCCTCTCCCAAGGATCGCCACAACGACCGGTCTTGTGCTGCTTGCATCCAGCGGGTTCCCGCAACGATCACCAGGTCATCGGTCCACCTTGTGGCGGGTCTACCTACGCTGCGTCTTCCGGTACGCGGTCGCCACTCGAGAACTCTATGGCCCCATCGGCCATCCGTTCTGCGAGCAATGTGCCCCGCCCACTGCCACTTAAGTCTAGCAATTCTTAAGGCTATGTCGGTGGCTCTGGTTCTTCATTTTGTAGTAATTTAAAAACCAAAGGCCAAGGACTAAATGCAAATAAGTACTTGACAAAAGTTATCAAACTTACAAAGAATTTTACAAGTACGTAATTTACATTCCTGCAAAGTTCTAGCAAGCATTTATCTACTTTTATCTTTGTTTTGCATGGCCTAGAGTTGAAACAAAGCAGAAATTGTAGCTTTTACGGAAGAAAACTTTTGCTGTTGAGACAGTTGGTAGTTTTAAATAACGTAGTACCTTTTCTAAACAACATAGGAAGGCTAACGAACAAGTGTGTCACCTGATTGTAAGTGATTACCACTGCCCATAGACGCCCGCAAAACCAAGGAGATTGCAGATGCGTTGCCAACGTAGAGGGCTGAGATGGAATGCGTCTGGTAGCAGTAATTGCATCGGCTGTCTTGCTATTTCATATTTGCTATGTTGAATACTTATGACATTCGTATTTTTCTTTTTACTTTGTAAAAGGCTTTCCATGTAAAGCCTGGTTGCAATACAAATGACCGGCTCGACTAGGGTAGTACCACGCTCTCACAAAAAAGCGGCTTGATGTAGTTTCTTATTTCGTACGGTGATTGAGTGAGAAATCCTGAGACTCAAGGCGGGTGACGGATCAGCGATTCTCTTGAGTTATGCCATAAGTTCAAGTAGCGAACGGTTGTACACTTTGATCCGGATAATGCCTCATATAGAGGCGAAACGCACGTAGATCGTGTAATTTTAGTGTTAAGTGGTGGTGGTTTATAGTTGAGTCTGTGTGAAATAAGTTGTTGTGTTTAATAGCGGAGGAAGGTAAGTTTTTGCTTGACAAAAAAATATCGCATAGACGCAGCTGTCTTGCACGTGCACAGCACTGGTTTCGCGGAGCAACAAGGTAAAGTGCAGTTTGTTTTCTTAAGCTCGCTGGTTCCCAAAGGGCGGCGGTGATCAAGTGACCCGCTTGCTCGTTTACCTCTTCATTCCATAAAATTAGGGTTCCGTCACAGAATAAGTTATAGAAACTAACGTACAGAAACTTCTATTTTTCGACTGCAAAACGAATTCCAACAACAGCGCTCAAAAGGTTTGTATTACTTCAAACACATTTGTCTGGCGGCTCGCGTCAAAAGGGACGCGCTGCCCGCGTCCGCCTTCCCCCCGCAACTCTCATTTGTTTTTAATTACAGAGGGCGCGAGCGAGTGGGTGTGCGGCGAGCAGACAACCTATTGCGATTTGCCTACGCTGTAGGCAACCGAGCGTATCTACAGTGCGGAGTGGAACCCCCCTGGTTCCGTTAAGATCTCCTCAGGTATGGAGCGACTGGGCGATTCCCATGCCAATTGTCTCGGACCTCCGATACTTCCTGATTGCTCTCTTATTCTGATAGCAGTCCGTTAGACAGTAAACGTTTTTAAAACAGTAATTCATCCTAAAATGTTTACTTTTAAAAAACTAGACTAGAATTTTTAGATTAACTGGAAGAGACCCCTTAAAGGGAAAAGTCCGCCTTTGTACATTACTGTATCTCTTTTTGTAATTTATGTTTTTTGTACAATAAAGCAATACAATTTTTATACTAATTGATTTAGTATAATCGTAATTTTGTTCCGCAAAACTGAGAAAAAAAGAAGACAGTTTTATAGCTATTTATATGAGTTTAGTAACGATTTAATTACTAAACTGGTAATAAATTGTTACAAAAATGTTACGTAGCTATAGTTAATATATTAATAACGGTACAATGTTTTTGATTTGCGTATATGGGTAGAAACCTTAAGTAAAGGTTTTGCTTGTTACTAAAAGTGTGTACAAAACCTGACATGGATCTTACGTCATTTTTTAGAATATGGAGCGTCAACTGTACCGTTACCATGAGTTTTTATCGAAAATTCATTTTACGTTACTACAGTCGATAGCAGTTAAATACGCTCGCATTTGTCAGTGAAAGAGTTAACCATAGTCGATACGGTATTTTTCGATGACATGTGTCAAATTTGTAATTCATGGTACCAATATTCTACGGGAACAGGTACAAAACTTTAGTCACTAGCGCTTAGATTACGATAGGTAATTTACCGCTGGGCTCATACTAGCGATTTTTAGTTCTCTAAGTGAGCGTTAGAGGCGCTGTACAATTCCTCATACAAATCGTTTACGCCGTCGCTATCAAGTACGGTTACGGCTAGATGCACTGTTCTCATGGTAAGGGTACTTGGACACGTTACTCCTACATTCAAGAAGATGATGACGGCCGGATAGCCTAGTGGTTAGTGACCCTGACTATGAAGCTTGAGGTACCGGGTTCGATTCCCGGGAGGGGCAAATGCTTGTATGATGAATACGAATGTTTGTGCCCGAGTCGTGGATGTTATTATGTATTTAAGTATATATTTATCTATATAAGTATGTATATCCGTTGTCTAGTACCCTTAACACAAGCAGCTTTAGTTGCTTACTTTGGGACTAAGTCAATTGGTGTTTAACTGTCCCAAGATATTTATTTATTTATTTAAGAAGCGCTTTACCTAAGGATTTTACCTATTTCTATAACATCGAGTACTGTTTCTTATATTATCTGCTGTGTTGCGGTTAACACTTCGTTTCGATTATTTCAATACGTGTTTGATTGTTTTCGTAACGGACTTTGAAGATGAGTTCACGGCGAATACCGGTGTTCTCATTTTGAGTATAATAACTAGGGATGTGACGCCCTTCTGTCAACACGATACCGATATTAAAAAATAGTACCGACGATACTAAAACCGATATAGTGAGTGGTTATGAAAACCAGCGCTTTGGAAAATGAAGGTTCTGCTAAGAAAAAGCGCCGCAAGAAACTCAATTGCTTATCCGTTTTCTTCCTGCTCTTTTCGAAATAAGATCACAAACCGATATACATTATTTATGTCTATACTCGTTGTAATTACTTAAATCAATAATAAGAAGAAAAGAAAAATAGACAGGTAACAATTAATATCACAGCTAGCTTTAAGTATATTAAACTAACTGGCACTCGAAATGGCAATTGCAAATAGTAACTGGCATGAAAGCAATGTCACCATCTGAAGTTTGTATTACGAAGATATTAATTATGTATTTATTTCCTTACAAGCAACTAGCGGAATGAAACTACGAAATTCGGGATTTTCCTGCGCACCGATAAATTGTGCCGCGTTTACATGAACGAACTAGGTGCACAAGGTATGTCTGTAATTTTCCGGCGTTTTCATCGTTGTCACTACCGTTCCTTCATTAATTGTTGAAATACAGGTCCAGAAACGTGGATTTTAGGCAAGAACAGAAGCTGCACTTGGAGTTGATACTAGTTTTAGCAGAAATTGGTGCCAAATGTTAGGTATTTTATCAATTAATTAAGGAACGGCAATGAGCAATGAAAACGCTGGAGATTTACAAATGTGAGAATGGCGCGTTTACACGTGGATTATTTGTAGTGCGGATTTCAAAATGTATTGGTGTATCGACAAATTAATGTAGCCGATTTCGGTATATCAGTAAACCCTGATTGCCGATATATCGGTATCGGAAGCATCCCTAATCATATATCCTTAGTGTTCAGATCAATCACTGACAAAACCACTTAACTGTTTTCAGATATTAAAGAGAAAGTATGTATATGATTATCATGTCATAAAATAGTATTGTCTGTTCCATCCGCAGTTCTAATGGCATAATGGAGATTGGTCTTGAACATACAGCAGAGAACAATTTGCAAGATGTATTTATAACATTATCGGGAATTTAGCGCGATAAAAATATATTGTTGATTTACTACTCGTTATACGTACGTACTGTTTATCTACTCGTGACCACGGCCATTGAAACATGGCCGAAACGTCGAGGTAAATCAACAATATATTTTTATCGCGCTAAAGTCCCGATAATGTTATAAATATGTGTGAAAGTCGCGAAAGTTTAAAACTATTTAATTTGCAAGACGGCCCTTAACTAACCGACCAAGTTAGTTCTTATTTTTTTATTATTAAAAGCTAGGAAAACGAGCAAGTGGGTCATCCGATGGTAAGTGATCACCACCGTCCCGCAATACTAATGAGATTGCATGTGCGTTGCCAACCCGGCTGTCACCGGCTGTCTTGCTCTCCACGCCGGAACACAACAGTGCAAGGACTGCTGCTTAGCAGCTGGATTAGCGAGCAAGATGGTGGTAGCGATTTGGAGAGACCTTCCATTTCTATGTGCGTCACTTTCGTATGACACTAGCACAGAATAAATAACGTACAGAAACTTCTCTTTTACGACCGCGCTTAAACGAATTCCAACTCTATTCACACGCATAAGAAGTTCATATTACTTCATACACCATGCGCCAGGCGGCGCGAGTCAAAAGTAACACGCCAGCCGAGCCCGCCTTCCCCCCGCTACTCCCGGCGACACGTTAGGGTTGCGTGGCATTCGTTTTCAATTACAGTGACACGGCGGGGACGAGCGAGCGGGCGCGCGGGAAGCCGACAGCCTACTGCGATTTGTCTATGCTATAGGCAAGGCGGTCGAGCGTACCTACAGTGCGGAGTGGTAGTTTGACAGAGACGCAGGAAGGGATACTTTAAACCTAAGCCTTTTGCTTCTGATCGTGTCCCCATGGCAGGGTCAGGGACAGCATGCACTCATGTACTCATCACATTTCATGAAATTGTCTAAAGGGCTTTTAAGTGTTGCCCTTGAACTTAAAAAAATGCCATATCGTACCAGTATCAATGCGTGACGAAGAACAGTCTTTATTATCTGAGATTTCAGAGAATCGAACTCTTATCTGCTCAACAGGTACCCTATCTGACTTTCGTGAATACTTGTAGATTAATGAGTTTCACTTCGACAATTCAAGGAATGTTGTATATGTATATACGTACAGTCAAGGAATTAAATTTCCAACCCACCTAAGGTTCAATAGCATATAGCAAACTGTCACCATAAGAGCTATAGATCAAGACGTTAGTTTGACATATCGACCTTAATGCATTGCGAATGTCAGACGACATTTCAACGAAATGGGTAGGGAATTAAGTTCCTTGACTGTACCTAGTAAATAATCGTAGTACATAAGTAAGAAAATTATTGTAATGTTTTATTCTCAGGAATTACCCATATTGGTGTTAGTAAACATTAGTAGCTTAAAAACTATGTTAGTATACATTACATTGGATAAATTAAAAATTATATGCAGTTTTTCCTACTAACTAGTTGATAGATTCAGGTGTTTTTTATACAACATAGGAAGGCAAACGAGCAAGTGGGTCACCTGATGGTAAGTGATCACCACCGCCCATAGACACCCGCAACACCGAAGGGATTGCAGATACGTTGCCAACCCAAAGGGCTAAGATGGAATACCTCTTGGGCCAATAATTACACCAGCTGTCTTGCTCTCCACGCCGGAACACAACAGTGCAAGCAGGATTAGCGAGTAAGATGGTGGTAGCGATCCCGACGGACCTTTCACAAGGTCCTACCACCCGACTATAATTGTTTCGTGATTTATGTTAGTAATTATTTATTTCTGGGCTTAAGTTCACGGGCCCGATTGCAACCGTTCCCGGGCTGGAGATGGCCCGCGGGCCGTAGTTTGGCAACCCTGGTCTATTCCATAAGCGGGTTTAGAGCAAACAATTTGCGTAATTCAGAGTCTATTAAGCCCCCGCAGGCGATGGTGCGATTAGTCAGGACGGACGGACTTAACTGTTAAGGGTATTTCACCGATATCAGGTTGAATGACCGCGCCCTCTGTCAAGGGAACAGAGGAAACTGTAGAGAGGTTACTATAAAAAAAATACAGTTGAAATTAGGTTGCTAAATTTTTTTGTATTTTCTCTTTAGGCGTCTAATCCTACAGGATTAGATTGTAAGTTCCCTTGGAAAAAAGAGTAATACAATATTGACTGTATTACTTTTTTTCTAAAGGCTCTGTGAATTACAGGTCACTGCAGTATTTATTTTATTACAACTCCTTTTATTTTGCGATGTCGAGAGATAAAAATTATGAATCTCAATAGGAACAACTGCTTTATGGTTTTAGGTGGTAGTATTCGTAATTTTCGTCAGAACAAAGCAGGGAATGAATGAATCTAATCTAATGAATTTAATTATATTAATGTTCTGAACTAAAACATGGAAAATCGAAGGAATTTTCAGTCACATATTAAAAAGAATACAACAATATTGGTAGTAGTCAGCTAGTCCTCTCCATGCAACTTCTGTTCCCACAATATATTCCACATAAGGTCTTCGAAAGCTCATTACTGCATCCATATTGGATTCGTCGTTATCTTACAGTGGGCACGCACGATTCCTTGCTGAGCCGCTTTACAGTTCACGAGGGCTGGCGACACGATTCCGACACGACACGAAGCTAATCAAAGCACTCGTCTGTAGCACTTACTGTATCTGTTTCTGTGGCTCTGTCAAACTAGAGTCATTTTTTTTTATAAAATAGGAAGGCAAACAAGCAAGTGGGTCACCTGATGGTAAGTGATCACCACCGCCTATAGACACCTGCAACAACAAAGAGAGTGCAGATGCGTTGCCAACCCAGAGGGCTAAGATGGAAGACCTCTTGTGCCAGTAATTACACCGGATGTCTGGCTCTCCACGCCGGAACACAACAGTGCAAGCACTGCTGCTTAGCAGCAGGATTAGCGAGTAAGATAGTGGTAGCGATCCGGACGGACCTTGCACCAGGTCCTACCACCCGCTTGTCATAAACAAGCGACCCACTTATAAATAAATTAAAATTGGCCGGTATTTTAGGTTCGCTTTAGGCTTTAGGTAGTGGTACAATCGAAGACATACAAGTCACGATTAAATACGGAACTGCGAGGAAGTGTCATTTTCCGAAAGGGAGGCACATATTATGCACTGTGAAGTTGATATATCTTATCCCTTTCGAGCGTAGACAATTTCTCTCATCATCATCATCATCATCTCAGCCACAAGAAGTCCACTGTTGGACATAGGCCTCCTCCATGGATTTCCAAAGTGGCCGGTTGGAAGCAGAATGCAACCAGCGCCTTCCTGCCACCTGTACGAGGTCATCGGACCATCTTGTGGCTGGTCGTCCTACGCTGCGCTTGCCAATACGCGGCCGCCATTCGAGAACTTTCCGACCCCATCGGCCATCAGTTCTCCGTGCTATGTGCCCTGCCCACTGCCACTTCAACTTGCTAAGCTTGCTGAATTTCTCTCAGTTACCTCTCTAAGGTGGATCGTTTCGTATGTGGCGGGAATTTCAAAATTTTCTCAGTTTTTAATTTATTGTAGCCAATTGGTGTGATTTTTTATCAATTCAAGTAGTTTCCCGGTAGTAAAACACTGTTTTTTATGCGATTGTGATATCATTATGAATATTCAAGTTACTAATTTTAAATAATTGTGCTCTTTATGCATCAACGGACTTTTAGGCATTGAATGCACAATTATTAAAAATCAGCAGCTTGAACTTTCAAAAACGAAACACGGCGCCTTAATTAACAGTATTATACTTACGGAAAACCACTTGAATTGATAAAAAGTCACACCATTTAGCCACAATAAATTAAAAACTGTGATAATTTCAAAATTCCCGCCTCATACGAAGCGATCCCCCTTAATGGTCGGGTAAGTTTGTTGCTGTCTGTACAAAAAGGTGGTAGTCACGGGTTACAGTACGAATGTGCGGGTACTTATAAAACCTGGCCCCCCATAAGTGGGATTGTCTAGCTGCTGTACTTTCCCATTTAAATAAGGCCAATTTACTTAATGAGGATTGTCATAACTACGTCGGTTACAGCTAATTTGTTTCTTTTTCACCAACAATTAATACTATTATATGTTAATAAAACGGATCACTCACGTATTTTTAAGTCGAGAAATGCCCGACATGTTTCGGATGTGGTGCACGGACTGGTCAGAAACCCGACTCGGAAATATTAATAAAACCGTGACCCGTTTTATTAATATACCCGAGTCTCACGGTAGTTTTATGTTAAAAATTATTACTATTGTTACTACATTATTACAAATCGTTATTTTGGGTTATAAGCTCCACATTAGGAATACTTTATGTTAAACATACATTTAAATAAACATAATCATAAATTGTTTTGGCGACAAAACGGCACGGCCCTGTTGCGTCGTTGCTTCCGTCGTTGTTTCTGCTATTTAAAACCAACAACTCCTAACCAAAATCGTGATCAGATCGTGACGTATTCGTGTCGGTGAGATGTAAATAAACTAAAATCTACTTAAATATAATCGTACATTCTAATTATTCAAATTTATGACAGAAACTGGTGCAATGGATAAAATAATGTTGTCGTGTTTTGTTTGTGTTTGTTTTAAAAAGAGTTAATAGCAAATAAAGAGGCAGGGGCAATTTTATTATTTTTATGTTCTTTAACTAATAATACTCGTATGTTAGGCACCCCAAAAGAGACTTAAATTAATTATTTAGTAAAATATTGGATTTCATAAAAAAATTAAAAGCAAAGTTGAAGTAAAAAAGAAGTCTATTTAAAAAGTGCGTGGTTTTGAATTAGGTAGCCGGAGATCTGAAGTCAGACAAACTGATAGCGGTGTTGTTTTATTACTATGTAAAGACGAGTGAAAAATTCAGTATACAAAACACTGTACAAATTTAATGATACCAGGGCGTAGCAATTTTAAACTTTAAAACTAAAACATACGACATAAAGTAACCGTTCCGTGTCCAAATAATATGAACAAATAAGATAACCCTGAACTGTAGGGAAATGTGTATAAAAAAAACCCTTGTCTCAAGAAATAAACCCCCTCAAAAGGTTTTGATGTATTTTGCTCAAAAAAGGGGACCCTACAGTGACTTCTTGCCTACAATCATTTTTTGCCGCTTTTTAATTTTTAAGTTATTTTACTTTCTTTGTATTTCTTATAGACATTATAATATAAACGTAGACATTAAGTCAAACATGGAAATGTGATTAAAAAAAATTACAACATAAGTACATAGAAAGGGAAACGAGCAAGTGGGTCACCTGATGGTAAGTGATCACCACCGCCCATATACACCCGCAACATCAAGGAGAGTGCAGTTGCGTTGCTAACCCAGAGGGCTAAGATGGAATACCTCTTGTGCCAGCAATTGCATCGGCTCTCCTGCTCTTTAAGCCGGAACACAACAGTGCAAAATACCAAAACAAGCAACATTTCATCAAAACATTTTGTGCTCCACATATTGTAAGGGTCTATAGACAACCCTTTAAACCCTTTAGGCCCTGTAGACTAAGCAATACATATAATTAATCACTTAATTTTCCAAAAGATATATCCTGCTTTAATTAGTTGGTGTAAATAAATAATAATTTTTGACTTAACTTTAACGCCATCTATTAACACAACTCGGAACTACGAACTCGCAAAGAGGTTGTATTGTAGAAGCTTTTGAAGAGTACACCAGTTCCACTCCCGGCCGCTAGATGGCGTTAAAGTAAAAATAGCTTTTATAGTCTAAATCGGGATCAGGGGTGCAATTTTTGAATGTCACCAGGTGACTAGAGCTCACCAAAATGGCAAAATCTCTATTAAAAACGGCTATTTTGGTGAGCTTTACTTACCCGGTGAGATTAAAATGCAATTTTTGAATCTCACCAGGTCACTAAAGCTCGCCAAAATGGCCGCATTTCTATGAAAACCGGCCATTTTGGCGAGCTTTAGTCACCCGGTGAGATTTGAAAATCGCACTCCAGTAACATCACGTTGCTTTCCCTGAGTTTCCCTGTGTGTATTTTTTATAAAGAGTATTCTTTGTTTTGTTGTTGTAATATTCTTAATCTATGGTCTAAGTGTCATACCCAACTAATCATAATAAAATTCCGTGCCGTGCTATTGTCAGTTTAGCCACATTACCAACTATCATGCTCTGCGAATTTTCCAATATGCTTCGTTTTAAGGTCATACATGACCGGAACTGGGGATGTGGCGAAACTGGCCAACGCAACGGAATGCTGAGGTTGCAGGTTCAAGTCCTGCTCTTATCCTAGATTTTTTCTTTCTGTTGTTATTAATCGTTGTGATGTTATTATGATACAACACAATATGCTTTGTTGATTGCAACGCTAACAATTTCACAGAATTACAGATACATCAGATGATAATTAACTTTTTGCTAAATAGGCAACCAAATAATCGCTTTGTCACTTTCGAACCTTCTCTTCCTCAGCCTGTAGCCACCCAATGCCGGGTGTAAGCCTCTTCCATTTTACGCCATTCCTTCCGATGTTGAGATTTTCTCATTCATTCCAACAGCACAAGCTACCACAACCAAATCTTTTGACCATCTCATTGGTTGTCTGCCCACATTCCTCCGACCAGACCTGAGTCAGTCCAGTTTACCTGCGGGTCTCTGTATTTCTAACTCAATCGCACAGAGCAAGTCCCAACCTAACCCGTTCCATGATTCTGGGTAACTTGTATTTGAACCTTATTTTCTTGAAATACGATCGAAAAGTGGTTAAGCAATATCTTGGTCGACTATACCTTATGCATTTCTTCGAGTGTACCTGTATTCAGCGGCCTACATTCATCAAACTGGAGACAACCTAATAATACCTCCAAAAACACTGATTCTACAGCCATTGTAAGCAATAAACGAACGGAAAACAGCACTTAGCTTCAATCGAAATAAATACCATTTAATTGGCAATACCAGGCGCGACTTTATAACCCAGTTTACAGCAAAATGCCCATAGCTTTATTGTCTTGGAATAATAAAACCAATATGGTAAGAAAACATGAAAACCGTCCATCTGTTTGGATTCACTGCAAAAGATTTATTTACCTAGTTCGCGACGAATTTTTCATTTATTTTTTTGACAACTTATATCAGTTCACGTACTTGACTGCGAGTACGTAAACTGATATAAGTGAAGTAAGCAAAGTTGGTACAGACAACTACGAAAGTCTATGAACAATATTGTCTAAAATTTCATACAAAGTATAAACAATAATGATCAATGACTTTTGTAGTTGACTTTACTACTCGTATTTCTACAAATAAAATAAAATTAAAATAAAATTATCTTTATCTTTGTATAAACATAATTACATATTTATATATCTACCAGTCAGGTGCAAACACTCATACCCATTATAGAAACAGCAGCACTTGTACTGTTGTGTTCCGGCGTGAAGAGCAAGACAGCCGGTGAAATTACTGGCACAAGAGGTATTCCATCTTAGCCCTCTGGGTTGGCAACCCATCTCCAGTCTCCTTGGTATTGCGGGTGTCTATGGGCGGCGATGATGACTTACCATACCATCAGGTGACCTATGAGTACTTGGTAATTTTTTATAAAATTAAGAGGCCTGACGGGCTGACTCTGGTGCCCTGGAAGAACGGCAAGTGTCTGATATGGGACGCTACGTGCGTCAGTACTGTTGCCGCCAGCCACCTGAGTCGCACCGTTCACTCTCCGTCAGCAGCTGCAGAAGACGCCAGTCAAGCGCGGATCCAGCCCTCAAAAAAGGTTGTGGTCACAGCTACTACAAAATCGGCTAAGTACGAGTCGTAGCATAAAGATGCTCATTAACAATCGTGCAAGTCGTTTATGAACTTTGGAATTAGATTATTTCCTTTTTTCTAAGCATCAGGACTTTGGCCTTAGGAATGGAAATAAACTTAGGAGGAAGTCGGACCTGATTTTTTTTTAAATATAGTCAGTTTCGATCCAAACCTATTTCAATCAATAACTTATATTTTTTTCTTTTTTTCTAGTAGCCAGTAAGCCAATATAGGGACACTAGACTGGGTAAATAGGTACCTAGTTGGTTACTAAGTTCTGTTACTCGATTTGCAAAGCCTTTTCTTGCGTTAAAACAAATGCTACCGAAAAAATAAAAAAATTACGTAATATGGCGGGTTGTTAGTTATAATTTTATAGCACACACAACACTTATCTCGTCGTATTTATAATGGACTGGGGTCTAAAAAAAAATCGTGTCCCTGAAATTGCGTTGCACAAATGCGGGCATCCGCCAAACGTGATTTTGAAGTTGCTTCAAAATCTGAAAATCAACAAACAATTCGTTTATCGTACCATTAATAGGTACAATAGTACCCTGAGCTTTGATGACCGCAAGAGGTTTGGAAGACCACGCACCGTTTGGACCCCAGCTCTAATAAAGGCAGTGAAGGCGAGAATCGCAAAAAACCCCGTCCGGAAGCAAAAGTATTCAGTTAAGATTTTCATCTGAAAACGCCCGCCCCCATAAATAAGTACCTGATAATTTATTTAGTGGGCTATTATAATTAAATAAGGTTTAACAAAATCAATTCGACAAACTCTATACTCAAATGCTCATTATAATGGAACAAGTTTTACTATGCAATTAACCCCGAATACGCGAAAAAAAATCAGCTGTTACTATACGTTTGGATGATGTACATAGGTATTAAAGTTTTGTATGGAAGAGCTGACTTTTTTCGCGATATTTTCAAGTACCTAGGGTTTGTCGGATTGGTTTTGTTAAAACTTATAATATAACATATTAGATGCATAGCTGCGAAAGTAGATGTAGGATTTAATTTAATAGATAGATACTTAGTTATCCCATTAGTAAACGCTAAAAAACCTCCCCAACCTAGAAAACAAACTTTTTCGTACCCACAGCCAGCACACACACAAAAAAAAAACAATATATTATGCATGCAATCAATGCAATAAATTTCATTCTTTGTTACTTCTTTTATTATAAAACAAAGTTACAACTGATGAAACATAGCGAAAGGCTTTGCATTAGAGCAGTAGAATAGGAATAATTTCATTAAAATAACTTACCATGATACAACAATATGTATTATGTTGCAAAAAATAATCAATAGTATTTTATGCAACTGCTATATAATGAGAGGCCTTAAAACACGAGTGTGGTTTTATGAAACGAGCGTCAGCGAGTTTCATAATAGGATCACACGAGTGTTTTAAGGCCTAATTATATACAGTTGCATACATTACTTTATCTACACACATATCATAACTGCAAAAAACCGTAACAGCAAAAAACCAACAAACAAGTATGGCGGCAATTCGATCTATCCGTCAAGACGAACGTTTTTTTTAAATCATGGACAAAAGAATGAATTCCCTATTGTCATGTCACTCGAGATGAAATGTCGTGCGTTTAAAACTTTAAATCAAGGACTTTAAATTAAAAAATCATACTGAATTGACGTTTCGTATCGATAACTGTTTTAATATCTGTGGATACTAGAATAGAGACCAACTTGAATTTTGACAGCTGTTCCAAATTTAAATTCATAACGTCACGAGATATCGGTAATGTTATCACCAATAAACACAGACTACTAAGAGATACTACCCAATAAAGAACAGATTTACCTACTACCACAGACAAGAAAATTCTTAAAATAACATTGGTTGTAATAATGCTGGTCATTTTCTATGGTTTTTGAACGCGTTATTGAGAAATTATGATATGTGTGTAGATAAAGTAATTTACGCTTTCTAAGTAATCTTTTTTAGGTTATGCTAGGTTGCTTACGTGTCACAGCATAAACAAAAGTAGGTACTAAGTAAAGTCGGCCAGCGCAATTAAGTAGCGCCACCTAGCGCCACGCACGCCGCGCTACGCGGCTCGGAAATTTTGGCGGCACGGCAATAAGTTGTCAAAAATGTGACATGTCAGCATAATATCGTCTATGGCCAAGGAGGTTTTAAACCCATGGAGCAAGCCTGAAAAATTGAGAAAAAGCGTGAATGTATCTGCTCCATTCACTCTTACGATGTAACAACGTGAAGGAGTGAACAAACATAACCATTTGACACCATCTTTAAATTTACTACCGTACACACTCAGTGCTGACATTTGGTCATATAGGTCATGTTATAATACAACAGTTTAAAAAAGTTTCTTTCGTGTATTGAATATGCTGTCGAATAGCAGCCATTCTTTTTAGTCGCATAATATTCACGTCAAATTTTGATGACGGTTCGTAGAGCTCTCGGTGCAATTTAATAAAATTCTTATGGTTATCGTTAGATTTTTGAGACAAGCAAGTGATATTTATTGTGCGAAATGGCATACTTCGTGCATGGTTGCAGTTCGCATTCATCACGGTGTCCTAAAGAAAGCAATGAAGGACAACACATCGGCGTTTACAAGTAAGTATTATTTGGTATTTATTTATGGGAATGTCGCGTTTTGGACGGCTAGTATTATTATGTGGGTTAAATTATAGAGCAAAGACTCATATGTGCTTGTAAAAACTAAGCTTATTTATTAATTTTAATGGTAATAAATGATTTATTATTTCTACAAGAGGTTATGGAAATATAGACTAGTGATGCGGTGCATCTGACATTTTGTAGAAATTATCGATAAGGTATCCGCCAATCTGATACCTTTCCCTCGTATGGGGCAATCGTGTCCAGGACTTTTGGGAAGCGGGCGCGGAGCCGTTGCCAACACCTAGAGGCCCTTTCGTCGATTTAGAGCGTCCGATACGTCGCGTGGGTGCACGGAGCGGGTGCACGCCTATCGAACAAATAGTATGAGCCCGCAGCCGCACCTGTGCGAGTTAGCGGACGCTCCCATACTATTTTTCTATAGGCGTGCACCTGCTCCGTGCACCGGCGCGACTAAGCGGAGGCCCTTAATTTAGTTTACCCTTCTCTTCAGTCTTCTTCTTCAGTCGCTACTCCCCAACAGCTCGCCACTTAATACTATTTTTTTTCAGTTTTCCCAAAAAAAGAAGAAATGAAAGAGATGGATTAAAATATTGGGACGGCCAAAGGAACTAGTTGATTTATTTAAGAAATAACACCTTGTTGAGTTTCTTACTAGTATCTTTTCATCAGAAGATTTTTTCCGAAATGATTATAAATTTTCTGACATTCATAAGTGGTTTCTGTATGCCTAATGTAAATAAAAATATTTTGAGCTTTGGTTTTGACTTTTGACTTCACACCACCACTCGCCCTTCGGGGTTGCGAGTTGCTCAAGAGTAGGTACTTCCATCAAAGGGACGCTTCGACGCCCGCGGACAGAGCTAGCCCTTCGGGCTCGCTGGGGGAGTAGAGGTAGGAGCATACTTGCTTACACCGCCGCTCACCATTCTGACTCGCAAGTTGCGCTGAAGATAGAAGCATGAAGTTCAGAACATGTGTACCCTCGGACCAGGGGTCTTTTTTAAAACCTAAACGAGTCAGTCTGAGCGTAATATTATCATTGTTTGAATGCAAGTTAAATAATTCGCTGTCTTAAATAACGCAGTTGTCCACATTCACATTTGATTCACATATCTGAGAAAATAGCTAAATCGGGTAATCTTTTGTCTCTGCAAAAGAAATTATTTATTAAGTTAGTAAATCGAAATTGCAAGAGGGTTGAGCTAAATGGTTGTATGTTCGCTAATATTATTAAAGGTTTTATAAGACTTTTTTAGTTTGTTAAATAAATAAATAAAATAAGTATCTTGGGACAGTTAACACCAATTGACCTAGTCCCAAAGTAAGCAACTAAAGCTGCTTGTGTTATTGTGTCGTGTTGCTTGTGTTGTGTAATTCATCGTCAGTTTTGATCGACTAATCTACATCACTAGCAATTTTCAAAAAGTGTACGCAGCGGGAACCTTTCAGCTCACTCTATTGTTTTAATAGCTCTGTGTCTATGGCGCTTTGCTGCGTTCCGAATCACGCACGTTTCATGATTCAGTGTGTTTTTAAAATTTTATTAATGCATATCGTTTATTATCATCAGCCTATCGATCTCAATAGACCGTAAAAGTGTGACGTCACAAGTCTATTAAGGTTGTGGGCATGCCCATCGTGCCCACAACGGTGGATCCGCCCTTGACGCCAGTGCAAGGAAGAGGCTTAAGTACGCAGCCTTGGAGCCGCTGTATTGCTTTGTGCCTGTAGCGGTGGAGACCTTGGGCAGTTGGGGCGCAGAGGCAAAGAGTTTTGTGGGAGACATTGGGCGTAGGCTCAGAGAGGCAACCGGTGACTCCCGCTCCGGTTCGTTCTTGGTGCAAAGGCTGGCCATTGCCATTCAGCGCGGTAATGCTGCGAGTGTGATGGGCACCTTTGGATCGGGAACGGACAGGGGCGGGTTATTTTAGTTTAGTTGACTTTTATCTATGTATTGATTGTTGAGTGTTTTTATGATTAAATAAAATTAAGTTTTTTTTTAATTAAGTATCAAACTCCTAAATTGTTTGTGACTTGTGACATACTATTTTGTTAAGTAACTTGTAAAAAAAATGTTTTGCTGTCAGTGAAACTTGCTCTAAAAATGGTGCTTTATGCATTTATCGTAATTGATTTGATAAAAAATGAATTCTTTTTTTCACTCCTAAACCTTTTCCATATTTTTAAAGTAAGAGTAATGCTTGATCCGGCGCTGTCGTGCCCTATTCCTGAAAACTTCGTTTCAGCCAACTTGAGTACGGAAACCGAAGTTGAGAAAGTCCCGAGTTCGTATCAGTTTCATTAAGTTACAGACGGACTTACTGATATTTCGTAACAGTAGTAGCATTGTATGTATGTGTGTAAACTCTTTATTGTACATAAGCACTTACAAATACACAGAAAAATACACATAGTTAAAGGGATCTTTTCCGGCTAACCTATGAGCTAAAGAGAGAGGATTTACTGATATGTACGGTGAAATACACAAACAATACAACTATGTACGAAGTAATGTAAAATCTGATCAGATATTGCTCTTTAACAAACATCGTTGCGTTCAACAATGCGGTAGCGATGACGACTGCGATTTTATAAGATTTGATGGGATCTCACGTGAGACTTTCTCTATAAATTTTAACCGTTAAATTCATATGCGGATGGTATGACCTTGTACAAGGTCCATCCAGATCGCTACCACCATCTTACTTGCTAATCCAGCCGCTAAGCAGCAGTGCTTGTACTGTTGTGTTCCGGCGCGGAGAACAAGGTAAAATTACTGCCACAGGGCGTATTCCATTAATAAGACTGTTATAGTACCGATATATGTTTTATAAAAGTTTCTTCGATGTTATTGTGGTAACATGGGTGTAACCCTGACCTGATCAAGACAACTTTAAATCAATACTTTTCCTCTCGCTTGTGCTGTTTGAAAAACAGTAAGATCTCGGCCGCTGATTTGTATGATCGGCGGGGACTACGTCTCATAAGTTTTAGTTTTTATCTTGTTCCATTTGTTTGTTTTGTTTGTGTTTTTTAAGATCCCGATTGGAGACTAATTTCATTTACCTTGACATTCTATTATAATTTTCATAATTTTGTATCAAGTTTGGTGTTATAAAATATTGTAGTTGATTTTAATTTAATTTTTAAAATTATATATTTTTGACGATCTCAGTATGAGTTCGTATAATTTGACATGCAATGCATTTATAATGTAACTTTATATTGACTGAATAAACTAAACTAAGGTTACCAGCTTCTTTGCCTCCATCTATCTATACTAATATAATAAAGAGGTAAACTTTGTTTGTTTGTTAGTTTGTTTGTATGTAGGGGGTAATCTCTGGAACTACTAAACCGATTTCAAAGATTCTTTCACTGATAGAAAGCTACACTATTCCTGACGGACATAGGCTATAGTATTTTATGCAACTGTTGCATAATGAGGGGTCTTAAAACACGAGTGTGGTTTTATGGAACAAGCGTCAGCGAGTTTCATAATAGGATCACACGAGTGTTTTAAGACCCAATTATGTACAGTTGCATACATTACTTTATCTACACACATATCATAAGTACTCTATGATGGGTTCAGAAGCCATAGGGCAATGACCTGCATTGCTACTAGCTACTAGTGCTAGGTACCTATTAAATATCTAAAGACTGTACACATTAAAATAATGTAATAAAAAATGAATTTGAACAAATATAGAAACAAATTAGAAAAATTCTCATAATAATATTGGTTGTTATAATGCTGGTCATTGCCTACGGTTTCTGAACGCATTATAGAGCATTTATGATATATGTGTAGATAAATAATTTTACGTGAACGAAGTCGTGCGCGTCCGCTAGTTTTATATAAAAAGGTAAGCAACGCAGCGAGATAAATCAGTATACAAACATAATATAATGGAGCAATATTCCCTTTAACGGCTTACGTAAACGTAACTGTCGAAATGAAAATTACGCGCCTAAAATATTTTATTGCTTCCAAAGCCCTGCAAGGATGATTTTACAACTGCCAATTCAATACAGTTCCGTAAACGGGGATATATTTCAAGTATTTAGAGTAGGCTTCCGTTGATATTATAGGGGCTTAAATTACACGCCTCTTGTTTATTAAAGCGATGAGGCGTTTAGGCGATATGTATGCAACAGGAATTTGACAAAGTTGTTGACTGGCTTTGATGTTTGATGTCTTTTTAACATAAGATAAGATAAGATAAGATAAGATAAGATAAGATAATTTATTCATAAAAACTTTAAATTACATGAAAACATAATTAATACAGAAACTTACTTACAATCTATGTAACACGTTTGCCTGAACTAGGAGATCCTGTGTTTCAGGCTAGAAGAGCTAACAAAATCATACAAAATCTTATAAATACACATTCCATACTGGTGGCGCATCAGTAAACATTTTGGTTTTTTAAATTTAAATAACTAA
The DNA here is from genome assembly GCA_963691745.1 of Ditula angustiorana. Taxonomy (NCBI): domain Eukaryota; kingdom Metazoa; phylum Arthropoda; class Insecta; order Lepidoptera; family Tortricidae; genus Ditula; species Ditula angustiorana. The sequence continues at coordinate 8,892,041 of OY829495.1, forward strand.
AATTAACAATGTATAAAAACTTATAATAAAATACAACTATTAGTTACTTTAACACAACAAGCAAATTTTCTGTATCTTCATAGGTCATTGTTTGGAGAGCTTGTTGAAGAGTTTTCTTACAATTACTATAGTTTAGAGGATAGATATTTGCCATTGCATTTAGCTTATTGTATAAAAATGGTCCTAATATTACATAAAATTTTGATGTGAAAACGAATTTAGCGACAATGTTTCGAGGGCAAACTAAATCTTTCCGTCTTTTTTTAGTATATTCGGTGCTGTAAGGAAGGGCTGCGTGCTGTTTTAGTACTATGTTCATTACGAATAACTGTCGAACTGTTAATACTTGACATGATTTATAGAGAAGGTTAGTGGGAAAAAGAAAAGGGCGGAAAGTAGACACCTTAAGAACAGCTCTCTGCGCTCTCTCAATGGTTAGTAGCAAGGTTTTACCCGCTCCACCCCATGTGGTAATACAATAAGTTAGGATTGATTGGCATAGAGCAAAGTAAACTTGTCGGATTATTTTCGAGTCTGCAATATAGCGTAGCTTTTTGAAGACAAATATCAACTTACGAGTTCTATTACACAAAGCTTCGATATGATGTTTGAATGAAAGAGTTTCATCTAATATAATACCCAGGTATTTTATTTTATTTGCCATTGTAATGGGGGAACATACACATTGGTTATCAGTGGGGATTCTACAATAATGAGCATACAGTGTGGAGTTACTTTGACTTGAAGTTGATTTGCGCATTGAAAACTTAATATAATTTGTCTTGTCTGCATTAAGCGTTAGTAAATTGTGCTGAAGCCATTTATTAACCACATTGAATCCGTGCTGTGCATGCATGTAGAGTTCGTTTTCTGAGTCTGCCGAAAAAAGAAGAGCAGTATCGTCAGCGTAAGATATGATAATGACATGGTCCAGTTTTAGGCTACAAAGATCATTTATGTAAATCAGAAACAGGGTAGGACCTAAAATACTTCCTTGGGGAACTCCAAAGGAAGTATTGTCCTGATCATCGCTGAGAACATTTCCTATCCTAACGCATTGGGAACGGTCTTCTAGATAGCTAATAAAGAGTTTCAGCTGGGGACCTCTTATACCAATAGCCTCAAGTTTGCGCAATAGAAGAGGGATAGAAACGGTGTCAAAAGCTTTGGCAAGGTCCAGGAAAATTCCCAGTGTATGCTTGCCTTTATCAAGATTCTGTGCTATATAGTCAGTCAAATGATGTACGGCATCGGCTGTAGACACCTTTGATCTAAATCCAAACTGCTTTTTTGACAAAATCGAGTTATCCTCCAAGTACTTAACTAACCTATTGTTTAGAATTTTTTCTAGTACTTTAGATAAAGAAGGCAGCAAAGAAATAGGTCGATAGTTTGTCACTAGATTTTTGTTACCGGATTTATAAACAGGGACAATAACAGCTTTTTTAAGACACTTGGGAAAGTGTCCTGTATTTAAACATGTGTGAAAAATGTGAGTTAGTGGAGGTACTAAAATGTGCCTATATTGTTTTAAAATTCTATTAGATATATTATCCCATCCCACTGCACAGTCGTCCTTTAAATTCATGATTATCCTTTCTACCTCAGTTTCATCAGTATCGAGCAGCCCAAAGGATGTTAAGGTTGTGCTACACGTAAAATCCGTGTTTGGAAAATACTGAGATGAGCTCTGAATTTTTTCTGCCAGACATTTACCAACATTAACAAAGAAATTATTTGCAATGTTAGCAGATGTCGACTGTGACGAGTGTGCTTGTAATAAACCTGAAGATGACTCATGTTGCTTCGAGGTGTATGTTACATTTTTAACATATTTCCAGATTTTTTTACTATTCGATCCCGCTTTCTCCAGTGCCATTTTGTCATAGTTAATTTTAACTTTCTTTAAGAGATTGTTACAAAAATTTCTATACCTCTTATAAGTTAATTGCAATAATTGATTATCTGGGTTAGATTTGGCCTTCGAATGCAATTTATCTCTGTGTCTCATACAGCGAATTAGGCCTGGCGTGATCCAAGGCTTAATGTTATAATTTCTGTTGCTCAACCGAATATGGATTGTATTTTTCTGTATCGCATGTTGGACATTTTCTATTAGGTATAAAGAACAAAACTGCGGATCAGCTGAATTGTAAAGCGGGTCAAAGTCAATGTTGCGTAAATCTTCTTCAAGTTTATTTACGTTCAATTTAGAAATTGTGCGATTAATGCTTAGTTTAGGTAATTTACAATTTAAGGTTAGTAGGACAGCATTGTGATCGGTTATTGTCGAGTTAATAACTAGTGTAAGCGAGGGAAAATTCGATTTAAGTATGACATGGTCCAAACAAGAACCACTGCCAGGACGCGTGGGAAGCGTATGAGCAGGGAGCAAGCCATGAAAGGAACATAGGTTGAGGTAGTCCTTAGCAGCTGCGTCGGCGCACTCTGGAACAATATTTATGTTAATATCTCCAATTAACATTATGTTTTTGAAGGATGATAAAACTACTGTGAGACTCAGACATATTAATAAAACGGATCACTCACGTATTTTTGCGTCGGGAAATGCCCGACATGTTTCGGACCAGTCCGTGGTCCTTAATCATGAGCCGAGTATTCGAGCTGTCAGGGCTTCGGTACGCAGTCGTCGTCGCGCCACCGCCGCGGGGGCTCATGATTAAGGACCACGGACTGGTCCGAAACATGTCGGGCATTTCCCGACGCAAAAATACGTGAGTGATCCGTTTTATTAATATGTTTGATCTCTTTATTAAACTAGCGACCGGCTCTAACTTTTTACGCGTACAATCTGGATAAAATGTACATAAAAACCTTCCCTATAAAAATCTCTAAATGACAGTGAAAACCGTATCAAAATTAGTTAGGCGGATTGGAAAGAAAAGGCGGCTGAAGATAAACTATAAAAATTTAGGACAGACAGGAAAAAATAGCGAGTTTACACTATGTAACGATGAAGAAGCTATGGAAGCTATGGAGCTCGTTATGTAACGCCTGAATTTATCGTCCTTTTTCTTAAAACTGTGTTACTAATTAAAGCCATTAAGTATTTATGGGGTAAGTATATGATTGTCGGAAATGCTCATATTTGAATATTGTGGTGTTTTATATAGTTTCATAACAAAAATCAAAAAAATCGTTTTTTTCCCCAAACGCACTGACTGTTTTCTGTAAAAAAAAATGAAAAGCATTCCGTTAGACCTCACGTCTGGGACTGTTATTAAAGGAGACACACAAAAACAATTTGTGATAAACCCGAAGCAAAATATTACGTATAAGTTTAGATTAAGGCCCAAGTTTCGGTACAAACCTCACACAAGTTGGGGCATAAAACTCTCCTTATGGTCAGAAGTCTGACACTCTGGTCAACAGTGTCCTCGGCGGTTGCGGGTTAAGTCATAAACTTTGGAAACTAGACTTTGAAAGGGTTAAATTGATCAGTTATTACCCATCAGTACTCAATGCTGAAAGCGGTGGCCCTGTAAAACAGGTGCGTGGTTGTAGGTACTTAATTGTAGCTTCGCAAAGTGAGCCGCGTCTGTCAAAATAAATACTTAATTTAATAATGTATACATATTATATAATGGGTTTTCGTTTGCCCACATCTCACTCGATGGAAAGTGATCACCAGACCGAAGGTGAAACGCAATAACCCAGAAGAACGCCTATTTAGTCTCTTTTTGAAAGTGCCCAGATCTAAGCTGTCTGGAAATACCGCAGGGAGATTGTTCGATTTACCTGAGGTGAGCAACAAGAAAGATTAAGCGAAATGCTTCGTACGACAATGAAAGTCTCAAAACTGATTAAGCAAGTAACCGGCATAGGCTCTTTTACATGTCTGATTCTACCAGCGCGTCGGAAAATGGAAGATTCTGCTGAGAAGAAGCGCCGCAAAAACTCAACTTAACTCAACTATTCCTTTTTTCTCTCTTAGCTTAAGCATATAATTAACTCTCACTGGCACTTATAGTTAAGACTAACCAGGAGATGTATGGGGTCCACAGGTCAAAGAAATTTGATAGGGACGTATAAGGTCCCCGAATTAATCGAATACTTAATCTAATTAACTTAGAGATGTACACTCTCCAAGGGTCACAATTTTTTTGTATGAAATAGGAAGGCAAACAAGCAAGTGGGTCACCTGATGCTCACCACCGCCTACAGACACCCGCAACACCAAGAAGATTGCAGATGCGTTGCCAACCCAGAGGGCTAAGATGGATTACCTCTTGTGCCAGTAATTACACCGGCTGTCTTGTTCTCCACGCTGGAACACAACAGTGCAAGCATTGCTGCTTAGCGGCAGGATTAGCGAGCAAGATGGTGGTAGCGATCCGGACGGACCTTGCACAAGGTCCTACCACCCACTAAATGTTAATATTACACTTGATTCGCCACTATTGTGTACGCTTTTCGCTTATCCCTTACGCTTCACAATCAGGGGCCGGCAGTCGTAAAACACAAGCGCCCTCGCCAATAAAACGCAGATTTATACGGAACCCGCTATTATATCCCAGTTTGTCTTTTATTCCTCAGTAAGAGCACTCCAGGCTCAAGATGCGGGTCGGATGAGTTTCATTTTTTGCCTCTGATAGGACATGTTTTCGGACTATGTCCCAATGATACGTTTTCTCGGGTAAGAAAATATCATGTTTTAGAAACCCTGAGTTTTTCTGAAGGTATTCTCGGTATTATAGAAAAACTATCCAAGCCCTGAGGCCGCGGGCGTGTAGACTGCAGTGTTGTGTTTCGTACTAAAGTCTATTTTTGAAATTATTACATGCTATGTAATAACAACACAAAGAAAAAATAAGGCAATGGTTTGGGCCCTGCCACTTAGGTAAGATTTTTTATTTACAGTAAATATTAATTTTAATTGGTTTTAGTGTCGTTTTAAAATAACTTTATATTTAGTTTAGTTTAGTATTTAATTATCTGAATGTTTAAGAAATAAAAATAAAAATCTAAAGAAATTTCGGTTACAAAAATCTATTTTTCGACCTGGAGATTTGAATGATATTTTGTGTGTTGGAATTTCTTAAATAATGATGTGCTATAACTATTCAACGAATAATGTTTTAGTTATGCTAGTTACTATTATTTTGTATGAAAATAATTTAATTTTAAATGAAAAAATGTTGTTTATAATCAATTAAAAACATACAGCTTTTGCGGGTGGAAGACCTTATGCAAGTTCACTTCGGATTGCTACCACCATTTTCCTTGCTAATCCAGCCGCTAAGCAGCAGTGCTTGCGATGTTGTGTTCCAGCGTGGAGAGCAAGACAGCCGTTGCAATTACTGGCACAAGAGGTATACCATTTTAGCCCTCTTCGTTGGCAAAACATCTACAAGCTTCTTGGTGTGACATTTGCTCATTTGCTTCCTTTTTAAAAAAAAATTGCAACACCAGGGATCACGATTTCGCGGTTAGGAACGATGCAAAACATTCTGTATACAAAACAAACAGCGGCCTGCATCAAGAAACATTTAAATAGTACGGTCTCGCATGCGAGTTGCTTGACATTGCGGGCTACCCAGGTATGACGTGATCGATCTATGGATCGAGCCGCGCAATGTAATGCAACTCGCATACGAGAACACGGTCGATGTAAACGGCCCATCAGTAACCAAACTCGTCCGGCCTCTAGTTGTTTGTCCGTTGTTTTCCTGCCCCATTCAAAACAAAACAATTGAAAACAAATAAATCGCTCCCGAAGAAATGTCAATACGCGCCGTGAACTTTGAAATATTAGATTGCTTGAAAACATGAATGTATGAAAACTCAGCGAACAAGGAACATTGAAACTCTGTCATAGCAGAATTGGTTGGATTTCCGTTGATGTCCTTGTCTGTCTGTAGTAGGGAGAACGATCTTTTTATATCACGCACAAATTAACAAAAAAATGCTAAATATTGTCACTCCTATTTCCTAGCCCTCTGGGTTGGCAACGCATCTGCAATCCCTTTGGTGTTGGGCAGTAACCATCAGGTGACCCGTTTGCTCGTTTGCCTTTCTATGCTGTATAAAAAAAATTGCCAACGAAACAAGAATTAACAAATTGATAATTTGCGAAATTAGTGATGTGTAACGCACGTGAATAACACCTACGTTTGTGCGGCATGGTATACCTATTTATATATTTCATACTGAAAACCCACCCTCCTCCGCTTTCACAAAATCTGTACTTCGTCAACTGTGAAAAGCTAAATAAAGGGTGCTACCTTCACTAAATCCAGTAAAATTTATGATATTTTAATCACAAAAGGAAACAACGTTATTAATTTCATCACTCCACTGTATCGCGAGTTTATGCGAAAATATATTTTAAAACCGCCTCGGGCCGTATTTTTCAGTATAAACAAGCATTTTAATAAATTTCCGATGAAACGCTACGGAAAGGAAAATATTTACGCATTTACTGCGGGTCGGCCTTCTTGAGGATTTGTTTTGTATTAAAAATGCGGTTCGCGGTTAAAATTAAAAGTTAACCCCTTCAAAATTGAACCTACATACCTACTCATCTTGCTAGACAACAGGGAGTCTAGACAAAATGACAAACTGTTCGGGTATAGACAGTCGCATTGCAAATTGCAATTCCGATGCACTTTGAATGCAGTTAGCACGATCGCAATGAAACGGCAAGCCAACTGCCCGTCAACGTGCAGTTTGATAGCAGTCGGTGTGCAGTTACAACGACTGCACACTGACTGCAGGCAAACTGTATTGCAGTTTGGTTGCTCGGTGTAACTACACGACGACTGTACACAAACTGCTATCGTTGTTTACCTCAACGTTTCGGCCATGTTTCAATTCAACGGCTGTTGTCACAAGAAGACTCAACTACCCCTAAACTACTACCACAGAATAAATAATAGTACGAACGTACAGAAACTTCTCTTTTTCGACTGCCATTAAACGAATTCCAACTTTATGATCAGGCAAAAGGGTTCGTATTACTTTATAAACATTGCGTCAAAGGAAGATGCCGCCCGCGCCCGCCTTCCACCCGCAATGCCTTGGCGCACCGCTAGGGTTGGGCTGCTTACTGTAATACTATCACAACGCGCGACACAGTGAGCGGGCGCGCGCGCGGCAAGCCGGCAACCTACTGCGATTAACCTATGCCATAGGTAAAGCGGCGAGCGCACCTACAGTGCGGAGTGGAACCCCCCTGCTACTACTACTAGTTATGAGCGCTACCCCAAAACGTATTTTATACCTAAAGCAATGGCAGAATTAGTTAGTTTATTGTTTTGATATAAGTACTTGATGCAAGTTGAAGTGGCAGTGGGCAGGGCACATAGCACGGAGAACTGATGGCCGATGGGGTCGAAAAGTTCTCGAATGGCGGCCGCGTATTGGCAAGCGCAGCGTAGGACGACCAGCCACAAGATGGTCCGATGACCTCATACAGGTGGCAGGAAGGCGCTGGTTGCATGCTGCTTCCAACCGGTCACTTAGGAAATCCATGGAGGAGGCCTATGTCCAACAGTGGACTTCTTGTGGCTGAGATGATGATGATGATGATGACTTGATGTACTCTTAACGCATGAAAAAAAAGTCATGTTTTCCGTAGTAAACTCGCTCGGCTTACTATGCTACAATTTAACAACGATAGCGAACATTGCTCTGTGATTTTTGAAGGCACTTAATCCATTCTAAGTCAGAGTGTTATTTTTTTGTACTGAACCCTTCGAATGCGAATCCGACTCGTACTTGACCGGTTTTTTTCGTTAAGCGCGGTGATGTAAATAAATAAATATCTCGAAACAATTCGCACCAATTGACCTAAATAGTCCCAAACTAAGCAATAAGCTTGTATTATGGGTACTGGACAATGGATATGCATAATTTCGGATATGCAATTTGCCCCTCCCGAGAATTGAACCCAGAACCTCTAGCTTCATAGTCTGGGTCACTAACCAGTAGGCTATCCGATCGACGTATGTGATGACAAAATTATTGCTTCAAAATTATTGTTTGGTTTTAAGATTCGGAACGTAGTTTTCTATTTTTGATTTTGTTTGGCTAAATCTGGGTCTAAATTTGGGTTTGTTTTTGTCTTCTTGTATACTTATCGGTCTTTTTTGTGACATGGTATACTGAACACCATTTCTCGTATCTCTTGTGTATATTTTTTTACACCACTCTAAACCCATCAACCACTCGCTAAAGTTTCTTTTTTGAATAAAACATTCTAAAGCTAGAAATTATTCTCTACATATAGCCTTCATTTGTTTTACATAGGCGATAAACGATAAAACGGATCACTCACGTATTTTTAAGTCGAGATATGCCCGACATGTTTCGGACCAGTCCGTGGTCCTTAATCATGAGCCGAGACGACGCGGGGGCTCATGATTAAGGACCACGGACTGGTCCAAAACATGTCGGGAATTTGTCGACTTAAAAATACGAGAATGATCCATTTTATTAATATGTCCGAGTCTCACGGTAGTTTTATGTTAAAGATAAACGATGTAGGTGGCAAAAGGTGAATTTTTAGGTTAGAACTGTATTTACATAACAAGAAACATATGGATGAACAGACTTGAGCACCTATGTAAGTTTAAGAGTTTCTGTTAGAACTTAATAATGCTACAAGTTAGGGCTCATTTTGTGGTAAATAAACCTTAACAACTCATCAAGTAATTCTTCCACCGCCAGCCGTTTTACTGGTCATCAACTCTGCCCGCTACTTGGGCGTTTATGGGGTAATGAAACGGACATTGTAGTTAGTTTGATGGGGGACTAACTTTGTTTCCTGAATTTGATATACACGGTACGGTCAAGCGAACTAAATTTTGGACTATGTAGAACCTTGTCGCGTTTCAACATCGTTGTCCTGCTCTGCATTGGTGTAAATCTAAAAGTTGTTAAGAAGCAATGTGCTTTAACAGACTCTAGGTATGCCAAAGGACAGTTTAAACTGGATCACATGATTTTAAGTGATGACCACTGCCTATAGACACCCGCTATACCAAGGAGATTGCAGATGCGTTGCCAACCCAGAAGGCTAAGATGGAATACTTGAGCCAGTAATTTCACTGGCTCATTTGCTCTCTACGCCGTAACGGAATAGTGCAAACACAGCTGCTTAGCGGTTGGATTAGCAAGCAAGATTGTCAAAGCTATGAAGAATATTTAAAAAATCAAAACATACAAACCTAGTTCTAATGTATAATGACAACATACCAAAAAATCATTGCCATAGGTTATGGTTTACAGGGTGGAAAACGTTACCACCGTTTGTATCGGAAGCGCTTTTCAGGGCTGGGTTCACACTCCTCTTAACTCAAAATCTACGCAGACAAAGTCACGGGGAAAGCTCAAAATGATGTTTTCTTCAGTAGTTAAAACATTCTGAAATTCATCCCCAAGCGTCTTTACTTAGCTACCACTATTTATCTTATGCAATTGCACAGCAAAATAGGTAAGTGTAGCCCCAGACGTTTCATTGGTGCGATAAATTCAACGCTTTCTTGAATAGAATCGTTATTTACTTCCTCGTACAACGTGAGGGTATGTCACACGGTAGCTTGGCGGTTTTTTACCCGCCAACAATCTGATTAGAGCGGTTCAAACGTGGTTGTGTAACCGTCCGGATAGCTACTGTGGGATCACCCAAGTGCGGCCCTGTGCTAAGTACTGCTCTGTGCAAGGACGTCACGCCGCGCGCCGGCGCGGTAGCAACTGTTGCGCGCGCCGCTGCACCGGCTGTCAGTAGTGACATGTCATTCTCATGGCTTTTCGATTTGACCTCGATTTGACTAACGTAATTGTTTGTTTATTTAATTGTGTGGGACAATAAAACTACTCTCGCCATACCAACGGAGTTATTATTGGACGACCACGGTAGGGACCCCACACTACCACCAGACTTGAGTATTTGATATTAATTTCACCTCGATACCACGAGTTCTTGAAAAAAGGGCGTAGACAGACGGACAGGCTGACGGACAAAAAAGGATCCTATAAAGGTTCCGTTTGTCCTTTATAGGTACAGAATCCTAAAAAAAATCATTACATAACTCAATTTATTTAACCGATTGTGCAAAGCGCTTCTAACTAAACAGGGTGTGGTTTAAATTTACTGCTCGCCTCCTCTTCGATGTCAAGTAATAAATTATGGAGTCATGAATAAAAAGATTTTTTTATCAACACATTTCTTTTAAATAATGCTAAAATGCTATAATTGATGCATATGCTTTTAATTTTCACTAATTTCTTTGTTACTAAGTTACAAAAAAAATGGTGTCACCTTTATTCATAGGTTAACCAAGATTTTTTTATTTTTATTTAATTCAAACAAAATTTTACAGCATTACAGTCACATTCAACCAATGCACTATAAAATTCAACTATATTAAATTACACATCGGATAATATTATGAATAAAGAATCTAGGTTAACCTGCATCCATCCTCTCACAGAATCTTAAACATTCCTGGCACACAGTCAACCATCGGGTGGCAAACACGTCACATTCATCTGGTATTGATGACAGGAACGAATTAAGGAGCCTTAAAGCCCGAACGTTCGGAGAGTTTTTGTAGGCCACAGTGCGAGCTTTTGGTATTGCGAACAGGTGATATCGTCGTGGCCTCAGGAGAATCTTAGGAGTGGGAGGAACTGCCAGTTTTACAAGCTGCGCTACTAGATAGGGACAGTCCGAATCGCCACGCAGAACACTGCAAACCATTTTAAGGAGATTGCAGTTACGTCTTGCTTCTAGGAAATTAAAAATGATTTGGGAGAAGATGGTATGATTTAGGGTCTTATTAAACAGTATATTAGAAAAGTACCTATTCTAGAAGAAGATGTAGTGACTAAGATAGACAATAGTAGATTGTACAACGAGAGATGAAAGACACCAGATGTTCTAGCTCGTGAGCAAGATGATGAGACCACATGATGTAAGGCGAACGCGGGCGGCGCGGTCCTATTGACTCGAGCCGCCTGGCGAATGCGTATGAAGTAATATGAACTTTTTGTGCGTGGGAATAAAGTTGGATTTCGTTTAATCGTGGTCGTAAAAGAGAAGTTCCTGTACGCTAGTACTAATATTTATTCTGTGCTATTGCTATCAGAGCAAGAGCTGCGTGCTCTTTTTGAACTCTTCAAGTGAAGAAACTGGAACAAATTACCTTGCTACTCCGCGAAACCTTGCTGCTCTTGAAGTGTTCTGCTGCTTGCACTGCTGTCTGTACCAGCACGGATTCTAAGTGTGTTGCCGGCTCGAGATTTTTGACTTATTGCACAAAACGCAGTATAAAGCTCAGAAACTCCAACCAGGAACTGACTACAGTGTGACTCTATCACAATGAAACCCATGACCGAAAAAATGTAAGGTAATGTATTTATGTCAGCGTTTTAATAAACGCCGCGTTTTTATCAAACAGTCTTTAACGCTTTATACACATTTGTTGGGTCCGTAAGAAATGCCTTTTTAGTGTCCATTGTAAATTGGTAGTAACTCTCATGCCGGCTTACCTAGGCAGACTTAGGTCCCTCACAGCTTATACCAGAGAAGTCACTTTGTTGTAATAAACGTTAGGTGCTGGATAAAAACACGCCTGTATTAATATAGCAAGTGGGAAGTTTGGTGTGCTCTTAGATTTTAGTTTTTGTGTCATGTGTATTTTTATTACAAATTTACATTTAAATGACAAGCCAAACAAAATACAAAGTGCAAAACAGATGCGTTACGTGCTTCTGTGCATAAATATGTATTTTTAATGCAAAATCCACCCTGCTGTTAGTGTTTAATATTTTGTTCAAAAATTAGAGCGTGTTTTGATCAAACATGTGTGTATGTTAAAGATGCACTTGCATTGCGGATTTACTATAGTGTCCGACATGACTACGATGGGTACAAGGGTTAATGTATAAATGTTTTGGCATGATTTTACTGTCCTCTTGTAACCATGCAGGCTTTTTAGATTAAAAGATGTATCATTCGATTCACACGTTGACAAAATAAAAACCTTAGATGCTTTGAGACAGTAAGTTTTAGCGACTTCATTCATAAATAGAGTAGGTATGTTTCTTATTTTGAAGAACCTATCTGTTTTAGAATGAATATTTCTATTGTTTTAAATCCTAAGTACTTAAAACCAATAAATATATCTAAACATCTAGTTTAAACCAAAATAGATTTCGACGGTTTTTGTTAGAGGTGCAAACCTTCCTAGTAGAATAAACTGTCTCATATGGTTTGTTGCCTGTAGTGTCCTAGCAACGCTGTTAATCTTTAATATAGGTGTTGCTCTGCCATAGTTTTTCTTTAGTCTAATAGTTTTTCAGAAAAGTGAACTCGTTGCATTCTGTAAGCTGTGGTCCAGATTAAACAATAGAAGTTGTGATCTAGGTTTAGAGGCGTAGTAAAACTAGGTTTAGCCATTTATTAATGTCATTAGCTTTTTAACGACCGAAAAGTAGCTTAACGTTTATCAAAGCTTTTGTTTCGAAGCTTTCAATAATAGTGTTTGTTATGAACAAAGAATACATTTTAAATATTTAAAATGAAACGTTTTTGTTACGCACTTAACTGTTTTTGTAAGTTATGAAGCACAGTTAGTTATCTGGCACAAGACGTATTCCATCTTAGCCCTCTGGGTTGGCAACGCATTTGCAATCTCCTTGCTGATGCGGGTGTCTATAGGCGGTGGTGATCACTTAATATTAGGTGAACTATTTATTGATGGTAAGTGATCACCACTACCCCTCAACACCCGCAATACCAAAGAGCTTGCAGATGCGTTGCCAACCCAGAGGGCTAAGATGGAATACCTCTTGTGCCAGTAATTGCACCGGCTGTCTTGCTCTCCACGCCGGAACACAACAGTAGAATACTTAAGTAAATATGTACATACGAAAATAACATCCAAAACTCGGGTACAAACATTCGTATTCATCTTACAAACATTTTCCCTTCCTGGGAATCGAACCCCGGATATCTATTAGATATGATATTGGAATCTTATCAGAGAGTGGTTAACAAGGCTTTAGCCGATTAGCGTGTTTGTACGCTCTCCTCCTTAACTGAAAACCTAAGACCTTCAGAAAATAGCAAATAACATTAGCATTTTTATGGCGTTTTGCATTGAAAGGTGATATTTTATCAGAAACGGTTAATTGGCATCTTCCTAACGATAATCTTCGCACTTAAGATGCTGTCTGCAATAGCTGATCGAGATCTGATATCCTTCACGTTGGTAATCAGTATCTGATAAATACCAACCTATTTAAGATAGTATAATTGCCTTCAGATTTTATGGAATATAGAAAGAATGGTCACAATCCGATTGAGAAAGAAAAAAGAAAATAGCTTATTCGGTGCTTAGAATGGAATAATAGTCACAGAAAAATGCGTGGGCAAACATACAGATATACAAATATTATATACATACACATTAAACATATTGTTATTTGTTTGGAAGTCCTAATCCAGCCGGTAAGCAGCAGTGCTTGTACTATTGTGTTCCGACATGGAGAGCAAGACAGCCGGTGCAGCTGTGTGAGATAGCTAAGCGGTAAACGAAGAAAATCCACCAATAGGATTATTTCATATTTTTATCCTAGCTAAGCACAGTTTTGATGCAAACGGACTTCGCTTCGTTCGGGGTGCGCGTGCCGCGGCCGTTGCTGGAGAGCATCTCATGTGCGGACTTCTGGCCGAAGGGTGTCGTGTACCGGCGGTTCCGGGGCAGCCTGCCACTGGAGAATGTTACCAGAGTCTACGATGCGACGGAGCCACGCCGAATCGTCACCGAGATAATTATTTTTTTTTTGTGTTTTATATCATAATGTATCTGTAAGGTATTTATGTATGGGCCTTTTGCAGCCTGATGATAAATAATTTATTATTATTATTAGCAGAGCGAGATTTTTTACTTACAAAACAAGTGAGACCTGCGTTCGAAGGATGAATATGATCACTTCCCATGAGACAAACCGCAAGCTCGTTTGCCCCATTTTCATTGGGAGAAAAGTTGTGCGACGTGCGCATAGCTAATTCCAGATAATAGTCGAGATTTCGCAAAAGGTCTTTTAAGAAGATCGCGTGGAATTGGCGCTTTTATCCGACGGGAGACACCGACTAACAATGTGGAAACGGTTTTATTATTTCAGGAGAGCGTTAAGAGGATGGTGTATCAAACCTCAAAAAGCGCTCCCCGTACAAACTCGTGATAACCTTTACCACCCTCTTAACTCTAAACCATAAACCATGCTGATGATTTTTTTATATGCTCTTGTTGTTTTAGAATTAAGTTTATGTTTTGATTTTTCTAAATTCTTCATAGATTTGACAATATTTGCACTTTAGAAGTTTCATTTTTGCAGGTGGTAGGACCTTGTGGAAGGTTCATTCGGATCGCTACCACCATCTTGCTCGCCAATGCTGCCGCTAAGCAGCAGTTCTGCCACTGTTGCGTCCTGGCGTAGAGCAAGACAGCCGCTGCAATTACTGGCACAAAAGGTATTCCATCGTAGCCCTCTGGATTGGCAACGCATCTGCAATCGGTGATGCGGGTGTCTATGAGTGGTGGTGATAACTTACCATCAGGTAAAATAGGAAGGTAAATGAGCAAGTAGGCCTACTTGCTCATTTACCTTCCTATTTTATAAAAAAAATATCATACAAAACACAACAGTGTCAATATTTATAAATCTATAAAAAAATATTTAAAAATATATATAAAGCGATAAAAATGATTGTTCTGTTAGTTTTTAACGCACTTTAAAACCAGTTCGTTGATTTTTCGCATTTGTACTTGTGTTATTTATTTTAAAATGTATTTCTTCCAAAGCAGTATTTTCTTCCTTCTTTCGTTTGTTAAGGCGCGCCATCAACCCCGCCACCCCTTAAGGCCATGCAACCTCCGTCGAACAGTGGGGTGGGTTCAATCTCGCCTGAATTATTTAAATTGGAAGAAACTAGATCGCTAGCTGCAGCTAACCTGATTAGGGTGCCGCAGGCACTCTGCAAAAACCCTTCCCCGATTTCCCTTGGGACCTGAACATTTCCGGGGTAAGAAATTCACGGTCACGGTTGTTATGGATTAAATAAATAGCATGAAATAAATATTAATCTTTACATAGTAACACAAAGTCACTATAGCTATGTGTTAACTTGAGATCTATGATATTATAACACATGGATGTACAGTGTCATACTAAATGACAGCGGAAAAACGGACCGACATAAGAATACAGGTAGACGCCAATGTTACAGAAGCAAATTATTAGTTTACCATTTATAGTCATTTGATTTACAACTTTACGTCTAACTGCATAAAATAATAATTTATTAAGTTTCATTGCAAATAAGTATTTTTACAAAATAATAGTATTGACAGCAGCGCCGTCGGTCCGACAGACTGACAGCGCCAGCGATTGTCGATTTGCTGTACTTTTGTTCGACTTTTGATGCGGCCATAATTTAAACGCTGACTAGAAGTCGATTACTAGGTCTGTCAGAGCTTCAGATGTAAAAATAACATTGTAGTTTTTATTTAAGTATTTAAAAAATCACACCTCGTTGAGTTTCTTGTCAGTATCCTCTCATCAGAGGTTTTTCAAACCGGTGGTAGAGTATATTTTCTGACATAAGTGCTTCCTGTAAGCCTTTTGCGGGTGGTAGGACCTTGTGCAAGGTCCGCCAGGATCGCTACCACCATCATACTCGCTAATCCTGCCGCTAAGCAGCAGTGCTTGCACTGTTGTGTTCCGGCGTGGAGAGAAAGACAGCCAGTGTAATGACTGGCACAAGAGGCATTCCATCTTAGCCCTCTAGGTTGGCATCGCATTTGCAATATCCTTGGCGTTGCGGGTGTCTATAGGAATTGGTGATCAGTTACCATCAGTTTACCTACTTGTTCGTTTGCCTTCCTATGTTGTATAAAAGTAATTATATAGAACGCCATATTTTTAACCTGATTTTTGACTTATATTCTGTCTGTCCTAATTCTATCTGTCTATTTGTATTCGGCCGCTTGCTATTTGTTAACCACGCAACAGATTTTGATAAGATTTTCACCGTCATTTAGATAAATTTTAACCGACTTCAAAAGAAGAAGGTACTCATTTCGACGGAATATTTATTTTTTATCATAGGAAGTTTTGAAAGAATATGATTCAAGGTCTTTTTTTATGAAAGAGGAGACAAACAAGCAAGTGAGTCACCTGATGGTAAGTGTACATTACCGCCTGTAGATACCCGCAACATCGAAGAGATTGCACATGCGTTGCCAACCCAGAGGGCTAAGATGGAATACCTCTTGTGCCAGTCATTACACTGGCTGTCTTTCTCTCCACGCCGGAACACAACAGTGCAAGCACTGCTGCTTAGCGGCAAGATTAGCGAGCAAGATGGTGGTTGCGATCCGGACGGACCTTGCACAAGGTCCTACCACCCGCAAAACATCTTTAACTTGTCTATTTAGCCTTCTAGCACGGAATCCAAGGCGTTTTCGCAGTCTAAACCTTTTTACCGGTAATGGTAACTTTCTCGTATCTTTAACAGCTCGTTTCGGTTAACCGGCTGGAATAGAACGGGTTCGGACTAAATTATTATCTTAACATTTTAGAGTCGGCTTTAGAAAACCTACTTCACCATTAGATGTGGCGCGGTGTGCTTAAAAAGAAAAAGCCATCTTTGGGCGTTTTTCCATTAGCCGGCTCGGCACCGGCTCCGACGCCGGCGCCGGTACCGGGGAAGCAAAAATCTTTGAAAATGTATGGCTCGCTTTTTCACTTACCGGCCCGGGAAAGCTGCATATGTTTGTATATGAATTGTAGCCGTGTGCGTGTGTGAGTGCGCGGGGCGGTAGGAGGACGCAGAGCGGTGGGAGAGACCGGGCGTAAACCGGCATCGACGCCGGCGCAGTGGAAAAACGAAGCCCCGGCGCCGGTGCCGGTGCACGGCCATGCCGGTGCCGGACCGGCTAACGGAAAAACGCCCTTTACCTCGTTTTTGACAACTGAAGCAGCAAAAAAACTGTGTCTATAGGCGGTGGTAATCACTTAGGTACCATCAAGGGATCCACTTGCTTGTTTGCCTTCCTGTTTCATAATAAAACGATTGTAACCAATATTTTGATTGCAAAATTCAAGTTTTAATAATGTTTTTTGCTGCTTAAGACTTTAGACAAGTAAGAATAAAGATGAATATGATTTGAACATCATGCTGATATTTAGTAGACCAATAATCTCTTCAGGTTCTGTGTACCTCGCACGAATCTTCTCGATATGCGTTAAAACGCTACGTAACTCAGTTCATCTCTTTCTAACTATCGCAGTGGGTAAGAGATGCACTGAGTTACGTAGCGAGTTAACGCGTATCGAGAAGATTCGTGCTAGGTGCACTGATTAAGGCGCCTAGAAAGAGACTTGTTAAAAAGTTCACGGCCGTTGTGACAGCGGAGGGTAAATTCGCCTATATTTGTCTACATTGGACCCCGTCTGATATAAGTACAATGGCGGACAAGGAAAGCAGATGGTTTTACAATACACAATTTGACTACGTTTTTCTTTCTATTACAAGTATAATTGAATTTGAAAGAGAAATAAATATACAAATCAACACGGTGATCATTCACAGCCACCTTAAAACCAAACAAGATTATCCCCGTTTTAAATCTGTACAAAAATCCGTAAACCCAATTTTCCCGATTGCAAAATTTACATTCAAAAATCGTAAACACGTCGCGTCATTATTTACAACCGCATTATGACACAAAGGAGCGGATATAACGTTTTTTTTACGACCCGGCTTCAGACTTTACATCTCCTTCCTTTATGCAGGGTATGAGTTTAGTGAAAAAATGCTTTTTTATGGCACAAGCTAGTACGCAGTGTTATTCAGTAGCATCCATACGATCTGCAAAAGTGGTAAATCCTTCGGTTTTTTAGTTAATAACTTTTAAATGACAACACAATGAAAAACCTGGGGAAATCGAACCTGCAACCTCAGCATTCCGTGCCTTGCGTTTGCCAGTTTCGTTACATTACCACTACCGTACCCTGCAAAATTTTCAATGTGCTTCGTTTTCACGGTCATTAAATTATTGACTTTAAAGGTAATAACTTAATCTATGAGAAAATTTTTACAAGTTGTCTCATTCGACTGTGTAACTTTGACGACCTCTAGTTGACGAGAGATGGCGCCATTTGTTATAATTGTAGGTAACCAAAATTTCTTTCGATTTTTATTTGACTAACTTTTGCTTCGGAGTTTTTCTATGAGATCGAATCAAGAATGAGGAGATCCGCAGAAAAACCAAAGTCACCGACATAGCTCTACGTATTGCAAACCTTAAGTGGCAGTGAGCGGGGCATATTGCTCGTAGAACTGATGGCCGTTGGGTTCGGAAAGGTTCTTGAATGGAGACCTGTACCGGAACACGAAGTGTAGACCGACGATCTGTTGAGGATCGCTGCAAATTGGTGGATGCGAGCAGCACAAGGCCGACCGGCGTGGAGGTCCTTGGGGGAGGCCTATGCCCAGCAGTGGGCGTCTTCCGACTGATATGATGATGATGACGATGAACTTATGCTTAAATCCACCCTCTTTAAAACCACCTTAAGGGACCATTTACATGCAGCAAGTTCTCGTATGCGAGCTGCATTACATTGCGTGGCTTGATCCATCGATCGATCAAGTCATACCTTGGTCGCCCGTAATGTATTGCAAAGTAACTGGCATGTTACCTTGTGGCCAGTCCTATTGCAGCACTAATAGAGTGGCTAGACGGGAGTAGAACTGTTGTGGTAAGACTAAAAACTCCTGTTAAAATCCGTTCCGAAGCATATTCCTGAATCAACACGTTTTCGTTTTATGCATTTAGTATACGAAGAGTTTAGCATTTTGCGTAGTTATTTGGTGTAGTACTAAACTTTATTAGGGTGTTTATGAATACGGGAATACACAAGGAAGCGAGTCATACTGTGTAGTGATATTTTTTTATGAGAAACGGTTGTTGTATTGAGAAAAAAAATAAAGGTATTATTATCTGGGGTAGCACCTGGTTATACATATTCTGAATGGGCAAAGTGCTCTTTAACAGCAGTTCACGAAATATTTACTGTTATAATATCTCTCTTCATACATGATCGGCGGTTCCGGGTATTTCTAATTTGGCCCGTCTTCGATTTTATGAACGTACGCCGAAGCAAGATATCTTTGCCAGGACCGGGGCAAATGGCGTTCTAAGGCTTTTTTATTATTTTATTTTTATACAACCTAGGAAGGCAAACGCGCAAGTGGGTCTCCTGATGGTAAGTGATCACCACCGCCCACAGACACCCGCAACACCAAAGGGATTACAGATGCATTGCTAGCCTAGACGGCTAAAATGGAATACCTCGTGTGCCAGTAATTACACCGGCTGTCTTGCTCTCCACTCACAACAGTGCCAGCACTGCTGCTTAGCAGCAGGATTAGCGAGCAAGATGGTGGTAGCGATCCGGGCGGACCTTGCACAAGGTCTTACCACCCGCAACAAGCCTCTGCCTACACCAAAGGGAAACAGGCGGGCGCTTGTAATTTACATCTACACTAATATAATAAAGAGGTAAACTTTGTTTGTTTGTTTTTTGTTTGTATGTAGGGGTAATCTCCGGAACTACTGAACCGATTCCAAAAATTCTTTTACGAATAGAAAACTACACTATCCCTGACGGACATAGGCTACTGATTTCACGCGAACGAAGTCGCCCGCGTCCACTAGTAATAGATCATCATACAAAACGCCATGTATATTTTTAAAGGTATACCAGTTTCCTTGCACGAAAGTGCACGGGAGTTTTCGTGAAAGGCGCACTTTAACAAAATAAACCCGTGAAGGCTGCACATTTCTCACGCGCTATCGCTGGCTTTTGCATTCGCTCTACACAAACAGTTATAAATGCCTTGTTTACGTTTGTTTGGACGGATCGCTAGTTCTTTTTGTTTTTGTTTGCTAATAGAATGTCTCGTTGAAGAAAATAAAAGGGAAGACATTTAGTACAAAGACAATATGCTTTGAATACCAGTGGCAATCAGAACCAATTAAGAAAGAGTCTGCCCATCGCTCGTTTGTATCTCCGACTCTATTATCTAATATTTGTCATTTATCTTAAGAGCATTGTGTGCCCAATCTCAAAAAGTACTTTCCAAATAAACGGTGTTAATGTTTCCCACTCTCTAAACCTTAACTTATAGCCAGGGATTTTTGTTTTGTTGTCATTATGCCTGCAGGTTTGTATTTTTCAATTTTTTTTACATTATTTTCTACTTTCATGTTTGAAGTCATGTAGCGAAGCATTCTAGGTGTTAAAAGCGGACCACTCTGCTAAAAGTTATGCGTAGTCATACATTAAAAAAGTACATCAAACAGGTCGAATTGATCACCTACTCCGTGTCTTTTTTTGTCGGTTTAAAAGGACGGAACGGGTTCGAAAAATGACACTGCGCTCAAAAACTCGTATCGCTGACGTAGGCAAAACGACCGTCAGGCTGAAATGCGACTGGGCTGGCCTTGTCTGCCGCATGCACCCAAACAGATGGGCATCGATTGCCACCCAATGGCTGCCACACGATGGTAGTCGGTGACAGGATAGGTCGAGACGGAGATGGTGGGCTGATCTGGACGCATTTTCAAATGACTGGCCAGAGTTTGTTAAGGATAGAGACTGGAAATCCGAGAGAGAGGCCTTTGCCCAGCAGTGGGAATATTATTATAGTTAAAATATTGACGCTTGGTTTAGTTATGATTTCATGACTAAACTGGTATAAATCGCTTACAAACGGTTACGAAACTACTTATTATTTTAGTCACGCTGCAGCCTCAGAAGTATCTTAACAGTCAAGAACCTTGTCGTAGTAACGTATGAAATGATAGTAGCTCGGATTTGTCACATTACTGACAGCGACTAGGTACTAAAATGTACAAACTTGAACAAATTACCTTGCTACTCCGCGAAACCAGTGCCGGGCTCGTGCAAAATAGCTGCAACTGTGCGACACATATATGTTCATGCAAAAACCCACCCTCCTCCGCTTCCACACGAAACTACATATATCACACAGACTCGACTACACACCATCACCACTAAACACTAAAACTACACTACTTACTTTTCGTGTGGAAGCGGAGGAGGGTAGGTTTTTGCATGATCATATATGTGTCGCACAGACGCAGCTATTTTGCACGAGCCCGGCACTGGTTTCGCGGAGTAGCAAGGTAATTTGTTCCAGTTTGTTGATATGGACCTCCGCAAAGTAACGCCTGAATCTATTAATTACTAAAATGTACAGCTACTTTTGTGGCATGTCTGTGGCTGACCTACAATATTTTGACTTTGATCCAAATATTTATGAATCTGAACTCAAGATCTGATTTCCAAGAATGTATTCCCCTTATCTGGAGTATTTTCTATCGGTCGATCTCTCAATGTCTGTTACAGTAATAAATCTCCTTAAAGGATTAAAAATAGCTTTATAAGTTATTTTAGTGGGGAGCGAACGAATTTCGGAATTAGTTCTGGAATTAGGGACTGGCAATACAGAGATAGCGGGACCCTGGAGGGATGTTAAGGAAACCTTTGGATAAGGTATTTTGAAATTTTATTATTTCTGGATAAAGGCCTGTGTACCTAGCACGAATCTTCTCGACACGCGTCAACTCGCTACGTAACTCAGTGCGTCTCGTTCTAACAAGCCCAGTAGGAGAGAGACGCACTGATTTACGTAGCGAGTTACCTCGTATCGAGAGGATTCGTGCAATATTTTATATTAGCTTTTGCCCGCGACTTCGTTCACGTAGACTTGTTTAATTGAATCAAGCAAACGTGCACTCTGCAATATTTCCTGGACAAATTAAAGAGAATTGGTTGCTTTGCTGCTCATGACGTCACGGCGGCGTATAACTCACTTATCAGTATGCCGTGGGAACTATGCATTTTTACGAGATAAAAAGTATCCTATGTGTTAATCCAGGTTATAAACTATGTGTGTGCTAAATTTCATCCAGATACATTAAGTAGTTTTTACGTGAAAGAGTAACAAACATCTATCCATATTTACAAACTTTCGCGTTTATAATATTAGTAGAATTTTTTGGTCAAGTCTACCTCTGTATTGTACCTGGGGTGGTTTTGGTCTATGTAAAATAAAATTAAACGCAAGGTAAATGAATAAAAAATATGCTGGGACAATTTGGACCTAGTCCAAAACTAAGCAAAGCTTACAGTAATTTGTTCCAATTTGTTGATAATGGAAACTCTAAACTAACGCCTGAACATGTTTTGGTAAACTTGCTATTCCGTGAAACTAGTAGTAAACAAACCGTGCACAAAGAATGCATAACATAATGCACTTTTGTTATGTTTTTGATTATTATTAATTTAGGGACCATAAACATCCCTAATTAATTTCTTTGACTTGGGGACCAATCTTAATTTGTGCCAGTTCGTTCAATTATGCTTAAAACTTGTTGTGCTTTTTTTTACATTATTATTTATATTAAGTACTATGATGATTATGTATTTGCTCTGTAATCTTGTTTTGAAAAATAAAAGATCCTGACGAAGTGAGAATCTCCTCTTTTTTTGAAGTCGATTAAAAAGAGAAGAAAAAAAAGGATAAGCTACTGAGTTACGATCGAAGTTTTCTTTATGCCGCATCAAAATACGTTTACATCTCGGTAATTTCCTTATCTATCACGCCAAAAGTGTAAAGTTCCGGAGTTTGTTCACGGACAGACCGACTGGGGGACAAATTGTTTTATGTATTTTTTGGAATTTTGAATCATCCTCTAAGACAATTGCTATAAAGATTCTAAAAAGGAGTAAATTGCTAATTATTCACGGCGCTTGTTTTCAGCAGAATATTTCGGAGCACTGGTAGAATTAGGGCCTGTTCCACCACTCCCTGATTAGAGCGTCCTGGGTAACGCTGGAGTGATAACGTCCAGAAAGACCTTAAGGACTTCGGTACTGTTGCCTGGCGGGTACTAGCTCAATACTAGGAGGCGAGGCAGAATCTGGTGTTAGGAGGCCATGACCCGGGTCACCCAGTGGCCCTAACATGACTGGCCAAGTTTAGTTTATCTCTATCTGCGTTCCTTTCTTATGACACTAGTGTGTCTCTTATGACACATGTTAGGGCCGCTGTTGTGGCATAATTTTGTAAGTCATAATTCTTTGTGGCGTAATTTATGTAGCCATATAAGGCTTTGTGCATAAACTGTTATAGCAGAATATAAATTCGCATAGTTTAATTACGTAGAATTACGTTAGTCCGAATATTATTTGATCATTATTATTCACGGTCCGAATCATATCCACACATAAATTAAGTTCTAACCTAACCTAACCTACTCTTCAAATAACAGTTCGTTTTATGTAGGGGTTGCAGTTCTAACTTAACCTAACCTACTTTTCTACTAGCAGTTCTGGTGCCACTAATCGGTCATAATAATATAATGCGAACTTAATTTCGGACTAACACATTTTCGGAATGTTGGAAATTATACTCAATAAGGTTTCTGCCACATTACCATTCGGCGAAAACCGATTATGCCAAATCTGTTCTGCTAAAACCATATAGAGGGAAACCCCATGACCCATTTTGGGTCACTGCGCTTTCATATTCTTAAAGCAACAACGTATTAAACTAGAACACAGTTAAAGATCCCAAAACAAACCTCTTAATCAAACTAAGTTGTTAACTAAACATCAGTTGCATGCAAGATTTGAAAGCATCTCCAAAGGATTTAATATCTCCAAGACAAATATTTGCCCGATTCTAGCCCTCTGTGTACGCAGCTCTCGACCAGGGTAATGTAATGGACAGGCCTTTGCATAGTAACGCTTGAGACATTCACTAAATAATGCACTCTGAACTGAACTTCAAGATATAAAAAGGTATTGAATAGTTTTGGTATCCCACAGAGTCGGTAATGAGTTCTATTTAGGATGAGATGAGCATTGAGTGTTGTCTTGGTTTGACATTTAATAATTTATACATTTGGGGAAACGGATCAGCGATTCTCGAGGTCACAGTTCTTATGGGCGGCGGTGTTTACTTTCCACCGGGAGACCCGCATGCTCTTTTCCTCTCTTTTCGAACTGTTCTTGACAAAAAATATTACATACAGGACGTCCCTAAAACCAACGCCAAAACTTCAAGAGCCAATAGAACAGCCCGTAAGCTATCAAATTAAGTAAATATGACCTTTGTGACATGGTCATAGTTTTCGAGATATTGGCACTTTTAATAAAATCGCCATTTTTGATACCCTGAACCATCGAAATGAGAAACTATAGAACTGTGTACAACGCAGTGGCAGAGTAGCCGACCATAGTCTATTTGGTAGACAATGTTGGATAACCTGAATAAAACTGTCTGTGCCAATTGTCAAGTAAACAGTTCTGCTATCCGACGTCCGTGTCGCTAGTTAGAAAACTTAGAAGCACTTTATTCACTTACGATAACATGGCTAAATATTGAAAGCCCCTCTTCACCTGCTTCACCCCGTCGCAAAGTGGTGACGCTAGGCTTGCAACAATCCGAACAAGTAGGCAGATCTATTGTCTTTTTATATCGATGCCCTGAACCAATCTTTGGGGTGGCAACGGCAAATTTTGGAATTTTGGAAATCTATTTGAACCAGTTCAGGGTATCAAAAATCAGGAATTTTATTAAAGTGCTTATATTTTGAAAACTATGACCTTTTTATTAAGGTCATATTTACATAATTTGATAGGTCATGGACTGCTCTATCAGTCCTCGAAGTTTTGGCGCTGGTTTTAGGTACACCCTGTATAAGTAAAACTAATGTATAGTCGACCAACTAATTGCTTGACCTCTTTTGAAACTTATCCCTTTGTAATACAGTCGAAAAGTGGTCAAGCAATTTCTTTGTCGACTATACAAGCTATTGCCAGCGGCCATTTGTGCTAGCCGTATTGGATATATTCTATTATATTTAGGGTGTAGGAGAAGTATATCTTTGATTTTTACTTTTTACTTTGGTACCATCACGGACTTTAATCGTTGAGCCTGTATGGAACCTTGTCACAGTATCATTGCTTTGGATTGTTTGTTAAGACGTGGCTACAGATTGGCAAAGTCATTATAAGTATGACAGGGTTCTGTGGTGGCTTAACAATTAATGTCTGCGACCGTATACTTTTCAGAATTAAACAAATACAAACTTAACTTCATACCAAACAAAAGAGCATCACAACAGAATGTCACCAGAACCAATATTGGTGCTGATTATTCATAACTCCTCTGAAGACTTTTGTTGGATCTCCCAGAGCTTTCGGAACTTTTTGAACAACCCTCCAAGTTACAGAACGAACCGTTTAATCATTACAATAGTTTGGAGGATACTCATAAAACGAATGATATCTTGGGATTCCAAATTCACTGCAAAATTTGCTCTTAGGAAGTTTACAAAGTTTTAGAAATTGTCTTAGTTTAAAATTTTGTTTTAAGAGGAGTGTGAACCCAGCCCGAAAAAGCGCTTCTCATACAAACGTCGATAATGTTTTCCACCCTCTAAACCTTAATCTATGGCAATGATTTTTTGGTATGTTGTCATTGTGCCTCAGAACTAGGTTTGTATGTTTTATTTTTTTTAATATTCTTAATAGATTCGACAATATCTGCATTTTAGGAGATTCATACAAAACACAAAAGCGTCAATATTTTTGAAAGTATTAAAAATATTTAAAAAATCAAAACATACAAACCTAGTTCTAGGGCATAATGATAATATACAAAAAAATCATGGCTGTAGGTTAAGGTTTAGAGGGTGGAAAACGTTAACGCCGTTTGTATAGAGAGCGCTGGGTTCACACTCCTCTTAAGGACCATAGATAGATGGGCATTGATTGCCACCCAATGGTTGCCACAAGTCGGCGACGGGGCAGGCCGAGACGGAGATGGCGGGATGATCTGTACGCATTTTCAAGTAACTGGGCAGATATTACTAAAGATAGAGGGAATTGGAAATCCTTGGGAAAGGCCTTTGCTCAGCAGTGGGACACGATTGCGGTCTAGCATTATTATTAAGAGCTACATTTACCTATGTTCACAAATAAATAATCTCTATCTTTAACATAGGTTTATTTTTGGCTATCGCCTCAAAACCTTTAGGTTGGTAGGACCTTGTGCGAGATCCGTCTGGATCGCTACCACCACCTTGCTTGCTAAACCTGCCGCTAAGCAGCAGTACTTGCACTGTTGTGTTCCGGCGTGGAGAGCAAGACAACCGGTGCAATTAATGGCACAAGAGGTATTCCATCTTAGCCCTCTGGGTTGGCAACGCATTTGCCATCTCCTTGGTGTTGCGGGTGTCTATAGGCGGTGGTGATCACTTACCATCTGGTAACCCACTTGCTTGTTTTCCTTCCTATTTTATATTATATATTATAAAGTAGTGTAGATTCTACACTAACACGATTTAGAGGTAAACTTTGTTTGTATGTAGGGGGTAATCTCTGGAACTTATGTACCGATTTCAAAAATTCTTTCACTTGTAGAATGCTACACTATCTCCGACGGACATAGGCCACTAATTCCCCGCTACGAAGGCGCGGGCGTCCGCTACTAAATAATATGGCTTCGTCATAATATGCCAGGATCCCCGTGTCTATGACTAGTGTTTCATACATTATGTGCTCATACATTATGTATTGGGGTCGGCCTGATTCGGGGTCCCATGCGACTGCGTCTCGTATTTCCTTCGGGTACAGTCATGTTGAAAAGGAGAAAAAGGAACTGAAAAAAAAAGTTCAGTTTGCCAAGCTTCTTTTATTTCCATCGGTTACAGTAATCTTGAAGAGGATCAACAGGAACTGGACAAATAAAATGTTGAATTGAACCTCCTCTTTTTTGAAGTCAGTTAAAACAATAGAAATGAAAGTTGAGCTTGCAAGCGGTTGTTTGAAAGAGATTGCTCTTAAATGATAAGACCTATTATCTACTTTATTGATTTGATTAAATACCTTTTAGTGTTTTTGCGTCGTAAACAACAAAAAAATATTTGTTGTTGCTAGCTTTTTAATTTGGATTTTAATTTGGAACCGCAATTTGTTTAGAATTTTTGTTTTAATGTTGAACATTCATTATTATCAAATTGAAATGATGTATAGTAGACCAAGTAATTGTTTGGCCGCTTTTAAACCTTGTTCCTTTTTTAAACGGTCAAAAAGTGATCAAGCAATTTCTTGGTCAACTGTACGCAAAAGCAATACAAAACAATCATGGTTATCAGTAAGAATGCTGACGTTGCAAGTTCTAATTCTGCCAAATTACCACGATTTAATTTTTTTTTTGTAACCGAAATTTCTTTCGATTTTTATTTTAAATGTTTTTGACATTCAAATTATTAAATTAAAATTGTAATGACAACACAAAGAAAAATTAGGGCAATGGCAGGACTTGAACCTGCAACATCAGCATTCCGTGCCTTGCGTTTTTCCAGTTTCGCCACACTGCCGCTCCACGATTTACTTTGTAACAATTTAAATAATTAATTTTGTTGATTTAACTATTTTAGCATTACACAGAATTGGATAAATAGTTAGGAAATTATTATTTTGTATCGTACGTATATGTTGGCACAGTGGAGTAACCTCCTTATTCATAAAAACTTAACAATCTTTTTAAGCTAACAAATGTTTTGTCCCTTTCATTTGAGGGTAAACGTCACAATGCCAGATAAAGACATGAAACATGTTAACTAACAAACGTTTACGAAGCGTTTATGAATAAGTGGGTAATAAATTTGCTGTATAACTTGTGATGCTGTCTTTACCAAAGGTTTCTCTTCACTTCTATGGCTGCTTAATGTGAGTATTGCGTGCTAAAATTTTTTTTATTATTTCAGAACGCTTAAGTGGTCCTCCCGTGACCGCCGGAGTTTAATTTATCTCTCAGTGGGATTAGAATAGTAAAGCAAGTTCATAAGCCTCAATAAGAATCATAATGCCTGAGTAAGAATTCGATATATACGAGTATGTTAGTGCAAAGAGGTTCATCATCATCATCATCATCATATCAGCCGGAAGACGCCCACTGCTGGGCATAGACTTTCCCATGGATCTCCACTACGGTCGATCTTGTGCTGTTCACATCCACCGGTTTTCAGCAATCCTCACCAGGTCGTCGGTCCACCTTGTGAGAGGCCTGCGAAAACTTCGTCTTCCGGTCTCCACTCGAGAACATTTCCGCCCCAACGGCCGTCGGTTCTACGAGCAATGTGCCCCGTCCACTGCCACTTAAGGCTTGGAATTAGTAGACCTACGTCGCTGACTTGAAAGGTTAGGTAAACCTTTATGTACAAGAGGGTACAGTGTAATAATTTCATGTAATGACTTCAGTTGTCATCGGAAATGTCATGGTAAATAATTATTGTAATCGAAATTATTTATTTCTAATTTTTTTTCGATTTTTCTTTTTGTATTTTTTTCTACATTCAAATTAAATTTAAAATGCTATATAATGAATGACAACACAAAGAAAAATTAGGGTAATGGCAAGATTCGAACCTGCAACATTAGCATTCCAAAAGAATAATCGAAAAAATTTAGAAATAAATAAAATCGATTGCAATAATTTAACAACAAATGGCGTCATCTCTCGTCAGCTAACGGGCATTCATAAATGACCAAGTTGAATGAGATAACTTGATTAAGTTTCTCATAGATGACACCGAGGGTAGTTTACCCAAAGAAAAAATATCAATAATGTAATGACCGTAAAAGACGAAACACATTGAAAAATTCGCAGGGTATGGCAGCGGTAATGTGGCGGAAACTGGAATACACAAGGCACAGAATGCTGATGTTGCAGGTTCGAATCCTGCCATTACCCTAATTTTTCTTTGTGTTGTCATTCATTATATAGCATTTTAAATGGTAAATAATATCAAGCGAAGTACTAACAGCATAATGGAACCCTGAGCCACCGCAGAACCGTGTCAAATTGAAATAACAAGTGAAATAAAAAAAAAATTGTTTAGACCTCTTGTTTGGATGTAACATTCGTCATTTTCATTCTGTTTACAAAAAATATAGCCTATGTCGCCCAGACTACAAATACGAGCCGATTGATACCTCATTCATCAAAATCGGCTCAGTCGTTTAGTCACTACAATGGAACATACGTAAATACAAACATACATACATAGGCTGCTAAAAACATAACCCTTCCTTTTGGCTTTGCCGTAGTCGGGTAAAAAGAGACGCTATGATTTGACTTAAAAATTCACTTTGACATAGTTCCATGGTGGATCAGGATTCCATTTTGCTGTCGGCCTTTGGATATAAAATCAAGTATCACGTAATCACTGCACTCAAAAAAGTACATTCAAAACAGTAGTGACATTTAAATACTATTATTTGTCTTATTATTTTGTACCCTATTGTTTTTATTTTATTTTAATTTTATTGTATATTTTGCTAACTTTAACATTTTCACCAATGTGTATGAAGTAATACGTTTGGTGGGTGTCAATAAAGTTGGAATTCGTTTAATCGCGGTCATAAAAAAGAAGTCTCTGTACGTTAGTACTATTATTTATTCTGTGGTCTGGCAGTGGACGTCTTCCGGCTGATATTGATGATGATGATGAACTTATAGATTATTATATACGGAAGCTACGGAAGCTTTCCTTTGCACGTCACAATAGTAATCCTAATAGCCTCGCAAAATGTATGCAAATGTAACACATAGCCACTTTGCAAAGCAAACAAAACCCAAAACGAGGACCGACGGAAACAAAAAACAATCGCCCGCAAACGAATTAACTTTCAATTGTTTCTCATTTAAAAAAGATCGCAAGGGCGAGTCGGAAATTGCCTCATTGGGGTTCCGTACTAAGTTGTTTTGCGGGTGTAGGACCTTGTGCATGGTCCGCCCGGATCGCTACCACCATCTTGGTCGCTAATCCTGCCGCCGTTGTGTTCTAGCGTGGAGAGCAAGACAGCCGGTGTAATTACTGGCAGAGGAGGTATTCCATCTTAGCCCTCTGGGTTGGCAACGCGTCTACAATCTCTTTGGTGTTGTGGGTGTATATATGCGGTGGTGAACACTTACCATCAGGTGACCCACTTGCTTGTTTAATATTTCATAAAAAAAGACAAAAAAACAAACCCGCTGGTCTACATCCCTTAAGGAAAACATGTTCCAATTACACTTTTGATTTTTCTTCTTTTGTTTAGTAATTAAGTTTATGCGACGTAGTTGTATGCGTCAAATAAATGTATTTTCTTCCTTTATTTTCTTTCTTCTTTCATGTTTCTCTTTTCAATATCGACAGTGGAAAGGCAAAAATGCTAAAGCGCCATTTTTGACGAAAATGACTTATATAGGCC
This sequence comes from Ditula angustiorana, assembly GCA_963691745.1. NCBI lineage: Eukaryota > Metazoa > Arthropoda > Insecta > Lepidoptera > Tortricidae > Ditula > Ditula angustiorana. The sequence continues at coordinate 8,922,440 of OY829495.1, forward strand.
ATTCAACTGCATTTTTTTCTAAATCGATTGGTATACATAACTCATTTTCGTCAAAAATGACGCTTTTGCGTTTTTTCCGTTTCACTGTCGATTTGTTGTAAGTCCTTTAGTAACACAACTCTGTATCTATGCAGGTTATGTCTGTTTTTTTATCCATTTTATTTAAATTTAATTTAAAATGCTATATAATGAATGACAACACAAAGAAAAACTAGGGTAATGACAGGACTTGAACCTGCAACATCAGCATTCCGTGCCTTGCGTTCGCCAGTTTCACCACATCACCGCTAATTTTATTTAGCCTATAAATAGGCCAGGCCCTTGAGCACGATTTAAATAAATAATAGATTCAGGCGTTACTATGCGGAGATCCATATCAACAATAATGTATTGGTATGCCATTCGTTCAAGGAGCGAAGGGTCGTATTATTAGATTATTGTAATCAAAATTATTTATTTTTATTTTTTTTCGATTTTTCTTTTTGTATTTTTTTTACATTTAAATTAAGTTTAAAATGCTATATAATGAATGACAACACAAAGAAAAATTAGGGTAATGGCAGGGTTCGAACCTGCAACATCAGCATTCCGTGCCTTGCGTATTCCAGTTTCTGCCACATTACCGCTGCCATACCCTGCGAATTTTTCAATATGTTTCGTCTTTACGGTCATCACATTATTGATATTTTTTCTTTGGGTAAACTACCCTCGGTGTCATCTATGAGAAACTTAATCCGCATATCCGTATCCGCATATCCTTATCCGTATTATTAGATCCGGATGATGCCTCGTATAGAGCCAAACACGCGTAGATCGTGTAGTTTTAGTGTTCAGTGGTGGTGGTTTATAGTTGAGTCTGTGTGATATACATATTATTATGTTATTTTGTGTGGAAGCGGAGGAGAAAACCCACCCTGGGTTTCTGCGTGAAGGTATCTGACGCACCTGTCTTGTTAATAAAACGGATCACTCACGTGTTTTTGCGTCGGGAAATGCCCGACATGTTTCGGCCACCGCCGCGCGCCGCGGGGGCTCATGATTAAGGACCACGGACTGGTCCGAAACATGTCGGGCATTTGTGATCCGTTTTATTAATATGTCTGAGTCTCACGGTAGTTTTATGTTAAAAAGCACCTGTCTTGCACGTGCAGGGCACTGGTTTCGCGGAGCAGCAAGGTAATTTATTCCAGTTTGTCAGTACATAGTATTTAGTTAAATTTTTAAAAATCTTACACGGTTTTTCTTTAGGAGTGGACTCTAAAAAAGCGAAATGCAAAATTTCTATTAACAGTGTCGGACAAAAAGTTCTTTACAGTATTTAGCGTTGTGGCACGGTCCATTTAACACGGTGCTATTGTGGCGTGCGCCTCGAATTAAGCTGCCTAGTGGAGCGTACAGAGTGCTAAGGAGATAGCGGATAATTCAATTCAACCTATGCCGAGAGCGCGCGCGCAGCACGGCGCCGATGTGATGTTGGGAGTTGGGATGCAAGTGAAACCACTGAATGTCGAGTAAATACTGGTTTAATAATTTAAAGGCTTACTTATATACAGGTTACATAATGAGAGATGTGTGAGTGTAGCAGGACTCATACTACATCTTACTACACCGAAAATGGGCGCCTCTATTTTTTTGATACAACATAGGAAGGCAAACGAGCAAGTAGTTCACCTGATGGTAAGTGATCACTACCGCCCACAGACACCCGCAACACTAGAGGGATTGCAGATGCGTAGCCAACCCAGGGCTAAGATGGAATACCTCCTGTGCCAGTAATTGCACTGGCTCTTTTGCTCTCCATGCCGGAACACAACAGTGCAAGTACTGCTGTTTAGCAGCAAAATTAGCGAGTAAGATAGTGGTAGCGATCCGGACGAACCTTGCACAAGGTCCTATTACCCGGAAACGTAAGGCCCTACCACGCTTCTATGGTCAACCGATTTAATTCGTAGGCCACTGGAGAACGTTATCGCAGTGTGTCATTGCTAAGATATTATGTCATTTATTCAGAAGTCATTGTGACGTTTATTGTGCTAAGGTTCTAATTATGAATCAAATTGGTTGACTGTACAGGCCCGTTGTACTTAACGTATGTATTTATAAGTTGAGATACGATATCTCTATAACGCAGATCTACAATGCGAGCTGGAGCCGTGCTTCAAACGCGTCTGGTATGGCACAGCCTTTACCTATCAGCCGTTAAACTTTGACAATACTGTCCCATAGAAACATATGAGTAAAATTTTCTTCCGAAAGAAAAATAAATCGCTATTGCTCTTTCACAAACTGACGACCATTAACTGACTCTCTATGTTCAGTGCACAAAATGAGCGCGACACCGCATTCATAAATTTGCTGGCGCACTGTATTATTTCTGGTGATAGTTGCTAAAGACATCGATACAAACTCAAATTAAATTTAAATGCAATATAATGACAACACAAAGAAAAACTAGTAAAAAGCAAGACACGGCTTGCTGAGGTTGCTGGTTCGAGACCTGCCGTTAGCCTAGTTTTTCTTTGTGTTGTCATTATATAGCATTTAAATTTAATTGAAATGTTTAAAAAAAATCGAAAATAAAATTTGATTTCAAAAATCAATACAAATTGTAAAAATATATAATTTTCAAGATCTTTTGTGAAATAGTTTGCTTTCTTATTCGTTCTATATGTCACCGTATGATTGTGAACGCCACTAGTTTATGATCTATCTAGCGAGATTGTGAACTGCCGATAAATTGTGAACTGTATCATACTACTCACATATAACACATTAATTTTCGATAGTTTGAACGTGAGAAGTCAGGCTAGGTTTCTGCCAGTAATTTCACCGGTTGTCTTGCTCATCACGAAGGAGCACAACAGTGCAAAAACTACTGCTTAATTGCTGCTTAATTGCTGTATTAACAAGTAAAATGGTGGTAACAATCCGGATGGACCTTGCACATGGCATCAGTAAAGAAACTATATATAACGCAAAAACGCCATCTTCAGAGACTAGTTCCTTAGTTCCTCTTTAAATAAAAAACATTCAAAGAATTCAGTACTGCATTTGTTCAGTCTTTTCCCTACCTCTTATAAGACAGTAAACGCAAAGCTAACCCTGCTTCTACTAAAATTCCATTGATAACCATTTTAGACAACCATAATGTTCCCTTAACCCTCACTCCAATTATAATACGGGCAGACATCAATAAACCCATTTCAATTTGATTCATTTCAGCCCATTTACTAATTGAAAATTAATCTTTTACCAAAACAAAAGCTTTATCTACCACGTTATCAGGACCATCTTGATATTGCTTTTCAATCACATCTACAAGCCAGTCAACTTAGACCCGCCAATCCCTGCACCTCCACCATTTGGCGATTGATGTTTGCTGCGCAGGGGCACGCGGCAGCTCAAGTTGAGCTGGCCGTTTTGAATTTATAGCTCAACTGCGGCTCGTAAAAGAGTGTGAAGAGCTGTAAAAACTGTGCGGTGTCACATCGAGGGGGAGATATATGGATTCTTTTGTTAAAAAAACGCGGCGTTTAGCCATTTTGTTATTTTACTGTGACGTAGTACGCTTTCAGAATAAAATGAATGAGTAGCTTTGTCTGAAAATATATGATGGTACCTTTGGTTTATCGGAGACGTTTGAGGCCAGATTTTCTATGGATGGTACGAGAGGTTTTTAATTTATTTTCAAAATTGTTTCTAAGTATTTATCTATACAGTAAGTATACTTTATTAGGTAGTGTAACCACGGAAAAAATCTGATGATTTTACGCCTGTGAGTTTCTACTACCTAACCAAAGCACTACTGTGGAGTTAAAACAAAATTAAAGTTATAATTTTGAATGAGTCGATGTGTGAACAGTTCTGTCGTCACACGATCATTTTCTTGTACTGTGGCAAAAATAATGGTTCTTGACGAAGTACTAATAAGAATCATGTTAAATATATCAAAAATCAAAACAAAGGGTCACGAGAATAGAGTAGCATATAATAATTTATTGCATTCAGCGAAGAAAAAGGAATAAGATTTGTATGGAAAAAATCATCATCATCATCATCATCTCAGCCACAAGAAATCCACTGTTGAATATAGGCCTCCTCCATGGATTTCCAAAGTGACCGGTTGGAAGCGGCATGCTACCAGCGCCTTCCTGCCTGTATGAGGTCATCGGACCATCTTGTGGCTGGTCGTCCTACGCTGCGCTTGTCAATACGCAGCCGCCATTCGAGATTTTTTCCACCCCATCGGCCACCAGTTCTCCGTGCTATGTGCCCTGCCCACTGCCACTTCAACTGGCTAATCCGCTGGGCTACGTCGGTTACTTTCTTATAATACCCTGTTTAAGAGAAACGTGCGTCTTCAAATGAATTGTGCAGTCGGTGCTACCTGGGCTGCCGTGGTTATATAATATGAGTTGGTGTTACCACAAAATATATATGGCAGTTGCTGAACATATTGGCTGAAAGTTAGATGTGTTGTGAAAATTGAAGAATACGGGAAAATACTTTGGTGAAATACGTGTATCTGAAAATAATCAACAGCGTACCAATCTCGTGCCAGCCTGAAGCCGCGTTCGAGATATAAATACCATTGAACAATGCTCCTGGCAGTAGAGAAAGAGCTCTACCTGAGATGTTAAAAATAACTGTAATTTCATTTTAAATCTAATTTTTATTAAAATCTCGAACATCACTGTCCGGGGTTGAAAAGGAAGGCAAACAAACGAGCATGTGGGTCACTCAATGGAAAGTGATCATCAGCATCCACCCATTGGAAACAGCAACCCCAAGACAATCGCAGATCCGTTGCCGGCCTTTAGGTTATCTCACATACTGTACGAATTGCAGTAACATGCTTTTGCTTCAAGCGTTTATTATTTATTGTTTTCAAGTTTATTTGCAACAAACGGGTTTTCAAGGTTAAATCTATCAAAATTGGTTCAATGGTTTAAAAAGTGTAACAAACAAACAGACAGACAAACATACTTACATAAATTCACGCCTATTTCCCGGTTAGGGTACTCCTGACCTGCGGAGCGATTCTCAGTTTATGTGAGATTAATCTCGCACGAAAACAATTGTAAAATTCCTTGGAAATCTGTAATTTTTTGACGCATCTCGCATGAATTAAGAATCGGGACGATTCTCAGTTTATGTGACATTCATCTCGCACGAAAACAACTGTCAAATCCCTTGCAATCTGTCACTTTTGATGTATCTTGCACGTGAGATGCATCTTGCATTAAATTGAGAATTGGGGTTCTGGCCTTTCTCCAGAATGTCTCCGACAATTGTTTTAGCATTTATACACATTTCCAGGATGCATACATACTTATTACAAAAAGATGGATACAGATAGCACAGTTACTTCTCATCTACATAGCCCTTTTTTATCTTAGTTTTAGTTGCGGCCACCCTTGCCAGCGGCACAGAATAAATAATAGTACTAACTAGAGATGCAACGGATATCCGGTTGGTATCCGGTATCCGGCCATTATTTTACTATCCGGCCGAATACCGGATAGTTGCGCACTATCCGGCCGGATACCGAATAGTGATTCTGTTTGGTATTTAACTTTGAAAAATGGTTAGTATACGAGAAAACAACAACAAATTATCAATATTCGTTTATTAGTATTACCTTTAACGTACAATTTAATTAAACTTATCTATTCAGCAAAATAGGCGGGCGCACGTGTTCTCCATACGAACGAAATAGTTCCGTACACTGACCTAATAAAAATCGTCTCTTGCCTAGAAAACGGTCCGCGCGAACCTACAATACGTAACAGGTTGAAACCTGCATGACGCTTCGCCGCCAAACTAAAATGTAGGTATCCGGTATCCGGCCAAACAACTATCCGTTGCATCTCTAGTACTAACGTACAGAAACTTTTCTTTTCGACCACCATTAAACGAATTCCAACTTTATGATCAGGCTCAAAAAGTTCGTATTACTTCATAAACATTTACCAGATGCCACCCGCGCCCACCTTCCCCCCACAATGCCCTGGCGCACCGCTAGGGTTGCGCTGCTTACTGTAATACTATCACAACGCGCGACACAGTGAGCGGGCGCGCGCGCGGCAAGCCGGCAACCTACTGCGATTAACCTATGCCATAGGTGATACGGCGAGGGCACCTACAGTGCGGAGTGGAACCCCCCTGCCAGCGGGGCCGGTCTGAAAACCAGCGCTGGATGTTAACCAGCATATGCTGAGCCCGGTACCCATAGCTAAGTGTAGACCTACAGTTTAACTTCATTTTTGCAGTATGTTTTTTTGTGTACCTAACCTTCCTTGTAATCTTTTGATTTCTGTTGTTTACTTTGGCAATAAAGAGTTTTTTAATTTGAATTTGAATTAAAATTGTAATGACAACACAAAGAAAAAATAGGGCAATGGCAGGACTTGAACCTGCAACATCAGCATGCATAATAATTTAATAATTAAATAAATAATAATTTGAATAATAATAATAATTTAATAATTTGAATGTTAAAAAACATTTAAAATTTTAATCGAAAGGAATTTCGGTTACAAAATTTGAATTTGAATTTTTAATTTTATTTATAATATCAGTTTGTAGTAAAGTCGTATTAATTAAACTACGCCTATTGATTCACGTATTATCGAGCTAAAGATCGCTTTATTTGGGATTGGGATTCGAGCGTATCTCGTTTACTTATCTTTGGGAGGATTGCATGAATGCCCATGAACTAGAAACATTTTTGCATAAACAAACTGGAATAAAATTCCTTGCTTTTCCGCGAAACCAGAGCAATGCACGTGCAAAGCAGCTGAGTTTGTGTGAAATTTATATTTTTCATGCAAAATGCCACCCTCCTCTGCTTGCACAATAAACAACAATGAACGATTGGCACATGTCATTCGCCTGTGATTGCCCGTAATTGGTGCAGCCTATAAACTTAAGTAATTAACTAGTGTATAAACTTTGATATAAAAGAGTTAAAACGGTTTATATCGCGTGTATTGTAACGAATCTAAGTCCCGAAGTTTCAACCCCTTTTTAGGTCTCATGTTCACGGTCAGACTGTAAAAAAAAATATAAAATAAAAAATGAAAAACTAGATTTGAAATCATGTTTATAACGTTAACGGGACTTAAACGCGATAACAAACATTGTTAATTTACCTCGACGTTTTGGCCATGTTTCAACGGCCGTGGTCACGTGGTCGTGAGTCTACTCGTGACCACGGCCGTTGAAACATGGACGAAAATTCGAAATAAATTAACAATGTTTTATCGCCTTAAAGTCCTGTTAACGTTATAAATTATGTTTGAAAATTGCGGAAATTTTAATACAATTTCAAGTTTGACATCGTTCGTAATGAAAAGCCAAGTATGAAATCGTATGCGTGGTGAAATAGATCAGCGAGTTGATTTTTGACTTTTCAACGCTTTGTTCACCAGCAATGCGCCAATCAAAAACGCGAGCGTGTACTCTAGCCGGCACTGATTGGCGAGTGTCGAACGAGTGTCAAAAATCAGCTCACTGGTTGGTTCGTGCAATAGGCCCACCTAGTCAAACGGTGCAGATAAGATTTCACTCCTGATTAGAGTGAAAGCTAACACAAATTTCCGACAATCTATTTGGGTTCTGTTGGCGCAAAGTCTCATGTATCCTTGGTAACAGTTTATCCAGGCTATTTCGTGGTATTCCTCAGTTCCTGGTATTTTAAAAGGCATTCGTTGTGGTATGAAAAGGGTTTGCAGGTGGTAGGACCTTGTGCAAGGTCCGTCCGGATAGCTACCACTATCTTGCTCGTTAATCCTGCCGCTAAGCAGCAGTGCTTGCACTGTTGTGTTCCGGCGTCGAGAGCAAGACAGCCGGTGTAATTACTGACACAAGAGGTATTCCATCTTAGCCCTCTAGGTTGGCAACGCATCTGCAATCTCCTTGGTATTGCGGGTGTCTAGGCGGTGGTGATCACTTACCATCAAGTGACCCACTTGCTTGTTTTCCTTCCTATTATATAAAAAAATTCTTTAAGTAAAAACAAAGAAAAACAAAGTTTACCTCTTCATTAAATTACTATACTTAGATATCATAGAATATTATGTAGGTTATCTTCTCCGGTTTTAACCGGTTATTTCTTAGACGTAGTAACCGGGTTTAGAGTTCCTATATAGTGCAGATAGTGTAGATTAATGTAGATAAATTAAAATTGTAATAACAACACAAAGAAAAATTAGGGCAATGGCAGGACTTGAACCTGCAACATCAGCATTCCGTGCCTTGCGTTTTCCAGTTTCGCCACACTGCCGCTGGCCTACCCTGCGAATTTTTCAATGTGCTTCGTATTTTAATTTAATAATTTGAATGTTAAAAACATTTAAATTAAAAATCGAAAGAAATTTCGGTTACAAAATTTAATGTCGATAAGTGACGCTAATTTTATACCACAGGAAACTAATTCTAGCTGGGCGCCCACATAACGTGTGAATCTAACTCGGAACGTGTAGGAGTATGCTGAATGGTCTCATTAACTATTGAACTGGTGCAGTTACTGACGGTCCGAGTTATGAGTTCCCAGTGGACTGGGATGCAATTTCGTATAGAATACGAGTAACTTCCAATATGTAACTGTTTAGAGGAAATAACCTTATGTTTTAGACTAGTGACCCGCGCAGGCTTCGCACAGCACTGAACTATAAGTAATGGACTTCTTGTCAGTGTTTAAAATATGGCCGCATCAAAATTCGAACAAAAGTACAATAAATCGACGATCGCTCGCGTTGTCAGTGTGTCGGACCGACGGCGCAATACTATTATTTTGTAAAAAAACTTATTTGCAACGAAACTTACTAAATTATTATTTTATGCAGTTATGTAAAGTTGTAAATCCAATAACTATAAATGGTAAACTAATAATTTGCATTTGTAACATTGGCGTCAACCTGAATTCTCATGTCGGTCCGTTTTTCTGCTCGGCCGAAACACGGCCCGACATGAGAATACAGGTTGACGCCATTGTTACAAATGCAAATTATTAGTTTACCATTTATAGTCATTGGATTTACAATTTTACGTCTAACTATATAAAATAATAATTTATTAAGTTTCGTTCGTTGCAAATAGGTTTAAAAAAAAAATCATGGATATATAGTCGACCAAGTAATTGCTTGACCACTTTTGAACCTTAACTCTTTGTAATACGGTCGAAAAGTGGTCAAGCAATTTCTTGGTCGACTATACTATAAAAAATAAAGGTATTGACAGCAGCGCCGTCAGTCCAACAGACTGACAGCGCGAGCGATTGTCGATTTATTGTACTTTTGGTTCGACTTTTGAAGCGGCCATTTTTTAAACGCTGACTAGAAGTCCATTATTTATAGGCTGTAATAAAATAGCTGCCTGACAGCTTAGGTTCTAAACATTTTTTTGCACTCCCTCCCTTTCTTGTTCCCAATTTCAAACACCTAAAGTTCCAACACTACTCAAGTTTCAGATAGTTTGGACAATTGTGGGGTTCTTGTAGTTCTGCCAAGTTACTACTCGGTTTGCCTAGTTGCTTCTACTGCGGTGGCAGCGTCTTGTTGTACAGTCAGCATCTGATATATAGGAGCGGACATTTTTTAAATAGGCCTTCCTATACAGGGTGGAAAGTTTAAATGCCACATGGATGGCAACTACCTTAAATACTGGAAATAGTACATTCTGTGTAAAGGAAACTTTCCTTTATTTCAAAACAATAAATTCTGCATTTGTGGATTTATGAAAAATGGCTTGTCTTAGTCGGGACTCGAACCAGTCAAATGCGACAAAAATAACATGCTGTATTTTATGATGCAGATCGAAAGGGTTAATGATAAGGTTAATTTTTCTCTAAATAACAAACACAATCAAAATAACGGAAGGCCATGAAAACTATAAATTACCTTTTAATTTTGTTTTCACCCGTCACGGGAAATGCACCGCAACTACTTTAATTATTGGAAATAGCAAATTGAACGCAATGGAGACTTACTTTTATTTTAGAGAATAATAAATACTGTATTTATGGATTTTTGAAAAATCGTCTCTGTAAAAGAGCCTATATTATATAGCCTACTTGCAAAATATTTTTTTCATTTTCATGGTATTTCTTAGCATTGCTTGTGAAACGACTGTCTGGCAAATACTTAACCCTCACAATGCAGAATTCCCGCGGGATTGCAAACGAATCCTACCATACGAAGTTGCGAACAATTTTGAATACAAATTATGTTTTTAAAGCAGATACGCAAATGAAATTGTCAAAATTTCACTATGTATTGTGCGAAGTCTCTTTCACTCACAAATTCTAACAAAAAAAGGCGAGTGGAAACTCAGCACGCGTTGTGCTTTCAAAAATATGTGCATAATAAATGATGGCAGGTCACATTTCGTTGCATCCGAAAACCAAAGTAATATTGTGAATGCAGGAGAGGGTGTTTGTCTGTCTTAACATTTGAACCCCTGAAATAATTATAGGAAGGCAAACAAGCAAGTGGGTCACCTGATGGTAAGTGATCATCACCGCCTATAGACACCCGCAAAACCAAGGAGATTGCAGATGCGTTGTTAATCTAAACGGCTAAGATGGAATACCTCTTGTGCCAGTAATTGCACCGCCTGTCTTGCTCTCCACGCCGGAACACAACAGTGCAAGCACGGCTGCTTAGCGGCTGGATTAACGAGCAAGATGGTGGTAGCTAGCTAAGTGTAGATGAAGGGAGAATGAATGGAAAAATGAAAAGGAAGACCTCTGCGAATGTACTCCGATCAAATCAGACACATTCTAGAGAAAGGCCAGGGCAGGAATACCCTAAACCAGCATACATTAAGAATGTTATGAGAGTAGGTGAAGCAAAGGTTGTGTTAAAGTGCTATACAATGACAACATAAAGAAAAATTATGACTCGAACCTGCAACATTCCGTGCCTTGCGTTTGCCAGTTTCGCCACATTACCACTACCATACCCTGTGAGCTTTTTGATGTGATTCGACTTAACGGTCATTACATTATTGATTTAAAGGGTATACCTAACTACCCTCGGTGTTCTCGATGTGAAACTTTCAACAAGTTATCATATTCACCTAGGTAACTTTACAGCTACCATCAGCTGACGAGAGATGGCAACGTTTTTGATATAATTTTTTTCGATTTTTATTTTTAAATGTTAAATTTTCATATTTTTTAATTATAAAGCAATCCAAAGCAAAGCAATGTAAAGCCACAGAATAAATAATAGTATTAAACGTACAGAAACTTATCTTTTACGACCGCGCTTAAATGAATTCCAACTTTATTGACACGCTCAAAAAGTTCGTATTACTTCATACACCATGCGCCAGGCGGCGCAAGTCAAAAGGAACGCGCCGCCCGCGCCCGCCTTCTCCCCGCTACTCCCGGCGACACGCTAGGGTTGCGCGGCATTAGTTTTCAATTACACTGACACGGCGGTGCCAAGCGAGCGAGCGCGCGGCAAGCGTATAGCCTACTGCGATTTGCCTATGCCATAGGCAAGGCGGTCGAGCGTACCTACAATGCGGAGTGGAACCCCCCTGGTAAAGCTACCCAGTTACCCAGCTACCCAAACTTAAATGCTAGCCAAAGACAACATTTTTTTTATGAATACCCAAGCCAACAAAAAACACTAGTTTCGGTGTGAAATCAACCAAATTGATACAATTTGCTTTGCTCATGCAAATCCAATGGATGCAAATGATTGGATGTCCAAATAGGGTCATTTAATTCGACATAACCGAGTCAGAATTATTTGCAGAGTCATCTAGTCCAAAAAATAGTCACTGCGGTTTGGATGAGCAATTATCTTATCATTATTAAACATACTGCTAACTGGAATGCTGATGTTGCAGGTTCAAGTCCTGCCATTACCCTAACTTTTCTTTGTGTTGTCATTACATAGCATTTTAATGTATCTATACATCTTATTTCCATTTAATGACAGATAAAAAATAATTAATAGATTCAGACGTTACTTTGCGGAGGTCCATTTCGAACACGGCACTGGTTTCGCCGAGTAGCAAGGTAATTTGTTCTAGTTTGTAGATAAAAAAATATTGCATTTGTTTTTTTTTATGTTTAGGGCTAGTAATTGCTTACTCACTTTAAAACCTAATAAACTTATAATACGATCGAAAAGTGGTTACGCAATTTTTTGGTCAACTTTACAAGTATTTTAAATTAGCAGCTTGAACTTCCAAAAACAAATACAAAACACAGCGCCTTAAAAACAATGTTTTAATGTCGAAAACTACTAACGAACTATTAGAATTAATAAAGCGTTATTAATAAATAGCCACAATAAATGAAAAAACTGCGTAATTTAATTTACGTCACCCCAGGCCGTAAGTGACAATTTACCGCCCGCTACGCGAGTAGAAATTTTCACTTCCTGGCCAGGGGAAGACGTAAAATTGTGTACACATCTCGGGCGGTTATAAAAAAAGCCTTAGGTCGCATGTTTATCACCCTCACCTTTGGCTCGTGCGACAAATTCCTGTGATCTGAGACATTCTTTATTTTACCACCCTCGGGGTGTAATGTACTATTTATACTTACTTACGATCCACCTTAATTCCGTGTTTTTAAATTAAAGTCAGTATTTTTTTAATAATTTCTAAATGGTTGGCGTCCGTGTTGCAAAGGAGTTTATTCTGGTAGCGCCCGAGAAATATAAATGCGAAAAATGCATGCGAAATTCAAATATCACCGGCGAAGTTTCTCGTTAGCCGCCGATTGTCAGCTCGTGTCGTGTATGACGTTTTGCTGCGACAATAGCAACTGGATTGCTGATGTCTCATTTTAATTTAATTAAAGTTGAACTTTAAACACAGTTATTATAAAATTATTTATGTAAACAAATAATAATAATACGTTTAAGCACGTTTTTAAAATGGGCTAAGATGTATATTTTTTTATCTTTTTACAATTTACACTAATTGGCCTAGTTCGAAATTTAGGAACTCAAGTTGGTTGTGTTATATCCATAGCACTAAATGACAGATAAATCATTTATATAGACAAATATTTACATGTCATACATATAGCATAACATCCACGACTTCAGCTCGAACATTCGTGCTCATCATACAAATGTGTGCCCCTAATGGGGTTCGAACTTGCAACCTCAAGCTTCGTATTCAGTGTCCACTTGTCTCGGTTGCATCTATACAATCCATGCATCCGTTATCTGTTATACAGTCACAGGTAATTGCCTTTTCGGAACCCAAAAGATTAATCATCGTCATAGTCACTGTCCAACATAATTTTATTTCTTACTTTCACACGCACGAACGTCTAGTACATTATTAGTTAATGCCGTATTAACACTCCTGTAGGAATTAAGACTATGAGTTTCGTTTGTGTATTATTTAAGCTAGCGATCCAAGTTCAACAGCAATTGCACACGTGTCAGTTACGTGTGATATTTGAAATGCGTTTTTTTCGCAACACCGAAGTTGCCAGTAGCAACTATATTGAGTACAGCGTTTGATATTTTTTTTAAATTAGAGACGTGCACAAATGTCACTGGCCGGTTGGTATAGTTTATATTTCGTTTATTTTAGCATTAGAAAGAAGTACAGAACTTCGTGTGAGGTATTTTATCAGTCACATTATAAGATGTAATTTTGAAATAATTTATAACTGTAATTTTTTTAACGCATTGCTGTAAATTGATATCGGCAAATAATAACATGTGCAATTTGCTTTCTTCATATTAAGATTGTTCAAGAACGACTCGGGGAAACACTTCACATTATAATTTTATTTTACTAGAAACTAAATTTTAATTCATTTTTATATTATTAAGACATATTTATTATTTAGTAGATTTATGTTGTCTCGAAGGTGTCGCAGAGCAAAGTGCATTGCTCCGTTCCCTTCGCAAACACATCGGCGGCGGCGCTTATTAATTGCACCTATGACGTCATCTATTGTGCGCGCAACTAATTCTATCTAATACGAAAACATTGAGAATTTTCAGTTTGTATGTAAATATTTTTATTTTATTTCTATCTTAGTAGCATAGCATAGTTTAAAAAATTGTAGGTTAATTTCATTGTATTTTTAATTTAATTATATACATTAAAAATAGGATTAATAAATTAGAATTAATTATTTTTTATGGATTATATAATTTTTTATGGAATTTAATGACATTTTAAATTTTTTAAATCTTAAAAATTAATCAGGCCCGTTACAATTGCACTGTCGCTGTAGCTAGACATAATAAATTGGGAAAGGATCCAACCTCTGATAGAAAACCAAAATTGACTTGCAATATTTGCACTGAAAAAATACAAGTGAAGTTTAAATAAAAGCTTCTAAGCCAAACACAGTTAACAATGTAAAACCTTCGCCCTGGCTGCCAGTCCTTCAGCCGCGTATTCTCTAACCGCATCGGCGTCCAGTTCGACGCTGAGAATGCTCTGTCTAGCGTACTGCTAGCGCTAGACCCAAACTTTCTTTTGCAGTACACCACTTCCAATTTCTTTTTGTCTTGCGAAGCCCTGACTACCTCATAATGATTATTTTGCAAATCTATAAATTTTCTTCATTCAAATATTCATTTTGTTAACAAAAAATATAGCCTATGTCACCCAGACTACAATAACGATCCGATTGATACCTCATTCATCAAAATCGGCTCAGTTGTTTAGGCACTACAATGGAACATACGTAAATACAAACATACAAATATAGACTGCTAAAACATGACCCTTCCTTTTGGCTTTGCCGTAGTCGGGTAAAAATAGACCAGTTCTCCTTCGGTTACCATAATATTTCCAAACGAATATTGTTGTTATTTAAAAACACTGAGACTTCCCACGTTATTTTAAAAATGCTTTCTAGAAGTAGGTCAAATGTATCATGAATCATCGACGTAGTATAGACCCCTTTTACATGTCAAAGACCCCCAATAATTTTTTTCACAGCCGTCTATTCCTTGGAATTTGAAATCGACCCCTGCGTATTGATTTTTAAGTTACAAGCACTCGACACTCGCCAGTCGCGAGCCAATCAAATACGCGAGCGTATATTTTAGCCTGCACTCGAGCGTCGAACGCTCGAAAGTCAAAAATTACCCCACAGGTGTTTACTATAGACCACTTTAGGCATCACTGCCCTAGAGCAAAACAGTGCGTTAGTTCGACGTCGAACTCGTCGCTGTTGGGCTTAGAGAATAGACCCCAGAAGTGTAAAGCGGCCACGTATCCCTAATGACGTCACGTCTAACCACCCCAACTAACGGCGCATAAGCTAGGTCATTCGAAGGACCAATTTACTAGACTCTGCTTGGAAAATTTCAATGTTTTTATCATATAAAAAAACTGGCCAAGTGCGAGTCGAACTTTCGCATCGAGTCTTCCGCACGAACTAAATAAACGTCAAACATTGCTCTAGCGAAAAGAAAAAAGAATTGAGGGACAAACTTAACTTTGCGCTTGGAAAACCGCTTTGGCCCCTATTTCGCCAAGCTGATAGGTGACATGTGACAACGACAATTTTTTTTTATGAAATAGGTAGACAAACAAGGAAGTGGATCACCTGATGGTGCTTGCAGTGTTGTGTTCCGGCGTGGAGAGTAAAGCAGCCGGTGCGATTACTGGCACAAGAGCTATTCCATCTTAGCCCCCTGGGTTGGCAACGCATCTGAAATCTCTTTGGTGTTGCGGGTGTCTATAGGCGGTGGTGATCACTTAACATCACGTGACCCACTTGCTTGTTTGTCTTCCTATTTCATAAAAAAAAAGCAATAAACTATAGAAAAAAAAGTCAGTTGCAAAGGAATTTGTTTCGTGCAACTTTCTGTCAACTGCTAAAAACCAGCTTCCACTTTCGCATATCTTTGAATACTGGCACCAAGTTAATTTGCCTCCAATTTGAATGGGACCCAGCATAAATCCTAAAGGTTCTACGGAACCCTATCACTATCGGATCAGCAGTTTAAGGGTCCGAACCTTTTCAGGCGTTAATAAAATAACCCTTCGCTGCCTGCGCCATGGAACGGAAAATTAGAAAACTTTTTGAGTTTTCTTCATTTTACTTACGCTTAATTTAACGATCGGTTGTAATTCCGCGGCCTTCTTGCCAAGTTATGGTATAATTTTTACAAACGTTTAAGGGAAGCTAATTCGAAGGTTTCTCTTAAGTCCCAATGTAATTAGTTATTTTTTATGTCATTTGAGCTTTATCACTACTAAAGTGTTATCTTTTGTATGAGATTTCTATCAAATTCTTCCTTCGTTTTTCTTGTGATATTACATACGTCGAATAAATTTGAATTGCATAAGGCATTCCTAGCCTAAATGCTATATAATCATAAAACAAAGAAAAACTAGGTTAAAACGCAAGGTATGGAATGCTAATATTGCAGGTTCGAGTCCTGCCATTACCCTAATTTTTCTTTGTGTTGTCATTATCATTTAAATTTATTTGAATGTTAAATACATTACAAAAAATTTACACACGTCGTCATTACGGATGTAAAAACCATTTGACAGTTTAGAAAGATTTTGTTTTCAATACTATCAAATTGTTTTTGCACCCTAAATAACGACGTATGAATATTAAGGTCAACTAAATCGCTTCATTTAAAAAAAAATCTTTTTAAAAATTACTATTTGTCACTGATTTAAAAACGGCCGAAACGTAGAGCTAAAATAACAATGTCTTTAGCGCGTTAAAGTCCCGATAACGTTATAAATTACGATATCATAAATAATAGTTCTTTTTACAACTGACTATTTTTGTCGTCGCTATTTCAGGCCAGGTGAAGGTGAAACAAATTTAGAGTTCAACGAAAACTTATAAAAGAATTTAATAGCTTAATGTTACTGAATAATTTATGGAGACGAGCTAGAAATAAGAATGTTTCTTAAAAAGTAACTTGCTCCATGAAATTATGAGCAGTTGACCTTTTATTAGGGGCGAATTAATTATTCCGCTCAATTAATTAGCAAAGCCTTGTCTTAAATAATTAAGGTTTCAATTAATGTGGAAACATTTTTTGCTTATGTTAATAAAAATCAAAACTAAATACGAGCATAAAGGCGAAAGTCATTTCTTTTTTTTAAAGTATGCAGGCAAACGAACAAGTGGGTTACAGTGGCCCTAACATGACTGGCCAAGTTTAGTTTATCTCTATCTGCGTCCCTTTCTTATGACACTAGTTAGACAGAGCCGCAGGGAGGGGTTAAACTAAACCTGGACTGTCATGTTAGGGCCGCTGGATGGTAAGTGATCACCACCATTCATCCGCATCACCAAGGAGATTGCAGATGCGTTGCCAACCCAAAGGGTTAAGATGGAATACCTGTTGTGCCAGTAATGTCACCGGCTGTCTTGCTCTCCATGTCGGAACACAACAGTGCAAGCACTGCTGCTTAGCGGGCGTTACCCTATACCTAGTATTGAACGTCTCGCGATTGAAATGATGTGGCTTTTTTTCTTACATTCTAACCCTCTTTTTCATAAACGCTACGTAAACCTATGTTAGATAAAATGTGTTGGGTCTTCATCTGTCATTTTGACGTCTGTCCTTAAACCAAAGGAACAAGACATAAATGTTAGTTTTAAGTTAAGAGATTTTTAAACTTTTATGAGTTAGGAGGTTAGATTTTTTCCCAACTTAGTGTGCAAAGAAGGCTAATTATAATGTGTTTATCAGTCTATGTATGTTTGTTCCTTTGTGGCGCTCTAGAGATCAAACGCGTGCGCAGATTTTGATGATTCTTACGTCAGTCAATTTGTCATATTTTAGCGAGTTACTAAAGACTTGACAAAATATGGCGACCACTAGACGCCGACAAACTATAATAGAATGGATATCATTGAATAGGTATTTCAAAATCATTTTAGGTGTTATTGATCATTTTAAATTTTGAATAAACGTTTTATTATCTATAACGATTTTTCCTAAAAGGTGGACCGGTGGATGCGAGCAGCACAAGACCGACCGTCGTGGAGATCCTTGGGGAAGGCCTATGCCTAGCAGTGGGAGTCTTCCAGCTGATTGATGATGATGATGATGATGAACGATTTAAAGTTTAGCAACCAATCGCACTTATTCGCACTAAAGTGTTAAATAAATACATAAAAAAAGTAAATTTAAAAACCTAAAAACCCAACTGCGTACAAAGTAAATCAAAACTGAAAAGACTAAAACAAGTCCAGTAGTCTGAAGTTCTATTGAGTAATTTTGAATACCTACACCATTGCAATAGTTTCATGAGCTTCAACAGTCGGGACCCATTATTGGGAAGATTTGAGTCATTCTACATTTTTAATGGGTCCCGACCGAAGATGATTTTCAAATACCTATCCAATGATACCCCACTCAACATAGCTCGTCGACTTTAATTTTTTCTTTATCACAAAATGGCGTCTGGTTGTAGCCATATTGAATTGTGATTATTGTTATGTCTTTAGTGACACTCGCAAGAATAAGACGAATCGATAGGCGTAAGATTCATCAAAATCGACCCACGCGTTTGGTCTCTAAATTGCCACAAAGGAACAAACATACATACATATATAGACTGATAAACACATTACCCCGCGTCGCGCAGTCGGGTAACAAGTACTGGCCTTGTTTTCTCTTTTCAGCTTTTTTGATACTACGTTGACCTATTTTCTTAAAAACCCGTTGGCTTAAAGTAACTTGCAGATAACTACAAAGGTGAAGAAACTACTCAAGTAAGTTTAACCAGTGAACCGGGTGTTACCTTTTTCAGGGAAGACGCCAACGTCTCCTGCCCATTGGGCTGGCAATCTGTAAACTTACTTTGGAACCATGGAGCTGTAAATTTTGGGCACTCGACGGGTTAAGACGTGACAAATTTCTTACGCAAGTGAAAGTCAAAGTGGCTTTGTTTCTCTCACAGGAAGACAAGGGCGAGGCTTAAATGACGTCAGTGGCGCTAAGGCCGCCATAGACGGTGAGATGAAGCAGTCAGGATGGACTGCTTTGCAGGTGGTAGGCCCATATGAAAGGTCCGTCCGGATAGCGACCACGATCTTGCTCGTTAATCAGGATTAACGAGCAGCAGTTGCAGTGCTTGCACTGTTGTGTTCCGGCGTGGAGAGCAAGACAGCCGGTGCAATTACTGGCACAAGAGGTATTCCATCAAGGTAATTTGTTCCAGTTTGTAGAGATTTCAAGTTCGAATCCCGATAGAACAGTTGTATGATGAACATTTTATAATGATATTTTTATGACTCTGGTCATGTATTTCATATATATTTATCTAAATAAGTAGGTTTTTGTATCAGTTTGTTCAGTATCCATAACACAAGCAGCTTTAGTTGCTTAACTTGGAACTAGAGCAATCGATGTGAATTGCCCCAAGATTTTTATTTATTTATCTATTTAAACTATCTACGTACTAAATTTCAAAATCATCGCTTGAGAAATTATGATGTGAAAATGAAACTCTAATACAAGGCCCGATGGTGTTCAGGATATTTAAGGAAAACCAACTCCCTCCTTCGTATCTGCAGCTAATTTAACCAAAGTGCAAAGATAAGCGGGAAAAATCTTAAATTCCCTAAGGATTTTTCTTCTAAAACACAGGATAACGGTATCGTGGAACCGGTACTGTTTTAAAGCGAGCGGTCCCGGCTAAAATAAGATCCGGCATAAAACCGGAAACCAATAAATGATTATCCAAGTGGATAGAGTTTGCTAGACCGGGCTCCGACGCGCCAGATGCCGTTTATAGTATGGAGACAGATTTACATTTATAAATTGTTTTAAGCTGTTTATGCTGGTGGTAGGACCTTGTGCAAGGTCCATCCGGATTGCTACCACCGTTTTTCTCGCTAATTCTGCCGCTAAGCAGCCAGTGCTTGCACTGCTGTGTTCCGGCGTGGAGAGCAAGACAGCCGGTGCAAGAGGTATTCCATCTTAGCCCTCTAGGTTGGCAACGCATCTGCTATCTCTTTGATGTTGCAGATGTGTATAGGCGGTGGCCATCACTTACCATCAGGTGACCCACTTGCTGGTTTGCCTTCCTATAACATAAAAAAAACTTTTAAGATTTTCACACTTTGTAACGTCAAACGGAGCTTTAACGTGATAAAATCATTGTTAATTTGATCCCACGTTTGACTGTGTTGCAACGGCCATGGTCACGCGTAAACAACCGTCATTGCAACACGGTTGAAACGTTAACAATTATTTTATCGCGTTAAAGTCCCGTTTGAAGTTATAAGTATAGGTTTTTGTGTAAACTTTGGTTTTGTTGATTTTTTAACGGCTTTGTTGATAACCGATGGGTTATTATGAAGAGGCTGTATCTTATGAACCGTTATAGGTAGACAGTTGCTGCTATACCAACAACTAAAAAACAGATTAAAATAAATATTTAAGAGGTAATGGGAGCCATACAACAAACGTGTTTTTTTTGTTCGTTTTTATAGGCAATGGTACGGAACCGTTTGTGCGCGAGTCCGACTCGCACTTGGCCGGTTTTTTAGATAATTATGATGTTTTTTCATGGGACTAACATGTTCGGTTTTGATCAAAGCCCCTAAATGCATAAACTGGAAGGAGATCGTCAGAAAAAAAAGAGAATGAGTGCACTAGCGCTGCTTAAATAGTATCACAGATGGCTCCACTTCGTTCCACTGCCCCAACGAAGTAAGTATATAAGTAATTGTGAAAGCTCTCTCCATACCACAGAGCTTCGAAAGCAAAGCTTTGAACCGGAAGCCGGGCCAGCGGGAATATTTAAATTGGGAGCAAGTCGCCGCTTAAAGAATATTCCTGCTGTAATACTATCGGCTCCTTTGATAAGAAACTGACTCCGTAAATTAGCAAGTTCGGCATCGTAAATTAAGTATAGGTAAACAATGGTATTGTTTGAGGCTGTGTTTATGAAGTTTGTTGATTTTATACTCCACTAGATGTCACTGTTTTCTCTGTGCTAAATTCTATATAACGCTAACAATTGTATACTCTAGATTCTTAACTACTGCAAAAGGTTTCACATTTGCCGCAGCCATAGACGTTTTCAATCATAGAGGGCGCTATTGGTAAAAGTTGGGGCTTCATTTGATATTACATATTACGTAATTATAAAGGTAGATAGGTTCCAAGCGCCGATTTCAATCCGCCAAATTGGTGCCAATGGCCAATGGTGCGGATACAAATGATTATGCAAAATTCGTCCGGATCACTACCAACATCTTGCTTGCTGAGCAGCAGTGCTTGCACTGTTGTGTGCCGGAGTGGAGAGTAAGACAGACGGTAAAATTACTGGCACAAAGGGAATCCATCTTAGCCGTCTCGTTTGGCGACGCATTTCATTGGTGCGGTGGTGATCACTTATCATCAGGTGACCCACTTGCTCGTTTATTTTCCTAAAGTACACAAATTAAAACGAAAATAACCCTTTCAATTCATTTATTAATTTTTAGTCAGGTTCATTACAGTTTACAGATGTTAAGTATAAAGGTGTTCGTCGGTACATGACACCCCGTAAGGGTATTAATGTCAAATTTTAACCTGTGATACATATTCATCATCATCATCATAGCAGCCCATTTAATGCCCATGTTTGGGTGTAGGCCTCTTCCAAACTCCTCCATTCTCTACGACGGTCTTGAGCTCTGGTCATCCACTCTGCACCTGCATGCCTCCGGATGTCATCTACCCAATGTTTAGGTGGATGAAACATATTAATAAATTATATTTCATTTACCACCAAGTAATTCCTTTTTAAACCGATCTCGTCCCCAAACCGTTTACATTTTAAAATACTTAGTAGTCTTAATGGAGCATTTCCTGCATTTTATTTCCAGATACAATGTGATACAGGAGTGTAAAGAGCTTTTCCGTCTACAGCATATTTCCACCCATTAAATGCTTGCACGATATCATCGACATACATCTCCTGGATGAGCCATTGATATTATTTGAAACAAAGTTGAAGGAAAAAGTAAGAGTGGAATCAAAGACTTCTATGTATACACAAGACACGCAGAACAAAAACATTGTCACATTGAGTTACGGTACATGACCAAAAACTCAACACGGCTTTTGCTGGTTCAAAGGACAGCCGCTGTCTTTTGAAGCCGCCAATGCCGAGTTGAGTTGCAGCCATGTTGCCTACAATGATTCTGATCCGAACAACTTGTCTAGTATTATACTTACATAGAAGTCGATGGGTAATACCGATCCGGACGGACCCTGCACAAGGTCCTACCACCATCAAATTGCATCCGCCTTGTGGTTAGAAACAGATATAATTATGCTTTATATCCGCAACAAACGTGCAAGGACTTCTGCTCTCATATGTTCACATGAAATCGAACAGTTTTTATTGTTTATTGATATATCTTTATCTTTATCTATTGTTATCTTAGTTTTAATTTCTATCTCTATCCAAAGGTTGTCTGGAAGAGATCGCTCTCAAGCGATAAGACCGCCTTTTGGATACCTATTTTAAGATTTATCTGTAATTCTGACAAATTATAATGTAGTATTCAATAAAGCATATTCTATTGTATTGTATCTAATTCTTGTCACTTCCAGAATACCTAACAGCCACAGCTCTCCTCTAGTTTCAAGCATTCTCTCTCCTCATTATCGTAGTCTGTAATCAGTGTTCTTTTACCTCCTAGTTAGGCACTATAACTATCTTTCGGATAATCTAAACCAGGCTCTGTAGCTTCAGACCAAGGTTCATGTTCAAAAGTACAAGAATGATCAAAGGGTGTTTTAAAAATCGGCCATTGTATCAGTGGTCATTAGTTGACTTTATATACTTTGTTATGTGACGGACCTTTGACGTAATCGTGAAGGGTTGACTTAATTACGGAGTTTCAAAGTTATGTAGACTAGACGGTTATTTAACAGGTTTTTCAAAGTTAAAGTCAAAGTTATTTATTCTGGTTAAAATGTGGTACAAAAGAAGGTAAATAGATGAACGCACATTTTAGCAATAGCTGGCATATATAATGGCATACACAATGAAAGTGATTCTTAGGGTCAATGGATTGCTTTCCATCGGGTGAAATTCCTCGTTTTCCTCCTATAAAATCAATGAATACTTTATTGAAACTTAAAGAAAGAAAGAAAGAAAGAAAAACATTTATTTAAGACTATTCAACACAAACACGCACATATACACATCACACAAAGTACAATTACAACAAACAGCAACGTTTGTGTTGAATAGAAACAAAACGGGCCCCACTCAGCATACTGCCTCGTACATTTACACATGTACATTTACGTATTCCATGTAAATTTATATTTTTATGTTTATATTTATATTTATATGTATGTTTATTATTTATTTATTATTATCTATGTAAACTC
Source organism: Ditula angustiorana (assembly GCA_963691745.1). NCBI lineage: Eukaryota > Metazoa > Arthropoda > Insecta > Lepidoptera > Tortricidae > Ditula > Ditula angustiorana. The sequence continues at coordinate 8,945,782 of OY829495.1, forward strand.
TTATGTATGCTTATTGTGAGTGTGTTTGATTCTTTTTTTATTTGCACTGCCCGTTGTACTCTGACTATATCTCACCGTATCTCTTTCCAAAGGTTGTCTGGAAGAGATCGCTGCTTAGCGATAAGACCGCCTGTTGAATCCCATGTAAAATTCCCCTGTGTGTGTTCTTTTATTTTGTTTACTTGTGTGAATCAATAAAGAGTATTTGTTGTTGTTGTTGTTGTTGTTGCCTCGGTAAAACCGAGACGCTGATTTTCAGTGGGACAATTGACTTGTGAATGAAAACCAATTTTGCGTAGTATCTACCCACTTATTACCTGTTTAATCTAGGAGCTTTGAGAGTTATGATTCTATGATAATAATTTATAAAGGAGAATACGATAACAACCGCTAGAATTTTTACTTTGATCTAAATTAAGTTATGCGCCTTAGGCACGAGCCTGGGGACTCTGTATCCGAAGAGTAAATAAATAATATTTAGTTACTTGTTATTTTTAAAACAAATTCACTAGTACAGTAAAGTCGGCAGCTGAAGTAGAAATACTTGAGAAAGTCAAACGGTATAAGGTAAGTGCTTTTGGAAATAAAGTCATCTTCTTTTCATCAGGATCTTTTGACCTCTTCGACTTTGTAAATATATCCGGTCATCATATAAACAAGTTTCTAAAAGGTATAAAATTCACTTTTTGTCAATTAAATATCGCCTTAATTAAACAAACTGAGACTGTAAATAGAAGAGTTCAGCGTGAGGTGCTCGGGTGTGGTAGGACCTTGTGCAAGGCTCGTCCAGATCGCTACCACCATCTTGCTCGCTAATCCTGCCGCTAAGTAGCAGTGCTTGCGCTGTTGTGTTCCGGCGTGGAGAACAAGACAGCTGGTACAATTACTGGCACAAGAGGTTCATCTTAGCCTTCTGGGTTAGCAACACATCTGCAATCTCCTGGGAGTTGCGCGTGTTTATGGGCGGTGGTGATCACTTACCATAAAATTCGCAGTGTATGCTAATTAATACACTGCGAATTTTAAAATGTGCTTCGTTTATACTGTTATTACATTATAGATGTTTTAAGGTATAATTACCCTTAAGCGTTTTAATTTAATAATTTGAATGTTTAAAAATTTTTAAAGGAATTTCGGTTACGATAATTTTTTACTGTCTTTTTTTACAAATGGTTTTTACATTACGTCTCGTTTTTACCTGTGTGAAACCGGGGCCGGTCGCTAGTATACTAGAAAACAAGGTCTAACTTTTGCAAACCTGCCACGTCTTAAGATACTATGATAACTTCAAACGGAAAACCATTATTGAAATTATTATACTACCTGCCATAGGAATGACAAGCATGATCGCCTGGCTCTATGTGTTACTCACTAACTGTTTCGACTTAAATGGATGAAACACATCATGCTAGTTAAATTGCCTATTGTTCACAAATAGAGATGTCATAAGCATCTCAATATGGAAAGATAATGTTCCTATACATAATAAAGATTAAATTTTATTCAGTATCATTCGCCAACTCAGAGAAGCTACAGCAAAATCGAAATAATAAAACCAAGATGAAGCTAAACCTAAAGTTGATAAAGTTAATAATACGATTGCTGATTTTATTAATATTGTTTGTGATGTTGTTTATAATATCGGCGTTTTTGTATAGTGCTAAATTCTGGCCTGACGTGTATAATTATATTAATGCTAATATAACTATTAAACGAATACCAACAATTTCGGAACTCAATCCTGTATTTGTGGACGAAGTTGATTTTACAACAGAAATGTATACAACGACTGATGTAATGGATTATCAAGACGCATCTACAGTTGATGACTACGTCGGCTTAAGCTTTGATGACTTTTTAAGTGATGCTGCTGAAACTGCTAGAAGAAAAAGGGAGATACCTATCGAAGAAATGAAAATAAGCTTTGAACTTAAAAAAGCAATTAACGATGACATTTTTGATTTCGAAGTTACTACTAAAGGTGTCATCAAAGATGTGATTGACGAGGATCAATCAACTAAGATTGACACGAGAAATATTGATATGCATTTTAAAGCAGATGATTGTGTCAAGGAAGGTAATAGTAAAGGGAAAGACCTTGGTGATGTCGAAAATGAAAATAATACAGTAAGTATTGAAAATTCTTTGCTAAATGACAAAATACCATATTGAAATGATCTTATAACTCGTTAATTAAGGTATTATTTTAACTGAAAACATGTTTAACAGAATAATGAGTTATTTGACATAGATCTTATCAAACGATTACAAAATAGGCCGTAAGTTTATTTTAGTTTTATGTTCTTTGTCTTGTATTATCTGACTGTATGTCTGTATACTGTGCATTTGTTTCTGTACTCTTAATTCGCTGTTCTGTTACTGCATCGCCTACCATCTTGACATCTTAGTTTAAATTTTTATCTCTAACCAAAGATTGTATAGAAGAATTCGCTCTCGTGCGCTAAGACTGTCTTTACGATACATAAATCTGTGAGTTTGTTAATGTTGTATTCTGGTATTCGATGAAGCGTATTTGTATTGTACTGTAATTTGTAAACTTCCGTTAATATTGAATTCACTTTATTGGTTAAAGTATAGGCAACAGTATCGGCGATGAGTAGTGAAATTTATTGCATTTTTCAACAACACAAAACATTGATAGTAAAGGTTGTCGATAAAAAGAAATTTATGTCTGTATTCTGTTAGGAAAAATGATGATTAGGTCTAACGATATTTAGGACAAACGTTATTAGGGATTGCGAAAGCGACCCATTATTATTATTAAAATAAATGGATCTATCGCGTATTTGAAGTCGAGTTATCGTCGTCGATGTCGTGAGTTACAGTCGTCATCGCGCCATCGTCCCAGTGCTCATGAATAAGAACCACGGACTGTCGGGTGATTTTGGCATTCAACCGCTCGAGACTCGCCAGCCGCGCGCCAATCAGGGCCGGCTAAAATATACGCTCGTGTATTTGATTGGCCCGCGGCTGGCGACTGTCGAGCTATCGACAGTCAAAAATCAACCCGCTCGTCCGAAACATGCCGAGCGATAATAAACTACGGATACGGGAATGATCCGATTATTTTAGTAATAATAACGGGTGGCTTTCGCAATCCCTAATAACGTTTGTCCTAAATATCGTTAGACCTAATAATCACTTTTCCTAACAGAATAAAGACATAAATTTATTTTCATCGACGACCCTTACTATCAATTTTTGTATAAAATATGTTTGAATGTCACAGTAGTTTTATGTTAAAAATTGATATAATTACGTACCATTATTAAACAAATTTTTACTTTTGATACAAGTAAAGGCAACTTTGCCGGTTTTACGAAACCTCCAAAACCTTTTTATTGGTCAATTGATAACAATCGTGGCGTAAGACATCTCATTCTTGTTTGCATCACACATAATTACAATGGCAGTAACAATAGGCTGGGATCTCGCCGCGTTGTTCACTGCGTCAACGGGTATCATTACGCGTAAGACAATGCACGGTTTTAATAAGGTATTTTAATGAGGTATTAATGAGTTCATTTAACGGGTTTAGTTATGTGCCTTATAAAGTATATTAGTTAAGCAAAAAAAAAAATGAGGTAGGCATTGGTAAAAATATACGCTTTTAATAAGGCAGGTACTGGAATTGATTAAACAGGTTTCAACAAAGATTATACTAGGCTGCTAAATAAACAAAAAAATAGAGGTGTATGCAAAAATGTTTGTATGATCTTGTTGTATGTACAAGTATGGCATGGTTGAGGGCTTAAGTCAAACAAAAGTTTAGTAACATTTCTTGGGCTCCCAAGTTCTCATGGGCGGTGGTGATCACTTCCCATCAGCTGGCCCTCATTCTCGTTTGCTTACGTATACCATAATAAATGTCTGATCATAAATAAACACGAGGAGATGAAAGGTAATTGACTCATAAGCCCACATGGAACGGAATGTTCGAGGAAAGGTCAGAAGGTAAGTATTTAACTGCTTGCAATGTATGTATGTTTCCTCGGTTTTTTTTGTATAGCAGCGTTTTGGAATATACTCCCGTTGGAGATGTCTCGAAATAGCCAAAAGGTTATATCATGACCTACAGGAAAAGGGTTTACAGTTTCTTTACAGATCGGGATCGAATTACCAACTCTATTACGCTTGTTAGTACTTACCCATGGGCGGCAGTGATCACAGTGTACACTCATATGCCTTCCTCTTCAATAAACCTACCAAAATGTTCATCCGCGACGTCTTAAGACAAAGTTTTGATTAAGCATCGATAAAAGCTACCAGACTACAGACAATTGTAATAGGTAATAAAACACAATATTAAAGTGAATCGTTTGGACCTTACATACTTTAACCAGTACAAACAGCAACAAAACTTAGCCGACCATTATAGAGAGAACTGAGAAAAATTGTCTCTGTTCGAAAGGGTTAGATAAATCAACTTCATGGCGCAAACTATGTATCTTTAATGGTGACTTATATGAGTCTTCGATTGTACCATAAAGAAACTTATGAAATAACAGCGGGATTTCATGCTACAAGCTTTCATAAAATCGGTCATTATCTTCTTTAATTGTCTAACAGTCAATCTATCAAAGTCAGTTACCACGGTCTCAAGGTGACTCCGTCACTATTGTGCTTCTAAAACTTTTAAAAATAAGCTCTAAAGCTTGTACGCTAAAGTTCAACTGATAAAAGTTATCTCAACATCAGATGAGGCATCATCCTACATTCATCCGTGATTTGAGCCAGAGCACAGACGTTTTTTAACAAACATGTTTGTTAAAGTTAATTTGATATTGATATGTGCTTTGTTATTTAATGTTCGTGAAGTAAACAGTGATTGTAATGATTTTATAGAATGTGTTGGTGATTGGATCGGTGATTTAATTACAAATGACAAAAGAGACGTCCCAGCAAAGGCTGTAGATGTTCCCGATGTGTTTAGTGCTGTTGGAGACATACTGACAAATCTTTCACGTTTGATAGAAGACAATTTCAATATTACTAAAGAAACAAGCTTAACAAAGAATGTAGAGAATAACACCGAGATCTACGTTGAAATATTCAAGTTAAGTGACGAGTTACTCAAAAACAATCAAACTTCTGAAGTAAACAATACGGAATTAACCAATTTAACTGAGAAAACTTCTGCTGAACAAAATAGCACAAATCAAATTGTGGATAATATTTACATCGATGTGATACTTGAATCAAAAGAGAACAAAACGAGAAAAACAGATTTTGAAAAGGAAACAGAAGAAATTAAGTTCAGTAGTGATAAACCCGTTACTCGTTCTGAACCAGATTACGCATCAACTACTGAGAATCCAAATTATTACATCATTAACAATATGACTTATGACTCAAGGACTACTGATGATTCTATTAAAACGGCTGTATCTGAAGAATCCTTAAACAAAAAAGAAATATTACCCGAAATAAGTGATGGAAACACTACTTATGATAATTCTATTTTTTCTTATAACTTTACTGAAGTTATGGATCATGTTAATATAAATTTTACTTATGGTTTGCCTTTAAACGCAACTGAACCAGTAGTAAATAAAACTTTTCACTTTGAAAACCAAAATACAAGCAACACGTTATTCATAAACATTCCCGAAACAGTGGCCACCAATTACAAAATAACGTTTGAGTCACCCATTAATGTTACTTATTTTGAAATTAATACCAATGAACCAGTTAAAGCTAAAACCAATTTAACAGAATCTACAGTCCATACTACAAACCTAAAGAAAAAAGAGGATACAAAAAACAGTATAGATAACCAAAATATACAGGAAAATGAAATCGCTGGCACCGAATACGAGTTCGACGATGTTGTCAGTGATGTTAATGCTACAGATTATCTCACGATAGATTATATAGACTTATACAAAGACACCACAAACGAAGATGTCGATTACACTCCAGCTACGTACATACCTACAACTACTGAAGCAATCAAGTCTTCTGTCGAGGTAATTATTTAAATTTATAGTGTTCATTAAGAGCTCAAAGTAGTTAAACAGCTTGAAATGGTTCGTTCAAACAATTTTTAATCCTGTTAATTTCTAATTCAGTGGTCTGTGGCTTGATACGGCATTTTAACTAAAGTGAACTGATTCAACAAGTCCTGTTTGACTAATTTTGAGATGAGCATTTGAAATAAAAATTATAAGAGGGCTAAATTTTTGTAACCGAAATTTCTTTCGATTTTATTTTTAAATGTTTTACATTCAAATTATTAAATTAAAATTGTAATGACAACACAAAGAAAAATTAGGGCAATGGCAGGACTTGAACCTGCAACATCAGCATTCCGTGCCTTGCGTTTGCCAGTTTCGCCACACTGCCTCTGGCAACTCAAACTGGCAAACGCAAGGCACGGAATGCAGATGTTGCAGGTTCAAGTTCTGCCATTGCCCTAATTTTTCTTTGTGTTGTCATTACAATTTTAATTTATAAGAGGGCTGTCGCAAACACTGTGTGGGCATCGACGCTTAGATACGTAGATGTCGTTATAACGTTTTCTATTTGCGTTATTTCAACAAATAATGATCGTATACAAACATTAAAAACAAAGTTTTTCTTCTTATGAAGAGTTCCTTCAATTTTGATAACAGATACATTTCACGGACGGAACATCAACAAAAATCTACTGTACAGGTACAGTCTCCTGAAAGATCCCCTGTAATAATCCCAAATTCAATACTTATTTTATTATTGATTTAGTTATTGCTCGCCACTTCGTACGCGTAAAACTGGTAAGTTAGGTACCTTATCTATTTTGACTTTTAGGCGTCAAGATAAAGCATATCCCAGATTTTAAGTTCGACCTCGATAGAACTGTTAAAACCGCGTTCAACTTCGTGCGGAAGTTTATGCGTGTTGTGCGTACAAAGATACATATTAACAGACAAAATTTCTATAGATAATTGTTTTGACCCTTATAAAGATCCCTCATATTATTTTTTATTCAAATTCAAATTATCTTTATTGCAAATTTATGTTATACAAGAGTTCCTAAAAGTAATTTATAGCAACATAAACCCTGTAAGGGCACAGCAACATTTACTGATAGATGGTAATGTTACCATCATAGTATTCTTAAAGCTAGCTTATATTGTTATCATATAACATTAATTAAATATATATGTCTCTTTCGTACAAACATCCTCCAGCATTTTTTTTCTATATATGCCGTTTTTCAACGGGAAGAAAATATTTATTATTTATTTTTTAAATCTTGGATAAAATGATCAGATACTCTTTCAGGCAGGTATGTGATGTAGGTAGCCTAATTTAGGAAAGTGACTGAATTATCATAAGTATGAAAATGTCATTACGCCTAAGCCTCTTCGTATTTCGTTGTTGAAATATGAATACTGAAATGTTTTATGCAAAAGAAACCAAGTAATAATGGCATTCTACGCATTTGTTTAGGGACACACTGCCAGCAAAAACGCATAACCTTAATTGTTAAAACTCCAGACACAACGAAAAGAGAGCTGCGTTTCTTTTTATTTATTTTGTTAATTTTAATTTTAATTATTTTATAACCACAATATAGGCTTACAGAACAAGGCACCAAGGCACCTATATTGTTAAAACATACAGAAAAATACAATTAGAAAAAACACATGACAACAACAAAAGAAGCTTAACTAATACACATTGACAAAAAATAAATAAACAAATAATTAATAATAATAATTAATTTAATTTGATTTCAGTTATTTATTGCGATCATGTTGATTTATTACAGGTGTTATGCAATAAGATGGCAGTAGTTGTACATTATCCAGGTAATATTAAGTAATTTCAATATACAATTTAATTTTTAATTAATTACAATTCAATCACGATGAGTTACACATGTCAAATATAAAGATTTTTACGTCACCCCGGGCCGTAAGCAGCACTTCCTGGCCAGGGGAAAAACCAAAATATTTTAATGTATAACTGTTGGTAGAAATCGATGTTAAAACAGAATAGTATTAAAACGTAAAATTGTGTACATGCCTCGGGCGGTGATAAAAAAAGCCTCAGGAAGCATGTTTACCGCCCTCGCCTTTGGCTCGTGCGACAAGTTCCTGCGATCTGAGACATTCTTTATTTGACCACCCTCGGAGTGTAATGTACTATTTTTCTACAATAATAAAAATTGTAATTAAGACATAAGCAATGGTAAAAGATGATTACTGTTATAGATTTAAAGGCTCTGGTTGCAGCCCAAAATCCGATGAATCAATTTTGATGCGGTTTTTTGGAGAGCTGCATGGAGCGAAATGATCTTTAACCATATTTGGTGTTTCGAGATATTCACTTTTAAAATATATTGGGGGCAACAGATAACTATTCACTATGTTGGGACAGTTAATTTATACAAACCAACTTAAATTGCTGAGTTATAGTACTTTTTAAAAGTTTTTAGTACCAAAATAATGCGAAAAAATGCATTAGGACAATCGATATGCGGGTGGTAGGACCTTGTGCAAGGTCCGTCCGGATCGCTACCACCATCTTGCTCGCTAATCCCGCCGCTAAGTAGTAGTGCTCGCACTGTTGTGTTCCGGCGTGGAGAGCAAGACAGCCGGTGTAATTACTGGCACAAGAGGTATTCCATCTTAGCACTCTGGGTTGGCAACGCATCTGCAGTCTTCTTGGTGCTGCGAGTGTCTATAGGCGGTGGAGATCACTTACCATCATGTGACCCACTTGCTTGTTTGCCTTCCTATGTTGTATAAAAAAAAAAGATATAATATGCGACCTAACGGACTCTTTTAACGATGTCCAAATAAAAATTGCTCGTCATTTGAATGAACCGTATGTCAGTTCTTTTCTTGTGGGCAGCCGATGTGAATTCAAATCAATCATTTCTTACAAAAATACGGAAAAATATATTTTATAAGTGTGAAAACAATTTTCTGTGGGCCTGAATCATTTATATCGCTCGCGCTTGACATTGACGCTTGCTAATCTTATTTGTCAATAACAGCATCCGCCATTTTATTTTTTTCATTTTACCACCAGCATAGTCTATACAATAGCAACACTCAATACTTAATACTCGTAATTGTTTGTTTAATGAAAAACACAGTAGAAAAAAATTTGAAGAAGTTACGTGTAAACCAAATGTGAAAAATCTGAACATTTAAGACGTGGCTTAAAGGTCTCTGCAACCAGGCCATATAATCCAAAAAAAAAACTCGTAATTGTATGGTAATTTTCCACTTTTTTTGATGTACTTCTAACCCTCTTATTAAAATACGAATTCATTTAAAAACGAATATTTTTAAGCTAACTAATGCTTTGTCCCATTTATTTGAGGGCAAACGTCACAATGACAGATAAAGACATAAAACATGTTAACTAAAAAACGGTTACGAAGCGTTTATGAATAAGGGTAATAGTCTTTGTCGGTCCCTGCTATGATACTTCTTTCATCCACTCAAAGGTTAACTGGAAGAGATCCCTTAAAGCGATAAGTTCGCATTTGTACATCACTGTATCTATTTTTGTAATTTATGTTTTTTGTACAATAAAGAATTCACATACATTTTTTTTTATACAAAATAGGAAGGCAAACAAGCAAGTGGGTCACCTGATGGTAAGTGATCACCACCGCCTATATACACCTGCAACAACAAAGAGAGTGCAGATGCGTTGCCAACCCAGAGGGCTAAGATGGAATACCTCTTGTGCCAGTAATTACACTGGCTGTCTTGCTCTCCACGCCGGAACACAACAAAGCAAGCACTGCTGCTTAGTGGCAGGATTAGCGAGCAAGACAAGCAAGCATTCACATACATACATACTCGGTTTAAAAGTTGGATTAATAACTGTTATTTTAGTTATTTTGTGCAATAAAATAACTATTAATGACCCATTTTGATATGTCATTGTATCAAAAAATACGACTTTCTCATTGTCATAAATCGGTCATAATCGAACAGTTTGATTCCCGATTAAGGCGGACGAATTTTCAAACGTTCATAAATGCAGTATTTATTGTTATAAAAAATAAAAGTAAGTCTCCCTTGCGTAGGTTTTCCTGTATCCAATATTTAAACCTAATTGCCGTCAATGTGGCGTCAGTTTTTTCCATCCTGTACACTCGTACAGTCAAGGAAATTGAAACACGTACCACCGTAGAACCTAGTCGAAGAAACATACGCATGACATTTGTATGACATAGCCTGGCGTTTAACGCGTCGCGTCATCGCGATAGGGTTCTAAGGTGGTACGTGAATATATTTCCCCTACTGTACATGGCACCAATTTTCTGTCTATCAAGTATGGCTAACCGCCTCTTTTCCTATGTATTGAGATAAATTATTATATGAGCAGCGTTGAGCACGTGTTGTTAGGTATAACAAATAAATAGTGGGGCCGATACCACGTCACGCGATTGCTGACCATCCATCACTCCACAAAGAGAGCTGAGGGTTTCAGGATGTCTGAAAAGTCGCATAATGAATGCGGCACTTTGCTAATCTTTATATATTACTAACTTTTGCCCGCGACTTCGTTCGCGTAGACTTGTTTAATTGAAACATGCAATCTGCAATATTTCCTGGACAAATTAATGAGAATTAGTTGCTTTGCTGCTCATCACGTCACGGCGGCGTATAACTCACTTATCGCTTTCCCGTGGGAACTATGCATTTTTACGGGAAAAAAGTATCCTATGTGTTAATCCAGGTTATAAACTATATGTGTGCCAAATTTCATCCAAATCCATTCAGTTGTTTTTGCGTGATTGAGTAACAAACATCCAAACATCCAAACATACAAATTTTCACATTTATAATATTAGTAGGAAGTAGGATCATCATCATCATCATTATCTCAGCCACCAGAAGTCCACTGTTGGACATAGGCCTCCTCCATGGATTTCCAAAGCGACCGGTTGGAAGCGGATTGCAACCAGCGCCTTTCTGCCACCTGTATGAGGTCATCGGACCATCTTGTGGCTGGTCGTCCTACGCTGCGCTTGCCAAGTTTAATTATAATGCTTTGATCAAAGTTTGCGGGTGGTAGGACCTTGTGCAAAGTCTGCCCGGGTCGCTTCCACCATCTTGCTCGATAATCCTGCCGCTAAGCAGTAGTGCTTGCACTGTTGTGTTACACTGTTGTGTAACGAATACTGCCGAAGCACAATATATTTTTGGTAAAACTGTATTTACCTGTTGCCTCTAAAGATATGTTTTTTCCAAAACGCTACGAACTGTTATTTGAATAAACTCGTCTGATTGGAAAATGCGAGAATATTGTATTTTTATCCAAAATAAATTTGAATAAATTTGCAAACGATTACCAAGAGTTATGAAATTTAAATTTTCGTTGGTCTGTCTTTTTTAATATTCTTTATTTATTTGTGAATAAAACAATTCCACTGCAATTAACTAGTACAAAAATAAGGTTCGGTTTATTCTATCCAAATCCGTTTTTTGTGAAATGCATCGCTTACCAAATGTTTCAATTTTATATGCGAGTGCAAATAATACTTAACAAAAATATACAAAATTCAAGTCTGTTGTCAAGAAGACATTATTCAATAATTTATTAATTCTATATCAGGACTGCTTTGAAAATGATCCCGACCTGCAATAGCCACACCTAGCTCTAAATAATATAAAATAGTATAGTATATTAAGATTAAGATGTAAGAAAAAAACACATTTTTTTTAAAGATATGATGCCTTGTTGAGTTTGTCATGACGTTTTTTCTGAATAGCTGGTAAATTTTCTGTCAGTGAAACTTTTTAACCTAGTAAAAAATACAAAATGAAGTTTAAAAAACTTGTGATATGTATAAATATGTCCCAAATCTGTCCCCTGCGGTGAAGTGCCTATAAGGCTGCGTTTCCACCAGAGCTGTGCTGACCGCGGCAAGGTAGGTAAACGAAACGATTCTATTGGTTCTTACACACATCCCTCGCTACACATCCTCGCACATCTCTGGTGGAAAAGCAGCCTTAAGCTGTTTGCATTTTCGCGTTGGATCGCAATGCCAATGCGTTGACTAAGAAATGAACCAGGTTTTGCTTTTGCCCGGTTTTAAAGTTATTTTTTGATAGTTGAACTCACTTATTTCTGTTTATAACTTAAATAATTATTATTCATCTACACCTTCGGGTGTTTTTAATATTCAAGGTTGTTATTCAAAGGCCAAGAAAGATCGTATCATCGTTTATGATTAAAGATTTTATTACAATAATAATTATGTTTTATGTGTTTGCAGTAAAAAAAAATTGAAATCACAAAAAATACGCAAAATAGGTGGAATTAAGACGTCAAGTCGAAAATGCATCTTGTGCGTACGGAATAAACAGCACCAAAATGAAAAATAAAACCGGTTTATGCATTTTGGCTGCAGTTGGAGACTTAACAATGACTTTTATCAATTAATAGATGAACATTTTTTATTACAAAATGTAACGTCGTTCTATAATCCGACGAATCATCTACACATTTTGTACTAAACCCTCGGTGCTCAAGTCAGACTCGCTTTTGTCCGGTTTTAAAAGTGCCGCATCCACTGCTCACGGCGCCGGCGCAGTAATGGCGGGCTCACGACCACTCAAGGCTGCGTAATTAGTGGAAAAACTTTTGTTGGCCACACACGCCTCTGACGTATTGTTTGAAAACAACTCGATTTATTACGACTCGCAAAAAAACGGTTTAAAAGAAAGATCTTGTTGTACGATCACGATTACATTGTAGGAGAATAAAACCTATAAAACATAAAAGGCTTGATTTATACGGATAAGACGCGCGACGTGAGACTTGGGCCGTAAGACATGTGATGAAAGATGTACCACATGGGGTAAAAGACGCAAGAAGTGGGGCGTAAAACTGAAGACTTAAGTAAGTTGTTACACGAGGGGAGTAAGCTGTAAGATGTGGGTCGTAAGACGTATCTTTTAACATGTAAGTGGGGCGTAAAACTAAAGTCGTAAGATGTAACATGTGGGGAGTAAGACGTAAGATGTGGGTCGTAAGATGTAACACGTAGGTCGTACAACTAAAGTCGTCAGATGTACCACGTGGGGATTGAGACGTAAGATGTGGGTCGTAAGATGTAACACGTAGGTCGTAAAACTAAAGTCGTAAGATGTACCACGTGGGGATTGAGACGTAAGATGTGGGTCGTAAGATGTAACACGTAGGTCGTAAAACTAAAGTCGTAAGATGTAACACGTGGGGAGTAAGACGTAAGATGTGGGTCGTAAGATGTAACACGTAGGTCGTAAAACTAAAGACGTAAGATGTAACACGTGGGGATTAAGACGTAAGATGACAGACATCAAGCAGTAAGATGACATTTTACAAATATAAACACCTCTAAAACATAAAAATATTGGAGTTTAAGGATCTTCTTGTTCTTAAAAACTAATTAGCATGAGACAGTTGGTCTTAATCTCGATATCGCTATTTAAAAGGCACTTCTTCCATACCCCAAAAACTCTTTGTAAATCTGTCTAGTTCGCCACAAGAGTTGACGTCCCTATTATTGTAGCAGCAAATCCTCAAATATTATGGTAACATTTTTAAAAGTCGGTTTCCAATTTCCGTCTTAACCTAATCCTTCGGAAGTTAAAAAACTGTACTTATTTCAAATTCGGTCACGCTACATTGCTCTTCAATGTTTTTTTGGATTTTTGATCCCCTTCCAGTTTTCACTTTTATGTTGATGATATTTTAGCGCAAAAGTTTTCCCGGAATGTCTCACTTCTTTCTGTGATACCAGAATAAAAAGACAGCTATTTTATGTGGAATCTTCAGGCGTGTAATTTTTTTTATCTTCATGTAAGTGCGTTTGGGTCTAATATAACCAGTAATTTTTAACCGTTTTTAGCGATCGGATTGTTATCTAGATCTGATATTAATTCAATCACTAAGTACTAAAAAGGAACAAGATTAGGCAAAAAAAAACAGAACATTTTTAACTAATTCAAGCTCGTGGTATCTTCTATTTCTTTCTTACATAGTATAATGTTAAGTCACTATCTGTTCCTGTCTGTCCTAAATCCTTATAGTGTATGTTCGGCCGCCTTCTCCTTCTAAACCACGCAAGGGATTTTGATACGGTTTTCACTGATATTTAAAGAAGTTTATACGAAAGGTTTTTATTTACATTACATCCTTGTATCCGTGCAAAGCTTGTAGTATACATTTGAAGAGTACTAGCGATCCGTCCCAACTTCACACTGGTACAATAGGGATGTCTCCTGGGTTAAAACAACAAGATTCTAATTAGTCCGTCAGTTAGATTATAGAAAAATACTCGATACGTATTTTTTTATTTGTCCATACGAATAATATTGACAAAGATACAGCACATTCAAATTCAGGAGTAGGGGCTCGTGACGTCACTCGATTCGTAAAAATTTTACGATATAATGACGTAGCGCGAACTTTCGCCGCTCTGTAACTTTGTTATTTTAAGTTTTAGAAGCAAAAGAAAAAATACGTATCTACTATTTTCTGGCGTTCTAAAAGATGGACTAATTATTATTTTTTTGTCAACATCCCAATTACGATTGCGGGTGGTAGGACCTTGTGAAAGGTCCATCCGGATCGCTACCACTCGCTAATCTTGCCTCTAAGCAGCAGTGCTTGCACTGTTGTTTTCGGCGTGGAGAGCAAGCGGTGTAATTACTGGCACAAAAGGTATTCCATCTTAGCCCTCTGGGTTGGCAACGCATCTGCAACTAAACACTAAATCTACACGATCGACGCGCGTTTCGCCTCTATACGAGGCATCATCAAGATCGAACGGTGTGTAGTTGAGTCTGTGTGATATATGTTGTTTCGTGTGGAAGCGGAGGAGGGTGGGTTTTTGCATGAACATATATGTGTCGCACGGACGCAGCTATTTTGCACGAGCCCGGCACTGGTTTCGCGGAGTAGCAAGGTAATTTGTTCCAGTTTGTTTGGTTACGTGTAACAAAAGTGTTTTTTCAGGGTAAATTTATTATTATTCTTTGAGATATTTTACCGCTTGAAGATATTAAAATTAAAATCAAGATTACGGGGCCTGAAGTGGCCGTTTATGGCTGTAAATATTCTGAAACGACTATTGTTGTCCAACGGGCTCGTAAAAACCGGCGCGAGCGAATAACACCCGTGGATCGCTCCTGAAACTATGAATATTAAACGTGTTGAAATTTCAATTTGAGGGAAACACTTACTTTTGCGTAGTTTCAATTATATTCCAAACTTCACGTTCCTAGAAAAACGATACACACGTCGAAACTGCGACTCAAAATTCCTGATGTTTTTTGCCGTGACCAATCATTTCATAATAAAATGTCGCACAAACTAATTTATTTCACTAATTAATTATATGCATGCCAAAATTTTTTTTTTCTGAAATTTTACACTAGTCCATTTAGTTCAGGATTATCGTGTATAACTATATGTTCTATAGGCTAGGTTAGGCTTGTTTTAGTTTCGTAAATATAAAGTATTTTGCCAAACGATTAGTTTGTGAAATGTTAAATTTTTGTAATTGTCTTTCGACTTTTTTCATTTTTATTTCTTTAAACATTCAACATCCAGTTTCACGACATTACCACTAAGTAACACTTACCACTTAGTTACCACTTAGTGGTTGGCAAAACTGGCAAATGCAAGGCACGGAATGTTGAGATTGCAGTTTCGAATCCTGCCATCACCCTGAATTTTCTTTGAGTTTTCATTATAACATAGCATTAAAATTTAATGTAAAATGTTTCTTGAAATGATGGTATCCCATTTTTTGCTCTTTTATGAAAACGCAACATAATTTTTCAAAGTATTTTTTTAATTACAGGTAAACGAGACCAATGGAATATACAGCGTGTTTCCGTGGATAGCTACTGTATTTATTAAAAACAATGACAACAGTCAATTTGAATATATTTGCGACGGCGTCCTCCTGTCCGACAGAGTTATTCTTACTGGTATTTTTTTATACAATCATTATTATACATACACTCACGCCTGTTTCCCTTTGAGGTAGGTAGAGACCACAGAAAGTTATTTGTTCTGGGGTGCAATTTTTGAATCTCACTAGGTGACTAGAGCTCACCAAAATAGAGGAATCTCTATGAAAAACGGCTATTTTGGTGAGCTTTAGTTACCCGTTGAGATTCAAATACAATTTTTGAATCTCACCAGGTGGCTAAAGCTCACCAAAATGGCCGCATTTCTAAGAAAAACGGCCGTTTTGGCGAGGTTTAGTCACCCGGTGAGTTTCAAAAATCGCACCCTTGGTCCTGGCCATACTTCCCTCGCTTCTTTCACCCATTTCACTCTTCTCATACACACTGAAAAAAAAGGACAACCGAACTAGCTTGGTTACTCGTGATTTTGATTAATGGTAATCAAAGTTCGTTTAAATTAACTAAACTATTTGCTATTGATAATCATTTGATGATTTATTTACAAATCAATAGTTATAAAGAAAGAAAGAAGAAAACATTTCTTCAGCAAAGAAAAACCAGAAAAATAAAGATAGAAAATTACACTGTTCACGCTGAAAGGGACCCCAACATATGTTCGCGGATCTGCTCCCATTAAGGATCACCCCCCCCTTCCATTAAGACACGAACCGCTTAAGGAATGCAAACATAGTTATTGTCCCTAAAAAAAACCAGTTTTAACCGGTTATTCTATAAGAATATAACCCGGTTTGCATTCCCTAGAAGCGCTCCAGACAAAACACATCTAAAACTGCAGTTAATTAATTTTATAGTTCTGCTTTACTAGAACAAGTAATAAAATTAAGAGGAGTGTGAACCCAGCCAAATAGCGCTCGCCATACAAACGGCGATAACGTTTTCCACCCTCTAAACTTTAACCTATGGCAAATTTTTTTGGCATGTTGTCATTATGCCTTAGAACTAGGTTTGTATCTTTTTATTTTTTCAATATTCTTCATTGATTTGACAATATCTGTATTTTAGGACTTTCATACAAAACAAAAAAGCGTCAATATTTTTGAAAGTATTAAGAATATTTAAAAAATCTAAACGTACAAACCTAGTTCCAAGGCATACCGACAACATACAAAAAAATCAAGGCTATAGGTTAAGGTTTAGAGGGTGGAAAACGTTATCGCCGATTGTATGGAGAGCGCTGGGTTCACACTCCTTTTAAAACCCGAACGTAAACGCCGGAAACTAAGGATTTGATTTATCAAAAGGAACAATTAAATTTTGAGCTGTACACGTTTAATGGCGCGTAAAAGCTGTTTTACTTAAGGTTTATGTTTCTGGCATTCTAACTATGAAATGCTTTGATACTAAATTAAAGTGGTTTCTTTGGGTTTTGACTCAGTAATTGCATGTGAGGTTGGCGGTTGACGAGAATTTTCGCCGGCAAAAATTTCTCATTAAAAAAAATATATAAATAAAATAAATTATTCAATTCAAATCAAATTATTTATTTCAGGCATAACCCGTAGTGTTAGTAACAATGGAGACTTATAAAATTATTAGTATTCAGTATTTTTTTTGCACCATTTCACAAAATTTGTACAAGTGAGACCCTGTTAGGGCATAGCAATTTCACACTTAAAGTAACAATTTTGTACTATCAAAAAAATATTAAAACAAAAAAAAGTAACTCAATTGACCATTTGAGTAGTTACTATCTAAAAAAAACACAATACAACAATACAAAACTATAAATTGTAAACAAAAATATAAACATTTACGGAATACCTACGCCCTGTCTAGATCTGTAGCTACCAATGATATAAAGGGGAGTCCTAGCGATCAGCAAACACTATGCTTACTACAAAAGTGTTAGTAGCCTAGCCTTATTCAACGCTTCGTAACTGTTTGTTAGTTAACATGTTTTATGTCTTTGTCATTGTGATGTTTACCCTCGAATGAAACGGACAAAACATTTGTTAGCTTAAAAATATTGTTAAGTTTTTATGAATAAGGGGGTTAGGTGGATTTGTGATTGTGAGGTATAGAGTTCGATTTCCTGCAGCTGTTAGTTTTGCGACAGTAAACTACTATTTCTTAAGGTTTGTCTGTACAGTGTTCAGTTTTCGGAAGTTCAAGATGCTGATTTAAAAATAAATGAGTGAAAGTCTGTGAATTAAAAAAATGTATCATCATTTAAAATTATCAACTCAATTCGAGTTAACATGAAAACAAAATCGCTTGAGGAACAGTTCTTAATTAAGTGTCGCATAAAGGCTCAGATTATCAAAAGTAATAAATAATTTAATGCGAACGTTTTAAATATCACACCTCTTACAGATACGTTTTAATTTACGTCTGCTATATTTTTTTCTAATGAGAACAAACGTCAGAATTACAAATGAAGACGAAACATAATTTTAAGTAAAGCAGGTTTAATAAACGTTGATGAACAAGTAATATGGACCATTCCTTTACTCCCACGTAAACTTGGTATAAATAAATAAATAAACAACCACGCTTTTACAAATGTCTGTTCAAGTAAAAAAGCATTATTCACAACCACAACAGAAAGAATGGAACATGGAATTCACAAAAATCAAGATAATGTCCATATTTGTTAAAAAACCCGTTTCACTGAACAATCTGAACAACGTATGATTTGTGACCTCTGAGTAAGGGGCGAACTGTAATACATCCATACTCACGGTACTTCTTAAATCGCCAACTTACAAATGCAGTTATTGCACCTTAAAAATAGTCCGTTTTCTTGGAAATAAGGGCGATCTTGCAACGACAGTATGTTTGGTAAAGGGTACTTAAGTGTGGGAGCGTTAGCAAAAAAGTTGGTTGGAAGGAGTCGGAAATAAAATATGACGCTTGGTACTTGACATGTGAAAATATGCTGTCTCGTCCTTAGGGATGCGTACGAGTTTGTATTTTATTTTAATGATGCACGCCCTCTTTTTTTTACAAGCTGGTAGATGTTCTGTCAACTGCTTTTGGAGGTTGAAGGAATATGTTCTGGTAACACAGAGTGAGTCAAATCATGCGATTAGTAATACATTGATTTTTGTATTTGGCATTGTCAGGTTGAGAAGCATGGTAACGCCGCAATGTAACGTAGGTAACTAAAATCTTTCTCTCCTGTTCTGCAAATAATAAGTGTCGAGATTGATGAGATGAGAGCCAATTGATTGATTGATTCATTTATTTTTTAGTAACATTAATTAAAATTTTGAAATGTCAATACCGGCATTAGTATTTCACAACAATATCGTCAATCGAAAAAATAAAGAACTGACTAGAAATAATTCAGCAAAATCTCAAAATAAATCTCAAGAAATTGAAATGACACGAAAAATGTTTAATATTTAATCCAGAAATGTTTAAAGATTTTCTAAACAGTAAAGTATTACGCAGTGAATTTACGTGTATTTTTAGGGTTTTTTCAATATTTCGTTCTTTAATTTATTATGTTTAGAAAATCTTTGAACATTTTTGGATTAGATATTAAAGAATTTTCGCGTTATTTCAATTTCTTGAGATTTATTTTGACAATTTGCTGAATGATTTCTAGTTAGTTTATCTTTTCGATTGGCGATTTTGTTGTGAAATATTATGCTTGTTTTGTCAATCTGTAAGTTCTATGTAGACATAGAACTTACTTATGTACCTACTGGGTAACTTACGAGTATACTCGATAACATAATTATTATGTCCACTAACTCGCCTTCTGAATACATCGGTGACCGGCAACCTTACCCAAGTGTCAGTCGATCTTACCTCGTAGAGACCTACGCCAAGATTTCATAATCGAAAGTACGCACTAAAAAAGAAAAAAAAATACAAAAGAACCCTTACTTTTCCAAAGGTTTTTATCTAAATGTCAGAAAGGAAGCTGCAAATGGCGCTCGGCGCTGATCGCGATAATGGAGTGGCTAGAATTAGAATATTACCGTAACATTACATAACTGGCATGATTTTCACATGCTAATGTGTGACGAGAGTTACGAAGTTATTTTGCTAACTTTATTTACTAAACGTTCCTGTCATTGTCAGTGACCAGCGATTTCATAAACGCGACAGACGGCAGGTGATAGTGACAATTCGCCGTACATTACTGTGTCGACAAGTAACGCTACAGACTTACCCCCTTATTCATAAAAACTTAACAATATTTTTAAGCTAACAAATGTTCTGTCCATTTCATTTGAGGGCAAACGTCACAATGACAGATAAAAACATGAAACATGTTAACTAACAAACGTTTACGAAGCGTTTATGAATAAGGGGGTTAGGGGACATCCATAAATTACGTCACGCTATGGAGGGGGGTAAGACAAACGTGACAGTCCGTGTAAAGGAGATGGGAGAAAGTGTGACAAAGGGGTCTTGTAGTCTTAAAAATCGTGGGACATAATTTATGGTAGTCTCTTACAGACTTAATGTCATAGTGGGCAAGCGATGTATACCGAATTGTCACGGTCACCTGTCGTCTAAATTATTGTAATCGAAATTATTTATTTTATTTTTTTTTCGAATTTTCTTTTTGTATTTTTTTACATTCAAATTAAATTTAAAATGGTATATAATGAATGACAACACAAAGAAAAATTAGGGTAATGGCAGGGTTCGAACCTGGGTAAAAGACACCATTGGATAGATGACACCGAGGGTAGTTTACAGAAAGAAAAAATATCAATAATGTAATGACCGTAAAGACGAAACACATTGAAAAATTCGCAGGGTATGGCAGCGGTAATGTGGCGGAAACTGGAATACGCAAAGCACGTAATGCTGATGTTGCAGGTTCGAACCCTGCCATTACCCTAATTTTTCTTTGTGTTGTCATTCATTATATAGCATTTTAAATTTCACCTGTCGTCTGTCGCGTTTATGAAATTGGACCCAGTTGACAAAAATATGCGGAAACATACGAGTAAAAACAAAATATTATAATGATGTCAACCACTGGTAAAAGCGAGTCAAACACTAGTACGGTTATCTTAGTATCGCCACAGCCACACATAAGTGCCCATTAAAGACTTAACTGAAAGAAAGTTTAATTTTTCGGAAGGAATGCATTTAATTTACACCATAAACCAAATTCTTTTCGAGTATAAACAATGTCTTTCAGTTATCTAAACCTTTTAACCAACTACCAAACATTAAATTTAAAATGCTATATAATGAATGACAACACAAAGAAAAATTAGGGTAATGGCAGGGTTCGAACCTGCAACATCAGCATTCCGTGCCTTGCGTATTCCAGTTTCCGCCACATTACCGCTGCCATACCCTGCGAATTTTTCAATGTGTTTCGTCTTTACGGTCATTACATTATTGATATTTTTTCTTTGGGAAAACTACCCTCGGTGTCATCTATGAGAAACTTAATCAAGTTATCTCATTCAACTTGGTCATTTATGAATGCCCGTTAGCTGACGAGAGATGACGCCATTTGTTGTTGTTGTAATGTGGCGGAAACTGGAATACGTAAGGCACGGAATGCTGATGTTGCAGGTTCGAACACTGCCATTACCATAATTTTTCTTTGTGTTGTCATTCATTATTTAGCATTTTAAATTTAATTTGAATGTAAAAAAAATACAAAAAGAAAAATCGAAAATTTAAAAATAAATAATTTCGATTACAATAACCAATTTACCAAACATTATTTATGCCTACTAAATTATGATAAACATTTAGTCCTACGAATATTATTATTATCAACTATGTGAAAGTGCAATTATGGCTTTGAAAATTACGCGAAATATATTTCTGCGATTCGATATTTCTGCCAAACGTTACGCGATACGAAATTATGATAGCAAATTTTATGTAATACGTACATAAGTGAACCAGTTGGTTCTAACATTCGGATGCCAAAGCTTACTCTTATAAAATAGCTTCTTTTTACATGTTAGTTAATTGCTTTGTTTGTTTGCAGCTGCCCGTTGCGTCATAAAAGCAAATAAAACAGAAGACATTGAGAACATACTAGTCATCCTCGGAAAGAGATCCCTGCAAGATACCGGACCCAATGAAAAAGTTTTACGGGTAATTCCAACTTTAAGCCATGAAGCAAATAACAGTTGCAGCGGGTAACTTTAAGCATCGAATAACATAGAATCGTCCTTCGAAATAGCTTTAAAAAAATTCAACCTCATTTAGTTTCCAGCCAATTTCTTCTTATCAGATTTAGATCAGGACCTTGCGCAAGGTCCGTCCGGATCGCTACCACCATCATACTCGCTAATACACCAATCATTTGCAGGTACAATCAGTCAAGTTGCATGAAAACTTTACAGCTGCTGAAGGAAAGGTTGACAATGACTTGGCAATCATCGTCCTGGCTGAACCTGTAGTTTTCAACGATGACATACACCCAGTACCATTGAAAAGTGACGATGATTTTGAAGCTATTCAGACAGCTGTAAGTTGGACTCACCGTAATAAATAAAGTAGAGACCCATTATAGTTTTTATATCTAACCATTTTGGTCGCCATTAAGTAACTGTAACAACTCTAGTATAGTTTTGCGGGTGGTAGGACCTTGTACAAGGTCCATCCGGATCGCTAACACCATCTTGCTCGCTAATCCTGCCGCTAAGCAGCAGTGCTTGCACTGTTGTGTTCCGGCGTGGAGAGCAAGACAGCCGGTGTAATTACTGGCAACGCATCTGCAATCTTCTTGGTGTTGCGGGTGTCTATAGGCGGTGGTGATCACTTACCATCAGGTGACCCACTTGCTTGTTTGCCTTCCTATTTGATAAAAAAAATCTATACAGTTTTTATTGGACCCTTGTTGGATTTGTTACTAGTTTATTTTACTGTTTCAGACGACAGGCTGGCGTGTAAACGGCCGCCTCACGCCGGTGTATTTCGATAAAGCGTCTAGCACAACGTGCAAAAAGAGCACGGATGCTTTGAACACGTTTTGTGCTGTGTTTGGCGACGGTTTGTATATTTTCTGACCCAACGTTCTTTTTCAAGCGAAATGTGCCGGAAGCAGACCGTAAATACTACAACGGCGAGCTCGACGGCGAGACATTGCAACTCAATTTTAATTCATTTACGTCACAATAAAGATGCAACATTACCGGTTAACCTAAGTCATTACTATGATACTGAAATTAGAATTCGCTAAAATTGAATGATTAGAATAAAAATACCAATACGGCTACAGGTTAGGCAGAAAGGCTGATAACTGGCAGTTCCATTTCATTATGATAGCGAAATTATACTAGTGCGAACATATTCTCATAAAGGACCCATTCATAACTCTACATAAATTATACATTAGTTAATTTTCGTATTATTGTGTTTCACAGATATTTCCACTTGCCCAAGTTACGGCGGACTGTTCGTGGCAAGACGAGGTGACACCGATTGGAGTTTTCAAGGATTGACCGCTGGGAGTCCAACCAATCGTGGCGCTTGCTTCAATAAGAATGTCACTTTCACCAATATTAGCCAATACCATCAGTGGATTAAGGATAACATTGAATTTAATAAAGTTTAAGCCAATACTGAAGTCTTATTATTGGATCCATGATATGCAACTGAAAATAATAAGGGTAGCTTAATATTTTTTCGAGACTTTACTTCAATTAATAAATAAATAAATATCTTGGGACAGTTAA
Source organism: Ditula angustiorana (assembly GCA_963691745.1). Classification (NCBI taxonomy): domain Eukaryota; kingdom Metazoa; phylum Arthropoda; class Insecta; order Lepidoptera; family Tortricidae; genus Ditula; species Ditula angustiorana. The sequence goes on from OY829495.1 coordinate 8,969,372, forward strand.
CACCAATTGACTTAGTCCCAAAGTAAGCAACTAAAGCTGCTTGTGTTATGGGTACTAGACAACGGATATACATACTTATATAGATAAATATATACTTAAATACATATAACATCCACGACTCGGGCACAAACATTCGTATTCATCATACAAACATTTGCCCCTCCCGGGAATCGAACCCGGTACCTCAAGCTTCATAGTCAGGGTCACTAACCACTAGGCTATCCGGCTGTCCGTCGTTTGATTCATTAATAACTAGTTATATTCCAGTCAGCCGAATGACAACTGGGTAACTTAATGGTTATTGAGCGTGACAAGGAAGCTACAGGTTAGGAATTCAATTCCCATTAAGGGCAAATAAGTATGTGTTGCTCCAATGTATTCATTTATTTATTATAAAATCGTCTAAATGCATGAAAGTAAACTCGTTTCAATAAATTATTTAAATGACATCAGACTAATCCTACATAAGGATGATCGGTGTCATTTTTACCCGACTGCTGCCAGAAGGGAGGGCTATTTCCACTGACATACACCATTTAAAGCTTTCTTAGTAAGTGAAAACCGGATTCTGTTAGTAATTAACAAGCAAAATATGTAAATATATATGAACATTTTAAGTACAATGCAAAATGCGTAGTTGCTCTAATGCTGGATTCAATACAAGTACCTACAGTCAACCAATTTGATTCATAGGTCACTGTAGAACGTTGTCACAATGTGTCACCACTGAACTATTATGACATTTTTTTTAGAAGTCATTATAATTTGTACAGAAAAGGTTTCACAGTGGCCTATGAACCAAATTAGTTGATTGTATAGCCGACCAAGAAATTGCTTGACCACTTTTGAACCTCTTATCCCTTTTGAATACGGTCGAAAAGTGGTCAAGCAATTTCTTGGTAGACTATACAATCTACAATAAATATGTCATCATCATCATCATCATCATCATCATCTCAGCCACAAGAAGTCCACTGTTGGGCATAGGCCTCCTCCATGGATTTCCAAAGTGACCGGTTGGAAGCAGCATGCAACCACCTGTATGAGGTCATCGGACCATCTTGTGGCTGGTCGTCCTACGCTGCGCTTGCCAATACGCGGCCGCCATTCGATTGTATATATACAATAAATATGTATATATATGCAATCAAAGAGGTCATTAACAAGACTATTGGCAAGAGAGTTAAAGTTTATAAAGATAATAAATATTTAAGGTCTTTAAGTGTTTAGCTACTTCTGCTACTGACGTAGGTACTTGAGGTAATGTAAGTAGCCGCTGGATTAGCGAGCAAGATGATGGTAGCGATCCGGACGAACCTTGCACAAGGTCCTATCACTCGGAAAGCTTTGCCATAATTGCAGAATAATAATATGCGCCTGTCAAACGAGATGCATTTTTCGCGTAAATGACGTAGACAAAATGCCCGAAGTGCTTATATGAAACACGAAGTGAATTCGACCATGCATTCGTTTTATTACAGAACATAATAGTTTCGTTCAGACAAATTTTCCGTGAAGTTCCGTGGAGATATGATCAAATTTATTTTTTATGCATGCTCCCCTTTGTTACCGGGGAATATTACAATTCGAAGCACGTCCGCATGCCTGCTGCATCGGAAATAAAGACAAAGCTTATTCGCTATCATATCAATAGGTATGTGATCAAAGTTAAACCTATTCTAGTTAACATTTCATTGTATTGTAAAGAACAAACCTGGAAGGGCGCTATTGACGGTTATGATCAAATTAACAAAAAGAAATGACGGGTCAAGGGATCATGCCCCCCCTGCAGTGTAATTTTCTTAGCGCATCAGCTCTACGGCGAGCTCGACTCTAATGCGCTAAAAGAATAAGGGGATTGGCCTGGGGCTAGGTCGACTAATGATGCTCATCTACTCCATTGATGAGCTTGTCCTGACTGGACCTCGACTGTGTAACCTCCCCCTTCCCTGACTCAAAGACAGGATTTGGCCTTAACCACAGAAAAAAAATAGCACTAACATGGGCGTACCCAGCTTCTGGCCCAGGGAGGGGGGGAGGGGCAAGTCAGATGCTACATTCGGTAACCTGCGTCCCTAATCGTCGCGCGCGGTTTTTTGGCAATTGCACAGCGCATTTTGCCAGTGTCTACTGCGCGGTTTATTTTAAAAGTTAGAGCATAAGGCCCCGTTTACACTTAGAACACTGATTAGAAATTAGGCGAGTTCATACATGTTCTGCGAGATTTCCAGGGGGGGCAGCTGCCCCTCCCTGCCCCCCCCTTGGGTACGCCCACGAGTACTAAAGTTCCTATTACTTCATACGCATTCGCCAGGCGGAGCGCGTCAAAAGGAATGCGCCGTCCACGCCCGCCTTCCCTCGCAACTCCCGGCGACACGCAAGGGTTGCGCGGCATTCGTTTTCAATTACAGTGACACGGCGAGGGCTAGCAAGCATGTGCGCGGCGAGCCGACAACCTACTGTGATTTGCCTACGCTGTAGGCAAGGCGGCCGAGCGTACAGTGTGGAGTGGAACCCCCCTGCCTTAACCCTGAATCGGCAAAGCAACTTTCGACAATAGGGCAGCTTTTAATAAAATTATTTCACATGGCTATAATATTACTTAGGTAGGTATAAAATGAATCTACTACTAACTATTAGTTATAATGAAGTTAGCTGATATGGAAGCCTGTATAACAAGGTGGAATTTATAGAATTTCTTGTTATACTGGATAATTCGCGCTCATTAGTATGAATATACTGTGATAGTAATAACAAAGGATTCACAGATTTATATTAGAAGTTGTGGGTGACCATATTAAAATATGCAGCAACATAAATTTTCACTACCTACTGGAAGTGCCTGACTTATTTTAGAATTTACTTGTGGCATCCAGTCCTGAGGCAGCTAAGGCCTTTAAATAAATAAGAATTTATAGTTAATAGATTCAGGCGTTACTTTGCGGAGGTCCATATCAACAAACTGGAACAAATTACCTTGCTACTCCGCGAAACCAAAAAAATTGAAAATGGAAAAATTGAAATTGAAATTGGTTTCGTGGAGTAGCAAGGTAATTTGTTCCAGTTTGTTAAGAATTTATAGATTAAGGTGTTACTTTGAGGAAGTCCAAATTAAAATTAATTAAGGTACCATCTGTGATGTGATAATCTGTCACAGATCCCTCTTGTATCAGTGGATAGCATCTGTCCTGTCTATCCTAAATCCTTATGGTGTATGCTCGACCGCCTTCTCCTACCAAATCATGCGACAGATTTTGATGCGGTTTTCACTGTCTTTAGAGATGTACATTATTACGTCCCGATTGTACTCGTAGGAAGCCGGAGCGGGTCGCTAGTATGTATAATAAAGAAATAAATTTAAATGCTATATGATCACAACACAAAGAAAAATTAGGGTAATGGCAGGACTCGAAACTGTAACATCAGAATTCCGTGCGTTGCGGTTTCCAGTTTTGCCACATTACCTCTAAAATTAGGGTAATGGCAGGGCTCAAACCTGCAACATCAGCATTCCGTGCCTTGCGTTTGCCAGTTTCACCACATTACCACTAAACTAAACTTTTAGACAAGACAAGACAAGACAAATACTCTTTATTGAAAACCACACGGAAAATAGTTAACAAACATTACTTAAAAAACAATTTATAAAGTAAACAATTGGCGGTCTTATCGCTTAAAAGCGATCTCTTGCAGACAACCATTACCACGAAACTGGCAAACGCAAGGCACGGAATGCTAATGTTGTAGGTTCGAGTCTTGCCGTTACGCAATTTTTTCTTTGTGTTGTCATTTTATAGCATTTAAATTTGTTACAATGTTTAAAAAAAAATCGAAAGTAAATTTCGAATATGTATAAAAAATAATAAAGTGCCGTAAATAAAAAAAAAATATGCATAAAAATGACATTTTACAACACGTTTAAATAGATAGAGAAATTTCGCAATTCGTTTTATATACCACTTCCATTGAATTTATGGCAAGTCCTTAATATGCGTGGAAGCAGAGTACGCGGCATCAGCATACAAATTGACCGGAGTCGGTATTTCATTAGTCGCGGGCGCAGACGCTATTGCTTCACGACTCAATCACGATTGGGGTATGCAGAAGAATCTGCAGTGATGAAGACTCGGAGCATACTGAGTGTCCTCCGCCACGATGCAAATGCTCAAATTCTTTTATAGTCCCGCTGTCTCTGACAGCGACTTCCTGCGAGCGTTATTTTTTCTATTTAATCTGCGGGTGGTAGGACCTTGTTCAAGGTTCGTCCGGATCGCTACCACTATCTTGTTCGCTAATCCAGCCGCTAAGCAGCAGTGCTTCTACTGTTGTGTTACGGCGTGGAGAGCAAGGCAGCCGGTGCAATCACTGGCATAAGAGGTATTCCATCTTAGGCCTCTGGGTTGGCAACGAATCTGCTATCTCCTTGGTGTTGCGGGTGTCTATAAGCGGTGGTGATAACTTAACATCAGGTGACCCAATTACTTGATGGCCTACCTATTTTATATATAAAAAAGCTTTACAGTTAAAAGCAATGTGCTATAAAATTCAAGAAAAACAATTTAAAGCTTATTACGAAGCCGACAACACGGCGGGGCTCTGTCGACTCGAGAGTCGACGGAGCCCCGCCGTGTTAAGGGTCCGAGGGTCGAGAAGATCCCAGCAACCTCGGGAAGTTGCTATCCTCGCGACCCTCAGAACCTGATCAGCCCACGTGTAACCTTTTATTTAAATTACATTTCGATCAAAAAACAGATTGGTGCAACATTTTGCGGTGGTATCTTACCCCATTATTCATAAACGCTTCGTAGACGTTTGTTAGTTAACATGTTTTAATTCTTTATCTGTGATTGTGACGTTTACCCTCGAAAGAAAGTGACAAAACATTTGTTAGCTTAAAAATATTTTTAAGTTTTTATGAACTTGGGGTAAGTTTGTAGCGTTACTTGTCGACACAGTTAAATTTTTATGAATAATGGGGTTAGACTGTAAGATCTATATTGCAAATCGAAGCTTTACTCAATCGAGTTAAGTATTGAGGAAATCGCAATAATCCAATTTATCGAATACATCCTTAACATTGCGGCGTAGATCAAGCACTTGACGAAGAAGCGCTTTATCGTGAATTGATGACGATTTATTAAATAGATTAGAAGCCGTATTCTGAATCAAGCAGAAACAGTTAGAAACAAAGAATATTCTTTCTGTCATTTTGAACAGAAGCATTTTTTTATGAAATACGAAGGCAAATAAGCAAGTGGGTCACCTGATGGTAAGTGTACACCACAGTTTATAGACACCCGCAACATCAAAGAGATTGCAGATGCGTTGCCAACCCAGAGGGCTAAGATGGAATACCTCTTGTGCCAGTAATTACACCGGCTAAATTTGCAATATCGTTCAATATGCTTTAAGCTTGCTGTGCTATTTATTGTTACCTTTTTTTGTGTATGTGTGTATGTCATGTACTATTGTGATGATAATGACATTATCATTGTGTATTGCACTGTAATCTGTTTTGAAAAGAGAAGAAAAAAATAAACTGCGAAGTTTCTTGCGGCGTTTCTTCTCAGCAGAATCTTTCATTTTCCGAAGCGCTAGTAGATTCAGACATGTAAAAGAGCCTATATGGCCTACTTGCATTTTTTTTTCATTTTCATTCATTTTCATTTTTAATGATAATATTCTTTACACAGGATTATAAAAGTCACTGTTCGCCCTTGTTTGTCCTTATAACTTCAGCCGTTCAAGTATTACGTAACGCAATTTTTGAAGATTTTTGACCCCCCCTCCTCCCCTTTTAACGCACCGTAACGTTTTTCTGTACCCCCCCCCCCCCTCCCCCTCTCTAAACATTACGTAACACTAAATGACAAAAAAAACATTAATGACAAAAACAACATTAAATGACGTACAATGCATTCTAGGGATTCGCCGTGAAATATAAACGAAAAGGTTTGCCAACTTGCGAGAACAAATTTAAAAAAATGACGGCCAGACTAATACAATCGAGGGATTCCCCGTAACGTTAATGAAAAGGGTTGCCAGTTTGGGAGTTTTAATTCCCTAATTTTTTAGAAACAATGTTACGTAACTTGTTGTAAGAAAGACCCCCTCCCGCCCCTGTAACGCATCGTAAAGTTTTACGACACCCCCCCCCCCCCCAAATTGCGTTACGTAATACTGGAACGCTCCCTTTATACCTTTTCAACTATAATAATGTAAGGGATTTTAGAAAAAATAGGGTAGTTTTTTTGTGTAATGACATTCTAATTGTACCTATATCTACATATTCATACTAAGTTTTTAAGTTAATGTGACCATTGGAACTTTGTCAAAAATGGCTAATAAGTTATCATGAACTTATAGCCATGACCTATAGTTTTTTTATTATAGAAGAGAACCATGTTCCTTTTAACGGTTACATTTTATGATTTATTCATAGATTTGATAATATTTCCGTTTTAGGAGTTTCAGACAAAATAAAAGTGATAATATTTTCAAAATTAGATGTACTTACTTCAAAATTAAACCCACAAAGGTACAGTCAAGGAATTAAATTTCCAACCCACCTAAGGTTCAATAGCATATAGCAAACTGTCACCATAAGAGCTATAGAGCAAGACGTTAGTTTGACATATCGACCTTAATGCATTGCGAATGTCAGACGACATTTCAACGAAATGGGTAGGGAATTAAATTCCTTGACTGTACCTAATTCTAAAGAAAGCTACTGTTTCTGTGAATACCAGATTTTAATGGCATTTGAAGACATTAAATCCACCTTTTGGACCTTTAATTTTTTTTGTACAAATATTAATCTTGTATAAATATTAATTGTATCAAATATTAACTGTCTGCTTTTTATTTTTTTTATTGTATTATTAGTGTAATAAAACGAATTTGTTGTTTGATGTCGTAGGTAATCATACAAATAATAAAACGTAAAAATGATTTTGTTTTCGTTTCAATATAATACGAGTTATATTAGTTTTTTTTTTACTTATTTGTATTGTATTATATTTGAGATCGAAATAATATTAATTCAAATCGATTACAGAATAAGGCTCCAGAATAGATCAAAAGCGAAATCTTGCTTAATTGAAACCCGGAAAGGGTCTGATTCCGACGCTTTTGGCGCTTTTAAAAATCGAATACTAACAGTCGTCGTTTTGATCCTTTTATTCTAACGGGTCACTACACTTCAATAAAACGAACGAAAAGGATTAATATTTGAAAAAAAGTGACTCTTCATTTGAGATTTTAGGCGTTTTTTGAAAAACAATGCCAGCAGTAAATACATTAAGTACTATTTCATGCGCAACAAACTCTATTTACACGATTTCGAGTTTTGCGCGTGGTAGGACCTTGTGCAAGGTCCGTTCGAAACGCTACCATCATCTTGCTCGTTAATCCTGCCGCTAAGCAGCAGTGTTTGCACTGTTGTGTTCCGGCGTGGAGAGCAAGACAGCCGGTGTTATTACTGGCACAAGAGGTATTCCATCTTAGGGTTGGGAACGCATCTGCAATCTCTTTGGTGTTGCGGATGTCCATAGGCGGTGATGATCACTTACCATCAGGAGACCCACTTGCTTATTTGCCTTCCTATTCCGTAAAAAAAATTATCCCGTTGTATAATTCAACTTAACATTACAAATTCGTAAGTAATTCTTACTTTACATACAAAGGAAGGCAAACGAGCAAGTGGGTCACCTAATGGTAAGCGATTAACACCGCCCATAGACACCCGCAACGCCAAGGATATTGCAGATCCAATGCCAACCCAGAGGGCTTAGATGGAATACTTCTTGTGCAATTTTACCGTCTTTCTGGCTCTCCACGCCGGAATACAAAAATGCAAGAGAAATGCCTGAGAAGAATTTTCGGAAGAAAATCAATAGCTTATTCTTTTGTTTTTTCCTTATCTTTCTCAAACAAAATTACAGAGCAATAGGTAGGTATAGTCGACCAAGTAATTGCTTGACCACTTTTAAACTTTATCCCTTTGTAATACGGTCGAAAACTGGTTAAGCAATTTCTTGGTGGACTATACATACATAGGTCTATAATAAGTATTTAACATAAAAAAAATATTTAACAAAAACATATTAATAACAATAACGAGCACAGCAAATGTGCTGCGTGGATGTTCCCTTTTTTAATCATCATCATCATTATCTCAGCCATAAGAAGTCCACTGTTGAACATAGGCCTCCTCCATGGATTTCCAAAGTGACCGGTTGGACGCGGCATGCAACCAGCGCCTTCCTGCCACCTGCATGAGGTCATTGGACCATCTTGTGGCTGGTCGTCCTACACTGCGCATTTTTAATGATTATAAGTAATTCATCTTCAAATAAAACATACATATATCGATAATCATACAAACATAGTGTGACGCAGTGGACACAGCATAGTGCGACGATTAACGACGCTGCGCACGATCAAACCAATAGCTATTAAGGAAGCAAGCCGACGCGTGCGCCGATCGACTTCAAAATGATCCTCATTTTCCGCTTGACGTCAGTCTCGGTTCACAACAACACACAATCAGTCGCTAAGGATGATTGAAAAATGTGGTGGAGATTTCTCACTTTCTGCGTACTTGTTCTGATCATCCTGTTTATCGTGCTAAGCTGCATCAACGGCAGACCAGTCATCAGCTTATTCTTCCACCGCTGCTGCGAAGAAGAAATCGAAAATCATCAAACGATTTACGAGAATTTCGGAACGAACTTCTTCATGAAAGAGCGTCTGGTTGCTGATTTCGGTAATGATACTGATGTTATTGAGCCAAATGATGATGTCATCGAAATGATAGCTGCAATGAGTGATATACTTAACGTGCATGATCCGAAAACCAGAGTCAATATACAGGATTATGAAATCAATGATATTGATGATGGAAATAAAACAACTACTGGAGTTTATGCGCAATTTGGTGATGCTTCTGTAATAGAAATAAGTGACAGTGACGGTTTAACAGTTACAACAGAGTCTAGTGAAATTGAAATGACGACTGTTGGAAACAAAGTGCGGAAAAAGAAACTTCTGTGAGAGAATGTGATACCATATATTTTTATACCAAAGTCAAAAGCTAAGTGCATTTTAAAGTTAAAATAAACGTATTGTATATTTTTTTTTAAATGGCATTTTTGTGTCCCTTTTCTGTCTGTAGTTATCCCAAAATGTGTGTACAGTGTTTTTTTTCTTTTTACTTACCCTTTTTCGGGGATCACCATTGATAATAAGAACTATACGTGACCTCAAATTGTGTGCGCAACATATTTTAATACTCTTTCGGTACCAATTAGAGTACGAATAAAAGAGATGTCTATAGTTTGACCGTTCATTTTTAAGACAAAGACAATGTCACGAATTTTTGATGGCTACCTTGTTTAATGCGGCCCTGAAGTAGATTACTCTGAGAGCGGCTAGAACTGCTTAAACGGAGAGAGTACTGTGGAGCAGAAGGCAACGGGAAACCACTGCTCTAACCTCCCAAACATAGTAGTAGACCTAGAAGAAGTTATATGGATCAAGTGAAGGAGCAGGTTTGTGTCGTGTCGTACAGAGAAGTCAAGGAGCTGGCGGTCGATAGGGAGGCTTAGAAAGCACTAGACCGACAAGACTAAAAGTCTTAAGTTGAGAAGAAGACCTTGTTTACATCACGGAGGTGGACGTGAAACGAATAATTTACGGTCAAATTCATACTTTAACATATAATTATACAAATTTTATATAAAAAAAATTAACCTCCTTACCGTTCTTTGTTTAATCTGTATCGATGAATATGTCAGAGATAGATTAAGTCTTAGTATTCGTATTAGATCTTAACTGTGAGTTAGTTAGAGTTAGGGGTTTATATGTATGTTATTTGTAGCATATTAAAAAAGCATAAACTTCTCAAAACCCAAGAGGTCAAATGGAACATCAGGCGAGACAACTTTTGTTTAACTCTGATATTGCCCCAGATATTGAGACTTGAGCGAATTCTAGAATCATCAGGAAATTAAACATCATCGATTTGACCCTTAATTGTTTTCCAGTTTCCTACTTATAGCTTCCCACATAGTTTTCTAGAAGCCGTAGAACAATAAAGAGTCTTGATTAGAATTCTCCGTAATTAACATTCACAGTACTAAGTAAGTATAATTTTCTACGTCATGTTGATGACGATTAAGTATAAACGAGTTAAAGGTATTTCCGTAATCGCTTTTGCTACAAATTAACATTTTTTACTACGCGACTGTGGTTTATGAAATATAAAGGAAGATAATTATACATCATAACAGGAAAGTGATGTTTTCAAGGAAAACGAGCATGATAGGAACCAGTGACCCCACGAAAATCACTAATCCGTTGCCGGCCTTAAGCCCTTCGTGGGTCTGGGTTATTCACTATATGAAACTTTTATAATACATACGGTAAGTGATCACCACTGCCCATAAACACCCGCAATGCCAAGGAGATGGCAAATGCGTTACCAACCCAGAGGGCTAAGATGGAATACCTCTTGTGCCAGTAATTGCACCGGCTGTCTTGCTCTCCACGCCGGAACAGAACAGTGCTGCTGCGTAGCGGCAGGATTAACGAGCAAGATGATGGTAGCTATCCGGACGGACCTTGCACAAGGATCTATAACTACAGGCCATAGAGTTTACAAATTGGAAGAAATTAATTTACTATTGCTACTCTGCGAAATCAAATAAAGGTCATGAAACCCTTGGTTTGGTTATGCAAAAGAGGATGGTAATTAAATTAGTAGACGTAGACTTAAATAATGAAACACTCGATTCAATTAAAAACAATAATACTCAAATATATTCAATAGTAAAACTAAAATAAATAAGCTTTATTTAGGCTCTTGGTACACTTAAGAATTTAATCAATGTTAAAGTTAGTTAGACAGCTCTTATTAAGGAGTTAGTATTCAATAACAGACACAATCAGATGGAGGAGGCCTATGTTCAACAGTGGACTTCTTGTGGCTGAGATGATGATGATGATGATGAACAGACACAATCATAACGCAAAGAAAATGCTTGGACATCTGAGAGGACAAGCCTATCAATTAAATTTAATAGTTATTAATAATGAAATAAGAAATATTAACGTACCAGAGAGGAAAGGACAAATAACAGACACAAAAAAAAACCAAAATGAAGCAGGTGATGCAAGTGGTACAGTCAAGGAATTTAATTCCCTACCCATTTCGTTGAAATGTCGTCTGACATTCGCAATGCATTAAGGTCGATATGTCAAACTAACGTCTTGCTCTATAGCTCTTATGGTGACAGTTTGCTATATGCTATTGAACCTTAGGTTGGTTGGAATAGTACATTTCGATACTAGTGCGGAAGGTATGTCATTACTTCACGAGTTCCGAGATATCTTGCCACGAGCCGCAGGCAAGTGGCAAGACTCGGGACGAGTGAAGAATGACATTTCCGCGCGTGTATCGAACGAAGTTTTTCAATACAGTTGCGAAAAAAATACAATAAATTTGCGACTTTTACTGAAGCTCTTAATTAAATTAAAGTAAGTACAAACTTTAGCAGTGAAAATTTTTGACAAATTAATCGCGTTTTTGTTAGCTGTCGTATTTCATAAGGCAATGGCTTTTGCTATTCCGCCAACTCAATGAAAGATTTTTTTTCATATAGATATTAATATGAGCGTTAGGACAATTATTAAAGGATAACGAAATATTCTTGCCGGGAACATTAATATTTTCACTCTCCCGCCTATTTTTACTTTTTTTTAACGATTCCGTTCTTAGTGGCTAGTCATTCAATGGCGTTTTATTTTTTAATTTAGCGAAGCGCTTCGAGTGCTTAAAAACACCCAGAATCGCTTATTGTTTGAATATCTTTGCCATTTATTTCTGAAGAAGTGGAACTAAAAGAACCTTATATTTTTAATGTAAATATTTATAGGGTACCAGAAAAGACCCAGTGTTCTGATTGGTCGATTTTATGTCGTATGCAGCACAAGTCGTGTTCTGATTGGTCGAATCAGTGATTAGCGTGCTGATGTGATTGGTCGATTTGCTCTTTAAACAGGCCAACAATGTTTTTGTCTCAGAGAATTCCGTTCCATTCAGTCACCTTAATAAGAACTGTTTTTAGGACTGTTATTATTTAAAAAATCATATTTTTTTGATGAACAGGCGAGTAATAAAATATAAAATCTCAATATTTTGATATTCTTACATTAATAATAGGTTTTTAGTTTTATTACGTCTTGGTACAAACTAAAACTATAAAAACTCTTCGGTAAGTAGTTGTGAATTGGAACAAGTACAAATTAAAAAAAAACTGGAAAAGTAAATCGCACTAGTTCGCAAAAACGAACTTTGCGCACGCAAAACAGCCAAAAAAAGGGCACTTTTTGAGCAACTGTATTGAAAATTAAATTCCTTGACTGTACAAATAATTAGAGAAAAATACTATTCTTTATGTTAAGTACATACAATAACGATATTGTATTGCTGTAAGTAAGTTTTTGCAAAAACAAAAAAAAAACAGCCGAGTTTCTAGCGGCGCTTCTATTTTTATTTTGACCTTTAATTAAACGATCGTCAAGCATGAGGTATAAACCAAGTAATTACATGACCACTTTTAAAAGTTATCCTTTGTAACAAGTTCGAAAAGTGGTTAAACAATTTCTTGGTCGACTATACCTGCGTTTAACTTGGTTCATTAACATACAAAGCCAGTTTAGATCTATCGATCGTCTGGTTTAATGTAAACACTATGATATAATTGCGTAATGTGACATTTCGCATAATCCTGTGTGATGCTAGCCATTATCTAGGCTTAATTAATGATCTGGCTATAACTTGATTACTTATGCCAAAGCAATGCGTTTATAATTATAAACTTACAAGTCTTACATATACTTACTTATCTTGTAAATAAAATTATATCCTAAAACATCACTTTTTTCACCTAAACATCTTTTATTGCCTAAATAAAACAAATCGAGGCTGTACTATATCATCATCATCATCATATCAGCTGGAACACGCCCACTGCAGGGCATAGGCCTTCCCGAAGGATCTACACGACGGTCGGTCTTGCGCTGTTCCCATCCACCGGTTTCCAGCGATCCTCACCACATCGTCGCGGCGTCGGTCCATCTTGTGGGCCTACCAACACTTCGCCTTCCGGTCGGTGGTCGCCACTCGAGAACCTTTCCGCCCCAACGGCCATTGGTTCTAAGAATGTGCCCCGTCCACTGCCACTTAAGGTTTGCGATTTGTAGAGCTTAATATGAAGAAGAGGTGATTTTAGAAGATGGTAGGGCCTTGTGCAAGGTCCGTCTGGATCTTTACCACCATCTTGCTCGCTAATCTTGCCGCTAAGCAGCAGTGCTTGCACTGTTGTGTTTCGGCGTGGAGAGCAAGACAGCCGGTGCAATTACTGGCACAAGATATATTCCATCTTAGCCCTCTGGGTTGGCAACGCATCTGCAATCTCCTCGGTGTTGCGGGTGTCTATGGGCAGTTGTAATCACTCACCATCAGGGGACCCACTTGCTTGTTTGCTTTCATTTGTTGTATAAAAAATAGAATGTAAACAACATTTTTGAAAAACAAACATTAGAAATAAGAACGTTAATGTTTGTTTATTTATGTAAGAAATTACACAAACAAACAAACAAACACACAAATCTGTATCCTCAATCCGTAAACGTACAGTTGACCACTAAGCAACGAGGTCTTTAAGGTTCATTCTTAACACCCTAAATTGATTAAAACAGAACCTCAATTTAAGATCCGTTAGAGGAGTTCAGGGCATTTCTACTGACGATTCCATTTAGTATGAATTCAATTATTTATATAATTAGCTCTATTTCCCGTTTCTTAAGGTCCATTGACATGGTACAGTCAAGGAATTTAATTTCCAACCCACCTAAGGTTCAATATTGTATAGCAAACTGTCACCATAAGAGCTAACTAGAGCAAGGCGTTGGTTTGACATATCGACCTTAATGCATTGCGAATGTTAGACGACATTTCAACGAAATGGGCAGGGAATTAAATTCTTTGACGGTACGAGTTCTCGCCTGCGAGTTGGATTACATTACGGGCTACCAAAGTATGATGTGGCCGATCGATTGATCGAACCGCGCAATGTAATGCAACTCGCATACGAGTGCATGCTCCATGTAAATGGCCCCTTAGTACGGGGTACGCTTTGACCATGATCCCAGATTTGGCAGGTCAGGTTATTATATTAGAGCGACTGCCGTCTGACATATGTAACCTTTGTGACAGGGAAATCAGATTGATAGGATCATGGCTTCACACTCAATGTTAAACGGTAACATTTAGTCTAAGAGCTTTTATGGAAACTGTAGAAAAACAAACATGCGGATCAGCTCATGTTAAGTATTCACTACGACTAAGAGAATCGCTGATCCGTTGCCAGCCTTTAGAACTTCCCGGGACTTCCAAATTTCTCAAAGATCGTACGAAACGCAGTAGTAAACTGTACAGGTATTGAGATTTTTAACTGAGTTGCAAATACTATGTAGGGGTATGTCACAATAGAGAGATCTCTCACCAGGCGGTGTTATGCCTGGGGACCGAAGTCCGAAGGATGAAAGTTGGAAGTTGTATATATGCGTCCGTGTTACGAAACTTCGTTGGCGCGAACTAGCGCATGTCAGTTGGTTTCCTCTACTCAACACTAGATGGCGCTAGAGTCGCCACAACTATAACAATTTTCGATGTAAAGTAACCGTCCCAATCCTTGACACGCGTAGGATGATATTTTACCAAGTTTAGTTTAGTTTAGTTTAGTTTAGTTTTGTTTATTCAGTTAATATAAAGTTACATTATAAATTGCATTGCATGTCAAATTACACGAACTTATACTGAGATCGTCAAAATTATAAAACTAAATTAAAATCAACTACAATATTTATAACACCGTATTTGATACAGATGGCCGATGGGGTCGGAAAGTTCTCGAATGGCGGCCGCGTATTGGCAAGCGCAGCGTAGGACGACCAGCCACAAGATGGTCCGATGACCTCATACAGGTGGCAGGAAGGCGCTGGTTGCATGCTGCTTCCAACCGGCCACTTTGGAAATCCATGGAGGAGGCCTATGTCCAACAGTGGACTTCTTGTGGCTGAGATGATGATGATGATGATTTGATACAAAATTATGAAGATTACAATAGAATGTCAAGGTAAATGAATTTAGTCTCCAATAGGGATCGTCAAAAACACAAACAAAACAAACAAATGGAACAAGATAAAAAAAATACGCATATAACATATTATTAAATTAAATATACATAAGTCATCAAATATTATGTCAAATTACATAACAAAAGAGAAAATTAACTAAATAAAAATGTCTAAAAACAAACGACAATAGACGATATACGACATCATTGTCTGTCGTTTTCACTTGCATATGTCTGTATTTTCCCGTCAATTAATAGGTCACTGTCAATGACTGGGACCGTTACCTTGTATAATCCTTTCAAATAAACACAAATTCAATTTTCAAAATTAATTACACCAATTTGATTAACCCCGTAGAATCAGCCACACCAAAACATTAACAGGGGCGGCCCGGAGTCGTTCTCTAAATCTCTGAGGATATTGAAGATTTATATCTTAAGGGCTCGGACCATTAGTCTTGAATGGCAGATTTACTCAGTGCCAGTGGTTGGGGTCCCTTAGCATCGGGTATACGGCATACTGGGATCGGAGACGGGTACACCTAATTGGGAAAAGGGTAATCTTTCAAATTCTGATTACTCTGGCGCATGTTGTAGCATATTTAGGTAACTTATATTTACTTGACATAATGTGGGTGAATTTTGTTTTTTAATAGTTATTTATATATTAGGTTTAGTAAGTTTTAGGTAAATGCTAAGAACTGCGCCAGGAGAATCAGAATTGCGAAGAATTACGCAAAAAGTATGTGTGAATGCTGATCTGATCGAATAATTGATTAACTGAAAGCCACTTTCTGTTAAAAGAAAACTTTTATGTTGACTTAGGTAGTTAAAAAAGACTGTTGTAATATAATACATTCCATTTATTTTAGGCCAAATAGACCTATAAAATGTTAATTAGTTACAAACATATGAAGAATACAAAACAAATTAATAAAAATAAGTCAACGACACGCAAAATAAAAATAGAATTAAACATATAACTGCGTTTCTTCCTGTGAAAGCACCATACATGTAAAAATTAAACTTAAAAGTTTTAAAATTGAAAATGTTATATACCCCTTCCACCGTCAAAGATTACAATGTACTCCCCCCTCCAACTCAGATAAGCCAAATTACAATCGTGACTTACACAAGCCGACCCTATAAAATTTATTGTTGATTAACAATAAATAAAAGCCTTTGTTTGAAACTAAACAGATTGAATAATTAGTTTAAGTATTTATTGCAGAATATGCGTGACCTATGTTGTTTAATGTGGAAGCGGAGGAGGGTGGGGGTTTGCATTTTTTTCTTGTTCCATAAAAAACTGGAACAAATTACATTGCTACTCTAAAAAGTACAATCTAACCAATTACTGGCAAAGTTTATTCAACTTTGTTGATATGAACCTCCGCAAAGTAACACGAATTAATAAAAAAAAGAAACAACGCAACCGCGCAGTTTTGCACCAAAAACCACTTTTGGATGAAGAACTAAGCATAGATATAGCCTCAGTACATGTCAAGCATAGACACCCAAAACTGTCAAAATGGTTACATTTGGTGTTCGTCCAGGTAGCTAAACCTGCAAATTAATAAGAAAAAATTAGATCTTAGGTACTACTTTAATGTACACCAAAGGTCGCATTTTGTCGCATTTATGTGTGTTATTGAAGAGGAGGTTTAAAGTAAGTAGTCGTCTCTTTTTGGCATATTGTATTGGCATTTGAAGTAAATAGAGCTCTATTAAAATATAGCTTTCGATTTTAAAACTCTTTCTATGTAAGATTCACATTAGCTGACGGACTACACAAGAGAAGTATAAAAGGTATTAATGGAATCAATTGCGAACCCAGTGTCAGCAATCGTGAAAAATGACAACGCCTGTGCTGAAATACTTTGAGAGGAGTGTGAACCCAGCCCCAAATAGCGCTCCCCATACAAACGGAGATAACGTTTTCCACCCTCTAACCCTAAACCTATGGCAACGATTTTTTGGTATGTTGTCATTATGCCGTAGAAATAGGTTTGTATGTTTTGATTTTTTGAATATTCTCCATAGATTTGGCAATATTTGCATTTTAGGAATTTAATACAAAACAAAAAAGGGACAATATTTTTGAACCTATAAAGAATATTTAAGAAATCAAAACATACAAACCTAGTTCTAGGGCATACTGCATACAAAAAAATCGTGGCTATAGGGTAAGGTTTAGAGGGTGGAAAACGTTATCGGCGTTTGTATGGATAGCGATGGGTTCACACTTCTCTTAATTAAGAAATAAAACAAACAACACAAAACGCGACCACAACCCAACCACCAACACCAAAAATACCACTCGACACGTGTTTCACTTCTCCACGAGGCATCATCAGAAGCCTTCTCGACTGACAGTCCAATGGACTTTCGCAAAGTAACGCCTGAATCAAGTATAAGTATAAGTCTGAGTAAGTATGCAACGATCTAAAAATAAACATCATATTTCAGAGTCAGATACCTCGCTTTGTCTGCACAGCTTCGGGGAATAAATATTATATTTTGAAGCACGCGATTTCTAAATGCGTGGCAGACATCGAAGATATTCCGTTTTTTGGACGAGCATTGTGGATAGGGTTGGTTCACAACGAAAGGCTTACGAGATTGGTATTTTGGATTCCTTTTCAATCAATCAATCAATAATTTACTTACTTTAGGTATATAAATGGTATAACATAGAAAGAGTATTAAATTAAAATTAAAAGCGATATTTTAATAACTGATTTCTTTACTTTAAATGGCAATACAATGTGCCAAAAAGACACGACTACATACTCTAAACTTCCTTTTCAATTGACACCCTGTACATACATGAACAGACAAAATGGTTACCTTAGGTGTTCATTTAACACAGGTTTATATGTTTTGATTTGTTAAATATTCTTCATAGATTTGACAATATTCACATTTGAGAAGTTTCATACAAAACGAAAAAGTGTGAAACTTTATTAAATCATAAAGAAAAAAAAAAAAAAAACAAAACATACAAACCTTATTCTAGAGTTTATACCCTTGTCTTGTTGTCTTTATAGACAACATACAAGAAACCATGGCTATAGGTTAAGGTTTTGAGGATAGAAAAAGTTATCGCCGTTTGTATGCAGAGCGCTGCGTACATATGGTCATAATTAATTATTTCAAGCTATACCTGGCACCATGGTTGCTCCACTAGCATATTTTCCAACCAGTATTGATCTAAGCTGTATATATAAGAGTACAGCCAGCGGATGTGTCGCTAATAGAATACAAATGAGGCTCTCCAAAACTGTTAGTAGAATCAATACGCTTAAAATGGCGTCAGTAGGTTTATATATAGTTCATCCGACGTATAGTAATTAAATTAAAAACTATAACATTCCAGTGAATTAGAAATGGTGTATTAGTAAACAATAGTTTACTTAAGAAACAAGTTTTATTTAAATTACCTTAATTTACAATATTACTTGTAATTCCAAAAACTTGTAAATGCGATTCTCACTTAATCATATATTTTCGATAGTTAACTGACATAGATTTCGTTATTAATGTATTCTGTCAAACTGCTAGTTTATTCTACTTCTTACGTGAATTTGACACGGTTTTATGATAGGTCAGGGTGTCTACACAAAGTAACGTTCTCTTATCGTCAACGGTAGTCGAAACGTCAGAATGTATGGGTTCGATTGACGTTTGCTTTCGATCCCTTACTTCAAGTCCATATATGCTGTCGTTTATACTAGCTAACGCTAACAGAGTATCAATTTGTTTAGATATCCAGGGCAAAGAATAAATAATAGTATGTACTAACATACAGAAACTTCTTTTTTCGATGGCAATTAAACGAATTCCAACTTTATTAACACATATAAAAAGTTTGTAATACTTCTTACACATTTGCCAGGCGGGTCGTGTCAAAAGGAACGGGCCGCCCGGTCCGCCTTTCCCTGCAACTCCCTGACGAAATGGTAAGCCAGGAAAGGCGAGCGAGCAGGCACGCGGCAAGCCGACAACCTACTACGATTTGCCTACTCTGTAGGCAAGGCGGCCAAGCGTACCTACAGTGTGGAGTGCAACCCCCTGCCCAGGGTTCTATTTTATTGATAGTACGTAAGTTAGAAAAACACATTGATGCATAACGACCGCTGATGGTCAGACTTGGTACCTTTGTCAATAAAGTAAAATATATGGAACTATTCAGCATATTTGTGATATGATCGCTTATTTATTAGTATGCAAAACATTTCACTCTGTGCCATTAATTAGGCGTTTATCGGAATCCATTTAATTTCATACGAACGATTATTCAATATTTAAGTAAACTCTTATAGCGCTTTTGCGTTTACTTACAATTTAAACGCTATTCGGTAAGCGAAACGCCTCTTTTTGCAACGACCTTGTTTAGGCAGATACGAGCTTGGGTAGGTAAATCCTGTTCTACCAAAATGCATTATCTGAGTCCGAAGCTATTATTTTATTCAGTGTCTGCACTGAATAGCAAATTTCAAAGTAACCAATAATAGTTTCAATTATTCCTATTTTTTACACGAATGCGCGACGCAAAGGAGGGTAATGTGATTATAAGCCTATGCATAATATTCCTTATATTTTATTCTTATAATATGTATGTATGTTCCTTAGCCATCTAGAGACCAAACGCGTGGACCCATTTTGATGAATCTTGTTTGCAGATTGTTTTTTAATTCAGAAATTTCTTTTTGTATTTTTTTACATTAAAATTAAATTTAAAATGCTGTATAATGAATGACAACACAAAAAAATTACGGTAATGGCAGGACTCGAACCTGCAACATCAGCATTCCGTGCCTTACGTTTTCCAGTTTCGCCACATTACCGCTACCATACTCTGCGAATTTTTCAATCTGTTTATTTCTTAATAATCCAAATCCCATTAGCACCATTAGCACCACTGTCATCCTATCCCGCAGAATATGGATTTCACATGAAACGTGCTTTTTCGGTCAGTCAACATTATCGTGTACGTATCACATCACTCTCAACTGCTCAATTGTACCCTAGAACTAAAAGCAGGAGTATTCGGGATTTATACAATCCTGCTGAGTGGTTCACTACTAAACACTGTCGAGCAAAACAACGGAATAAAATAAAATATGAAATTAATTTATTCATCCACAACCCAGATAAAACATTGATCACAAAAACACAAATAAACACGCGATTTACAGAGCATGACAGGGAAAGGGTACAGTCAGCTTCAAGAGTAGCTAAAAATTTAAGAACTTTGTCGTAGTAACGTAGGAAATGAGAGTTGCTCGAATTTGTCACATTTCTGACAGCGATATAGTAAAAAATTTACAGCTATTTCTGAGGCTGACTGTACCGAAATTATGTTTTACCCCCTTTTGCTCAGCTTTTAGCATCTATTTTCAGGTCAGATCTTAAGTTTCAAAGAAAATAATTTTTGTAATAAAAAGATAAAATAATACATTCATTTATAAACTATATGCGATCGGTTAGCTGCAATATACTTTTATAAGAAGTTTTTACCAGTGAAAGACTTTAATATAAGAAGAAGTTAATACACTTTGACCAACCTTTCTTACTCACGACCGACATTCATCTTGAATCTGTAAACATTTGAAATATAACTCGTACGATTAACCAAACTAGTGATGTAACGACTATTTATTCAATTATATTCGAGTGCGAACTCGTACACGAATATTCGTTACTCAAACGTGAACCGTTTTACAAAATATTAAAATCGTACACGAATACTCGTTAGTTATAATAACCATAACCATAAGCTTAAAGATGCAGAAACAAATACGTATGTCATATTTACTAAGTTGTAAACAACAAATTGGAACAAATTACCTAGTTATTCTTGCTGCTCCGCGAAACCAAACAAGGTAAATTGTTCCAGTTTCCTACCTCTACAAAGACCTCGCTCTCTAGACCTCTGCAAAGTAACGCCCGATTCTGTTAATTATTTAAAGTTGTAATCATTTGTCATAGACGTAAAAATTGGGTACAATAATTAGCGTAACGCCCAGTTTTCCTCACAGTTTATAATTTCACGTGTAAATAGCTTGGGAATAAAAGCCAGCTTGGATTTGGCTAATTTTTGTGTTCTAAAAAAAAATGCTCTCATTTAACCAATTCTCACTTAGCACACTAATTTTTAAATTGCCCGAGCGCTCTGTCTTAATTTAGAGTACTGAATTTAGCTGTTTCAACTCCGGAACATAAATAGCTACGATACAAAGTTAAAATAAAAGTTTTTTTATCGTGCTCTGTAGGTTTTAGGTCAATAAAATGGTTACTGACGTAGTGAACACTAAAGTTTTGGGGGAAATAATATTGATTCGACTAAGGTAACCTTTATTTGCAATTAAATTCATTCCTTCATTTGTTCTAAAGTCCAAACTTATCTTCCTGATATTTAAAATGATCAAATAATCCCGCAATTTTACTCATCCTTTATCGGCACCAGAAGAGGGCCTATGGCGAGTCAGATGTTTATAAAAAGACTCACAAACACGTCTACCAATAAGAACATAAACCAAACATGCGAATATTTGCAAATATTAGTCCCATCCCTACACGAAACTACAGCATAAATCCGTCATAAAATTCTGATCAGCTTTTTTTATTAGGTACCATTTTATTTGCTCGACACTGCACCAAGTTTTATATCTCTCGAGACTGAAACTTCAGCAAATAGCGAATCCTTCCTTCAAGTTAGCCGTGGCAAGGAATACACAAGATCGGTACACAGTGGATCTTGCAAATGCTTTATGTTATGGCATAAAATAGTTGTAGACAGTCACACAGAGAGAAGGTTGGACTACTTGCTTATAATCCTATTTTATTTATTTTGAAATACCTCAAAAGGATGAAGGAACTCTCATAGGATCACTTTGATGTCTTGTTGTCTGTCAAGAAAGTTTTTCTCAGAAACGCGCGGAGGCGTATCATATCATATCGAGTTGAAATTTATAAATATCAAATACTCATATCTGAGATTTAAATGCTTTGGAGCTGTAAAAAAATCAAACTTCTAAGCCAACGCAATCAAGATACGGCCGTTTATGACGAATTTTTGACACTCGCAAGGAAATCGAAAACCCATAAGGTACTTCCCGTTGACCTAGAATCTAGAAATTTGACAAAAATAATAAAATATAGCACAAGTAAAGGGAAAAGTCCAAAAACATTTTTTTTATTTAAATCAGGATTCACGTCCTTTAAAATGTGTAATTCTTAATTTATGATTTTTGGATACTTAGATGATCGTTCCTTAATCACGGATTAATAGCTGAAGGAGTTTAGATGCAATTTGGCAAGCAAATAAATCAATCATATATGTACTGGACTAAAACGTAGAATGTCTAAGTTTTATCCCGTAAAAAGCATAGACAATAATATCATGCGGCCATAGCCGCCGCTAAAAGCTCGTATACAATTTTTTTATATCGTTTAAAAATACTATACAAAGTACAACCTATAAAATGTATATTAAAATTAGCACGTTACTTTGGCAACGTGTGACCTAGTTTCAGGATGGCTGTGATAACGGATATACAATACAACTTATATATTTGTACATATTAAACAACCATGATTTGCGTACAAACATTTGTATCCACCATAGTAATGTCCACCCCAGTTGAGGTATAACCCACATTCTCTAGCTTCGTTGTTACAGTCATTGATACTTATGTTGTTATTAACTGCAAACTGCCTGGTAATTCTTCAAAATTCTGATTACTTTGGCGCATGTTTTAGCATACTTAGCTAATACTTACTAAGCATAATGTGTAAATATCTGACGAAATCATGTCAGGGAAATCAATATCCTTAAGATTTACACATATTATGTTTAGTAAATATTACATTACCATACTAAAACATGCGCCAGTCTTCCTACAATGCACCGAATTTATACAGCCATCTTGTTTTGAACTTGAACTAATACCCCGTAGATGTGATTAATGAATAAATTTGAGAAATCTTACGCAATACCATCGATTTCAAACTAGGTAAGGCGTCCAGTAATACTAAATAATTTACTCAAGTAGATATTCTATAAACAGACACAGAACAAACACTTGTGTGTGTTCATCGCACTTATGTTCGCCTCGGAAAGAGATAAGACTAACGGCGAACGCGGAGAACTGAGCCAACTAAGCAACATATCTGTGAAGTTTCATATCATGTAATTTGCAAAGTAAAACAAAGCCCAGTTAAGTAACTAACAGCTTGCACACCAGTTTCCCATATACCTCCGAAATGAGTAACCATGTAATTTCTGGATTTAATATAATAAAACGCCGCAATATTCCGGATTGAGTCGTAGCGTTGCAATGCCTAGTGTTTGTAATTTGGCCCTCCAGGGAACTCAAATCACTGGAACTGCTGATAGAAACCAAATCTTGCCTTTGAATACTTATATTCCTGTTTTCTTTGCATAGTCTTTCATCAGCGTTATCCTTTTAACCAAGAACCGCACATGCTGAATATGGGTTCTTAAATACTTCGACAATAAACGTGCGCTTGTTTTCTGCATCAATCTGTGTCCAGCGTTTCACAGCAAAAAGCACTCCTTTGATACCTGCCTGCGTCAAATGTTTGTCCGTGATTTCTACTAAATTATTTATAAAATGCGCAAAAACTAACAGTCACACTGAAAAACTAACTTAACAAAAAATTGCCTTTATTATGTCTTGACCAACTTGATCATTTATTTAGACAGAGTAGGCTATCAATAACTTGTCAACTGCGAAATGAATCTTTCTATGAATCTTTAATTTTCCAAAATGGCCGCCACATGGTCCTTCCAGAAACTCTGCATCGTACAGCAACCGAACGAATCAAAGCGCCTGCCACAGCGTGAAGCGTTAAATGGAATTTTTAAAATGCAAAGAACGGAATGAAAACCGCCACTTTAGTTTGAACAGGCTGGCTTAATAGGTTTTCGAGAGTCATAAAGCATTGGAAATAAAGAGGAATAAAGTGAAAAAGTATTTGCTTCATTATCGGAAGTTTTAAGAGGCCGTCGTTTTAAAATACTAGTCTTTTTCTCCCTTTCGAGTTCTAACTTTCTATGACAATGGCAGCTCCTGGCTGTCAATGAAAACTTATTATATGGTACTTAATTAATATTTGAAGTTATTTCGTTTATAAAACCTACCCAAATCACGCATAAAACCGTAGTTAGCAGCTTTCTGGGGCACAATACATGTAAGTCTAGATTATACTTAACATCCTTTGCTGACTAACTTGACAACGTAGATCTTGTAAACTTAATTATAGTACTTTGTACACGAATCTGCAGTGCATACGAGGGTTGTTTAAGCCATTCTTGGAACTGGTTTTATCTTCTAGGAAATAAAAGCTAAAGCTTCTATTGTGTTGTATTTTAAGCCGACGGTGGATCTATTCTCAATATCTAATTCATTTAAGGATTTATGTAATCCTATACTACAAAATGAAATCCGAGAGAAAAGTTGGGATTTATAAAAGACATCAGCTTATGCCTAATGTGGTCGGACTTTGATTTATCTTGTCCTAGAAATGAATCAGGTGACATGGTTCACATCTCATGATATTGCTCCTCATCTGACCAGGCCAGTCTGTAGACCATAGTTTAATCTGAATATGTTTCATGTTTGATTTTCACTTTTGTTGTTGAGGATATTATAAACTCTAAATCCGACTACTCAGTGTTATTAATTATATTCAAAGAGAAATCTGATCCGTTTCACTAGCTTTTATTTACCTTCATCTAAACCTTTGTATAAAATGTAATCAAATCCTACTAGTTAAACTTGAACAACATTCCATTGTTTAATTAAGCTGAAACTTATTATGTGTGTCGGGGTACTATATTTATTCAGACTTTCATCCATTGTGTTAGTAAAATTACATAAATACTTATTACCTAATATATATTTTTTTACAAAACAAAACAATAATTTCGACAACAAGGTGGAGGCACTGGGCAATGCAACGAATGCCAGTGTTCATAAAACAGCCGCCACTCCTCTTTGCCATCACTGCCAGGAGCTGTATTTTATTAATGTATAGCAAAATACCATCGACAAGAAAGTTTGTATTAAAAAAGCGTATTCCTGTTAAACAACGAAGTCTTAATTAATGTGCGCGACATCAGAGTCGTTAAGCATAATCCAGATGAATGAGACCGTTGAATAGTGTTAAGAAATAGCCGACATTTTCACTTTTTTTAAGCAAACCAGCGGTAGATTTCCCCATTAAGGGTGGTTGGCGTCCGTTTTTAAGCACGATTAAGCCCTTATTTGCTCTCAATTTCACGGGCCATAGACAAAACGGCATCGACATTTTTTTCTCGTTACCCAAACTGGAGCCTGCGGTTTCGGGTGCGGATCAGCGAGATGCAAATTTTTGTTCGTTAATTTGGCTGTACTCGTATTGTCAATTTGTGTTTCTTACTCGGATAGCAGGAGTTACGTTACATGTATGATATTTTAGGCCTATGCGTCTGAAATTGGTAATCTGCTTCTGACTGTTACGATTTGAGAGTAAAAAAAAACAATGTTGAGAATTTGAGAATTAGTGGGCGGGGCACATTGCTCGCAGAACGGATGGCCGATGGAGCCATAGAGTTCTCGAGTGGCGACCGCGTACCGGAAGACGCAACGTGGGCAGACCCGCCACAAGGTGGACCGATGACCTGGTGATCGTTGCAGGAGCCCGCTGGATGCAAGCTGCACAAGACCGGTCGTTGTGGCGATCTTTGGGAGAGGCCTATGTCCAGCAGTGGACGTCTTTCGGCTGAAATGATGATGATAATGATGAGAATTAATGCCAAAAACTATTGGTAACTTTTTAACTATTGGTTTCGCGGAGTAGCAAGGTAATTTGTTCCAGTTTGTTGATATGGACCTCCGCAAAGTAACGCCTGAATCTATTAATTAGCCAAAAACTATGTCAACGCTACAAAAATATGGCTAAAAGATAAAATTAGTTTTAAAGTTGAAAGCGACATTTTGCTAAATAACTTCTCTGGCTGACTGGCAAGTCAATAAGCGGAGAAGATACAGACCTTCAGAGTGAGCAGAATCTTTTTCGTAGTTTTATAAACTGTCAAACGGGTTTTTTGGGGAACATTTTAGTGAAAATTGGGTTATTTTAATCTACTACTACGTTTCCCTTAGTAATTAAAAGTATACTTGCATATTTCAGAACAACAATTTCAGTAAAATGTTAGCAATAAAAAATACTGCGTTGTCATTTTTTTTTATAATTATGAATATTTCAGAAAAATTATAACAAAATGGAAGAAAAAATCAGTTAAACCAAAATTAAATAATATTCCTATTCCTTTTACAGCTAATTTATCAAAAATCTAAGCACCTAACAAAACACGCCACTAGTCCGTATTCATTATTCATTGATATTATTGAAGCTTACCAAACTTGTGTAAAAGAGCTTAAATTTATGTAAGAGCTATCCCTAAAGGCTTAAGGGTCCAATAAATTTCAATTACACGACCAATTAACGGCGTTCAATAATAATGACGGACGTCGATTTGAGGCGTAAAACCTCTTAAAAACGTATTGCGGGCTTTTGCCCGACACGTACTTTGATTGGTTTTGGCGTGATTTAAACACTTTGGCGGTCAAACTGGACTATAAACGGTTATAGCCGTTATAACAATAGAATTATTGTAAGAATACAATTATAACGGTATACATATATCACGAGTGTTATAACTAATCTAATTCTTTACATTTTGAGCCCTTTGCAGGTCTCATCCTCATAAATGCCCGTGAATATACAATACAAACGCCATAAATGTCATCATCAATGAAGAAACGGAAGGTGACTCCTTTAGGTCAAAATTTAACAACTCGTCCACATAATTATGTACAAGTCATGTTTTCTCATGTTTCTTTCTATATGAGGATGTAGACTTGACCGATACGATATTGCACTATAGACCCTTAACGGTCGCCCACACCTTTAACCTTTACATGTTTAGGCAATACTTTCAATCTAATATTGCTCTTGTAACTTATCTTCTTCTTCTAATTCTTCAGCCTAAAGTCATTCACTGTTAAGAATAGACCTCCTCGATCATTTGCACGCCGTTCTTTCCAGTTTTGGTCTTGTTTCATCCAGTTTTTCCCCATCAACCTTGATCAGTCCTTCTAACTTTCTGGCCACCAGTACTCCTGATCTAGGTCGTTGGTCTCCCATTTTTCCTGGTGCACCAGTTATCTGCTCTGCAATTTATGGCCCATTGTCAGTTTGTCTTGTAACTTGTACCACATCAAAATAGATACCTCCGGCCAATGATTAATATTCATAGATTAATTAATTTCGGCGAGCCGCAGGACGGAGTGTTTAGGTGTGTTTTCCCTTGTAATCAAGCCTTCGGGTTGATTGGTCGCGGATATTAAATGGTCTGACCCCGTTCGTGTCAAACACACAATGGCGATCGATGGCGTCTGACGCATCGAAGAGGATGAAGAGTTCAGATACACTCCCATTGGAAGAAAAAAGAAAGTACTAAGAAAGAACGTTTATTTAAGACCATTCAACACAATACACATATCGAGGTTAAACATATTGTATAGAATAGAAGCAAAAAGGATCCAAGCATACCGCCTCGGTAAACAGAGACACAGATTTTCAGTGGTACCCTTGAGATTCTAAACTAAAATTAAGTGGACTATTACGACACTAACGACGTGACAATCGTTACCTTATATAGGATAAAAGATTTCTCAAAATATGGATACATGGGTTCATTATTGGGTTTATACTAGATGACGTAGTCAAGCCGTCGAAGATGATGCGCTTTTGTTTCTGACGCTTTATTAGGTTAAGACTTCAGACGAATAGCAACCCACCGCCATCTTTGGAACGCCACGTCAACTACAAAAGTCCGAATAAAATAACGAAGTTGAACCTTATGAGAATGTACGTAGGTCACTTTTATATTAAGACGTTTATATCGGACATTGGCGTTGAACGCATGGTGCGGATACGTCGGTCTGTTCGTTGAAATTTACCTCTTTGGAAAGTAAAATGATGTACATGTGTACATTGAAAACTAAAACATGAAATAAGAGGAAAGTCCTTAAGTGGCTTCTTCGTTTCGGAACACCGAATCCTGCTCCCCTGAGAAATGATGCTGGTTTTGGCTTCAAACATTTCAACTCTACTTATTTTCAGAGGGTAGAAGACTACGCAACGAAATCGATGTCTAAATAATTTTTATAATTGTAATATTAGTAACGAGGCCATCCTTGTTTACAAACCTGCGTCTAACGGGGCCGTCCATTATTCAGGTTAGGCTAGGGTGGGGGGGGGGTCCATAAAAAAATCACAAAATATCACAAGGGGGAGGAGAAGGTGTAGTAATATGTAACGTGTATTTATTTTTTCGGCAAATATTCGGCATGCAGATGATACTTATACACCTGTGTTTCATAAATATAAAATAAAATAAGATTCTTTGTTCGTACTAAAAAATACACGTGATATAGGGGTAGGGGGGGGGGGGGTAAATTTAACCCTGACCATGGATCACCAAGGGAGAGGGGGGTTAAAAAAATGCCAAAAAACATCACTTAATCTTCTCATAAAAAAATATGTTTACATTACAAATTCAAAATTTCTAATTCTTTCTGGTTTTGTGGCGGTGAGTAGGTACCTTTTCCTTAAAAAAAACCATGTGACTTATTTTATCCTTTTAAAGCCCGATGTTTCATCGTGGATTTTAAACAAACAATGACGTATTAAAACAACGGAAGCTTTAATTATTACAATCTGTACATATTAAACTTAAAGATTCTCTTAGCGGAAATTTGAAACGTTGTTTTCCTCACCTGGAAGGATGTAAAACAAATAGAAATATCCAGTTTATAATGACAGGAAGACGTACCACCGACTGATGGTTTCCAAAGACCATGAAATTATGAAACACAGCCATGTCACTTTATTAAAAAAACGTTGGAATTTAAGATGGGCTCTAAGGCTCTAGGTCGTTCTCAAGTGCAGCAGCGTACTTAAGATCACATTAATTTGACATTTCGTTTCTATAGGAATGAAACGGCAATTCCGATCTTGAGAAAGCGACCCTACTTGATAACGATCTATAACTACAGGCCTATGTAACTCTTGGGTTTGCTTAAGTTAGTAGTGGCAGTAGTTTAGAGTTAATTTGTATTAGGCGTTATGAAAAATCCGTATAATTTTAAAATTATGATAATTTTCACAAAATTTCTGTCGCCACATCATAGATAGGATAACTGTGGAAAATACAGAAAAAAGTGCTATAAGAATGAAGAGGCTTAAGTTTCTGTGATGCCAACATGACCGACCAAGTTTAGTATGACGACCGGATAGCCTAGTGGTTAGTGGCCCTGACTTACTAAGCTTGAGGTTCCGGGTTCGATTCCCGGGAGGGACAAATGTTTGTATATGAATGTTTGTGCCTGAGTCGTAGATGTTATATGTATTTAAGTATCTATATAAGTATTTATATTCGTTGTCTAGTACCCATAACACAAGCAGCTTTAGTTTGTTTATCTGAGTTATTTACATGGACGTCTCTTTCTTACAATTATTGTTTGACAGAGACACACGGAGGGATAAATTAAACCCGAACCGGTCATATTAAGGCCACTGATTATTATTAAAAAAATCGATAAGCAGCGGTTAATTTGCGTACTGGCTGGTCTGTTTATACCTGTGCCCCGGATATTGTGCGGAAGCCCAGCGTTTCCTGTTCGAAACTAAGGCCGCTGTTTCAAATTTAAGTTACATCAAAGTTTCCTGATGCTAAGAGGATAGAATCGAATTACTCTCCGTCTCTACCTGTAACGTTATTCTGAATACATAAACGAGTCTGAGAAATTAATATCAGTTCATACATACATAAAGTCACGCTTGTTTCCCGGAGGGGTAGGCAGAGAACACGGATTTAAATTTGCTACGACCCTGACATACAACCTTTGCTTCACTTAATCTTTAACATTCTACATGCATACTCGTCGGTTTAGGATCTAGAATACTCCTGACCTAGTCTTTCTCCAGAATGTCTCCAATTTGGTCGGATTACGTTCGCCGAGGTCTTCCCTTTCCCATTTTTCCACCTTTTTTCCCTTCAGACAGCCTCTTTGTTATCTTTTTTCATCCATCCTCTTTACATGCCTAAACCATCGTAACATAACTTTCTCAATTCATGTCATATAAATATTAGTTCACTGGAAAAAATAAATTTCTTGAGTAGACACTAATTTAACCTGGTGCGGGTAACGCAACGAGGGTTGAGGTAAAGCACTGCTGCATATCACGTGTGTACCGGGGAGTTTCGTTCGAATTTTAAAAATTGTTTTTTTGCCGATTTTAAGGTTCCGGCCTCCCACCCGTGGGTCTCCAGGTTTAACGTACCTCGCCCTCACCCAATGAGGCACTTACTTAAAGGTTAATTAAACCCACTGATAATAAAAGAATTTCTGCGAAAATTTCAATAAACGCTCAACTCCCAACCCGCCCGCTATAACTGAAATTGATTTTGTAAACAAAACGCTTCGAAATGCTCAAATTAATTACTTCATTTTGTCCGCGTGCGGACCACTGTGCAAATTGGGGTTTGTTAGCAACAATGAATTTAATGGGATCGTTAAAGCTTGTTTACCAATAATTTTCGGTGAAAAATTAGGCTGTGGGAACTTTGGTTTGGCGGATTTCGATTGGGGATACCGAATTTAATTTTGGGTTTAATAATGTTGATTAAAAACGTATACCCACGGTCCTAGATGCTTTGCCAGCAACATTGTATGTATCTTTGTGTTTATTCTTTATTGGAAAACAAACATAAATGACAAAAAGAGATATAGTGATTTACAAAGGCGAGCTTATCCCTCTTCTAGTTGACCTTTGAGTCGTGATTGTCGCTGAGGATGTTCTGTTGGAAAATGGACAAATCATTGTTAATTTACCTTGTTAACCATCTTGCTGTGCTATTAATTGGTATCAAATTTTCTTAAATACTTAAATTCTTTATGTTAAGTACTAACTAGTGTCTATTATATCTCTTTATAACCCTATATATCTCTGTAATCTTGCTTTGAAAAGAGAAGAAAGAAAACGGAGAAGCTGCTGAGTTTCTTGCGGCGTTTCTTCTCAGCAGAATCTTCCATTTTCCGAAGCTCTGGTAGACTCAGACATGTAAAAGAGCCTATATGACCTACTTGCAATGCGTTATGAATATCTGTTAAAAACCGCGAAAGTTGAAAACCATTTATTTCTACCGGTGTCAGATAATTTCTGAAATGCAGCACATTCGAGATATTTCAAAGCTAAAATTAAATGCAATATCAGCGCCGTTTAAATGGTTTGATTGCAATTGGCAGAATTAGTAACCACACGGTTATATCAGAACGAGTTGGATTTGTACACAGAATTATATATTTTAATTTTCATGGTAAACGAGCTTTTACCCGCGGCTACGACTTCTATGAATTTTACGGGATTAAAGTATGTTTTGATCCAGGATATTATGATCTTATTTGTCTATGTTGCATCTAAATCCATCAAACCTGGAATCATGGTCAAAGCATGGGTGTTCCACTTCGCACTGTAGGTACGCTCGGCCGCCATGCCTACAGAGTAGGCAAATAGCAGTAGCTTGTCGACTTACCGCGCGCCCGCTTGCTTGAAAACGAATGCAGCGCAACCCTAACGTGTCGCCGAGAGTTGCGGGGGGTGGACGGACGCGGGCGGCATGTTCCTTTTCACGCGAGCTGCCTGGCGAATGTGTTTGAAGTTATACGATTTTTTTGTGCTTGTTAATAAAGTTGGAATTCGTTTAATTGCGGTCGAAAAACAGAAGTTACTGTACGTTAGTACTAAGTGGTACTAATATTTATTTTGTGGTCAAAGCTTACCCCGAATTAAGAAGCTTAGAAAAACTCTTAGGTACATGGTGACTAATGGGGATTGAAGTCGGTACCTCACGATTACGAGCCTCCCACTTAGCCACTAGGCTATCAACGCTCTTAACAAATTATTTCTAGGTGCTGTTTATTACTATGAATAGTTTAATGTTACAAAATATATAACTGCAGGTACTTAACAAAACTTAATCTTCTAAACTCCTTGTCATCTAGGCGATGCGGTAGTGTCTGGGCAAGTTCGGGCAAATGTATATAAAATCCAGTGACACCTACAAAGTCACAAACATCCCAAAAATATTATTTTCTTACTAAACAGATACTAAGTCCTTGATACCTATTTAAAACTGTAGCGTAAAAGGCAACGATATTATAATGCATGGATGTACAATGTCATACTAAATGTTAGCCGAAAAACGTTCAAAATGTACACTCTTAATTGACTTTTTATATTTTCTTTAATTTCAACCTTACTACGACGCCATACTGTATAAAATGGTATACAATTATCATTTATAAAGTTTTGTCGCAAATAGGTTTTTTTATTATTGCATTTCTAAAAATATGTCTGGCAGCTTGAACTTATAAAAAAAAACATTGGCATTGAAATGGCGGTTCTCTTGTCACAATGAACAGAGATTAATAGAGTCGCAGTTCTCCTAATTCAACAATTAAATATTTTAATTTTAGATACTTGTAGAAACTATTATTAGTTTTAATTTTATTAATAAAATAATGACAATTAAATGTACTTTGAAGCATAAATCTAATTAAAAAACCACCACAAATACCATTGAAATGAAAGAATGAATAAATGGCTACCCACCTACTGAACTGTTCATTGAAGATTTAAAAAAAAGAACCACCCAGGGCGACTTAAAATGAGTAACTGGACACAATAAGACCATTTAAAAAAAATTGTTTGTTTGTTTGAACGCGTATCACGTACAAACCGCTGAACGTATTTTGATGGAATTTTCGCATGCCTATTCAAATAAATCCAGAATACAACGGAAAAAATTAAAAGATTGTTTTAGACTCATGAAACTCAGAATCCATACTTACTATTTAAAATTAAGAAACACCTGTTTTAAGCATTTTTTTCAAATCCCTTTCAGAAAAGCAAAAAAGTGAAATTAGTGTTTAAAAATACTTAACTTCATAAAGCTTATAAATGCAATGAAGTCCATTCGTCTTTACTGAAACTCAACACTTTAGTCCTATTTCTGTTAATGTTCCAAAATTTTATTTTCTAATTGATTCCAAATGTTACAAGTCCCAAAAACTTTATTAGGACTCTGTTATATTTTCCGAATATTATTCAAAATGAAAGCAAAAAAAATTGGTTGACCTAGGTAAAATTAGGTAGGTAAAATTCTTGATTTCTAATTTAAACATTCCTAATTTTCTACTAAACGTGATTTGGGGCATATGGAAAACAGCAAAATCAGGCATTTAATAAGAATTTGCATGAATATAAAATTAACATCCAAGCGGCTCTATAGTTTCTTTGTTCTGAATCTTTCAATCATTGATATGGTAACTTAATTCGAATATAAATGAAAGACTGAGCAATTAATTACTTCTGAATTATAACACAATAGATTAGTTACTGAAAATACGATATTCCATCCTTTCTTTTGGCTTTGCTACTGTAATTTTTACATGTTTTCACAGTGCAGTATGACATTTTGACAGAAGCGCCGTCGCACGGAAACTGACAGCACAATTCGCACCTTTAGAATTAAAACGACTCATTTCTGAATAATACACGTCCCAAAATTTCACCTTATTTAAAAGACATAGAGTTTAATTTTGGGAAATGTCATATTCAGAATTGAGTCGCTTTAATTCTAAAGGGGCGAATTACTCCTCTTTTTACTCCTCTTTCGATAAGGCCATTTTTTAAACACTGACTAGAAGTCCATTACTTATAGGTCAGTGGTAAAAGGCAAAGGCTTTAGACAAAAAGCAACTGTTAAGTTTTCTCTTTGAACACAAAATATGTTAATTATTTATAAACCTCCTTATTCGTAAACGATCAGGAAGCCTCCAATTGTTAACACCATGTTCTGTCTTTATCTCTGTCATTGATGTTTGCCTTTGAAAAAAAGAAACAAGAAAAGTTTTAGCTAGGTATTATATTTATGTCTTGCGTGCCCATTTTGCATAATACTTGTTTCTTTGTCATTGTATTTTAGGATTAAACAAATGTAATTAAGCCTTATTAGAGGGAGAAATTTCATTATTAAACTTATTCATATAATTCGTTACAAAACCGTTACGAAATTCATATTAATTATTTTAGAAATGGTACTCTAATCTGTCTGATTTTGACCCAAATGTCATAAAAAATCGTTTTCCGCCTTCTTTCAAAAGAACTTGGCTCGTTTTACAATCTCCCCAATGAAACAAGCGCGGAATGTTCTATTGCATTCCGACGTCGCCTACCATTACAACACTAGTTTTATTTGGATTCCTAGCTAAAATGGTTTAGCTATTTGAAAGGGATGAAAATAAACTAGTAGGTATAGTCGACCAAGAAATTGCTTGACCACTTTTCGACCGTATTACAAAGGGATAAGGTTCAAAAGTGGTCAAGCAATTACTTGGTCGACTATACATAAATATGGACATGTTGGCCATCACACACCATGCTTATAATTTAGGGCTAAAATTTTTGGTTGCATACAGAAATACAGTTCTAAAATCAGTGGAGTCGTTTTTTCCATAGTCTATGATTCCTTTTTTTCCATATGACTTAATAACAGTGTAAACTGCTAACCTTTACGAATTAATCGAAATTTAAACTATAATTTTTTTACATAAAACTACTGTGATACTCTGACGTATTATTATTAATATTATTATATTCTTGACTTTAAAATATGTAAATAGTGATCCGTTTGTTTTCGGTTCGTTTGGGGCGAAGGGAAAATGATGATGATGTGATTTGGCGACACAGTAACACATACGGCGAATTCTCAAACCATCACCTGTCGTCTGAAGCGTTTATGAAATTGGGCCCTGGTCGTCGAAAAATTCTTGTAAACTTGAATAGCTTTTTACCAACAAATGCCTTTAAAAGTTTATTGAATTTCCCCGTTTCTTCCCTCTTAATACCTACTGTCACTAAGTTTATTATAAGTTTTTATTGCTGTTACGTTCGGACTCGTTCTGTGGAAGTTTATTTTAGAGATTGTGTTTGGTGCTAAGTCGTTACTAAACCTTGTCTCAAAGCGCCACGTTGGTCAGTCAGTTTAGCAAAAAAATTCAGTACAGTCTAGGTCATAAATATTTATACAACTATTATAACCAAATTATTTTAACACTAACATAAATGTACAAATATCTGAGAGGTGAATTGCAGTGCTTTTTTACATTGTGTACATTTCGAACCATATTAGAAGATAAAGCCAAAAAAAGAAAAAAATCGTTTATTTAGCTTAGAATACAAAACAAGACAGAAATGAAAGAAACATTACAATAACTGGACAGCATTGTATAGCCGAAATGGCTTCCACTCAGCAATGCTGTCAGCACGGCAATGCCAACAGCGCTGGTTTTCAGTGGAGCCAGTGGGTAGTATGGGACAGCGTACAGTGGAGACATTAAATGTGCAAAGCTGGAGAAAACGTGATTTCCGAGATATGTCCCAACCCTCCAAGTCTGGAGTTATTCCTACATTTTAGGTTTAGTTTAGTTATATTTGTTTAATCGTGTATTCTTTTGTTTAACAATTTAAAATTAATTAACTTGTCATAAGTGCCATAGAGGTGTACCTATGGCTATTTTTGGCATCTTAGTAACGTGTATAATATTTATGAACTTGACTGTAGGGTCTCTCAGAAGTAGCTGAACATTTTAGTACCTTGTCGCTGCCAGTACTGTGACAAATTCAAGCAACTCTCTTTCATACCTTTATTACGACAAAGTTCATAAGTGTTAGGTTACTTCGTATTAGAAATAAAACTGTAACCCCGTTATTCCTTACATTGAATATACCTCTTTTAACTAAAATACGTTTTTATTAAAAATTCCGAGTCATCCAAAATCTAGGATGAAGTCACGGGGAAAAGTTAGTTGTGCATTTCTCTGCATTAATTGATCTTCAGAAATACTCTATAATAATAGAAACCAGTTACCTACTAATAAAGTAATTGCATCGCAATATAAATTAATGGCCAAGGGAGCAAAATTCTAACTTGTGCAGTAATTATTAAAGCACGTTTACATGCTTCATTAAACTCGCTATCAAAGGTTTAAGTGGTGATTAAAATTAGGTATTTAAATACGTGTTGGAGTGCAGACTAAAATTATGTAAAATTAGTTACGAAATTACGTTAGAGAATACAGTACCAAAATACTTTATTGCCTCATTTTTTTCAGGTTACAAAACTATATCAAGTTTAACCTTTTTTCCACTTGTTATACAAAAGTACTTAAACACTAGATAAATGAAGCTTAAAGACTAAAATACTTTTTTGCTCGACTTGGCGGGGGCACTGCCGCGCCCCCAGATAAATATGTCTCTGAATCTCGCAGTAGTTTTATGTTTTTTTGCGGGTGGTAGGAATTTGTGCAAGTTCTGTCCGGATCGCTACCAGCATCTTACTTGCTAATCCATCCGCTAAGCAATAGTGCTTGCACTGTGTTCCAGCGGCAAGCAAGACAGCCGGTTCAATTACTGGCACAAGAGGTATTCCATGTCAGCCCTCTGGGTTGGCAACGCATCTGTAATCTCTTTGGTGTTGCAGGTGTCTATGGGCGGTGGTAGAGAAAGACAGAGAGACGAAAGCTTTTAAAAACTTGTAAAGGTGTTTAACGATTGGTGGCTCAAAAAATCGATAACTTCTAATATTGCCGTCAATAAAATTGGTACCATCTGCATTTAATTAAGTATGCTAGTCCCTAGGGTTAGGTTCGCCG
Organism: Ditula angustiorana; assembly: GCA_963691745.1. Taxonomy (NCBI): domain Eukaryota; kingdom Metazoa; phylum Arthropoda; class Insecta; order Lepidoptera; family Tortricidae; genus Ditula; species Ditula angustiorana. Next base: position 9,006,435 of record OY829495.1, read on the forward strand.
CTGCGTCTTTGAAAAAAAAACTGGTAAAGACTCTGTTTTTAAAATGAAAGGGTTCTGTACAAAATTTTTATTTATTTTGCCTTAAATAACAATACTTCTTATCTATTAGAAAAGTCAAATAATTGACTAGGCTTTATAGAATGTAGAAAGTGCCTATATACATTTTGTTAAAATATAGGTATTTAGATTTTTGGTGTATGTCAGCCTAAATAAATATTTTGATTGATGTTTGCATTTAATATCCAAATTTAGTTTTAGATACAAAAACAAACACAGACATCGGTACAAAGTAGAACTGTTAAACGGAACTCTTCCAGCGCAAGCAATACAGATAGAAGTATTTTAGCAGAAATGAAATGAAATGAAATGTAGAAAATAATGTTTAATATAATAAATCGTATTCTTTTAATCGCATAGTGTCATAATTAATAGATTCAGGCGTCACTTTGCGGAGGTCCATTTCAACAAACTGGAACAAATTATCTTGCTACTCAGCGAAACCAGTGTCGTGCTCGTGCAAGTTACCTGCGTCTGTACGACATAAAAATAAGTCACGTGACTCGGCAAATCAACTAATCAGATCAATCTTTTGGGTCTCCACAGATCCAAAAGATTGATTTGATTGGTTGATTTGCCGAGTCACGTGACTATTTTGTTTATCTTATTTAAATACCTAAAGAAATAAAGTATAACGCATTCAAGGTGTTTATTTATGGATTATAACGTGTGTGAGGTGTAGATGGAAGATGGTTTCTTCTTCATTATGCACGTAGCAAAGGCTATATATCTATACTATTCTATACTAATATAAGAGAGGTAAACTTTGTTTGATTGTTAGTTTGTTTGTATGTAGGGGTAATCTCTGGAACTAATGAACCGATTTCAAAAATTCATTCACAGATAGAAAGCTACACTATTCTTGACGGACATATAGGCTACTAATTTTACGTGAACGAAGTCACGCGCATCCGCTAGTAATTTTATAGTTGTAAGAAGAAGGCTTTGATTTTTTTTATCTACATTCCCTTAAACATTTGTTTTTCTGTTAGTAATTATTACATTTTTCTTAGTTAGGTTTTCTTAATAGTTACAAAAGTGATCGCGGAACCCTAAAAGAGTATTTCTTACATCTGCGCCTGGGAGATCCATTTAGCTCTCAAAAGCTTTTTACTCCGTGAAGCTGCCATTTTCTATTTTTAGGGTTCTGTACCAAAATAGTTTAAAGGAACCTCCGTGGTGCGACTTTCGTCGTCCGTCTATCTGTCATAACGGAATATATCAGCAACAACTGCTACTGATTAGAATTCTGGAAAAAATAAAACATGGGTTACTAAATATAACATTCAAGTACTTAATACTTTAAAATAAAACATATAAAAATATTAAATACTTAATAGTTTTTTTTGCGAATGAGGACAGGACAGCTGGTGCACTTACTGGCACAAGAGGTATTCCATGTTAGCCCTCTGGGTTGGCAACGCATCTGCATTCTTCTCGGTGTTGCGGGAGTCTATAGGCGGTGGTGATCACTTATTATCAGGTGACCCATTTGCTTGTTTGCCTTCCTATTTCATAAAAAACGAAGTGGGGGGGGGGGCAAAGCTAGTTTTAGGCTTCTATTACACATTCCAAACACCGGTTTCCTTTATTGCTGCGTACTTTTCAGTAATATTGAAAAAAAAAATGTAGAGCGTAAAATCTGAAATAGTTACAGTTTATAAAAGTTTACGGACCTGATATTACAAAAAAAAGAACAATCTTTCTAACTAACGACGTATTTACAAATCGTCGAAAATCGTTGACAAAATTTTGTTCACGGATTCAATTTTACTGTTTAACTGATATTTGTGGTTAATTTAAAGTAATTATCTATACAGAACCCTTGGTGCGCGAGTACAGTGCTTACTTAGTCGGGGTTTTTTAAGCTGTGATTAACTGCTATGGGAGTAAAAATTAATGAAAGATTAAAGTGAGCGAGAGATCCTTATCTGGCTATTAAATAGGTAATTAGTACTTAGGTTTTAAAGTGCAGTTCTTTTAACCGCTTTTACTGAGAAGAATTTTAGTCTGGTAGATAAACGAGCAAGTGGGTCACCTGATGGTAAGTTATTACCACCGCCCATAGACACCTACGACACCAAAGGGATTGCAGATGCGTTGCCAACCCAGAGGGCTAAGATGGAATACCTCTTGTGCCAGTAATTGCACCGGCTGTCTTGTTCTCCACGCCGGAACACAACAGTGCAAGCACTGCCGCTTAGCGGAATTAGCTAGCAACTGGGTTGGCAACGCATTTGCAATCCCTTTGATGTTGGGCGTTGGTGATCACTTACCATCAGGTGACCCACTTGCTCGTTTGCCTTCCTAAGTGGTATAAAAAAAATACAGACACACAATTCAGCTTTAAAAGCGTATTAAATGCAACTCTATTTGGAGGATAATGTTGAGGAAAAAGCGAGAAACTGGGGAAGATCTCGGTGCATTTGAAAATAAAATGTGGCGGTTTTTGCGGGATTCTTGTACTCGGCTTGAAGTTTAAGAAAGACCGTACCATTTGTTTTCAAACGGTGAGAAATACAACCCCCCTTTTCATAAAAAACCACCCAAGTGCGAGTCGGACTCGCGCACCGAGGGTTCCTTTATCAACAACATCTAGTATCGCATTTTGCTTTATAAGACCAAAAAAAATCATCCAACTCCATTCAGTTGGTTTTGCGTGATTGAGTAACAAACATCCTGCTGCGTGCTGTTAGACCTTGCTTCTTGCCAAATGTCATAGTTCCAGGTTAACGAGAAGTACCCCATAGGTTTTGAGTGTCTTTCGAATGTATGAAACATGAGGCATAAACGGCCGTATCTTTTGATTCTTTTGATTTAGAAGTTTGATTTTTTCACGGCTCTAAGTGACCGCAGACTGGTGTTTAGAATTAATTTCAACTCAATACCTCTACGCGTTCTTAAGAAAAATGGTCTCGACAGACAGACAGACGCGCAACAAAGCGATCCTACAATGGTTCCGTTTTTCCTTTTGAGGTTTGTTATTTTTAGAGTTCCGTAACCCTAAAAATAAAAATATTTTTAAGCTAACAAATGTTTTGTCATTATTGTAATCGAAATTATTTATTTTTAAATTTTTTCGATTTTTCTTTTTGTATTTTTTTACATTTAAATTAAATTTATAATGCTATATAATGAATGACAACACAAAGAAAAATTAGGGTAATGGCCGGGTGCCCTGCCATTACCCTAATTTTTACCCGACTACGGCAAAGCCAAAAGGAAGGGTTATGTTTTTAGCAGCCTATGTATGTATGTTTGTATTTACGTATGTTCCACTGTAGTGCCTAAACGACTGAGCCGATTTTGATGAATGAGGTGTCAAACGGTTCGTAATTGTAGTCTGGGTGACATAAGCTATATTTTTTGTGAACAAAATTAAAATGACAAATGTTATATCCAAAAAAGAGGGGGTCTAAAAAATGTTTTTTCTTTGTGTTGTCATTCATTATATAGCATTATAAATGTAAATGTTGTGTCCCTTTAATTTGAGGACAAACGTCTCAATGACAGATAAAGACATAAAATAAGTTAACTAACAAACGGTTACGAAGCGATAATGAATAAGGGGGTAAGACTTATGTATGTATCGACTGACGACAGGACAGAAGTGGAGCGTAAAAGTACTCGGGTCGAGACCCAGGACTGGTCGGAAGAAAGTGGGCGGACAACCAATGAGATGGTCAGATGATCTGGTTGTGGTTGCTGGTAAGGGATGGAGGAGAAAAGCTCAACATTGGAAGGAATGGCGTGAAATAGAAGGGGCCACCATCATGCTCGCTAATCCTGCCGCTAAGCAGCAGTGCTTGTACTGTTGTGTTCCGGCGTGGAGAGCAAGACAGCCGGTGTAATTACTAGCACAAGAGGTATTCCATCTTAGCCCTCTGGGTTGGCAACGCATCTGCAATCTCTTTGGTGTTGCGGGTGTCTATAGGCGGTGGTGATCACTTACCATCGTGCGGTTGGCAACGCATTTGCAATCTCCTTGGTGTTGCGGGTCGGTGGTGATCACTTACCATCAGGTGACCCACTTGCTTGTTTGCCTTCCTATTTCATAAAAAAAAATTAAAGGTAAGAAAGGTAGCTACGAGAAAAATACTAAAAGCGACCACTGGTACAGTTCACGAACAAAAACAGGCGTAAATCTAACGCGCCGGTTGCACCCGGGAAGGAAGCGTTATTCTGGCTGCCCCCATTAAAAACTTTGGGCGAGTGTACTTGAAGATTATAGAAAAAGCGGAAGTGTTGAAGAATTTCTGCGCAAACTTAGGTTTAACTACTATTTATAACGTTAAACGGGACGTTAACGCGTTTAACGTTGTTAATTTACCTCGTCGATTCGACCATTTTGTAACGTCACATCGTTGATTACATCGCCTGAAAGGTTTGGCGTTACAAATATGTACGAAAAATTGCGAAATTTTAAAGCAATTTAGGTTTAACCAAATAAATGTGAAAATAGTAGATTGTGCCCCTAGGAAGCAAAATGATATATTGACGGCGAAGTTTCATTCTACACTAGTATTAAACTGTAACTTAAGTTCGGTTTAAAACTACGACTCTAAGAGTTTTGAGCTAAGTGACGGGCAGACGGATGGACATAGCGAAACTAATAAGGGTTCCTAGTTGAGTTTGCGGAACCCTAAAATTGACCTTACCATTATAAGTATGTTCTTGTGCAGGCAAAAGACCGCTAGCCTGAAATGGGATTGGGCTGGCCATGTCTGCTCCATGCATCTGGATAGATGGGCATCGATTGCAACCTAATAGATGCCACAAGATGGTAGTCGGCGACAGGGCAGGCCGAGACGAAGATGGCGGGATGATCTGGACGCATTTTCAAATGACTGGCCAGAGATTGCTAAAGATAGAGGGAACTGGAAATCCGAGGGAGAGGCCTTTGCTCAGCAGTGGGACACGATTGCAGGCTAGCATTATTATTATTTATGTTCTTAACTTCATTAATGTTAAATGAATTGCCACTTACGTCAATGATTATAAAATGAATGTCTGTGTTTTGTATTTTTTGGTAGAAAGGGAACTCGAACGAGAATGGGTCACTTGACCCAATCGGAAGTGATTATGACCACTGCCCCTGGGTACTAGGAAACCAGAACAGCTCTCCTTTTCTCGCGTTTCGCTCAGTCCATCTCTTTCGATCTCATCTAATAAAAAGAGATGAAGTGACAAAGTCGCGCTGTATCGCGCTATATATGTGTTCAGTGCACCTAGCATGAATCTTCTCGATACGCGTTAAATCGCTAGGTAACTCAGTGCGTCTTGCTCCCACTGGGCTAGTTAGAACGAGACGCACTGAGTAACATACAATGATATTATAATGCATGGACGTACAGTGTGTTTCTTTGTTGCCATGTTATTGCACCACCTGCTTTTGTCTGTCCTTTTCTACGTCTCTTTTTCTAACGGTTGTCTGGAAGAGATCGCTTTTAGCTAAGACCGCCTATTGTGTGCCTTTTGTTATGTCTCTATATTGTAACTTTTTGTGTTTTGTGGTGTTCAATAAAGAGTTATTGTATTGTATTGTATTGTACAGTGTCATCCTAAATGACAGCAGGAAAACGGCCCGACAAGAGAATACAGGTTGACGCCAATGTTACAAATACAAATTAGTATTACCATTTATAGTCATTAGATTTACAATATTACGTCTAACTGCATAAAATAATAATTTATTAAGTATTAGTTAGGATTGCAAATAGTTTTCTTTTTTTACAAAATAATGGTACTGACAGCAGCGCCGTCGGTCCAACAGACTGACAGCGCGAGCGATTGTCGATTTTTTGTTCGAATTTTGATGCGGCCATTTTTTAAACGCTGACTAGAAGTCCAGTATTTACGAGTATAGTTCAGTGGTTGCATAGAGAGTTAATGGGTGTCGAGAAGATTCGTGCTAGGTGTTCTGGTCTCAGTACCATTTCGATACGCCGCCATATTTATTAGCGCACCGTTTCCGCTTCCGTCCGGCGCTTGATTTAAACGCGGGGTTCCGTAGCGGCACTCGCGTCGCTTCCGTTACACGTTTATTGCGTTAATATATCGGTCCCGCATTGAGTCGAGAGTTATTTTGTTGTCTGTAGTCTCGCGACTTTTTTCACCGACAATCGTTTCGCCGAATGTATCGTTTCACAGAATTTTCGTTTCCTCGACGACAAACTTGCACTAGATCCTACCACTTGCCCTTGTTTATACCACTTTCGTGCATTGTATGATCATTTTACCTAGAGTCTAATTATTTAGTCTAATGGTTTGAGTAACTTTCAATTTCTACGCACCTCATCATCATATCAGCCGGAAGACGCCCACTGCTGGGCATAGGCCTTCCCCAAGGATCTCAACGGTGGTCGGTCTTGTGCTGCTCGCATCCACCGGTTACCAGCGATCTTCACTAGGTCGTCGGTCCATCTTGTGGGATTCCTAAGCATCTTACATACGAGTACTTACTAACAATATTAAAAATGTACATTTCTTAATTGCGGATTAGCAAGTTAAAGTGGCAGTGGGCAGGGCACATAGCACGGAGAACTGATGGCCGATGGGGTCGAAAAGTTCTCGAATGGCGGCCGCGTATTGGCAAGCGCAACGTAGGACGACCAGCCACAGGATGGTCCGATGACCTCATACAGGCAGGAAGGCGCTGGTTGCATGCCGCTTCCAACCGGTCACTTTGGAAATCCATGGAGAAGGCCTATGTTCAATAGTGGACTTCTTGTGATGATGATGACATTTCTTAAAAGTTATTTATTAAACACCCTCACCTATCAGTTTTCCGAGCTAACCCAGCCCCGTCTCTATTAACTGGCATAAACATTGAAGATATATCTCTAAATGTCACACGGAAAAATAAAATCTAGAAGAATGCATTGTCTTTAGACACATTCTGGTTGCGTTTTGTCAGATTGGACACATCGTATCTGCACTGTTATTCTCTAAGCTCATCAGCGTCGGACTCGACGTCGAGACATCTCCCTGTCTCGCTCACTTGTACTAGCGCTAGAGCAAGACAGGGCGCTGCCACAGCGTCGAGTTCGTCGCTGGTGCGAATAAAGAATAATTCTTCTTTAAGGAGCTATCGTGAAATGAAACAACTTATTTTTAATGCCAACTGCCATTTTTAAAAGCTTTGCTGTGGTTGGGCGGGTACCTATTATAAAAGCGTTCGATATTATTTCATTTCATTTAATTACCTAAACAATATAATTATTGTGTTTGGTATTGCTTAAAAGCTTATTTGCGAAAATAAATCCATTTGTTAGATGTAGAGGTCGATAAGACCGCCTTTTGAATACGTTTATTTAAGATGTACCTGTAATTCTTTAAGATTGTGTTGTAATTCAAGAAATTGTATTTATACTGTTTAATTAACCTCTTGTAAACACATGTGATTTATTATGATTTTTCTATCTGATTTTTTTATGGTTGTTATAAATAAACAACGATATGAAATAGAAGCGCGTACTAACGATTTTAATTGTCACGTAATATTTTGTAAAACAAATATTTTTTACAAGGTTTTTTATCCACGATACTATATTGATGAAATATATAATAAAGAAAGAACGAAAGAAAAAAAAAAATATTCAGCAAAGATTAAGAAAAAGAAAAAAACATGCATCAAATTCCAAGTAAGTCCAATTATTGGAAGTGGGTGAAAAATTTCCTTCAAGATTTGGACCGGGAATCCTAACAAAAGTACAAATGGAATATAACGCAAGTTAAATAAACTTGTAAAAAAACCGGAATATTAGGTATATAAGTAAGAGTTTAAGTTTATTCTATAATTAATACTAAAGCAGCTATGGAATTAAGTATTTCATTTGAAATAAACACTTTATTGGTTTAGTTACTGCAGAAAGGAGTTATGTCATGCCAAGTTCCTTTTGCATATCGCTTTAACCAAACAATCTCCTTATAAATAAGTAGTAGAGAATTATCACCCGATTCAAGAATAAGTGGCCGTTCTAGAATATCCGCGATACTTTTATCGTTGAAATATTTTCTTATCGGGAAGTGGGAATTTTCTGCTATTTCAAAAATCGAGCTCTTGTTTTCCTCAAGAATATCGCTATAAAAGTAAATAATAGGCTCCCCGGCGTTGCTTAAGTTATGGAGCAACGATAAAAAACGCCGGTTTGTTTTGCTTTCAGTGCTCCACTGTGTTTATGTACTGAAGTTTTGTATTCGGCTTAGTCAGCATTGACCCACTACGGAACCTAAAGCCCGTCGGCGGTTTAAAATACTTTTTTTTATACAACATAGGAAGGCAAACGAGCAAGTGGGTCACTTGATGGTAAGGAATCACCACCGCCCATAGACACCCGCAACACCAAAGGGATTGCAGATGTGTTGCCAACCCAGAGGGCTAAGATGGAATACCTCTTGTGCCAGTAATTACACCGGCTGTCTTGCTCTCCACGCCGGAACACAACAGTGCAAGCACTGCTACTTAGCGGCAGGATTAGCGAGCAAGATGGTGGTAGCGATCCGGACGGACCTTGCACAAGGTCCTACCACCCGCAAATGTTTTTACATACTTCCTAAAAGTATTCGTGGAAAGCCGCCGGGTAGCTAGTTAGTTTATAATTATGCTGTTGCTAGGGAGCAAAGCTCAGGATATCAAGATGGCTGCCATTACTGGTGCCACTTTAAAAGAATCTGGATTCGTCCCTTGGGATGGAAACGGATGTTTCTGTAGAAGTTGAAGATACACTTGATTCAGGCTTAATATTTAATACGCCATTTATAACTTTTATGAACTTTTATTGTCAAGACTGTTCTAAATGGTTTTATTTCGTCTGGTTGTGACTGAGTACGAAGGTATAGATTGCAGGTTTGATTCCTGCGAGGGCATATATTTGTATGATGAATATGAATAATTGTACCTTATATTGTAGTTGTTATGTATTTAAAGTATGTATTTGTCTATAAATTAGTGTATCCGCTGTAAAAGTACCTATGATACAAGTTTTGCTCAGTTTGTCACTGGGTCAATGGAAACAGTTCATAATTATTTTTTTACCTTTTGGTAGGTAACAGACTTAAAAAATATATGTCATCGCAATCCTTTACCCAATTTCTTACCAAAAATCAGGAATTCTGTTGGGGTGACTAGTTCCATAAGCAGAGCTGATCACTTCCCATCAAGTAACCAGGATGCTCTTTCACTTATATTTTCTATAAAAATCTACTTAACTTTATATCTATTGTATTATTACAATTTATGTCACAGGTCGAATGGAAGAGATCCTTTAAAAGGAACAAAGGCTTTGCTTCATACATCGCTGTAGATTGCCTGTTGTCTCCCATGTAAATTTTTCCTGTGTGTGTTCTTTTATTTTGTTAACTTGTGTGAATCAATAAAGAGTATTTGTTGTTGTTGTATCTCTATTTGTTATTTATGCTTTTCTACACTAAACATATACAAAATCAACCCACAAATTTTATTATGTCAAATATTCATACTATCAGCCTATCCTTCAAATAGTCCCCAATCTAATAGAAAAGAGTGTTATAATCAGTTCCTCTCCAAGCGCACTTCAGGACTGGGCTTAGCTTTTACTGAGCTCTGAGAGGGCATTTATTTGATGCCAACTTGACAACCAAGGTCGAAACACTTACGAAATATCACGTATGGTAATGTATTTTTCCCGCTTCCGTAAGGGGTAAGTTTAGGAAAAATTACTGCCAGAGTCAACCCTTGAAGCAGAGGAGCTATATAGTTGATGTATACAGGCGCTAGTTTTTATAAAGCTATTATTTTATAACTTTATTGTGCTACTGGGGAAGTCAAGTCAGAATATCTTTATACAGATTAAGCTTACCTAAGCACATGTGGATGTCAGAAAATTTACCACCGGATTGGAAAAAACGTTAATAAAATGATACCGGAAAGAATTTCAACGAGGTATAATTTTCAAATGAAATAAAACTCTTTGTAAAAAGTCATTTCTTCTTATTTAGTATTTAATATAGTTAAGGTATTGGTAGAATTGGGACGTAGATATTTAAAATTTTTTTTTTGTTAAAAAATTAAAGTTGATTGGACCACTACTGGAAGTGAGTAAAAATCGACTTGCAAGAACTATGAAAACTACATCCAATTTTACGTTGTACGTATTGTGTGATGCGCTTACAAACATAAATACACAGACAGACACAAAAAATCTCAATCTCAATGATTTACAGATATAGTGTTACAGGCAAAAAGGTCGCACCATTATATAACTTGTTTTACATAATACTTTTTCTTAAATACGTATCTCCTATCCTCAGACATTGAACAGTGAGACCGTTAGTCTTTACACTGACCCAATATGCGACGAGAAGATACGGAAAGATGCGAAAAAAACCGAAAGAATATGGTGTAAACTACTGGTACAAACAATGTCCTACGTGTCAAACACTAGTACTGCTACCTCGAGATCATCATATTGGAGAAGCAGGTCATTAACCTGATCCCTTTCCAAACAAAACCCTATCACCAGCATTCCCTATTCATCACTGGGCGCCATCAATTTTTCGCGGGGACGCTTGAGAGCTGCAAAGCGTGAATTTTGCCTGAAGTATAAAGATTGGAACACCTCATCTGTAGGACGCGGTGGGGCGCAACGTCCGAAAAGAAATGGGGGACAAAAGGTGAACGGATGGGGGGGCAGTTGCAGCGAGTGTCTGTTTTTGCAGAGAGAAAGACAGCCGGTGAAATAATAACGAATAATAATAAAAAAACCATTTATTATCAGGCTACAAAGGGCCTATAAATAAATAATACCTTACATGCATAAAAACATACAACAAAAAACAAAAAAATCCTTTTTTTTATATTATGTACAACATAGGAAGGCAAACGAGCAATTGAGTCACCTGATGGTAAGTGATAACTACCGCCCGTAGACACCCGCAACACCACGGATATTGCAAATGCATTGCTAACCCAGAGGGCTAAGATGGAATACCTCTTGTGCCAGTAATTGCACCGGCTGTCTTGCTTTCCACGCCGAAACACAACAGTGCAAGCACTGCTACTTAGCGGCATTAGCAAGCAGGCAGCGTGATTAGCAAGTAAGCCGGTGGTAGCGATCCGGACAGACCTTGCACTTTATTTTCAGCGTGGCCCTGTCGCAGCATCTATTCTGGTGCCAAGTTCTCCAATCGCAGGCTGTCCCTGAAAGGCAAAAACACGACACCCATCGGCCAAAAGTTGACGCACTAGATGATCTCCAGCAACGGTCGTACACCCACCACGAACGAAGCGACATCCACGTACTGTGGCGCGGGCGCAGCTCGAACACTGTAGCCGGCAGACGGACGGCTATAGAAATGACCGTCGTAGAAACATTTGATGTTAGTCCTCAGGGTTCTCAACGCATTTGCAATCTGAAATTTGCTTATGTCCTTTGGCCTCAAAGACTATTTACATATGTTTGTTTTCAAACGACAAAATTCTGACGCGCACTGCGCTATCTCGACACCTATAGTACCACTACCATGAGTTGCTATCGATAACTCATATCACGTTAATACAGTCGATAGCAAGTAAACACGATCCAATTTGTTAGTGAAAGAGTTACACCGTCGATACGGTTTTCGATGACATTGGTCAAATTTGTGACTTATGGTATCGATTTTCTACGGCAACAGCTATAGTCGCTACGATAGTCGCTAGCGATTTTGATACATAATTTATCGTTGGACTCATGGATGGATCTTTAGTTCTATAAGTGACCACTAGAGGCGCTGCACAATTCTCCATAGAAATCGATTACGCCGTCGCTAGAGAATACCGTCACTGCCAACTCGTGGTAAGGGACTAGAACTTTCTAACTAAAGTTCAAAACTGGAATAAAATTGCATTGGAAACTGAAACTATTGTTGTTTAGCAAACAAAGCGGCTGAAACTCAACAATAGCCATCGATTTTCAGCCGTTGTTTTCCACTTCAATAGGAATGGCTATGGGAAAGATGTTTACTTTTTACTAAATACTTATTTTGAACTTTTTAATCAAGGAAAGCTGAATAAACCAGTGAGGTAGGAGTTATTACAATAATTGTTAATCGATCACCACAAAACAACATGAAGAGTTACAATTCAAAGAAATCACACTAGTCACATAATAGGCGATCTAATCACTTTAAACCTCAAACTAAATGCTTCTTTTTTTATATACAATTTGTTCTTCTCTTAATGTTAACCTAAGTTAAATTTCTTTTTACAAGTGGTGTTTGCCTTTAAGTAGCTGTGCAACTAGTACTTAAGATTAATTTACATGAAACTGTACTCAAATGTGTAAGTTGTAATTGCTGTTGGCAGACCAAATAAATAAAATAAAATAAAAATAAAATAAGCGATCTTTATCAGAAAACTGTTACAAAGAAGAAAGGCAAAAACAGATAAGATGGCAACCAAGCGATCTAGATATACAAACAAATATAATTATTTTATATGATAGTCAAAAGAACCAAAGAGAAATTAGCTATAGAAGAAAATGTATCTAAGGACGCGGGCGGAAGACTAATCTTCTTTTGGGCTATCACTATGAGAAACTACCACTATCACCGAAAGCGACTGCCTGATTACTGATGTTGAAGACGACTGACTGAGGTTGAAACCGACTGCCTGATTACGGACTAATGTTGAAAGTGACTGTCAGAGGTTGAAAGCGGCTGCTGATTACAGACTGATGTTGAAGGCGACTGCGTAATTACTGACTGATGTTGCAGGCGGAGAATCGTTTCATCATAATCAATACCCATCCTCGCACAGACCAGGGATCTCCACTACAACTCTTAGCAGATCGCTGATGGAAAGCCACTTTTTCAACGCAGTTAAAAAACTGCCAGAATTTACTTAATAAGGGGTCAAAATTCCCAAAAAAAGTTTTAACTACTCACGTAAACATCTTCCGCAAACGCTGTTTTATTACCCAATAAAGTTCATAATTCTAAGATTTTCCGCACAATGGGCTCCGCTGGGAGTCGAACCCCGCGCGCACGGTCGCCGTTCGTTATTCAGACGCGGGCCGGCAGTCACCTGATTACGCGCTCCGCTGGATGAGGGAGGGGCGACAATATCGATAAAAACTTTGAAAATATAGCAAGAAAAATAACAATTTAATAAGCCTCCCTAAGCATCCACAGTCTAAGGTCGGCTCAATAGGGGCATCCCTTGGCATGCTAAGTAAACTTACCCCTTGTTGAGCGCTCTTCCCGCTGCTTTCCCTTTCTCCAGTAAGCTGTAAAATCATCTGAGGCTATAACAGCGCAGCTCAAGTCCATTCGAAAAGAGTCTCAACAATCCAAAGTTAGCACTAATCTCCAGCAATAACTTATCCGCGTTGTCCTGATTCCGTGCAGTTTCAGGCCATTACGGTTCGAGACTTCTAGATCCACGTCAACTACAGTGCTCCATCGATATCTACGGGGTGATTCACTAAAGCCATGTTTCACCACTCTCAGATAAGTTCCTAATATCATAGTATCTGTGATACCGTCCCTGTTTATGTCCATAGAATGAACAGAGACGGCATCACAGACATCAGTTGGATTAATACAAGGACCTTATCAGAAAGTGGTGGCACAGGCCCTAAATGAAACAGCGACAAGCTTAACCTCGTAAAGCCCACGTGAAATTTCGTTCTATGAATTTTGCATCATATCGTTTGAGACAGTGAGTTCAACGTCAGTTTGACATTTGTACAATATTTAGGACTTGGGGCCTTACGAAGTTAATGCCAAGACAGTGCCCTGTATTGTGCTAGCACGCTTTAGACATTATAAACATTAAAAATAAATATTACAACTCAAAATGCATTTAGTTTTTTTATCGACAGCGATATTCAACCCACCTCTGCCCCATCACTAGCAGCATTCTGGCAGCTTTAAGTGCGCATTTGGTCCGCTGCCGACCTCCTGTTAAGTACACTAACGATTTTGAATATATGAATCAGACTCAAAGGTTATTCGAGGGCCTTACTGCTCCGTGAAATGGCTTATGTGCATGGGCTTATGTTGCATATACTGTTTACGGCCAGCGTTGTAGCACAGGTTTCGAGTGTTCGGACTAAAGGTGGGTTTGTAGAGCAATTGTTGTGTAATAGCTACATTAAGGCTATTTAGATAAAGGTCTGTTAGAGCTCATCTTGTTCTGTCAGGAACAACAAGATGGTTGTAGAACCAGATACGACCAATTTGAGAATGAAGCACAGTTTGTATGGGAGAAAGAAACTTTTTTGAGCTACAATTATTATTGTGTTGTAATTTAGCAGTAATAAATTTAAACGTAATATATTAGTGAAATATGAGTAACTTAACTCAATTAAATACAAAAACTTAATTACATGTACAAATATCTCCCAAGTCTGTCCCATGCAGTAAAGTGCCTACAAGGCTAGGTATTTCCATGTTGGATCGCAATGCCAATGCCAATTATTATGTCTGCAATTTTCAAAATAATTGCAGATTTGCATTAGAGCATAAATATTTTTGACGATCCTGTATGGCACATTGGCACATGGGTCTGTTTACTGTGCAACAGGTTTCGGGTTAAAATCCTGGTATGGGCAAATATTTGTGTGACGAATACGAATGTTTGTACCTGAGTCATGGATGTTATTTGTATTTAAGTACATTTATCCGTTGTCTACTACTCATAATACAAGCTTTGCTTAGTTTGGGATTAGGTCAATTGGTGTAAATTGTCCCAAGATATTTATTTATTTCTTTTTCTCTAATTTAAAGTTTCATAGTTTCTCCATGAAATCTGACATGAGTTAAATCTATTATGACTGGGAATCTGATCCTCTAATGTAACATGCACACTTTGTATCACAATTTAATAAATAAAAATGGTCAAGAACACCTCATTGAGTTTATTGTATAGTATACCAAGTAATTGCTTGACCATTTTAATCCTTATCTGTTTTTAATACGATCAAAAATTGATCAAGCAATTTGCAATGCGAGCAAGATTCCCCACCATATTCATGCGTCAATAGGCGGCGATAATTGTTTCATCATCATCATCATCATCGTCATCTCAGCCACAAGAAGTCCACAGCTGAACATAGGCCTCCTCCATGTATTTCCAAAGTGACCAGTTGGAAGCGGCATGCAACCAGCGCCTTCCTACCACCTGTATGAGGTCATCGGACCATCTTGTGGCTGGTCGTCCTACGTTGCGCTTGCCAATACGCGGCCGCCATTCGAGAACTTTTCGACCCCATCGGCCATCAGTTCTCCGTGCTCTGTGCCCTGCCCACTGCCACTTCAACTTACTAATTGTTGATTGATAATTGTTTACCACCAGGCAATCCACATGCCTGTTTTCCATCAACGTAGTATAAAAGCAGCTAAATATTATTTTAAATCCTTGAAACGGAACCCTGTAATATTAGTAATCATACGCATCTTTTCACCAAACCTTATTTTGTAAAACAATATCCTCACATCAACATCGCGTGTAACTGAGTACCTACTATTCAAACGAGCATATCTCAATACCTATTACATCTGTAATACAGACTTTACTCAAAAAGCATTTAAGGCCTCAAGTGCAAAAGGTTCTAAAACGGAGTTACGTCGTTTTGTGAAATTGTTCAAACAATCTCTGTGGACAAAAATGGCTCCCCGAAGTAATTTGCCAGTATCGCTCTTTCTCGGTTATTGGGGTAGTTATCTTGTCATGTGATAACTTAATTGGCTATAAAAAGAGGTTTCGGGCTAATTGACAACATTTAGTTTTTCTGGCTAGGCTATTTGATATGTTAACGGAGCTATTACAAGCAATTATGACAGCAATTGTGAAAGAAAGAGATATATCTATTTTCAACCCACGTGTAACATGAATCTTATTACATTGCTTTTAGGCTCAAAATCCAAGATAAACACGTACGTTTTCTTCTTTAAATTACTGCACTAGCGTTTTATTAATCTCCCTGATTAAGTTAAGTTTGTCGCTCATTGCAAGTTATATGTAGAGATGGCGTTGAAGCATTTGAACTGGACAATACAGTTTTTTTTTAACTTTTCACATGGACTTGCGATGCATCAGAAAGCTTTGACAACTTACCGAAGCAAGGTTTCTTTTTCAAATACTAATGCCGAAGTTAATAACAATACAAGTCCGTCTTTTCCTCGCAAGTGTGTTGAAAAACGTCGTACGAAACGCGAGTGCATTGATCAATTCACACTTAGCTCCCTTACCGCGCTCGCGTACCGCTTGCGCGAATAATAGCGCCCTGGGTAAATCAACCAACATAGCACACTCGTATCATAATGTACTATTGTAACTACAATAATTTTTATGTTTGTGTAAACCACTGAACGTCTTCTTTAGGATTCCACAATCAAAAAATCCCTTAACTTTTTTTCGAATGGATTTCTGCTGTTATCCTCGGGTAGCTTTGACAGCTTACCGGAGAGAGGGCGAGCTGCCAGAAGGGCGTTCAGCAAGGGGAAGTTTACTTAGCATGCCAATGGGTGTTCCTATTGAGCTGACCTCGAACTTTGGACGCTAAGGGAGATTTTGCAAGAAATCTAAAAATTATTTAATATTTTCTTTCTCTTAACCCTCAGCATCCTTTATATTCTCTTATTACCTCGCTACTTAACCGCTCCAGGTCGTCCTCAATTTGAGGAAATTCTTTCTCAGTGCATCTCCCCCCTAATAAAACGTCATTTTTAACAAAAACTTATTTCCGGTCTGCAAGAACTTATCGGTACGGAAAGTTGTATGAAACATACGTGTAAAAGTGACCTATAATATACTATTGTGTTATGCTTAGCGTATGACGGGAAGGACAAAGGTGGTCGTCGTGGAGATGCTTTGTGCTTCTAATAGCGCAGAGTCATCGCTGAAATGGACGCCGTTACGCCACGGGGCGTAAATTACGGAGATGACTCTAAATATTAGTTTGGAACAAAGTTTTATTGGATCGTTTTGGGGATGATGAAACGCTGTTTTTTTTTAAATTGGAACAGGTAAAGGCATATAGTTTGTTAAACTAAATCTAAAGGTATGACATGTAATAAAATTAAGAAGAAAATAAGTATTTTCGACCAAGTAATTGCTTGTACTTTTAAACCTTATCCCTTTGTAATACGGTCGAAAAGTGATCAAGCAATTTCTTGGTCGACTATACGAAGCATAAAGCTAAAATTCTAGTAGGTTACTAGCGTTCAGTTTAAATCCAATCCTTTTAACCTTGTATTACAAAATAATTCTTTCCTTCCCTCCTGTTTTATCCCATTGCTTCGTTCCTTCACCATTTTTAATAAACGCGAAGTCGACTTAACGTAAAAGCCTCCTTACCCTTTCGTGTTTAATAAAACTCTCTGTCAACTGGAGAAGTGACAGAAGTGGTAATGTCAACGAAGACAGCTTTAAATATGGCGACGCTACATCAACGTTCATTAGTCTTTACAAAAGTTGTACAGTCAATCAAGTATTGCTTGATAACTTTTGAATCCTATCTGTTTGTAATATGGTCGAAAAGTGGTGAGGCAATTTTTTTGTCAATTATTTAGTGGCCCTTATGTAGGATGGTGCGTTAATGGTGCGAGAAAGGAGAAAAAGAGGGGAGAGATAAAAACATAGCGGCTAGACTAGACTGTAACGGTGTGCGCTGTGGGTTTTAATTGAAATAAAACAGTACTAGAGTGTATTTTGTGTTTCCTTGCTTTGCCACATCATCCCTAGGCGCCATCCTCTAACCGGGTTTCGACCAGGCGTCGTGGGACCTGTGATACTCCACAACAACGCCTGACCGGTCGCCTGCTGTTACATGCTGGGGCTCCCGCGCCAAAGGAGAGGGAGATCGGGTACTATAGACCTCCCCCCCAGACGTGTGAGCCTAGCCTAGACTGCCAGTGCACCTAGCACGACTCTTCTCAACGCGCGTTAACTCGCTGCGTAACTCAGTGTGTCTCTCTTCTACTGGGTTGGTTAGAAAGAGACGCACTGAGTTAAGTAGCGAGTTAACGCGTGTCGAGAAGATTCGTGCTAGGTCTCTGATCCTTTTGAAATCTGTAAATTTTCGACGTAAAAAGCTGGAACAAATTACCTTGCTACTCCGCGAAACCAGTGCCGGGCTCGTGCAAAATAGCTGCGACTGTGCGACATATATATGTTCATGCTAAAATCCACCTTCCTCCGCTTCCACACGAACAAACATATATCACACAGACTCAACTACACACCACCACCACTAAACACTAAAACTACACGATCGACGCGCGATTCGCCTCTATACGAGGCATCATCAAGATCTAACATAGGACCGTTCGCTACTTAAACGAATGGCGTGGCGAGTGGCGTATGGAATTTTCGACGTATTTCCACCGTATTTCGAATGAGAGATGAATCTCGGGTAAACTAAGAATTTGTGGTAAAGCTATCTCCACCAGTATCTATCGACGTGGCAATGGGCCAACGAGTTACTGTAAGCTATCAGAGCGACGCGGTACAAACAGACGTTACACTAGAATGTAGGTTGTAGCTGTAGCCTATACCTACACAGGCGTAGGGAGTTTGTCACAATCTTTGGGGGTTAATGATCTTGACAATTTCTGTGCAACTATAGTGTTTTGACAGCTTTGTATAATATTTGAAAGTGAATAAGTACCAATTTGAAATGGCTAGAAATTAAAATAAAAGTTTCAAGATACTTTTTTTATACAACATAGGAAGGCAAACAAACACGTGGGTCACCTGATGGTAAGTGATTACCACCGCCTGTACTACCCGCAACACCAAGGAGATTGCAGATGCGCAGAAACAGTACCTTGTCGCTGTCAGTAATATGACAAATTCAAGAGACTTTCATTTCATACAACTACGACCAGTGCCCCGTTTCACTAAGCTACAAGTTACAATTTTACAAGTCTAAACCGGCAACATTGTTCAACAATGACCAATGGCAATGGGCATAATGACCAATGTTGCCGGTTTAGACTTGTAAAATTGTAACTTGTAGCTTCGTGAAACGGGCCACAGGTTCTCAAGTGTCGGCTACTTATGAGGTTGACTGTTACGTGATCCACATAGGTTAAGTTCTCAACTCTCCATCTTAGAGGTTATATCCATGAACATTCTTCCAAGTGTTACCACGCCCTTAAAACCTAATAAAAGGGGTGGATAATATGTAGTAAATAACGCTACACGTAATATCCACCCCGCCGAGTTACGTGATATATTTACCAAATAAGGGTATAGAAAATCATATTTCGTAGGTAGCCGGTAAGTTTAATAACGGAGCACAAGGGCGCAAATGGTGACTTGCACACCGTTGCGGAAAGGCCTTTGTAATACTGCATAACCTCTGTTATACCTACCTACCTACACGGTAAGTTTATACAATACTAGCGGACGCACGCGACTTCGTTCACGTGAAATTAGTAGCCTATGTCCATCAGGAATACTGTAGCATTCTATCTGTGTAAGAATTTTCGAAATCGGTCCAGTAGTTCCAGAGATTACCCCCTATATACAAACAAACTAACAAACAAACAAATTACAATATTTTTAAGCTAATAAAGGTTTTGTCCCTTTCATTTGAGGGCAAACGTCTCAATGACAGATAGAGACATAAACTCGTTAACTAACAAACGTTTATGATATTATGATCGTTTGTTTATCTCTGTTGTTCCAAATAAATGAATTAATTTATAATTTAATTTTAATAACGATGACGGTAATGAATATACGGTTTTTTTTTCTAACATAGGAAGGATAACGATGTGGGTCACCTGATGGTAAGTGATCACCACCGCCTATAGACACCCGCAACACCAAGGAGATTAGAGATGCCATGCCAACCCAGAGAGCTAAGATGAAATACCTCATGTGCCAGTTATTGCACTGGCTGTCTTGCTCTCCACGCCAGAACAGAACAGTGAGATTAGCGAGCAAGATGGTGGTAGCGATCCTGACGGACCTCGCACAAGGTACTACTACCCGCAAAAGTTATTTTGACTTTGAATTTGATCCACAAGCCTGGCAAAGCAAAGTACACCAGTAAACTTAAGTAAGTAACAAGCCAAGAGATAAACCGAAAACAAGACGCTACAGACATACAGACATAACTCTACGGCATTGAAGTTGAAAACTCCAGCAGTTTATTTAACTAACTCAATTAAAGTTAGCCACGTAAAACTTTAACTTTGAACCGCAGCGCTGGGGCAATAAACATCTTAGATTAATCGAGCAACAAGTTTTCTCACTGCCTCTATAACAGCAATGATTAATGACGATTAAACACAGTGTATTTTGTTAAAACAGTATGATAGTCCTATTGATTGTGGCCTTTGGAAATATATTGTTACTGGCATGTATGGAATCCAGTTTATATTTTTATTTGTTTACTAGCTTTTGCCCGCGACTTCGTCCGCGTAGACTTGTTTAATTGAAACATGCAATCTGCAATATTTCCTGGACAAATTAATGAGAATTAGTTGCTTTGCTGTTCATGACGTCACGGCGGCGTATAACTCACTTATCAGTGTCCCGTGGGAACTATGCATTTTTACGGGATAAAAAGTATCCTATATGTTAATCCAGGTTATAAACTATATGTGTGCCAAATTTCATTCAAATCCATTCAGTTGTTTTTGCGTGATCGAGTAACAAACATCCAAACATCCAAACATACAAACTTTCACAGTTATAATATTAGTAGGATAGTAGGATTTGTGTATAAAGGTTTATGTGTATTTACTCTTTTGTTTATTGCACCACCTACTTTAATCTGTTATTATTTACTGTTAAACCGGTTGTCTGGAAGAGATCGCTCTTAAGCGATAAGACCGCCTATGGTCTACCATTTTAATTCGTTTCTTTGTTTTCTTTGTATTTTTATGTGGTGTACAATAAAGAATATTTGTTGTTGTATGATTATAGAGCCTACGTTAATAATCCACTGTTGAGGTAACCTTACCAAACGCTGTCGTTTTCTATACAATCTTTAATTTAACTTGCCATGTGATGTTTGATTGCATAATTTGGTAAAATTTTCATTAGTTACATTACTTTGAAAATGAATTTATGTGTTCATATCCTATGAAGATACAACAGTAAATAATTGTTAAGAAATCAGAAGTCTGTTTCAAATCTTTATTTTTATTTTATTATAAATTACAGGCATGTCCATTTATATATAAACTAACATAATTATCATCAATATATTATTGCAATAATTATAAAACATAATTACAAAAAAACAATATGTTAGAAATTGAAACTAAAGCAAAATATAATTGAAAATAGTTTTACGAAATAAATAAAAAATCTAAATAACAATTTTAACACATAAAAACACAAAATAAATTGCAATTAAAATATGCATTAAATTATCGTAAAATATCCGTAATCCGTTGCAGTGTTATTGTTGTACTACTGTTACTAATTGATCCACTTTAACTTAACGATGTAGTGTCGCGCCTTATCAAAATGGCGGCTCGTGTGACGTTTTTAGGTTAAATAAACGAGTAATTAATGGTTGTTTTATTGTAAGAAAGAACGCGTCATTAAATATCGCTTATTGGCGTCGTTTGTTATAGTTTTGACGGTTTTATCAATGAAATTATTAATAAAGTGGGGGAAGCCTTAATCTATATACACAATATACTCTGTTTTTTTTTTTAGTATACTCAAGTGGTAAGCCATACAAATTCTACGCCAGCAACCAATGAACGTAGGGTACTGTTTTTTATGGGGAGAACTTGACAGTTAACAAAATAGGGTAAAGTAAGATATTTGGTAAAAAAATTAAAATACATAAACTTTTTATTTAAATTTATTGTCAAAATACTATTTATTGTAACTTTGTGCGTAATTTCTTCTGGATTTATATAGATTTGCGTAATTTTTTTAAAACATTTTTTTTAATTGTTTTTCATCAAAAATAATCATAAATAATAAATAGAATACATTACAGAGAGCGCAGAAACCTTTAAATGAAAGGTTTAAACATTTTATTTTAAAAATTGATCACGTTTTATAAAAAACCTCTGATGAAAGACCAGCAAAAAAAATCAACAAGTTAGAAAGAGGCGCATTGAAAGCAAGCTACTTCAGGCAGTATTTTAAAACCAGTATTTACCAGTTAGTTCCAGTAAATCGTCCAGTCTCAACCAACACTTTTTTTAATTGAACACTTTTTCTTGCGGGTAGGATCTTGTGCAAAGTCCGTCCGGATAGCTACCACCATCTTGCTCGTGAATCATACCGCTAAGCAACAGTGTTAGCACTATTGTGCTCCGGCGTGGAGTCCAAGACAGCCAGTGCAATTACTGGCACAAGAGGTGTTCCGTCTTAGCCCTCTAGGTTGGCAACGCATCTACAATCTCCTTGGTGTTGCGGATGTCTACAGGCACTTACCATCAGGGGACCCACTTGTTTGCTTGCCTATTTTATTTAAAAAAAAGTTATTCCGTTTAAAATAGAGATCATCTCAAGTAGGCTTAAAACTACCTTAATAAAGGTTAGTCCAGCCTGGAGTAATTATGCGAAGGATTTAATGAAAAGAGATAAGTATGAACTTATCTCCATGAATACCTGAATAGAAAGTGGTTTAGAGTGTGAATTCAAACTCAGGTTTCTCAGTTATCTGATTTTTTATGTTCAACTTCGCTACAGCGGGGCAATTCTCGCGTCAGTAGAGATGAAGTCACACTCGAGATAAGCCAAAAAGAACTGTCAAATCCCTTCAAAGTCTGTCATATTTTGACACATCTCGAACGTCAGATGAATTTCGATGAGCGCTAGATTTGGGGTCCAGATAATTATACACTAGCGCAACCCGTGACTTCGTTCGCGTGATATTAGTAGCATATGCCCGTCAAGAATTGTGTAGCTTAAATTTCTATTAGGGGAAGTGTATTTGGAATCCCTTCAGTAGTTCCAGAGATTACCAACCTACAAGCAAACAAAAAACAAAGCTTACCTATTTAATTAGTGTAAAGTGGATTTGTAGATTAGCGTGGATGTATAATCGACCAAGTAATTGCTTGACCAGTTTTGAACCTTATTCCTTTGTAATACGGTCGAAAAGTGGTCAAGCAATTACTTGGTCGACTATAGTTGTAGATTAGTGTAGAGGTAGAAATACAAGTTACTTGACTTGACTAAATTACATTGTAAAATAAATGAAAATATTTTGCGACGATTAAAAAACAATTGACGTAGTCCCAAATTATTGGTAAGGGTACGGTCAGACCTAAAGTAGCGGAACATTTTAGTACCTTGTCGCTGTCAGTAATGTGACAAATTCGAGCAGCTCTCATTTCACGCGTTACTACGACAACGTTCTTAAATGTTTAGCTATTTTTGAGGCTGACTGTCAGGAAATCGGATATAGAAGACTTTACTACTTGTGACCACGGACCATTACAATACGGTAAGAACGTCCAGGCTTTCACTCGCGGCTTTGCCCGCGTGAAGAATTGTTTTTCTTTTTAAAAAAATTACAATTTATTAAAAGTCACCTTTATTTTTAACTGTGACCCGACTCGGCTTCGAACTGGTACAGTCGAGATAAAATACACAAAAAACCTTCCCTACAGAAATCTTTAAATTTTTGTAACCGAAATTTCTTTCGATTTTATTTTTAAATGTTTTTACATTCAAATTATTAAATTAAAATTGTAATGACAACACAAAGAAAAATTAGGGCAATGGCAGGACTTGAACCTGCAACATCAGCATTCCGTGCCTTGCGTTTGCCAGTTTCGCCACACTGCCTCTGCCATACCCTGCGAATTTTTCAATGTGCTTCGTCTTACGGTCATTACATTATTGATTTTAAGGGTACAACTACCCTCGGTGTCATCTACATGAAACTTTTTACAAGTTATCATATTCAACTGGGTACCTTTACAGCAACAGACAGACCTTTACCTTTACATAAATCTTTAAATTACAGTGAAAACGGCATCAAAGTCTGTTGGGTGGTTTAGAAGGAGCGGCGGAATCATACATTTTAAAAATTTCGGACATAGAGGAAAAATTGCGAGTTAACTTTATACTAAGTAATGATTATGAAAATGAATAACTATGATTTATATTTTTTTTGTAATTTTTTTGCGGGTGGTAGGACCTTGTGTAAGGTCCGTCGGTATCGCTACCACCATTTTGCGCTCAATCCTGCCGCTAAGCAGCGTGCTTGCACTGTTGTGTCCCGGCGTGGAGAGCAAGACAGCCGGTGTAATTACTGGCACAAGAGGTATTCTATCTTAGCCCTCTGGGTTGGTAACGTATCTGCAATCCCTTTGGTGATGCGGGTGTCTATGGGCGATAGTGACAACTTACCATCAGGTGATCCACTTGAAAAAAAAAACCAACGAAAAAAGACATTCCTTTCTTAACACTGCGGCGAAGTCAAAATGAAGAATAAATTTTGTAAAAAAAAACTAACTAATTTTGTTTTTATTTTCAGTGCTTTTCTTTCACTTTCCAATGACGACGAGTATCACCGCCATCACTATCATCACCATGTCACTTCTTTTTCCCCGAGAACATTAGGCAATTATTGTTAGCCGACTAATTGGCAGTTACGCGGCGTGGTGCCAAATGCCTAATTGAATGAGCCCCAGCCTGCATCCAACCACTAAGGCGAGTCATAAATTTGCGGCCCACTGTACCAACCACGGATTAGCGCGAGCGTTAAAACTAGGATTAACTAGCCGCTCCTCACACCGTGATGTAACTCATTTACTTAATTAATTTTAAGTGTTAAAACCAAGTTTCCCTTTGTTTTTTGTCATCAATATTGTAAATTGGACACAATCTAGACATTTTGGACATCTAATTAATATATTAAATAACAATAATAATATTTGCATGCTAGAACTGGCTAAGTGTGTACTAACCCTTAAAATAAGACCATTGTAATCCACACTTAACGCGAATAAATGAATCTGAATCTGAATCTGAATCTGTTCCATACCCAAAAGATCCAAATGGAGACGCACAATAATAGTATAAAGAAAAATCGCGAAGACGGATACAAGCTTTCTTAAGGATAGAACCCCACAATTAGCGTCGGGACATAATCTTCGGATAATCGTCAGATATTGTAAGCAATGTGTGTCAGTGCAGTGATATGCCAGTTGAAATTAAACAAGACCAAGTGCGGGTATAATTGCAGGTAAACAACTTGGGCATATCTCAAGTGGAGCAGGTATGTATGCGCATATATTTGTACTAGAAACGGCTACTGCGCAGTCAAGGTCAGTGCTCAAGTTGTTTGCCGCGAACTGTAGTTTGTAAAACTCGAGCGGCTAAACAGAACCATCCATTTCAGTCTTCTCCTGACTACGGCCGTTGCAACACGGTCCAAATGTCAAGATAAAGAACAGTGATTTTATCACGGTAAAGTTCCATTGTCATTTTAATAACTTCAGTCAGCATCAAATATATTTGGACACTCTCGAACGGATTTGACAATAGAGTCGAGTTTCAATATTTTTTAACACCTTGCCTTGCATTTTTAGTGCTCATTGTACAAGTACAAAAGTTTTAATTCGAACAAAAACGTCGTTTTAAAAGGAATGTAAATGACCACGCAGGACAACTGATGGGGAACGGATCACCACCGCCCATGAAAACCAATTAATCCTACGATAATCTCCGATCTGTTGTCTGCCTGTAGGTTCCCGCGAACCCTCAGACTTCTCGCTCACCGTTCGAAACGCAGTAACAAACTATTTCACTTTTCATAATAATTTCTCATATGTTTACGACTAGTAAACATTAAAATAAAACAATTAAAACTGCTTATATCACGTAACAATATAATACACGCATTTATAAACCGTTGTAAACGTTTTATTTCAATATTTCACTTTCATTTCGGCCTTACGCTACGGTGTGACACCACCCATAATTAAGCGCAACCGTTTTGCCCGACTGAGTTATCGAAGGTTTAAGCGGGAACAGGTGATGCGCACTATTTACGTGGATGATTTGATACGCGGAAACTTTTGGTGACGCAGTGCAGTTGCACGATGATTGGGATTTGATGAGCTCTTACGTTCAGCTGGGTATTGATAAAGAGAGGCACAGCTAAGCCATTTGAATTCTAAGTCACTATTGAACCTATTCACAATAAATAAATACATTTTATTAATTTAATTTCATGTTTAATTCCTATTAATATACTTCAAATGAAATTGATGGATTGTTTTCCAAAATGTGCCTTAAACCTTAAATAGCAGAGGTTCTAAACTAAACGGAACATTTATACTAAGTGGTGGCGCTGTGCTAAAACTTAAATTATTAAAAAATATTGTTTTTATTAAATTTAGTGTGCTACAGTTTGTGTTATTTTTGTTATATTTTGTTCCATTTTATCAAAATTGGACGAAGTAAAAACCCGTCCGATTGGTCTAAACCATCAAATGTATGTATGTATGTAAATTCTTTATTGTACAAAATAATATAAATGACAAGAAGAAATCCAGTAAATGTTTTGCCTTCACCTAAACAGAAAAAGGTTTACGATTGCTGCTTCTTTGTTTACCTTTTTCTCATTAAAAAAAGGTATATTTTATGATCAGCTAATACGATTTATAAAAGAATGACTACACAAAGCAAAATCTCTATGACACTGAAAAATCCAAAATTGTTACTTAATCCCTTTTACATTAAGCCCAATGAATCCACTGACACATCGCATTACGTTTCACCTACCCTTTCCGAGGGTACTCGAGCACCCCACGCGATAAATGGGGGGAGGTTTAAACCGTTTAACGTGGATTTGGAACGATGTAAGGAAAAACCTTTTCCAGAAATTTCTTATTTTCCTCATACATACGTTTTGGGACGGGAGCTGGTTGCATTTTTACGGCCTAATTTTTAATCTTACCTTACCGGCTCGGGTCAGGTCGGGAGCACGACGACCGTAGTGACGATACGCAACGGGATTGCGCCGTTTTGTTGCAAAAATAAAATTATATTTATTTATATGCAATATGCATGCATTCTATAGAGTTAATAATAATAATAATTTCATAATCATCATCATCATCATCATCTCAGCCACAAGAAGTCCACTGTTGAACATAGGCCTCCTCCATGGGTTTCCAAAGTGACCGGTTGGAAGCGGCATGCAGCCAGCGCCTTCCTGCCACCTGTATGAGGTCATCGGACCATCTTGTGGCTGGTCGTCCTACGCTGCGCTTGCCAATACGCGGCCGCCATTCGAGAACTTTTCGACCCCATCGGCCATCAGTTCTCTGTGCTATGTGCCCTGCCCACTGCCACTTCAACTTGCTAATCCGCTGGGCTACGTCGGTTACTTTCGTTCGTCTGCGGATCTCCTCATTTCTGATTCGATCACGCAGGGAAACTCCAAGCGTAGCCCTCTCCATAGCTCGTTGCGTAACTTTGAGCTTTCTTATAAGACCCATAGTAAGCGGCCACGTATAATAATAATTTACTATAAATAAAACATGTAAACTTATTAATGGGATCGATTATTCTGAATAATAATACAATTGCATACATGACGATTGTGCCAAAGAGACATCTCTGCTGCGTTCATTGTTAATTATTTAAAAGGAATTAAAGCTGTGTTCATTCCCGAACAATATATTTGTTATTCTAATGTTGAATGGGTTAAAATAGAGTTCCGTTATCAGAGTTTTCAGAAAAAAAAAACCGGTTACATAATGTAAACGAAACTCTTCGCTGATAATATTTTTTACGTTTATCCAAAAGTTGTTTGGAAGAGACTGCTCTCAAGCGATAACACCGCCTTTTGGATACCTATATTTTAGATTTACCTGTAGTTCTGTGAAATCTTTAAAGTACCTATTAAATTTATATGTTGCGCGAGATCTCCACCAATTGTGAAACGATTTTGCTGCCGCAAGGTTGGTTAATTTGAAGATGATAATTATTCCAGCTCTAAGGATACAACATTAAGGGATGAATGGCCGCCTACATATGAGGTTGGAATTTTACAAGAAAAAGTTAAGATTTTGTATTCTTGCGCAAGTAACGTTTTATCTACCTATCAATTTTAGATCAGTAATTAGTTTTTAAATTAGTAGTACAGTAGTTTTTTCAGTTAATTTTAGTCAGTTTTTGCAATTATTATTCGTTTTTGTTTAAAATTATTAGTTATTACTAGTTTTATTTTACTTAAAATAACTTTTTAATTAAATAAACAAATTGAATTGAATCGACTCCAGCTCCCGGTTTAACCCGCCATTTTCCACTTCTCATTCTCACTGCAATCTCGAGCCCTTGTCTGGTAAATTGTCAAAATGCGATATTATGTTTATTTGATTTTAATTCGAACTCAGTCACTCGCGACCCACTTGCCGAACAGTTAATTTGCTTAGCTGAGTTCGTCGCGGCGAATTGAATATGAATATTTAGTATAACGTTCACGGTTGTGCGCAGTTATTAATTATAATTCGGCGTAATATCTTGTAACGTGTGTAGGTATCTATTTATTTATGTCAATACATTTGTAGCTCACAGCTAAACACTAAAACATTACAGCGCACGGAATAGCTGGACACCCCGAAACTAGGTCACACGTCGCCGAAGCAACGTGCTAGTTTTAATGTTGTATAAGGGTGAATCAACTTTTATGTGTCCAACATCAAACGTACAGAGTCCCTGATCGATAATACAATTTTTTATAAAAGTAATTAGTTTTATCTGTTATCCGTTAAGTTACTACGAGTATTATCTAACATTTTATTACAAAACATTTTATTTTGTTTACAATTTTCCCGGTTCTTTAATGGTTGTCCAAAAGACGAAAAGTTGATTTTCAATAGTAGGACAAATTGTCCCCGTGCAACGGAGTATCATAAAAATTTGTATCACGAAAAAATACTGTTACAAAATTGATATCTATACACATAATCCTTTTTATAGATATTTATCATCAATAAAACATACCGATTTCTAATATTTGCATTAAACGGTTTATGAATTTCTTGCGTTTTAATTTTGTCCCTTTAATTATGAATGCTATGCAGGTCAACTGGACAACCATAAATTAGTTATGAAATCTAAATATAGATGGCGTAGTAAAATATTTGACAACAAGCTCAAATTTCTGGAAAGCAGATAGGCCTAGCCGCCATTATGATTTCGCGAAACTTGCGGCGTCAGTCGGCCGAGTACTGTTGGAGAGTGTGGGTGGCTTTATTGTCTGTCCATCGGACAACCGGCACAAATACGTAAGTAGTTAACATATTACAATAAATTATGTTGTACCAGATACAATTTTATATATATATTATCGTAAGGGTGAGATAAAACACAAAGAAACATTAATATTCATTATACGGCTCAAAGTTTTAGATAAGTCCCTCGGACAACTAGTCACTTGGACAACGGAAGTGGTTGTCCGTAGGACATTTTGGTTGTTCCTTGGACAAAAACGATGAGATAAGATTTTTAATAGGGTAAAGGGGGTAGGGGGGGGGGGAGCTAAGGGATCGGGTAAACGTCCTAATGCTTGACACTCTAATTCCAATAGTTAATAAGTACCCTGTCTTTGACCGTTCACTTAGACATAACGTTCAAAATATCAACGATTGGAATAGCTTCAAGCACTGGGATCTTTACCTTAATGAAATTATTTGCGTATTTTTATTATACGTATATTTCATTTTAGGTAATGGGATTATCGGAGAAGGAGAAATCAAGACGCTATAGAGAAAGACTTAAAGAAGACCCAGAAAAATTGGCTGAACTGAAAAGAAATGTGTCAAAGGAGGGAAACTATTTATCCTCGATGAGAAACATGTCTCCTGTGTCGCAGATCTCGAAGTCTCTGAAGAGCGACATACACCTATTTAATACCAATCGTATTACGGAGGCGATAGAGCGCAACAACGGCTGCAAACGACAAGAGATCTATCTATTGGGCAAAGCCAGCTGACAAAACTAATCTAAAAGTTGATAATCTAGCTAAAGACCCCAGAGCTAGATTGACCCGTCACTATACCGAAGATATCCCGAACGTCAGCATGTACGAGATTAGTATGGCAAAACTATTAGTATGGGAAAACGCCGAAGGCATGGAACAGAATGTGGTGGTGCTTTTCTTCAAGAAGGGTGACAATACCCTGCTGAAGAACTATAGGCCCATCTCACTTCTGAGCCATGTTTACAAGTTGTTTTCGAGAGTCATTGCGAACCATCTCGCTCGCAGACTTGACGACTTCCAGCCTCCCGAACAGGCCGGTTTCCGAAAAGGCTTCAGTACCGTAGGCCACATACATGCGTTACGGCAGGTTATACAGAAGACCGAAGAGTATATCCTCCTCCTTTGCTTTGCATTTGTGGACTACGAGAAAGCCTTCGACCTGGGCTGTACTGCAGTCTCTCCAGCGGTACCAAGTTGACTACCGGTACATCAAAGTGTTGAAGTGTCTGTACGAAAACGCCACGATGTCAGTCCGACTACAGGACCACAATTCTAAGCCTATTCCGCTGCGGTGGGGAGTCAGACAGGGAGATGTGATCTCTCCAAAACTGTTCACCGCCGCACTGGAGGATGTTTTCAAGGTTCTGGACTGGGATGGGCTTGGCATTAATGTCAACGGCGAGTACATCACTCACCTTCGGTTTGCCGACGACATAGTGGTCCTGGCTGAGACCATGGAGGGCCTAAGTACAATGCTCAATGACCTCAGCAGGGCCTCCGGGCGAGTTGGACTTAAGATGAACATGGATAAGACGAAAATCATGTCGAACGCCCATGTAGTTCCAACTCCCGTTAAGATCGGAGACTCTACGCTTGAAGTTGTGGATGATTATGTGTACCTGGGACAAACTGTCCAGTTAGGTAGGTCCAACTTCTACAAAGAGGTCAATCGGTGAATCCGACTCAGTTGGGCAGCGTTCGGGAAGCTACGAAACATCTTCTCATGCAAGATACCGCAGTGTCTGGAGACGAAAGTCTTCGAGCGATAAGTAATACTTGTATTGTGATCTTTAATTGTAAAAATGAGACTGTTCAAGACTGCACTAAGTGTAAGGAAATGTTAACTAGTTGATTTATTAAAAAAATATTATTATTTTGTAACGTTGTTGATTATTAAGAGCGTTGATAACGTTTTTATAGTTCGGTGTGCCGAACCATTAAAACTGCTTAATGATACTTTATTAAATTGGTTTCATTTAGTACCCTCTTTAAGATTTTTGGTCCTAATATTTCCATTGGACAACCAGATTTGTCTCTGGGACAACTAAGTTGTCCCTTAATTGAAAAACACATATCATAATTTTTTTCTTTTTAAATTCAAGAACAGATCATAATTTTTTAAAGATAAAATAACACAATATAAAACAAAGTAGCAGGAGGAATTCTCTTATATTACTATTACTATTACGTGTTTTAATGAAAAGTTCCGATTCTGTGAAATTAGTGTTGTCCTGGGGACATGATTAAAGGAAATATTGTGAAATTTCGTGAGGTTTATGCCATATATAAAGATAAAAAATAAAACTGCATTGTTTAATTAATGTAATTAAAATATTTTTTTTAACAATAGTTGATGTTTAGTTTGTTTAAAAATACTTTTGATTAGTGGTCCAGGGGACAGGGCAAATTTGAGCTGGTGAACTTTTTTAAATCAAATTCACTAAAATCTTTAAAAAACAGCTCTGCTCTATACAGAATCATAAACAAGAGAAAATTATCTTTAAAATAAAATATTTAAATATACGAAATACGAAAATAAAATAAAAATCCAGAATTTCATTATGTGGACATTTAAAAGTTGATTCACCCATAAATAGTATGTTACCTTCTTATTCATAAAAAAAATAACAATCTTTTTAGGCTAACAAATGTTTTTTCCCTTTCATTTGAGGGCAAACGTCACAATGACAGATAAAGACATAAAACATGTTAACTAACAAGCGTTTACGAAGCGTTTATGAATGAGGGGGTTAGATTTTAACAGACTTACTATACACTGACATGTTATACGAAGCTGAACCATTGTCACACTGAGTTACGGTACATGGCAGCAACTTCATCATCATCATCTCAGCCACAAGAAGTCCACTGTTGAACATGGGCCTCCTCCATGGATTTCCAAAGTGACCGGTTGGAAGCGGCATGCAACTAGCGCCTTCCTGCCCCCTGTATGAGGTCATCGGACCATCTTGTGGCCGCAACTTATTATGTGTGAAAGCGTATCACACTGAACTATACTCGTATATTTCATGTGAAAATTCTGTTATATTCGGGTTCAAAAGACAGCCGCTGTCCTTTGAACCACCAAAAGCAGTGTTGAGTTTTTGATCATGCAGCGTAACCCAGTGTGACAATGTTTCTGTTCGTACAGCGTGTCTAGTATATACATAGGAGTCTTTGGTCTTTGAGGTATTTTTTTCTATGGGCCTTTATTATTTTCTATGATGTCACTGTTGGCGACTTTACTTTAGATCCATTCAATGAAAAACAATCCCATTTTCCCAATTAAAACGATATGCCTGATTAAATATTAGTTACAGTACCACTAAGTTTTCAAGTTACTTCTCCACAAACCACTGTTCAAAGTTACCGATAAAGTAAACTCCGAACGATGAACTTCGGAGACTACAACTTGTTCAACTAGAGAGTACTTACATCGATTAGTGCAACTGTTTCTTCTCCATTTTTTAATTTGAGACTAAAATTACATTTAACGGACACAACCAAACATAATCATTAATAATAATAATTATTATTATTAGAAGCTCACGCCTGTTTTCCTTTGGGGTAGGCAGAGACCACATAACGCAATTTGCCCCGGTCCTGGCATACTTCCGTCGCTTGCTCTACACACATTCCTCTCTTCATACATGCTTCTAATTTGACCTGTCTACAGGACATCACAAATTTGGTCGACAAAAGTACGTCAAGGCCGCCCTCGACCCACTCGCCCCGTTACATCACCTTTATAAATTTGCTTCAGAAATAATTATTAAGAGATTCAGCCTTTACTTTGCGGAAGTCCATATTTATTAAATTATTATTAATAAATTGGAATTACCACTCTACTCCGCAAAACCAGTGCAGTATCGTGTACTCACGTGAAAAACAGCTGCATCTGTTCGAATACATTTTACATGCAAAAATCCACCCTCATCCCTGCTTGAAAATGAAACAATATTAAAATTGTAATGACAACACAAAGAAAACTTAGGGCAATGGCAGGACTTGAACCTGCAACATCAGCCCCCGTTCCGTGCCTTGCGTTTGCCAGTTTCGCCACACTGCCGCTGCCATACCCTGCGAATTTTTCAATGTGCTTCGTCTTACGGTCATTACATTATTGATTTTAAGGGTACAACTACCCTCGGTGTCATCTATATGAAACTTTTTAACAAGTTATCATATTCAACTGGGTACCTTTACAGCTACCGTCAACAATATACATCATACAGACTCAAATATTAACCACAACCTACAACTTAATCAAATAACTTATAAACTCTCTGGGCTGGTTTTCTTGGTGTTGCGGGTGTCTATAGGCGGTCGGTGGTGATCACTTACCATCAGGTGACCCATTGCTTGTATACCTTCCTTCAAAAAAAAAACCCAAATCAGTAATTTCCTAACTACCTATGCATACTAGGTCAAACAAACATTAGCCAGACGACACCCATAACAACGCCATCTATCGGCAACTTCACTTGCTAAACATAAAAGACGCAAGAGCTTGGACAACAAATTTAATAAAATCCTTCACGTTTCACCCACCTCGTAACTGCCGCCTCACGCCGCAACCTGCGAGTTCCATTTTCAACATATTTAAATCTCTTCTACCCAAAGACGTCTCGTTTTTCAACTCAGCCTTTTGGTTCAAGTTAAAAGCTAGTAGCGTTCTCGTTTATTAATAGGAAACAAGATAAAATGGCGTCCCATACCTTGACTGTAACTTTTGCTCCAACGAATGTCTGTAACAGCGCCTCTAGCGGAGCATATTCGCCTTCCGATCTGATAGCCTATGCTATCAAAGTCAAAGCACAGAATAAGTAATAGTACTAACGTACATAAACTTCTCTTTTATGACCGCGATTAAACGAATTCCAACTTTATTTACACTCCCACAAAGTTGGTATTCCTTCATAAACCATGCGCCAGGCGGCGCGAGTCTAAAGAAACGCACCGCCCGCGCCCGCTTTCCCCGCTCCTCCCGGCGACACGTTAGGGTTGCGCGGCATTCGTTATCAATTACACTGACACGAGCGGGGCGAGCGAGCGAGCGCCCGGCAAGCCAACAGCCTACTGCGATTTACCTATGCCATAGGCAAAGCAGCGGACCGTACCTACAGTGCGAAGTGGAACCCCTCTGGTTAAAGTCAAATTATCTTTATTCAGATTAGGCTTACAGGACGCACTTATGAATGTCATAAAATTGACCACCGGATCGGAAAACACTCTGAAGAGAAGATACCGGCATGAAACTCAACGGGGTCATTTTAGTCCAGAGTTATTTTAGTCCAGGGTTATTTTAGTACAGGGTTATTTTAGTACAGGGTTATTTTAGTTTAGGATATTTTAGTCTTCTCATCTGGCAACCCAAATCCTATCACTTCCACCAGCCCCCATATTTCCTACCAACTTTACGAAATTGGGAGCTCCCGTCGTTAATCACCGGATGTGACGTCGGGTCATGTTCTTCCGGGCCCTCGTGATTAAGGCGCGAAAGCTTCGCAAAAGATAAGATAAGATGCGGTCGCGATGAGCTTTCGAGTGCCAAGCTTTAATTAGAAACACTATGTTTACGTTTGTTTACGACTGTTCGTGTTGCTCGGGCTCGGGTTTGTTGTTTACTTTTATAAAATCATGTTGTTTTAGTTGGACAATTTAATTGGATAGGAATATTTTGTGACGTAATTATGTTTTTTCAAAAGAGAGATGGTTTTTTGTTGCGTGTGCAGAGATTCGAATATACGTCTCTTTATACTAAATAAAATAAAAATAAACATGTATTTTTTTCTTCAGACGATTCATGCGTAAAATGTTTAATATTTTTGTCTATAATAAAAAAAGTAAATTTAAACAATCGAAAACCCAACTGCGTAGAAAGTAAATCAAAACTGAAAAGACTAAAACAAGACCAGTAGTCCGAAGTTCTGTTAAGTAATGTTGAATACCTACACCATTGCAATAGTTTCATTAACTTCAACAGTCGGGACCCATTAAAAATGTAGACCGGCTCAAATCTTCCCAGTAATGGGTCCTGACTGTTGAAGTTTATGAAACTATTGCAATGGTGTAAAGTTCAAAAGTGGCCAAGCAATTACTTGGTCGACTATACATCCAAAGTCCAAAGGCATACTTAATATTTAAACTATGTATTACCCCCTTATTCATAAAAGTTATTTGGCGGGTGGTAGGACCTCGTGCAAGGTCCGTCCGGATCGCTACCACCATCTTGCTCGCTAATCCCGCCGCTAAGCGCAGTGCTTGCACTGTTGTGTTCCAGCGTGGAGAGCAAGACAGCCGGTGTAATTACTGACACAAGAGGTATTCCATCTTAGCCCTCTGGGTTGGCAACGCTTTTGCAATCTCTTTGGTGTTGTGGGTGTCTATAGGCGGTCGTGATCACTTACCATCAGGTGACCCACTTGCTTGTTTGCCTTCCTATTTCATAAAAAAAAGATGGATCCAAAGTTATCTGCATAGTAAATAAATTGATGATAATAAAAATATATCCACAAAATAAAACATATCCCGTTTGGGACTTTAAAATACTCCATTAACATGACTGGTAACGCGAGCCTACAATTTGTTAACTTAACCTTTGCATTAGTGCTAACTCCGGAAGTGACGTCACTCTGAAATATTAGCGAGTGCCCGCAGGAATAGAGGCAGGGACCGGAAACGCCACAAATTTATGCCGGAAACGCCCGACTCGCGTTATTTAAGAGCTGAAAGAGCTTTGAAACTTTAGAAGAGAAACTTTTAAAAACTACATAAGTACCTAGTCATCTTTTTGCTCCTGCGCACGTCATACAAACTTAGCGTAGCTTCTGTTCTCAATGAAGCGTTAACCAATTTTTTTTATAAAATCAAGCAAGCGGGTCACCTGATGGTAAGTGTACACCACCGCCTATAGAGACTCGCACGCTGACTGACGCTGAGGTAATAAACCTAAAACTCCTCTTATTCGACGCAGTCGACCTGAAAAATAAATATCCCACGCAAGACTGTATTCTTAGCGCTCATGAATATATTCTAAAACAATATAACCTTAAATTAAAAAGTAAACGAACCCAGTATTATAGCTCGCTTATTAATAAAGATAAAAATAAAAGTAAAAAGATGTGGCAAATCGTGAATACTGAACTGGGTAGGAAGACACGCGACCGGGTCGATTACACAGACTTAATAAAGGACAAAGATGGAGAGCCGTTTTCGTCTAAACAAGCGTTAGTCGACTCCCTTAACAGCGAGTTTGTGACCGCGGCGGCGCAGTGCGGGGCCCCAGCGGCCGACGCGCCGCGCAGCCTGGCCGCGCTCGCCACTGGCGCGCCTGCGTGCGATGCGTCCATACGTCTCAGACTCTTCTCTCCCAGCGAGGTCTTTGATATACTTACATTGCACATTGCCCCCAAAAATAGTTCTGACATTTATGACATATCAGCCAATCTGTTGAGATTCGTAAGCCCATCGCTGTGTTCGGTCCTTTCCTACCTTTACAACGAATGCATCCGTCAAGGTAAATTTCCATCAGCTTTAAAAAGGGTTAAGGTATCGCCGTTATACAAAGGAAAAGGAAAGAAATCTTTAACAAAATCGTACCGGCCCATATCGTTGGTTCCAGGGATAAGCAAAGTAATCGAGGTGGGTTTGAATCGGAGGCTGCTGTCTTTCTGGACTCCCCGGAATGTGATGTCGGATAGGCAATACGCCTACCGCGCCGGACGGTCGACCACGGACCTGGTGCGCGAAGTAGTGTGGCGGGTGCTGGGCGCGCGTGAGGCCGGTAAGCAGGTTGCGGTGCTGTGCTGCGATCTCTCGCGCGCCTTCGACACCGCAAACCACGCGCTGATTGCAGACAAGTTGCGCCACTACGGCATACGCGGGCCCGCGCTTTCCCTCATGACATCATTTATGACTGATAGAGCGCAGGTCACCGTCGGCGATGGAGGCCGCCTGTACTCGTCCGAGCTGTCTAATGTGTTGGGCGTTCCTCAAGGATCGTGCCTCTCTAACACATTATTCGGCATTCTCCTTAACGACCTCCCGCCATTCCTTGCGGACGTCGAAATATTTATGTACGCGGACGATGTGACGGCCGTGGTGGCGTCGTCGTCGCCGGAACAGCTCGAGTGTGATCTGAATGCTACGGTTCAGCGACTGCAGCTGTGGTTCCGATCAAACGGCCTAGCTCTTAATAGAGAAAAAACTTGCTTCATGCGTTTTTATCTGAATGGCCACGTCCCACCAACTATATCGGTGCGCGTAGATGACGTCGCCATACAGCAAGTGACCTGCGCCCGTTTGTTGGGATTTAGTGTCGACAGCGCGCTCACGTGGGATTCGCATATCGACGACGTTTGCGGTCGATTGGGCCGGGCATGCTTCGCGCTGTTCCGCCTTGCGAGCACCGCCACAAAAAGTGTGGTAAGGACATGCTACTTCGCCACTGTCCACTCAATTCTGGCCTACGGCACCGAAATTTGGGCGAGTGCCGCAGATTGGCAGCGGGCGTTTGTGATGCAGAAGCGTGCCGTCCGGACGATCGCGGGCGTGTCGAGCGACGTCTCGGCGAGAGAGTATTTTAGCGAATACAAAATATTGACACTCCCGAGCATGTACATCTATCAGATAGCAACTTTCACGCACGTGAACCTGCATCTTTTTGCACGGAGGGGGGTTAACCTGAATTATAACCTCAGAAGTAACGGCCAAAAAGATCGGCTGGTAACGCCGTTTCATAGGCTGGCGAGATCGAGACAGAGCGTGTACGTTTCGGGCCCCGCGATATACAACCGCCTGCCTGCCGACATTAGGGACGCACCTTCTGCCAGCTCATTTAAAGGTCGGCTTAAAACATGGCTATCCGAAAACATTCTCTATAGTATTGGCGAGTTTATGGAGATGCCGATTTTACTTTAAGAGAAACGGTTAACTAAATTATAATTATAGTGTAATGTGTTTTAGTGTATCGGAACTAATTATGCAATGTGAATGTAACAATTATTTATGTACTTGACTTGTAACGACTGTTATTAATAAATTTTTCATTTTCATTTTCATTTTCGCAACATCGGATAGATTGCAGATGCGTGGCCAACCCAGAGGGCTAAGATGGAATACCTCTTGTGCCAGTAATTACACCGGCTGTTTTGCTCTCCATGCCGGAACACAACAGTGTGAGCACTGCTGCTTAGCGGCAGGATTAGCCAGCAAGATGGTGGTAGCGAGCCGAACGGACCTTGCAAAAGGTCCTGCTACCCGCAAAAATGACCAATGTCCTGCATTTCTATATTATTAATATAGATTATTAAAATAATGATGGCCTACATTATTGTTGCCTCGAAGTTTACAAATAATTTAGGCAGCAAACGTGTTAAAGTACAAATTACATTAAGTGAATGCTGTTTTGCTGTATTTCTATGCATTATCCTTTATTAACGACCCGCTCCAAATTTCCGTAAAAAAACTCTAAATGCCAGTCAAAACCGTTTTAAAATCTGTTGTGTGGTTTAGAAGGAGTTGGTGGCTGAAGATGTGTGACCATATTAAATAATAAAACGGATCACTCACGTATTTAAGTCGAAAAATGCCAGACATGTTTCGGACCAGTCCGTGGTCCTTAATCATGTCGTGGACGCGCCACCGCCGCGGGGGCTCATGATTAAGGACCACGGACTGGTCCGAAATGCTTCTCTATTCCCTGCCTCCTCTTTGACCTCCTGAAGGCAGGGAATAGAGAAGCATATCGATTACTCTAACGATGAGAGAGTACAGCTTTAAGATTTATAGAGTATCCAGAGGAACATCTGTTCACAGGTGCATCAGTTGCCCCTAATTTCCTTCACGTGATCTCACATACATATATTTTTGCTACCTTTCTACGATCTTCTTAAGTTCCCACCGCGCAGCGTTTTAGCTAGACTCGCGTCCCGTCTCAATTAATTAAAGGCTCCGGAAACACATTCCTTCGTTCAGTTCACTTGTTCACTTCATTCGGTCACTGCTCATTAACAGTTCATCGTAACATGTTGCGAGAAACACGCTTATAGTAATATTGTCGGTGTCTTGTTAAAAGCAGGCAAATTTCACTGACAATATTATGATGAGCAAACTTGACGGCAAAGTAAGTTTTAAACGTCGAAAGTCAAAATTAAAGTCAGAAAACTTTATTCAGATAAGTATTCAGTATTTTTTTGCACCATTTCACAAAATTTGTACAAATGAGACCCCGTTAGGGCACAGCAATTTCACACTTAAAGTAATAATTCTGTACTATCTAAAACATATTAAAAACAAAACAAAGTAACTAAATAGACAATTTGAGTACTTACTTACTATCTAAATTATTTATACCAGGTTAATAAGAAATTCTTATGAATGTAAGAAAAACAACCGATTTATGAAAATAACTCTAATGAGAAGATAGTGAAAAAATTCAAGTATAGTTTTACTAAAAAATACTTTAACTTTGTTACTTTTTACTATAATCCATTTTTTTTGTTATATTTTTGGCCAGTAATTGCCAATACAAATCGGGATCATTTCCATGCATCACTGTTCGAAATATGTAGAATGTTTTTTAAAATACACTCAAGAAATTAATGTGTTCATGACAATAGATTTATTTGAAATATACTCGTATAAGGGGCTAGTCAATGTTTTAACATATCGGTAATAGAAAAAAGACCTGCCTACATCGAAAAGACTGAAATTTTAATGTGTTTATACTCGTACTTAAAAATTAAAAT
Organism: Ditula angustiorana; assembly: GCA_963691745.1. NCBI lineage: Eukaryota > Metazoa > Arthropoda > Insecta > Lepidoptera > Tortricidae > Ditula > Ditula angustiorana. Next base: position 9,046,429 of record OY829495.1, read on the forward strand.
TTCTACTCGTACATTTCTAATCGTAAATTAAACTCGTACTTAAAAAATAAAAAATAAAAATTTTGTTGCTGCAAATGTGGCAAAAGTCGAATTATTATGTTAAGTTATTTTATTCACAAAACGGAACTGTTACGGTGTGAGTCACGACTCGCACTTGACAGCTTTTGTGAATCAATTCCATCAAAATCACTCCTTGTGAAATCTCCGTGCAGCCCGAAGGCACATCTAAAATGTCATTCAAGTGCTGTCGCTTCAGTTTAAACAATTTACTTCCTCGAATGATACAAAGTAGAACAAGACACACAAGGACAACCTTGTACAAAATAATAATAATAATCATCATCATCATCTCAGCCACAAGAAGTCCACTGCTGAACATAGCGTAAGACGACCAGCCACAAGGTGGTCCGATGACCTCATACAGGTGGCAGGAAGGCGCTGGCTGCATGCCGCTTCCCACCGGTCACTTTGGAAATCCATGGAGAAGGCCTATGTTCAGCAGTGGACTTGTTAATAATGTAAAAATACACATCATATTTTCCAAGACACTGCTCAGGTAGCGTCGGTCCTACTATGTCACTGCAACAAATACCACACTGTACAGTAAAAATAAGGGGAAGTTAAATTTTCCAAGGCGCAGAAAAATCTCGAAAATGGCACTAGAATTATCACTTACGCCTTCATTAGAAAATAAGTTTCGTGGTTTCCGTTGTCATTACTTTAAAAATTCAGTATTTTTTGAGTTACTGCTCAGATTGTAATGGTGTGTGATTGTAACCAACAACCGGTTTACCGTGTGACTCTACCACTATTCAACCACCATACCACACTAATATTGCCACAATGAGGGTACTGAAATTTTCCAAGATGGCGCCGAAAAAGCTAGGAAATGACTCTAGAATCGTCATGCCTTTACAACGTTTGTTTTTGTAAGAGAAAAATGCTGCGGAGCCAAGAAGCCTTTCTTTAACGACAACATTGGCCCAAAAAAGAAATAAAAAAATATATATATTCATTACATATTTTTCAGCTTTTATCATTCTGACCTGAACACCTCTGAAACTCTGTCAAACATTTATGTCTACAAAATACATAAAATGACGCGTTTTTTTAAATGTTTTTGTACTAAAAATTGGGTAAAGTAACCTTTGGTTACGGTAGTCACAAAGGAGAACTCAGGTAAAATTGAGCCATATTAAGTATATGGCATATTATTTTGGTAACTATCTGAAGAGGATGAAGTGTTCTTTTCTTGGCCTACTGGCGGCATGGTGCACTGTATATAAAAACGAGGGTGACGGGTAGCCATTCATTACTTGATTTTTCTCTCTCATCCGTTTCTTTTTCGAGTCAATTTGTCAGGTTTAAGCCCGAAATCTTTACAAGAACTTGAGCCTGCCCGCTCTTTAAACCAATTGATTGAAGAATGTAAGTAATTAAGCTATTTTGGACACTGACTGTCAAGAAAAAATAGAAAAAAAAATGCGCCGAAAAAAGAAAGGAACTGAACAGCGAAAAATGAAAACTAACCTTTTTAGCAAATAAACAAACTGCTAACGTAAAATGAAATGATGTTTTCATTTCAATTAAATATAGTACTATTTCCGGTTGACGCATCGTTAATTTTTAAAGACAAGCAATAATCAGTAAGTCCACACTGCCATAAACAACAGTCTGACTGAAGTGTTAAATTTAAATAACAAAACTAAATATTATACAATTAACAAAAGTTACCTTAAATAAGGCCCAGTATTTACCAGTGACCTAATAATTTACCACAAACTACGGCAACATTGAATACGGGTGGTAGGCCCTTGTGCAAGTTCCGTCCGGATCGCTAACATAATCTTGCTTGCTAATCCAGCCGCTAAGCAGCAGTGCTTGCACTGTTGTGTTCCGGCATGGAGAGCAAGACAGCCGGTGTAATTACTGGCACAAGAGGTATTCTATCTAAGCCCTCTGGGTTGGCAACGCATCTGCAATCTCTTTGTTGTTGCGGGTGTTTATAGGCGGTGGTGATCACTTACCATCAGGTGACCCACTTGCTTGTTTTCCTTCCTGTTTCATAAAAAAAAAAACGTACAAGTAAAATCAAGACACAATGATGTCAACCACTGGTAAAATCCCAAGCGTGTCAAAAGCTGGTGCTGTTGGTTACCTAAGAGATAAGATAAGATAAGATAAGATAAGATAGGATAAGATAAGATGAGATAAGATAAGATAAGATAGGATAAGATAAGATGAGATAAGATAAGATAAGATAGTAGATAATTTAATCATAAAAACATTACATCACATGTAAACATAATAAATACAGAAACTTACAATGTATGTAATACGTTTGTCTGAACTAGGAGATCCTAAGGTAAGGATGCCTATGGTAGGTTCTTACCCCAATCCGTTCCCTTTACCCTTCACCGTTCCCTTCCACTGGGCCCTCACGGTAATTGAACTTATTTCTCTCAAAGCGAAGCAAAAACAACAGTATATTAAGAAAACCCCGAAAAGCCAGCGGTATATCAACGTAATCTCAACTTATGATGGCCCCATACAATTTAATATCGCAAAATAAGGGCTGCCTCACCCATTGGAGATTGTGGTCATTTGTTACAGAGAGTTTTATTTTTATTAAGGTCTCGCTTGTGATATATCTGTGGGGCTTAAGCTGTGGCGGGGTGACCTTGAAGTTACTTGGGGGGGTTGTGATTTCTCAAGTTTTTGTCTGAAACTCGTCGGGTTGATAAATCGTTCTCAACTACAGCTGCGCACGCAACGCTTATGACATTTCGTTTCTATGGGAATTAAACGTCAAATGCGATTTTGAGAACGCGGTCGTATTTGGGAACGATGTAAAACTACAGGCCTTAATGTCTACGGAATTATTGTGCAGTGAAAGGAGTTTTAGTTTTAATGTAAATATGCCTTTATTAACTATTAGCCTAAGAATAAATGGAATTTTCATTACTTTTAATTATTTTGCGGGTGGTAGGGCCTTGTGCAAGGTACGTCCGGATCGCTAGCACTATCCTGCTCGCTAATCCAGCCGCTAAGCAGCAGTGCTTGCACTGTTGTGTTCCGGCGTGGAGAGCAAGACAGCCGGTGAAGTTACTGGCGGAGGAGGTATTCTCTCTAAGCCCTGGGTTGGCACTAGGCAATGTAGCTAGAGTTCCCTGTTGCGAGTGTCTATGGGCGGTGGTGATCACTTACCATCAGGTAACCCACTTGTTTGTTTTCCCTCATTTATATATAAAAAACGTATTTTATGAATTTAATGTGCATTTTCCTCTTCGCTTTGACAATGTGATTTCCCAAATTAATTGGAGCTCCCTCAATAAAAAACGGACCGATCAAAACCGTTATACATTGACGAAAAAGTTACTGAAAAAAAAACTTTTAATTGATCCTAAAATGGACAGAAGCGAAAGCTTTAAAAATTTGTCCGTGCCCGAACAATGAGTTTTTTCAGGAAATTGAAAAACATTTTTGCATAATCCCTCTTAATCCTTGCGATTCATAAATTTTAGCTTCTAGGTATTGTTGAGCGGAATAATTTAAATATTTTTGGGGTTTTGATGATAAACAGATGCCGCTAAGTTGCCGCCTGGGTTTTAGAAACGGACAGAACAAAATATGAGGCTTCAAAGTCAAACTTATTTATGGGTAAAAAAACTCTAAGTGTAGCCCCTTTTTCATGTGATAGTGTAAAAACTAATATTTATTTAAATAAATAAAAACCATAAACAAATAAAAATCTTGGGACGATTTACACCAAATGACCTAGTCCCAAACCAAAGCTTGTACTATGAGTACTAGACAACGGATATACATACTTATGTAGATAAATACATACTTACATACAAATAACATCCATGACTCAGGTACAAACATTTATATTCGTCACACAAATATTTGCCCATTCCAGGATTTGAACCCGGGACCTCTTGCACAATAAGCAGACACATGTGCCACTGTGCCATACAAGTCATCAAAATATCGTCGTTTATATATTTATTTTATTTATTTATTCACAACCACAATATAGGCTTATAGTTACTTAGTATATGAAGTATATGTTTTTTGCGGTTGGTAGGACCTTTGTGAGGATGCGCGATGATTGATACAACCGTTTGGGTTAATAGGTGTCTTTATTCTGTCTCAATGCATGTATTGTACAGGTATTTACATAAGGCAATGTATGGGAGAGAGTGAGTGTTGCGTAGTACACTACACCTTGTGTAAGATCCGTCCGGATCGCTACTCATCTTGCTCGCTAATCCTCCCGCTACGCAGCAGTGCTACCGGCGTAGAGAGCAAGACAGCTGGTGCAATTACTGGCATAAGAGGTATTCCACCTTAGCCCTCTGGGTTGGCAACGCATCTGCATCCCTTTGGTTTTGTGGGTGTCTTATGGGCGGTGGTGATCACCTACCATCAAGTGAACCACTTGCTCGTTTGCCTTCCTGTCCCAATGTAACGTTTTGCATTATGCTCGTTTCACATAATTGAAAAAAAATCTTACCTTATCTAATGTAGTTTAATGTAGCTCACGAAAAAAAGTTCTAAAATATTTGTTGTTTTTACTGAAAAAAATTTACGACGATTGATTATTCTTTAAAATATCACATTTTGACAAAATAAAAACGACTTTGACTTTGCACGCCAGGACTTAAATTAATTGACTTTTTAAATTTATAACTACCACTGTCATAATTTCAAGACACAATATGGAGCTTTGCTGCAGTATTCGAATAATGACAAATTACATAATTATTAATTACATAGTTGAAGTTCACGGACACGTTCTATGAAAACATTGTCATCAGTTTAAGGGTTAGTAAGCACTTTTCCGGAACCAAACCGGTTTCGATACACATTTGTCCACCACAAATACTTATCTTTTAAATTCTCCACATTGTCAGTCAGAATAATAGTGAAATAATTAATGTTTTTCGTAACAATGTCCTAGAAACGTTGCTCCAAAATCTAAATCTAACACTTTAAACCAAGCACACCCGATGCGGCTACGGAATCATTGTGCTGTATGAAAGGCATCCATTAATATTCCTTTGTTTCCGAGATAAATCGGCTTGAGGTAATTTGTTATGCTCAAGCCTGCGACACAGTTGACGAAATATTGCAGTACCATAACATCAACGCTCAAACACTTTAGGGCTGCCTCAATCCGAAGCGTAGATAACAGTCACTATAGTGAACCTAGCACGAATATTTTCGTTACGCGTTAAGAGTGTGAACCCAGCGCTCTCCATACAAACGGCGATATCGTTTTCCACCCTCTAAACCTTAACCTATTGCCATGCTTTTTTTGTATGTTATCATTATGCTCTAGAACAAGGTTTGTATGTTTTGATTTTTAAATATTCTTAATAGTTTCAAAAATATTGACGCTTTTGTGTTTTGTATGAAACTGCTAAAATGTCAAATCTATGAATAATATTGAAAAAATCAAAACATAAAACTTAGTTTTAAGGCATAATGTCATCATACGAAAAATCAATTGCCATAGGTTAGCGTTTAGAGGGTGGAAAACGTTATCGCCGTTTGTATGGGGACCATTTTTTTGGGCTGGGTTTACTCCTCTTAACTCGATACATAATTCAGTGTGACTCGTTCTAACTAGCCCAGTGGGAGAGAGACGCACTGACTTACGTAGCGAGTTAACGCGTATCGAAAAGATTCGTGCTAAAGGCACAGATCTCTCTTCGAACAAAAAGGGATCCGGGTCGCTACCACCATCTCGCTCGCTCCAGGAGTTAAGCAGCAATGCTTGCACTGTTGTGTTCCGGCGTGGACAGCAAGACAGCACAAAATTACTGGACAAGAGGCATTTCATCTTAGCCTTCTGGGTTGGCACAACGCAATTCATCTACAGTTCTCTGTTTCGAGTGTCTATGGGCGGTAGTAATCACTTACCATACGATAACCCACTTGCTCGTTTTACTTCCTATGTTGTGTAAAAATTAAAAAAAAGAAAGTGAACAACTCAAAAAATACGTGAGCGATCCCTTTATTTCGAGATGTCTGAATCTCACGGCAGTTTTATGCTAAAAATCAATGTAGTATTGAAATTGAATGCAGTACTGTTTTTCACAAGTGTACTGCGTTTGCGGTTTGGAGGCTGACAGACAGTCATTAGGCTATAAAACGTGTTGGGACTATAGTTTCAGGTTCGATCAATCCGTTGGTCGCTGAGTTATGTGGCCCCCTCCGCAGAACTACTCCACAACTTTGCATCGCAAACCTCCGTAATGGTGCCATTAATATTCTGCATTTCTGCGAAATCTGGGACGTAGTTTATAAGGTAACCTCCCCAGTGCTTCATAGGCGTAAGGTATTGTTTTTACCAGTAGTTGACATGTAGAGGTGGTTATTTGTTGCAAGTGGTAGGGCCTTGTGCAAGGTCCGTCCGGATTGCTACCACCACCTTGCTCGCTACTCCTGCCTTTAAGCAGTAGTGCTTGCATTGTTGTATTCCGGCGCGAAGAGCAAGACAGCTGGTGCAATTACAGGCGTAAGAGGTATTGCATCTTAGCCCTCTGGGTTGTCAACCCATCTGCAATCAATGGTGTTGGGGATGTCTATGGACGGTGGTGATCACTTACCATCAGGTGACTCACTTGCTCGTTTGCCTTCCTGTGTTATATATATTTAAAAATACTCGTTTTTACTCGTACATTTCAGTATCTTTTCGTCAATTGTTGGACGCTTGCCTTCGGGCTATCAATGTATGATATATTTTTTAAATAATTATTTTTACTCCACCCCGGGCCGTAAATAGCAATTTACCGCCCCCTACGCAAGCAGAAATTTCCATTTCCTGGCCAGGGGAAGACGTAAAATTGTGTACACATCTCAGGCGGTGATAAAGAAAACCTCAGGTCGCTTTATCGCCCTCGCCTTTGGCTCGTGCGACAAGTTCCTGCGATCTGAGACATTGTTTATTTCACCAACTTCAGAGTGTAATGTACTATTAAGTGAGTGAGTGAAAGTATTTGTAAACGCCCTGTTAAGGGCCTTCTAGTTGCGTAATAGGAAACTAGGTCAATCATTGTAAATTGTCCCAAGATTTTTCCTGAACCCATTTTACTAGGAAGTAACGAGGCGACCGGCCTGCTCAGAACAGATGCTAAAATTAGACTGGTTCACTTTTCTCAAAAGTGGCCATTTTTTCACTTCTAGCGGCATTTTGGGAAACATTTGGCCAATTGTGTTTTTTTTACTAATTCGGACCTGCTGAACACGAATATCGAGGTTGGCATTCCTGAATTTTGACCGGAAGCTCAGAATTCAAGATGGCGGCCAAGATGGCGGACGCTTTCTTACTAGTACGATTTTTTTCGTGTAAATGCCGTTTTCGGGGTTATTTTTATCATAGAATGCGAAAACAATTGTTTAAGAATGTTCAACCAATTATTTAGCCCTGGCAGAAGCTCAGAATTCAAGATGGCGTCCATGACAGTGAACGTTTTCTCAATTTTTCGATTCCGGACCGACCTTTCGTTTTAGGACTGTTAATCGGGTTATATTTGTCGAATAATACGATTATGATAGTTACACAGTGTTTAAGCAACTACTTAAACGTTAGAGAATAAAAAACTACCCCCAAAACATGAAATTATTTTCAGTGGAATGCCCTTACATTTGACAAAGTTCATGTTTTGATATGATGTTGCATGGATAATCTTTGTCTTTTTATTGTATATATTTGCCGGTATTTATGTCTGGTTTGAAACTAGGTTGTTGAAGCTATTTACTACTTTTAGGTAAATGCAATAATATACAATATGTGCCGCGAGAACAGGTAAACTACGCTGCCCGAAGGTAATGACGAATGAAATATCTATTATAGTACTAGACTATTCAAAAATTATATTAATCATTTAATCATCATCATCTTTTCATGAATTTGTACAAAGTCCGGAACAGAAACACGTTGACGTACACATTAACATAGCCTTTCGGCATTTGCAAAACTTTGTTGAAAAATCTTTTTTGCAACAGGAAAGAACAATTTTGGTAGCAGTCTTTGAAATGGGTTCCAGTTTGGTGAAAATGGGGATGTAGCCGTCTATTTCTTTCTTATATCTGCAGTCTGTAATTGGTGACAGAAAGGAGCTTGGCAGGTGAGCGTTCTCCCTTTAGGAAGTTTGGTAGTAATTTAATTTAATATGTTCTATGATCAGCGAAACAGACTCTGGGTTTTTTACTTGACCAAATAAGCGCAACGTTAGTTGAAACTATTGAGTCAGCTACCTAAAGAAGATAGAAACCAAATAAAATTGTACGAGCCAAGCCAACGTCGGTAACAATAACAAAGTAAGTTGAACTTACAAGTAATACAAACCTTGCACAATATTGTCGTATAAGATATAATCGCACCGTGCTTCTCAGATTGAAAAGCACGGTGCCAAGCGAGGACCACAGAGAATTGCTTTTGAAACACTTGAAAAGCTGTTGTCTTGTAATAGAAACTATGTAAAGATGATGTGTCATCACTCCCAGTGATCGCTTGAAAGGCCGGTAAACTCTTCACTGGTAAGTCAACTGGTAAGAAACTCTCCATTGGCTATGTATGTCATGAACAGGTACAAAAACTCTCTTTCTTGCATTTCCACTCATTAACCATACTTCATTTGCATGTATTTTATCCAACTGATAATGGAGCAATAGAAAGACATTGTGTATAGCAGACACAACAGTTTGCTTTGCCGTACTTGCCACTGCGTTCAGAACAATTCATGTGTCTCCTTTATCGTGAAAACTTTCGAGGGAGGAAATCAGTGTTGTTTGCGGGTCTTTAAGGACAAATGGAAGAAAGAAATAGACGGCTACATCCCCATTTTCATCACGCTGGAACCCATTCTAAAGGCTGCTACCAATAAATATTGTTCTTTGCGGTTGCAAAAAAGATTTTTCAACAAAGTTTTGCAAATTCCGAAAGGCTATGTTAAGTGTACCTCAATGTGTTTCTGTTCCGGACTTTGTGCAAATTCGTGAAAAGATGATGATGATGAGGATGATGAGGATGATGATTAATATAAATTATAAAAGTCTGTATTCTTCTGTTGGCCTCTTTCTCGAAGTTGTTTTTACCCAATTGCATAGTTTGCCCGAGGTAAACATACTCCTTAACAACCTCGAGAATATTGCCCTGAACTCCAATTGGTTCCGGGCTTACATGGTCATTGAACATAACCTTGGTTTTATCCAGGTTCATCCGAAGACCAATGCGTTGAGAAGAATCAGCTAGGCCATTCAACATATGTTGCAAATCTTGCAGCGTTTCCGCCACGATGACGATATCATCTGCAAATCGTAAGTGTGAGAGGTACTCGCCATTTATGTTAATGCCCCGCCCCTTCCAGTCCAGCGTCTTGAACATATCCTCCAATGCATTTGTGAACAATTTGGGGGATATAACGTCCCCTTGTCTCACACCACGATGCAAGAGGATAGGTTCAGACTGCCGATTCTGGACTTGGACGGCCATAGTAGCGGCGTTGTACAGACCTCTCAACACTTGGATGTATCGCCAATCGACTTGGCATCGCTGCAAAGATTCCAGAACAGACCAGATCTCGATCGAGTCAAAGGCCTTCTCATAGTCCACAAACGCTAAACACAAGGGCTGATTATACTCTTCGGTCAGTTATACAGTTGGGATGGGCAGCGTATGGGAAACTGCGTCGAGTCTTCACATCGCCAATTCCACAAAGTCTAAAGACGAAAGTCTTCAATCAGTGCGTCCTGCCCGTCATGACATACGGTGCCGAAACATTGACACTCACTGTAGGGCTGGTCCACAAATTTAAAGTTGCTCAACGTGCTATGGAAAGGGCTATGCTCGGAGTTTCTCTAAAAGATCGAATTAGAAACGAAGTGATCCGACAGAGAACCAAAGTTATCGACATAGCCCACCGCATTAGCACGCTGAAGTGGCAGTGGGCCGGCCATATAACCCGAAGAACCGATAACCGTTGGGGTAGACGAGTTCTTGAGTGGAGACCACGGATCGGCAAACGTAGCGTGGGACGTCCTCAGACTCGGTGGAGCGATGATCTTCGCAGGGCGGCTGGCAAGAGCTGGATGAGAGTGGCCGAGGATCGTGCTCAGTGGCGTGCCATGGGAGAGGCCTATGTCCAGCAGTGGACGAATATAGGCTGATGATGATGATGATAAAAGTCTGGTATTATAATAGATATTTCATTCGTCATTACCTTCGGGCAACGTAGTTTTCCTGTTCTCGCGGCACATATTGTATATTATTGCATTTACCTAAAAGTAATAAATAGCTTCAACAACCTATTTTCACACATCAAACGTCAAACTAAGGGCCAAACCAGAAATATCGGCAAATAAATACAATAAAAAGACAAAGATTATCCATGCAACATCATATCAAAACATGAACTTAGTCAAATGTAAGGGCATTCCACCGAAAATAATTTTATGTTTTGGGGGTAGTTTTTTATTCTCTAACGTTTAAGTAGTTGCTTAAACACTGTGTAACTACCATAATCGTATTATTCGACAAATATAACCCGATCAACAGTCCTAAAACGAAAGGTCGGTCCGGAATCGAAAAATTGAGAAAACGTTCACTTTCATGGACGCCATCTTGAATTCTGAGCTTCTGCCAGGGCTAAATAATTGGTTGAACATTCTAAAACAATTGTTTTCGCATTCTATGATAAAAATAACCCCGAAAACGTCATTTACACGAAAAAAATTGTACTAGTAAGAAAGCGTTCACCATCTTGGCCGCCATCTTGAATTCTGAGCTTCCGGTCAAAATTCGGGAATGCCAACCTCGATATTCGTGTTCAGCAGGTCCGAATTAGTAAAAAAAACACAATTGGCCAAATGTTTCCCAAAATGCCGCTAGAAGTGCAAAACGCCGAAAACTGGACCAGTCTAAATACAACGAAAACCTAGAAAACTAAATGAGATCTAACTAGATGTGTAAATAAAGGTCATTATTTCTCTTTTTTTTCCCTCTTAGGGGCCGTTCAAGTATTACGTAAGCAGATTTACTACAATTATTTACCCCCCCCCCCCTTCCCCCTTGTCAGCAAAAGTAATCAAAGCTCTTACCTCTCTCCCCCATGCTTTCGTAAACATTGGTATATGCATTTGTCTTTTATTAAAAAGTGCTTCTCAATGTTGTATGTCTGCTCACTTTTATCCGATTTTGGAATGCCTACGTCGTTCTCATCTCATCGAACCATTCAACATCTTGGTGCTCTAAATTTTGAATAATGCACATCAGTTCCATATGTCTAAAAAAGTAATTAACTACTGCTGACGTAATCACCATCTAGACCACCCCCACCCCCCATGTCATCAAAAATAAGCACAGCAAACACCCCCCCGCCCCCCTATACTGCTTACTTAATACTTGAACGGCCCCTTAGAACATTTTTTCGTTATCGCAAGTAAATAATTTATCTTAATATAGTATAAAGTAAAGTGGCTATTTTTTTCTGTCTGTCTGCAATTTTTATAGTGTATCTTCGGCCGGATTCTCCTTCTAAACCACGCAACGGAATCTGATGCGGTTTTCACTGTCAATTAGAATTTTGTATGGGACAGGTTTTTATGTACATTTTTTTCCGATATAATCGTGCAATGCCGGGGTGGGTCGGTAATTGTATAGTCGACCAAGTAATTGCTTGACCATTTTTGAACCTTACTCCTTTGTAATACGGTTGAAAAGTGGTCAAGCAATTTCTTAGTCGACTATACATAAAATAACTTAACACAAGATTATAAGTAATTAAAACTGTATTATTAGTATCAACATAATTAATATAAAGCAAACTCCTTAAGTAAGGCAAGGGCAAGTTAAATCCCGATGATGCCTCGTACAGAAGCGGAACGCGCGTCGATCGTGTTGTTAAGTGTTCAGTGGTGGTGGTGTGTAGTTGAGTCTGTGTGATATATGTTGTTTCGTGTGGAAACGGAGGCTGGGTTTTTGCATGAACATATTTATGTCGCACAGACGGAGCTAACTTGCACGAGCACGGCACTGGTTTCGCGGACTAGCAAGGTAATTCGTACCAGTTTGTTAAGGCAAGGGAATACTGCTCGTTAAGAAATGTAAGGTCCTCATACAGTCAAGGAATTAAATTTCCAACCCACCTAAGGTTCAATAGCATATAGCAAACTGTCACCATAAGAGCTATAGAGCAAGACGTTAGTTTGACATATCGACCTTAATGCATTGCGAATGTCAGACGACATTTCAACGAAATGGGTAGGGAATTAAATTCCTTGACTGTACATAGATGAAACGTAATTTGTAATTATTTAATTATAACGCCATCTATTGTAGAAGAGTTGTATTTGGTAGTGTTATATTGGACGATGTTTCGACACTTTACGTATGCGAGTCCGATCCACAATACGGTATTCTAATGACTTTTTTTATTTCCAAAATTGATAGAGTTGGTTAAAAGAAGAAAAACTGTGTTTTCAGTTTTTTTTACGATCATTATTTTTCGAAATATCACGAATAATAAAATGACAACGGGCGTAAGTCGCGAAAATGCTCTATCGCGCTGCATACAGCACCAGTGACGTCACTATAGTGATTTTGCATGGAGCCAACACTAAATCGTGGTTATATTAATACTGTAAGCTTTTAACTAATTACTCACATACTAAAACTTTCTACATTTTTTATTTGGATTCGAATGACATATTTCGAAACAAAAAAAAGAACTTTTTCTCTTCATCATCTTTGTAACTTTGTATCGCTGTAACTTCTAAAATATCAGGTTTATTTACCTACTTCTTTGGACATATGTTTTTAGTGGTCATCTACTACAATTTTGCACTTTTATGCCATTAGATTTTTGAGTGGAATACCGTATTGGCCGAATTTTAGAAGCACTTTCTCATCTGCAACAGTGAAGCAAGCAATGGCAACAGCCGAACGAAACGCCATCTAACATAATTAAAAACGCCTGACCGCAGTAAATCCACATTATAACTTCAGAACAAGCATTCGTAACCCTAAAAAGGGCCTGGAACGAAACTCCACGTATAAACAATAAGTTTCAACAATAAACAATAGGACAAAACCCTTTACCTTCATTTAAATAAAAGTTGTAGCATAAATTTAAAAGTGTTACGTTGAATACGGCTTAGCGGCATGGATCTCGGGAGAGACCTTATTCGAAACATTTGAATAAACTAGTTTATTTTCTACTAGCCCACCCCGGCTTTACACGGAAAAAATTGGTTGCCTGTAAAGTCGGTATACGGGCGAAAGTTTTACGTGACAACGACTTTGAGTGGTAAAAATTGTTTTACAATTAACTGGCAACGTGTAAACTTGTATGCAGGCGCCTAAGCGAAATAGAAGCGCAAGACATGAACCGGTGTGTATGCCTATCTCTCTCACTCTCTCTCTCTCGCTCTGTCTCTCTCGCTCTTAGGCGGGCTAACTGTGCTCGAGTGGAAGGGACGCGTGCCTTTCACTTTTTATGTCTGTCTCTCTCGCTCTTAGGCGGGCTAACCATGCCCGAGTGGAAGGGACGCGTGCCTCTCACTCGCTCTCATTGTGAGCGCATAACGTGAGCGGAGCGTAACGCAGTTTCTTGAAGTGTCACCCGGCAAACCAATTTATAAGACGTTGTCACGTCAAAAATTGGATGTAATGTATACAAAACCTTAAGTAAAAAAAGTTCTAAATGACAATGTGTGATATATGTTGTTTCGTGTAGAAGCGGAGGAGGGTGGGGTTTTACATGAATATGTTGCACAGACGCAGCTAACTTGCACGAGCACGGCACTGGTTTCGTGGAGTAGCAAGGTAATTTGTTCCAGTTTGTTGAAATGGACCTCCGCAAAGTAACGCCTGAATCTATTAATTAGTGAAAAGCGCATCAAATTCTGTTGCGTGGTTTAGAAGGAGAAGGCGGCCGAACATAATATAAGGATTTCAGACAGACAGGAACGCATAGCGATTTTTCTTTTATACTATGTAAAGATAAAGATAAAGAACATAAAGATATTATGTTGGTTCCCTAGCGGCTAGAAGGATGGACTCAAGATCGTGAGGTACCGAATTCGACCCTCGGCTGTCGCCATATACCAATGGTTTTTATGAAATATGAAACCAAACAAGCAATGGGTCACCTGATGGTAAGTGATCACCACCGCCTATAGACACCCGCAACACCAAGAAGATTGCAGATTCGTTGCCAACCCAGAGGGCTAAGATGGAATACCTCTTGTGCCAGTAATTACACCGGCTGTCTTGCTCTCCACTCCGGAAAACAACAGTGCAAGCACTGTTGCTTGGCGGCAGGATTAGCGAGCAAGATGGTCGTAGCGATCCGGGCGGACCTTGCGCAAGGTCCTACCACCTGCAAAAATCAATCTACTGCATCAAAATCCGTTGCGTGGTTTAGAAGGATAAGGCGGCTGAACATACTATAAGGATTTAGGACAGACAGAAACGTATATCGACTTTACTTTGTACTATCTATGTAAAGACTAGCTACTCGCATCAGTTTGGCGCTGGTACAATCGAAATGTAACATATATAAAAAACTTCCACTGTCATTTAGATATATGTTTACCGAAAGTTTTTTATGTACGTTAAATCCTTATTTTACTCGTGTGCAGCCGGGACGGGTCACTAGTCTACACTATCTCATTATTATCATCATCATCATGTTCCTTTCGCCCCTCAGCAGGGGCGTAGGGCTCTTAGCACTTTTCCATTTGGATCGATCTTGCGCGGCAGATTCCAGATCGCTCCAGCTTAAACCGGCTGCTGCGACTTCCAGCTCCGTTGAGCGAGGCCACGTTGTTTTCGCGCGGTCCCTCTTGCGTCTTCCAGTTGGGTGCCAGTAGATAGCCTGCTTGGGCAGATGGTCATTAGGACGTCGATGGGTGTGGCCTATTCAACGCCATTTCCTGGTAAGGATATCATTGTCCACTTGTTTCTGGTCAGTCAGTCTCCACAGCTCGACATTTGAAATGGTCTGTGGCCATCGAATTTGCAAGATATACCTCAGGCATTTGTTAACAAACACTTTTACACTAACACTATCTACACTATTTTTACGTCGTCGTCGTCACGCCACCGTCGCGGGGCTCATGATTAAGGACCACGGACTGGTCCGAAACATGTCGGGCGTTTTTCGACGTAAAAATACGTGAGTGATCCGTTTTATTGATATGTCCGAGTCTCACGGTAGTTTTATGTTAAAAACTATCTACACGAATATAATAAAGAGGTAAAGTTTTTTTGTTTGTATGTAGGTAAACTCTGGAACCACTGAACCGATTCCGAAAATTCTTTTACTAATAGAAGGCTACTAGACGGACATAGGCTTAATTTCACGCGAACGAAGTCGCGCGGCCGCTAGTATCTTGTAAAGGAAAGAAAACACTACCACATCACAGTTAACAAACGCCGTTAACTTAAACGTTAACGAAATAAACGTACGTTAATTTAAACCAAAGTAAACGTGAATAAACATTAAACCATAGCCTGTAATATAAATAATGTTAATACCTACATTATACATGGTGAATTACGCCGTACGTTCGTACGTATCTCAGGCACGACATCAGTGCCTTAAGTTCGTACAGCGTGATGTAAGGATGGAATAGTATTAATACTTGGTATTTAATACTAGATACTAGGTACTTTAATATAAACAAGTTTTATTTTATTTCCTTTATTGGGGAAACAAGGGTTGGCAAGCATCTGCTATCTCTTCGATGTTGTGGTTGTCTTTGCGGTGGTGTACGCTTACTTTCGGGTGACCCACTTGCTTGTTTGCCTTCCTATTTCATATTTAAAAAAAGATACAGACATAAAAAATAGGTGAAACAAATTAAATAATGGTAAACTATAGTCTACTTCCTACAACAATTCCCACCAAGAGACAAGTTCTACATAGTTTCGTTTATATAAGACACCACTGACGTTTATAAAGAGTAAGTTTCACTAATCACATTTTTATGAACATCATCCACAAAGATTTCAATATTGCAAACGCTCTCTGCAGTCCCATGGTGTCTAGAAAAGGTGATATTCCATTCGCGCCAATGCTAGTAGAAACGACAACTTTTATGGAAAGGGGCGTATGGGGGCGAAAAAAACGTCAAAATGTGACGATCATCAATGTCAAACACATATAAAACTTGGCAAACGCTGAATTGCTAGTCGAACGTGAAGGTGCCCAACTGCGTTTTTCGGACCATTTTCAAACGATATTTGGCTATTTTCCATTATAATATTTTATGAAGTTTGTCATTGATGCTTATTTACTCGTATATTTGATATCTCAGCTGTTTCAGGGTTAGCTATCGATTGCAGAATTCTTGGTAGTAAGACATCCCTATTGGCAGCATTCCTGGATGTGCATCAAGTATCAAGTTATCACATAAATTATGTCACCTGCTGAAGCTAGTAATTTTGAAACTAGATGCGTGTGGATTTTAAAACAAGATAATATTTCTATCGTTAAAATAAATATAAAAAAAACCAGTCTTAGGCTGGTAAATCGTGAAAAGGCTAGCTGGTTTCTCTCTAGACATTTTTATGCTAATACACCTCAAAATTTGTTGGTGTATTTGATTTACATTTATATACAATAGATATACAAATTTAGATATGTTTTTTCAGAAACTTGACATCCAGGTAAAGTTCTGATCTAGAGACGCAAGTATTTTACCTAGTATTTTGTACCTAGTGCCGCTCGAGCGACATAAACTTTACTTGGCAAGATTACGTAAATGGCATTTTAATGAGTACGAATTAGTTTAGCTTCACGTACGAGCGCTTTCGGTTACTTAATTGAGATTAAATTAGAAATAAACATCACGGTAAGAATTTACAAGTTACCAAACATATTTGAAACTGATTCAGATTTTGGAGAGCGGAAAAATATAATTAAAGAGTGAACTCTACCAAGTAGTTCACAATTGCTTTAAAAGTTGTATAGTAGCTGTATAAAAATCTTATATATTGCCTATAGTGTCATTTGGGCTGCCACTGTTGCTAGTTGCAGTACAAGCTGCAATAAAAAGCAACAACTTTGCAATTTTAATGACCATTAAAGAGGTAGCTGAGAGAAATTGTCTAGACTCGAAAGGGATATTCAAAGTCAAAGTCAAAGTTGAAATATTTTAAATCAAATTAGGCTTACAGGTAGCACTTATCTTCTTCTTCTTCTTCTAGTGCCCTCTCCTATCGGAGGTCGGCGATCATTAAAGCTATTTTTACTGTATTTCTACTGTTGTAGCACTTATGAATGTTATCAAATTTACCACCGGTTCGGAAAACCTCTGATGAGAAGATACCGGCAAGAAGCTCAACGAGGTGTAATTTTTTAAATTAATCAAAATTACGATGTTATTTTACATCCTAAATATTTAAAAATTTACCATACCATGTATGTGTGTAAGTTTATCGATATGTATTGTATGTATATTCCGGCTGATTTGTGTTATTCTTGTTTTTATTTATTCACGATCCTGCACCGTTATACTTGTTTAGCCTGATGGTTGACTGGTTGAGAATGCCTTATGGCATTAGGGCCGCGATTTGTACATTATTGTTTTATTGTGCAATAAAGTTCAAATAAATAAATAAATTTAACAATTTAACACAATATTTATTAACAGTAAAATGCGTATTAATACTCAATACTCAATACTCAATACTCAATATTTTATTGCTTTTCCACAATGTGTATGTTACAGGTGTTAACTTAAGCTATGTGTTCATCGTGGACCCTGTCGGGCACAGCAACTTTTGACTAAATCAACTTTTGATTAAATGCAACCCTTTCGAAAAATTACACTTTTTAAGTCGGTCTTTAACTAGCAATGCACATAGCACGAATCTTCTCGATACGCGTTAACTCGCTGCATAACTCAATACGTCTCCTTCTAACAAGCCCAGTAGGAGAGAGGCGCACTGAGTTACGTAGCGAGTTACGCAAACCGAGAAGATTCATGCTAGGTGCACAGGGGCTGTTGTGTGATACAAACCCCTACCGAAGCTGCGAACAGACAAACGTACAAATGCTTTCAATGGTCCTAATTGCACGCCGCCGCAAGCCGGCGCAACATCTTGTTCTAAGCCGGGTACAGTGGGCTAGAGAAAACTGACTTAACAACAATATTATATCTTATTATTTCTTAGATTAAGAAACTCGAGAGACACGTTACGAGAGAGAGAAAACGGATTCATTAATAAATGTTACACTTAATAATTTCTTAGATAAAGAAACTCAAGTTACACAAGAGAGAGAAAACATGCATTAATGAATACACTTACAAGTTTATTAGATAAAGAAACTCATGAGAAATGGGAGGGAGAAAACGGATGCTTAATAAATACTACACTTTCTAAGTATAATTTATTTAACAATATATTTACACTTAAAATGATGAATGCCTATAAAAAAAATTAAAGAGAAACCTAAACTAAAATACAATTTATACACAAAACATTAAAAATATATATCTAAAAAGGAAGCACGCCGTCTGCGTTGTCGCTTGCGCCATGCGGAAAAGCCCCTAGAACGCTGGCGGCATTGCCCCGCTGGATAGCCAGGCTTAGCCTTTGGGCAAAGTAGCAGCCAGCTCTAAGATCCCCGGACGCAAGGACCAGTCTTGTGGACAGGTCCTTGCACAGCGCCTTTATGTGAGACGACCACGGGCCCATAGTTTCTACAGCCAGTGCAGCAAATTCGTAGTGAACAAATACTACACTTAATAATTTCTTAGATAAATAAACTTAAGAGAAATGAGAGAGTCGGCCTCTCAGAGCTACTATCACCAAACTGACAAGTTATACAATCTGTATATACTTATTAAACAAAGTCTCTATCCGTTCCTCTCTGTCCTCATAATTCCCTCATATTCCTTTATATTTATTAGAAAAATGTTTTAGTTTGTAAGTACGCCATTCGTTCAAGTAGCGAACGATCGTACTGTTCGATCTTGATGATGCCTCGTATAGAGGCGAAACGCGCGTCGATCGTGTAGTTTTAGTGTTTAGTGGTGGTGGTGTGTAGTTGAGTCTGTGTGATATATGTTGTTTCGTGTGGAAGCGGAGGAGGGTGGGTTTTTGCATGAACATATATGTGTCGCACAGACGCAGCTATTTTGCACGAGCCCGGCACTGGTTTCGCGGAGTAGCAAGGTAATTTGTTCCAGTTTGTTTCCCTCATATTCCCTCACAGGCCGCTTACTCTTAAACCACGCAACAGATTTTGATACGGTTTTGACATTTAGAGTTTTTTTGTGGAAGGTTTTAATGTTTTTTTATTATGAAATAGGAAGGAAAACAAGCTAGTGGGTCACCTGATGGTAACTGATCACCACCGCCTATAGACACCCGCAACACCAAAGAGATTGCAGATGCGTTGCCAACCCAGAGGGCTAAGATGGAATACCTCTTGTGCCAGTAATTGCACCGGCTGTCTTGCTCTCCACGCCGGAACACAACAGTGCAAGCACTGCTGCTTAGCGGCAGGATTAGCGAGCAAGATGGTGGCAGCGATCCGGGCGGACCTTGCACCCGCAAACATTTTATCCTTATTATACGCGTGCGAAGCCGGGGCGGGTCGCTAGTTTAACATATTTGTCACATTTTTGTGCAAAAATGTTTACAATTATGTCAAATTGTAGCTCTTAAGTCAAGTTAATAGGAGCCCGGTCTCCAATACATTTTCATACAAGCGGTGCGGTCGACGATGCCGCGCTCGTATACCTATTATTGCACAGCCAACAAAGAAGGTGTTGTCAAGGCAATGTTAAAATCACAATGTAATAGATGCAGAAACCTATGTATGCACGTCAGTTCTTATGTTTTTTTACTTTTAGACTTTCAAATACGCCATCTTGAATGTAAGAAGAAAACTTAATTTTTAGGTGCTGAAGCAATGCTACCAAGCTCTTCTAAATATATACTAAATACTATAGATTAACCCCCTTATTCATAAAAACTTAACAATATTTTTAGGCTGACCAATGTTTCGTCCCTTTCATTTGAGGGTAAACGTCACAATGACAGATTAAGACATAGAAAATGTTAACTAACAAACTTTTACGAAGCGTTTATGAATAAGGGGGTTAGTTCTTTTTTCATTACTTTCCGCACGTGTGCGGCAATAGATCACTTCCCGCTAGCTTATCAGGTAAGCTGCACTTTCCGAATACGTGAAATGGAAAATATATCACAACTGTAATGTTTTCGAAAATGCATCCAACTGTACTTGTATACGCTACCCGCATACACAGAACCAACACATGGTACAGTTCACGGAATTAATACATTTAATTTATGACCAGGTTGGCTAAGCAGAACTACTATAACTGCTTGGTTCAAAACTACTGACAGACTACTGACTTATGTATATGTATTTTATATGTAGTCTATATCTATTTGTATTGGTATATTATTATAAGATTTTTTTTATACAACATAAGAAGGCAAACAAGCAAGTGGGTCACCTGATGGTAAGTGATCACCACCGCCTATAGACACCTGCGACAACAAAGAGAGTGCAGATGCGTTGCCAACCCAGAGGGCTAAGATGGAATACCTCTTGTGCCAGTTATTACACCGGCTGTCTTGCTCTCCACGCCGGAACACAACAGTGCAAGCACTGCTGCTTAGCGGCAGGATTAGCGAACAAGATGGTGGTAGCGATCCGGACGGACCTTGCACAACGTCCTACCACCCGTATTGAATATTTTATGTATTATATGATATGAAGTTCAGTAGGTTTTGCTTAGTTCGCTTTTTCTTTATTTTTTCTGTGTGTCTACTCTAGATCTTGGGTCCTGTCAATCGCTTAAAGGTTAACTGGAAGAGATCCCTTAAAGGGATAAGTTCATCTATGTACATCTGTTTTGTCCTGTTATCTGTTATTTTATGTGTTTAGTACAATAAAGAGTCATACATACATACATCCTACAGGTAACTGAACCGTCCTTGCTTGTCTTAAGTACAGTCAGCCTCAGAGGAAGCTTGAGACGAACCTTGTCGTAGTAATATTTGAAATGAGAGTTACTCGAATTTGTCACAATACTGACAGCGACAAGGTACTTCCGAGGCTGACCGTACTAAACAGCATTCTAACCAAAAATTTCAGTTTGTCATCGAAATATTGTTAATTGGTGAAATTAAACATTTTCAAGGGATAATTAAATTAAATTACTAGTATGTATGTATGTATGTAAAACTCTTTATTGCACATAATAATAATAAATAACAATTTACAAGAAAATAAGTAACATGTACAAAGGCCATGTACAGTCAAGGAATTAAATTTCCAACCCACCTAAGGTTCAATAGCATATAGCAAACTGTCACCATAAGAGCTATAGAGCCAAGACGTTAGTTTGACATATCGACCTTAATGCATTGCGAATGTCAGACGACATTTCAACGAAATGGGTAGGGAATTAAATTCCTTGACTGTACTAGTGCCTGACTGCCAGAGAGATAATGAAGTCATTCATAGATTTTAAGGTATTTTTTCTATGAGCCTTTACACTTTAAGATAAATGGTTTATTATTAACAAAAAGTGGAACAAATTACCTTGCTACCTTGTGATATATGTATGCCATCAAAAACAAAACTTGTAAAAAACCAAGTCTCGCAACTCAGTTCTCTACCGTAAAAAGTTGTGAGGTCCATGTTATACCAAGTCGGTTGGCTTAGTCAGTCCCTAATTAAGGGACCTTCTGTCTTAAGTTATTACGTAATTAGCTAATCTAACAACATCTTGTAGTGACCACATTAATATTAAAAATCTTTTATGTTTAAATAAAATAGATTGACTTGGCCATCGCATGAAAACACAATGTAACTCACAAGCAATACAAACAAATGTAAAGAAGATAAAGAAAGATACAGGTTTCGATCCCTTTCAGGTCGCAGTTCACAGGCAGACTGACAAAACTTAAAATATTAAATAACATACCTAATTTAAAATAAATGGTTATAATTGTTTTATTTCATAATCAATTACCATTCTAAAAGCGACGTGTCAACATTATCGCGGTGTGCAGTTTGCCACATCGCATCGTCTGTTAGAATAAAGCTAGGCGGAAAGTGACACGCGAAGCGGGAAGTAATTAGTTTATTTTTAGGGTTCCGTAGGTACCTGAAAAACAACAACGGAACCCTAATAAGATCACTTCGTTGTCTGTCTGTCGGTCTGTGAAGACCATTTTTCTTAAGAACGAGTGGAAGTATCAAGTTAATATTAATATTAAATACTCAGGTCTGCAGTCTCTTTAAGCTGCAAAAAATCAACCTTCTAAATCAACGCAATCAAAAGATACGGCCGTTTAAATATGCCGCATGTTTCATACATTCACTCAAGGTACTCAAAAACCTATGGGGTATTTCCCGTTGACCTAGAGCTATGAAATTTGGCACAAATAAAATAATAAATCCGAAAACCGTAAATTTGTAGTAAGTACACAAAAAAAATTTTTTGGTCTTACGAAGTTGAAATGGGATACTAGATGTTGTTAGTGACGGAACCCTCGGTGCTTGCTTCCGATTCGCAGTTGGCCGGTTTTTCAGCGAAAGTCTTAGCACCAGTGAAATCTACTACCACTATTAAACAGCTTGCCGCTAAGCGCGCCAGTTTAGTTACCCCTTTAACTACATATGTTTACCCAAGTCCTTGATAAATGGAGGACGTTTCCAGATGAAGGTAAACTGTTTGTTCATATAATTAAGGAAGGCGACCTGAATACATAGTGCTAAGGAACGCCTTTAATTTAAATAGAGTTACGTGAACGATTTTTGGTATGGGAACGTTCCCTGTGAACCAATGAACCAATTCTTACAACTGTTTAACCCCCCCCCCCCCCCCCAGGTGACCACCCGTAGTAAATGCTAAGACCCCATCCCCCTCTAGTTTTCACGTAGTAGTTCATAATAGTATTTTATGCAACTGCTATATAATGAGAGGCCTTAAAACACGAGTGTTTTAAGGCCTCATTATATACAGTTGCATACATTACTTTATCTACACACATATCATAACTGCAAAAAACCGTAACAGCAAAAAACCAACAAACAAGTATGGCGGCAATTCGATCTATCAGTCAAGACGAACGTTTTTTTAAATCATAGACAAACGAATGAAGTCCTTATTTTCATGTCACTCGAGATCAAATGTCGTGCGTTTAAATTTAAAAAATCATACTGAGTTGACGTTTCGTATCGATAACTGTTTTAATATCTGTGGATACTAGAATAGAGACCAACTTGAATTTTGACAGCTGTTCCAAATTTAAATTCATAACGTCACGAGATATCGGTAATGTGATCACCAATAAACACAGACTACTAAGAGATACTACCCAATAAAGAACAGATTACCTACTACCACAGACAAGAAAATTCTTATAATAACATTGGTTGTAATAATGCTGGTCATTTTCTATGGTTTTTGAACGCGTTATTTAACAATTATGATATGTGTGTAGATAAATATGGTTTTAAATTAGTGTTTGTAAACAGACAGTAAAAAAAAAATTGGCTCCTGTTTGTCTTTATTAATATGTAAGTATAAAACTACCGTGAGACTCGGACATATTAATAAAACGGATCACTCACTGAGTCTCATTGAGTCGTCGTCGCGCCACCGCCGCGGGGGCTCATGATTAAGGACCACGGACTGGTCCGAAACATCCGAAACATGTCGGGCATTTCTCAACGTAAAAATACGTGATTGATCCGTTTTATTAATATAATATGTAAGTAAGTAAATAAACACTTTATTGTACATAAAACACGGTATATAAAATTACAATAATAATAATATGGAGCTTGTCGCGAGGACCCAAACGTGCGTGCATACCTATAACTTACAATTAGAAAATAGCTTGACTAAACGTGAAATTTCCCTAGATATATTGGCTATGTGGCAAAAACCAACCCCCCATTCTCCCCTCCCCCCGCCTTATAAGCGTGGAATTTAGAAAACTCCCCTCAAATTAAATTTAAAATGCTATATAATGAATGACAACACAAAGAAAAATTAGGGTAACGGCAGGGTTCGAACCTGCAACATCAGCATTCCGTGCCTTGCGTATTCCAGTTTCCGCCACATTACCGCTAAATTAGGGTAATGGCAGGGTTAGCGGTAATGTGGCGGAAAGTGGAATACGCAAGGCACGGAATGCTGATGTTGCAGGTTCGAACCCTGCCATTACCCTAATTTTTCTTTGTGTTGTCATTCATTATATAGCATTTTAAATTTAATTTGAATTAAAAAAAAAATACAAAAAGAAAAATCGAAAAAATTTAAAAATAAATAATTTCGATTACAATAAAACTCCCCTCCCCTATATTTTAAATTGATTGAATTTAGCATGCGGGATAGTGGGTTTGGGAGTGGTAAGAAGGATTTGTACCAACAAATACAAAAAAACAACACACAACACACAAACCTAACTACTAACCACCACCAAAAACACTAAATCTACATGATTTACGCGTTTTTCACCTCTATTTGAGGCATCATCAGGATCTTAGTCCTCCTGACCCGATTTATTTTTACTACTTCCGGCAATTAAAAAAAAGACCTTTTTTCCTTTAAAAAATGTTAAGTCAGCTCATTGAATACAAAATGCTGTCACTAAACAATCAGAAAATAAATCGGCCGTCTGTTAAATTAAAGCTACCTAATCAGAAATTCGGAACCCACCCAATACTTTTTTTAATATCGCCAGTTCAAGTTTAATCCGGGTATATTAGGAATCGGCCAAAAGCCGACATTGAGTGGGCGAAGTTGCCTGCATGCATTAAGGCCGATATCGGCAAAAGGCCCGATACTTGAGTAATCTCTTTGTTTGTTCCTCAGTTTATGGCGCTGCCGGCGGTTCTCAACATTTATAAGGTACTAGCGTTTGCCCGTGAGTTCGTTCGCATAGTGTGGATTGCATACTAACTGCCACCTAATTTTTAACACTCTCAGTCGTGGAATTTCCTAAACTCCTTCATTTGTGCAACAACACCCCTTAAAAACAAACATACATAAAATCACGCCTGTTGTTTATATGTAAAGATTATTTTCACATGCCTCCTCTTTCTCAGGTACTTATTTCTTATTTTATGGAACAAGGATGAAAAAGAACTCACGAGTTACCTGATGGGATCTGATGCCCGACGCCCAAGGGAACCAGCAACCCCAAAAAAGTCACTGATCAGTTGCCGGTATTTAGCTCCTCCCCTGCCCTAAACGCAGTAGCAAGTTACTCCGTCACGTCGGTATTCTGCAAGCATTTGGTACTACTTGGTACGGTTCTAAAATACCTTGTTGAAAACAGCTGAGTTTTTAACATAGAACTACCGTGAGACTCGGACTTATTTTTTTTAATTAGCTAAAGATAAAACTAAATACCGGGCCACTGACCAGTGACTTTTTGGGGTTGCTGATTCCCATGGGGTCGGGTATCAGATCCCATCAGATAACTCGCGAGTTCGTTTTTCATCCTTTTTCCATAAAATAAGGAATAAGTACCGGAGGAAGAAGAGGTCTGTGAAGAGACAGAGAAAATTTGCGTTTGGCCTCAATCTCATCTGATGGTAAATGAAGATGAGGCCGAAGATGTAGTACGCTCACCCAGAAGATGCCTATTCACTCTTACCTTAAAAAGACCAAGGTAATTTTTTTCTGGAAATACAGACGCAGGAAGAGCATTCCAGTCCTTAGCGGTGCGGATCAAGAAAGATCGTGCAAACCGTTTAGTGCGGACCCTGGGAAACATTACCACATGAGGGTAGAACCCTTCCCGGCGCCTGGTAGACCGGTGATAGAATATGGACGGTGGGATCAGATCGTGGAGTTCTCGAGCACACTTCCAAAAATACACATATTAATTCAAACCGATCACTCAGGTATTTCAAGTGTATTTGAAGTAATTGATATGAGTAAGGTGCTTACACAGTTTTTTTAGAACGGCAAAGTTTCAACGGTACGATAAGTACTCAGAATAAGGAACCTGTCAACAACATTCGGTACTATAATTATTTTCAAAGTTAAACACAATGTGTAACCAAATTTCCCCAAAAGCAAAGATTCAAAATACTCCCCAAGTATCTAAAACTTTATTCATAACCCGATACTCAAACTTTAATTTGTAAACCTGAGGAATAGATGAATTTAATTTAATTCTAATACAGCGAACCGTTCAAGTTTGGGAACCGGCTCCGACTTACGAATTAGCAAACTCAATGTTTAACTTGTAGACGATTTTATGGGAATAATCCTCTTGCTTCTGCAAAACAGACACAACACCACAGTAGGTTCTTCTAGCAGTGGAAAACAAGCAAGTGGGTCACCTGATGGTAAGTGTACACCACCGCCTATAGACACCCGCAACATTGAAGAGATTGCAGATGCGTTGCCAACCCAGAGGGCTAAGATGGAATACCTCTTGTGCCAGTAATTACACCGGCTGTCTTGCTCTCCACGCCGGAACACAACGGTGCAAGCACTCCTGCTTAGCGGCAGAATTAGCAAGCATGATGGCAGTAGCGATTCGGACGGACCTTGCACAAGGTCCCGCAAAACTTTATTCACACTTTGTAGTAGTCCGTACAAATCACTTTCACATTATCAGCCAAAAGATCCACTGCTGGAAACAAGCCTCACCCAAAGATCACCACAACGTCCGGTCCTGTGCTGCTCGCATCCAGCGGGTTCCCGCAACCATCACCGGGTCGCCGGTCCACCTTGTGGCGTCTGCCCATGCTGCATCCTCCGGTACGCGGTCGCCACTCCAGAACTGTTTGGCACCATCTACCATCTGTCCTACGAGCAATGTGCTTTCACAAAAGTCTAGCAATTCTTAGAGCTATATCGGTTACTTTAGTGCTTGTACGAACCTCGTTTCTGATTTGATCAGGCACAGAAACTCCAAGCATTCAACTGCTGAGTTTCTTGCGGCGTTTCTTCTCAGAAGTATCTTCCATTTTCCGAAGCGCCAGTAGATTCAGACATGTAAAAGAGCCTATATAGCCTACTTGCAAAATATTTTTTTCATTTTCATTTTCATTACCTTCTCCACTCTAACAATTCAAACTTTAACGCGATAAAATCATTGCTAATTACCTTGACGCTTCTATTGTGACAATCACCAGGTAATCAGCAGGTTTAAGCGTCCGGAAATGTCTTCGGATAAATTCTCAGAAATCGTGAGCATTACGTGTCGGTTAAGGGATATGCTGATTGAAAATAAAAAGACCAAGTTTCGCTTCTCAGTCAGGGTCGATCATTACCTACTAGGCTATTCGGTCGTCAATTTATCCTCGTAAGGCCCAAGTCCTACATATAGGACAAATCTCAAACTGACGTTGAACTCACTGTCTTAAACGATATTTGACGTGACGTGGGCCTTACGAGGTTGTGAAATAATAAAAATGCTCCGATCTACTGTTTCTTCTTCTCTGTAACAGCATCAGTAATTAAAGGGCTCACTGCGCTAATACGTAGTGCCATCTCATTCCCACTCGTTTATCTTTGACACGTGCAAGTGAAACAAAACACGGAAATTTCAGCTTATTCTTAGATACGTTTCACCATGGCAGACAAAGCATCATGTGTTAATTCGTGGACGAAAGTTTTTTCTTTGTATTTGAATACTTCCACAAAAAAGTCTTATAAATACTGTTGTTAAATGATAACTTGTTAAAAAGATTCATATAGATGACACCGAGGGTAGTTTGTACCCTTAAAATCAATAATGTAATGACCGTAAAGACGAAGCACATGGAAAAATACGCAGAGTATGGTAGCGGTAATGTGGCGAAACTGGCAAACGTAAGACACGGTGCTGATGTTGTAGGTTCAAGTCCTGCCATTACCCTATTTTTTCTTTGTGTTGTCATTGCATAGCATTTTAATTTAATAATTTGAATGTTAAAAACATTTAAAATAAAAAGAAAGAAATTTCGGTTACAAAAATTTAAATACTGTTGTGTTAGGGAAATTGTTATTTATTTTTATCTATTTACACATATTGGTCAAAAATATAACCCTTCATTTTGGCTTTACCGTAGTCTGGTAGAAATTATTAAAATATTATTAAGAGGAATGTGAACCCACCGCTCTTAATACAAACGGCGATAACTTTTTCCACCCTCCTAAACCTTAACCGATAGCCATGATTTTTTTGCATGTTACCATTATTGTCTTAGGATAAGGTTTGTATGTTTTGACTTTTAAAATTAACCTAATAGTTTAAAAAATATTGACGCTCTTTTGTTTTGTATGAAACTCCTAAAATGCAAATATTGTCAAATCTATGAAGAATATTAAAAAAATCAAAACATACAAACCTAGTTGTAAGGCATAATGACAACATACCAAAAAAATTGCCATAGATTAAGGTTTAGAGGGTGGAAAACGTTTTCGCCGTTTGTATGGAGAGCACTTTTTGGGGCCGGGTTCACACTCCTCTATTAATACATTTTTAGTGAACTAAAAAAAACTGTGCTTCAGGCCCCCACGATCCTAAAGGGTAGACAACAAATTAGCTGTTTTTATTAACCATGAAAATGTTTCCTTACTATTCGAAACCTAAGAAATAAAGTAAAAGGTTTAAATTCAATTCCAGCAGCTTTCAATTACTGCTACAAATATAAAACTTTATGAAAGATGTAAAAGCTCTCAATGCTAGTTGCCAATTAGCAATAAATAACACGTCACTTCCATTCTGACACCTAATGAATTTAGCTGTAAATTGCCACTTTGAAGGAGAGTGTTTCAGAAAACCACGTTTCAACTCTAAACAACTAAAGGCTGGCACAAACTCTGCTACTGAGTACATTGCGCGTTGGCAAACGACATTAACATCGTGTGGTATTTACTAACGCGCAATGTACTAGCTATTCTAGTAAATTTACAGTAGTTTGTGCTTACCAGCGTTGGTTGTCCATCCTTAAGGCCAAAGACATTTAGAAAGCGGATGCTTTTTTTCGAATGTACAGTCAACCAATTTGACAGAATATATACTGTGCAATTTAATTCATAGGCCACTGTAGAACATTGTCTCAAAATGTCGTCGCTGGGATATTATGACATTCATGAAGAAGTTATTATGATATTTATTGCGAAAGGGTTCTACAGTGTACTTGCTTGTTTTCCTTCTTATTTCGTATAAAAAACGATCGACTTTTGTTGGCCGAAGTACTTTGAAATAAGCTTAACGAACGCATTAGGTGAACGAAATAGTGTAATTGCCGGTTAAACGAGACGTTTGGTAACGCCGCCTACACCCAAACGCGGGTGGTAGGACCTTGTGCAAGGTTCGTCTGGATCCCTACCATCGTCTTACTCGCTAATCCAGCCGCTAAGTAGCAAACGCACTGTTATGTTTCGGCGTGGAGAGCATCACAGCCGGTGAAATAACTGGCACAAAATTTATTCTATTTTAGCCCGTTGAGTTGGCAACGCATCTGCAATGTCCTTGGTATTTCAGGTGTCTATGGTCGGTGGTGATTACTTACCATTAGGTGACCGAGTTGCTCGTTTGTCTTCCTATGTTGTAGGAAAAAACGTGGCCATTGAATAGACCGTATGATGTCGATGCTTGGCTTGGCGCCCCGTGTTTTGTGTGCCTCCTCCAATCCGTTGTCTTTGGGTTTACAGTATAAAGGTGAATGGGCATTTTTGTATGGGCGCTGTCCCAACCCTTGTATACAATAGTGAGTAGTATGGACGTGTAGTACTCGGTGTAAGGATCATCATAGGCTATGTTTCGAAGACCAGGTGTCTGCAGCATTAATCATTGTTTTGTATGAAAAAAAAAAAAACACCAAATTAGACCTATGCTCACATTACGTTTTTTACTTCTAGTGGCCTCAGTAATGCGTGGTTAAAATCTTTCGGCTATATCTCGAAAATGATTTTACAGATACTTTTCATACAACTGCTAGTACAAAGTGAGGTATAAAATGGGCTGTAGCTTTTTCCCTGCAAACATCTCGGTTTTGCTGTCATATAAAAAAATTAAGCTCTTATTGAGAGCTTTCTAATAAGATATAGCACAACTGTATACAGCACTTGGGACAATTTGCCCATTCTCCTTTATAATCTTGAGTTTGAGTTAACTTAAAATTGCCTTTTACGATACGATTGTAACTCAAGAAACTGAAGGCTGCCAATTAGTCTTTGATTCTATTAATGTTTACTGTTATTTAACGCTTTAATTAAACATTTAGTCTTATACTGTTTGTCTACAGAAAAGATTGTATCGTTTGATAATGGTATCTTGTGAGTCAAAGAAAACTGAGTTTTCTGTCTTTGGTGATTTAAACTGTACTTTACCTCAGTCAGTCACACATGCCTTTTATATGTATTATAAAAAAATTACGCATCGTAAAAACAATCCTTGAAACTAAACAAGCACTTTAAAAGTACATCAATGTAAGCCCAAAGTCAACATCGTGGGAACGAAGACATTTCAAAGGCCTAGACTCCTGAAAATCCTGAATTGAATATGTTCGCTGTAATGAACTGTGTCGACTTAACGTCGACGATTTATCAGGTGAAGAGTACCCTTACCATTGAAATAGCAAGGAGTTTTAAAATTAAAAGCAAAATTATAATAGCTGATCTCTTTACTTTGAACGGCAATACAATGTGCCGAAAAGAG
Source organism: Ditula angustiorana (assembly GCA_963691745.1). Classification (NCBI taxonomy): domain Eukaryota; kingdom Metazoa; phylum Arthropoda; class Insecta; order Lepidoptera; family Tortricidae; genus Ditula; species Ditula angustiorana. Next base: position 9,077,123 of record OY829495.1, read on the forward strand.
ACGACTACTTAATCTAAACCTCCACTTTAATAGATACCCTGTACACATATGAATTGTCAAAATGGTCTCCTTTGGTGTGCATTAAGGTAGTATCATGTACGTTTTCCTTAATAATTTAAAGGTTACTACCTTAACGTACACTAAAGGCAACCATTTTCACAGTTTCCAGTGTGTACCCTTGACATGAACTGAGGCTACATCTATGCTTTAATACTCATCTAAGACCTTTCCCATGAGTTGACAGTGACAGTAGTCCATACAATTTGTATGGAGAATTGTACAGCGCCTCTAGCGGTCACTGATACATCTAAAGATCGCTAGTATGAGTCCAGCGGTAAATTACCTATCAAAATCTAAGACTGCGTTTCCAACAGAGATGTGCGAGGATGCGTAGCGAGGGATGTGTTTGTAAAGAACCAATGAGCCGTTTCCACCAGAGCTGTGCTAACCCACGCGTGGTAAATGAAGCGATTCAATTGGTTCTTACAAACACATCCCTCGCTACGCATCCTCGCACATCTCTGGTGGAAAAGCAGCCGAAGAGCTAGTGACTAACGTTTTGTAACTGTTGCTGTAGAACATCGGTACCATGAGTCTCAAATTTGACCAATGTCATCGAAAAATACCGTATCGACTGTAGTTTACTCTTTGACTAGCAAATTGGCGCGTGTTTACTCGATATCGACTGTAATAACGTAAAATGAATTTATGATAGCTACTCATGGTAGCGGTACTGTGCAATGGTTCCGTAAATAATTCCTGACGTTTCGTACACAGACAAAAAAAGTTATTCCTTTACCAACTATTAACTATTTAAAAATATGCCAAGCGCGATAGGTTCATTCAGGAAAATGAGTTTCTGTGAGCCAATATGGAACCATATTTCAGATAAATACATATGACAAACCTGTAATGTTGTTTTTGTAATCCTATAAAGTTGTTTTTCTTGTTTCAAACCAAAAGATTTCCATTCTATTTCGTTCTATTACAGAGACGTGAAAATTCTTATTCGGAAAGGATTTCTATTTCGCGGGGCCTTTTATTTTTGAACACGCCAATCCCTGTGAAGCCTGCCGTCAATAAAGACCTAGGTTTCCCAAGGCCCGCCCATTCCCAAGATAAGAAGAGTGTCAATTTGGCTTCTCCAGCCGAATTATTGCTGAGTTTTGTTCAGTTTTATTCGGTATTGTTGGCGATGTAGGTTCGCATTGTACGAATAAACAGAAATAATTTATTTACTTACTCGGATGAGAACCCAGTCACAGTATATCAATGAAGCAGTACCGAAAGTAAACCTATTTGTTGAGATAGATACCTACGCTCCGATGGAGCGTTAGGGTTGTCCTCTTAATTTTTGCACAATCAATTTATTTTTGTTTAGTTAGCACTGTATCTCAGTTAGTTGGGTCTTTTTGAGACAGCTAGCTACTCTTCATTAGAGCATTAGGGTTGTCACACTTAATTTTTGTAAAATTTAGATGTTTATTACTTTTATTATTTATAATTGCGTTTATTTGGGTTCTATAATGATCAAATAATGAAATGAATTAACGAGTTTACAAATAAAATCGGGTAATTAAAAAACTTCAACATTTTTATAAGTAAGAAAAAAAAGCTCCTGTTTTGAAGACGCCGAGTTCAAACAGCCATATTACGACACAACACTTTTGTGGGATCTTTAAAAAGTTCGCGGACTGTCTCGGGCGCACGCAATAACGATAAACGCAATGCGCATCCACTCATCTCGACGCGGGAACCTCGACTGAGAGCACCGCGAAAATCCCATAGCGGCCGCGTAGTGCGTGCATCTGTGTGAGTACGCTAGTTTCGAGCGTTTGTACGTAGAATCTTTACTGGTTATAAGTATACTGTGATCCAGTTGAATTGGATGGCATTTTGGGGCATGTCACATTGGAAGGGTTAGAATTAGTTTTGACATTTGAAAATCAGGTATGAATTTTTAAGACTATTGTGTATCAAGCGCTCTCAATATAGACTGCTGTACCGCTTTCCACCCTCTAAAGCTTAACCTATAGCCATAGTTTTTTATGTATGCTGTTGTTATGCTTTAGAACACGGTTTGTACAATCAAAGACATTTAAGTCACCATTAAAGAACTGCGAGAAAGTGTCATTTTCCAAAAGGGAGGCACGAGGTATGTAATAATAATAATTAAATTCATTTATTCAAGTAACAGGACTTATTTGGTTAGTTAAAAAAAAAGTTATGTGATGATAATTATCTATTCCTTTCGGGCATAGACAACTTCTATCAGTTTTCTCTTTAATAGTCGGCTAAGCATGTTGCATTTTGTAGGTTTTGATTTTATAAATCGCTTAGTATTAAAGTGACACATTTCTGAATAATACACGTCCCAAAATATCACCTTAATTAAAAGACATAGGGTTTAATTTTGGGAAATATCAAATTCAGAATTGAGTCACTTTAATACTAAGTGTGCGAAATATTCTTTGTAGGTTTGATAATATTGTCACTTTTTGATTTGTACGAAACTCAACCTATGAATAATATTTAAAAAAATCAAAACATACAAACTTATATCTAAGGCATCTAAATACATATATCAGGAATAGAATCCTAAAAAAAATCATGACTAGACATAGATTAAGGTTCAGAGCGTGGATAACGTTATCGATGTTTGTCAGAGGATGGCTGGGTACACACTCCTCTTAAAAGGCTCTCAATTCGGATTTGCAGATACATATTAATTATAAGTCTAGTAATAATACGAATATAATATCTAAATTCGTTTTTCAGTTAAGTGTCAGGGTGTTCACTGGTATTTAAGTACCCCAACTTGGTCCCTTTGTGTCCAAAAACACCTTTATGGAAAGTTTGTCAGTTCCCGAGTTTAACTGAAAATAAGAAACTGACCACAGCAGCCCCAAATTAGAGGGGAATAGCCCTTTTTCCCCGCAATTACTTCATTTCCAATTTAATTCGTACAGACGGACGCGGAGGTTGTCGAACTTCAGCCCAAAAAAAATATAACAACGACAATTAACAACAAATCTTAAATGAATCACAAAAGACCAAATATACAGATAGATTAATTTTTAAAGGGATCTAACAGACGGCCTTATCACTAAGCAGCAACCTCTTCACTAACAGTACTTTACTAAGAATACATGGAATTCAAGTTTTGCAAACTGGAACAAATTACCTAGCTACTCCGCGAAACCAGTGCTCAGCTGTGCATGTGCAAACCAGCTGTGTCTGTGTGTGTGCGTGTCAGTGTTTTTCACGCAAAAACCCACTTTCCTCTACATCCACATGAAACAACATATATTACAGAGACTCAACTATAAATTATCAGCCTAAAACTACACAATCTACCTACGTGCGTTTCGCCTCTATACGAGGCATCATCTGGATCAAATAATACGACCTTTTAACGAAGACGGAAGCGGAGGAGCGTATGATTTTACGTGAAAATGTACCTATCACACAGACGCAGCTAATTTGCACAGCACTGGTTTCGTGGAGCAGCAAGGTAATTCGTTCCAGTTTTAATATGGACCTCCGCAAAGTAACGTTTAATCTATTAATTATTCAAATTTAATCAAATTCTAAATTCAGAAAAAAAAAACAATATTTTTTTTTTCTAAACTTAAAAGTAAAAAAAATGTCTCAAATCGCCGCCAAAAGGGCGCCCAGAAGGCTGGCAGAATTGCCACGTTGGATTGCAATGCTGATTCTTTGGGCAAAGTATTGCCCAGCCTTGTGGTCACGGGAGGCCTCTATAAGGTGCGCCGATAAGTCTTTGTATAGACGGCGCGCACTTGGCCCCCAGGGCGCCAGAATTTCGACCCCAAACGCCTCAAATATATATAAATAATTTAAAAGGTTTATTTGGTGGACTAGCACGATTGCCATGTTGCCCGTACGTCGGCAGCATATGCCTCTCGGCTAACGAGTTGTAAACAACTCAGCTGCTTACTCACGGCAGATGACGCGCATTCTCTCGTCGATTTCTAATTGATCACGCTTCATTATAAGAGGAAATTGGCACGGCATTGGTTAATTAGGTTTACAGGAAGGTTGTACTTTCGTTCCTTATTTTTTAGTATGATCAGAGGGGTTCCGCTCCGTACTGTGGGTACGCTCGGTCGCCTTGCCTACAGAGTAGGCAAATCGCAGTAGGTTGTCGGCTTGCCACGCGCCCGCTTGCTCGTGCTCAGTGTCAGTGTAATTGAAAACTAATGCAGCGCAACCCTAACGTGTCGCCGGGGTGTTGTGGGGTGAAGAAACATCGTTAACATAGATTTTGCTCGAATTTTTCAATATTTTCTCGCCAGTTATTGGAATACTATCACTGATTGACGGGTCAAAATCAAAAACATTGTAACTTACCTAAATAATTAATATCAGTTTTGTAACGATTCCGTTACTAAACTGATATGAATCATTACAAACCGTTACAAAAATGATATCTTCACTAATATAATAAAGAGGTAAACTTAGTTTGTTTGTTTGTTTTTATGTATGGGGTTAATCTCTGAAACTACTGAACCGATTTCAAAAATTCTTTCACAGATAGAAAGCTACACTATCCCTGACGGACATAGGCTAATAATTCCACGCGAACGAAGTCGCGGGCGTCCGCTAGTTAACTATATTTTTAGTATCGTTCCTTTAATTAACCATGAAATTGCAGAATTATCTAATGTTTAGTCATTGTAAAACAATTTGAAGTTGTTTGTTTTGATAGGTTTAGTTCATTCGGCTTTTAAGTGCATGTTCGACTTCAGGTTATTTCAACAGTTTATTGCCCACACTGAACTATCTGGTTCTTGGCGTATGTTCAAGAATGCGAATATCGCCTTAGTTCGGATTCGAACCTAGGAAGTTTAGTCAGAGTGTCTTAATTAAAAGGTTGGCAGCCACCCAGCGTGAGATTTGTACGCTAAAATCAATGTTTTCTTAAGGTAAAGCCATACTATACTGGCTTGAAGGGTAGTACCACACTTTCACAGAAAACCAGCGTGTAGCTTGAATTTTAATTTGGCATTGTGGGAGGAAGACATTCTCACCATTTTTATAGAACTATTAAGCCAGCAATCTAGCTTGCGGCTTATCTAATGGGAAGTGATCACCTCCATCCAAAAGAACAGATACCACTTCACTTCGGTATTCTGTGAGAGTGTGGTACTATCCCAATGGAGCCGGCCAATCCGTACTGCAACCAGAAACTGGGTGTAGTGGGGCTCAATGGCTTTTAGAAGTACAAACAAGTGCAAGGGATTAAGACTGAAATCTCTAGTTGCTCATATTTTGCAAGTGCTTTCAGCAAACTTTGATTTTGATGGCAAAGCTCTAGATTTCAAGAGGGACTTAATTTTAAGTGATCTAATTTACTGTTCGCTGTATGAATGCAGCTTTAAATAGACGTTCTTTAGATGCAGCTTTGACGCACTAAAATATGATGCTTTTTCAACGATGCATTTGGTAAATTATGTCAGTTCGCCGAATTTAATTTCACCAAAAACTTTCTTCAACTGTAGTTTTTAAATAAATTATGTCAAATGGATAGATCACGTAGGTTTGTATTTATAAATAAAATATGAAAACTTAAAAACAATACCGGAAAAGGTACTGTACCGTTCTACTAAATGAATGTTATATAAATATCCTAAAATATAACAAAAGAAACAAAATTTAAAACACTTTCAAATACGAAAAAATGTTTAAAAAAATAGAGTAGAATCAGAATTCTTTTTTATGTTTTTTTTGAGTACCTACAATAATTCTTTTTAACAAAACGACCCGTCCGTAGGACTGTTAATAACAGATAAATATATGTACCTAGATATATCGAATCAGCAGAAAAAATGAACACAACGACGATATGAATGACAGCAACAATAAAGAAGAAACTTCCAAACACTTCCCAAATAACTCTGAAAATCAGTACCAAATAGAGACGGGTCGACTATGCGTCAAGCCGACAAGCCGACTAGTCGGCTGGTCGGTTGGAGAAAGCCACGCCAAGCCGATCATTACTTACGGCGATATTCGGGCGAAATCAGTAATGTCCGTTGATTGCGCTTCGCATCCATAAATGAACATGTTTCTGTTTTACTTTACATTTTTAGTTTCGTTCACGTACAGTCAAGGAAATTGAAACACGTACCACCGTAGAACCTAGTCGATGAGACATACGCATGACATTTGTATGACATAGCCTGGCGTTTAACGCGTCGCGTTATTGCGATAGGTGGTAGCTGAACATATTTCCCCTACTGTACGGCCCGTAGTTAATGAGTGTTTTTATGAAAACTAAAACAAATGTCAGTGAGTTGCATAGCTAAAACAATTTGTATTATAGTGAAAGTACCTACTTAATTGAAATTGACTCATGTCGGAGAACAAATCGGGAGTGTAGACTTTCATTCGCCTTATTTAAAAAATATTTAGTATAAATAAAGTAATCGTCCGACTCAGTACTTTCTGCCGACTAATTACCGACTAGTCGCCGACTAATTACCAACTAGTCGCCGACTAAAAACGTAGGCGGATAGTCGGCGTTCCCGACTAGTCGGCAACTATTAGGTACATCTCTAGTACCAATACAAGAAAGCAAATAAAACTCCAAATAGAGCAATTCATAACGATGCTTGAAATATGGGCCCATTTGGCACAGCGTCTGCTTTGTTTTGATACTGCTATTTTTTAAATAAGCTTGGGGTGTTTACTGTTTTTGCCTTTTTATGCGCAGTTAGATACAGAAGGGTGCAAAGTTTTTTGGTAACGCTTGCATTTTTTTCATACAACGGCAGGGAGTGACAAACAAGTTTCATACATGATTTACTTCGTATATTTAATAAACATAATTTATCTACACATATATCATAAATGCTCTATAATGCGTACAGAATCCGTAGGCAATGACCAGCATTATAACAACCAATATTATTATGAGAAATTTTCTAATTTGTTTCTACATTTGTTCAAATTCATTTTTATTACATTATTTTAATGTGTGCAATCTACAGATATTTAATAAGTACCTAGCACTAGTAGCTAGTAGCAATGCAGGTCATTGCCCTGTGACTTCTGAACCCATCATAGAGTACTTATGATATGTGTGTAGATAAAGTAATGTATGCAACTGTACATAATTAGGTCTTAAAACACTCGTGTTTTAAGACCCCTCATTATGCAACAGTTGCATAAAATACTATTAAAACAATTAAACTTCATAAAAACTAAATACAAAACATTAATTCTAAAATTATAATTAAAATATATCAACAAAAGAAGGCCCCCTTGGCATGGTACCGAATAGCGCGACCATACAATTTGAACTACAAGATCTACGGGCGCTTTGCATGTTACGAGGCATAGTCTGGATCTTAAATAGTACGACCGTTTGCTACTTGAGCGAGTGGCATACTTTACAATCTTTATTTTTATAAATTCGAAGGCAAACAAACAAGTGGGTCACCTGATAGTAAGTGAACACTACCGCCTAAAAAAACCCGCAACACCAAGGAGATTGTAGATGCGTTGTCAACCCAGAGGGCTAAGATGGAATACCTCGTGTGCCAGTAATTGCACCGGCTGTCTTGCTCTCCACGCCGGAACAAAACAGAGCATAGAACAAGCAAGATGGTGGTAGCGAGAGAGTCTGGAGACCGGACGGACCTTACACAAAGTCCTACCACCCTCAAGACTTTGGTAATAAAATGCATATCGCCGGTAACACCGTGGTTTACAGTTATAACAGGGTCCAATTTCATAAACGCGACAGGCGATAGGTGACAGACACAATTCGACATACATTACTCTGTCGACAAGTAACTCTACAGACTTACAGACTTAACATCATAGTGGGCAAGCAATGTGTACCGAATTGTCACTAAAAACAAACTGGAACAAATAACCTTGCTACTCCGCGAAACCACGCGGAGTAGCAAGGTAATTTGTTCCAGTTTGTTGATATGGACCCGCAAAGTAACGCCTGAATCTGTTAATTATTCGAATTGTCACTGTCACCTGTCACCTGTCGCGTTTATGAAATAGGGCCCAGACTGTTAATTTAGCCTAGTATTTACCTTCAAATTGCGTAACTTTATTTACATTATTTGATGAGGCGCGACGGCGCGGAGGAAATAAAATGTGTATTTTAACGGAGAGAATACCAATCGACTAGGTGGGGTTCCTTTGTTAGGCTTTTTATAAATAAATTAAGTGATTATTTATTCGTAGAATACACTGAAAAGACAGTATTGTAATCGAAATTATTTATTTCTAAATTTTTTCGATTTTTCTTTTTGTATTTTTTTTACATTCAAATTAAATTTAAAATGCTATATAATGAATGACAACCCAAAGAAAAATTAGGGTAATGGCAGGATTCGAACCTGCAACATCAGCATTCCGTGCCTTGCGTATTCCAGTTTCCGCGGAAATACGCAAGGCACGGAACTGAAAAGACAGTTTTGTTACACGTAACCAAAGTTTTGTTATCTATTACACAAAAAAAGGGACTAACAAACTATTTGTTACATCGTACCTAGCTCTTGATTTGTGAATATTGAAATCATCAACTGTTTATCACTGTCAATACGTCTGGTGTAATCATGGGACCATACTGTACAATTTAGAATCAGTTTTTGTTTTAGGGTGTAATTACTAAGTACTTTTTTTAAATATAAAATAGGAAGGTAAACCAGCAAGTGGGTCACCTGATGGTAAGTGATCACCGCCGCCTATAGACTCTCGCAACACCAAGGAGATTGCAGATGCGTAGCTTACCTAGAGGGCCAAAATGGAATACCTCTTGTACCAGTAATTGCACCGGTTGTCTTGCTCTCCACGCCGGAACACAACAGTGCAAGCACTCCTGCTTGGCGGCAGGATTAACGAGCAATATGGAATACATATTAGCCCTCTAGATTGGCAACGCACCAGCAGTCTTCTTGGTGTCGCGAGTTTCTATGGGCAGCGGTGATTAACTACCGCCAAGTAACTCACTCGCTGGTTTTCCTCCCTGTTCACAAAATACATTTGTCCTTTGTGGAAATCGTACCCATAACTTGTAGTTTTACAGTCAGAGCTGCTAACCACTACATCATCCGGTCGTCTACATATAGTTAAATATACGGTTGAACAAACAACGCCCCAACACACATCCCCAGCCACGTATCGCTCCAGGGGTCGTCAACTATTCGGCACTTAGCGAACTTACAGTTCTGCACCCCTGATCGGGAATCGATAGTGAAAATCGTTTAAGTTCCGAGTTTGGCCTAGGTTTTCTAGAGAACATGTTTATAACGTCTATCGGGGCTTTAACGTGGTAATAATCTTTATTTACCTGGGCGTTCTGACCGTATGGCAACGGTCGTGGTCACGAGAAGATATCTACATAAAATTTTGTAACCGAAATTTCTTTCGAGATTTATTTTTAAATGTTTTTAACATTCAAATTATTAAATTAAAATTGTAATGACAACACAAAGAAAAATTAGGGCAATGGCAGGACTTGAACCTGCAACATCAGCATTCCGTGCCTTGCGTTTTTCCAGTTTCGCCACATTGCCGCTGCCCTACCCTGCGAATTTTTCAATGTGCTTCGTCTTACGGTCATTACATTATTGATTTTAAGGGTACAACTACCCTCGGTGTCATCTATATGAAACTTTTTAACAAGTTATCATATTCAACTGGGTACCTTTACAGCTACCGTCAGCTGACGAGAGATAGAGCCGTTTTTTTTTTTCTTTGTGTTGTCATTACAATTTTAAGATATCTACATTATGAATATGTAAGAACCTACCTAGGTATAGTCGACCAAGAAATTGCTTAACCTTTTCAAAGCCAACGACTCATTCAAAGGTTGACGCCCACACTCAAACGAATTTGAAGTTTAAATACATGCACATAGGTCGCTATTGCATAATGCCATCGATAAACTATATTGTTACGTGTCAGTAACGAGAAGTGCATGACAGGTCGCAACACTTTTAAGCATTCTTGGCGTTCAAAAGGCTAACCTTTTTTTAGATCTTATCACAAGGGGAAAAGGTTTAAAAATGGGTAAGCAATTGGTCCATTATACATATAAGATCCTTGACTGACTGACTGACTGACATCATATAACCTAAGCCCCTGTACTTAAAGACTTGAAGAATATGTGCTACTTAGGGCGTGTAAATAAATAAATAATTATCTTGGGACAGTTACCATCAATTGACTTAGTCCCAAGGTAAGCAAATAAGCTGCTTGTGTTATGGGTACTAGACAAAGGTTATACATACCTATATAGATAAATTTACACTTAAATACATATTTTATAACATCCACGACTCGAGCATAAACATTCGTATTCATCATACAAACATTTGCCCCTCCCGGGAATCAAACACGCACCGTCTGTAAATGTGCACCAAGAAAGGATTATTGGTAGTTTCATCATCAACGGTTAAAATCAGTGCGGACAAAGTTGCGGGGAAAAGATAGTCTAAAAATAAAAATGTTCACAGAAATGTAGGTTAACTGTCAAGAAAGTAATATGTGCCGTACAACAATGCAATAAACTGCAGTTTTGAGTTTAAACTTCAGCAATAATGGTTTCAGTGAAGTAATTTTCTTTTCTTGGCATTTGGCAATGACATTAAAGTGGCTTCTTTCTAATCACTGACCTAAAGTAATATGGACTTCTAGTTAGTGTTTAAAAAATGGCGTATCAAAGCAGGATAAAAAGAAGACTAAATCGACAATCGCTCGCGCTGTCAGTCTGTCGGACCAACGGCGGTGCTGTCAATACTATTATTTTGTAAAAAAAACGTATTTGCAACGAAACTCAATAAATTATTATTTTATGCAGTTAGATGTAAAGTTGTAAATCCGATGACTATAAATGGTTAACTAATAATTTGCATTTGTAACGTTGGCGTCAACCTGTATTCTTATGGCGGGCCGTTTTTCTGCTGTCGTTTAGTATGAAACTGTACATCCATGCATTATAATATCATTGTTTCTTAGTTGGTAGTATAGAAAAAGTAAAGTTATTATTCGTTCCTGTCTCTCCTCATAACATCGGTGTCTTACTCCTTCTAAAGTATAAGCACTAGAGGCATCAGATTTTGATATGGTTTGCGCTCTATTTTAGAGAATCTTATTGCTTTTTTTTGTATAAAATAGGAAGGAAAACAAGCAAGTGGGTCACCTAATGGTAAGTGATCACCACAGCTCATAGACACCCGCAACACCAAGCAGATTGCAGATGGAATACCTCTTGTGCCAGTAATTACACAGGCTGTCTTGCTCCCCACGCCGGAACACAACAGTGCAAGCACTGGCTTAGCGGCAGGATTAACAAGCAAGATGGTGATAGCTATCCGGACGGACATCGCACAGGGTCCTACCACCCGCAAAACATTCTATCCCAATTGTACCTGTGCAAAGCACCACGAAGTTTCACCACATTACCATCTTCTAATAATCCTAGAACTAGGTTTGTATGTTTCAGTTTTTTTTTAATATTCTTTACAGTTTTTTCAAAATTATTATTCAGGCTTTATTGTTTTGTATGAAACTCCTAAAAAGCAAATATTGTCAAATCTATGAAGAATATTAAAAAAATCAACACATTGAAACCAAGTTCTGAGGCATAATGACAACATACCAAAAAATCGTTCCTGTAGGTTAAGGTTTAAAGGATGGAAAACGTTTTCACCGTTTGTATGGGGAGCGTTTTTTAGGGCTGGATTCACACTCTTAATGATCACGGCTTAAATCAAAATAAATTGTTTTAAATTTTCGCGACTTCACACATATTTATAACATTATCGGGACTACTCGTGACCACGGCCATTGAAACATGGCCGAAACGTCGAGGTAAATCAACAATATATTTCTATCGCGCTTAAGTCCCGATAATGTTTTAAATCAAAATGTTTTGGTCTTTTTCACGCATAACAAATATTTGACACGACGGCCATTTTGAAGTATGATTGGCATTAACGTTTAAATATGTAAGAAGAAAGTAAGAAGTACAGGAAAGTTTTACTTTGTAGAAAACTTTTTACTTCGTTATAAAGTAGAGAGAAATTAAGGATATAAAATTTGGGATGTTTTTCAGGAGGCGTATAAACAGGCTTCAAATGAGCTTATGTTCTTTTTAAGGTTTCGTACCTCAAATGAAAAGAGGAACCCGTATAGGATCACTTCGTTGTCTTTTTCTCAGAAACGTGATGAAGTATCAGGTTAAAACTAATACCAAATATTCAGGTCTGCAGTCCCTTCGATCTGTGAAAAGATGAAACTTCTAAGTCAAATCAATCAAAAGATACGGCCGTTTATGCGAAATCAAAAACCTATAGGGTCCTTCCCGCAGACCTAGAATAACGAAATTTGGCAAGAAGCAATGTCTGACGGTATAAATAAAAGAAAAAATTCGAAAACCGTAAATTTGTAGTTCTTTACATGACCAAAAAAGGCTAGTAAAATCTTATATTTTCACTTAGTATGTATATTATAAGGATAAGAGCTTTACTATGGCTAAGTTAAGTTTGTCCCCCAATTCAGTCCTTCACAACATTCAACTTCAAACAAAATTCTACTTAATAAACTAAAATTTTAGATTTTACCATCTAAATATTGTTTATAGTTTTAACAAAATATTTAAAAGCCACAAGTTATCCACAAGCCGCATCATCTCTTATATTTACAGCCTCGTTTTGTTTTATTTAGGCAATCAATAAAGTTTAGGTGGTATAATGTGAAATTTTAGGTTAGAATTTTGTTTACATAAGAAAACAAGTCTGTATGAAAGAACTTTAGTTTTTGCACCCAGTCAATATCACTCAGAATAGAGATCTTGAATCTCTGTGTGAAGCTCCGAAAAATGAGAGAATATTCAGTCATTCTTTATTTAAGAACAATCCTTTTCCGAGTTGATTTATAAAGGTAAGCCTCTACCGTGAGGATTTCCCCGTAAGGACGTTTATTTTACGTGAAACTAATTTCCTCTTTCAGGAGAAACCTCATAATATCAGGTACGTAATTCAAGGGCAAGACAAGATGCAAGGTGTTATGCAAGATGAAGAATATTTTTTTCAATTTTAAAGGAGAAGCATAAATAACAGTGCGTAATACAAATCAAAACAACAGGCGCAAGCACTAAATTATACTAAAAATAGATATATGACAACTTATAGCTTACAATTTACTACTGTGAAAATATAACAAGAGAGAAAAATTATAAACTGTATAATATACTTTAGGGACATAATTAAAGGGACTTTTACGTTGCGTGCTGCCTTATAATCGGTCCTCTAATATAATTATTTATTGTCTCTGAGTGTAGTAAACTACTAACCAGCGTTGTTGAGTGTTGTGAACGACAATTACTATTGCTGCCAATAATATTAATATTCCTACGACGATTTCATGACTGACAAATTAAAATGAAGTTTATTTATTAGAAATACTACATACCTAATAATTAAGTATAAAATACACAACTTATACCATTACTTATTCAACACACACTTCCACATTTTTATAATATTAGAGGGGCTACATGCATAGACAAGTCTAGACTTATTTTAATTAATGCAGTAAAATGTAATAGCCAAAATAGTACACGTTAAACTAAATAATTTAACAACACCCCTATAAACATGTCTGCAATAACATGTTTTTATGACAGCCAATTTCTTACTTTTTCAAGTCTTACAACTTTTAAATTATAATAATATAAAGCGTAGATAGTTTTGTCAAGTGGCATAAAGCGGTCCACAATTTAGTCGATGGCGTTAGCCATTGGCGTGCCTAGACAAAATTATATTCAATTAACGTCGAGATTAATAGAAACGATGACATGTTGCAGTATACGCTCTCACAGAATACCGACGTGAAATTGTCACCGCGTTTCGTCTGGTAAATAAAATGGATTATCAGACAGATAAGCATACGAATGAAAGGTTAAATTATAATCATATTATTAGATGTTTTGGTTGAAATATTTAAACGCCAGATTTTTGCTGATGGCACTTTTATTATTATCTTATTATACTTGTCAAATATACAGAGACATACTATTATTTTTTATTTTTTTGTCTATGACCACTAATTGTAGGAGAAAAGATAGTTGCAAAATCTGTACTGCAAATATAGCTAAATAAAAGCGTATAATAATAATTAATAATTGACAATATTTTATTTTTTCATTGTTGCATAAACCGGTCTACGTCCTACCGCTGACAGGTCACGCTTTCTGCTGACAACGGCAGAGGTGTTAGTGTGAATTAGACGTTATGGCACGTAGCTATAAAACTTGATTTGGAACGTGCGGCAGTTCGGTGCTTCAGCGGTAGGCAATTTAGGTTCAGCTGTCGTCAGTTGTATGTAACTATTTTAGTTTCTACTCACGAATAGTTAATTAAGGTTTAAGGGCAGTTTAGCATTTAAATAAATAAATTATTTGAAATTTAAACAGTTTTCCTAACTTTTGTAGGTACGTCCCACGAGTAGAAAGAAAGGACGACACGGGCGTAACTAAAAAAGCCGCAACTGAAAAGTGTACATGCTAAAAAGTGTAATATTCATAGTAGTTTTGCGGGTGGTAGAACCTTGTGCAAGGTCCGTGCGGATTGCTACCACCACCTTGCTCGCTAATCCTGCCGCTAAGCAGCAGTGATTGCACTGTTGTGTTCCGACGTGGAGAGCAAGACAGCCGGTGTAATTGCTGGCACAATAGGTATTCCATCTTAGCCCTCTGGGTTGGCAACGCATCTGCAATCTCTTTGATGATACGGGTGGCTATTGGCGGTGGTGATCACTTACCATCAGGTGACCCACTTGCTTATTTGCCTTCCAATTTTATAAAAAAAAAAATACCAATAGTATGTAAAAGTGAATTTGTTTGTTTGTATGGTATTTTTGTTGTAATGTATCGTATATGTACAGTTTAAGGGTTGATGAACAATATAGGTTATTACTACTTATTACTTATCCCGATCGAAAAGTAATTGTCGTGGGATTCTTTCACGCACTCGAGCGAAGTCGTGTATAAAACCTTGTTTTAAATAAAATAGCTAAAAAAAAAGAAACCGGTTGAAGTACCGGGAACAGAACAACACACAACGTTACAAATGTACAATATATCTTCCCCAATTATATTACCTCTCTGCCAGCTCTCGTACATTTGCGAAAATATTGTCATTGGGTAAATGGGAATAAGGAAAAACTTGGCTTTGTTTTTCTACGTGTAGAGTTAGAAATAAATACATTATTGAAATGGTTTAGTAACGCCGAGATATACTAGAGGCTTTCAAAAATATGAGAATGAGTTACATATCAAAAAAATATATCATCGTGAGGGAACCTGTACCACAGGATAAATTCAAACTCAAATCATTTATTTCAGGCATAGCCCATAGTGTTAGTCACAATGAAGACTTATAATAATATTAGATCGTTACAAAATGTTTACGTAACTGATAATAATTATTTTAGCAACGATTCCTACAAAATTTTTGATTTTGACCCAAAAATTTTAAAAGTTAATTATTTTAGAAAAATCATCATCATTCTTCTAGCGATTTTTTTCCTTTTCCGAATTTGGGGTACGCTTTATTGTTACGGAACGGAAAATGTGTTTTAATATTTTGGTTTATGGTAAACGATGTGGTTAAAATTTTATTTATTATCAAAAAGTTACTTTATGTACACACATATCATAAAGGCTCAATAATGCGTTCAAAAACCCTAGGAAATGACCAGCATTATTACAACCAATATTATTATAAGAATTTTCTTGTCTGCGGTAGTAGGTAAATTTGTTCTTTATTGGTCATCACATTACCGATATCTCGTGACTGCTCGTGACGTTATGAATTAAAATTTGGAACAGATGTCTAAATTCAAGTTGGTCTCTATTCTAGTATCCACAGATATTAAAACAGTTATCGATACGAAACGTCAACTCGTATGTTTTTTTTAATTTAAACGCACGACATTTGACCTCAAGTGACATGATAATAGGGACTTCATTCGTTCTTCTATGGTTTAAAAAAAACGTTCGTCTTGACGGATAGATCGAATCACAGAGTACCTTTTTAATTTACACGGCCGCCATTAGTTGTCATTCGTTTGTTGGTTTTTTGCTGTTACGTTTTTTGCAGTTATGATATGTGTGTAGATAAAGTAATGTATGCAACTGTATGTAATTAGGCCTTAAAACACAACTGTGGTTTTATAAAACGAGCGTCAGCGAGTTTCATTATAGGATTACACGAGCTCTCATTATATAGCAGTTGCATAAAATACTATTACTGTACGACCGTAACGTTTAAACCCTCAACAATTTAATTCTAGATAATCATCGATTGCATAACTGTGGGAAATGACACAATTTCCACCAGCCTGCTTAGGTCTTTATCTTTACGGAAATAGCTTTCTTCGAAATGCAATACTAAAGGTTAGGTAGATATTGAAATATATCGAGCGTATTTTTTGTATAAAATAGGAAGTATGCCTTAATATTTCATAGAAAAACAATTGAGTCACTTAATCATTGATCACCACCGCCCAAAAACACCCCGAAAACCAAGACAATTGCGTACGCGTTGGCAACCAAGGGCTCAGATGGAATACCTCTTGTGCCAGTAATCGCACCGGCTGTGTTGGTCTCCACGCTGGAACGCAATGCAAGCACTGCTGCTTAGCGGCTGGATTAGCGAGCAAGATAGTGGAAGCGATTTAGACGATCCTTGCGTAAGGTCCTGCCGCTAAGTAGGGGCAACTACCCGTGTTACAGGAAATCCTAGCTTAGGACCCAAAGCCATGAGTATTTATTTTACTTTTTTTTTTCATTAATATATTTCATTTCACATTTTGTTTCAACTGCTCTACGTGTGGACAGCTGTTCCTGGGACACTCTGTCTCATCTATGGAGCAATCGATTTGCTTCTCTATTCCCTGCCTCCTCTTTGACCTGGCAAGGCAAGGCAATAAAGGAACTTGGGAATTGTTTAGACGATGAGAGAGTCTAGCTCTAAGATTAAGAGATTGTTCACGGGTACAGCTGTCTATAGATAGAACAGTTGCCTCTAAGACGCTAAATGCGAAAGCGCTTCAAACACTGACCTATAAGTAATGGACTTCTAGTCAGCGTTTAAATTATGGCCGCATCAAAAGTCGAACAAAAGTACAACAAATCGACAATCGCTCGCGCTGTCAGTCTGTCGGACCGACGGCGCTGCTGTCAATATTATTATTTTGTAAAAAAACCTATTTTTAACGAAACTTAGTTAGACGTAAAGTTGTAAATCTAATGACTATAAATGGTAAACTAATAATTTGCATTTGTAACATTGGCGTCAACCTGTATTCTTATGTCGGTCTGATTTTCTGCTGTCATTTACGACACTGTATGACACTGTACATCCATGTATAATAATATCCTTGGCTTCAAAGGTTATATTTTATAAAAAACATCGTTGTGACAAAGCCTACCTTTTTAAACACAAGCCGATTTAAAAAATCCGAAGTTATTAAGATATCGAAATCACCGCTGTGTTCAATCGATTTTGGATTAAACTTTGGCAACATAACTTGTGACATTCAAAATTTTTATGCCAACTCTTGCGGGCCTTTATAAGGGCGGGCGGAAGGTTGAATATCGCTTGTGTTATCAAAGGAGGGAAGTTTAGGTATTCTTTTGTTATCGCAAAAGATATTTTGAGAAGAGTTTATGGCATAGATAAGTTGCTTGGTAAAAAAATGACGGACCTTTTCTTTGGGATTGAGTGAAGAAATTTGGTACTTTATATTGTTAACTTAAGGGATTTTGTGTAACGTTGTAATAACAATATTGAGCTCTTTTATACTGCTGTACAAGTTATTAATTGAAAAAGAACAATCTAACCTCTGTTTATCGTAAAGTACGGAACTCGAATAACAAGTGTTTTTTTATATAAAATTGCTTGTAATACAAGTTATTCATCTTTATCTACACATATATCATAAATGCTCTATAATGCATATTAATAAAGCGGATCACTCACGTATTTTTGCGTCGGGAAATGCCCGACATGTTTCGGACCACCGAAACATGACACATGACACATGGCATGAAACATGGCGTTTGGTTCCGCCGCGGGGGCTCATGATTAAGGACCACGGACTGGTCCGAAACATGTCGGGCGTTTCCCGACGCAAAAATACGTGAGTGATCCGCTTTATTAATATGTCTGAGTCTCACGGTAGTTTCATGCTCTATAATGCGTTCAGAAACCGTAGGCAATGACCAGCATTATAACAACCAATATTATTGTGAGAATTTTTCTAATTTGTTTCTATATTTGTTCAAATTCATTTTTTATTTCATTATTCTAATGTGTACAGTCTATAGATATTTAATAGGTACCTAGCACTAGTAGCTAGTAGCAATGCAGGTCATTGCCCTATGGCTTCTCAACCCATCATAGAGTACTTATGATATGTGTGTAGATAAAGTAAAGTATGCAACTGTACATAATTAGGTCTTAAAAAACTCGTGTGATCCTATTATGAAACTCGCTGACGCTCGTTTCATAAAACCACACTCGTGTTTTAAGACCCCTCATTATGCAACAGTAGCATAAAATACTATTATTTAACGGGTCCCAGGGCTCCATTTCATAAACGCGACAGGTATTAATGAATTAATTTCATTACAATACCTTGTAATATTAGTTGTATTTAAATATACCCTAAGTAACTTTACTTAGATAACGTAGTAGGCTTATTTTTCTCTCAACCCTGTCCGTCCTTTCAACTGTCAGAGGGCTGTATAGTCCTGTAATAGGTAAACATTTAAAATTTTCACACAATTACGGAAAAAGACAGGAAACAAGTTCTTTTTTCAGCGTTTTGAGGCTGACACGCACTTGGCTGTTTTTTTTGTTAGGATATCACCAACGCTGTAATAATCCAGGATTACTTACTTTGCCAAAGCACGGTACGTATTTCCCTAAATATTTTTAGGACCGAAAAGGTGTCCTTGTATATGAAAACATTGCTTAAAACAAGGACAAACAGACAAACAATCCTAAACATACAAGTATCACAAACACGATATAAAGACGTAGAAAATTTTCACGTAGCGTCAACAAGCGAAATTATTAAATTGACGTAAATTATAATTCTTGGAAAAGAAATTACGAACACTTTAAACCATTTCAACAACCATAAAGCGCGTAAGATACTTAAAAATATTTCATATTTAGAAGATCTCGTCACAAAACATAGCTATATGACTTAACTTTTGCAATTCAAGCACTTACGTTCAATCCAATGTATGCCTGCAACCGTATAATTTAAACAATATTGTCTTCCCCATACGTTTTCACTTAACACTATGAGTTTACCCGCGGCTGCGCCTGCGCGACTTTTTTGTCGTAGAAGCACTGTAGGTACGCTCGACCGCCTTGCCTTGCTCGCTCGCTCGCCCCTGCCGTGTCAGTGTAATTCAAAACGAATGCCGCGCAACCCTAGCGTGTCGCCGGGAGTAGCGGGGAAAGCGGGCGCGGGCGGCGGCGCATCCCTTTTGACTCGCGCCACCTGGCGCATGGTGTATGAAGCAATACGAACTTTTGGAACGTGTGAATAAAGTTGGAATTCGTTTAATCGCGCTCGTAAAAGAAAAGTTTCTGTACGTTATTTATTCTGTGGTAGAAGGTAGCCTATGTTAATTCAGAGTATAAGCTGTCTTCATTATTATCCACATCTCTCCAGACGATTTAGCGTGAAGAACTAACAAAAATACTAAGATACAGACAAACTTTGTACTTCTAATATTAGTGTGAAGCGTGATTAGTAAGCAGAAAATTACATTGTTAAATTTGAATTCGATCTAATGACAACACATAGAAAAGTTAGGGTTTTTTAATATTAGGAAGGAAAACAAGCAAGGGGGTCATCTGATGGTAAGTGATCACCACCGCGTATAGACACCCGCAACACCAAACAGATTGCAGATGCGTTGCCAACCCAGAGGGCCAAGATAGATTACCTCTTGTGCCAGTAATTACACCGGCTGTCTTGCTCTCAACGCCGGAACAGTGCAAGCACTGCTGCTTAGCGGCTGGATTAGCGAGCAAGATGGTGGTAGCGATCCAGACGGACCTTGCACAAGGTCCTACCACCCGCAAAATTATAGCCTAGCTCTTATAAATAGACCAGTAAGATGAATTAAAAAACATATGATTAAACCTTCCACTTGCCCCTAGCTCCAGGAGGCTCGTAAACGGTTTACGACGTAACTTACTGTTGTTTAACTGTCTGTCTGTTCGCTTGAACATTTGATTCTACCCAGCGGTGTACTTACAAAGGATTTTAAGATGATTAATTCATAGCTTTGCAAGTATTCGCTCGGCAACGCGTAACATCAACTTAGTTCTCGTAGTACGAGTTGAAAGCCGTTAAGAATTATTCAAGTACACTTAAAAAAGTTTTTTTTTATATCTGAAGTGTGTATATTTTTTGCATTGTACATCTAATCAGTTAAATCACAGACACTTTAGCAACGGAGCTTGTGCAGGGTCCGTCCAGATCGCTACCACTATCTTGCTCGGTAATCCAGCTGTTAAGCAGCAGTGCTTGCTCTGTTTTGTTCCAGCGTGGAGAGCAAGACAGCCAGTGAAATTACTGGCACAGGGGGTATTTCATCATAGTCCTCTGGATTGGCAACGTATCTGCAATGCCCTTGGTGTTGCGGATGTCTATGGGCGGTGGTAATCATTTATCATAAGGTGACCTACTTACTCGTTTACCGTCCTATATTTGTCCTGTATCTATAACTCTACGGAATATACTCTAAGTTTACATAACATAGTATTTTTTGAACGGACTCCGTAAGATGAAACATCTATAGTTACTTACATATTTCTATGCTCACTACGGCCTGCCCCGGCCAAATGTGCCGGCATTTTTTGCTGCTAAGTGTATGAAAGCAAGCCACAACAATAAAATCTAATAAGGGTCCCGTATATAAATAAGTGAGAATTGACTGTCAGCTGTACGACGCACTTCAATAACGCCGAGCCCTTATGTAGAGTAGTGCTCCTGCGCAGAGGGTACAATGCTTTGCAGAGACATAATTCGTTGAATAGCCGCTGAGGCGGAGATTTTGTAAGATAAATATTTCTTAACATTTTTATTTTTTTTAGCTATTGGTGTTGCAATATGTGTATGTGTATTTATATAAAATATACTATCTTTATTAAGATAAGGCTTACTTAAAGCGCTTGTAAGTGCGAGAAGATTTCCCATGGGCTGGAAAAACTTATGATAAGAAGACTCAAGGAAAAACCATTAAAAAAAACGTTAGTAGTATTGGCATTATCAGAGATTTAGTTTGTACCCAATGTCCATTGATTGTCTAGCTATTTACCACGCATGGGCGCTGGCAGTATGGGGGGAAACGACCCCCTCCTCCGGAGATTCAACAAGTGTATCAGTTCTCTTTAACAGTGTGTCTCCAGTCAAGCTTTAATGGACTTACGCTGATAGCCTCAGATGATTTTGACCGCCTGTGAAAAGGGCAAGCAACCAGAAGGAAGCTCAGCAAAGGGAATGTTACTTAGCATGCCAAAGGGCGCTCCTGTTGACTCGAACCGAGCTTTGGACGCTAAGGGAGAATTTATAGTGAAAAGGTTTTATGGTACGGTCGATTCGGAAGTCCAGTTTTTTTTTATATAAAATAGGAAGGCATACAAGCAAGTGGGTCACCTGATGGTAAGTGATTACCACCGCTTATAGACACCCGCAACACCAAGGAGATTGCAGATGCATTGCCAGCCCAAAGCGCTAAGATGTAATAATACCTCTTGTGCTAGTAATTGCACAGGCTGTCATGCTCTCCACACCGAAACACAACAGTGCAAGCACTGCTGCTTAGCGGCAGGATTAACAAGCAAGATGGTGGTAGGTATCCGAATGGACCTTGCACAAGGTCCTACCACCCGCACCAATTAGTCAATTACAGAAAAATGTTCCCTCTACAAAGAAATAATCTTCCACAACTCAATAAAACCTTCTTACCCCGCTCACGTCCGCAAGATGGCGAGGCGTACCCCATGAATATTCAGACGTAAGGACTTTTAATTAACCCGGTAGCCACGAGGGGGAATAACCCGGGTATAACCTGGACCCGGGTAAGCCAGAAAGGGTAGTTGTAATTGTTTTTGATTCAGGTGTTTAAGCGTAATCTAGTTGTTAGTTTTAATCATGGCCCTTAAGGCTAGAAAAGGCCCCTTTGGGTTTATTTTGTAAGATTTGGTCTGATCCTACCGGCTGCGCCAGTTATTATTTTAAAGGCTTTTAATTTCTTTCATTTATATGATTTTTTTTATGAAAAAGGAGGCTGATGAGCAATCGGGTTGTTACACTGATATAGTTTAATGTCTCATATAATAATAATAAATACTGACAATGTCTGAATTTAAGGATTTTTATTTATTTATTTCGGCTGTGCACGTCTTTTTCCGCATAGAATTTGTTTATCGTTATTCCGCGAGAATTTGGAATCTTTTCGAGAAAAAAGGCAGCCTATGGCTAATCTCGACATAAAAACATCTCTACGCCTCATCAAGATTGTCTGTTGACTGCAACTTCTTATGGCCCAAAATTAGCAGTTTAGCATTATACCTAGAAAATCTTCACCATTTTACCCCCTTACGGGAAGATATAAAATAAATTAGCCCTTGCGCCTGGGTCGTAAACTATCTCTCTATTTATATAGTATATATTTACCAAATTGCATCCAAATCGATCCAAAAATGAAAGCCAGATAGACATAAAGACAAATAGACAGACTTTTGGATATATTTTTAATATTGTTTTGATTTAATCACATAAGGGAATTTAAAATAGGCTATAGTTCACAGTCTTAGAATTAAAAAAGATTATTTATACCAAAACAAAAACTACAGTATCATATTGTTTTTGCTATTTCTAGACATACTAATAAAGTAATTCAATAGGTTTATACCGCGCGTATTGTAAAAAAATATATTCCAGGGAGATAAAATTAAATAATACGCGATATATTATAAACTGTTTAAATGTTTTCATTTCGATAATAATAACTTTATAAACTGACTCGTATTAAAAAAAAAAGCTAAGTCAGACTTCAAAAGTATCTATAATAATATTTTACTAAATATTTTGATAAAAGTTAAGAAGGAAAATAATGTTTAAAGAAATTCTGTATTGATAGAAAAAGTGTCAATATTTTCCATATTGCTAAGTTTTCTGTATTATTTTGTGCGGGTTTCAACAAGGCACATTTGTTTGTATGTCTGTGTTTGTATTACATTAAAGTTAAACAGTTAACAGTACCTATAGGCAGATATTTACCATCATTAATTATAATAACAGTGGCTGTAACTTAAGTATGGCGTAGTTTACCTAGCAGGCAGAACGGAGTTCTGAACAAGTCAATATTAACTAAAATTACTTGAAGGCTGAAATGTATTTGCTGTTCATGTGCTAATTAATATTCATATACCTACGTACACAAAATTTTGTATACGATGATTCAGACAAGTATCCAAACATCTACATATTATCAAAATCAAAAATCAAAACAAAAGCTTTTATTTTAAGACAACAAAGGTCCATATGTGTTAATAACAACAAGGTACTTAAAAATCTATGTTAATTACAGCTACTCAATAACTAATTATTTTATAAAATAAATTTCTTCAGCGTTCGGGTTTATTAATGCAGACACCCAGTACCTCTGCAAAGGATTGTTAACACAGTTATGCAATAAAATATTCTCATTCTCATACTCAAGGACTGTCAAGTCAGTCAGCCAGCACCCTGAGTGTACCGTTGGGACTGCCCTGTGTTCTGACATGCATTCATTCATTCTGCGTTCATTAATATTTTTATGTATATATTTATATTTTTATGTATGTTTATTATTTATTTATTATTATCTTCGTAAACTCTTATGTATGCTTATTGTGAGTGTGTTTGATTCTTTTTTTTTAATTTGCACTGCCGTTGTACTCTGACTATATCTCACCGTATCCCTTTCCAAAGGTTGTCTGGAAGAGATCTTAGCGATAAGACCGCCTGTTGAATCCCATGTAAAATTTCCCTGTGTGTGTTCTTTTATTTTGTTTACTTGTGTGAATCAATAAAGAGTATTTGTTGTTGTTGTTGTTCTGCATCGTTTAGAGGCCATTTTTTCCACATTAAACATGAAAGTCGTCTACATACATTATATACATACTTCTCCTTTACATATTACTAGCGACCCGCCCTGGCTTTGCATCAATATAATCAGGATGTAATGTGCTTAAAAAATCCCTAAATGACAGTGAAAACCGTATTTAAATCCATTGCTTGGTTTAGGAGGACACAGCGGCCGAAAGTACACTTTAAAAATTTAGGACAGACAGACAAAATTGCGACTTTACTTTATACTATAAAGATAAAGATATTAAAAAACAACCCAAAACAAATAAACCAAGTTCTAAGGCATAACATAAACAAACCAAAAAACTTTGGTTATAGGTTAAGGTTTAGAGGGTGGAAAACATTATAGCCGTTTGTATAGACAATGCTGGATTCACAACTATTAATAGTTCGCCATTTGGATATGTTTTGTAAGCTGTGCAAAAGCCTTAAAAAATTAACCTGTACGAGTACTTAATGAAAAATTAGAGCCCCAAGTGTCTGAACACATTATGATCAAAGAACAACGAGAAGCGAACGAAACAGGAATTTATTTGGACCACGTTTCAGTTTAGCAGATAAGATTAATAGAAAAGTTAACGCGAGAGGAGTTGGCCGCGGCGAGAAGCGTGCTCGGGAGCGGAGGCAGTGCAAGCGAGGACGCGGCAGCGGAAAAAACTAAATAAGACTTTTTTCCTACTAAGCTCACACATCTATCCTTACTGGGAAATGGCGTTGGATAGGCCAAACCCTTCGGCGTCCTGACGACCATCTGCCCAAACAGTCTATTTACGGAAACCCAATTGGGAGACGCAAAAGAGACCACCCGAAAACAACGTGGCGTCGTTCAACGCAGCTGGAAGCCACAGCAGCCGGATTAAGCTGGATCTGGAATTTCTGGGATCTGGTAAGGGATGGATGAAGAAAGCTCAACATTGGAAGGAACGGAGACTTACACTCAGCATTCGGTGGATACAGGCTGAGGACGAGAGAGAGAGAGAGAGAGAGATCTGGAATCTGCTGCACAATATCCATTTGGATCGATCTTGTGCTTTAGTTTTGCGAGTGGTAGGACCTTGTGTAAGGTCCGTCCGGATCGCTACCACTATCTTGCTCGCTAATCCTGCCGCTAAGCAGCAGTGCTTGCACTGTTGTATTCCGGCGTGGAGAGCAAGACAGCCAGTGCAATTACTGGCACATGAGTTATTCCATCTTAGCCCTCTGGGTTGGTGACGCATCTGCAATCTCTTCGGTGCTGCGGGTGTCTTTAGGCCGTGGTGATCACTTGCCACCAGGTGTTCCACTTGCTTCTTTGCCTTTGTATGTCACAAAAAAAATTTAAAAGTGTGCAAAGAGCCCTATGCCCCTGCTGAGGGGCCAAAAGGAAAATGATGATGATGGTTACACACCCCTACTATAGCCTCCACGAAGGTCGCGGATATTGTAGAATATGTGCGAGAGAATACCAATCCCATTCTGAGTCGAGTACACTGTGGTCGAGCCACGTCGAGCGGTTGGAATCCCGCCATGACGGAAACTTTAATTAATCTATGGCGACAATTCCGACTGACCAGTGGGGTGATTTTTGACTTTCAGCGCTCGACACTTCAATTGGCGTAAAACACGAGTGATTATTAGTGCTTTACGTGAGCTGAAGTTAAAGGTTTCGTTATGTAAAATATAATACCTTACTATGTCTAAATTTATGTGCCGTTTGTGCCAGAATAAAAATCAGAACATCTTATAAGAGTTACACTTTTCTGTCTAAGGTACAAAACCCTAAAACAGCTCAACCTTGTAGAATTCCGTTCAAAAAATATAGCTCTTTACATCTGACATCTGACAGTACGTCAGAGTCTAAGCTAGAGCATAGAAATAGTACAGCATAGAAGGAGCGTTAAAATTGAAAGCGATATTTTATTATGTGATCTCTTTACTTTAAAAGGCAATACAATGTGTCAAAAAGAGATGACTACATACTCTAAACTCCTCTTCAATTGACACCCTGTACACGACCAATAGACAAAATGGTCACCTTTGGCTATGGTAATGTATACATTAAGGTAGTATACTCTACGTTTTTCTTATTAATTTGCAGGTTTTACTACCTTGACGCACACAATGGTGACCATTTTGACAGCTTTGGCTATGTACACTTGACAAGTACTGAGGCTATATCCATGCTTTAGTCCTTCATCCAAGACCTAGAGTAAAACCATAAATTCATGTAGATGCAAGGTCACCATCATTTTTTTTCTTCGACTAGAGCTTAGTGTGGCCCTTAGTCATAAAAAAATTCGGGAAATTGGACGCGGATAAAGGAAATAACGGAGTAATGGCATTTGGAATAAGGTTAATCAGGGCAGGTTTTTAGTCACCATCATTGAAATTTTGGCAAATAAATAGTCATTCATTCATTCAACGTCACTCTGACATCTGTCACGACTGTCAACTTTTCAAGCTATATCTTTCGAACTGATGTTGTTCGCTTTACGAAACATTTCGTACAACATAACCTAACCTTTATTTTGATTAATGCTCACAACACGCTGTGTTACTTTTACTAAGACTTTATAAGTATTCCTTTTCCTTCAGACTTAATTTGGATTTCCAAAAACTTCGCTAGGAGTTTTTTTAATTTATGCAAAATGGCTGTTTTGAGTCCGTTGGCGGTGTTTAAGTCTATTTTAACATATTCACGAGACGAGGGTGGAAAGAGGGAGGGATCGTGTGTTTGAAGATTTAAGACTCGTGTTTCTTTAAGAGCAGTGTGAAAAGGTAGCGGTACCACAGACTAAACTAATACTCGTAGTATACTACGCGGTTAAAATGTGTACAATCAAAGACACATATAAATCACCATTAAAGACGGAACTGCGAGAAAGTGTTACGAGTACTCTTCGAAAGGGAGGCATAAATACGTAGTAGCACTATGAACTTGACATATCTCTCCGACGGTCTTCAAGAGAGCTATTATAAGGTTCTTGCAGGGTCGGCAACGCGCGTATGATTCCTCCTTTTTTTTGAGGATATTTCATTTACGGATTTCGCCAAAAGAGGCAGGCAGAGGAGTCCGAGGGGCAGCCACCGCTCGAGCCTCGAGGGCGAAAGACCTTTGTTCCCTCTGAACAGTCTTGTTTCGCCCTGAAGAACCTCCAGCCTTGGCTACCACTCAAACCCATACTCTCAAAGTGCCACCGAGGGCGGTCCTGCCTGACCCAAATGGGCCCCTCCGCGCCGAAGCGCAGCCGCATCACCAGTCCCCTCTGCTGGCTCAGAGGAGTACCGGGAGCGGCCCCTCTGGGATACCTCTCAGCCTCACTGCACGTCTGACACAAACCGTGCAACCGGGAGCCCCTTCACCACGACAAGGTAGGTAGTTGCAAGCGTTCAAAAGCGGTGGTAATTGCTTAACATCAGGCGAGCCGCCTGCTTGTTTGCCATCGAGGTGGTATAAAAAAAAATGCCTTTCGAGCATACGCAATTTCTCTCATCATCATTTCAGCCGAAAGACGTCCACTGCTGGACATAGGCCTCGCACAAGGATCGCCACAACGACCGGTCCCGTGCTGCTTGCATCCAGCGGGTTCCCGCGACGATCACCAGTTCATCGGTCTACCTTGTGGCGGGTCTGCCCACGCTGCGTCTTCCGGTACGCGGCCGCCACTCGAGAACTCTATGGCCCCATCGGTTATCCGTTCCAGTGCCCCGCCCACTGCCACTTAAGTCTAGGAATTCTTAAGGCTATGCCGGTGGCTCTGGTTCTTCAGCGGATCTCTTCATTACTGATTCGATCTCGCAGAGAAACTCCATTGCCCTTTGGGTGACCTTGAACTTTCTTATGAGGCCTTTTATTTTATACCATTTAATGTAAAAAAGATAAAAATAAAGTGTTACTTAACCTACTTTTTTAAACGTTTTCAGGAAGGTATTTAAATCACAAAGGCAGAGAAACAACTTTGAATACTCTAGCTAATATTATTAAAAAGACTTAACCCGTTTAGGTTTTGTTTAACGTTCGAGTTATTTTAATTTGCCGATAATATCGTAAACAATTAAATAAGTTTAATAAAAGGCGTGGGTCGAACCAATTTCGCTGGTGGCCTTATTTTACTTTATTATTGGAAAGAGTAGCTGAAACGTGACTAAGCATTATCAACAATATAAAACTTTGGCCCAAAATAGAACCGTGTCAATTTTTTTGTAAATTAGAAGCAAAACGAGCGAGTCTCCTGATGGTAAGCGATCACCACCGCCAGATATACGCAATACTAAGGAGTTTGCAGATGCGTTGCCAACACCGAGGGATAAGATGGAATACCTCTTGTGCCAGTAATTGCACCGGCTGTCTTGCTCTCCACCCCGGAACACAACAGTGCAAGCACTACTGCGGCTGGATTAGCAAGCTAGATGGTGGAACTGCAAACATCTTGCACAAGGTCCTACCAACCGCTAGCTTGTACCTAATTGATTATGTTCAATAAATGAATTTACATGTATAGGTACATTCAAGGGTAGTTTAGTTTAGCTTATTTATTCAGTCAATATAAAATTACATTATACTTTGCATAGAATGTTAAATCACACGTTTTTATATACTTTTACGGAGTGGAGATCTGAATGTCAATGTATTTCATTAAAAAAGAAAATTTTGCCAAAATATTTTGTAATTCAGTTCTTTCTTATATTTGTATTTTTCTAATACAAGGAAATAAGAACAGATTCCTCAACACATTTAACGTTGTCGTTATGAGGAAAGTTCTTCATGTTGGGATAAAGTCTTTGCTCCTTTGCGTGTATTCATACAAATAATAAGGTTCTTCATGAAAACTTTAGTCTCGAATATCTCTGCTTATTGTTTAGGGTATAATCAAGTAGCATTAAAGAAATCTTTAAAACCGATCTTAACCGGTTTTACGGGTTATTCCTTAGAAAAAATGACCGGATCTGCATTCCCTAGATTGCATGGCCTGAAGTTAGAATGTTAGAAGTGGGGATGTAATTTTCTGGAGTCAACTTCTCGACCGGGGTAGTACTACACTCAAAAAATAACATAAAAAAATATTTAACAAGCAAATCGGTTTAGAAATCGCGCGTTCAACGAATAAATCAAATGATACCTCACAACACCCCCCTCCCTCCTTATGATTTTTCACGATTTTTGCCGTAATCCCCCCCCCCCCCCACTTTAGGGCCTCACGTGACTATGAGAGTGTAGTACTACCCCGGTCGAGAAGTTGACTACGGAAAATTACATCCCCACTTCTAACATTCTAACTTCAGGCCATGCAATCTAGGGAATGCAGATCCGGTCATTTTCTCTAAGGAATAACCCGTAAAACCGGTTAAAACCGGTTTAAAAGATTTCTTTAATGCTACTTGATTATACCCTAAACAATAAGCAGAGATATTCGAGACTAAAGTTTTCATGAAGCAACTTATTGATGTGTTACTACTTATGATTGAGTTCAAACTCAGATTCCTCTCATTTTAGTAGATAAAAAAACTGCCCTACGACGAATAAATTCTATATTTTTTAATCTCCTTCGTTATTTCCTGTTCATTTTATGAAAAAAATATTCAATGCAATTAAGAACGCGCACGTCCTTGTAAATAATTAATTTGGCATCCAACACCAATGCCGCTTTGTAGCAACCGTAATCGCAAACTTGGAGTAAACATAATTATTCGCAAGTATTTCCCGTGCAAAATATTTCTCTTTCACAATAATTACAAGGGCGCACAAGTTTTTCGAGAATTCTGTATTCCTTTCATATCCATCAGTCAAAATTGCCAACTTCGGCCAAGTTCGGAGCAGCGCGGTTCTACTGATTCTGGCACGGGCGGACACGGAGCTGAGTTCAATTTGGAGACACCTTTATGAATTTAATTTAGATATTAATATTTAATAAGAGAAACCAAAAAAACCGAAAAGAGAAAATCAAGTCCAGTAGTCAATGATATTATAATGCATGGATGTACAGTGTCATACTAAATGACAGCAGAAAAACGGCCCGAGATGAGAATACAAGTTGACGCCAATGTCACAAATGCAAATTATTAGTTTACCATTTATATTCATTGGATTTATAATTTTACTTCTAGCTGCATAAAATATAAATTAATTAAGTTTCGTTGCAAATAGGTTTTTTTACAAAATAATAATAGTATTGACAGCAGCGTCGGTCCGACAGACTGACAGCGTGAGCGACTGTCGATTTATGGTACTTTTTGTTCGACCATTTTTCAAACGCTGACTAGAAGTCCAGTCAGTAGTCTCAAATTATGTTAAGTAATATTAAATGACTACACCATTGCAATAGTTTCATGAATTTTAACAGTCGGCACCCATTATTGAAAAGATCTGAGCCGGCCTACATTTTAACGAGTATGCCAGTAGTTCAAGTAGCGAACCTTAGCCTCAAAAGTAGCTGAACGTTTTAATACCTTGTCGCTGTCAGTCGTTTTAGTATAGTCGACCAAGAAATTGCTTGACCACTTTTCGACTGTATTACAAGGGGATAAGGTTCAAAAGTGATCAAGCAATTACTTGGTCGACTATACCTTGTCTATGTCATGTGAGTAATTCGAGCTACTGTCATACCTTACGTGACTACGACAACGTTCAAGGTTTAAGTGTTAAGCTACTTCTGAGGCTGATTGTACTTCACTTAATTTTATTTACTACTAGCGGACGCGCGCGACTTCGTTCACGTGTAATTCGTAGCCTATGGCCGTCGGGAATAGTGTAGCTTTCTATCTGTGAAAGAATTTTCGAAATCGGTTTAGTAGTTCCAGAGATTACCCCTACATACAAACAAACAAAGTTTTTCTCTTTATTATATTAGTGTAGATTATATAAGTGTAGATGTAGAAGTGTAGATTAGTGTAGATGACATTTGTAATGACAGCCGAAGTAAATTCGCGAAGTATTTATACTGTATTGTTTTGCATACGTTTTCTGATATCATGTAAATGCTCACTCCATTTCCAGTTGGACTGAAGTAAGTTTACTTTTGTATTTCAAAATTACGAATGATTTATGCGCAAGGAATGAACTCGTCGTGACGTGTCAGAAGTGATAAACTTTTACGTAAAACGACGTCGACAACTGTCTTTTCGTGAGTTGGCTTCGGCGACTTGTTTGTTTCTCGTTAGTTTTAAGTGTAAAGTTTTTATTCTAGACCTTGAGTTTGTTTTGAAAACTTTACAGTTTCGTTAGAACTTTAGACTGGTGTTAGTCTTGTAAATTAGAATCGGCTAGGTACTTTAGTTTATTTGGCTTTTTGTGACCAAATTAAATTAAGTGAACTTTTCATGAATAAATACGATAATTAGACGCTGAAAAACGCACACGTTACGAAGTCAAAAGCTCATATAGTTGGAGGCAAACATCTTGAGCATAAATTGAGTGAAGGGAATCCACAACACACATAAGGCATTAATCAAAAAAACATAAAACACAATTTGCGCATGCACATTTGTGCTAGAATCGGCTACTGCGCAGTCAAGGCCAGTGCTCAAGATGTTTGCCGGGAGTTATATCTGCTTTATCTGGGCGGGTTCATGCCTTCAGAACTGGTATTTTTTTGTGATTTCTTGATATTTTGTTCTTAAAAAGAAAAAACCTACCGTAAAGTTTCACGCGGCACTTGTAAAAAAACATCATTCGGCTATGGTTTCGTAGTATAATCACGGGTACTCCATTTTATCTTCAAACGTCTTACAATTGTAGATACTCGTATACCTACAGAATAAAATTGTCTTAACTTCGAAAAACTTTAAACTATAAAACTTATCAAAATATTTTTTTTTGTAGAAATATATAGCACAAATAGAACACACCCACACACATAGACTATTAAGTTAAAATATTGTCATAAACCATCGCGCTTCTTAAATGACACCCCAAACGTTTATCCTCCCTAAAATCAATGGAGCAAAATCAAAGATCAAACACCATAAAGTCACGTCCGAAGACTTATCACTCACAAAATATCCCTGGAGGTCAATTACTTCTGATTGCAGGTGGAGCCATGTACTTAAGATCGCTTAATGAGTAAGTCATTAGGGGAGAGCGTGACCTGATTTACATAAGGCACTGCAGATCAGAGGAAACTGGATGAGACGTAAAGTTGGAAAATTAAGATTTTACTCCGGGTGGTAGAACCCCGTGCAAGGTCCGCTCGGATCGCAATAAGAACGTTAGCTAAATTCAAATTCAAATTATTTTATTTACAGACTACTAATTGGTCCAGATTTGTTAGTAATTTTAAAATAGTTATTGACTACGTTAGTAACTTACACAAAACACATAACACAAACAACCTACCGCCTAGCGGACATCACAAGCTCATACTGCCGCGTGATAGGGGAATCGTACTTGGCCGCCACAGTGCTCAGGATGGGGAGCTAAGTCACGCTGGCGCACGGAGCGGGTGCACTGAGCGCGTGCACGCCTAAGGAAAAATAGTATGATAACGTCCGCTAACTCGCGCGGGTGCTATTTTATTTTATTAATATTTGTTCGATAGGCGTGCACCCTCTCCGTGCACCCGCGCGAACGCACTTAGTAATGCAACGAGAGATGAGTCGAACGATTGCACGCTAAAATTCGAAATAATCTCTCCGGTACACGCATGACATGCAGCAGTGTGCGTGACCTTAACTCTCGTTGCGTTACCTACACCACCATCTTCCTTACTAAACCAGCCGCTAAGCAGCAGTGCTTCCGCAATGTATGTATTCGCATGCAGCATTCAAACACCATTCTGCACTATACGGTTCTTGATTGGGGTGCCTGAATGGAAACACATAGGAGGATACAGGTACATACAGGTAGATACAGGCTGGCAACGGACGCAGTGGACTGACAACCTTGTCCTTGTCAAGAACCTAAAACAAATTACCTTGCTACTCCGCGAAACCAGTGCCGAGCTCGTGTAAAATAGCATCATCCGGATCTAATACGACTATTCCATTTGCATCGTACAGAGGCGAAACGCGCGTCGATCGTGTTGTTTTAGTGTTTAATGGTGGTGGTGTTTTTAAGTTGAGTCTGTGTGATATATGTTGTTTCGTGTAGAAGCGGAGGAGGGTGGGTTTTTGCATATATGTCGCACAGACGCAGCTATTTTGCACGAGCCCGGCACTGGTTTTGCGGAGTAGCAAGGTAATTTGTTCCAGTTTTTTTATATGAACCTCCGCAAAGTAACGCCTGAATCTATTAATTACTTGTCCTTGACCTTGACCTTGCTCTTGACCTTGACCATGACCTTGCCCTTGACCTTGATGGGGAAAATTTTGACAAGTAAGATAAGATCTAGAAGTACGAGTAAGGCATGCATTGGAAGAGACCTACACTCAGCATTGGGTGAATAACCATTATGGTTGAGGAAGAAGACAGGACTAAAACTGTAAGAAGTCTTTTTTAAATTTTTAAATAGATGTTCCTTCCAGTCTTTCTAGATCTCGATCGTAGCGGTGTTCGTTACGTTTGTAATAGCGGCCATTTGGATGACATCCGCAAACCATGATTACTTTAGATTTATTTGCAACGGGCCCTTTTTCGTGGGAAAATCTAATAAGGTGAGTTAAAGAGTTAAGAGAAATAACGGATGCGAAATTTATATTTCGAATGATCCCAAACAGCAAAGTCAGATCTCAAATAATAATTAATAGATTCAGACGTTTCTTTGCAGAGGTCTATAAAAACAAATTCTACGTAGAAAGGTAATTTGTTTCCTTTCAATAGCTTTCTTAACTGACTAGTCTACTTTACGTTTATAATTATTATTTGATTTAGATAAACGCTCGGTAAACTAATATTACTTAACACACATTTCGTCTACATTTGTCTACAAATTCAAGAAACCAACCGACTTCTTTAAACCAAATAAATGTTTTAATTTAGTTAAAAGAGGTAAAAAAGCTAAATACAATACGTATTATTCTTTATTTAATTATTGTTAATTGCATCATCATTTTCTGTTAATTAGTTGGATCCAGAATTATAATATTTATAGGCCTTTTATTGCACCATTGAGTTTTTCTAGGAGATATTTTTTCGCAAATTTACAAGCTACTAAAAAAAACGATTACAATTAAAAGTGAAAAGAAAGTAAAAGTAATTTAAAAAACGAAACCTAATACTGCCTTAAAAGCCCCTGTGGCATTCTGCCAAAGTTACAAGCTGCGTTGCTATGGCAAAGAAATAAACTGCCATCCAGCTTTTTGGTAGCAGTAATGGTCGACCACCTGCTAAAATATATCACCATTAAACTCAAGAGTCATTGCAGGTGCCCTAACAAGATAGAATTGAATAGAAAAGAACTGTCATTTATTTTCTCGGTTAAGGTATAGTCGACCAACTAATTGCTTGACCATTTTTGATCCTTACCCCTTCGTAATACGATCGAAAAGTGTTCAAGCAATTTCTTGACCAACTATACATGGTAAAACAATGTTACCAGTTCATTCATTTAATTTATTTCCATAAACAATACAGTTATTTTTACTCAGTTCAGTATTATACATATTACAAAAAAATCATAGTTTGAATTAGTAACTTTACAAACTAAAATTTTCATAATTAAAATACAAACTGTCATTGCACAATACCATAATTGTTTTTTTGAAATATATAAAAGTATTTACTTTGTTTAAATACACTATGAGAATGTGTGAAATGTCTAGACCTCGAGATCTTTTGCTAAAACGAATAGTCTTTATAATTTAATTTAAATCAAATCAGGCAACTCGAAGACTTTCCTTTATAAAAACACAATACAATAATTATACTCATAACTTTGAAAGCTAATATTCAAATTAGCACGCAACTTCGGAGACGTGTGACCTAATTTCGGTGTGTTCAACACAGAATTAACGACGGAATGCGACTCTTATTAAGGCTTTCCTCGTGTACCTTTGAATAATGGTCAAAAAGAACGCGTAATAAAAGCCAGAGTAGCCAAAAGGGCAAAAGCTTTTCCTGAATGGTGTCGTTACGCTTTCAGCTGTAACTTCTTCTAAACTTGTATGCGAGATTGAATTTCCCGCGAGTATTTCGGTGAAGGAAAACTTCAGCTGCACCTGGGCATCTGTGACGATAAGTCCAAAGTTCACACTAGGTATGTAGCTGAGGAATTGAGATTCTGACTGTAACATCATCTACAGAGTTTTAGCTTGCATCAAAAGTTTAGCTTCATTACTAAAATGTAGAAATACTAATGCCGCGTTTTACAATGTACTAAAAATTTATATTTGAAAGTTAAATTTGAATGTTTTATGAACATTTGTTCGAATGTGAGGGTTATATGATTTTTTTATTTAATGGGAATGCAAACGAGCAAGTTAAATACCTTTACAAGATAATTCACACCAATTGACCTAATCCCAAAGTAAGCTGCTTGTGTTATGGGTACTGGACAACGGATATACATACCAATACAGATAAATAGATACTTAAATACATATAACATCCAAGACCCGGGTACAAACATTAGCCCCTCCGGGAATCGGACCCGGAACCTCAAGTTTTGTAGTCCGTGTCACTAACCACTAGGCTATCAGGCCACCCGGTCATCTGGTCGTATTTTAAATTTCAATACCTTAATATCATCAAAGACTAAAGCAAAACCTCCTTCAAACAAGCTCATCGTCGTGATTAACGCAACTGTTCCCCTAACATCCAAACATCCTAAACTTTCGACATCCTAATATGACCCAGCAGTTTATTAAATCAACCCACGGTTAACCTGAGCCACAAATGCCGTAACTAACGAAGTTTTGCTGAAGCAGCGGCCAATTATTGGCTACAACCACTCCTGGTCAGAGTTAAAAGCTCGATTCGTTACGTTGAACTGAACTCGATATGGTACTTGGGATAAAAGTAACCTTTGAAATTGAGCCAAATTAACGTACAAAGGCAAACTGAAGGGTATGGCTTTCATGTTCCGGTGTTTTGACCGTTCGTTTGCGATTGGAGGCGTACTAGCGTTTACTGGCTACAGCCTTATATACATAGGCAATATGCCAATAGGCTTCTCTACCGATCGGAAGTTTTGCGGGTGGTAGGACCTTGTGCAAGGTCCGTCCGTATAGCTACTACCATCTTGCTCGCTAATCCTGCCGCTAAGCAGCAGTGCCAGCATTGTGTTCCAGCGTGGAGAGCAAGACAACCGGTGCAATTACTGACACAAGAGGTATTCCATCCTAGCCCTCTGGGTTGGCAACGCATCTGCAATTCCTTTGGTGTTGCAGGTGTCTATTGGCGGTGGTGATCACTTACCATCCGCCAATTAGAATTGTTTTTGTAAATTTTGCAATGGATCTTAAAAAAACAAGTAATAAACTACTATTAGGTACTTTTCTTTGACTAAACTTCAATTCAAGCTATCACCTAAAACACAATCTAGTCTTCGTGTCCTTGTGAAATTTCACACAACTAAGATAGGTTAGAAGTGACAGCTTCCCATTTCCATTCAGACCCAACATCAGAACCCTCTGAAAGCGAAACAAGATCTAGAATCTGTTGAAACCATAAACGTATAATTAACAAGACTTGCTGTGTGTACAAAAGTAACAAGCTACTACTTTACGCCGCTATTTTATGAAAGTGTGATACTACCCCGGCCGAGCCGACCCATTACATATGCCTAAAAACGAGAGACAATGACGTCAACTGCTGGTAACAAATTGGAACAAATTACCTTGCTACTCCACGAAACCAAGGAGTGCAAGGTAATGTTCCAGATTGTTGGTATGGACCTGAGCAAAGTAAAGCCTGAATCTATTAGTTAACTGCTAGTAAAAACTTTTTTTTATATACAACATAGGAAAGCAAACAAGCAAATAGGTAACCTGATGGTAAGTGAACACCACTACTTATACACACCCGCAACACCAAGGAGATTGCAGTTGCGCCGCCAACCCAGAGGGCTAAGATGGAATACCTTTTGTGCCAGTAATTGCACCGGCTGTCTTGCTCTCCACGCTGGAACACAACACTGGAAACACTGCTACTTAGCGGCTGGATTAGTGAGCAAGACAGTAGTAGCAATCCGAACGGACCTTGCACAAGGTCCTACCACCCGAAAACCTGTCCAACGCGGTACCTTACTAACTCTCTGACTCTGTGATGTTTTTGTTGCAAATTTCTAATGTCTTGCGAATACAAGTACCTAACCTATTCTTAATGTGGGAGTTCCATTCAGAAGCCGTGGTGTTATCTTGAAGACTGCCTCAATACGTCTGACAGTTCTGTCCAACAAAATACCTTTTATTAACATTGTTTAGGAAGATTCTTGTCACACCGACGTTGATGATATTCTAGTCTTTCCCCGCGACACCATCAACGTAGATTTTCCGTAATAGTGACATTTCCACAGCACCTCAGTGCACCTAGCACGAATCTTCTCGACACGCGTTAACTCGCTACGTAACTCAGTGCGTCTCGCTCTAACAAGCCCAGTAGGAGAGAGACGCGCTGAGTTACGTAGCGAGTTAACGTGTATCGAGAAGATTCGTGCTAGGTGCTCTGCATCTGCTAAGGGACACATCTCGCAAACAGGATCCTAAGGTTATGGTTAAATGCGTTGTCTGTCAGTTTGTCAATCAGTCAGCCAGATTAGTCAGTCATTATTATTTCGTTTTTGTTAAAGGTGTTGTTACACTAAACAAGAAAAGAAACAAAAAAATACAAAGAGGACTAAAGTAAACAGCAAACTGTTAAATCCTCAAGAAAATTATAATTTCTTGTGGTTTATATAAAAAACCGCGCAAGGGCGAGCCGGACTCACGCACCGACGGTTCTGTGCAAACGTCATAAGCACCGAACATTGCTCTCACGAAGAGATTAATTGGATAGAGGGACAAACTTAACTTTGCCATTGCAAACCTGTTGTCCCCATACATCGACATTGCGTTGCGGTCAGTTTACCAACTGCATATAAAATTATAATTTCAAAAAAAGATTGTTTCGTCTTATAACTACAAATTTACGGTTTTCATTCTTTCCCTTTATTTTTATAGCATGCTATAAGGCATTGCTTCTGCCAAATTTCCACCAAATTACGTAAAGTACCATATAGGTTTTGATTCCCTTGCAAGTGTCAAAATATGTGGTGTAAACAGCCATATTTTGACCCCGTTGACTTAGAAGTGTGATTTTTACTCAACTCCAATTGATTGCCGGCTTAAATATTAAATAATAATATTTTAATAATTTCAATTTCATAGCTCCTCGCGTTCCTTAGAAAAATTGTCTTATTTGTCTTGACAGACAAACGGTCAACGGGGGGCCTTTTTCTAGTAAGGTACGGAACCCTTAAAAATCATGGCTACTGCTTAGGATTTAGAAGGTGGAAAACGTTATCGACGTTTGTAATGAGAGCGCTGTGTTCACAATAGCCTTAAGTGTAGCAATGTTTTGTGCAGTGTCCGCTTCTTTGGTTCTCTTGTAGTTCTCCACATTGCTGATTCAATCACGCAAAGACTCTCCAAACATAAGCCTTTGAGTGACCTTGAGCTTTCTTATAAGGCTCTCAATATATGCAAATAAACGACTCATTCACCCATTCAAATGTTTCGGTGTGAAATAAGACCGTATTCAAAACGCCAGTTCATTTCCATCTGAATGTGCCGGGTCCATTGTTTATTCGTGGGTACTTTACGCAAAACCTATCTCAGCCAGGACTTAATTTATCTTTGTTCGGTAAGGACCAAGACTCGCTCTTTGAGGTTTCGCTGACTTTCAGTTGCTGGGTGGAAAGGAAAAGGCTTGAGAATTTAAAGGGACACTGACCTAGCACTACTGATTAATTTACGAAATTGCTTCCATTACATTTTACATTGTTATTTTAGTTACAAATACGGTAACTAACTGTACTAATCTCGGCGTGCATAGGATGTTGTTTGTACCAGTAGTTGACATTATTGTCTCTCGTTCAGACTCATTTGTTTCTGAATTTTCACGTCAATTTTTGGGTCACTGTTAATGTCTGGAACCGTTTCATTGTCTTAATGGCTGCTTTTAGGTCTTCAATAGTGTCTTAGCTTGTTTTATACACTTCATCCATAAATAGAAATAGTGTTAGTTTTATTTTTCAAAACGTCCAGGTTCGATACCCGAGCTGAGTACAAGCTTTTTCTAAAATATATATGACATGCACTTTTTCTTGTTACTAAAATCGATGACATTGTTCCTGAGAACAGGATCTTCGTATGTCTCTTATAGTTTCAGACTTTCTTATATTAATCTCATACGGACTGATCTAAATGTTACACCCTGTTTTTTTTGTGATCTGAATGTTTTAAATCGTAGTCCTCGCGAGTGGTAGGGGCGACGACTATTGCTTAGCAATTTAAATGAATAAATACATAATCAAGGTTACAATGAAGAAGGGTCCATCGGTCCGTGCGACGCCTCCGGTCAGCAGTTCGAACCAACACCAAAAGTCATCTAGAACGGTGCTTTGAACGGCGATTCGGCTCAGCAAGTATTTAAGCACCCTTTAAGAGTTATCACAATTAATCATTTTTGGACAAAAGCAATTCCATTCATAGTTAGATTCAAAGACATGAAATCTAAGATATCTGGTTATTTGAACCCTGAGCCGTTCAGCGGATAATACTTAGTCTCACTTTTGTGTTCCATTCTAGATAACTGTTTTAAAATTCCTTTCAAGACACTCTTACTAAACCTTTTAGCTGCTTTATACATTAATAGGTTTTAAGTCGAGACTTAAGAAACACTATAAAGATTATAAAACAGTATACATGCGTACCTATATTCTTTTTTTCTAAACCACGCAACAGGTTTTTATACGGTTTTAACTGTCAATTAGAGATTTTAAAACAAGGTTTTTATGTATCAATTTCAGCTACAAGTAACTCTGCGAATCACTGCAATTTTTTCATTGGACTCTGTTATTACGGTCAAATTCAAATCCATTTTTTTGCTAGAAATCAAGTACAAAATAAGATGGTAGGTACATTCATAAAAGAACATAATATATGAATTCTGCCGTTTGTCGGCGTGCAAATCATAAATAAATTTACATTAAATTTAAATGAGGAGGTAAGTAGAATTAAGTAGGTATGTCAATTTCATAATATATTATAATAAGTCAAACAAGAGTAAATTGGAATCTTTAAATTATGTAGTCAAATTATCTTCTAAAAATTCTTTGATTGAATAATAACATTGTCATTACGTTTTTGGTTTTAAGAGTTTATAAACCTAGATGCTATCTGTTTCTTTCAGTGCTCTTATTAATTAATTAAATTGAGTTTAGCAAGACAGCCGCTGGAATTACTGGCACAAGAGGTATTCCATTTTAGCTGACACTGAGTGGCCAAAGAATTACCAAAATGCGATGAAAATTGTTTGTTGATATGCAGATTATAGTATTTCCAAATGGGAATCCCTGTGAATCCAGAAATATCGCCACCGGCAATATTGCCGCAAATATAAGCAATTTTAAATGTCGTTTTCGGAGAAATTAAATACTGAACAATTTCAGGCTAAGCGTAATACAAATATTTCTATTAGTTGTTTATTTTGAGGAACCTAATGATTAGGTTCCACAAAATAAGATTAGGTCCTAATCTTATTTTGACGTTTTATGAAGAATCATTCTAAATGGAATTGTGACAGTATCCATGTCATGTATTCATGGCAATTTTCCCATCCCAAGGGTATATCATTAAACGTGGTAAATAAGAAATTAAACGTATTACAATGAAAAAACAGATCCTTAATTGCCTCAAAGACCGCTGTTTTTTTTTATGAAGAAACAGTAAACAAAGCAACGGCCCCAAAAATCACTTTTGACCTTTATCACACAGGGAATACGGATCACTCACCGTGTAAAACCAAGATTTGTTTTTTTTTAAATTAAATTGGTATACGAGCAAGGGGTCATCTGATGGTAGGTGATCACTGATCACCACTAATCATAAACAACCGCAACACCAAGGAAATTGCAGATGCGTTGCCAACCCAGAGAGCTAAGATGGAATACCTTTTGTGCCAGTAATTCCACCGGCTGTCTTGCTCTCCACGCCGGAACACAACAGTGAAAGCACTGCTGCTTAGTAGCTGGATTACCGAACAAGATGGTGATAGCGATTTTGACGGACCTTGCACAAGATCCTACCACCCGCCTAACGATGCAGAGGATTTAGAGTATTATGAAGAAATGCAACAAGTACCCATTGAGTATTTCTATTGTTTTAAATCTGAGAACTGTTGTCCAGGTGAAGGTCGGTTTAAGAGGCAGGTCAACCTGTCCATTTGGAATCAAAGCGCTACCCCGGCAGTAACCAAGAGACAGTGTTACGGATTCTTGTGGAACTGTTAAACAGTTTTACTGTTACTGTCTTAGAACAATTGAAGGGATGTTTACAAAAACCCTTAAAAAGGAACATTTTATTGACAGTAGGTGTCAACCAATCTTGTCGCTTATGTTTTTATAAACAAAGTCTCAATTGAAGACACAGTACAGCCAGGTTTACAGTTAGTGGTTTCTAAAAATTAGCTCTTTAAAAATGGGCAAGCAGGCAGAATAGCCTTACCAACTCGTAGTATTAGTTGGTACTACTAATAAAATTAGTTTATTACTTAAATTTCTAGGGTAAACACACCTTTTATTGACACTTAAAAGTATCAGACATTGGCACATAGCTTTTTTTCTTCTTTTATCTCAAAATTAGTTCTTGGAAAGTGGGCAGAGTAGCCTCATCAACTCTTAGTGCCACAGTTCCTCAATAAGTAAAGTTCTAAACACAATCCGTGAATTAAGGATTCCTTGGGTCTTTTCGAGTGATCGTTAGCCTAGCTCTGGAGGGGTTGCTGGTGCAAGTGAAAAGTTTCCAGCGGGTCCCGAATAGATATAAACTTTCTTTGGAGTATTTCACTCGTTTAACCAGGAGGGTTCCACTCCGCACTGTAGGTGCGCTCGCCACATTAGCCATGGCATAGGTTAATCGCAGTAGGTTGCCGGCTTACCGCGCGCGCGCTCGCTCAGTCTGTGTCGCGCGTTGTAATAGTATTATAGTAAGCAGCCCAACCCTAGCGGTGCGGGCATTGCGGATGGAAGGCGGGCGCGAGCGGTGCCTTCCTTTTGACGCATGCCGCCTGGCGAACGTTATGAAGTAATACGAACTTTTTGTGCTTGATCATAAAGTTGGAATTCGTTTAATGTGGTCGAAAAAGAGAACTTTCTGTACGTTAGTACTATTATTTATTCTGTGGTTTGACTAAAATAAGTGGGAATAAGCTAGCTAGACAAATATAACAGGTTTACTCAAGTAGGTATATATAGAAAAGTGACGGCGTCAGTGTAACCGATTCTAGTAACGTTACCAAAATGTTACGTTTCATACGGTGGGCCACAGGAGCAGGGGAACTCCAGGGCAGGTCCGGATCAGATATTCTCTTAGGATCGCTGCTTCCTATATGCAGCGGTGATCACTTTCCATCTGGTGACCCATTTGCTCATTTGCCTCCCTTTTCCATAAACGAATTAAAAACTTACTTAAGTCAAATTAAGGATTGATCTTTATGGCTAATAGGCACTTTTGGTGGCGTACCGTGGTTCTAAAATCCATGGACTCACTATTGGTTAAAAATACTTTTCAAAGTCTAACCCTCCTAAACGTTGCGTAAACCTATGTTAGTTAACATGTGTTACGTATTTATCTGTCATTGTGACGTTTACCCTCAAATGAAAGGGACAAACATCTGTTAGTTTAAAAATATTGTTATCTTTTATGAATAAGGGGGCAAGTCAGCGTATATACAGCGTATTAAAAACATAAGTACTATGAATAGAAAACATTTTTTATAAACTACTACTCCATTTGTATTAGAACCATATGGCACGATACCAAAACTCCTAGCCCTAGTGATCTTCGTTAAAGTAAAGTAACATTTAAATTCAGCCATTAGTCTAAAAAGGCACCCCATTCTCTTATACAATTGTCGGACAATTCAGGACTTTAAACACGTGAGTGATCCGTTACTATTAATATATTACATTCTCTCATAGTTCATACCACCCTTCAATCCTCACTACAGAACGCAGCAGTAGTGACTCTCACTGAGAATAGACTCTGCGATATCTCGTTACGGCGCGTTTGTTGAAAACAAATCATTTGTTTGCGATGAGGGCTGCGGGCTGAGCTTGCACGTGAAAGAGAGTCTTGGTAAGATTTATTTAAAGCTACAAGGTACAAAATGTACCTACTAGAAGCGCTACTTTCCAAAATAGTACAACTTAAGGCGGCTTTTCCACCAGAGATGTGCAAGGATGCGTAGCGAGGGATGTGTTTGTAAGAACCAATAGAATTGCTTCATTTACCTTGTCGCGGTCAGCACAGCTCTGGTGGAAACGGCTCATTGGTTCTTTACAAACTCATCCCTCGCTACGCATCCTCGCAGATCTCTGGTGGAAATGCAGCCTTATGGTATCCGCTGCGCTTACTTAACGACATGGGGACGCCTAGTATGAGAATTGGACCTATAGGCAACTTTTAATGAAACTATGCACAGACCAATAGAGCTGAGAGTTATAATCAGGTTTTTCTTTTATATATGGAAGCTGGATACCGCCGCCTATAGGATATTTGCAACACCAGAAGGCTAGCAAGTGCAATGCCGACCTTGAAGAGTATTTTTTTACGCCTTTTTTAAAAACTCTCATGTTGTAACGCAATGGAAA
Source organism: Ditula angustiorana (assembly GCA_963691745.1). Taxonomy (NCBI): domain Eukaryota; kingdom Metazoa; phylum Arthropoda; class Insecta; order Lepidoptera; family Tortricidae; genus Ditula; species Ditula angustiorana. Next base: position 9,121,054 of record OY829495.1, read on the forward strand.
TACCGTGGTGGCGGTTTTTTAGTAACATACAATATATTTACTGGTACATGTAGACAAATAATAATTATCCAATAGGTATAGCCCGCTAGGCCGCTAAGCATCAGTGCTTGCACTGTTGTGTTTCGGAGTGTAGAGCAAGACAACCGGTGAAATTACTGGCAGAAGAGGTATATTCTATCTTAGCCCTCTGGGTTGGCCACGCATCTGCACTCTCTTTGTTGTTGCAGGTGTCTATAGGCAGTGGTTATCACTTACCATCAGATGACCCACTTGCTTGTTTGCCTTCCTATTTAATAAAAAAAAAGGTACCTATTTATATCAATTTCATTTTGTACTTTGAGCACCAATTTGAATGCCATTGCAGAACAGAAATACGAGGATTCATAATTTTTTGTCTGAATAAATGCGATATAATGGCAAGATGAAATTTTCTTTCCAAGAATACAGATTTCTGATTATTCAGCCGAAGTGAGTAAAACAAAAATGTTCGCCTAAACTCGAACACAGTCGAGTAAGACAGGCCTTTAAGTAAGTAAATTACGCTTTTCCATAGATAAAGGATGTCTAGGAAATACCACTTTAAGTGACCTCTTTTCGTAGTCGCGTGCTATTACGATGCTATAAGAGCTTTCAGTACATATTATTGAGATGTAAAATGTATCCATAGTTTTACGCTTGACTGTACATGCTGATTATGCTGTATGAGCATAAAATGTAGCATAAAGTGGTAGCATAAAGAGCATAATGAGTTACACTCTCCGGTAATCAATCAAAGGAAATCGCGCGTCGCCACCAAACGTTAGAAGGCATTTTATACTCTAATGTTAAGGAGAAGGCCTACAGATAAATAATTCTTGGCATAAATATAAGAAATAAATAATGATATAAAATAATAAATATCTTAAGAAAAGTTACAGCAATTGACCTAGTCCTAAGTTATGCGGTTATGTTGTGTTTGCGGGTGGTAGGACCTTGTGCAAGGTTCGTCCGGATCGCTACCACTATCTTGCTCGCTAATCCTGCCGCTAAGCAGCAGTGCTTGCACTGTTGTGATGGAGAGCAAGACAGCCGGTGTATTTACTGGCACAAGAGGTATTCCATCTTAGCCCTCTGGGTTGGCAACGCATCTGTAATCTCTTCGATGTTGCGGGTGTCTATAGGCGGTGGTGTACACTTACCATCAGATGACCCACTTGCTTGTTTGCCTTCTTATTTCATAAAATAAAATAAATAATGCAGTCCCCATACAAGACACGTGTTGTTTCGGCTATTTTCGCACGGAATCCTCCGTGTACAAATTTAACTCGCACTTGGCGGTTTTTGTAGATAAAGGAACTGCTGTTTGCTACTGAGCTAAGTGAAATTCGCTTTGGTTGCTTCGGCTTCTGCGACATAAGCCTATAGTTTAGTGCGGAGACTGTTAACTAATCTCATTACTATGGTTTTTCGATGGAATTTGTTTGTTGTAATTTTTAGCTGATGACACTGAACGTAGGAGTCAACGAGGTTGATAAATGATGATAGAAGTCTCATATAAAGGAAGACGATAAAAAGACGTATGACATGTCACAGTTTCGGCCAATAGTAGCCACATGTATGTAATCCTTTATTGTTTCAATAAATTATTCTCATTTTCACTATATACTACACCTTTGAATATTAATGCTACGCATTACGCACCCTTAACTCCCGCGCACGCTTCATTACCCCCCACCCGCTGACTAATTACTCCACCAAACACAAAGTTGGAAATTACATAACTTCGTGCAATAGGCCTTTGAACTGCTTTTTGTCTGAACGTCACGAACGACAACCTGAGCCAAGTAAAACTCTAAGCGCGGTACTTACAAGTTGGATAGCAGTGGCCCATTTCACGAAGCTACAAGTTACAATTTTACAAATCTAAACCGGCAACATTGGTCATTATGCCCATTGCCATTGGTCATTATTGACCAATGTTGCCGGTTTAGACTTGTAAAATTGCAACTTGTAGCTTAGTGAAACGGGCCACAGTTGTATAGAGGTGATCGTATCTATACTGAAAAACCTTTTGTTAGATCATCTATCATATATTCAGTAAAAGAGTTGGTACTTATTTAGACATTTTTATTTAGTTTTGTAAAGTAAAATTTAGTCGCGAAAACATAAAAAAAAAACTATGATACAATTTATTTCAGTAACGGCACAATGTTTTTGACGGGATTTTAACACGATAATATACGTTTATAAATATGCATTGTTTATTAATTAGTCGTATCTGTTAGTTATTAAATAACAGTGTATAGTTTTTTTTAGTGCCGTTAAACGTATGTGTGAAAATCGTGAAAGCTTAAAACAATTGACAATGTTTTAGATTTTGACCCTGAAATCGTTTCATTACAAAGATGTAAAATCACCGACACGTCTGAACCCTCGTCATGGATGCGCGACTACTGTTTCCCCAGCCCCCATCTACTGATTTATTTCCTCTCCTTAATCACATTTCTGTCCGTCTATCCATTTATCGGTTACTTTATAAGTAAGCGCTTATTTTGTGGCACCGCTCGCTTATAAATTATTCTTTCCTTCTCACGGAAATCGAGATTTGATCCAACATAAACGATTAAGGATTTAATGATATTATCGCTCTTTGATTTGAATTTAAAAACCAAGTTACAAGGGACCAATTTCATAAACGCGACAGGTGACAAGTAACAGTGACAATTCGGTAGGTACCTATACATTGCTTGCCCATTATGATGTTAAGTCTGTAAGTCTATAGCGTTACTTGTCAACAAAGTTATGTACGGCGAATTATCGCTGTCACCAGTCGCGTTTATAAATTGGGCCCTGGGGGCCTAGTACGCTAGCTTTTATCGATGACATAACGCATTTATCCCGTTCTAACCAGTATGCGTGTGGGAGAGGGACCAAAGCGTTTATGTGCGCGATCAACGCTAGCGTGCTACTATAGGTGGTCTGATGTAATGATGGACAATATGACGATCAAGGGCCTTAATATGACCAGCTACATGACCTTTTAATTTTGTTTTTATGTAGAGAGCTACAAAGAGTTGTCGTAATTAATGTATAACTAAGTATACCTATTGCTCGGTTCATTTTCTACTTATAACAAATAAAGATCTATTTACAGCTTGTTATTATTTGATAATTTCTATTAAATCTACAAACAGACAAACAAAAGAAACCACCGCTGGAGCGATACCAATTATTCTTATTGCTTACAACATAACAAACTCTTGTTTACGACAGTTCATAAACAAATTGGTCTCCGTATCATTTCCCTTTATTAGTATCTATTGAATCGACGTACCCCCATCGTAGCTTGAGCCTTTGATGAACAATATTCACCATTATTCCTCTCACAATACGTCTTAGAGCGGGGCCGAATGATGCCTTCATCTCGGATGATTGAAAATGGTTTGGTCAAAGTAGATGTAAGGGTTCGTTTAGTTCAATAGAAATGTATTGTTTGTGCTTCGAAATGTAGACAGACGGTTAGACTGAAGATGTTAATATGCATGTACATAATTATTATATTTATTATAAGCTAGCGGACGCGCGCGACTTCGTCCGCGTAAAATGAGCAGCCTATGTCCGTCAGGAATAGTGTAGTTTTTTATCTGTGAAAGAATTTTGGAAATCGGTTCAGTAGTTTCAGAGATTACTCCTACATGCAATCAAACTAACAATCAAACAAACAAAGTTTACGTCTTTATTATATTAGTGTAGACTAGCGACTTACCCCAGCTTCATCATCATCATATCAGCCGGAAGACGCGCACTGCTGGGCATAGGCCTTCCCCAAGGATCTCCACGACGGTCGGTCTTGTCCTGCTCGCATCCACCGGTTTCCAACGATCTTCACCAGATCGTCGGTCCACCTTGTGGGAGGCCTACCAACACTTCGTCTTCCGTCTTGCTAAAAACTTAAAAATAACAAGAAGCTAAGAATTTGGATCCTGAGCTGGAGTTCTTTGTGTTACTTGCGCTGGACAGGTGGACGCTTAATCGAGAACCTTTCCGCCCCAACGGCCATCGGTTCTACGAGCAATGTGCCCCGCCCATGCCACTTAAGGTTTACAATTCGTAGAGCTATATCGGTGACTTTGGTCCTGACCCCAAATTCACAAGAGTAGAATTATGATTATGTATATAAAACCTTTTTTTTTAAACTATGTAAAGATAATGAAGACAAGGTAATGGTCCCAGTCTTTGACAGTGACGAAATAATTGACTTAACGGAAATATACAAACAAAAAACGAGAGACAACGATGTCAACCTTTGGCAACAACAATGCCTTACGCGTGTCAAAAAATAAAGCAGGCAAATCTGAGACTTTTTTGTATTGCAGAGTTTAGAATCAAAACGTTTAAATTTTTTATTTTTAAAATATATATACAGGGTGTAAGGGACAAAGATCTTGTGTGTGTCGAATGTTTGTAAAATTTACAAACATTCGACACACACAAGATCTTTGTCTCTTACACCCTGTATATATTTTAAAAATAAAAAATTAATAATCATGTTACATTTGAAAAGTTAAGTTACTTAAGGGGTTACTCTATATAAATTAGCGCTCATGGGCGTAATAGATATTAGGGCATGCTAACTTTAGTCTGATTTAGTGAAATGTAATATTTCTTTTGAGATAATAAACATTTCTTTAACCCGAAATGATATTATATGCAATTGGACTTCCTTTTTTCGAAGTCACGTAAAAAAATCGTATTTTTATAATTTTCTCGTTAAAAAGTAGTAAATATTCCAAAGGCATAATATATATTAACCACAAGCATAAAAAAATAAATGTAACAGCCGCCTATAAAACTTACAATAGAAAAATAATATGGCTGAAGTAATTCTCCCCAATGGCTGGGAGACTACACTCCTTATTTTATTAATCGAAGAGTGTCGGCTGGCGGATTTATTTGCGTGCGTCAATCGTGTTGATTGCGACCTTGATTAAAGCTGGAATGGTGACAGAATTACCGAAGTCGTTTGAAACTTTCGCAATTTTTAGTCATATTTATAACATTGTAACTAGTTCACCTCCCGCGGGTACAACCGCGATGTTTCTTCTTAAAGGAATTCCTTTTCTTAACAAAGTCGCCTATAACCTGGCCAATTATTTCTTATTTTGTTTGGTTCAAACGCCATCGGAATCGGTGCAGTCGTTCTCTAGTTATAAGCGTTGAAAAATAAATACAAAACATTTGTATTGAATTAGCTTTTAAAATTCGCTTTGCTGTTAAAATAGAGCTTAATGTATGGAGCACTGGTTATAAGAAGTCGCTAAAATGTTTGAAACACTTGCAGAAAGTCGCCAACGTAGTCCCAAAAGCCGCCAGATCTAGCGACAAAGTCACTAAATTGGCAACACTGATTCCTAACGTGCTTTTAGAAGGTTTTTTTAATAATAAACGGTGGAACTTTTAGACTTACGTATTTGCAGTGATATAAATAATATTCATTAAACATTTTTTATCCACTTACGTGGGCTTCCAATGGAATACTTATATCTATAAAAAACGCTACGTAGCAGTTTTATTTTAAATATTAAAAGCTTTTAGGATAAATATTAAGCTTTTTATACCAACAAGAGTGTAAAGTCGGGATCATTAGAAATTGCCAATATTGTAAACAAATATGGCTACCATTTGACACATAACCTTCAATTTAAAACTAAAGTGTTTTTTGAAATAATAAACATTTAATAGCGAAAAGTGATAGACGACGATCTGTACCCTTACCATGAGTACAGTGCACCTAGCCGTAACCATACTCGCTAGCGACAGCGTAAAACGATTCGTATGGGAAATTGCACAGCGCCTCTAGCGCTCACTTAGATAACTAAAGATCGCTAGTATGAGTCCAACGGTAAATTACCTATCGAAATCTTAATGTCAGTGTCTAACGTTTTGTAGCTGTTGCCGTAGAATATTGGTACCATGAGTCACAAATTTGACACATGTCATCGAAAAATACCGTATCGACTATGGTTAACTCTTTCACTGACAAATGGGAGCGTATTTAACCGCTATCGACTGTAGTAACGTAATACGAATTTTCGATAGAAACTCATGGTAATGGTACTGGACACCTATTTGAAGGATTGGCCGGATATAGCCCAGGACAGGAAGATGTGGAAGTCAAGAGGAAAGGTTTTTACCCAGGAGTGAGACACTCAACAAGACTACTAAAAAAATAGACATTTTGATTTCATCATTATCACAATCAGCCGGAAGACGCCCACTGCTGGGCTTAGGCCTTTCCCAAGGCTCTCCACGACGGTCGGTCTTGTGCTGCTCGCATCCACCGGTTCCCAGCGATCCCCACCAGTGGTTTCTTCTTTTATTTTGATTTTAAATGTATAAAAATACAAGGATAAAGTATATAAATTGTAAATTGGACCATATTCGTTGTTCAAAAGTGCGTGCGTTTACGACATCAGCCATTTTTATTGAACCCGACTTTAGTTACCAACATGTATCAAAAGAAGAAAAAAAAAATAAAGTTCTTTGTACAGTACTAGTAAATTGCATTTCAATGCAATCTTTTTTCTGCAATCTACAGATCAGATTCCATTTCAATTCGACCGCAGTAAGTGGATTAAAATCGACTTGCATTTCATTTTTTTGACTCACAGGTGAAATGGTTTTTCTGCCAAATAACTTTTATTTCAACATAGAATAATACCAATATTTTTCAGAATCGGACTTAAGTCCTTTATTTGTGAAATGTAAATGTTTACATTAAAAATTTGACTTAAAATAACCGGATCGCTACCACCATCTTGCTCGCTAACCTTACCGCTAAGAAGCAGTGCTGGCAAGACAAGACAACCGATGACCTTACTGGCATAAGAGGTATTCCATCTTAGCCCTCTGGGTTGGTAACGCATCTGCAATCGCCTTAGTGTTGCGGGTGTCTATAGGCAGTGGTGGTCACTTACCATCAGGTGACTCACTTGCTCGTTTGCGTTCCTTTGTTGTATAAAAAAAACGCAGCACGCCATACAATAACAAACCTCAGACAAGGCACTTGCTTTTAATTTCACCATATTATGATGCTTCGGCTAGTACAGTCAAGGAATTTAATTTCCAACCCACCTAAGGTTCAATAGCATATAGCAAACTGTCACCATAAGAGCTATAGAGCAAGACGTTAGTTTGACATATCGACCTTAATGAATTGCGAATGTCAGACGACATTTCAACGAAATGGGTAGGGAATTAAATTCCTTGACTGTACAGTCTATCCATTGCCGCTTCGCCCTCCAGTCCTTTAAAATGTCCTGGCCCATACCAGTAATGTACAACAAACATTCAGTCGACACGTATAGTGATTTTAACTGATACACTATAAGGATATTTTTTCTTATGTCCCCCGCCAGTTCCCCCACAGGGTATCCAGTACGCTTCCGAAATGTGACACAGTTTTAAGGGTTCCGTACACAAAAACCCTGGCGGTAAAACGGGATCCTATTACTAAGATTCCGCTGTCCGTCCGTCCGTCTGTCCGTCTGCCTCTAGGCTGTATCTCAAGAACCGTGATAGATAGACAGTTGAAATTTTCACAGATGATGTATTACTGCCTTTTTTATAGATAATGGTACCGAACCCTTCGTGCGTGAGTCAGCCTTGCACTTGACCGGTTTTTATTATACTGACCTGGTATTATAAACAGAAGTCGTTGGTTTACATAAATAATGTATTTATTAGTTTATTATATGTTAATTTACCTTTTTTTTAACTCTTGCTCTTTGACTATCCCTGCTATGATACTCCTTTCACACACTCAAAGGTTAACTGGAAGAGATTCCTTAAAGGGATAAGTTCGCCTTTGTACATCACTATATTTTTTTTGTAATTTATGTTTTTTGTACAATAAAGAATTTTCATACACACATGGAAACATAATTGGCCATTGGAGTAACCAATAATCGATTAAAAGTTAAATTGGTTTTAAAGAAAGCAAGGAAATTTAATTTACTTGAAAGGCGTGAAATATTTCGAGTTACTTTATTAGGAAGTTAGCAGGTATTGGAGTTACCTCAAATCGAATTAACTAAACTTTCTGTATCGGAGCAATTTTGCACATTTATTTATTAGAAATATGATTAAACATTGATTGGTTTATTTTGCCCTTTTATATAAAAAAAATAACGCATTAAAAAACTAATGTAATCGAAATTATTTATTTCTACATTTTTTCGATTTTTCTTTTTGTATTTTTTTTTACATTCAAATTAAATTTAAAATGCTGTATAATGAATGACAACACAAAGAAAAATTAGGGTCCTGCCATTACCCTAATTTTTCTTTGTGTTGTCATTCATTATATAGCATTTTAAATTAAAAAAACTATCACACATATCACATTTCTAACCTAAAACAATGTTTATTGTCAATTCAATAACAGAACTCTTTTATATTGATCAAATTAAAAGTATGCACTACTTTTTTTTTTAATGAGATAGAAAGGCAACCAAGCGAGTGGGTCACCTGATGGTAAGTGATCACCACTGCCTATAGACACCTGCAACAACAACGAGAGTGCCGATGCGTTGACAACCCAGAGGGCTAAGATGGGATACCTCTTGTGCCAGTAATTTCACCAGCTGTCATGCTCTCCACGCCGGAACACAACAGTGCAATTTTTGGACTACGACACCGGCATTTTTGTTGCCAACGCATCTGTAGTGTCTATGGGTAGTGGTGATCTATTACCACCAGATGACCCACATGCTCGTTTACCTTAATTTTTTTCAATACTTCAACGACGTTTTGTTTCGAAGTAAGACTGTACTTGACCTATTATTTATTCTGCTTTTCCACCAGAGATGTGCGAGGATGCGTAGCGAGGGATGTGTTTGTATGAACTAATAGAATCGCTTCATTTACCTCGCATCGGTCAGCACAGCTCTGGTAGAAACGGCTCATTGGTTCTTTACAAACACGTCCCTCGCTACGCATCCTCGCACATCTCTGGTGGAAACGCAGCCTTATTCTGTGCCCCAGCCTATCTCATCTTAGTACTTAGTATGCGCTACAGATTACCGTTGGGACAGTGACATCGCCGGCGACCGTAACTCACGGGCCGTCTCTGCCTTGATTGATGTACTCTGTGCTGTTTAATTGCCTGAAAATGCATTTATACCGAATCGGAATCGTTGGCTTTGGGGGATAAATTTAAAAGGTTAAATTTAACAGCCGAGGTCGCTTTTGTTTTAAATTTTATCGTGTTTTTCTACCGAATAAGTCAATGTTTGCCGTTCGGAATATAAAAATAATATATGTATGAATTTAAAATGCTAGAGTGTAAGTATAGTCGACCTAGTAATTGCTTGACCATTTTTGAACCTTAACTCTTTGTAATACGGTCGAAAAGTGGTCAAGCAATTTCTTGGTCGACTATGCATTCTTGACATGTCGCGAGAATTTTTACTTCTTTTTTTACTAATATAAATTTCTTCTTATATATTTAATGAATGAGTTTAAAATGCTAATAATGGTATGATAGGATATGATCAAATGCACATAGTTTTAAGTGAGTGCTAAGATATTGCAGTGCCCTAACAGGGTGAAATATGCTCACTTACCCGTGTAACTAAAACCTTATGTAACCATGGTTGCAATAAATATTATGAGTATAAATATAAATATAACTTTATATTTACTTTTAAAAAATGCAGCAACAATACAATTAATGTGCAGCCAGCCTTATGGGCTTACCACAGGGGACGGATTGGGGAGATATTTGTACATATAATTAAGTTTTGTATTTTTTATTGCGTTAAGTTCCTCATATTTTACTTATGATATGAGGTTGATGTATTTGAATATCAATTAGTAAATTGGCAGTTGGCAAATAATTGTCGAGCCAAAGAAAAATTTTGGGTACCTGGCAGGAATTGAACCTACAATCTGGGTATCTGTGCCTCGATTTACCAATTGAACTACAGATGGCCCTGATTTTAATTTTGTTTATAGTTAAGGATTGTTGCTTGCGTGAAATAGTTCACACTATAAAGACGGTCTTCTATAAAGTGACGAACAGAACAAACGAACAGAGAGATCAGAAGTCTAGTGAAAGAGAAGTATGTTACAGAGTAAGAGTATGTCAAGTAAATTAAATATTATTATTTTGATTTTGATTTTGATTTCATGAAAGTGAACATTTTGAATGCTATGATTGAATGAATGGAAATTGAAATAGTATATTTATAAATTCATTTCGGACTTGCCAACATAATACATAATGTATACTGTAAAAACATAACCCCTTCTTGCGTCAGGTAAAATACGAAGAAGCTGCACATTTATTTTAATAAGATCCATCTCCACGCAAAGACAATATCCCGAATATGATGGGAAATAAATTACATGCGAATCTTTTATAGGGATCGCGTAGCGTATCGTGTTATCAGTCGCCTGAAGATTAATCCACATTTTTGGAACAAAGACGCCTTAAGCGACGCACGTGACGCCGGGGCCTTAAGTGACGGGATAATCATTTATCGACAAAAAAGATTTTTGGTATTTTTTTTTTAATTTTTATTGTTAATGGTACTTTATTACTGTATTGGCATCGGAGCTACATACATATACCAAATTTAGAAACAATTCGACCACTAGAAGTAAGCCAAAATTGACTTGCAAGATTAAAACTAAATATTCATGTTGTAAGTTAAAAAAATAGAATGTCAAGTGAGGTGTTTTGACTGACTAATATTATAAACACAAAAATTTAGGATGATGTTGAAATATTTGTTATTTAAACACATAATATAAACGGCTTAACAAATCTAGATTAAATTTTGGCGAGTGCGTAGGCTATGTCCTAACTTAACGCATAAGAAAAAAATAGAATAGCTCTTAAACTCTTAAAAGTATAGGTAGTTCTCGAAGAATAGCGATTAAAAAAATCTGCGGAAACAAAATATTATTTTGTTTGCTGCTTTCTTTATCAAAAAGTCTGACATCAAACGAAATTGTCATTCGAGTTCAATCAATTTGTTAATATGCGTACGCGTTAATCGATATCAACGTCGCACTGAGTTCATTTTATCGATATTGTTAGCTTTCGGTGGGTCGGTCAGTACTGCTGAAACACAAGACTAAATGCCAACTAATAATTCCAGATCAAGAGTTAGCTACGTTAAAATCTGTTCTTAAATAATTATAAATGTTTATCGATACCTATTTACAACTGCCCTAGGGATAGGAATATGAGCTATCACTTAACACGTACTCACTTCGATGTCAAACAGTTATCATGATCAAGCGTTATGTTGAAATCAGTTTATCGATATCGGTCCCTAGGTATCGATATTTGGAACATCACTAGCGATCGGTACCGGGTTCAGGTGCCAGCTCATTTGTAACGTGTCCCGCACACGTATGTAGATAACCTTTATTTTTACATTTTCTTTGTTACAGTTTGGGAAATTGAATACCTAAAAAACTTTTTTTAGGTGCTTTAGTGAGAGAATATATTTTAAGGTGGAACGTTGTGGTAAACTGAGCTGATTTATTTTTAGCTGATGCCTTAAAAATGTCTTATGTAGAATTTTAATTAGCGTGCTATAACCTGAAGAAAACAAAAGAAACCTCGCATTTACTTGGAAACTTTCCACAGTAAGAATTTGGATTTTAACTAGGTACCTAATTAAGAATTACGAAAAATATCGTTGTGAAGACTAGGTCAGCTTGTTTTAAGGTGGCTCAATTCGTAAGAGGCGGGAATTTCAAAATGTTAACAGATTTTATTTCATGGTGGCTAAACAGTGCGACTTATTATCAATTCTAGTATAGTTTTCCAGTAGCAAAACACTTCTTCATCTTTAGCATAAATCGAGTGGAGAGGACATTTTTGCGCATACACATATTTTGTACTAGAAACGGCTACTGCGCAGTCAAGGTCAGTGCTCAAGAAGTTTGCCGAGAACTATACAGTGTAAACAGGACACTTATTTGGCGTCAACTGTACACGTTTAATAGACGCCTAGAATAGATTTCACAATTATAGCCAGACAATCTGAAAATTTAATGCTCAGAGCGCGAGCGCCAATCAACACCAGCCAATCGATACTCACTAATTCATACTTAACTGCACTATATCACAGTATACATATAAGCAGTAAGAATGTACGTACAAACGCTCGAAACCGGCGCACTCACACAGACGCACGCTCAACACGGCCGCTAAGGAGTTTGCGGCTGCCGCGCCGAGACGAGTGGACGCGCCTTGTGTTTGTTATTGCGTGCGCTTGAGACAGTGCGCGATCTTTTTAAAGATGCTACATAATTATTGCGTCGTAATATGGCTGCTTGAATTCGAGTTCTTCAAAACCGGAGCTTTTATCTTACTTCTTAAAATTGTATAGTTTTTTGAATTACCTTATTTTATTTGTAAATTCGTTAATTAATTTCATTATTCGATAAATGTGGAACGCAAGTAAACGTTGTTATAAATGATAAAAATATAACTTTTCAATTTTACAAAAATTAAGAGGACAACCCTAACGCTCCACCGGAGCGTAGGTATCTACCTCAAGAAAATGGGCCTAGTTTCGGTACTGCTGTATTTATATACTGTGACTATATACTCACAGTATATAAATACACTACTCCTACTACACCATATATCGACTATAATTTGATCTTTTTATTGAGAAACATAAGGTTAATTCATATGCAACCAGGACTGGCACTTTGAACTTTGTTGTTGCGACGGCGCGAATTTCGTAAAACTGAATCTGCAATTCGGTATTTTAAATGCAAAACTGTTTTTGATTTCACATGCATTTCGTATGACAATACGCCATCGGTTCAGTGAGAATTGACTGGGCTCGTTTGCTTGTTTAAATAAAACCGTGTGATTTATTATTTGCATCCAGTTTTAACGAAAGCGCGTCTGAAAAGAGAAGAAAAACCAGCCAAGTGCGGGTCGGACTCGCGCACCGAGGGTTCCGTCATCAACAACATCTAATATCGCATTTCGCTTTGTGTGACCAAAACAATTTTTTTTTCTGTATTAACTACAAATTTACGGTTTTCGGATTTATTCTTTCATTTATGCTGTGAGACCTTGCTTCTTGCCAAATTTCATAGTTCTAGGTCAACGGGAGGTACCTCATAGGTTTTTGAGTGCCTTGCGAATGTATGAAACATGCGGCATAAACGGCCGTATCTTTTGATTCCGTTGACTTAGAAGTTTCATTTTTGCATGGCTCTAAGGGAACACTTAAGTATTTGATATTAATTTCAACTCAATACCTCCACGCGTTCTTGAGAAAAATGGTCTTGACAGACAGACACATAGACGGACAAAAAAGTGATCCTATAAGGGTTCGGTTTTTCCTTTTGAGGTACGGAACCCTAATAAAGAATAAGCCGCTGAGTTTCTTGAGGCGCTGCTTCTTAGCCGAATCTTCAATTTTCCGAGGCGCTGGTACACTCAGACATGTAATAAAGCAATGTAATCGAAATTAATTTCTAAATTTTTTCGATTTTTCTTTTTGTATTTTTTTTACATTTAAATTAAATTTAAAATGCTATATAATGAATGACAACACAAAGAAAAATAATTAGCGGTAATGTGGCGGAAACTGGAATACGCAAGGCACGGAATGCTGATGTTGCAGGTTCGAATCCTGCCATTACCTTAATTTTTCTTTGTGTTGTCATTCATTATATAGCATTTTAAGTGTAATAAAACCTTTATGACTTACATGCAAAATTATTTTTCATTTTCATCTCTTAGTTCAACGCAAAAAATGCGTTTGGGAAAGTCATTGAACAAATCTGAGTTAGTAGATACACAATCTGTAAACTCAACGCTCTCCATACATACGGCGATAACGTTTTCCACCCTCTAAACCTTAACCTATAGCCATGACTTTTTTGTATGTTGTATGTATGTAAATTCTTTATTGTACAAAAAACATAAAGTAAATAAAAGAGATACAGTACAGATACAGTACATAGGTGAACTTATTCCTTTAAGGGATCTCTTCCAGTACCTTTGAGTGTGTGAAAGGAGTATCATAGCAGGGACAGACAAAAAGCAAGAGCTAAAAAAACATTTAAAATTAACATATAATAAACTAATAAATATAATACATATACCTAATAGATAAAATATCAATATAATAAATACAATACATATATACCAATTATAAATAAATACATTGTTGTCATTATGCTCTAGAACTATGTTTGTATGTTTTGATTTTTTTAATATTCTGAATAGTTTCAAAAATATTAACGCTTTTTGGTCTTGTGTGAAACTCCTAAAATGCAAATATTGTCAAATCTATGAAGAATATTAAAAAATCAAAACATACAAACCTAGTTCTAAGGCAGAATGACAACATACCAAAAAAATCATTGCCATAGGTTAAGGTTTAGAGGGTGGAAAACGTTATCGCCGTTTGTATGGGGAGCGCTTTTTCGCGCTGGGTGCACACTCCTCTTAAGTAATGATAATAATTGTTTGATGCGCTTGGTACAATCAGCCTCAGAAGTAACTAAACACTTAAGACGTTATCGTAGTAACGTATGAAATGAGAGATGCTCGAATTAGTCACAATACTGACAGCGACAAGGTACTAAAATGTTCAGCTACTTCCGAGGCTGACTGTACAGTAGGGGAAATATTTTCACGTACCACCTTAGACCCCTATCGCAATGACGCGACGCGTTAAACGCCAGGCTAAATGTTCAGCTACTTCCGAGGCTGACTGTACAGTAGGGGTAACATTCACGTACCACCTTAGAACCCTATCGCAATGACGCGACGCGTTAAACGCCAGGCTATGTCATACAAATGTCATGCGTATGTCTCTTCGACTAGGTTCTACGGTGGTACGTGTTTCAATTTCCTTGACTGTACCTACAAACAAGGAAGTGAATACAAAAAGTTAATAATCCAACAAAATCAAAACGCTCCTTTACTCCTCAATTGTGTCGCCTTACCACCGCAAATATTGCGACCCGGTTAACCGCAAAGAAACCGGTTAATTCCGCTTTTCCTTATGCCCGTGAAAGCCATAATTCAGTTTAAGCTGTTTGTTTGAATTATAGCGTGTGTTTTATTTTCGCCCTATTTATTTACCTTCGTATAATATCCCCATTTATGGGGGAATTATTGTAATCCCCCGTTCGGAGTACCTAACCTACCCACCTACTTGCAGGAAAATTTCATTTTGTGCGGAGACGCGATGAAAAATGCTGCGCCCCACTTACCCAGATGCCTTGCATAACTATGGGGGGATCCATACTGGCAGACTAAAGTTTTCTTGATAATAGTAGTTTATGCAACTGATATATAATGAGAGGCCTTAAAACACGAGTGTGGTTTTATGAAACGAGCGTCAGCGCGTTTCATAATAGGATCACACGAGTGTTTTAAGGCCTAATTATATACATTTGCATACATTACTTTATCTACACACATATCATTACAGCAAAAACCGTTACAGAAAAAAACTAACTCACAAATTACAACAGTAATGGCGGCAATTCGATCCTCAGTCAAGACGAACGTTTTATTAATTCATAGACAAACGAATGAAGTCCCTATTCTCGTGTCATTCGAGATCAAATGTCATGCGGTTTATATTAAAAAACATACTGGATTGACGTTTAGTATCGATAACTGTTTTAATATCTAAGGATACTAGAATAGAGACCCGCTTGAATTTTGACAGCTGTTCCAAATTTAAATTCATAACGTTAGAGATATCGGTAATGTTATGACCATTAAAGTACAGATTTACCTACTACTACAGACAAGAAAATTCTTATTATAACATTGGTTGTAATAATGCTGGTCATTTTCTACGGTTTTTGAACGCATTATGGAGCAGTAACGATATGTGTGTAGATACATAATTTAACACGCTTGATAGGCGTTTTCAATTCTAAAAATCTAAGAGGTTTGTAACAATTACAAATTGTCACATTTTGAATTTTAAATAAAAGCACCTCCAGAAACTCGGCAGCTTATCCATTTTTAGGGTTCCGTACACAAAGGGTGATATTTTCAACAAACTGGAACAAATTACCTTGCTACTCCGCGAAACCTGTGCCGTGCTCGTGCAAGTTAGCTGCGTCTGTGCGACACATGTATATATATATATATATATATATATATATATATATATATATATATATATATATATATAAATATGTGTGTGTGTGTGTGTGTGTGTGTGTGTTTGTGCAAAAACCCACCCTCCTCCGCTTTCACACGAAGCAAGGTAATTTGTTCCAGTTTGTTGAAATGGACCTCCGCAAAGTAACGCCTGAATCTATTAATTATTGTTGTTATTTTCTTAAATAGATGGTACAGGACTATAAATAAGAGCCAAGGATGCGAACAAGAGGTTAAAATGCAGTAATTGCAAGTCCTACGTCACTGGCTGCGCTAACAAAATAGTGGTTTATACTATTCCGTGACACAAATTAAACGTTCAAACAAACGGGAGCACGGTTCGGGGCGGGGGATTCGGGGGAGGTAGGAGTTCATCGCTACCACCATCTTGCTCACTAATCCAGCCGCCAAGCAGTTCTTGCACTGTTGTCTTTCTGCGTGAAGAGCAAGACAGCTGGTGAAATTACTAGCACGAGAATATACTCTCTTAGCTCTTTGGGTTGGCCATGAAATCGCATTCATACGCACGCGTCCTCTGCCGTGCAAAATACGTGCAAAATCAGTGCGGGTGGTAGAACCTTGTGCAAGGTCCGTCCGGATCGCCACCACCATCTTGCTCGCTAATCCCGGCGCTTAGCAGCAGTGCTTGCACTGTTGTGTTCCGGCGTGGAGAGCAAAACAGCCGGTGCAATTACTGAAGGTATTCCATCTTAACCCTCTGGGTTGGCAACGCATCTGCAATCTTTTTGGTGTTTACTATCAGGTGACCCACTTGCTTGTTTGCCTTCCTATTTCATAAAAAAAAACTTTTTTCAGGCGACGTAATGGACGTCGACACGATCCGGAAACAAAGTCGTGTCCATTGTTCTTCGAAGATAAAAAAGTCATAATTAGTCAGCGAGTCTCAAAACGGAGTTTCTAATGAATTAAATGCGGATAAATCGAGATTTCATTCGAGATGAGAGCTCCCTCCGGAGTTCCTTGAATGAATTTGTACGGTTTAACACCGCACAACTTTATAAACCGCACTTTATTTTGACGATTTACTGTGATTGTGTCGGATATTGTTATATTTTTTAATGTTTTTTTTTATTTTTATGACAACCCGCAACACCATAGAGATTGCAGATGCGTTGCCAACCCAGAGGGTTAAGATGGAATACCTCTTGTGCTAGTAATTACACCGGCTGTCTTGCTCTCCACGCCGGAACACAGCAGTGCAAGCACTGCTGCTTAGCGGCAGGATTAGCGAGCAAGATGGTGGTAGCGATCCGGACGGACCTTGCACAAGGTCCTACCACCCGCGACTGTAATGTCACTGCAGATTTAAATGTAGATTATTCCATACCGTTAGTAATAAATTAATTCATTAGCATTTTACAAGTAATAATCAATTGATTCAGGCGTTAATTTGCGGAGGTCCATATTAATAAACTGGAACAAATTACCTTGCTACTCCGCGAAATTCATCATCATCATCTCAGCCACAAGAAGTCCACTGTTGAGCATAGGCCTCCTCCATGGATTTCCAAAGCGAGCGGTTGGAAGCGGCATGCAACCAGCGCCTTCCTGCCACCTGTATGAGGTGGCAGGAAGGCGCTGGTGGCATCGCACCATCTTGGGGCTGGTCGTCCTACGCTACGCTTGCCAATACGCGGCCGCCATTCGAGAACTTTTCGACCCCATCGGCCATCAGTTCTCCGCGAAATTAACTATGATGTATTAAAGATTAATTTCGCGAAGTAGCTAGGTAATTATTTTATTCCAGTGTATTATAAAAGTATTGTCTAACAGCAAACTTAATCACATCTTGAAAAAAAGTATATACTATACGGAACCCGTCACGTTATTCAGGGTTCTGAACTTCCAACAAAACGGCCCATTAATCACTCGAAACGGACGACTCGTGAAATCTCCAGTTTTTTTCAGTCACTCGTTTTGTTTCAATGCTATGATTAACTCAGCTGATACAGAGTACTGGGGGCTGACGACGTTCCAACAAAAAGAATGGCGTAATAATGTCCAGCGTTCCACTGTTTCTTGTATAAAGCGATCTTTTTTTAAGGATAATGCAAAAACGAGCAAGTGCTTCACCTGATGGTAAGTGACCATCACCACCCGCAGACACCCGCAAAACCAAGGTGATTGCAAAGCGTTCCCAACCCAGAGGTCTAAGGCGGAATACCTCTTGTGCCAGTAATTGCACTGGCTGTCCTGCTCTGCTGCCATACCAGCAACACTTGAATATCTTGAGCAATTTGAGGGCAAACGTCACAATCTACACTAATATAATAAAGAGGTAAACTTTGTTTGTTTGTATGTTGCGTGTAATCTATGGAACTACTGAACCGATTCCAAAAAAAATTACTCCAATAGAAAGAAAGCTACATTATCCCTGACGAACATAGACTACGAATTCCACGCGAACGAAGTCGCATGCGTCCGCTAGTGATAGATAAAGACATAAAAAATGTTAACTAACAAACGTTTACAAAGCGTTTATGAATGAGGGGGTAACAGTCTACAATTTTATAAATAATTCTGTCTGTATAGATTACAGAAAAATTGTCACCGGTTCTGAAAAAACCTCGGATGAGAAAATAACGGCAAGTACCTCGATGATGTAATCTAGGTTTTAAATATGTCATGAAGTTATATTTTGTCAATAGTAAAACTGTAAGTTCAGTTAAAATCGCTTTGTAAATATTTCTAGTATTAAACAGAAGGTGTTCCATCGATTACTTAGCAGTCGGAGCTTTCATCTTTAACCGTTTAAGCTCTGCCGTTTCAAACAAGTTTTTTGTTTCAACAATTTAAAAGAGCTGGAAATAGAAGCTTTCCTGTAGTTTAGAGTTGATTGGATTTAATGTTCTATTAAAAGCAGACTTTACCAGTAAAGTCTGCTTTCAAGTACCGAGTTTCTCGTGGATCATGTTACTATTGCTTCACTCGAGATTCCAAACAATAATTTGAGTTTTAGAATCCGTTAGTAACAATACAAAATTAATTATATATGCAATACACAAAAAATAAATTTGGCAACCTGCCCCTTTTTTTGAGGTAAGCGAAAAGATCAAATAAAAAGGCTTACAAAGACACATACATGTTTTTATGAAATAGGAAGGCAAACAAGCAAGTGGGTCATCTTGTGGCGGTATGGTATGTGATCACCACCACATATAGACACCCGCAACGCCTAGGCAATCTCCTTGCGTTGACAACCCAGAGGGCTAAGATGTAATACCTCTTGTGCCAGTAATTAGTAATTACACCGGCTGTCTTGCTTTCCACACCGGAACACAACAGTGCAAGCACTGCTGCTTAGCGGCAGGATTAGCGAGCAAGGAGGTGGTAGCAATCCGGACGGGCCTTTCTGAAGGTCCTACCACCCGGAAAAATAAACATACATAATTATCAAAAACTTTACACTTTTGCTATGCTTTTCGAAAACCTATCCACCGCACCGTGACGAGCTTTACGCCGGGGTAGCGTCCTACCTTGCTCTAGCGCGAACACGAGGGAGCAAGAAAGAAAATGTCACCTCAGCGTCCAGTCAAGTCTTCAAATAAAAGTTCAAAATGGCAGTAAGCAACTTTCAGTGTGTGTGAGTGAGTGAGAGTGTGTGTGTGTGTGTGTGTGTGTGTGTGTGTGTGTGTGTGTGTGTGTGTGTGTGTGTGTGAGTGAGTGTGTGTAAGTGAGTGTAAGTGAGTGTGTATGAGTGAGTGTCAGTGTGAGTGAGTGAGTGTGAGTGAGTGTGAGTATGTGTACGTGCGTGCACGTACTAGTGTGTCTTTATGGCATCGTTGCCGCCAATATTTCACTGTGATAACAACGACAAAGCAAAGTTAATAGGATACTCTTCTAGTAAAAAATAATACCGTCATAAAACGATATAAAATTATTAGGTACCGTTTCCGTTGTTCCCAACATCCTTCCGGAAAGCGCTGCGGCCGCGGACAAAATAACAGACAATACCGCTGGTAATTAATAAAAAAAACTGTCAAGTGCCAGCCGAGTTTTGCTGTATTAGGGTTCCACAAGGAGGATAAAATAAAAAAGAGGTTATAATAAAACCATTAATTTCAGGCTGCATAGACCCATAGAAAAAATACCGTAAAGACTAACATACATATTTAAAAACATTAAAATTAGCACATTCGGCGACGTGTGAGTGTGACCTACTTTCAGGGTGCCTAGCAACCATCCGCGAAAACGACGGAAAGCGACTCCCTTCGGCCAGAATTCTTGCTTCATGAAGGTCGACAGATGATCGGTCGGTACCCGCATCACGAAGGACGTAAAGTTGACGTCGTGGTGGCACTCCAACCGCTCGACCCTCAGGACAAAACAGGGTTATGTTCGTGAACCTTTAAGAAGTATATCAATCCTTCTTTTCATCTCTGACATTTCCCTTTCTTTTAACCAAATGTGTTTTATAATCACTAATCCAAATTAAATATATAAAAAAAAACAAATCACGTCAAATAGTGTTTCTATTACGTTCCTGAACAGGTTAATAATAAACAAATAAATTGTTTTAACCGAAATTTCTTTCGATTTTTATGTTTAAACGCTAATTGCAGTGGTAATGTGGCGAAGCTGGAAAACGCAAGGCACGTAAATGTTAGAGTCCTGTCATTACCCTAATTTTTCTTTGTGTTGTCATTGCATAGCATTTTAATTCAATAAACAAATTATGTTCTACAGAGTGTTAGTCAGTTTATGGTATTACCTTTTTTGTTAAACTCGTAATACAAATAAAAAGTATCTGAACAATGATAGGAAAAAATTTAAAGACTCTAGCGTTGATTTGCGGATGTCCATATCAAAAAAACTGGAGCATACCTTCCTACTCCGCAAAACCAGGAGCGTCGTTAGTTTCGCGCAGTAGCAAGGTAGTTCTTTCAGTTTGTTGATAGGTAATTAGGAAATTATGCTTTAATTTACAATATTAATTTAAATTCTGAATAAAAATAAAAAAAGTCTTATTTTATACTTTTTACCTACTTAATTTTTTACCTTTAAGTTTAAAATAGGATTTTATTGTTATGTTTTTTATTTATTTAGAATTTAAATAAATAGTGCTTAAATATAGATGAGGATTTATAAAAAGCAATATTAATAGTTTAATATTTATTCGACTTGTTACATTTTTTTTTACAAATGAAATTCGAAATTTCGATCCTGATCTAAACATGTACTAACTCGGGACACAATTGCTAAAGTGATTATAATGTAGCAAAATATTTTTGCAGGAAAAAATTAAATCTTTACATAACATAAAACAATTAAAAAAAAAAAAAAAGATAAACTGCTGAGTTTCTTGCGGCGTTTCTTCTCAGCAGATTCTTCCATTTTCCGAAGCGCTAGTAGATTCAGACATGTAAAAGAGCCTATATGGCCTACTTGCAAAATAAATTTTTCATTTTCATTTTTCATTTTCATTTTCATTTTCATTTCATTTTAGCTCTCTAAATTTTTTAACAAAAATAATAAACCAATTCAAAAATTGTAGGTCTGTATGTTTTTATTTCAAAATATTTTTACTAATATTTTTTCCATGTTTTTCGGTAATAAAGATTGCCGACTAGATGGAAATATCCACTATGATATCGTGCTTCTTCATGGTAGTAGACTTGTTGAGGATTTCCAATAGATATAACGTAGATAAACATCGATATCATATTTATCGATATCCAATCCCTAGGACGTGCCCCGACGTTTGATTGATAACATACAATGTGTGAAAGTTTACACGAACATCAAGTTTGTCACGTAAACATCAGTAACTTAATTCGAAATTCGTAAATTCCAGACTTTTTCCATTATTTGTGCTACGACATCTTTCTTCGTGCTATATTTCGTAATTCTAGTTCAACTGGAAGTACCCTAAACATTTTGATTAGTGATTCAGTATAATGACCAAGATATTCCTTTACTTGAATTTAGTTTTTTTTTTGTAATGTACTAGGATGCTAGCACAATACACCACTTCTCGCTTCTGCGCGACAAACGAGACAGCGATCACGCGTGCTAGTCGTTCTTAAGAAAAATGCTGGATTTACACGTATCTAGTTTTTGGGGCCAGTCGTGCTGGATTGCCAGCGGTGGCAGGTCTGACGCATGTAATCATTTTTTCGTGCCAGTTCAGCGCTGGCCGCCAATGCTGAAACGGAGTAGAGCCCGAGCTATTTTTCATTATCTATTTTCCACTATCGACGCCTGTAGGCGCCAGGAACTGGATAGGTCTAAATCCATCTTTATAGTCTTGAAGGCTGATTTACATTGAATACTTTGGTCACTGGATTCTAGCTCTGGATTGACACTAGATTAATATAAAGACGTTATAATCCCCATACAGCGTCCAGTATTCAGCGTTAGATCGGAATAGACCACGTTCCTATTTCTAGTCCAGTGCTACTGGATCAAGGTAAGTCAGCCTTTACAAGGAGTTATATTCATCATCATCATCATCATTATCAGCCTGCACACGTCCACTGCTGAACGTAGGCCTTTCCAAGAGAGCGCCACCAAACACGATCCTCCGCTTTCCGCATCCAGCCGCTACCAGCCACCCTTTTCAGGTCATCCGTCTACCTACCGGCCGTCGTCCAACAGGCCGTTAAGGCTGCTCTTCCACCAGATATGTGCGAGGATGCGTAGCGAGGAATGTGTTTGAAAGAACCAATAGAATCGCTTCATTTACCTCACCTCGGTCAGCACAACTCTGGTAGAAACGGCTCATTGGTTCTTCACAAACACATCCCTTGCTACGCATTTTCGCACATCTCTGATGGAAACGCCGCCTTATACGGGGAGTTATATTACCTTAGAATAAATTATTTATCATCGACGATAGCCTTGTGAAGTCCAGTATTAGACATTGGGTTCAGTATTGGTCATAAATATTGTCCATCAATATGTCTACTGCACGGGTTTATCCCAATTTTTCAACTCAAACTTCTTCCTCATCCATTAGCTTATTAAAACTCCACAAAACCGATACTAAACCTCCGTTTTCAATCCGGTATCGTGTGGTAGATTAATTGCTGCGGACGCGTTGGCCGGGAATTTGTTGCTCGCACGGGTATTTTATTAGGGTGGGGCTTTCTGTAAATTGGACGAAACTGGCGGCCGGCACTGTAAATCATGTTGTTGGGAGATAAAAGATGGCGCGAGTGTCGGGAGCAAGCGTCGGCAAGCGTCGTGCGCTAGAAAAGATAACATGTTGCCTACCCTCTAATTCTGTAGTTTATCACGCTTCATCGCACATTTGAAAAAAAATACAGTTTTTTTAATAGGAAGGCAAACGAGCAAGTGGGTCAACTGATGGTAAGTGATTACCACCGCCTATAGACACCCACAACACCAAGAATTTTGCAGATGCGTTGCCAACACAGAGGGCTAAGATGGAATACCTCTTGTGCCAGTAATTACACCGGCTGTCTCGCTCTCTACGCCGGAACACAGCAGTGTAAGCACAGCTGTTTAGCGGCTGGACTAGCGGGCAATATGGAGAAAGGGAAGAAGAGTGACATGATACCAGCGAAAAGACTTAGTAACGAGTGAAAAATGATTCCGTGCGATTTGTTTATTCGTTTACATATTTGTAATTCACAAAAATATTTCAATTAATAATTCAATTAGATGACGTTGGCCTAATTTATGACGTCCATGGGCTATGGTGGCGGTCTTTTAATCAAAAGCAAAAGCTAAAACGTTTGCTTGATGTGTTCTCAATCAAGCAGAGAGTACGAGTAAAGAAACGCTTCAGCCTCCAGTTTACATTCCGAGGCAAGGCAAGCCGACCGTTGGGACTGCGTTAGACGATATCATGCCGACATGCCGGCTTAGATTTCTTGGGATTTAAACTTAAGATATTCAGGGAATTCCCTTTTTTCCCTTATCCTTGGAATATAAATCCTTATATCTGTCTAGAAAACGGTATTACTGGGGCTCAAGTTTGTTGACTTTTATAATTGGGACAAGGTTTTAAAAATTTAGCGGTTTCTTTGGGCGTTAAGTTGTGATTTATAGTGGACATCCAAAGCTTGTGGAAAATTGAAGTGGGTGGGAAATTGTAAAATATAGCTTTTTGTGAAATTATGAAATATAATTTGCTAAAAAATATTTTTCAAAGTCTGAGTATAATTTGTAATACAATAAATAAGTTAACTTACCCTCTTATTCATAAAAACTTAACAATATTTTTAAGCTAACAAATGTTTTGTCCCTTTCATTTGGGGGCAAACGTCACAATGACAGATAAAGACATAAACAATGTTAACTAACAAACGTTTACGAAGCGTTTATGAATAAGGGGGTAAGACTTTAAAAATACCTACTTTTATCAAATAGTAACTCTATGAATTAATCAAAAGTTCTAGCCCTAGTTATAATGTCATTAATTGTGAAACGGTTCTACAGTGGCCCAGAAAATCAGTTAGGTTGTCTGTGCGTTGCAGCTAAGTACGAAGCAACTTCAACACATTTTTGCCACTCTGATACAGGCCGTAAAACATTTTTGGCGCTAAAAAGCGGCCAATGCTTGGCAAAAGTTTTAATTGCTCTTCAAATTAATGTTCAGCGGTGGAGTAAGTGGAAACACATGGGGAAAGTAGTTGTCTAGAAACGCAGCGGGTAAACTTGTGGTATCTACGATTCTGACTCCAAATGAATAAGGCTTCTTAACTTTAGCAACTTCAATATAGTGATGAATACAGGAGGCGTTAGAAGAGATAATCCGAAAGAGACATTAGTTGCTAAATAAATTGACAAAGCTGTTACAGCGGTTGCTAAGGCAGCTTCTTGTCAGCCTCTCCAACGAAGTGGTTCTTTATCTGCTCCAGCGGTGGAGGTGCGTTGACTAGATATAAAATGTTTATAAAAGCATTAAAGGCAAAGTACATTTATTTACAGTTACCACCGCCACAGACTAAACTTACAGCTGCCTGTACTGTGACCGAGGGCTCTAAAACATCATTCATATGGTACAAGTTCTCGCATGAGGGTTGCATTACATTACGTGCTACCGAGGTATGATGTGATCGATGGATTCATCTAGCCACACAATGTACTGCATCTGGTATATGATACGACTACACGCTCCTTGTTTGCCCTGCCCTGCGGCCTTCTATGGCCGTTGAGACTGGACCAGGAAAAGGCCCTTTATTTTAACAATTTGCCTTTGGCCTGTGTTGAACCATTTTGTGGGCTTATAGCTCCAATTTGAATGCGTATTTTGGTTACTGAATTAGTTGAGACGATTCTTAGTAACGTTTAGTGTTTAACGAATTAGCACTTTTTCAGATATTTAACTTATAGAATAACTAGCTTTTGCCCGCGACTTTGTCCGCGTAGACTTGTTTAATTGAATCAAGCAAACGTGCACCTAACATGCAATCTGCAATATTTCCTGGACAAATTAATAAGAATTAGTTGCTGCTCATGACGTCACGGCGGCGTACAACTCACTTATGGCTATCCCGTGGAAACTATGCATTTTTACGGGATAAAAATTATCCTATGTGTTAATCCAGTTTATAAACTATATGTGTGTCAAATTTCATGCAAATCCATTCAGTTGTTTTTGCGTGATTGAGTAACAAACATCCAAACATCCAAACATACAAACTTTCACATTTATAATATTAGTAGGAAGTAGGATAAGGTGAACTCAATGCTTTTATTTTCTGTCGTCGTTCCAGTTTCAACCGCTGCGTGCACGCCTTTTAACCTGGCCGTATGTTTTCAAACAGATTTTGTAACAGCAGAGCTACAGGCTTGACGTTTTATTTATTAGTGCGCTCGGTTGAGCCGTGGTTTTTAGATTAAGCTCATAATTCCAGAAACGGCTCTAACGAGGATACGATGAGCATTTAGGAGCACGCATCACGTGACCAGAGATGAGCAAGTTGCGGAAAGTTCTCGAAAAGGTTGGAATTTTTTTGAAAATTTTCACATTGAAAGTTTAGCGATTTAGCAGAGTTTTCGCAATCACAACACAGGGATGAACTATTTGCTAAAAGTTCTCAAAATATGAGAATATTCTCGGAAATGTGTCTCAAGTGATTACTTGCAAGACTTTGGAGGATTGTGGAGTGTAGGACGGTTGCGACGGCGGAATGAGGGGCAGCGCGGTAAGTGACCTATCCTCGACAGCCCGCACTGCTACCATCCAGATCAGGTTCACGTTTAGGAATTTAAACGAGCAAGTTGATGGTAAGCAATTACCACCGCCCATAGGCACCTGCAATACCAAAGAGACTGCAGATGCGTTGTCAACCCAAAGGGCTAAGATGGAATAACTCTTGTGTCGGTAATTTCACCGGCAGTCGTGCTCTCCACCCTAGAAGATTACAGTGCATGCACTGCTGCATAGAGGCTGGATTAGCAAGTAAGATGTTTTGATCTTGACTGAACTAGCACAAGGTCCTACCACCCTCAAAATGTATGCATTTTGACTAGTTGCCACCGCTTTTGTCTCGTTGCCCAATATGCGGTCCCATCCAATGATTACTATTTGTTTTATCTTACTTACATTTTACCACTCTGCATTAGACGACTAAGATCGTTTTTGATTTACATTGTCTATTACATTGTCTATTTGATACTTATATGATTAAACGAACTTACCTGAAGTGAAGTTCTATCATAATTATACGTAGCTCCTTGTCCGAGACAATTAACAAGTAGTATACGATATTCATTAGCACCAAGTCACATTTCAAAGCCTAAAAAAAAAAAAAGAAACCTTGTCTCGTTTGACAGCTATTTGACAAGACGTCATTTCGTTTAAAGATGTATGATATGAACAACCCTATGTTATGGGATAATACTGAGAGTATTAGTGGGAGGGTTTTTGGGAATGCCGTCTCGGACAAGGAGCTACGTATAATTATGATAGAACTTCACTTCAGGTAAGTTCGTTTAATCATATAATTATACTAATCTCCTTGTCCGAGACAATTAACAAGTAGCTGTTTAAAGCCAGGGTTGTGAGTAATTTTTCCTGATTTATTAGTGAAGATAAATTTCGTTTTATTATTTCTTTACACATTAATAAAAATAAACAACTTTTTGTAGTAATACAACACCATTATAATGGGTAAAAATAGACATAGACTTAACAATTATTTTAGATAAAGGATAAACTATTAGATTTAACAATAATATTGTAGTTTCATGTAACAATAATCTTCATATACCACACCAAACATATTCACATTTTAGTATTGAGAAGGCGAGAGCAATAAATGGCCGCCAGACTTCAGTAACTATTTTGTACAAAAAATAAAAAACCAACAACACGCGATGTCTGTATTTTAACAATACTAGTTTACACAAGCACATTCTGTGGTCCACTCACGGTCCACTAAAACTAAATAACCATCATTAAATTCTGCTACGTAAATGTAGTATCATGACATTGTTCTCCAATCCATTCTTCTAAGCCGTTATGCTACGGGTGTTAAAGACTAATTGTTGTCACTACAGTAACCCTTACTGCAGTAAGGGCTTCAGCTTGCATTTGTTTTGTTCAAAAACTGAACTGAGCAATTGTTTATAATATTTTTGGAGATGACTGAACAGCTGTACAGTTGAGTATTCAGTAGTCATCGAACTTATCGTTTAATGTTTATTGGATAGTTATCAAAGATAAGTTCTTTGTTGAAATATCATTTATCGCATCAATGATTCTGTTCATGTCTCTGTTCATTAAAAACGACAGTTAGTGCTTACCTAAGCAGGTAAATTCAAATTTCGATATGTATGTATAGTATAAATACTATGCTGTACGTAACAAAAGTTATGATACAAAAGTAAAGCTCAACTACTTCATAATTAAGTAAAGACGAACTTATCCTTCAAATGAGTCTCTTGTAGCAAACCTGCAAGGCTTAAAGGTTTAAGCAAAATTGAGGACGTGTATGTCTCATGGATTTTGTTGATATCATGTTTCTTCTTTCATAATGGTACTTGAAATAATGTTACTATTTTTCAAGGTAAAGATTGAAAAATTAGTAGTAGTTACATTTTCCAGTGTGGGATATTAACTTATTTCGACTTTTCATCATCCATAGTTATGATTCTTATCCCTTTTAAGGAAGGAAATACCGGTCTTATTGAGACCTGAGATTCAGCTCTTGCTTATCTTGGCCTTCATTTTTCCCTTTTATCATTGAATTCTTAAAATAGATCATCCATCAAGCGCTAAAAACGGACAACTTATATGTTGTTAAATGATAAAAGTGTATTTTGTAATTTTTCTCTGCTTGAGTTATCTTGTTTGACAAATAAAAATTACAATCTGTATATCCGCTGTGGTAGCGCGTCTGTTTATAATATTCCAATGAGTAAAATGAATTAACAGAAAATAATAATCTGTTGTTGTCATTTTTTAATTCTTCGCCATTTTTGGGTTATATTGCCTAATAATACCGTCAGGCTATGTCTACCCGCTGTGTGTGGTAGCGCACCTGCTTGTGATGCAGGACAAGACAGAAAAAGAAAATGAAATTTTTAATTTCGTGTTGAGATTACAGCTGTTTATCACAGTGCATTCATGATCAAAAAACATTTTTTCAAGTTGTCTACCCGCATGTGGTAGCGCATTTGATTATAATATTTAAACATTAGCATGAAAGAAGTACAGACACAATGTCTTCCATACATAGGGCAACACATATGTTTCTCATTAAAAAATGTATTCAAAGTTTTCATGTAATATATTAGACAGGTTGTCCACCCACTGTGTGGTGGCGCATGTGTCCCAGTCCAGCATGTCAGGTACATGCCAATACTGTATTTATTTTCTCTTTCAATCATAACTACATTGCATTGCATGGTAGTACTGGTCAGAAATGCAACTTCAGCTAGTTGATTGCTACTTATTATGCAGTGATGTGTACACATGCAGTCTTAATAATATTTATAGACATGTGTCTTGTGAAGGCTCTTATGTCCTTTCGAAAAGCATATCGTCTCACTAAAGCTTTTTAGCAGTAGCAGGTCCATTGTAATGGCAAAGAATAAAATAAAAATAATGCATATTAAAATTGACATCTCAGTCTTCTAAATTAGAATACACTGAAATCAGATTGTCATCCATTGACATAAAGATGTATTGGAACTAAAGGCTGTAAAAAATAATATTTGATGTTGTTTTCATCCTGACTCATGGTTACTTCGATCCGGCGACTTATAGTCGGTGTGGATAAGTTGATAAAAAATTTGTTCTTCCTGTAGGTGTTCCATCTTTATATGCAAAAATTTCTTCAGGGTGATAACTAGCCAATTATGAACTTATGTCCATAGACAATAAGAGTAAATATCATTTGTAGTCTGTCTGTCTTAAATGGTTTATCATATTTGATATGAGTAGTTGGATCGCATTATTATTAAAATATATGTAATGCAAATCAATAGATGATGATATCTGCCTGTGACCCGTATCCTGTGGGTTAGCGCTAGTAATATAAATAATTTTCTTGTCAGATCTTGCAAGGAATCATCTTCCATTGGATAACTCACCAAATAGTGGTGAATATTGCTGTTGGGTCCAACCAAAGTCACATAGCATTTGTGAGTGGGTGGTTCTATCTTATTAATGAGATGACTCATTTTATTAAATGGGATAAGGAGTCTTCATAGATATAATTTATCTATTGTTTACCGTTGCAGAAGCTCCACCATAATAATTTAAGTGACAAATAATATTGGCATAAATCGGTATCCTTCAGCTTATGTATAAGTTGACAAAGTAAAAAGAGATAACTATTATCTAATATCACTTGAAAATGTAAGAAAAAAATAAAAATAAAATAATAATATAGATTTTGCAATTAGTCCATATAGGGTCTTTTACATGACTGAGTCTACGAGTCATGAGTATACCATTCATATAATTAAAAGATCCATATCTTTTTGTCTTAAAAAAGAGTATGTTCAAATATTAGTATCCACTTTTTCTTATTTCAACTTAATGTGCTTTATATGCAATGTTAACGCATTACTTAATAATATTACACAGTATTGTATTTTATCTGAAAGATTGACAATCCAAATCCCCTCAGTTCCAGAACTTTAATGAGTGATTATATTTTTGTGTTTGTCCACGGAGCTCTTATAAAGTGTCACACAATATTTATGTGTGTAAAATTTCCAAGTTAGATTAATGTCGTTTAACATTTCAATCTGGTATTTTTATTTAAGTAAGTAAGTACATTACATACGTTTTAGTACATTCAAAAATAAAATAAAAAAATATTTAAAATAACTTACAAATTCTCCGCTTCTGGACAGTTAAAGCAAACTAGCCATACATGGTAGCAGGGGATATAGGGTGATCCAGACAGTTCCAGTCCTATGAGGACATTATTATTATTATTTTCCAAAAGTATAAAAGTGTAAAGCATTCTATGCAAGACTGATCTAGTAAAAAAAAGTTATCAATCCCCTTTTCCTGTAAGTTCATAACAAATACTTATTTTTGTTTATGGAGTCTCTTTCATCTTGAATACCTTTATAATCTGTGTAAAGTTGACGGTAGCCAACCACATTAACAACAACATTACCATAACAACAAACTTTGTTGTTTACAGGTATTAAGGGGTCTTTACAGTATAATAGACAGGTAAACACACATGGTACTTAATTATGAATACACAGCAAAGTATTTAATTAAGTATTGAATTTCCATATTCTCACTGGGTAGGTACCTACATGTTTAAATTATTTTTGTAAAATTAATTATTAACATTTAAGTTATTTATACTGAAAAGTAGACTGTTGTGTCATTCATGTTACTTACTTTAATTTTCAAAATAAACCTAATGTTTCAATTTGAATTATAAAATAAACAATATGGGGATGCTTAGCCCAATGAAAAACATTTTGAGATTATTCAGATGATCATCGGAAAGGAAATTCTTCCTGTTACTAGAATCCTATAAAAATAACTTTATAGCCGGTTACTGATACAATATTGCATATGCCCTGGTATTTTAATGGTCAATCTAATAAATAGTGCAAGGAGCACAGAATAACATTAATGATACCAGTCTTTTTAAAATTGAAGTGAAGAATTGTCTAACCATAGGATCACTTATATTGTTAGTCCAACAGGACTAATTGAGTTATGTCCAATCTAAATAAGTGGCAGTTATGACATAAAACTACCATATTTAAGATCTTTAAGTGATCTTATTATCCTGTTCTTGTTTACTTCAACTGATTACATATCATCTGGAAATAGCCGAAGCGTTTAAAGCTTATGACTATGCATAACGCAGCTTATAACTAATATGTTTATTGAATATAGAAAGTGTAACAAAGTTAAACGGTTCATATAACCCTAAATAGGTTCTCATCAAGGTATGTCCACCAAGAAAACGTTTTTAAACGTTACGTAGGTACGTATGTAATAGACTGTCAATTCATCTACTAGAAAATAAGTATCAACACATACCTTCTTTGCGATGATTTATGTGAAACATAATTATATTATTTAAATACCAAACGGCGATTCGAAGCCGGCCGGGCACTTGTTGACTGGTCAACCTCATCACCGTGTTATACGCTGTAAAAGCTACACCAACACTTATACACTTAAACACCTTTATAAAGATGTATTTTAAATACATTAATATATCA
The DNA here is from genome assembly GCA_963691745.1 of Ditula angustiorana. Taxonomy (NCBI): domain Eukaryota; kingdom Metazoa; phylum Arthropoda; class Insecta; order Lepidoptera; family Tortricidae; genus Ditula; species Ditula angustiorana. The sequence continues at coordinate 9,152,873 of OY829495.1, forward strand.
GATTTGTATCAAAAAACTATTTTAATACATTGTAAAAACGAGAGATGCGGTGACATGGCGCTCACAAAACTTCGTAATGACGTCTTGTCAAATAGCTGTCAAACGAGACAAGGTTTCTTTTTTTTTTTTTAGGCTTTGAAATGTGACTTGGTGCTAATGAATATCGTATACTACTTGTTAATTGTCTCGGACAAGGAGATTAGTATAATCAATATTATTCTATCTAAAGACAGCAATGTACTTCGCTTAATTTCATTTACTATCCTATTTCCGATGACAATCAAAGAAAATTCTTGAATTGTACTAATCCAAACGTCCCTAAATTAGGAGATCTTGTGTTTAAACCTAAAAGTTGACATAACTATATGCATTGAGTCCTGACGATGATATTGGCGATCGTTTACATAGTTGTTGATCCAACTAATGTTATCCAATTATACTTATGTATGCAAGAAAGATAATAAAGTATCACATATTTATGATGTATCCGAATTATAGAAATAAATCAGTATAAAATAATTTATAGTATTTGAAAATCAAATTAAATAGTAACAGAACGGATACAGCTACGTAATATTTTTGAGCAAAACCATGAAATAAGAGAAAAAGAAACCTTATTTTTATTTTATTTTATTCAGAGATCTGGTGAGGTGTGAAAAAGAGGTAATGGGAAAATGAGTATGTTGGCTGACTTATTCATAGTAATCGTTAAATACAAACTACGTACAATACAATACAAAAGATATACAAGAGTAATATACTTTATTTCTATGTAAATCTCAATTCACTTAGTCAGCCACGGAAAAACTAGCAGCATATTCATTCATTAGTTAATTGCTTCAAAGAACGGCCACTGAATGACCCGTATTAATATAATTAGGAAGGAATAAGGAAGAGAATAATGTAATATTTTGCCAAGCTTCATTATTGTTAGTAGAGAGATTTTCGCTTTCTTGTCTTGAGAGATACCGCGCGTATTAAGACTAACGAGAAATACTCGGTAATTTTTTGGGGTGTAGCTGCGTATAGAAGTGTACAGTCTTGGTCCTAAAAGTGACCCCTGGGTGATTCAAAACGCGTGGTGGTATTTTTTAGTGAAAACTGGTTGCAGCTAGTTATCACTGTTTAGAGGAAGCCACAACGGCAAGCTGTCGTGTTCTAGGTGACAAAGTGGTATTCTGTAAGCGTGAACGATAATAGAATCGACAACATTAATGGGTTTGACAGTAACTGGCAAAAAGCATTGGCTACGCTGATGGTAAGTAAGTTAAGAAACTAGAAATATCGACTAGAAACCGCATTGCGTTAATGACCATTCAGAACTCCAAAAAAAGAAACCCAAATTAATTGATTGTTTTAAATGTTTGGTGTGGTTTTCTCGATTGTTACATATAATAGTTCTATAATGTCTATAAATTGGATATAGAATCAGACTTGAACGCGATGATGATATTGTCGATTTTAAGAATAATTGTGATAAGGATATCATTTCAAGCTTTTTTTTTAGCTATCAATCAATATTTATAACATCTATCGAGACTTTAAGGCGATGGTAACACAGATTATGAACGTGGACATTATAATCACGTTAAAGTCCCGATAGACGTTACAAATATTGATTGATTGCTAACAAAAAGTACGAAACTATATCGTTATCGCAATCATCCTCAAAATATAATTCCTAAAAGGAAACAGAATCTTTAGGTACGTGCGGAAAATATAATAACGGGATGGGCAAATACAAAGGTTCTGCTCAAAGGGCAATATCTCGTTACTCCGGAAGGCTCAATATTGTAATTGATGTTGCGGATATGCTCTGAAAAACGTTATTATGTAATGCCCTGCTGTGATAAACTACTAGGGGGTTGCTGGGTCATGTAAAACTATCGGAACAGGTAAACAATTCCTGACTGATTGTTGGCGTATCGGAATCAAACCTGACACTCGCCTCTCATGTTTCGTTCTACTTTTTTGACTTCTGCATAATTTATTTCCAGCATTTCCCCTATTTTGACATTATTTTCCCATTTCTGTAAAAAGTTACTTGCTGAATCACTCTTCAGTTTAATTAGTGCATTCCCTCAAACATCTAACTCAGGTCTGATCAGTGAATAATGCAAAAACGAATACTATTCAAACTCAAACATTTCAGATTTCAATCTCGCATGCAAACGGAGCAGTATTTGACTATCTCGATAACATTGGATACTGAATCGTTTAATACGGAGCAAGTTTAAATTTCGGATGCTTACTAACGCAGAGTGCAGATCCAGGGGGGGGGGGAGCAAGAAACGCATTAGCTGTTTGTTCTCTTGGAGTAGCTGGTTTCCATCAAGCGGTGATCACTTTTCACCAGGTGACCCGCATGTTTGTCTCACTTTTCCTTAAAAAAGGGGCCTCTGATCGACCACAAAATATCGAATAAATATAAATTGAAGGGGGTCCCCAAACAAGAAACGTTTTTGTTTCGGCGTTTTTGTGCAAAAGCCTTTATGTGCGAGTCCCACACTTGCACTTGGCTTCACTCATTTTTTTTATTCGATACCGTTTATCTCGGAGATTTTTAAAGTAAGCAGCAGCAAGCAAAGCAGTTTTTTTGTTGTAAGCAGTCTTGTTCGACACACAACACCCACATACATAATTATGTATGTGGGTGTACCACAGTATGTACTGTTTGGACTCTATTTGGTCACGAAATATGTAAAATGATTTAACACGGGACCAAAGGCCATTTGTAATTCTATTATCCCTGCGATTGCTTTGATGTCTCGTTTATTCCACTCGAATGTATAATCTAATAAAACATTAAAATCAGCAAATGGTCAGTCAATGAATCGATGACTCAAATAATTATCGACAAACTGACAAATAGACCAGCAATAGACCAAACAAAGAGACGGGCAAACAAACGGAAAACAAAGTCATGGCGCTGCCACCATCTTCATCACTAATTCAGTTGCTAAACAGCAGTGCTTGCGCTGTTGTGTTCCGGTATGGAGAGCAAGATAGCCGGTGACATTACTGGCACAATCCTCTTTAGCTCTCTAGCTTGGCAAGTCGTCTGTAGTCTCCTTGGTATGCGGGTGACTTTAGGTTATGGTGATCGCTTACCATCAGCTGAACCACTTGCTCACTTTCCTTCGTGTTAAAAAAAATGGAAAGGTCATTAACATGTCTGTAGGTTCCCTCCACCGAACACAAATTTATACCTAGTTACATATGGCATACAGGCAATGCAGCCGCGTTTGCCGTGCCATTGCATTTTATCACAAAAGTACAAAGTACGTTGGATCGTGTGTGCACATCTTTTGCGATTCACTGCATTTGGGTTGGGGAGTTATCGTATCTATAATGTTATCGATAATTTTGAACCTCTATTTAAAATCGCATCATCTTTTTTTAAGCAATAGAACTGAACAAAAAGTATGTGCGAAATATAACCCATTAAACCATCGTATTATTTTTTCTATTTTCAATCGTCTGTCAAATGTGATTGAATTATTTACGTGTCATTTCGTTTGAGTAATGATGAGATTCGGTCGTTACTTTGCAGAGGTCCATATCAACAAACTGGAACAATTATCTTGCTACTCCGTGAAACCAGTGCCATGTTTATGTCGCATAGCAGCTGTTTTGCACTGATTCCGCGGAGTAGCAAGGCAATTTATCCCATTTTGTTAAAAAGAAGCTTTATTGAGGATGATGGAGAATTGAAATAAGCATCGATATTGCAGCGGGCCATCACTATTGAAGCGGACCGTACAAACCGGCCAACTCGAGCATTATTAGAATCGCTGATCCGTCGCGTAGTCTGCTTCCAAATAGCATGTAATGGCGTTTTGTCAAAACATTAATTCAAGTCTTTGTCTGTTCGTGACCACTCGACCAAGACAGACGCAATAGAAAATTTATGCAAGTTTTATGTATTTATATTTATAATTTATGTGCAATAGGCAATATGTATTAGCATTACAAAACAGATGGAATAAGCCTGGCAAATTCTTGTATCTCATTATTATCGAAATTTATTTTAGAAATACATTGCGATGCAAATATACAAAAAGATATTTTTTGTCCCAAAATATTTATATTTATTAAGACTAAGAAAACGGATTTTAGACAATTTTGTTACGGTGGTGCTTGCACTGGTGTGTTCCGGCGTGGAGAGCAAGACAGCCGGTGTAATTAGGTACTGGCACAAGAGGTATTCCATCTTAACCCTCTGGGCTGGCAACGCATCCGCAATCTCTTCGATGTTGCGGGTGTCTGTAGGCGGCGGTGTACACTTACCATCAGGTGAACCACTTGCTTGTTTGCCTTTCTATTTCATTAAAAAAAAATTATAAGCAGACTTTTTTACAATAAACCGAACTTAGGTTTAGAAAGGTATATTTTGTTATAACGGGGACTGTGGTGCATAGCGTCTAAGTTCATGCCCGCTTTGTATGGAACATTGTTGAACTATTTCAAAAAGGAAAACACATTTTTTCCTTTCCCTTTTAGTTTTTAAAATTAAAAAGATCTTGGATATTGTTTATTGATGTTGTTCACAAAAGCAGGGACCCACGAGAGAGGGGTAGGTTTAAAGGTCAGCAACATATTAGCAATACTTACGCCTCCCAAAACTCCAGGACACAAATAATTGTCCCTAGAACAGAAAAGACACAGGTAAAAATAACGTAGTACCCACGAAAAAGCACATTTATCAAATTTAAATCCCCTTGATTCGGCGCTAAATCGATACAAAACAAACACTGGCAAATAAATAACCGCTAAACAGAATTCCGGATCGAGTTACTTCGCATTTCTCGGATTCCTTTGGCCGCTTCGTGCCATGCAAAAAAGAACATTGAATCGGAAACCTTTTGAATTGGTAATGAGGTGCAGCATGGCTCATCCAGTAGCTAAGAAATGCAAAGGGAACTAGTATGTTCTTTCAAAAATGTTAGTTGAATCTTTTCTGGCGGCCATTTCACCAAACTAACATATGACAGATGTTAAGGACAATTCTGATTACATTACATTTCGACTATTTAAGCCAAACATTACAAAACTCTTTAGTTAGCTATGTACACATTGATGTTATATAGTATTTGTAAGCTCACTGTACGTACACTGATTTTTCATTGCCAGAAGTCTCAGTCAGTTTGGTAAATTAGGAGTGTTTGTAATGAAAACAAACTAAAGGATAAAGCTGCGTTTGAATCTAGCTAATAACGAAGATGAAAACGGAAGACAAAGTGTTGGTAGGCCTCCCACTAGGTCGACCGACGATGGTGATGATCGTGGGATACCTATGGATGCGAGCAGCACAAGATCGTCCGTCGTGGAGATCCTTGGAGCCTAGATATATGGAAATTTGACACATGTACTTGCAACCACCAGTCAAATTCACAGGTCAACTGAACTAACCAACAGATCGGCGATTCTCTTGTGTTTGCTGGTTTTCATGTGCGATGCTGATTTCATCCATCTCCCACTGTCTAAAAAACCAACGATGAGGTCATCGATCTTGGGACGATCGAAGAATTAAGCTATTTCATCGTTTGATTTTTATTCACTTGCCGCCTAATATCCTCGCATGAATCCGGTAGAAAGCTATAACAAGATTCTCGGAAAGTATGCATAAAAAGTAGTGGCTCTTCTGCTATACAAAGTGCCATTTTTAGTGAAATGTCTGTACAAAAAAGTATTCAGATCACGACTACACATTCCCGACGGGAGTCACCGAATATTGCCGTAATAGTGAATGTAACGGCCTGAAAGTGTAAAGAAATGTATTCCCAAATCAGTCGTTTGAACGGAAACAGAAAGCTCTTTCGCGTTAAATTCCTTTTCGTTCATGTCGGGATAACAAATGGTACAAAATATCAACATCGACATCACGGTAAACTTGTTACGGACAGTAAATATGTAACGATACCACTACTGTTTTTTTTATATTAAACAATATTTAATGGCATTAGCTATTGTAACGCAAACAACCGCCTGCCTGGCGACCCTGCCCACCGCCAAGCCGACAGCCCTGCGTCATCCCCTCCACCAGCCAAGACCCGCCACGCGCTACGGCCGCAAGCCAGGGAGGGATGCCTATATAAGCCAGTGCCTGTCCATTCGATGCTGATTTTGATTGTAACATTTTGCCAATTATAATGTCATGCTGCTCGAATAAGCAATAAATCAATTTAATGTTACTTCTATTGTTTTCTGCGCCACCCCCGTCCTGATAAGTCTTAATAAGTCAGAAGTGGTACGAAAATGAAGCGAAGTCATGAAGGTGGAAGTCGGCGGTTAGAAGATTTTCACCCATCATCGTCCGACGAAGAAGATCCAAACGCACGAGAAGACAAAGACAATGAGCCGCCAACCAAGAAGATTTTGAAGTCTCTTCTCACCCACGAGGTCAATAAGGCCATAAAAGAATTGAACGAAGAACTACCTACTCAACTCCGCACTAAGGGACTTCGTGCTGCATCTTTGATACCAGAGTTTGACCCGGAAAGCGAGGAATGTACTGTGGCCACGTGGTTGAAGAAAATTGATCAGTTAGGTGAAATATATACATGGGATGAGAAAACCAAATCATTCCACTTGCAAGATAAACTTAAAGGTCAAGCTAGGAAATGGTATAACCGACTCGAAAACTACGATTATTCATGGGAAGAGTGGAAGAATATGCTTCTACGGGCTTTTCCTAAGCATCGGGATTACGCCGGCATGTTCGAAGAAATGATAAGCAGGAAGAAATTACCCAGCGAGAAGATGACAAAATACTATCAAGATAAAATCGCCATGTGCTTCAGATGTAAGTTGTCAGACAGTGCCACTGTCTCGTGCATTATTCGAGGCCTCCCACCATCATTACAATCTAATGCGAGGGCATTTCAGTGCGATCGCCCTGATCAGCTTTACGAAGGTTTTTTAGCTGCTTTTGATGACTACCAAACTACGTATGGCGATTCACGTTTTGCAACCAAGGACAAACAGATGGATCGTGGAAACGACAAGAAGCCGCCGGTCAACCCGGTAACAGATCCTTGCCCGCGTTGCAAGAATACCGGTCATTTACTGCGTTTTTGCCCCCTACCAGATCAACGCACCTGTTTTAAATGCGGAAAGCCAGGGCACATTGCGCCAAGATGTCCAGCTAATGTCAAGCCTAGTTCATCGGAATCGAGTAACACTGTTAAAGAAATAAAATTAATCCAGAACTATAATGACATTTATAAAAAGACCGTTAAAATTAACGGCGTCTACGTCAAAGCTTATATCGACACAGGGAGCCAGGTTAATGTACTATCAGCACAAGTATCAGCTTTGTTGCAACTCAAAATAAGACGTGTCAGCGTAGTATTAAAAGGATTTTCCGGAGGTATTATTACCAGCCGAGGCGAAGTTGAATTTGATTTACAAATAGACCAAATAAAAATGACTTGTCGAGCATACCTCAGTGATGTAGATATGAATGGAGTCAATTTGTTAATTGGACAACCAATAATTAATGCTGAAGGCATGTCGCTTGTTGTGAGTAACGGCATTGCCACCTTACGTAGAGACTGCAATTTCCTTACACAAATTGAAGTAACAGAAGAATGCAACAAGTACAGAGTCGTCACCGCAACCAAGGAAACGTTGCCAGCCGGAACCTCAATCATTAAGGTCCACATCCTAGGAAATACCGAAGATAACGACGTTGCCACGCCAGCGCGTCACCATGAGCTTCAGGGTATCTCCTTCTCAATACCCGCCACAACACTCCGAGGCAGCGAAGGCTTCATAAAAATTATCAATGCGGGCCAAGCAGCCATCGTGTTAGAAGAAGGACAAACCCTGGTGCGAGCGGAGTCCTGCGAGCCTAGCCCATGCCAAACACAGGTCAGTTCACTCCCTTATGACTCTTCTGCCTCGTTAGCCAAAAGTGTTTTATGCACAAATTTTGCGTCAAACTTGCATATTGGTGGGGTACACATAGATGGCATTAAAATTGGTACATTAACTGACCAAGAACGTACTGAGCTAGTAAACTTACTCTGTAATTATAAACACTGCTTTGCCAGTAACACTAAAGAATTAGGATGTTCTAAATTCGTAAAAATGAAAATTAAGCTTACCAGTGACCAGCCCATCCATCGTAGGCCGTATAGGTTATCACATCACGAACAGTCTATTGTTAACTCAAAAGTTCACGAATTATTAGATGCGGGCATCATTAAAGAATCTGAATCAGACTACGCCTCTCCGGTTATTTTAGTGAAGAAAAAAAATGGAGACAGTAGGCTTTGTGTTGATTACCGTGCCTTAAACGCAGTCACTGTTCGCGATAGGTATCCACTGCCAAACATTGACGATCAAGTAGCCAAAATAGGCAAAAAACGTTATTTTACTAGCTTAGACATGGCTCAAGGCTACCACCAGGTGTTAATTAGTCCCGAGGACTCGCACAAAACCGCGTTTGTTACGCCACAAGGTCACTACGAATACACGCGCGTACCGTTTGGGTTAGCAAACGCTCCGTCAGTTTTTATGAGAATGATAAATAAAATTGTGAATTCGGTGGGTAGCTTTGAAATCTTGGCATTTTTAGATGACATACTCCTACCCTCAGTAGATGTATCAACTGGATTAGAGATGTTAAAAACCGTACTTGACAAACTTGACTCGGAAAATTTAAAATTAAACATGTCCAAGTGTTCATTTTTGCAGAGTAAAGTCACATATTTGGGCCATGAGATATCGTTCGATGGCATGCAACCGGGTGAAGTCAAGTTGGTAGCCGTATCACAGTTTCCTACCCCGCGTAATGTTCATGAAATACGCCAATTTATCGGGTTATGCAGTTACTTCCGAAAATTCATATTTAATTTTGCAGTGATAGCTCGCCCTCTCACAGAATTGACCAAGAAAAATACAAGTTGGGTTTGGAGTGAACTCCAACAAAACAGTTTTGACGAACTGAAGAATAAATTATGTTCAAAACCGGTATTAGCCTTGTACGATCAAATGTTGCCAACCGAACTTCATACCGATGCCTCAAAATTAGGAATTGCGGGTATTCTACTACAAAAACAAACTGACGGTACGCTGCGCCCAGTGATGTATTTTAGCCGGGTAACCAGTCGCGAAGAAAGCATTTATCACAGTTACGAGTTAGAAACACTAGCCGTTGTCGAGTCTTTGCGTAGATTTCGTGTGTATATAGTGGGGGTACATGTTAAAATAGTGACTGACTGCTCAGCTGTTCGCGCGACACTAACGAAACGAGACCTCGTGCCACGCATTGCCCGGTGGTGGCTATCGATTCAGGAATTTGACATCAGTATAGAGTATCGTCCGGGTGAACGCATGAAGCACGTCGATGCGTTAAGTCGCAACCCGATCGATTCTGTCAATGTTAACCGGTTAGAAGTCTCAGATTGGTTTCATACGGTGCAGTGTCAAGACGATAAATTGAAGCGTATTACCGATCTTCTGAAAGGTGGTTGTAAAGACGGTGAAATCGTTAACAATTATGTTTTGATTGATGAGCGATTATATCGTAAAACACTTGCCGGGAATCGCTTAGTTGTGCCAGGCCTAGCCAAGTGGAAGATATTACAGATGCACCACGATGATGTAGGTCATGTAGGCATAAAGCGGTGTACTGAATTAATAAAAGCCATTTTTTGGTTTCCTAAAATGTCGCGTTTCATACGTAAGTATGTCACGTCATGCCTACATTGTGCGTATGGTAAGGGGGAACATGGCAAAAAGGAAGGAAAATTACATCCTATTGAAAAACCATCTGAACCGATGAAAATGATACACATCGATCACTTGGGACCTTTCTGTAAAACCAAAAAAGGGTATCAATACATGCTCGTGGTTACAGACTCCTTCACGAAATTTATTTTTGCGGAACCAACGAGGACGGTTAATTCGGTAGAGACCATTCGAGCTCTGAAAAGGATTTTTTGTTTGTTTGGGTATCCGGAGCGAGTAGTGTCTGATCACGGTAAGGCTTTCACCAGTAGGAATTTTAAAAAATTCGCGACAGATAAACAGTTTAGACACACGTTGACCACAATAGCTTGCCCGCGCGCTAACGGACAAGTCGAACGCACGAATAGGACGTTGTTGGATGCACTGCGCGCCGCGGATCCCAACGATGCCGGCAATAATTGGATAAATAACTTACCTGATGTAGTCTGGGGTATAAATAATACCATGAACGATACTACTAAATATAAGCCGTATGATTTAATGTTTTCACATACTGGTAGGTCTGTGTGTGATGTAAATATTCCAGGGCGAGTTAGTGAATCAGTTGAGTCGAGAAGAGCCCGAGCTAGTGAACGAATCCAAAAGGCTGGTCAAAAAATGAAGCGTAACTTTGATAAGAAAAGAAAAAATAGTCGTGTTTACAAGCAGGGTGATTTGGTATTGTGGAGGCAAGCCCCTACTAGCAGTGCCAGTAAGGTCAATACTAAACTAGATGACCTATACTCGGGTCTATATGTGATAACCAACGCGTTAGGCAATGACAGGTATAGAATACGTAGCATTAAAGGTATGCGGGGCTACAAAAGCTTCACTGGTTTAGTCTCTGCTGATGCCATACGGCCATACATTGGGGTAACACCTGATACGGATAGCGGAAGTAGTTCGGATGAGCAGTTAGAAACAGAAGATTTAATTGATTTACTTGAGAGCTAATGTTTATTTTTCTCTGTTTCCATTGCGGGAGCAATTGTTACAGGATGGCCGACTGTAACGCAAACAACCGCCTGCCTGGCGACCCTGCCCACCGCCAAGCCGACAGCCCTGCGTCATCCCCTCCACCAGCCAAGACCCGCCACGCGCTACGGCCGCAAGCCAGGGAGGGATGCCTATATAAGCCAGTGCCTGTCCATTCGATGCTGATTTTGATTGTAACATTTTGCCAATTATAATGTCATGCTGCTCGAATAAGCAATAAATCAATTTAATGTTACTTCTATTGTTTTCTGCGCCACCCCCGTCCTGATAAGTCTTAATACTATACATGTATAAGCTTCTGAAATTTTTCACTTAAGGCTACTTCCTGAAAATTTGAAGATAGATTTCAGACATCGTGTAAGCATGTAAATATACATGGGGTTTAGTTCTCTAGCAATTTTTTTATAGAAAATAATACAAATAAACATGGGGGTCAGCTGTTGGTAGTGATCATGATATGGGTCTCAGCGATCCCAAGAGATTGCTGATTCCTTGTTGTAGGTCCCCTGACTGGTTTCTGGATCTCTCACTCATCGCACAAAACGTTTAGGCATAAAAGAAAATAGGTTCTGCATTGGATACACAGCTAACCCTTTCGGACACGCCAATTGATTAGTAAGGGAACTAAGGGGTACATGCTTTACGTCCGCGACAAAAACCAGCGTACTAGAGCCTCTAGGCGGCTAGCATGCGTATTCTTTTTCTCGCTTGTTGCTCAGTTCATCTTCCTCTTCTCGGCTAGTTAGAAAGAGACTAAACGGTGACAAAGCGTACCTCGGTCTGTCACGGTATCCATCTAGGTGTTAGGAACGGGTGCTTTCGATGCTACTGTTTTTGTGCTGTGTACTGCGTGTGTCGCCGCGCGCGGGAGCTGTATCTAATTGGATAGCCGCGTGCAGGCTGATTGCTCAAACAGAGTCGCGCCGTCGGTCTGACTCTGCGTTTGACTCCATTTTAAACGAGGCATCACTGCTGTTGCTTGAGCTAATATTAGTGCATATAAGTATTTTCTTTATGGAAAAAGGAGACAAACTAGCTGGCAGGCCACTAATGAAAAGCAAGCACCGCTAACAATCGGAACTAACCGCCAAGCGCATCGCTGAGCAGTTCCGACATGTGGCATCAGTTGTATTGCTCGAAATAGAAATACTAATCCTGAAATTAGTGCATATAAGTTATATTCATGGAAAAAATAGGTAAAACGGTATGTGGGTCACCTAATGGGAAGTAACCACCGCCGTTCACGGTAACCGGGAAACCCATAAGAATCGCTGTGTGAAATGGCCTTATCTCAGTCAGACGTGTTGTTTTGACAAGTTCATTGAGAACTTGTAACGAAAATAAAAGGCATAAGATATACAATAAGGGAGGTTTTAGGTATAATTAATGAAAATCGGCTCAGCGGTATCTAAATGGGAAAAATATCGGTATTTATTTGTTGAGAAAAACTTAAGTAGAAGTCAAAGGTTTTATTTTCTGTTACAATTTAATGTGCTCTTCGAAGAAGTTAAATCTTTTTTCAACCCAAAATAATTCTGAGCATTATTATTTACACAGAGTACTCTCTTCAATGAAAAACTGAATGACGACATGTTCATTCATTTAAGTTTCTTTACACAGTTAAAAAATACAATACAATTGGCGGATTTAATGCCAGTAGGCATTCTCTAGCAGTCAAATCAAACAACATATTTATATAAGAAAATAATACATGAGTGCACAAAAAAAGGCTAAAGTAGTTTGAAAATCTACTCAAAGAAATAACAAAAAAATAATAGCTACCTATTTGTCTATTTTGTATAGTCGACCAAGTAATTGCTTGACCACTTTTGAACCTTATAGCTTTGTAATACGGTCGAAAAGTGGTCAAGCAATTTCTTGGTCGACTATACATAGGATCCATTCATACAAAACTTTGAAATATTTTTTTCAACGCAACCATTGCGTTTAAATATTTTTTGCAAAGCATCATTGGGGCCCTCCCGCAGGGATCTGATCCGGGAGACGTAACATAGTTTCAGTTTTGTCTAGTTTTAGTTTAAGTAACTTATAGATCTCTGTTTTGGTTAATTTGTTATTCGTAACATTTTCTTCAATGTTTTGAACAATATTCATTCAACGTCTTTACATCGGTTGAAGTTTAAACAAGAGTTGATGTTGTACTCTTAAGTATCGTGGAAAGGTTTTACGACCAAACGGCAACTTGACGCGCGAACTAGGGAGGTTATAAATTTACAAGATGAGAAATATTACAGTTTTAGGACTGGCAAATTATATTAACTTTTAACGTTCAAGCAACGCTGTAGATAGCAACTTTGATGCCATTTTTAACATCGTCAATGGTGAAACTAGTTACTATTACTAGTGGCCAAGAACGGGATGTAATATACTTAAAACCTTTTGCAAAAATCTCTAAATAACAGTGAAAAGCGTATCATAAACAGTTACATAGTTTAATAGGAGATAAGATATTCTATAAAGATTTAGAACAGACAGGACCGAAAAACCACTTTACTTTATACTACTTAAAGATAAAGACTACCTACTAGCGATCTGCCCCGACTTCGCACAGGTATAATCAGGGTGTAATACATTAATGACAGTGAAAACTGTATCAAAATCCGTTGCGTGGTTTAGAAGGAGAAGGCGGCCGAACATACACTATAAGGATTTAGGACAGACAGGAACGGATAGCGCCTTTACTTTATACAATGAGAAAGATAAAGAAGAAGAAGATGTTACGAGTATTACAGTGAGATAGTAAGATTGTTTGGAAGTTTGGATTGGATTTATAACTGCACATGGCACTCACGCGTCGGCCTAGTAAAACCTGTGAAATATTTCCCAGCTAGTAAACAGTGCGAGCTAGCATAACTCGGTTATATTATTTGTCGGTGTAGTCACATAATTTCCTGCCGGAATCACTGATCCCGGTCCTTCGGCTAAGCCCGATAAGTAAACACGATAAACGCGAAGCGAAGTTGTGGGCTGTTTTCAAGGTTCCGCACAATTTATAGACCCTACCAGCTTGCGGAAGGGGTTAGCTCAAAGTCAAAGTCGAATTATTTTATTGCATGATGTGGAAGCGATCAGATGATCGCTTGTCGACCTTCATGAAGCAGGAATTCTGGCTGAAAGGAGTCGCTTTCCGTCGTTTTCGCGGACGATTGCTGGACACCCCGAAACTAGGTCACACGTCGCCGAAGTAACGTGCTAATTTTAATGTTTTTGTTTTATAAATATGTATGTTAGTCTTTAAGGTATTTTTTCTATGGGCCTATGCAGCCTGAAATAAATGGTTCTATTCTATTCTATTCTATACTAATACCTACATCTTAAAGCTAAACAATTTATTGCTACTGCAGCGCGTCGGGCATGTTTGCGGAGGCGCGCGCCAACTGTTACTTCAGCACGATGCGCCTGCGCACCGCCAGGCTGGCCTGGCGCGTGCGCGGCAGCCCTAACACCATCCTGGTGATGATTGCAAGCAACGACGACTGCCCGTACTCAGCACTGCTATGCTCTCCATATCTCCGCCAACAGATGCTGAATGTAGCGGCATTTACCTTAAATTAAGTGTATTGTTCTGTCTGACTAACATAGTGTATAAGGTCATTGTTACTAACCCAATATGCATCCAGGTCCAAAATAAATGATTTTAATTTTTTATTTATTTATCTAAGTCCTGGCCCTGGCGCAATATTTAAAAACTTAGGTCTAATTTCAAGAGACAAAGTATCCATTTGTAGTCACATTGTAAGTAAAGCTCAGAAACCTTCGATCAAACATTATAAATTACATAGAATGTCAAATTACGAGTTTTTATATTGAGTTCGTCAGAATAATAAAATAATAATAATAATATTATAATTAAGTTTAGTTTTTACGTGGAATTTTGTAAACTATTTTCCGTGTGGATTTCAATAAAAAATAATTTCAGTATTATAACTGCGAAAATAATGATAGTTTGATTTTTGTTCCTCAGTCACGCTTTAGAGGTTAAACGGATTTAGATGGAATTTGGCAGACAAATAGAATATGTCCTGGATTAAAACATAGGGTATATTTTATGTCATAAAAGCATTGGAAATATTATGCAAGTGAAGCCGCGGGTAGAAGCTCGTCCTATCATAATTTCCTTCCACAAATGCTTTCTTCAAATATCATAAAAATTGGAGTCGAAATGATATTTCCGTTCAATATTTAATTAAATGTCCATCAGGGTAACAGTAGTCGTTGACTTGTCGAAATTGATATGTTAATGAAATTTTCTTAAAAGTGTTATGTATTTTTAGAAAAGGAGAAAAAAAAATAGTTTATAACTTACAAAATTCTAGCGGAGGCGGAGGTGAAGGCAAATAAATATAAATATAAATAAAAAGTTAAATAATAATATAATAGAATGCAAATAGATTGATTGATTGATTGGCTGAAGGCGGATCTTTTCTGTTATGTATGTATAATTTTAATAATTGCCATTGTTAAACGACATATTTTATGATCAAATAAACATTTCATATGTACTAATTTTATATTTATTAAGTGTGTAGCGAATATGACATATTACTTTAAAAACTTATTATGTTTTCAGGCGTCTGCTCTTCGCGAAAATTAAAACAATTATGACTTGACGGAACCCAGAGGCGCGAGATGAGAAAATACAAAGATTTTACGTGACCGAAATTCAATACGTTGTTCGGAAACTATACGTGAGGGGCGTGCGTGATAGCCGGTACAATAAGATAGGCCAGGAGCTGGTGGTGGAATACGGTATTCCAAACCAAATGGCATTAAAAGTGTAAAATGGTCGTTTTATGTTATGAAATCAATAGCCAAACGAGCATGTGGATCTCATGTTAGATCATCAGTATGAATTTTAAAAAAGTATAACGTTAATTTAGAAAGAAAGTTACAAAAAAGCGAAGAAAATAAAGTTGTTTTTTGTTTTCAAATATTGTTAAGCTCCAAATAAAAACTGTAGGAAGTTTTAATATTAAGGTAATTATTGAAATGCAGACGATATTGAAATAAACACAGTTTAGTATTGGTTTTATGATTACGAGTGATGTCACAGGTGCTGTATGCAACGCGATGAAGCGTTTTAGCGAAATTTGCCCATTGTCATATTTTTACTTGTGATGATTAAAAAAGAAACCAAAAACACAGTTTATCATTTTAAAATAATTAAATTTGCAGTATGAAATAAGAAGGTTTAGTTTAGATGGTTCTACCCATGTTCGGTGGCGAGCAAGTAAGCTGCTATCGGGACATTTACTTTTAAGTTATGTCTTGAGTTTATTCATAGTTCTTTTTGGGTAAGTTATTCAGTCGTCTAGCTCTTGTACTAGTAATCGCTTACGTTTGGGTACGGTTTGAGATCGAAAATATCAAGTATACAGTTATTAATAGTTGCCAATCGACACTTTCGCATTACGTGAAATGACATAGCTTTGGCATTATTATCCATACAATTCAGCTTAAGGCTGGATATGACGCCAGGGTACTGCTGCCGGCGAAAACTTAAAAAAATTGCGAATATTTTTCATGTTTTGAAGGACTTTCTTCAACTTGCCCATCCCTACTATGAGTATATACTGATAGAAACTTTCCGAAAATGCTAAACTTTCAATTTCAATGTTAGAAAGTTTTCGAGAATATTCTCAAAATGTTGAGAAAATGTGAGCGGGATGCAAAGAATCAAAGAATCCAAGCGTGCGGGGGAAAAACGCAAGTTTTTCGCAAACTTTCCGAAAATGCTAAACTTTCAATTTCAATGTTAGAAAGTTTTCGAGAATATTCTCAAAATGTTGAGAAAATGTGAGCGGGATGCAAAGAATCAAAGAATCCAAGCGTGCGGGGGCAAAACGCAAGTTACACCAAAATCATGATTTTCTAGAAAAAAACGATTTCAACGCCATATCTAAAAAAATATTCTGGCTTGCTAGCGCCATTAGGTACATACGAATATAGATCGTTTACGTATCGTTTGATTACTTGGTACAGGGTGGAAAGTGACAGTCGCCAAATACGTAGCTGTCATTCTAATTGCAAATGGCGCTTGACTGACGTTGCGAACTACTTCGCTGTACAGTCCAGGAAATTGAAATACGTACCACCGTAGAACTTAGTCGAAGAGACATACGCATGACATTTGTATGACATAGCCTGGCGTTTAACGCGTCGCGTCATTGCGATAGGGTTTTAAGGTGGTACGTGAATATATTTCCCCTACTGTACATTGCTTGTTATGTCAATTTTGATAGCTAATGAACAAAGTTAGTAACATACAATGATATTATAATGCATGGATGTACAGTTTCATACTAAATGACAGCAGAAAAACGGCCCGCCATAAGAATACAGGTTGACGCCAATGTTACAAATGCAAATTATTATTTTATCATTTATAGTCGTAGTATTTATTGGATTTACAACTTTACGTCTAACTGCATAAAATAATAATTTATCGAGTTTCGTTGCAAACAGGTTTTTTTACAAAATAATAGTATTGACAGCAGCGCCGTCGGTCTGACAGACTGACAGCGCGAGCGATTGTCGATTTAGTCTTCTTTTTATCCTACTTTGATACGCCATTTTTTAAACACTGACTAGAAGTCCATATTACTTATAGGTCAGTGATAACATAGTACTTATTAATTGAAGTTTGTTAATCACGTAATGTAACGGCCCCAGTCATTGACGATGACCCAATAATTGATGATATTAAAAGACAATGGGAAATTGTTTTAAACTTTCGCGATTTTCACACATATTTATAACTTTGACAGGACTGTAACGCCATAAAATAAATGTTAATTTACCTTGACGTTTTGGCCATTTTTCAACGGACGTAGTCACGAGAAGACTGAAATGGAAGGTATTACTGCTATTTACCCCTAATAACCTCCATTTCAGTCTTTGCGTGACCACGACCATTGAAACATGGCCGAAATGTCGAGGTAATTTAACAATGATTTTATCGCGCTAAAGTGCCGTCAACGTTTTTAAAAAAGACAACGATGTCAACCACTGGTACAAACAATGCATAATGCGTGCGTTTCTCTGCTCTGGTATGGTTGTTTTATTTACAGAATGTATCAAAAAATGACAGCTTGCCAGCAATAGACTGTAAAAAGACCAGTTAGCCGAGTGGGTAATGACCCAGACTAGCAAGCTAGAGATTCCGGGTTCGTATCCCGTGAGAGGCAAATATTAATATGATGAATACATACATATATACATAAAGTTACGCCTGTTTTCCGGAAGGGTAGGCATTTGCTACGATCCTGACATACAACCTTTGCGTCACTTACTCTCATAACATAATATTATTATGATGAATATGATGTTAAAAGCTCGTGGATGTTAATAAGCTTAACATAAAGTTTCTTTTTAATTTTACCTTTTAAATTTCGAAAAAAATATGACGTATTGGCAAACATCTTTTATCTACACATATATCATAAATGCTCTATAATGCGTTCAGAAACCGTAGGCAATGACCAGCATTATAACAACCAATATTATTATGAGAATTTTTCTAATTTGTTTCTTTATTTGTTCAAATTCATTTTTTATTACATTATTTTAATGTGTACAGTCTATAGATATTTAATAGGTACCTAGCTACTAGCTAGTAGCAATGCAGGTCATTGCCCTATGGCTTCTGAACCCATCATAGAGTACTTATGATATGTGTCTAGATCAGTGTTTTTCAACCTTTTTCATGATGCGACCCCCCTGGTATGAAAAAATATTTCGCGACCCCCCGACCCTTCGCTTTTTTATCATGTATATATGTGTATGTTAGTATTACAAATATTCATTCCATACGACGTTTTTATGCGTCTCCATAATTAAGAGTACATATTCTTTTTAATCTCCCCCACAGAAGCTTCGCGACCCCCCAGGGGGTCGCGACCCACAGGTTGAAAAACACTGATCTAGATAAAGTAATGTATGCAACTGTACATAATTAGGTCTTAAAACACTCGTGTGATCCTAATATGAAACTCGCTGACGCTCGTTTCATAAAACCACACTCGTGTTTTAACACCCCTCATTATGCAACAGTTGCATAAAATACTATTATGGCCTTCCTAAACGTCATACTCTGCACATGTTTTATGAACCAACTTGTACCCGGTAGTATAGCGTCGACCAAAGCAGAGGTGCTGAGGGAGGTTGAGAGGTTCTATGGACAGTTATACACCTCGGTCTCAAAACCTGTTAGCAGCCTGGCCAAAGATCCAAGAGCCAAGCTGACCCGACACTATACCGAAGATATCCCGGACATCAGCCTGTACGAGATTAGGATGGCCCTGAAACAGCTTAAAAACAACAAGGCGCCGGGCGAAGACGGAATCCCATCAGAGCTTCTGAAAGCGGGTGGAACACCAGTACTTAAAGTCCTTCAGAAGCTCTTTAATTCCGTGGTGCTCGGAGGTGCAACGCCAGAAGCATGGAACAGAGGGGTGGTGGCGCTGTTCTTCAAGAAAGGGGACAACACTTTTCTGAAGAATTATAGACCCATCTCGCTTCTGAGCCATGTTTATAAGCTGTTTTCCAGGGTCATCATGAATCGTCTCGAACGCAGGTTTGATGACTTCCAGCCTCCCGAACAAGCCGGCTTCCGAAAAGACTTTAGTACCATAGACCACATTCACACGCTGCGGCAAGTTATACAGAAGACCGAGGAGTATAACATGCCATTATGCTTAGCGTTTGTGGACTATGAGAAGGCCTTTGATTCGATCGAGACGTGGGCGGTGCTTGAGTCTCTCCAGCGATGCCGTATTGACTATCGGTATATCGAAGTGTTGAAGTGTTTGTACAATAACGCCACCATGTCGGTCCGAATACAAGATCAGAGGACGGAGGAAATTCCATTGCAAAGAGGTGTGAGACAGGGAGATGTTATCTCTCCGAAACTGTTCACCAACACAATGGAAGATGCCTTTAAGCTTCTGGAGTGGAAAGGATTCGGCATCGATATCAACGGCGAGTACGTCACTCACCTTCGATTTGCCGACGATATAGTAGTCATGGCAGAATCGATGGAAGACCTTAGCACGATGCTCGAAGACCTCAATCGGGTTTCCCAACGGGTGGGCCTTAAGATGAACATGGACAAAACGAAAGTCATGTCGAATGTCCATGTAGTGCCCACCCCAATAGCAGTAGGAAACTCAACTCTCAAAGTTGTTGACGAATACGTCTACCTAGGACAAACAGTCCAACTAGGCAGGTCCAACTTTGAGAAAGAGGTCAATCGTCGAATCCAACTCGGCTGGGCAGCGTTCGGGAAACTGCGAAATGTCTTCTTGTCCAATATACCTCAGTGTCTGAAATCGAGAGTGTATGATCAATGTGTGTTACCAGTGATGACTTATGGCACTGAAACGTGGCCGCTTACTATGGGCCTTATAAGAAAGCTCAAAGTCACGCAACGAGCTATGGAGAGGGCTATGCTTGGAGTTTCTCTGCGTGATCGAATCAGAAATGAGGAGATCCGCAGACGAACGAAAGTAGCCGACATAGCCCAGCGGATTAGCAAGTTGAAGTGGCAGTGGGCAGGGCACATAGCACGGAGAACTGATGGCCGATGGGGTCGGAAAGTTCTCGAATGGCGGCCGCGTATTGGCAAGCGCAGCGTAGGACGACCAGCCACAAGATGGTCCGATGACCTCGTACAAGTGGCAGGAAGGCGCTGGTTGCATGCTGCTTCCAACCGGCCACTTTGGAAATCCATGGAGGAGGCCTATGTCCAACAGTGGACTTCTTGTGGCTGAGATGATGATGATGATGATGTACCCGTCGAGCATGTCTGAAGTATGGACGAAGCAAAGCATGCCAGGACCGGAGCAAATGGCGTTCTGTGATCTCTGCCTACCCCAATAGGAAACACGCGTGAGCTTATAATACTAATGTTTTACGATATATTTCAACACAAACCGGATGTATTTTTTATCCATTAACACATACACTTTACCAATTCACATCTACGGGATTCAATTCCGCTACATGACAGCTTTTACGAATGCGAAATTTCATGGGTATTGGCGTAGGTATTTGGGCGGCGAAAAAAACTGCGCACGATTTATTACACGAGAAAAACAAGGTGAGAAATGTGATTCTATTTTTTTGGATTGTTTTGGAATTACGCGTCTGTCTTATTTAAATAACTGTCACTCATGATTCCAGTTCAATCATCGAATCAATTTATTTTATTAATCGTATTATGGCTTGTTCTTAGATAATGCAATCGAATCAATTGTACAGTCAAGGAAATTGAAACACGTACCACCGTAGAACCTAGTCAAAGTCATACGCATGACATTTGTATGACATAGCCTGGCGTTTAACGCGTGGCGTCATTGCGATAGGGTTCTAAGGTGGCACGTGAATATATTTCCCCTACTGTACATAATCTATGATTTTAGGGTTCAGTACAAAAGGGTGCCAATGAGACCCTTATGGCTACGCCATCCGGATGTCTGTCCTGTGTTTGAAAAACTTTATCTATTGAAGTTTAACAGAGTGTTAGTTTTATTTATACCAGAATAAGGTATTATTTTGACGGGCATCCCAACAAGAAGTAAAAGTGCAAAAAAATATGGTTAACATGTTCATGAAATGAAAACAAAAGTTTTCAAAGATTTTTTGTTTTGCGGAATAGTAAATGATTAATAGATTCAGGCGTTACTTTGGGGAGGTCCATATCAACAAACTGGAACAAATTACCTTGCTACTCCGCGAAACCAGTGCCGGGCTAGTGCAAAATAGCTGCGTCTGTGCGACATAAATGTATATAGGTATTCATGCGAAATGCATTTATGTCGCACAGACGCAGCTATTTTGCACTAGCCCGGCACTGGTTTCGCGGAGTAGCAAGGTAATTTGTTCCAGTTTGTTGCGGAATTGTATAAACAATAAAAAAAACAATTTTTTTGCAAATGTTAGAATATTGTGGTAGCAAAGAACTCAAATTTTGTTAAGTCAACGCAATCAAAAGACGGCCGTTTGCAGTTGCAAAGTTTTTGAAAACCAAAAGGGCACTTCCCGTTGATCTAGAACTATAAAATTTGGCAAGGAGCAAGGTATCACAGCACAAATAAAGGAATAAATCCGAAAACCATAAATTTGTAGTTACATCTTTAAAAAAATATATTAAGTGTGTTTTATTGTTACTACTCCTAGCGGAACCTTCGGTGCGCGAGTCCGACTCGCACTTGGCCGGGGTTTTTTTTATATTTTATGGATTTTTTATTGGTGTTGTTATTATGTCATTACTTTATTACTTCTTTAATTGCTCTGTGTACTGCGTTGTGAAAAAAAAACTCGTAATCAATCAGAAAATCCTAAAGAACAAGTTCAGTGTTTCCCATAATCTTTCCGTCCAGATATAAAAGCGATGTAGCGGATTACGCACCCGACTGATCGTCCGACTAGTTGCTAAGTCGGTCGAGTTAATGTCCCTTCCTGGAGCTTTCATCAGGCTATCTGTTGACGTAGAGGCTTTACTGACAGAGCTTAGGCAAGTTTCGGAAAGCTTTCATCCGAGTTTTATGTTTGTCAAACGGGTATATACATATTATAGATTTTGTTGTTATGTAAGATTGATCTCCAGTGCTGCGACTACTAGATAGAATATTGTGAGTACAATAATTTCCTTACTTGTTTTACTATCTCGCTATTCCCGTCTATGTGTTAGTCTGTATGTCAAAAATGAAAATAAAATGTTTTAAATGAACCCAGGTAAAGTGCTTTAAGGTAACACTATAACGAACAATATCGCTTCTTTGGTTCTTGAGTAAAAAGGCGATTTGAATATTCATACATACCGAAACCCGAAGTGAACTGGTGAAGATCCTTTTGGCGTTTTTACTAATGGCTACGGAACTCTACACTGAGCATGGTCCGATATGCTCTTGCCGGGTTTTTTTAATGGGAAGTTAACAAGAGGTCATAGGAATCACTGCCGCTCATAAACATAGCATCCGAGAAATCAGAAGCGCTGCCGGCCTTCAGGAAGGTATCAATATTCGTTCGATGTTCCGTGGGATGATAAGGAGACTTGTATTCTAAACAATTAGGGATCGTTAATCACGTGAGACTGAAAGCGGGGAGGAGGGTTCAGAAAAATCAGGAAATATCACAACGAAACAAGTGAAATATCACGTATATTTATTTTTTGCTGAATGCAAATTTTTTGTTTGTATCTATGGACCTTTTTATCACGGTGCTGAACTCTGATAACTTTTCAGAATTAAACAGGCATTTTAAGATAATTATTCTGAATATGTTTGATATTTTGTACAAAAAAAATTCAAGTGATTTTGGATAGGGGGGGGGGGGGGGTAGTCAAAACCTCACGACGTATCACCAAGGGGGAGGAGGAGTTTAAAAATGTTTAATGAACGACCCTTAACTAGTTGCAAAATGGCTACCACTTAAAAAATTGAATCTTTCTAACCTGATAAGGAATAATCACCACTCCAACGAATAGGGGTTATTATCCTAACTACCTTCAGTAATATTAAAAGTATTTGAAACTAAAACTTTACCAGTGAAAACTTGGATCTCTATGAGTTAGCTCCAACTCGCCGGACCAACTCGCAATGTGTGCGCAAAGTTCTACATGTGTACATATCCTGAATTCTTGAAAGGTTTCAGGGTTTTATCTAACATTATCATGTATATGCAATTTGAAGCTTATGATAGTTTTATTACAGTTGATATTCGTTTGATATTTTCAACGCAATTAGAACCATTTTGCTCAGGATACGAAGTTTTGAATGCAATCCGCGCCTTGGAACCACTTGCTGCCATCTTGGGAGTTTTTGTTGAAGCAAATTTGAGTAAACATTCGCAAGAGCTCTTTGCAGTTTGAGTTAAGCAGTCAAACAATAACTTGGGTTCTTTCTCGGAACGTAACTTCTTCAACTACGATTTCAAAAACTTACATTCTGGATTGAGCCCCATTATCACCAACAGATCCTACAATTATAGAAACTCTTAAAAAGAAGCTGTTAATAAATTGTACACACACCAAAATATGAAATTTGAATACTTAAAGACATAACTTATTAATAAAAAAACTCATACAAATCCTGTAACATTTTAGTGTCAGCAAACGAATAATAATAAAATAATTTTAACATTCACATACTCTGCTAAATCTGAAAAGTTATTTACACAAATTTAAACAACACTTTTGTCATTTTAAAGTAATGCCTTTTTAAGCTATTTTAAAACAATACTATCCCTAAATATTACAGAAAATAATAATATTTTCTTCATGGAAAATGCAACTCCATTCAATCCTTGTTCTACCAGCGTCTCATAATTACTCTTGGACCGTCGGTGCAGCATCTATGCTGCAGTCTGAAATGAATATTTTAAAAACAGCGAACATTTGCATTTGCTGTAAACACGAATAGAATTTGAAATACACCTTACACTCGGCTTTCTGAAAATTGTTGCGTTTGCAAAGCGACGACTTCGCTTAAAATTGTCAGATTTGAAATTTTTCTTTTGACTTTTTGCACGAAATAATTGTAAAAAAAAATATTTAAGACATACCTAATTATATACCGTTCCATTTAGGCTGGTACTAACAATAACAATGGTTTAGTTTTGTAACTTTAAAACTGGTTTCTAGCTGATTAGATTGTACACCTAGTTAATTATCCCCTCTAACATTAAGATTAACTAATATTATGCCAAGCTTTCTATGCACACATAGTTTAGAGTTATAGTTCTGTGTTATATTTTTACCGCTTTCTTATGCTATGTAATTTACTATAATGTCCTTTTTTTATGAAACAGGAAGGAAAACAAGCAAGTGTGTCACCTGATGGTAAGTGATCACCACCGCCTATGGACATCCGCAACACCAAAGAGATTGCAGATGCGTTGTCAAACCAGAGGGCTAAGCAGGAATACCTCTTGTGCCAGTATTTACACCAGATGTCTTGCTCTCCACGCTTGAGCACGGGTACGTATCTGAATATCGAAGATCAATATTTCGAAAGTTAAAATAGCGAAGTCCAAAATACCGAAAGTTAAAACAGCGAACGGCTTTAAGGCCGAAGTTCAAAATGTCGAATGGATTTGTTGCCAAATTATTTAAATATCGAAGTTCAATACATCGATATTTTAAATAGCGAAGTCCAAAATAGCGAACGGTTAAAAGGCCGAACATTGAAATGTCGAAAGTACTTGTTAGTAACGTATCTAAATATCGAAATTCAATATAAAGTTAAAATAGCGAACAAAGTTCCAACTTATTTTGTTACTATTGGAAATATAGAAAAGTTTTTTAAGAAAATAAAAGAATTTCGAGCAATCACATCGTTTAATGTTATTTTCAACAATAGGGTTACTAGAAATTAAAAATTTAAATGTCAAAAATATGAATAAAAAATATGGATGAAAACGTAAAAAGTTAACATAAATTGAAAAGAGAAAAACTAGTCCTTTCACTCACTGGAAGAGATCCCTTAAAGGGACAAGTTCGCCTTTGTACATCACTGTATTTCTTCTTGTCATTTATGTTATTTTGTACAATAAAGAATTTACATACATACATACTAGTCCAGTAGTATAGCATTATATTTACTAGTATTAATAACTACACCAATGCAATAGTTTCATGAACCTTAGTAGTCCAAACCTATTGAAAATGTAGACCGGCTCAAATCTCCCAATAATTAGTTCAGACTGTTAAATTCATAACACTATCGCAATGGTGTAGTTATTTAATGTAACTTACAGAATTCTAGACAATTGGACTTGAAATACTCCATTAAGACTGTATATACGCCGTTGTCCAAAGTCGCGAGGCATGTACGATCTCCAAAGGATGTTATTCCTTATCAGTCACCGGGCGTTGATAAAATAGATTGCAGTTGTGGTAGTTCTTACATTGGACAGACGAAGCGAACTATAGCGGAAAGGGTCAAGGAACATGTCGCAGCTGTCAAAAATCGCCAGGTGAACAAATCCGCTATTGCCGAGCATTTGCTGGAGTCGGGACCAAACCATTGGATTGAGCTTCATAACCCTAAAATCCTCTCTACAGAACGACATTATTATCCTGGAATAGTACGTGAAGCGATTGAAATTAAAAAGTACAAAAATTTTAACCGGGAAGACGGACATAAACTCTCTTCATCATGGAATCCTGTAATCAGCAAGTGTAAGCGTCGAGATATATCTTCGGATAAATCGTCGGACATTGTGAGCATTGTGTGTCGGTGTAGTGATATGCCGGTGGAAAATAAACAAGACAAAGTGCGGGTAGTTCGTAAAACTCGCGCGGCTAAACTGAAGTAATACCCTCCACTTCAGTCTACTCGTGACCACGGCCATTGAAACATGGCCGAAACGTCGAGGTAAATCAACAATATATTTTTATCGCGTTAAAAGTCCCGATAACATTATAAATATGTGTGAAAATCGCGAAAGTTTAAAACAATTGGACTTGGTTTTTTTTAATTTATCTTACATTTAAACTTCATCGTCTCCATAGATTTCTCTGTGCTCATTTGCCAGCAGTTATTAGTGAGCGGCCTGATCATTGCACCCACCATCTCTGTATTCTCGTGAAACTAGTAGAGAAAACCAGGCCAAGGTTTCCCTGAAACCAGATGTTTACTAGCAAAACCGAAACCAGAATAGTAGGTATAGATTTGGTCAAATAACCAATTTGTCAGACCAGATGTTACTCGTTAATCCAGCCGCTAAGCAATACTTGCACTGTTGTGTTCTGGCATGGAGAGCAAGACAGCCGGTGAAATTACTGGCACAAGAAGAGTTCCATCTTAGCCCTCTAGGTTAATAACATATCTCCTAACTCGTTAGGGCGGTGGTGATCACTTACCATCAGATGACCCACATTCTATAGTGCAGAAGTTTTTGCGTGATGCGCCTACAAACGTCCGATAGATTGTCAAAAATTCGTCAAGGCTTAGAAATATACTCCAAATACCGAAACCGTACCACCTTATTTACTCGAGAAAGTACCATCGTTTTCAGAAAGCTAAAATATGTAAAATTATTGGTGTAACGATACCTTCATTTGAATAACTGAGGGTGCGAATTGCAGAAAGTTTTCAGTTTTGAGAGGTGTAAATTGGGTGTTTTATGCTACTGCCTTAAAGACTTTAGAGTAGGGTTGCCACCGTTGTGGGAGGGAGTGGCCGCTTTCTGCGAAAACGGAATGTTCCAGAAAGAGGCTGCGGAGCAGTTGCGTGAAGAAGTCGTCGACGCACACCCGCTCCGGCGCAGCCGATGGGAGACAGTTCGCTGCCCGTCAATTTTCCCAGTGAGACCTGCGGGCAGCAGATGGAGTATCCCTGCCCGCCGTAGGCTAGGCCCACATGTCTGGGGGGGGAGGTTCGGCGTCCCAGACCTCCCCCTCCTTTGGCACGGGTTAGCCCCAGCACTTAGGCTGGGGCACCGGTCAGGCGTCCTATTGGAGCATGTTCCAGGTCCCCTATCTAACGAACCGCTCCAGGTAGGGGGAAGACAAAGCTTTCCCACCACGTCAAAAAAAGGGTTACTCGTTGATTTTTTTTCCTCGTACATGAGGTGCTAAAAATCTCATATTATTATGTTGGCTTTCAAATCTATACGCCCGTAGTGGGCCCACTGACATGAATATAGCAGCGCTGCGCAACTTCACATCTATGAATAGCACATAATTATGAAGGCTAGAAACAAAATATTTTATCTCTCGGTGATTTCCCGGTTTAAGTTTCTTGTTGTTTATTTAATAAATAAATAGTAATAAAACACTGATTTTCTAATTAAATTGGATACTTACGATTTATGCTACAAAATTTTGCCAGCAATGAAAAAGTATGTTACAAATTGTCTATCTATGTTAACGCTGATAGTGTTGTCATACCTGGTACAGAAGACCACAAATCTTGTATTTGTACGAGGAACCCCGAACAAAGCAAAACGCGCGTAGATTGTATAGTTTAAGTGTTTAAGGTTTGTGGTTTATAGTTGAGTAGTAGCAACGTAATTTGTTTCAATTTATTTGACGAGAAACCTCGTCCGGTTGGCAACCCTGCGCCAGAGTTTCTTACAGAAATAATACGTAATTCGTCCTGTTGGCGACTGGCCGTAACGCAGCCTCCTTGCATTGGTGATTTGCATAATATTCTTAAGAAGCTGTTTTTATATTTATTTATTTTTTATTTGGTCTCTAGCATTTGCATTGTCGAGTTCATTCAGTTTGACTGTGAAAGTGTAGGTTTGTTAAATTAAACACTTAAAATATTGTGTGTGTGCCTTTATATGTGCGCCCGTAACTAGTAACCAGCTACAACTAACTAAACTGACTAAAATAAAACTCATACATGCTCGTAGGTATATTTGAATATCGCATCGAATTCATAGTTTATTCCAAATAACACTGTCCTTTATGTAGAACAATTAATCGGCATCGTTCCAATTCTCAGTTATGACGCAACTCATGTATTGTGGCATTTAATTAAGACAATACGGAATAGAACTAAAAATCTAGATGTGGCACACGCGGCACGTTCAAAAACTTTTGTACTTTTTTAAGGAATAGACCAAAATTTTGAAGACAGCTTTTTGGACAGCTTGACGTGAAGATGATTCTGCTTTTCAATCGACCAAAAAACGTTCCTCAAAATGACTTTTTTTCAGACAAATATGCAAATAACTGATTTACGCATACTTACAGATTGATTCATATAAGAGCTAGCGCCGAAAATTGTATGAAAGTGTCATTAATTTCATAGACATTCGGTTACATTGGGGAAATGAGTAAGAAGGTCAAAGTTGCTATCTACTACTTTAATTTTATGTCGCATCAAAACTTAGTTAACGAAATATTTCGTCACTTGGATGGTAAAATTACTAAAGCGACACTTACTCACATGTCGCTTTAGTAGTTTTACCATCCAAGTGACGAAGTGACGATTTAATGTTTGTTATCCAGGATCCCGTAGTCTACAGTCAAAGTCAAAGTCAAAATAGTTTTATTCCAATAATTAAGGTTACAGAAAGTGATTATCAATGTCAAAAAATGTACCACCAGGTCTAAAAAACCTCTGATGAAAAAAAATATGGCAATAAACTCAACGAAGTGTGGTTTTTCAAGTAAGTAAATCAAAATATAACTCAAATAAAAGTATCTTGAAGTAAATACTTACTATCAGGTGACTCACTCGCTTGATTTCCTTCCTATTTTATTATTATCAAATCTTTATTTCGGGTAACAAGACCCATACAATAAATACCTTATAGACTAACATACATATAAAACAAAAGCAATACAACTATTTAAACTATTTTGGCGACAAAACGGCGTGGCCCCGAAGCGTCGTCACTTCCGATGTCGCGCTCGTCATCGGCAAGGTGCCCCGGAACCGCCGGAACACAACATCCTTCCGCCAAAAGGCTGCGCAAGCGACGGTTTCCAGCAGCGACCGCGGTACGCGCACCACAAACGAGGTGAAGTGCACGTAGTGTCGTGACTGCAGCTGGAACACCCTCAGCGTGTAACCAGTCTTCCGGCGGATATGCTCCACCACATGTGCGACTGCGGCGGTGTGATGCAGACGCGACACGTAACGCGCGCGGCGCGGTACAGTCACCAGCACCAATATCTGACACAGCGAAGCGTGCAAAAATATCTGACACGTCCTACCAGCCCTAGAAATAGAGTCGTATCAGATATTTATGCACGCTTTGTTGTGTCAGATATTGGTGCTGGTGACTGTACTTAATTTTTTTTCTTCTGTTTATAGTATAAAACTAACTCGCTGACCGTACCTGTCTGTCGTGTAGATTTTGATACGATTTTC
The DNA here is from genome assembly GCA_963691745.1 of Ditula angustiorana. Lineage (NCBI taxonomy): Eukaryota > Metazoa > Arthropoda > Insecta > Lepidoptera > Tortricidae > Ditula > Ditula angustiorana. Next base: position 9,182,461 of record OY829495.1, read on the forward strand.
ACAACTATTAAAGCCTTGATTTCCGGTTACAAGCTAACGACAAAATCAGCGTAAATTACTATGGTTTTTTTTTTTATACAACATAGGAAGGCAAACAAGCAAGTGGGTCACCTGATGGTAAGTGATCACCACCGCCTATAGACACCTGCAACAACAAAGAGAGTGCAGATGCGTTGCCAACCCAGAGGGCTAAGATGGAATACCTCTTGTGCCAGTAATTACACCGGCTGTCTTGCTCTCCACGCCGGAACACAACAGTGCAAGCACTGCTGCTTAGCGGCAGATTTAGCGAGCAAGATGGTGGTAGCGATCCGGACGGACCTTGCACAAGGTCCTACCACCCGCAGACGTCTCTTTCACACGCTATAGTGACTGAAAAAACTGCTATAGTCATTTACGCTAGAGTCGATGTCAGCGTTTAAGTGAGACCAAAGTATAAAGAAAGAAAGAAAGAAAAAATCTTTATTTTCAACAACAATTTAAATTCAAAAACAAGTAAATAAAATTGCGGTACGAGAAAACAATTGAAGTTTGGCAATGGGTGCCAGTCTCAGCATGTGCTGGGCTCGGTGCCCGGCGATTTTCAGAAAGGCCCCTTGGGCTGGTTGATCGCAGCCCCAGCAAGTAATCAATTAAAAAAAAACTAAACTAAAAAACTAGTAGCAATGCTATTACAATACATGTTACATAAACAAAAAAAAGTCGGTTTTTATATACATACAAATTGGACCCATGGGAAGCCGGAGCGGTTCGCTAGTCATAATTATAAGACTGTCTCTTCTATCACGACCTATATCCTCAATATTTACCGACCGAATTTAATCAAAATTCATAATAAACGGCACTCCGTCCACGAGTCGCCCGTTATGAAATTCCTGCCCGTCCTTTTGACATTATTAGTACGTGCATAGTGCTTCACGCGCCGGTATTACTATACTACCAGGATTTGATCATCCCGTACAAAAATACGGGCTTCGAGCCGGACAGCTTAGCCCTAAGTAGGAAGCTAAAGGTCTAGGGTTAGATCCTATAGGGACGAACATTATCTTTATTCTTATTTAATTTTGACATTCGGAGACATACGTCTCCAATTAATATTTTACAATTTGACCGTGGCGGCGTTTTGAACCTCTGTTAAGCGTAGATTACGATAATTAATTTGTTCTTGACCCTTGGAGACTATGTACAGTCAAGGAAATTAAAACAAGTACCCCTGTAGAACCTAGTCGACGAGACGTACGCATAACATTTGTATGATATTGCCTGGCGTTTAACGAGTCGCGTCATTGCGATAGGGTTCTAAGGTGGTCTCTAAGTTATTTAGACTTAGTATCTGATTATTATTGGTCCTGGCACCATATATCCCTACCTATCTAATTTCTTTGATCTGGGGTCCCTATACATCGCCTAGTAAATCTTCACTAGAGCCTGTTCGTTCAATATGCTTAAAGCTTGTTGTGCTATTTATTGATATCTAATTTATTCTATACTTCTTAATATTAATTAGGTACTTACTATTGTATTGATTATGTATATTGCTCGGTAATCTTGTTTTCAAAGGAGAAAAAAAAGAATAAGTTGCCGAGATTCTTTTCAACAGAATCTTCTATTTTCTGAAGCGCTAGTAGATTCAGGCATCTGAACGAGCCTTTAAATTATGAACAAACTGGAACAAATTACCTTGCTACTCCGCGAAACCAGTGCCGGGCTCGTGCAAAATAGCTGCGTCTGTGCGAAAACCCTCCCTCCTCCGCTTCCATACGAAACAACACATATCACACAGACTCCACCACTAAACACTAAAAACTACACGATCGACGCGCGTTTCGCCTCTGTACGAGGCATCAACACAGCTATTTCGCACGAGCCCGGGACTGGTTTCGCGGAGTAGCTAGGTAATTTGTTCCAGTTTGTTGATATGGACCTCCGCAAACTAACTCCTGAATCTATTAATTCTTTAAAATTATGGCCTAACACTTGCAAAATAAATTTCTCATTTTTATTTGAAGATAAATAAATAATATTTGTATTCCGAAGTTACTTAAATTCATGAAGGCACATAACACGACTTGGAACCGATTACCTTGCAACTTGGAGGTTCCAATTTATTTGTAGGTACAGTCAAGGAATTAAATTTCCAACCAACCTAAGGTTCAATAGCATATAGCAAACTGTCACCATAAGAGCTATAGAGCAAGACGTTAGTTTGACATATCGACCTTAATGCATTGCGAATGTCAGACGACATTTCAACGAAATGGGTAGGGAATTAAATTCCTTGACTGTACATATCTAGGTTACGCATATTTTATGTACAATGAATAATGCTTTTGTATAGGTATACTAGACCAAGTAATTGCTTGACCACTTTTGTACTTTAACCTATTGTAATACGGTTGAAAAGTAATCAAGCAATTTCTTGGTCGACTATACCTACAGATACTAACAAAATTGCCAATCGAATTCGACATGATTTAAGGAAGTTCCTAAAGATAAAGCAAAAGAAACAAAACTTCACTTATAAGTCTCCTCTCTGAAAAACCAGACCTTTCAATCTTCTTAACTTTCACGTGAAATTTATCACTTTTTCCTGAAACTTCAGCGTTCAAGATAAAACGTTATCTCTACAAAAACGGGACACAGCGACACGCTACATAAAGCTGCGTCTCTACTATAGGCAAGGCAGACTGGCAACAAAGGCTCGCGTGGCAAACTTAAAGTGAGATTGTCGATTGCCGCGCGGATATCCATCGACGAAAACTTGCGTGGCAACCGGGGTCAATGGCCAAGGTATTGCCATACGGCAAGCCATCAGACATATTATGCTTGCGTGCCAACTGCGGGTGTGCAAGGTCCATTCGGTTTGCTGCCAGCATCTTGCTCGCTAATCCTGCCGCTAAGCAATAGTGCTTGCAATGTTGCGTCCCTGCGTGGAGAGCAAGACAGCCGCTGCAATTACTGGCACAAGAGGTATTCCATCTTAGCCCTCTGGGTTGGCAACACATCTGTAATCTCCTTGGTGTTGCGCGTGGTGATCAGTTACCATCAGGTGACCCACTTGCTTGTTTGCCTTCTTATTTCATTAAAAAAAACTGCATGCAATAAAGACCAGTTTGCTGCGCGAAAAATCATAAGTGCACCTAGCACGAATCTTCTCGATACGCCTTAACTCGCTACGTAACTCAGTGCGTCTCTTTGTAACGAGCCCAGTAGGAGAGAGACGGACTGAGTTACATAACGAGCTAACGCGTATCGAGAATAGGGATACGGAAGCGGTAAAATTACTTTTGTAAAATTCGGTAAAATACGATATTTTACGTAAACTATTATATTTTACGGTAAAATACGGTAAGATTGGGTAAAAAAGAATCAAACTACTACTAAGAAAAGTTCCGAGTCCGTGCAACAGATGGAGCCAGTCACTCATTGCGACTGACTGGCAACACGCAAACACTATGATATGAATTAGATAAATTTCGTCCGCCCAAACTCGGCGGTAATTTTACCGTAATCTGTATAAATTACCGTAAACTATCGGTATTTTACGCGACTTTTTGGTAAAATTGTGTAATTTTGCAACCGTAATCGAGAAGATTCATGCTGGGAACAATAAAAAATGCTTTGGTAACTGCGTGGAATAGAGGTCGTTGCAAAATAATCAGATAAATGTTCACACGGCGACCACGCCACGCGCCATTTCGATTTGTTATTGATCCACTCCGACAGCACGATTTAAAAAGTACCCACCTGCATTAAATCCAGCTTAAAGCAATCCCCAAAGTTAAATTTAAGACACGGTATCTTACGTCCGATCCTTATTCAAATGTCACACACCCGTTCCATTTTAATGGCTGCCCCAAACAAAGTGTCAAACGCGACATTATACCAATATGGCACTTGGTCCAATTTACTCCGTCCCCTTGGCACCCGAATCACGTCCTCTGCTGTCCTTTGAACGCATTTTGGCGGTAAAACGGCCGGGGAATACCAAATAGTTAAAATAAGTGGTTATTGTAGAAAATTTTGTATTAGGAATGTTACTGAGCTTAAAGTCATATTCAGAAAAATGTTTCGAGACTCGAATTAAAATAACTTGATAAAGTTATTTGGAATAGGTAGGGATCAGTGTACAGTAGGGGAAATGTATTCACGTACCACCTTAGAACCCTATCGCAATGACGCGACGCGTTAAACGCCAGGCTATATCATACAAATGTCATGCGTATGTCTCTTCGACTAGGTTCTACGGTGGTACGTGTTTCAATTTCCTTGACTGTACAGTTGACAAGACATTGCTTGACCTGTTTTTGAGCGTATTACAAAGGGATAAAGGTACGATGTTGTTGTGTTTAACGATGCGCTAGCGATGCAAAAGAATCCGTATGCATTCGAGTGCGAACGCGTAAGACTAGAGTCGTAAAATGTTCTAAAAACAGGTAATTAGCAGGTATGTTTGTTATGCTTGTTTGCCTTCCTACGTTGAATAAAAATTAAATGTTTTATGTATTTCTTTTGTTACTTGTGAAATTTTTATTTTGAAGAACATTTGTGGCAGTAGGGGGGTTGACCGATTGTCGTTTAGTTTTGACACCCTCAGCGGCCCTAACATGACAGCCTATGTTTGCCTATGTCTGTCTAACTAGTGTCATAAGAAAGGGACGCAGACAGAGAGAAACTAAACTTGGCCAGTCACGTTAGGGCCACTGAAGTAGCTGAACATTTTAGTACCTCGTCGCTGACAGTAGCAACCCTCATTTCATAGATTCTTTTGTTTTGGTTAAGTAGGTTTTATTCCTGTTTTTTTATGAAAAACCATTTAAATTTTTCTTGTTAAAAACAACCCTTCCTTCCGGCGTTAGTCGGGTAACAATGGTTACAGATCAGTGAGATTTCGGTACGTCTAGACGGTGTGCTAAGTTTATTGTGAAGTTACATTGTATTTAAAGGCCAGTTTACACCCAGTTTAACTTAGCAGCGAACTTGCAAAACTTGAAAATGGCAAGTAAAAGTACAAACCATTTAAAGTTCGATCAACAATTCAAGTACTTGATATATCGGCGCAAAATAGAATCCAGTTAAATTTTCGACGTTGTAAATCGGAGAACTTTATTCTTTAACATTTAAGTATTAAGACGTAGTTTTATACTTACTGCTCTATAATAGAAAGGGGAAGAAAATGGCATGCGGTTCACCTGATGGTAAGTGATGTCTTCAGCCATCGCAACTAGCAACATCGGCATACGTCTGTATTAAAATATATTTTTTTTACTTTCTTTCCCTTATCCTTTTTATTTCTTCTTTCAATACAAGATTACAGAGCAATTCTGCCAACACACTTTTTTTTCAGCTCATTAATTATTTGTGTCTCACTGCTGGGCAAAGGTTTAGCTTATTAAAAATAGGGTAGATAGACAAACACGGCGTAGACTTAGTAACAGAGTCCTGTAACGACCTTTTAGTTACAGAACCTTAAAAATAAACTTTATATCCGGTAATATTATTATTATTATAAGCTCACGCCTGTTTCCCTTTGGGGTAGGCAGAGACCACAGAACGCCATTTGCCCCGGTCCTGGCATACTTCCCTCGCTTCCTCCACACACATTCTTCTCTTCATACATGCTCGGCGGTTACGGGTACTTCTAATTATGCCTGTCTTTAGGACGTCGCCAATTAAGTCAACGAACGTACGCCGAGGCCGCCCTCTACCAACTCGCCCAGTCACATCAACCTTATAAATTTGCTTACATAATCGTCTTTCATCCATCCGTTCAACATGCCCAAACCAACGCAACATTCCTTTCTCTATCTTAGTCACTACATCTTCTTTTATCCGGCAATAAACTTTAAATAAATATAAAACGAGCTAACAATCTCTTAATAAATACCGTTAGCAACAACGTAATTTTATAACACATACATATTTATTTCATACTTAACTTCAAGTTCAAGTAAACAAGACTGTGTTGTGACAGTGTAAGGTAGAAAATCGTTTGCTTCCATATTTCGCGACTCTAGACATCGTCAGGTAGTACCTGTCAGCCGTTTTGGCAATTTACAAAAACGTATGACGCGAGGAACTGAGGCTATGGAAGTATCTAGAGCTGTTTTAACCTCTCTGTTTATTTATTTAAACTTTATTGCACAAGAAACAAAATGAATAAGAAGCACATTTAATGCCTTAAGGCATTCTCTGCCAGTTTTTTTTATGAAATAGGAGAGCAAAACAAACAAGTGGGTCACCTGATGGTAAGTGATCACCACCGCCCATAAACACCTGCAACACTAAGGAGATTGAAGATGCGTTGCCAACCCAGAGGGCTAAGATGGAATGCCTCTTGTGCCATTAATTGCACCGGCTGTCTTGCTCTCCACGCCGGAACACAACAGCGCAAGCACTGCTACTTAGCGGCAGGATTAATGAGCGAGATGGTGGTAGCGTTCCGGACGAACTTTGCACACGGTCCTACCACCCGAAAAACAATTACACATAAATGTAATTAAAAATTTTTTTGTTCGCCATTCTTTTTTCGTATTACCAGCTCTGTATAGATCGCCAATACGGGCCCCTAGGGGGCGTAAAAGTCGTTCACACGTTGAATAATGCGCTGTGGTTACTTCGCTCTATAGTAAACACAGCTTTAGCGCACAGAAAGTTCAATAAAAACAAAGTATTAAAATAAAAAAAGGAAAAAAAAAAACAATTTGAACGGTTCATATAATTTCGGTTTGTATCATTTTGCGGGTGGTAGGACCTTGTGCAAGGTCCATCCGGATCGCTACCACTGTCTTGTTCGCTAATCCTGCCGCTAAGCAGCAGTGCTTGCACTGATGTGTTCCGGCGTTGAGAGCAAGACAGCCGGTGTAATTACCGGCACAAGAGGTATTCCATCTTAGCCCTCTGGGTTGGCAACGCATCTGCTATCTATTTGGTGTTGCGGGTGTCCATAGGCGGTGGTGATCACATACCATCAGGCGACCCAATTGCTTGTTTTCCTTCCTATTTCATAAGTATTGTAACGAATTTGATTTTTAACGTTTTAAAGTCATTTTCAGGTCATATTATGTTCATGGATAGACTGACAAAATAGTTAAGAATTCAAACTAATAATTAAATTAAAACATTGAAAATGAAATGTTTTCAGTTAACGCAATTAAACTACTGACTCTAAGAGAGGAAATGGCATCTGCTGTTACGCTTAAGGCATTTGTTTTATTTCAGTGTCTACAAATCGCAAAATCATTAAAAATTACAAGTAACTTTGTTAAAAATCTAATTTTAAAGCATGTTTTTTGGCTGATAGTACTAATGGTATAGTTTTCATTTATATTTTCACTGACTATTTTTCTGTACTCAGAGGTATTTGTTATTAATTTCTGTGTAGTTTCTGATTCAGTTATTTTTTAAACCAAGGCTCATTAATCGTTTCGTCACCAGTGGCCCTAACATGACTGGCCTAGTTTAGTTTATCTCTATCTGTGTCCCTTTCTTATGACACTAGTTAGACAGAGACACAGGGAGGGGTTTAACTAAACCTGGGCTGTCATGTTAGGGCCGCAGAAGCTTTTATTGAATTGTTTGTAACCAAAAACTACCGTATTAATGCCAGTGCAAATGTAGATTACTTATCTATCAAACAGTTTGTTCATCCATATCCTACTGTAATAATTATGCTAAGTGCTGGTAGCGAGTGACTTCGCTGCCTGTGTGCTCTGTGCCGGGATCCCCCGTTGCTTGTTTAACACACTTTTACTGCCGTATGCTTAAACCACAGTTACCAGTGACGTTTAAACTATAGTTATGGCCCGGCGGTTAGAATTGTAAGGTTTTAATCGACAAACTTTGCATATTAACATTTTATTTTGATAATTGATGTCCCAGGGATTTTAATTACAGCTCCATTGATGTCATTCCATCTAATCATCAGGTTTTTAAGCCGCTTTTGATTTTTCAGCCGTTTCTACAGACGTATACCTACTTAGGTTATCCTGACGAAAAAAAAACAAAATTGAAAAGAAACATGACAGTTAATATTCGTTAAACGGAGCCATATCTGAGCAGCAGTTTGTGTGGCCGGCTTTGACTAAACGCGCATTCACAATGCACTATAAAAAACGCTTGTTCCTACAGCTACGCACGTGCGTGACGCGATTGGTCGAAACAAAAAAATCGCTGTTTTTCACTAAGAATCTAGTTTAAAGGTGGATTCACAATGCAAAGTTGCAAGCAGCCCTAGCACGCTAGCTTTAATGGCTGACATAGAACATACATATATCCTTTTTTAACAAGTAAGCAAGCTACTAGAGCATGGTGTGCTGAAAATCAAAGCTGTGGTAGAGTGACTCCAATGGAGTTCGAGTTACAGTAAACGCTGAGCACACTCCCATCACAGCGTGTGTCATGGATACCAACAATATAATACAATATGCTTTATTCAATATCACATTTAAAATTTCACAGAATAACAGATAAATCTTAAATATAGGTAGGTATCCAAAAGGCAGTCTTATCGCTTGAGAGCGATCTGTTCCAGACAACCTTTGGATAGAGATAAAAATAATGTAGTCAGTCAGTCAATCTGTTTGTTTTTTGTGTTTGTATAATATGTGTGTGACAATAAATAACTATTTTACGGATGGTGGGGCCTTGTGCAAGGTCCGTTTGGATCGCTACCACCATCTTGCTCGCTAATCTATATAAGTATGTTTATCCGTTGTCTAGTAGCCATAGTACAAGCTTTGCTTAGTTTGGGACTAGGTCAATTGGTGTAAATTGTCCCAAGATATTTATTTTATTTATTTTATTTTTTAATCCTGCTGCTATGCAGCAATGCTTTCACTGTTGTGTTCCGGCGTGGAGAGCAAGACAGCCAGTGCAATTACTAGCACAAGAGGTATTCCATCTTAGCCCTCTGGGTTGGCAACGCATCTGCAATCTCTCTGGTGCTGCGGGTGTCTATAGGCGGCGGTGATTACCTATCATCAGGTGACCCTCTTGCTTATTTGCCTTCCTATTTTGTAAAAAAAATATTCTAGTCTATTCTATTCAAACGATAAAACGCAGCGATATATCGCGATCGACGCGCTTCGCCCAATCAGAGAGAGAGCGATATGAGGCAGAAAATAAAACACTGCAATTTATCGCGCGTGGCGCCGAATCACTATCGCTGATTGGTCGAAGCAAAAGGATTGCTGCGTTTTTATCGCTTTCTACTTTGCATTGTGAATCTACCTCAAGAAAACGAAAGTACCCTACATCTTACTTTTTTTTGCCCAACACCACACACACACATATACACACACAAACACACACGCGCGCGCGCACGCACACACATTTAATTTACATATACACTTTGCCGTAATCTTCAGTGGCCGTCTTGACATAATTATTATTGCTGAAGCGAGAATTGTCCGGATAGTGTTGTACAAACGACCCTACATCCACTATACTTCATACACCGTGGCTTCTAAAAATAATTGACTCAAACCCCGCAAAAAAATAATTACTTACACCACTTCTTAAACTTACTATTTTATTACAAACTAAATGTTGCCCGCGACTTGTCCGCGTTATTCTTTTATCGCTATCCCGTGGGAACTATGCATTTTTACGAAATGAAAAGTATCCTATATGTTAATCCGGGGTAAAAGCTATCTGTATTTCAAATTTCATTAAAATCCATTCGGTAGTTTTTACGCGAAAGAGTAACAAACATCGATCCATTCTTACAAACTTTCGCGTTTTTAACATTTATTAGGATTCCCAGCAAATTCCACTGAAAACAGAAAAATAATCAGAATCATGAAACATTCAACCGCTGAACCTGTGACAAAAACATTAAAAAGGACTTAGAAGTAATCCTGTGCTGCGAAACTTTGGATTGCGAGTCGCGGTTTTCCTTGTATTTGGGAAATAAGCTGGAAATAAAGACGGTGCGTAATTCTATTTACAACTTACACGTGGATTAAGGTCGCCATTTAATTTTGTGCTTTCTGTGCCAGTGATATAAAACACCAATAGCCCGTTTCACTAAGCTACAAGTTAAGGGCTTATTACACTACGCGGTATTCAGACAGTCTTAGTAAGCAAGTAAGCACGGCCGAACCCATTCGGTCGGTCTAATTAGAGTAATTAGACAGGCTAACTCTTATTACACTATGCTGAATCTTAGTAAGACTGTCTGAATACCACGTAGTGTAAAATTGTAACGCGACCATTGCGACCCATACTCGTAATTTCATAGTTATCACCACTAATCTTCACTATAATTTGTTTGTTTGTAAGTAGAGGGTAACCTTTGGAACTACATTACCGATTCAAAAAAAACTTTACACAAAGCTAGGTACACTATTTCTTATGGACATAGGCTACTAATTCCACGCGAGCAGAGTCGCTGGCGTCCGCTAGTAGGTACCCAATAAAATATTACGTTTTTTTTTTATACAGTAAGTACCTATTTAATTTATCTACCAGGGGCGTAACTAGAGTGGGGCAGGCAGGGCATGTGCCCTGTGCGCCAAATAAAGGGGGGCGCAAAAAACGAAATTTACTAACTACCTATTAAAAAAATACAATCCAAATTCGTATAAATGGCCAAATAAAAGTCTTTTGACGATAATTTAACCCTTATTATAGATACATTTATTCCAGACGGGGACATATTTGTGGTATTTTGTTTGTTTTACATACATTACATTACAAAACTAGTAAAATAATTAAAAAATACATGCAGGTATCTGTTTTTAAAATAAATTACAAAGAGACAGGGGCGCAGTTCGAATGCGAGCCCTGGGCGCCATTTTACGTTGCTACGCCCCTGTTATCTACCTACTACACTTTTACACTTGGAAATCCGTGGAAGGCCCCTGTCAACGCAAGCCTTCATTTTTACCCCACTGCCATCAGAAGGAAGGGTTATGCTTTCAGAGTACACAGTTATTTATGTGTGAAATAGGTAAAAGAAGAAATTTTTTGACCCACAGTCAACTCAACAGTACTACTTTTTTTTTTTTTTTTTTTTTTTATGGCTTTCCCATCTCTAAGTTGAGATGGATTTTGCCAATGACTACTACTTACTTAGTACTACTTTTGGATCCAAAAAATCATCCTTTTAAAACCATCAGTAAAGAGAGCTTTCTTTTACTTGAAAAAATTTTCTTGTCATGATAATAGTATTTTATGCAACTGCTATATAATGAGAGGCCTTAAAACACGAGTGTGTTTTTATGAAACGAGCGTCAGCGAGTTTCATAAGTTACAAAGATTTTTTTATATTAATGTGGTCACTACAAGATGTCGTTAGATTAGCTAATTACGTAATAACTTAAGACAGAAGGTCCCTTAATTAGGGGCTGAATAAGCCAACCGACTTGGTATAACATGGATCTCACAACTTTTTACGGTAGAGAACTGAGTTGCGAGACTTGGTTTTTTTACAAGTTTTGTTTTTGATGGTTCAATTTTCTACTTAACAGTGTACTTTATTATAAATGAGTTCAGTTTTATACAAATTCAAAGAATCACACACTTTAGGGAACGACTCGTATCAATCTAATTGCACCACTAGTAATTTTATTAAATATTGCAGTATATTGTTAAACTTTGTTTATGTATTAAAAAATATATATATTCTGAGTTGTGTATTTAAAGTAGGATCAGGGCTGTATGAATAAAAATTCCTTTGCCTTCTTCGGTGAGGGAAGATAAACTAAAAAGTTTGACATTGACAGTTCTGTTGTAGAGAAATCTGTCTTGTTTGGTTTTTCGTTTCGTTGTTTTGTTTACGAAAACCATGGAATCATACGAAACTTTCTATAAATCCGTGTGCCGAGTATGTTTAAAAAGTAAGGAAGAAGAAAACATGGTGTCTTTAATAGATTATTCGAGCTCAGACGGCGTGAGTTGCTACGGAAAAGCTATAATGACTTTCGCAAGTGTCAATATCAAATCGGACGATATTTTCCCAGTTTCCATGTGTAAAAACTGTACGCGTTGCTTAAAACAAGCCATTTACTTCAAGCTGAAGTGCGAATCTAGTGATAAACAGTTCAAGAAGCTCGCAAATTACTGTTTTTCCGAGAAAGAAATCAAAGAAAAAATCGTCGAGTATTCCATGTTCTCAAATTATTTTACCGAAGAGGATTTGCAAGGTAACAGTTCCACACTCAAACATGAGAAATCCCAGTCTTTTATTCAGAAAATCACAGGACACGACATAGATTTAGAAATAGCTGTCTCTCAAGACAGTTTGAGTGATAATTTCCTAGATAATTCTGACTGCAACGCCAGGAACGAGCCTTTTGATGAGAAACCTGGTCAAATGGAGGATGGAGACGCCATCTTAGACCGTATAGAAAAGCTGATAGGTACCTCAGACATCTCAAATGGTGGATTCAAAAGACGATATAAGCGAACCCATGACCGTCGCAAGAAACTCGCCCGGAGGCGACAAATGCAACTGCAGGCCGCTGAAAGCGACTCGTTAATCTGTAATGTATGTCACCGAGTTTTAGCCAACAAGCATTCATACGACAATCACATGCAAAGACATAATGGATGTCGATATGTATGCGAGCACTGTGGTAAAGGCTTCCCGGTTCTAGCCGAGCTCCAAATTCACCAAGTAGCCGTTCACGGTACTGGACCGTACTTGCAATGCCGTCACTGCCCATACAAAGCACCTCGGAAATTCAGTCTGATCGAACATGAACGAATCCACACGGGAGAGAGGCCTTACACGTGTGAAAAATGTGGTTTGACTTTCCGTCGCAGATTCATTTGGAAAAAACATCTTATCTATCACAATGAAAAAACGGTTCAGTGTAGTCTATGTCCAAGGAAGTTTTATCTTAGAAGTGAGATGTTAGCTCATTGTAATAATGTGCACGAGAGAATGTATGTGTATTTGTGTAATAAGTGTGGTGCAACATATGCTAAGCCCGCAACAGTGAGAAGACATTTAACGGAACGGCATGGTGTGCCGAGGGAAATGCAGGGGAAGGTTATTAGGATTAATAAGGGGAAAGGTGATTTTCCGGAATAAATAGGATAATTGTTGTGAAGGACAAGCAGGCCTCTTCAATTTTGTTTCTGTATATTTATATTACTGGCCAGTGTAAGACCTCGTGACAGCAGCCCAGCTGGAAGAGTTTTTGGAGTCAGTTGTTCGCCATCCGCTGAGGCTGCTGCTGATGTTATTCATTTAATTAGCATTATTCTCATTTTTCCATCTTTATTTATACAGTCCATAGGAATTCCTCACAATTGTATTTAAATTCTTATCTTAATTCTTTAAAATTAGAATCATAAATAAATATCAGCAATCCTTTAATTAGGTATTAGACAATAGATTTAAATGCATATCTAAATAAATACATGCTTAATTAACTACATTCACAACTCAGTTAATTCATTCATATTCATCATACAAACATATGACTCTTGCAGGAATGAAACCCGCAATCTGAAGCTTTTAAGTGAAGGTTATAGGTTAAGTGAAAAAAATTTTTGACATGTCTATTCCTTTATTACATTGATACAAGATCCATTATTGCTTAATTCATGTAAAATATTTGATGTCACCATCACTTGTCTACTTCAGTTGTTTATTACCCGTCTGCTACCAGAAAGGAAGGTTATGTATTATAAATTAGACAGAGTGTTTATTTTTAACTAGGAGAGTATTGGGAAATTCAAATGTTTAGTAGATACAGGGGAAAATTTAGAAAACTATTTGGCATTTTGTAAAAAAAAGAAATTTGCATATAATTTTTTGTTGTCATTAGTCACTTGTTATTTTATGTTGGATGATGAAAATCTTTAAGTAAGGTACAAAAATTACAAATTTTATGGAATATATTTTTACAGTTCATAAGTTATTTGATATTTTTAATAACTTTAATAGATGTTTAGTACGGCCAAAATCTTGCGATATATAATGTAGCAATATCAGAACACAAACTTATAAGGGGCTATAAAACAGTTCATGTATAAAAAAAAGACAAGTCATATTATTATGGCTTAAAAATTTAGTAAATATACCAACAATTTTGACATAATTGGGGTAAGATGGGTAATTATGATACAATTGTGACTTACCTTAGTACATGGCCTTCCATAACTTATTTTTTATTAAAATTATGTAATTCTATTGTTAAGACATTTGTGGTGACCTAACAAAGTATCAGGACTGTATCAGTTTGTAACATTATTGTAAAGATTCCCTTGGTTGCTAAAAATACTATATAAAAAATAATTAATAAATAAGCCTTTATTGCCGTTTTTTTTTACAGTTTTGGTTTCTTTTATTCATTTACAGCTTGTCCTTCGACAAAGGCCTCCTCAAACGATGTCCAAATTTTTCTGTCCTTGGCTATCTTATTCCATTAAAAAAAAACTATAGTAGGTTGTAAATGTGTGTGTAACTTAGAGCTTGTGTGTAATCATTATTTAATAAACTAATTTCGTTTGTTTAATGCAGTAGTTTTATTGAGCCACAAAGTAATACAATGATACACAGTGACAGGGAAAAAAAAATATTACCCAACTGCCGTCAGAAAGAACGGTTAGGTTTTTTCATGTTTCTTTTATATGACATATTGTCGGAAGGTACTTTATCTCTATTGACAAGAGAATCGCAAGCTGCGCCGGAAAGCCAGCCATGACCGGGGCAGCCTATTTAGTCAAGCTACTAGAACGTCGGCGCACCACTGCACAGAGGCCGGCGCCATTATGTGAACACAGGTTATACGATAGACAGAGAAGCATACAGTAGGAGTAAGACATACAGTAGGGGAAATATATTCACGTACCACTTTAGAACCCTGTCGCAATGACGCGACGCGTTAATCGCCACGCTATGTCATACAAATGTCATGCGTATGTCTTCGACTAGGTTCTACGGTGGTACGTGTTGGGATTTCCTAGGCGCTGTTTTTGTTCGAAGTAACACTTTTGTACGTAGGTATGGTCAGCCTGAGAAGTAGCAAACGATTTTGAACCTCGTCACTGTCAGTAATATGACAATTCGAGCAACTCTCAGTTTGCTCGTTACCGCGACAAGGTTCTTAAGAATTTCTTTCCGATTTTCCATTTAAAAAAAAACTAGGTATGTGCATCTATAATTGTTATTGTCCTCTACACTGTCTGTGCCGTCATTAACACTAAGTAAATGTCTTTTTTAATTTGTTTTAGGTTACACACACCCGATCCTACCGTACCTACCAGACCAACCGTACCTACCAGACTTACCGTACCTACCAGACCTACCGGACAGTCTCCCGATGTGTCTAATGTCAACCAAAGTTGTAATTGGTGAAATCCATTTCGACCCAGAGATGGGAAGCCATTAATAAAAAAAAAAAGGTTCTTAAGTGTTTTGTTTTTTTATGGAATAGGAAGGTAAACAAGCAAGTGGGTCACCTGATGGTAAGTGGTCGATCACTACCGCCTATATACACCCGCAACACCAAGGACATAACAGACGCGCTGCCAACCCACAGGGCTAAGATGGAATACCTCTTGTGCCAGTAATAGCACCGGCTGTCTTGCTCTCCATGCCGGAACAACAATGCAAGCACGGCTGCATAGCGGCAGGATTAGCGAGCAAGACAGTGGTAGCAATCCGCGCGGACATTTCACAAGGTCTTACCCGCAAAACCCGTGTTTAGCTACTTCTAAGGCGGGCTATTGTACTATTTATTCTGTGCCCGAGTGTACAAAATTATCCGAGTTGACTGTACCTGCAAATTACCAAGCCAAACCCATTAGCAGGGGGATTCCACTCCACACTGTAGGTGCGCTCGCCGCATGACCTATGGCATAGGTTAATCGCAGTAGGTTGCCGGCTTGCTGCGCGCGCGTCCGCGCATTCTGTGTCGCGCGTTGTGATAGTATTACAGTAAGCAGCCCAACCCTAGCGGTGCGCCAGGGTATTGCGGGTGGAAGGCGGGCGCGGGCGGCGCCTTCCTTTTGACGCATGCCGCCTGGCTAATGTTTATGAAGTAATACGAACTTTTTGTGTCTAACCATAAAGTTGGAATTCGTTTAATGGTGTTCGAAAAAGAGAAGTTTCTGTACGTTAGTACTATTATTTATTCTGTGCCCCAGTGTTCAAAGCCATTAGCTTAATAAAACTTTGCCAAAAATCAAAGCATAAATTGGCCTCGCAACCAGCCTAACCTTAAATAGGTTATAAAAGTTTCTGATAGATATGAAAGCAATTCCATGTGACACCAACCCGTATCATACTGAAATAGCGCTGTCACGTTGCGTTTGTCCGTGTGTCCAGGTCGTTTTAGATGCTAAAGTCACATAACTAAATAGCCCATAGAAATAAAGCTTCAAACTACAGCTGTGGGATAGGTTATAGTATTTTATGCAACTGTTGCATAATGAGGGGTCTTAAAACACGAGTGTGGTTTTATGAAACGAGCGTCAGTTCAGAAGACATAGGGCAATGACCTGCATTGCTACTAGCTACTAGTGCTAGGTACCTATTAAATATCTATAGAATGTACACATTAAAATAATGTAATAAAAAATTAATTTGAACAAATATAGAAACAAATTAGAAAAATACTCATAATAATATTGGTTGTTAAAATGCTGGTCATTGCCTACGGTTTCTGAACGCATTATAGAGCATTTATGATATATGTGTAGATAAAGTTAGGAAACGAGTAAAAGGTCCCTGTTGAAGTCGCTATTTGTCGCATTATAAGAGATATTCCATCTGAGCCCTCTGAGTTGGCAACGCATCTGAAATCTTTTTGATTCTGCGGGTGTCTAGGCGGTGGTGATCAAATTCTAACAGGTGACCGCTTGTTTGCTTTCCTATTTCATAAAAAAAAATTAACTTTGGATTTTGGTTCGATGCTTTTCCCCAACTTTTAAGCAAATAAATCCTATTACCCCATAAGGTAAATACTTCCAGCCAGACACGGTGCTGTGCTTGATATAGAGGTTAAGCCATAGTATCACAGAAATTCTCAAAGCAGGTGGTTAGGTAGTTAGTCTGAATATTAAATAAGATTTTTTTAAACGTATTTTATTTTTAACTATAAGGACAGACAGGAACAAATAGCGACTTATACTATGTACCTAGTGATAATTAATTTATAGATTCAGGCGTTACTTTGTGGAGGTCCATGTCAACAAACTGGAACAAATTACCTTGCTACTCCGCGAAACCAGTGCCGGGCTCGTGCAAAATAGCTGCGTCTGTGCGACACATATATGTTCATGCGAAAACCCACCCTCCTCCGCTTTCACACGAAACAACATATACCACACAGACTCAACTACACACTACCACCACTAAACACTAAAACTACACGATCGACGCGCGTTTCGCCTCTATACGAGAAATCATCAAGATCGAACAGTACGACCGTTCGCTACTTGAACGAATGGCGTACTGACAAACTAAAACATTTTTTCTTTAATCCCGCTTACCGCCAACATTTTTGCATATATCGATACCTTGGGGCTCAAAGGGCGTAAACACCAAAAGGCGATTTTTCAGTACAGCCAAAAAACTAAAAAAAATATTTTTTTCTTCGTATATTTTTTTGGTTTTTGAAGCTAGAAAAATGTATCTTAGACCAAAAAACTTCAAATTCCTTACTGCATGATCCTAATTCATAAATATTTACGTAACTTTGATAATTAAAAAGATAAGTTTCCTATACGCCCTAAAAAAATACAATTTAATGTCATTTACACCCCAAAAAATGTCTACTGTGAAAGAACTGTAGGGCATAACCGCCAATTCACAAGAAAATTATAGCAGTTTCTGGCGTTTTGTATTTTTATAGTCATTTAGTTACTCCGTTTTTAAGCTTCTGGTCAACAGGCTTGTTTTTTGGCAATTTCTAGCCGCAATTACATAGCCATCTTCCTCTCATTTCTCTTAGTTGAGAAACACAGCAAACAATTGCGGCCAGAATTTGTAAACAAAATCTAGCTCGTTAACCAGAGACTCGTTAACAGAGACTGAGGTAAATTTTAAAATTTTTGACTTTAATTACCCTTTTTTAGTTTGGAAATTAAATAAGCCGGCTATTATTAACACAAAAGGAGGCAGAAGTTAAATAAAATGTTCACCTTTTAAGAAGCTACTTCTACAGTTAAAGTATAATTTATTGTTGACTGACTAATTAGTACTTAAAATGCTTTGTTTTTATTGTTTAGCATTAGCTACAAAAAATGATTTTATTGTTATTACTTTGATATTGACAAAATAATCAAGGATCGCATTAGGAGCGCCATGAGCCGTCAGATCTCATGTAAAATCTTAATATTTATAGCTTTTTTCTTACTATATGTTGTTATAACATCATAAAAGTTTCATATTAATTTATACCATCTTATTTTTGTTATGATCTCGGATTGCCATTATTATAATTTTTTTAAATAAATCTGTCACTCGTTTTTCTGTCCTCTCTGTTTCCAATGACCATAATAAAAAAATAGATTGTTTGAAACTATAATATAACATTCTAACGGAACAGAATATTAAACTCCAAATAATTAAATTTTATGCAAAATGTCCGAAATGGTATATGCGTTAACATGTAAAATGACGTTATTGCACTACTTAAGTAAAATTTTGGGTACTTAACTCATTATCAACTTAATTTCTGTTTAATAATTTATATATTTTACTAGAAAAAGTTGACAGGTTTATTAATGTATTTGTTTATTTATGGAAAACCTAAGTCATAAAATTATGCGGGTTTGTCAATGACCATCCTCATGATGTCAGGTTAGGAACCAATGTTAACCCCGCAATGTAACTTAACTGACCTCTTCCACTCCCACAATGCAATTTAGTAAAGTGCATGACAAAAATACCATATTTATAATTAAAATAAACTTCTATAACCAACATTTTAAACTTAGACATAAACAGTAAAAGGACTTTTCGTAGCCTTCTCAGGTATAAATATAGTCGTTGGGTATAGTAAAAAGAAATTACTAAGACCCATAATTAACATTCATAATAATTATGGGTCTTAGTAATTTCTTTTTACTATACCCAACTTGACTCATACGCCCCATTTCAATGGGGCGTAAGAGTCAAGTTGTCAAAAAACAAAAAATTGTATGGGCATTTAGGCGTTTACGCCCTTAACTCGATAATTTTAAAACTTACAACTCCAAAAGTTTTGATAACAGGATTCCATTCAGGATGTAAAATAAATTATCTGTTTTGGTCATGTGTATTTTAGTAATCGTATAAGTCATCTAACTTAAAAACAAAAAAACTGCTCTGGGCTTAAACGCCACATAAAAACCAAAATTGAAAATATTATAGGGCGTATCAGTCAAGTTGTTTAATAATACTGAAAATATGTGGGCCTAAACGCCTTTGAGTTGTTAATTTTAAAACCGAAAAGACTTTTACGCCCTTCAAATTTCTGACAAGAAGTTTCTTTGCTTATACGACCAAAAAACTTAAAATATCGTGTTTACAGGCCTCGACATGAAGGGGCGTAAACACAACTTTTATCGGAATTTTAGAACTTTGAGTATACAGATCGATAGAGAAAAAAAAACTGAGTAAGATGACATTAAAATCTAATTTTCGCCAAAATGGCGGTTACGCCCTTTGAGCCCCAAGGTATCGATATGTGTCGCACAGACGCAGCTACATATCTTGCACGAGCCCGGCACTGATTTCGCGGAGTAGCAAGGTAATTTGTTCCAGTTTGTTGTAGTGATAATTGACTGGCTATGGACTGCTGATGACTGTAGTACCAAGCTCAATTAATTTTATTTCTGGACGACCTAAATATATTATTTGGGCAGTTAGTATCACATTAATTGTATAAAGATTGAAATCGTTATACAATAAATGTGATACTAAGTCTACTAACTTTTTAGCAAGAATGCGCATGTTGAAAAAGTTTCCACATTGGTCCTGAACTGAAACTGGCTGTTTGCGATGTGAGGTAACGGATCAGGGTTGTATGAAGCTTCGTCTCTGTGTGGTATATTTAGTAATGTGACAAAGTTACGATGTAATTAGGATCGCTATAGGGCAGAGGTCGTTGAGCCAGTTGGGCCCTATCCTATCCCCAGGTGGCTTCGAGTTGTGTGGAATGTGAATGAACTAAGTACTGAGTTACATTTGAGGGGTACAGTCAAGGAATTAAATTTCCAAACCACCTAAGGTTCAATAGCATATAGCAAACTGTCACTACAAGAGCTATAGAGCAAGACGTTAGTTTGACATATCGACCTTAATGCATTGCGAATGTCAGACGACATTTCAACGAAATGGGTAGGAAATTACATTCCTTGACTGTACGACTGTACTTCATTACCTAGTTTTTTTTCTTACCGCTAAGTCCCGATTTATTTCTATTCTAGGTATATATATGTACTCAAAATTAAATAGAACCCACAAAACTTTTATCTGTAAAACTAAAATGCAAAAATAATGTGTGTGCAAAACAATGATATTATAATGCATGGATGTACAGTGTCATATTAATTGACAGCAGAAAAAAAAGTTCAGTGTTTAGTGGTGGTGTGTGGTTGAGTCTGTGTGATATATGTTGTTTCGTGTGGAAGCGGAGGAGGGTGGGTTTTTGCATGAACATTTATATATGTCGCACAAACGCAGCTGCTTTGCACGGCACTGGTTTTGCAGAGTAGCAAGATAATTTGTTCCAGTTTATTAAAGCGCTATAAAATTCACAAAACATAATTCGGACTACCCCATACTGATGCCAGTTTTACACACACGAGGTACAGTATTAAGAAAAACCTTATTCTAAGGCGTGGATGAATACGCGCTTGAAGGTCCCAAACGGGTATCAAAGCAGCAGTTAACCCTTTACGAGTCAAACGGCCCGCAGGTACCCCGAGGGACGTGCTATCATTTCAGACAAACGGGGGGTTAAGTGTGTAGACCACTAGTTGCATATTGGTACGAATCCGAATGAATTTAAGTTGAATGCTCGACATTATGTTCAACATAAAAAGCTAAAGCAAGTATTACAAACAAAAATGGAGGGTCTACCTGAGTAGATAACACTTTAAACCAGGGGGGTTCCACTCCGCATTGTGGGTACGCTCGACCGCCTTGCCTATGGCATAGGCATATCGCAGTAGGCTGTCAGCTGTCGGTCGTACTGGGTCGTCAGCGCCGCAATCGCAGTTTGTGATGTCGACGCGATTCGGAACGCCGCCATTGACAAGTAAACTGTCAATGGCATATCTGTTATAGTTTTTTTTAAATATGTGATGGACTAAAGGTAGACAGAATTTAAGCTGTTCATGCCTTCACAATTTTTTTTTTTTAATTAAATGAGACCACCAAAAAAAACTGTTATTGTTTGGGATTATTTAGAAACCTAATTAGTTTGTAATGAAAATACATCTAAGCACTTTGCTGGACATCCATAGCGAATTATACTTGTGAAGCCGGGGCGGGCCGCTGGCATAATAATAAATTGACTTTCAACACAAAAATCCGCCATTAAAATGACTCAATCCGTTCCACTTTGGTTTCATTACGTCCCGCAGGACGCGCCGTACGGAGTTGTAAGGCGTCTCCCGTCTCGACGTATTACGGGGCCTCCCGTCCACAGTCACCAGTAATCAACCTGAAGTGGGAGCCATGGCGGACCCCTTTTGGGGTTCCGTAGGACACCTTTTTACAAGCACTTAAATAAATCTACTTCTATTCTATTCTATCTAATACTAGTGTTTTTTTTACAACATAGGAAGGCAAACAAGCAGGTGGGTCACCTGATGGTAAGTGATCACCACCGCCTATAGACACCTGCAACAACAAAGAGAGTGCAGATGCGTTGCCAACCTAGAGGGCTAAGACGGAATACTTCTTGTGCCAGTAATTACACCGGCTGTCTTGCTCTCCACGCCGGAACACAACAGTGCAAGCACTGCTGCTTAGCGGCAGGATTAGCGAGCAAGATGGTGGTAGCGATCCGGACGGACCTTGCACAAGGTCCTACCACCCACAAAAGTGTATAATATTAGTGTATACTAACTACACTAATATTATAAATAGGTAAAATTAAGGAAGGGACAAACTCTAGAACTCAAAGAAAGAAAGAAAGAAAATATTTATTCAGCAAAACATAAAAAAAATGAGTAAAGGTAAAAAACAATAAAAAATTACATTATTAATGCTGAAAGGGACCTCACTCAGTATAAGCTGCTGCAAGCAGCTGCGCTGATTTTCAGTGGGGCCCTGAACTTAAAACTAAACTAAAGGAATGAACCTTGAACCTTAACCTATGGGGTGACGCCACGCCCACTAAGGCCGTATGGTCGTGCATTCCTTTGTCTTACGCCTTAAATAAACTTTATACTAACTTAAATAATTCGATGAGATCGAAGTCGCTAGCGTCCGCTAGTAATTAATGTTATGAGAAAATTAGCAACAATTGACGTAGTCACAAATTAAGCAACTAAAGCTGCTGTTATGGGTACTGGACAGCAACGGATAAACATAGACAAGATAAATATACACTTCAAATTAAATTGTTGCAGCGGGGCTATTCTCAGTTTATGCGAGATGCATCTCGCACGAAAACAACTGTCAATTCCCTTGGAAATCTGTCACTTTTTGACGGATCTCGCACGTGAGATGCATCTCGCATGAACCGAGAATTGGGGTCCACGTTCGTATCCTGCCATTACCCTAATTTTTCTTTGTGTTGTCATTCATTATGTAGCATTTTAAATTTAATTTGAATGTAAAAAAAAATACAAAAAGAAAAATCGAAGAAATTTAGAAATAAATAATTTCGACTACAATAAATATACACTTAATTACATGTAGACATGACATCCAAAACTCGGGTACAAATATTCGTATTCGTCATACAGACAGGATGTTTGCCTCTCCCGGGAATCGAACCCGAAACCTCATGGTCAGAGTCACTAACCACGAAGCTGTTGGTTGTCACTTATTGAGTCTGTCGCGTCAGTTTTTGACAACCCTTTTTACGGTGGCAGCGATCTGGAGAGTGCACCTAGCACGAATCTTCTCGATAAGCGGTAACTAGCTACGTAACTTATGGCGTCTCGTTCTAACCAGCCCAGTGAGAGGGCGACGCACTGAGTTACGTAGCGAGTTAATGCGTCTCGAGAGGATTCATGCTAGGTGCATAGGTCTGTCCGGATTGGTAGCACCATTGCTCGCTAATCCAGCCGCTAAGCCGCAGTTGCACTAAATTGTTTAAAACTTTCGCGATTTTCACACATTTTTATAACATTATCGGGACTGTAGCGCGATAAAAATATATTGTTGATTTACCTCGACGTTTCGGTCATGTTTCAATGGCCGTGGTCACGAGTAATGTTATAAATAGCAGTTGCACTGTTGCGTGGCGTGGAGAGTAAGACAGCTGGTAAAATTACTGGCACTAGAGGTATTCCATCTTAGCCCTCTAGGTTGATAAAGTTTCTGCAATCTCCCATTAAGATAATTTACCATCAGGTGACCCACTTGCTCGTTTGCCTTCCTGTTTTATGTTTAAAATATTACATATATAAAAAAGTCTGCCTCAACATCCATTACCCCAGGTACATTTAATTTTGATTATACTTGTTTACAAAGAAGATAATTAAAACGGACGTTGTTTCTCTGAAAATTAATAAACTCCAAGTCACTAGACATTATTTGAACTAGCAATTTCATGAAATTTCCCTTCGCTCTTACCGCCATTTTTCTCGGCAACATATTAATTTCGGGGGTTGCCGCCTTATAAAACCCTTCTTAACCGCAGCTTGTATTTTTCATAGTAATTGCCTGAGAATGGGGGATGCTGCACATAATTTATCACTTTTTGTTGCTGGAATGCCCGGGATATTTTTAAATTCGCCGGAAATGCGTGGGCATTGTGCAGGGAAAAATGAGGTGAACATAGAACACTACCTTCCTTAAAACAATGTCTGTTATGCAGATTTGTTTATTAATTATTCCTCGGGTTCCGTTCTAAGTAAACAGGGTACTTACCGCGTTATTTTTATCTAAAATCGGTGTAATTCTTTTAAACTTTCGCGATTTTCACACAAGTATTTATAATGTTGAAGGGACTTTAAACGGACGAAATTGGTTTGCTAGAAAATGATTTTTTATACAACATAAGAAGGCAAACAAGCAAATGGGTCTGATGGTAAGTGATCACCACCAGCCATAGACATATTGCAGATGCGTTGCCAACCCAGAGGGCTAAGATGGAATACCTCATTTGCCAGTGATTTCTAATGAAACTGTGCTCCTTTGCATTATGAAACAGTCTTATCTAACCGGAACTTTTCTTTGTGATAACGATAATGTCAAATTTGTAAGAAATATTTTTTTTTCATCTAACAGCCTAGAAATAAACCTCACTCAAAAAAAATCTTCACACTAAAACGGCTGGACGTATTACGATGAAATTCGGAATGAAGATATTTGTTCCGAAAAAAGTCACGCAGGGGAATTCGCGGGTGAAAGCTAGTTTTTTTTATGAAATAGGAAAGAAAACCAGCAAGTGGGTCACCTGATGGTAAGTGATCACCACGCCCTATAGACACCCGTAACATCAAAGAGATTGCAGTTGCGTTGCCAACCCAGAGGGCTAAGATGGAACACCTTTAGCGCCAGTAATTGCACCGGCTGTCTTGCTCTCCACGCCGAAACACAACAGTGCAAGCACTACTGCTTAGCGACAGGATTAGCGAGCAAAATGGTGGTAGCGATCTGGACTTACTGCACAAGGTCCTAAGACCCGCGAAGTATAAAGTAAAAAAAAAAGAACAAAGTGACACATCAAGCTACAAACTACGAAATCCCGGTGAAATACCAAAGGTTCAAACTTCAGAGGTATTATTAGACGGCTAATGAGTTGGTTTAGTTTAAATCGCGGCGCTGATAGTTAGACAGCCATGGCTGATTGACGGGAGTCTGCTGCAAATTCTCACATATTATAAGAAAAGAACAGTAAAGTTTAATCTTGGATGAAGAACTAAAGATGTAGCCTCAGTACATGTCAAGCGTACACACTCAAAACTGTCAAAACGGTTACCTTGGGTGTGCGTTAATGTAAAGCCTGCAAATCATAAGAAAAACATAGATTTTATAACCTTAATGAACACCAAAGGTAACAAATTTCACATTTTATTTGTGTACAAATTGTCAATTGAAGACGAGGTTTAAAGTAAGTACTTATGTAGTCGTCTGTTTTTAACACATTGTATATTGTCTTTTCTAATAAAATGTCGTTTTCAATTTTAAAACTCTTTCTATGCTATACTATTTCTGTGAGTTTAATGATATTGAATGACAACGCAAATATAAATCATGGGTATCTGGCAGGAAAAAACTGAAAGAAATTTCGGTTCCAAAAAATAGTCAAATCACTTTACCGTTTCAGACAAATAGGTCAAATCACATTCATGTTCGCAAATGTTTTTTTTCTTTATTCGTATTTCCTGTGGACATCAATTACGGGTCCATTAGCATTAGCTAGGTCGGTTAATTTCGGTCGTCTCCCAGAAATATCATTACTGTTCTTTTAATACACTGTGTTAAGGTTTATCCATTTTAACGAGTCAAGTTTTCCCAGTTTAAGGTAAGTAGCTATAAATGTAGGTCCCGTATAGTACAACGACATTTTTTTTTATGAAATAGGAAGGCCAACAAGCAAGTGTGTCACCTGATGGTAAGTGATCACCACCGCTTATAGACACCCGCAACACCAAAGAGATTGTAGATGCGTTGCCAACCCAGAGGGCTAAGATGCAATACCTCTTGTGCTGTAATTACGTCGGCTGTCTTACTCTTCACGCCGGAACACAAGAGTACAAGCACTGCTGCTTAGCGGCAGGATTAGCGAGCAAGAAGGTGGTAGCGATCCGGACAGACCTTGCACAAGGTCCTACCACCCGTAAAATTCTCGTCTTCTCAAATATCGTAAACAAAATAAATAAATAGCAAGATATTTTAAGTGGGGTACTACCGGGTCGAGCCGTCCGATTCATACTGCAAACGTTATTGCTATAATGACTAAAGTGATAGGCCGTTTCCCACCGTATCCCGGAAATTACGTAAGATATGCCGCTTATTCCCGGTTATATTGTTTAGAAGTTCCCGAGTTCGGAAAGTGGGCTAGTTAGAGATAATAGGACGTGTTCCTTCGATATTGTGTAGAACTTTCAGTAGTACCTACTTTATCGGTCTGCGGTTGGATCTTTAGAGATCTTACAGCGAACGCCATTATTGAAAACAATACAGAAATAAAGCAACCGATATTTGTACATATACCTACAAATAAAGACTTCTATGTATCCACTAGACACGCTCTGTTCGGAACAGAGTCTAGTTTGGGTTTGTGCAGAGTTTGCGTGTGCAAGGTCCGTCCGGATAGCTACTACCATCTTGCTCGTTAATCCTGCCGCTAAGCAGCAGTGCTCGCACTGTTGTGTTCCAGCGTGGAGAGCAAGACAGCCGGTGTTATTACTGGCACAAGAGGTATTCCATCTTAGCCCTTCTAGGTTGGCAACGCATCTCCAATCTCCTTGGCATTGCGAGTGTCTATTGGCGGTGGTGATCACTTACCATCAGGTGACCCACTTGCTGGTTTGCCTTCCTATTTTATTTAAAAAAAAAACATTGTCATACTGAGTTGCGTGACATGGCTGCAACTTAACACAGCAATTCCTTATGGATAAACTCCAGCCAGGGGCTTGAATATTTTTTCATTTAAAAGTAAATAGCTTCCTAAATAAAACCAAATAATATCAGATTTTTTGGTTGCCTCATTTAATTATAAAAATAAAAACTGGCCTCCCCCAAAGATCGCCACAACGCCCGGTCCTAAGCTGCTCGCATCCAGCATCCAGCTCACATTCCCGCAACCAACACTTCGGTCCACCTTGTGGCGTCTGCCCACGCTGCGTCTTCCGGTACGCGGTCGCCACTAGAAAACTCATTGGTCCCTTCAGCTATCCGTTCTACGAGCAATGCGCCCCATCCACTGTTGTGTCTAGAAATTTTTAGGATCGTTCTTTAAAATTTCCAGTTTCATACAAACATAACAAATACTCTTTATTGATTCACACAAGTCAACAAAAAGCAACACATACAGGGAAATTTTACATGGAATACAACAGGCGATCTTATCGGTAAACAGCGATCTCTTCCAAGCCGAAGTACAATGGACAGTGTAAATTGAAAAGAACCAAACACACTCACAATAAACGTGCATAAGAGTTTACATAGATAATAATAAATGAATAAAAATAAAAAGGTATAAACATTCATATAATTATAAATATATACGTAAAAATATTTACATTCAATAAATCACACGCTTAGTATTAAAGTGACCCATTTCTGAATAATACACGTCCCAAAATATCACCTTAATTAAAAGATATAAGGTTTAATTTTGGGTAATATCATATTCAGAATTGAGTCGCTTTAATTCTAAGGGTGCGAAATGTACAGCGCACATCTGCATTGCCAAAATCACTCATTATGTAACATAGTATGTAATTGAAACTTGAATTCGGTTTAAAACTACGACCCTTCAAATTTTTGTAACAAAAATTTCTTTTGATTTTTATATTTTAAAGTTAAACATTAAAATTATTAAATTCAAATGCTTGGCATCGGCAACACAAATAACAAAATCGCAGGATATGGTAGTGGTAATGAGGCAAAACTGGCACGGAATGCTGAATTTGCAGGTTCGAGTCCTGCGATTAAACTCATTTTTTTCTTTTTCTTAGTGTTTAAAATTAGCATTTAAATTTAATACGACCCTTTAGTGCTTAAATTATTTAAAAACACTCCATGTTTACTACTTACAATTAGGTCGAGAAGTTCATTAATATTCGATCTTCTTCGTTAATTTTTCGCAACGGGACGGAAAAAAAGCATGACGAAGCGGCTTCTAGACGGGCGATGTATTTTAATTACCGACATGATAAATGAGTGATCCTGTTATTACTTTAAAAGTAATATTTATTAGTTTAACTTGTTTGTTGTTGAACATGCTAACAGCTACTTTTTAACTTTAAAGAAAACGAGCAAGCGAGTCACCTGATGGTAAGTGATCACCACCGCCTATAGACACCCGCAACATCAAGGTGATTGCAGATGCGTTGCTAACCCAGAGGGCTAAGATGCAATACCTCTTGTGTCAGTAATGTCACCGGCTGTCTTGCTCTCCACGCCGGAATACAACAGTGCAAGCACTGCTGCTTAGCGGCAAATAGGGAACCTCTTCCTTTTTTTGAAGTCGGTTAAAATAGGACCCACCCGACTTTTTTTCGGAAAACTAAAACATAAAAATATGTATGTGCAACAGCATATTTTTTTGTGTTTTAACTATAAACTGTTTTACATAAAATTAAATTAATTAATTAAATAATTTACTTTTAATTTTATGTAAAACAGTTTATAAAAATAAAATATGGAGTATTTATAATTTAATTAATATTAAAGGAGAAAAAACAATTAAAATAAAAATCTACTTTCAAAACGTCATATATTAGTAGAAATACACGTTCATTTTCATATTTTAATTTCACCGAGCGTAGTGGGCCCTTTTTTGTATTTTGGTAGTTTAAAATCCACAATTAACTTTTTTTTTTCAGCATGTGGTTGCTTATCAAGATTTGTTCCTTATTACATTGTACAATATAAAACGCAACAAAAGAACTTCTGACTGTCCTAAAGCAAATGGCTGAGTTCAGCCTCAAAGTGTCGCATAAATTTTTGAATGTAGTTTTCAAATGGCTGAGTTCAGCCACAAAGTGTCGTATAAATGTTTGAATGTAGTTTTTCTTAGAAACTAAAGTTAACATTCGATACATAAGACATCCAATGGATCAACGAACTAAGTGGACGAAGTCGCGAGCAACAGCTAGTAATCTTGACATAGTATAAAACAAAATAATTATCCGTTTCTGTCTGTCTACATTTCTTCGGCCGCTTACTCCTAAACCACGTAACAGGTTTTAATACGGTTTTCACTGTCATTTAGGTCATATTCAACGGTTTTTTTTTATAAGATTAAGTACATCCTAATCGTACGCGTCCGAAGCTGGGGCTGGTCGCTAGTCTATATTCAATATAAAGTTTATTGTTACGCAAAAAAACTTCAGATGTGTTTTGTTTGTACGAGAGGGCAAACATCCTCGTTTGGTCCCGCGATATTAATCCTTTCAACATCTTTATAAAGGAAAGATCAAATGAACACGAGAGCAATAAAGTTAATGAATGTTTCATATACTTATCTATCAGAGATAACGTACATACGGATCAAAGAAAGAAGCTTGTAAGGCTTTGGTTTAACAAGATGTGTTTTATTTTTGGACGATGTTATTATTATTATGTATGTATTTCCCATTCACGGGACAATAGTGCCCCGGACCTTTGGGAGGCGTGCGCGGAGCCGAAGCCAACACGTAGAGGCCCTTTAGACAATTTAATGAAATGTGATGGGTACACCGGGCGGATGCTGTCCCTGGCCGCATTATAGGGACACGAGCAGAGGCAGCCCCTGCCAGGCGTAAAGACTATTGTGGAAAGATGGGACCTACAAGACTACAGGGGGAAAACGATGGCCTAATGACTGGGCTATTGCGTGAGACATCCGGACGTCTGCCAAATAAAAATGTCTCAAATAAAAGTGTTTTTGGCAGACGGTGACTCGCCCTCCGCTAGATGGACCCCCTTTAAAAGCGACACATAAAATGGCTCATTATTATTATTTATTTGTATCAGATATCTATGTGGTCCATATAGTTTGTTAATAAAAAGAAAACTTACGCAACTATGTTAGTATACTAAATCTAAAAATAAAAGCTAATTGACATTATTTTTTTGGGATATGAATAGACACCCAGTGTCTAATAAAAGGGTTGTCTATCCTTTCCCTTATTGCACCCAGGAAGCTGTTGGTGCCGCCACGCACACGAGACAACATAGATGCCGCCCGCTTTCGCAATATGGCATAATAGTCGTCCATACGGGCCTCAGCAAACATGTGGGAAGCACTGCAGTAGCGTGGAAGCCCCACGAGCATCCTGTATGCATTAATTGAATTCGTTAGTGCAATTGTATGCATTAGTTACTTTTACGTTATTGATACTTCTATTTCTATTTGTACTGATAGTATTCCTGGAAGTAAATCTTTCTTTAATATAGTTTGATATTTATTTGATATTACGATGTTTAATTAGCTTATTGGAAATAAGGTCTTGCGTTAATTTCAACATTTTGTGGTTTAGCACCATTTACATTCATTGTCATATTTCCTACAATTTTAGAGATAAGCTTTGCGGGTGGTAGGACCTTGTGCAAGGTCTGTCCGGATCGCTACCACCATCTTGGTTGCTAAACCCATTGGTGTTACGGGTGCCTATGGGCGGTGGTGATCACTTACCATCAGGTGACCCAATTGCTCGTTTGCTTTCCTATGTTGTATATAAATTAAAATATGCAAAATTAAAGCGATGAAATGAAACGTTGTCAGCAATGAAAATGATGTATTGTACCTACAGAAGCGAAAGTCTAGCCCAGTCCAAACATGTCGGCATAATATTGAAGCGGCATGTTAATCAGGTGGCTGTTTACTTTGTTTACAGTAAACATTATTACACGAACCTCGAGCTGAGGTATACGGTTTGAGTAATTGAGTAATGTTGTACGCGTTGTTGCGAGTAGAAAATAAACATAACAAATAATTATTACCAAAGATACGTAACGCAGAAACATAACAATGGTATCGACTTTCTTCGACCTAAACTATTGAAATTAATGCCGTAGTAATACAACGATTATTAACTGCGGGAAGGATTTATGTGTCCCATTGTACAGATATGTTTACTATACATTTAAAACGACTGAAAATGGTTTATCACTTTCATTTCATTTCATTTATTCATTGTCAAGTCATGTACATTATAAATATGGATGTTACATTGGTATAAGTCAGCCCATGACGCCCTGTAAGGGCTCACAATAATACTTGATACCTAAATCTAGGATTACATTTACATAATATGATGTTCAATTATGATAGGAAATCACCCCATCGTGATGAACAATAAACAAAAAATAATCAGCCCCGGCATAGCCGGAGAAAAATCTTGTGCTCACATAAACTTGTGCTTCAAGAACTTTTAGTCATTTTTCGAAAGGAAGGCGGTTGAAACATAAAATGAAATTATGTTATTAACTAGAATACGGTTACAGGATCCATAAAATAGAATAGAATAGAATAAAAGAAAACTATTTTGTTCTATTCTAATCATACATTTTATTTAGCTCGTGCGTATATTCCATCCACATGCAAGTGTTCAAATTTTGAATGTCATGACATGATTTAGTGATTGTCAATCTAATTTTAATTGTTGTAACTCAACTTTTATTGTGACATATTTCATTAATACAATAAAGCAATTTTTGTGGACCCATTTTTTCATAGTAAAATTTAAATAAAATTTAAAAGTTTTTCTTTTTTAATTTAATTTCGTCAGGCAAATTGATACAAAAGCAAAACAGTGCCATTATGAACAGTCTTTAACTGTTACGAAACTGATTTATAAAGAAAAACTCACCATTTAGTCACAATTTAGTTATTAACAATACAAAAAAGTTAAAATTCCTACTGTAAACGCACCAATTTACCTTAGATGCTAACTTACCACAAGCCATCACAGAGAATAAACAAATTCCAACTCATAAAAACACGCCAACACCACAAAATTACCAAGAAAAACAAGCGATCCAAAATTGATTACCACCTTCTACCGCTCAAGTAACCGACCGTGTTTAACCCGGTTTGTTGACAGAATCGCATTTGCCGGCAGCGGAAGGGTTAGCTCATATCCGTACCAGTAATGAAGGTCGCGCAGTTTACCCCGCCGGCTTAGTGACATTCTGTGATATTACGGTAGTGACTCTAGTTTGAATTTGTGGATTAAAACATAGGTCAAGGGTACCTTTTGCTTTAAGTGAACAACATCCGACCAGCCCACGTCCAAAGTTGGGTAAAGGCTGATTTTTGGGACCTATTTGGAATCCCTAATAAACGTTTGCCCTAACGTATGGTTTGTCTTAATCGTCATTTGTGGTAAAGGATTTTTGCGGAAACCGTGGCATTTGCAAGGATTTTAAATGATTATCGTATAGCCCATTTGGTTAAGGTTACATTTGCTTTATAATAATACTGAAAAGTTTTTGGTTTCAGCATCAAATCCTTTAGGACAAATAATGATTAGGAGAAACGATACATTAGGACAAGCTTTTATTAAGGGTTAGGATATAGGCGGCTGGCTCCTATTTCACTAAGCTAACACAGGCTAACAGGCTAACAGGTGACTGACATGTTATAGATTTTATCTACACACATATCATAAATGCTCAATAACGCGTTCAAAAACCATAGAAAATGACCAGCATTATTACAACCAATGTTATTATAAGAATTTTCTTATCTGTGGTAGTAGGTAAATCTGTTCTTTATTGGGTAGTATCTCTTAGTAGTCTGTGTTTAATGGTGATCGCATTACCGATATCTCGTCACGTTATGAATTTAAATTTGGAACAGCTGTCAAATTCAAATTGGTCTCTATCTAGTATCCACAGATATTAAAACAGTTATCGATACGAAACTTCAACTCAGTATGTTTTTTTAATTTAAGCGCACGACATTTGATATCGAGTGACATGACAATAGGGACTCTATTCGTTTGTCTATGGTTTAAAAAAACGTTCGTCTTGGCGGATAGATCGAATGGCCGCCATGACTGTTTGTTGGTTTTTTGCTGTTACGGTTTTTTGCAGTTATGATATGTGTATAGATAAAGTAATGTATGCAACTGTATATAATTAGGCCTTAAAACACTCGTGTGATCCTATTATGAAACTCGCTGACGCTCGTTTCATAAAACCACACTCGTGTTTTAAGGCCTCTCATTATATAGCAGTTGCATAAAATACTATTAAAAGCAAATATCAATGTCATGTCATGCTATTTTATTATGCTCATTTATTGTTGAATAAAGCCTAATATTCAGGCGTATGTATCATTTCAACAGTGACAACGACAATTCGATGTTACAGCTTAAACTAGTGGATACGTAATGTTCTTAGAATTGTCGTTGTCACCTACGTGACATTTATGATAGTTAAGTTAAATAGGAGCCTGATATTTACGCCTCTCTAATCAGTTCTGTTCCATTCTTATTCATAACTTTTCAGCCGACTGCCAGATGAACTGCTAACTGAAAGTTGTTGGTATGATCGGTCTGTTGAGGCTGAAAAGAAAAATTCTCTTGTTTTCTTTGTGGTTCAAATTAACTGAATTAATTTAAAACAAATTAAAGTTTTTGAATAGCATAAATTGGTTATTTTAATATTTTTAACAGAGCTTGAACCGTAAGCCGTACTGTGTGTGCAAGTCAAAAAAGTCAGTGTAATTAATTGTGAAAAGGTTCTAGATTGATCCAAAATTCAGTGCAGTTACACGCATACACACGCAATATACACGCGTTTAATCATTTATCATTGTCCCAGCGCTTTGCCCGTTTCGTTTCGGGGTACGCTTTCACCATGACTCTAGATTTGGCAAATCGAGACATTGGAACGACTGCCATTTGACCTCGGTAACCTCCGTTACAGGGAAAACAGACCGATAGGATCAAGGTTACACATTCCTTTACATAAATGTGCAGGTTTCCTCATGATTTACCTCACCGTAAGAGCGATAGTTGCTAAGTTAATGTACATAAGTTAGAAAACTCATTGGTACATGTCGATCGCTGGGAATCGAACTCGGTACCTCGCGATCACGAGTCCAACCCTTAGCCACTGAGCCATAAACGCTCTTACCGTGCACACGTTAAATCTTACATTATTTGATTCAACGTCACCTTAATTCCATTTCGTCTACTTACTTTCCCTACGTCATATCTATCCGAATTGTGTAGGAAGAAGCAACCTTGGTCAGTTTTCATAAGGCTGTTTTCGCAACGACACAATTTGTGTAGATATGCGATTGTGAGAGTGGAGAACTCGGTCGCAGTGATAAATATGCCCCCTGACAGGTGTTAAGTGCACTGCGGGTTCCGTAATGTGTTAATGTACGTACACAATACGTATGTATAGTATTTTTCGGGTGGTAGGACCTTGTGCAAGGTCCGTTCGGATAGCTACCACCATCTTGCTCGCTAATTCTGCCGCTAAGCAGCAGTGCTTGCACTGTTGTATTCCGGCGTGGAGAGCAAGACAGCCGGTGCAATTACTGGCACAAGAAGTATTCCAACTTAGCCCACTAGGTTAGTAACGCATCTGCAATCTCCTTGATGTTGCGGGTGTCTATAGGCGGTACTGGTCACTTACTATCAGGTTACTCACTAGCATGTTTGCCTTCCTATTTCATAAAAAAAAAACTGATTTGATTTGGGTTTGTTTAGGAAGCTATTTACTTTTTAATGAAAGAATATCCGAGCACTTGGCTAGAGTTCATCCATAGGAAATTGCTGTGTTAAGTTGCAGCCATGTCACGCAACTCAGTCACACAATTTTTTTTTTATAAAAAATAGGAAGGAAATCAAGCACAAGTGGGTGGGTGGGTTTGAGGTACGGAACCTTAAAAAGTGACTTTGGCTGTCATAAGAAATGTTATATTTATGTATGTTAATTAATTAAGCGAAGTACATTGCTGTCTTTAGACGAAGGTCAAGTATTGTTTAATGATCTAAAGGGGCAAACAGAGGCAAACTTTAAATAATCGTACTATATCTCACTGGCCGGGTCGGAGAGAAAAACTTTCTTTTGGTCACGAAGGTGTTTCTATCTACATTTACCCAAACTTTTTCTGTATTATAGGGCTATTTTTCCCCTTTAGATACCAGATCTCTTTTGCACAGGCGAGTTTTTCGTTTTTATTAACAATTCATTTTAAGTGTTTTTTGTGTATGAAATAAACGAGTCAGACGAATTGTTACGTTAAACCAAGTTATTTTAGTAAGTGCAAAAATGGTAGCTTTTTTAAAAAGGTTACACTAGCTTTTATTACCCATATTCTTAGAATACTAAAAATTGAGATAAATATGGTTTATTAATGCACTTCGATAAAAGCACTATGTATGAATTCAGTTTTTAATCTAAAAAAATTATGCCGTAGGCTTATGGCTAATTGTTATGAAAGTCTTTAAAGGAGAATTATGTCCAACAAGACGTCCTCGATTTGAAAAGAGGGGACAAAAATAAAATCATCATAAAAATGAACATTTTCTTTATTAGATATACGTGGCCTGCCTTATGGGTATTATAATGTAGGTAACTATTTACAGTTTTAACAATGACGTTACTTATATCACATAATATATTAATATTTTATTTACAACGATTTTATAGTGAATTTACACTGGAAAGGGAACAACGACTATTAGAGTTAAAATGTATTTTAGTCAAATAAATGTTCCAATAGTTGATGTTTCGTCCATTATTAAACAAAAACTGACAACAATGACAACTTGTATAAAATTCTATAGCTCGTTTTTTTAGGTACTGAAAAAAAGTAAATAAAAGCAAGTGACTTGACAATTCAGCCATTTACATACTGATGTAAGTGGCTGAATTGTCAAAAATGGAATTGGCTGATTTTTGACGTCATGTATTTTATTTCTTTTTCTTTTTCAGTGCCAAAACAAACAAACCACAGAAACTATATCTACGATATACCTTTGAGTTATTGATACACTCCGATTGAACACTAGTCCGTCTAAAGGATCAACTATTGGCACATTTACCTTTTAACAGTTTTAAACGTAAAAAATGGTATTTATTGTTAATAAGGTACAAGTCATTACAACTTTTCATCGGTTTTGGATCCTATCCGTCAATTTAAAATTATAATATACTTGTGCCATAGGGTTTCACGATAGCTAACAGTATGGCTAGGCAATATGGCAAAGATTCCTGTGCGCATTATTTTCAGCCAAACTTTATAAAAAAACTAAAAACAGCTTTCTACCAGTTTATGCACCGTAAACCGTGGCAACTTTGCCTGAATCGTACAACTTTGCCATATTATAAATTCTGTTAGCATAGTAACCAGAGGCGTTTAATCAGTTCTAAGGCTAAGGTATTTTAAGAAATCCTTTGATCCCGTTACTCGTTACTTTTAAAGCCATATTTTTAAATCATGACATGAAATGAAATGTATTTTTTGGCCTAAATAGAAAGATGAACTAAAAATAGCTTTTTATTTTATTTTTTCATAAGACTTCTTTATTTTTTTAACCGCACTAGTATAGTACTTTTCTTCTACATCATATTTTTATTACGAAGAACATCGAAACTTGAATGATATAATTAAGTTTGCCTAAAATTTCTGTGGGGCGCAGTTACGACTGGTACAGGCAAAGTTACGACTGGTAAAGTTGTTACGGTTTACTGTGATATAAAATAATATCTACGCTATAATAATAATGATTGAAGTGACAGGTGAGTAAACAAAATTGTAAAGTATCGTTTTGAAGAACACAAAATTATTTCACTGAACTTTTGCGGCTGAAGTTTAAATTATAAACCCCCCCCCCCCCCCCCCCCCCCCCCAACAACAAAAAAGGAGTGTCAAATTTGCGGACTTTATCCGTATTGGTCTATCTATCTATTATAATCTCCCAAGAATTTGCTTGGCCACCTTTCGACCGTATTACAAAGAGATAAGGTTCAAGAGTGGTCAAGCAATACTTGGTCAACTATACGTCTGTCTGTCTGTGAACTTGTAACTTGGTATCCGATCAAACTGTATCTACGTAGCTTTGTAGGGTTGCAAAACTAATCAAAGTTTTTAGTAAAGTTTAGTGGCGAGCGGATTAAGGTTTTTGA
Source organism: Ditula angustiorana (assembly GCA_963691745.1). NCBI lineage: Eukaryota > Metazoa > Arthropoda > Insecta > Lepidoptera > Tortricidae > Ditula > Ditula angustiorana. The sequence continues at coordinate 9,219,347 of OY829495.1, forward strand.
GATTTATATATTTTTTTTAATATTTCAAGGGTTAAATTAAAATGTTTACTTTGTATTTATAATTAAAAGTTGTCTCCTTGTAAGACAGCGTAACCATCTTTAGTGATGAATTAGGACAAAGTTTTTTTTAAGGAAAAGGGAGTGTAACAAAAGAGACGGAAACCGAGAGACCGAGATTATGTTTTCTTGTGATCAATAAAGAGTTATTGGATGTAAACGACCATAAGTACGGATCGCTTAATGGAAAGTGATTATCGCCGCTCATGAGAGCTAGTGACTTCAAGATAATCGCTGATCCATTGGCGAAGTTCAGGTCTCATTCAAAAGCCGTTTATTATGATACTATCAAACAATTAAAATTCAAAAGCTCCGGATACGGTACAGTCCTCTTCAAATATATCAAAATACCAAACATGGCACAGCTTATATTCTTCTTTTTTTATGTTTAAGTTGATTAAAGAGTGAGCACTGCCTTATTCACAAGGTTTTAAAAGTATTCAGCTATCTTAAATTACATGTCATAATTATTTGAAATGTATCTGATGAGGACTGTACTGCAAAAAAGATATTTTACACATTTCCATTCCCTGTTTTTCATATACATTATTAATAATATTCACATTGATAATGACTAGTTCCTAATAGTGATGACATTTTTACATGGACATAGTAAAAATAAACACATAAATTAATTTGCATACAAATCATGTAAACTTTTAAAACGTGTTTGCGTGAACCAGTTACGTATGAGAAAAAATAACTTCATAATATTTATAAGCAACTCAAAATATGTTGTGCTTAAAATTTATAATTAGTTTTCTTCAAGTTTTCTACAGTCTTGACGTGAGTGACAAAATACACGATTTTTTTGATACTAGTGCAGGTAGGACCTTGTGCAAGGTCCGTCCGGATAGCTGCCGCCATCTTGCTCGTTAATCCTGCCGCGCATTAGAGCTCGCACTGTTGTGTTCCGGCGTGGAGAGCAAGACAGCCGGTGCAATTACTGACACGAGAGGTATTCCATCTTAGCCCTCTAAGTTGGCAACACATCTGCAATCTCCTTGGTATTGCGGGTGTCTATAGGCGGTGGTGATCACTTACCATCAGTGGTTTGTTTCACTAAGCTACAAGTTACAATTTTACAAGTCTAAACCGGCAACATTGGTCAGTAATGACCAATGGCAATGGGCATAATGGCCAATGTTGCCGGTTTAGAATCGTAAAATTGTAACTTGTAGCTTCGTGAAACGGGCCACAGGTAACCCATTTGCTTGCGTTGCCTTCCTATTTTATAAAAAAAAAACTAGTTAAATACTGAGGATTAAATTATCTTTGTGTCAGCAGTCTCGCTAGTATAAACTCTTCAACTATGCATTTAGTTCCCATCACCTACTCGTTTCCTTAGGCGCTAGAAAACAAAATTATTTGACTCAGCCAATCAGCCAATTCAGCCCCATTTCCAATCCTACAAATGCAGAAGACTGATGTGATTGGCTGAAACGCAGCCATGTTTCTTTTGCGTCGCTTCTAACCTTAGATGAAGAACTAAAACATGGATATAGCCTCAGTACATGTCAAGCGTACACTCCCAAAACTGTCAAAATGGTTACCTTTGGCGTGCGTCATGGTAGTAAAAACCTGTAACTTAATAATAAAAACGTAGATTAAATTACCTTAATGTACACTTAAGGTAACCATTCATGCGTGTATAAGGTGTCAATTGAAGAGGAGCTTTAGAGTAAGTAGTCGTCTCATTTTGGCATATTGTATTGCCATTTAAAGTAAAGAGATCAGAGGCCAGTTTCATAAACGCGACAAGCGACATGTCGCACGTTTAGAATTAAAGCGACTCAATTCTGAATATGACATTTCCCAAAATTAAACCCTATGTCATTTAGTTAAGGTGATATTTTGGGAAGTGTATAATTCAGAAATGGGTTGCTTTAATTCTAAACGTGCGATGTGACGGTGCCAATTCGGTATACATTGCTTGCCTACTATAATGTTAAGTCTTAGTCTGTAGCGTTACTTGTCGACACAGTAACGCACGGCGATTTGTTACTGTCAACTGTCGCCTGTTGCGTTTATGAAATTGGATCCAGCTGATAATATACCGCTTTCAATTTCGTAACTCTTTCTATGCTTCTAACTTAACTCGGCGCGCCTAGCAAACGGCATACCGAAACTAGAAACAAATGACGTTCCTCAACACCGGCATCTCAATGTCAAAGTCACAACATGGCGTCGCGCCACGGAGTAATTAACGCCAAGCGCCTGCAATAAAAACAAATCTGCACGAACACTTTACATAATTCTCGAGGTAATAAAGCTGGTTCACGCAAAGACGAGTCGTACTAGAGTAACGTTTTAGATTAGATATTAACTTAATTACTGGCTGCTGGAGCAGTTAAACTAACGATTGTCACCGTAGACAGATGTTCAGTGCCGTTAATGTCGGTAGTAGGAGGCTTTGACTGAGTATGTAGCTCGGCGACGACGACTGCATAGCTGCTGGGTTCTCCCCTGTTGACAAAAACAAGAGTTAAACAATCTGGCAACAGTTAATAGTACAAAGGTTTGAAATTTGAGCTTTTTACGGATCTTAGCAGCGCTATTTAAAATATTCCGGCGTGGAGAGCACGACTGCCGGTGACATTACTGGCACAAGAGGTATTCCATCTTAGCCCTCTGGGTTTGCAACGCATCTGCAGCCCACGTGGTGTTGTGGGTGTCTATAGATAGTGGTGATCATTTACCACTTTACCTAACTCTCTACTTGCTTATTTGCCTTCCAATTTCTAAAAAAAAAAACTTTTTTAATTAAATAAATCTGGCAAAACTAACATGCAGATAAACTTTTGAGAAGTGATTACCGTTGCTCAATGGAACCAGGTATTCCAAGCATGGTTAACCTTTTGCCGCAATTTTTTTTTTCATAAAATAGGAAGGTAAACCAGCAAGTGGGTTACCTGATGTTAAGCGATCACGAAAGTCCATAGACACTCGTAACACCAAGGAGACTGCACATGTGTTGCCAACTCAGAGGGCTAAGAACTGGAATACCTCTTATGCTAATAATTGCACCGGTTGTCTTGCTCTCCACGCCGGAACATAACAGTGCAAGCACTGCTGCTTAGCGGCTAGATTAGTGAGCAAGAAAGCAGCCCTTCGACTCCAATTCTCTTATTGACTAAAGTACAAAAATTACTACAGCTTTAATTTTATACCGCTCTAGAAATTTACAATCAAGTCTAACCGCTCACTACCGCGTTTAAACAACCAATAGCAGCAAAGAATTCAAAATAACGGTGCGTGGGCAGTTCTGATTGGTGAGAAATATTGCTCGCGCTTTTAAAATTTATTTCCCGTTTGCACTTAAGGATTAAACGTGGTCGTACTTCAAGGAGAATCGTTGAAAATATAATATTACTTTAAGTACAAAAACAACAGTGAACAAGGCAAAAACTCAGGTCAATTTGGAGCAGCGCTCCTCTGATCTTTGGAGAGTAAAATGTTAACGGTGTATTGAAAAAATATTAAAAAAAACCTTCGAGAGTTATTCAAGAAAATTTTCGTTCAGTATAAATCATAAAAGCGCTTTACCTAAATGAACCGATTTCAAAAGCACAACGGCTCTTTGTCGGCCATTACGGGAAAGGCTTTTACGAATTAAAAAAAAAGGTATAATGTTTTCGTGAAACAGACTTCGTGTAGTAAAATCACTTTGAGAGCAATCTTTGGAAGGGACGTAATAATACAACATAATATACAGGTTGTTCGACATTGGTCCAAGTGTTTAACAAGGCGTTGTTTTTGAAATCCTACGAATTAAGGCCCACGCTGATAAAAATAACTGCTTGGTTCAGGTCTTAAATTCATAATTATGAGCCTAACAAGATCTTCATTACAGTAACTAAGATGTTAACTACAGTAATAAAGATCTTAACTATACAGTAACTAATACTTACTGTAGTAATCTTTAGACAGTAACAAAGATTTTAACTACAGCAGCGAACATCTCGACTACTACAAATATTACAGTAATTAAAATCTTTTTAGTTTCGTATTGAAGATCTTTTTATACCAAAACATGCATATTTCTGAATCTTATAAACTAAAAAAATAATTAGTGAAAGGGATATTGGCTTTAAATGCAGTCTTAAGTGCCGAAAGATAAACAACGATACATGGTTTTAAGCCTGCCCTACAACCACTTTTACTAAAAATGAACGTAATCTAGCGCGCAACATTAGAAATCAAGTTAAACGCTAAACAATTTCTACATTTTACAAACTGCAAACGCATTTCGTTCAGCACGATTTTATTTTCTCCAGTAAAAAAATGAAGCATTAAAATTTAATGCTTTTAATGCAGCATGTTAATTCCATTCGTTTCGTTCAAAAGACCGGTTCAAACCATTCTCTCATTCAGCGGATCTAAGAATTTTACGCTCAATAAACCGTTTTGATTTGAATTTGATCGTATGATTTCACTTTAATGAGAAATGGAGCCATATTTTACAAAATATAACAGGGATGAAGGTAGAAAAGTAACAAAAAGAAAAATCATGCTTGGCGGAATCTTATAGGCGACTTAAGTGAGTAAATCTTAAGATCTTGAGGCCCTAGTGGGGAGTCTAAAGGTTGGCTTGGATTAACAATTGTCTGAGAGTCGTGGTTCCTATCTAAATCTATTGTCAAGGAGACATTAATTTCTCGGGCGTATTTTTAACCAATGAATCTTGGACAGGGATGTTTGGAAAGTAACTCGACTTGTATTGGAGATCCCTGGCTCCAAATACTGTACGCCCTGCTGTGTTAAATTGACATTTTTTTATACATATTTGTAAAAATAAAACATTACACCTCGTTGAGTCTTGCCGGTATCTTCTCATCGGAGGTTTTTTCCGAGCCGGTGGTGAATTTTATGATATTCATACGTGCCTATAAGCCTAATCAAAATAAAGATAATTTGACTTTGTCTTTGACTTAATGGGCAGTGGTGACAATGTTTCATAAATTATTTTTCATCCCAGAGAGATGGATAGTTAATTAAACAAAGTAAAGACGCGGCCGAGTGTTTATTTCAAATAAATTCGTATCTTTCTTATTATTATTTTAGCGTTAATTTTTTATGATTTTGTTACACAAGGAAATCTAGCTATTTTTTTATTGTTACAATTTATACACAAACCCTTTTTAATTGTATATTTATCATAAAGTCTCTAATAAATTAAAAATATACATTACGAAAATTACACACAGAAATAATTTTAATAGGTATATGGAAACCCCCTCGTAACCTACTACTAAAACCCAATAACCTACAATTAATTAAAACACGGTAGGCACTTTAACTAATGAATCATTGAGCCTTTCACTCTAATGAACACAATTAATGATTTTTAGAGCTAAAACATGAAACTTCAATTACCCATAATCTTCTTAGAGACGAACATAATAACACTTAAAAGGTTGTTTGATTTAAGTCGCTTTAAAAACTTTTTTATAAATCGGGCTTAGTACCTACTTAAGTAGCCTCTTATTTATAAAAGATTTCCAACCTTTTTTAACTATAATATGTTTTAAATAATAAATAGATTCAGGCGTTACTTTGCGGAGGTTCATTTCAACAAACTGGAACAAATTACCTTGCTACGGGCCAGACTTACTTTGCTTAAATTACTTTGCTCGTATGAAACTTCTAAATTGTAAATATTTCATACGATACAAATGAGGTTTTTTTTACTACAAAGAAATTGAAAAAAAAAACTTGCACTAACTTTAAGGCATAACAACAGTAAATTAAAAACATGGTTACAGCTTAGGTTTAAAGAATGAAAAACGTAACCGCCATTTGTATGAAGTTCACCAGGTATGCATAGTCTTAACTCGGTGCATCTCTTTCATACGAAACCAGTTAAAACAGGACACAGAACGACAACGCAAAACGCTATAATACTCGACTAAGGACTGACCCTAAATCGTGATAAATTTCAAACGGTAGGCGTTGCGAAATTTTTTAATTTCCAATGTAATATTTTAAATTTTACGACAGACACTCCACGCCACTTGAGAATTTACGGGCTTAATCCGAATATTTTAATTTAACAAAGAAAATGGCTATTAGGCGCTTAACGGGCTTACGCTAGAACCAACCTGACCCTGCTCTTATGAAATTCAGATTTTTTAAACTCCGCCATAATGAATAAAAAAACCCTTGCCATGTGTTATGAATTTAATACGGCCCGGCTCACGACAACGATATTTTTAACGGAATTTGAAGGAAAACAAGCATGCAGGTATCATGGAGTGCGATTTTTGAATCTCACCAGGTGACTAAAGCTCACTAACGGCCGTTTTGCGTAGATTCAGTTATTTTGGTGAGCTTTAGTCACCTGGTGATATTCAAAAATTGCATGGCACCTCTGATGGGTAGTGAAAGCTACTTTACGCTGGTATTCTGGAACAGCCCCAGCCGAATCCATTTCTACTGCAACCAGCAACTAGCTACAGTGTGGTGCTACCATTATTGTTTTTTGGCCTCTGTATCGCGTAAATAACTAACGTAGTGTAGCGCCACACTAGTCAGTTGCTGGTTGCCGTACGAGTGGGCCGGTTTGGCGGGGGTAGTATGACACTCTTACGGAATACGCCGTGAAATAGCTTGCTATTGCGTTTTGCACGGTGAACGAGGGATCTGCAGGCAGGTTTTGCGGGTGGTAGTGTCTTGTAAATGGTCCGTCCGGATCGCTACCACCATCTTGCTGGCTAATCCTGCCGCTAAGGAGCAGTGCTTGCACTGTTGTGTTCCAGCGTGGAGAGCAAGACAACCGGCGCAATTACTGGCACAAGAGGTATCTCATCTGTGCCCTCTGGGTTGGCAATGCATCTGCAATATCTGTGGTGTTGCCAGTGTCTTTAGGCGCCGGTGATCACTTACCATCAGTTGACCCACTTGCTTGTGTTCCTTCCTATTTCAAAAGAAAAGTTAAAAATAATGTTCTACGTGTGTCAAGCATTGGAAAGGCTACCCTTATTGTACTGTACAATGTTTGAAGGGACGACAGTGATGTGGTTCTAAATATGTTTATGTTGTCAAGAGTCCATTGTACAGAACCGTGCTGTGAACAGAGCTAGACTACCATAGCTATGTTTGCATTGGAGATATCCTTGCGCTTTTGAACGATCGCCATTTTATTCTCGGACAATTTCTCTCAATTTTGAACATTCAAAACGGCGCGTTCGCAACGGTTGGCTTTTTTCAACGTCCACTATTTAAAGGTCCCATTCGTTTGCGAGCTTTGTCATGTTTGTAATTGACGCGAGGACCACCACGCCTCTCGAATATTCTTTGTTGATTTTCTGTTACAATTCAAAGTTCCACGATGTGTACCCATCACCATCGTGCTTTAAATGAACGAAGGGTTAGCACCGCACCTTAACCGCTCGGTAGCAGCAAACCAGTGGCTTAATTTTTGGTTTTCAACCACAATATCACCACTTAGGAATGTCACAGTTGCTAAGCACACCAGAGTAATGATTAAGTATTCTGAAGTGGATTTGGATTCCTACTAAGTAAGTATCTTCTTCTTATAGTTCTTCTTCTGTTGGAGGCGAGACAACATCATAGCTATTTTAATTTCGGATAGACTTTATACAGGTTGCCAACCCAGAGGGCTAAGATAGAATGCCTCCTGTAATTACACCCGCTGTCTTGCTCTCCACGCCGGAACACAACAGTGCAAGCACTGCTACTTAGTGCCTGGATTTCCGAGCAAGGTGGAAGTGATCTCTTCTTCTTCTTCTAGTGGCCTTTCCTATCGGAGATCAGCGATTATTAAAACTATTTTTATTTTAAAGACTGCTGCTCGTAAGAGGGTTCTGGTGCTCATCCCAACCAGTCTCTAAGATTTTTAAGCCAGGAGGTACGTCTTCGGCCAGGTGGTCTGCGGCCATGTATTCCCCTGGATTATGAGCTGACCTTCCGCAATATATGGAATTATTTCTGGAATAAATTACTTGTTGTTAGGTAGGGTCTCACCATTAAATATGTGGACGTATATACTAGCCGGGACGGCGTTGTTGGGCACGCAGGTATAGTTGCCCGCGTGGACGACAGACGCCGCCGGAATGAGGAGGTCTGAAACGCGTTGCGCCGCGTCTGTGGTTACGTTGATGCCGCGTTCCACATCGTAGTTGATCATGCGGCTGTTGTGGTACCTGGGGACAAGAAGATTCTAGTAGTGTCCGATCGAACTTTTAAAATTAATAGATTCAGGCGTTACTTTGCGGATGTCCATCAACAAACTGGAACAACTTACTTTGCTACTCCGCGAAATCAGTGCCGTGCACGTGCAATACTGGCACTGGTTTCGCGGAATAGCAAGGTAAGTTGTTCCAACTTGTTTATACGTTTTCATTTACAATTATAGTTGGGTAAACCATGTTAAAAAAGGATTCAAAATATGTAGAATCTAACACTTATACGACATGTTGATGTAGTATTACTTTCCTCGTACCACAAAATAATAGTTATGTTAACATTCATATTATGATAAATATTAATTTTATTTTCTTCATTTAATTTCCTTTACCTAAAATAAACTAAGTATAAACAAAAGATTTTTACTGTGATGAAATTTAATTCCTAATAACAAGTGAGTGTTCTACTAAAATTGATATAAATTTTAATAATTATTTAAATACCTGTCTTTTACTAGCGCCTTAATAGACTAACTCATTTTATACCTTTCTAAAATTGGCAGTAAATTCAAATTTACTGATAGCTAATTTAACTTGAATTTCTCTTAAATTACCGCCCAAATGCTACCCTCTACAGAACTCCCAGTAAACGACGGTTTACAAAGTAATTTAAACTATAATTAAATAGTTTGGTGAATTTTGCAGACGAGAAAAGATCTGAAATGTCTTTGATATTGATAGGTTTACTGACTTACTCCCTTATTCATAAACGCTGCGTAAACGTTTGTTAGTTAACATGTGTTATATCTTTATCTATCATCGTGATGTTTGCCCTCAAATGAAAGGAACAAAACATTCGTTTGTTAAAAAGGATAAACTTTTATAAATATGGGTGTTAACCAAAGAGTAAGACATATTATTATTCGTAGGTGTTATACCTACCTATAACTTAACAGGCAAAGTAGCAGTTTTTTATTAAATTTCTACAAAGCGCATAAATTTGTCCATTTTTGTTTATTTATGGATTGTAGTTAATCTTCCAGGCGTATCATTTACTAGCGATTCTCCCCGCCTTTGCACTAGTACCATTAGAATATTATGTACATACAAACCTTCCATAAAGAAATCTCTAAATGACAGTGAAAACCGTATCAAAATCCCTTGCGTGGTTTAGAAGGAGTAATCAGTCGAAAATATGCGGACAGACAAACAAATAGCCACTTTGTTTCAGATGTGAAGAGAATTCCTCAAGAAAACTTTCAGTAACCGAAAACACAAAGATAGTTTATTTACCTATAATCCTATTAATACTAGATCTTACTGAGATGATGTTTAAATTCAATTGTTTTTACAAGCAAACTTTTCTGCAAACCAAAACCACAATAGTATTTTATGCAACTGCTATATAATGAGAGGCCTTAAAACACGAGTGTGGTTTTATGAAACGAGCGTCAGCGAGTTTCATAATATAATCACACGAGTGTTTTAAGGCCTAATTATGTACAGTTGCATACATTACTTTATCTACACACATATCATAACTGCAAAAATCCGTAACAGCGAAAAACCAACAAACAAGTATGGTGGCAATTCGATCTATCCGTCAAGACGAACGTTTTTTTAAAATCATAGACAAACGAATGAAGTCCCTATTGTCATGTCACTCGAGATCAAATGTCGTGCGTTTAAATTAAAAAATCATACTGAGTTGACGTTTCGTATCGATAACTGTTTTAATATCTGTGGATACTAGAATAGAGACCAACTTGAATTTTTAACAGCTGTTCCAAATTTAAATTCATAACGTCACGAGATATCGGTAATGCGATCACCAATAAACACAGACTACTAAGAGATACTACCCAATAAAGAACAGATTTACCTACTACCACAGACAAGAAAATTCTTTTAATAACATTGGTTGTAATAATGCTGGTCATTTTCTATGGTTTTTGAACGCGTTATTGAGCATTTATGATATGTGTGTGGATAAAAATAGTTATTCACTTATAAAATCAAATCTTACTGTGATGTTGTTTAAAATCAATTGTTTTTGATATTTGATGTTCTAACATGAACCGATTACTGTTTGATAAGGGATCGAATAAGCGTTTAGCGTATTTTAGGATTGACTTTATAATTAATTCAAAATAAGGTTATCAATTAGACATATAATTGAAAGTAGATTTATTAATTTAATGTAAGTAAAGTTGTTAGAATTTTAGTTTAATATTGCCTTTGGTTTTCAACAGGCTTTGTTCTAATAGGTAAATATTATAACTTTCCTAGAAAAGATAAAAGCTTAGATAATTTTTAACTATTTTGTGAATAATGCACAACATTTGTGGAGAAAATACCCAACTCTACCAAAAGCATCTTGAAAACGAGTCAAGCAATATTTCATCTTTTCAAGTAGAACATAAGTGTTTCTTTCTTTTAAGTTCAAAGTTTATTTATTTGCAGGAATCATGGTACAAAGGCTGTTGAGTCTTAACAATAATGCAGAACAACATAATTCACCGTTATAGTGGCATGCAAAATTCCAAAAATGTACCTATTAATGAAATTACACTGTTGACTTGACGATTAAAACATTACTTACTCAGTATAATTAAATAAAATTACTATTATCTATTATGTCAGATAGTGATTAAATGCACTAGCAGAATAATAAACTATATTAATACATAACAACACAATAAATTAAGTTCAAGTTTTGCACGTAAAAATGATTTTCAGTAGTTAGGGTCAATTGAAAGTTATTTTTTTGTTAGTGAGATTCTTGAAGAAAAAGGTTTTCGGTAAATTTCTTTGTAATAAAAATAGCTAAGGAGTAAAATATAATTTAGAGGCCGACGATAAACATGTCTGTGGAACTGTCGAAAGTTTACAACGAAAGCTTAAATTATTATATTTTGATGTCTACTAGTCACGAAAATTATTATAATTATGTATATTTTTATTAAGTGAAACGATTTGAAATTTTTGAATTTTTTGCTTTTTCTGATATTGCATATACCATTATTAGTTATCATGATCATCATCATATCAGCTGGAAGACGCCCACAGCTGGGCATAGGCCTTACCCAAGGATCTCTACGGCGGTCGGTCTTGTGCTGCTTGCATTCACTCATGTTCATCATACAAATGTTTGACTTTTTGCAACTTAAATCCGAAAACTCAAGATTGAAAGAAATCTCAGACTTCTTTTACCTTTGGGTACTGTAGTTTCCACAATAAACTTCAAAATGACTTCTCAATAGATGTCATAGTATTTTTTAGCGCTGACACACTGTGATTACGTTCTACAATGACCTGTAAATCAAATTGGCTGACTAAACACACTATGTTAGTTCACTAAAATTCCCACGTACAAAGCAAAACCAGCTTATTTGCTATTCAGCTTGCGGATTTGTCAGACGAAACAAAACGCTAATCTAGACTTGCCGGTGCCAAGAGTCGCCAAATCGGCAGCAGTGTTGCCAAGCGTAAAGTAGCTATAATACAATTATTTCGGTCTGTAATTAAATTTAAGCGGGCGTTGGCCTTTTTGTGCTGTGTTCATTTGGCTGAACGTTAAGGGTTAAAGTTTTTCACTTTTATGATTGTGGACTCACAAAAATGTTGCACATTATGAAGATTATTATGTCGCAGTAGACTAACCAAGAGATTGATGATATGATACACTGACAGACAGACATGTGTTCATTAATTGACGTGTAAATGACATTTTCTAGACGCATTTCCGGATATTTTTAACCGACTGCCTCCACAAGGGTTATGTTTTTCCAGTGTATGCTTGTAGGTAATCTATGTTTGGCACGGGCTGTAGCCTAAACAGCTTAACAAATTTTGACATGTAACAGGCGTCGTTGGATTGGCCTTGACATAGGCTATTTAAAATTCCAATATGGCGTCCGCAAAACAAAATAGTAAGGGTGAGGACGTTTTTTTTAGTTTTTCTAACAATGAAAGGTAGTGGTGGTGAAAGGAACAGCCGGTTCTGAATTTATATTCATTATTACACTTCTGAGCCTCCATTTTTGCACAAACAACAAAAAAACTTGGTTAAATGAAACGAAATGACCTACTCGTTCCGTACTAAAACTTAAAAGTGCAAAATAAACTAAACTATTAATAAAAACAAAAACTTTTTACCTATTTGTTTTTTACGCATGCGGGTTTTTTGTTTTTAATAATAATTTCGTTTTTATTTAATTTCTATAAATTATATGATGATATTGTGTCGAAACCATAATGTCAGTTCTAAAAGGTTTTCACTTCATTCAGTTTTCAGTTGCACTTTTAATATTCCCTAGTTATTTGAACTACAACCAGAATTTATATGTAGATCGTTCTCTCAAACGATCTAAAACTGTATAGCCTTACGTACTGAATTTCAAGCAAATTTGACCACTCAAATTTAACAGCGGGCGGTACGACCTTGTGCAAGGATCGCTACCACCATCTTGCTCACTAATCCGTCCGCTAAGCAGCAGTGCTTGCACTGTTGTGTACCGGCGTGGAGAGCAAGACAGCCGGTGCAATTACTGGCACAAGAGCTATTCCATCTTAGCCCTCTGGGTTGGCAACGCATATACAATCTCTTTGGTGTTGCGGGTGTCTTTAGGCGGTGGTGATCACTTACCATCAGGTGACCCACACTTGCTTGTTTGCCGTCTTATTAAAAAAAAAAACAAGATTTTAAGCAAATAAATAAACATTTGATAAGTAGTTGATAAATGGGGTGTGAACATAAATAAAACGAATCCTACTTAAAATAATATTTGTATTGGAAATTAAATGAAATTTCCTTTACACAATTCGCGTGAAACCTCTTAGCATCAACGTCATTCAATGCCATATTCAAATCACACAAAACAAATAAAAGAATATATCCAACAGTATTGACAGCCGTCAAAAGAAAGGAGGTTATTCTTAAACAAAGCAAGAGAAATCAAAAAAGAGACGAGAAATATTAGAAAACCATTCCGAGAGCGAAAAAAATTGCTTCGTAACTTTGATGGAATTCGGCACCTGTGCGACTTCGGGGGACTATTCTGGCGATTAGAGCGATTTGTCGATCGCAATTTTGCTTCGGCTCTAACGAAAAATGACTTTTATTCGGGACTTTATTTAACTTGATTGCTGTTTATCACATTTTATTGGGTAGGAGTAGGTAAACGTAAGAAATTAAGACAGAATTTATTATTTCAATTTAGAACTGTTTGTAGAAAAAAACCGGCCAAGTGCGAGTCGTAGTCGCGCACCAAGGGTTCCATACGAACTAATAAGCATTGAACATTGCTCTAACCAAATTGAGCAACAAACTTAACTTTACCATTAGTATAAGATTGCTATCGCAAAAAATTGTGATCTAACTACAATTTTACGGTTTTCGGACTTTTTCATTTACTTGTGCTAAAAGCACTGACCTATAAATAATGGACTTCTAGTAAGCGTTTAAAAAAAGTCCGCATCAAAAGTCGAACAAAAAGTACAACAAATCGACAATCGCTCGCGCTGTCAGTCTGTCGGACCGACGGCGCTGCTGTCAATACTATTATTTTGTAAAAAAACCTATTGGCAAAGAAACTTAATAAATTATTATTTTATGCAGTTTGGCGTAAAATTATGAATTCAATAACTATAAACGGTAAACCAATAATTTGCATTTGTAACATTGGCGTCAACCTGTATTCTCATGTCGGGCCGTTTTTCGGCTGACATTTAATATGACACTGTACATCCATGCATTATAATATCATTGGCTATTACACATTGCTTCTTGCAAAACTTCATGAATAAAGTCAATGGCATCTTTTATAATATAAAGCACACACGTTTTAAAACCGAGTCATCGAAGTTTAAAATAATTTATTCCTTTTAATTCCAATCTTTCAAAGGGTTCTTGAGGAAATCCTTGAAAGTACACACAAGAATCGAGGTTTATTTTATAAATAAACCTATTTAAATTGCCAGTATCTTCAGTATTATGTAAAGGGCTTTTCTATTTTAGATATCTTTTAGTTATAATTTTAGTATTCATGTTCAGTTTTTTTTAGTTCTTCTGTATTTTTTTTATGAAATAGGAAGGTAAACAAGCAAGTGGGTTGCCTGATGGTAAGTGATCACCATAGCCTATAGCCTATAGACACCCATAACACCGAAGAGATTGCACATTGGTTGCCAACCCAGAGGGCTCAGATGAACAACCTCTTGTGCCAGCAGTTACACCGGCTGTCTTGCTCTCCACGCCGGATGTAGTTTGATTGTTTTAAATTAGTATTTACATATATATATTACATGTATAAATAAAATATTATCAGTTTAAATTGCATGGTTAAAATCAACATTTCGTTGCTTGTTGTCTAAATATAAGCGATCCATAGTAATTTGAATTCGTGTTTGAATTAACAGAAAGTTTGAAATGTTGTTCTGTTAAACGTAATCTCTGAAAATTTCATTCCTGAAGTACTTTCACACACACACACACAGCTTATCCAACAACTAGCATAAAAGTAAACGGTTTTGGACAAGATAATGACTACAAACTGAAAGTTTAGCTGGAATTTCTAACAATTTGTGGACACTGGTAAACTATGGTTAAACGCATAGTCTGTGTTGGAGTTACGATCGGTTTAATTAGTTTAAAGCTGTGTTAGAAGTTCTGACAACTGGTTATTGTATTTAAAGTACAATTTGGTTAATAATAATACAAAGTTGTTGGTCATTTTGGTGAAGGAGAGCTGAATAACAGTAATAACAAAGGTAATGCAACAGTCTTTCCAGAAATTTTATTAAACTAGCGGACACGCGCGACTTCATCATCATTATCATCTCAGCCACAAGAAGTCCACTGTTGGACATAGGCCTCCTACATGGATTTCCAAAGTGACCGGTTGGAAGCAGCATGCAACCAGCGCCTTCCTGCCACCTGTATGAGGTCATCGCGACTTCATTAGCGTGAAATTAGTAGCCTATGTCCGTCAGGGATAGTGTAGCTCTCTATTATTAGTAAAAGATTTTTGGAAATTAGTTCAGTAGTTCTATAGATTACCCCTTACATATAAACAAACAAAAAAACGAACAAACAAAGTTTACCACTTTATTATATTAGTGTAGATTGTTCATTTTTGTTTCGTTTTTGATAATTTCTCTATTGGTCTTTTTGTTTATTAGTTATTCTAAAGAAATATCAGTAAAGGTTTACACCGTCACATTTCTGTGTTTTTATGTCATTTATAGCTATTTTTTATTTTCTTTCAATGTTTTTACACAAAGTTTATAAATTACGCCATATTGCAATACAAGGTATAGAACATACGTGACACCTAGTGAGGGAAAAAGTATTTAACTTATTTCAATTCAAATGTTTTTTTATCACCATCAAAAAAAAAATTCTTGAGGTGGACATAAACGCACATTCAGTCAAATTAATTTAATACGCATGCTATCCATTTGGCCTTCTAGTCCTTTTAGCTGTAGCCAGTTTCTGGTCAGAATACAAATGAGGCAGCTCGACCAGATTAGTATCACACTCTCACACATTACTTGCGTGTAGTAGCTTGCTATTACGTTTCGTACAGTCAGTGAGAGATCCAAAAGCCCAGTTTTTAATGTTTGTGACAAAATTACGTTGAGTAGGTAATTAAATTTGATATTTAATTGATAGATGATTTTTGCATCTTTATGACACATATTTTTTAAGTGCTAAATTTTAACAAAAAAAAGGGCAATGGCAGGACTTGAACCTGCAACATCAGCATTCCGTGCCTTGCGTTTGCCAGTTTCGACATACTGCCGCTGCCCTACCCTGCGAATTTTTCAATGTGCTTCGTCTTACGGTCATTACATTATTGATTTTAAGGATACAACTACCCTCGGTGTCATCTATATGAAACTTTTTTTAACAAGTTATCATATTCAACTGGGTACCTTTACAGCTACCGCCAGCTGACGAGAGATGGCGCCGTTTATGTTATTAAATTTTGTAACCGTCGTCGTCGTTTATGTTATTAGTTAATGTTTTAATTTTTTTTAAAATCAAGTAATTATGACAACGACCATTTTGTTTTGGACCGTGTCTATATGAACATCATAATAATATGGAGCACAAAGTTGTCTGAAAATAAAGTTTTTTTTTATTACAACACTGAAATTTTACGCAAGTTTTTTTATGCTATTTATTTAGTAGAACATCATGAGCCCATAATTGAATGGAGGTGTTTTTAAAAGCCACGAAAAGAATAAACAGAGTAGCATAAAAAAAATAATGGTGATAAAATATCGACGACCATTTCTTTTCACGCAACCACGAGAATAGCGTCCGGCGTCCATTTTCATTCATCATATTCCCGAATCAAATTTGAAACCAATTTTAGTTTTTCGCTCGCAACTTTGTTTTAGAGGAAAACTAGAATTTCTTTCGACGGCAAATATTGGATTTCTGGTAGCAGGTTTCTTAAAGTCCAACCCTGATATCTCAGTAGTTTTTTAAGTCTCGATAGCAAGTACTAGTAAGTAATAGAAAATCTTTTTTAGAATTTGAAATAATTTTTTGAAAATATATTTATTTACATATGAACAAAATAACGGACGTGCTTTAATGTTTTGTATTTAAATTGTGATTTGTGGTTTGTTTTTAATTTTTCTATGTTCATGTTGATTTTAACTGTAAATATTTTGAAAATTAAACAAAGTTAAAAATGAAAATGAAATAAACATTTTTACAAGTAGGCCGCATAAGCTCTATTACATGTGTGATTCTATCGGCGCTTCGGAAAATTGAAGACTTAATAAATAATTGTATGTAAATGTATTTTAGCCTCACATTTCAATCTTCTCTCACTTGTTCCCCGTCCTTACGGCTCTTTTAAACAAAAATCTATAAATTTCAAAGTATTCTATTGGTCTTAATACCTGAATAATGGCTCGCAGGTGTTGGAAATCGTCGCCGAAACGACATATGGCCATATCGATTCTGTCGTTTTGTTCTCTGACAGATATGCTAGGCGATTTTATTAAAAGTTCTATTCTGACGGTATTATTGTGTGTATTCTGTAAGCGAGATTCTGTTTTATTATTGTAAAATACCAGATTCCTGCTTTTGTTGTATGAAAATATGTATTATTATTTTCTTTATCTTTATCTTGACATAGTCTGAAGTAAAGTCGCTATCCGTTCCTGTCTGTTCTAAATTCTTCTGCTGTATGTTCGGCGGCCTTCTCCTTCATAACTACGCAAGAGATTTTGATACGGTTTTCACTGCTTCCATCTTGTAGAACGCTGTCGTAACGTGCCAGCACTAAGTTATTATGAAATTTACTCAGAAGTATTTACGACTTTTATTGTGAAAAAGTTTTACAGTGGCCTATGAATCAAATTGGTTGACCATCCGTCTGTCATGCCGCCATGTTAGGTTCATTTAACTTACCAAAACACAAAAGCTGGAGCCTCTGTGGTCTGCACGACAGCGCATTGCAAGCGCAGCGTGGAACCTGGCTTAAGATACTTCTCCGTAGGCCCGGATATCTGCGCACGCGCCTCTGCAACAAAAGATTAAAGTGACCATCGATTTTCTTATGGACGAGGAAGAAAATTTATAGATACTCTTGAAATATTGAGAAACAAACCATCGAATGTAACATTTTGCAGAATTTTCATTTCATCGACGCCGTGTCAGGCTGAAAACGTGTACTTTTCAGGATGTCTCGTATCTGCTGCGTATATGAAACAGCCTAAGCCTAACCCAATGCATGTAATATGAATCTTTTAGGTTAGGTTAAAGTTGTGTTTAATCAATAAGAAAAATAAAACATATCCTTTCACTTGTTTACTAATAATTATATTCTAGAGTACCCAATAAAAAAAAGTATCACCTAACAAACAATATAAATAAAAAGTACTTTATCAGGTTTCCAATACAAACAAAGTCAAAGTCAAAATATTTTATTCAGATTAGGCTTACAGGTAGCACTTATGAATGTCAAAAAATTTACCACCGGTTCGGAAAAACCTCTGATGAGAAGATACCGGCAAGAAACTCAACGAGGTGTAATTTTTAAATAAATCAAAAATAATCAAATCAATGTAAATAATATATTACTGATGAAGTATACAAAGGCGTTTTAACTACCTGTTAGGTAAATTCGTGGCCCCACGTTGGGCGCCACTTAGTATTTTACATGTTTAATCAGAAATGTCTCCAAAATCGCTCAATGGATACCATTTTCTAAGCTATAGATTCCTAATTTATATGTTAATTTACTATGCCGCCTCTAATTAGAGCCTTGAAACCAATTACGGTATTGAAATTGATATATTCTAATCGGATTATGTCTTTCAATGGGCATGTAACACATTATAAACGTGGTTATTATTTTCGGTGCTAAGAGATTAAGTTACGTTACCCCGGGCTGTAAGTAGCATTTACCGCACGCTGCACAAGCAGGGAATTCCACTTTCCAGTCAAGAGAATACGTTAAACTGTATACACATCTTGATTGTTGAAAGAAAAAGTATCAAGATTGTATGTTTGTCACCCTTGCCTTTGAATTGTGGTCAATTACCGACGATCTGAGACATGCTTTATTTTGCCGTCCTAGGGGTGTAATGTACTGTTTGTACTTCAGAACAGCTAGCACGTGTACTCCTTTTCTCACTCGACGCTCAGTGCGTTTCTCTCCTACTGGGCTGGTTAGAAGACAAACACTAAGCGACAAAGTAAGACGCGGTCGGTTATGCTAGCTTCCTAGCTGATTCCAAATAAAATAAAACGCTATTACGCTTTAAAATGCCTTATGAATTTAGATGATTTCTTTAATGCAATACTGCCGGAAAGCTAAATAATGACCTTCTGAGTTAAAATTGTTCGTACAAAATTGATTAATTTTGCATGTAAGTGGAAGGCACGAGCTTGCGGTGCAACGGATGGTAAGTTATCACCGCTATCCAACGGCAACGGCAACCCTAAGAGAGTCACTGGAGCACCGGATTTCTCACTCACCGAGACGCCATCAGTGACTGCTAAAATTAAGTGTATCATAGAAAAAATACTACTTTCTCTCCGAGTTAAACTCCTTAGTATCAAAATGAACTTAGCAAGCACTGCTACAGACAAATCGGCCAATCCGTTACTAACGACTCGGTTACCAAACAGAACAATGTAAACAAATCACTGAAAGATTAATTCGTCTAAGCGGCGGCCATTTTTCATGTGTCAGCGACCAAACCGAACTGACCGTGATGTATATGGAACCTTTTGTAGGTTGTGACACAGCTGTCACGTTAGTCTGTGGTTTCAAATTTCGTCTGCCCTTTGAGGTTAGGAAGGTACTGGACGAGGGCGGAAAACACTATTTTCCTAGTGAATACTAGTTTTAATTAGGATCGGATTTTTTTACTTTTGTATATGCATGTATGTTAATTCTTTATTGTACAAAAGAACATAAATGACAAGAAGAAATACAGTGATGTACAAAGACGAACTTATTCCTTTAAGGGATCTCTTCCAGTTGTGTTTGGGATGTTTTAATTTGACGTTTAATTTTTAATAACAACCTCGTACGGTGAATGAGAAATTTGGAGGCACACGGAGGGGAGCTAAAGGCAGTCAACAGATCAGGGATTCTTGAGGTAACTGGTTTCCATGGGTAACCGTGATCACTACCATTGGGAACTCTTATGCTCTTTTGACAACTTTTTCCATGAAAGAGCGTTTTATGTGAATTCTGGGTGGTTAGAAGTTGAAGACAAAAACCACAGCAAACTTCTTTAAACTTTTGAATTTTATTCGGAATTCTTTATCATTTTGCAATACGTATTTATCTACATGACTTTGTAAGACAGTTGTCACTAGACAATGGATACTGGGTGGATATTTATAGTACCAACTTTGCTTAGATTGGAACTAGGTGCATTAGTACAAATCGTTCAAAGATATTACGAAAATTATTATCATTAGAAAATGAAATCTGCTGATAAGGAGCGCCGCAAATTCAACAGTGTTATTCGGACCGTTATTATTTCTGATTTCAAAAACATTGACTTTAACTGATTAAATTTCTTCCCAGGAAACAGGATAAACAAGCCAACTTCCGTGTTTACGAGTACCCTCACAATAATGGGACACCAGAGCGAGCCATCAAAAATGCAAAACGTGCTTTCATTTCGGTCCAAACTGAAAACCATCCGCCCAAGGGCTACCATCTAAACATCTAACAAATAAAGACCTCGATGGCTCTGCTGAGTAAATTCTAAATGGAATTTTAATGTTCCAGGGTAGTGACATTTTAACCTCTGTGAATGATTACGGAGGGTCCAGATTCATATTATTTGCATGTAAACATTTGACAAGTACAAAGGGCGTTTGTTGTGGCCGCGCAAAGATTTTTTGCGCACGTACTCTCTGAGTGTTTTGAAAGGTTGGTATTTTTTGAAGGTTTCCCGGCTGTATGATGTTTTAGGAATGAGCGGTTAACAGCTGGTCTGTACTGCAATGCGCCAAATAAAGAAGAAAAAATGTGTTTATTCTACATAAAACTTGTGAAATCTTCAGTTGAAGTATAAAAATGTGCTGGTATTAAATACGTTTTATGCCTTTGTGATTGTTTGCTACGGTGTCATACAAGGTTATGAATAAAAAATAAAACACTTTGACTTGATTAAAAATGTAGAAAAGTAAAAATAGGTACGTACTTACTAAATAATTCTTTCAACATGCTTACCGAAATTTTAACTAACTCGATGAGTTGCTGAATTTTCGAGCTTAAATAGCGGATATCAAATGTACTCAAAATTGTCGTTGTCACCTGACATATAATTATTAGTTTGGTAAAATCAGCGATAAAACCTGTGTCAAACATCTTTTATAAAAAAAATCCTGTCAATTCAATTTTCTTCTTCTGTCAAGTTAAATGGTGAATTTATATTAGTACCTATGAAGGAATCAATTTTTCTCACTAGCTAGACAGAATAAAAGTTAATAACTTGTGTGATGTAGTAGTTATTTAATTCCTGAATTATTTAAATAATAAAAAAGTAAAACATTTATTACTAACTAACCTTATGGTCGCCCTACATTCCTTGAGGTGCATACGTCAGTTAAGTCAAAAAACATAGTATACCTGGTAGAATGACAATAATTTCAGTCAAAACTTAAATTCTGAATTTTAAAAATGCTACAGAAAAGTTATTTTTTTCTTGTAACTCCAATTTAAATTTAATCGTCATCGAATACTGAGTAAGAAAAAATGGCTCCTGGATACCAATTACATGTCACCTTGTACAATGTATTATGGTTTTTGTTTATAATGTACTTACCAATGACGTCGAGTCGAAGAAATATGCTCGTGGGCGGATGGGACGAGACCTGGCACTCATAGACGCCAGCGTCCCGTTTTTGGACGAATCTCACTTTTAAAGTCCAGTCCTATGAGAAAAATAGCAAAGTTAGCACGTAACCAATGGCTACTAGAAAGAACGAAGAAAAGGGTAAACTATAGAGCCGACTACCAAACTTATGCTGATTTCGTATAGGGCAGAACAGTGAAGCAGCAGAGTGGACAGCACAGGTTTGCGGGTAGGACCTTGTGCAAGATCCGGATAGATATCACCATCTTGCTGGCTAATCCTAGCGCTAAGCAGCAGAGCTTGCACTGTTGTGTTCCGGCGTGGAGAGCAAGACAACCGGTGCAATTACTGGCACAAGAGGTATTCCATCTTAGCCCTCTGGGTTGGCAACGCATCTGCAATCTTTTTGGTGTAGGTCTTTAGGCGGTAGTGATCATTTACCATCAGGTGACCCACTTGCTTGTTTGCCTTCCTATTTCATACCAAAAAAAATAGTGAGTTTGATTTTACCTCATTAAAACCTTTCAATTGACACCCATATGATTATAGTTGCGACAAGATAAGAAATATATCCTGACAGCTGTCATCCTAGTACAATTGTCAGCCTATTAACTCGCATTCATGCACAAACAGTACCTACTGAAATGGCAGCTGTGCTGACTTATTGTCTTACCGCAACATAATTTAATCATATTTAGCAAGAATAAAATGTAGATTAGGGTCACCATTTCGTATGTAATTAAAAAGTGTACTCTGTGACACTCCTAGAATCACTAACTACCAATTTTGTTATTATAATCTTTAACGAATAAACGCCCGGAATACAAATTACTTTTGATTGAAGGTAAAATATTCTCGAAAATATTAGAACATCGTACCTCTGAATGTTGAAGGTGTATAGCCTGAAACCGCTGGTCAGAACTGTAGGTGGTCAACCCCACTGTCAAGAGGTGGTAGTCTTTCCGTCTAATCCAGGATATCTGGGAACAAAATAACACGGTTTAAAACAATAAAAACAGCAAAAAAAGTTTGGAAATAGTTTGGTAGTTGAAGAAATCGGGATAGATTGATAACCTTCGATCGAGTTGAGGAAGCCAAATAAATGTCGCATTAACTTCTGAGAAACAATTCGTTGCGTGGCTTAGAAGGCGTATACGGTCGAAGATATGCGGACAGACAGACACGGATAGCAACTTTGTTCATCTCATTTTCATATTTATTATATATCTTTATTTATCCATTCATTCGTTTATGCCATTGTATTGTCATGTATAGTCGACCAAGTAATTGCTTGACCACTTTTGAACCTTATCCCTTTGTAATACGGTCGAAAAGTGAACAAGCAATTTCTTGGTCGACTATACATACATAATATAAGGAGTTAGAGTAAATATCAGAGGTCCATCAATAACATCCTGTAAGGGCACACAATTGGGATGTTGACTAAAAAATAATAATTAGTCCATCTTTTAGAACGCCAGAAAATAGTAGATACGTATTTTTTCTTTTGCTTCTAAAACTTAAAATAACAAAGTTACAGAGCGGCGAAAGTTCGCGCTACGTCATTATTTCGTAAAATTTTTACGAACGAGTGACGTCACGAACCCCTACTCCTGAATTTGAATGTGCTGTATCTTTGTCAATATTATTCGTATGGACAAATAAAAAAATACGTATCGAGTATTTTTCTATAATCTAACTGACGGACTAATTAGAATCTTGTTGTTTTAACCCAGGAGACATCCCTAACACTTATTTCAACTTTAATCTAGTGATTCCATTATTATTTACTTACATTATAACGTACCGAAAAATACACTACTCAAAATAAAATAGGGTCCACACGACTTTTCTCGGTAATACAAAAATATAAAAAAAAATGTATGTGCCCAAACATACTTTTATAGGGTTTTATTAATTGTTTAAACATGAAATTAGTAAAATTTAACCCTACTTTTAAGACATCATATATTATAGTAGAAATTCATACTTATTTTTATGTTTGGATTTTACTGCGAAAGGTCAAGTTTGCCCAATTTTGTTTTGAGTGGTATAAAATAAAAACATCGTCTACAAACAAGTCTTACTACTGGTAGGTATGTATCAAACCGTACTCAGTTTGTGAAAAAATACAACAACATTTTACGCACCAAAATTCGTTCTTCAGTAGGTATTTACAAGTTTTATTGGCATATCGCAGAAATGTTTCAAGTTTTATTTTAAAAGCCCCTGAGAGTGGAATAGGTACGATGGAAATTTTCTACGCAGCAGATTTTCCGGTGCGACTAAAGAGGTCATATAAGAGAGTTATAATATTTACTCATTAAGTTAATTGTGGGGGAGTTGCGATTATGAGACCAAAAAGGTCGGATCTAAAATTAAATGGGCACCTAATTTCAAGAGAATAATTTCTCGTTGTCCTTTAATATTTAGCTGTGTTTCTATTTTGTGTTTAAATAGAAAGATCAGCCTTTGTTGCATAAAAGTGTACTTTACTTCTTGAGTGAGACTACTGGTGACCTCGATATCCGACAAATTGCCGAGCCACACCAAATGCGAATGGTAATTGGTAGAGTTGCGTTACGCATTCGTAACATATTATGCGTGAAGCAGCTCTAAGAGAGTAGCTGGAGCAGTGTTGTACACGCAACGTGTACGGAACCGGTGTGGCCTAGCCCTAAAATGCACTGGACAAATTTCTTCCATAGACAGGATAAAGATAAAGAAAAAGATAATTTTCTTTGGCAATTAAGTGTTTTTGTAGACTAGTTTTGTTGTATATTTAACTAATAAATAAATATAAGAAATTTTTACCTCCATAATTAATATTAAAATAACTGACCATTTTTGTAGAATTAGAAAGATGATCAAAAGATAAGAATTGAGATCTTTTATATCCCATAGACTACCAGAATGACACTTAAAAATTGCGATATGAACTGTCTAGAAGTTGATAATGACATGTCATTGTTGAATAGTCGCGGCAATTGGAATAAAATCAATGCTACCCCTCATTTCAATCTACTCGTGACCACGGCCATTGCAACACGGTCGAAACGTCGAGGTTAATTAACAATGATTTTATCGCGTTAAAGTCTCGCTGATGTTATAAATAAACCAAATGTTTTTAACAATAGTCAAACGGAGCTGAATAAAATACTGCAATTCTTTAAACACTATCGTTTACCTGGTCGGTTTGGTTTGGTCGTATCGTCCAACAAAACCTGGTAAAACGTACACGTAGCGTTCTTATATTCAAGAGACAAAAATACAAGTGAATTTAAACCATTGCAGCATAACGCTGAGTCAAGTCCTTTTTCGACATTACCACTATTTACGACTGCGTTAGTTTAATTTTTAGTTTTACTAAATTTTTTCGCTGTATTATTTTGATTTGATGTCAAATAAAACCGTGTCTTTTGCCTACCAGCCTTTAATTTAACTGTTCGTGTTTGTTATAAAACATAGTAAGAATTTATATTTATTCATTTATTCATTCATTGCAGCCAACTATATTGTCAAAATAGTGTAGAAAATACTGGAGCACATATTGTGCTCTTTGTTGAATTTATAGAACTTATTGACAGCTGTGTTGCCACAGAGAAAAAAATATTATTGATTATTTAGCAGTTGGTAAGTAAAACGATCCGATGTTTCAATAAATAAATTCATTGCTATAATAACATTGTTGTCTCATGTGTGTCTTACCTGTTCTTGAAACTGAAGATAGGGACTTTTAGTACAAAAGTACTAATTGAATTACATGAATGCAAACATCCATTTATCCTTACACAAATGGCTTGCTGAATGTAATTGTCAATTAATTTACGTGCTATTGTAATTTGAATTCAATAGGTACTTGATCCGACTTCATTAGCCACGGCATTCAGCCGTATACCGTTACGGAAATAATTATTCGGTTCAACTTGCCCCTTATCTTCATCTATACCTAAATTGAGGATTGCGTTTCACCTCTCTGATTTCTGATGACTTATTGGAGTCCTCTCTTTGTAAAAAGAAACCTTACCGCATGCATATCTACAGACACTTGATGAAGTGTCTGTAGATATGACACACGAAACTTTTTGAGCCAGTGTGCGTGAAAGCAAATATTGAACCTATCCGTTGTTACCCCGCGAAACTTTCGTTTCAACTCTGGTTTGGAGAGGTTTCGAACAATAAGGTAATTTGCTCCAATTTGTTAAATATTTAACTCCAAACTAAAAAAGGCTTTTAACGGATACCTTCCTAGAAGAAAACTATTAATAGCCATCTATAGGCATAACAAAAGAGATCCAGTTACACGATAACCAAAATAATAGAGAGAGCCTTCAAAATTGCTAAACTTAATGGCAAACCGGAATCTCGATGGGGCCAAAGAGGTCTCGAGTGGGAGAGGCCTACGTCCAGCAGTGGACGTCTTTCGGCTGATATGATGATGATCAAGTTTCTGCACAGATGACTTAACCTTGACTCGACTCGAAACTCAGTCATCGAGTCAACCGAGTCTCGAATTATTCGAGTTGAGTCTGCGTTTGGTACGTAGAACTCAAGCCTTTTACGACATTATTTGTAATGTTGTCGTAAAAGAAGTTAGAAAGGTTCAAAACTATCTATTTTCTGTCCCATTTTTGCGTAAGGCAGGATTGTGCCAGGTTCATCCGGATTGCTACCACCTTGCTTGCTAATCCAGCCGCTAAGCATCAGTGCTTGTACTGTTGTGTTTTGGCCTGAAAAGTTAGACAACCGGAGAAATTACTGGCACGAGAGGTATTCTATCTTAGCTCTCAGGTTTGGCAACGATCTGCAATCTCCTTGGTATTGCGGGTATCTATGGCCAGAAGTAATCATTTACCGTCAGGTTAAACTCACTTTTTTGTTTTCCTTCCTATTTTCGTTTAATTTTCGTAGTAACCAGTTGGTTCCTGGCCCATATAACAATCGTTCCACGGTGGAAATTTCAGTAGTTAACTTTCCTACTATTAATGAATGGTCTCATTTAGTACGAGTGGTTTACACACCTCGGCGAGTTAGACTAATGCGTTTGGGCTAAACGGTGCTACTTAGCGCATGTTGATTAGATACATTAAACAACTTTACATACACGGAAATCAATTTGCATTCCGAGCCACAGTAGAACCCTGTGGCAATGAATCATCGCTGTCACATTATGGAATTTACGGTGAAATGTTAGAAAGATAATGGTTCTAAAAATGTTCTACGTGTTTTAAAGCAAATTGGTACAAATGGTATTAAATAATTAATATTTAGTTCCGCGGGCAAAAAACCGCAAGTAAAACCAGTATAAAATGAAGTTCAAGCTATTTTACTCCATCTGCAGTATTTTTAAATTGTCTGACTAACAAACTTTATAATTAGGCCTCTACTCAAACGGAATGAAAATTTATTAACACATACATCAATCAGACAGACAGATGGTGTACCACATGACATGGAAACGGTAGCAGCGACTGGCAGTATTAGTTTTACTATATAGTCAATAGTTTATCTACTCGATATCCTACCTATATAAACTAAATTGATGACAAATTGTTTTAAACTTTCGCGACTTTCACACATATTTATAACATTATCGGGACTTAAGCGCGATAGAAATATATTGTTGATTTACCTCGACGTTTCGGCCATGTTTTAAACTGATGACCTATCTACTTTAGTTTATTTATTCAGTCAATATAATTACATTATAAATTGCATAAAATGTCAAATAACACGTTTTTAAATTGAGATCGACAAAATTTCATAAAAAGCATTGAACAATAAAACTAAAACAAAATTAATATTGGAATGTTCTTAAAAGTAATTAACAACATAATTAATAGATTCAGGCGTTACTTTGCGGAGGTCCATATCAACAAACTGGAACAAATTACCTTGCTACTCCGCGAAACCAGTGCCGGGCTCGTGCAAAATAGCTGCGTCTGTGCGACACATATATGTTCATGCAACATATATGTGTGACATATATGTTTTGCACGAGCCCGGCACTGGTTTCGCGGAGTAGCAAGGTAATTTGTTCCAGTTTGTTAATTAACAACATTCTAACCTAAAATTCAGTTTTAGCTGTCAAAATATTGTTTACTGTTTCAATAAAACATTTCTAAGCAACTCACATTGTAAATCATCTATTGTGTTTACAACCTCGATTTGTTTTATTTCGGCAATAAACGATGTTTAGGTTAGGTTAATTTTAGGTTAGAATTTTGTTTACATTAGAAAAAACGTATAGATGAATAGGTTTAAGACAGAAAACTAGTCAAAATTCACTTTTCATACGAACATATAGGTACCTTAAAAAAAGAGTTTCGTTACTGATTGACAGATGATAACATACATCCTAACCGCTGAAGATATAAACTAGAAAATTAAAACCCATGTAAGAACATTAAAGGGAGTGTCGAGATGGACAAAAAAAATTTTTTTTTTATAAAAAAGGAAAGCAAAGAAGCAAGTGATTCACCAGATGGTAAGTGATCACCACCGCCTAATGACACCCGCAACACTAAGAAGGGCTAAGATGAAATACCTCTTGAGCTAGTAATTTCACAGGCCGTCTTGCTCTCCACGCCAGAACACAACAGAACACTGCTGCTTAGCGGCAGGATTAGCGAGCAAGATGGTGGTTGCGATCAGTACAGACCTTGCATAAGGTCCTAGCACTCGCAAAATAGATATTTACAAATTTCACCACCAACAGGGTGAAAAATGGTGTGGAAGTTACGATGTAATTCAAAATCAACGCAGACGAACTCGCGCACAACCACTTGCAATATATTGATATAGATTATCATAAATGGTGAAATGAGAACTAAATGTAAATATAGCTTGAATTCTTGTTTCAGAGATCGCTTTCGCAATTTACTTCAACGCTTCTGTGTTGCTGGACTTGTTCCTGAAACAATGCGCGTTAAAAGTTACTAAAGTTCAAATGCGCAGTGTATTTTCAGCTTTTACAGCGCTTAGCATAATCATCATATTATTATGAGTTGGCGGAATAGCTTAATTTTTGCAGAATCGACTGTTTATTGGGGTTTCCATGTTATTAAATTTTGTGAGAAACTTGCGCGTAATTACGTGAGAACTTGGCTTCGCATTGTTAATTAAAAGTGGGGAATTTGAATTTCTTTGTTTTAAAATACAATACTAGCTTTTGCCCGTAACTTCGTCTGCGTAGACTTGTTTAATTGAATTAAGCAAACGTGCACCCAACATGCAATCTGCAATATTTCCTGGACAAATTAATGAGAATTAGTTTCTTTGCTGCTCATGACGTCACGGCGGCGTATAACTCACTAATCGCTATCCCGTGGGAACTATGGATTTTTACGGGATAAAAAGTATCTTATGTGTTAATCCAAGTTATAAACTATGTGTGTGCCAAATTTCATCCAAATCCATGTATTAGTTTTTACGTGAAATAGTAACAAACATCCATCCATACTTACAAACTTTCGCGTTTATAATATTAGTAGGATAGGATATTATGTGTGTGTACGAAGTATACAACTTTATACGAGAGACGTCTGTTTAATACCTATCTAGTTTTCCACTTGTCGACGAATTACACTTTTAAAAGTATGTCAGGAATTATGAAATAGGTTTTTTTGTGATCTCAATGTTCCAAATCGTAGACCTCGCGAGATCTACGGGCGACTACGATTGCTTAGCAGTTAAAATGAATAAACCCATCATAAAGGTTATAATGAAGATCGAAAGGTCCATCGGCCCGTGCGACGACTCCGGTCGGCAGTTCGAAACACCACCAAAAGTCATCTGGGTCGGCGCACCCTTTGATCGTAATTTACTTTACTAATAATTATATGAATATGAATATGATCTAAATGGCTAACCCGTGTGATGGCCACATAGTTACTCGGTCTGTTTGGTTTAGCAAGCGAAGTAGAAACATCTACTGCTAAAAACATAATCCTTCCTTTTGGCTTTGCCGTAGTCGGGTAAAAAGACAGAGCGAGTGCCGAGCGAGAAAATACCTAAAGACCGGTAGCCGAGATGATATAATGTTTACTATTTTATTATCATTTCACAAAGGCTGGAGCCTAATTGAATCTATTAATTAAATGTAAACACTTCAGTATCGCAATATCAATACGAGCGTAATCCATTGTTTACAATAACTATACTCAGATTCTTACAACAGTTTTCTATTTTAAGTTATTGTGGCGAATTAAAATAATGTTGGTACTAAATAATCTAAATAAAAACCAACTATAAACTAAAATTATTACTAAAACATTTCAATAAAAGAAGGCCCCTCTGGCATGGTACCGAAGATACTGGCAGCATTACCTCTTTGTAAAGCTAAGCTACGCTGAGCGAGGTAGCTGCCAGTGCACCGAGCACGACTCTTCTCGACACGCATTCACTCAGTGGGTCTCTTTCTGACTAGCCCAGTAGGAGAGAGACGCACTGAGTTACCTTGCGAGTTAACACGTTTTAGGAAGATTAGCCAGTTGGGTGTACAGCTCTTCGGTCGCCTGCGACGTCGCCTATACAATCACTCATTGAAATTTCGGTAACAAAATAAACTGCACCTAAATTCTGGTCGCAGTTCAGTAATAGTTTCTACCCTGTACTGCTGTAAGTAAGTAAGTAAGCAAACACTTCATTGTACATAAACACGGTACATAACATTAAGATTAAAATAAAACAGTACAAAGGCAAGCCTATCCCTATAAGGTTTGTTTGCTAGTCTGCAATCGAGTCCCACTGCTGAGCAAAGGCCTCTCCCTCGGATTTCCAGTTCCCTTTATCTTTAGCAATCTCTGGCGAGTCATTTGAAAATGCGTCCAGATCATCCCGCCATCTCCGTCTCGGCCTGCTCCGTCGCCGACTACCATCTTGTGGCACCCATTAGGTGGCAATCGATGCCCATCTATTTGGATGCATGCGGCAGACATGGCCAGCCCAGTCCCATTTAAGGTTAAGTAGTGTTTATGTTTCGGAGATACGCCACTTATCGTCGACAAACACAGCGACTAGATGTATTACTAGTGTAGTAACCCAAGGATATCACAGTTATTACATGAGAACCAAAATGGTTGTATGGGCGACCTGCCTCTTCGAGATCTGTTTGAACAGGCCAAGGTACTTACAATGCCATCTCCGATATTCCTGATGACGCAAGGCAGCAGGGCTGTGGAGCCGGTCTGGGATGTCACCACTGTGTTGTTTTCGGTAGCGAAATGCTTCTCTGGGGTGCTGTAGATGTCGTCGAGGGGAGGGAAGGTGACTGTTAACTCGTTGTGCTCGGGCTTCAGCGTTGGAGGGGACGGTGTAGGCGCTGTTGACAAAAGAAACATCCTTATTAATAATCCCTTTCGTTATTAAGGATCCCCCTGGATCCGCGCATGTATGCAATACGTATGAGGCATGTATGCGCGGATATAAGGGGCGGGGGGGTGTTTGTTCAGTTTGAGGCTAGGTCAATTTTTTATACAATTATAAGCTACATATATTATTATGCTAAAGTAGTTCAGTTCTGATGTCAGATTCTGATGCAGATGCTTTATATTAATAAATAAATAAATATACGCGGATGGTAGGACCTTGTGCAAGGTCGGTACGAATCACCACCATCTTGCTCACTAATCCTGCCGCTAAGCAGCAGTGATTACACTGTTGTGTTCCGGCGTGGAGAGCAAGACGCCGGTGTAATTACTGGCACTAGAGGCATTCCAGGTGAGCCCTCTGGGTCGGCAACGCATCTGCAATCTCCTTGATGTTGCTGGTGTTAGGCGGTGGTGATTACTTACGATCAGGTGACCCACTTGCTTGTGTTCCTCCCTATTTAAAAAAAAGCGGAACAAGCGTTTGTCAGAAGCAATTAATTTAAACGTAAATTAAACAAGAACTCGTACAAAGGAGAACTAGCAGTTCTTGTAAACACAAGGAAAGAAAAACTTTAAATAAATAATAGAAGAGCAAGATAAGTATGATGAAAAAACTTCTGTTGTCTATGAGAACAAAAAATCAATTTAATTTATTTTATCACCAGGTTCTACATCGTTAAGAATAAAACAGAAAAAATATAAGCAAAAACTGCTTCAGTCTTGCCTTTGTGTAAAAATTACTTTGTAATTTATTCACTACTGATATTTCAAGAAATGTTTGTTCCATTTACAACACTAAAATATTCTACCAATGTTCATTGGTTATTTACCAGCCCTTAGCCTTTTTTTCTTATGAAAAATTTTGAGTAAAGATTATGTTGCCAACCCAACGAGGCAATTCTCGCGTCAGTAGAGATGAAGTCACGCACCTTTCTCTTTTTCTTTAATGGCGGCCACGAGGCTTGTGCCAATGTCAGTAAGTGAACAATATTTTTCGGTGTGGGCCGTAAGCCCCCTCCCCCCCTCGTAAGATTATTAGCCATCGGCCAATGATATCCACCATAAAGGCAAAAAAATCATTGACCAATGCCCAGTGTGCACCAGCCCGAGCACTGCTCTTCCCCCCGGAGGAGTCCATAGGGAACCGCAGCACTTGGGCACGCGAGGAGGAAACCCGACACGCATCCCAGAAGTCATACTCGAAATAAGCCAAAAAGAGCTGTCAAATCTCACATCTCGAACGTCAGATGAATCTCGATGAGCGCCATAATTGGGGGCCAGTTTGTAATACTTGATTTATATACATTAGCGACCCCGACTTTGCCCTGGTACTTCGGGGTACATAAATTCTTTTTGTAAAAATCTAAATGATAGTGAAAACCATATCAAAATCCGTTGCGTGGTTTAGGAGGGAGAAAGCGTGTGGTATGACCTTGTGCAAGGTCCGTCCGGATCGCTACCACCATCTTGCTCGCTAATCCTGCCGCTAAGCAGCAGTGCTTGCACTGTTATGTTCCGGCGTGGAGACCAAGACAGCCGGTGCAATTACTGGCACAAGAGGTATTCCATCTTAGCCCTCTAGGTTAACAACGCATCTGTAATCTCCTTGGTGTCGAGGGTGTCTATAAGCGGTAGTGATAACATACCATCAGGTGACCCACTTGCATGTTTGCCTTTGCCGTTTAGGAATCATTTTTGATTTTATTTTTATATTTCTAAAAAAGGCGATTATGTAAGCAAATTTATAAGGGTGATGTGACTGGGCGAGTTGGTAAAGGGCGGCCTCGGCGTACGTTCGTTGACCAAATTAGCGACGTCCTAAAGACAGGTAGAATTAGAAGTACCCGTAACCGCCGAGCATGTATGAAGAGAGGAATGTGTGTGGAGGAAGCGAGGGAAGTATGCCAGGACCGGAGCAAATGGCGTTCTGTGGTCTCTGCCTACCCCAAAGGGAAACGGGCGTGAGCTTTTAATAATAATAATAATTCTAAAAAAGGTCGTAGAAAAAAAGAGCAAATTTTTTCAACGAATTCTTTTAAGAAAAAGAACTAGTACGCCGTAGGTGTATTCTAAGAACGCAAAAGTTACATCATCTTAGCTTGTTTATACTTCGCTAAACTTTTTAGATATTAAAGGCAAAACCAATAACGATGTCTACCAGCTCACCCAGCCGCCAAACGTAAATAATATTTCAAGACGCCGGCTGTTTACTTTAACAATTTACTTCTCACAATAACATAATACAAAAAGGGCTGTATTAAGCCTTTACGGGATCAACAAATCGACCATGATGCTATACAGGGCCCAATTTCATAAACGCGACACGCGACAGGTGACAGTGACAATTCGCCGTACATTACTGACTTACAGACGTAACATCATAGTGGGCTAGCAATGTATCCTCCTCATTCTCATTATGGAGGCAGTTTTTCGCTGCCTACGAGAAGTCCATACAAGTTGTACACTTTCTATTAGCGTCGACGCTAACGGAATGTCACTTATCTAAACAGCTTGGTGTCGGAAGCGTACATAGACTGCATTGATTGTTTATCCCCAAATGAGCCACCCGTATCATGTCATCGATTTTTTTTTTAAGTCGGTTAAGTCCGATTCGGACTCGCTCACCAAGTGTTCCGTACAAACACACTGACTGGAAATAATCCCGCGCTGACAAATTTCCTGTTACATTAAATATCATAGACTTTGCATAAGTTTTCCTGTAATCTAAAGGTAAAGAACTATTTTCTGTATTCTTCTGAAAAAAATGTAGGCCTAGTAGTTTCGAAAATAAGGGAGGGAGATGGCTACTTTTAGCCCATTTCTTTTAATAACTTCAAAACTATTAATCTTAAAATTAGTCGCCTCATATTTCATATGTCACACAACGTATTTTGCAAAACTTTTCTATTGTAACTTACCCCAAACAGCTGCTTCCATGTTTACAATATTTTTATTTACGTTACGGGCCACCAACTTACATATGCGTTCCAAATTTAAGCTCATTCGATCCAGCCGTTTCGGAGCAAATTGGCTGTGACAGATGGACAGAGAGACAGATATACGTGTGATCCTTTAAGGGTCCCATTTTTTTTGAGGTCCGGAACCCTAAAAATGAAGATCGTTACATTCGTCATTCTGATTGATCAAGCTCAGCTTTCAAGAAATCGATTGCCTTTTGCCCTCGTATTACACCGCCTTAATTTAAAAGCTTCTTAGGCTTAGCTCCAAGCAAATAATTCCCTCAGAAGAATACGTTGACGACGGTAGATTTCTAAAGGCTTATTTATTTCCAACATTTCTCCTTCAAATTTTCCAGACTTCGCACGGAAACAAAGGTTTCCAATAAGTTTAATTCCTTCACAGAAATTAAGGAATTCGGCGACTACAATTTAGTTACCTATTGAAACCTGGCGGAATAATTAACCTGAATAATTTACCGAATTTTCGGACTTTATTTTCAATAAAGAGACTGAATTTGATTTAATACTGTTTATTTGAAAGACTCCAATGGCTGAATCCCAAGTTTTCAACGACTGGGAATGATGCAAAACTTGCCCTGACTGAAAATAAAAGGAAAGTAACTAATCTACATTGAAATGCACATAATTCTAACTACTAATGTAATTTAAAAGATAAGTTAATTTATAAATTCCCAAACTAAGCTAAACTAAGAAATTGCCAGTGTACAACTAAAACACCAGCTGTACAGTTAACCGGTTTATTGGTTGGTTAGCTTTTCGAAGGACAAATGAACAATAATTTTACAAACACTTAACATTCGTAGGTATAACAAACGGTAACTAATTTATCTACATAACAACCCCATCTATTGGTGGCTAGTTAAACCTTATTTCAGTACAAAACTTATTATACGAAAACAGGACACGTCACACCATCTATTACAAATATATGAACTTAGTTATTTCCTGTCATTTACTATTTAGGTACATGTCACGACATCTAGCTTCACAAAACCTAAACAAGTATTATAGTTAAATATGCGTTATACATTCCGCCCACCAAGGACAATATTTTTGTCCTTAACTAAGTATAATAAGTATAGACCTACCGCCCACCATGAAAGAACATAAGAGACATTAGGATATAGTATAAATTAAACCAAATCAATTGTATCACAAACATAACAAAACTTAAACTTTACAAATTAAACACACATTTGTTCTACTCGGTAATCGGAAGAACACAAAGTTTGCACGTGGGTCTCTTAATTAAAGAGTTTTTAACTCGCAGAGTGACTACACGCGTAATTCCGTCCTTGCCGGGATGTTTTGCGATCACTCGACCGAGCAACCATCGACTAGGAGGCAAGTCATCTTCTTTAACTAGAACAATTTCATCAATGTTTGGTTCTGGAGTTCGTTCAGACCACTTATATCTCTGAAGAAATTTATTTAGGTATTCTTGGGACCATTTGCGCCAAAAATCCTGAACCATCCTTTGTGTTAATTGCCATCTTCGTAACGAATTGCTATTTCTGTTCAGAAATTCATGCTCTGGTACTGTCACAAGAGATTCACCTACTAAGAAATGCCCTGGAGTCAAGACATTAATATTGTTAGGATCCATATCCATACGTGACAATGGTCTAGAATTCAGGCATGCTTCTATTTGTGTTAGTACCGTCGACATTTCTTCAAAGGTCAAAGTTGAAGATCCAATAACCCTTTTTAAATGGTACTTCACAGATTTTATTCCCGCTTCCCAGAGACCTCCAAAGTTTGGTGCGTGAGGTGGAATAAAATGCCAAGTTGTACTTTTGTTTGCTAATGCATCAACAATTTCGGGTAAAATCGTAGATTTCTCAGCATCAAACAAAATTTGTAATTCTTTTGATGCACCAACAAAATTAGTACCATTGTCTGACCACACTTCTTGACAATAACCTCTCCGAGATACCATTCTTTTAAATGCTTGTAAAAATCCTTTTGCAGATATTTCCCGCGACTGTCCATATTTGCAGCTTGGATTTTCTTCTCGAAAGGGAAGTTTCACCACATATCTTCCGTCACTATCTCGAGTTGTGCTAGCGGAAAATATGGCTTCACAACGCTTTTCTTCCTCAGACAACAATTTTTGCTGGGTAGATGGATCGGCTTCTAATTCCCAAAACCTTTTGAGAATAACATCTTCATTGACTTGGGAATGCAACACCGTCATCTCAGAAGACATTCTGCTGGATGACCCAACAGTCCCGGACAGTATCCACCCCAATGTTGTTGCTTGAGCTAGTAATGTTCCTTGGATATTTTTCTTGACGCCATCCTGAATTACCTGACTATATACCTCAGCACCTAGCAAAACATCGATTTTGTTAGGCGTGTGATAATTCGGATCCGCCAACCGTAATCCCACTATGTTCACACCTTCCAGATCAACAACCTTTTTCGCTGGAAGAAATGCCGTAACTGTTTTCAACACGTAAGCCTTCACAGAAATATTTATCTCCGGATATACCAAAGACTGTAGGTTTAGTACAACCATAGCCTTTGATGTCAGGTTATTGTCTCCACCGAGACCCGAAATGTTTCCCTTAATTGTCTCCTTTTTAAGCCCTAGGTATTGAGTGGTAGCCTCCGTTATGAAGGAAGCTTGTGATCCTTGGTCTAACAGTGCTCGAACTGCCACGTACTCTCCATTTTTAGCCTTAGCATTAACAATTGCAGTCGCCAATAAAACCTGACCAGTTCCCTTTGCAAAACAGTTCATAACAGGTGTAGGTTCCTCTGCTTCGACTGTACCCATATTACTAACCTTAGCGCCAGATGTAGTTGCTGGTGTACCATCGTTAGGATGTAACAAGGTATGGTGACGGCGCTTGCAGATCCTACATGTCGTCGGATTTTGACAAAACTTGGCGGAATGATTGCCACCCAAGCAATTGAAGCACAACCCTTTCTCCTGAACGAAATTACGACGCGTGTTCACGTCGAAGGTAGCGAACTGTTTGCAGAATATAACTTTGTGTACTTCCGAGCAACAGGGACATTGAGTGTTTTGGACGGCATGGAGTACACGAGGCTTCGCAGGTATCAAATATTGAGCGCTAGTTGTTGGCTTTTTAGTCTCGACAAACTCTAATGCTCTGAAACGTTTGGTGATAAAATCTCTAAATTCCTGAAAGGTTGGTAAACTAGTCGAATCCTCACCTCCAGTTGCACTCAATTCCCACTGTTTGCGAGTTTCCTGGTCCAGCTTAAGAGTGAGCAAATGTATGACAATTGCATCCCATGTGCTCACGTCTATGCCAATATTTGCTAGAGCACTCATACAGTCCGAGCTTGTGTCAATAAGCTCCTTTAGAAACACTGATGATTCAACGGTCGCATTTTTTTGACTTAAGAATCGCTTTAGAATTGTGTTGCATATAAACCTTTTGTTATCATAACGTTTTTTAAGCAGTTCCCAACATTTGGTGTAATTTGAGTTCGAAATTGGAATCTGACGAAGTAACAATTCCGCTTCGCCAGTCAGATACCCCTTTAAATAATGTAATTTTTCTACATCCGTAATTGAACCATTATTATGAACCAACGATTCAAATAAATCTTTAAAGGTGACCCATTCCGAATATTTCCCCGAGAAATTTGGAATTATAATTTTTGGAAGCTTTATACAAAACTGTTTAGAATCGGCGCCTCTCAAATTTTCACTCTTTGCTTCATTAGTCAGACTACCTAATCTATCTACTACAGTCAGTAATGCTACCTTATAGTCCATATAAATTTCGCGTGTCACATCGTACACATTTTTTTCCGCATAAACACTGCTTTCAAAATCTGCCGAATGAAGTTCCATTAGTCGATCATGACCTGCACAGAACTTTTTCCACACTTCTTCCAAATCTTGAAGTCTTACTTCAACATAAATTTTTGTGATACGCTCCTTAGGCGACTTCTTGTAATTAATGAAGTCTTTAGAAATCTGGTCGTAAAGTCGTACTTGTATTTTAATTAAAGTCTCCATTTTGACAGTTCGATGACCAAATTAATTGAAATTCTACGTAACCACTTTCGAAATGTTCAAAAAGCCGAAAATTTACAAGTCCATAAAATTCAAAATTTTTCTAAGTCCACAAATATTTTCAAAATTTCACAAGTGTTTAAGACTTAGACGAAATTGGGCATAGGTTCCCCGTGTGAACCACTTTTGCCTTAAATTATTCTAAGTCTAAGTTCTAACTAAATATTCTAAGTTTTTCTAGTCTCTAGAATAAGGTTCAATTTTGAATGTTTTTTACTTCTACACTGATTCACTGAATTTTGACTCTTCTGACCGAAACATTAAAGTTCAAAGTTAAATAGCTCGTAACTCACAGTTTATCCGCTGAGTACACAATACCTCGCGCACCACTTTTCCTCTGCGCGCGCACTCTCTCCTCTCTCCTCCTCCTTTCCACTTCTCGGAAGGAAATGGCCGCTGCCACCTCGGGGTTTCCTACGGTGCCGTTTCCCGTGGCTCCGTCTGCAGTCCAGCTTCTTCAGCCGACAACTGCCGCTTGATGGCCCCGAGCAGCGGTCCACTGGTTACTCCAGGTCACTGGAGGATCCGGTTCATAGGACCAAAAATGTACAACTAAAACACCAGCTGTACAGTTAACCGGTTTATTGGTTGGTTAGCTTTTCGAAGGACAAATGAACAATAATTTTACAAACACTTAACATTCGTAGGTATAACAAACGGTAACTAATTTATCTACATAACAACCCCATCTATTGGTGGCTAGTTAAACCTTATTTCAGTACAAAACTTATTATACGAAAACAGGACACGTCACACCATCTATTACAAATATATGAACTTAGTTATTTCCTGTCATTTACTATTTAGGTACATGTCACGACATCTAGCTTCACAAAACCTAAACAAGTATTATAGTTAAATATGCGTTATACAGCCAGGTTGAAATGATAGTAACTTATTCATTTTAATTCGCATAATTATTTTGTTCTCCATTAATATGAATCATTCATACAATTATTTTCGTGTTGTGTAGTAAGTAATATTTAAATAAATAAGTAAGATTATCCAAAGTATAGAGCGTTTTCGACGACGGCAAAAGTTTATAGCATGGTTATTTGAGATTGAATGTTTGGCTGTTTTGTATTTCATACCATTAATGGTTGAATCATCGATTTCAAAGCATATTTCATTTATTTATTATACTGTGAAATTGTCAGTTTGGTTAGATTTCAATTTTTTAGGTGTTTGGCGTTTAATTATAACAAAGTAATTTCAATTAAATTACAATAATAATTTGGATTCGGACGCAATTTAGTTTCGTGTTAAATATTTTATTCTATTAACTAAAAATGTATATTGCCACTGGATCACTATTATGATCCTAACAACTTTCTGTGTCTGACTCCGAGTCGTCAGGGTTATCATATATTTGTTAAATTACTTGAATGGGACTAAATGTTAAGCCAATAATAATACTCGTAGCATTGGATTTGCCAAAACCATCTCCAGATTAAAAATCTAAAGGGCATTTGCTAATCAATTCGCTCAAAAGCCCGAAAAAAGAATAGGGCATCCGGAATTAGAGAAAATCGGGAATAGGACAGATATACAGGGAGGAAAATTAAATTGCCCTGACCCTAAAAGGCATGTCCCTAGAAGCGCTGTGAAGCTTCCAACTCGACCCAAATTCAAAGAATTAATTAGACATTTCTACCATGTTGTTACGACATAACAAAATTGCGTTTCCCGACTCAACATGTTGTTACAGGACGTAAGAGTTAAGACGAAAGCGAATATACAATCGACCAGGCCTCCTTTCAATATAGGTTTAGGTGAAAGCGCTGTACGGCTGTACTAAAACAAACTAGCTTCATTTTACTTCGATCATTAGGAAAATAGTTTCTGGCTGTCGAATTGATTTTAGTCTAAGGTTTAAGAATAAAATTAGTTAAATGGAGATCATTATGAAATATTTGCTGTTTTCGTACGAGTATCTGCAGTTTTAAGAGACCAAAGCGAAGTCAGACCATCATTACTCGTAAAGATTGTATTGCTTTACATACACCTCTTGAAGCGGCTGGTTCCCATGGGTGGTAGAAATTCCTTACCATCAAGTGACGCACTTTATTTGCCTTAATTCTCTGGAGAAAAATATGTATTTAAAAAGATTTCTGATGTAGACACCTTTTTTTGGAGGCTTGATTCAATAAATTCAGAGCATTTCTTGGAAAGCGCCCACCGCGTATCTCATCAGCTTGCGCCACGGCTTAGGCAGTGAAATGGGTGCCCGCGAGATTGGATGGCTAGCATTTGTTTTTATTTTCGGCCAGTGCTGGCAGCGGAACGCTCATTGACGTGTAGTGCGACAGATTCAACAAAACGGCTGAAAGGTGCAAATCTCGAGTGAGCAAAAGCCAAATGTTTCCGGAAAAAGCGAGTGAAGTTGCGTTTAACGGAACGTTTATGTTGTCTAGCTTTGAATTCACTAGTCGTCGGAAAAGACCGAATGGCTTGGGTATTTTTGTAGGTTCAAAAACATTACGTAGCTTAGTTCCTTGATATGCATTATCTAAGTATTGATAGTAACCAATGCTTTGAATGGTGAGGGAGAGCATCATGAGCGAACCTGCATATTTGTGTAAATGAATGCGTAACCATGACGTCATCGTGGTTTCCCTGTCCCAGGAGTTACGAGGCTTAAAGTAGATTTGACCTGGACAAATCGGGAATTAAGGTCACAGTGTAGCTCGAATTAGCAAACTGGAAAAAAAGCTAGTAAGATTTTTTCAGTCTGTTCTTAGCCCTGATTGAACAAAATTTATTAAATGGGGGCTAGACTTTCACTAAAATTTTTAGCCTGCAATATTATACCATACAGTAAATTTTGTGTGCCAACAACTGCATCCAGTTTTATTCTTCACTGACAGGTTGTTTGCATAATTGAATAAATCATTGACTCCGTTTAATTAATTATACACTATCTCATTATCATTTAACGATACGAAATTCTGCAGCCTTCATATTAATTTACAAAATGGGTCACTGCACAAGATGTATGTATGTGTGTATGTAAATTCTTTATTGCACAAAAAACATAAATGACAAACAGAGATACAGTGATGTACAAAGTCGAACTTATCCCTTTAAGGGATCTCTTCCAGTTAACATAGTGTAATGTGTTAATGTAATGGAAATTATCGCACGTTTAGAATTAAAGCGACCCATTTCTGAATTATACACGTCCCAAAATATCACCTTAACTAAAAGACATAGGGTTTAATTTTGGGAAATCTCATATTCAGAATTGAGTCGCTTTAATTCTAAACGTGCGTTATCGCATATTGCACTTTACTATACGATGATGTTGCCCAGTGACCGAGCAAAGCGTGGTCTTATACTATATTTCGACTCTCTAGGTCTAGCGGGTTGGGTTGTGCGTTGATATATCAGTCAGTCAGTCAGTCAGGAATTTGAATTTTCTATCTATAGATAGAGATGGCATTTGTAGATAAGTATCTTTATCTTGTTTATTTTTAACTTTACCTAGTATAACCTCCTAAGGCCCACGTCAAATTTTGCTCTATGAATTTTGAACCATATCGTTTGAGACAGTGAGTTCAACGTCAGTTTGACATTTGTCCTATGTTTAGGACTTGGGGCCTTACGAGGTTAAAGCAAACTCGCTATCCGTTCCTGTATGTCTTCATATTTTTGGCCGCTTAAGCCTTCGAAACCATGCAATGGATTTTTATACGGTTTTCATTGGTTTTTTTTAATACAACATAGGAAGGCAAACAAGCAAGTGGGTCACCTGATGGTAAGTGAGCACCACCGCCTATAGACACC
Organism: Ditula angustiorana; assembly: GCA_963691745.1. Lineage (NCBI taxonomy): Eukaryota > Metazoa > Arthropoda > Insecta > Lepidoptera > Tortricidae > Ditula > Ditula angustiorana. Next base: position 9,261,102 of record OY829495.1, read on the forward strand.
TGCAACAACAAAGAGAGTGCAGATGCGTTGCCAACCCAGAGGGCTAAGATGGAATACCTCTTGTGCCAGTAATTACACCGGCTGTCTTGCTCTCCACGCCGGAACACAACAGTGCAAGCACTGCTGCTTAGCGGCAGGATTAGCGAACAAGATGGTGGTAGCGATCCGGACGGACCTTGCACAAGGTCCTACCACCCGCGAAAAAAATTTTTTACGGAAAAAATTATGTAAATTATTTTGACATTGCATCCTCATTGTATCCGTCGGGACGGTCCCGACTAACACGTTATTTTATATAAATATACAAATTTTCACTTTAATTTGATTGCAGTCACTCATTGTGTCCTAACGTTGAAGCAAAAGTGCAATAAGTCACAAAACAGGGACATTCCAATACCAGTCTTTATTCCAGTGCATTTGGGTCTAAAATAGTGTCTGTGACTTCTGCTTCCATTGAGACCTAATGGCCGTATTCAGAGATGTATTGTGTTCAACAGAGCATGAAATCTCATTGTGTTGGATTTCCTGATGCTTCTTCACTAAATGGGTGTCTATAATTTGTCTATATATTTTGTTATAACTTGCTTCGTATGTCTGTCTGTCGGTCTGCTTTTCAACTTCTAATCTTGGATGTCGATTTCCATCCACTCCCAATGGTGACACAACATTTCGTAATAATGTCGCAAGCTATAGAAAAATATTGACCAATTAGTTATAGATGGTATATGGTTGCACTATTTCTGTCTCGTTATTTTTAAATATCTGTAATAGTCCGAATTTGGTTTTTATAGAAATCAAAATGTTAAAAAAACTATTTTTTTTTCAAATACGGAAAAGTCGGAATTTTTATTAAGACCATAACTCAAGAATCAAATGATTTGGATAGGATTACCGTCAGGTCAGCTAGTATATAAATATGAAAATAAAATGTGATATATTTTTCAATATAAAATAGAAAGGCAAATGAGCAAGTGGAGCACCACATGGTAAGTCATCACCACTGCCTCTAAACACCCGCATCAGCAAGAGGACTGTAGATGCTTGCCAACCCAGAGGGCTAAGATGGAATACCTCTAGTGACAGTAATGTCACCGGCTGTCTTACTCTCCACGCCGGAACACAACAGTGCAAGCTGCTTCTTAGCGGTAGGATTAGCGAGCAAGATGGTAGTAGCAATAGGGACAGACCTTGCACAAGGTCTTACCACCTGCAATAGTAGTAGTTGAAAGTACCTCCCGCTCCGCCATATCATATCTGAAGAAGATCTCATCGTAAACAACTCCATTATAAAATTCACAGAAAAAAAAATGTGACAGTAAAAACCAACGAGAAAATAACCCTTTTACGTCTGACACTAAAGCGACCTTGCATTTTACGAGCGCGTAAAGTGGTTAGGTAAGCGTTTAAAAAATTAGGAGATTTTTTTGTTAAGGAATTTCAGTGACGGGACAAAGGTGTGCAAACAAGCCCGTTTTTTATAACCTTCAACATGAAAGAGGGGAGGATCAGGGTATAAGATTGAAACCCCTTTGAAAGCTGTATGTGCTTTTTTATGGAATTGTGTCGCAAGGTTTTGCGGGTGGTAGGACCTTGTGCAAGGTCCGTCCGGATCGCTACCACCATCTTGCTCGCTAATCCTGCTGCCAAGCAGCAGTGCTTGCACTGTTGTTTTCCGGCGTGGAGAGCAAGACAGCCGGTGCAATTATTGGCACAAGAGGTATTCCATCTTAGCCCTCTTGGTTGGCAACGCATCTGCAATCTCTTTGGTGTTGCGGGTGTCTATAGGCAGTGGTTATCACTTACTATCAGGTGACACACTTGCTTGTTTGCCTTCCTCTTGCATAAAAAAGGCTCATCAGATGGACTACATTGAATTATTTTTAAACTGGCATTATTCGAGACTATAAAGAAATTATTGTGAATTTTTTTTAGTGTAGTCATTTTTATGGTTTCATATCTATACAGAGAAAAATGAAACCTCCTATAAGATTACTTCTGTATTCGCCTGTCTATCTCTTGCTGTTTAATTTGTTTATCGTGTAGTGTTTATTAAGACACGAGTTAACTATTCAAAGCCGAAATTGGCTGTGGTTTTCAGGATTTCCTCAACAAGCGTTACCCGAAACTTACTAGAAAGACCCAACCTCGTCTGTCAATTTACCTTTGAAATAAACATCAATAAACATTTTCATTTAATTTTTCAAGTTTTTGTTTAATTTCTTACTGAAGAACATTGCATGATTGCATGTAGTTCTATTTAACAAGCTATTTTTTTAAGATTAAAGGCAAAAAAACAAAACCTCATTGTTAAAATCTCTTCTTGCTCTGTCTTTTCTGACATTAATGACAGTTTCATACATTTTCGGCGTCAACTCTTACAAATTTGGTCTCTACTAATTTTTTTTTGTCATCTAAGTAAGTAAATTACCTTCGCCTGCGCCGGTGACGGTGTGGATTAGGAGCACCACAACGCACAGACACCGCTGCCCCTCCACCGACATAGCGGCTGTGGGATCCGCACCTGAAATAAAAGAACAATTTTAAATCCGACTCGAAGGACCAATAAAATCCGGTTCGAAAGACCAATGAAATCCGGCTCTAAGGACCAATGAAATCCGGTTCGAAGGACCAGTGAAATGTGGTTTAAGAAAATTTAAAGTTACGCTTTTGCTGTATTGTGTTTCATTGTGGTTTCTTGAGAAAGTAGAGATTGGTCTTTTATCTAGATACCTAATCAAAAACAAAAAAGATTTCAGTATTTTGGCTTTGCTTAATACTGGAGAGAAGACGTCTAGACACGTAACACCAATGTAACTTTAATTATTTATGCTGCTGCTCACACACACTTCTAACTAACAGTAATTTAGCATTTAAATCATACAATATCTCCTAGCCAAAATAAAAGGATCCAACTGCAAAAAGGGTTTAAGTACAACTGTTAAATAATAACAAAAAAGCGGCTTTTGCTAATTTGTTACCTGTATTTATTTCGGCCCTAATTTTTCAGATTCAGATTCAACGCACTTTTTTTATTTAATTTTTTCTTATCGAATAACAAAAAAATATTTTTGTAACTTTCGCCTGTTTTGTCATACCTTTGTCATGCCCTATTCATTCACGAATGAGAATGATTAATCACACGACATTTCGAAATCATTCGTTCATTCATTCGGGCGCGCTTATCTCAGAATTTGCTAAATGAAATGAAATTTTGTGGGTTTTCAACAAGATTTTTACGCTTCAATGATCGTGCTTAGATAACTTTGTACAATGTTTTAATATGGGTAATTGAAATTCGTGTTTTGCTAATGCCGTTGATTTTGTCCTGATAGGAACGGTTGGCTTCAAATATACATGTTACAAGCCTGAAAAGAGAGGCAGGCAGTATCTCTTTATACGTATTGTATACCATACAACAATGGAAATTGGTCCGATGAACTCTTTGACCTCATTCCAGCTGCCAAGTTTTATTACCGTACTACTCTAGAAAAAACAGTACAGCATATCTCAAAAACAATAACTTGTGTCATTGAGTGACAGTTATCCATTTGAAATCATAGTATTATTATATTTTGAACACCTTATTCAATCCAACATATTTGATGGCGACACAAACCTTCCGTTGAATACATATTGGAATATAAAAAAAATACGTTTTGATAGATTAAAAAAGAGAGTTAATTTTAATACAAAAATGTCCATTCCAACAGCAATAAATCCTCGTTTTTAGGGTGTTAATCCAATTTTATCTTCCCCGAGTAAAATTGAATTAACGTTTTCGGTGAATCGTTTCCGAATTTGTTTATACCTACTTATTAACGTAAACAAACTAAAAGTCGTGTTAATATTTAGGTGCAAAATAAATTCTTAGTAATTTGTTTGATTGTTTTAAATTTTTTCATGGATTTGACAATATTGAAATTTTTGAAGTTTTTCAAAATAAGAAGTGACAATAGTGACATTTTTTTAAAGAATATTAAAAAATGAAAACTTACAAAACTAGTTTTAATAACAACAAAAAAAATTATACCTGTAGGATAAGATTTAGAGGTTCAAAATATTACCGTCGTATTGCTTGACCACTTTTGAACCTTACCCCTTTGTAATACGGTCGAAAAGTGGTCAAACAATTTCTTGGTCGACTATATGGACAGCGCTGGATACACAATATTTATAAACATAATAATGTGAATAATTAAATTATAGATTCAGGCGTTACTTTGCGGAGGTCCATATCAACAAACTGGAACAATTTACCTTGCTACTCCGCGGAGCAAGGTAATTTGTTCCAGTTTGTTTGATGATAATGTGACATGTTTCTCCATCAAAGACAATAATTATATGGCCTAATGGCATCCTAATTTGACCTAAATAACCCCCAGACAGAACCTGCTTAGTAGTCATTTGGTTCAGACTTTCATTTCCATTTAAAAGAGACACGCTTTTGATAAGCAAAGCGATTGAACAACATGTTTTAAATAAATAAAAAATAACACAATAACGAGTCGTTTACTTTATACTCGTAAAGAACAAAGAACAAAATTAGATTCACTATTTTTAGAGACGAAAGTACCTGTTCTTCTTTAAAAAAAGATGGCAATATTAAATTACCTACTCACTTTATCTAGTAGTCTATTTTGAAAAAGAAAGAGAGTGTATTAAATAGAGGTATTCTTGTACATTGTTTAAAGTTGTATATCCGAAGAGTAAAACGAAGCTCTTTAAATAGAAAGCTATTAATTAGAATTTAAACTTTTCTATTTTCTTTTCTGTAATAACTTTGTTCCTTTTTCTAAATGTTCAGTATGTTAATACTGTATATTGTGAATATATTTGTGTAATAGGCTGTGTAATTATATTTTTCTGTTTTTCCAAGTCGCTGTGTTGCCATTTAATTGCATCACCTGCTCATATGTCTGTTATTTTCTTCATCTTTTCTTTTAAACAGCTGTCTGAAAGAGAGCGCTTAAAACATCCTATTATAAGCCTTGTATATTGTATAAATATCTCTAAAATGCACCTTTTCATGTCGTTTTTGTGGTTATCAATAAAGAGTCAGTACATTGCGTTTAGTTAAAAATTGCTTGCAAACTTTTTTATGAATCAGTTTCTTGCGAGTTTTAAAATAAAACGGTCTTAGCCCATGTTAATGTAATTAATTACCTTTTTTTGTACATTTTGTGTTTAGTGCAGAATCTTTACAAACTATAAAGTCGCTATCCGTTCCTGTCTGTCCTCAATCATTATAGTGTATGTTCGGCTGCCTTCTCCTTCTAAACCACTCCACGGATTTTGATACAGTTTTCACTGTCATGTAGAGTTTTTTTTCGAAACGCTTTTATGTATAGTCGACCAAGAAATTGCTTCTCGACCGTATTACAAAGGGATGAGGTTCAAAAGTGGTCAAGCAATTACTTGGTCGGCTATACATTACATCCCGTTTGTATTCGTGCGAAACCGAAGCGGGTTCCTAGTAAAAAATATTATTATTTCTTCTAGTTATTCTTGTTTTATTGAACCGCTACTCTTGCGCAGGGCCACAGCCTTTACAAGCAGTGGAACAATTATCGCCCTCCTCGAATAATTCGCAGCGGAATTGAAAACGGTCTAGACACGGATTTAATGCTAGAACCTCAGCAATATCTGAAAGACGGTTATTACGTAATGGCTTAACAAAGGAACGTTTCCGTGGGATGCGAAATTATATACTACATCTGTAAATTGTACTGTAGCTTTGGATAAGTGTAAAGATGTTTGGACGTTTGTCGTATAAGCCGGTAAAATTACTGGCACAAGAGGTATTCCATCTCAGGTGAGGTTAGCAATGCGTTTGCAGTATGTTTGATGTAACGGGTGACTATTTGTCAGTAGTGATTACATACTATCAGGTGACCCACTTGCTCGTTTACATTGTTATGTAAAAAAATAGATAATCTATGGAATGTAGTTAAGATGGTCCACGTATCTTAGGTCTAAACTTTAACTTTACTTCTATCGGCGCCTTAACATCTTTAAGGTGAAGGAATTTGTGACCATACGGTCATAGTGAGTGTGGCGTCACCCTATAGGTTTAGGTTTAAGGTTTTTAGTTTTAATTTTTTAAGTTCAGTGCACTACTGAAAATCAGCGCTGTGCTCGGAGCAGCATATTTAAGTGGGGTCCCTTTCAGCATCAACAGTGTAATTTTCTATCTTTATTCTGTTTCTAATTCTTTGCTGAATAAAATATTTTCTTTCTTTCTTTTTACATAATATTAACACGCAAGCATAGCCACGGAGGGTCGCTTGTAAACTGTAAACTTACGGAAACCAACCTTTATTTACCATTTCCTCTGCGAAAATATTTATTAGTCTAGCAACACTAGAATATATGTATTTGAGTTCCTGTTCTGAACCGCAGTAGGGGGATCACGCGGTTCGTACGGTTCACCTCATCTATGTGTGTATTGCTTGTACATACACAAGGATATACTTGTATAAGCCTGTACCGCGAAGACTGTGGTATCTTCCTAGATAAATACCTTTAGTTTCGGTAAATGATGCCAAATTGTTTGTGTACTTATATAAATATAAATTTACTTTTATGAATGCTTTTTCTTTATGTTGTCATTCATTATGTAACATTATAAATTTACTTGCTTTCCCTTTTTTACCTAATTATACAAAATAGGAAAGCATTCGAGCAAGTGGGTCAATTATTGGTAATTGATTACCTTTTCCCATAATTGCCTGCAATACCAAAAAACTTGCAAATGCATAGCCCTAAGCACAATCAATAACCCGAACGCCAATGCAAGAAAAAATGTAATAGTGTTAAATTTTGTAACCCAAATTCCTTTTTTTATGTTTTAACATTCAAATTATTAAATTAAAATAATTATTAATTATTACTAATTATATTAATTTTTATTTTTCTTTGCGTTGGCATTACATAGCATTTTAATGTAATTTACCTTTCTTTATTTTATTTATTTCTTCATCAATATTCTTATTGACTTACAGCGTAGGTACACCAAATAGCGAAATAGTGTTACTAATGATTTATTACAATGTACTTGCTAAGCTATAGAAACTATAAGTCTAAAAACGTGAGCTACAGGAAAAAGACTTGTTTGCATTTCTGTCTGGACCCATTATGGGCGCCACTGTAACGCTTAAGTAAAAGTGGAAATACGACAGTTTTCTTGGCTCTAAAATCGATTTCATAGTTCTTTAGAACCAATTTCCGTATCTCTTAATTTTAGGTTCGGATTTCCCCGTACTGACCCATTTAGATTGCTCACTCTATGTTTTACATTACAACAACAATAACAACAAGTAGGTATCCTTTATTGTACACCACATTTAAAAAGACAAAATAAAACAAAGAAACAAATTAGTAAGGTAGGCAAATAGGCGGTCTAATGGGAAATGTATGGTTTTCGGTATCTCTAATTGTCCATGGAGTGGTGGTTGACCTCATAATGACAGTAAGTATTGTCTTCGATTTTATGACAGATCAAAAGTTATTCAATAAACAGATTTCATGACATACAGCACACAAATTGTTGGTTATTCAAGAAAAAAAAAATTGTTTCTATCCGGAAACAAACGAAAACACTTTCCATTGAATCGAAACCAAAGTCAAAATGTAGCTCCAGTCTTTTATATTTCTGAACGCCATTCATAATATCTTCCATTTGCTCATTTAATGGAGTCAAAACTGGTCCTTACAACTCCCTATCCGCGTTGCTATGCGGTATATTGAAAACTCCTTGCTTCCGGCATCGACTAACAATAAAATTTTATTACATCCAAGTGGTTGGATATCGGTAAGAGCGGATGAATTCGTAACCAATGTACATTCTACTCGTAAAAGACTTTTATTATGAACGTACGTAACTTCTTCTCTATTACTACTTACTTTATTAAAAGTAATCACTATATTTCTGATGCATTCGGGTCATGTTATTTCTGTGTATATAGCTATAGCTTACTAGCTACAACTATTTAATTTTCAATTAATTATAAAACGTCCGAAAAGTATAATTAGATTAGTGATCCTACTTAGCTTAAGATCGCGGGTTTGAAACCCTCTGGCTGTGGCATTGATACGATGAACGCCTATCTACGAGTAAGTATGTACGAGTACCTTTATTGACTAAAATCTAAACTTCACGCTTTGCTCTGTTTGAGACTAGATCATTATCAGTTATTATTATATTAGCCTAAACATGTCCACTACTGGGCATAGGTGTAGCCAGAGGATTTTAACGACAGTCGGTCTTGTGTTGCTCGCATCTAAAGGTTTTTCAAGTCCTTTACCAAATCAGTAATCCACCTTGTAGAGAGCCTCCCAATATTCTACCTTGTGGTACTCCCGCTCTAACAGCTATAAGGTTTATTCATGTTAAGTCTCAAGATTCTTTAGTTACTTATTTGCAGCTTTGAATATTAAATAATCAATCTGAGTTTACTGAGGGTATAAAGCACTCTGTTTACTTACTACAGAAGCTTATAGTAGAAGCTTTACCCTCTTTCCGCAATACGTAGTAGAGAAAATACGACTGCGACCACCAGACTGCATTAATTAATTTATCTATTGACGAAAACACTCTGTCGGAGCAGTATTTACCGTAAAAAAGAATTGTACGAAAACAACATTCAGCGTTGCGTTGACACGAAATTCTACTTCAACCAGTAGACCCAAAGTCCGTTTCGGTGTGATTCGACGCAGCCATTTTCTTTCTTTTTAGGAATGTGACCGACTTATATCAGAAGTGTTTGCACGCTTGGTCACTTTGATGTTGAGGTTATTTATTCTTTAGGTTTTTTGTAATCGTATTCTTGCATGAATGGAAACATTTTCGTATGAATGGGCCTGAAGGTTGATGTTTTTGACAGGTTAAGATTAAACTAGTCCGGAAAGTTTTAAGAACAAAATTCTCAAATGAGAGTTTCTTTATACAGTTGCGAAAATCAAAAATTTAGATAATATGTAACTCGCATTTTCATCGCATAAAACTGCACTTTGAAGGTAACCGTGCCAGTGCTGAACATGGTTAGAGCAGTACCAGTGGTTGAGAGCACTGTCTCTCATTTTTAGTCGTATGTTACGTATCTTCTAATCAGTCATTGGATCATCGTCAATGACTGTGACCGTTACCTTAAATAAAGGTAAATTTCCGTAACTACATTGTAAAGTTTAAGTTTAGACGCTGATAATGGTAAATAAGATAAATTAATGGTGAGGATGACAGGGACAATTATGCAATTTGTCCCTGGTAGATTGTACAAGTTGCAGAACTTTCCTCAAAATTTCCTCGAAATTACCAAGTAGGTATATTCTCGAGAGCATTTGAGAGCATAAAGAAAGTTCTGTTTCCGTCCAAAAAATAAGAGCATTCTTAGAAGTACCCAAGAACCGATAAATTTTCTTTTGGTACAATGGCATACTTAATACTAATATCTACTCTGTGACAATGCTAATCTTGGCACAGAATAGATGGGTACATGAAGGAAGTTGAGTGTTTTTAATTTTCGACTGCAAGTTAGATATACTTTCAATGTAAAGCATTGATTCGCTGAGTTTCTTGACGGCGCATGTTTATTCCATAGCCGTACTGGTTATTACGACTTTCATTAGAAGATTTGTAACAAGTGCAAAGTAAATAACGCCACATGGATTAGCGAGCAATCCAGCCACTAAGCAGCAGTGCTTCCACTGTTGTGTTCCGGCGTGGAGAGCAAGACAGCCGGTGTAATTACTGGCCCAAGAGGTATTCCATCTTAGCCTTCTGGGTTGGCAATGTATCTACAATCCCTTCTATGTTGCGGGCGTCTTTGAGCAGTGATGTACACTTACCATCAGGTGACCAACTTGCTTGTTTGCCGTCCTATTTCATAAAAAAAAATACTTATATTTCTTGTTGTTGTTCTTAAGCTGTAAACATAATAAATATCAAGAAAGAAAATGGGTCACTTTTCTCTTACAAGCGTAATTATTTTTAAGATGAAGTACTAAATTTTGCACGTTTTTAGGGTCAAGATGTTTGGGATCTAACGAAATTAGGTCCTCAAACTCGACTTTGAGTAAAGCTAATTGAAGAGGGGTAATAACTTTTCTGTTTACATCAAAGGTTAGGAAGGGAGAAATAATATTAGAGTAAAACGGTAAATGTTTCAAATCAAAAGAAAACTCGAGTTTGTTGTTCAATGAGTCTAATAAGGAGTTGTTTTGGAAAAATTGCTTATTTTCAGTTACTTTTGAATTAAGTGCCTCGGATGCCATAGGCAACTGAAGTAATGATGAGACACTTTGCAAGACGGACATCAAAAGTGATCACAGAGTGATGACAAGGATTACATCAAAGAGTTGGTCAGATCATCAAAAAAAAAAGTGGATGAATGAGAATTAGTTAGTAGACTTGCACTAGACTTAAAGAAACTGATCAAGCTAGAGAAACAGCCAAGTCATGAAACTATGGATCGGTAATTTTCCTACGTTTTCACCGTTGCTCATTACCGTTCTTTCATTAATTGTTGAAATAAAGGTCTACAAACATGGACTTCCAGCAAGAACAGAAGCTGTTCTTGGAGATGATACTAGTTTTAGCAGAAATTGGTGGTAAACGTTAGGTATCATCATCATCATCATGTTCCTTTCGCCCCTCAGCAGGGGCATAGGGCTCTTAGCTCACTTTTCCATTTGGATCGATCCAGTTTAAACCGGCAGTTTAAACGTTAGGTATTCATCAACTAATTAAGGAACCGTAATGAGCAACGGTAAAAACGCCGGAGAAATACCGAGATGGTAAAGAAATTATAGTCAGTTTTTGTTATTAAATCAAACTCTTATTTTGCATACGCACGTAGTAGTGGAGACGAAAATAAAAGGTCGTCCTAACAGTTAAAGTTTTTCATAAGGCGGAATATGCTATTCCCTATTTGATCGTAAATCATCTGGAAAGGCCATTAAACTACTTTTATGGGTATTTTCTAGGTCTTCAGAGGGTCCTTCCTGTGAAGTATCACATACTATTAGAATAATGCTAAGATGTGTTCAACATTTTTGGCTAAATGTTTACTGAAACTAAGAAATATAACTGGGACACTGTATTTTAGTGTATTGTTGACTTTGGAGAGAAAAGGTGAGATGTCAATAAACTTCAAGCCTCTGTGTGTCTGACTGTCAGTGTGTGTGAATGTTACAATCTGATTTTCATTTAGCAGAGTGCAATCAAATTAAAAGTTGATTTCTGTAACCTAACATTGTTGCGCTCATTTCAGAAGAAGCTCATTTAGTTATTGTGTAGGCAGTTAATAAATAAATATTTTTGGGACAATTTTCACCGATCAACCAAGTCTTTAATTAAACAAAGCTGTACTTTGGATTTTAGGCAACGAATATACTTACTTTTATAGTTAAATACAAACGTATAAATATTCATATTCATCATAAAAATATTTGCCCCATCTGCAAATGGAACACGGGACCTCTAGCTCCACAGTCAGGCATACTAACCATTAGCCTTTGTTGTAATGGGTAGTAAGAGGACTTTATTTTGCTGTGTAGGTCGTAGTTCGCATATTGGGTCACCAATACGCTAGTAATATTCCTGGTGTTGCTAGCGTCTATATGTTGCGGTAAATGCTCTTCATCAGTCGAGCCGCATGATTGTTTGCCATGTTGGCTGCATACATAAATAATAGATAATTTAATAGACATCCAAATAGAATCCATTTTGAGGTTACGATGCAAAAGAGGCAAAAATGGTGGAACTCAGACCGACCGTCCGTAAGTCCAACTATCTTTTAGCGAAGTGTGTTATTTTAGCGACTGCGATTAGTTTTAAATACCTATAGTCTTTCCAGTTTAAAAGTAAAAAAAATGATTTTGAAATAGAGGTCAGAAGGAAGTTAAAAATCTTATTGCACGATTATGAAGAGAACTACTGATTAGTTACTCTCACTATACGACGTCTCTGACCAACACTGAGACGTCCATACTTCTGTTCAAACAACACGAATAAACCTCTAAATTACTTAGCAAGTAAACCCACAGGGAAAGCTGTATAAAAGTCTTGGCGTTACATAAAAAGTAATGGTTCGTTTCCAAGTAATTGGTTTCGCGATTTACTTCGCTTTATGCGCGTGCGACGTGTAGATTGAGGGAGACGGGCGCTTAAAAAAAAGAGGCAAGTTCGAGCTGCTCTGTTGATTCATTCTGTTGTAATAGATTGAGGCGTTACTTTGTGGAGATATAGACATATCAAAAATTTGAAGCTACTCCGCGAAATCTCAAAAAATCAAGATCTACAAATCCGCGTTCGGTTTTGCAGAGTACTTAGCAAGGTAATTTGTTCCTATTTGTTTATTCTGTTTTTCGTAAAACGTGTTTTCACCAGGGTATAAACCTAAAGTTTTTCATTTTATTCTATTTTACTTATTGCATTCTTCATAACTTCCGTTTACATCATCATCATTCTGTCAAATTACAGTAAACATTTTAAAAAGTTAATTTTCTATGTATTTTTAAAAAAATTTGAAACTTAAATTATTTAGAAATATAGCTATAGACTACTGTATGCTATTTTACTTCCAAGTAGAAAATTCGAGTGTGTGAATAAACAGCCTGCGATCGTTAGTCTAGACGCCCAATCATAAGGAATCACTTCTGCTTTGGCACATTTCTATGTGTGCAACATCATTGAGTCTATGAAACTTTTTTCATCATCATCATCATCATCATCATCTCAGTCACAAGAAGTCCACTGTTGAACATAGGCCTCCTCCATGGATTTCCAAAGTGGCCGGTTGGAAGCAGCATGCAACCAGCGCCTTCCTGCCACCTGTATGAGGTCATCGGACCATCTGAAAACCCAAGTGGAGCTTCTAAAATGAACAGTGATTCATGTCACTGTTCGTTTTCAAACATAATCCTCTCTTCCCTAAACTATCAGTTTTGTCACGAAATGTATACCTATGTGTATGACCTTTAGTTAATGTACCCACTTCATCTTTGGGAACGCGGTCGCTACGAAACCTTCCAACCCCAAAGTGGGCGGGTTACATAACGTCGCTTAGACATTCATTGTTATTAAATATTTATTAAATGAACTTAGTAATTACCAGTCTAGGCGTACAGCGTGTAGGCAAAGTTTAATATTTAACAAACAACAAAGCAAAAAGTTAAATTAGCTTACGTCTAGGCTTCGTTTTTTTGGTTTCTGACAAGCAAGAAAAATATTGATGTGTCAGAGGATTTTTTTATAATGGTAGCAGTAACTTTATAGAAATGGTTTTATGATTTATACCTTTTTTGATTAAAAATAATCTATCTCCCTGCCATGAGAAAAAACCCTCTGTTGCACTCAACTCCTATACATTTCGCAGTTCGTCATTTCTCATATTCAAGTTTTATCCCCCATTTCACATTAAGGGTAGACTTTTGAAAAAATCCTGTGTCAGGTTCACCCACAGAAGACAGAAAGGTTCACCCTTTCCAACGTGACAGCAGGACAGACGGACGAACCTTCGCATTTAGGTATAATGTTAGTAAAATTTATAATTCTGACGGTATCTAAATTAAGTAAACATTCCTTTTAGTTAAAATGCTATGTAATGTGACAACACAAAGAAAAATTAGGGTAGTGGCAGGACTTGAACCTGCAACATCAGCATTCCATTGCCATAATTTTACTTTGTGTTGTCATTACAGCATTTTGACACAACATACAAACATTTAAAATAAAAACCGAAAGAAATTTCGGTTACAAATTTAATTTCCTTTTAGTTTTTTTGTGGAGTTCTTGAGTTGCTACGTAAAAGCTGACTTAACAAACTTTAACTTTTTTTTATCATACAGAGTTATTGTACCTTTTTGAGGTTCAAAAGCAATTATATATAAACAATATAACGCGAGTGAAGTTGCGGGATAAAGCTCGTGACATTATAAATGTGAAAGTAATGTTTGAATATTTGCAAGTTTGTTCCTCATTCACGAACTAACAGCTGAACAGATTTAGACGAAAGGCAGACAAATAGATCAAATCCTGGTTTATAACGCAAGTTACGTACGTCAGCTCTGTGGAATCAACTTTCGACTTCGGTGTTTCCAAATGGATACTACTTGGGGACCTTCAAGAAACGAGCCTATTCCTTTCCTTGAAGGCCGGCAACGCGCTTGCGATTCTCTTGATACTGCAGGTGTCTATGGGCGGCGGTGATTGCTTACCATCAGTTGCCCCGTCTGCTCCTTTGCCCCCTCTACTATAAAAAAATATATCCCGAAAAATGCATAGAAAATAATAACACGCGGACAAAGCCGCGGCTAAAAGCTCGTATAAAATATTTCGGCAAAACTGTCGTAGTGAAAGGTAAACAGGCTCCATTTATTCCCAGCGGGTTATAATAAAGCTCGTGTAAAGTGTATTTTAGTTAAGCCCACTGTCAGTTAACTGAGCTTAGAAGCTCACGCCGCAATTTAGTGGTGTCGAAAGAGCTTTCGCCGAAACCAAAAGCCGGGGTGGTATTTAGACGAAACCGAATAGTGTTTTGGCGTGAAACTTATCTTATGTAACAGTAAGAACAGCGGTTTGAGGGTCTTACATGCATGCTTTGTGGGATTCGTCTTTGTTATCTTCTTGAAGTCGCACACGCATCCCTAAATAACAGTCGAACTGTTATTTAGGGATGTTTATAAGATAGGTTTTATGTACGTTACATTTTAATTGTAAATTGCAAAGCCATGGGAGGAGGTACCCTAAGTATTTTTATAGAAAAGGGAGGTAAACGAGCATATGGGTCATCTGATGGGAAGTTATACCAGTGACTTCAAGAACATTGCTGATCCGTTTTCGGCCTTAAAGTCAAGTGGACCTCCGAATCTCTTACTCACCGTCCAAAATGCAATTGCAAGCTACTACTTGAGCCTAATCCACTGCCCATAGACAACCACAACACCAAAGAGATTGCAGACGCGTGGCCAACCCAGAGGGCTAGAGTGGAATACCTCTTATACAAGTAATTTCACCTGCTGTCTTGCTATCCGCGCCAGAATACAACAATACAAGCACTTAAATGTACTCGTATCTTACAGATCTTGCACAATTTATATGCGATGTTGGACTAATTTAACACATTTCTTTTAGAGTATCAGGACGGCCATAAACACCAACATGTACACAACACAACAATTTTTTTCCAATGTTTCAAAAATACGTAAACTCAACAGAACCGAAAGCTAAAGAGAACGGTGAACTCCAGAGAAGAGAGAAATAAGACAGTAATATCTATACATATTTTAACTGCATTTGCTATTGTTTTCTATTATTCTGACCCAGGATAGTTTACAAAGTAAAGTAAGTAGCCAGGATATCCTGTGTTATACTATTACAGCTCATGACCTCAAAAGTGGTTTCCAGGAAAGGGATTTCATCCTTAGCTTCTATAAAAATTCCGACTTAATCACAAATTATTTCCCTTTTCATGTTCTAACAACAAAGGGATGTTTTCAGAGATTGAATACCAAATTTTCGGCTAATCGGAAAACAGTACGTTAATAAATTAGGTACTTCCCTAAACTGCGCACAAAACGATCATATTTCACGATTAATCGCATTAATCTAAGAGTGGTTTATACAGCAAACACCCATCTTCTATTACAGTGTGTAGGGAAGTGAAATTTAGTTTGAATATGCGTTGGTATCGTGTTCGCGTTTTGATGTTAGTATCATTGTGGTTCCTGTCTTATGTTACCTGGAAACTTATGTACTTATGTATTTCTATCTGTTATTTATGTTTTGTATACAATAAAGAATTTACAAACTTGTATTATATATGTGTTTAAATGGTTACAGGTGTCACTAACAGACAGTGCTTTCCTTTTGACCGAATACATAATACAATGAAGTGTGTTTAAATCGTCGGCGACTAAGGCCCTGGGCCCAATTTCATGAAAGCGACAGGCGACAGTTACAATTCGCCGTACATTACTGTGTCGACAAGTAACGCTACGGACTTAACATCATAGTGGGCAAGCAATGTATGCCGAATTGTCACTGTCAACTGTCGCCTGTCGCGTTTATGAGATAAGCCCTATACCGTAAAATTTACAAGTGTTTCAATTTAAAATAAGACACTTTATAATTCCAGCTTAGTAAAATTAAGGTCGTGAACTCACTTTCTTCATTAGAGGCAACTGCTGTCCCTGTTGACAGCTGTACCAGTACGCACTTACTAAATGTCAGAGCTATATTCTCTCATCGTCCAAACCATCCCCATATTCCTCTATTCCCTGCCTTCTAGATGTCAAAGAGAAGACAGGGTAAAGAGGTGCATATCGCTTGCTCTAACAATAGGAGAGAATAGCTCTTAGATTTAGTGAGTGCCCACAGGTCCAGCTGTCTACAGGGACAGGAGTTGCCCCTAATTATTTCGTACCATGTCTCAGTAAACACTTAAAGGAAACCGTTTAAAGGGTATAGGACCTAGTATTTAATGACCCACTATGATCAAAAGGCTGGTTTTTACATAAAATTAGATAAAGAGAACGTGTACATGGGCCACGCGTGACCATGGCCGTTGCAATATGGATGCCTCTATTAGACTTTGTACGAAAAAAGAACCGTCGTGATCAGTATGGATGCCCATAGTAACCACGACGGTTCTCTTTCCGCACAAAGTCTATCAGCAAACGATATATTCACAGAATGTTTTAAATACTCTTCTTTTCTTTCTAGAAATTTGTGTTAAATTGCAGTAAGTTGTAGATTTAATATTGTAACTTTTATAAAAAACACCACCATCGCGCTCGCTAATCCTGTCACAAAGCTCAGTGCTTGCACTATTGTGTTCCGGCGTGGAGAGTAAGACAGCCGGTGCAATTACTGGCGCAAGTGGTATTCCATTTTAGCCCTCTGGGTTGGCAACGCATCTGACTCTCCTTGGTGTTGCGGTTGTCTGTGGGCGGCGGTGATCACTTATCATCAGGTAACCTCGTTTGCCTTCCTATGTGGTTTAAAAAAAAGACGAATTTATTTTAAGTAAACGTCAATTACATTATAGTTCTGATATCTCGCTTGCACCACTACATTTGAAGCTGAATATATTTATGCAGATCTCACCCCTAACCGGGACCCTAAATAATATATTAGGGAACCCAACGCGATTGTTATTGTAGTGCCTTTTAAGCTGTTAAATATTACATTCATGATTATTGTTTGAAAGGGTCTAGCACCCGCTCCGAGGATAGCTCGCACAAAGATACAGTCGTTTACGATTTCAGTTTAATTATGCAAAGTAGGAAGCATGCGTGGGAAACAGAATTTGATACAACTGAAATCCTAACAGATCTTTCGTGGGTGGTAGGACCTTGTGTAAGATCCGTCCGAATGCTACCGCCATCTTGCTCGCTAATCCAGCTAAGTGGCATTGCTTGCATTGTTGTGTTCCGGCGTGGTGAGCAAGACAGTCGGTGATTACTGGAACAAGAGGTATTCCATCCTAGCCCTCTGGGTTAGCAACACATTTGCAATATCCTTGGCGTCTTTGGGTATCTAAGGGCGGTGGTGATCACTTACCATCAGGTGACCTACTTACTCGTTTGCCTTCCTATGTTGTATAAAAAAAGAGCTATGAAAATAATGTGAGTGACGGAAAATTTTAGAAACATAATCGTCTCGTTATTTGTATTGATCGCTTTAGTGGATTTTTTCCTCAAAAGCTGCTCCGTTTTTAGGGTTCCGTGCCTCAGAAGGAACAGGGAACCCACATAGGATGTTGGACTTCGTTGTCCGTCTGTCAATACCCTTTTCCTCGGGAACGCGTGATGGTATCAAATAGAAATTAGTACCAATTACTCCAGTCTGCAATGTCAGGTGTTAGGATGTAATGTATGTAAAGTACTTCCGTATGAAATCTCTAATTGACAGTGAAAACTGTATCAAAATCCGTTGCGTGTTTTGGGATGAGTAAGTGGCCGAAGATGTAAGGATAGACAGGAACGGAAACCGACTTTGTTTTATACAACATAAGAAGGCAAACAAGCAAGTGGGTCATCTGATGGTAAGTGATCACCACCGCCTATAGACACCTGCAACAACAAAGAGAGTGCAGATGCGTTGCCAACCCAGAGGGCTAAGATGGAATACCTCTTGTGCCAGTAATTACACCGGCTGTCTTGCTCTCCACGCCGGAACACAACAGTGCAAGCACTGCTGCTTAGCGGCAGGATTAGCGAGCAAGATGGTGGTAGCGATCCGGACGGACCTTGCACAAGGTCCTACCACCCGCAAAAGCCCCACCCGCATATTCATTTATTTATTGTTGTCTCCTGGTACATAATGGTATTGTTATCGCCAAGTCGAGCAAAAAAAGAGGCAAGGCTGTACCATCCTTTTCTCGAAGCAGTTCAGGCCATTTCCGACCCCCTATACTATATTTTCTTTATATAGCTCTTTATATTTTCTTGTCATGTCCAATAATTACATTCTAATTAAGTTTTTGTAGCAAGAGAGCTTGTCGCAATTGTGAAGAGAAAGAATATAGAAACGTAAATATTTTGTGATATCGTTCAAGCACAATCCAAATCCTTTCGTACAAATCTCTGCCTCTAGCGAGGTTTGAACCCGCAACTTCTAGCTTCATTAGGGTCACTAGGATACTCGGTCGTATTTTGTGAGACAGACACTCACCCTACATGTAAGCAGATGTTATCAACAACGTTCCCTAATTGAACGTGTGTTTTTATTTTTTCTTTTCTTGCAGTATTTCCTTGTTTATTCGTCCTAGCTTTGTTTCATATACCACTTTGGCAACATTACTTTGTGAGTAGCTAGTTTATCCTGAAATAACAGCTATTATTCGTTACCACTCCTGTGTCCAGTACTGCAATGGAGTTAGTAACGCGATTCTACAAAATACAAAGGTATGAAGATTGAGAACAGTATTTCTGACTTAGGCTTTTTAGTTAGTGACAGAAAGTAAGAACAAAGAATGCTGATTTACACTTTATCCGCAACACAAGAGAAAAAAAAGAAAATACTGAAAAGCCTAGTTACGAAACACTTATATTTAACAAAGAAAAAGAAAGTTGTGCCGAGCAGCGTAAAATGAGTCCAGCGAAAAGCTGCAGCTGACAACACCAACTCTGTTTTTCAGAAGAACACACATTAATCTAAAGAACTAAAAAATACAAATTAAACATACAAAATAAACACTGTACTGGACACTGGAAGGAAATATTTAATATACACACTTACACGCAATTTGTATGGCAAAACTCGAACAGTTCAGTCATATTGAACGATTAAGCCGAACAAGTCATCCAGCTGTTAATGTGGTTTTGTGGTAGATTGTTAAACATATAATTCAATAATATAATGAACATGAGCACTTATATAAAAAATTAAAATTACTTATACATTTAAGCTTAATAACACGGAGGCCAGTGCAAAGTTTCCAGGAAACCAGTTTCCTTGGAAGCTGTAAACGATGTCCAACATTGAAATTAGAAGAATAAGTTAGCGCGATGTAGCCATCAGGCCAAGCGTATCAACGCCATCTATCGCAAAATCTTTTAACGAAACTTCAATTTAAGGACCAAACTTAAGCATTCAAGGAAAAACTTCCCGGCCCTATCGTAATAAACCGGAAAAATCGTGGCAGCGTGCCGCGAAGCCATTTCATTATTACACCATTTTCCACTCCTCTCTTCACAAGTCGTATCGTCTGTCAATTCAATCAAAACAAAAGGGAGTGCAAGAGAGAACGGAAAAATTACGAACTTCCATCTCCGTCACCTAGCTATAATTGTTTTCCTGAAACCCTTGAAACAGGGGCGATTCTAAAACAACCGAAAAGAAATCAAATCGTCATCAACATTCAGGGAAATTTTGCGGAGCAATTTCTTATCCGGACCCTAAAGGGGAGTTATAAGTGTCCTTAGGCCTATCTAATTTCAACTCTTGAAATATGAGAGCAATTTTTTCTCTTAAGTTTCTTGCCGGAAGACATTTTTTATTATTCCAAAGCCGTGGCCTACATTGTCATACCTTTTTAAGTCCGCGGGAGGAAAGTTTCGCTTTTAGCATTTGCATTTTGAATCTTGGACGGGAAATGGTTTTTAAAGGCATACGTATGTATTGTACGACTTACGTAACTGGGTTTTCTGCTGCACGAAGGAAATATTTAACAATCTACTATACGTCATTTTATTTTCTGGTCATTCACTTTCTAGTGTTATTTTTATAAAATAGGAAGGCAAACAAGCAAGTGGGTCACCTGATAGTACGTGATCACCACCGCCTATAGACACCTGCAATACCAAGGAGATTGCAGATGCGTTGCCAATCTAGAGAGCTAAGATGGAATACCACTTGTGCCAGTAATTGCACCGGCTGTCTTGCTCTCCACGCCCGAACACAATAGTGCAAACACTGCTGCTTAGCGGCAGGATTAACGAGCAAGATGGTGGTAGCTATCCGGACGGACCTTACCCAAGGTTCTACCACCCGCGTGTGTATGTTTTTACATAGTTTTTTACGTATAAAGACGGCTATAATTGGTACTGCATATCTTTTACACCAATCGTATCAGATGACCCTAGTGAAAACAACAACAACAACAACAACCATCATCATCATCATCATCTCAGCCACAAGAAGTCCACTGTTGGACATAGGCCTCCTCCATGGATTTCCAAAGTGGCCGGTTGGAAGCAGCATGCAACCAGCGCCTTCCTGCCACCTGTATGAGGTCATCGGACCATCTTGTGGCTGGTCGTCCTACGCTGCGCTTGCCAATACGCGGCCGCCATTCGAGAACTTTCCGACCCCATCGGCCATCAGTTCTCCGTGCTATGTGCCCTGCCCACTGCCACTTCAACTTGCTAATCCGCTGAGCTATGTCGGTTACTTTCGTTCGTCTGCGGATCTCCTCATTTCTGATTCGATCACGCAGAGAAACTCCAAGCATAGCCCTCTCCATAGCTCGTTGCGTGACTTTGAGCTTTCTTATAAGGCCCATAGTAAGCGGCCACGTTTCAGTGCCATAAGTCATCACTGGTAACACACATTGATCATACACTCTCGATTTCAGACACTGAGGTATATTGGACAAGAAGACATTTCGCAGTTTCCCGAACGCTGCCCAGCCGAGTTGGATTCGACGATTGACCTCTTTCTCAAAGTTGGACCTGCCTAGTTGGACTGTTTGTCCTAGGTAGACGTATTCGTCAACAACTTTGAGAGTTGAGTTTCCTACTGCTATTGGGGTGGGCACCACATGGACATTCGACATGACTTTCGTTTTGTCCATGTTCATCTTAAGGCCCACCCGTTGGGAAACCCGATTGAGGTCTTCGAGCATCGTGCTAAGGTCTTCCATCGATTCTGCCATGACTACTATATCGTCGGCAAATCGAAGGTGAGTGATGTACTCGCCGTTGATATTGATGCCGAATCCTTTCCACTCCAGAAGCTTAAAGGCATCTTCCATTGTGTTGGTGAACAGTTTCGGAGAGATAACATCTCCCTGTCTCACACCTCTTTGCAATGGAATTTCCTCCGTCCTCTGGTCTTGTATTCGGACCGACATGGTGGCGTTATTGTACAAACACTTCAACACTTCGATATACCGATAGTCAATACGGCATCGCTGGAGAGACTCAAGCACCGCCCACGTCTCGATCGAATCAAAGGCCTTCTCAAAGTCCACAAACGCTAAGCATAATGGCATGTTATACTCCTCGGTCTTTTGTATAACTTGTACAAGAACAACAAATACTCTTTATTGATTCACACAAGTAAACAAAATAAAAGAACACACACAGGGAAATTTTACATGGGATTCAACAGGCGGTCTTATCGCTAAGCAGCAATCTCTTCCAGACAACCTTTGGAAAGAGATACGGTGAGAAATAGTGAGAGTACAACGGGCAGTGCAAATAAAAAAAAAGAATCAAACACACTCACAATAAGCATACATAAGAGTTTACATAGATAATAATAAATAAATAATAAACATACATATAAATATAAATATATACATAAAAATATAATTTTATGACAGGTTAGTTTTAGTGAATAGCTGTTAGTCACTGTACAAGCTAGCAATAGGCAGTTTTATTGCTTCAATGCCATTGTTACCTGCATTTATTTTTTTCCAGTTTTGTGTGCAAATTCGAGAAGCCGCATTACTTTGAAGATACTGTCCGTAAATTGAACAGTTTCTAAAAATGTTGTTGCCGATCGTAAATTTATTTATTTTATCTACACATATATCATAAATGCTCTATAATGCATTCAGAAACCGTAGGCAATGACCAGCATTATAACAACCAATATTATTATGAGAATTTTTCTAATTTGTTTCTATATTTTGTTCAAATTTATATTTATTACATTATTTTAATGTGTACAGTCTGTAGATATTTAATAGGTACCTAGCACTAATAGCAAGTAGCAATGTAGGTCATTGCCCTATAGCTTCTGAACCCATCAAAGAGTGCTTATGATATGTGTGTAGATAAAGTAATGTATGCAACTGTACGTAATTAGGTCTTAAAACACTCGTGTGATCCTATTATGAAACTCGCTGACGCTCGTTTCATAAAACCACACTCGTGTTTTAAGGCCCCTCATTATGCAACAGTTGCATAAAATACTATTAAATTGTCGGCGTTCTTTCCTACAGCAAATGGAGCTTTTTGTTGAAACTACTCGCGGCTGCGGCTGTTGAAATACGACCGAAACGTCGCAATAAATAAAACAATAGGTACACCCCTTCAAACCATTAGTCCTGGCAAACAAATTTCAAAGCAAACGGTAAATATCCCCAATTAAATACAAAACTATCATTAAACCGAATGCTCCTCTTCAATAAGCTGTCGCAGACAGGCGGGGAACAATAACTTATTATACAATACAAACCCATTAATACCTAGAATTTCAGGCTTCATTTGTTTCAGAATTCTCGGAGGCGTCAAATTGTTTAATTAACTCAGATATCAGTTCCACTTTCCCTCGGCGGGCTCGCTTTGAAAATAATTTCTCGGCCCGCAAAGGTTTTCTGCTGTGAAAACATCTCATCGGTTTTCTGCCGTTGTAAGAGGTATTTATTGATTTATTTGAGAATTTGGATAGGTACTGTGACCTTTGTAAATGGGTGATATTAATGAACGTAAACATCAAAGTAAAATTTTGTAACCACTTTTCAATTCTTATGTGGATACGCATACAGAGAATGGAAATGGGAACTGATGCAATTGCTCCTCTGGTGACGGTTCCTTTATTATTATTATTTTTTTTATACAACAGGAAGGCAAACAAGCAAGTGGGTCACCTGATGGTAAGTGATCACCACCGCCTATAGACACCTGCAACAACAAAGAGAGTGCAGATGCGTTGCCAACCCAGAGGGCTAAGATGGAATACCTCTTGTGCCAGTAATTACACCGGCTGTCTTGCTCTCCACGCCGGAACACAACAGTGCAAGCACTGCTGCTTAGCGGCAGGATTAGCGAGCAAGATGGTGGTAGCGATCCGGACGGACCTTGCACAAGGCTCTACTACCCGCAAATATTCAAAATAACGGATCGTTTTAGCTACTTACCGATAAAAATTTGACCAAACAAGTCAAAATTTTACAGGTGGTTTAAGGCAGAATTCACGTTGAGAGTAAGTTCTAATAATAAACCTCCATGCTGCTTAACTGGCCGGTTACAAGAAAAACTAAATTCTACATTTTTAATTTAAAAGTTTAGCTTTTGTTTTCTTTTCACTCCGCACTTATTAACTACTAGCTTTTGCCCGCGACTTCGTCCGCGTAGACTTATTAAATTGAATTAAACAAACGGACACCCAACATGCAATCTTCAATATTCCCTGGACGAAATAATGGGAATTAGTTGCTTTGCTGCTCATGACGTTACGCCGCGGCGTATAACTCACTTATCGCTATCCCGTGGGAACTTTGCATTTTTACGGGATAAAAAGTATCCTATGTGTTAATCCAGGTTATAAACTATATGTGTGCCAAATTTCATCCAAATCCATTCAGTTGTTTTTGCGTGATTGAGTAACAATCATCCAAACATCCAAACATACAAACTTTCACATTTATAATATTAGTAGGATAAGTACGTATTTTAATTGTATTCCAACTTACAACTGCATCGTTCATTTACTTTTGTGTTAATTTATATTTAAAGGACTGCCGCTTCCGTAGGTACTGTTTTATATTTAGCTCTGTCTTGTTTACTTACTGTAAATATTGTTAAACTTAGTCCAAGTCTTGTTTAGTTATTATACTGACTTAAATTCTAAAACGAGGCTTGGGTTTCAAGCAACCAGTTAAACCTACCATCGTTTAAGGAAACCACGGTTTCTACTATGACACAAAAATACAAAAAAAATTATGTGGCGGCTATTTCATCACCTCTGAAATCAAAATCTTTACAACACCGTTAGCCGAAACTGATATTAATATCAGTTTAATAACGGTTTTGTAACGATTTATATGAGATCAGTAACGATTTCGTAACTAAACTGAGATAAATTGTTACGAAACTGATGTTAATATCAATTTCATAATGGTTTTAAACCGATTTATATTATTAAATTTTTGTGACCGAAATTTCTTTCGATTTTATTTTTAAATGTTTTAACATTCAAATTATTAAATTAAAATTGTAATGACAACAAAAAGAAAAATTAGGGCAATGGCAGGACTTGAACCTGCAACATCAGCATTCCGTGCTGCGAAACTGGCAAACGCAAGGCACGGAATGCTGATGTTGCAGGTTCAAGTCCTGCCATTGCCCTAATTTTTCTTTGTGCTGTCATTACAATTTTAATTCGATTTATATTAGATTAGTAACGATTACATTACTAAACTGATTTAAATTTTTACGAAACTAAGACAAATATTAAATTAAAAGTTCCCTGTGTGTGTTCTTCTATTTTGTTTACTTGTGTGAATCAATAAAGAGCATTTGTTGTTGTTTTTTTTTATTAAATCCGACAAACGGGCAAGTGGTTCACCTGATGTTAAGTGATCACCGCCGCCCATGGACACCTACAGCACCATTAGGACTGCTAGTGCGTTGCCAGCCTCGCAAAAATCGGATCACTCGCCTTTTGAAGGCACCCATGTGAAAGCAAGTTGGAAAAACCCCAGCCGCCAGCCCATTCCAGTGGAGCGTTTCACGAAGCTACAAGTTACAATTTTACAAGTCTAAACCGGCAACATTGGTCATTTTGCAAATTGCCATTGGTCATTATTGACCAATGTTGCCGGTTTAGACTTGTAAAATTGTAACTTGTAGCTTAGTGAAACGGGTCATTGGTTTGTTTGTTTGTTCTTATTAGTTAATTTTTTAACTTTTATGTGACAATCCCACCGACTATGAGTCTTATCTTACCAAGTTTTCCTTGTTTTTATCATCTGTGGCAAAGGCACTTACCTAAATACACCATTTACACCCCAATTGAGGGAACCCTTTCTTAATAATCTGGGTGCACAAATACCTCTTGGAAGTCATTATACTGTAATTACACCATAATGACACTCAATAATAACATACTTTGCACTCAAAGAAGTATAATGAAGGAATTAAAATGTTCGAGGGAAGGTTATGCTTGGCAAATTAAAAGATTACTGGATGCTGAGGGCTTCTTTCCTTAAGAGTTAATTTATATAATTAAGGAGATCTTCTGGAAATAATGTTTTCATCGATAGGAGAAAATGGGATGATAAATAACCCGTTTGAATGGTCAAAGATTTCTTTGTCATTTTTACACGTCTTTTAATAGTCTTCCAATGCTAGACAATAAATCTTACAATAATTTTTACTTATTTTAATCCAAGGCTAAGTCTGAGCAGTTTTATAACTTGGTTTAAAGTCATAATCTGTCCGATTCCGTTATTCCTAAAACTATTTTTTTGACAAACTTAATTATCTAAGCATATTCTATTGTAGTGTAAACGCGATGAGCATCCAGAGGTGATCCCGAGTATCTCCCGAACTTCCTGCAAGGGTTTGAGCTAAATAAATATTGTAGTAAGAGATGTTTCCATGCACGCAGGCTCGACCTATTTCCATCGAGGTCTATTTATTTATAGCGTGGTTCATACATCACGCCCGTCACAGGCTGAGCCATATTTTTATTATATTTCTCACCAGTCCACGATACGAATACCACCGTTAGATTTGTACGCTCGTCTGTGGAGGAATATGAATTATTTATAAAATCACAAGAATGCTTAGTATCATAACATAAACTAACGCTGGATACTTTTTAGTATTTTGATTTAGGAGTCAAAATATAAAAATACTGTTACTAAATAATAAATATCATTTTCGTAACGGTTTTGTAACTGTTTATATCAGATTAGTCAGAAAGCTGTTACTCGACTCATATGAGTCGTTACGAAACTGATATTAACTATTTTAGTAACGGTATAATATTTTTGATTTTTACCCTTAGTGGGTACTAGGTAGGTAGGTACCTATCCTATAGTATCTTTCGTATGTTTTACATGTTGTCTATATTCCTTATGTCAGCAACCAACTTGCCACGACATTATGCAAGGCATTTTGTACGCTTTCATAAACCTGTAACAATACTTTGACATTTTAACGTGCGTCTGACAATTTAGGATGCTAAATAATTGTAACCGAAAATTTTCATTCGTTTTTTTTTATGTTTTTAACATTAAAATGCTATGTAATGACAGCACAAACAAAAACAGTCCTGCCATTGCCCTAATTTTTCTTTGTGTTGTCATTACATAGCATTTTAATTTAGGATGCATTAGATATAATCTAAATGAATCATAAATAGAATAATTGAATTTATGACAATGGATTGACATAAACAAACTCTATTCCACTAATGGCAGGCACAATACCTTGGTAAATATTAATGTGTGTAAAAAATAATTGTTAACTCTTTTTAAAGCTTTTACTGTTTATGATAATTGAACAATTTTTATTCGGTTATAAATAAATTTCTGAACATAGGCCTCTTTTAACCCCAGCCATACTCTCTAGGCCGTTAATCGAGTCCATAACTTGATACGCTAAATAAAATGTTTCCTTCCATATCTTTTTCCATTAAATTCAAAAATAAAACACAAATATCTTCTATACGACTTTATATGTTCACCAAGTATCTTTACGCCTTACACCTTAGCTATTTGGAAGCGTGGGTAGCAAATAGTGCGTAAAAAACAAAATATTATCCTGACATACTTACATACATGATTTTACTAGGAAAAATAAGATGAAAGAATGGATCTATCATCCGGAGCTTAACAGAATTTGGTCGTAATTGGTGAGTAATGTGTCTCACATTTTAGCAAGTTTATCCTGCTTCTATCCTTTGCTAAACTTGTTACTAGACTCTGATAGGCTTACTTGTCGTATGATGGATTCATATCATAGTTCACTATTTAACATGAGTAGCTGAAAAGAGTTAAATTTTTGCTGAAGTACGTGGATGAACAAGTTCTGCTCAGTGCAGATGTAAAAAACGTAGACATTCTTTTCTATTCCAGAAATAATCTAACTGAATCGAATTTTGCACCTGTAAACCCTTAAGTACAATGTAAATTGAATCGAAATTGTTAGAGGGTGAAAATCAGCAGCATTGTACCGTGACTAAAACTATTAAATATCAGTAACATAACGGTTTTGTAACGATTAATAGTATTTTATCTACACACATATCATAATTTCTCAATAACGCGTTCAAAAACCATAGAAAATGACCAGCATTATTACAACCAATGTTATTTTAAGAATTTTCTTGTCTGTGGTAGTAGGTAAATCTGTTCTTTATTGGGTAGTATCTCTTAGTAGTCTGTGTTTATTGGTGATTACATTACCGATATCTCGTGACGTTATGAATTTAAATTTGGAACAGCTGTCAAAATTCAAGTTGGTCTCTATTCTAGTATCCACAGATACTAAAACAGTTATCGTTACGAAACGTCAATTCAGTATGATTTTTTAATTTAAACGCACGACATTTGATCTCGAGTGACATGACAATAGGGGCTTCCTTCGTTTGTCTATGATTTAAAAAAAAACGTTCGTCTTGACGGATAGATCGAATTGCCGCCATACTTGTTTGTTGGTGTTTTGCTGTTACGGTTTTTTGCAGTTATGATATGTGTGTAGATAAAGTAATGTATGCAACTGTATATAATTAGGCCTTAAAACACTCGTGTGATCCTATTATGAAACTCGCTGACGCTCGTTTCATAAAACCACACTCGTGTTTTAAGGCCTCTCATTATATAGCAGTTGCATAAAATACTATTATGCAACTGCTATATAATGAGACGCCTTAAAACACGAGTGTGGTTTTATGAAACGAGCGTCAGCGAGTTTCATAATAGGATCACACGAGTGTTTTAAGGCCTAATTATATACAGTTGCATACATTACTTTATCTACACACATATCATAACTGCAAAAAACCGTAACAGCAAAAAACTAAAAACGAATGACAACTAATGGCCGCCATGTATAATAAAAAGGTACTCTGTGATTCGATCTATTCGTCAAGACGAACGTTTTTTTTAAACCATAGACGAACGAATATAGTCCCTATTGTCATATCACTAGAGATCAAATGTCGTGCGTTTAAATTAAAAAAACATACTGAGTAGACGTTTCGTATCGATAACTGTTTTAATATCTGTGGATACTAGAATAGAGACCAACTTGAATTTTGACAGCTGTTCCAAATTTAAATTCATAACGTCACGAGCAGTCACGAGATATCGGTAATGTGATGACCAATAAAGAACAGATTTACCTACTACCACAGACAAGAAAATTCTTATAATGACATTGGTTGTAATAATGCTGGTCATTTCCTAGGGTTTTTGAACGCGTTATTTAGCCTTTATGATATGTGTGTAGATAAAATCAGTTTCGTAACGATTTCATGACCAACGTGACAAACGTACGACACCAGTTTTAAGCTTCATTTAGACTACGACTCGGTACACTCAGTGTGTACACCGAGTGTCTCTATATGAACACTTAGGCTGCTTTTCCACCAGAGATGTGCGAGGATGCGTAGCGAGGGATGTGTTTGTAAGAGCCAATAGAATCGCTTCATTTGCCTTGCCTCGGTCAGCATAGATCTGGTGGAAACGGCTCATTGGTTCTTTACAAACACATCCCTCGCTACGCATCCTCGTACATCTCTGGTGGAAACGCAGCCTTAGTGACACTCGCGTTCATACAAAGACACTCTGTGTACACACTGAGTGTATCGATTATAGTGTCGTGGTTAAAATGAAACTTTACATAAAAAAAAATATTGCGACAAACAGCCAGCACTTTATTTGGTATTCCAATGTAAACTTAGCAGGTATACATATACTGAGGTATTGACATTCAAAATCATAATTTTTGATCTGTCAAAGTGTGATACAAAGCTAAAGTTAACCAAACAGATCACTCACGTATTTTTAAGTCGAGAAATGCCCGACCTGTTTCGGACCAGTCCGTGGTCCTTAATCATGAGCCCCTGCGTTGTCGTCGCGCCACCGGCGCGGGAGCTCATGATTAAGGACCACGGACTGGTCCGAAACATGTCGGGCATTTCTCGACTTAAAAATACGTGAGTCATCCGTTTTGTTAATATGTCCGAGTCTCACGGTAGTTTTATGTAAAAAAATGCTAAAGTTTAAAACAGATAACAACTTCATTGTCATTTAGTCGTTTTCTCTTTCTAAGTGTCTAACTGCGATAAAACATTACTTTCTCACTTGCACACGTAAAACATCTAGTGTATTGAAGTTTGTGTATTCCATTACCTTGCATTGTGTGCCCGCTTCAGTGAAGAGCGATTTTATTCCAATGTTTATACAGTTCTGACTGACCAGACAGCAAACATCTACTCCCTTGCGCGCTATTGAGACTTGGACAACACAGGTCATATTGTTTACTTTTATTGTTTGTCAGCCGATTAAACAGCTCTGTGGTTTGATATACTAGCTAATACTAGTAATTGAATCGCTATTAAACTGATATTAATTATTTTTGTAATGGTAAAATTACAAAACAAAAAATATACTAACTTTATGTACGTTAAATTCACACCCTTAAGAGCTGTATCAGGCTGCGTGTCCACCAGAGATGTGCGAGGATGCGTAGCGAGGGATGTGTTTGTAAAGAACCAATGAGCTGTTTCCACCAGAGCTGTGCTGACCGAGCCGAGGTAAATTAAGCGATTCTATTGGTTCTTACATACACATCCCTCGCTACGCATCCTCGCACATCTCCGGTGGAAAAGCAGCCTTACTCTAATAAGTGAAAGACGGTACGGTCTAGTGAATCAACTAACATATTATTATACTGAGAAATTTAATTCTCCTCAAACAAAAACTCAAAAGCTAGGTAACGTTATTAAACCGTCTGCCGTTGACAAACATGCCCCCGAGTCTTTAGCTTTGACTTAATTAACGAGTACATAAGTTTATTTTCCGGTTTCTTCATGCGTGCACACCTTTATTAATTCAATGAAGGGCATGGCTTTGTTAACTGTTTGGTTATATTTATTTTTTAACGCGTCACTGGTAATTAGGTACGAGGTTCTGGTTCAGGATTTTCAGGTTTACGATTTTTTTTGTTTTTCAATTTCATGCAGGATTTTATCTCGGTTAGAATATTAGACATGTCATGTTTTGTTGCGGAAAAATGTGAGTGGTTAAGTATTTTTTATTCTAATAACATATTTTAGTAAATTGTTAATAGTAATTTATTAATAAACAAGAAAGTAATTAGGTACGAGGCCCACCAGGCCCTAGTTCAACTAACTTATGTCAGCTGACAACGATAATTCAGAGTAAATTACTTATCCACTATTTATGGCCTATTTTATGTAAAAACTAACGATATTATAATACATGTATGTACAGTATCATTCTAAATGACAGAAGTAAAACGGCCCGACATGAGAATACAGGTTGACACCAATGTTACAAATGCAAATTATTAGTTTACCATTTATAGTCATTGGATTTACAGCTTTACGTCTAACTGCATAAAGTAATAATTTATTAACTTTCGTTGCAAATAGGTTTATTACAAAATAATAGTATTGACAGCAGCGCCGTCGGTCCGACACACTGACAGCGCGAGCGATTGTCGATTTGTTGTACTTTTGTTCGAATTTTGATGCGGCCATATTTTAAACGCTGACTAGAAGTCCATTACTTATAGGTCAGTGGTAGTAGCGTGGGTTCGCTCACCTCAACTCCTCGCGTTACCTATAACTATTAAAATTGTCGACAATGATGGTACGAACAAAGGTGACACTTAAAAATATATGACAGCTTTTTATTGACATAAATAAGTACAGTCAAGGAATTTAATTCCCTACCCATTTCGTTGAACTGTTGTCTGACATTCGCAATGCATTAAGGTCGATTTGTCAAACTAACGTCTTGCTCTATAGCTCTTATGGTGACAGTTTGCTATATGCTATTGAACCTTAGGTGGGTTGGAAATTTAATTCCTTGACTGTACATGTTTCAACGAGACATCGCACTATTTCACGGCTCACTAAATCACACCTGACAAGGGACGCTTATTATGCTGCGAACGTAGCTAGTCCTCGTTTTTTGAACAGCTATGCAGTTTCGGAAGTTGCAGAATTATCAATTGAACATTTTCGTGGGATCTCTCTAAATTTACGCGGTAAATTGGTTTGAATTCTCCGTCTAACTTTCGGTTCATATTCATTGCAATTGCATGCACGGTCATGTTCATTAGTACAATCGACTTCTAAGTATAATATATTATTATCTATAACTAAGTGCATGTGTTACATTTATTTACAAAGCTATTTCCTTACTACCAAGGTCATGATCAAGACTTAGATCAAGTTTGGCTTTGCTTTAACGTTGTGGCAATATATCGAACTATCGATAGTATTGTTGACAGTATCGTGACCTCGAAAGATAGTCACAATATCGATATGCCTATCGATAGTTTCGATAGTATCGATAGTCATCAAATCCAATACTATCGAAAGGCATCAATACTATCGATACTATCAATAGTATTGCTTTTCAATAGTTATAATACTGTCGATATTATCGATAGGCCTATCGATATTGTGACTATTTTTTGAGGTCAACTATCGATAGTTCAGCAACGCTACTTTGCTTGCCACATTCGTGCACATGCTAGGTGTTGGACCAAGGATGTCGCCGTCAACGGATACGTCGTGAAAGACATCATCATCATCATTTCCTTACTTAATGCTTTTATGTACCACTAAGAACTTACATAAAGTACGATCGATTGATGTAAACTGTTCCGGGAGATGTAGGTACCTATATGTATTTTTTAGCACAGTTCAGAATTTAAACCATTGTTACAAACATAAAGGTCCGCGTAAAGCAAACTGGAACAAAACGCAGGGAACACCATAAAACAAATACGATTTTCACAAAACAAAAAGTAACAAAACGGGCTATTCTTATCCCGTCGAAAAACAACGAGTAGAATTCGCTGATACATCCAATGCGGAGTAAAGTAGAGTTAATAACGGGGAGAGAAGCGTTCCCCGGGTATTCGGGTACTAGAGATGAGACTGAGTGCGGATGTAGAGGTTGGCTGCATTTGTACTCAACACAAGATGGATGAAGTTTGATTCCTTTGAATGTACCCTAAAGTATAGTGAAGAATGATTGGAACATAATCTTGTTTTTACGACTTCGTCCACAATGGATGCCAATGAGACCCTATTACTAAGCCAACATCGTCCATCCGTTCGCACTTCCATCTAGCTGACCTTGAAAGAGCTATCTCTAGAACTGTAACAGATAGACAGTTAAAATTTCCACAAAATATAATATTGTTAGTATAGCGGATATCTTTTAATAATGATAAAATTAATACAAAGCAAAAAAATAAGGGTGTCTTCGTAAAAGAAACAAGTTTGTTTTCTCTTTCGTAGAAACAGATTTACATACAAGCGTTAAACTTAATGCCATTGTAGTTCTATCTATGGAAAAATAATGTGAAATAATTTGTACATCTTAGAAAATCTTCAAATACTGAACAAAAAACTTATATACTAAGTCTATAGATATCTTCAAAAAATTAAATGTGCTTAACTCACTCACCAATGGACACCACTCAATGTACTCTATACAAAAATTCTGGAATAATGAAAGCGGAAGAAAGCATAAAATTAATAAGACTTTATTTTAATTGGCATACTAATTAGTTATTATTTTTTTGTTTTTTCCACAAAACGCAACTCGGCTTTTCATTTACGTCAGCACAAACCAAATGAAATGGCGACTGAATCTTTTATCATCATAATTATAAGTAGATTCTTATATTTTAATAATAATATGTAAAACGTCTTCTATTTTTTTTATTCTAGTCCCATACAGCCCGCTGGCTTTACTGAAAACCAGCAGTGTTGGCATTGCTATGCTGACCGGATTGCTGAGTGGAGGCCATTGTAGCTTCATAATTATTAAACGAGCTCTTTTTATGTTCATGTTTTTCTGTATTATTGCAAGCTGAATAAACGTTATTTCTTTCTTTACTTTTAAAATTAAAGAATTCAATACAAATTTCAAAACTACATACATCAAATACATATAATTGTATGACAATCTTAACCATTGTTAGGAATTTCTTTGTATTTCTATGGAATAGAATTATAGCTTCAAAGCTCTATGAAATACTATTGTTTAAGTAATGAATTGCTATTGTCTACAAATCACTCATTAACAATATCAAATACTAAACGCCCTCGGGCGTTCCTTCTTTGTTCAAAATTGTTCTATTGTAAAATGCTTTGTTAATGTACGTATTTTCTTTGCCTTAACTGGATGCAATTTGTATTTTCTACGACTTTTATTTTAAGTGACTTTCTTTAGTGAAGTTCGTGACTTTAGTTCAAAAAGAAATAAATGTTTGATACTGAATTTTTGAAACAATAGTCTTAATCCTAATTAAGCAATAGTGCTTTATTACAATTTCTTTTCATGTAGTTTTCAATTATTTTACTAGAACAACTTGATCAAATTACAAGGTCTTACAAAGCTAAAACTTATTTCGTTTGTTTAAGATTGCTGAAGTTAACGACAAAAAAATCTAAAGAAGGAGAAAATGATGCAGATATTTAAACTGACTTGACAAATCTTGAATCATATTTGATCATATTCCAAGGTTTACCTACTTCAAACGAAGAAACCGGTATAAGCGCAAGGATGTTGATTAAGGATGCGGATGAGGACGTCTTAGGTTACATCCCTAGGGTCTCGAGCGGATTACTCGAGGGATGTCTGATTCCTGAAAGCCTGACCTCCACGTTTTCAATGATAGCTACATCCGTGCTCACACCTGTTTTATTGTGCTTTATTTGGGCTTTCTTTATTCGATCTTTTCCGTTTAATTCTTCAAAAACAAATGAAAAGCAATTTAGGGAAAAAAATTCGCAAAATTATACTTTTGAGACCCAGAGTGATCAGAGATCGGATTTTTCAAATTGCTAGCTGTAACAAAGCGCCTAGAATTTTGTAGTTAAATAGGTAATTTATGTTTTACATGTTCGAATACTTGACGTTTTGTCTTAGGGTGTAGACAGACGGATTGCAATCCGACTACCAAATTGCAGTTTTAATGCAGCTGGCATGACTGCAATGGCACTGCAAGCCTCGTCAATTTGCAGTTTGTGTGCAGCCGTTGTGTAGTATTACCGACTGCTATCTCCACTATTCATATATAGCTTGACGAATTTAAATGAAGAGCTGTCAGATGTCCTAGATAAAACATAGGATACTTTATATCCCGTAAAAATTCCCATAAAAAATATAGTAAAAGCTAGTATAGAAATAAAATATCGTCAATTATAACGAGCGACATTGCCTTGCACCCCAGTCCTTTAGAACCTCCTTAGTATTCTAGAGGCTTCCCTTGATAATAGCTATAGATACCGTCACCAAGATGCTATTTGCATAATATGAAAATATGAAGACGTTCCGAGAGTCATTTCATTGCATATTTCACGTAATATTCGTATTATTTGCAGTATTTCATCAAATAAATAGGGCAAAGGTTGCTTCGGAAATAATAAAGGGAACGAGAAAAACAATATCGTTTTACTTTCCTAAACATCAACCGACTTCTTATTCTGTTTTTGTGTCAACTTCATATATTTTTTCAGGTGATTCGTTGATATTTTAACCGTTTAGATATATTTATAACTTCATTGTCGCTTTTATATTGACATTTACACGAAGCCAGTTAACTATCATTACATGATCTGAAACGAGTATGTACTTTCAGTATAGTATTTAAAGTTAGTACCAAATTTTGCGCTATAGTAATCTTCTGCCTTCGAAACCAATAAACAGGCTAATAACTGAACAGGCCACATAATTATCATGACAACGACCATTTCGCAAACATAGCTAGCTCGAAGAGATTCCATATTGCCAGGCTTAAATAGAGTACGAGGATACGTAATGTACCTTGGATTGTCGTTGTCACCTGACATAGGTTAGTTTGGTGAAATAGGTGCCAACTGTTCTTGTTTCGTGAGTACCTCCCGAGCAGTCACTTTTTCAGCTTATAAAGCTTCATTCCGGTCTCATCAAAAGTTTGTGCTCGCCGTTTTTTTTAACAACCAGCAATAATGACTGAAATACTAGGTAAAAAACTTTATACAATTTCAGAGTCGAATGACTAGAAAATGTTTTTATCCAGAAAAGTTATACAGAAAACTTTTTATTGTTAAAGTTCTTGTATAACACATAACATTAGAAACAGCAAAGGCTGATGACATTAAAACTGAACTATAGATACTCTTCACTATTGAATTAAAAAAAAAGGCACAATGGAAAAGATTTTTCAGAATATGCGCATAAACAACATTACTACACCTTTTTTTTGTATCACAGATTCAAAATGGTTGTCGTTGCTCCTAATCTATTATAGTAGTTTCTTTGTATGCAAAAAAGTTTTACGATATTCGGACGTGAATAAATAAGACGATACAAAATAGAGTTTTACAAAGGATATTCATAAATGCGATAGCCGCAACTTCCATCCTGTATGAAAACTAAATCGTGCCGACCCAATATGATTTCAAAGGAAGATTACAATAATAACTTCTCCCTACTATATCGTTTGGAAATCCCTTCAAATTTACGTATTCCCGGCAAATGCGGGTTGTTGTAACGAAACGCAAGGGCTTCTGAGGGGACTGCGGGCCGCGGGGGACGAAACCGTCCAATTTTAATTTTGAAGATTCACGTAAAGCCGTGACAATGCAATTTTGAATCCGCTAACTACTACTTGTGTCCTATTTTGTATTTTCTTTTTTATTATAATTATTTTTGGAAAAATACGATTTTTTCTTCAACTACATCAACGTATAAACATGGTCTTCGAGCCTAATACTAAAACGAATCTGCGAGCTAAGATATATTAAGGACGAGCTACAAGAACTACGGCTAAAAAACGAAGAAAACGCATCCAGAGGAATATTTCCTGCATCACCAACATTCTTGAACAATACCAGTGAGGAGTGCAGCTAGAAACATCCCGGTGCGGCGATCATCTTCATCTATACAGCTACGAAGTTACCTGGATTTACCGGCGATATAACGAGTCATAATTCAGAGCATTCAGTGAGTCCGTTCCTTATTACATCCGAACCTATTCCTATTTTCTATTCCAAGTTGCATAACTTAGTAATTTTAATCAAGCAATTACCTACCTATTTGTTAGTGTAACATACGTACTTACATGTGGTGTTAACCAGAGATATTTCACTTTACATTGCACTTTGCACTACGTTATAAAACATTTATTTGTGTTCCCGCATCAATAGTCAATAATAAACTGCATCTAAATACCTAAAAACCGGCGCAAGCGCTGAGATTGTAAACATCTTTTGTTCGGGGCAAGTAGTCCGCTAAGGCGCAGACTCGGCAGCCATACCCTAGCCGACCTGCTTATTGTAAACAACTATTTACTATTTTTCAACTGTTTAGCTAATTTGTCGTAAATAACGAACTGATTTGTGTAAAATTAAGTATAAACGTTTAGTTTTAGTCAATCTGTGTAAGTGTTTGTGGTGAGACAGAGTGGTTGGAGCCTTACTAAGGTAATTATTAATCGCAATGTCCGAGACGGCAATTAAGGAATTAAACAAAAAACGCGGTCATATAAAGGCACGATTGACTAAATTTTCAGGTTATTTGCAAGACCTAGCGAGTGAAAAATTGTGTGCAGCCCGTGTGACTGAACTTCAACTTCGTATTTCCAAATTGGAAAGCTTGTACAGCACCTACGACGAAATTCAGACCACGCTGGAGTTTATGACGGAGGATGATGAGCGATTATTAAACGAAAGGTCAGAATTTGAGGATTTGTACTACAGTTCGGTCGCGGCGGCTAAGGAATTAGTGAATCTGCACACAAAGGTCGAGATGGGCGATAGCTTGTCCAGTAATGGACGCCGCCATTCGCAAGTGAAATGTAAGTTGCCCACAATAAGTTTACCAAAATTCGACGGATCGTATGATACATGGCTTGAGTTTCACGATACGTTCGATAGCCTTATCCACAAAGACGACTCAATTGATGATGTGAACAAATTTCATTATTTGCGAGCGTCATTACAGGGCAGTGCCGCTTTAGTCATACAATCTTTGGCACTGTCTAGTAATAATTATCAAGTAGCCTGGCAATTAATATGTGATAGATACAATAATACAAGGTTATTAGTAAATAATCATGTCACGGCTATTTTCAATATCAACCCTATTCAAAGGGAGTCGCCGTTAGCTATTCGGTATATAATAGATACTTTGTGTAAAAACATTCGTGCGTTAGAGATACTTAACGAACCGATACAATATTGGGACACGTTATTAATCTATATAACGTGTCAAAAACTTGATAACATAACCAGACGTGAGTGGGAACAATATGTACCCAGTTGTAAATCAATTACTTTCGAGGCACTCATAAATTTCCTCAGAGATCGGGCGGACCTACTTGAAACGATGGCGATGGGTTCCGTGGACAGACGCGCGTCCTGGCCGGCCGGGCCCGGCGGCGCCGTCGCCGGCGCCGGCGCCGCGGCGCGCTCGCGCTTCCTCGCGCCACGAGTAAAGGAAAAGTGCTTTGTAGGGCTTAACGCCCACGAAAATAAAACTGTGAGTAGCCCACCTTTTACACTTGAGTGTACGTTCTGTAAGCGTAGTCATTGGTTATTCGAGTGCCCCGACTTTCTCGCGTTATCAAACAAAGAACGCGCAGATAAGGTTCAAGGGATGAAAATTTGCTTAAATTGTTTAAAACCTGGTCACATAGCGAAGTACTGCAGGCGAGGTCCGTGTAGGTCTTGCTCGGGGCGTCATAATACGCTTTTACATGTAGATAGGGTACCTACGGGGGCTCAAGTAGCGGTACCGGTACAACAAACCGCTACTAGCGAGCCAGAGGAACAGGTGGCTGGTCCAAGTTATTGTAGCAATAGTAGTGTTATGCTGCCAGCCCACCCCGTCGTCCAAGGTCAAGTGTTGCTATCCACTGCGCTGGTCGAAATATATGGTCACGATAATACCGTTCACGTAGCGCGCGCCTTGCTGGACAACGGGAGTACCTCTAGCTTCATGACGGAGAACCTGTGGAAAAAGCTTAACCTACCTACTAGGGATGTAACCGCTTCAGTGTCAGGAATAAGTAACGTTAATTCTAAATTAAATAAACTGTGTCATGCTAAACTTAAATCATTATGCGATACGAACTACTATGTACAAACATCCTATTTTATACTTCCGGAAATAACGAGTAACTTACCTTTACGTGAAGTTAATTTAACTATGTTAGACATACCTCAACATGTTGTCCTGGCAGATCCTAAGTTCTACTTACCGGCAGCTATTGATCTTCTTCTCGGCGCCGATGTTTATTGGGACTTACTGGGAA
Source organism: Ditula angustiorana (assembly GCA_963691745.1). Lineage (NCBI taxonomy): Eukaryota > Metazoa > Arthropoda > Insecta > Lepidoptera > Tortricidae > Ditula > Ditula angustiorana. The sequence continues at coordinate 9,300,081 of OY829495.1, forward strand.
ATGGTAGACTGACGTTGGGACGAAACAAGCCCACGATCTACGAAACCAAGCTAGGCTGGGTAGTATCTGGCTCATATGCTCATCCTAACTCCAACAGCGTACGTTGCAATTTTGTACAATTAAATAATTTAGATGACGAGTTGACGCGCTTTTGGAAGTTAGACGAAGCAACAATAAAACCTGCATCGGCGTATTACTCTGACGAAGAGAAAGCATGCGAGGAACATTTTGTGCAAAACACCACTCGGTTGCCCGACGGTAGGTTCATGGTCAAATATCCCTTAAAACAATCGCCTACTTCGTTAGGCAATTCTTACGAGCGGGCTAAACAATGTTTTTTATCTTTAGAGCGTAGGCTAGAACGACAACCTCTTGTAAAGTCTATGTATAAAGAGTTCATGGATGAATACGAAACTTTAGGAGATATGTCCAAGGTCACTAGCGATGAAACAAAGGGTAACTTTTTACCGCATCATGGTGTACTTCGGCTTTTGAGTCTAACTACAAAATTACGCGTAGTATTTAACGCAAGTTCGCGAACCTCAACCTAACCGGAGTGTCACTCAACGACATACAGCTAGTAGGACCGACTATACAGGATGATCTTATAGCTATTTTATTACGGTTTAGACAATATCAGTTTGTATATACTGCCGACGTAGAAAAAATGTACAGAAGGATAGTCGTGCATCCAGACGATAGAAACCTGCAACAAATAATATGGAGAACGGATCCGTCTAAACCTCTGTGCACATATCAATTAAATACGGTTACTTATGGTACCGCTAGCGCGCCATTCCTTGCTGTCCGATGCCTTAAGCAATTGTCACTAGACAGTGCAGATCCTAGGCTGGCTGAAATTATTGCCAATGATTTTTATATGGACGATTTTTTATCAGGATCTGACACTAAAGACGAAGCCATTGACATTATTTCACGGGTATCTGAAACTTTGAAGGGTGCAGGAATGAATCTTCGCAAATGGCGCTCTAACGAACCAAGCCTTGTGAATGAATCTAGTGAAGGTGCTAGAAATCTTAACTTAGGCAATTTGGATGATGCTAAGACGCTAGGGCTAGGTTGGAAGAGTAGAACAGATGAGTTGTACTTTACTATCGATTTAGGCAATGATAAAAACCAGAAATTAACAAAGCGAGTCATTCTGTCCACTGTGGCTAAGATATTTGACCCCCTAGGACTTGTATCACCAGTCATTATTCAATGCAAAGTTCTGCTACAACAATTATGGCTATCTAAAGTATCTTGGGACGATGATATTCCCCAAGATATTGCTAAAAAATGGCAGAATATCATAGTTTCATTACCAGAACTGAACAATTTACGTATCCCTCGTTGCGTCATCTGTAATCTATCACGCAAGGAGTTCCACATTTTTACGGACTCATCGCAGACTGCGTTCGGAGCGTGTCTATATGTACGTACAGTTACCGGTGAAGGAGTAGTTACTAGGTTACTGATGGCAAAAAGTCGAGTAGCACCTATTAAACCAGTAACTATCCCTAGGCTGGAGTTATGTGGAGCTTTGATAGGAGCTCAACTTTATAAAAAGGCTCAAACGTCTCTTCGCATGACAGTGGACAGTTGTACTTTCTGGACCGATTCGACGATAGTCCTAGGGTGGCTTAAGATGCTACCCAGCCAACTTAAAGTCTTCGTACGAAATCGCGTAGCCGATATACTCGAAATTACAGGTGGTTGGCCTTGGAGACACGTACCGACCAAGGACAATCCGGCGGATTTAGTGTCACGCGGTCTTAATGCCGGCTCAATTTCCGCAGCTAATCTTTGGTGGACTGGACCACCATTTTTGCAATGCGATGAGAAACAATGGCCAATCAATTGCTATTGTAATGACAATAGTCCTGAAATTAACACTGAAATAGTAACGAACATTGCCACGGATGAAACTATAATAACCCCTATGTCTGCATTGAATTTAACCAGATTTTCTAAATTGACTAAACTCAAACGCGTTACCGCTTATGTTTTACGTTTTATAAATAATACTAGGCCAATTAAAAGTAAGTACTCAGGATCTCTCAGTACTCACGAACTAAAAACCGCTATGAATGTCTTAGTCAAATTAGCACAAATTGAAAGTTTTCCGTCCTATGATTTGCTTAAGAATAAGGCACTTCTAACAAATAAAGATCCGCTTACAAAACTTAATCCATTTATGGATCCTGAAGGACTTATCCGTGTAGGTGGTAGATTAAACAACGCACCCTACAATTACGATGTTAAACATCCCGTTATTCTACCCAGTAAGCACTTCTTGACAAAACTCTTTTTTGAATTTGTTCACATACATCTATTGCACGTCCTTTCTCAAGCCATGCTATTGTACGTGAAGTCTACATATTGGCCTATAGGTGGTCGGGCACAGGCTCGAGCTACTTACAATAAATGTATTCTTTGTACTCGAATGCGAGGTGCCACGGTGGCGCCACTCATGGGCAACTTACCGTCATCGCGAGTAACGCCAGGTTTTCCTTTTGAGACCGTCGGTGTGGACTACGCGGGTCCTATAGCAGCAGCTTCAAGGAAAGGACGAGGTAGTCATACGACAAAAGTATATATTGTTATATTTGTCTGCTTTAAAACGAAATGCCTGCACCTTGAGTTATGCAGTGACTTGTCTGCTGAAGGTTACATGGCGGTGTTGCGCCGATTTATTAGCCGTCGCGGCCTACCGTCTGATATCTATTCTGATAACGGTACACAATTTTTAGGGGCCTACAATGATTTAAAACGATTTCTTGCAAGTAACTCGAAGGAGTTATCTGAGTCAGCGGCTAATATAGGTATCCGTTTTCACTTTGTACCACCATATTCACCTCATTTTGGCGGTTTATGGGAGGCTGGAGTAAAATCCACCAAACACCACTTGGTTAGAGTCTTAGGTAATTGCCATTTAACTTATGAAGAACTCTGTTCAACATTGTGTCAAATTGAGGCAATACTAAATTCACGTCCGCTTACTCCTATGTCCAGCGATCCTTCTGATTTACTTCCCCTTACTCCCGGTCACTTCACAATCGGACGACCACTTACAGCTCTTCCTACACCGTGTCTCACCGATGTCGCTCCATTCAGACTTACGAGATACCAACGTATAGAACAGCTCAAGCAACACTTTTGGACCCGGTGGCAAAAAGAATATGTGTCGGAGCTCCAAGAGCGAAGCAAATGGAAACAAAACAAGGGGCAGCTGTCGAACAATACAATGGTTGTCATCAAGGACGATAACCTGCCGCCCTTAAAATGGAAGCTCGGTAGAATCGTCGCGGTCATTCCTGGTGCAGATGGCATCAATCGCGTCGCCGACATCCGAACTGCGTCTGGAATCGTACGTCGCTCGTTCAGCAAGATTTGTCCACTACCAGTCGAAATGAATTAGATTGGTTGAAAAACCAGCTTTTCAACGTGGGCGGGCATGTTGTAACGAAACGCAAGGGCTTCTGAGGGGACTGCGGGCCGCGGGGGACGAAACCGTCCAATTTTAATTTTGAAGATTCACGTAAAGCCGTGACAATGCAATTTTGAATCCGCTAACTACTACTTGTGTCCTATTTTGTATTTTCTTTTTTATTATAATTATTTTTGGAAAAATACGATTTTTTCTTCAACTACATCAACGTATAAACACGGGTAAATAGTCTATATTTTATTAGGGTTTTACTTTGAATATATCCTTATCTAGACTTGTGTAAGTAAACACTTTATTGTATGAAAACCTGAGGGATACTAAAGCAGATAAGCCAGGCACGAAACGTATCTTTTTTCTTTTTTGGAATATCTTTCAAGCGCGGTGTGTTCGCTTAAACGAATTTCCTTTCAACATATTTTCCAATGAAGAAAAGCAATGCTGGTTCCACACTCCCTTTGTCCACGCACGAGACTTATCCTATGAGCGTTTTAACCGCTCTTTATATAGCCTTCCCACATACCACCAAAACGAGGGTTCTTTACAGGAAACAAACTTCTTTGAAATCGTGCTATTTTAGGGAGCTTTTATTTCTTGTAAACTGAACAACTGACAGACCAAATGACAAGCAGTTTGGCATTTGTCACTAAGTGTATCCTTTTTGTAATAGTCCATTTAGATAAAGACATTTCTTTTACGTGCACCTTTTTACTACAAAACCCGGAAAACGACCAGCGACTCGTATTCGCGTGTCGAGAGTTCCGTGCAACCTCACGCCAGCAGAGCAAGCCTGACTGACAATTGAGTGGTTGTTATTATTTTTTGTTATGCTCTAAATTTTTAATAATTATTATAAAACCATATCTGACGCTTGTTACTTTTGCTGTTTCCGCAATAGAGAAAAAAAACAAAAACCACAGCCATTGAATTGGGGGGGGGGCTCTCCTTATTTTAATATTTTCTAGAATCATTAATATAGTTTCAAGCTACCTATTACGGTTCAAAAGATGTAGCCTTTTAAAGGTTCTAGAGCCGGACGAAGGAGGCTCAGTGACAAGATCCCATTAGCACCCTTTGTAACAAAGGCAATACCAAGTCAAGCTACTGCGCTAAGATGGGTTAAAGGCTAAACGAATAATCACCACGTTATACCATTTTTCGACCATTGGTTTCATGGTAGTCAGCTTGGTAACAGAGACTCACTGAATTTCTAGTGCCTCTTTTATCCCGGCATCATTTTCCAAACCGCGTTCAAATCGTTTCCACTTACAACATTTCTAGTGCAGCAATTTGTCGAGAGCAAAATATTTTCAGATTTGGCAACATTTAACAACATTAGCACCCTAGAAACAAAAAGTATGCAAGTAACAGCCCTCTTTCCCGCTAAGGCGCCGCCGTAGCGCGATAAAAGCCAGTTACCGTCAAATAAAGTAGAACTAAAGCTATTCGGGTTAAAGAAAATACCGTCGAATAAAAAAAACGTTGGCAAGCGCGCAGAAAACCAAAGAAAAAGATCACAGCCCTCAATTGCGCTGAACTATTTTGAAATGATAATTTAATAAATAAACGCATGGGTCCTATTTCCATACGAAATAGTCATTTCTTGCTCGTAATAAGAAGATTTTCCTTGAGTGCTTGTGCACTCTCGTATGAGGAAAAATTGGTTTGGGACATTGAGCAGGGTGAGTCTGGAAACTTCTTTTTTGGGGCAAGTTTGCATTTAGAAATGTCGTTGAATGAAAATGTAATCATTATAGACATCGACGCCAAAAGCACTAAAATTAAAATGATTAAATGTTACTCTTCATATTTGGCGTCTGCCCTGTTGTAGGACAATTCATTTTAAGCACTGTCAGAATTAATATTGTCATCTGTCTAGATTGATTAGAGAGAGCTTTTTAAATGTTGGACTTAGCAATTTAACAATAAAATTCTTAAAACCACGTGGAAACCACACTATCAAAATTATAATTATGTAATAACATCTTAGACTTCCATCTCATATTGATACACGCAAAATCAAAATATTTAATAATGTAGTATTTTCCCACTTGAATTTTCACAGGAGAGCAACTATTCTATTATTCTTTATTACTTTAAGTATAGTTTAATGTACTTTAATATGTATTACCATGTAAGTAAATTGTTTTTTCTTTCTTGAATGACTACGACATATGGATCAAAACCGAAACATATACGGTGTAACAATTGGTTATCAATAAAATATTTCATTTCATTTTTTCATTTCATTTCATTTGTATAAACTTTTTATATTATAAGGTTCTGGACTTAACCAAAATAATATAAGCGGTCAAATGCACTCGCGAAAGAAATTTTATGTTACGACGTACTCAGAGTGAATTTGTGTGGGATATTAAGACTTGAAACTGTTATGGAGTTTGTGCATTGAATATTGTTAAAATGGGACCTGCTGTGTTATTGTTATTATTCACTTAGTTTTGTTAATTGAAAATCAACTTCGACAGCTTTACGTCCTTTGTGGTGCCGATCGATCATCTGTCGACCGTCGAAAAGGAGTCACTTTACGCCGTTTTCGCGGACGGTTGCTAGACACCCCAAAAGTAGGTCACACGTCGCCGAAGTAAGTTGCTAATTTTAATGTTTTGTCTTATAAATATTTATGTTAGTCTTTAAGGTATTTTATCTATGGGCCTTTGCAGCCTGAAATAAATGGTTCTATTTTATGCTATATCATTTAAATTTAATAATTTATTTTTTATTAGCTAGTTGAACAATAAAAACCCACAGGAGGGTCTGTGTAGGGACGACCGGTGAAATTACATGCTCATATGTCGATGACTTCTTGGTACTGTTACGGATTGAAAGAAAGAAAAGAAAGAAAGAAAATATTTTTATTTAGTCTCATAAAGTACCACCACCATTTACAAAAACAAACTTACAGAATATTTATAACTTAACTATCGATGGTGACACAATTTGACACCAGAAATGGGATCTCCACTCAGTTTGTTGCTACACAAGACGAGTGCAGCAACGCTGGTTTTCTGTGGAGTCCTGTTTGGGGTTGCGCGACAGCAACCGAGGGGAAACACCCTTAATAAGTTGGAATTGCAGTGATTGCAGTGAATTAGAGTTACATGATGAACAGAGAGGCATATAGTAAGTCGGTTCTTATACCTAATCGTCGTTTTTGTTCGAAGTAAAACTTCTGTACTTACACAATTAATTATTCTGTGCAAGTAGGTGCGTGACACACTGCGTTACGTAGCGGTTAATGTGAAAAAGATTCTAGATACGCTGTGTCTATTCCTCTTGAAAGTTATTTCTCTGTCTGGTTTCAGAAATTTTCAGGTGATAGGACCTTGTGGAAGGTCCATCCGGATCGCTACTACCATCTTGCTCGCTAAATCTGCCGCTGAGCAGCAGTGCTTGCACTGTTGTTTTCCGGCATGGAGAGGAAGACAGCCGGTGCAATTACTGACACAGGAGGCATTTCATCTTAGCATTCTGGGTTGGCGACGCATCTGCAATCTCGTTGGTGTTGCGGGTGTCTATAGGCGGTGGTGATCACTTACCCTCAGGTGACCCACTTGCTTGTTTGCCTTCCTATTTCATAAAAAAAAATACCAAAAGTCCAGCAGAAAAAGAATGTTCCAAAAACTCTTTTTAAATTTATCATTTGGAACAAAAGCAGACAGTTCCGATCAAGTCGCCCTTTCTGGCTGACGAGGCCCTTTGACATGCAAAACCATGTCAATTGGAAATACCCTGATTTTCGCGCATCGATAGAATTCGTTTGATGTCTTTTTGATTTTTAATTACCACTCGAACTGAATTTGGCTAAAAGCACAAACGGGGTGGATCGTGATTAAACGAATATCTGAATTTGTTTTTTTTTATAAAATAGGAAGAAAAATAAGCAAGCGAGTCAATTCTGCAATTATTCGTTCGTCCGGATCGCTACCACCACCTTGCTCGCTAATCTTGCTGCTAAGCAGCAGTGCTTCCACTGCTGTGTTCCGGCGTGACATTACTGGCACAAGAGGTATTCCATCTTAACCTTCTAGGTTGGCCACGCATCTGCTATCTCCTTGATCTTGCGAATGTCTATATGCGGTGATCACTTACCATCAGGTGAACCACTGGCTCGATTGTATAAAAAAAAAGGATTGTCTAAGGTTCGATGGTTTCCATGAACAGGTGTCAAATCACTTCCCAAACATGTGACAGCGTGCGAGTTTGCCTCTCTATTCCATAAAATGACTTGTAAATCGGATCGGATGTACAGCCTAAGTACCGTACGAAATTACTACTACTTTGGGTCGTGTATATCGAAGGGTTCGATTTGGATGCAATGCATCCGTTTTTACTGTTAGTGCGAAAGTAACGTCCGCAACGTAAACACTTTAACATACATACTATTTAAAAGGAAAACTAGATACCAGCGGTGGCTGAAAATTTCTAAGCCTACAAAATGAAAATTGAAAAAGAACGTCTTTTTTTTGCTTTTAATTTCAAGTTTCATTCTAATTCTGACATCTTATTTCATGTTGTATAACAACTTTCCCTGGAAATTAAGATCAAGACGGAACCAAGAGCTTCTTAAAATACCATAACAATGACAATTTATTCTTACCATAAAAACCTTTAAGTGACACTGAAAACCTTATCAAAATCCGTTGCGTGGTTCAGAAGGAGAAAGCGGACGAACATACACTATAAGGATTTAGGACAGACAGGAACGGATAGCGACTTTACTTTAAACAATGTAGTGAAATAGAAAAAGATAAAAAAACAGTTAAAAAATAACTTAGGTTTAGAATTTTTAATTCTCAGTGTCTATAATCAGAAAGAGCGTGAAAAGCCATGATTGCTGGTTCGAACCCTGCCAGACAACCAAGAGTTTTACCTGTGTTGTCAAGGCATCTATATACCTCACGCACCTCTTTTTCTGTCGAAGATTAATAATAACGAAGTAATACTGTGATATGCAGACATACAGACTTCGTCAGCATCCAATCAGACTAAAATAGTCTATATAAAAACTAACCCTATCCGTATCACCAGTATGTACGCTTGTAAATGTACTCGCATCGCATAAACTTTTATGTGTTTATACGCATCGGTTTATTGTAGGCGTCAGGGCGGCGTCTGCTACCCTCAGACTAGCTGACTCTTGATATCAATACTTAGCAAATACTGACGTATAGTCAACCAAGAGATTTCTTAACAACGTTTCGATGAAAATGAAAACGAAAAAAAAATTTTGCAAGTAGGCCATATAGGCTCTTTTACATGTCTGAATCTACTAGCGCTTCGGAAAATGGAAGACTCTTAAGACTTAGCAGTTTACCTTTATTTATTCTTGTCTTTTCAAAACAAGATTACAGAGCAATGTACATAATCATCACAATAGTAAGTAGCTAACATAAATAACTGTAAAAAAAGATAACAATCAATAGCACTGTAAGCTTTAAGCATATTACACGAACTGGCACTAGTTGAGATGTATAGGAGGTGTAGAGGGAGATGTATGGGGTCTCCAGGTCAAAGAAATGAGATAGGGATGTATATGGCCCCAGAAATAATAATAATCAAATACTTAATCTAAGTAACTTAGATATGTATAGTCTCTAAGGTTCAAGAACAAATTAAATACCTTATTCTACGCTTACGCTTGGACCAGCCACAAGATGGTCCGATGACCTCTTACAGGTGGCAGGAAGGCGCTGGTTGCATGCCGCTTCCAACCGGTCACTTTGGAAATCCATGGAGGAGGCCTATGTTCAACAGTGGACTTTTTGTGGCTAAGATGATGATGACGATGAATCTACACTTAGCAGAGGTGTAAAACGTCTCCATGGTTAAATTGTAGGTCGATAGTGTCACAAGCTGAGAAAGGTCAAAAGTAGCTAAGCAATTACTTGGTCGACTGTATAAACAACTAATTTGATTCAAATGCCACTGTAGAACCTTATTACAATAAATGTCACAATATCTCAGCGATGACACATTGCAATTATTCTACAGTAGCCTGTGAGTAAAATTGGGTGAATGATGCTGAATATCCTTGACGGGTTACCATTTTTAAATCGTTTTCCATCAAGATTTTTACACCTTTCTTATTTTAAATAGGGAGGAATTGAGCAAGTGGGTCACCTGATGGTAAGTTATCACCACCGAAAAACGAAACGAAATTGCTGATGCATCAAGATTCTCTGTCGCGCGGAACTTCTTCCGTCCCAAGAGTTTAGCAATTTTGTATTTCCCATACAAAGTTTCATTCTCCATTTCACCTCCCAATAGGAGGAGATTTTTCAAAAGTAAGCTACTTGTCCATCACTGGAGGTTAAACTATCCCCGTACTAAATTGTTGGAAATCGATGCAGCCGTTCAAACGTGAAAGCCAACTGACAGTTGCTACAAACCCTTGGTTTACCAGTCCAACTCACACTTATGGACTTTCATTTTAAAGCAGGAAAATTATAATGGTTACGTGACGGTATACGCTAAATAACAACGTGAACCAATATTATTTCAAAGTAGAATAATCCCATAAACATCCGTACATTGTGGAGTAAGGAATACGTTTGAGTCTATCAATGCTACCCTTTCAGTAATCGTCAGGCTCCAGTAGGTATTTGGTCGGCAAATATTAGTACAGTCATGTAAATATACTGCGTACGCACACAATATCATGTGTATTGAGCACATACCCAATAGAGAGGAAATGTGTGTTGTATATTTTGTGAGTGGTAGGACCTTGTGTAAGGTACGTCTGGAATCAGCCGCTGAGCACTGTGCAGTGTTCCGTCGTGATGAGCTAGACTGCCGGTGAAATTACTGGCATAAGAGGTATTTCTATCTTAAGCCTGGTTGTCGACGCATCGGTAGTCTGCTTGGTAGTGAGTGGGTCTATGGTCGGTAGTGATCATTTTCTACCAGGTACCTGTCTACACTAACCTAACTTACTAGCTTGTTTTTTTTCATATTTAATACTAAAAAGTGTAAGTTTAATTTTGCTTAAAATTGATTTCGAAAAACCACTGTAACTATCATTGCGCTAAGATTGGCCGACCTAAAGTTCAACAAGACACGATCATGCCGTGATAAAGTTAATGTCAATATAGACTAATGGAATTTTTGCTGTTGCCGATGAAATGTGATTCCGTTTGTTTTATACTTCGATTGCCTGCTGTTTTTTTCAACGCGAATAGAACGGCGCGGCATTTTGAAAGCACATTGAATTTTTTTTACGTAAAAATGTGAACGCAAACGAGCAAGTGGGTCATATGATGGTAAATTAACACCAGTTAAAGACACCAATAATACAAAAGAGATTGCAGATGCGTTGCCAACCCAGAGGGCTAAGATGGAATACCTCCTGTGCCAGTAATTACACCGGCTGTCTTGCTATCCACTCCGGAATACTACAGTGCAAGCACTACTGCTTAGCGACTGGATTAGTGAGCATGTGAATGCGTTAGTTCCAGTTTTCGCTGTTATCTTACACCAACGAATAAAAAAGCAGGCCATTATGTTTGTATTTAACAATAAACGGAGATTTTCACAGTGCATTTTCACGAACCTTCTCGATACGCGTTAACTCGCTGCGTAACTCATTGCGTCTCGCTCCAACTATCCCAATAGGAGAGAAACGCATTTTGCGGGTGGTAGAACCTTGTGCAAGGTCCGTCCGGATGGCTAACACCATATTGCTCGCTAATCCTGCCGCTAAGCAGCAGTGCTTGCACTGTTGTGTTCCGGCGTGGAGAGCAGGACAGCCGGTGTAATCACTGGCAGGAGAGAAGTATTTCATCTTAGTGCTCTGGGTTGCTCTTTGGTGTTGCGGGTGTCTATAGGCGGTGGTGATCACTTGCCATCAGGTGACCCACTTGCTTGTTTGCTTTCCTTTTACATTAAAAAAAATGAGTTACGTAGCGAGTTACGCGAGTCGAGAAGGTTCGTGCTAGGTGCACAGATGTTGATTGGCTATCTCAGTGGGAGTGACGGTGGCAAAACACAGACAAGTTTCGGAATTCAATAGCCAGTAATACCCTTCTATTGGTTATGTGCTCGATGTGTGTGTAACTGTGTTATGTACACACACATTAACAGCTACCCGCGTCTGTTCTAAGGTGGCACGGAGCTCTAACTCCACGTGTAATCAACTGTTTCCTTTCCCAAGGGAGCTTTGCGTTTTACTCGGATGAAAGCTATTTTACCCTTTGTTCATGCCCGGGTTTCGGACTACATCTGAGACAAATAAATAAATAAGTCACATCGGAACAGGTTTAGTAAACTACTATCTTTTGCTCGCGACTTCGTCCGCGTAGACTTGTTTAATTGAAACATGCAATCTGCAATATTTCCTGGACAAATTAATGAGAATTAGTTGCTTTGCTGCTCATGACGTCACGGCGGCGTATAACTCACTTATCGCTATCCCGTGGGAACTATGAATTTTTACGGGATAAAAAGTATCCTATGTGTTAATCCAGATTATAAACTATCTGTGTGCCAAATTTGGAATAAGACCATTCAGTTGTTTTTGCGTGATTGAGTAACAAACATCCAAACATCCAAACATAAAAACTTTCACATTTATAATATTAGTAGAATAAAAAAAGGTTGCTTCAAATATTACTTTGTCTTCCATTTTTGTAGCCGATAACTTTAATTTCTGACTAGCGCCGCGTCCTGGCTCCGCACGGGTTCAATCAGGATGTAATATACAAACAAACCTTGCGTAAAAAATCTCTATTTTAAAACAAAAAACATATCAAAATCTGTATCTACTCGTAGTTTAAAAGGAGTAAGCGGCCGTAGAAACGATGGGATAGAGAAAAGGTTACGTTTTTTTTTATACAACAGGAAGGCAAACAAGCAACCAAACCTACCTACCTGGGCCAAAATTCTTTTCGATGCCTATAAAAACGTCTCTTGTACATTTTAACACCTAATTTTTACTTATTCTGATATTCCTAAAATAACATTTTATCTTTAAATTCAGAATGGCATACGCATACCCGAATGATGACTAGTTATAGAAATATTTGGGGTCAGAATAAGAAAAAAACTATTGTTTAGTAACGCAGTGGACACTATTTTTGAGGAGTCGTGGGGACTGGTAACGCAGTGGTAATTTGGGTACCAAATGAGACTTTTCTGTAATAAAAATCCCAGGATGGTGGGAAAATTCATAATAAAAATTGAGGCCCGGTTGAGAACTAACGTAATATTACTAGGAAAATATTTTGTAAAATTGTTTATACATTTTCATCTTTATTTTAGGCACTAAAAAGAATTTTGGCCCACCTATCGACTTTGTTCTACTATGTAGCTTTTTTGAAATAGGAAGACAAACAAGCAAGTGGGTCACGTGATGGTAAGTAACCACCATCGCCTATAGCCATCCGTAATACCAAGGAGATTGCAGATGCGTTGCCAACCCAGAGGGCTAAGGTGGAATACCTCTTGTGCCAGTAATTGCACCGGCAGTCTTGATCTCCACGCCGGAAAACAACAGTGCAAGCTCTGCTGTTTAGCGGCAGGATTAGCGAGCAAGATGGTGGTAGCGTTTCGGGCGGACCTTGCACAAGGCCCTACCAGTCGCAGTGATAGTGAAGATAAAAAATAGATATGGACAAGGTGAATAGTTAATTGTTTGTGGTTGAACGTTATCTGCTTACGAGGAGTGTGAGCGCTCTCCATACAAACGGCGATAACGTTTTCCACCCTCTAAACCTTAACCTATGCCAATGATTTTTTGGTATGTTGTCATTATGCCATAGAACTTGGTTTGTATGTTTTGATTTTTTTAATAATCTTCATAGATTTGAGAATAATTTTGAATCTATTAAGAATATTGAAAAAATCAAAACATACAAACCTAGTTCTACGGCGTAATGATAACATACAAAAAAATCATGGCTATGGGTTAAGGTTTAGAGGGTGTAAAACGTTATCGCCGTTTGTATGGAGAGCGTTGGGTTCACACTCCTCTTAAAACATTATGTCAGGAAACGCTTTTGCTTGCTTTTGAATATCCTTTAAATTGGTTTTTGGATGTCCAACGAAGTTTTAAGCTTTGTTTGTGCTTTTCAAGCTAGTGTTGAACTTTGATGAAAGCTTTGAGCGAATGCCAAAATAGTTAAGCTCTCAAACAGGGTGTGGTGAAATATAACAAGGCCTGCTCAAAATGAGACAACCGTTATTTCATCAGAATATTAGCTGTTATCTGCGAATTTTCGCGTAGATTTAGTAGATATTCATTTGTTTAAATTTTTTCAAGTTAATTTTGATCCACCTCCAGTAGGCAGATTCGCTTGAATTTTGGTACGCATGATTATTTCCAACGACAAAGCTCTTTAGATAAAATAAGATAACTTTAATTTCCAAGAATTACGGTCCTAATTATGGTTATTATTAATCCTATCAACAAAACTATATCAAAAATGTTTCTTTAAAGATTCTCTTATTTAATAATGCTATAATTTACCTTAAGTTTTATTTCGACGTTTACAAACAACATTTTTACAAAAAGATGCAAGTGAACGACGAGGCCATTAATTCCCCTTTTCCAGCTTCTTAGTATTACAGGGACTCGTAAATATTTAATGCAAAGGAAATCATGCTATTTGTTCAAAGTAAGAAAGATTAAAGTAGATTGCAGGTAGCGTCTAGCTAGAGAACGAATGTCTTCGCTTCCACAGTCTGCAAATTAAAATAAGGTATTCTTGAAAAAACGTATTTATTAATAATAAATAGAGCTAAAGGGAAGTTGGTAAACCAAAACTAATGCAAACTAGAGGATTGCGTACCCAGCCTCAAAGAACGCTTTTTACGCTTGGTAAGACCTTTGCAAGAACCGTCCGAAACCCTGCCGCCATCTTGCCCGCTAATCCAACCGCTAAGCAGCCAGTGCTTGCACTGTTGTGTTCCGGGGTGGAGCACAAGACAGCTGGTAACATTACTGGCACAAGAGGTATTCCATCTTAGCCCTCTAGGTTGGCAACGCATCTGCTGTGTCCTTGGTCTTCCGGTTGTCAATGGGCAATGGTGATCCCTTGCTCATTTTCCTGCCTTTTTTTATTTAAAAGCATATTTTTGCATTAAAAAACGTAAATGTTCTGTCACGCGTTTGCTAAACCATAGCCAAAGTCTAATTTCTAGCGTGTTTCTCAACCATAGAAGTACGTATAACATAGAAGAAGTTTTCAAATTATAAGCGGAATTATAATAGCTGATTTCTTTAATTTAAATGGCAATATAATGTACCGAAAAGAGACGACTACCTACTCTGAACCTCCTCTTCAATTGACACCCAGTGGCACATATGCATTGTTAAAATAGTCTCCTTTGGTGTTCAATAAGATATTATCTACGTTTTCCTTATTAATTTAAAGGTTTTACTACCTTGATCCAAAGGTAACCATTTTTACAGTTTCAGGTGTAATTAATAGATTCAGGCGTTACTTTGCGGAGGTCCATATCAACAAACTGGAACTAATATAGCCCAGCACTGGTTTCGCGGAGTAGCAAGGTAATTTGTTCCAGTTAGTTAGTTTCGGGCGTGTACGCTTGACATGTAATAAGGCTACATCCATGCTTTAATTATTCATCCAAGTTGTTAATTGACCGCCCACGTCAGGACTCCAATTCTTGGTTCCTGCGAGATGTATCTCACGTGCGAGATACGTCAAAAAATTACAGATTTCCAAGGGATTTAACACTTGTTTTGGTGCGAGATTAATCTCGCTTAAATCGAGAATCGCCCCGCAGTTCAGTGAAATAATAGAGAAACATTCTACACGTAGCTAGTACACTCGCTATCATCATCATCATCATCATCATCTCAGCCACAAGAAGTCCACTGTTGGATATAGGCCTCCTCCACACTCGCTATATCAGCCAGTTACTGGTACGAGTATATTGACTAAGCGGATCGGGCCTCGGTCAATCCCGACTCAATGGAGCTGTAGATAGGAATGAAAAAGGTCAGCAGTAACGCGATATTGAATTTTCAGAATATCCTACGCCTGAAGGCGTTCTCACTTTTCATTAGAGAATTTACAATTCACGGTTTTATTATTAACTAGTGGACGCCCGCGACTTCGTTCGCGTAGAATTAGTCTATGTCCGACAGGGATAGTGTAGCTTTCTATTTTTGAAAGAATTTTTGAAGTCGGTTCGTTAGTTCCAGAGATTACCCCCTATATACAAACAAACAAAAAAACAATCAAACAAAGTTTACCTCTTTATTCTATTAGTATAGATGTAGATTATATTATATGACATTATATTATATTATATATATTACATTAGTGTAGACTAGCCAGCCGCCTTGGCTTCACACGGGAACAATATTGTGATTTTTTTTATTTTTAATAACGCAATGACCGTAAAAATGAAACACATTGATTAATTCGCAGGGTATGGTAGTGGTAATATGGCGAAACTGGAAAATGTAAGCCACGGAATGCTGATAATGATGATGATGATGATGTCGCAGGTTCGAGTCCTGCCATTACCCTAATTTTTCTTTGTGTTGTCATTCTATAGCATTTTAATTTATTTAATTGTGATGAACATAAAAACTTTTCGTAATAAAATCTCTAAATGTTAGTGACCGTACGTACCGTATCAAAATCCGTTGCGTGGTGCAAAAGGAGAAAGCTGCGAAGAAAAAGAAGCGGCGGTGGTGATCACTTACCATCAGGTGACCCACTTGCTTGTTTGCCTTCCTATGTTGTATAAAAAGAAGATTCAGGACAGACAGGAATGGATAGCGACTTTTATACTGTGTATAGTTGCAGGCAAACAACTTGAGCATCAATCAAGTTAAGCGGGTATGTTTGCGCATACACATTTGTACTAGAAACGGCTACTGCGCAGTCAATGTCAGTGCTCAAGTTGTTTGCCGGGAACTGTAGTGGTAATAATACATAGTGATGTGTAGAATGAGTAGATAAACATCTTCTCTCTTTCTTTCTTATATTATATATCAAGCGGCATTTGTCATATTGATGGATTCATTGATGAAGAAGGAACCAAGAAATATATTAGATTTATTATAATATTATCGTAGCTAACCAGCAATGCTAATAAGAAGAGACGTGAGCGTAATCAGAAAATCAGACGTGCATGTTTATTTGGCGAGCATTGGGTTCCGTACTAATGCTGAAACCCCTTGAACCTTTATATACTTTTTAACCGACTTCAAAAAGGAGATAATACGCAATTCTGTATTTTTAATGTTTGTTAATCTACACACATATCATAAAGGCTCAATAACGCGTTCAAAAACCCTAGGAAAAGACCAGCATTATTACAACTAATGTAATTATAAGAATTTTCTTGTCTGTGGTAGTAGGTAAATATGTTCTTTATTGGTCATCACATTACCGATATCTCGTGACTGCTCGTGACTTTATGAATTTAAATTTGGAACAGCTGTCAAAATTCAAGTTGGTCTCTATTCTAGTATCCACAGATATTAATAGTATTTTATGCAACTGCTATATAATGAGAGGCCTTAAAACACGAGTGTGGTTTTATGAAACGAGCGTCAGCGAGTTTCATAATAGGATCACACGAGTGTTTTAAGGCCTAATTATATACAGTTGCATACATTACTTTATCTACACACATATCATAACTGCAAAAAACCGTAACAGCAAATAACCAACAAACGTATGACAACTAATGGCGGCCATGTATATTAAAAAGGTTCTCTGAGATTCGATCTATCCGTCAAGACGAACGTTTTTTTTAAACCATAGACGAACGAATGAAGTCCTATTGTCATATCACTCGAGATCAAATGTCGTGCGGTTAAATTAAAAAAACATACTGAGTTGACGTTTCGTATCGATAACTGTTTTAATATCTGTGGATACTAGAATAGAGACCAACTTGAATTTTGACAGCTGTTCCAAATTTAAATTCATAACGTCACGAGCAGTCACGAGATATCGGTAATGTGATGACTAATAAAGAACAGATTTACCTACTACCACAGACAAGAAAATTCTTATAATAACATTGGTTGTAATAATGCTGGTCATTACCTAGGGTTTTTGAACGCGTTATTTAGTCTTTATGGTATGTGTGTAGATAATAGTATTTTATGCAACTGCTATATAATGAGAGGCCTTAAAACACGAGTGTGGTTTTATGAAACGAGCGTCAGCGAGTTTCATAATAGGATCACACGAGTGTTTTAAGGCCTAATTATATACAGTTGCATACATTACTTTATCTACACACATATCATAACTGCAAAAAATCGTAACAGCAAAAAACCTAAAAAGAATGACAACTAATGGCGGCCATGTATATTAAAAAAGTACTCTGTGATTCGATCTATCCGTCAGGACGAACATTTTTTTTAAACCATAGACGAACGAATGAAGTTGCTATTTTCATGTCACTCGAGATCAAATGTCGTGCGTTTAAATTAAAAAATCATACTGAGTTGACGTTTCGTATCGATAACTGTTTTAATATCTGTGGATACTAGAATAGAGACCAACTTGAATTTTGACAGCTGTTCCAAATTTAAATTCATAACGTCACGAGCAGTCACGAGATATCGGTAATGTGATGACCAATAAAGCGTCAATAAAGAACAGATTTACCTACTACCACAGACAAGAAAATTCTTATAATAACATTGGTTGTAATAATGCTGGTCATTTCCTAGGGTTTTTGAACGCGTTATTTAGCCTTTATGATATGTGTGTAGATAAAACAGTTATCGATACGAAACGTCAACTCAGAATGTTTTTTTAATTTAAACGCACGACATTTGATCTCGAGTGACATGACAATAGGGACTTCATTCGTTCGTCTATGGTTTAAAAAAAAACGTTCGTCTTGACGGATAGATCGAATCATCATACCTTTTTAATATACATGGCCGCCATTAGTTGTCATTCGTTTGTTGGTTTTTTTGCTGTTACGGTTTCTTGCAGTTATGATATGTGTGTAGATAAAGTAATGTATGCAACTGCTATATAATGAGAGGCCTTAAAACACGAGTGTGATCCTATTATGAAACTCGCTGACGCTCGTTTCATAAAATCACACTCGCGTTTTAAGGCCTCTCATTATATAGCAGTTGCATAAAATACTATACCTAACAAGTCTGTTATTTATAACCTGACTAGCGACCCGGTTTGTATGTTGGGGATGAAATGCAAATAAAAACCATCCCTATAAAAATCTCTAAATGACAATGAAAACCGCATGGAAATCCGTTAAGTGGTTTAGAAGGAGAAGGCGGCCGAAGGCAGACTATAAAATTTCAGACAGACAGGAAAAAAAGCGATTTTTCTTCATACTATGTAAAGATTTGGAAAAATAAATTTAATTTGAAAGAAAATTATTCCATTCAGCGATTTTTACGAGTGGAAGAGAGAGACTGGATGCCGAGGATTACATAACTTACTGACTGATAGACAGACAACTAAACCACTAAGCAGAGACACATAAAAGAAGATGACGAAATGAAAAACGAAAATCCTACTTCCTACTAATATTATAAACGCGTAAGTTTATAAGTATGGATTGATGTTTGTTACTCTTTCACGTAAAAACTACTGAATGGATTTGAATGACATTTCGCTCACACATATTTTATAACCTGGATTAACACAAAGGATATTTGTTATCCCGTAAAAATGCATAGTTTCTTATGACACTAGTTAGACAGACACGCAGGGAAGGGTTAAACTAAACCTGGGCTGTCATGTTAGGGCCGCAACGCATATGCAAACTCCTTGACGTCGGAGGTGTTAACGGGTGATGGTGATTACTAACCAACAGGTGATCAGTGACTTGCGTTTTTAAATTAAAAAAAGGAAATACTGCGACGCGGTACCCTAAAAGCCGTCTCATCTAATATCAATTACGCCCAGTTCTTCAGATACATCTCACAATTGTCTTCTTAACCTAAGGCATTATCATTTATCAGCGGGACCCATCTATCTCAACTAATTTCCGACTTGGACGTGAAATCCCTTTCCTAATGTAGAACTATGGCGTACGTATAACTCCTTGTCGTCATATATTAGTCACATAACAGTTATATCGGTAAACCTTGTTAGACTTTATTATTCGATGGAATCTGTGCAAATGTCTCACAGTTTCTGATAAGTATATATGTATGTATGTAAATTCTTTATTGTACAAAATAACATAAATGACAAGAAGAAATACAGTCAGTCTTGTAGTAATTGGGCCAAAATTCTTTTTGATGCCTATAAAAATGTCCCTTGTACATTTTAACGCATATTTTTTATTTATCCTGATATTCTTAAAATAATATGTTATCTTTAAATTCGGAATGACATACGCATACCCGAATGATGACTGTTATAAAAATATTTGGGGTCAGAATAAGAAAAAAACGATTGTTTGGTAACGCAGTGGACACTATTCTTGAGGAGTCATGGGGACTGGTAACGCAGTGGTAATTTGGGTACCAAATGAGAATTTTCTGTAATAAAAAACACAGGATGGTGGGAAAATTTATAATAAAAATTGGGGCCTGGTTGAGAACTAACGTAATATAACTAGGAAAATATTTCGAGACATCTACAATTTTGTAAAAGTGCTTATACATTTTCAATTTTTTTTTAGGCACTAAAAAGAATTTTGGCCCAATTATTTATAATTACGGGTAGACTCACATTGTGTTTTATACCGACATTTGAGGTCAATAAACAGTCTTCAATCTAATGACCGAGTTTTACTACAAGTCTAAGTCGTTAATAGAATAAAATATAACTAATTATTTCAGGTTAATTAATAACAGACACACTAAGAACAAATTGTTTTAAGCTTTCGCGATTTTCACACAAGTTTATAACGTCTTCAGGTATTTTGAGCATTGTGTGTCGATACTGATATGCCAGTTGAAAATAAACAAGACCAAGTGCGGTTTATTTCTTCGAGTACAATGTGCACGTTTCCGATAATGTTTGAGAAAAAAGTTTTTTTCACTTTTACCTGTCCCTCATTGATCTGGCTACCCCAAACGCGGGCGTCACGGCTGACACAGCCACGCTAGAGTATTGATCTCCAATGCCACGACATAATAAGAGCCTGGCGACAGTTAGTGACTTCTGAAAGGCGCTATGCAAGAGGACACCAACCCTGTTTTTTATAAAATAAGAAAATGAAGGAACATGCGAATCACTGGTGAGAAGTAACGATCGCTAACCATGGAAGGAAAAAACCTAATTTTTCGACAATCAACCTAAGGCAGATTTTAATATAAAGTGATGACTTTGAAATAAGTTACATGTGGCTTTAATGTTTCTAATTGCGTAATTAATTACGTTACAAACACACCTAGTAAGACCTTATAAATGAAGAACAAGCATAATTTTGGATTTTTTATTATTAAATAGTTTTGTGCAGAGTCAAAACGTATACACAAGTGACTCTGCATGTAGAGATAAATTAGGAAAATCGTATTTAAAGTGTTAAACTGGCAAACTAATTAGGGGCATTCGAAAACTAACTTTATTTAAATTTTGGTTCTACGCTTTTTGTCAATGAAAGTCATAGTTAAAATCTTATTGTTCCTGTTTTCTCTGCATTTTTTAGATACTTAAAGACAGATTTAAATAAAATGCATAAGATTTACTCCAAAAGAAAAAGTCCGTCACATTTGAACGAGTTAATTTAAAATAAAAAAAACTGCTATCGGCAATTTGCTTAGAACCAAGAATAGCAAGTACTAATACATCAAATTTACTGATACATCTCAGCCATCCTATGACTGAATCACCAAAATTCTGGGTAGTGGCTAATTATCTGCAAGTTACACTAATTGACAAGGTACTCAATTATTCAATATTCCAGTCAATAGAGCGCGTCACACGGAATTTAATATAGTGTTTGCCTGGTAACGGAGAATCATGCTAATATACTAAATAGACATAACAGGTATTTTAATCCATTCAAGCAAGCTCCAGACTAGACTAGATTAGTTACTATGCTATGATAGGTTAAATATTCTTCTTCCTTGCATTTTTAACGCCATTGCATATCAACAAGAGTTTAAGGTTTATTTAAAAAAAACGTAATAACTTGATTTCAGCATGAAGAAGTTAAATGCTGCCGACTACCTCCTTCAGTATTAAATTATAACAGTTTTATACTACATTTGCAATTAAGGCCATTGATTATTGTGAAATATTTTATTATGCTTCTTTGTACAAAGATAAACAGATTTTTTTTAAGAACAAGAATCCAAGTGCTTGTTTAAAACGAACCAAAGGATTTTATCAATGAATAAGTTAATAAAAAAGTAACTTTGTTAATACAAGGTTTTTTATAGTAACTTGGTCATCAGCTCCACATTTAAGCTAGCCCGACCAATCGAATAAAGTTTAAATAGAGTTGCTAGATTTGTTCGAAACATAAGTGATAATTTAAAAAAAAGTTTGTACTTAATTACTTATTTAATATTGCCTATTGTTTCTTAGTTCATTCTCGAATAGCGCCACCCAGTTCTTAATAATAAGGGAGACCGAGAGAGCCCATTTTTACTCTTAGATTTATATCTCTTTGCCTTTTTGGGGTAGCAATATGCTATTTGTTATCCCTTATTATGTTAGCCCTTTGGCTTCATTTTGGATGGAATTTATCGATGAAATGTATTAGAAACGAAAACTTTGACCGTAGGACGCGGCATTTCTTTATTGCTCGGAGATATTGAAGAAAACAGATTCATAAATAACTACAGTACTTACGTGATATTGTATTTCGGTTACTTTTAGGGGTTTTTCTTGGTTTCTCCTTTTCATTCGAGAGAAGCTGAGCCTATACGGATAGTTTTGATTACTTATAATTCTTACGATATTTGGAATCTTTTCAGATCAAATCTGGTGGTAAGCCTTCAGACATTCATAAATGCTTCTTGTAAAGCTAATGTAAGAAAATATATTTGAACTTTGACTTGGAATTTGATGAAATCCTTAACGGTTACACTAACGAACATCTAAAGATCCAAATATCTAAACATTTAAATTTCGAAATATCATTACTTTTCAATTATACATCATATACCTGCCTGACGATCTGTATAGCACAGTGATACATGTGTCTGCTTCCTGTGCAAGAGGTCCCTGGTTCAAATCCTGGTATGGGCAAATATTTGTGTGACGAACACGAATGTTTGTACCTGAGTCATGGATGTTATTTGTATTTAAGTTTGTATTTATCTATATAAGTATGTTTATCCGTTGTCTAGTACCCATAACACAAGGTTTGCTTAGTTTGGGACTAGGGCAATTGGTGTAAATCGTCCCAAGTTATTTATATTTATATTTATTTAATTTATAATATTAGAAGGATTACAAACATACTTGTATCTCACATACATTTAGGCTCGTTCAATACTAGAGATTCCAAATTTAGGTTTGGCTTGCAACATGATTGCATACATTTACCAAACCAAACCGTCGATAGGAGCGAAATGATTGCTCATTTACATTAAATCGGACCACTAAAACGTCAACAAAGCGAACGACCAATTGGGGAATAAGCGCAAGGCCTCCGCGTCAAGGCAAAATCGACCATATTGTGCAGTAAACAGCGACTTCTACAAGCCTTCTGAGTGTTCATCAAATGTTCTAGTGCAGGATAAAAGCAATTTCGCATACTGGAATGTTATTAACGATCAGAATTTAGCTGCTATTTTGTTCTTATTGATGTATTAATATTTTAGGCGCTTTGATTCTACTGTTAGCTTGTAACTCTAAGTTTTGTGAATAAAATAATAGTAGATTGTTCAACGAGGGATAAAAAATACCAATTTCATACTAGATTTTTTGGTGCACGAGCGGAGCGAAAAGCGATGTCGGTAGAATGACTAAGTTTTTTTTAAATAACTTTTCACACGGGTGCGGCCAGATATTACTTTCATGCAGGCTTGTCAGCTATGTTATGGCCCGCTTTCCGAATATGAGAGATGAAAAATTCAATTAAGTATGGTACAATGTTCAAAATGAGGCGAAAGTTCAACTACAACAACAAAATATTCTTAATTTTTACCCGACTACGGCAAAGCCAAAAGGAAAGGTTATGTTTTTAGCAGCCTATGTATGTATGTTTGTATTTACGCATGTTCCAATCTAGTGCCTAAACGACTGAGCCGATTTTGATGAGTGAGGTATTTTATGTGGTGTATATAAAAAATACAAAGATAACAAAGAAACGAATTAGAAAGGTAAACAATAGGCGGTCTTATCGCTTAAGAGCGATCTCTTCCAGACAACCGTTCATTCAAAAGTGGTCTAGCATGAGCTGATATTTATTTTAAAGCTGGTTACAGTGGTTTTCTTATTTAATCCTACAACTGTTGTAATAGAGCACTTTTTGGCTTGTACGGTCAGCTTCAAAAGTAGTTGAACATTTTAGTACCTCGTCGCTGTCAGTAATGTGACAAATTCGCGCATTTCTCATTTCATTCGTTACTACGGCAAGGTTCTTACGTGTTTAGTTACGGGTTTGCGGTTGGTAGGACCTTGTGCTACCACCATCTTAGTCGCTAATCCTGCCGCAAAGCAGCAGTGCTTGCACTGTTGTGTCCGGCGTGGAGAGCAAGACAGCCGGTGTATTCCATATTAGCCCTCTGGGTTGGCAACGCATCTTCTTGGTGTTGCGGGTGTCTATAGGCGGTGGTGATCACTTACCATCAGGTGACCCACTTGCTTGTTTGCCTTCCTATTCCATAAAAAAAGTTACTTCTGAGGCTGACCTGATAAAATGACATGACATGTAAAATAACACCCTCATGTACACGTATAACGCAATCAACAGTGAATAATAGTATTTTATGCAACTGCTATATAATGAGAGGCCTTAAAACACGAGTGTGGTTTTATGAAACGAGCGTCAGCGAGTTTCATAATAGGATCACACGAGTGTTTTAAGGCCTAATTATATACAGTTGCATACATTACTTTATCTACACACATATCATAACAGCAAAAAACCAATAAACAAGTATGGCGGCAATTCGATCTATCCGTCAAGACGAAAGTTTTTTTTAAATCATAGACAAAAGAATGAAGTCCCTATTGTCATGTCACTCGAGATCAAATGTCGTGCGTTTAAATTAAAAAATCATACCGAATTGACGTTTCGTATCGATAACTGTTTTAATATCTGTGGATACTAGAATAGAGACCAACTTGAATTTTGACAGCTGTTTCAAATTTAAATTCATGACGTCACGAGATATCGGTAATGTCATCACCAATAAACACAGACTACTAAGAGACCCAACTCAATAAAGAACAGATTTACCTAATTCCACAGACAAGAAAATCCTTAAAATAACATTGGTTGTAATAATGCTGGTCATTTCCTATGGTTTTTGAACGCGTTATTGAGAAATTATGATATGTGTGTAGATAAATGAATTATGATACCCTGGGACTACTTGCAAAATAACCTGACCTGCACTGTTATTTTCTAAGCGTACAGCGTCGGACTCGACGTCGAAGCATCAGCCTATCCCGCTCATTCGAGCTAGCGTGTTAGAGCAAGACAGGGTGCTGCTTCATCGCCGAGCTCGTCGCCGTTACGATTAGAGAGTCACTCTCCTTATTTTAGGAGTGTATTTCGTTGTGAGCTGTCTTAATGTTGATCATTATTTAGACTTTTTTAAGTTTCTCATATATAACACCGAGGGTAGTTTTCCCAAACAAAATCAATAATGTCATCATCATCATCATCATCTCCGCCACAAGAAGTCCACTGTTGAACATCGGCCTCCTCCATAGATTTCCAAAGTGACCGGTTGGAAGCGGCATCAATAATGTAATGACCGTAAAAACGAAACACATTGAAAAATTCGCAAGGTATGGTAGCGATAATGTGGCAAAACTGGCAAACGCAAGGCACGGAATGCTGATGTTGTAGGATCGAGTTCTGTCATTACCCAATTTTTTCTTGGTGTTGTCAATATAACAGCATTTTATTATTTAGACTATTGTTACTCTGATGCTTTTCAATTAAGAGGTAAGTCTGCTTAACGCAACGTATATAAATTGCTCTCTTCCACATATATTAACCTCTACACACACGCGTTTATAAGCAATGAATAGCCCTATTCATTCTAATAGATTAGTTTTCCGTGAATGGTCCCGAATCATTATTTCGGCAAATTTGCTGTGCCTCACAAACGCTTAGGCAGGGGCTGTCATATCGATGTTTTTTTATCGATATTAATAGTGATACATACGTACGTACATAACGTCACGCCTGTTTCTCGGAGGGGTAGGCAGACCACGGATTCCCATTTGCTACGATCCTGACATACAACCATAAATACTGATATTCTGGTAATAATCGATATGGTGATTATCGATATCGATAACGATATTTCATTCAGTATTTTCATACTCCTTCATTTTCCCCCCTTAAAGTAAAAATTTCCAGATATCCTTTTTTGGAGTATGCTTACGTCACAAAATAAACCGATGGTCCAGATTTAAGTGCCCAGACTTCGCAATTCTTAATAACAGTTTCGGCTGTGCGTTGATAGAGTCAATCGATCAGTCAGTCTAGGACAAACGATTTTATCGATACGTTTTATTTCAAGCGCCGTAGGTAGAACACAACAGTGCAAGCACTGCTGCTTTGCGGCAGGATTAGCGAGCAAGATGGTGGTAGCGATTCGGACGGACCTTGCACAAGGTCCTACCACCCGATATGTATTATAGTTATCGTTTCCATTATCCGTATTTTCTTAAAAATATCGATGTTTCGGTTATCGACAAACAGTCCCTGCGCTCAGATAATTCGTATTATCAACAATCTGTTGATTACGCGAACCTCCTTCAATACATGCTTGCTTTTGTTGGCTTTATTATATAAAATAGAAAAGAAAATCAGCAAATGCATGCTGATGGTAAGTAAGCACCACCGCCCATAGACACCACCACCAAGGAGACTGCCGATGAAATTTCTAACCCAGAGGGATAAGATACCTGTACCAGTAATTTCATCGGCTGTCTCTCCATGCCGGAATGCAGTAGTGCAAGCGCATACCGGATCTACTCGTAAACGTTGGCAACAATACGAATAAGTTGAAATATTCAGGCGTTACTTTGCGGAGGTCCATTTCTAGAAACCGGAACAAATTACCTTTGTTTCGCGGAGAAGCAAGGTAATTTGTTCCAGTTTGTTCCAGTTTGTTAAATAAGTTAGGTTTAATGGGACAGTACCACACTGTCATAGCTCAGCGTGAAGTAATTTTCTTAACAACCTCCATAATATCTTTCACATGAATGTGTAATTTAATTTATCTACACCTATATCATAAATGCTCTATAATGCGTTCAGAAACCGTAGGCAATGACCAGCATTATAACAACCAATATTATAATACGAATTTTTCTAATTTGTTTCTATATTTGTTCAAATTTATTTTTTATTACATTATTTTGATGTGTACAGTCTATAGATATTTAATAGGTACCTAGCACTAGTAGCTAGTAGCAATGCAGGTCCATTGCCCTATGATTTCTGAACCCATCATAGAGTACTTATGATATGTGTGTAGATAAAGTAATGTATGCAACTGTACATAATTAGGTCTTAAAACACTCGTATGATCTTATTATGAAACTCGCTGACGCTCGTTTCAAAACACCATACTCGTGTTTTAAGACCCCTCATTATGCAACAGTTGCATAAAATACTATTTGAATGGTAGAGTTAGAACTCAAGTGGCGTCCAAACAGTTCTTCAGCTATTATCGGTGTACTCCCAATAGAGTAGTAAACAAATAAACTTCAAGCAGATTTTAAAACCTGCAAGGAACAAACCATACAACTGCAAAAAACAGAATTCCAGCGATTGGCAGTACTTCCAGCAAACAAATTACGTCCGCATTCCCAATAGACGTCAAAAGGTAAAAATATGTTTTTCTGAAATTGTTTAAAAACTTTTCACCGTAAGAAAACACAAAACACGTCATTACTACTCGGACGATGTCAGGCTTACAAATTTATTTACGCTCGCCCGGGACAGGTTAGAAAGTTGTGGATTGCGTTACCGAACTTTGACAAAGTCGGACCAGCCTTGTTATTTGTTGGAGACGTAGTTCCTGCAGGTCGTGTTTTGTATGAAGTTGAAATAATAACAGGTGCTAGGGAGAAGTTGAGGGCAGCCATTTTTTCATACATGTAAAATCACCCTGGGGAACAAAAAAAATTACTTTATTGCATTTCACAGAGAGATTCTTCATAAATACATACAGTAAGGTTGGGAGCTCCTAGTAAGTTATAAACTTGTGTCCGGAGACCCTGCTAAATATGAAAACCTTCTGTAACCTATGTATAAAAACTTTCCCTAAAAATATCCCTAAATATCAGTGAAAACCGTCTCAAAATCCGCTGAGTCGTTTAGCAGGAGAGTTATTTTATTTTTTATTTTTATTTATGAAATAGGAAGGAAAACAAGCGAGTGGGTCACCTGATGGTAAGTGATCACTACAGCCTATAGACATCCGCAACACCAAAGAAATTGCAGATGTGTTGCCAACCCAGAGGGCTAAGATGGAATACCTCTTGTGCCAGTAATTACACCGGCTGCCTTGCTCTCCACACCGGAACAGAACAGTGCAAGCACTGCTGCTTAGCGGCAGGATTAGCGAGCAAGATGGTGGTAGCGATCCGGACGGACCTTGCACAAGGTCCTACCACCCGCATGCGGCCAAAGATACACTACGAAAATTTAGGACAGACAGGATGATGGCGACTTTACTTTACACAATGTAAATATAAAGAAGATTCAAGTCATGAAGCCAAAATTACGTTGCGTTTTGGCATACGACCGTACGTCATTCAGTTTAAACTATCAACGTCTCTTGAAAACTTCTATGGCCATGATATTTTTGGAAACCTTTAGATCTCATGTTACTCTTCGCTTTAAGGGATGTGTTTGGTATTATGACGTGAAATTGAATGTGACAAAAGTCTTTTATTAAAATGAGACTTAAAATACTTAAAAAATGATATATCACCACCTCACAAGTACATTAACAACGCATAAAACTGAATAGAATAATTTCCAACCATCACTAGATCAGGGTTTATATTTGTGCAATGACCTTTGACATTATGTCATCATAATATTATTCCGAATCCAAAAGTATATTCGGGAAATAACCTACCTCTTTCTTCAACTTTAACTTGGTGTATCGGGTACACCAAGTTGACATAAAGTCTGGGAAAGTTTTGTTACAAGTTCTGCACACGCAAATAATTGTTTGTTACGAAGACGGACCAATGGCTATTTTGTTTCAGACGGATGTGGTGAATAACCGAGTTTCTGCTAGTGCATGTTGCTAGAAGTTGCATTTATGCATGCAACTTTAGGAACTTTCATAGCGCGTAGTCCACAACTCTGGAATTGTGCAACTTGTTTTGCTGACCACCTAATAGTATTTATTGTTTGTTGGTTTCCTTCCACTCAATTGTCTCTTGAGCATTATTATTTTATTTATTTGGTGTGCCAACAGCAATTACAACTTACACATTTGAGTACAGTTTCATGTAAATTAATCTTAAGCACTAATTGCACAGCTACTTAAAGGCAAACACCACTTGTAAGCAGAACTTTAACTTAGATTAACATTAAGAGAAAAACAAATTGTACACAAAAAAAAAGAAACATTTAGTTTGAGGTTTTCAGGTCCTTATACAGGTTCTAAATTCTTTGACTTTGAAAGGTGTGTTAACGAATTGAGAAATATAGCTAATAGAAAAAGAAAAAAGTTCTCCCACCAGCGAAAGCATTAACAAGATAGGCAATCAGCACAACAGAGCGATCAATTTTCCGTGTTTCTCCTAAACCTGGCCATTATCTTGTAAAATCTTGAGTCAAAGTCATCGCCCTCCATTTTAACCAGCAAACTCAAGACAATCCATTACCCACCATTAGGTCCCACCACACCTGGGTCTCCAGATATCGTCATTTACCACACGAAACGCAATAATAAGCTACCACTTCACACCGATAGTCTTCAAAAGTGTAATACTACTTTGGTTGAACCAGCCCATTTGTGGTTGTAACCAGCAACTACTCACCACTGTCTGTGGCCCGTTTCACTAAGCTACAAGTTACAATTTTACAAGTCTAAACCGGAAACATTGGTCAATAATGACCAATGGCAATGGGCTTTGTGAAACGGACCACTGGTGGTATTACTTTAACCTACCACAACGATTAAAACATACACGATGTATTTTTTAAGACCGGCTTCGTCAAAATAAGACACCAAAGTCATATTCCGATGCGTCACTAAATCTATGAAACTCAGTGAAGTTCACATGTTGATAGAAGGAAATTTGCACGTCATGGAATTGATACTGTTAAAAGGAATGACTCTATTAACAAACAGAAGTTGACATAAAACATGTACAAAAAGCTTCCACGGTACTTCTACTCTCTGGCGGCTAGACGTCACTTTAATGACACACTTTACATAATCTAGCGCAGCTTTATGGCTGTCATTTACTTTATAGCTAGTTGAAGTATACTTTTCGATAATGTCAACATGTGAATACATCATTCTGACTTGGCCAGTATTACTTAGATCATTAACATTAGTAGGTATTTTATCGAGAAAACCCTCAGGATACTCCGAATTTATTGGTACAGTCAAGGAATTAAATTTCCAACCCACCTAAGGTTCAATATCATATAGCAAACTGTCACCATAAGAGCTATAGAGCAAGACGTTAGTTTGACAAATCGACCTTAATGCATTGCGAATGTCAGACGACATTTCAACGAAATGGGTAGGGAATTAAATTCCTTGACTGTATTTCAAAGTCGCTATCCGTTCCTCTTTGTTCTCATATCTTCGCCCGCTTACTCCTTCTAAAAAAACCAAGAAATGGATTTAGATATGGTTTTCGCTGTCATTTTGATTATTTCTACAGAAGGTTTTTATGTACATTCTATACTAATTGCCCGTGCGAAGCCGGTAGTTTCGGAGATTAGGGATGGGGGGGGGGGGTTGTCAATTTTCGCTTATTTTCTTAAATAAGTTCAAAACTAATTTTAGAATTATGTTTTCCAATTTTTTTTTCATTTTTCCATTTTATCTTCCAAAAGCAGCCCCCATGTATACAATTCATTTACTTACCTTACGCGTCCGTCTTTGGGTAACCGACTTACATAATATTATTAAGTGTTTCACATTTCAGCTTAATTGGTCCAGTAGTTTCGCAATAAATTGGCTGTCACCGACGCATAGACAGACAGACACACGAATGATCTTATAAGGGTTTCTTTGTGGTACGGAACACTAAGCTGGTAGAGGGATAAGCTGCTGAGTTTTTTGCGGCGCATTTTTTTAGCAAAATCTTCTTTCTTCCAATGCGTTGTCCAAATCAAACTTCTTCTTGAAAAATATTTTTTCCATTTTAATTTTATCACAAAATCCTGCCAATCGAAAGTATCAAACCCGCCATTCCTAGCTTCGTACTCAGGGTCGCTGACCACAAGAGGTTCAAACACCGTAGACACACATGAAGTTGATATGGTGTGAACTTGCCAAAGCATTAACATGCCATCAAACTGGCGCCTACACTACATACATGCTGTAGTAAGAGAAACGCTGCCATAGCACACAGATTGTTAACAGTAAAATGTTAATTAAGTTTTTTTAATATCACGTAGATGAAAAATAGGCATGCGGCTCGCCTTATTATAAGCAACTGTGACCCTAAAATGACTGTCCAACGTTAATTTATCCCTCACTGCAAAAAAATCGCAATATACTTCCATATCAGTGGACAGCTGTCGCAACTTTTTCATTTTGTCGCATTATACTTCGAGACCTTTGCTACTTTAGAACTTTAGGGCGCAGTTTTTTTTATTTACATAGTACATAAGATAGGAAAGCAAACGAATAAGGTCACCTGATGGTATATGTGATCAGCATCAACCAGACACCCGCAACACCAAGGAGATTGCCGAGAAGCTGCCAACCCAGAGGGCTAAACGAAATACCTCTTGTGCAGTATTTTGCAGACTTTTACAAAAAGATACAATTTTATATAGCGATATTGAAAAATCCGAGTAACCTTATACTTCTTTAAATTTTTGGCTGACACGTAAATATTTTAATGACACTTGTCAGTTAAAAGTGAAACGAAATAATACAAAGACGAAAAGAAGAGTTCGTCACAGCTAAATCGTGCAGGCCAAATGTCTCACAGGTAGTTCTGCCAAGTTTTTTCTAATGCTAAAAAACGAAGTATAAGTTCATGGTCATCCATAGTTACTTGTTTTTTTTATTCTGACTGTTTTAAATCTGTGTGACTGGCAGGCTATACGTCAATAAGAGGGGAAAATTCCGGAGTACGCGCAATAAATCATTGGAATTGTTCCCAAACAATCGTGATGGATGCAGGGCCTGGCGTTTTTGACCCACGGGCTGGCTATGGGTATAACCTCGTATTTGTCAGGGATAGCCCGGGATAGAATTGGTACCACGAATGAATAAAACGGAAAAAGCTCTAAAAGGATGATTATACATACAGGTTTTTTAAGCTTTCAGCGACACTCCTTATTAAGAGACTGGCTTGTTATCGTACTTTTCCTTTGTTAGTTGCAGCCAAGTTCGGAAACAAGTAATTGTGGAAAGTTAGTGAATAGGCTCGGATAAAGCTCGTAGGAAGTTCATCCGGCAAGCTTTGTTTTGCTACAAGCTTTTATTCAAGTTGTCGTGTTTGCTAAGGTTGTCTTTTAATCATTTTAAGTACATAGTGTTGGTTGAAATCGCTTACAATTTCAAGGGAATACGACGCAAACGAGCATATTAGTCACGTGAGAGAAAGTGATTACCCCCGCCCATGAAAATCAGTTTTTCACAGAGAATCGCTGATCCGTTGCAGTAATGGCTACAGCGGCCCTAACATGACAGCCCAGGTTTAGTTTAACCCCTCCCTGTGTCTGTCTAACTAGTGTCATAAGAAAGGGACGCAGATAGAGATAAACTAAACTTGGCCAGTCATGATAGGGCCACAGAACCCTACATCGAGTAGGGCTCGACATGATCATGCCCGGCGATTTTTTCTTATCCTATAAACGCGAAAGTTTGTAAGTATGGATGGATGTTTTTTACTCTTTCACATAAAAACTACTGAGTGGATTTGGATGAAATTTGGCACACGCATAGTTTATAACCTGGATTAACACATAGGATACTTTTTATCCCGTAAAAATGCATAGTTCCCACGGGATAGCGATAAGTGAATTATACGCCGCCGTGACGTCATGAGCAGCAAAGCAACTAATTCTCATGAATTTGTCCAGGAAATATTGCAGATTGCATGTTGGGTGCACGTTTGCTTGATTCAATCAAATTACACAAGTCGCGGACGAAGTCGCGGGCAAAAGCTAGTGCTACTATATTTTCATACGCAGTTCTAGTAAAAACATATAAATTCAATATTTTGTGAAGGAAAACATTACAAATCACAGTCACGTTTGCTAAGAAAAAAAATCTCTTTATTTCGGACTGAATTTGAACCCACGCTCGAGGAAATGTGTTGGGTTCCTTTTCGAGCTAAAGAAGGCACATTTCTAAATATAATAAAGCTTCTGACGACTCAGAACTTATGACTTTTTCTGTGAAATCAGTAAACCGTGAATAGAGCTACAGTCAAAGTAGATGATATTATACTATTTTTAGACAGTTTCATTACTCCAAAAGATAATAAATTATTGAAGATGATATTTTGACATATTTTCTTATGATGATATTTTCCACGATTACTGGCACAAATTGATTTAATTATAGTATTTTATGCAACTGCTATTTAATGAGAGGCCTTAAAACACGAGTGTGGTTTTATGAAACGAGCGTCAGCGAGTTTCATAATAGGATCACACGAGTGTTTTAAGGCCTAATTATATACAGTTGCATACATTAATTTATCTACACACATATCATAACTGCAAAAAAACGTAACAGCAAAAAACCAACAAACGTATGACAACTAATGGCGGCCATGTATATTAAAAAGGTACTCTGTGATTCGATCTATCCGTCTAGACGAATGTTTTTTTTAAACCATAGACGAACGAATGAAGTCCCTATTTTCATGTCACTCGAGATCAAATGTCGTGCGTTTAAATTAAAAAACATACTGAGTTGACGTTTCGTATCGATAACTGTTTTAATATCTGTGGATACTAGAATAGAGACCAACTTGAATTTTGACAGCTATTCCAAATTTAAATTCATAACGTCACGAGCTTTAAGGCCTCTCATTATATAGCAGTTGCATAAAATACTATTATGTTGTTATAAATAAATTTCAAGACTGACCATTGAACTTGGTGCCCATTTAGATCTCACTTCTTTTGTCGTTGAAGTCAACAACCAAGACATTTACCATAATATTGAACTTGGCTCTCATTTCACATTTATGTTTTTGATGGGATTTAAAACTATTCAACATAAAACATACTAAATACACACAACACGTACAGAGTACAAAAACAATACCAGTATTCAAGGCTCGTCCGGATCGCTATCACCGTTTTGCTCGCTAATCCTGCCGCTAAGCAGCAGTGCTTGCACTGTTGTGTTCCGGCGTGGAGAACAAGACAGCCGGTGTAATTACTGGCACAAGAGGTATTCCATCTTAGCCCTCTGGGTTGGCAACGCATCTGCACTCTCTTTGTTGTTACATGTGTCTATAGGCGGTGGTGATCACTTACCATCAGGTGACCCACTTGCTTGTTTGTCTTCCTATGTTGTATAAAAAAAATACATTACGTTGAACAGAATTAAAAAGGATGAGGATGTCAATGATATATCAAATAAATGTATCAACATCATCAGCTATAGAAAAGGGCTACAGGTGCTGGTCACATTATGGGAAGTGGTCACGCCGCCCACCAAGCGACCCTTAGGGATCCTTGACCCCTGACCCCTCAGGTGTCCCATCCGTGGGTCCCCGTATCTCGTCATTTACTGATCAAAACGGAGTTTTACTACTAGGTATAGTCGACCAAGAAATTGCTTGACCAATTTTAAACCGTATTACAAAAGGATATCGTTCAAAAGTGGTCAAGCAATTACTTGGCGGACTATATTAAGTTACTACTTCACACTTATATTCCGTGAGAGTATGGTATTACCCTGATCGACTCGAATTTATACTGTAACCAGGTACTGTGGCTGTACCCCTGTGCTGATCGTAGTCATATTAATGGAATCAAAAGTCCACCAATTGATTCATGCCACTGTAGAACATAGTCGCAATGTGTCATCACAGATATTATGACATTTATTCAGAAGTCATTATGACATTTATGGCGAAAAGTTCTACAGTGGCCTATGAATATAATTGGGTTGACTGTACTTAGCTTTGAAAGTACGACTCAGTTTATCTTCATCACTTCTATTCCACGTTGACAGCAAGTAATGAACACGTTACATGACACCTCTGGAAATGCCAATTAACGTGCCGCTCAACCGGAATACCGGTAAATGGACGATAAATTTTCCGGTAAAAAATCGGTAATGTTTTCATTCGACTCACGTGCCCTTAATGCGACATGGGCCACAATTTGGGGCTGAAATAAAGGTAAACAGTTTAGGTCGTACCGTTTCGGAGATCGTTTTCGGAAGGGTTTTTTAAAGCTAATGGAAACAAGCTTTTTTCTGGGGTATTATTGTAGGAGCGCTTTTTAAAATGCTCGCTGGAAATAGTTGTTCAGAGCGCATGCCTTGGTACAGCTTACCGAGTTTAAAAAGTATCGTAATTTATGTTTAAATAAATTTCCATACCTCACTCTTGTGTAGTTTTCACTTGTGTAAGTACTTAAGTATTAATTATAAAATAAATTTCCGCAATATTACTTCCCCATTCAACAAACTGGAACAAATTGTCATGCTAGTCCGCGAAACCAGAGGGCTTTGGTTTTGCGGAGTAGCAATGTAATTTGTTCCAGTTTGTTGAAATGGACCTCCGCAAAGTAACGCCTGAATCTATTAATTATTGCTTCCCCATTATCATTTTACTATCGTTTTATTTCATCATAACTGAAATACTAAAAACGCAGTTTTCTTATTCTAACGAACTTTTTCAATTTAAGAAATAAAAATCCTGAGTATCATAATGATGATTCTACGTAGTGCCTGATAAATCGAATTCGCTATTTATTTATCGTTTTTTTTTTGCACCTAAGAAAACATTTAATAGTACAAACGGCGGAGTTAATGCTTTAAGTCAATCCCAGATAAATAATTAATAGATTCAGGCGTTACTTTGCGGAGGTCCATTTCAACAAACTGGAACAAATTACTTTGCTACTCCGCGAAACCGGCAAGGCAGGCCACTTGCACGAGCACGGCACTGGTTTCGCGAAGTAGCAAGGTAATTTGTTCCAGTTAGTTCAATCCCAGATATTTTGCATGTTTTGTTTTCTTTGATTATTTACTTTTCTGATTGTAATTCAAACTTCAAAGCTCCGCTTAAACCCGAAAATCACTTATTTTTTCACAGCTCGTTAAAAATATTATGTTTCAATTAATCTCATGTTTGGAAACATGAAACGACACTTCCCGGAACGGGATTTGACGACACGTGTCGCTCATTTGTGGTAATCCGATTTTATGGATAATGGTTCGTTAGGCCGCCTTTACACGTGCGATTGTCCCACGTGAGTGTTGGTATCACTAATAAATTTGGTGGAAATTCGATTGCGTTAACAATACCAATCAATTGCTTTTGATAATGCATGATCAGTTCAGAAAATTCAGAAACTCAAGTAAAATGAATGTGTAACCATGATCCTATCGGTCTAGTTTCCCTGTGGCAGAGATTACCTGCCAAATGTGAGAACATAGACAAAGAGAACCCCGAACTAGAACCGGGAAAAAAACGCCTAGAGAATGTATAAAGTGGAATTTTAAACAATATTATTGACATTAACAACTTTTTTTCATAAAATAGGAAGACAAACAAGCAAGTGGGTCATCTGATGGTAAGTGATCACCACCGCCTATAGACACCCGCAATACCAAGGAGATTGCAGATACGTTGCCAACCTAGATGGCTAAGATGGAATACATCTTGTCCCAGTAATTACACCGGCTGGGTTGTTCTCCACGCCGGAACACAACAGTGCAAGCACTGCTGCTTAGCGGCAGGATTAGCAAGCAAGATGGTGGTAGCTATCCGGACGGACCTTGCACAAGGTCCTACCACCCGCAAAATTAATGGAAATTAGCACTGGGGTCACGTCGTCACAAATGAGTAACGATTTTGGGTCGTTGCCACGTATGCAGATCGTTGCTGAACGTATGTTAAAACACATAAAGCCTACCCGCGTAAATAAAAATTCAAAATGGCGCCGTTTGTATGCTAAAGCGTAGTTCAATTTTTTTTATTCCCACAGTAAGGCAAAGAAATTTTTGAACATACGGGCTTTGTGAGCGTGACGTCACCCCATAGGTTTAGGTTTAAGGTTTTTAGTTTCAATTTCAGTTTTTTAGAATCAGGGCCCCACTGAAAATCAGTGCTGTTACGTGCAGCAGCATATGCTGGGTGGGGTCCCTTTCGGCATTTATAATGTAACTGTGCACTTTTTTATGAATTAGGAAGGCAAGCAAGCAAGTGCGTCACCTGATGGTAAGTGATCACCACCGCCTATAGACACCCGCAACATCAAAGAGATTACAGATGCGTTGCCAACTAGGGGACTAAGATGGAATACGTCTTGTGCCATTAATTGCTCCAGCTGTCTTGCTCTCCATGCTGGAACACAACAGTGCAATCACTACTGCTTAGCGGCAGGATTAGCGAGCAAGGTGGTGGTAGCGATCCGGACGGACCTTGCACAAGGTACTACCACCCGGAAAAAAGGAAAGATGCAACACTAACGAAAGGCTGAGATCTTTGTGAATGAACGGGTTTGAGTGAGAGACCTGGAGTGCGTTGGATGATTCGTTAGCTGTTACTTGTGATTTTGCTTTTTTTCTTAGTTTGCATTTTAAGCTTTCAATTTTTCTTGTATATAAGAAAAAAACGATCCCACTTATCATAAAATCATAGGTTTTCTGTGTCTATAAACTGATAAACACGAGATATAAGGAATAGAAAATAAAAATAACACAATTTTCGATTTTTTTGTTTGCTTGTTCGTTTGCACGAGCATCATACAAAAGCCACTCATGGGATTCAAAACAAATAATTATTGTAAACAAATCTTTACTCTGAGTAACATTAAGCGTTTATTTTATTAAAATCAACCGACAGTACCTCACACAGACGTTAGGTACACTTTTATAACCAGCTGACATAGTCTAACTCCACGTGAGCGAAGTCGCGGGCACAGCTAGTCTTAAAATAATATAATAAATACCAAATGTGTGCAATATTGAAATCTATCTATCTATCTGAAAACAGATAAGCTAAAATAAAATGCCGACATTTTAACGTTTTACTCCGAGTCGCGACACGGAGACGCTGACGCGTAATGGCCGAACTCCTTTTGTCGGCCCATCGGTCACCGTCGTATGATGGATGAGACAAATTTTTGCAGATATACCGATGACCCACAAAATTGGAGAAGGGGTGCCAGGGTCCTTTACAACGCTGTGTCGGAGCGATGTATATTTATTTATTTTTTGTATAAAAGAGAGACACAAACGACCATACGGGTCATTTAGACGGCAAACACGACACACCGCAACTCGCTTTTGTGCAATCACCGTCGCCTAAAGACACCTGCAACAAGAGAAGAACGCAAGCGCATCGCCGGTTTTTAAAGAAATTTCTCGTTTCTTGAAGGACCTAAGTCGTACTTTGGAACAATTCGCTATAATTCAAGGTAAAGGTCAAAGTAACGAAAAAATCCACCATCTTGGTCGCTAATCCAGCCGCTAAGCAGCAGTACTTTCACAGTTGTATTCCGGTGTAAAGAGGAAGACAGCCGGTGAAATTATTGGCACAAGAGGTATTTCATCTTAGCCCTCTGGGTTGGCAACGCATCTGCAAACTCTTTGGTTTTGCGAGTGTCTATAGGCGGTGGTAATCACTTATCATCAGGTGACCCACTTGCTTGTTTGCCTTCCTATTTCATAAAAAAAAAAAAGGACTTTCACAGTTCTATTCCGGCGAAGAGCAAGACAGCCGGTGAAATTACTGGCACAAGAGGTATTTCATCTTGGCCCTCTGGGTTGGCAACGCATCTGCAATTTGGTTTTATGTTTAAGCACCCTAGCGGGCTGAGGCGATCACTTACCATCAAGTGACCCACTTGCTCGTTTGCCTTCCTATGTTGTATAAAAAAACGGAGACATACAAGTTAAAACGAAAGATGTCAACTACTAGTAAAAAGGTCCTTACACGTGTCAAGGACTGGTACTTCCTTATCGAGTAATCACAACCCCGGTGTCGCCCCGTGTAACTGCGTATGACCCAGATACCAAATAACCTTCAATAGGCTGAAAAAGGTTTTCTTTTCTTTATCATGCTCTTAAATTTTTATTGCGAGCCACGGCTGTCCGCGGTATAATAAAATATGCTTCAAATTTCATTCCGGTAAGCATTCATTCCGCTAATAATAGCTTATGACAGAACCATTAACTGGCAAAAGGGCTCGAAAGGGGGCAAATATCGATACTAATGTTCAAGTTTTGGTAAAGCATTGCCTGCTAATCCTGCCGCTAAGCAGCAGCAAAGACAGCCAGTGCAATTACTGGCGCAAGAAGTATTCTATCTTAGCCCTCTGGGTCGGCAATAAAAAAATATCTTGGGAGAATTAACACCAATTGACTTAGTCCCAAAGTAAGCAACTAAAGCTGCTTATGTTATGGGCTTAAATAAATATCACAACCACGACTCGTATTCATCATACAAACATTTGCCCCTCCTGGGAATCGAACCCGGAACCTCAAGCTTTGTAGTCAGGGCCACTAACCACTACTTAGGCTATCCGGTCGGCAATGAACCTACATACAAACTTTCTTCAAAAAATCGAAATGACAGTGAAAACCTGATCAAATCCGTTGCGTTTAAGAGGAGTAGGCGGCCGAATATATAAGGAGACAGGAATAGATAGCGTCTTTACTTTATACTAGCGGACTTCGTTTGTCTGGAATTAGTAGCCTGTCAGCTGATGGTAAGTGATCGCTACCGCTCAGACACCCGCAACACCGAGGAGATTGCAAATGCATTGCCGGCCGGCATGACGGCCGGATTGCTTAGTGGTTAGTGACCCTGACCATGAAGCTTGAGGTACCGGGTTCGATTCCCGGGAGGGGCAAATGTTTGTATGATGAATACGAATGTTTGTACCCGAGTCGTGGATGTTATATGTATTTAAGTATATATTTATCTATATAAGTATTTATATCCGTTGTCTAGTATCCATAACACAAGCAGCTTTAGTTGTTTACTTTGGGACTAGGTCAATTGGTGTTAACTGTCCCAAGATATTTATTTATTTATTTATTGCATCCTAATACAGCCCGTATCAAGAGCAGCCAAGGTTTTTTGTACACTATAATTTATTCCAATTATAAAATGGCAAAAACTCGCCTTTTGTATACCTCAATAAAAAAAATTGCCACTACATAAAAGGCACAATTTGGTTAAACTAAACTTAAACTATTCAATACTCAATGCTTCAATACTTTTCCACGATATACAGTCACTCTGTGTGTGCGAGTGTTTGTTTGTGTGGAGATTTGATAACAAGTCCAGTCTGTTTTGAAAAGAGAGGAAAAAAAAATAAACTGCGGAGTTTCTTGCGGCGTTTCTTCTCAGTAGTATCTTCCATTTTCCGAAGCGCTAGTAGATTCAGACATGTAAAAGAGCCTATACGGCCTACTTGCAAAATAAATTTTTCATTTTCATAATAAAGTACCACTAACAAAAAACACGAAAACCAGAATTTCGGGAAAACCATGCCGATGGTTTTCTGAAATAGAAATGAGAAAACCATGGAACTGTGTACAACACGGTGGCAGAGTAACCAACTATGACCAACCAAGGTCTATTTAGTATGATACAGATGGTGAACTTACTCGTAAGCTATGTTTTTAACATGGATTTTTGCGGGTGGTAGGACCTTGTG
The DNA here is from genome assembly GCA_963691745.1 of Ditula angustiorana. Classification (NCBI taxonomy): domain Eukaryota; kingdom Metazoa; phylum Arthropoda; class Insecta; order Lepidoptera; family Tortricidae; genus Ditula; species Ditula angustiorana. The sequence goes on from OY829495.1 coordinate 9,340,660, forward strand.
CAAGGTCCATCCGAAACGTTACCACCACCTTGCTCGCTAATCCTGCGGCTAAGCAGCAGTGCTTGCACTGTTGTGTTCCAGCGTGGAGAGCAAGACAGCCGGTGCAATTACCCAGAGGGCTAAGATTAGATAAGCCCTTTGGGTTGGCAACACATTTGCAATCTCTTTGGTGTTGCGGATGTCTATAGGCGGTGGTGATCACATACCATCAGGTGACCCACTTGCTTGTTTTCCTTCCTATTACATAAAAAAATCATTGAAATCTGTTCTTAATTGACGGAAATATCGCGTAACACACGCAAAAAAACAATTGAATTGAGAACCTCTTCCTTTTTTGAACCTGCTATAAATTAACCCGGTACGATTGTATTTTTTATATAAATATTATATAAAAAATACTTTCATAAATGTCTTATTTGAATAAGCTTCCGTTTTCACCAATTATCTAGAGCTTTATTAATCAGTTTTAATTAAGTATGATAAGCTTTAGACTGGACTAATACCCTCTACTTTTTCTTATCAGATACTGAATAAAATACAGCCTATTTCACATTATTACAGTAAATATGAAGACATTTTGAGTTTAAATACCTACTAATGAGAATATAAGTAAAGTAAATTACGATCAAAGGGTGCACCGTTCTAGATGACTTTTGGTGGTGGTTCGAACTGCCGACCGGAGTCGTCGCACGGGCCGATGGACCCTTCGATTTTCATTATAACCCTTATGATGCATTTATTAATTTTACTTGCTAAGCAATCGTGGTCGCCCGTACCTCTCGCGAGGACTACGAATTAAAAACAATCAGGCCGCAAAAAAAAGACAATCCCAATCCAAATTCTGAATAAAACAACGATGACACCATAATCACTAACGTTATGTTTCAAATTCGTAGACTAGTTGAAAAAGTTTTTAATAGCTAAATGTTTTCGCAACTCCGCAACAAGCGTCGCAATTTTTATAAAACAGCCCTGCTCGCTTAACCATTAATGAAAAACGTTATTTTCATTTATATTCCCCCATCATCATGTTAATTTTCACTGAAAAGTTTGCTGAAGTAGCAAAATTTAACGTCGCACTCAATTTAAATTAACCAATTCGCACCTTCCTGAAACTTTTAAACAACCCGAATTACCTCCCAAAATTAACAACTTACGCTAACTGTTCTCACCAGAAAATTGAGAAAAACATTTCTTGCTCAAGAAAAATACTTACCCAATTTTTACTCGAACGCACTCATCACTAAATACACTCACTGCACTCGATTCACTTCATCCTGCACTCACTTCGCGACACGGCTGCCCCGGACCAACCGAGAGGGTTTTCTGCCCCCACCCGCCGGCAAGACTCGCGCATGCGCTCTACCAAAAGATATTTACGAAGTTTCGATTGTTGTTATTTTAGTGAAATTAACAATTAATGCTTCTAATTTTAATAAGGAGTGATAACTATGGTCTCAATTGAATGATATAATAAGCTATTAGCGGACGCCCGCGACTTCATTCGTGTGGAATTAGTAGCCTATGTCAGCCAGGGATAGTGTGGCTTTCTATTAGTCCAATAGTTTTTGGAATCGCTTCAAAGTTCCAGAATTTTTTCACTTCTGAATACAAACAAACAAGCAAAAAAATAAAGTTCACCTCTTTATTATTTAGATGTAGATAGTGAAAATGTAGATGATATCGTTATTATATTAGCAATGATATTATAATATATGGATGTACAGTTTTATACTAAATGACAGCAGAAAAACGGACCGACATAAGAATATAGGTTGACACCAATGTTACAAATGCAAATTATTAGTTTACCATTTACAGTCATTGGATTCACAACTTTACGTCTAACTGCATAAAATGATAATTTAGTAAGTTTCGTTGCAAATTGTTTTTTTTTTTACAAAATAATAGTATTGACAGCAACGCCGTCGGTCCGATAGACTGACAGCTCGAAGGATTGTCGATTTGTTGTACTTTTGTTCGACTTTTGATGCGGCCATATTTTAAACGCTGACTAGAAGTTAATTACTTATAGGTATCAAATAGTTATAGGGGTCAGTGTATAATATACACAAATTATTTGTGTAGATTTGACTGTCTAGTTAAGTATCACAAAATGTTTAAAGTTTTACTAACTTATGCACTACTCAAATAATCTAGAAACCAATCTATTTACACTAAGGGTATATCGTGAGGAAACCTGTACGTTCACACAACTGTAGTGTAACCGCAGTCCTATCTGTCTGTTTTCTCTGCCTTAGCTTATGAATATCAGATGGCAGTCCAATGCTCAATCCCAGAGGAATATTATTTTAAAGATTTGGCGCCCCGGACCATTTGGTTTGGCGCCCCATTAAATGACGATAAAGTATTTCATTTTAGGGGCGGCTGTCACCCTTCGCAGCCTGACGCCCCGGGCAATGGCCTGGATGACTCTAGGGTAAATACGCCCCTGCTCAATCCTGAAAACCAATAATGTTAAAATATTATTATTCGTGTTGTTCCACCCTAAAATATTAACAACTGGTAAAAGTTGAACTTTAATTTTGAATAAAGTACACTGTTTCTCGGAAACCATAATATTTACATCGTTTATGTATTCATAAGTATATAAATAAGTTATTGATTATTTTAATCGCGTATTCGTCGAATTAATGCTTGTTTTATCAATATTTTTAGCTTAATATTATTTTTATATGTTCCTACTATTTCATACATATTAACACTGTCTACTGTTACTTTTTCATGTTACCTTACCTTATTCATTATTTATTTATGACCTCTAAAGAAACAAAATACATTCGTTTCCAACGTACTTTTGCCTGAGTGGGTGAGTTTTATATTTTAAGTTGCCTGATCTTCGGTTTACCATGCAAAAAGGTCGTTTACATAAATAAGGAATGGAAATATGCAAACAATGGGTCCTTGAGGCACACTCAGTGGGATTAGGATTGACGATTGGTATGCTGTCAAATAATATCTCATCGATTATTTGTGTAATAAATTGTCTTAATAGTCACGAGCAGAATAATCTGTCTAGATCGAAAGTCTATTCTTAACCACAGCCGGTGCAATAGGTATGCTGTAGGCATGTTTGCTTATGATTGTTCACAAACGTGTTGCTCGGGATTGGCAATGTTAGTGAGATAGGGTAAAAAGAAGGAAGTGATTCCGAAAGCGGTATATATCGACCCCTTGAGGTCTATTTTAACTTCTAGGGGGTCTATGTCACCAAAACAAACTAGTGATGTCTACTGTTTTCAATGAAACATCAAACTTCTTGAAAGTAATTTAAAAATAGTATTAACTTTTTAGTATGCACATTTTTACATTTTTTTAAATAGGAAGGCAAACAAGCAAGTGGGTCACCTGATAGTAAGTGTACACTACCGTCTATAGACACCCGCAACATCGAAGAGATTGCAGATGCGTTGCCAACCCAGAGGGCTAAGATGGAATACCTCTTGTGCCAGTAATTACACCGGCTGTCTACATATTCAAAAGCGGGAAGTCTCTGTATTTTCTAAAGAGCGAATTTCGTCTGAAAACGATGACCAGAGAAACACTGCAGATCGTCAAGCGAAGAAAACATACTTATGGATTTGTAAAAACATCAGTATGAGGAAAATAAACGGATCTACACAACACAAGATTTTTTTTCTGCCAATTGTCGGGTTTTCCCTTTGTTTATGTTATGAGACCTTGCTTCTTGCCAAATTTTATGATTCTAGGTCAACGGGAAGTACGAGTATCCTATAAGTTTTAATTACCTTATGATTGATTAGTTGATTGCCTTGACTTAGAAGATTGATTTTTACTCAGCTCCAAAGGATTGACAGACAGACAGATGGTCCTCGAAGTGATCCTATAAGTAACCTTTTTTAGGGTTCCGTACCCAAAGTTTAAAACGGGACACTATTACTAAGTTTCCGCTGTCCGTCCAGCCGTCCGTCTGTCACCAGGCTGTATCTCAAGAACAGTGATAGATAGACAGTTGAAATTTTCACAGATTATGTGCTTCTGTGGCCGCTGTAATAACAAATACTAAAAACAGATTAAAATAAATATTTAAGGGTGATCCCATACAACAAACGTGATTTTTTTGCCGTTTTTATAGACAATTAATTATACGGAACCCTTTTTGAGCGAGTCCGAGCACTCGGCCGGTTTTTCCTTTTGAGGTACGAAACCCTAAAAATGTTAAGTGGTCTACGATCATAAAAATTCGGCGACCTCTGCCTTACACTAGGATAAATATAACTTGGCTGAACCAGTCTAAAGTCGCTTAGAAACAAAACAAAGAATTAAATCTGTCACTACCCTGTCACATCTTGTCTGTGTCAATCATGTTTGTAAATAATTACAAAAGAACTGGTAACTCGCCTTCATTAAACTGGTGAACGTTTCAAATTAAATTAATATAGTACTCAGTTACGAAGAATACAGCAGGTCACCATTACGAAATCATAATAAAACTTTGTATTTAAGCTGCTCGGATCGGCTGGGCAAAGATCTCCCCTTAAGTAAAAAAAGACCGTTGCATTTACATCTTTTTATGAGAATGGAAAACAAACGGACATGTTTCTCATCTGATGGAAAGTAATCAACACCGCTCATGGAAACCAGCTAACCGAAAAAATAGTGGATCTCTTGCCGTCCTTTAGGTCCCTCCCCATGGACGTCCGGATACCTCGCAGTTAGCAAGCTACTACCCCGGTCGGCCCATTCATACAGCAACCGCTTACCTTACGAGCTTGTGTCAGTTTGAAATAAATAATTATGACATAAGCATGCCAACTACTAGCTTATAAGTGTGCAAGGCTTATAAGCATGAATATCAGACCTTTTTACCTGACTGCGTGACGCAAAGGAGGGTAATGTGTTTATCAGCCTATATGTATGTATGTATCGCACGTTTAGAATTAAAGCGACCCATTTCTGAATTATACACGTCCCAAAATATCACCTTAACTAAAAGACATAGGGTTTAATTTTGGGAAATGTCATATTCAGAATTGAGTCGCTTTAACTCTAAACGTGCGGTATGTTTGTTCCTTTGTAGCGATCTAGATCGCTGGTTCGCTGTTGGTCTCTAGAGACCAAATGCGTAGGCCGATTTTGATGATTCTTACGTCAATCGATTCTTTTTAATCTTGCAATTGTCACTAAAGACATAACAATAATCAAAATTTAATACCGCGACCACCAGACGCCATATTGTGAAAAAGAAAAAAATTAAAGTCGACGACCTATATTGAGTAGGATATCATTGGATAGGTATTTGAAAATCATTTTTAGGTTTCTCATTTCATTTTTCATTTTGAATGGTCGTTTAGGATCTATATCGATTTAAAGTTGGTTAGCAACCATTCTCACTTAATCCGAACTAAAAAGTGTAAAAAAAAAACAAAAACCCATCTGCGTAAAAGTAAATCGAAACTGAAAAGACTAAAACAAGACCAGTAGTCTGAAGTTCTATTAAGTAATGTTGAATACCTACACCGTTGCAATAATTTCACGAACTTCAACAGTCGGGACCCATTACCGGGAAGATTTGAGCCGGTCTACATTTTTAATGGGTCCCGACTGTTGTAATTCGTAAAATTATTGCAACGGTGTAGGTATTCAACATTACTTAATAGAACTTCAGACTACTGGTCTTGTTTTAGTCTTTTCAGTTTCGATTTACTTTTTACGCAGTTGGGTTTTTTTTTTTTAGGTTTTCTTATTTGAAAAAGAGAACTTCTAGGATCACTTTGTAGTCGTTTGTCTGGGAAGCGCTACTAAATCAAAACTTATAGAGTAACTTTCTTATAAATATAAATCTGCCAATAAGCAAAGTGTAAAGGAAACATCCGAAAATAGAATATTTAAAGTTGTTTCATAAAAAAAACTAAAATTTAATTTTTGATGCGATTTCCTTTACATACCATTTTGTACCGAAGCCTAAGTGTGCGAGTTAGATTTCACTCGGCCAGTTTTTTCATAGCTCACCCTGCAGAGTTGACGGAGTTGATACAAAAACAAGGTTAGTGAAAACAAGGTAAGCTGTCTTTCTCTCTCTCTTATTTTACTGACAATTCCAAAGTTACTTAAGATGTCTACTGCAATGGACTCGACAGCTAAACTCTTCTAATTGGTTCAACTGATTTGCTTGTTAATGATTTTAATTAAATCCCGAATCCGTAATTAATTGTTTTGCGCGCATTATTTATGATTTAATGTTCAAGGTAAAGATTAATGTTGTTTGGTTTAGAAAATATTGGCCGAGGTTCGGGATACTTTGGTATATAAGTATTTACCATACACATAAAAACAATCACGCCTGTTTCCCAGAGGGGTAGGCAGAGACCACGGATTTCTATTTGCGACGATCCTGACATACAACTTTCGCTTCACTTACTCTCGTGACATTCTTCATGCATGCTCGTCGGTTTAGGGTACTCCTGACCTGGCCTTTCTCCAGAATGTCTCCAATTTGGTCGGAGTACGTTCGCCGAGGTCTTCCCCTTCCCATTTTTCCATCCACTCTCCATTCATCCAGCCTTTTTGTTAATCTTCTTTCATCCATCCTCTCTACAGAAGCATTTAATTTAATAAAATATGAAAATATATTAAGACGATAAACTTCAACTAAACTAGTCCAAAACATGGCGCGGCGCATTTCACGAAGCTAAAGTACTTAAGAAATTGATTCTCTAACCGTAACAGCGATGAGCTCGTCGCTGGGGCAGCGCCCTGTCTTGCTCTAGCGCTAGCTCGAATGAGCGAGACGGGGCGATGCCTCGACGTCGAACCGACGAGAATAACAAGAAAGCTATTCTCTAAGTGCACCAGCGACGAGCTCGACCAGGGGGGTTCCACTCCGCAATGTAAGTGCGCTCGCTGCATTACCTATGGTATAGGTTAATCGCAGTAGGTTGCCGGCTTGCCGCGCGCGCGCCCGCTCACTCTGTGTCGCGCGTGATTGTATTATAGTAAGTAGCCCAACCGGAGAGCGATTCTCTAAGTGCACCAGCGACGAGCTCGACGCTAAAGCAGCGCCCTGTATTGCTCTAGCGCGCTAGCTCTAGTGAGCGAAACAGGGCGATGCCTCGAAGTCGAACCGACTATATTAACAAGAGACAGGGAAAACCGTATGAAAATCCGTTGCGTGGTTTAGAAGGAAACGGCGGCCGAACATTCACTATAAATTTAGGGCAGACTGGAACGAATAGCGAATTTACTTTTAATTATGTAAAGAAAGATAAAGATAAAGTTGATTATATCCCTTTCGAGCATAGACAATTTCTCTGTTTTAACGGTCAGTTAAGTATCTTGCTGTTTGTACAGCGAGCCAGAATCCACTTTGTTTAACTGTAAAAGATTCGGTTTTATAATTCACAACAATGATTCACTTCGACTTTAACTCCACGCAAACAAAATTCAAACAACTGATGCCCTACAATTTGTTTGATGGATATTTGGCGAAGTAGGTTAAGCGAGTAATTTGTTTGACTTCACACGTCATAGTCGAAGAGCTGACAACCTATTCATAGATATATTTCATTTTTAATTTAGTGCATTCAAATTATGAAATTTAAATCAGCGAAGACAACACAAATAATTTTTTTTAGCATCTGACACGACTCGAACCTGCAACTTCGGTATTCCATGCCACTGTCTTTCTAATTTAACAACAGATTCCTTGCTAGGCACTGTAAATTTTCCAATGTGCTTTGTTTTTACGTAAGTATTCTTATTTTACAAAAACTGTTATTTTCCTTGGAAATTTCAAAATAGTTTAAATCTTTAGTAAGGGAAATATTTGTGCAAAGGATTTGAAAATGTATACCTGAATAGTGGATTTTATTTAAGTAACTATTATGCGTATCCGTTGTCTAGTACCCGTACTACAAGCTTTAAGCAAAAAATATACGGGTCGACTTGAGAAACTCTTCCGTTTATTTTAGTCGGTTAAAAAGCGTCATCAGCTCTTTGAGTACTTACTCGAGTGGGTCCGTATTTCTTACGTATTGCTGAATTTTCTCAGTCCAATGGAAAAATATACGATAAATATTTTAAAATGGTTCTCGTTATTACAATAGTCAAATCGATTGTCAAGAAGACATTAAGGTCTCAGGGGTACATTTTACAAGATTAATGAATTAATGATTAAGGTAACGTTACCATTCTTTGACAGTGACCTAATAATTGACGAGAATATACAGAAACGTTTGTAAAAACAAGATACACTTAGGTCAACTACTGGTACAAACAATGTCCTGTGTTTTAAGAACTGTCATGGCCACCTTATATCTTGGACAGGTATTTTTGGAAAAGATCCCGACTTGCATCGGCGATTCCTGTCTCTAAATAGTGTAAACGTACTATGTTAAATATGTAACGATGTAAAAAAGTAACATTTTAATTTTGGTTTATTTATCTAACATTACGAATACAAGTAAAATATGAAGAACTTACCTAATAAAAAATACAAAAATTTAATTATACCTATGTACAACATAGCTCCCAAATCTGTCCCCTGCGGTAAAGTGCCTATAAGGCTGGCTGCATTTCCACGTTGGATCGCAACGCCAAGGTTAGTTGGTTTCATTTTAAAAAATGATACCTAGTTGAATTTCTTGCCGGTTCGTCATAAGTAAATTTTCTAACATTCATAAGTGTTTCATACTCGTATGAGCTTAATCTAACTTAAGATATAATCAATGCAAACTCTGCATTACCCACAACACCGTTGCTTTTACCAATTAAGCCACAGGTACAGTACTTTCCACTGCGAAATTTCCAAAGCACCTTAGGTTTCTAACACAAACCCTCCCGTTGCAGGAGTCGGCTAAAACCAATTTTGATCCCAGCGCAGCTTGGTACACAAATCTAACGCTAAACACGTTTGTTTGTTTGTTCGGAAGCCGCATTCGGCTTTGTAACTATCCACGCATACTATCCGTGCTATCCCTGCGGAATTCCGCAAAGCGACCGAAATGCAATAACGTGGAGGCGGAGACTAAAAATAAAAAGGCTCACCCTCGATATTGGGATATAGTTAGCGGTGACAATATTAGATTTTTTCATGTGAATACCAGAGGGAGACGAGTTAATTACACACAGTTTCAGTTAAGGTAAGCTAACAGCGAGGCATTTCCCGCGTCAGTTATGAAAAATCACAGTCAAGTTGTGTCAATAAGTGCCGTTAGGATTACACTTATCTACAATGATTTTTTTCCGGACCGTTAATTAGCTTTCATGTAGACGTATGGCATCCTGATTCTGAAAATAAAAATCGTTTTCATCTATCAGCTTTAGTTTTGGAGATATGACATGTATGTAATGTATAGAAAAATACAAAAATACAAAAAATTCATACGGAAAATAAAAGCTGATAGATAGAAACGGCTGGTAGATTTAAATTCACTGTGTCAAAAGATAAAAAAAAAGTGAAAAAAACTTCCGGAAAATTTTAAAAATTAAAATTTTGTAACCATGTGTTACTAATCTATTGGCAAAAACTTTTCCCAAAGTATCACATCCCAAAGTATTTTTCTCAAACTATCATTTAAAATTGACAAAAGATAATTAGTTAATAGTAGATTATGCAACTGCTATATAATGAGAGTCCTTAAAACACGAGTGTGGTTTTATGAAACGAGCATCAGCGAGTTTGATAATAATATTACACGAGTGTTTTAGGGCCTAATTATTATGTATACAGTGGCATTCATTACTTTATCTACACACATATCATAACTGCAAAAAACCGTAACAGCAAAAAACCAACAACGAATGACAACAGTAATGGCGGCAATTCAATCATCTGTCAAGACGTACGTTTTTTTTTCAAATCATAGACAAACGAATGAAGTCCCCATTCTCATGTCATTCGAGATGAAATTTCGAGCGTTTTGTATTAACAGAACATACTTGATTGACGTTTCGTATCGATAACTGTTTTAATATCTATGGATACTAGAATAGAGACCCACTTGAATTTTGACAGTTTTTCCAAATTTTAACTCATAACGGTACCGAAATCGATACTGTAATGGCCATTATTGTACAGAATTTACCTACTACAACAGAAAGTTCTCATAATTAGTTCGCATATTATTGCCCTAACCTAACTTAATCTAAATCATTTAACTTGTCAATGATTAATGTTTTATATTTGGAATTCCAGTATCCTTTAAGATCAGTAAAAATAAATTATCACTTGGGAAACTAATGCTGTAAGTTGAGTGTGCGAAGTGACAATTTGAACAAACTTACTTTGGAATATAAAATTTACTTACTAAAGGAAAGAGTTTGCTTAATCAACTTTTGTCTTAATAAAACTTGACAAAGTAAAATTGTGCCAAATGATAATTTGACCAAATGAGCAAAATGCGAAATGAAAATGTCCTAAAGATTCTTTTAGGAAATGAAACTACAGGCTGGTCACCTATCTTCTGCTATTTTATTTTTAGCAAAGCGTAAGCCAGTTCATTTTTGTACCCGTCGACTTCCGGTTCTCCCACTCGCCGTACAAAATGCAAGAGCAAGCTATCATTTCACGTCAGCGAGGCGTCACTACACTTTACGATTCTTAGACAATTTTGACGACTTCTCAACATTATTCTGACGTTATATCTTTGTAATTGAACTCGTTGAGTGACGAGACTCAGCCAGCTATCACACGTCATTTACGCCTAACGTAACCTCCCACGTTACGTTTTTGCCCAGATCCAAATAAAACCGATTTTCCTCCTTTCATCCCGTAACTCCGCTAATGGGTTTCTTTGAAGGAACCCTGAAAACAGCTTAACTGCTTGATTTCGCCGTTATTGTGCTTTAAAAACTCAAATCTCGTTAAGCATCCGTCATATTCCGGGACACATTTGGAGGCGTACTGTGCTAGACACAAGTGGTTCCTTAATTTAATTGTAGTTTAAGGTTTAATAGTATTTTATGCAACTGCTCTATAATGAGAGACCTTAAAACACGTGTTTGGTTTTATGAAACGAGCGTCAGCGAGTTTCATAATAGGATCACACGATTGTTTTAAGACCTAATTATTTACAGTTGCAAACATTACTTTATCTACACACATATCATAACTGCAAAAAACCGTAACAGCAAAAAACTAACAAACGAATGAAACTAGTCATGGCGGCCATTCGATCTATCCGCCAAGACGAACGTTTTTTTAAACCATAGACAAACAAATGAAGTCCCTATTGTCATGTCACGCGAGATCAAATGTCGTGCGTTTAAATTAAAAAAACATACTGAATTAACGTTTCGTATCGATCACTGTTTTAATATCTGTGGATACTAGAATAGAGACTAACTTGAATTTTGCCAGCTGTTCCAAATTTAAATTATGACGTCACGAGATATCGGTAATGTGATCACCAATAAACACAGACTACTAAGAGATACTACCCAATAAAGAACAGATTTACCTACTACCACAGACAAGAAAGTTCTTATAATAACATTGGTTGTAATAATGCTGGTCATTTTCTATGGTTTTTGAACGTGTTATTGAGCACTTATGATATGTGTGTAGATAAAAATCATTAATTCCCAAAAATAATTTACTTATATGAGGGCGCCGTGACACACAGAGTGCAAAACAAGGTAGAATTTTGTCACATGAGAGTTTTATACTATATTTCAAGTCTCTAGGTCCCGTGGTTTGGGCTGTGCGCTGATATATCAGTCAGTCAGTCAGTCAGTCAGGACTTTGAATTTTATATATATAGATTGTTATTGACAAATATGTGTAACGTGGTGAACCTCCATGGTGAGTAACTGGCCGCTTACAATAAAAACTAAATTCTAAATTTTAAATCGATCGTTTGGTTTTTGTTTATTTTTACTCCGCTGTACATTTTGCAACGCGCAAGGCGCGATTTAATTGCACGAAGAATTAAATTGTATTATTATCTCTAAATTACACGTAGTACTTGTGTAAGAATATAGATAAAAGGGCTGCCACTTACGCAGGTACTGTTTTAGTTCATATTTTCTATTATTTCTTGCTTATTGTATCTAATGTGAACCTAATCCAAGTCTCCTTTAGTTATTACTGGCCTAGACAATATAACGAGGCTAAGATGGTTAACGCAAGCCATCATTACGCAGGGTATTTCTTCCAGCGCTTCCCTGCTTCCAGCCTCTTTACTCCGGCTTTCCTCTACCACTTTTCTGCCTCGGAGCAGACCGCCGGTGAAGACTGAAAATAAAAGTAAAATTGTGAACTAAAATATTTAATTATTTATAATAATATAATGATTGATTACTTATCACTATACAAAAGCCATACTACAAGGTACGATTTAGAGAAAATGCCCCAACTTCCCCATTCCCCTCACTGTGGGCCTGCGGATCCCACCAATATTCTGAATAAAAAACAATGAAATCACCAACCACTTGTCATCGCAACTGTCCCATACGCAACAACGCGTGAAAATGACAAGGCGTTTTATGTCGTCGTAAAATATAACTTCAAAGGCGAATTTCAGCCTTAATTGCGCCCTAGTTTTTAGGGTTCCGTACAACCCAGGGTTCCGTAGTAACTTAGGATTCCATGCGACGCATAGTTCGTCAACTATAAATAGTTGGCGTTCGCAAACTTCGGAACACTGAAGATAGTAAATTTTGAACGGCATGAGTTAATAGTTTAGATCCTTGGCTTGAGGAACTATTGTGATTGTGCAGTCTCCGATACCAACTGGTAAACAACTATGGCACCCCCCACTTCAGTCTGCTCGTGACCACAACCGTTGCAATACAGTCGAAAGGTTAAAGTAAATACAAATTATTCTAGCGCCATGAATGGAATCAAATACTTTGCTAATCCGCGAACCCAGAGTCAGTAATTTTGCAAAAAAATAACACAAACGTGACCATACTGACCATAACCCAACCACCAACACCAAAAATACCACTCGACACGTGTTTCACCTCTCCACGTGGCATCATCAGGAGCTTGACTTCTCGATGCCCCCTCGACGAAAGTAACTTCGACTGTATTCTGTGAGTTTTTCATCGACTTATATTTTATCGCATTTAAGTCTCAATAGACATGTGTGAAGAAATTCACGAAAGCTTAAAACATTATAACAAACAAGACCCTTTAAAAAACTCGCCCTTGCCTCACTTTTAACTTAAAATTGACTTAGTCCTGCCAACATAAAGGGGCTAAAAATGTTTCCAAGTCTTTGGCAGCACAATGCCGAGTTCGGAGGCAAAATTAAAAAGTTTCAAGTCTGTATAGAGCGGAGTCCATTCTGTTTATTGTGCCAGTTAGAGCTATGTTCGCTTCTTAAGGCGTCGCTATGCGATCACGAATTACATAAGTATTTTTTTCTTAAAATTTCAAATAAAAACAGGTAGGTACCTGAAATTCATCTATACCTCATACCAACCAGTCACACTAAGGGGGGTTCCACTACGCACTGTAGGTACGCTCGACAGCCTTGCCTATGGCATAGGCAAATCGCAGTAGGCTGTCGGCTCGCCGCGCGCCCGCTCGCTCACCCCCTCCATATCATTGTAATTGAAAACGAATGCGCGCAACCCTAACGTGTCGCCGGGAGTAGCGGACGGCGCGTTCCTTTTGACTCGCACCGCCTGGCGCGTGGTGTATGAAGTAATACGAACATTTTGCGCGTATGAATAAAGTTGAAATTCGTTTAATCTCGGTCGTAAAAGAGAAGTTTCTGTACGTTATTCATTCTGTGGTGGTCATACTTCAGCCAGTTATTGGTCGCAGCACTGACCGACCTCAAGTGGGGTAGTGTCGTCCTTATATAGAATACCAACGTAAAGTTGTGCTATTTAATGGCCAGTAAGTTATCAGAGATTCGCTTCTGGTTGCTGATTCACATGCGCGGTGGTGATCTGATCAGTTTTACCATTAGACGACCCAAATGCTCGTTTTCCTCCCCCTTCCATAAAATTTAGGGGTATGATTTTGGGGGAAATGCTCAACCTGTGTACCAGGTACTTGTAGGCACTCTTTAAACTCTAGAGCTACTCTCTCATTGTCCGCGCATTCTTTATGTTTCTCTATTCACTGCAACACGGTCGAAACGTCAAGGTAAATTAACTATGTTTATATCGCGTTAAAGCCCCAATTGACGTCAAAAATATTTGTAAAAACCGCGTGAATTTAAAACAATTTGACTGTAAAATGTTTAATATTAAAATAAGCAGAATCAAACGGGGTTAGAGATGATAGGGTGGTTTGAAAAGCTCTTTGGACCCAACATGACCGCGGTAGTTTAATAAATAAATAAATAAAATAATTTATTTTCAGGCTACAAAGGCCCATAGACCTTACAGACTAACATACATAAAAAGTATATAACAAAAAAATTTATACAATATCAAAATTGTAATGACAACACAAAGAAAAATTAGGGCAATGGCAGGACTTGAACCTGCAACATCAGCATTCCGTGCCTTGCGTTTTCCAGTTTCGCCACACTGCCGCTGCCCTACCCTGCGAATTTTTCAATGTGCCTCGTCTTACGGTCATTACATTATTGATTTTTCATCTATATGAAACTTTTTAACAAGTTATCATATCCTAATTTTTCTTTGTGTTGTCATTACAATTTTAATTTAATAATTTGAATGTTAAAAACATTTTAAAATAAAAATCGAAAGAAATTTCGGTTACAAAATTTTTTATACAATATCATGTTATGTTATGTTAAATGTACCCCTCCCTTCATTCTAGCAAAATTTATTTGTATTTTTTACTAGATTTATAAAAAAAGGGATACACAGAGATAAATCAAACTTGTTGCCAACGCCACTGAATGTGAGCAAGCCCTTAAAAAAGCACAAATTCATTTTAAAATATGACTCGACGAAGTATAATAGCTGTAAGGACGCCCCTTAAAGCATCTTATTGTCGTAGAAGCGACGTAATTTGCATCTTTAGGCCAGGGTTGGAGGTCAAACTCTCGCATCCGTCCTCTGGCATTAAATGGCGGCTTGTTTATTGTTATTACACTTATATTGTCATTTATTACAATTCCGTTTCTTGACTGAATTATTTTTGTCCATTGTATCGCCTCCACAAAAAGTTTTGGTATCCGGGAAGAAGATACTTTGGCATTTGTGTGAGATTTCTTTATATTACACACACACACACATAGAGAGAGAGAGGGAGGGGGGGGGGGGGTCTGAACCTATAAGACATACGAAGATAGAAGTTATAAGATACATTGTATGTCGTAAAGGCATGTTACAGAGATACCTAGATATAAGCTATATAACACCTGTATTATTTACCTGTGACACACAATAAGGTGATTGATTGATAGATTGATTGACTGAAGATCTGTTCTTAGGAACTTATGTCATCGATTTTAATAAGAAGGAAAACTGCATTCATACATTTAAATTTACCTGTATTCGGCTCGGGAATTGAACCCGGTTGTTTTGAAAAAAAAACTTACACTATTTCTATTCAGATGTCGATTGTGAAGGTCTTAAGCAGTAAATGGCTTTATGAAACATGATGTCTAAAATGAATAAAATGCATTGTTTTCACATACTTTAATTTATTTTAGTAAGTGTTCGAAGTAACTGCCGTTACAATATTCAACGAGTTCAGGCATGATAACGACCGCCCATGGACACCCGCAACACCAAAGGGATTGCAAATGCGTTGCCAACCCAGAGGGGCTAAGATGGAATACCTCTTGTGCCAGTAATTACACCGGCTGTCTTGCTCTCCACGGCGGAACACAACAGTGCAAGCACTGGTGCGTAGCGGCAGGATTAGCGAGCAAGATGGTGGTAGCGATCCAGACGGACCTTGCACAAGGTCCTACCACCCGCAAAAGTTACAATGAAGGTCAGGATAAAATTAAATCTGAAATAATTATCATTCTCCCCGCAGTTCGTTAGCAATCAGGCCCTTAACAGTTCCTTGTTAATTAGATCTGTACTAAGATTTATTAAATACAAAGTTAGGTAACTTCATTAAATTAATTATCGTAGGTCATCAACTAGATAAATCAGTTCCGTAGTAGCTAAATGATTCCACACAAAAAAACATGTCAATTTTTTTATCTTAATTTCATCGTACCTACCTATAGTTCCTTCTTTTTTTCTATTTATATAATACTAGCTAACCGTCCCGGCTTTGTACAGGTGCAATCGGAATAAAATACACATAAAAACCATCCCCATAAAAATCCCTAAATGATAGTGAAATACGCATCAAAATCCGATGCGTGGTTTAGAAGAAGACGGCCGAAGACTATAAAAATTTAGGACAGACAGGAAAAAATAGCGAATTTACTTTATATTATGTAATAGTATTTTATGCAACTGTTGCATAATGAGGGGTCTTAAAACACGAGTGTGGTTTTATGAAACGAGCGTCAGCGAGTTTCATAATAGGATCACACGAGTGTTTTAAGACCTAATTATGTACAGTTGCATACATTACTTTATCTACACACATATCATAAAGTACTCTATGATGGGTTCAGAAGCCATAGGGCAATGACCTGCATAGCTACAAGCTAGTAGTGCTAGGTACTTATTAAATTAATATAGACTGTACATATTAAAATAATGTAATAAAAAATGAATTTGAACAAATATAGAAACAAATTAGAAAAATTCTCATAATAATATTGGTTGTTATAATGCTGGTCATTGCCTACGGTTTCTGAACGCATTATAGAGCATTTATGATATATGTGTAGATAAAAATATTAACATGGTGTAAAACAAGGTCGCAATTGGCCTCTATGTGTTCTCATATCTTAAGGCGCTTACTTCTAAACCACGCAACGGATTTTGATACGGTTTTTACAGTAGTTTAGAGATTTTTTAAGGAAAGATGTTTTTTTTTATACAACATAGGAAGGCAAACAAGCAAGTGGGTCACCTGATGGTAAGTGATCACCACCGCCTATAGACACCTGCAACAACAAAGAGAGTGCAGCGGTGCCAACCCAGAGAGCTAAGATGGAATACCTCTTGTGCCAGTAATTACACCGGCTGTCTTGCTCTCCACGCCGGAACACAACAGTGCAAGCACTGCTGCTTAGCGGCAGGATTAGCGAGCAAGATGGTGGTAGCGATCCGGACGGACCTTGCACAAGGTCCTACCACCCGCAAAACATCATAATTGTACCCAGCAGCGCCGGGCGGGTTACTAGTTATTAGTTTTTTTTTTGCAAAGTATTGTAATATTATTTTAATATGTTAAGTTTAAAAATATGACAAGAGACGATCGCTCACGAAATTAAGCACAGATTCATCACTACGTCTCAGTTGTCTACTTCACCCACAGTTCTGTAAGAGCGTAGTACTGCCCCGGAGAAACCGGTTTTTCGTTACTTTAAGCTGAAAGAAGGAAAAACACCTCGCTCAGTTTATTTTCCAAAATTCCTCCCAAAAACGCCTTTTCTATTAAGTTAATTAAGCCGCTATTCTTCCTTCACAATACCTACTAATTTCATTTAACCCCCCTTTGAAGCTTTGAAAGAAGTAACAGATAATATAAGATAAGATAAGATACTTAGCGTGTTCATTAGTAGAGTGTTATGTGTCACTGTTAAGTATACTTCGAGTGAAGTGTCAGCTAATAGAACTTGGGGTGACAATGATTGAGGAAAAGTTGGGATTACTCGAGTACAAAACTTTAAAAATATGTAATTAAGTATGTATACTTTTTTGTTAGTATCACACCTCTTCATATAAATTTTGACTATGGTACTTAAGTTATCTAAAAGTCATTTTAAAACAGGCCACGAACTCACTACATTCGTAGTCAACATTAATAATAAATGACAAAAAACAATTTTAAACCGTCAAAATGTCGTCAATTCTATTAAGGGCGATCTACTTTACGAAACATTAATTGAACTTTATAAAAATTCTAAATTTAAAACCCTACAACAATAAATCTTATTATCTTATCTAAAATAACTAAACAAACTTTATAAAAACTTGTTCCACAGGCAGATATGTTTTTAAAGTCTCTAACAATCCTTTTAGCCAAGACAAGTAAGGCTAAATAAGGTTAACTGAAAGAGATCCCCTAATAGGTTAAGTTAACATTTGTACAGTCAGCAACGAAAGTCCATGAACACATCCTAATTTCCAAAACACCTGCACACTATAAAGTTTCATATGTTACTGAACAGGCTGATGTACGAATGTCTGTGGACATTTTTGAGAATAACAAAAGTCAATAAACATCGATTTTTCAATAGTCGCTGAACATGTCTGACTACATAATTAGCTGATCTATAAATTATCAGTAGTTGCTGAACATGCCCGATTGATTAAATAGTTATACTCCAAATGAAAGAGATGAAACGCTCACTGAAAGTTGCTCGAATTTGTCACATTACTGACAGCGACGAGGTACTTCTAAAATGTTAAACTACTTCTGAAGCTGACCCTGCATCTTTTTTTTAATAAATAATAATTAAATAAATATTTTGGGACAGTTAACACCAATTGACTTAGTCCCAAAGTAAGCAACTAAAGCTGCTTGTGTTATGGGTACTAGACAACGGATACACATACTTATATAGATAAATATAAACTTAAATACATTTAACATCCACGACTCGGGTACAAACATTCGTATTGATCGTACAAACATGTGCCCCTACCAGGAATCGAACCCGGTACCTCAAGCTTCATAGTCAGGGTCACTTACCACTAGGCTATCCGGCCGTCCAAATGAAGGCAAACCTGAAGATCATCTGATTGTGAACAATCACCAACGCCATTGACACCCACTACAAAATGGAGATTGCAGAGCATTGGCAACCCTAATGCTAAGATGGAATACCTCTTGTGCCAGTAATTTTACCAGCTGTTTTGCTCTGCTGTTTACCGGCTGGATTTCCGGACTGAACATTACAGTCTGCACGGCACAGTTATAGTCTGTTCGGAATTTTCCCCGTTTTTGTATTAAAGCCACACTGTAGCCAGTTGCTGGTTGCAGAACGAATGGGCAGGCTCGACCACGGCAGTACCATACTCACAGAATACCGTCGCGAAGTAGCTTGATACTGCGTTACGTACGGCGAATAAGAGATCCAAAGGCATCTAAAGGTATCTAAAGGTCAGCAACGGACTCGTTGGTTCCAGACCTCCATGTTCGTTTTCTTCCATTTCATTCCATTGTTGCGGGTGGTAGGACCTTGTGCAAGGTCCACCCGGATCACTACTACCATCTTGCTCGCTAATCCTGCCGCTGCAGTGCTTGCACTGTTGTGTTCCGACGTGGAGAGCAAGACAGCCGGTGTAATTACTGGCACGAGAGGTATTCCATCTTAGCTCTCTGGGTTGGCAACGTATCTGCAATCTCTTTGGTGTTGCGTGTGTCTATAGGCGGTGGTGATCACTTACCATCAGGTGACCCCACTTGCTTGTTTTCCTTCCTATTTTATAAAAAAATCCCATAAAAGAAATGCTTCTAGAAGGAAACTTGACTAGTTATGTACTCGTAGATATCCGTATAAGCTTGACTCTGGACCAACAAAGGCAGTCACACTGTATGTTGATGACCTTATCGTGTGGCTACCACGGCATCTCAGAGCTAATTTCCAGAAAATACAGTATCCAATACCGTCTTACCTCAAAGACAACTGAGTTCACCCTGCATAAGACAGTATGCAAATCGTCGTTGTTATAACTGCATTGGGAGAGATCGCTTGGAGCTGTTTAAAGCGGGTATACATTATAAATATCAGATTGCATATCTATATCAAGTCTTAAAAACGTTTCACATAATATTCGTCATGTCTAAATATTTTTATCGGAAGCAATGAACATATTTCGAACAAAAAAAAAATCTCCATTAGTTTTGTAACTTTATGTCGCTATAACTTCTTAAATATCGGCTTTTTTTCTACTTCTCCAGACATAAACTTTTTTTAAGTAAAAAATATTTCACTTTTAGGGTATTTGATTTCTGAGCGGAACACCGTATTTTGTTCAACATCCCGTCTTTAATTTCCTCACATCTGAGCTCAAAGGTCCCGTCTCTTAGACAATGGCTCCGAGTTTGCTCCTCGTCAATTTCATATCCGGTGGAGCCCATATTAACCGGTTCGATGCTTGTCGATACCCGGATTATCCTTATTTGGAGGATGACACTAACAAGGGTAGCGTTTTCTGCCCTGTCGCCGGCGATCCTAGGGGTTAATTTTTAATGGGCTCCTATATCTTTGGCGGGTGAAGACCAAAGGGTCACATACTCGTACCACATTAAGTTTATAAAGGGCTAAGTAACGATAATCTTGGTGGAAAGGGATTTCCACGTGGTTGTAGCTTAAGGGAGTTTAAATTAAAATCAATTTAAAAAAATAAGGCTAAAGTAGGCTTGATTAAGTATCAAAACTGTTTTCTCAAAGTTGTTTATGTTTGTTGGAAGAAACGAAAATGATTTAAAAAAAAGATTTAAAGTTCAAGCAAGAGAATAATTAAATATGAAAGCGGTTATTATTATAATAAATGATGCCTTTGTTTTAAGCTTAATACATATATTTTATTAACAATGTTAATAAGTAATTAGTAAGTTGTTTTGTGGGACCATAAATATTGAGCGTTTTATATGAAGAGTTGGCGCGGGACTTGCGTTTGTACATACATTTTATTTTCATGATATTTCCGGTAATAGTGATCCTAGAAAAAAACTAAAAACACAATTTGTCTTATTTCAACGTGTTTTTTAAATTTAAGAACCAAAAAGAAATTGGTCGAATACCGGATTACGGCCCCTTATTTTATAAGTAGATTTGTAGATTTTTTTGCTGTAAGCAGTTGGTACACGCTGGTTATAAGTGTAAATGGGCCGACTCGACAGAGGCTGTACAGTCAGCAGCCAAGTAACCCTACTAATTTGTTTCTTTATATATTTTATATGGTGTACAGTAGGGGAAATATATTCACGTACCACCTTAGAACCCTATCGCAATGACGCGACGCATTAAACGCCAGGCTATGTCATACAAATGTCATGCGTATGTCACTTCGACTAGGTTTACGGTGGTACGTGTTTGAATTTCCTTGACTGTACAATAAAGAATATTTATTGTTGGTTTTGTAAATCTCCTTCTATAAACGAATCCATACAAAGCTGGTACAGTACCACCCTGTCCCACGACACCCATACTAGATACCTAAGTTCTGATCAGTGAGAGAATTCCTATATTCTAAGATGGATTATCCCCACCTTTTCATTTCCATTTTTTTCCTTCCTCTTTATTGCGAGCTGAAAACGTCCACATGATTTCTGTTATATTGCGGGTGTACTAGGGTTTAGGGGTAAGATGGAATACCTCTTGTGCCAGTAATTTCACCGGCTGTCTTGCTCTCCACACCGGAACACAACAATGCAAGCACTGCTGCTTAGTGGCAGAATTAGTGAGCAAGATGGCAGTCGCGATCCGGACGGCACGCAAGGTTTTACCATGTTTATGCATTTTTACATAAAATTATAATACATTGATAAAATTTTACTTAAATCTGGTTATATTAATTGCAGTCATTTATGGCAATTATCTGGACTGCTGGGCTGATGCAGTACGTTAGTAGCGAACAGCGAATGGGCAATAACTGTCGTTTATGAATGTACTTCCGGAATTTATTCGCTATGCGCTACAGTTATATGTGTATCGCGGTGATCTAGTGATTGAAATAATTTCATTTGTACCTACTCATTGTCTCGGTTTATCTTCTTTACACAGACACATACATTTCTCATAAGGAGGTATGCTTAAATAAAACTTAAATAGTTAATTTAATTTCGTAAATTATTAACGTTGTTTCTTTATTCATTAATTTTTTACGAAAATATACTTTTAAGTTCACAAAAGACGTACCTAATGCCTTAAGGCAATTTCGATCAGTCACCATTAATATACTATTGTGCTCAAAGCTATTGTGGACATAGTCCCATCGGTTTCTCACACCAAAACGCCATCTTTAATCATAAAGCACTATTGAAACTGAAATCAACTTATCACCATAATATTAATCGTTTTGCGAAATGATTAAAATGAGTTACCCCATCCAAGTTGAGTTACAATACTCCTGAATACTTCAAAGGCAGTTCAAAACATAATACAGTTGTAATTATCAATCCGAGGCGTTGTTTGGAGGAGGCAGTGATTGGCGTAACCAAATTAAGGCCAAATTGCCTGACTGAGGGAACCCGCTACCTCCGGGGAAGGATAACAGTAGGGACACGTGTTTTGTTACACTTGAAATTTGCGTTAGTAAAATAATAGTATATTTCCATCTTTCCGTCATTATTCCATCTGCTCGTAACCTAGAAACAAATTTGAAGAAAACCTTGCTACGCGAAACCAGTGTTGTGTCATTTGTTGACATGGACCTCCACAATACACGTATGTAAAATCTTTATTGTAATAAACATAAATGACAATAAGAGGTACAATGATATACAATGGTGAAGTTACCCTATCAAGGGATCGTTTCCAGTTAGCCTGTGAGTGTATGAAAGGACATATAAGGGACAGATAAAGAGCAAGAGCTGTCCAAAAATAATGGAAAATTAATAATCATTTTATTATTAGGGCCAAAATTCTTTTTGATGCCTATATAAACGTCCCTTGTACATTTTAACGCATATTTTTTTAATTATTCTGGTATTCTTAAAAGAACATTATGTCTTTAAATTCAGAATGACATACGCATACCTGAATGATGACTGTTATAGAAATATTTGGGGTCAGAATAAGAAAAAAACTATTGTTTGGTAACGCAATGGACACTATTTTTGAGGAGTCATGGGAACAGGTAACGCAGTGGTAATTTGGTTACCAAATGAGAATTTTCTGTAATAAAAAACCCAGGATGGTGGGAAAATTTATCATAAAAATTGGGGCCCGGTTGAGAACTAACGTAATATTACTAGGAAAATATTTCGAGACATCTACAATTTTGTAAAAGTTTACTCATTTTCATCTTTATTTTAGGCAGTAAAAAGAATTTTGGCCCATTATTATTTGTAATACACAAAAAGCACTTGTGTTATTGTTTATGTGTTTATCTAGTCTATTTAAAGAGTTCACTGAGGGTGAACTATTCACTATCTCGGGTAACCCGTTCCACAGCGTAAGTATGAGGTAGCAAGGAGGTGGTGTCTGGGCCAGGGTACCAGTTTTAGAGAGTACCCTCTCAGCCTCCCACAAAATATAAATAAATGCAAAGTAAAGTCTTACTCTTTTGCGGGTGGTAGGACCTTGTGCAAGGTCCGTCCGGATCGCTACCACCATCTTGCTCGCTAATCCCGCCGCTAAGCAGCAGTGCTTTCACTGTTGTGTTCCGGCGTGGAGTGCAAGACAGCCGGTGTAATTACTGGCACAAGAGGTATTCCATCTTAGCCCTCTGGGTTGGCAACGCATCTGCAATCTCTTTGGTGTTGCGAGTGCCTATAGGCGGTGGTGTACACTTACCATCAGGTGACCTACTTGCTCGTTTGCCATTCTATTTCATAAAAAAAAAGTTACGGAGGGAGCCACTGGGGACCTTAGAGCTGGCTCGTTCCTTGCTCAAAGGATTGGCATATCGATCCAGAGAGGGAACGCAGCCAACATCATGGGGACTCTCCTACAGGGATCTGATCTGGGAGACCTGATGCAGTTTTAGTTTATTCGTTTTAGTTTTTTTTTATATACAACAGGAAGGCAAACGAGCAAGTGGCTCACCTGGTGGTAAGTGATCACCACCGCCCATATACACCCGCATCAACAAAGGTATTTCAGATGTGTTGCTAACCCAGAGGGCTAAGATGGAATACCTCTTGTGCCAGTAATTGCACCGGCACTTTTCTTAAAGTTAATATCTCTCTGTACTGTTTAATTTGACCCATTTGAATCTTCATATCCGATTGCCAATACTGCAATACTGAAGTTACAGTTTTGCCATAAATTATATTTTATTAAAAAGGGGTAACTCTTCTATCTGCGGACAGCTGGACATGTGGACACCCAAATATTAAAGCTTTACTCTCTCATCGTTGGATATGCTTCTCTATTCCCTGCCTTCTCATTAACCATCTGAAGGCAAGGAATAGTGAATCTTGGGATTTGCTCGGACGATGAGAGAGAATAGCTCTAAGATTTAGAGAGTATTTACACGTACAGCTCTTCACAGGTACAGAAGCAGGCAGTTATCCCTAATGGTGAAACTTGGGAATGATACTTTTGAAAAGTGTTATTTCAGACTTCTAATAGGATACCCTTTTGAGGGTATACGGCTAGAGATACATTTATCAACTTTAATCAAAATTTGCTGACAGTTCAGACAGAGGGACGACAGATATTCCCGTTTACATTAAAACTTCTTATCCTAAAAGCATAATCACATATTTTCCGTTCAGATTATTTAATTAGTTACATAATTTTATTATCTAATCTAATATAATAGAGGAATATATTCAAAAACACTGTTTTTTTTACAATATAACATCTACAGTCTAAAAATATAAAAAGAAAAGAAACACTTTTGCCTGAACTAGGTTGGTCATGTGTTTCAGGCAAAAAAGGTCATACATAACTTTAATGATTTTAACGCAATTTAATTTGTATTTTGTTTGTTTCTAGATTTACGTTTTGTTTTATTGTATTTGCATACATTATTTTAAAAAATTGACATCATAATGATTTTAATACAAATGGTTGCTTAGAATTAAGTTTGTGCAACAAGTTTACCCTCTTACTCATAAACGCTGCGTAAACCTATGTTAGTTAACATATGTTGTCTATATGTGTCGTTACGTTTGCCCTCGGCCGCTTGGTAAACTTTCAGAGGGTTAGCTGTAAGTTGCAATTTTAAATATTTAAATGTACCCCTTCATAATATATAAATCAATCATAGTTCGCACCTACTGTGACAAACAGTGAACTATTTCGCTTACCTATTACAAATTCAGGGTAGGGTCAGTAAACTCGCTGAAACATTTCAATCAAACATCCAAGTTTCAGCAACCACATAGATAGGTCCAAATTGTTTCTGCCTCCTAACTAATTTAAGTTGTTTTGAGGAACTTTGCCATAGAAATATAGTTAGGGATCCGTAGATTAAGTTACAGAATAGTTACTGCCGTCACAGGCTGGGTTTGGTACTTATATTTTGTCAACAACAACATTTAAAATTTATTCAAATTCAATTTACTAAAAAGACTTCTTCTTGAACACTACCTGTCACTTCCGTAATGTTTCTCTTTCAATTACTTCGTCTTCTTTTTGCTGTCGGTAACCTTCATCTTTTGGCTGCTTTTTGGCGATGCAGTTGTGCGCTGTACATTTACGTATTCCATGTAAATTTATATTTTTATGTATATATTTATATTTATATGTATGTTTATTATTTATTTATTATTATCTATGTATACTCTTATGTATGCTTATTGTGAGTGTGTTGGATTCTTTTTTTTATTTGCACTGCCCGTTGTACTCTTGACTATATCTCAACGTATCTCTTTCCAAAGGTTGTCTGGAAGAGATCGCTGCTTAGCGATAAGACCGCCTGTTGAATCCCATGTAAAATTTCCCTGTGTGTGTTCTTTTTTTTTGTTTACTTGTGTGAATCAATAAAGAGTATTTGTTGTTGTTGTTGTTGTTTACTATACTGTATTAGTTCTCATTCAAAACTATTTCAGAGTTTCTTGTTGATGTGGTTACTGCCAGTATTTTCTTCTCAAGTGGGAGTTCCTTCACGCTTGATATGTCTGACCCTTAAAGATGCGACCGAACCGCTGCTTAAAATACGCAGTCGGTACGGAACCGCAGTGACGCATCGTATCCGTACCGTTTTTATCGCATGCCCTCCACTCCGCTGCTCAAAATACGCAGACATACCGTAAATTGAGCTGCGTCAAAATTGCAAAATATAATTAGGTACATGGAGAGCGTGCGATAAAGTAATGACGTTTACGGCAAGTCACTGCGATTCCGTACCGTCTGCGTATTTTGAGCAGCGGTGTGGGGGGCATGCGATTAAAACGGTACGGATACGATGCGTCACTGCGATTCTGTACTGTCTCCGTATTTTGGTTGAACCTTAATTGTAAGTCTTTTTGTCACAACTGACGTCTCATACGTGTAAAGGTTACTGACCACTACACCGGACCATATTATGAGCGTACATAGCTGTCTCAGCACGGACACAAAATAGCCGCATGCGCCTATAGGCTCACACGCGTTTGTACGCCATCAAACTTATAATAAACATGTACTGTACGTAATTTAAAATCGTTCTAACGTCCGCTAAAGAAGAAACAAACAAACAAGATCGTATATGCAACAACGCGTAGGCAGCGGCATACAAACGTACCACAGTCTTTAGTGTCTGTAGGCGCCGGTATACGTTTTATTCCGTAAAAATGCATAGTTCCCACGGGATAGCGTTAAGTGAGTTATTCGCCGCCGTGACGTCATGAGCAGCAAAGCAACTAATTCTCATTAAAATGTCCAGGAAATATTGCATATTGCATGTTGGGTGCACGTTTGATTGATTCAATTAAACAAGTCTACGCGGACGAAGTCGCGGGCAAAAGCTAGTTTAACATTTATGTCACATTTTTGTAAGGAAAAATTGACATAATAATGTCAAATTGTAGAAATTGTAATTTATGCGGTACAGGGGACAGCTCCTCGCGAGGCGAGGCGTAAGTGATCTGTTTATTTGTCTCACGATAGTTTTTTGTTAAAAGCACCGCTATCGGGTATGCGATTAATGTTTGATCTTAACAAGCTCTTATAATAGTTGCAAAGTGGCCCTCTTTGAGCCCTTAATCTCGACGTCACACGGCAAAATAAAAGGGATTAGGAGGAGTAAAGAAAAGCAGGCGGATCCGAGTCCCTCTTAAAATTAATCTTCACCAAGTCTCAAGCACGCGCAGGGCGCGATTCGTGAGTCCGTTCCCTCACACAATGAGCGACATACGTATAAATAATTTTGATACTTGGTATTTTGACATACGTCACATAAAATAAAGGAAGAACCACAGGAAAATACATTTGGACTTTTACATACATTTCTTCAATTCAAATCTCCTTACTCTTTTATAGTTAGTCGTATATTACAAACGTAATGCTATCTTGTACTCTTTAGTACGTCATCCTACGCTTCTTTCCAATAAAACCTAGATTACAGTACTACAGAAAAGCAGATCTTTGTTTACTTACCATTTGTTGACGTAAAACTATTTCCAAAAACATGCAAGAGCTATGAGAGGCCTACTTGCAAAAGATTTTCATTTTCATTTCTATAATAATACATTATAATTCATAGAAGAAGCAGTACCTCTCACCAAGATGCGCAAGCGTACATAGCATAAAACTAAGTACGTCCTCTCTACAGAAACAGATTGTAAGCATAAGAATAAGAATATTTTATTTTGCCAAAATGAAAGGTACATTCCTTAAAGATTTACTTACAAAGTTATTTAACTTACACTATGTAACTAAAGTACAAAAAATACTCCAAAAAAATGCCTAAATGACAGTGAAATCTGTATCAAAGTCCGTTGCGTGGTTTAGAAGCAGTAAGTGGCCTAAGATACCATAAGGCTGTCCTCACGCAACGGATCATAATCCGGATTTTTTATGGAAGTTTTTTATGTACAATACATCCTAGTTGTCCTAGTGCACATACTAAAATAATACGCAGAATCATTGTGTGGAAGCCGGCGCAGAGTATGCCCTTTCAAGGGCCGAAGGGTCGGTTTCCATTTAAGTATCGACTTAACTGTTTTTACAGATTGTAAGTTTTAATTGGTAACTTTGAGATCAAATTTGATACTGTTTACACAGACGCTGGACGATACCAAAAGACACGAAATTGGGTTTTGGATATAAAGCCATTGATCGTACAGTAAGTCCAGTCTCTTAATAGTGTTACGAGCAAGGGTTTGGGATTGAAATTATAACCTTTTTGTATCGAATTCCACAGGATTTATTCACTAATTTACTGAGCAACACGAAGCAAACGGAATATAGCACTAATTTCCACGCTAATAACGTTCACAACAAAAATGCACTATTTTCCAAGCTCGCTTGCACTATTGTTCACTTATGACACTTTTCTCACTTAGTACTCACTTTCGCTTCACTTCCTCTGAGATCTGTTCCCTTTGACCTCTTCTAATTGACTGAATCTGCCGGCCGCGGCGCGCCCATATACCCTGTAATTTCTTTCTAGAACCTTCCAGTATGCTCCGATTTCTCGATAATTTTAGAATTTCTTTAATTCTTCATTTTCGAGAAATACACTTCAGAACGTACAGGAAGGTCATTCTAGACTCTAAAAAACCTTTACAAACAAACAAAAAGTGGTTTTAGCGTTGCGGCCGGTGTGGAATTGAACTCTGGCCACTTGGTTCTGTAGACCGCTGTAGAACCAACTACATTACCGAAGTTCGTAATCCCGCGTGCGAAACTTTGAATGCTAAGGGGCGAATGTCATCTACGTCACAATAGCTATCGCCAATCTTCGTGTTCCTAACAATGATATTATAATGCATTATTTATGGGTCAGTGGTTCCTAAGAAACACCAGTGACATAATATACTGTCAGACGCAAAAACAAGTGAGATGTACGAAGGTTGCCGAAAGCCATTAAAAAACTGGAAGTACTGTATTCCTGTTCGTTACTTTCCAGAACATTTTTGTAGCCGAAAGGTATTTCCCTTTAGATTTCTAATTTTCAATGTAGAAAATTCAAATTATTGCATTTAAACGACAACGTAAGATTTCATGCTAAACACCTATCGCAGGTGGCATGGAATACAAACGTTGCAGGTGCTCCTGCCCGCAGGAGCTGTGCAGGAGTCCTGCCTGCACGAGTCTTACCTACAGGAGTCCCGCCTGCTGAAATCCTGCCAGCTCCCTATCTTTAGAATAAATGCATTACCAGTCACCTTGTACACATTTACCTGGGAGAGGCTTGTTTTTTTTGTCCGCTAAAATAGCAACGTTAATAGTGAACCCATTTCATCCACCTGTGCTAACGTTGACAGACACAACATGGCCCAAGTAAAGATACGACAGTAACCCAAGCAAAACTCTGACAAGTCGAAGGTAATTCTTGAAAATATCGATTCGCCTGGAGCATTTTTAACAAACTGCAATGGAACAAATTGCTGCTCTGCGAAATTAGTCGCATTATATATTTCGCATGCAAAAAAAGAGAAGGAGGGTGGATTTTCGCATGAGAAATATAAATCACATAGTCGCAGCTGTTTTGCACGTTCACCGCACTTGTTTCGCGGCGTAGCAAGGTAAATTGTCCCAGTTTGTTGATATAGACCTCTGCAAAGTAACGCCTGAATCTATTAATTATTTGGAGCATTTTTTGACATATTTACCTAGTATGTAAATGTCTGTCAAAAGTACACCAGAGTCTATCTTGTATTGCATTGTGTTACCACAAAACCATATTCAACTTGTCTTACAGCACAACATTATTACCTAAAATTTCAGTTCTGCCAAAAAAACATCGTTAATTGTTCAAATAAAACAGTCTAAACAAGTTATAAATAATCACTTCTAACGACAGCCTCGGTTTGTTTTATTTAGGCAATAAACGATGTTACATTGTGGGCTATTGAGGTATGATGTGATCGATCGATTGAACAAACCGCGCAATGTAATGCATCTCATACAAGAACTCGCTTCGTGTAAAGGGCCCTTATTTTTATTGTTACCTATGCGTACAAGACGTTTAACATAACAAAAAGTTCCCTAAAGATACTTAACACAACTTATGAAGTTATCGCGAGCGGTATAAGTCTGCCTAAAATTTCACAGTTTAGTTTCGGATTTTAGACCCTGGCATTGTTCCAACTCCAGCCTAAAAGAACAACGACTATTTTCCAAAAAACTCTATGCGAAAATCAGCCACATTCGAAACAGCTAGAAGGCTTCTTATTGGTCGGTAAAGTTTTTGCGTTTGGTGCGAGTATATCACGAAAATTTTGAATTCAGTGACCCATTCATAAATTAAGGTGTACGTTTACAAATTGTTTCTAAAGCTCGTTCTGCTAAATGGGATGTTTCCGACCGTGAATTGGCGTAATATGACCAAAAGAACCCATTTAGGGGATACATATTGTATTTTATGAGAGTAAGTGAAGCATAGGTTGTATGTCAGGATCGTAGTAAGCGGAAATCCGTGGTATCTGCCTGTCCCACCGGGAAACTACTATTCAATCTGGTATGGATTTCGTTTTGAAATGTTTACTATACCTAAATCTCTGAAATGATTTTATGAATGAATTTATTTTGCAAGATCATGCACCAGTGTAACAAAAGGCCTCAAAAGAAAGCTCAAGATCACTCAAAGGGCAATGGAAAGGGCTATTCTCGGGGTTGGTCTGCGAGATCGAATCAGAAATGAAGAGATCCGCAGAAGAACCAAAACCACCGACATAGAAAACCACAGAAATGAAAATGAATAGCATAGAAAGAGTTTTGAAATTGAAAGCGACATTTTAATAGCTGATTACTTAAAACGGCAATCCAATGTGCCAAAAAGAGACGACTACGTACCCAAAACTACAAATTGTGGACCCCCAATTTTTTTTTTGCTGGCAGGACCCCTTGGAAGTTGAAATCGACCCCTAGGGATCTATATAGACCACTGTGGTAACCAATGGTATAGAGGTAGGTACAAAGTTTTTTTTTCACAAGGTGGAAGTTTGTATATATTCTTTTGACATTCGGAGACTATACATCTCCAAGTAATATTGTACAATTTGACCGTGAAGGCGTTTTACACCTCTGCTAAGCATAGATTAAGGTAATTAATTTGTTTTGACCCTTAGAGACTATACATCTCTAAGTTATTTAGACTAAGTATTTGATCAGGGACCACATACATCCCGATTCTAATTTCTTTGACCTGGGGACCCTATACATCTCTTGGTCAATCTGTACTAGTGCCAGTTCGTTCAATATGCTTAAAGCTTGCTGTGCTATTTATTATCTTTTTTTTTTTTCACACTTTATGTGAACTATTGCTATCATTGTGTATATTGCTCTGTAATCTTGTTTTGAAAAGAGAAGAAAAAAAAAGATAAACTGCTGAGTTTCTTGCGGCGTTTCTTCTCAGCAGATTCTTCCATTTTCCGAAGCGCTAGTAGATTCAGACATGTAAAAGAGCCTATATGGCCTTCTTGCAAAATAAATTTTTCATTTTCATTTTCATTTTCATATAACAATCCAAAAAAAAGTCACGGGCAAAAGTTATAGTACAATAAAGAGTTACAGAAAAATACTCAACTTCTACTCATGTCAGTTCCATATCATGACTTCATGACAAGTATGAATTTAACATCTCCATTAACTACATTCTTGCAAACAAACCGATAGTACCAATTATCATGTCAACCCAGAAATCGAAATCCATGTAATAATCTTTTTAACTATTCAGACAGTTAAGTTTTGACGTCGCTTTACAATGCTGATTGAATAATGACTATGTCAAGTTTTTAATAGGAGTAGTGACGTTATTCCAGCGAACATTTTGCGAGTTGTAGGACCTTGTGCAAGGTCCGTCCGGATCGCTACCACCATCTTGCTCGCTAATCCTGCCGCTAAGCAGCAGTGCTTGTGCACTGTTGTGTTCCGGCGTGGAGAGCAAGACAGCTGGTGTAATTACTGGCACAAGAGGTATTCCATCTTAGCCCTCTGGGTTGGCAACGCATCTGCACTCTCTTTGTTGTTGCAGGCGTCTATAGGCGGTGGTGATCACTTACTATCAGGTGACCCACTAGTTTGTTTGCCTTCCTATGTTGTATTAAAAAAAGAGAACAATATTAGTGAACTAGGTACCTACTTTTTTGAATCTTTTTTTACTTAGGGGCTTTGAACGAAGCAGAAAATGACAGCCCTTTTACAAAACAATACGTATTTTTACTCGACTGCGCGCCGCAAAGGACTGTTGAAGTTCATGAAACTATTGCAATAGTGTAGGTATTCAACATTAGGTACTTAACAGAACTTCAGACTGCTGGACTTGTTTTAGTCTTTTCAGTTTTGATTTACTTTTTATATTATGACACATCACAGATTCACATCACAACAAAAATAGAACCTAGTAATTTGTAGACAGATTTCGTGACTTATAGGCATTGAAATGAAACAATTAAAACCTTTTATATCGCGAGTATTGTAGCGAATCTGAGTCCCAATGTTACGAGCATATTTTGGGGTCTTATGACTAATGAGACTTCAAAAGGGCTCGAAACGACGACGGTCCCCGCCCACTCCACGTTGGGTTCCAAGAAAACGGTCGGGTAGCTATTTATTAAACAAAGCAATTTTTCAGTTTGGTTCTTCATATCGCGGAGCAAATTTTCCCAACACTAACGTAATACAACCGATATCATAAAAGTTCCTGCGTCACAATTTAACTCCATTTCATTGCTTTCACTAACAAACGAAGCTCATCGTTTAGGACAATGTTAAAATTCATACTTGAAAAACTGGAGAACCCCAATCGTCCCCTTCTCGGTCCAAATGTTAAAGCCTTAAAATTTTGGGGCCTGGTTCTCCCAAAAAATAGGATCATGAAATATTTGTACATATTCCTGCACATCAGCATCATTTATTTCACTGCCACTGAGTATGTAGACATATGGTTTATAAAATCAGATATCAATATGCTTTTGGAAAACCTAAAAATAACCATGCTGGCAACAGTGAGCGTTATAAAAGTTACGACTTTTCTAAAGTTCCAAAAAGACTGGATAAGCATCATAGCATACGTTACAGAAAGGGACCTTCAACAGCGTAAGACTGAGGACGAAACCAACAAATTGATCATCAGAAACAATACTAAATATTGTAGGAAAATCACCTACTCTTACTGGTTTCTGATGTACACAACAGTGGTGATCGTTATGGTGCAGCCGATAATCAAATACGTGTTTTTCCAAACGTATAGAGACAACGTCAGGAGTGGAAAACAGCCGTATCTTCAAGTTGTCAGTTCTTGGATGCCGTTTGACAAAAGTATTGTGCCGTGGTACATAGCGGCTTGCGTCTTTCAAAGTTATGCGGCTATCTACGGAGGAGGCTGGATCACCTCGTTTGATACTAATGCCATTGTTATTATGGTCTTCTTTCGAGTGGAGTTGGAGCTACTCAGGAGAGATTCGATGGCCATGTTTGGGAGTGAGAGTATTCTGGTGTCAGAGGAAGAAGCTAAGAGGAGACTGAAGGAGTGCTATAAAAGACATGTTGATTTAGTCAGGTAACGAGTTTCAATCGAAGACATTAGGTCTTAAAGTGATCAAAGTACAAATAATAACGAAGACCGAGTGTCATAGACAATACATTTAAAATTTTGAATATATGCTTTTCATGAGATGTGGAGGGGCACTAAAAAAGATTTTTTGGCTCTCTCCTTTCGTCTTCTGTCTTTTTTTTATTTCATCATTAAAGGGGTTAGAAGGGGGATGGAAGTATGGATGTAAGTCAAAGTCTATGCGGACAAAGCCGCAGGCAAAGCGTGTAACATTGTAATATCACAAGCTACGAAACACAAAATGGAATGGAATGCGCCAGGGCACGATATTCGTTTTAGAACATTTTTAGCTGTAGCACTTTATTGACGAAGATGAAATTCGACGCTTTATTTTTCAACAATTTTTGCAAATTCTCGTGAACAGTTTATTAAAAAATTGCTGCCTTTAAATTGGCTTCCTTGTATCGCCAAAGAAAAAGTCAAAACACGTACAGTATTTCCAACAACAAATAGAACAGCTCGTACTTACACTGCAAGCTTTCTAAAACCCTGTTTTCAAAATCAATTTAAACAAAGTTTTGCTTTGGAATATTTTAAACAAAATTAAAGTAATTTTTCATTTTAATAATTCACCTAAGTGTAACAAATTACCTTAACAACATTTTTACAACAGTTTATATCATATAAATCCATAAATATGAGGCTTGCAAATTGCTCGGCAACAGGATTAAAAATAAACACAAAAACGACATAAATGATTTTCATAATTTTAATTTATCATCTCAAGCTGATCTGAAATTCAAGATTTCAGGAACTTCATAACAAAGGCAATACAAAAGCACATTACGTAATATCGTTGTCACCATCTTAGAAAAATCCCACAAACTTCGGCATATGTACGTGCGAAATTTTCAAATTACGATTCGCAAAAGGCAATTTAACTTACTCCGGGGGATGTTCATACGATAAATTCTGTTTTGTTTACGACTCCAGTGATACAGAGTTAAGGAACGGGTACACGGTGCGAGCTACTAACTTGACAGTGGACAGCTACTTGCTGCTTTACTCACTGTTGGTTACACGGTGGGGAGTAATTACATGACAAATATGCAAGTGATATAAATTATAAATGTCCTAAAACGTTCGTGACTTCATAGTTTTATTTTCATTAATAGGCGTGATTTGCCTTCGTTTGGGTTTAGCATTATGCTGACTGGGACCTTAATCCCCCATTTTGTTTCTCGACGTGTTTCCTTTAAACATTAATTTGTGACGTCATTTATGATGTTTTCTCGACTAAACATAAACATGAAAACAAGGAAATAAAACAACAGTCAACTTACATACCTGTGTAATTATATGCTCTAGTTTATATGCATAAATCTATTCTTTACTGTCTTCTTTTTTGAGTTATATTTCAGTGACTTGAGTATACTTGTTTGTTGTAGTGTAATTGTGTATTTTAGGTGTAAATGATAATTTTAAACTATATACATTATATTACCTTTTTAACAGTGACTCGCATAACGACCACTTAAATACGCTAAACTCGCCCAGTTACTTCACTTGTGTATCCGGATCATTAGATGCAATCGTAGAATCGCTAAATTACGGTCTTTAGAAACTTCTAACGTACACAGTTTCCTTCTAAGTTTAAAATTTTAGCATCCCAAGAATCTGACTTTAATTATTTATTTTTTTCGCTAATTGTAATATTTTCTAAAATTTGAATGTGTCATTCACATAAAGTTATCTTTGAAAACTCCTCCTAAAATCATTTTCGTGTGACAACAAGACCTGTTTTCTGTATCACAAAACTTATAAGTGCTTCAATTTAACATATTTATCACATTTTTGTACGAAGAACTCTACAATTTTATTATTCACAAGCATACCTGTTTCAGGTATTCCCGTCTCTTTGACTCGTGCCTGTCTCCAATCATGATGTTCTACATGTTTGTGTGCTCTGTGATGCTCTGCGTCACTGCCTATCAAATCACGGTGTGTATACTCGTATTCAACCCGAAGCCCACTTGGGACGTATGAAACTTATTTCCAACAAACTGGAACCAATTACCTTGCATGCATTTTCATGTGACAGCGGAGGAGGGTGTGTTTTCGCATGCAATATGTCGCACAGACGCAGCTGTTTTGCATGTGCACGGCACTGGTTGCGTGGAGTAGCATAGTAATTTGTTCTAGTTTGTTGACATAGACCTTCGCAAAGTAACGCCTGAATCAACTAACCAATTAAACTTTTTTCTGATGTCATTTTTCCTTGCTCTATAAACCAATTTTTGGATTAAGTTGTTGGTAAATCGT
The DNA here is from genome assembly GCA_963691745.1 of Ditula angustiorana. Lineage (NCBI taxonomy): Eukaryota > Metazoa > Arthropoda > Insecta > Lepidoptera > Tortricidae > Ditula > Ditula angustiorana. The sequence continues at coordinate 9,376,249 of OY829495.1, forward strand.
TAAGTATAAAACGATACCAACTTCCCATTAGGTTACCAAGGCCTCCACAAAATTCATTATTCCTGCCTGATTTGATTATTTTCTAATATAAAAAACTTCAAAAAAAAGCAGAGGTTTTCCAAGTCTACAGTTTTTTTATACGTGTATAACGCGATGCCTTTATCAACTATTTACCGATTCAAATGATTATTTTCGTTTTCTATGACCATTTGTCAATATTTTTTTTCAGCGTGACTTTTATAATTTGAAATATTACACAGAAATACGTGGTGGTTAAAGATTTTTATTATTTGACATCTCCCAGGGGACACGTTTCGGGTATAATGTTTTTCTTACATACTCCAAGACTGAACCTAGTGTTTTACTTTAAAAAATAATAATATGCCTTTACTTTCAGTCTGAAACGAATGTCATGCAGATGCTCCTTCAAGTTGAGTACCTCGTATTTGGGGTGTCTCAATTGTTCCTATACTGTTGGCATAGCAACGATGTATTTTACGTTGTAAGTACCTAAGATTAAACACCAAATAGAAGTTTTATTTGTATACTAAATCGACTACAATTTGTAGAAGTGTATTAAACCAATTGTAATTTCGGTCAAGGCAATTTCTACTCGACTGCCGTCAGAAGGAAGGGTTCGGTAATTCTCCAGCGTTTTCACCTTTGCTTATTACCTTTCCTTAATTAATTGACGAAATACCTAACGTTTAGCACCAATTTCTACTTAGACTAGTATCAACTCCGAGTACAGCTTCTGTTCTTGCCTGAAGTAGATGTTTGTAGGCCTGTATTTCAAAAATTATTTAAGGAGCGGTGAAAACGCTAGAGACTTACCGGGTTATGTTTTATTTTCTGTTTTTAGAGCCAAGATCTACTTCGAGGTCCGTATGAAAGCACTTGGTGGAGAAGGAGCGTTCTTCGCAAAGACTTGGCTCTCCTCATGGCTCAGTTCAGGACGAACATCGTATTCTCTGCAGGGCCGTTTGCTAAGCTAACAGTACCTACGTTTATTAGTGTACGTATATTTTTTGGATCATTATAATTTGTTTGTATGGTTTTTAGGAAAAAGGGTGCAGAGTTTACTCGCTTATACAACTGCTAAGCAGCAGTGCTTGCACTGTTGTATTCCGGCGTAAAGAGCAAGATTACTGACGCAAGGGGTATTCCATCTTAGCCCTTTGGGTTGGCAATGGCTCTTATTAGCTACCGCGCCGCACGCGCCGGTCGAAAATCGGAAAATGTTCTTTGCAAGTTTATTTTCTTTGAACCTACTATTACTAAATATTAAATGGTTGCGGATTAGCTAGTTGAAGTGGCAGTGGGCAGGGCACACAGCACGGAGAACTGATGGGCGATGGGGTCGAAAAGTTTTCGAATGGCGGACGCGTATTGGCAAGCGCAGCGTAGGACGACCAGCCACACGATGGTCCGATGACCTCATACAGGTGGCAGGAAGGCGCTGGTTGCATACCACTTCCAATCGATCATTTTATAAATCCACGGAGGAGGCCTATGTTCAACAGTGGCCTTCTTGTAGCTGAGATGATGATGATGATTGTGAAATGGTTGACCTTAACTACAACTACACAAGTTAATTCCATCCTTACAAAGGTTGAATCTGGGAAAAACATTATTCTTTAAAGTAATTTTTTTTTCAGATCCTGAAAGGAGCTTACAGCTATTATACGTTGTTGCAAAAGTCACAAGTTGAGAATAGTTCTTCGAAATAAACCAATGTTTTAAAATAACCTCTTTCTCTACGTTCAACTAGCGACCCGCTTCGGCTTCTCATGGATACAATCAGGATGTGATGCACATAAAAACCTTCCGTGAAACAATCAATAAAAACAAGTGAAAACCGTTTCAAAATCCATTGCAGCGTTTAGAAGTAGTAAGCTGCCGAACATACACTAAAAATTTAAGACAGACAGGAACGGATAGCGACTTAACTTTATACTATGTGAAGAACATTAAAATAAAAATAAAAAGATGTACTTAAAACCTCAAAATAATAGGAAAATCTTAAATAAATAAAATAAAATAAATATCTTGGGACAGTTAACACCAATTGACCTAGTTCCAAAGTAAGCAACTAAAGCTGCTTGTGTTATGGATACTAGACAACGGATATAAATACTTATATAGATAAATATATACTTAAATACATATAACATCCACGACTCGGGTACAAACATTCGTATTCATCATACAAAAATTTGCCCCTCCCGGGAATCGAATCCGGAACCTCAAGCTTTGTAGTCAGGGCCACTAACCACTAGGCTATCCGGTCGTATCTTAAATCTTAGAATATTGTTTGTAACTAGAAGAAAATGGAATTAATTTACAAATTTTGTAAGGATGAGTGTGAATGACACGTCAGGTTCGGTTAATGTATGATTTATTACTATTAACTTAAGCTAGGATACATGAATATATAGGGTGTAAAGTAAAGGTGTGTGCGTACACACTACAGTTTCTTCGCATAATTATTAGTACATTACACCCTGAGGGTGGTGAAGTAAAGAATGTCTCAGATCGCAGGAACTTGTTGCACGAGCCAAAGGCGAGGGCGATAAACAGGCGACCTGAGGCTTTCTTTATCACCGCCCGAGGTGTGTACATAATTTTACGTCTTCCCCTGGCCAGGAAGTAGAAATTTCCGCTCGCGTAGCGGGCGGTAAATTGCTACTTACGGCCCGGGGTGACGTAAATCAACAAAAGATACAAGTTTTTGTAATTGTTACTTTTCGATTTATTTTTTGTATTTTTTTTATGAAATTAAATGAAATGAGTTTATTTGCCACATCAAAATAAATAAAGGTAAAATGTACAGTCAAGGAATTAAATTTCCAACCCACCTAAGGTTCAATAGCATATGGCAAACTGTCACCATAAGAGCTATAGAGCAAGACGTTAGTTTGACATATCGACCTTAATGCATTGCGAATGTCTGACGACATTTCAACGAAACGGGTAGGGAATTAAATTCCTTGACTGTACATAAAAATTAAATAAAAACAGAAAAAAAATACATTCATTAAAACTAGTACAAAGTTTAAACATTTTAAATTAAATTTAAAATGCTATATAATGACAACACAAAGAAAAACTAGGGTAATGGCAGGACTCGAACCTGCAACATCTGCATTCCGTGCCTTGCGTAAACGCAAAAAAGATACAAGGATATTTCTTCCAGTTTGTTAATATGGAATTACACCAAACGCGACTTGAGTAACGCCTAATTTTATGCTTATACTCGTCCAAAGCTTGCAATGTTCATACTTTAAGTACTACGTTTCAAAAATTGTATATCGCTTTCAGTGATCGATTGTTTCTGAAACGTCGATCCTATGACAATGCAATTCTTATTTATAGCTAGAAGCTCGCAAAGCATTTTTTCATTAGTCCGCCATTTTATTTGACTCACACCAAAACATAATCCGAATAATCTTCAACGCTAACAGAGTAAGTTAAGAAAATTGGGGAGCAGAAGGAATAAAATCCGAGAGATGGCAAACGTAACACGATTCAATTGTCTATGGATTAGATATAATAGCCCCGGTCAACAATATGGCCGCTTGTTTGCTTTATATAAACACTTTCGATTGGTATTGATGACTTTGGAAATAAGATATTTTTCGGAGGCCCATTGTGGGTCTAAATTCAGACGTTAGATCAATAATCGGTTAGACCTTGTGCGATGTCTGTCCGGATGGCTGCCGCCATCTTGCTCGCTAATCCAGCCGCTAAGCAGCAGTGCTTGCACTGTTTTGCGGGTGGTAGGACCTTGTGCAAGATCCGTCCGGATCGCTACCACCATCTTGCTCGCTAATCCTGCCGCTAAGCAGCAGTGCTTGCACTGTTGTGTTCCGGCGTGGAGAGCAAGACAGCCGGTGTAATTACTGGCACAAGAGGTATCCCATCTTAGCCTCGGGGTTGGCAACGCATCTACAATCTTCTTGGATTTATGGGCGTCTACGGATGAAGGTGACAACTTGCCATAAAGTGACCTACCTACTTGCTCACTTACCTTCATTTTCGATTTTTTTTATAATTTAGAATAAACCCCAACAATTGTCGTTTCAATTGAATTTCTGTGAGAATAGTGGTTAAGTGTGAAATGTAACGTTTTAAACACAAAATAACAGAAAATCCCTGGGGATAAAAACTGAAACAAGTTCACGCTGAATTTCCAGTTTATTAACAGCAGGATAAAGTTTCGGAACTGGGATTCAACTGTTGAATAGTTAGCAGGCATGTGTTCTGCTGGCAGATAACGCAAGTTAAAAAAAAAAATTGCGCTGTTCACCGTTTAAATTAAGAGGAGTCTCTTAATTCATACAAACAGCTCTCCATACAAACGGCGAAAGCGTTTTCAACCTTCTAAACCTTAAACAATAACAATGATTTTCTTGGGTGTGTGTTGATTTTTTAAATATTTTTTACATATTTAACAATATTAGCACTTCATGAATTTTGTACAAAACAAAAAAGCGTAAATATTTTCGAAACAATAAAGGATATAAAAAGATGAAAACATACAAACCTAGTTTCCTTTTTTGTTTTGTATGAAATTATTTTTTTTTGTGTTGTGTGTGTTGTTTTTTACATATTGTGAAATATGTAAAAAATATTAAAAAAATAAACACATATCCAATGGAGCTATGCAGCTGTAGCTTTATACACAGTTAACAATAAATACATTATATTCTATTCTAAGGTTTAAGGGGTGGAAAATATTAACGTCGTTTATATGGCTGCTGCGCTTCAAGCCTGATGCTCACACCTATAATATAAATCTCCTATGGCCCTAACATGACTGGCCAAGTTAATTATATCTGAATTTATCTCTATGTGCGTCCCTCTCTTGTGATACTAGTTTGACAGAGACGCAGGGAGGGATAAATTAAATCTGGTTAAGGTTCTTGCCGGTATCTTCTCATCAGAGGTTTGTTACGAACCGGTGGTAAATTTTCTAACATTCATAAGTGCTTCCTGTAAGCCTAATCTGATTAAAGATATTTTGACTTTGAATTTTGACTATTCTGATAAGGCTAGATGGATTAATATGAATTCTTACAGGTATATCCTTTAACCGTAGTAGTCCAGAATTTCAAATTTACATATTTAGGTTACGGGTTTAATGTATGATCGTTATGGTACATCAAAAGGTCTGTATTCATAAGCGATGGTAATAAAAATTCATACCGTAACGTCCCCCACGTTACGTAGGGGTGTGGGCAGAATTAATAACATTACATAAGTGGTACTTCCGCTCCGTGACTTCTGCCGTTTTTTTTCAGTTTAACAACAAAATTATATTTTTTAAACGTGTTTGTGTAAAATTCTAGGTCGTATTTATTAGGCTTAGGTCTCCCAGGCAGTGGGAAAGAAATAATTACAGGAGTCAAAAAAAATGGTTCGCCTTTGTAAGTGTTATTTATTTTTCTTGTAAACTGTTATTTTAATTATTGTGTGCAATACTCAAAAAGTTATACGCATACAAAATGTTGAATTTTTTATGTTTATTTTGCCGTGTTTGCAATTTAAACATACTGTACATTTAAGTGTTCTGTAACAAGATTCCTTAGTTAAAATACGTGACTAAAATTGGATACTTTACGATTTAAAATTAGATCTAAGGTCTTAAATATTGCATGCCTGAGGCGCGTTTCACGAAGCTACAAGTTACAATTTTACAAGTCTAACCCGGCAACTTTGGTCATTATGCCCATTGCCATTGGTCATTATTGACCAATGTTGCCGGTTTAGACTTGTAAAATTGTAATTTGTAGCTTAGTGAAACGGGCCACTGATCTGATTAAGCTTTAAGATCTTCTGTACTCACATTCTTGCAATAAACAATTTTGACTTTGACTTTGAAACCTTCACGCTTAATGATTATTACAACACCGATAAAAAATTGCTTTTCGGCCTTTCGTTCATTCAAATGTTTCGAAATTATCAACAAACTAGCTTGTGCCCGCGACTTCGTCCGCGTAGACTTGTTTAATTGAATCAAGCAAACGTGCACCCAACATGCAATCTGGAATATTTCCTGGACAAATTAATGAGAATTAGTTGCTTTGCTGCTCATGACGTCATGGCGGCGTATAACTCACTAATCGCTATCCCGTGGGAACTATGGATTTTTACGGGATAAAAAGTATCCTATGTGTTAATCCAGTGTGCCAAATTTCATCCAAATTCATTCAGTAATTTTTACGTGAAAGAGTAACAAACATCAATCCATTCTTACAAACTTTCGCGTTTAAAATATTAGTAGGATTAATGATAAGTATTGTATTTTTGATAACTATAATACTACACAATAGTTTGTTGCACCTTCTTTATTTTCACATAGTATAAAACATAGCTATCTGTTTCTATCTGTTCTCATCCCTCATCGTATTTGGTCGTTTTCGTTGGTCGCCTTCTCCTTCTAAACCACGCAACGGATTTGAAGCGGTTTTTACGCTAATTGTGATATTTTTATATACAGTGTACCCATGTGAAGCCAGAGCGGATCGTTAGTTAAAAACGGATCTACGCAACACAAAACCAGGCAACAGTTTACCATAATTAATTGATTTAGTGACAGTGGGCACGGCATAGCACGGAGAACTGATGGCCGATGGGGTCGGAAAATTCTCGAATGGCGGCCGCGTATTGGCAAGCGCAGCGTAGGACGACCAGCCACAGGATGGTTCGATGACCACATACAGGTGGCAGGAAGGCGCTGGTTGCATGCCGCTTCCAACCGGTCACTTTGAAAATCCATGGAGGAGGCTTATGTTCAACAGTGGACTTCTTATAGCTGAGATGATGATGATGATGATGAATTGATTTAGGAGTTACTTTGCGGAGGTCCATATCAAATAATTTCACAGAGTCAAGATAATTTTTTTTCAGTTCGTTGGTTTACTACACAAAAAGTTTCGGGATCTCTGTTTATACCCAAGTAAATTATTACTTTATAAGTTTATACTAAGCAACTAATTTTAATCATGTTAACGTCCCCAAAGTGTCTGCTCGTCTGTCACAAGCTCAAAGGCGACTTAAATTGGGAATAGTTTCCAAAGTTGGCAAAAGTTAAACTAAACTATGTTGAGGCACAACTTGTAGAAAGAAAATACAGTCTCTTGGAGCTTTAGTTATTTGAAAACCAATAACGAAATGATCCCTTCCAGAGAATACCTAAAAACTGGGCAAGAACATGTCTGACCATACTCAGTTTACGGTTCCGCAGTCAATAATAGATATTGCATAATTAAACAATAAACCGTTGAGACATTTGGTTTTGATTACCTTCAATTCGACATACAATTTAAACTGCAATTTAATTTAAGCTTTCGTTTCATCCTCACCACCTGGATGGTTGGCGTTCAACCACTGTGCGTTTTAAACGTACCTTTTTACCACGTACGTCAGCTCTGTGGAATCAACTTTCGGCTTCAATGTTTCCAAATGGATACGACTTGGGGACCTTCAAGAAACGAGCCTATTCTTTTCTTAAAGGCCGGCAACGCGCTTGCGATTCTCTTGATATTGCAGGTGTCCATGGGCGGCGGTGATTGCTTACCATCACGTGACCCGTCTGCTCGTTTTCCCCCTATACTATAAAAAAAACATATGGTACATTATTTTGTTTTGAAAAGAGAAGAAAAAAAAGATAAACTGCTAAGTTTCTCGCGGCGTTTTTTCTCAGCAGACTCGTTCATTTCCGAAGCGCTAGTAGATTCAGACGTGTAACAGAGCCTATAATGGCCTACTTTCAAAATATTTTTTTCATTTTCATTCATTCATTTAGATAAATAAACACAAACGTCAAATGAAAAACTAAGACATTAATACACAAACTATTATCTTATGAAATTCATCATTTTTTGAGTTAGTTGATCCTTCATTCCCCAATAAACAGCATTCCAAAAAGCACATAAGCGCTAGAAATGCTGAATAGCAGCCGTGCAGAGGCGATCACGTCTATAAAGCTTACATAGAACCTTTGTGATAGAACTTAATGTGCTACTTAGATTCAGTAGGCGTAACATAATCGACCCCGGTTACTAGATATTCAACTAACCCGTATAAAGGTTGAAACCGAAGGTAAATCATACACGTAAGTGCTAATTCCTGGAGTCAGGAACCCAAGGAACATCACCATGGCGGTGGAAATGTTGCCAATCTTCGCGTTAATATTAATAAAACGGATCACTCACGTATTTTCACGTCGAGAAATGCCCGACATGTTTCGGACCAGTCCTTGGTCCTTAATCATGAGCCCCCGCGGCGGTGGCGCGACGACGACCGCCGCGGGGGCTCATGATTAAGGATAACGGCTATGTCATACAAATGTCATGCGTATGTCACTTCGACTAGGTGCTACGGTGGTACGTATTTCAATTTCCTTGACTGTACCAGGTAGGTATATGGCACTGTAAATTAAAAGAAGGTTGGTTGTTAGTTGGACGATACAGTAACTTAATTCGAACGACAATGTGATAGATACAGGAAGGTACCGAACACCTTGGATTTTTTCTTATACCCTGACTGAAGTTTTAATCCGCTCAGCGGTCTAACATGACAGCCCAGGTTTAGTTTAACCCCTCCTTGTGTCTCTGTCTAACTAGTGTCATAAGAAAGGGACGCAGATAGAGATAAACTAAACTTGGTCAGTCATGTTAGGGCCGCTGGGGAAAAATAACATGAGGAGTCTTCATTGGCCCCTAACATGACTGGCCAAGTTTTAACTTATCCCTCAATGTGTTTCTGTCAGACTAGTGTCATAAGAAACGGACGCACATATAGATAAACTCAGGTAGGCTTAACTTGACCGGTTATGTTAGTGCCACAGCCGAGTTACCAAACTAATTATTTTTGTTTAGTTTTTAATGTACTGAATGAAAAATAAACACGTGAGCGAAGTTTAAAGAAACAGTTAAAAAATACTTAAAAAGAGTAATTGTAAAGTAAAAAACGTAAAGTACTGTAAAGAACTATAAAACGAAGCCAGAAAACAATATATTTCTCGTCTCATCGTCAACAATATTCTATTAAGAGTACACATTTCCTGGCTTTTCTTCGCAAAAATTGAAACTTTGCCTGTGGCTTCCGCATCCCAGAAACCATTCTTGAGCTTGTATTATTTTGCGTTATCATTCCACGGAAAAGAATACAAGGTAATTGGTAACAAATAAATTTATTTTCACGTCTAACAAAATACTTCTAAAAGCAATTTGGGCCGATGTAATTTGTATCAAGGAGAATGGAAACAGCGCAGTCCCTAATGAATTCCACGGAAAAAATATAAAGGCTTTAGCAGTAGTTATTGTTTAAAAAGAAAAAAGAAGTGAGTATTAAAATAAATTTTATGGGTGGCAGGACCTTGTGCAAGGTCCGTCCGGATCGCTGCCACTATTTTGCACTGTTCCGGCGAGGAAAGCAAGACAGCCGGTGACATTACCGGCACAAGAGGCATTCCATCTTGGTCCTCTGGATGGCCACGCATTTGATGTTTTCCTCTTTTGATGAGATGAGATGGTGATCACTTACCATCAGGTGACCCACTTACTTGTTTGCCTTTCTTTGTTATATATAAAAAAACTATCCAAACTGCGTGTATTGTACCGGATCTAATTCCCGAAGTTTTGAACCCTTTTCAGGTCTCATGTGTTCACGATCAGAATAACTTTACTGCGTAAATTATTCTTTGTTCTTTTAGCTATAATGTTGAAAATAGACTAATATTAAAGTTTGTTTATCCATAGGTCATAAACAGATTCTAACCTAAAATGTTACTTTTTGTCATCTAATCATCGTTTATCGCATTAATAAAACAAATCAAGACTGTAAAACAAGAGGTGATTTATAATTTGGTACTTTAGAACGTTTTATTTAAATATTTAAAATATATTATAATAAATGTTCAACATAAACCAGTCAATTGACAACAACTATTTAGGTATTTAGTTTTTTTTTAAGCTTGTGTTGAATAATGTTTCTTTCTTTTTTTAATTATACTTAGCACTAAGTGCGTAGAAAAAATTAAAGTTTTCGTGTAAGCTATTTCCCTCCTCACTTAAAAGATCTGTCATTTTAATATGAATCCGTAAATAATCTTTATTTATCATTTCTTTGGTTAATTATTAAAAAAACCACTAGAATAATATCTAAAATATTGTAAATCATTTAAATCAAGTTCCACTGGTTAGATTCATTTGAATTTTAATAATAATTATTATGTACGTATTTGTATTGACGACGATACAAGAAGCGACAACCATTAAAAAAAATTATTAAGTACGTATCACTTTCCTGTGACCCTCCATAAAAGCGTCCCCCGAAATATTATAGCAAATTCCTACCGAGTTTTCACGGTATCCTAAAAAAACCTCGATAGTAAGTGTGAAATATTTTTCTTACCGACCTATGTAAATTACTTCGGGCACAAACAAAAACGAAGCACCTGAGTGCCCCCTGTCCCTTTATTTACATAATTTTAACGCAGAATTGAACATCCTTTGTCTAGAGAAGTTTCAAAATATACGGCAGTGTTTATAAGGTTGCTTTTTGATGGTATTTTGTTTATTTTATTATCTTAAAAGCTCGAGGGCGACATCACCGAAGTAAAGTAACCTGCATGATCGACAACTGATCAATTTACTACTATTGTGTACCCAGCGAATTCGATACGAACGGCTATAACGTTTTCCACCCTAAGCTATAGCCATGATTAGAACTAGGTGATTTTTGAAAAAAAAATATAGTTCCAAATTTTTTTTTTTTTTGTTGTGTGTGAAACTCCTAAAATGCAAATACTTGTTGAGATAATCTGCTGACGTTGGTTACGACTCTTCAAACTAAAGTGACACGTAAACAAACAATAACAGGTACCTTATTTTCATATCAAATATCGAATGGAACACCCGGTAATACAACCAGATACAAATTACCAGCCCCGGATCTTCAACTTTTTTTAGGCGGGGCAATAACTGAAAAATGCCGCCCCGCCTACCTACTTATGTTTATTTTCACCTTTATCATCCATATAATTTCAGCTATCAATACGTAGGATTATTTAACAGGGTAGGGTTTAAAATTAAAATAAATATGCATAATAAAAATCAAATAAGTATATTGTGAATTGAAATTACAATTTTACTCTTCGAGCTTTTTGTTCAGCAAATAAATCTATAGCCTTGTCATAATTTAACTCGTGTGCAATACGATTTTCTATTGCTAAGATTGCAAGACCCGATAAGCGTTCCTGGCTCATAGAAGATCGCAAATAATTTTTGATCAGTTTTAGTTTGCTAAAACTTCGCTCGCAGCTTGCGGACGTAGTAGGAAGCGTAGAGTAAATTCGCAGAGCAATACAAATATTAGGAAAAGCATCCTGCAAATCATGCGCATAGATCTGTTTCAAGAGATAAAAACTGTTAGCCTTTTCTATATCACCAAATAAAACCGGAGCTTGCTCTTTAAAAACATGAAGTTCCTGGCAGAATTCGACGGCACTTAAATCTCGCTCGTATTTTCGAGCCAAATCTGCTCCATACTTTTGAAGTTCTTCATTTGACATTTTCAAAATGTTAGTACCATTAAGAAAAGCAAAATTCAAATTCAGCGTGGTAGCACAATCAAATCTCTTTTCAATTTCGGATATGATTCGATCAAATACCATCATTATTTCTTTAGAAAAAAGTTGAACAGGTTGGAGTGTTGGCAATTCGTCTTCACACATCTCGTCGAAATGTTTTTTACGTTTTGGAATTCGTTTGTTTTGCAAAATAGGGTCAACACCACATTTTTCAGCTATTTCGCCAGCTTCTTTTATCCAATATTCCATTGGATTTTGTCTCATTTTTTGCAAAGTTTTGAGCAGACCATCCATTAGTGCGACGGAACGGGCAAGGATAATATCTTCTTTCTGAATTTCTATATTCACTCGATTGATTTCGCGGAGAATATTCGCCCAAACAGTTAAATTAAGAATAAATTTAAAATCCTTTATAGCAGTTGAGAGATGACCAGCCTCGAACTTGGCTTCTGGAGCACGAGAAGTTTGCTTAATTTCTTCTAAGGCTTCCGCTATTTCTGGCAAATTATTTAATAGGGCATTCACAGCAACGTGTTTCGCCGACCATCTCGTCTGACTACTTCCTTTTAAATTTGTTTTTGCGTATTTTTTCATAATTTTCCACCTAGAAGTGGAACCAACAAAAAAGCAATATACTTTTTGAATTAGTCCAAATAGGTTAATAGCTTCCTGGCATGATGATGCAGAATGAACCCCTACAAGATTTAAGGAGTGAGCCAAGCACGGTACGAACTCGGCCAGCTCATTCTTTTCTGCAATCCTGGCTTGTACTCCTTTATGGATGCTGGCCATATTGGACCCATTATCATAAGATTGGCCACGACATTGTCCAATATCTAAATCATCAACTGCTAATTTTTCTAAAATCTGTTGACAAATGTCCTCTCCTGTCTTTCCAGCAACTTCTATGAAATCAATGAAACTTTCTTTTATTTCACACACATCGCCAGTTCTTTTAACATATCGTATAACTTGGCTCATCTGTTCAGTATGAGATACATCTGGAGTGCAGTCGAAGATTATCGTAAAGTATTTGGCTTCTTTGATGTCATTTAAAATGCTATTCCTAACTGTTTTTGCCATTATTTCAATTATTTCATTCTGTATTGTCTTTGATAAATATGACACCTGTCCCTTTTTTAAATTTTCTAATTGAAACTTAAGAGTTGAATTATGTTTCGCGAGCAGGGAAATTAAGTTTAAAAAGTTACCTTGACTAGGCTGAGGATATTGCGTGATAAGGTCGCTAGGAGTTTCGTTAGATCCGCGAAAAGCGAGGCAGTTCGTGGATAAATACAATACAGCATCCATAACAATCCGCAGAATCTCTCTCCATTTTTCTTTTTCTGAGTTAACTACTCTCTCAAGGTCTTGATCAATACCCTGGCATGATTTCATTTGCTGTACCCGTGTTTTCCACTTGATCATACACTCTTTGTGTATTTGGGTTGCCTCGTGCTCAGCTAATCTCTCAGAGACTTTTTTCCAATTAATAAACCCTGTAGAACACAATGCAGATGTGGCGGTAGTAGATACTTTCTGATAAATCTTGCAGCACGCACAAAACATTGCATTTTTTGTCTTAGAAAATAAAAGCCAAGATCTTTTAACCCTTTCGCAGTTAGCCAACGTCCTGTACCACATAGAAGATGTTAAACGCCTGCCATTGCGTTCAGTATATCTAAATTGAATGTTTTCGGGGTGATTTTCTGCTAATAATACAGCCTGATTGCTAAAGAAAGATCGTTGTTGGTCAGTTATTTTTTCCACCGCTGGCCAATTGCCTGGGTCCGTCAAATCAAATCCGGTTTTTTGCAGTTCATCCAATTCCGAGTCCAGGGATTTAGATCCTTCGTACGCTGGCTTCATTTTTTCAAGTTGCTCAGGTTGTTCTTCGCACATCGATAAAGATGGTGAAGTTGGCACTGTGATATCTTGGTCCATTTGATCGGGCAAAGTGCCAGATACACCCTCTAACTCGATATCAACTTCGGAAGTTGCAGCAGATCCTGTCGGGTCACACCCTCTGCGAAGCCAATTTTTCATATTATTTGTACATTGTTTTCCCTGCAACTTCTTATATTTAGCCTTTTTCCTATATTCCGCTCCTGATAGTTTTTTTCTTGGTGCACTCATAATTACAACCTGTAAACAAATTAAGTACATAATTAATTTCCTTGTTGAAAGGTGAAAAAATTTACAGCAGTATCATATATAATGAACTTTGAAGAAAAACTATCAGAGTTAAGTTATAAGAATAAACTTCAAAGTTATAGGCAACCAACTACGGAACCCTACCTTGCGCGTGGCTTGACACGCACTTGACCGGTTTTTTTTTATTTTTATAGCTTTCTCTCCGTATATAACAATCCTCGTACTTCAAAAAATATTCTAAATGAAGATTTAGCGAAATCGGTTCAAACGTTCTAAAAACTATCAGGAGCGGAATATAGGAAAAAGGCTAAATATAAGAAGTTGCAGGGAAAACAATGTACAAATAATATGAAAAATTGGCTTCGCAGAGGGTGTGACCCGACAGGATCTGCTGCAACTTCCGAAGTTGATATCGAGTTAGAGGGTGTATCTGGCACTTTGCCCGATCAAATGGACCAAGATATCATAGTGCCAACTTCACCATCTTTATCGATGTGCGAAGAACAACCTGAGCAACTTGAAAAAATGAAGCCAGCGTACGAAGGATCTAAATCCCTGGACTCGGAATTGGATGAACTGCAAAAAACCGGATTTGATTTGACGGACCCAGGCAATTGGCCAGCGGTGGAAAAAATAACTGACCAACAACGATCTTTCTTTAGCAATCAGGCTGTATTATTAGCAGAAAATCACCCCGAAAACATTCAATTTAGATATACTGAACGCAATGGCAGGCGTTTAACATCTTCTATGTGGTACAGGACGTTGGCTAACTGCGAAAGGGTTAAAAGATCTTGGCTTTTATTTTCTAAGACAAAAAATGCAATGTTTTGTGCGTGCTGCAAGATTTATCAGAAAGTATCTACTACCGCCACATCTGCATTGTGTTCTACAGGGTTTATTAATTGGAAAAAAGTCTCTGAGAGATTAGCTGAGCACGAGGCAACCCAAATACACAAAGAGTGTATGATCAAGTGGAAAACACGGGTACAGCAAATGAAATCATGCCAGGGTATTGATCAAGACCTTGAGAGAGTAGTTAACTCAGAAAAAGAAAAATGGAGAGAGATTCTGCGGATTGTTATGGATGCTGTATTGTATTTATCCACGAACTGCCTCGCTTTTCGCGGATCTAACGAAACTCCTAGCGACCTTATCACGCAATATCCTCAGCCTAGTCAAGGTAACTTTTTAAACTTAATTTCCCTGCTCGCGAAACATAATTCAACTCTTAAGTTTCAATTAGAAAATTTAAAAAAGGGACAGGTGTCATATTTATCAAAGACAATACAGAATGAAATAATTGAAATAATGGCAAAAACAGTTAGGAATAGCATTTTAAATGACATCAAAGAAGCCAAATACTTTACGATAATCTTCGACTGCACTCCAGATGTATCTCATACTGAACAGATGAGCCAAGTTATACGATATGTTAAAAGAACTGGCGATGTGTGTGAAATAAAAGAAAGTTTCATTGATTTCATAGAAGTTGCTGGAAAGACAGGAGAGGACATTTGTCAACAGATTT
This sequence comes from Ditula angustiorana, assembly GCA_963691745.1. NCBI lineage: Eukaryota > Metazoa > Arthropoda > Insecta > Lepidoptera > Tortricidae > Ditula > Ditula angustiorana. The sequence goes on from OY829495.1 coordinate 9,391,533, forward strand.
TAGAAAAATTAGCAGTTGATGATTTAGATATTGGACAATGTCGTGGCCAATCTTATGATAATGGGTCCAATATGGCCAGCATCCATAAAGGAGTACAAGCCAGGATTGCAGAAAAGAATGAGCTGGCCGAGTTCGTACCGTGCTTGGCTCACTCCTTAAATCTTGTAGGGGTTCATTCTGCATCATCATGCCAGGAAGCTATTAACCTATTTGGACTAATTCAAAAAATATATTGCTTTTTTGTTGGTTCCACTTCTAGGTGGAAAATTATGAAAAAATACGCAAAAACAAATTTAAAAGGAAGTAGTCAGACGAGATGGTCGGCGAAACACGTTGCTGTGAATGCCCTATTAAATAATTTGCCAGAAATAGCGGAAGCCTTAGAAGAAATTAAGCAAACTTCTCGTGCTCCAGAAGCCAAGTTCGAGGCTGGTCATCTCTCAACTGCTATAAAGGATTTTAAATTTATTCTTAATTTAACTGTTTGGGCGAATATTCTCCGCGAAATCAATCGAGTGAATATAGAAATTCAGAAAGAAGATATTATCCTTGCCCGTTCCGTCGCACTAATGGATGGTCTGCTCAAAACTTTGCAAAAAATGAGACAAAATCCAATGGAATATTGGATAAAAGAAGCTGGCGAAATAGCTGAAAAATGTGGTGTTGACCCTATTTTGCAAAACAAACGAATTCCAAAACGTAAAAAACATTTCGACGAGATGTGTGAAGACGAATTGCCAACACTCCAACCTGTTCAACTTTTTTCTAAAGAAATAATGATGGTATTTGATCGAATCATATCCGAAATTGAAAAGAGATTTGATTGTGCTACCACGCTGAATTTGAATTTTGCTTTTCTTAATGGTACTAACATTTTGAAAATGTCAAATGAAGAACTTCAAAAGTATGGAGCAGATTTGGCTCGAAAATACGAGCGAGATTTAAGTGCCGTCGAATTCTGCCAGGAACTTCATGTTTTTAAAGAGCAAGCTCCGGTTTTATTTGGTGATATAGAAAAGGCTAACAGTTTTTATCTCTTGAAACAGATCTATGCGCATGATTTGCAGGATGCTTTTCCTAATATTTGTATTGCTCTGCGAATTTACTCTACGCTTCCTACTACGTCCGCAAGCTGCGAGCGAAGTTTTAGCAAACTAAAACTGATCAAAAATTATTTGCGATCTTCTAAGAGCCAGGAACGCTTATCGGGTCTTGCAATCTTAGCAATAGAAAATCGTATTGCACACGAGTTAAATTATGACAAGGCTATAGATTTATTTGCTGAACAAAAAGCTCGAAGAGTAAAATTGTAATTTCAATTCACAATATACTTATTTGATTTTTATTATGCATATTTATTTTAATTTTAAACCCTACCCTGTTAAATAATCCTACAAGCAATTCATGTTATAGTAAATAAGATTGTTTAGATTGTTTTCGTTACATTAACTATAATTATGTATTGCTTTTGAGTTACATTGTGTTTTCATGCGATGGCCAAGTCAATCTATTTTATTTAAACATAAAAGATTTTTAATATTAATGTGGTCACTACAAGATGTTGTTAGATTACCTAATTACGTAATAATTTAAGATAGAAGACCCCTTAATTAGGGCCTGAATAAGCCAACCGACTTGGTATAACATGGATCTCACAACTTTTTACGGTACGGACGGACCTTGCACAAGGTCCTACCATTACACCGGCTGTCTTGCTCTCTACGATGGAACATAACAGTGCAAGCACCGCTGCTTAGCGGCGGGATTAGCGAGCAAGATGGTGGTAGCGATCCGGACGGACCTTGCACAAGGTCCTACCATTACACCGGCTGTCTTGCTCTCTACGATGGAACATAACAGTGCAAGCACCGCTGCTTAGCGGCGGGATTAGCGAGCAAGATGGTGGTAGCGATCCGGACGGACCTTGCACAAGGTCCTACCATTACACCGGCTGTCTTGCTCTCTACGCCGGAACATAACAGTGCAAGCACCGCTGCTTAGCGGCGGGATTAGCGAGCAAGATGGTGGTAGCGATCCGGACGGACCTTGCACAAGGTCCTACTACCCGCCGCCATTGTATATTCATACATACACAGGTACACTGATTCATTCACTGCAAATGTTAACTTTGTTAATCCTATATATTATATGGGATTACAAAGTTATTTATGCAGTTGGTGTATTTTGAAAACTGGACAGAAATTGCAAAATATTTAGGTTTTTATTTGATTTATACACTAAACACTAATTGTATTCTAAATTTGAAACTTCTATGTCTAGTAGAAGTGCCTGAAAGTTTTGATGATCGGTCAGTCAGTCAGTCAGTCAGTCAGTCAGTCAGTCAGTCAGTCAGTGAGTGACAAATTAAGAAACTTTGACTAGTTATAATTCTTAAACTACTGGTTCAAATTGAATGAAATTTGAAAAATACCGTGTTTATGCATTGCCTGCTTAGTTTCTGAAAATACAGGGTTCTAGTTTAGTCCACAACGAAGTTATAGGGGGTCGAAAATGGCCTGAACTGCTTCGAGAAAAGGATGGTACGGCCGTGCCGCTTTTTTTTGCTCGACTTGGCGGGGGCACTGCCGTGCCCCCAGATATTATGTATATTAGGTACAGATAAATCGACCAGACAAGATCATTGCATGAAACAATTAATTAAATCAAGTCAACCAAATGTAGGTACTACGATCTGACTACAATTTCACTAACGCTATAATTTACGAGCGGGGAGTAGAGTAAGTAAATGATATCGATGAGTGCTTGCAAGTGCGTGGCAACCGCCCGAGTTATAGGTACCAACGCGCCGTCATCGTCGACAGCGTAGGAATAACGCAAAAGAAGTAAACGCGCAAAAAGTAATAATAATGATTATTATGATTAATTTCCTTAAATTAAGTTTTGTAACTGTGGCCATTAAAAACCTTTTAAAAAAGAATCGTCCGCCCGCGTCGCGGTCAATTTTCGTCGCGCGGCTTCGGTTTTTAACGTTTTTAAGTGATTGCACGTAGGTATTAAATTTAATTTAAGAAATAAATATAGTAACTTAAAAAACATAATAATAGTTATGATAAAATACTTACCTAAAAAAGCGATCGATGAGCTGTGATAGATTTATTGATGCGTCGCGTCTTCACTAATTACAATCAGTATTTTACTTTCGGCAGATCGACAAGTACTAAATAGTAAACATAAACGAACAACTCACATTTTTAAAACAAAACACTGTCGTGGAGAGAGATCGACGAGGAAGTTTTCGAATATAGCTTTATCTCTTTCGCACTCACGGTAACCAGACGCGTGCTGCCTCGACCGATCTGCGATTCCTGCAGGCGAGCGGGAGCCGGGCGCGTATTTTGAACTATGCCTACGCGACTCGGGAACAATAAATGTTCGTGCAGCACGTCTCACTCCGCGCTCAGGGTATCGTTCAAGTTGATATGGCCATGAAATTGCTGTACTTGTGCATTATTTTTTCCGTGGTCAAAGTTAAATAAATGATGAGTTGTCCATTGGTCCGTGGCACGTCCGTGGTGTGAATTTGGCCGCCCCCTGAATTTGCCGCCCCCTGAGTGTGCCGCCCGGGGCATAGGCCCCGGCTTGCCCCCCCCTAGATCCGGGGCTGCAAATTACTTTAATACTACCGAGGTTTAATATTTGACAATATTGACAAATCTGTGAAATATTGAAAACATACAAACCTAGTTCTAAGGCATAATGACGACATACCACAAAATCATTGCTATAGGTTAAGGTTAAGAGGGTGGAAAACGTTATCGCCGTTTGCATGGAGAGCGCTTTTAGAGGCTGGGTACACACTTCCCTTAAATATAAGAAAAAATATTTAAAAGCCACCTAGAGCAATTCGGGTCGGCGCTGCTATTGCGCGGTACGGAACTCGTGCGCAAACCCGCGAGCAAGTGGGCGCGCTGCGAGCCGACAACCTACTGAGATTTGCCTACTCTGTAGGCAAGGCGGCCGAGCGTACTGACAGTGTGGAGTGGAACCCCCCTGGCTGAGCTATCAGAGCTTCGGTACGCAGTCATAGTCGAGCCTCGGCCACAAAGGCTCATGACCACGGACTGGTCCGAAACATGTTAAGCGATAACAGGACTTTACATACGTGAGTGCTTAATTGAATTAGGAAGAAGTCGTTAAAATTTTAAAGCATTCCAAAATGAAATAAGAATAAAGCTGACCTGAATTGGTAACAAATATCGATGTACTCCTACTTAATAATAATAAAAAATAAACAGTACGCAAATATTTTTCCTTTGTTGTCTTTTTTCAAAAGAAAAATATGGATGTTGTTTCAATTAGCACAACGTTAATTTATACCGGTATTAATTACCGTCTTTAGGGTTTCGTTTCAAAAACGGTAGGAGAAACTTTATCCCCTCTTCGATAGGTTCGTTCGTCTGTTTATCACAGCTTATTCACAGCAACTGCCATAAATAAGTAAGTTTAAAATATTTTTGACAGAGTCAGACCCCATAACATCGGAAATAAATATAAATTGTTTAAGTTTTTTCGCCATAGAGGTTTATTTTTATATTTTTTAATATCACTTGCAGTGAAATAGTTAAATCAACAAAAATCTGATCACATTTTGTTGATTTCCCTATTTCCGTGCAAGTTTTGCGGGTGGTAGGACCTTGTGCAAGGTCCGTCCGGATCGCTACCACCATCTTGCTCGCTAATCCTGCCGCTAAGCAGCAGTGTTGCACTGTTGTGTTCCGGCGTGGAGAGCAAAACAGCCGGTGTAATCACTGGCACAAGAGGTATTCCATCTTAGCCCTCTGGGTTCGCTACGCATCTGCACTCTCTTTGTTGTTGCAGTTGTCTATAGGCGGTGGTGATCACTTACCATCAGGTGACCCACTTGCTTGTTTGCCTTCCTATGTTGTATAAAAAAAATGTATAAAAAGTTACGGTTATGCTCAATAGTAACAAAACACTAATCAGTTTTGGCATTGGGTGGCCTGTATAACCGCTCTATTAAGTACGCGATCAATGGTTCTTGGTCAATGGTCTTATGTTCATCATGTTACTCGTCTTTGGAATACTCTTTCCCTTAGTACTAAACAAGCCCCTAACAAACTCTCTTTCAAGAAGTTAGTTCGTCATCATCTCTCTAAGCAGAACTCCTCTTAGTTTAACAAACTGGAACAAATTACCTTGCTACTCCGCGAAACCAGTGCCGGGCTCGTGCAAAATAGCTGCGTCTGTGCGACACATATATGTTCATGCAAAAACCCACCCTCTTCCGCTTCCACACGAAACAACATATATCACACAGACTCAACTACACACCACCACCACTAAACACTAAAACTACACGATCCCGCGCGTTTCGCCTCTATACGAGGCATCATCAAGATCAAAGAAACAGTACGACCGTTCGCTACTTGAACGAATGGCGTACATTCGCTCAAGTGCCGTGGCGTACAGCCCGGCACTGGTTTCGCGGAGTAGCAAGGTAATTTGTTCCAGTTTGTTGATATGGACCTCCGCAAAGTAACGCCCGAATCTATTAAATATTCCTCTTAGTTTTCTCCTGGACAGATTGTAGGTATGTATAATTATGTGTTTTATGTATAGTTTACATATTATTATGTGTTTATCTTTATATCTATGTATTGTATTATATGTTTTGTATGTATGTAGTAGCATTTGTCATTGTGTTTCTATTACTCGTTGTCTATCCGCACCGCCCACAATTTTTCTGTTTATGCCCAAAGGTTGACTGGCAGAGCATGCCTTAAGGCATTAAGTCCGCCTTTTGTACATTCTGTATTTTTTGTGCAATAGTTTTAATAAATAAATAAATAATGGTTACACATACAAGAGGTATTCCATCTTAACCCTCTGGGTTGGCAACGCATCTGCACTCTCTTTGTTGTTGCAGGTGTCTATAGGCGGTGGTGATCACTTACCATCAGGTGACCCACTTGCTTGTTTGCCTTCCTATGTAGAAAAAAAAAGACATAAACTTGAATATAACGCAAACGTGTGACTCATTTTTTTACTACAAGCAAGTTTTTGTGCAAGTTTGCGACACATAATGGACATACTCGTATATATCCATAGTGGATCCCAAACATGCACAAGTTCGGCATTAAGTTTACCAACAATGCTTCTTGAATTTCTGCATAGCCTTCAACTAAAACCGGACATCCACGATCATTTTTAACTAACAGTTTTCTATAGAATAGCATAGAATAGAATAGAACATACTTATTACGTTTAACGGGACTTAAACGCGATAATATACTGTTTATTTATTTACCTCGACGTTTCGGCCAGAAAGGAACAACAGAATAGAACATTTATTTCAGGTTGCAAACGACTCCCTTCAGCCAGATATCAGTTAAAACTGAAGTGTACGGTCATTTTAGTTTGAAACTATGTGAACACTATATTTAATCATTTTCAACGGACACTAAAATTTACAGGTCTCATTCTAGCCATGATCAGTTTAACTGTCAGTGAAAACTGTTTAGTGAAACTATACAGTAAAAACACTCCATGAAACTATTCAGCGAAAACAGTTGAAAACAGTCAGTTAAATCTGTTCTGTGGAAACTTTTCAGTTAAAACTGTTCAGTGGAAACTGTTCAGTGAAATCTGTTCTGCGGAAACTGCCAGTGACAATTGGTCAGCGAAAATTGGTCACTGAAAACTGTTTAGGGAAAACAGTTCAGTTTTTTTGATGAAATAGGAAGGCAAACAAGCAAGTGGGTCACCTGATGGTAAGTGATCACCAGCCTATAGACACCTGCAACACCAAGAAGACTGCAGATGAGTTGCCAACCCAGAGGGCTCAGATGGATTACCTCTTGTGCCAGTAATTACACCAGCTGTCTTGCTCTCCACGCCGGAACACAACAGTGCAAGCACTGCTGCTTAGCGGCAGGATTAGCGAGCAAGATAGTAGTAGCGATCCGGACGGACCTTGCACAAAGTCCTACTACCCGCAAATTAAAACTATTCAGTGGAAACTATTCATTTAAAACTGACCGTGGGTGGCTAGTTTTACACTCTGCGTGCTCTCGCGAAACATTTCACGCTGATCCCAGAGATGGCGCCACGGGATTTGTTCCGACGAAACGGGGGGGACGTGACCAGGAAGCAGATGATAGTGCCATTTCATGCATCCTCTTGCTAGCACTATAGACGTCATGCATGTGCAAGTGAGAGAACAATGGAGTATGGCTGTTGCACAGGCAGAAAAGAGACAACAAACAAATGACATTGTAGTCTGTATCGAACTGAGGTATTGAATGAAATGACAGCTACAAGCTGCTGTAGGAAAAAAACGCAAGCTTACATGTAAGCTTGCGTTTTTTCCCTTCGTCGATGGAAACAGACTTCTGGACAAGGTAGTAGCTAGCAAATAATACTGTTTACAAATCGCTATAATAAATAATAAAATAAAAAGCCTGTTTATTTTCACGCCTTTGAGTGAAGTACAAAATTCAAGTTTAGTTAGGTTAGTAGTTTTTTTTTAAATCGGTTTAGGTCGATCGGATCAATTTGAAAGTATATTTGATCGAACGCAAAAGTATTTTTCAAATCGGTCGAGACGTCTTGAGTAATCGGGGAACATATTTTAAACAAAAGACGTAATGTCGTTTATCAACACATATATCATAAAAGCTCTATAATGCGTTCAGAAACCGTAGGCAATGACCAGCATTATGACAACCAATATTATTATGAGAATTTTTCTAATTTGTTTCTATATTTGTTCAAATTCATTTTTTATTACATTATTTTAACGTGTACAGTCTATAGATATTTAATAGGTACCTAGCACTAGTAGCTAGTAGCAATGCAGGTCATTGCCCTATGGCTTCTGAACCCATCATAAAATACTTATGATATGTGTGTAGATAAAGTAATGTATGCAACTGTACATAATTAGGCCTTAAAACACTCGTGTGATCCTATCCTAAAACCACACTCGTGTTTTAAGACCCCTCATTATGCAACAGTTGCATAAAATACTATTTTGAGATCGGTTAAAAACTTTAAATACCTATATAAAAAACTATCTAAATCACAGTGAAAATCTTATCAAAATTCATTGGGTGGTTGAGAAGGCGTATAGCCTCAGATGCGATAAGGACAGATAGAGGTGAACACCAATTTTATTTCAATACTTTTTTTTGTAAAATAGGAAGGCAAACAAGCAAGTGGGTCACCTGATGGTAAATGATCACCACCGCCTATAGATAACAACAAGGAAAGTGCAGATGCGTTGCCAACCCAAAGATGGAGTACTTCTTGTGCCAGTAATGTCACCGGCTGTCTTGCTCTCCACGCTGGAAGACAACAGTGCAAGCATTGCTGCTTGGCCGTAGGATTAACGAGCAAGATGGTGGTAGCTATCCAGACGGACCTTGCACAAGGTTCTACCACCCGCAAAAAGACTTTGTAAAGAAGAAGATAAAAATTTATCTAGTTTTGTCTATGCTAGTTCCGCTAGTTTTTCTTTTTCTTCCCTAAATAAATAAATACTACCACAGGCTCATCCTGCAAAGTTTTACAAAGTACTACAAAGCAACTATCTTTGCGGAAAGTTCCATTTTACGCGTGAAGTATTTTTGCGTGATAAGACGAAACTAAAGCTAAGTAAGTAAGGGTTGTTACGCACCATCGATCTTATCTTAAAGCATAAGTCGTTGTAAACCCGTAATCGATTGATTTTTACCCGACTACGGCAAAGCCAAAAGGAAGGGTTATGTTTTTAGCAGCCTATGTACGTATGTTTGTATTTACGTATGTTCCACTGTAGTGCCTAAACGACTGAGCCGATTTTGATGAATGAGGTGTCAATCGGTTCGTAATTGTAGTCTGGGTGGCATAGGCTATATTTTTTGTGAACAAAATGAAAATGACGAATGTTATATCCAAAAAAGAGGGGGTAAAAAAAATTTTTTTTTGGTTATTATGTCGTATATGGGACACTGCCAGAAGACTTAAACAAAAGTTAATTATCAGTAATATCTAACACATCAAAGGACAGTGAGTACAATGATAGTGATCAATTATAACTTATTTTTTACTTTTCAGTTTTTTCCGAAGTCGGGTAACAGTTTTTAAACTTTTATTTTTATTCTTTTACTTATGCTGTTAAACTTAGCTTCTTGCATTCACGATTGTAGGTCAACGGAAAGTACCGTAAAGGTTTTTTTTAAGAAACACAGACAGAAAGAAGTCCAGTGGTTTTAACACCGGCCCAGTTTAGTTTATTTTTCTGTATAGTCGACCAAGTAATTGCTTGACCACTTTTGAACCTTATCTGGTTGTAATAGGGTCGAAAAGTGGTCAAGCAATTTCTTGGTCGACTATACGTCCCTTTCTCATGACACCAGTTAGACAAACGGGTTGATTTTTGAGTTTCGAGCGCTCGACATTTGCCAGCCCCGGGCCAATCAAATACGCGAACGTATTTTTTAGCCGGCACTGATTGGCGCGCGGCTGGAAATATCTAGCATTCGAAAATCAAATTCATCCCAAAAGACGCAGGGAGGGGGTAAGCAAATTGTGGGCGGTTCTTTCAGGCCCGTAGCAGGGGGTTTCACTCCGCACTGTAGGTGCGCTCGCCGCATTACCTATGGCATAGGTTAATCGCAGTAGGTAGCCGGCCTGCCGCGCGCGCCCGCTCGCTGTGTGTCGCGCGAGATAGTATTATAGTAAGCAGCCCAACCCTAGCGGTCCGCCAGGGCATTGCGGGTGGAAAGCGGGCGCGGGCGGCGCCTTCCTTTTGACGCATGCCGCCTGGTGAATGTTTACGAAGTAATACGAACTTTTTGGGCCTGATCATAAAGTTGGAATTCGTTTAATGGTGGTCGAAAATGAGAAGTTTCTGTACATTAGTACTATTATTTATTCTGTGCCCGTAGTATGGCTGACTGTACGTATTCAATCGACTTTAGCACCAGCCCTTAGTTCGGAAGTACGACTAAGTTACCTTAAGCGAGGGGTAGTCAGCAAAGCTCAATGTTTGACTCATAGTTTGGCAGCGGAAAGTTGAACGCTGCCGTCATCGTCGGCCATTTTGAAATACGCGGGCACGGCAGGGCCTCCGGGAAGTGTGGCCAACTCAAGCATGGCCGAACTTGGTTTTATTTATTTTCAGTTTGAAAAAACTTGGAACGGGCAGAGCTAAAATCAACATGGCAACGTATAGTCAGCCAAATTTATTTATAGGCCACCGTAGAATGTTATGGTTGGGATATGAAATGAAATAAAATAAAATTAAATGAAACAATTTTATTTCAGGTAAACACCCATATGATACAAAGCGATAATAATACTGTTTCTCACGTCGGGTCCCAGTAAACAATTTATCGTCAATTATTAGGTCGCCGTCAATAACTGGTACCATTATCTCAGTTGCTCTAAACTAAGGAGGTTCGACGATACGTCATCCCAACCGGTAATCACCCATGACTTGGCAGAAAGTTCGAGCAGCCTGCGCTTCAATTAAAAAGTTATTTCGCGCGCTTTTGTAAGAAACGTGACGTACACTTTTTGTCGTTTCCTATTATTTCGGAGTTTAATTTTAAACTAAAAACATAGATTTTGTGGAAGCTTTCTCGTGTGATATTTCCGTGTAGCTAAAATATTTTGACTTCGCACAGCTGCAATTACTAACGAAATGTTAATTAGACTGTCTTGTTTGTACAGTCAAGGAAATTGAAACACGTACCACCGTAGAACCTAGTCGAAGAGACATACGCATGACATTCGTATGACATCGCCTGGCGTTTAACGCGTCGCGTCATTGCAATGGGGTGTTTTTTTTTTATACAACATAGGAAGGCAAACAAGCAAGTGGGTCACCTGATGGTAAGTGATCACCACCGCCTATAGACACCTGCAACAACAATGCTGCTTAGCGGCAGGATTAGCGAACAAGGTTGGTCATGTTAGCCTGCAGGAACAGATAGTGATTTTGTTTTATACTATGTAAGATTGCATTTCCGATAAGTCAAAATCACTTCTTGAAATAATTTCACTGTACGGTCGCAGACATTAATTGTTAAACCACCACAGAACTTCGTCGTAACGACTTAGCAAATCTGTAGCCACGTGTTAGTAAACAATCCAAAGCAATGTCACTGTGACAAGGTTCCATACAGGCTCAACGATTAGATCCGTGATGTTACCATTAGACTATTCTTGTTGGTGAGGCTTTGTACTGTCCTATAAATTTTAATCTATAGTCTCCTCGGCCCATAGATCTAACGACCGCTAAATCGGCCAAACGTCGTCCCCGAAACCTAACAATTGGAAAAAATAAATCTTTCTCTTAGCGGTTTATCTCAGTAGTTTTATTGTTCGTAAATCCCTTGTAGCCGTTTAGAGTCGGGTTCCGAACCCACGACCTTCATATGCCACAGCGGATTTGTTTAAACAGTAAGCAAGCATGTAACTTTAGCTAATGACAGCACAATATTTTTTTCAATGAAGGATATAGACGTACCCCCTCATTCATAAAAGTTTGCCTATCTCTTTTAACTAACAAATATATTGTTCCTTTCATTTGACGGCAAACGCGGCGCTTTCATTTGCGGGTTGTAGGACCTTGTGCAAGCTCCGTCCGGATCGCTACCACCATCTTGCTTGCTAATCCTGCCGCTAAGCAGCAATGCTTGCACTGTTGCGTTCCGGCATGGAGAGCAAAGCAGCCGGTGTAATTACTGGCTCAAGAGGTATTCCATCTTAGCCCTCTGGGTTGGCAACGCATCTGCAATATCTTTGATGTTGCGGATGTCTATAGGCGGTGGTGATCACTTCCATTAGGTGACCCACTTGCTTGTTTGCCTTCCTATTTATAAAGACCCAACACATATGTTAACTAACATAGGTTTACGCAGTGTTTATGAATAAGAGGGTTAACTTGTAAGTAAAACAAATTAATATGAAGCAACAAAACTGTCTCTCAATAAAATTAACTCCTTGAAAACTCCATCATCATCATGTCAATCGGAAAACACTCGCTGCTCCCCGCAGCAGCGAGTGTTTTCTTGTTTTCTTCTCTCTTTGACTCACAAGGAAAATAAATCTAACTTAAATGGCAATTTCTCAGTCGCCTGCAGATGTACAAATCTCTTGAATTACTGTTACAGCATGTATACTGTGTCTCCATAACCAGGTGCGAATTCAATGCCGCGATATTTTGTTGAGGAATTTTCCTTGAACTTTTACCCCGATCTATGGGATGATAAAATAATATGAAACACCTGCCTTTTTGCAAGGAAACAATGCGTTTACTGAACGTAAAGCTATTACAGAATATTAAAACTTTTATTTTAGATTTAAAAACACGAGGATGACAGTCTGCTTTCTGTCCAAAGGGCAATAGTTTTAGGGGAAAAAAACTGCTGAGTTTCTTGCAGCGTTTCTTCTCAGCAGAATCTTCCATTTTCCGAAGCGCTAGTAGATTCAGACATGAAAAGAGCCTATATGGCCTACTTGCAAAATAAAATTTTCATTTTGATTTACAGGTAGATTCATATAAAGAAGTTCCATCATAAAATCTTGCCCCAAAAAGGTGAACATCTACATAAAGTGACACTCAAACGTTTGTGCTAGTGGAAACTGAAAGATGTAAGACTTAACGCAAACTAGCGAAAGTAAATGTCAAAATATTTAATTAACAATATCAAAACCACGCTGTACATTTTGTCGCTTCCACCTACAGCGTAGTAGAGTAATCTGGTGACTACGCTATAGTAGAGCATGCAAACCTAGGTTTTCTTTGTACGAAAACCTTGTTAAAACCTAGTTTTTCAGACAAAAAAGGGTTTGTATGCTCTACTCTATAGGTTAATACGTAGGTACAGACTAGTCACTAACAGGCAATGATATTATATAATAGAATAGAATAGAATAGAATCCATTTATTTCAGGCTGCATACATGCATGTACATAATACGTGGATATACAGTGTCATACTGAATGACAGTAGAAAAACCGCCCGACATGAGAATACAGGTTGACGCCAATGTTACAGCAAATTATTAGTTTACCATTTATAGTCATTGAATCTACAACTTTACGTCCAACTGAATAAAATAATAATTTCGTTGCAAATAGGTTTAAAAAAAATATATATTATTGACAGGAGCGCCGTTGGTCTGACAGACTGACAGCGCAAGCGATTGTCGATTTGTTGTACTTTTGTTCGACTATTGATGCGGACATATTTTAAACGCTAGCTAGAAGTCCATTACTTATAGGTCAGTGCCAATAGGATATCATTTTGTCTAGGTACCATGGTGACAAATGCGTCGGCTGAATAGAAAGAAGGACAACTTTCTCTCCGTGGGCCAGAAAGGACGGAAATATTAGACCAGCTCTTAGAGCTATAGACGCCCCCGATGGGATTCTTCGGCTACTCAAAGGTATAAACGCGTGAATAAATAATGTCTATTAAGTAAGATACCATGTAAAACTCACATATCAACGCGTCTCCCCATCGGAAGTCGGGGAGCGGGAAACAGGATGCCGGCTTATCTGCCTTTCGCTTTGCCGCCAGTACAACTTATAAGAGAAAGCGGGATGGACTAATTAGATTTAAATTAAGACAAGTAAAAAAAGTTGTGAGATGCTAAAATATTCATACGATTATCTGCACTGAATGAATATTTAACAATGATGATCCAAAGGACCGTTTGTGTTGTCTAGAACCACTTTAAGGATATCTGATTAGGAACGGATACTGTATGAATTGCAAGCCTAACCATCGGGCAAAATAGTTTGTCCATGAGTGCCAGTTGGAGTGACAGTATCAGCAAATGTGGGCACGGCAACAGAAGTAAGTACGTGAAATATTACACGTTGTGCTTAAAATTGACAGTTTCTTATTGTATCATTGAAGCTAATTAAACGAGAGTACGGCTAAAACAGGAATGCGCATAGCAATGTTTGGCGCTGTAAGAGGAAGAAAACTTTATGGGCGGTCATCATGAGGAGGACCTCCCAAGCGCTATATAAGTTGTTTAGTAGCTGTATAGTTGCCACTCAGGGAAACTTAGCTTAGAAGCTTAGGAGACTCACTAATCCAAGCTGTCTAATCACCATGTTGATTACTACTTAATGCTTTGTCATGTTCTAAAACGCCCTTAAAATCCCAATTCGTTTCTATAAAACTAAGTTCATATAAAAATCCAAGTGCTATGTTTTATGATTCAGTTTTGTTACAAGTATTATGTTAACAGTAGTTTATTGTAAGCGTTATGTTTACAGCCGCTTGTTTTTGTCGCTCCGTTTGTAATTCGGACCAAACTTAACAACCTTGTGTCGACATGTTCTTATTTCCAACTTCAGCTAGATTTTATAAGGTAATTATTTACGCGCGATGGTTGCGTTAGCTACCACAGCCATAGAATAAGCTAACACAAATATTGCAGACGAGACATTTTGAAGAGGTGCTCCATCAATTCCAATAATAGGGAGTTCCAAAGATCTGCGACTGGCGGTTTTAACGAGAGGCTAGTCTAGTGATGGTCTACGAATTTAGAGGTTTCGGGTGCTAGCTAGCAGCAGACATTGCCATTGTAAATATGAATTTACCCTATAACTTGTCTTAATCGTGAATATTAGTGTGTATTATATGTTCTTTAGGTGTTCTTTTTTTTTAATCTTTATTTATTTAGGGGCTTTGATCAGAATTGAACATGTCAGCCCCATTAGAAAACAATACAATTATATACAAAAAGACATCAAAAATCCACAACACAAAAAAACTATTTTATCAAACATTTGTACAAACACCTAGCTGCATCGCCAGTTGGTTCAGCTAAAATCATTTGCAATGATCCCACATTGAAGGTGTTCTTTAATTTAGGAGTAGGTCAATTGGTCAATTGGTGTAAAAATTGGCTCAAGTTACTTGTGTATTAAGTTGTTAGTCATTGTTAAAAAAAATGACAAGCTAAACCTACGTCATTCAGATAACGACAAAGAGCAAATACTGGCTTTCATGGTAAGGGTCCTTGTTTCTACAATCATTGCCCTTCACGTATGGCTTGATTTCAGGATTTAGCTTCCTTACTTAGCTTGTTAGAGTGATCTGAAGTCAATTTAATGACACAGTCGCTAAAGTTACACGTTAGAACTGCCATTACCCTATTTTTTCTTTGTGTTGTCATTCATTATATAGCATTTTAAATTTAATTTGAATGTAAAAAAAAATACAAAAAGAAAAAAATTAAAAAAATCGAAAATAAATACTTTCGATTACAATAATTTAACAACAAATGGCGTCATCTCTCGTCAGCTAACGGGCATTCATAAATGACCAAGTTGAATGAGATAACTTGATTAAGTTTCTCATAGATGACACCGTGGGTAGTTTTCCCAAAGAAAAAAAATCAATAATGTAATGACCGCAAAGGCGAAACACATAGAAAAATTCGCAGGGTATGGCAGCGGTAATGTGGCGGAAACTGGAATACGTAAGGCACGGAATGCTGATGTTGTAGGTTCGTATCCTGCCATTACCCTAATTTTTCTTTGTGTTATCATTCACTATATAGCATTTTAAATTTAATTAGAACTATATTGTTTACACATTTGCGTTACGGTAAGTTACCTATAATCCAGCCCCCGTACCACAAAAATTATGAGTGCTACAATTTGACATAATTGTAGAGTTTTTCATTTAAAAATGTGACAAATTATGTTGATAGCGCTTGTAAGTTTTGTGGTACAGGGGTGCAATTTTTGAATCTCACCGGGTGACTAAAGCTCACCTAAATGGCTATATTTCTATGAAACACGACCACGACCCGGTGAGACTCAAAAATCGCACTTCAGCCCCTGGTATCATTGGGGCGATTTAGTGTAGCAAGTTGAACAACTTTCGTCGTTTTTACTGCCTGCACAATAGCTCGCCTCACAGGGTCACCACCTCACAATTGATAAGTGCTTAGGGTATTATTAGCATACTTAAACTGCCGTAATTGTTAGCCAATGGCCCTAACATGACCACTCAAGTTTTATTTATCTTTATGTTCAACACTAGTTGGACAGAGCCACAGGGCTAATGAGTCTACTTATAGACAGCTGTACCTGTGGGCACTCTAAATTTGAGAGCTATACTCTCTCATCATCCAAGCAATCCCCATGTTTCTCTATTCCCTGCTTTCAAGTGGTCGAAGAGAAAGTAGAAAATAGAGAAGCTAATCGATTGATCTAACGATGTGAGAGTGTAGCTTTAAGATTTAGAGAGTTCACAGAGTACTTACATTGAACTTAGCGGCAGTACTAGATTCATATTTTTGCGTCAAAAAAAAATGTTGTTAAAAATAATGAAGCAAACGAGCCGAGTAGCCGAACTGTCAGGGCTTCGGTACGCAGTCGTCATCGCGCCACCGCCGCGGGGGCTCATGATTAAGGACCACAGACTGGTCCGAAACATGTCAGGCATTCCATCCGTTTTATTAATATGTCCGAGTCTCACGGTAGTTTTATGTTAAAAAGTGCTCGATTCGCCAAAAGTGACGCGTCCATTAAAAAAAATAAAAGATTAAATTATCTGTGACATTTTATATTCTCATCTAACTCCATCATCGTAAAGTATAAAGCTTGTTAACTGTTAATATGCTTATAAGGAACGTAATTATGTTAACGCTTTGTGTAATTGGATCGCCAATTAGGATGTCAGAGTGTTGGTATGGCGGATTTTTGTTACTTCGGGGAGATGCAAAATTTGTGTTACGTTGTCACCAGTTTCAAAGAGTCGTGTTTTGATTGCGCCGTGGTCTATTCATTGCAATAGCACTGAAAGCTTGTGTGCTTGCTTGCATGCATGAAAGGGAGATGCCAGGGGGGATGCCCAGTGCTATTAGGCTGCCTTTCCACCAGAGATTTGCGAGGATGCGTAACGAGGGACGTGTTTGTAAGAACCAATAGAATCGCTTCATTTACCTCGCTTCGGTCAGCACAGCTCTGTTGGAAACGGCTCATTGGTTCTTTACAAACACATCCCTCGCTACGCATCCTTTGACATCTCTGGTGGAAACGCAGCCTTAGAGCTTAGGTTTCCACTGCTCTTATGTCTGTTAAATCGATAAATCGAAGCTTATTGATTTTGAGAAACCGATTCCAAACAAAATAAATGATATTTCTTCTCTATTGGGTATGTTCTCGTTGACCGCGTTAGAGAAGAACGCTGGATGAAGAAGAAAACATTTTTTCAATAAGCTTTAACTATCCATTCCTAACACAATTTCGATTTATTTGCAGTGAATCCGACAAGGTCTGAATGTCTGAATCCTTCAGGCTCCGCCACGCTTAAATATTCATTCATCAAACCAAACAAATACCGATTCCCTATTCGTTGTGTAAAGTAAACGAAAAACGTATCGCGCAAAATGAACCTTGTAAAATACACACAATCTTGTGTCTGATTGTGGGCTTTGTAAATAATTAAACATTTATAAAATAAGCATGCTTTATTTGTAACGTTAACGGGATAAAATCATTGTCAATTTACCTCGACGTTTCGGCCATGTTAAATAAAGAAAACCAAGTGCGGGTAGTTCGTAAAACTTGTGCGAATAAACAGCAGTAATACCCTTTACTTCAGTCTTCTCGTGACCACGGCCATTTGCAACATGACCGAAACGTTAAGGTAAATCAGTAATGATTGCCTTAAAGTCCCTTTAATGTTATAAAAATTAATGATTTGTACTCATAAATGTTGTTTTTGTATAAAAAACAACACGACGAAAACTATCACGACCATAAAAACTAAAATAAAGGCAGATACTGTAATGATAGACTTAGCT
Organism: Ditula angustiorana; assembly: GCA_963691745.1. NCBI lineage: Eukaryota > Metazoa > Arthropoda > Insecta > Lepidoptera > Tortricidae > Ditula > Ditula angustiorana. Next base: position 9,409,346 of record OY829495.1, read on the forward strand.
GAAAAAAAATAGTTTATGTATTGTGGAATTGCATAGTTACATATCAAATATTAATTTATTCGACTAATAATCAACAAAACGAATTACTACGTAACCCTTCGAATCACAACTGAACTAAACCCGACTAAACGTGTTAAAAGAAACAAACTGTGGCAAATTGAAACAAAATATACCCAGTTTCTGTTTGAAATTTGGGGTTTCCAGGTAATTTCGGACAACTAACGCGTCCCGGGGAAATTAAGTTAACGGGTCGCCAGGAACTCTGTAAACGGAACGAATAAATGACGAAACGGGAACGTCACGAGTGAAATTGAATTAGCGTTTTTTGTCACGCTGGCAGTTTGTGCGGACTCTGTGGACTCACAGAATGCGACAAGTACAGAAGTCTATCTTCGAACACAAATGGTGTTTGGGCAGGGGGGTTCCACTCTGCACTGTAGGTGCGCTCGCCGCATTACCTATGGCATAGGTTAATCGCAGTAGGTTGTCGCCTTGCCGTGCGCGCGCCCGCTCACTTTGTGTCGCGCGTTGTGATAGTATTACAGTAAGCAGCCCAACCCTAGCGGTGCGCCAGGGCATTACTGGTGGAAGGCGGGCGAGGGCGGCGCCTTCCTTTTGACGCATGCCGCCTGGCGAATGTTTATGAAGTAATACGAACTTTTTGTGCCTGATCATAAAGTTGGAATTCGTTTAATGGTGGTCGAAAAAGAGAAGTTTCTGTACGTTAGTACTATTATTTATTCTGTGGTTTGGGTATAAGGAAGTCCGCTACGTCGCGCGGGCGCACGGAGCGGGTGCACGCCTATCGAACAAAATAGTATGTGCTCGCACCCGCACCGCGCGAGTTAGCGGACGCTCTCATAATATTTTTAAAACTTCTAAAATGCTAATTGTATTGTCAAATCTATGAAGAATATAAAAAAAATCAAAACATATTGACGACCTGTATGGCACAGTGGCACATGTGTCTGCCTACTGTGTAAGAGGTCCCGGGTTCAAATCCTGGTATGGGCAAATATTTGTGTGACGAATATGAATGTTTGTACCTGAGTCATGGATGTTATTTGTATTTAAGTATGTATTTATCTATATAAGTATGTTTATCCGTTGTCTAGTATCCATAGTACAAGCTTTGCTTAGTTTGGGACTAGGTCAATTGGTGTAAATTGTCCCGAAATATTTATTTATTTATTTATTTATTTATATAAACCTAGTTCTAAGGCATAATGATAAGATACCAAAAAATCATTGCCATAGGTTAAGGTTTAGAGGGTGGAAAGCGTTATCGTCGTTGGTATGAGGAGCGCCTTTTGGGGCTGGATTCACACTCCTCTTAAAGCAGATAATTGAATTACTGTACTATGCTGTTATAAGGGAAAAGTTTGGTTTGAAAGAAGATGTAGTGACTAGAATAGAGAAAGGAAAGTTACGTTGGTTTGGGCATGTTGAACGAATGGATGAAAGGCGATTATACATAATTTCTTAAGCAAATTTATAAAGGTGATGTAACGGGGCGAGTGGCTCGAGGGCGGCCTCGGCGTACTTTTGTCGACCAAATTTGTGATGACCTGTGGCCCGTTTCACTAAGCTACAAGTTACAATTTTACAAGTCTAAACCGGCAACATTGGTCAATAATGACCAATGGCAATGGGCGATGGGCGTAATGTTGCCGGTTTAGACTTGTAAAATTGTAACTTGTAGCTTCGTGAAACGGGCCACTGAAGACAGATCAAATCAGTAGTACCCGGGACCGTCGAGCATGTATGAAGAGAGGAATGTGTGAAAGCGAGGGAAGTATGCCGGGACCGGGGCAAATGGCGTTCTGTGGTCTCTGCCTACCCCGAAGGGAAACAGGCGTAAGCTTATAATAATAATAATGATAATGTATTATGCATGATATGTATATACAGGATTAGTACATGAACTAGGTCTCTCACTTGAGCGAGCTATCTGTTTACAGGCTGACGGGCGATAGCGTTATTGGATAACATCTGAATTTCAGTTTGGTCTGTGGTTTCATGATTGCCGAAGCTAATTTGGCCGGAAGCTGTGAAATCAGATGATGATATCTAATTTAGGAATTAATTAACATTAATGATAGTTCAAAATTAAGACGGTTTGTTTATCCGCCAATGTTACGACATGCTCGCTAATCCTGCCGGTAAGCAGCATTGCTAGCACTGTTGTGTTTCGGCGTGGAGAGCACGACAGCCGGTGCAATTACTGGCACAAGAGGTATTGCATCGTAGCCCTCTGGGTTGGCAACGCATCTTGCGATCTCCTTAGTGTTGTGGGTGTTTATGGGCGGTGGTGATCACTTACCGCCAGATGACCCGTTTGCTCGTTTGCTTTCCTATGTCGCATAAAAAAAATGCTTTGTTTTGGATTATTATTTTTTGCTGTTGAGTTTAGATTTTTTTTTTAATTTAAGACATCAACAGCTAGATTTGCTATGATTGTTTCCACTAATAACTTAAATGTCCTTTTTACCCACCCAAAATAGAAGAGATTATTTTTATATTTACATAGGTAATATAAAATCAAGTCACTGTCTGCCTCTGTCTGAACTCATACCACAGAATAAATACAAACTTCTCTTTTACGACTGCGATTAAACGAATCCCAACTTTATTAACACGTTCAAAAAGTTCGTGTTACTTCATACACCATGCACCAGGGGGCGCGAGTCAAAAGAAATGCGCCGCCCGCGCCCTCTTTCCCCCCGCTACTCCCGGCGCGGCGACACGCTAGGGTTTGTTTGTTTGTTTTCAATTAAACTGACATGGCGGAGCCGAGCGAGCGAGCGCGTGGCAATCCGACAGCCTACTGCGATTTGCCTATGCCATAGGCAAGACGGTCGAGCGTACCTACACACACAGCCTCCACATCAGAGGACAGTCATGTTTGTTAGCTATAACCTTCAAGAATATAAAACAGAGATTAACTTTTTGTTTTTATTTGTTTGTAGGTATGGTAGGGGCTCACCTCTGAAAATACTGAACCGAGTTCAAAAATTCTTTTAATAGAAAGCTACACTATCTCTGACGGACTCAGGCTACTAACTCCACGCGAACAGAATCGCGGGCGTCCGTTAGTATTTGATAAACAGGCGACTGCCAAACGGATTGGTTACCTAATAGCAAAGTATTTCATTTTAACTAACACTTGTTTTTTTAGCACAATTCTAGTTACTTCTAAGTAACACATTGGCTATCTCTAGACTAGCTTTTTTGTGTGACAGTCTCACTATAAATTGTTTTTAACTTTCGCGACTTTCACACATATTTATAACATTATCGGGACTTTAGCGCGATAAAAATATATTGTTGATTTACCTCGACGTTTTGGCCATGTTTCAATGGCCGTGGTCACGAGGTTTTTTTTTATACAACATAGGACGGCAAACAAGCAAGTTGGTCACCTGATGGTAAGTGATCACCGCCGCCTATAGACACCTGCAACAACAAAGAGAGTGCAGATGCGTTGCCAACCCAGAGGGCTAAGATGGAATACCTCTTGTGCCAGTAATTACACCGGCTGTCTTGCTCTCCACGCCGAAACACAACAGTGCAAGCACTGAGTAGACACCACTACTATTCGTGACCACGGCCATTGAAACATGGCCGAAACGTCGAGGCAGTCTCACTATGTTAACCCGTAAGGACCCCTAAAAGCAAAGAGCATTCACGAAAAGGATAAAAAAGCACCGTCCGATTCGCTCAATTGGGACAACGGGATCTAGGGTGTCCTTAAAAACGGATTAAATCGAGGAGGAAACGGGAAATTTCCCTGAGGCACAATTAAGAGACGTGTCCCGAGCGGCTGCGGATTGGTCAACCTACTACTAACTCAGTTTTCAAGTTGGATTTTTTTTATTTAAGACATGCGACGGCGTTGGACGTAATGAGAACTAGACAGATAAACGAAACCAAGGCAACTATTCAAAGACAAATTTGTATAGAAAGATACTGAAAATCGTATAGAAGGCCGTTTCCTGGTTTAGAAGGAAGCGGCCGAGGATATCAGGACAGACAGGACCGGAAGGGACTTTGTTTTATACTATGTAAAGATTATAACCTGGTCGGTGTCTATAAAAGTACATCATCATCATCATCATCATCATCTCAGCGACAAGAAGTCCACTGTTGGACATAGGCCTCCTCCATGGATTTCCAAAGTGGCCGGTTGGAAGCAGCATGCAACCAGCGCCTTCCTGCCACCTGTATGAGGTCATCGGACCATCTTGTGGCTGGTCGTCCCACGCTCCGCTTGCCAATACGCGGCCGCCATTCGAGAACTTTTCGACCCCATCGGCCATCAGTTCTCCGTGCTATGTGCCCTGCCCACTGCCACTTCAACTTTCTAATCCGCAACTTGCTAATAAAAGTACATAAAAGGTATAAAAAGAGGGATCCTTAATAGGAGCAATAGAAGACAAAAAATCGTCTTTGGAAAAAGATTTTTTGTCAGTCAGAATGTTCATACGCGCTTCACGCAAAAACGACTGCATGAAATTGGATTCCATTTCACAGTTTTAATGCTGGTAGACTAACTTAATAGCTGCTGCATATTTCATTTTAAAACGCAGCCTAAAAGCCGAGTTATATCTACAAAAAAGAAAATTGTGGAGACCTACTTCCTTCCTTCGGTCATTATAACCGTAATCATTAATTTTAATTAATACTACACTACATAGAACTCAATAAAAAACTGTTCCATGCGTATGAAGTTAAAGCCAGTCAAAGCTCATTAGTAAACCTGCTTTGAATGACGGATTAGCACAGTTATCCTGATGTCACACGGGAGCAGAAATGAAATGAAATGAAATGAAATCATTTAATTCAGACATCGAATATCCATAATTACACATGCCTAATAATATGACATATTTACTGTTGTTAGGGTTAGTACATAAAATTGACACTTAGTAAAAAATGAAATGCTCATTGGATCTCACATGCACGGTCATCCAATGAGTGAGAAGAGGACTGCCCACCCTTTCCGCAACGACCCTCACGAGGGTGTTGGTGCTGCTCCGCACGCGCTGCCACAGAGACGCCACACGCTTGCGTAGCACGGCTTGGAAGCCGTCAGTGCTACGAGCGGCGAACATTCCCGACGCACTGCAGCGCCAAGGCAGCCCCAACAACCTCCCAGAACCAGAACCAGGGGACCACTCCACACTGTAGGCACACTCGTTTGCCTACTTAGTAGGCAAATCGCGGTAGGTTGTCAGCTTGCTGTCCGTCCGCTCGCTCGCGCCGTATAAGTGTAATTGAAAACGAAATCGCCGCTCTAACTTGTCGCTAAAGTTGCGGGGGAAAGGCGGACACGGACGGTGCGTTCCTTTTAATGCGAACTGCCTGTCAATTGTGTATGAAGTAATACGAACTTTTTGAGCCCGTTAATAAAGTTGGAATTCGTTTAATTCCGGTCATAAAAGAGAAGTTTCTGTACGTTAGTACTATTATTTGTTCTGTGACAGAACAGTCAGGCACTATGTGCTCTCCACACTACTGCTTCACTCTTCTGCCCCCATGTAAAATCACATTACTTGATACTTTATACCATACCTAGACAGATAAGACATAAGACGTCATTGAGATCTTTGTACGTCTTCTTATGCCTTACACGATTAGTGATCGTATGTCAGAGCTAATCCCTTTGGCGCAGTAATTGACAACACTATGTAGAGACAATTAGCAGATTGGTCTGATATAGTGCAATCCGAATGACGTACCTCATGTTACACCGTAGCGTGCTTTGCCTACTAAGCTGCGCCAACTAGCGATACAGCGAGCAAATAAAATACAGCAATGGCAAACTTCTTCATGTTTCTTCCCTTTGGCATCCCAGCGGTCGCATTGGGCGATTTATTCCTGCTTTCAAAGACAAAGGCCTATGGTCGCTAAGCAATGTAAAGGGCCATTTACATGAATTCCCGCATGTATTGCGGGGTTCGATCGATCCATCGATCGCATCATACTTCGATAGCCCGCAATGTAAAGCTCGCTCTATGTAAAGAGGTCTTTACTCTATGGTAAGTAGAGGTAAAACATAATACAGAAAACACTAACAACCTGCCCTGACTTTTCACGAATATAATCGGGATGTAATGTGCCTTTCATAAACAGTTATCTAAGTGACAATGAAAACCATAATATCAATATCGGTTAGAAGGAGAAGGCGGTCGAACATCCTACTAATATTATAAACGCAAAAGTTTGTAAGGATGAATGGATGTTTGTTACTCTTTCACGTAAAAACTACTGAATGAATTTGGATGAAATTTGGCACACACATAGTTTATAACCTGGATTAACACATAGGATACTTTTTATCCGGTAAAAATGCATAGTTCCTACGGGATAGCGATAAGTGAGTTATACGCCGCCGTGAAGTCATGAACAGTAAAACAACTAATTCTCATTAATTTGTCCAGGAAATATTGCAGATTGCATGTTGGGTGCACGTTTGCTTGATTAAATTAAACAAGTCTACGCGGAGGAAGTCGCGGGCAAAAGCTATAAGATGGGAAAAATAGCGATTTTATAATATGTTAAAATAAAAATATTGTAATAGTCATTCGGAATAAACTCATACAGTTCAATTTTCAATGGTTTGTTCGATAATTCTCCCTTAATATCATTTGTTTTATTGCAGTAGTTATCGTCGCGACACAAACGGAAACGTTCGCCTCATGTATTTCCTTGAGGGTTACACTGGCTTGTGACAGGCGGCCAAATGTCGTGACGCCGAGGCAATACCCGGGATCGTAGTGTCGTGACTGTCAGATAATCTGGAACCAATTACGGTCCATCACAGCGTAGGTATCTCTTTCGAAATTACCTTCTTATTATCAAAGCGAATCTGTACCCTATTCCATATAACATTAAAAACGATTTAACATGCTTGCATTATTTATTAGACTGCGAAGTCTGAGCGGGTCACTAGTCTTTATCCTTTATCTTCTTCACATTTATCTATACGTAGTATAAAGTCGCTATCCGTTGCTATCTGCCCTCATATCTTCAGCAGCTTACTCCTTTTAAACTACGCAATGGATTTTGATACGGTTCAAAGAGCATGAATTAGTTTAAGTCAATTTAGTGACTATATTTTTCGATAGATGGCGCTGTTTGCTGTGAAAACATGTAATCGTTAGTTCAACTCGACTTCCAAGATTAATTTGTTTTTTTTTGTAACTTTGGACACTGAAGCGGTCATAATTGTTAGATATACATCCAAATAAACTAAAGAGGGCGTCATTTAGTAAATTTATGTCACAAGTCAAGTGTAAATCACATATGGAGTCCTTGTCACATCATTTAGGAGCACGGTAGTGTCACCGCCAAGTATAGACAGATAGATGTAGGATGAGTTGAAAGGAGCGTAACATGACGTACGAAGGTGTAAGAGAGACAGCATGAAGATTGTATGAACGAGTGTAAAAGAGTAAGAAGATTTGAATAACAGAATTTGTATGTTTGAATTTGGAAGAAATGAGGAACGTCAGTTTAGGCCAAGACGAAGACGTATAAATTATTAAGTAGTTTCGATGTTTTAGATTTATTTTAAATTAGTATTTTAAATTGATTTTCTTGTGCTTTTTCTTATTCAAATTACATCCCACATAGATATGTTATTTGCATAGACTAAATAGGTACATCAAAGTTTACTCTGTGCGTGTCGCTGGTTCGATGTAATTTTGAACCCAATAGTCAAAGTACTTTGGAGTCAAATCTCAAATAAACTGGAACAAGTCGCTTTACTACTCCGCGAAATATGTATTGTGCACTGCAAAACAGCTGCGTGTGATATTAATGTTTAAGCAAAACCAACCTTCCTCTACTTCTACACGAAATTATACACATTACGAGTACATTGATTCAGCTATAAACCACCACTACGAAACACTTGTTTTGAAAAGAGAAGAAAAAAAAAGATAAACTGCTGACTTTCTTACGGCGTTTCTTTTTAGCAGATTCTTCCATTTTCCGAAGCGCTAGTAGATTCAGACATGTAAAAGAGCCTATATGGCCTACTTGCAAAATTATTTTTTTATTTTCACTAAATCTACACGATTCACTCTGTCTATCTATTTAGCAAATTGCGTTATTACAATTATTAAAACATTGTAATAAAAAGGCTTGGCTGTACGATCGCAAAACTGTTAAACACAATTTGCAAAAAAAACACTTGAAATTTTTTGGTTGGATGTTGTGTTTTTGTTGTTGCAACAACGTTTTAATGAGCACAATGCTTTGTGGTTACGTAGGTGCGAAAAAGGCGGACAGACCGCACCCTCTTTTACGCAATAATGTACGTACAGTCCTCCCGTTTAAGATATATTAATTTTTGGTAGATTTATGCGTTACGTATCCACACCGCTTGCAGACAGAACTACCAATGAAAAAAGAAAAATAAGCCCTCTAATTTAAAAAATTCTAAAAGCGTCTGCTACGTCACGCGGGTGCACGGAGTGGGTGCACGCCTATCAAACAATCACACGCACACCCGTTAGGCTGCGTTTCCACCAGAGATGTGCGAGGATGCGTAGCGAGGGATGTGTTTGTAAAGAACCAATGAACCGTTACTACCAGAGCTGTGCTGATAGAGGCGAGGTAAATGAAGCGATTCTATTGGTTCTTACGAAGACATCCCTCGCTACGCATCCTCGCACATCTCTGGTAGAAAAGCAGCCTTAAAATGTGCGAAATAAGTCCTTAATTGTTTTTGTCTTCGCTTGAACACAGTTTCATATGATGGAATAACAACGAGGTTGAAGTTGGTACAGTCACAAGATACATAAGCGATTTTTTTTAGTTTTTCATCCAATGTCGGAACTGAGGATTGTCATTTTTTTTGAAGTTGATATATCTATCCATTCTGCTTTCTCTGTTTCCTCTTAAATGGTCATTGAAATCTGTTGATGGTTGTACGTAATTACCAAAATCTATTTTTTTGTCTTTTGATGAGCTCATGAAAAACCGTGTAACATGGGAGTAAGCGTTCTTTCATTGGTAGAGTCACTGTATACAGATGCTAGTTGCAGTTACGGTTGCAAAATTACGTAATTTTACCAAAAAGGCGCGTAAAATACCGATAGTTTACGGTAATTTACATAGATTACGGTAAAATTACAATGATTTATTATTATTTATTATTTTGTTATGTATCTATATTGTACCTTTTTGTGTTTTGTGGTGTTCAATAAAGAGTTATTGTATTGTATTACCGCCGAGTTTGGGCGGACGAAATTTATCTAATTCATGCTGTTTTCGTGTTGCCAGTCAGTCGCAATGAGTGACTGGCTCCATCTGTTACACGGACTCGGAACTTTTCTTAGTAGTAGTTTAATCGTTTTCACCCAATATTACCGTATTTTACGTAAAATATCGTATTTTACCGAAATTTACGAAACTAATTTTACCACTTTACATCCCTAGTTGCAGTGCAATTGGGTCGACCGAACGGAGTAGTATCACACTCTCACAGAATACCGGGATGGAGTAGTCACTTGCTACTTGCTTTCGTACGTTGAGTCAGGGATCCGGAAGCCCACTGGGGGGATCTTAAGCAACGGCTCAGCAATTTTTGGAATCGCTGATTTTTATGGGCGGCGGTAATCACTTTCCATCTGTGCACCAACACGAATCTTCTCGACACGCGTTGACTCGCTACGTAACTCAGTGCGTCTCGTTCTAACTGGTGTATCGATAGATTCGTGCTAGGTGCACACGTGACGAGTGCGAGTGCCAAGTGCGAGTCGGACTCGCGCACCGAGGGTTCCGTCATCAACAAATTCTGGTGTCGCATTGTTGCTTTGTAAGACCAATTTTTTTTTTTATTAACTACAAATTTACGGTTTTTGGATTTATTATTTTATTTGTGCTGTAAGACCTTGCTCCTTGCCAAATTTCATAGTTCTAGGTCAACGGGAAGTACCCCATAGGTTTTTGAGTGCCTTGCGAATGTATGAAACATTCGGCATAAACGGCCGTATCTTTTGATTGCATTGATTTAGAAGTTTGATTTTTTCACGGCGCCAAGGGACTACAGATTTGAGTATTTGGTATTAATTTCAACTCGATGTCTCCACGCGTTCCTGAGAAAAAGGGTCTTGACATACAGACAGACAGACGGACAACAAAGTGACAAGCGTTCCGATTTTTCCTTTTGAGGTACAAAACCCTAAAAAGAGTGTCACTAAAGAGGCGGATTGTAAAACAGAGCCAAGTATTTGTCTTTTATGGACGCCTTCTTCTACATCAGTCGGTGTCCAACATCTCAAACACTTATTGTTCATCATCTGCGACGCAAGCACACCTTTGCGTTGATAAATAGTTTTAATAATTTAATAATGTATTTTAGAAATATAGTGCTTTTATTGTTTGCTGGTAAGTTTATTTTTAATTCGACAATAAAACCACTAATTCTCTTATTCACACTAAGGTTGATTTGAACTAAAAAGTTTAATTGTGTTTAATACGCTAAATTGTTAGTTTATGTATGAATGTGACGTGATTTAGCATCATATTTATTTATTTAGCAACATTTTTGATACATAAATAATTGCATTCTTTGATTTTGTAGTTTAAGGTTGTAATTTTTTTTAGTTACATAACATAATATTTAAGGATAAATATAATGATTACAGTAGAATAAAATGGGAGCAATAAATTACTTAAAACAACAACAACAACAAATACTCTTTATTGATTCACACAAGTAAACAAAATAGAAGAACACACACAGTGAAATTTTACATAACAACACTTATAACAACTTTTATTTTTTACAACGTAAAAAATAAAAGATAATGATGTACATTAATAAGCCTATAATAATATTATATTTAGTTAATACAATCAAATGAATAGTGACATATCCTATTTATTCTAGTTACAGGAAATTAATAATTTGAGAGATAGTTTAGTTTATTTATTTAGTCAATATAAAGTTTCATTATAATTTGCACAAATGTCAAGTTAAATGAATTTACATTGAAATAATTATTTTTATACAATAACATCCTTAAAGAGAACACGTTATTCAGATTCCCCCTTCAAAATCTTCACAACTCTCCAACACTTAAAGAATTATATTAGTCAATGACACTGGTCGTCTCTACTAACCCAATTGTAAACATTTTACAGCAACAGCATTTGCCAATGAAGTAGCAAATATACCACAAGTGGACTTCGTCGTTAACAGCCTCTCACGTCAGCAATGGGATGACGATGAAGCAAAATGTCGAGACAAAATATTCAACGTACTGCATAACGTCAAGAACTCGACACTATGGGCTTCCTGGAGTAAGTGTATCTCCATTCAGTTTTTCTTTTAACCCAGGTACGTCTACTGCTGAACATAGGTCTTTTTCAGAGACTTCTTTAACGACTAGTCATACGTCTTCTGCGTCTGACCGTATCTGGTAGCATTAACTAGCATTAGTTCTTCTTGTTGGGAGCTACAGCTCATTCCTGCTTACAGCTCGGTCCATAGTCTCCACTCAAGAACCTTTACACTTCAACGCCAATTGGATTTATAAGATTTGATGGCCACTTCAATTTACAATCTTTAAGAGCTATCTCGTTAACTCCGAATCTGCTACGGATATTCCCATTTCTAGAAGTATAAATTTATGAGAAATTAAAAGCATCTGCCTCTATGTTATTTTTACAATGTTACTAATATACCAGGTCAAATTATGTCTGAATGGTACTTTGCTAGTTGAGCGTTTTTTTTCCAGTCTGGAACTCAATCCCGCAAGCTCCTGTGGGCATTTTCTTCGGTGCTCGTTTCCACTTGGGCAACTATGACCAATGCTTGCGTCCACCCTGGCTCTTTAAAAACCCTGAACTGCGGACTCAGTACTGCCTCGCTGACATAGAGATGAGCAAAGACCCTGCCATCAAAAACTGGGACCTCCCTGGTCCTTATGAAAAAGCTGAGGAGTACTATGTAAACGTAAGTTAACCTAGCAAGCTTATACTTACGTTAGCTTCTTTATTTACTTACATTACATCAGGCGAGAATTGAGCCCTCAAAAAAAATCATGGTCGCATTCCCAAAAATATTCTTAGTTAGGGTTGTAGCCATTGTAAGCATCGACGCCGGGATTACATTAGTACTTAATTATCACGAAAATATAGCTAAGAACATGATTATCGATTGCTGTATTACTGCTTAAAGTCATCCATTGTTTTTCAGGCTCGTACAGTTGTCGGGCGCAGTTTCTCTTTTATGTCTTACGGAGTATGTCTGCCATCTGGGTGCCAGACCAAGTCAGTTAAAAAATTTGTGAAGGCCCTCCTTAGCGCTCAGCACTTGCAAGCAGCTTGGGATGCTGAAGTAAAGATTCACCATTGCGAAGAGGCAGGAGCACCACCAAATGTTCCTCCAATAGGATATTATGCTTACAGGTCAGTACAATCTGAGTCCGAGAGTTGATGGGGACGTAGTAGACACACCTAACCAGTTCTGACATATATCCCAGAAAGCCTAGCATGCCTGCTCTTTCTCTCACTTGTAGCTCAGCGTGTCCCTCTTCTACTGTTGAAGTTAGAAATTGACAAACTGAGCGACACAGCGTATCGCGATGTATCATGCTGGCCATCTATAAATAAACCTATAATGGGTACTGCGTGTGCCCCAACAGTTCCTTTATCCTGTTTCTTATTGAAATGTTCTGAAACATTCGTATAGATGCTGCGAGTGCCAAAACAATAACCTCGCTTTGAACTTATGCATACCCCCCTGTCTTTATATAAAAATGTACTGGTATCATCTACTAGTCTACCCGTAAAGATCAGATTAAAGATACTCAATTAATCTTCGAAGAAGAACTCTTACTAATGCATCGCAGTCGCCTTGCGCGGTGCGTTATTACTGACGCAAATCTGGGCAAAGTGGAGTGGAGGAGAGCAGTTTTGCACTGTTTCTGTTCTGTCTCACGCGGAGTGGAGATTTCGAGCACTGTGATTGGTCAATTCACAATCTGATTCTTTCCACTCCGCCTAGCTCCCCGTACCCTAAGACCTAACCTCAGACTGGGTGGCCAGTCCAAAGTAAAATTTGGACTGGCCACCCAGTATATGGACATCTGATTTGGTAAATATCGTATGAGCGGCGCTGTAGACTGTAATGTTTTGTTTCCAGGTATACATTTGCAGTCCTGGCTATCATGGCAGTAGCTTCTACTTACTATATGAGCGAGTATTCTGAAACAGCCAAGGCAAACACATTTGGTATGTCACGCACGCTTTTTCAATCCACCAGGTTTCATCCTTTCCTATGCCTGTACATATTCTGTTAAATCATGTCTGGTCCAATTAACCCATTTTTTGTCGAGCGCTCTTTTAGCACCGCATCAAATTAAAATTTTGGTCCTTTTTTTCAATTTTCTACTTAACCACTCTTGATCAATAAAATAGGGATGGAACACTTTTTGCTTATTTAATGGATATACTTTAATTGCTACTCCTAATATAACTGTTTGTTAATGCCTCTAGTATTGTGATTTGCGCTTTGTTGGAACGAAGTGTGCTTGTCAACAATTAACTTCTTCTTCTACTTCTTCTTTTATGTCTTGGTCACACACATAAAGTAAATAACATCATTCAGGAACACTACAATCTCTGTTATCTATCACCTCACAAAACATCAGCTTTCACAATACCAGAATACGGCCTAGCAATTTCTCTATCTAACTATTCCAATAAATCTGAATCTAGAAACTAAAGGTTAAGGTAAGAAGATACTTCGTTTTTTTATCCGTCATTGTCAATGCCTTTTCATAAGATATTGTCGTCATCGTCACTGTCCATCATTATCATCATCAATTATTCCTCAAGGTCAGCCATTGTTACTTGTAAACCAAATTATTGTCACATTACTATTTTGCAAAACAGATTTACTTGACGCGTTAATTTAAAACACCATTGCCCACGTATTTATATATCAAGAATCAATATGTCAGTCTCACGGTAGTTTTCTATTTAACGTTTCCTTGATTTGACTGAATTATGGTTGTTAATCGCTCTCTAATAAAATTGTTAAAGACCATCATTTTAAAATAATACCCACAAATACTACTTCTTCAGAAAAGTATTATTCACAAATAATACTTTTCTGTGACTTTTCTATTGGTAATATTTCAAAAAGTAATGACCTTAGAAAATAAACCAAAACACAGTTTTTTTTAAATGTTGAAATAAATAAATTCCATGCATATTCTCAATTACATAAGTTGTTTTAAATAGGAGTTACAACTTTGACTAGTGGCTCTAACAAAGCCGGTCATTTAATTTATCTCTTTATGCGTCTCTTTCTTATGGCACTAGTTAGACAGAGACACTGAGATTTAAGGTAGCCATGTTAGGACCGCAGTTGGTCAGGCGTATTTCGATTTCGACAAAACGTGCAAAGACTGTTTGAATAGGAAGGGACAGTGGCTGAAAAATTGGAAAGGGAAAGACCACGGCGAACGTACTCCGACCAAATCGGAGACATTCTGGAGCAAGGCCAGGTCAGGAATACGTTATGAGAATAAATGGAGCAAAGATTGTATGTACTAAGTGGAACTATTTGGTCTCTGCTTACTCCTCCGGGAAACAGGCGTGACTTTATATATGTACAAAAAGATCAAACTGTTAAAATAGTAATGAGGATAAAAAAAAAGTCCATCGGTGACAACACACATTTCAAACAGAAGACATTAGGTATGGTCAAGCAGACGAAATAGAAATGTTGACAAAATGAGAATGCAAACATTACAGAGAAGGATCATTTTAGGAAACACACATTTCAAGTCTGAACCTATTTTATGCATTTCACACTTTTAACCTAATGCTCTTATTGCTCATTTAAGTACTTGGCCTCGCTCAGTGTCTTTATATCCTTAAATCATCATTTTTAGCCACAAGAAGTCCACTGTTGAACATCCATAGATTTCCAAAGCGACCGGTTAGAAGCGGCATACAACCAGCGCTTTCCTGCCACCTGTAGGAGGTCATCGAACCATCTTGTGGCTGGTCGTCCTACGCTGCGCTTGCCAATATACGGTCGCCATTCGAGAACTTTTCGAACCCATCGGCCATCAGTTCTCCGTGATATGTGTCCTGCCCACTGCCACTTCAACTTGCTAATCCGCTGGGCTATTCGGTTACTTTCGTTCGTCTGCAGATCTCCTCATTTCTGATTCGATCATGCAGAGAAACTCCAAGCATAGCTCGTTGCCGAATATCTTTAAACATTGCAAACTATTTTATTTCAGTGAACCACGTGGCCAAGTCGTTCTGTCTCCGTCACAACTGGGCAACAGTGTTCAAGGACGACAAGGACGCACTGAACTGCATGAACGGAATCAAATTCTTGTCTGCTATCATCGTAGTCATCACGCACGTTGGCATGTACTCAGCAACATCCTCGAACTCGAATGGACTTGATGTTGAAAAAGTATATTTTTTCATTATAACAAAATAAACACCACCATCGATCATGCCGTTCTAGAATTGAGTTGCACAGCCATTAAAGTATGAAATAAAAGAGGCCTATGATGATGATGATGATAGAAAAACACAGCACCTAAGACGAACGTCCACGTTTACGTTCAGATGGTTTTTCTACCGAAACGAAAAAACTAACCCCTTGTTAAATCAGCGATGTGACGTCCAGTGGCCCAAGACCGGTTAAATTCAGTTTATCTCTATCTGCGTCCCTTTCTTATAACACTAGTCAAACAGAGACGCAGGAGGAATAAATTAAACCTAGTCCGGTCATGTAACTGTCACTGGAAACCTTATCAACTTAATAGCAGTAAAGCAACGCAGGACCCCAATTCTCGGGTCATGCGAGACGCTATCTCGCATGCCACATACGTCAAAAATTACAGATTTCCTTGGGATTTGACAGTTATTCTCGTGCGAGATGAATCTCGCATGAACCCAGAATACGGGCCCAGCAGACAGGCGTAAGGCCAACGGTTGTCGGACTACATCCTGACGAATTTATATTTATACTCGTATAAAGGGATAATTGAGGTAAACCAGCATGAGTCACCTAATGGAAAGTGGTAACTAACGCCCATGGGAACCAACGATTCCATGAGAATCTCATATCCGTCGCCAACATTTTTTATGTAAGAGGGAGGAAAAATAGCAGGCGGGTCGCCTGATGTGAAGCGATCACCGTCGCCTATAGGCATCAACAACCCCATTGAAGGAATATGTAAACCCTTCCCTTGAAGGCCTTAATGGCATGATCAAGTCAAGTCAAGTCAAAACATTATTATTCAGTTTAGGCTTACAGGTAGCACTTATGAATGTCATAAAATTTACCACCGGTTCGGAAAAACTTCTAATGTGAAGATACCGGCAAGAAACTCAACGAGGTGATTCAGTGGTTCAGCTCCCACCTTCCCGAGGTGGGCTTTTGGATCTATCACTCACCATGTGAAATATTAAGAAGCTGCTACACACCGGTATTCAGTAAGAGCGTGGTAACATCCCGGTCAAGTTGGTCCAATTGTGCTGAAATCAATAAATCACTAAAGTGGGGCTCTACCACTTTACGAATAAATTATGCACTCCTCATAATTTTCAATTTGTTATTGTGATAGGTACTATTACCCCGAGAATTTTTACTTATATTACTTCACTGTGCTTTAAAGTCTTAATTGAGGTATGTATAATTATCTGAACAAAATTACTTTGCTATCCCGTGAAACCAATAGTTTTTGAGTTTTGATAATTTTTATGAACCCCCGCAATGTAACGCATAAATCGATTCATTGGGATGAGTTAATTAAGCTTTTTATACCTTGATTTGTCTCTTTTCCAGGCATTAGAGTCAGCCGGCCGTTCCATTATGATAGTCCATGTTGATCTAATCGTGGATGTATTTTTCGCAATGTCAGCTCTTTTATTGGGTAAATCCCTCTCCACAATGAATGTGACAAAGCCCTACAATTTACTGAAAATGATTATAAAGCGGTATATAAGGTAAGTTGTCGTATATCATCATCAAATCCTGTGAATGATAATCCCATTACAAATAACAATTATAAGGTACCGTTGCGTCAATGAAAAGAGGTTGAGAAAGATATCAAAATCAGAATTGAGGTCGCAAGTGATGATGGTTTAGTCAAAGTCAAAATATCTTTGGATATAGACACTCTGACACTTCTTGGTGCTTCAATTTTTGAAGATGCTATCCCTGTAGTTATAAATTGAAAATTTGATCACTTTCATCAAAATTGGGATATGCTGTTTCAGATAGAACCAAACCACACATGGAAATTTATATTCTCAGGCTTTGCCTCTTCACACCCAAGATTTTTATGTCTTCTTAAATATCTTTATTCAGATGAGGATTACGGGAAGTGTAAGAAAATTAACCACCGGTTCGCAAAAATTTCTGGTACAAAGATACCGGCAAGAAACTCAACGAGGTGTAATTATTTTTATACCTAATTTATTTTAAGGTGATAAAAATGAGAGGTGTCAACCTGACGTAACTAGAGATGTCCCTATTGTTATGCAAACTATCGATACTCTCACGCATAGTACACGTATTCCTAGTACTAAAAGCATCAATACTAGCATTAAAATGTTGGAAAATGTAACGCCATTGAAATGAAAGTATGCATTTCAATAATTTATTCATCATTAGCAGAGTCAGTTTCCAAGTCTGACGAAAATTCAATAAAATTGACGAAATATTACCGTGGTCTAGAAGGAGAAGCCGGCCGAGCATACATTATAAGAATTTAGGACAGACAGGAACGGATAGCGACCATTTATTGTAATATTGACAAGCAACGTCACCAAAATACAAAATTGAAGCGCATCGGTCGTATTTATGTTGCCACTAATAAAAATTGATAGATATATTATTACAGTTACATAAAAAAGAAATCTTTACATTCCAAATATTTATTTCCTTACACAATATATTATAATTTTTTTGTTATCGATAGACCCTCACCTCTAGCAATTAAAGCCCATTGGCATAACATTGCAAAGGCGGTCACTAAAGAAAATAAGTGAACATTTCGGAGTGTTTTCGCAGCAGGTTGGACTTTTATTAGCAGATTCGAGTTCAAGTCTTTACACAATCCACATTTTAGAGGTGATTTCATTTTTCTAAACATTATTTCTCACTTCGAAAAAATAATTTTTTACTTACCTCCTTACAAAGTTACATACCATCCATGAAGTGACACCTGCCATTTTAATCACCTTAAAATAAATTAGGTATAGGATCTGAGTGTGTCCATTATCTCTTAATCAAGTTTACATCCCTATAGTAGAATATAATATGGTGCCTGGCCTAGTTTTGGCGTCATTAAATTCTATTAATAATCTATCCTATCTTGGCGTGCCTCTATGAGCTTTATGGGCTGCAGCTCAGGGCCGTAGATACATAGGCCAAATCCCTCATTGGAGATAAAGGAAAATAAATATTTTGAAGTTCTTTTCAGCATAATCATAATTACTTTTTATTGCAACTTCTTTGACAGACTAGTGGGAATGCTTGCAGTGGTAGTTCTATATATAGCCTACATGATGATGCAGCAAAGTTACGCCCCCTTGTACCCGAAGATGCTGAAGAGAGAGCAGCAAGCTTGTCAGCGGAACTGGTGGATTACCTTATTGATGCTAGGAAACTACGTCAATACCCACGACCTGGTACGAATAGATATGAACGGTTCCTAGTAAGACTTCCGCAATGAGCAACTTATTGCGCCGTATAATCGTACACCTTTCCCATTTACTAGTGTACTTTCACTGCTCATCGGAACTTTAACGCAATAATAATGTTTATTTATTTACATCAACGTTTCGGCCGCATTGCAACAGCCGTGGTCACGAGCTCCTATCGTTATAACCAAGTTTAGTTTATTTGAGTTTATCTCTATGCGCATCCCTTTCTTATAACTCTAGTTTGACAGAAACGCAGACAGGGATAACTTAAACCTGGGTCGGTTATGTTGGATCCAATGAAGACTCCTCATGTTATTTTTTCTCCAGAGCGTTTTAAAACTTTAATCAGGATATAAGAGAAAATCCAAGGTGTTCGACACCTTCCTGTATCTATTACATTGTCGTTCAAATATTAAGTTATTGTATCGTCAAACTACATCAAACTTCTCTTAAATTCCAGTGCCATGTACCTACCTGGTACATCCCTTGCGATTTCCATTTTTACGTCATAACCTTGGTCCTCTTATATGTCTACCGGAAGAACCCGAAGATTGGCAAAATTTCCACCGCCGTGGTGTTGTTCCTTGGGTTCCTGGCTCCCGGAATTAGTACTTACGTGTATGATTTACCTTCGGTTTGGACCTTCGATATCGGGTAAGTTAATTATCTATGGACGTAATCGTAATTTTGTTTGTTAAACGTAAGTCAAATTTAGATTTTCATTCTATGGTGTCGTAAGCTGAGCATCACTAGACAAATTGCTAGCGTACAATAAATTTGTCGAAAGGTGCAAATGGTAAGATGTACATTTTTGTTCCAAGTTAAAACTTAAATACTTTCAATATTACTGTGATCCCTGGCCAGGGGGGTTCCACTCCGTACTGCAGGTACTCTCGACCGCATTGCATAGGCAAATCGCAGTAGACTGTCGGTTTGCCGCGCGCCCGCTCGCTCGCCCTCGCCCTGTCAGTGTAATTAAAAACGAATGCCGCGCAACCCTAGCGTGTCGCCGGGAGTTGCAGTGTATCAAGTAACACGACCTTTTTCAGCGTGTTAATAAAGTTAGAATTCGTTTAATCGCGGTCGTAAAAGTGAAGTTTCTGTACATTTAGTACTATTATTTATTCTGTGCCCTGGCTCCAAATAGAGTACACCTACAGCTTTAAATATTTTATCTACACACATATCATAAATGCTCAATAACGCGTTCAAAAACCATAGAAAATGACCAGCATTATTACAACCAAGGTAGTATCTTTTAGTAGTCTGTGTTTATTGGTGATCACATTACCGATATCTCGTGACGTTATTAATTTAAATTTGGAACAGCTGTCAAAATTTAAGTTGGTCTCTATTCTAGTATCCACAGATATTAAAACCGTTATCGATACGAGACGTCAACTCAGTATGTTTTTTTAATTTAAACGCACGACATTTGATCTCGAGTGACATGACAATAAGGACTTCATTCGTTTGTCTATGGTTTAAAAACGTTCGTCTTGGCGGATAGATCGAATGGCGGCCTGATTGTTTGTTGGTTTTTTGCTGTTACGGTTTTTTGCAGTTATGATATGTGTGTAATAAAAGTAATGTATGCAACTATATATAATTAGGCCTTAAAACACTCGTGTGATCCTATTATGAAACTCGCTGACGCTCGTTTCATAAAACCACACTCGTGTTTTAAGGCCTCTCATTATATAGCAGTTGCATAAAATACTGTAAGATGTAAAAATAATATTATATGTAATTTTAATGTATTTATAAAAAAATTAACATAAAACTACCGTGAGACTCGGACATATTAATAAAACGGATCACTCACGTATTTTTACGTCGAGAAATGCCCGACATGTTTCACACAATATGTTTCGACATGTTTCCGACATGTTGCGCGGGGGCTCATGATTAAGGACCACGGACTGGTCCGAAACATGTCGGGCATTTCTCGACGTAAAAATACGTGAGTGATCCGTTTTATTAATATATTTATAAAATTACACCTCGTAAGTCTAAGCGGACTAAAGATATTTTGACTTTGATCAAAATTTCCAGGTTAGATAGCGATGTAAGAAAACATCAAAACTTCACCAAGGGATACATACCGACACACAACAGGATGAGTTCTTATGTGGCCGGACTAGCGGTTGGTTATGTAATGTCGTTATACAAGCCTGCCGATTATAAAAAAATTTGGTCAAAAGTAAGTGTTAGGCTAAATAGCTTTTTTTCTGAATGCTATTTTAAATTGAAGACATAACATAGTTAAATTAGCCAACTGGAACAAATTACCTTGCTACTCCACGAAACAGCTGCATCTGTGTGACATTTTTTTTTCATGCAAAAACCCCACCATACTCCGCTTCCACATGAAACAACATACCTACATCACACAGACTCAACTATAAACCACCACCACTAAACACAGATACAGGATCTTCACGCGTTTCCGGTTCAAGTACATAGTACAGTCAGCCTCAAAAGTAGCGTAACACTTAGAAACGTTGTCGTGGTGACGAATTTGTCACATTACATGACAGTGACAAGGTACTAAAATGTTCAGAGCCACTTCTGAGGGTAACTGTACCACCGTTTGCTACTTAAACGAATGGCTTGCTGACAAACTGAAATATTTTTCCTTAATCCCGTTCACCGCCAACATTTTAGCTTAACCTAAACCAGTAGTTCCCAAACTTATTTTTCTCGTCGACCACTTTCAAAATTTTACTGGTTTCGGTGGACCCCCTGCTGCTACATTTCTACCCCCAGCAAGTCTCTTGTGGACCCCTAGGGATCCACCTGGACCACTTTGGGAATCACTGGTCTAAATTAAGCAATGTAACGCCTGAATCTATTATTAATGATTTCACCGACCTATCTGTCTATCTTACTAATTTCTTTGTTTTCTTTGTTTTTTTTTGTTAACAATAAAGAATATTTGTTGTTTGTTGTTGTTGTTTCTATCTGTTTAAGTAAGTTTGATTTTTGCAGCTCTTCTATTATTGTTATCATTTTCCAGACCACTTCATTCCTCGCCGTGAGCGCTGGCTTTATGATAATGGCTGTCGTCGCTCTCATTAGCGTCACCTTCTATATAAATCGTGTCCATGGTCTTCTGGCTTGCCTCTACATGATGCTCGACAGGATCACCTTTGCAACCGGTATCCTATTGATCATCATTTTCTGCACTTATGGTGATGTTCGTAAGTGTTATTTACTTTTGTCATTAAAATCACTTAGCAATAAGCGAAGGACTATTGTGCAAGCAATTTTTTCTATCCATCTTAAGAGGAGTGTGAACCTAATGCTCTCCACACAAACGATGATAACGTTTTCCACCCTCTAAACCTTAACCTATAGCCATGAGTTTTTTGTATGTTAGCACCAAGCCCTAGAACTAGGTTTGTTTGTTTTGTTCTTTTAATGTTCTTCATAGGTTTGTCAATATTTGAATTTTAGGAGTTTCATACAGAACAAAAAATTGTCTTTAGTTTTGAAACTATTAATAGTATTCAAGGAATCAAGGCATACAAACCTAGTTCTAGGGCATAATGAAAACTTACAAAAAAATCATGGCTATAGATTAAGCTTTAGAGGGTGGAAAACGTTATCGCCGTTTGTATAGGGAGCGCTTTTTGGGGCTGGGTTCACACTCCTCTTAAGTCTCCATCATCTTAAACCAAAAAAACTTGAAAAATAGCATATTTCACAGAATCATTGGATCTTTCTTCCGAAATCTATTTCGTAGCTCTCGAACTTTCATAATGAACAGTATGATTTTTTCCATTACCTTATTCTCCGCTCTGAAGGTCTTCAGTATAGTTTTTTAATTGTGTGTATTTCTGAAGTATGATTCTGTTTTGATTTCAGCCCTCCTCAATTCGTTCCTCGGTTGGACTGTGTTCAGACCGCTTAGCCGCCTATCCTACGGCGTCTACCTAATTCATAGTATACTAATATATACAACCAAGATGGGTATAAGGAACCACACGTGGTTCGACAAAACTAACCAGGTGCGTGTTTGAAAACATAATCAATCAATCAATCATTTATTTGCTTAATGTAAAAAATACATGCAAATACATCAATAAAATACAAGACATATTAATCAGTTTAAAAATTACTACAATAGCTTAGGATTATTCATTATACATTCACTTAGGTACTTAGTCTAATACAGTGTTCAGTGGCCCTAACATGACTGGCCAAGGTCAGTTTATCTCTATCTGCGTCTCTTTCTTATGACACTAGTTAGACAGAGACGCAGGGAGGGGTTAAACTAAACCTGGGCTGTTATGTTAGGACCGCAGATATACTACTTTAGCATTCAAAAAATTTATTTCTTGCCGGTATCTTTTCATAACAGGTTTTTCAAACCGGTGAAATGTTTTTTTAGTTTAATTAATGGTTTTTCTAAGCTTGATCTAAAAAAAAATTTTGACTTTGACTTTTAAAGAGAAATAAAATATAACGTTCAACGGAATAATTCTCTTCTCATTAAGCTAGGCGAGTTTCCTAGTATGCAATTCTTGTCCGAAACATTCCGGAACAAACAGTCATATCTCTATCTCAACCGGTGTTAACCAACCTACGTTAAATAACCTACCCTATTAACTTATTCATAAAAATTTAACAATCTTTTTAAGCTAATAAATGTTTTGACCCTTCTATATGGGGGTAAACGTCACAATGACAGATAAAGACAAAAAATGTTAAATAAATAAATAAATAAATACCTCGGGACAATTTACACCAATTGACCTAGTCCCAAACTAAGCAAAGCTTATACTATGGATACTAGACAACGGATAAACATACATATATAGATAAATACATACTTAAATACAAATAACATCCATGACTCAGGTACAAACATTCAAATTCGTCACACAAATATTTGCCCATACCAGGATTTGAACCCAGGACCTCTTGCACAGTAGGCAGACACATGTGCCACTGTGCCATACAGTGGCCCGTTTCACTAAGCTACAAGTTACAATTTTACAAGTCTAAACCGGCAACATTGGTCAATAATGGCCAATGGCAATGGGCATAATGTCCAATGTTGCCGGTTTAGACTTGTAAAATTGTAACTTGTAGCTTAGTGAAACGGGCCACCGGTCGTTAACTAATAAACTTTTACGAATCGTTAATTAATAAGGTTAGCCTATACGGTGTGTTTTGCACCAGCCGACTAACGTCATGTCTAGTATCTGTGGCACAGTACACTAAAGTTTCTTTAGTGCTGTGCTGTGCTGTGTCTGTGGTTTCAATTCTAGAGTTTTAAAGCCAGGCATCAGATCATGTGCTTTCAAATAAAATAAAATAGCGGAAAATAGGTGACACTGACTATCCTCTAGCTCATGGAAGTAATAAATTAGGCCAACGTCGCCTAATTTAATTAGTCGCAGGCCGACTGGCAATCGCATCGCACGTTTGCGTGATCGAAATACTGTTATGATTTTAGGCGGTATAAAGGTAGCACAATTTTACTTTGATGTGCGTTCCCTAGTTGTACAAATCATTAAAACAAAAAACAAAATTCTTGATTCGTTTAATTTGTTCGCCATTTTGCAGAACGGGACAGACATATACGTACAACGGAAGTTATATGATCAGGGATGCTTCGACTTGCTTGCGCTACCGTTTCCGTCATGCTGTATCTCTCTCTCTGTTGGCGTGTAATATTAACCTTAGTTTTTTTTTATGAGATAGGAAGGAAAACAAGCATGTGGGTCACCTGATGATAAGTAATCACCACCGCCTGTAGACACCCGCAACACCAAAGAGATTGCAGATGCGTTGCCAACCCAGAGGGCTAAGATATAATACCTCTTGTGCCAGTGATTACACCGGCTGTCTTGCTCTCCACGCCGGAACACAACAGTGCAATCACTGCTGCTTAGCGGCAGGATTAGCGAGCAAGACGGTGGTAGCGATCCGGACGTACCGTGCACAAGGTCTTACCACCCGCAAATGTGTGTGTAAATAGATCTGTGTTAGTACCGGTGCCATTGTTCGAGGACGTAATGTTAGGACGTCGTCTATCTTCCGCTATTTTGCAAACGCAATGTAGCCAGCACAATATGATTGAAGTCAATAAGAAATAGGAAAGCGGCGGAACATGCCGCGAAGTTAAAGCACGTCAAGTACTCTGCCTTGGAGCCGATGTACGATTTTGTCCCCGTAGCGGGTGAGACGGCTGAGCCTTGGGGCTTTGAAGCACGACAACTTTTTCGGGAGTTGGGTCGTCGTCTGAGGGACAAGCGCTGTGATCCGCGCTCCGAGTCGTGGTTGGTTCAGCAGGTGTCCTTTGAGCCAGGCACGTTGGGGGGGGGGGGGGGGATTTTTTAGTACGTAAAAAAACCTGAAATTAAAACTTCTTATTTCTTTTAATACAGACCGTGGAAGCCTTAGGACTAGTAGTCGTCTGTCTGGTGTTTAGTATGATAGGATGGTTGCTGGTGGAGGCGCCTCTTATCAACTTTACGAACCGGTACCTCGATACCAGGTAAGTCATATACCTGTTGACAAGCCACATAAACCACTGTAACTATTGGTATGCCTAATGGTACAATCATCGATATAAGAAGACAATAGATCTGCTTACTTGTTCGGATTGTTACAAGCCTAGCGTCACCACTTTGCGACGGGGTGAAGCAGGTGAAGAGGGGCTTTCAATATTTAGCCATTGGTTCAACTTTGAATCTTATCGTAAGTGAATAAAGTGCTTCTAAGTTTTCTAACTAGCAGCGACACAGGCGTCGGATAGCAGAACTAAAAATATGACGCCAATGTAAAAACGTACAAAACGCAGAGCTGTTTACTTGACAATTGGCACATACAATTTTATTCAGGCTAACCAACATAGTCTACACAATAGACTATGGTCGGCTACTCTGCCACTGCGTTGTAAACAGTTCTATAGTTTTCTCATTTCGATGGGTACAATATAGTGGTACTCCGTCTATTATAACATTTCTCCTACCTAATGTTCACAAGCAAATATTTGTAATTTGAATTTGTCATCGATCTGTTCGATGACATATCGAAGGCCCTACACTTCACCACCAAGGCCCACTACAACGTTGTCATGGGAGACTTCAACGCCAAAGTGGGAGTACAGAGTTGCGGCGAATCGGTAGTAGGATCCCATGGCTATGGTAGCAGGAATCATAGGGGGCAAATGCTTGTCAACTTCCTCGAAAAGGAGGGGCTATTCTTGATGAATTCATTTTTCAAGAAACAGCTCCAAAGGAAGTGGACATGGCGGAGCCCCGACACTATGACTAAAAACGAGATCGATTTCATCATAACGGACAAGAAGCGCATATTCAGGGACGGTCAGTCTGTTACTCTTACACTACAAGGCCAATCATCAGAAAGGGAATGGCGATGGATTTAGAAGAATGCTGCAATTATCTAAGTGGTATATTGAAATAAACGGAACACATGTATTTGAAGTCAAGTTATTGCTCGACATGTTTTATAGGGCTTCCGCTAAGTGGCGCGGGCGCACGGAGCGGTTGCACTCCTATAGAAAAATAGTATGAGAGCGTCCGCTAACTCGCGCGGGTGCGACTGCTGGCTCATATTATTTGTCCGATAGGCGTGCACCCGCTCCGTGCGCCCACGCAACGTAGCGGACGCTCTTAAAAATACCTAAGGGGGCATTTACATGGAGCAAGTACTCGTATGCGAATCGCATTACATTGCGTGGCTCGATCAATACATCGGTCACATGGTACCTGGGTAGCCCGCATTGTAATACAACTCGTACCATGTAATGGGTGTGATTTTAAACCGAGCTCAAGTTCCGTTTCATACTAAGTTAGTATAAAAGTATTTGCGGCTTTTGCCGTTGAAACGTTAGGGCCGTGGAGCCCAGACGCACATAAACTTTTTGGACAACTAAAAACAAAATTAATTGAAATTTCACATGACCATAGGGCTGGTGCATTTCTTGGCCAACGCATTGGCATTGCAATCCAACGGGGAAATGCAGCCAGCCTTATGGGCACTTTACCGCAGGGGACAGACTTGGGAGATATTTGTAAATATAATTTAGTTTTTGTATTTCTTATTAGTTTAAGTTGGTCATATATTATTTTCTAATAATTACATTTTAAAAAATCATAAAGATGAAAAGTATAAACCTAGAACTTATCTAAATAATCACCTGTTTTAAATTGTTGTCTTAATTTTAAATAATGTTTTTTTAGATCTGAATCGAAGAGGGAATCAAGCGAGGTCGCAAACGGAACCGGCCCGACTGGGGTTCCTCTGGCAAATGACGCGGACAAACAAAAAGTGATGTAGGTTTAACACAAAGTAATTAACTAGGAATAAACTGAGAAGGCATTAAGATGGGGTGCTGTACATAAATCCGATCTGTCAATGACTAGATTTAAGTTGGCTCTATTTACTATGACCTTACCATGTATAATATATTAATAATAATTACGGATCCATTCAATTTTTAATTTTAATTTAGTTTCGTACTTTAAATAGAAGGGAATATTGTACGCCTCTAGAAGGCAGGATATGGCGCCTTTTTTTAATTTAAATTGTTACCTAGTTAACCCATAACCATGCAATAAAGATATTTTGTTTTTTTTTTACTTATGGTTTTGTTCATAATAAAATGGTTAATTTTTGGCTGTGCATTTTTAGTGAATTATTTTATTATTTCTGTTGTTTCCTCTTTATTTTTTAGGATTCTATAATCAAATGGCAAAAAGCGGAAATAGTTTCATATTTCACGTTTGTCTGTTTGTCTGTCTGTATTTTAGTCGGATGTTTGGGACTTCATCTATTAAAATTGGATGGTAGGGTAAAGGCACCAGTGGTCAGCCTCATAACGACTTTTTGAAGTTTGAACGGTCGGCATTTCTACAGGATTAGTCGGATAAATAAACGCATTACGTGGTTAAATTAATTGCTTATTAAAGATTCAAAACAAAACATAGAAAAAAGTAACAATCTTCTTTATTATATCTATAATTAAGTAAAAACAAAAAATGGCACTTTTTTCCAGTAGTCAGCCTCCGAAATCCAGTATGCAGCCTTGGTGTACCCAGTACTCGGCCTTTACAAACTATTAAACATAATGAGATCAAAATCACATAATATGTGTAAATATATTATATTTATAATATCAAAATCAACGATATCTATATTATTCCTAATATTTATTGTCCCTTATGTCTATTTTCACCCGACTGCGCGACGCAAGGGGGGGTAATGTGTTTATCAGCCTATGTATGTATGTTTGTTCCTTTGTAGCGATCTAGAGACCAAATGCGTGGGTCGATTTTGATGATTCTTATGTCAATCGATTTGTCTTAATCTTGCGAGTGTCATTAAAGACATGACAATAATCAAAATTCAATATGGCGACCATCAGATGCCCTATTGTAAAAAAGAAAAAAAAATAAGTCGACGAACTTTGTTGAGTTGGGTATCATTGGATACGTATTCGAAAATTATTAATAGGTTTTCCATATCATTTTTCATTTTGAATGACCGTTGAGGATCTATAACGATTTAAAGTTGATTAGCAACCATTCTGACGCAATCCGAACTAAAAGTGTAAAAAAAAAGTAAAAAAAAAAAACCCAATCTGCGTTAAAAGTAAATCAAGACTGAAAAGACTAAAACAAGACCAGTAGCCTGAAGTTCTGTTAAGTAATGTTGAATACCTACACCATTGCAATCAACAGTCGGGACCCATTACTTTGACCATTTGAGCCGGTCTACATTTTTAATGGGTCCCAACTATAGAAGTTCATGAAACTCAATAGTTTCATGAACTTCTACAGTTGGGACCCATTAACTCCCTCCAGTCTTTAGAGGATATGGCTCCAATTCAACCAAACGATCTGCTGGCCTCCTTAATCGGCATTCCGCTTCGTATGACTTCCAGGGCAGAAGTGAGTTTTTCTGGAGGGCATATGTGTATCTGTCTCGGCATTTTACTACAAATAAGAAAAAAAAAATGTAGGTAATTAATACTCAATTATTTGAATATACAAGATACATACATTTTACTCACATATGTCTCCGTAACAGACTTAAGAAGACCATCATTCAAACAATACCTATGTACAGTAAACGTCAAAAATATCAATACATTTTTGAACCTCATTTCAATGAGATAGAGTTCAAAACGATGTACCACGCAAGGTTAATGGCTGAGTACTGGATCCACTAAACCCAATGGTCAGCCGCGTATAACCGTTATTTCAAATGCGGCTGACTACTGGGTTTTACTTTAAATAGACTAGAACATGCTTAACTAAATTTGAAAATTTAAATCTAACGGTCGTAATGGTTGTATTGGCTCGAAAATAAAAATAAATATGAATAACCCAATGGTCAGCCGCGGGAGGCTGGACACTGGATTTTTTGTAAAAAAGTGGTATCCAGTAGTCAGCCCCTCAATTTATAGGTTAAATGTTGATATTTTTATTAACATATAATGTTAGTTAATAGATAAACTAATAAATAAACCAATCATGTACAAAAAGTATTAACTCTAAACATTAAAACATGGTTTTTCATACCTGTTAAGAGAACACCACGTGCAACAAAAAATATGGCGGACATGACAATATTGCTCTCGCCGACAAAGAGCACCTATATGAACGAGTATACCTCTTCCTCCCGATCCCTCACCGCAACTGTCGCATGATGTATTGACCAAGAAGGAATCAGAGCTACAATTGAAATACTCGCGATTTGTTAAAACGAATATACCAGATATTTATGACCAATAAACGTCTCAAAAGGCTGACCACTGGTCCCTGGCTGACCACTGGTGCCTTTACCCTAGATGTTTACTGAGGAAAATTAAGGGTGGCTCTACATACATGTAACAGAAAAATGAAAAAAAACACATTACCTTTATCAATTGAACAATCGAATTCATTTATTACATTAAGATAACATGATTTAATTATTGTAAGTATAAACTTTAAAAACAATAATATTAGAACTTAGAAACTAAGTTTGATTTGACTTGTAAGATTATTTCTACACTAATATTATAAAGAGGAAAGATTTGTACCTATTTTTGTATGTTTGTATGTTTGTAATGAATAGGCTCAAAAAGTACTGAGCCGATTTAAAAAATTCTTTCACCAATAGAATGCTACATTCTTCCAATTTGACATAGGCTACATTTCATTTTGAAAAAAATAAGGGATCCTTGGTAAAATTTGAACAATGTAACCGAAGGTGTAGAAAAATGAGTCTTAAAATTGATTGTACCCGTGCGAAGCCGGGGCGGGTCGCTAGTCATTAAATACAAGGCAACACATGGTCAGGTATCATCTTTAGGATGCTGTCATATCTTGAACATTTGTAGAAATAGCAATATAATTACATCTCATAAAAGTTTCTACATAAAATATCCTACAAACTTGATCCCGTTCATTGGTACTCTACGATCAATCTATTAGGAGCTACAGCTCTTTACTTAAAAGTTAATAAAGAAATCAGAATTAGACGGTTTATATAGGTATAAAAACCAATAAGATAACATAGTTTTATTTAAGGTAGATCGTTTCGTATGTGTCGGGAATTTCAAAATTTTCTCAGTTTTTAATTTATTGTAGCCAATTGGTGTGATTTTTTATCAATTCAAGTAGTTTCCCGGTAGTAAAACACTGTTTTTTATGCGATTGTGATATCATTATAAAAATTCAAGTTACTAATTTTGAATAATTGTGCTCTTTATGCATCAACGAACTTTTAGGCATTGAATGCACAATTATTAAAAATCAGCAGCTTGAACTTTCAAAAACGAAACACGGCGCCTTAATAAACAGTATTATACTTACGGAAAACCACTTGAATTGATAAAAAGTTACACCATTTAGCCACAATAAATTAAAAACTGTGATAATTTCAAAATTCCCGCCTCATACGAAGCGATCCCCTTAAGATAGATATGTCGCTTGGATGAAGGACTATAGCATGGATATAGCCTCAGTACTTGTCAAGTGTACATAGCCAAAGCTGTCAAAATGGTCACCATTTGTGTGCGTCAAGGTAGTAAAACCTGCAAATTAATAAGAAAAACGTAGAGTATACTACCTTAATGTATACATTACCATAGCCAAAGGTGACCATTTTGTCTATTGACCGTGTACAGGGTGTCAATTGAAGAGGAGTTTAGAGTATGTAGTCATCTCTTTTTGACACATTGTATTGCCTTTTAAAGTAAAGAGATCAGATAATAAAATATCGCTTTCAATTTTAACACTCCTTCTATGTTGTACTATTTCTATGATATGTCGGAGACAGGACGGTCATGAGTACGGAACCTTAACGATAGCGCAGCGCGCGGTTGATTATTATTGGCCGATCCATCTGTGACGTCAACCGGTCCGGTCTGACGTCACAGATGGACAGATAAAATATTTAGGGACCAATTTCAAAAACGCGACAGGCAACAAATGACATTTTCAATTCACCGTACATTGCTGTGTTGACAAGTAACGCTACAGACTTACAGATTTAACATCGTAGTGGGCAAGCCATGTATACCGAGTTGTCACTGTCACCGTTTGTCGCGTTTGTGAAATTGGGCCCAGATTGTCTTTATTTTTGACTATATTTATATATTTTTAATTTATTTATTTATATTAGACATCTATATGGTTAATAGTTTGTTAATTACAAGTAAACATACGCGACTATGTTAGTAAACTAAATCTAATATTAAAAGCTAGTTAACATTATTTTTTCGGGATATGAATAGACACCCAGTGTCTAATAAAATGGTTGTCTATACTTTCCCTCATTGCACCCAGGAAGCTGCTGGTGCCGCCACGCACACGAGACAAGATGCCGCCCGCTTTCGAATTATGACATAATAGTCGTCCATACGGACCTCGGCTAACATGTGGGAAGCACTGCAATAGTGTGGAAGCCCCATGAGCATTCGGCCCTAATATGACAGCCCAGGTTTAGTTTAACCCCTTCCTGTGTCTCTGTCTAACTAGTGTCATAAGAAAGGGAAGCAGATAGAGATAAACTAAACTTGGCCAGTCATGTTAGGGCCACTGTATGCATTATTGAACTGGACACGCAGGGCACTATAAGCCCGTTTCATATGGTTGACCCACAGTCTGCAAGTGTAGAACGACTGACAGTAATATCTGTTACTTATGTTAATTTACATTGGCTATTAATTAGATCTTCTTCTTATTTTATCTATGTTCATGATGAATATGAATGATGATGAATTACATGTTCTAATAACGATGATGATGATGATGATGCCTTCCTTTTATCCCTCATCAGGGACATAGGGCTCTCAGAAGGTACCCCCATCTGCTCCGATCACGCGCGGCTTCTTCCAACTCTCTCCAGCTGTGACCAGTTGATGAAGCTTCACTCTCCACTGAACGTCTCCAAGTGGTACGCGGGCGACCCGACCATCTCTTTCCGTAGGTCCGCCACGGTAAACTTTGTTTTGACAAGTGGTTGTCGGGTCTCCATTAAACATGTGCAATCCAACGCCATTTCCTCAGACGGATACGTGAGTGATCGGTTTTATTAATAATATGTCCGAGTCTTACGGTAGTTTTATGTTAAAAATTCAAAAATAACTAGGCGTTAACTGCAATTACTAATTACGGTAACTAAGATCAAGGGTATTATTTAAGTTATGTTGATATGATTGTTATTTGTTAATTTAGCTGTAGGTAGACGCTTGTTGTTTGTCTCTCCTTGTAATTTTTGTATAATTTTTTCCTAGGTTAGCTGGCAGAGATCCCTTACAGGGATATGCTCGCCTTTGTACTGTTTTATTCTAAACTTATTAGTAGATTCAGGTGTTACTTTGCAGAGGTCAATATCAACGAACTGGAACAAATTACCTTCCTACTCCGCAAAACCAGTGCCGACACAGACAGCCGGCAGTTTTGCACGAGCCCGGCACTGGTTTCGCGGAGTAGCAAGGTAATTTGTTCCAGTTTGTTTTCTAATCTTAATGCTATGTACCGTGTTTTATGTACAATAAAGTGTTTACTTACGTAAGATCTAGTTGTTTTAATAATATTAAAGTAAGTGATCGTTAAAAACCCTAACATTTCTTTAACCCAGATTGCAAATCTTCTTTATTCAAAGTTTTACGAGATGGGTTGCTAAAAAGGCTTTAATGGAAAGCTCCGAAATCAATTCGAAAGTTTAAAAGCACAAACAACGTGAAAAAACGCCAAGTGGCTGTTCGAAACTTTGTCGATATGTCGTTGAGGGTCGAATTATGTCTTAATTTTTAATAGGCGTTAAGGTTCATAATGAATGGTAGAGCTACTCTGTAGCTAATTGCTGGTTGCAATAGGATCAACCAGGGTAGTACTACGCTTTCACAGAATACCGGCGTGAAGTAGATTGCCACAGCGTTTCATACAGTGAGTGAGAGATCTGGAGACCCTAATTAAGGGGAGTGTGAACCCAGTCTCAAAAACCGCTCTCCAAACAAACGGCGATGACGTTTTCCACCCTTTAAACCTTAACTTATAGCCATGGTTCTTTTGTTGACACATTATAATTTAATTATTTTATTTTATTTTGTAATTCCATATTTTATTTTTAAAAAACACATCAAATTAAATTTTTGTAATTTAATTATTGTATTTTTTTTTCATTTTTGCTACCTACTAACTCCATAAATTGTAAGTTCTACTAATAAAATTATCTGTCCATTGTTACATGAAATAAATGAATTGAATTGAATTGAATTATGACATTTGTTTTTATGGCCTAGGTTTATGCA
Organism: Ditula angustiorana; assembly: GCA_963691745.1. NCBI lineage: Eukaryota > Metazoa > Arthropoda > Insecta > Lepidoptera > Tortricidae > Ditula > Ditula angustiorana. The sequence continues at coordinate 9,442,845 of OY829495.1, forward strand.
CCCTATGCGACTGTAATTTTTTTTTAATAAAATAAAAAATGACTTGTTTGTGAGATTCCCCATTTAACACGAACGCCAAAGCATCTAAAGTGAAATGAAATGAAATGAAATGTTTTATTCATAACAAATTGATATATGTCCTGTATCTTTTGTTTGTTTATAAACCACATCAAATTACATGTCGGCAATTCTCGACTTTAAAATACGTGAGTGATCCGTTTGTGTTCATACGTCCGAGTCTCACGGTACTTTTAAGGCCCATTTACATTGATCAAGTTCTCATATACGAGTTGCATTAGATTTCTCGGCTCGATCAATCGATCGACCACATCATACCTCGCTAGCTCGCAATGTCATGCAACTCGCATACGAGAACTCGTACCATGTAAATGACCCTTTATGCTGAAAATCACATCAAATATAATTTATTTCAATCTGGGGCACGGCAGTGCCCCCGCCAAGTCGAGCAAAAATAAGCGGCACGGCCGTACCATCCTTTTCTCGAAGCAGTTCAGGCCATTTTCGACCCCCTATAGCTTCGTTGTGGATTAAACTAGAAGCCTGTATTTTCAGAAACTAAGTAGGCAATGCATAAACACGGTATATTTCAAATTTCATTCAATTTGAACCAGTAGTTTAAGAATTATAACTAGTCAAAGTTTCTTAACTTGTCACTCACTGACTGACTGACTGACTGACTGACTGACTGAGTTAATGTAACAAAAACAATCTAAACAATCTTATTTACTATAACATGAATTGCTTGTGAGTTACATTGTGTTTTCATGCGATGGCCAAGTCAATCTATTTTATTTAAACATAAAAGATTCTTAATATTAATGTGGTCACTACAAGATGTTGTTAGATTAGCTAATTACGTAATAACTTAAGACAGAAGGTCCCTTAATTAGGGACTGAATAAGCCAACCGACTTGGTATAACATGGATCTCACAACTTTTTACGGTAGAGAACTTAGTTGCGAGACTTGATTTTTTTTACAAGTTTTGTTTTTGATGGCATATAATTTACGAGTCTGAATATTCTTGTTACAATATAGTGTAGGTAAAATAAATGATTAGTCCACCTAAGTCACACGTTGACAATGAGACTTGACCTAAACCGTTTTCTGACTTGTACCGGTATTTCCAACAATACAACAATAGTATGGTATTGACCCCAACCCAATGTTTTTGCCTTTGCTATGACAAATATCAGAAATTAATATTCATACACTAAATAGTTGTATGAATGTAAATTATTTATTGTACGTAATGACAAAATGTAGATTTTTATAAATTAAACCCATTAAATATAATCAATTCACATTTATTTTAATTATTAGTTTTCAAAATGTCATAACGTATTCAATTGACGCCGCCATTCTCGGGCCATGTCATTGCTACAAACATAGACTCGAATAGTTTTTTTAATTTCCTACATAAATGACAAAACACAAATGACAGTGATGTACACACGCGAACGTATCCCTTTAAGAGATCTCTTCCAGTTAACCTTAGCTAGTCCGTTAGTTGTATCATAGAGTTTTCATGCAAAACGCTTCATTGAAGTCTTTTTTGAATCGTGAAATAAATTCAAAGTAAAAGTCAGCGAAAGAATGCAACAGTTGTCATAAAATCAGAAACATATCTAATTGTTTTTCTGAGATAATTAAGATATTAAGAGTTAAAAAACTATTGTAAACAAGTTTGTCACGTCACATTTCATTGTGTAATTTGCACCTCAGTATAAAGCAAATGAATACATTTATGTATATTTGTATACACCCGCGTTTGCATGCATTTACTTAATGTACATTGTTTACTAGTTAGCCTTTGGAGTTTTGTTGTAAGATAGTACAACAAAATTCCAAAAAACATTACTGAACAAAATGATACAAAAATCAAATCTATTTTCCAGAAGATATTAATTTCTCGAGCGTATTATAAAATCAATGACTACTCGTATATCTTAGACAGGAATGCTTGAAGATGATCCTGACTTGTATTGTCGATCCCTGGCTCCAAATATTGTACACCTACTGTATTAAACTGTAATTTTTTAAATATTTATAATGTAAAATAACATTGTAATTTCGATTTATTTAAAAAAATTACACCTCATTGAGTTTCTTGCCAGTATCTTGTTATCAGAGGTTTTTTCGAACCGGTCGTAATTATGATATTCATAAGTGCTACCTGTAGGCCTAATCTGAATAAAGATATTTTGACTTTTTACTTGACTTGACTTTTGTACATCACTGTATTTCCTTTTGTCATTTATATTTTTATACAGTAAAGAATTTACATACATACTAGCGGACGCCCGTGACTTCATTCGCGTGGAATTAGTAGCCTTTATCTGTCAGGAATAGTGTAGCTATTTTTTTTGCTAGTGTTTAAGTTTGATTTTTTTTTAGTTATTCATTGAGTTTAATTTTATTTAAACATTAACGATTTATACAACTCATAATAACTAAACTAAAATAAATACAATATATACAAATAGCTTTTAGTGAAAGGCCTTGTGGAATTGGTTCAACAGTTCCAGGGATTATCCCTAAATATGCTACCACCCAACTAACAAAATTGTCGTATAATTTAGAGACTAAATAACATTTGGTTATATAGAAGTTATCTAGTGGTATCTCAAATTACAAGAAAGCGTGTTATAGTTTTTATATGAGCTTTAGTTGTATAATGCTTTAGTCATTTAATTTAATTGAGTAAACGTTTACACGATCAAATTATATGACAATGTTGTAACAGTCGCAGCTATGACCTTTATATAACGTTTTTATACAACTCTTTGTCGTTTAAACGAAAAATATATGATCATAATATACAAGTCTCGTTTACAACCACTATTGCACTTTTTGACAGTTAAACGAGTTTTAAAATATGAACATATAAAGGTCACAATTATTTCTTCTAAAAAACCATCTCGTGAAGTAGTATAAAAGAAATTTACATGACTAAAATGAGTTGGTTATAATGGCGACCACTACATTGCTTTTTTAAAGTTATAAGATTTCTACATGACAATCATATAAAAGTCTTAAATTAACCTCTTAGAAAACGTCTTGTCATATATCCGTTTCGTTATGAAGTTTAGACTATGTTCACTTGACTTTTATACAATTATTAAAAGACTAGTATTTAGATAAACATATCTTCATTGAACTTATGGTTTGGAAAAAGTTATATAAGTGGTTATTATAAACATTTTGATTATTTATTAGATTTATGTGGTACTCTTTTACAAGCTGAACTTGTACATTTCCTTTTCTTGTGACTTTTATGAGACAAAATGTATTTTACTTACGAAAAAATTTAAAGATGGTTCCGCAGAAAAAAAGTAGTAAGTCATTTTGAAAAGAGACCATAGTTATGTAACTAGTTTGTTTATTAGGTAGTGTATCATATCTAACACTTATCAATAATCGTTTTTTTTAATTTATTTATTACTTAACTTAACTTTGAAAAGTTCCCTGCAAATTAAAATCGCAGATGTTCAGATGGATGATGAAAGTGATGAGCATTCGTATGGACACCTATCCAATGATGACGAAAACAATTATTTTAAAGCAAGAAAATAAGACTATGATAATATGAAGTTCTTGAAAAATAAAAGAAATGGGCTCAGAAATTTAATATATTTTACGCAGCATTAAAAATGATTATTAAATGAAATAAAAGAATTACAACTATATTGGACATATTATTATAAATTCAATAAAAAAATGGGTTTTCATTTCTTTTTCGGTACCCTGAAAATGGCGGTCAGCTAATAAATTAAAGTCGTGCAATATGACTTAAAGTCATAAGATGTCGTATATTAGTTATCATCACTACATTAAATCGTATTAATGTAATATTAAAAAAACTTGAAAAAATAATAATATATATTAATATTATTTATTAATAATTCAAAGGGCGCATTAAAATTATTTATTAATAATTCAAAGGGCGCATTAAAATTTTGTGAAAAACGAAATATGTGATCGTTGAGAAATTATATTCCCATCTGAAAATTAGATACTAATAGTTAGTTACACCAAGATGATGAAGATCCACTTTCTAATCCATATCGAAATCAATAACCTCTAATGCGACACATCATTGTTCCGTCCGCTGCCATAGACAAGCAAAGCTTAAGGAAATAGACAAAATTAAAAAAAAAACTGAATGTTTATGGACGGTTTATGATTTTAAAAAAAGGCGTTCAAATATTTTGAAAAGAGGGGGGGGAAGCAACCCTTATTCACCCTAGTAATTTATTGAAAGAAATTAGTAAGTTTTAGGATTGTATTTAAAAAAAACAAGTAAGTGTTGACGATGAGTCGACTCTACTCACCGCTAGATGGCGCGAAGGAGACGAAATGAAGCCGTAACCAGTTTGAATCGTTACAATGCTTAATGAATGACAACACAAAAAAAAATTAGGGTAATGGCAGGACTCGAACCTGCAACATTAGCATTCCGTGCCTTGCGTTTGCTAATTTAGTTTAGCGATAATGTAGCGAAACTATCAAACGCAAGACACGGAATGCTGATGTTACAGGTTCGAGTCCTGCCATTATCCTAATTTTTCTATGTGTTGTCATTCATTATATAGCATTTTAAATGTAATTTGAATGTAGAAAAATGTCAAATTACAGTAAAAATCGTGTCAAAATCAGTTCCGTGGTTTGGAACGAGAAGGTGGACGAACAAACACTATAAGGATTTAGGACAGACAGGAATAAATAGCGAATTTATAATATGTAATGAAGAAGATTAAGATATTATAATTCAAAAACCAATGAAGCTATAATAGTTAGTTTTATTTTAAAGCACTTCATAAGAGCTTTTTAAATTTTTTGCAATTGTAAAATTAGGCTCTAGGGGCGTGGACAAGAAAAATTTCCAATTACAACTCGATAATTTTGAAATTAATCCAATACAATACAATATTGCTGGTTTTGCGGGTGGTAAGACCTGCAAGGTTCGTCCGGATCGCTAACACCATCTTGCTCGCTTATCAACACGCTAAGCAGCAGAGCTTGCACTGCTGTGTTCCGGCGTGGAGAGCGAGACCGCCGGTGTAATTACTGACACAAGAGGTATTCCATCTTAGCCTTCTGGGTTGGCTACGCATCAGCAATCTCGTTAGTGTTGCGGGGGTCTATGGTGCGCGGTGGTGATCACTTACTATCAGGTTCGCTTGTTTGCCTTCCTATTTCATAAAAAAAATGTTTTATTGATAACCACATTACAATTTCACAGAATTACAGATAAATAACATGACATTGAACATAGAATTACCACGTATTTATGTGGGAATGCTAGCAACATTGAATGAACGACTGACGTAAGCGAGCGAATGACTGGAAGAGATCTTTGTGAATGAACGTGTATGCCGGAGTGACTGGGAGTGCGTTAGGCGATGTGATAGCTGCAATGCTACTTGTGTTTTCTGTATTTTGTTTCTTTCCGTTATTTTATTTTATTAAACTCTTTTAATTTCGTTTAAAAGTTTGTTTTTCCTTCACACGATCCCACATTTATAGTGTTTTTCTTTAAGACCTATCTATGGATACTTTAAAAGACAGAAATAAAGAAAACAGATTATTCGGTGCTAAGATGTACTACATAGGACGATGGTACCCACTGGGTACAGTCTGGGTACCTTATCGGTGTTCTCGGTGGTCTCAAAACTTCTTCGGCTGCGTCGGCGCACGGCGGCGTGACCTTGTAATTTCGATTTTTGTCAGGAGATTTAAAATCGCGAAAGTTTAAAACAATTTAACGATATTGTTTATATGAGTGAACACCATTTGACTTAGTCCCAAATTAAGCAACTAAAGCTGCTTATTTAAATAGGGGTATGGGTAATGAATATACATACTTACATTAATGTATTCCGATAATATTTGAATGTGTATATATTAAGTGCTTCAGTGTTTATAATGTATTTTTGACATTTTAATTTATTCTTGACATTTAATTTATTCTTGACATTTCAATTAATATTATTATTTCTGTGATTTTAAATTATTGTAATTTTTATTTTAATTTACGTCATGAGATGATAAAACATGTGAACTGATAAAATGTGAATGTGTATAAATCAGGTGCTTCAGTGTTGTAATGTATTCTTGACATTTTGAAAATCCCAATTATTAATATTATTATTGTTATTTGAATATTTGCACGTCATTTGATGACAAAACACGCGCGACTTATTTTAATTGTGACATCACTTTATTGTACACCGTGTTTTTAAGTAAATAAATTTCTGATTCTGATTTCTGATTCTGATAGATAAATATATACTTAACTAGCGTTTCGCCCTGGCTTTGCACGGGTATAATCAGAATGTAATGTACATAATTATATAAAAACCTTCCCTGAAAAAATCTCTACATAACAGTGAAAACTGTATCAAAGTCCGTTGCGTGGTTTAGAAGGAGAAGGCGGCCGAACATACACTATAAGGATTTAGGACAGACAGGAAAAATAGCGACTTTATACTATATAAAGAAAATTACATATAACCTACAAGACTCCAGTACAAACATCCGTATCATCATACAAATATTTGCCCCTCCTGAGAATCGAACACGGAACCTCGACCTTTGTACTCGGGGTCACTAACGACTAGGCTATCCGGTCGTCTGAATCGTTGATTGTACCAACTACCCGTGATACGAGGCAATGATAAAAAAAATACATGTTTTATTTACGTAGCGCCCTGCGCACGAGTTGAGGTAAATTAGTTGTTCAAGGCAATCGTCCGAAATTCAACAATAAGTTGTTGTCCGCGACACGCGGCGCACGCGCACCTCACTGTGATAAGTAGATTTAGTGCGTTAAAATGTTAAGAAATATCGTGTTTTTATTTTTTATCGGTAAGTTTTATGCATGCTTTAAATAAATAAATGTTTTTTTTATTCTTTATTTATTAGAGCTTTGATCAAAATTGAACATGTCAGCAGTTAAAAAAATACAAATAAATACAAAAACACATCAAATATCCACAACACAACAAAAAAATTATTTTGTACATCTGTACAAATTCCTAGCTGCATCGCTAGTTGGTTCGGATAAAATCGATTGCAATGATCCCACATTGAAACCAAACCCCAGTTGCGCAAACAACTTGTCTGCAATAGGCTTCGTCCGGACACACCGCATGACCAAATGATAGACATCTTCGGGAATTCCACAAACTTCGCAATTTGGCGAACTTACCCTCCTCATCAAATACAGGAATTTGTTCAATGGAACAAATAATTAATAGATTCAGGCGTTACTTTGCGGAGGTCCATATCAACAAACTGGAACAAATTACCTTGCTACTCCGCGAAACCAGTGCCGGGCTCGTGCAAAATAGCTGCGTCTGTGCGACACATATATGTTCATGCAAAAACCCACCCTCCTCCGCTGCCACACGAAACAACATATATCACACAGACTCAACTACACACCACCACCACTAAACACTAAAACTACACGCTCGACGCGCGTTTCGCCTCTATACGAGGCATCATCAAGATCTAAGAAACAGTACGACCGTTCGCTACTTGAACGAATGGCGTACTGACAAACTAAAACAATTTTCTTTAATCCCGCCTACCGCCAACATTTTCAAATCAATACCATCGGGATGTAATGGTCAAAAAACCTTCCGTAAAAACTGTATCAAAATCCGTCGCGTGGTTTAGAAGGAGAAGGCGGCCAAACATACACTATAAGGATTTAGGACAGACAGGAACAGATAGCGAGTTTACTTTCTACAAATATTCATCAATAAAATCCAAAAGGAAACTTCTCAAGTGAAACTTTTTCGTGAGAAGTTCTCAGTAACTTCTAAGAATATTCTTAATGCATTGAAATAAAACAATTTAAACGGTTTATATCGCTTATATTGTATAGTCGACCAAGAAATTGCTTAACCATATCTATCCATATCTATGGAGCACCCCCCTTTTCTCTGGTAGGCGCGACGACGTGTGACCCAGGTTTTCTTCTTAATTCCTAACTATTATTCGTTCTTCTCCTTCCTACAACATATATTATTGTACACTGCAGTATACTTTCGCTCTGGCACATACCATAACTTCGTAGCCTTCCTTTTCTTTATGATCCCTTATTTAGTATATTTTATAGAACACCACTTTCGCGTATACCATCGCCACAGATCTGTCTCAAAACGGTTCTGACAGAATACCAGCGCTGCGAACCTCGCAGCATTTATGCTAAGTCAGCGCCTTTCTTTTTCCACAACACTTTGGCATCCTAACTTTTAGCGTTAGTTTGATTTGTATTTTTCTTTTCTTTATATTTTAAGGTTTTTATTTTTTAAGATGTTGTTGTTTTTTTTTTATTCGTTATTATTACTACCTTGTTTTGTGTATTATTGTGTTGTGGAAAAAAATAAAGTTTCAATCAATCAATCAATCAATCTTAACCACTTTTCGACCGTATTACAAAGGGATAAGGTTCAAAAGTGGTCAAGCAATTACTTGGTCGACTATACCATTTTCGTAATTTTATTTTTATCTTTATGTACTTAACTTCTTGTTTGTAACTTTTTTTTTTAATTATAAGGTAGAACAAAGGCTTAATGCTGAGTTTCTTGCGGCGCGTTCTTCTCAGCAGATGCCATTTCCAAAGCGCTGGTAGAGTCTGTAGTCTTATTGCTTTGGAATGATTTCATATTTTAGTTTTTTTAATTTTTTAATTATTTTTTCAAAATTGGGTAGTTTGTATTCTAAGTTTTTTGTCAATCTGCCCGTGAACACGAGACCTGTAAAGGGCTCGAAACGTCGGGAATTAGATTCGTTACAACACACGCGATATAAACCGTTTAAATATTTCAATGTCTATAAGTCGCGAAAACATAAGAAAATACTTTCTAAGAATATTCTTGCTCTATATTTTCTCGAGAATGTCCCATTGCAGAGGCGTCTTTACCTATGGTGCGGGGTGTACGTTGGACCCGGGCGCAGCGGTCCTAGGGGGCGCCGAGCGCCACTCGCAACGGAGCCCCACTCGGCATTACCCTAGCGCCCCCTAGACTAGGGGGTGCTAGGGTAATGTTTGCACACGGGCGCTACATAGACTAGAGACGCCTCTGTCTCGTTAATTTCTTGAGATGAATGTGAATTGTAATTTGTTAGCCAATTAAAGACCTCTGGCACACAGGCTTCGTGACTGACAGACACGCAGATAGACGGACAGAATAATAGAATAGAATTTATGTCACGCGACATAAACCAATAAAATCACATTGACATTTAATTAGCGATATACAAAAAGAAAAACAAAAAAATGGAACAAAATAAATATAACAGGATAATTTAGCTTTTATAGAAAAAAGACCACAATTAAACTCCGTTTTGACCTTGAAATACTACTAATACTAGCGAGTCGACCACTTTTCTTTTGTATATTGCTCTGTAATCTTGTTTTAAAAAGAGAAGAAAAAAAAGATAAACTGCTGAGTTTCTTGCGGCGTTTCTTCTCAGCAGAATCTTCCATTTTCCTAAGCGCTAGTAGATTCAAACATGTAAAAGAGCCTATATGGCCTACTTGCAAAATATTTTTTCATTTTCATTTATTAAAGTTCAAAAGTGGATGACCACTTTCTTAGCCGACTGTACGAACTTACTTAGCTTTGGAATCACTCGTTCCCCACGGGTGGTGGTAATCACTTACCATCAAGTATCCGTTTCCGTAAAAAAAAAAATTTTTGGCCGGGAAGGTATACCAATCAAACAAACGGAAAGGCAAGCAGACATACAGACTCACTCGTATAGGAGTAGATTTGGATTTGTAATGACTGATTGTTTATCTATTGTAGGTATGCGCAGGCGGCGCCTTTCTTTTGACGCAGGCCGCCTGGCGAATGTTGATGAAGTTATACAAATTTTTTGTCCCTGATCATATTAGTTGGATTTCGCTTAACGGTGGTCGAAAAAGAGAAGTTTCTGTACGTTATCACTATTATTTATTCTGTGCTTTTGACGCGAGCCGCCTTGTGAATGTGTATGAAGCAACACAAACTTTTGAAAGTTGTCTATGATCAAAGGAAAAATCGATCAGGCCCTTATTTTACTAAGCTGACAGGTGACACGTGACAGCGACAATTCACCATACATAGCTAACTCGGACTTAATTTCACAACATTAACTCATCATCATCATCATCACACATTACACTAGAACTAGGTCACACATTAACTATTATTTGGTAATGTGGTGGAATTGGCAAAACGCAAATCACAGAATGCTGAGATTGCAGTATCGAGTCCTGTCATTATCCTAATTTTTGTTCGTGTTGTTATTATACAGCATTTAAATTTAATTTCAATGTTAAAAAAAAAACGAAAGTAAAGGAGAATGGGCAAATTGTCCCAAGTGCTGTATACAGTTGTGCTATATCTTATTAGAAAGCTCTCAATAAGAGCTTAATTTTTTTATATGACAGCAAAACCGAGATGTTTGCAGGGAAAAAGCTACAGCCCATTTTATACCTCACTTTGTACTAGCAGTTGTATGAAAAGTATCTGTAAAATCATTTTCGAGATATAGCCGAAAGATTTTAACCACGCATTACTGAGGCCACTAGAAGTAAAAAACGTAATGTGAGCATAGGTCTAATTTGGTGTTTTTTTTTTTTTTCATACAAAACAATGATTAATGCTGCAGACACCTGGTCTTCGAAACATAGCCTATGATGATCCTTACACCGAGTACTACACGTCCATACTACTCACTATTGTATACAAGGGTTGGGACAGCGCCCATACAAAAATGCCCATTCACCTTTCAATTACTTACAAAAATATTAGTAGTAGTTAAAAACGAAACCAAAATAATACATTTATTTTTCCCGTGACGTTACGAGATATAATTTTGTGAAAAATTCTACACAGTATAAATTCTAAATTGAAATGTCAACAACACTTTGCAATAGCAACAACAGCAAGGTATCATAGTGAATGAACTTTAACCAAGTCTCTGTCAATGTTACAGTAAAGTCAAACTGACACCTAAACTTTTGTCTATTGACACAGACCTTTACAATGTCAGCATAAATGTTAATTTGTTTGCCGACGTTACGATTGTACTAAACTGTATTTGTAAAAATTTTTAGCACCTCAAAATGAACACTTTTTTATGAAATAGGAAGGCAAATAAACAAGTGGGTCACCTGATGGTAAATGATCACCACCGCCTATAGACACCCGCAACACCAAGAAGATTGCAGATGCGTTGCCAACCCAGAGGGCTAAGATGGAATACCTCTTGTGCCAGTAATTACACCGGCTGTGTTGCTCTCCACGCCGGAAGACAACAGTGCAAGCACTGCCACTTAGCGAGCAAGATGGTGGTAGCGATCCGGATGGACCTTGCACAAGGTCCTACCACCCGCAAAATTATTTCTTATTGGAAATTACATTACATTTAGAATGTCAAACATAAATAAAGTAAATAGTTAACAACAGTAAGTCAATGAAAGTAAAACATTATATTATGCACCCATGAACTTGCGTTCTTGTCCATATTTAAAAGTCTAATGCAATACGAAGGTCAAATTGATATTTTATTAAAGTGACGCATATATAGTTTGACGTGAATGTAATGATCAAACTGGAGATTAAATCGACCACAAAAAAAAAACGTTTAAATTTGACTTTTGAATGAACTGACTTGATCTTTTTGACACCATAAACCTCTACAAAAACAATGTTTCAAATAATAGATTTTTTTAATACACTTAAAAAAAACAACGGACGGATCCACGGGTAACAGGGGGGGGATACGTATATCACTGTGCTCTGTAAACGCTGACCTATAAATAATGGACTTTTAGTCAGCGTTTAAAAAATGGCCTTAAAAGTCGAACAAAAAGTACAACAAATCGACAATTGCTCGCGCTGTCAGTCTGTCGGACCGACGGCGCTGCTGTCAATACTATTATTTTGTAAAAAAACCTATTTGCAACAAAACTTAAAGTATATTTTATGTAGTTATACGTAAAATTGTAAATCCAATGACTATAAATGGTAAACTAATAATTTGCATTTGTAACATTGGCGTCAACCTGTATTCTCATCTCGGGCCGTTTTTCTGCTGTCATTTAGTATGAAGTATGACACTGTACATCCATGCATAATAAATTTTATAAAATTATCATTGTCTGTAAAGTACATTGAAACTGACATTGGTCATATTTAAATGTTTTTGTTGTTTTTTTTTATACAACATACAACATCTCCATCATCATCTGTGCCTTATTTTGATTTTATTATATTTTGACTGTTATTTTTACATAATATATTATTGCGATTAAAATTTTATTTTACACCATTAATTTGATACTTTATGTATGTTAAACATATATTTTCTGTTGTTATTCAATCTTGACATTTGTATTTGACATTCTCTTATTTCTAGACTTTTATTTTTGATATTTTTTTTTTATTAACCTTATTATTTTTAGATCTTTTAACTATCTAGACGATGTTTTCTGAGAATTGCTTATATTTTAACATAAAATGTTTTACAATTTTCAATAATAAATCAAATATCTAATCTAATCTATGCCCTAGACCACAATGGTGACTCTAGGAGCCTTAAGGCTATTGTGTGCGACTGGCAGCCCACGCAAACCTCAATCATAGCACAGACTAAATAACATACAGAAACTTCTCTTTTACGACCGTGATTAAACGAATTCCAACTTTAATAACACGCTCAAAAAGATAGTATTACTTCATTCACCATGCGCCAGGCGGTGCAACTCAAAAGGAACGCGCCGTTCGCGCCCGCCTTCCCTCCGCTACTCCCGGCGACACGCTAGGGTTGTGCGGCATACTTTTTCAATTACACTGACACGGCGGGGGCGAGCGAGCGAGCTCGCGGCAGGCCGACAGCCTACTGCGATTTGCCTATGCCATAGCCAAGCGGTCGAGCGTACCTACAGTGCGGAGTGGAACCCCCCTGATTGAGGTTATGAGGGTGGAAAATGTTACCGCTCTTTGTACGTTGTTCTTAACGCAGTCCTCTTAACGGTAAAACGCCATGTTTTTGCAACTACTTGCTAACCTTTGTAGGGGTCGGTGTTTTTAATTGCATCGTAACTTTTTATGTCACTGGTCGACCTTAAGGAATAATAATTGGAGAGCTTCAATTTTTATAATTAATTAATTTAATAAATAAACTCGTAAATGTATATGCACGAGTTTTTACCCGCGGCTTCATCTGCACGGGGTTATTTTAGCATTGTACGGGATTTCAGGGAATAAAAGTATCCTATGTTCTCTCTGTCTGTCTACCAAATTTCATCTAAATCTGTCCAGCCGTTAAAACGTGATTGGGGTATCATCCAAATATCCGAACGTCTAAAAAAAATCCAAATATCTAAACATCCAAATATCTAAACATCCAAATATCTAAACATCTAAACATCCAAATATCTAAACATCCAAATATCTAAACATCCAAATATCTAAACATCCAAATATCTAAACATCGTTCATCAATAATGGCACCTGCCATTTTGTTATCTATGTTTTAATTTTTATATCTATCCAAAGGTTGTCTGGCAGAGATGGCTCTCAAGCGATAAGACCGTCTTTTGGATACCTTTATTTACGCTATATCTGTAATTCTGTGAAATTGTAATATGGTATTCAATAAAACATCATTGTTATTGTATTGTATTGTAATGGCAACACTGCCCAAACTGCGTTATTATTATTAAACTAGCGGACGCCCGCGACTTCGTTCGCGTGAAATTTCGCCCATGTCCGTCAGGAATAGTGTAGCTTTCTATCAGTGAAAGAATTTTGGAAATCGTTTCAGTAGTTCCAAAGATTGCCCCATTCATACATACAGACAAACAACGTTAACCTCTGTTATGTTATTAATAATAAGTACGAATTCTGAGTTTCATGATTCTAGAACAATCTTATAACTTTTACCACACCTACAAACTACACCCCCCCCCCCCCCTATTATCTCCCTTCTCCCCCTTTTTTCCAAATTTTCATAGCCTAAGCCCTGGCCTGGACCTATTTCAATAAATCTGTGAAAACTCCATCTAAATCCGTTTAGCGGTTTTCACATGATGCGCGTGCAAACATTTTTGACTCTACGATTTTACTATATGTATATATAGATAAATACCGACACGTCAGGCCTTGACGTTTGACTTTGACGTGTTTGCAGACGTTTTAGGAATCTAATTATGAATATTTAGATGACCTACACAATATCCTAGTCACCGATAAACTTGACCAAATTTAGCATCTATTGCAGCAAACAATATATCACATCATATAATTTGCACCCTGTTTACATATTTTTAGTGCTCTGACAAGTACCTGTGTGCTAATTTTAGCCAAAATTCGACGACAGACCAATTATCGCATTTATAAAATTAGACAGATCAACAGTTTAGAAGTACAAACATAAGAGACAGCGCCACAGTATACAAATAAGCAGTAAGGAATCTACGTACAAACGCTCGGAACCGACGCACTCACACAGACGCACGCTGAACACGGCCGCTAAGGAGTTTTCACGGTCCGTCAGTCGCGGCTGCCGCGTCGAGACGGGTGGACGCGCTTTGCGTTTATCGTTATTGCGTGCGCCCGAGACAATGCGCGATCTTTTCACAGATGCCACAAAAGTATTGTGTCGTATTATAGCTGCTTAAACTCGAGTTCTTCAAAACCGGAGCTTTAATTTTACCTTACTTTTTAAAATGTTGAACTTTTTTCAATAACCCAATTTTATTTGTAAATCTTGAATTCATTTCATTATTTCATCGTTATAGAACTCAAGCAAATGTTGTTATAAATAATAATAATATAACTTATAAATTTCACAAAAAATTAAGACAACCCTAACGCTCCACCGAAGCGTAGGTATTTATCTCAACAAACAGGCCCAGTTACGGTACTGCTGTATTTATGTGATAGAGCCTTTAATGCAAGTTGTTTGGGCCAAAATTCTTTTTGATGCCTATAAAAACATCCCTTGTACATTTTAACGCATATTTTTTACTTATTGTGATATTCTTAATAGTATTTTATGCAACTGGTGCATAATGAGGGGTCTTAAAACACGAGTGTGGCTTTATGAAACGAGCGTCAGCGAGTTTCATACTCGTAATAGGATCACACGAGTGTTTTAAGACCTAATTATGTACAGTTGCATACATTACTTTATCTACATAAGTACTTTGATCATAAGATGTTTGTTAATCTAATAGTAAAATATACCCTCATTCTCCCAGTGTCATAAAGAATTCCTTGGCCGGGATTTGTATGCCTTAGTGACAATTTAAATTGAAAAGGTTCCAAATTTATTCACGCTTCAATTTGACTGTTTGACATAACTTCTTTTTACATTTTAAACTAAATGCCTATTTTTTTTTCAATCAAAAAAAATAAAAATATAAAAACTAAAGCTCAGCACCAGGCTTCGTCAGTAGATTTTCACCAAAAAAAATAATTGGGATCCACAAGTTTCGTCATACCTAATTAATGTTTGTATGTCTCAAGGTTTGTTTACTACTCATAAATATAGGTGAATTTCCTATTGCGGTCCGAGACTTATTTTTTTCTTATCTAGAATTTTTCTGATTAGTTGATTATTATGGATTAATAGCACTTCGATGTTAACGGCCTTGGTCACGTGTTTAAATCAGGACAATCTTTCCTTGTTCTTTTTAGATATCTTATCTTTAATTGAAGAAGGAGCAACCTCACACCAAAACAAAATCCAACTTGTACATAAAGTAACCACTCCGTCAGGGCTCTTCGGGTCTTTTTTTATGTTCAATAGGAAGGTAAACAAGCAAGCGGGTTACCTGATGGTAAGTGATCACCACCGCCCATTGACACCCGTACACACGTAGGTATTAGTCACACAGATAAAGTGGTATAATATAATATTTAAAAACGATTTTTTAGGGTACGACCTCTACACGTAAAGTGGGTGGTTTTTAGCCGACTGCGTGACGCAAAGGAGGGTAATGTGTTTCCTTTCTCGTCTACCCCATGGTGTAGGGGGTAATGTTTGTTAGAATCAAGTGTTCCCCCTCCCCCTGCCAGCTAAATAGTTATTTTTCGATATGTAAAAAAATACTGCAGCAATATATTTAACGATATTCAAAAGAAACTATCACAGCTCAGTAGGCTTTACAAGGTTACAAATAATTAGGCGACTGAACCCTGCCGCGCGTGGCCCTATACGCACTTGACCAGTTTTTTACCCAACTACGCGACGCAAATAGTATTTTATGCAACTGTTGCTTAATGAGGGGTCTTAAAACACGAGTGTGGTTTTATTAAACGAGCGTCAGCGAGTTTCATAATAGGATCACACGAGTGTTTTAAGACCTAATTACGTACAGTTGCATAGATTTCTTTATCTACACACATATCATAAGTACTCTATGATGGGTTCAGAAGCCATAGGGCAATGACCTGCATTGCTACTAGCTACTAGTGCTAGGTACCTATTAAATATCTATAGACTGTACACATTAAAACAATGTAATAAAAAATGAATTTGAACAAATATAGAAACAAATTAGAAACATTCTCATAATAATATTGGTTGTTATAATGCTGGTCATTGCCTACGGTTTCTGAACGCATTATAGAGCATTTATGATATATGTGTAGATAAAGAAAATTTAAAAATCAAAAACCCAACTGCGTAAAAAGTAAATCAAAACTGAAAATACTAAAACAAGTCCAAGTAGTCTACATTTCTGTTAAGTAATGTTGACTACCTACACCATTGCAATAGTTTCATGAACTTCAACAGTCGGGACCCGTTAAAAATGTAGACCGGCTCAAATCTTCCTAATAACAGGTCCCGACTGTTGAAGTTAATGAAACTATTTCAATGGTGTAGGTTGCAACATTACTTAACAGAACTTCAGACTACTGGACTTGTTTTAGTCTTTTCAGTTTTGATTTACTTTTTACGCAGTTGGGTTTTTTGATTTTTTAAATTTATTCACGTAAAATGTTACGCGTAATTCATAACATTATGCGAAGTAATACCGTAATAAATTGACTTTGTACCCATAATACTTGTCATTGTCGTGTCATAATGGTAATCCCGAAATTTGACCTAACTGACCTCTCCTACTCACACATAATGACGCAGGCATTATAGGGACACGTGGTGATTACACACACATCCGTAGAATACCTGCGTAACACAAAAAAAAATAGGTAACTTTTTTTAATTAAAAAGAGTCGTATAAAAAAGAAAACCATGTTTTGGGTTTTTTTTCTAAGGTAAGGTATCTGATGCTGATGTTGCTGGTTCGAGTCCTGCCACTACCCTAATTTTTCTTTATGTAGTCATTAGTATTATAAATTTATTTTGAATGTATAAAAAAAGATACAAAAAAAATCTTTTCGATTTTTGGTGTAAATTTTTTTTATTTAAAAAAATTCGATTACAAAAATATCTAATTAATGTTCGAAATATCACAAAAGGAAACAGTAAGCACGACTCACCATAAGGGCTCATTTACATGAAGCGAGTTCTCGTATGAGAGTTGCATTACATTGCACGCCTCAATCAATCAATCGAACATCATACCTCGGTGGCCCACAATGTCAAGCAACTCGTATGCAAGAACTCGTGCCGTGTAAACACCGACTTACAAATAATGGACTTCTAATCAGCGTTTAAAAAATAGCCTCATCAAAAGTCGAACATAAAGTACAATAAATTGACAACCACTCGCGCTGTCAGCCTGGCGGACCGACGGCGCTGCTCTCAATACTATTATTTTGTAAAAAACCTATTTGCAACGAAACTCAATAAATTATTATTTTATGCAGTTAGACGTAAGTTGTAAATCCAATGACTATAAACAATAAACAAATAATTTGCATTTGTAACATTGGCGTCAACCTGTATTTTCATGTCGAGCCGTTTTTCTGCTGTCGTTTAGTACGACACTGTACATTCATGCATTATAATATCATTGCGTGTAAATGGTCCTTTACGCTCTAAACGACAGATAGACCTGGGGAAAAAACTTTGTTTTTTACCTTATTTTTGTAAATTTACATCCCTATAATTTCTACAAATAGTATTTATTAAACATTCTTTTGTCGCAGCCAACATTTCTAAAGATGGCAATTTGAAAGCCATATGTCATTTTATTTATGCTGCATATTTCCTATTATAAAAAAATTCTTCTATAACAAACTTTTCATAATAGTAAATATGCATATTTACTTAATGTTTACTTATCTATATTTTAATTTTAAATCGCTTTAAATGATTTAAAATTAAAATGTAGGTCAAACAGTTCGAGGTGCGCAGTTACATGATTGGAATATTTTTTTGAGGCCAAACGATATTTGTAATCAATAATGCAGTTTAAAATCTTATTTATTTTTCAACGAAATTACATATAATTATTCGTATTCAGTGTACATACGGATATTCAATACCCCTCACAGAATTCAAACCCGTAACCTCTAACTTCGTCACTAACATTTTTTTTTAATTGGTAGGCAACCAAGCAAGTGTATCACCTGATGGTAAGTGATCACGACCGCCTATAGACGCCGGCAAAACAAAAGAGATTGCAGATGCGTTGCCAACCCAGAGGGCTAAGGTAGAATACCTCTTGTACCAGTAATTGCACCGGCTGTCTTGCTCTCCAAGCCGGAATACAACAGTGCAAGCACTGCTGCTTAGCGGTAGGATTAGCGAGCGAAATGGTGGTAGTGATCCGGACGGACCTTGCACCACTTCTACCATCCGCAAAACACTAACTACCAATAATACGGTCTTCCGGTCGTAGGTATGTAGAACTAAAATGTACCTATAACTACTAACTTAAAATGTTATGTCTTGTTCTTTTTTTTTAAGAAAATCCATTAAATAATATAGATAAATATAAATATCTCGGGACAATTCAGACCTATTGACCTAGTCCCAAACTGAGCAAAGCTTGTACTTTGGGTACTAGACAACGGATATACCTACTTATGTAGATAAATACATAATTAGATACATACATATAATATCCAAACTCGGATATAAACATTTAAATTCATCATAAAAACATTTGTCCCTCCCAGGAATCGAACCCGTAACCTCTAGCTTTATAGTCAGGGTAATATTTTTTTTACAATAAATAAATTAAAGAGAAATTAAGCAACAAATCATCGTACTAAAAAGGCAAAATGAAGTAAAAAGACCAAAGACCTTATACAACAAATATTTTTTATTGAACACCACGTAAAAAAAGAGGGAGAAAACAAAGAAACTAATCAGCAATGTAGACAATGACAAGACTTGCCTATGGCATAGGCAAATCGCAGTAGGCTGTCGGCCTGCCGCTCGGTCGCTCGCTCGCCCCCGCCGTGTCAGTGTAATTAAAAACGAATGCTGCGCAACCCTAGCGTGTCACCGGAAGTAGCGGGGGGAAGGCGGGCGCGGGCGGCGCGTTCCTTTTGACGCGCGCCGCCTGGCGCTTAATGTATGAAGTAATACGAACTTTTTTAACGTCTAAATAAAGTTGGATTTCGTTTAATCGCGGTCGTAAAAGAGAAGTTTCTGTACGTTACTTATTATGTGAGAATAGGCCTAACTTAATAAATTAAAGCATGCTACTTGGAGGTATCATATCAACAATTGTTTCAATTTGTTTATAATATCTTGTTGGTTTTAAATTACTAAGAAAATCAATAATTACTCCAATTGAACTTTTCACTTTTATCTACTAAATGGCCCGATAAACAAAATGTTGTTTCTGATAAGCAAACATTTTGTTATTGCGACAATTATAACACAAAGATAACGGATAATTATCTACAACAATGAATCCAAATCGTAGTTCCGGAACGTGATTGAAAAAATATTGAATTATCCTTAGATTCATAGATCCAAAGAATTTATTTGCACAGTTATAAATATATATATCGAAAATCTATTCTAAATTCTTCAAAAGTATTCGTTGACTTTTGTCATCGATATAAGAAGACAAAGACAATAGATCTGGTCACTTGTTCACGTCACCACTTTGCGACGGGGTGAAGCAGGTGAAGAGGGGCTTTCAATATTTAGTCATGGGTTCAACTTTTAATCTTATCGTAAGTGAATAAAGTGCTTCTAAGTTTTCTAACTAGCAGCGACACAGGCGTCGGATAGCAGAACTAAAACTATGACGCCAATGTAAAACGTACAAAACGCAGAGCTGTTTACTTGACAATTGGCACAGACAGTTTTATTCAGGCAATCCAACATGGTCTACGAAATAGACTATGGTCGGATACTCTGCCACTGCGTTGTAGGTACACAGTTCTACATATAGTTTTCTTATTTCGATGACTTTTGTATAAAAATGTGAGAGGGAGCATGACATCTTTAATGATCCAATTGATTACAAAACATACTTTTGCTTATGTCCTACAAAAAACTTCTAAAAGTCGAGGCAAGTATGTTAAAGTGTTTGCACGTAGGTCATTTTTTTGTACTAGCTTTAATTTTATTCTAAAGTCAAATTTATAAATTATGAAACTCTTGGTTTTTAAGAATTTAACACAACAGTTTTTTTGCTTAAATGTAACAGTTTTTTCCTGAATAAATTAAAATATTTTATTTATGTAGTAAATAGTTATTTATAATGTAGGAAGTAAACAAAACAACTTGTTAAAACAGGTTTGCCTCTAAACTTTAGGCAAAAAGCCAGATGTAAACAATTTTTTTATGGATAGGTGAGGAAAACGAGCATACGGGCAGCTTGATGGAAAGTGATAACCGCCGCCCATAGGAACCAGAGGTCTCAAGAGAATCGCTGATCCGTTGCCGCCGTATAGGTCCCCTTCCCCGTGGGCCATCGGTACAACTCACTCAGCGTACAAAACGCAGTAACAAGTTACAGTCTAGCCGACTCATTCGTACCTACTGCATCAGTTATTCAGTAGCTGACTACAGTTACGGAAAGAACAATTTAGAAGGAAAGAAAATATTATCATATGGTTTACTTGGTTTCATACAATACCGTACAGCAGTAGGAAACAAAGAAAGAAAATACTTATTCAGTAACATAAAAGGAAAAATAAAAAATAAAATAACACTGTTCACGCTGTAGGGGACGTTTTACAAATAACCCATGTTAACCTAATTACCGTTGGCGTACTAAGTTTGTTTGCCTATTTCATTAAAAAAAAAGTTTTTTTTTTGTGAAAAAACGCTATTTAACAACGATTGTTAATATAGTTAATTTGTTTCCAGAGAGAGGAATTTTTGTAGCAAAACAAAAGACTGTCGTAACCTCATTGTAGTAGACATATTTGTTCTATATCTATAAGTATTAAAGTAAGTAATAATTAGATTAGAGTAGCAGAACAATTAGTTCTAATTACTCGTAGTTAGGATTTAACTCTTCCTAGTCTTAAAATAGCCTTAGTAATAGCAGTTATATATTTTTTTTCTTTTACGTACACCACGCGACGATCGGATAGCGTGTTTAATAGTTATTAATTATTACTAATAATAGCTAGGATTACGCGTTCAATTCCCACGAGAGACATACCTTGCAGACATGTATTTGAGGGTAGGACCTTGTACAATGTCCGTCCGGATCGCTACCACCATCTTGCTCGCTAATCCTGCCGCTAAGCAGCAGTGCTTGCACTGTTGTGTTCCGACGTGGAGAGCAAGACAGCCGGTGTAATTACTGGCACAAGAGGTATTACATCTTAGCCCTCTGGGTTGGCAACCCAACTGCAATCTCTTTGGTGTTGCGGATGTCTGTCTATAGGCGGTGGTAAACACTTACCATCAGGTGACCCACTTGCTTATTTGCCATCCTATTTCATAAATTAATATTAAATTAATTACATTTCAATTACGAATAAGTATAGGTTGTAGTGACGTCAAAGAGACGTTTACACTTTTTCACCTCATTGCAATATAATACGGTAATAAAATGTAAACATAACCTCTAACGTCGACTGTACTTCACGTTGAAATCTGAATGTTTACAACTTTAATTCATTGTTACAGCCACAACCTTCGCCGAAGAAGTGGCAAATATACCACAAGTGGACCACGTAGTCAGCAGCCTGTCGCGACAACAATGGGACGACGACGAAGCGACGTGTCGCGACAAAATATTCAGCTTACTGCATACTGTCAAGAATTCCACGCTATGGGCGAATTGGAGTAAGTGTTACCTACACGATAAATTAAAAGCTAATTATTCCACTTACAAAAAATGTAGGGGAAACTACTCTGTAGACACTCTAAAGCTTAAAGCTGTACTCTCTCATCGTTAGAACCATCGATATGTTTCTCTATTCCCCTTGACCTTCTCTTTGACCTAAATAAAATTACATCGACTTCTCGACCAAATTGCAACGGCCGTGGTCACAAATAGAGTGAAATGAAGGGTATTAAATACTGCTACTTAATCTTACGAACTACTCTCACTTAAAGTCCCTATTGACGTTATAGTTGTTATGCGCGAAAGTTTAGATAAAATTAAGTAAGCAAAAGACCCTAATTGACAATTTATTTTTAAATGTAGCTATAAGACATCGCCGCGCTTGTGATGATTCCAAGGTTCACCGTCCCGTTATCACTCATAATGAATCACTATCTTGTTAATTTAAACAACGTTGACATAATTTGTTTCCGAGTTCATTAGTTGTCTTTCCAACTCTCATTGATATAGTTTGTTACTGTGTCTATTTTCATTATTTGTATTTCCAACTCTCATTGATATAGTTTGTTACCGTGGCCTTTTTTCATTGGTTGTATTTTCAACTCTCATTGATAGATACGGTCCGTTACCGTGTCCACTTTCATTGGTTGTATTTCCAACTCTCATCGATGTAGTTTGTTACCTTGTCCATTTTCATTGGTTGTATTTCCAACTCTCGTTGTTATAGTTTGCTACTGTGTCCATTTTAATTGGATTTATTTTCAACTCTCCTTAATATACTTTGTTGACCCGTCCCATGTACATTGAATTCTAAATACTCCCAGTTCATAGGTAATACCAATCATGGCCTATTACAAACTCAGCATTAAAGTGTGTTTCAGGAATTCAGAGCAAAACTAAAACAAGACGATCAATAACAATAGGTAATTGACAAAAGTTGAAAGGTCAATAAAATTCAACTTGAATCATTTAATTAGAAAAAAACAATGAAGCCAGTTAGAATCTACGTCATAAAAACACGACAAACTTACATAATTCATGTGGCCTTAATAAGTAACTAACGTAATTTCAAGGTAATTTTACGCCTATGTATAGGCAATGGCGCCTTTCTGAGCGGCAATTAATAAATTTGTAAAACTTGTACCTAACTAAAAGAGAGGTCAAGTTCGGGCCATCGATTTAAATTCAGCTGTATTTAATTAGGCATCAACTTAGCATCACACAAATAATTTTAATTATATTTATGATTTATAAGTACTAGCACGGTAAGTCAACATTATTATAAAAATGCACTCCATACGAACAACGACATACTATATCAAACGGAAATATTATATAAATTTGTACTCGCAAAAAAATATTGTGTTGTACCTAACCAACTACTTTACGATTTTCAGATTATTTCCTTTATTTGTACTGTGAGACCTTGCTTATTGCCAAATTTAATTGTTCTAGGTCAACGGGAAGTACCCTAAAGGTTTTGAAGTCTCTTGAGGATTTATGAAATATGCGGCATAAATGGCCGTTTATTTTGATTGCGTTGACTTATAAGTATGATTTTTCACAGCTCCAAGGGACTGCAGACCTGAGTATTTGATATTAATTTCAACTCGATACCTCCACGTGTTCCTGAGAAAAAGGGTCTTGACAGACAGACAGACAAATTGTCAGACAATCGGACAGCAAAGTGATCCTAGTAGAGTTCTTTTTTCCTATTAAGATTTGAAACCCTAAAAATGAAACATAAATTTCGACACAATGGCACATGGCAATGACAATGCGGTTTTGCAATACTTGCAAAATATTTTTTCCCTTTCTTTAACAGTATATTTTTAAATTTTTAGTTTGGAACGCCAACCCGATATCTCCTTTGGGCACTTTCTATGGCGCCCGTTACCACCTGGGCAACTATGACCAATGTCTGCGCCCACCCTGGCTTCACAAACACCCAGAACTGCGGACCCAGTACTGCCTTGCCGACATCGAGATGAGCAAACACCCTGCTGTCAAGAACTGGGACCTCCCTGGTCCTTATGAGACAGCTGAGGAGTACTATGTTGACGTAGGTAGACTGAAAAATGTTTTTATTTGGGTTATTCGTCTTTTTAACTGAGTAAAATACAGGACCTTCTACCCTTGTGCCCGGAAAGGTACTCAAATTAAGACTATGGATCTGTCTTCGTTCCCCTATAGAAATTAAAAGATTAGGAGAAGGTCCAGAATTAAAATCCCTCCGTGTTCCCTAACGCTGCATGTATAGGCGTCTAGAGGTTCCCTTAAGTAAATACTTTTAATAGGAACAAATTGTCTAATTAACAGGGGCAACAGCTCTACTTGTAGACAGCTGTACCTGTGTACATTCTGTAAATATTAAAGATATATCTGAAGAAAGAAAGAAGAAAGAGATATCTCATTGTTGAAGCAATCGATATTCCTCTATATTTCCTGCCATAAAGAGGACAATGAGAACATGCAGTTGCTCAATTGCAGCCCTACCACAATTTGTTCCGATTTCAATTGATTTGCAAGGACTTCCTTAAAGTAATACCTGAATGAATTAACGGCCCAGTAATAATTGTTATGTAAAGAGTTGGGCTGTCGACTGCGAGAGTGGGGTTGTGATCCCCGATCTGGGTCGTGGCTGGTTCAACGAATGTCCATTGCCATACAGCGCAGAAACGCTGCCAGCATAATGGGAACATTTGAACCGGCCACAACCCAGATTGGGGATATTTTTAATAAATTTTTAATAATTTATTATTCTGTTTTAGTTTTAATGTTATACAGTTTAGATTAGTTTTAATTGTTAGTTTTTGTACATTTAGCTTTTATTTTAGATGTATTTAGATTTTAAGTTTTTTCTTTCAATGTGTATTTGTAAGTTTTGTATTTATTGATATTTCTTTTGTCGTAATTAAAAGCTTATTTCAGTAACAATTGTTTTCTCTTCAGGGTGGCACAGACTTTGGGCGTAGCTTCTCCTTCATGTCATACGGAGTGTGCTTGCCTACTGGCTGCCAGGATAAATCAGTCGAAAAGTTCGTGAGAGCTCTCCTTAGCGGTCAGCACTTACGAGCAGCCTGGGATGCTGATGTGAAGATCCACCATTGTGTCGAGGCGGGGGCACCTAATGTGTTGCCTACTGGCTATTACTTGTTCATGTAAGTCAGGTCTCATGACAAGAACTGAGGCTTTCTTTTTACTTACTTACGCTGATAGCATACCGACAGCATCAAGCAAAGGTATCTATGTACTTACTAGATTAAGTGTTCTAAACCATCATCATGTTCACACGACTGCAGCGCTGACACCTCAGCTCACTAGCTATGTCTCGCTTTTACTTGCGAAGGCTCCATAACGTCTTGTGCCCCGTTGCACGCTTTGGATGCGCGAGGGCCATGATCATTGTTCTTATGTGCTATTCTAGTGTTAGATTAGGTTAGGTATTCTAGGGTTAGATTAATCGCACTGAGTAAATTGGGGTTGGCTTTATGCAGATATGTGTGAGAAAGCCGCACGGATAGAACGGAAGGGATGAGATAATGAGATCCCTGGGCTGAGTCGGTATTGGAAAATTACGCAGTGTCATTAGTCGATTTTTTCCTTGTATGGTTCTGGTTGGACTCAAGTCTGAAGAGTGCTCAGCAATGGACTATAACTGCTGCTTAAGGACGTTTCTATTGAAATGGCTCATAGTGTCGCAAGAAGCAGATTTCTCCTACAACGCCTCGAGGTCTTGCGACACTTAGTCTTATTTTTTTAAGGAAAAGGTAGGAAAACGAACACGCGAGGTGGCACCTGTTGGGAAATGATCGCCGCCCAAAAGAACCAGACACCTTAAGAAAATCGCTGATCCTTTGCCTGCCTTTAGGTAGGCCTTTAGATGTCACACTCGCCGCACAACAATCAATAGCAAGCTACACCTTTGCGCCTGTATTCTGGGAGAGTGTGGTACAACCCCGGTCAAGTTTGAAGTTTTAAGCAATTAGAATTTCCCTGATACCAGCATTAAGCTTCTAGGCTTACTGATAAGGGGTCACGAAAAGAAAAGCTGTCAGTTTGTCAGACTGGAAACTTATTTCTAGGATGTTTGTAGTAATGCTCATCACATGTCCTTAAAAATCTTTTTTGATCCTGTAAACCTGTTTTTTCAGCTATACATTTGCAGCTTTGGCATTTATGGCAGTGGCTTCTACTTACTACCTAAGCGAGTATCCAGTGACAGCCAGCACAAACTCATTAGGTACGATTTGTTTAATTCATTCATTCAATCATTTACCACACGTATTAAATTCTTAAATATGTAACCATCAAAATGAGAAAACGATAGAAATGTGTACAACGCAGTGGCAGAGTAGCCGACCATAGTCTATTTGGTAGACTATGTTGGATAGCCTGAATAAAACTGTATGTGCCAATTGTCAAGTAAACAGCTCTGCGTTTTGTACGTTTTAAATTGGCGTCATATTTTTAGTTCTGCTATCCGACGCCGTGTGTCGCTGCTAGTTAGAAAACTTAGAAGCATTTTATTCACTTACGATAAGATTCAAAGTTGAACCAATGGCTAAATATTGAAAGCCCCTCTTCACCTGCTTCACCCCGTCGCAAAATGGTTACGCTAGGCTTGTAACAATCCGAACAAGTAGGCATATCTATTGTCTTTTTATATCGATGTATGGAACTAAGGACTAAACTCAAAACCTAACCTTTGTTTTTTGGGTGTTAACGACCCTGGATAACTATCCAGGACAGCTGGACAACTGTCCTTTAGAGACAGTCTTGATATTTCAGTACTAGCGACCCGCCCCGGCTTCGCGTGGGTATAATCGGAAAATAATGTACCGTGTTCCGTAAATAAATCTCTAAATGACAGTGGAAACCGTATCAAAATCCATCGCGTGGTTTAGAAGGAGAAGGCGGCAGAACACCGTAAGGATTTAGGACAGACAGGACCGGATAGCGACTTCACTTGTACAGTCAGCGTCAAATATACCAGAGCGGGCAAGGTAGTCAAAAATATCTGAACACGCCCGAGCGTATTTGACAATAGAGTCGGGTTCAGATATTTTTGACACCTTGCCCACTCTGGTATATTTGACGCTAACTGTGCTATATAAAGAAAAGATGTTGCAATTGGAACTGTCTGTAAATAGCAATTTCCTGATATTAAAATATAACTGTCTGTAATTACAATGTCAAGAAAACAATGGACGGTTTTAAGAGCGTGACAGAAATCACTTTTTCAGAACTCGATTAATATTTTCATTGAATGTCACTATTACACCATAGAACCGGCCAATGGTGAATTGGACTCACGGACCGAGGGTTCCTTCCTCCACTTTTATTATTATTATAAAAGGTCATTTATTCAACAGAAGAATCATTACAGTATTGTAACTAAAATTAGGTTACACTATGTATCATAACAGAATCCTTCCTCCACTGAATATTTAAATTCATCTTCACTAGTGTTAGTAAGTAATGAAGAACATTGTAACTTAAAATTTCAGGTTTTTTTACCATAACGCTCTCTATTGTTCGAATAAAACGTTCTAAAGCAACTGATTATGAATCACTCGTCTATTTACTGCCTCGTTTTGCTTTATTTAGGCGATTTAGAAGTTTATTTTGATGACTAAAACTAAAATTTTGGGTTAGAATTTTGTTTATTGTGACAATTATTATTATAAATAAATTCACGCCTGTTTCCCTTTGGGGTAGGCAGAGACCACAGAACGCCATGTGCTCCGGTCCTGGCATACTTCCCTCGCTTCCTCCACACACATTCCTCTCTTCATACATGCTCGGAGGTTACGGGTACATCTAATTCTGCCTGTCTTTAGGACGTCGCTAATTTGATCAACGAACGTACGCCGAGGCCGCCCTCTACCAACTCGCCCAGTCACATCACCTTTATAAATTTGCTTACATAATCGCCTTTCATCCATTCGTTCAACATGCCAACGCAACATATTACTGTCACAAGTGAGGATAAATATGGTTTAGTTAGAAATCTGAAATATAAACAACTAGTTTTTGCCCGCGACTTAATCCGGTTAGATTTTGGATTAAATGTATACAAACTTTTTTAAAAAATAGAAAGGCAAACAAGCAAATAGGTCACCTGACGGAAATTGATCGATCACCACTGCCTATAGACACCCGCAACACCAAGGAGATTGCAGATGCGTTGCCAACCTAGCGGGCTAAGATGCAAAACGTCTTGTGCCAGTAATTGCACCGGCTTTCTTGCTCTCCACGCCGGAACACAACAGTGCAAGCACTGTTACTTAGCGGCATCATTAACGAGAAAGATTGTGGTAGCAATAACGACGGACCTTGCACAAGGTCCTACCACCCCCAAACTTCAATCCCCTCTTTAAGCTTCTTAATGAAAATTTTAATTTCATAGTAACAGCATATTTTTAGTCATCAATTAGTATTTTATTTATTGTTTGCTGTTTAATTAATGGGTTAATTTAGGTTAATTTACTAACGAAAGCTTAATTAAGTAGAATGCATCGAAATGAGAAAACGATAGAACTGTTTCCAACGCAGTGGCAGAGTCACCGACCATAGTCTATTTGGTAGACTATGTTGGATAGCCTGAATAAAACTGTATGTACCAATTGCCAAGTAAACAGCTCTGCGTTTTGTACGTTTTAAATTGGCATCATATTTTTAGTTCTGCTATCCGACGCCGTGTGTCGCTGCTAGTTAGAAAACTTAGAAGCACTTTATTCACTTACGATAAGATTCAAAGTTGAACCAATGGCTAAATATTGAAAGCCCGTCTTCACCTGCTTCACCCCGTCGCAAAATGGTGACGCTAGGCTTGTAACAATCCGAACAAGTAGGCATATCTATTGTTTTCGTAGATCGATGGTAGAATGTCTTGTAAATACGTAAAAATCTTCTGTCAAACATTTTCTGCATCAAAAGCCGTTGCGTGTTTTAGAAGTAAGCGATCGAAGGTATGAGGCGGAAAGCATCTTTGTTTTTACTAGAAGATAAGATAAGCATAAAGATTTAATTTACAGCAAACCACGTGGCCAAGTCGTTCTGTCTCCGTCGCAACTGGGCGACAGTGTTCAAGGATGACAAGGACGCACTCACCTGCATGCACGGCATGAGATTCCTGACTGCTGTCATTATCGTGTACATTCACATCTGTGCTTTCGTGCAAGGGGTTTCGGTCTCCAATGCATTGGACTTCGAACGGGTAAGTTTTGCATAACAAAAAATATATCGTAATCGAAATTTACTTTAGATTTTTTAAACCATTAAATTAAATTTAAATGCTAGACAACACAACGAAAAATTAGGGTCGTGGCAGGACTCGAACCTGCAACCACAGCTTCCGTGGCTTGTGGCGTTCCGTCACATTACCACTTAGTACTACTTGCTTAGTGGTAATATGGCGAAACTGGCAAGCACAAGGCACGGATGCTGAGGTTGTAGGTTCGAGTCCTGCCACAACCCTAATTTTTCTTTGTGTTGTTTAGCATTTAAACATTTTTTTTTTTAAACAATATTTTGCTACCCTGCGAACTTGGTGCTAGCAAATCACTAGGGCTAAAACTTTTCATAGCAAAAAATGGCATGGTTCCAAAATCTATGGAGTAGTTATTTATAAAAGTCTTTTTCAAAGTCGAATTATACATGACGTTTATAATACTAGTACTTATACATGGGATCCCATTTAGTAGCATAATTTTTAAAGTAGTAATGATTTTTTTTTCATACATTTTTTGAGATACTGTCTGTCATAATTTTCGAATTGGATGGTGTGAATAAGAAATGAATAGGTTATTGTAATTGTAATCGATTTTTTTGTAATTTTTTTATGGCGATTCTGGCAAACGCAAGGCATGCTGATGTTGTAGGTTCGAATCCTGCCATTACCCTAATTTTTCTATTGTCATTAGCATTTTAAATTTAATTTAAATGAATAGGTTTTGATGAGATTGAAAAGGAAGGAACTATAATGAATACAATTGAAATAAGAAAGTTAAAATAATCGAGCGCCTTATGCGGCGCGAATGCAAACATTATAGAACGCAACATATGAAGGCGCAGGTTTAAGAAGGAGAGATCAGAGATAGGTGATATAAAAAAAAAGTTTTTTACATGTTGAATAAGGTTGTTGTTTAAGAATGAGCCGACTCTACCAAAAGTCTTAAATTTAAGATCAATATACTAATGTTACCGGTGTTAATATATTTACGTCACCCCGTGCCGTAAGGAGCAGTTTACCGCCCACTACGCGTGCAGAAATTTCCACTTCTTTGCCAGGGTAAGACGTAAAATTGTGTACACAACTCGGGCGGTGATAAAGAAAGCCTCAGGTAAACTTATCGCCCTCGCCTTTGGCTCGTGCGACAAGTTCCTACGATCTGAGACATTGTATATTCCACCACCCTCGGGGTGTAATGTACTACAACATTGAGCTAAATTGCTACGTGTTACAAAAGCTAGCTCTCTTGGTAGAAAGTGTTGTTCAAAGATTACTTTGGCCTTTAAGAGGCTTTTGCAGAATGATAACTGAACTGATTTTAAATTTACAAAATATAGGATTAAAAGACGTTAAAAATTATCTTGAACGATTCCCTGGCCCTAATATAGTCGGCCAAGTTTAGTTTATCTGAGTTTATTATCACTCATACTCATACTCATACTCATTTATTCATAACAAATTATTATTACATGTCACGTATGTTTAATTATTATAATATTTTACATTCATTTTACAATCATGGTAAAAGAAAATGTAGTT
This sequence comes from Ditula angustiorana, assembly GCA_963691745.1. Taxonomy (NCBI): domain Eukaryota; kingdom Metazoa; phylum Arthropoda; class Insecta; order Lepidoptera; family Tortricidae; genus Ditula; species Ditula angustiorana. Next base: position 9,473,842 of record OY829495.1, read on the forward strand.
GACCAATCTGAATATACAAATAAATACGTATAAAACACATACACACATATATTATGTATATATTTATCCAAAATCAATACAAATTTGAACAGTGTCAGGCTCTAGTTAGGAGGCCAGTCACTAGTTAGTTAGTTTATTATCACTAATTAGTTACTTTTTGCGGGTGGTAGGACCTTGTGCAAGGTTCGTCCGGATCACTACCACCATCTTGCTTGCTAATCCTGCCGCTAAGCAGCAGTGCTTGCGCTGTTGTGTTCCGGCGTGGAGAGCAAGACAGCAGGTGCAATTACTGGTACAAGAGAAATTTCATCTTAGCCCTCTGGGTTGGCAACGCAACTGCAACCTCTTTGGTGTTGCAGGTGTTTATAAGCGGTGGTGATCACTTACCATCAGGGGGCCAACTTGCTTGTTTACCTTGCTATTTCATAAAAAAAAACTACGAGCGTCTTTCTTATGAGACTTGTTTGACAGAGACGCAGGGAGAGATAAATAGGGATGTCTCCTGGGTTAAAACAACAAGATTCTAATTAGTCCGTCAGTTAGATTATAGAAAAATACTCGATACGTATTTTTTTATTTGTCCATACGAATAATATTGACAAAGATACAGCACATTTAAATTCAGGAGTAGGGGTTCGTGACGTCACTCGTTCATAAAAATTTTACGAAATAATGACGTAGCGCGAACTTTCGCCGCTCTGTAACTTTGTTATTTTAAGTTTTAGAAGCAAAAGAAAAAATACGTATCTACTATTTTTTGGCGTTCTAAAAGATGGACTAATTATTATTTTTTAGTCAACATCCCAATTAAACCTGGACCGGTCATGTTATGGTCACATGGAATTTTAAATAGGCAAGTGTTATATATTTGATAAAAATATTTGTTTTCTTATTTTCAGACGGTTGAGTCGTTTCTGTTTGCTTTGCCTTTAGTGCACTTTGATCTGTACGTGGACACTTTTTTCGCGATGGCAGCTCTACTCCTAGGCAAATCGCTGGCCACTTTAGATGTCTCTAAGCCTTCAATAATGATAAAACATATTGCAAAGCGGTATATAAGGTAAATTGAATATGTTTTTATTTTGTTACCAAATGAGTACCGAATTGATTCATGTTGATATAAGAATATCCTTTCTTGATGATCACAAAACAACTAGAAAAAGGTACAATTTAGATAAAATAAAAAAATTACATAATAAGCGGTTCTTTCCAAACGAACATTATAAATAAGAGATGAAGAAAAAACACCTAAGAGTAGCAGAAGCATTATCATGGCAAAAAAACGACCTAAAATTAGAAACATAGACAAATATAATGAATGACATACTCCGATGACTAAAAAATACATACACAATATATACATAAATATTCAAATTAAATATAAAATGCTATATAATGAATGACAACACAAAGAAAAAGTAGGGTAATGGCAGGATTCGAACCCGCAACATCAGCATTCCGCCACATTACCGCTAATGCGGTAATGTGGCAGAAACTGGAATACGCAAGGCGCTAATGTTGCAGGTTCGAATCCTGCCATTACCCTAATTTTTCTTTGTGTTGCCATTCATTATATAGCATTTTAAATTTAATTTGAATGTAAAAAAAACACAAAAAGAAAAATCGAAAAAAATTTGAAATAAATAATTTCGATTACAATAATACATAAATATGTATATATCTTAGTAAATGTAATAGTAGTCTAGTGTCACTCATTTAACATAGTGTTTTGTAATTAAAATAACAAGAGAAATGCGTGGTTACCTTGTTACATCTACATCTACACTATCGACACTAATATAATAAAGAGGTAAACTTTGTTTGTTTGTTTGTTTGTAGGGGGTAATCTCTGGAAATACTAAACCGATTTCAAGAATTCTTTCACAGATAGTAAGCTACCCTGACGGACATAGGCTACTAATTTAAGCGAACGAAGTCGCGGCCGCCCGTTAGGTTTATATATTTCAGGTCCCTCGTATCCATGATTTAATGATATCAATTTCGTTATAACGTCGAACGGAACTTTAAAGCGATAACATCATTGTTAATTTACCTCGACGGCCCTGGCCACGAGTAGTGTTAATTAAAGTCCCGATTGTGTGAAAAAAGGCGAAAGTTAAAAACCATTTAACAATTTCTTTGCCAGACTATTGGGACCATTTGCAGTGACAGTATTTTACATGGCGTACGTGCTAATACACACAGATGAAGGTCCTTTATATCCAAAAGTGGCAAAGCTGGAGCAGCAAGCTTGTGAGAAGAACTGGTGGATAGCCTTACTGATGGTTGGGAACTACTTCAACACTGACGCCATGGTGTGTATATTTACCATCCTGTTTTCTTTCTTTTAACAAATTGCGACGTCCATGTGCCCAAATGTAACTAAACCGAACAGGCAGAAATAGAGGGGCAAGTATAGAATATGTCTTACAAGATGGAAATGAATAGGGTTTAAAGTTTTGCGTATGGTAGGATCTTGTGCAACGTCCGTTCGGATAGCTACCACTATCTTGCTTGTTAATCATGCCGCTAAGCAACACTGTTGTATTCCGGTGTGGCGAGCATCAGCCGGTGCAATTACTGGTACAAGAGGTGTTCCATCTTAGCCCTCTTGGTTGGCAACGAAACTACGATCTCCTTGGTGTTGCGGGTGTAATGGGGGTGGTGATCACTTACCATCAGGTGACCCACTTGCTTGTTTGCTTTCCTATTTTATTAAAAAAAAGTCTATGGCTCCTCGGGAAGGAAAAAATCGTACATACCAAAAGCGTCCGTTATTAATGTTCGTATAACTTTTTTCAGTGCCATCCAGCCACCTGGTACATTCCTTGTGACTTCCACTTCTACGTCATCACATTGGTACTTCTATACGTTTACCGAAGGGACCCGAAGGCTGGGAAAATGGCCGCTGCCATCGTCGTGTTCCTTGGCTTCTTGGGTCCCGGCATCAGCGCCTACATATACGACCTTCCGGCCGTTATGACGTATAATCTTGGGTAAGTTGACAGTGATGACAAAGAAATGGTAACTCGTGGAAGAAATTAAATATAATAATATTAAACTTTGATTTAAGGTCTTCCGAGATCAACTGTCAACTTTTTCAAAGTTAAAGTATACATAAATGATGTTTGCAAAACAATACATAACTTGACTTTGACTTTATAAAATATTTATAAAAAATTGTGACTCCATGGATTCTTGAACCAAATTATGCTAGCCCTAATGATGATGATGATTTTGATCAAGGTAAACTAATATTACCTGTAATTGCAATATTAACTCTCACTGATTTGGTTATTATTTCAAGACTAAATAATACAACAAATTTGGATGACATTGATAGAAAAGAAACTTTAAGCCCGATAATGTATTTAATCTTGTCACCAAAACTCGTAACGTTTGGGGACTATCAATACTCGTATTTGACAGTTGACTCTTATTCAGAAGCATTCACGAAAGCAAATAACAGCTACAGAATACTAACTTTTCTATGATCTGAGATACTAACTGTAAATATTAATCCTTGTTTTTTTTAACTTAGGATTTCAATGAACTAAATTTTATGTTTTTATGCGATAAATGATATAAATCAAGAAATATCTTGAGACAATTCACATCAATTCACCTAGTCCCAAACTAAGCAAAGCTTGTAATGGGTAACGGTTTTAACGGATATGAAGTGTAAATTGTGTAAGATTTCCAGGGTGGAAATCAACATCAGAAATTCCAAAAACTTCGATAAGGGATACATACGGACCCACAACAGGATGGGGCCTTACGTGGTCGGACTTATTGTTGGCTACATGATGTCTATATACAAGCCTGCTGATTACAAGAAAATCTGGTCCAAAGTAAGTTTAGAGTGGTATATTTTGTTTATCTTCATTGTCTTTCTTTAGATAATATAAAACAAAGTTCCTATCCGTTCTCGTCTACCGCATCGTATTTTCGGACGCTTACTCCTTGAGTTTCTTGCCGGTATCTTCTCACCAGAGGTTTTTTCCGAACCGGTAGTAAATTTTATGACATTCATAAGTGCTTCCTGTAAGACCCTGACTTTAACTTTGACATTCTAAACCAAGCAACGGAATTTAATACGGTTTTCACTGTAATTTAAAGTTTTTTAGTCCAATATTTTAATGTACATTATAATTATCCTGATCGTACCCATGCGAAACCAAGGCAGGTCTCTAGTAATAAATAACCCACGAAATTAAATTTATTGTAAATGGTTTTATATGACTGCCAAATAGCATTCAATAGTGATAGAGCTCCACCGTGGCGAACTGCAGGTTGCTGTATGAATTGATGGCTCGAACGCGTAGCGCCACAGTCTTACAGAATACTGGCGTGCAGTGTAGCCTGCTGCTGCGTTCCGTACGGTGGGTGCGAGGGGTGGGTGAGGCTCACGGGGGCCCTAAAGAGCGCAACGGATTAGTGATTCTTGGGGTCACTGGTTCCAATAGATGGCAGCGGTTACTTTCCATCAGGTGAAAAAAGCTAGGTAGAAAGATCGTTCTCTGTTTCTTTAATACTTAAATTATCCTATATCAACTTTAACTATTTTAAAATTTTCACTTCACAAACTTTGAAGACAGGGGTCGGAAGGATGCAATTTTCCTTCACATCTTTTATTACAATTCAGATATTTGAGTAATATTTTCATTTTTTGTAGACTACATCTTTCATCGGGGCCTGGGTAGGCCTTATGATGATGGTCGCCATCCTTGCCATCGGGGTCCTCTGCTACACCTACCGAGTCCAAGGATTCCTGGCTTGCATCTTTATGATGCTTGACAGGACAAGCTTCGCCGTGGCTGTCATGACTATTGTTGTCTTCTGCACCTACGGTGATGTTCGTAAGTATATTCATTAGCATATTATTATGATCAGCATCATATTATTTAAAAAGCTTAGCTCTTATCGGTGGTATAACTGCCATTTCTCTTTTTCCTTTGCCAAAGACCTTACTTTAAAATACGACTTGACACGCGCTTTCTCCTTTACCGTAGCAAAATAGCCGTCTAGTTCTTCCTCTATCAGTATATCATTATTCTTATTAGTGCCGTCGTTTAGAATCTTAGACTCGTCAACTTTTGGAATCGGATGGTCATTCCAAATCGCTTTTGATTTCATCAAGCGCTGACTTTACACATTTACGATTGGATCATCTATTGTGTGGCAGAAATTACAGTCAAAATACTAAAACATTTGTTAAGTGTTACTTAATTCTGCGACCGGCGACCCCATGAAGATAATACTTTATCCGTTTCCCCACGCTAAGTTTATTGTTTTGCTCTAATTATTTTTCTAGTACTCAAAACATGCCCTCCGACTTTCAATCCTACTTCATTTCTGAACCTTTCGACTCACTGCTAGTTATTAGATCTTCAGCTTTGTTTTTCTTCACATTCAGTAACCTGAGAACATAAAAGTTTTCTTTTTTTTTCAGCTCTGATCAACTCCTTCCTCAGCTGGGCTCCGTTCAAGCCACTCAGCCGTCTTTCATACGGCGTCTACGTCATCCACCTCCTGCTTCTATACAGAAGCAAAATCGCCGCTAGAAGTAACGGAAGATACTACTTTTTTGATAGTGTGAGTTTATTTTTACGACTTTTTGAACAAAAATTCAAAGTAGTAGAAACTTTGCGATTGAATTCTGTCGAGACAAATTTTAGCTGTTTACTATTTCTGTATGTGGTTATTTTTAAATTGAACTAATGAATCAGTAAAACATTTGATCAAAATGTTTCATCTGGCATATTACTTAAGAAGCCGATTAACTCTTAAGTTATAGGATATATCCCTTCTAGCTCCATTGAATGTTAGGAAAATACCTTACTAGTAAATGTAAAGAATAGGTCCCAAAAAGGGGTGGAAAGTTTGGTGACGGTCTTAGGGCCTCCGCTAAGTCGCGCGGGCGCATGGAGCGGGTGCACGGACCGGGTGCACGCCTATAGAAAAATAGTATGAGAGCGTCCGCTAACTCGCGCGCGCGGATACGGACTCATACTATTTGTTCGATAGGCGGGCACCCGCTCCGTGCGCCCGCGCGACGAGCGGACGCTTTGAGAAAGCCAATGGATGTAGCCAGGGCCTTTTTCTGGCAATAAGTATTTTTACCAATTTGCTTAGTTCTGATTGTTATGTACAATCAACCAATGTCATTCATACGCCACTGTAGAACGTTGTTGCAATGTGTGGCCGCTGGGATAACATGACATTTATTGCGAAAAGGTTCGACAGTGACCTATGAACTGGCTAACTGTACTTACCAAAAATCCATTTTTCATAACAGATTGTGGAAACTTTCGGCTTGGTGGTTACCGCATTGATCCTGAGTCTGACAGTTTGGCTGCTGGTGGAAGCGCCTCTCATCAACTTCACAAACCGGTACCTTGACACCAGGTGAGTCTTCTATTTTTAATTCAAAACAAATTGAAGGGAAGACATTTCCAGCGTAGAGTTCTCGAGTGGCGACCGAAAGACGCAGCGTGGGCAGATCCGCCACAAGATGGACCGACTACCTGCTGATCGTTGCGGGAACCCGCTGGATGCAAGCAGCACAAGACCGGTCGTTGTGGCGAACCTTGGGAGAGGCCTATGTCCAGCAGTGGACAACAGTCTTTCAGCTGAAATGATGATGATGATGATGATGATAACATTTCCAGGCAGGAAACCAACTTTCAATATTTATTTCTGAAATTAGCGCTTGAATTTTAAAGCTGTTGTTGATTTCTTCTTGACTCCAGTTTTATAAACGCTATAAGTGTTACAATTCGATATAAAATAAATATAAATATTTGAATACGAAAATGTAAGAAATATGTTCAGACTATTATAGATTTTGCGGGTGGTAGGACCTTTTGCAAGGTCCGTCCGGATCGCTACTACCATCTTGCTCGCTAATCCTGCCGCTAAGAAGCAGTGCTTGCACTGTTGTGTTCCGGCGTGGAGAGCAACACAGCCGGTGCAATCACTGGCACAAGAGGTACTCCATCTTAGCCCTCTGGGTTGGCAACGCATCTCGTCCTTGGTGTTGCGGATGTCTATAGGCGGTGGTGATCACTTACCATAAGGTGACCCACTTGCTTGTTTGCCTTCCTATATTATAAAAAAAGATTTGGTTTGTAAAAGTTAACCATGTTCAAGTAAATAATGAATTGATAAATTATTAATAAGTATGTTTTTTTTCTTCAGGTCCGCATCAAAAGAGAAAGTCAATGGTACTACCAACGGAGTAGGACTAACAAATAACGCAGATAAATTAAAAGTAAAGTAATTTAATAGTATAGTATTTGACTAGATCAAATTAGCTAATAGCCAAATATCAAAATATGAATGACTCCTAACGTGAATATTAGATCAATGTTACGAATGTCGCGTCTAAGAACGAGAGAAATTAGGGTTACTTTTGCATAACCTTATGGTTCTATAAAGTGTTGAGAGTTTGTTAGAAGGGGGCTGTGAAAAAACCTTTATGTAAATTGTTAGTTGACAGAACTGTTAATTAATTGGAAGTGTTTGATTAAGGTGAAGGTTTGTGATTATTTTAAGTTGTTAATAATATAAATATAAATCTAATAGTATTTATTGTATAGAGCTAAAAGCCTGGCATCTCTGGAAACTCGGTAATTCTTGGAAGCTCTCATTCCCCTGACACACGACCTAAATACGTACTAAAATTAGTGTAAAAATTTACTGAAACATGCCAGGAGAATCCATATTTTCAAAAATTACCCACATTACTTTTAGCTAGAAATTTTAAATATTTTAAAACATGCGCCAGGGAAATTTCAAGAATTACCCAACTGTGATGTACAGTAGGGGAAAATATTCACGTACCACCTTAGAACCCTATGGCAATGACGCGACGCGTTAAGTTTGCGTGCAGCTGCACGCGCCGCCTGCCGCCGTACCCCGGCGATTTTGATAAAATTACTTTGTCACATACTAACCCTAGTAATAAGTCTCTGTAATTCCTAACACTATGGATTCAAAGTCTGAAATAAATTATTTGTATTTGTTAAACGCCAGGCTATGTCATACAAATGTCATGCGTATATCTCTTCGACTAGGTTCTACGGTGGTACGTGTTTCAATTTCCTTGACTGTACCGGCAACGGGTATACGTAATTGTATATATCGCACTTTCAGAATTATAGTGGTACAACTCTAAATATGCTAAAAGTTGCAGTTAGAATTAACTTACAAGCCAATAAGAAGTTCATGAGAAATTGCGTAAGATTTTACAACAAATTTCCAAAAAACATTACTGAAGAAAATTAATGATACTAAATTCAACTCTATTGTCAGAAGACATTAATTTCTCAGGCGTATTAAAAAGAAATGACGATTCCCCTTATTCATAATCGCTTCGTAAACGTTTGTTAGTTAACATGTTTTATGTTTTTATCTGTCGTGGTGATGTTTGCCCTCAAATGAAAGGGACAAAGCATTTGTGAGCTTTTATGAGTAAGAGGGTAAATCTTGGACAAGTATAGGCATGTTTTGAAAAGATCCCGACTTGCATTGGCGATCCCTGGCTCTAATTTTATATTTTTATTTTTATTGTGACATTTGATTTTTTTATTTTAGACATTTTGACATTTTTTTAGACGTATTTCTAGATATTTTTATTTTATTATTTTGTTTACCTTTTTGACGATCTTATTGTGAATTTGTTATGTTTGACATTCAAAATTTAATGTAATTTCCAATAAGTAATAAATTAATCTAATCTAATCTAATCTAATCTAAATAGTGTACACCTACTGTATTTTTTTTTTCTATGGATGATGTAAAAATAACTTCGTAATTTTAATTTATTTAAAAAATGACACCTAGTTGAGTATCTTGCCGGTATCTTCTCATGATCGGTTGTTTTTTTCCGAAGCGGTGGTAAATTTTCTTTCTGACACTAAAGTAAAAGTTTTTCAGACCGCTTTAATTCAAAAGGTGCGATATGTTGATAGTTTTTGTACCTAATCATAAGGTTTTAAAAAAAATATATAATGATTTATTTAAAAATATATTTTATTTTCCTTAAAACGAAATAACAATAAAAACAACTCACATACACTCACACAATACACTCTGTTCACAATAAACAACAACTTTGTACACAAAATCAACAAAAACCTGTCGCATTCTAGTAGGTTTTCGGTACATGTACCAATTTAAAAATAGTAGGTACAACAGTGATGTTAGGATCATAAAAATTATAGAATCATAGAAAACCTGTTTAGTAAAATTGACAATAACAATAACAACATTAAACACAGGCCTTCAAATAAATAATTTGTTACACAAAATAGGAAGATATTAAAGACTTATCATTTTGCCCCGTGGATTATATGAAGCATTTCTATTAAAACCACCAACTTACTTACCAGCAAGATAATTTGTTCCAGTTTGTTGATATGAACCTCCGCAAAGTAACGCCTGAATCTATTAATTATTTAACTTGAACCATTATCTGGGGTTAGATTCTTAAACGTTTGCAACATCGTTCAGCTCAACGCTGCATAAGCCTTCTGTCTTACGCTTAAATCACTGTTTACAGGTTGAATCTTTAGCGCATCGTCCAGCACAACGATGTTTAGTTACAAAATTACACCCCTGCGGTTTGAGTTTTGATTATCGAGCGTTCACTCAGCCGCGAACCAATCAAAAACGCGAGCGTGTGTTTTAGCCGATACAGAATGGCGCGCATCTGTCGAGTGTTGAGCGTTCGTCAGTCAAAAATCACCCCATTGTACCGGTACCATGAGTTGCTCTAGAAATTTGGCCCCCAATTCTGGCGCTCATCGAGATTTATTTATTTATTTAAGCTTCGTTGCACAGTTTACAAAACAAATACAATTGGCGGACTTAATGCCAGTAGGCATTCTCTACCAGTCAACCACACTATAAATAAGAAAGTAACAACCATGGCGAGATTCATCTGACTTTCGAGATGTGTCTAAATGTGACAGATTTTGAAGGGATTTGACAGCTCTTTTTGGCTTATCTCGAGTGTGATTTCATCTCTACTGACGCGAGAATTGCCCCGCTGATATTACGTTACTACAGTCGGGAGAGAGTTAACACGCTCTAATTTGGCAGTGAAGGTTAACTACAGTCGATACGAGATATCTCGATGACATTTTGTCAAATTTGTGACTTTGGTACCGATGTTCTATGGCAACAGCAACAAAACGTTACTCGCTAGCGCTTAGATTTCGATAAGTAATTTACTGTTCGACTCATACTAGCGATGTTTAAGTGCCCGTTGGAGGTGCTGTACAATTCACCATGCAAATCGATTACGCCGTCGCTAGCGAGTACCATCATTGCCAACTCATGGTAAGGGTTCTGATAAGTTTATTTTCAGACGTACACGTGTTAAATAGTCGTAGATGATGCTTCACTAACAACAAGAAAGCGGTCTACTCGTAATCGGTACACAAGGAAAAGAGGTGGGGGCAAGAGGGTTACAAACCAATACAAAACTTAAATCTTATGAGACCCCTTCTTTGTATGAATGATGGTCTCATAAACCGGTACTTTGAACGGCACGGGCTTGTCAACCGTTACGATAACATGCTTAATAACTTCAAAGGGTACCTCCTTAATTCTCGGTACATGTACCGTCTTCTCAACTGGGTAAGGTACCGATTTCTCAACTGGAATAGAGACCTCCTTAATAATGGGTATGACTACGGCTTTGGGTACCGGTATTTGAATGGGGACTGGATGCGGTACCGGGATTAGGATGGGTTGGTGGACTTTGAACTCTACATTTTTGGGTACGGGTACGACCACTTCTTTGTAATGTTTGATGGGTTCGGGGTTCTCTTCTTCTATGTGTTGGTGAACTGGGTACGAGTGGGATTTTAGGTCATGGCCGCCGTAGCTGTGACCACCGCCGAAGTCGTGACTGCCAAGGTCCTGACCGCCAAAGTCGTGGCCAGAATGACCATCCAGTCCGGAATCCTGACCATAACCGCTTGAGTAGTCTGATGCTTGGAGCTGTAACAAAGAAAGATGGTCAAATGCATACTAATTAAGTGGTTTGTTTTCAAGAGATAGCTTTTGTCCTAATTTTTCCCGTTTTTTTTTCAAGGTACGCTTCAGACCTTGATTTCAGACTTAACATGTTAGGTTATTATATAGGAGCGACTGCCATCTGACTTTAACCATAATGACAGGGAAATCAAATCGACAGTCATTCAGTTACTAGAATCTGTAGGTATCCCCACCATGTTTTTTATCAGCCTAAAAGCTTTAGTTACGAAAGTACAGTAGGGGAAATATATTCACGTACCACCTTAGAACCCTATCACAATGATGCAACGCGTTAAACGCCAGGCTATGTCATACAAATGTCATGCGCATGTCTCTTCGACTAGGTTCTACGGTGGTACGTGTTTCAATTTTCTTGACTGTACCTACCTATTGAGGTAGTGTACATACATAAATTAAAACCTTCTTTTACTTTGGGTTCGGTGAGTAGCAATGAAAAAATAAAATTTGTTTTTTAATGAAAATGAAAATGAAAAATATGAAAATGAAAAATTTGAAAATGAAAATGATTTTTTTTTTAAATGAATACGAAAAATTTATTCTGCAATTAGGCCATATAGGTACTTTGACATGTTTCAGTAAGCAAAGTAATTGATTCCATTAATAGGGTCAAATATCAGTCGAGGTTGCATAACGCTCAGGTGAGATACGAACGCAAAAACTTCCTATCTAAGCCTTCAAAACTACTAACTTTTAGTTGTTTTTTTACTTTCCATCTCCGTAGTTGCGCTACTTCCACTATTGAATAACTGAAGTTACGTCATTACAGCTGAGATGGATGAAAAAGAATTTCAACAAAAGTTAGTGCAGTGTGTTTTTTAAAAATAGGTTGTTTAAAGTGTTCTTATATAACAGCCGGTGTAATTACTGGCACAAGAGGTCCTCTGGGTTGGCAACACATCTGCAACCTATTTGATGTTGCGGGTGTCTAGAGGCGGTAGTGATCACTTACCATCAGGTGACCCACTTGCTTGTTTGCCTTCCTATGTTGCATAAAAAGTTTGACCTCTCTATGTTCCTAATATGGCTCTAACATAACCGGCCTAAGTTAAACTCGTCCCTCCCTTTGTCTCTGTCAAACTAGTGTCATAAGAGACGCACGACTAAACTCAGATAAACTGAACTTAACTGGTCATGTTACTGAGAAACGATTGGAAAATGATGATTTTGAAAATGAAAATGAAAATGAAAAAAATATTTTGCAAGTAGGCCATATAGATGATCCGATGACCTCATACAGGTGGCAGGAAGGCGCTGGTTGCATGCCGCTTCCAACCGGTCACTTTGGAAATCCATGGAGGAGGCCTATGTTCAACAGTGGACTTCTTGTGGCTGAGATGAAGATGAGGCCATTAGGCTCTTTTACATGTCTAAATCTACTAGCGCTCGGAAATTGGAAGATTCTGCTGAGAAGAAGCGCTGCAAGAAACTCGGCAGTTTAACTTTTTTTTTGAGGGACCAACCCAACAAATAGCGCGGTCAACTCATGACAAGTCTAGACGCGCCTAACTGCCTATCTCTAATCTGACTGCGGAACTTCGCCAGTCAATTGTCGATGAATTGACCCAATTGGCAAAAGTTGAGGCGTTTACCGATAAAGCTGGTCTTACACAAAACTCTAGGGGCTTAGTATACAGCCGTTTTGAAGATATTATCATTGTAAACCTTTCTCAATGATTTTGGGGGTTGATGTCACTCACATCCGTGGATTTGGCCGAGTTGGTTGCAAATGCAAAACCTCAAATCCAATGACAAAGTTAAGTTTGTGCCCAATTCAGTTTATCTTTTCGTTAGAGCAATATTTATAAATATCTTACTTACCTACTCTACTTCATTAGGTAAGAAAGTAAGTAAGGATATGTTTTATCTATGTTAAAAGTATATTTACAAATGAACAAAATGTTATATTCAAGCATAATTCTTAATTTCAATGTAATTACTAACATTTTCCATGGATACCTTTGTCCGAAATAAAGATTTTTTATTATAATTGTTTCTGCCCTTTTTGTATGTTTAAACTGTAGATGTTAAATTGTACAAAAGTATTTTTGAATAAAGATTTATTCATTATTATTTATTTACTGAGACTGAGTAATTTTTAAGTTTACACGACGTAGAAAGAATCAGTTCTGCCGAAACTTTGTAGAAACAAATGTACTACGGGGCTTTTGTTAGACTAAGAGGAAAAGGTATGGGTTCCTTTGAATTGTTAATGTTCAGGAAAGTCTCACATTTAGGGCGAACATCAAACGATCCGGCAATCGTACTGCGTGTATGAATTGGAGATCCTTTGCTTGTATTAAGAGTATTGGATACAGTGTGAATAGTCCAAATAATAAATTGAGTTTTTAATACAACATAGATGGCAAACGAGCAAGGTGGTCTCCTGATGGTGAGTGATCACCACCTGCGACACCAAGGTGATTGCAGATGCGTTGCCAACCCAGAGGGCTAAGATGGAATACCTCTTGTGCCAGTAATTGCATCGGCTGTGTAAATAAGTATGATCACTACCGGCAAGAATTTCAGCGAGGTATCATTTCTATGTATGTATTGTTAATTTTGTCGGATTAGTTTTTAAGATGTAATTAATACTTGTTATGAGTTCTTAATTACATCATATTACTTACATAAATCATTTATAATCCATCATTGACTCAATCAATCTATCAATGATGGATTGGTAATCAAAAATAAGTTATTATAAGTTTGGATAAAGGTGATGTTTAAAAGTCATCCTATTACAAAATATTTTTTACCAATATTTATAATGGGATTTCAGGATGGACATAGGCTTTTTTTGTCACCTAGGCGAAGCCGTGGGCACAAGTTTCTTTATATTTCTGCCCCACAAAGTCACCTCTAAACGACTACTAGATACTTGCAAAATTCGTTCTTGACCGTTTCTTTAGTTTTGAAACGATCCCTCATAAATGCTTAAAGGACAAGCTGGTGTCGTTTTAACTTGCTCAACAGCAACTTGGCTTAAGTCACAAATAATACCTTTCCAATTTGAATCGTGATATCACATGGTACGGTTAAAATGGCCGTTCGTACCATTTTAAGTTATTACTAGTTTACTACTGGGCTTATTCTAAGTGTGCATTTTAGTTTCTTTTTGTGAAAGCCGATCACACAGACTGCCTACATGTGGAAAATCCTGGCAAAGGTTTCTTGTACTTCAAAGGTCAGGACAAGGAAAATGAAGATTGTTTATTTCCTTAGAAAAAGCGATTTAAAAAACAATATCATTGTGGTAAACTGAGTACTTGAATCTTACTAGTATTATAGACGAGTTTTTACACGCGGCTTCAACCGCATTATTTTATTTATGGATTTCACGGGATAAAAAATATCCTATATTTTAAATCCATGATATAATCTCCCTGTCTAAAAAATTGCATTTAAATTTCATCCAGCCGTAATTGCATGAATGAGGAACAAACATCCAAATTGGTGTAACATCCGGTGTAATTACTGGCACAAGAGGTATTTCATCTTGGCCCTCTGGGTTGGCAACGCATTTGCAATCTTCTGGTATTGCGGGTGTCTATAGGCGGTGGTGATCACTTACCATCAGGTGACCCACTTGCTTGTTTGCCTTCATATTTCATAAAAAAGTAAATATACATATCAAACGGCGAAGTCGCGGATATAAGCTGTGATATTATAATTATTATGATTTTAATGGCTCTAATGTACGGTACAAGTCCGCATACCTGTTGGTCCTGCCTCGCCTGCGCCTGCGCATACTGCGCGTAGTAGTTCTGGTAGGGGTTCCACGACAGCTGTTGCTGCGCGCACGTCGCCACCACCAACGCGCTGAGTAGCTGCAACATGACATAAAGAGGTCATTAACCTTTTCAACGCCACGTCAAAAACAAAAGATATGATTCACATGCTAAACTTTTTTTCGTAAGTTACGAAGTTGAACCTTATGCGCATGCACGTAGGTCACTTTTATGTTTCACGCGTTGACGTATGTATAGGTCATTGGCGTAGAACCTGCGGTGCTGATATGTATTTATTTATTTTATTTATTTAAGCTTCATTGCACAGTTTACAAAACAAATACAATTGGCGGACTTAATGCCAAAAACTGATAGACAATAAGCTGCCTATCAAGTACCTACTAACTAGTATCCACTAGTAACTAGTAGTAGTCGTTGACGTCCAAAAGGTTAAGGGAGTTGGGGCAACTGTTTTGCCAGTAGACAGCTGTATCTGTGGGCACGTTGTAAATCTTTGAGCTATACTCTCTCGAATTTCGGTTTCCGATCCAGTTTTGGCCGAAAGTTTTTAAACTTACTACGAGGGTAATCCTAGTGTAAATTTGTTAAGCTTTTTCGAAATTTCAGCTCTAACATCTAAAATGTTAAACGCACACCACAGCGCAAAACAAGTAACAACGCACGATAGAAGGCATTTCGTGAGGCGTTAGTGACTCTGACCTTTCTGCGGTCACTCCACGCCAATCGCTTCACCAGCCTAGTTTCTGTTTGGTCTTAGTTTCGGCAGATTTTCTGCCGATATTGAAACGATACCGAATCTTCACACTAACACTCTCCTCACTCGGAACTAGTGGTGGGCCTTTTTAGAAAAACGATGCGCGTTATCGATGCCAGGTTTGGATGCGCGCATCGGATGCCATAAGGTACCGATGACTGATGCCGATGCCAACGTAACTGTCGATTGTAATCGCGTATCGTATCAAACTATCAAAATAGCGCCAGCGAATCCCCGCAGTAGTAAAGTAGTCGACGTGCCTTTGCGACTCCTGTAGGTGTAAGCGAGATGACACTATTGCGGGGAAATCCTAGTTAATTTACCACTAATGAAACGAAAACAAACCACAAAACGCGCATCTAGACGCATCGCCAGTCTGTGATACTTTGAGTGACATTCACTTAGCATCGATGCCGATATCGATGCGCGCATCGGATACGATTTTTCTGATGCAGATGCGCATCGATATCAAAAATATATCTGAAAACGCCCAAGACTACTCGAAACTATACTTCGATAAGACTTCATATTCATCTTAGCATGCTGTCTGACCACCGCCCCAACGTCGGCGACGTTATTTTTCGCTTCCTTGCACTTTTAACAGAGTGGTTGTCTGTTTACTATCTTAAACAGACACGCTTGCTTTGTAATAGTCAATTCATAACTTTTAATATGTCTTACGTCGCATCGACGTTGAAATAAGACAACTGAAACTGTTTTATCGCGTATACCCCACAATTTTTTTTTATAAAATGGGAACGCAAACAAACAAGTCGGTCACCTGATGATAAGTGATCAACACCGCCTATAGTCACCCGCAACTCCGAGGAGATTGCAGGTGCGTTGCCAACCTAGAGGGCTTAGATGGAATACCTCTTGTGCCAGCAATTGCACCGGCTGTCTTGCTCTCCACGCCGGAACACAATAGTGCAAGCACTGCTGCTTAGCAGCAGGGTTAGCGAGCAAGGTGGTAGTAGCGATCCGGACGGACCTTGCACAAGGTCCTGGCACTCGAAAATTTATTTATTTATCATAGTTCTCGTTACGAGCCCTTTTCAGGTCACATGTTCACAGACAGACTGAGGTGACAACAACCTATGACAAAACCTTTTTGTTTATTTATAACAAAACTAGCCACCAGCTCCGGCTTTGCTCGGGGATAATTAGGATGTAGTGCACATATAAACCTCCTATAAAAAATCTTTAAATGCTACTTAAAGCCGTATCAAAATTCGTTGCGTGGTTTAGAAGGAGAAGCGGCCAAAGAAATGAGGACGGATAGAAACGGATAGCCTCTTTCTTTTATATTATTTTATGTAAAGTAGATATAAGGATAAAGATAAGGATATGGCGCCCGGGGTGACGAAAGACACTGTTTTATCCCCTTGCTACATAAGCCACTATTAAACTGATAAAATCACTTTTTCCTATTGCCAAGTTTCCCGTGATTATTAGACCTTTACAAAATGAACTACTGATTGAAATAAACCTTTTTTTTGTACCACATATATCACTGGAAAATGGACTTAATATTCAATACTTTATTTCTATTCCACAATACTACAGAAGTTAAATATGTGTGATAGTAAGTAATAACCACCGCCTACGGACGCTTGTAACTCAACCACATTGCCAACCCGGCAGGAACCTTTGAATTCCCACACTATTGTGATGTAACCTTTTCATTCTACGCGTACTTTATAAATAGCAGTGTATTTCAGTTTCAGAAAAAGCCTCAAACAACCCTATTGTCTGTTTGGCTCGAGATCGACCAATCAGAATGGGTACAGCGGATTACGTAGCTAGGAATGATATTCGAGTGACTGTTTTAGGGGATACGCATCCAAATCAAATTGGTTTGATTTAAAACGCCAAAAAGTTTTGCTGAACATTTTCGTGCCGTACAGGAATTGTATGAACTGCGAATGTTCGTGAATAGCCTGAACACTATATATTCGGAAATGCATTACAGTAGCAGTTAATGGGAAACAAGTAATTGTTCGTTTAGCTACAAAGACCGAACTATGTTTTTTTTATATAAAATAGACAAGCGAACGAGCAAGTCGGTCACGTGATGGTGAGTGATTATCATCGCCCATGCGAGGAGATTGCAGATGCGTTGTCAACCTAGAGGGCTAAGATGGAATGCCTCTTGTGCCAGTAATTGCACCGGTTGTCTCGCTCTCCACTCCGAAACACAACAGTGCAAGCACTGCTGCTTAGCGGCAGGATTAGCGAGGTCCTACCACCCCAAAAAAAGTTATTGAAAAGTGTATTTTCCCAAACATGATCATATTTAATAAAAACATTAAGAACATTATTTCAGTTAAAAAAATCATGTTCTGTGGGAAATCATATAACGTGTTCAAAAAGGAGAAAGTTCTCTAAAAGGAGGGAATTTTCCCAGGAATCTCGGGAAACTTTCTCAATGGACAATTAAGGTAGTAAAATCTACGTTTTTCTTATTAATTTGCAGGTGTTACTGTAACCAAATAAACAAACATCTCAGGACATCTCAGGACAATTCACACCGATTACACATACATCCATCCATTGATATACATACTTAAATAGATAGATACATACTTAAATACATATAACATCCAAGACTCGGGTACAAATGTTCATATTCATCATACAAACATTTGCCCTTCCCGGGAATCGAACCCGGAACCTCTAGCTTCATAGTCAGGGTCACTAACCACTAGGCTATCCGGTCGTCGTTTTTGGTAACCAAAGGTAACGATTTTGACCGTTTTGGGTGCGTACGCTTGATATATACTGAGGCTACAGCCATGCTTTAGTCCATCCAAGAGTTAAGTGCACCGGACTTAGACAATAATGGTCGCCTATTACAGGTTGTCATGGCAACACAACTTTGCTATTACGCGCCTTGTGCCCACTAAGATGCCATCGTGAAGCGCCGTATTTCACGCTCGTCGCCGCACTATTTTTACTACGTGTCATTTCACACCGACGATTATGGAACACAGGAGAGTATTTTGCGGACAGTGCCGCTTTGATTTTGACAAACATGTATAAAAAAAAAATCAATTAAATTATTTAATTTAATTAATTAAATTTTAATTTTGTAATTTATGTTTTTTGTACAATAAAGAATTTATATACATTCATACATACATATTTTTTATTTTAATGTTAGTTGGAAGGCTGCGATTTTAATTTTGTTTATGTATTTTTCATTTCTAATTTCATTTTATTTCAATTGTATGACATTGTTTTTTGAATGTATTAATATTTGTGTTTAATATTTGAATATAAACGATTAAAATCAATTATATATATCAGCACATTAGTATATATTCTTCAAATATAAAAGTATTATAAAATACTGACATTTAAATAATACCTATCGCATATTTTTTTGTAATTCTAATTTTTATTTGCTCGTTATTCTATGACAAAATTTGTGAGACTAATTCGAATTTTGAGATCATTATAATCATTGTACACCGTGATGTAACTGACGTTATTTTGACGTATTGCGGATTAAAATAAATAAAGCAAAATTGTCAAAACTATTTTATTAAACGTCCAATAACATTTGTTCAAAGCAACAACGATAGAAAGTTCTGTTACGATTTAAAAGATTTTTTTTCTTTTAAGGCTAAAAACTTGGATTAAGACTCGAATATTTCTCAAACTTGGTGGTTTAAACGAAGCTTTAAAAATCTAACAAAATGTTAAGTAGCGTTTATAAACCGCGCGTTTTTAACCCGCCCGCAAAACCCATCCGTATTCCGGAATATCACAACAGCATTATAAATCTTTTCGCAGTGGGCTAACATTGTCGGATATAGGGTGATATAGTATTGTTGGTCACTGCCCATTATTTATCGTACCATTTACCGCATAGGCTATATTTTGTCGACCGGCTCTCGTTATAACCACTTTAAAATTTATCCGTGGTCTTTAAGACATTTTAACATTATTTACTTCACTGTAAGGGTCAGTGTTGTTTCAAATTTAAGATAAGAAAATGTCAATTTAACACCAGCACCGTTTTATTTTTCATTTTTAAGCGCTTAAACTGTCAGCTTGTTTTTTTTACTTTTTGTTTAGATTATGTTATGGTCTTAAGCTTAAAATAACTCACCGTATTGCAAACACTTAAACTTTCCGTTTTTTTCAAAATATTATTGTTATAAAGCTTATTGTGCATTTCTGTGACTGAGGTTAC
Organism: Ditula angustiorana; assembly: GCA_963691745.1. Classification (NCBI taxonomy): domain Eukaryota; kingdom Metazoa; phylum Arthropoda; class Insecta; order Lepidoptera; family Tortricidae; genus Ditula; species Ditula angustiorana. The sequence goes on from OY829495.1 coordinate 9,493,616, forward strand.
GAACCCCAACGAAACTAACCAGAATCCGAAATATTAAGGTTCGAGAAAATTCGAAACGATGACTTAAAAATTGAATCGTATAATAACATTAGAACCAATTCGAATAGGACTTCCAATAAAATGTTTGGGTATTTTTTCGTAAGCTGACATGAGCTCCACGTTGAGGAAACCCGCGGTCCCGCTCACTCGAACTGCCGCTAACAAACACGCGAGCGAGATGCACTGCCTCGTCGTCGAGCTCGTCAATGTTCTGCTCAGAATCCCAGGGCTGATTCAGATAGGACTTAATGCGTTACTAATTTTGTTAAAGGGACAGATGCTCAAAAATATCTCAAAATGCTCTAACTCCATATTCACATGCTTTGAGCACCTTGCGTTTTTACACAAAAAAAAATCTAGATATTTTGAAAATTTTTGAAGAACACCCTTTAACTGTATTTTATTGCTTATTCTAAACGCACTATTGTTAAAATATTAAATGATCACAACACTCACATATGCCTGAACTGAACACATTTCGCTGCGTACCCGACGGTGTCACAAATGAAAGTAATGTCACAACTCCTGGCTCACCATTTTATAGTCTATCATAGTCCATTCCAATTTTAGGTAACTGCATCATTTTATTTTACTTCTATCAAACCAGCGTTACTTGAACCTCGGTATCACAAGACAGCAACGATTTGATAGCTCTATGTTATTTTGGTAAGTTATATCATCGATTTTTGCTATGGAGAACTTAACGGTATTTCGTCATGTTTTCCATTCACTGCTGCGTTCTAAGTAATTTTTTTGGCTCGCAGTTGTATTGACGCATCAACGGATGTTTAACATTGTTTAATGTCATACCGTGCGCAAGTTTTTAGGTAGGTAAGGAGTTCATTGTGGTTTTCTAGTGTTTTTTACTCTATTTACCTAGTGAACCCTAATTGAATGAGCTACTTTCGAGTGAGTGAACTTAAAAATGTATGAACATATGGACCGTTTTTTTTTTGTTGTATTGGAATTGGAAAGGTAGCTCGGTAGCTTCTACATAATACATTGCAGAATCTGTGAGGTAACTTTAAACCATATGTAACTAAGACTTCCGTTAGACTTCCTTTTTTTATTTTTCATTCATTCCGAATTGTCATACCTACGAAATTATCTATGAATGGACAAGTTATAGAGAGTTTTCAAAAAAGCGATAATATTTTTAGGAAATTTTTGAAAGTTCAGCACTTTGGAATGTTTGCACATCATAGGTGCGGAAAGTTGTAGAGAGTGTTCAAAGTAATATTTTCTGATTTTTTTACAAAAAAAATCTGAAACTTTCCATCTTATCTTAGGGATAGACTAATTGCAGAAAGTTTTCAGAGAAGTGGGAATGTTCCCGGAACTATTTCAGATAGAAAGTTCCGCAATTTTGGAAAGTCTCCACTGGTACGTTTTAGGGATGGAATAACAGAAGATCTCAAAGAAGTGGAAATTTCCCAGAAATTTTTACACATCGGAATTTCCATAATTTTGGAACCAACATATTTTTTAATATCAACGCGACTATTTAACGCGACGTAATCACTGTTAGTTGCGTTTTACGATATAAAAGTATGTAAAAATTGCAGAAGCTTAAAACAAAACACCAGCACATCTTAGGGATAAACTAGTTTCAGAAAGTTTCCAAAAATGTTCGAATGTTCTTCGAATTTTTTTCCTTAAAAAAATTCCAAGAACATTCGAACATTTCATTCCTTAAAAGTTTCGCAAATTTCGAAAGTTTCATTAAAACTATGGCAAGGGACATGGGCGTACCCAGGGGGGGCAGGGAGGGGCAGCTGCCCCCCCCCCCTGGAAATCTCGTAGAACATGTATGAACTCGCCTAATTACTAATCAAAGTGTATCGGGGCCTTATGCTCTAACTTTTAAATAAACCGCGCAGTAGACACTGGCAAAATGTATTACGGTGCTATTGCCAAAAAACCGTGCGCGACGATGGAGGACGAAGATTATCGAGCCAGCATCTGACATGCCCCCCTAGGCCAGAAACTGGGTACGCCCATGGCAAGGGATCCTGTACAATGCATGACCCGACTTGTTCTTGTCTAATTTACTTTTTTGACGACCCACGACCATATGCACGTTACAAAATCGTGGGCACATAATCGCATAGTTCACGATAATTTCGCACGAATGTGATATCACCTTATTATGCTGATACCAAAAACAATAATGTGCAGGTTATCAACCTTCAATAGTTTTTCGATTTATATAACGCTTTCCAACATACCTTGAGCTCCAGTTCACATGTCAGTTGTTATGTAACATAGGCCTGTTTAGACTGGTCACGTTCCTTTTACCGGAAGAGCATTGTATGGGTTAATCGGAGTGATTGTTCTTTGCAACATAGTGTAAGAGATGGAGCGATAAAACGGCTGTACGATTTGTAATGGCTGTGGTTAGTCTAAGAGATAGCTTAGAATTTTTTATAAGAATTGTATTCTCATAACGCACTCCTGGACCTCAAGATACAGGCTCAGCCTAGTTTGAGGTACGCCAGATATCCCATTTTGAGTATAAATCTTTTTTTGTGTTTCTTAAGCAAATAAAAAAAACATTGCACTTGTTTGCATCGAAATTGAAATGTGGTATTGTATTGTTTTTAAAGATATTAATAACTCTAATTGAAAGAGTAAAAATACCATGCCTAGAAAAAAATACCTTGTCCTGGAGGGTCGGCATCGCGCGTTTCACACTTTTACTGTTGCAAGTGTAGGCTGCGGAGATTCCTTAACATTAGGCGAACGGCATGCCTATTCATGACCAACGTGGTCATAAACAAATTACGTCTACTTCTCTCGGCCTATGTAGTGACGTAATATTTGGTACAGAACGCTCTTTTTGTCTGCTTTTGCATTACGCGTCGCGGAACCTGGCCTGTTGCGGTTTTTTGTCGACAGTGCGATAAACGGCGTTTTGTCACGGTCGCCGCGTCATATGAGCGACATTCACGATTGGGACGTTTCGTTCTGAATACTTACAACAACAACAACAAAAACAACAATAAATACTATTTTTTATTAAGCAACATATAAATAAACAAAAGTTGAAAAAACCGGCCATGTGCGAGTTGAACTGGCGCACTGATGGTTCCTTTCAAACTTAATAAGCACCGAACATTGTTTTAACGAAAAGATAAACTAAATTAAGCGACAAACTTAACTTTCCCATTAGATAACTGTAGTCCCCACACATACCAAGTGCAAATTTAATTTTGTAATCGCAAAAAAAATTTGTGATGTAAGTACAACTTTATTTTTTATTTTATTTTATTTTATTTTATTTATTTATTAACCAACTTACATTTACAGCCATGCCACACATGAAAGTTATAGGTTACATACTTATACATTTTATAATAAATTATTTTAAAACATAACAATTATTTACTACGTACGTAAATGTAAAGTATTGGTTCGATCGTCGCCGCCAGCACTGCTCACTCACACAGTACTGGGGGCGGCGACCGACTCAAGATAGCGAGCAGCCGCAGCCAGCAGCGTCGGCTCCGACTGTGAGAACAGGTCCAGTGTAGGATCATTCAAAAGTATGCAGTTTATATGGTTCAGTGCCAGGTATAGGGGACTAGTAGCTAGGGCGACCGTGTGTGTATTGGGAACTGCAAAAAGGGGAACTGCAAAACTTTACGGTTTCGGGTTTTTCCTTTATTTTTGCTGTGAGACCTTGCTTTTTGTCTTTCATGTTTCTAGGTCAACGGGAAGTACCCTATAGGTTTTTGATTTCTTGGCAAGTATATGAAATATGCAGATGTAGGGTAGTAGTTTTATACTGAACTTGCCAAGCAGGATTGCTTGCACTGCTGTGTTCCGACATGGAGAGCAAGACAGCCGGTGTAATTACCGGCACAAGAGGTATTCCATCTTAACCCTCTGGGTTAGCAACGCATCTGCAATCTCTTTGGTGTTGCAGCCGCGGGTGTCTATAGGCGGTGGTGATCACTTACCATCAGGTGACCCACTTGCTTGTTTGCGTTCCTTTTTCATAAAAAAAATCAAGTTTCATACTTAATTACACAGTATGAAATTGTAGCTTGAGTTCAATATTAAACTACAACCTGTAGACTTGATCAAAAAATATTACCCTTATTATCGTCCACCGGAAAGACATTTTCCTGACTAATAATTGTGATTTTAACCCACCAAAGTCAAAACAGTAATATTTTTTTATGTTTTCGCGACTGGTGAACATTAATGAAATAATATGAACCATGTCGCTTATATTGTAACTAATTTAATTCCCTAAGTTTCGGTGCCTTTCCTACCCACCCTTAAACATGAGGCCTGAGAACGCGATATACACCGTTTAAATATATCATTCAAAGTCACATAACTTTACAAACATATTACAACTCGACAAAAGCAAAGCTTCACAAATTCCATTCAAATCAAACAAAACCACCAATGAGTTTTAGCTTCTAAAGATTATTATTTAATGCACGAGAAAATGTTGTCGACTCCAGAACGTCACAAATTAAATCAACCAGATTTGGCCGCCCCTGTCCGGCCAGATCTAATTAGGTGTTGTTCCACTTCGCTACGGCCGCGATTCGCACAAATTTTATAATTAAATTTTGACGCCGATGTCCAATATTGTTTCATTGCGCGCGAGGCTTTATTATCTGATCTAATCTGATCAATTTGATATTAGCTCGCTATCGCAACACTCGGTGACTTAACTGTTGGGTTGAATTTAAAAACGAATTCATTTAGAACCTGAAGTAATGTTTATTAAATAAGACGTTAAATAATGAAAAATAAACTTTCTGATTAGAGGCAATCTAAAGAGGTTTGATCATTGCCTCTCTCACAAGCAGCCTTATTGTTCTTACTTTTGGATTGTTATAGTAATTCACTAATAGTAGGCTCAAATAACCAATTTTCTTGCCCCCGTGGGCATTGTTTGCAGTCGTATTAATCTTTTTTTCTTCTCGGCTTGTAGATAAGATATAGATATTTTAAGATAAAACTATCTAATCCTCGACATGTCAGGGGCCTTTTTAGATGTCATGTTCACGGGCAGACTTACAAAATATTTAAAATGAGACCATTTAAAACAAGATTCCAAATATGACAGGTCAGGTTATAAAATTGATGTCACTGCCATCTGACCTCATATACCGTATGCCAGGGAATCCAGACCAATAGAACCATGCTAACATATTCAGTTACACTAATGTGCAGGTTACCGCACGATATTACAACGCACTGTAAGAGCGATGTTTACACATAAATAAATAAATGTCTTGGGACAATTTACACCAATTGACCTAGTGCCAAACTATGCAAAACTTGTACTAAGTAAGCTGGAACATGGCGACCACTGGGGATGGAACTCGGCCATGGGCATACCCAGCTTCTGGCCTAGGGGAGGGCAAGTCAGATGCTAGATTCGGTAATCTTCGTCCGCCATCGTCGCGCACGGTTTTTTGGCAATTGCACCGTGCATTTTGCCAGTGCCTACTGCGCGGTTTATTTAAAAGTCAGAGTATAAGACTCCGTTTACACTTTGATTAGTAATTAGGCGAGTTCATACATGTTCTGAGAGATTTCAAGGGGGGGGGGGCAGCTGCCTCTTCCCCCCTCCCCCCCGGGTACGCCCATTAACTCTGCACCTTGCGATTACAAGTCCACGCTTCTAACCACTTGGATCATCAACGCTTTACACGCAGCGAAACGACGTTATGACAGAATAGAAACACACCGCCAATTAACTTAACAAGGAAAATTGTTTTTTCGCACAATAGCTTTGCCAAATTAATCTTGTTCCCTCATCAAGGCATTAAGACTGCTCCATAAGAATTCATAGGGCATCAAAATCCAGTTTTGAGGTTTTAGTTTACGACTTTGTAATTTTTAGTTAAGTTTTATAGCAGTGGCTGAATGGATACGACGTTAGATATCGATCTCGGCACCTCACTATTACGAGTGCACTCCCCTAGCCACCAGGCCACCTTGTGCAAGGTCCATCCGAATTGCTACCACCACCTTGCTTGCTAATCCTACCGCTAAGCAACAATACTTGCACTGTTGTGTTCCAGCGTGGAAAGCAAGACAGCCGATGCAATTACTGGCACAAGAGGTATTCCATCTTAGCCCCCTGGGTTGGCACCGCTGCAATCTCTTTAGTGTTGCAGGTGTCGATGGGCGGTGGTTATTACTTACCATCAGGTAACCCACTTGCTCGTTTACCTTCCTAGGTTGTATTAAAAAAAGCGCTCTGATTCTCGACATTTTAAATGATATTTTATTACACCAAAACTGACACTCCACTTTTCATCAGTCCACGGTCTAACGTGCAGACCGTCAATAATTAACTTTTTTAATATCGCCTGAAGTTTCCTGAAAGGAGGTATCATCTCATTTACCTGAAGTTCTGACTCATGGTTATGTTGAACCAAAGGCTTACTCTATCACAGTCAAGTTACATACAGTAGGACTCAAAGTAACTAATTGGGTAGATATAGTTGACCAAGTAATTGCTTGACCAATTTTTCAACTTTATCCCTTTGTAATAAGGTCGAAAAGTAGTCAAGCACTTTCTTGGTCGACTATACTTGATTTCTTAACCAACTGGCATGAAAGTGTTACAGTGTTGTAAATCGTAATTTTTAAATAATATTGACCAAAAAAGTTTTTTTGCGATTTTGGGGTACGAAACTTATGAAAACATATTATTACTTAATTTTTTTAGTTTCAAAATATACATATATTAGTATTCTAATAAAAAATAAATCTATTTTTATCGCTGGAGTAACCATTTAAACATTATAATCGCTCTTTTTTGCATATATTAACAAATCAGAATTTATTTATTATTAAATACAAATAACAATAATAATTCTTAATTAGAATAAAAGTCAACTAAACTAAAACTTATTTTTTATTATAATAATGGCTACTTTCACGCTCTATACATTTAATACCAAAAATACCAAAATGTGACGTCATAATAACCTTTTCAATGGAGCGTTGTCGCGAGGCTTGCGTTTCATCGATTTTCTATTCGCCATATTTAAAAATGTATGTATTTTTTAATACCTACAACGTAACTAGGTATCTTAACATTTTTCGCTCACATGCCGCTTTTCGATTTAGAAATCGCGCGTTCAACGAAAAACAAACAGACGTTATATCTCACTACAAATCCTTGTGACATTTCCTGATTTTTGCTGAACCCCTCCCCTCTTTTCTAGCCTCATACATATTTATAACGATATCGGGACTTAAAGGCGAAAAAATATAATGATAATTTACCTTGACGTTGAAACATGGCCGAAACGTTTAAGTCCCGATAACGTTATAAATATCAGTCGTCGCAATCGTCGTCGCGCCACCGCCGCCGGGGCTCAAGATTAAGGACCACGGACTGGTCCGAAACATGTCGGGCATTTCCCGACGCAAAAATACGTGAGTGATCCGTTTTATTAATATGTCCGAGTCTCACGGTAGTTTTATGTTAAAAAGTTATAAATATGTGTGAAAATCGCGAAAGTTTAAAACAATTTATCGATCCCTTATACTTGACTATCTACCTACTGTTCCCTTCTCCCTTACAATGTCCACGGACTTTCGGCCTTAAGTCGGTCTTAAGGCGCACCGAAGTTGCCAGCTTAAGGCCAGACACCAGATAAGACCGGAGCAGGAAAGAATTAAAACTTACCGGATTGGCCGCGGCGTTAATGCACGCTAAGTTACTCCGAACTACGCAGAGCACGTATTAAAAATAGGTTTCAACTTAAAATCACAAAGTCGACCCATATTCTTGCTAACTGTACTTTATATTATAAGAATGTTAACGTATGAAAAAGTTTTACTCACTTTTGACTTTTTAAATACTGAAACTTCAATAGGTCTTGAAGGTAACTGGTTGGTTAGTTCATTGTGCGTCGGCAAAGCACTAGATTCACTTTTAACAGTTTTTTGCAGACTATACAGAGTGGAAAGTGTGAATGCCACATGGATGGCAACTACCTTAAATACTCGAAATAGCACATTCTGTGTAAAGGAGACTTTCCTCTATTTTTTAAAACAATAAATTCTGCATTTACGGATTTATGAAAATCGCTTGTCTTAGTCGGGACTCGAACCGGTCAAATGCGACAAAAAATAACATGCCGTATTCTATGATGCAAATCGTAAGGGTTACTGATAAGGTTCATTTTTTTCTGAATAACAAACACAATCAAAATAACGGAAGGCCATGAAAACTAACAATTAACTTTTAATTTAGAATTCACCTGTCACGTGAATTGCACCGACAATTGTTTGTTTGTTTGGGGTAATCTCTGGAACTACTGAACCGATTCCAAAAAACTTTCACTAATAGAAAGCTGCACTATCCCTGACGGACATAGGCTACTAATTCCTCGAACAACGTCATGGACGCCCGCTAGTTGTCAATAATAGTGCTACATCTTCTTTTAACGACCTCCGTTCGTTCGCAAACTTCTAGTTAAGTAGAAGGTTAACTCAATGCTCTCCTTGGGAACAGATAAAGCGAAGATTACAGTTCTGAACGTCCTCTAACTCTTTGGAGATATCTTTGCTATAATGTGTTGAACTATCGCGATTTTCAACTCGTTACGGCAATGCTTTGAAGGGCGGTTATCAACGTTATATGTGCAAACGTAGTCGATTTATTATATCTGCCATATCTGCCTAAATAAGGTAAAAAAATGACCCAAATCGCCACCAACAGGTTGAGTTGTTATAAAATTTCGCGATTTTCACACATATTTATAACGTTATCGGGACTTTAACGCGATAATAGTATTTTATGCAACTGTTGCATAATGAGGGGTCTTAAAACACGAGTGTGGTTTTATGAAACGAGCGTCAGCGAGTTTCATAATAGGATCACACGAGTGTTTTAAGACCTAATTACGTACAGTTGCATAGATTACTTTATCTACACACATATCATAAGTTACTCTATGATGGGTTCAGAAGCCATAGGGCAATGACCTGCATTGCTACTAGCTACTAGTGATAGGTACCTATTAAATATCTATAGACTGTACACATTAAAATAATGTAATAAAAATGAATTCGAACAAATATAGCACCAAATTAGAGAGATTCTCATAATAATATTGGTTGATATAATGCTGGTCATTGCCTACGGTTTCTGAACGCATTATAGAGCATTTATGATATATGTGTAGATAAAAGTATTTTGTTAATTGATTTATTGTTTATTTAATTAAAATTGTGATGACAACACAAAGAAAAATTAGGGCAATGGCAGGACTAATTATAATCAATAATGTAACCTTAAGATTTGAGTATTTGGTATTAATTTCAACTCGATAATCCACGCGTTCCTGAGAAAAAGGGTCTTGACAGACAGACAGATAGACGGACAACAAAGTGATCCTATAAGGGTTCCGTTTTTCCTTTTGAGGTACGGAACCCTAAAAATGAAATTTTAGGTAGGAATGTTGTTTACTATTTAAGACATATAGAGTATGAATATAGTTTACATACAATATATTATTATAAACTAGAAACTACCTCGACCCCGTCACTCTGTTCGTCTGTTCCTTTACCAAGTTTCCTTTTGTTCCAACTCCGGGTTTTTGTTTGTACAGTTTAGGCGTTAGTTACCAACTTTACCAAATACGCGGTTATTGATGGATGACTGGCCTAAGATAAAGTTAGTTATGTTTTTTTTTATGTGGAAATAGTTGGGGTTCGAATATAACACAGAAAGTTTCACACTTATTAGAAGTTTGATAGTGCTTTTTTTTGTAAAAACATAACCACTGGTAATGTGGCGGAAACTGGCAAACGCAAGGCACGGAATGCTGATGTTGCAGGATCGAATCCTGCCATTACCCTAATTTTTCTTTGTGTTGTCATTCATTATATTTAGCATTTTAAGTTTAATTTGAATGTATAACCAGACAGTCAAAAAAAAAACCTACATTACTTTTTTAACTGAGTCGGTATTTTTTGGTTTTTCATTACTCGAAATCGGATAGATTTTGAACAACAAAAAACTGTCTCAATTTTTTGTTCCGTTACGCCACGTTTTACCCGACTGCCGCCAAGAGGGAGGATAGTCTCGTTTTACCCGACTGCCGCCAAGAGGGAGGATAGTCTAGATGGACCTAGCCTTAGTCCAATAGACTTAAATAATTCATAATAATAATAATTCATAAAAGCTTCGTAAACGTTTGTTAGTTACCATTTTTTTTGTCTTCATCTGTCAATGTGACGTTTGCCCTCAAATGGAAGGGACAAAACATTTGTTAGCTTAAAAATATTGTTTAGTTTTTATGAACAAGGGGTTAGTCCCAAACTATACTTTATTCCTTTAGGACCTAAAGTTTAGGTACTTAAAATAAGGTAAACAAAATAGTCACGTGACTCGGCAAATCAACCAACCAAGTCAATCTTTTGGATCTGTGGAGACCCAAAAGATTGATTTGATTGGTTGATTTGGCGAGTCATGTGACTTATTTTGTTTACTTCATTTTACATACCTAAAGAAATAAACTATAAGCAAAGCTTGTATTATGGGTACGACGTAATGAATATACAACGGATATTTCACCGACTGTCTGCTCTCCACGCCTGACCACAACAGTACAGGCGCTGCTGCTTAGCAGCTTGGTTAGCTAGCAAGATGGTGGCAGCGATCCGGACGTACCCTGCACAGGGTCATACCTCCCGCAACTCATTTTAACTTGTCCTCCAATTTTCTTCCGCTTCATCTGTTTTCATGTATCTGTGCACAGATAAGTAATTCTACGGGTTATAGCGTACAGTTACGAGTTCTCTGCAGATATTAATCAGCGTTAGTTTCACCCGTTTCCACTTGGAGTCGTAAAACAGTGGTTTCTTCGAATTACAAACAATGTGATCAGTGGCTCAGTGGTTGAAGTTAGGCTGTGAAGCTACGGGTTGCGGGTTCAAGCTTTTTTAACATCAGTTTTTGTTTTTTTAATTAAAAATGTTTCTGTTTTGAAAAATCCGAGTAAATAGAGATACGAACCTACCTCAAACACAACGAAACATAAAACAAAATACATAGGGTTGTTCACAATCACTTACTCTACCTCCCTGTATTTTTTTTGAAGAGTTTTGGGACACCATGTATATTTAGAAATTATTTTTACAAAAATATTTTTGAAAACAATTATTTTAAGACTTCGTTATAGATACAAAGATTCGTATGCATCGTACGTAGACTTGGATACGAGACATTGCTTCTTGTTATGATTCTAGTCAATGGGAAGTCCCCGATAGCTTTTGTTTCCCTTGCGTGCTGACTGACAAACAGACGGACGGAAACGAAGTAAAAAAAAAAGTCATGGTAGAGGTAGTTCATAAGTGGTGGACAGGTCACACAGGTATATGTATATATTTTAAATTTGAAACAAAGTTGTCACAGAAAAGAAAATAGAAAATTTAAAAATCTAATTAAAATTAAAATTGTCACCCAAGCCGCTGTTTCTGGGTAAAGTGCCCAAAAGGCTGGCGGCGTGGAAAGGTTCATGCTTCCTTTTGAAGTACAGAACCCTAAAAACGAAGCATAAATCACCAAGAAAAATCTTCCATAATTTCGCTCTAAATATTATCCTAATGAAGGAATTACTAACAAGCTCGCTACATTAGCTTTTTAATGCCAACTAAGTTGATGTGAAAGTTTGTTTTGCAAAGTTCAGCCGGAAGTGGCCTGAGCTCGAGCTTGTTTAAAAATAAGTCTCATGTTTAATGAGCTTTCATGAAAGCTTGTTGTTGAAGTTTTACTTTTCAAAATATTACGTCGAAATGGAAAGTGGATAGAAGTGAAATCGAGTTTAAAAATCTGCTTTTATTTTGTTACCGCCGTAAATATAGGATTTGCGAAATGTTCGATACTAAAAGCTCATCCAGCTAAAACTTCAGCTTCTATTTGCAAAATATTCTCAGGTAGACTTTAACGGTTGCCGTTAGTATAAACGTATTAAACTATGACATTTACAGATACGCTATAAACCTCATACATCCTCAGTTGTTTTAAGTAAGAAACATTCTAACCATTTCCCCATTAAAATATTTTAAGGCAATAAATTATAAATTATCTGTATTATTTACAGCCTCGATTTGTTTTATACACACATGAAAATGAAAATGAAAATGAAAATTGTTTATTGAGAACAAAATACGAAAATTACAGTAGGTTCTATCCTATGGACCCCAAACTAGGCTGAGCCTGTATCTTGGGACCCAGCGAGTCGGTTGACATTGTGAAACATTTTATTATTCTTAAGTACTTACAATTACATGAAGCCAAAAAGAAAATAAAAATCCAAAATAAATAAAACAAAAATGTAAAGGAAACAAAGAAAAGGTATCTTTCACGCAAGGATGTGTGTGTGTGTGTGCGTGTGTGTGTGCTGGTATGAAGTGCGGGTGGTAGAGGAAGGAAGAGTGTGTGGTACTGGAATAGTTCTAAGAGCATATAACAAGTAGTTCCTCCGTTCATACATACATAATGTAACGCCTGTTTCCCGGTGGGGTAGGCAGAGACCACGGATTTCCACTTGCTACGATACATACCACCTTTGCTTCACTTACTCTCGTAACATTCTTCATGTTTGCTACTCGTTTGAGTGTACCCCTGACCTAGCTTTTCTCCAGAATGTCTCCGGTTTAGTCGGAGTACGTTCACCGAGGTCTTTCGATTTGCTTTATTTAGGCGATAAACGATAACAAAAAAAAAAATTGGTATGGTGTTTTTGTTGTTAATCGTACGTCTTTTCTCATGAATGACTTTTTGCTTTTAGCCAGTCTGGAAGCTGGTTCTAATATTTCTAAATACATAACTTTCTGTCTTTGACATTCTATTGACTACTGTCTTTGGCTTCGCTTGCGTATAAGTGACACCTTGGTTGCTATCAAAGCGGATGCAAGTTGACAACTGATCAGCATCTCCGACGAACTTTACTTATTTAACTAACTTTTATCATAAAATTTTACACACGGCTCCACATTCGCTCTCCATGCAAATTTCACCTTGGTGTTTAGAACAATTTTAAAACCCCTTCGACACCTTCACTGGGCGGAATATGGGAAGGTGGTGTCGAGAGTGTTAAAATGGTAAATTATGATCTACAAAATCCATAAGGGTACTTTTTAGGATAGCAATGACTTGTTTCTGGACTGATTGTAAAAAGTAGCCGATACCAGTTTTGGAAATCTTTAGTGTACGTAAACAGGTCACACAGTGTTACAAATTTAATCCTTAATGTGAAATTTTGCTTTTTTTAATTCATAATTATTTTCTAAAACGATGTTATGAACGTTTTTAGGTCTCCATAATAAACATAAAAGGTTTACGTTACAAAAAATGTTGCGTTATTACGAATAAGATTAACGTATGTTGCTCAGGCATATAAAGTTTAATTGAAATTTTAAATGAATCGAATTAATCTTTTTTTTTAATAATACGCCATTCATTCAAGTAGCGAACGGTCATACTATTAGATCCGGATGATGCCTCGTACAGAGGCTCAACGCGCGTCGATCGTGTCGTTTTAGTGTTTAGTGGTGGTGGTGTGTAGTTGAATCTGTGTGATATATTTTGTTTCGTGTGGAAGCGGAGGAGGGTGGGTTTTTGTGTGTGTGTCGCACAGCACTGTTTTGCACGAGCCCAGCACTGGTTTCGCGGAGTACCAAGGTAATTTGTTCCAGTTTGTCGATTTATCTTGACAAAAATGTAAAACATCGGGGTTTTTATGAAATGCCATGCGGCGTGTCACAACGTAAACACACTCTTTAGGCCTATTTCGGTTTAAATTCATGCTAATGCAGGGCTCTGTAGATTGTTTTGGCTTGTGTCAATCAAAAACTAATTAAAAACACCCACGTCCTCAACTTTTGGGAACGGATGAGACATAATTACAAGTTAAATTGTACTCTGTTCCACTCAAGTAGGTAAAGGCAGCTTGAACATACTTTTTTAAAATATAAGGAAGGCATACAAGCTAGTGGGTCACCTAATGGTAAGTGATCACCACCGCCTATAGACACCCGCAACAGCAATGAGATTGCAGACGCGTTCACTATTACAATCTAAGGTAATACAACAGCAGTACAAGGTACAATATAAGGTAAGTATCTATAAAAATAATATTTTATTTCACAACAAACATGAATGAATGAATGAATGAATGAATGAATGAATGAACTTTAATTGCAGATAAATATGGTTACATAACAGATCTTAAACAATAATAGAAGTTTCACATATTTAAACATTAATGGCATGCAAAATTTATAACGATTAATATTTGCGTGTAATTTATTTATTAATTACTAGCTTGTGCCCGCGGCTTCGCCCGCGTGGCCTACAAGAATCTAATGAACAATCTGAATCTAAGGAACTAATATTATAAGCACTTTCACCCTCTCTCAAATCCCCCCCCCCCCCCCCGTTTTGCCCACTTCAAATTTGAAAATTCAAAAAGATTGAGATACGTCCTTATTTATTTATGATGAGTGTAGCTACAATTCCAAACTTTCAACGCCACACAAAATTTGATAATCGTAACTTCATAACTGACGGACTTTCATACAAACGTTCATCCCCTATTTTACCCCCTTAGGGGTGGAATTTCCAAAAATCCTTCCTTAGTGGATGCCTACACTGTATAAGGTATCTATGTTCAAAATTTCAAGTCTCTCGGTCCAGCGGTTTAGGCTGTGCGTTGATATATCACCCAGTCAGTCAGTCAGTCAGTCATTCAGTCAGTTTATCATTTTATATATATAGAAGATTATGCAACATTACAGATAATATAAGTCATTATATTAAAATTAAAAACTTAATACTTAAATCAAAACTACGAGTATCCTCAAGTTAAAATACAATGGATGACACCGAAGGTAGTTACACCCTAAAATCAATAACATGCAGGCAGTGGCTCTGTGGCGGAACTGGTTAAGGCACGGCACGGAATGCTGAGGTTGCAGGTTCGTGTCCTGTCAGTGCCCAAGATTTTTCTTTGCAAAGCCATCGCATATTTAAATTTACTTTTTACTCACTTACTACTACTACTATAATTATAATATAGCTAAATATAATATTTTTTGATGTTTGCACCACGTAAAAGCTATCAAATCCTATTACCTCCATCTTGTTTCCATCCTCGAAGATATTTCTATCTCCCCGCCATCTGCACTCCTCTTGATGGATCTGTTTGTCAACATGTTTGTCAACCTGTTGAGTCCCGGAGGCGCCTTACAAACTCCAGGATATGCGCACTTTAGAGAATTTGATGCAATGAATGCCTTTTAATACCGCCATGACAATTTCCGTGATTAATTGCGAGACGTTTGTTTTTGAAAATTGATGAGCATGGTGAGAAACCCTTATTATTATCCAACTAATATTATTAATGTGAACGTAATTTTGGATGTTTGTTCCTTAATCACGCATTAATTTCTGTGGGTGGTAGGACCTTGTGCAAGGTCCGTCCGGATCGCTATCACCATCTTGCTCGCTAATCCTGCCGCTACGCAACAGTGCTTGCACTATTGTGTTCCGGCGTGGAGAGCAAGACAGCCGGTGTAATTACTGGCACAAGAGGTATTCCATCTTAGCCCTCTGGGTTGGCAACGCATCTGCAGTCTCTTAGGTGTTTCGGATGTCTCTAGGCCATCTTTACTTACCATCTGGTGACCCACTTGCTTATTTGTCTTCTTATTTCATAAAATAAAAAAAGTGTACATGTATTTTTGGAAGGTTGGCGACATTTACAGGTATAGTACTGCCGCTCAGGACTGTACGGTCAGCCTCAGAACAGCTGAACATTTTAGTACCTTGTCGCTGTCAGTGATGTAACAATTTCGAGCAATTCCCATTTAATTCGTTACTACGACAAGGTTCAGTTACTTCTACAGCTGACTGTACATTGTACAAGATCCCGTCTTCTAAAAATCTGTTATAAGTTGTTACTGAGGGTAGAAAATATACTGAATCATTGAGAGGTGTGTTAACTAGAAAAGAAACTTGCTACTCGCTAACAATTCCGGGTTGGGGGCCCGCGATCATTCCAACTTTCCCAATTTTCTATGAGCCGGTGTCTCGCAGGGGTCCATTCTCTTCCTGGTTCCAACACAAATATAAACGTGTTTGATAGTTACTAGTGACATCATTAAAGGTTATTAATTAATTTACTTGAACACCTAGGGGGCATTAAGATTTTATTAGGGTTCCGTACCTGAAAATACAGAAGGAATCCTTATAGGATCACTTCGTTATCCGTCTGTCTGTCAGGTTAAACTTTTTATCCGCTTTCAATCAACATCTATAATTGGTAGGACACTAATAACGTTTAAGGCTGCGTTTCCACCAGAGATGTGCGAGGATGCGTAGCGAGGGATGTTTATGTAAAAAACCAATGAGTAATTTCCACCAGAGCTGTGCTGAACGAGGCGAGGTAAATGAAGCGATTCTATTGGTTCTTACAAATACATCCCTCGCTACGCTTCCTCGCACATCTGTGGTGGAAAAGCACCCTAACCCGGATATACAGCATTTATCCATTAGAGATTTATTCCTTACAACCAATTGTTTGTATAATCGCATATTCTAATGATGTATTTATTTACAAAATGGAAAAATCGTTAAATGAAAAAAAAACTGTTTTCTGGTTTTTCTGCGAAATATCCGTTGTAAAATGATAGCGGGCAAGCGTCGCTAAAACGTTCTATCGAGCTGAATAAAACGCCAGTGACGTCACTAGCGCGATAATGTATGGAGCGAAACTAAATCGCGTTTATATTTAATACTGTAAGCTTTTAACTAATTACTCATAGACAAAAACCTACCTTTTAATCAGGATTCGAATGAACATATTTCGAAACAAAAATAGGACGTCATTTTGTTTTACTTTGATTCGCTATACCTTCTGAAATATGTTTTTTGTGTGTGCAAAGAAAGTGAAGCAAAGGTATGTCAGGATTGTAGCATATGGAAATCCGTGGTATCTGCCTACCCCTCCGGGAAACAGGCGTGACTAACCCCCTTATTCATAAACGCTTCGTAAACGTTTGTTAGTTAACATTTTTTATGGCTTTATCTGTCATTGTGACGTTTGGCCCCAAATGAAAGGGGCAAAACATTTCTTAGCTTAAAAAGATTGTTAAGTTTTTATGAATATGGGGTTAGTGTATACATTACATATAATTATGTATGTGAGTAGTCTGCAACAATTTCACACTTTTATGTCATTCGGGTTTTGATTGGAACACCGGGTTAGGCAATGACACCTTTAACCAAATGACGTGAATGTGTAAAATTGTTGTAGATCGGCATTTTAAAATAAAATTCACTAAAAACATTAAAACTACCCACATTATGGGAGCTTTACCGTTTTAATTTATCGTCTTGACTTTGCCTTTGAGTCATCTCAAACCACGGACGATGAATTTATTTTCATTGTTTTTTTTCCTTCTCAAACCCGGGAAAATGTGCTAGCTAACCGACTGTGGAATACAAAATAATATCTGCTTAGCAAGTAAGTTATATTAAAGACTCTCATTTATCAAAGCCCCGGTTTTCCTCGTCTGTGTCCGCCTCGCTTCAGGCGATGTGGAACACCAACGCATTTATACCTAAATAAAACTTCACAAAGTAAAAACTTGTTATTTACTAATATTTACCAGCGAAATTTTGCTATGTAATGACTTGCTACATACTGCTACATAATGCTATGTAATGACAACACAAAGAAAAATTAGGGTAATGGCAGGACTCGAACCTGCAACAAGCATTCCGTGCCTTGCGTTTTCCAGTTTCGCCACATTATCACATAAGTTAAATATCTTGAGGACCTACCTACATTCCTACTACTACCTTGACCTACCTTTAATTACCTTACCTACTGCTACAGCAATACAAAGTGTTAAAAAATTGGCCCATTTATAGGTTGGTAAGTGTTGTCATTTAAATCTGCCCCACAAACCTATTTACGAAAACTAAAAATTTACCTTTAAAAAATCCAATTAGACATCCCTGACCTAGACCCACCTCTAATGACCGTCGCGTCATTAATATAGTTGGTAGAGTCCGGTCGCCGGTCGGAGTCAGCACTGAAACTTCTTTGCTATTAATGGCAGCGGAGATACGTTTATCTCCTGAACTTCGGATTTTAATCTGACAAAACCACACAAAACGGGAAAGCTTGCTGTTGTGGTGCAAGGCAAGGAAAACAGCGGGAACACAGTAAAAATTAAATTAAATTAAATTAAATTAATTAAAATTAAATAATCGTTTATTTCAAGTCTTTACAAAGTCATATATTGTTAGTAAAATTTATTCTAAGTGTTAAATATTAAACCTGTATTAGTAGGTCCCTTAACAAACTACACTGAGTACGGCGCGTGGAGCCGACTGCAGTGACGTAAATAGGGAGAGTCCAACCTTTCTCCTATCATATTGAGGATGATGTTGCAAAAGCACGTTTAAAAGTAAAATTGTTATTAAAACTTAATCCTCTCTTGAAATTCATTATACCGTGACCAGTTACCCTTACCATGAGTACAGTGCACCAAGCCGTAACCTTACTCGTTAGCGACAGCTAAAACGATTTGTATGGGGAATTGTACAGCGCCTCTAACGCTCACTTAGAGATCTAAAAGTTGCTAGTATGAGTCCAACGGTAAATTACCTATCGTAATCTAAGCGCTAGTGACTAAAGTTTTGTAGCTGTTGCCGTAGAATATTGGTACCAAATTTGACACACGTCATTTAAAAATACCGTATCGACTTTGGTTAACTCTTTCACTGACAAATGGGAGCGTATTTAACCGCTATCGACTGTAGTAACGTAATGAATTTTCGATAGAAACTCATGGTAATGGTACTGGCAGACGCCTTTGTTGCGTGTAGTTTTAGTTAAGTATTTTGAAACATTTTAATTTCTTTTGTCATTTGTGCGTGTTGAATATTACGTGTTCTAATAATAAACGTCTTTTAACAACTGTATATTGAACCTTTTTCTTATTTCATATTTCTGCGGGTGACAGTATCTTGTACAAGTTCTATGCGCGATCGCTACCACCATCATGCTCGCTAAATTGCCAAGCAGCAATGTTTGCACTGTTGTGTTCCGGCGTGGACAGCAAGACAGCCGGTGAAATTACTGGCACAAGAGGTATTCCATCTTAGCCCTCTTGGTTGTCAACGAAACTGCATACTCCTTGGTATTGCGGGTGATTTTTAATTAAATCATCAAATGTATATCAGTAGCAAATAGTTTTGCTAATTTAAATGAACTTTGATTACCATTAACCAAAATCACATGAAACCAAACTAAGTAATTCGGTTGTACCTTTTTTTCAGTGTAGGTAGTTCTATGGTCTAAAATCGCGTCTGCTCGTGCGCAGGACCGCGGCGTGGGCGCGGCCACATAACAATCGCTGCTATTTGACATTAACGATCCAACTTGGCCCATTACCCGAGATTACGAACCCCTCGGATGCTGCGAGCTCTGCGGAAGATGTCACTGGATCCAGTGACGTGATGAGTGATTTTAAAGAGCACAATTTTGCGGGTGGTAGAACTTTGTGCAAGGTCCGACCGGATCGCTACCACCGTCTTGCTCGCTAATCCTGCTGCTAAGCAGCAATGCTTGCACTGTTGTGTTTCGGCGTGGAGAGCAAGACAGCAGGGGCAATTACTGGCACAGGAGGTGTCCCATCTTAGTCCTCTGGGTTGGCAACGATCTGCAATCTCCTTGGTGTTGCGGGTGTCTATGGGCGGTGGTGATCACTTACCATCAGGTGACCCACTCGCTTGTTTGCCTTCCTATTTTGTGTGGAAAAAAAAGAATAGCACGCCCTTTTTTACCCGACTGCCGCCAGAAGGGTCGCCGGCGGCAATACCTTTATGACATTTAAGACATTTTTAAAAGGTTTTCAAAGATTTCTTCGTACATTGCATAGACTGTTTTTGAGTCATGGGGCTTAGTTTAGTTTAGTTTTGTTTATTCAGTCAATATAAAGTTACATTATAAATTGCATTGCATGTCAAATTACAGAAACTTATACTGAGATCGTCAAAATTATTTAATTATAAAAACTAAATAAAATCAACTCCAATATTAATAACACCATATTTGACACAAAATTATGAAGATTACAATAGAATGTCAAGGTAAATGAAATAAGTCTCCAATAGGGATTAATAGTACCTATTATGGACAAGATGTTGCGGCTTCGGCACAAGGCCCTGCTACCCGCAAAAATTATAGTCCCATTTCAACATTTTACTTTTGTCCATACGAATTTTCCGGACGCATCACAAAAATATATCACAAGACAAAGCTGCAGCCATTTTGTTTAGATGTATATTTTTGTCATACACCCACATACCGCTTACAAATGTTTTCAATTTGAATTTTAAATCCGGCGAGTAGCGGCACTTCACGTTTTTTTGTAGTGGAAATTAAACGAGATTTCCTCTAGAGAACCACTTATTTATAGCGTTCCGTAGTAGCACAGAATAGATAATAGTACTAACGTACAGAAACTTCTCTTTTTCGACCACCATTAAACGAATTCCAACTTTATAATCAGGGACAAAAAGTTCGTATTACTTCATAAACATTCGCCAAGCGGCATGCGTCAAAAGGAAGGCGCCGCCCGCGCCCGCCTTCCACCCGCAATGCCCTGGCGCACCGCTAGGGTTGGGCTGCTTACCGTAATACTATCAACGCGCGACACAGAGCGAGCGGGCGCGCGCGCGGCAAGCCGGCAACCTACTGCGATTAACCTATGCCATAGGTCATGCGGCGAGCGCACCTACATTGCGGAGTGGAACCCCCCTGGTATTAGTGAGAAGAAAACGTCAACTATTTTGTCGCGACATGACAGAAAAATTCTCGTAATTCGAGTCTCAGAAGTAGCTGAACATATTAGTACCTCATCGCTGTCAGTAACGTGACATTTTCAAGCGACTCTTTTTTTTATGAAATAGGAAGGAAAACAAGCAAGTGGGTCACCTGATGGTATAAGTGATCACTACCGCCTATAGACATCCGCAACACCAAAGAGATTGCAGATGCGTTGCCAACCCAGAGGGCTAAGATGAAATACCTCTTGTGACAGTAATTACACCGGCTGTCTTGCTCTCCACGCCTGGATGTGGATGGTCTTATTCCTACGACAAAGTTCTTAGGTGTTTAGTTACTTTTGAGGCTGACTGTACAATGGTAGTGATAGAGCCACACTGTAGCCAGTTTCTGGTTGCAGTACGAGTGGGCTGGTTCGACCAGGGTAGTACCGCATTCTCACAGAATACCGGTGTGAAGTGGTAGTTAGCTTTTGCGTTCCGGCGTGGAGAGCAAGGCAGCCGGTTTAATTATTGGCACAAGAGGTATTCTATATTAGCCCTCTGGGTTGGCAACGCATTTGCAATCTCTTCGATGTTGCGGGTGTCTATAGGCGGTGGTGTACACTTACCATCAGGTGACCCACTTGCTTGTTTGCCTTCCTATTTCATAAAAAAAAAGTAGAAGTATGATTAAAAAGTATTTTAATTAATAACCATTTGTCATTAAATAGTCAAAGTTTTATTTTACTTTTTATTTCAAAGGAAAGCAAACTAGCATGCAGGTCATCTGATGGCAAGTAATCACCCAATGCAAAACTATTTTACCGATAGTATGTATGTAAGTGCTTTCGTGTACAAAAAAATATAAGTGACGAAACATAACCCTCACAGTGGTAGTCGGATAAAATGAGATATAGTGACGTTCAAAAGCGAACTTATCCATTTAAGGGTCTCTTCCAGTTCAGCTTTGTGTGTATGAAACTATTATTACATTAGGGACAGGCAAAGAGGAAGAGTATAGCAAAAACGACAACTAGTGCAAAATAAATACTTATTTAAATTTGCCCTGCACGGAACCCGTTTTAAAACAAATCGCGCTTGACCTTATTTTTCCGGTACCTTGAAACTATGGCGCAAGTAATTCAAAAACTAAAAAAGCTAATTCGCATTATACACGGTGTGAAAATAGGAGATCTTTTAAAAGAGTACAGTGGAAAATTGTGAAAAATAAACGAAAAACAAACAAATTCTTTTGTAAGAAAATGCTCATTCCCTCATTTGAAGGTATTTTGGTCGAGATTATATCTGGCGTTTTTTAAATTTTAACTCTCGTACGATTTCAGTTTTTGGATTTAGATTTTGCTGCAGTATGATTGGATTCGACCGGAGTAGCACCACTCTCCCACTGAGAACATAAACGTAAAGTAGCAGCGTTCCTGTTGCATGTCTTCCGGTCTGTTCTATGTGGTTCAACTCAGTGAGACTACGAGTAAGTAAGTACTTGGTCATTATTTAACCTGCTTGCTTTTTTACTCCTATAAAAGTTTTTTTTTTCAGGTTAAAAATCACTTATTATGTTACCATTCAGCTTCGGCCCAAATTTTTACCTGAAATTGTTTCAAAATGAAAGATACATACGTTTGACGACCTGTATGGCACAGTGGTACATGTTTATACTTCCTATGCAAGAGGTCCCGGGTTCAAATCCTGGTATGGGCAAATATTTGTGTGACGAACATGAATGTTTGTACCTAAGTCATGAATGTTGTTTGTATTTAAGTATGTATTTATCTATATATAAGTATGTTTATCCGTTGTCTAGTACACATAACACAAGGTTTGCTTAGCTTGGGACTAGGGCAATTGGTGTAAATTGACCCAAGATATTTATTTGTTTATTTGTTTTCTAATTATTATGATTTCAAAGCCATTTTTATTTAAAAAACGGCTACAAACAAACGCGACTTCACCAGAATACGGTCACGGACGCCTGTACCGTCCCTTTTTTTTCGTAGATAAAATCGCATTGCTCGTCCCTTTTCACTCTTCACGGCGCAATTTGAAACTCGTAAAAAAACAGCATAGTGATAAAAAAAACTACATCATAAACCATACTGAGTCGTAAAATGTACTGGGCAGAGATATTTAGTGGAGGACCGCTGGCGTGTACCACAAAAGTGTGCCAACCACAAATTAAGGCTAAATGTTTTTTTTTTTGCTTTGGTTTGGACATAGAGACTGCAGAGGATGGATGAAAGAAGACTCACAAAAAGGGTGAATGAATAGAGAGTGAGGAAGAAAAACAGGAAGACCCTCGGTGAACGTACTCCCATCAAATCGAAGTTATTCTGGAGATCAGAAGTACCCTGAAGCGAGGAGCATGCATGAACATTTTTATGAGAGTAAGTGAAGCAAAGGTTTGTATGTCAGGATCGTTTGGAAAGCCGTTGTCTCTGCCTATATATGTTATTTTCTTAGAGTTTTTAGCACAGCCAAAAAATTTCAATAAAAAATTCGCAGTATAACTATCTGGAGGATCTGTAGCTTAACTGGATAGAGCGTAATACGAAATGAAAATTCAATAACAAGTGCCAGCTCTTCATCAGAGGTCAGTGCAAAGTAACCTAATTGAATGACATAACTCGAAAGACTTTGTAACAATAGATAAAAATAATAAGATGACCGTAAAAACGAAGCACGTTTAAGAAATTGCCTGGTCCAGCTGTAGTGGCAATTGATTAGCGCTCGGCACAAAATACCAAGGTTACAATTTCGAGTCCTATCAGATCCCTAAGATTTTTCTTGATGTTATCATTGCATATCAATTTAATAATTTGAATGTTCAACATTAAAAAAATAGAAATATAAAGAGTGTTCGGTTACTTACAAAAAATTTAAAAATATACTATTTTTGTCAGTAATCAATCCAGATAAGTACTTATCTAACCAGTTCAAGGGTGTACCAAAACTTGCTTACATAATATTATTAGTTCAGGCCGTAAATCGCGCGGAGAGTGGACGGCGGGACGGCGGGACGATCGGAGAGCGGGACGGCGGGACGGCGGGATGATCGGAGACCGTCCGTAAACGTTTTATTGTGTGCACTAGCCTCGGAAGCTGGTTGTTTGCTATCGATCTACTAACTTTACAAGACAACTGAGCTACCAAAATCCTTAGAATACATTTAAATTATATGCCATGACAACAAAGAATACAGAATCATTTCACATACTTAAATCAGGATGTCAGGCACGCTAAATTCTGCTAATGCTATAAGTTTATTTAAATGAACGGTAACACGAAACTTAATACAGTAAAAGGGGAATTAATAAATGCGAAAGTAATGGTATTTGGATATTTGGATGTTTGTCCCTCAATCACACATTAACGGCTGAACGGATTTAGATGAAATTTGGCAGACATACAGACCATATCCTAGATTGAAACATAGCGCGAGCGAAGTCGCGAATAAAACCTCGTATTAAATAAGAATAATTTATTGCCTTGTCAGTATTTACCATATTTTAAATTAATTTAATTTCACTCCTACAATAAAAATAAATTAATCAATTACGGCAAGAGAAAACCTTGCAACAATCTAGATAGATAATTACAAAACCATCAGAGCGCAATATCGCTGAAATTGTGGAAATTGTTCCAAGAATGTAGTTTTATATGCCTTATACGGCCCGTTTTTGTCCGCAACATCGTTCACATCGAAGTGAAGTAGCAGTTGCCACGTTCCGTTTTATTCGACCAATGAGAGTGAGAGATCTTTCTAGTCACTTTTACGAAATAAAAGTTTCATATGTGCTAATCCAGGAAATGGTCTATCTGCGTGCCAAACTTGATCTAAATCCATCCAGTCCATACGTAACGGAGGGCAAACCTCCAAAGATTCAAAATACAACAAAACATCTTGACATACTTTCACGTTATGATATTGGTAGGATGGTAGGACAACAAGCACCGATCGGACCGCTGAACGGCAAGTGACATTCATTCAAGCGGACTCTGTTCGCAACGCAGGACTAGAGCGAAAAAATAGAGCAGTATGTTAACTAAGCCTTACACACACAGGCAAATCTTCCCCTCCCTCCCGTCGCTCCTCCGCCCCCCGCAACTCAACTACGAAGCTGGCGTAGAGGTGCTGTTGCGACGTGTATTTGTGTGGTTGCGTTACAGACATTCTTTGTACTTGTTATATTGTTGTGTAGTTATATTTTCTCGACTTGAAGACATTAGAGTAAAACAATTAAAACGGTTTATGTCACTTATGTTATAATTAATCTAATTCCCTAACGGTTAAAGTCTTTCGCAGGTATCATGTTCACAGGCAAACTTGTATCAAATAATTATTTCCGTTTTCGTGACTCATAGACATTTAGATAATCAATTTAAACGGTTTATATTTTATTTGTACTGTCAGTTGCTTAAAGGTTAACTGGAAGAGATCCCTTAAAGAAATAAGTTTGCCTTTGTACATGATACTTAGTTTTCTTGTACACTGTTATATTAATTATTATTTATGTGCTATAAAGAGTTTAATATACATACATAATAATATTAATATATATTGCGTATATTGAAACAAATCTAATAAGACTACGGTTAAAATAGTATTTTATGCAACTGTTGCATAATGAGGGGTCTTAAAAGACGAGTGTGGTTTTATGAAACGAGAGTCAGTGAGTTTCATAATAGGATCACACGAGTGTTTTGAGACGTAATTATGTACAGTTGCATACATTACTTTATCTACACACATATCATAAGTACTCTATGATGGGTTCAGAAGCCATAGGGCAATGACCTGCATTGCTACTAGCTACTAGTGCTAGGTACCTATTAAATATCTATAGACTGTACACATTAAAATAATATAATAAAAGATGAATTTGAACAAATATAGTAACAAATTAGAAAAATTCTCATAATAATGTTGGTTGTTATAATGCTGGTCATTGTCTACGGTTTCTGAACGCATTATAGAGCATTTATGATATATGTGTAGATAAACAAACATTTATTCTCAGGCTACAAAGACCCATAGACAAATACCTTACAGACTACCATACATAAAACGAAATTATTTCAGTGACGATTCGGCGTGGTACACCATTGTTATACTGCTTTAGATAAATATTTACTGTGGCAACATAGGACCCATTCAGTGTGGCAAATGCTTAAAGGGAACGCGTCTCCTGTAAATGGGGATCGTTACTGCCGTGATGTCCAGTGACACAGCGGAAGTGACGTTATAAATCCAAAATGGCCACCAAGATGGCCGATTATTTACTCGAGAACCTTTCAGATTCAATAATGTAGAAGCAGTTAGCCCGATCGTTGCTTACTTTGTGTATTATACTGCGTAATTCAACGACCCAACGGTTTGGGAAATTTATTGCTCTTAAGTTATTCAATTATTTGCAAACAAAGTAAGTTTATAATGAAACGAATTGCTTTATAGCTTCAAAATTTGGTAATTAACGTTTTATTGAGGAATGTTTCGTACAGGACGATTTTGTCGAAACATTTCATCGTCATTAACAGCTATAAGGCTTTTTTTGACAGCCGGATAGCCTAGTGGTTAGTGACCCTAACTATGAAGCTTGAGGTACCGGGTTTGATTCCCGGGAGGGGCAAATGTTTGTATGATGAATACGAATGTTTGTGCCCGAGTCGTGGATGTTATCTGTATTTAGTTGTCTAGTACTCATAACACAAGCAGCTTTAGTTACTTTGGGACTAAGTCAATTGGTGTTAACTGTCCCAAGATTATTGTAATCGAAATTATTTATTTCTAAATTTTTCGATTTTTCTTTTTGTATTTTTTTTACATTCAACTTAAATTTAAAATGCTATATAATTAATGACAACACAAAGAAAAATTAGGGTATCCTGCCATTACCCTAATTTTTCTTTGTGTTGTCATTAATTATGTCCCAAGATATTTATTTATTTATAAGTCTTGTTGATAAGATGAAAACCAACGGCCGTGGGTCAACTTGAGCTATCCGATTAGTATATGTTTTAAACACAACGTTCTTGAATTTTAGGCGGCAAACAGGTAGCGACTAGGGAGGGACAGTAAATAGCAGAATATTTTCAAAAAGGTAAACAAGCAAATGGGTCACTTGATGGTAAGTGCCCACCGCCCGTAGATACCTGCAACACCAATTGCAGATGTGGTTCCAACCCAGACAGCTTAGATGGAACCTCTTGTGCCAGTAATTTCACCGGCTGTCTTGCACGCCGCGCCGCGGCGCCGGAACACAACAGTGCCAGCACTGCGTAGCGGCAGGATTAGCGAGCAAGATGTTGGTAGCAACCACCTTTTTTCATTGACAGCTATGCATTTTTTACCGTGGCCGTAGACACAGGGGTATTCACTTCCCATCAAGTGACCCGCCACCTTGTTTGCCTCCCTATTCCTTAAAAAAAACGAACGAACGGGCAAGTGGTTCACCTGATGTTAAGTGATCATCTCCGCCTATCGACACCTACAGCACCATTGGGACTACTAATGCGTTGCCGGCCTTGCAAAAATCGGTACACTCGCCTTTTGAAGGCACCTATGTGGAAGCAAGGTGGAAAAACCTCAGCCGCTAGCTCATTCCAGATTTTGCAGTCCGAGGAGTTTAAAATTCCATTTGGCTTAACCAAAAATAAATAGGTCCCAAGTTAAAAGGGCAAAAAGCTTCTCTCGGAACTGTTATCAGTAAGAAATCAGGAGTCACGAACCAAAACATCCTTAAAATAGTGCGGCCTGTAAAAAACACCCGCAATAGCGGGTCCGGAAGTTACGAGTGCGGGCGGAAGGGTTTCGACCCTTAAATGGGGCTATTTAAGGGTCACGACACGACAACGATTCGACCCAGATAAGTTTCGCTTATGAAAGTAATGAATTATTCCATTTTTTTTATACAACATAGGAAGGCAAATGAGCAACTGAGTCACCTGATGGTAAGTGATCACCACCGCTCATAGACACCCGCAACACCAAGGATATTGCAGATGCGTTGCCAACCCAGAGGGCTAAAGAAGGAATGCTCAGTGCGTCTCGTTCTATCTAGCCCGGTAGGAGCAAGATGCACTGAGTTACGTAGCGAGTTAACGCGTATCGAAAATATTCGTGCTAGGTGCACTGTTTTCCGTGTGGTTTCCGAAATAGTAGTTTATGTAACTGCTATATAATGAGAGGATTTAAAACACGCGTGTGTTAAGGCCTAATTATATCACACGAGTGCTT
This sequence comes from Ditula angustiorana, assembly GCA_963691745.1. Taxonomy (NCBI): domain Eukaryota; kingdom Metazoa; phylum Arthropoda; class Insecta; order Lepidoptera; family Tortricidae; genus Ditula; species Ditula angustiorana. The sequence continues at coordinate 9,521,755 of OY829495.1, forward strand.
TAAGGCCTAATTATATACAGTTGCATACATTACATTGTCTACACTCATATCATTACAGCAAAAAACCGTAACAGAAAAAAAAATAACAACCGAATGACAACAGTAATGGCGGCAATTCGATCCTCCGTCAAGACGAACTTTTTTTTTAAATCATAGACAAACGAATGAAGTCCCTATTCTCATGTCATTCGAGATCAAATGTCGTGCGGTTTATATTAAAATAACCTACTGGATTGACGTTTCATATCGATAACTGTTTTAATATCCGTGGATACTAGAATAGAGACCAACTTGAATTTTGACAGCTGTTCCAAATGTAAATTCATGACGTTAGAGATACTGGTAATGTGATGACCATTTAAGTACAGATTTACCTACTACAGACAAGAAAATGGTTATAATAACATTGGTTGTAATAATGCTGGTCATTTCCTACGGTTTTTGAACGCATTATAGAGCAGTAACGATTTGTGTGTAGATAAAGAGTATTTATCTTGTCTTGTCTTGTCCGTGCTAGGTGCACAAACAGACGAATCGCATCTTGTAAAGTGTCCAAAACTCAAATATTTGTCCCCGTTTTCGTTGAAAGGCGAAAGTTGTAAGTTGAGGGCGATCGGCAATTTTCTTTTGTCAACATATAAAAATTGACCCGCCTGTTATTGTAGGAAACAGGTGAATGCTGAAAGGGTTCGCTTTTTGGAAGCCTCTTTCTAAAGCGATAAAGTTAGGAGACACATTGGGATGAAATTTGTTTTTACTGGGTTTTATGTCCTTGCATTTTTGGATGTTCTTTTGCAATACGTTTTTTTTGTGTTTAGATACATAAAAATATAAAAATCTGAAATTTAGCGCTGAGCTAGAGCTCTAAATAGTAACCAGCATTTTGCACAGATTGTTCCATTTTTCCAAAACATTTACTTCTTTTCTTACCACACATATATTATTACATCTTGTTTACACAGTATAAAGCCAATTCGCTATACGCTCCTGTCGGTCCTCTTTATCCTCTATCACTTACTTCCTCTAAACAACGAAACCTGATTCTGATACATTTTTTACTGTAATTTAGCGATTTTTTTACGAAATGTTTTTATGATAATTACATCCTAATTGTATCCATCCGAAGCCGGGACAGGTTACAAGTCTTATATAGTAAAAGAATTCTATTACTGATTGACTGACTGACTGATAACACATAACCAGAACCGGAGAAAATAGAAACATAATTAGGGACATTGTTTCTTAGGAGGGATAAAGGTAATTTAAAGGGGGATGGAAGTTAATATGGAATGCGAAATTTACATGGACGAAGCCGTGATATAAATAAGTAGAGAGCTTATGACTTGTGACAGTCAAGGGAGCTTTGAAACATACGTGTAAAATTCCACAAAATTTCAGGGATTTCAACCCCTGGATACCTTCGATGACCACACGCAAATCTATTTTGAGATTTTAGATTTTTACCATAAGTGACTTTATATACCTACAATACGTAGTATAATCAAAATCAAAATTTCTTTATTCAATGTTAGGGTCTTTTATGCTAATTGTAGTCGTGGCGTAGGGTACTGGCAGCTACAAACACTTAACAAACAACAACTTATTAACCCCCTTATTCATAAAAAGTTAACAATCTTTTTAAGCTGCAATCTTTTTAAATGTTTCGTCACTTTCATTTGAGGGCAAACGTCACAATGACAGATAAAGACATAAAACATGTTAACTAACAAACGTTTACGAAGCGTTTATGAATAAGGGGGTAAGACACTAAGATTCAGGTTTGGGTTACAAAAAGCATTTATGAATGTCAGAAAATAAATTGTTAAATTTCACTTTTAATCATTGGAGCACCTCCGTGGTTAGTAGTAGGACCTTGTGCAAGGTCCTTCGGGATAGATATACCATCTTGCTTGTTAATCCAGCCGCTAAGCAGCAGCGCTTGCACTGTTGTGTTCCCGCGTGGAGAGTAAGACAGCCGGTGACATTATTGGCACAAGAGGTATTCCATCTTAGCCCTCTGGGTTAGCAACATATCTGCAGTGTCCTTAGTATTGCGGTAGTCTATGGGCGGTGGTGATCACTTTCCATCAGGTGACCCACTTGCTCGTTTGCCTTCCTACGTCGTTTGACAAAAAAAAACCACAAACAAAAGCACATCAACTAATTTAGACACGTGGTAAAGTTTAGCGCTAACTTCAGCGTATGCTGAATCAGAAAGTTCGTCTGCATCCGTGCGCTGGCGTCGGCATTCAAACACAAAGTTGCTTCGGTGGTGTTTATTGCATTGCTTTGAAATATCATTAGTACTACGCTAATACTGTAATTTTGTTCCAAAAGAATGTATTTTTGAAAATTCTCATGTCACTTCCATGGATGTTTTGTTTTACAAAATCCTATATACAATCAAATTAAGTTTAAAATGCTAATGACAACACAAAGAAAAATTAGGGTAATGGCAGGACTCGAACCTGCAACATCAGCATTCCGTGCCTGTCTGTCACCAGTCTGTATCTCATGAACTGTGATAGTTAGACAGAATTTTCACAGATTATGTATTTCTGTTGCCGCTATTTAAGACCTTATTTGAACTCGCATTCGAACCATAAAAATATTTGACTTTGAATTTGACTGTCCCTTATATCATTAAATTAATATCAGTTTGGTCAATATCCCTTTACGCCTAAATTCGTATTCGGAGCACCCCGTATAACGTGTCAGTTGCCAAATGACATTTGTCAAGCCGTCGGGCGTTAATTTGTCACGTCACTGGAATGTTGGCACCCAAGTTTAATAGCTGGGGAACTTGAGACGGATAATAAAATTTGACTCCGGCGTAGCCCAATCAAGGGGCCTAAGATACAGGCCATAATTCATACGGGCTTGGAGCTGCGATGATGACTTTCCATTAGGTAGCACGCATGCTCATTAACTCCCTTTTTCAAAATAATAACAGTAGTCTCCAACAGTAACAGTAGTAGCCGTGGGGTACCGGCTTAGAATAGTACTTCCCCATCTCTTCCCATGGGTGCCGTAAAAACCGGCTAAGGGGTTTCTCCTTCAAAAGGTGGGCAGCAGCGCCTTCTGCTCGACACGTAAATACTGCGCTCGCCAACCCGCTTGCCAAGCGTGGTGAGTATGGCAAAGCCCCCTCCAAATGCAAAAAATAAATGATTTCACAACAAAGGACCAGGCCCCCAGTCCCCGGCGGCTCCGCTATTCCGGGCCACGGTAGCAGCCTCGGTAACGGCGGAGCAGGGGGTGCTAAGATACCCCGGCAGACGCCCGGCTACCACTATCAAACCCAAAAGACGACTGGTCCTATGTGTGTTACCAGTGATGACTTATGGCACTGAAACGTGGCCGCTTACTATGGGCTTTATAAGAAAGCTCAAAGTCACGCAACGAGCTATGGAGAGGGCTATGCTTGGAGTTTCTCTGCGTGATCGAATCAGAAATGAGGAGATCCGCAGACGAATGAAACTAACCGACATAGCCCAGCGGATTAGCAAGTTGAAGTGGCAGTGGGCAAGGCACATAGCACGGAGAACTGATGGCCGATGGGGTCGAAAAGTTCTCGAATGTCGGCCGTGTATTGGCATGCGCAGCGTAGGACGACCAGCCACAAGATGGTCCGATGACCTCATACAGGTGGCAGGAAGGCGCTAGTTGCATGCTGCTTCCAACCGGTCACTTTGGAAATCCATGGAGGAGGCCTACGTCCAACAGTGGACTTCTTGTGGCTGAGATGATGATGATGATGATGATGAACAGTAGTCTCAGCGAGCGGTCTGTTGACGAAAAGTCTCGACCAATACCTCAAGAGACTCGCCAGACGGTTTTGTTATCTTATCTAAAAGGGGTCCTTTTGGTTACACATTGGACCCAATGGGATCTTTTGTATTCTCCCCCTCCTTCGCACTTATTCCATCGTTTTTTCCACTTCCACCATAAAGTGGATGGTGTGGTGCAGTGGCAGTGCCTTGACTTCTCCTGGTTCGGGGTATCCGATGCCAAGGAGATTCATTCTCGTTCTGGCGAGGGCATCACAATCACACATAATGTGCTCGTCAGACGGTTAGATCAAGGGTCATATTCAGAAGGCGGTACAGGAGCACCAGGAGGACACGTCACGAATAGTCAGGAGATTCCTCACTCTGGAGCCCTATATAACCACCGGTCGCACAGAATTAAATAATACCTAGTATCATACAAGTGCCAAAAACCTCATTCTTAACAGAATCGGCGTTTAGGTATAAGAATTGCTCCCCCCCCCCTTCTTCACCCATGGTAATTTGTTCCAATTTTTGAAACATTAGTCATTAACAATACAGAGAGAAAACATCAATCATCTTTCCAAAAATGTCCACTTGAACAATTTCATTCTAGTACAATTTTGGCAAAATATATATGTCGAAAAAGTATAATAATATCAACAATATTGATAATAAAGTTAATATTAAACATGTATGCTTCGGTCAACGCTCAAAATTTTTAAGTACCATGTTGCGTTTAGAGGGCGTGTAAAATTGAGTTTTAAGCAAGTAGTGTTACGTTCAATTTTTATTGCACTGAAGTTGGATAGGACCTTGGTTTATTGGGTGTGTGACATGTAATTTCTTTTCCATGAATATTAACGTGCTTTCCAATTATAATACTTCTCGTGAAAGCATAGTCCTTAAATAATAGTAGGTTAGCTTCATTTACTTTACTTTTTAGACGACCGGATAGCCTAGTAGTTAGTTTGCTTGCAAAGCTTGAGGTTCTGGGTTCGATTCCCGGGAGGGGCAAGTGTCTGTATGTTGAATATGAATGTTTATACCCGAGTCGTGGATGTTATTTGTATTTAAGTATGTATTTATCTATAGTCTATTATTTGTATTTAAGTATGTATTTATCTATAGTATAGTATAGTAGATGAGTATTTATAGTCGTTGTCTAGTACCCATAACACAAGCAGCTTTAGTTGCTTACTTTGGGACTGGGTCAATTGGTGTTAACTGTCCCAAGATATTTATTTATTTTATTTATTTATTTTACTTGGTTTTAACAATAATATATTCTTTGTTGTCAGAACAGGGAGGTTGATTGATGAATGCAAAAGAGTGATTGAAAACGAATCAATTGATTAATTAAATTAAGTTTGTAATGTTTTGGTGTTCAACTGCATTAACTGTAAGTTACAATTGTTTTTTGATCTAGATAAATAGTAAACAGGAATCCATTTCTGTTGTTTGTTTTGTTTTATTGTATTTAAAAAGGCAAGGCACTCGGATTGTTTAGGTTAAGTGTTTAATGGTAATAGTTGTGTCTGTAGTTTTATGTGGAAATGGAAGTAATGTACCTAAATAAGTTAAAAAATTCATGGTACATGGTGACCGCTGACGACAATTCACAATGTCTGGCAGTGGGCTCTGTGGTTTATTTGATTAAAAAAAATTTATTTCAGGGTGCATAGGCGCATAGAAAAAAATGCCTTAAAGACTAACATACATATTTATAAAACAAAAACATTAAAATTAGCACGTTACTTCGGCGACGTGGTACCTACTTTCAGGGTGCCCAGCAACCGCCCGCTAAAACGACGGAAAGCGACTCCCTTCGGCCAGAATTCCTGCTTCACGAAGGTCGACAGATGATCGGTCGGTACCCGCATCACAAAGGACGTAAAGTTGACGTAGTGGCGGGATTAGAGCAATATCGTTGATTGTAGCGTGGCACGGGATGCCGAGGTCACCGGTTCGAGTCTTGCCAGACGCCAAAGATCCTGCTTTGTTTTAACATTGCATATTATTTGAATGTGCTACATTAAATATTAAAAATCTAAAATAAAATCGGTTTAATTTTTTGAATGAAGTTAGCTTACTTTTCTCATGGCACTGCGCATATCCTGTTAATATTTATGGGGCAGTGTCTCTAACGAGTGACGTTCCGTGAAGGAATTTTAGACTTCCGACATATTGGAGTTCTTGTGATAAAGCCTTGTTTGTCGTGAAGGGCATAAAAGGAAACTCCCCATAAAAAATTTGCTTTCATCCTCAAACGTGTTGGAACTCTTATTTTCATACCGTAGACTTAAATTTTGATTCATGCAATTCATCTCATGACACATCTCGATTCTGACTTTAATCATTATTATACGTAATATTTTTTTTCCGCTATGGAAATGGTTAATTACAGCTTTTCTTATAATAATACATTATATTGCCTTATTTGCTATCAACAAAATAACCTGGAAATATTATTACAAATACATAACATTACATGTAAACTACTATTGTAATAAGTTTTATAATTTTGACTTAATTTTAAGACATTGTAATCGAAATTATTTATTTTAAAATTTTTTCGATTTTTTCTTTTTGTATTTTTTCCTGCCATTACCCTAATTTTTCTTGGTGTTGTCATTCATTATATAGCATTTTTAATTTAATTTGAATGTAAAAAAAAAATACAAAAAGAAAAATCGAAAAAATTTAGAAATAAATAATTTCGATTACAATAATTTAACAACAAATGGCGTCATCTCTCGTCAGCTAACGGGCATTCATAAATGACCAAGTTGAATGAGATAACTTGATTAAGTTTCTCATAGATGACACCGAGGGTAGTTTACCCAAAGAAAAAATATCAATAATGTAATGACCGTAAAGACGAAACACATTGAAAAATTCGCAGGGTATGGCAGCGGTAATGTGGCGGAAACTGGAATACGCAAGGCACGGAATGCTGATGTTGCAGGTTCGTATCCTGCCATTACCCTAATTTTTCTTTGTGTTGTCATTCATTATATAGCATTTTAAATTTAATTTTAAGACCTCTACTATTTTAAAAATGATGCTATGTTGTATACTAGTAAATATGCAATAGATAGATAGATAGATAGATTCGTTTATTACTTATTGGCAATTACATTAAATTTAGAATGTCAAAGATAACAAATTCACAATAAGATCGTCAAAAGGTAAACAAAATAATAAAATAAGAATATCTAGAAATACGTCTAGAAAAATGTCAAAAATTAAAAAAATAAAAAATTTCACAATAAAAATACAAATATAAATTCAAAGTCACAAACGGTGAAAATGTCAAAATAGGCAAAAAATAATAAAATGAAAACAAAACAAAATACTCAAAATACACAATACTCGTTACGTAATAGTATTTTATCTACACACATATCATAAATGCTCAATAATGCGTTCAAAAACCATAGAAAATGACCAGCATTATTACAACCAATGTTATTATAAGAATTTTCTTGTCTGTGGTAGTAGGTAAATCTGTTCTTTATTGGGTAGTATCTCTTAGTAGTCTGTGTTTATTGGTGATCACATTACCGATATCTCTGACGTTATGAATTTAAATTTGGAACAGCTGTCAAAATTCAAGTTGGTCTCTATTCTAGTATCCATAAATATTAAAACAGTTATCGATACGAAACGTCAACTCAGTATGATTTTTTTAATTTAAACGCACGACATTTGATTTCGAGTGACATGACAATAGGGACTTCATTCGTTTGTCTATGATTTAAAAAAAAAAAAAAAACCGTTAGTCTTGACGGATAGATCGAATTGCCGCCATACTTATTGCGACTCGTTTGTTGGTTTTTTGCTGTTACGGTTTTTTGCAGTTATGATATGTGTGTAGATAAAGTAATGTATGCAACTGTATATAATTAGGCCTTAAAACACGAGTGTGATCCTATTATGAAACTCGCTGACGCTCGTTTCATAAAACCACACTCGTGTTTTAAGGCCTCTCATTATATAGCAGTTGCATAATAGAACATAATGTTTTACCAATTTCAGAAATAACTCTATTCCAAAGTTTCAAGTTTATCGGTGAATTCCAAGAAACGGATTTCTGAACGGTGTCATCTAACGAACGCTGCAAATCCGCAGTTTCCTTAGGGCTGTCTCTGCTATTTATTTATTAAATACCAAATTGACATCTACATCATATCTTTCAACATCATCCTCATCATCATCTCAGCCATAAGAAGTCCACTGTAGAACGTAGGCCATCATGGATTTTTAAAGTGACCGGTTGGAAGCGGCATGCAACCAGCGCCATCCTGCCACCTGTATGAGGTTATTATATCATTACAGATTTTCCTGTCTGTCCTCCATTCCCATCATTTCTTCAGCCGCCTTCTCCTTCTAAACAACGCTACAGATTCTGATACGGTTTTCACTTTCATTTAAAAAATTCAAATTCAAAATTCAAAAAATTCAAAATCTTTAACATGAAACTACCGTGAGACTCAGACATATTAATAAAGCGGATCACTCACGTATTTTTGCGTCGGGAAATGCCCGACATGTTTCGGACCAGTCCGTGGTCCTTAATCATGAGCCCCCGCGGCGGTGGCGCGACGACGACTGCGTGCCGAAGCCCTGACAGCTCGGCTACTCGGCACAGGCGGCAAATTCAAAATCATTTATTATCAGGCAACAAGGGCCCATAGATAAATACCTTACAAACTAACATACATAAAAATATATAGACTAAAATAACTTAATTACTAGCACGTGAAGTCTGTAACGTGAGCACTTTCGCGGTGCGGTGTTTAAAGTTTTTTCCGGGAAGTTTTTTTGTAATGTACGTTTTACTTAAACTTTCGATATTAAATTACACCGGGAATTGATCACTAATAACTACTAGCGACCGGCCCCGGTTTTGCACGGGTTTTTTTTTATTAAATAGGAAGGCAAACAAGCAAGTGGGTTACCTGATGGTAAGTGATCACCTCCGCCTATAGACAACCGCAACACCAAGTAGATTGCAGATGCGTTGCCAACCTGGAGGGCTAACATGAAATACCTCTTGTGCCAGTAATTTCACCGGCTGTCTTGCTCTCCACACAACAATGCAAGCACTGCTGCTTAGCGGCAGGATTAACGAGCAAGATGGTGGTAGCTGTCCGGACGGACCTTGCACAAGGTCCTACCACCCAGAAGAGTTTGTAGTTACATATCATAAAGTCGCTATTCATTTCTGTCTGTCCTTATATCTGCGGCCGCTTACTCTTTGTAAACGACGCAACAGATTTTAAACAGATTTTTAAGTTTTTGCTGTAACTTAGAGGTTTTTATATGCCCTCGCTTCGCTATTCCACAAATACGTTGAGTTTCTTGCCGGTATCTTCTCATCAGAGGTTTTTCCGAACCGGTGGTAAATTTTTTGACATTCATAAGTGCTACCTGTAAGCCTAATCTGAATAAAAATTTTTGACTTTGACTTTGACTTTGACTTTGATAAAAACATACTTTTTGTGAGCTGCGACTCCATGTGACAACCCTAGTCCGAAACCTTAACAAGACAGTATCGCCGTCTCGCTTCGGCATCTCCGATAAGGACAGTTGCACAACTGTCTCGTTGACAACTCGACTAAATCTGTTCTCCAGTCCCGCTCTCAAGAGAGCTGTCAGTTGTAACGCTGGAACATTCTTGCAAATTGTGTCAATAGATGGCGGTTATTTTATTGACGAGATGAAAGTTCAGGATAGGTAACTGATCTTAATAATGTCTTGTTTTTGCGACTTTTAAACATTGAAATAAAACAAACAAATAATTAATTGGACCGAATTAGTTTTTTTTTTCAAAATGTATTAGTTTGTAGTTTTAATATTTTTGTCAGTCTGCCTGTGATTAGATTCGTTACAATACACGCGATATTTATAAACTTTTTTAATTGTTTTATTTCAATTACTAATCTTTTTTATTTATAAAATAGAATGGAAAACAAGCAAGTGGGTCACCTGGTGGTAAGTGATCACCACCGCCTATATGCACCCGCAACAAGGAGATTGCAGATGTGCTGCCAACCTAAAGGGCTAAAATGGAATACCTCTTATCTTGTATGTTGTTATCTTCACAAAAACTAAATAACAAAGTCACATCTACCGAATTATTTCATTTCAATGTCTGCAATTCACGATAACATAATAAATACATATAGTTTAGAATTTTACGTTACCTGTATGTTCGATTTGCTTACCTGCTTACTTCCCCCCCCCCCCCCCCATTCCCCGGAGCTTGGCTGCTGAAGGAAATTTAAAAACGCTGTCCTCACCTGAAAATCTGCCGTCGCAACACTCGCCACTTTGCATAGTGTTTCTCAAAGTGTGTTCAAACACTGTGTGTTTGCTGTTGCAGGTGACTATAGGCGGTGGTGGCCACTTACCATCAGGTGACACACTAGCTTGTTTTCCTTCGTATGTTGTATAAAAAAAAAAACCGTGGACCTAGCACGAATCTTCTCGATACGCGTTAACTCGCCACGTAACTCAGTGCGTCTCTCTACTACTGTGGCCCTAACATGACCAAGGTTAGTTTATCTCTATCTGCGTCCCTTTCTTATGACACTAGTAAGACAGAGACACAGGGAGGGGTTAAACCTAACCTGGGCTGACATGCTAGGGCCGCTGGGGTGGTTAGAACGAGACGGACTGAGTTACGTAGCGAGTTAACGCGTATCGAGAAGATTCGTGCTAGATGCACCGATTCAATGAAAGAGGGCACCACAGGTTTAAAGCTTCGAATTTAATAAACCAATTTCAACGCGGTTTTTGTATGGAGGCTAAATTAGGCGTGGAAGTTCTTAGCTGAGTTAACAGTTTTTGTCCAAACAGATCTAGTATTGAGTATATATTCATTGCAACATTTTACACAATATTGTTTTTTTTATGAAATAGGAAGGAAAACAAGCAAGTGGGTCACCTGATGGTAAGTGTACACCACAGCCTATAGACACCCGCAAGATCGAAGAGATTGCAGATGCGTTGCCAACCCAGAGGGCTAAGATGGGATACCTCTTGTGCCAGTAATTACACCGGCTGTCTTGCTCTCCACGCCGGAACACAACAGTGCAAGCACTGCTGTTTACCGGCAGGTTAGCGAGCAAGAATGTGGTAGCGATCCGGATGGACCTTGCACAAGGTCCTGCCACCTGCAAGTGTACAACACACTGATAAGATAAGGCGTATTTTGAGTTAACTTTGCCTTTTCGTCTATTTTAGATCTCAATTATTTGACCCTGGCAAAGTTATCCAATAGGACAAAATCTATATTTAAATTAATAAAGAGCTAGTCGCCAATAATGTTCAACCGACAATACATAAAGTAAATTAGAAGTTAGAAATGTATCATCCATTAGTAAATTGTTAACTTACTCTAACCCCGTGTCATTACCAATAGCAAACTACCCTCGATACCTGCAGAATTCGCTTCGATCCGCTACTAAAACATATATGGTCAGTAATATCATGTTTGGCAGGCAGCCAGCTCGGCTCTATTTAAACACAAGTAAACGTCCAAAAGCAGTATATTTTAACGAGCGATGCCACTCAGTTGGAAGCAGTTTGGGAGCCATTGACATGGTGTATACGGTTGACAAATCGTCGTAGTCGATGCAAGCGGCGATTTCATGCGAACCATCTTTGTTGCGACATTTTCATTGCCTATTACATCTTTTACATTTTTATTTTTCGTTGAGTCTGTGTGATATATGTTGGGCCGTGTGGACACGGAGGAGGGTGGGTTTTTGCATGAAAAATAATATATATCACACGGACGCAGCTGTTTTGCACGGGCACAGCGCTGGTTACGCGGAGAAGCATCTGTGCTAGTCTTTTGATGACGCCTAATCTTTGAGTATTTATTGAACGCCTAATCAATTAGTTTTTCATTATCTGACTGGAAAGCCAAAAGAGAGGTTATGATTTTAGCAGTATATACGAAAATGGTGTACTAATAAACATAATGTAACAATAACCTAGGCCTATATCAGTATCATGTTGTGATGTTCAGTGTTCAGTATCAGGATGTATGATGAATTGATGAGAAACCATCAAACCTACTGTTTTCATAAAGTTTCGCAATGTAGGTAACAACTTTATTAATAAAAAATGCAAAAAATAATGAAACAGTGGTAGCAAACATATTAATAAAGCGGATCACTCACGTATTTTTGCGTCGGGAAATGCCCGACATGTTTCGGACCAGTCCGTGGTCCTTAATCATGAGCCCCCGCGGCGGTGGCGCGACGACGACTGCGTACCGAAGCCCTGACAGCTCGGCTACTCGGCACAGGCGTTTCGGGCGGCGGCGAACAACTACCCTCGTTTGCTTCATTATTTTTAATGTCAAATATAGGGTTGCACACTACACTAACCACATCGCTCTCTAAAGGCTCGGACACACCCGTCTCCGACGTAGTACTCAACACCGTTTTCCAGCTGGATGGCACCGACCATCCACCATCACGATTAAAATTCAGTGGTAGCAAGTCATACAAATAACTAAACAACGATTACTGGTTCGGCTTCATTGCCTCATAGGTGCATGTTTTCCTCTTCAAACGAACACTAACGATAATGTGACAACCAAAATAAATTTACGTTACATTGCTGCTCGACAGCATCTTTAAAAATTAATTACGTCGAGTTAGTTACAGATAATAAAAAAATAATGATTGAATATCATTTGTACCGCTAAAGCCTATGTCTAGTTAAAGGTTTCGCCCGTATTCCGAAACCACGCCGTATATGTATGTATTTATGTACGCCATTCGTTCAAGTAGCGAACGGTCGTACTGTTTCTTTGATCTTGATGATGCCTCGTATAGAGGCGAAACGCGCGTCGATCGTGTAGTTTTAGTGTTTAGTGGTGGTGGTGTGTAGTTGAGTCTGTGTGATATATGTTGTTTCGTGTGGAAGCGGAGGAGGGTGGGTTTTTGCATGAACATATATGTGTCGCACAGACGCAGCTATTTTGCACGAGCCCGGCACTGGTTTCGCGGAGTAGCAAGGTAATTTGTTCCAGTTTGTTATTTATGTATGTTCCACCGTAGTGTCTAAACATAGGCTACATTTTATTTTTTGTCAAATAGGGAGGCAAACTAGCAAGTGCGTCACACCAACGAGATTGCAGAATCGTCGTCAACCTAGAGGGCTAAGGAAATACTTCTTGTGCCAGTAATTTCATCGGCTGTCTAGCTCTCCACGCCGGAACACAACAGTACAAGCACTGCTGCTTAGCGACTGGATTAGCCAGCAAGACGGTGGTAGCGATCAAACCACCCGCAAAATGTATTTTGTATGACAATAAATTAACAAATATACAAGTCACATTGAAAACCTTTGCTTTCGTTTTCAGCAGTCTATGCGTGTAAGTTTTTTGAAAACTTAAAAAACACTTATGGCTTTCACTATAAAAACCACCATTAAAAAGCCTCATCAAGCAAAGTGTCCAGAAGAGTTCTTTGCACTATGGAATATTCAGGCGCCAAAGCAAGAGATTATGAACCAAATTAAATGATAAATAAATAAAAAAATACTGACAGGTGTAGAGTACTTTCAATCCATATCAATAGAAATTACAGAGGCTTACAATACCTTTAACTTTTTCGTTTAGGTTTTTGAGTATGGATGCATTGAGTATGTCAGCTATGGTAATTTTTCTGACTTTCGGAAGTGTTTTTTTATTCAGTGTTTTAAAAATCCCGAATGCCATAAAAGGACTGTCGAATGCGCCAAGTTCTCAGATTGTTTAGGAAGGGAGCGATATTAACTAGGTTTAAAAACTACCTATATTTACCTATGTTTATGAATAAAATCTTATAGAGACTTTCAGTTTGATTCATTTTCTACGCATGTTCCCTTTTACAACTGATTGGCGTCCATTTTGTAACTCGTCCTTCTGCGTGCAAGAAACCACGCAATCCAACGATAATTTTACCGCTTCCACCTTACAAAACACGCTTTATCTTACGAAACCCAACCGTATTATGTAGTTTTAAGGTTTCGAGTAGAGGACAGGAACTTTGTTAACTGTAGAAATAAGTTTGTGAATGTGCTTGCCGATCCGAACTTCTAGTATTTAATAGAAAACAAAATGTCGAAATGTTTGGTGCATTATTTTTAATGTAAACTCGATATGAATTAGCTCAGTGACGGTTTTATTTTTAAACTTAATCGGAAAATATAGCAAGCGGCCACGAGATAGTAAGTTATCCCCACCTAAGAACACCCGCAATATCCGAATAATCACTGACATGTTGCCGTCCTGTAGGAAGGAAAAAGGTAAACAGAAAGGGACCTTTTGACTTTCTCACTGACCGAAAACAACGCAATAGGGACTACTAGCTTACGTCGATGTTATGGACGGTACTACACCGGTTGAGTCGGTATAAATTACTTCTACTTGTTCCTGATTTTATGTTTAAGAAAACGAATTGTTGTTTCTATCACAGACTTCATTACTAACGCAAGTGACCTCTGCTTATCGTAATAATTGAATAATTTACTGTCAATTTTATAAATAAATTAAGTAATTTAAATAAATAACGACTCTTTCGCTACTAAGCCAATGAACCGATGTAAAAGTTGCGTGCGCGCTTCGCAACGCCAGCCATCTTGTTTTTTGCGAGCTCACGGCGACACAGATATTAAGAAAACATCTTTTCGACCTTGACCGCCCAAACAGCACTGGTTTTTGCAAGACATTTCTTTAAATGGCAGACAAGGCCAATATTCGGATCACCTATCAAATGTCCGAAAATATATTTGCCTTAAGTAATCTACATATCGTTTGCGTTCAAAGTCAAAGTCGCCACCACAAACATAATACGGTATTCTAATCTGCACTGGGGCCGCCGCAATTAAGAGGAGTGTGAACCCAGCCCCAAAAAGCGCTCCTCAAACAAACGGCGATAACGTTTTCCACCCTCTAAACCTTAACCTAAGGTAATGATTTTTTGATATGTTGTCATTATGCGTCAGAACTAGGTTTGCATGTTTTATTTTTTTAATATTCTTCATAGATTTTACAATATTTGCATTTTAGGAGTTTCATACAGTACAAGAAGCGTTAATATTTATGAAACTATTAAGAATATTAAAAAAACCAAAACGCAAACCTAGTTCTAACGCATAATGACAACATACAAAAAAATCATAGCTATAGGTTAAGGTTTAGAGGGTGAATGAATTAAATAATAGGCCATATAGACTCATTTTCGTTTCTGAATCTACTAGCGTTTCGGAAAATGGAAGATACTACTGAGATGAAACGCCGCAAGAAACTCAGCAGTTTATTTGGAAGTTTAGGTGTAAAAGGTTATCGCCGGAAAGCGCTGGGTTCACACTCCTCTTAAGTTGCTGCGCGTGCGATTGAATAGTGGTTATACGTCAAACAGAGAGGCATACCATATGTCGCATCTAATACTTAAACTGGCTAATCCTGGAACCTGCGTAATCCAGGTCTGCCAGGCTTCCGGCACCCACCTCGGCTCTGTAATGACTCGGCTCCATTCATATAACCAAGGCGTAATTATACTTCGATCAAACCGAAGACATTCTGGAGATAGGTCATGTCAGGAGCACCTTAAACCGACAAGCATGCATGAAGAATGTTATGAGAGTTCTTCTAAGTCTTGTTTTGCAGGTGACAGGACCTTGTGTAAGGTCTAACCGGATCGCTACCACCATCTTGCTCGCTAATCCTGCTGCCAAGCAGCTGTGTTTCCACAGTGTTGCGCTCCGGCATGTAGAGCAAGACAGCCGGTGCAATTACTGGCACAAGAGGTATTCCATCTTAGCCCTCTGGGTTGGCAACGCGTCTACAATATTGGTATTTTATTATTGACCCACTTGCTCGTTTGCCTTCCTGTTGTAAAAAAAAAGTGAACAAATGTTGTATGTCAGGATCGTTGCAGGTACAGCAATCCGTGGTCTCTACCTACCCCTTCAGGAAATAAGGGTGATTTTATGTATGTTTATACTCAAGGCGAGGATTACTTACTAATCTTTTTTTTACCTAAAAAGCGTTGGCGTTTAAACTTTGACCTTAAAGAGTGAGGGGGGAAAGATTACCGAGAGTACCGCGGAAAAGGGACGGGAGATGAAGAGCCATTGAGTTATAATTAAGGTGTGGCAACCATTAGCAGTGAACAGAACATAAACAGTAGCTAAGGTGTAGCTACATAAACAAGAACATAAAACAATTATGGAAACTTTGAACTTATAAAGACGAATTTATCCTTTTAGAGAATTTCTGCTTGTTAACCTTACAAAAGAGTGATAATAAAGACATGATAATATTTCGATCATAACAGATGCTGAATGTTGCGGTCTTTAAATTAAGTGTTTTATTATTAGTTTTTTCTGTTTACATTATAATATAGATTAAGATTCGAATGAAATGATCTCGATCCTAACTTTTTCGTGCAAAAGCTACGTCCATATGACATAATATTGTACAATATCCAAAACGTTTAACTATCACCATCACCATACCAGCTGGAAATCGTCCACTGCTAGACATAGGCCTTCCCAGGGATCTCCATAATGGTCGGTCTTGTTCTTCTCCTATCCAACTGCAACGGTTTTCTGCGATTCTCTTACACCAGATCTTGAGGGTCTTACTCGTGGGAAGCACTAACACTTTGTCTTCCGGTACGTGGTCTATACTCCAGTTTATCCATATACATACATGAAGTCACGCCTGTTTCCCGGAGGGGTAGGCAGAGACCACGGATTTCCACTTGCTACGATCCTGACACATAATCTTTGCTTCGCTTACTCTCATAACATTCTCCATGGATGCTCGTCGGTTTACGGTACTTCTGTCCTGGCCTTTCTCCAGAATTGACCATGTACAAGGCCGGACCTTGAGTTTCGGGGGCCCTGGGCTAATACTATTTAGGGGCCCACCTTATTACTCAAAGTAAATAAAATTATGGATTTTTCTCATGATGGTCTATTTTTGACTTTGACTTGACTTTGCTGGGCTCTTGAATCGACGGGACCCTGAAGCCCAAAAAGTTATATGGTAGACCGGATCTACCATAATATTTACCATAACATAATATTACCGCCCAGACCATAATATTGGGGCAGAATAGAGTATTTACGCCATGCCTGAATAAAAGTGAAAATGACAACTATAGAAGATAGGGTAGGTACTCCTACCCTATCTTCTGGTCCCTTTTGACCAACGCTATGTCAATGCTTCAGCATTAAGTTTAGACTTAATTCTACTGTGTTTTCTACCAATGTTTCGCGGATTAGCAAGTTAATTTGTTCCAGTTTGTTGATGGACCTCCGACAAGTCACACCTGAATCTACTGATTATCTACTGTGTACTGCGGCATGTTTTTGTAACTAAAACGCTTTATTAGTCAAAAGGTTTTGAAATAATTGTTTAAAGTGTTCCTAATTGTTTTGAGTTTGCTTTGCGGCGGACAGTTAACAGAAGCCGTAAAATATTATAATTAAATTAAAACGAAGAGCTGTGGTATTAAATCTATTTACGTTGTAAAAGCAGAGTTTTATTAAAAGTTCGATTAAATTGCACTACTTTTGAAGCAGTTAATTTCATAGCTGAATTAGTTAATATTTGTTTTTCGGTGGTAGAGCTATGCTGAACCCAGTTGTTGGTTGCAATACGAAACGGCTGGCTCGAATATTTTTACTGAAGTACATATTGTTTAGTTATGAGTGGTAGGACTGGCTACCACCATTTTGCTCGTTAATCGAGCCTCTAAGCAGCACTGCTTATGTTGTGTTCCGGCGTGGAGAGCAAGACAGCCGGTGCAATTACTGGTATTCCATCTGCGGCTCTGGGTTGGCAACGCATCTGCAATCTCCTTGGTGTTGGTGTTTATAGTTGTATAAAAAAGGGTCTATGAGCTTAGTATTGTATTCATTCATTAAACTGTTCATTTTGAAGGTTGCGTACACAAACTAGGGGTCCTACACACACAAGGGGTCCAAAGTCAAAGTCAAAATATCTTTATTCAGATTAGGCTTACCTACTGGAATCTCTTATGAATGTCATAATATTTACCACCGGTTCGGAAAAAACCTCTGATGAGAGGATACCGGCAAGAAACTCAACGAGGTGTAACTTTTTTAATAAAGCAAAATTATAATGTTATTTTTACATTTTAAATTTTAAATATTAAATTAATTTCGCAACATTATAAGGTGATGTAACGGGGCGAGTGTGTCGAGGGCGGCCTCGGCGTACCTACTTTTGTCGACTAAATTTGTAATGTCCTGAAGACAGGTCAAATCAGAAGTACCCGGAACTGCCGAGCATGTATGAAGAGAGGAATGTGTGTGGAGGAAGCGAGGGAAGTATGCCGGGACCGGGGCAAATGGCGTTCTGTGGTCTCTGCCTATCCCAATGGGAAACAGGCGTGAGCTTATAATAAATATAAAAAAATTACAATTTTACACAATAGCTGTAACAAGGTACAGTTAGGTTGTACAGTCAACCAATCTGATTCAAAGGCCACTGTAGAACGTTGTCGCAATTTGTCATCGCTGAGATATAATGGCATTTAATCAGATTTCAACATTAGGTTTATTGTGAAAAGGTTCTACAGCGGCCTATCAATCCAACTGGGCCCATAAAGGCGACAAGCGACAGGTGATACATTGCTTGCCCACTATGATGTTTATTTAGTCTGTTAGGCCTGTCATTCTGTAGCGTTACTTGTCGACCTATTAATGTACGGCGAATTGTCACTGTCAACTGTCGCCTGTCGCCTTTATGAAATTGGTCCCTGGTTAACTTTACACGTGACAAATAAAGGCTGATAAGTTTTATCTGTAGAAGATATAATTTCATGTTTTAAAACCTTCTAAGTTTATTTTGCTAATTAATTTCAATGTCAAATTGGATATGACTTATTCTACGTGTCTATATTTAAACGAGGGATCGTTACCGTCAGTTAAATTTCGTCAATTTTGACACATGACATGACATGTGTCAAAATTGATGTGAAATCTGTTAAAATTAAAAATGTACATGATTTTACAATTAAATAAAAAAATATACATTCAAATTAGATTCCAATGATATAATGACAACATAAAGAAACATTAGGGCAATGGCAGGAGTCGAATCTGCAACATCAGCGTTCCGTGCATTGCGTTTGCCAATTTCTGCCATCACCCTGATTTTTCTGTGTTGTCATTATAGCATTTCAATTTAATTTGAATATATATATTTTTTATTTAATTGTAAATTCATGTACATTTTTAATTTTAACAGTTTCCTCCTGTGCCAGTAATTACACCGGCGGTCTTACTCTCCACGTCGGAACACAACAGTGCGAGCACTGCTGCTTAGCGGCAGGATTAGCGAGCAAGATGGTGATAGCGAGCCGGACGGACCTTGCACAAGGTCCTGCCACCCGCAGGCAAAAGCTAGTAATCTTTACATAGTGTTAAGTAAAATCTCTACCCGCCTGTCTGTCCACGTAACCTTCGGCCGCTTTACCTTCTAAACCACGTAACGGATTCTAATACGGTTTTCAGTGTAATTTACTTTTTTATTACGGAAGATTATGGTATTACATATAATTTTACCCGTGAAAAACCCGGCGGGTAGACACTAGTATGTAAGTTTAAATTAATTAGTGTTCGACCCCACCGGCTCTGTTGCCACACCGCGGGCTCGCGCGCACACCGCCGTCGGCCGCCAGTCGCGAGTTACTCTCAAAATGCGGTGGTACATAGCAGTGGTTTGTTTAGTGCCGTTCGTGCTTGGACAAAACGAGACCAAAGATGGTGAGATTTATTTTAAAACTAGCTGATGCCCGCGACTTCGCCTAACATAGCGTAAATATCTACCGTTCGTTGAGTATTCAAAAGGAATTTTATCGAAGTCAAGATTTTTATTAGGGTGAACTGTTGTCGATACCCTTTTTAATTATATATTAATTAATAGTATATAGCCGGGGATGGTTTCTTACCATTAGGTGGTCCACTTGCTCGTTTGATTTCCTATTATATAAATCAAAAGTTTAAAAAATATGGGTGCGTTCGGTTTTATTTGAAGCTAACGGTATTTAGTTAATTTGCTTAGTATTATGGATATAAAGTTATACATGTAAAATGTATATAAATTGCAGAACTCGTCAAATTACACGAATTTATATTGAGTTCGTAAAAATTATAAAAATTACAAGGCAATTACAAAATGTTTGGACACCATAAAAAAGACAAAATTAACAATGGAATGTCAAGATTTTGTCTTCAATAGCTACAGTCGAAACAAAAACAAAAATAAATAATGGAACAAAACAAAAAATAAACTTCATTTAATTGAATTAGTAATCATTAATAATGTCAAAATAAAACAAAAAAAACATCCACCATCTGGGTGGTGACTACTATTGACCATCTAGCATTTACCATGTGATAGTTCACGTGCCAATGAAAGAGATATTTAAACTAAGATTGCATAATTATTTTGCTATCATCAGAGTCGTTTTAATAAATCATCTTATCTTTTTATTCAAGGCAGAGTATTTTCTTTAAAAAAAAACTGTCGTTTAATACAAACATTTACCTTAAGGGCAAAGTTGAACTTTAAAAGTTCAGTTCAAGCTCAGTTGTTTGTTACCAATGGCCTGCCTCTAGATAACAACTTACGTGTTTCGAATTTTAAAATTACAGAACTTTCAAACGTATTTCCACCATCTGTTTCCCTCCTCAGAGGATGATATTCGAAAAATTCGCTCTTAATAATAGCAGGTACATTATAAACGAAATCTTCACGCTAAGGCTGCTTTTCACCAGAGATGTGCGAGGATGCGTAGCGAGGGATGTGTTTGTAAGAACCAATAGAATCGCTTCATTTACCTCGCCTCGGTCAGCACAGCTCTGGTGGAAACGGCTCATTGGTTCTTTACTAACACATCCCTCGCTACGCATCTTCGCACATCTCTGGTGGAAACGCAGCCTAAGTTTGAAATTGGTGTAATTTGTAGTGTTGGAGATTTCGTGACGAGTGAGTGAGTGGTATAGCGGTTATATATATGCCTAGAGATAAGTAATGATTTTAATTACAAACCCAATTTAATAAATAAATCACACATAACTAGGTGCAAATTGTTCAATTTTAAAACCCATTAATAAACCGACAAGGCTATTTGGTTTATTTATTCCGTATAATTGCATTGTCATTGGATCTGCATTCATAATGTAACGTTTCGACCACTAAAATCGGGTTTCAATCGACTTATACAATTCAAACTGAAAAACCAGAACGACATACATTCGAAAGAATTGAAATAAAATCTTGTAAAAAAAACCAGTGGAGAAGCGATTGTTGCTATATTGAGTTGATGTTATAATATTACAACTAAGATATCATTTTGCGGGTGGAAGGACCTTATGCAAGGTCCGTCCGGATCGCTACCACCATCTTGCTCGCTAATCCTGCCGCTAAGCAGCAGTGCTTGCACTGTTGTGTTCCGGCGTGGAAAGCAAGACAGC
Source organism: Ditula angustiorana (assembly GCA_963691745.1). NCBI lineage: Eukaryota > Metazoa > Arthropoda > Insecta > Lepidoptera > Tortricidae > Ditula > Ditula angustiorana. The sequence continues at coordinate 9,543,054 of OY829495.1, forward strand.
CGGTGCAATTACTGGCACAACAGGTATTCCATCTTGTAGCCCTCAGTTTGCCTTCCTAACTCATAAAAAAAATATTTGAAATCAGTTTTCATTAATGTTCATTTTGATTTCCCACTTCATGTAATTCTTCATCACTTAATCTAATAGCTGATTTTTGTACAATCATAAACCGCTAAACATGTGCTCAAAAATTTTATAGAATTCTAGTTTTGTTTTTCAAGTCAAAACTTACAGTAAAAAATTATTCAAAGTTAGATTTGAATTTCATCGGAAATGCCTGAAAAAATAATGTTTGCGAGATATACTCTACGTATGGACAGCTGTACCTGCGGACACTCTGTATTCATCACACATACATTTGTCCCTTCCGGAAATCGAACCCGGAACCTCAATCAATACTTTTCGACTTTTGCGTACGTTAAAGTTCAAAAGTGGCAGACCACTTTCCTTAACAACTTTCATTGTTGTGATTTTTCAATTTATTTTTATTATCATTGTGCGAATTTTAGTTATTATTTTGATATTTGGAATTTTATTTTTTGGTTTTTGACATTAGCTTTACTTTTTATCTAATTTAATTTATTATGCGTCTTATAAATAGACTTAATTTAATCGCTGTACCCTAACAGGGTCCATATCTTCGCATTTATCAAATTGTTAACTTATGGATGCAATAAATAAAAACAATAAACCGTACATAGGTGAACCTATACCTTCAATGCACCTCTTCCAATTAACCTTAAACCGTCGACCAAGAAGTTGCTTGACCACTTTTCGACCGTATTTCAAAGGGATAAAGTTCAAAAGTGGTCAAGCAATTACTTGGTGGACTATACAATCAACAACAACTGAAGTCCATGAACACAATTGTCTATAATTTCATGCAAAATGTAACCAATAGTGACTAGACTTTTATTGCTGACTGTATCCCGTTCATTCCCATATTATCTAATGATCTATCTATTAATCTATTGACATGCAACATGCCTCAATTTACTTACCTTTACAGCTTAGTATCCTTATATAAACAGAGCCTTTCATTGGGAAGGAACCAGTAAAGAAAACTGGCCATTGGCCTTCTAAAATAAACAATTTACTTCTAGGTCGTCCTTTGTTTGTTTTGTTAACTCAGTGCCAAACAACAGGTAAATATGCATTAACATAATAACCAGGTCATACACAGTATGAACTTCAGGATTTTTTCTGCCTCCGAGTCCCATTTCTTTAACTTCTCTTCTCTTCTTTGCCTTTACATCGTATAAAACCAAGTCGCTATCCGTTCTTGGAGTGCGATTTTTGAATCTCACCAGGTGACTAAAGCTCGCCAAAATGGCCGTTTTTCGTAGAAATGCGACCATTTTGGTGAGCTTTAGTCACCTGGTGGTATTCAAAACTTGCATTTGAATCTCACCGGGTAACTAAAGCTCACCAAAATAGCCGTTTTTCATAGAGATTTAGCCATTTTAATGAGCTCTAGTCACCTGGTGAGATTCAAACATTGCACCGCTGGGCCCTCAATTTCCATGGTATCTTCGGCCGCCTACTGCTTCTAAACCACGCAACGGATTTTGTTACAGTTTTCGTCGTCATTTAGAGATTTGTTACGGAAGCTTTTTATGTACAATCGAACATATATAAAAAAAACTTCTATTCTCAGGCAACAAGGCCCATAGTTTGTTAGTTACAAAAATCTTATTAAACAAAATTAGTACGTATTAACAGAGGAAAAAAAAAGATACAAATACAAATAAAAATAAGTAAAAAGATATATATATAGGTCAACCGATTTACCGAGCAGCATGTCTTATGACATGTAGGTCGATATGTCGGCCAAGAACAACCGAATCCAACCGTTCTGCAATCATAAGCCACCATTAAAAACGGAACTGCGAGAAAGTGTCATTTTTCGAAAGGGAGGCAAATAGTATGCACTATGAAGTGATATATAACCTTTCAAGCATAGACAATTTCTCTCAGTTCCCCCTTTAATGGTCGGCTAAGCCTGTTGCTGTTTGTAAATCCCTTATTATATAGTCGACCAAGAAATTGCTTAACCACCTTTCGACCGTATTACAAAGGTATAAGGTTCAAAAATCATCAAGCAATTACTTGGTCGACTATACCTGAACAAGCAGCGGGCAGCTAGTAAAAAATAAACAAATATTTAGAGACAATTCAAGCCAAATTATCCTAGTCATAAGAAACTGTTTATATTTTTGTATATTATTATATTGTTAACTTGTTTTAAAAATTTAGACAAATAGTGGCTACAGAAGAGATAAAATATATAGAATTCACAGCCTCTTAAACTAAACATTGTTTTAAGCTTTCGCGATTTTCACATATATTTATAACATTATCGGGACTTAAACTCGGGACTTGGGCAGGGTCCATTCGTGACCACGGCCGTTGAAGCATTGCCAAAATGTCGAGGTAATTGATAATTTTATCAATATATTTTTATCGCGTTTAAGTCCCGATAATGTTATAAATAGCCTCTTAAACTATCACTAGATGCAATGTATTTATTTATTGTGACAAGTAAACAGCTCAACAGACTCTAAAGAAAACGTCATTGGATGTCATTGAAAGAGATAGAATGAAAATACAGGAAATATCCTCGAAATAACATAGTTACGTATTCCTATTCAAAATTAAGCTTTTGGGTAAGTGAAACAGACTGGCCAAGTTTAGTTTATCTCTATCTGGGTCCCTTTCTTACGACACTAGTTAGATAGAGACACAGGGAGGGGTTAAACTAAACCTGGGCTGTCATGTAAGGGCCGCAGGCGGTCGGTTGACTCGCTATTTAATTAAAGACCAGTAATATTTAAAATCTAACCCCCTTATTCATAAACGCTTCTTAAATGTTAATTAGTTAACATGTTTTATGTCTTTATCTGTCATTGTGACGTTTACCCTCACGTGAAAGGGACAAAACGATTGTTAGCTTAAGAGATTGTTATTTTTTGTGAATAAGGGGGGGGTTATACTTTATAGGTGTATCTTGTTTTTGACTTTGAAACTATGTGAATATACAGGGTGGTTGGAAATTTTTTGGCCTGTCTCAATCTTAGGGGGTTTAGTGTAGAAGCTCTTAAGTCCTCAATAGAAAAAAATAGTATTGCTCTCCGTTGAAAAAAAATACATTAAACTATTAATCTGTTTTGGCATAAAAGAAGGATAAAAAAATACTTTAAGTTTTTAATATCGACTATTCGTTTGAATTGTGAAAAGTGCGTTAAGAGTCTGCTGCTTGTATTCTAATTTTTTTTTTCTTTTTTTGGATATAACATAATATGACTCATTTTCATTTATTAACTTTATTATACACAAAAAAAAGAGGATATAAAAGATAATATAAACACTAAGAAATCGTAGTCGCCCGTACCCCTCGCGAGGACTACGATTTGAGATATTCAGGCCACCAAAAAAAAAACACAAAAATAAACTAACTACTCTAAACCTAAAAACCTAAATCTACAAATATCCCCTAAGTCGTCATTGGGCAGGGATCCATAAGGCTGGCTGCATTTCCTCGTTGTATCGCTATGCCGATACATTAAGTTTGACCTTTTGTACTCTTAGATGAGTCATGTGCAAATAGATTTACTAATAATAGTTAGAATTATAAATATTATAATATGTGACATGTGTTTAAATTTGTTTTTCAATGGGAAACACATCGCAAGAAATTATTCACTTATTTTGTCAATGCCGAGAATGGTGCCATAGCAGTGACTGGCGTATAGCAACTTAAAGGGCATTTACATGAAGCGAGTTCTCGTATGCGAGTTGTATTACACTGCGCGGCTAGATAGACCGATTGATCACATCGCACCTCAGTAGTCCACAATGTAATGCAACTTGCATGCATGAACTCGCGCCATGTAAATGATCCTTTATTCAGGGTGTTTCCCCTCGGTTGCTGTCGCGCAACCCCAACCAGGACTCCACAGAATACCAGCGTTGCTGCACTCGTCTTGTGTAGCAACACGTGCTGAGTGGAGATCCCTTTATTGGTGTCAAATTGTGTCACCATCGATAGTTAAGTTTTAAATATTCTGTAAGTTTGTTTTTGTAAATGGTAGCGGTACTTTATGAGACTAAATAGAAAATATTTTATTTATTTTCTTTCTTTCTTTGATGTGCATTATTTAACTCAAACTCTTTCATTTTTTATGCGCAAGTGCCTTGTGCTCTACCAGTTGACCATTACTATGATGACCAGTCCTAACATTATCCTTATGTTCATAAAGTACTATTATTTAATATGAGTGAGGTCAATTTGACATGACCTATCACGTGTAATGTATTAAAATATAATCTTGTCATAGATATTAATAATTCTTGAAGTTATTAGCAGGTTTAATTTTATCATTTGTATTACAAAAAATAGGTACTTACAACAATAAGTTTATTGATTTCGATGATAGATTTGTGAATGATTTCAATAGTTAGTTACTGAAATTAGTCTGTTACTGAAACAGTTGAGGTAGCATGCATCATAATAAAATTAATAAAAATAAAATTAATGAATCGAAAACCAATGCATATTTAACTTCTTGGTTTTAGTTGCCTTCAACTTTTTTTTATTATAGACAAAGTAGGAAGGCAAACAAGCAAGAGGGAAACCTGATGGTATGTGATCACCACCGTCTATAGACGCTAGCAGATGCGTTGCCAACCTAGAGGGCTAAGATAAAATACCTCTTGTGCCAGTTATTGCACCGGATGTCTTGCTCTCCACGCCGGAACACAATAGTGCAAGCACTGCTGTTTCACGGCTGGATTAGCGAGCAAGATGGTGGTAGCAATCCGGACGGACATTGCACATGGTCCTACCACCCGAAAACTCGACTTGTTTTGATTTATGAAATTAGGCAGTGCATAGTTTTATCCATTATATGTAAATAAGTGTTTTTCGACTGACATAATGGCAGGGACAGCCTGTATACCCATATACAGCAAATTTTAATTTTCCGGGCGACATTTCCCTCGACACTAAATCGGGTGTTGGGTGTCGCAGGGACGTGGCAGAGGACATCTGAGAAAGCGAATGTGTCGCGACATATCTCTCGACTTTGTCCTCGAGTGCAAAACTCTTCCGTCATCGTCTACCTTTTAAATTAAAATTAAAATGAATGAAAATTAAAATGAAAAATTTATTTTGCAAGTAGGCCATATAGGCTCTTTTACATGTCTGAATCTACTAGCGCTTCGAAAAATGAAAGATACTACTGAGAAAAACGCCGCAAGAAACTCAGCAGTTTTTTTTTTCTTCTCTTTTCAAAACAGAATACAATGCAATATACATAATTATCACAATAGTACATGACATACACACATAGGTACCATAGGTGTCATGTATAAAAAAAAAGATAACAATAAATAGCACAGCAAGCTTTAAGCATATCGAACGAACTGGCACTAGTGGCACTAGTTTACAATACTTAATAACTATTGAGTATTGCTTGTCGCAGTGGGAAAAACTATCCTACCCAAAACTTGGTCCATGAGCATATATTACAAGTAATATGCTGTTGCAATCACTCGAATGACTTCAAAATTGATAACCTTGCGGCAAGGCTGTTCTTGCCACACCGTCCTCGATGCTTTAATAACTCAGGTTCCATTCACCAAGACATTAAATATAGTTCTTAAAATGTTAAAATAATTCGCGAATGCGAATCTCCTTATAATATTAGCAAACATTTCAATCGTGTTTTTTAATATAGTCTAATAGTGCACGGTGCGCGGTCCTATGTGTCGCGACAAAACACCGATCGACGCGGCTAACTGACATATATGTCAGCTGACAACGACAATTGAAAGTACATTAAGTATTCAATATTTAAGCCCAGCAATACAAAAACTCTTGGAGTTAGCCGTATATGCCGAATTGTCGTTGTCACATGTCACCTGTCACCTAGGTTAAATAGAGACCTGGTTGCAGAGAAAAACAGAACGGGTGTTTTAAAATTAATGAAGCATACTAGCCGGGCCTTGGCGTGGAGCACTGCCCCCCAGCAGGTGCTGCGCGGGGGGGGGGAAGAATTCCGCTCTCCTTCATACTGCACCCTCGTTGCTCCATCGAGTACCTATCCAATTATACTTATAACAAGCGTCTGTACGCTGCTGTAAATAAGCACGATGATTAAATTATAGGTTAGTTTTCAAAATTGAAAGAACTAGTGAACTAATTTTTAGGAAGGAAAACTATGTTTTTAGTTTTTGTCTACAATTCATGGAAATATCGCGGGATTTTTTTTAATAAAAAGAAATGCAAACAAGCAAGTGGGTCACCTGATGGTAAGTGATCACCACCGCCTATAGACATCCACAACACCAAAGAGATTGCAGATGAGTTGCCAACCCAGAGGGCTAAGATGGAATACCTCTTGTGCCAGTAATTACACCGGCTGTTTTGCTCTCCACGACGGAACACAACAGTGCAAGCACTGCTGCTTAGCGGCAGGATTAGCGAGCAAGATCGTGGTAGCGATCAGGACGGACCTTGCACAAGGTCCTACCACCCGCAACACAATAAAACAATGCAACGCAAGCCCCGCAAAACAGCTCCATTAAAACGGCTACATAGCGCATAGGTATGACTTCATGCCTTGGTATTTTGGCTGGTAAAAGTATGGAGTGTAACCCTAAATCGCATTTATTGTAAGAATAAGAGTGTTTCTATGGTTACGCACAGTTCTGTACCTTTGAATCGCTAAGTATATCCAATTTTTTGTCCATTTGTTGATATTATTAAGAATAACAATTTACGATTTTACACTTTCACGACATTTGGTTTAAGATTGTAGCGACTCTAGCGCCATCCAGTTTAGAATGGAGGAAACCAACTGACATGCGCTCCATCACGCTAACGAAGTTTCGTAACACGGACGCATATATACAACTTTCATCTTTGATCCATCGGATTACGGTCCCCAGGTATGACACCCGCCTGGTGAGAGATATCTCTATTGTGACTTACTTCCACAAAGTGTCCCAACCTACCTTCTTAACCTATACTACACAACTTACTATACTATACATCAACCAAATTGCTCACTAAAAAGTGAACTATCTCTCGCAAAATCAAACTTAATGGTTTTACCACGGCCAAGGCTCGCTACCGCAACGTATACCCACTTGCGCAAGCGCAGGCAGACTTGCGAAACTATTACCGGCCGCCGCGCGATGCCCGCTTGCTAAACCGCATTTTCCTAAATGCTTCGCGAATTTACACAATAAAATTTTAATAATAAATAACAAAAATATGTTGAAAAATTAATACAATTATATATCTTGTGATAATTTACATTTTAAGTACACCAATTGGGTTAGACACCTTAACCAAATGGGGGAAAGTGTAAAATTATTATAAATCGTCATTTTAAAATAATATTATTAAAAATACATACATTATTGGAGATTTTGTTTTGTATTTTTTTGTTTGAAATAATACATATTAGAACCCTGATAAGAAATAAAACTCATTTTGTTACGGGAATAAACATATAAACGCTCTTTTTATTATAAAAACGTGATTTTAGTTTCCGGCTCCATACTTTCACTAGCAAAAATATTAAACTGTGACGTCATATTGTCGGGCCGTGTTGTAAACAGCGTTTTCGCGGGGCTTGCATTGCATCGTTTTTCTACTCGCGATAATTCATTAAATAATAATCATACTAAATACTAACTAAATAACATAGAGATATAGTTTCTTAGTGTTAAAAACAAATCACTTAAATCTACGCTTTTAAATCTATGCTTAGTAGATAAATAAAACACCTCCACGATCACACTTGATAAACATTAATTGAAAGTAGTTCATAATGTTTTATTATTCTATTCTTTTTTTTCTAATTAATTGTTTCTCGTGCACGTAATAAGTACCAACTCGTGTCCAAAATAAGATAATTATTATGTTACTTATATAGCTTTCGAAAATCACTACTCTAGCATGTACAGTCAAGGAATTAAATTTCCAACCCACCTAAGGTTCAAAAGCATATAGCAAACTGTCACCATAAGAGCTATAGAGCAAGACGTTAGTTTGACATATCGACCTTAATGCATTGCGAATGTCAGACGACATTTCAACGAAATGGGTAGGGAATTAAATTCCTTGACTGCACTAACCACCATAGTGAAATTATAAAGGTTCCAAGTTGGGTTACGGAACCCTAAGAACGAAGTATATTATTATTATGTACTTATGTAGTTACTAGTACCGCTTGGTTAAGCCTTATTTCCGGTAAATAAAACAAAACCTTGTGCACACAGGCGTACATGACCGGCTTTGAACTTTGCGTTCACCTAACCTTTGGGTTTAGCTACTTCTTAATTAGCAACATAAAAAACCTATCCTTGCTACGCCTAAGTTCACGTAATAATATTGCTTATTATATTATTACTAGCTGACGCGCGCGACTTCGTTCACGTAAAATTAGTAGCCTATGTCCGTCAGGAACAGTGTAGCTTTCTATCTGTAAAAGAATTTTTGAAATCGGTTCAGTAGTTCCAGAGATTACCCCTTACATACATACAAACTAACAAAAAAACAAACAAACAAAGTTTATCTCTTTATTATATTAGTGTAGATTATCATCTTTATTCAAGTTTTTCTCTTGCTTTTAATATTTAAAAAAATAAATCGTGGTGTAAAAATTACATTTTAAAATATAACTAAGTACTACAAAAAATATATAATTACATTTTAAAATATAAAACATACAAATAAAATACATTTTAAAATGTAAAAAAACAGCTGTCAACCAGCAGCGGAGTGCGAACACAAACTACCGGTGCTATTATAAAAATAAAAAAATACAATTAAGTTTTGACCTGGATAGAACTATGTGCCAGGCACGATTCAGAGGGCAGGATTTTTTAGAATGTAGTTTAAGTTTATTTTAAGGTTAGTTTTTAAGTTATGTATACATATATAATTCAGTTTATGAATAAATTTAATTATTTTAATAATTTTTTGTTTTTATTAAAATCAAATTGCACAAACGTTACTTATAAACTAAACTTAAAAATAAACTTAAATTAAATAAACAAAACCATTATTTTCTAAATAAGTCCGCATTTCATATTTTTATTGGAATTCTTAATTATTTGTAAAAGAAATAGCTTCAATTTCGTTGGTTCCAAATCAGAAAGTTGCAACAAATAAAGGAAAAACAACTTAATTCTCTTCAGAACTAAGATGCTTAGCCGTTTATTATTTCCCCATTGTGGTTTTTTTAGTCTTTCATTTTTGCTTTATTGCAGCTTTTGACATTTTTTACTTTGTGAATTTTATTGTTATTGTGCCTTTTTGATAATTGTATTTTTAATTCATTGTCAAAGTCAACGTCAAAGTCAAAATATATTATTGCATAAAAACACATGTCATAAATAAAATAATACATTAAAATGTATACAATTAATACATTTTTACCAAAACACACTATTTTAAACCATGTCAATTTAATACCTACTTGTAATTGTACTTATGTATGATAATTTCTAGATTTAAATCTAGATATTTTCTATTATTATATTTGATTATTTTAAGTACGTTTTAAGTTGTCGATCTCGTTGTGAGTTTGTTATGTTTAACATTTTAAAATTAATCAATAAGAAATAAAGAAATCTAACTAAGTATTGGTCGAGTTAAGTTAAAGCAAGACATTGTCAGGCAAACTACTGTTAAATTGAATATTTACTGCCAAATTGGCAGATGAAACCTTTAACCAAATGGCATAAAAAAGTAAAATTGTAGTAGATCATAATTTTAAAAAATTAAAAAAATTCGCTTGCGTAAAAAATATCTAACTAAAAAGAGAAAACCAAACCCTAGAATTCAATAAACTTTGAGCATTGTAGATAGAAACGGCTCTTAAGCCTTTAAATTAATCTTAAATCAGCGTCTTAAATGTTATAATGTACTGCCGGCGAAGTTGGCTGGATGAGATCGCTGCTTAGCGATAAAACTGACTGTTTACCTTTCTTTGTCCTCCATTTGTATTTCCTTTGTTTGTTTTCTTATATACCAATAAGAAGTATTTGTTCTTATCTATCTTCACTAATCTACACTTATCTACACTTAATATAAGAAAGAGGTAAACTTTGTTTGTTTGTTAGTTTGTTTGTATGTAAGGGGTAATACCTGGAACTACTGAACCGATTTCAAAAATTCTTTCACAGATAGAAAGCTACACTATTCCTGACGGACATAGGCTACTAATTTTACGTGAACGAAGTCGCGCGCGTCCGCTAGTATACTGAATTTATTTAGTGATGACATTTTTTTTGAACCTCGTAAAATCCACGTCAAATTTTATTGCACAAATTATAAACCATTTACTTACATTTATTTTGAAGACTTTTTGACGGGTTTGTGTTATTTTTTAAGTTAGAATTTTTACAGTGGCGAGTCAGGATAAAACATGCACCAAAGTTGGGTACTTAGATTAGATATTTTTATTTCTTATTCAAAATTGTATTACGTTTTATGACAAAATATATGGAATTTACAAAAAGATCGTCAAGATAATTAAAAGAACAATAATAAAATAATAATAGTAATAAACAAATTGAATAAAATTAAAACGTAAAAATAAAAGTCTATAAATAAGCCTAGGGAATGTCAAATACAGATGTCAAGATTAAATAACAACAAAAAATATGTGTTTACAAAAATAAAAATGTCAAATTAATAATACTATAGAATAAAACTTTTAAAATCATAGAAAAATGAAACCCGAATGCATTCAGAGCAAGGGCCAAAGGAAAGTCTTAAAGTAAGAACTCCAGCAATACAACTATAGAAACCGCATCCAATTTCGTGTAATAGTTTTGTAGCGCATACAGACATGAAGACAGACAAAAATTCTAAAAATAATCGTTTTGGCTTTTATTGCTCTTATAGAAACCCCTCATATATCTTTTCTTAATATTTCCTATGTCCTATGGGACAGTTATAATTTTATAAAATACTAGTGGACGCGCGCGACTTCGTTCACGTAAAATTAGTAGCTTATGTCCGTCAGGAATAGTTTAGCTTTCTGTGAAAGAATTTTTGAAATCGGTTCAGTAGTTCCAAAGATTACCCCCTACATACAAACAAACTAACAAAAAAACAAACAAACAAAGTTTTCCTCTTTATTATATTAGTGTAGATGTAGACCTTGTTCGCGTAAAATTAAAAGCCTAGGTCCGTCAGGGATAGCGTAGCTCTCTATTAGTGAAAGATTTGAATCGGTTCAGTAGTTGCAGAGATTACCCCCTACATACAAACAAACAAACAAAGTTTACTTCTTTAGTGTAGATGGAGATTAGTGTAGCTAAAGATCAAGATTCGCTTGTCATAGCTGTTATCATATAAATTAAAAAATATTCAAGCTATACGCCTGTATAAAAGTGATCCCATCGGATGTATTGTAGGTTTAGCAATAAATTTGCTTAGGATGTTTCGAAACGTACAGCGCAGGCGCAGGCTTGTAGGACGCTGTTGAAAGCGCGAAAACAACTTGAACGTTTACGAAGTTGAGTAAATGGTTGCTGAGTTTTATAATTATTTATTTATTTAAATTTTACATCAAATTAAAGTTATTGCCTTCTGCCATAATTTGAAACAAGATTGCTTGTGTTAAGATGCTGCAAATGGTAGTGGCAGATGTTTAAATAAAAAAAATTATAGTAAAGGTACTTGCAGCAACATTTTGCTAGGCATCCCTATAATTTTTTTTAAAACTTTTCGATCAAATGACAGTTAGGTGCTGAATTCTACGGTGGGATATTTGACTACAAGAATTGTCTTCTGTTGTAATGAAAATGCCAGAGTAATTAAAATTATAGCTGCAGGCAAACATCTTGAGCATAAATCGAGAGGGGTATGTTTGCGCATACACATTTGTATTGTCGACCTAGAAAATGCTTGACCACTTTTCGAACTTATTACAAAGGGATAAAGTTCAAAAGTGGCAAGGTGGATAGCGATTTAGTAAAAGAGTTTTTAGATATTTTTATTTACGTTTTTATATAATTTGTCATTTTTAATGACTAGGTATACTTAATTTAATCATATTTTATTCTTCTCTTTTGAATAGCAAGACAATATGTTTTGATTATTTATTTTATTAAGATCAATACATATTACAGACGAGTCTATTTAATATTTAAGGTAAAACATACATCGGTACTATAAAATCTTATACATTATTGAAAAAAAAATTGATAATATCAAAATATATCTTACCACCAGATGGCGACCCAAAGCTGGACTACTACTCCATGCCGGCCCTCTCCGAGCTGGACGACTTCGACCTGTGCCTGCGCAACCCTGGGGCGGTCTACTGCATCGTGGACTTCGAGTTGATGGAGGATAGCTCCCCGCTCTATCAGTACATCAAGGTAATCTGTTCTAGAAAGAAAAATCGTCACTGGAGAGATCAGAAACATATTTCTTATTAACGGACGCTCATGACTTCTTTAGCGTTGAATTAGTAGCGGGAGGGATAGTGTAGTTTTCTATATATCATAAGCAGACAGGAATAATGAAACTTGAAAGATAATGCGTTTGCAAACTATTCATTATATTGCAAATTTCAAAAATGGAATGTCTATTCGGACACATTACTCACACATACAACAGGTCATTTACTTAAGTTTTTCACTTATAGTTTAGGCGTAGATTAGTGTAGAATAGTGTAGATTGAATAGAGCCAAGGGCCTCGGTAAAGCGAGACGCTAATTTTCAATGGGACCCTTTGGGATGTTAAAACCAAACTAAGTGATACTTCTACTCTAGCCTAGGTACTTATTTATTTATTTATTAATTAGGTACTAAAGGGTCAAATATACAAAACCTGTATCTACATATATTTATATACCTAACATTGTCATACCTGACCTGTATGTTCGTCTTCCTGTAGAATTTCTCGTCCCACATCGCGAAGCACTACAAGCATTCGAAGCTCCACCGAGGAGTGTGCGCCAGTCAGCACTGCGGCCTGAACCTGACCCATGCTGATGCTGGAGAGTCCACGGTCGTCGCTATGAAGGACTGTCTTAACACCTCCATACACCAGGGTTATGCGTTGCAGGTAATATTTTAAAACTAGATGTTGCCTGCCGCTTCGTTCATTGTATACTTTTATCGCTATCCCGCGGGAACTATGCATTTTAATAGAATAAAAAGTATTCTATGTGTTAACTCAGGGTATAAGCTATCTCCGTTCCAAATTTCATCCAAATTGGTTTAGCTGTTTTAGCGCGAAGAAGTAACAAAAATGTAAGTCACACAAACTTTTAGCTTAGCAGCAGTTAAGTTTCTGATGTATGATACGGTAACGGTAAGTTGATGTCCTCTCATTCAACTCTTAATAAAAAACTTAAGTTTGAAAACTTTAAGGGTTTACCAGGGTTTTTATATAGAGTCATTCATTTCAGAACCGAGCGTATACGCGTGTAAAATCCCCTTTTGCAGATTCTATAAATTACTACTAGCTTTTCTTCGTGACTTCATCATCAGCATCATCATCTTCATCTTCAAATTTCCAAAGATCCTTTCTCAGCTCACCCCCACACCCCCTAAGAAACACAAGTTCCTTTCAAGTCTCTAGGTATGGTCAGCGTCAAATATACCAGAGCGGGCAAGGTGGTCAAAAATATCTGAACACGCCCGAGCGTATTTGACAATAGAGTCGAGTTCAGATATTTTTGACACCTTGCCCGCTCTGGTATATTTGACGCTGGCTGTACAAGTGTTTAGACTGTCCGTTGTCAGTTAGATAAGCCTTTTTTATGTCTAAGTTTGCTAAGGAAGCCATGTGTCATATCAGGTGGAAACCCTCACAGTCCGATACTGCAAGACCCAAGCTGACAGGCTGCCATTTGACGCGCTGGACTGGACCGTTGGTGCCATAATCCTGGCCATATTACTCCTCAACCTGGCTTGCTCTGGATACTACTTTCTCTGGCCCTCAGAAGATATCGAAAGTAAGTTTGAGAGGAGAGAGTCTTTTAGGAATCCCCGGACGTTGTGACCGTAGTTTGTACTCCTACGGCTGTGGTCACAAGTAGAGTGATCTATGCGTATAGTTGACGAAGAAATTGCTTGACCAAGTTTCCACCGTTTTATAAAGAGATAAGGTTCAAAAGAGGTCAAGCAATTACAAACACAGGTGGATAATAAGATGTTACAATATTTCAACTGCATCACCATGTTTCGCCATCAGGCATACAAATATTTCGCAAGTCAGCGTATGTACATGCATAGTCCTTTTTTCAATATTACCAAGAGGGTTCCACTCCGCACTATAGGTGGAAGGTCGGCCGCCTTGCCTACAGCGTAGGCAAAACGCAGTAGATTGTCAGCTCGCCGCACCGCGCGCCCGAACTAAACACAAATGCAACGCAACCCTAACGTGTCGCCGGGAGTAGCGGGTGGGAAGGCGGACGCGGGCAGCGCGTTCCTCTTGACGCGCGCCGCCTGGCGAATGTGTATGAATTATTACCAACATTTTGTTACGTGTCAATAAAGTTGGAATTCGTTTAATTGCGTTCCTAATAGAGAAGTTTCTGTACGTTAGTACTATTATTTATTCTGTGATATTACAGCTCTAGTTTTCTAATTCTTATTATCGTTGCAGACAACAAGCTCATGATGGCTTTCTGCGTCCAGAAGAATTGGAAAGCTCTGAAACATGGAGGCAGTGCTGAGGGCGGAGTATTCAAGTGCTTCCAGGCTATGAGGTAAGTTAGAAACGTCACCATAGGGTAACAACACTCCCAGCAAACTGGTACAAAACTGTTTGAAACTTTCACGTTATTTATAACGTCATCGGGACTTTAACGCCATAAAATAGTTGTTAATTATCTCGACATTTCGGCCAGTTTCAACGACCGTGGTCACGAGTAGACAAATGAATGATTGAATGAATGATTTTATCGCGTTAAAGTCCCGTTAACATTATATATAAACTGGAACAAATTACCTTGCTTCTCCGCGAAACCAGTGCTGTGGACGTGCATAACAGCTGCGTCTATCAGGATGCCATTCGTACTGTAGCGAATGGTCGTTATTTGTTCCGGATGATGCCTCGGATAGAGGCGAAACGCACGTGGATCGTGTAATTTTAGTGTTTAGCGGTTGTAGTTTATAATAGAAGTCTCTGTGATATACGTTGTTTTATGTGAAGCAAAGAAGGGTGGGTTTGTATATGAAAAATATGAATGTCACGTAGATAGCTGTTTTGCACGTGCAAAGCACTGGTTTCGCGGAGTAGCAAGGTAATTTGTTCCAGTTTGTTGATATACCGATGAACCTCCGCAAGGTAAGACTTGAATCTATTCATTAACCTTCCCAGTGTTTGACATGTGTAGCACATTGTTTTTACCAGTAGTTGACATCATTGTCTCTCTCTCATTGTTAGGTTACTGTCAAAGACTGGGACAGTTATTTTACACACAATAGTGTTGAATGTAATAGAGTTGTCAATTTTGTGAAAAAAACCCAAGTCTAAGTATGATCAAAGTATTAATGCTCACTGAACGTAAATAAATCAATCAATGTTTCTTAATGTCAAACCTCAACTAAAACAGATATTATATCAAAAACTTGACATAAAAAAATGGCAGTGTAACTTTTAACCCTGACTGACGAATATAAATATTACTCATTTCTTTTTATTACTTGTTAGACGAAATAGTACATTTCGATACTAGTGCGGAAGGTATGTCATTACTTCACAAGTTCCGAGATATCTTGCCACGAGCCGCAGGCAAGTGGCAAGACTCGGGACGAGTGAAGAATGACATTTCCGCGCGTGTATTGAACGACGTTTTTCAATACAGTTGCGAAAAAAATACAATAAATTTGCGACTTTTACTGAAGCTCTTAATTAAAGTAAAGTAAGTACAAACTTTAGCAGTGAACATTTTTGACAAATTAAACGCGTTTTTGTTAGCTGTCGTATTTCATAAGGCAATGGCTTTTGCTATTCAGCCAACTCAATTAAAGATTTTTTTCCAAATAGATATTAATATGAGCGTTAGGACAATTATTAAAGGATAACGAAATATTCTTGCCGGGAACATTAATATTTTCACTCTCCCGCCTATTTTTACTTTTTTTTTAACGATTCCGTTCTTAGTGGCCAGTCGTTCAAAGGCGTTTTATTTTTCAGTTTAGCGAAGCGCTTCGAAGTGCTTAAAAACACCAGAATCGCTTATTGTTTGAATATCTTTGCCATTTATTTCTGAAGAAGTGGAACTAAAAAGAACCTTATTTTTTTAATGTAAATAAGTATGGGGTACCAGAAAAGACCCAGTGTTCTGATTGGTCGATTTTATGTCGTATGCAGCACAAGTCGTGTTCTGATTGGTCGAATCAGTGATCAGTGTGCTGATGTGATTGGTCGATTTGCTCTTTAAACAGGCCAACAATGTTTTTGTCTCAGAGAATTCCGTTCCATTCAGTCACCTTAATAAGAACTGTTTTTAGGACTGTCATTATTTAAAAAATCATATTTTTTTGATGAACAGGCTAGTAATAAAATATAAAATCTCAATATTTTGATATTCTTACATTAATAATAGGTTTTTAGTTTTATTACGTCTTGGTACAAACTAACACTATAAAAACTCTTTGGTAAGTAGTTGTGAATTGGAACAAGTACAAATAAAAAAAAACTGGAAAAGTAAATCGCACTAGTTCGCAAAAACGAACTTTGCGCACGCAAAACAGCCAAAAAAAGGGCACTTTTTGAGCAACTGTATTGAAAATACATTTTGCATCATAGAAATAATGACCTGAAAATCATTTTGTAACGCCATACTAAACAAATAAACAATACCGAAGTAGTTTTTTTATGAGATTTGTTACTTGGTGACAGGGAAAAGATCGTTTTTTAGCAATAAGCCGATTGTTTGCCTGTATATCATTAGTGCTCTATAATGCGTTGAGAAACCGTAGGAAATGACCAGCATTATTACAACCAATGTTATTATGAGAACTTTCTTGTCTATGCTAGTAGTTAAATCTGTACTTTAATGGTCATTACAGTACCGATTTCTGTAACGATACGAGTTTAAATAATACTCATGAATTCAAAAATATTAAAACAGTCATCGATACGAAACGTCAATCCAGTATTTTTTTTTATATGAACCGCACGACATTTGATCTCGAATGACATGAGAATAGGGACTTCATTCGTTTGTCTATGATTAAAAAAAAACGTTCGTCGTGCGGAGGATCGAATTGCCGCCATTACTGTTGTCATTCGTTTTTTGGCTGTTTTTCTGTTACATGTTTTCTGTAGATAAAGTAGTGTATGCAACTGTATATAATTAGGTCTTAAAACACTCGTGTGATCCTATTATGAAACTCGCTGACGCTCGTTTCATAAAGCCACACTCGTGTTTTAAGGCCTCCCATTATATAGCAGTTGCATAAACTACTATTGTTTTAATTTTTGTTTTTAAATGGTGCTCACCGACTGTTACTACATAAGAATAAAAGAAGGTAAAGCAGACTATATGCGCAGATGTAGTCATTTAAATCTACCAATAATTTCTTCTTTAATATCTTCTTCACATGATATATAACAAAGTCGCTATCCATTTCTGTCTGCTCACATATCTTCAGTCACCTACTCCTTCTAAACCACGCAATGGATTTTGAAACCGTTTTCACGTTACGTACATCACTGTATTTCTTTTTGTGATTTTTTTTGTACAACAAAGAATTTACATACATGTAGATAACTTTTAAGAATGTTTTTTTAAATGTACGTAACATCCTAAATCGAGAAACCGAGGCAGTAGTTAGTGTTTTATAAATGACACAAAATTAGCAATTAATATGTGTCCTTCGAAAATTGCTCTTGGCCTATGCATTACAAACAATAGACAAGGGTATTCTTTTTGTTTTTTAATTTAATTTAATAATTGTTTACGAAGTCGGGTGTCCTTTTTTTTAAAGTTCAAAGTTTATTTATTTACAAGAATCATGGAACCAAGGCTTTTGAGTCTTAATAATAATGTTTAACAACATAATTTACCGTTTTAACGACATTTACATCTTTGTTTAAATTTTGTAACATTTTAATTTGAATATTTAACCAACCGGATGGTTACAGACAGACCAACAAAAAAATAACTTAGGTAAACGTTTCTTTTACCCACGGAATACCAAACTAGTTTCATATTCTGTGCTTTTACCTAACCATGCGCGAATTTAGGGTGTCTAGGGGGGCATGCATACCCCCCCCCCCCCGAGCTGGGTCTATGTCGACCAACACTGACCTATAAATATATATTTAATAATATGTTATTTTTTTATCTTGTTCCATTTGTTTGTTTTGTTTGTGTTTTTGACGATCCCTATTGGAGACTAATTTCATTTACCTTGATATTCTATTGTAATTTTTATAATTTTGTATCAAATATGGTGTTATAAATGTTGTAGTTCATTTTAATTTAGTTTTTATAATTATATAATTTTAACGATCTCAGTATAAGTTCGTGTAATTTGACGTGCAATGCAATTTATAATGTAACTTTATATTGACTCAATAAACAAAACTAAACTAAATAATGGACTTCTAGTCAGCGTTTAAAAAATGGCCGCATACATTTTCGGTCAGTATTTTGTTTGTTAGTTTTTTGACGTTAATGCCATCATTGTCCCCAGATTCTACACGATGGTGATGATCCTGGGCCTCCACTCCATGATCTTCATCGGCTACGGGTACACCGCCAACCCCGAGTTCATCGAACAGGTCAGTTTAGTCCCAACTTCCAGGGATGTCGGATCAGGGGTGCAATTTTTTAATCTCACCAGGTGACTAGAGCTCGCCAAAATGGCCGAATCTCTATGAAAAACGGCTATTTTGGTGAGCTTTAGTCACCCGGTGAGATTCAAAAATCGCACTTCAGGTTCTTTCTTTCTATATATCGCACGCTTAGTATTAAAGTGACCCATTTCTGAATAATACACGTCCCAAAATATCACCTTAATTAAAAGACATAGGCTTTAATTTAGGGAAATATCAAATTCAGAACTGAGTCACTTTAATACTAAGCGTGCGATATATTTTTATATATTTATACTTATTCTTTATGTTCAATACCTTACTGTTGACATTATGTATATTGCTCTGTAATATACCTACCATCAAAATTAAAAAAAAAAAGAAAAAATAAGGGATGAGCAGCTGAGTTTCCTAAGGCGCTCTGCTGCTTAGTGGCTTGATTAGTGAATGAGATGCTGGTTGCGATCCGCACGGACCTTGCACGAGGTCTCACTCGCCAAACTGGGTGCATTTCAGTCAATATAACAACGTAAGATGTAACTGTTAAACTATAAATGTTGGTTTAAACGGCAAAGTTACATCAAAATCAGTTAATTATTAAATTGACAAGTGCGAGTCTGAGTCGCGCAACGAGGGTTCAGTACAAACTTTTATATAGATAGCTCGTCAACTAGAAATCCAGTCTGGAAGATTATTGTCTGTTTTATGTCATATGTTTTTTATGTTAACTAAAAAATAATGATTTTCGAATGTTTTCCTTAATTATGCTCAAAATCTTGCTACTTCCGTCTTACCGATGATTCTAGGTCAACAGGAAGTAGCCTACAGGTTATAACTTATTTGCGCTTGACAGACAGACAGTGAAATCCCCCAACAAGGGTTCTTACGGAGATACGGAACCCTTAAAACTGTATCGTAATCTATCTGAACACTCGAATCGAGCTGAATTTTGTAAATATAATTCGCAATTCTATTTTGTTTGTCTGTAAAGCCATAAATAACATGCTTTCGGGGAATACAGGAAACAATTGCAAATTGCATCAATTGATAGTTTGCGTTTCCTTTCGTTGCGTTGTATTGCGATTTGCGGTAATTACATCGATGTGTTGTTTAAATCGCACACATTCTATTTCCCAACCAAAATGTTTACTGATGCGCCACCGGGGACCGATTTCATAAACGCGACAGGTGACAGGTGATAGTGACAATTCCCCTTACATTACTGTGTCGACAAGTAACGCTACAGGCTTACAGACTTAATAGTAGTGGGCAAGCAATGTCAAAGACAAAAAGTCAAACTCAAAATATTTTATTCAGATTAGGCTTACTGGTAGCACTTATGAATGTCAAAAAATGTACCACCGGTTCGGAAAAACCTCTGATGAGAAGATACCGGCAAGAAACTCAACGAGGTGTAATTTTTAAAATAAATCAAAATTACAATGTTATTTTACATCTCAAATATTTAAATTTTTTACAATTTAACACAGCAGTTGTACAATCTTTGGAGCCAAGGATCGCCAATACAAATCGGGATCATTTCCAAACATCCTTGTCCAAGATATAGTCATTGATTTTATAATACGCCCGAGAAATTAATGTCTTCTTGACAATAGATTTAAATTTTTATCTACACACATATCATAAGTGCTCAATAACGCGTTCAACAACCATAGAAAAAGACCAGCATTATTACAACCAATGTTATTATAAGAATTTTCTTGTCTGTGGTAGTAGGTAAATCTGTTCTTTATTGGGTAGTATCTCTTAGTAGTCTGTGTTTATTGGTGATCACATTACCGATATCTCGTAACGTTATGAATTTAAATTTGGAACAGCTGTCAAAATTCATATTGGTCTCTATTCTAGTATCCACAGATATTAAAACAGCTATCGATACGAAACGTCAACTCAGTATGTTTTTTTAATTTAAACGCACGACATTTGATCTATTTTTTTACTAAAGGTTTTTATGTTATGCCTCCGTTACATTTGGTGTACAAATTGAAAAAAAAATATTGAGGTAAGTTCTGTACAACGGTTTTTGATTTAAGGCCATGTGACATCTAAAAAAGTCCAAATGAAAATCCACCCTTAAACGGTTTATATCGCGCGTTTAAATTGTTTTATTTCAATGTCTACAAGTCGCGATTAAAACATAAGAAAATACTAAATTTCGATTATAAACAAAAATTTTTCTGTACTTATTTATTACGTTTTCATGTAATTTACAGTTTTTAGGAATAAATTATCTTATCCTATCTTATTTGCATAGCTAAATGGCACTAGGCTCTACATTTTTTTCAAACATAAGTTTTTTGGCAACCTTGGGCCTCGTCGTCACCTTCGTCACCAGAAACCAATTGTCAACAATAAATAAGGTACCTAGTTAGCTGTCATCGGTTATGTTGAAATCCTTTAAGTTATAAACCAACTTCAAAAAAGGAGGAGGTTCTCACTCCGTTGCGATATTTTCTTTACTAAATTTAGATAATTAGGCCCGTATTTTTAACGTTTAATAGTTAACTAGCAACCCGCTCCTGCTTTGCACGAATACAATTAGGATGTAGTGAACATAAAAAGCTTCAGTAAAAAAA
The DNA here is from genome assembly GCA_963691745.1 of Ditula angustiorana. Taxonomy (NCBI): domain Eukaryota; kingdom Metazoa; phylum Arthropoda; class Insecta; order Lepidoptera; family Tortricidae; genus Ditula; species Ditula angustiorana. Next base: position 9,564,469 of record OY829495.1, read on the forward strand.
TCGTAAAAAAATAAAGTAAATAATTAATAGATTCAGGCGTTACTTTGCGGAGGTCCTTACCAACAAACTGGAACAAATTACCTTGCTACTCCGCGAAACCAGTGCCGGGCTCGCATGAACATATACGTGTCGCACAGATGCAGCTATTTTGCACGAGCCCGGCACTGGTTTCGCGGAGTAGCAAGGTAATTTGTTCCAGTTTATTAATGCAAACCGTATCAAAATCCGTTGCGTGGTTTAGAAGGAGAAGGCGCAGAGTCAGGAACGGATAGCAACTTTGTTTTATACTGTGTAAAAATAAAGATAAATAAGAGAAAGAAGGTTTTGTGCAACAAAGATTAAATAATAAATAATTGACAAGCATTTTATTCAAATTAAATCTGCTAACTACTTCGATCTAAAGAGTAATAGTCGTAAACAGTTATTTCGAATATCAAATTTTAACAGAAACCCGTTTAGGCAGCGAAGACGTTTCAAATAGTCTGACAGACAGACAGAGGGTATCTTTAATACTGAGTGAACTTTTTTTTACCGACTTCAAAAAAGGTAAAGATTTTCTGATTTTTTTGGGGTGATGCGAAAGTAATGATGTTTGAATTTTTGGGTGCTAGTTCCTCAATCACGCATTAACGACTAGACAGATTTAGATGAAATTTCGCATACATATTAACAAATGTCCTTGATTAAAAAATAGAATAGGTGTTTAAGAGGGGTAATATAAGGTTCTTGCAGGGTCGGTAACGCGCGCGTAATTTCTCTACATTAGGCGAACCGCATGCTTGTTTACCACCGACGTGGTATATAAAAACAAATAGTCCGTAAAACGCATAGAAATACCGCGCGTTAATATGGTCGCTGTAAATCAATCAACCTTCAATGATTTGGTAACACCAACGAGGCATTTTTTATACATACAGTCACATGATACGTTTAGGTCAAACAGTGTACCTAGCACGAATCTTCTCGACACGCGTTAACTCGCTACGTAACTCAGTGCATCTCTCTCCAACAGGGCGAGTAAGAAAGAGACGCACTGAGTTACGTAGCGAGTTAACGCGTATCGAGAATATTCGTGCTAGGTGCACAGGATTATGCGATACATTTCGCAGTAATTCCGAACGAAACGGCAAGTGACAACGCAACCGCCGCCGGCGCACTGGACCGGTTATGCCGCGGCACACTACCCCGCTGTGTGGCCACAGAGCGTCTAGTCTAAGTTTTTGTTACAATAAACACACCAATCGCGTTAGCGTTAACTTCTCAATTACTATGGAAGCAAAGACAGCGCCTCTAGCGGCGCGTATTTGCAACAGAATGTTACCATACAATTTAGAAGTTACGCTAACGCGTTCGACGTTTTTTATGACAGAAAACTTGCAGTAAGGGTTCGGAACACGCTATGGTGTAATTGCCGCTATTAAATTACTGTTTTATGGTGTATGTTAGTGGTTTTAGGTGTAATAGAATGTAGAAATCCAAGAGAAAGGAGGAATACTGTTTATTCCACCATGACATAACAAAGACAGACAAATAGAAAAACATAAGAGCTGCTGAAAAACAAAATTGAAAATAGAAAACTACTACACGTAGTCTTTAAACCTAACAGGCAAACACAAAGGGCATTGCGAGTGCCGATACTGACAAGCATTAAGGGAGGTAGCACCATATAACAATAATAAATAAGAATAAACCATTTATTTCAGCCTTCATAGGCCCATAGAAAAAATATTTTAGAGACTAATACATTCATATCAATGATTTATTTTTAAATAAAAATTAGCACGTCATACGCACCATATGAGGTAGATCGAAGTGCACTGAGTTACGTAGCGAAATAGCGCGTGTAGAGTCGGTTATGTTAGGTTCGCCACGTTCGCTTTTACTCGCTAAAAACCCCACAGGGAGACGATGGAGAATCTGATTGCAGATTTTCCTCCGGGTGAAAAAAAGGTGCGCTGGAGTGCAATTTTTGAATTTCACCGGTTGACTAAAGCTCGCCAAAATGGCCGTTTTTCATAGAAATGCGGCCATTTTGGTGAGCTTTAGTCACCTGGTAAGATTAAAAAATTGCATTCGAATCTCACCGGGTAACTAAAGCTCACCAAAATAGCCGTTTTCCATAGAGATTCGGCCATTTTGGTGAGCTCTAGTCACTTGGTGAGATTCAAAAATGGAACCCCTGGACGCTCTCCGCGTGCTGCGTGGCCCCACATTAAACGCAGTGCTAATCGGGCAGCGAACTGAACGCAATGCTAGTTTACATCAGTCTGTTTCCTCATCGTTAGCGATTTTCAGCCTTTCCATTCCGAGCGTGGTTTTATAGGTTAGGTGGGACCGGATCTTTCCCTCATACTTCTAGCACGTGAGCGAGAGACTGCGATATCTATGCACAGTCAAGGAAATCCAAATACGTACTGTGATAAACTGTTAAATTATTAAATATTTAAGATGTAAAAATAACATTGGATTTTGATTTATTTAAAAAGTTGCACCTCATTGAGTTTCTTGCCGGTATCTTCTAATCAGGGGTTTGTTTCTGAACCGGTGATAATTTTTATGACATTCATAAGTGCTACCTGTAAGCCTAATCTGAATTAACATATTTTGACTTTGACATCGACTTCTATGTACATACTAGACACGCTGTACGCAACACAAACGTCACACTGAGGTGCGCTCATCATCATCATCATCATCTCAGCCACAAGAAGTCCACTGTTGGACATAGGCCTCCTCCATGGATTTTCAAAGTGACCGGTTGGAAGCAGCATGCAACCAGCGCCTTCCTGCCACCTGTATGAGGTCATCGGACCATCTTGTGGCTGGTCGTCCTACGCTGCGCTTGCCAATACGCGGCCGCCATTCGAGAACTTTTCGACCCCATCGGCCATCAGTTCTCCGTGCTATGTGCCCTGCCCACTGCCACTTCAACTTGCTAATCCGCTGGGCTATGTCGGTTACTTTCATTCGTCTGCGGATCTCCTCATTTCTGATTCGATCACGCAGCGAAACTCCAAGCATAGCCCTCTCCATAGCTCGTTGTGTGACTTTGAGCTTTCTTATAAGGCCCATAGTAAGCGGCCACGTCTCAGTGCCATAAGTCATCACCCATTTGTGTTACCCATTGATCATACACTCTCGATTTCAGACACTGAGGTATATTGGACAAGGTGAGGTGAGGTGCGCTACTTGGCCGCAACATAACACGGCATTTGCAGCTTCAAAAGACAGCGGCTGTCCTTTGATCCCGGAAATGCTGTGTTATTGAAGAATTTTTACATATTTGGTTAAGTGTGATACATAAAAGCGTCTGTTATGTTTGCGGCCATGTGCGCTACCTCAGTGTGACAGTGTGACAGTGTGACAGTGTGACAATGTTTTTGTGCCGTACAACGTGTCTAATATATACGTAAAAGTCAATGTTTACAACTCTGTTAAGAGTTTATGAGCACCTGGACTAAGACTAAGTGAAGTCTAAGTTACGAAATAAAATTTTGTAACCGAAATTTCTTTCGATTTTTATTTTAAATGTTTTTAACATTCAAATCATGAAATTAAAATTGTAATGACAACACAAAGAAAAAATAGGGCAATGGCAGGACTTGAACCTGCAACATCAGCATTCCGTGCCTTGCGTTTTCCAGTTTCGCCACACTGCCGCTGCCCTACCCTGCGAATTTTTCAATGTGCTTCGTCTTACGGTCATTACATTATTGATTTTAAGGGTACAACTACCCTCGGTCGTCAGCTGTCGGTAGCTGTAAAGGTACCCAGTTGAATATGGTAACTTGTTAAAAAGTTTCATATAGATGACACCGAGGGTAGTTGTACCCTTAAAATCAATAATGTAATGACCGTAAGACGAAGCACATTGAAAAATTCGCAGGGTAGGGCAGCGGCAGTGTGGCGAAACTGGAAAACGCAAGGCACGGAATGCTGATGTTGCAGGTTCAAGTCCCGCCATTGCCCTAATTTTTCTTTGTGTTGTCATTACAATTTTAATTACGAAATAAAGTTTCTGCTATTCTATTATACCCAAAGCACAAAGCAGCGTGAAGATTATGGCGAGTTGTTGAACAAATTACTGCCCCTAGCCTCGCCGTATCAAACTAAAGCAAGTTCGCCTACAAAGTTGTTTAACATATTTTTAATTGCTTCCCTCGGGAGTAAAGTAAGGCTGTAATACAGGTTTACCTGTTTGCCCCAGTTTAGGGGCGCCCAGGGACCGTTTGAGATTTTTAAACCTAGACAGAGTTGTGTGTGGGGAGCTTGTGGGGAGCAATAAATCTGTGACCTCCTCTATCTATCATGCCGTAACCCGCTACGTAACTCAGTGCGTCTCGTTCTCACTGGGCTAGTTAGACAAAGACACACTCATCTACCATCTAGGGTGCGTCGCACGCATTCGTACTAGGTGCTCTGGAGCCTTTTGTCTGATACCATATCAAGTTGTATAGCCCAAACGATTTGACCGTTTTCAAACCTTAACTAGCTTTAATGTAACTTGTTCGCGTTTTTACCTAACTGCCGCTAGAAGAGAGGGTTATGTGTGTATGATATGTTATGTATCTAAGAAGATACATAATTCAAATCTATTGTAGAATTTATAGAAGACAATTTCTCGGGCGTATTATAAAATCAATGACTATATCTTGGACGACTTGCATTGGCGATCCCTGGCTCCAAATATTGTACACCTAATTTTTTTAATAATTAAGATGTTCATCATTGTCATTTTGGTTTATTTAAAAAAATTACACCTCGTTGAGTTTCTTGCCCGTATCTTCTCATCAGAGGTTTTTTCCAAACCGGTGGTAAATTTTCTGACATTCATAAGTGCTACATGTAAGCTTAATCTGAATAAAGATATTTTGACTTTGACTTTGACTTTATGACTCTTTATTGTACATATCGCATAAAAATAACAGATTACAGATGTACCTATGTTTATTTTTTGGCATGCTCTACACTCTTAATGGCTTCATGTATGTGAGAAAGGTATTATACATAGTATTTACCCTCTGTCGATCTGTCCCTGACCTCGTTCCTCCGGATTCGATGAATCGCTTTTAAAGCAATATTTGACTTAAAATACCTGAATTATGCTAAATGGTTCATACGAGGTGTAGTTGAAAATGGGTGTGCATAGGGGTAAGACTAGTTGCCAAGTGTCAAAGGTTTGGAGTTGGTAATAGCACAGAATAAATAATAGTGCTAACGTACAGAAACTTCTCTTTTTCGACCACCATTAAACGAAATCCAACTTTATAATCAGGCGCATAAAGTTCGTATTACTTCATAAACATTCGCCAGGCGGCATGCGTCAAAAGGAAGGCGCCGCCCGCGCCCGCTTTCCACCCGCAAAGCCCTGGCGCACCGCTAGGGTTGGGCTGCTTACTGTAAGACGTATCAACGCGCGACACAGAGTGAGCGGGCGCGCGCGCGGCAAGCCGGCAACCTACTGCGATTAACTTATGCCATAGGACATGCGGCGAGCGCACCTACATTGCGGAGTGGAACCCCCCTGGAAATAGGCAGTGAACTTATTATTTTAATACAGTATCAATATAGCTTTAAAAATAACAAAGACAAAGACATACATACACTTTTTTTAAAACCATGCGTAAAATAGTTTTCCGCTGAAGCAGTGCTTGCACTGTTGTGTTCCGGCGTGGAGAACAAGACAGCCGGTGCAATTACTGGCACAAGAGGTATTCCATCTTAGCCCTCTGGGTTGGCAACGCATCTGCAATCTCTTTGGTGTTGCGGGTGTCTATAGGCGGTGGTGATTACTTACCATCAGGTGACGAACTTGATTGTTTGCCTTCCTATTTCATAAAAAAAGTGGTTCAATAAACCACTTATAACAAAATAACGTAACGTTATTAAATAACGTTGTTTAAGTCGCGTCCTCAATTAACGATCTTCACAAATCTTGCGATCGTTTACAAGTCGCTAGTCACGATGCGAATCGTACACTCTAAAATCGTGATGACGAAACGTGAGCGGAACCCGTTCTGCTAATGCTGCCCTTGACCGCAATGCGTGGGCCAATGACTCGCCGCAGGTTGGATTTGGGGATCCGCATTGCAGTCGGAAACTCCAAAAAAATACACGGTGGAGCTCTTAATGGCAAAGGGGGAAAATGGAGTTGCGAGTCATCTATTTATAATTTAATTCGAAAAGCATGCTGCATGCCTAATGCTAGCTATTTGTATCAGGGCAAGACAAAGTGAAGCACTAAAAATATATAACATCCTGTAAAACCTTTTTGACAATTAAATTATTTAGAAATAAATCTGAACGGTAGTAATCACACAATTATCATCAAAATCGTTACAAATTAAATGGCGTTCTGTGTTCTCTGCCTACCCCAATGGGAAACAGGCGTGAGCTTATAATAGTAATAATAATAATCGTTAGATCCATTTTCGAAAACGCTATTTATAAATATTGCTCGTAAGGAACGTAAGTGGGTACAATAAGATTACTCAAAGTTTACCTTTGGTATTAGTCCTGTCAATTGCTCAAAGGTTAACTGGAAGAGATCCCGTTAAGGGATAAGCTTGCCTTTGCACATGCTACTTATTTTTTATTCTATTTTTGTAAACTGTTATTTTCATTATTATGGCCAATAAAGAGTTTTACATCAGTCGACGGATCGTTTTTACTATAAGATGGTACTTGATCTTCTATCCAAAGCAATGCACTTCGCTTAATTTTCTTTACTAAGGCAGTTCCAATGATAGTCGAAGTCAATTTTTGAATTCATTGTACCAAACCAACCAAGCAAAGTAAGAATCATATTTTTGTTTAAATTTTCTACAGAACCCTTAAAAAACTTCGCTCTTCCAACATCACTGAGGCTATAAACATTATGTTTACCTTTACCTTTGTGCGCTGACCTCTGGCCATAGCAAACATCTGTCGATCTCAGAATTGCCAGAATCGCCGGCCGTTTGGCAATGTTAGGCAAACCGGGCACGGGTGATTGCCACACGGTATTGGCACGATTGGAGGAAATGACGAAAGGATGTGTATGTGGTGATGATGAATTAATTAAGGATATATCGGATATTTAACGGATATACATTATACCTATACACTCAACTATGTCGACGACCGGATAGCCTAGTGGTTAGTGACCCTGACTATGAAGCTTGAGGTACCGGGTTCGATTCCCGGGAGGGGCAAAAGTTTGTATGATGAATATGAATGTTTGTACCCGAGTCTTGGATGCTATATGTATTTAAGTATGTATTTATCTATATAAGTATGTATATCCGTTTTGTAGTACCCATAGTACAAGCTTTGCTTAGTTTGGGACTAGGTCAATTGGTGTAAATTGTGCAGGGATATTTATTTATTATTTATTTATGTTGATATTTGGGGCTCTACGGCACCTTTTAATACTAACGACGTTATGCTTCTTTACAACCTTTTTGCAACCAGTTTACAACAAATGCTGTAATGTCACTGCGATTGCTAATTTCTACGCAAAAGGAGTCACTTCTCAAATTTCTTTTTTTTATTTATTTATGGTATCAAAACGTCTACTGCTTATGTTAGAGGCCCTGACCGAACCAAGTTAAATTTATCCCTCCCTGCGCACATACGTGCTTTTGCAGGTGGTACAATTTTGCTCGACAATCCAGCGGGTAAGCAGCAGTGCTTGCATTGTTGTGTTCCGTCATGGAGAGCAAGACAGCCGGTTAAATTACTGGCACAAGAGGCATTCCACCTCCCTCCACCACCCTCTGGGTTGGCAACGCATCTTTGTAGATGCCATAGCCACCCACAACACCAAGGAGACTGTTCTCCTACCTACTGGCTCGTTTTTCTTCCTATTTTATAAAAAAAATATGAGAAATATGATAAAAAGTTCGTTGGCATTTTTTTTAATGAAATTGGAAGGCAACCAAGCAAGTGGGACGATCCGGACGGACCTTGCACAAGGTCCTACCACCCGCTTTTGTTGGAAGCATTTAAATAGTAAACCCTTTTATTTAATTTCCAGTCGTACAGCGACTTCTTCAAGGCGCTCCTCTTCAACGCGCGAGTCATCGTACAGATCTTCTTCGTGATGGGCGGTTTCCTGATGGCCTACAAGATGCTGGTGCACGCGGAGACGCACCCCTTCTCGCTTAAGACTGTCCCCATGGCTCTGGTGAACAGATGGCTGAGGTGAGGCTGGCGATAAATGCATAGTATAGATGCAGTTACTTCTAATTTAACCTATCTGCTCTGCTGCACAAATTTGATTGATGGTGGATTAATTATCTTCTTATTTTCCAGGTTAATGCCAGCAGTGTTGGTGGTGATGGGTCTGGCCATGACTTGGGTCCCACACTTGGGCTCCGGCCCGATGTGGGACGCCGTGGTGAAGCGCGAGCGCGATATTTGCCGCCAGAACTGGTGGCAGCTTGTGATCCTGATGCCGAATCTCTTCCCGTTCGAGAACCTGTGCCTTCCTCAGGCATGGTATGTTGAGTGGGTTTTTTATTGGTGGATTGCAATTTAGTAACGAAAACATACTCAGAATGTATTACATTAATGTGTATTGACATAAAAAGTTTTATGAATTTGCATATCTTTTCAATAATGAAAATGATAACATTGCGAAGATACAGGGATTCACTGCGGAACTTGCAGAAGCAATTGCGAGTCATGTGTTTAAACAATGAGGTTCTTATAATTTAAGAAAATTGCACTTTTAAATTATTATTTTAAATTTCTTGGCAAATTTAATGATTTTAACGCAAAATTCCCCTAGGTGTTAGTAAAATTTTGCACGTAAATACTGCGAGTTATCATACGAGTAATATAACTAACTATTAGCTGGCCTAACTATAGTTTTCTTTTGTGTTTCTTTGTTTATTTTTTTTTTATACAACATAGGAAGGCAAACAAGCAAGTGGGTCACCTGATGGTAAGTGATCACCACCGCCTATAGACACCTGCAACAACAAAGAGAGTGCAGATGCGTTGCCAACCCAGAGGGCTAAGATGGAATACCTCTTGTGCCAGTAATTACACCGGCTGTCTTGCTCTCCACGCCGGAACACAACTGTGCAAGCACTGCTGCTTAGCGGCAGGATTAGCGAGCAAGATGGTGGTAGCGATCCGGACGGACCTTGCACAAGGTCCTACCACCCGCAAAAAGTCTGTTTTGTCTTTTTACACTGAACATTTTCAATACCTTAAACTTCAATTCGCTTCAAGCACTTGTGGTCATTTGTGGCTTTACGCGAATTAAAGTTTAAGCTACGGTATGTTCCCTTACTATCGCAGCTTTTAACTCCTCTTCTCCTCAGGTACCTCGGCACTGACACCCAGCTATTCCTCGTAACCCTGGTGGTGTTGCTGGTGATCTGGCGCTGGCCGCGCAGCGGGGTGCCGGTGCTCAGCGTCATCATGGTCATCTCGCTCATCATTCCGTTCCTGCAGAGCTACTTCATGAACCTGCTGCCCATCAGAGTCAGCTTGTTCCCTGAGTGAGTGAACATTTGCTCAAGGACTCCACATGAACACTGTTTTTAGGGTTCCGTACCTCAAAAGGAAAAATGGAACACTTATAGCATCACTTTGTAGTCAGTTTGTCAATCAAAACCCTTTTTGTCGGAGACGCGTGGAAGTATCGAGTTGAAATTAATATCTAACACTCAAGTTAGCAGTTTCTTGGAGCAGTGTTAAAATCAAATGTCTGGGTCAACGCAATCAAAAGATATGACCATTTACTACGTATATTTCATACATTTTTAAAGGATTCAAAACCTATAAGGTACATCCCGTTGACCTAGAACCATGAAATTTGGTAAGATCCTAAGTCTCACAGCACAAATAAAGGGAAAAATCCGAAAACCGTAAATTTCAAATAAATGATATTCATCATACAAACATTGGCCTCTTTTGGCTATCGAGCCCACAACCTCTTGCTTAGCGTCGTTATTTCTTATTGGAATGTTTCCCAGATCGATCCGCGACATCTTCGGCTACAACGACACGTTCTACCACGCATACGTGTCGGCGCAGGGCAACTGGGCGGGCTACCACCTCGGCGTGCTCACGGCGTACTTCTACCACCGCGCGCAGACCGAAAAGTGGAACCTGCGCGAGTCTATGGTGAGATTATTGTATCAGCCACTACCACTTTTTTTATGAAATAGGAAGGCAAACAAGCAAAAGGGTCACCTGATGGTAAGTGATCACCACCACGTATAGTCACCCGCAACACCAAGCAGATTGCATGCAGTTGCGTTGCCAACCCAGAGAGCTAAGATGGAATACCTCTTGTGCCGGTAAATACACTGGCTGTGTTGCTCTCCACACCGGAACACAACGGTGCAAGTACTGCAGATTAGCAGCAGGATTAGAACACACTACAATGAGTCTAACATTACTGATCCAGGTTTAACGTATCCCTCCTACGTCTCTGTTAAACTAGTGTCTTAAGAAAGAGACGCACGTAGAGATAAACTCAGATAAACTTGACCGGTCATGTTAATGCCACAGGCAACCAACCACTGCTCAGGGTTATTTATATGCTGTGTCGGGGTGAACAAAGTCACCCAGAAAATGAATTTGCCAAGAAATGAGCATCAGTTAGATCGATTTCTGCCCCCCTATGAATTCCATTAAAATCATTAAAGCCGATTACTGGAACGCGATTACAGATAAATAAACAAATATTGGCTGTAATAATTTCCAAATTACACACTTATTAAACAGTCATTTATAAAGATTCTATGAAGAATCAAAAATCAAAGCATAAAACTTCTTGTTACAATTTTTTTGTAGTTATACTATGTTAAAACTTAGTTTCATTTAATAGAATAGAATAACAATTATTTGTTCCCAAATCAATATAAATATATCATAATAGCAAGGAACACAGCCACATTCAATTTGTAAACATAAGACTGTAGGTAATTCGCACTAAAACATTTTACAGCCCATTAAACTCACTAGTTAATCTCTCTCCTAGCTCAAAATAAGTTGTTAACATTTTTACTCGTAATTGTAATCGTTTCATTCGGCTTTTATTAAGGAAACTACCAATTTGCGTCTTTAAGGCGTCCTTCTGTCTCCGACGATCTCATTCCGAGATGCTTGAGATTCTCCGCTGAGATTTGGGATTTTCAACTTATGTTAAAGCGACAGAAGGTCTGCGCACGCCACTTAATAAAATGGAAATGAAACGCATAACGCATTTAAGTTAACGGTCAGTCTCAGTACAAAATACATACGCGGCCGCGTTCAATGAAAAAACAGTTTTGTTACACGTAACTATAGAGTTCACACGTAACCAAAACTTTGTTTACCTATTACTCAAAAAAGTGACTACCGAACTATTTGTTACAGCTTACCTAACTCTTGATTAGTAAATAAACTATGAAATGGTTATCAGTAGCAAATAGTTTTGCTAATTTAACTGAACTTTGATTGCCATTGACCAAAATCACGAGTAACCAAACTAGTTTGATTAAAATACTATGTAAATATAATAATTTGAATCTTAAAAACATTTAAAATAAAAATCGAAAGAAATTTCGGTTACGAAATTCAAACTAGTTTGGTTGTCGCTTTTCAGTGTTGTCCAATAAAGGCGCTTGTCTTGAAACACAAGAAGATTATTCCTTCCTGCGTCTCTGTTCAATTAGTGTCATAAAAGAGGGACACAGAGAGAGATAAACTAAACTTGGCCAGTCATTTTAAGGCCACTGAGCTAACTTCACGATAGCGATGAAGTATAGAAGGCAAATGAGACTTTAAAAAAAAGCGAAAGTTAAGAACGACGCTACCATATCCGATAGGTACAGTCAAGGAACTTAATTCCCTACCCATTTCGTTAAAAAGTCGTCTGACACTCGCAATGCATTAAGGTCGATATGTCAAACTAACGTCTTGCTCTATAGCTCTTATGGTGACAGTTTGCTATATGCTATTGAACCTTAGGTGGATTGGAAATTAAATTCCTTGACTGTACCTACATACGATACAAGTGACAAAATTGGCATTTATTTCCTTTCTTAAATAAGTATCAGTAATTTTAGTCACCCGATTAATAAAACGTGGGAAATCGGTTTTAGCGGGAAAATCTGTTTCCTTTTGACTTCAATAAAGTCACGCCGAAATCAGTATAAAACTCCTAGAGGAAGTCTAGGTAAGTTTAGAGGCTGTCTACGTTGCCATAATACATAACAACAAAAATTATATAGATAGGGGTTCCAGTCCGCACTGTAGGTACGCTCAACCGCCTTGCCTATGGCATAGGCAAATCGCTGTAGGCTGTCAGCTCGCTCGCCCTCGCCGTGTCATTGTAATTGAACGAATGCCGCGCAACCCTAGCGTGTCGCGGGAGTTGCGGGGAAAGGCGAGCGCGAGCGGCGCGCTCCTTTTAACTCGCGCCGCCTGGCTAATGTGTATGAAGTAATACGAACTTTTTGAGCGTGTTAATCAAGTTGGAATTCGTTTAATCGCGGTCGTAAGAGAGAAGTTTCAGCACGTTTACTTAGAAGGTACTCTTATTTATTCTGTGCCCTCGTTGTCTCCAGCTCCTGAAGCTGATGACGCTTATCTCGATCCCGGTGGCGGGGGGCGCGGTGCTGATGGGCTGGGACCTGCACCACCGCGACGCCTCCGCATTCGAGGCTGCCGTCTTCAACGCCCTCAACCAGAACTTCTTCGCGCTCGCCATTTGCGTTTTTGTCATTGGATGCTTCTACAAATGCAATAGTAAGTTTGTCTGTTTCTTTATAGCCTTAACGCGACTGATAGAGTATTATCAAACCGTGATTTGAGTACAATTGGAGGGTAACGTCTGCACACTGTCATTTTATAGACTTGCGTCAAGCTTCATTCCTATATCTATGAAATGACAGTGTGCTGACATTACCCGCTAATTGTATTCTAATCACGGTTTGATAATATATATCCTACTTCCTACTGTCGCTTTGTATATTCGAAATAAACTTGTAAAAAAGGCACGACGCATGCACATGCAATGAGCTTTTATCTACACACATATCATAATTGTTAAATAACGCGTTCAAAAACCATAGAAAATGACCAGCATTATTACAACCAATGTTATTATAAGAATTTTCTTGTCTTTGGTAGTAGGTAAATCTGTTCTTTATTGGGTAGTATCTCTTAGTAGTCTGTGTTTATTGGTGATCACATTACCGATATCTCGTGACGTTATGAATTTAAATTTGGAACAGCTGTCAAAATTCAAGTTGGTCTCTATTCTAGTATCCACAGATATTAAAACAGTTATCGATACGAAACGTCAAATCAGTATGATTTTTTAATTTAAACGCACGACATTTGATCTCGAGTGACATGACAATAAGGACTTCATTCTTTTGTCTATGATTTAAAAAAACGTTCGTCTTGACGGATAGATCGAATTGCCGACATACTTGTTTGTTGGATTTTTGCTGTTACGGTTTTTTGCAGTTATGATATGTGTGTAGATAAAGTAATGTATGCAACTGTTTATAATTAGGCCTTAAAACACTCGTGTGATACTATTATGAAACTCGCTGACGCTCGTTTCATAAAACCACGCTCGTGTTTTAAGGCCTCTCATTATATAGCAGTTGCATAAAATACTATTTGTTAATAGATACAATATTTAATGTCACGATAAAACACGATTTGGTGAAAAATAAAAGATTTGGCTGTACAGGCTGTGTCTCCATTGCCTTGGTTTAGGGATACATTGAAAAAAAAACAATAATACTTAGGTACCAATTTAGGTACACTTAGATTAAAGATCTTTGTTCTTACGTCACATTTACTTGCAGAACTCTACGTCGGCGCAGTGGAGTGGGGCCCTCTCCAGCCACTCGGGCGCATGTCATACTGCGCCATGTTGCTGCACGCAACCGTCCTGCGAACGTACGGCGGGCAGTTGCGGCGCTCGTTCTACGCCACGGACTACAGCGCTGTAAGCAGCGTTGCCACTGGTTTTTAGGATTCCGTGCCCAAAGGGTAAAACGGGACCCTATTACTACGACTCTGCTTTCCGCCCGTGTGTCTGTCCGTCCGGCTGTATCTTATGAACCGTGATTAGTTAGACGGTTGAAATTATACTCGCATACAACAGACATGGTTTTTATAGGTACGGAAACCTTCGTACGGACCCGGACTCGGTCGCACTTAGCCGGTTTTAAAGTACCTTGTGCACCAGGAACCGTAATAGCCACTTGCCGGTTGCCGTAGTTTTAAAGGATATTTTATTTCTTCTTTTAAAGGCCCCGATGTCAAAACTATTTGGAAACTCCCTATTTTTGTATGTAAGCGCTGAATTTTTTTGAAAAGTCACTATTATAAAAAGAAACTACGTCGGACTTTTAATTTTAAATTATTTTAGGTGTCTAAAACGAATCATTTAATAAACTGGAACTAATTACTTTGTTTCTCCGCGAAACTCATCACCAATGAAAGAAACCAATGAATGGTTACACGGAATAGCTTATAATTTGTTCCAGTTTGTGGATATGGACTATTCATAGTTTAAATTCCAAATCATTTATTGCAGGATCTGATCCCATAACGTGTTAGTATTATGGACCTCCACAATGTAATGCCTGAATCTATTTATTAAACATTTTATCATTAATTACTTAATCATTAATCATTATTAATTTATCATGTAATCATTATCAATTAATCATTTAATCATAACAATTAATCATTCAATCATTATCAATTAATCATTTAATCGATAATAATTAATCATTTAATCATTATTAATTATTCATTAATCACCCTTTTTCAGATAATGCTATACGCCGGTATCGTGGTCACCACATACATGTGGTCCGTGCCGCTGTACCTGCTAGTGGAGGCGCCGGCCTGCGCCCTGCAGAAGTTCCTTCTAGGACCGAAGAGAAGGCCCAAGAAGGAGCAAGAAGCTAACGGCAACGGACAGGTAACGATTTAAATCAAAAGTGGCCTACCACCTGTCCTAACATTAAGCAAGGTCCGTCCGGATCCCTACCACCATCTTGCTCGCTAATCCGCTAAGCAGCAGTGTTGCATGCACTGTTATGTTCCGGCGTGGAGAGCAAGACAGCCGGTGTAATTACTGGCACGAGAGGTATTCCATCTTAGCCCTCTGGGTTGGCAATACATCTGTCTTCTTGGTGTTGCGGGTATCTATAGGTGGTGGTGATCACTTTCCATCAGGTGACCCACTTGCTTGTTTGCCTTCCTACTTCATAAAAAAACTAACTTGCTAAGAGGCCGCCAATTAGTACCGTCGCTAATTATACACAAGGAACTCTTATAGGATCACTTCACTGCCCGTCTGTCTGTAAAGACCGATTTAACACTCAAATCTGTAGTCCCTTGGAACTGTTAAAAAGTCGACCTTTTAAAGCCCGCTACACACCACAACGATTATCGTAGCGATTTATCTGCGGAAGTCGATTTGCACAGACTCATCGAATGTGTATGACAAATCGTCGCAGATTATTAATCTGCGACGATAAATCGCTGCGATAATCGTTGTGGTGTGTAGCGGGCACACACCACAACGTGTGGGGTGTGTAGTCAACGCAATCAATTTGCGGGTGGTAGGGCCTTGTGCAAGGTCCGTCCGGATAGCTACCACCATCTTGCTCGTTAATCCTGCTGCTAAGCAGCAGTGCTTGCTCTGTTGTGTTCCGGCCTGGAGAGCAAGACAGCCGGTGCAATTACTGGCACAAGAGGTATTCCATCTTAGCCCTCTGGGTTGGCTACGCATCTGCAATCTCCTTGGAATTGCGGATGTCTATAAGCGGTGGTGTACTTACCATCATGTGACCCAACCATCATGTGACCCACTTGCTTGTTTGCCTTCCTATTTTATAAAAAAAAAAACTTTATTTTATAATTATTTTGACACTCTCATAGAATAAAAACCTTTGTGGTGTTTCCCGATGACCTTGAATCATTAACGTTAACTTTTTATTTTGTTTAATTGCAGGTGAAGCCTGGTGTGTCTACTGTCTCTGTTTCTACTGTGGCGACGCATATTTAAGTCTGAATAGCTTTAACACGAGATAATTACGTTTTTTAAGTGTTTCTATGTACCGTTATACAGTGGTTATACACCTAGGTTCGTCTTGTCGACTGTTTGAATCGCTACCCTCTGTCACGTTTTTTTTATTCAAGTTTTTTTAGCAGCGAGCGAAATCGGCAAAAAAGTTTATCTGTCGCTGCGGTAGGTTCCCTTGGACGGTTCTGCAAAGTTTTCTATAAATTCATAATTATGTGCTAATAAAGGAACTAAAAAAAAAGATACATAGGTAATTTACAAAAATATTTTTATGAATTCATAGAAACCTCGGCCTCGTCAACACTTTCCATCAGGTGTGTGGTCAAGCGAGAATCCATCATCAATAATAACAAAAAAAATTGATAGTACAGTGAGCTGCAAAAAACAGTACAAGACAACGCAAATATGCAAATATTGCAAACCAGATTGTAAACAAAACATTGTGAACTATTTAATTATGAAGAAATCATTATGGTAAGTTAAGGACTATAGGCAATAAAGGATTAGGATATATGAATTTATGGAATGCGGTATGATCCCCAAATTTTAATAAATATGTATAAAGATTTAGTAGTGGTCATTCAGTTAGTGAGTGAATTTTGCTCGTTTGGGCTACATCGTATAATTCCAACATTTTGGTTAGAAAGTGGGAAATTCTTTCAAAAACTAGGTAATTTAACTTGCTTACTAGGGTTAATACGCAATTGAACCTTTCTGTATTTCTTCCTTAGTGCAATTAAAAATTTATAAAATATTGTAAAATTACTTGTGGTAGTTTAGCGTTAGTCCGTTGCTCAATTTACTTTAAAACGCCTTTTTTCTGTGATGTTAGAGAAAATTACTTAGGCTGACTGTACTTTGAAACGAAATTCTGGATCAAAACCGCTACTTTTGACCTCGGATTTCATTTCCGAATATAGCACCAAAAAATTTAATTAGTATATTTAAAAACGGTAAACTGATCTTTTTTTTAAGAATCTGTACATCGCTTTTTGTAAATTAGGTGTAAGATTTTGTACATATTTTTAATAAAAATATTTCAATACATTTACTGGTTTATATGTATTGGGTGGTGGTGCGGAACACTCGGTGCGCGAGTTCAGCTCGCACTGGCCAGTTGGACTATTCAAACTACTCTCGGCTGTAATCTTCAAATCTACGGGGCATTTCTCGTGTCAGTAGAAATGAAGTTCATTAGAGAAATGTCAAAAAAGAACTGTCAGATCCTAATCAAATCTGTCATTTTTTGACATAGGTACTTCAAGATTAGTCTCGATGAACGCCAGAATACGGTATTCCACTCAAAATCTAATGGCATAAAAGTGCAAAATTGTTGAAGACGACCACTAAAAACATACTTATGTCCAAAGAAGTCGGTAAAAAAACCTGATATTTTAGAAGTAACAGTGATGTTACTAACTACTACTGCGAAGTTAAGTGAGTAATAAGTTAAAAACTTACAGTATCAAAACACGATTTAGTATTGGCTCCATACAAAATCACTATAGTGACGTCACTGGCGCTGTATGCAGCGCGATAGAGCGTTTTCGCGACGCACGCCCGTTGTCATTTTATTACTCGTGATATTTCGAAAAATAATGATCGTAAAAGAAAACTAAAAACACAGTTTTTCTTCTTTTAACCAATTCAATCAATTTCGGAAATGAAAAAGTCATTAGAATACCGTAATAGGGGCCAAGATGTTACATTACACGCTGATGCTCGCAGCGGATACCCGGCAATGTATTCAAAGGTGCTGAAAGACTTGAGCATTCATTTGTAACATAACATCGAGCATTTGCCGTTTTTAAACACCTGCTATAGTAGCACGCAGATGTTTATCGCGCACATAAACGTTTCCGTCCCTCTCGCCCTCGCATACTGGTTAGAACGGGATAAATGCTTTATGTCATCGATAAACGTGCTAGGCCCCTTGGGCCCAATTTCATAAACGCGACAGGCGACAGGTGACAGCGACAATTCGGTATATATTGCTTGCCCACTATTAAGTCTGTAGCGTTGCTTGTCGACACAGTAATGTACGGCGAATTGTCACTGTCACATGTCGCGTGTCGCGTTTATGAAATTGGTCCCTGCAGGCTGCCGTTGTTGTTTTCCTAATAACTTTAGAGTGGATGCTCTATAGAAGTATATATGTAAGACCCTTCATTTGACACATGACAACACCCATATAACGTAAATGTGCATTATCCATTGAAATTATAAACAAAATATTCAACAGCTTTTGAGCTTCACAGATACCTAAAAGCTATGTATATGCTCTTTTGAGGTCCAACTAAGTGGTTATTACATTTATTTCTATCGTAATAACAAACTATTTCATACTAACAACTCAACACGTAAACAGTTACATATTAAGTCTTTTTTTTCTTAAACTTAGTGTAGTGACCAAGTTCCTCGTTTCGATTCAGATAACATTTTCGTAAATTTGTTGAAATCGATTAATTTATTACAAAATCAATAAGATACCAAAACATTAAGTCAAACATTAAAATGAACCAAAAAAATCCCCATGACTAAGAACGCGCCCTTTTTAACCGACTTCAAAAAAAGGAGAAGTATGTTCCGCGATTACGCGATTACTGGACCGATTTGAAAAATTCTTGTTTTGTTTGAAAGGGTATACTTTCAAGTTGGTTCCATTGTCATCAGGTCACCATCTGATGGTGGGATCCTGGAGAAATCGAGGGAAATCTTAAAAGATATATGCACACCTGTAGCGATTTGGATATTTTTATAGTTACTAGTACTTTTGCTATTGGAAAACTGGAACTGATGGTGAATACTAGAGATGCAACGGATATCCGGTTGCTATCCGGTATCCGGCCTATCCGGCCATCGTTTTACTATCCGGCCGAATACCGGATAGTTGCGCACTATCCGGCCGGATACCGAATAGTGATTCTGTTTGGTATTTAACATTGAAAAATGGTTAGTATACAAGAAAACAACAACAAATTATCAATATTCGTTTATTAGTATTTATTACCCTTAACGTACAATTTAATTAAAGTTATCTATTCAGCAAATTATAAGAAAGCTCAAAGTCACGCAATGAGCTATGGAGAGGGCTATGCTTGGAGTTTCTCTGCGTGATCGAATCAGAAATGAGGAGATCCGCAGACGAACGAAAGTAACCGACGTAGCCCAGCGGATTAGCAAGTTGAAGTGGCAGTGGGCAGGGCACATAGCACGGAGAACTGATGGCCGATGGGGTCGAAAAGTTCTCGAATGGCGGCCGCGTATTGGCAAGCGCAGCGTAGGACGACCAGCCACAAGATGGTCCAATGACCTCATACAGGTGGCAGGAAGGCGCTGGTTGCTTGCCGCTTCCAACCGGTCACTTTGGAAATCCATGGAGGAGGC
Source organism: Ditula angustiorana (assembly GCA_963691745.1). Classification (NCBI taxonomy): domain Eukaryota; kingdom Metazoa; phylum Arthropoda; class Insecta; order Lepidoptera; family Tortricidae; genus Ditula; species Ditula angustiorana. The sequence goes on from OY829495.1 coordinate 9,583,907, forward strand.
CTATGTTCAGCAGTGGACTTCTTGTGGCTGAGATGATGATTCAGCAAAATAGGCGGGCGCACGTGTACTGCATACGAACGAAATAGTTCCGTACACTGACTTAATAAAACTCGTTTCTTGCCTAGAAAACGGTCCGCGCGAACCTACAATATGTAACAGGTTGAAACCTGCACGACGCGCCCGCCGCCGAACTAAAATGTAGGTATCGTTTGGCCGGCCCAATATTCGGCGGCCGGATACCGGATATTCGGCCGGTGATCAGGCCGAATATCCGGTATCCGGTATCCGGCCAAGCAACTATCCGTTGCATCTCTAGTGAATACAGACGGCCTCCGGAACCACTCAATAATAAGTATTTTACGGGTGGCGATACGCGCGGTTAATTTAATATAGTTGCTAAGGCAATTTATGCTCATTGCAATGCAATTGGTTAAATAAGGCTGATGGTGAAGAGGTGCAATTTTTGAATCTTACCAGGTGACTAAAGCTCACAAAAATGACCAAATCTATATGAAAAACGGCCAGCTTGGTGAGCTTTAGTCACCCGGTAAAATTCAAAAATCGCACTCCAGGAGAACTCCTCAAGAATTAACGTCCCTTGGGAAAACCAATATTTTGTAAAGGGTGGTGAGCAATTGACAATAGGCGTGTAACTTAAATAAACAACCAGACTCACTAAAAAGCGAATTTTGAATTTTCAAAGCATAGATTTCTGACCGAAACAATATCAAATTATGGTACCAATCCGGGCGGAACCTGCACGAGGTTCATCGTCGTAACTTAGATAAAAATATTTTTAAAAATTGTCACTATAATCGATTGCATTAACCTGCCACCCTTAGTCGATAATCGGTAGATACGTAAATCAACACGCCTTAGCCTCGTCACTACAAACGTCAATAGACAAGTGCCAAATATCGTTTGTTAGATCTCAGTGATAATAGTGTATCAACATACTTTGACGACCGGATAGCCTAGTGGTTAGTGGCCCTGACTACAAAGCTTGAGGTTCCGGGTTCGATTCCCGGGAGGGGCAAATGTTTGTATGATGAATACGAATGTTTGTACCAGAGTCGTGGATGTTATATGTATTTAAGTATATATTTATCTAAAGAAGTATTTAAATCCGTTGTCTAGTATCCATAACACAAGCAGCTTTAGTTGCTTACTTTGGGACTAGGTCAATTGGTGTTAACTGTCCCAAGATATTATTATTTATTTATTTATACTAAAAAAACACAACTCTCACTTCTGGCATAACATGAAGTGCTAGACATAGTCTGTTCTTGAATCCAATGACAAAATTGACATTTCATTCCACAAATTCTTTGACATTTCTCAAATAATTACCATTAATTTTAGTCACTCGATGAATAAAACGTGTGGGACCATCAGTTCACAGTGGGACAATCTGTTTTCTTTTGACTTTAATAAACTATTTAAATCATATAGATGGCAGTCGGGTAAAAATAAAACAAACACGCAGGTAATACTAGTGTAATCTTAATATACAGTTAGAAGTGCGCCGTCAGTCTGTCTATCTCGTAGAGGTCGGACATTATCTCTTCCACTTTGGTTCCAATTTTCTTAGCGATCTGAAACAAACAGAAACAGTACATTCAAACAATGACAAATCTTTATTTACTTACAAAAGTTGTCACACCAGGGCCCATTTCGTAAACGTCCCATCGACAGATGACTTTGACAATTCGCTGTACATTACTGTGTCGACAAGTAACTCTACAGACTCACAGACTTAACATCATTGTGGGCAAGCAATGTATAACGAATTATCACTGTCACCTTATTCGACTTACATACATGGCTAACTCGATTTTTTGTATTGCCAGGTAGTGGATAAGTAATGCCCTCCGCATTGTTGTTGTTATATTTCACATTCAATCCCCCATTTCACATTTTAGGGGTAGATTTTTTTTTAAGTAGCCTATGTCCGACCCGGGGGGGTCAAACTATCCCTGTACTAAATTGCATCCAAATTGGTTTAGCCGTCTAAGCCAAATGTTAAGTTTGGATTAAACGTCGAATGTCCATTTGATCAAAAAGCATTTTTTCTGCAACGTCCCTTTTAGGAAGTTTTTTATTATAAAACAATCTTAGCCTGACCTAATGGATTCTACACGGAGAGGCAGAGCTCAACAAGTATAACGGCGTACTTCTTTTTTTTTTCATTGTAACCCTACAGTTAGTTCTAGAAACCTCCAGTAGATGGCGCTCAAAACAACCTCATAGTCTGAGATTGATTTAAGTATGCGTTTCGTATTTTTAACAGACTTTTAAAAAAGGAAGAGGCTGTCAATTTGTCGGGACATTTTATTGTGAATAGAATAGATTTTTTTGTGTACGTTTCACGATATCCCCGTCAGTTGTGAACCGATTTCAGTGATTCTTTTTTTATTCAAGTGGCAATACTTGAGCTTGGTCCCATTTCTATTTGGAGAAAATATCCCACCACTATTGATACAAAATTGAGGAACGAACTCGTTTTTTTCAGTTTGATCTAACCATCCTCTTATGTAGAGGCCGAATTTATGAGCGGTTGGAATCCTGCCACAACGTCAATTTTACTTCCTTTGTAGTGCGGATGCCGACCGATCATCTGTCGACCTTCATGAAGCAGGAATTCTGGCCGAAGGGAGTCGCTTTCCGTCGTTTTCACACGTCGCCGAAGTAAAGTGCTAATTTTAGTGTTTTGTTTTATAAATAGGCATGTTAATATTTAAGGTATTTTTTCTATGGACCTATGCAGCCTGAAATAAATGATTATATTCTATTCTATTCTATAAATAGTAACTATAATATTATAAATGAGAAAGTTTGTATGTTTGGATGTTTGTTACTCAATCACGCAAAAACAACTGAATGGATTTGAATGAAATTTGGCACACATTTAGTTTATAATCTAGATTAACACATAGGATACTTTTGATCTCGTAAAAACGCATAGTTCCCACGGGAAAGCGGTAAGCGAGTTACATGCCGCCGTGACGTCATGCGCAGCAAAGCAACTAATTCTCATTAATTTGTCCAGGAAATAATGCAGATTGCATGTTTCAATTAAACAAGTCTACGCGGACGAAGTCGCGGGCAAAAGCTAGTAGTAACTATGAACTTACATCGAGCTTCTCAGCGTTGGGCATGGAGGTGTAGAGCGAGACGAGGTCTCCGTCGAGGATGCCGCGCGCCGCGCCGCCGCCCGGCAGCTTGCGCGCCGCCTTGTACGTCCTGCGACACGCAGCCGTTATAACAACTTATGTCAAATTTAAAATGCTATATAATGAATGACAACACAAAGAAAAATTAGGGTAATGGCAGGGTTCGAACCTGCAACATCAGCATTCCGTGCCTTGCGTATTCCAGTTTCCGCCACATTACCGCTAAAGCGCATTAGCGGTAATGTGGCGGAAACAGGAATACGCAAGGCACGGAATGCTGATGTTGCAGGTTCGAACCCTGCCATTACCCCATTTTTTTTTGTGTTGTCATTCATTATATAGCATTTTAAATTTAATTTCAATGTAAAACAAATACAAAAAGAAAAATCGAAAAAAATTAAAAATAAATAATTTCGATTACAATAATTTAACTTATGTCAAAGTCAAAGTCTAAACGCTTCGTAATCGTTTGTTAGTTCACATGTTCTATGTCTTTATCTGTCATTGTGACGTTTGCCGTCAAATGAAAGGGAAAAAACATTTGTTAGCTTAAAAATAGGTTAACTTGTTATGAGTAAGGGGATAAATATGTTTATTCAGATAAGGCTTACAGGTAGCACTTATGAATGTCATAAAATTTACCACCGGTTCGAAAAAACCTCTGATGACAAGATACCGGCAAGAAACTCGACGAGGTGTAATATAAAAAAAATGTTATTGTTACATCTTAAATATATTTTTTTAATTTAACACAGTAGGGGTACAATACTTGGAGCCAAGGATCGCCCTCCCCCCTTTCCTGTATACGCCTACGGCCCTATCGACAGCAATTTGCGATTGCTTTTTTAACAAACTTATGTTTCTGATCGAATACTCCGAACGTTACTCATGTGGCGCCATCTAGCGCAGGGATGCACAGACTTATTTTGGAGCCTCTGAGGCAGATATGAGCTAGAATACTAAAGTTAACAAAAAAAACGGGCCAAGTGCAAGTTGGACTTGCGCACGAAGGGTTCCGTACCATAATCAATAAAAAAAAGAGCGAAAAAATCACGGTTGTTGTATGGGAGCCTCCTTAAACGTTTACATTATTGTTATTTAGTATTTGCTGTTATATCGGCAACAGAAATACATCATCCGTGAAAATTTCAACTGTCTAACTATCACGGTTCATGAGATACAGCCTGGTGACAGACGGAAATACAGACAGACAAACAGACGGACGGACAGCGGGGTCTTAGTAATAGGGTGCCGTTTTACCCTTTGGGTACGGAACAATAAAAATGTGATTATATAAATAAGTCTGTCTACTGGTTTCGAAGATATTTACTTAGGTAATTTTTCCTTTAAAGCTTAAAGCTTGCTGTGCTATTTATTGTTATCTTTTTTTTATGTATGTATGTCATGTACTAATGTGATGATTATGTATATTGCACTGTAATCTGTTTTTGAAAAGAGAAGAAAAAAAATAAACTGCTGAGTTTCTTGCGGCGTTTCTTCTCAGTAGTATCTTCCATTTTCCGAAGCGCTAGTAGTATCAGACGTGTAAAAGAGCCTATATGGTCAAGATGTTCGCGCGCAAATTGTGCGTGCTAGCCCTGACGGGCAGTCACCTGTGCGCGCGCGGGTTGAGCCCCGCCAGGTGGCAGCAATAGTTGTTCATCACGTTCTGCAGCATCAGCAGCCGCCGGTACATCTTCTCGGACAGCGGCAGCACGTAGCCCACGCCGCCATCTAGCGTCGCTGCGGAGAAACATCACGTTCTTCACATTCTGTTCTACAACAGGTACTAGCCAATGATATTCAGAGTCCGACCGAAAGTTCGGTTTCGGTTTCGGCGGCAGTTTCGGTTTCGGCCAAAATTGGCCGAAACTTTTGCCGAAACCGAAACTGATTTCGGAAGTTGACGTGCACGCTCGCCTAACTTCGTTTCTCGCGGCAACGCTTTGGCGGACGCTGGCGGCCCTGTTCGGGAATTGTCGTGCGTCGTTCAGACAGCTCTGTAGCAACACAACTTAGTAGAATAATGGGTAAAATGCACCAAATTTCAGTACTTTAAGGAATTTTATACTTGACCACGTGAGGTTCGGTTTCGGCCGAAACTGAAGCCACGGCCGAATATTCGGTTTCGGTTTCGATCGGACTCTAATGATATTACAATACATGGATGTACAGTGTCATATTAAATGACAGCAGAAAAACGGCCCGACATAAGAAAACAATGTTCCAAATGCAAATTATTAGGTTACCATTTATAGTCATTGGATTTACAACTTTACGTGTAACTAAATAAAATTTAAGTTTCGTTGCAAATATTGACAGCGGCGCCGTCCGTCCGACAGACTGACAGCGCGAGCGATCGTCGATTTATTGTACTTTTCTTACTTTTTTCCTACTTTTGATGCGGCCATTTTCAAAACGCTGTATAGAAGTTACATTACTTATAGGTCAGTGGTACTAGCGGACGCGTGCGACTTCGCTCGCGTAAAATTAGTAGCCTATGTCCGTTAGGGATAATGCAGCTTTCTATTAGTGAAAGAATTTTTGGAGTAATTCAAAGGTTACCCCCTTAATACAAACTAATGTGGTAGGTTTTTTTTTGTATGAAATAGGAAGGAAACCAAGCAAGTGGGTCACCTAATGGTAAGGGACCACTGCCCATACACCCGTAACACCAAGGATATTGCAGATCCGTTGCCAACCCAGAGGTCTACATCTATCTAACTGAACTGTTGAGAGATGAGGCTTGTTACGTTATTTTTTCCAAAATGCAATCTCATTATTTTCTTTTGATTTCCTTATATTGTTTAAGAAAAGCACTACACATACTTCGACAGCAGTTGCGTGACTCGTGTTAGAAAAGCCGGTCTTCTATCCCATACTCGTCCGGCATAGCCTTCTTCCTGCCCTCTGTAGTAATGTACTAATACGTCACCCCAGGCCGTAAGTAGCAATTTACCACTACGCGAGCGGAAATTTCCACTTCCCGGCCAAGGGAAGACGTAAAATTGTGTACACACCTCGGGCTACAAGTTCCCGCGATTCGAGACATTCTTTATTCCACCACTCTCGGCACAGAATAAATAATAGTCTAACGTACAGAAACTTCTCTTTTTCGACCACCATTAAACGAATTCCAACTATATGATCAGGCACCAAAAGTTCGTATTACTTCATAAACATTCGTCAGGCGGCATGCGTCAAAAGGAAGGCGCCGCCCGCGCCCGCCTTCCACCCGCAATGCCCTGGCGCACCGCTAGGGTTGGGCTGCTTACTGTAATACTATCAACGCGCGACTCAGAGCGGGCGCGCGCACGGCAAGCCGGCAACCTACTGCGATTAACCTATGCCATAGGTAATGCGGCGAGCGCACCTACAGTGCGGAGTGGAACCCCCCTGCCCTCCGGATATAATGTACTATTACTCACTGTACATGGTGGCGTGGCGGCGGTGCGTGCTGCTCGGCACGGGGCGCGCGTTGATGCGGAACATGGCGTGCACCTGCTGGCCCAGGTGGTAGTCACACTTGCGGATCAGCCGCTGCCCTGGAAACCAAGGAGACACAAACTTATCATATATACAACACTAGCGGACGCGTGCGACTTCGTTCGCGTGAAATAAGTAGCCTATGTCCGTCAGGTATAGTGTAGCTTTCTATCTGTGAGAGATTTTTTTTAATCTGTTCAAACAAACAAACAAAGTTTACCTCTTTATTATATTAGTGTAGATGTAGATAGGAAGGCAAACGAGCAAGCGGGCCACCTGATGGTAAAAAACCACCTCCCACAGATACCCGCAACACCAAGGAGATTGCAGATGCCAACTTAGAGGGCTAAGATGGAATACCTCTTGTGCTAGTAATTGCACCGGCTGTCATGCTCTCCACGCCGGAACAACAGTGCAAGCACTGCTGCTTAGCGGCAGTATTAGCGAGCAAGATGTTGGTTGCGATCCGGACGAACCTTGTAAAAGGTCCTACTACCCACTAAAGCTTATGAGCCAATCGACTTTTCTAGAGTTTCCGGCAAACTTCTTGAGCACTGATTGACTGCACAGTAGCACTCTCAAGATGTTTGCCTGCAACTATACCCACACTAATCTGCCTACAACTATTTACAAAACATTTGTTTTTTTAGAGTTCCATACCTACTAGAATGGAATGGAATTGAATAGGTGTCCCTATTCAATTCCATTCCATTCTAGTAGGTATGGAACTGTTATCCAATGGTAAAAAAAGTTAAGCTTAAAGCAATGTTTGGTGCTTATTAATTTTACACGGAACCCTCGGTGCGCGAGTCCGACTCGCACTTGGCTGGTTTCTAAATATCAAAAAAAAAAAATTTTTATGGTTAGTATACTTAGGTATACAAGCTATCCTACATAACGCACCCTTAGTATTAAAGCGACTCAATTGTGAATATGATATTTCCCAAAATTAAACCCTATGTCTTTTAATTAAGGTGCTATTTTAGGACGTGTATTATTCGGAAATGGGTCACTTTAATTCTAAGCGTGCGATAAGTCAAGCCTAATATACTGTAAAAAATGTCTTAGGAAACATGATTTAGCAGTAACGCCAGCGGCATCCAAAATGGAGATAAAATAGTTGATTAGCTGCTATACCAGGTCGGCGGTAAACAGGCATGTCTCTCGCCTCACGCTAGCAACTACCGCTTAAACCTTCGATAAGAGATGGCAGCACCGAAACAGGAGTACTTTAAACCTGACTGTAACATCAAAGTCCACATTGGTCCGATGTTGTCCGATTTAAGGACACAAAATGTACTTCAATTTAATCAACCTATACTAAGGTAATTTTTTTTTAATAATCAACTAATTTTCAATACACACAGTACTTCATTATTGCATTTTTTAAAAGAGACGCAAAATAATCTCGCAATCAGCTTTCAACGCTTCACGCTGTCAGAGTTGTGCAAATTCCCCCATAGATGGCGCTGTACGTTAGTTACATCGCGCTATCGTTTGTTCGACGTAGAAAGTACATATAGTTTTATTGGTGAAAGCACAAATTTGACAGACGGACGGAATAAGGGTTCCGTTTTACCTTATAACTTTTTGGGTGTCCCGAAGTCTCCTGCCTGCAGCACTTTAGGGACATTGTTATTAATAACTTATCATTATTATAGTGTCAACTCGCTTTCACCAGAGATAAATTTCACTTAGCTCAGGACAACTGGAGGAAAAGAGTGAATTATTTAAAAAAAAAATACCTATTATATCCCTCAGCTTCGCATTAATAGTTAAAAAAATTGTAACAGACAAATGATGTTTATATCTGTTTCAATTATTTATTTATAATAGGTATGTTGGGAGAGTACTCTCAAATGATCGGCAACCTTCGCCTAACTGCGGTTTTATTCGGTTTCCGAACTCGAGTCGGGGAGTATTCAACTCGAGTTGATTCGAGATAAGCCCGACGCGAGTTGACCATCACCAGAAAGAGTTTCATAATTGAAAGCGATATTTCACTAGCCGATCTCTTTCCCCGACTACGGCAAAGCCAAAAGGAAAGGTTATGTTTTTAGCAGTCTCTATATTTACAAATTAAATGGCAATACAATGTGTCAAAAAGAGACCACTACATACTTCTAAACGTCCTCTTCAATTGACCCTGTATAGTCGACCGAGAAATTGCTTGACCACTTTTCGACCGTATTACAAAGAGTTAAGGTTCAAAGTGGTCAAGCAATTACTTGGTCGAATATACACAATCAACAGACAAAATGGTTACCTTTCGTGAACATTAAGGTAGTACAATCTTCGTTTTTCTTATTAATTTGGAGGTTTTACTGCCTTAACGCACACCAAAGGTAACCATTTTGACAGTTTTGGGTAAGTACACTTGACATGTACTGAGGCTAGATCTGGCTTCCCAAGGGATACGAAAACCCTTCAGTAAGCATTCCCAATACGACAGGAAAAACTGCATGTAAATCTGTTGCGTTGTTTAGAAGCGGCCGAAACACAGAACAAATAATAGTACTAAACATACAGACACTTCTTTTTTAGGACCGCGGTTAAACGAATTCCAACTTTATTAACACGCTCAATAAGTTCGTATTACTTCATACACATTAAGCCAGGCGGCGCGAGTCAAAAGGAACGCGCCGCCCGCGTCCGCCTTCCCCCCGCTACTCCCGGCGACACGCTAGGGTTGCGCGGCATTCGTCTTCAATTACACTGACACGGCGGGGCGAGCGAGCGGGCGCGTGGCATGCCGACAGCCTACTGCGATTTGCCTATGCCATAGGCAAGGGTCGAGCGTACCTACAGTGCGGAGTGGAAACCCTGGCCGAAAATACGATGAAGCTATCCTCGTAGTATCTTTGGCCGATTACTAAGTGGCTATCCGTTTCTCTCTATGTCAAGATAAGCGTGCAGACAAGACAGACAGACGCAGCCTTCGATGGCTATTTCGTAGTACGGAAGTCTTTGGAACTATTCAAAGCAAGGTTTAAACGAGAAGTGCGTATCGAGTATTTGGTGACGTGATTTTTCTCAAGTATTTTTTTTTTACAACATAGGAAGGCAAACGAGCAAGTGGGTCACCTGATGGTAAGTGATCACCACCGCCCATAGACACCCGCAACACCAAAGGGATTGCAGATGCGTTGTCGAAACGTTCGTGGGACTGTCGACCGGTCGGTATCCGACGTAGGTATTTGGCCGGAGTTTAGCAAATCGGGACGTCTGTTACTGCTTTAATACTGTATTGCCAGTTGACTAAACGTTTTTAAAGTTGATCAAATTCCCCAACAGATGGCGCTGTACGTCAATTGCATCGCGGTATCGTCTGTTTGACGTAGAAAGTGCATATAGTTTTGAAGGTGAAAGTTGAATCTGACAGACGGACGGAACAAGGGTTCCGTTTTTACCATTACTTTTTGGGTGTTCCTTGCAATTGCAACAGGGACTTTGCAAACTATAAAATTACCAGTACCCAGGGGGGATATTTGGGAATATGGGCTATCCTAGACCTGTGTCAATCGATCATTCGTCGTAACCCGGGTCGATCATGACCCACTCGAGTGGTGATTGGGTTAAAATGATTCGATCTTTTCGATCATTTGGGTCACAGTTCGTTCGTTCGAGAAAGAGTGTGAACGAACGTGGTTTAAAATGTAAGTAGCCGAAAGAGATAGAAGATTTTGTTGGTTACGTCTCATTGCGCGATTGAATACACGACTCGATGATTTGTACAAGCAAGCAATTAGTTACGGTAATAATATAATACTAAAGTGCAATTTGGTTTGTTTTGTCAGCGGGTCAATTATGATCGAATCTTTTAAAGATCCGTGACTCGATCAATCCTGCACAGGTTGCGATCAATTCAAAAAGATTCGATCAATCGCGATCGACACAGGTCTAGGCTATCCCTGTCTAGCTCCAATTAAATTATGCCCGTGTTAGATACTTCAGAATGTTAAGTTATTAAAAAAAAATTACCCTCTTCAGCGTTGCTTAGTCGGGTAAAAATAACATTGCAATTTTGATTTATTGGATAAATTACACCTCGTTGAGTTTATTGCCGGTATCTTCTCATCAGAGGGTTTTTCCGAACTGGTGGTAAAATTTTCTGACATCTATAAGTTTTTCTTGTAAGCCTACTGAATAAAGATATTTTGACTTATAATTCCACTTGCGACATTATCTTGCTACAGGCGGTAGGCCTTTGAGGGTTGTAGAACCCTGTGCAAGGTTTGCCCGGATCGCTACCACCATCTTGCTCGCTAATCCTGTCGCTAATCAGCAGTGCTTGAACTGTTGTGTTCCGGCGTGGAGAACAAGACAGCCAGTGCAATTACTGGCACAATAGGTATTCCATCTTAGGTTGGCAACGCATCTGCAATCTCCTTGGTGTTGCGGGTGTTGCGGGCAGTGGTGATCACTTACCATCAGGTGACCCACTTACTCGTTTGCCTTCCTACATTATTTAAAAAAACGTTGAAAGAAAATCAACACAGTAATCAACGTTCCTACGGTGAGGAATAACATCCCAACGAAACCCGCACATTCATACAACTAAAATAAACGTGTAACCATGGCCCTATCGGTCTGGTACCCCTGCGAATATAGCAGTCGCGACAAATATGGGATCGTGACCAGAGTGTACCCCGGATGTGGAGAAGTTGATTGGTTACCTCCATAGCTCTCTCTGGCCTGCGGCTGGTACATGAAGACAACGAAGTTCCCTTCGGCCTCAGACACAAGAAAGCCCAAGTTGGTGTTGTCCACCATGAATTCCATTTCGTAAATCTGGAACATAGCAACATAAGTTGTAAGAAAAAATTAGCAATATAATTTTATTTCTAACATAAAACTACTGTGAGACTCGGACATATTAATAAAGTCGTAGTATTCATTGAATCGTCGTCGCGCCACCGCAGCGGGGGCTCATGATTAAGGACCACGGACTGGTACGAAACATGTCGGGCATTTCTCGACTTAAAAATACGTGAGTGAGCCGTTTTATTCATTTTATTTCATTTGATAAATGATACCTCGTTGAGTTCCTTGCCGGTATCTTCTCATAAAGGGTTTTTTTCCGAACCAGTGATGAATTTTCTGACATTCATAAAAGCTTCATGTAAGCCTAATCTATAAAGATATTCTAAATTTGACTTTGACCAATAGATAACATTATAAATGTGTCGTTCAGTAAACATTTTGATTTAGAGCAATGATTTTTACGTCCACTTTTGACCGTTTCCCTTCTTTCCATTTCAAACCTCACATTACACCTCCATCTTCGATCATTTCCTTTCAACACCTTCCATCTCCCTTAACCTATGACCATTTCTCCCATTTCTTAGTTACAGCCCCCATTCGCTCATTACTCCTCCCCCCATTTCCTTCTCCGTTCCGTCCCCCCCTGCCCCGCGTGTCCCCCTGCCCCAGCGTGTCCCTCCTGACCCAGCGTGCCCCCCTGACGCAGTGGCCCCCCTGACGCAGTGTCCCTCCTGACCCAGCGTGCCCCCCTGACGCAGTGGCCCCCCTGACGCAGTGTCCCTCCTGACCCAGCGTGCCCCCCTGACGCAGTGGCCCCCCTGACGCAGTGTCCCTCCTGACCCAGCGTGCCCCCCTGACGCAGTGGCCCCCCTGACGCAGTGTCCCTCCTGACCCAGCGTGCCCCCCTGACGCAGTGGCCCCCCTGACGCAGTGTCCCTCCTGACCCAGCGTGCCCCCTGACGCAGTGGCCCCCCTGACGCAGTGTCCCTCCTGACCCAGCGTGCCCCCCTGACGCAGTGGCCCCCCTGACGCAGTGTCCCTCCTGACCCAGCGTGCCCCCCTGACGCAGTGGCCCCCCTGACGCAGTGTCCCTCCTGACCCAGCGTGCCCCCCTGACGCAGTGGCCCCCCTGACGCAGTGTCCCTCCTGACCCAGCGTGCCCCCCTGACGCAGTGGCCCCCCTGACGCAGTGTCCCTCCTGACCCAGCGTGCCCCCCTGACGCAGTGGCCCCCCTGACGCAGTGTCCCTCCTGACCCAGCGTGTCCCCCCTGACGCAGTGGCCCCCCTGACGCAGTGTCCCTCCTGACCCAGCGTGTCCCCCCTGACGCAGTGGCCCCCCCTGACGCAGTGTCCTTCCTGACCTAGCGTTTCCCCCCTGACGCAGTGGCCCCCCTGACGCAGTGTCCTTCCTGACCTAGCGTGTCCCCCCTGACGCAGTGCCCCCCTTGACGCAGTGTCCCCCTGACGCAGTATCCCCCTGACGCAGTGTCCCCCTGACGCAGTGTCCCCCTGACGCAGCGTCCCACCTGCGCGGTCCTGAGGTCCCGCGAGACGAGGCTGAGCGTGCGGTGCTGCGCCTGGTAGCGCAGCAGCGACACGGACTTGTACACGTCGGCCACGAGCACGAGGTTCTTGACGGCCATCATGCGGTGCACGTAGATCTGCGTGTCGATGAACGCCACGCCCACCAGGTCGTTGTCCTTCAGCTGCCAGATGTAGATCTGGGGGGGGCGAGGGCGGTTTCAAACGGATGCGGAAACCCAGCTTATGCCAGATTATGAGTTATGTGAAGTTACTCGAAATAGATAAATCATCTTTTTTTTATTTCAACAATCACACTAAAAGCTTACAGTGTTTTGGACACCCAATCGCTTTTTTTTTAGTAATCTTATTCCGTGTCCCCCTGCTGGGCAAAGACCTCTCTTGACTTCCACATTAACGTACTATTAAAACTCAAAAAATCTAATTACTAACACTATTAATTACTATTAAACCTAATAATCTACTCTAATATAATAAAGAGGTACACTTTGTTTATATGTAGGGGGTAATCTCTGGAACTACTGAACCGATTTCAAAAAATCTTTCACACATAGTAAGCTACACTAACTCTGACGGACATGGGCTACTAATTTTACGCGAACAAAGTCGCGGGCGTCCGCTAGTACATTATATTTATATACGCAGACATTAGTATATATGAATACTAAGATATAACTAACATAGACATAAGTAATTTACTAACAAATTATGGATCTAGTTGTCTGAATAAATAAATAAATAAATATATATATAAATTAGTGTTCTCAAATGACCACTACCACCATCTTGCTCGCTAATCCTGCCGCTAAGCAACAGTGCTTGCACTGTTGTGTTCCGGCGTGGAGAGCAAGACAGCCGGTGTAATTACTGGCACAAGAGGTATTCCATCTTAGCCCTCTGGGTTGGCAACGCATCTGCACTCTCTTTGTTGTTGCAGGTGTCTATAGGCGGTGGTGATCACTTACCATCAGGTGACGCACTTGCTTGTTTGCCGTCCTATGTTGTATAAAAAAAAAGAGACAAGATAGACAACGCGGCTGACCTTCTGCCCGACGGCGGAGATGAGGTAGCCGAGCACCTGCGTGAGCGCAGTGACGGGTCCCTTCTGCTCCTTGGCGTACAGCTCCTTGAAGCGGTTCTTTGTGAGCGGCTGCCCCGGCTCCGGGACCACGTCGATTATGTCGTAGATTATTATCTGCGGGGACAATTAACGACATCAAAAGTCAAAGTCAAAGTCAAAGTCAAAATATTTTATTCAGATCAGGCTTACAGGTAGCACTTATGAATGTCAAAAAATTTACCACCGGTTCGGAAAAACCTCTGATGAGAAGATACCGGCAAGAAACTCAACGAGGTGTAATTTTTTAAATAAATCAAAATTACAATGTTATTTTACATCTCAAATATTCAAATTTTTTACAATTTAACAATTTAACACAGCAGGTGTACAATCTTTGGAGCCAGGGATCGCCAACAACAATTAATAGATTCAGGCGTTTTGCGGAGGTCCATTTCAACAAACTGGAACAAATTACCTTGCTACTCCGCGAAACCAGTGCCGTGCTCGTGCAAGTTAGCTGCGTCCCACCCTCCTCCGCTTCCACACGAACAACATATATCACACAGACTCAACTACACACTAACCATTAAACACTAAACAAAGTGGGTTTTTGCACGAATACATATATGTCGCACAGACGCAGCTAACTTGCACGAACACGGCACTGGTTTCGCGGAGTAGCAAGGTAATTTGCTCCGGTTTGCTGACATCAACAACATCAACCATCAATTTCGCGGGTGGTAGAACCTTGTGTAACAGGCAAGGCGCACTTCGCTAAGCTACCAGCCATTCGGCGCACCTCTGCTCTGGGGCCGGCGCTATTGAGTCGCCACGTGTGCAAATGAATACGAGCTAATATGGTAAACAGAGAAGCATACGGACGCTTCTTATACGTACGGGTGGTAGGACCTTGTGCAAGGTCCGTCTGGATCGCTACCACCATCTTGCTCGCTAATCCTGCCGCTAAGCAGCAGTGCTTGCACTGTTGTGTCCCGGCGTGGAAAGCAACACAGCCGGTGTAATTACTGGCACAAGAGATATTCCATCTTAGCCCTCTGGGTTGGCAACGCATCTGCAATCTTCGTGGTGTTGCGGTTGTTTATAGGCGGTGGTGATCACTTACAATCAGGTGACCCACTTGCTTGTTTTCCTTCCTATTTCTAAAAAAAACCGCTGTTTTTGTTCGAAGAGAGAGTTCTGTACTTGTTCTATTGTTTACTAGCTGACCCGGCGAACTTTGTTCCGCCTTAGACGCCATAAATGAGCAGATTTTTGATATTTTCTTTCATAAGAACCTTCTCCTGATAATAACGAACAGAACAAAAATAGTACATTTCGATACAAGTGCGGAAGGTATGTCATTACTTGACGAGTTCCGAGATATCTTGCCACGAGCCGCAGGCAAGTGGCAAGACTCGGGACGAGTGAAGAATGACATTTCCGCGCGTGTATCGAACGACGTTTTTCAATACAGTTGCGAAAAAAATACAATAAATTTGCGACTTTTACTGAAGCTCTTAATTAAAGTAAAGTAAGTACAAACTTTAGCAGTGAAAATTTTTGACAAATTAAACGCGTTTTTGTTAGCTGTCGTATTTCATAAGGCAATGGCTTTTGCTATTCAGCCAACTCAATGAAAGATTTTTTTTCAAATATATATTAATTTGAGCGTTAGGACAATTATTAAAGGATAACGAAATATTCTTGCCGGGAACATTAATATTTTCACTCTCCCGCCTATTTTTACTTTTTTTTTAACGATTCCGTTCTTAGTGGCCAGTCATTCAAAGGCGTCTTATTTTTTAATTTAGCGAAGCGCTTCGAAGGGCTTAAAAACACCCAGAATCGCTTATTGTTTGAATATCTTTGCCATTTATTTCTGAAGAAGTGGAACTAAAAAGAACCTTATTTTTTTAATGTAAATAAATATGGGGTACCAGAAAAGACCCAGTGTTCTGATTGGTCGATTTTATGTCGTATGCAGCACAAGTCGTGTTCTGATTGGTCGATTTGCTCTTTAAACAGGCCAACAATGTTTTTGTCTCAGAGAATTCCGTTCCATTCAGCCACCTTATTAAGAACTGTTTTTAGGACTGTTATTATTTAAAAAATCATATTTATTTGATGAACAGGCTAGTAATAAAATATAAAATCTCAATATTTTGATATGCTTACATTAATAATAGGTTTTTAGTTTTATTACGTCTTGGTACAAACTAAAACTATAAAAACTCTTTGGTAAGTAGTTGTGAATTGGAACAAGTACAAATAAAAAAAAAACTGGAAAAGTAAATCGCACTAGTTCGCAAAAACGAACTTTGCGCACGCAAAACAGCCAAAAAAAGGGCACTTTTTGAGCAACTGTATTGAAAAAGAATTAGCGAAATCGGTCCAGCCGTTCAGGCGTGATGTCGTGACCAAGGGAAATAGGGATTCATTTTTATATATATAGATTATGTGCTATAAGTTTGTCTACAGACCCTCCCTCGTGACGTGATGTCTTCGCTATAGTTGTAGTTTGTCCCTATCGCGATGTACCCGCGGAGGCCGGACCTGGAAAATATTAACCAAAACATGTCAATTCGGAACGTGTTTAAGTATGTATGTATGTACAGTCAAGGAATTTAATTCCCTACCCATTTCGTTGAAATGTCGTCTGACATTCGCAATGCATTAAGGTCGATATGTCAAACTAACATCTTGCTCTATAGCTCTTATGGTGACAGTTTGCTATATGATATTGAACCTTAGGTGGGTTGGAAATTTAATTCCTTGACTGTATGTATGATTCTGTCAGGAGTGCAGCTTCCGTCACTATATTTAAGGGCAGGCTAAAATCATGGCTCTTTGAAAGACTGTTTCATAGCTATAATGAATTTTTTGATTTACCTCTTGCACTGTAATCAGTGTTAGGCACAGATTTTGTTTAATGTAATGCTAAAAAAATTACATGTAATAACCAATTATTACATGTAATTTTTTACAACCACATTTTTTTTGTTTGTTTTTTTTTTGTTTTTTTTTGTTTGTTTTTTTTTTTGTTTTTTTTTTGTAATATTTTGATAACCAATTAATTATCAATAAAATGTTTTATTTCATTTCACTCTTTATTGTACTAAATACATAAAATAACAGGTAATTTCCATTCTTATTAGGAGAATCAATTGTTTAATTTCCTTTAGTCTATTTATTCAGTCAATATAAACCTCCATTATAAATTGCATGTCAATTTACATGAATTTATATTGAAATCGTCAAAATTGTAATGAAATATCAAACAAAAATAAAAATTAAATATCACCAGCAGTGCTTGCCATAAGGTCCGTCCGGATCGCTACCACCATCTTGCTCGCTAATCCTGCCGCTAAGCAGCAGTGCTTGGACTGTTGTGTTCCGGCGTGGAGAGCAAGACGGCCGGTGCAATTACTGGCACAAGAGGTATTCCATCTTAGTCCTCTGAGTTGGCAACGCATCTGCAATCTCTTTGGTGTTGCAGATGTCTATAGGCGGTGGTTATCACTTACCATCAGGTGACCCACTTGCTTGTTTGCCGTCCTATTTCATAAAAATAAAATAAAAAACTTTGAAAATAGGAATGTGCACTAGCGTTGCTGAACTATCGATAGTTGACATTGAAAAATAGTCACAATATAGATAGTATCGAGTGATTAAAATCCAATACTATCTAATAGGCATCAATACTATTTATAATTTCGAAAGTATTCTTTTTCGATATTATTGATAGTATTGATATTTTATAACGAATACTATCGATACTACTGACGTATTAGTCCAACAAACAATCGGTACTATCGGTTATAAAATATCAATACTATCGATACTGTGACTATTTTTCAAGGCCACCAGACTATCAACAAAACTATCGATAGTTCGATACATTGCAGCAACGCCTTGCGCCGTACCTGGTGCCCTCGTAAGACAGGGCCACGTTTTTGAGGCAGGTGACGTGCTCCCACTCGTCCAGCTCGATCTTCGTGTTAGGTATGATCTCCCACGAGACCGGCGAGAACAGACAGACGGAGAAACGCTCCACCATCGGGTAGGGGAACCTGGGAACAGATTTACAGCAAGTTACTAAAAGCATACGAATTTTCAGTGGAACTAAGATGCACAAACTGAAACTCAAAATATTTATTTGCTTTCATGAAGGAACATTACAAAACCCTGTAAGGGCACTGCAAAATATACATTATAAACTAAAGTAAAAATTAACTCAAAAACTTGACCGAAACATTATCACGAACATTAGCTATCGTGTCATATGTGTAACAGGAAATAATTTTTATTTTTATTTAATAGACATATGCTTAAACTAAGATAACAATAAATATCTATACATTTCTATTGCAGGCAAACTTATCTAAGTATCCATAAGTGATACAAATACTATTTATCTTTAAAAAAAAACTTGTAGCGTGTAATAGGACTTTGGCAGTAAATACTAATTTAATGTTATTTTAAACAATGCACCTAAACCCTTAGGACACCCGTCCGGTCTTTTACCTATTGTCCGGTTAAACTGGCCATAGCCCGAAGAAGTCTGTCCAGCTAATCCGTTTTTAGACCTGGCAACCCTAAATCACATTGGCTTAAAATTCTCTCAAATTGTCTCTGACTTCCAATAGATGGCGCTGCACGTCAGTTACATCGCGCTATCGTTTGCTCGAAGCAGGAAATACTTATATTTTTGGAGACTCTATCCTCGTTAGGACAGACAGGCCTAGAAGGCTTATAAAATCAACAGTTTTTGGCTAGTTCAGCAAGTCGCTGGACTCGTACATTCAACCTTGAATTTCCAGAGACCTACGGGGATCACTTGCCACGATATATCATACAGACTCAACTACACACCACCACCACTAAACACTAAAACTACACGATCAAAATTAGTTTGTCAGTACGCCATTCGTTCAAGTAGCGGACGGTCGTACTATTCGATCTTGATGATGCCTCGTATAGAGGTGAAACGCGCGTCGATCGTGTAGTTTTAGTGTTTAATGGTGGTGGTGGTGGTGTGTAGTTGAGTCTGTGTGATATATGTTGTTTCGTGTGAAAGCGGAGGAGGATGGGTTTTTGCATGAACATATATGTGTCGCACAGACGCAGCTATTTTGCACGAGCCCGGCACTGGTTTCGCGGAGTAGCAAGGTAATTTGTTCCAGTTTGTATATAAAACGTTGGTGGCAAAGCTTCCGGCTCACCGTAAGCGATTGCTGCCGCCCATACGAGTACTATGCACGTTTGTACCCTGCGCGACTCGAAAGCCAAGAGCCTGAACGCGGCATAATATAAGTAATAAGAAAATAAACTACTGAATTAATTCCAATAATTATTTCATTAATAGAAAGCTACACCAGGGGGTTTCGCTCCGCACTGTAGGTAATCTCGGCCGCCTTGCCTACAGAGTAGGCAAATCGCAGTAGGTTGTCGGCTTGCCCCGCTAGACCTCACTGTGTCAGTGTAATTGAAAATGAATGCAGCGCAACCCTAACGCGTCGCCGGGAGTTGCGGGGGGAAGACGGAAGCGGGCGGCGCGTTCCTTTCTCCGTAAGCCACTCTGCGAATATCGCACGCTTAGTATTAAAGTGACTCAATTCTGAATTTGATATTTCCCAAAATTAAACCCTATGTCTTTTAATTAAGGTGATATTTTGGGACGTGTATTATTCAGAAATGGGTCACTTTAATACTAAGCGTGCGATATGTACGATGCAATACGAACTTTTCGTGTGTGTTAACACAGTTGGAATTTGATTAGTCGCGGTCGAAAAAGAGAAGTTTCAGTACGTCAGTATAATATGGTATTCTAATGACTTTTTTTCGAAATCTATAGTTTGTTCAAAGAAGAAAACAGTGTTTTTAGCTGTCTTCTACTATCATTATTTTTCGAAATATCACATGTAATAAAATGACATAGGGCGTGCTTCGCGAAAACGCTCCATCGTGCTGCATACAGCGCGCGTGACGTCACTAGCGTGGTTAGTATAGAGCCAGCACTGAATCGTGTTTATTTTAATATTGTCGCTTCTAATCAGTCTCATAATAAAATTTTCTAAATTTTTATCTGGATTCGAATGAGCATAATTCAAAACAAAAAAGAAAACTTTTTCTAAGTCATTTTCGTAACTTTGTACCGGGACTTCTAAAATACCTAATTTTTTCACTGCTCCTTTGGGACATGACCACTACAATGTAGCATTTTAATGGCATTCGGATTATGGGTGAGCTGGAGTGCTATTTTTGAATCTCACCGGGTGACTAAAGCTCGCTAAAATGGTGGTTTTTTAAAAGAAATGCGGCCATTTTGGTGTGCTCTAGTCACCTGGTGAGATTCAAAAATTGCATTTGAATCTCACCGGGTAACTAAAGTCCTCAGACTCGGCGGAGCGATGATCTTCGCGAGGCGGCTGGCAAGAGCTGGATGAGAGTGGCCGAGGATCGTGCTCAGTGGCGTGCCGTGGGAGAGGCCTACGTCCAGCAGTGGACGAACGGAGGCCGACGATGATGAACTAAAGCTTTTTTTTTTTTTTATACAACATAGGAAGGAAAACAAGCAAATGGGTCACCTGATGGTAAGTGATCACCACCGCCTATAGACACCTGCAACAACAAAGAGAGTGCAGATGCGTTGCCAACCCAGAGGGCTAAGATGGAATACCTCTTGTGCCAGCTCACCAAAATAGCCGTTTTTCATAGAGATTCTGCCATTTCGGTGCGCTCCAGTGACCTGGTGAGATTCACAGATCGCGGCCCCGGGGTGCCGCGAGCGGCGCGGACGGCTCACCGGTCGCCCTTGTTCTCGGTGGCGCGCTCCTTGTCCTCGCCGTTGAACTTGTAGTAGGTGTTGTCGGGCGCGGCGCTGCTGGCCACCAGGCAGTAGGTGCGCGACTCGCTGTGGTAGGTGACGAATCGCGGCGAGACGCGCACCGGCACCTTGCGCACCGGCCACGGCGCGTCGTACGACAGGTGCGTCGGCAGCGCGCTGATGCGCAGCTCCGCCTGCGGACGGACGCGCGCACATTGTTCCATTGCATACTCAGAACTACCCGTGACCACGGCCGTTGAAACGTGGCCGAAACGTCGAGGTAAATCAACGATATAATTTTATCGCGTTAAAGTCAGGATAACGTTATAAATATGTCATTGCATACTCGTCTAATTGCTTTCCAATAACGATAGTCCAAGGAAATAACTTCAAAACTTATGTACAAACGGCGACAAATTTAGCCGACCTAGAGCGGGAACTGGGAGAGATTATCTATGCTTAAAGGGGTAGATATATCAACTTGATAGTGCATACTGTGCGCCTCCCTTTCGGAAGATGACTTTTTCTCGCAATTCCGTCTTCGATGGTGACTTATATTGTAGTAAAATAATAATAGAAATAAAATTATATAATTAAAATAATGTCAGAATGTCCCTCAGCTTACAATTTAAGACAGCCTCTAGAGCATCATTAATAACAAAAAGATGTTGAGGGTATTACAACAACAGTACGTTATGATACCAGTATGCTATGTTAATGATTACATCAGAGGCGGTATTATTCGCGAAAGCGGTATGCGAGCGCGTTAAAGTCAGTGAAGTCTGATTGTAAGCAATGAATACCACCTAAAAACACTTGCAACTTTAAAGCAACGCCTTTTAATAACCTTTTAACCCTTTAGCCGCCGAGACATTTTCATCGGACATGTCTGTATCGCCACCTATACAAAAACTATATGACATTCTGTCTTAATTCTAAGACTGCGGCGAAATGAGCTGAACATAGTGTCTTAAATCACCATCGATTATAGACATCCGCAACACCGAAAAGATTGCAGATACATTGCCAACCCAGAGGGCTAAGATGGAATACAGCTTGTGCCAGTAATTACACCGGCTGTCTTACTCTCCACGCCGGATCACAACAGTGCAAGCGCTGCCGCTTAGCGGCAAGATTAACGAGCAAGATGGTGGTAGCGATCCGGACGGACCTTGCACAAGGTCCTACCACCCGCTAAAAGGTTAATGCCCCTTTTCGAAGCTTCACTCACCTTGGCATTAAAATACAGCAGCCCCTGCGGGCAGTTGGTGTTGTTGAACGGAGCGAAGGTGGAGATCGGCGCCTCCTCAGGGCACAGCGGGTGGATGCGCAGCTCGCCACGCGACGTCAGCACCAGGAAGTACGGCGTCGGCCCGCAGATGAACACGCCGTTGTAGCCGCCCACGTTGCCTGGAAGACACCGCTCGCACGTCACAGGGGTAGCTGTTTTGCAGCTGTACAGTCAAGGAAATTGAAACACGTACCACCGTAGAACCTAGTCGAAGAGACATACGCATGACATTTGTATGACATAGCCTGGCGTTTAACGCGTCGCGTCATTGCGATAGGGTTCTAAGGTGGTACGTGAATATAATTCCCCTACTGTACAGTGGCCATCACCTTTATACAGCTACTATACGGTTTTTATAGCGATTCTGTACTATTTGGGGTATGTGCAGGACAGAAACGCCAAATACTTGCGAGATAGTAACATTATTGGCATTAGAGGTGTTCAATCTCAGCGCTCTGGCAGGGGGTTTCCACTCCGCACTGTAGGTACGCTCGGCTACTTTACCTACAGCGTAGGCAAATCGCAGTAGGTTGTCGGCTCGCCCTCATCGTGTCAGTGTAATTGAAAATGAATGCGCAGCAACCCTAGTGTCGCCGGTAGTTGCGGGGGAAGCCGGTAGTCGAGCGCCGCTCGCAACGGAGCTCCACTCGGCATTGCCCTAACGCCCCCTAGTCTAGGGGGTGCTAGGCTAATATTTGCACACGGACGCTACGTGGGCTAGAGACGCCTCTGTGCATGTTAATTAAGTTGGAATTCGGAAAAAGAGAAGTTTCTGTACGTTAGTACTATCATTTATTCTGTGGCTCTGGGTCGGCAACACATCTGGTAGTGATTTGACACTCGTAAAAAACATAAGTCGATTTAACCCGCGTTAAATTTCACTTCAGTTGAACTCGAGTTACGTAACTCGGGATAACTGGAGGAAATAGAGTGAATTATTAAAAAAAAAATACCTATTTCATACCTCAGCTTCGCATTAATAGTTAAAAAAATTGGAACAGACAAATTATATTTATATCTGTTTCAATTCTTTCATTTTTCACATTATTTATTTATAATAGGTATGTTGGGAGCGTACTTTCAAATGATCGGCAGCCTTCGTCTTTGGTTTTATTTGGTTTTCGAACTCGAGTCGGAGAGTATTCAACTCGAGTTGACCATTACTAACATCCGTGGCCCGTTTCACGAAGATACAAGTTACAATTTTACAAGTCTAAACCGGCAACATTGGTCAACAATGACCAATGGCAATGGGCATAATGACCAATGTTGCCGGTTTAGACTTGTAACATTGTAACTTGTATCTTCAACGAGCCACAGGTCGTCTAAGTAAGACCGACAGGAAGTCTAAAGGTCGAGTAAGTAAGTACTATTGTTTATTCTGTGGCTGTGGGTCGGCAACCGTACCGAAGTAGCGCATCTGTCGCACGTTGTCGCGCAACAGCGCCGCCTCGTAGCCGTCAGCGGGAGCGGGCGCGGCGCCGCGGTAACCAAACGGGAAAGCGGCCGCCACGCGCGAGAAACGGAGCTTCAGGTTGCCGCGCGGGTACTTGTACGCCTGCAACGGGGGTTTATTTTATCTTTAAAAAGCCGTGTGAACCCAACGCTCTCCATACAAACGGCGATGTTTTCCACCCTCTAAACCTTAACCTATAGCCTTGACTTTTTTTTTGTTGTCATTATGTCTTAGAACTAGGTTTGTATGTTTTGATTTTTTAAATATTCTTAATAGTTTCAAAAATATTGACGCTTTTTTGTTTTGTATGAAACTCCTAAAATGCAAATCAAAACATACAAACCTAGTTTCAAGGCATAATGATAACATACCAAAAAATTATTGGTATAGATTAAGGTTTAGAGGGTGGAAAACGTTATCGCCGTTGGTATGGGGAGCGCTTTTTCGGACTGGGTTCACACTCCTCTTAAAAGCCGGCCAAATACGAGTCGGACGCGCGCACGAAGGGTTCCGCGCCATCACTACATAGTATAAAGCTAAGTCGCTTCCCGCGTCTGTCTGTATGTATGCTTAGATCTTTAAAACTACACAACGGATTTTGATGCGGTTTGTTTTTAATAGATAGAGTGATTTAAGAGGAAGGTTTATATGTATAATAACATGCTTAATATATTAGAGAACCACTGATAATTTCAAGATTTCTAATGTGTAGTTGAATCATCATAGTATAAGGAAAGGGGAATTGTATTACTACGAAGTTAACGCGTGCGAAGCCGCGGGCAAAAGCTAGTTAACTATAAAAACGGCAAAAAAAATCACGTCTGTGTATGGGAGCTTCGTTAAATATTTAATTTATTCCGTTTTTTAGTGTTTGTTGTTATAGCGGCAACAGAAATACATCAACTATGAACATTTCAACCGTCTAACTATCACGGTTCATGAGGTTACAGCCTGGTGACTGACGGACGGACGGACGGACAGCGGAGTCTTAGCAATACAGTCCCGTTTTACCCTTTGGGTACGGAAATTACACTCTGAGGGTGGTGATATAAAGAATGTCTCAGATCGCAGGAACTTGTCGCACGAGTCAAAGGCGAGGGCGATAAACATACGACCTGAGGCTTTCTCTATAACCACCCGAGGTGTGTACACAATTTCACGTCTTTTCCTGGCCAGGAAATGGAAATTTCTGCTCGCGTAGCGGGCGGTAAATTGCTACTTACGGCCCGGGGTGACGTAAAATGATTAATGTCGTTGCTATACCTGGTAGATCATGAGCGTGTCGCCGTCGCAACGCATGAGGAGCAACACCCGCGAGCCCTTGTGCCCCACGCCGACCACCAGGATCTCCCGCAGCTTGTCCACCTCGGTGCTCTGCGGCAGGTTGAGCTCGTCTTCCTCGGTCTGGGACGGCTGGGGCACGGACTCGAGGCTGTCCGCTAACACCTGCGGATAGATGGCGCTGTTATAAACGGAAATAAACTCTTATATCAGACACTAGCGACCCGCCGCGGCTTCGCAAGGGTACAATTATATGGAGGTTCTAAAAAAAATCGAAAGTAAATTTCGATTACAATAATTTAACAACAAACGGCGCTATATATCGTCAGCTAACGGGCATTCAAAAGTGACCAAGTTGCATGAGATAACTTGATTAAGTTTCTCATAGATGACACCGCGGGAAATTATACCCTAAAAAAACAATTATATAATGACCGTAAAAATGAAACAAATTGAAAAATTCGCAGGGCATGGTAGTGATAATGTAGCGAAACTGGCAAACGCAAGGCACGGAATGCTGATGTTGCAGGTTCGAGTTACCCTAATTTTTCTTTGTGTTGTCATTGCATAGCATTTTAATTCAATAATTTAAATGTTTCACATTTAAAAAGAAAGTCGAATGACATTTCTGTCACTGTGAGTAGCACTCACATTGCCATTCACAGTGACAAATGACATTACTTTCGTTCAATCCATTATTCATAAATGCTTCGTAAACGTTTGTTAGTTAACATTCGTATGTCTTTATCTGTCATTGTGACGTTTGCCCTCAAATGAAAGGAACAAAACATTTGTTAGCTATTGGAGGCTGTATAGCTCCGGTAATCTTATTACATACTGTACTATATTTGAAATAGTGAAATAGTCGTTATAGTAACGGATATTGTTTATTATTGTCTTACTGATGGTAACTGTCCATGTAAAGATGTGTGCTTAATTTTACTCTAAAATATACATTATAAAAGGTTACAACTGTGTGATAATTCTGCTCAAATTCCATTTGGTTATGGGCCCAGGAGTCCAAAGTCATAAGAATAACCTTGGAAAAGTATTAGAGTAGAAAGTGAAAAGTGGTTGTCAAACTTGCGAAAATTTTCTTCGTAACATTATGTCCGACGAGAATAGTTCGACCGGCATAAGCGGCATAAGAAAATTGAGAGGTTCGTCTGATTACCCTAATTGGAAATTCTTGGTGAGGAATTACTTGGAAAATAAAAACTGGTGGGATGTAATTTCTAAGAAGGATGTGCAGGATGTTGACGCTGATAGAAAAGCACGAACAACGATTTGTTTGTTGTTGGAACCGGAGTGCTTTACTCATGTCTACAATGCAAAATCTGCCAAAGAAGTCTGGGATAGTTTGCAGAACGCTTACGAAGACAAAGGTTGGGGACGACGAATTTCTATTCAACGAGAGCTTTTTAATAGTAAATTAGAAAACTTTGATTCTATTGAAAGCTACATCTCGAGAGTTACATTCCTATCACAGCAGCTGGCCGATATTGATGCGTCAATCTCAAATGACTGGATCATATCGATTTTGCTCGGTGGACTGACCCCTGAGTACGGCCCTTTAATCATGGCTGTAGATAACAGTGGCACAGAAATCACGTTGGAGCAAATAAAGACCAAATTACTGCAAGAAGGAAGTAGACAGAGCAAGGTAAACACAAACCACGAACAAGCCCTATTTACAAGAAAAGCACAGAACAATGCCAGATCTAACTCTAAAACTAACGATCGCAAGCAGAAGTTTGTCTACAAGTGCTACAAGTGCCACCAGAAAGGACACAAAGCGTCTGAATGCCAAGAGCGGAGCAAAACCGCGAATGTCTGCCTGAATGCTAAGGAGGCGATTAATAAAGACAAGTGGTATTTAGACAGTGGATGCTCAAATCACATGACCCATGATAGGAGCAGGTTGTTGTCCTACAAACCAGAGAACGGCAACATAAAAATTTCAGTAGCGAATGGTGAAAAGCTACGAGTGCAAGGACGAGGGAACGCTGAACCTCAAGTCGGCGAAAACGAAAAACTATTTTTGAGTAACGTTTTACATGTTCCTGATTTATCCATGAACTTAATTTCGGTGAGCGATTTGACCAAGAAGAATTTTTCCATTAATTTTGACAAAGGAGGTTGCACGATTCAAAATAAGAATCGACCTATTGCAAGTTGTCATGAAGTTGACGGAATTTACGAGTTGAAAGAAAAGAAAAACAACGTAGTCAATTTGACATTGTCAAAACAAAATGAAAATATTTCGAATATTTGGCATAAACGTTTGGCTCATTTAAATAGAAATTATATGGAAAAATTGAAAAGTCTTGTCACGGGAATGGAATATAAAAGTTGCGATTTGTTCGAACCATGTATTCCCTGTATAGAGGGAAAGACGTGCAAGAGTCCCTTTAAAAATAAAGGTACGAGAGCGAACGAAATTTTACAGCTCGTTCACACTGATCTTTGCGGCCCGATGGAAGAACCGTCATTTGGAGGTTCGAGGTATGTTCTGTTATTTATTGATGATTACACTCGGAAGACTCATGTTTATTTTTTGAGAAATAAAAGTCAAACTTTCGATAAGTTCCGTGAATATAAGGCGGAAGTTGAGAATGAGACGAGTAAATCAATAAAATGCCTGAGATCTGACAATGGTACAGAATACTGTAATGGTCAATTTAACAAGTTTTTAAAGTCTGCAGGAATAAAACATCAGACGACTGTGCCCTATACACCGGAGCAAAATTCTGTTGCGGAAAGGGCGAACCGGACCATTATTGAAAAGGCGAGAACATTGTTATCGGAAGCAAAACTAAGTAAAAAGTATTGGGCGGAAGCGGTTAATACCGTTGTATACTTGAAGAACAGAAGTCCTACAAAAGCTTTGAGCAATGCTGTACCAGAAAAGCTTTGGACTGGTAAAGATGTAGATGTGAGTCATCTGAAAATCTTTGGTTGTTTGGCTTTCAGATTGAAACCAAAACAAAAGAGACGCAAACTGGACATGAAAACTGAACCCATGATATTTATTGGATATCCTGATAATCAAAAAGGCTATCGTTTGATGAATCCTAAGACAAGGCAAGTGACAACAGCGAGAGATGTCAAATTTTTAGAAAATGTTTTTCTTCAAAATGAAAAAGTTGACAATTCAGTCGTTCGTTTAAGCCTCGACACAGATTCGAGAGTTCAGTCCAGTGTACGTAGCGAACGAAGCAGTGATGAAGAATCTTCGGAGGTGCAAGATAGTTCTTTTAGTGATGCTGTGAACTATGAAACAGTATCTGAAGAGAGAGTACCTGAGGAGAGAGTACCTGAAGAGGAAGTTGCTGAAGAGGAAGCGACGTTACCTGAACCGATTCAAAGACGGTATCCTCTAAGAGAGCGTAAACCAGTTGATCGCTATGGCTGCAACGTCATGTACGCTATGGAAAGCGTGATTAATGATGATCCATTGACTGTAGAGGAAGCGTTGGCGAGGCCTGACAGTGATTTATGGCAGAAAGCTATGGACGACGAGCTTAATTCACTGAAAGAGAATCAGACCTGGAAGTTGGTTGACCTTCCGGTAGATAAGAAGACAATACAGTGCAAATGGGTGTTTAAAATCAAGAAAGATAGTGATGGCAAGGTAACCAAGTACAAAGCTAGATTGGTAGCTAAGGGGTTTACGCAGGTACGTGGTATAGACTATAGTGAAACTTATTCTCCTGTAGTTAGAAGCTCTACTTTAAGATTGTTGTTTTCGTTAGCGGTTGAATACGGTTGGTTTATTGACCAATGGGATGTCACTACTGCCTTCCTGTATGGTAGGATAAAAGAAGACATTTACATGCTCCAACCAAAAGGCGCAGTAGCCAAAGGTCAAGAAACCAAGGTATGTAAGCTTCAACGGTCTTTGTACGGGTTGAAACAAGCTTCTAATGCTTGGTTCAACGAATTGGACAAAGAGATGTTAGCTTTAGGATTTGTACAATCGAAAATTGAACCGTGCTTGTACCAGAAGCAGCTTAAGAATAAAGATAAACTGATTGTTGTAGTTTATGTAGATGACATATTTATATTTGGGAATTGTGAACGCGAAAAGCAAAAATTAAAAACTGGTTTGCTTGACAAGTTCAAAGTGAAAGACCTAGGCGCGGCTAGACATGTTTTAGGAATGAGACTGAGGAGAGATAAAGATGTAATTTATCTAGATCAGGAGCAGTTCATTTTGAATGTATTAAATGACTTTAACATGACAGATGCTAAGCCGGTGACTACTCCAATGGAAGTGGGAATCAAGTTGGAAAAGTCAACTGATTCACACTGTGATCTGCCGTATCAAAGTTTGATAGGTTGTTTAAACTACCTAGCCTGTAATACGCGACCGGACATCGCGCATGCTGTAAGTGCACTTTCACAATTTAACTCCTGTTATGATGAAACACACTTTAAATGCGCAAAGCGAGTCCTGAGGTATTTGAAGGGTACGTCTAATCTTTGCCTTACCTTTAAGAAATCAGGCGATTTAGACTTACGTGGCTACGTAGATGCAGATTGGGGTGGGGCACTTGATAGGAAATCATTCACCGGGTTAATTTTCAAATTGGGGCAAAATGTCGTGACGTGGGAAAGTAGGAAGCAGGCAACCGTATCCTTATCTTCGACAGAGGCAGAGTACGTAGGTCTTAGTCAAGCTTCAAAGGAAGCGCTCTACTTACGTAGTTTACTGAACAGTCTTACCACTGTAGATAGTAAAGCGGTCGTCATCTACAACGACAACCAGTCTGCGCATAAAATTGCAACTAACAAAATGATGCATAACAGAACGAAACATATTGACATAAAGTATCATTTTATACGGGAATGTGTTCTGAGTAACAAAGTTGAGATCAGATACATGCCAACCGATAAAATGATAGCGGACATCTTAACTAAGTCTGTACATGGCCCAAAACTTAAAGAGTTTTTAGGACAATTTTCATTGAAAAATTACTCTATTAAGGGGGCGGATTAGCTGAGTACGTTTATTAGTGATGTGATGTTGTATTGTTTTATGTTTGAATTGTTTTGTGTATTAGATTAATTTTTCATACGTTATTGCGATGTTCATTTGTTACGTGTTATATATATCTTTGTGTGTACTATTGAATTTTGGTGTAGTACAGGCAGGCACAAAAGTGTACTAATATTATTTTAAATATGATAAGTACAGGCGACTACAAAAGTGGAACTGTAGGTACAATTAAATGTTTTACTTTGCCTGTATGTATGTCTGGGACATGTAATAGATTAAGGGGGCGTATTGGAGGCTGTATAGCTCCGGTAATCTTATTACATACTGTACTATATTTGAAATAGTGAAATAGTCGTTATAGTAACGGATATTGTTTATTATTGTCTTACTGATGGTAACTGTCCATGTAAAGATGTGTGCTTAATTTTACTCTAAAATATACATTATAAAAGGTTACAACTGTGTGATAATTCTGCTCAAATTCCATTTTTAGCTTAAAAATATTGTTATTTTTTTATGAATAAGGGGGAAAGACAATAACCTTGGGCGTACCTAGGGGGGCAGAAATCTCGCAGAAAATGTATGAGCTCGCCTAATTACTAATCAAAGTGTAAACGGGGCCTTATGCTAACTTTTAAATAAACCGCGCAGTAGACACTTGCAAAATGCACGGTGCAAATGCCAAAAAACCGCGCGCGACGATGGCGGACGAAGATTACCGAATCTAGCAGATGACTTGCCCCCCGCCCCTAGGCCAGAAGCTGGGTACGCCCATGACAATAACAGCTGACTGACCCGTTCACCGGCGCAGACGTCCCGGACCAGGAAGCTGAGCCGCATCTCCGGCAGCGAGTACAGCTCGAGGTTCCCGTTCTGGCGCACCACGAACAGCCAGTAGCTCGGCTTGATCTCCGCAAGATGCCGCTTCCACCAGCGGGACACGCGCCGCGGCACGCCCGGGTTCAGGCTCTGCTCCTCCAGCATTATCTGCGGACAGACACACCTACAGCTCTTACAGGAGCTCTCTCTCACTTTAACGTTTTATATAACATAGGAAAGCAAACGAACAAGTGGGTCACCTGATGGTAAGTGATCACCACCGCCCATAGACACCCGCAACACCAAAGTGGTGACCAAATGCTTTGCCAACCCAGAGGGCTAAGATGGAATACCTCTTGTGCCAGTAATTGCACCGGCTGTCTTGCTCTCCACGCTGGAACACAACAGTGCAAGCACTGCTGCTTTAGCAGCAGAATTAGCGAGCAAGATGGTGGTAGCGATATGGACGGACCTTGCACAAGTTCCTACCACCTCACTATCGTGATATTTCGAAAAATAATGATTCTAGAAGAAAACTAAAAACACAGCTTTTTCTTCTTTTAACCAGTTCTATCAAGCTCTATCAGTTGGCAAGCGCAGCGTAGGACGACCAGCCATAAGATGGTCCGATGACCTCATACAGGTGGCAGGAAGGCGCTGGTTGCATGCTGCTTCCAAACGGTCACTTTGGAAATCCACGGAGGAGGTCTATGTTCAGCAGTCAGTCTGTCGGACCGACGGCGCTGTTGTCAATACTATTATTTTGTAAAAAAACCCTGTTTGCAACGAAACTCAATAAATTATTATTTTATGCAGTTAGGCGTAAAGTTGTAAATCCAATGACTATAAATGGTAAACTAATAATTTGCATTAGTATGGGCGTCAACCTGTATTCTTATGTCGGTCCGTTTTTCTGCTGTCATTTAGTATGAAACTGTACATCCATGCATTATAATATCATTGTATGTTACTAACTTTATTCATTAGCTATCAAAATTGACATAACAAGCAATGTACAGCGAAGTAGTTCGCAACGTCAGTCAAGCGCCATTTGCAATTACAATGACAGCTACGTATTTGGCGACTGTCACTTTCCACCCTGTACCAAGTAATCAAACGATACGTAAACGATCTATATTCGTATGTACCTAATGGCGCTGGCAAGCCAGAATATTTTTAAATAAATAAATAAAATTATAATATCATTGATTAGACTGTATGGGCTGGCATGGCATGGCATGGCATAGTATGGTATGACTAACGCTGGCCATGGAGGCGGGCGTGATCTGGTCGCCGCCGTACAGCAGCTCGTCCTCGTCGTTGAGCTCGTACACGGTGTCGGGCAGGAAGCCCTCCGCCTTCACGTTCCTCTTCTTGCCCTTCATCTTGCCCGTGAACTCGCCTTTCACCTGTCAAACACCGTTTGTCAGTACGTTAAGGAAAATAATATGCGTTTATTACCACACAAAGTAAATAAACAGTTGACAATATAGTAGAATAACAAAAACTTCGTGTGACAAAAGGAGCGGACTCCTCATTTGCTACGAGTGCGAGCGCACGCTCATACCTGCGCAGCGCTGTTTTTGGTAATAGTTTTTTTTTAATTTTCGTTTTTTTTGTTTTTTTTTATACATTGACATCAATTTTAATTTAAATATAGTAGCGGTAATGTGGCGATACTGGACAACGCAAGGCACAGAATGCTGATGTTGCAGTTCTGCCATTACCCTAATTTTTCTTTGTGTTGTCATTAATTATATAGCATTTTAAATTTCAAACGAAATATGTTTATTTGCATAAAAATCAACCTCAAAATATCTTTATTGAAATTAGGCTTGCAGGAAGCACTTATGAATGTCATAAAATTTAACACTGGTTCGACAAAGACCTCTGATGAGAAGGCACCGGCAAGAAACCCAACGAGGTATAATTATTTTAACTTATCAAAATTACAATGTTATTTTCACATCCTAAAAACGTATTTAACACAGTACTACTTGTCTCCAGGGATCGCCAATGCAGGTCGGGATCGTTTCCAGACATCCCTGTCTAAAATATAGTCATTGAGTTCATGATAAACGCCAGCCGCGCCGTGTGACGTACAGTAGGGGAAAAATATTCACGTACCACCTTAGAACCCTATTGCAATGACGCGACGCTTTAAACGCCAGGCTATGTCATACAAATGTCATGCGTACTTCTCTTCGACTAGGTTCTACGGTGGTACGTGTTTCAATTTCCTTGACTGTACACACACACGTTACCACATAATAGTCCTAACGTACAGAAACTTCTCTTTTTCAACCACCATTAAACGAAATCCAACTTTATGATCAGGCACAAAAAGTTCGTATTACTTCATAAACATTCGCCGTACGGCATGCGTCAAAAGGAAGGCGCCGCCCGCGCCCGCCTTCCACCCGCAATGCCCTGGCGCACCGCTAGAGTTGGGCTGCTTACTGTAATACTATCACAACGCGTGACACAGTGAGCGGGCGCGCGCGCGGCAAGCCGGCAACCTGCTGCGATTAACCTATGCCGTAGGTAATGCGGCGAGCGCACCTACAGTGCGGAGTGGAACCCCCGTTACCTGCACGTTGTCCAGGTCGGCGGAGGTGAACAGTCCGCTGAGGTCCCGGTACAGCGTGGCTTTGAGAAGCGCCGGCCGGTGCGGCACGGGCTGCCGCGTCGGCGCCAGCCGCGCCGTCTGCAGACACACCCAACAATCTACCAAACTAACTAACAAGGGAGCGTTCGAGTATTAAGTAACGCAATTTTTGAAGATTTTAGACCCCCCCCCCCCCCCTCCCCCCTTGTAACACACCGTAACGTTTTTCTGTACCCCTCTCTAAACGTTACGTGACACTAAATGACCAAAAAAAAAACATTAATGACGAAAACAACATTAAATGACGTACAATGCAATCTAGGGATTTCCCGTGAAATATAAACGAAAAGGTTTGCCAACTTGCGAGAACAAATTTAAAAAAAATGACGACTGAATTCACCCCTCCCTATTAAAAATGTCGGATCTACAAATTGGCCATTTTCTGTTTATGTCATTAATAGACCTTGAATTACGGTAACATTCACCCCCCCGCAAATAAATATTAGATTTAATGTATAATTTATGAAATACGTAGATTAAAAAGGTCTGATCTTGCTTAAGTATTCGTTAATAATGTCGGTAAAAATACCGACCGATTTGCAGATCCGACATTTTTAATAGGGATGAGCGAATTGTGCCCGGTGTCCCCGAGGGGGGCAGATTCTTAAATTGAAGTGTCTTTCTTTCTTTTGCATCTATTGCTAACATACTTTTTAAGACAATAATGTACTAAACACTTATAATTATGGACATCATCTGCAATAAAATGTTTTTTTTTTATTTTTTTTTATTAATCTTTGTACCGCCAATGGATAGATCCGTCAACACATACAACACAACGGTCCTTTGATTAAAATATTGAAACGGAAGGCATGTGACAGCCTCTTGCGCATAGAAGACGTAAATTAGACCAACGTCGCCTTGAATTTGCCATTGAATTAGTCTCAAACCAAATGATAAAGGATATACTTTGTGTTTTTAGACGGAAGGTATTAAAGTGTGTGTGTTTATGTGTGTGTGTGTGTGTGTGTGTGTGTGTGTGTGTGTGTGTGTGTGTGTGTGAGTGTGTGTGTGTGTGAGAGAGAGAGAGAGAGAGAGAGAGGGAGAGAGAGAGAGAGAGAGAGAGAGAGAGAGAGAGAGAGAGAGAGAGAGCGTCCGTGTGTCCGTGTGTGTGTGTGTGTGTGTGAGATCGCGCGTGCGTGTTTGAGCGTGTGTGTGTGTGTGTATGTGTATATGTGAGTGCATGTGTGTTAGTGTGCGTGTGAGTGCGCGTGTGAAAATGAGAGTGTGTGGGCGAGTGTGCGTGTGTCTCCCTGCGTGTGTGTGCATGTGTGTGTACCATGCCGTCCTTGCCGCGGAACTCTCGGAGCGCGAGCACGAGCGCACGGCCGCAGCTGGACACGGCGCACACGTACGGGTCGGCGGCGCAGGCGTACTGCGCCGTCCACTCCAGCTGGATGGACTGCAGCTGCACGCCGTCTGCAAGGGAGGATCGCCGTTTCCTTGGATTTCGGTTTCGGGTGTCATAAACCATTTGTTTCGTCAAGCGTATATGTAGACCCCCTCTACATGTTATGGACCCTTTTTTTTCAACCCCTATGAAACCCCGGCGCAACCCCCTATGTAACCCCCTCTATAACAACCTATGTAACCCCTATGTAGCCCCAGGTGAAACCCCCATGTAACCCCCTATGTACCCCCGGTGCAACCCCCCCTATAACACCCGATGCAACCCCCTATGTAACCTCCGGTGCAACCCCTATAACACCCGATGCAACCCCCTATGTAACCTCCGGTGCAACCCCTATAACACCCGATGCAACCCCCTATGTAACCTCCGGTGCAACCCCTGTGACCCCCGGTGCAACCCCTATGTGACCCCCGGTGCAACCCCTGTGACCCCCGGTGCAACCCCTATGTGACCCCCGGTGCAACCCCTGTGACCCCCGGTGCAACCCCTGTGACCCCCGGTGCAACCCCTATGTGACCCCCGGTGCAAACCCTGTGACCCCCGGTGCAACCCCTATGTGACCCCCGGTGCAACCCCTGTGACCCCCGGTGCAACCCCTATGTGACCCCCGGTGCAACCCCTGTGACCCCCGGTGCAACCCCTGTGACCCCCGGTGCAACCCCTGTGACCCCCGGTGCAACCCCTGTGACCCCCGGTGCAACCCCTGTGACCCCCGGTGCAACCCCTGTGACCCCCAATGCAAACCCCTATGTAACCCCCGGTGCAATCCCCGCGTGGCTGCCAGCAGCAGTGCACAGGGTAGCTACTCACTCTTGATGAGCCGGATGGCCGTGGTGGTGACCTGCACCATGAACTTGTTGTTGCCGAGGTTGCCGGCGAACACGGTCGGCGCGCCCGTCATGAAGCCCGAGCTGTCCACCTCGTTGATCTCCTGGCCCGTTTGCAGTATCTGACAGAAATCATTACAACTCATTGGAACGAGTTACTACTTTGCTTACATGAAACAACAAAGGTAGATCCAACAGACACACGATCCATTTCGCCTCTACATCATCATGACTTTCGGTCATCACTTTTTGATATCGGTCCTGATGATGCCTCGTATAGAGGCAAAACGCGCGGGCATCGTACTCGTACTGATACAACAATTATTAATAGGTGAGCATGTCCGGCCTTTATACCCGAGTGTTCGGCTAAACTGGCTGTCAGGCTTTTCGGGGTCAGGACCTGGCAACCCCAGTCGGTAACATGAAGTCAAAGTCAAAATATTTTATTCAGATCAGGCTTACAGGTAGCACTCATGAATGTCAAAAAATTTACCACCGGTTCGGAAAAACCTCTGATGAGAAGATACCGGCAAGAAACTCGACGAGGTGTAATGAAGTGGTGCTATGCGCCCTGTCGGCTGGTGCGAGAGCACTCACCATGCTGGAGTCCTCCTGCGTGAGGATGAGGTAGGCGTGCGAGCCCTCCATGT
Organism: Ditula angustiorana; assembly: GCA_963691745.1. Lineage (NCBI taxonomy): Eukaryota > Metazoa > Arthropoda > Insecta > Lepidoptera > Tortricidae > Ditula > Ditula angustiorana. The sequence continues at coordinate 9,620,164 of OY829495.1, forward strand.
CGCGATGCGCGTCCTTGCTGGGCTCGGCCGGCTCGCCGATCACGGTCCACATGTCGATGCAGCCTGCGCACGCGCACGGTTTTCTATCAGATAGGAAGGCGAGCGACGCCGAGGACATCCCGAGTGACTATTGGTCAGCGTTGCCAGATTTATTTTCAGGCAAAGCGGGATTTCGAAGCCTTTTGTATAAAAAAGCGGGACTGATTCGTCGAAAGCGGGACATGACATAAATAGCTTAAATAATCAGCAGATTTTTATTACGTATCGTCTTATTCGAGTTTCAAATTAAATTTACAGCGATGATAGACAGCTATAGAATATGTTTTTTAATGAAAATACGGTGCTTGGCCAAAAAACGACTACTATCTAGGTTACTGGTCGAGTTTCTCCGTAAAACGGGACTGAGCCTGTCCTGCGCGGGACATTTAATTTTAGGCTAAAAAACGGAACGTCCCGCCAAAATCGTTACGTCTGGCAACGCTGCTATTGGTGTTCATTAGTGACAAAATACGTATCAGTCTCCGAATTGCACGGCCTGTATTGCCGCTTCATTGGGCATACCGATGGTCATTACATCTGTACACGACATAAAAATAAATAATACTGCATTTCATTAACCAAAGATTTCCTTCGGCAGGATTGTACCTATGGATATAAAGACCTTGTACGATACAAGCATCGCACATTTCACGCGTTAGCACTATTCACAATTCATTGTCATTTTATGCTGTATCCGCATTTGTTAATATTATATTTTATTACACTAAGTCTACGTTCAAACGTGCTCCTAGCTAGTACTCTTATGTACCTTGGTTATCAATAAAATCATACACCGTTATCAGTGTTTCCATCAAGATCAACCATCAACAATCAGATCAGTGTTCTGGTGTACCTTACCCGTACAGACCTAAAGCCTAAACTTAGTAAAAAATCATGGTGGCTCCTCTTCTTAAATTCATCCTTAGGTCCTAAGGACCAATTCTGCCAAAGGTAATCTTTGGGTCACGGAAAGCCGTATATCTCTTACAACTACAACTATGGTCCTGCGCAGTGACCCAAGGCGGGGCGAGTGCACTCTCCAGGCACGTAGCTCGGCGGGCGAGTTACTCACCGGGCAGGTTGAAGGCGGTGATAAGCTGCGGGCGCACGCTGCGCTGCAGCACAGTGAGCGCGCCGTTCTTGCCGCGGCCGCTGCACGCCACCAGTTCTATCGCTGGGCAGTCCGCAGGGCGAGTGTAGTCTTCCGACAGTAGCTGAGGCTCTCCCATAGACACGTCGCCGATGGGACATATGTTTAAAAGCGAGTCGCACACCTGAGAAAGTGATGTAGTGATCAGAAAGAAAGAAAAACGTTTATTAAGCATATTCAGCAACGACCCACTAGGGACTATTATTGGTTTCCTAATGTTCCTCTATTACATTAACGATCTACCAAAAGTCACGGATAAGATATGAAGTATGTTGAAGTGAATTGAAGTAAATGAAGTGGTTGAAGTTAGTGCCACGGTATCGGCGTGGTGAACATAATGCAACGCCTAGCCTCGGGCACACTGCTGTTCGCAAGATGTCAGGCTCAAAAAAGTTACAGTTTTAACCAAGAGTAGGCATGTATAGTCGACCAAGAAATTGCTTGACCACTTTGCGACCGTATTACTAAGGGATAAGGTTTAAAAGAGGTCAAGCAATTACTTGATCGACTATACTCAACCGTCGGTTTTATTAAGTCGGTAAAGAATAAAACTGGATAAAGACTTTTGACCCGTAATTTTAGGGAGCTTTTACGTTGAAAAACGTCTTGATGGAAAGTAACGACTGGCACCCGTGGGAACCATCAACTCCAAAGAAGCACATGTTCGTTGACAGCCTAAATGCCTTAAGTACACCAGACCGCGGCAAACGGCGCCCTGTCGTCCCTGCCTACGCCAAAAGCAACCTTAAGCTAGTGCTACCTCGAACACGTAGCTGGTGAGCTGCGTGGAGGTCCGTATGTCGCTGCCGTACACCTCGAGCTCGTCCTGGTCGCTGATGTCGATGACGTTGCTGGCCACGCAGTCCGACAGCGAGTCGCGGCGCCGCCGCTTGGCCGCCGCCCCCGGCTCGGGCTCCCGCTGCTGCTGGCTCTCGTACTCCTTGTCTAGAACGGTTTTCAAGTTTTCAAGGAAAGTGAAAATGAAAAATGAGATGAAAAAACGAAAACAGTTTATTATTATTATTATTATTAGTTAAATACACTAGCAGCTCTTGAGCTGATGCGTGTATATCACTGCACTTGTGTCCTTATATTTTTTAAATGTTCATCTAGTCTATTTTTGAAACAATTCACTGATGGCGCACTAATTACAAGTTCGGGCAGTGCATTCCACGAGTTTACAACACGGTTAGCCAAGAAGTGTTTCCCAGGGTTGCTTGCACTTGGACGTTTAGTCAGTTTCATAGAATGTCCCCTCAAATATGTATTTTTACTCATCTTAAACAGGTCTTCCATGTAATGTACATTGTAGTGTCCATGCAGTATTTTATAAGTTTCAATAAGATCGCCTCGCTTTCTACGCTCTTCCAGTGTGGTCAAATTCAACTCCGAAAGGCGTTCCTCATAAGACTTTCTTTTAATTGATGAAACCATTTTTGTAGCTCTTCTCTGGACTTTCTCCAGCATATCAATGTCTTTCTTGAAGTATGGACTCCATATCTGAAAGGCATACTCAAGCAAGGGTCGAATATAAGTTTTATAAATTTTAACAAACAGTTCTTTGGTAATGACAAAAAACGCCTTCCTAACCATATAAAGCATGGAGTTGGCCCTTTTTGAAATCTGAGCAATGTGCAAATCCCATTTAAGGTTATTAGCGACGATCACACCAAGATCTTTTTGTGCGTTTACGGGTGCTAGGGGTACTCCGTCAATATTATACTGTAGCTTAGGGTTTCTATTACCAATATGTAGGACAGTACACTTGGTCGCATTTAGTGAGAGTAGCCAATCCTTTGTCCATTGTACAATGCGATCAAGGTCGCTTTGGATAACATTGTGCGTAATTAGCGGGTTGCCCATAATTTTGGTGTCATCTGCAAATATCGATACATCGGACTGTATTACACTTTTTAGGTCTGTTATAAAAATTCCAAACAGAATGGGTCCCAGTACAGACCCCTGGGGCACGCCGCTATCCACATCATATGCGTCCGAATAAGTGTCTCCCACTCTTACTTTGAATTTCCTATTTGTCAAAAAGTCTGATATCCATTGGAGCAGCTGTCCGCGTATACCAAAGTGATCTAGTTTTGTTATAAGCCTCTTTACGGGGACGCGATCGAATGCCTTCTCGTAATCCAAGTATATCACATCTGTGGGCTGGCGTTCATTCCAATTATGTGTCCACCTTTCAAGACATTGGAGGAGATTTGTGACTGTAGACCTTCTTGGTACAAAACCGTGCTGTTCGTCAATAATAATATGTTCATTATTCATAAAATGTCTTAGTTCATTAGCTATCACTTTTTCCATGGTTTTACAAACTATACTAGTAAGACTAATAGGACGGTAATTAGCGGCATTAAACTTATCGCCTTTCTTGTATATTGGTGTGACATGTGCCTCTTTCCAGTCCTGTGGTAGTTTACCAGTCTGAAACGAAAGATTCATTATATTCGCCAGCCGATGGCTAAGTATATCACTGCACTGTTTTAGTAGTATGGAGGGCAGAGAATCCGGTCCCATAGATGTAGAATCTTTAAAGGATTTTAGGGCTTTAGATACCTTATCTGGTGTAAATATTAATGATGTAATTCCATTATCTATGCGCGGGGTCAGCACTTTAGGTACCGATACATACGCTGATTCGAGTACAAATGACTTTTTGAATTGCTCAGCGAATAACTTCGCTACAATGTTTTGATCAGTACATTTCCCATTACCGTCCTTCAACGAAGGTGGCACTGATACCGTAGAAGATAATTGTCTACGAACATACTGATAGAACGACTTAGGTCCACATTGTATTACTCCTCTTTCAAATTCCATTCTCAAATTTCTGACCATAGCCACCACTTTATTATTTGCCAGTCTATATTGCTTGTATGATTCTTCAGATCTAGTAAGCATATATTGCCTCCATAAATTCAGCTTATTTTCAACTTGATCCAGTACTTCATTGGTGATCCAAGGTTTATTGATGTTTGGTTTCTTATATTTAGCTTTCAGGGGTACATATGTTTTAATAGCATCATGAATCTTTCTTTTAAAATCACCCCAGACTTCGTTAATATCAGTTTTACCAACACTGTCGCCGCTTTCGTTAACTTTAAATGCTTGTATCATTCCCTCATAGTTACCTCTAAAGAAATTCCTTCTTGGCCGCTGGAAATGTGTTTTACTAGATGATTGACAATGGATTTGTAACGTAGCTAGAAGAACCTGGTGGTCGCTCTTCCCTATATTCGGGTAATGGTCTACTCCTGTACAAAAATTTTCTTCATTACATAGTATAAGATCAAGTAAGGATTCTTCACTGTTTCGCTTCCTTGTTACTTTAGTCACAAGTTGATGAAGAGAACCACCTACATACATGTCCACAAACTTCCCATGGAGCAAATTGTATTTATCGACATCAACTTCATGCAGCGGCCATTTCAAATCTGGAAGATTGAAGTCTCCCATTATGATCAATGGATCCCTGCCCCCGGATGCCTCTTCGATCATATCAAACAAAAGGCGGTCTGTCTCTTCAAATGTGTAATGCGTTGGTCGATAAACTCCTGCAAGAGTCAATTTAAAGTTCCCATATTTCAGGTTTAACCATAGTGCTTCTACCTGTGTGTTAGGATTGTATAGGGGGTGAGGAGTCACTTGTATAGGCCTGCCATGAAATGTATGCGACACATAAATAGCAACACCCCCCACCCTGTTCCTTTAATTCTGTCATGTCTATACACAGCATATCCATTTATCTCTATCAAACTATTATTAATGCTTGGTTTCAAATGCGTCTCGGTTATAATGATACATGTGGGTTTCAATCTATTGACTTCAATAATAAGCAAATCTCGTTTAGCCATGATGGATGCCAGGTTTGTATACAAAATTGTAAATTCAACTATCTCACTATCAGAACTTGCTACTTTTTTGAGCTTACTATTTTGGGGGTGTTATTCACATATTTAATTGTCAAATCCTGCTCGCCGTTCTCGATTCGCTTTTCCAATTGATTTCGCAAGTTTTTGAGAAACTCACGCTGGTAAGGAGTGAGATCATTTTTTGCGGACACATTGTCTGGGAGCTTGTTATTATTTTTTAGAACTGTTATAGCGGCTTTTTTATTTGGGAAGATAACCTTGAGAGGCCGAGGTGTGGAGTTTTGATTGGGTTTACCCAGACGAATCACAGCAACAGGGATTTCAGAATTCGGAATATTGGCCAGGGCCTGCTGGACTTGCGATTTATCATGATTAATTCGCACCTCTTTATCCCTAGCGTCATCTCCAGACTGCAACTGACTCTCACAAATGCCGTACATGATAACATTCGCACTGCGCTTCTTCCTCTCGGCTAATTCTCCTAAAATGCTTTCCATGTTAGCATTTTGGTTCTGGTTGACTTTTACGGCCTCTAATTCAGATTTTAGCTCCGCAACCATCATCCTCAAGGCCGGTAGCTGACGCACTCCTTGCTCACAATCTGGGCAGAGGTACTTTAGAGTGGGAGATTGCAACGTAATAACTCTTAATTCGGTAGCAAGCAACCCACTGCACTTCACACATATTAGTCTTTCACAACCATAACACTTTATTCTTGGATTTTTGTCATCAATTTTAGGTAAATCATCTTCGCATTTAAGACACACAGCCATCTTCGACACAACAAGGAGAGGAATGTTCCGGGTTACGTGGCTATCTAGATAGTTCCAACTTAACAGTCAATTCACAACAAGATTGTCACGATAACACTTCCACTGCTGTTCCAGTTAATTTCCAAGGGAAAACACCAATATTCACACGAAAACCAGTTCTTTAAGTAATTATAATACAGTAATTTAGAATTCGTAACAATAAACACAAGTGCGTTTTTTAAGGTGGGTAGACGAAAAAAAACGTTTATTGCATAAAACGTAAGTAAAAGAACACTAACACGTTGGATCCTGAGCTAGGGTTTCCTGTGTTACAGAATCCAGGTACAGAGCCAGGCTAAAGTTCAGTAAAGGAGATTTAAACTTGACTGGTATTTATTTAGTTTGTGTTGTACATATAAAAGATCACTATCAATGACCCTTTCGATCTGTATAATAATAAAACATAACTTTATTGTTTTGACATACTCGTCCAGTTCGATTCCCGAATAAGGCAGACTAATTTCAAAAATCCATAAATGCAGTATTTATTGTTCTCAAGTATTAGTCTCCTTTGCACAGAATTTGCTATTTCCAAAATTTAAGATAGTTGCCGCCCGGACCGTTCGTTTTTTACCCGACTGCGCGACACAAATGAGAGTAATGTGTTTATCAGCCTATGTATGTATTTCCACCCTGTATTCAACGCTACGATCGATTACGGCAACTTACCGTTTTCGACGGTCAAGTCGACGGTAGCCTCTAGCGGTCTGTCTAGAGAGAACAGCATGCGGTTCTCTCTCTCTGTCACTCGCAGCAACAGCGAGTTGCCGAGCCGAGAGCCGAGGAAGAGGAAATCTTCTTCGATGACGCACATCTGTTGACAAGAGACATTGAGAAAATAGCTTATGTATTTTGTACCTTTGTTTCTTGTACTATTTTTATAGTGAATTACCGTTTGTGTTTAATACTAGCGTTTGTCTCAGTACTAGCCTTTGTAATTAGAACTAGCGTTAGCGTTTTAAATTAATTAAAATATAGCTCGCAGGAGCCCGAGTAGGACGACGAGCATTTCACCGAATCAAGAAACGAATTCGTACAGCATTTATTTGGGTCAAATGTTCGCGCGAAAGCACGACCCCTTTGGCCGTGTTACTTCTCAGATGTAGCACTCTCATTAAGTACCAACAAACGCTAATATTAGGTCCACGCGGCAGCATAGAGCATACGCGCTAGCACAGACCGTTCACGCCGGCGTAGACTATACGCGCTAGCGTAGAGTACCGCGCTAGCACTGATCACTCACGTTAGTGGTGAGCACGGAGGCGGCGGCGCGGTCGAGGTGGGCGCTGCGCACGCTGCGCACGGAGTCGGCCAGCAGCGTCAGCACGTACAGCTGGCACGTACAGCTAGCACTGATCACTCACGCTAGTGGTGAGCACGGAGGCGGCGGCGCGGTCGAGGTGGGCGCTGCGCACGCTGCGCACGGAGTCGGCCAGCAGCGTCAGCACGTACAGCTGGCACGTACAGCTAGCACTGATCACTCACGCTAGTGGTGAGCACGGAGGCGGCGGCGCGGTCGAGGTGGGCGCTGCGCACGCTGCGCACGGAGTCGGCCAGCAGCGTCAGCACGTACAGCTGGCACGTACAGCTAGCACTGATCACTCACGCTAGTGGTGAGCACGGAGGCGGCGGCGCGGTCGAGGTGGGCGCTGCGCACGCTGCGCACGGAGTCGGCCAGCAGCGTCAGCACGTACAGCTGGCACGTACAGCTAGCACTGATCACTCACGCTAGTGGTGAGCACGGAGGCGGCGGCGCGGTCGAGGTGGGCGCTGCGCACGCTGCGCACGGAGTCGGCCAGCAGCGTCAGCACGTACAGCTGGCACGTACAGCTAGCACTGATCACTCACGCTAGTGGTGAGCACGGAGGCGGCGGCGCGGTCGAGGTGGGCGCTGCGCACGCTGCGCACGGAGTCGGCCAGCAGCGTCAGCACGTACAGCTGGCACGTACAGCTAGCACTGATCACTCACGCTAGTGGTGAGCACGGAGGCGGCGGCGCGGTCGAGGTGGGCGCTGCGCACGCTGCGCACGGAGTCGGCCAGCAGCGTCAGCACGTACAGCTGGCACGTACAGCTAGCACTGATCACTCACGCTAGTGGTGAGCACGGAGGCGGCGGCGCGGTCGAGGTGGGCGCTGCGCACGCTGCGCACGGAGTCGGCCAGCAGCGTCAGCACGTACAGCTGGCACGTACAGCTAGCACTGATCACTCACGCTAGTGGTGAGCACGGAGGCGGCGGCGCGGTCGAGGTGGGCGCTGCGCACGCTGCGCACGGAGTCGGCCAGCAGCGTCAGCACGTACAGCTGGCACGTACAGCTAGCACTGATCACTCACGCTAGTGGTGAGCACGGAGGCGGCGGCGCGGTCGAGGTGGGCGCTGCGCACGCTGCGCACGGAGTCGGCCAGCAGCGTCAGCACGTACAGCTGGCACGTACAGCTAGCACTGATCACTCACGCTAGTGGTGAGCACGGAGGCGGCGGCGCGGTCGAGGTGGGCGCTGCGCACGCTGCGCACGGAGTCGGCCAGCAGCGTCAGCACGTACAGCTGGCACGTACAGCTAGCACTGATCACTCACGCTAGTGGTGAGCACGGAGGCGGCGGCGCGGTCGAGGTGGGCGCTGCGCACGCTGCGCACGGAGTCGGCCAGCAGCGTCAGCACGTACAGCTGGCACGTACAGCTAGCACTGATCACTCACGCTAGTGGTGAGCACGGAGGCGGCGGCGCGGTCGAGGTGGGCGCTGCGCACGCTGCGCACGGAGTCGGCCAGCAGCGTCAGCACGTACAGCTGGCACGTACAGCTAGCACTGATCACTCACGCTAGTGGTGAGCACGGAGGCGGCGGCGCGGTCGAGGTGGGCGCTGCGCACGCTGCGCACGGAGTCGGCCAGCAGCGTCAGCACGTACAGCTGGCACGTACAGCTAGCACTGATCACTCACGCTAGTGGTGAGCACGGAGGCGGCGGCGCGGTCGAGGTGGGCGCTGCGCACGCTGCGCACGGAGTCGGCCAGCAGCGTCAGCACGTACAGCTGGCACGTACAGCTAGCACTGATCACTCACGCTAGTGGTGAGCACGGAGGCGGCGGCGCGGTCGAGGTGGGCGCTGCGCACGCTGCGCACGGAGTCGGCCAGCAGCGTCAGCACGTACAGCTGGCACGTACAGCTAGCACTGATCACTCACGCTAGTGGTGAGCACGGAGGCGGCGGCGCGGTCGAGGTGGGCGCTGCGCACGCTGCGCACGGAGTCGGCCAGCAGCGTCAGCACGTACAGCTGGCACGTACAGCTAGCACTGATCACTCACGCTAGTGGTGAGCACGGAGGCGGCGGCGCGGTCGAGGTGGGCGCTGCGCACGCTGCGCACGGAGTCGGCCAGCAGCGTCAGCACGTACAGCTGGCACGTACAGCTAGCACTGATCACTCACGCTAGTGGTGAGCACGGAGGCGGCGGCGCGGTCGAGGTGGGCGCTGCGCACGCTGCGCACGGAGTCGGCCAGCAGCGTCAGCACGTACAGCTGGCACGTACAGCTAGCACTGATCACTCACGCTAGTGGTGAGCACGGAGGCGGCGGCGCGGTCGAGGTGGGCGCTGCGCACGCTGCGCACGGAGTCGGCCAGCAGCGTCAGCACGTACAGCTGGCACGTACAGCTAGCACTGATCACTCACGCTAGTGGTGAGCACGGAGGCGGCGGCGCGGTCGAGGTGGGCGCTGCGCACGCTGCGCACGGAGTCGGCCAGCAGCGTCAGCACGTACAGCTGGCACGTACAGCTAGCACTGATCACTCACGCTAGTGGTGAGCACGGAGGCGGCGGCGCGGTCGAGGTGGGCGCTGCGCACGCTGCGCACGGAGTCGGCCAGCAGCGTCAGCACGTACAGCTGGCACGTACAGCTAGCACTGATCACTCACGCTAGTGGTGAGCACGGAGGCGGCGGCGCGGTCGAGGTGGGCGCTGCGCACGCTGCGCACGGAGTCGGCCAGCAGCGTCAGCACGTACAGCTGGCACGTACAGCTAGCACTGATCACTCACGCTAGTGGTGAGCACGGAGGCGGCGGCGCGGTCGAGGTGGGCGCTGCGCACGCTGCGCACGGAGTCGGCCAGCAGCGTCAGCACGTACAGCTGGCACGTACAGCTAGCACTGATCACTCACGCTAGTGGTGAGCACGGAGGCGGCGGCGCGGTCGAGGTGGGCGCTGCGCACGCTGCGCACGGAGTCGGCCAGCAGCGTCAGCACGTACAGCTGGCACGTACAGCTAGCACTGATCACTCACGCTAGTGGTGAGCACGGAGGCGGCGGCGCGGTCGAGGTGGGCGCTGCGCACGCTGCGCACGGAGTCGGCCAGCAGCGTCAGCACGTACAGCTGGCACGTACAGCTAGCACTGATCACTCACGCTAGTGGTGAGCACGGAGGCGGCGGCGCGGTCGAGGTGGGCGCTGCGCACGCTGCGCACGGAGTCGGCCAGCAGCGTCAGCACGTACAGCTGGCACGTACAGCTAGCACTGATCACTCACGCTAGTGGTGAGCACGGAGGCGGCGGCGCGGTCGAGGTGGGCGCTGCGCACGCTGCGCACGGAGTCGGCCAGCAGCGTCAGCACGTACAGCTGGCACGTACAGCTAGCACTGATCACTCACGCTAGTGGTGAGCACGGAGGCGGCGGCGCGGTCGAGGTGGGCGCTGCGCACGCTGCGCACGGAGTCGGCCAGCAGCGTCAGCACGTACAGCTGGCACGTACAGCTAGCACTGATCACTCACGCTAGTGGTGAGCACGGAGGCGGCGGCGCGGTCGAGGTGGGCGCTGCGCACGCTGCGCACGGAGTCGGCCAGCAGCGTCAGCACGTACAGCTGGCACGTACAGCTAGCACTGATCACTCACGCTAGTGGTGAGCACGGAGGCGGCGGCGCGGTCGAGGTGGGCGCTGCGCACGCTGCGCACGGAGTCGGCCAGCAGCGTCAGCACGTACAGCTGGCACGTACAGCTAGCACTGATCACTCACGCTAGTGGTGAGCACGGAGGCGGCGGCGCGGTCGAGGTGGGCGCTGCGCACGCTGCGCACGGAGTCGGCCAGCAGCGTCAGCACGTACAGCTGGCACGTACAGCTAGCACTGATCACTCACGCTAGTGGTGAGCACGGAGGCGGCGGCGCGGTCGAGGTGGGCGCTGCGCACGCTGCGCACGGAGTCGGCCAGCAGCGTCAGCACGTACAGCTGGCACGTACAGCTAGCACTGATCACTCACGCTAGTGGTGAGCACGGAGGCGGCGGCGCGGTCGAGGTGGGCGCTGCGCACGCTGCGCACGGAGTCGGCCAGCAGCGTCAGCACGTACAGCTGGCACGTACAGCTAGCACTGATCACTCACGCTAGTGGTGAGCACGGAGGCGGCGGCGCGGTCGAGGTGGGCGCTGCGCACGCTGCGCACGGAGTCGGCCAGCAGCGTCAGCACGTACAGCTGGCACGTACAGCTAGCACTGATCACTCACGCTAGTGGTGAGCACGGAGGCGGCGGCGCGGTCGAGGTGGGCGCTGCGCACGCTGCGCACGGAGTCGGCCAGCAGCGTCAGCACGTACAGCTGGCACGTACAGCTAGCACTGATCACTCACGCTAGTGGTGAGCACGGAGGCGGCGGCGCGGTCGAGGTGGGCGCTGCGCACGCTGCGCACGGAGTCGGCCAGCAGCGTCAGCACGTACAGCTGGCACGTACAGCTAGCACTGATCACTCACGCTAGTGGTGAGCACGGAGGCGGCGGCGCGGTCGAGGTGGGCGCTGCGCACGCTGCGCACGGAGTCGGCCAGCAGCGTCAGCACGTACAGCTGGCACGTACAGCTAGCACTGATCACTCACGCTAGTGGTGAGCACGGAGGCGGCGGCGCGGTCGAGGTGGGCGCTGCGCACGCTGCGCACGGAGTCGGCCAGCAGCGTCAGCACGTACAGCTGGCACGTACAGCTAGCACTGATCACTCACGCTAGTGGTGAGCACGGAGGCGGCGGCGCGGTCGAGGTGGGCGCTGCGCACGCTGCGCACGGAGTCGGCCAGCAGCGTCAGCACGTACAGCTGGCACGTACAGCTAGCACTGATCACTCACGCTAGTGGTGAGCACGGAGGCGGCGGCGCGGTCGAGGTGGGCGCTGCGCACGCTGCGCACGGAGTCGGCCAGCAGCGTCAGCACGTACAGCTGGCACGTACAGCTAGCACTGATCACTCACGCTAGTGGTGAGCACGGAGGCGGCGGCGCGGTCGAGGTGGGCGCTGCGCACGCTGCGCACGGAGTCGGCCAGCAGCGTCAGCACGTACAGCTGGCACGTACAGCTAGCACTGATCACTCACGCTAGTGGTGAGCACGGAGGCGGCGGCGCGGTCGAGGTGGGCGCTGCGCACGCTGCGCACGGAGTCGGCCAGCAGCGTCAGCACGTACAGCTGGCACGTACAGCTAGCACTGATCACTCACGCTAGTGGTGAGCACGGAGGCGGCGGCGCGGTCGAGGTGGGCGCTGCGCACGCTGCGCACGGAGTCGGCCAGCAGCGTCAGCACGTACAGCTGGCACGTACAGCTAGCACTGATCACTCACGCTAGTGGTGAGCACGGAGGCGGCGGCGCGGTCGAGGTGGGCGCTGCGCACGCTGCGCACGGAGTCGGCCAGCAGCGTCAGCACGTACAGCTGGCACGTACAGCTAGCACTGATCACTCACGCTAGTGGTGAGCACGGAGGCGGCGGCGCGGTCGAGGTGGGCGCTGCGCACGCTGCGCACGGAGTCGGCCAGCAGCGTCAGCACGTACAGCTGGCACGTACAGCTAGCACTGATCACTCACGCTAGTGGTGAGCACGGAGGCGGCGGCGCGGTCGAGGTGGGCGCTGCGCACGCTGCGCACGGAGTCGGCCAGCAGCGTCAGCACGTACAGCTGGCACGTACAGCTAGCACTGATCACTCACGCTAGTGGTGAGCACGGAGGCGGCGGCGCGGTCGAGGTGGGCGCTGCGCACGCTGCGCACGGAGTCGGCCAGCAGCGTCAGCACGTACAGCTGGCACGTACAGCTAGCACTGATCACTCACGCTAGTGGTGAGCACGGAGGCGGCGGCGCGGTCGAGGTGGGCGCTGCGCACGCTGCGCACGGAGTCGGCCAGCAGCGTCAGCACGTACAGCTGGCACGTACAGCTAGCACTGATCACTCACGCTAGTGGTGAGCACGGAGGCGGCGGCGCGGTCGAGGTGGGCGCTGCGCACGCTGCGCACGGAGTCGGCCAGCAGCGTCAGCACGTACAGCTGGCACGTACAGCTAGCACTGATCACTCACGCTAGTGGTGAGCACGGAGGCGGCGGCGCGGTCGAGGTGGGCGCTGCGCACGCTGCGCACGGAGTCGGCCAGCAGCGTCAGCACGTACAGCTGGCACGTACAGCTAGCACTGATCACTCACGCTAGTGGTGAGCACGGAGGCGGCGGCGCGGTCGAGGTGGGCGCTGCGCACGCTGCGCACGGAGTCGGCCAGCAGCGTCAGCACGTACAGCTGGCACGTACAGCTAGCACTGATCACTCACGCTAGTGGTGAGCACGGAGGCGGCGGCGCGGTCGAGGTGGGCGCTGCGCACGCTGCGCACGGAGTCGGCCAGCAGCGTCAGCACGTACAGCTGGCACGTACAGCTAGCACTGATCACTCACGCTAGTGGTGAGCACGGAGGCGGCGGCGCGGTCGAGGTGGGCGCTGCGCACGCTGCGCACGGAGTCGGCCAGCAGCGTCAGCACGTACAGCTGGCACGTACAGCTAGCACTGATCACTCACGCTAGTGGTGAGCACGGAGGCGGCGGCGCGGTCGAGGTGGGCGCTGCGCACGCTGCGCACGGAGTCGGCCAGCAGCGTCAGCACGTACAGCTGGCACGTACAGCTAGCACTGATCACTCACGCTAGTGGTGAGCACGGAGGCGGCGGCGCGGTCGAGGTGGGCGCTGCGCACGCTGCGCACGGAGTCGGCCAGCAGCGTCAGCACGTACAGCTGGCACGTACAGCTAGCACTGATCACTCACGCTAGTGGTGAGCACGGAGGCGGCGGCGCGGTCGAGGTGGGCGCTGCGCACGCTGCGCACGGAGTCGGCCAGCAGCGTCAGCACGTACAGCTGGCCGCCCTTCAGCGACAGCGCCAGCCGACCCTCGCCTAGCGGCGCCACGCACGCCCCGTCCAGGGTTATACAGACCCCTTCCTGGATTCCTAGGGAGAAATAATTTTTAAATTAAAATTGTAATGATAACACAAAGAAAAATTAGGGCAATGGCAGGACTTGAACCTGCAACATCAGCATTCCGTGCCTTGCGTTTGCCAGTTTCGCAAGACTGCCGCTGCCATACGTAGCGAATTTTTCAATGTGCTTCGTCTTACGGTCATTACATTATTGATTTTAAGGGTACAACTACTCTCGGTGTCATCTATATGAAACTTTTTAACAAGTTATCATATTCATTACACATGAATTCATTATACATATCTTATAATAATTAATTATCATATATTCATTATACATTTAAAATAAAAATCGAAAGAAATATCGGTTACAAAATTTAGAAATAATTTTTACCAAACTTCAAAAAAGATTTTTAAGTCTCTTGCGCTTTTGGATTTCTGAACGACGAAAGCTCAACGAAACGATTTTAATATAGACACGTAAACGGGCAACCGACAAATCGAAAATGGCCGTTATAGGCTCGACCGCACCACTGCTCGGAAAACGCTAACCACAGCGACGTAACGTCGCTACGTTTACGGTGTCAGTTTTTTTTGAGCTACAATGTGGACGGTACGCGTTAAAACGTGACGCACGAGTGATGTCGCTGCGTTTACGGTGCGTCAGCGTGTTTTGAACTCCGATATGCATCCGCTAATTCACAAACTAAAACCTAAGAAACCTTAAATTATAATATACACCTAAAAAGCGATACCTTTTAGGTGACGTCAAGTACCCGACACGTTTAACTGTGACATATATAAATTATGAAGCATGGGAATGAATTCCTTCGCCTTATTTTAAAATGGAACTTATACGGCAGGACAACTTGATTGCATTGACTTAGAAACTTGTAGGAAGCAATTTTGTAACCGTCCAACTACACAGCTCAAGAGCAACCTACATCCATATGCTTGAGGTTGAAGTTCGCACGACGTGGCATCCGGCTGACAGCTTTAGAATAGAATATAACCATTTATTTCAGGCTGCATAGGCCCATAAAAAAATACCTTAAGGCTACATCATGGAAAAAAGAAACGGGGGAAATGCAATGTACGCGTAACGCGCGTGCCAACATTACGTACTGTTGTACGTAACCTCCGCTAAACCGCTTCCAGTCGTGTTCTGTCATCCCGCAGAGGTGTTAGTCTCGACAAATACCTTATTTTTCCCTAGCCATGCCGTATTGTTCAGTTTTAGAGTGCAAGAACCATAGCAGGAGTAAAAATCTTCAAAATGGGGGTGTTTCGTACCACCGGTAAGTACGATTTTAATGATATTCCATAAAAAATCTTAGTTATTTTCATTGTACTAATAATTTAACAGAACATTTTGTTAAAATTGAACCGTACTTTATTACAATAAAGTTTATTATTGATTGATTGCAATTACTATTTCGCTCTAGAAAGTTCTGCGCTACAGTTGGTACAGTCAAGGAATTTAATTCCCTACCCATTTCGTTGAAATGTCGTCTGACATTCGCAAATGCATTAAGGTCGATATGTCAAACTAACGCCTTGCTCTATAGCTCTTATGGTGACAGTTTGCTATATGCTATTGAACCTTAGGTGGGTTGTAAATTTAATTCCTTGACTGTACAACAATGTTGGGTGGGGACACTGTTTTTATCGATACATGTATCGATGAAAGGAATTAAGTAATCTTTATTATGTAATCATCTATTCATTTATATACATAATAATATATCTGTAACAAGTCCGTGTCTGTACATTAATTTATTTTGAGAAAAACTATTACTAGGGCTATTTATAAGCGCAATATAACCCAAAACCACGATTTTTAGAATTATTATCTGTTTGTCTGTGCGTTTGTTCACGCTAATCTCAGAAACGGCTTAACCTAGAAGGATGCGGTTTCCTGCGTCTAATCACGTCACTGATTTGATGAAGGCAATAGTTGAAAAATATATAAATAATCGCATACATCACTTGTTGAAATTAAAATTAAGACTTTCGAAACGCCAGTTTTTTAATAAATACGTTTTATTTCAGGGACAACGAATAAAAAATTAAAATGAAACAATACGCGTTTTACTAAAACCCAATACGTAAAATGATACTTTCGTATCGATAACTGTTTTAATATCTGTGGATACTAGAATAGAGACCAACTTGAATTTTGACAGCTGTTCCAAATTTAAATTCATAACGTCACGAGATATCGGTAATGTGATGACCAATAAAGAACAGATTTACCTACTACCACAGACAAGAAAATTCTTATAATAACATTGGTTGTAATAATGCTGGTCATTTCCTAAGGTTTTTGAACGCGTTATTGAGCACTTATGATATGTGTGTAGCTAAATTACTTTATCTTTTACGTTTTTTTTTTTTTAATCTTAGACAAACGAAATATTAAAACTCTTTTGAAGAACTACCGACCCATTTCACTCTTAAGCCACGTCTATAAGCTGTTTTCGAGAATCATCACGAACCGTCTTGCGCGAAGGCTCGACGAGTTCCAGCCTCCCGAACAGGCCGGGTTTCGATCGGGATACGGCACCATAGACCACATCCATACAGTGCGGCAGATTATACAGAAGACCGAAGAGTATAATAAGCCCTTGTGTTTAGCGTTTGTGGACTATGAGAAGGCCTTTGACTCGATCGAGATTTGGTCTGTTCTGGAATCTTTGCAACGATGCCAAGTCGATTGGCGATACATCCAAGTGTTGAGAGGTCTGTACAACGCCGCTACTATGGCCGTCCAAGTCCAGAATCGGCAGTCTGAACCTATCCTCTTGCATCGTGGTGTGAGACAAGGGGACGTTATATCCCCCAAATTGTTCACAAATGCATTGGAGGATATGTTCAAGACGCTGGACTGGAAGGGGCGGGGCATTAACATAAATGGCGAGTACCTCTCACACTTACGATTTGCAGATGATATCGTCATCGTGGCGGAAACGCTGCAAGATTTGCAACATATGTTGAATGGCCTAGCTGATTCTTCTCAACGCATTGGTCTTCGGATGAACCTGGATAAAACCAAGGTTATGTTCAATGAACATGTAAGTCCGGAACCAATTGCAGTTCAGGGCAATATTCTCGAGGTTGTTAAGGAGTATGTTTACCTCGGGCAAACTATGCAATTGGGTAAAAACAACTTCGAGAAAGAGGCCAACAGAAGAATACAGTTGGGATGGGCAGCGTATGGGAAACTGCGTCGAGTCTTCACATCGCCAATTCCACAGAGTCTAAAGACGAAAGTCTTCAATCAGTGCGTCCTGCCCGTCATGACATACGGTGCCGAAACGTGGACACTCACTGTAGGGCTGGTCCACAAATTTAAAGTTGCTCAACGTGCTATGGAAAGGGCTATGCTCGGAGTTTCTCTAAAAGATCGAATTAGAAACGAAGTGATCCGACAGAGAACCAAAGTTATCGACATAGCCCACCGCATTAGCACGCTGAAGTGGCAGTGGGCCGGCCATATAACCCGAAGAACCGATAACCGTTGGGGTAGACGAGTTCTTGAGTGGAGACCACGGATCGGCAAACGTAGCGTGGGACGTCATCAGACTCGGTGGAGCGATGATCTTCGCAAGGCGGCTGGCAAGAGCTGGATGAGAGTGGCCGAGGATCGTGCTCAGTGGCGTGCCATGGGAGAGGCCTATGTCCAGCAGTGGACGAATATAGGCTGATGATGATGATGAGACAAACGAATGAAGTCCCTATTTTCATGTCACTCGAGATCAAATATCGTGCGTTTATATTAAAAAAAACACACTGGATTGACGTTTCGTATCAATAACTGTTTTAATATCTATGGATACTAAAATAGAGACCCACTTGAATTTTGACAGCTGTTCCAAATTTAAACTCATATCGTTACAGAAATCGGTATGCAATGCCAATTAAACTTCAGATTTACCTACTACCACAGACAAGAAATTTCTCATAATAAAATTGGTTGTAATAATGCTGGTCATTCCCTACGGTTTCTGAACGCATTATAGAGCACTTATGATATGTGTGTATATAAAATAAGTTTAACTACAAAGTATACACACCTTTACACGTGTCGTGTTTTACTTTCTAGAAGTATAAACGTGTGAAGTGTAAATAGTGGTGGGTAACAACCATTTAACTAAAAATTTCACTTTTTGCCGTCAAAAAAGTATTTATTTATCGCTTACTTTTTTTAATTATAGCCTAAATTCGTAACTTTAGGTCATGGTAGACCTATTATACATAACGTAATACAAGTAAGGCTGAATAGACTTCATATTGTTTCATGTGAAGGCAGCGGCAGGCGGGTTTGAAGTCGAAACATCTTACCATTTCTGTCTATAATGTCATAGAATATAATATAATTAATAATTCAAAATGAACAACACCAATGTCTGGTACAATATTTTGTGTGCGATGAAAGACATCGATATCGATAGATAGCTAGCATAGCTACAACCCGTCTACTCGGTCTGTCAAAACGAACCAAAACCATGTGTCACTTGAATTTTTATTTGAATTTTTAATACGAAAGCAGGCCGCAAAATTTCTTACCTACTTGATACCGCGGTATCCGCTTAGAAATCAACAATCGATTTTACTTTTTTGTATCTACTAGTAAATTTCTGACGATGAATTTCTTTTCTGATAATGTGACAGTCATTTCAGGGTAGTCACTTGGGTAAAATACGCCCCAGTTTTTGCACCGAAAGTGGCACTTTAGAACTTTTGCAAGTCCAGAATTGGCAGATTATTACATTCAGACTTAGCATCTTTTTTAATGAGAAACCATTGTGCATTTCATCGCGGTATCAAGTAGGCACAAAATTCTGCGGCCGGCTCTCCTACTATTGAAGTGAAGTTGTTTTAAGTGACATCTAGTGTTGAGTAGCGGAACTACGAAGCCAAATTTTCATTTGACGTTTACATATTAAAATGTCATATAATCAGTTTGATGTTAATAAAAAGTAAACCTTACATGTTACTGATAAGGTATGTTTTACTTACGAAAACTTGTGTACTATTTGTCTTATATCGTTTGACAATTTTAACCAATCAAGATTATGTTATTTTAGTAGTGTAGTATAAGACGATAACCACAAGTGTGTGCGTGTGGCGACACCGGTACTGGTACAAATAATGCTTTAAACCATTTCCCCCGTTTCTTTTTTCCGTGGGCTACATACATATAATTAGCACGTTACTTCGGCGACGTGTGATCCACTTTCGGGGTGTCCAGCAACCGTCCACGAAAACGACGGAAAGCGACTCCCTTCGGTCAGAATTCCTGCTTCATGAAGGTCGACAGATGATCGGTCGGCACCCGCACCACAAAGGACGTAAAGTGGACGTTGTGGCGAGACTCCAACCGCTCGACCATCAGGGTAAAACTGGTCTTTATTCTGATATACTCTACGATCTCCTCAACCTTCGAAGAGTAATGCAGGCAGGACACGTACAGCTAACTAGCTAACTTTGGTACACTTGGCGGTGCTGAAAGGGTTAATGTACTTACTGAGTGGGAAATTGGTGGTGTGCGTGGCGACGCTGTTGAGCGAGACCCCGTACGGCGGCACGGACTGGTTGAGGTAGATGAGGGAGTTCACCGCCATTATCAGACAGCCACCTTTAAACAGATCACATGGTTAATAGCTTGATTAATGTTTAGATCGCGTTTTAGTCTGATAGTTTAGTTATTATTATTAAACGATATTCGTTTTGCAATGACACAATAAAGATAAAAATCATGGGCATCGAGAAGAGGTCGAACCTGCAGCAGCCTTGGCTTTCCATGCCATATAAAAAAAAGTAAATTTTAAAAATCAGAAAACCCAACTGCGTAAAAAGTAAATCAAAACTGAAAAGACTAAAACAAGTCCAGTAGTCGGAAGTTCTGTTAAGTAATGTTGAATACCTACACCATTTCAATAGTTTCATGAACTTCAACAGTCGGGACCCATTATTGGGAAGATTTTAGCCGGTCTACATTTTTAATAGATCCCGACTGTCGGAGTTCATGAAACTATTACAATGGTGTAGGTATTCAACATTACTTAACAGAACTTCAGACTACTGGACTTGTTTTAGTCTTTTCAGTTTTGATTTACTTTTTACGCAGTTGGGTTTTTGATTTTTAAAATTAACTTTTTTTATTTTTCACTTTTTAGTTCGGATTAAGTGAGACTGATTGCTAACTTTGATTATTTTCACGTTCAGTGACACTCGCAAGATTAAGACGAATCGATTGACGCAAGAATCATCAAAATCGGTCCACGCGTTTGGTCCCTAGATCGCCACAAAGGAACAAACATACATACATACATATATAGGCTGATAAACACATAAACCTCCTTTGCGTCGCGCAGTCGGGTAATAAAAATAGTTATAAGTTAAGAGGACAGTTCGGTTCGGTGCACGCGCGCGCTCATGTTGAGGCTCACGCCGGCCATGCGAGTGTGGCTCACCTAGTGGGCGCTGTATGGGCACGGCCTTGAGGCAGTCGAACGGCAGGCCGGCGGTGGCCCAGATGACGGGGTGCACGCGCGCGCTCATGTTGAGGCTCACGCCGGCCATGCGAGTGTGGCTCACCTAGTGGGCGCTGTATGGGCACGGCCTTGAGGCAGTCGAACGGCAGGCCGGCGGTGGCCCAGATGACGGGGTGCACGCGCGCGCTCATGTTGAGGCTCACGCCGGCCATGCGAGTGTGGCTCACCTAGTGGGCGCTGTATGGGCACGGCCTTGAGGCAGTCGAACGGCAGGCCGGCGGTGGCCCAGATGACGGGGTGCACGCGCGCGCTCATGTTGAGGCTCACGCCGGCCATCGCGCACGTGTCGTTGCGGACCGCCGTGCGGCTAGAAGACGCAACCACAACATGGTACAAGAACTTGTAAAAAAAAACAACACACTTGCGCGTAACGTGTATCTTATTACCTCGCTTTTAGGCTCATAATGCAAGATAGTTTATCGCACTAGTGTTTTTTGATATCCCCTCAATTAAGTCAAGTTTGTATCTCACTTCAAGTTACATACCTACCTGGCTCCCTATCGCGCTCACGTACCGCTCGCGCGATTAATACCGCCTCGAGTGTAATAGCCAAGATAGCACACTCATATCGTAATGTACTATTATGTCCTAAATTGAAAGAAGTCGTACCCTCTTCGACAAACTTGTGCAAGGGCAGTCTGAATCGCTACCATCATTATGCTGACTAATCCAGCCGCTAAGCAGCAGTGCTTGCTTGTGTTCCACAGTGGGAAGTACGTCAATGAAATTAATGGCACAAGAGGTATTCTATCTCAGCCCTCTGGGTTGGCAACGCATCTGCAATCTCCGTTTTGGATAGAAGAGTTCTCTAGTGGCGATCGCGAACTGACGCAGCGTGGGCAGACCTGCCACAAGCTGGACCGACGACCTGGTAATGGAGTTTGCGGGTGGTAGGACCTTGTGCAAGGTCCGTCCGGATCGCTACCACCATCTTGCTCGCTAATCCCGCCGCTAAGCAGCAATGCTTGCACTGTCATGTTCCGGCGTGGAGAGCAAGACAGCCGGTGTAATTACTGGCACAAGAGGTATTCCATCTTAGCCCTCTGGGTTGGCAACGCATCTGCAATCTTCTTGGTGTTGCGGGTGTCTATAGGCGGTGGTGATCACTTACCATCAGGTGACTTGCTTGTTTGCCTTCCTATTTCATAAAAAAAAAATTAAGCTAAGAAACTGGCTCATCGAACATGTACTCTATAAACTAAATGAATTCTTTAGTACCTAGTGCTGCATGTAATATTTAAGTTAAACAACATTATTGTTATAATTTAACTAGAAAATAATTTAGTTTAAGGAACAAAATTGTATGCTCGGTATGGGCAACTGTTGAAACTTTTGTTATTTACCATCCTTTGTACACAGTTTATGATTAATAAATACTTACTTACTTACTTACCCAGCAAAAGTCCGTACCGGCTCGTAAAGTAACAACAGCGTTGGTTCATAGTAACCGTGCAGAAACTGTATGTCCAGAATGTTGTCTATCTTCTCGTCCAGGTCCTTTAGCACGATAACGTACGACGCCAGGGTCGGCGCACGGACCACCGGAGTCGTGGGGGCCTGGGAAAATCGTTTATCTTCTCATCCGAGGATTTTATTTTTTGCCAAACCATTGCTTTTTTTGTTCACATTCATAAATGCGTCATATAAGAAGTATATGTGTATTGTGGTGACACAATAGAGACGTACTTACTGACATGACGCATAATAAGGACACTATATTTTATTTGCTTTGAGGTGTCAGCGCAGCCTTACTTACTAAAATAAAGCGACATGTTGTTGAAAAATTGAGGACTTTAGATAAAATTTTGTGTTTATTGACATCTTTTAATTCGATTTTAAGCTTTCTAATATTAGTAGGATGTACCTGCTATAGTACTGTAAAGTTTCATTAATATCGATTCAGTAATTTTTGAGTGAAAGAGTAACAAACATCTTCCAAAACTGTAGCGTTTTAAATTTCTGAGCATTTTTCTGTTTTTCACCAGGAAAGCTGCCCATGCTCAGGGAAGTGCTTTATGAGTTCTTACTGGAGTCTCCTCATGAGGCATAGTTACACAAGTGCACTAAAGCCTGAAAAATTTTAGACAAAAAAATGGAGAACTTACATTTTTCTTCAAATCAGCGAGCGGCTTGGCCTCCAACGGGTCGCCCTCTTCAGAGGTGACATCCTTGCGGAACGGCAGCACGGCCAGCTTGCGGCCGTACAGCAACATCACGGCGCAGCGGCACTCGGGGTCCACGCGCACCCACGGGATGTGCGGATGGGTTGTCCAACCGTTCTGAGCGACAGACACCAACATTAACATTTATCTCAAACACAGGAGAAAGGGAGCACCAGTGTCAACGTGTCTTCCCCCGTTTAAAAAAAATCGTAGATCTGGGGCCGCCCTTCATTTCTGTCTACACTTGACCACTGCCATTGCAATACGGTCCAAATGTCGAGGTAAATTAAAAATTATTTAATCAAGTTTAAAGCCCTTAAAACATTATAAATAACTAGCGGACGCGCGCGACTTCGTTAACGTAAAATTAGTAGCCTATGTCCGTCAGGTATAGTGTAGCTTTCTATTTGTGAAAGGATTTTAGAAATTGGTTCAGTAGTTCCAGAGATTACCCCCACATACAAACAAACTAACAAACAAACAAAGTTTATCTCTTTATTATATTAGTGTAGATGTAATTAGTGTAGAAATACAAACTACAAAGCAAACTTATCAGCACAGTTACTCAATCTCAAGCAGGAAACCTTCAATACCTTCATATCATCCTCCTCAAAATAATGCATGCTCAACGTGATCAAGTTATTGGTCTGCGGGTCATACTGCAGCACCGACAGCTTGGCCTCCCTGAAGGACACGAGCAGCAGGTCCCGGCCTGAGCTGGGGCTCCGGACCGACGCTAGAGACATCACGTTCCCCCACAAAGTGTATGTCGCCAGGCATTCCAACTTCATCTTCGGAGGGATTGGCTGGCCAGCTTTAAAAATAATCACATTAATTATTACATATACTCGGACTTTAATGTGAGAATATAACTATAATATGTTGCAATATGGCCAAAAGACTCCTGCTGAGGGATAACAGGAATTCATCATCATCATCATCATTATCATTAAGGTAAATAAATAAACAGTATATTATTGCATTAAAATCCCAGTAAACGTAATAACTGTGTTTGTTTGTTATTATTTTAATAGTCATTTACCTACCATGTAAGTGTTTTTGTTTTGTATTGTAAACTTGTGTGTGGATTATTTAATAAATATAAATATAAAAAGAATGTGTGATAATACTTAAAGTTTAGAACAATTTAATGATTACGTTGTTCAAAGTCAAAATGTCTTTAAGTGGAATAGGCTTTCAAGAATCACTTGAAGAACGATTGTCAGAGATAATTTAACACCGGTTCAGAAAACTGTAGTTTTTCTAAATTAAAACATGTTTAATAAATTATGAGAATGCAATCAATTAAGTGCTGGGACTACGCTTAATTTTATGTCAGTGACAAAAGTGACTGCACACATTTTATATGGATTAGGGGATGGAAGATTGCAATAGTAGTTAATTTCAAAAGGTTTTGTTAAAATAGTGAACTAAGTATGTAACCATTGCCTTCATGTTTCAACATTAGACTTCAGTTACACACTAATTCTAGCGTCAGTTCAGTCCATCATTCCGGTATAGTTTTGACTGAAGCCAGAATGATGACAAATGGACACGGTTATGATCAGTTTAGACTGACACGACACGAGACAGGTTACAC
Organism: Ditula angustiorana; assembly: GCA_963691745.1. Taxonomy (NCBI): domain Eukaryota; kingdom Metazoa; phylum Arthropoda; class Insecta; order Lepidoptera; family Tortricidae; genus Ditula; species Ditula angustiorana. The sequence continues at coordinate 9,644,542 of OY829495.1, forward strand.
GACAATTCTCTCGTCATTCTGACCAGAATGATGGACTGAACTGACGACAGAATGAGCGTGTAACCGACGTCTTACAAGGAGACAACGCTGATTTTAAGAATTTGTATACATAGAAGGTAATAATAAAAACCACGCTTACCGGCATTTACTTCTCTGCTGTGCCCTTCAGGCAGCAACCTGAAGACTTTGATGATGTTAGCGCCGGCGGTTACCAAGCAAGTCTCGTCATTGTTGAAGAAGCAGCAGCTAACTGCATGCTCGATACCCGTCGCTGGATGGGTTTGGCGGCAGACAGAAAACATTGTCCCTAAAACTATTTCGTCACTCGCGTATCCTTATAGGTTATGTCTAATCACTGTCGCTTCATAGACATTTAGAAGGGTTTAAAAATAAAAAATGGGTGCAAACAAGATTCTAAGGACCAATTCTTGGGTTTACACTACATTTCAAATTAAATATTTAAGACGAAAACAATTCGCGTTTGTTTTGACTTGCCGACGCTGCAATAATATACTGTAGCAAATTATCCCCAATTTGCATGGTGTGTATGGTACTCGTAGTATTAAAATAGGCTTTAAAACTATTAGGATACAGCATTAGCGTTAACGAATGTAATTTTTAATGTTTAAAAAGTACTGGAATAGCATCTACTTGAACGTAGCAAGCTGACATTTGAGAGAGTTGCCATACTAAATAAAGATTTTTTATTGCCAGCCATGATTTAATTACTCTTCGATTCTTCCTCCCTCCATTCTGCTATGTTTAACTAAAATCTTAGAATTCATTATTGATCAATGTTGCCGGTTTAGACTTGTAAAATTGTAGCTTAGTGAAAAGGGGCCACTGGCCGTTACATTATGCGTAATATTTTGCGTAGGTGTTGTGTATTTTGTATTATCAGCTGGAGGCTACTCTTTTATTTAAGTTGTTCATTGTATACTGATAATCTATACATAGTATAAAACAAAGTAGCTACCCGTTCCTATCTGTCCTCACACCTTCGGCTGTTTACTCCTAAACCTCGCAACGGATTTTGATACAGTTTTCACCACAGGTTTTCACTGTCATTTAAAGAATTATCTTCGGAAAGTTCTTACGTACATTACATCACGATTGTATCCGTGCGAAGCCGGGGCGTTTAAAATAAAACAAAATTAAAATGATTCAATAGAATTTTAATCAGACAATCGGTTCTATGTAAGGCATATGAGCAACGTGTTTTAAATATTCTAGAATCTAAGCGAATAATGCGACGCGTAAATTAATTATACAGCAAATACAAATAGGAAATAAATTGAAATAACACTACATAATAACATTAGCTAAAATAGTCATCTTGATTAAGTGTACGTTCTAAGCTACGGTAAAATATAAACCAGTAATTTATTTTTTAACTGTACAATTAAGTTAGATCATTTTGTGTATAGTACAGACGGATTAAAAAAACCGGTTAATTAAATGTCATAAAACAAAACACAAAGACAATTGTACAATTACCTACTGTCAGATATAATTGATATGATATATTAAACTAAACAATGTCACAAAAGGTGTATAAGGGATATGTTTCCTCTCGCTCACAGTTTGTAAGCATGAGCAAGAGATGAACATAACACCCAGCCACTAACATTAAAATTTAGTGCAAGTAGATTGCTACATCAAGCCATTTCACAGCAAAGACCAGGCACTTAATTATAATCTTCACCAAAAAATGGCGACTATCGTCAACCATTTTATTCGAAAACAAGTGGAAGTTTTAATTCCTAAACATCAATAAATAAAATGCAACAACAGCTAAAGAACTCTGTAATGTTCCCAACACAATTTCATAAGATGATAAATGATAAACTATACAAAGTAGGTCATATTTACAAAATATTCAAACCTTCACAATAAAGCCGCATTACACTGTTCAGTGTCGACTACCCTCATGTTTATACGTAAGACCACAAGGGATAAATCAGTCGTATTTTATGATAGGATTACCAGTGGCCCGTTTCACTAAGCTACAAGTTACAATTTTACAAGTCTAAACCGGCAACATTGGTTAATAAATACCAATGGCAATGGGCATAATGACCAATGGCAATGGGCATAATGACCAATGTTGCCGGTTTAGACTTGTAAAATTGTAACTTGTAGCTTCGTGAAACGGGCCACTGATGGTTGTGATTACGTCTGAATTCTCCTGACAAAATGCCAAACTGTCGCTCGAAATATCGCGCGCACCTTACCCTGAAAAGGTTTTATTAGTAAAATCTGACGATTACGGAAAATATTGCATATTTCTCCGAACAGCACTGACAGTCCAGACATTGTGAAATTTTGGCCAGATACAATATCGGCTACACCAGTGCCTAAAATACGGTGACATCCCATTTACGCAGTGACGCATCTAATTTGTCACAATTTTAACGCAACCTTCCATAGAATTGTAGGCAAGTCACGTCGTCACTGCGTTTACGTTGCGTTAGCGCATTCTAATCATCAATGTGATTGATCATTTAAATGATTTTTCGATCTGTGAACCCTAATCGTGCCCCACTACGTCCAGTTAACACGACCCAATCGCTTACGGCAAACTGAACAGTGTAACCGCCTCATAAACCAAGTCATCAGTCTTTTCCCATCACCAGCTTCAATTCCCAGTCCATTCTGCCGATCGGCACATGTCAGCCAAAAGGTCATCAAACTCTTGCACCGAACTCTCATACAACTCCAAGTCTTTCGACAAATCGTCACTGTTTTCCATATTTTCCTTTACCGATTCAGAGCTCTTTATCGAAGCCAAATCCCCAGCTAACTTCAAGTGTGGAGCATTGAAGAAATCCTTGTAGAACTCCGCCAAATCTCTTATAGGATGGTGATCAGCGAACGGGAAATGTAGTAACTTCAAAGGGGGTTCATTTTCACTCCGGAAGCCAGCAAACTTCCTTGGTGGCATTTCGAAAGAGGTCGGACTTTTGGAAAGGATTGTCGTATCCAAATCTTGCGTACTTTTCGATTCTATAGGGTCTCTGTTTGGCGTCTCGATCTTCGGACGTTGCCTGCATTTCGGAATAGGTATTCTCTCGAAGAATTTTAGTATAGCGTCATGAATGACTTCCGCATCAGCAAACGCGGCTAAGCGCAGAGGCTTGTTCAGATCTACTTGTTTCAACGGCTTAAATTCCTTCTCTCTTTGCTCTTTCTTTTTTTTACATTCAAAAATCACGTGCTTCGGGCTCAACTCAAAGTGATCGCTCTTTAACAGTAAGGTTGTGCTTTTGTCAACGCGATTCGGCGATATTGAGAAGTTTGTTCTGTACGCAACGGAGAAATAGAGGCCGCCTAAAGGTGTTTTCAGCATCCCTGCTTGGATATTCTTAACTGAATCCCCCAGAGACTTAGTCTTGGGTTCTCCATTATACACCCTGTAGAATATAGTGAAGGATTCCATGCGTTGCTTCCTCGAGAGGTGATATGCGGGCGTAATTCTAGTTATTGTAATGAGGGACTTCAAAAGTATCCCCATTCTGAAATAAACAGTGTTCATGGCTTTCAACGATGTATCAAATTGCGTCTCGTCGAGTCCCAGGGTCCATAGTTCGAGTACCATTTCGTCGCCATCTTCTGTCTGCACAGAGATTTCAACATGCAGCTGAGACCGTATCGTTTCTAGGACTCTGTCTGATGGTAGAGCATTTTTAGTAGCTTGGTTGACTTCAGGAGAGTCCGGTATTTGGAGGTTGAACCAATCTGAGTCCGTGTTGAGCGGTTTGGTGCTCAGCTCTATTTTGACTCCTTTCCTCGATTCAACTATAACCTGAACACCCTTGTACGCTAAGAATCTTGTGAACTTCGTGAATTCGTTTTTGTCACTCAGATTTGAGAACGCAGCGTCCGGCGCCATGTTTGCTAGTCTACGGTAGTGAAATAAGTTATTCTTCGTCAGCGATGCAATTTTCAACGAGGTTCCTTAGATTGGGGTTTTCCATAGCGGCCGCAATCCTTTCCTTGTCGTTGATTTGCTTGTTAACTGTGGGTGAGAAAAAGTTTTTGTTAATAATCTTGTCTTTGTAACAAAAAGCTTCTTGTTGATGGTACTTTATTGTATAGTGTTTTAGGAGCTACATACACATACCAAAACTTTAAACAATCGTACTGCTAGAAGTGAATCAAAATGACACGTAAGATTTTGCCTTTGAACTATTGTGTATGGGAGCCATCAAAGGAAAGTAGCTGTAGCTACTAGCTAGCAAGCTAGCACTGTACTTGTAGATTTTTTTATAATCGACGATACGACGGAGCCCATCGAAATGAGAAAACTATAGAACTGTGTACAACGCAGTGGCAGAGTATCCGACCATAGTCTATTTGGTAGACTATGTTGGATAGCCTGAATAAAATTGTATGTGCCAACTGTCAAGTAAACAGCTCTGCGTTTTGTACGTTTTACATTGGCGTCATATTTTTAGTTCTGCTATCCGACGCCTGTGTCGCTGCTAGTTAGAAAACTTAGAAGCACTTTATTCACTTACGATAAGATTCAAAGCCTGCTTCACCCCGTCGCAAAGTGGTGACACTAGGCTTGTAATAATCCGAACAAGTAAGCAGATCTATTGTCTTCTTATATTGATGGACGGAGCCACACTGAATCGTCACCGAAATAATTTCATTTCATTTTTGTGTTTTATATCATTATGTATGTTAGTCTGTAAGGTATTTATGAAGGGGCCTTTTGTAGCCTGATAATAAATGATTTAATAATAATAATAATAACATTGTGAATACTAATATAAAACCTATAAGTATTAATAGAAGAATGATGCTTCCGAGATACAGTTAGCCTTGGCTGATAGCATCTTTGTAAACACATTGATTGACATTGAAAGTGACCTAGTCAATAGAGGTTTTAATTATCATAACATGTGGATGGTTATTTACTGTTTATCTAACCAAAGTTAAGTATAGATCAGACAAAATGACTCAATCTTTCATCTCATCACACGAGCCTTTTGTTCTGACGCAAATTTTTTTTGGTAAGTAAAAAAAGATTAAATTTTGTAACCGAAATTTCTTTTGGTTTTTATTTTAAATATTTACAACATTCAAATTATTAAATTAAAATGCTATGTAATGACAACACAAAGAAAAATTAGGATAATGGCAGGACATGAACCATAGCATTTAAAAAAAAAAATTTACTCTTCATAAATACTTTACATTTACCTTAACTTGACAAAAAATATTTACATTACTGACCTAGGGCCTGTACCATAAAATTTACAAGTGCTGTAGCACAACTGTAGCAAAACTGTGACAAATATGTTAAATTGTAATTTAACATATTTGTAACAGTTTTGTATGAAAAACTCTACAATTATGTCAAACTGTAGCACTAAAATTTTTGTGGTACACGGGGCAGCCCACCAAAATTAACCTCCAAGAGGAACTGTTTTTTACATTTTTGTGTCAATGATTTGTTCCCTTAACACAGTGATTCCCAAAGTGGTCCAGGTGGACCCCTAGGGGTCCACGGGAGACTTGCTGGGGGTAGAAATGTAGCAGCAGGGGGTCCACCGAAACCAGTAAAATTTTGAAAGTGGTCCACGAGAAAAATAAGTTTGGGAACTACTGCCTTAACGTATGTACCCAATTTCACTTATTCTCTGAGTAAATTCCAAGAAAAAAAGATGCAACAGACAGACAGATAGAGAGGGGACAACCAGTTTCTTTATCAAATATACAGCCCAGACAGAACCACAAAAAGTTCACAATTTTCTTTCTTTTACTATTAATTTTACAGTGAGCAAGCAAAGTCGCAGGCAAAAACCTGGTTAGGCTATAAATAGGTTATGTGTTTGCACTTAAACATAAAATTTCATAATTTGAACTGTTAACCCCGAGTATTAACTGCTGATAGATAAGTATTAATATTGTGCAAACTTAGCATAATGATGATAACTTGCATAATACAGTTTAATAAATACACTATGCGCTAATGTTATAATGCTTCAACCCCCTTTTTTAAATTATACATTAATTATCTATCATTAATAGCCTATGTCTGTCAGGGAGAGAGTAGCTTTCTATTGGTGAATGAATATTTGAAAACCAGAGATTACCCCCCATGATAGTCTCTGATAAGATCCTGGTATTAATTTATATCCAACAGACATGAATGTGTTCTCTGTCTTTACATTCATAGAACAGTCAGACACATTCATAGACAGAGAAAACGATGGGAATATGATCTCAAGAAAGTAGCTGGCCCACAATGGAATAAGATAGCCAAGGACAGAAAAATTTGGAAATCATTTGAGGAGGCCTTTGTCGAAGGACAAGCTGTAAACCAGTGATTCCCAAAGTGGTCCAGGTGGACCCCTAGGGGTCCACGGGAGACTTGCTGGGGGTAGAAATGTAGCAGCAGAGGGTCCACCGAAACCAGTAAAATTTTGAAAGTGGTCCATGAGAAAAATAAGTTTGGGAACTACTGCTGTAAACGAATAAAAGAAACCAACACTGTTAAAAAAAAACAGCAATAAAGGCTTATTTATTTACGAATGTGTTACCATCTTTGTTTATTCTATGGACACAAACAGGGACGGTATCATAGACATTTGTTAGATAGAGGAAACTTATCGGAGAGTTGTGCAATGGTCCAAGTCAGTCCACAGTCTGTACTAAATTGACTTTTTTTTCCATAAATAATGACTCAAGTCTCATCCCTCCTAATTCTGCATGGTTGGCTACTCTCATGTAATAATTTTGTTATTACAAGCATCTATAGGAGGCAGTAATTCCTTACCATCAGGCAAGCCGCATGCTTGTTTACACTGCTGTTGTATTTAAAAAAATAGAGTTAGTAGAATGTTTAAACAGCAGTTACATACCAAACCTTTTCAGTTTGTTACAGTCAGCATCAAATATACCAGAGCGGGCAAGGTGTCAAAAATATCGGAACTCGACTCTATTGTCAAATACGCTCGGGTGTGTTTAGATATTTTTGACCACCTTGCCCGCTCCGGTATATTTGACGCTGACTGTACCACCAATTAATTAAGACAATAAGAAATAGTCAAAATAATGGAAAGTAAGTAAGTTGTTATTATAGCGTTTTGACGACCTGTATGGCACAGTGGCACATGTGTCTGCTTACTGTGCAAGAGGTCCCGGGTTCAAATCCTGGTATGGGCAAATATTTGTGTGATGAACACGAATGTTTGTACCTGAGTCATGGATGTTAATTGTATTTAAGTATGTATTTATCGATATAAGTATGTATATCCGTTGTCTAGTACTCATAGTACAAGCTTTGCTTAGTTTGGGACTAGGTCAATTGGTGTAAATTGTCCAAAGACATTTATTTATTTTTATTTTATTTAGCTTTAAATTATTCAGCTATTTTTGTAAGCTTTTAATTGGTTTGGCTTCTATGTAACTAATAGTATTTGTATAGGAAGTTGATTGTGACCCATTTTTTGTTATCTGATGAGAATGTATACATGTAGAGGCTGGATGACAATGCAATACTAAAGTACAGCCATTAAAAAACCTTATCTGAACAAATGTAGTAAGAACAACTTTTTTTTTAAACCATTCTAATTCTACTGGTAAAGAATTCAGTTTGATGTCCCCCTTCTGAAGTATTTTGTAACACTGTGCAGTGCACAAAAGAAAGATTACAAAAACAAAGTTTTAAGCTCCTTTGTGGTATTATAATATTCAACTTTGTTATTTAAAAAACCTGTTTATAATCAAAGATTCACAGTCATCGTCATAATGTATAAACTGATTATACTTATTTATTGTGACATTAACTTTGTAAGATAAGATAATGAAGCTTTCCTTAATTATTCTAGCTGTTAAGTGCTCGTTATGCAAAAATAACTGCTTATCAGCATAAACTGTAACTTACTTTCATCCTCAGTGGTATGCGCTCCTTTTTTGATATAAATATCGAGTTTAACTGGATGATGTATCGACCGCTGTATCTTGATCCTGATACACAGCCCTATGAGAGTCGCCAGTGAACAGTGAGGCACTGTTGGATTGTATTCAACCCGAATAACAGGCACTTTATCTTCCGTAGGTTCCTTAACGAAAATCCCTTCCTCGTACACAACTTTCAGATCTTCCAGCGTATTAGGCTTCTCAGGGTCCCTTATCGTCCGCAAATAGTCTAAAAACACCGTAGTCCAAATTATTATCACGCTTAATAACAAACAGTGGAATATTACACAAATATTTTATAAAAACAAACCGTATATTGACTCTCTCAAGTCATTCTCGTCATTGTATCCGAGCTCTTGTAAAGTTGCACTTTTGTCCATATAAGCTGGCTTAGCAAGCTCCACTGGTGGTTTTTGAGTGTTATTTAAAGACAGTTTCGAGAAAAACGATATCATATCGTTTGATGATCGGATTGTGTCTGCTGTGTTATGCACCAGTCGGACATGTTTGTTTTTTGTCAGTCAGGCGCAAAGTACAATCATCCATAGATTTGTGTTTTTTTTATGATGGTGCACTCCACTGTGGTTTTTCTTTTTTTAGGCTGGCCATGCTCATGCCGTTGTCGAAGATGTGACAGGAAAATTAAAAAAAATACATACTGTCATCCATTATGATTACGTCTCGTCTTATCTAGTACCTACGAGCATGCTTGCACAAAATGCACAAACCAGTTTGCGCAGGTAAGAACGTGTGTGTGGACGGTAATTTTATTACGTTCTTACCTGCGCAAACGGCACTCGGCAGGCAAAACGGAGCGTGCAAAATAAAGCAAAATTCATCAGTTTTGTTATAATTAAGTATTGGCTAAATTAAATTCTGTTAAATACTTACATCGAAATGATCTTCACAAAAGTACATTCTTGAGTTTGTTGATAAACAATGTGCATCATTTCTCCTTGCAAGTGTTAGCCACTTTTGCCGTAGTTCTTGTTTGCATGGGACAAATATAAATAATTTGTTTGGCGTTTTAATGCTTGTACTTACACACTGGGGCACCATACAGTACTTGTAATACGAAGGATTCTTTTATAATTACAAAATATTTACAATCTACATACACGAACAGCTGTTTCACACGGGGTGACGTCATACAAGACGCCATGACAGTTTTGAGCATTTTCGGGAGAAATTTAATCATTTCTTTAAATGCGCAATACAAGTTGAAAAGCGATATATTTAAAAAAATAATATTTTTCTTCTGTATAATAAATATTAAAGTATATTGTCTAACAATCAATCAAATTTAGGCATTTTTATCGGTCATTGGATTACCAAAGACTCATTATTACATAAATAAATCATATAAATTACATTGTGTCATTCATTCTGCCATTCAATCAAAAACTGACAACACAAAAGCTGTCATTCTACTGAATCGAATTAAAAGTCCGAGTATAAAATAATGATAAATTATTTCATTCTCCATCACTTTAACCTTTTTTCAACAGAACTGTTTTTAGCTTTATACGCAATTGGAATGCAGCTTAAAAAAATCTACGTGTCTATGCTTCAATAAAGTGGTGTAGTCGTGTCTTCTGGCAAGAGATGGCGTTAGTATGCGTTACTTTTCAATTTTATAATTTAAAAACAAAGACTGCATGGGCCATTCAGTTGATTATGATCGATGATCTCACTATCATAGATTTTATAAATATAAACTAATAAATAAGCCCTTTTGCATGCTTGCACTGCTGTACTTTTAAAATATACGAAATAAGAGTTTAGTACAAAAGAGGAAATTTTCGTTAAATAACAGCAACAATTAGACAAACAAGACAAGAAATAATAAATTACAAATTATAACATTTTAATACAGAGAGAGAAATTCAATCTCAAAACCACTCGTAACTTGTCACTAGAGCCATCTATTGGAAATTTCTATAACTTGCTATCCCAAGTATCTGATTAATTAGTGTAAACTATAAAATGAAGATAATGGACATCCTAAGTATGTAAAATAAGTAGGGGATAGGTGGAAAACTTACTCCATCGTCTCTACGATATTGAAAGCCTTTAAGGAAGTGTTTCATCATAGGATAGCTTTACAAAGCCCGTGTATGTATTAAAAGCATAACCCTTCCTTTTGGCTTTGCTGCAGTCGGGTAAAAATGATTGGCCTCAATTCTACAGACACAAAAATAACTCTCATCAATTAGACAAGGCTGGAATTATTTTGCAACTTGTAGCTTCGTGAAACGGGCAGTGGAGCTGGACGAAATATTTCCACCCAACTCCATTGAAACCAGTAATTTTAAACGTGGTTTGTAAACTTGAACCAACCATTATATACCGCCATTTTGAATGGATAGCTTAACCCTTTCAATGCAAACAGATAAGATGTAAAGAATTTGTGCTAGTTTCACAAAGCCATCAAATTCCACTATTCTCCTTGGCCAGTTTTGGCGTTACAAGGGTTAAATTTACCAGCACCTCCCATCTCTCAATAAAAACTCCAGCAATACTTATAAAGTTATTTTATTTTAGAACTTTCTGAAGGATTTCTTCGAGCCCTTCCCCTTGGAAACCTTCAGCACGTTGAACCTCACTGTTTTGGAGAGTGGCCTGCACTCGCCGATGGTGACGATGTCTCCGAGCTCCACGTCCCTGTAAACCAAGATGTTCTTTCTTTAGACAAAGTTGGGAAGGGTTTGGGAGATGGGAAAGACAGGGATCGATCAGAATTGGGTTAGAAGCACGATCATCGTCAATTGGTTATTCAGAAGACCGTCGTGTGTGTATCATCATTTGGAACAGAAGCCTTGGTTTACGGGCAAACAAACACCCTTTTCATTAATACCCAAAATACCACCTACTTTTGACACCATCGTCTTGAATTTAAAACACGTAAGATTATGTGCCGATAATTGGACTGGTGTCAAAAATAAGTCTTTAGTGTTTGTTTACCTTATCAGCTTCAAATGCTATATTTCGTTAGCTTCAATTGCAAGAGGACTTCTCAAAATCGCCTCAGTTTACATACCTAAGTTGCATAAGTGAAGCTTATAGGACATTTAAAAGAACCCATCCATCTTTATTTATACTAACCACTAATAGTGCTTCCACACGAAACAACTCCGCTTCCACACGAAACAACATATATCACGGGCTCAACTACACACCACCAACACTAAAACTACACGATCGACGCGCGTTTCGCTTCTGTAAGAGGCATCATCCGGATTTAATAATACAACCGTTCGCTACTTGAACGAATGGCATGGCGTCAAGTAGCGAACGGTCGTATTATTAGCTCCGGATGATGATCGTGCAGTTTTAGTGTAAATATATACATGTCGCACAAACGCAGCTATTTTGCACGAGCCCGGCACTGGTTTCGCGGAGCAGCAAGGTAATTTGTTCCAGTTTGTTGATATGGACCTCCTCCGCAAAGTAACGCCTGAACCTATTAATTACTAAAAGCATGCTCAACTCACCGGAAGCAAGGCGAGAGATGCACCGACATGTTCCTGTGCCTCTTCTCGAAGCGATTGTACTTGGGCAGGTAGTGGAGGTAGTCGCGGCGGATGACGATGGTGCGCTGCATCTTCATCTTCTGCACGACGCCGGTGAGGATCCGCCCGCGGATTGACACGTTCCCGGTGAACGGGCACTTCTTGTCAATGTACGTCCCTTCGATGGCCTGGAGATTTGGCGGGTTAGTTATGTGGATGATTTGGTTGTCGTTTCCAGCGGTTAGTAGTGGAGTGGTGGATATTGAAGTCTTGTATTGGTATTCTTTACTATTATTTAAATCAAATTGATACACATTATTGACGCACCTAAAAAGATCACTCACGGATGTCTTTTTCTTTTATGTAATAGGAAAGCAAATAAGCAAGTGGGTCACCTGATGGTACGTGATCACCACCGCCTATAGACATCCGCAACACCAGAGATTGCAGATGCATTGCCAACCCAGAGGGCTAAGATGGAATACCTCTTGTGCCAGTAATTACACCGGCTGTCTTGCTCTCCACGCCGGAATACAACAGCGGCAGGATTAGCGAGCAAGATGGTGCTAGCGATCCGAACGTACCTTGCACAAGGTCCTACCACCCGCAAAACTTGTACTTATTGATATTTGATAATTGTACAAATACAATATGTATTACAGTGAAACTGTAATCTTAGTACTCAACAATTCGATACTAATCTAATACTGCTTTTGATTCCAGTACCATTGTGATTATTTCGCGAAATCTTGAATGTAAAACATTAAAGGTGTTTAGTATTAACCGCCGATAATTTAATTGTCCGACATTATTCTTAGTAGTACGTCATAAACTTACGATGGTAAAAAAATATGTACTATGGGTACTGTTTCTTTCTCTATAATCTGATGCATTAGATTTACTAAGTTCATTAAAATTCCTAAACCATGCAACGGTAATCTGCCATACGCCGTCGATTGCCTCTTGCCGCTCAACCCAGCGTCCGACCTGCCCCGCTGGCGTCACGTGAATTAAGCGGAAATGTTAATTATGCCTGCCTATATTACAAGACCTTCAATATCCAAATTTATAGAACTGTGCAATCAGTATTTGGGTTTAGAAACACGATCTTCATCATTTGTTGATCAGAAGACCGTCGTGGGGATATCATCATGTTACACAGTTCCATCGACCACTTTAAAACTAAGTATTAGTCAAGTATGGTTTGTAATGTGAAGTTTGTTAATGAAATTTAGTTTTGCATGTATGGTTACCCTCAGAAGTAGTCGAACATAGTACCTTGTCGCTGTCAGTCATGTGATAAATTAATGCAACTCTCATTTTATAAGTTACTACAAGGTTCGTGTTTAGCTACTTCTAAAGCTCATTGTACGGTCAGCCAGTGTCGGACTGGTCAAATGATTGAGGTGGAGGTTATGACTGCATGTTAATAGTTCACATATACTTAGAGAGAAATGAATCCACCACCTGAGCCCTTAAGGCCTAGTCCGACCCTGCAGCAAGCAGCCAAGTAGCTGATCACTAAGTGATCAAACGGGTCGACACAAGCTCTTAGTTTCTTGGCAAAACTGCTGACTGTACACAACTATATATATGGTTATGGTTTTGTAAATAACTAACTTAAACTCCTATACCAATGTGTGACATGAAACAATGAAACTGGACTTCATCAAATAGCTATAATACACAAGTTTAATCAACACACAAGTTCTGCATACAACTCTACTGCTATGGAGATGATGCCATTCTGAAAGCTGGCACATGGTATTTAATTGTGTATACCACTGGAATCACAAGGTCTTTCCAACATGGTATTTATGTACATACTTGGACTTCGAATATGTTTAGTGACGAAGTCCATTTTCATTGTTTCAATGTCTAAATTAGTAGTTATGAAAGTTATGAATGATAGATTAGTTATATGACCAAGTGTGAGGTTAAACATACCAATGAACTTGAATGGCATTCTTGATATAAGTCAGACAATGATGAAAGTTAGTATGCTGTTAGAAGATATAAAATACAAAGCCTGCTGCATAACCGAATAATGGACTGATTATACAGAAATAGAGCACCAAGGATCTGAGATAACAATCCTAAATAGAACCCTGGCACAAAACACCATAATTTTAAGATGCAAAAGCTGGATTCTAAGTGCATCTGGACTGGACGAAGTCATAAACAGAAGAGGTTATGTACAGTCAACCAATTGCTTCTCCACTTTTGAACCATATCTCCTGTATTACAGTCACAAAGTGGTAAAGTAATCTCTCGGTGGACTGAATATACATACTGTAACTGCAAGATACAGATGCTACCATACTCAATGATATTCAAGTGCATGGGTGTACCCAGTGAGCAGCTGTCTCTCTTGGACCAATACCCTCTGGCCCTCGCTGCATCACTTACATTAAGCAGGATTTACCATGAAATTCCTGAATTGCAATTCACTCTTCCTCCATAGACTGTGTACACAAATGTTGGAATGACTTTAACATCATTATTTCTTTAGAAATGACAAATAAGCACTTAGAAATAAAATTAATTAAAACCCATTAGTTGCTTTGAGTAGGACAGCACAGCATTAGAGTTTAGACACATAAAAGTATTGTTGTACATGCCATAATATCTACATGTTATCTCATCCTCAATACGACATATTAAACAGAGTAATACTTAGGACTATTCTTGCATACTGTTAGTAGCGTTGACAAACTTATACAATCCAAGCACACCTTATGCTAATAAATAGTATAAATACAAGCGACGACATGATTTCCTGAACATTGACCCCATTTTTAAGCCACCACCGAGTCCAGAGACTGAAAAATCATCAAACCTCAAGTGGAGTCTTGAAACCTAGACCGACATTCTTAGAATGCCGCATTTCCTTCTTCTTGAGCCCCCCTTTACGGTTCAGGAAGACCGTAGCCTGTTTCTGAAACGCTTTCTCTGTCTACGGAAGAAAAAACACAAGTTAGCGGGCACACGACATGCTGGTTACCTCGCGAGGCGTCTTGAATCCTAGCCCCACGTCTTTATGATATCTCAAAGGCTTCCGGCTTCTCTTCACGCCGATGCCTTTTTTACGGTTCAAGAAAACCGTTGGTTGCTTTTGGAATGAACGTTCCGTCTGCAATTTATAATTTACATTGTAAAATTGATTAGTAACAATTCTAACTACTGCAATACTGTTTAGTTCGATAAAGTTCCACAACATAACAGATATTGATATTTGTGGTTTAATGCCATGAAATATGGCTTTGGTGGGCAGTCAAGTCTCTGAAATATTGAGAAGTTAAACGGCGTTAGGTTACTAAATATACACTCCATAAACTAACCTACAACATACATGATCACTGTTATTTTTGTATCACGATATAATTAAACAAATCTATCATTATATTTAAAGATTCATTTTGCGAACATGCGCTCCATTGTGGAATTATGAGATTATTATCCAGAGGACCGGGCAAGTATCGATCCCCACGTGGAAGAACACAGAGACACATTTTCACTTTTAGCACTCAAGATATCACTGTTAATTATTAGGAACGTATAGGCACTACGTTCAATACGACTCTGAGTGGCAAATTTATAAATTTTAGTTGAGAAATAAATAAATTTCACAGAAAATCCAGAACCTACCTGGTCCGCCATCTTGCTTGACAATGAAAAGAAAAAGAAGGTGATGTTGCCATAAACAATTCACTGTGTCTAAAATATTGCCAGCTTTTTAAGGTTGCGTTCAAATGCATCTTTTGTTTTGCTTTGTTTCACTTTGTGTTTCGAATGGATTTACGCTACCTAGTCCTATTTTTTTTAAATAATAGTAAACTATGTGAGAAGTTTAATACAAGTTCAATTTTTTCTTATTTACCAGTTATTTGTGGAAAATACTTTAAATTTCTGTTTTTTGCGTGTAAAAGAGCCGTAATAGAATAATTAAAGTAAACTTAAACTTCTTCATGCTATGGCAACATTTGTAAACTAAACTGTCAAACAGGAATTGTTATGAAAAATACCCATCGTTCCAAGTTATTCGAATAAAAACGAAAAATCCCCACAGAATCCGTGTTTTTCATCACTGGAAATATTTTTCACTGTTGAAAATCTTGCACTGGATTGTGATCTATGGGTAGGGTTGTGTTCCGTGGCCGTATGTGCGTGAAATATGAGCTTAGTTTTTCCTTTTTGTTTTGTTCATTAAAATAGTGTTTCTTGTTGATTTGAAATGGAAGAAGTGAGGCAGTTGGTGCAGGAAGAAGGCAGGGAGGCGAGGAACCTAGTCGCCTTCCATGTCGCCGTTGACACACCGGGTAAGTTAATAATCAGACGTAACATTCTTTTGTTACTTCGCAACCTTAACTTTAGGTACTCATAGGCAATCGTGGGCGTGAAGCACTCGAATTATAAGACGTTTTAGGAACAAACATTTCCTAATAACAACCTGCGTTGGTAAACATTGAGTATTACTTTGTATGTGATATTAAACAGTCACAAATTTGGTACTCTGTGCTTATGTGTAAGAAACAAGTAACTAAAGCAACACTCAATAACTTATAAAGCTATTAACGATGTTTAAAATATAATGCAATGCAAAGAAGAGAGTATTAAGTGTAAATACTGTTTGTCTGTATCTAGCATCATAACTTTGGAAACGATGAAAGAATCTAAAAAGTTTTTTTGTGTAACTGCTGAGTTAAAGCAAGATGGTTATAAGCCATATTTGATGGCAAAAGTATGAAATTTTTTCAAGATATTTAAGTAGTTAATAATACAAACAAACTACATATATAATAAAACAATGAAACTACATAAAAGATAAATATAAACTAAACATTAATACTAAAGTTATAACTAATATATTAAAAAAAAGAAGGCCCCTTGGCATGGTACCTAAGATACTGGCAGTATTACCTCTCTGTATAGTCTATATCTCTGTGCATGGTAGCTGCCAGCTCTTCGGTCGCCTGTGACGTCGACCAGCCTCTTCAAGATCTTTTTGTTTTTTTTTTTCTGGCACCGCACGATTTGTGCATTGCCATTCGTCAAGTTTTTCATTAAATTTGTTGTTTTTTTTTTAATAAATAATTAGGGAAACATATTCACAGGAAAATCAGGTTTAGGAGCGAGGTAATGAAAACAAAGATCAGTAGGATAAGTGACAGGATAGAAATATAAATAATTGTTAACATAAATGGAACATAAAGGAAAAGGAGAATGTATATTTGTATCTTAGACTTTAATATTGTTACTATTGATAAAAGATGCTAAAGAGTGATAGATGGAGGGGTCAAGCGAGGAGAGGAGGACATTTATACTGGTCGGGAGAGGGACTTTAAGGTAGATCATCTTTTTGAATTAGATATTAGTTCTGAAATGTAGGGGCAAATTTTTAAATATTTGAATGACAAGTATTAACATGAATGGGTAGCATCTATCTGTACTAATGTTTTGGGTCTCACTGGTCTAAGCTGAAAAAGATGCACTGAGTGATAAGCGAGTCATTGTGTGCCAAGCCAGCCTAACATGAACAAAATGTTGGTAACAATTTGTTTTTGTTGAAAAGCATTGCAGCCTAGAGATGGGAGACTATAAAAAAAACCTTCGGAAGAATTTATTATAAATTACGTTTTGTCTTATAAATATTAAACAATCAGTTCTAATTCACATTACTGCGCGGACTGAGATACTCTCTGAACACAGTAAGCAGTAAAAATCTAAGTCAAGCTTGAAAGAGCACAGTAATTCCACTGTTACTTTGTCAACCTCGTATCTTACCAAATCGTATCATTCAATAATCACCTTATGGTGAACAATGCATTGTTGCTATTACAATGACTTAATTCAGGAGATATGGAGTTAGAAAAGTTCACAGTTGGAATGTTGACCTGATTTGGTTTAACAACTGAATAATGTGTATATTTATAACCTGGTGTATGTGTATATTTATATGTATGTTAGTCTTTAAGGTATGTTTTCTATGGGCCTATGCAGCCTGAAATAAATGGTTCTATTTATTTTATTATTTTAATCTTTATTGCACAAAATTAACAATAAAATGTACAAAACCGGACTTAATGCCTTAAGGCGTGTATACTGAATATTAGAGAGGGATAGAGATACTAATTCTGCCATATATACCCTAAAAATGCATTTCAAATATGAAGTAAAAAAAATACTTACAAATATATCCACTCTTTTGCTACCTATAGAACTATTAACTGTTTCTTTACTAAAATGTAACTATTAGTTTCCTAAAAATTAAAAAAAATAATTGTTAAAGTCAAATTTTTCTGTCGTATTTTCCAGAAGTTGCAAGCAAAAATAGACATTGATGTTTGATTTTGAACATGCATATTTTATGATATTCTTAGTTTGGGCTGTAGAACTACACAAAAGATTTATGGTGTCATGTCAGCAGTCATTGACTCAAGTGATTCATCTGTCAACGGGTTGTAATGCCTATTTTTAGCCATACTTTATGATTCTGTGAATATTCACTGAAAGCTGGCTAAGTGCGAGCCGAACTCGCGTACCTACGGTTCTGCCTTGCTACATATATTTGTGTTGCTTTTTTACCAAAAAGGTTTTAATTCAGTTTGGGATCATAAGTTTAAGACATAGTTTTTTTTTAAAACGAAAATTTTATTTCACTAGCAGTCAGTGCCGGATTAAGCCAGCGCGGGGCCTGTAGCAAATTCTGTCATTGGGCCCTTGGTTTGCTTTAGGTTCTCCAGTTTTATTATTACGGTCAGACAGGCGTTGGAGCGCGGGGCCCCCAAATTCGCGGGGCCCGTAGCATTTGCTACTCTGGCTACGTTGCCAATCCGGCACTGCTAGCAATCCGCATGCCTAGTTGTTCTTTTACTAGTCTGAGTCTACCATCGCTTCAGAAAATGGATGATATTGCTGGGAAGACTGAAGGCTAAACTGACGCCATATTGCCGTAGTGTAAAGAAATACAATATTGACTTGTGGTAACCTTGAGACTTCCATTTTCTGGTTAAAACCTGGATACTCCCCCCCAGCCCGCTTCGCCCGTAAGCCGCCGCGCTCGGCGCTGCCGCCGCCGCGCCGCGCTCCGCCGCGCCCCGCCGCGTCCCGCCTGCGCTCGGCCTCCGCCGGCCGGGACAAGCGCTCCGAGCTGCGGGCGAGATACTGGGCCCTGCTGTTTGGGGACCTGCAGAGAGCCGTGAGTATGGGACCAAGCGTAGACAGTGCACCTAGCACGAATCTTCTCGATACGAGTTAACCCGTTACGTCCCTCTCCTACTGCCCTAGTTACAGAGAGACATACTGAGTGGCCTAGCGAGTTAACGCGTATCGAGAAGATTCGTGCTGGGTGCACAGCAATGATGAGTGGCGGTTGAGCACTGTCTGTTTCCACCGACATTTTTTGCCCCGTATAGTAAAATTGTCGAACCAACTCCTTTCAGCGGTGTTCCGTAATAGTTTTGACATCACGCTTGTCAAGAAAAGGCTCTACATTTTCCTTAATGTCCAGCGGACTAGCGATTCCAATGGCCTTCCTTCACATCAGCTGACCCGCCTACTCCTCCCTCTTACAAAAAAAACGCTTATAAAAATATTTCATCCACAGATCGGCGAGATTTACAACACAGTTGAAGCTCACGAAAACTTAAACGAGTGCCAAGAAGTGATACTAGTGCTTGAAAACTATACGCGTGACTTTAAAGCCCTAGGAGAGTGGTTCCGCCTCAAATGGGAGTACGATAACACACCCCCTCCGCAAAGACCACAAAGTCTGGCTTGGGAGATACGGAAGACCGACTTTGTCCGCCCAGAATCCAGACGCACCCATTCGGTAAAGAGTTCACCATCCGTGTCCGGGAAGAACAGTCCTTGCCTCTCCGGGCATAATACTCCCAGTGGCAAAAACAGCCCAAGTTTAACTGGCAAAGCCAGTCCGGGCAGTGGCAAGATTAGCCCTCGGGTCTCTTCAGGGCATAGCACCAGCCCTAAGGCAAATATTGAGTTCTTTAGCAATAAAATTGCTGCTTCTAAAGTAACTGCCAAACCAGAGCCTAAATTGGAAACGAAATTGACTGAAATCAAAGAGAAAGATTTTAATAATGTGGACGAAAAGGTTGATGTTGAAGAAAATGTTAGGTGTGAATTGCCAATTTTACAACTTCCAAATGGCAAAGATGAAAAACTGGAGCTTGAACAACCGTCTGTAGTTGAAATAGGCAAGGCTAAGCAATGCCTTAATGCTTCTCCTAAGCCAGTGGTAGTGAAGTCGGCTAAAAGTAAAGTGGCTCCTAAAAGTATTAAAATAGAAGAAGAGTTGACCGCACAAGCTAAGACCACCAAAGCTACCCTAGACGCTATGGAAAATGATTTTCTTGCTAAGCAACTGACAGAAAATAAAGCCAAGAACGAGAATTTGTTGAATCAAGATGTTGCAGTAGAGAAAGAGGTGAAAGAATCTGATTCATCTGAAGATAACCCAATTGTGCAGGCAGAAATAACTGCCAAAGAAAAGAACGATAATCTCACTATCGCTTTAAAACCATTGAAAGATGATTGTGCAAAAAGAACCGAGCAAGCCATGGCAGATGATGAGATTATTAAAAAGACAATGGTATCTTCAGATCCCTGCAATGACATTGAAATAAACGGCAAAATTGATACTCCCATTGAAAGAGATCGTAGTTCATCAGAATCTCCTTCAAAGTCTGAAGATAACTTTGCAGATATTTCAAACGAAAGTTCAATCAAATCTGTTGAAGATAAGCAAGATAAGATTGACGATACATCTGAATTAATAGTTGTTGCAGAAAAACTGAAAATCGATTATAAGCCGATTGAAAAGGAAAAAGCTCGAGATAATGAAACTAAGGCTGGACATGTTGCCGAAAAAAAAACGACAATTGAAGTTTCAAAGGAAAGTGTCGAAGTAATAAAAGAAAAAGAATCTATTAAAATTAAAGAAGAATGTAAAGACGATAAAGATTTTAAAAAGCCAGAACCTAAACTTGAAACTAAACCCCATGTGAAGCCAGCTTATTCACAAGCTGCAGCCAAGCCAAAAGTAACTTCTGCCAAACCTGAAATCAAAACGCCGACTAGGGCAACTCCTTTGATAAGAAGCAAGACAGCTGTAGAAATTAGGTCAAACACAACCCCTAAAATACAGAGACAATGTCCTAAGAGAAATCCAACAAATAAATGCAGTTATCCATTCAATTTGACAACAGGCAGACCAAGTCTCTTTGATACTTCGTCCAATGTACTAAATAAAGGTGCCGTCCCTAAAAAGGTTGTAAATAAGAACGTCCAAATGGGCGCAGGAGACGCTAAAGTGAATCAGCCTAATTTAGACCCTAAAAAGCGACCTCTAAGGCCTACTAGTTTAAAAGTTAACGCAAAAGGAGATAAAAAAGAAAAAGCGAATCCAACGCTTGAAAAAATAAAGGATTGTGATGAATATAGCAGCTCTGATACCATAGTTACACAGGTTGATATGTCTCGTATAGAATCCAGTGAGAGTCTAAGGACTCTAGTCCCAGATGATTTAGATGTGATACACGATGCAGCTAACTCGGTAGAAGTACTTAATATAGATAGTAATAGGAATGATAACGATGGCTGGCTCACTGTGAAATCAAGGCGACTGAGTCGGGAATCAAAGAAGCATTCTAAGTCTCATTGGGCTAATAGATTTCACCAACCCTCCGCAACTACAAGTTTGCCCACTCTGAATATGATCGAGTCCCCTAAACAAGAAGTCAATCCTATAATAAATGCCCCCATAGCTCCTAAGGTGGATAGAGCCAAATCTGAACAACCTCAAGTAGTCAAACCAGAGAGAGCTGTTACTGCAACAAGGAATAGAGCGGACACTAGAAGAAATCTAGACATGATCAGACAAAAATCTGATGTGACCGGTCTCAAAAAATCAGCGCGAAGTAAGGCGCTTTTGAAGAAAGCTGAGAAAGCTAAAGACGCGTATAAAGACCCAGAGCCTTCAGAACTGACTAAAAACCGCCTACATTCTTCTCTCGAAAGTCTGACGACAGGCTTAGCTAGGTCACAAGAAAGTACTGAAGAGGCATTCGACTTTGACAAGTGGAAAGAGGAATTTAAGTCCACATTTAAATATCTAGAAGACGATGACCAACTACCGAATCACAATGAGATATTGAAGACTGCAGATCCGTCGGAGATGTCGGAGATTGCAGCGATGACGTCCCAAATCGAAGAGAATGAGAAGAAGATTAGTTGGGCGTTGGATTTTCAATCAGAAGTTGATCAGAGGAAACTGAGTGAGGAAGAGGATTTGCTGAATCGCCAGATTATGGAGCTGCAGCAGGTTTCGGATATAGATTTGGACACGGAGACCGATGATACCGAGGTGAGTGTTTGATACTTTATGGTAGTAAAACTTTAGTCTTCATTCTATTATTCTATGCCCAAGAGGTTCATTCAGTTAATAAAAAGCTCGAGAGATTAAAGTCTTCTTGGCAGCCGATTAGAATTTTGTATCATTTTGTGCAGTAAAAAAACAAGTACTCGCTCCATGTAGGCCCTAATACTGTTTTAACACGATGGCAAAGCAGTGAGGCAGTAGAGTCAGGGGGGTTCCACTCCGCACTGTAGGTACGCTCGGGCGCCTTGCCTACAGAGTAGGCAATTCGCAGAAGGTTGTCGCCTCGCCGCGCGCCCGCTCCCTCGCTCTCGTTGTGTCAGTGTAATTGAAAACGAATGCCGAGCAATCCAAGCGAGTCGCGGGAGTTGCGGGGGGAGGAGGACGCGGGCGGCGCGTTGATTTTGAGGTGAGCCGCATGGCGAATGTGTATGAAGTAATACGGACTTCTTGTGCGTGTTAATAAAGTTAGAATTCGTTTAATCGCGGTCTAAAAAGAGAAGGTTCTGTACGTTAGTACTATTATTTATTCTATGGTAGAATGAACAGTGCTGTGTTGTCTCTGCGCAGCTGCGTGTGTGCTCAAATTGTATTTGTGGTTACTGTGCGATCCATTGCTCTACCTAACTGCTCTGGCGTCGTGTGAAATCAGTATTGACCAGACGCCTCCTCAACAGACGGACGCTGAGATCCTTTGCGAAGAGATATCGGTTCCTCCCCCCGAAAACCTGGGTTCCTTGGCGGCCAGCCTCGAAGACCAGTACGAGACGGCGCTGGCCGGCATGTCCTGGGCGGAGCGCGTGGACACGCTGGTCGTCCTCGAAGCCCTGGTGGCCAGGGATCCTGGTAAGTTCTGGGGCGACTGCTTAGCATGCTACCATCTGACGGCCATCATTTGACGGCCGGATAGCCTAGTGGTTAGTGACCCTGACTATGAAGCTTGAGGTACCGTGTTCGATTCCCGGGAGGGGCAAATGTTTGTATGATGAATACGAATGTTTGTGCCCGAGTCGTGGATGTTATATGTATTTAAGTATATATTTATCTATATAAGTATGTATATCCGTTGTCTAGTACCCATAACACAAGCAGCTTCAGTTGTTTACTTTGGGACTAGGTCAGTTGGTGTTAATTGTCCCAAGATATTTATATCTTAAATGAAACAATTAAAACGGTTTGCGTAGGTGCGTCGAGAAGTACCACCGCCGAGCGAGTTTGTGCAGGAAACTAGAAAATATGCCTGGACCGGGGCTCATGGTGTTCTGTGGTGTCTGCCTAGCCCAAAGGGAAATAGGCGTGACCTTATAATAAAAAAAGTTAAAACAATTTATATCGCGTGTAGTTTCGTTCAACCTAACAGACCTAGAAGGAGTTATATGGATCAAGTGAAGGGGAAGGTTTGTGTCGTGTCGTACAGAGAAGTCAAGGAGCTGACGGTCGATAGGGAAGCTTGGAAAGCACTACGCCGACAAGACTAAAAGTCTTAAATTTGCGACGTATTTTCGTTCAAGCTCTTTCAAGGTCTCATAAACCATTTTAGTTGTTTTATTTCAATGTCTACTAGTCGCGAAAATGTTTGAAATCATTATGGAAACTTTTATTTATTTATCGGCATTTTCTGCTATTGCCTTTCTGAATGTTGTGTGTTCCTGATAAGCCAATGCGAAATATATAACTTTTAGCTTATTATTATCATTAAAATTTCAAATTGTAGCCTACAGAAAGAACTTTCTCGATGATGGAAGGGTTTTTCATTGTTTGTACGCTTTTTGAGGGAAGCCTATATCCAACAATGGATCCATTCCCGCTGAAAAGGACGATGATAGTTCATTTTTAAAATATAATTCAAAACATTTTAAAATGCTATATAATGATAACACAAAGAAAAATTAGGGTAATCGACATGCGATCGACGCGCGTTTCGCCTCTATACGAGGCATCATCAAGATCGAACAGTACGACCGTTCGCTACTTGAACGAATGGCGTACTGCCAACAGCTGTTCAAGTAGCGAACAGTCGTACTGTTTGATCTTGATGATGCCGCATATAGAGGCGAAACGCGCGTCGATCGTGTAGTTTTAGTGTTTAGTGGTAGTGGTGTGTAGTTGAGTCTGTGTGATATATGTTGTTACGTGTGGAAGCGGAGGAGGGTGGGTTTTTGCATGAACATATATGTGTCGCACAGACGCAGCTATTTTGCACGAGCCCGGCACTGGTTTCGCGGAGTAGCAAGGTAATTTGTTCCAGTTTGTTGATATGGACCTCCGCAAAGTAACGCCTGAATCTATTAATTACGATATACTTAAAACAAGCTGAGAATTATCAGCCAACATTAAGACAGAAATTTAAATGTGCTATTGGTTGACAGTGACTAACAGAGTAAGAAACAGGTCACGTTCTATTTTCAGACTGCCTACTAGTACATATCTGGCATAAACTAGGTCAATTGATATTTCATGCAAAAAATAGAGCAATGGAATTTTTCTGTTCAACATAATGTTTTTGTAATCTGCACGTGTTGTGTGTATTTTATGTATTGTATTATGTTGAATAGTTCTAAATAATTGTTTTTTTTCCTTTCTATTTGTAACTATAGTATTTTCCCTATGCGATACCATTGCAAAGTATTTATTTTTGACATTTTGAGTAGTTTTCGACATATTCAAGCTTAAATTGAGTATGAGAAATTCTCTGAATAAAAAAACTGAAAATGATACGCACTTGCGGGTGGTAGGACCTTGTGCAAGGTCCGTCCGGATCGCTACCACCATCTTGCTCGCTAATCCTGCCCCTAAGCAGCAGTGCTTGCACTGTTGTGTTCCGGCGTGGAGAGCAAGACAGCCAGTGTAATAACTGGCACAAGAGGTATTCCATCTTAGCCCTCTGGGTTGGCAACGCATCTGCACTCTCTTTGGTGCGATCCACTTGCTTGTTTGCCTTCCTATTTTATATAAAAAAACTAAATTTTTTATTATTTCATAATCCATGCCTGCCTGGAAGAGATCCAAGGGATAAGGCTATCTTTTGAATACCTAGTTCTTACGTTTTTCTGTTGCATAAATTTTCAAGTAATTTTGTTTTTGAAATTGAATTAAGAAGCTTTGTATTGTGTCCCACATTCTGCAGCGATGTGAACGCGTTGCAATATCACTCTTAAGTGCTCTATTTATTTATTTAATCTTGATTTTACATAATATTGCAGTATCTTAAGCTTCTTTTTCTATGAGCGGTGGTGATGGTTTCCCATAAGGCTGTCACCTTGCTTGTTTGCCTTCAGTTTGTATATAAAAAAATGATGTATTTTGGTTACAGGTCGCGCTCAACAACTGCACGCTAAACTCTCTCAAGGGATCAAGCGGCGCGGGAGTTTCCAGGATGCGCTAAGGCGGTAAGCGACAATACCAAGATGGCGGACGTCAAAGAAATTATGATTAAGTCCGTTTTTTAAATCGATAGTCATATTAAAAGTAGGAAGGGTTTCGGATCTTCTTACTTACCGTACGAAACGCAGTCGCAACTACGCGCCGGTACTCTGTGAGGTGGCGGTACTTACCATCCCGATCGAGCCAGGCCCTTCGTACTGCAACCTGCGTCTGCCTCCTGCTGACGGCAGGACCTTGTGCAAGGATCGTTACCACCATCTTGCTTGCTAAGCAGCAGTGCTTGCACTGTTGTGTTCTGGCGTGGAGAGCAAGACAGCCGGTGAAAAAACTGGCACAAGAGGTATTCCATCTTAGCCCTTAGGGTTGCCAACTCGTTTGCAGTCTCCTTGGTGGTGCGGGTGTCTACGAACGGTGATGATCACTTACCATCAGGTGACCCTCTTGCTCGTATTCCTTCCTATTTTATACAACAAAACCAGCAACTGGCTAAAGTATATCTCTACCAGTATATGAAATTGCATTGTACTTTTCTCTTTGCAGGCTTCAAGCGAAGCAGGCTCGAGCAGAGCGCCAGAGGCTGGAGTACCAGACAGAGAGAGCGAAGAAAATTCACCAGCTGTTGGCCAGGGTGGAAGAAGTCAAGGTACATTATGTACTTTTTTTTACTTTATTTAGAAACAGTCGTGTATAATAATATGATATGTTAGCTAAAGCTAGTGATCAATTACATCTATTTAGTGATTAATATCTTGGATTTCATAATAACTATCAACCTCCTTAATGGGGGAATCTCCAAATGCCCCAGGCGGCAGTTTCAGGTGGCGCCGAAATCATAAAATATCTCAAACGCTGGAGAGAGGGGGCGCCGCAATCATGTTTCTGCCGAGTCTAGGAAAATGCGAGGGCGTAGGGTGTAGGTTCGAATCAAGTCTATAACTCGGTGTTTTCCAATATGGGATGTTTTCTTTATTTGCCCACAGGTCGCGAAGAACCAACTCATAGAAGAGAAGAGAATGAGAATGGAGAGGCGGCTGCAGAAGGCGGCAGAGAACCGCGACCAGCACTTGAAGGTCGGTCTGATGGTTGCAATCAGAGTCAAAGTTACTGGTTATGTTATTTTAGCTTTTTTTCGTGTACCGTACTGTACAGTCAAGGAATTTGAAACACGTACCACCGTAGAACCTAGTCGAAGAGACATACGCATGACATTTGTATGACATAGCCTGGCGTTTAACGCGTCGCGTCATTGCGATAGGGTTCTAAGGTGTTACGTGAATATATTTCCCCTACTGTACATATACGCTAACGTTTTTCTAAGCCAGCGGATTATGATATGTTTTTCTAGAAAGCTTCTATCAGGGTGTTCACATTCTGGAGAGTCAGAGAAAAGTCAGGGAAGCCTCAGGTGGTCAGGGAAAGACAGTGAAATCGGCGGGATCACCTGGAAAGTCAGAGAAAACTGAAGTTTTCTGTTAGCTCCACAGTTCCACACACTTTTTCAATCTTCTCTCATTCAGTCCTCGTCCATAAAAGAAATGTAAATTTTCGTCTTTTCGCGTGTTGTACTTATAGTTATTGTTTGGTTTACGAAAAACATCACATAAAGAAACGAACAAGTAATGAAACTTTTTTATAAAAATAAGGAAACCTTGCTTACATTTGGATATGAAGTCAGGGAAAAGTCAGGGATTTTTATTTAGAATTTGCTTTGGATACATCCATGCGAAGCCGAGGGAGCGTTCAAGTATTACGTAACGCAATATTTGAAGATTTTTGACCCCCCCCCCCTCCCTGTAACGCACCGTAACGTTTTTCTGTACCCCCCCTCCCCCTCTCTAAACGTTACGTAACAGTGAATGACAAAAAAAAATTATGAAAAAAACAACATTAAATGACGAAATGCAATCTAGGGATTCCCCGTGAAATATAAACGAAAAGGTTTGCCAACTTGCGAGAACAAATTAAAAAAAAATGACGACCAGACTAATACAATCGAGGTTTGAGAGTTTAATTCCCTAATGTTTTAGAAACAATGTTACGTAACGTGTTGTAAGAAACCCCCCCCCCCCTGCCCCTGTAACGCATCGTAACGTTTGACGAGACCCCCTCCCCCCCCCAAATTCCGTTACGCAATACTTGAACGCTCCCCGAGGCAGATCGCTGGTTTGTTATAATTTGTTAAAATTTCATTTTGTTTCACAGGATATCGTCCGCAAGGCGCACGACGAAGAGGAGAAGCTGCGCGAGATCGCGTTCATCAAGCAGCTGGAGGCGGAGAACCGGCGCCACGAGTTCCTGGACCAGTGCTCCACTCACACCACGCGCCTGCGCAGGGTGCGCCGCGACCGCCTCAACAAACTGGTGACTACCCTAGCTTGAATCAAAATCAAATACGGGAGATAGATCAACAACCTCCAGCCCATGGATGTCATAAATTAGGCTAACGTCGCCTAATTCAATCAGTCGCAATCCGACTGGCAATAGCATCGCACGATTGCGTGATTGAATTAACAGTAGAACTAAAAATAAGACGTCAAAATAGAGCTGGAACTATGCCGTTATGTAATATCGTTCTCGGGTCGCTACGTCAATTTAGTAAGGTGATTAATCGCAAAAATTGGATTAAGCTGGGGCAGGAGAGCACGCAGGATAGACTGAGGGCCTCAGATGTAATGTGAGTATGCTTTCAGGAGCAGAAGGCGGCCCGCGAGGCGGCGGTGGGCGCGCGGCGCCAGGCCATCGAGGCGGCCCGCCAGCGCCACGTGCAGACGCTGCTGGAGCGCCGCAAGGAGCGCGACCTGCGCATCCACGGCCTGCGCGAGATGCGCCGCCAGGAGCGGGACATCGCCGCCAGGGAGAAGGTACCTCCGCCTACCTACATTTTGCGGGTGGTAGGACCTTGTGCAAGGTCCGGATCGCTCCCACCATCTTGCTAGCTAATCCTGCCGCTATGCAGCAGTGCTTGCACTGTTGTGCTCCGGCGTGGAGAGCAAGACAGCCGGTGTAATTACTGGCACGAGAGGTATTCCATCTTAGCCCTCTGGGTTGGCAACGCATCTGCACTCTCTTTGTTGTTGCAGGTGTCTATAGGCGGTGGTGATCACTTACCATCAGGTGATCCACTTGCTTGTTTGCCTTCCTATGTTCAATAAAAAAAAAAAACATCGAGGCGGCCCGGCAGCGCCGCGTGCAGACATTAGAACATTCAGCATGCAATGAAGAGGTCTCTGCCTTGGGATTATTTCTGCATAAAACCGTGTACGGACTGCACGTGCCATAGAACGCGTAATCAGCTACACGTATACGAACCTCTTGCTTTTTAAATTGGTAAATTATCAAATAAGTATCAAGAATACAAGAAAAAACTTAGTCTCCAACTTGCCTATTACCAAGTTTTATTCAGGAAGATGGGTTACATGTTACAAAAAATAATAAAACCCGGCTACTACAAAAAATCCTGTTACAATAAACTACAAATAAAAAAAAAGTTTTACGTGAAGCAAAAAGATAAAAATGTGTTTCGCCCAACGTGGGGCTCGAACCCACGACCCTGAGATTAAGAGTCTCATGCTCTACCGACTGAGCTAGCCGGGCTGTGGTCGGCGGCACGAAATGCTGAAACACTTTTAACAAGTGTTTATATATGATTTCAGTAAATGTTTGCTTTTGGCTAGGAACCAAGAATGTTGCTATAGATTGGGTAAAGTTATATTAACCGGTGCATTATTGTATCTTGATGGTTTTTAACATTTCAGCTTTTAATAAAATAGGTAATAAGGTAAATAGGTAGGTTTGCGGGTGGTAGGACCTTGTGCAAGGTCCGTCCGGATCGCTACCACCATCTTGCTCGCTAATCCTGCCGCTAAGCAGCAGTGCTTGCACTGTTGTGTTCCGGCGTGGAGAGCAAAACAGCCGGTGTAATTACTGGCGCAAGACGTATTCTTTCTTAGCCCTCTGGGTTGGCAACGCATCTGCACTCTCTTCGTTGTTGCAGGTGTCTATAGGCGGTGGTGATCACTTACCATCAGGTGACCCACTTGCTTGTTTGCCTTCCTATATTGTATAAAAAAAATTTTTTTTTTTAAACAATTAACACCAGTTGACCTAGTCCCAAATTAAACATCTAAAGCTGCTTCTGTTATGAGCACTGAACAACGGATATACATACTTATCTACTTAAATACATATAACATCCAACACTCTGGTAGAAACAGCTTTATAGTCAGGCTAACCTCTAGGCCAGCCATATTCAACCTTCAGTCACGGTGTCGAGGACCGCAAGCAAAAATTATTTATGGGCGCGAAATTTAGAATGGTGCGAAAATTAAAATGGTTTACAACTTTGTGACTTCATGTGGGCCAATAACAAAGGCCTAGCGGGCCGCAGGTTCAATATAGATTCTCAAGGCTATCCGGTCGTAACTGTTTAATTTCAATTTGACTTTGACGTTAACCTGCAACGTTGCCTCCGTCAGGCGGAAGGTGTGAAGTCCCGCCTGTCGGCGCTGGCGGCCGCGGCCGAACTGGAGGCCGTGGCGCTCCGCTCCCGGATCCGGGACAAGCAGGACGCCAGCCAGCTGCGGCTCGAGTCACACCTCCAGGCCATACGGGAGAAAGCCACGGGGCCAAGGCAGCCGGTGAGTTAGTCTGTGGCCTATCATACATTCTCTAGGCCAAGGACGGGCGATTTTTTTTTTGGGCGGATCCGTACCCAAAGGGTGAAACGAGACCCCATTATTAAGACTCCGCTGTTCGTCCGTCTGTCACGAGACTACCTCATGAACCGTGATAGTTAGACAGTTTAAATTTTCACAGATGATGTATTTCTGTTGCCGCTATAACAACAAATACTAAAAAACAGAATAAAATCTTTTTTTAAGGGGGCTCCCATACAACAGACATGATTTTTGTTTGCCTGTTTTTATAGATAATGGTACGGAACCCTTTGTGCGCAAGTCCGACTCACACTTGGACGGTTTTTTTCTACGTGGGCCAAAATTGTTATTTCTAAGCATTCGTTTATTATCCCTTATTAATTAATTTTATAGACCACGTCGGAGAGCCAAGAGAATGACTGCGATGAGGCTGCGCGCTTAGAGCAAGAGAGGAAAGAGAGAGATAAGATTAAAGCGCTGAAGAAGAAGGCGAGGAAGGTCAAACAGAAGCTCCTTGCCGGGTGAGTACCAAACAGTTCAGTCAAATACCGAAAATTTGGGAGTATAGGTCGCATATGTGAAATAACTTTGTAACCCTATAATTGACCCCTGGGTGACGCCAATCATGTAAGATTTCAATGATTTATCCGCCGGGGGCAAAAAGAAATACGAGATACTTTCTGCAAAGTCTACGCCGCGAACATACGGTTGTATTGTATCAAATGGTATCTGAGGTCCAGGATGCCGATGTGCTTGCAGACGGGTGGTTGTATATAATATATATATATATATATATATATATATATATATATATATATATATATATATTTGGCATTGTGTATATTAGTTAAGTTTCTTTCGTTATTGTCATGTTTTTTTTTCTAATTGTATTTTTTTGTATGGGTTTTAACAATATAGGTGCCTTGGTGCTTTGTACTGTAAGCCTATATTGTGGTTATAAACAAAAAAAAATAAGACACAAATTACAAAGCTTGTAAATGCACAACTGTATGCTTCTAATACGCCTTATCTAAAACTGCTTTCAGCGAGTTTTCATTCCTAGCTTTTAATTCATCAGTCATCAAATCTTCATGGGTAACTGTTTTTAAGGTTCCGTACTCTCAACAAGTAACTCTTTTATAGTTTTGCCATGTCCGTCCGTCCGTCCCCAGCTTAGCTCATAAACTCTTAGTACTAGAAAGCTGAAATTCGACGTGGCATTTTTTTTGTTTCCAGCGGCAACGAGCAACTATACAGCGAACACCGAGTACCGATCGATCCCTACAGCTTCCCCATAGCCAACAAGATGTACAAAGTGGTCCAACAGATCAACAACCTAATCGCCCCCCTCATCGAACAAAAACCCCCGCAAACAGACGAAACGGAAGAAAAAACCAACGCAGACAACGAAAGCGTTGAAAATAAAAAGCCGAAAAAGAAAAAGAATGCCAAGAAAGAAGCGGCAGAAAATAACAATAATACAGCAGAAGTAGCTGAGAAGGTAAACGAAGAAGCAAGCGGCAAGGAAAGCAAGAAGAGTAAAAAGAAAAAGAAGGAAGACAAAGCTAAATTGGGGAAGACGGAGAGTGTTTGCAGCTCGCTCAGTGATATGAGCCGCGCCAGTGGCAAGAGCGAGAAAAAGAATAAAGTAGTTATTGATATGCAGTACTTGGAGAGGCTGCTGAATGAGCTGCATCGGATGCTGGATAAAACTGACATGGTAAGGATGCTCTGGGGCTTGGATGAAAGGAATTTTAACAGATTAGGTCACGTTTAGTTTAAATCAGCAATAGTAGTAGGACGCTTAATGGATTTTTATTTATCGAAAAGAAAGAAAGACGAACATGCGGGTCATTGGGAAGTAATCTATGGGAATTAACGACCTTAAGAGAATCGAGGATCCGTTGCTGGCCTTGTCAGTAGGCTTCCTGGTGTGTCATAGGGATGAAAGGGAATCAAAGTCAAAATATTTTTATTCAGATTAGGCGTACATGAAGCAATCATGAATGCCATCAAAACCACCGGTTCGGAAAAACCTCTGATGAGAAGATACCGGCGAGAAACTCAACGAGGTGTATTGGTGTAAAATTACAATGTTATTTTTACATCTTAAATATTAAAAAATTTAACAATTATACACAGTAGGTGTACAATATTTGAAGCCAGGGTTCGCTAATACAACTTGGGATCATTTCAAAACATCCCTGTCCAAGATACAGTCATTGTTTTTATAATAAATCACTAGCAGTCCTAATGGTGCTGTAGGTGTCCATAGGTGGGGGTGATCACTTAACATCAGGTGGACCACTTGCCCATTTGTCGGCTTTAATATAATAAATAATAATAATAATTCGCCCGAGAAATTAATGTCTTCCGTGTGTGTTGTTTGTTAGCAGGCGCCCGACAAGGCTATGTTCAAGAAGCTGCAGGGTCCCAAGACACTCGGCCAGCTGCTGGCGCTGGCGGCTGACCGCGACGACCTGGCGCACCAGTTCACCACCAAGTGAGGGCACTGTACAGTTATACCAAAAATATATTGTACATCGGCAGTATTCGTTTGCGCAGAGAAGCGCAGACCGGTTTCCGACAGTAGCCGAACGTGTGAATAATCAATATTGTACTTTATTTGCAAGCGCAACTGGCAGAGTATTGCTTGCTATGCATTCTTAGCTTTGTCCCGCTTACACAATTCGTACACTGTGGCGCACGGGCTGTCGCCGTGTTGCTGCGAAATCGATAGACCAATAAAAGCGCAAGAGTTTAGCGCGCGTAAAATTCTACTTTATCATTGGTAGATCGAAATTTCTCGCGCTACTAAAATTGGTCTACTGCGCAGGTACATCGTGGCACAATATATTTTTGGTAACACTGTACTTATGATGACCGTAGAGTATCTCAGAGTGGAGGCCAGTTTTAAGTACCCTGAGGGTCGAGCGATTGGATTGTAGCCATGATGTCAACATTACGTCCTTTGTAGCGCGGGTGCCGATCGATCATTTGTCGGCCTTCATGAAGCAAAAATTCTGGCCAAAGGGAGTCGCATTCCGTCGGTTTTGTGGATGGTTGTTGGACACCCAGAAATTTGGTCACGTAACGAAGCTCTACCACAGAATAAATAATAGTACTAACGTACAGAAACTTCTTTTTTTCGACCACCATTAAACGAATTCCAACTTTATGATCAGGCACAAAAAGTTCGTATTACTTCATAAACGTTCGCCGGGCGGCATGCGTCAAAAGGAAGGCGCCGCCCGCGCCCGCCTTCCCCCGCAATGCCGTGGCGCACCGCTAGGGTTGGGCTGCTTACTATAATTCTATCACAACGCGCGACACAGAGTGAGCGGGCGCGCGCGCGGCAAGCCGGCAACCTACTGCGATTATCCTATGCCATAGGCTATGCGGCGAGCGCACCAACAGTGCGGAATGGAACCCCCCTGACTCTACGAAGCTTGTTGGAGATATGTTGCATACGCGTGTACAGACAGCAACAAACTTCGCCGACTATTAAGAGGAGTGTGAACCCACTGCTCTCCATACAAACGGCGATAACGTTTTCCACCCTCTAAACCTTAACCTATAGCCATGTTTTTTTTGTATGTTGTCATTATGCCCTAGAACTAGGTTTAAATGTTTTCGTTTTTGAAATATTCTTAAAAGTATCAAAAATATTTTTTGTTTTCTATGAAACTCCTAAAGTGCAAATATTGTTAAATCTATGAAGAATATTTTCAAAAATCAAAACTTACAAACCTAGTTCTAAGGCATAATGATAACATATCAAAAAATCATTGCTATAGATTAAGGTTTAGAGGGTGGAAAACGTTGTCGCCGTTTGTATGGGGAACACTTTTTGGGGCCGGGTTCACACTTAAAGAGTGAACTGATACATATATCAACTTCATAGTGCACACATATGTGCTTTCCTTTCGGAAAATGACACCATTTCATCGTCTTTAATGGTGACTTATCGATTGAACGCAATCGAAAACACGTTAACCTCGTAAGGCCCACGTCAAATTTCATTCTATGAATTTTAGACCATATTGTTTGAGACGGTGAGTTCAACGTCAGTTTGTCATTTTTTCTATATTTAGGATTTGGGGCCTTACGAGGTTAAGGGTGGTGCTTTGGTCGGCAGGTGCCTGTCGACGGCTGTCACGATCTCATCGCGCGGCATCGCCACGTCGTCGGAGAGCGCACGCTACCTCATCAACACAAACACCTGCGTCTACATCGTCAAGCTCCTCAGCATGCAAGTGGTGAGCCCCAGCACTTTATCTACATCTACACTAATATCACGGGTGGTAGGACCTTGTGCAAGGTCCGTCCGGATCGCTACCACCGTCTTGCTCGCTAATCCTGCCGCTAAGCAGCAGTGCTTGCACTGCTGTGTTCCGGCGTGGAGAGCAAGACAGCCGGTGTAATTACTGGCACAAAAGGTATTTCATCTTAGCCTTCTGGGTTGGCAACGCATCTGCAATATCTTTGGTGGTGCGGGTGTCTATAGGCGGTGGTGATCACTTACCATCAGGTGACCCACTTGCTTGTTTGCCTTCCTATGTTGTAAAAAAAAAGAGGTAAACTTTGTTTGTTTGTATGTAGGGGGTAATCTCTGGAACTGCTGAACCGATTCCAAAAATTCTTTTAGTAATAGAAAGCTACACTATACCTGACGGACATAGGCTACTATATAATTTCACCCGAACGAAGTCGCGCGCGTCAGCTAGTACTATGTAAATGTAAATATTGTCAATGTTATTAGGTCCGACAAGCACGAATGTGGTAGTCAGATAAGACAATTACAACCAACTTTTAGTTGTCGAATTGGCTTGTAAATTGGTAATGACTTGATCAGCATTGACGAAGTACCTTTTTACCCGACTACGGCAAAGCCAAAAGAAAGGGTTATGTTTTATCAGTCTATGTATGTTTGTATTTACGCATGTTCCATTGTAGTGCCTAAACGACTGAGCCAATTTTGATGAATGAGGTGTTTACTAAAAGTTTTTTCTTGTACACTAAACACTGACATCTAGCGACTTTACAGTGAACTAATTGGTGCGATTGTCATCTCAGCCGTACAATATTGTTTGAAATTTTCTGCTTACCATTTTTCTTGGACAGGGTTAGTGAATACTGACATCTAGCGACCTGACGGTGAACTATTTGGTCCGATTGTCGTCTTAACGATGTTAGATGATTTGAGGAATAGCGCCATCTGTTTTATTCAGTTATAAAATTACTAAAATAATGCGACAGATGGCAATGTAAGTCTAGAAATTTCTTATTGATTCAAATGAAAAAATATGTAACGTGCTTGACAGACTGTTGTTATAGAACTTTAATAAAATGTACTTAAAAAAAGTACTTTTTTATGAAATAGGAAGGCAAATAAGCAAGTGGGTCACCTGATGGTAAGTGATCACCACCGCCTATAGACACCTGCAACAACAAAGAGAGTGCAAATGCGTTGCCAACCCATAGGGCTAAGATGGAATACCTCTCTAATTACACCGGCTGTCTTGCTCTCCACGATAGCACAACAGTGCAAGCACTGCTGCTTAGCGGCAGGATTAGCGAGCAAGATGGTGGTAGCGATCCGGACGGACCTTGCACAAGGTCCTACCACCCGTAAAAACTGAAGAGAATATGATCTTTCTATGCGAGATTTCACGATTCATACTAATATACCAATACATATATACACCATACAATCATAGTCACCTAGAACATTTTTTTTTACAATTTTTTTTTTACACAACATAGGAAGGCAAACAAGCAAGTGGGTCACCTGATGGTAAGTGATCACCACCGCCTATAGACACCTGCAACAACAAAGAGAGTGCAGATGCGTTGCCTACCCAGAGGGCTAAGATGGAATACCTCTTGTGCCAGTAATTACACCGGCTGTCTTGCTCTCCACGCCGGAACACAACAGTGCAAGTGCAAGATGGTGGTAGCGATCCGGACGGACCTTGCACAAGGTCCTACCACCCGCAAACGGTAGGTGGTAGGTGGATAAATTTCAAAATAAAATTATAGGTAAAAAGAAACATTTTACTATATTTACTAAAAGAACAGTGAAAATAATGTTTCATTTCTATAAACGCACTTTATGGTTATTTCCATACTGTCCGAAGTTTTTCCATCAGCGAGAAAGGGGTAGCGAACATTTTTCGGACGGTTGCGTTTGATGGCCGCTCAATCAGGAGTCGTCAACCTTTGGCAACTTGTGCAATCTCGTTACTTGATTACGTTTAGGTTTACGACCTCTGCTAGTTTTTTGGAAAGGGGTTGGTATGGGCCGATGTATGCGCATCTTTTTTTACTTCTTTTTAATTTGTTTTTACCGCTAGGTTGTCGTTTTATTGATTAAATCGATTGTTTTCAATCGGTTGGCTTGTTTCGGATTTTTTTTTATTTGTTAAGGAATGATAAAATTAACCTTAAAGTCGAAATAGTTAATTGAATTACTTAAATAAAGCACACATTAATAATACAGAATGTTTACGTATTTTATCAAAGTAAAGTTAATATTAATGAATTTAATATGTTTTGAATAACGAAATTCCAACAAATAACTAATCAAAACGTAATTTTATATTGCGTACGAGTTATGCGTAGTATTCATACTGTTTTTATTCATTTATCAATCTGAGTTATCATCTATGGAGATATTTTTTGATTTTGACTGTTGTTGGACCAAAGTTGTTTTAACCTTGTTGTTGTTGTAAGCAGTGCTTGCACTGTTGTGTTCCGGCGTGGAGAGCAAGACAGCCGGTGAAATTACTGGCACAAGAGGTATTCCATCTTTAGCCCTCTGGGTTGGCAACGCATCTGCACTCTCTTGGTTGTTGCAGGTGTCTATAGGCGGTGGTGATCACTTACCATCAGGTGACCCACTTGCTTGTTTGCCTTCCTATGTTGTATAAAAAAAAACCTAAATTTTTCGATTTTCTATTTTTAAATTATGACATTTAAATAAATAATAATATTTTGTCTCTTCGTCAGCAAAGTAACAAAGTCGAGTGAAGTAACTTGTAAAAGTTTCTCATAAATAGTTCCGAGGGTAGTTACACCTTAAAAAACCAAGTATGCTGTGACCGTGACATTGAAAAAATCTTATTGTCCGGCAGCGGGATCTGTGGCTTAATTTGTTAGAAGCCGAGGTTGCAGGATTAACTCCTGCCAGATGCCCAAATTTTTCTTCGGTTGTCATTGCGTATCATTTTAATTTGAGTGTATCGGCTGCGACCGAAACCGGAGCCACATAAAATGTCCAATTTAAGAACTCGTCATGTCGACGTTTTTTTTTAAAGATAAGGAGCGCGGTCGACATTTTTATAGTTCATTAGGGTTCCTTAACTGTTTAGGTACATTTCGAGTGTTATCCAAAATAAATGTTTAAGAGGAGTCTGAACCCAGCCTCAAAAAGCTCCCCATATAAAAGGCGATGACGTTTTCCACCCTCTGAACTTTAATCTATAGCAATGCTCTTTTGGTATGCTGCCAACATGCCTTAGAACTAGGTTTGTATGTTTTGATTTTTTCAATTTAGTTTACTAGCTTTTGCCCGCGACTTCGTCCGCGTATACTTGTTTAATTGAATCAAGCAAACGTGCACCCAACATGCAATCTGCAATTTGTCCTGGGCAAATTAATGAGAATTAGTTGCTTTGCTGCTCATGACGTCACGGCGGCGTATAACTCACTTACCGCTATCCCGTGGGAACTATGCATTTTTACGGGATAAAAAGTATCCTATGTGTTAATCCAGGTTATAAACTACGTGTGTGCCAAAGGAGAATGGGCAAATTGTCCCAAGTGCTGTATACAGTTGTGTTATATCTTATTTGAAAGCTCTCTATAAGAGCTTAATTTTTTTATATGGCAGCAAAACCGAGATGTTTGCAGGGAAAAAGCTACAGCCCATTTTATCCCTCACTTTGTACTAGCAGTTGTATGAAAAGTATCTGTAAAATCATGTTCGAGATATAAAAAAATTACACCTCGTTGAGTTTCTTGCCGGTATCTTCTCATCAGAGGTTTTTCCGAACCGGTGGTAAATTTTTTGACATTCATAAGTGCTACCTGTAAGCCTAATCTGAATAAAATATTTTGACTTTGACTTTGACTTTGAAAGATTTTAACCACGCATTACTGAGGCCACTAGAAGTAAAAAACGTAATGTGAGCATAGGTCTAATTAGCTATTTTATTTTTCTCTTTTTTCATACAAAACAATTATTAATTACAATTCTTAAGGTAAACCACAGTCGAACAGTGCTTTAGGACGAGCTGGCAACGTACTACTTTAACTTTTGACACGTTAGGTCATAATAGTCATTTATTTTCGATCACGTTGATGACTTAAATGACAAAGGCTTACTTCAGATTGACGTGACACATTTCGTTATGACTTTTTTGTCAACAGAATGGCAACGTCGCATACATTAGGGTGTGTTACACTTAAGTTTTATTGAAAAAATATTTTTTTATTTTTGCGTCCTACGTCACCCCTGCAGACACCTGGTCTTCGAAACATTGCCTATGATGATCCTTACACCGAGTACTACACGTCCATACTACTCACTATTGTATACAAGGGTTGGGACAGCGCCCATACAAAAATGCCCATTCACCTTTCATCCAAATCCATTCAGGAGTTTTTACGTGAAAGAGTAACAAACATTCATAGATACTTACAAACTTTCGCGTTTATAATATTAGTAGGATTTTGATTTCAAAAAGTAACGTTTTAGGTTAGAATGTTATTTTCTACTTGAGACAAATGAGGATAAATGTAACAGTCAACCAATCTAATTCATAGGCCACTGTAGAACCTTTTCACAATAAACGTCATAGGGACTTCGGTATAAATGTCACAATGTCTCAGCGATTACACAATGCGACAACTTCCTACAGTGGCATGTGAATCAAAATGGTATATATGTATGTACGTATGTAAGTAAATTCTATATTGTACAAAAACATAAATGACAAAAAGAGATACAGTGATGTACAAAGGCGAACTTGTCCCTTAAAGGGATCTCTTCCAGTGAACCTTTGAGAGTATACTGACTGGTTGACTGTACTTTAAGTACTGCAGGAACCCGAGTGTTATTTAAAATTCGATCGTGCTCGCGTACTTTATAGGCGTTGAATTTGTATGAACCGACGCCGGCGGCAATTAGTGGTACAGTTGCTGCCATCTGATTGGTAAACGATGCATTGGGAATTTCTTTATAATGAGATATTTTCGAGACGTTTTTTTAGGTACGTCGTTGTATATTTTTTTAAGGTTGTGTATAGGTGTTCTTTGCGGGTGGTAGGACCTTGTGCAAGGTCCGTCCGGATCGCTACCACCATCTTGCTCGCTATTCCTGCCGCTAAGCAGCAGTGCTTGCACTGTTGTGTTCCGGCGTGGAGAGCAAGACAGCCGGTGTAATTACTGGCACAAGAGGTATTCCATCTTAGCCCTCTGGGTTGGCAACGCATCTGCACTCTCTTTGTTGTTGCAGGTGTCTATAGGCGGTGGTGATCACTTACCATCAGGTGACCCACTTGCTTGTTTGCCTTAAAAAAGTTTTCCATATACAAAAAAATCATTTTGAGACACGTCGTTGTATTTTTTTAAGGTTGTGCATAGTTTTCCATGTACAAAAAAATCAAAATAATATTCTTATTATATTGTTTACATACAAGATAATTGGTCCAGATTTAGAGAATATTTCCTTGACAATTATAATCTAAACATAATAATATAGTAACTCTGAAAGCTATCTACATCTACACTAGTCTACACTAATTTATAGTTTTTTAGGTTATATATAAAATTCTAAACCTATATTTTTTCGTATATATAGCGTTTCGCCTCATTTGCATATAAATAATTAAAAGATTCAGGCGTTACTTTGCGGAGGTCATCAACAAATTCAACAAAGGTTTCGCGGAGTAGCAAGGTAATTTGTTACAGTTTGTTATTTGCATTTTACCGCATTTTTTGTATAGAACCCGATATTAAATACCAATAAAAATACCATTAGTCTTAAATAAATGTTTTTCTTTCTTTCTTTCTTTCTTATTTTAACGTTCTTATCCAAATTATTGTAATCAAAATTATTTATTTCTAATTTTTTTCGATTTTTCTTTTTGTATTTTTTTACATTCAAATTAAATTTAAAATACTATATAATGAATGACAACACAAAGAAAAATTAGGGTAATGGCAGGATTCGAACTTGCAACAATATATATAGCGGTAATGTGGCGGAAACTGGAATACGCAAGGCACGGAATGCTGATGTTGCAGGTTCGAATCCTGCCATTACCCTAATTTTTCTTTGTGTTGTCATTCATTATATAGCATTTTAAATGTTCTTATCCAAAGTTTACTGACTATTCTGCATCGTATTACCCCGTTTTTAATATTACGCTCAAAAGGATTCGAGTAGCGATTGAAACGAATTTATTGTCGAGACAGTTCCAAAGTTAAGTATTCGAAAGTATACGTTAATTAGCGCGGCAATTGATTTTTAAACAGCACATTATGTCGCAACATGCTTTATTCATTTTATTCGCCGCCGACATTTTGGAATGACTCCGTTAATTACTCGAAAGCATTTAAAAGTTTAAGAAGAAACGCTGCCGCGGACATTTGCAGACATGCAATGATGTTATTTGTAAAACGGATCGGTACAACCACCTTGCTAGCTACAACCGTTAAGCAGCAGTGCTTGCATTGTTGTTCCGGCGTGGAGAGCAAGACGGCCGGTGCAATTACTGGCACAAGAAGTATTCCACCTTAGCCCTCTGGGTTGGCAACGCATCTGCAGTCCTCTTAGTGATTCGGGTATCTATGGGTGGTGGTGATCGTGCACTTACCATCAGGTGACCCACTTGCTTGTTTTCTCACCTATTTTATAATAAAAAAAACAATAACAATGAGAACAACAATTTTCTATGGGACACTTGTCAAAATTGACGTCTATTGGCCCATTTCACGAAACTACAAGTTATAATTTTACAAGTCTAAACCGGCAACATTGGTCAATAACGCCTGGCATTATTTAACAACATTGGTTAATAATAATAAGGCATTATATTGACCAATGTTGCCGGTTTCGACTTGTAAAATTGTAACTTGTAGCTTCGTGAAACGGGCCGTACGTAATACATATAACACCTCTAAATTAAACTATCGTAATGTAACACCCTGTGTTTTTGGATGCGTTTCCTCTTAATCCGAAAGTACTTAGTTTCACAAGAGATGTAAGTACTGAAACGAATGGGCTGCAATTACTTTCGGTATTGTTTAACAGTTATTTGCGAGTACATAACATTTTAATGGCGGAGGAACAATCGCTTCTCAAATTTTATATCCGGAATATGATGTTTAAGAGTCAAATTATTATGAAGACTAGCTTTTCCGCGCGACTTCGTCTGCGTAGACTACATAATAACTCCCTCACTTTAATCCCCTAATAAAATCAAAAACTAATTTCGGATAACAATGGATCCATATTTAATGTTAAATTAATGCAGGATTTTTCAAAAATCCTTTCTTAGTACAGCTCTCTTCCCGTTAGGAATATAGGTATGTTCCTAATGTTAATTTCGACCAAGTATTTACTTGACCTCTTTTGTACCTTACTCCTTTGTAATATGGTCGAAAAGTGGTTAAGCTATTTCTTGGTTTCGACTGTACCTTCTGAAGAATATTAAAAAAAATCAAAACATACAAACCTCATTCTAAGGCTTAATGACAACATACCAAAAAATTATTGCCATGGATCAAGGTTTAGAGGGTGGAAAACGTTATCGCCGTTTGTATGGAGAGCGCTTTGGGGCTGGGTTCACACTCCTCTTAAAATGGTTGCCAATAAAAACGAGAGCACATTCGGACAGTGTCGGTAACTGCTCTGTGAGCGGAGACATCTCGCAATATACTCGGCTCGGGTCAGAGGTCTATGGGCCCTCGAGACGCTCCGTTTCGACCCGTAACCGTATCGAATAAAATTAAAAACGATCGCGATATGTAAAAAAAACCACGCGATGGTTAATTTTGTTGTGATTGCGTCGTGTTGCGCTAAATGACAGTGAAAACGGTCTGTTGCGCGGTTTAAATGGAGTACGGCCGAGGGTATGAGGACGGAGAGAAACGAATAACGACTTAGATCTATGTATAGTCGTCCAAGAATATGCTTGACCGCTTTTCGACCGTATTACAAAGGGATAAGGTACAAAAGCGGTCAAGCAATTACGACGTTCGACATCGCAGTCGAGGAAATGCATCTATGTATAGTGGACCAAGTAATTGCTTGACCACTTTTGAACCTTATCCCTTTGTAATACGGTCGAAAAGTGGTCAAGCAATTTCTTGGTCGACTATACCTACCAGCTTAGAACCCTGTCGAAAAGATATCCGTATGCCATTTGTATGATACAGTGTGGCGTTTGACACGACGGGTCGTTGCGACACAGTTCTACGGTGGTACTGGGTCAACCTCAGAAGTAGCTGAACATTTCAGTACCTTTTCGCTGTCAGTAATGTGACAAATTCGAGCAACTCGCATTTTATACGTTACTACGACAAGGTTTTACAGTAGGTACATTGAATGCATCTGGCTACTTCTATATGTGATGATTCTATAAAAAAAACATCGACGCTATTCTCAAACGCTTTCGTCATTGCCGCAGTTTAAAACGTTAAAATAAAAATGGACGCCAATCTCAAATCATTTTATTAGCTCGGGTTGTTTCCAACCTAAACCCGACCCGAATTGGTCTCTGTGCATTTTCGTTCACCGTAAAATTATCGACAAACTTGAAATAGCGAACGTTGTCTAATTAAATACAATACTTTTACCGCTTACACGGCAAAACCGACTTTATTGATCGCAATTAAACCCTCATTACTGCAAACCGCGGCCGTTAATTGCAGCTTATCTTGGACGC
Organism: Ditula angustiorana; assembly: GCA_963691745.1. Lineage (NCBI taxonomy): Eukaryota > Metazoa > Arthropoda > Insecta > Lepidoptera > Tortricidae > Ditula > Ditula angustiorana. The sequence continues at coordinate 9,687,380 of OY829495.1, forward strand.
CATCTTGATTTTTTTTTCACATTTTTATTTCATTCTTCGTGAATCATTGTGTTTACGAGAGTCGATAACGTTTGCGAGATACTTTTTTAGGAACGAACAAGCAATCGAATTTGAATTTTAATATCCTTTTCACTTTCACGCGTTGTATAATTTTCGATATTGATTTTTTTGTATACTTTTTGAATATTGAACGAGATTTACTGGCAGTTTCGCCTGCGCGGTATTTTTTTTATATCTCGATAAAATGTGTTGTGTCGATAGAAAGTGTCTTAAATCCATCTATGGGTATTTCGAAAAATACATGTCTATCACCAGCGATAGTTCAATATCATGAACATTATCATTTGTGATGGCATAGACACATTTTGCTATCATTTAAAACCAAAGTCTTTAAACAAACCTCCAGCCCACCTCCAGCTTTTTTTAAAAGGTTTAATCTAAAACGTCGTTTCTTTTTAATTGGCTGAAGCACTACAATGTTCTCCACATGTTTTGACCAGTTCTCTTGTTTCCAGGAGAAGGATCTCTCGGACCCTCGGGAGGCGGAGCTGGCGTGCCTCCTTGCGGACTGGGTGTCACTGGCCCTCGACTCCACCCTTCAGGAGGACAGGACCCCCAATCATCCCACTAGGGCGCGCGGACACTTGCTCATCAGGTGAGTGTATTGAGACCTATTCTTGTTGCATCGTCTGATGGCTACCATCACTGAAGCCTATGGACCACCAGCTTGCATCCGGCTTGCATCACCAGGAGTTACTTCACAGATACTGAAACAGCTTTTTTATGCCCCCATTGAAGACCTCTGCGCTGGGAAACCTTCAATAGGGCATTCCACTATCGAACTATTTTTAGCTAGCTAGCGTCCCTCTTCGCGAACTAAGCGGTTGGCCCTGGACTCCATTCAGAAAGACAGAAATGGTCTTATCAGATAAGTCCACCAGGCGCTTTTTTTATATCAGCAACAATATTAACAAAAACGCTCTTTATTATTAGTCACACAAGATAACGAACAATAAAAAATACAAAGAGGAGACAAATTAATAATATATGGTGTCGACGGTTAATATGCCGCTTTGCATACCCAAAATTGACAATTGCCCGTTGTCCTTTGAACGTCCCTTTCGTGCTCTTTCTGAAGACCTCTGCAGCTCGCTGGGAAAACATCAACATTCTGCAACTGAAGAGTGCCCAGAAAGAAACCCGAACTGCTCGTGACCATTGGGGTTGCAACGCGTGTGGTTTTGACTTAAAATTTGGTATACTCATTTAGATTAGATGACAATAAAACATCGTCAACAAAAAAAGCATGTTTGCAACATGAAATGATGAACATAAAGTTATTATTTCCTTAAAAAGCCGAACAATTTTAAAGGTCCTCAAGTGAGTACCGCCACATCCAACTGTGTCAATATTTGCGCGACTGTGAGGGTCCGCCGCCGTTTCGGAGGGCGGGAGTGCTCCGGCCGCAGTGTGTGCCGTGGACCTATAATGGAGATGTCATTGCAATAGACAGCTAGCTAGTTTCAGCTGTAGTGTCAGTCAACAGTGCCGTTCAAGAAAGCTGAGTGGACATTGGTTACTAAAATGTCGTTGTTGTGTTGCTTTTTATCTGACTTCAAAAAGAAGGTTCTCGATTCTACAAAGTTTAATTTTTTTTACCGATTCCGTGGAGATGTATGAACCGAATTGGACAATCAATTATAGGTCTCATTTTATCGAATATTATGATTATGATGATGACCATGACAATTCAATGAAACTTCAAATATTGTAAGCAACAATATAGAGTTTTGTCCATCGTCAAAGGCCGCTGAGGTATTTCTACTGCGGCGGCATCATTTGACTGCATGGGTAAGAGGATGGCTAATCGATTTCTGTAATGATTTTGTTCAAGAATTATGATGAGATTTGTTTGTTAACATTGCTAAGGAATTAGTTGTATTTTGAACGTGGTGAATCTGGTTTATAGAAGCTGCGCAGAAACAGGTACCGTCATCTGGTGCAATTACATTATACTTATTTACTGAAAAGGCAAAAACGGTGAGGCTTGGTTAATTATCCATACATTTGAGTGTTATATCAACTGAATACTTAATTAAAATAATTATTTTACTTGTAAAATTTTATAGTATTTTCTTGTTCTTGCGCACACTTAAAGGTATTATCTGTGGCCCGTTTCACGAAGCTACAAGTTAGAATTTTACTAGTCCAAACCGGCAACATTGGTCATTTTGTCCATTGCCATTGGTCATTATTGACCAATGTTGCCAGTTTAGACTTGTAAAATTGTAACTTGTAGCTTAGTGAAACGGGCCACAGGTAAATTCATTGTAACTTCATGAAGTCCCGACGTTTCGAGACCTTTCAGAGGTCACTTTGTCTGTCTATCTATATTCGTACCATAGGGCGCACGCATCTAGCCTGATTTTAATGAGAGTTTATTATTTAATAATGCCACTTGTTTGTAATGTAATGTCACCGTAAGAGGTTTAATTGTATACACGAATGTATCATGCTAAAATACCAAATAGGAGTTAGTTTTTGTTATTACTCAATAAATAACGTCCCAAAACACCAGAAGCTCCTGATAAAGCCCTAGTAATAACATTATGACGCCGTTGCTTGCGTCATTCGGTTAGTGTAATGCAATTTGCGATGCACTTAGCAGGGGGGGGGGGGTTTGGAGGAAGCTCGGGCTGGTTGGACTATGGAGATGTATGGTTTTACAAAAAAGGTTCTTTCAGTAGGTATAAAAAGCTTTTGAGAAACAGAAATCTTTTTAAAATACTATGTAATGAATGACAACACAAAGAAAAATTAGGGTAATGGCAGGATTTTGGCAGGAGGAACTGTTAATAACCAATGCAATACAAATAAACATTGAATATTATTAATAAATATACAAAAAGAAAAATTGAAAAAATTTAGATATAAATAATTTCGATTACAAGAAATCTTTTTTTTTACTCCGTCACGCTGAAACGGCTAGACCGATTTGGATCACATTTAGAGTAGAGGTAGCTTATACCCTGACTTAACACATACTTAGGCTACTCTTTATTCTAAAAAAATGTTACTGAAAGGCGATTTGAGTCTCATGACTCATGAAAGTCATAAGTTCGGTTTGAACTGTCTTTTAACGTAATATAGCGGAACTCTACTACATTCCATAATTTCATACGCCCGGATGTTTCGTTTGCCATTATTAACTATTTGCTGGAACCGTAAACGTTTCTTTTCAAAATTAAAATTTAATATCGCTACGTTATGTTTTGTAACTACTTGTAATTCCTCTAAAAAAATCTAATTTTTGGGTATATGAAATTGTAAAAACAATACTCAGTTTTTACGACAAATTGTTCGTCTCAAATGGCTGTATATTTGTTATTTTTATTGTAATACCTGTTAATAACCGATGCAATACAAATAAACATTGAATATTATTCTGATTCTGTTTGTGTGCAGAGATCCGATTATAAAAAACAACGCCAGTAAAAATCTTGTATCAAAAATGAAATTTTGAGCAATGAAAATATATTCTGCATTAATGTTTCTGCATTAATTAGTAAATAGTCAATCATTTAAGCGCCGGCTTTGACGTCACTTCAATTATTATCCACGCGAGCTCCCTCGACGCTAAACGCTAACAGGTGCCAGCGTCGAGCGTAAAAACGCTCTCACCCCGGCAATGCATCATTCATGATTAATTAAAATTTTAGTAAACAAACAACTATTGTGTGTTGTGCACTGCTATAAGGCTGTAGACAGACGGACTGCAAACCGCCTGCCAAATTGCAGTTTGAATGCAGTTGGCACGACTGCAATGAAACTGCAAGCCAACTGCCCGTCAACGTGCAGTTTGATAGCTGACTGCAGGCTAATTGTAGTACTCATAAAAACAATTCTTTAAAAAAATATCTAATTGACAGTGAAAACTGTATCAAAATCCGATGCGTGGTTTAGAAGGAGAAGGCGGCCGAACATACACTATAAAGATTTAGGACAAACAGGAACGAATAGCAAATTTATATATTATGTAAAGATAAGATAGATAGCCTACCTACTTCGAATTTAAACGCGTACGGAGTCGCATGCAAAACCTAGTCTTTAATAAATGAATTAATAATTAATTAAGCTGCAAGGAATAGGGACTATTGTTTGGGATAAATGTTAGCATCAGTTGTTTTGCATTATTTTAGTCGTGACGGGCGCTCCACGGGGCGGCTTTGGAAGCTCCATCGTTTTTGTTAGGTTATGATTGGGGTTGATGTCTGGCATGCAGTATGTAGCTTACCTACTGGTGTTTATTTCAGACTTTTAGTTTAAACAACTTGATATTATTTGGCGTACGCCGACGCGGCAACCGGCCGGGAACTACCAATGACTAAGGAATCTTACTTAGACACGCGACACTGCTATTGGCATTAATTCACGAATACTGAGTTTCGGCGTGACCGAAGGTTCGGCCAATTTTGAGCCGAAGCCAAGACTGGCCGAAACCGAAACCGAACCTTCGGTCGGTCGCTAATTAAACTGTAGCGTACAAGGCGAGCAATCCAATTGGGTTAGTACGTATAATGTTGGTGTCTGGAAATCCGAAACTATAAAAGATACTAAAATTTGTTGACGTTGATTTTCGAGCTAAGAACAGTGTTAGTATTTTCAGTCTGTCGTTAGAGTTGCAATGCATTAAGTTCTGTGTGTTCTCTATTTTCACCTTATATAGTTTTCTATGATAACTGATACGCAGACCTGTCCAAAACTGACGGTCAACGAAGTGATCCTATAAGGGTTTTGGGGTTGCACGGAACCCTAAAAACGTCTTAGTTAATTGAACATTCAATTAACATTGGATTTTCTGCAAAAAACTTGCAGAATATTTCCTTCAATCGCTTCACCGAAAGTGCATTTCAACTCAATTGTCCTATCACAACACGCACTCAATGCAGCGCGCGCGCACATGTGCGTGCGACACTCCATTGTGCCCATATGGACTCTTGATCAGCCCTTTTTGTGCGCAGAGCAGGCTGGCGTAGAGTGGGAAGTTGTTTGAAGTTGCTGCAGGCTCTCTGAGAGGCAATGGTTGAGAATAAGTTCAGTTAAAATTCAAGATGCTGGTCAGAAATAGCAATAGACTTAGCAAAATTAATACCCTACAGATAATGCCTAATTTTGATTGTAATTTTTGTGCTTGTGTATCTGATTCGAATTGATGTGTTTGAGATTCCTCAATTTTATTGACATGTCAATTTTCGCTGCCATATCGTAAGTAAATAAATCATTTAATTCTATTTTATTTCATCAAAAAGTTGTTGACTTAATTTATTGCTATAAACCCTATTTACAGCCAAGTATTTTAAAATGATGTATGACACACATTTTCATGCAGGCGTAGTAATGTTTTAATTTATAATAAGATGATGTAAAACGATGTTTATAATTAGTTTAGGCTGAGAAAAAATAGAAAAAGAAAGTACCTTTGTTTATTATACATAATAATTTTAAAAATATATTTATAAAGGCGAATTTATCCTATTAAGGGAAATGATCCCTTATTATAGTATTATTTTTATTAGCTAGAATAGGACTTATTGAACAAAAATACAATACAATAACTCTTTATTGATCACCAAAAAACATCATAAAAAGGTACAATTTAGAGAAAATAAATTTACACACAATGTATCGCAAAGAAAGTATGATTTTTTTAAACGGAATCTCAGATCCCCCTATGCGACTACTCTATGACGGAGTAGATTGGGGCCATGTGACATCAGTAGTGGGTAGATTACAAGTGATTATCGATTTAATCGCATAGCGTTAGTTTGATTAAAATGTGCGAGTGATCCGGAACGGCACTGAATTAGATAGATTTACTGCTGCGCTTGAGGGGCTCACAGCGTTACGATGTAATGACGGGCAGTAGGTGAAATAAAAGCAGATATTTTTATTAGATTCTCTTACATTATTTCATTGCTTAAATTAAAAAAGGAGTTTTTTTTAAATTCTATTCTATATCCAGTGGCCGGTACATTGAGATTTAGAATTTATGTGTATGTCTACACTTTGTAGAGGATGTCTATAGACGCCATAACGTAGGAAATTTCTAGAATATCTGGCGCTATCCACACGAATTAAACAACGTTTTCACAGGAAACTAGCCAGCAAAAGTGCAGCAACACATGATGAAAATTATGACACGATTAACCTTCATCTTTTAAACAACATCTTCCACATAATGTATGCTGGCGGAAGTGCAAAGGCAGATTCAAATGAAATTTCTTTTTAATTACCAAACTTGTGGCAAAACACACTCCTTCCGACCATTAAACCACCCCAGAAACATCTTACAACCTTTCCACAATCGCAATCAGAGCCACTTCTCCGAGGGCCATCGAACCTCTCCAAATCGAATTAAGCACTAGCTGCCATCGTCTAGAGCACTCGATAATGCTATTATACACTCTGAAATATGCTGCGCGGTCTGTAGGTATCTGAGTGGGTTGGAGAGGGACTAATTACTTATTACAGTTGATTGGGAAGTCTTCTGAATGATGGTAAAAGGCGGTGAAGAAACTGTTATAGAAAAAGTCTTGGCTCTAAAACATACGACAGTGGACTGGAGTGTAGTCAAACTTTTTGGTCTGACCTTAGATAAAAACAAGCCTGCCAAAATGACAACACACAAAAAAATTAGGGTAATGGCAGGACTCGAAACTGCAACCTCAGCATTCCGTTCCTTGCGTTTGCCAGTTTCCCCACATTACCACCACTGGTAAATACTAAGATTGCAGGTTCGAGTCCGGCCATTAGACTAATTTTTCTTTGTGTTGTCATTTTGGCAGGCTTTTAAATTTCCATTTATTTTTTTCATAGATAATGTTCTGTTCTAGTTTCCCTATGGCTAGTTCCATATATGCGATCAAAAGTTAACCCTCAATCGCGTCGCCGAACAAATCGACCTTCCGCATTTGCTTAAAGCATCCAGCCGCTCAGTAATTAGACAGCATGTCGCCCGCCGGTTCCGCCCACCGATTCTCTAAATTAAAAAGTTGAGTTCTTAATTCTGAAATGAAAAGGACCCTGTGGCTTTAGTACGCCCTCTTGTGGGGCGGCTGTGACGGCGGATTGATAAGCATTAGCGATTTTAAGAGATACTCGGAATGAAGCGGATGACACGCTAAGGTTAATTGTATTTTAAACCTCAAAACCTCATTAGGTACATAACATACACATATGATACTAATGATTTTAAACAGTAATTATAGTTATTTTATAAAACTCTGTAAGATCAAACGCCAGGCTATAGCGATATACTCATTATTGTTTCTTCATGGATGGCATTTTTAAAACAGTAATCATTTGTCGGGGCTGTCAGTGGACAACAGAACAAGACTGAATAAGAATTCGACGGGGTTTCAGTAGTTCTGTGCTTAAAATCAAACATACTGCTTCCTTGAATTTGTCTTATCTATAGAGTGTTATCGGTTGTTTTAAAACATTTCTTGCTTTTACGAGTTTCACTCTTTTCCGCTGTCAGTAGCAACCCAAGTTGCCCAGTAGTAATTTTACGAGGACATTTTTAATTCATTAAAATGCCAGGGGTTCGATGATTATTTGATATTCAGAGTCAATATTTATTTTTTATTACCGCCGTTTGCGTCGCATCTGGTCATTTTACGTGTTTTCTATTTTCTTGCTTCTATTTTATTTATTTTCTCGCTTTATTATAAGATATAGTATTGGATTTTTTTTTATCTACAAAGACATTTGTAGAAATAGTTATTGTTACATTAATTATCGAGCAAAAATAGGCATTTTTGCATACAATTAGGCATACAATTTGTAGGCACAAATTGTATGATTTGTTACAAGTGGTAACAAACATTTGTTAAATATACTTTTAATTGTCAAGAAAGCGCTTACATTTATATATTTTTAAGGTACTTATAATCCGACACCCCTTCTTTGATGCTCGTTTTTCCACTTACCGCAAAAGAGTGTTTTTTTTAAATAACAAAGTTAATGCAGTTGCAATAAAAATAACAATTAGTTTTACATGAATTCAAACACCCTTCGTAAGATAGAAAATTGGTAAGAGAAAAAACATGGAAACACCATTAAGCGTATTAAACAAAAACAACACTAAAAACAGACGCATGTGCCAGAATAAATTTCTAGTCTCAGCCATTCCTTATAAATATTATTTTATTCAATACGCCTTAAAAGCGTCACCCCTACGCTAGGGGTGGCACTCGCATTCAATTTGTGTTTTGTCAATGATGCGCGCTCGATTTAATGACAGGTGACGTTTATCGCTTGGCTCACCCCTAGCCAGTAGTTTGCTTTAGGGTTGGCGCATGTGATAAATGTGTTCAGTATTGTGTTACGGGATGGTACCGTGTTTGTTTTGAATATATCATTGTCATACTGATGTGTTATTTAGGTTAGTGTATTAAAATGTAATTTAGAATTTGTGATGGCGGGTTTTTTTAGAATGCAACGAAGTGACAAGTTGAGTTGCGTTTTTTGAGTTTAGTGTATGTAAATGAAATTTATCCTTACTTGTTTTAAGTACATATATTTATATTGTAGAGTCTAATATTATCTAACACCCAATAATTTTAAACAAACAGTGATTACTCCATAAAACCTGACCGTAATCATAATGCCAAAGTCAAAGTGTCTATCTTCAGTAGGCTTACAGGGAGCACTTATGAACGTCAGAAAATTTACCAACCGTTCGGTATAAACCTCTAAAGAGAAGATACCGGCAAGAAACTCAACAAAGTGTAATTTTTTTCAAATAAATCAAAATTGCAATGTTGTTTTTATGCACCTTAAGTATTTTAACACAGTTGGTGTAATTTAAGTACACTATTTGGAGCCAGGGATCGCCAATGCAAGTCTGGATCATGACCAAACATCCCTATCCAAGATAAGTCATTCATTTTTTATTACGCTTTTGAAATTGACGTCTTCTTGACAATAGATTTGAATTTTGTGTCGGTTTGTTCAGTAATTTATTTTGGAATTTTGTTGTAAAATTTAAAGCAAGGTCCCATGAAAATCATAATTTTAACAAGATATTTTGTCTTGATTAAAAACTGCTCATATATCTTCAGGCCAACTTTCCCCTATCTCCCCGCACAGCGCGTGCTGTGAACATACGACACATAATTAACTACTAAACTAACCGAACATACGCGTCAGACATAACTTTTTATCGCCAAACAAAACCAATCGCCTTCCGCTTCATTACCTGTTCAATTCACCTAATGCAATCACTTTGTGTGCAAAGTTAGCTTTGCCGGCGGCGAAATATGGAACTAATTTGCCTCTTACTAACTTCTAGTATGTAATTAGTGTTAAATAGAACTTTGTTTTAAAAAAATAGTAACTTTAGACAAGGTTGTGGGTTTAATTCAAGTAAATATAAAAGTAAACATGACACTAAAATGTACTTTATTGAGTTAAATACCTTGTAATTACTTATGTAATTAAAACAGGTTTATGACGGGGCTCGGTCGGTATAGATATAAACTCGTGGTGATTTAATTTATATATAAGTGTTTAGTTACTTTATCGATGAGTCTTTTTAAAGCTTTCGATTTTATTACTTCTTTATATTATCAAAGGCATTCCTTTGAATGAGAGTAGAATATTATCTTTGTATGTTCACTAGCGCCACTGCCACCCGCAAATATATGTTTGTGCGACAACGGCGCCATATGCAAGCAGCGACTGTGAAATTGAATCAAAACACACTCCAGTAAAGAGGCGCAATGAAATGTGCAGTGTTAATAGGCGGTGGTCCATTTGGCCCCGCGCTCCCCTCGCAAGCGTGACGTTACGTTTTGCGAGCTTAGTACGATTGACTTTTTTAGGGTCTATTGCGTTATATGTGCGTTTGCTAGAGATAACTCAATGAAGTCTTTAAAAAACTATGTAAGTTTTAAGTAGTTTTTGTATGACATCAATGCACTGACAATGTGTTACAAACCAGCAGTATATACATACTTATAAAAGAGTTTTGTCGGTAATGACGAAGTGACAAACAACGCACGCCTTAAACCGTTGAAATAGAAACATGAAAAATAGTTTTCTTAAGTATAGGGATGAATTAAGAAAGGATTTTCGGAAATTCCACCAATGAGGAGGTTCAAAGGGAGTGGAAATTATGTAACCCAGAATCAGAATGTCTTTTTGTCTATATTATAGGAACAATAAACTAATTTGTGTGTCGTCTCGTATCCAACATCTAATAAATAATAATCTAAAACCATAATTTAAAAATAATTAACACTTATGAGTTTCGTCGTCAATTATAAAATTTTGAATCGCCACCAAAAAATGTCACAATCTACTCGTCGAAACTGTCACGCTCGCGTCACGTGCCGCCACGGTCCAATCCTCTCGGGTACGGGGTTCGATCCCGGACGAGGTCCCTAGCGGTGACACTGACACACGTGGCATGCGGCCCGTGTTTGCCCATCCTCCTCTATTTTAGTACTTACATTGTCAAACTATTTCGCGACTGACGTGGCGGCGTTAAGATCGAATTTTCCGTGGAAGTTTTACTTATAAACGCTCATATGTTGAAATATTCAGTTTTGCGCTAGAGACTATTTTGAGTCGTAATCGTGTAAACTGAAGTTGCAATTTTAGGTGGAAGTTTAGTTTACGATCTGTTTCGAACGTTCTGCAGTTGGTAAAATTGTTAATAGATTTTAATGTACGGTCGTTGGGTTCAGTTTCTCTTAGCAATTGGGTTTTAGATAGCTTTGTTTGTTTCTGTTAATTTTGGCAATAAATGTAATAACATAGGCACGCGTCTGATAATTGAGCCAATGTAAATTGTTTGCTTTTGTGTAATTCTGTTTGGTTTCTAATTTTTAATCACCAATGATATGCCCGGTTTTGGTACGAATCGCTTCATGATCCAGTACTACATAGATTAAGTTCTTTAAACTTACTTCGTTTTCTTTCCTTATGTCTTTTATAGTTCTGAAGTCTAAACCATCATCTCACTTCAACAGCTCTATGTTTCTCTTTTGCGTGCGCCACGTTGCAGTTAGTTCAATATGACTATTATAAGTCTTTTCTTTTAACCAATTAGTAAATTCACTAGTGCTTAGAATCTTAGAGGTAGTGCGATGCGATTCTTTGCTTAGTTTCTAATCTATTTTCTTAACTGTATTCTGAGGTAGGCTGAATTAGCGCGTCTTCAAGCGAGCATCAGCCAGCAAATCGACCAATCACAGAGCAGCTCGCACGAAATTAAGGCAAAATAAAATATGACTCAAACCATTAGAGCAGCACTCCCACCGTCGGTTATATCAGTTATGTGTCATAATTATTTAATTCCACTGTGCAAAATTACCGTTATGGTCGCGTGCCGTAAATGTGGTTTCGGTGTATGCTCGAGGGACCGGGTTCGATTACCGGCCCTTGACGCGACGCTGTCATGGGTATTGGAAGGGTAGAGCTGCGGTTCTTTTTTTCTCGACAGCGAACTAGGATAGGAAAATAATAGACTTGATTGCTTGACAATAGATATGAAACCTGAATAGCGAATTGCACTTGTGCCAGTTTTGTGTTTCATACAGACGTGGCTGAACCAAACGGTCTGCATTTTTGGTGATTTTAAATGTTATTGAATCGGGCTCTATCTACTTAAACACGACAATTACCTAGTAGGCACGGAGCTTTTGCCATCAACTTGCCTGCGCAGATTTTGAATTGTATATTGATTTCCGTCCCACTTTTAACCCTCTTGATGGTGGAATTTCCAAAAATCCTTTATTACTGTACCTTCTCACCCCCTAAGGAACATTTGTTCCAAATTTGAAGTCTCTAGGTACAGGCGTTTAGACTGTGCATGATCTTTCTGTCAGTTAGGGAATCCTTTAATTTGCGTATAAGATAAAATAAACAATACTCGTATAGTACTTTCTTTTTCGATATAATCACACAGGCCCATAACCTGTGGTGTAAAAAGACTTTAACAACATAATATAATCAACCAATGAACAGTAGCACTACAGCGCCGCGGGCGCCGCCGTGGGGCGTCCGATGCCTCGGAGTTATGCTATTGGATTTCACACTGCGGGGACTTTGAGTATTCGGGATTAGTTAACTGAAATAAGTAATTGTCTTTGACGTGTGTATAGATGCAAATGTTTGTGTTTTTTTTTATGTTTAGCCAAAGTCAAAAGTATCATTCAGATGAAGATTACAAGATGCAATTATGAAAATCAGAAAATTTACAATTGCTTCGGAAAAAATCTCTGATGAAAACATACTGTCAAGAAACTGGACGAGGTGTTTTTTTTTTTTGTAAAATCGTACGCAATTTTCCATAAACGACTTATTGCTTTAAGCCATGGTCTGTTCGTTGAAAATATTTATAATAAGCTTTCCCGTATTTCAAGTAACCTTTAGACCCTTTCTACGTGAAAGATATAGCTACGTTAATAGCCACCATTAAAGTTTAAGATCTGCTATGACAGCTGTTCAGACCCCACATACCCTGACCATAAAATAGTGGGCGATTACTGAACAGTGGGCAGTGCAGTGATTGAGTCCCAACATCCCAGCGGGCGCGCAGCGGGGAGCCTCCGCGGTATCGGCGAGATGCAATGATTAACACATGCGATTAAATCGAGCTGGAGGCGGGATGCTGGAACTAAGGGGTACCGCTTATGTTTACATTAGATTTACGTGTACACTGGCTGATTGTACACGTAAATATCTAAATCTGGCCCACTGTACACTGAACAGTTTCACAACAAACGTCAAAATGACTTTTGTAACTGTTATAATATACAGCGATTGCGACAGGTTGTACAGTCAGTCAGTTTAGTTGACTATGTATGACTGTAGGTACGGTGGAGCTCTAGAAAATTTCGAGCTTTTTTTAATCTGTTCCACGTTTGTTATAACTTCCGATGCGACTAAACGAGGGTGTTGTTAGAGCCTCTGTTTGTTTGTCTCTCTATGACCTAGTAGCACCGGATCCTGTGAACCGATTTAAGCGCAGTCTTTTGGTACCAGAAATAGGTGGTACCACCACTTCATTAATTCACATACTAAACAAAGAAAACGCGTTGAATTTGGTTTAACGGATCTCTAGCTCCGAGGCCAAAACACAGAGGTTTCAAACTTACGAGTATATTTAACATGCCTCTTTGCGTTTCGTAGAGAGCTAAAAAGTCTTCAAAGTTTACAAAGAGCGTTCTGCTATGTGCTCGTGATAATATAAAGCTATTATTTTATGAATAGCTATTGCTTACGACATCGTCTGCGTAGATTATGGGTCACATACTAACTTCCACCTTCTTTTTTAACCTCGTTTATGGAGGATTTCCAAAAAATATATTCTGAGTGCATCTACACTCTTCAAAAGGAACACCTGTTTCGAATGTTATTTGTCTATTTTCAGCGGTTTAAGATAAGTAAGTTGCTTACTAAGCTAGCCAGCAGTTCATTATTGCTAATGAGCATATCCACAGGGAAACTAATATTAAACTAGGCTACACTACACTAGAATAGCACAATATTAGAATAATAGTTGTAGTGATCGCGCGTACACCAACGCGTGCAGTGGGCCACAAGTTAAAATGAGACAGAGCTAGTGAGGGAAGGTGCCAGAACTGCAGTTGTATGGAATATAGTGAAGGTTAAGAACACTCAATCTAGTAAGTACATAGATGTCGTTAGAAACTAATGATACTCATACAAAAATCTTTCGAAATCTGTAACCCCCATTTCATCCATCTTAAACCTAACAAGGGGCGTCAATCCGTAAAGTGCCGTGTGAACGTCCAGGTGTACGGGGTTCGTTCCCGGACGCGGCCCTGGGACGCGGCACACTTGTGCTGTACCCAATTGGGGATGAAATGATTTCTTGCTGATTCGGAGCTGTTGACGTGTGAACGTGGCACAAGGGTTCACGGTGTGAGGATTAAAGTGGTTTAGGATTCAACGGATGCTGTGTTGCGTTAATAAGACTGCCCATTGCCTACTTGGTTATCAGTTGATTATTCTGACGGACGGATTCCTGCAGCATACTTTTTTTTAATACCACATCAGTGGCGAGCGGGTATGAAGCTCGCCTGATTGTTAGCATTTATAGACGGCGATACTAAGTAAATGTTTGTAACTCTAGAGATTACACGCGCGCATTGTTGACGAGTAAGAACGTTTCAATGCCCATTTTGAAGACCCCATGCTGTACCTTGCTGGCTCATTCCACAACCGAAGAATCCTCGAAAGGAAACCTCTTTTGAAACAAACATTACACAGTTATTATTGACCCATAGCTGTCGTTTCGATTCAGAGAACGCAAGGACTAACTGCTGAGTTTTTTATAGCGTTTCTTTTCAGTAAAAGTCTGAGTACTTAGAGATTCTGCCACTTCAATGATGTCGCGACTTCTTCTACTTTATATATTGGGTGTCACGAACATAAAACTCGAGCAGATTTGATTTGAGCAGGCGTTTTGATAAGCTGGTCTGAAAACCCCTATAAAATCACTTATGGAGTCAACGGTATACCACGAACGTGCTCCATCATTGCGTTCCATACGTTGGAAACATGTCAGCTATTTCAAAACATACTAAAGTATTGAAGTTCTTTGAACAGTTGGCAGTAGTTAGCGAACCATAGAGTTAGAAGCATTTGGCACCTAACGACAGCTTCGTTATCTAAATTAGCTTTACTCTGCCATTAAAACCATTATATGCCACAGTCTGCGGTCGCCTTTGGTTTGATCTTGGGTTTTCAATGATAGCAGTGACAACTAAAAAAAATAGTGACTGGTCGTTGCTCGCGGATCTTGACAAAAATGCGATGAATCAACCAATACCGACCGACCTTTTTTATTACAGCCATAGGTTTTAAATGAGAACTAATAAATAAAAGTCAAAATAGTGACGTCCATTAACAGAACTCATGAATAAATAATTCGAGTAAGTAATACGATAACTTTTTTTTATCCAATAATCGAATCGGACAATCGAAAACAATCCAAAACATAGCGATAATCGGAGTCTAAGCTTTCGCGACAGCCGTGAATAGGGTAGTTTTGAGGGGTTAGAAAGGTACGGAAGTATATGGGTTGGTGCTAGTGGGACGGAGAGGGATGCTGAGTAGTGGCGCATCGACAGATTGGCGCGCACATGTCGTGTTGCGATGTTCTTTTTGCTAGATTTTTAGGGCAGGGATGTGTCGATATTTTTTGTTTTATTTCTAAAGTGGGCTCTTGAGCTGAAGTGCTTCGTTTTTTCTCACGTCCGTGTTGCTCTTTACCACTGCCTCAGTGCACACAGATGTACATTGTTAAGATATTCTGCAATTATAATGCTTATCGAGTTCACGTCTGCGTCGATAGGTACTTTTCTTAAAAAAGAACAAATTTATTTATTTAACAATTGTAATTAAGATTATTAGATTTTTTTTCCTTATGTATTTAAGTTTTTTTTCATCATTGCTTAGTTTTTCTTTAGGTTAATTATCTACACTAATATTATAAAGAGGAAAGATTTGTACCTATTTTTGTATGTTTGTATGTTTGTAATGAATAGGCTCAAAAAGTACTGGGCCGATTTAAAAAATTCTTTCACCAATAGAATGCTACATTCTTCCAATTTGACATAGGCTACATTTCATTTTGAAAAAAATTAGGGATCCTTGGTAAAATTTGAACAATGTAACCGAAGGTGTAGAAAAATGAGTCTTAAAATTGATTGTACCCGTGCGAAGCCGGGGCGGGTCGCTAGTTTATTATAATTGTCATTACCTCTATTATTAATTGCTTAATCATTTTATTAATTATAAAATATAGCAACGTTAGCAACCTCATAAAAATAAGACAGAACAGATGGGTGTGTTTTTCTTGATTGTTTGTAATTAATTATTGTAAACTTAATCATTTATTTATTTTTATTTTATTTATTCACAACCATAATTATAAGCTTAGGATTAGGCTTATGATTTTTTAAGCTTGTAAATACATATAAATTACTAGATAATAAAAAACAAAAAGATTGTTACCAAAAAGATCGGAATTTATTTGTCATCCTACCGAGTTACGACTTTATAGTTCCCATTTTCGTTTGACATTATGATTTGCGGTAAAATATCGTATTTTACTGTTTTCTTGTCGTCACCGATAGTCGATACCTCGCCCCTTCACTACGTCTGCTGGCAGCGTGGTCGGGAGGGGAGCCGCGGGGCGAACGGCATCACTTGTTTGTGCGATTTAATTTCATTTATCAGCGAATTACTTACTGAGAGAGAATTACTTAGCAGGATTACTCTGCCCCTTCCACTATGTTAATACGAAGCTTTTGATCTACAGTTACTTTGGATGTGTTGAACCTGAAAGTTTTTGTTGGAACAATTCAATTGCCTCTGTGCAAAGAGAAGTCAGTCATTAAAGGTAGAATATTTTTTTAAATTTACTTTTCAAATTTCATTGTTAAGATTATATGTAGAGTTTTAGTGGTAAGTTCTGAATTTGCTTTTAGCCAGCACTCAATTTAAATTTAATTAAAAAAAAATGGTATGCAAAATTGTTATGCGAGTAGTAGGACCTTGTGCAGGGTCCGTCCGGATCGCTACTACCATCTTGCCCGCTAATCCTGCCGCTAAGCAGCAGTGCCTGCATTGTTGTGTTCCGGCGTGGAGAGCAAAACAGCCCGTGTAATTACCGGCACAAGAGGTATTCCATGTTAGCCCTCTGGGTTGGCAACGCATCTGCAATCTCTTTGGTGTTGCGGGTGTCTATAGGCGGTGGTGATCACTTACCATCAGGGGACCAACTTGCTTGTTTGCCTTCCTATTTCATAAAAATTAAATAAATTAATAAATTAATTAATTAAATCTACACTTAAACGAGACTTTTTTAAGAGACTAAAAATTAACTTAGAAATCAAATGCTTGTGTTTCTGTAACTACCAAAATAGCGCTCACTCTACCCAAGTAACATTATAATTTATGTATGTACGTATATACGCTCCCTTCAAAAAGGATCCAAGGGGCTCGGAATTTGTTTAAAACGCATTTGCATATTTATTTGCGTATATTAAAACGCAATATATTTGATGTCTCAATATAACTAAGCAGGGATAGTCGCGCCCGGATCGCTCGGATGGTTTTTATAGACTTTTATGGCTTTTATTTTATGGGTCAAACACTTGTTGCGTTTATGAATAATATTGGCACATGTGGGAGTTAATCAGTGTTTAAATTTAACAGCTTTAACAGCAGCAGAATCGAATTTTACTCGTGATAGATTTGCATGCCGTCTGCCACGTGACCAATCATTTCATAAAAAACTTCTTACAAATTGATAATTTGGCAAAATTATTTTATTTCCGGACCTGTAAGCTATTAAGGAATTATTTCACGACCATCGTGTAGAACCCCATAGGTTAAGTTAGGTTTATTTTATAAGGATTTTAAAATATTTGGGTCCTGTAACACAGGAATTCCTAGCTTAAGACCCAAAGCCATGAGTATTAGTATTACTTTTGAATAAATATATTTCATTTCATTTCATTTACGGTTTCGGAAATAAAAGCATTCTGCTAAATGATCAGTTCCTAAAATGAATCAGTTTGTGAAACGTTTTTATGTAATGATGGTAAACTTGGCTGCCATTATTTAGTAGTCATTATTGTTAAAGTAAAGTTTGTTACTTTATTCAAGTTTGCATTTAATGATGACTCACGTTTTTATTTATAATAGAGGGGGGCAAACGTGCAAGCCGGTCTCGTAATGGTAACCAATCACCGCTTCCTTTACTTTCACAAGCGCTTTACCGGGCTTTAATAAGTTAATATGTTCATTTCTTGAAGGTCCCTAAGTCCTATATAGGTATTTAGAGTCAGTTTTGATAACGTATGTCAACGCACGTAGCCCAATCGCAGTATAATTATATTATAAAATAATTTGTTACACTTCCGAGTCTTGGATGTTATATGTATTTAAGTATATATTTATCCATGTAAGTTATGTAAGTCTGTTGTCTAGTACCCATAACGCAGCCAGCCTTAGTTGCTTAATTTGGCACTAAGTAAATTGGTGTTAATTGTCCCAAAATATTTATTTATTTATTACGCGCAAATGCTCGCGGTAAATACCCTTAATGAGTAACAGTAGATTTCTTAAATCTATTCATGCCAACTCTTATGAAATAACTATTATATAGAACTTAACACACTGATCTTTATAAAACGCGAACAAACGTCACGTTCAATCCTAAAAATACCATAACGCAAACACAAATAAGTTAAATTAAATCTATATCGATCCAACGATTCACAACGAAACGTCAAACTATTTGAAGAATTTGAGTGCTCCCGAAATAACACGCTAAAGTGCACGGGCCGGAAAAAAAAACGAACGCTCATTTCAAAATACGAAATTGTAAAAGGAAATGTTTGATCAGAAATTAAAGTTACACCACTCGCAGCGGAATTAACATACCTTAGTTTAAAGATGCCACAACAATTTTACTACTTGACCATTTTGCCTGGACATCCCCGATCGTTCGAAATGCATCGAGAATTAGACTCCCCTTTGAGCTGACAGGGGCCTTGTTAGAGTGGACATTTTAGGTTTCAAAGAGTATGCAACACGACATAATGTCGTTAATGGGAAAGCATATTTCACGTTGAAAGGCGCCGAAATGCGCCGGCGCCGTTTGTCTATCTGAAATTAAGGAGAACTTTAAACGCGAACGTGAGTGCTCGCTCGGTGTTGCCAGCTGTGACAGTTCCCCGATATTTCAAGGTATTTTTGTGGAAAGAAGTTGTATGAATTATTTGTGGGTTCTTATTCCAACGACTTTTAAAATCAGGAAGGTGAATATTTGGAATTTTAAAGTCAAGTCGACTATCGACATATTTTAGTCTTTTTTTTTGCGTTTAATTATAATGCAAATTTTGGTGGTACCAATATTGGTACTTAATTGAAATTTTAGTACAAAAATCTTTTCTTAAGCGATATGTACCCATTTAAGGAATATTCCTAGTGTCTTTATGTTCCTTTTATTATCTTTAAAATAAACTTATCTGTAAGTAGGTACTTCAATTAAAAATCAGCTTCTACTGTTGCAGGTTACTATTAAAATTTCACATTATACTAACATGATTTAAGATCGTTCATTTCATACATACTAATTTATACTGTAAAATGAATTTGAAGTTGCCAAGCAGGATTTTATTCAGATTTTTTTTTTCACGATGTTCCACCCTACACAATAGATGCGCGCACGCCGCTCGTAAGCTCGCGTTCCATTAGCGCGTTTGAATTTAGAACGCGCAGTGATTGGCCGCCGTGAATCATTGGCGCCAGGGCTGGTACAGGGTGGCCTGGTATGTGATACAGTTTTTTTTTGTCGGAAAAATGTTAATAGTTATATGGCTTGGATGTTTGTCTCTTTTAGGCGAGATAGGAAGTGAGTGTAGGCGAGGGTTTTGAAAAAATAATATGGATTAGACACATCCTTATATAGTGTAACGTTAAATTCAGGGGTAACTTTGCTTAGTTGCATTACTGATAAATTGAAATGAATTAGGTAATACCTTGAAACTGCGCTGAACTATGTATTTTTTATTAATTGTTTAGGTTGTTGTATTAACTACTGGGTGTTGTGGCCATACTCGATAATGCAACTATGTCCTTGTCAAATTCGATAAAGGATCTGTGGTTTCGTAGTAGAAAATAAAAGAAAGACAGATAGTGTCACTGTTACTTTTGTATGTAAAGCTCTTTATTGTAAATTAGACTTAAAAATAACAATTTATAAAAAAAACTACGTAAACATATTGAAATAACGTATAGTTTTATTTACCAACAATTAATTTGGCACGAGATCTACGGTACATCTGTCCCAATTTGACGGCTGGTAAATGATCCTACCTAAAGGTCCTACCACCGCCCTTATTTTTTTTACATATTTATTTCAAAATACAAAACCGAAAACAGCACCAGGCGTCCTGTAATATTATAACGGATTTTCCAACTAAGGTTGTACAGTTTTTCGTACACCCTGTACACCACTGAAGAAACCACATTAATTGCGACGTTAAAGTACACGAACAGAGTCGTGACACGACGTCACCGACAAACAGACACACGTGACATGCAAAACGAAGTCCATTCAGGGTTTCAGCCACAGCTGTTCCGCGAGCGTGGAATTTATTGTGTGACTGGTGTTGAATGTTACCGACAATTAATTTGTGCGCTTTTCTTCAAAGGGTTTACTTCATTTTAATACAAAGTCGGTAAGGAATTACCGCAGCCTATAGACTCTTGGAAGACCAAAAGCATTACTTTTGGCCGGGAACGAATCGGAAACTCTATTAAGGTTGCTGATGGGCGGTGGTCAGTTCAAATCCGTGACCCGCTTGCTTATTGGCCGTATTTTTACAAAAAAGAAAGTTTTTCCGTAAAGATTATTATTTAATATCTGCCATACTTAGTTGAATGTTCTTCTTTTCTATCCACGATATGATATGTTGGCATTAATTAAGATTGCTCTTTGGAATAAGATTATTTCAATAAAACATAAAAAGACAATGTTTAAGCCAAGCGCTTTCCTATAAACATACTCACATAAACGGAAATTACAATAATTAAGGGGCCCAATAATAATTCCTCGATTTATCGAACACTTTGTTTTTCATCAAATACAGCTCGGCTTAATATCCTCGGACCCGAAGCCAGGAGTCAGGCACTGATAAGTCCGTGATTCATTTCGTGTTGTACTAAAACCACCTTTACCGAGCAACGAATATTTAAGATTAACTTTATCTTAAACCGTCACCCAAAACTCGGACCTCAAATCCAACCAATTTAACTCAACACTCATCTTAGTCTCTGCGTCAAGGTCGTTAAGGCTTACAATTAAGAGTGAGACTACAGGTGTAAATTGGTAAAAAACGGATGACGAATCAGAGGCGAGTATTTTCGAATTCCATTTTCGAATTGTTCACGTTCCATTCGGCGCCGTGTTTTTGTTTTGTTTTAGTCTGGAGTTTTATAAGCTGCCATTGTTTTGTAGTTAAGCTGGAGACGCGTGCAACGCCTGCGGGGTGGGTAGCGGGAGGTGGCGGGTACCTGTCTTACACTGCCAATAGTTCTTTGCTGAGCGTCCTTGCTTCGTACACCCCCCCCCAAAGACTTATGATGTGCAGGCTTTGAACCAATAGGCTAGGTATATTTAACTCGGTTTAGTTAAGTATTACAAAATGCTTGGAAAGTTGTGATTATTTACTTATATCGACTGTATTAAAAAATAACTTTAACAACAATTAAAACGGTTTAAATCGTCTGTGTTGTTTCTAATCTGATTCCCGATATTTCGAGCCCTTTTCAGTGCACCTAGCACAAATCTTCTTGATACACGTTAACTCGCTACGTAACTCGGTGCGTCTTTTTCCTACTGAGCCAGTTACCCAGCCAGTTAGCCAAGACGCATGAGTTACGTAGCGAAAGTGAGTTCTGCGGGTGGTACGACCTCGTGCAAGGTCCGTCCGGATCGCTACCAC
The DNA here is from genome assembly GCA_963691745.1 of Ditula angustiorana. Lineage (NCBI taxonomy): Eukaryota > Metazoa > Arthropoda > Insecta > Lepidoptera > Tortricidae > Ditula > Ditula angustiorana. Next base: position 9,708,943 of record OY829495.1, read on the forward strand.
CATCTTGCTCGCTAATCCTGCCGCTAAGCAGCAGTGCTTGCACAGTTGTGTTCCGGCGTGGAGAGCAAGACAGCCGGTGCAATTACAGGCACAAGAGGTACCCCATCTTAGCCCTCTGGGTTGGCAACGCATCTGCAATCTCTTTAGTGTTGCGGATTTCTATAGGCGGTGGTGATCACTTACCATCAGGTGACCCACCTGCTCGTTTGCCTTCCTATTTCATAAAAAAAAGTGTAAACGCGTATCGAGAAGATTCGTGGTAGGTGCACAAGTCTCAGGCAGAAAGTGTTTTATTTCGATGGTACAGTGTTGTTGAGAGTGGATGTAAAAATGGGAACGGGAAGACCTCGGCGAACGTAATCCGACCAAATCGGAGACATTCTGGAGAAAGGCCAGCTCCTGTGTACCCTAAACCGACGAGCATCCATGAAGAATGTTATGAGAGTAAGAGAAGCAAAGGTTGTATGTCGGGATGGATGGTAGCAAATGTAAATCCGTGGTCTCTGCCTACCCCTCCGGGAAACAGGCGTGACTTTACGTACATATGTACCTACTGTGTTGTTTTTAATTACCGGCGCGGTTAAGTTATATGCGGAGTTTTTGGCACGGATCACATGTAATGAAAACGCGTGGCAATCCAAACAGACCGCAAGTGCCTGGTTAAATCGTTGATGGAATTTACATCCGTTATTGTGAATGATAACAGAAGGTTTACTTTCATACAATTACTGGCTGCTGTTATCCCTCTAATCCTTTCGGGACACTCTCGCTTAAGGGTGGGATATTTTGTATCCTTTTCCTAGAGGACTGGGATATATTTTCAGGATTGACTTTAAGGCTGGATACGAAGTAAAACCTTTGAATGTACTCTTAATTTTTTTAAACTAGCGACCCGACTATGCAGGGGTACAATTATGATGTAATGTACATTAAGGTCTTTAACATAAAACTACCGTGAGACTCGGCCATATTAATAAAACGGACCACGGTTAAGGACCACGATTAACGGATCGCGATGGACCACGGATTGGTCCGGAACATGTCGGGCATTTCTCGACTTAAAAATACGTGAGCGATCCGTTTTATTAATATACAGTAAGGTCTGTTAAAAAGTCTCTGAATTACAGTGAAAACTGTATGAAAATCCGTTTCGTCGTTTAATAGGAGTAAACGGCCGAAGAGCGATTTTGTTTTATATTATGTAATAAGAATAAAAATAAAGAAGTTTAATATCGTGAAATCGGCTAACCAGTTTGCCAAGACTAAATAAGATATTTACACAAAAAAGTGACTACCTTACCAAATTCATGATTAGTAAATAAATTACCAAATGTTAATCATCAGCAAATTGTTTTGCTAATTTAAATGACCTTTGATTACCATTAAACAAAATCGAGATATTCCTTTTTTTCTGTGCAAACGTCTATTTTGACGGATATAAATAAATAAATAAGCCATTTATTTTGGAGAGAATCCATAGAAGTTAGTTATAATAAAAATATTTTTAGCCATGAAAGTATCTAAAGTCTGTTTTTTAATCCGGAGACTAAATTGACGAGTAATTATATGGGAAATGTCAAAGAATGCGAGAGACGAAACGGCAATTTAGTCTCTGGGTTAAAAAACAGACTATAGATCCGATTTGCTAGCGCCGTGTATAAAACAGCCACACCTTAACCCGTGCCGTGCCGAGTCGACGCGCAGCCCAATGAAAGGTAAACACTGCTGTTGTCGCGGACGCCGTAAGCTGCCCGCGGCCAGCGCAAACGCAACATCGCGTTATTATATGTAAATAACCGCTCGCCGCTGTGTTTTGAAGACATATATATATCTACAATCAGAAGCAGGTCTATCTATATCTACACAGTTGAAAGAGCAAAATGATTCGTTTAGGGTGTCGCAACTTAATTGGTAGAAAAGGAAACTCATAAGTTTTTCTTCTTTTCAAAAATGAAATTACAGTGTAGGAAGTGCCTATTTAGTAGTACGTGCTAGCACCTATATAACATAACTATGAAATAAAAAAAAAGCCCGAGGAATCGGGAACCTCTTTCTTTTTTTGAAGTTGGTAAAAAAAAAGCACAGCCAAATTATTATTCTATCTCAGTAAAGAACTTCGAACCTTGTTAGAATAATGCAAACTGATTAAAAGAACACAATCTACAAGCTTTATCTTTAACACAAAATAAAGAAAATCTTGCTCGAACCTCACTGATTTTTACTACAGTTTTTTTTCACCGTTACCAATAATCAAACGAAAAAAGCAGACTCAAGCGTCTTCCTTGCCCCTTGCGGATCCAATTATAATTTACGTCAATATTTGCGCTGATTGTACAAGTACAGTCAACACAATTAAAACATGCAACGCAACAGGGGAACATTGACCTTACGGCGAAGAGCTAGGGGTGATTTTAATGTGACTACGGTAAGATAACGGAATTGAAATTTGCTAACCGTACGAGCATGATAAAATCTCAAGAGGTTAGTGGGATTAAGTTGGGTTTGTATGATTTGTTTTTAATCTGCTCTGCAAATATACAAACTTATTTATCATAGGCTCAATTGTAAATGATTGTTGGATGATACAGAGTCAGTATTCGCATTCCATTATTGTCTTTGTCTTCCGAAATCGCAGCGTTGTACTTTGGGGCCTCAATCTTTTTGCCACTGAAGGCCATATGCCTACTTCAGAGGTCCTAGCACGCCAGCTTTTATTTCTAACATAAAGCATAGATCCCTTTCTAACCAGTAAGCGTGTACGAGAAGGACAAATGCGTTTATGTGCGTGCTACTAAAGCTAGTAGACAAATTGATGTCTTAATCCAATTTTCAATATTATTAACGCTGCTTCGTCAATGACGAAACTCCCAACGGGCTGGTGGTCTAAGAGCGGTTTCGTACTACGTCCGATCCGAATCCGATCGGAACCCGTGAAAACATGGGTTTAGAAAACTCGGACTGAATTCGGATCGGATATGGCTTACGCACTAGTCCGATCCGAATCTATAGATTTGCTCCATATACTGGGCTTATTTTCAACATTTTCCATTAAAGTAAAAACAGATGATGTTTGCACGCTTGTATTTATTTATTTAATATTTATAGCTGAATAAGATGACCATAATGTAATTTAATATCTTTTTGACTGTATTATTCTGTGCAAATAAAGAAGTTTGAAGTTTGAAACATCGCAGGGAAACATTATGCAAATAACAATGTGCGCATGCGCTCGCTGCCACACTGAACGAATACACTGAGTGTCTGCCGCTTCACGTCAGCCAGCCGCATACCCCGCTCGCCCCGCTGCTTCTACTCTTACGCAGCTCGGCTTTAACTCGGGCGCAGTGCGCGAGCGTTCATACAAATAATACTATGGCTACTTCGATAACAATCTTCCCCGGAATGGAGATACTAGAATGACGGAAAGAAATCGGATGACGGAGATCGGATCTAGTGCGTAAATTACCATAGAAATAGTTACACGGCTACTACGGACCATATTTTCACGGATTCGGATCGGACGTAGTGCGGAACCGCTCTAACACAATTTCTCCAGCCTACTCTCTCCTTCTGTTCCTTCTTCTAGACTTCACTAATTAGAGTCCTTCCTCCGCAGCTACATCTGCCTCAGCGGCATCTTGCGCGCGGATACCCGCGGCGAGGTCCGCGCCGGCATCCAGACCCTCGTCACCGTCTGCTGCGACCTCTGCCAGCCCTACGACAAGATATACGTAAGTGCATGCGCCCTCCACACTCACGCGGCCATCTTTGTTATTACAAGAACCCCCAATTTGCTTGTTTAGGCTACTTAGGGTATTTGTGTACCGCCGAGTGTGTGGTAAGTTAATAAGGTTTACGATGACCATTGAAAAGTTTTTGCAGATACATTTCGACTCAATGAGGTTTTAAGTCGAAGTTGAAATAACTTTATTCAAAATAGGGTTAAAAGAAGCGCTTAGATAAACACTTCCACAGTAGGGTCACACTCGTTGGAGCCAGGGGTCACCGATGTATGTCGGGATCATTTTTGAACATCCCAGTCAAGATTTTTTCTTATAAATACTTTTGATTAACATAACAAGCTCACATGTCGTCAAGTTATCATACACCCAGTTCTTTATCGAACACAAGTCGATTTAAGAGTGATGCGACATATAAAACGTGAATTGTAGATCGTAAACCATATGGGAGCCATCCACTCGGTACGAGATGAAATACTTGCCTTTCTAAAAAATTGCTTTTTATTGTTCAGTTCTGAAAACCAGAAATAGGTTACGGCAAGTCAAGATGTAACAAAAAATAGCCACCATAACTACCCTGAAAGCATACCTCAATGCCACCTACCTGTGCTCCATCTATCTATACATATAAAATTCAAAGTCTTGATTGACTGACTGACTGATATATCAACGCACAGCCCAAACCACTGGACCTAGAGACTTGAAATGTTGCACAAAGATACCCTATACAGGGTTGGCATCCACTAAGGAATGATTAATGGAAATTCCACCCCTGTCATTGGTTTTCTGTAGGCCACGCGAGCGGAACCGTGGGCAGAAGCTAGTTCTGTATAAAAAACTATAAAAAAGAAAGCCCAACTTTAAAATATAATACCATGCAAATGTTTTATGGAATGGAGTATAATAACCCTCACTTTTGATTCAAAGATCTAAAGCCTACCCGTGTCTCCAGAGTTCGGAGCGCGCGGCCGCCACCCAGTCGCTCCATGTGGCGCTGGGGCGCAGCCTGTGCGGCGCGCGCGCAGACTTCTGCGCGCTGTTCGCGCGGGGCGCCGGCCTGGCCGAGTGCGGGGGCTTTGTGCGCGCCGCGCGCACCGGCCACCTGCTGCGGACCATAGCACAGCTGGATCATCAATTGGTGCAGGTCAGTCAAGTTCTACTGAGTACTCCAAGGCACCAGGGGTCATCCGTAAATTACGTCACGCTTATGGAGGGGGGGGGGGGGGTCTAGTCAAACGTGACAGCCCGTGTTAAAGAGGTAGGAAAACGTTAAATGTTAAAATTTAGACGTAGCCAGAAGCTGGTTGTAGCACAGACGACGTCCAGGCGGCGCGAGTCAAAAGGAACGCACCGCCCGCGCCCGCCTTCCCCTCGCTCCTCTCGGCGGCATAGGAGAAAGCGCGATGAATGTGGGGGGGGGGGCTTGAAATGTAAAAAATCGTGTGACGTAATTTATGGACGACCCCCCCCCCCCCATAGTACAAGGCGATTGCCGCGACATAGCTTGCAGGCCCTTTTTTAACCGACTTCAAAAAAAGGAGTCGGTGTCGTTTGGCTGACACTGACTCCAAAAGGTAAATAAAATTTATGGAATTGTATGAATAAACTTGATTTTATTATTTGATCGAAAATTGTATGTAGATGGTTGGTACTTAACGGCTTATTTTTGTTTTTTAGTTGTTTTTGAAGATATTGAAATGAAACAATTTAAACGGTTTATATCGGTTTATTGTTTTATTTCAATTTTTCAATCGCGAAAACAGGAGAATACTGTTTTTGAAGATGTTTTTTTATTTAAAAATAAAATTGGCTGAAGATAGAGACAATAAATTTGGCACCCTTTAAGAGGTGTACTAAGAAAGGATTTTTGCAAATTCCATCAATAAGGAGGTTCAAAGGGGGATGGAAGAAAATATGAAGTTCAAAATCTTTTTTTTTAACTTACAATACCATAAAGTTGCGTAATATGTACCTGTACATTTGTGGTTGTTGTTGTTCTAAATAACAATAAAATAAATAAATAAATGAGACTTTGTTAATTGTCGGTTTTCGTTGAATATGTACGCAGTGTGGTGTCAGGTAATATCCGCAGCGCAAAGCCACCCTGTATAATAATTGGCCGGCAAGTTTGCTCACGCCGACAAAGCGCAACGAAGAAAAAAACGTATTCCGCTCGCATCTGTTTAGCGCGCGTGTTTGCTCGCTCCTTAATTAACTGCGGTATCATCGCGCCGTGTTTGCGCGCGGCACACAGGCGGGGAGCGGCGAACTTTGGACGAGGTATACATATTATGTAGGTTTTTTTTTGTATAATCTCCGATCAACACTTGAAATTTCGGGTTATAAAAATTGTTTTCTCAAAGGAAATGTTACATTTCACTTGATGAGACTAAAAAAATTCGACTATCATATCATGCGTTAACTTATTTACGCTTGTGAGCGCTAAGTGCTACTTATAGAGAAATCGCCGATTTACAAAAACTGACAAACGGGCCCATTCCAGCCAAAACTCGCTTTTACCCTTTATTTCAAACTCAAGTCTTTCAAACGTTAGGCGTAATAAAAACTAACAACTATAACATTAGCTAACTTATACAATATACAAAAAAAAAAAAAAAGATAAACTGCTGAGTTTCTTGCGGCGTTTCTTCTCAGCAGATTCTTCCATTTTCCGAAGCGCTAGTAGATTCAGACATGTAAAAGAGCCTATATGGCCTACTTGCAAAATAAATTTTTCATTTTCATTTTCATTTTCATATAAATAAAAAGAACAGAACTCATACAAATAATTGTATGTATAAGTTTGTGTTGTTATGTAATCAATATTAAAAAGTTATTGTATTATATTATGTACGTATGTAAATTATTTATCGTACGAAAACATAAACGTTAATTACCTCACAAGTCAGAATCCATCAAGTCTTTTACAAAAACATGCACTCGAAAAACATAACCCTCCTTTTTGGCAGCAGTCGGATAAAAAAAGCAAACTTGCTTCTTTCCTTTCTTTTTGCATTTTTTGGTGAAAATACCGTGTCCAAACGGTAGATTTGTATGTTAGTCGTGTATCGCTTTACGTCTCATCCGACGCCGGGCGTCGTGTCCGTTTGTCCTCACAGGGAATGCACTAATGATGAATTGGAAATTTCTCTTCTACTAACTGAAAGGACGATCAGCATCCTTCAATATGAGACACTCCCTTTCAAATTTCGACGAATGATTAATTTTGCGGGTGGTAGGACCTTGTGCAGGGTCCCTCAGGATCGCTTCCAGCTTCTTGCTCGCTAATCCAGCCACTAAGCAGCAGTGCTTGCACTGTTGTGTTCCGGCGTGGAGAGCAAGACAGCAGGTGCAATTACTGGCTCAAGAGGTATTCCATCTTAGCCCCCTGGGTTGGCAATTCATCTGCAGTGACCAGTTCGTTCCTTTGCCTTCTTATTTTATATAAAAAAACCTTACATTTGATATGTACGAACCCTAAAACGTAGCCAAGTATCAGAACCCCAGCAATCGAATAGAATCGATACCGCCGCTGCGACTCGATAGAATTGGCTCGTAGCGATTTTAAATTGATTGACCCCCGAGTAACTTGGTGAAGGCAATCACGGCGATAATTAGTTTGCCCGCTGTACACCGCACGGCTCACCGGCAGATTGATTCTGTGATTTTTCAAGTGGCTTTCGGACTACGTTCGTGTGTTTAGGGGTAATTGGATGTTCAGCTTTAGTAGTAGGATTGCCAACTTAGTTTTGCGGAAGTCGCTAGGAATATTCGAAAAATATATGAAAAAGTGTCTAATTGATGTAAAATTGGCCCAAATATCGCTATATCTGTGAAGCACTCCACTGCCCATATGAAGTCTTCAAAAAATAGTTGCTAATGTAATCTCAAAAACCTCTAGATCTGGCGACAAAATTACTAAATTGGCTACACTGTTTGGTGGAGAGCGGGAGCTGAAAGATTAGACCCTGCCAGACGTAACATTTTTCAATGTGCTATGTTTTAGAGTTATTGCATAAATCAAGAATGCAATGGCCGCAGGACACAGCATATTGAAAAATCCGTTGTGTATTGCAGGTCACCTGTAGCTCAATTAGTAAGAGTACGGAACGCCGAGGTCTCAAGTACGAGTCCTATCAGACAACCAAGATTTTTTACAATAAACAACCGAAAGAAACAACAAATACTCTTTATTTATTCACAGGAATCGTATCAGTTAAAAAATACAAACAACAGGGGATTCAATTTAAGCAGCGATTTCTTTCAAACAACTTCCAAGACATGAAATTTCAAAGAAATACTTTAAACAAATCGTTGTCGAACATTTTACAGCCAAATCCGCGCGTCGCGTCCTCTCAAGCGGCCATCTTTGGCAAACAGTGCTGCCCCCTGCAATGTTTGCGAAGTATTATTCTCTGTGGTAATTGTTTGTCTATGCCTGCAACTAGTGTGTCCCGCGAGGTAATGAGATATGGGGGGTCGGGGAAGTCATAGTGGCCAGTTTGCTTGCAGGGTCTTTTTTTGGAACTTTGTGTTTTGTGTGATGTAAAAGGTCTATTAGTAGACTTTGCACACTAACCCTCTTATTCATAAACGCTTCGTAACCGTTTGTTAGTTAACATGTTTTATGTCTTTATCTGTCATTGTGACGTTTACCTTCGTATGAAAGCGACAAAACATTTGTTAGCTTAAGAAGATTGTTAACTTTTTATGAATAATAACTAAGCAAATAAGTGAGACAGTGCAGTCTTGCAGGGGGGGTGTACAGGTGAGCTAATATATCATTTTTCCTTCTCCTTGGTGATACGTGTGAGATTTTACCCTGTTCCCCCCAAAATCACATGTGTTTTGGTACAAAATATGAAACTTTTTTTGGAATATTATCTCTAAATACCTGTTTAATTCTGGAAAATTATCAGACTTAAGGGCCGTGATAAAAATGGGCAGACAGACAAAAAGGTTGCGTTCTGCGAAAAGATAAATACGCGTGATATATCTCATTACACCCCTGTGAACCCGCCCCCCCCCCCCTCACTGTGATGTTTCGTGATTTTTCCGAGCCCCCTCCTATTTTCGAGCCTCGCGTAATTAATGGACGATCCCTAAGAGAAGAAGTAGGGCAGAGTGGCCATAACTTTGTAATACTAAGGTTTAAATTTTGCGTTGCTATTAACAAACGTCACGTCTTGCTCGCTACTCCAGCCGCTAAACAGCAGCGCTTGCGCTGTTGTATTCCGGCGTGGAGAGCAAGACAACAGGTGCAATTATTGGCACAAGAGGTACACCATCTTAGCCCTCTGGGTTGGCAACGCATCTGCAATCCTTTTGGTGTTGCGGGTATCTATGGGCGGAGGGATTACTTGTATAAAATAAAACGTAACATTCTAAATATCAACGCAAGCAGCCGGATCTACCTACAGTGAATTGTACGAGTAGTAAGTGGATACCGCACGCCCGGCAGGCTCGAGGGCAGGCCTAATGGCCGGCCCCAGAGGCCTGCAATCGATACGCCCTAATGGATTGCCTCCGGTATCATTGTGCCGATAGCGCGCAGTTTTCAATTTTACTCTGTCCAGGAATAGGCAATTTCGTTTGAAGTTCGCAAGTAAAACAGGATCTCTTATAAGCTGGTGTGAAGTGTTTGGCCGTGGTCTTTCATTTTTGAATTTGGAGCGAGAATTACTTGAGTAGGTACAGTCAAGGAAATTGAAACACGTGCCACCGTAGAACCTAGTCGAAGAGACATACGCATGACATTTGCATGACATAGCCTGGCGTTTAACGCGTTGCGTCATTGCGATAGGGTTCTAAGGTGGTACGTGAATATATTTCCCCTACTGTACCAGCAGAAAGGGGGTTAGTTCATTCATGCTCCAATTCTCTTAGCTATTTGAATCATCATTATAAGGAATGTGTACAGTGACTAGAGTCGACGGAGCTCCGCGAACGTAGTTTAATCTCTCGGCGCTGTTGCAATACTAACCTGTTTAATTAATTTAAGTTTGCTTTATAATATTATTTCTCTATAATATGACAATTATTGCCATGGTATAAAACATAACCCCCCATTTGGCGAGTCTTGTAAAAACTAATAAAGAAAACCCTTTTAATTTATGTAACTCTCCTTAAATACCTTACGTCTCTGCTAATTTCGTCGACCAATACACCTTGTAAGTTATTTTTAAGTGGATTTTTTGTAAACTATTTTTCATGTGGATTTCAATCAAGATTTCTCTTGTCTTGTCTCTTTCGCCGTTCACTAGTTAGACAAGGACGTGTGTCGACAAGCTGAAGGCGACATAACTCGGCATGTTTCAGCTATAGATGATTTTGCTTCGGAGCTATTCAACAGACAACAATCACTCTTAGCTAATTTGGGCCCCCACAAACATCTGCGGCCGCGGTAATAAACTTATAATTGTGTTTAATGCGCAGGGCCCCACCAACGAGCGTACTGTACGCCCTATTATGCCAGTGTTTTTCAAACTTATTCAAACATCGACTCCTAAATGGGCCGAAAAACTCTTGACCGATTCGAATTTTTTTTGTGATCCGAAGATTCGTCGGCTTATTAGAGAAAGATTTTAAATTTTGCTGAAAAATTGTGGATTATGTTGAATGCGCAATGCTGATCTTGTTCATCGTTCGTCTTAAGTGCTAGACAACTTTTTTGTTTCGCTTTTTAGCAGTAAGACTGTCTATTGTATGCCTGTACTCAATTCTTTATAATATTCTTTTTTTTTACATTTTTTGTTTGTGTTTGTGGGATTTGTCGTTGTTGTTGTTAATATTGTCACTTTTTGTCCATAAAACAGGCTTGTCGCCTAAATAAAACATAACGGGGGTATAAATCGAATGAATGATTTATAAGTTGTTACTTTGGATTGCTTTACTTAAGCGAAAAATTTTGCAAGATGGCTATTTTAATGACTTAAAAGTGTCATTTAAGATCATAGCCCTTAGAGTACATTTTCAGTCAAAAAAAGGTCTCGAACGCGTTAGCGTGACTTCTAAATTGTATGGAAACATTTTTTTGCAAATATGCGCCGCAAGAGGCGCTGTCTTTGCTTCCATAGTAATTGAGAAGTTAACTCCAACGCGTGCGTTGCGTTTATTGTAACTAAAACTTACACTAGACGCTCAGCGGCCCTAACATGACAGCCCAGGTTTAGTTTAACCCCTCCCTGCGTCTCTGTCTAACTAGTGTCATTAGAAAGGGACGCAGATAGAGATAAACTAACCTTGGCCAGTCATGTTAGGGCCACAGATCGTTGTTTTACCACTTACGACTTTTCCGATCATCACACCATTTCCGAACGAGTAATGCTGCTTAAAAAATACTGAGACTTCCTACTTTTGAATTTAAAAAAATAGTAAATATTCTAAAATTGTTCGCGCGGAAAAGTGTAGAACTTCTTATGTACATCTCATAAATCCTAAAACTTTATTTCGTTGACATGGTTCCCTTGGAAGTTGAGCTTGACCCCTGGGGGTCGGTATAGACCACTTTGGGAATCGCTGGAGTAGAAATATATGTTACCGAGTGTACATCAAAGTTTTCGTACCCATGCCCATGGGAGCAGCAACTCGACGCGGCAGAGATTCCTGTTTGATGTTTGCCAAAGCATTGTTTGGTATCGTTGTTTGTGGATGGGTCTGTTTTGAAGAGTGAATTGAATATGATTGTATGTTGATTCAATTTGATTGAAGTTTGTTAGGTTTTTTTAGCAATTTAAATAGTGACGCTGACGACGAATTTATTTATTTAATTTCGGAAACACTTGACGAAACAGTCAAAAGAAATTTCGGTTACAAAATTTAATAACAAAACGGGGCCATGTCTCGTCATCTGACGGTAGCTTTAAAGGTACCCAGTTGAATATGATAACTTGTTAAAAAGTTTCATATAGATGACACCGAGGGTAGTTGTACCCTTAAAATCAATAATGTAATGACCGTAAGACGAATCACATTGAAAAATTCGCAGGGTAGGGCAGCGGCAGTGTGGCGAAACTGGAAAACACAAGGCACGGAATGCTGATGTTGCAGGTTCAAGTCCTGCCATTGCCATAATTTTTCTTTGTGTTGTCATTACAATTTTAATTTAAAAAACTGCCGAGTTTCTTGCGGCGTTTCTTCTCAGTAGTATCTTCCATTTTTCGAAGCGCTAGTAGATTCAGACATGTAAAAGAGCCTATATGGCCAACTTGCAAAATATTTTTTTCCTTTTTAGAGAGTTTTCTTGTATTACAATCTTTTACCATATAGTTTCCTGTGTTTATTTAAGTATATATTGTATCCCTCTGGTACGTTAAGGGCAAGAATCACAAGACAAATCTCGCCAACCTATCCATCCCGACTTAAACCAATGCATACACTTATCAACGCTTTTATTCCCATAGCGTTACAGTTGCGATTCGGCCATTCAATGCGCACGAGTCTATGGTAAACTGAGACAAATCTCCCGTAAACCGCGCAGACCGTAACACGCGAACCCTGATTCCGTTTGGACACAGTAAATGTAGACGCAGTAAAGAATCTACGCACAAACGCTCGAAACCAACGCACTCACACAGACGCAACAAGACCGCTGAGGGGTTCTCGCGGTGCTGTCAGTTAGGGGTGCCGCGTCGAGACGAGTGGACACGCCTTGTGTTTATTGTTATTGCGTGCGCCCTAGACAGTCGGTGATCTTTTTAAAGATGCCATAAAAGTATTGCGTAGTAATTAATATGGCTGCTTGAACTCGGCTTCTTTAAAAACAGAGCTTTCATTCTTTCTTGCTTCTTAAAATATTAATTTGTTTTTAATTATTAAATTTTATTAGTATACTAGTTACTTATTTACATTATTTGATCATTATAAAACCCAAATAGTGGTTGTAATAAATAATAAAAGTAAAACTTTTCAGTTTTACAAAAACTACGAGTGACACCCTTTTAATGCTCTAATGAATAGTAGCTAGCTAACTCAAAAGGCTAACTAGCTACAGCTCCATCTAAACAAAAATAAAATAATTTTACAAAAAATTAAAATATCAACCCTAACTAACGCTCCTGGGTATGTATCTCAACAAATAGTCCTGGTTTCGTTACTGCTTCATTTGAATACTGTGGTCAAGGGTCCGCAAACTACTTTGTGTAACTGCCTTAGCACGCGATCGGGTTCCGCAAGCTCGACCTTCAGTGGTTTTTATGCCGTCGTGCTGAATAACATTTGCCGGAAGTCGAAACTTTGATTTTGTTGGTGAGTAGGGCGGCCAACTGTCCTGTACGTATTTTACAAGACGTCCCGTTTTTCAGCGAACGTTTTTGCCGTATCCTGTCCATCCCATGCGATAAACGCGTTGTCCTGTATTTTTTCCATGAATCCTGTAATTTTAGATCACATGTCCTATAAAATGAGCACACGGGGTTGGATACCCTATTGGTGAGTGAATTTGCGATAGTTGCGAATTTTGTTACAACAGTTGTAATTATGTGATTGATTGGGAAATACTAACCCAACCCAACCAAACAAATAATTTGTTTTTTCATTCGAGGGCACACGTAACAATGACAGATAAAGACATAAAACATGTTAGCTAACAAACGTTTACGCAGCGTTTATGAATAAGGGGGGGGGGGGGGGGGATTTTGCGGGTGGTATGACCTTGTGCAAGGTCCGTCCGGATCGCTACCACCATCTCGCTCGCTAATCCTGCCGCTAAGCAGCAGTGCTTGAACTGTTGTGTTCCGGCGTGGAGAGCAAAGACAGCCGGTGTAATTAATGGCACAAGAGGTATCCCATCTTAGCCCTCTGGGTTGGCAACGCATCTGCAATCTTCTTGGTGTTGCCGGTGTCTATAGGCGGTGGTGATCACTTACCATCAGGTGACCCACTTGCTTGTTTGCCTTCATATTTCATAAAAAAGGGGGCTAGTATGTAAAAAGTCCCGTTGTCCTGCGCAGGAGTCATTCATGGAGGGTGGGTACGCGCTGGAGTTCCGCGCGGCCGTCGCCCGCCTGCTGACTCAGCACGCGCCCAGCGAGAAGGAGGCGCCGCGGACCAACGCGCACAGTGAGTAGCGCGCCCGCCGCGTGCGCATGCACTCACGTTGTTTATAAAGCATTGCTTAGCTACTTTTATCTACACACATATCGGTACTGCTCTATTATGCGTTCAAAAACCGTAGGAAATGACCAGCATTATTACAACCAATGTTATTATAAGAATTTTCTTGTCTGTGGTAGTAGGTAAACCAGTACTTTATTGCTCATCACATTACCGATGTATCTAACGTTTTGAATTTAAATTTGGAACAGCTGTCAAAATTCAAGTGGGTCTCTATTCTAGTATCCATAGATATTAAAACAGTTATCGATACGAAACGTCAACTCAGTATGTTTTTTTAATATAAACTCACGACATTTGATCTCGAGTGACATGACAATAGGGACTTCATTCGTTTGTCTATGATTTAAAAAAAACGTTCGTCTTGACGGATGGAACGAATTGGCGCCATTACTGTTATCATTCGTTTGTTGGATTTTTCTGTTACGGTTTTTTGCAGTTATGATATGTGTGTAGATAAAGTAGTGCATGCAACTGTATATAATTAGGCTTTAAAACACTCGTGTGATCCTATATGAAACCACACTCGTGTTTAAGACCTCTCATTAGCATTTGCATAAACTACTATTGAACCTTAAGGCCTCCGCTAACTCGCATAGTATGAGCTTGCACCTGCACCCGCGCGAGTTAACGGACGCTTTCATACTAATTCTTTATAGGCGTGCACCCGCTCCGTGCGCCCGCGCGACTAAGTGGAGGCCCTTATCCCTTTGTAATACGGTCACCCCCCATCCACTGAAAAATAAAATAAATAAATTGTGGTCAAGCAATTTCTTGGTCGACTATACATTGGAGTTGTATACTCTGAAACGAAATTCGAGAAGAATAGTTGGGGTTCATAGATGGCAACACTCCGCCATTTTATAGATGTTGCGAATGTCCACGGACGTCAGCGATTCTGACCATCCTGTGATCAGCTTGCTCGTTCGAGAGCATATCAAATAGATATATTTGCAAATAAATTTTAGTATACAATAAAACTTCATATATTGTGTTATTTTTTTCTCATAACAACATGCTTTTATGATTATTAAGATCATAAAATCTGCTACCGTTTCGATAGAACGTGCACGTTGAACGAATCGTCTTACGCGTTAGTCCGCTGCGTAACTCAGTGCGTCACTTTCTGACTAAACCGGTACGGCAGGGACGCACTGAGTTACGTAGCGAGTTAACGAGTATCGAGAAGATTCGTGCTAGATGAAGATCCGGCTTCAAACTCGACGAGGTATCGTCCTTAGGCTGCTTTTCCACCAGAGACGTGCGAGGATGCGTAGCGAGGTATGTGTTTGTAAGAACCAATAGAATCGCTTCATTTACCTCGCCTCGGTCAGCACAGCTCTGGTGGAAACGGCTCATAGGTTCTTTACAAACACATCCCTCGCTACGCATCCTCGCACATCTCCGGTGGAAACGCAGCCTAAGCCGCTTTGAAAGCTTGCAAGAAAATAAATAATAGTACCTATTTTTAATATAACTATATAAATTTTTGTCACAGCTCAAAACAACATGCGATTGGACCATTCGCTCTCGGAAACTATGGTGCTGGATCTCATCATACTCATCGGTTACATGGTGGTGAACAACCCTCAGCTGCAGGTCAGTGCGGTAGGGAACGTGTGGAGGAAACTTCTTTCCCTTCTTTTCGTCCAGGGAACATTTGTTCCTGATCCTCCATGATGACGATGATTCCTCCATGGATAAATGTTCATATCCAAAACTCTCAAAAAATTGGATTACACATATATATATATATATATATACATATATATATACATATATATATATACATAAAAATTGGCTATAGTATAAGGTTTAGAGGGTGCGAAATGCTATCACCGTTTGTATGACAAGCGCTGGCTAAACAATAGTCTTCAACCAAATGGCGTAAATAGAAGAATAGAATAGAATAATTTTTATTTTGCTTCAAAATATGGTATACAATAAAATGATTGGGTTGGCAACGCATCTGCAATGTTCTTGGTGCTGCGGGTGTCTATGGGCTGTGGTAATCACTTACCATCAGGTGACCCACTTGCTTGTTTGCCTTCCTATTTCATATTTAAAAAAAATGACTCAATAACTAGAGTTCCACATATTTCGCCAGCATTTGGCATGCAAAATTTATGTTCATGTGCTTAAATGGCCCACAAATATACAAATATATAAGTAAATGTCAATAAAGTCAATACAATAGATATCCGACAAAAACAAAATAAAATTGCAAATGTGATCGTAGACCACAATTTTAAAATAGTAGTATTTTCTTATGTTTTCGCGACTTGTAGACATTGAAATAAAACAATTTATACGGTTTATATCGCGTGTATTGTAACGAATCTAATTCCCGACGTTTCGAGCCCTTTACAGGTCCCATGTTCACGGGCAGACTAACAAAAAATTTTAAAATAGTACGCAGAAAAAAAGTTTTTTTTAAACGTATATTATGGGGGCTATAGCAGTTTAAGCTTGTCTTGGACTGTACTGTACTGGCTTAAGACTATTCAAGGGTATTCAAGAAACGTATTGGCCGTTGTCGGTTCCCATGCGGGCGGCGTCGGCACCTGTGTCCCCACCTGCAGACAAACATACATTTCCTTTCTTATTAGCATCAACGTAACTAACTGCTATGGATTTTTAATTAGTTTCACAAATTAACATCCCGATATAATTAACTAGAGTACCGTTCGGTTTGTTAATGGCATCCATTTTGATTGCCTTCCATATCTTGTTATGCTCTTAATTGATGGGATATTAACATTGGTAATTAATTAAAATTTAGCCTGCGCTCGCGACTCTGCCCATAACGATTTCAGGAAATATTAAAGGTGTTTATGAAAGCCCTCTGGGTTGGCAATGCATCTGCAATCTCTTTGGTGTTGCGGATGTCTATAGGCGGTGGTGATCACTTACCATCAGGTGACCCACTTGCTTGTTTTCCTTCCTATTTCATAAAAAAAAATATGGACACTATTAAATTCTTTTGATGCAATGCTTGCACAAGCAAAAAAAATCCGAAATCGAATCTTTTTCAAGTGTCTTAGAGGCGTAATTTTTATATCTTCAATATACAAACACACGTGTCACAGCTTTATGTTTTGTTATAGAATTATACATTCTTAATTGATGCAGAATTAAAATTCATAATTAATTAAACTAACGCTAATTTGAGTGTGCGATTTTCGCCTCAGAAGTTATTGGGTGTTCGTGAAACTTTCTAATGGCTTTAGTTGGATGATGTCAGCTGGAAGATTGGCCGAAACGTACTTAACGGGCTGTCGGCTAATGGTTTAAAATATGTTTATTTAATAGTGTTAGTATGTAAAAATGGAAATGCACTGTTATACTCGCATTTATTTATGAATAATGTAAAAGGTCGTCGTTGAAAACCAAAAAGAAACCAGTTGCAGTGTCGTGTACTCTGCTACTCACTTTCAAAAAAGCTGTGTCTTGTCCATTAGCCATCAAATTTACATACATCAACAAACATAATAATTGCGTTATGTATACCTAAAATATTCGAGAGTTCCCTTAATTCTTCATGGATCCCAGCATCAGAATTGGATTAACAAAAATCGAGACCAATCTGAAAGTATCTTCTTACAAATCAACAAATAATTTTTCAAATCGGTTTTTCAATGGCGGAGTTCTGACACATAACAAACGATCAAAGAAATACAACCGAATGAGAACCTCCTTCTTTCGAAGTCGGTTGAAAGCCAGAAAGAAGTTCCCACGCATCAGGTGCGGGCAAGGAAGCCATTACTGACCGTTAATAATGCATGCGCGGGCACAGGTGCGAGGGGCGGCTCGCGCGCACCCCGAACAATACATGTTTACAACTTAGTCGATCGTGATACATTTCTTTAAGGAGCACCACAGTAAGGTTAAATTACCGTGAATTTAGTGGCAATTTTCTAGCAGAAGAAAATATTAAAAAACTCATCTATTTTTTCTAAAATAGTAGTCTAGGTCCATCAGGGATAGTGTAATTTTCTATTAGTGAAAGAATTTTTAAAATCGGTTCAGCAGTTCCAGAGATTACCTCCTACATTCAAACAAACAAAGTTTACCTCATTGTTATATTTGTTCTTTGTTCTCTTTCCAAAGGTTGTCTGGAAGAGATCGCTGCTTAGCGATAAGACCACCTGTTGAATCCCATGTAAAATTTCCCTGTGTGTGTTCTTTTATTTTGTTTACGTGTGTGAATCAATAAAGAGTATTTGTTGTTGTTGTTGTTATTTGTGTAGATTAGTGTGGATAAATCGTGTAATTCGGCGTGTTTCTTCTTCTTTTTATCATTATGAGAAATAGTTGGCTATCTATAAAAAACCTTTATAAAGATAGAAACAAAGATCAATTCTTATTTGCAAAATTGCGACACTAGTCACTGGTCCAATTTTGGTAACCTACGGCTTGCCGCCTGTTGATATGTTAAAATACATTTTTTTTGTCCATTAGGAAACGATATGCACCGGCTGGTCCGTGATCAAGATGCTGTGCAACCTGCCGGCGAACTGGCTGGTGTCGCGCGCGCACAGCCACGCGCTGCTGCCGACGTTGACGGCGCTCGCGCAGCACCCGCCCGCCGCCGCCGCCATCCGCGCCGAGCTCAGCATGGAGGTCAGTGGGACTTTACAGGGTAGCTCTACAGGGAAATTAGTGGGACTTCTCAGGGTAGCTTAGCAGGGAGATTAGAGGGGCTCTGAGGAGAAGCTTAAGGGGAAGGTTAGTGGGACTTATCAGGGTAGCTCAGCGGGGAGGTTAGTGGGACTTCTCAGGGTAGCTTAGCAGGGAGGTTAGTGGGACTTCTCAGGGTAGCTCAGCGGGGAGGTTAGCGGGACTTCTCGGGATAGCTCAGCGGGGAGGTTAGTGGGACTTCTCGGGGTAGCTCAGCGGGGAGGTTAGTGGGACTTCTCAGGGTAGCTCAGCGGGGAGGTTAGTGGGACTTATCAGCAGAGCTCAGCAGGGAGAATAGTGGGACCTTAAGGGGGAGCTCAGCGGGGAGGTAAGTGGGGCCTTGAAGGGGAGCTCAGTGAGGAGGCTAATGGGGCTGCGTGGGCTAGCTCAGCGCCTAGGTTAGAGGGACTCCGCATGGTAGTTTAGCGGGAAGGTTAGCATGGCTCCGCGGGTAGCTTAACTGGGAGACCAGTGGGGCTAGGCAGGGTAGCTCAGCGGGCGGATAGTGTGGTTTTACGGGGTTGCTCAGGCGGGAGTTTATAGGGACCCGCGGGGTAGCTCAGGAAGTAGGCTAGTAGGACCTCGATGGACAGCTCAGCAGGTGGACCTTCTCGGGGTAGCTTAGTAGGAAGGTTATAGAGAACCTTCTGGAAAAGGCTTTATACGTTACGTACTAAAATCGACTTAGTATGAAAACGATTATTTCCATACCATTCGTCCAGTTGTGATGCAACCCTGCTGTGTTATTGTGCGCATGCCTGCAAATGCTTCTGATGGGATAGCGGAATTTAAATAGGTACTTACAAAGTTGCGCGGGCGTCAGGTGTAATTAGTAAATAAATAAACTCCGAAACTCGTAGCTATTTCATTTCACCTTCGGAGCACTGAAGGAATTAGCCGGCCCGCGTGTCGCAGCCGGACGAAAGTTGGTAATTGCAGGTCGCAGATGTACGTACAATTTGTCGCGATGAATATTTGATGCGTGCTAAGTGGGCGGCTTCTTTATGCCCGCCAAGTTTGGGCGACCGATAAAATAGTTGTGTTTGGTGATAACTAAAAAGTGGGCAAGCTGTGGAGTGGAAAGTTATGTTTCCGAATGGCTATGAAGAAATATCTAGTGGAAGGATAATATTTTTTTATGGTTTCGCGACTTGAAGACACTGAGATATTTAAAATAATTTGAACATTTTATGTCGCGATTTTGCAATGAATCTAATTTCTGACGTGTCGAGACTTCGAGTTTTTTTAAGGTATTGTTCACCTGGCAGACTGACAAAATAGTTACAAACATAACAAATCCAATATAGAAAAAAAAGAAGAAGCTAGAAATGAAATCGTTACAAAACTGGACAACTATCGTTGTTATCTGCTTTGTTGCAACCTTACCTACCTACCTTTACTAAAATATTAGATAGATGTTTATTTCTTAATCACATGTAAACGCACGGATTTAGATGAAATTTGGTACAGATATGTAAAGATTTTTCTCGAGATGTTTGACATGACTATTTCTCCAACAGATGCTGGATGAATACATGGACAGTCCCGAAGCCCAAAAGGTCAAGTTGGTGGAAGTGATTAAACAGGGCCGCACGAAGAAACCAACGGGAAAGAGCTAAGTTCGATTAGATAATCGATATATGGAGATCCATATGAGTACCCAATTATCCATTAACGGTAATTCTCTAGCGTTTCCACCGTTGCTCATTGCCTTTCCTTTATTAATCGACGAAATACCTAACGTTTAGCACTAATTTCTGCTAAAACTACCGTCAACTCCGAGTACAGCTTCTGTTCTTGCCTGAAGTTCATGTTTTACTCCATGTATTTCAACAATTAATGAAGGAACGGTAATGAGCGACGGTGAAAACACTGGAGAATTATAATGGTAATATAAACATTATAGGGACTACTTATAAATGTACACAAAAATTGTCGAGCCCATACTATATGAACAGAGACCGGAATTCTCGTAACAATTTTGAATAGTGCTGATGTTTTTCTTTTTATTGACCACTGATTCGATGTAAATCGATAAACTAACTTCAAAATCGATTGTTATAAAAGTATCGAGTCAATTAGATGCTGGCCATTACAGTGAAATTAGATATTTCACTGTAAAACAACTGACTTAATAGGTACCAGGAGTGCGATTTTTAAATCTAACCAAAATAGCTGTTTTTCATAGCGATTCGGCCATTTTGGTGAGTTTTAGTCACCTGGTGATATTCAAAACTTGCACCTCAGATTATCTATTTTTTTAATAAAAAAACACTTCTTAGCGCTGACACAAATTTTGCACATGAAATTTGAAAAGCAGCAATTAATGCCATTTGAATAAAGACAATTGGAAGTATTCTTCACATAAGAAACAAGGTTCAGTTTGTTTGGTTCCCAAATTTATCTGACAAGATTGTCATCAAAACTTGTTCATCTCTCCAAAAGTAATCGAATAGTTGGTAAACTGCAGGAGAGCAGATTATGAGCATAACAGAAGTTGTCACTTTTGCCTAAATTGAATATTTAAAAATCCTTTAGGCTTACCCTCGCATAGTAACTTCACGCCACATACAAACGCAGGCGAACGCATCAATCACATCGAATTATTCCTATACGAGGAATATTTCGCTCGTATATTCGATATACGAGGTTGAGTCACAGAATCGTC
The DNA here is from genome assembly GCA_963691745.1 of Ditula angustiorana. Classification (NCBI taxonomy): domain Eukaryota; kingdom Metazoa; phylum Arthropoda; class Insecta; order Lepidoptera; family Tortricidae; genus Ditula; species Ditula angustiorana. The sequence continues at coordinate 9,730,144 of OY829495.1, forward strand.
TACATTTTTCGTTATCACATACGTGCTACACTAGTAGCTTGCAACAGCAGTTTTTCGCTTTCTAGTGAAAATTCTCTACGAGCAGAGAACCTGCATAGCGGGTTCGTGGCAGTGAATGTAAAAGATAATGGGGTCTTCGCTTGGTGTAACATGTTTCTAACAGTCAAATAGTTTTGGTACTAACAACTGTTTATTTAAAAACTAGTTTGCATATTATCGAATTAGCTGCTAGCTTAATGCCGAAACGGTCGACATGTTATAACATGAAAAGGCCTAAAAATTTACAGGGTACGTTTTTAAATGCTAACTTCCTCTAAGGCCATTGTTTATATCATCAAAATGACAGCTTTCGATTCTCGACTTATAAATGAAGGATATCAATTGTCATTCATTATCAATAATAGAAAAAGAAACAATGCAGAATTGAGTACCTAATTGCTTACTACCGACGCGGTATAAAAAGGTTTGAAAAATCGCCGTCTCTCTTATCAGATTTAAGGACGGTACAACTCTTATACCAAAGTCACCCAAGAATAATGGAAAGAGCTGTTGTGGGAGTTTCTCTCTTGGTAACTAAATAGTGCTCGTATGATATCAATTTGATGTATTTAAAATAAGTAGCTTATTAATGATTCTCCAGTGCGTTGCAAACATTAAACTGTATTTTCATTTAACGTAGTATGCCTGTATGTATGATCTGATTAAGGGATATTTCTAATTCAGAAAGTAAATCTAATTTGTTAAAAGTAAACTTAATATCATATTTGTCTGGGTCCATAATACAGTGCCGTAACATGAAATGTTATGCTCTAAACTGAGCTAGCCACGCGTCAAAGCTTCCAAGGTATAACGAAGTGGTTAGAATATTAAATATTAGTTTCAAGTGCCAAATACTTAAACGCACAAAATGTTGTCTTTATTTGTTCATAATAATTTCACCGTGGGAAGGTTAAAACTATCAGGTTTTTTTTAAACGGTTTTACCTTTTACAGCCAGGCTTGGTGTTGAGAAGGTTAACACTAGATTTGTAGCTTGAATTTCTTAAACAAAGTATGTACTTATTGAAAAGAAATTAAATAATAATTTGCAAATTACGCATATGCTCGTTTACAGCTCAGATTCTACCATTTCTTGTTTTTTTTTTAATGATAGACGCAAAGACTGCTCAATGAAGACTTTTTGTAATCTGGCACGACTCGAAAACTTAAAAGTTGAACCCATTATCGAAATGTATTCCGTTAGCATTTTGCATGGATTTAGGCAAGCTTGAGCAATGTTCAATGTTAATCTAGTTGCTGCCGTCACGGCTTTCGCAATTCTCATACTGGCACCGGGCTCCGCCGCGATTTAACATTATAATTTCAGTTTGTATAGAAAACATTCGCGATACCACACACTGACGACGCGTACCCGTGCGGGAGAAATGTTCGTTGCTCCGCGCACCGGCGCGGTGCCGGTGTAAGAATCGCCTCAACGCCGGGCCAGACTAGTTGCGTACACGCTGCAACACGGCTCCGTAGCTGCGTTACCGTAACGCAGCTCTACGAAGCGAGCTGTATACGCATCCGATGTGGCTTGGCCATTACTGTCAGTGTTTTACCGTACATTATGCCATACGATAGGTACTATTACTATATTCCGTGTCATTAATATTATCATTATATGTCATTTTGTGTCTAAATAGTAATAAAAAACTATGTGCGAGCTCAGATGACTAGATATTAAAATGTTATAACAGAAATTTATTTTATAGTTTTGCAGTTGCTTGTCGCGTTTATTAATTGTTATTTATTAGTTTTAATAATTGTTTTCTATAATGCTTCCGATATAGTTTGATTAGTTGAAGCCTGTAGGTACCTACTGTAGCCGCTCAGCTTGCATAGTCGGAATTGTCTAATTATTCATAAAATTCATCAATTGTTTAGTAATGGCGATACGTGGATCAAGATATTTTGGTAACGCTATTCTCACGTAAATATTTATTATTTTCACGAGTAGTTTATACAATACTTAATTGTACCTACTGTTTCTATCATTATGACTACCTATACCTATTTTTCTACGAATGTAGGCTATGTCATATGTCAAATTATACTTAGACTGTACTGCGGTACTGTACCAATCAGTTAAGATGTGTAAGATGTGTAATCCGTTGTCTGTAAACGATATAATGAGTATTATAGTAAGTAGGATTTGTCTTATGTCTTATAAAATTATTCGTACCACCATTATGGCTAGTCCAAATATATTTTTTATTTTCATTTTTTCTTGTTTCGTCATATTATGTTAATTATGTTGAAAATAATCCAATATCTTTGGACGGAATGAAAATAATTGTAACTTGCTTTTGAACGTATTGTAACTTTAAATAAACGACTGACAAGGGGCTTAATGATAAGGGTTTACATTTAAACTTTTATACTTAGTTATTTAGTAACGTGAAATTCGATTGAATGTTACAAATGAATTTTCAAATGTCTGTTGACATGAGGAGTGCCTAGGTAAGTGCCTTGCGGGACTCCTAACTTAAAAATATAATCGGCGAGAAAATTAAGCGTAACTTAAGTATTTGGAATAATGGGAACGCTGTGATAAACCTGCGGGAGTAGGAATTAATTTGTCAAAACAATTTGAAAATAAATTAACGTAAAAATTGCGGCGTACACGCAATCGAAGGCTTAAGCCAGTCCAATATTGTAAACTATTTTTTCTATTTCTTTCCGCTTTTATTAAATTATTAGGTATTTAATTTTGTGATAAATTTCTTATTACGACTAAAACTGTGATTGCTTATATTGTTTTTTTATTAATTATACTCTTACTTTAAAGATTAATATCCATATTAAAGAGGGATTTTTTTATAGTAAGTGTCACGTGTACTAGTGATTCAATGTATTTTATCTGTGATTTCTTTTGATTAGCTGTAGTAACTTCTCCGAGTGTAATTTCTTCGTGTACTTTGTGTAAGTGCTGGAAAATATATTTGTGTCAACAATTGTTGTTTTATTTCTGAAATTCAAAAATGTACGAATCCTTTTTTAGCCTAACGGAGTCACCCATAGTGCAAGTTTTTGTTAGGCTTTTGCGAATGCTTGAATATGAAGCTAAGAGGTCAAACCTCACAACCTAAGTATGTTTGTTTCAGTCTGAACCAAAATTGTTTGAATAGAAAATATATATCGAAAATGAAAATGAAAATGAAAAATTTATTTTGCAAGTAGGCCATATAGGCTCTTTTACATGTCTGAATCTACTAGCGCTTCGGAAAATGGAAGAATCTGCTGAGAAGAAACGCCGCAAGAAACTCAGCAGTTTATCACCTAGTAAATACAAAAAAAAACGTTTTTGTGGTATTTTTTACTTGAAGAATGCATTGTCCAGATAATAAAGTAGATAATATAAAAAAATCGGCCAGGAAGACGCGCAAAATGGCCTTTTTTTAAATTTGTCAAGATAGAATCATTAGGTAATCTCACTACTGGGTATCTACAACTTTCATTTCTAATAGTACCTAATAGAGCAATATTAACTACGATCTTGAGGAATTGTGACTTGTGAACCCATCTACAAAAAGCGTTCCCCATACAAACGGCGATAACGTTTTCCTATGGCTATGATTTTTTTGGTATGTTGTCGTTATGCCTTACAACTAGGTTTGTATGTTTTGATTTTATTAATGTTCTTTCATAGATTTGACAATATTCGCATTTTAGGAGTTTCATACAAAACAATAAAGCGAAAATATTTTTGATATTATAAGGAATATTTAAAAAATCAAAACATAAAAACCTAATTCTAGGGCATAATGACAACGTGCAAAAAAAACATGGCTATAGGTTAGGTTTAGAGAGCGGAAAATGTTATAGACATTTGTATGGAGACCGCTGGGTACACAATGGTCTTAACTTCAAAGCTATTACTTATAGCAGTGACTTTACTTGTTAACACCTAAAGCTACATTTACTGGACCCAATTAGTTATCCACTTCAAAGCCGATATGAGACGTGAACGCTTGCGCATGCGCATGCAACAAATTGGCCGCTAAAAGAACTAAAAGTCTTAGAAGCAAACGTAATTTAACCGAGCTCATTGATGAAGAGTGTGAATGAAGTTGGATATATATAGCTGGAATAATTTACGGTCAGGCCTTAAGTGCTCCGAGTTATGGCGCGCGTGTTGTAAGTCTAAATGCACACCCGAATTAGGCCTGTTGGTTTATAGAGATGAAGAATATCTGTCGAGTTAAGAGGAGTGTGAACCCAGCGCTCTCCATACAAAATACATTACTGAACTAAATGATACAAAATTCAAATCTATTGTCAAGAAGACATTAATTTCTCAGGTGCATTATAAAATCAATGACTATATCTTGGACAGGGATGTTTGGAAATGATCCCGATTTGTATTGACGATCCCTGGCTCCAAATATTGTACACCTACTGTGTTAAATTGTTAAATTTTTAAATATTTAAGATGTAAAATAACATTTTAATTTTGATTTATTTAAAACATTACACCTCGTTGAGTTTCTTGCCGGTATCTTCTCATCAGAGGTTTTTGCGAACCGGTGGTAAATTTTATGATATTCATAAGTGCTACCTGTAAGCCTAATCTGAATAAAAATATTTTGACTTTGACTTTGAAAAGGCGATAACGTTTTCCACCCTCTAAACCTTAACCTACAGCCATGTTTTTTTGTGTGTTGTCATTATGCACTAGAACTAGATTTGTATTGTGTTTTTTTTTTATATTCTTCATGCTTTTATTAATATTGACGTTTTTTATTTTGTATGAAACTCCTAAAATGCAAATATTTTAGAACTTATGAAAAATATAAAAAAATCAAAACATACAAACCTAGTACACTACCCTAGGCATACTGACAATAAACCAAAAAATCATTGCCATAGGGTAAGGCTTAGACGCTTAGAGGGTGGAAAACGTTATCGCGGTTTGTATGCAGAGTGCATTTTAGGGCTGGGTTCATACGAGGATTGTGTAGAGTCAACATCAAATAAATGTATAGAGCCAGTAAATTGCTCAAAACCAGAAATAGGAAGGCAAACAAGCAAGTGGGTCACCTGATGGTAAGTGCTCACCACCGCCTATAGACATCCGCAACACCAAAGAGATTGCAGATGCGTTGCCAACCCAGAGGGCTAAGGTGGAATACCTAGTGCCCGTAATTACACCGGCTGTCTTGCTTTCCACGTCGGAACACAACAGTGCAAGCACTGCTGCTTAGCGGCAGGATTAGCAAGCAAGATGGTGGTAGCGATCCGGACGGACCTTGCACAAGGTCCTACCACCCGGAAAAGTATGTTTTTAAAATTATGAAGCGCGTACAAAAATGTCTTAAAATCACCAAGAAGGCAAAGAAATAATTCTCTCAGCCATTACGACGTTATGCACACACGAGCGACTTACAATGGAGAAGCCCAGAAATTTCCGACGCGTCGGCATGGAAAACCATTTCCGATGGCATGAATAACGATTGGAAATGAAAAATTGCATTGAAATTGAATTGGTTTGAGCATGTAACAATTGGTAGCTAAATGGCGGGGGTTTAGCATTGGTGAAAATGGGGAAGTGACAAAAATTCGTTAATTCTTACTTTATGGTATTTTAGGGTTCCGTACCAAAAGTTAATAAATAATGATGCGTGATAATGATAAGATTACTATTTGCACACCTGCAGGTTGAATATGCACATAGGATTTTAGCCTAAGATTCTTTCCTAACTTGTCACCATTTATTCTGGCAAATACGTACAGAAATTTTGATTTTTTTGGGAAGGTAGAACTGGAACCGTTTCGGTGCGTTGGATGAAGATTATTACTCGTCTCAGATGAGATGAGATCTTTTATGTCACATTCTTATAAATATTCAAAGGTATTATATTAGCTACGGTACTAATCGTCAAATGTTTGAGAGATATGTCAAATTCAGTCTAAAACTTAGACTTTCCGTCCGGGATGCGTGTCGGGTTTCGTCCTCGTGTGCTCAAGTGCTGCGATTCCCTTATGGACTTCTCCGAGGGGAAGAGCAGTGCTCGGGCCGGTGCACCCTGGGCATCGGTCAATGATTTCTTTGCCTAGATGGTGGGATATCATTAGCCGATGGCTAATAACCCGACGAGGGGTAGGGAGGGGGGGTCTTTTGACCCAAACTGTACAATTTTGTTTTACCACTGACATTGGCACAAGCCCGTGGCCGCCATTAAAGAAAAAAGAAAAAGAAAGAAAGACTTTCCGCCTTATAAAAACACTACTTCACTAATTTTAAGAGCTAAACTTTGTTTTTTGTTTGCGTGTTTGTTTATTCGTATGTAGAGGGTAATCTCTAGAACGAAGCTTTAAAACTTCTGAACCGATTTCAAAAATTCTTTCACTACTAGATAGCCTGACTAACATAGGCTTCTAATTCGAATAAAGTCGCCGGCGCGGCGGCGTTCGCTAATAAAATACATGTTATAGTGGAATATTCAAAAGTCAACCAAAGAACAAAGTTAGGAATTTTGTTTAGTAATACCGTTTTGTATTGGTTTCAGGCTTTCATTATAAACAGCATGAACAGTTATAATATCGTCCATGGGAACGATAAGTCGTGACTAGCGCCACTGTTCGTTTCGACTACTTATAGTTTGTAGATATAGGTGTAGAGGGCGAAAGGAGATCGCTCTAAAAAATACTACGTCTATCCAACGCTAATGGAGGATAGGGGATGATTGGAGAGGCTGTTACTGCTGTTAGAAAATATTTTGAGGTATTTATAAAGTACGTCACAGTTTAGGACGTTTACTGTTTTATGAGAAAACTTAAAAAAACGTTACAGAACTGCAAAATATCAAAAAATACTATGGTTTTTAATAAATTATATTATATCTTATTTTGACTATGTAATAAAAACCAGATTGGCCGAACAGATCTTATCAAATGTAGCGAAATAAGCTCAGAAATAGCTATGAGATCAAATATTTACTATAAAAAAACTCTCGAACTTGCGCTGATCAGCATTGTACAATAATTTAAGTACCCATAGTCAACGATAAGACTCACTTTCTGTTTTTACTGCGTGCCTGTTTCATAAAAAGATAAAATAAATTGGTGTTAGGTAGATCCTAGAGTGAATGTTCTTAACTTTTTTGTACTGTATCGAAAGCTCTCAGAGCGTCTCCACGGATGGCTCTGTGCTATCAAACGGCTGGTGTGACGCGGCCTTGTATAACATGAATTGCTTATTTTATGCTATATGGAACCACGATGAAAAATAAGTATAGTTTAAATTGTATGTAAGTAATTTTGTTTGTAAGAAAGTTTATTGAAATTAAAATTTCTAATGTTCTCGCGACAAGCTCGTGACTTACCTATACAAAATTCGGTAAGTACTTTATTATTTAGTATACAACTAGAGTTACCAACTTTAAATACAACCTTGCGGGAAATAAACATTTTAATTATGAGACTAGGATTTACAAAGCGGCATTCAATAATTTTGTACAGTATATAAAACATAAGATTTTTTTCTTTTAAAATTTGCATGAAAAACAAAATAAAACACTTGTCCTATTACTATTAAGAATCATAAACATGCATACATGTGGTGGCGGTGCTTTGATGTTTTATAAATATGTATGTCAGTCTCTAAGGTATTTTTTTCTATGGGCATATGCAGCCTGAAATAGTTTATTATTATAATAACACCTGATTAATAGAAAAAGATTATTATTATTAATTAAATTTTATTATAGTTGGCTGGTTCCCTTGCGCGCGCGCCGACCGAGGTATACCGTCCTAAAAGCTTTCCGCCGCAGACGTGCATATTACGCGCATCGGTTTATTTTTACCGCCGCCTGCGACCTCTGCTGTCATACAAATACAAATAATATATAAATAAAGCCTTTAAATTAGAATAATAGTAGATTAATGCCTAGGCTTGAAAAGTAGGCAATTGCTGGCCGACGTTTTTGAAAGTACGAAGTCAGGAATTGCTATTCAAGCCGAGGCAGATATAGTAACGTGCTTTTCTCAGTCATTGTGAGAGGAAATAAAATAACAAATATTAAAAAAACTATAGTTTTCAATTTCCAGCGAGTCACGATACCCGCGTTTTAGTAACCCTTATCGACCTTGTGCTTCCTTTTTCACTCATTGCATTGATTTAAAAATATAACTACTGATCTGAGGAACCTATTGTTTAACTAGAAAGAGAACGGCACGTAATGCCAAGGCTGTAGGTTCGCCTCCTGCCTGATGCCCAAGATTTTCCTTCGTGTTAACAATAAATCACTTTTCAGAGAAGCTTTAGGTTTAGTGTCAGTGTAGTGTATCTGTGCTGGGTACTTTTAATTTTGTATATATATAATGTATTGTATAATACCATGTATGTGTGTAAGTTTATCGATATGAATTGTATGTATATTCCGGCTGATTTGTGTTATTCTTGTTTTTATTTATTCACGATCCTGCACCGTTATACTTTCTGTTTAGCCTGATGGTTGACTGATGAGAATGCCTTATGGCATTAAGTCCGCCATTTGTACATTATGGTTTTCATTGTGCAATAAAGTTTAAATAATTTAAATATAGTAAGATCTAAACAGCACGTGTATTCGTTGTTTTAACTTTTATCTTATCAGTACCTAGTTGATGCGACTCCTGCGCCGACTGACGGTGTAGAGAAGGTATTTAGCTGTTTAGCCAACGAGGCGTGGCGATATGAAAGGCTGTTAAACAAACTACTATATCAGGCTCGTGGCAAAGTGTAGTCGACCAATTGCTTAACCAATTTTCGACTATGTTACAAAGGGATAAGGTTTAAAAGTGGTCAAAAAATTTATTTTTTGTCCCCCCCCATTGCAAAAAGAGGGATGTTATTTTGATGTGTGTATCTATGTATCTGTGGCATCGTATCTCATAAGCCGATGGGCGGATTTTGATACGGTTTTTTAGGGTTCCGTACCTCAGAAGGGAAAACAAGACGCTTATAGGATCACTGCGTTGTCCGTCTGTCTGTTTTTATTTTTTATTTGAATACAAATTACATATATAAAAACAAAGAGTTTAGTTTATCCCTCCCTGCGTTTTTTTTTATGAAATAGGAAGGCAAACAAGCAAGTGGGTCACCTGATGGTAAGTGATCACCACCGCCTATAGACACCCGCAACACCAAGAAGATTGCAGATGCGTTGCCAAGCCAGAGGGCTAAGATGGAACACCTCTCGTGCCAGTAATTGCACCGGCTGTCTTGCTCTCCACGCCCGAACAAAACAGTGCAAGCACTGCTGCTTAACGGCAGGATTAGCGAGCAAGATGGTGGTAGCGACCTCTCACAAGGTCCTACCACCCGCATTACACATTACTACGATTACATCCTAATATAATAGTATAACCTAAACGCCTTTTTTCTTCTCAGTGAGACTTCTATGTTTTTACTACAATTTATTACTTTAATTTTCGCAAAAATACAGATTCCATCGCCATATGCGTAACAAAAGAACCAAATTTGGACCTCGTAGATCTGAGATAGCACCCCGGCATGACGCGGCCAATGATTTTATTACTGTATCATCTAATTACTAAGAATTTGTGTAGATTTCTATCAGTAACACATGGCGTGGCGATCGGTAGGGTAGATAAACCGCCCAACTCGCAAAATCTCCAAGTTCACCTGTCTTGTAGGAAAACGCGGGTCTTTTTAAATTGGTTTAGTAGCACCAGCTTTGAAAGACCCCTCTTGTTGGGGATAACGTGAGAAAGTAAAGATCAGTTTAAATTGGTAATAGTGTCCAGTTTTGAAAAATCCTCGCTGTAAGCCACGCTTGAAGAAGTATCAGTCTGCTTATGTTGGTTCCATGAAAATCTTAGATGCGCACTTTGCAGAGTATGCTGGTTAGCTAATCGTAGATTTAAAATGTTGCATAACTACATGGAGTAAAAAAAAACAATTTATCCGAATTTGACAAAAAAAAACAGTCGAATAGAGAACCTCCTCCTTTTTGAAGTCGGATTAAACTAACTAACCTTTTTTTTCCCGACATGGCTAAGACCTATCTTAAATACTAAACTATTTATTTCTCCCCGGACTGTAAAATAACACATTATTCACATTTCATGACATATTTGAACGAAATAAATTACAATGAAATGAAAGAAAGAAATCCTTAAGTCTACTGTCATGATGGTTTAGATCATTAATAAAACACTTGTAGTAATTAATCTTTAGCGTGTATTCACTAACCATCATTAAGTAATAAGCAATACAAAACCACTTCCGGCTTCCGGCCACAGACCATCATAAAACCTACAACAGATAAGATATCATCTTGTCTGACATCTCCTTTCTTTACAATATCAAGTAGAGCTCTTAAGATACATAATCTCTCAAATACCTAGGCGTCTTAAGGACTCTGCCTGATCTTGACACTTTAACATTATAATTAGTTTGATTATTTATAACATTAGCATTATCATTAGCATTATCATTAGTTACATTGTCATTTGCTACTGAACCATCTTGTTCAAACTTAAAACTAACACATCTCCTTTCCTTATTATAATTTTTTAAAGGTGACCCTTTAAAAACATGATATCTATTTCTCTTGATCACAGACTCTCCAGTATCAATCATATAGTTTCTATATTTATCTTCATCTGTAACTATTCTTCCCCTTACTTTTTTATTAGTATTTTTATCATGGATATACACATTTTGTCCCTTGCTAAAGTTTTTTATCTGTCCTTTATTATTTCTATCATGATAATATTTATACTTTTTCCTCCTTTCTTCTACTTTCTGTTTTACATTATTATAATTTACTCTCTTATAACTGTTCCTAGTCGGTAAAAAAGATGTTACTTGTCTTCCAATTAACAACTCATTAATAGATTCTAACTCTTGATCTATAGGTGTATTTCTATATTCTAATAAGGCCAAGTAAATGTCTTTGTTTTCCTCAATACACTTTTTAAACATCTTTTTTATCGTTTGAATGTGCCTTTCAATTAATCCATTTGATCTAGCATAGTAAGGTGATGAAACTATATGTTTAAATTCCCACTCCCTACTAAAATCTTTAAACAGCTGACTTTTGTACTGTGATCCGTCATCACTATACAGTATTTTAGGAATACCCCATCTAGCAAATACAGTTTTTAATGCTTTAATATGACTCTCTGATGACTGATCTTGCAATTCAACTAACTCAACATATTTGGTCAAATAATCTATTACCAACATAAATATCTTATTGTTTAGAAAAAACATGTCAGCACCTACAATGTCCCATGCCTTGTTACTCAATTCTCTTAACATTAAAGGTTCATGTGAGTGGTTTCTTTGATACTTTAGACATAAATCACAATTTTTAATTAAATCCTCTAATTCTTTGATCATAAATGGCCAAAATAATAAATTTCTGATTCTATTTTTACATTTTTCAATACCCAAATGATGATAATGAATTTTTCTAAGCATTTCTTTCCTCAAGGATCTGGGTACTAAAACAGCAGTGTTTTTGAAAATTAACCCGTCTGAAACATAGAGCTCATCTTTTATAGACTGAAAATACTTTAATTGAAGTGGAATTTCTTTAGCTGAAGGCCATTTACTTTGAATGTATTTACTTAATAAACATAAGTCTGCATCTTTTTGTGTTTCATTTTTCAATTGATCCCACAACTCTTGCTTTAAATTGATACTTTCTTTTACAAGACATACATGCAATTCTACTTGTTCATCCAGTTCCTTGTTACATATATTGTCATTCACATAAGCCCTAGACAACGCATCCGCCACTAATAGTTCTTTACCAGGTCTGTATTTAATTTCTAGGTCATATCCTTGCAGTTTAAGCCTTAGTCTTTGTAATCTTAATGGAGTTTCGTTCATGGATTTCTTAGCAATATGTTCTAAGGGTTTATGGTCTGTCTCTACAACTACATGCCTACCATAGATGTACTGGTGGAATTTTTGACAGCCATAGACTATTGCTAACAATTCCTTCTCAATCTGAGCCCATGACTTTTGAGTTTCTGTTAGAGCTTTAGAAGCATATGCAATTGGTGCATTATTTTGGAGCAATACTGCACCTAACCCGGTACTGCTACTATCAACTGAGAGAGTTATTGGATTATTTAAATCAAAATATTTTAAAACTGGCTGTGATGTTAACAAATCTTGTAACTTTTCAAAATCTTTTTTCTGTTTCTCACCCCATATGAATTCTGTATCTTTCTTCAACAATTGCCTTAGTGAATATGTTATATCTGATAAATTTGGTACAAACTTTGATACATATGTTACAATGCCTAATATTGTCTGCAGTTGTTTTTTACTTTTCGGCTCCTCCATACTGACAATAGCTCTAATCTTCTCAGGATCCGGTCTCACACCATCACCACTTAATATATGACCAACATATTTGACCTCAGTGACTCCAAATTGACATTTGTCTTTATTAAACTTAACACCTGATTTTTCTGCTTTTTCTAAGACCTGTTTTAATCTTTCATTATGTTGTTCAATAGTTTCCCCCCCATACTATAAGCTCATCAACATATTGTTCCACACCAGGTATATCTTTGAATATGTCAGCAAAATATTTACTAAAAACCTCTGGTGACGAATTTAAGCCAAATGGTAATCTTTTATAACAATATCTACCAAAGTTACCTGCATTGAAAGTTGTGTACAATTGACTGTCCTCACTCAGTTTAATCATATAAAATCCCTTTGAAGCATCTAAGACACTAAAGTATTTTGCTCCGGGCATTTTGGCTACTAATTCCTCAAAAGTGCTCATTTTATATCTCTCTCTAATAATATATTTATTCAAATTCTGAGGATCCAGGCATATTCTAATATTATCATTTTGTTTTCTAGTTACTACCATAGAATTTACCCATTCGGTTGGCTCCGTTACTTTTCTTATGACACCAGAACTCTCCATTTTATCCAATTCAGCTTTAACTTTGTCTTCTAACTTGAAAGGTATTTTCCTGGGTCTCTCTGCTACTGGTACGCAATTGTCTTGTAACTTAATTTGATACTGATACTGTAATTCACCTAAACCTGAAAACAGATTATTGTGTTTTTGAAGTAGTTGGTCTACATTACTGTCAATTACATCAACAGGTTTTACAATTCCTAATTTCACAGCAGTGGAATAACTCAATATAGCTGTTCTGGAGCAATTTACAATGTAAATTGTTGTCATACATTCCTCATTTTTATACTTTATTTTAACATCACAAGTTCCTTGATATTTAATTGATGACCCATCATAATTGCTTAGTTTTACATCCTCACATTTATACAAGTTTAATTTTAATCTTACAGCTGTATCATAGTTTAATATATCTACATGAGATCCTGTATCAACTTTGAAATTGACCTCCTGATCATTTACACTAAGTTTTATAAACCAATCCCTACTTACAGCTTCACATTTGTTTAAACACATGGCTGCAAAGTGGTTATATTTGCCACACTTGATGCATTTCTTGTTATAAGCCGGACACTTCCTGTAGCCATGATGTCTGCCACACTTCCCACACACCTTTCTATTGCCCCATGGCTGGTCATGTTGCTGTCTGCCTCGGGAAGGCTGCCTGGCACTTGATGGATGTCTTGACGTTGGTCGTCCTCTTTCTTTCTTGACTTCTGCCTCTTCTTTCTTCATTTTTCTATGTGATCCAGACACTATTCTATTTACTTCCATGTGTTCTTTATTTTTAATGCTATCCATCTGATTTCTTGTTGTTTCCGCAGCTCTGCAACTGTTTATACACTTTTCTAAAGTTAAATCTTGTATTCTCAATAAACTTTCTTTAAGATTGATGTCCACCAAACCCATGATGATTTGATCCCTCAGTAAGCCGTCTTTTAGATTATCAAAGTTGCAATCCAAGCTTAATTTCTTTATTGCTGTTACAAAGTCTTCAAAGTTTTCTCCAGTCTTTTGTTTTCTACTAAAGAATACGTGCCGATTATACGTCTCATTGCTAGGTGGACTGCAGTGGGTTTCTAATTTAGCTAGTATGTCCTTGTACTGTAGCTTTTCCTTGTCTTCAAAAGTATTGTAGACTGCCAATCCTTCATCGCCCACGCTGTGTAATAATAACGCTCGTTGTTGATCTTCGTTTAGTTTTTCCGCGGCCCCACTCGCAGTAAAATACAGCTGAAACTTTTGTTTCCATTCTATAAATGCTTGTTTAATGTTGTTCGTCGATAGATTCAACGGAGATGGAGGCTTTAACATGTCCATTGTGCTTCTTGGCGTAGTAAAAATGGCGTAGTCTTTTTTCTATATTTTTTGTTGTCCCAATAGTTATTTAATGCATGCGATCTTCTATTCTTCATTTTCTAAATACCGCTTCTTGTCGATTATCCGCAGCGCCATGTCATGATGGTTTAGATCATTAATAAAACACTTGTAGTAATTAATCTTTAGCGTGTATTCACTAACCATCATTAAGTAATAAGCAATACAAAATCACTTCCGGCTTCCGGCCACAGACCATCATAAAACCTACAACAGATAAGATATCATCTTGTCTGACATCTACCGCTGTACGTTTCTTTTGTTATTTACTTTATACTTAATACCAATGTTTTGTTACAAGTGAAAGAAACAACTCAGTTAAGTTTATCAAATAGAAAATTTAAAGATTTACAAAAGTTCGTAACATTATTCTTTCCTTCTGTAATATATATAGGTAAGCAGTATACGTAACTTATAGCGTTCTTTCATTAATTGTATTAATATTGGTCCACAAACATGGACTTCAGGCAAGAACAGATGCTGTATTCGGAGTTGATACTAGTTTTAGCTGAAACTGGTGCTAAACGTTAGGTATTTCGTCAATTAATTAAGAAACGGTAATGAGCAACGGTAAAAACGCTGGAGAATTACCGTCAACAGCTTTTAATACGGAACCATTTAAACCACAGGCAGTACTTAACACCCTTGTAAGTAAACAAGAATCCTTTCGTAAAATATAATCGCATATAGCACCAGATGCCCAATAAACAACAATGACACGCGGACGAGCTATCGCGTGCATCATCAGAACTATCAGAAGTCAGTGCGTGCGCTGCCCCCCTGTAATTAACAAGATGGCTGCCCCCTGGTCGGCGCTATGACTAACAGGGCTTGGCCGTGCGTTGGCTTTGTGATTCCGAAAAGCCCGTAGCTAATAGATAAATAATGAGCCACTAAACAGACCATTTTAGTTGCCTTAGTTTTTTTACCACCAGCTTGCGGCTATGAAAATGAAAATGAAAAATTTATTTTGCAAGTAGGCCGTATAGGCTCTTTTACATGTCTGAATCTACTAGCGCTTCGGAAAATGGAAGATACTACTGAGAAGAAACGCCGCAAGAAACTCAGCAGTTTTTTTTCCTCTCTTTTCAAAACAGATTACTGTGCAATTTATCACAATAGTACATGGCATACACAAGTTACAAAAAAACAGTAAATAGCACAGCAAGCTTTAAGCATATTGAACGTACTGGCACTAGTTAAGAATGATCAGGAGATGTATAGGGTCCCCAGATCAAAGAAATTAGATAGGGATATATATGGTCCCTGAAATAATAACAAATGGTATGGTTCAGGTAATAGTTCAATACCGCAGCCAATAGACGTTTGTAACACTATGTATATCTTAACATAGTAGTTGTAAACAGCAACAGACTTAGCCGACCATTAAGAGAACTGATCATACATCAACTTCATAGTAGATACCTACTATATGCCTGCTTTCGATCTTGATGATGCCTCGTATAGAGGCGAAACGCGCGTCGATCGTGTAGTTTTAGTGTTTAGTGGTGGTGGTATGTAGTTGAGTCTATGTGATATATGTTGTTTCGTGTGGAAGCGGAGGAGGGTGGGTTTTTGCATGAACATATATGTGTCGCACAGACGCAGCTATTTTGCACGAGCCCGGCACTGGTTTCGCGGAGTAGCAAGGTAATTTGTTCCAGTTTGTTTATATGCCTCCCTTTCATAAAATGACACATTCTCGCAGTTCCGTCTTTAATGGTGGCTTATATGTGTCTTTGATTGTACTGAGTGATATTATAAAACAAAGTAAATTTAAAATGCTATATAACAAATGACAACACAAAGAAAAATTAGGGTAATGGCAGGATACGAACCTGCAACATCAGCATTCCGTGCCTTGCGTATTCCAGTTTCCGCCACATTACCGCTAATGTAAAAAAAAATACAAAATCGAAAAAAAATTTAGAAATTAATAATTTAGATTACAATAATTTAACAAAGTCGCTATCCGTTCCTGCGGCCCTAACATGACAGCCTAGGTTTAGTTTAACCCCTCCCTGTGTCTCTGTCTAACTAGTGTCATAAGAAAGGGACGCAGATAGAGATAAACTAAACTTGGCCAGTCATGTTAGGGCCACTGGCTCTGCTGATATCTTCAGCCGCTTCCTCCTTCTAAACCATGCACCGGACTTTGATACAGTTTTCATTGTCATTTCGAAAATTTTTTACCGAAAATTTTTATACATATACTTACATTAATTACATTCTAATTGTACCCATGCAAAACCGGGGCAGGGCGCTAGTTATTATCAAACCGCGATTAGAATATAACTGGAGAGTAACCTCAGGCCACTTTCATTTCACGAGCTTGACGCAAGTCTATGAAATGACAGTGTGCTGACGTTACACTTCAATTATATTCTTATCGCGGTTTGATAATAGTACTAGTGTAAAGAAGATGCATGCTGTCATAGTGATGGTGCTTTGTAGTCTAATAGTCATGCTAGGGCTGATGATGAGCTTATGCAGCAGTGTGCTCCTATAGTGGCGACCGATCATCTGTTGACCTTCATGAAGCAGGAATTCTGGCCGAAGGGAGTCGCTTTTCGTCGTTTTCGCGGACGGTTGCTGGACACCCCGAAACTAGGTCACACGTCGCCGAAGTAATGTGCTAATTTTAATGTTTTTGTTTTGTTTTTGTTTTATAAATATGTATGTTAGTCTTTAAGGTATTTTTTCTATGGGCCTATGCAGCCTGAAATAAATGGTTCTAAGTATTCTATTCTATTCTATTCTATAGTGTACATTGCCAAAACAAGTCAACAGAACCACAGTCATCTGTCCAAACAGTAACACGACGCACGCAGTCGAGTAGTCGCGGTGTCGGGTGTCACAGCACACAGATCGTGTGTCCGAGGGCCGCACCCCGGAGAGTGAGACACACGGGCACAGAGGATATCAGTTAATGTAATAAATAATAATATACAGTAATAATGCATATGTATTTTGTGACAATTTACACCAATTAACCTAGTCCCAAACTGCAAGCAAAGCTATGTAGTAGTGTACCTATATATATAGATAAATATAAACATAGCATCCAAGACTCGAGTACAAACATCTATATTCATCACACAAAAATTTCGTCCTCACGGGAATGGAACTCGGAACCTCTAGCTTCGTGGCCAGCGTCACTAACCACTAGGCTATCCGGTCGTCAAAAACTTAGTGAAATGGGAGTAAAAATAAAAACTCCACTTGATGAGATTGAATGTTGTTATTTTTTCCAACCTTTTATTTAAACATGCAATGTTTTGTATATAATATGATACATTGCAAACATGCAAACATTATATGCAGTGTAAGTTGTCCGTTTCGGAATATGCAAATACATTTTGACTCACTTCCAAGTGGTTGAATTGTTTCCAATTTTGTTATGTGTACACACACACACATAGATCCAATAACAATGCAATAATAAAGTATCATCAACAAAAATCATGCATTCAAAATATTATTTTTTAAACGAAAGAATTATTAAATAACCGTGTAAGTTTGTTCTCCGTCCTCCCTGTCCGTGTCGGACCACGCACCTCGGACTTCGGACACCTGGCCGCCATTATATGAAGATTAACTCCGAGCCGGCCGAGGGCGCGGCGCGCGCGTTGGCTAATTGCACCTCTATTTCGGACAGTGAATATTCAATACAATGATCAGTGATTACTTTGACTTGGGGTGTTAACGTTCACGCGATCCATTATATTCTAGTCCCATTAGTTACAACCGGCATCATAACATAACAGCTCTAAGGTTGGTAGTTATAGACCGAACTCTGGGCGATACTTTGCGGAGGTCCATATCAACAAACTGGATCAAATAACCTTGCTACTCCGCGAAACCATTGCTGTGCACTTGCAAAACAGCTGCCTATGTGATTTTTTTTTTTATGAAATAGGAAGGCAAACCTGCAAGTGGGTCACCTGATGGTAAGTGATCACCACCGCCTATAGACACCTGCAACAACAAAGACAGTGCAGATGCGTTGCCAACCCAGAGGGCTAAGATGGAATACCTCTTGCGCCAGTAATTTGACGACCTGTATGGCACAGTGGCACATGTGTCTGCTTCCTGTGCAAGAGGTCCCGGGTTCAAATCCTGGTATGGGCAAATATTTGTGTGACGAACACGAATGTTTGTACCTGAGTCATGGATGTTATTTGTATTTAAGTATGTATTTATCTATATATAAGTATGTTTATCCGTTGTCTAGTACCCATAACACAAGGTTTGCTTAGCTTGGGACTAGGGCAATTAGTGTAAATTGTCCCAAGATATTATTATTATTATTATTATTAATTACACCGGCTGTCTTGCTCTCCACACCGGAACACAACAGTACAAGCACTGCTGCTTAGCGGCAGGATTAGCGAGCAAGATGGTGGTAGCGATCCGGACGGAACTTGCACAAGGTCCTACCACCCGCAAAAAAAAACTCATGCAAAACCCCACCTTCTTCCGCTTCCACACGAAACAACATATATCACACAGACTCAACTATAAACAGTAAAACAACACGATCTAATCTACGATCTTCCCCCCCCCCCCCTGACTCGAATTCGCTGGTTTAATTCAACGCATAGCTCCACCTCTCTCGTGCATTTCGGATTCGGACCACGAGGCTTAATGGACTTAAGCCTGGAGCCCGAAGCTCTCCGAAAGGCCCGCGAAAAGGCTAAAAATTTCATGCATCCACATGTCCAAGTGCTTAGCGCCGTGCACCCCACTAATGGCGCATTTGCACCCTCGCAGGGGGAGGGGGTGTAAAAGCATATTTATGTTAGTTTCTGATTGACGATGATGGCTCCCCCTGGTTAGAGCCGGGGCGGGTTTGTTGAGGCGAATCATGAACGTGTATTAAACGTCGTTTACAAGGAGCGAGTCGCATGCGAGTGGCATAAGTTGTAGGCTACCAAAGTATGATGTGATTGATCTATTTATGGATCCATTAATGCATCTCGCAAATAAAGACTTTCTCCATGTAAGTGGGCCTTTAGGTACTCGTTTTTAGAAGTCCTGCGAGTGGGAAAGTAATTATGACAGTTGTAAAAGTAAGAAAGAGAAAAGAAATGCAATGATAAATAGTCACCATTTTGAAGCCACGTATATATGTCCGCTTTAGTATGAACTTTTGTATTATTTTGAACCTTTTGAAAACTATGTCATTTCAGAAATAGTTATACTCCAACAAGCCTTTTGTTAAGTCTGTACACCAGTGTATACTAAGTTGACGCTTGTTTACAACAAGTACATGTTAGGTAAAAAAACCGGCTAAGTGCGAGTCGGACTCGCGTACCGAGTGTTCCGTGCAAACTTAATAAGTACCGAATATTGCTCTGACAAAAAAACTGGATTAAGGAACAAACTGTACTTTGTCATTCATTGGAAAACTCATGTCCCCATACATCGACATATCGCAGTTTGTTTACCAATTCCAAATAAAATATCGCAATTTTTTCCGAATAATTTATCTACAAAGGTTTTCAAATATTTTTCCCTGTACTTGTGCTAGAAGACATTGCTTCTTGCTAAATTTCATGATTCTTGTTCAACAGGAAATTCCTTTGCGAGTGTCAAAATATGCGGCATAAACGGCCGTATCTTCAGATTGCGTTGATTAGAAGTTTGCCATATTTGATTAGTGTTTATCAAAAAAAAAACACTTTTAAAATGTGTAGAGCTTAATATTCAGCAAGGTTTCTTTAACTATGTATAAGAACCTAATGACGAAGCCTCACTGCGACCCTAACATGACAGCCCAGGTTTAGTTTAACCCCTCCCTGTGTCTCTGTCTAACTAGCGTCATAACAAAGGGACGCAGATAGAGATAAACTAAACTTGGCCAGTCATGTTAGCACTGGTGTTAATCTGTAGTTTGCAAACATGATAATAGTTGTGAATCTGGTTTCCATTGAATAAACTACAAAATTACTATCATCCATCTTTAAAACATCAACAATGCGACGTGTAAAATGTGTATATGATGCAATAAAGATACTGAATACTAAATGCTGATTACTAAATACTGAATACTAAATACTGAATACTAAATTTATAACATTATCGGGACTTTTGCGCGATAAAAATATATTGTTGATTTACCTCGACGTTTCGGCCATGTTTCAATGGCCGTAGTCACGAGTAGACTGTCTACTCGTGACCACGGCCATTGAAACATGGCCGAAACTTCGAGGTAAATCAACAATATATTTTTATCGCGCAAAAGTCCCGATAATGTTATAAATATGTGTGAAAGTCGCGAAAGTTTAAAACAATTTACTGAATACTAAATACTGAATACTAAATACTTGGATACTAAATACTGAATACTTAATACAGAATACTAAATACTGAATACTAAATACTTGAATACTAAATTCGTCGCAGGCAAGCCGCAGCTTGCGCACTTTACGCACAGCT
Organism: Ditula angustiorana; assembly: GCA_963691745.1. Lineage (NCBI taxonomy): Eukaryota > Metazoa > Arthropoda > Insecta > Lepidoptera > Tortricidae > Ditula > Ditula angustiorana. The sequence goes on from OY829495.1 coordinate 9,750,908, forward strand.
CCGGCAGATTTCTGGGGACGCATTCACCTACAAACAACTGTATATATGCTAATGTATGCTAAGAGACTTAGAGGTGAGGGAATACTGCTACATAATAAGGCTATGTTTGGAGGTAATGTTATTAGTGACCCTGTCCCCGAACGTACTATCAACGGTGAAGAGCGAAACTGTACCGCTACTATGAGTTGCTATAGAAAACTCATATTACGTTACTACAGTCGAAAGCGAACAAACACGCTCCAATTTGCCAGTGAAAGAGTTAATTACACTCGATAAGGTATATTTCGATGACATTACTCAAATTTGTGACTCTGGTACCGATGTTTCATGGCAACGCCAACAAAACTTTAGTCGCTAGCGCTTAGATTTCGATATAGTTTAGTGTTCGACTCATACTAGCGATCTTTAGTTGTATAAGTGCCTGCTAAAGGCGTTGAACAATTCACCATACAAATCATTTACGCCGTCGCTAGCGCATACTGTCACTGCCAACTCATGGTAAGGGTACATAGAGATTTGAAGCGAACGAGTGAAACTAAACGCTGGCGTTATGTTATGTTGTTATGTCATGGTTGAGAATAATATTACCATCTAGTAAATGTTAAAGCTTAAACTAACCTTGAAGGAGGGAAAGACGGTATTAGTGGCCGAACGAAAAATTCTGCGGAAGATTCTGGAACCAACTCAGAGAGAAGACGGAAGCTCGTGGGTGCGGAGAAATTTGGAAATTGAAGACCAAGTGCCGAATCCAAATATCATTGGAGAGACTAAAGCGTTCGGACTTTGATGGCTTGGACAACGTGGAGAGATTGTGACAGGATCGAGGCGTAAGGGCATAATTCATAGTGGTCTTGCCATCACATTATTCTAGTGTACAGTCAACCAATTGGATTCATAGGCCACTGTAGAACGTTGTCGCAATGTGTCATCGCCGGGACATTATGACATTTATTAAGAAGTAATTATGACATTTATTGTGAAAAGGTTCTACAGTGGCCTATGAATCAAATTGGTTGACTGTACGTAAGTACTTGTTTATAACTAGCGATCTACCCCGGCTTCGCGCCGGTACAATTAGGGTGAAATTTGTTTAAAAACCTTCAGTAAAAACACTTAATTTTTTTGTGAAAACCTCATCAAAATCCGTTGCGTGATTTAGAAAGAGTAGGCGGCCGAAGATAAAGTCAAAGTCAAAGTCGAAATATCTTTATTCAGATTAGGCTTTCGAAAGCACTTATGAATGTCATAATCTTTACCACCGGTTCGGAAAAAACTCTGATGAGAAGATACATTAGAAACCGACTAACATAGTTCGTAAGCTACAATTGGGATGTTGACTAAAAAATAATAATTAGTCCATCTTTTAGAACGCCAGAAAATAGTAGATACGTATTTTTTCTTTTGCTTCTAAAACTTAAAATAACAAAGTTACAGAGCGGCGAAAGTTCGCGCTACGTCATTATTTCGTAAAATTTTTACGATCCCCTACTCCTGAATTTGAATGTGCTGTATCTTTGTCAATATTATTCGTATGGACAAATAAAAAAATACGTATCGAGTATTTTTCTATAATCTAACTGACGGACTAATTAGAATCTTGTTGTTTTAACCCAGGAGACATCCCTATTGTTTCTAAAATATTATGGGACCAGATCCTGAAATTAACGATTTGAATTTGCACTGACCTATAAGTAATGGACTTCTAGTCAGAGTTTAAAATATGGTCGCATCAAAAGTCGAACAATATTACAACTTATCGACAATCGCTCGCGCTGTCAGTCTGTCGGACCGACGGCGCTGCTGTCCATACTATTATTTTGTAAAAAAACCTTTTTGCAACGAAACTTACTAAATTGTTATTTTATGCAGTTAGACGTAAAGTTGTAAATCCAATGACTATAAATGGTAAACTAATAATTTACATTTGTAACATTGGCGTCAACCTGTATTCTTATGTCGGTCCGTTTTTTTGCTGTCATTTAGTATGACACTGTACATCCATATATTATACTTAATATCATTGTGAATTTGATACCGGCAAGAAACTCAACAAGGTGTAATTTTCTAAATAAGTCAAAATTAAAATGTTAATTTGTAAATGTTGATTTTGAGGACAGATAGCAACGGATGGCGACTTTTTGTACTATGTCGTGATAGTGATATTTAATGACCTATACTGAACACTCATCTAACCGGTTCTAGAAAAAGCGCAAGCAATCACTCAGCCACGATTAGGCATTTAACCCTTCCCGTGCAGCAGAGCAGTGAAAGGGTTGCCCGGGGCCTGTTCGCCCGGCCCGGATTGTCTGACAATTAGCTAATAGCTCGGTTCCCAATTCCCAATTAAGCCTTTTAAAATGATTGGAAACTAGCAAGTACCGCTATACCTAAAATAAGGTTAACCCTTGAAATGTCGACATTTCACCGAATTTTGCTTCATAGAAAAAGGTTCAACGAGGGTATTTATTGTTAGGGATAAATCACAACCCTAACTTAACCTACAGGTATATAATAATAATAATATGAGACATCCTGAAAAGCACACGACTTTAGTAGGAAATGGTGTGGATGAAATAAAAATTCTGCGAAATCTACGAGTATGGACGTAAATTCTGTTAATCATTCTCCTAGCGGTTTTCTCGTGTTTAGTTTACTTGTGGTCTCCCTAATAATGAGCAATAGCAACAGTTTTTTAGACATCTTAACTATATGTATACATATAGTTTTTCATTCCTCTTTTGTACGGGTTTTTGAAGTCCAAATGAATAAAATAAGTATTACTAATTTTTAAGCAGTAGTAATATTAAATAAGTAGTTAATTTTAAAATTATTTATTAAGTTTTATTGCAGGTATGTAGATATAAGAAGAAAGAAAGAAAAAATATTTATTGCTTTGTACAACTTCTTAAAACCTACATAAATTAAACGTTTTTAAATTTTGTCAAGATGAAAAAAAAGTCAGCATAACTCTGGCTCCAGTTTTGAAACTGTTGCTCAGCGCTGATTTTCAATTTATTCCTGTTTATAATTAAAACTTACATCATATTGTATTCCTGAGTTAATGTCTACGTTATTAGTCTTACCCTTACTTTGTACAAACAAACATATCTTGGGCCCTATTTCATAAAAAATATTAGTCTGATAACATTAGATGTTTTACATTTAGAACAAGAGCCCTGTTTATAATATTAGATATGCGCTAGCGCCATTCACATTAACGTAACGACCCTGTTATTAGTGGTTATGCGTCAAAAACCTATTTGTCACTCTGTCTGTCTGTCTGTCATTAACGTCGTGAATGTTATATTAGTTCAATTGATCCGTGACCTGGATATATTTGGTAATAAGTTTGTGTTTGGCCCCTGTCTTCATTTAGTTCGTTGGCATTAGTATTTCAATCAATCATAAAACCATCTGCTGAATAGTAATAACAATAATTGTCATACTTAAATTCATATTTAAAATATTTGTCAAGCGTAGAACAGAGATGTTACAATATTTGAGTGTCACTATCACTGATTAGTTAACACTCTTCTGGTATTAAAATACTATGTCTATAGGGACCTATCAACAATTTCCTGAGTAACAATTGAACAAGCAAAACCAATTAGTTTAGTTTTAATCATATTTCTAAAAAGTTTTAGCAACTACTCTTTAGGCCAAGTGATGATTTCTAACAAACGAAATTAGCTCAAACATCATTAGGGATTCCGATTAGACCCCGATTCGGAGCTAGCAGTTATGTCATCCAGAAACAGGCCAATATTGTTTTAAACTGAGCGCGGTGACGCGGCTCGAGAGCCGGATATGAGCCGCATTTCAATGATATTGCTACCGGGTCAAACACTTCACCCGGGTATTAGAATATTGAGCGGAGGCAGCGAGACAAGCTTCAAGTAGCGGGTTACAGCTAGCTTTATTGAAATTTAGAATAGATAAACTCGAAAATGGAATCCAAAAGGAACGGTCTAAAGATGTCATAATCTGGGACTAATTTCATAAACGCGACAGGCGACAGGTTACAGCGACCATTCGCGTACATTACTATGTCGACAGTAACGGCACAGACTTACAGACTTATGTAAAATCATAGTGGGCAAGCAATGTATATCGAATTGTCACTGTCACCTGTCGCCTGTCGCGTTTATGAATTTGGGCCTTGGTAAACGTTATGGCCAGATCAGGAGCGATAATATGAGGCGTGGAGGCTTATTATCTGATATATGTCAGACAGATCAAGGTCCGACCACATCTGGCATCATAATGGCATCTGTAAAAGAGCCTGAAAACGAAAATGAAATTGAAAAATTATTTTGCAAGTATACAGGCTCTTTTACATGTCTGAATCTGAATCTACTAGCGCTTCGGAAAATGGAAGATACTACTGAGAAGAAACACCGCAAGAAACTCAGCAGTTTATTTTTTTCTTCTCTTTTCAAAACAGCCTATATGGCGTGCATGCAACAAACTTTTAATTTTTTTTAAATTATGAAATAGTGAGGTTAACAAGCAAGTGGGTCACCTGATGGTAAGTGATCACCACCGCCTATAGACACCCGCAACACCAAGGAGATGGCAGATGCATCGCCAACCCAAAGGGCTAAGATGGAATACCTCATTTTTACATGAATGCTTTTTTAATATCTTAGTTGAAAGTTCGAGTATAAGTTTTGATGCTTTAGTTGTACTTTTGAGCACATAAACTATTGTCTGTCTGTTACATTGAAAAATAATGCGTTATCTATGTGCTGGCTACCGAGTTTGATCCTGTAACTTTGTGTACCCCAATAGTAAACGCCTATAGCGATGGGTATTGCGCCGGCGAGGTACCCACGGCGCGAGGAAGCGCTTTTAATCCTCTTAATGGAACGGGGCTGGCACAGGAGAGACTATAGAGACGCAGAGTTAAAGAATAACGATAAAAAATTGTGTATTCGTTATCTTCTGCGACGACCCATGTCGTTATTATTTAGCTACAACATTATGCTAATGGGCCTATTTTACGCTACACGGCACAACTTTTTAAAAATACTCATATGCAATGTCTGTGTCTTTGCCAGGGTGTTAAACATTTTTTCGTTTGTATGTATCAAATATGTGTTAATCAAAATGTATTTTTTTTATAAATTTGAAAAAAAAACCTTGTTACTCCGCGAAACCAGTACTTTGCACGTGCGCAACAGCGAAAATAAAAATCACACAGACGAAGCCATTTTGCATGTGGACAGCACTGCTTTCGCGGAGAAGCAAGGCAATTTGTTCAAGTTTGTTGATATAGTATGGATCTCCGAAAAGTAAAGGCCTATCTATTAATTGTCTTTTATTTATTTCTAAACCATCTTTCAAAAAATTTATCCTTACGAAAGGACCTTGTGGGTGGTAGGACTTTGTTTAAGGTCCACCCATCGCTACCACTATCTTGCTCGCTAATCCAGTCGCTAAGCAGCAGTGCTTGCACTGTTGTGTTCCCGCATGAACAGCAAGACAGCCGGTGAAATATAAGGCATAATAGGTATTCCATCTTAGCCTTTTAGGTTGGCAACGCATCTGCAATATCCTTGGTATTGCGAGTGTCTATGCGAGCTGGTGATTCTTACCATCAGGTGGCCCACTTGCTCGTTTGCCGTCTTATGTTGTATAAAAAGGAGATGTAGTAGATACTCCATTCCCTTCGCTACCCGCGTCAAGTTGTCCCTTGTTTTTATTCGGGAGATTTAAGCTCCCGTTGTGATCGAGCTCCTGGCAGCCTCCGATGACGGAGCGACGACGGCGTCTGGGACGTCGAGAAAGCTCCGAAAAGATACGTCATTCGGCATAATATAACGACCCAAAACCAATGATATTATAATGCATGGATGTACAGTGTCATAATAAATGACAGCAGAAAACGGCCCGACATGAGAATACAGGTTGACGCCAATGTTATACATGCAAATTATTAGTTTACCATTTACAGTCATTGGATTTACAACTTTACGTCTAACTGCATAAAGTAATAATTTATTACGTTTCTTTGCAAATAGGTTTTTTTAACAAAATAATAGTATTGACAGCAGCGCCGTCGGTCCGATAGACTGTCAGCGCGAGCGATTGTCGATTTGTTGTACTTTGGTTCGACTTTAGATGCGATCATATTTTAAACACTGACTAGAAGTCCATTACTTATAGGTCAGTGACTCTTTGCCTTATTTTAACTAACTAATCTATCTGGTGATAAACTCCAAGTAGCCTCATTTGAATTAAGATAACTTTGACTTTGGACTTTGAAAGCAATGCCAATAAGGACGATTGAAATGCCAAAACATGACCATCTACCCCTCGTAAACAAAACTTGTCTAATTACCGGAGTCGAACCCGCGACCCTTGCGTGACGGGCGCCATGCGCGTGCGCACGCTAGCGCCATATGATGCCACATGCCAGCAATCATAGCGCCATAAATTATGTTTATGCTTTAATTAGTTTATGGGGAAGAGATGTGATCAGGCAAGAGGTGTACAGTAATATATACACTAATATAACACGTTCACGTGCGCAGTCGATTTTATAGAATATCGTTGTTACGCACAGTATTTCCCCATACAAAATACAACGACGTCTATAGACTTTGTGATACAACGTAGGTAAAAATAACGCGAAATCTGACAGGAACGTTTCTTAACGTCAACTGGCGGAACTAGCAGCGACATCATAGGACGTTGTACAGTTCCTTGCATGTATGTGCACTCTAGTCATCTTGAGTGAGGGTTAAGTTGGATATAGCGTGGCACTAGTGGTTCCAATTTTTGACATAATGTAGCACGATGACGTAGCTGATAGAATTTAGTACGGGCGCTCGGCGTTCAGTCACGTTGTATGAGATTTTAATTTTTTTATTTTGACAGCTATTTACGTTCTGTTGCGCCGTAGATACCATTTTTTACGTCTTATCACGTAGCGCACATGAACGTGATAACAAAGAGGTAAACGTTGTATTTTTGTTTGTTTGTTTGTAAGGGTAATCTTGGAACTACTGAACCGATTCCAAAAATTCTTTCACTAATAGAAACCTACACTATCCTTGACGGATTTCTTTACATAGTATAAACTAGTATAAAGTAAAGTCGCTATCCGTGTCCGTCTGTCCTAAATCCTTATAGTGTATGTTCGGCCGCCTTCTCCTCCTAAACCACGCAACGGATTTTGATACGGTTTACACTGTCATTTAGAAAATTTCTCAAGAAAGGTTTGCATGTCCATGACATTCTAATTATACGCATGCGAAACCGGGGCTGGTCGCTAGTTAGGCTACTAATTCCACGCGAACGAAGTCGCGGGCGTTCGCTAGTATTTTATAGAAAAACCTGTCATTTACTCAAGAAAAACAATTAAGCACCACATTGGCACCAGGGTTGCATAATGGTGTATTTGCTCACACCATCACGCTCGACTGGCGGGGTGAGCACAGCCCCTCTTTTGACCTGAATGCCCGACTTGGAGGGGGTAGCCAGCTGATCTTAAGTGATTAATATTGATTATTTTTGACGGTCAAATAGCCGAATGGCTTGACTACGAAGAGGATAACGAATCTATTCAACATACAGAGTTATGGGTAAGTCGACCTATTCCTGTCAAGGGGTTATGGGGGAGGTTATTTGCAGCAAAAAAAGGTCCGAAGATACCCTGTCCAAGTGTGTGTGTTAATGTTAATCCAAACCAAAGAGTTTGTATTCCCATAGAAAAAAAATCAGAAATAAATGCCCTGTCCGAATATTTACTGAAAATACTTTAAGAAGTCATGAAAATAAGAGAAGTGGAATATTTATTGACTCAACGTCGGTGTCAAACACTGACCTATAAGTAATGGACTTCTAGCCAGCGTTTAAAATATGGCCGCATCAAAAGTCGAACAAAAGTACAACAAATCGACAATCGCTCGCGCTGTCAGTCTGTCGGACCGACGGCGCTGCTGTCAATACTATTATTTTGTAAAAAAACCTATTTGCAACGAAACTTACTAAATTATAATTTTATGCAGTTAGACGTAAAGTTGTAAATTCATTGACTATAAATGGTAAACTAATCATTTGCATTTGTAGTGTTGGCGTCAACCTGTATTCGTATGTCATGGATGTACAGTGTCATTTAGTATGACACTGTACATCCATGTATTATAATATCATTGGTGTCAAACAATTAAGTACGCTGTTCGCGCGACCGGCGGCAAGTCCTATGTTTTAACCAACTTTGTATTTATTTTATTTATAAACACGCTTACAAACGGAAAGTGTATCTATTTCAGGACAGTGGAGTGGTGAGTTCTTATCGCCGCTCCCTTTCATCTCAGCAGTAGGCGCAACACTTAAGTTTTAAAAGCTGCCGAGTGCAGCAGAGGTAGCGCCGACCTCAAACGGTACCTCAAGTCCTGAGATCGGAAACTCAAGAACATGAACACGGCATTTGGTATAATGATAAAAATGTAGAACTATACTGATCGCCAACGTTCGTAGTACGCCCAATCATAACTTTTATCTGCTTAATTATTCGATGCTTCAAATTGTTTTTTGTATCTTTTTTGCAATAAGTTTACTTCAGATACTTAAAGTATCAATAGTTGCATTACTAACTAATGTGCATAACTCTCTTTCTCTCTCTCTGTTTTATGACTGCGCATCTCACGAGCGTTAGCGACTAAATAGAATACTAGCTTTTGCCTGCGACTTCGAACGCGTAGACTAGTTAAATTGAATCAAGCAAACGTGCACCCAACCTGCAATCTGCAATATTGCCTGGACAAATTAATGAGAATGAGTTGCGTTGCTGCTCATGACGTCACGACGGCGTATAACTCACTTATCGCTATCCCGTGTTAACTATCCATTTTTACGCGATAAAAAGTATTCTATGTATTAATCCAGGTTATAAACTATGTGTGTGCCAAATTTCATTCAAATCCATTCCGTAGTTTTGACGTGAAAGAGTAACAAACATCCATCCATACTTACAAACTTTCGCCTTTATAATATTAGTAGGATAATTTTTACGCAGGACAATACACGCGTATTTATAACATTATCGGGACTTTAGCGCGATAAAAATATATTGTTGATTTACCTCGACGTTTCGGCCATGTTTCAATGGCCGTGGTCACGAGTAGACTGAAATGGAGGGTATTACTTCTGTTTAGCCGCGCGAGTTTTACGAACTACCCGCACTTTGTCTTGTTTATTTTCCACCGGCATATCACTACACCGACACACAATGCTCACAATGTCCGACGATTTATCCGAAGATATATCTCGACGCTTACACTTGCTGATTACAGGATTCCATGATGAAGAGAGTTTATATCCGTCTTCCCGGTTGAAATTTTTGTACTTTTTAATTTCAATCGCTTTACGTACTATTCTAGGATAATAATGTCGTTCTGTAGAGAGGATTTTAGGGTTATGAAGCTCAATCCAATGGTTTGGTCCCGATTCCAGCAAATGCCACACACGCATACACGCATTTAATACACGCGTGTCACTTGGGATTCACTTCGCTTTACTACCACTGTATCCCTAAATCAACAATTTCTTGGCAATCGTACGATTGCTACGATGGAAAGTATAAATGTACATGCATCTATACTTGCCAATCTCGTACCTGTCGATTCATATCATTCACGCCGTCGCCCGCGCATTGTCAAAATACCTCGCATGAGCAGTTGTGAATGCCAGAACAATTGCCAACCAGCCAGGCGGCCATGTCATCAGACGGAACAATAGGTGGGGGCTTGCAACAATACATTCATAATTTGTTGGTTTCGATTAGTACCCGTTCACTATTAAAGACAATTTAAGATTTTTTAAAGAATGGAATATCGATTTAAAAGCATGGGGGTGATTTTGTCTGTATATATCGTAGTTTTTTTATGGAAAAGGTGACTATTATCAAACCGCGATTAAAATAGCATTGGAGAGTAACGCCAGCACAGTCATTTCATACATATAGGAATGAAGCTTGACGCAAGTCTATGATATAACAGCGTGCTTATGTTACTCTCCAATGCTATTCTAAACGCGGTTTAATAATAAGGGATCGGTTGATCACTATTGTCAATAGAAAGCGGCAACCTTAATATAGACATAAATCACAAAAAAAAAACTTTAATCTGCTATTGTTACTTCACTATCAAAACTGTTGTCTGGAAGAGATCACTCTTAAATGATAAGAGCCGCCTATATTGTCTAACTTACTAATCTGTTGCTTTGTTTTTTCTGTATTTTTTTTAAATGGGTTCAATAAAGAAAGGGTTGTTTGTTTCTAGCAGTCTGTACATATACTCGTAGTCTTATGGCTGATGTTGATTGGGACAATAAAATTAATGATAATGTATAATCCAATGCTAGGGGGGAAGTGGGGCTCCTCTGATATCGTAACGTAATACCTGCCTACCAGTATGTACCTAAGGTTTAAGGTTATTTATTTCTACGTTTATTAAACAACTTGAATCCAATATCAGCCCAGATATCTTGGCGCCCAAAAACAGCTGTTAAGTGTTGCGCAAGCGCACTCGAGAAGCGGTATAAATATACCGTGTTTGTGGACCACTCCAGACTATCTCCGTTATGGTTGCCACTGCGCAGCAATCGTGTTCATAGGATTACTTTTTTAAAAGAGGTACCGGACCTCGGCTCAGATGAAAGAAGCTGTGGCGGGGCTCCATTGTTTTATTAGAAAGAAAGTATGGCCAGGCTACCTTCTAAATAATTTGTATGCCATTCGTTCAAGTAGCGCACGCTCGTACTCTTTGATCTGGACGATGCCTCGTATAGAGGCGAAACGCGCGTAGATCGTGTAGTTTTGGTGTTTGGTAGTGGTGGTTGATAGTTGAGTCTGTGTGATATGTTGTTTCGTGTGAAAGCGGAGGAGGGTGGGTTTTTCCTTCTAAAGTTCAACAGTAGCACTAGTAGCAGGTTGTGCGGGGAGCGAAGACTATACACCCAAGGTCGTTGACACTGGGAGATGTCGTAAGTATAGTCGACCAAATAATGCTTGACCATGTTTGAACCTTATCTCTTTCCAATACCGTTGTGCAAGATGCACAAACTTTTTATACTTTATTTTAGTTTTTGTAGCTTTTTACTGTTTTTGTATGACATTGATTGATGTTAATAAATGGCTTTTTTCCTCAACCACGAACCTGTGCACTTCAATATTTCTTATTTCCGATTAGTTCGGTCATAACCGTCGAAAAGTACCTGATCAAGCAACTTCTTGGTCGACTATACCTAGTGTATGAATCTAGGTCTGGGGTCTGCGTTATTAATTATTATAAATAAAAAACACTGAATTGCGTGTGTGCACTTGTATTGTCGGAAGCCAAGAGAGTGTTGCCACAATGCAATAAAAATATTAAAGTATTAATGTTGCAAATTCAGATTCCAAAACCTAGTGGCAACCCTGCGCGCGCCGCGGCGGCGCCGGCGCACGCTTTGATGCGCGTGGGAATGCGCGGGAGTCGAGTGCGCTCGATCAAGCTTCCGTCCGCTAGCAGCGCGCGGTAGCGCCCCTTAGCCAATCGGAGAGGAAGTTGTTGAATTCATATTGGGATCTTTACTCCACTAGCTACTTATAGAGATAGAATAGAATAGAATAGAACCATTTATTTCAGGCTGCATAGGCCCATAGAAAACATTCCTTAAAGACTAACGTACATATTTATAAAACAAAAACATTAAAACATTAAAATTAGCACGTTACTTCGGCGACGTGTGACCTAGTTTCGGGGTGTCCAGCAACCATTCGCGAAAACGACGAAAAGCGACTCCCTTCGGCCAGAATTCCTGCTTCGTGAAGGTCGACACATGATCGGTCGGCACCCGAACCACAAAGGAGAAATGAAAGTATCAGATGCGCAGAAGCGGGATTACCTATAATAAAGTGTCATAAAACCATTGCGCAACAAGCCGTACCCAAGTGGCACACATGGGCTATAAAAGGTGTATTGTAGATGAAAAAGATACCTCTATAAAGATACTACACAGCTTATGTAGCGCTATTTGGGTTGCCTCCACGTCAAGCTCGCGCTCGCCCTGTTGTATCATATAGTCGACAAAGAAATTGCTTGACCACTTTTCGACCGTATTTACAAAAATATGAGTTTCAAAAGTGGTCAAGCAATTATTTTGTTGTACTAATATACATAAAGTCAACCAATTTGATTCATAGGCCACTAGAGAACCTTTTCACAATAGATGGCTTAACGACTTCCCAAATGTCATTCCGGCGATGATACATTGCGAGTATTGCGACTACTTCTACAGTGTCTTATGAATCCAATTAGTTGACTGAACTTAGAGAATCACCCTGTGAATAGTCGACCAAGTAATTGCTTGACCACATTTGATCCTTATTTCTTTTTAATACGGTCGAAAAGTGGTCAAGCGATTTCTTGGTCGACTATACATTTTATCTATCACCGTTTATCAAAATTTAAACTTATTATGAAACAAAATACTCTGTCATCCTTTAAAATGTTGCTACTTATGTAGTTTAGTTTAGCCATAATGGCCAATTTAACCCACGAGAGTTGCCAAATAACCATAATTTAAAACGATTTAAAATAAGATATTTCAGATAATACTATCTTGACTGGAACAAAGGAATACAATTCTCATGCGACTTCAAACCTTTACAGTAAAGCTTTAAGGTGGCGTGTTGAAGGCAAAGAAGTACAAAAAAAGGAAAATATTTTGATTCCTCCAAAAGTCATGACGGACGGTCATTTATCAAAAGAGCTATCTCACCTTAAAAATGACAGTGAATTCTTGGAGGAATTCTCGACCACGCCCCCTTTCTTGGCTGAGACGTCGCGCCCTCTGATTGGTGGAGCCGCGCGTCGCGTGCGCTTAGATCCAAAATAAAAACACTTTATAACTCGATGTTTATGGCTTGTTAATATTTCGTCGCTTGTTATAATTTAAAATAATAATTTTATATTCGTTGTAATGTAACGCGGACGGATTTATGTTAAGTAGATCAGTCATCGGCAATGTATTATCTCGGGGCTTTCGGAAACGAGCTTTTCGGCATTGAACTTTGGTGTTAACACGTGTTCTGCCGCTCTGCTGAATTATAATCGGGCCACCCATTAATAACATTTATTTGTATAACATATTGGAATTCTGTTTGGATTGTAGATATCAAATTTATATGTTTTACATTAGCCTAATTTCAAGATGTAATATTTTTTGATAAAATATCATGAAAGCTTCAAGGGATTTTTACAGTTTAGTTTTTTAGTATTAATTTTTTTTTAAATGCACTAATGCTACATTTTTTTTTGTAAAATAGGAAGGAAAACAAGCAAGGGGGTCACCTGAAGGTGAGAGATCACCACCGTCCATAGACACCCCCAACACCAAGGAGATTGCAGATGCGTTGCCAACCCAGAGGGCTAAGATGGAATATCTCTTATGCCAGTAATTACACCGGCTGTCTTGCTCAATTTAAAGGTATTAAATGACCCTCAAGTTTTACACTAAGCTATTATTTATGTAGTTTTATTATACTATATTTTTGCTAATTCTATTTTATTTAGTATTATTTTATCTCTACATTTATTTATCCGTTTGTTTAGACTTAATACTAAGTCAGAAAAATCTAGAGGTAGTTGTGCCAAATTTAAAGTCAATAGCTCCAGTGCTGTCTGCATACCTACTACATAATGTTCATGTTTGCTGCTGGGAGAGAGACAGGTAGAGACAGAAGCGAGAATATCAAAGTTCCTGTTTACCAGTTCGGATCAAATTTTATCATCACTAAAAATGGCTTCATCTGCTTCGTTAGATCCTACAAAACCTTGAGTGGACTGCAAGGCTGCAAACCTATACATCCTTTAGCCTCTCGATGATAAAAAAATCCTAGCAAGTCACGATTTTCAAGAACAAAACGCCGACTAAAGAACGAAATATATACGTACACTCGGGTTCATCCTCTCACAAAAAGCTTTTAACCCGGCGGTTCCCTAAAAATCGCCTGTCAAAATATTGTCGGCGCATCAAAGAGGGTGAGACGCCATGTTTAAAATTGCTCCGAGGGCTGCGAATGCTTTCAACCACTTACCGGAACGTGTAGTTTAGACCCCTGATTGATGGCTAATTTTAGTTTTAAAAGCCGGAAGACATTTTCAGGAGAATAGGGCAATTCTTTCTGGCGTCATTGTCATTATCTTGACCTAATTATTGACCAGGGGATGACGAGTCACTCCAATTTTTAGTGGACCCCACATTGCATCTCGTGCGAGCTGCGAGCCGCTTCGACAAACGTTAACTCGTTGCGTCTCTTTTTAACTAGCCTAGTAGGAGAAAGACGCACTGAGTGACGTAGTGAGTTAACGTCTGTCAATTTAAGATTAGTCAAGAAGGTTCGTGCGAGGTGCAATTATGTTATACACGATGTAAAGTACAGTGTACCGAAAACTGAAACCGTGGTTTCAGACCATTATCCTAAACTGAAATTAAGTGGTTATTTTTCTCAAAAACTCTAGGATAACAATTTTCCAGTACCCACAAGTACCCTCGGCTCGAAGACTGGATCCCCCCTGAACAGTTGGATGATCAATATATCGATATAAATTATTATTCTGTAAATATCTAACTGTAAATCTTAAGGAAGGTCATGGCAAGTGACCCTGAGGTTTGACCGCGTGATGGACGTCAATGTCAAAATGTTTTGTTTTGTTTATTAGTTTTATTAAGGTCGTAGAACATATAAACTGAGGCAAGTAATAGCCAGGGTACCCTTCACCTGTTCCGTTGTCTGTTAGTTTCTGCAATCAAATCTAAGTTGAAGGCCGACTTCCCTTGGTAATTGACTGCGCCGAACACGAACTTTTAATGCTCCCGCCGTAACACGCTACGTAACTCAGTGCGTCTCTCGGACAGTACGTACACGTATGTATAGTCGACCAAGTAATTGCTTGACCACTTTTGAACCTTATCCCTTTGTAATACGGTCGAAAAGTGGTCAAGCAATTTCTTGGTCGACTATACAGCAAGCGAGTCACATGATAGTAAGTAATCACCACCACACATAAACATCCGCAACACCAAGGAGACCGCGGATGCGTTGCCAATCCAGAGAGTTAAGATGGAATACCTCTTGTGCCAGTAATATCACCGGCTGTCTTGCAGCCACACGTTACAGACTTCACGTGCCAGTTATTAAGTTATTAATGTTAATAATAAATATTTATGTAAGTTTTTACGGTATTTAGTATTTATCTATGGGTCTATCCAGACTGAAATATGTAAACGTATTCTATTCTTGCTCTCCACGCCGGAACACAATGCTAGCACTGCTGCTTAGCGGCTGGTATAGCGAGTAAGATTTTCGTAGTCACCTCATAGGAAGTAATTACCGCGGCTCATCGGAACGGTCTCCACACTCAAGCTGCAACCTCATTACTCTATACCGTACGAAACGCATCAGGTATTTTGTAAGAGTGCGGTACTTTCTCAGTTGAGCCGATAGTTTCAAACTGCCACCAGCAACTAGCTAGTTGTGTACGTATTTATGTCTTTAACTTTTCAATAAGCCGGTCTCTCACATACTAACTTATTTAAAAGCAAAAAAAAAGAAATCAGCCTTCAAACAATGGCCAGCATCGATAAAACAAAACGCAAAAAAACTGCTTGAAATAAAACAATAGCCGTTCGAAAACATTCGAAATTCAAAGCGGGAGCCGCCATTGGCCGCCGCCACAATGGCTGCCTTCCAAACGTCAGATTTGACAGATGATAAAGTCGTTACATCAAATTTGAAAATAATTCTAAAGTTAAACGATAATATTCTTTTTTCATTGGAAATAGAGGCCATGAGTTTTGCTTTCTTGTATTGATAACATCGTTTCGGCAGCTTCTCTTAATAATAGTTTAATAATGGATAAGAGATTGAATAATGGTGCTATTGTGGTCGAATCGGCAACAGTTGCGAGCAAACGTATCGTAACTGCGATCGATAATCAGAATCTAAGAATAGCTTTAAATTTTTCACAATCTTATTTTTATTATTTGAACTTTTTATGCAATGTTATCTTGTATGTGGATCACTGCATCATAATCATTTTAAACTTTAAGCAGTGATATAAAAGTAAATAAACGAAAAGGGTGATTAAATGAATTTAAAAAGTATGTATTATTAGGAAGATTATTTCTGAACAGTTTTTTGACAAAATAAATAAAGTACACAAACATGAAACTACCGTGAGACTCGGACATTTTATTGCTCGGTCGAGCAATTCTCGACTTTAAATACGTGAGTGATCCCTTTGTATTAATGAAGTACACAAAGTAAGTTGTAGAGTCGACCAAGTAATTGCTTGACCACTTTTGTACTCTATCCCTTTGTAATACGGTCGAAAAGTGGTCAAGTTTCTTGGTCGACTATGTATGGGCGGCGACGGGAAATGAACCCGGATCCTCCAGCTCACTAGAGAGAGACACTAACCGCTAGGCTGTCTGGTCATCTTAGTGACCACGACCGTACGGTCATCCTCAATAGTAGCTGAACATTTTAGTACCTCGTCGCTGTCAGTACTGTGACAAATTCGAGCAAATCCCATTTCATTCGTTACTATGACAAGGTTCTTTAGTGTTAAGCTATTTCCGAGACTGACTGTACAGCATGTAAAGTTTCTAACTAACTTTATCTTCATCTCTTTATTAGATTTTTTACAGGTTTTTATGTCGACCAAGAAATTGCTTGACCACTTTTCGCCCGTATTATAACAAGGGATAAGGTTCAAAAGTGGTCAAGCAATTTCTTGGTCGACTATATATCCAAATTGTACCCTTGCGAAGCCAGTTTAAATAAATAGAATAACAATAAGTATATCTTTAATTATTTCTGCTTAATCCATCAATAGGAGGCTGATTGAAGTTCCCACTTTTTTAAATTAGGGATGACCAAAATTTTCATTAGTTCGGTGCGGAGAGATTCGCGACGGTGCACTCGAGGCCGTGAGAACTCAATTACTGAGCATATTGTGTGGACAACCCTAGTTCATATCCACACCCGGTTTGAATGCTACGCTGCTCTACTACAGTGATCAGATCTTAATATTAGTTTATGCAACTGCTATATAATGAGAGGAATTAAAACACGAGTGTGGTTTTATGAAACGAGCGTCAGCGAGTTTCATAATAGGATCACACGAGTGTTTTAAGGCCTAATTATATACAGCTGCATACATATCTTTATCTACACACATAGCATAACTGCGAAAAACCGTAACAGCAAAAAACCAACAAACGAATGACAACAGTAATGGCGGCAATTCGATCCAACCGTCAAGACGAACTTTTTTTAATCATAGCATAAAGTCCCAATTTTTATGTCACTCGAGATTAAAAATCATGCATTTATATTTAAAAAACATACTGAACTGAAGTTTCGTATCGATAACTGTTTTAATATCTAAGGATACTAGAATAGAGACTCGCTTGAGTTTTGACAGCTATTCCAAATTTAAACTCACAACGTTACAGAAATCGATACTGTAATGACCATTAGAGTACAGATTTTACCTTCTACCACAGACAAGAAAGTTCTCATAATGAAATTGGTTGTAATAATGCTGGTCATTTCCTACGGCTTTTGAACGCATTATAGAGCAGTAATGATATGTGTGTATAGATAAATATATTAAACTAGTGATCCGCTTCGGCTTCGCACGCGGATACCATTAGAATGTATTGTACCTATACATGTCGTGTACCAAATGCTCCATAGATAATTAAAGATTTAAAAAAAAACCGTAAAAAAAGTTGCGTGGTATATGAAGAGTAGGCCAAAGATAATAAGGACAGACAGGAATGGATAGGTAGCGAATCTTCTTTCCATAGTATAAATAAAATCGCTATCTTTTTCTGTCTGTTCTCAACGTATCTATCACCTTTCTAGGTCTCTTACACCTTCTAAACCACGCAACGGAGGGATATTCATTGATAATCATTTCCTTTGCCTTTAATAGCATAATAATTCATAATTTCTCAATTAATGATAGGATTAGAAAGCTAATCAGAAAATAATCATCATCCTTATGTTTTACTCGTAAGGTTTTTTCGTTTTAAAACTGTTGTAGACTTCCTCCTCCTCTCCCTCCTCATCCTCTCTCTTTTGCTCAAAGGTTAGCTGGAAGAGATCCCTTTAAGGGATAAGTTCGTCTTTGTATCACTTCCTGTATTTTTTTGTGTATTTGTAAGTGTTTATGTACAATAAAGAGTTTACATACATACATACATACATACTTAATGACGAGCTAAGTAGAGTATCTTTCACTCCCACCGGTTGTCGGGTCCGCGTCGAATCCGTGTCGAATCCGTGTCGCGCGTAAACGTAGAGGCGCGGCGTGGGAGCGGACCTGCGCACGCGCCGGTTTAATTAACTGTTTCATAGGTCTATAGATTATTATACATAACTAACAAACTTTACCTCATTTCCCATTACTTCGTTTCGTTTGTATAGCTGTTTTTTTTGTTATTATATTTTTATACTAGCTTTTGCCCGCGACTTCATCCGCGTAGACTTGTTTAATTGAATCAAGCAGACGTGCACCCAACATGCAATCTGCAATATTTCCTGGACAAATTAATGAGAATTAGTTGCTTTGCTGCTCATGACGTCACGGCGGCGTATAACCCACTTATCGCTATCCCGTGGGAACTATGCATTTTTACGGGATAAAAAGTATCCTATGTGTTAATCCAGGTTATAAACTATATGTGTGCTAAATTTCATACAAATCCATTCAGTTGTTTTTGCGTGATTGAGTAACAAACATCCAAACATCCAAACATACAAACTTTCACATTTATAATATTAGTAGGAAGTAGGATGACTCGTTATTTAGTCAGCTGAGTTGGAAATATGCTTAAAAGTTTATAAATATATGTATCTTAAAATTTTCCATTCTTTTTTAATTAAGGCTCCTATACCCGTAAAATTGCAATTTTCTGCCGTATTTGAAAACGTAAATCTCCATGACGAGTTTAAAACAAAAATCTTAAATAAAAACAAGAAATCCATCTGCGTTTAAAATAAATAACGAAAAAGTGAAAAACAAGCCCCAGAACTCAAAAAAGGCAATTTAAAAAGAAACACCTTCAGCCTTTTAACTATGTCTTAATGTAATACTTAAGTATGATATTTTTTACGCAGGTAGATATTTTTATATTATTTTTACATCTTAGATATTTAACACAGTAGGTGTACAATATTTGGAGCCAGGGATCGCCAATACAAGTCGGGATCATTTCAAAACATCCTTGTCCAAGATATAGTCATTGATTTTAAAATACGTCCGAGAAATTAATGCTTCCTTGACAATATATTTGAATTTTGTATCATTTCGTTCAGTAATGTTGTTTGGAATTTTGTTGTAAAATCTTACGCAATTTCCCATTAACAGTTTTCTTATTGGTTTTAGCTAGTCTGTAAGTTGGAACTTTAAGCTTTCCCACAAGAACCCCAAAGGCTCCGGAGCTACATGAGATATTTGCACGATTTTTACAGGAAACATGGCTCTTGAATACAATCACTGTTGTGTTCCGGCGTGGAGAGCAAGCCAGCCGGTGAAATTACTGGCAAAAGAGGTATTTCATCTTAGTCCGCCTTGCTCGTTTGCCGTCCTACCTTTTCGGTCTGTCTGTCCTTATATCTTTGGCCATTTACTCTAAGCCACGCAATGGATTTTGGTACGGTTTTCACAGTCATTTAGAGATTTAATTACGTAAGATGCTATGCGCAATAAATCTTAATTATATGTACCTGGGCAAGGCCGGGGCGGGTTGCTAGTTTTTTATACATTTATAAAAGTATACAGGGTGCCTATGAGCTCGGAGCTTTAAATTTAGGTATCGACTTAACTCATTAAATAGAACTTCATTTGTAGTACCACTTAAAAAAAAATTAAGTATTGTATGGACGTATGCCCAAGATTTTTGGCAAATCTAGGGGCCTTATGAATTTTCTACTGCAATGTACTAGCTGATACGTAATGAAAAAAAGTCTCAGTTAATAACCGTACCTCGTTCAGTTTGAACGTTATACTCGTAACATAAATGGAACATTAACAAATAGAGAAAACATGTGGCAACTTTTGGTACTGTGTCCGATGTTGGTGGGCACAGAAGCCAAAGAGTCGCTGTTCTACGACACCTATTTCGGGACGCCAGTAGCGAAGGAAGTTGCGCAACGCGCCGATGATAATAAGAAAACGTAGGTTTTTTTTTAATACTTACTTACCACGTACTTAAATGCTACTTTAAAAGAAAAATAACAGGAAATTATCGTAAAAATTATTTTTGAATATAACCTTTGAAATAATTTCTGAGATTTAACCAAGAGTTTTTTGATTTTGTCATTGCCTTCATCATTTAAAATTTTTCATCATTTGAAATTTACTGTTAAATTGGTTTTTTAGATGTGATTCTTTAGCATTTTTGGTGTTGTTCAGTTGGTGTATAGCTGAGATCGAACCATGCAACCCCGACGAAGGCAGGCGGCTGGACGGCTCGTGCAACAACCTGGACAACCCGCAGAGGGGGACGGCGCACACACCGTTCTTGAGGCTGTTGACTCCAGAATTTGGACCAGGTTTGCATCATATACAATACTACAGAAATTTAATATGCAACTCATCAGTGAAATGAAGTCAACATTAGCCACTTTGATGTGCGTTGGTACGAGTACAAATACCAATTGACCTAGTCCCAAATTAAACAACTAAAGCTGCTTACATTTTGGGTACTAGACAACGGATATACATACTTATATAGATAAATGTATATCTAAATAGGTTCATATAACATCCAAGAGTCGGGTACAAAAATTCGTATTTATCATCAAACATTTGCCACTCACAAATCTTCAATTTCGGTAACCTTTGTACCAAATTCAAGGTGGACCAACAAGGGTAATCGAGTCGAGGGTGAACGTGGGTAAATCAAAAAACCAAACTAAGGGTCGTTTCCAGGATTAGAGCCCAAGCTGTCACAGACGGGGGGACCGATGCCCCTGTGCCGGCACCTTCGCACCACGATCCTGTCCACGGGCACCAGATCAGACCAGACGTTCACTCAGCTCGCTACGGATTTCTTTCTGTCTATGACGCTTGATTTCGTTCCTGCCAATGATTCGGGTAAGTTTTTTCGTTAAGTTTTGTTTTTAAATGTTAGTAGAGCATCTATACTTTATAATTCTACACCCTATTGGTACAGTCGATCAATTTGATTAATAGGCCACTGAATATCTCGGCGATGACACATTACGACAACGTTCTACATTGGCCTATGAATCAAATTGGTTGACTGTACATACTTTATCCTCTAAGATTGTTGCTGATGCTCCATGCAAACATGGATTAATTAAAATAATTAGGTTTTGAAGGAAACTAAATACTTGTCCATTACAAGTGACTTTTTTAACTGTAACCAGTAACACATACACTCACGGACTCAAGTAGCAAGAATAAGGTATTCTAATGACTTTTTTTATTTCCAAAATTAATAGAGTTGGTTAAAAGAAGAAAAACGGTATTTTTAGTTTTCTTTTACGATCAGTATTTTTCGAAATATCACGAGTCACAAAATGACAACGGGCATGCGAAAACGCTCTATCGCGCTGCATACAGCGCCCGTGACGTCACTATAGAGATTTTGTATGGAGCCAACACTAAATCGTGTTTATTTTAATACTGTAAGCTTTTAACTAATTACTCGAATACTAAAATTTTCTACATTTTTAATTTGGATTCGAATGACATATTTCGAAACAAGAAAAAAATAACTTTTTCTCCTCGTCATCGTTGTAACTTTGTTACTTCTAAAATATCAGGTTTTTTTACCTACTTCTTTGGACATAAATATGTTTTTAGTGGTCGTCTACAACAATTTTGCACTTTTATGCCATTAGATTTTTGAGTGGAATACCGCATTAAATGTTGGTTTCAGGTGACCAGATCCTAAACAGGCCTTTTTGCTGCACCCCAAAAGGCAAAAATGAGCCATTATGCAGCCCGCAAAAAATACCAGACGATGATCCAGTCCATCGGTTTACGAACATACGATGCCTGAACATGACCAAGCCTATAACGTACCAGTACCGCGGATGCGTTCAAAACGGAACAACACCGGAAAGGGTAATGTTATTGCATGTTTAGGCTGTACCGAGAAGATTTAAAGTAAGGTCATGGTGCACCGATGGTGATGGTGATGAATTGTACTAATAGTCATTTACATTTATTATGTTTACACACATATCATTACTGCTCTATAATGCGTTCAAAAGCCGTAGGAAATGACCAGCATTATTACAACCAATCATAATGAGAACTTTTTTGTCTGTGGTAGAAGGTAGAATCTGTACTTTAATGGTCATTGCAGTATCGATTTCTGTAACGTTACGAGTTTTAATTTGGAACAGCTGTCAAAACTCAAGTGGGTCTGAGATTCTAGTATCTTTAGATATTAAAACAGTTATCGATACGAAAAGTCAATTCAGTATGTTTTTTAAATATAAATGCACGATTTTTAATCTCGAGTGACATAAGAATTGGGACTTCATGCGTCTATGATAAAAAAAAGTTCGCCTTGACGGTTGGATCGAATTGCCGCCATTACTGTTATCATTCGTTAGTTGGTTTTTTGCTGTTACGGTTTTTCGCAGTTATGATATGTGTGTAGATAAAGTAATGTATGCAACTGTATATAATTAGGCCTTAAAACACTCGTGTGATCCTATTATGAAACGAGCGTCCACACTCGTGTTTTAGGGCCTCTCATTATATAGCAGTTGCATAAACTACTATATTGTGGCAAACCCTTTCCAGATAACAGTATCAACACCTCTGTTTGACCTGTCTACGATATACGGCAGCGTGTTAAAGGAGTCATTACAAAAAACCAGGCTCTACTCGCGCGGTCTGCTGAAGTTTGAAGTTGACGGAGGCAGAGTGTACCCACCGTCGATGCCCACAGCGTCGAATGTTTGCTCTTTGAACCAGCCACCTCGTGAAACTAGATGCCATGATACGCGTGAGTATCATTGTTCACCTTTGTACTTGTAACACGAGGGGCATGTAATAAGTTTAGTTTAGTTTAGTTTATTATCCAGTCAATCTAAAATTACATTATAAGTTGCATTGGCACAAAACTGGTCCACGCTTCTGGAGACCTCAGAGCTGGCGCCTACTTTGCTCAGAGGCTCAGTCTCGCCATACAGCGGGGTAATAGCGCCAGCGTTCTGGGGTCCATGCCTCGTAGCACAAACTTGGACGACGTGTTCTTGCTGTAAATAATTTTTTTTTTGTATTAGTGTTAATTTTCCCAATGTAAATGTGTTATTAAGTTATTATGTATTATATGTACTAAAATTAAGGTAATAACTTACAATAGTTACAATAGTAATATTGTGATGAACAGAGTCAAAAGGGCCCTGCATAGAATGTCAAATTACACGTTTTTACATTGAGTTCGTCAAAATTACATAAAAAGTATTAAACAATTAAACTAAAACAAAATTAAGATTGGAATGTCAGTGCAGCATAATAAAAAATGAAACTATTAAAACACTAAAACTAATTCAAAATGAAAATTTGTCTCCAACAGAAAATAACAAAAAAAATAAAAAAGAAAGAAATAAAATAAAAAAGTAAAAAAAGAAGAAATAAAGAAGTTGAAAGAAGTTCTATTATTTCAAATATTTTAAGAAACGTTTTGGTCTCGTCGTGTCTCACTGCTTATCAGAGCATGTTAGATAAATATTATGACATATGCTACTAAATGTAGAAACGACAGAATGAATGAGTTTGACTTAAGGATCGATACTTTTGTACGTTTGCTTTTGCTAACATACGTCAAGTCCATAGATATTGACTTTTTTTCTGAGCGTTGACGCTAATCTAGAGTCATCTAGTCTAGACACCCAGCTACCCCTTTTTCTGTATTTTTATCCCTACGTATCAAATCTAGTGCGTATGCAACGCAATTGCTTGGGTTATTCTACGCTAGATAGCAACGTCCCACATTTGAGCTAAGGTCTGCTTTTGAGCTCCATGCGGATTGCGAATACAGCACATTATGCAGCCTAAAATTGAGTTACAGATTAAAAACATCGATACGGCTCCATACGAATTATGAATAATTCTTGTGTGCCTCTGCTAATAACACAATACATTGACGTTGGCTATAAAATATTCTTTTCAATTGAAGTTTAAGTGACATCATTGGTTCTATCTGAAGGTTTTCTGGCAGGTGTTTAAACAACTTTGGAGTCATTGTTTATACAAATATTTTATAATTATTACTGCTAACTAATTAATAGATTCAGGCGTTACTTTGCGGAGGTCCATAATCAGCAGACTGGAACAAATGAAGGTGAAGCCGCTCCGCTAGTATAGCGAAATACTTAGCAAAGTTTTGTTCCAGTTTGTTCATACTGCTAACTATTGCTTGCGACGTCATCCGCTCAGACACTGAACGTGAAAAACTATTATTTCTGAAAGAGTTTAATGTTCCCATGAAGTCTTCAGAACTAAGTGAGTTTGAATTCATAATATTTTGGGTATGGAATAGATCCTTTAAATGTCCAAACACAAACACTTCGAAATATTTTTTTTATTCTAAATATAATTCTAAAAATGTTTTTATTAAATTCACTACATGCACTAAATTCTAGTGCACATAATCGTGTAGTGCAGGGTATCTTAATCTTCAAGTAGCGAACGGTCGTACCATTCCTATGATCTTGACGATGCCTCGTATAGAGGCGAAACGCGCGTCGATCGTGTAGTTTTAGTGTTTAGTGGTGTGTAGTTTAGTTTGTATGATATGTTGTTTCATGTGGAAGCGTAGGAGGGTGGGTTTTTGCATGAACATATATATATATATATATATATATATATATATATATATATATATATATATATGTACGCAGCTATTTTGCACGAGCCCAGCACTGGTTTCGCGGAGTAGCAAGGTAATTTGTTCCAGTTTGTTGATATGGACCTCCGCAAAGTAACGCCTGAATTTGCTTACCTTGGTAAAACTTTAATCCCCCGTCTCCCCTCCCCCATCCTTTAATATGTAAATCCAAAACCCTAAAATATGTCATTATTTATTTAGGTATGCTCAACAGCTATAATTTAAATTTGAAAGTTCCTATTTAAAAAACCGAGTCCTCTATAAAAACTTTGACCCCCAGCCCCCCCTAAAATGTGAAATCTAAAAACCGGATTCTGAATCAACCAACTGATGATGGTTTCAGCTGACACAGGAACCAATTCACTCATTGGCTGTAATTTGTTCTCTATCTGGTTCTGGCGGAACCACAATCGGATCGCCTCGACCCTGGCGGATCTAAACCCTTGTTGGAACGATGAGAAACTCTTCCAAACCGCCAAAGACATCAACATTGCTACCGTTGTGCAGATATTTTACTATGAATTCCTACCAATTATGCTGGGTAAGTTTACATTTCTAGATTTATTTTTAGTGGTGTTTATTTAAGTGCGCTCTGCAAGAAGTACTGCTGGCATCTATGGGATGACTCTACCGAGTATCAGCTGGCTGTGCTGGACTCTGTATCACGCGACGGCATCATTGGCCACAGTGTACTGGTTGAGTCTCCAAAGTCAGAGTCTTCAGCGTTAAAATCACCCACCTTTCATTCTTTTACAGAGTGAATATGCAGCCCCATGGCACAGCTTCCAAAATAATCTACGGGTCCCATCCAGGATCCAATCCAGGATCGTACCATCCTTATAGGATTGACTTTCCTCCTTTGTCGTACGAAGCGTTTTGCTTCATCTTCCTTGTTGCGCATTTTCAGGGATTGACAAGCTCCACTCTCCCTGCTTCAATATTTCCGGATAGTTACGATCAAGGCTCTTTCAAAAACAGCGTAAATAGGCAACTTTCTAGGTAGTCACGTCTCACGTTCGACCTGGTCATTAGTTTCCATCAGGTGACACTGTGGCCAAGCGAAAACCCATCGTCAACAAAGAAAAGTCGGTGGCAAACAAGCATGCAGCTCGCCTATATCAGTCTATAACACCAGAAGAATCACATGCGTGGATCCTGAAGAACTAATATTAACTGGAGAAATTCTTGTTTTCCAGCAGAAACTAAAAAAAACGTATTTGGATATAGTTTAATATTAGCTTGTGAAGATTTATGTTATGACACTCTGAAACATTTCCTCGTCTTCGTATTTCAGGACGCGAGTATTTAGTGAGGGACTCCGTGATATCGGTGGACCCTGGATTTCGGGACACCTACAACAAGAACATAATACCGCAAATTACATTAGAATTTCCATATGTACTCCGGTGGACTCATCTTATGCAAGAAGGCAGACTTAAGTACCTATAAAACTTATGCTGAATTAATTTTAAAATGGGATAACGAGTGACAGTTCTTTACTATATGGTTATTTTTACCAGTATCTTATATACTAAGGGTCCTTTCGGATACACTTCGACCCGATGAGATCTTTTGTGTATTTACCTCTCCTTTGCCTACTTTACCGGAAGGTGGTTATGTGTACTAGTAAATCGTGATATGATTTTGTCCCATCCTTTGTCTTCGTCTTTGGTGATCTGGTACAGTACTGACGGAACGTTGCGAATTGTTGAAAAAGTTTCAGAGTCCAAAAATATTTGGAAAACATTCCAAAGTTGACAGTTTCTTGGTATGCAGTTAACCGAATGGGACAAACTATTATCATGCTTTATTAATGCACAAAATATCCCATTGGATTGAAGGGTATCCGAAAGGGCCCCGGATAAGATAAGATATCGATACCAACCAGCTTAAATTATTTAAATTTTTCGGAGGCTATTTTCTTCTTCGTTGGTGGCATGTATGGATAAAATCAAGCAACTGTGTCAACTCAACACACGATATTGTATGTAATGTTTAAAATTATTTCAGGATGTACGACGAGGCTGGCAACTATCTTAAACAAATACCCGTAGTTAACCTGACGTTACGCACTGGATATTTAGCAGTGGACAACAACATTGACTATATAACGCAAGGTAGTTTTAGGCAGGCTAGTGCAAAGATTGATTCAATCATAGACCCACAGGTAATTTTTTTTTAACAATATGAAAAAATAATATTTTGTAATTGTTTCTATTCTCTACCGTAAGTGTCCTTTATTCTCGACATCGATATTACCAAAATTAGGAGTATTACGAGGGCATGTCCTTTCTATATCTTTATCTTATCTCCCTTTTTATTATTCTACACCTTTGTATCTTCAGAAACTTATACACCAACTGTACATTGTATTTTATTCACCTACGCTTTCTTTCTAGATGGGAGATTTCGTATTTGGCGGCCTTCAGCGGACAGCGGATGTTGGTACGCTAGACTTGGCCAGGGGAAGATACTTTGGATTCCCTCCTTACGTCAAATATAGAGAGTATTGTTATGGCCGACCGTTTAAGAGTTTCGAGGATCTATCTGACCTTATAGATGCTGATGTAAGTTATGTTTACACTACGCAGTAATATCAATTGGGGTACATGTACCGAAAAGGGTAATAACTCATATAATTGAAATATAACACTATCAGACGGATACACAGCTAAATAACAAATAAATATTAATTTAATATTTGGTTTTCTTAACTTACTGAAAGCGTGTTATGTTACATTCGTAAGACACATCACAGTTGGCGTGAGGATCCTGGTTGATGTCAGTAATGTGAGATTTCAATTACACATAAGCCAAGAAGTTTAATTAATCTTTGCATTACGACTGTGATGTATCATATAACCTATTAAAATCTTCGCCCTTGTAAAATCTCTCGTTGTAAATCTTATCGTAATTGTTAAAGCCGTTTTCTAAACTAAATTAATTGGAAACAGAATCATGGCCATCAGTTAGTCTCTTGCAATTCTCGTGATATGTCCTACAAGAAATAATATTTCTAGAACCTGGAAATCCTGCAAGACCTGTACGGCAACGTGAACGACGTCGAGCTGCTGGCCGGGGTATGGGTGGAGAAGCCGGTGAAGGGAGGCTTCGCGCCGCCGACGTTCTACTGCCTGGTGGTGGAGCAACTACTCCGCAGCATGAGGGCCGACAGGCACTGGTACGAGCGGCCCAACCGACCCCACGCGTTCACTTTACGTAAGTTCTACTGATCGCTTGATGCACTTAGTAACCCTGCCTGCTGTGCTGTAGGTTTTAGACCTATTTTTTTTGTCTTACAGCTCAACTCCTCGAAGTCAGAAAGGCCACAGTATCCCAGCTGTTATGTGACGTCGGAGACAAAGTCACCAACATTCAACCCAGCGGCTTCTTGCGTGCCGGGCCCGGGTAAGCCAATGCAACTGCCAAATGGCATATTTAAACTTTGTGACACTTATTTATACACTGAAAAGTGTAATTGTGACAGTACTCCAAGTTGTCAATTACTTTATTGGTGTGATTTCAGAAACAAAATGGTCAGCTGTAACGGAATAGATAAAATAGATTTGACTGCCTGGAAAGACGGAGCCTGCTTGAGAACCTCGTAATAGAATTTTCCTGTAAAATCAATCAATACAACCCCTTATCCATCACCGCCATGACACGGAATTCTTAAAGCTAAAGTACATAAACTATTTTTTTTAACAAAATTTAATTTTTCATCTGCGGTCAATTAACATTTCGATTCTGTAAATGATTGCAAATAATTATTTTTGTATGTCTTTGTGTAAATACCAAATAAACTTGTTTGCCACCTATGGAAATATTGTTACTCTTCTTATTTAATGTCCTATGATGCTATTTTCTTGCATATAACTAGTTTTAGAGGTAAATTGTTGGCTTTAGTTAGTAGTCTACCTAACGGGCATTCATAAATGACCAAGTTGAATGAGATAATTTGATTAAGTTTCTCATAGATGACACCGAGGCAGTTTTCCCAAACAAAAATCAATAATGTAATGACCGTAAAGACGAAACACATTGAAAGATTCGCAGGGTATGGTAGCGGTAATGTGGCCAAAATGGCAAACGCAAGGCACGGAATGGTGATGTTGCAGGTTCGAGTCCTGCCATTACCCAAATATTTCTTTGTGATGTCATTATATAGCATTTAAAATTTAATTTGAAAGTAGTCTAATGTCCCATCGCTGAGTAAAAGGCCTAGAGAAATCTCAACACAGGTATGCGTAGAAAAATGAGAGTAAATCAAAAGGAAAATAGATACTGTTTACAATGCAAATAGGCCAGCTTGACCGGGCTACTACCACCCACTTTCAGAACATCGATAATAAGCGATGAAGCTGAGAAGCTGTGAATGGCAAGAACCCTATGTTTGGTACTTGGTCCTTCAAAGAGAGATCCGCAGAATAAGTATTTCGAGCGTAGCGCATGTCGACTTGTGAAGCAAGTTGAAGCTATATTTAAACAGATGTACACGAAATAATGGATATTCTACGTTCATAATTAAATAAAATTTGCAAATAAAACTTTTCTTTAATTTTTTTAAATAAACAAGTAATTATTTACTCGTTTCAAAATATAATGTTAATTATCGAAAAGTAAGGAAGCCTCACTTAGTAACTGGACCACGTTCAGTTTAGACGTAATTACATAAATGGAGCAGTAAAAAAAAAAGATGTGGCAAATTCTGTTACTGTTTCCGATATTGGGGGGCACGGGAGCCAAAGAGTCGTTGTTCTACGACACCTATTTCGGGACGCCAGTAGCGAAGGAAGTTGCGCAACGCGCCGATGACAATAAGAAAACGTAAGTTTTTAAAGGATCCTTACTATAGACGGTCATTTCACCCTATCCTACCACCCATTCATCTGGAGATTCGGCCATTTTTGTGAACTTTAATCACCTATGAGAGTCAAAAATTGCACCTCTGGTGACTAAAGCTCACGAAAATGGCCGAATCTCAAGGAAAAACGACCATTTTGGTGAGCTTTAGTCACCTGGTTAGATTTAATGTTAGGCCCGCTGGACGTCACAAGCATTTAAATTGTAGACCATATAAGTGCGATATAGCTAAAATTTTGCACGATTTGTACCTTCTAGCCCACGATGGTGAAATAGATTGAAAAAAATACTGAAGGGTGTTATTTGTCGCGTTCATATGGAGTAGGTATTGCGGAATAGTCTGGCAAAAATGGAGGTTGTCTAAAACAAGTAGTTTACGAAATATTAAGGTTTAAAGGTGAGATTATTCTCAGAGTTACTTTAAACCCCTGAATTAATTTTCACTTTATTCAGTTGGTGTATAGCTGAGATTGAACCATGTGACCCCAACGAAGGCAGGCGGTTGGACGGTTCGTGCAACAACCTGGACAACCCGCAGCGCGGGACGGCGCACACGCCGTTCTTAAGGCTGCTGGCTCCAGAGTTTGGACCTGGTATACTATCCAGCCACGGTTGAAATATTCTAGTTTTTTAATTGACTCTGATTAGGATTTAATTTCATTGAATTACCTAGTTAGCAAGCTGCGCAAGAGCAAGAACCGGTCATAATGGCGATATTCGAGATCACAAAGGTTGAAACTCTAGTAAATATGGATGTAAGTATGTGTTTGTATGCTTTCCGTCGTTTTCGCGGACGAAACTAGGGCACACGTCGCCGACGTAACCTGCTAATTTTATTCTTTTTTTTGTTTGTCTAAATTTTGTTGTTCGTCTTATAAATATGGATGTTGGTCTTTAAGGTATTTTAAGTATGGACCTATGCAGCCTCTAATAAATGATTATATTCTATTCTATTGAGTCGAAAGAATGTTAAGCGTATCAAAGTTTGATAGTACGGCACTGTTGTATTCTAAATTATGGTTATATTTACTTGATATTTGAATACAAAATGGACGCGTTCCAAAACATGGCACTTTTGCACAGAACATTTGACTCCATACAAGATATTTTTTTGGGATTGTGGCCGCCTTACATGAAACTACTCTCTCTCTGCTGATATTTGAGGTCCCCCCCCCTTCACCGTAGTGGTTTCATGTCCAATCTCTTTTCCCGTTAGGCAATTCGCCATTGGAATGCACTACCGCTCACCATCAGGCAAGCTCAGACCAAACATTCTTTCAAGCGCATGTTGCGCAAGCACTTTTCAGAGAAGCTTTAGGTTTAGTGTCTGTGTAGTGTATCTGTGCTGGGTACTTAAATTTTGTATGCATGTATTGTATAATACCATGTATGTGTGTAAGTTTATCGATATGTATTGTATGTATATTCCGGCTGATTTGTGATATTCTTGTTTTTTATTTATTCACGCTCCTGCACCGTTTTACTTTCTGTTTAGCCTGATGGTTGACTGGTTGAGAATGCCATATGGCATTAAGTCCGCCATTTGTACACTATTGTCTGTATTGTGCAATAAAATTTAAGTAAATAAATAAACTAGCTCTAAGTTCTGGGTCACAACAGACAAAATGACGATTTTGCACTGAAGTTGCCTCGCAAACTGCCCAAATGCAAGGCAAGCAAATGACCAAACTTCGCCCGCGTAGAGGAGAATACGACTTGACCTAACCTAAACTATAAACTAAAAGTGGTTTCATCCCAGGATTTGAACCCAAACCCTCACAATCCGGAGGACCGATGCCCCTGTGCCGGCACCTTCGCACCACTATCCTACCCACGGGCACCAGACCAGACCAGACGTTCACTCAGCTCGCCACGAGTTTCTTTGTATTTATGGCGGATGATTTTGTCCCTGGCCAAGATTCTGGTAAGTTTTTCTCGGGATGCATTGTTAGCGCCATCTGTTATTGAGTATCTGTATAAATTTCGGTGTATTTGCTAGTATGTTGTACGGTGGTTCGGTACCGTTCTCAGAACTGTGTACAAAAATGTCGTTACATGATATCATAAGTTTCAGTTAAGAGTTAGTATTTAATGGTATTGACCTTATTTTCAGCCTTCCAGTTCACTATTGGGCCTCATTGCTGTTCCCCGAAAGAGAAAAGTCACCCTTTGTGTAGTGCCCAAAAAGTACCAGACGATGATCCAGTCCATCGTTTTACGAACATACGGTGCCTGAACATGACCAAGCCTATAACGTACCAGTACCGTGGATGCGTTCAAAATGGAACAACACCAGAAAGGGTAAATATATTGCACGTCTAAACATAAGCCAAACCTAAAACCAAGAAGCCTAACCCAAGAAGATGTATAGTCAGGTCACTAATGTTGCTTAAGGCAGTAACGCAAATGATATTATTTATGCTAATTTAAATTTGAAATGTTTATTTTAATAGTCCATGCTTCCAGATTACAGTATCAACACCTCTGTTTGACCTGTCGGGAGTATACGGCAGCGTGTTAAAGAAATCATTAGAAAAAGGCAGGCTCTACTCACGCGGCCTGCTTAAGTACGAAGTGGATGACGGCAGAGTGTTTCCTCCAACGTCGCGCGAAACTCCGAACACTTGCTTAATGAACCAGCCGCCACATGAAACTAGATGCCACGATAGCCGTATGTTTCATTGTTTACACTTGTGCTTGTAAATTTTGAACTAGGTAAATGTACGTCCTACTTTTGAGCTCAGTGAAGATTTACTACAGACATTTTTGAATTGAATTGCAGATTTTTTTCAGATTTTTTCAAGATGTCACGCAAAATCGACTGACTCAAAATATGTATGAAGCGTATTCACAAGTGTCTTTTTAATAATTCACCTCATAATTATGGTTTCAGCTGATGAAGGAATCAATTCACTTATTGGCATAAATTTGTTCTCTATTTGGTTCTGGCGGAACCATAATAGGATCGCTTCGACCCTATCGGACCTGAACCCTTGTTGGGACGACGAGAAACTCTTCCAAACCGCCAGAGACATCAACATTGCTACCGCTGTGCAGATATTTTACTATGAATTCTTACCAATTTTGCTTGGTAAGTTTACATTTACGGATTTACAAATCTTTTCTTAAAGACCCTCATTGGCAAACTAGCATAGCAGGTTGCCTGATGGTAAGATATTTCAGTATATAGCCGATAACACCAAAAGTGTTAGGACTGACGACATCTAAAGTGAATCGTTTTATTAGCAGTTAGATAACTTTTGTTTTGCAATTCTGTAGAATTGCAAAACAAAAGTTATCTGGCTGTGGTTTGTGGATAGCGTGGATAGGACATGTAAATGCAGGTTCTTTCTGTAAAAAAAAACTCTGTCTCGTCTCAACCAGGTTTTTTATATGAGGCAAACCTGCTTTTGCATGCCCTATTTGTGGAGAACTTTTCGCCGACAACCAGCTACAATTGGAGATTTTACCAGATTTTCTATTGAGATGAATAGTTAAGCTCTGATACATTTCCATTTCTCGTTTTACAGGCCGTGAATATCTAGTCAGGGACTCCGTGATATCGGTGGACCCTGGATTCAGGGACACCTACAACAAGAACATAATACCGCAAATTGCATTAGAATTTCCATATGTACTCCGGTGGACTCATCTTATGCAAGAAGGCAGACTTAAGTATACAAATTCACACTATTTAGACTTCTAACCTTTTCCAACCTCGACGCCAAATGGGATAAACTTATATTATGATTTTCTGATGTCCTTTTTATCGTATGTACTAGGGATCTTTTCGGATACACTTCGACTCAATGGGATTTTTTGGGCATTTATGCCTCCTTCAGACTTATTCCATCGCTTTTTGATATTCCTATGGATTTCTTCTTCTTCTTCTTCTTTTTATAGTGACTTTGCAACTAGTGAATATTGGCAGGTAACTATACGCCTTACAGCATCCTATAGCATTCTTGCCACCCTACTATGAGCCTAACCAAGACTTCATTCTGAAACTAATCTACCTTTTCATGCTTAAGGACAGACATGTCCGAGATAGGTAAGTGACTATTCTTTATTAACTGTTTGTCTGATTGCACATTCGGATCTGATGTGGTCTGATGGTCAGCTTTTTTTTTGTAGACCCATTTATAAAATGCTTTCTGACTCCTCTTGTTTCTCCATAAATTTTTAATTCTCCATGAAACCTAAACACATCGCAATTAATTATTCCAGAATGTACGACGAGTCTGGCAACTATCTTAAACAACTCCCCGTAGTAAACTTGACGTTACGCACTGGATATCTAGCGGTGGACAACAACATTGACTACATAACGCAGGGTAGCTTCAGGCAGGCGAGTGGAAAGATTGATCAGATCATAGACCCTCAGGTCAGTATTTTACTACTATATTAAAAAGAATAGAATACGTAAAGATGTCACGGTTTCTAAATGACTGTTTGACCGGAACGCTTCTATGATAAAACTATGTCACAATACCAAAGCCAAAGCCAAAGGCAAAGTCACAGTTATCAGATTTTTATACGAGTATCTTACAAACGGAGTGTGTTCATTTGTTTTAGTGAATGTACATTAATTCAACCTACTGTTCGAATGGAATTCAGTGTGATAGTTATCATCATCATTTCTTTTCCCTGATTATATAGTGGAAATATTTGGAGTGGGCCCTCTCCAAATATTTCCACTAATAACGGTCGCACGCTTTCGCATAATGATAGAGCTGATCCAAAAGATTCCGTTTTATTTCATTACAAAGCACCCGTTCTTTCTATCTGATAATACCTTGTATTTTACTTGTACTTTATACTTAAAATACTCTTCAAAACTTGTTTTTTTAGATGGGTGAATATATAGCCGGAAGCTTGCAGCGCGCCGCGGATGTCACTACGCTTGATTTGGCCAGGGGAAGATACTTTGGATTCCCTCCATACGTCAAATACAGGGAGTATTGTTATGGCCGACCTTTTAAGAGTTTCGAGGATCTATCTGACCTTATAGATGCTGATGTAAGTTAAGTCGATACTGCTTCTTTATATTTTGATGTAAGTACTTAGCTAAAGTGTGTTCCATATAATATCCAATTTTGTAGAGCATACAATTGCCAGACTTCAATTTCACATGGGACAAGAATTTGACTCCCTTTTAGTACGACCTGAGTATTATCATGGTAGAGTGTAATCATTTATCCGAATTCGAGTACAAAGTGTAAAGAAATGGAAATAAGGGGATGGTCAAGAGATACATCTCTTGACAGTTGTTGCTTAATGTTAAATATAGCTAATGATTCCTTTCGCAATTTTCTTAGCAAAGCAACCGCTTTTTGGTTCATTAGTTTTAAATCTAATTAGTGAAGTACGGATTTAGGGACAATCCTAGTAGTATACAACTATCGTCGCCTATCGAAGTTTACAACACCAGGATGGCTAGCACGACACACCGCGACTTGCTTTGTCGCTCAGTGCGTCTCTTTCTAACTAGCCGATTAGGAGAGAGACGCACTGCGCGACAAGCGAGAAAACTCGCACGTGTGCTAGCCGTACTGAAATCTCTGCAAGGACCTTTTTGCGCATATTTTAAGGAACACCATAAAATTTTACAACCTTAGTGTTCCTTAAGCGAAGAGGTTGAGGCATTGGATCACATGATGTGTTGTAATGATGCCCTCGCTGAACAATGAAAGGAGGCAAGCACTACGGTTACCGCGGCGTCACATCATCAATTTTGGACAAGGTGGACAATGTGATGGAAATAGTGAACAGAAGAAATAAATGCGGAAAAGATCCCATTGAGTCAAAGTATTCCCCAAAAGACCCCCAGTAGATTAGATAGGAGACAAGTGTCTTACCGCTCCTAACTCTAATGGTATCTCTTGCAAGAAATGATGTTTGCAGAACTTGGAAATCCTGCAAGACCTGTACGGCAACGTGAACGACATAGAGCTGCTGGCCGGGGTGTGGGTGGAGAAGCCGGTGAAGGGAGGCTTCGCGCCGCCGACGTTCTACTGCCTGGTGGTGGAGCAACTACTCCGCAGCATGAGGGCCGACAGGCACTGGTACGAGCGGCCCAACCGACCCCACGCGTTCACCTTACGTAAGTTCTGCTGATCGCTTGGTGCTCTTAGAAAACCCTGCTGCTTGTGGTCTTGGTTGGAGGCTTGATACCATGATATCCACTGTGATCACTTGCGACGATCTCCCAAGTGATAATCTCATACGAATGCCTCATGAGATCCCTAAGGTGGTGAAGTTTAATGCTATGTCCAGCACGATTCCTTAGGTGATTTTAGAAGACTCAAGTATCTGATCTAATAGGATTATCATTATC
Source organism: Ditula angustiorana (assembly GCA_963691745.1). Classification (NCBI taxonomy): domain Eukaryota; kingdom Metazoa; phylum Arthropoda; class Insecta; order Lepidoptera; family Tortricidae; genus Ditula; species Ditula angustiorana. Next base: position 9,787,056 of record OY829495.1, read on the forward strand.
ACTTTCATTTTGCCTCTCAGCAGGGGCATGGGGCTCTTTTCACACTTCTCCATTTGTTTCGATCCTGTGCGGCAGATTTCAGATCGCTCCAGCTTAGTCCGGCTGCTGCGGCTTTGATAGAATACCTCAAAAAATAAGGTGATATCTGAAGTGATTCTAATGAATAAGCATGGAGGGATCTCCCCCAGTTGGTTGTATTGGATCACATTGTACATTAGAATCACTCATACCATATCGGCTTGGGGAACGTTCTGGAAGTACCATACCGATAAAATTGCTCAGAGGATCGTGCTGAACATAACGTGCAATCGAACCCCGAGGAGAGCTTAATGAGACGAGTCTAATCATAGTGGGTGCCATGTTTGATACCAGGTGAAACATTTGTGTGGTTACAAAATATTTGTTTTGTTACCACTTAAGTTTTGTTCAATCCTTATACAATCTTGGTCTTTCAGCTCAACTTCTCGAAGTCAGAAAGGCGACGGTGTCCCAGCTGTTATGTGACGTCGGAGACAAAGTCACTAACATTCAACCCCACGGCTTCTTGCGTGCCGGGCATGGGTAAGCCAGTGCAACTGCCAAATGACAATGTCACTTAAATGAGCCAATTTGAAAATGTTATCCTCAAAAAAATGGGCTGATTGAAAGGTTTCAATGACACTTCCTTCTTTCATTTGTCATACAAAAATATAAAGCCTTTATACCAGCAGCAACATTTGACAAATCTTTTATGTTTTCAGAAACCAAATGGTCAGCTGTAAGGAAATAGATAAAGTCGATTTGACGGCCTGGAAAGATGGTGCCTGCTATTCGCCTAAATCGTAATTATTTTCTTAATTTGATTTAAGTGTTCTACGATTATCTTACCCTAATTGACAGCCGTTTCGGAATTCAGAGTAAAACTGTAGTTTCCACAGGCACCTTAAATATATATAGAACAACTTGTTTTTTTTTTCTAAATATGTTTTTGATCTTGCGACCGCATTACTAAATCCATTGCTGTTAATTAATGCCAACAATTATTGTTTTTGTGTATACTAAATAAACGATTTAAACATTTGAAAATAATTTACACTTTTAATTTAATAACCTATCATACCTAAGCTTGCACAAGTTCCTACTTGCAATCCGCAAAACTGTATCTCACGATCACGAGTTTACCCCCCTAGCTTCTAGGACACCAATACTCTCATACAACTTAATAATAAATAGTAATATCCTCTGTCCGTGACCTACGAGAACGTTTTTATTTTTACAGCCTTTTTATATAGTGAACGTTAATGCCGGCTGATATTATTTCAGCCCGATAGCGCAGGCTTTTAAGGAAATTGTCGTCGACGCGCCCTGCTCTGTGCACTTGGGGACGTGATAAATGGCTCCAATTTTAATAGACGTCAACTTGCACTAGTTTTTAATAGATAGATGAAAATGTTGTCGTGGAAGTAAACACTATATTTAATTACCACTTATAAAAAACAGGAGCTCAAAATCGTTACGTACAGTTAGACTCAGAAGTACCTAAACACTTAAGAACCTTGTCATCGTAACGTATCAAATGAGAGTTGTTCGAATTTGTCACATTACTGACAGCGAGAAGGTACCGTACCGTACTTTCCGTTATGAATGTTTTATCAGGCGCGGCTTATTTCTCAGAGCTACAGGTATATCGGCGAACCGCAGCACTGGGGCCGGCACAATTAATATTTTAATGAACACGATTTATACCATACTAGCTTTTGCCCGCGACTTCATCCGCGTAGACTTGTTTAATTGAATCAACCAAACGTGCACCCAACATTCAATCTTCAATATTTCCTGGACAAATTAATGAGAATTAGTTGCTTTGCTGCTCATGACGTCACGGTCGCTATCCCGTGGGACCAATGCATTTTTACGAAATAAATAGTATCCTATGTGTAAATGTGTTAATCCAGGTATAAACTATGTGTGTGCCAAATTTCATCCAAATCCATTCAGTAGTTTTTACGTGAAAGAGTAACAGACATCCATCCATCCTTACATACTTTAAGGAACTTTTCTAAAAAGGATAGACAGAGGGGCTTACAGAATGGCACTTCTAATACCTAATGACCGTTTTTGTTCGAAGTATAACTTCCGTAGGTACTTGAACTTATTTATCATGTGGATACGTTAAAACTGTCGCGATCACAGGGAAATAATCGCATGATGATTTGAATGTTTTACGAATCAAATAGCGATATGATTTTAAGTACCCTGTCAACATTGTCCCGCAGTGTACCGCCGGTAGTTGGCGTGCAATTTAAATCAATTACTGCATTATGTACCGACTAATTCCATTTAATAGCTACGGTAGTGTCGACCTAGTTCGCCGAACTCTTCATATAGAGCAATGATGTGTTTCTTTTTATCTAGCGCCGCTCGTCATAACGTCAAAGTCAAATCAAAGTATATTACAAATAAACATTGTAAATTTTCTAGTTAATATGGTAGTTTTTCTAACATTCATAAGTGCTTCCTGTAAGCCTAATCTGAATACAGAAGTTTTGACTTTGAGTTTCAACTTTGATTTTTGGTGATCGTTGGGGGAACCCGCTGGATGCAAGCAGCACAAGACCGGTCGTTGTGGCGATCCTTGGGAGAGTCAGTCTTTCGGCTGAAATGATGATGATGATGACTTTGACTTAAGTAAATCAATCGTTAAAATGTCAAGATTTCAACAAGTTATTTAATCTACCATTTACTAATTAATTAAAATACATTTAACTATCACCATCGACAGACAATTCATTCAAGGAAAACCTTTTCGTAAAATTGTCCGAATGACAGTGAAAATTGTATCAAAATCCGTTGTGTTGTTTAGAAGGAGTAAGCAGCCAAAGATATTGACGGCCGGATAGCCTAGTGGTTATAGTGACCCTGACTATGAAGCTTGAGGTACCGGGTTCGATTCTCGGGAGGGGCAAATGTTTGTATGATGAATACGAATGTTTGTGCCCGACTCGTGGATATTATACGTATTTAAGTATGTATTTATCTATATAATTATGTATATCCGTTGCCTAGTACTCATAACACAAGCAGATTTAGTTGCTTACTTTGGGATTAGGTCAATTGGTGTTAACTGTCCCAGGATATTTATTTATTTATTTATATGAGGACGGACTGGAAAAGATAGCGACTTGATTTAATACTATGTAAAGGCTATACATTGGAAACTTCAGAAAGGGTTTTCTCATGTTCTATTGTTTCAAATGTAATGCAACTACCGGTCATTCAATGAGAGCGGTCACCCGTAACTCCTCGCCGTTACCAAACATCAGTGTATACTTAACCTAGAGGGGTTAAGTCACTTCTCATGTTTTTTAAACTCTTTCCTTTTAGGGACTTTGATGAAAACTGATCATGTCAGAACTAAAAACGACATAAGAAAAAAATTAAACTTATCTTTTAACACTTATTTTATGTAGGTATAGACTTATATCGTTGATTGATTCGAATTCAAATTCAAATTCAAATATCTATATTGACGTCACTCCAATGTTCTTTTAAATGTATGGAGTGTGACACCAAATCGCGTTTATTTTAATAATAAGAGCGTTTAAATGGTCACCTCTATAATAAAATGTATTTTTAAATTAATTTTAAAGGATATGTGCAATGACAACACAAAGAAAAATTAGCGTCATGGCAGGACGCGAACCTGAACCTCATCATTCCGTGCCTCGCGTTGGCCAATTCCGCCACATTACCACTGCCGTATCCCTGGGAATTTTTCAATGTGCTTTGTTTATACGGACATTACATTCGATATGATATCACCAACTTATCAAAGTGTAGTGAAACAGGCCTTAGACATAGTGATTTATAATAGTAATAATAGGGATATAGTAATAGGGAGAGATTGCTGAACTGTTTAAGGAGCATTTCATTGTGGACTCGCTGTTGGGGGCGCGGGCTGCTTCGGGGGTGATCGATGCTGGGATCGCCCAGGGTGGGCGAGATACCTTCTTTACTGCGAAAGATATCCGGATGGTCATTAAAAAGATGCAGAGAGGTAAATCGCCTGGCCATGATGGCCTCAGCATCGAGCACTTTAGGTATGCGGGTGCTCACCTGCCTCGTGTTCTGGCTATGTTCTATAATTTTTGTTTATGCCACTCATACCTTCCGGAGGCTCTTATGAGAACGATTGTTGTGCCGGTGGTTAAGGACAGGACAGGTGATTTGGCTAATAGGACGAACTATCGGCCTATTTCTCTTGCCACTACTGCGGCTAAAATATTTGACAGTATGCTTGATGCGATTCTAGAAAGGTATCTGAGGATAAATGACGCTCAATTCGGGTTTAGACCCGGTTTGTCCACAGAAAGTGCGATACTCTGCCTCAAGCATACTGTCAGGTATTACACGGATAGAAAAACCCCAGTTTATGCCTGTTTCCTCGATTTATCGAAAGCATTTGACCGAGTAGACTATGAGATACTATGGCGTAAGCTGGGGGAGACTGGATTGCCGGTCGAATGTGTGGCTGTCTTGAGGCACTGGTACAGCAATCAGACTAATCAAGTTAGGTGGGCTAACGCTCTATCTAGTGAATACAGACTCGAATGTGGCGTTAGGCAGGGGGGGATCACGTCTCCAAAGCTGTTCAACCTTTATATTAATGAGCTGATAGAGGGGCTTAGCAGCATGCATGCTGGTTGCTATGTCGGGAGCACTTGTATTAACAACGTAAGCTATGCCGATGATATGGTGCTGCTTGGCCCTTCTGTCGGAGCCGTTGAGCAGCTGTTGGCTGTTTGCGAAGCATACGCCCTGGCCCATGGGTTATTGTACAACCCCACTAAAAGTGAGGTCATGATTTTCACAGCAGGGAGGATCAAGCCTTACTTTGTGCCACCAATTAGCTTGAGCGGTTGTCAGTTGTTGGTCGTGGGCAAAGTGAAGTACCTGGGACACATTATCACGAGTGATCTAAAAGATGATCTTGATATTGAAAGGGAGCGCAGGGCGCTGTCGGTTCGTAGTAATATGCTTGCCCGCAGGTTTGCTCGCTGTTCAAATGAAGTAAAAATAACACTTTTTAAAGCGTACACACAATCTTTTTACTCGAGCAGCCTGTGGGTTGGGTATACAAAGCGAGCTTATAGCGCCCTGCGCGTACAATACAATAATGCGTTTAGAATGCTGATGGGGCTGCCGAGCAGATGCAGTGCCTCGGGTATGTTCGCCGAAGCCCGTGTAGACGGGTTTCAGGCGATCATGCGCAAAAAGATAGCCTCGCTGTTAGGCAGAGTAAGAGTAAGTCCCAACAGCATTCTAAAAGCAATAGCGGGCAGATTCGACTGTCCAATCCTGGCTTGGTGGGTTGGACAGATTAAGGGTGTAGCCCTGTTTGTAATTTAAAAAAAAACCTTTGTTTAATTATAAGTCTTACTAATCTAGATTTAAGTCATTTGTTACTAACACTACGGATCATGGGTCTGAAATAAAGAACTTATTTATTATAGTGGGTATAAAAGCACACGTAATAGCTTGAAGGGTCAGAACTGACGTCACACATGAGCACATGAGCCCCAACATAATCGACTTAACTACCGATGTCCGTGAACGCACAAAAACAGCGCGGGGGTGGTCGGTGTTCGATCAGCCTAATCCCCCGAATAAGCCGCGGTCCCGCAGGGGTGCGTTTTGGGAGTAAAATCTTTGAATTTATTAGTGAAGTGTGGAGTTAAGTAGATGATTAAAGTAGTTGCTGACGAGCTGTTCTATACCTCAAATTGGTTATTATTGGATAAATTTATCACTATCTGATGTGGCTCTTTTATTATTAGTTAGTTAAGTTTATCTCAGTTTACGTCTATTAAAAAGTAGCCTATGCTCTTTCTCAGGCTCTCGACTATCTGTGTACCAAATTTCATTTAAACCGGTTCAGTAGTTTTGGCGCGAAAGCGCGTCAGACAGACATAGTTACTTTCGCATTTATAATATTAGTAAGGATAATATCACCTGGACACAGCGTCCAATCAAATCATTTGTCATAAGACAAATCCGTCCAATATAACCAGAGTAGGTACAGTTGATACATATCAATGCGCTCATCAACATCATAAACTTATAAATGTTGCCAAGAAAATTGCCTACAACACCAACAGCAGTCATTTACGGCCCCCAAGATCGCGTGTACCAATATTTCAATAATCCCAAAATTATTCAGCTGCACCCTTGTTTGTTCACAACCAATTTCCCTAATGCACTTCTATGCGGTTATTTTTTCCCTGCAATTTTCCATGCGGCCGCATGCATGAAGGATTCATGAATAAATGCTGGTCCCGCACATGTTGATGTTGGTGGTTTATTGCGGGGATTTTTATTGTCATCGTTGATTACTAAAGATGGTTCAGACTTGGTGGTATTTACTTTGTTTGGCTTTATGTCTGCTTTATTAAAACACCGATAAATTGAGCCAAACGAACCGGGCTAGAATCCCATACCGGTCATAATGCCACAATGCTTTTTGTTTCTTAGTCAGGGTTTTTCTCCCTCGGTGCGCGACGCGCACCGACGGTGCGGAGTCCTACTCGCACTTGGCTCGTTTTTTTTAATATATACATTTAAGCCAAAAAACGGGCGAGTGGTTTACCTAATGTTGAGTGATCATCACCGCCGATGAAAACCTACAGAACCATTGGGACTGCTGATATGTTGCTAGTCTTGCAAGAAGCGGTAGGTACACTCGCCTTTTGAAGGCACCCATGTCGTAGCAAGTTGATATAGGAATACTATCGTATAGCGGAACAAAGGACACCGCAAATAATTAATAGATTCAAGCGTTAGTTTGCAGAGGTGCATATCAACAAACTGGAACAAATTACCTTGCTACTCCTCTCTACTCTAGTTCTCTCAGACGCACAATAGGCATGCCTTTTGACTATTGTTAAATCACCTATCTGTGTTGAAATAAATTGTCATTTGTTAAGCGATCGTAGCCGCCCGTACCCTTCGCGAGGACTACGACCAGCAAAAATAAAAGTCATTAAAAAAAACTCCTCTCTACTCTTATTACCTCCTCCGCGGAGGAGGGTGGGTTTTTGCATGAAATATGGCTGACTAGCTCATTGTGTATTTATGTGAAAACGAAAACTGAAGGTGTCTTTTAAGATCTGAAGGACTGTATTTAATGGTAAACCACCCCAAAATCAAACCCACACCGACTGCGCTCATCAATTCGCTAAACACATGTCCATTACTCCCCCCGTAGCCCGGTCAAGGCGAGCCGACAAACAAACATTACATTATAAATTCTTATGGTTCGCAGTAATCGGAGTTAAGCTTCTGATTGTGTTGGAACAGGTGCGGTGGGGTGTAACCATAAGCTTATGATCTTTATAAATATTAACGTGCTAGCTTTTTAGCTAATTGGCAATTTTTTATTTATTGACTCATTGGCCCTAAATATTACTAGAGGACGCCCGCGACTTGCGTGGAATTAGTAGCCTATGTCCGTTATGGATAGTGTAGCTTTCTATTAGTGAAAGATTTTTTGGAATCGGTTCAGTAGTTCCAGAGATTATTCCACATACTTACAAACAGACAAACGAAAGAACAAAGTCTACCTTTTTATTATGTTAGTCTAGATTAGTGTACTGTAGATAATAAGTATATAGTAAAACATTTTTTTTATATTTGTTGAAAAAAAACTGAACGGCGTATTTCGAAATAACTAACATTTCAAATATTAAAATCTATTAGGACTGTTGTTTGAAATCACTCAGAGTACTGGCGTGAGGTAGCTTACTACTTTGTTTCGTACTGTATGAGATCCAAAGGCCCACGGGCTGGGGGACCTAAAGGTGGGAGACGGATCAGCAATTTCTTTGAAGGTGATAACTACCCATCAGGTGCGCATATTCATTTCCCCCTAATTTCATTTTAAAACAAACTCAAGGTCACCCTAAATTAACTTATTTTTGTATCTTTATAAGAGACATTAAAGGTTTTACATTCAGTTAGCTTCGAGCGTGACTTCATTCAGTATTCAGATCAATCACATCGTCCACATAAACCGCAATTTTCACTTCCCCTACCTGATCGATCTTCCGCCCTATCATAAACCATTTTTTGGCTACATTGCTTTTCCAACCACGCGAAAAAACGACAATCTATTTAGAAAAAAACTCCTAATGTTTCCGACAGGCGTAATGCCGGAAGTACTCGCGAATCTATCTGTCATCCGCTGAAACCGCCATTTTGTTTAGCCGGAAGCCGAGAATGATGACATGGCGGATGTCGCGGACGTGGCTTGAACTGGAATTGGAAAGATAATCGACAATGTTACGAGTGTTTTGGTTACTATCTAGTTGAGTAATAAATGAAAAACAGCTGTTTCTAAAACGGCTCACTCACGATTTGAAGTTGAGTTATTACTCTACTTGTTTTAACCTAGCAATTAATTATAATGAAGATACAATACAAAACATTGCAATACAATAACTTTTTATTGATTAGCGCTCAAAAACAACGTGGTATTTATAAACATACCCTTTTATTTGAGGGATATGGTATGTTTTTATTTAAACTAAGTATCATACGCTGAAGCCAAGTTTAATTTATTCTGCCGAGCGGCTCTATATAACTAGTGTCATAATGGGAGGCACTAAGAGATAAGTTAAATATTAGCGGTCATGATAGTTTCTGGAAACACAGTTAAATAACTGTACTTAACAAATTTACAAAACTTGCTGTTTGAAAGTTTTTGCACAATTTTTTATGCAGAATGTGCATTAAATATTATTGTGCAGGCGTTTTACAACCAAAACAGAAAAATAATGTCTATTTACTTAGTTTTGCATTGCCCGGAAAAACGTTGAACGTTCAATAGTGATTCTACAGTTATACATACAGATGCACGAACTGACGACTTCAATCTTACTGGTTAACCTTGCGAGCATTGAAAATTAAGTGTAATTACATTTAACATTACAGTATTACAGTACCCTCAAACTAGCGGACCATAAACCATAACATAGACCCAAGACGGAGGTCACAATAGAAACGCACCCAATTCGTCAACTCATTGTAAACTTTTCCGAAATGGAACGTACCCAAAACAATGGCATCCATTTGGTGCACGCGTCGCGCACGCGCCGCCACGCGACAAGATGGCCGCCGACCATTAGCGCGACAAAATTATCATTACGGTTCAAATTTGAAAGGATAGTTATAGCTAAGTCAGTCTATACTGTAATTCCGATTTAAACCACTGCTTCAGATAACTTTGTGTCATGAATTACTATGTTTTGTGTTGATTAGATTAATGTTGTCTTTTTCACTTTTCAAATGGAATTGCTAGGAAGTAAGGGTTGGGATTGTTATAGTTTTTTTGCCGTTCAATATGCGCAGTTAATGTTTCCGCTGCGGTTCAATTGGTGGCTAATTTTGGGTAAGCAAGGGGTGGTTGGCTAGGGGGTTTTATCTTGATTTTCGCTAAAGCTGTATCCCATCTTAATACCATGGAGCTTGGCGCTACATGGAGCTTTTCACTGTATTTTCTGTAGCCGATGCATATGATCAAATGTTCATAATGTTTGATAGTCCTACTGACACTACAATCGATGTTTAATCGCATGCGATTACATCAGTGTATAATCAAGATGAAAAGCCCTGCGCTCTTTGGTTTACATCCGCATTACATTAAAACATTTAAAATAATTTATTTTTTTCTTTAAATAAGCTTAAAAACTTTGACTCCTTTCATTGACTCACAATTATTTCAACTGTTTCGATTACATGGTACTATTAATTTCTAGGAAAATTATATCGGTATATACATAATAATATTCTTTATAGATAGTGCAGATATTTTCAAACGTAACGAAAACATTAAAAATAAAACAATAAACAAACAAAATAAATATTTTTCTGTAATAAAAGCAATTTTGAATATCTCTACAACAAAACCGGCCAATACATTTTCAAAGTGGACAATTTTTTGTACACGGTTTTGTCGCCGGGCTACAAATTTCATAGGTAACTCTACCAATAATTAAGAAGTACATGATAAAAAACACGCGACAGCAGAGTATTCTAAGCCATCATTATTAACATAAAAGTGTTTCAATATAACGAGAGAGCATCCAAGTCGAAGTGCATGCGTTGACTTTAATAAAAACGACAGCTATTTCACATCACCTTATGAAAAGGAAGTGGCCAAGAATGCACCCTTGCGGCACACCCCGGCTCGCCAGCGCAGCTCGCAATCAACCGCGTGGGTGTGAAACCCAAACACAGGGGAGTCCCGGTTTCCCATAACGATAATGAAACATCGAAAAATAACAAAAAACAGACTTTTGTATGCATTCTGCATTTAATCAGTGGACAATCACGGAAATCATTTGTGTCAATAATTGCAGTAGAAGCGTGATTTGGTGATACGCGATGACTTTTGGATGCACTTTGGTGATTATTTTTGATTAGTGAGGGGTGGACGTGTGATTTTTTAGTATTTCCTGTTTAAGGTGTGTTTGTGTGGGTGATATTATTAATTTATAATGTTGTAATCATACCTAAGGATATGAATGTGTGTTTAATAATCTGTGCCTTTGAAATTTCGCAACAGGTTTGCATTTAACAGAATAATACCAACACTACGTTATTAATGGGTAGCTGGTGATAAATGTAATACTCTTGTAAAATTTACGAATCGAATAGTGCTGCTTGTTTTTGGTATACCTATCTCACCTTGACATCGTAGATGAACTTGGTCTAAAAGCACGTAGAAGGATGTACATTTTTATGGCTCATGTCATGATGAGATATTTCAGGTAAATGCTGTCTGGGGTAATGGTAAAGTAACTGGTAGTTAAGTAACCCCGCCAAGTCAAGCAAGCATGGCGGTACAGTGTTGGCGAGGCTTGCACAAAATCACTTAAATAGTAAATAGTGAAACTAGCGATCCCTATTTCAAAAGATAAAAATCGTAGAAAAAACAATAAATACAATAATATATTTTGTTTTTTCTACGATATATATATATATATGTATATATTATGTATTTTATTATCTACATCTACATCTACATCTACATAATAATATAATAAAGAGAAAAACTTTGTTTGTTTGTTTTTTTGTTAGTTTTTTTTTTGTTAGTTTGTTTGTATGTAGGGGGTAATCTCTGGAACTACTGAACCGATTTCAAAAATTCTTTCACAGATAGAAAGCTACACTATTCCTGACGGACATAGGCTACTAATTTTACGTGAACGAAGTCGCGCGCGTCCGCTAGTGTTATATAATCTAGTTTCACTGTTTGGTTTATTTCTGCACCACCTACCATCTTGTTATCTTAGTTTTAATTTCTATCTCTATTTCAAAGGATGTCTGGAAGAGATCGCTCTCAAGCGATAAGACCGCCTTTTGAATATCTATATTAAGATTTATCTGTAATTAGCAACATTGTAAAAAAAACTGGCAACAAAGCAAGGCGAAATTCTTGCGTGTATTTCGCATTGCTTTGTAGACAGTTTTTTCGCCATGATTTTCCATCAACCTCTATTTAGTCATTCCGTGATACAAAGATACTTTCATTCATTCGTTTAATTCATTCACAGCATCCCTTATGAAACGACCTGGAGTGCAATTTTTGAATCTCACCGAGTGGCTAAAAGCTCACCAAAAAGGCCGTTCCTCATAGAGATTCCGCCGTTTTGGTGAGCTTTGGTCACCTGGTGAGATTCAAAAATTGCACCTCTGTACTATAGGTACCATAACGGGTACAGTCAGCAGGAATACCCCATGCCCCATACCCATATGGCATCAAACGCGTGCATTGAAGCGTCATGAATACGTGTTTCATTCCATTCACCCCACGAGGGCGGGTGACTGACAACTAAAAGAAATCACTTTCAATAAAGTTATTTATGAATATTAATTAAATTAATATAATTCAGCATTACGCGGACAATGAGAGCTGTACATTTTGCTTTTTAATTATTAAATAATAGAAGGGGTGGTAAGTTAATGCAAATAATGGGTGTCTATTCTGCCTCTGGATGTTACTCTTGATGAATGGAATATTTGCCTATTGAATTTGTTTTCATTGTTGAGATGTGTCAATAATGTTGCTTTAAAAACTTTTTTAAACTATCTTTCAAAAAATATTTTAGCGTGATTGCTACATACTTACCTATTAACTTCCGCTTCCCTCTTAATCCGTGTGATGGTGGAGTTTTCAAAAATTATTTCATTAAGCATTTGAAATACACCTCCTAAAGAACAAATGTTCATATTTCACAATTATGTTTCTACCCTCAGCGGTTTAGGCTCGTCGAGGACCATAGGCTGTCTTCGCGATACGGGACATCTCTTCAAAAAAACTATCGTGATTTTTGGAAAAAGACATCACATTTTACAGGAATTCAATCAATCCAATGAGTGCTTTGGCGTGAAGCGTGCACAACACAAACCAAGAAAATTATGTCTTTTTGTGTTATAACTTGTCTCCCAGTTATTTTTTGCGAAATTGTTTATGTACAGAAAAGAAAAGTTAACGATGTTATTGTGTGTACAGATAACTAAATTCCCAACCATGTTGTAACCTTAAAAAATAATGCAAATGAATATAAATGATTTCCCTTTCAACAAAACGCCGGGTCATCGCAAATGCGCGGTATCGGTAAAAAGTATAAAGCACAAATTGAAATAAATGATGTTTGATCTAGTTATGAACGCCATCGTCATCGCTTCAGTATTGATCGAACTAAATCGTGGGAGAGGTGATTATGTAGGCGTTTTACATTTTAATATCCGTCGGTACCTAGTTAAAACTAAAAGTCCTACAGTCAGTACAAAAACTTAAGTTTAATTTCTAGGGAAATTAGTTCAATGCTTTCAATATTAGTTCGTAAATTAATATTCTTTTTCTTAAGAAATAGGAAGGGAAACAAGCAAGTGGCTGTCACCTGATGGTAAGTGATCACAGCCGCCTATAGACACCCGCAACACCAAGAAGATAACAGATGCGTTGCCAACCCAGAGGGCTACGATGGGATACCTCTTGTGCCAGTGATTGCACCGGCTGTCTTGCTCTCCACTCCGGAACACAACATTGCAAGCACTGCTGCTTAGCGGCAGGATTAGCGAGCAAGATGGTGGAAGCGATCCGGACGGACCTTGCACAAGGTCCTACCACCCGCACTCTTACTTCAATTTGACTGAGTGATATTGTATTAATTAGGATTTTTTTTTGTTAGTCAAAAAGAAAACATTAATTGTTTGTACAGTCAAGGAATTTAATTTCCAACCACCTAGGGCTCAATATCGTATAGCAAACTGTCGCCATAAGAGGTAACTAGAGTAAGACGTTAGTTTGACATATCGACCTTAATGCATTGCGAATGTCAGACGACATTTCAACGAAATGTGTAGGGAATTAAATTCTTTGACTGTACTTACCAAAGTCAGTCAAACAATTGTCTCTCATGTGGTCAAAAGTTGATACTTTTGACCACATGAGAGACAATTGTTTTACTGTCATTTAGATTAATTTGTACGTTTTCTATAAAAAAAAACCACTAGCTCCAATTGGTATCGCTGGGCGCCCAATTAGACGCGGCCGGCGCGGGCGCAGGGATTTATGCGCGCGATAAGCGTCGCCGGCGCGGAATGTTCGTCCGTCCGTAACTGACCTTGGCTGGACGTCACATGCCCCGCTGAAGGTCTACACTTGGTCGTTAGCACACGTGGGGTATCTTGAGACGTCGGACGAATGAGCAATTGTAACCCCACACAAAAGCTCTGATAAGCGATAAAAAAATTGCCCTTTAAGTGTAACATAGGTAAATAAATAGTATAGTTAACGCAATGGGAGTTGAGGCAGGGGGGATTCCACTCCGCACTGTAGGTGCGCTCTCGCCGCATTACCTATGGCATAGGTTAATCGTAGTAGGTTGCCGGGTTGCCGCGCGCGCGCCCGCTCACTCTGTGTCGCGCGTTGTGATAGTATTAGTAAGCAGCCCAACCCTAGCGGTGCGCCAGGGCATTGCGGGTGGAAGACGGGCGTTCCCTGTTCCAAATTTCATCCAAAGCTTTAAGTTTTAAGTCGCACACAAAATTTCAGCTTGTAACATTAGATTTATTTTTCTTTTATTAAAAAAAATAGATTGAAATGTGGATTTTAGTGTTTTTGATATATTTTAGTTATAATTTTAGTATTTATGTTTAGTTTTTATGTAGTTTGATTGTTTTATTATATTTAGTGTTGTAATATACCTACCTAATATATGTGTGAAAAATATAGGAATCTAGAATTAAGTTGGACTAACTTTACGTGTTTATCAACTAACAGGAAGTAACCTGTATCCACCAAACTCTTCAAATTCAAGGCATATCCGGTTCGCGAATTTATCAGTCTGTCTGCGTCAATCGCTAAAGAAAAAAAGAGGGAAAAAACCATCTTGTGACGGGGTCTGTGATTTACGTGTATCGAAGACCAAGTGACAGAACCATATGGGACCAAACGAGGACTTGATAAGTGTTTTTTGCGATAAAAGTGTAGTTTTTTTAGAAAAAGTCTAGTTTAACGAACTTGTTAATACTATTGTGTACCCAGGTACGCGGCGCTCTCCATACCAACGGCGATAGCGTTTTCCAACCTCTAAATTAAAAGGTACATTTTCAAACTCCAAACCTTTGATGTAATTTGTATGGCACTCTTTTGGTAAAAACAAAACATGGAAACGGTGATAATTTAAGAATGTTCCTGCCGGTACACGCTTAAAGCACACACATTTTCGCAGATGCGCTTACCCTCTATCATCGATACCAACATTTAGTAAACAAAAGATGCGCCATACAAATTACACCAATGTTGACCAAAGGTCAATATTTTGAAAATATACCCTAAACTGTAGCCATGATTTTTAGTATGATGCTGTTATGGAGGGGGTGGAGCAATGTTTTTCCTTCGTTATAAATTTAAACATTGTTATTTCGAAATTAATATTTGCAAGATGAACAACAACAATTTGACAGTCATATGGCAACTAATTAATAGATACAGACGTATTCACTATACTCATCGGGACTTTAACGCGATAACTGTTTATTTATTTACCTCGACGTTTCAGCCGCATTCGGCCGTGGTCACGAGCAGACTGAAGTGGAGGGTGTCTGCTGTTTGTTGCGCGAGATTTACGAACTACCCGCAATTGGTCTTGTTTATTTAAATGTTTGTGTGATAAATAAGAAAGTCTTGGATGATTAGTTTTTGTGTTGTGTTTGTCCCATCCCAGGTAATTCAACAGCAGTTCCACAAGGCTACACTCAACTGCATCTCTAAACCTTCGCATCGAACTTAACTTGACCCTAGCTCTTTCACGAAACCCTTCTCATAAGCTGAGTCTTCCCCACAAACTGGAAACTGGCGCAGTAACGCCAAAAAATCAAAAGAAGAAGGTGTCTTAGATGTGTATGTATCTAAGTATATATCTATCTATCTATGTATATCCGTTGTCTAGTACCCATAAAACAAGTAAGCAGTTAGTTGGTTACTTTGGGACTAGGTCAATTGGTGTTAAGTGTCCTAAAACATTTATTTATGTACTGTTCTGCCCGTATGAAATCAGCATGAGTAAGGAACCCTATAAAGAATTTAAAGTGGTTTAGTGTTCGAACATAAGCCTACCAAAACCCGCTATCTCGCCATATGCCCAAGTAGCTGATATAACTTAATGCAAGCTTTCACGCTGGGCACACAGTCGAATTACGACTGATAGCTTATCACCACCGAGCAAAAGTTCAATAGAGCGGTAAAACGGCCGCCCAGTCCCGAAACTGATTAGTTTTTTTTATAACATGAAGGCAAACGAGCAAATGGGTCACCTGATGATAAGTGATCACCACCACCCGCAACACCAAGGATATTGCAGATACGTTGACAACCCAGAGGGCTAAGATGGAATACCTCTTGTGCCAGTAATTTCGCCAGCTGTCTTGCTCTTTTTGCCGGGACACAACAGTGGAAGCACTGCTGCTTAGCGGCTGGATTAGCAAGCAAGATAGTGGTAGCGATCCTGATGGACCTTGCACAAGGTCCTACGATACGCAAAAGTGTTTTGGAGCTCAGTGGAGCATCTCAAATTAGATAACAAGAAAGCGACATTGTGACTTAATGTGAAGAATCAAAAATAACCACGTTGCAGAAATTAAGAAGGGAAAGATACAATCAGGATTAAATGCATATAAAACCTTTCCTATAAAAATATCTAAATAACGGTGAAAACCGCATCAAAATCCGTTGCGTGGTTTAGAAAGAAAAAGCGGCCAAAGATACACTATAAAAATTTCGGATAGGACTTTACTTTATACTATGTTCAGATAAAGAACTCGCTAACTCGAACTGAAATAGATACATTAGAGTTACTTTAAAAAAAGACAGCTTTGAAAAAGATTTGACGGTTATTTTTTAAATATCTCTACTGACGCAAGAACTGCCCCGTAGCGCTTTTGCTCTGTCTCTTTCTTTCTATTCGATATACCTACGCATCAGCGTCAAGTTCGATGTCGAGACATTTCTCTGTCTCGCTCACTCGTTCTAGCGCGCTATAGCAAGATAGGAAGCTGCGACGCTGCCCCAGTATCGACTTGTCGCTCTTGCGCTTAGAGCATCACCCTGTGTGTCGCGCATATTTCGAGAAAAATGTTTAATTAACTTTCTTAAGAACATGGCAGCCAATCGGAGCGCAACGGTTTTTGGAACGGGTTTAGAACTAAATAAGTGATATTTCCTCTCTATCAGTTATATGCTCAATGCTTATCACTATCGCTATCTGCCGGTTAAAAGGGATAATAATACAGGATACACTTGTTTATCATTTTGATGATATGATTCCGACAATAAAGATAAATAACAGATAGTGAAACTGACCAAAACGACAAAAGAGGAGAAAAATCATCCACGTAGATCAAAAATCCGCAAATAAATCTTAGTCTAATAACAGTAAAGACTGCGGCCGAGCGTGTCGCCGAAAGGGACAGCAAATACATCTATATACACAGATTATGATGATCGTCCTTGAAAAAAAACCGGCACGCGATAAGGAACAAAAAATATCATGATTTGTTTAATTCTTTCACAAGCAATTTAATATTTTATCTCTTATTAGGTCTGTCATGTTGGTTTCCTAGATAGCATTTTGCTTACCTAATGTCGGATGATGCAGAGAAGTTATTTAGACTGTCAGAAATGGCCTTAAAGAAGTAAGAACCAATATTGTTGGCACGTTAAGCTTGTGGTCTTCACGGGGCGATGTGGTTGCTCAGCGACAAAGCCCTTTCAAATATTTTTAGGGTTCCGTACCTCAAAAGGAAAAACGGAACCCTTATAGGATCACCTTGTTGTCTGTCTGTCTGTCAAGACCATTTTTCTCAAGAACGCGTGGAGGTATTGAGTTGAAATTAATGTCAAATACTCAAGTCTGCAGTCCCTTAGAGCCGTGAAAAAATCAAACTTCGAAGTCAACACAAACAAAAGATACGGCCGTTTATGCCGCATGTTCCATACATTCGGAAGACACTCAAAAACCTATGGAGTACTTCCCGTTGACCTAGAACTATGGAATTTGGCAAGAAGCAAGGTCTCACAGCACAAATAAAACAATAAAACCGAAAACCGTAAATTTGTCGTTAATACACACAAGAAAAATATTTTTTTGGCCTTACAAAGCAAAAATGCGACACTAGATGTTGTTGATGACAGAACCCTCGGTGCGCGAGTCCGACTCGCACTTAGCCGGTTTTTTCAAATAAAAATATCTTATTTTTGTGCAAGTGAAAAGGAAGGTCTACTCTGTTAAATATTTCATATGTAAAACCTAAAAAATATGTCGATATCATAATTTTGAATTATTTTAAAAATGACATTTCGTTTGTTTCTTGCCGGTATGTTTTCATCAGAGGGGCCGTTCAAGTATTACGTAAGCACTATAGGGGGGCGGGGGGGGGGGGGTCTTTGCTTTGCTTATTTTTGATGACATGGGGGGTGGGGGGTCTAGATGGTGATTACGTCAGCAGTAGTTATTTACTTTTTTACACATATGGAACTGATGTGCATTATTCAAAATTTAGAGCACCAAGATGTTGAGTGGTTCGATGAGATGAGAACGACGTAGGCATTCCAAAATCGGATAAAAGTGAGCAGACATACAACATTGAGGAGCACTTTTTAATTTTCTTATTTCTAGAATTATATCTGCTGCTCACGAATCAATAAAAGTATGGGGGGGGGGGAGAGCTTTGATTACTTGTGCTGACAAGGGGGAAGGGGGGGTAAATAATTGTAGTAAATCTGCTTACGTAATACTTAAACGGCCCCAGAGGGATTTTCAAAACCAAAACAATAAACCTCTAAAACTCAAATTTATTTCGAAAACAGTCCATAAATAAAGTGTATTACGTAGACAAAGCACTCGAACTCAGATAAGGGCGTGTTTACAAAACGCTGATATCGCGAGCATTACCGTCGATCACTGTGGACGCGCCCTTATCAGAGCAAACCAACACAATTTTACCGCTGTGTATAACAAATATAGACTTTATGCCACAGTCGCAAGGACGGTAGTACGTGTTTAATTAAGTTGGCAGATAAGATAATACTTATGGACGTAGGTTATGCTAGAATGAACTTTGTTTGAATGGAGGAAGGTTTCTCTAGAGTGTAAGATATAGTTTGCAGTGTTGGATTATTTTAAAACAAGTTTTTTTGGGGTATTTTAGTAAAAAGTGTTTTATTGTAGGTATTCATTGTAAGTTAATGAACATTTCAGTGTACATAAAACTCGCTACACAAAATTATATAGGTATAAGTTACAAGAAACACGATTAATAAACAAAAATGATAAAGATCCGCGATGATATTTTCTTCGTCTCTTTTTCTAACGGTTGTCTGGAAGAGATCGCTTCTAGCGATAAGACCGCCTATTGTGTGCCTGTTGTTATGTCTCTATATTGTACCTTTTACGAGCTATGGAGAGGGCTATGCTTGGAGTTTCTCTGCGTGATCGAATCAGAAATGAGGAGATCCGCAGACGAACGAAAGTAACCGACATAGTCCAGCGGATTATCAAGTTGAAGTGGCAGTGGGCAGGGCACATAGCACGGAGAACTGATGGCCGATGGGGTCGAAAAGTTCTCGAATGGCGGCCGCGTATTGGCAAGCGCAGCGTAGGACGACCAGCCTCAAGACGGTCCGATGACCTCATACAGGTGGCAGGAAGGCGCTGGTTGCATGCTGCTTCCAACCGGTCACTTTGGGAATCCATGGAGGAGGCCTATGTCCAACAGTGGACTTCTTGTGGCTGAGATGATGATGATGATTGTACCTTTTTGTGTTTTGTGTTCAATAAAGAGTTATTGTATTGTATTGTATTGTATCCGCCTAGCAAATTTTGGTTATTAGTATATACTAAGGCATAAGAAGTATTCCATCTTAGCCCTCTACGTTAGCAATGCAACTGCAATCTCCTAGGTCTATAGGCGGTGGTAATCACTTACCATCAGGTGACTCGCTTGGTTTGCCTTCCTATTTTATAAGAAAAAAATACATCTTTACCATCAAATTAGTTTTTGTATAACATTCTAAAGCAACAAATTATAAATCACCTCTTCTATTCACAGCCTCGATTTGTTTTATTTAGGCGATAAACGATATGTTCAGGTGACAAAATGTAAAATTTTAGGTTAGAATTTTGTTGACATGATGAGACAAGCCTGGACGAACATAAAAATTCCGTTCGTCTCTGCCTGTCTTCAATAACCGCCGTTTGTACTATATCTCGGGCCACATGTCTTTAGAACAAGGCTTCATTGACGCAATCTCAAGAGCTTGTCTAAAGACTTGTCTCCAAGCTCATATGATGTTCAGATGGTCAGAACATAAAACGTCTGTTGTGAAGTCTTTAGCGGGTGGTAGGACCTTTTGCAAGGTCCGTCCGGATCGCTACCACCATCTTGTTCGCTAATCCTGCCGCTAAGCAGCAGTGCGTGCACTGTTGTGTTCCGGCGTGGAGAGCAAGACAGCCGGTGCAATTACTGGCACAAGAGGTATTCCATCTTAGCCTTCTGGGTGGTTGCTTGCGGGTGGGTGGTTGCAGGTGTCTATAGGCGGTGGTGATCACTTACCATCAGGTGACCCACTTGCTTGCAAAATGTGACATGTAACTTTGATGTTATCAATAAGTAAATAGTTGTATTGTATTGTATAGTACACCTCAAAAGCGGCTCAGAATAACACATTAGCCTTCTTATGGAAGAGATGTATCACTGAATAACCACAAAATCCCCACAATGGCGGTGCGCTTCGTTTCACCGTAAAAATTCGTCGCACGCACAGAGGCTACGAAAAGAGCAGGGATTATCACTTACTCCTATTATTAGGGCGAGATAGACACAAATATTTACATACTAAAGGCCGGTCGCGAACCACAGAGAAAATCGAACGTTGACCTTTGCATCTACAATCAGTGGTCAACAACATTTTTATATTGTGTTCAATGAATTATGGCAAGCATATTAACCAAATAAAATGCAGTACTTTTCTATATTATTCTAGAAATATTAATGTATTTAATAAAAAATTGAAAATAATACCAATTACATTTAAAAAAGGCATTTTACTTGTTTCCATTGTATTTTATTGTTCTCATTGCCATTATAACTAATTAAGGTACCTATTTATAGGGTGAAGAACCAAACGCCATATGATCATGGGACCAATAACATTGCAAGCAAAATTAAATTCCTTAAATTCCCGTAAATTCCCGTACGTAAGGTTTACAATTTCTGCCACCGGCGATCAAGGTTACTGTGCGAGCGTGAGGGCCCTATTACTGTGCGCGTGCGACAGAGACAAATAGAAATAGGGCAATGCTTGATTTTCTCTGTGGTTCGCGACTGGCCTGGAGAGTAGAGCTTGTGTATAGAGCCGCGGGTAGAAGCTAACTGCTACCCGCGGCTCTATACACAAGCTCTACTCTTGCGCTGAAACGCTAAATTCGTAAAGAGAGACTCTAAGCCTTCCTATGCCTACCCCTACCACGATCGGGGCCAACTCTATTGCAGCTCGTGTGACAGCTTTTTAGGACTAAGTTCGGTCTGGCAAGCCATATTAGAGCTCACGTTAGAAAATAATAAGATCTGGCAAAATTTATTAATTTATTTCTTTTTTATTTATTGTATATTTATCTTCTATAATATGGGTCGCCGTCATCGAAATGGATGAAGAGGACTATATATATATATACAAAAGTTTTTGTTTGCCCATTGTTCGTAGGACCGATGGTCGCTGGGGCGAAAAGACGCGATATAATTTTGACGATCTCAGTATAAATTCTTGTAAGTTAACATGCAATGTAATTTATAATGTAACTTTATATTGACTGAATAAACTAAACTAGGTTTCGAGTAGAAACTGCGTGACTGGAGACGAAGTGTTGGTAGGCATCCCACAAGGTGGACCGGCGATCTAGCGAGGTCCTTCCTGGAGCCTCCCGCCGTCCGATATTTCCATTCATTGTACGAACCTGTGTGTACGAAAAGTATTAATCTATACTAATAAAATAATTTGGAAACTTTGTTTTTTGTTTGTTTTTTCACTGGAACTACGCTGAATCTGAAAATTCTTTCACTAATAGAAAGATCGTTGACGGTTATAACTAGTAATTCGACACGAACGAAGTCGCGGGCGTCCGCTAGTAAATAAATTAGTAAGTTATCATTACGCTAGAAAAGGCCTATAGACAAATATCTCACAGACAAACACACGTCAAAATATAACAGAAGTAATTAACAGCTTTTACTTCGGCGACGTATGTGTGACCCAGTTTCACGTTGTCGAATTTTCGGGTATTAACTATTATCTACTACTTTACTTCTGGTGAAGATCGCTGGAAACCGGTGGATGCGAGCAGCACCAGACCGACCGTTGTGGAGATCCTTGGGGAAGGCCTATGCCAAACAGTGGGTGTCTTCCGGTTGATATGATGATGATGACTACTTCACGCCGGTAGTCTGTCAGATTGTGATATGTTCTTATTGAGCCGGGATAGCAAAGCAAGGAGCAGGCTACAGCGCACCGATATAAAAAGTATACCGTCAAAAAGGACTTGGACGCATGCGCCTTGCCTCAGCCTCCATAATAAAGAGATTAATCCCCATTATATTCCAACCGATGCGACCGATAACATTCCGGCGCCTACCGATGTGTTAAAGGCGTCTTCACAGGAGTTTTATAATCTACTTACAGCTTTTAGGGTTCCGTATCACAGAACGAGCGAACCATTGGAGAATCACTAGCAGTCCGTCTGGCTACCCGACAGTACCCTTTTTCTCTTTACTATTGTCGAGCTTCAGTTACACTAAAGAAGAATAACGACACAATAATACCTATGAGGGTTTTAATAAAAGTAAAGAATTAAATAAAAAACCAATCCCTTTGGTGTTGCGGGCATCTATGAGCGGTGGTGATCACTTACCACCAGTTGACCCTCTTACTCGTTTTCTTTCCTATGTTGTATAAAAAAACACAATATAAACAAAACGAGGAAAAATTACTTTGCATCTTGTAGAACGCAAACATTATTGAAAGAAGGAATGAAGAAAAGAGAGAAAGAATTAAGGCAGACTTAGAAAAAAAAATGTATTAAAGGAAAAGGTTTCCTTCGTCTTACTTGTGCAATGAGGCTAAAGACCTGACCATCGGCTGAGAAGAGCGGTCTTAAATTTAAGAGAGAGAGGCAGATAATATCGACTTTAGCATTTGCCCCGCTGCGAGATGCTTATGATCCTATGCCCAACTGTAAACGTCTTTAAGATGTTCCGATGGTTTAAATTTTAAGTTCATTAAAGCGGAACCCTCTTCCCAAACCTATCTCGCGCTTAGCTTTTTTTCGACAAAGCTATTGTCATGCTCCCTTTGTCGGCCACATTATAACTTATCTCGATCTAGTTTTTGTCGACGTGTAAATAAGTCGCCCTCTTTGTCGCATGCTCTTTTTACGCTCAGTTTTTGTACGGTAGCTTATTGCAAGCGCGTTAACCGATGAAGCGGAAATTACGCCGTGAAAGAGGACACTTTGTTGACGTAAAAGGTATTAAAGTGTTTAGATGTCTGTCTGTATGCATGGTTGTCGGGTGTGCTTCAGTGGGCGGTACAGTTTCGCGTCTGTTGTTGTACTCTTACAGTGTTTGTTTATTGAAGGAAAACAGTGTATTTCTGTATTGTATTCCAGTAATGGTAAACGGGTATTGGGCAGACCAGCTGTGTATTTTTTTTTGTAAATTAAGGACATATTTGTTTTTTTTCCCAAATTTTAAAACTACGTAAGTTTAATATCTATATAGTGGTTAAATTCAACAATGTTTTTAGATTGATATTATTATTCTGTTCCTAATGATACTCCTTTTATCCACACAAAGGTTAACCTGGAAGAGATTCTTTAAAGGAAAAGTTCACCCGTGTACCTACATAAATATATCCCTTTTTTTCTTATTTATATTTTTGTACAATACGGAATTTACATACATCCATACACCCAGCTATGTGCCCATTTCACGAAGCTACAAGTTACAATTTTACAAGTCTAAACCGGCAACATTGGTTATTATGCCCATTGCCATTGGTTTTTTTTTTTTTTGGATTTTATGGCCTGGTTGCGGAGACCTTTAAGCCACGTCTTAAATGTTCAGATTTTTCACATTTGGTTTACACGTAGCTTCTTCAAATTTTTTCTACTGATTGCCATTGGTCATTATTAACTAATGTTGCCGGTTTAGACTTGTAAAATTGTAACTTGTAGCTTAGTGAAACGGGGCACAGTATAAATATTTTTGTATCGATAGAATTACAAGGGATCGTTTTGGAACAATATGTCGATATGCAGTTAAACATTGGGCATTCCTAGTAAATAAAACTTAGGTGTCGTCTGGGCTGGCAGAGCTTGTAGCTGGTTTTAAAAATACAGATCTTATATCGATAAATTTCGGTCCTTATCGCTTTAGAGTAGAGTACCGATATATAACATGAATTGGTATCGAAAAAGAAGAAGCAACTGAATGTAAAGTTTTTTTTTTAAAATAGGAAGGCAAACAAGCAAGTGGGTCACCTGATGGTAAGTGATCACCACCGCCTATAGACACCCGTAACACCAAGAAGATTGCAGATGCGCTGCCAACCCAGAGGGCTAAGATGGAATACCTCTTGTACCAGTAATTACACCGGCTGTCTTGCTCTCCACGCCGGAACACAACAGTGCAAGCACTGCTGCTTAGCGGCAGGATTAGCGAGCAAGACGGTGGCTGCGGTGGTCTGTGGGGCGGAGGTTCTCCAGACGGCCAACTCGAATTCATAATAGTCAGTAACCTACCTCTCGTGAAACACACCAGTTTAATGAAGATTAGGCTGAACCTGAGCTGAACCCGTCACCCGTGGCTTTGGTTCGTAGTTTAGTAGCTGTAACCTGAGAATGGACGGATTTTGATGGGATGGGATTAATTCGTGCCGTATTACGAAATTATAGTAGGGGAATTTCGTTTTTTTATGTTATCCCAAGCTTATTTGAAAAAGCATATGTTTAGCTCATGTGAATATAGATCATCATCGAAAGTGCCACGTTTGATATTTAAATAAAAAAATCATTTACTTTCAGGCTGTAAAAGGCTTAAGTATAGCTAAATAACTTAGTGATCAATGTAAGTATAATCTTATTGGTAGGAACTTGCGCGTGCGCATGAATACAATTAACAGGATAGACAGAGAAGCATAGTTAGCTTGTTATGACTGAACGCCGTTTATGTTCGAAGTTAACCTTATCTAAGTGTACTATGATTTTTAAATTAAAAAAAAATCTTATAAAACAAATCATTGTACTCTGTCAAAGAGTACAATGAAAACATTAGTGACATTTAATTTATTTTAATTTGATATATTAGTTTATTATTTTTTCTTATTGTTTTGATTTATTATTGTGTACCCGATTGTTTTTGTTTCATTTTTATTTTATTTAATTTTTTGCTTATTGTGACATTTTCACCTTTTGTGAGTCTGTATTTAATTTATATTTTTATTATGATATATTGATTTTTTATTTTTGACATTTCGACATTTTCTAGATATTTTAATTTTTTAATTGTATTGTTTACCTTTTTGACGATCTTATTGTGAATTGGTTATGTTTGCCATTCCGAATTTAATGTAATTTCCAATAAGAAATAAATGAATCTATCTATTCTGTGCCTTGGCCTACAATCGTGTTCTATTCCGATCTTAACAAGTATGATCAACAGACATTCTAATTAAGTTAGACGCTGGTACAGGCAATTAACGAGACGAGCTTGTGGGACATCTTGTATGCTTTTTGTAGCAAAGGATCGACGAATTGTAACTAACCGGGGTTCCGTACAGTCAACCAATTTAGTTCACAGGTCACTGTGGAACCTTTTCACAATAAGTATTCAAAATAATTGTTAAGGGAGCGTTCAAGTATTACTAACGCAATTTTTGAAGATTTTTGACCCCTCCCCCCCTTGTAACGCACCGTAACGTTTTTCTGTAACCCCCCCCCCCCCCCCTCCCCCTCTAAACATTACGTAACACTAAATGACAAAAACAACATTAAATGACGTACAATGCAATCTAGGGATTCCCCGTGAAGTATAAACGAAAAGGTTTGCCAACTTGAGAGATCAAATTAAAAAAAAATGACGACCAGACTAATACAATCGAGCGCCCATAACGTAAATGAAAAGGGTTGCCAGTTTGGGAGTTTTAATTCCCTAATTTTTTAGAAACAATGTTACGTAACGTGTTGAAAGAAAGAACCCCTCCCGCCCCTGTAACGCATCGCATAAATATCAAAATATCACAGCGATGACACAATGCGAAACGTTCTACAGTGATCACTCACCTATAAATAATGGACTTCTAGTCAGCGTTTAAAAAATGGCCGCATCAAAAGTCGAACAAAAAGTACAGTAAATCAACAATCGCTCACACTGTTAGTCTGTCGGACTGACGGCGCTACTGTCAATACTATTATTTTGTAAAAAAAACCTATTTGCAACGAAGCTTAATAAATTATTATTTTATGCAGTTAGACGTAAAATTGTAAATCCAATGACTATAAATGGTAAACTAATAATTTGCATTTGTAACATTGGTGTCAACCTGTATTCTCATGTCGAGCCGTTTCTCTGCTGTCATTTAGTATGACACTGTACATACATGCATTATAATATCATTGACAGTAACTTATGAATTAAACTGGTTGAGTGTACCTACCAACACATTTGTATATCACTGACACTAATATGCCCGATCCCATAGTCTTCGGTAATACAGTCGTCATGCGGTCCATGGTTCTCATATTAACACCCAGTGTTTGTTTGTTTGTTTAAACCATGTTTGAACCGACGAAACGTTCCGACGTTCCACTTATAATTTATGGAGAATGTGTTCATTAAGTGTTTTACATTCCTTTAAACAACGATAGAAGCAGGTTGTTTTGTATGTATGTAAGTAAGTAAATTCTTTATTGTGCAAAAAACATAAATTACAAAATGAGATACAGTGATGTACAAAGGCGAATTTATTCCTTTAAGGGATCTCTTCCAGTTAACCTTTGAGTGTGTGTGAAAGGAGTATCATAGTAGGGACAGACAAAGAGCAAGAGCTAAAAAAAAGATAAACTAACATATAATAAACTAATAAATACAATACATATATAACCGTCACGGCATTTATGAAGAGAGGAATGTGTGTGGAGGAAGCGAGGGAAATATGCCAGGACCGTAGCAAATGGCGTTCTGTGGTCTCTGCTTACCCCAAAGGGAAACAGGCGTGAGATTATAATAATTATAGTATATAATAATAAAAAATACATATATACCAGTTATAAATAAATACTGAAAAGTCAAAGGAGTAGAAGGAAATGAATTTAAGGATACGGTGTGAGCCACATGTTCTTCAGGTTCTCTTTAAGAGAATCCACGGATGGCGACTGATGGCTTTTGTGTTTGAAGCTTTCGTAAACCTGTCTGTGTATGTACAGTCAAAAAATTTAATTCCTTACCCATTTCGCTGAAATGTCGTCAGACATTCGCAATGCATTAAGGTCGATATGTCAAACTAACGTCTTGCTCTAGTTAGCTCTTATGGTGACAGTTTGCTATATGATTTTGAACCTTAGGTGGGTTGGAAACTAAATTCCTTGACTGTACCTACCGTACACGGTAATTGGCCAGAGTTTTCACCGTTGCTCATTACTGTTCCTTAATAAATTCACGAAAACTTAAAGTTTCACCAACTAGTATCAGCTCTGAGTACAGCTTCAGTGTTTGCCTGAATTTCACTTTTGTACACCTGTATTTCAACAATTAATGAAGGAACGGTATTGAGCAACGGTTAACACGCTGCAGAATTACCGTTGATATGATATATCATAAAATTACTGTATATAATAGCGTGAAATTTTTACAGTACAAAATATAGCAAAGGTTCATATTAAAGTTGTGTACTATTAGTTGTTTTGTGCTAAACTGGGCTAACTTGGGCTGCATTGCCATTCAAGACAAGTAAGTGACTAAAGTGTAGTATTTGTTATCTCTTTCTTACTTATGCAACTGAGGTAAAAAAGTTATTAATGTGAGTTTACTCATTGGGTAACGTACTGTCGATATCAGTTTAAAGTTTTCTGATATATCTACATTTCTACACTAATATAATAAAGAGGTAAAATTTGTTTGTTTTTTGTTTGTTAGTTTGTTTGTATGTAGGGGTAATCTCTGGAACTACTGAACCGATTTCAAATTTCTTTCACAGGTTGAAAGCTACACTATTCTTGACGGACATAGGCTACTAATTTTACGTGAACGAAGTCTCGCGCGTCCGCTAGTCTGTTATATTTACAGAATAATCGCCTGGCTACACTTAGCGATAACACCCTGTATACGTTACCAAGACGTCAAAAATAACTAAACATAAGGTCGATGCATACATATTTTGACGCTATGGCTGTATATATATATTTTTACAGCTGACTGTACTAGCATAGTATGGGACTGGAACTTGAGTTCGGATTTAAATTACGACCCTTAGAAATGTACGTCGTTATAAAGTTTATCAGCAAATGCATACTGCCGCAGCGACTTACTACGACAGGGTTCTAAAGTGGTCCAGTATTCAAATAAATTGACAGAGCAGACGTCAAAACAAAAATTCTTGAAATCCATCACAGTGGCGCTGCGCACGGAAGCGAAGTGAATTAGCCGCAATCAATAAGATGGCGGACGGCGCTTCCGGTCAGCGGCTTCCGGCCGTTTCCGCTTCCTGCCGGGCCTCACTTCCGGTGGAACTGAGATTTGGGGGATCCATTGTCTTATTGTGATAAGTGACTGGTGCAGAATGGGATCGGTTGGTAAAAATAAATAAAATAAAAACCGTTTATTTTAGACTCCAGACCCCTTCACGAAACTAACGTATGTCAGATGACAAAGACATAAATAAATAAATAAATATCTCAGGACAATTCACACCAATTGACCTAGTCCCAAGCTAAGTAAACCTTGTGTTATGGGTACTAGACAACGGATATACATACATTTCAGAGTACATTAGGGACGTGTCCACAATTTAAGCAGAATATTACAAAAACTATTTGAGTTTGCAATGTATGCCAAATTGTCGTAGTCACATGTCAGCCGTCAGCTTGGTGAAATAGGGACCGGAATTCATATCCTAACAATGTCCTTATTCTAGAGAAAATAATAGAGCTATTCAGCCATTTGATAATAGTAAATTTTAATGCGAGGGCGGAAACTATGATAAATCTTACGAAATTCAACAGTGTTGACACGTGCGCTAGGCAAGGGTACAAAATGGCAATTCAGCAAGTACCCAAATCAGAAGCAGTTTCATAATTCATTAAAAAAAACCTGCTGCTTTCATTCAATAATTTATTACTTATTATTCTGCCGCCACCACTAACAATAACTACTATGTACAGTCAAGGAAATCCAAACACGTACCACCGTAGAACCTAGTCGAAGTGTCATACGCGTGACATTTGTATGACTAGCGTGGCGTTTAAAGCGTCGCGTCATTGCGACAGTGTTCTAAGGTGGTACGTCAATGTATTTCCCCTACTGTATGTGTATAGATATAGACACAATGGCTGAAAAAGAAAATCGCGCATGTCAGTTTTAATATTGAACGAGGAAAAAATATCACGTCATTCATCCAAAAATAATTTAGAGAAATATCACAGAAATATAGTCATGTTATATTTCCATTTTTGAGTTCCATACCCAAAACGGTAAAAAAGTTAGTAATGCGGAAAATCTAAATTAATTAAGTAGGTATACGTACAGTTGGTAAAAAATTACATAAATATTACAGAAAAATTAAAACGATCTTTGTAACAAGCACAATTTTTAGACAATATCAAAATCCTCCACATAGAAACTTACACTAAGTATTTATGGTTTGTATTTTTTTCTTTCACTGATTATTTTGGTCAACTCATAATGTTGCGTCAGGTCGGCTCGACTTTCCATTGTCCGGCTAATATTCCACAAATCTCGGTTTCACGCAATTCCCATTTTGCGGCAATTTCACAAATCTGGGCTTAATGCAATTTTACTTACAGTATTTTACATAGACGTCTTAGTATCTCATCACTTTGACATTCCTATATTTAAAAATATCGCAGCGTCACCTGGCAGGAATGTGTCACACGTTTACGAGCAAAAACTACAGGGTCCCGGCGCCTGCGCGGGCGCCGGTGCGTCGTAAACGGGCACTCGAGATAGTTGCGCAGGGCGGAGGTTGGATGCTGGCCGTCCGGAAGTAGATCTACTGTCGCATAATAAAAAAAGGACAGAAAATAGTTTATTCGGTGTCTAAAAAATAAATAGAATGTACTTAAAGCTATGACTCCGAAAAGGCATACAGACAGAATGCCAAGGCACGGTTATGTGCCAGGACGCTGGTCTTCCTCTACACAGAGGGCACAATAATATAATACTTAGGTACTCATAAATATGTAAATTTCTGACTCTGTAAATTTAATACAATACGAACAATTCTTTCTGGGAAATAGCGTCATTTTACAACAATAATTCCAAAAAACATTAATGAACAAAATACAAAATTTTAATTTATTGCCAAGAAGACTTCAATTTCTCGGGCGTGTTTTTTTATCAAAGATGTCAAAATTAAGATTAAAATACTTTAATAGATACAATATATTATAAAAATGTATAATCAACGAATGTTACTTCTGGGCAACTGCATAATCTTTTTACAATAATTATCTAAATGATAAATGTCATGAATGTCATAATACCGTAGTACCTACGGCAATTACTCACTGCAACAAGGATCTACAGCTGCTTAGGAATTAAAATTGACTATAAAAATAAGTTCTTTTAGTTTTTTTTTTAATAACTTCCCCTCAAGATCTTCCAGATTGGTTGACTAACCTTTTATTTTAATCTAAGAAAAGTCAGTTTTACAAACTGGAGCAAATTACCTTGCTACTCCGCGAAACCAGTGCCGTGCTCGTGCAAGTTAGCTGCGTCTGTGCGACATATATATTACAAGGTAATTTGTTCCAGTTTGTTGAAATGGACCTCCGCAAAGTAACACATGAATCTATTAATTATTTAAAGTCAGTTTAGTTTTATAAATTCATAAAAAATACTTTTTCGAAGTGGTTGGCTATAAGTAACTAACTTAAATATATTCTAATCTAAAAATAATCTGTTAGTAGTTTGGTTTTTATAAATTCATAAAAATAAATTTTCATTCAAAAATTTTCAGATTACTTGACTACAACTAATTTAAATGTATTCTAATCTCAGAAACGTAAGTTCATTAGTTTAGTTTTTACAAATTGATATCAATAATTGTTTTCTCATGATTTTTCAGATTGGTTCGCTATAACTAACCTAAATTTAATCTAATCTATGAAACGTTAGTTAGATTAGTTTTTATAAATTTATAAAAATAACTTTTCCCTCAACAGAAAAGGTAAAAAGACAATCTTTTATCAGAACATCTGCGCATTCTAAAGATAGTGTATCTGTGACGTTTATCTATTGGTTATTGGTCCTTAATGACGTTTGGCGCGAACATTTGGCGCCAACACTTTTTGCCCTCACACGTTGACAAAGTAATTAGAAGAGAACTGACGGTCACTTTTTTTACCCTTTTTAAGGGTGTTAAAAAATATTGGCAACGTTAATCAGGGGATGGTTTTTGACACTTGAAATATTGGCATAAAGACACAAACATGTTAAATGATTAAGTAATTAAAAAAACATCTGAAGGCAAGGTACTAAATATTCACAAAGAGATGAATATGATTCATTTCACTAGAGTAACACAAGAAAAATTATTTGAAGCTCGATTAAAAAATACCCACTGGTTCATTTCACATCTGTAAGCGCGACACAAAACACAACAAAATGTACGTCAAAATAAAGAAAAACTGTGCAAGGGAACAAGCAAAATCGAGACGCGATTAATAAAAACAAACCACCTAAAACACGAAAGATTAACATGACCAGATTAAAAAATAAAGTCAGAAAAAGGAGCTCACGGATCAAAACCATAAATCATGCTCATTATATTCGAACCGGATTATTTTTTACCGAAGGAAATGTTCAAAAAAGCATCAAAAGGCTATTGGGAAGCGCCATTTTGTGAGGGTACCTTCGATTGGGGCGGGAAAATGGGAACCCGGCGGCCAATTGGATCGCTCGCATTCAAAAGGCGTTCTAAAACCCCACCAATGAACGGAAAGGTCGATCCACTCATGCGCTCTCGCGTCGATCCATAGAATTATAGATATAGCACGGCAGTGTGGGCTTGGCCGCTGCCGCGACGGGACGCGCATGTCCGTCAACAAACAATTTTTTTCTAAAAAAAAAAATGACGAAGTGCCTCAGAGAAAACTAGTGAAATTTTGGTGTATTACGTTTGTGTATGATATGAACTTTAGTGTTTATTTACAGTGACAATAATACTTGGTTGGTTTAGTCTAAAAAGGCGTCAAGATTGCTAAGAAGAAGGTAAAACGTTGTCGGGTCGATTCAGCGTGCGAGCAAGCCGGGATGGTGATGGCCAGCGGAGGAGGGGGGCTGGTGCAGTCCCCGCCCGACATGCTGCATCATCACAACATCATGGACACCTCTTCGCACGTCGAGATGATGCCCAGTGAGTACTCTAAGCTAAGCTACGACCATCCAAGATCCAAGGTCTGAATGCAATACTACAACTCCTTATTGAACAGCATAAAAGGGTACAATTTAATGAGAAAATATAAGGCACACATTAGTGTCTTATAAGCTATAAGACACACACACATATGTCACAGGGTCACATGTCATTTCCATATGTTACAGTCAACCGATTTGACTATAGGCCACTGTAGAACGTTTTCGCAATGTGTCATCGCTGAGATATTATGACATTTATTTTGATAAGGTTCTACAATGAGCTATGTGTGAGTGAGTTATACCTCTACCATAAGAATGGTAACATCTAGTTTTCGCTCCTCTTCTACACCAATTACTCGGCCAATGTACTAAGCACAGTTCCAATAAGAACGGCAGTAAGCTGAGTCCAAGACATTTTGCTCGCTTTTTCTGTGTCATAACGTAAAACTAAAGATTTTGGTGTCTGTAATGAAAGTTTTTGATCAGACAGTCATTTCTTTACACCCTGATTCACGTTTACCATGGTTCACCATCATGTACCACGTTTACCAGCACTCTGCGTCAGAACTTGTCTAACATCTATAGTGTATCTATTGTTAGCACATTCAGGTTCATTTTAGGACTCCAAAAGTCTTTGAAATAGTTTCATTTTTAAATTGTGAACATCAGCTTCGCCTAGTTTGTAAAAACGAGATTCTTAAGACAATTGAGCTTATCGCAAAAATCAGGAGAGGCTTTTAAGAAACACATTTTATTGTAATTTTTTTGCATAATTATTGTAAGTTTACAGTCGTTAATTGCTGAAATTATGAAAAGAGTTCGTCTAACACTCAAGATAAAGTGTAACTTAAGGATTAAGTTCATAATATGGATAGTTTAGTTATTTTACTGTTAACTATTTATTCATCATACTCTCAGTCATATTGACCTACCTTTCTCACAGCTTTGTCAATTAAATTAAATTAGAAAAAATAAATAAATCATTTCTCAAAATATTTTTTTGCCCAAATCAAAATATCATTCAGACCACTGGGCGTTCTATAATTTTATTACGCTTGGTATATAGACGTTTATCGTTTAATTAATTGTATTGCGTAGTAAACAGGAATGTAAGGGACATTAGACAAATAATGTCGAATCCTGAATTAAGTTTAATTTGCAGTTTAAAGTTTTAAAATAATTTTAAAATCTGTATATTTACCAAGTTAAAAAAACGGCAATATGTCAAGCAAAACACATAATAAATAGAACAATCCAAATATAAATGTATTTTATTTCGGAGTTGACCCTGTTCTAAGCTCTTTAAAAGTATAAATTGATCAAAAAAGACTCAGCCTTTTTAAAAAATATGAAATTAAAAAAACAAAAGCGCCAATATTTATAGTTTCTCTAATACTAATAGCAAATAATTTTACCCAATAACTAACACAAGTGCTTTAGTTTTAGACACACTTTGACCTTATGTTGTTTTTATGATATGCCCAGTGGGCTTCAGATTCCAGACCTGGACAAAAAGTGTGGCGTTTTTGCTAAATGCCATCATGATGTTTATAAACCTAGCTGAATGATTTAAAAAAAATCTGCCCCATCTATCGTACTCCAATAAATACGAGTTAAAGGTAGGGGAACACCATGATTGATTTATAAAGGAGGGGCATTACTTTTGCTAATGCGGCATTGGGGTACGAGATTTACTGGACAAAGTTCTGGAAGGTTTTGTTTGATGATTATGGCTTCTGTTTCTTTTGGCTTCGTGTTGGTCGATGCTAAGCTAAGAAAGTTTATTTTAATAAAAAAACAACAAAATAAAAGTTTTGCTTTTGAGATGTCGATAAAAATGTTTATCTACACATATATCATAAATGCTCTATAATGCGTTCAGAAACCGTAGGCAATGACCAGCATAATAACAAACAATACTATTATGAGATTTTTCTAATTGGTTTCTATATTTGTTCAAATTCGTTTTTTATTACATTATTTTAATGTGTACAGTCTATAAATATTTAATAGGTACCTAGCACCAGTAGCTAGTAGCAAAGCAGGTCATTGCCCAATGGCTTCTGAACCCATCATAGAGTACTTATGATATGTGTGTAGATAAAGTAATGTATGCAACTGTACATAATTAGGTCTTAAAACATTCGTGTGATCCTATTATGAAACTCGCTGACGCTCGTTTCATAAAACCACACTCGTGTTTTAAGACCCCTCATTATGCAACAACTGTTGCATAATGAGGGGTCTTATTTATTTATTAAAATACTATATTCTTTTAAAAGTCTAGAAATTATAAACAACGTATACTCGTATAAATGAAGTTTCATCTTTGCCTGCCTATAATGTCATACATATTAAGCAAAAGCTTTAAACTTGAATATCCATCTTTAAATTTCAAAGTTATTCATTTCATTTTCATTTCATTTTCATTTCATTTTCATTTCATTTCATTTCATTTTTATTTCATTTCATTTCATTTAAAACATTCTATAAATTACTGTGATAACCGCATCAAATCCGTTGTGTGGTTTCGAAGGAGTAGGCTGCCGAAGGAACGATCAGAACATTCAGGAATTGATAGCGAGTTTGTCTTATACTATGTAAGGGAAATAAAAGCCTGCTTCGTTTTCGAAATAGATTTCTTAAAAAAACCTTACATGTATTTCTTACGCATCGAAATCAACAAATGGCCACCCACCAACTACTGCATCCTGAATATATTTTTATTTTCATAACTAAGATAGATATATTTAGGTAAAAAGGTACCACTTTCTGGGTCCTTATTCGACACAGTCCAAGTGATATGGCTGTAATACGAAAGCGAGATTGACTGGCATATTTAAATTTACACTAGCTCAGTACTTGCCAATAGTACTTATTGCTTAGTAGTAGCCTACTAAGTGACCAGTGACAAACTAATCGTTTAGTTAGTATAGCATGACATTCGTTCGTAACTGACCAATAGCCTAAAAAAAAATATCAATTTGACACCAACTTAATGGCTGTGTTATGCAATGGTGCATGTGGCTTAGTAAAGGGTGGGTTTCTATGTCCTAAAAAGTTCGTTAAATACATAACTAATACCGAGACTAATATAACCGCCCAAGGTTTACCCCTCCTGGCAACTCAAAGTAATGTCATCAATAACCCTCCCTTCTGGCAGCAGCTGGGAAAAAAGGGACGCTAAGACTTGCTTCACACACGCGGTGCTAGTGTAAATGAAGAGTACTTAGCATTAGTTACTAAGCTCGTGTAAACCTAGCCAATCTGAAGATTCCCGCCGACGTACAGGCAGCTTTAAAATATATATACAGACCGCTAAGTAGCAGTGCTTGCACTGTTGTGTTTCGCTGGGAGAGCAAGACAGCCGGTGCAATTACTGGTACACGAGATATTCTATCTTAGTCCTCTGGGTTGGCAACGCATCTGCAATCCCTTTGGTGTTTGGGGTGTCTATGGGCGGTGGTGATCACTTACCATCAGATGACCCACTTGCTCGTTTCCCTTCTTATGTTGTATAAATAAATAAATAAATATCACTGCACGGTGCGGAATAGCGACGCGGGTTGTTTGCGCCACTCCGGCGCATCTTATTGCTGCGCTAACGGCCTGCGCACACACGCCGGGAATTCTTTCGTTTGCTCAGCAGAAGTTTAAGAGGAATAAAATGTATTTTAGTACCTAACGAAAACAAGGCTTACCATCACAAAGTTTCAAAGTACAATTTCTTACTTTACTAAACTTGTCTTTTAAAGTGAGAGTCAATAGGTATTTTTTTAAATAGGAAGGCAAACAAGCAAGTGGTTCACCTAATGGTAAGTGATCACCACCGCCTATAGACACCCGCGACACCAAAGAGATTGCAGATGCGTTGCCAACCCAATTACTGGCACAAGAGGTATTCCATCTTAGCCCTCTGGGTTGGCGACGCATCTGCAATCTCCTTGGTTTTGCGGGTATCTATGGGCAGAGGTGATCACCTACCATTAAGTGACCCACTTGCTCGTTTTTCTTCCTATTTCGTAAATAAAACTTCGAACTGATTTTTGATAGTTAGTTATTAGAGTTAGTAAATGGGACAATCTCATGATAGTATAAAAACGTGAAAAAAAGAGTTATTTTTTTAATCCTTCGATCGCCTTATACTGTCGATGGCTGAAAATAGTAAGAAATCTCATTGAAAAAACACAAATTCACATGCAAAAAAATCTTAGAAAAAAATGGTCAAGAAAAATCAGGAAAGAAATACTTGTTTATTAACAATTGGAGAACCCATGGACGGTGACCGCTCACCGTTGCCAGCAGGTAAGGGACCACCGTCGGTTTTATTGGGGTGCGAACGGTAGCTCGCACCTCCCGTCTAACGACGCTTGCCACTGGTGTCGACCAACCTTTAGTGGCTCAGACAATGTTGGGATGGTACGTGCCTTTCACAAATATTTCAGACTCTATGCACAATGTCAACCAGTATCGTAGTCTAAGATCCCACTGCAAAATTCTGCACGTATCTGTTATTTGATCGAAATGTGATTTAAATAGAAAATTACTTGTGGGGTCACACAACGCCGCAGGTATGCCTAGTAAAATGTTGCCGCGCGCAAGTACCTTTAAGAGGAAACACCAAGGCCTAGAGAATTGAAAAATAGGTATGTATTTGTAAAATCTATTGCTGCCTCCATCTATCAAGCCTCCCCCCGCAGAGCGCAATAGAGACAGCCGCAGCTTGGACTGAAAATACCTATTTAAAGTACACAAAATCAACGATTCGTAGACCCCTGATTCCTTCTCCAAAACTTAACCGATTTAACTACTTTTTTCATTAAAAATTAAAGAAAGGCTTTGGCAGTGTTCCTATGTTTTTCTTTTTTTATATAATCTAGTAAAATTTGTTTTCTGAATGTATGAACGCAGCCAAAAATCTGGCCAATTTTTTAGGTTTTGGAATGTTCATATCTCTTTTAATAATTAATTTATAAAAAAAAGGAAAACATAGGGACATGCATTATAGTGGCCATCAATTTTTTGGAAAAAAATTATTGCTCTACTGGCATTATCCAGAGAGGAAACAAGGGACGACGTTTGTATGGAAAAACGACCCTTGTGTTTCCTCTTAAATACCATAATTATTTTTATTAAAATTCTGGTACAGCTTTTTCGTAGGCAACATTATTTCGCTGTGTGGACAAGATAGCTTGAATTTGATCTAAAATTTAAGTTGTTACGATAATTAACTACATATTATTATTATTATTATTGCGGCAGACTATGAGATGGAAACCTATATTTATCTAGTTATTTAGATCGGCTTCTTTTATATAGTGCTTTATTTACTCTTTAATCATATGAGTTCAACAAACTAGGAGTCAAAAATAATTGTGCAAAAGATACACATGCGGCAAGATTTTGCTATGCAATATGTCCCTCGGCGTTGTATGACCCCAGGTGTAACATTTTGTTGAAATCATATTCCGATCAAATAACAGATAGGAGAATTTTGCGGTGAGATCTTACACTATCAAAAAGACATTAATTTCTCAATATATTTCATACCAAAATAAAATAAAATTTGAGTACCCGTAGAGCGAACCGTCACTTACAAGTGTGATTGTAATTTTTTTTACAATAAAAAAGTAAGCCTTCCTTAACCCTGTGCGAGCCGACTGGACAACGCACGTGTCGGCTCGTATGATCGCCGCATTACGACCGTTTATGGCCGGAAGAGGCCGGATCACTGTTTAGCAGCGTTGTACTGCGCCGTGCCGCCCCCGCGACATTGCCTCATCAGGGCCGGAAAGGCCCGGCAAACAGGTTGCGAGATTTGAAGTGTTAAGTTCTTAAGCTCGTCGACTAAGGAACAAGTTACAAGGTATTTATTGACAAACATCGGATCGTAATGATGAGTATGACAAGTATAATTATGCCAATCATAGTCCCGGCGCCGTTTTTACGGGCACTCCTCCGCTAACGCGAAGAAGTGAAGTAGAGCAACTGGCTCCTATACCACAAAAATTAGAAGCGTTATCATAAGACAGTAGTTTTTTTATACAAAAATGTGTGGAAGAGATCCCTTTAAAGGATAAATTCGCCTTTGTACATGCTGCTTATTTTCTTGTAAACTGTTTTTTCATTATTATGTGCAATAAAGAGTTTTACATACATTCGTATAATACGTACCTATATACATTCACATGTATACTGTTACCAGTTAAGTTAAATTCTAGCACTTGTACATTTTGTGGTTTTGGTACCTGATCGATTTTATATCACTTGAGTCAGGGTTCGGTACCTACCATATATTATCTTTTGTTCATAATGCTTTGGCTACACAAAACAGTGTGAATGTCCTTTCTAACCTTATTCAAGTGTTCTGTGACTAGACAGATAGTGGCGAATAGGGTACATGCATAAGCAAATGGCTATTATTATAAACATTCCTGTAACAGTACACACTTACCCAAAAACCAACTTTGACTGCGAACAAAACGAAAAAAGTTAAAAGGTGTGATCATGTTAAATAAAAACGCATTCTTTTTCAGTAAATTAAAATTACTGTTATTACATTTAAATGCTATATAATGACAACACAAAGAAAAATTAGGGTAATGGCAGGACTCGAAACTGCAAGCTCAGCATTCCGTGTCTTGCGTTTGCAAGTTTCGCCACATTACCACTGAATAAATTTTTAATGATACTGTTATTACGTATTTTTTAATTTTATATAATATATTTTATTACTGGATTTACTGTTACTGTTAAACGCACCCAGTCTGAAATCTGTTTAAAAACTATCACACTCGCATATAGTACACTCCCATATACGCTAAATTTATGAAGCGTTTTGGGTCCAGCGCTGTTTAAAGGTCATTTTCAAATCGCGATATCTTCATCGATATAGACAGTAGAAAATTTTCAAAAACACAGATATTTAAGTTATATTAATTTGTTTTTACTGGAGTACTTTATAAAATCTGTGCAAGTTCTCTATAGAGGTCCAGATTTTGTACCATACTAAAATGAAATTGTGTAACCACGCAAACATTAGCTAGTATTCTGTAGGTTGTAGATTGTGGAGTTGTAAATGCTTTAACTTGTGTTATAGGGGTTGTAAAATAGGAACATATGTTTCGGAATTAGCGCTATCGGGTACAAAGCGACGGTAGTAAACTCGATAGTGTTATCGACGTTTATCCGTATGGCATGTTCATGAAGGGGTACTTCTGACCTTTATATTATTAGCTATGCACTATTTAAGTTGACTTACAAAAACCCTGCCAAGTGCATTTCGGATTTGCGCACCGAAGGTTCCGTAAGCAATATTGCTCTTACAAAAAGATAAACCGGATTGAGGAACAACCTTAACTTTGCCCTTGGATAACTGTTGTTCCCATACATATCCAAGTGCAAATATAAATTTGTAATCGCAAAAAAAACTGATGTAGATTACTACGAGTTATTGTGTTCCAGCTTGGAGAGCAAGACAGCGTGACTTACTGCCACATGAGGTATTCCATCTTAGCCGTCTAGATTGGCAACGCGTCTGCAATCTCCTTGGTGTTGCGGGTGTTTATGGGGAGTGGTAAATATTTACCAACAGGTGACATACATCAGGTGGTATAAAAAAAATACGGTTTTCGGATTTTTTACTTTATTTGTGCTGTGAGACCTTGCTCCGTCTTGCCAAATTTCATAATACTAGGTCATCCTTTGATTGCCTTGACTTAACAGATCGATTTTTCGCAACTGATTAGTTACTACAGTAATGTAGGCATATTAGTTAGAAAAACAATAAAATATTTTGATTTGGTTTGGTACGGGCTGGGGATCGAACTCGGTACCTCACGATGACGAGTCCCCCCCCTTGCCACTAGGTTGCCAACGAGAGGAGGAATAATATTAATATACAACTCTTTTCATTTTAATTTCACCCCTACCTGCCCCTACTTAACGTCTCAAAAGGTACATAATTTTTTTTTATTTTTAACAAATACATCAGCAACCACGTTTCAAAATATATTTTGTCTACATTTTATTTAAACTAATTTCAATAATAATATAATTTATAAGCAACTTAGTCATTTAAAATTCATAATAGAAACCAAACGGTAAATATATGCACATTGAAGTGTGATATTTATTCATAATTATGTTAAAAAACTGCATAAACATAATTTGTAGCGACATTTTGTAACAAACATGTCTTTGTATGTATAATGAAATTAGTAACGGTGATACATACATAATTATCTGTGATAAGGTTGAAAGTGTTTAAAACAATACCCTACACACCATTATGATAAGAATTTCCTTGCCATCAAACGAGGCACATGCCCGTTTGCAACGAGGCGCATGCTTGTTTGCGACGAGGCGTAAAATAAAAACCTGACTGTATGCTTTTTGGTAGGGAATTTATAAAATTGGAAGAAAACGAACGTAGCCATCTGATAGTTAGAGCATCCCATCGCTCACAGTTTACAACACCAAGGTAACTGCGGATGCGTTGCCAACCCAGAGGGCTAAGATGGAACACCTCTTGTGCCAGTAATGTTACCGGCTGTCTTGCTCTCCACGGCGGAACACAACAGTGCAAGCGCTGCTGCTTAGCGGCAGGAAACATGTATATTATTAATACTGAGTATTCTCATATTCTAACAAACTTAATCTAATTTGCAACGTTCGTATGTGTCAGTGAGAGTTTCAAAATTTGCAAGTCAATTTTGACTTGCTCCCAGTGGTCGGATTGTTTCAAAATTTGGTATGAATATGTAGATCCCATGATAATGCAATAACAAAGTACCGCTAGCAAAACAGCTTGTATTAAAAATGGATCTTTTTTACAAAATAATTATTACCTTGACTCACTAGGTCATGGAACTATATCAAAGTGACATTGTAAATAAAGTCAAGTTTTAAGACGTGTCCTACTGTTTTACTTATTACATATATGTAATTTGATACGGTTCTATGGTTCAGGGTACATTCTGCCGACTGTACCTGTTAGCTGTAAGAGCCAGCCATTACCAGTTCAAACTGGTTTGAGACATTCTTAATTTGAAGGTGCAACCCTCGGTGCTATCTATGAGAAACTTTATCAAGTTATCTCAGTTACACGTTGTACGCAAGAAGACCATTGTCACCGTGATTCATGTACGGTACATGGTCCGCAACTATTGTGCGCAAGTGTAAGAAGCTTTAAATATCTATCACACTTAAACAAACTGTGAATGCTGTTGTTGAAGAATTTTCACGTTAAAAGAGTTTGTTTCTTACGTTTCACAGATTTACCATCATAGAACCTAGTCGAAGAGACATACGCATGACATTTGTATGACATAGCGTGGCGTTTAACGCGTCGCGTTATTGCGACAGGGTTCTAAGGTGATACGTGAATATATTTCCCCTACTATACCGTAACTCAATGCGACAATGTTTCTGTTCCGTACAGCGTATCCAGTGTACATTCAGTAGGGGAAATATATTCACGTACCACCTTAGAACCCTATCGCAATGACGCGACGCGTTTAA
The DNA here is from genome assembly GCA_963691745.1 of Ditula angustiorana. Lineage (NCBI taxonomy): Eukaryota > Metazoa > Arthropoda > Insecta > Lepidoptera > Tortricidae > Ditula > Ditula angustiorana. The sequence continues at coordinate 9,828,828 of OY829495.1, forward strand.
CACCAGGCTATGTCATACAAATGTCATGCGTATGTCTCTTTGACTAGGTTCTACGGTGGTACGTGTTTCACACTGATATTACAATGCATGGATGTACAGTTTCATACTAAATGACAGCAGAAAAACGGCACGACATAAGAATACAGGTTGACGCCAATGTTACAAATGCAAATGATTAGTTTACCATTTATAGTCACTGGATTTACAACTTTACGTCTAACTGCATAAAATAATAATTTATTGAGTTTCGTTGCAAATAGGTTGTTTACAAAATAATAGTATTGACAGCAGCGCCGTCGGTCCGACAGACTGACAGCGCGAGCGATTATCGATTTAGTCTTCTTTTTAGCCTCCTTTGATACGCCATTTTTTTTACACTGACTAGAAGTCCATATTACTTATCAGTGGTGTTTCAATTTCCTTGACTGTACATAGTAAGTCTTTGCATTCAACCGGGTTACTTTGCACCTCAGCGAAGAGATGGCGCCACTTGTTATACAAAAATTCTTTTTTTTCTCTCTTACCCGGATAGTGCGTATGGATTGTTTGTTCCTATACTCCTTCTCATGACAAATAAAACCAGTCGCGTCACCGACGGTATCTGTATGCAAATGAGCTTCGGCTGTGCTTTAGATGCGCATGCGCCGCCTTTGATTCCGCCGAGATTTATCTCAACATCTAACTTCCGGGAGGTTTTTGGGGATAGTCGATTGGAAACAAACTTTAATTAAAACCTTATAAGGCAACCGTACTAGTGACATTGATTCTACCATTAATTGACATCATTGTCTTCTCGTCAATTATTGGGTCACTATGTCAATGACTGGGACGGTTATCTTATTGGCTCATAACAATAACAAATACTTTTTAATGTTACATCACACAAGAAAACAAACAAAAGTTACAGAGAGAAGAAGAATCTAGCACCTTACAAAGGATTAAAGTAACTTTTTTATTGTCTAAGGCTTAAGATGGCGTCCTTCTAGCCGGAATATTGACTTTGTGAATTCTGTATTGCCAGCTTAAGCCAAAAAGTAAAGCGGTGGTAAAGCGTTTGTGAAACTGCGTTTGCTTGATCTAGGTTATAACGATTTGACAGCGAAAATAACTGTATATTCACTAATTAGGTAACCTAAAATATACTTAAAACTTGATTAACATAGCTCTGTAATTACCTCATAGCTGCTACTTACTAACAGACATCCAGTTAACACAATTTAACAAGGAACCTACTCTGTGACGGAACCCAACACACGGCAGCCATATTGCTTCCAACTTTTTTCTTTTTCTGTCGGCAAAGGCGCCAAGTATTTTTTTAATGAGCCACACGATCGGGACATTTTTGAATTTCGAGCGGAAAATTAAGGTCTTTTATGGAGTCAAATTGTCACCGATACCATCTCCGATCTTTTGATTAGGTTTGTTAGTTAAGTTAATTTTTGGATCTCTCTCATGTTAATTAGGAAGGTAATTTTGAAGTATAAATGACCTTTGAAACCATTTTGTTGATGTAATATTAGGGCTGGGTTTTAAACTATAAATCACAGACAGCCAGTTTGCTTTGTTTGGGATAATAAAATACCTATCTTGGGTGTTGTCGCAGCTCTAGCGACGAGGTAGGGACAGCGGACCAAATCTCACGCATGGAGAGATGAAGTCACACTCGAGATTTATCAAAAAAAGCAGTGAAATTCCTTCAAAATCTGTCATTTTTTGACACATCTCGATGAACGCCAGAATTAACTATGTAGTTTACAAAACCAGTATTGGAATTCTTAGTTTAATGTAAATTCAAGAGTTCCATGAGTTCTAATATCTGTTGATGGTGGAAACGTATAGTCGACCAAGAAATTGCTTGACCACTTTTCGACCGTATTACACAGGAATAAGGTTCAAAAGTGATCAAGCAATTACTTGGTCGCCTATACTTGCTACATTTTCTCCACAGTGCAACTAAAGTAATTCCAACAAAACTTAACAAAGGTTTTATTCTAACACCCCAAAAAGATCATTGTGCAGGTTTTATCATCATCATTTATTTGTTAAAAGTAGATAGATAGATTCATTTATTTCTTATTGGAAATTGCATTACATTTAGAGTTTCAAACATAACAAATTCACAATAAGATCTTCAAAAAGGTGAAGAAAATAATAAAAATAAAATTATCTAGAAATAAGACTAGAAAATGTCGAAATGTCAAAAAAAAAATATGTTACAATAAAAATGTTATGTAAGTCAAAACTGGAGCGTGTAAAAGTTTCCACAGGATACACTATTAAAAATAGATTATTTCAAGTGGGCAGTAAAAAAAAAAACAAAGAAAACTAAATAGGTAAATTAGTGAAATTGGGACTCTATGCAAAAACACGGTTCGTTCTCAAACTATCCCAATGGACCAGATGTATACTTTTTTATGTTAATTTGTAAACTGGCTTAAATTATGAAATACAGAAACGCTCAATGATTAAATTTTCCTTGGCTGCATCCTTGCTGATCTATGCTCTACCAATTTTTTTTACAGCACATTTTAGTATCCCACGACTGGGCAAAGACCTTTCCACCAGACGTCCACAACTCCCAATCTGGCTCAATGTCGGGCCAGTTTTTTCCAACGCATCCAGTCATATTCTCTGTACCTATCAATAACAACAACAACAAATACTCTTTATTGATTCACACAAGTAAACAAAATAAAAGAACACACACATGACATTTTTACATATGATAACTTATAAATGGGATAACCTCTCAGTTCTAAGATAGGTAGATATTTCCTGCTACTTAAAAAAAAAGTTAACGTCAGCCACGTCAAGTACACAATAAATCATTAGGGTAACTACACGCGAACAATATTTTAACGCCATGGTCGCTGACCCAAGATTAAAAAAAAAAACAAAAAAAAACTCCGGATGTTTGACGCCAGCCTTGGCGACAAAATGATGGCGCCTGCATTTTTTTTTCCAAAACAATTAAGGGAATTCTTTCCCTAATTCTGGACGATAAGATTGACTTTTGATTGGTGAACTGGGTAATCCGCTTGGACCATAAGGCATCGGATTTCATTTGACAATGATATCACTTTCGACTATTGTTTTGTTTGATGACCTATTTTTTGTTTTACACCGCACTAGCCAGTATTCCGAGTAAAATTTTATTGGTACAGAGAGAACAGCGGGCATTCACAAATGACCAAGTTGAATGAGATAATTTGATTAAGTTTCTCATAAATGACACCGAGAGAAGTTTTCCCAAACAAAATCAATAATGTAATGACCGTAAAGACAAGACACATTGAAAAATTCACAGAGTATGGTAGCGGTAATATGGCGAAACTGGCAAACGCAAGGCACGGAATGCTGATGTTCCAGGTTCGAGTCCTGCCCTAACCCTAATTTTTCTTTGTGTTGTCATTATATAGCATTTTAACCAGATCTCAGTATAAATTCGTGTAATTTGACATGCAATGCAATTTATAATGTAACTTTATATTGACTGAATAAATTAAACTAAACTAACTTAACACAGAGAACACTTTATAACAGTGATTCCCAAAGTGGTCCAGGTGGACCCCTAGGGGTCCACGGGAGACTTGCTGGTGGTAGAAATGTAGCAGCAGGGGGTCCACCGAAACCAGTGAAATTTTGAAAGTGGTCCACGAGAAAAATAAGTTTGGGAACTACTGCTTTATAAATTAGCGCCTTTAGAGAACTCATAGTAAAAAAGGCCCACTCGACTTTTCTCAGTAAAACAAAAATATATGCCGAAACATATTTATGTAGAACTAGAGGTTTATTACTCGTTTACACATTAAATTAATGAAGTGGAGAATGGAGGTCGACAAAAGCGTGTTGTCCCCGACAAAACAAAGGCTGGCTTTGACTTTGACTTTGAAAAAAAAAGGTTTTTCAAAACTTCAAGCATAAAATGAGGTCGATTTGTTCCTTTCGTTTATAAAAATTAAAAAGCGTCACATAAGACGCTTATATTTATATTAAATAGTTGGCCTTTACCAGCTTCAGTTATATATGTAATAAATAGGCATTAAATATTTCGATACAAGGTTTTGTTCAATTATTGAATCCTAATTAGTCATACTACTTGGCCTCCCTATCTCTGCTCTATAATAAAATAAATATTTATGGATTAATATGCAATTTTTACTATTCGTAATGTGGCCAAGAAAAATAAAATGTGCTCATTCGTTTTATTAAGACATTCTAAAGCTTATTTTAGTTATTTTTATAGGCTTCTGTGGCTTAAATATAAAATGTATAGGGACCTTAAAATAATATCTGTGGGGTCAGCAGGTGTAATGCCTAAAACGTAGTCGAAATGTCAAAAATATTATATACACGACTTTACACGACCCACCCCGGCTTGCCACGGTTACAATCGGATTATAATGAACATAGAAACCTTCCGTACAAAAATCTCTAAATGACAGTGAAAACCACATCAAAATCCGTTGCGTGGTTTAGGAGGAGAAGGCAGCCGAACATACACTATAAGGATTTAAGACAAACAGGAAGGGATAGCGACTTTACTTAATACTATGTAAAATAGACCCTATGACTTATTTTATAAAGCAAAAATTAATTACAAATGTCTTTTTTCATGATTCAAAAGACATGAATCAGAATCAGAAATATAAATTACGTTTGCAAATCTTTATTTTCATCCCTACCACGCAAGGTTTACTTACATTACTAATTTATTGCAACAACCAAGACCAAGGCTGATAGAGTCAATCTTAAATCTCAATAAAAACTAATAGAAACCAAAGACAAATTAGCAGGTAGAGTTGACGCACGTCTATGGCACGTGCAAGGACCAAGGCGCCACCCTTATCAGCCGAACATCATTCCAAAATAATGGCGCCCGTCACGTCACCTCAGCACAAAATATTTTGCAACTGGTCGAAAAAAAAAATTGTCTTCGCCTTAGAAAAAGTTATGAAGCCTTCAAGATAATTTGACAGCTGTCAAAATGGGCGGGAATCTGCAGATTTGAGTGTTTCATTTTAATCGTTTTGGTTTAGTGGGCGGTTTATTGTTATAATTTTAGTTTTTGCTCCATTATGATATCTTACTTGATGTCTGAGTAAAGGACGCTGGTAAATTGTCGAAAACCGTTGTCAGCGATTGCTGTTTTCAACGATTACAATAAGGTATTTTTTTTTTTAGTATTGAACATCACTCAGAAATAAGTTTTACTTTGGGTAAATCTATACTTCTGTGATTTTGTAATTTCTATTGCAAAACCCGGGAAGTCAACCAAAATAGTAGCTCGGTCGACACATATTTGTTTTCGTCCTTTAAGCTTCATTTTATGGATTAAACTACATTATATTTATTTACAGTAATTCCACATATTATTATGTGTAAGATGGCAGCCACCATTTTGGCCCTGGAGTGCGATTTTTGAATCTCTCCGGGTGACTTAAGCTCGCCAAAATGCCCTTTTTTCATAGAGATTCGGCTATTTTGGTGAGTTCTAGTCACCTGGTGAGATTCAAAAATTGCACCCCTGGTCAAAGTGGCTAGCAACAAATGGATAAAAAACACTTAATTAACTTCAAAAGTCCATTTCTGGAGAATGTTCCGATTTCAAAAATCAAATTGCCTCATTTTTTATTTTACTAAGCATAGTTGAAGAATCAGGTGAAGCCCGCTACGCTAAACAAAAACAAAAGTTTTTTTTTCAGGTGACGTTTAGGCTTGGGCCAAAACGTCAGTACTTATCGAAATTAAAGGCATAGTGTAGAAAATAGTGACTTGGACACAGCCCTTCCGTTTGGTCTCCAACTTTAAATCTTCGGCCGTTCGAAGTTCAAAAAGCGAATACGTTAATAAACTCTCACAGAAACCGAAAGGCGTTCACTCATTCCCTAAGCCGAACGGGTTATAACAATATAAACCGTCTTATCTCCAGCGTAAATTCTGTCAATTACCAGTCCGGAGCGACGGGATTTTTGCTTCGAAAAAAAATCAAAAAGGGAAAAAACCCCGCCTCGCTGCCACTGGCGCCGACCCGAGATAACGTTTCGAACATTTCTTTTGTTTTTTTTTAAGAGACATTATAGGTCTTTTATGGGGGACAGTCGATAACGTGGAGACTTGAGTTGTTTAGATTGTAGGTCTGTAGGTACGTGGAGCTTAAGGTGAAGGGGCAAAAATTGTCAGCTTCAAAATGTAAGAAAACTAACTTTGGTGAAATGAAAATTCGGCGAAGTTATAAATTCGATAAAACTTTTTTTTAAGATAAATGTCAATGGCATACACCTGATGTGAAGTGATCACCGCCGCCCATAGGGACCAGTGACCCCAGGAATTACTGATCCGTTTCTGGCTTTTACGGCTCCTAAACACTTCGAAACTCGACTTTAATTTTTTAGTTTCGCAATATACCTACTTATTAGGACATTGATAAAATATACAAAACAATTTATTATGGGGGGGTAGCCATCTACACGCTCTACACACTCCATTCATACTACGTCATACCTATGCAGTCATTTTATATGGAGCGTCAACGCAAGTTGTATCATTTTCACGATATTTCAACAAAACGTAGACAAAAACTAAAAATACAGTTTTTCTTCTTTTGACATGTTCTTTCAATTTTAATTACAAACAAGTTTTAGTCATCATACCCATTGTCGTTGTCACCTGACATTTATGTTAGTTTAGTGAAGCAGGGGCCTGACAGTTATGCGTTCCATTTCATATAATTTCTAGACCTTACTTTTCATTTTCACACGCGTCTTGGTTCAATTAAAAAACATCGATATCTAATACGATTATTTGCTAATCGTGAGAACGTTTGCCTGTCTGCCTGTCACGTCCCTAAGTGTGAAGGAATTTGTATTGAAGTAAACAGCAAATATTGTTCCAAATATCCAATTAACGGTTTGTAGACGGAGCTGTGCGTTGTTATTAGTTCAAATCAACTTTCTCAGGTGGCATAGATATGATTGCGTATTGTTTGATAATCAAACGTTTTGTTGAACTACTTTTTAGTACAATATTTTTTTATTTATAAGATGAGTGTGAACCCAGTCCCATAAAGCGCTCCTCATACAAACGGCGACGATGTTTTCCACCCTCTAAACCTTAACCTATGGCAGTGATTTTTTGCCATGATGTTGTCATTATCCCTTAAAACTAGGTTTTTACGTTTTGATTTTCCTAATATTCTTCATAGATTTGATAATATTTGCATATTAGGAGATTTATACAAAACCATAAAGCGTGAATATTTTTGCAAGTTTGAAGAATATTGAAAAAACAAAACATCTAAACCTAGTTCTGTGACATAATGACAACATGCAAAAAGATCATGGCTATTGGTTAAGGTTTAGAGGGTGGAAAACGTTATCGCCGTTTGAATGGAGAGCGCTGGGTTCACAAGTCTTATTAATAGGTATAAAATATGCCACCAGTAGAACAGGAGGCATATTCCAATTACTAGAAATTAAAATACTGACTTTAATTATGATGGTGAAATAAAGTTTAAATTGAAACAGTTCTAAAAGTTCAACATTGTAAGTAAGCCCATCGGCCAGTCAATACGTTAGCTCTGTCCGGATCAACTTTTTGTCCGTCGTTCTGTCTGTCATAAACCTTGCGGCTACTGGTCACGTTTTGGACCTTTTTGTGTCACTACCGTGGTCCACAGGGCCCTAATAAATTATAGAAATATAAATTATTTGTCCTGAAACAACAACAATATACAGTTATAGAGTGAGTGACTTTAAACCGGTCTGGCACGGTCTTGGCAACCAGTATCAACCTTGAGAAAATCACGTAATTTTCATGATTTTTTACGAGCTTTGAACCCCCACCCCTCCCAAACGCAAAGGCGCCCAGCAGCCAGACTTCCACAATGGTAGTCCAGAAACATGCCAGAACACGACTAGAGTAATTTAAATCGTTTGAAAATGACGTGAAATTTTTGCTGCTATCTCTCAGTCTATTAGTTCGTGTTGTGGCGAAACTGGCAAACGCAAGGCACGGATTGCTGATGTTGCAGGTTCGAGTCCTGCCATTACCCTAATTTTTCTTTGTGTTGTCATCATTTAAATTTATTTGAACAGTATACAGGTTTATACATTGCTAAGGGTAGGGACTTGTCCCGGCTTCGGACGGGTACAATTAAGATGTGTAGGTACGTACCTACCCATGTACCCATGTAACATACACATGTACTTGTGTGTATGTACCCATTTTAAAAACCTTCCGTAAAAAGTCTCTAAATGACAGTACAACCGTATCACAATCCGTTGCGTGATTTAGAAGAAGGCAGCCAGACAGACAGTTTTTTGTATGTAGAGGCACAGAATAAATAATAGTACTAACGTACAGAAACTTCTCTTTTTCGACCACTATTAAACGAAATCCAACTTTATAATCAGGCACAAAAAGTTCGTATTACTTCATAAACATTCGCCAGGCGGCATGCGTCAAAAGGAAGGCGCCGCCCGCGCCCGCCTTCCACCCGCAATGCCCTGGCGCACCGCTAGGGTTGGATTGCTTACTGTAAGACTATCAACGCGCGATACAGAATGAGCGAACTCGCGCGCGGCAAGCCGGCAACCTACAGCGATTAACCTATGCCATAGGACATGCGGCGAGCGCACCTACATTGCGGAGTGGAACCCCCCTGGTAGGGGGTAATCTCTGGAACTCCTGAACCGATTCCAAAAATTATTTCACTAATAGAAAGCTACACAACTCCTGACGGACATAGGCTACTAATACCACGCGTACGAAGTCGCGGACGGCCGCTAGTATAGATGACCAAGTAATTGCTTGACCACTTTTGAACCTTACTCCTTTGTAATACGGTCGAAAAGTGGTTAAGCAATTTCTTGGTCCACTATACTATGTAAAGATGAAGAAGATTCATAGGCTTTGTTTATAGGGCGGTAATCGAGAATGCAGATCACCTGATAGGAAGTGATCAGTACCGCCTATGGAAACTAGCGAACCCAATGAAAATGAATGAAAATGAGAAATTTATTTTGCAAGTAGGCCATATAGGCTCTTTTACATGTCTGAATCTACTAGCGCTTCGGAAAAGGGAAGATTTTGCTGAGAACCGCCGCAAGAAACTCAGCAGTTTAGAATGGCCAAGATAATCCAATCCATTGCCGACCCACTCTCATTGGCAAGCTTCTACTTTGCGCCGGTATTCGGTGAGACTGTGATACTACCCCGGTCAAGCAACCGGCTACAGAGGCTCTACCACTACAAAATACATACAATGTTGCAGCTAAATATCAACGATATAAACAGATAAAGCCCAGTGTGCCCAGCCCTGTTATCAAGCATAATCCTGCTAATCCGACGCGACGTCCTACCGGGCAGCGCGCTAAGTCGCCGACTGGATAAGGATCGACATGTTTTGACGTTCACGACATACTTCATATAGAACACTAGCATTTGCCTGTGACTTCGTCTGCAAAGGCCGCTTAACACACTGGAAAAAATTACACTGCAAAACTGCCTGTGTGATAGATATTCACCGAAACGGTGGTAAATTTTATGACAATTATGATAATGTAAGCCTAATCTTGATAATATTTTGACTTTGACTTTGACTTTATGAAATTCCTTAATTTTCTACATCCAATCCAATCCCAATAAATTAGACACTTATTACTCAATCAATTACAGTCTTTCTACAGCCGTCTCTATCCGCTCTGTAGGTAAAAAGCGAAACAAAACACCAGCTTCGTCCTAACCGCTCCCCAAACAAATACGGTCGACTTAACACTGTCGACAAGAGCCAGAATCGCTTACGCATCTATATGAATTACAGATGATTTTTTGATAGGATTTTAACCCGTATGAGTTATTGTTGGTTTAAAGCATGTTTGTAGAGGATGGAGGTTTGAAATTAGCAGGTCCTACCGCGGTATGAAGTAAAGGCCCTTGGGCGGTAATAGGTAGAGTCAATATAAGGGATAAATAGACGCTGGGACGAAAATAGCGTATTGTTGGACTGTGTTTGCGCCGGTTAACAGGTTGGGTTTTATTAACTAGAGACTTTGGAGCTTAAGAAGCTTAGCTTTTGGGCTTAACGGAGAGATTGTTAAGAACTTGACGATGTTTTAGGACAATTGCAGAACGCATTATGGGACATTTTTGACCCACAATGCAAAAAGTGGAGTGTTATAAATTTGAGGTGTGTGTTTGTGATGTCTATCTGGGGATCCCGTCTAATCGTTCAATTTTCATGCGACTGTATATTTTTCAGGTATTTTAAAATGGTCATCCTGTAGACCGCTATAGGTTAGGTTAAATATAATCTTAAACCTTTCAAAACTAAACCTAAGGTCATTTTAGTCTCGTGAGAACTGAATTATTACGAGTCACTTTGAAATGTTATCAATTCATCAGTATATTAGTATAGTATCGGCGGCTACCGTGCAGTTTGGGGCCATTAAGAGAGAGGTCTTCTGCCGACTTTCCGCTGAGGCGAAGCGGAGCGGTGACTATTATTATTTACGAGCTTTTACCCGCGGCTTCGCCCGCGCAGGATTATTTATCATCGGGGATTTTACGGAATAAAAATTATCCAGAATATTTGCTATCTGTCAACCAAATTTTATCTAAATCCGTCCACCCGTTAATGAGCGATTGAGGAACAAACATCCAAATGTTCAGATATCCAAACATCATTATACTTTCGCTTTGATAATGTTAGTAAGATTATTTATTTTATTTATTACTTAGACAAACAACACATCTTATTACAGACACATTAAACCCGTAAAACGGTGTGTGCGGCGTTTGCGTACGTTTGAATATTCGCCCAATTCCACTGATAGTGTGAAATGTCAGTGGAAAGGGAGGCTAAAAATTAACAAATTTTTAAACTATTTAGTTTTTTTTATTTTTATTCGATCATTAAACCATGCGTCCGAACCCGATGAAATTTTGGCGAGTTATTGAGCGCGCGCCCTGCAAAAGTGTCTCTATAGACAAGTTAAATAAAATGAAAGCAAGGTTGAAAAACAATACAAAGTTGTCTTTTTTTTACCCGACTGCTCCCAAAAGTGACTGACATCTTTTTATTATCGGTTATATGAGTTAAAAATGGATTGAAATCTTAATTTTGAAAAGTACCGCCAACGATTGTACTTTAATCGATAGCAGCATACGTATCTTTTTGAAACTTATTTAATTGTCAGTGTATATTTTTAATACCACTTTTGTCTAATGTTAGTAAGCCAATTATTAACCAAAAAACACTAAATACGGCCACAAATAGTACCACAGTCAAGGAGTATCTATTTCTTGGCTGTTCGGTTAAATTAAAAGACTAGCGAGAGCCTCCCCGCCTCTCTCCTGGCTCCACCATCAGATTATAAGTCAACTCCCGCGCATGATGTCTGTATCCACGTCTCTGAGATGGCGTCTTTGTGTCAAAGATGGAAGATTACTTCGGATCGCTTGATTTGTCATTTCATTTTTATAATTTTGACAGCCGAATAGCTAAGTTTGACCCTGACTGCGAAGCTAGAGGTTGCGGGTTCCAACCCCGCCAGAGGTACAGTAGATTAGTATGATGTATGTTCATACTCGAGTAATGGAGGTTTGATAATTGTTTATAAGTATGTATTTATCTGCTATAAAAGCACGCCTATCCATTGTCTAGTCTAGTACTGATAGCACAGTATTTTATAGTTCTGTGCCCATAAATGACCTTAGGCTATTAAAACTTCACTGCACCATCCGTCCGTCCCAGGTATCTTAAAAGGGGTCCATCTAACTGTAATAATATATGGCAAATATTCAAAATAATTAAAAAAATTAAGAGAATTCCCCGTACAAGGAACTGTAAAATTAACACTTTTTTTCTGTTGGTTCTATCAAAGAAACGGTAATACATTTAAACAAGCATTAAAAACTTTACGTGAAACTCTAACTTAAAACACAAAGTGATTGGTAGATAATAATTTTCTTATAAAATACTTTATATTAAATATGTTTTTTGTGTGGTGGTACCTAACCTAACTCTCAGTGGCTGAGGCTGACACGCACTTGGCCGGTTTAAATAAAGTGTTGACTCTATAGCTACGTAGTGTAAAAACTAACAAAAAATCTACACGTACAAATCGAAAAACCTTTAGAATAATCAATTTCCAAACGTGTCCCACAAAATCTTTGATTGCACGCTACTTAGCATTGCCCGATATTGACAGCCCCTGTTTGCGTCGTAATTCCGACCATAAATGACCCGGCCACTCCGTGACACGTCCCGATCTTTGCCCATTAAAAAACCTTTTAAAAACAAAAAAGGACAGGTCTTTTTTGGTCCAAAACTCCAAAGGTGCGTACACACTACACGCGGCGGGCTTTGGCGGTGCGTGGTAAAGAAGCCATGAAAAAATACCTAAGGTTGGGTTTTGTTTGCAGCTCGGCTAGCACAAGCCGCGACTCGTATTTGACAGCTTGATAAAGTTGATAAACGATAAAAATAGAACTTTTCTATTTCGAAAAAACTTCCCACCGGATCCGAAATTTTCCGAGAGAAATAAATAAGAAGTTTGTAAAAGAAGTATTGGACAAGGTTATCGGCGTCTCAGATGACATAGGGCCGGTTCATTTGTAAGGTTTTGAACTTCTTAACCATTATAATTATTTTTGCAACTCAATTGAGGCGGCCCCAGTGCAGAGGAGCATCGAAGAGCTTGTAGCTTCACTAAGTGCGTTACGAATGATAGCGTGTGAAGGCGACTGCCAAAGTGATTTATATTGGCGTCATCGTCAGCATTTAACCCAAGCTCGAAGCTAAAACATAATATGTACAGTCAAGGAATTAAATTTCCAACCCACCTAAGGTTCAATAGCATACAGCAAACTGACACCATAAGAGTATGACGTTAGTTTGACATATCGTCCTTAATGCATTGCGAATGTCTGACGACATTTCAACGAAATAGGTAGGGAACAGCGTTGCCAGACGTCCCGATTTTGGCGGGACGTCCCGTTTTTTAGCCCAAAATGAAATGTCCCGCGCGGGACAGGCTCAGTCCCGTTTTACGGAGATACTCGACCAGTAACCCAGACGGTAGTCGTTTTTTGACAAAGCACCGTATTTTCATTTAAAAACATTCTATAGCTGTCTATCATCACTGTAAATTTAATTTGAAACTCAAATAAGACGATACGTAATAAAAATCTGCTGATTATTCAAGCTTTTTATGTTATGTCCCACGTTCGATGAAAAAGGCCCGCTTTTTTATACAAAAGGCTTCAAAATCCCGCTTTGTCTGAAAATAAATCTAGCAACGCTGATAGGGAATTAAATTCCTTGACTGTACCTACGCCCGATACTATTTTAATGTACATTCAAGAACATTTTGACTAAAGTATAAGAACGGGGTCCTCTTAATCTGAACATCTTTGACTAGGCAAGTTGGAGAATGACTGAAAGACCTCTTGGCCCTAACATGACCGTCCACCTTCAAGTTATCCATCAGTGCGTCCCTTTCTTATGGCCCCCACTATTATAGTTAGAGGCTCAGGGTGGAGGGAGTAGATTAAACTAAGGCGCTCATGTTATGATCGCTGGCCAAAGCAAGATGAATCGTGTTTGTCTAACAAATAGCAACTTTGTCAGAGTGAGTCTTAGAACAAACCTTGTTTTAAAGCATAACAACAGAATATTAAAAATCACGGTAGCAGCATCAAGTTTAGAGGGTGGAAATTACCGCCGTGAGTCTGAAGAGAGCTGGGTACACAATCTCTTAAGAGGAGTGTGAACCCAGCCCGAAAAAGCGCTCCACATACAAACGGCGATAACGTTTTCCAACCTCTAAACCTTAACCTACGGCAATGATTTTTTGCTATGTTGTCATTATGCCTGAGAACTAGGTTTGTTGTTTTGATTTTATTATATTCTTCATAAATTTGACAATATTGGCATTTTAGGAGTTTCATACAAAACAAAAAAGCGTCAATATTTTAAAACAATTAAGAATATTTAAAAAATCAAAACGTACAAACATAGAAAGTTCTAGGGCATAATGACAACATACAAAAAAATCATGGCTATAGGTTAAGGTTTAGACGGTGGAAAGCGTTATCGCCGTTTGTATGGCGAGCGCTTTTTGGGTCTGGGTTCACACTCCTCTTAAGTATTATCAAACCGCGATGAGAATATAAGAGAGAGTAACGTCAACCCACTCTCATTTCATACATCTAGGAATTAAGCTTGACTCAAGTCTATGAAATGACAGTGTGCTGACGTTACTCCCGAATTAATGCTAATCGCGGTTTGGTAATAACTCGCTATAGTCGACAAAGAAATTGTTTGACCACATAAAGGGACAAGGTTCAAAAGTGGTCAAGCAGTTACTTGGTCGACTATACATCGATTTGTTCAAATAGAGTTAACCTTCGTTACCTTGAAACTTGTTATACAAATTATGTTCGTGCTCTTATTTCGTATCGTTCCAAATTTTAATCAATAATTACTTAAGTAATCGCACTCCACTTGTATAAGCGCAGAAAGTACGTTACCACTTTTCGATGGTATTGCAATAGGGATAAGGTTCAAAAGTGGCTTAACAATTACGTTGGTCGAGTAAACTTGTGCAGTGCGATCGCTGCCCGCCCCGCGCGGCTCCGTCGTCGTGAAGATAGCCGATGGCGGCTCTTTGTGCGCCCGCGCCGCCTCCGATTCGATTATTGGAGGTAGGGTTGGCAGAAGCACTGATCTTTTTAAATAATGCTTTTTTTAGTTCAGTAGGAAAAAGGTGAAAAAGGAAATATGGTACAATTCTGTTCGGCCATCCATCTGTTTGTCTGTCACAGTGGCATGTTTCAGCAACTATAGATTTATTCACAAGAAAAAAATCTATAGTTGCTGAATTAAATTAACTGTGTATGAAATTAATGACAGCTTCATACATTTTCGTTGGCTGCTCAATATACCAATTATATTAACTTAGGTTAAACGAAAATTGTTTTAGTTTCTAGGGATTTATAGCAAAAATTTCAAAAAATGCCACCACTTACCGCCTCCGTTGCCTCCGAAGTTTTTAAGACATAAAATCTGAAATAATTAGAGTTCATCATAGTTTATGTAAATATTACGGGGAAAATAGAACTATGTATGTTTTAAAAAATGCTTTATTCATTTAAATCATCATAATCATAATCATAATCATAATCATAATATTTATTTGCGTAAAACATTGAAAATGCATGCAAATACAATTGTAACTTAAACAGAATCTTAATTTATAAATTTATTCTTGACTTTTTATATATATATATAATAACTGGAAGAGATCCCTTTAAGGGAAAAGTTCGCCTTTGTACATCATTGTATCTCTTTTTGTCATTCTAGTCATGTCTAGACACCTTATTTGTATTTTTGCAGTCTGGTTTTAAAATATTAAAGTAAAAATAATACATTATCAGTCAGTTGACAACCCTAGCGGGCGACACGGCGGCGGCGGTCAGTTCATTATTGACACAATAAATTCTAACGCACGCGTTTAAAACCAGCCTCACGCACACACTGATCTACGAGGATCTACAGAGGAGCTACAGGGGATCTATAGATCAGCGCGCGCGACGTCAGAGCGACACGTTGCCGATTAATCAGTCGCTTATCAAGTAATGACTGTTGTCCTGCTCAAGTGACATAATTATATTAAAAAGTGATAGGAATATTATTTTGGATTTAAGACTTGTCTTATCGTAGATTAAATAAACTAATCAAGCAAAGAAAAGATTAAGCAAATCTATGCATATGTATGTATAAAAAAGTGTTCCGTTTCTGACTGACTGACAGACAACTGCAGTTCAAACCGCTAAAGTTACGAGTGGTAGAACCTTGTGCAAGATCCGTCCGGATCGCTACCACCATCTTGCTCGCTAATCCTGCCGCTAAGCAGCAGTGCTTGCACTGTTGTGTGCCGGCGCGGAGAGCAAGACAGCCGGTGCAATTACTGGCACAAGAGGTATTCTATCTTAGCCCTTTGGGTTTGCAACGCATCTGCGATATCCTTGATGTTGCGAGTGTCTATGGGCGGTGATCACTTACCATCATGAGACCCGCTGGCTTGCGTGGCATCTGTAAAAAATGCATTGAATTAAGTTTAGTTATTTGCCTCCTCCTCCTTGCTTCGGTTTCCTCATCACTGAGGGTCGTGGTCATGGCTTGGGAATAATTTGTTGCGGATGATGTTCCGCCTTCTCTTTCTATCTGCAGCCAAGTGTAGAGCATCGTGTACTGTGGTGTCGAGGGCCGCGCGAATCTGGTCCGTCCAGCGAGTAGGACTCCTACCTCTCGGCCGCTTGCCCTCAACCTTTCCAGAGTGACCATCAATTTCTCCAGGTTGTCACCATCCTACCTGGCTATGTGTTCGAAGTATTCGATTACCCTGCGCAGGCAAATAGTGGATAGTCGCGGCGAGTACCTATCGATGCATTGGTGCGGTTATTTGCCACAAACATTGTAACAGAACCAGCATTAACAAATTGAATCAAAACTAAAAATATAACTAAATACTAAACTAAAATAAATACAAAGGGTAATTATAAAACTAAACTAAAAATAAATTAAAATTAAAAATTCTTACGTAAACCGCTGCCGCTGCTCATGATGCTCTATAGGCTAGCAGCATTAAATTTATTTACTTAAACAATTTTGATTTTTCCTAGATATTAGAGTCAAAAACATTCATTGCCATAGAACGATATCTTCCAAACAACGCATGGCTAACGGATATGTTAAAAATCGAAGTGATAACTTAAGTTCTTTGGCCTTTCATGACAATCTTATCTGTTGTTATTGTATTTTTGTTAACA
This sequence comes from Ditula angustiorana, assembly GCA_963691745.1. Classification (NCBI taxonomy): domain Eukaryota; kingdom Metazoa; phylum Arthropoda; class Insecta; order Lepidoptera; family Tortricidae; genus Ditula; species Ditula angustiorana. Next base: position 9,845,664 of record OY829495.1, read on the forward strand.
CTTAACAATTTTCACTGCGATAGTAATTTGAAAGCGATAGCGATTGCAGTCAGCGTTACGTAATAAGAGATATTTTTGTGAAAGGATCGACAATTACTCACCTATTTATTTATTGCAGCAAAAGGGAGGCTAACAGGCATGCAGGTCACCGAATGGAAAGTGATTACTTCCACAGATATCAAAATAATCGCTGATCCGTGCTGTCCTATAGGTACCGCGTCCCTCACCCCATAATAAATTAATAAATATTTTTGGGACAAGTGACACCAATTGATCTAGTCCCAAAGTAAGCAACTAAAGCTGCTTGTGTTATGGGTACTGGACAACGGATATACATATTTATATAGATAGACATATACTTACATACGTATAACATCCAAGACTCGGGTACAAACATTCGTATTCATCATACAAACATTTGCCCCTCCCGGGATTCGAACCCGGTACCTCAAGCTTTCTAGTCAGGGTCACTAACCACTAGGTTATCCGGTTGTCAAGTAGCCATAGGCTTTAGGATCTCTTGTTCGCCGTACTAAACGTACTAGCAGGCTACTACTTCTGTAGGTAGTTCATGGTATAGAGCCACGCTGTAACCAGCTCATGGTCACTGTAGTATTGGGTCAACACGACCGGGGTAGTACCACGCTCTCACAGAATAACGGCGTGAAGTAGTAGATTGCTATTATATACATCCCTATTTAATTTCTTTGATCTGGGGACCCTATACATCTCCTTTCATTCTTAACTAGTGCCAGTTTGTTCGATGTGTTATCTTTTTTTTTGTGTACCTATGTGTGTACGTCATGTACTATTGTGATAATTATGTAAATTGCACTGTAATCTGTTTTGAAAAGAGAAGAAAAAAAATTAACTGCTGAGTTTCTTGCGGCATTTCTTCTCAGTAGTATCTTCTGTTTTTCGAAGCGCTAGTAGATTCAGACATGTAAAAGAGCCTATATGGCCTACTAGAAAAAATAAAATTTTCATTTTTCATTTTATTATCGTACAGGTCGGTAACTGATCAGCGAGTCTTGGGTTCACCGGTTTCTATGGGCGACGGTCGACACTTCCCATTAGGTTATTCACATACTCGTTTGCCCCGTTTTCTATAAAACTGTCAAAAAAACTTGACTAGAAAAATTTACATATCGTTTTTCGTACGAGAATTTATTTTGACGGTATAAAGCAAAGAAATAAAATAAAAAAAGATAATAAAAGCCTACAATCACTTTAACAAACAAATTATCTATAAACTTAATCACTCAAAAATGGAAGACATAAATTAGCTTTTTTTATCTGCTTATCTGACTCTGGCCATCTGAGCAAGTCCGATATAAACACAAAAAAGGAATAATAAATTGCGAATTCAAATTTGAAAATAGAACAACGTTAGTTTTAATTGATCTGGCCAATTACAATGTGCGCGGGAGTGGGTCGCCGAGCTATTAACAATTGGATATGGTTTAATAAAATTAAACTAATTTATAATTAGCGGAGTTAAATAAAATATAATAAATAATTAATGTCAAAATTAAAAACAATTTCTAGTTCTGCCATCACATTCGATTTTTTCTGTGTTGTTATTTAATACATAGCATTGTAAAAAATCACCTCTAAAAACAACCCAAAAACTACAAAACAAAAAATTATCCGTTAAATCTACATCCGTTTACCGATCCAATCATAAAATCGAATTTATTCAAAATTAAACACGATAGAAATATTTTTATTTAATATCAAACATCTAAACAATTTCTGTCCAAGTTCATGTTTGAATAATTTACGATCAGCACATCCCTGAAATAACGTTACTAGTTTTAACAATGTAAACATCATTTAACAGAACCACGGTTCATGAATATTTATTATTAAAGGCAAAAAGTGACACGTTAACTAACTCGTAAAAAGTAACAATAACTCTCCGTTACCCTTACGGCGTACTGTGTTTAAATAATTAACTGATAAACATGCCTACTCCAGTTTGGTTGTAATTATGGCTTCATGTATATTTAGATAATTAGACGTTGGCAGTAGTGACGTCATTTGAATTGACCAATGGGGTTGCGCGGTTTTTATTAAGACCAACGAGATCACATGAGGACCTTTTTAAGGTTCTGTAAAGGAAATGGCAAAACGGAACCGTATTTCTAGGATTCTGCTGTTTGTACGTTCATATGTCATGGATTTCTTGGTCATAAACGGAATGAATTTGTATTTCTTATATTGAGTATCAACTCAAAGTCAAATCTAGAATTAAAAATTAGTTTAAATTATTATAAAAACACCTAAAAAAACCGATTCATAATTTTCTGTTTTGGTCACAGCTTACAAACTACTGTAAGCTGTGACCAAAACAGAATTTTTTTTTCGTCAGTTGTGTTTATAAACACATATTTAAATGTATTGTGTTGTAGTACGGAACCCTTCGGAGAGAATCCGACTCACACAGCCGGTTTTGCTGCTAACTGAAACAAGCTGTATTTATAAATACTTAGTTTTTATTGCTCATTGTAGCTCGTTACTGCATACAGTTTTTCTAATTATAACTTACCTCCATTTAAAAATGGAACCCTATTTACTTATTTCTGTCTCACTCTAGCATTACATAATTACATAAGGCCCGTGTGTGGCCACTAACACCACGTCATAAACAGCTCATTAAATAATTATGACATAAAACAAAGCGTTAAAAAAACCGCCTCCACCGTTCTTGGCTCCGCGTAAATCATTAAGGTTAATGAATCATGAAACTTTTATCGCCGTTTCATTAATATATAATGTTTGCTATAAACTGTACCTAGGCGGCGAATTACAAAGGTAATAATTAATAATAGTTACATGCGTTTGGGCCTAATGGTATCAAAGGAGGTTTGTTACGAAGTTTTATTATCGTTTGTTTATTTTTTTTATAACAAGGCCATTTTAAACGACTTGTTTGTCGTTACCTTAAATGTCTGGGTAATTTGAATTTATACTTTAATTTTAGAAGTACCATTAGTGTATTTACATATTTATCTTTAATAACAAAGCTTAGAAACGATTTATTTAAGGTGCAATTTATCAAAAAACTTTTATTGAACGTATTTGCCGCTTTCATTAAATTTCAAATACTTTGCTTGCGGCAGCACTCTACAAATATTCTGTCATCATCATCGTCTCAGCCACAAGAAGTCCACTGTTGAACATAGGCCTCCTCCATGGATTTCCAAAGTGACCGGTTGGAAGCAGCATGCAGCCAGCGCCTTCCTGCCACCTGTATGAGGTCATCGGACCATCTTGTGGCTGGTCGTCGTACGCTGCGCTAAATATTCGGAACTTTGAAGCAAAAAAAAATAACTTTAAGCCTTTTCATAACTGTCCGTTAACTCATAAACTAAAATGGTTGTTTTATTACATCCTTTAATGCTTGTCTTTAAAACAATGCACTCGACCGCTCTCAAATAAACTTTAATTAATAAAATAATTAATTAGCGAGGTTTTAGCATTTTATTGCAACTGCAGCCGGGTTTACGACGGAACGGGGTTGGTCGGTACGGAACCAAGAAGGCATCTAAAGCTGGCAACAGATCAGCGACTTTTTGGGTTGCTAGTTTCATTGGGCGGCGGTGATTTTCCACCACATACCATACATGCGACGAAATCTTTGATTCATCTGAATTTTATTCAAATAATAACAATTATGTTAACGCTGGTTTACCGCCGAGCATGTATGAAGAGTGGAATGTGTGTGAAGGAAGCGAGGGAGGTATTCGAGGACCGGAGCGAATGGCGCTCTGTTTTCTCTGCCTACCCCAAAGGGAAAGGCGTGAACTTCTAATAATATGAATAATATTACGGACGTAAATTTAACAAATTTTCAACAACTAAACTCCACGTAGGTATTTGATTGGCCAAACGATGCAAAAGTTAGATAACCATTAGTTAGTATCTCTGAAACCTTACTAAGCCTATGATTTTTTTATTATTTATTCAAGGTTACTTGTAAAAGTATGACAAGCACTTAATATGCCTATTTGATAAATTTCATCAGAAATTACAGTCTGTCAAATTTAGTCAGTTTAGTCATTTTAAACAATCTTAGTTAAATCTAATCTATACGTAATTAGGTTAACATAAATACCACTTCTATTTTTTGAAATTTTCTGTGCAAAAAATATAATTACTGCGTGGTTATCTCCCGCATACGCTCGTTCCGTCACGCTGCACTCCTGCGCACATCGATGAACTTGGTGCTGCTTACATTGTCCGTCCTGCGGTCAACGACCTCACATTGCAATCTGCTTACAACGAGAATTACGCAGGAAGAAGCCATTTGCATATTTAATATATTTCTTATTTATAATTTTGGGAAAAAAAATTGATAAATAATCCCTTTGATCGAAAAAACTGTGCCCTTGTGTTGTAGATTATTTGAAAAGAACATTCGTAGTTATAGATGTATGCAGGTTTCCTCACGACGTTTTTCCACATCGAAAAATGTATCAACTAACAAAGCCGTGATCTGAAAGCCCAAGGCAGGGGGGGGGGGGGGGTTAAAGTACGGCAACGGTTCAGCGATTCTCTCAAAGTCGCTTGTCACCAGCTTAAAAAAAAGAGCATTGTATGTATGTATGTATGTAAATTCTTTATTGTACAAAAAACATTAATTACAAAAAAGAGATACAGTGATGTACAAAGGTGAACTTATCCCTTTAAGGGATCTCTTCCAGTTAACCTTTGCGTGTGTGAAAGGAGTATCATAGTAGGGACAGACAAAACGCAAGAGCTAAGAAAAAAATAATAATTGTAATATAACTACGGCGCTATTCCTGTTATAATTAACCGAAAAAAAGGAAAAGTTCATTAGTTAAGTGGCATTAGGTAGATAGACTTACTTGTCGTGTAAAGAAATGGATCACGAAATTTCGTGTTTAATTCGAAGTGGAGAAAACGCGGTACAAACAAGAAAAACACATTAAGCGTTTACTTACCTAATTACTACTTTCAATCAACCTTACAATGTTAACCTCGTAAGGCCCACGTCAAATTTCGTTCTATGCATTTTGAACCATATCGTTTGAGACAGTGAGTTCGACGTCAGTTTGACATTTGTCCTATATTTAGGACTTCGGGTCTTACGAGGTTAAATGAAAAATGAAAAAAATATTTTGCAAGTAGGCCATATAGGCTCTTTTACATGTCTGAATCTACTAGCGCTTCGGAAAATGGAAGATACTACTGAGAAGAAACGCCGCAAGAAACTCAGCAGTTTATCTTTTTATTTTCTTCTTTTAAAACAAATATAAATATAAATAAATATTTGGGGACGATCAGCACACCCAATTGATTTAGTCCCAATTAAGCAACTAAAGTTACTTGTGTTATGGGTACTGGACAACGGATATACATAATTAATAGATTCAGGCGTTACTTTGCGGAGGTCCATATCAACAAACTGGAACAAATTACCTTGCTACTCCGCGAAACCAGTGCCGGGCTCGTGCAAAATAGCTGCTGTTGATCGTGTAGTTTTAGTGTTTAGTGGTGGTGGTGTGTAGTTGAGTCTGTGTGATATATGTTGTTTCGTGTGGAAGCGGAGGAGGGTGGGTTTTTGCATGAACATATATGTGTCGCACAGACGCAGCTATTTTGCACGAGCCCGGCACTGGTTTCGCGGAGTAGCAAGGTAATTTGTTCCAGTTTGTTGAACGGATATACATACTTATACATATAGATAAATATATATTTAAATACATGTAACATCCACGACTCGGATACAAGCATTACAAATATGCTTTCATCATACAAACAATTGCCCCTCCCGGGAATCGAACCCTGATCCTCAAGCTTTGTAGTTAATTTTTTTTTATGAAATAGGAAGGCACACAAGCATGTGGGTCACCTGATGGTATGTGTACACCACCGCCTATAGACACCCGCAACATCGAAGAGATTGTAGATGCTTTGCCAACCCAGAGGGCTAAGATGGAATACCTCTTGTGCCAGTAATTACAACGGCTGTTTTGCTCTCCACGCCGGAACACAGCAGTGCAAGCACTGCTGCTTAGCGGCAGGATTAAAATAAAATAGGAGTAAAATGCTAGTGATAATACCTACACAATCGTTCGGCTTGTAGCTTTCTATTAGTGAAGGATTTTTGAAATCGGTTCAGTAATTCTAGAGACTACCCTACATACAAACAAATGTAGATTTGTGTAGATGTAGAATTGTAGATGTAGAAGAATTTACTAATAACTTTAATTCAGAATTTAGCGGGTGGTAGGACCTTGTGCAAGGTCCGTCCGGATCGCTACCAGCATCTTGTTCGCTAATCCTGCCGCTAAGCAGAAGTGCTTGCACTGTTGTGTTTAGGCGTGGAGAGCAAGACAGCCGGTGACATTACTGGCACAAGACGTATTCCATCTTAGCCCTCTAGGTTGGCAACGCATCTACAATCTCTTTGGTGTTGCGGATGTCTATAGGCGGTGGTGATCACTTACCATCAGGTGACCCACTTGCTTGTTTGCCTTCCTATTTCATTAAAAAAAAAAAATAGTAATAAATAAAAACCTGTTTTAATATGCTACTAAAAAAAAAGTTATTTAAAAACTACACTACGACGACCCTACGACTATTGCCGTCTTTAATTAACATTATTTTCTATGTACGAATCACCAAAATCAATCCAATCAGACCACTAACTGTGGGTTTAAACTTGACTTGAATCAAAAGCTTGCAAAAAACTTTTCACATGCGAAAAACTGCAAGCGCTCTGTCAAGTCTACTCAGAGTATCGATTTACAAGATACAGCGCAATATAGAAACGATAAACACCCGTCGTTCGATAGACTCGCTTTCATATAGCACGCGGCGTGTGGGAGCGAGACCGCACTATCGTCGGGGGGCGTGGCCGCCCCGCCCACCTAGATAATCGACCCGTATTTATATTTCTTTTATTATTGATGTTCTTATAATGTTTTGTATAATTTGGTTATTTCTGAGGAGGTAATATATTTGGGAGATTTCGGTAGGTTTGAGATTTAGGAATACTTTGCTTGGAATTGGGTCAGATTGTCTTTTTTGGGGTTCCGTACCCAAAAGGTAAAACGGGACCCTATTATTAAGACTCCGCTGTACGTCCGTCTGTCACCAGGCTGTATCTCATGAACCGTGATAGTTAGACTGTTGAAATTTTCACAGATGATGTATTTCTGTTGCCGCTATAACAACAAATATTAAAAAACAGAACAAAATAAAAATAAATATTTAAGGGGGCTCCCATACAACAAACATGTTTTTTTTTTGCAGTTTTTATAAATAATCAAAGTCAAAGTCAAAGTCAAACAGGTAGCACTTATGAATGTCAAAAAATTTACCACCGGTTCGGAAAAACCTCTGATGAGAAGATACCGGCAAGAAACTCAACGAGGTGTAATTTTTTAAATAAATCAAAATTACAATGTTATTTTACATCTCAAATATTCAAAATTTTTACAATTTAACACAGCAGGTGTACAATCTTTGGAGCCAGGGATCGCCAATACAGATCGGGATCATTTCCAAACATCCTTGTCCAAGATATAGTCATTGATTTTATCATACGCCCGAGAAATTAATGTCTTCTTGACAATAGATTTAAATTTTGTATCATTTAGTTCAGTTATGATTTTTGGAATTTTGTTGTAAAATCTTACACAATTTCCCATGAACGACTTATTGGTTTTAGCCAGTCTGTAAGTTGGAACTTTAAGCTTTCCTGTATTTCTAGTAGCCTTTGGCTTATCGACGTTGGTAGGGAAATTGCATCTATTTTTCCTAACGTACATGATCACTTCAAAATATATAGCGACGGTAGGGTTAAGATGTCTATTTCCTTGCAAAATTTCCTTAATGACTCACGAGTATCCATATTATAAATTGCTCTAACTGCCCTTTTTTGCTAAATGAAAACTAACTCAATATCTGCAGCAGATCCCCATAAAATAAGGCCGTACGAAATAATGCTATTAAAATAGGCAAAATAGACCAACCGTGCCGTCGCTACATTGGTTAGCTGCCGAATTTTTCTTACTGCAAAAGCAGCAGTAATGGTACGGAACCCTTCGTGCGCAAGTCCGACTCGCACTTGGCCGGTTTTTAATAAAATAGGAAGACAAACGGTCTATTACCTGATGGTAACCGACGCCCATAGACACCCCGCAACACCAAGGATAATGTAGATGCGTTGCCAACCCAGAGGTCTAAAGAGGAATACGTTTTGTGTAAGGTTTTAGCAGGTATTTGGGGAAGTCAGTATGAATCCTCTTTTAGGGCTCCTCACGTTAAAAACAGAACCCTTATAGGATAATTTTCATAGTCCGTCTGTCTTTCTGTCTGTCTGTCCATCGAAAAAACCAACAGGGTACTTCCCGTTGACCTATAATCATACAATTTTGCAAGAAATAAGGACTTCACAAATAACCGGCAAAGCCAAAAATTCTTATTTTTTAGTTACTTACATCACAATTTTTTCTTGCGATTACAAACTTATATTTGCGCTTGGTATGGATCGTGAATGCGACAACAATTTTACAATGGCAAAGTTAAGTTTGTCTCTCAATTCAGTTAATATTTTCTTTGCAGCAATTTTCGGTGCTTATTAAATTTATGTGTGTGGAGGAAGCGAGGGAAGTATGCCAGGACCGGAGCAAATGGCTTTCTGTAGTCTCTGCCTACCCCAAAGGGAAATAGGCGTGAGCTTATAATAATAATATTAAATTTATACGGAACCCCCGTTACAAACGTCGAGCTCGCACTTGGCCAGTGTTTAGTATTAATGCATTTTAGCTAAAAACTCCTTCTCCTTCCACAGAAAAGCTCCGGCTCTCCCTCTGCGTGGGCTGCGGCGGCCAGATCCACGACCAGTACATCCTCAGGGTAGCGCCTGACCTGGAGTGGCACGCCGCCTGCCTCAAGTGCCAGGAGTGCCGGCAGTTCCTGGACGAGAGCTGTACCTGCTTCGTCAGGGACGGGAAGACTTACTGCAAGCGGGATTATACTAGGTAAGTGGTTTGGGCTGACATTGACAAAACATCTTGACACTCCATTCCAGCCTTAGATATCCAACTGACCCCAGCTATAACGTGTCAATCAAACAAGCTCCAACCATCAGTTAATGCTTACTAGTTGACTTTAGACATAGCAACAAACTGATACAAATTACCCCACTACTCTGCGAAATTGGTTTCGTGGAGTAGCAAGGTAATTTCTTCCAGTTTGTTGATATGGACCTCCGCAAAGTAACGCCTGAATCTATTAATTATTTATACATAGTGTCCGGTAAGTCTTAGGACAGACTTAAGGGAGAGGCAGGTGGGCAGGTGACCTACCAAATATTGAAAAAAAAAACCTTAATAAAAGACTTTTTTTGTATACCTTTGTATATGTAATTGGAAACATCGTTTCTTGAAAAGGGTAAGATTTTTACTCAGGTCGTTTTTTAATACTTGGCAGGACACTTGCCCATCTTCCTCCTCCTTAAGTTTGTCGTACTACTCACCGGACACCCTGTATTCAAACTAACTATCCACCCCGACTTCGCACTCGTACAATATGGATATAATGTCGTAAAAACAAAAACCTTTCGTAATAAAATCTCTAAATGACAGTGAAAACAGTATCAAAATCCGTTGTGTAGTTTAGAAGGAGAAGACGGCCGAACGTACACCATAGGGATTTGGGTCAGACAGGAAGTATAGCGACTTACTTTATACTATGTCAAGATAAAGATAGTACTCTGGACGACAGTGATTGTGTTTGACTTTTAATTACCTCATAGGTTACTGTTGTTTTCCTTCCTAAACAAACTAAGAATAGCACGTGTTAAAATCAAACTCAAAATACCTTTATTCAAATTAGGCTTACACAAAGTAGGTTTTTGCGACTTGTAAACATCGAAAGAAACAATTTAAACAGTTTCTGATGGACGGATTCTTAAAGGATTGATATGAGACCTGAACTGTCCGAAAAGTCGGAAATTAGATCAGTTACACCATACGCGAGTCGTGATATAAACCGTTTTTATAGTTTCATTTCAACGTTTAGGCACATGACGCACTTTTAAATATCAGAAAAAATTACAGAAAATTTACCACCGTCTCAGAAAACTCTGCCTGTGCCTAGTTGATAACCAAATTTAATAACCTCCATTGTGGTAACATTTTGTACAATGGTACGATGATTGGTTATCTTCACGGCACAAACGAAAAACCTCTGATGAGAAGATACCGGCCAAAAACCCAAAGAGGTATAATTTTTCTAAAAAAAAATTACAATAGCAAGCATTCCAACTACATGCCACTTATTCCATGAAGTCACATCAAGTGAAATCGTCACTTTCCTTGTCTTGACCCCTGGTTCCCAAATTCCCGCGAACAAAGGAGAAAAATCAGGGGTTTTTTAGTCTAAGAAAAATAAGCGTCCTCAGCAATTTTCCAAGCATTCAACCCATGTCATGAGCGTTTGACTCCCGTGCCCCGCAATTAGCGTAACCCGATGCGCCGGCGCTGGATTATGTTACAGCGTTCACTGTTGACGGATGCACAGTGCTAGGAGCTTGGGGCTATATTTTTGCCCTGGAAAATAATCCTGTTCGAGGATTAAGACAAAATAGATTTTTATCGAATTCGACCGCTGAAACTACTAAGGTTGCAGTTTACATAATGTTGACTTGTAAATTATCAAAATTATCATTTATAGATCCTAATGTGGATATGTTTATTACTCACTTAGAACATCTGACTCTTTTTGCTTAGTGTTGAGTTTTTGAAAAGGAGATATGTTAAATGCGAAGTGGTACAAGTCCTTCTAAACCCATTCCGCCTTTCTTTAAAAAGTCTAAGTAAAATAATAACTGATAACTTAAATACGTTTTTGAATCCAAATCAAAAGGGACTGCGAAAATATTTTTAAATCTAACCCTTCCGTGGAGTAGCGACGGACGGAAACAGATGTTTACTCTATAGTCTATGCCACGTATCGAGTGACGGACTCGGGTAAACAACGGAAACATACTAATTAACAAATCGATTTATTTATACGTTTACCGGTGAAGTACTTCCTGTATTTTCTTTAATTCATCTTTATCGATTGATTGGAGGAAAAAACAAACAAATGAATGGAATATTTAATCTTTAAGATTGGTTTTGATAGTAAGATTAAAGATTCGTTGCGTAAATTCTTTCTTATAAAAACCTTGATAAGAAACAATCATTGTCACTGCATTAAAACCAATTCAATGTTTAAATCAACATTAAATTTAACAACTTATTTACAGAAAACACGAGCTAAAAAAAGCGTAATCGAAAACCCGCTTATCCGGCCGGTGTAAACGGGAACAAACATACCATAGACATATCGGGTTGCCGCCGCCCGCCGCGCTGTCAAACTGACGTTTGTTTTGGCGCCAAAATACATAATGCTCAGTCAAACCCAGTTTGTTTTCTCTTCGGCACATCAGAGTATAGACGACAAATATTATTCTGCCAGCGTGAAACTCATCCCTAAATTTACACGTTCGATTTGACACCTTATCTTCTGGTAACAGAGTCGTGTGTATTTGTAAATGTGTAAGTTCATAGACAACATAATGTTGTTGATGTGTAATTCTATATTTTACCGAGAGATGGAAGGGTGAAAAGGTAAACAAGATGCGGTTATTTTAGTGAATTCATCTTTGGTGTTGTTTAAAAGTGGCGCCGGCGGTGTGATTGACGAGCGGTTATGAGTTGGATTCGAAATTCAAATATTTACAAGTGATATTATTTTGAATTTTTTTCGGTACGAGTAGGTTAAGGAACTGCGCATTTGGAGTACGTAACCGCGAGCAACATGGTAACCAGTATAGCTTATTGAAAACAGTGTGAAATCCGCGTAGTCCTCGATTAATATTTGACTAGCGACCAGCCCCGTCCTTGTATGGATAATATTAGGGTGTCATATTTGTGTAAAATACATAAAAACCTTTCGCCTAAAATTCCTTTCCTTTGTGGTGCGGGTGCCGACCGATCATCTGTCGACCTTCATGAAGCAGGAATTCTGGCCGAAGGGAGTCGCTTTCCGTGTTTTCGCGGACGGTTGCTGGACACCCCGAAAGTGGGTCACACGTCGCCGAAGTAACGTGCTAATTTTAATGTTTTTGTTTTATAAATATGTATGTTAGTCTTTAAGGTATTTTTTCTATGGGCCTATGCAGCCTGAAATAAATGCTTCTATTCTAAGATTCTCTAAATGACAGTAATAACCGTGTCAATATCCGTTGTGTGGTTTAGAGGTAGAAGGAGTAAGCAGCCGAAGATATGATGACAGACAAAAAAGGATGGTAGGACCTTGTGCAAGGTCCGTCCGGATCGCTACCACCATCTTGCCCTCTAATCCTGCCGCTAAGCAACAGTGCTTGCACTGTTGTGTTCCGGCGTGGAGAGCAAGACAGCCGGTGTAATTACTGGCACAAGAGGTATTCCATCTTAGCCCTCTGGGTTGGCAACGCATCTGCACTCTCTTTGTTGTTGCAGGTGTCTATAGGCGGTGGTGATCACTTACCATCAGGTGACCCACTTGCTTGTTTGCCGTCCTATGTTGTATAAAAAAAAAAGGATAGCGACTTTATCTTAGTCATTTCTCGTGTAGTACCTAGAGGCTTCTTATAACATTGAATTAAATTTGATCATCATTATTGTCAGTCTGAAAGCATTCATCTCCTGTCGGACGTTAGGCTGCCTTCACAGAGCACCATAACGAACGGTCATTGACTTTCCACATCTATCCACCACCAACAACTTTGACCAGGTCGCCAGACCATCTTGTGGGAGGTTCCCACAATCCGTTTTCCTTTCTTCCCCAATCCGTACACTAATCTGGTGACTTTTTTATGAAATAGGACGGCAAACAAGCAAGTGGGTCACCTGATGGTAAGTGTACACCACCGCCTATAGACACCCGCAACATGGAAGAGATTGCAGATGCGTTGCCAACGCAGAGGGCTAAGATGGAATACCTCTTGTGCCAGTAATTACACCGGCTGTCTCGCTTTTGCATGAATTATATATGTCGCACAGACGCAGCTATTTTGCACGAGCCCGGCACTGGTTTCGCGGAGTAGCAAAGTAATTTGTTCCAGTTTTGTCTCTAAGAGTTGCTAGACAAAGTGACAGTGGATTACGTTGTTAGCTAAACGGATGACCAAGGCGTTCTCGAGTGGAGATCGTGTACCGGAAGACGCAGCGTGGGCAGACCCGCCACAAGGTGGACCGACGACCCGATGATGGCAGCGGGAAGCCGCTAGGGCGATCCTTGGGGGAGGCCTATGTCCAGCAGTGATTGCAGTGAACGTCTTTCGGCTGATATGATTATGATGATGATTGTGATTGAAACTTCCGAAAGGGAAGCATAGGCAAAATTTTTGTGTGGTATCAACCTTTTTTTTATTTTTCTTCTGCCCATAAATGGCCTTTAAAAGATCCACGTGTAATGGAAAATGGAACACTGTGTCAATATTATAACTTAACAATAAATGGTTTCGCTTTGCAAGACACAACAGTCATTGAAGTTTAATTCCTTTCTCTTACTTAACACTTGATTTTTACATTGATTACAAAATTGCCGTTCACTTTCAAAGGAAGTCTGATTTTGCACGTAGACTTGCTAAAGCAATTGGCCTGTTATTTCTCAATTCGTGTAGACTGATTTGGTAAGCATTTTATCACCATTTGCAATTGGTGCAAGCTAAATAGAATGCCTTGTGAATGCTAAAAAATGCCGTTGCTCGTTTATTCATCAGTTGTACCAAAAAGTATGAACCCCCAACCCCTTCCTGACATACTGACAAAACTTAATGCAAATTTAAGGTTGTAATTATTTCAAGTATCTAGGAACAACCGCACCATTTAAGATCAGAATGATGCCGGAAAAAGCGTGTAGATTGTTTAGGAGGGCGGGTTTTTGCATGAAAAATAAATACACATATGTCGCATAGCTACTGTTTTGCACGTAAATACGCGACACTGGTATTCATTTGTTTCTAGCTGTTGTGTAAAGTGACGACTGAATCTATTAATTACCTCGGTATAAGTTCAGGACTAAGTTAATTGATGTAAATCGTGCTTAGAGTTATTTGTTCACCTAATATTTCTTGGTATAATTTTAGTCTAAAGTCAATCTCTGGCACTGTGTGTGGCCACGTATAGCAGCTGTGCCGCCGAATGACGTACGAACTGTCATATTTTGACAGTCGACAGAATAAATAGGCGCAGGATCAAATTACGGACGATGTTAATATTCCGTCTCTTTATCATAATAATAATGTGTCCTTTTTAGGGTTCCGTACCTCGAACGAAAAAACGAAACTCTTATAGGATCACTTCGTTGGCCGTCAGTCTGTCTGTCTGTCTGTCAAGATCATTTTTCTCAAGAACGCGTGAAGGTATTGAGTTGAAATTAATATCAAATACTCAAGTCTCTTAGAGCCGTGAAAAAATCAAACTTCTAAGTCAACGGAATCAAAAGATACGGCCGTTTATGCCGCATGTTCCATACATTCGCAAGGCACTCAAAAACCTATGGGGTACTTCCCGTTGACCTAGAACTATGAAATTTGGCAAGAAGCAAGGTCTCACAGCAAAAATAAAACAATAAATCCGAAAAACCGTAAATTTGTAGTTAACACACACATAAAAATTTCTGTCTTACAAAGCAAAAATGCGTTACTAGTTGTTGTTGATGACGGAACCCGCGGTGCGCGAGTCCGACTCGCACTTAACCGGGTTTTTTCTAAGTATGACGATCTTTAGGTTTATGTTAGAGACAATTTATGCCAATTTTCGATACGTATTACCGACATGTGACTCTGATGTTAAATGAAATTGTAATTTTATCAATTTCTAACGACCGTGGCAGGTATAACGAAGGTGGCAACACTGCACATCTAACTAATGTTTTTGGCCAAGAATAAATTTAAAAAAAAACAAATGTCTTTACATGGTCTTTACACAACAACAATTTTGAAGTAAAAGATTATTATTCTGAAAATATTTTCAGTTTATCTGGAGGAAACTAGATATTAGGACAAATAATTTTAAGTAAAACGAAGAGTTCCCAGAAAAGAGCCACGATTTCATCGTTCCTTTTCGATTTTAGCTATCATTTAGGACCTAACGAAAGTATCTGTCTGTGCAGGCGCGCATTCGCACCGAATTTATAAAACATCCCTAGATCTGTTTTATTTGGGGGCGTTCGGAACTCTTTCGCGCTCTCCTTTATTCCGAAATTCGTCGCCAGGGCTGACAGAAAGGGGCCACGTTTAAAAAAAACAATTATGCTTCATGAATACCACATTAACAATCTTACAGAATTAAGAATTAATACATTCTTAGATATAGGTATGGAAAGGAGGTCTGTGTTATTATTAAAATTAATTTTAATTAATTTTGAGAGGCGTGTGAACCCAGCCCCAAAACGCGCTCCCCATACAAACGGCGACAAGGTTTTCCACCCTTTAAACGTTAATCTATGGCAATGATTTTTTGGTATATTGTCATTATGCCTTTGAACTAGGTTTGTATGTTTTGATTTTTTTAAATTCTACATAGGTTTGACAATATTTGCATTTTAGGAGTTTCATACAAAACAAAAAAGCGTCAATATTTTTTAACTATTATAGAATATTTAACAAATCAAAGCATACAAACCTAGTTCTAGGGGATGATGACAACATACAAAATAATCATGGTTATAGGTTAAGGTTTAGAGGGTGGAAAACGCTATCGCCGTTTGTATGAAGAGCGGTGGGTTCACACTCCTCTTAATAATTAATTTATTAGTTTTGTACTTTTGGCATACTCGTATATGTTCCTATGCAATACACAGTTTAGACTTTGACTTTAACTTCCAGTAATTCTTTATCTAGATATAAAATAAACTGTAATGAAACGGTGAACTAAAAATTAACTAACTTTGTGAAACGATACAACGATGAATCGATTTTTGTTAAAATTGTAGAGGTATGTCACAATAGAGAGATCTCTCACCAGGCGGTGTTATGCCTGGGGACCGAAGTCCGAAGGATGAAAGTTGGAAGTTGTATATATGCGTCCGTGTTACGAAACTTCGTTGGCGCGAACTAGCGCATGTCAGTTGGTTTCCTCTAGTCAACACTAGATGGCGCTAGAGTCGCCACAAAATGACTGGCTCGCCTAATTAAAACTTCAACCACATTACAAATGCGACGTGTGACAGTTTTAGCGTGTCACAAACGCTACTGACGCAACGCATCGCATGATACCTCCCTTCATAGGGTAAGGATTTGGAGGGGATGATCTAAGGGGAAAAGCATTGGGAAAAACGGTACGCTCTCTCCCTCGCGCGCGGGTAGGAACGAGATTGCGTCGCTTCGACGCCGAGCTCGCCGTTGTTACGCTTAGAGAGTTGTTTTAGAGGGATGTACAACCCTAGCAATGCTTTTAGTGGGATTGCCGGGGGCGCGCCTCATTCGCTAAGTGCCGGTCAATAACCTCGGCTCAAAACGTACTTAGAGGTTTTGGGGTTCCTTATTCTGTGACGCTGAAATATAACATGTACGTACATAGGTTGATTTTGCAGCAGTCTGAAGTAGGTATTGTTTTCCTTAAAAAATCGGTGAACAAATCCTACTAATATTATAAATGTGAAAGTTTGTATGTTTGGATGTTTGGATGTTTGTTACTCAATCACGCAATAACAACTGAATGGATTTGTATGAAATTTGGCACACATATAGTTTATAACCTGGATTAACACATAGGATACTTTTTATCCCGTAAAAATGCATAGTTCCCACGGGATAGCGATAAGTGGGTTATACGCCGCCGTGACGTCATGAGTAGCAAAGCAACTAATTCTCATTAATTTATCCAGGAAAGATTGCAGATTGCATGTTGGGTGCACGTCTGCTTGATTCAATTAAACAAGTCTACGCGGACGAAGTCGCGGGCAAAAGCTAGTAAATAATAAATCAATATCTTGGGACAATTAACACCAATTGACCTAGTCCCAAAGTAATCAACTAAAATTGCTTGTGTTATGGGGACTGGACAAGATATACATACTTATATAGATAAAAATATACTTAACTACATATAACATCTAAGACTCGGGTACAAACATTAGTATTCATCATATAAACATTTGCCCCTCCCGGGAATCGAACCCTAGGCTATCCGGTCGTCAAATAAGTTAGAAAATAACAAATAAGTTTTTTAACTTAAAAAAAAACTGAATAAAATAATACCTACAACCATCTTTTTATGCAGTTTGGCAGTACAAGTATGCTTTATTAAAAAACCACATTAATACACAACCATCATTTAAGTCACCTCCGAGTATCTCACTCACCGTACGAAACGCAATAGCAAGCTACTACTACACGCCAGTATTCTGTGAGAGTGTGGTTCTACCCCGGTCGAGCCGGCCCATTCGTACTGCAACCTCACTAAGCCCTGGGCTCTACTATAACTGTTTATCTAAACTTGCCGTCTCTCTCCCGCAGGTTATTCGGCACCAAATGCGACAAGTGCGGCTCGTCGTTCAGCAAGAACGACTTCGTGATGCGCGCCAAAACGAAGATCTACCACATCGACTGTTTCCGATGCTGCGCGTGCGCACGGCAACTCATCCCTGGTCAGTGGCACCGTGTATATAAAAACAAGTGAAAGTAATACCATATTTTAAAGGAACCGACCACTAAGAGTGGTTTTTTTTTGAAGTTTTTATTCCAATTTTAATTTCGACTTGTCAGTTATTTTTGAAACTGTCAACCTCGCCGATAGGTTTTTTTATGAGATAGACGTTGGTGTCTTGTTGAAGCACAATATTGCGTCTAGCATCCGCGCTTGCGCTTCCAAAACGAAATCCATTGAGATGTTATTTATCAAAATCGCTCCATATGTTAAATCTGTACGAGGGAACAAAGGCACAGACATGCATACACACGTACAAGACAATAA
The DNA here is from genome assembly GCA_963691745.1 of Ditula angustiorana. Classification (NCBI taxonomy): domain Eukaryota; kingdom Metazoa; phylum Arthropoda; class Insecta; order Lepidoptera; family Tortricidae; genus Ditula; species Ditula angustiorana. Next base: position 9,863,657 of record OY829495.1, read on the forward strand.
ACACATAACTTTTTGGCTTCACCTATTTGGGGTCATAAGCCGTTTGGGCAATCGGTTGTCGGCTAAAATCTTCTTTCAAGATGAAACAAGTCCACTAAAAGCTTAACTCGAAAACATTTCTTAAAGGGATAAGTTTTTGTATTTTTATTTCTGTCGCAATACACGATAGGTTGCCACTGGGTCCTAATACCTCATCAATATTACTAGCCAATTTACAATCTACAAAGAAAAATGTTTAGCCATTGATTCTTTTTGTTTAGAATTTTCTGTTATAATATCTAACGATATATTTCTACCCTGCCATTACCTTAATTTTAGCGGTAATGTGGCGGAAACTGGAATACGCAAGGCACGGAATGCTGATGTTGCAGGTTCGAACCCTGCCATTACCCTAATTTTTCTTTGTGTTGTCATCTACACTAAAATTATAAAGAGGAAAGATTTGTACCTATTTTTGTATGTTTGTATGTTTGTAATGAATAGGCTCAAAAAGTACTGGGCTGATTTAAAAAATTCTTTCACCAATAGAATGCTACATTCTTCCAATTTGACATAGGCTACATTTCATTTTGAAAAAAATTAGGGATCCTTGGTAAAATTTGAACAATGTAACCGAAGGTGTAGAAAAATTAGTCTTAAAATTGATTGTACCCGTGCGAAGCCGGGGCGGGTCGCTATTTCATTATATAGCATTTTAAATTTAATTTGAATGTAAAAAAAATACAAAAAGAAAAATCGAAAAAATTTAAAAATTAATAATTTCGATTACAATAATCTAACGATCTTGTATATTTATTTGCAGGAGACGAATTCGCCCTAAGAGAAGGTGGAGCATTATACTGTAGAGAAGACCACGATGTACTAGAAAAGGTATGTATATGGTAAGCCCTTTTATTTAGCAAACTAAAGCATTCGAAATCATCAAATTCACATAAAGCCGTGACTACTCAAAACGAGCATACAGACGAAAAGACGCTAATTGTGCTGTACTCCATATTTGATATAGACAATGATATAAAGCTCTAATCAGAGCTGTAATGTTAGACGCGAAAGCTAGCGGTGAGTACCCAGCCACGCATAAAGAGAAGTGCTGTAGGCCAATCTTCGATGTCACTGGAGATTAACTTCTGTCGTTTGCAAGGACGTAGTGTAGGATTTCGCAATCCAGGAGTATCTCAGTCGTACTCCAAATTAAGCCCCAAAGTATGTGGTTTGACCATCAATTGCATTGTCTTGCTTTTCACATAGAGATAGAAATGCGTCAGAAAATGAGCAAACATCATTATTACTCAGCTTCAGCTAATAGTTGCTTATTAAAGACGTTATAGAGGCTAAATAAGCGGCTGCTTCCAGACGGCGAACACGAGCGGAGGCAGTGGCGCCGAGAGCAACAACAACACGACACTCAGCAACAACAACTCGCATCCCCTGCACGAGTCCATGTCAGGTGAGCCAACAGACAACGGTCCTTTCTTTTATAAAACGTCCACAGCTGAACAGTCTCCGCCAAACATCCCGCAAACTAACGGCCACGTCGAACGCTGCCACCGAAGTCAGGCGACCGCAAATAAGATGTTGGTCTATTGCAAAGGCGACCTATACGCTGCTTCTCCCTGTGGATGGGTTTACTTAAACACATATTTACCATTCACCTCACTTTAAGATCACGCGTCCCATAAGCTATGTTCATAAAAAACCAGTTTTACTTTAACATGCTTGCAATAAGGGAAGTATTACCCTTCAGGAACATTTTTATACCCCATTTCAAGATTTTCATACTGTCCGTATCTCCGTTTAAAAACCTCAACAAGGAGCTGGTTCCTTGACGTACTTTAGTGTTATTAGAAGGAAATGCTTCTGAAACTATACACTGTTTTTCAATGTAGGGTAGGGTAGGAAGCCTTTTACTGCCATTCTGATCGTCTTCCTCGCCTTATGTGGCTTTTGATTTACGTTATCCTTAATAATCAGAGTTGATGTTACTCTTATCCCAGTTGGTGTAGCATCATGACCATTTGGATGACCCCTGAGAGGTACCCAACCATTGAAACAGGTAGCAATCTTTGTGGTATATGGTTGATCTGTTACCAGCACCAGCGGCCCTAACATGACAGCCCAGGTTTAGTTTAACCCCTCCCTGAGTCTCTGTCTAACTAGTGTCTTAAGAAAGGGACGCAGATAGAGATAAACTAAACTTGGTCAGTCATGTCAGGGCCGCAGGGCAATACCAAGCTACCAAGTTTTTATAGTCGTAGAGTCAAAACGTAACCAATTCCGGTTGCACTATAAATTGTAACTTTATGAGTCGAAATGACTTGAAATAAATGAATTCTATTCTATTCTATTCTATAAATGAGCTGGCTGACCGGGGTGGCACTGCACTCTCACAAAATACCGGCGGGAAGTAGAAGCTTGCTAATACGTTTCGTACTGTGAGTGAGAGATCCAAAAGCTTAAGGGGGGATGGACAGACAGGCCGACAATGGGCAATGGTGACTTCCTGCCACATGACCTGTATGCTAGTTTTTATGTATGTAAATTCTTTATTGTAAAAAAAAACATAAATGACAAAAAGAGATAAAGTGATGTACAAAGGCGAACTTATCCCTTTGAGGGATCTCTTCCAGTTAACCTTTGAGTTTTGATTTGAGTTTTTCCTCCCTTTCCCGTAAAAAAAGTGGTTTAGGACCTGTTCTGGTGTGAAAATGAAATGTATTCAGCAAATTGGCCACACTGGGCTCTTTTACATGTCTATCCACCACCAGCGCATCAGAAAATGACGCCCACTGAGAAGAAACGCCGCAAGAAACTCAGCAGTTAGTCCTGTATTCTTTTCTATATTTCAGCTAAACTAGGTAAATAAATCTTATGACTTATAGTATGTAGTTATCTTTACATAGTCGCTATTGTTCCTGTCTGTAGTCCAGAACTTTTACAGTGTATCTTTGAACAAACTGGAACAAATTACCTTCCTGCTCCGCGAAACCAGTGCCGGGCTCGTGCAAAATAGCTGCGTCTGTGCGACATACATATGTTCATGCAAAAAACCCCACCCTCCTCCGCTTCCACACGAACCAACACATATCACACAGACTCAACTACACACCACCACCACTAAACACTAAAACTACACGATCGACGCGCTTTTCGCCTCTATACGAGGCATCATCAAGATCTAACAGTACGACCAGCACAGACGCAGCTATTTTGCACGAGCCCGGCACTGGTTTCGCGGAGTAGCAAGGTAATTTGTTCCAGTTTGTTGATATGGACCTCCGCAAAGTAACGCCTGAATCTATTAATTAGTGTATCTTCGGCCGCCTTCTCCTCCTAAGCCACACAACGGATTTTGATTTGGTTTTCATTGTCATTTAGAGATTTTTTTAGAGATGGTTCTCGATTCTCGATGGGACTCATGCCAAGCCGGGGTAGGTCGCTAGTGCTATATACATCTACTATATCTACATGTTTGACTTCAACCACGCTTTAAACAAGCAAATAGATAAAGCAAAAAACGATAAAGTTTTTTTTTTTATTACTTTTAAACCTAATCCCGTTGTGATACGGTTGAAAAGTAATACAGCTCAGGCTCAACCTAGTTATTGGGTATATTATGAATTCGTAGTTATAACTTCGAAAACTAATTCTATAGAAATTAGACGATGTAGTGTCGCGTGTATAAAGAGCGTTATCGATACACGAGTAATTAGTTCGCTATCGAGCGGTTCGGTGATAGGACCGATTTGTCACAGGGATGGCGCACGCGCAGGATTAATGAAATATGAATTTACCCTCGACATTTCAGAAATTTTGCAGGTGGTAGGGCCTTGTGCAAAGTCTGCCCGGATTGTTACCACCATCTTGCTTGCTTATCCTGCCGCTTGCACCGTTGTGTTTCGGCGTGGAGAGCAAGACAGCCGATGCAATTACTAGCGCAAGAGGTATTCCATCTTAGCCCTCCGGGTTGGGAACTCAAAATAATTTAGGGCCCACTGGACCTTTCTCAGTAAAAAAAAAAAAAAGGTATGTAAGTACAGTCAAAGAATTTAATTCCCTACCCATTTCGTTGAAATGTCGTCTGACATTCGCAATGCATTAAGGTCGATATGTCAAACTAACGTCTTGCTCTAGTTAGCTCTTATGGCGACAGTTTGCTATACGATATTGAACCTTAGGTGGGTTGGAAATTTAATTCCTTGACTGTATGTGCCAAAGCTTATTTAAACACACATATAAAAGGGTTTTATTAATTGTTGACACATCAAATTTATAGAATAAAACCCTACTTTCTAAACGTGCATTATTAATACTGATTTTTTATGAAATAGGAAGGCAAACAAGCAAGTGGGTTACCTGATGGTAAGTGATCAACACCGCCTATAAACACCTGCAACACCAAAGAGATTGCAGGTGTGTTGCCAACCCTGAGGGCTAAGATGGAATACCTCTTGTGCCAGTAACTGCACCGGCTGTCTTGCTCTCCACGCCGGAAAACAACAGTGCAAGCACTTCTACTTAGCGGCAGGATTAGCGAGCAAGATATTGGTAGCGATCCGGATGGACCTTGCACAAAGTCCTACCACCCGCAAATACTTAATTTATTTATTTTTTTCAGAGAAAAGCCCCAAATGGGCCATATTTTGTTTTGAGTAGTTTATTTTTAACGCCAAGTGGCACCCCTGCGTCAAGTGGCGATAAGCCGCCTGCGCAGTGATTGCTGATATCGCGATCAAACGCGCCGGCGCGCTTTCATCTCGCCGCGCGGCGGATTCCCACAGTCCACGGCGCGGACTATACCCGCGCCGGACCTTGAAATCATGTTCAAGTTAATTCAATTTAAAATGAAATAGACATACAAAGAAAAATTAGGGTAATGGCAGGACTCGAACCTGCAACATCAGCATTCCTTTGCGTTTTCCAGTTTCGCCACATTACCGCTACCATACCCTGCGAATTTTTCAATGTGTTTCGTCTTTACGGTCATTGCATTATTGATTTTTCTTTGGGAAAACTACCCTCGGTGTCATCTATGAGAAACTTAATCAAGTTATCTCATTCAACTTGGTCATTTATGAATGCCCGTTAGCTAACGAGAGGTGACGCCATTCGTTGCAAAATTTTCGTAATCGTTTTTTTTTTAATTTTCGTTTTTTTATACATTCAAATTCAATTTAAAATGCTGTATAATGAATGACAACACAAAGAAAAATTAGGGTAATGACTCTAAAAATTGTTAAATTAAATTGTCAAGTTAATTGTTAAATTATTACACTAGCCTTCGTTTTCGTTTGCGTATAGCAGCGATACTCAAAGTGTGCTTCGTGGAGCCCTAGGGCTCCACAAAGCCTCTGTGGGGGCTTAGTGTAAATACTGGTTATAAAGTGAAAAAAAAAATCTAAAACACACCCCACCTCACTGGACGACAGTTCAACACTGTTTTTTATTTGAGGGTTCCGTCGAATATTTCGCATTACAAAAGGGTTCCATTTGAAAAAAGTTTGAGTACCGCTGACGTATAGAGTGGCCAGGTCCTAACCCCGAATAGCCGGACAGACTAGCTAGTTTAGCCGGACACTTGGGGGAAAAGGCCGGACATCAGTCTCATGTTCTATCATCATAACGTGAGGCAGGCGGAGCGGGGCCGACCACGTAACTGGTCAAATGCCCAAAGCCTAAGACTTCGATTACACGCTAATTCTGGCATCAGTTCAGTCCATCATTCCGGTATAGTTTTGATTGATGCCAGAATGATGACAAATGGACACGATTACGATCAGTTCAGACTGACACGAGACAGGTTACACGATAATTCTCTCGTCATTCTGAACAGAATGATGGACTGAACTGACGACAAAATGAGCGTGTAACCGTAGTCTAAGAAAAATCGGACACCGTCTAATCGCACGCTTAGAATTAAAGTGACCCATTACTGAATAATACACGTCCCAAAATATCACCTTAATTAAAAGACATAGGGTTTAATTTTGGGAAATATCATATTCAGAATTGAGTCGCTTTAATTCTAAGGGTGCGTAATGTGCCCGGACACGCGTTAAAAAGCCAACTACCAACTTTTGCGTGGTAGGACCTTGTGCAAGGTCCGTCTCGATCGCTACCACCGTCTTGCTCGCTAATCCTGCCGCTAAGCAGCAGTGCTTGCACTGTTGTTCCGATGTGGAGAGCAAGACAGCCAGTGTAATTACTGGCACAAGAAGTATTCCATCTTAGCCCTCTGGGTTGGCAACGCATCTGCAATCTCTTTGGTGTTGCGGGTGTCTATAGGCAGTGGTGATCACTTACCATCAGGTGACCCACTTGCTTGTTTGCCTTCCTATTTCATAAAAAAATGATTCTACGGCAGAACATAAGCTACTTATTAGCTTGATACTTATGGGGACTGTCTGTCTGTATAACGCCCGCATTAACAATAAAGGCCGCTTCACACGCCCGCGGGATTACGTGTGACGCACCCTTATAATGCAAATGACTTCACGTTAATTATTCAACGCGACGGCCCCTGGCTATCGTACCGTTGTCCAATACACTTAAATCGTACTAGCGGACGTCCGCGACTTCGTTCGCATGAAATTAGCAGCCTATGTCCTTCAGGGATAGTGTAGCTTTCTATCTGTGAAAGAATTTTTGAAATCAGTTCTATAGTTCCAGAGACTACCACTACATACAAACAAACAAAGTTTACCTCTTTATTATATTAGTATAGAAGTGTAAATAGACTAGTTTATGTCCTCGACTTAGTATAGTCGACCAAGTAATTCCTTGATCACTTTTGAACCTTAACTCTTTGTAATACGGTCGAAAAGTGGTTAAGCAATTTCTTGGTCGACTATACATCGTGGAGTTTGAAAGCGATCTAATATACTTTTGCAGCCAAGGATACGATGAGGACAGACAGGAACGGATAGCGACTTTATTACCAGGGGGGTTCCACTCCGCACTGTAGGTGCGCTCGCCGCATTACCTATGGCATAGGTTAATCGCAGTAGGTTGCCGGCTTGCCGCGCGCGCGCCCGCTCACTCTGTGTTGCGCGTTGTGATAGTATTACAGTAATCAGCCCAACCCTAGCGGTGCGCCAGGGTATTGCGGGTGGAAGGCTGGCGCGGGCGGTGCCTTCCTCCTGGCGAATGTTTATGAAGTAATACGAACTTTTTGAGTCTGATCATAAAGTTGGAATTCGTTTAACGGTGGTCGAAAAAGAGAAGTTTCTGTACGTTAGTACTATTATTTATTCTGTGACTACACTAGCTGTTACCCGTGTGTTGGTCCGCATAGAATTCGTCTATCGCTGTCCTCGGGAGCGAATTTTACGGAATTAAAAGTACCCTATGTGTTAATCCAGGGTAAAAGCTATCTCTGTTCCAAATTTCTTCCAAATCCATCCAGTCGTTTTAGAGTGAAGAAGTAACAATATTCTATGACACACACAAACTTCAAGTTTGTAATTTTAGTAGGATAAAGAAGATGATCTAAGTCAAAATGGCCACGAAAGTCCTGTTGTGTGTAAGGATTTTTGATGATGGATAATAAAATTGCTAGCTAGTCAGAAAGATCATTCTATTTTTCCTGTAATACTTATGTGGGTACATTCACTTTTGTTTTGTCTACTGTGTATAATTGTTTCACTGGTTTTGTCCCTACCGGTGATAGCTTACAAAACTCTCTGTAGAACCTTCTCACAATAAAATTATGCCACTATGATTTCCTTCACGTGACAATTACGGCGAGATAGTTCTACAGATCGTTTTAAAACTCTAGTCAATATACGATAGAATCCAAGATGTTCGAGCTTCCCACATCTAACGCAAATAAATTTTGCTAAATAATGAATTGATAGTGAATTCAATGACATAGTTTCAATAACATATTTTCCTTATAGATGTAGATTTGCGGATGACACACGACAAGTCACATCCAGTATCAGCTCAGATGCAATCTACTTTGCAGGTATCTGAGTTATCACTTAATTGGGTACTCAATTTGATTAAGAACATGTAATATTTTTGCCAAGCATTTATTTTGTTGGTGAGATTAGTTTTGGTTGAATAACTTTAGGCTAAAACTATAATTAGGTATTATTATTGTTGGTACGTTTTCCGATCACGGGCCCATGGGGACCCGGGTGCAATTTTTGAATCTCACCTCACCAGGTGACTAAAGCTCACCAAAATGGCCGCATTTCTATGAAAAACGGCCATTTTGGCGAGCTATAGTCACCCGTACCATTACCGTGAGTTTCTATCGAAAATTCATATTACGTTACTACAGTCGATAGCGGTTAAATACGCTCCCATTTGTCAGTGAAAGAGTTAAGCATAGTCGATGCGGTATTTTTCGATGACATGTGTCAAATTTGTGACTCATAGTACCAATATTCTACGGCAACAGCTACAAAACTTTAGTCACTAGCGCTTAGGTTACGATAGGTAATTTATCGTTGAACTCATACTAGCGATTTTTAGCTCTCTAAGTGAGCGCTTGAGGCGCTGTACAATTCCCCATACAAATAGTTTACGCCGTCGCTAGCGAGTACGGTTACGGCTAGGTACACTGTACTCATGGTAAGGGTACCGGTGAGATTAAAAAATCGCACTCCGTCATTTGAAAGGCATTCATGGGGCCGAAGCCAACATGAAGATTTAATTTTGAATAATGGCTTGCAAAATATCTATGTCATACAGCATAAAATTACTAGTGTAGATCAATAAAAACAGCACTTATTTTGTAGCGTCCACCTGTTATTACACTTAACCTAAATAATTTTAAAGTAACAATTTGTTACTATAAGATAATTTAGGCAGTAAGTGCTACACAGTACGAATAATACAAATAAATACTGTTTTCTTTGCTCACATTGGCCATTTCTGTTAGTTTATACTTTAGTAAAGGCGACGGAAAAAGTGTTCGACCAACTTTTGACGTTAACTTCCACCTAATTAATAAAAAAATACGGATTGACGGAGACATAGGTAATGAACAAAATGCAAACATCAAACACGAAATGAAACTGGGTTTCATTAAAAATGTAGAGCGACAATTTTTGTCGCTCGAAACTCTAAATCAACACCATGTCGCTTGTGACCCCATAAAATCAAATGGATTGGAAACTTAATAATATTATCATTATGACAGTAATAGATATTCTAATCTAGTATCAATATCAAAAGCATCAAAACATCATTGTCAATATCTAATCAAAATTGGAAACATTGACAATACTGCCATCTGTGTTCGTTTAGCCGAACTAAGACGCGGTTAGCTGTATAACGTAACTCTGTGTTTGAAGTAGTTAGTAGTAGTGGATGCTAGGTGTCGCTAGTAGGTTCTCGAAAATTGCCGTTACTGCCACTTTTCCAAACGCATTTTCCACCCTTTCCCTTCTATTTTTACCCGACTATGGCAAAGTCAAAAGGAAGTTATGTTTTTAGCAGTCTATGTATGTTTGTTGTGTCCCTCCCTCACTGAAATAAACTCAGTGTAGGTATTGGGGAGTAACCTGCAAAAACTCTACAACTGTGTAACCTTAGTTTCCTAAAAGTCGCTAGAATTGTTGAAAAAGTCATTATTAAAGTAAGTAGGTCATGTAAAATCGGGATTAACCAACTAAGTGTTAATTCAATGATTGCTTTGTTCATGTCGACTTCGTCACATTTTAGCTATAGCCACCCAGTGAGATTCAAAACTCGCGCTCCAGTGGCCCGTCTCACGAAGCTACAATAGTTACAATTTTACAAGTCAATGTTGCCGGTTTAGACTTGTAAAATTGTAACTTGTAGCTTCGTGAAACGGGCCACTGGTATATACTAACTAGATTGAGTGTTCTAAACCATCACCATGTTTAATTACACCTTACTAGTTCTGTCTCGCTTGTACTCGCGGAAGGCGCAATAGGATCGTTCTTTTCGTTGCACGCATTGGTGGACGCGCGAGGGCCGCGATCATTGTTCTACTGTGCTATTATAGTGCAATGTTTCATTCAACTCTTCTATTACTGCCCTAGAGCGCAAATCGGTGCAGCAAAATAAATAATGTTATCAAATACCAACAAAGTCGATCAATGCACATCTTTACACGAATCTTAGATTTTAATCTAGATAAAGTAGTTCCTGAAGGTCGTAGTCTAGACGTTGCAATGTTTTTGTTTGTTTGATTTATAATCGCATCAGTTTAAATCTGAAGATCATCAGTCTTTAGACAAAATACTATTATTTTACGCGCAAATCCCCTCTGATAAGATTTTAATCTGAAATGCAAAATAAAGTTGAAAAATAAAACGCAGACTTAAGAAAATCGTCAAAGAAGTAAGTAATATCCAAATTTGCCGGTGAACTGATTTCAATGCGGTTTTTTTAAGCAGATTTCGTTGTGGTTATGCGTTTTTCTTAGCTAAATATGGCAAACGGGCTAGCGGCAGTTCAATGGTCCTTAAGCACTTTTTTTTGAAATATTATGTGGTGGTTTATTAAACGTTTTCTTTCTTTAAGAAGGAATGGAATGGGTTTACGGATGTGAGAAATCGATTTAGGTAGTTTTCATTTCTGAGTTTATAATTTGTCTGCGTGATTTTTATATTTAGGTACTTAGGTACTTACTTAAAATTGAATACAACGCAGTATGGCCTGCTACAAACATACTCATATAATAATTTTGTAGGCTTTGAAATATTTGTGAACGTGAGATCAGAAAAGGGCTCGAAGCGTCAGCAATCAAATCTGTTACAATACGCGATATAAACCGTACAAATGGTTATATTTCCATAGATCTGATTTTACAAAATACCTATTTCTATTTCTCGGACCGGACGTGTCAACGAATAATAAATTTATAAAGGACTTATTTCGCCCCATGCTTCCCTCGTTGACCAGCCAGCGCCGGGATTAGCGTAGGTGTGAAACTGCCTTAATTAACTCCAGCTCTTTTGTTTACCCCTCCACATCTCGGAATCCCTTTAGATAATTAAAAATTGATTATTTCAATCATCTAATTTAATAACCAATGTTTATTCCTACAAACAATTAAAAAAGTTATTGTCTTGACATTAACTTTCGCGCCGTGCGTCGTTTGACGCATATTAAAGTGTTGCCAGCTTAAAACTTCTCCCCATTTTGGGGAATTAGTAAGTTGCTTGTGTGTATTGACTTTTGTGTAACTTTTAGTTTTTTTATTATTTCAGACTCTGGTAGCGAGTCCGGTTCCCATAAGAGCGGCCGGGCGCGTACCACCGCCGCAGCCGATGGAAAACCAACAAGAGTTCGTACCGTACTAAATGAAAAACAACTACATACTCTTAGGTAAGAACGTATTTATTTATTTTGTTGAATTCTAACAGAAATGTATCGGGCAATCAAAAATACTAAGCAAAAGTAACAATTGACATTTTGAAAAACCATTTTAGTTTGTTTATTTATAAATTTAAATTTCGGAAAAATGTATAAAAATATCTCGAATCAATTATCATTGTTTTCATACTTCCGTACTTCCTGGAAATGTTGCCAAGATGTTGCTGGCAATTAATGAAGTAATTATTTTTACTGCATAACTATTCTGCAACTTTGTAAAATTACTGTACATACATGCTAATTTTGACAAAAGTGACTAGTAAAAAATTATCATATTTTCTTATCGTTTCAGGACTTGTTACGCAGCCAACCCTCGGCCCGATGCTCTGATGAAGGAGCAGCTGGTAGAAATGACGGGGCTCAGCCCCAGAGTCATCAGGGTCTGGTTCCAAAACAAGCGTTGTAAGGATAAGAAAAGAACTATACAGTTGAAAATGCAGATGCAGCAGGAGAAGGTGGTAATTTATCATTTGGTATACGTTTCTATTATTAGACATAAGCAAATCAACGTTATAAGTGACCACATTTTTCGTAAGCTCAGGTCAAGTCTAATCTCAGAATGATTTGCATGCATGACACACCGCGACTGGCTTTGTCGCTCAGGGCGTCTCTTTCTAACTAGTCAAGGTGGAGAGAGACGCACTAAGCGAGAAGCGAGAGAATGATCATTGATCACGCGTGCTGCCATTCTGTAATAAATTTCAAAGTCCAAATAGCTTTCCCGTAATTTACCATTAAGGCACTATAGTCCGTATAGTAGTATAGTACACACGGTGCCTGCCTGGTTTTAGCCTACTTAAAGGAAATGTAAAATCTACGAGTATGTACCCAGATAGTTAACTTTTGACCAAACAACAACTTTTGTCAACACAACATTTATTTTTACTGCATAGGTAATCCAGATTGTAATTTAAAATAATACCACATCATTGTGTGTTATCGCTGTCTACTGCTCAGACGTTTGCCTTAATATCCTAAGTAGACACGAAGTCCATCAACTGTCTCTATATTGCAGGAAAGCCGACGCATGGGCTACATGTCGATGGGCGTGCCGCTGGTAGCCGGATCACCGGTCCGGCACGAGCCGGCCGGCAGCCTGGCGCTCGAAGTTACGGCGTACCAACCGCCGTGGAAGGCGCTTTCGGACTTCGCGCTCCACGCGGATTTAGATCGCGCGCCGCACCACAGTGCCGCGTTCCAACAGCTTGTTAACCAGGTAAGTAACTATTTCATTAGTGAATAGAAGAATCAGTAGAAAAGACCAACGTAGACCAATGAACATCTGAAACTAGGTTGGTGTAAATTGTAGAAAATGCTAAACTTCACTGTCTTCTTTCAGATGCACGGCTACGACGTGCCATCGCTGCCCCCGCCTCGTCCCCCGAACGGAGAAGACAACTATGTGACGTACCTTGAGAGTGACGACAGCCTGCCCCCCTCGCCCTAGTGTCGCCTCACCTAATGGCCGCGGAGCCCGCGATTAAGTGCTGCCTGACTGAAAAAATATAAACATTACTTTTTACTGGCAGTTCTCGGTTCTCAGATCAGTGCTACTTTTGATGTTTTAAACGAAGTAAATACTAAAGGACTTATAGTGGTAATGGAGCGCAGAGCGTTTGAGCGATGTTACATTAGCAATATACAGCGCGATAATTGTATTCTAAATTGGAGTTGATTAGAAAATACCAAAAACCTATCTGGGAAGTTACACATAGGAACCCTGTGAATATAGCGGAGTCCGTTGTATCAGTTTTCTCTTTGAATTGCATTAGTCGTCAACCCTTAGGCGATGATGTGAAAATAAAAAAATTTTTTTTTGGAAATCTTAGAAACCCTTCCTGTGCACGTGGCTATACAGCTATAACTTTTCAGATAGAACTTCAACAATCTCTCATCATCCTGTGTGGATAGATACAGGGCCCCTATTCTGGGTTCATGCGGGATTCATCTCGCACGAGAATAACTGTCAAATCCCAAGGAAATCTGTCATTTTTGACGTATGTGGCATGCGAGATAGCGTCTCGCATGACCCGAGAATTGGGGTCCAACACTGTCGCTTTTTTGTACTCAATATAACGATGTTGAACAGCTCTGGACTCCCTTACCACAGAACACCGAGGAATGTACATTTAGTGATTTTTGGACATTAAGTGCGTTTTCAGTCGGGCTAGAATTTATAATGAACTATTAAATTTGGAAAACACAGGAAATAATAAACAGAAATAGTGTTAACTTCTCAACTAACAACTTAGTTTATGAATTTTCATTGCAGGGGAAAGTGCAAGATTGAAAATACCTGACGTTTGATTGACTTCTGTTCTGTAGTGTCTGGTATTGGCCCATTCAGATGAGAAAAGTTTTCTTGATAAATACAACAATAATACACTAAAAAAGTCGCATCGTCTAATAAAATAGTCGTTTCAATTCTTAAAGGTTTTTTAGTAAAAATAATTAATTGTGTCCAATTCTTGCCGATTTTCTTTAAGAAACTTTTCTCGTCTAAGTGGACCTTTATACTGTTGATCTTATTGTTGTCGTCCAGCGTGTTATGTAAAAGGTTTGAGTCAGTTGAGTTTATTTTAAATCGCCGCTCTTATGTGATGTTTACCATTAGTTTATTAGAAATAGTAAAGCGTATATTCATAATATTTTAATTTACCAATGGGTATATTTTTACATTTATCGAGATCTGTTAGCGTTGTAATGTATATAGGTTTCTGTGTACATAAATTGTATAAATTTGCATATACTATTATTATGATTATTTACTACTAGTTATTTAATAAGCAACTATAGATACTTTAAGAATTGAAAAATAATAAACTGCGTATTTGTTCTAAAATCTGTCACATCGCGTGTACTTAAGCATAAACGCATAGTTGTCAATGATGTGTTTAGACAAGATGAATATTATTTTTACGAATTTAAATGCAAAATGTGTTAAATGGTGCAATCCTACTCTGCTGTGGATCAATATGATCATGAAAGAAGTCAATAGAATAATCGTCATGCATTGTTTTCCTTCAGAAGTTTGATTCCTAATACTCTAATATTGCTTCAACATGTTTTCCCTCTTAGCAGCAATTAATATGTTTCGCTTTTGTGGCTCACTACATTGAGTGGAGTATTTGTAAAATAAATGATGGGAAATGCCTTATTTTTCCCAATACAAATAAATCACAGCAAAAAGGATTATTTCAACACGTATTGTTTTTATATTTTTGGTTATAAAATGGCATTGTACATTAATACATTTTATAGAGATTACCAATTGTTTAATTTATTCTGTAGTTAATACTATACACTGTACCTATTTAGATTGTGAGTATAATAATAAAAAAAACATTGAGTACTTGAATATTAGTTTCATTATAATTCTATGCTGGTTCCAAACTGGCAAATTGATTTAACTTTACCCAGATTTTTTTTATTTTTCAATTAAAAACTTAAGTCCGTATGAGGCAATTTGAATAATGCCTTCTGACATTTTAATATTGTATTGTAATGTTGGGCGAACGGGGAGGAATGAAAGTGCGCGACGGTTGAGTAAAGACTATATTTATTAATAATAATATGCCCTTACATACTAACGATATGAGTCATATTCTAGTGGGGTACGGTGTTGAATTACTGTTTACATTTAGGTACAATAACAGTTTCAATTACAATCTTCCTTTTATGGTAATGTTTCCCTGATCGTAAATATGATACTTTAATATTATACTTGAATTTTATGTACCTACCTACTCTACAGTATCTTGACATGTCCCAAGTCCCACGAATGTACAAGCAGATTAGTTTTCCTAACTAGTACTCCAAACAGATAATAGCTGTTGAGTACCCGGTAGCTACCGCAACCGTTAGTATGCTATTATGATTATAGCTTAATTAACGGGTATCACGTGGCACCTGTTATATATTGCACCATAAGGGCCGCATCAGCAGTTAGCACGGTAACACGCACGGCACCCGCGACCTAGAAATGCACCATAAGGAAGACTGCCGATTCGGCTTGGCATTGACACAGACGTGATAGCAGTAATGGCACGAAGCGCTGCATCAGCAGCTCACACGGTTCCCCGCACGGCACGCGCATTTACATTATTAATACGATTGCATTTATGATTATGATTCACTTTTGGTTCCCACATCGGCCAACTGTCACCACTTTAGGTTATAAGTTTTGTAAATAGTAAATTTAATTAAATTAGTTATAAGAGTTTTGGTTTTCTTTGGACCTCCGAATGCAGCTAACGTATTTGGCGCAGTCGGTAGGATACTCGCGGGTCGTTTTCGCGAAAATTTCGGGCACCTCTGACATCGAGACCTCACGTTCGCGAGCCACCCGGGTTGCTTTCAAGCACCGCTGCCGAGTATCCAGAATCTACGAGCTGCAGTCCAGGAGGAGAATCCAAAAATTGATTCAAGAAGAAGACCAGACATGAAGCATTTGTAAGTACATTTGAATCGTTCTCGTGTTGCTTGCTTCCTTAGTTCATAAGCCACCCCCAAAATGTTACATCCCAGAAAATCGGGACTCCCGGGACCTGTATCGAATCAGGTTCGCTGGGAAAGAATAGATTTAGTTAGGAATTTAGAGAGCTCAGATTTAGATATTTCTTTAGATACTTAATATACGTATGCCCATTAAAACCCAGCAGACGTTTAGTGCACGTCCACTTCATTATGACCCACGAAGTAATCTTTTCCGATTACCCCCAGGGATAACCCTCAGTTTGATTCAGCCCCAAGCCTATGAGTGGAGTCCAGGCTTAGACTCCGAAAATTTTGCCTCTGGCAAATTAAGGTTTTTATAAGTCCCGTGAAGTGAACGTTATACTCAATGTGCACCCTACTCTAGGTACTTAATCGTATTACAATGACATGACCTTCGACAATTTTTCTTATTATGACACCGCCGGGCAATACATTGAACCAATTTACAACTACTTAGTACGTATCAGCAGTTCGCGGTTCGAGGACGCAACATTCTATAATAGATACTAATGTTTTAAAAAAAATATGATAGATAAGTTAAGGCTAGTATAAGGCCAAGATAGAATAACTTCGGAAAAAGATAGTTATCGGATTTCAGTTTCCTATAGTTTCGCATGAGAGATATACGATTTATTTGAATTATCCATTGCACCTAAAATATTATATTACCATAAAATTAGCAAGCCCTTATTTCCCCAAACCCCTTCCTAAGCAACACATGAGAATTAATTCATGTACATGGAGGCAGAATGCCCGAAGTTGAGTCATCACTATATTTGCGAGGTGGAAACCAGCCTTCAACTTCGAACTTCATCAGACTGTATACACCGACTGATCAAAAATGAAGATCCACAAGCATCTTGCACATTTACAACAGTATTGCTAGCAAGGCCAGTCATGGAGAAGCTCGACGACCAGCATTTTGTCATCTCACTTCTTCAGGCAACCGAACTGGATACGAGCCCCACCTACAGCTTGTATCATACAACGCTGCCACTAACTATATTTATGGATAATAGGTGCATGCGCACTCATTATAGTCGTTATAAGCCGACGGTACAAACGAAGTCACACTTTTGCAAGCGCTCCGGAACTAGAGCAAAATTGGAAGAACACGTAATCGAAGATCCTGAAAAGATGGAAATTCAGCAATCCCAGGATGGAATCCCGGCAATTTTTTCACTAAACGTGGGAAAATAATTGCCGATCTGCTGATGGAGGTGTTATATATTGCACCATAAGGGCCGCATCAGCAGTTAGCACGGTAACACGCACGGCACCCGCGACCTAGAAATGCACCATAAGGAAGACTGCCGATTCGGCTTGACATTGACACAGACGTGATAGCAGTAATGGCACGAAGCGCTGCATCAGCAGCTCACACGGTTCCCCGCACGGCACGCGCATTTACATTATTAATACGATTGCATTTATGATTATGATTCACTTTTGGTTCCCACATCGGCCAACTGTCACCACTTTAGGTTATAAGTTTTGTAAATAGTAAATTTAATTAAATTAGTAATAAGAGTTTTGGTTTTCTTTGGACCTCCGAATGCAGCTAACGTATTTCACCCTTTTTACAGCAGGGATCATGGTCGTGGCCTGGGGAAAATTGAAATCAATCGGGAGGTTTACCGTCGTTGCTGGCAACACTAAAGATTTAAAAAAATGTTATAGTATAGTGTCAGCAGTGATGCCAGGTCTCCTGATTTTTCGGGGGATTTACTGATTTTTCCAGAATTCTACTGATCTACTGATTTTAACTAAAAATCTACTGATTTTTTCAAATACTAGCTTTTCTTTAAAATATGATATGTAATATAAAAACCTGAGTGAAATGACACAAAAAATTATCATGGTTTGGTTGGCACTATAAATTTGTCATCGTAAAATGGACTTAACGGGGTGGACACATAGTTAATCTTGCTCCACAGTCAGCGAAAAATGATTACATGACTAAATTAAATGTCACTTATTGGGATTCATGGAGAAAGCGATACCATATTTTTTTCACTTATGCGTATTTGTATATGATATATACAATATTTTTTATCAAAAATGCATCTACTGATTTTTTGAAAATTTTCCCCATACATCTACTGATTTTTTCTAGTTGCATCTTCTGATTTTTCAAAAATGGACCTGGCAACACTGAGTGTCAGTGGCCTGTCAACACTCAGCACCCTGTCAGTGTCATAGTGTAATTTCATTTCCATCAATGTCAAACAGAACGAAAGTCGAAAGCCTGAAGCTAATTAACTTTACCTGATAACAATCAAGATAAGCAAGTTTTATTACCGCTGGAAACAAGTGCGGCGAGCGCAGTCAAGCGCGATGTCCGTAGCGGCTCCTACAAACTGATTTCATAAATAAACCGCGAAATCGGTCTCGACGATTTAAAATTAGATTTAAAAACTCATTAAAAAAAATCTTTAATTGAATTTCGAAGTGCATTGTTTAAAAAAAAATGAAGAGCGCAAAAGGCGAAGGAGATGTGGATGATTTGAAGAAGAGGACTAGGGTAAGAATAATTAATTTTACTTATTTCATAATTTATTATTTATTTTCCTTAAGAGGTATGTATCTTGCAGTCAATGTTTTTAATTATACATTCAAAATCTCACAAACTTTTCCTGCAGCTTAAATTTTATTTAACCATTTTAATATTTGGAAACAAAACTTTTTGGTACAAGTACCAAGTTTAGCACAGTTTTTCAAAATGACAGAGCGGAGCACAGAACAGGTATGTGTCAAAAGTTTCGTAAATATTTTGATAGAAATTTTAATTTACTTAAACATTACTGTCTTTATTATTTAAAATCGTGGTTTTTAAAGGCATGTTAAGGCATGTTTTAACTATGTTAACACAAACATATCCATGATACTGTTTTATTCAAAAATTCTCCGGATAATAAAATAGCTAGCTACTAATTAATATTAGAAACTAAATAAATAAGTTCCTCAGCCAAGATGTAGAAAGATAGTTTCAATAGACATGTATGAAATGAAATATCTTAAAAAAGTATAAAATTTATTAAGCAAGGGCGAACCTAGCTTTTGGTCCAGGTTAGGGGAAGGGGTTGGGAGGGGGGCAGGGTAATACAGAACTTTAAACCGGGCCCTCTGCACTAGGATAGTAAAATAGAACTTGTTTTTGGGCACTGCAAAGTGGGGGCAGCACCCCCCATGGGGGGCCAGCAGCACCCCAACCCGCATTTTGTGTGGGATTTTTTTTTATAAAAAATCTTCAATTATTTACTACTGACAACCTTAATTTAAAAGCCATTTGATTTCTTAAGGAGTTATTCAAATTCAAATTCAAATATATTTATTGCATTTAGTTATTTTCTATTACTTGATTATTTTGTAATAAAATCAAATTCTATAAAGCCTTTTCATAATAGTTTAATGTTGTAACTGTAGGTAACTTCTTAAGTTATTGTTAGTTAAATATTCAGACATTAAAACAAAGTGGTTAAGAGTTTAAAGTGGGTTTACATTGTATTCTAACAAGAATTCTCAAGCTAAAAAATCATAAATTATAATTAATAGTTAATTTAAATTTTTATAACCAATGGTTCTTTCGCTTTTATTGCAGAACATTAAATTTTTAATTTAAATTATACATATGCAATACAAAAAAAAAACATACTGTAAGTTATTTTTTTAAATTAAAAGAATAACTTAAAAGTGCACCATCTCTTTGTCGCCCAGAGTTCACTGCAAAGTAACTTGGTTGAATGAAATAACTAGAAAAAGTTTCTCATAGATTATACGGAGAGTAGTTACACCTTAAAATCAAGCAGATAATGACCTTAAAACCAAAGATATAAAAAATTCGCAGTGCCTAAGTGTCTGTGTCTTAATTGTAAAGAGCATAGCATAGCATACCGAGGTTGCAGGTTAAACTCATACCGGATGTCCAAAATTTTTCTTTGTTTGGTCATTGAATTTCAGTTCATTAAACCTTTTGTTTCATTCTAATGTCCTCAGTGGGAACCCTGCACAGTCCAGTTATTTTTTTATTCAATATTTCAATAATGCAGCCCGGTTTTCTCTTACAACTCTGGTTTAATTAAAACCAGCAAAAGTTGTTTGAATGTCATTCATGACCTGATTATTCTACAGATACACTCTAAATGATTGACACATGGTATGATAGCTTATCAAATATCTGAGTTAACTCAGTCTTCGAACAGTAGTTCAAGATCAACGTTGTATTAATTTTACCACCAACATTTATTCAGGCTCGTTTTTATCTTATCTTAGATTTATAACAGCAATTTTATTTATTTCTTTTATCTTTGAATGTTTGTTTGCAACACGGATATCCACGAATACCTGGAGATCCCTGTTATCATTAAGGAAGCGTAACTTCAATCATGGGTATCTACATTAATTACAGATGGTTCTAACATTGCCTTGGCGGCACTTTGGTGGTCGTGCAAGCCTCACGATAATGGCATGGCTGACAGCACAGTGACAGTAGCGCAAATGAAAATACGATCAAAGCTGGGAAGCTGACTCTTGCCTCTCGCCTCTTTTTATCTTGAGTGACACAAACCAAGCTCAGACGTACAGTCAAGGAATTTAATTTCCAACCCACCTAAGGTTCAATATCATATAGCAAACTGTCACCATAAGAGCTATAGAGCAAGACGTTAGTTTGACATATCGACCTTAATGCATTGCTAATGTCAGACGACATTTCAACGAAATGGGTAGGGAATTAAATTCCTTGACTGTACATGAACTTTAAAACCATTTTCTACTTATCTTTATGCTTCTCTTATCCTCGACCTTAAAATTTTATACAGCCAACTGTTAGGACCGTTTTGAACTTTTGTGTTTTTCACTTAAAACACATTGTTCAGTATATCACACAAGCTCGCTATCGAATGCACTGCTTCAGCCTACCTAAGACATTCAAGAGAGCAGTAGTGCTGCCTGGCTAAGAAAAGCTAGGATAGGGGCCCTAACTCGTCATACCCTTCTGCGTTTAACAACTCAAATGGTCATACTTCAAACCGAATCGAAAAGAAAACAATTGAATCTATTGCTAGTACAGGCAGAGGCATATTTAAAGATTTGGCGCCCCAGGCCATTTAGTTTTACGCCCCATTAAATGACGATAAAGTATTTCGATTTAGGGGCGGCTGCCGCCCCGGGCCAAGGCCTGGATGGCCCTAGGGTAAATACGCCCCTGAGTACAGGTTAGTAATCAACTCGCGCGCACTGTAGTTTATTTGTAAAGTCGTTGTGGTTTCGCATGCTTGCAAATCGTCTCCAGGAAAGAACAGCAGGTATAGATGTTTATTCGAACAACGAACACTGAGTATTCCTAATTCATTGATACCACTTTTGCAACTTCTCCATTAGATTGCAGCTGCATTGCATTGTTGTATTGTATTGTTTTCTGCTGTATTGTAGGTGCTAATGGGCAGCGGCGGTTGCTTAGCATCACGAGATCCTCGTGCTCAATTGCTATCTCTGATACAAAAACCTTCTCCTTTAATATATAAAGATGATGGTAACGTGGAAATATTCTAAGTTTTTACTCCTTGTCATTACAAAGAGCAAAAACTTTGAATCTTCATTCAAAATTTACCCCCTTATTCACAAAAACTTAACAATATTTTAAAGCTAACAAATGTTTTGTTACTTTCATTTGAGGGCAAACGTCACAATGACAGATAAAGACAAAAAAAATGTTAACTAACAAACGTTTACGAAGCGTTTATGAATAAGGGGGTAAGTCTCTAACACCGCTAATCCGATTGCTATTAAACATGCCTCAGAACCTTGCTTCATCCAGCTACTAAAAACTATATTTATTTTTATTATATTTTTTTAAACTTATGACTTCTCTCCTTGCGTTTCTTTAGGAATAAAACAAACACAGTTTATACATCGTATTTAAAATTAAAAAAAACAACATAATTTTCTATTTTTCCTCCACTACCACCATAAGTTTCTTATTCTGCTACACTTTCAAAAGTCCCTTCCCAACAAAATGACGAATTTTCCAAACTCCTGCCTCATCATTTCCCAAACTGTTATTATTATATCATAGTGACACGACGATTAATTTCGCTAAATGTTATTCAGTTAGTAATAAAACTTTTATTGCTCTTAGAGCTATAAACGTAAGCTTAGCTATCTAAACGGCAATTGTCTTTGATAAAGGGATTAAACCCGCAATGCAAGTTGATTGGAAGGGTATAGGACAGGCCTAAGAATTGTTGAAACAACGGACAAGCGGAAATAACAAGATAGATTCGCGGATAGAGTTGCGGGTGGTAGGACCTTGTGCAAGGTCCGTCCGGATCGCTACCACCATCTTGCTCGCTAATCCTGCCGCTAAGCAGCAGTGCTTGCACTGTTGTGTTCCGGCGTGGAGAGCAAGACAGCCGGTGTAATTACTGGCACAAGAGGTATTCCATCTTAGCCCTCTGGGTTGGCAACGCATCTGCACCCTCTTTGTTGTTGCAGGTGTCTATAGGCGGTGGTGATCACTTACCATCAGGTGATCCACTTGCTTGTTTGCCTTCCTATGTTGTATAAAAAAAAAAACCTTTAAAACATGTCTTTTCTATTGCACTATACCTATATCTATTAGCGACCTGCTTCGGGTTGGAAGGGTATAATTAAGGTGTAATGTACATAAAGACTTTCCGTACAATATTCTCTTAAAAGAGTGTGAACCCAGCGCTCTCCATACAAACGGCTATAACATTTTCCACCCTCTAAACCTTAACCTATAGCCATGATTTTTGTATGTTGTCAGTATGCCTTAGAACTAGTTTATAATATTTAAAAAATCAAAACATACAAACCTAGTTCTAAGGCATAATGACAGCATGCCAAAAAAATATTGCCATAGGTTAAAGTTTAGAGGGTGGAAAACGTTATCGCCGTTTGTATGGCGAGCGCTATTTGGGGCTTGGTTCACACTCCTCTTAATGACAATGAAAACAGAATCAAAATCCGTTGCGTTGTTTAGTAGAAGTAAGCTGCCGAAAACATGAGGCCAGACAGGAATGGATAGCGACTTTATTTTATACTATGTAAAGATTAGTTCGGTTTGCTATAGGGACCCTAGAACCTTGGTCTTCCGATCATAAAAAAATTGTTAGGGACATTAGCACAAAACTGGTCCACGCGTTTGACGACCTTAAAGCTGGACTACTTTGCACGAAGGCTTAGCATAGCGGGAAAGAGCGCCAGCATTCTGGGGTCCATGGTGCGTAACACCAAATTAGAAGACGTGTTTCTTTTGTAAATATTGAAAGAAAACAATTAAAACAGTTTATATCGCGTGTATTTACGAATCTGATTCCCGACTTTTCAAGCCCTTTTCAAGTCTTACGTTCACGGGCAGATGGGGCAGACCATAGGGTAATTTTTGACTTTCAAGCGCTCGACACTCAAGCCGCGCGCCAACCCATGCCGGCTAAAATATACGCTCGTGTATTTGATTGGTCCGCGGCTGGGGAATTAAGAGTACTCGAAAGTCAAAAAACCCGCTGACACCTGAAAAGGTCTCGAAAGGTCGGGAATTAAATTCGTTACAATAAACGCGATATAATTAGCTTAAATTGTTTAAATTTTTAATTCAATGTTTACAAATTACGAAAGCATAAGAAATTATTAGGAAATGTACCTTCTTTTAGACTAAGTTGCTTGTGTAGTTATAGTCACGAGTACAGTCAAGGAATTAAATTTCCAACCCACCTAAGGTTCAATAGCATATAGCAAACTGTCACCATAAGAGCTATAGAGCAAGACGTTAGTTTGACATATCGACCTTAATGCATTGCGAATGTCAGACGACATTTCAACGAAATGGGTAGGGAATTAAATTCCTTGACTGTACAGTTCGCCTGTAACCACTATGCGACTTTTCAGGCACTTTCGTAATGCCCTGTAATCAGTGACCTATTAATAATAGACTTCTATGGTCCGTTCCACTAAGCTACAAGTTACAATTTTACAAGTCTAAACCGGCAACATTGGTCAATAATGACCAATGGCAATGGGCATAGTGACCAATGTTGCCGATTTAGACTTGTAAAATTGTAACTTGTAGCTTCGTGAAACGGGCCACTAGTCTAGTCAAAAGTCGAACAAAAAGTACAATAAATCGACAATCGCTCGCGCTGTCAGTCTGTCGGACCAACGTTGCTGCTATCAATACTATTATTTTGTAAAAAAACCTATTTGCAAAGAAACCTAATAAATTATTATTTTATGCAGTTAGACGTAAAATTGAAAATCCAATCACTATAAATTATGGTAAACTAATAATTTGCATTTGTAACATTGGCGTCAACCTGTATTCTCATGTCGGCCCATTTTTCGTCGGTCATTTAGTATGACACTGTACATCCATGTATTATAATATCATTGCCTGTAATAGGTAGTTTTGCAACCATTTTAATGCGCATGCGCATGTCCGTTCGCGACACCTATTTTTTTATCCTTGCTTGCGTCTCTGTCAAACTAGTGTCAAAAGAAAAGAACACACATAGAGATAAACTCAGATAAACCGGTCATTTTAGGGCCACTGAGGGCCATTATCATTACAGACGGACTGCATATAAACTGCTAGCCAGCTGCAAAGTTGCAGATTGGATGCAGTTTTTATGCGCTTGGCATTACTAAATCGAAACTACAAATGGACTGTTTAGTCTGCTTGCAGTCGGTGTGCAGTTCTCACGACTGCAACCGATAATAGCTATGAAAACTGCATAGCTTGTTTGCTGTTGCCTTGCAGTTTAAATCCATTTCGTTGGTAATA
This sequence comes from Ditula angustiorana, assembly GCA_963691745.1. Classification (NCBI taxonomy): domain Eukaryota; kingdom Metazoa; phylum Arthropoda; class Insecta; order Lepidoptera; family Tortricidae; genus Ditula; species Ditula angustiorana. The sequence continues at coordinate 9,888,312 of OY829495.1, forward strand.
GCCCTGCGGGGCAATTCTGGCGTCAGTAGAGATGAAGTCACACTCGACATATGCCAAAAAGAGCTGTCAGATCCCTTCAAAATCTGTCATTTTTTGACACATTTCGAATGCGAGATGAATCTCGATGAGCGCCCGAGTTGGGGGCCTGAACTGGGCATAAAGGGGGAAGCGAATGCGCAAACGCAAATAATTTATCTGCGTTTCGTATCAATTAAGAGTTAAGACTTATTAGCCTGGTGATATAATAAATGTGTGTACTAAAAAGCGAAAGTTAAAAATATCTTTTTGCACCTAATAGCTGCTTAATACTAAGGAAGATAACCGCTTCGTTATTGTATATTGAGATCGTCACTCAATGTACAGTAGGAGAAATATATTCACGTACCACCTTAGAACCTTATCGCAATGACGCGACGAGTTAAACGCCAGGCTATGTCATACAAATGTCATGCGTATGTCTCTTCGACTATGTTCTACGGTGGTACGTGTTTCAATTTCCTTGACTGTACATTAATATAATTTGATGCGAAAATGATAAATCTATATTGAGAAATATTAAAAATCAAAACATACAAACTTAGTTCTAAGGTATAATGACAACATACCAAAACCATTGCCACAAGATTTAGAGGGTGGGAAAGATTATCGCCTTTGTATGGGGAGCGCTTTTTACGGCTAGGTTCACACTACTCTTTAAAATGGCGAATGCTTGATATTCTGTTACAAGTAAATCCTCCGGTCTATCAGCACCTTAAGGTACTGAGTTCGATCCCCGATTGCATGTACCAATGAGTAACTTATGTAAATTACCTACGTCAGTACTGTAGTGACCCACGCTCTAACGTTGAGGAAAAACATCCTGTGGCCCTAACATGACTGGCCAAGTTTAGTTTATCTCTATCTGCGTCCCTTTCTTATGACACTAGTTAGACAGAGACACAGGGAGGGGTTAAACTAAACCTGGGCTGTCATGTTAGGGCCGCTGAGGCATACTGAATCATCTAAATGAGTGTGTAACCGTTCTTGTTCGTCCGGTTTTCCTGTAATAAGGGTTACGATCAGATGGCAGTCGCTTTAATGTAACAACCTGACCTGACAAATCTGGGATCATGGTCACAGCGTACCTCAGATTAAATGGATTGTGTATCCGCCCTTAAAAAGTGCTCTCCGTACAAACGGCGATAACGTTTTCCACCCTCTAAACATTAATCAATAGCCGTAATTTTTTAATGTGCTGTTATTATGCCTTTGCACTACATTTGTACGTTTTGTTTTTTTTTTATTTAGCTATTTTAGTCGTTGCATATGGTAAAACAAAAAAGTGTCAATATTTTCAAAAATATAAGTAATCTAAACATTAAAACCTAGTTAGACATAACAACACCATATTAAGAAATAATGGCAACAACATAAGGTTTAGAGGGTGGAAAACGTTATCGCCGTTTGCATGGAAGGCGGGTACATAATAGTCATTAGAAAAACAAAGGAATGGTCTGAAGTTCAACTTTGAGTAGTTTCATATTGAGTCACCACTTCTTTGTTGATCGCTAATTTATTCCTATCATGTAGAAATATGTTCTAATTTTACGGCCCGTTTGATATTTTTATTGTTTTACTATAGTTATAAATGATAAATGAAAACGTGTGTATCCGTATTGCGTGGATGTACGTTTAAGAACTTTGGGATTCTTTATCCTCAGTAACACTTGACAATTTATAACAAAAAGTTATCGGTTATCGTTTGGTAAGGAATCTGATTTAGTTAGGTTGTAAAATTCTCAATATTAAACCGTTTGAATTGTTTTATTTTAACATCTGAGTATGTGGCTTCCATCCTATGTAATATATTCTGAAGAAGGTGAAAATGTACTCGGAAAATTTTAAGAATTCTTTTGAAAACATACAGTTAACTATGAACTGTCATAAATTACGTGCCGTATATTTGCACAGAATAAATAATAGTGTCTCTTCGAACACAAACTGCGTTTAGATATAAGAAGCGTGCTACTGTATGCCTTTCAGTTTATCATATAGGTACTTAACTCGTATTCCTTCGCATGCGCGACAACTCAATTGCGGCAGCCCCAGTGCAGAGGTGCGACGATCTGTAGCTTCAAGTGCGTCGCATCTGGTAATTGCTTGAAATGAAGCAGGGAGGCTATTATCTCACTAAGTAGGGTGGCCAACTATACTATTTTACAGGATGTCCCGTTTTTCAGCCACCATTTTGGCCGGGTCCTGTATTTTAATAAGAGAAATACAGGACGATGCATGTCATACCAGACCATAAATGCTATACCAGTCATACCATAAACGCGCTGGCCCGTATTTTTCCTAAAGTCCTGCAATTTTAGATCACATGTACTGTAAAATGAGCACACAGGGTTGGTCACTCTATCACTAAATGACATCTACAAGCATAAAGACAAATTCTGAGCTCTTAGTGTAAGTTTTCTGTCAAAAAAAGTCGCGAATTAACTTCTAAATTGTATGGAAACATTTTGTTGCAAATACGCGCCAAAAGAGGCGCTGTCTTTGCTTCCATAGTACCTAATTCAATTACTTTTAGAAATATTGTAAACTGTAACGAACATCCAAGGGTAATACAGAACGCACCCTTAAGAACTTTCAAAGAAAAGACAGAAGCCTTCGGGGGTTGCGCGCGCGATGGCGACTTACGGTCGGTTAAAAGTATAGGTGTTCAAAAATAAGAGTTTTTTTATATGGCAGTGCAGCGGTACCGGTATTGGACATAAAAAAAACCTTCTGTAAAGGAAACCGCATCAAAATCCATTTCGTGATTTAGGGTTAAGCGGCCGAATACACGATGAGGACAGACAGAAAGTCAGGAACGGGTAGCGACTTTCTTTCATTTATTTTAACTTTATTGCACAAGAAATACAAAATGTACAAAGGGCGGACTTAATGCCTTAAGGCATTCTCTGCTAATCAACCTTTGGGCATAATCAGAACAGTTGTAGGCGGTGCAGATAGACAACTAGTAATAGAAACATATGCTACTGCATACATAAAAACATATAATACAATACATAGAATACAACACAGTTTTATACTGAGTATGAAAATTAATCACCTACAAAATAATCAATCGTCGTAAGAGATGTACATTTTATTTTAGCACGAACAAAAGTTCCTAGTGATTAATTATCGATGTGGATGTTTCTCGATACTTATCTTTGCGTTATAAATAGATTCAGGCGTTTCTGCGCCGTGGTCCTATGCATTTACTTGCTATTCTTTGAACCTAATGCAAGTCGTGAAAAAATCTGCCTCCGAGCCTTAGAGCCTCCGCTTAGTCGCGCGGGCGCAAAGAGCGGGTGCACGCCTATCGAACAAATATTATGAGCTCGCATCCACACCCGTGCGAGTTAGCGGACGCTCTCATACTATTTTTCCATAGGCGTGCACCCGCTCCGTGCGCCCGCACGACTTAACGGAAGCCCTCATACAGTTAATTCTTTGCAAAAATTTCAGGCGTTTGCGTGAAAGTGAAGTGGTTTGATGAATAATATGTTCATACTAAAAGTAAACGTCGGCTTGTCGTCGTCCACTGATTTTATTTAAACAGTAAAGGGTTTTAAAATTATCTTATTATTATTGTGAGCTCACGCCGGTTTCCCTTTGGGGTCGTCTATAAATTACGTGACACGATTTGCAAGATTTCAACATCATTCTCCCCAAACCTCCTTCGCAAAACCCTCCCCCTTCGTCACGCTTTTTCTCAACTCTTTGACACGATCTGTCACGTTTGGCTAAGACTTCCCCCCCTTATGTGCGTGCGTGACGTAATTTATGGATGATCCTTTTGGGGTACACAACCCAGGACGCTATTTGCCCCGGTCCTGGCATACTTTGCTCACCACTTCCACACATTCCTCTCTTCATACATGCTCGGCGGTTCCAGGTACTTGTAATTTGGCCTGTCTTCAGGATATCACCAATTTGTTCGATGAATATACGCCGAGGCCGCCCTCGACCTATTCTTCCAGTGACCTCATATCCTTTGTTTTGCTTACACAATCGCCTTTCATCCATTTATATTTTGATACTTACTTAAAATTATCTTTACGTCGTTTACCCCCTAGCGCTTTTTTGTTTTGATTTATTTTATTTATCTACAGAGGCTTGACACGTTGGGATATATCCTGTTATCGATAAGTGTAACTTGCTTATCGATAACATTGCCGTTATTTATAGACATTTTCTTTCTTAGAGCTATCGCACAAGCTAACTGGTTAGGAAAGGATGTATAATATAAGTAGTAATATTTTGATCCACGCGTCGTCTCGTCGCGTCCGGGGAACGCTAAGCAAATTAAATTAAACAGGAAGTTAACGGTAGCAATCCTTAACGGTCCCCCGACGCGATGACTCTTGGATCAAAATATTACTACTTATATGAATTAACCCAATTCCCAAAGGGCTATTTTTTTTTACTTTTCAGAGGTGTTTGTGTCGGAGTTTTTCGAATTCTTGGTGTTGTCATTGCGTCTATCGGTTAAAAATAGTATGATTGTTCTTCATTAACAATTAGAAGAAACTTTGGAGTTTGTTTTAAATTGTATCTCCTTATATGAGCATGCATGAAATGCATGAGAGTAAGTGAAACAAAGGTGTTCAGGAACGTAATTAAAAGACTGTTTACGTGACTTGAACTATTTTATATTATTTAATTTAGATATTTTTATTAGATAAAACATTTGGTTGAAAGAAAGGGTATTGCCAGAGAGAATGAAAAGAAGGATTGAATATACCTATTCATAGAGGTTCGTTCACGAACATACTCCCGGGGGAGATGCAGTATACATAACAAAACTCAATATTGTAATATAGACAAACATGTAACGCTAACCAAAAACTAGCTCGTCTTTAGCTAAACTTAACATAAAAGTTAGCATTCTCTTTCTTTAATTATTGAACATATTCAACTATGCTTCGTTTAATAATAATAAAAAACAAATCTTCAGGATATAAAACCCCAACTTAGTCTCTTAATCTAATTTATAGGCCAATATACATAATTTATTAATAGCCCTACTTGAGACGTTACCATTAGGAAGTTTAACATCGACAACTCTTACTTTTTGGACAGAGCCTTAGTGAACCTTGGTGACCCTTGCCACAAGCCATTGCAAGGAATAACCATTAATAAAAAAGTAGAAATCCAGTAACATTGTAACGAACTATTTACATTGTCTTTAAACCGCCATCCAGAAGCAACAAATGTTCGTCATTAATAAAATTGGTTACAAGAAAATTCTTAGGCAATGTTATATTTGATAAACAGTTTAATGTCCCTTATCTTAAAATACATTAAATCTCCTTGGTAAAATAATCACCCTGTACCAAGAAGATTATTTTGAAATTCACATGAAAGGTGTTTCTTCCAAAACTTCTGAAAACATTTCTGGGCTTCGAAGACTACAGGGCCTGCCAGCAATCTTATGGGATCATAGAATGAGCCTATAAATCTGAATATGGAACGTTTATTCCACGACTTAATCGATTTGTTAGAATGTACTACTCTGAATACGTCTTGGTTTTTGTCGAATGATATGCCTAGAGTTCCTAACTCAGCTTTCACACCGACCTCCTGATCATAGAAGCAATGCTTATCAGGTGGAATGCCAGCCAAAAGCTGAGACTCGTTAGCTGTCCATCTGTGCTGTTGGAGGTTTTCTCGGTTCAAGAGAGTAATAAATTCGTCCCGTACCTGGATCATTTTTACAAATGAAACGGCTCCGCAATGGGCGTCTTCGAAACATATAGTTGTACGGATTACCTTCGCGGCGCGGGACAACTCTACTTGCTGCCTAGCTGCTAACTTCTCCAGGCACCTCCTCGTCGGGAGAAAGATCGAACTTTTGAGGACGTGTATCATTGTCTGTAATTTAATAACGATTAGTTTATTTTCTTTGTTGCACCATAAAATATTTTGCAAACGTTGAAATTTAGGTTCTATGTTTACATATGTATAGAACATATGCTGATAAATGAATTTATCATATTTTTTACACATACTTTCGTCCTTGGCAAGCTTTTTCTTAATGACATTACATGTTTTGGCTGCAATAGGAAATGTATAACCTATATTAAGTGGATCAGTTGGCTGTGTAAGCGGAAAAGACACCTGAAACTTTTTGTCAGCTACTTGTACCGAGCGCCTGAACTCGGTTTCACAGGAATCCTGCTTCACTGTAACCTCCGATTTGATTTCAGGGACCATTTCAATCTCCCGAAAATTTGTGAGGAAGTGATCAACACTTTCATTGTCTAAGTTAGAGACATGCATAGCAACATGATTGCATTCCGAGGATATTTTTGTGCATGGAATTTTGCCGGACAATATTGAACCAAATTTTGTGTTAATAAGGTACAAATTAGTATTTGGCAGTTTGGTTTTGCCGGGCAGTAATGTTTGACAGAATACGTCAGCAGAGAACAAGAAGGAGATGTCACCGGGAGCCAAGCATTCACTATCGGCTAGCACAACTGACTCCGGAATTCTGACTCTACTTTTATCTATTTTGTGCTGAGGTAAATGTGTCGTTATTTGGTCCACTACTGAACATGTCACTTGGCAGTTATAACTGGATTGAAGTGACTGAATATTTATTTTTGCTGACTTTGAGGTGTGTTTGGTTTGACAACCCAAAGTAGAAATATTACGTTTATTGTTCGCAAGTGTCAAATTCAAGGTTTTGGCAAGTTTATTTGTAATAAATGACACTTGACTGCCACTGTCAATTAACCCCCTAGCTACAATGTGTGATTTCCCATCTTGGTTGAGGATTTTCACTTTGACAGTGGGCAGTATTACTGCATTGTCGGCTTTGGCATGGCAATTATTGCCATCCGTCTTGTCCTCAGAATGCAATAATGTGTTGTGCGACTTGCTGCTACATATTAAGCACTTGAAATAAAAACGACACTTGCTCTTGTGTGCGCCCAAACAAACTTGGCACAAATTGAGTTTTGATGCGAGCTCGATCCTTTCCTTGACCGGTTTGGCTGCATAAACTGGGCATTGAAATAATTTGTGAGATGTCGAATCGCAACACTTACAAGATGGGGTAAAATTGCTTGCAATGTTGGACACCCTACGTTTATTGGCAAAAGGGAAAGAAGAAGACTTACTTTCGCTTTGCTGGCTCTCTTCGATGCCGCTTGCCCTCTTCTCAACGAATGAGAAGAAGTCTTCCAGATTCGGCATTTTTGTGTTGTCCCTTTCTCCGTGATAGGCTCTGCACGAGAACTGATCTACTTTACGTAAAAGGATGGTTAGTATGACAAGGTCCCAATATTCGGTAGACTGCCCTAGCGTTTTGAGAGCTCCTAAATGTTGCCGCGATTTAGCGACCAGATCCCTTAAGCTACTGGCAGTCCCTTTAGCAACAGACGGAATGTCGAGTAGGGCCTGAACGTGAGATGTGATGACGAGAAATTTGTTGTCATATCTCACTTTCAGCAATTCCCTGGCTCTGCTATACGAATCCCCTGTCAATGGGAGCCCCTCAATGAGAGATAAAGCCTCACCTTTTAAATATTTCTTAAAATAAAACAATTTTTGCACCGGTTGTAACTTAGAACACGAGTGGATCACAGCATCAAACAGTTCCATAAAAGTCTGGTACTTTGCGTAATCCTTGCCGTCGTAAGCTGGGATTTCGATTTCGGGCAACCGAACACCACTGCCACTGATGGGTGCTTCTGCCGCAGCCGTAGTTTGAAACGAGGCCTCCGAAATTTGCATATTTAATAATTTCCGCAGCTCGGTCATGACGTTGACACATCGGTCTTCAAAGTCGTCATCCGCAAAGTCGTCCTCCGTTGTTTTTTCGGTCAATATGCTGAGTTCTAATGATAATTCGGTGTATTTTTGAAGATTGGATTCAACTTGTTGCAATCGTATTTTTATAGTTTCTTTTTCTAAAGATTCTGATTCGCTCAAAAATCGCTCCGCTTTTGTGGTTGAGCCTTTGCATTGTGCAATCTGCGCTTTTATTCTTTTTATTGCGTCTTCTTTGTCGAAATTATCCGTAAAACATTTAGATTTTCTTCGATCGCCGCCCATCTTTCAAACGTAACGTCACGTAACGTATATTATTTTGCCGTCAATGGCGGACGCTGCGGGCAACGAAAAAATCTGTCGAACTATCGATGTTGCTTCAAAGGCTTGGCTGAGCTGATTTCTTCTTATTTTATATTTGTTTCGGCACCATATGTTCAGGAACGTAATTAAAAGACTGTTTACGTGACTTGAACTATTTTATATTATTTAATTTAGATATTTTTATTAGATAAAACATTTGGTTGAAAGAAAGGGTATTGCCAGAGAGAATGAAAAGAAGGATTGAATATACCTATTCATAGAGGTTCGTTCACGAACAAAGGTTGTATGTATCGTAGCAAGTGGAAATCCGTGGTCTCTGCCTACCCACCGGGAAACAGGCGTGACTTTTTGTATGTATGTCTTTCCTTAAATCGTTCTTCTATTACATTCGGTTAAATTTCTACTTCTAGGGAACTTATTGATTCATCGTTATCGCGAACGTGGGCCTAATCAGATTTTAGGAAGTAAGGTTACGGACGAGATAGCGTTTACAGTATTACAGTCAGTCGCTATTCCCCATACAACCAACGTTTGTCATTCCTTCGCAAAATGGGACGGACGGACAGAAATAATGTATGGTGATTTGTGATCTAGTGTTGTGTTTATCCATAATAGTATAAATAAGAAGTTGATAGGATTGTATGTTCATTGATCCATGAAATAAATGGCAGTGCTAATACGTGTCTAAAACAAGTTTGACGGTGTCTCAATTCGGCTAGGAATTTGTGGTTATCATTGGCTTTAGCTGGATTTCTCCTTCGCTTTTCTATGTGAAAAAATCCTAGTTGACAGATGAATGGATTAAAGTTGCATAGGGTAGACCCTCCTATAATCGGCATCGGCTCCCAAACAATAATGAACACGGTTCAATCTTATTTCGAAGCAATAATGATGACAATCCTTGCCAGTGTCTGGTAAGGATGCCAATAGAAGAAGTTACCCTATGTTTGGTGTCGTTCTAATTCAATCTTTTCAAGCGTGGACCCCAAGTGCCACCTTCCCATGATCCGCAGACCCCTAAAAATAGAGACATGGTTTTATCTTATTCACACGAAAAACGCCATGCCCATACAACGCTGAGCCGTAATTCAGCTGTTGCCCGCGGAACCCAGGTTGAAAAACCCTGCTTTAATTAATAGGACATAATGTTACTTGTTCAATCAAAATTCAAGAAAAATGGGTGAGAGATAAACCAACAAGCGACATGAACAAAATTTGTTGCAAATAGATTAGGTATTGTAAGCTTCGGTTTCTACATACGGTATCAGTTTTAAATGTTTCTTTTATTAATATCACATCAACTGCATTTTAATCTAGATGGCTTACAATGTTTTATTGACACTGAGTAAAAAACAACGCGTACTCTCTGATTATTTTTAACTCCATTATCATAATGCTAGTAAGTTTTCAGGACTTCATTCTTCTGTTTCTTTGAAATGTGTCGATCATCAATGTAAAACACAAACATTCTGGTGGTACTAGCTTTGGATTAAGAACTAAAGCATGGATATAGCCTCAGTACATGTCAAACGTACACACCCAAAACTGTCAAAATGGTTACCTTTGTTGTGCGTTCAGTTAGAAAAACCTGCAAATAAATAAGAAAATCGTAGTTTATACTATCCTAATGTACACCAAAGTACACATTTTGACGTTTCATGCGTGTACAGGGTGTCAATTGAAAAGAGAGGTTTAGAATATGTAGTCGTCTCTTTTTGGCACATTGTATTGCCATTAAACTAAAGAGATCAGCTAATAAACTGTCGTTTTAAATTTTAAAACTCTCTCTATGCTAAACTATTTTATGGCGCTAGCGTTGACGTTAACAGAATGTCACATCGACTAAACTACTCTACTGTATATTTAGCAGTAGGATGTTACCCAGCCTGGAATATTATTTTTGTATATGCTATTATAGGTATCCATTTTCATCATATCTATGTCACCGTATGATTACAAACACGGCTAGTTCATATTCTATCACGCGAGATTTTAAACGGTCGATAAATTGTGAACTGAACCATTGAGTGACAATACAACATATCAGTTTTCGATAGTTTATAATCTATCCATGGCAGACCGTAAAATTTTGAACTGGCATTATACTTTGCATGCGATGACTCGACGGAAGTTAATACTTGTAACAAAGATTATTAGGTCCAAGCCTTCTAGGCAAGGAAGGAAGTCGACGGAGCCGCGCAAACGGGGCTTCTATTTTTCGCTCTGAGGCATAAAAGGTTATTAACGAACCTATCCTAACTTTCCATGTTCACAATTTGACGGTTTGGCATGTATAGACTGTGAACTATCGAAAATCCTTACTAATACGTTATATTGTAAGGTGTGGTACAGTTCACAATTTATCGACAGTTCACAATCTCGCGAGATAGTATATGAACTCGCGGTGTTCACAATCCTACCGTGACATCTGCATACATTCAGCTTTACCTCAAGCCTCATAACCTCAATTTTTCCAGAGTCGTCCGTACATAGGCTACGAGGTACCGGAATTGGAAGAGAGGGACGAGAAACCATGGCAAAGGGTTAATGCCTCATCTAGTACGGTACAGACAGACGGATACCGCATTCACACACGTTACATGTTAAATGTGGTGGTGGACTGTCTGTGTGACTCCGGTGTTTTGTCTTTGTCATAGATTAAGAACGGTTGAGACAATCACAATGATATAAGAATTTTAGGACGCCATAAAGCAGGCCCCAATCATGTGGTCTGGGTCCCAAGATACAGGCTCAGCCTAGTTTGGGGTCCATAGGATATTACCTACTGTATTTTTCGTATTTTGTTCTCAATAAACAATTTTTATTTCATTTCATTTTAACTTTCAAACGCATGCTCCGTAAGCATCTGCTGGACCAGGAGTCTGAAGATGAGTTTAATTTGTCGCATGTAGGTATGATAATGTATGTATACGCTGTTAAATATTCAGTGTTTGTTATATGTTGTGTGGATTTTTAATTTTAATGGTAATTTCCAACCCCATTTTAATCCCTTGAATGATAGAATTTCCAAAAATCCTTCCTTGGAGCTTCTTTAGACCTCCTAAAGAACACTTGTTCCAAATTTCATGTTGTTTAGGGTATGCGCTATCACAGAACATATCGGAACTCTTTCATTTGTTTTTTTAAATTCAATTTAAAAAGCTACACGTATGATACAAATTAGTTTCTATTAACGTGAATCATAACATACTACACTGTATGAGTATTGACCAATCATTTCATAAAAAAAAGTTTCACAAACTGACCATTTGGCAAAACGCATTTTTTCCTACAACTGTAAACTATGATTTATTTCTGGAACCCTATAGGTTAGGTTAGGTTTCATCATCATCATCATCATCTCAGGCACAAGAAGTCCACTGTTGAACATAGGCCTCCTCCATGGATTTCCAAAGTGACCGGTTGGAAGCAGCATGCAACCAGCGCCTTCCTGCCACCTGTATGAGGTCATACAGGTTAGGTTTGTTGTATAAAAACTGTGAAATATTTATAGTTTAGGAAATAAAAGAATTTTGCCAAATGACCAGTTTGTGTAATGAGCCAGTTTGTGAAACGTTTTTTTATTAAATTATGATTTTATGGTAAATTATAACAGCATAAGTCTCAATCTGAGTATTCGAGGAAACTTCTAGTTCTATATGGGGCCTGGAAAACACTCAAAATGGCTGTGTCATCAATGGGTGTCATCCTTGAAATGTTCACTATCTAACATAAAGGTATATGTCATGACGAATTGTTTAAGTCAACTTGTGATTGTCTCGACCGTTCATTTGCTTTGGTTTGGCTTATGAATGCACGCAGCGTTGAATTGCTTGATTCAAAGCGTAGTTGAACAATGGCAGAGGTTATTTTTAAATTGCGATTAATAAAACAACACCTTTATATTCCCCGTTCAGCGTAACTTGGTCATGTGACTACATGACCTCTCAAGTTTAAACCCTTCAGTATAAGAAGGAAAACGAGCGACTGGTTGACCTGATGGTAAGTGATCACCACCGCTAGACACCCGTAACATCAACGGGATTGCAGATCTGTTGCCAACCCAAAGGGCTTAGATGGAATACCTCTTGTGCCAGTGATTGCACCGGCTGTTTTGCTCTCCACGCCGGAACACAACAGTGCAGACACTGCTGCTTAGCGGCAGGATTTTTGATCTCGGGTTTCATTTCTGAGTATTTAAGTAATCTTACTGTACTTAACAGTATAGCTTAGCTATAAGTGGTATTCCATCTTAGCCCTCTGGGTTGGCAACGCATCTGCAATCTTCTTGGTGTTGCGAGTGTCTATAGACGGTGGTGATCACTTACCATCAGGCGACTCACTTGCTTGTTTGCCTTCCTATTTCATAAAAAAGTTATACAGAACATTTTTTAATTTCTGGTCAAATTGTGAACTGCCGAAAAGAGGCAATTATTCTGTCTAGTAAATAAAAAATCTTACTGAAAAATCTGCTTGTTAAGTTGTCATTGCATTTTGCACCTAATATCGATTAATGTATGGTAAGTATTTTTTTATTAAATCAATTGAAATATCGACAGTGGAAATCACAAATGTCGTAAAGGACATTCAGGGGCATGTCCCTTACGACTTTTCAAATTTCTTTTGTCGATAAAATCGCCTCTTGTTTATGCATGATGGCGTAGGTGGCCCAATGCATGTCATATTTGGTTGGTTTAGTGTGCCTTAACACAATGGATTAAGGTTTATTTTGCATTGTATTTTTAAACCACCATCCAGAGTGATTTAATTAGTGACCCGCTGATAGTACCTTCTCACAATGAATGTCATAATGACATGCAAAGGCCTGCCAAAGAAATCATTACTCAATTTTCTGTGAAAAGGTCCCGCAGTGGATCATTCGAATGGATCAACTGAACACGTAAGCTGAATCTGAGCTCATTATGTTGCATAAAATTATAGAGTCGTCCTGCTAAGCAATTTTAAACTTTATAACTTTATAATAAAATCCATATAATTCGTAATACTGTGGTCAACTGATTTTGCGGTCTATTATTAATGAGGTAAAGTTTATTTTAGATTTTTATTGATGTTGCATTTTTTTTTATTTGGAAGCTAAGTGCGTTGACCAAAGGATTCCGGTGTCATTTTGTTCTGAGACGCGTTTTAGTTAAGTATGTTCTGAATTCGTGTATGTATTTGTGTATTTAAATAACAGTGTTTGTTAAACTTAGGATGATGTTTGTGAGAAAGTCTCAGGTAATCGTCAGTTTTGTAATCCGGTCAGCGGGTGTAGCATTTTACGGTGGGATCTTACACTATTAATAATTAATAGATTCAGGCGTTACTTTGCGGAGGTCCATATCAACAAACTGAAACAAATTGAAATTACCTTGCTACTCCGCGAATCCAGTGCCGGGCTCGTGCAAAATAGCTGCGTCTGTGCGACACATATGTTCATGCAAAAACCCACCCTCCTCCGCTTCCACACAAAACAACATATATCACAGACTCAACTACACACCACCACCACTAAACACTAAAACTACACGATCGACGCGCGTTTCGCCTCTATACGAGGCATCATCAAGATATCTTGATCTTGATGATGCCTCGCAAGGTAATTTGTTCCAGTTTGTTTACACTATTAAGTCCCTCATACAATTCGATTGCCGCAGAGATAATATCGTTTCTAAATCTGTCGTATATATGGATATACGTAGGGACTTATTTAACTATAACTTCAAACGGGACTTTAACGCAAAAAAAGTTACTCTACCTCTACTTTGCGACCGTATGCGTATTGCGTGTTGTCGAGTTAAATTAACAATGATTTTATCGCGTTAAAGTCCCGTTTGACGTTGTTAATATGTGTTAAACCGCGAAGGTTTAACACAATTTATAATACAGACTTTTCAGCTAATAGTTATCATTAGTATATCACTCAAGTCAACACGCCTAACAAGATACACTTTCATATCACCAGGCCACTGATGACAAGCCTACACCCAGTGGAACAGCTCCATGAATTAATGAATCATACCGTATCCCTTCCAGGTGCCCAGCCCTTACTTACTACTGGTGCTCGGCTACTACCTGCTCCTGGCCTTCCTCACCCAGCTGGTGGAAGATGAAATGCCTTCGGTCGTGCGCGATGCAGACATCGCCAGAGACGTGAGTTATTGATAAAAGATTGTGAACCTCCTTTAAAGAAAGAAAAGAAAGAAATATAGAAAACAATTTATTCGATGCTAGGATGTATAGTCGACCAAGTATTTGCTTGACCACTTTTGAACCTTATCCCTTTGTAATACGTTCGAAAAGTGGTCAAGCAATTTCTTGGTCGACTATACTACACAGGATAAACTTATAACTAGAACACCGAAAGGTACCCACTCAGCAAAGTGTTTAAGTAAGATATGTATTGTTCCTTTCTTTCGAAGGCAAGTGCCATAATGTAAGATAAAAGCTTGGCGTATACAGCATCATATTCTTGAGTGATGCTTCTTTTTAAGAGAGGAAGGTGACCCCTTAACCCTTCCCCTGTGTAGGACTACAGTCTCTGGCCTTTTGGTCCCCCACCCTTGGGACTTCGAATCTCGTCACTTTCCCTAAGAAACGCAGTAGTTCCTTAACTAATTGACGTCGGTATTTTCTGAGAGTATGGTACTACCCGGTACTTTCAGCCTCAGAAGTTGCTTAACACTTAAGAACCTCGTCGTAGTAATGAATGAAATGAGAGTTGCTCGAAATTGTCACATCACTGCCAGCGACGACGTACTAAAATGTTCAGCTAATTCGGAGACTGACCGTACCTTATATCGTTTTGTACGATGAGCGATGAAATCTGGAGACCCATGAACCTAAAAGCCGTCGTCAGCGAATCAGTAATTTCTTGTGGTCGCAGGTTCTATGGGCAGTGATCATGATCACTTACCGTCAGTTGGTTTCCCGCCCTTTTCATTAAAACAATACCTGTTAGCTTCACGCTTCATTATTTTGTCAGAACGCGAAAGCCTTCAGTGAGGAGTCAGCTTTGCGGTATCTTCACACTATTATGGGTACCAAGCCCCGAGTGGCAGGCTCGGAGTACCACCGGCAGCAGACCGAGGTCCTGAAGGACCTGCTGGACAGCATCGCGAGCGAGGCGCGGCTGCCGGTGCGCACTGACTGGCAGCTTGTTAGCGGTCAGTCTTAGGTCTTCAGAATGCTTCTACTGATGTGTCCCATTGGGATTTTGTAATCTACTGTAACTAGTATGTAACGAGAGTTTTCTGCAAGCTTCACGTCTCTGTAAAGCTGCAAGAGTCTTTCACAAAATGCGAAAGTCTTCCGTGAACTATGAGAGTCGTCTGCCAGGCTTTCACAATAGTCTCCTGCAGGGTACAGTCAGCGTCAAATATACCAGAGCGGGCAAGGTGTCAAAAATATCTGAACTCGACTCTATTGTCAAATACGCTCAGGCGTGTTCAGATATTTTTGACCACCTTGCCCGCTCTGGTATATTTGACGCTGACTGTACAAGACTCTCGTGCAAACTACAAAATGTCCTACAAGCTACAAGAGTCTTCCGAAAATTAGTAGTAAATGATCTAAAATTCCTTGGTTATCTGCAACTTTACAAAGAGTCTATATTTATCATGCTCATGTTATGGGTGAATCTCCGATCTGGTATTTGCTCCGTGCACATCCTTTCCACCCCAAATAAGTTAGAAAACGAAGCTTTAATTGAAAATACGCCTTCAGGCTTCGTCGGCGAAGATATTTGCCGAACAAAATCGAAGATGTTTTTGAAATCTCACGTGTTATGTATTCTTCTTTTCTCGTGAAATAACGGACTGAGGCAGTCCGTTTGATGGTCAAACGCTCATGTATGGTTCAGGCGACTACCGGCTGGAGTACGTGGCGCCGATGCTGAACTCGTACAATAACGTGTCCAACGTCGTGGCGCTGCTGGAGGGCCAGAGCGGCGCGCTGCCCAACGGGGAGCTCGGCTCGTCACTGCTGCTCAACTGCCACTACGATTCTGTGCCTTTTGCGCTAGGTAAGACAGTTCACATCCATCATCATCTTAGCCCCCAATAGTCCACTGCTGGACATAGGCCTCTCCCAAGACCAGAAAGCCTTGCGCCATTAAGCCCTGTCCACTTTTTTACTCGCTTCCGCCCGCCTGTGTAGGTAGGTCGTCTCGGCTGGAGGGTGGCCCACTACATTCTCCAAGACGTTCTACCATCGAAAGAACACGCTTGCACCAGCGCCTAGCCGTTCTATGACAAATGTGCCCAGCCTTTTTTTTTTATACAAAGTAGGAAGGCGAACGATGGTAAGTGAACATCATCCCCCAAAGAGACCAAGGAGACTGCAGGTATGTTGCCAACCCAGAGGGCTAAGATGGAATACCTCTTGTGCCAGTAGTTACAATAGCTGTCTTCTCTCCACGCCGGAACATAACAGTGCAAGCACTGCTGCTTAGCTTGCCCGATTTTTAAAGGTTTCATATGATCATTCCAGGAGCATCGGACAACATTGTCTTCTGCGCGATAATGGCTGAAACACTCCACAGAATGTCACAGAAGACTGAGAAGTTCAAACACAACCTCATCTTCCTATTCAACGGAGCTGAAGAAAACCCTTTACAGGTAACGTTAACAAGGGTAAACTTTTCAACGTCAAAGACGGATATATCCGTCACTCTAGGTTTAACGCCATGAAGAACCTATATATCTTTATCTTTACACAGTATAAAGTTGTTATTTTTCTGTCTGTCCGAAATATTTATAGTGTATCTTCGGCCGCCTTGTTTTAAACCATGCAACGGATTGTGATGCGAATTTCACTGTCATTTAGATATTTTTTAAGAAAGCCTCAGGTCGCATGTTTATCGCCCTCGCCTTTGGCTCGTGCGACAAGTTCCTGCGATCTGAGACACTCTTTATTTCAGCACCCTCAGGGTGTAATGTACTATTAATCAATATTGTTATTTAATAAACGAGCGTGTTGCACGTTGCAGGGCAGCCACGGCTTTCTCCAGCACCCTTGGGCCAAGAGTGTCACTACAGTTGTCAACCTGGACGCAGCCGGGATGAACGGAAAGGCCAACCTATTTCAGGTAATGTTTAATGAATAAAGTGGGAATTTTCCGGTGCAAGATCCGTCCGGATCGCTACCACCATCTTGCTCACTAATCCTGCCGCTAAGCAGCAGTGCTTGTACTGTTGTGTTCCGGCGTGGAGAGGAAGACAGCTGGTGCAATCACTGGCACAAGAGGTATTCCATCTTAGCCTTCAGGGTTGGCAACGCGTCTGCAATCTCTTTGGTGTTGCAGGTGCCTATATGCGGTGGTGACCACTTACCATCAGGTGACAAAACTTGCTTGTTTGCCATCCTATTTCATAAAATAAAATATTGAATGCAAATTGACACAAAAATACAGGAATCGTCGGTCTTAGCATGAAAAAAAATCGCGTAGTCGCATCTGTTTTCTTCATGCACAGCACTGGTTTCGCGGAGTGGCGAGGCAATTTGTTCCAATTTGTTCATTGTGTTTGTCCGTTCAGGTCTCAGATCCGAGGCTGTTGCAAGCTTACGCAGACTCCACGTCCCGGCCGAGCGCACAGTCTATGGGAGAGTTCCTATTCTCCTCCGGGATTATCCCTTCGGACACCGACTTTAGGATATGGCGAGACTTCGGTCATTTTTACGGTGAGATACTTAGGGTTCCTCGGTGAAGAGGTGCCAACGGGACCCTTTTACTGAGGTTTGACCTAACCTTTATTTCAATTGCATGTTTCATTGTTGCAAAATAAAATGTTGCGGGGAGGTACCGATAGACATACTGCATTCTTAAACTGTGGCTGTTTGTGGCGACTTCTTCGCGAAGATTTTTGAAACTCCTTTTAGACTCCCTAAGAAACACATATTCATGGCATTAATTCCGCTAAATAACTAAATAAATATTCCGAATTTCATGATTCTATCTTCAACGGGTTGAATGTACTGTGTGACTGTTTTGTAGGTGTGGAAATCCTAACAAAAATAATCAAGAAGCATAAATCCTACTCTATTATGTCGCTTAGTTTATGTTAATCGTCCCTTCCCAGGCGTGGACATAGCGTTCGTAAAGTGGGGCAACGTGTACCACACGCGCAACGACCACCCGGACAACCTGCAGCCCGGCGTCATACAGTGCGCCGGGGACATGTTCCTCAACCTGGTCACCACGCTAGCTGACATGCCGGAACTTTCCGAGAAGGTAAACTAGCATTTCAATTTATTTCCATTGCCATAGATGTCTACCAAACATCCTGCAACCAACGGCCTAGTTGAGCGTTGCGACCGACTACCGATCGTGAACATAGCTAACTTCGAAAATGCTTTTACGGTAAGGGACAATATCGTAAGGATACTTGCACATACATAATATGGAAAATGAATTGAAGTCCATGATCCTAACGGTCCTGTTTCCTTGCCACATTGGTAACGGTGGCCAGATGGCAGTAGCTATTAAGCTGACCTGACGAATATAGGATTATTTTTCCGATCATCTTACCGGAGGGAGGTTTTTAAATACCAACGAAGAAGTTAATAACATTACAAGTCTGTTTTTGCCTCGCAAGTGATCCCTGGCTCCAAAGATTGTACACCTGCTGTGTTAAATTGTATTTTTTTTAAATATTTGAGATGTAAAATAACATTGTAATTTTGATTTATTTAAAAAATTACACCTCGTTGAGTTTCTTGCCGGTATCTTCTCATCAGAGGTTTTTCCGAACCGGTGGTAAATTTTTTGACATTCATAAGTGCTACCTGTAAGCCTAATCTGAATAAAATATTTTGACTTTGACTTTGACTTTGATTACACAATCGGTTCTCTTATCGCGCTCACGTTCCGCTTACGCGAATAATACCGCCTGCGTTATAATGACCAACATTGCTCGAATCATAATGTACTATCATTTCTAAAAATAAAATATGTTTATCTGTGCAGGCGTCGCCAGAGACAGCGGTGTACTACGACTTCCTGAACAGCGTGCTGGTCACCTACCCGCTGTGGGCTTCTTACATCGTGGACGCGGTGGTGGCCGGCCTGGCCTTGCTCAGCGTCGCCTTCTACGTCTGGACCGTCGGCCCGCGTGAGTACCGCTAGGCACTGCATTATACATACCTTACTTTTGCCCGCGACTTCGTCCGCGTAGACTTGTTTAATTGAATCAAGCCAACGTGCACCCAACATGCAATCTGCAATATTTCCTGGACAAATTAATGAGAATTAGTTGCTTTTCTGCTCATGACGTCACGGCGGCGTATAACTCACTTATCGCTATCCCGTGGGAACTATGCACTTTTACGGGATAAAGTATCCTATGTGTTCATCCAGGTTATAAACTATGTGTGTACCAAATTTCATTCAAATCCATTCAGTAGTTTTTACGTGAAAGAGTAACAAACATCCATCCATACTTACAAACTTTCGCGTTTATATTATGCCTTATTTGTTCCTTGTTACCTAAACTCAAAAAACGCTCTCCATACAAACGACGGTAATGTTTTCCACCCTCTAACTAAACCTTGCTTAATTGTGTTTACTATAGCAGTTCTGATGACAGCCGAAGTCAATTCTTGAAATAATTGGCATGTTGACAATTTTTTTTTGCCATCGAAATTTAAAGACTTCGTTGAAAGAAGAATAACTATGTTTTTAGTTTTTTTATGATCACTATTCCATGAATTATCGCGAGTAAAAAAACGATGCAACGCAGGCCCCGCGAAAACGCTCCTTACAAAACGGCCCGACAGTATGACGTCACAATTCGTTACTTTGGCTAGGAAGCGGGTGGTAGGACCTTGTGCAAGGTCCGTCCGGATCGCTACCACAATCTTGCTCGCTAATCCTGCCGCTAAGCAACAGTGCTTGCATTGTTGTGTTCCGGCGTGGAGAGCAAGACAGCCGGTGTAATTACTGGCACAAGAGGTATTCCATCTTAGCCCTCTGGGTTGGCAACGCATATGCACTCTCTTTGTTGTTGCAGGTGTCTATAGGCGGTGGTGATCACTTACCATCAGGTGACCCACTTGCTTGTTTGCCTTCCTATCTATATATATAAAATTCAAAGTCCTGACTGACTGACTGACTGACTGACTGACTGACTGACTGACTGACTGACTGACTGACTGACTGATATATCAGCGCACAGCCCAAACCGCTGGACCTAGAGACTTGAAATTTTGTACATAGATACCTTATATAGTGTAGGCATCCACTAAGAAAGGATTTTTGGAAATAACACCTCTAAGGGGGTAAATTGGGGGATGAAAGTTTGTATGAAAGTCCGTCAGTTTTGAAATTAGGATCTTGAAATTTTGTTGTTAGGCTGACGTAAAAAAAATAATTTATACGGGTCTCAGTGTCTTTGATAATTCCACCCCTGAAGGGGTGAAAAGGGGGATAAAGTTGTGTATGGAAAGGCCTTCGTTTTCACAGCAAAAATCACTATATTTCTTATTTAGGCTTATAACGCGACGTGTATATCGGGTGTTATTGGAATTACAACCTTTAAGGGGGTAAAAAGGGGGATGAAATTTTGTATTTGAGTTGTTCTTTCACAATTGTTTTGTATTGAAGTAAAAATAACGTACGTGGTAATGTTTTTTTTTATGAAGTCGGAAGGAAAACAAGCAAGTGGGTCACGTGATGGTAAGTGATCACCACCGCATATAGACACCCGCAACACCCAAGAGATTGCAGATGCGTTGCCAACCCAGAGGGCTAAGATGGAATACCTCTTGTGCCAGTAATTACACCGGCTGTCTTGCTCTCCACGCCGGAACACAGCAGTGCAACCACTGCTGCTTAGCGGCAAGATTAGTGAGCAAGATGGTGGTAGCGATCCGAACGGACCTTGCACAAGGTCCTTCCATCCGCTGTGTTATTACTAAGCCTGTATTGCCACCCGTCTATCCGTCTGTCTGTCTGCCACGCGCAAACGTGTCCTGACTGATTTGCGATCATGGTCCAACCGAAACTATTGAAACAAGAAAGCTGAATTTTGGAATATAGGTTATTTTATAACGTAGGCATCCGCGAAGAAACCATTTTTGGTATTTTTTACCTTCAGGGGGAAAACGGGGAGTTAGGGGTGAACTTTTATGAAAGTCTTTGTTGTTTGAAGTTATAAACATGAAAATTTGAATTAGAACTACAGATCATAAAAAGATTATAAGTATTTTAACGTGTTTCAGGATTTTTGCATTTTTACATTTAAAGTGTCAAGAGGGGTGAAAGTTTGTAAGGACGTATTGGTTTTTTTTTATAGGAGCTTGTAATTTTGAAATACAGCTACTTATCGTAAATAAATAATGACGTGGCACAGGGTTTTTGAATTTTCAAATTTGTAGGGGGGAAACGGGGAGTAAAAGTTTGTATGGAAGTATCGGGTTTTTAATAGGAACTTGAAAATTTGATTTTAGATACTTATCATAAAAAAATAATTATGTGTTTCAGTGTTTTACGGCTATTGCATTTTAGGGGTGGGAAACGGGGGTGAAACTTTGTATGGAGGGGAGGTATCCGTTTATTCAAAAATAGGAACTTCAAAATGTTCGTTTGTTTAAGGCTGTTTGGATTTGGATGCGCGGTGAAAATATGAGAGGGAGTGAGAGCACTTATAAGTTTTTGATTTAAAAAAAGAATTGTCATTTGTTTTCTGTAGGCCACGCGTGCGAAGCCGCGGGCAGAAGCTAGTGTTGTATAAAAAAAAAAGTAAATGTATGGAACGTGAAAGTAAAATCGAGTTTTTTATAATAAAAAGAACGTTCATATGATTACTTCCTTAACAAAACTTGTTTTATTTTTTATCAAGGTTCTAATTTAAGGTATTATTTAAAACAACAAAAATTAATCAGTAAAGTTTTGTACCTTTGAATTGCTATAGCTCACATAATATATGTATTTCTACCATTATTTTTGACCCATATCATTTTGAAATGGCGATCTACGACTACTTTACACTTTCACACCATTTGGTTTAAGACGTCAAGTACCCAATTGTACTGTACCAGTCTAGGACCAGGGTCAGGGTACCACCCACCTTTCGGACGGTAAATACATCCTGTGTTAGGGTGTATATAAATACTAGCGGACGCCCGCGACTTCGTTCACATGGAATTAGTCCGTCAGGGATAGTGTAGCTTTCTATTAGTGAAAGATTTTTTGAAATCGGTTCGGTATTTCCTGAGATTACCTCCTAAGTTTACCTCTTTATTATATTAGTGTAGATTAGTGTAGATGACCGTGTTATTACTAATTAAGTATGTATGTATGTACGTGTCGCTAAAGTAATTTTTCTATAGGCCTATGCAGCCCGAAATAAATGGTTTTATTTTTATTAAATTACCATTACTGACCGTATGTGCGTTTGTCCAGTGAACGTTAGTTAAAGCTAGCAGTCCTGTTTGTTAAATTTAATTTTAACGTGTTTATAATTGATTATTATTTTTACCCAACTGCGCGACGCAAAGGAGGGTAATGTGTTCATCAGCCTATGAATGTATGTTTGTTCCTTTGTAGTTAAAAATGTAGACCGTCTTAAATCTTCCCAATAATGGGTCCCGACTCTTGAAGTTCATGAAACTATTGCAATGGTGTAGGTATTCAACATTACTTAACAGAACTTAAGATTACTGGACTTGTTGTAGTCTTTTCAGTTTTGCTTTACTTTTTACGCAGTTGGGTTTTTGATTTTTAAATTTACTTTTTTTATGGATCTATTTGTCGTAAAATAAATCGTTCTATTCCGTTCTATTCTGAATCCTTATTTTTACAACTGGGAGAAGTTGTCCCAATGTTCCGATAGATGTCGCTGTACGCCAGCAAAACGTGCTAAAGTTTGCTCTACAGAAGATGTACGTAAACGTTTTGGATTCAATTAGAATTTCATAAACGGTGACCATCAGTTCCGTTTTCACCAAGGTATTTTTGAGAATAGTCCCTTCGTCTGTAATGGGCTCAGGAGGACTTTCGTCTTTCAATAACATCCTCGATCAACTACTCTCATTAATATATATGCCTAATGAAATAATATAATATAATTCAGATGCAAGACATTCGTGGCACATCCAAAACTGATCGTTTGTTTTATTTTATTTTTAATCGTATTTTAGTTTTTATTATTGGCATTATGTGAAAATGGTTTAGCTTTTGTTGTTATCAATATAACAACTTGTTATTATCAATTTTATTTGCTGACTTTCTTGGGGAGTTTCTTCTCAGTAGTATCTTCCATTTACCGAAGCGCTATATGTAGATTCAGACATGTAAAAGAGCCTACATGCAAAATATTTTTTTTCATTTTCATTATTTGACTCGACATTTTAAATTGCCTTATTTTAATCATTTCATTTTCAATCATTTTCGTTAAAGGGTCCATTTGGGGCCAATTAGCAAAAATAACCATTTGCATTTTAAATTCGATTTTTAATTTGAATCTTTCACTTACATTTTAATATTTAAATTTAAAATTTTGAATTATAATTTGAATTTAGAATTTAGAGTTAGTGTTTGTCGTAACGACGAGTGTATCCCCGCAGGCCGCTCGACAGTGCAGGGTCTGCTGGTGGCCGCGCTGGGCCGCCTGCTGGCCACGGGCGCCAGCTTCCTGCTGGGGCTGCTGCTGGTGCTGCTGATGATCTTCACCACCACGCAGCTCAGGTACCTACTGTAGAGACCCTGTCTGTGGGGTAGACAACTGCCCTGTATTTTAATTTTTATGAAATAGGAAGGCAAACAAGCAAGTGGGTCACCTGATGGTAAGTGATCACCACCGCCTATAGACACCCGCAACACCAAGGAGATTGCAGATGCGCCGCCAAACCGGAGGGGTAAGATGGAATGCCTCCTGTGCCCGTAATTGCGCCGGCTGTCTTATTCTCCACGCCGGAACACAACAGCGCAAGTACTACTGCTTAGCGGCAGGATTAACAAGCAAGATGGTGGTAGCGACCCAATTTTACAAGATGTCCCGTTTTTCATCTATCATTTTAGCCGTGGTCACCATTCAAAAATCAACTCGATCTCGTATTCTTCCATTAATCCCGTAATTTTAGATCGTATGTCCTATAAAATGAGCACTCAGGGTTGTTCACCCTACCTGTCTGGGACTACATGGATCGGAGGCAAACGAGCAGGAGGGTCACAAAGGGACCACCGTTTGTAGGAACCAGCGATCTCAAAAGGATCGCCTTCCCTCTTGGGCCCCGATCTCTTAGTCACCGTACGAAACGCAGTAGCAGCATGCTACTTCCCCCCGGTATTCTGTGAGAGTGTGGTACTACCCCGGTCGAGCCGGCCCATTCGTATTGCAACCAGAAACTGGTCACAGTGCAGTTCTACCACTATGAAAAATTACACCTACTGTTATAGTTAGCCATTACCTCCCGGCTACAAGATAGCTGTACCTCAAGCGACGTTCGCCACAGCACCGACCGCAAACGCTTGTAGCGTAGCTTTTTGTCATTGTAGCGTCACTTGTAACATCGCTTTTAGTCATTGTAGCATCGCCTGTAGTCGTTAAGTTACATGTAGCGTTACTATTCTATTAGTCATTGTGGCGTTACTTGTAGCGTCGCCTGTAGTCATTGTAGCGTCACTTGTAGTGTCGCTTATAGCCATCGTGGCGTCACTTGTAGCGTCGCTTGTAGTTATTGTAGCGTCACTTGTAGTGTCGCTTGTAGTCTTTGTAGTGTTAATTGTAACATCGCTTTTAGTCATTATAGCATCGCCTGTAATCGTCGTTACGTCACATGTAGCGCCACTATTCTATTAGTCATTGTGACGTCACTTGTGGCGTCGCCTGTAGTCATTGTAGCGTAACTTGTAATGATGCTTGTAGTCATTATAGCGTCACTTGTAGTCTTTGTAGCGTTACTTGTATGTAACATAGCTTTTAGTCATTGTAGTATCGCCTGTCATCGTTGTTACGTCACATTTAGCGTCACTATTCTATTAGTCATTGTGACGTCACTTGTAGCGTCGCCTGTAGTCATTGTAGCGTCACTTGTAGCGTCGCCTGTAGACATTGTAGCGTCACTTGTAGCCATTGTAGCGTCACTTGTAGTGTCGCTTGTAGCATTGTAGCATCACTTGTAACATCCCTTGAAACGATGCTTGTAGTCATTGAAGCGTCACTTGAAATCATTGTAGCGTCATTTGTACTGTCGCTTGTAGCGTCGCTTAAGGTACTGGGTTTGAGCTCGGCGGGAGGTAACGGCTTACTTGTAGCGAACGGGTAATATGGTGAGATTCACGTCTTTCCAGGTATCTCTCCCGACAGTGGTTGGTGGTCCCCCTGTTCTGGATGCCTTACGTCATCTGCGTGTTCCTGGTTTCCCAGGCGTACGATGCGTACACCTGCAAGAAGGTTGGTGACAGCTGCAACTGATTGATTACTTAATTTATAGGGCTCCTTATATTTTTTACCGAAGAGGTTAAGGGTGAATTACAGAGCGTTTGATCTGTTAAAATAAACTTCATCAGTGTTTAAGACCTTTTCTCATTAACGCGTGTCGGTTTTAGGTAGAAATTGAAAATAAAATTCTTAGATCATCACGGTTCTCGAGATACAGCCTGGCGACAGACGGACGGACAGCGAAATCTTAGTAATAGGTTCCCGTTTTGCCCTTTGGGTACCGACCCCTAAAGAGCAGTGATGCAGTTATGCATCGGGTTGGTTGTCCCTCAACCACCGAGCCACGTCCGTTTCCAGTCAGGGCTGAACCGCTCGTTCCGAGCTTTGCAAGCGTCGGCGGCCACCCGGCTGCTGCTGTCGCTGGTGCTGCTGGCCATGACGTGCGCGCCGAGCCTGTCCACGCTGCGCTACGTGCTGACCGTGCCGCTGCTCGTCATGGCGGTGACCTCCGTGGTGCCGCTGCTGCTCGTGCGGTACTTCAGGATACCAGGTGAGCAATTAAACACACTTTCTCTGAAACAGTAGAGAATCTCGTATGTCTCTTTTGTATTTTTTTTTATGAAATAGGAAGGAAAACGAGCAAGCGGGTCACCTGATGGTAAGTGATCACCACCGCCTATAGACACCCGCAACATCGAAGATATTGCAGATGCATTGCCAACCCAGAGAGCTAAGATGGAATACCTCTTGTGCCAGTAATTGCACCTCCTGTCTTGCTCTCCACGTCGGAACACAACAGTGCAAGCACTGCTGCTTAGCGGCAGGATGAGCGAGCAAGATGGTGGTAGCGATCCGGCCGGACCTTGCACAAGGTCCTACCACCCGCGAAATTCATGATTCCTGTTGGTTGAGTCTCTCCGCAAAACTTTGCTATACGTAATGAACGATTGAACATCGCCATGAAAAGCTGCAACCTCCTTGCTGGCTAATGTAGCTAGACAACAGTTAAGAGCCGATAGTATTTCTATTTCATATTTGATGATTTTTACAATGATTTAAGTCGTCTGCAAAAAGATAATTTTAACAATGACGTGAGTCGATAATTTTTTTATGTAGACAAGGAACAGCAAGGGGCCAAGTATGCTTCCTTGTGGCACAGAATTTTATACGTTTTCACTTTGTTTTGTCTCTGTCATATATTTTTTATAAACATGCTGTCCTATTTTGTAACTTAAATTCTAGCAAATGAATGATTTTGTATGCGTATGACTCTGTTTATCGGTTTTAGGCAGATAGAACTTATTACGTGGTCCACATAGTCAAATGCTTCTGACAATACCATAAATATGATACCTCCGTATTCCTTATCATTTACACTGTTCCTTGTGTATTGGAGTGAATCAAATATGGTCAACCGATCGGTTATTGATTCGTAAGAGCTCGCGGAGATCATTATGATCGTCTAGTGCAGCCGTGTGCTGCGGAGTGTATAAGCGCGTGTGGTGCGCAGCGTGGCAGCAGCTGCTGTGCGAGCTGGTGCTGTCGGCGCCGCACGTGCTGTTCGTGCAGGCGCTGTGCCTGCGCGTGGACGCGCTCATGCTGCCGGTCATGGGCCGCAGCTCGGCCGAGCGCCCCGACTTCATCGTCGGCCTGCTCAACCTGGGGCTCGCCGTGCTGCTCACTAGCGCCACTGTGAGTGCTAGCAGCTATTACGATCACATTTGCTATTATATTTTGCAATTACATTTTGAAGTTGCATATCGCAATTACGTTTACTAATATATTTTACAATTACATTTTGTAATTACATATTGTAATTACATATTGAAATTACATATTGAAATTACATTTTGCAATTACATATTGTAATTAAATTTTGCAATTACATATTGCAATTACATTTTACTATTTCAATTTAACAATATTATCATTCACTTCAGACTACAATATATCGTAATCGGATTAGGGTCAACGTAGAAATTACAACTTCTGTGATTAAAAGTTAACGAAACGAGAGGTATTCCATCTTAGCCCTCTGGGTTGGCAACGCATCTGCACTCTCTTTGGTGTTGCAGGTGTCTATAGGCGGTGGTGATCACTTACCATCAGGTGACCCACTTGCTTGTTTGCCTTCCTATGTTGTATAAAAAAAAAAAAACGACCTACGATCATGTTTTATTTGAAAAGAACAAACTAAACCAGGCACTTTTTATGCAAATGTTGTCTTTACCAACAAATAATGGACTAAAAACATATCTGTCGTCAACAGCACTGATATTTGCGAATGTAATTCTGATTTTGATTCGGTTACTTTCTGTTCAATGAATTAATTTCATTTAATAAACCGGCACAAACCTCTCACAATTTGAGGACAGTTATAAATACAAACAACAAAATGCAGTTGAAATTTACAATTAACAATTACAGATTACTATTGAAGATTTCAAAAAAAAATTAAAAATCATAGTTGATAATTACAATTACATTTTCACAACATTTTTACTCTTTATCTCAAGGGTTTGAGCCCTACGTTAGGTGCAATTTTTAAATCTGTTAATAATGTTATACATAATATAATACATTGAAACAGATTCCAAATAGTTTTTAATGGATTTCAAATAAAGAGGAGGTCCTTAATTGAATTGGATTTTTCTATGTTCGTTACGCACCATCTCCGCCATTTGTGAACTGTTTTAAAAAAATTACACTTTCTCTTAGTTAAATTTTTAATGGATTCTTTTGTGTGTCATTGTTTGTACAGTACCTGGCAGTAAATATTGCACATCGGCTAGTTTCGGATTTGTATTTACTCACCCGAGTGCGACAGAGACGACGCTATACGAATCCGAACTAGCCGATGTGCAATATTTACTGCCGGGTACTGTACATTGTAAGAGTTCATAGACAGCGGTGATTATTTTGATTGCTCGTTCTCTCTAAAAGTAAAAAAAAGAAAAAAAATGTCTGATATCGATATTTTGATAGCTCAAAGAGTAAAAAAATAATTTTTTGTGTTAAGTCTGGAATAGAACTGCTGTTCTCGCGGCGCCGGCTGTGGCTGCCGGCGGCGCTGGTAGCAGCGGCGGCGGCCGTGCTGATGTTCATTCCGTTCTCGCCCTACGGACACGGCTCCGCGCTGCAGAGGCACTACTGGTTTGTGAGTAGCTTTGCTTTGGTCAGTTTTAGAAATAGAAATAGAAATAGTTTATAAAAAGAAAACAGATTTACAAACAGCTTAACCGATGGCCCCACACTAGGCAACGCCTGTCACGTGGAAATTCAAGATCCGGAGTAAAACAATTTACATAAAATACATTTTGTGTACCTACTCTTGTTAGAATTGACCCAAAAATCATGATTTAGTCATATTTTCGGCGTTATTACGGGAATTCTGATAAATTTTTATTTATTTATTTAATGACTGACTTACATTTACAGACATGCCACGCATGAAAATTATAGGTTACATAACTAAGATGATTAACCTTCTGACACTCATAGAGCTTACAAGTCTAATTTGAATAAATCTTTCTCTTTGACTTTGAAACATCCTTTCCGACCCGACCACAATAGTAGTTTATGCAACTGCTATATAATGAGAAGCCTTAAAACACGAGTGAGGTTTGAAACGAGCGTCAGCGAGTTTCATAATAAAATCACACGAGTGTGATACAGTTGCATACATTATTTTATCTACACACATGTCATAACTGCAAAAAACCGTAACAGCAAAAAACCAACAAACGAATGACAACAGTAATGGCGGCAATTCGATCCATCCGTCAAGACGAACGTCTCTATTCTAATGTCACTCGAGATCAAATGTCGTGTGTTAATATTAAAAAACATACTGAATTGACATTTCGCACCGATAACTGTTTCAATATCTAAGGATACTAAAATAGAGATCCACTTGAGTTTTGACAGCTGTTCCAAATTTAAACTCATAACGTTACAGAAATCGATACTGTAATGACCATTAAAGTACAGATTTACCTACTACCACAGACAAGAAAATTCTCATAATGAAATTGATTGTGTAGATAAAATATGTAATACTCGTCGTAGCACAAGTACAGAAGTTTCACTTCGAACAAAATTAGCGTCTAGGTATAAGAAGCGTCCTACTGCATGCCTCTCTGTCTATCATATGACTCGTATTCATTCGCACGCGCGGCATCACAATGGCACCGGCCCCAGTGCAGTGGTGCACCGATATTGTAGCTCTGCTAACATCGATATAAGAAGACAATAGATCTACTTACTTGTTCGGATTGTGACAAGCCTAGCGTCACCACTTTGCGACGGGGTGAAGCAGGTGAAGAGGGGCTTTCAATATTTAGCCATTGGTTCAACTTTGAATCTTATCGTAAGTGAATAAAGTGTTAAGTTTTCTGACTAGCAGCGACACAGGCGTCGGATAGCAGAACTAAAAATATGACGCCAATGTAAAACGTACAAAACGCAGAGCTGTTTACTTGACAATTGACACAGACAGTTTTATTCAGGTTATCCAACATAGTCTACCAAATAGACTATGGTCGGCTACTCGGCCACTGAGTTGTATAGTCAAGGAAATTGCAACACGTACCACCGTAGAACCTAGTCGAAGAGACATACGCATGACATTTGTATGACATAGCCTGGCGTTTAACGCGTCGCGTCATTGCGATAGGGTTCTAAGGTGGTACGTGAATATATTTCCCCTACTGTACAAAGTTCGATAGTTTTCTCATTTCGATGTCTGCGAAGTAAGCCTGATCTAACAGAGGGTCTACTTCCCCAGCACTCGGAAATAATAACGTACACGGACTCCCCCCCGTCCCGCACGTCCGGCGTGCTGGTCAGCAAGCAGGACCGCTACAGCACGCAGGAGGTGCTGCGCGCGCTGCGCAGGAGCAGCCTCAACTACACCGTACGCACAGACTTTGCCGACGACTGCCAACGCTACGTGTACTGCAACCTTCCGCTCTACCGGACGCGGTTCACCTCCTTCTTGTATGTACATTTTTTTTTATGAAATAGGAAGGCAAACAAGCAAGCGGGTCACCTGATGGTAAGTGATCACCGCTGCCTATAGACACCTGCAATACCGAGAAGATTGCAGATGCGTTGCCAACCTAGTAAGATGGAATACCTCTTGTGCCAGTGATTGCACCGGCTGTCTTGCCCTCCACGCCGAAACACAACAATGTTATTAAAGAAAGAATATAATCATGAAATCATGGTTTAGGGGCAGCCTGCCACTGGAGAATTTGATACCAGAATCGACGATGAAACGGAGCTGTAAGGTATTTGTCTAAGG
Source organism: Ditula angustiorana (assembly GCA_963691745.1). Taxonomy (NCBI): domain Eukaryota; kingdom Metazoa; phylum Arthropoda; class Insecta; order Lepidoptera; family Tortricidae; genus Ditula; species Ditula angustiorana. Next base: position 9,919,131 of record OY829495.1, read on the forward strand.
GCCTTTGTAGCCTGAGAATAAATTATTTAATAATTAATAATACAGAAGGCCGCTTACAGGTGGCCGCTTACTATGGGCCTTATAAGAAAGCTCAAAGTCACGCAACGAGCTATGGAAAGGGCTATGCTTGGAGTTTCTCTGCGTGATCGAATCAGAAATGAGGAGATCCGCAGACGAACGAAAGTAACCGACATAGCCCAGCGGATTAGCAAGTTGAAGTGGCAGTGGGCAGGGCACATAGCACGGAGAACTGATGGCCGATGGCGTCGGAAAGTTCTCGAATGGCGGCCGCGTATTGGCAAGCGCAGCGTAGGACGACCAGCCACAAGATGGTCCGATGACCTCATACAGGTGGCAGGAAGGCGCTGGTTGCATGCTGCTTCCAACCGGCCACTTTAGAAATCCATGGAGGAGGCCTATGTCCAACAGTGGACTTCTTGTGGCTGAGATGATGATGATGATGAATACAGAAGGCGGTACTCCTGGACACGTCACGAATAATCAGGAGATTCCACACTCTGCAGCCCTAACCACCGGTAGCTTGAGCCCTGCCCCGCTGCCGGCTACACTCTAGGTTAGGTTTTTATAATGTTTGTATATTTTGTATTGATATTGTTTTATTACTTTTCATAGAAATATTGTAAAAACTTAACCTAAGATTTTAAATAAATATACATGAATAATAATTGTGGTGGGCGGGTGTCTATAGGCGGTGGTGATCACTTACCATCAGGTGACCCACTTGCTCGTTGCCTTCCCATGTTGTATAAAAGCCACCAACTCTTCCCCTCCCCCCCAGTTAGTGTACAGAGCAAAGCCTAAGTAATTATTTGTCCGCAGCGCACAAGGCGTGTTTATCAACATGCCGCCGCCGACGGCGTTCGAGACGCTGCCGAGTTTACGCTTGACCGGTAAAGAGTGTGTCGGGACCAACTGTACTCTAAGCTTCGCTATGGACGGTAAGTACCTAAGCGTTAAAGAAACCTAATTTTTTTCAGTAAAAAAGGATTTTTTTTTCAGAATGAGTATTGTTCTGGTATTTCAAACTCGGAATAGTTTAGATAACCGGGGGTCACTGAAAAAAATTGTCAAACGTGCATATGGCTCGCAAACGGCAAAGAAATGCTTGTTTGATAATTACCAACAAGGAAAAAAGATCCTCTATCGAAGTTGATTACGAAAAGAGATTGTTAAAACGGAAAAAAATCTTGTTTAATCATTAAATACGAAACAGCGAAAAAAATTCTTCATTCGTAATCAATTACGAAAACGAACCAAAGCGTTTTGTAGTGGTCAATTTTAATTGTTATTTGTAATTTGATTTTTAGTGCAATAAAGCTATTTATTACTTAACAAACTAGAACAAATTACCTTGCTACTCCGCAAAACCAGTGCCGGTGACACATATATGTTCATGCAAAAACCCACCCTCCTCTGCTTCCACACGAAACAACATTATCACACAGACTCAACTTCACACCACCACCACTAAACACTAAAACTACACGATCGACGCGCGTTTCGCCTCTATACGAGGCATCATCAAGATCTATCAGTACGACCGTTCGCTACTTGATCGAATGGCGTACTGACAAAACCAGTACGCCAGTATAGTGTGTCAGTACGCCATTCCAGTCAGGTTTCGCGGAGTAGCAAGGTAATTTGTTCTAGTTTGTTGATATGAACCGCAAAGTAAGGCCTGAATCTATTAATTACTTATTACTTACTTTTATTCCTTACTTAGGGGCCGTTCAAGTATTACGTAAGCACTATAGGGGGGCGGGGGGTCTTTGCTTATTTTTGATGTCTTGGGGGGTGGGGGGTCTAGATGGTGATTACGTCAGCAGTAGTTATTTACTTTTTTACACATATGGAACTGATGTGCATTATTCAAAATTTAGAGCACCAAGATGTTGAGTGGTTCGATGAGATGAGAACGACGTAGGCATTCCAAAATCGGATAAAAGTGAGCAGACATACAACATTGAGGAGCACTTTTTAATAAAAGAAAAATGCATATACCTACCAATGTTTACGTAAGCATGGGGGGGAGGGGTAAGAGCTTTGATTACTTTTGCTGACAAGGGGGAAGGGGGGGTAAATAATTGTAGTAAATCTGCTTACGTAATACTTGAACGGCCCCTTACTTACTGTATCGTCCGGCCAGGGCCCGCGCACAACACGCTGACGATATGGCCGCGCGGAGGCAACCAGCTGGCGGCGTGGTCGCTGCGCTCGCCCATCATCGAGTCCTTCTCGCTGGCCGAGCGGCCCGTCTACTCGGTGGTCGAGGCCACCGCCACCTACCAGGAGGTGTTCGGGACCATTGACTTCTGGCTCACCTTCCACGTGAGTCCTAAACATATTTTTTTTATGAAATAGGAAGGCAAACAAGGAAGTGGGTCACCTGATGGTAAGTGATCACCACCGCCTATAGACACCCACACAACACCAAGAAGATAGCAGATGAACGCATCTGTAATCGTTGCAATGAATGAAAATGAAAATAAAAAATTTATTTTGCAAGTAGGCCATATAGGCTCTTTTACGTGTCTGAATCTACTAGCGCTTCGACAAATGGAAGATACTACTGAGAAGAAACTCCGCAAGAAACTCAACAGTTTCTTTTTCTTCTCTTTTCAAAACAGAAACATGAAATTGGCAACGGCCAACCCAGAGGGCTAAGATGGAATACCTCTTGTGCCAGTAATTGCACCGGCTGTCTTGCTCTCCACGCTGGAACGCAAAAGTGTAAGCACTGCTGCTTACCGGCAGGATTAGCAAGCAAGATGGTGGTAGCGATCCGGACGGACCTTACACAAGATCCTACCGTCCGCAAATTATATTATGATATTGCCCTTGGTACAACCAGTAGAATTACGCGGTAAGACCACGGGCTACATCGTCATCCATACAAATATTGCTTACTAGCGGACGCCTCCGACTTCGTTCGCGTGGAATTAGTAGCCTATGTCCGTCAGGGATAGTGTAGCTTTCTATTGATGGAAGAATTTTTGAAATCAGTTCAGTGGTTCCAGGATTACCCCCTACATACAACCAAACTATATTAGTGTAGATTTGTCGTATGAATATTAATAATTATTACTTGCGAGCTTTTACCCGCGGCTTCGCTCGCACGAATTTAAGCATAAAAGCATAAACGAATTTAAGGAATTAAAGCATAAACGAATTTAAGGGATAAAAAGTATTCTATGTGCTTTAATCATTCTACCAAATTTCATCTAAATCCTTCTAGTCGTTAACGTGTGATTGAGAAACAAACATTTAAACACCTATTTAGGGGTTTGGTGGTAGATATTTATCCAAACATCATTAACTTCGCATTTATAATATTAGTAATTGAATTGGTGGTTTCCTGGCTCCATATATTTTACACCTACTGTGTTAAATTGTTAATTTTTTAAAGATGTAAAAATAACATTGTAACTTTGATTTATTAAAAAAATTACACTTCGATGACTTTCTTGCCTGTATCTTCTCATCAGCGGTTTTTCCAAACCGGTGGTAAATTTTATGACATTCATAAGTGCTACCTGTAAGCCTAATCTGAATAAAAATATTTTGATTTAGGGCATTTTTAGGCAAGGTTTTTATTTACATTAGCTGTACCTGTTTGAATCCGGAGCGAGTCGCTAACGCCATTTGTATCGCAGGTGCCAACGTCGCAGCAGTCAGTCCCAATAGTGGACATGTCGCACCACGCCCACAAGAAGCAGCATCCCGAGGAGTTCAGCCGGGAGTACCAGGAGCTGCTGGACGCCATGCCGGAGTACTTCAACATTGACAGCTCTATCAGCATAAGGAGCAACTATGCGTTCTAATTTTAGCCTAAAAGTATTGTTGTAGCCTCAAGACTTCAAGGCTCAAGACTTATAGGCTCAAGACTGGAAGGTTCAAGACTTACAGGCTTGAGAATTGAGACTTTAAGGCTTGAGAATTGAGGGCTCAAGACTTTAAGACTCAAGATTTGAAGGCTCATGACTGGAAAGTTCAAGACTTACAGGCTTGAGAATTGAGGGTTTCAGACTTTAAGGCTCAAGACTGGAAGGTTCAAGACTTACAGGCTTGAGAATTGAGGGCTCAAGACTTCAAGGTTCAAGACTCGAAGGTTCGAGACCAACAGGCTTGAGACTTGAGGGCTCAAGACTTGAGGGCTCAAGACTTAAATGCTCTAGACTAAAAGGCTTAAAACTTGAAGGCTCAAGACTGAAAGACTGGCTGTATGTCTCACGTCTTGAAGCCTGAAATATTCAAAGCTTAATCTATAGCATCTTGAGCCTTAAAGACTATATTTTTTTTTTAATAAGGACGATCCTTAAATTAATAAATATGACACAATTGAACGTGCCAATGATGTCGATCGGTAGTTAGACAAATGATAAAATGCATAAAAAACTTTGCGTTACCTTCAAAGCCTGAGGCTTGAGTTTGAAGTTTAAACCTTCAAGGTTAGACAGCTTTTAAACCTTGAGGCATTCGGCCAAGTTAAGGGCTCAAGGCTGAGCCCTCTCGGTAAATTATTTGTAAGGACCTTTGGTCTGTCGTTTCGAGCGTTTGAAACGCTTCTAGTTGCTTGGTTAAAATTTCATATTTTGTAAACGTATAGTCGACAAAGAAATTCCTTGACCACTTTTCGACCGTATTACAAAGGGATAAGATTCAAAAGTGGTCAAGCAATTACTTGGTCGACTATACATACCTTTAGGCGACCACCAAGCTGACAGGTGACATGTGACAATGACAATTCGGCATACTTGACTAGCTCAAAATAGTTTTTGTATTGCCGAGTTTACATAGTGGACAGGTACGTAAAATGTACCAGATGTCACCTGACATATGTGACTTTGGTGACATAGGGGATTGATAACCTAGTGGTTGGTGAACCTGACTGAGGTTTAGGGTTCGATTCCCGCAAAGGGCAGATATTACTTAGAAGTTTTGTTAAAATTTATATATATACTTTAGTCTTAGCTTTAAGACTGGTGCACGTCGGAAACGGCAGAACATGTTGCACCAAGTACTTAACTAAGGCCTGTACATGTAAAATAAACACATGCTTGGCAATAGATTATTTAACTTCAAGAAATAATTCAATATGAATTTTTGTACCATTTATGTATCTATTATTTACATTCTGCGGGTGGTAGGACCTTGTGCAAGATCCGTCCGGATCGCTACCACCATCTTGCTCTCTAATCCAGCCGCTAAGCAGCAGTGCTTGCACTGTTGTGTTCCGGCGTAGAGAACAAGACAGCCGGTGAAATTACTGGCACAAGAGGTATTCCATCATAGCCCTCTGGGTTGGCAACGCATCTGCAATACCCTTGGTGTTGCTTGTGTCTATGGGTAATGGTGATCACTTACCATCAGGTGACCCACTTGCTCGTTTGCCTTCCTATGTTGTATAAAAAAAACCTAGCCTAGTTAATTCGCCATCAGATATCTGTGGTCTTAACATGACCGGCCAGTTTAACTTATCGCTCCCTGCGACTCTGTCAGACTATCGACTAGTGTCAAAAGAAAGGGACACACAGATAAACTAAGATAAACTAAACTTAGCCAGTCGTGTTAGGGCCACAAGTGTCTAAAAATATGTGGACAACCCGTATAACCCTATTGTAACTCCAATGCCGACCTTTGTTTAATTGAGACAAACTCAGTTTGTGTAAATTGTCCCAAGATATTTATTTAACTCATAGATTAACCCCCTTATTCATAAACGCTTCGTAAACGTTTGTTAGTTAACATGTTTTGTCTTTATCTGTCATTTTGACGTTTACCCTCAAATGAGAGGGACAAAACATTTGTCAGATTAAAAATATTGTTAACTTTTTATGAATAAGGGGGTCAGGCGTTACTTTGCGGAGGGCCATTTCAACAAACTGGAACCAATTGCCTTGCTACTCCGCGAAACCAAAAAAGTATTTTACGCAATCAGGTCTCGCGGAGTAGCAAGGTAATTTGTTCCAGTTTGTTTTTATGTATTTATTTATTTATTTACGACTGATATTCTTTTATTTTATTAGCAAGGAGTCAAAAAGACAATTAGACTGTAAGTAACAATTGTTAAACCAGTTCCGGAAATCCGTTTCTTATAAAAAGCAAAATCAGGTATACCAACATTCAGCAGCAGAATCCATCAGTCGTCCGAAATAAATGGTAATTTAAACTGACTTCAAAAAAGGACCAGGTTGTCAATTCGAGTATAGTTTTACGTAAAAAAACCCTGTTTTGTTTAATTTCTCTGTCAGAAAACACAATAAATAATAGTACTAACGTACAGAAACTTCTCTTTTGCGACCGCGATTAAACGAATTCCAACTTTATTCACACGTTCAAAAAGTTCGTATTACTTCTTACACCATGCGCCAGTCGGTGCGAGTCAAAAGGAACGCGCCGCCCGCGCCCGCCTCCCCCCGCTACTCCCGCGACACGCTAGGGTTGCGCGGCATTCGTTTTCAATCACACTGACACGGCGGGGCGAGCGAGCGAGCTGCGATTTGCCTATGCCATAGGCCAGGCGGTCGAGCGTACCTACAGTGCGGAGTGGAACCCCCTGCCTTAAGTTCTAAATTGCTACGAAAACACTTTGTTGCTAATACGCGCCGCTAGAGGCGCTGTCTTTACTTCCATAGTAACTGAGAAGTTAACTCTGGCGCGTTCGGGTCGTTTTGTGACAGATAACTTATACTAGACGCTCTGGAATTTCCTTGCACTGGCTTAGCAAATGTCTGATATTCAAGTTACGCTCAACGCTGTGGTTGTATTTATACATTTATTTTTAGCGTATTTTAGTACCGTCATGTTGGGCAACTTTGAACAATCGGGTAACATTGAACAAACCCAAAAAAAATGTGCCTTGTCTCTATATCATCTCTTTCTTGGAATTGTTTAAGTAAAATTATTCTAATAAAATATGAATAAAACGTTCGAATACTTGGCGGAAATATGAAAGGAGAGATTCGGTTAAAAAGCATTTCAAATATCGTGGTAAAACATAGTTTAGTTGGATTATTCAGACAATATGAAAGTATATTTTATAAAATGTCAAATTATATATTTTTATATTGTAAATGCTATTTTTAAGGACCAAAGAGTGTCCAAAGTTACCTGACTGTACTCCCAGTAAGTTTGTAGTAAAATTAGGTAGATTATAATTTATAAGGAAGGGGTTAAAGAATAAAATCCAAATATAATTTTAAGAAGGATTTATTTGTTTTCTTTCAGTCTTTAACTAAAAACCATGGTCTTAAAATAGGGAAAGGATCACAAAAACATTAGACAATGATTTAATAATCACCATCCTGTTTTAAGATCACGTTTTGCGCATACAAAAAACTTGCGAAAATAACATAAGCTTATTTCTACTTTGTACATATTTACAGGGTTCAAATGTAAATAAATAACAATAAAAACACGTTTTTTGAACTGCTCCCTTTTTATTTGAGATCTACATTTCAGGATATTTGGAAATGACAACAATATATCGAACATAATATTTTATTATTTTGCGTATTAAGCTATGAAGTTTATGAACAGCTCGACTTAAAGCAGCTATTTTATAAATATTACTTACGTAACTAGTAAAAAAAAGTACAGTACACTTGAGTGAACTAAATAAGGTTCCGTAGCTATACCAAACAAATATAATTTAACGTTTGGTAAATCCAACAAAACGGCAAGCAGCAACTGGTACTTACTCGAGAACAAACAGTCGAAAAGTAACATCCACTTATCTCAACATCATACCTACCCAAATTAAGTTGCAAAAACAACCTTATGTTAAACAGTGTTGGTTCTCTAGTCACACAATCCGGGTACAGTCATGTTGGGTAACATCGAACATCAGGGTAATATTAAACATTATTATAATCAAAATTAAACGTTCAAATACCCTGTTATTAACGGAAGTCAAAGAAGATATCAGATTAAGGAACTCATTAATACAAACATCGTGATAAAACTTTGCGAAAGCTATACTTAAGGAAGTTTTGTTACCCGAATGTTCAAAGTTACCCAATATATACAGATAAAAGGTTAAAAAAGCGCACGTATTTGTTCACGAGAAAGTACTATGGTCAGCTATTGGCCACATGTCTGCCTAGTCGAAGTCAGAAGTATTTTACTAGTCCAATTGGTTTCCATCACTAAATGGTGTGGTTTACCCAAAAATAAATTCGATTTGATCAGAAGTTCGAGAAGGCGGTCTATTGTATGAAGGCGTCCAAAAGATACTACTGCATAGCAATTTTTGAGATTTACACCTTTTCCTATATTTAACCAATGGACTTGTCAAAATTAAAGTAAGTATATATCTTAAAATAATGTTTATATTCACTATATACTAGGTCACACCAAGGAGCTAATATCCTAACAACAAAAATATTAAATTACTTTCAGAGAGAATTTAATATTAAAAACATTTCCAAAAATTTAGAACCTGGCAGAGTCAATTTTGATACACTTCTGACATTTTGCAAACGTAAACGAGGTGTTTTGAACATTCGACATATTAAAATAGAATGTTCAAACGGCGTCCCTTTTGTCGCCGCAAAACGTGTCCAAATGTTATATGTATACGTTAGCATGGCCTTTTAAATGGACAAGACTTTAAGACAAAAACACTGCAACTTAAAGTATACTCCGTGTTCATGCAATTTGTTATTTTGGTTTAAATATTTCGTGGTATAAGTTAAACAAAACTTACATACAATTTTAATGAACACCTAACGTGACTACGACTACATAAATGCATGGTATGGTTAACAACATATTATGTTTTTCAACACATTCGAAGTCCAGTGTTATACTTAATGTACCACACTAAAAGATCTCTGTGAGCCCAGTGGCATACATAAATATGTACCACGCTAGGTTCCTGTGAGTCCAGTGGTATACCACATGTACTACGCTATAGGTTCTCGTGAGCCCAGTGGTATATATACATTTGTACCACGCTATTAAATACCTGCGAGTCCAGTGGTACACAATCTTCCACGCTAAAAGGTCCCTTCGAGTCCAGTGGTATACATAAGTACCACTCTTAAAGATTCCTTCGAGTCCAGCGGCAGTCACATCTGTGACATGTACCACGCGACCGCTTTTAAATGACTTCGACTGAATCTAAATTGAACTTGACGAAGTGAATTCTCTATAGTAATAGAGTTGGATACGGGACTATTGAATTGATGCAGGATTTCAAAGTAGCACGCCAGCGTTATAGCAGCTGTATAGTTGCTGTACAAAGGTGCGTGTTATTTGGGTAAAGCCTTAGGACTCTATGTACTCGAGACATTATGTACGGGGACTGCGAACGTGTTAAAAATCTCTTACAAACTGTTACATGCGACTGATGAAATAGGCTAATATGATACATCAAACTCGCAATATGTATTACACATGGTAATATAAATATATGAATATTGTGTACATTGATATTATCTTTATATTGTTGAAAGAAAAAGCCTTTGTTTACACAAAGTTTTTGGAAAATAAGATAATTAATAAGAGGTATTTTAAGGTAAACTAACTAAAGATACAAATGTGATTTACATAAAAAAATGTGAACTTTTATTATTTATCTGAACAGCATACCAGTTTTTCTATACATTTGAATATCAATAGCAAAAGGATCGAAGTAAACAAACAAACAAAAGTAGGTATACGTAGCTCTCAACATAATTTTATTTTGTGTATCAACAAAATTTTGTTAAATTATGTATTCGACAATATAATTTATTTTTTGCATTTTTTGCACATGGCTTTCTATCTAGTTACAAACTGGAATAAAAGCATGATTTAGGACATTCAGTTATTAACAAAAACATCATGTAGGCCAAATGTTAATCATAGTAATTATGTTTACTGTAACACAGAAAATACAATATTGTTTTTAAGAATCTATACAATAAACAACATACTAGACATACTTGATAATTATTTCAACATTTTTGAATTTTCTATGCCGTTTTACGATTAAATACAATTCAACCTTTTAAATTTCGAATACCACAAATGCCTGAACAGTGTGCATTTATAGATACAGTAGTTAATAAATAACAGTATGACAATTTATTATATCATAAAAAAAAATGAAACCATCATTTTCTGAAGAAACACTTGAGTGGAGATCCTTATTTTGGTGTCACATCGATAATTAAGTTACATTTTGTAAGTTATTGTTAAATGGTGGTGGTACTATGACATAAAAAAACTTTCTTTCTATGAGAAAAAACATACACATTTTAAAAACCCAAGCTTCCTAAAGTCGTCGTAAGTGCGTCGTGGATATTTACGTTAGTATCTTAAACCTACCAAAAGCAAAAAAATAATAAAATTGCAAAGTTCGTAAGCGAAACCTTACTTACTAGGAGAAGCATGATTTCATTTTTGAAAATCTAAATACTAGAGATCGACCTAAAATCTTATCAACGTCACATTGCAGTGTTACTACTTTATTTTTATTCGTAACATTTTAATTTACAACGAAACTTTAAACAGATGAATAAAATGCGTTAATAAAACAGAATTTAAAATATGCCATTTAGAAACCCCCCTAAGTTAGCTTCGTTACGGACATAAGGCATAATACACATTTCTTTCTAACCAGTTCAGTTATACATTTATTTAAATAACTGAGACTGATTTGAAGCCTTCACAATATTATATTGTTTTAAGGCTATTATTTTTAACAAAACACTTTCCAAAATAACTAAAACTCTTCACCCACGCAATACAAGTCAACCTTCTTTTTACAAAAAGAAACAAATCTTATAACCACTTCTCTTCATACATATACCTTAAAATCAGTATTATGTAGTAATTGCAAAAAAAACTCAAAAGTAAACTGCATTTTTAATGTTTTCGTTTCGCATCATTTGGATTGCACTCTTAGACAAGTTACTATTACGACCAGCGGGTTGAGTTTTCACTTTCGACCGCTCCTCATTATCCGACCGTGGGCCAATCAAATACGCGAGCGTACATTTTAGCCGGCACTGGGTGGCTCGCGGCGAGTATCGAGCGCACGAAAGTCAATTACAACCCACAGGACTAAACGCATGTTTTATTTCAATATTTATTCTAATGCCAGTTGTTCATTTGTAATATTGTATTTAACAAAATTAAACTTTCAAAGCGTTTTCAGACATGGACGCAAAGAGTGGCCTGCCGTGGTTTGTGAGCAAATGCTCATATGTTTGTAAGGTCCCCCTGTCACTGAGATCGGCGTTTAGTCGCGGCGAGCGACGCATTAAACCACGGAAGGCCACGTAGTCTACATAAAAAAGGCTTGTAGCACAATTTTGTTAAAATGAATACAAGATCTATTGTTTGTATATAATCTTATATGTATTTATCGTATTGTTGTTAACGTAAGGTGACGGCGAGTCTGCTGGCTGCCACCATCTTGTTGTTGAATTTCTTGCGGAACGCGTCGGCGGCGACGGTCGTTTTGAATGTTATTTTCGCGCTGCGATCTTCCTTGTCCAAACTTAAACTCTGGAACATTTAATCCGATATTTCGTAGTTTAAAGACTAGGACCTAAACTAACTTAGAAACTAGAATAACACATAAAGTTAATGTTTTGACAGAATTTTTGTTTCACCTATCGGATAATTTTTAGTGAAAGTTACATGGACAACTTATATTATAGTAGACAATATAGGATATTCTGAAAGTTATCGACAGAATCGGATGAAGTTTCGGTGAAGTTAAATTCTGATAAATATTTTGAGAGGAAATTAAGAAAAATGTCAAGTAGCTTAAATTATTACAATTATACTCTATTTTAAACATTAAATTATTTTTATATCACAGTAAAATGTCAATCAGTCTTAATAGCGATTAAAATGAGTATTTAATTAACTGATATCGAACATATTTATGCTAAGCACTTAACAACTTTCCTATCTCCAGAAATACAATCCCAACATGAACATTTATGTTTTAATTTGGGATTAAAAACAACATCAAAACGAACTTAATTACATTTCAATTTCATACCAACATTTAAGTAAATAAAACTAATATTAATATCACATTGAAATTGCATTAAATGGTCAATAACAAATTCATGCATTGTTTATTAAATAATTAATTATAACACAATACAAACTAAATCTTGTCCTTAAATCGTTGTAATCTCAATATTTACCAACAAGTAGTTTGCTTTTTATTTTATATTTATTTATGGTATTTATCTAATGACAAATTCTACAGATGTCACTTTAGCCATAAACTCATTATTAATGTAACATTTTCAAATGAGAAAGGACTGTATTAAAAAACTTGAATTAAAAAAATGTTAACAACGACAATATGCATCAAATTAAACAACAACATATCTGCAACAAGCCTCATCAACAATAAATTGTTGTGTTATTTTCAGAAACGTCAAGAGGGCATGACACATTAAAACAGGTTTTTTCCTGTTTTATAATTCTGTATAACAACTCTTTGTTTTTTTACAAACAAATACTTTGTTGCCTGCAACATCTTTTATGCGATGATAAAACGTTTTTAAAGTGATTTTTGTTGCCTTATAGTTATATTGTTTACATACAATAGAAGAACCATTTGTTTTTTTTTCTGTTTTTTTTTTTTTTTATAAAAGTATTGTATTTACACAAGCAAATAAAATTGAGACGCGCAATACACTGAAATGCGTCTCAGCATACTAATTAAATATATCAGAATTGAATAGGGTGATAAAATTATTTGAACCGACTCATAGGAACTGCATCTGAACTACCAGTGGCCCGTTTCACTAAGCTACAAGTTACAATTTTACAAGTCTAAACCGGCAACATTGGTCAGTAATGACCAATGGCAATGGGCATAATGACCAATGTTGCCGGTTTAGACTTGTAAAATTGTAACTTGCAGCTTCGTGAAACGGGCTAAAGGCAGCTGCAAAGTTGCAGTTTCTATACGGTTGGCATAACTGCATCGAAACTACAAACGAACTGTGCGGTCCGCTTGCATTCGATATGCAGTTCTCATGACTGCACAAGGGCTGTAGCTCATCGACTGCAAGAGAACTGTACAGGTTGTTTGCAGTTTCGATGCAGTTATGCCATCTGCATAAAAACTGAATCCAGAGTGCAATTTTGCAGCTGGCCGGCAGTTAAAATTCAGTCTGTCTGTAATGGAATGGCACTTATACTCATCTCATTAGAGTCCAGTTCGCGTATCTATTGACACCCTGTCCGCTTCGAATTATGCGATAGTAAAGAATGTGTCACACTGAAGGCGTTTGCGTCCTGCAGCCTGGTCAGAACAGGAAGTATTTTTAATTATTTGGTTTACCAACCAACCAATTAGTTTGTTTGATGGTTTGGTTGTTTGCATTAGTTGATATAAATTGACATACTAAAAAAAAATTTTGGGCCCTTTACCTCAAATCTTACAAGTCTGACAATTTACCGTGTTTGTCAGATTTTTGTACGAAGAACTATCAAGATAGCCACTAACCGCCGAAATTCTGACAAGCGCTTAAAATTCTTAACTTGTCAGGGTCTGAACAATTCTTGAACTCTGGTAACACTAATTGTAGCCATACCTAATAATCAAGGTATTTTAATACTAAGCTTATCAGTGCGAAGCTGGGCTGTCCATCCTCAAATCTTCGGCCGCTTCTCCTTCTACACCACTTAACGGACTTTGATACGGTTTTCACTGTCAGTTAGATTTTTTTACGGAAGGCAATGATATAATAATGCATGGATGTACAGTGTCATACTAAATGATAGCAGAAAAACGGCCCGACATGAGAATACAGGTTGACAGAAAAAGTAAACGATGTTCACACACAATACGGGGTGGTCGCTTTAAATGGACCGCAGGAGGCGAGCACTCATTGTGACAAATCCTTAATGTTGTATCGTACAGACAATTCAAACAACATTTAGAACATAATAATATCAGATATATAAATACCTTAATTATAACAAAGTGAACGTGTATAATATCACATGAATAAATAAATATCACAGTTTATATCACAGAATTGTCAATTTGTTTAAAGCATTTCAAGTGTCGAAATGTAAATTATTATCATTATTTCGTACAAAACTAAATTAGGATAATTTTCGGTGTTTAGGTAGTTGGTGTTTCAGGACTAAATGTACGTTTATTTTATACTAGCGGACCCGCGCGACTTTGTTCACGTAAAATTAGTAGCCTATGTCCCGTCAGGGATAGTGTAGCTTCCTATCTGTGAAAGAATTTTTGAAATCGGTCCAGTAGTTCCAGCGATTACCCCCTACATACAAACAAACAAAGTTTACCTCTTTATTATATTAGTGTAGATAAAAAATGGTTTTCTTTGGCTCTTTAACGGTAACCCCATAAAATAGGAAATAATAAATAGCAAGTGATAGCAGATAATTTTCCATAAAAAGATATTTCACTTAATAAGTTTTTATAGCAGATTCGATTCCCATAAAGTATTTCAACCGATTTTGATCAAGTTTTTGTTATGTACTAAGCTAACATGGCACACAACGTAAAAAAAATTAATTCCAAAAAGACCTCATAGAAAAAACTAAGGTTTAGAAGGAACTGCCAGTTTTACAAGCAGCCCTTTTAGATAGGATGTTCGGGCGAGTGGTAATCAATGGCAACCCATTAAATATTCTGAATAAGAGCTTATTTTTAGTTGCATTTAAATTTATAGGAATGACTTCCGCCATCTATTGCTAGAATAACGAACGAGAAAATTCAAGACTCGTTTAAAACTACTCGATAAATCGTAGATGGCGGTGGAGGCTTAGGTAAATTTACATACAAAGTGGCGACACTCCCGACCTCATTTTGAACTAACAGTAAGTTGCCTTAATTGTGAAGAGATGGCGTTGTATGTTGATGACTTATAGGGACAGTCCAAAACTCCACGCACGTTACAGTAAGCCGTGACGCGTGCCCCAAACCATATTCTGAATGCCAAGGACGCCTAAAGGTGTCGCGAGTTGTAGTGCCGATTACACCACCGACACGTTGTTTAGTTGACCGATGACATAGTGCAATAGCGACCTATGAGCGTATGTTCTAACTTCAAATTCACGTTTGACATCATGGCGACTTAAATCTCGGATGAATAACTGAAGCATGGATGTAGTCTCAAGGTCACACACCCGAAACTGTCAAAATGGTCATCTTTAGGTGTGCGTCAAGGTAGTAAAACTTGTAAATTAATAAGAAAGTTTTCGCTTCATGCATGCGTTCATCGAAGAGGAGGTTTAGAGTGAGTAGTTGTCTCTTTTCGGCACATCGTATTGCCATTAAAAGAAAAAAGAGATCAGCTATTAGAATACCGCTTTCAATTTTAAAACTCTACGCTATACAATCTCTACGACCCGTCTCGTCAGGGACGACGCCCTTCGCGTTGCTGCTGAACGAATAAACGCAAAATCGATCCTAGAACACCGAGCACCGAGCACCGAGCTAGCGTTTACCTGGACTTCGCTGCCGGCCAGGGTCTGGAGCCGCGTGTCGGTGATGCCGGGCGGCAGGTTGCGCACGCTGGCCACGAGGCCGGGCGCGTCGGCCAGCAGGCGCTCGTCGTCGTCGGACTCGCTGCCGAACTCGACGTCGGGCTCGGCGCGGCGCGCGGCGCGCGGCTCGGCGCCGAGGGTGCGCACGGCGCGGCTGAAGATGCCGGCGTGCGGCTGCGTCGGGTCGGCCGCGTCGATGCGCGAGAACACCGACTTGTCCTTGCTCTGGGTTATCTTCCGCTGCAGCACGACGCGGCGGCTCGGGAACGATTTTTTGTCGTCCTCCTTCGGTTTGACGGGCTGCTGAGAGAAGGGTTCAGGTCAGTGTTGCCAGATTTTTAGGCAAGGCGGGATTTCGTAGCCTTTTGTATAAAAAAGCGGGACTAATTCGTCGAGCGCGGGACATAACATAAATAGCTTAAATAATCAGCAGATTTTTATTACGTATCGTCTTATTTGAGTTTCAAATTAAATTTACAGCGATGATAGACAGCTATAGAATATGTTTTTTAATGAAAATACGGTGCTTTGCCAAAAAAACGACTACCATCTAAGTTACTGGTCGAGTATCTCCGTAAAACGGGACTAAGCCTGTCCACGCGGGACATTTCATTTTGGGCTAAAAAACGGGACGTCCCGCCAAAGTCGGGACGTCTGGCAACACTGTAGGTACATGATGATTACTAACATTTGAAAATGAACGATGTTATACAAAGAGGTATCACTTTGTTATTGTTGTTTATTTATAATGCCTTTTAATTTAGCAAGTTACTGGGAACAGAATTGTTTTATACAAGTGATATTTTAAGATAGCTATGAGAGTCGTTCTTCACATATAATAATGAAAAATCCTACTTCAAGCATATGTTTAATCGACAGAGGTTATATTATTGTCAAGTATTTTTTAATACATATTTTATTTGTTAAATATTAAAAGACCTATACCCTTATTGTATAAAATAAACGTATCTAGTTTCAATCCGAATTAAAATGTTAGATAGGTCTTTTCTCTGTATTGACTTGAAAAAATAATATTAAATGAAAGCTCTTATACAGCGCTTTAAAGGAAAACTATAAAAAAAAAATATTTTAATTTATTTTTAGCCTTAAGCCCGCCGTTGCAGCTGCCGACAGTGGGAATTGTCCACTGTGGTACTAACATGACTGGTCAAGTTTAGTTTATCTCTATCTGCGTCCCTTTCTTATGACACTAGTTAGACAGAGACACAGGGAGGGGTTATACTAAAACTGGGCTGTCATGTTAGGGCGACACGATCTTAAAAACAAAATCCCTTTCTGTAATAAATTACTAACATAGTTTTTAAGCTTTTACTAGCCCATGTGGAACTCTGATGTCTGAAATATTTGTTATTTTATTCAACAAGTGCATTTCGTGTAAATGAGAAGGCTCACCTCTTTGCTCTCAAATATTATCCTCTGTCGGGATTTGTTCGAAATCAATTCACTGGTTTGCTTCGACTGAAACAATCATCATACAAATTAAATACATTTTACTTCTATTAATCATGAATAAAGTTAAATATATTGTTAACGCCAGAAGAGATTTTGATCAAACATGACTAAGTAACTATTAATAGAGTAACTGTTAAATTAAACGAAATAAAGCAGAATTTGTACGGAGCGACATTTGATATATTTGAGAGATATCCACAGACAAAACCTAGAACAAACTAGTCTTTGCTTCTAGAGCTATACATTTACTAAAGAGGTAAGGTTCCAGTTTAGTAATACAACAGTAACTGGTCAAATTATTGTAACCGAAATTATTTATTTCTAAATTTTTTCGATTTTTCTTTTTGTATTTTTTTTTACATTCAAATTAAATTTAAAATGCTATATAATGAATGACAACACAAGGAAAAATTAGGGTAATGGCAGGATACGAACCTGCAACATCAGCATTCCGTGCCTTGCGTATTCCAGTTTCCGGCGGTTTGCCGATTAGCGGTAATGTGGCGGAAACTGGAATACGCAAGGCACGGAATGCTGATGTTGCAGGTTCGTATCCTGCCATTACCCTAATTTTTCCTTGTGTTGTCATTCATTATATAGCATTTTAAATTTAATTTAGTAACTGGTCTTAATGGGCTACTGCGCTACGGCGAAGCGCTAGTAGACTCATCCCCTTATTCATAAAAAGTTAACAATCATTTTAAGCTAACAAATCTTTTGTCCCTTTCATTTGAGGGCAAACGTCACAATGACCGATAAAGATATAAAACATGTTAACTAACAAACGTTTACGAAGCGTTTATGAATAAGGGGGTTAGACATGCAAAAGAGCTTATACGTCCTTCTTGCATATAAATTTTTCATTTTCATTTTTACTATTTAAAAATTTCGCGCTTGGCATATTTTGTATCCGCCGCTTTCTCCTTCTAAACCACGCAACCGATTTTGATACAATTTTCACAGTTATTTAGAGATTTTTTCATGAAGGCGTTTAGGTATATTACATAGTAGATGTAAACATGCGAAGCCGGCGCGAGTCGCTAGTAACAACTATTACCTTAGATGACTTTTTCTCAGCGTTGTCAGCGTCAGTTTTCGTGGAACTCGACACTGCCGGTTTCTTGGCGGGAGGAGATTTTTCTGTTAAGTATACAAATATCAAAAATTAATTATCAATACCATTGTTTCATTTGAATTTAAGACCCTTGGTCCGTGGGGTTTTCGTGCACTAGGCCTCTTCAAGGAGATCTCGACGAGTGGGTCGACGTCACAGGCGACCGAAGAGCTGGGCCCAATTTCATAAACGCGACAGGTGACAGTGACAATTTGCTGTTCATTATTGTGTCGACATTGATTGATTATTGAGTGGGCAAGCAATGTATACTGAATTCTCACTGTCGCCTGTCGCGTTTATGAATTTAGGCCCTGGCAGCTACCTCGCACAGCGAATAAGCTCAGTTGTCCAGCGAGGTAATGCTGCTAGTATTTTCGGTAAGCACTTTACATATACTACTCAAAATAAAATAGGGCCCACTCGACTTTTCTCATTTAAATAAAAATATGTATCTTCTAAAACATTGAAATAAAACAAGTCGCAAAAACATAAGAAAACATTTTTTATAGTAGGGTTTTATAAATTGTTTATACATGAAACTAGTCAAATAAAACCCCTACTTTCAAGATATGTCTTAGTAGAAATTCATATTTATTTTTATGTTTGAATTTTACCGAGAAAGGTCTAGTGGGTCCAATTTTGTTTTGAGTAGTATACAGGGTGTCCCAAAACCCTTCAAAAAAACATATACAGGGGGGTAGTGTAAGTGATTGCGGACAACCCTATGTATTTTTTTTTTAATTTGGTTGTGTTTGAAAATTTTAATAAAAAATAAAACATTTTTCTTGCGCCTAGTGCCTCTCCAACTCAATATAAAAGATGCATGTAAAATGTCATCATACAGTCATTCAGAACAAAATGTTTTAAACATAGAGCGAACGAATGATAACCAAGACCGAGTCTTGTCGTTTCTTGTCAAGCCTCTGTCAAGCGGATCAACATCAAAATGTTTTTTTATTATTGTCGAGTTGCATATTGCGTGAAAATTACTGATTTACGAATTGCTGACTTCGGTGGAACTCGATGGGTTACCATTAAATGGCGAGAAAGCGAGCGCGGGTGTTAATAAGATGTCTCATCGGTAGGCTTTTATCCAAGGCCTTATTATAAGTATAATATTCGTGTTATGTTGAACGTGCGTGGCGATTCTGACCTTTGTTGCGGCCCTATGATAATCAGCGTTATTGTATCTATCTACAAGTGCGCACTAGAAAATACCCTCTTGATGTCTCAGACATGGGCTTTAGTATCATATTCATGCTGATAAGGAAACCATTTAGAAATGCGAACACCACAGATTTTACCTGTGCTGGCGAGAGACACCTGGCGATCTAGATGTGTCTTGTTCAGGACTATTTTAAAACGAAGATGAGAGGATAAGTCCATCCTTCTTTAGTCAGTGGCAAGAAAAGGTCGCGTTTGCTTTCGATAGCGACTACACAGAAACCAAAACTAAAATCGCGTGATCATACCTGCAGACACAGTTGGAAGGAATAGAAATGAACATTCTAGGGAGTGAAGAAAGGGTGCATGGGGGAAGCCTCGAGCAACTTGTTCCTGGGCAGGACTGATGCCACTATGGGAAGATGGGTAGAAAGAAGTCATTATCAGGAAATATCTTAACAGTTCTACTAGTTTCAGATGAAAGTTATTTTCGCATTTAATTAAATGAATAAAGTCTACGTTTCAGTTTTATTCGCAAATAATTAGCAGACAATTGACGACGAGTGTCGTAAGAAAAAGACCCGTTTACTGTGTATTTGTTCGTCTGCCGTTGAGAGTAGCTTCGCAAGGCCCAATGAAATTAGTAAATTTTAATGCTGTTATTTTATGTTAACGCTAGCTTATAACATACTAACAAAGTTTATTAACTACAATATCTGAGGATACATAAGAGAATATTATGTGATCTATCTTTAAAAATTGCCTTAATTCTCCCAGCATTTTGTCACTGGTGCAATGAGATTTAGGTACCTATGTTAGAGATGTTTATCAAATGCTATGTTTGTTTATTGTGAGAATAATTTATATGATTTATTAATTACGACTCTCCAAAATACTAAATATCATATCTTTCTTTCTCCGGAAAATATATTTACTGAGTAAAATCTGCGTATATTTTATAAAACATTAAAACACACGAACACTGATCCTTTCCTTGTATTTTTATTTCAGAAAGAATGATCAAAACTGTTTAAGTTTTAGAGGAGGCAAAACGAAACACTGAAACTTCGATCTGTACCATTTTATAAACATAATTTACCGCTTAAGGTGTTCTTTTCATGCTCATTTTCAATGACTTCACCAATAAGGTGCAATGGCAATAATTTGCCACAGCTTTAGTGGTAAAAACAGGATTTTTGACTAGAATTGTATAGTAGTTATCTTTTACTAACATAGCGGCGGTGGTGCAAGCCCCTTCGCCACCTTAGCCCCATCGATGCACGCGGGCCTTTTGCCACCGCACTTAACAACTGACCTGACTGACAACACATGACCCAGGGGGTCGCGTGTCCGTTGCTGAACGCAGGTTGGCCAAGCCTCGCAATCGTTTCCACTTCTTATGCGTGCCCCCATACCCATGCACTGGCCTTAATCGTCATCCACGTCTGAAACTGTGTGCTAATCAAAGTCGCTGCACCCGGTCTTCAACCACCTGCACTGCCTAGCAAGGTTATATTTATCGCCACCACTAATCGACTTAAAATAAGAATGGTGGTTCTCAATTCGTCGGGATCTTTTTATTAACATATTTATTGTTTTAATGGGATGATGAATACTGTAAAAAGTTTCACAGGGGGTTTTCCATACTTTGGTCGGCCCATGGGTCGGCCTAATACCACTGTATGTGGTGAATGGATGGAAAAGTTGTAACATTTTAAATAAATCCTCTTTTATGTCACTATCTTCTTTGGTCGATCGACAAGGAACTTGTACCTGGCCATGACAGAATGACAGTTACACTTTATATTATACGTCAATCAGAGTAAGAAAATGGGCTAATGCAAAACGAAGAAGATTGATTATAATAGTATAATTTTTAGGAATATCAGAACTGATGTGGTAAGTATTCTAGCAATACCTCTATGCAACTAACCACCATAACCCCTGTTGCAGCAAAACGTACCGACAGGATGATAGTTACATATTCATTATCATGAATGTGCATGTTTCCTTACGACACTTTCCCTCACCGTAAAAGCGTTCGTTACTACAGCAATAACAAAAGTTAGAAAAACTTATTAGTCATGGCGGCTGGTTGAGGTTCGAATCCTTCCTTGCACATTTTAACCCCCGGGAAGGGATTAAAAAAGAGTTTTAGTAAATTCAAAGTTAGACCCAATCTTACTAGTCTACTAGCGACCCCCCCTGACTTTGCACGGATGTAATTTACCACCGAAAACTTAATTAAAATGTATCGTACATAAAAACTCTCTGTACAAAATTGCCTAAGTGACAGTCAAAACCGTATCCATACCGTTGCGTGGTTTAGAAGAAGTAAGAAGCCGGAGATATGAGATCAAACAGGAACTAAGATGGAACTGGATGGAAAGATAAAGATATGCTCTTGTCCTTTTGCTGCATCCTGCAGGATAAGATCAAGCATCTAAAAAAGGACATCCCTTTCATTCCCATAACTTATTTTACATATTATTCAAAGTCAGACATTGATACTCATATGTTTATGTTCAAAGTAATCGATACCTATTCATAAAGATTTTAGGCCATAATTGTAAATAATTAAAAAGTTAATAAATTGTAAATAATATTTGGCACTATGGATAATCATCCATAGTGCTAAATATTATTATAATTTATAAGAGTCATAAATTAAACTCGTGTTTATGTTTATTATGGCATTTTTTATGCATATGCGAATGCATTAAAGAACATAATTAAAAAAAGCGACCATGTTCATCCCTATTTTGTCCGTCCGTCCGTCCGTCTGGTCGTCATTCCGTCCGTTCTTCCGTCCGTACGTCCGTCCGTCTGTCCGTCTGTCCGTCCGTCCGTCCGCAGACCGCCGCTCATCCGTTCGTCCGTCCGTCTGTCCGTCAGTCCGTCCGCCCATCCATTCGTCCGTCCATCCGTCCGCCCATCCGGCTGCCATCCGTCCGTCCCTCCGTCCGATCGACCGACCGACTAACGGGTCCACCGGCCGCCGGCCAACCGAGCCCGTCTGTCGATACACCCGCTGCCCATCCATCCCTCCGCTCGCTCGACAGACCGACCGTCATAATGGCGTGTCCGCCCATCCGACCATCTGGCGTTAGCCCATCCGCCCACCCATTCGTTCGTCCGTCCGTCCGCACGTCTGTCCGACAGACCGACTGACCTAATGGCCGCCGTCCGATTGCACTTCTGTCAGTCTGTCCGTCTGTACGGCCGTCCGTCCTCAGGCCCCACTCATCCGTTCATCCGTCCGTCTGTCTGTGAGTCCGTCCGCCTATCCATTCGTCCGTCCGTCAGTCCGTCCATCCGTCCATTCGTGCGCCCATCCGGCTGCCGTCCGTCCGTCCGTCCGATCGTCCGACCGACTGACTGGTAACCTGCCAGCCGGCCAGTCCAAGCCCGTCTGTCGTCACACCCGCTGCCGATTCATCCGTCCGCCCGCTCGACAGACCGACCGTCATAATGGCCTGTCCGCGCGTCCGTTCATGCGTCCATCTGGCGTCAGTCCGTCCGCCTACCAATTCGTTCGTCCGTCCGTCTGTTTGACTGACCTAATGGCCGCCGTTCGATTGCACTTCTGTCCGTCCGTCCGTCCGTTTCTTTGTCTGTCTATCAATCTGTCTAAAGTCCTGAACTAATTTTCGAAATTCCATTACCCTACGCCATTACCAAAGTATTGCTATTGATAAGACATTGTGTTACATTAATAAAACGCACATACTAGACAATAAAGGGTTCTCTTAATTCTCCAACACAAATCCACTACATATTATGGTATGGTGGTGAAGTTAATGATTTTTTTTTTAATACAGGAAGGCTAACATCGAAGATGGAATACCTCTTGTGCCAGTAATTTCACCGGCTTTCTTGCTCTCCACGCCAGAACTCAACACTGCAAGCACTGCTGCTTAGCAGCTGGATTAGCAAGCAAAATGATGGTGGTCATCCAGACGGACCTTGCACAAGATCCAACCACCTGCAAAACCTATACCTAGCATCACAATGTTATCGTTTATTTAGTGCACATAGTACTTGTCTCCGTATGCAGCACACAACCATCGCCGCACCGCTACTAGTCACCACTTCTGCTTTAAGACTGCAGCGACCGGCGAACGTCACGCTACTCGCAAATGCCGATGTGTAATGACTTTGTTTGGGATTCCTTTATTAACTAACTAAAAAAACTTTTAACCGTCAGTTTTCACTGTTCAGTGTTAGTTCAGTTTTAACTGACAGTGAAAGTAGGAGAATCTTATGATGCACAGAATCAGTTTTGACTGTCAGTTAATAGTGATCGTGTATAGCTCGCATAAGGTTGTATAGTACCTCGTCAAGCGGCTATGCTCGCGCCATCTTGCGAGCGATGGCTAGGATAGCTGCGAGACACAATTGTAGCCCACGCTCGCTGTTAGGCCAACCTGTCTTAGTCGCTGCCTTACTACCGTTAGCATCATCTCCTACGCTGGCGACATGGATCACGCAACTCGACACCCGCATCCTAATGTACAGGTCAACAGTGTCGGTCGAGAAGGTGCGTATCACGTTAGCATTCCTGGACATAGTGCTAGGCGAACGAACGCGACGACGACTACCATCGCGTCGTCGTCGCGTTCGTCACCGACCCCGCGTGTTAAGAACTCGTGCAGCGGTGGTGCAGACTCTTGCGCCACCTTGTGGTCCTCACTTTCTGTCACGCGACATACTTAAACCACAAACCAATAGGGCTGTCGGGCACCACTGTGCTCATATTCATCATGGAAGAGAGTTCTAGGCTACTTTGTTATAGTTTATCGTCGTCATATGTGGCGATGCCGTTTGAATCTCGTCTGTAACTGCCATCCGCCGAAGCCATCTTAGTGCATGTGCGCACGGTATTTGCAGGGGCGTAGCGAGGTACGGGCAGGATACACGCGCCCCCCCTAGAAGATGCAGTTAATTAGCAGGAATGCTCACGAACCTTAAAGCAGGTATTTTAGGGAGGTACATTTTTCTTCGCCTGCCTTCCCATAACAGAATCCTGGCTACACCCTTGGCCATTTGCCTGTGAAGGTACGTTGTGGGTAGGTTTGTGCCGTCTGTAATAACTCGCATCTCTGCAACGAGCTGCAACGCTTACTACGCGGTCAACACCGCAAAAAACCGAGCATCCCAGTTCTGCGCCCACAGATGCAGCAACAGTACCGATGTCGTCGAAGCCCTGCTCATCCTATAGAGGGTTTTACATGCGCTGCAATGTACTTTTTCAACAAATTACCTTATGTAACCGCACAGTGCGAAAGTACGTCAAAACATGTATTGTCGTTTTGAAGTAAAAATTGATACGCTTGTTAAAGAAACCAATTTCATACAACCACAATCATTATAAGACTAACTAGCGCACTATGGGACTACTTTTTGAGAATAGGAATAAACAGTTTCAAAAATGTTTTTGTTTGTTATTTCTGGTAAACGCATTCACGGCCTCAAACACATGAGTGCAATTGGTTATTCCTTTGGAGGCGTGCCCGTTTGTTGACTCAACTTTTTAATCACACCTCGGGCAGCGCCTAAAACGCACATTTGTGTTTGGGGTAGGCAAGCCACGTAATAACCTCTAGCATTTGCGCGGCTTGTAACCTGTGCACCTAGCACGAATCTTCTCGACACGCGTTAACTCGCTACGTAACTCAGTGCGTCTCATTCTAACCAGTCTAGTAGGAGAGAGACGCACTGAGTTACGTAGCGAGTTAACGCGTATCGAGAAGAGTCGTGCTAGGTGCACTGCTCGAATCCGAGCTGTTACAATACGCGGGAATATATCCGGTGACTACGTGGCTGTACGCGTTAAAAAGCACTTCGTGAACAGAAAGCGTATATCTTTATATCCGCTTTTCTAACCAGTTTGCGAAATGGATAGGTACTTTTTGTCCAATTACGTTTGTACTCAATATGTTTTAATGGCTCCTTTTTTAAGTTGCTTCGCTCATAAGACTCCTTTTACTGTTTATATTACCTAGCCGATGGAAAAGGACACATTAAAGTTAGAGAGGGATAACAAAATAGTTATCTGAATCAGAAAGGCAAGCATGCGCCTTAAAATTTCTTCGCCGTCATCGTTTATGCCCTCTTTCATATTGGTCTAATCAGAAAGAGATGCAAACTTATTGTATATTAATTACGTGTGCTAGTCATGCAGTTTGAGACAAGAGTTTGGCAACAAGAAGTTTTAGTTGATTGTTGTTGTTTCTGGTTACTGTCGTTTGAATGAACGAATCTACGGAACGAATGATTTAGATTTGATGACATTCATTTTAGAATCCTATTGCAATTATGATTAGTGTTGAGAGTTGATGGCCTAAAATTGTGACCGATATCTAAGAACTGTAAAAATGACGTCAGAGGGAATCCATTGTAAAGCTGGGAGGTACCGGGAGCAAACGTGTTTTAATACTTTCGTTTTTTTGATCCTACGTCGTCAAAAATTAAAATAATCAAAAAAGAAAAACACAGGGTTGTTCGCAATCACTCATTCTATCACGCTGTATATGTTTTTTTGAAGGGTTTTGGGACACCCTGTATACTTTGGCAGGAACTAGCAGTTGCCTGACTAGTATTATAAAAGGTCTCGTTTGCGCTCGGCCTTCTATCTCATATTCGTCCGGCAACTGCTTTTTTCCTGGCCTGCGTATTAATGTATAGTCGACTAAGAAATAGCTTGACCGCTTTTGAACCTCACCCCTTTGTAATACAGTCGATTACAAAGGGGTGAGGTTCAAAAGCGATCAGGCGATTATTTGGTCGACTATACTGTAATATCACAAGAGGTAATCCATCTTAGCCCTCTGGGTTGGTAACGCATCTGCAATCTCTTCGGTGTTGCGAGTGTCTATAGGGGGTGATGATCACTCATCATCAGGTAACCCGCTCGCTGGTTTGCTTTCCTGTTTGCAATCGACAAACGGAATGTATTCTCGCGACATTCGCGGTGCGAGTTGAAGTGACAACGGCGAGTACCCTTCCTCCTGCGCGCGGCGGCGTCGGCGCCGAACACGATCTTCTGTCGCGGCGGCGCGGGCGGCGCGGGCCGGGCGGGCGCGCGCGGCGGCAGCTTGGCGCGCAGGTCCGGCGCCGGCGCGGCTGGCGCGGCCGGCCTGCGGGAATGGAACAGACCGTGTGAACTGAAACAACCTTTGTGAGAAATACCCAGTGGACTCTAATAATAATAGATTGAAACTGAAAAAAATACTAAATTAATGAATTAAAATTTTAAATGACTCTACGGGTGAACCTCGTGGCAGCAGCCTCAGCGGACGGCGGACGATTGACTCCTGATACTCTTCAAGCTGGGCTGCTGTCACGAGGTTTTACAATCGCCAGTTACAAATATATAACGAAAAAGGCCTGCTCGTCCTTCATAACTATTGTAAGTATTAAACTATTGTAAGCAGTATTGTATTTGTAGGAGTATATGTTTAGTATATTTATTAATGTTTGTTAGTATGTACTTGACAAGCAGCTTATTGTTTGTTGTTTTTTTATTCTTCTATTTTTTGTGCACCCATGCTTGTTACTTTCTTATTTATAGATGATCGACTGGTAGAGAATGCCTACTAAAAATGAAAATTTCAACTGTCTATCTATCACGGTTCTCGAGATACAGCCTGGTGACAGACGGACGGACGGGCAGCGGAATCTCAGTGATAGGGTCCCGTTTTACCCTTTAGGTACGGAACCCTAAAAATAAGAATGACTCCTCATATAACCCTATAACACAATAGCATAGAATATCCAAACGCTTTATATATTCGAAAAGGATTGAATGCGGAAAAAGGAGCCTAAAACCATAACTGTAGCCATAACGCCCTGTACATGAACCAGGGCGCGGCACTAACTTGCTGGGCTTCTCCTTGAAGCGGCCCGTGTCGTCGTCGTCGCTGAGCATGTCGTCGATGTCGCCGAGGATGAACTCCAGGTCGTCGTCGTCGCTGCAGCGCGCGGCTCGCGCCGGCAGCGGCGGCGTCAGCGCGCGCTCCGCAGACGCGCGCGGGGGAGTTAGCGCTTCTGGAAAACATACCGCCCAATAAAAACACAAGGCTTGGATGAGGCTTGTATTTGTGAAGGTGAGAAAACACAGACGGACAAAAATAGAATTAGAAAAAACACATTTCGAAATATCATAAACGAAATACTTCATAAAATGGCCACGGTGTTTATAATTGCGAATTATAAAATCAAGGTTGCAACAATGCCATGTTGAAGTTAGAATTCTTGAGCGTCAAGAAGAATCAAGAGAAAACCCTAGTAGATTTAGGACCAGGGGTGCGATTTTTGAATCTCACCAGGTGACTAAAGCTCACCAAAATGGTCGCATTTCTATGAAAAACGGCCATTATGGCGAGCTGTAGTCACCCGGTGAGATTCAAAAATTGCACTGCTGGCCTTAAGCGTCGCGTACGAAATGCGGTTCCAACCAGTTTCGTAGAGCTGCATTCCGCATGCGTACCGTAACTTTACGGAACGCACTGCACACGCATCGGATATGGCTCGACCGTCAGATCAAATTGTGACAGCTGCTCTATATGAAAGTATCGAGTGCTATTGACAGCCAGTGAGTTTATTATTATTCATTTATTTCTATCAACAGGGACCATACAATACATTAATCATTACATCACGTACAAGAAACATCACATCAAACAATGAAATATAAAATAAATAAAATTTAAAAAGCCACATTATAAAAATCAACCATTGGAATTCCAATGGACCTCCGCAAAGTAACGTCTGAATCTATTAACTGTTTTTTTCTTTATTTCTATACCAAAATTCGTTCAATTTCCGACAGTACAAAAGGTTTCAGTATCAGAATGCGGCACTATTCGATAATCCGCGCGTACGGTCACCTAGTCGAGTATCTTGCCGGTAGCTTTTCATCAGAGGTTTTTCCGAACTGGTGGTCATTTTATGACATTCATAAGTCCTTCCTGTAAGCCAGATCTGAACAAACTGGAACAAATTACGTTGCTACTCCGCGTAACCAGTGCCGGGCTTGTGCAAAATAGCTGCGTCTGTGCGACATATACATATTCATGCAAAAACCCACCTTCCTTCGCTTCCACACGAAACAACATAACACAGACTGAACTACACACCACCACCACTAAACACTAAAACTACACGATCGACGCGCGTTTCGTCTCTGTAAGAGGCATCATCCGGATCTAATAGTACGACCGCTCGTAGTCAAATTCAAATTCTTTATTAAAATAATCATGGCTAGCACATATAAACGATGAACTGTTAGCAAGCCCTACATAATATCTATGTTAGTTTGTACAGATAAAAAAAACTAAACTATTGACTCGACATAATAATATAACGCCTAAGTGCTCACTACAAATGAAAATAATACTTAGTACACGTTTATAATTGGGAATGCCTAAACTAGGATACAAAAGTAGCCTGTGTCTTAGGCGTAGTGGCGGATAAAGATGTTTTGACTTTGACTTTGAATTTGACTCACCGCAAGTAGAGTTGACTTCTGCCGTCTCCGCTTTGACGGGCGACCTGTCTCTCTTGTCCGGGAGGGCGCCGTCCCTCTCGGGCGAGCAGCGCGTCGTGTCGGGCCGGGCCAGCTGCGCGCGCGCGGGCGCGGAAGCGGGAGCAGAAGCGGGGGCGGGGGCGGGGGCAGAAGCGGGAGCGGGAGCGGGCAGCGTTGGAGGCTCCGATTTGTCTTCGGGTTCGGTGCGCTCACGCTCTCTGGAAAATAATTACGAAAATTTAAAAAAATTTAATAAACGCTAAGTAATAGTAGCAATCTAAGGGAATTAAAAATCGATAGGGTGCTTCCCGTTGAGCTGGAACCATGAAATATGGTCAAAAGCAAAGTCTTACAGCACAAAAAAAGGAAAAAATCTGAAAGCCGACAATTTATAGTTACATTGCCATAAAAATCATTTTTTGGCGATAACAAATGCAGTTATCCAATTGCAAAGTTAAGCTAAACCCTCAATTCAGTTGATTTTTTCGTTAGAGCAACGTTCGGCGCTTATTAAGTTTGTACAGAAGCCTCAGTGCGCGTGTTCGGTTCGCAATTGACCGGTTTTTAATTTTTTTAAAATTTTTATAAAATAGGAAGGCAAGCAAGCAATGGCAAGTGATCACCACCGCCTAGACACCCGCAACACCAGGAAGATTGCAGATGCGTTGCCAACCCAGAGGGTTAAGATGGAATACCTCTTGTGCCAGTAATTACACCGGCTGTCTTGCTCTCCACGCCGGACCACAACAGTGCAAGCACTGCTGCTCAGCGGCGGGATTAAAGAGCAAGATGGTGGTAGCGACCCGCAAAACCCCGGTTTACGTGTACCCACCTGTCCTGCAGCTGCTTGTGCAGCGCGGCGGCGGTCCTGCGCCGGCGCACCTCCTTGGCGCGAAGCACGCGCGCGCGCAGGCTCTCCTGCTCGCGCAGCCGGCGCCGGTACTCGCCGTCCTGCAACCGTGATACCATCAGCATCAAGTGGCCATATATGTTAGAACATATTGTCTTAGCGCATTCGCATTTCTCATGACATACAGCTACAAAAAGGGCAATTTTTTGAGCAATCTTAACATATTAAAAAAAAGTTAATAAATCAAATATGAGTAATAATGTTTTTTTTACTGCTTTTTGATATTTAAATGCCATTAAATTACTGAGACACTAATTCGCAAAATAGTCAGAAATAGACAATAGTCAAATAGTAGTAATAATTTGAGAATGGTTAAAACCGTCATCACTTTGAAAACAAACAAAGAATTGAATAAAATTGTCACTTTAGATAACATTTTATTGTTGTCTAATTGACGTTTATATCAAAAAAATGCCGCTCGACACACGCGCGGCACTATCATATTCACTATTATTCTTGCTCGTTGCCTGCGGCTCGGGCCAAGACAGCCCGGGAGGTGTAAAATGACATACTTTCCGCACTAGCATCAAAATGTACTATTGAATTTGATATGACGATCGGATAGCCTGGACCCCTCGTGTTGGTAATCTTTCGATTCGTCCGGATGCCGTCTTTACGATTTGATGTGTAGATTGATGGTCAAACGTAAAGCACGACACCTCCATGCGACAGCTGGTTAATTGGTATAGATGAATTAGCGACAGCTGGGAATTGTATTTGTAGTGGTTGTACGGTTCGCATGAAAAGGAGAATAACTTAAGTGTTTCCTTTAATTTAATAAAATTATATTCTGCCCTAGTTTTTAAAAACGGTGTACCTTACAGTCGTACGGGCTCGGAGTTATTTTGAAAATTGTGAAAATATAATAAAATTACTTGTAAGATACACGCACAACGTATATAATATTCAGAATTTGACACTGTCATTTTCAAATTTTCTTTGTTTTTTATTACAAACTTCTTTTTATGCCGATAGGACGGGAAAAGAGAAATTTCAAATATCAGAATGCCTATAAGCACAGAATGCCACCACATATGCAATCCACGCTCTCGGTCAATGATATTACAATGCATGGATGTACAGTTTCATACTAAATGACAGCAGAAAAACGGCCCGACATAAGAATACAAGTCGACGTCAATGTTACTAATGCAAATTATTAGTTTACCATTTATAGTCATCGGATTTACAACTTTACGTCCAACTGCATAAAATAATAATTTATTGAGTTTCGTTGCAAATAGGTTTTTTACAAAACAATAGTATCGACAGCAGCGCCGTCGGTCCGACAGGCTGACAGCGCGAGCGACTGTCGATTTAGTCTTCTTTTTAGCCTCCCCTGATACGCCATTTTTTAAACACTGACTAGAAGTCCATATCACTTGTAGGTCAGTGCTATCGGTAATAGTTGTACAGTCGTGTGTTCGGGATACGTCACCTCGTCGGGCGGGCGGCGCGGCTCGTTGCGGCGGCGCTCGGGCGAGCGGCGCGGCGACGGCGAGCGGCGCGGCGACGCCGAGCGCATGCTGCGGGCACGGGGACACGGTACTGAATACTACATTACGACACGACAGTCAAATGAAATCAAATGAAAAGGGTATATTCCGATAAAACTTTACAGAAGGATACCCTGTGTTACAGAACCCTTCCATAATGATACACCGTTATCGCTACAAGTCGTACAGAGAAGAATAAATAACAGCACACATAGAAAACGAGCAAAAAGCAGTTACCTATTCGTTTGATTACGTGCAGACACTATTGCTGTGAATAATACACCCAGTGCTATGCCAACGTAGCGCACTCGCCATGACCAAATACTACACTCGAGGCGGTATTATTCGCGCGAGCGGGACGTGAGCGCGAATAATGCGCACTCGTTGCGTACGACTTTTTCAACACATTTGCGAGGATTAGCAACCTTTTTTTTAAACTGCGCTCATAATGTATGAAAAATGTATATAGCGCCTTAGAAAAGAAGCCGATGTAAATAAATGGAAAAAGTTTGCTAGGCAACCCAGATGCGTTGTACGACGCCACGTGTAATCGTTTATTTAAATCACATTTCGATCAAAAAACAGATAGGTACATAATTTTACGGTGGGATCTTACACTATAAGGAAGAGTGTAGCTGCCGGCGTCGTCATAGTGTCTTGTCGGTCAGCAGAGAGACGCCCATTGATCAACAAAACGCCGCCGAGGTACAGGGTTAGTGCGAATAGACATCTATATCATTATTACTTACAAGATTTTTGCTTTTATGGATTATACGAGATTTTTACGGGATAAAAAGTATCCTATGTTTCAATCCAGGAATAGATCTATCTGTATACCAAATTTGATCTAAATCCGTCCATCTGTTAATGCGTGATTAAGGAACAAACATCCACACATAATTACTTTCACATTTATATTAATAGGATATACCAAAGACGAAGACAATTTAATAGATTAACAGTTGCCTTAGGTATAGTGCTCCAGCAATCTCTAGTCGACCAAGTAATCGCTTGACCACTTTTGAACCATATCCCTCTGTAATACGGTCGAAAAGTGGCCAAGCAATTTCTTGGTCGACTATGCTAACGCATTCACTGCTACCTAAGCTTCTCTAGAAAATATCGACATTGTTTCGTTCAAGATATGATTGCGTGGCACTGACCGGCGCCGCAGGCCGGCCCGGTTGGCGTGTATGAACTCCTCCTGGCGCCGCAGCAGGTCGTCGTCGTCGCCGGCCGCCAGCTCGTTCTCGATCTCGATCGTCGTGTTCTCGATGAACCTGCGGACAGACACACAGTGTGGCGTCAGCCGGCTCCGGAACAGATTCGTGGTTTTTTTAATACAACATAGGAAGGAAAACGAGCAAGCGGGTCACCGGTAAGTGATTACCACCGCCCATAGACACCCGCAACACGAAGGATATTGGAGACGCGTTGCCAACCCAGAGGGCTAAGATGGAATACCTCTCGTCCCAGTAACAGTACCGGCTGTCTTGCTCTCCACGCCGGAACACAACAGTGCCAGCACTGCTGCTCAGCGGCTGGGTTAGCGAGCAAGATGGTAGTAGCGATCCGGACGGACCTTGCATAAGGTTTTATCACCCGCAAAACATCTGCCTTTGTGTTGCGGGTGTCTAAGTGTGGCGGTGATCATGATCACTTACCATCATATGAAACACTTGCCCGTTTGCCTTCTTATGTTGTATGAGAGCTGGTGTTACCTCTGAGGAGACCGCCGCTGGAACTTGCGTCCGGCGGCGCGAGCGAGCGCGTCGCGCTGCTCGGCGATGAAGCGTTCGGCGGCGTCGTCGATGTCCTTGATGGGTCCTGCGGCGAACAACGGCCGTTAGGGCTCCGCGCACAATGGGTGCCGGTGGGACCCTATTACTGAGGGTCCACCGTCATAGGACTATGTCTTTTGATATATTTTAAACCGTAATCGTAGAAGTGACACTTGAAATTTTAGCAGAGTACATATTACTATGTCCGTTATAAGAAAACTCTTCAACAAGCTCTCCAAACAATGACCTATGAAGTTACAGAAAATTTGCTTGTTGTGTTAAAGTAATTAATAGTTGTATTTTATTATAAGTTTTATACATTGTTAATTTTAGTTATTTAAATTTAAAAAACCAAAATGTTTACTGATGCGCCACCAGTATGGAATGTGTATTTATAAGATTTTGTATGTTTTTGTTAGCTCTTCTAGCCTGAAACACAGGATCTCCTAGTTCAGGCAAACGTGTTACATAGATTGTAAGTAAGTTTCTGTATTAATTATGTTTTAATGTAATTTAAAGTTTTTATGAATAAATTATCTTATCTTATCTTATCTTAACTATATTTATCTGCATCTACACTTCTACACTAATATAATAAAGAAGTAAACTGCATGACCGTAAGACGAAGCACATTGAAAAATTCGCAAGGTTTGGCAGCGGCAGTATGGCGAAACTGGCAAACGCAAGGCACGGATGCTGAATTTGCAGGTTCAAGTCATGCCATTTCCCTAATTTTACTTTGTGTTGTCAGTACTTAGCATTTTAAGTAAACTGTGTTCGTTTGTATGTATGTAGGGGATAATTTCTGAAACTACTGAACAGATTCCAGAAAATCTTTAACTAATAGAAAGCTACACTATCCCTGACGGACATAGGCTAATAATTTACGCAAACAAAGTCGCGCGCGTCCTCTAGTATTTATCTAAACTAATATAATAGAGAGGTAAACTTTGTTTATTTGTTAGTTTGTTTGTAAGTAGGGGGTAATCTCTGGAACTACTGGACCGATTTCAAAAATTCTTTCACAGATAGAAAGCTACACTATCCCTGACAGACATAGGCTACTAATTTCACGTGAACAAAGTCGCGCGCGTCCGCTAGTTTAGTATAAAGTAAAGTCGCTATCCGTTCCTGTCTGTCCTAAATCCTTATAGTGTATGTTCGGCCGCCTTCTCCTTCTAAACCACGCGACGGATTTTGATACGGTTTTCACTGTCATTTAGAGAATTTATTCCGGAATTTTTATGTACATTACATCCCGATTATACCCGTACAAAGCCGGAGCGCATCGCTAGTTGATAATAAATAAAATCTAAAGCCTACGTAGCAGTTATATATATTTAGCTGACACGCACACACACACACAGACTAAATACGTGGCAAAATAATGAAATAAAACTAAAGATAAACTACCGTGAGACTCGGTCGGTGGTCTGTAGTGGAGGTGGTCGGTGGTCTGTAGTGGAGGTGGTCGGTGGTCTGTAGTGGAGGTGGTCGGTGGTCTGTAGTGGAGGTGGTCGGTGGTCTGTAGTGGAGGTGGTCGGTGGTCTGTAGTGGAGGTGGTCGGTGGTCTGTAGTGGAGGTGGTCGGTGGTCTGTAGTGGAGGTGGTCGGTGGTCTGTAGTGGAGGTGGTCGGTGGTCTGTAGTGGAGGTGGTCGGTGGTCTGTAGTGGAGGTGGTCGGTGGTCTGTAGTGGAGGTGGTCGGTGGTCTGTAGTGGAGGTGGTCGGTTGTCTGTAGTGGAGGTGGTCGGTGGTCTGTAGTGGAGGTGGTCGGTGGTCTGTAGTGGAGGTGGTCGGTGGTCTGTATTGGAGCTGGTCGGGGTCTGTATTGGAGCTGGTCGGGGTCTGTATTGGAGCTGGTCGGGATCTGTATTGGAGCTGGTCGCGGGTCTGTATTGGAGCTGTTTGCGGGTCTGTATTGGAGGTGGTCGCAGTTTCGAGACCCCTGCTAGCTACGAGGTGCTTTACCGAACTTGATCTCCAGCGTGGGGCTCAGCGGCGGCGACTTTTGGATGCGCGTCGGTATGTACGCGGGCGCGGCCAGCCCTGCGCAACCACGCTGTGTTATTATTTGTACTTATTTTGTGACAGCCCTAGCTTTGTCTTCTACAGTGACAGTTTAAAGAGATTGTGCACCCAGCCTCAAAAAGCGCTCTTCGCACGGCGATAACGTTTTTCAGCCTCTGAACCTTAATCAATAGCCATGATTTTATGGTGTCTTCTTATTATGCGTTAGAACTAGCTTAGCATTTTTTTTGCTACACTTCATGGTTTTTTTAATATTTGCATTTTTGTAATTTCATACAAAACAATAAAGTGTCAACATTTGGGTAGTGCTTGTAAGCGTTTAAACCGCTACCGCTTTCGCTACAGAATTATTCCCAAAATACTCATAGTGTGCATTGAATCAACATTTGATAACAGGATCTGCAACGGAACAAGCATCTAAATTCAGAATTTTCCGTCATTCGTCTACCATGGAGCCAGTTATAGTGTGACAGAGAGGTAGCGGTTGAACCGCTTCAGAAGAACAATCCATCTCCAAAGTATAAGAAATATTTAAAAAAATCATACAAACCTAGTTTTGAGGCAAATTTACATATATTTATAAGGTTATCGCGACTTTAACGATAAAAACATTATTAATTAACATCGATTTAATCGTGCAGAATTACATATTAAAAATTCACGGCAACAATATTAGGTTTAGTTAGAAGGTAGAAAACGTTATCGCCCTTTGTAAGGGGAGCGCTGGATACACAATAGTCTTAATTTACAAGTTAAAATAGGCAAGTTCAACTCACCCTCGCCAGGCGGCTGGAAGTTCCCCTTGAAGTGGGGGTTGATGAGCACCTTCTTGCCGGCCAGGCCGCCGGGCGGCAGGTGCGGCGGCAGCTGCACCGGCAGCATCCGCACCTCGGGCTCCCGCGCCGGCTTCGGCCCGAACTCCTCGGGCTTCGGCACGATCGGCGGCAGGGGCATGCCCGGCAACGCTTGCCTGTGGCACAGAATAAATAATAGTACTAACGTACATAAACTTCTCTTTTTCGACCACCATTAAACGAATTCCAACTTTATGATCAGGCACAAAAAGTTCATATTACTTCATAAACATTCGCCAGGCGGCATGCGTCAAAAGGAACGCGCCGCCCGCGCCTGCCTTCCACCTGCAATGCCCTGGCGCACCGCTAGGGTTGGGCTGCTTACTGTAATACTATCACAACGCGCGACACAGAGCGGGCGCGCGCGCGGCAAGCCGGCAACCTACTGCGATTAACCTATGCCGTAGGTCATGCGGCGAGCGCACCTACATTGCGGAGTGGAATCCCCCTGCCTGTCGATGCGGAGATTGAGGACTTTCAATGAGTGGTTATAAAAGCGATTTTTGGTATTAACGGTTAGTTAAATGCATTTTTACCTGACCACCATTTTGCTTGACAATCCAGCTGCTAAGCAGCAGTGCTTGCACTGTTGAATTACGGAGTGAAAAGCGAGAGAGCCGGTGACATTACCGGCATAAGAATTATTCCATCTTAGTCTTTCGGGTTGGCAACGCATGCAAGTCTGCAGTCTCCTCGGTGTCGCGGGTGGCTACGGGCGGTGGTGGTCACTCACCATCAGGTGACCCGCTTACTTTTTCGCCTCCCTATGTTGTATAAAAAGTTAACAGGTTTTTTTACAACTGAACGCTTGCCTGATCGTTATCTGGGGCATACGGTCGCCGTCGGGCAGGACCTCCCGCGGCGGGAAGGGGCGCGGGTCGAGCGGCCGGAAGAACCGCGGCTCGAAGGCCGGCCGGAAGTCCGCGCGCGGCTCCTCCGCGGGCCGGAAGGGGAAGCGCTGGAAGCCGAAGGGCGCGCGGTGGTCGGGGCGGAAGGGCTCGGGCGGCGGGCGCGCGGGCGCCAGCGGGGGCGCCGGGGGCGCCGGGGGCGCCGCGGGCGCCGGCCGGGGCGCCGCGGGCCGCAGCACGGGCCGCGGCGGCGCGGGGAACGACGCGCGCTGCAGGAAGTTGCCCTGGAATGCGACATTTCATTTTAAAAAGTAGTCTAATGATGGTTCAATTTGACAGTTTTGACACACCGCATCCCGAGTGGAGGATCGTGGCTCGGGTAGGTTGCACGCTGGTTTTCGGAGTTTTTCGTAATTTGTATGTGAAATTTAATCTAAAATTCAACATGAGCATTTCAGTCCAGAAAAACGAAGCAACATCTAGTTAGGTCAGGATACTGCTCTATATTTATACTGTGTACGTGTGTATAGCTAGCTGTTTGTAGATGAATGGATAGTTAAGTCTGAATAGGTGAACGTGTGTGTATGTGGGGATGGGTGTATGTAGATGTTTAATTGTATAAGTGGACAAGTTTGTGTGTGTATGGTTATGTTGAAATGTATATGTGTGTGTGGGTATGTTGAAGTGTGCGGCACGTACCCTCGGGCCGTAGTGGCGGCGGTACGGGTGCTGGTGCGGCGCGTGGTGCGCGGCGCGCGCGTGCAGCTGCGGGTTGCGCCACGTAGTGCGCCCGCGCGCGCCGTAGCCGCCGCTCGGGACGAACACTTTGTCTGCAACACACGTAATGCACTATTATTAACATACGGTTTACCCTCTTACCCCCTTACTCATAAAAAAATTACAATCGTTTTCAACTAACACATTTTTGTTCCTCTCATTCGAGGGCAAGTCACAATGACAGATAAAGACATATTAACTGACATAAGTTGATGCAGCGTTTTTGAATAAGAGGTTAAGGCTCCAGTACCAAGAAACTTGAACAAACTACCTCGCCACTCCGTGAAACCAAAGCAGATAGGTTTCGCGGATTGGAAAGGCAATTTGTTCCGGTTTTTTTTAATTTAGACCTCTGCAAAATAACCCCTATAAATGTGTAGTTTTGTGTCATGAAATAGGGCGGTTAACGATCACCCGAGTCACCATCACCAAGTGTTCCTCTTTATCTAAAAATGTGATGCGGATATACATCAAAGACTCCTTCTCCACCACGGAAGCTGCCCATGCTCAGGGAAGCGCTTTATGAATTCTAACTGAAGTCTTCTCATGAGGCTGGCATAGTCACACAAGTGCACTATAGCCTCAAAGTCAAAGTCAAAGTCAAAATATTTTATTCAGATTAGGCTTACAGGTAGCACTTATGAATGTCAAAAAATTTACCACCGGTTCGGAAAAACCTCTGATGAGAAGATACCGGCAAGAAACTCAACGAGGTGTAATTTTTTAAATAAATCAAATAAAAGTTTAGAAAATAAAAAAAAGTACCTAGTGAGTCAGGTATGTCCCGCAGCTGCGGCGTGCGCGGCGCGCCGAGCGGCCGCTCCGACAGGAAGCGCTCGCGGCCCTCGCCGTCTGGCGGAACAGATCGTTAGCTGCCACACTCTGATACATTTGTCATCCCCACAGTTATGAAATAAATGTAAGCCTTTGATTTAGAATATAAATAAAATATGTACGGTGTTTACTTTTGTATAAAATAAGATCTCTGTCAAGTATCTGACAGCATTCTTCACAACAGGATCCCGATTGTGAATTAAATCAACGACTCGAAATCCCGGGTAATTGCACTACCTAATCCAATCACTGATGATGCCAGTAAGTCATTGATATCATCCACCTTTTGGCCACCTGATGTGGAAGCAAGGTCATCTTAATTTAAGAGTCCTGTAACACTGAGTGAGTATCCTAGCTCAGGACTCAGGACTCTTTGTTGAAAGTTTTCTGTAAAGTTTTATTGGTATAAACCTTTTTTAGTTCATTTCATCTACATAATTTAACCAAACTAAAACAATCAACTTACTTGGAACAGCAGCACTCAGTTCTGAAGGCACTATTTGTGGAGATTCAACGGCTGCTGCCGGCTGAAAAAACATCAACAGTTTTATTTAATTAAGACTTTCGGATAGCCTGGTTAGGGACCCTGACTATGAAGCTAGAGGTTCCAGTTCGATTCCCAGGAGGGGCCAATGTTTGTATCCGAGTCTTGGATGTTATATGTATCTAAGTGTGTATTTATTTTACAAGTTACTAGCACACCTGCGATTTCGTTAAATTTAGTACCCCATGTCCGTCAGGGATAGGGTAGCTTTCTATTATTAGTAAAGGAATTTTCAGAATCGGTTTAGTAATTCCAGAGATTACCTGCTACATACAAACAAACAAAGTTTACCTATTAATAAAAATGGATCACTCGCGTATTTTTAAGTCGATGAACCCGCGCCGCCTGCGAGCTGTCAGGGCTTCGGTACGCAGTCGTCGTCGCACCACCGCCGCGGGGGCTCATGATTAAGGACCACGGACTGGTACGAAACATGTCGGGCGTTCTCGACTTAAAAATACGTTAGTGATCCGTTTTATTAATTGTCCAAGTCTCACGGTAGTTTTATGTCAAAGTTTACCTCTATATTATATTAGTGTAGATGTAGACATGTAGATGTAGATAGTGTAGATAAGCAAGTATATCCATTGTCTAGTACCCACGGTATTAGCTTTGATTAGTTTAAGACTACGTCAATTGAGGTGGGTCATCCTGAGATATTTATTTATATTATATTTATCGGGATGAACCAGGGCCCGGAGCCGTTAGCATGTTCCGCAGCAACTCACGATGGCAGGCGGCACGACGGCCAGCTCGGGCTCGTAAGGCGGCGGCTCGTAGGGCGCGTAGCTGGCGCGCTCGGGCGGCGCGGCGGCGCCCGGCACCTCCACCGCGACGTTGGGCACCACGCACTCCTCCGCCGGCGGCTGGTACGGCAGCGCGTCCTGGAAGAGAGCGTTCCGGATCATAATCCTTGCGCCGATGGTGACCCAAACACAAGGGCGGACCCTGAGTTTAGGGGGCCCTGGTATTTTTTCCCCTCTAAGAAGCACATGTTCTGAATGTCAGGTCTCTATTTATGTACAAGTGTTTGGGATTGCGATAAGCATTGTCTGTGAGTCAGTTACGGAAGCCTTTTTTTATTTATTATACACATAATAATAA
The DNA here is from genome assembly GCA_963691745.1 of Ditula angustiorana. NCBI lineage: Eukaryota > Metazoa > Arthropoda > Insecta > Lepidoptera > Tortricidae > Ditula > Ditula angustiorana. Next base: position 9,959,103 of record OY829495.1, read on the forward strand.
TAAATATATTTATAAGAAAGAAAGATAAAAAAAAAAAATAAACAGTACACCAAATTATGAAAGTTGTCACAAATGAGTCCCAAGTGAGGGCTACATAATAATATCTACAGCAGGTTACTACAAGTGGGTCACTTTATGTGACATCTATAGATTTAAGAATTTCAAAGCACTAGTAACTTTTTAAATGTAATTAAGAATCACTAGAATTCTCCACTCTTCATACAAATATTTACATAGTTTAAAACAAAGCCTCAATCTGAAGGGATTGAGACAGGAGCCTGTCTGGCCTCATATCTTCAGCCGTTTACTCCTTCTAAACCACGGATCAGATTTTGATATGATATTTACTGTCATTTAAAAACTGCAAAAGTTTTTTATGTACATACACCGTAATTGTACCTGTGTAAAACCAGGGCCGATCACTAGTGTAGTTATATTTTAATTAAAATGATAACAGCAATGTGTTGGATGACAAACTATGAATAAGAAAAAAATTTAAGTGAATTTAAAAATTTCATACCAAACTTTTTTGCTCAGCCTAAACTAAACATTTGTGGGCCAAAATTCTTTTTAGTGCCTAAAATAAAGATGAAAATGTATAAACACTTTTACAAAATTGTAGATGTCTCGAAATATTTTCCTAATAATATTATGTTAGTTCTCAACCGGGCCCCAATTTCTTTTATGAATTTTCCCACCATCCTGGGTTTTTTATTACAGAGAAGTTTCATTTGGTACGCAAATTACCACTGCGTTACCAGTCCCCACAACCTCTCAAAAATAGTGTCCACTGCGTTACCAAATAATAGTTTTTTTCTTATTCTGAGCCCAAATATGTCTATAACAGTCAAAGTCAAAGTCAAAGTCAAGTAAGAAATATGCGTTAAAATGTACAAGGGACATTTTTATAGGCATCAAAAAGAATTTTGGCCCTTGTGCTGTCTTATCTAAGGAATGCAAGCCCAGTTATTTTCTCTAAGAAACAACTGGGTAACCCATTCACATTCCCTAGGTCCATCTCACTGTTTTGCAGTGTAATACAAGGCAGCACATTGCTTTTAGAACCAATGTACCAGAAGACAAAGCGTTAGTAGACCTGCCACAAGGTGGACCAACATTCTCGTGAGGAATTGAGGATCACAGAACACCATTGGATGTGCAGAGTACAACCATTGTGGAGCTACTTGGGGAAGGCCTGTGCCCCGCAATGGGTGTCTTCTGGCTGATATAATGATAAACTACTTGAACTATACTTTTGTTCATTTTTATTTCATGCACGACTGTATTTTAGGATTGGCCCGAAGTCCGCAAGTGTAGTTATGCAAAATTGAAAACCAGTTTTAATAAAAACGATTCCAGTTCAGGATTTAGCTTGTATTGTTGACAATTCTACACTATTTTTTAGATCTCCAGATTACCAAGATATACGTAAATGGGCCATGAAGGCGGTTGCAAGATTTGCATGTGTTGGAAGGCTCCTAAATCGATCTTTTCACAGGGACAGTTCAAAATACACTGTATCTAGACCTAAGATCTTTCTAGTGCTACAAATATGCTAACTTACTTGTCGATATGGCATAACATGACCGGAGTAATCAGACGAACTAATGTCGCTTCCATCATTGTAGCTCGGGTCAATGGAGATTGGCACGTTTTGGGGGCCGCTTTCATAGTCGTCGGCAAGCAGTTCCTCTTCCTCGTCGTTACCGAGGTTGTAATCCGCGAGACTGTGGTCCCCTAAATCGTCACCAAGCAAGTCTTCACTGGAAACAAATAACATCTTTTAAGCACGCGTGGTTACACTGACACAGAATTTATGTTAAATAACAGTTAAAAGTGTAAACTGAAGCTTTTATTTTATATTTTTAATTGTAGGTATGATTTAGAGGTGCTTTTGAGATAATTTTTGTTCAATAAATCGAGCATTAAACGCTTTAATTCTAAATAATTAAAGTAAAACACTAACTTGTCCGACATGTTGACAAAATAATTTCCACAGATTAGAAAGAAATGACACCAACAATTTTTTGGTCTGTTTTTGTCGAGTTTGGTCGTGTTCCACTTTTGTTCATGGTTAGGACGTTTCTGTTCTTTCTCATCCTATCTGTGGTGTGTTCTGTTGTCATATTATTCTCAAAAAGGTAACCTCTGAACTTAGGAATTTGCTAAAAAAGTATCTACTGTCGGAATTGGGAAGCGTTAGACCTATGATGGAACCGGACTTTGAGATAGAATACCTGGACGAAGACGAGGATGTGGTCCAGCAATGCGTACAAACCGTGGAACCTTCCCCTGTATCTCTCAGCATCATACCGGCGGCGCCCAAACTTGCTGAGAAATTAGCAGCACCCGAGAGTCACACAGCTTCCCTGCTCGTCGAGCGTACGCCTATAAGACGACCGCCCGTCAAAAGAAAGAAGAAAAGAGACGAAGAAGACTCTGATTATGACCCAAACGAATCGGATCTTGATTACGACCCCGTCCCCGGGCCCCGACGTTACAAAAAGAAACAGACCGCGACTCCTCGGCCCGTTTTGACCCCCGAAATCCGAAAGTATAAACACCCCGCCTTGTCTAAAAAGGAGGATTTGAAATACAGAAAAGAAATAGGCGTAAGAATCCCGAATTTTGAGGATCCTCTCTGCTTGCCGGTGAAGGCCGTTATGAACGATGAAAGTGACATGAAAAAGTTGAAGAATTGGAACAATTTGTGTCTTAATAGCTTTAAGAATCATGATACTGTTTTGAAGCCTGACGTCGGACAGACTGTGAGGTCCCAGAGAAATGTGGTGCTCAGAAATGTAAAAAATAAACTTACAGGTAAGAAATATTAGAATGTGTTCAACGGATTAATAGATTCAAGCATTACTTTGCGGAGGTCCATATCAACAAACTGGAACATATTACTACTGGTTTTGTGGAGTAGCAAAGTAACTTGTTCCAGTTTGTTGTGTTCAACGGGTTTGGAGCCATGACACAGAATAAATAATAACTTAAGTACAGAGGTCTCTCTTTGAACAAAAACAGCGTTTCGGTATAAAGAGCATCCTACTCTATGCCTCTCTACTGTAGACATTCTTAACAGTAAACATTCTGATACAGTAAACACATGGAGACACTCAACATTCTGATACTGTATCAGAAGTTCTGCAACCCCAATGCAGAGGTGTGTTGAATAACTTGAGACTTCACAGAGTGTGCCATTCCTAGCACACCTGACTGAACATTGATTAACCTCTGTGCGGTTAACGAAAGGGAATGGACTGTATAGCGAAAAACGATGGGTAACGAAAGGAAGTTATGGGTTCTAAGCAAGAATATTGTGTATGTAGTACGGCGAACTAAAGTAATTATGTGCTAAAATAACAGTAGTGAGTTGGTGGTCTAACCTGGTGGCTCCGGAGCTGCTGTATGCAGAATCCTTGGCGTCCGCAGCGATGTACTGTCGGTGGCAGCCTTCAGCTTCCCTAGATCTACTGTCAACTTTACCTTCAGCGATCGCACTTAGCCTCGGATTTAGATTCTGGTGCCGCGCCGGGAGACTCCAACACACACTTAGACTAAACTAGATGGATACGCGGAAGTAGTGGGAAATTTAAATTATTCGGGACGTGTAACGATAAAGCTGTTCACAGTTCAAAATTCAAACAGGAACTCAACTTCAAAAATTAACGATAAAAATAAACAAACTAACGAATGGTGGGGGGAACGAGTGTGACCAATCACGATGGCTAGATAGCTAATGTGGCCACAACAAAATTAAAAAACTACTAAAATATGACGAAACTGAACATTCCGCCCACCAAAATACATTAGTATTTTAACTACACTAAACAAACATAACCAAATAACAATAAAAATACAAAAACGACACAAAAATAACTGCACGCATTTAAATGGGCAAAGGGCACAGCTTGACGATAGGCCGCTTGTACAAGCCAGACGCTGTGCGCACGGTGGCTACACGACATATGCCGTCCGACCCAGGATGTGTGCTTACAATGCGCCCCAAAGGCCACTTCATGGGATGAGTTTGTTCATTGATGATGAGCACCAATGAACCCTTTTCCAGATTGGACTGCCTATCATGCCATTTCATGCGCTGTTGAAGCGTGTGCATGTACTCCTGGGACCATCTGTTCCAGAAGTCTTGCTGCATTTTTTGGAGCATCTTCCAGCGTTGAACAGCGCTGACTTTAGTGTCAGACAAGTCCTCGTCTGGCACAACCGACAGAGGCTCCGTAGTCAGAAAGTGACCAGGAGTCAGGGCAGACAGATCATTGGGATCGGCACTGAGCGGAGTAAGCGGTCGCGAATTCAAAAGTGCTTCGACTTGAGTCAAGACTGTGGAAAACTCTTCGTAAGTCAGCCTCTGCTGTCCAACGACACGCGACAAATGTGTTTTCACAGCCTTGATTCCAGCCTCAGCCAAACCCGAGAAATGTGGACTTCCCGGCGGGTTAAACTCAAACCGGATTTCATCCGTGTGCGCGGAATTCTGGATGAGGCGCTTTAAAATATTACTAGCGCCAACAAAATTTTTACCTTGGTCTGACACTAAGCGACTGCATCGACCGCGGCGCGCTACGAAGCGCCTAAGCGCGGCTAAAAAGGCTTCTGATGAAAGTTCGGTGGCAAGTTCAGTATGGACGGCCTTGGTCGAGGTGCAAACGAAGACGCAAATGTACGCCTTGTACGTCTTATTTCCACGTCCGCGACCGAGAGAAATGTCGAAAGGTCCACCGAAATCAACAGCAGCACTCGAAAACGGTTTCAGTTGGCTAATTCTGTACGACGGTAAGTCGCCCATGAAGGGTGCAGGAGCCCCTAACGGACGAACACGAAAGCATTTCATGCACTTCGACGTTACAGCTTGAATTGCCCGCTTCGGAGAGAGTATCCAAAAGTGTTGAGCCAACAAGTTCTGAAGCGTTTGTAAACCCGGGTGCATGAACTTATTATGGTATTCCGTGATCAGCAGGACGGTAAAGCGATGGTCACGAGGCAGAAGCAACGGATGCTTCACGTCAAAGTCGAGAGAAGCCCGTGACAGACGTCCGCCCACCCTCAAGTGACCCGCGTCATCCAAAAATGGAGCTAATTTCCTGAACCTCTTAGGGAGGGAATTAGGCATATTATTTTTTAATTTCTCGATTTCTGACGAGAAACTGCGCTCTTGAACAAAGCGAACGAGAAACATAAGAGCGTTCCTTATTTCGATAGGTGCCAAGGAACCGAAAAGTAACTTGTCAGGCATCTTCCGATTTCTAGTATTGTGCACAAAACGAAAGCAATATGCCAACACATGCTGAAGACTCTTTAACGAAGAATATTTTAATAAAAGATTCTCCACTATATCTTGGTGTAGAGACGCCACGAGAACTGTCACCTTCTGCTCTTCGTAAAGAACATCTGCGTCCACTGACAGAGTAGACCTAGGCCAGTCATCAATAGCTAGCGCAAGCCAGGAAGGTCCCTCCCACCAGCTAGCCTGGTTGACCAGGTCAATTGGCAATAAACCTCGAGATCCACAGTCCGCTGGATTATCGGTAGTCCTCACGTGCCGCCAGCAGTCAGGAGGAAGCGCATCCTGGATGTGGCTGACACGATTCGCCACAAAAGTCTTCCACTTGGATGGACATGATTTGATCCAAGTCAATGCCACGCTGGAATCAGACCATGCAAAGATTTGGCTGACAGTATGGAAAGGTTTCAAGGCCTCAATGACCGAAGCCATCAAGTCCGCAAGCAAGACAGCCGCTAACAACTCCAGACGCGGTATCGACAACTTTCGAAGAGGTGCTACTTTGGACTTTGCACAAACCATTTGGACAGTACATACTCCATTGGAATCCAGTGTCCTGCAATAGATGACCGCGCAAAACCCACGTTCTGACGCATCGCAGAACCCATGAAGCTGTAGAACGACAAAGTCCTTCACCATACGGCGAGGAACAGCCACCGAGGTCAAGAACGGCAGTTGTGTTTTGAGCGTCTGCCACTCAAATCTAATATTTTCGGGTGCGTCGTCATCCCATGCGACCCCCGAAACCCAGAGCAGTTGCATTAGATACTTCGCGAAGAAAGTCAAAGGCGAAAGAAATCCGAGAGGGTCGAATATTTGTGCAAGCTCGGAGAGTATGGTGCGCTTAGTGCACCGGCGATCCTTGACAGATACCTTGAATGTGAAATTATCACATTGAGGTAACCATCGAAGACCTAGGATTTTTAAAGAGATGTCACCGATTGAGTCGAACTCACGAAAATCTTCTGAGTACAGATCCTCAGGAGGTACTCCATCGAAGAATCCTGGATGGTTCGACGTCCACTTACGCAAATGTAAGCCACCTGACGCTAGAATCGTCGAGAGATCAGAACGAATATTCCTAGCTTCCTCCAGAGAGCCGGCACCAGAGACGACATCATCGACGTAAATGTCACGGCCCAACACCTGTGATCCACCAGGGTAATCTACCGCCGATTCTTTGGCCATCTGAGCAACTGTACGAAGAGCTTGATATGGCGCTGACGAAACACCGTAAGTCACCGTGAGCAGACGATAATCCCTGATGGGCTCATCGATTGATGGCCGCCAGAGGATCCTCTGGTACTCCGCATCTTCCGGAGTCACAAGAATTTGCCTATACATTTGCTTTACGTCTGCGGTGAAGACTACAACATGCCATCGGAAACGAAGAAGCAAATGAAAGATGTTGTTCTGCAACTTTTGTCCCGGCAACAAGGTGTCATTCAGCGAGGTCCCTCGCGCGTCCTTGGCACTAGCGTCGAAAACAACACGAAGAGGGGTGCTAGTAGACAAGGGCCGCAGGACTCCGTGATGAGGGATGTAGTAGAAGACTCCATAATCCGTCTCTGGAGGATCACATCGCTCCAGATGACGACAACTCTCATAGTCATCCATAAAGGTGACATAATTCTTACGAAATTCAGGATTTCCCTGCAACTTCCGTTCCAACGACGAGAATCTCTTCAGTGCAATAGCACGAGAACCAGAGAAAGTAGGTTTGTTGGAAGGATCAGCAAAAGGTAGCGGAACAATAAATCTACCTTCTTCAGTACGACGAAAACTAGCGACAAAATATTGTTCGCACAGCTGATCTTCCTTCGATAAGATGACGTCACTCGGGGAATTGACTTGCTCCAATTCCCAAAATCGTTTGATCGAGTCGTCCAACGAAAAGGCGCTCGTAACAACGCAGCAATGATCCCGGCGGGGTCGAGAGCGACAAGTGTCCGTGGCACATCCACCCATCAAAATCCAACCGAAAATAGTATTGATGGCAGTGGGATGGCCTGGGCTTCCGTGAATTAACCCTGGACGCAACGACGATGCGAAAATATCGACACTCAACAGCATGTCGATTGGCCCTGGTTTGTGCAGACACGGGTCAGCCAAATCCAGGTCCTTGATGTGGTGCCACGACGAAAGATCAATATGTTCAGCTGGCATATCCGAACATATAGCAGGCAGTATGTATGCCTCGAACGAAAAGGTGTTTTTACTTTCACCAGTATTGGGTGAAATTGTACAAGATAGGGTGCCAGCAGGTTCAGCGACCGACTGCCCTATCCCATTGACAGCATACTTGCCACATTTAATTTCAAGGCCAAGTTTCTTGGCACAAGCAGCCGTTACAAAGTTGCAAGCACTAGCGCAATCAAGTAACACTCTAACCGGCACAAACTTTCCATGCATGTCCCTTACCAGTACCTCGGCTGTTGAAAATAGTGTAGTACTCACTACATTATTAGCTACCATAGCCGTGGGATTTGGAATAGTTGAAGCAGGTTTGAGAGTTTCCAAATTAGTCTCCGAAGGTACATGTGCACTAGTCTTATTAAAGTGCAACAATGTGTTATGCGAGTACTTACAATGTTCACAGCGCTGTTTAGATTTGCATGCTTTCAGAGAATGCGAACTTAACAGGCACAAGATGCATAATCTATTTTCCTTAACAAACTTGAAACGAGCACTCGGGTCATAACTTAAGAATGTTGGACAAGTCGAAAGACTATGTGGTTCTTTACACAAAGTACACGATGCGGTTGCTGAAACAACTAGTGCTGTTTTAGGCTTACTAATGGGTTTGTTACTAGCAGATTGAAAATTATTGTTATTATTAGAGCCTGCAGCATCCAGTGCACGAAACCGCTTTTCAATAAACTTTTGAATTTTCCCATACTCAGGAATTTCATCTGAGTCATGCTCAAGCTCAAACTGCTCCTTGGTATTTTTGTCTAATTTAGACCACAACAATTGAACCAACATAAAATTCTTGTCCGGTAAGTTATAACTGTCTAAAATTGCTAAGTTCTCAGTGAACGTCCTGTTAACCCGTTCCAAGTCACTAGCCCGAGAAGATCTGACCGGCTCACAATTAATAAGCCGCTCATAATACGTAGTGGCTATAAGACGAGTTTTATTATAATGTTTATATAACATATTATATGCAACCAAATAATTTTTGTTGGTCACGGGATAATTTTTAATTAAATTGTGGGCTTCATTTTGCACACTCGACAGTAAATAATGCAATTTTTCGACATCACTCAGATCCTTACGTTCATGTATCAATGAATTATATAACTGAATAAAAGTAACCCAGTTATCAATCTTGCCATCGAACTGCCTAATATTTATTTTAGGAAGTTTAGGTAAATTAGGTTGTTGTTGGCTTGAAGAACCTGCAGTGGATGTAGTAGGTTTAATATTCGATTTCAGACGTGCCTTAATACCCCTAAGCTTAGTGTCAAACATTGCGGTAAAATTAAATTCCTCGCGACGTTCGGTTGGTGAAAGTGTCACTAAAATTTTCATTTGTGCTGCATGAAAACAGTCAGCTATCGAAGTAAGCTCCGCTGCAGTGCACAACCCCAATTCAGTGTCATCTAACATAGAAAGATACTCCAACCTCATAATAGCGTAGTCCCTTTCGACACGTACTGGGTCGGCATTATTCGCATCAGCACCGTCCTTAGTCATTGTGACTACTACTTGTTACACTACACAAGCACAAACAAACAACACAAGCAACTAACAAAAGTATTACGAAAATAAGCACTAAAATTACGACAAATAACTCCACCACAAAACAGTAACTAACTTGGCGGTAGAAGTTGTTATTACAAAAAAATAAAATAGTTGACAACTGACACAACCGTCAGTGTTACCAGTCTAAAAATGACCGAATCAACGACAATCGAATAAATGATTTAACGTTCCCACTAACTTTTAAACACAATATTTTTGCTTACCCGAAATAAATTTATAAAAATTAAAAAGTAACGACAAAACGAATTTTTAACAAATGACTTTACGAAAACGACAAAACAAAGGTCACTTATCAAAATATTCGGTTCGAAGACCAAAAAATGTGCGGTTAACGAAAGGGAATGGACTGTATAGCGAAAAACGATGGGTAACGAAAGGAAGTTATGGGTTCTAAGCAAGAATATTGTGTATGTAGTACGGCGAACTAAAGTAAATTATGTGCTAAAATAACAGTAGTGAGTTGGTGGTCTAACCTGGTGGCTCCGGAGCTGCTGTATGCAGAATCCTTGGCGTCCGCAGCGATGTACTGTCGGTGGCAGCCTTCAGCTTCCCTAGATCTACTGTCAACTTTACCTTCAGCGATCGCACTTAGCCTCGGATTTAGATTCTGGTGCCGCGCCGGGAGACTCCAACACACACTTAGACTAAACTAGATGGATACGCGGAAGTAGTGGGAAATTTAAATTATTCGGGACGTGTAACGATAAAGCTGTTCACAGTTCAAAATTCAAACAGGAACTCAACTTCAAAAATTAACGATAAAAATAAACAAACTAACGAATGGTGGGGGGAACGAGTGTGACCAATCACGATGGCTAGATAGCTAATGTGGCCACAACAAAATTAAAAAACTACTAAAATATGACGAAACTGAACAACCTCTTATTATTAAAACATAAAACAAACTTACTTAATTTTAGACAAACAAAGACAACATAATTGTAGACTTCTTCATACAAAAATGTGACAAATATGTTGAATTGTAGCACTTGTAAGTTTTACCCCTCTCCTCAGGGCCTAATATCATAATCGCGACAGGCGACAGGTGACAGTGACAATTCGGTATACATTGTTTGCCCACTATGATATGATGTTAAGTCTCTAGTGTTACTTGTCGACATAGTAATGTCGCGTTTATGAAATCGGGCCCTAGTCTCTCTGTCTGGGCGATTTTGGAAACATCTTGCTTCATTTGTTAAAGGTAAGAACGAGACAACAATATGGAGTAAGCTGACTGTTCACAGTGCATCGGACAAAAAGGCTGAAGTGTTCCAGTGTGTTTTGCCTAAATACAGGTTATTTTTTAAAGTATACCTTTTATATTGAACTATCAAGGTGTTTACGCCTCTGCAGTCAGCCTCAGAGGTAGCTTAACACTTAAGAATCTTGTCGTAGTGACTAATGAAATGAGAATTGCTCGAATTTATCACATCACTGACAGCGACACGGTATTAAAATGTTTAGCTGTTTCTGAGGCTGACCATACAACGTATTTCCTGCTATCCCACTTTTCTTACTAATATTATAAATGCGAAAGTAATGTTTGGATATTTAGACGTTTGTTCCTCAATTCCTCATTAACGGCTGGACTTGTTTATATGAAATTTGGTAGACAGATAGATCATCTCCTGGATTAAAACATAGAACACTTTTTAGCTCGTAAAAATCCTGTAAAATTCGTAAATAAATTCGTGCGGGCGAAACCACGGGTAGAATCTCATACTTAACAATATTTGTAAAGGAACAGACAATGCAATACAATTTAAATTAAAATTGTAATGACAACACAAAGAAAAATTAGGGCAATGGCAGGACTTGAACGTGCAACATCAGCATTCCGTGCCTTGCGATTGCCAGTTTCGCCACACTGCCTCTGCCATACCCTGCGAATTTTTCAATGTGCTTTGTCTTACGGTCATTACATTATTGATTTTGAGGGTACAACCCTCAGTGTCATCTATATGAAACTTTTAACAATTTACTTGTTGAATACAGGGAGGCCAAGGTGCTGGAGTTCCCCGCGACGCTCGCCAAGAAGGCGCGCTCCGTGAGGACCGTGGAGACGGCCGTGCTCACGCGCGAGGAGGACAAGGGCGAGGTCATGGTGGTCTACACGCCGCGGCAGGCCGTCAGCGCCGTCTACAAGCTCGTCGACGAGAAGAGGTTTGAAATGCACTTGGATAGCTCCAACAATGTGTATGACAGTGGTTCTTAACTTTTATTAGATGAGGGAGCATTTGATTATTTTTTTATCTGGCCAGGGAATAGACCATCATCATTTCTTAATAATATACTAATAGCTTATATGGAGAAAGTGGAAAAAGCGATGGAATAAGTGCGAAGGAGAGCAAACACATAAAAGATCTCATTGCGTTAAAGTCCGAAAGGACCTCTAGTAGATAATATAAGATAATAACTAATATATGATTATGTATTAAATTTATTTCATAAAATTAATATTCTTAATGCAGGGATGCATAGACTTATTGGGACCACAGGCCTCTACAACAGATATGAGCTAGAGGCTGTTCTTTATCATAAAACTACAGGCATATTAATATGTAGATTACAGACATAGTAATATGTTGAGGCTGGTCGCAAAAAATATAGACAACTTCAAAGTTAATCCAAAAATGAGCGCTTTATACAAGTTTTTTATAAGCCCCGCCTGTCTTTGTACTGTGTATGATCATCATCATCATCATCATCTCAGCCACAAGAAGTCCACTGTTGGACATAGGCCTCCTCCATGGATTTCCAAAGTGGCCGGTTGGAAGCAGCATGCAACCAGCGCCTTCCTGCCACCTGTATGAGGTCATCGGACCATCTTGTGGCTGGTCGTCCTACGCTGCGCTTGCCAATACGCGGCCGCCATTCGAGAACTTTCCGACCCATCGGCCATCAGTTCTCCGTGCTATGTGCCATGCCCACTGCCACTTCAACTTGCTAATCCGCTGAGCTATGTCGGTTACTTTCGTTCGTCTGCGGATCTCCTCATTTCTGATTCGATCACGCAGAGAAACTCCAAGCATAGCCCTCGCCATAGCTCGTTGCGTGACTTTGAGCTTTCTTATAAGGCCCATAGTAAGCGGCCATGTATGCGGCTGTGTATGATACAGTAATCAAATCTTACGAGTTATGAGTACATTCCAGGTTTTCAGTTGAGCTGATGCATAAATTAGTAAGAGTACTGTAAGTATTAAAGAGTTGGTAGCCAAACCTTTTTTCACATTTCAGCGCGGAGATAGAGGATCTCAGCAAAAGGGAAGAAGACAAGAAGCAGTACCTACAGGAGCTGACGGTCTGCAAGATGTGCGCGCCCTGCTACCAGGGCTCGTGGCGAGGGTTCAGGAAGACTTCGAAGAAGAGTGAGTAAGGTTTTCAATGGAACCCCATGGGAAAAAGCGTAACGAAGAGGAAAGGGGTGCGGGAGGGAGGCGTCGCAAGAAGGAGGAGGTGTGATGTGATTTATGGGTTTACTATCATTTCACTAACAGCCTCATTTCACAAGCTTATCGTTGGCAAAATGCTTTTATTTCCTAAGCGGTAAATGTTTTAGGATTTTATTAAACAACCTCCTTTTTACGTGATGCTCCTGAAATAAATCCTAAATAGTTTACAGTTTCGGAAATAAAAGCATTTTGTCAAATTATTGGTCTGTGAAATGAATCAGTTCGTGAAACGTTTTTTATGAAATTATTGGTACAGATTTTTATGGATAACCTCTAATTTAGGCTTACAACGAATATTCGGTTACTATTCGGTATTCGGCCTATTCGGCTGCTTTTATTATATTCGGCCGAATACCGAATACTTAAGTAATATATTTTGTTATAGGGAGATAATTGGTAAAATGAGACAAAAATTCGATTCGATTGTTTATTTGTTAAATTTCACACTATTACCTAGACTAACAAACAATACAAAACTAAGAAAGCACGATTAACTGTACTTAACGTAATACGATATCCACGAAATGAACTTGTCTAAACATGCAGTGCGTTAGCAATGTACCGCGCAGAGCAACTGCGGGCGCGCGGGCAATGAGTAAATTAGAACAAACGAGCGCGAAACAATCACGCCTGTACAAGTTTTGACGCTAAAATCCGGCCGAATACTTTTACCGAATATTCGGTATACTGCCGAACATACTATTCGTTGCAAGCTTATTATGTGTTCAAACTAAATTTTATCATTTCCTTCCTCTAGAGAGCGTAATCTGCCCCATATGCGTGCGCACGTTCGTGAGCGTGTACAACTTGCTCGCGCACGTCAAGACGCACAGCGCCGCGGACGTGCAGAAGCACAAGGCGGTGCTCGGCAGGACCCTGGCCAACGTAAGTGTTGTGCTGTAGCCTCGGAGCCAAAGTCTTTGTGGGGCATTCGTCCACTGTGTCACGTTATGTCCGCTGTATTAAAATGTCCCCGGTATTAGAATATCCGCTGTATTAAAATGTCCCCGGTATTAGAATGTCCGCTGTATTAAAATGTCCCCGGTATTAGAATGTCCGCTGTATTAAAATGTCCCCGGTATTAGAATGTCCGCTGTATTAAAATGTCCCCGGTATTAGAATGTCCGCTGTATTAAAATGTCCCCGGTATTAGAATGTCCGCTGTATTAAAATGTCCCCGGTATTAGAATGTCCGCTGTATTAAAATGTCCCCGGTATTAGAATGTCCGTTGTATCAAAATGTCCTCAGTATAAGAATGTTTACTGTATCCAAATTTCTACTGGCCCAGAACGTCTATTGTATCAGAATATACTCAGTATTAGAATGTCCATCATGCCAGAATGTCCAGAATTGTGCCAGAATGTTCATTGTAGCAAAATGTTCACTGTATCAGAATGTCCTCAATATAAGAATGTCCGCTATATCAGCATGTTTACTGTATCAGAATCAGAATGTCTTAGTAGAGAGTCGTACAGTAGGACGCTTATACCGTTTTTGTTGGAAGAGAAGAGGAGAGATTGCTGTACAGTCAAGGAATTTAATTCCCCACCCATTTCGTTGAAATGTCGTCTGACATTCGCAATGCATTAAGGTCGATATGTCAAACTAACGTCTTGCTCTATAGCTCTTATGGTGACAGTTTGCTATATGATATTGAACCTTAGGTGGATTGGAAATGTAATTCCTTGACTGTACCTGTACTATTATCTATTTTGTGGTTGTATAGAGCGCGAGGAAATTGCCACCATTTGTGCAAATGATATGCTTGTATGAAAAGTCGTCCATTTTTTACCTTTAGATAAATTTTGAGTAAGTTTTTTTTTTTAAGTTTCTATAATCTTTGGTACTGTTCCATTTGGAGACCGTGTGTTTTTCAAGTTCTCGCTTATTGTATGGGGCTGCGTTTGAATGTTACAGGTGGTGGACTATCACTACAAGTGCCGCATCTGCCAAGAGAAGTGTGCCAGCATCAAAGAGCTGAGGAAGCATGTACTGACGCATCAGTGTAAGTATACATTTTCATACAAACACAGACACACACACTTGCACTCCCCGGACTCGCTCGTAACCTCACACGCGCTTACTCGTGCATTCTCTCACACACACCCACACATACACATACACACACACACACGCACGCACGCACACGCACTCTTTGACCACTTTAGAACCTTATTCTTTTGTAATATGGTCGAAAAGTAGTCACGCTATTTATTGATCGACTATACAATGGAGTTTTAGTAAAGCGTCTGCCTAGGGATCCTCCATTAATCACGTGAGACTTCAAAAGGGGGATAGGGTCCGGCGAAAATCACGAAATGTCACAAGAGGAGGGGGGGGGGGGGGTTGTAGTGAGGTATCAAGTATATTTTTTTTGAACGCGCGATTTCTATATCGGAAAGCGGCGGGTGAGCGACAAATTTTACGATATGTCCTTTGTGCAAAACATATACGTGATTTTGGGTAGGGGGGGGGGTTAGTCTTACCATGTATCACCAGAGAGGGGGGGGGGGGGTTAAAAAAATGCTAACAAACGACCCCTTATTTTAGGACGATTTCCAACTCGAACACAATTATAAAAAAAATCTGCAATTATATATATTTTTTCTTTTATTTACAGGCAGCGATCAGTTTCAGTGCGAGGTCTGCAATCGTGTCATTAAGAATCCAATGAGTATGTAAATGTTGTAAAATAAAAAAAAATGTTAAAAGTGGTCAATAAAGAAGATTTTTTTTTAAACCTATGAATGCACTTTTTCTTGTCACTTAAATCGATGACATGGTATCTAACAGTTCTGTGTAATTCTTTAGTTTCACACTCCTAACGTACCGAGTTCGATCCCAGCGATCGCCATATACCAATGAGGTTTTCTAAATATTCATGTATTTATTTATTTACGTCATTCAGGGCCGTAAGTAGCGATTTGCCGCCCGCTACGAGAGCGGAAATTTCCACTTCCTGGCCAGGGAAGGACGGAAAATTGTGTGCACACCTCGGGCGGTGATAAAAAAAGCCTCAGGTCGCATGTTTATCGCCCTCGCCTTTGGCTCGTGCGATCGGAGACATTCTTTATTTCACCATCCTCGGGGTGTAATGTACTATTAACGTTGACGAGACTTTAACGCTATTGATGGAATCAATTGCTTTGCTAATCCGCGAACCCAGTGTTAGCAATCGTGAATAAAGACGCCTGTGCTGAATACTTTAATAAAGAAATAAAACAATCAACACAAAACGCGACTAACCCAACCACCAACACCAAAAATACCACTCGACACGTGTTTCACCTCTCCACGAGGCATCATCGGGAGCTATTGACCTCTCGACTGGCAGTCGACGAAACAACAGAGGGGTGTCAATATTTAAAAATTAAAAACTGATTTTATCTTGTTTCCTTCACGTGTACAAAAACTCGCTAGATGTCGCTAGTATCCAACATTATCTGCCTGCAATGGGTCTATAACATTAACAACGTTATCGGGGTTTTAGCTACTCCAGTCGGGTATTTATTTACCTTTTTTATATATAGGAAGGCAAAGGAGCAAGTGGGTCACCTGATGGTAAGAGATCACCACTGCTCTCTGGGTGGGCAACGCACATGCAAACTCCTTGCACTCTGGGGTGCAATTTTTGAATCTCATCAGGTGACTAGAGCTCACCAAAATGGCCGAATCTCTATGAAAAACGGATATTTTGGTGAGCTTTAGTTACCCGGTGAGATTCAGATGCAATTTTTATATCTCATCAGATGACTAAAGCGTGCTAAAGCTCACGAAAATGGCCGCATTTCTATGAAAAACAGCCGTTTTGGCGAGCTTTAGTCGCCCGGTGTGGCTGCTGGAATGATCTCGTGACACTAATGCCTTCTGGCGATATTTTGTACCACTCGTTATTAGTTCTTCTGTCGCTTACTAGATGGCGTTATTTGGTGAGTTGCCCCTACTCAATACAAGATGTCGCTAAGACAAACCTTTAGCCTTTTTACCCGACTACCGCTAGAAGGGAGGGTTATGTGTTTCAAGGATACGTATTTCGATTGTACATCTTAACTACAATCGTATGGTGGGCGTCAAAGGATGAAAAAAAAAACAATAAGTATATAGTTTCTTTAGTTTGGACTCTATCTTCTTTCTTTATTACTACATTATATAAGTTTCCTTAGTTGGGAATCTTTATCTTTCTTTATTAAAACAAAGTCACTGTCCGTTCCCCTCTGTCCTCATATTTTCGGCCGCTTACTTCTGAACGCCGCAATCTATCTATCTATTAATCTAGGCTATCGTAGAAAAAAAAGAGTATACCTCTTTATTACAAGAATAGCTGTAGACTAGTCTAGATAAATGAAAACGCATACTGACCAAAGTGATTTGCGGGTGGTAAGACCTTGTGCAAGGTCCGTCCGGATCGCTACCATCCTGCCGTATAAGTAGCAGTGCTTGCACTGTTGTACCGGAGTGGAGAGCAAGACAGCCGGTGAAATTACTGGCACAAGAGGTATTCCATCTTAGCCCTCTGGGTTGGCAACACATCGGCATTCTCCTTGGTGTTGCGGGTGTCCGTGGCGGTGGTGATCACTTACCATCAAGTGACCACTTGGTCCTTTGCTTTACTTATTTCATAAAAAAAAGTATGAAATAAATTAGAGAAAAATAATGTAACTTATTAAAAATCTGCAACCGTTTTGAAAATGTCGCGGACACGACGCGGTAGAAAAGTTGATTGTGTGAAACACTTAAATTTCGCCCCAGCAATATTAATGTAATTATACATTTCAAACACTAATCAATAATTTACGTCCCCTTACGTTCAAAACAGACATACAAACATGGGGTAAGTAGTAATTGCATATGCCACGCCATGTGCTGCATATGCTGATTGGACTGTTGGGATATCATGCGTACTTTGTAATTAATTTTATTTTAGTAACAATGTATGACTGAGCCGTGTAGGAACTGTTACGTCCCTGTGTTACTACACCAGCGGGCCTAACATTATAGCCCAGGGGTTAAACTAACCCCGAGAGATAAAACTTTAAACCCCGCCTTATTTTAACTCAAATGCTAACATGACTGACCACGCAGATAAAATTAACACCAGGGTTAACACATTGTTAAGAAAGATAAAACTGTGTTACTAGAGTAATGAAAATATTGTTTAATCATTCAGTTCATGCGATCATTTTCACAATGTGACAGAAACAACCATGCATAGATTTCCTTAAACGTACATAGCTAGCTTTAAAAACGGTTACAGCTTAGTTTTGTCACGTTGGCAAGAAGTGGAGAATTTCCGAAACATCCTACTAATATTATAAAACGCGTAAGTTTGTAAGTATTAATGGATGTTTGTTATTCTTTCATGTAAAAACTACTGAATAGATTTGGATGAAATTTGACACACACATAGTTTATAACCTAGATTAACACATAGGATACTTTTATCCCGTAAAAAATGCATAGTTTCCACGGGATAGTGATAAGTGAGTTATACGCCGCCGTGACGTCATGAGCAGCAAAGCAACTAATTCTCATTAATTTGTCCATGAAATATTGCAGATTGCATGTTGGGTGCACGTTTGATTCAATTAAACAAGTCTACGCGGACGAAGTCGCGCGCAAAAGCTAGTAAATACTATATTTTGGGGATAAGATCACACACGGCTGAAAAGAGTATTAAAGATTACTGATCTGCGACCAGAATTTGGGTGAAGATTATTTCGTTACCGAAATTTCAGTCGCCACAACCAGATTTGGTTGTATTGGAGTGGAAATCTTTCGTTTTTTTCATAAAATAGGAAGGAAAACGAGAAACTGGGCCACCTGATGGTAAATAATCACCCCTAGACACCCGCAACAGCAAGAAAACTGAAGATGCGTTGCCTACCCAGAGGGCTAAGATGGAATACCTCTTGTGCCAGTAATATCACCGGCTGTCTTGCTCTCCACGCCGGAACAACAGTGTAAGCACTGCTATTTGACGGCGGGATTAGCGGGCAAGATGGTGGGAGCGATCTAGATGGACGTTGCACAAGGTCCTACCACCCGCAAATCACTTTGGTCAGTATGCGTTTTCATTTAGTTTTAAGATTTGGATGCCAAACTGTGACCGAACCCTTAACCTATAATTTACACTAGAATAGCACATTAGGACAATGATTATGCAATTTGCGCGACCACCAACACGTGCAGCGAGCCGCACGATGCTATGGCGACTTCCACTAGTACCTAAGTATTTTTCCAAAAAACCCTAATACCATTTTTTCAGAAAGAGTTTTTTTTGTTTTTCTTCTCAAAATCGTTTTTTTTTCGAATTTCGGGATTCAACGAAAGAAAAATTGTTCAAAGTTTTGTTATAGAAAAATATTTTCTAGTACAACAAATGAAAAATTGGTACAGTTTTTTTTTTCGTTGAATCCCGGTAATCTAAACAATTCCGAGTACGAAAACAAAATAATACTCTTTCTGCAATAAAAGGTATTAACAAACTGAGACAAATTACCTTGCTACTCCGCGAAACCAGTGCCGTGCTCGTGCAAGTTAAAGATATTGTCGGGGGGCACTACCGTGCCCCCAGATTAAGTTTTTTTTAAACTCTCATGTACAACCGAGACAGAGCTAGTAAGGTGAGGTGCCGGCACTGCAGCTATGTAATCTGTAATCAGTAATTTAACTCACACAATCTTAGAACACTCAGTTTAGTGAGTACATAGAGATATCTTTGATTATCTCACTTCAAATGTCTCTACACGAGACACCATGTATTGTATTATTGGTAATATTTTCAATCAATTGTCATCTCATCTCCCAGTATCCACTATCCCGTCACCCTCGGACCCTAAGACCCCGAAATACTGTGACGTCAGCAGGTCACCGACCCCTCCCCCGCGGGGCAACGACCTCGGATATTTGGGGTGGTTTATCAAACAAAATCAAAGTTTGAGGGAATGTTTTGGCATGTTGTTGGAGACTTATTTGGCATTCGTTGATAGGGTATTTGCTATTTTATTTATTTATTTATTTACTAGCGACCTGCTCCGTCTTCCCACGGGTACTATCGGGATCGGGATGCAATATACATAACACCTCTAAATGACAGTCAAAGTCAAGTCAAAGTCAAAGTCATTTATTCTGCTTAAAACATGGTACAAAAGATGGTAGACAGGTAAACAGAGAAACACACATTTTACCAGTATCTGGCATGCAAAATGGACATGAAATATTAATTAATAAATTAAATTAACTAGTATAAATTGGTCACAAAACATTTTTAAAGTTTAAAATTACAATGTCATATTATTCGTTAGATGTCAGGATATTAAGAAAAAACATTCACAATTCACTAACATACGTGCACACAAAATTCAAGATTTATAACAGTCAGTTTCAGACAGTGAAAACTGTATCAAAATCCGTCGCGTGGTTTAGAAGGAGAAGGCGGCCGAACATACACTATAAGGATTTAGGACAGACAGGAACGGCTAGCGACTTTACTTTATACTATAGAATAGAATAGAACCATTTATTTCAGGCTGCATAGGCCCATAGAAAAAATACCTTAAAGACTAACATACATATTTATAAAACAAAAACAAATAAATATTTTTGTGACGAATATGAATGTTTGTACCTGAGTCATGGATGTTATTTGTATTTAAGTATGTATTTATCTATATATGTATGTATATCCGTTGTCTAGTATCCATAGTACAGTCACCAGCACCAATATCTGACACAACAAAGCGTGCATAAATATCTGATACGACTCTATTTCTAGGGCTGGTAGGACGTGTCAGATATTTTTGCACGCTTCGCTGTGTCAGATATTGGTGCTGGTGACTGTACAAACTTTGTTTAGTTTGGGACTAGGTCAATTGGTGTAAATTGTCCCGAGATATTTATTTATTTATTTATTTACAAAACAAAAACTTTAAAATTTGCACATACACTATGCATATATTAGCATTTATACTATGTAAAGGTAAAGATAAAGACTGGCTGTTGCTCGCGACTTCGTCCGCGTAGTACTCGTGTCGCTATCACGCGGGAATTATGCAGTTTTACGAAATACAAAGTATCTTTTGCATTAATCAAAGGTAAAAGCTATCTACATTTCCAATTTCATCGAAATCCGTTGAGCCGTTTTAGCGTGAAGAAGTAACAAAAATGTATAATATATTTATACAGCGTAGAAGGCAAACGAGCAAGTGGGTCACCTGACGGTAAGTGATCACCACCGCCCATAAACACCTGCTACACAAAGGATGCGGCAGATGCGTTGCCAACCCGGAGGGCTACTATGGAATACCTCTTGTGCCAGTAATTACACCGGCTATCTTGCTCTCCACGCCGGAACACAACAGCGCAAGCACTGCTGTTTAGCGGCACGATTAGCGAGCAAGATGGTGGTAGCGATCCGGACGAATATATCACGTGGTTTATTTTTTCGGCAAACGCGCGATACTGAACCGAAAAGCGGCGTTTAAACCTCTAAACGTTATTATTATAGTCTTTAATTTTCTATAATATAATTAGAAGATACTTATATCTGTATTTTATAAGTATAAAAAAAAATCCCTTAACTTTACACCTTCCATCATTTACTTTATAATTATCATTTAGTTACGTCTTTGTTGGTACTACAAATTCACGTGATATAGGAGGATGGGGGGTCGTCTTAAACCTCACCACTCCACTCCACACTCCACGATCTGATCCCACCTTTCGTATTCTATCACCGGGCGCCGGGAGGGGTTCCACCCACATGTGGTCATGTTTCCTAGAGTCCGCACTGAACAGTTTGCTCGGTCTTTCTTGATCCGCACCGCTAAAGACTGGTATGCTCTTCCTGCGTCTGTATTTCCAGAAAAATATAACCTTGGCCTTTTTAAGGTAAGAGTGAATAGGCATCTTCTGGGTGAGCGTGCTACATCCTGGGCTTCACCTTCATTTACCATCAGGTGAGATTGAGGCTAAACGCAAACCCTTTTCAAAAAAAAAAACCATGTGTCACCAAGGGGGAGGGGGGGTTAAACACTGACAAAAAAAACATCACGTTATTAATGAACGGCCCCTTTACTCCCTAAAAACACCAATAAAAGTACAAATCCTTAAATTATTAATTCTAATTACAAAAGCTTCCAGCCCCCTTTACAAAAGAGTATCACCCTTGCAAGCTAAAGCACACTCTATTTGAACCTTAACTCCATATAAATACGGCACAGAATATATTTAGAACAATACCCTGTAGTTTCAAAAAGGCGAAACTTTAAAAAAAATCAAAGCACTTACGACGTTTTAAAAAATAAGCAAAAGTGAAGGGAGTTTTTGTTAAATGAATTGGTATTCTAGTTAGAAGTTTCAAAGTTCTTATTTGATTGCATTATTTTGTGACACATGGTGTTTTGATCAGGTTTATCGAATAGTGCATTACTAAAAGATATAAGTTAGGGTAACCATGTGATACTATTTTTGGAATGTCTGGTGTCTTTGTTGTAATGTCAGTTTTTTTTTTATAAAATAGGAAGGCAAACAAGCAAGTGGGTCACCTGATGGTAAGTGATCACCACCGCCTATAGACACCTACAACAACAAAGAGAGTGCAGATGCGTTGCCAACCCAGAGGGCTAAGATGGAATACCTCTTGTGCCAGTAATTACACCGGTAGTCTTGCTCTCCACGCCGGAACACAACTGTCCAAGAACTGCTGCTTAGCGGCAGGATTAGCGAACAAGATGGTGGTAGCGATCCGGACGAACCTTGCACAAGGTCCTACCACCCGCAAAAGTCAGTTTTGCAATTGTACATTTTCATTTTGAAATATTAAAGTAGTAGCTTCCTACTGCGTTTCATACGGTGAGTCAGAGGATCCTAAAAGCCGGCTAGGTATCAGCGATTATCTGGAGATCGCTAGCTCCCAGGGGCGCTTCACTTTCCAGCGTTCGCGCATGCGCGTTTACCTCCTTTTCAACATTTTTTAACATAGTTGTAACAAAAACAGGGGGATTTTTTTATACAACATAGGAAGGCAAACAAGCAAGTGGGTCACCTGATGGTAAGTGATCACCACCGCCTATAGACACCTGCAACAACAAAGAGAGTGCAGATGCGTCACCTGATGGTATGTGATCACCACCGCCTATAGACACCTGCAACAACAAAGAGAGTGCAGATGCGTTGCCAACCCAGAGAGCTAAGATGGAATACCTCTTGTGCCAGTAATTACACCGGCTGTCTTGCTCTCCACGCCGGAATACAACAGTGCAAGCACTGCTGCTTAGCGGCAGGATTAGCGAGCAAGATGGTGGTAGCGATCCGGATGGACCTTGCACAAGGTCCTCCACCCGCAAGTAAGGGATACGACTAACTTGATCACTTGTGGCACTAACATGACCGGTTGGTTTAATTTATTCCTCCCTTTGTCTCTGTCAAACTAGTGTCATAAGAAAGGGACACATAGAGATAAACTCTTGCGGGTGGTAGGACCTTGTGCAAGGTCCCTCCGGATCGCTACCACCATCTTGCTCGCTAATCCTGCCGCTAAGCAGCAGGGCTTGCACTGTTGTGTTCCGGCGTGGAGAGCAAGACAGCCGGTGTAATTACTGGCACAAGAGGTATTCCATCTTAGCCCTCTGGGTTGGCAACGCATGTGCAATCTCTTAGATGTTGCGGTTGTCTATAGGTAGTGGTGTACACTTACCATCAGGTGACCCTCTTGCTTGTTTGCCTTCCTATTTCATAAAAAAGAACTCAGATAAACTAAACTTGGCCGGTCATGTTAGGGCCACTGCCAGAATTTCTTTACTAATTTATGAGACACTACACATTCTGTAGAGAGGGGACATGCAGCTCGTTCTCCGAATATCGATAATCGAAATGTCACCGTACTCGATTGTCAACACCGCCAGTTTATAATCTATCTCGCAAGATTGTAAAGTATTTATAAATTGTGAACTGTAGTACAGTTAAGGAATTTAATTTCCAACCCACTTAAGGTTCAATATCATATAGTAAACTGTCACCATAAGAGCTAACTAGAGCAAGATGTAAGTTGACATATCGACCTTAAAGCATTGCGAATGTCAGACGACATTTCAGCGAAATGGGTAGGGAATTAAATTCTTTGACTATATAAATACTGCTTACAATATAATGTATTAGTTTTCAGTAGTTTATCCAACCATATCAAACCGTCAAATTGTGAACTGACATACTTGCATTGGAAACGAAAATAACGGCCTATATTCACATAGCGCGCTAAATGCCCTATGCTAAATTTTATAGCACACTATGTTAAATTAAATGCTATAACATAACGAAAGGAATGACCAATAAGAAACGTCAAACTGTTGACTGGACGAGTGCGAATTATAGCGCTTACGAACAGCGGTTATCGTGATCGCATGTCATCAGGCTTAATTATTGCAGGTTATTTTTTTTATTATTATTTATTATTGTCTACTCGTGACCACGGCCGTTGAAACATGGCCGAAAAGTCAAGGTAAAATATCAATACATTTTTATCGCGTTTAAGTCCCGATAATGTTATAAATATGTTAATTATTGCATGCGACGAAACGGTGAAAGCTAATAATAATACTTGCAATAAAAATTATTAGGTCCAAACTAGAGGAAGTCGACGGAGCCCCGCTTAGCGTGGCTTCTATTTTTCGCTATAGGGCAAAACAAACCCAACCCAACTTCCCACCTACGTTAATAATGTGACGTTCGACATGGATTGATTATAAACTATCATAAATTTATGTTTTTTTTTAATAGGAAGGCAAACAAGCAAGTGGGTCACGTGATGGTAAGTAATCACCACCGCCTATAGACATCCGCAATACCAAGGAGATTGCAGACGCGTTGCTAAACCAGAGGGCTAAGCACTATTCAGTTCGCAATTTATCGACAGTCTATACTTAATCTCTTGTTTTGAATTATAAACTAACGGTGCTCAGAATAATACTGTGACAGATACATTTCATATTTCGATAGCACTCCAAATTGGCAATAAAGGGCGACAGACGGTTTCCTCGTATCAACGAGAACTCATATCTATAACAACCCCTCGTATTGCTTCAAAAACACGTGATTATAAAATAAGCAAAGTCACGAAGCACTAGATATAGACCTTTCACTCACTGTCATAGAGTGCATATTCGTATAGTTTCACAAATCCCCCTATTCTGGGGACGGTCATGTGCAACATTGTTACGCCTTGAGTATCGACAGTTATTCGTTTTTTTTATGGAAAAGGGATGTAAACGAGAGCGCGGGTCATCTTATGGCAAGTGATTACTGCCATCCATGGGAATTAGCGACACTAAGAGAATGCCTTTAGATCCCTAAAATAAGCCAATAAAAAATATTTAATCAGGATGCACGTGAACTGTACAAAAACTGGGATTTGGAAAACAAATTATTATAATTTAGAATTCATCGAAGGAATTTTTTAGGTTACAATTTTTTTAGTATTTCATGATTAATGACAAAATGTATAATTATGGGTGTAATTGCCTTTTATTTACTTGCATGTTTCCGCATCATTTCCTCGGTTACTGAGTCACTGTCAATGACTGCGACCCTAATTCTCGGTTCATGCGATATGCATCTCACGTGCGAGATACGTCAAAAATTACAGATTTCAAAGGGATTTGACAGTTGTCTTGGTGCGAGATGAATCTCGCATAAGCCGAGAATCGTCCCGTGTGACCTTTACCTTAGTACAGCCGATAAATAGTAGAGATGTGCTAGATGATGATGATGAGATGATTTGGGTAAAACGATCGGTGTTTGAGACAAACAACAAAATCAGTTTGAACTTTTAGTGCGTGATATAAGGTTTCAAGTTCACAAAAAGCCAACAGACAATGGTTGGCGTGAACTTTACTAGGTAATGCTACTGACGACATAATAAACTTTTCACTGATTGTTAATAAATAGTTAGTAAAAAGCGAAACAGTAGTAAGTTAGTTGCATTTTTGATTCGTGTATTCACCAATATTTCTGCACTGTTATGTCTCGGGTTGGAATAAAAAATAAAAGCAGCTGTCATCGGGTTTTTTATATATTTAGAACAAGAAATGTATAGTTACAACCATTGAGGATATTAAATATCATATTGTAAAAACTATTGTATAAAGTGAAGAGAATGTGACATTTTTTCATATTTTTTTTATTCAATTATAATTAATTCCAATAAATTAATAATTATAGACACATAAATTACGTGAAAATATTAATGAATAAATTACTTAAAAACAGCCAAGTAACCACTACTGATGTAAATATTTGGTTATTAATGCTTACGAATAGGAATGAGTATTTTTAAAGAGTTCTATCCCGCACTCCGAGAATTCACGGTACGTAGCAATGTTCCAAAACCGCTGCGTTTCCGACGAGCGTTTTTAAGCTCCTTGTTGTGATTTTGGAAAACTTTACAATAATTCAAAAATCCTTAAACGATCTTACAAATTATCGGGAACAACATTTATTTCTAAGACACTAAAACTGAATCAATTAGGAATATAATCGACTTCTTCCGCCCGTTCGCTAACTAGAGCCGTATTTGCGGCTCTAGATAGGAAACCGGCCAAAGACCATGATGCCAGGTTTAGTGTTGCGACCTTATGCCAACTACTATTTCTTGTGCAACTCAAACTCCCCACAAAAGCTATAATGAAGTAGAGGTAATTATTTAAACCGACACAATAAGTATATAGAAATACCTAACCTTTAGGTACAATATCAACTAAATCGGTTAATACGATCAACACAGACACCTACCTCTTAATTTTTATATAACCATAAAAAGATGAAAAGAAACTTCAACATTGATTTTAAATACCGGAAGATCTTAAGTGTTTTTTAACTTTTTTTTTCGAATTTTTCATTAGTTTTATAAAATACGTATTTGTATCAAAGTGAAGTCAGCTAGCGCGAACGAGGAAACGGCTGACCTTTTCATAATCTCATTTAATTATAAATACATTGCTTTCATTGCCTAGTACACCTTAATGTTGAAGTTGGTAAAATACTTATTCAATACTTTATTTTGAGACACTTATCTTACGATGCATTTGTCTAATATTTCCTATCCTTACTGGAGTCTGCTGGAAGTCGGCATGATTTACTGGTTTGTTACATACTCGCAAAGACCTCGGAAAGTATCTATGATACGGTCCATACTTTCAGGTCCCTAACAATATGGGAATATGATTGAATATTGCCTACGTTTACGTACTAGGAGTATCACATGCTACTCTGCACGATTCTGTGTTTGTCCCCATTTTGACACTTAACCTGAAATGAGTAGTGAGTCAGAGCAGCGGGCACGCAAATGCCGATGTCCGCACGAGACCCAGGCACATTCCGTGTGCCTCGAACGGACACCAGTCTCCAGTCTACGTGCCCTCTCCTCCAGCCCTCGAGAAATGGGAACGAACCATTGTGCTATGCAGTTAATAGAGGAATCAACACCGAAAACGAATTTCTAATAAATAGACAGTGAAATTGATATTACATGATATTACTTTTTTAAATTCGAAACTATTGGTAATTTTATTTATAATTCGCGTTCCAAAGCTGGTCTGATGCCATTTGGTGTTTATTTACATATTTATTGCAATCTCGCACCATCAAGCGAATGCTTTAAGCTTAAAAATCAACTTCGTCTTTAGAAGTCTGAGGAGCTCGCATGCGGGCATTTATCTAGAGGGTTACCTCGTACATCCCTTCACAACTAGCCTAGCTAGAGAGGGACGGTTGCTTTTTGACTTCGATAAACTTGGCATGTTAGCTAACACCTTTGGGGTTTATATCAACACAATAGAATCTTTCGTTCCGGCCTTTTCACTGTCTATAATGAATTATATAGAGCGAGAGCACACGTTTCTGCGTCTCGGTCGCGCCCTGCAACTAAACACCAGCATTCAAGAGCTTCAGGGTTAAAATGTAACTCCTTTAAAGCTATATTCAGATGATATTTTAAGCCCTAAGTTCGGCATTTCACGAGACAACTAACACTGACTAGGTCACTTTCATGAAACGCAGAAATAGATCAATAAAGTGATCAAAAATATTGCTTAGTTTATTGTCCTATATCGACACTAAATAGATATTGCTTAATATTGTTTTTCGCTGGTGGCCGCGGCGTGCGCGCGCGAGACGCGGCGCCGTGTGTTCCCGCCCTAGTGACGATGATCATGCGTAAGCGCAAGGGAAGCGACAAGGCGCCGCTGGCTATATTTTATAAAATTACCCACTGAAACCTAACAGCTACGCTAAACAGGTCCAAAACAGGAAGTATTCGGATGAGCAAATGGATTTTTTTTCCAATAATTTTACAATAATATAGCCGTCGCAGCTGAAGTAGGTGTTGTGCAAACTTTGACGTATGACGTTAATAGTAACACATTTAGTCGATGTCTCGAGTTTTCTGCCGCATGAAAAATATTCCAATCCATCGATGTCGATAAGGTGCGGTCTCCACGCGCCCGGCACTAGCGGCTTTTTTTAATAATTGAGCATTTGACTAGAATATAGCCGGTAAGTGCCACGATGTTATTGGAATATTTTTACGCGTAGAAGTTAACTTAGTAGATTAATGTCCTATGGAAGATTTCATTTCTTCATTGTGACTTAACTACGGGCTGGCCCGGGCACTGTTCTCGCTTTGTGCTTGCCCGGGACCGGCCCTTTCAGTTGACCGCACATGGAATGCCTCCGCTTCCTTCCTATTTATCACGGTTCCCCGGACAGTCTATGTTGGCTGCGTTCATGTCAATTGATTTACTTATTAATTATGGGCCATCAACCTACTGCGTCCCCGTCCCCTTATCCTTTAATTAATAATTTAAGATTCACCGTCACATGTATTTTATTTACTTTTATTTTTTTGCTAATTTCACAGCCTCAGTCAATTAGCCTATGCGTATTAGAGTATTGTTTCTGTGTTGCCAATTAATTTACTTTATTTTAAATATTTTCTTATTAAAAATGCTTCAAAACACCGTTCAAAAAGTAGCCGTATGGTATTGATAATAGGGGTGCTTCTCCCTTGGCTGGGGTTCGTTACCTATCGACTGCTGCCTCGTTATTAGTAGAACGTTTTGCGGTGCCGCTTACACCTATGAAGATATGAATTACAGTATATTTTTAAAATACATATAAAAATATTAAGTTAATTATGTCGACCCGTGGCGTGGCTCTCACAATATGTTTATTGCTTCTCGTGTAACGTACTACCGACCCACTACGCTATTGAGCACTATTATTAATTTATTATTATCGCATTTTTATTACTTTGTTTAATTATTACCGAAAGAAGGGTTGACACAAAACATTCTACTAATATCTGCTCTAAGTCACTTTACATTACTTAACGAACAACCTCTCCAAAATATTTTGCAATTTTATTTCAATTTATATTATTTATTATCTAAAAAGTCGATGAGTTTTCAGTGAATACTTTGGTGTTTTCGTTTCGATCCAAACGACAGTTTAAATCTTACATTTACGTGAAAAGCAAACCCGAATTTGAAACCATATTAGGGCCAAGACGCCCTAAATTATAATCAATTTTGTTTTTTTAATGAATTCTTACATTCCTGAGCCCGATTAATCGCCCATTATAGTAATTTCCTAATAAATAAATCAATTTAGGTTTTTTTGAGCGATTCTTAGACCGGCATTCGATATCGATATTGATACAGAACATTCACGCCGTACAACGCTATCTGTCAAGCCGCCATCTTGTAGAGAACGGAAACTGCGAAAACCGGTCTAAGAGAGCTCTCCTTCTACCGTGAAGTTACAATATAAATTAGACATTAAATAAGTTAAATGCACACCTATTAAGATATACATACACATAAAATACAATTAATTGCACATACACTAAATTAATGAGTCATTAATTCTAACAAAATTTGAAATTATCATTACAGTTATTATCGTCAACATTAACTCCAACTATTCTTAATAATTATAAATTAATAATACAATCCCTATTAAGGGTAATGACTAGAATAGTTGAAATTTTTGATGCTGAGAACAACACAAAACACAACAACCATTTATAACCTAAACACGACTACGATAGTATAGATACAGTAGGGTTAACAAAACTTGTGCTCACGCGACCACTCCTCCGCTTGCCTACCGTACGATCCATAATAACTACCATAACTTAAATTATAATCAAGGTTTTACGCCGAAACTCTACGCCTCACTTCGGTACAGCTCTTTTGTATCATTTGATACAATTCCTATTTCTTTACATTGCTGCCAACATTGCAGACGAGAAACGAAACAATCGTGTCGTACTTACCGGTCAGTACCAAAGCGAGGCCCAGTAACGCAAGTGGTAACTCACAATTTGTCTAAATTAATACAGTACACCTATAATAAAACGCATTAAGTCTAAAGTTGGAATGTTAAGCATTTTCAAGCTGTATGTAAAATAAGCTAATTTTAGTAAAAATATGAAAGAATAGCTTGTGAAGTCGGCCCGCGGCCGCGGATTACAATAAACAGTAAACAAACAGCGAGCCCGACGCCTCTCGACTCATTTGTTAATATATTTTCATTAAATTAATGGCTATTAGTTATTGCACGTTTTACATTTATAATAAATATATAAATACTTGTAAATTTAAATCTCCATCTTTGGTATGTAATGAGTACCTATTAGTTAATATCTGAAATGTTACAAAACTGTTTTTACATAATATATTAAGTATATATTCTTTTTACAAAAATCGTAGGGTCGTTAGGACGGCACGATATTATAAACTATCCAAGTTCGATGTTCGTCATAGGTCATGTCGGAAGTGAGCGGCGTGACTGACGCGGTTATACACTTTATATTTACAAATTCCATTTAAACTAAGACAATTAAAGCCTACTTCGAATAGACGCAGGGCCGCATCCATACATTATTATTATAGCAGGTACCGATCATATGTTTAGACATCGATTATTACTGGAAACGATATCGTTAGACTCTAGTCGCTAGAGTATGCACCATGGTTCCGCGGCGGCCGTCCCGCCGCGCGGCCGCGCGAGCGGGACGGCGCGAGCGATCGATGCCGCGGCGAGCGCGCCCGAGCGCGCCCGAGGCCCGCCGAGCGGCGCTAGTGTCCGATCCTTGTCGGTCGCTTGTCGCGACTCCCGTAACCCGATTTCTAGTTCCTCGTATCAAAATTTTTCTCAAAAAACTAACCTACACGCTTTCACTCGAGGGCGGCGCCCGAGTTGACGTGGCATTCCCGCGGATCTTACTCATTTTTTTAAAATTTTATCAAAACCTATCACAGTTTTTGATTAGTTTTCATCCTTAATTAGATTAATATATGATTAAAATATACATATAGATAATATATATTTTCCAATCTTTAACAATATAACACTATTTTACTTCGATTAAGTGCCAGAGTTCGTTTCGTTTGGCCGGTCCGATACAAACTACAGCTAGTGCGTGCGGGCGCGCCGGTGGCGCGGGCGCTGCTAGCGCGGCCCCGCGCGGGAGCCGCGGGGCACGCACGCTTCACAGACGATATGATCGCGTATAAAATTGGAGCATAGCATTACACAATTTAGGCTATTATTGCTAATTATTCATTATATTCGAAAACTATTTCTCGTTAACCACAACCGATCATAAGCGAAGTTTAATATCATTATTTTGTTATTGACTATTACCAATATGCATGGGTCCGTCGGCCGAGAGTGTGGCATCGCATGCCGGCCTCGTCAAGTTAGTCGGCCGGGCTAGCCCGGGCCTGCGCACCGCGCCCGCGCGAGCCGCCATTTTGATTTCCTGAAACACTTAACCCAGTTCGTGTATACGTACGTGTATATATGTCAGGCAGGCTCGCCGAACAAAGGGCCGGTGCGTCTTTACAACAAACGTAGAAAATGGCCGTCGGGCCGTCAAGTCGGGAAGACAGTCTAACTGCTGGTGGCGATCGTATCCGCGGTATGTATGGGTGGGCCTGCTGCGTGCCGTCCTAGCGGCCGGCGCCGCGGCGCGCTTAGATCGTCTTGATCTTGTTGGTCTTGAAGCTGACCTGGAGGACTCGGTTGCCGAGGGTGTAGCCGTTGAGCGACTGGATGGCCACGACGGCCTCGTCGTAGTTCGTCATGGTGATGAACCCGTAGCCCTTGCACTTGTTGGTCTGGAGATCCCTGATCACTTTCACGCTCTGCACGGCGCCGAACGGCCCGAACAGCTGCCAGAGCACGTTCTCCTCCGTCTCAGGCGCCAGGTTGTACACGAAGATGCACCACTCCGAGCCCACGGCGCCTGGCAGCACGCCGCCGAGCAGTTCCCCTGCCAGAGGGCTGTAGCGCTGGAGGCCTTTGTTGATGGCAAGCAGAGACTTGCCAGAGCTGAAGCGGCCGAGTGGGGCCGGGAAGCGCAGCGCCGCCGGCAAATACGCCGCCAGCGGTGCCAGCGCCTTTCCGTTGTTGGACGGGTTGTTCGCAAACTTGACTGTAATAGGCTCTGTAGCGCCTTTTGGCACGGTCCCGTTCAACTCCTGAATAGCCCGCTCGGCTTCCACGCGCTGATCGAAGCGAATGAACCCGACACCTTTCGACAATCCCTGCTCGCCGCCCGTGAAGGGACGGCCGCCTGAGTTCTCGCAAAGGATGCGCGACGTGATGATGCGTCCGTAAGGACTGAAGAGCCGCTCCAGCTCGCTCTGAGTCATAGTCTTGGGTAAACCGGAGACGTACAGGTTGGCGCCTTTGATGGCCTCGCTACTCGGCCGCGCGTAGGAGACCTTGATGGTCTTGTTCTGCAGCCGGAGTCCATTGAGGGTGGAGATGGCTTTCTCCGCATCCTCGGGCCGGTGGTAGTTGACGAAGGCGTAGCCGAGCGACTGGCCGCCGCCGTGCAGCGCGTGGTTGAGCGCGTCGGGGAAGGCGGCGCCCTTGTTGCGGATGAGCTTGCAGCTCTCCACCTCGCCGATGCTGGAGAACAGGCTCCGGATCTCCTCCTGCGTCATGCTCTGCGGCAGGTAGTTGATGATGAGGTTGGTCTTGGACTCCTCGCCGGAGCCGTTCTGCTGTTCGCTCTCGCCCTTCGACATGGCTCAAATCATAAACGGAAAGAACGAAAGGGAAACTAAAAACCGCGGTAAAACAAAACACGCACGACGTCCGAGCGGGGAGCGCGCGCGAGCGGGTCTGGCCGGCCGGCGGCGCGCAGGCTCGCGCAGGCCGGTATCGACCGCGTTATGTAACGCGGTTCGTTCACCCCTCTCCCGGTTGGTATAGTGTCCGAAAAAACCAGATACACCCCGCATCGATCCCGCCCGGGAAGCTGCCAGCGGCCCTCTGCCCTCCATCCCGCGTCTTACGCAAACGCTGGCGCGTGCTGTCGTCGCCGCACGCCGCTCGATAGCTCTTATTACACTGATTTCATCTGCAGCTATCTATTGTTCTTTACTGCCATGTTGAGATAAAATGGCACGTTATCTGGCGTTAAAGAACGGTAAAAATCAGATTCGACGATCCATTCGCCTAGTTTCTTTACTTAAAGTAAAGATTTTACTTACCACGGTTTCATTGATGATTTAACTAGGTTTGATAATGAAAATGAATGTAGTTTTAGTAGCTTTAAAGTAGGTTTTTACACCCAACTTCGCCAGCCCGACCTTCACTTTTTCGACGAAAAACTTGATCAATTAAGTCAATTTCATTCAGCTGTTGAAACGTGATTGAAATTTAGATTTTCATGCCTTTTTCGTGGCTTCAAGCAGGTAGAAGAGTTTTATTTTGGGAATTTCAGAATATATTTCATGAACCAACGGTTTTCCTTTGTTGTTTGATCTACAGGTTCCCGGAAGTACTTCGCAAGGTGAAGGAAAATTTGAATTTGTTTTTGAATATACGATCGTTGATGCTGGTGATATTATTATTAATTCCGAATAAAATTTATTAGTACTATTATCAAAAATAAAAGTAAATAATACCTAAATAATGAAAATATTAGGTATAACTTTAAGGCATACGCACTTCTAAGGCTGTCCTAGATGGTGGAATAAGACAGTGGCTTTGCCGTTTTATTTGTAATTAAATTGACTGCCACGTAGGGCTACGCGCTACGCTCGTAGTCTGTAGCAGCAGTTTTTCCGGCTAGCGGGTCTCCTGGCACTGAATGCGTAGCATTATCGGTAAACCTCCCGATGACTAGCTCGACATATCGCTACTCGATTTATCGCTCAGTAGGTCTCTTTCTACCTAACACAGCAGGAGCGAAACCCTCTTGAGTTAGCGCGTCCTTTCAAAATCAAAATATCTTTATTGCATAGTTATGGGTTAATTAGGTGTCAATTACAGAGACAAAGAACATTTTCGATATAAAGGAGGAGCAGAAGGTAACCTACTATGCTATGGTTCAACATTTAC
The DNA here is from genome assembly GCA_963691745.1 of Ditula angustiorana. NCBI lineage: Eukaryota > Metazoa > Arthropoda > Insecta > Lepidoptera > Tortricidae > Ditula > Ditula angustiorana. Next base: position 9,993,046 of record OY829495.1, read on the forward strand.
AAACACTTTACATTATCATGAGATATTAAACACTAACCTGAACCTAAAAATCAATCTTTTTTAACTAACAAATGTTTTGTTCCTTTCATTCGAGGGCAAACGTCACAATGATAGATAAAGACATAAGACATGTTAACTAACATAAGCTTACGCAGTGTTTATGAATAAGAGGCTAAAACTAAATTGAGATTGGAATTAAATTTTTGTAACCGAAATTTCTTTCGATTTTATTTTTAAATGTTTTAACATTCAAATTATTAAATTAAAATTGTAATGACAACCCAAAGAAAAATTAGGGCAATGGCAGGACTTGAACCTGCAACATCAGCATTCCGTGCCTTGCGTTTGCCAGTTTCGCCACACTGCCTCTTTTTTTTGGGTTGTCATTACAATTGTAATTGAGATTGGAATGTCAGCCAAAAAATAAAAAGTACTAGACACTAAAACTAAATTAAGATTGAAAATTAAATGTCAGCATAATAAAAATAGGAAGTATTAAACACTAGTAAAAAGTCGAATCGAACCTCCTCCGTTTCTTAGAAGTCGGTTAAAATAACGCTTTGTATGTGTACACAATATACTCGGTGTAACATCCCGCAGAACATCCCAATTTACATATGCAAAACTTAATGCCATATTTATATGTGTGGTAATTTTATTCCATGAATTATTCAGATATTGAGGGTTTTCCAGAAGGGTTTTCGATCACAATCTCGCAATCTCAGCATTTTACACTGTGACAATTTATGTGACGAGATTTCATACGTTATGCTTTTTGAATATTTTGATTGCATATCGCAAAGAGAATATTAGGTTACGAAAAAAAATTACTAAGTAGATATCTTGGGCCAGTTTACACCCATCGACCTAGACCCAAACCAAGCAAAGCTTCTACTGTACAGTCAAGGAATTTAATTCCCTACCCATTTCGTTGAAATGTCGTCTGACATTCGCAATGTATTAAGGTCGATATGTCAAACTAACGTCTTGCTCTATAGCTCTTATGGTGACAGTTTGCTATATGCTATTGAACCTTAGGTGGGTTGGAAATTAAATTCCTTGACTGTACGTACTTCATTAACAACGGATATAATTTGTACATATAAATTATACATGTATGTATAAATAAACACATTTTTTTAGTTTCACATATGTTTGCTTTATTTTACTTTAATTTTAGTTCTTGATTTTTCTTTGTAAATATTAAGTTAAGTTTAAAAAAAATAAATAAAAATAAAATAGCTATTTATTTAGGCATAAATCCCATTACAAATTACAATTTACATTACATTAGTTTATAGGATAAGATTAGATTAGATTTACATTGGATTAAATAAATTGATGTTATTTTTGTATGTCTTAATTTAAATCTAGACTAGTCTAACATCAGTTGTAATTAAGAGGTATACTTTGTTTTTTTGCTATGATAGCCTTGGAGACGTTTTTATCGTTAAAATTTAGGCTTTTCTTAATTTAATAAAATAAAATTCATTTATTTCAGACATCAAAAAAGGTCCATAGATTGGTTAGTAACAATGTGGCCCTTAAAAAAAAACTATATTAGTGTAAATCATAGGTAATAGGTTTAGGTTTAGCCGCGAAATTGACAATTATTACAATTATACATTATGTCCGAATTATTATACATTAATCAAAATTATTAGTCAATTATTAGTTAATAAAGTTTAATTTATTTTTATTTTGCCTAGCCACTTTTGATCCTTTTCTCCTTGTAATAGGATCGAAAAGCAGTTAAGCAATTTCTTGGTCGACTATACACACATTAATTTAACTATCAGGTTCAAATCATGAGTTTATACAATTCCCGAAATCACGGTTTCAGCGGAAAATCATGTTTCGGCCAGTCAGACTTGTGATTGGTAAATTTAAAATGCTATATAATGACAACACAAAGAAAAATTAGGGTACTGGCAGGACTCGAACCTGCAACATTAGCATTCCGTGCCTTGCGTTTCGCTAGTTTCGCCACATTACCGCTAATTTCATTTTAAACTTATTTGAATGATGAAAAAAAACCAAAGTAAATTTCGTTAGCAAAAAAAGTGGTTGGTAAGCTTTTTTCATGAGTTTTTAGGACTGTATTAAATTCCATTTCTATTCAGATAAACGGTGACCTGAAAACCTGTGAAGAAACAATTTAAATGGTAATTCGATATCTTTCCACAAAGGCTTCCTTTGGTGCGGAACAAACCGGGAGATGAAAGAAAGCTCATGAAAAAGTTACGCAGTTCATGAGAGAGACAGCTAGATCGTTTCAGGGGAGTTTTATCAATAAATGTTGGAGTGATTAATCTATTTATAGTATACTAGCGGACGCGCGCGACTTCGTTTACGTGAGATTAGTAGCCTATGTCCGTCAGGGATAGTGTAGCTTTCTATCTGTGAAAGATTTTTTGGAATCGGTTCTGTAATTCCAGAGATTACCCCCTACATACAAACAAACAAAGTTTGCGGGTGGTAGGATCTTGTGCAATGTCCGTCCGGATCGCTACCACCACCTTGCTCGCTAATCCTGCCGCTAAGCAGCAGTGCTTGCACTGTTGTGTTCCGGCGTGGAGAGCAAGACAGCCGGTGTAATTACTGGCACAAGAGGTATTCCATCTTAACCCTCTGGGTTGGTAACGCATCTGCACTCTCTTTGTTGTTGCAGGTGTCTATAGGCGGTGGTGATCACTTACCATCAGGTGACCCACTTGCTTGTTTGCCTTCCTATGTTGAATAAAAAAAAAACCCCTTTATTATATTAGTGTAGAAGTGTAGACTAATGGACGCGCGCGACTTCGTTCACGTAAAATTAGTAGCCTATGTCCGACAGGAATAACGGTAACAAGGTCACGTGCGGGTTGAATGACCTCCACATCCCAAATTTCCGCGGGATTTCCTTACCTTTTCCCAAAGGTAAGTGTCAGGTAATAAAGTTCCTAGGCACGAAACACAACGAGGAAAAAAAATACATTGTGTATTTTCCTAAAAAGTCGACATTTTACAAAAATTTACTTTAAGTCTAAAGTTACAAAGCATTTTTCTCTTCGCAGTGTTAGCACAGCTAGCAAAAAATAGGTAGCTAGATGGATGAGTATTAAAAAAGATTTGAATAACGACTCTATTTTCAATAGCGTAAGAGCTTTTTTAGATCTCGGCCTCTTCGTGCTTCCGTTTACTTCTGTTGTTTACTGTACACTCGCTTTACGCTTTACGTACAGAAGAGTTAACATTCAAAAATGAACTTTAAGTAAATGTCCGTACGATTGTGTTTTGATTCAAGAGCTGCAATCTAATTTAGACACGGAAGTAAGTTGCCAATAAAGAATGCACTCTCTGTGAAAGTATAAGGGTAGTTTTTAGGTTGTAAATAGGTTATTAGGGGTTGCGTTGTACATTTTCAGTGGAGGGTGGTTAAACTGTTTCCATTGAACGTTAGAAGAGGAAATAAGTAATGAAAATAAACATTAAAGTAAGTTTTGAATTTTCAAAAATATGCATTTTCTCTTTCTTTTAGGCATTAATTCATACCCAAAACCATGTCAAATAAATGTTCATTCATTTATTCATTCTTAAAGTTTTATGAACGCGTAGCATAGGCTCTCGTAGCATATTTGTAGCAGCGCTACGATTGTAGCATTTTCGTAGCACTGAGAGTAGTCAAGCCTGACAGTGTCCGACTACTTTTAAGGGTTCGGTACAGTTATTAATCTAAGTTTCAAATCCTAGTTCGGGCATAAGTGTTTCTGCCCTTTTTGCATGTTTTAAAAAAAGTATTTTTGAATAAAGATTTATGTATTTATTATATTTCTAGTAGTAGGGGGTAGTTTCGTGTGACATTGGACACAGTCCGGGACAGGTCCGGGTTGGAGATGGAGGTCAACGACATCAGCTGGCCCGGGAGAGCTATAAGGCAGGTTATGCCGCTACGGTCGTATAGATGCTGAAATACCTCGCAGTTGTATAAAGAAACACTTTTGTACAGGTAGTATTTTTGTTCTACTAGAATATTTACACAGTGTAGGTAATATTCCGTTGCCGGCATATAGTCATCACTCATCACACTTCAGTAAAAAAGAAAAATTATGTTTTGCTTTTTTTACGATCACTCTTTCATGGAATATTGCGATAGAAGAAACCTTGCAACACAAGCCCCTTGAAAACGCTAAAACTTCATGGTGACTTCATATTACGGGAGGTCACGACAAATTTGGCAACGATCACCAATATGGCTGATCGGAAGCTCACAAGATAGAGGGCAACTCCGTGATGCCAAATATGTCGGTCTGCCTGCGCTAAGTGGTTGCGTTATCGAAATATGGCGCCTGCAAAACCAGTTATTGTTCCCAAAAAAAAACGATAAGTAAAATGGCTGAATAAAGTACAGAAAGGAAGTACCGGTTGCACTCATGTGAATTCTGCTAAAACAGAACAAATATTTGGTCGCGTTTCGAAGTTCAGCTCGTTTAAAGACCCTTGATCGTTGCCAAAAAAAAACGATAACGGAAATGGCTGAATATGACGTGGTATAAAGTATCAGTATGTACGAGCTTAATGCACCAAAACTGAAAAAATCTTTGGTCGCGTTTCGTAGTTATGAAGCGGTCTAGGTTACAATATCTCATACATTGTTGGAGTATTTTTTCAAAAGCATTGGATAAATCAAGTTCAAACATATTTTTGGGGAATAAGCACAGTGTCAAAAACATCCTCCTACACTTCTTTAGCAAACCTACCCTCCTCCGGTTAGGGGTAAGTAAGATCTGGTATCCAAATGGAAGACAAATTCTTTCTCACCTGCTGAATCTTATCAGTTTCTGGGGGCCTAGCACGCTAGCTTTTATCGATGACATAAAGCATTTATCCCGTTCTAAGCAGTATGCGTGTGCAAAAGGGACGAATGTTTTATGTCAGCGATAAACGCTAGTGTGCCAGAAGGGCTGGATCCTATTACAGGCGCCATATTTCGATAACGCAACCACTTAGCGCAGGCAGACCGACATATTTGGCATCACGGAGTTGCCCTTTATCTTGTGAGCTTCCGATCAGCCATATTGGTGATCGTTGCCAAATTTGTCGTGACCTCCTAGTCTATCAACATGACGTCACTTTTTGTTTTAACATATCGACGGTTTTGTGACCAACCTCGTATATCGAATTGACGAAAATGAAATAACTACTTTATATATAACGGTCTAATTTCCGTCCATTCGATATACCTACGAGGTCGAATCACAGAACCATCGTTATGTATTTTTTAAATTATTTTATCTACACACATATCATAAGTGCTCAATAACGCGTTCAAAAACCATAGAAAATGACCAGCATTATTACCACCAATGTTATTTTAAGAATTTTCTTGTCTGTGGTAGTAGGTAAATCTGTTCTTTATTGGGTTGGATCTCTTAGTAGTCTGTATTTATTGGTGATCACATTACCGATATCTCGTGACGTTATGAATTGTATCTACACATAAATCATAAATGCTCTATAATGCGTTTAGAAACCGTAGGTAACGACCAGCATTATAACAACCAATATTATTATGAGAATTTTTCTAATTTGTTTCTATATTTGTTCAAATTCATTTTTTATTACATTATTTTAATGTGTACAGTCTATAGATATTTAATAGGTACCTAGCACTAGTAGCTAGTAGCAATGCAGGTCATTGCCCTATGGCTTCTGAACCCATCATAGAGTACTTATGATATGTGTGTAGATAAAGTAATGTATGCAACTGTACATAATTAGGTCTTAAAACACTCGTGTGATCCTATTATGAAACTCGCTGACGCTCGTTTCATAAAACCACACTCGTGTTTTAAGACCCCTCATTATGCAACAGTTGCATAAAATACTATAAATTTGGAACAGCTGTCAAAATTCAATATGGTCTCTATTCTAGTATCCACAGATATTAAAACAGTTATCGATACGAAACGTCAACTCAGTATGTTTTTTTTAATTTAAACGCATGACATTTGATCTCGAGTGACATGACAATAGGGACTTCATTCGTTCGTCTATGGTTTAAAAAAAACGTTCGTCTTGACGGATAGATCGAATCACAGAGTACCTTTTTAATATACATGGCCGCCATTAGTTGTCATACGTTTGTTGGTTTTTTTCTGTTACGTTTTTTTGCAGTTATGGTATGTGTGTAGATAAAGTAATGTATGCAACTGTATATAATTAGGCCTTAAAACACTCGTGTGATCCTATTATGAAACCACACTCGTGTTTTAAGGCCTCTCATTATAAAATGGAATACCTCTTATGCCAGTAATTGCACCTGCTGTCTCGCTTTTCACGCCGGAACACAACTGTGCAAACAGTGCTGCTTAGCGGCAGGATTAGCGAGCAAGATGGTGGTTGCGATCGGGACGGACCTTGCACAAGATCCTACCACCCGCAAAATACCCGCAATTACTAGATTACTGAGAATTGTTTCCACTGAGGGTCTTAAAATTCAGTCGGACTAAACTTTCTTTCCTAACGATATACACTTGGATTTTTTAACTCCAAACTTTTCCGATTTCCCCGAGCCTTTATTTGAGTTTGAAACTCTGACGTTTATCTTTGCTAAGGCGTCCAACCGTCCCGGATTCTGCGGGACAGTCCCGTAATCGAAGTTGTAAGTAATCCAGCATTGAAATAAATAATTCAAATGCGTCTCGTATTTCTAGCATTCCTGTAATTACTACGTATATCATAAAATAAAAATCATAAAAATTTAGTAACTGCCCCCCTCCTAAAGTTTCAAATTAGTGTGTAAGGTCCGTCCGGATACCACCATCTTGCTCCCTAATCCTGCTGCGAAACAGCAGTGCTTACACTGTTGTGTTCCGGCGTGGAGAGCAAGACAGCCGGTGTAATTACTGGCACAAGAGGTATTCCATCTTAGCCCTCTGGGTTGACAGCGCATCTTCAATCTTCTTGGTGTTGCGTGTGTTTATAGGCGGTGGTGATCACTTACCACCAGTGGCCCGTTTCACGAAGCTACAAGTTACAATTTTACAAGTCTAAACCGGCAACATTGGTTATTATGCCCATTGCCATTGGTCATTATTGAGCAATGTTGCCGGTTTAGACTTGTAGAATTGTAACTTGTAGCTTAGTGAAACGGGCCACAGGTGACCCACTTGCTTGTTTGCTACATGAAAAAAACTTGCCAAGTTTTTTTGCCAAACTTCTATTTACAGATGAATAAGAGCTGTTAACAAACATATTTAAAACAAATGATGTTATTTAACTATAATCCATATTAAAAAAACCTATTTTTATATTTTATTGTAGCTTTTCTTGCAAAAAAATACTCACCAACATTTCTCATCTTAAGGGAAACGAAATATAGCACAGACTTAAGTGGTTGGCTCGTTAAGCCCATGCCATCTTTTCTGGAGATAAGACTGAATTCCAGTCTTCTCCGGAGACAGATAGTAAATAGCCTGGTTTTATTCCTGAGTTCCCGCAAAATTTTCTTATTTGACTGCTACTTTTGTTTCTGTCCTACGTCTGACGTATTTTTAACCTAGCTTAAAGAATATCCCGGATTCTATTTTATGAAAGTTGGTCATCGTTGGCCTCATCGTTACTTAACTTTGGTTTTAGTACCTATAGTTTTATTAGAATTAATTAAGAGTTTTTTTTTATACAACATAGGAAGGCAAACAAGCAAGTGGGTCACCTGATGGTAAGTGATCACCACCGCCTATAGACACCTACAACAACAAAGAGAGTGCAGATGCGTTGCCAACCCAGAGGGCTAAGATGGAATGCCTCTTGTGCCAGTAATTGCACCGGCTGTCTTGCTCTCCACGCCGGAACACAACAGTGCAAGCACTGCTGCTTAGCGGCAGGATTAGCGAGCAAGATGGTGGTAGCGATCCGGACGGATCTTGCACAAGGTCCTACCACCCGCAAAGTTTAGTTTAGTATATTAGTGTCGGGTAAGCGAGTGCTTAATCTGATAATCTGTTTCGACTTTGACTATTCGTAGATATTGAAATAAAGCAGTTTGAACTTAATTTAAAATCATATTAGATAATATAGAGCATTAAGAGTGGCCTTCCGCTAACTGTATAGTCGACCAAGTCATTGCTTGACCACTCTTGAACCTTATCTCTTAGTAATACCGTCGAAAAGTGGTCAGCCGATTGCTTGGTCGCCTATACCTCATCACCGACTGTAAGCGACAGGCTCACGCGACCTCCATGGAATGCCTTAGTTGTCATAGTTTTTGAATATTGTTTTTGTTTTCCTTTCTGTCGTACGTCGTCTTTTGTACTATCTTTACCGTTTCTCAATATACTTTATAATTAGTTCACTAGTCTGATTATTTTCGAGCCCGACCGCCAACACCGACCATACGTGATACTTACTGCGTTTCGTACGGTGAGCGAGAGATTCGAAAGCCAACGATTCTGCGACTCTCTTGAGGTTGTTGGTTTCCAAGGGCTGCGGGCCACTTACCCTCAAGTTTTTCGGTGTATCCCGGTAATTGGAACGATTCCAGCTAAGAAAATACCGGCAAAGTGCGAGTTTAAGGGACTGCAGACCTGAGTATTTAATTTTAATTTCAACTCAATACCTCCACGCGTTCGTGAGAAAAATGGTTTTGACAAACAGACAGACGGACAACAAAGTGATGCCATAAGGGTTCCGTTTTTCCTTTCGAGGTACGGGGTACGGAACCCTAAAAACCAAAAAAAAAAGTCTTACCGCAAAAAATGGTAGGTAGGTTTAGAAAAACGCTTAAAAACTAAAACCACACCCAATTTAAAGTTGACAAGCGCCGCCTTAGGTTCAGACCGCGGTGGGGCCGGACCCTAAGCGGCGCGTGCGCACCCTCTTGATACGAATAATTCAACAGCACATTAATATTACGATCACCCTTTTACAAGGTTCGGGACATAGAGTAGGGCAGTTGTAGAGGTTTCTATGAATCTTACAATTCTTTATTCTTTATTCATTCATTCATTGCAACCATGGTTTTACAAGCTGTTATAAATTAAAATTTGTGAGCGATACATGGACCCTAGTAGGGTGTAGCAATATACAAGTTATTTACATAATTAAAAGCAGTCGGGTAATAAAAAAAAACATGTCTTTCCTTATACCTAACCATAATCACTAAAAGTCAATTTACACATTATAGAAACCGGAACAAGCATAAAATCATTTCTTTATAATTACAGTCATATTATTATCATTCTTCAATTAGGGGTTAAAGTGTCAAATTTCCTGTGAACTCAGTACCTTTCTTTCTAACTGGCCCAGAAGGAGAAAGACATATTGAATTGCATAGAGAGTAAGGCTGCGTTTCCACCACAGATGTGCGAGGATGCATAGCGAGGGATGTGTTTGTAAAGAACCAGTGAGCTGTTTCCACCAGAGCTGTGCTGACCGAGGTGAAGTAAATGAAGCGATTCTATTGGTTCCTACAAACACATCCCTTGCTACGCATCCTCGCACATCTCTGGTGGAAAAGCAGCCTTAACGCGTGTCGAGAAGATTCGTCCTATAGGTGCACTGATACTACTAATATAGAAAAACCTGGTATATAACCGGTAACCGGTTTTTTGGCATATGTACACAAGCCTTTTTAACCGATTCCACAAACACAGGAATTATACCGATAAATTTACATACATTGTTGTTGCTCAAGGTTGGAGTGATGCAAAAAGCAACACTGATAACTTTTTCTTTTTTCCATCAGAATAGCTTTAGATTTTTTTAAATGTAGAACATTAATTGTATAAAAAAATAGAGATGCATTGAAAACACAAAATTCTTGGTCATCTACTCTTAGACTTGGAGTCCGTATTTCGCGCTACGCTCCTTCCAAGTAAGCCACAATTGCCACAAATCACCCGCTAGACAATGCGATGTCGGGTTCGCCGCCAGATTATCAGGAAATGTTCTTTACGTTGTCGTTGTATGTATCAATTAAACACTGATAAACTCTTTAGTTTACAAAATAATAGTAATAATAAAAAAATAAAACACAATGTAACAACTAACAAGTGAAATAGTAACGGTTTTCAGTACTCTGTGCTAGTCGGGCCGCGTGCCAAGCATGCGCCGCACGCGGCACGGCAAGCCTAGTATGGAGAGCGAACTGTTGAAATACTACTAATTCTATCTATGCTTTATGGTTCCGTATCTCAAAAGGAAAAAAACAGAACCCTTGGATCACTCCTGTGTCTGTCAGTCCGACTATCTGTCACAACCAATTTGCTCCGGAACTATTGGACCGATTGAGTTAAAATTTGGAACAAATATGTAAATCGATGATCTAAAGACAGACGTGTATCGTAAAAAAAAAACTTGGGCCCACTTTTGGGCGGTAAAAAAGAAAGTTATAAAAAAAATGTATAATCGTGTGACATTGTAAGGGATTATTGTAAAAATTACAAATATTTCTTTTATAATTTTAAGATGAATAGTTTTAAAGTAAACACACAAATAAATAAAAATATGAAAAAACTGTACAATACCTATCTAAAACAATGTCCTTCTCCACACAAAGCTACCCTCTCGTTAGCCGGCGCGTACGCAGTTATAATTAGTGGATAGCGACATCAACCCTCTCGCTCGCACTCGCGCAGGAGTCGCCGTTTATAGGTCAGCAGTGTAGAGACAGTTTTCTTTTTCTTTTAAAAATTGTTTGTAGGTACTACAAGTGTAAAAAAATATGGTGCGCTCAACATAGTTCTTATCTAATTAAAGCAAAACGTTTAAACCGCTAACCTGTGTGCCACCAAACAGTTAAAAATTATCTTGCAGAATTCAGCTACCAAACTAAAAAAACGCATCGATATCAGTTCACCGGCGCCGTGCACGTATTTAATATTTATAAAGCGATCTTGCACCTAAGTATAGTTTATACATACGAGCGTAACTAAGTAAATTGAACTAACTTTAGAGTAAAACACGACAGAGAACATTTATGAACCGGTTTTTTTGCTATTAAATCTTGATTAAACTACGCTAAGAAAAACACGTTTTTAAAAGAATTATGAACACAACAACTTAATTCATGAGAATTTAATTTTTGTCCAAAAACCATGATTGACCAATTGAAATAAAATTAACATTTGATAAATTTTTAGTCATTTTTTTAAACAAAGCTTCAATCAATTGCCCACAATTCTCACATGTATCAAATATCAGTCCAAAATACAATCTTCCCACGCATCGTACACGACCTAAATTCGCAATACTGAAACGTCAAACTATTCACAACATAACTTCAGTTTTGAAACCGGTTTCGACTCCTGCGCTACTTTTAAAAACTAAAAAGGGTGACAGCCCTCAATATTAGCATTTTATAACAGAACCCACTCCAATTTTTACCACTTTAATAGTTCACACTCACATCCCTTCCAAGGTTTTATAACACATTGAGATAAAGTCGATAATCGTTTACGTTTATCTTGCCTAGTGTAGAAATTAAAATTGTAATTTTACCCTCAATGAAAAAACTGGCCAAGTGCAAGTCGGACTTTCACATCGAGGGTTTCATACATAATTAGTAAGCACCGATCATTGTTATAACAAGAAGATAACCTGGATTAAAAGATAAAGTGGAACTTTTCCGGTGGAAAATCATTGTCCCTGTACATGTGCGGTAGGACCTTGTGCAAGGTCCGTCCGGATCGCTACCACCATCTTGCTTGCTAATTCTGCCGCTAAGCAGCAGAGCTTGCACTGTTGTGTTCCGGCGTGGAGAGCAAGACAGCCGGTGCAATTACTGGCACAAGAGGTATTCCATTTTGGCCCTCTGGGTTGGCAACGCATCTGCAATCTCTTTGGTGTTGCGGGTGTCTATAGGTGGTAGTTATCACTTACCACCAGGTGACCCACTTGCTTGTTTGCCTTCCTATTTCAACGACATACGTCGCAGTCAGTTACTAGGCAGTCAGTAGTGTTCCCGCACTTTTTCCTTTACTTGTTTACTTTAAGACATTACTTCTAGCCAAATTTCATGATTCTAGGTCAACGAAAAGTATCCAATAGATTTTGATTCCCTTCCAAGTTGACAGACAGACAAAGAAGTGATCCTATAATGGTTCTTTTTTCCTTTTGAGGTACGGAACCCTAAAAATAAACGAAATAGGGTTGTCTGACCATTTTGGCGTGCAAGATTTATATAGGTCAGAGCTAACATGAAATGTGACAGATCGTGTCAGATAATTCATTGTGTTTTTTAAATACACTTTTGTATTCTTATCCCCCTTTACGGACATAATTGAAATGTATTTATTCTGAATTTTTTGACGTTTCGGTAAGCTGGGTGAATATTAAAATGGTAAAGTATTTAGTATGCCGTTGGTGGAAATAGATCATCTGATTAGTGTGATTTACATTTAATGTTATTTAACAGTATTTAATTAGCATAAGTATGTTGAGTCACCGCAATACTTAAAAAAACCCTTTCATGTAAATCAAGCCAGTTTTTTTTTATAAAATAGGAAGCCGAACGAGCAAGTGGGTCACCTGATGGTAAGTTATCACCAGCGCCCATAGACACCCGCAACACCAAGGAGATTGCGCATGCGTTGCCAAACCGAAGAGCAAAGATGGAATGCTTCTTGTGCCAGTAATTTCACCGGCTGTCTTGATCTCCGCGCCGGAAGTCGACAGGTATTTTACAATTTTGATGTTCATGCGTTACAAATTTGCCTAAATGCTTTTGCCTAAATTTGGTATAACAATCTTATTTTATTTAGCATTTTACATGGATTTGGGAGTCGTGAGTCGACGCGGTATGTTTTTTTCAAAAATGAGTTTTTTTTGGATTTCCTAGGATCACTATTTTTTCAAATATCTCGAGTAGTAAGATATCAGTGGGCAAGCAAGAATTAAGGCTCCATTGCGCTTTGTATCAAAAAAGGTGCAACAATTGTAGTAATGTATTTTAGCGTGAAGAAGAAAAAAAAACACTATGTCAAAGACAAACTCTCAGCTTTATAATATTACTGTGATGTGAGAAGATGATATTTGAGAAGTGTGACGTAATGGTGTGATTGGCAAGTATAATATGTCAACAGAATCTGTTTCTTTATTAAGAATTGACACGTCATTTGTTTCCAACGGCGGCATCGTAAAATCCAAATGCGTTTTAGATCCAATTGTTCTAAATATACCTATCGCTGTGTGCAACTGCAGTTTTGGCAGCCGTCACTTCCTCATATCTCGAGAAGTTGCGAAAATAAGTAACTCAGCAAAATAATCCAAGGGAAATTGAACCCAAAGCGTAAAGTATAAGATCGGTTGTAGTGGAAAGTATACGAGCTTGACATTTCGTGTAGTACAAGCGGTCGTTTTGAGACAAGAATAAAGTCGCCCAACCCACAAACCGGTCAGACGCTCACTGATTTTAGATTTGCTCACACGCTTGCCAAATCACCTGAAACTTTTAACCGTAGTGATGAATAGTAAGAAAAAAAATAAAAATAAACAAAATAAACCCCCTAATCCGACACCTCCGCAGAAACAGGCGGAAGTTACTGAGCCTTTAAGTCCACCTGAGGAGGTTATTGAAAGTGTTATTGAAGATAGAGTGCCTAATATTGTCAGTGAAAATGTTCCTGTTGAAGTGAAAGAGTCTGAAGAAACTCCGAAGAAACCTAAAAGAAACAGAGGTAAGAAGAAGAAAGAAGACGATAAGAGTGATTTATCGTCTGTTTTAGACGATGATGTTAAGGTTGTAAACCCTTTACCGATTGTAGAAGGTCAAGCGGTGGAAGATGCGTTAAGCGATGTTAACATTGCACCAACTGCACGTAAAAAGAAAAACAAAAATAAGAAAAACCAGGAACCAGTCCATGAGGAAAAATCTGATGATACAGAAATCCAGAGTGAAATAAAAGTTGAAACAAGTGATGATAGATTTCAGGAAGTACGAATTCCGAAAGCGGAAGAAATCGAACCAGAAACTAAAACCGCTAAGAAAAAAAGTAAAAAGAAGAAAAATCGCAATGACTCTGAAAAGTCGGATAAAGAAGAGGTATCCTGTACATCTGCTTTCCAGCAGTTATTGGTAGAAGACAACAAATCTAACGTAAGCGCAACAAAAGCAACTACAGATGATAATGCTATCAAAGAAGTTGCAGTAACAGGAATCATACCAGATGATGTCAAGTCAGAAAAAGAATCCATCCCAAAAGAGGAAGTTAACAAAAACAAGAAAAAGAATAAAAAAGAGAAAAAACATCCCCCAACTGACCAGTCAAAAATATCTGAAGAAATACGAACCCCAGAATTGACAAAATTAAATGAGGCAGTAATACCGTGTGACAATGTTGAACTACTGGACCAAAGCACCGCCAAAGACATTACAGAATCTATTCAGATCGAGGAAAGTAGTCCTAATGCGTCTGCTATAGAACAAGATAGTCCTAAGCTTAAAGCTAAAATTGCGAAACCTGTAGAAAAAAAGAAAAAAGGAAAGAGTGAGGTTGAAAAGACCCTAGAAGAGAAATCTGAACACGTTGAAGAAGCGAAAACGACTAAAGTAGAATCCTTGCCAGTGACAATAGTTGAGGGTGAAGTTTTTTCTATTGTTGCTTCGGAAGGTATTGTTTCACAGACAGAAATAAGTCCCAACTGGCACGAAGAAGTCATAATTGATGAAAGTAATGTATCAGCCATCGCCTGTGAAGCTGAAAATGAAAAGAGTATCCTATTGCACCCAAATGAAAATGCAGGGAAAAACAAAAAGAGAAAAAAGTCTCCTAAGCCTTCTCGAAAAAATGAGACACCCGAAGCTCTTGAAAAACCTATGAAAATAACGCCTGAACTCACTAAAATTGACGAAATTAAGACTGTCGACGATTTTAGTAGCTTGGTTGAAAATAAAGAATCCACAAATAAAGTACCGCATGAAGTCAAACCTGAAATTATATCTAAAGAATTGAAACCCTTAGATGACAAAGTGGAACCTATCAAAGCTACGACTGAGAAAGAAAAAAAACAAAAAAGGGAAAAGTCACCAAAATCCCAGAAAAAAAGTGAATTCGAAACTCTTGAAATCATAGCTACTGTGACTCCAGAAGCTATTAAAACAGATGACACAAATGTATCAAAAGTAATTAGTGTTCTTGAAAAGGAAGATAAAAAACCTGCACAGTTACCAGTACAACATCCAGGGACTGACCTAACAGAAGAAGCTAGTAATGATGAAACGCGTATTCATAGTCCGAGTCATGAAAAGCGACAAAAAGGGAAAAAGTCACCAAAATCCCCAGTCGATATTGAAGTGGCTTCTGGTTCTAAATTAAACGCGAAAAAGAATGTCTTAAATGTTGACGATATCATTATAATACAAGCTGAAGTTGTTAGTGACGAAAAAGCACAAAAGGGCGAATCGTTTATTGCTTCTGAAGAAAACATCAAAAGCCAAGCTGAGAGTAAAAACATACAAGTGAAACCAGATAGCGAAAAGTCCAAAAAAGGGAAAAAATCACCTAAGCCAACTAAGAAAGGAATGGCTACAGAATCCAAAACTGTCATTGATCCAATTGAAGTGACAGATTCACGAGCTGAAATTCAAATGCCGGCTACCCCTAAGCCAACAGATAGTAAATTGTTCCTACACGCCAGCCCTGTTGAAGAAGAATTACCGAAAGTAGAACCAATGCCTTCACCAAGTGACGTTACTCCTGATATCATAGAATATCCAAGATGCTCAAGTGAACAGCTACTTGACAACAATAACAACACTGTAATTCAAGAAATTTGTAACATTGAAACAAAATTAGAAGTTCCCATTGTAGTACCCGACACACCATTCATACACAGCACAGATTTGCTAACACCAGAACCAACAGCAGGTAATATAAAAATCGAAAGTATAGAACCAACACCTAAGACCGCAGATGAAAAAACCGATTTGAAATCTAAAGTAATGGAGGTAAATCAGGATATGGAAGAATTGAGATTGTCTATTGAAAGATCACTCGCAGAATTAACGTCTTTAGGTAAAGCGGACACAGAAAATGAAAAAAAGATGCAGGAAGAGAGCAAAAAGATTATCGAAGAACAGGTAAAACGAGACGTTGTACCGGTGCTACCTAAAGTGGAACAATTATCAGATTTTATACAAACGGAAGTTCCTGTTAAAACTGATAAAACCCCTTTAACTGAAGGGACTGTCAGTCAGGAACCTGTTTGTCCAGAAAGAAAAGATCGTAAAGGAAAAGGCAAATCTAAGAAAGGCAAACCAGAAGTAACTCAAATTTCAACTACAGAGTCTAATACTATTACAAGTACTAGTACTACTGATTCTAAAGAGCCAAGTCAGTCTAAAGTTGATAAAAAAGAGGAACCTAATAAGTCAGAGCAAAAGACTGATAAAACACAAGAAAAAGGGAAGCAACAGTCCAGTGGAACAAAAGACAATATGGATAATGATTCTAATATAAACTCTTATCCTGAAGGTAGCACACAATCTGATTTTGAGCCTATCGAAAATTTTGAAGATGCTATGACCTCGAGTGTTGATGATGTAAATAAAACATTTGAAATCATCGCAAATGAAGCTAATTCCAGACTAGATTTGTCTCAAAGCAAACCCGAAATTAATATAATTGCTCCTCAAGAAGACGAAAAGGGTGGCAGGCAAGAAAAACAAAATCCCGTTTCGCCGCCAAAAAACTTGCTAGGCCACCCCGACATTCCTGTACAATCGAGTAGAACGGATTATAAAAAAGAAAAAAATAAAACACCGAATTACAGACAGGCCAAAGTCAAAATAAAAGACGTGAATCATAACCAAATAGAGTTGCCTGAAAAAACTAAACAATCAAAAGAATCCCAGACTGAGAACAAAAGGAAGTTCCTTAACCATAAAAGTCCTGATGAATCTATATGCGTCACTAATAAAAATGAAGACTACATATACAAGTATAGTTTTCGTAAAGTTTTCCTGCAATGTGCATGCCATGTTTGCAAGAAGGATTTGACAATGTCACGAGTGCCTTGCAGCTACTGTAACTTAATATTCTACTGCAATCAGAAGCATAAAGATGAGGATTATGCTCAACACCAAGCGCTGTGCTTCGCTGTGTCTACCATTGTTCATTTGAAAGGTAATATTGTCTTTTTTATTAACTTAAGTAGTTTTCAGTATTTTCATTCATAATCAAATCTTAATTTAAAAATAGATTCAGTGTGAGTGACGTGACTTTCTCAGGCGTTTTCTTACAAACGTGATTAAGTTTTTTTCTCAAATCATTGTAGTTAATGGTTGTCTATTTTTATTGCGGTGTCAGCAAACTTAACATTTTTCTTTTTCTTCGGCAACCTGTTGAACAACAGGTTGTTGTTCATTTTGTTGTCTTGTTCATTTCCAGTAATTAAAATAAAATTTCCAATCTTTGCCGCTAACAAACTATTATGATTTGATAACAAAAATTTCTTCAGATCAAAAATTCATTTACGCTGATGCCCGCAACGTAACCGGCCACAACTACCGTCTCCTGCGCATGCAGATGATAGTGTCGAGCGAGAAGGTGTTGAAAAGGCGGCTGGTGCCGTGGGAGCAGGAAGCACTGTTGTATCCGAGGATTTGCGCGGACTCTGGCTGCAGGGAGTGGCGACAGGGCAAGTTGAGGGACTGCGAGGGGTGTGGGCAGGTGAGGTTGACTTTAAACCTGTTTATACGTTGCAAAGCACTAGTGCTGCATCAGCTGAAGCTTTCACATCTTCACATTACCACTCAAGTTTTAATCGTTTTTTACCCGACTGCGCGACGCAAAGGAGGGTAATGTGTTTATCAGCCTTTGTATGTATGTTTGTTCCTTTGGCGACTTTATTGATTACTGGGAAGATTTGAGCCGGTCTTCATTTTTAATGGGTCCCGACTGTTGAAGTTCATGAAACTATTGCAATGGTGTAGATATTCAACATTACTTAACAGACCTTCAGACTACTTGGTCTTGTTATAGTCTTTTCAGTTTTGATTTACTTTTTACGCAGTTGGGTTTTTGATTTTTTAAATTTACTTTTTTTACGTTTAATTTTGATGAAGTATTTTTATATCGCTTGGAGTCTCCCAACCAATATAAAGACATGTCTACGTTTAGGAGTTCATCATCATTATCACCCGGTATCAGCCTTCTGCTGACACGAGTCTCTCTTAAGTCTATACCTTTTAGCAGTTGGTGAAGAAAGTGATGTATTTAGAATTTTGAAACCTTAATAAAGACGCAATAGACATCAAAAGAGGGCGATCATTTTCTACGCCGACTTGCCTTACTTATTGCCTCACGAATCAAGTTTCTGTGTACTGTCAAAAACACAAATACAGTCTTGGAGAGTTAATAGACATTTCAGAGACATTAACTTAATTCTTTATAAACCTGTCATACTTGATCAACAGTTAGCAAATTAGGAAATTGAAAACTGAGTTTATTATAGTAATAGAGCCACGCTGTAACCAGTTGGTGGTTGCAGTACGAATATGCTGGCTCAACTGATGTAGTACCACACTCATACGGAATAAAGGCGTTAAATAGTAGCTTGTTATTGTGTTTCGTACAGTAAGTGAGTGACCCAGAATGGACCCTAAAGGTCACTAACGGATCACTAATTCAATGGGTCGCCGGTTCTCATGGACAACGGTGATCACTCCCTATAAGTGTCTCGTATGTTCGTTTATCTCCATATAAATAAGGAATTACCGCGAGTTATATATTCGTTCCATTCGCGGTAGAGACCCTTGGACTGTGGGCTTCCGAGGCCAAGAAATTAGTCAAAGACATTGGCACAAAACTGGTCCACGCTTCTGGAGACCTCAGAGCTGGCGCCTACTTTGCTCAGAGGCTCAGTCTCGCTATACAGCGGGGTAATAGCGCCAGCGTTCTGGGGTCCATGCCTCGCAGCCCAAACTTGGACGACGTGTTCTTGCTGTAAATAAATATATATCTTTTTTGTATTAGTGTTAATTTTCCCAATGTAAACATTGTAAATATGCAGCCTATTTGTTAGTATTATACATTATTATTAGCTTAGAAATTAAGTAACAAAGTAGTTGGAACCACTCGTTTTTGCGTTCAGCTATTTGACTATTAAGTTTCTTTCCAGATTTCTTTCTGCTCAGACAATCCAGAACACCTCCCGAAGACTCACGCCCGCTGGTGCAAGTCCTACAACTTGTATCGCTCGCTCGTTCGACACCAGCAAACCCAGGGTCGGCTGGAGCCTAAGCTTCCGACGAGGGTCATCGACCTGACTCCGCTGCCTGACAATATTAACGAGGTTCTGGCGAGCATGTACGAAGAAAGGATTGGTAAGATGGCTTTTGGTTCAAGTAAATCTTATCTAACCAATTTTGATGAGTATGAAGTAAAGAAATCTTCATTACTAAGAATGGGTATTATGATTTTTTTTTCTTAATTTTTCACTCACAATGTTATAGTTTGCATATTTCAATCCACATTTCGGACTTTGCCGATTCATATATCTACGTTAATTTAATCCTTATGACATTCTCAATTGATGTTGTCAATCCAAAATGCAGATATGAGCGATATCGAGTATGCTGCGCTCACGCAGCTCGCCACAGCGCCGCTGACCGCACTCTACTGCCTTCAAGCCTACAAACAGACCAGTCCTAACGGGGTTACTAAGGTTTGTAACAGCACTGTTTAGTTTTAGGGTATATTCAAAGTCTCGCCCCCGTATTCATAAACGTTTCGTAAACGTTTGTTAGTTAACATTTTTTATGTCTTTATCTGTCATTGTGATGTTTGCCCTCAAATGAAAGGGACATAACATTTGTTAGCTTAAAAAAATTGTTAAGTTTTTATGAATAAGGGGATCAAACTACATGTATAATCGACCAGGAAATGGCTTGACCATTTTTCAACTGTATTACAAAGGGACATGAAGCAATAGTGATTAGGCAATTTCTTGGTCGTCTATACTAAACGCTCTTATACCTTTTATTTTCGAGTAGTTTGAGACGATATACATTTGCCTTGTACTGTCATAACCCATTTTAACTCATTCATGACAAATTTCCTACGATTTTACAAGAAAACTCCAAATAAGAATACTGAACAAAGCAAGTATTTCCATTTTCTAGAAGTCAACTCTTACCCTGCACATAGTGGGTGCCGAGCTGCAGTTTGAGGCCGACGTGCTGAATAAATGGGAGGTGTTCCTCCTGCACCTGGTGCCCCACGTGAGGGAGCTGCGAGTGGTGTTGGTGGGGCCTGACCTGAACCCGTCCAACCTGCCGCTGGACTTGCTGGGCAGGATCAAGTATGACTTTAGCAATGGTCTTTTATTATATCCTGGTACTTGGAGTTAGAATCTTCAGTATTGACAAAGAGCTTCAGTATTGAAAAATATGACTAGAGTTTTTTTTTATGAAATAGGGCAAACAAGGAAGTAGGTCACCTGATGGTAAGTGTACTCCACCGCCTATAGACGCCCGCAACAACGAAGAGATTGCAAATGCGTTGCCAACCTAGAGGGCTAAGATGGAATATCTCTTGTGCCAGTAATTATACCGGCTGTCATGCTCTCCACGCCGTAACACAACAGTGCAAGCACTGCTACTTAGCAGCAGGATTAGCGAGCAAGATGGTGCTAGCGATCCGGTCGGACCTTGCACAAGGTCCTACCACCCGCAGAGATGTGGGGATAAGTTCGCCCTCATACATGTTATTTGTTTTTATTGTAAACTGTTATTATAATTATTATAGGCAATAACTTTTCTTTAGACAAACATTGGTTTTTTTAAATTAATTGTTAGGTTTCAAGGCCAACTTTCCACCTCCCGCTTGCTGAGCACAGGAGCCTATACTGCAAAACTTGCAAGTCCTACAATTTACCACATAATTGTCACATGTTTGTATGAAAAACTCTACAGTAGTGTATGCTGCGACATACAAACACACTCTCATATTGTCTCCCTATATAACAACTGTACAACGTGCCTAAACTCAGAATAAAGACACCTCTCATACTCAACGGTCTTATCAATTATCTCCGAACATCACACTACAATTGTGTCAAATTGTAGCACTTCTATTTTTTATGACACAGGGGGTGTCTCCTCTAACAATGAAAGGTACAAAATATAGATTGTATCGAAGTACGAAATCCTCGGCAGACGAGTCCAAATTGCACTTAAATATAAGGAATTTTAATTTATGCTTATCTTTCCCAGATTATGCGAGAACTGCCGTCAGAACAAGCGACAGGTCGTTTTCAACTTCCAAGACAATAGGACCTACCACGAATTCTGGGCCAGCGACGACTTTACGAGTCCTGATTTGGGTACTTATTATTCTCTTAAGTAACTAAGAAGCTACAGAGTCTAATTTAAATTATTAACTTTTATCTACAAGGCCTAACTTTAACTTTGTTCAATTTTGAAAATAATTATTGTAAATCTAGTAAACAAACCTACTTTTGATAATCCTTGCTAGAATACTATGCTGTTAAACTTTAATTGCAGTTCTAAGGATATTCGTTTCATACTAAGAATAAAATTGATCAGGTTATGCTCATACGTTGACGATGCAACTGATTTGACAGTACTGAAAACAGAATCTTTCAGTATTGTGAATTTGTAGCTGCACCCACGATAACAACGTATGGTTATGCTGCAGCATTAGAGGGTTTCATTTCGTACCAATTTTCTTTCTTTGTTCTTTTCACCACATTATATTAACACAATTTTGAATTAACATGACGGATGTACGGCATAGCTTTAGCACAAAGTATATAATATTCTACTAATAGCTTTAGTAACAGGGGTTTGAACACTCTTTAGGTTACTTTCGTGCTATTAGAAACTAGTATTCTATTCAAATATCATCAAATAGGTAACACATTTCAAAACCCAGGGGTCACTTCCAGATGTCGTCGTCAAAAAGGTCTGCTATATAAGCTAACTAAAGAGTTGGGTTGGCAAGAATAGTACCACCGACCTACTATAAAAAAGACGCTTTGTAAGACGTCGATTTGCGGAAAACCAGCCTGTGAGAACCTATAACCTATCGTCATACCTTTCGTTTCAGTGTGCGCCTTCAACCCAAGCATCCAACGATCGTCCACGTACAACGGCAGGGACAGCTGGCCTACCACAATCAAATGCATCCTCAAACTTAAAGTTCCCTTCGCCATCACTTCCTACACCCTCTCAGAACTGGCCAGCGACTTACTCATGGTCCAGGAGTGCGCAGCCCACAATATCATCTGTTCCCCGAAGACCAACAGCTTTGCTAGCGTCAGACCCGATAGAAATTTCATCTCGGATGATGAAGCTCCTTTGTTATTTAAAAACCACTGTGTTGCTGTTATCTGTGGTGTTTAGCGTGTTTTTTTAATATATTTGTTTGAGATTTTCATCTGTGTTTTCTTTTGTAATGGAGTCATGCTTATATTTAATTTCTTAAGAATTGCCTGAGCCATATTTCTCCTGTTCCTGTAATTTTAATGAAGGATAGGTATTTTTAAATCTATTTTGTGAAATAGCGTAGGTAAATAAAGACTATTTAGATTTATATAGACTTATACAGAAAACATTTCTTTGTTAGTTGTCGTTGCCCATTGTCTTGCTCGCTTGTCTTTGATAATTTTTTTAATGAGATTGGAAATTATCTCTTCGGTGACGAATCAACGTCGTAAGAAAACTATGAAATTTAAATTTGCAAAAGGGCTTCTTTAGCCATCAATGGGAAGTGTATGCTTTAAGCTTGATTTCTGTTTAATACTTGAGGCAACATTAAGGAAACACCTATCTGGTACTTATAAATAAAATCAGAACAAAAAGTTAAATCAACTGTATTTTCCATAACTTCAACATCCTGAATAACAATTATTACTTACAAATACTATAACATAATACATTGTACTGATTCTAAACATATTTACAAACTTAATTAAGATTATATCACAGATAAAAAGCACATTTAAGAAGCTAACACTGATCACCTCGTCAAAGAAGACAGGTGTAACGTTATTAACATCGACCATAGATATGACATAGACATTTCGACACCTAAAAGAAGAACAAAAATAAGCAGATGAAGTGTGTTCTGTCAACTTGTGCAGACCGAAGTACCTAAAGAAATAAACATACGTGATCATACATACAAACACAGAAAGGTTACGTTAGTCACAAATAAAAGCCAGGATAAAAAGTTAGTTTGTAAAGTTGTGAGCGGAAAGTCACACAAAATATAGATGAGGAATTACGAACCTCTTAAATTCATCTCCTAGGAATGTTAGAAAATATTAAAAATGATAATTAACTCCATGCCGAATTTTCATTTCACTAAAAGGTAGGTTTTTAATGATGCTGTTTACTTTACAGAATATATCTTAAAAATCGTTTATTGAAATGAAAATTGTATGAAGCGACCGAAATAGTAAATTAAGTGCACCCCTTGGTTTTAGGTTTATAAGTGTGCTGGCAATATTATGATGACGATTACGTGCGTGGCTAGTGAAATGTTTTAAAATTCGGATTATCTTTAGGATAATTATAAAATATAATGTTGTTTGTGATTTAATAAAGTTCTTTTATCTACACACATATCATAAATGCTTAATAACGCGTTCAAAAACCATAGAAAATGACCAGCATTATTACAACCAATGTTATTATAAGAATTTTCTTGTCTGTGGTAGTAGGAAATCTGTTCTTTATTGGGTAGTTTCTCTTAGTAGTCTGTGTTTATTGGTGATCACATTACCGATATCTCGTGACGTTATGAATTTAAATTTGGAACAGCTGTCAAAATTCAAGTTGGTCTCTATTCTAGTATCCACAGATATGAAAACAGTTATCGATACGAAACGTCAACTCAGTATGATTTTTTTAATTTAAACGCACGACATTTGATCTCGAGTGACATGACAATAGGGACTTCATTCTTTTGTCTATGATTTAAAAAAACGTTCGTCTTGACGGATAGATCGAATTGCCGCCATACTTGTTTGACACTCGTTTGTTGGTTTTTTGCAGTTATGATATGTGTGTAGATAAAGTAATGTATGCAACTGTATATAATTAGGCCTTAAAACACTCGTGTGATCCTATAATGAAACTCGCTGGCGCTCGTTTCATAAAACCGCACTCGTGTTTTAAGGCCTCTCATTATATAGCAGTTGCATAAAATACTATTATGGTTAATATTAGTTTGGTAATACAACCACCGGTCGCCGGCGTTAAAAAGTGTAAGCGTCGGAATTAGAGAATGCAAACCAGATTACTTTCTTAAGCAAAAACCGGTTAAAACCGGGGACTTACTGAAGGAATAACCGGTTAAAACTGGTGACATTCTTAAGGAATAACCGTTTAAAACCAGTTACTTTCTTAAGAAATAACCGGTTAAAATCTGTTATTTTTGCTAGAGAAAGTAACCGGGTTTGCATTCCCTAGTTGGGATGTATCTTCGATTTCATATTTCTTTAACGCGAACAGACATCGCCGTATTTTGAACACAATGACAATTCGTTATTTAAATAAGTCCAAAGCTCGGCAATTAATGAAGAAGTTATTGATGAGATTGGGTTGATGATGATTATTATGGGTGAATTCAAATAGTTCCCTAAATATGATGTTAACCGACCAATAGAAAGGGAGATTAGAGTTGCAGGAACAGAATGTCATTTTAAGCTGGAAATGGTCAAGGATCCGTAGTAGGTTAGGTAAGTATTATTTGAAAATGATGGTTGTTCTAATAAGTGATGATGCTAGAATTACGACACATCACATTTATATTTCGTAAAGATAAACGTGACACCAACAATAGTGCTTCAGTAATAGTGCTTCGATTTATTTTATAGTAAAATACAAAAATTAGACAAAGGCAACTTAAATGCATCAAGAGAGATCTAGATTTGTTAGATTTCATGTAATTTTCGTGCTGTGCTTCCCATTAAACATATAAATGAGAAATAACTGTCGTTACATTTACGATAACCTTACTAAAGTTGTATTAACTGATTTCTTACAGCCAAATTCTAGCATCATTTTTGGTAGATATGTTAGTTCACACAACAGATATAACCACCTGATTATTTGAAGAAGCAACCCTTAAAGTATCGTTTTTTTGTTCCATATTTGTTTCGGTCGTACCATCTATTGTATTAAATACATTTTCTGTTGTAGAAACTATAGATTCGATAGAATTCAAATTAACTTCATTAGTTTCTGTTATTAACTCTGTATTATCTTTGATTATTTTTGTAGTGGTGTATTTATTTGTTTGTTCTGTATTATATGAACCTTCTTCATATGTTTCGGAAGCTAAATCAGGTGTACTGTACGTAAATTCTTGGTCTAAAAATGTGTCTTCATTGTAGAATGTGTTGTTGTCTTCCCAACTTTCTGTAGTTGAAACATAATTATATTCAGTATTTGCAGTAACACCATTAATAGGTGTTGTATCAACAGTTGAAGTAACATCGTTTGTAGCTGTTACGTTGTTTAGTTCTGTTATTACTTCTGGAATGAACAAAGATGTGAACATTTCTCCTTTCTTTTTATTTTTAACAAAAGGATTTCTTGTGGTTAAATCTAAATCATTCTCAGTGCTAACTTTTGTAAATGTATCATGTATTGGAGTACCCTTTTTCCTATCTTTGTTAATTTTAATCTTTTCTTTCGCCATTTCGTCTTTATTTTCACTTTTTTGGACATTCTCAATAATACTTAATAAAATGTCGATTAAAATACTATTATTTTGTTCCTTGTGTTGTTCCTCAACACTAACATTATTATCACTGGTTGCCAATACATCAGAAAGTTTGTTTGTTATATCTTCATTGTAGTTTTCATTTGATTCACTATTTTTGGGATCTGTTGTATTATCTTCATCTACATTTAAATCGTCTTTTGTTTCACTGGTCATTAGATCAATCGAACTTTCTGTTGTTGTCAAATTAATTTTGTTTATATCACTATTATTGCTGGGTTCTTTGGTATGTAATTCATCTACCTTAAGAGTTTGTTCTGTATATAAAGCTACAGTTGGTCCTAGGACCTTTTCTAAGTAATTTTTGAGCTTCTCACACTTTGCTACTGTGTTAACGTCATTTGAACTACCCCATATTATAAACCCAGAGGCGTTTGATTTATACATTGTTTTTATCGCTGTTTTAAGATCCACCTGAAAAAACCAAAAAAAAGACATGTATCAAATTTATCTAATCTTTTTCCTCGAGATTGCAACGCATTCGAAACATATCGTAGCGTAAAATAACTAATTCACCGAAAACCAATCACTGAAATACAAATAAACGGAAATTTGGCTTAAAGTTACACAGAGAAAATAAATATTGAGTAAGTAATAGGTCATTAGCAATAGAGCTACATCGTAGAGTAGTTAGTTGCTAATCGTAGAAGGAGCCGATCGCCTGAACCTGAACGGTACTATAGGCAGCAGCAGAGTAAAAGCTCTATATCTACTATAGCGGACGCGCGCGACTTCGTTCGCGTAAAATTAGCAGCATGTCCGTCAGGGATAGTGTAGCTTTATATTAGTGAAAGAATTTTTGGAATCGGTTCACTAGTTCCAGAGATTACCCCCTACATACAAACAAACAAAGTTTTCCTCTTTATTATATTAGTGTAGAGGTAGATAGAGCTGATAGCAGATCTTTATGATCTCTTCGACTGTGTATGTGTGTCAACCTACCGCTGGCTGACTCTCACTGAATAATGCGTCTTGTACGGTGAGTAAAAAGGTCCCAAGACCCAGGAGGGAATCTTGGCGACTAGCAACAGACCTGTGACTCTGTTGGGCTTTGTACATACTGGCGGTGGTGATCAAAGTCGAAGTATCTTTCTTCAGTTTAGGCTTAGTGGAAGCACTAATGAATGTCAGAAAATCTACCACTGGTTCGGACGATACTGGCAAAAAACCTTAAAAAACTCAATGACGAAATCTCTTCCCATTAGATGATCCACATACTTGTTACCTCTATTATTATAAAAAAAGGATTTCTGATACACACCTCGCTCATGAATCCAGCATCCCTATACTTAAACCAGAAGTAAGGTAGTATGGGCAGCCCCCGGCTGAGCCTCGCGCTCTCGGCCACTCGGCCCCTGATGAGGGCCGCCAGCTGGGACGAGCTCAGGCTCTTAGGACTGTACACTGACGGATACAGCGCCGTGCTCTCAGTCCAGAGCCAGGATATCCTGGAATAAGGGAAATATGTTCTCTTATTTTCGCGGCTATCATACATTTGCTATTTACAATCAACAACATAAATCCAGAGGTTATCACGACCAGCCGGTCTGCAGCACCGTGACTTGGTAATTGTAAGGGGTCTTCCGGCTTCATGGAATGACGATATACACAGAATGACTGTCAGAACCTAGATGAACGAAGCCGAAGATTGGGCTAAATGGCATATTCCAGGAGAGACTACGTCCAGGAGTGCACTAGTATAGAAATCAGAAATCATTTATTTGCTATAATCCAAAGCTATAATCATAATATGCTTAAAGCTTGCTGTGCTATTTATTGTATTTTTTTTGTGTACCTATGTGTGTATGTCATGTACTATTGTGATAATTATATATATTGCACTGTAATCTGTTTTGAAAAGAGAAGAAAAAAAAAATTACTGCTGAGTTTCTTTAGCGTTTCTTCTCAGTAGTATCTTCCATTTTCCGTAGCGCTAGTAGATTCAGACATGTAAAAGAGCCTATATGGCCTACTTGCAAAATACATTTTTCATTTTCATTTTCATTTTCATAGGCCTGTTAATTATTATCCACGCCATCCTACAAGCATCTTTTCCTGTTTCTTCATTTGCGACCAGACTGCACAGGTGAGGTTATTGCATTAGACCGACTGCTATCTGTGCACCTAGCACGAATCTTTCCGATACGATGTAACTCGATACGTAGCCCAGTGCGGCTCTTTCTGACTAGCTCAGTAGGCGAGAGACGCACTGAGTTACGTAGCAAGAAACGGCGTTTCGATAAGGTCGTTCTAGTTTCACTGATCTCCATAACCCATGTGATAGGGTAGCCAGGACGGGGTCGTGGTTACACATTCATTTAAATGAATGTACAAGTTTTTCTTCACCGTTAGAGCATTAATTATTACCAAACTAAGGTACATCTGTTAAGAAGGTTGCATGCATTGCATATACTTTATGATTTTAGGTATCCAAGCAACCACTTGTAAATTTTCTAACAACGCTGTCAACTCTGTACTATTCTATTAAACTCTTGATAAAACATTCGATCGTTTATTAGATTCACGTTTATACGTTAACAACATCAGTTGGAAAAACTTATTAGTTCATAGCAAAGCAGTAGATGAAAATGACATTCAGATTATAGCTAACGGATTTTTATTATCCTTACTGATCGTTCTCCCTCTGAACTTTGGTGGAGCAGGTCTCGACGAGGTTGTTGGAAGCCATGTTGAAGCAGTAAGGGAAGCCGTAGTACCCCCAGCGGGCGCGCGGGCGCAGCAACCGCGCTAGAGACGCGGTGGCCTGCATGAACTCGCGGCCGGCTCGCTCGAATCGGTATTTGGCCTGAAACCCAATGATATGTGATCAGATAGGTACTGTGGCGGGTGGTGCAGCTCGACGGGGATCCTTCTACTATTTGCAAGCAGTAAAACAATAACTTTCCACTCTTTAGTTTTATTTATGATTACACACGTGTTGTCTCTAAGGCTCCTGCCTCGAGACTCTTGTTTGGAACCGTCCTGTCTACCTTCCTTAATAAATTCAAATTTAAACATTTATAAAAACGGACAGTGTTCCAAACTGTTACCGTGAAGGCCCTATTACAGTACTTAACTGTAGTAGATTTTTGTCAGATCGACTGTTTCTTGTTTCACTTTTCACGCTCGCTCAAAAGATCAGTGTAGTGTAAAGATCAGTGTTGAACTGTGGCCATGACATGATTATCTAAGTTTAAGTTATTCTGTAGTGTACTTGATCCCAGGGATCAAATTGCGGGTGCTAAGACCCCTTGGACGTTGAAATCAAACCCTGGTGACCATTTTCGGAAACACAACTTTATTTCAATATGTTTATGCAGGTTTAGAGGGTGGAAAACTTTATCGCCGTTTGTATGGAGAGCGCTGGCTTCACACTTCTCTTAAGAGGAATGTGAACCCAGCCCCGAAAAGAGTTCCCCATATAAACGGCGATAACGTTTTCCACCCTCTAAATCTTAACCTAAGGCAATGGTTTTTTGGTATGTTGTCATTATGCTTTAGAACTAGGTTTGTATGTTTTGATCTTTTTAATATTCTTCACACATTTGACAATATTTGCTTTTTAAGAGTTTCATACAAAACACAAAAGCATCAATATTTTTGAAACTATTACGAATATTTAGAAAATCAAATCATACAAACCTAGTTCTAATGCATAATGATAACATACAAAAAAGTCATTTCTGTAGGTTAAGGTTTAGAGGGTGGAAAACGTTATTGCCGTTTGTATGGAGAGCGCTGGGTTCACAATCCTCTTAAGTGTTAGATACCTGTCGTAGTGTGTTTCTTGTAATAATTTGTGCTATGTCAATATTTCTTGAATATCTATCGTATACTGTTGTGAACCTTTATAAAGTAACACCTGAATTTATAAACTCGACTTTGAATTCGTTAGTGATCAGGATGACCTAATAAATTGACGCAATCGGCTTTTATGACAGTGACTAAATTAGTCCAACAGTAATTATGAAATCTATGTTAATTGTTATATCCATTACATGTTAATAGTTCTAACAGGTCTCTCTTATGTCGGTAAAGTCTTTGAAGATTTATTTATTTATTTATTCAACAGAAAGATGTCCAGTTATTGAAGACCTTTTAGCTTGACTAAATATAACTTGGTGTGTTTATCTACGTATCGTTGTGTTATTGATTTAAGAGCCTATTAAAGAATCGTGAGTTTTGCAGTGGCAGAGTAATTTAAAATAACTGTTTTTGTACAATCATGACTATTGAACGAGTTATGCGTGTCTTAAATGTCCCTGATTACGGTAGCAAGTAGTCATCAAAGTCATTAAAATCATTGTGTATTTAGGATAAAGTTTAAAAGATGACATATGTGAATACTTTCAGTTAGAAAATAATAGTTTAGAGGAGGCAGATGCAGAAACAAATAAAAATTAGAATTAAACTTTTAAAATGTCACATACCTACATAAAGTCTCACCTGTTTCCCGGAGGTAAGAGACCACGGATTTCAATAAACTACCATGAAAAAGTTAATTTTATCTCTAAAAGTCTTAAGTTACATTGTTTCATTAAAGTTTCTAACGAAGCTTAGAAACGATAGCAGCTAAACTCAAAATTGATAAACATCAATCAAATGTAATAAATCTCTTGAAGCAATCTGCAGGAGAATTAGGGCAAGCTGCATGGCAATCTTGACATCATCCCGACCGCAGCGCGTATATTTAGATCTACAGCCATGATTAATGTTTCTTGCATGTTTATCTGCTCAGTGGCATATGGAAAATTTGAACATGAATTGGAATCTACAAATGGAACAACTTACCTTGCTACTACTGCGGAGTTGCAAGATAATTGTGTTCCATTGTTGATATGGACCTTAGCAGAGTAACGCCTCAATCTGTTATGTTGATCGTAATCTTTTAAAGCTGATTCGAGAAACCTAAGTTGCCGGATTGAATTTACAGTTCTGTCTAGTATATACTTTGCATTTGCAATTCTAAAAGAGGCTGAGTTAGTTTAAGAACGTAAAGGCATTGCAGATTATTTTGCTTGCATTTGAACTGCCTATCTGTGAAGGGAAAGTTGACTTTCAGAAAACCACAAGCAAAATATTACATTGCATTTGCAATAGGTATTATCTTACGTTTGGTAAATAAGATCTCCAGAGCTGATTGGTTTGTTGTACTTTTGTTCATCCCGCAGGACACTTCTGGCGTAACAAGCTTGCAAAGATGGTGGTAATTGCTTACCTCCAAACAGTAACACTCATGCTTGTTTTCCATTAATATTTTAAAATAAATCAGTTTCAATGTACTCTTTGCGGCGGGAAAACGGACCCAAATTCACACCAATGACGATATCTCTTAAGACATCAAATGCTGTCAGCAAACCAGATCAGCTGGTTCCATGAGAACCAGCAATTCCAAGTGAGTCGCTAGGCCGTTGCCAATCTATGGGACCTCCTGGCTCCGCATTTCGTCTCTCAAGTGAACGCAGTATCAAGCTTCGTGGCGGTAATCTGATGACTCTAAACTTACTTCAGCCTCGATCATGCCCCTGGTCCACCAGGGATGCAGCCGTCTCTCGTTGAGCAGCGAGACGTTCTTGTAGGGGGTCAGCTCGCCGAAGTTCTGACGGAATACTGGACGCCAGGACTCGAAGTCTATAATACCAATGCCTGGAATGAAAACATGGGGATATTTTAAGCTTACTTCACTGTTGAAGCTAATGTACAAGATAGACGGATTTTTAAAGTGTTTTTAAAGTAACCACGCGCACCGAGAGTTCCGTAAAAGCTTAATAAACATCGAACATGGCTCTATCAAAAAGATAAACTGAATTGAGGGACAAACTTAACTATACTGTTGGAAAACTGTTGTCCCCATACACCAAAAAATAGTGATTGCGATATAACTATACTGTTTTCGGATTTTCCCGTCATTTGTGCTGTAGGACCTTAATTCTTGCCAAATTTCATGGTTCTAGGTCAACGAGGATAGTATCCTATAGGATTTTAATTTCCTATTTTAGCGAGCGTATTATATGTGGCATAAAAAGTGCGTATCTTTTGATTTCATTCTTAGAAGTTTGATATTTTCACTGTTCTAAGAGATTGCAGTCTTGAGTATTAGATATAAATTTTAACTCGATAACTCACTGCGTTTCTCAGAAAAAGGGGCTTGACAGACAGACAAATAGACAGACAAACCACAAAGTAATCTTGTAAGCGTTCTTTTTTTCCTTTTGGTAGGGAATCCTAAAAATGTACTATTTTCCGCACATGTTTAGTTTCAAGTTCAATAGTACGAACCACTTGACCGCTCATCTCGATTACGTTGTTCTTTTGTAGACTGGGTGAGTCATGTGGGTGCAACCCGTTCGTTCCTCACTTGTTTACCTTTGTTATTGCTTTGTTGCATTATCTGACGTTGCAAGATATATTTCACCATAAACACTGATGCTGCGATGTTTACTAATAATCTGATGTTGATTTGTCAGCAAGACGTCAACATATACTGCTGTGGCCCAAGCATAACCGATCAAGTTTAGTTTTACATGAAGTTCGCATTCAACAGTGGAAATAACAAATTACAATATACTTAGACGTAGAAATAAAAAAACTAAAAGTAAAACAGGTCCCCCAGGTCTGATCCCTGCGGTAACCCCATGACGTTGGATGCGATCTCCCTCTGAGTTGATATGCCAAGCCGATGAACAAGAAACGAGCCAGCTCTATGGTCACCAGTGGCTCAATGTAGTTTAGTTTATGAGTTTATTCCTATATGCGTCTTTCTCTGTTGACTCTAGTTTGACAGAGACGTAGGGATGGAATAATAAAACCTGGGCCATCATGTTAGGGCCATAATTCAGTTCACACAAACATACAAACCAGCAAAATGCAAGCGTTTAAACTATAAACTTGTTCCAAAGTTCCTTTATGCGACGGCTATGTCGTAATACACAATTGCGGTGCTATTATTAAGACCAATCAGGCATCGAACCTGCCACTGACCTTGTCCAGGCGGTCTAATTGTGAAGCTTCGTGATATATACAACATCAAATCTCGTTAAGGCATTTATTTTGTTGCTGTGCAAAAATAACGGTGCTAACATGACCGCTGTAGTTGAACATATCGCTGCGACTCTGTGTAACTAACTTCAAAAGAAACGGCTACACTGAGCGCTTAATGTAACTAAGGCTGTCATGTTAAAAGCTGAAGTATAGTTGCTCAATAAGTACCTGTGGCCTTAATATGACCAGGTTTAACTTGTCCCTCTTTGCGTCTCTGTTGAACTAGTGTCATAAAAAAGGAACGCACATAGAGACAAACTCAGATAAATTAAACTTGGTCGGTCATGTTAGGGCTATTGGGCGATCGAGTTCGGTTCGAAGACAGATGTAAAAACACGAAGAATTTTTTATCCTAGAAAAAGGTCGATTAATCATCCTCAAAAACCGATATTATTTTGAATTTCTTTGAAATCTTTAAAACCGTTTTCGAGAACGCGATTACAAAGGAATCAGAATATTGTTCATGTGGTGTCAAATAATATTGGCACGAGGTTTGTATAGACATGATGTATTATACAGATACTTACATAACTAGATAATTTATAAGTTGGAATTGTATCACATTTCTTATAACTTTTGTCATAAACAAATCTCAATTCTTCCTGACGGGCCTGTTGCTGAAATCGTTAACTGTAGGATCCTATTTTCCTTCAACTAACGGTTGCTTTTGTCCAATTGAGAGGTTCTCATCTTTATTTTGGTAATTTAATTTATTACAATTTTAACGACTTGCCTTGTTAAGACCGTTCCATTGTAGAAGTAAATTGTTGATAAACAAGTGGAATTTTAATTGACCTAGCCTCTTATTGCCGAGCTCTGTTATGTAACCCGACGCCGTTCAGGGAGTCAACTAGTGCACTACACATTCCTGATTGTGCAATGTTCGTGTGACGTTTTTCTAAACCTGTTTGTGACTATTTAAAGAGCTGTAACCGTTATGTATTTAGCTGAATGGGCTCTTGAAATCGATATTTTTGTGCAGTCATGCAGTCTTAATAATAGGTGCCTAAGTATGACTTAATAAAAAATATTAATGTCATGGTAGATGCTAATGGTCTATGAAATTGACGGATTTTTGGTCCAAGTCAGCCAGTTAAACGGAAATTGGGGTAGTTTAAGGAATCTGGCATCTTGGGGATAAGGTAAAGTCATAAACAAAATAAAGATTATCTAGAATGGTAATTCCATAATTTGGTACGACGGTAAAGTGTGTATGGTGTGTATGGGCATCTGTTCTTGTATTCTTGGAATCTGATTTTGCGACAATCTGGTGGTTCAGGTATCGGGTATTTGGGACAGGACTTTTTGGGCAGTATTCCTTTACTCGTAATAACAGATTTTGTAGTCTGTTATTAAAGGAATATTCTTTGAATCGCGCATTATTTAGGTATCTACCGATTCAGAAATCTGAACGTTTTATCAATCTGCTGGATCAGAAATTTGACTGATTGGTAAGAGCATCAAGTCCACTCACCGCTAAACTCAGGGTCTGGAACGCTCTGGTCCAGTGTGTATCTGAATGCCGTTAAATGTTCATCCAAATTGCCCTCCTGAGGGACCCCTCCATTTCTAAACTTGAGTTTTCCGCTGCTGTCGTCTTTGAGGATGGCTGGGAAGAGACCAGGGTCGTAGAGGATGACCACCTGTAATAAGACGATACCGGAGTTAAATTTTCCCTTCAGACCAGATTTTAAGCCGAAAAAACACTTTTTTCTGGGGTGGGCAAAGACGATTCTGGGATGTGGCTCACCTGTCTCCTTGTTCATTGATACGCTGTTCTTTGTAACGCATCTGCAAACTCCTTGTTGCAGGACAGGTGTCTATGGGCCTGGTTATTACATACCATCAGGTGGCCCAATTGCTCGTTTACCTTCCGAGTCGAAGTGGCTAAAAATTTTGGAACAGGTCTTCATTCCCAAACAGTTCCCAGATAATATGTCACTTTGGCAGCTCATATCTATTTGAAGGTGTCTCTAAATCTGACCTGTTCCCCCTGGAAGCTGTCGTTCTGGTTCTGGATGATGCCGTACCGCTGCTGCAGCGAGTCGAACGGGATCTTCTTGGAGCGGCACTGCTTGGTGGGCACGTTCCAGTACACCTGGAAGGTCTTCAGGTCTCGGAGCGGGGCGTCTGACGGCCGCTCTATTACGTAGTAGTTGCTGGAAGGAGAGGTTATAATTACGTATGAAAAACCGCCAAATGACAAGGAGTTCATCCTACCAGATCACCGCCATTATGGCAAGTCAAGTTTAGTTTATCTGAGTTTATTTATTTATTTATTTATGTCTATGTGAGTCCCTTTCTTATGGCGCTAGTTTGACAGAGATGCAGGGAGGGATAAATTAAACCCAGGCTGATCATGTTAGGGCCACTGGCCAATCAAACTCTGATCAGGACCACTTAAAAATATTTTTTCCTGCAAGTGAGACCTAGAACCTAGATCGATACATCGTCCACATAAACCTCCACATTGTAAACATCGAAATCGTTGCAGCTGTCTTCGAGAACGCGACTGCAAATGTTGCTGGTACAATAGTAGAGGATTATTATTTGTAAGCCGACAAATGGCCTAGCGGTTCATTTGATAATAAGTTATCTCCGCTTTTATGGTCACCTTTACAGCACCATATGGGCTGCTGGTGTATTGTCAGTCTTATAAGAAACACAGTTGTCTTTTAAAAACATCTATATCTTTATCTTTACATAGTATAAAGTAAAACTGCTGTTCGTTCTTGTCTGGTCTCTTCTCTTCGGCCGCTTAATCCTTCTAAACTACGCAACTGATTTTGATACAGTTTTCACTATCATCTATTATATACTTTGTGCTATCATTAAGAGATTGTTTCGGAAAATGTTCATTACATCCTAATCGTATCTGTGCTAAGCCGCCGCGGGTCACTAGTTTATAAAATGGGTAATATTTTGCTAGTTCAAGCATTCAATTTTTGAGATAAGCTTTTTTGCTGACGGTGAGTATCTTGTCAAGAAAAATTAGCTTCCTTAAGGAATTCTAAGACAGTCAGTGTTGTGATGTTTGCGTTACCAGTGTCCCGGGATCTTTACCAGATTCTTCCGGTACACGCTCGCACTTTCAACTTTCCAATATGTCGTCTAGTGATGTAACGAATGTCATTTTTTGAACATTCGCGGATGCGAATGCGAATGCAAATATCTGCTACCGACATTCGCGAATGCGAATGCGAATGCGAATGTTCAGTTTTTGTTTAAATTTGGCGCCAATTGTCTATGGCTTGGAGGCAGTCTCGTTCGAAGGAGATGCGTTCCATTTGTATTTATAAGTTCCAATGAAAATGTAATTGTTAAGCTTCATTGCAAAAAAAATCAAGTAAGTAAATAAATAATACCAAATGATAAAGTGAAAACTGATATTGTGATAACGAGGTTAGTTACTTTTTCTCGCATTGAAAAACATAAGAAATGAATGGATTTTGATTTTATTTATCTACTATATTCTCTTCAAATTGGTTTTTTCTGCTATTCATATTCGCAAAACATTCGCATAAATTTTGGCGAATGCAATGAATATGCAAATATTCGCGAATGCGAATGCGAATGCGAATATTCGTTACATCACTAATGTCGTCATTTTAAATACCTATTTCTTTAGATTTGTGAGGCTAATGCGTCTGTTTTTACCATAGCTTGAAGTCATGAAAGCGCAACGAATCGAAGAGTACCTACTTTGCATGTTGCGACAAGTCAGCTCAGTCAAATATGTAAGTTTTTTTTTTAATGAAATAGTAAGGGAAACAAGCAAGTGGGCCACCTGATGGTAAGTGTACACCACCGCTTATAGACACCCGCAACATTGAAGAGATTGCAGATGCGTTGCCAACCCAGAGGGCTAAGATAGAATACCTCTTGTGCCAGTAATTACACCGGCTGTCTTGCTCTCCACACCGGAACACAAAAGTGCAAGCACTGCTATTAGCGAGCAAGATGGTATTAGCGATCCGGACGGAACTTGCACAAGGTCCTACCATCCGCAAGTTAATTTTGTAATATCTTTTTTTATGCAAAGAGGGGAAATAATGCATGGGAAAGTGACTACCGTTTTTAATAAGCACATCGGAACTCCGATACAATATGAAAGTACATACTGTATTTACATCTGTTGTAACTATATTCTGCAAATAAACAATCATTGATACCTATTTTAGTGATGTAACGAATATTCGCATTCGCATTCGCGAATATTTGCATATTCATTGCATTATTCGCATTCGCCAAAATTTATGCGAATGTTTTGCGAATATGAATAGCAGAAAAAACCAATTTGAAGAGAATAGTAGATAAATAAAATCAAAATCCATTCATTTCTTATGTTTTTTAATGTGAGAAAAAGTAACTAACCTCGTTATCACAATATCAGTTTTCACTTTATCATTTGGTATTATTTATTTACTTACTTTATTTTTTTTGCAATGAAGCTTAACAATTACATTTTCATTGGAAATTTTAAATGCAAATGGAACGCATCTCCTTCGAACGAGACTGCCTCCAAGCCATAGACAATTGGCGCCAAATTTGAACAAAAACTGAACATTCGCATTCGCATCCGCTAATGTTCAAAAAATGACATTCGTTACATCACTAACCTATTTATCTGGGGGCACTGTAGTGTCTCCGCCAAGTCGACCAAAAAGTGATGAATAAAAAAATCTCTGTACCTAATTGTAATTACCTACCTACCTAACTAACAATAATTTCATTTCATTTCGAGTACTCCTAATCCTTTTTTCTCGTGTACAGTCAAGGAAATAGAAACACGTACCACCGTAGAACCTAGTCGAAGAGACATACGCATGACATTAAATTTGTACGACATAGCCTGGCGTTTAACGCGTCGCGTCATTGCGATAGGGTTCTAAGGTGGTACGAAAATATATTTCGCCTACTGTGCCTAAATAGTTCCTTCATTAAACGAACAAGTGCGTGGTCGCGTGGGTTCCGTTTTTTACCGAAAGGCATTATTAGCTCTCTTAACTCAATATAAAATAGGTCTATATAGGTCTTAGGAGCGTTTCAAATTGAAACTTGTTCGTATGGCGATTGGGTCTCGTTTTGGTCACTATTCAGGTCAACCTTTGATTAGGCGCTAGGAATCTTACACTGAGTTCCGTATCCATTTTTTAAATAATACTAATAATAATAACTTTTGTGTAACTGTGGTTCTATCGGTCTGGTTTCCAAGTCACTGGAGTTATGGAGGGCAGATGGCAAACTTGTCCCTTGTTTTAACCCGTATGTTGCCATATCTCGTCAATTACTAGCTCACTGTCAAAGACTGGGACCGCCACCTTACTCTTATTATAAAATTTTCTACATTTAAAATCAGAATTCGATTATGCATATTTTGATACAAAAATATTAATTTGTTCTTAGTCATTTTTGTAATTTAGTATTGCTGTAACTTCTACAATATTGGTATTTCATCCACTTCTTTTTGACTTCTTTTGACATTTTAAACGTTTATTGGTTATCTACAACAAATTAACACTTTTATACCGTTTAGTTTATGAGTGGAATATAATAGTATTTTATGCAACTGTGGCATAATGAGGGGTCTTAAAACACGAGTGTGGTTTTATATATTCATAATGTTTTAAGACCTAATTATGTACAGTTGCATACATTACTTTATCTACACACATATCATAAGTACTCTGATATTGGTTCAGAAGCCATGGGGCAATGACCTGCATTGCTACTAGCTACTAGTGCTAGGTACCTATTAAATATCTATAGACTGTACACATTAAAATAATGTAATAAAAAATGAATTTCAACAAATATAGAAACAAAGTAGAAAAATTCTCATAATAATATTGGTTGTTAGAATGCTGGTCATTGCCTACGGTTTCTGAATGCATTATAGAGCATTTATGATATATGTGTAGATAAATATAATCTATGGTAATGCGAGGCGCAAAATTAACTGGAACAGGTTTAGTTACAAGTAAGGAACTCTGAAGAATTAGTTCTGACAAAATAAGTTTCGGGTTCTATTCACTCGTTGAGTAAGATTAATCTCTTTTGTATAAAAAACGGCCTTCACGAAACTATATCTAACTTTTTATAGCGGCGAGCAACTTTATAAAAATAACTTTTAGTATGGCATGGTTGTCGCCTTAAGCAATTGGTTAAGTTTTTCTAAGTTTACTCTTAATACAAGCTCTGTTTGTTGACGGTATTTTATTATTGCCTTGTTATCGGTACTTTATACACTTACCAAATTTAGAAACCATCCGACCACAGGAAGTTGGTCAAAATTAGCTTGAATTTTTTTGAAATGGGCAACATAAATATTAATTGAACCCACATTAATATTTACTAGCTACCCACTACCTACTTTTGCGGGTGGTAGGAGGTAGGACCTTGTGCAAGGTCCGTCGGAATCGCTACCACCATCTTGCTCGCTAATCCTGCCGCTAAGCAGCAGTGCTTGCACTGTTGTGTTCCGGCGTGGAGAGCAAGACAGCCGGTGTAATTACTGGCACAAGAGGTATTCCATCTTAGCCCTCTGGGTTGGCAACGCATCTGCACTCTCTTTGTTGTTGCAGGTGTCTATAGGCGGTGGTGATCACTTACCATCAGGTGACCCACTTGCTTGTTTGCCTTCCTATGTTGTATAAAAAAATTGTGTTTCTGGCTTTTGTTTAGCAAATATTTCATTGTTCGCAATGGCTAGACAAAGGAGTTGTTTGTTTTCAGTAGGTACTTTGAATAACAAGACATATTTTATTTACACAGTACAATGATTTGCTTAATAACAATTTTTTCGCTTAGGTTTTTGTCCCAAAATTAAAAACCAGCGGGAGACTTCATTTTGCATTTTGTAATATTTGAAGATACAAGCTTTTACTTGCGGCTTTACCCGAGTGAAAATGTATTCTATATATGAATCCAGCTGATGATCTATCTGTTTGCCGAATTTCATTTGAATCCGTAACCACTAATGCATGATTGAACAAACATTCAAACGTCATCACTTTCACATTTATAATTTAAGTAGAAAGTTAAACTATTAGAGATAGTAAAACGCGATATGATCGCAAACACATCATGATTTTTTTGAAAAATCGTAGAAAAAAAGCACGGGGTCACCTGATGGGAAATAATAACTAAACCAACCAAGCGACCTTAAATTTCGCTGAGGTACGTCGGTCTTTTGTCCCGCCCCCTGATCTCTTAAGAGGAGTGTGACAACGCTCTCCATACAAACGGCGATAGCGTTTTCCACTCTCTAAACCTTAACCTACAGCCATGATTTTTTTGTATGTTGTCAGTATACCCTAGAACTAGGATTGTATGTTTTGATTTTTTAAATATTCTTAATAGTTTTAAAAATATTGATGGTTTTGTGTTTTGTATGAAGCTCCTAAAATGCAAATATTGTCAAATCTATGAAGAATATTAAAAAAATCAAAACATACAAACCTAGTTCTAAGGCATAACGACAAAATACCAGAAAATCATTGCCATAGGTTAAGGTTTAGAAGGTAGAAAACGTTATCGCCGTTTGTATGTGGAGCGCTTTTTCGGACTGGGTTCACGCCAGTGGCCCTAACATGACTGGCCAAGTTTTGTTTATCTCTATCTGCGTCCCTTTCTTATGACACTGGTTAGACAGAGACACAGGAAGGGGTTAAACTAAACCTGGGCTGTCATGTTAGGGCCGTTGCTGCGAGAGTGTGGTACTACGACTAGTCTAGCCGGCCCTTTCGTACTGTATACCAGCAACTGACTACGTAGTCTTCCTAATTTGTGTGTTCCGATCAACAGACACCCAGACGTGCAATCTCAAGAATCAATACAGACAGACATTGCAATATTAACTGTCGACTCAGTTCCGGATGTTCGACCTTGCATCTTCACGTACAGACACACGATGTGAGCGAAAACGTGTGAATTGTGTGTTTGTAAATAAACACAATTTTACTGCGTAAACGTTGACGCGTCAACCAATCTGGATGCAAGGCTACTCTGGAACCATGTCGTAATGTAATCTGCCGCTATGACATTAACTAGTTTTTTTTAGATTTTCGGCTAAAAGAAGTTAAACTGGAACTCTTTTCGTGCAACCCCTTAACCTCGTAAGACCCAAGTCCTACAAATAGAACAAATTGACAAACTGACGTTGAACTGTCTCAAACGATATGGTTCAAAATTCATAGAGCGAAATTTGACGTGGGCCTTACGAGGTTAAGTCCATCAGTTTGTCTGTCTATTACAGCGGAGATTACAGAAAAACGCTGCAATGCATTAGCGTACGTTACACATGAATAGTCGACCAAGAAATTCCTTGTCCTTATTCCTATGAAGATATTTCTGAATGAAATAGTAGCAGTACTGCGTTACGAACGGGGAACGGAGAATGACGAAATGTAAAGACACAGGGGATTTATGGGGATAAAGGATTTATTTAAATGATAAATAAATATCTTGGGACAATTCACACCAATTAACTAATTAATTGCGCGGGTGGTAGGACCTTGTGTAAGGTCCGTCCGGATCGCTACCACCAACTTGCTTGCTAATCCTGCCGCTAAGCAGCAGTGCTTGCACTGTTGTGTTCCGGCGTGGAGAGCAAGACAGCCGGTGCAATTACTGGCACAAGAGGTATTCCATCTTAGCCCTCTGGGTTGGCAACGCATCTGCACTCTTTTTGTTGTTGCAGGTGTCTATAGGCGGTGGTGATCACTTACCATCAGGTGACCACTTGCTTGTTTGCCTTCCTATGTTGTATATAAAAAAAAACCTAGTCCAAAACTAAGCAAAGCTTGTACTATGGGTACGTATACATACTTATAAACATATTAAATACATACTTAAATATATATAACATCCAAGACTCGGGTACAAACAAATTTCCTTCGTTTCTTTCGAGAAATAAGTTACTGTTCTATTCTATTCTTCATTCCTTCTAGAGTTTTCTTCCTATCATGTGATGTATAGTCGACCAAGAAAATCCTTGACCACTTTTCGAGCCTACTACAATGGGATAAGGTTCAAAAGTGGTCAAGCAATTGCTTGGTCGACTATACAAACATGCTCCTTCTCCTTTTCATACAAACGCTCCTTTTTTTGAAGTATTACATAATTGTAGTAAAATATATGTCGTCATTTATTTTAAGAGCGTCGTGGGCATTAGCACCGCATGTGCGGGTCAGTGAACTCTTATTACATCATACTTCTTTGTCAGTTTGTATTTACGAAGCTAGCATGTATTAGCTAACCGCAAGTTATGATTGGAACAGCGTCACGAACGTTACAGAAAAAACTGACCTTAGGTCCAACCAACTTCTAAAGTATTGTAACTTTTTTTAATAATAAAATTGATTCCCCCCCATCCACTATTTTATTTCGGTCCTATTGCCTAATATTACTCCTCCAAGCAAGATAAATCCAACGACACCTCACTCGTCAATATCCGACAAGCCATTGACTGCAGCGCGTGCCAATGAAATGGACATAATAGAATAGAATAGAATAGAATATCTTTATTTGCAATAAATGTAGTACAAAAATAGATGTTAGGTACATAAGTTGGTGAATCATACATTTAGGCTTTAGTAAGCCATGCAAATTTAAAAAAAAGCTACATAAAGTTACAACGTTAGGGTATATAAATTATAGAAAAAACAGTTTATAACTAAGACTTAATAATCCAAAAATTGTTTTATAGAATAGTAACACTTTTCAATCAGATAAATGTACAGCTTGCTTTTAAATTTAACGAGAGGTAGTTTTGCAATGTCACTTGGTAGGTGATTAAAAATCTTTATCTACACATATATCATAAATACTCTATAACGCGTTCAGAAACCGTAGGCAATGACCAGCATTATGACAACCAATATTATTGTGAGAATTTTTCTAATTTGTTTCTATATTTGTTCAAATTCATCTTTTATTACATTATTTTAATGTGTACAGTCTATAAATATTTAACAGGTACCTAGCACTAGTAGCTAGTAGCAATGCATGTCATTGCCCTATGGCTTCTGAACCCATCATAGAGTACTTATGATATGTGTGTAGATAAAGCAATGTATGCAACTGTACATAATTAGGTCTTAAAACACTCGTGTGATCCTATTATGAAACTCGCCCACGCTCGTTTCATAAAACCACACTCGTGTTTTAAGACCCCTCATTATGCAACAGTTGCATAAAATACTATTATACACATGGCATAACAGCTTCGACTTTTCATAGCCGTGTGCATTCTTGGGTACACTAGTTTATCCGGGTATCTCGTGTTGAAGTGAGTTGTGTCACTTTTCTTTTTAAACATATTAACATAGATACA
The DNA here is from genome assembly GCA_963691745.1 of Ditula angustiorana. Lineage (NCBI taxonomy): Eukaryota > Metazoa > Arthropoda > Insecta > Lepidoptera > Tortricidae > Ditula > Ditula angustiorana. The sequence continues at coordinate 10,036,162 of OY829495.1, forward strand.
TACATCCTTAAATAATACATACATACATACATTCGAAAAACATAACCCTCCCTTCTGGAGGCAGTCGGGTAAAAAACCGACTTATACACTGTGTTTTTATTGAAGAGAGTAAATTCATAAACAAACATAATGTCTATTTGTTTAATAATATTAGAGGCGGTCCCTCAATTCTTCGTGGATCTTAGCATCACAATAGGATTTTGATACAAATGGGAGCACCTGCGTTCAATTTCAAAAACACGACAGGCGATTTTGACAATTAGGTACATTGCTTGCCCACTATGATGTTTTAAGTCTGTAAGTCTGTAGCGTTACTTGTCGACATAGTAATGTACGGCGAATTGTCACTGTCACCTGTCGCCTGTCGCGTTAATGAAATTGGGCCCATATAAGTAAATGTAGTAAACTTTCAGACAAAAAAAAGATTCAGGCATTACTTTGCGGAGGTCCATATTAACAAAATGGAACAAAATACCTTGCTTGCTATACTCCGTGAAACTTTTGGTCTATATTAAAATAAAATAAAATAAATAAATATCTTGGGACAATTTACACCAATTGACCTAGTCCCAAACTAAGCAAAGCTTGTACTATGGCTACTAGACAACGGATATACATACTTATATAGATAAATACATACTTAAATACAAATAACATCCATGACTCAGGTACAAACATTCGTATTCGTCACACAAATATTTGCCCTTACCAGGATTTGAACCCAGGACCTCTTGCACAGTAAGCAGACACATGTACCACTGCGCCATACAGGTCGTCAAAAAAAATCATCAAAAATCAAACTTCGCCGCTCCAGCCATTCTAAGTGCTGCGACTAACTACCACTAACAACCAGCTGTAACTTCGTCAACTCTTCGCTCAACACAACTCGGAAATAACCGAGTTTTTGGTAAACAAATCGGGCGACATGTTGACCCAGTTCCGCGTAGGTAAACTCGCTCTATTTACTCATGTTTTCAGCAGGGGCTTGGTAAATATTTGTCATTTTATAGAATGAAATGATACCAATACCTAAACCAAATCCATCCTTAGGTACGTACTATTTAAGTAGTAAACAACAATATAACCTAAAATTTCAGTTTTTGCGATCAAACTATTGGTTGTTGTTTAAATAAAACATTCTAAACCTTTTTTTTTATGAAATAGGAAGGCAAACAAGCAAGTGAGTCACCTGATGGTAAGTGATCACCACCGCCTATAGACACCCGCAACACCAAAGAGATTGCAGATGCGTTGCCAACCCAGAGGGCTAAGATGGAATACCTCTTGTGCCAGTAATTACACCGGCTGTCTTGCTCTCCACGCCGGAACACAACAGTGCAAGCACTGCTGCTTAGCGGCAGGATAAGCGAGCAAGATGGTGGTAGCGATCCGGACGGACCTTGCACAAGGTCCTACCACCCGCAAACCCGCTTTCAAGTATATCGCCTCTTCTATTTGCAGCGTCGATTAGTTTGAATGAATTAATTAATGAATGAATGAGTCGTTTATTTATATAGCATGTAAAAATTTCGTCTTTCGTTTTCGTCGTTCATATTTTCGACGTTTTTAGACCACAAAACAATGTTAGGTGAGAAAGTGAAATTTTAAGTTAGAATTTTTTTTACATTATAAGACAAGATAGATTAAACAGATTTTGGGTCCTCTTAAGGGTTCTGTAGTCAAAATAAAAACCATTATAGTTTCGTTATTTTCGTTTGTAATACAACAATAAATGAAAAATTCACTCATTTAAATTAGATAAAAGGATCACGATTAACATGTATGTAAATTCTTTATTGTACAAAAAACATAATTTAAAAAAAGAGATACAGTGATATACAAAGGCGAACTTATCCCTTTAAGGGATCTCTTCCAGTTAACCTTTGAGTGTGTGAAAGGAGTATCATAGTAGGGACAGACAAAGAGCAAGAGCTAAAAAAAACATTTAAAATAATAATATATTTAATGTGTTTATGGGTTTTACAGTTGTAGGCGACTAAAATGTTAATACCTACTGAAAATCATCGAGAGTAGAACAAAATAGCTCTATAAATAAAATTTTATCTAATATTTTAATCAAGCTTGAGAAAATCGTTTCGATCTGTTGTTGTAATCTCTATAGCATCCTGTTATAAGCTTTGCCTGCATGTTCTTGCCTAGTTTGTAATAATATTATAATTAGTATAATACTGTCCACTGAATATATATAACCAGAACAAAAGCCAACACGCGAGCTAGTCTGCCAATGAACACTAAAAAAGCTAGACGCCCTTTATTAAAAATTCGCAGACAGTTGTAATAAACCTTGGAATACCTAGACCAAGGTTGAATTGGTTAAATGACCACGAGATTCCTAGACTTTTATGGACATTTCGTGGGGAAATAGGCTTGCTGACGAGGGCTGGGCAGATCGATGCAGTCTGAGCGAATCCAGTAGGGTTAGGTCAGGCGAGGTAATGCTAGTAGTTTTTATAATATTTCATGGCCTGATAATGTCACATTAGACTTTCTTCTTCGAGCACTGGAACTGCCCATTAATAACGAACTTAAAATGTATTTGAAGATGGGCCTGTCGCAGAAGACTTACTATAGATAGTGGCCAGGACTACATCAATGACAAAAACGCTTCATCATCATCATCATCTCAGCAACAAGAAGTCCACTGCTGAACACCGGCCTCCTCCGTGGATTTCCAAAGTGGCCGGTTGGAAGCGGCATGCAACCCCGGACCATCTTGTGGCTGGTCGTCCTACGTACGCTTGCCAATACGCGGCCGCCATTCGAAAACTTTTCGACCCCATCGGCCATCAGTTCTCCGTGCTATGTGCCCTGTCCACTGACACTTCAACTTGCTAATCCGCTGGGCTACGTCGGTTACTTTCGTTCGTCTGCGGATCTCCTCATTTCTGATTCGATCACGCAGGGAAACTCCACCATAGCACGTGGCGTGACTTTGAGATTTCTTATAAGGCTCATCTCTTTATCTAATCTCACCAAATCACGTTAAGTTTTACAGCTCAAGCAATTATTTTAACAGATTCTCCCTAAGTGACGTGACGGTGTACATGTAAATACTTGAAATTTTGCATGATAGCGTCAATGATGAACTAGATAACACTCCCTTTTATTTGCTTTTGGCACAGGAAAAATACTGACTCACTTGAACTGATTAAATACGTTTTAATGTATTTATTTGCCGGAAGCGCCATTGACTCGCTGCCGTGTTTCCATGAAGTACCTAAGTATGTTATCTCGTATTTGAACTTTCATGTGTGATTGTAAAGAATTAGGGCACTACGCAATGTGACGTTCAAAGTCAAAGTCAAAGTCAAAATATTTTATTCAGATTAGGCTTACAGGTAGCACTTATGAATGTCAAAAAATTTACCACCGGTTCGGAAAAACCTCTGATGAGAAGATACCGGCAAGAAACTCAACGAGGTGTAATTTTTTTAAATAAATCAAAATTACAATGTTATTTTACATCTCAAATATTCAAAATTTTTACAATTTAACAATTTAACACAGCAGGTGTACAATCTTTGGGGCCAGGGATCGCCAATACAGATCGGGATCATTTCCAAACATCCTTGTCCAAGATATAGTCATTGATTTTATAATACGCCCGAGAAATTAATGTCTTCTTGACAATAGATTAAGGAGATTATTAAGGAGAACATATTGAATTAAAAACATTTATTTAAAAGTAGTAACCGTTTGAAGCTTCGTTTTCTTTTTGGGTTATTTTTCGGCCAAATAATCACGATTCGGCCCGATTTTCTTTTTCGGTCATAAACCAGACAAAGCTTCGGCTACGCCAAAAATCAAAAGTACGATAGTCGCGAGTCATTACACCTTCTTCGTAAGTGTTTATTTCATTTAAATCGACCAGAATCGAAAGATTTTCAATTTTTAAATTTAGATTGAAACCTTAAAGCATAGAGCATCAGCATATCGTAGATTTAAGTCTAGACAGACAAAGTTGAGGACAAAGGCTAGTAATTAAATAAAATTCCCAATTCATCCAGGCTGCGTGCTTTTTGCCTATAAAGCATCGAACTTATGGGTTCCACCCTTACCTTGCTATTTTTCTTATAAAATAAATTGACGCTCAAATTGGATTGATTATTGGGCTAGACTGTCTACTGATTAGATTTAATCTACGATAATCTAGACTTTTAACGAAATGAAGAATAAACTAACAAAAAAAAATTTTTTCGATTTTATCGCTTATATTGTAAAACGTCTATTTAATTTCCGACATTTTTCAACGTTTCGGACAGATTGAGATGCCCTATAAGAAAACAGTTAAGAATAAGGACAAAATATCCAATAAAAAAAATAAAAAAAAACCGTTTCAATTCACGCAACGCGTTCCTTGCGTTTATTGTAACGAAAACTTACACTAGACGCTCTAATGAGAAGATACCGGCAAGAAAATCAACGAGGTGTAGGTACTCTGTTAATCACACACTCTCACAAGGAACAGGGGGCCCAGCATGCTGGCTACCGATGACGTTAAGGCTTATATCTGTATGTACTAGTGTGATAAATTGAACTGTAATCTGTTTTGAAAAGAGAGAAAAAAAAACTGCTGAGTTTCTTGCGGCGTTTCTTCTCAGTAGTATCTGCCATTTTCCGAAGCGCTAGTAGATTCAGACATGTAAAAGAGCCTATACGGCCTACTTGCAAAATATTTTTTTCATTTTCATTTTCATTTTTATCCCTTTCTAACCAGTATGCGTGTGCGAGAGGGACGGATGCGTTTATGTGCGCGATAAACACTAACGTGTTACTAGAGCTGCATAAGTAAAAATCTAACATAGTATCCGCCGTACTTGCGGTCATCTAAAATAGGGTAAAGCGAAAGTTTGAGCTAGAAAAGTATTCCATTGACAAATCTATTGAAACTAAATTATTTCCTGTTCGTGAATGAACCGAATGATGTCACATTTCGGTTAGTTTGCTTTTGTCAACCTTGCGTAAAACTAATTTGCTTAGCTTTAAAGAGAAAACTGTTCTATTGTTTAAAACTTAGAGTTGAAGTTGAAATGCAATGGAGCATACGTTCGTTCTAAATTTAAAATGATTCATAGCTTCGTTGCTTAGCAACGGTCGAGTAGTAAACATCATGGTTTAGTAGTAAAGAAAGGTCTTACTTGCTCCAATAGTTCATTTAAATTAGACTTTTCGATGCTAGTTTTAAGTTTGAATTTAATTTGTTGTCGAATTAGAAATAAGTCTAATTAGAACGCAAATCGATTTCGCTAAAAAAATTGCACTTTGTACTTCTTGATACTTGTTCTAAACAACCTTTACGGTGTAGAGTATGTTTTAAAATGACTAAAATTTATTCTATTACCTACTCATTTCGTTTTACTCGTTTGTACCTTATGAAGAAGTTTTAGGTTCGTCAACAATAATTAAAACGATGCCAAGAAATTTTGGTCATACTTACTTGTGCGCGGCTGTGTCAAAAATTTTTTTGTTAACTTTTTCAAAAGGGCTTTGTGTCAATGACTTTTATGTACTAGAATAAAAATATGGAAAAATGCCAAACATAATCTTATTAGCTTTCGTTAATTTTTGTTAAGATCTTGTATTTTGTGTACCGTATTAGCATAATTTTTTTTTAAAAACTTAAACTTTAAAGTAACTACATAAAAATATCGACATAAGAACAGAGTCACAATTTTATTCACATTCATATCAAAACAAGTCAGGTCCCTTTAAATTTGAGATAAAGAACAAGGAAACGGGTTAACTTAAAAAACATGTGGTTCATACATGAATATAACTCAGCATCATATAGTTTGTTGTCATAAAGGGTAATTTTAAAATACCAAGCGTCCGATTTTTTTTAAAAACAAGTTAAAAAAAACTTACTTCGCCTCATCGCACTTTACCGCACAACCGGCAAAAACCAAAAGCACCAACACCTTCATAATTCACAATCTAAACTTAATACTTTTGAAACGATCAACAATTAACAAATCACTAAAAAACATAACCTCTAATAGAGTTTTCTTTTTAATTAATTCGCGCCAAAATTTGACGTTTGCGGGATGCGTTCGACGACCACGCTCGCTCGTCGAAGTGTGCTGTATGACATTTAAATAGGGATTGCTTGAACCGCCCGCATACTCCAAGAGCCGTAGGTATTTTTTTGTGGAAATTTTACTACGCGCTCTGCATATCTTTAGACGAGATAAAGGCTTTTGAATGTTCAAAGGATTTTAGAAATGTCTTTATTTTTAATGTTTTGGAATACGTTTGGAAGGCTTTATGTTATTTTAAAAGTTTTATTGTTAGGACAATGCGTTGTTCTTTTTAATAACTAGTTATTTACTACTTTAATGGGTCCACGTGGAGACTATAGTCTACGCCCAAAAAAGATTCGTTCTTAAAAAACTAAGTACATTACAATTAAGTAAGAATTTTGATTTTTAAATTGTAACTTCGCCACCATTTAAGAATAAAAAACAATTAATGTAACATTTTTGTGTAGGGATGAAAACAGCATGCGGGTTACGTAATGGTAAGTGATCACCGCTGTCCATGGGAATCTTCAAATCAAAATGATCTAATAAAAGATACTTGTGCTTATATTGAAATCATTACCAATTTCAATATACTTAAATAATCATAGAAAACGTACTGACTGAAATAAACCTTGCATGTCAAATTATGACATGATTTGGCAAGGAAAATTGCCTACTTTTAAATAAACGGGAAATGCAAGACACGAGACAAATCCATGGTAATCTACTAGTCAAATTCATGTAAACCTTTTGTATCAAACGAACATGTCAATAAATAAATAAACAGGCAGAAGAACAATAAGACACGTGTGTTTAAAAATAAATATAGCATTCCGCTATGTCATCATCTTGAACAGTCGAACCAGTTTACCGTGATCCATTGTGGAACTTTATCCCATTAAATGCCACGCTTACATTCTAATGCTTATCAAGGAAAGTTAGTATGCATTTATTGCGAAAAGGTTACACAGTGGGCCACGATTAAAATGGTTTGATTGTATGTTGAGGATGTTGTGACTGGAAAAATGTAAAGGCCACTGGTAACACCTAACCATAGGGGTACAGGGGCATACATAAAGTATTAGTCGACGAAGAGAGGTCTTGTTATTACATTTTTGCAAAAAAATACTTTGACTTCGATTTGCATTGCTTCTTTGGCTCATTTCAGGATATTTGACCTTCTATTTAAACGCAGTAATGTACTACGAATATTTTTTGAAATAATTGTACTGTACTATTATAATTAATAGATTCAGACGTTACTTTGTAGAGGTCCATATCAACAAACAGGAATGGATGAAAAAAAAAACATTAATTTAAAACTATTCAACACACAACACTGGCAGAGTACAAAAAACAAAACATTATGTTGAACAAAATCAAAAAGGCCCCACTCAGCATACTGCCTCGATAAACCGAGACAGTACCAAGAAATTACCTAGATACTCCACGAAACCACTCAGTCAGTAACGAAATGCAGTAGAGAGTTCAGAATGCAGGTATTATGTGAGACTGAGGTACTATCCCGGTCGAGCCGACTTTGTACTGCAACCAGCAACTGACTACAGTATGGTTCTACCACTCAAATGTTAATGTTGTATGATGAATATGAAACTTTGTACAGTCAAGGAAATTGAAACACGTACCACCGTAGAACCTAGCCGAAGAGACATACGCACGACATTTGTATGACATAGCCTGGCGTTTAACGCGTCGTGTCATTGCGATAGGGTTCTACGGTGGTACGTGAATATATTTCCCCTACTGTACCTACTAGTATCATGGATGATATCTATTTAAGTATACATATATTATCTCTACTTTCCATTAGGTTACCCATATGCTCGTTTTACTTCTTAAAATAAAAATAAAGGTTTACCCTTATCGGGATTCGAACTCGAGACCTTTAGCTTCGTAGTCAAGGTCACTTAACCACTAGCTATCCGATCGTCTAAAAACGTCCTCAACCAAAACATACCCAATAAATAACTCGTAGGTGTATGAGTAGGCGATATTAATCTCAGAGGTTTCCAAGTAGGGCTCGCTAGAAACAATAACATCGGCTCTTATGCTACAAGGCTGTTAATTGCCTTACGCAGCATTCTATTCCAGTAAACATGTTAAGAACAGTACGACTTAAGCGGACGCCAGACGCAAGCATAGTTTTTAAAACAATGGTGTAGCCAGTTGCTGGTTGCAAGACGAATGATATGTATGGATATAAATGCCTTATTGTATAGAAAGTATAAATGACAAAAAGGGATACAAATGGTTTTAATAAAGATAAAAAAGGATAGGCAGCGGAGTCTTACGGCGCTTATTTACAGCAAAACCTTCTATTTTTTGAAGAAATTAAAATCAAGACACGTAAGAGAGCATAACGTGGCTTTCATGCACATTTTTTTTTGCTACTATTGTAGAAATAAGAGATTGTTTCTGACGCCACTCAGCATACATTCAACTAATTTCAATTGTGGGTACTGTTAAACTATAATAATACTAGCTGTGCTGTGTTGAAGGTAAAACTTAAACAAACTTTGAATGTCATATTTATTTATATCAAATCAACAGCCTAAAAAATTAGTTTCAAACTTCTAGCTCTAAAAATGACGATACTCCCATGCAACTTTTCATCCCCCCCTTTCAACCCCTTACAACCTTTTTTCGCATTAAAAAGTAGCCTATGTCCTTTTTCAGGCTTTGGACCATCTGTGTACCAAATTTCATTTAAATCGGTTCAGTAGTTTTAGCGTGAAAGCGCTACAGACAGACATACAGACAGACAAACAGACAGAGTTACTTTCGCATTTATAATATTAGTAAGGATTAGTAAGGAAGTAAGGATAATAATTTATGGTAGTATCAGCTAAAAAGGTTAATCTACATATTTATAACATTATCGGGACTTTAGCGCGATAAAAATATATTGTTGATTTACCTCGACGTTTCGGCCATGTTTCAATGGCCGTGGTCACGAGTAGACTGAAGTGGAGGGTATTACTTCTGTTTAGCCGCGCGAGTTTTACGAACTACCCGCACTTTGTCTTGTTTATTTTCCACCGGCATATCACTACACCGACACACAATGCTCACAATGTCCGACGATTTATCCGAAGATATATCTCGACGCTTACACTTGCTGATTACAGGATTCCATGATGAAGAGAGTTTATATAAGACTTCCCGGTTGAAATTTTTGTACTTTTTAATTTCAATCGCTTCACGTACTATTCTAGGATAATAATAAGGTTAATCTGCTATTTACCGCGACTAAGGTCTATGATTCAACTTCGGTGCCTGTTTACTTACGTACATAAATCGTCATTTCCAATTAGATAACAAACGTGAGCTAGTGACGCATTTAATTTTTACATCCTGCCATCATTTACCATCATAAAATGTTTTTGTTAATAACTCACGGCCACAGACTATGACTTAATACCATACCGCTGAAAATTCAATTTGACCTGCGCTAGGTCATAATACGCATGATTCATGATGATTTGCGCTTCGTGAAAATCGTGTCACTATCCTTATGCAGATATCATGTAATACAAAAGAAGATCACTAAAAACAAGTACGAAACTGAGACATTTAATTTACTGCTTTGACAACAAATGTTCTTTATTGTAACAAACAAAAACATATAACAAATAAACAAGCGACTACATAAAGTAAATGAAACTAGATTGTTACAGCTTGAAATTAAGAAAAAAAACACCTTAAAAAATTCGCAGGGTAGGGCAGCGGCAGTGTGGCGAAACTGGAAAACGCAAGGCACGGAATGCTGATGTTGCAGGTTCAAGTCCTGCCATTGCCCTAATTTTTCTTTGTGTTGTCATTACAATTTTAAAAACACCTTGTTACTCAAGTCAAAGTTTTTATTTAATTTCACATGTGAGTGTGTTAATTTGTTCGACAAATCTTGAAATTGTCTATAACTGAAGTCGACTTGAATTGTGGTATATGTAGATATAATGACAATGTTATAATAAAGTGCTTACCTGTGCTTATAATTAAAGTGTTTAAGTAGTTTTTTTTTTTTTTTAATATGTGCAAGCTCTCGTACTGCAATATTCTGTGTGCTATGTTTCAAGCAGGAAGTCGGACTCATGATCGGCTAGATCATTTTGCAATGCTTATGCCCGCGTATGAGTGATCCATTCACGTATCGGTTGGCGATAACTCATATATTGCATGTTTGTTTTTGTTGGACCTCACAGTGACGTGTGAGTTTGTATGAATGTTGTCTATTTACGTATACAACAGCAACCTGTCCCGGCTGCCCATGGATACAATTAGGATTTAATTTAATCGAAAACTTTTGTAAAAAAATCTCTAAATGACAGTGAAAATAGTCAAACTGGAACAAATTACTTTACTTGCTACTCCGCGAAACCAGTGCCGGGCTTGTGCAAAAAAGCTGCGTCTGTGCGACACATATATGTTCATGCACAAACCCACCCTCCTCCGCTTCCACACGAAACAACATATATCACACAGCCTCAACTACACACCACCACTAAACACTAAAACTACACGATCGACGCGCGTTTCGCCTCTATACGAGGCATCATCAAGATCTAACAGTACGACCGTTTGTTCAAGTAGCGAGCCCGGCACTGGTTTAGCGGAGTAGCAAGGTAATTTGTTCCAGTTTGTTTTTACGCAACATGTTGTTTGATACACACTTCTGATAAATTTATAAAAACTTTTTATGCTTGAGTTACCTTTTTAAGGTTGAAAGTCTTGTATCAATTTAAGTATATTTAAATTTATTTGATGTTAACCACACACACATTCACATTATTAGATTTAAATGTTATGTAATGAGATTAAAAGTATTAAAGTATGTATTTATCTATATATGTATGTTTATCCGTTGTGTAGTATCCATAGTACAAGCTTTGCTTAGTTTGGGACTAGGACAATTGGTGTAAATTGTCCCGAGATATTTATTTATTTATTTAAAAAGAAAAATCTAGGGTACCTGCCACTACCCTAAATTTTTCCTTGCGTTGTATAACAATAGAGTTTAAGAGTTTATTTTTTTTCTATCTAGTAAAATTAATTGTTCCACGTTTTGAAAACATTAATCCATAACATAATGCTCTGAAGAAAAATGCATATATTTAAAAAGTAATTGGTTTATTTTATTGCGAAATATCATAAGCAATGCTCAAGACTATTAGATAATAATTGATTAATTAGTCACCTAATTGTTTAGGAAGCAAAGTTGTTTAACCGCGTGTATTTGCTAAGTATGTAATTATTTAACGGATTTTGAAATAGTCAATTTTCGAGGTTTTTTGTACCAATCTAGAACAAAATTACCTTGATGATGAGAGTTTTTTTTACGGAAGGTTTTTGTCTAATTGTTAATCCAGCCGCTAAGCAGCAGTGCTTGCACTGTTGTGTTCTGGCGTGGAGAGCAAGACAGCCGGTGCAATTACTGGCACAAGAGGTATTCCATCTTAGCCCTCTGGGTTAGCAACGAATCTGCAATCTCCTTAGTGTTGCGGGTGTCTCTGGGTGGTGGTGATTTGACATTGGATACAACATGCGGTTTTATCGCTAAGCAGCGATAAGACCGCCTTTTCCTTCCTATTTTATAAAAAAAAAATTACCTGTGCGAAGCCGGGGCAGGTCGCTATTCCATAATAAACGTATTACCTTACAATATTAGAAATGATAAAGTTTTTAAAGATGTTTATCTAGACACATACATTACTGCTCTATAACGCGTTCAAAAACCGTAGGAAATGACCAGCATTATTACAACCAATTTCATTATGAGAACTTTCTCGTCTATGGTAGAAGGTAAATCTGTACTTAAATTGTCATCACATTATTGATATCTCTAATGTTATGAATTAAAATTTGGAACAGCTGTCAAAATTTAAGTGAATCTTTATTTTAGTATTCATAGATATTAAAACAGTTATCGATACGAAACGTCAATTCAGTATGTTTTTTTAATATAAACGCACGACATTTGATCTCGAGTGACATGAGAATAGGGACTTCATTCGTTTGTCTTTGTTTAAAAAAAAAACTTTCGTCTTGGCGGATGGATCGAATTGCCGCCATTACTGTTGTCATTCGTTTGTTGGTTTTTTGCTGTTACGGTTTTTTGCAGTTATGATATATGTGTATATAAAGTAATGTATGCAACTGTATATAATTAGGCCATTATATAGCAGCTGCATAAACTACTATTTTATAGGTTTTTTGGATTTTGGTTATGAAATTTGTCACACAAAGAGACTAAATCCTAAGTAACGCATAGTATACTTTTATCTATACCTACAATGACTTATTTGTATGAGATGGCATTAATTTATTTGGTTATTAAAACCCATACAAAAAGCAATTTATTTTCTTACCCATTTAAAGCACTAGCTCTTAGCCTATAGAAAATAAAGTGGTTCTTACGCTAATCATCTAGGTATAGAAAGTGACGGTTACGCAACGACCATTACAACTTGAGCTCTGGTTCCTTGACTCTATTTCCTTTTGTCCCATTTTGTTTAACCAAAGAAAGGAGAGCTCTTCCTATACTGGTTGGTCTCCCAAGGATGTTGGCAAAGTTTATTTTTAAACTGGTTAAAGGAATGGAAACCTTATGTGTGTAACACGAGGGCTTGTTTTGATGGTAAGTAATATGTTGGTTTTTAATTTTATTACAGTGGAAATGTTTGATATGTATGGTAATTGGTACGATTGTTAATGTAAGGAATTTCCATAAGTACCTAGTTGTTCTTGAAATAATTGTTAGCAAACTGTGTCACTCATTAAGAGGAGTGTGAACCCAGCCCGAAAAAGCGCTCCCCATACGAACGGCGATAACGTTTTCCAACCTCTAAACCTTAACCTATGGCAATGATTTTTTGGTATTTTGTCGTTATGCCTCAGAACTAGGTTTGTATGTTTTGATTTTTTAAATATTCTTCATAGATTTGACAATATTTGCACTTTAGGAGTTTCATACAAAACACAAAAACGTCAATATTTTTAAAATTATTAAGAATATTTAAAAATATAAACATACAAACCTAGTTCTAGGGTATACTGACAACATACAAAAAAATAATGGTTGTAGGTAAAGGTTTAGAGAGTGGAAAACGTTGTCGCCGTTTGTATGGAGAGCGCTGGGTTCACACTCCTCTTAAAGAACTTGTTTTTGTCGCAACTCTTCCATGAATTTTAATTCAATACAAATTTACAGTACTGAAGTACACATACAGGGTGGCCTCAAACCATTGAAAAAAAGCTGCACAGGACGGTAGAGTATGTGATGACGAACAACCCTATTTTTTTTGTTTTTTTTTTTCATATTTGATGGTAAGTGGTACGCCGCCCGTGGAAACCAACGATTCTACAAAAATGCTGACTCGTTGCCCGCCTTCAGGTCCCCTCATGAGCCTCCGGATCTCTCACTTACCGTACGAAACGCAGTAGCAAGCAACTACTTCACGCCGGTTTCCTGTGAGTCAGGTATTACCCCGGTCTCTCTCACTAATTATGTGTACGGGACCCTCGGTGCGCGAGTCCGTCTCGCACTTTACTGGTATTTTTAAGAATACAAGACACGCGTTGTTTAGGTTATAAAAAATATTTATTGCTACATCTGTTCCACAGTCGATGACCTGATATTTTTTAAACTCCTTTGTTTAAAAAAACATGCGAATTTTATTTTAAGCTTATGATATTGGAGTTAGGCCATATGTTAATACTGAAGGAAAGTTGTGTGCAAACAATAGCACTGTTTAAAATAAATGTGAGATATAAATAAAATATGTCTCATTTGACCGGGGGGTACTAGCCCGGTCGTACCGGCACATTTTTACTACAACCAGGGGGTTTCCACTCCGCACAGTAGGTACGCTCCACCGCCTAGCCTATGGCATAGGCAAATCGCAGTAGGCTGTCGGCTTGGCGCGCGCTCGCTCGCTCGACCCCGCCGTGTCAGTGTAATTGACAACGAATGCCGCGCAACCCTAACGTACCGCCGAGAGGAGCGGGGGAAAGGCGGGCGCGGGCGGTGCGTTCCTTTTGACTCGCGCCGCCTGGGCGCCGTCTGTGCTACAACCAGCTTCTGGCTACACATTACAAGACTCTCCCCCTTTGTCACGCTTTTTCCTATCTCTTTAACACAGGCTGTGTCACATTTGACTAGGCTAGCCCCCCCCCTCTCCGTAAGCGTGACGTAATTTTCGGATGACCCCTTATTACAAAATAAATAATAGTGCTAACATACAGAAACTTGTCTTTTACGACCGCGATTAAACGAATTCCAACTTTATTCAAACGTTGTCCACATTCACATGTTATCCTTGGGTAGCGATGATTACTTATCATTCCGAAACCCGCTTGCCCGTTTGCCCTCTCTAAAGCATAAATGAACTTCTACTTTTTATTAATTAACTTTTTGTTGAAAGGCAGGAACACAAAAAAACAACGAAGATTAGAATAGGATGTTTAATTAATTACCATAAGATACCTAGTTACGAAAAAAACTATTAGGTACATATATAGAGTCTTATTAAAATAAATACTCATTGAAATAAATGTAGAGTACACAATAAATTCGATAATGTTAAAGTTTTTTTTTAATTAGTACGAGTAAGTAATAATAAAAAATGTAAACAATATCTTTCCCTAGTTTTATTATCTTTTGTACATATTTAGATTAATAGCAACATAATATAGAATGGTATGTCTTTCTTTTAGACGAAAGTTAGGGATTTATATTGTTCAATATTTTTCTTTAACGTAGCGGGAAAGTCTTCTATTTTACATCAAACGTCATTTTGCGCTGTTACCTTAACTCACATCTATGTAACTAACATCTGTTCCAGCCATACTGTTTTTTATTTATGTGAGGATTCCGTCAAATATTTCGCATTCCCAAAGGGTACCGTTTGAAAAATTTTAAGAACCACTGATCAATTCCATTTGTTCTTGAAATCATTGAATCTTCATAACATTCTCCGGATATATCCTCCTGAAGTTCCAACCATGACTCCTCTGGGTACCTCCAGGACCCAAACTCGGCGTCGACGGGAGCGACTCAGGGATCCTCGTCAGTGACGGATCTTGACTTAATGACGACGTGTAATTCGTCAGGGAGCCTTGGCTGAATGACACCATGACCTTGGATAAGGATTCGTCTTCTGGAGAATTGTTGGTGGGTATGGACAGGTCTGCGGAGGACTTGATGTCAGCTTCAAAGTTCTTCAAGCGGGCAGCGCTGCAAAGTGGAGTTTCCACTTGCTCCATCGTATTCAGGTCTTCAATTTTGATCATGTAGGCCTCGTTGCTTTTTGAGTATCTGACGACAAAGGTTAGTTATCAGTACCATTTATTTCAAGCTAGCAACAAACCCTTGCTTTGCATGGATAACATCAGGATGTTATGTACATAAAACCTTCTGTTAAAAATTCTCTAAATGACAGTGAAAACCGTATCAAAATCCGTTGCATGGCTTGGAAGGAGTAGGCGGACGAAGACATAACACAGACAGGGACGGACGGACTATGTTTAATAGGTACATACTATGTAAAGATAGTTAAAGTCAAATTATCCTTATTCAGATTAAGCTTACGGAGGCTCCAACATGGCCGGCCAAATGTAGATTATCTGAGTGTATCTCTATGTACGTCATTTTCTTATGACACTGGTGGTAGGACCTTGTGCAAGGTCTGCCCGGATTGCTACCACCATTTTGCTCGTTAATCTTCTCGCTAAGCAGCAGTGCTTGCGCTGTTGTGTTCCAGCATGGAGAGCAAGACAGCTGGTGCAATTACTGGCACAAGAGGTATTCCATCTTAGCCCTCTGGGTTGGCAACGCATCTGCAATTAATCTTCTTGGTGTTGCGGGTGTCTATAGGTGATGGTGATTATTTGCCATCACGTGACCCACTTGCTTGTCTGCCTTCCTATTTCATAAAAAAAGAGACAGAAGAATGTAGAGTTCTTTTACGTGCAAAGTCGGCGCGGGTCGCCAGTTGGGAATAAAAGAGATAACTTTAAGAGAACGTTAAATTGAACTTTGCTCGGAAATGTTCCTCACCTCAAAACATTCTTGAACCTGTACCCCCAGTTGATCTCCTTGGACAGGTAGGAAGTCCTGCTCTGCGTCACTGTCCCCATGTTCTTCGAGGCACCTGTCAGACATACCACGATCTCGAATCTGAAAAAAAATAGATCATTATAACCATTCAGTTGAGCAGACAACGGCGTGTGTTTCTTTGGTGTTCTAAGCATCCAGAGGCGCTGTTAATTGCTTCTCATCAGGCGAACCGCAGGCTTGTTTTCTGCCGACGTGGTACAAAAAAACTGTATAAAAGACACACTCGAGTTAATGCTAATCTCGTACCTATAATCCATCATATCCTGAGCAGAGAAATCGAACAGTGGACTCTCAGCGTCGATGATGTGGGTGACTGTGATCGGCCAGAGCAGAAAGGCGCGGGCTTCTTTTAGCTTCAGCTGGTGGATGTAGTTTTGGACCATCTCGCCTTCCAAGGTCCTGAAGTAAAGAGCATGATAACTGCTACGTCGTTGATAGGAAAACAACACAAAACGAAAACATGTAGTTTGTTACCTCTGTCTAAGGAAATAGCATTACTGGTTTTAATCAGGCGCATCTCAAAGTTTGTCCGTATTATGACAATAATTATTGTATAGGTCACAATTAACGGACTGATTGTCATAATCCGACAAAACCAATGCACATTTAGACTGATAGAGCTATACATTCAAATTTAATATACTGTGTTGCTTATTGAAGTACCTATGTGTTCCCAGCGCGGAGCATATTATGCTGGAGTGACTTCGGCTTCTATTTTAATATATTTTTTATGTTTATAATTATATTCCAATCTTCAGTAAAAAAAAATTAACCTGATAGGTTTGAGCATGTAAGCGGTAATAGTGCTATCGATGATATGCAGGTTGAGAAGGTCCCAGACGCGGAACTGGAGGCAAAGGTTGCCGTCGCGAAGACATACCTGGAGAAGAAAACCAAAATTTATCATTCAAGTAGAATACAATTAAATCAATATTAATAATTAGAAATAGATGAACAGAGACTTGTAAGTCTAATTCAGTCTCACACTCTTGTTATGTGTCAACAGAAATTTAGAAATTTTATTAAAGTTTTTATTTTGTTAGAAACACATATTTTTATTATAAAAAACAGTCTTTACCGTAGCTTTCTTGCTGAACCCCACAGATGAGACGTGTCGGTTTGGCCTCACAAGTTTCGTAAACAGCAAACTGGATAGACCTCCTGACAGCGCTGTACCGGCGACTATCTGAAATCATACATACAACCTTTTATTATGATTTTAACAAAACTCTTACATTTTAAATTTAAATTCTAGTGACATCGATTTTTTTTGCATTGACGTAACCTTTGAGTAATTTGTTATATCCCTTTTAAAGAAGTTCAGTTCGGTCTAGTGGAAGGCAAGTCACTATCAGTCAAATATCATGGTAGATTGAGAAAATTTTGAACTGACTAGAAAAAAAGGAGAAGGTGCTCAATTCGTCTCGATTTTTTTTAATTGGTTGTTTTATCACTAACTCAAGAGATAATCTATTATTTCTCTTTTTCTATCCCAGTGCCGTTTAGGTAACCATCAATTCAAGGGTGTCAACGGTCAGGAACAATTTAAATCAGTGTACTCCACACGCTCTATTAAATTTACATGTCTCCCCAAGCTTCAGGATAGTTTCGTCTCGTGAGCGGAAACGTCATATTAATATTTCATGCAGATCAAGAGAGAATTTTACTAGCTAACTATAAGTACTCGTACTAGAAGTTAACCACGAACTTATGGCAGAAAATGACTGCATTGTTTTTGTTATTTACCTCCAAAACCATTACAATGATGGCCTCTGGACACTCTTCGCTGGGATATCTAACGCCGTATCCAATTGTCATCTGTAAATGAAATTTGTTTGCATAAATCTAAAAATGGCAATTGCCTTTTCAGACAACTTTCCTAGAAGCTCGTCGATGTCACAGATGATCGAAGAGCTTACAGCAAAAGGAATGCTGCTAGCGTCTTCGGTACCATGCCAAAGATACCTAATTTTTTCCATATTTTTAGTTATAATTTTTGATGTTAATAATATGTACGTGTTAATTTTAGGATACTTGTGGTTTTAGTTTAGTTTTGTCTGTAATACTCGTATTGCTATAATTATATTGATTTTAATTGTAAATATTTTTCAAATACAAACTTAGCAAAATGATTGCTCGTATTGGAAGGAAAGACCACGTGAGAGGATAGTGGATTGCACAGAATAAAGAGAAATGAAGAAAACTGAAGGTCTTACACCGAAATGTTTAAGCATAAGCAAGAAGAAGAATACGAAGATAAAAAACCAAGAATGGTTGACTCCATCACCTGTGTCTCCACGGACATCATGAGTAGCCCAGCGAAGGAAGACGTCCCGATGACGCAGTGGTCCTTGCCATCTCCAATGTCCTCACTGTACGATCGCGCCACGGCGAACCAGATGCCGGCAAATATCAGCCAGAACACGAAATGAGCGATCACCATCATGAGGATGATGACACGCCATTTGGCGTTGATCTAAAAATTGAGAAATTGTTAATAATTTGTGTTATTATCCTGTGTAGGTAAAATAGCTAAGGAAACACATGATTTTATTGTTATGTACCTCGAAAAATTATAAAAGAAAACTTACAGATACAAAAAATTCTTGGTATGAGTACATATTTTTACCAGACTATTTATAGTATTATGACAGCATAGTTATTACGATATCGATGTTCTAAGGTTAATGATGACATTTAAACCGAATTATATTCATACCATATTGATATTTCTATCTTTACTTCAACTCATTTAACTATAAAAATGAAATAACAATTAAGAAACGTTACCTACAGTGTTGACTAGGGCGTCTGTTGAACATGTGACAAAAAAACCAAACCAACACCAGAGGCCCGTTTCACTAAGCTACAAGTTACAATTTTACAAGTCTAAACCGGCAACATTGGTCACTATGCCCATTCCCATTGGTCATTATTGACCAATGTTGCCGGTTTAGACTTGTAAAATTGTACCTTGTAGCTTAGTGAAACGGGGCACAGGTGCTCTGAATCTTGCATATTTAGGAAATCAAGAGAAAGATACAACACTGGGAGTAATATCGTTAGAACATCATTATAGCACGTCTTGAATTTAATGGCCCTGGCTCATACATTTGATACTTCTTCCGCTGAAGATGATGGTGACTAAACCGATATTGCACGGTAGTGCAAAGTTTCCTGACATTAAGATTTAGAGGTAAGAGCAAAATAAAGCTTTGCCGTGTATACTGACGACTGTGTTGACGATATCCCGCATGTATTTGATGGACTTGGCCGGAATGTTGCTGCGCACGGGCACGTTCTCTTCGCCCGTCTTGCACACCACCCGTCTGGAGCGCGTCGGTCGTCCATGCCGTCTTCTACAAGAAGATCATTAAAGTTAATATCGTCGTTACGTGTTCTCATGCTTTCATGATGATTAAAGACGATTAGACCCAGTTCGATGGATAAAATTGCGTTTAAATCTACACTAACATAATGAAAAGGTAAACTCTGTTTATTTGTTTGTTTGCAGGGGGTAATATCTCTCTCTCTCTCTCTCTCTCTTTGTTGTTGCAGGTGTCTATAGCCGGTGGTGATCACTTACCATCAGGTTTACCTTCCTATGTTGTATAAAAAAAAAACTACTGAACCAATTTAAAATTCTTTCACAGATGGAAAGCTACACTATTCCTGACAGACATAGGCTACTAATTTTACGTGCACGTAGTCGCGCACCTCCGCTAGTTAGTTATAAATCTGACACTACATCATTTGATTCGACTCGTGGACTTGGGCTCAACCGATCCAATCAACGCATGATTGGATCGATTAATTATTTTAAGCTGAGTATATTGTCAGGTATCTTGAAACTCAGGACATACAGAAAGAGTGCCATAATCGTGAGATCTGCAAAGGATTGAGAACGTTGAGATTTAAACAACGCAGGATGATCTTGATTTTGAAAACAAGATTAAATTTCAGTAATAATTTCTCCCGTTTTACCGGTAAAATAATTTCATTAATAATGGTTGTAATCAGTAATCGGTGTCAAAAAACATCAATTATACCATCAACCAAATGAATATTCAGAGCTGCATGCCGTTTTCGTTTACAATCTTTAATATAAGTCAAGGTACTGCAAATAATACCTACTGTTTACGGACTTCTGAGTAGGTACGGCCAAACATTCACTATCTTATCCGAAATTTTCAATACTGCTATCAGTTTATCACAACAAATTTTAGTCACTAAATCACGCTTTACGTTTCCTTAAAAATATATTGTATTTAAATGAATATCTCTGCAATCAATTGTTATATTGAATTTAAATTATTAAGAAAGTTGGATGATTCTTCGTTATATGCGAAATAACTGTAGATTATAGATTTAACTTACCTATGCCTCAGTCCCTTCTTCTTTCTCTTGCTATAAGGAGTCGAGTACCCGTGTGCTGAGGTTCCCATATCATGATCATTATAAACGCTCTCAACTACTTCAATAGTATCGTAAATATGATCAGTATTATCACTAGTTACATTAGAACTAACCAGAGGCTGTGTGGATGCATCTGAAAAGTTCCTATACGTATTAGTTCTAGGACTATCAGGTTCTACATCTATAGTCATGACTAGACCTTTCTCGTCTTCACTAGAGTACTGTGAACTCTCTGTACCAAAACTCTGAGTAGATGGGATTACTTTCGTGTCATAGTTCGTAATGCCTGACGGGAATGCGATTTCTTTGCCTTCTACGTAAGTTTGGGAAATTCTGTATTGCTTCTTTAGTTCTTCGTTGTTGTAGACGTCTGTGTCAGCTATCCTTGGTATTTCAATGGATGATCTACCTGAACCATTGCCGATTGCTTCCGAGTAACTTAAAGATCGCTCTAATGCACGACTACGGCTTCCTCTTCTTTCTGGTTCGAACGTGGGAGCTAAATTCATCTTGTTCTTGCTTCACTGTGATTTCTTTTACAATCACCGCATTTTCTAATTCAGTATTGATATTGACGTTGATTGATTAAATTTCCTTTTGTTCTTTAAGTTTGTTTACCTTCCTGCAATTTTTATTTGTTTGTTTTCATCACTTCTAACACTGTCAACTTTGTAATAAAATATGTTATTTATTCCTATTTTCCTGATTTTTCTGTCTTTAATTTCACCAACTGACTGAATTATCGTTGAAATCAGCAATAAAATAAGTGTGCGTTGCCGAAGCCTCGTAAAACACAACTATGTATTATCTTGTCTAGATAACGTACCTTTTATCCGAAGTAAGATAAGAAAATATATTTGTATTGTATGTTTTGATCAGGTGGCCTAGAAACTGAAGGCACGTTGACTTAAGCTAGTTATTTACCTGGCGCTAAAATGAGTTTGTCTCTTTCTAATGTATGGTAAGTATAAGGACAGTAGATGTAGAGGCATTGTCTCCTTTTGAACAAATATTTTGAGAGCTTAAAGTTGTCCTACGAAACGAGTTTATGATTTAATTTGCAAATGTTGCGATGTAATGGAATGTTCATGGACTTAAGGATTCGATTGAAGGTGTTTTATTTCGTGATCAGGACTACCAAAAAATTAAAATGCATTAATAGTGTAGGTACAATTTTATTAATACTTATTAACAGAAAGACATAAAATTTTACATTCTTTGAATTAATTATTGACATGTAACAATATTCAATTATTATTTCTTTCTTCTGAATAATACGTTAGTTTTCTTTGTTTATATCTCCACGCATCCCTATCTTGGGCTTTCTCTAACCAGTCAGGTTAAAATACTGTAGTGGGTGGAACAGGATCCTTCTACTGTTTGCTGTTACTCAATTAAAGACTTATCGTACACTTTTACGTTTATTTATTGATAAACACATGTCCTAAGGCTCCTGCCTCAAGACTCCATGTGTTTATCAATAAATGAACGTAAAAGTAGAAAGAAAGAAAATGGCCGCTGCGAAGTTCGACGGCTTGACACACGTTGAAGATTTTCTCCATCAATTTGGTGCAGTATGCACCACCCACTACAACACCTTCGTCCAGTTCATCTCGTTTTCTCCATTTAGGTCTGCCCGTGACCCTGGTGTCCAGGGCTTGGACAGAGTTTTTTAGCACCCAGTTAGTGGCTATGATAAGGATGCTCTTAGAGGACTGGCAGAGAAAGTCATGTCCAGTAATGGGACAGAACAGGCTAGTTTGGTAGTAGCATATTCAGAAAACTAATAACAATGTCATTTATTATCTTACAAGGAAAATTATTGGTTACCACAGCAAATACGAAATGAAAAAGAGCATTAATACTGATCTGTCCGGTTTCCCTTTAACAAGGGTTACAGAAGTCAGGTGACAGTCGCTTCAATGTAACAACCTGACCTGCCAAATCTGGGACCATGGTCAATGCGTACCCCAAATTAAGAAGTGGCAAAAACCTAAGGGAATTATGAGTCCCGTTTCACTTGCTTTTACTATAAAATTATGAGTAAAAAATTAGTCTGAACACAAAAGTCTCAAACCCTCAGCAAGTTAGGCATGGATCCTATTGGTTTCCTCTTTTTCCTGAAAGAGGAAGCACGGTTCAGATGGAACCCGGAAACCTGGTCGCTGAAGCTGCCGGGGGTGCCAGGACTGCAGGGGGTGGGGGGAGGAGACGGCGTCGACTTTACAGACCTGCAACAATAGTGGAATGTTGGTGAACAGGTGAAGGAACAATATTTGTACGCAGTATTTCAAATCGCGATGGATACCCGGTTTTATTGCAGTTTGTTTTGTATGGTGTGCAACGTTAAACTATTGCGATTATTTGTTAAGAAATGGATTATCTTATCTTGTCTTTATTTGAAATGTCAATGTTATCTAATTAAATAACATAAATGCCTACTATCACATAAGTATTAATTTGCATGACTATAAACTAAAATATCACGAAGGAGATTGTTTAATTATCAATGATATGTATATAAAAAAAAAACAAAATAAAAAATAATCTATCAGCATTTTTTTGATTTGCAAACGTGTCATGTTGAACTATTATCTATCGTATAGCACTCCTACTATCAAGACCAATCTAACTACACTTCGCATAATTAAGCCGTACGGAGGTACATCTTTGTATATTCGCCCTTGGTGTTATCAATGAAAAACAACGGCCGTTTGGGCAGAAAGATTCGAAGACCGCATACCGGAAGGCGAACTACTCGTATTGGTTGATCTCCCACAAGGTGGACCGACGATCTGGTGAGAATCGCGGATAGCTTTGGAGTAGATTAACACAAGGTCAACCATCGTCGAGATCCTTGTAGAAGGCATCTCTATTCGTGGATGTCTTATTACTAATAAGGTGATAATGATCAATTACCACTAACAACAAATAATTTACCCATAAAGCTTGCTCGCACTGCAACGCGGAGTATCAACAGGTTCGATCACGTCAAGTTTCTTGTGATCTATCACATACTTCTGCTTGCGGATATCGTACCTTTAACAAAATAAACAGCTCAAGTAAGATCTTAATTCTAGAAGAATTTACACTTTACGGTACTTCAGTTACTATACTGGAAACAATGTTAACAAATAAAACGTGTGATTCGACAAACCAGCTAATGAAAAGTTTTGTGCGTCAGTGGCTCTAACGTGATCGGCCAAGTTTAGTTTATCCGAGTTGTGCGTCTTTTTCTAATGACAGTAGTTTGACAGAGACGCAGGGAGGGATAAAGAAGTTAAACCTGGACCAGATATGTTAGGGCCACTGTGGTAATCCAGTCGTAAATCGACAATGTATGACAAATGAAAAATTCGGAAATATAAAATTAAGAGAAATATAAATTAGCCTAAAATTAGACCTTGACGTTATATGAACAGCAAACAAATTCATCAAAGCTGTTTTTATTAAGAATGAAGCTTACTTGACGACAGAAGGGAAGCGATGACCCCACAGTACCTCTTTCGGGGTGTAGGAAGTCTGGCTCTGCGTAAAGGTTCCCATGGAGGCCGAGGCCCCCTTCAGGCCTATGGTTATTTCGAAACTGAAAAGAAAGCAGATTATAAAGCAGAATATAAATCTAGTGATGAAAAACAAATCGAAGAAGTTAAGAAAGCTTGGGCTACGCTGTACGAGTATCAACGAGTAAAAGATTTGCGTTGAATCAAAGCCCTGATACCTGTCGCAAAACCGGAACTAGGCACTAACCTATTATAGCAAACGAAAACGAAGCCATTTTTATCTTCTTTCGACCTAAAAGTTTATTTTGCTTAAAAAGGTAAGCTTTTCAGAAATCTTATGAATGAAGAATATTTTACTCTAAGTATTGCAGTATATTTTAAACAACCTATAAAGTTTACAGTTCTAGCAAAAATCCATTAGATCAAATAACGTTGTTAACAAGGCATACGTTTAGCGAATTTAGTTTCTGACTTTTGATAGAATACTAGCAGAATTAGAGTAACGCTATAAATAATTGCTGGTTGTAATTCGAACCCAAGGTCCTTTTACTTTCCACCCACATCAGCACACCATCCTGTCTTACCACCACCCTCTCACTGAGTAGGCCAAGAGTAGATCCTCAAATCATGATGAGTTTTTTGTTTAGTTTCCGAGTCCTACCCTTACCTTAGGTTCAAGATGTCGTCAGGAGTGTATCGATAGAGCGGGCTGGTAGCGTCTATCTCGTGGACGAGGGTCACCGGCCACAACAGAAACTGCCGCTGCTGCAGCGTCAGGCTGCGGACGTAGTAGTGGATGATCTCGCCTTCCTTTGTTCTGCGAATTGAAGATATCACGAACAAAATACATCAAGACACCCACAATCAAATGGGCAAGCAGAGTTTTCTGTACCTTTTGACTGTGATAGGCACTAAGATTACTTTTCGGTGCTTGAAGGGCCGATTACACGGTTCTCGCTTGCGTGTTCCATTACATTGCAGGGCTCGATCGATTGATCGACCACGTCATACCTCAGTAGCCAGCAATGTAATGCAATTCGCATGTAAAAACTGGCACCATGTAAATGGCTCTTTAGTTATAAATTCATCCTATATTCCTCTGGGCGCCGAATATATTTCCTATATATATCTTACCTGCAAGTATTAATAAAATGGGCGTTAAACTCGGAGTTGATGATGTGGTCGTAGTTGAGGTCCCAAGCACGCATCATCAGGCAAAGTCGGCCGTCACGCATGCTGATCTGAAAAGTCATCAACATTTCACCAGTCAAATGCCTTATTTCCACCAACGTTGTATAAGAAAGCTATATCTAATTCTTAATCCCTTTGTAAATTAAATGTATCATCGTCTAGAAAGATTGCCATGACTTTAAAATAGGCGTTTTAAATTACATTCTGTTAAAGTGGTACAGCCAATCTGCGCTATGGCTATTTGCTATTAGTTGGCTCGACCGAGTTAGTATCACCCTCCCGTACAACATCTATGCTAAAGCAGCAGTACCCTTGTTGCGTTTCGTTCGGCCAGTGAGTGTCAGAAGCCCAAAAGACGTAATTTTCTGCTTAATTCTTAGGTTATTGCGAGTGTCTATGTCCAGTTTGTTTTATGTAAAATGGAGGTAAACAAGCATGCAAGTCACCTAATAGAAAGTGATCACCGCCTCCCATAGGAGTCATCAACCCGTATACCTCCCATAGGATCCGTTGCCGGCATTCACGTTTTATTATTTTACTGGGTATGCGCATTCAGATTTGTACTAGAAACGGCTACTGCGCAGTCAAGGTCAATGCTCAAGAAGTTTGCTGGGAAGTGTAGCATTAATGCCTCCTCAATGTTCGCCGAAGCGCGTACGGACAGTTTTGACGCTGTCTGGCGCATGAAAACTGCTTCAATAATACATAGAGTGAGAGGGAGCAGCAACAGCATCTTGAAGGTTATAGCTAACAAACATGACTATCCTCTGATGTGGAGGCTCAGTCAGAGAATTAAATCTGCGCTTATAATTAATTACTAACATAGGAATAAGATTTACTAACAATGTGGACCTCTTTAAATATAAATATCTCAGGACAATTCACACCAATTGACCTAGTCCCAAGCTAAGTAAACCTTGTGTTATAGGTACTAGACAACGGATATACATACTTAAATAGATAGATACATACTTAAATACATAAAACATCCAAGACTCGGGTACAAATATTCATATTCATCATACGAACATTTGCCCTTCCCGGGAATCGAACCCGGAACCTTTAGCTTTATAGTCAGGGTCACTAACCACTAGGCTATCCGGTCGTCTGAATAAAGATATTTATTATTATTATTAGATAGATCATCAATACAGACCACAGCCTTTTTGCTAAAGCCGACGCCGTCTCTGGACAGCTTCTCAGGCCGGGTCAGCTTGGCGTACACCACACAGGTCAGGACTCCCGACAGCCCAGTGCCCAGGATCAACTGAAATTAAAGCCATGACGATGCTTCAACAACAACAACAAACAACAAATACTCTTTATTCATAGGCGTACCCAGTTTCTGGCCTGGGGGGGGCAAGTCAGATGCTAGATTCGGTAATCTTCGTCCGCCATCGTCGTTTTTTGGCAATTGAACATGGATTTGCAGCAAGAATTTTGCCAGCGCCTACTGCGCGTAGACCCCGTTTACACGTTGATTAGTAATTAGGCGAGTTCATACATGTTCTGCGAGATTTCCAGGGGGGGGGGGGGGGCAGCTGCCCCTCCCTGCCCCCTCTGGGTACGCCCATGTCTTTATTGATTCACACAAGTAATCAAAAAACAGGCCCAGTGCGAATCGGGCTCGCGCACGAAAGGTTCCGTACCATTTTCTATAAAATCGGCAAAAAAAAGTCATGTCTGTTGTATAGGAGCCTTCTTAAATATTTATTTTATTCTGTGTTTTAGTATTTTGTTATAGCGGCAACAGAAATACATCATGTGTGAAAATTTCAACTGTCTAACTATCACGGTTCATGAGATACGGCCTGGTTACAGACGGACGGACAGCGGAGTCTTAGTAATAGGGTCACGTTTTACCCTTTGGGTACGGAACCCTAATAAAATAACACACACACGGGGAAATTTTACATGGGATTCAGCAAGCGATCTTATCGCTAAGCAGTGATCTCTTCCAGACAACCTTTACTTATTTTGATACCTACTTTAGGGGTCTTCATTCATACATTCATTAAATGCATACTTCTAGTATAAGTCCATTTATTTCCATAAACCAAACCAAAATCTCTGTTTTTGCGGAGTAGTAATTTATTCCAGTTTGGTTAAATTTCTTTTTATTTTCCTCTCCGAGATGAAAACGTGAAAAAACGTGTGCTAGTCAGTTACCTGCATGACGAACAGAAATATGGATTCAGGACACTCTTCGTCTATTGTTCGATCCCCGAATCCGATGGTCGTCTGAAAACAAAAAACAATAGCATTTGTTATACTTAGTATTCATTTACCCTTTTTTTTAAAGAAACCCTCGGTGTGCGACTTCGACTCGCACTTGGCCGGTTTTTTGAATGTATCTCCAAAATTAAGCAATTGCTTTTTTTTTAATTCAAAGCAAATTCAAAAAACACGCTTATACTGTAAGGTAATTCCTCGTAAGGCTGCGGTTCCACCAGAGATGTGCGAGGATGCGTAGCGAGGGATGTGCTTATAAAGTACCAATGAGCCGTTTCCACCAGAGCTGTGCTGACCGAGGCGGGGTAAATAAAGCGATTCTATTGGTTCTTACAAACACATCCCTCGCTACGCATCCTCGCACACCTCTGGTGGAAAAGCAACCTAACTGCAATGTAATAACTTGACCTGCCAAATCTGGGATCATGGTCAAGGCATACCACGGAGTAAGAAACGGGAAAAAACTCTAGGAAGATGGTATTTAAGACGCTAACAAGGAAACGTCCAACTGGAATTAACGCAAAAAGAAATCGTCTAAATAGGCGGGGACATCAAAGCTAGCAATTGGAACAATCATGGCCGATCAAACGCGCTTCCTTGCGGGATTACAGAGAGACCGCCAGGATGGACCGTAAAGTTTGTGCAGCAGAGTCAATTGGCATGGAAGCTTTTGACCTACTTCCATATAGGTTATACTGAAACTAAAATAATAGTTTTTAATTTTAATTGTAAAAAAGTAAGAAGTAAGTATAAAAATTTTAGTAAAAAGGAAGTAATTAAAAGTAGCAGGTGTCATATTGTAGTTATAAAACTTGTTTGTATTTGTTTCTCTCTGAACCGTTCTTTTCTGCGGGTGGTAAGACGTTGTGCAAGGTCCGTTCGGATCGCTACCACCATCTTGCTCGCTAATCCAGCCGCTAAACAGTAGTGCTTGCACTGTTGTCTTCCGGGGTGGAGAGTCGGTGTAATTACTGGCCCAAGAGGTATTCCATCTTAGCCCTCTGAGTTGGCAACGTATCTGCAATCTCTTTGGTGTTGCGGGTGTCTATAGGCGGTGGTGATCACTTACCATCAGGTGACCCATTTGTTTGTTTGTCTTCCTATTTCATAAAAAAAAACTGGTTTCTATGTGACAGGCATTGCCTAGTGTGGGGCCATCGGTTAAACTATGTTTGTAAATCTGCTTTCTTTGAACAAACTATTTCTATTTCTAGCTGTCATTTTCATAAGTTGTGTCTCTTAATGCCTTACATCACAATTTATTAGTTATAATATAAGTTTATTGCGATCGGCAATGAACAATGTTATGTATGGAAGACCGGGTTCTCCAGTTAGTACGTAATCGACCCATTAGTGGCACGCGGCAAGCGAACTCAAATTGGGACTGTCAAGCAAATCATGACAAATCTTGCTGCGGTGTCAGTTTGAAACAATGATTGGAGGATGAAGCTGTAATAGGAACATAATCATGCCTATTGTGACCAAAATGTAAACTTAGATTTTGGCCGCCTACAGTGAGGGGTATTCAATTAGTTACCACCATCTTGCTCACTAATCCTGCCGCTAAGCAGCAGTACTTGCACTGTTGTGTTCCGGCGTGGCGAGCATGGAAGCCGGTGCAATTATGGGCACAAGAGGTATTCCATCTTAGCCCTCTGGGCAATGCATCTGTAATTTCTTTGGTGATCACTTACCATCAGATGACCTACTTGCTTGTTTGCCTTCCTATTTCATAAAAAAAAGTGTCACAATAGATGGTAAACTGTTGTAAAAATGCGACAGTTAGTTGGGCGGCGGATATTTTAATGGTTTGGGATGAAGTTTTTTACCTGAGCCTCTACAGAAGCCAAGAAGATGGTGACAAAGTCCTTCCCCCCTGTGATGCAGGCTCGCTTCGGCGGGTCAGGCTCAAAGTCGTAGTGCGCAAGCGCAGTGATGTACCAGAACACCGCGAACACCAGCCAGATGGCGAAGTGGACCACCACGGTGCCAATCACGATCCAACGCCAGCGGAGGTTGATCTAAAAAAAACATATATGGATCGAATTGATAACGTCCGTTTTTTTTCGTCGGTTATAAAGATAAGGTATATGAAGAAATTTTTATAGTGGTGGTAGCCACACTGTAGAAAGATACTGACTGCAGTACAAATGGGCCGGCGCGACCAAGGTGGTACCACACTCTTATAAATACCGGTGAGTAGTAGCTTGCTACTGCGTGTCGTACGGTGGCTAAATGGTCCACAGGGGTTGGGGACCTACAGGGTGGCAACGGGTCAGCGATTCTCTTGGGATCGCTGGTTCTGCCTGACCGTTTTTGATCAAAAAACAGTTTTTAACTGACACGGTTGTCTGAAAGAGATCGCATTATGCGATAAGACCGCCTATTATGTGCCTTTTGTTATGTTATATTGTACCTTTTTGTGTTTTGTGGTGTTCAATAAAGAGTTATTGTATTGTATTGTATTGTATTGTTGTGGATATTGAGGAAAGTATATTTGGTTAACTATTATAGGTCATCGGGAAGTACTCTTTACGAATTGACGAGTGAGTCAGCGAGTATGAACACTGTGACATGCATGACCGCATTTTTTGATAACAGTGACTTAAGAAGCTTAAGAGCGTCTGCTATGTCGCGCGGGCGCACGGAGCGGGTGCACGCCTGTAGAAAAATAGTATGAGAGCGTCCGCTAACTCCCGCGGGGGCGGAGCGGGCTCATACTATATGTTCGATAGGCGTGCACCCGCTCCGTGCACCCGCTCTGTGCTTTCCGCGCGACTTAGCAAAAGCCCTAACTCGCGAGGGTGCGAGTCGGGCTCGTACTATATGTTCGATAGGCGTGCACCCGCTCCGTGTACTCGCTCCTTGCGTTCCGCGCGGCTTAGGAAAAGACCTAACTTCGATAGGCGTGCGCCCGCGCGGCGTAGCGGACGCTCTTAAAGCCACAGATGCACGGCAGCTTGACAGACACATGTTGATACTTTCAGCTCTTACCAGGGTGTGGAAGGTGTCGTTCAGCAGGCGTATCCTCTCGAAAGGCACGTTGGAGATCAGGGCCACGTTCTCTCCACCACTCTTGGAGACCAGCCTCTTGGGGAGCTCGCCGTAGGCTGTGCGGTTGCGAATAGGAGGGGGGTTCCTATCGATGTTGCTAGAAGCAAAACTTACATACAATATAGGAAGGCAAAGGAGCAAGTGTGTGCAAGCAATGGTAAGTGATCACCACCACCCATAGACACCCGCAATACCAAGGAGATTGCAGATGCGTCGCCAACCTAGATGGTTAAGATGGAATACCTCTTGTGCCAGTAATTGTACCAGCTGTCTTGTTTTCCACGCCGGAACACAACAGTACAAGCATTACTGCTTAGCGGCTGGATTAGCGAGCAAGATAGTGGTTGCGATCCCGACGGACCTTGTACAAGGACCTACCACCCGCAAAGGTAACTGAAAAGAGCATAACTAGCTCTTTATTCCATAGTTTTTTGTTTCAACAATGTAGATAGAGAACACTTTCACAGCCCTTTAAAAACATGAAACTAAAAAGTTGACGCCATAATAAAATTGTATATGGCATAAGACTTTGGTATGCCCGCGTGATATAATTTTATAGGGGATAAAAATCCCATGTTTCAGTAAAGTTCATGATCTATCGGCACCTAACATGTTAAAATCCGTCAAACCATTTAGGCTACCGAGCGTGCTAAAGAAATAGACATACTTCAATCATACATTGCACTCGAAAAACATGACTCTCCTTTTTGGCGGCATTCAGGTAATTTATGTAAAAAAAACTGAATCAAATGCAAATGGATCTCTTTTAGGTTATAAAGATATATCTCAATAAACTTACTTATTAAGTGTAGGTTTCTGTTCATTTTTGGGCTTCTGAAATTCATAAACAACCGGTAATTTCTTCACATTTAAACTGGTATCGCTCTGTGTTATCACTATCTTCGGCAGTGTCTGAGACAACCTCCTCAGTCTCTCTGATTTCATTTCCGTCACCATAGAATGAACGCTTTCAGCTTTATTATTCAGCACTTCATTTTCAACTTTGAAATCGGGTTTTGGTATTTCTTTAAATCCATTGGCTTTCACCTCATTCTTTATAGTTTCGTATACAGGTTCATTTATAGTTTTAAAATTAAGGTCTTTCATTTTGATTCCTTCATCGTCGTCTCTTGATTGCAAATAGGTTAAGCATTCGTCGTATATATTGTTTATTTGATTGAATTCAGTGTCGTTTATAAGTTGATGCTCTTCCATCTTCTTTTTTAAACTATTACAGTGTATTTCTATGTTATACCAATAGCTACACTTTATTGTAGATGTAAGATTCTCATTGTTTGTTTATCATTATGAAACGTGTGTGATTTTGTAAACACTATCTTTCTTATAACACTCAAAAACATTCCTTGTTTGAACACACAGTTATTGTTAATAACAGATGCAGCATCTACTAAGTTACCTTTTTACTTGGAAGAAAAGTAAATTATTCGTTGATATTTAAGTCCTATTATTTACATTATTTACAGTCAATTGTGGTAACTTTAACACTTGGGTAACAGTAAACGTCCTAATTTCAATATGTATTTTACCACATTATATTTGTATTAATACATTCTCTAATCTCATCACCTTTTATACCTTTCCAAAATTATAAGTATTAAATCCCAGTATCTTAAGTATTTGTTGTCCCTAACCAAGAAACCTGAAAAGGCTCCAAACGTAGGAAATTAGATTCGTTACAACACAACACACACGATATAAACTGTTTTAATTGTTTTATTTTAACGCCTACAAGCGAAAACAACCAGTATTAAATCATTTAATACTATTTTAAACCTCGTTTAATGTTATCCGAGTGTTAAAAGTTACTTACTGAGTGTAATTGTTAATTCAAAAGTGACTACATTACATTTTCTGCTCTCACTTTCTACACTTTTCAATGTCACTTCGTGTATTTCTCCACTTTTGCCTTCACACTTCTAATGATTAACTTCCACTACGTCTGACTGTCACTTTCCACTGGCGTTTGGTTATCGCGGCACAATCTTCGTTATCTCCGTTATCAGGACTAATTGAGCCGAGAGCAGTAAGCCGACCTTGTGGGATGCTGGTCGATTCTGAAATGAGTAACTCACAGACGAAGAATATGTTAGGCTCGAGTAAAGTGGTAAGATCAACTTGGAAAATGTTTATCTACGAAGATACAGAGAAACTATTAATTATTTCAAAATGAACATTGTTTTTATAGAGGCATATTTTGTTATTTATATTCTATTTATTTATAGTGTTTTGTAATTAAGCTAAGTAATTAAGAACAATTGTTTTTTGCAAGTGATAATTTAAGATAGTTATGTAAGTCCTTTTTCGCCTGAAACACAGGAACATCCTAGTTCAGGCATAATCAGTCAAGCATTTCTTCCCTTTTAGTATGTTTAGACTAGAGATGTTTATATTGTAAAAAAGTATTTTTGAATAAAGTTTTATTTTTTTATTTATTATTTATCTTCTTTCTTTATAGTATATAACAAAGTCGTTATCCTTTATTGTTTGCCCTCACATGTTTGACGCCTATTCCGTTTAAACCACGCCACTTATATTGATAAAATTAATATTTAAACAGTGATGACTTATGGCACTGAAACGTGGCCGCTTACTATGGGCCTTATAAGAAAGCTCAAAGTCACGCAACGAGCTATGGAGAGGGCTATTGGCAAGCGCAGCGTAGGACGACCAGCCACAAGATGGTCCGATGACCTCATACAGGTGGCAGGAAGGCGCTGGTTGCATGCTGCTTCCAACCGGTCACTTTGGAAATCCATGGAGGAGGCCTATGTCCAACAGTGGACTTCTTGTGGCTGAGATGGTGATGATGATGAATATTTAAAAAATATTAAATTGAACTGCAGTCGCCAGCAGAAGAAGTTGAACGTAAACGGTTTTTTTTATAATAAAGGTAAGTGATCCTAATGTTAAGTGATCACCAAACAGCAATTGAAATTTATTAGTATACCTGCAGGCTTATTAAGCGCAATCCACGCGGCCACGCGATACTAAAACTCGTCATTTTTCCGTCAATCTATTCGACGGAGCCTCCTTGCTCTGTAGGATGAATTTGTTGATCACTCTTAAGCGATAAGACCGCCTATTGTCTAGCTTTCTAATTCGTTTCTTTGTTTTCTATGTCTTTTTTACTAGACTACGGCAAAGCCAAAAGGAAGGGTCATTTTTTTATGAAGAATATTTGTTGTTGTTGAGGTTGAAAGTACGTTGCCACTCTGTATGAAATGCTATCAAATATTCTGTTGGAATATTTGTCATAAATTGTTGCAGATTCGCCGCTGCGCAAGAGTTGTGCTAAGTGCCCCATTATGCGGCACTTCACTGTTCATTGCAATCGCTCACGTCAACGTCCCGCATTATTATACAAATTTTGCTTATACACGTTTGTAGCATTTTTAGAAATAGTATTTTCTTATGTTTTCGCGACTGTAGACATTGATATAAAACCATTTAAACGGTTTATATAGCGTGTATTGTAACGAATCTAATTCCTGACGTTTCGAGCCCTTTACAGGTCTCATGTTCACGGGCAGACTGACAAAAAACTTAGAATATAAACTACCCAATTTTGAAAAAATAATTAAGAATTAAAAACTAAATATGAAATCGTTCCAATTAACGCAATAAGACTACAGACTCTACCAGCGCTTCGGAAATGGCATCTGCTGAGACGAATGACCCGCAAGAAACTCAGCATTAAGCCTTTTTTCAACGAAATAAAAAAAAAACATCGCCTGAGTAGTGCTGGTTTTACAAGTACCTCTGTGGCCCAAATGCGACCGGCCACTTCAGTTTCATCTCTACACGGTGAAATTTAACAGGAGCCATTTTTTCTGTCAGTATTCGATGACAAGTAGATACACTTAATTTTGAGTCGCATGAAACCAACAACATTTTTGTAGTTCTTTTTTAAATTCACAATTTCAGTTTTAATCGAAATTATTGTCACTGCCAAGTATACTGTTTTTTGGCCTACCTGACTTATGTCGATTTATTTTAAAACATTGCACCCCGTTGAGTTTTTTGCCGGTATCTTCTCATCAGTGGATTCTCACCGGTGGTCAATTTTTAGACATTCATAAGTGCTTTCTGTAAGCCTGATCTGAATTTTTTTTTTACTTTGACAGCCGGCTAATGGAACGATTCTATGAGGGTTCCTTTATCATTTTTAAAGTAGCCTGTGCACTGGTGATGTAGCTTGATGCCAAAAGGCCTTGGGGTGTAAAGTTGGGGCCCTATAGTCAAATAGGTATACATGTGTTTCTGGTGGTCGGAGAATATTTGCGAGCATTACAGCTAGATACTAATGGAATCAATTTCTTTGCTAATCCGCGAACCCAGTGTCAGCAATCGTGAAAAAGACAACGCCTGTGTTGAATACTTTACAAAAGAAATAAAACAAACAACACAAAACGCGACCACAACCCAACCACTAACACCAAAAATACCACTCGACGCGTGTTTCAACTCAGGAGCTATTGACCTCTAGACTGTCAGTCGACGAAACACGAGAGGTCAATAGCTCCTGATGATGCCTCGTGGAAAGTTGAAACACGTGACGAGTGGTATTTTTGGTGTTGGTGGTTGGGTTGTGGTCGCGTTTTGTGTTGGTGGTTATTTCTTTTATAAAGATTCAGCACAGGCGTTGTCTTTTTCACGATTGCTGACACTGGGTTCGCGGATTAGCAAAGAAATTGATTCCATTAGTATCAATATGGACTTCCGCAAAGTAACACCTGAATCTATAAACTTTTTAGGTTAGCTAAAGTTAGAGGGTTGCTGGCCAGGGGCCTGAGCTTAAGAGGAGTGTGAACCCAACGCTCTCCATACAAACGGCGATAGCGTTTTCCACTCTCTAAACCTTAACCTACAGCCATGATTTTTTTTGTATGTTGTCGTTGTCAGTATACCTTAGAACTAGGTTTGTATGTTTTGATTTTTTAAATATTCTTAATAGTTTTAAAAATATTGACGCCTTTGTGTTTTGTATGAAGCTCCTAAAATGCAAATATTGTCAAATCTATGAAGAATATTAAAAAAATCAAAACATACAAACCTAGTTCTAAGGCATAACGACAAAATATCAAAAAATCATTGCCATAGGTTAAGGTTTAGAAGGTAGAAAACGTTATCGCCGTTTGTATGTGGAGCGCTTTTTCGGACTGGGTTCACACTTCTCTTAAGGGCCTGGGGCACGGCTCTGCCTACCCCTGGGTAGCTAAGTGCACTGTCAACTACACTATTATCAGCACATTTTCTAGAAAACAAGACGAGCATCAAGGTAAAATACCTGAATAATGATTAAAATAGACAACCTGACGTCACATGTTTACTGCCGTTATCTGCCAGTTAGGCGGGGATTTGCTAATTAATTCCATTACAAATAAAAAACTAGAGGCGGTAAGGCGATCGTTATTATATTTTTTATGAGCGTTGCCATTTACTATTAAAGGTTAGACGTGTTTTTTTTATTAAATAGGAAGGAAAACTAGCAAGTGGGTCACCAGATGGTAAGTGATGATCACTCGTATTCACACATCTCCTACTGCGGCCCTAACATGACAGCCCAGGTTTAGTTTAACCCCTCCCTGTGTCTCTGTCTAACTAGTGTCATAAGAATACGATTTGGCTACGGAACCCTAAAAATTAATTGTGAATTAAATATTTTTATCTATTAGCATTTTATAAATATCACAAAGCAACAAGTTACTAACAGTGTTTAAAGAATAAATAAAACAAAATTGAATTTGCTTAGGCATTTATTTCGGCCGTTTTACATGATCCACATACAAACATTGACTTGTATGACATCTTGTATCTTGTACCTACCTATAGAAATTTAACTTTAACAAAAAATTGGCATACAATTCGAAGCTAATACTTGGACTTATTTCATTCTGCAACAAGGTATAATTTACAAGATTAGAACTCGTTAAATTGTAACTAGCAACTTTGTGAAATTGTCCAAAAAATTAATTTACAATATTAAGTTTTTCTATTTGTATTTAAATTAATATCTATTTAACATACACTATGATAATTCGATACATATTGCTCTCATCTAACTATTATGAACACAAAAATATAATAATTATACTTTATTTAAACGTAAGAAATAAGTAAGAACTATAACAAACTTCCCTTTTAATTTGTTAACTATGCTTTATTGATATCAATCTTTAAAAAACAGAGCCAAGTTCTTATTATGAAACTCAATAAACATGGCGTTTTTAACGCCTCTGTTTAAGTTTAAAGGAGAATCTAAAGTTAAGTTTTTATTGTTAGTATGAAAACTAACTAATAAATTGAACCAAACCCATTTGAATGGATAAAATTTCGATTAATGCCAATTTTAATTTATAAATTATCAGTTGCAAAATACATGATAGGAACCATTTCAAAACAGTATTCATTTGAATAAAAAATGGGGTTTCCGTCACTTCTTATGTATTAGTAATACAATTGTTTTATGCCCTGTTTTTCAGCCAATGAATATGTCGCTTTACGAAAAAGACAAGTGCGCTTCACAGTTTTCCGTTTATGACTAAATTAAGATTTATTTTTCTTAATTTTGGCCACAAAAATAATAAAAAAAGAATACCACGTACAATCTGTTTGTAAAATTAAAAAAGAAGTCAAATAAGGTCAAATTAAATACTCTTAAACTATGAGGGCATGTATTGGAAACATTTATTTAATAATGTGTCAACTTTACGAGTAAGAAGTCACTATAACATGACAGTAGTCACGAAATTCTTTCAAACATGATTGGAATGTCAATTTAAATTTATTTTGACACTTTAGTAAAACTTTGGCGATTTATTAATGTAAGAAGTAAAAGTAATTTAAGTATTAGATCACTTTTCATTTATATTTTTTAATTTTTTTATAATATTATGAACTAGAAATCTGTTAAGAGTCGCCAGTTAGCTTGTGTTCCCATACAAACTTTACGTTTAACTTAAATACCGAATAAAAATAACACTTTACAAATTTTATGTTCGTAATCAGTTTCGACTGTAATAAAACAAAAAACACGTTTTAATTCCCATATGAAATCTAATTTGGGTAATTTTCTATCAATCAAAGCGAATTACAGTCATTAAAATCACTTTTCCTTATTTCTGCAGTGTCATTTCAATCAGTATGTGGGTTGTAAATTAAAACATGCTTTTAATTTGCGAGAAGAATTGACTGCAGACTTTATTCATTATTGATTGATAGCATATAAATACTAACCCCCTTATTCATAAACGGTTCGTAAACGTTTGTTAGTTAACATGTTTGATGTCTTTATCTGTCATTTTGACGTTTGCCCTCAAATAAAAGGGACAAAACATTTGTTAGCTTAAAGAGATTGTAATTTTTTTATGAATTAGGAGGTAAAACTCTGCATTTAACTAGTGAATGCACTGTACTTAAATTTTCATAGAAACGTGAGCATGCGCAGACTTGTTGGCTTCTTTGAGAAGAGATAAAAACCATTTAACAAAATTAGTATTTTAATTCATTATCAATTATGAGAATAAACCTTTTTTTCCTCAAATCTCACTCTGGGGTCATTAAAATACTTAACACGTGATAATAAGTTAAATATTTGACATCAATGTCAATTTACTAATTAATTGGAAGTCATGTCAATACATCGCCTCACCTTTACAAGGAGGCTTAAATACTGCAAAACACTCTATTTATATACTTAAATATGTACAACCATTAATTTTATCTAAATTGGGACAGATTTATGTAATACCTTAACGCTATACAATTTAACTATAAGTATAAATACGTGGAACATGTATTTATTAAATAACTAACGTTTCACGAGAACTTTCGGGAGCTACTGGCAATAAAACCGATTTTTATGTTTTAAAGTTACTTTTGTGTCTTATTTTGTGGACAAATAAACAATATCACATAATAACAAACTGCTATCTAAATCTTTTAGGATTATCAGCGAATGCTATCGCTATACGGGTATCTAAATGAACATCTTTTTTTTTGCTGTAGTAGTAGTATGTTGCCATTTATAATGTATATGATTGGAGATTTTCGCAAAAAATATATTATGTGACATTACACATAATGAATGAGAGGTTAGGGAGGATATAAAAGAGAAGAGGTGTTTAAGTAAACATAGATTGTTCAATAACAATTAAAGATTACAATATAATTTGTATTCTTACTTATAGATTATTTGGCAGGAACTGCTAGCTTTCAATATTTACAAATATAGGAGGTGTATGGTTTGCATTCAAAATTAATATCGGTAGCAAAAGGCTTGCTATGTCATAGAAAAATATAATTTGAAGCTAACTCTGATGTATGATGATTTATAGTAATTAGTTTTACCTAAACCTATGTTTTTGGGGTTAGAGTCGGTACTCATTATAATTGAGCGAAGTATAGCTCATATAATATTCTTTGCTCATTTGATATAGAAGAAGATTTCGTAGAAGACATACTTATGACTTTTTTCAGAAGTCTTATAAAACTATGTATTGCATCGTAACTTACAAAATCTTATTATAAGTCTTAAACAGCCCTTTCCATTTTTTAGATACAAACCTAGTTGTTTGCTATGGAATCCATTTTGTAGGCACTTAGCAATAAAAGTTGTCTAAATTTTTTTGAAACACTTTTTTCGATATTCTAAAGTTACTCTTAAGCCTAGAAGAAACCTTTGGAATGATTATTTCCTCGGGAGTAAGATTGAAAATACATTCATTTTGAACTATGTAGCTGTTGTTGACACTTTCAGTATTAGAGTCCATAGCGGTAATATTGTTTTCTTTATCGACAATTTTATTTAGTACCATTAATTTCTGGCTCTGTATCTCAAACAATCTGTTATTACTGAAAGTTGACAAAACGGCTTAGACCTCTACAAGTTAAGCTATTCCTTATGTAATGACATACTTAATTACACACTAACTATGCTTTAGACACAAATTAACAGTAACGCGGTTACCATGATACTATGTACATCATTATGTATCTAGGTTTTGTGTCAGGTAACAAGGTGACGATTAATATCTAAATATATAGGATAAGCAGCGTCAAACGCTACACGCGAAGTGAAACACTTCGCAAAATATTTTACTCGATCGTCGTGGTTGTGGCAATCCTTGGAAAGGGTCACCAGTAGTAAAGGTCTTTAGATGTTAGAACTAGAGGATCAAAACCACCTAGAAATAGAAACTCCCCAAGCGGAGCTTCGTCGAACTTGTGGCCGTAAGTGAAATGGAAAAAAGTGAATAGGAAAAATAAGAATGGGTAAAAGCAGAAACCCAGAAAATTACAAATTTAAAAAAATATCCTAATAGTAACAAAATGTACGTTGCTCGTAATAGGGATCATTATAAATAGGTATTATTGTTTTGCTGCGAGTATTCTTTGCTGCTTTTCTACATTTTTCCACGCAGAGTTAAACTATTACTAAGGCTGTCATTACTCATTATAATTCATAATATTATAATAGGTAGCTTCTCAGATGAGCAGCTATTTTACATACGTATACATAATTCTAAGTACTCGCTATACATCTCATATTCTATGTCAGAGGTAATGGTAGCGCATTGAAGCCCAAACCCTTTCCGATTTAACGAAAATACAAAAGTATGGTAATAAAAGAAAACAACAAATTACACAACTATGTAAATGAGAGTTAGTGCTAAAAATGCCACCTGTCAGAGCGTCTAGTGTAAGTTTTTGTCGCAATAAACGCCTTGAACGTCACTTACTTTGGAAGTGAAGACAGCGCCTCTTGCGGCGCGTATAGGCAATAAAATGTTTCCATAGTAATTAAGAAATTAATGCTAACGCGTTCGAGAACTTACACCAAAGGCTCAGAAGCGCCACTGTGCAAAGAAAGCTGCCGTCAAGCTCAGAAGTATACTGAGTTTTATATCGTTAATTGTAATAACGATATCGTCATGCTATTTGTTGTGTCAGTTCTCTCCGAAGAATAATAAAAAAACCGAGTAAGGAATAAAACCATTTTGACAAACTTTTTAAAGTGGCGCCGCCAAGCGGAATAAATGGTAAGATTGTACGCAATTGCTGGAACTTGGCGAGTACACTAACGTGCCTCGTTACATACATGTATAAGTAGTGTAAATTACATTAGATCTCTCTCAGTATAAATGTATATTGTACAGTTGACCAAGAAATCGCTTTACCAACGTAGTGTGAAAGTCATCAAGCAAAATTAACTTAAGTATTCTATAATGAAAAAAAAAACATACTGAACTTAATAAAAAATATATAACTTTAAAAATATCGTTTAAAGTAGACTCCCTCGGCATGGTGTGGTACCAAAGACGCTGGCAGCATTCCTTCTCTGTATTACTTATTGATATATCATATAAAATAAGAAGGCTAACGAACAAGTGGGTCACCTGATCGTAAGTGATCACCACCGCCATAGACACCCGCAACACCAAGGTGACTGCAGATGCGTTGCCAACCCATAGGGTTAAAATTGAACAGGTACCTCTTGAGCCAGTAATTTCACCGGTTTATTCAAAAGTTATCTTTATCTCTGAATGTAAAAGCTATAATACAAAAACGTAAAAAAAAGAGGGCTTGTTAAATTTTTATAAGCTGATGTTTTCAAAAGCTCAGTCAATTTTGCAGTAAGTAAATAATACATTTTGTTCAAATATTTAGACAGAGAGATTAATAGTGTGGGAATTACAGGGGCAGCTGCTCAACCTATTAACAGCTGTCACCGTGGACACTCTAAATAAGCCATCATCATCATCATCTCAACCACAAGAAGTCCACTGTTGAACATAGGCTATACCATATTCAACCTTTTTTAAGAGTTTTTAAACGTCGTCCCCTGTTTCCTCTCTGGATAATGCCAGTAGAGCAATTTTTTTTTTCCAAACACTCGATGGCCACTATTATGCATGTCCCTATGTTTTCCTTTTTTTTATAAATTAATTATTAAAAGAGATATGAACATTCAAAAACCTAAAAAATTGGCATGATTTTCGGCTGCGTTCATACATTCAGAAAACAAATTTTACTAGATTATAAAAAAAAGAAAAACATAGGAACACTGCCAAAGCCTTTCTTTAATTTTTAATGAAAAAAGTAGTTAAATCGGTTAAGTTTTGGAGAAGGAATCAGGGGTCTACGAATCGTTGATTTTGTGTACTTTAAATAGGCATTTTCAGTCCAAGCTGCGGCTGTCTCTATTGCGCTTTGCTCGGTTGTTCGGGCATTGCGCGACAGCAATAGATTTTACAAATATCTATTTTTCAATTCTCTAGGCCTTGAGGTTTCGTCTTAATACGGGCCACAAACCTGTTTCAGTCACGGTGTCGAGGGCCGCAAGCCAAAATTATTTATGAAATTTAGAATGGTGCGAAAATTCAAATGACTATATAATGAATGACAACACAAAGAAATATTAGGGTAATGGCAGGACTGGAACCTGCAACATTATCATTCTGTGCCCTGCATTTTCCAGTTTCGCCACATTACCGTTACCATACCCTACGAATTTTTCAATGTGTTTCGTCTTTACGGTCATTACATTATTGATTTTTGTTTGGGAAAACTACCCTCGATGTCATCTATGAGAAACTTAATCAAGTTATCTCATTCAACCTGGTCATTTATGAACGCCCGTTAGCTGACGAGAGATGACGCCATTTGTTGTAAAAAATTTGTAA
This sequence comes from Ditula angustiorana, assembly GCA_963691745.1. Classification (NCBI taxonomy): domain Eukaryota; kingdom Metazoa; phylum Arthropoda; class Insecta; order Lepidoptera; family Tortricidae; genus Ditula; species Ditula angustiorana. The sequence goes on from OY829495.1 coordinate 10,078,439, forward strand.
TCGAAACTTAAATGGTTTACAATTTTGTAACTCCAGGGGGGCCAATAACAAAGGCCTGGCGGGCCGCAGGTTGAGTATAGCTGCTCTAAATCTTACAGCTGTACTATCTCATTGTCCGAGCATTCTCCATGTTTCTCTATTCCCTGCCTTCAGGAGATCAAAGAGAAGAAAGGAAATAGAGAAACAAATCGTTTGCTTCAACGATGAGAGAGTATTTAGCCAGATTTAACGGCTCTACCCGTGAACAGCTAAGCTGTAACTGTGGACAATAGTGGACGTTCTCTCAATCTTAGAGCACTCTCTCATTGACTCACTGTACCAGTGGTAGATACGCGTAGCGCATTGTTTGTACCAGTGGTTGACATCATTATCTCGCATTCTTTCGTATCTTCTTGTCAATTAGACACTGTCAATGACTAGGACTTCCGTTCCGTCTGAATCTCGTGGTAGTTTTGTAATCAAAGCATTCGGAAAAGTGTCCAATACGGTATTCTAATGACTTTTTATTTTCAAAATTGATAGAGTTGGTTAAAAGAAGAAAAACTGTGTTTTTAATTTTCTACGATCATTATTTTTAGATGTATCACGAGTGACAAAATGACAATGGGCGTGCGTCGCTTTACCGTGCTGCATACAGCGAAGATGACGTCACATTTGTGATTTGTATGGACCCAATACTAAATCGCGTTTATTTTAATACTGTAAGCTTGTAACTAATTAGTCTCATCATAAAATTTTCTACATTTTTTATCTTAATTTGAATGAGCATATTTCGATTAAAAAAAACTATTTTTCTTCATCATTTTTGTAACTTTGTATCGCTGTAACTTCTAAAATATTGTTATTTTTAACTGCTTCTTTGGACATTAACAATTTTGCACTTTTATGCAATTCGAACTCGGAGTGAAATACCGTATTTTACATTTTAAAACGAAAATGAAATTTCACTCGTAGGTCCTAAAGTTGTATTGGTATAATAAAAAAGTATAGATAGTTTGATTGGATAAGATAGTAACAAACTGGAACAAATTACCTTGCTACTTCACGAACCCAAGCGCTTCAAGCGAGGTTTCGCGGAGTAGCAAGGTAATTTGTTCCAGTTTGTTGAAATGGACCTCCGCAAAGTAATGCCTGAATCAATTAATTATGGATAAGATGGTGTTTACTTAACTTTCTGGTTGACTTTTATACGTTCCAGCTACTCTTAATAGGCAAAACGGATTAACTTTTTATTATGTCCAGTATCCACTTTCAGGATAAATTATTTGTTTTTATTATTTATCTCGTAAAAAAATGGTATTAATGCAAACCGTATGTTTATATTGCCTTCATGTAATATCGTTTGTGACTAAAATTTGTTAAAAATGTAGAGGTATTAAAAGATATAGTTTCTTGAATTATGTCGTAAACGTTCACAACCCACAATAAACTCTGTGCACAACCGGAAACTAAACCAAAATGGCTGTTAGTGTAGTGTAAGGATTTAAAAAAAGGAACAAGAAAAAAAACTCAAAATTTATTTAAAGAAAAGAAAATATATCAAAAAATATTACAACAGAATTGACAAAAAAATCACAACAACGGGTCACTTACATCTATATGCTATATATTTACTGTAATGAAGTAAATAACGATTAATAGACTTTTATATATTAATATCTCTATGTTTATTCCTGATACAAATGTGACCAGTCAAAATATACAGCGTGTTTAAATTATTTTTGGCGTAAAATTTGTTAGTTTTGGCTTCATTTGTATGAGAAATACGATTTAATCACAATTACCGCACTAATCTCGTCGACTTAACTAATTTACCACCTCCGGGAATTTCATACGCTGAAGACATCCCTGGGCTGGATGCCAGCACTGCTGGAAAACCATTAAAAGTATTTTAAACATCTCTCCTTATTTTTTTATTAAATATTTTTTTTATATAAAATAGAAAGGCAAACAAAGTACGGGTGGTAGGACCTTGTGTAAGGTCTGTCCGGATAGCTACTTGCTTGTTAATCTTGCCGCTAAGCAGCAGTGCTTACACTGTTGTGTTCTAGCGTGGAGAGCAAGACAGCCGGTGCAATTACTGGCACCAGAGGTATTCCACCTTAGCCCACTGGGTTGCCAACGCATTTGCAGTCTCCTAGGTTTGCGGGTGTCTATAGGCGGTGGTGATCACTTACCATCAGGTGACCTACTTGCTTATTTGCCATCCTATTATATAAAGAAAGAATGAAATAGAGATAAACTACACTTGGACTGTTATAATGTTTTGGTTACTATTACATACATTTTTGTAACCGACATTTCTTTCGATTTTATTTTTAAATGTTTTAACATTCAAATTATTAAATTAAAATTGTAATGACAACACAAAGAAAAATTAGGGCAATGGCAGGACTTGAACCTGCAACATCAGCATTCCGTGCCTTGCGTTTGCCAGTTTCGCCACACTGCCTCTGCCATACCCTGCGAATTTTTCAATGTGCTTCGTCTTACGGTCATTACATTATTGATTTTAAGGGTACAACTACCCTCGGTGCCATCTATATGAAACTTTTTAACAAGTTATCATATTCAACTGGGTACTTCTACAGCTACCGACAGCTGACGAGAGATGGCGCCGTTTTTGTTATTAAATTTTCATATAGATGACACCGAGGGTAGGTGTACCCTTAAAATTAATAATGTAATGACCGTAAGACGAAGCACATTGATAAATTCGCAGGGTATGGCAGAGGCAGTGTGGCGAAACTGGCAAACGCAAGGCACGGAATGCTGATGTTGCAGGTTCAAGTCCTGCCATTGCCCTAATTTTTCTTTGTGTTATCATTACAATTTTAATTTACTATTACATATTTAGATCAAGTGAAGGAAAATACAAGTTAAAATGGTTTGAACCTGTTGAAAGGATAGATGAAAGATTAAGAAAAAGGGTGTATGAACGAAGAGTGCACTGAAAAAAGGGACAATCCAACTAGTTCGGTTAGTCGTGATTTTAGTTAATGGTAATCATAGTTCGTTTAAATTAACAAAACTATTTGCTACTGGTAAACATTTGCTGTTTAGAAAGAAAAAAAGAAAGAAAAGCATTTATTTAAGACTATTCAACACAAAACTCACACACACACATCACACAGAGTACAATTATTACAGAAACGTTTGTGTTGAATAGAAACAAAAAGGGCCCCACTCAGCATACTGCCTCGGTAAAAACGAGACGCTGATTTTCAGTGGGACCCTTGACATTCTTAATACTTTTTTTAATTCGTTTCTTAATACGTTTACAAGTCAAGAGTTAGAAAAGATGTAACAAATAGTTCGTTAGTCACTTTTTTGTGTAAAGTTTTGTTTACCAACTTTGTTTACGTGTAACAAAACTGTTTTTTCAGTGCATGGATGGAAAAATGGGGGCAGTGGAAGCGGAAAGCGGAAGACCTCGGCAAACGTACTCCAACCGAATGGGAGACATTCTGGAGAATGGCTAGGTCAGGTGTACTCTAAGCCGACGAGCATGCATGAAGAATGTTATGAGAGTTAGGGAAGCAATAGTTGTACGTCAGGATCGTAGCAACGGAAATCCGTGGTCTCTGCCTACCTTTCCAGAAAACAGTCGTTACTTGTATGATGGAAAAAGAGAACGACATGTCAAAGTAAGAAGTTGAGGACAAAGCGGAGAATGGGGACAAAAAAGGAAACGACCGGTCCAGGTTTAATTAAACCCTCCCTGTGTCTCTGTTACACCATGAGAGAGTGCCGCACATAGAGATAAACTCAGATAATCTAAACTTGACCAATCACGTTAGGGCCAATGACGATGATGAAATCTAAATTTGGAAATCACTGAAAAGATTAAAATTCTTTAGAAGATCTGGCACGAACCTGTGACACGTCGGTACTAGCTGCTTAACTCAGTGTCTCTTTCTACCGGGCTGGTTAGAAAGAGACACGGAGTTACGTAGGATACAACGTGTAATCAAGATTCGCCCTAGGCACAGAATAAATAATAGTACAGAAACTTCTCTTTTACGACCGCGATTAAATGAATTCCAACTTTATTAACACGTTCGAAAAGTTCGTTTTACTTCATACACCTTGCGATGGAAGTCAAAAGGAACGCGCCGCCCGCGCCCGCCTTCCCCACGCTACTCCCGGCGACACGCTAGGGTTGCGCGGCATTCGTTTTCAATTACACTGACACGGTGGGGGCGAGCGAGCGCGCGGCAAGCCGACAGCCTACTGCGATTTGCCTATGCCATAGGCAAGGCCGTCGTGCGTACCTAGTGCGGAGTGGAACCTGCCCTGGGTGCAATGACGCCGAGGCGCAAGAGCAGAATGGAAAGCTGGCGATAATGATGACAGTAAAGTATATCATAAGTAAAGCGTACCGATTATGCAAGCATTAGTATTATCTGTTATTCGGCTACACGTCAGTGGTGTACCTGGAAGTAATCATACGTAAAGCAGAATATATAGGTAGATACATAGCAGGTATATAGGCAGGTTGTACAAAAGAGTTTCATAACTGCCTGACAGATCAGCCTAAACCGTTGAAAATAGTAACACGAACGTGTATTTCTTAGGGGTGTACAGCCAGCGTCAAATATACCAGAGCGGGCAAGGTGGTCAAAAATATCTGAACACGCCCGAGCGTATTTGACAATAGAGTCGAGTTCAGATGTTTTTGACACTTTGCCCGCTCTGGTATATTTGACGCTGACTGTACAAATGCACTAATAGTTTTTTGAAATTCCACTAGGTATTAAGGGGATTTAAAGGGGGGGTTGAAGTTAGAATAAACAAAAGCTACGCGAATTAAGTCACGGGCAAAAGCTAGTATTACGTAAATACGTTTAGAAGGAAAGTTAAGGAACTTAACGAAGAAGGTAGCTCTAGTAAGAAGTTTTAAGTATAGTTTTATGCAAAGTATAACACGTATGAGATCGTCGAAAAATTAATATAGTTCCCATCATGCGATCCGTATGCTTGTTTGCTTCTTCTTTCCATTAATATTAAAATTAAAACTTTAGTTTCTGCTATAAAATATTGGTTATTCTTTGATGAAATACTCCAAAGCAACAAATTATAGACCATCTCTTCTATTTAAGAGTTGAATTTGCTTTACTTAGGTGATAAACGACTTTTAGGTAACAAAATGTGAAATTTTAGGTTACAACATTGTTTACAACTTCAGGCAAGTGAGGACAAATATACTTTAGAATCTTTGGCAAGCGTTTGCTGCGGAAGCGGACGGCACAAGGTCACCTGTCGCGCGGCACGACCACGTCCTCGTCGGAGTCCAGGTCGTAGATGTCAGTCCGCGTGTAGCTGCGGTTCGCGTAGCCCCCCATGTTCACTGGAAGAGGTTACACATAACAAATTATCATCAATACTCGCTTTATTATGAACCACTACACTGAAAAAAATAGTTTTGTTACACGTAACCAAAGTTTTGTTAACTATTACATAAAAAAGTGACTTCCGAACTATTTGTTACACCTTACCTAACTCTTGATTTGTAAATAACTCATCAAATGTTTATCAGTAGCAAATAGTTTTGCTAATTAAAAAAAAACATAAATGTAAAAAAGGAGAGCCAAGTTCAATACAAAAATTATGCTTGGCTGTGGGCTTCGCCGCAAAAAGAATGGAGATCTAAATGAGTGCCAAGTTCTATGCAAATCCAAATATGTATTTATAGGAACAAAATAACATTATGAACAAGTATTAAACTCTATTTCTTTATCTACACACATATCATAAGTGCTAAATAACGCGTTCAAAAACCATAGAAAATGACCAGCATTATTACAACCAATGTTATTATAAGAATTTTCTTGTCTGTGGTAGTAGGTAAATCTGTTCTTTATTGGGTAGTATCTCTTAGTAGTCAGTGTTTATTGGTGATCACATTACCGATATCTCATGACGTTATGAATTTAAATTTGGAACAGCTGTCAAAATTCAAATTGGTCTCTATTCTAGTATCCACAGATATTAAAACAGTTATCGATACGAAACGTCAACTCAGTATGTTTTTTTTAATTTAAACGCACGACATTTGATATCGAGTGACATGACAATAGGGAGTCTATTCGCTTGTCTATGGTTTCAAAAAAACGTTCGTCTTGGCGGAAATATCGGATGGCCGCCATGACTGTTTGTTGGTTTTTTACTGTTACGGTTTTTTGCAGTTATGATATGTGTGTAGATAAAGTAATGTATGCAACTGTATATAATTAGGCCTTAAAACACTCGTGTGATCCTATTATGAAACTCGCTGACGCTCGTTTCATAAAACCACACTCGTGTTTTAAGGCCTCTCATTATATAGCAGTTGCATAAAATACTATTGCTTTATCGGATACCTATAACATTGCTGTTATTTAAAAATGTGAGATCTTAAAGTACCTAGGTTAGATTTGACTTGGCCAAAAGTGGCACCAAGTGGTTCGTGTAATATTACACTCGGCGCTGGCTAGCCAGTTCCTTTGCTTAAACTAGGCTTGCCACGCAGCCGCGTGTCTAGATTAAAATACAGCACACGGCCAAAATGATAGCTGGAAGATACAGGACAGTTAGCCACCTCACCTACACCTAGCTGCTGGCAGTAAAGTGGTACAAACCTCTGGTCGCGTCGTCGTGCTGGTCCCACTTATACTCGCTCTCGGAGTACAGCGGTGGCAGCGTCTGGTGGGGGGTGGGGTACAGGTCCAGGCCTCGCTTCTCGTTCACGCTGTCCAGGTCGCTGAAGATCGGCATCCTGGAAACAAAGGAAAAAAGGGGTTATGAAACCGTACTGTTTAAAATTGAAAGAGTGCAAAGAGTTTTTTTTTCGCATCTTTGCAAGGCAGCTGGCAAGAGCTGGATGAGAGTGGCCGAGGATCGTGCTCAGTGGAGTGCCATGGGAGAGGCCTATGTCCAGCAGTGGACGAACATAGGCTGATGATGATGATGAAACAAGCAAGCGGGTCATCTGATGATAAGTGATCACCACCGCCTATAGACTCCCGCAACACCAAAGAGATTGCAGATGCATTGCCAACCCAGAGGGCTATGATGGAATACCTCTTGTGCTAGTGCACCGGCTGTCTGCTCTCCACGCCGGAACACAACAGTGCATGGACTGCTTAGCGGCAGGATTAGCGAGCAAGATGGTGGTAGTAAGTAAGATTGCACAAGACCACCCGCGAAAGATAAAGATATCTTCACTAACATAGTATAAAGTCGCTATCCGTTGCTATCTGTTCTGAAATCTTCGGCCGCTTTTAAACTACGCAATGGATTTTGATGCGGTTTTCACTGACATATAGAGAATTTTTCACAGAATGTTATTATGTATATTGACTGACCTATAAGTAATATGGACTTCTAGTCAGTGTTTAAAAAATGGCGTATCAAAGGAGGCTAAAAAGAAGACTAAATCGACAATCGCTCGCGCTGTCAGTCTGTCGGACCGACGGCGCTGCTGTCAATACTATTATTTTGTAAAAAAACCTATTTGCGACGAAACTCAATAATTTATTATTTTATGCAGTTTGACGAAAAGTTGTAAATCCAATGACTATAAATGGTAAACTAATAATTTGCATTTGTAACATTGGCGTCAACCTGTACTCTCATGTCGGGCCGTTTTTCTGCTGTCATTTAGTATGACACTGTACATCCATGCATTATAATATCATTGTGTATATTGCATTCCGATTGAACCTATGTGCAGCCGGGGTGGGCTGATAGTATTGAAATAAATTGATTAATGTCGTGTTTAATGTATGCAGAGTTTTTGTCCGAAATACACGTTGTGTCGATTGCTGTTGATCTAATGAACGATGGACGTAATAGGTAGTTCTGACTGAATGTGATTTTATTTTTTTGAATATTTTGGTTAATTTTATAATGTATTATACTTACAACAAGAACCCAAGTTTCTCTTGAGTAGTTTTGAAACCATAAAGTTTTTGATATGAACTTTTTCGGGATGTTCTAATGATAGTTTTTTTTTGGTTCTACATACACATACCAAATTCTAAGCGAATCAAGCACTGGCCCCCAATTCCGGCGCTCATCGAGATTCATCTGACGTTCGTGATGTGTCAAAATATGACAGATTTTGAAGGGATTTTACAGCTCTTTTTGGCTTATCTCGAGTGTGACTTCATCTCTACCGACGCGAGAATCGCCCCGCTGGTCGTGAGTCAAAATGAACCTACAAAATTTCATACGAACGTACAGATATCACTGATCAAGATACCAACTAATACGGCAAGTAAATAAAAACTTTTTCATCACATCTTTTAGCTTTAGAGGATAGCGGGGACAAAATTCCATTTTCCTTGAATCCAGAATCCTTCGTTTCCCTCTGAATTCAAAATAGCGCTCTCGAGGAACAAAATTTTACTTTGTCCCCTTGTAACACAAATAACTTATTAAAAGAGTCTAATATTTAGCCCTTCTGTTAAAAAGACTAATTTTAAGCTCCAGATCAGGTTTAGGTGGAAGTGTTAAGTACTGAAATAAGATAAATTGTAATAGCACAAGCAATTTTGTTACCTACCAACATTAATCTGTGTCGTCGTCATTATCAATTTATTACTATGCGATATGCAATAAAGAATAAAGTCATATCTCTTTGTTCTTAAGTTTTTTGTTGTTTTTGTTCATTATCAGATTTTACAATGGAAATTTTAATTTACATTACATGTTATGATGCGTTCGCGATATATACTCGTATAATAATTATTAGAAATCAAAGCTAATTTCATAGGCACGAAAAGATCGTAAGACCGTAGTGGTACATTTATTATGAACTAGCTTTTGCCCGCGACTTCGTCCGCGTAGACTTGTTTAATTGAAACATGCAATCTATTGCACTGTTGTGTTCCGGTGTGGAGAGCAAGACAGCTGTGTAATTACTGACACAAGAGGTAAACCATCTTAGACCTCTGGGTTGGCAACGCATCTGCAATCTTCTTGGTGTTGCGGGTAGACACCCGCAACGTCTATAGGCGGTGGTGATCACTTACCATCAGGTGACCCACTTGCTTCTTTGCCTTCCTATTTCATAAAAAAAATGGAAGATCACGAGTAGGTAGTACGTCACGTACGTCACGGTAGGAAACTACCTGATGTCGGTTTCATGAGGCCTATCCTAACCTTGGACACTTCGGCGAGGTAGGAGATCTAGTGCTTCTAAGGTTCACAAACCTCAGAAGTACGCCTAGAGATACGCCTTCTTCTTGGTTTCTACCTCCTCGAATCTTGCCTTGAAACTTAGTATTCGGTTCGTCTACACCGTTTAAATGAGTTGTTATAAACGCATTTACCTTTTCGTTTTCCTCAACCCTAGCAATAACGTCTGCATCATGCGAAGTATTTGTTATCACATTTCCGGTGCGAACGCGTCAGCTTTGTTACTCATAAGCATTATTGATTCTTTATGAAATTCAAACGAACTATATTTATAGCTCAGTGGCTCTAACAAGACAAGTTCAGTTTATCTGAGTTTATCTCTGTGTTTCCCGAAGATGTGTATCATTTGGTCATGGAATGTGTCCGGACGAAACCAATAAGAGATAGGTTGTTTGTAGAATTGGGGTTTGGTTCTTTCAATGTGTGATCATTGCAGTCTATTTTGTCTGAACCAACTAGCGATGCTAGGAGTTTGCACAAATGTTCGATAAAGTAGTTTTTTTTTGTTGTGTTGCGGAATTCTAATGTGTTTTTGTATGTATTGGTATTGCTTTCTAATGGGGCTGACATGTTCAGCTTTGATCAAAGCCCCTAAATAAAAAAAGATTAAAAAAAATCTCTATGTCTCACGTTTAGCTCATCAGCTCTACGTAAATAAATAAATAATAACATTAGGTTATTAAAGTTATTTGTAAGTCATCCTTTATTTACTTACCCACTGAAAATCAGCGCTGCTGCTTGCAGCAGCTTATGCTGAGTGGGGTCCCTTTCAGCATTAATAATGTCATTTTTTATTGTTTTTTACCTTTAGTCTTTTTTTTCCTGCTTTTACTGAACAAATATTTTCTTTCTATTTATTGTTATCAATTTTTTTGTATAATTCTTAATGTTACTTAAGTAACTTGTGATGATTATGTACATTGCTCTGTAATCTTGTTTTGAAAAGAGAAGGAAAAAAACATAAGCTGCAGAGTTTTTGCAGCGTTCCTTCTCAGCAGAATATTCCATTTTCCAAGGCGCTGGTAGACTCAAACGTGTAAAAGAGTCTATATGGCCTACTTGCAAGAAACTTTTTCATCCGATCACTTCGATCAAATCGGAGTATGTCTCCGATTTGATCTGAGTACGTTCCAGAAGGTTTCCCATTTCCATTTTTTCACCTACTCTCCCTTCATACATACACCCTTAAAATCCTCTTTTATCCGCTCTACATGGCTAAACCATCTTAAAATACCTTATCTTATCCCAGTTTTTCTACTACCGGGCTTTAAAATGAATTGTCGTAGTCACCTGACATACTTATGTTAAGTTTAGGGGCCTATGTCTCCAAGGGACAAGGGCAAGGTGATCGTTACGGGGTATAGGACACGGTCTCACCTGGTGTAGTTATCGAAGCAGCTGTACCGCCACAGCGCGAGGGCGAGCATGGCGGCGGACACCACCACCCCGAGGGCCACCACCAGCCACACCGTCAGGACACCGCCGTCGTTCGGCACTGAGAACTCCTGGGAAAGTATGACATGGGTTATAAGCTTCAGAATTTCTGGTATGACACACCGCGACTCGCTTAGTCGCTTAGTCCATCTAAACGAGAGTCAATGTGAAAATTAACAAGTGTGGTAGCCAGCCAGCTAGTGACAAGCTGAGCTTCGATATGGAGCCTTGTCTTGCTTGCTTGTTTGAAGGCGCTAATGCGAGAAAGCAAGATTACTGCCTAGAGCGATGAATTTAAAGTCTAGGTCTAAACCTAGAGTCACTTAAGAGACAAGGAAGACTATCGACAAGTTATAGGACACTATACTTGGTTCGAAAGACTTGAAGAACGTCCATCGACCTAAAATCGCTACCACTAACATAACTATACAATTCTAAGTTATCTCTCAAACTGCTCTTTTTTAGGGTTCCGTTGAGGACCCTGATAGGTTCACCATGTCCGTTCGTCTGTCTGCAGCTTCGCTCAAAGACTCTTGCTACTAGAAAGCCGTAATTTGGCATGGATAGACCATATTAAAGTGAGACATTATAAAGTGGTAAAATAAAATCGTGAGACGGAATTTTCTCTACATGTAAAGCGGGAATGTTTTTTTCTCGTCTACCCCATTACGAGGAGTGTCGTTATATCTAACGACACTCCTCGTCATGAACATGAACATTAGAGACCTGACTGTAAGAGGATTCTGGTAGATTTACCTCAATGCCCAGGCTGCGAAGCCTAGACGCGAAGGGATCCTGGTCCACATAGGTCTCCCACATGGTCTGGAGGTCCTCCGCGTTCAGCCTCTCTTCATGTTCCTCCCTATCGTCTTCGTAGACCAGAGGAACGGCGACCTTCACGTGAGCGCACTCTTCGTAGCCTGGCCAATGCACGTTGCAGAACGTGGATGCGACGATCTGAGTGGTCTGGGCTCTGGAAAAAGATGGGTATATTATTAAGGCAGTGCAGTGATGATAGTTGGCAGGGGAGAAGGGTATGAAGTTTTCAGGGAACTAATATGACAGCCTATTTGTTCCAGTTTGTTAACTAATATAAGCCTAAGTTTAAGGACCTCCGCTAAGTCGCGCGGGCGCACGGAGCGGGCGCACGAAGCTGGTGTACGCCCATAGAAAAATAGTATAAGAGATAGGTAGAAATAATAATGTTATATTGTAAAATTTGAATTATATCACTTTTGGATAAACATTAATTAATGCTGAGGCCAACTTGTACCGAAAAATTAAGTATTTTAAGACGCTAAATTATTATTTTAAACTCGAAATTATGATTTTAGACACGAAATTATAATTTTAGACGCTTCACTGACAGTCCTTCTATAAAACTATATTATATATGCACATAGTTTCAAACCAGAACTGTTTTAGCATCTAAAACATAATTAACTTTTTGGAGCAAATCAGACTTATTTTTGTAATAATAATGATTTTAAGACGACTTTGAGTTAAATACAGTTAAAAATAAAGATTTCATATAGCTATGAATAATTCTATAGTTTTTACAAGTTGCATCAACATTTATTAATACAATATATATTTAAAGATAGACACGTATTACAAATTCGTCAGCCAAGAGTCACAGTCGCACACGCATCCTCGTGGAATGCTTGATACGATGGCATTGTATTTGTATTTTATATCCCACAATATAGCAATAGTAACTATACCGAATGTTTAAGACAATAGATGAACTAGTACCACTAGTGATCACTGCACGATTTATTTAATTATAACGTATTATACAAAAAACATCTGAATGTCAAGGTCCATTCGGATCGCTATCACCATCTTGCTCGCTTATCCTGCCGCTAAGCAGCTTGCGCTGTTGTATTCCGATGCGGAAAGCAAGACAGCCTAAGCAATTACTGGCACAAGATGTATTCCATCTTAGCCCTCTGGGTTGGCAACGCATTTGCAATCCCTTTGATGTGGCGATGGTAATCACTCGCCATCAGGTGACCCACTTGCTCGTGCCTACCTTAGTTGTATATAAAAGAATCATTTGCGTGGTTTAGAAGAAATAAGCGGCGAATATGAGGACGAACAAGAACGGATAGCAACTTTACTTTAAACTATCAAAAGAATTGATCAATGTGTGTTACCAGTGATGACTTATGGCACTGAAACGTGGCCGCTTACTATGGGCCTTATAAGAAAGCTCAAAGTCACGCAACGAGCTATGGAGAGGGCTATGCTTGGAGTTTCTCTGCGTGATCGAATCAGAAATGAGGAGATCCGCAGACGAACGAAAGTAACCGACATAGCTCAGCGGATTAGCAAGTTGAAGTGGCAGTGGGCAGGGCACATAGCACGGAGAACTGATGGCCGATGGGGTCGGAAAGTTCTCAGCGCAGCGTACCGGCCACTTTGGAAATCCATGGAGGAGGCCTATGTCCAACAGTGGACTTCTTGTGGCTGAGATGATGATGATCAAAAGAATTTGCTTCTTCCCCTGTATACGACTAAACATGGATAGCTAGTTTCCTGGCGACTTCTAAGAGTAGGTCAAATGCGGTGCGGTGTTCGTGCACCTTAAATGCAATTAGCTGCAAGCTGCAATGCACTTGGCTCGCGTCCAACGCGAACTCTTGTTAGTGCAAGCGACTCGGGCTGCGATAAGGTGTTGGTTTAGCAAGCTGTCTTGTCTGTACACGGAATGTTTGATAGAATAATTCACGTTGTCTTCTATTTTTAAAATAGATGTTTATCTGCTTTCGATTGTAAGTTTACTATACTGCGTTCATTTACTTGAATTAAGATGATTGGGTACCTAACCTCACAAAACGCTCTCCATACGGCGATGTTTTCCACCCTCTAAATTTAGAGTCATTATTTTTTAGTAAGCTACCAATTGTAAGGACTTAGATAGTACTAGGTTTGCATGTTTTGATTTTTTTATTAATTCTTCGTAGATTTGAATTATAAATATAAACTTACTAACCTATTTCTGAGGAAACAACAACGTACTAAAAAACTATGGCTATAGGTTAAGAGGAACCGGCGTTCGATTGAACGCTTAACACACGAAACTAGCCGTATCTCGTAAACAATATGCTAAATTACGTCTTATGACAATAATTTCAGCGGCAGTCTTACTCTCCACGCCGGAATTCAACCGTACAAGCACTGCTGCTTAGCGGCTGGATTAGCAAGCAAGACAGTGGTAGCAATCCGGACGGAACTTGCATACGGTCCTACCACCCGCCACTACTTAGAAGAGTTTTTGTTGTAGACGGACATTGCACTTATACACTATTTAAGTCAGTAATGCACCTTTTTACCCGACTGCGCGACGCAAAGGAGGGTAAAAAGTGTGTTTATCAGCCTATATATGTATGTATGTTTGTTCCTTTGTGGCGAACTAGAGACCAAACGCGTGGGCTGATTTTAGTGATTCTAACGTCAATCGATTCGTCTTAATCTTGCGAATGTCACTTAGGACATGGCAATAATCAAAATTCAATATGGCGACCACCAGACGGCATATTGTGAAAAAGAAAAAAATAAAGTCGACGAACTATGTTGAGTGGGGTATCATTTGATAGGTCTTTGAAAATCATTAGGATTCTCATATCATTTTTCATTTTAAATGACCGTTTAGGATCTATAACTATTTAAAATTGGTTAGCAACCATTCTCACTTAATCCGAACTAAAAAGAGTAAAATAAAAAAATTAAATTTGAAAAATTGAAAAACCCAACTGCGTAAATAGCAAATTAAAACTGAAAAGACTAAAACAAGTCCAGTAGTCTGTAGTTCTGTTAAGTAATGCTGAATACCTACACCATTGCAATATTATCATGAACTTCAACAGTCGGGACCCATTATAGGGAAGATTTGACCCTGTCTACTTTTTTTTTGAATTGTGGCTGCCACCTCATTTTGGTGAAATTAAGGTCTGAAGTCTTTCAACCACAGAAAAGTATTTTATAAGCAAACAACTCAAGAATGTTCCTCCATTTAGCGCGATGCACTGTATACATGATCAGTCAGTTAGGCTCACGTTTTGTTTGACGCATGATTATATTTATAGATCAAGGTCTTTCAGAAAGTCAAGACCGGCTTTTACGAACATCATTGTAAGCATTTGGCAGCTCGTTCTAATAGATTAGGTTAATTGGAAGTTTTGATCGCGCGTAGGGCATTGACCGGAGAGTTCAGGTTTAACTTTGGGTCAAAATAAATCCCAAAAACTTGCTTAACATTTTTGATTATTAAAGACTAGATTTTGTGTTAAAGTGTTTTTGATACAAGTATGTTAAGGATGCATAAAAGATAAATTTTCCTTAACTAATAATTATTATATTATTACTCCTGAGAGTTTTGAATTAATAGTTTTGTATTTATTTATGTATGGATTTAAAGATTTTTCACGGAAGATTTTTGTGAAAGTACAGTCAAGGAACTTAATTCCCTACCCATTTCGTTAAAATGTCGTCTGAGATTCGCAATGCATTAAGGTCGATATGTCAAACTAACGTCTTGCTCTATAGCTCTTATGGTGACAGTTTGCTAAATGCTATTGAACTTTAGGTGGGTAGGAAATTTAATTCCTTGACTGTACATTACAAAATTATACAATAAACTAAACTACATTAAATAACCTTGGACATGTAAAACCGCAATAAACAACTTATTGCACTTGATTTACCTAATCTGTAAATATAAGTGTTGCCAAGTCCTGAATATATTTATTATCCGTATATGTATAATGTATATGAGATTGTTTACTGTATATTTATAAGATTATTTGAACAATGGCTGAGCACAGTGACGTTGGTATAATTGATTCAAATAGACCTGATATGATACGAGTAGGTATCGTTGATAAGTATTTCCTCAGATAGCACAGGTTTATTAAGCACCGTAGTTTTGCACGAATCCGATCGAAATATTCATCTTTTCTGTCATAAACGAGTAATTTTAGAAACATTAGAATATTCCACAACATGTACGATTGTCATTAATGTAAGTTCACTTCACTTACTCTAATCTACTAAAATTACCGGAAATAGTTCATGACGCACTAAAGTACGAAATGAAAATACGGCCGGTATCGTCAGAATGCGCATTTGTAATGATTATACACTTAGAGGCCAAGTACGGCCCCTTGAGGTACACCGAAATTATAATATTGCCGAATTAATTAACACAGTATGGATCAGGTTTACTTTGTTTTCGAAAGAAGACAATCAATCAAAGAATTGATGCTTCTCTTGACTCAAAAATCTTTAGTGTCAGATGATAGAGAATACAGGATGTTATAAAATGTTTTTTTTTTTCAATGTAACCTGCCTTAAAGGCGCATAATGGTCTTAATGATAACATAGTCTGGGTATTTTAATGTCAGACACGGGCAAATACAATACAATAACCAAGGGCCGATCTAGCCTTTGACAAACCTACGATAACATTTACTATATTATTAAAAAGCCCTTGGACTGAATGTTATATTGACTTGCAAGTTACATGTAGTTTATCTTTAAATTAAAAATGGAGAAAAACGAGCAAGGAGGTCATTTATGGGAAGTGGTTACCGCCACCTCCCGTACCCCAGCTGACCCTCGGCCAGCCTTCAAGTCCACAAATAGTGCAACATCATCCTAGCGCTTTTTTCTAATTTAGGATATGCTTTGACCATAATCCACGATTTCGCAGGTTACGTTATTATAACATCTTGTTTTATTTTAATTGGATCGACAATGATTTATTTTTTGATATAATTGGCGTTAATTATAGAGCTAAATCTCCTTAAATGCAGCAAAATACCCTGCATTAAGTATGACACTACGATCGATATAAGACAACAAATAAAACAAAAGGTTAGGCATAGCTAAGTAATAGTCCACATTGAGAGGAAAGGCTTGGAAAGGATGCTGTCTCTTTTTAACTCGTTGAAAAAGGTAAGTTCGACGAGAGTGCGCAAGAGTATGAAGCAAGCAAGGAGGATAATAAAACTAAATACAGGATAATCTATATTTATAATAAAAATAACTAATAAAAGGATTATGTTATCGTAAACTCACCACATCGCGCAGCTCCCGTGCCTTCATACTAACGCCTATTAGTACCTACTAGAGACTAATGAGACGGATTGTGACGTTGTATATCTACACTACGACTGATTGATACTATAATGTTAAAACGATATTCTATCCACAACAATTTATTATTCGATTTGTTTATTATAAGAACAAATAGCTCATATTCTTGATAAATTTCTGTATTCTACGTTAAATTAAGTTCATATCTATCCCCAGTCTTATCATCAAATTTATTTACAACATCTCATATATCGATATGTTTCTTTTTTTCACTTTAGCTGGCCTCCGCAGCCGATGCCAAAGTCTACATAACCGAAAGTGCATTGAAAAAAATTGTATCTCCAAATCTCATACAAGTTTTTCTTCTGTAAACTTGACAGGCTTGTTTAGCACTTCGATTGTATTGTCAGCTTTGACCACGCAGTTCGCTTTGGCAACTGATTTATTATTGTTTACATTGTCTTTCTTCCCTTCTTCCTTTTCCTTGTTCTCTGATTTTACATCGTTGTTATTATCTTGAGTACTCTCGACTGGTAAGTTTAAGTCAGACTTTTTAGTGGCCACTTTTACAACTAGCTTTACATTTGCTGGTTTCTTTTTCTGTGAACTTTGCGGATAGTGATGCAAAATCGCTGTCGTGTCAAAAGTAATTTTACCATACTTGACGAATTCAGTCGGTCTCTTTGGCTTCTGTGAACTAGGACCGGGGTTTACGTCTACTTCTATATCACTATTAGGGGTTTCTTTCTTTCTATTTTTAATCTCATTCTCTATAGTGACACCGTCTATGATGTCTCTAGTGTCTTCAAGTAATTCTAAAGCTACTTCTTTACTCTTTCTAATATTTTCCATGTAACTATTGTAGAGGTTCATATCGGTGGTATTGTTTTGTTTAAGCGGTAGCGAGTTCGGTAGTTTCTTCTGTCTGTCGTCAGCCGTGTATCACAATGGTTTGTGGTTCGGCTGGGGGCGGTGGTCATGCTTCGCCGCGGCCTCCTCGCGCGCGGCGTGTGTTAGCTATGTCTGGGACTGCACCATCGACACGCTCGTCGTCTCGGTCACGATCGTGGGCGCCGGGAAATCATCCCCTGTCGAGTCGTAAATAGGAAACTCACAGCACATGATGAATTTAAGAAACTTTGGTACTTCCACGTATATCGCCGTCGGTATTGGTATCAGCGGTGACGTAGATGCTTTATAATACAAATAATCTGGGTTATCGCGGTATTTTTCGTCCGCTGATCGCTCGAGGAGCGGTATACCAGATAAGAACAATATGATAGCCGTCGTGAATAATGGCGATAGTATTGCAACCCACTCGACTCCTTCGATAACATTTAGCGATATTATAAATATGCCCCACCAGAGTACCACTTCGCCGAAATAGTTGGGATGTCTCGAGAGGCCCCACAGACCGTCATTGCACCATTTCCCTTGATTCGCTGGCTCTTGTCTGAAAGCAAATTTCTGGAGATCCGCGTATGTTTCTATTAACAGACCGATGACAAACACTCCTGCGCCAGCCGAGTCTAAAGTTGTCATGGTTTTTGGTGACTTTGGGAAGGAGTGATGAGGCGAATTGATGATGATGACTGGTAGACTGACAACGAAGACCCAAACGGCTTGGAAACTATAGAAGACAGCGAATCTTAGCGTGTTGCTCTTACGGTCCTCGAATTGCTTGTCCCGGCCGATATGGTATATCCTGTAGATGAGGTACCCGGAGAGCCGCGCGCCCCAGACGCACACAAAGGCTGTCACCATCAGCTGTCTGCTGTCATAGTTCTTCATGTGACTGCCGCCCTGCCCCAAGAAGAAGGTGAGGAGAGCTATGATGATAAAGTTCGCCCCGCCGGTGAAATCCGTCACTTTGTCGCTTTGGAACAGCGAGGCTATTGTAAAGAACAATATCTGCATGGCGACCGTCATCATCGCGCTGACAGCGAAGTTGTTTCTGTCTATAAGCGGCTCCATCTTTACCTTATTTGACACTAAATGTTTGAATATTTGGCATCAAGGAATACTGGCTGCATCGATTCCCCCATGTCGCAATGCCGCATTTCGGGGTTTACTTGTTTTTGTGATTAAAATTTAATGGCACTGCGGAGGTGAAGTAACTTTGTTACACCCGACATGGGTGTTGTTCACTGGCAACTAAGAACTAAAGCTAAGGTATATTTTACTATGAAAGAGCTTGTATTTAATGTTTGGAGCGTTGGCTCCAGCGGGTGTTCTCGCGTTCGGGATTGCACTACTGAAATAGACTTGACGTTTTCAGCGGACATGCGCGGTACGCTGCGCGCATGCGTGAACACGCCTTCGATGCGTAAAAAGTTGTAAAGAAGGTGTAGAATCGTGTTTTTCTTTAACAAAACCTCTTCAAAAACAATCCTTTGGTAACTGTTCTTTGTTTCCGTGAATTGAAGGAACAGGGTGATCTGTTTGCTGTTATTTACGTGAGCTTTGGGGTGGTTATGTCAAGGGGTCAACCCTTCATTAGTGGGTCAAAATGACGTAAACAAAATACTAGGTCAGAGCCACCTGTCTTAAGGAGTACATGTGGGCAACTTTATTATTAAGAGCTCGGCGTGGTAGGAAAAACCGAGACATATTTCCGGAGCAAATATTGGTGTTCGCTTGGGGTTATTTTGGGCGAATTGTTTGTTTTGTATGCATAAGTAGAGCATCAGATTATAATATGTTAAATATTAGGAAAATAGATTGAGTCAAATTATTTTTGGGATGTAAGCAGAAAACAAGGTCTTATTATTTGAATCTAGAGGTATGAGCGGGAACAAAATTGAATTATACTCGTAGGTAAACGGGGATAATTTTGACATACAGAAGCGACTTCGAAAAAAAAACTTAGCTATATTTTTAAGCTCATTTTTAAATCTTGTTGTTGTCATTTTGGGTTATTAATACGATAAAACCCTCGCTTAGTAAAAGTTACATTGATTATTTTTTGACGGTTTTAAAACTGTTCAAGTAGCCTCAATTTGTTCTTTACCTTCACGATCTTTTTGTGAATTCTGTATATTTTGACAAATAAAATGTATTTCAATTTCCCATAAGAAAAAACATACCATACCATTTTTTTTTTAATGTATAACACTGTTTCTTAAGATACCTAGTGTGTCTGTTTTATTTTTGGAAATCCAAGTTGCTGATATCGAAAAATTGTACATTAAATGAAGGGTCCACGGAAAGAACATGTCTAGTATTTTTGTTTTGGAAAATGATATTTTAATCTCAAATTGTATTGAGCTCTATTTTGACCCATCAAATTCTGTTGTAAATTAAAGTCTGCTGAAACTGAAACGTCTCCAGGACGAAACATATCCACTAAGTATGCATTAGTTTATTTTACAGACTAGATTTTAAGAATCGATAGCTTTTATTTCGTAAATTGTATACAAAGAGCTCCAGTGAATAATAAAAACATTATTTCTTTATCTGGTACGTGTCCTTTGGTACAAAACAAATGTTTTTGCTGTCACTTACTCACATACAATCAGTGTAGTAAATAAATGTAACCGTGTTACACGGTAATAAGATTTGAAATGGCTTCCACAGTGTCTTGAACGTACCTGTAGTTTATCAACGGATTATAATATTTATCGCAAAAGGTATAGACTATATAATTTTATCTGTGAATGGTTGAAGCAAAATTTTCTAATGACCTTTTTCGATATTCAAACCGCGAGTTGTTTGAAATGAAATAAAATGAAATATTTATTGCGTATGGAATTTGGGTTTTGAATGTTTTCAGATGTAATTCTGAGAATTACAGTACAGTATCACCACATCCTACCGTCACAAGTGTACACGCATATACAGGTTGAAAGATCGAATGCCACATGGATGGCAACTACCTTGAATACTGGAAATAGCAAATTCTGTGTAAAGAAGACTTTCCTTTATTTAAAAAAAGAATAAATTCTGCATTTATGGATTTATGAAAAATCGCTCGAACCAGTCAAATACGACAAAAAACTACATGCCGTATTTTATGATGCAGATCGAAAAGGTTTCTGATAAGGTTCAGGTTTCTCTAAACAACAAACTCAATTAAAATAACGGAAGGCCATCAAAAACAATTTTTAATTTTGTTTTCACCCGTCACATGAAATGCACCGCAACTACTTTAATTATTGGAAATAGTAAATTGTACGCAACGCAGTCAATATCAATCATGCATTAGTAACTTATTAAATAAAATTTGCAGACTGATGTCCAAACGTCCTGTCTTGGATTATAGGATACTTCTTACCCATGAAAATGCATAGAAAACGATGGCGAAGGCGCGGGTAAAATCTCCCTTTCAATAAAGCTGTCAAATTCGATATTATCTCGATGACAAACAGGCATACGGCTCGCCTGACGGTAAGCAAGTTCGCATAACTCAAAGAGCAATACAAAACGACTTACGTGGTATTCATCCCAGGATCGATCCTGTTAGCGTTGATATACATGGTGGCCATGTCAGCGATGAGCAGCCTGAAGATCTCCTGGATATCCCTGAACTCCTGAAGATTACGGCCTCCCAGCATGAGGTTGAGGATACTGAGGGGTTGCGGCAGAACAGGCTCTCCTTCCGGTTCCGGCTCGGGGTCCGAAGAAGGAGGGGCTGGAAGGCAATGACAAATAAGTTAAAAAAAATTGTTAAAATTTTTCAGTTGAATTTGTACATGTATACAATACAATACAATAACTCTTTATTGAACACCGCTAAACACAAAAGGTACAATATAGAGACATAACAAAAGGCACACAATAGGCGGTCTTATCTCTAAAAGCGATCTCTTCCGGACAACCGTAAGTACCAACAACCGTAGTATGTTTTAAGTCTAAGTTACTTGTAGTTTAAGTTTAATTTTTTGATGATGATGATGTATGTTTAGTTTATTTATTCAGTCAAAATAAAATTACATTATAAATTGCATAGAATGTCAAATTACACGTTTTTATATTGAAATCGTCAAATTACATCTGCAGTCTCTTTAGAATTGCGGGTATCTATGGGCGGTGATGGTCGCTTACCATCTGGTGATCTACTTGATAAATAACTTTCTTAAAAATGCAGGAAGTAAACTTTGTTGACAAGCGTAATACTTATTGTTCTCAATTAGCAGCTGTTAGAGCCTCATAACTCGCGAACTGATTTCATTGATATGTAAAGTTCCAGCTATTCATCATTTACATTGACGATAACTGAACGTTAAATTTCTAATGAGCTCATGTGATCATCAATAATGCATACACTTTACACCTTAAACGTAGTCCTTCAAGTCTAAATTAACGTCGGCAAAAACTTAAGTCCCTGTGATTCAAACAATCCTTTGAAAGCAAAACTAATGGTCTTAAAAAAATATTTGAATGCATATTGCAAAGCAGTTTCCTCGGATACATATTATCATTATTATTATCATTTATTTATCGCTTTCATGGGTAAGTATTATTACATTTCAGATCTTATACTAAAAATTTTCCCAACTTGAAACCCTGTAGTTGAGGGCACTGCAATATACTTAAACTAGCGACCCGCCCCGGCTTCGCACGGGTACAATCAATTTTAAGACTCATTTTTCTACACCTTCGGTTACATTGTTCAAATTTTACCAAAAAATTTATTTCAAAATGAAATGTAGCCTATGTCAAATTGGAAGAATGTAGCATTCTATTGGTGAAAGAATTTTTTAAATCGGCCCAGTACTTTTTGAGCCTATTCATTACAAACATACAAACATACAAAAATAGGTACAAATCTTTCCTGTTTATAATATTAGTGTAGATGTAACTTAAACACTACTAACACTGTATTACACCGTGTGACTTACTACATCTACAAATTACACTCTGTATCCTAATACTAAATACTTATAGAAGAAGCTTTTGCCCGCGACTTCGTCCGCGTAGACTTGTTTAATTGAATGAAGCCAACGTGCACCCAACATGCAATCTGCAATATTTCCTGGACAAATTAATGAGAATTAGTTGCTCTGCTGCTCATGACGTCACGGCACGTGGGAACTTTGCATTTTTACGGGATAAAAAGTATCCTATGTGTTAATCCAGGTTATAAACTATATGTGTGCCAAATTTCATCCAAATCCATTCAGTTGTTTTAGCGTGATTGAGTAACAAACATCCAAACATCCAAACTTTTACATTTATAATATTAGTAGGATATATGTAAGACCCATCATTTGACACATGACAAAACCCATATAACGTAAATGCGCATTATCCATTAAAGTTATAAATAAAAACTCAACAGCTTTTGGGCTTCACAGATACCTAAAAGCCATGTATACGCTCTTTTGAGGTGCAACTAAGTAGTTATTACATTTATTTCTATCGTAATAATAAAGTATTTCATACTAACAACTCAACACGTAAACAGTTACATATTAAGTCTTTTTTTTCTTAAACTTAGTGCAGTGACCAAGTTCTTCGTTTCGATTCAGATAACATTTTCGTAAATATGTTGAAATCGATTAATTTATTACAAAATCAAAAAGATATCAAAACATTAAGTCAAACATTAAAATGAACCAAAAAATCCCCATGACTAAGAACGCGCCTCTTTTAACCGACTTCAAAAAAAGGAGGAGTATATTCCGCGATTACTCGCAGGCGGCTAGACCGATTTGTAATATTCTTGTTTTGTTAGAAAGGGTATACTTCCAAGGTGGTTCCATTGTCATCAGGTCACCATCTGATGGTGGGATCCTGGAGAAATCGAGGGAAATCTTAAAAAAATATATGCGCACCTATAGCGATTTGGATATTTTTTATAGTAACTTGTACGTTTGCTATCGGAAAACTGGAATTGATGGTGAATACAGACGGCCTCCGGAACCTCTCAATAATAAGTATTTCACGGGTGGCAATACGCGCGGTTATATTAATAGTTGCTAAGGCAATTTATGCTCATTTTGTAATGCATTTGGTTAAATGAAGCTGATGGTGAATTGGTTCAATTTTCGAATCTTACCAGGTGAATAAAGCTCACAAAAATGACCGAATCTCCATGGAAAACGGCCAGTTTGGTGAGTTTTAGTCACTCAACAATCCTCAAGAATTAACGTCCCTTGGGAAAAGCAATATTTTGTAAAGGGTGGTGAGCAATTGACATTAGGCGTGTAACTTAGATAAACAACCAGACTCACTCAAAATCGAATTTTGAATTTTCAAAGCATAGATTTCTGACCGAAACAATATTAGATTATGATACCAATCCAGGCGGAACCTGCACGAGGTTCATCGTCTTAACACAGATGATTTTTTTTCAAATCGTCACTATAATCGATTGCAATAACCTGCCACCCTTAGTAATCGGTAGATACGTAAATCGCCACGACTTAGCCTCATCACTTTAAACATCAATGGACAAGTCTCAAATATTGGGTCTTATACAAATTCTTCTATAGTTGCTCTGCTGCTCATGACGTCACGGCGGCGTATAACTCACTTGACGCTATCCCGTGGGAACTTTGCATTTTTACGGGATAAAAAGTATCCTATGTGTTAATCCAGGTTATAAACTATATGTGTGCCAAATTTCATCCAAATCCATTCAGTTGTTTTAGCGTGATTGAGTAACAAACATCCAAACATCCAAACATACAAACTTTCACATTTATACTTACAGTTTTATGAGCTATCTACTTTATTTATTTATTATTCCTTTTGATACATTACATTTTAAAAACCATAGGTTAGGTAGTATATATTTATATTAAAATAAGCATATAATGTTATTATTCTATTTATCCTATATTATCAATTTAGTTTGTGCATAGGCTATTACTTTCTGGATTATGAAAATTCAAAAAAAAATTCGGGCAAATGTAATTTTACACTACACACCCATTGCCAACTGACTGCCCTCACGGTGAGGGAAAACATCGTGACCTGTAAATTTATGTTTGATGTTAATGAATTTTGCGGGTGGTAGGACCATGTGCAAGGTCCGTCCGGATACCTCCATCTTGCTCGCTAATCCTGCTGTTAAACAGCAGTGCTTACACTGTTGTGTTCCGGCGTGGAGAACAAGACAGCCGGTGCAATTACTGGCACGAGAGGTATTCCATCTTAGCCCTCTGGGTTGGCAACGCATCTGCAATCTCCTTGGTGTTGCGGGTGTCTACAGGTGGTGGTGATTACTAACCATCAGGTGACTCACTTGCTTGTTTGCCTTCCTATTTTATAAAAAAAATGTGTAACTATCCTATCACTCTTGATTGCCCTGTAACAGGAGTTAAGGAAGTCACAGTCAGATGGCAGTCTCAGCACAATCATGGTCAAAGCGTAGCCTGAGCTAAGAAACGGGAAAAAAGCATGCAAGCATGAATGAACACCCATTGCCAATTGAAAAAAACTCACCAATCATCTTAACAGTCAAGTTGAAGCCACGTAGGAAACTGAAGCCGTCCTTGGCGTCGAAACGTAGGAAGAGTCGGTGGACATCCGTGAAGCGGTAGGCTCGGGGCTCGTTTAGATGGTACGCGAAGATCAAACCGTCGGGGCCAGAGTCGTCAGACTGACCTGGTGAAATACATTGTTAAAGTGCAAAGATGGTATAATCACGCGGCAGAAGTTGACGCACTGTTGATGGTTGCAAGAACCCGCTGGATGCAAGCAGCGCAGGATTGGTCGTTGTGGCGGTTACTGGGAGAGGCCTATGTCCAACAGTGGACGCTTTCCGGCTGATGATGATATGATAAGTACTAACTATAGATCTTCAACATGCCAGTTTATATTGCCAGTGGCAGAAAAAAAGCGTTGTTTACATCAAATGAACCGAATACAGTGTTATCACCAACTTAATCAGATTCGGCAGCGATATTGCGAACCATTATCATTAACTCGTTCAAGTGCGGTGGATCAGACACAATAGAAATTTTATTATTTCGTCCATTGACGTCCACCGCATTTAAGTAAGTTCAACAAGGACAAGGTTCCAGTCTTCGGCAGACATGCATATCAAATTGTAACGTCGAACTGTCGACCTTTTCGCACACGATAATTTCCTCGTTTAGTGTATCTCTCTCTTGCTGGGCTCTTGTATTTGCGGTGTGCTTGCTGGCCCTCCTGGTGTAAGTCAGCCAGGAACCGCTGCCACAGAAATTAACTGCGTCTCGACAGTACTTCGAGTTGTGCTACAGCTATCGGCATCAAAGACGTCTGTAGGTACAGTACTACGGCCGCGAGCCTATGCCGTCAAATTTCAAAAGCGTTTAAAAGGAAAAGAGCAATCCGAAAAACCATATTTCAGTGTTTGATTATCAAAAGACAATATCATAATCAGCCGCAAAACATCCTCTGTTAGATAGCCTTCCTCAAAGAGCGTCACAACAAACAAGATGCTGGCGTTCCGAATCCAATCGGTACTCGCAATTTCAATTGGGACATCATTGCCTCTAGTACCTTCCAGCGCTTCGCTTTTCGGTGCGCAATGGCCTACGATCCTTACTTCCCCAACGATTAATTAGTGACAAAAATAGTCATGCCGATTAACCAAAATTTTTAAATTCAATTTCTAAATTTTTTTTCAATTGTATTTGCGTCTATTTTTTTACATTTAATTGCATTTACTGCCCCTCTAGTTATTTCTTATTAAGAAGGATGATTTCTTACCTGGTTTGACCATAAGGTAGTCTCCCAATGCACTATTGACAGCAAAGTCAGTGATATTTAACTCCATCCCTACTCCTTCGCCAGTGATGATCCAATCCACTATCCTGTTCGTAGGATACCCAGCAGGATAGTTGTCAGTGGCTATCCGCAAAGTTTCATCATATTGTAAATTAATTTCATAAACAATGTGCTCCGTAGTAGGTTGAAAATCAAACGCATCCTTATGTTGCACTTCAAAGTCTTTCATTAATTGGTCCAACTGATCGTCGGTTAGTTCGTCTACACTTGCTGATTTGATTGGTGTTTCATCATCATTATCTTCATCGTTGTTATCGTTATTGAAATCTGAAGCGTCATTGAGGAACCAACCAGGTTCTTCAAACACATCGTCTTTGGTTTCAGATTTAGGGTCAGGCTTATCAAGGCTTGCTTTTTCCTCTTCTTTGATTTCAGGTTTATTTTCGCTGTCTTTGTCAACATCTTCAGCTTCTTCAATAACATCCTCAGCAAACTGTTTACTGTGTTCAGCGAACAGTTCTGACAAATTGCTATCGAAAATGTTCTCGTAATCGCCTTTGTCGTCAAGACTCTCATCAGAATTCACAGCATAATCGACATCGACTCGCTCAAGTTTATCATCCTCATCTACACTGTTCGTGAGTTTATCTAAAGTTTCAAATAGTGTATTTAAATCCTCATTTAAGTCTTCGTATACTTTATCAACAGTATCTTCATCTTCGTCTACGATATCATCGCTTAAATTTTCATCAATTTTCTTTTCAATTTCATCGTCAATACTTTTTTCTTCTGCAGGAGTTTCTTCAATAGGACTATCAACTTGATCAATGTCAGATTCTTCATCAAACTGACTGTTGGTCCCTTCTAGAATATTTTTGGTTTCTTCAATAATGCTTTTCATTTCTTCGTTATCATTATCTTCCTCTTTGACATCACTCTCAGCAAAATCATTTGGTTTTTCCTCTTCTTCATCTAAAATAGCTTTTGTTTCTTCCATGATTAGCTTAATTTCATCACTTGATTGAGGAGGCATTGGAAGTGGAGCTATATCATCGTCTTTAGAGAATTTGATTTCCTGTTCATCATCCTTTTGTACAACTGGTAATTCATTGTCAATATCGAAATTAAGAACATCATAATCGTCATATTCGTTATTGCTATTTGAATCATCATTTTCATTATTAGCGTCATCGAATTCCCGGATTGGTTCTGCTTTATCGTCAGCCTCCTCATCATCACCAATTTTTTCGCTCTGCTCAGACCTGTTATCTTCGTACTGATAATCATTTATGGCATCATTTTCATCAAAATTTTCTTGAAATTCTTGGATCTCCTCGTCTACTTTCTTGTCTATTTCATCTTCGTTAATTACTTGCCTGCCAACATCTGCAACGTTCTCGTATTCATTGAAGTTGTTGGTGTCTTCTGGCGCTTTATCTTCTTCGCTAACTATGCCTAGTTTTCTTAGCTGTTCTTCGTACCACTGTTCATTGTAGTCATCGTCCCAGTAGTCTGGAAAACTATCTTCGTCGCTGAGAGCTGTAACAATACGTTCAATTACAAAACCATTCACAGCTAAATTAAAGATAGGTTCATGATGTTCTGTTGCAATTACTACAAAAACGATTTTTTTTCTTTAAAACTATTTTAATTTCATCTTGAATATGTAAGGATTTAAATGTTTTGAAATTAACATAGAACCAAAGACTGCTATGTTATATACACTAGATACGCTCTATGAAACCGAGACATTTTCATCCTGAGTTACGGTACATGCTGTATTGTTGCAGAGTTTTCTCATATTTGGTTAAGTGTGATACGTAAAAGCTTCGCTTCTTACGCTTGTGCACATGAGTTGCGGACCATGTACCGTAACTCAAACTGACAAAGTTTCTGTACCGTACAGCGTGTCTGGTTTATACATAGGTCTTTTCTCAGAACGTGAGTTTGGATTTTAAGTTAACTTCCTATCAGGTAGCCCACGTGACTATTCATCCATTTATAAAAAAAATACTTCAACCTTTATGACTTGTGACACAAAACCGTTGACCTCGTTTTAATAAGTTTACTGGTGTAAATCACTAGTCTCTGCCTAAATTTAATTTAAAACAAAGTGATCTATTTCAAAACCGCTTTGTGGCAAAGAATTAGTCAATTTTAATAAACAACTACAAACCAGCTTAGTTAAATTATTATGCGTGTCAACAATTAATATATAGCCGACCAAGAAATTTCTTGACCACTTCTCAACCGTATTACGAAGGGATAAGGTTGAAAAGTGGTCGAGTGATTACTTTGGCGACTATAGCATATATGAACACAATGATACACATAATAAAACAATAACTGAAAAAACTATGTACATAGAAGATGTTTAAGAACACTTCCTACCTATCTATATAAAACATTACTTTTTGTAAATTTATTATTTTTACCTAGGTACAGTCAAGGAAGTTAATTCCCTACCCATTTCGTTGAAATGTCGTCTGACATTAGCAATGCATTAAGGTCGATATGTCAAACTAACGTCTTGCTATTGAACCTTAGGTGGGTTGGAAATTTGATTCCTTGACTGTTACTTTATCTTTGCAAAATTCGTAGATATTCATCATAATTAAGATTGAAAGCTGGGGGGGGGGGGGGGGGGATCCAAGTCTTATATTTTTTACGTAGGGGGGAGAGGATGTCAGAAAGTGGTTAAAATAGTGGTGGAGGTGTTACGTAACAAATAAACAGCCCCAGCTCTTAATGTCTTGACAATAGAGTCGAGTGTTATGTCTTATTAACTTTCTAGATTGTGTATCCATATTATATGTTGGTGATTGTAATTTTAGGCTATCCCTGTGGTTTTTTTTAAGAAAGAGGAAGATAAACAAGCAAGTGGGTTACTTGATGGTAAGTCATCACCACCGCCTGTAGACACCCGCAACACCAAAGAGATTGCAACCTAGAGGGCTAAGATGGAATACGTCCTGTGCCAATAATTGCACCGGCTGTCTTGCTCTCCATGCCGGAACACAACAGTGCAAGCACTGCTGCTTAGCGGCAGGATTAGCGTGCAAGATGGTGGTAGTTATTCGAACGGCCCTTGCACAAGGTCCTACCACCCGTTAATGATAATTTATTTAAATTCTGCAATCATTCACTTAATTATTCGCAGCGTATGACGTCAAGAATTACTGATTATCTAACAGTCAGTTAATGGTGATTAATATAACTAGCGACCCGACAGTCGGGATGTAATGTCCATAAAAACCTTCCGTAAAAAAATATCTAATTAAATTAAATTGTAAAAATTTTAAATATTTGAGATGTAAAATAACATTGTAATTTTGATTTTTTTTAAAAATTACACCTCCTTGAGTTTCTTGCCGGTATCTTCTCATCAGAGGTTTTTCCGAACCGGTGGTAAATTTTTTGACATTTATAAGTGCTACCTGTAAGCCTAATCTGAAAAAAATATTTTGACTTTGACTTTGACTTTGAAATTACAGTGAAAACCGTATTAAAAATCCGTCGCGTGGTTTAGAAGGAGATGGCGGCCGAACATACACTATAAGGATTTAGGACAGACAGGAACGGATAGCGACTTTACTTTATACTATGTGATAGTATGTATATATATAAATTCTTTATTGTACAAAATTTTAATAGTACGTCAAATCGTTGAGAAGGCAAGAGAGTTCGGCAAGCCGGTCTACATATGCTTCGTTGATTTCTCCAAAGCTTTCGATTCAGTGAAGTGGCCAACTCTCTGGAGAACCTTACTGGAAATGGGAACCCCTAAACATCTGGTACATCTCCTTAGACGCCTATATGAGAGCGGAACTGCGTCAGTCAGAGCGGACAATGTCTTATCCAGCCATTTTCATCCCAGCGCCGGCGTTCGTCAGGGTTGTATTATCTCACCGCTTCTTTTCAATATATATACAGAAATTATTATGAGAATCACCCTTGAGAACTGGAGCGATGGTGTTGCTATTGGTGGAGCCACGATTTCTAACTTACGGTACGCGGACGATACTACATTGTTCGCCTCTAGTATGGGCCATATGGAGCAGCTCTTGGGAAGAATGGAAGAAGTAAGTCTTCACTTTGGGTTAAGAGTCAACCGCAGCAAGACC
Source organism: Ditula angustiorana (assembly GCA_963691745.1). Classification (NCBI taxonomy): domain Eukaryota; kingdom Metazoa; phylum Arthropoda; class Insecta; order Lepidoptera; family Tortricidae; genus Ditula; species Ditula angustiorana. The sequence goes on from OY829495.1 coordinate 10,108,945, forward strand.
AAAATGATGATTGTCGACCGAGCCCATAACAATTCGCCGGAGGTCACTTGCATCGCAAACTGCAACGTCGTACAATCATACGTATACCTTGGTTCCCTAATATCCAACAATGGGGGTTGCGTGGACGAAATAAAAAGACGAATGGCAATCACGAGATCAGCTATGGATAAGCTTAAAAAAGTCTGGCGAAACCGAAACATCACAAAGGCAACAAAGACTCGACTAGTCAGATCCTTGGTTTTTCCTGTTTTCCTATATGCCGCGGAGACTTGGACACTAAGAGAGAGTGAGAGGCGAAAGATCGATGCGCTTGAAATGTGGTGCTGGAGAAAAATGCTCCGAATATCCTGGACGGAGTTTCGCTCCAATAACTCTATTCTTCAGGAGCTAAACATTAAACAGCGCCTGTCTTCCGTGGTTAAGTCCAGAATCCTCTCTTTCTTCGGGCATATAGCGAGACGCGGAGAGTTTTCCATCGAGCGGCTGGTGGTTCAGGGCAGGGTTGAGGGCACCAGACCACGCGGTCGGTCCCCCATGAGGTGGACTGACCTGATCAAATCCGCCACAAACCAGCCCATGCACGAGAACACTAGACGCGCAGCCGTGAGAGAAGAATGGCGCCGGGTCGTAAAGCTCGCCACTCAAGATACGACGGCCACGACCACTCTGCCAAGAGTGTAGCGACGAAGAAGAGAAGATTGTACAAAAAACATAAATTACAAAAAGAGATACAGTGATGTACACGGCGAACTTATCCCTTTGAGGGATCTCTTCCAGTTAACCTTTGAGTGTGTGAAAGGAGTATCATAGTAAGGACATAAAAGTTGCGGGTGGTAGGACCTTGTGCAAGGTCCGTCCGGATCGCTACCACCATCTTGCTCGCTAATCCTGCCGCTAAGCAGCAGTGCTTGCACTGTTGTGTTCCGGCGTGGAGAGCAAGACAGCCGGTGTAATTACTGGCACAAGAGGTATTCCATCTTAGCCCTCTGGGTTGGCAACGCATTGCACTCTCTTTGTTGTTGCAGGTGTCTATAGGCGGTGGTGATCACTTACCATCAGGTGACCCACTTGCTTGTTTGCCTTCCTATGTTGTATAAAAAAAAAGGACAGACAAAGAACAAGAGCTAAGTAAAAAAAAAGAACAATTAACTTAGTTATAGTGATACTTTGATACCACGGCTATGCAAGTGAGCATGCAGTGACGTAAATGGATATAGTTTAAACACTGGAATGTGAAACGGGTTTTCAGTTTTTATAAAACGACGTCATTGCCAAACAGGCTTGAAGCTCGCCTGATGGTATGTGATCACCGCTACCCAAAGACATCCGCAACAACAAGGAGATTACAACGCATTGACAACACATAGCGCAAGATGAAATGCCGCTTGTGACAGTAATTGCACCGGCGTCTTACGCAAGCACTGCTGCTTAGCGGCTGGATTGGCGAGCAAAGTAGCGATCCGGACAGACCTTGAACAAGGTTCTACCACCCACAAAACTGTTCACAATCCTCAAAGGGTGGTAAGACCTTGTGTAAGGTCCATCCGGATCGCTACCACCATCTTGCTCGCTAATCCTGCCGTTAAGCACTGTTTTCCAGCGTGGAGGGCAAGACAGCCGGTGTAATTACTGGCACAAGAGGTATTCTACCTCTGCGTTGGCAACGCATCTGCAATCTTCTTGGTGTTGCGGTGTCCATAGGCGGTGGTGATCACTTACCATCAGGTGACCCACTTGCTTGTTTGTCTTCCTATTTCATAAAAGAAAAAAAGCCAATTGGGTATTTATGTATCGGTATGAAATAGACACTTAGGTGCCTACGCCAAGTTTCCTTCCACATTAAATCCAACTAACAACTGCATAGATTAGCTTAATTACTAATGGCTTATTGTGTCATTTGCGGTCACTTGAATCATGTTGTTTTTCACCATTATTTAACAAGAATTAAAACAATGACAATCATAATCCATTGGTATTTTGTTTGATGCTTTTCTGAATTCAATTGTCAATTTTGTATTAATGGGGTAAATAAAAATAATTTTAGTCACCATGACTTATATAAGTTAGGTAGGTACGAAACATTTAAAAACAGACTGACTATAGGTTACCTGCGGCCCTAACATGACAGCCCAGTTTTAGTTTAACCCCTCCCTGTGTCTCTGTCTAACTGGTGTCATAAGAAAGGGACGCAGATAGAGATAAATTAAAGTTGGCCAGTCATGTTAGGGCCACTGGTAGACTAGCAGTGCAGTAGTAGTCTTATAGTTAATGAGCCTAAATTCGAAACTAGAGGTCACGGGTTCGAATCGTAATAGGATAAACATTTGTATGATGAATATGAATGTTTCTACTTGAGTCATGAATGTTACATTATATGTATTTAAGTGTACTTATACCCACAACATGAACCTGTTTTGTTGTCATTATAAAGCATTTTGTAATAATTTGAATGTTGTTACATTTAGAAACAAAAATAGAAAAAAATAGGTTTAAAAAAATGTATACTTAGGTATATCTAAGCTTTGAATTTTTTTATACAACACAGGACGGCAAACGAGCAAATGGGACACCTGATGGTAAGTGATCACCACCGCCCATAGACACCCGCAACACCAAAGGGATTGCAGCTGCGTTATCCACCCAGAGGGCTAAGGTGGAATACCTCTTGTGCCAGTAATTGCACCGGCTGTCTTGCTCTCCACGCCGGAACACAACAGTGCAAGCATTGCTGCTTAGCGGCAGGATTAGCGAGCAAGATGGTGGTAGCGATCCTACCACCCGACCCGCGAAATAAATAGCAAACAATGCACTATTCCTAACATGAATAAACATTGACGTCCTTATACTTTGAAGTTATTTGTCGACTTATCTAACGGAAGTAATTTTGATAAAATTTATAAGAATTCTTTCGAATTGTTTTTTTGTCTGAATCATTGAGTATGAGTATTGTTTTAGTGTTTTATGCCTAAAGGGCCGTCTTGCTCGCTAATCCTGCCGCTAAGCAGCAGTGCTTGCACTGTTGTGTTCCGGCGTGGAGAGCAAGACAGCCGGTGTAATTACTGGCACAAGAAGTATTCCATCTTAGCCCTCTGAGTTGGCAACGCATCTGCAATCTTCTTGGTGTTGCGGGTGTCTATAGGCGGTGGTGGTCACTTACCATGAGGTGACCCAATTGCTTGTTTGCCTTGCTATTTTATATATATAAAAAAACTTTAATTACTCGTGATTTTGGTTATTGGTAATCAAAGTTCGTTTAAATTAGCAAAACTATTTGCTACTGGTAAACATTTGATGATTTATTTACAAATCAAGAGTCAGGTAAGGTGTAACATAACTATATTTAATTTTTTTAATTTTTATAAGTACTTTATACCTATCTATGGGCTTATCAATGGAACGCTATTCGCATGATTCACGTCTAATATTACTTAGTATTTTATTTATTTTAAAAGTGACTTCATTACTCCGAACGAGGTCGATTACTTGACAAAGAAACACGCGCAGCAATAAAAATGCCCTCCACCTAATTCCCCATCGGCTTAAAAAAGCTGAGCAGAGCGTGTGGTACATCGGCCCAAAAATATACAACCACCTACCTATAAAGTTAGTAAAGCCAGATGCATCACTCAAAATGTTTGTCAGTACGTTAAGAAAGTGGTTGCTGGCGAAAGCCTACTATTCCGTTGACGAATTCCTAAAGGATGATTTATTGTAACACATTGGTTCTTATATCCGTAATGTGAAGTTTATTGTTCTAATTGTGTAAAACTGACATATAACAATGTTATGAATAAAAATGAAATGAAATGAAATCATTTAATTAAAATGAATATGAATATATGAATATGAACAGTTCTACTGGCATATTTTTTTAATGGTAGGAGGTAAGGCCGAACCATACCGGTAGCTACGTTACGCTTGCGTTACGCGCGTAACGCAGCTCTAAGAAGCTAGCTAGAGTCCTGCCGCATACGCGACGTGTACGCAACCAGCTAAACCTAGCCATTAGTTGGCACGCAATGAACAATGATTACATAGTTTAAAATTGTAATGACAACACAAAGAAAAATTAGGGCAATGGCAGGACTTGAACCTGCAACATTAGCATTCCGTGCCTTGCGTTTGCCAGTTTCGCCACACTGCCGTTGCCCTACCCTGCGAATTTTTCAATGTGCTTCGTCTTACGGTCATTACATTATTGATTTTAATGGTACAACTACCCTCGGTGTCATCTATATGAAATTTTTTAACAAGTTATCATATTCAACTTATTATTTGTTATTTTTCTTTGTGTTGTCATTACAATTTTAATTTATTAATTTGAATGTGTTCGGTTACAAAATTCAATGATTACGTAAGTTAAAAGTTGATAGTTGAATTTGTGTGATGTACTTAGTGTGGAAGCGGATGAGGGTGGGGTTTTGCGGGTGGTAGGATCTTGTGCAAGGTCCACCCGGATCGCTCGCTCACCATCTTGCTCGCTAATCCTGCCGTCAAGCAGCAGTGCTTGCACTGTTGTGTTCCGGCGTGGAGAGCAAGACAGTCGGAGTAATTACTGGCATAAGAGGTATTCCATCTTAGCCCTCTGGGTTGGCAAAGCATCTGCAATCGCTTTGGTGTTACGGATGTCTATAGGCGGTGGTGATCACTTACCATCAGGTGACCCACTGGCTTGTTTGCCTTCCTATTTTATATAAAAAAAATAGGGGATAAGTCCCGAAAACGTTATAAATAAGATTCCAAGTAACGCGTTGATATATGGCGTCCGCTAAGTCGCGCGGGCGCAAGCCTATCGAACATATAGTATGAGCCCGTAAACGCACCCGCGCGAGTTAGCGGAGGCTCTCATACTTTTTCTATAGGCGTGCACCCGCTCCGTGCACCCGCTCCGTGCACCCGCTCCGTGCACCCGCGCGATTTAGCGGAGGATTAGGCTGTCCTGTGATTCCAAACACGATGACTCATTGTATATTTTGCTCTTTCTTGCATGGGCAACTGCCATCATACTTTCTCACTTGCACTAGCAGAGCGCCTAGTAGGTATTTGTTTATGTATTTCTATGTATGTTTTCTAAGCCTTGACGTATTTCAATTTCAATTGAGTGACAACTTGCTAACAAGATCGCGCTCAAATAAACACTATTGACTTTATTTATACGCTAGTTAGGTAGGTATTAGCATGTAGTTTTTTGGGTTCCGTGCCCAAAGGCTAAAGGGACCCTATTATTAAGACTCCGCTGTCCGTCCGTCTGTCACCAGGCTGTATCTCATGAACCGTGATAATTAGACGGCTGAAATTTTCACAAATGATCTATTTCTGTTGCCGCTATAACAACAAATACTAAAAAACGGAATAAAATTAATATTTAAGGGGGCTCCCATACAACAGACTTGAATTTTTTGCCGTTTTTTTAGATAATGGTACGGAACCCTTCGTGCGCTAGTCCGACTCGCACTTGGAAGGTTTTAATGTTAATGTATTTGTATAAAAAACATTAAAAATACCTGAAACTCCAGCCACGAGGACAGCGAAAAACAAAATCCAAATTTTCATCGTATCACATTGGATCCACACTTTACTACATAAAATGTATGACCGCTTGTATGTTTGTATGACGCGACGCGGGCGGCGCGGGCGCTGCTCGGAAGTCAACTGCCGGCGTTTGTATGGAACGGTGATAGGTTATCATCAAATGTATGAAGTACACGTAGCGGGTGCAGTGGTAAAACTGCTAACGCGGTGATGTTCACTAATTGAATTCACACTTTTTTTTATATGGAATTAGGAAAGCCAATTTGGTTGTAGTAGCTCAATCCACAAATATATAACCTACTCCTTTAAGATGCAAGTGTAAGAACGAAAAGTAAACGAACGGGATGAATCTTTGAGTATTGAACAATCTACAAATGCGAGAGAGGGCGTTATGTCTTTTAAATATTACATTCTCCTACTTCATTGACGTAAATTTTAGAGAGAATAGGCACTAGATTGTTCTAATAAAATTTAAGTAGGACGCTTTTCATACCAATGTTTTATTTATATATAAAGACAACAAATTTCTTCGTATTTTATTGTTATACAAAGTTCATTTAAATATATATATAAAAATCTGTGTTTTATTAACGTGACAGGTGTTTTTTTTCGATATTATACCCAAGTAGAAGTAAAACTACAGCAAAACAAGGTTAATTATGTAGCACCCTTACCAGTAATTTGTAATGCATAATAATTATATTAGTTAGTACTACATTATTTGATTAACGGCGGTGTAGAATATGGGCTCGGAATGCAAAATACAAACGTCGCATACGATTGAAAAGTGAAACACCTGAGTCGAACAACGAGAAAAAACAAGAATAAAACCAGGGCATGAAAAATACGAAAAGTTCAGTAGGTATAATATCACGTGTAAACATCTCTCACTGCTGATACTTGGCGTCCAGCCATTCTCTATAAATAAGTGATGGAAATATTCATGCATTCCATAAACTATGATAATGATCATGATGATGATATGCTTCTTGAACCACTGCCTTCATCAGGTGTGCTGAGAGATAACGATATTGTTATTGATACTGTTTGATAGCGCATTTCTCTGAAACGCGATGCCGACTCAAACAGTAGGATGTGTAATGAACCTTATCCCTATACACGTAAAGGTTATTGTTCTTCGCATAACCTTGACGGCAGACTAGCTCTGTGCTCGCCTTTGACTGCATGTTTATATATTTTTTTATATCAAGACAGTCTGGTATGTGTTAAGTTATTGCACGTTTAATTATGGCGTTTTTAAATGCTTGAAGCTATTGTTTCCTTCTTCAATAGGTACCTATCTAGAGGTTAAACGTAGCAGGGAAATAGTATAATAAATCATGAATTGTATGATGAATAAACGATTCTGTTCGTTTCATTTGTTTTTATTGCTATAATACACTATTGCCGTTTCAATACGTTTCATTAAGACTGTAGTCTACTAAAGGTCTTGTACGTTTTCATCATCTCTGGTTTAGAGCATTGGAACGTCTTCGCCAACCACACAATCACATTAAAAATCAGGTGGATATTTTGTGTGCTTATTATAGCTTAAAACTAGGTTTGTAGCTTCTGATTTTCTAATTTAAAACAAAAATGACTATATTTGATAATAATGTAACTTTTTGTTTCGTATGAAACTCCTTTAGTCATAATATTGTATACTAGCGACCCGCCCCGGCTTCGCACGGGTACAATCAATTTTAAGACTCATTTTTCTACACCTTCGGTTACATTGTTCAAATTTTACCAAGGATCCCTAATTTTTTTCAAAATGAAATGTAGCCTATGTCAAATTGGAAGAATGTAGCATTCTATTGGTGAAAGAATTTTTTAAATCGGCCTAGAGATTGCAATCCGGATTCTTCGAAATTCGAAAATAACCGAAAAATCCGGATTTTCAGGAGTTTTGTAAAACCGGTTTTTGGGACTCAAATTCGGTTTTTTCGGATTTTCTCAAAATTAAGATAAAACGGAACTTCTGGATAAAACTGAACTAGCATGTGATTTAAATGTGATCGATAAAGGAATATACTGTTTAGAAATCTTTTGCTAGAGTGCGAAATAGTGTTATAAGGGAGAAATGTGACTTAAAAGAAGATGTAGTGACTAAGATAGAGAAATAAATGTTGCGTTGGTTTGGCCATGTTGGAAGGATGGATGAAAGGCGATTATGTAAGCAAATTTATAAGGGTGATGTGACTGGGCGAGTTGGTCGAGGGCGTTCGTTGATCAAATTGGCTACGTCCTAAAGACAGGCAGAATTAAAAGTACTCGGAACCGCCGTGCATGTATGAAGAGAGCAATGTGTGTAGAGGAAGCGAGGGAAACATGCCAGGACTGGAGCAAATGGCGTTCCGCGGCCTCTGCCCACCCCAAAGGGAGACAGGCGTGAGCTTATAATAATAATAATAAAAAAATCTTTTGCTACTACTGCTTTATCCCCGGGAAAAAATAAAAACTAAAAATGACAATAATGCTAATATTTCGTAACCTATGCACATTAAAAAATCCAAAAATGCAATCATTACAATTCGTCAAATTTCAGTTATGTAGCCCAGTTCATTTTTTGTTTGTGATTTTAGTGACCCTATATCCGGTCAACTTTACTTGCCTTTTTCTTAAAAACTAAAGGTAGTATCGATGCGGGAGTTTCAATCTAGTGCTTGGAATTATATAAAGTAACGATTTTTACAATAAAAAAAGAGTTTTAACAAAATTGGAATTCATAAAACACTGTTGAGTACCTAACCTTAAACATTAGTTTTTTTAAGAATGCAGTTTTATACAAAAAGGTGGATACCTACATTATCTTACGTTTTGTTGCATTTGATTTTATGTTATGTTCGTTTATGACTGTGTTAACTAATTTACCTATATAAGGGAAAAGGAAGATGACTGATACCCAAAGTTTTTTGTTTATTTTATTTCAGTTTTATCAAATAACCTTAAAACTTCGAAAAATCCGGATTATCCGGATTTTAATCAAAGGAAAATTAAGAAATTCGGATTTAAAAAAGATCCGGATTTTGCAATCCCTAAATCGGCCCAGTACTTTTTGAGCCTATTCATTACAAACATACAAACATACAAAAATAGGTACAAATCTTTCCTCTTTATAATATTAGTGTAGAAGATATGACGTCGTATTAGAAGAATCAAAATACACAAAGAAGTGAAGTAAAGTCGAAAATGGGAGAAATTAAAAAATCGCTTTTTTCTGCCAAACATGGAGTCATTTTATACTCTGGGTGCATTTACCAGCCAGGACTGCGATTTTTGAATCTCACCAGATGACTAAAGCTCGCCAAAATGGCAATTTTTGATAGAAATGCGGCCATATTGTTGAGCTTTAGTCGCCTGGTGAGATTCAAAAATTGCATTTGAATCTCACCGGGTAACCAAAGCTCACCAAAATAGTCGTTTTTCATAGAGATTCGGCCATTTTGGTGAGCTCTAGTCACCTGGTGAGATTCAAAAATTGCACCACTGGCCTCTATTGCATAATGACTTGGTACTTTTAATACAAGCGGAAGTCTCTTTTCAACTCCTTTTAATAGAAAGAGACTTCCGCTTGTATTACGAGTTACAAGTCATTATGCAATAGGGGCCTGGTTAGACCAAATACTCTGGGATCCACTGCCTCCTTGCGGTGTGCCGCGCGTGTTGACAACGTGGGTCGAACTCGGGCTGCGCACGCGCCGGCGCGGCTGCAAATAGCGCGGAGTAGGCGGCCGGCCAACTACCAAACAACAACAATGTTTAGCTGCGTCTGCTGTGTTAGGTATTGGAATGGATCCTGTTCATTTTAGTGCTTAAGTATTTAGAATTTTCCAGTGGCCCTAACATAACGGTAGGTACTGAATGGATAATAGTACATATCCCAAGTAACAATTTAACGTCATGTAATAGTTTAGTAAACGTGTTTTATATACTTTTGGTCGTAAAAACTAGATTATACAAACGTAATTATGACGTTTATAAAACTCAAAAAGGGCCCCAATTATACGACTTACATGATTGTATAATGGTTGTATAAAAGTCGCGAGGTAAATATTTATATCCTTTAGAAGTCTAATATTATTACAAAGTATAATACGGAACCCTGTTCTTTTCCATGAGACTCTTCGCCTTCACTGGGTGATGTAAATGTTGGCGTATTTTTCAAAGACTGAAAAGTTTTATTTACTTTCCTTTTGAAAGCAAAAAAATAAATAAGTAAATAGATAGATTCAAGCGCTATTTTACGTTTACGGAGGTCCTTATTTGGGCCAAAATACTTTTTGATGCCTATGAAAACGTCCCTTGTACGTTTTTTACGCATTTTTTTCACTTGTTCGGATATTCTTCAAAGAAATTAATATATTCAGGCGTTACTTTGCGGAGGTCCATTTCATCGTAATATTTAGGCTCAAAATAAAAAAAAACTATTGTTTGGTAACGCAGTAGACATTATTTTTGAGCGGGCACGGCTATTGAATGGTATAGCAGTGGTAATTTGGGTACCAAATGAGACTTTTTTTGTAGTAAAAAACCCAGGATGGTGGGGAAATTCATAACAAACATTGAGGCCCGGTTGAGAACTGACGTAAGACTAGGAAAAATATCTCGAGACATCTACAATTTAGTAAAAGTGCTTATAAATTTTCTTTTGTATTTTAGGTGCTAAAAAATATTTTGGACCACCTTTTTACTTCGAAAAATAGTGGTAAATCGGTAAATCTAACTGTTAGATTCTAACACAAACACTTCTAAAACAAGGAATATTAGCTAGAATACAAGACAAATACTTTTCATTGATCGAAAACAACATTGAAAATAGCTTACAAAAAAACTCAATATAAAATTACTTACAAGGAAAAAATTGGCGGTCGTATCACTTAAGAGCGATCTCTCCCAGACAATCATTTATTCGAAAGCAATTCAGATTTGATGTTCTTAAAAACTTTATTTTATGTTTGTTTTAATACGTTTTGCATACGTAACGCCTTCTAGTAACTCAATGATGAACTACCGCCGGTGTATTACGCACGAGCCTTATAGCTAGCTACCTACTTTACGATGTCAAGAGGCAAACTATTAAAGATAGTGATTCTCCTAAGTAACAATAGATGGCACTGTTCTCAACAAGTTGTTACAATACTGAAGGTAGTTCATAGATGGCGCTGTAAATTTCTTTCAAGCGTTTTGTCAAGCAAACAAGCCCAAAACAAATTAAATTTTAAGTAGTGTTTAAACAATAATGACATTCTAGACTAGACATAGATATAGAAAACTTAAAACTTAGCGTTTTATACTGAAATATATATTGTTATTCTTATCTGAAAAAAAAGACTGACTTGTATCACAACCAGTATTGGTTAGTTTAAAAAAAAAATAATTGAATTCTTATATTTACATAATAAGCTAATGTTACATGACTTATAAATTGTTCTTGAAATTATAAAATATCTACGGAAATTGATGCTATTGAAGATTTTCAATAACAACGCCATCTACCAAAAACAAAACAAAACGCTTCAAACTTTGCGACACTAGCGCCATGACGTCACTCAGTGTTGACTTTAGGAACTAAGATTGCGAAAATCAGAACTGTTTTCAAAACAGCTTATCTTTAATTTAGCAACCATTCTAATTTGAACTTAACGTTTAAAAGCTTAGGGTTTAAATTCTATTATGACAATATCCCTTTGCAAAGTCATTCCTTATATTCGGCCTCTTTGCCAACCTTGTAGCAAGGACGCGTCCTTGTCCCAAGGTCCCGTCCTTGTCCCGAGGCCACTGGAAGGCCGGGGCCTTCGGGAGGCCACGACCTTAAGACTGGCCTCAGAGCGAGGCCAATTCGCGCAAATTATTTTTAGAATATGGAGTTGATAAGTGACGTCACAACCTACGTCATATAGATTAGTGGTGCTTGTTAACAACCGGCTAATACAACGTGGCCAGGGTTGTCAGAAGTGTTAGATAATATATATAAAAAAAAAAAATACGATTTTTTTTGTAGACTATACTTTGTTATTTGTCATCGAATCCTTATGGATATACCAAATTTAAAAACAATCCGACCCGGAAGGAAAATAAAAATGTACTTAAATCTGTCTGTGTGATATATGGGTTGTTCTACAAACGAAGGACGAAAATGAGTCTGAATCCGGCCCGACGTTTTTTTTCCCATTCTGGTTGCAAAACATAGTCTATCATAAAGAATACAACACCTTTCAGCCTATGTTAAGTGGAACAGTCAAAATATTTCAAAATTTCAGATTTATGGCCATTTCAAGAAAATCAAGTAACAGGAAACTGAGAATATAACCAGAAAACTGAGGATTTAGTCGAAAATCAACAGAAATTAACGTTTATTTCTGAATATTTTTACAAATAAATAACAATTATTGCATTAAAGTCACTGGAGCCAGTTATTTCCTGTCGTATCTTCGCTATAGAGAATACCACAAATAACGCACTTATAGTCACTGGATTCGTGCTTATTTTTCTTTGTTATTTTTAATTTATTTTCTTTATCTCTATGTTTCTTTTGATTTCGGTTGTCTATTTTATTTTACCTCCTTTTTAACTTTTTTTTTATATTTTCTTTTTTTTTGCACGTTAACAATATCTTAAAATTTTCTTTTTTGAGTTATAGCTTTCCTCTGACCTTTTATCTGTTGTAATTGTTCAGTAATTTGATGATTCTGGAGATTTCTCAATATCCTGGGTCTTAATTTGACAGGATCCTGAGACCAGGTTCCTGAGAATTTTTGAATTATATTTTAAAAAAATCATCGATTTATAACATTTAACCAAAGTTAAGCAGAACTAAGCCTTCGTGTAAGCAACTTACATATAAAAATGCTAAAATTAGCATATTATTATGTTTATTTCGTAAGTAAATATCTTACCAGAATTCTGTGAACTTGACTGATTACGACGCGATTGCCTCCGTTAACTGTGCCGGGCCGGCTAAACAACACGCTAGGTGCAAAGAGATAGGTGGTATTCTTTGTCTTTTTCGTATGCACAACCAACTCATCCGAACGACAACGTCGCTCGGCCAATAGAATATTGAATATTCGCTTATTTTACATTGAACAGGATCCTGACATAAAACTGATGGGACAAATTCTAGAACAGGATTTTATAATATTTTTGGTGCAATAAAATAATAATATGTCTCCCAGGTAAGAAAAAAAAAAGTCCTTTTTTTATTCTTGTTTCATTTATGGCCTCAATGTCGTAGTAAATAAAACACAGTACACTTTCAATCCTATTTTGCTTGTGGGACACTCCAGGATCCTGAAAATTTTACGTTTTGAATTGAAATTTCGTCAAGAAAATAATTTTTAATCTCCATCATTTTTAGTGACCAGCTAGGCATAGGTATGTTGTACAGTATGTTATACAAATAAATTAGTTTGTATCAATTTTTTTTATGATATTTTAGCTGGGCCGCCGAAAATTCCTTAGTTTGTAGAACTACCCATATGTTGTTTCGTGTGGAAGCGGAGGAGGGTGGGTTTTTGCATGAACATATATATGTCACACAGACGCAGCTAACTTGCACGAGCCCGGTACTGGTTTCGCGGAGTAGCAAGGTAATTTGTTCCAGTTTGTTGAAATGGACCTCAAATTAACGCCTGAATCTGTTAATTATTTAAAAAATTACTTCCCAGATTTGAATAACATACATACATACATAGGTGTATTTGTGAACTGAAAAACTTGTGGGAAGATGGGACTCTATCGGGACAAAAGGAAAACGAGGGGAAAATATTTAATTCACAATTAAATTATTTTTACAAATTTTAAGGTGAATTGGGTGAACCAAAAATTGCATTGTATAATCTGGGTGGTAAATGCACCCAGAGTATAAAATGGCTCCCTGTTTAGTAAAGAATCGCGATTTTTTTTAATGAAATTGGAAGGCAAACAAGCAAGTGGGTCACCTGATGGTAAGTAAACACCACCATCTATAAACACCCGCAACACCAAGGAGATTGCAGATGCGTTGCCAACCCAGAGGGCTAAGATGGCCTCTTGTGCCAGTAAATTTCCACATTTTCGACTTTACCCCAATTCAGCTTATTTAAATGTGATGTGCAGTGGCCTTCATTAAGTTAATAATATCGCAAAAACAGCTAGAGCAAATTATGATAAAATAAGTTCAGATTATGTCGGCTTTCAGACAAAAACTACTTGATAGAAATCATTCCATTCGCTTTTTTTATTTAAAATAGGAAGGCAAACAAGGAAGTGGGTCACCTGATGGTAAGTGAACACCACCGCCTATAGACACCCGCAACCCGCACCTGTCTTGCTCTCCACGTCGGAACACAACAGTGCAAGCACTGCTGCTTAGCAGCCTGAAATAAACTTATTCTATTCTATTCTATTCTTAGCGACAGGATTAATGAGCAAGATGGTGGAAGCTATCCGGACGGACCTTGCACAAGGCCCTACCACCCGCAAAACTTTAGGCCTCAGCAAGTCATATAAGAAATGAAAAATGAAAATGAAAATTGTTTATTGAGAACAAAATACGAAAAATACAGTAGGTAATATCCTATGGACCCCAAACTAGGCTGAGCCTGTATCTTGAACCCAGAAAAAAAGGGGTAACCCAGACTCCCTCGGTTAGGGTAACTAAATAGTGTAGGTAACTAAATAAAAATACTATTTATCGAAACAATTTCTTTAATAAAAAAAACTTATTTATAAAAATACAAAATTTCTAACAATTTATTCCTTAAATCTATGAACACTGGTAATGAATTGGTAACTTTTAACTTTTATCACAATGTATAAATAAGTCGTCGCATTTAATTATTAATTATCATCATTATTTATCATCATCTACTTATTCTACGGCCAAAATATTTTATAAAAATAAGCTATTGAAGGCAAAAAACTAAAAAAATATAATTATCGCATATATTGTAACGAATCAAATTCACAGTGAAAACTGTTTAAATAATTTAAAATTTTAATATAGCTATAAATCTCAAAATAACAAATCATTATTTAAAAAATCTACATTCGTAACTGCCTTATTTTAATTTCTGCCATAAATATTTAAACTACATTAAGGAAATATATTTAAAAATCAAGATCGAGTTATTATAAAAATGTCATGGCACTTAATAATAGGGTAAATAAATAATTTTAAATTACTCGTCACTTTACTTCGGGTTTCATGTTCGTATTCTCAAAGCAAAAAAGATATATCAAGTAAAAAAAAACTTAATTTAAGCCAAGCCCTCCTTGCATGTATAGTCGATCAAGAAATTGCTTGACCACTTTTGAACCTTATCTGTTTGTAATACGGTCGAAAAGTGGCCAAGCGATTTCTTGGTCGACTATACTCGTAGTAGAAACGTGTCCATATCGACAAGTTGAAGCTCCATTTTCGAAAAATGACGTAAATTCCATATCAGTTTTGAACACTACTACATGTAGCGTAGCTGAACTATCGATGATTTGACTATCGATAGTTGACCTCGAAAAATAGTCACAATATCGATAGGCCTATCGATAGTATTGATACTATCGAAAGGCAATATTATCGATAGTATTGATGCCTATCAATAGTATTGGATTTGATGGCTATCGATAATCGATATTGTGACTATTTTTTGACGTCACGATACTATGAACAATATTATCGATAGGTCGATACATTGCCGAGAACGCAAACTAAATGCAAGGGGCTTAAGTTTTTACCTATACGCTATTGTTTTTCTACTTGACCGACAGAGTAAAATTAAATATATTAACAATTAAAATACACGTTAGCTTTATTTTAGCTTTTGACTCATACAAGTATAGCTCATAAGAGCTGGCATCAAAAATTTATAAAATTAATGACAGTTTCATACGTTTTCGGTGAATCCAATGTATTCGTAAACGTGTTAAAGCAAAAATCCAAAGTCGCATAAAGACGCAGTCTTCTGTATCACAAAAATTACTGTGGAGTTTGTCATACAAAAATGTGTCAAATTTGTTAAATTGTAAGTTTTGACTCCAAGACGCCTTTAGTGTAACAATCAAAATGTCCAAATCTCAAAATGACCGAGTTGCAAATAGCTGCGACGACAAGCGAAGCGAGGAGTGCGTTTGTTACCTCCCGAAGGCGAGCAAGAGAAGCGAGCGTGCCACGACAGCGGCCGGCGAGCGCCAGTAGTATAGCGGAAGGTTTATACCAGTGTCATTGCAATCTAGTCTTTTTAAAATGTAGTCATTTTGTGTCTGCGATGTAGGAGATTTGTACGATGTAGTCTTTACGTGATGTGAACATTTTGCAAACTAGTCATTTTAATGCTAACCGAGTCCATCGTCAACAACCCAATAGGTTGTTTGGGTTGTTGTAATAGTTTACCATTATATTGAAAATGTTTAATAAGAGTTTAGGCTTTAAACTTACAAGTAACAATCGGAGACTAAAATAGGTTATTGTATTGGTAATTTACTAAGAAACACTAGCTTTCAGGTTTGAAAACCAATTACGAAACAGTTTCCTAACCTTAAAGCACTAAGTAATTAATTTCTTGCTTATTTTATTGGTAACTGTCAAAAGTTTAAATAAAGATTATCTTGTACTATAAACATATCGGATAACGCTGCTAAATCTAGAAGCCCTGTGATTTTCTTAGCGCAACAGCGATGCGGTCAACGTTGAAGCAGTGCGATGTTTCACTCGCGCGTTTGAGGGCTTAAACGAGTGCAAGGGAGAGGTGAAACTCATCGCTAATTCGCTTAGAGATTTACTACATCGACCTTTTAAAGCAAATAAGCACAACAAGAAGAAACTTCGTATATTCTAAGGAATGATCGGATCATTAACAGAAGTAATAGTATCATACAAAAGTCAACATTTATATAAAAAAGTTGAAATAAAAAATGTCTTGGCTCTTGGCGAATTTTCGACTTTTTAATCGTCATCGTTGTCTTTCCAGCCAAATTATAATAACACAATAATAAAATGCTATACAATGACAACACGAAGAAAAATTAGGGTAATGCCAGGACTGGAACCTGCAACATCAGCATTCTTTGCCTTGCGTTTGCCAGTTTCGCCACATTACCACTACCATACCCCGTGAATTTTTTTATGTGTTTTTACTGTCATTACATTATTGATTTTTTAGGTTACATAACGTCAATAAATGGTAATACGTACAGTCAAGGAAATTGAAACACGTACCACTGTAGAACCTAGTCGAAGAGACATACGCATGGCATTTGTATGACATAGCCTGCTGGCGATTAACGCGTCGCGGCATTGCGATAGGGTTCTAAGGTGGGACGTGAATATATTTCCATATATATATTTCCAGTGTATATTTCCCCTACTGTACAAATTGTCAACTATCTCATCAAGAAAATAATAAACATAAAGGTCCCTGCTGATCCCGAAAGTTAAGAAGTATTTAACCTGGTTCATTGACCTAATCATGGCTTAATTACATTAAATTACAGCCAAAACCAGGCATAGTTCGGCAGGTACGAACTATTAGTAATTAATTAAGGATACCTATTTTTAACTGAAGGGAACAGAAAACACCTTGTGCATTAGCAATTCACTGACGCTCCTAATATTCAACCAACAGAAATATTTGCCCCCCGACAGTTCAACTATGAATTTTGTTACAGGTTAAGGTTACCTGGCTTAAAAGGTTTATCGTAATGATAAGGTAAGCTGATGAATAGGTTACCAAAAGGATAATATTCTTACGCACAGGTTACCCTTTCGGAAGGGTTAACCAAACGAATGGGTTTTCCAGTCTAGATTGACACGTCTTCTGTGTGAAATCTGTTACGAGTAAATACTGGTAAGCTATCTCTCTGTCTCCAAATTATTACATTTAAAATCCTACTATCCTACTTAATTTAAACGTTGAAATTTAATAACTTGAATGTTTAAAAAATAAATTAAAAATCGAAAGAAATTTCGGTTACAAAAATCTCTCTGTGGTTTGTGTATTGGAAACGGACCTCATACAACCCCTAAATATTGATCTATGTATAACTATGCTTAGAACCCAGTTGGCATTGAATTCTCACCTAAAAAAAATTTTTAAATAAGGATGTGTTGCGTGAGCCATATTAAATGACGATTAAAAGCCGAAACAATCACTAATACCTGTGTATGTCACCATGAATGATAGTTTAAGTTCAAAGTTTAAACTTAATAATTTGTGGAGTGCAGTTTAGAAAAACTCCAATTGGCACTGTTTTAGAACACCTCCTTCCTGAAACTGAAGCCGAATTGGTCGCATTTCACTCGCAGGATACGCGCCAGCTGTGGTGGACCGCAGTAGAACACCGTCACCTTAAAATCAAAGTACAGTAATAGAATCAGAGTCAACTAGCATAGCAGGACCCTTATACTTAATTTCATCTCGTCCATCTGTTTGTCTATCTGCATATCATAGCTCTTTTACTTAGAAATAACTGGGATTACTTATGCTAATGAAATTGGGATAGGACATGTCTTCTGTCAACTGCTATACAATGGAGTATGGATGGGAAGGTAACAGAAATGTTCTAACAAACACCAGCAGCCTTGACATGAATGGCCAAGTTTAGTTTATGTGAGTTTTTTCTCTATGGGCATCACCTTCTTATGACACTAATTTGACAGATACGCCAGGAGGTATAAGTTAAACCTGCGCCGGTCAGGTTACGGCCACGGGAGGAGGGAGGGTACTCCAGATAAAGAGACCAAATCTAGGGGCAGCAGTGGCCAGCTGCTTCCCTTGGTACCCCTGTAAAAGTGTCCTTTCCTCAGAATCAAGCGGAATACCTTCCCCTTCCTTTGTTCCTGCAATTGCTGGAACACCTTATCCCAGTTGGGACGGCCTGCATTGGTTCGCGTCTTCAGTCCTGTGATCAGGTCCCGCTTTTCCTGTAACGTAAACATTTTCATTAGCCTACTGTCCTATAGGCTTGCCGGCGTAGAAATCAGCTTAGGATGCTAATAAAACCTTTGCATTCTTTTCAGATCTTAGATTGTATAGTACTCGGAATCAGCGTTCGATAAGTTACAAAACATGTTTAGAGGGATACGTGAGTTTAGAGTATGAAAATTCCAATTACTTAGACAAGAAAATCAGACTGGTAAAAAGCTTGACGAGTGTCGGTTTGATTGTAAGAATAGGATACTATTTTCTGTTTCAACTAATCAACATAGCAATCTTACGACTATGCAACATTGGACCTTTATAGCGTAAATTTAGATATGTTTAGCGATAATTAGATAATGGGCTTCAATTTGGTATAAAATGAAGCTTACAGTAGAGTTTCGCGTAATTGCGGCTGGAGTGCTCCTCAGACCGAAGTAGCACGTATCTTTAACCTAAGTTGTAAAGCTGCTGTTAGCGACTATTCGAAGTGCGGACTGTGATCCTACAGCTGCCACCGCACTTATAATTGGTACATACAGTTCCTATTTGCAAGCTGCTGAGCCGTAAGCTCCTGAATCTGTAGACTATGTTTCAGAAATGAAAAGACCACCTTTTCATGCAGCAGATCCAACGCCAACTGTAACCCAACAGCCTTCATGTCGCTCCGCTGCAGTGCGCTGGTGATGTACATGTGCATTTCCAGGAAGCGCGCACCGCTCTCCGCTTGCTCTATCTCCAACTGGGAGAGGAGTGACACGAACCACTCGAATGAGCGCTGCTCACGGTTGATCCAGAAGAAGTCCACCTGAAATAGGAACATTGAGAAAGTAAAATTTTCAGCCAGAGCTACAGGTTATTAGTTTATAGTTTCTTGTCACTTTTCAGCAGATATATTATAGCATGGCGTCTGTAATGTCTGTATCTCTTGCTATCTCTGTGCTATGTCAAATAGACTTCATTGTTGATTCAAACAAGTGATATTAGAGTGTAAAAGTACGATGTTTTGCTGATTACAGAGAAATTATGTGCTCACCTTTCTCAAGTTCATATTATTCTGCGCGATGCCCGAAGCCCACTTGTGGTCACAGCGTGGGCATACGTTGCGCGAGTTCCAGTACCGGTACATTATTGCCTGAAATGTTTTTACTTACATGTTTTATATTATATGGTTTCTTATTATTAGTTCCGATAACGTCCGAGGTCCGCTTTTAGAGAGACATCGCCACCTTCAGCTGCAGGCCGCCAGATGTCGCTAGTAGCTCCATGCAATGGACTCCCCGCAGCAAACATTCTTCGCCATTTGACTTCCGTTTCCTGTCAACTTCAACTTGCAACTAACGTGCCGCCATGTTGTTCTTTCCTCATTATACCTACTTACGTAATTGCGATTTGGTGTAACCACCAGGTAGCCATTACTCGGACCTCGGACGTTAGGAATAATAATAACAATTTTATTAGAAGGTAAAACTTTATATTATAACAAAATGCCCCACGCATTACGGCTCAATTTAAATACTCACTTCCACATTCACGCACAAAGTAGTCCAAAATAATCCTTCTTCCTTGTCTCAATCATCACAATCTTACAATTAACCATCTCGTCAAGACAAAACTTCCTAATCATCAAAATGTTTTTCATCACCTCTGTCTTCCTTATCGTCAACTTTAACATCCTTTACCTGCAAGATAGAGGCAAAAGGTGTGACGCCGATCCCAGCGGCTATGAGCGCGGCGTGCTCTGCTCGAAAGATGTGTGATGATGCTGCACCGTACGGCCCGTCCAGGTAGATCTAGATAACAGATTCGCTATTTAGATCTTTTATTCTGACTAAGTAGACATAAAAAGACTGCCGGACGACTGTGCAGGGGTTGCTCTGAGCATGGGTCGACTGCTGCAGCCAATAGCGCGATGGGACAAACAAAGCGAGCAGTTACCACCCAACACCAATGTCCCGATAGCCTATTGTGTAGATTCATTGTTAGCATTGCATTATTTTTGTGCGACACTTGGTATATTATGTTTTATTATTTTTATCTACACACATATCATAATTTCTCAATAACGCGTTCAAAAACCATAGAAAATGACCAGCATTATTACAACCAATGTTATTATAAGAATTTTCTTGTCTGTGGTAGTAGGTAAATCTGTTCTTTATTGGGTAGTATCTCTTAGTAGTCTGTGTTTATTGGTGATTACATTACCGATATCTCGTGACGTTATGAATTTAAATTTGGAACAGCTGTCAAAATTCAAGTTGGTCTCTATTCTAGTATCCACAGATATTAAAACAGTTATCGATACGAAACGTCAATTCAGTATGATTTTTTAATTTAAACGCACGACATTTGATCTCGAGTGACATGACAATAGGGACTTCATTCTTTTGTCTATGATTTTTAAAAAAACGTTCGTCTTGACGGATAGATCGAATTGCCGCCATACTTGTTTGTTGGTTTTTTGCTGTTACGGTTTTTTGCAGTTATGATATGTGTGTAGATAAAGTAATGTATGCAACTGTATATAATTAGGCCTTAAAACACTCGTGTGATCCTATTATGAAACTCGCTGACGCTCGTTTCATAAAACCACACTCGTGTTTTAAGGCCTCTCATTATATAGCAGTTGCATAAAATACTATTACAATGCAATAAAATACAGAATCAGGTATAAAAGAGATTATAATACTGACACTGACTATATGCCATGTCACGAGAAACGGGACACGTCAACCCAGAAATGGAAAGTGTAATAATAGTCATAAACCATACCTCAAGCGGCCTGCCCACAGGATAGTTGGCGAAGCTATCGGTTGACGCCTCGCTAGGGCTCTGCACGGTGATGGCCGGCGGACACTCCACGTCCTTGTCCGGAGACAAGCTCTTGGACAGCCGACGACGAGCTAGATACGTAGATGATATTAGCACATATGATCCACCGTTTAAAATCGACTAGTCAGAGCTTTAAATCCGATACCATAAGTTACTTCACTTGCTTAATTGGGATGATTGATGTAAATTACCACAAGATCTGTCTTTCTATCACTGTTGCTGATCGTTACCCAACTGTACATTGGACTATTAGGCATTATACAAATATTTCCATAATGTATTTTGTATTGCGATCGCAGAGTTATGTGAATAAGCTCACCGACTGTCAGGATGCTCTCGTTGGAGCGGCGTCGCTCGCAGCTCTCCATGCTTGGCGTCTTAAACGCTATGATAGTCGGCTTTGTCCGCATATACCTGCACAATAGTCAGCAAATCATCAACATATAATACCAGCCCTCAGAACCACTAAGCATGTTGTCGCAATGGGTGTTTTTTGAGCATGCAATGTCTGATATGTGTAAATTTGATTCTAGTCTCATGAGAACTAAACGACTGCTATCATTTATGTTATCATCAACATCATCATCTCAGCCGAAAATCTTTTATCTTATGGATCGGATGCGATAAAAAACGCCCGTACACTTTTGATTTTATTACTTCTACATACTTATTATACTTACAATCCTCAAACGTTGGGTTTAGGCAGAAAATATAATTACCTAAAGCTGTGCGCAAGCGCACGGTTTTGTGGACTGCGGTAGGCCAGGCCTAACGCGGCGCGGCGCGCGCTCGCCATCGAGCCGGCGTCGAAACTGCGCTCCGACTCTGAGCGCGGGTAGTCTTGCAACCTGCAACAGTTACAGCAACCGATCAGGCGCGGATACAGGTCTGCTTCTTAGACGGGTAAGAGTAAAAGTAAGAGTGGTTCGGGGTAAGCTTCCTGCCAGATAAGTTGTAGCATTTTTAAGAGGCTTGATATTTAGTATTCAGTTGTATTCGTGCGCTTCATACTTACAAGTTGACCGATTTCCATTGGTCAGACTAGCTTGAAATAGATACGTATTAGTTCTGACAACAATGCAATAAGCAAAACAGCTTGTTTAATTAATAATGATCTATTGAAAAAAAAACATAGTTAATACTTTGGTCTAATTGATTGTAATTGGTTTACTTTGATAGTTACTCAAAGGAGGGTGCCGAAGGTTCATCCCAATATAAGACGTCCCAAAGTCCTTCGTCGGCCCTTACGGAACCAGCTCAAGCATGTCCCCCACACACGTAATACTGCGCCTACCATAGCGCGCCGATCTGTTACGATCCGCAGCTTGCTTGAGACATTTAACGGGTTAACCTTATACATGTTCTGTGGCATCTGCAGGCGCAGCTACTTACGCTAGCAGCCTCTGCTTGTATTTGTCCCGGGTGTGGACGTCAGGCATGGATCGTGACTTCTCCAGGTGACGCAGTGGCGTCAGCAGTGCTGGCCGCCCGTTGGACGGCGACAAAGCTGGAAGATTGCCATTTGTAGCGTGACAGAGCTTAAGGAAACAAAGCCCCTTTGTAAAAAGACTCTAGCATAGCTATTAATTAGCTGATTGGTAAGGCCTAGGCTACCAGCCTTGGCCAATTAAACACAGAGATTCTTGTTGCAAATATGTCAAACGCTTCAATGAACGAAGGGCTTAAAGCAATAGTCTAAGTTAAGGATGTTCTATAATTAGCACGCCTATAATGATATAATTTATACGAATGAAGGTTTGGGTTATCCTCTTTACCTTTGAAATCTATGGCTTTCTCTTCATCCATACTGAACCCCTCGTTGCAGTACTCCTTTACTTCAGGAGAGAAGTCCACGGAGCGTTTCTTTTCGTCTCCCGACGAAGCTTTCCGTTTACTCTTGTTACTCTGATTTGAACTGGTTCTAGCCACTTTTCTGCAATCGTTATTAACATAATAAAATTATAAGAACTGACATTAAAAAGCTCAATACATTGATACTTGATGGTTCGCAAATAAACCTGCACAAAGCGAGAAGTTCACAGTTTTTTCTCGGACAGGGATTCAATTAAAACTACATGAAATACAAAAACGCGTGAGAACTCCAATCTTCGTGTTTCTTTCGTTTCTTAGGATCAAAATGATGGTGAGTATTTGACTCCTTCTTCGGCCCTAACATGACAGTTTAAGCTAAATTATCCCTTTTCGCGTCTCTGTCTAGCTAGTATCATAAGAAAGGAACATACGTAGAAATTAATGCACTTGACCGGTAGTGTTATAGCCACTGTTAGTTTATGAATAGGTCAATTCCGACTAAGAAACTATGAGTTTGATAGTACCTTATTCAAATATTTGACAATTGGAGTAAAGTCCATATTTCCTTACTCATGTTCTGAAGGCACGTCTCCAGCGTGAAGCCTGGCGTGTTCTTTCTCAAAGTATTCGTATAGCGTATTGGTCCACTGACCCACGCCGCGAATGTGCAGCCAAATGTAATCTGTATTGTGAGAGTGTAGGGTTTAGATTTACTGCTTTGTGACTATTACTTAATCCAGAGTCAGATATTTTAAAACAAGAATTGAGCCATGAGCTACATGGCAATGAGCCCATGGTCACTTTTCCATACCTTCCTGATCAGGAGCGCTGCTGATGGTAAACGGGTGCCATTCATACCGCGCTATGGCAGGTATGTTGACGAACACATAGTCGCCTGCGTGGAAGTCGAACAGAGGCGGGCGGCGAACCACAAGGTGGGTCACCCGCGATGGTAGCAGTATGCCTGATGAGATGTAGGTCTTGCCGTGATTCGATCTGGAATAAGAATAAAGACAAATCAAATAAGATCAGAAAGCAAAAATTGGTAAGCTAGAAAAGAACTAAGTAGGAGAAACGCTTAAATTTAGCAACAGTTAATCAAGAATTATATATTGTACTCGTAATACTCGTAATGCTATGACGGTGTTTTTTTGATAATGATGATGATAGATAATGTTTCATAGGTTTGTTTAATGACGGATGTTAAATTGAATTCTTTTCCATTATGACGGGAAACTTATGCCCAGCAGTGGAACGTGTCTATAGGTTGAGTTGTATACCTCATGGCAGCAAGCCGAATGATTCTCTCCGCGATGTACAGGGTTCCAGGCAGCGCAAACCACTTCCAGAAGTTGGGTGCGTGGAATAGTAGGAGCAACCAAAATGGAACGTATAACAGATGGGTCCAGTAGAAGATCTAGGAAAAAATAAGATAACTAATAGAAATTGCTTGTGATGGGATCACTTACAATAAACTGCTTCATTATTGATAAATTACTAACTAAACACATATTAATAACACCACTTTCCGAGTCGTTCTAAAACCCCAAAATTTTATCATGCAAGTCAGGAGAAAGGTAAATCATAGTCAACCCTCAAACTGTATACCTGCAGAACACAAAAAACTCCACACCTCATCTAATTTCGCGAAGACCTAACCTGTGCACTGGCATATTAAATAAATTAAAAGGCGATATAAACTTCCGTTACAGGAAGACTAAACGTGGGGAGACCCGCCACAAGGTAGACACGCGTCCTGGTGATGGATGCGGAAATTCTTTGGATGCAAGCAGAGTAGGACCAGTTGTTGTGACCGTCTTTGGACGAGGCCTATGTCCAGCACTAGACGTCCTTCGGCTGATACAATGATGACAAATATACTGACCTCAAAGCTTCCCCCTCTCCTAATGAAAGGCTGGCTGCAGACACACATGACAGTGAGGATGACGACGAGCGCCACTCCGGTCGGGTTGGCGCAGCCGCCCACCAGCCCGTACTGGCCTGGCCGCTCGGTCAGGATCCACTCCCACGTGGAGAAGTTACCCACATTCAGTTTTGGGCTATTTACTACTATCAGACCTGGAGTGAAAAAGATGGTAATTTAGCTTTGTATTTTCAGACTAGTGCAAGCGGGATGGCTAGGTGTTTATTGTCTCAATTTAATTTTATGTCAAATTTCGTGCTGCTTTGCAAAAATATGAAGAGATACCCTGGTACTAGTCAACTGAGCCAACCCGTCATAGTTTACCATTACAGGTTAATCGATAGATTTACTACCACATTGTTCTTGAATACGAAACGACTAATTTCAGTAAGTGTAAGTTAAAGGGAACGGAAATGAGATTTACGATAATACTGAATAGCATATTTACACCTACCTAAATTTTGAAAGCGGATTATTTTAGAACATTTACGAAGCCGCAATATGGCCAGGCCTGCTTAGTTTTCAGCAACTCGTTACTTCGCTACGTCTGTCTTGTCTTTTATACTACGGCGTTATTTTATTATCAGTTTCATTAAAAGGTTTTCATCTAGTTCAGTAAAGCACCTCAGCAAAATGGATCTTTTTAATGGAGTAATGATTGGCCATTGCCAAAAATAGGTCTGCACTGAAGATTTTTCCAACAAATGTTAGTGCTCTTCCCCCGTTCACTGAGAAAGATGATGTATGCAACGATGAAGTAACTATCAAAACACATACTAAAATTACAAAGGTGCATTATAGTATGCACGACGCTGTACATCGCGATGAGCACGCCGGTCAGTTTGTGAAAGTAGATGTGGTGGTCCAGCGGGAGCACGCTGCTGGCGCCGCGCACGCGCAGCTGTGTGATACAGAGCCGCAACATGAGGACCAAGACCCATGCGCAGTTGAAGTTGAGGCACTGGCCTGGGAGAAGGAGTTAGTAAATAGTTTAATGGTGTAGCAACATGAACTTAAATTGCTGAGCGTACATGGAACTTTGGCAAGGTGAGGTGATTGCTTGTGATTGGGCACGAAAAAGTCGTGGTTGCCTAACGGCTCGACCAACCGTCCCTCAACCAATAAGATACCCTACCCGAGAACGTTCCTCATAGTTTTTCAAATTTAGCTGCACAACTTTATGTGAAATATTACGGGATTTTCGTTGAACAAAAACATCGCAAGTAACAAGCACCTGTAGCCCTAACATGACCGGTCAAGTTATGCTCATCAGACTTTATCTCTATGGGCGTCCCATTCTGATGACACTAGTTTGACGGAGACGCACTGAGAGATAAATTAAACCTGGATCTGTCATGTTAGGGCCACTGTAAAGCAATTCACGGGTGGCTCTGTAGTTCTCAATTCGCACTGCACCCAAATGATAACTACTAATGGCCAAGGTCGATATCGCTGGAGAAGAGATGATGCTAACTTGTGCTCTTGTGATGCTCTTTTTATGTTGCAAGGTATTGACAGTGACAATATGCCAGACAGTGTTTAATATAATAGTAGCTCAACGCATTAAGAAATCGGTCTTTTTGGAGAACAACCAGTATTAGGGTTTCGCCCTAAAATACATAATAAGCTACAGAATCTACCACTTACCACAAGCCCTCGCCATGATAACATACACAGAGGCGCCTTGGTACTCGACGCACCGCGCCACGAACAGCCCAATGTTGACCAGGAAGAATGCGGCGGTGAACAGCAAGAACACGTAGTTGTTCTTGAAGTAAGGAATAGAGAGTTGGTAGGGCTTGAGAGAGGACAGGCGGTGGCGGAGGGAGGTGCGCTGGGGCTTCGGAGCGGGGATGAGCCAGCGATCGATACTGAAATGAAGAAAAGTAGTTAGTTATTTATACATCTTGATCTCAAAGATACACACTCAGGATGTATGGTTTATAATAAGTTTTATGAAAAAGACCCAGATGTGATCGCTGAATCTATCTTTTATCTACGCCATATTTCATAATAAACGACCCATAAGACAACCAACCACTTACGACATTTTGGCATATTCGCTGCTCAGGCCTGGAATGCCTATACCAACATCTCACCTGATAGACAAGTTATGCAGCAATCCCCCATGTCTGTCCAGTTGCCGCCGCAGCGCTTCATAGGTGATAGCACCCCGTTGTTCCGTGTCAGCGTCCTCAAACATGGCCGTCGTCAGCTCCAAGAGCTGCTGTTCACTGAAACTCATGCCGTTCTCTTCCATGCATGCCCGCATCACGTGCTGAAGCTCACGATGCTGGATGAGACCGTCACCTGGAAGGATAATACACCTGTAAAAACAAGACTTCAAATCTTTACATTATGATTAGTGTTCATCATTTTACGAGTACATTTGCGGGCGGTAGGACCTTGTGCAAGGTCCATCCGGATCGCTACCACCGTCTTGCTCGCTAATCCTGCCGCTTAGCGCAGTGCTTGCACTGTTGTGTTCCAGCGTGCAGAGCAAGACAGCCGGTGCAATTACTGGTTCAAGAGGTATTCCACCTTAGCCCTCTGAGTTGGCTACGCAACTGCAAACTCTTTAGTGTTGCGGGTGTCTATAAGCGGTGGTGATCACTTACCATCAGGTGACCCACTTGCTTGTTTGCCTTCCTATTTCATTAAAAATAAATATACTTTTCTCGTATTGCTGAAAACTGCGACTAAATACGAATTAGGCGAGGAATCATAAAAAATCAAGACCCATAATGAGAAAGAAATCTACGAAGATTTAGTAAAAAAAAATCCAGCATACCTTAATTAATTATTTTAATTTCATCTCCACTCACCATCCTGATCGTAAACTTTGAATAGGAATCGTATCTTGTCTTCGGCAGAATGTCCGGCGAAACGATGGACAGCCGCGATGAACTCTTGCAGGGAGATAGCTCCAGAGTCATCCTCGTCAAAGATTTGGAACACGCGCTCGGTGAAGAATGGCTAGAAAGCATATACATTTCATGACATGATATGATTGTGATAGAGTGTTGCTGGCCAAGTGGCTAGAGGGGTGAACTCGTGATCGTTAAAGTAGTCTGTTACATAGATCATGCATGGATGGAAACACTTAACAACTTTTCATATTTGACTCTGCGATCCAGATTACACGCATTTGACACCATTTCTATGTCATCGTAAGCAGAAAGAAGGTAACATAATCCATACATTTTTAGAAACCAGTATCTTCTCAAACTGCTCCCTGGTGATCTCCTTCTGGTCTCCCACTGTCTTCCGGAACAGCTGTTCTAGCTGATCGACGCTGCGCCGGTCGAAGCCGACGCGAGGTCTGCAAGAAGAGAACTTTGAAGCACGAAACCTTTTGCTATTTATATAGATGATCAAACTACAAATGCTGTAGGTTCCGGAAAGTAAAGAAGTATGCTCTAGGAGTTGGGCCATAGGGTACGATTGCCATGTGAAATATCGAAGGGGATGAAACTATCTCAATTCTCAATATGGAATACCTGGTGCTGGAAGCAGTGGACAAAATATCCATGATGTCATCGACTGTTGCATAGCCGTCACCGTCTGTGTCCACTACTTTAAATAATCTTGCTGTCACCTGAAATAAACACATAACTTAAATGCACAAGAGAAGAAGCCGAGTAATCAATGAAGTGTGCAACGTCAGGGTGAGTTTTTTAGTTAGTTAGTTTCAAGCTGTTTAGGGCCTGCCTCCAGGGTACTTACGAGCCTGTTCCCCAAGATGAGTTGGAAGCTGTCTGTCGTGATGTGGCCACTTCCGCAGGTCACATAGGCCACGCTCTCGATGTGCTCGATCAGCTCCAGTTGCTTGTCCTCCCTGAAACAGACATGTCACAAGT
The DNA here is from genome assembly GCA_963691745.1 of Ditula angustiorana. Taxonomy (NCBI): domain Eukaryota; kingdom Metazoa; phylum Arthropoda; class Insecta; order Lepidoptera; family Tortricidae; genus Ditula; species Ditula angustiorana. The sequence continues at coordinate 10,137,804 of OY829495.1, forward strand.
CATAAAGCAAGATAAAGTAACATTCACGAGTTGAAGACGGCTAGGAAGAGTTGCACATCGAAAACAAGAAAACAAGGGAAGGAAAGGTAAATGTGCGCTGAGAAAGATTTGAGTAAAGCCTTGAAAGAGCTAACGCTAAAGTAGATTGGCACTCGATCGCAAGCGATGCCAGCAACTAGACTCTTTTAAGTCGAGGCGCCTGTCGCATCGACCGTGACCAACGGAAGTCTACCCTAATGGAACTCACGTGAGCCTGGCCTTGAGGAACTCGATCCAGTCGGTCTGCACCAGCTCCTCTTGGTGCTCAGTGTCGAACAGTCTGAAGATGCGCTCCAAGAGATCCTGAAACAATACACGAGTTAGAATACCGCTAAATGCCACAAGGAGACAAGGTAATATATTAAACTTGATTAAGCCTTAGGAACTTGTCTTTAGTAGTAAACAACAATCTAATCTAAAATTTCAGGTTAGCTAACAAAATGTTGTTTATTGTTCAAATAAGACACTCTAAATTAACACAATTATAAATAATCTTTTTAATTTACAGCCTAGATTTTTTTTTTCCTTAAACGATATTTAGACAACAACTAAAAATGAAGTAAATACTAAATGAGAATTGTGTATATTAAATGCACTGTGTACATTTAACAAGAACAAAAAGAACTGAATAACTTTATATTCGAATCACGAAAACTGTTTGGTTGCTTCTTAAGGCTAGCTAAATTATTTATCAAGATTGTACATTAACATAACACATCAAACCTTTTATTTATAAATAATATCACTTTAGTAATATAAACATTTGCACAGACACATCACCATCTCAATGACATATCAAACATAAAACTACCCTACAATAAAATTTCACTACCATCTTTTTTACCCGACTATGGCAAAGCCAAAAGGAAGGGTTATGTTTTAGCAGTCTATGTATGTTTGCAAAAAAGAGACTACCATAAATACTACCGAAGATAATATTTTTTTATATTTTAGATACTTTTAGACATGTAATAATTTATTTATCACAAAGTAGGTATTAATTTTAACAACAGCAACGGCGACCGGCTAATCGATCAGGACCCCAATTCTCGGGTCATGCGAGACGCTATCTCGCATGCCACATACGTCAAAAATGACAGATTTCCTTGGGATTTGACAGTAATTCTCGTGCGAGATGAATCTCGCATGAACCCAGAATATGGGGCCCAGCTCCGAGTATACATATAACGGCTGAAGGCAAACCCATGGCAAAGACTAAATAAAAAAAAAGTAACTTTTAATAACTAAGAAATATTGTTGTCCAACGAACGAACTGACCCTGGCAGACTGAAAATGCACACCTAACCATAAAGTTTAAAGTCAATCAGCTATTTATCCCAACGCTTAAGTATTGTAGTTAATTAGAGATCATGTTTGTGGTGTACGCATGCGCTAACGATGCTGTGCGCACGTTTCACATGGCGCGGCGCCTGGTGTGCTGAGATCACTTTCTTAATCGGAGAGGTGCGCATGAGTCGGATTTAAATGAAGGGTTCCTTCAAAATTTTGCAAAAAAACAGAAATGATAATGATTTCATTACTTAATGACCTTAAAATGATTTAATTACTTAAGGAATAATAACTTAATTTTATTAGATTTAGTGTAATTTCAGTGTCCTTACAGGGTTTGTAAAACCACATAAAGCAATAAATATTATGATTATGATTTAATCCAGAACAATTAATTCCATATCCTTGCTGTGAAAACATATTAATAAAATAAAATAAAATACCTAATTACAAGTATTGGGCGACGGGATCACTTCCCGTTATGTAACCCTCTTGCTTGTTTTACTCCCTATTCCATAAAAAATAAAATTAATAACATGTCATATTTGTAAATAAAATGTTGTCATTAAAAATATTTTACTTTTTTGCTTAGATATGGATATAATTAAAGGCCCCGTTATGATAAAATGTTAATTATAAAATATTAAAGTTATAAAAGGCACGTTGAGATAGAAATGTTTTGTACAATTCTGTATGACAAAAATCTAGAATAGGTAGCTCATAGTGCCTTTTATAGTTTAATTTGTGCAATAAAATAAAGATTCCATAAATAAAAAAATAAAAATCCAAAGGAGCTTGTTAGTAAATAAATATTTATACTGGTTGTGTAAAAGAGATCATGAGAGAGAGAGAGATCAAGAGACCATGTATTGTCTGCCTTCTTCATTTTATTCTGTTTTCTTTTTTGTACCTATTGTTTTAGTTCGGTATTTATATTATTCAAATTAAATTTAAAATGCTATATATAATGAATGACAACACAAAGAAAAAATAGGGTAATGGCAGGATTCGAACCTGCAACTTTAGCATTCCGTGCCTTGCGTTTGCCAGTTTCCGCCACATTACCGTTGCCATACCCAGCGAGTTTTTCAATATGTTTCGTCTTTACGGTCATTACATTATTGATATTTTTTCTTTGGGAAAACTACCCTCGGTGTCATCTATGAGAAACTTAATCAAGTTATCTCATTCAACTTGGTCATTTATGAATGCCCGTTAGCTGACGAGAGATGACGCCATTTGTTGTTAAATTATTGTAATCGAAATTATATATTTTTAAATTTTTTCCATTTTTCTTTTTGTATTTTTTTTATACATTCAAATTAAATTTAAAATGCTATATATAATGAATGACAACACAAAGAAAAATTAGGGCAATGGCAGTATTCGAACCTGCAACTGTAGCATTCCGTGCCTTGCGTTGTATTGTATTGTGCTATTTTTTTATTTTTTATTATGACTTTCTGAACTCCTGAGCACATAAAATTTTGCATTTATAATAGAAATATTGTTTTAAATATTTTTACGACTTAATCAACGACGGGACCCTAATCCATCATAACTTGTAAAACACCAACGAAGCAAGCTAATTGAACACGACCTGTCCACGCGCTGTCATCTGTCAAAAGAATGTCATAATGACAGTTGACAGCTGACAGCGTGGGCGGACCGGAGACCCTCGCTAAGCCGGGCCAACTGACAAAACAAATTCACACCTTATTCTTAAGGTTTTAGAGTATAAGTTGGTTTAATTAATTTAATCATGGATAACGTATGAACAAAAGCATAAATCCAAATTTATGACGTTAAATTTTCAATTCAGAACGAATGGTGTAAGGTCTATTTTAGTAAGAGTGGTTGTGGTTTTTGTTTCGTTTTTTTTAAAGTGTTTTGGAGGCAGTGGCGCAATGTTTGACATCGTGTTTTAATTTGAGCCGATTGTAAACTAAAAGGTTTGGTTATGAGTAGATTAAGGTGTTCAGTGAACCAGATAGGTTGCTCATGGGAAAATTTAAACAGGCTTGATGGAAATAAGTATAATCTTAAGTATAGTCGACCAAGTAATTGCTTGACCACTTTTGAACCTTACCCCTTTGTAATAAAGTCGAAAAGTGGTCAAGCAATTTATTGGTCGACTATACGTAAAATTACTGGCATACGAGGTTTTCCATCTTAGCCTTCTGAGTAAGCAACGCATCTGCAGTCTTCTTGGTGTTGCGAGAATTTATAGGCAGTGTGTTCACTTACAATCTTGCTCGTTTTGTCTTCCTATTTTATATTTAAAAAAATGTAAAACACGTTTACGTTAATTAACTAAACCATCAAAACATCTAACTAATAATAATCATCAAGGTGGTCCTCCACTGTGCGTTTTAAACGCTTTTTTTACCTCGGACGTGTAAAATCTGGAATGGGCTGACGGCTGGGGTTTTTCCTTGCTTTCACGTGGGTGCTTTCAAAAGGCGTGTGTACCGATTTTTGCAAGGCCGGCAACGCACTAGCAGTCCTAATGATGCTGTAGGTGTCCATGGCGGTGATCACTTAACATCAGATGAACCACTTGCCCATTTGTCGGCCTTAATATAAAAAAAGAACTCCCCGGTGATACGAAAACACCCAAATAGCCTAAATAACATAATGAGGGTGATCGGCTCTTCATCATACAGTATTTTGGTTAATCCATGACACGCAGACAGATATTTTAACTCTGTGAAATTGGTACGATTAACTTTTTGGTCATCATGTTACTTGGGCTAGCTGCTTTTGAGAAGATTGGAGAATGTGTTTTTTGCTATCCGTGCACCTAGCACGATGTTTTCCGAACCGCCCGTAGCTAAAAATATTTTGCTAGAATTTCTCCCTTAGCGTTCAAAGTCCGAGGAAGGGTCAATAGGAGCACCCTTTGGCATGCTAGTAATACGCCCTTCTGGTTGCTCGCCCCTCTCTCCGGTAAGCTGAAAAAACCGTCTGAGGCTATCAGCGCACGTTTTTAAAAAAAAACACCTAGCACGAATCTTCTCGATACGCGTTAGCTCGCTACGTAACTCAGAGTCCTTCGTGTAAGTTTCCTGCTAAAAAACCGTCTCGAACGCACTAATAGCATTAACCTCTTAATTACCAAAAACATTGTTGCAAATATGCGCCGCTAGAGGCGCTGTCTTTACTTCCATAATAATTGAGAAGTTATCTAACGCTAACACGTTTTTTGCGTTTATTGTAAGTAAAACTTACACTAGGGGCGGGTTTTTGCGGGTGGTAGGATCTTGTGCAAGGTTCGTTCGGATAGCTACCACCATCTTGCTTGTTAATCCTGCCTCTAAGTAGCAGTGATTGCTCTGTTGTGTTCTGGCGTGGAGAGCAAGATAGCCGGTAAAATTACTGGCACAAGAGGTATTCCATGTTAGCCCTCTGGGTTGGCAATGCATCTGCAATCTCCTTGGTGTTGCGGGTGTCTATAGGCGGTGGTGATCACTTACCATCAGGTGACCCACTTGTTTGCTTGCCTTCCTATTTTATATGAAAAAAAGACGCTCTGAGCAGTATTCGGTCGTATTGGTACTAAAACGTTTCTAGGTCAATTTTTGCCCTGTCAATGATTTTCTCCTATCAATCCACGTCACTCGATTTCTAACACCACGGTATCTAATTAAGCTAATTAATTCTAATTGCGTTCGCGAAAGGAATTGCGAATATTAATTTAAGCCACCTTCCGGTTTTTTGTCACATTGCTCACTGTCACAAAAACAGGCTATTCCACCAAGCTCACGGTGGTATGTGACAACGATAATTTGGCATGCATTGCTCACTCGAAGAGTTTTTTAATACCATTAGTTCAATTTTTTAATCTCACCAGGTGACTAAAGCTAAATTTTTTAACATTCATAAGTGCTACCTGTAAGCCTAATCTGAAAAAAATATTTTGACTTTGACTTTGACTTTGACTTTGCTCACTAAAATGGCCGAATCTTTGTGAATAACGGTCATTTTGGCGACTATAGTCACCTGGTGACAATCAATAATCACACTTCTGGCTTATCTATAGATTGTGAATTTGTGCACTTAACCGAAATTTCTTTCGATTTCAAATTTTTAGATAACACACATTGTTATATTAAGATTAGAATCACAACACAAAAAAAAACTCAAAATACCCAAGATTCTTCTTTGAGTGTGTTGGAAAATGACTTGTATTAAAGTAGCTATACCGCCTCCGTTTGTTCCCATAAACGAACTTACCTGAAGTGAAGTTATATAAAGAAGTGAAGTCGTATAAATATATATGTATAAATATGATAGAACTTACCTGAAGTGAAGTTCTATCATATTTATACATATATATTTATACGTAGCTCCTTGTCCGAGACGGCATTAATATATCAGATTTGTATCGAAAAACTATTTTAATACATTGTAAAAACGAGAGACACTGACATGGCGCTCACAAAACTTCGTAATGGTCAGTGGAAATCTCAAATGTCGTAAGGGACATTAAGAGGCATTTTCCTTACGACATTACAGATTTCTAGTATAGATATCTTCAGTTGCTTACTCCTTCTAAGCCACGCGATGGATTTTGATACGGTTTGCACTGTCATTTAGAGGTTTTTTTCATAAAAGGTCCTAATTTTGCCTACTAACGCGAAACCAAGCAGGTCGCTACTCCATAATTATAATTTGAAATTAAATATTAAACGCGCAATGTACTCCTTATAGTCGTTGTCACCTGACAATGTTAGTTTGGTGACATAGGAGCCAGAGTACATTTATAATCAATTTACGGTTAGTATGCAATTAATTGTAGATAGTGTAACGAATTCGAAAGTTCTGTGTTTGTTTGTTTAATGTGTATTGACGTCAAAAGCTATTTAATTAAATGCTGCCAACAATTTGGACGCATTGCGTTTAGGTTACACTTTGAGTAGTGCGAAGTTAATACATTTGTTGTTAAGTACAAGTAGAAATGTATGAACTCGCACTTAACCAAACCGAAATAAATCAATACGCAGAGGCCTAGGTTAAGTTTCTAAATTAAGTAGCAATTTTTTTAGCATAACATGGTAGTAAGAGCGCACCAAGCCGCTAAGCAGCTACTTGCACTGTTGTGTTCCATCGTGGAGGCGGTGGTGGTAATCACTTACCATCAGGTGAGTTACTTATTCGTTTGCCTTCTTATTTACCTATACATATAAAAACTAGATGTTAATGTCTAGTAAGTACATACCTAACCTGCTTTGAGAGCCAATGATAATCCAAAAACCCGTCTTTATGAAGAGGAATAAATTATTTATTCACTAGCTACCCGCCCCGGCTTCTCACACGTACCATTAGATTGTAACAATATTTAAAACTTCTTTGAAAATCGTCTAAATGACTGTAAAAATGGTATCAAAATCCGTTGCCTACTCCAAGATACGATGAAGATTGAAGACAGATAGGAACAGATAGCGGCTTCACTGTATACTGCATGTGTGTAAAGATAACTAGCAAACATAACCACTCTGTTTCACACGCCATCCTGACCTGTTGGCCTTTAGACTACAGCCTCAACCATACGTTATCTCAAAATTTACAGGCCAGCGCCACAGTATAGATATTACCAGTAAGGAATCTACGTACAAACGCTCGGAACCGACGCACGCACACAGACGCACGCTCAACACGGCCGCTAAGGCTGCTAAGGCGGCCGTCAGTCGCGTTAGCAGCCTTAGCGGCCGTGTTGAGCGTGCGTCTGTGTGCGTGCGTCGGTTCCGAGCGTTTGTACGTAGATTCCTTACTGGTTATATCTATACTGTGCCAGCGCGGCGGCAACAAATCGGCAGTGTATGCAGCACGTGTGACAGCGATACGATCACTAGTGTCACGTTCACGACTAACCATAAGACTATTGTGTACATCGCACTCCAAAGAAACTTTTCCATCCTCTAAACTCTAAAAGGAGTGTGAACCAAGAGCTTTCCATACAAACGGCCATGTTTTCCACCCTCTAAACCTTAACCTATGGCAATGATTTTTGGTATATTGGCATTATGCCTTAGAACTAGGTTTGTATATATTTTTTTTATAATCTTCATAGATTTAACAAAAAAGCAAAAAGAAAAAAAGATTTAGCAAAAAAGCGTTAATATTTTTGAAACTGAAAACGTTATCGCCGTTTGTATGGGGAGCGCTTTTTGAGGCTGGGTTCACACTCCTCTTAAGCTGTTGCCGTGATTTTTGAATATGCTATGTTATGCCTTTTTGCAGACCTACGACCTATAAATTTACGGTTTCGGATTTTTTCCTTTATTGGTGCCTTGCTTCTTGCCAAATAATGGTTTTATAGGTTTTTGACTCCTTTTCAAATGTATGAAAAATATTATGCGGTCAACATGATTGTATTTTAGTCTATTTTTATGTATGTTAGTTTGTAAGGTATTTATCTATGGGCCCTTTTGTTCACGATATTCTGCGAATAAATAATCAATAAAAAAAAGCAGTAATTTGTCAGTTCTCACCCATACCTGAGTGATAACCAATCAGCGTCATTCTAGCATTATCTTGACCAATCGAATGTTTCCATGTGATTAATTGATCAATCAGATAACAGTGGAGTGAGGTCAACCTGTCAGGGTGTTACCAACATGACTGCGTCAGTTATTTCACCTTCACACATTGGTAATGTACAAATTAAAGAAGTTAATTAAACATTGCTTTAATTTTTTTAAACTATAAGTATGTATAAACGAGACACGCTGTACAGAAGAGAAACATTGTCATACTGAGTTGCGGTACAATAGCCGCAACTAGACATGGCATTTGCGGGGTCAGAGGAAGGCTGTCTTTTGAGGCCGGAAATGTTGTGTTGTTGAATTTTCACATATTTGGTTTAGGACGATACATAATAGCGTCTGTTTCTTAAGTTTGCTCACATGAGTTGCGGACCATGTACTGTAACTTTACTTTACTTGAAACAAATTACCTACCTATATAGTTTATTTGGCACGTATTTCGTGTTTTCGTTAGAAAATGTTGAAACAAAATAGAAACGTTAACAAGTTCTAACTGCCTTAGCTGCTCGTTAGGTTGGTTAACAATGCACCTACATACATAAATGTCAGTCGGTCTGTACTGACCCTATATAAACAAGAATGTGACCCAATAGTGAGACACGTGCAGTTTAGGTTTAAGAAATAGCAGTAAAGTCGCGGCGATAGCCTAGTGGTTACGACCCTGGCTATGAAGCTAGAGGTCTCGGTTTTTCGAATCCGTAGAGGGGCAAGATTTGGTAGAGGGAAATATGGGTCACCTGACAAGACAGCCGGTGAAATTGGTACAAGAGGTGTTCCATCTTAGCCCTATGAGTTGATACGTCGTCTGCACTTGTAATCTGCTTGATTTTGTGGGTGTCTATAGCGGTGGTGATAATTTTTTTTTTATAGTATAAATAAAATAAATAAATAAATAAATATCTTGGGACAATTTACACCAATTGACCTAGTCCCAAACTAAGCAAAGCTTGTACTATGGCTACTAGACAACGGATATACATACTTATATAGATAAATACATACTTAAATACAAATAACATCCATGACTCAGGTACAGACATTCGTGTTCATCACACAAATATTTGCCCATACCAGGATTTGAACCCGGGACCTCTTGCACAGTAAGCAGACACATGTGCCACTGTGCCATACAGGTCGTCAAATATAGGGGGCAAACGAGCAGACGGGTCACGTGATGGTCAGTTACAATCAAGTGACCTAATTTCTCATTTGTCTTCCTCTTTTATAAAACAATGTACAGTACCAAATTATAGTAGGTAGACATGTATTGTGTATCGTGCTGCGCCGCTTAATTGCGCCAACTCAATTACATGCGCAGGATGTGTTGACTCACTTCTTCGAAATGTGTTGGCGCACGGCGCAGTACCGGGAGAATTCGAAAGATGTTAATCCACACACCTGGCCCGTAATTCTGGTGCTCTTCGAGATTCATCTCACATTTGAGATGTGTCTAAAAACGACAGATTTTGAAGGGATCTGACGGCTCTTTTTGGCTCATCTCGAGTGTGACTTCGTCTCTACGGACACGAGAATGGCCCCGTTGATCTCTCTCATTCATTCTCACTCGCTCGCTGAGTCAGTGAGTCAACTCAACACAGTTCGCGCGTTGTGCGCTGTTTGTGTGTGTGTGTGTGAGCGCGACGTGCAGATGGCACACGCTATGCAGTTCTTTTTTGTTTTTTTATGGATTAGGAAGGCAAACAAGCAAGTGGGTCATCTGATGGTAAGTGATCACCACCGCCTATAGACACCCGCAACACCAAGAAGATTGCAGATGCGTTGCCAAACCAAACGACTAAGATAGAATACCTCTTGTGCCAGTAATTACACCGGCTGTCTTGCTCTCCACTCCGGAACACAACAGTGCAAGCACTGCTGCTTAGCGGCAGGATTAGCGCGCAAAATGGTGGTAGCAATCCGGGCGGACCGTGCACAAGGTCCTGCCACCCGCAAAAGCAAGTTCAATTGGCGGGTTCCATTTTGTTGCTTTGACTTAACTCACTGAGCCGGCGCAGTGCGCTGCGCCAGAGCTACTGAGTTGACGCAAGGAAGAAGCCATACAATTGTTATATTGGCCGGCATCGGACAAACAATTATCTTGAGCGGCAGTGATCACTTCCCATCAAGTGACCCATAAGTTTACCTTCCTATTAAAAAAGTCATTGTCATCATTAGCGAAGAATTTAAACTGATTCATTTGATAATGGGGTATCAATATTGAGCAACCGGTCACTGTTTGCATCACGCGCCCACATCAATCACTCGCTCACTCGTTCATTACCATATGAATGGGTATTTTGACAAATGACCTCCGTATCTAGAGTATCTGCCGCGCCTGCGCACCTATAATTGGAATGGAAAGTTGAGCATAGATCTACGATGGGAAGATCGTTTAATTAGACTACGTGTTTTTTTATCTAATTTACACTAGTTTACATCAACATATAACTACTTACATACCTACAATAAATCTACACTAATACAATGAACAGGTAAACTTTGTTTGTTTGTATGTAGGGGGTTATCTCTGACATTAACCGATTTCAAAAATTCTTTCACCAATAGAAAGCTACACTATCTCTGACGCATACAGGCTACTAATTCAACGCGAACGAAGTCGCCGGCGTCCGCTAGTTTAGCGTACTTAGAAATGATATCCAAAATCAAAATTTGGGGTTTTCAGGTGACATTATCCGATGCAGTGGCGTAGCTTAGAGACCACAGGCCCTGGAGCAAAAACATAATTGAACCCCTTGTTTAGTCTAGACAAAAAGGTATGTAATTCTAAAGGTCGGACAATATTTGTGAGTAAGACAGCTAGAGTTTAGGGGATGCTGGCCAGGGGCCCCCTGAGCTTGAGGGCCCTGGGGCACTGCCTAGCCCCTGGGTGCTACGCAACTGATCTGATGCCTGAAGTGGTCGCCATGATCTGTCTTCTCCGAGAGATCATCATCACATCATGTCATCAGCGGCCCTAACATGACAGCCCAGGTTTAGTTTAACCCCTCCCTGTGTCTCTGTCGAACTAGTGTCATAAGAAAGGGACGCAGATAGAGATAGACTAAACTTGGCCAGTCATGTTAGGGCCACAGATTATGTCATCTGTGGACCCTTACTTTTGATCTTTGGTTTTATTTCTGAGTATAGTGAGCTTTCTTCCAGCAAGCATTCTGTGCCCGATCTATATCGTTCATCTGTTTCCAACTTATCAGTCTATCAACCGCTCGGTATAATCGATCGTCTTACTCCAACTTTGAGCTTAATTGATTCTCGAACTGTCGATGATTAATACTGGAATGCTCATTACTCATTATACCACCGGATATGGATCATAGATATATATGTATATCACTAGCGGACGCACGCGTCTTCGTTCGCTTGAAATTAGTAGCCTATGTCCGTCAGGGATAGTGTGCTATATTAGTGAAATAGTTTTTAAAATCTGTTCAGAGTTCCAGATATTACCACCTACATACAAACAAAAGTAGTAGGGATTCGCCGGTTCTGGATCACTTTTTTTTCGCTCAAAATGGCGGATTTGGGGGCAAAGAAATCTAAAAAAAAAAAAAAAAAAAAAAAAAAAAAAAAAAAAAAAAAAAAAAAAAAAAAAAAAGGTCAACACCCCATTTAAAGCGATTGGACGGGGTCTCATCACGCTCCGCCCACTCCTTCACGTATATATGTACTTCCATTGCAACATAATACCAACACTTAATCACATACTCATAAAAGGATAGAGACCCTTTCCTTTGTTTCCTACTCACCCTTTGTTACGTTCAACTTCTTACCTGCGCCCACTTGGGGGTTCGGTGCCGACCTTTTTTTTTCCTGGGTACCTGATCGCCCGCCACGCTCCGTACAAATAAAATACCATGTCTTTTCATAAGTCCACTTTCAATTCATTATTCTATCAGCACATAAATATCCTATCGCATTATTCGCAGTACACTTTTATTCGTAGCCTATAACTTTTAGGTCTATCATAAATCTAACCTAACCTAACCTACATTTTGGAGAAATTCAAACCTAACTTAACCTAACCTCCATTTTGGAGACATTCAAACCTAACCTAACCTACATTTTGGAGAAATTCAAACCTAACTTAACCTAACCTCCATTTTGGAGACATTCAAACCTAACCTAACCTACATTTTGGAGAAATTCAAACCTAACTTAACCTAACCTACATTTTGGAGACATTCAAACCTAACCTAACCTATATTTTGGACAAATTCAAACCTAACATAACCTAACCTAGGTTTTGGAGAAATTCGCAAGCCATAACTTTCAGGACTATTTTAAATCTAACTTAACCTAACCTACGTTTTGGAGAAATTCGTAAGCCATAACTTTCAGGCCTATCTTAAATCTAACCTAACCTACGTTTTGGAGAATATTGTCACGCTATACTTGGTTTGTACTTTTGATTCGCAACTCGATGTTTCGTGGACATATCTTTTGACAAATTCTTATTTTGCAAACTACTTATTTTATTCTGAATCCATAACTTTCAGGACTATCATAAATCTAATCTAACCTAACCGACGTTTTGGAGAATATTGTTACGCTAAATAGTAAATGGTTTCAGTTAAAAACAAGAATTTTGTTGCTTTATTGCTTTTTACTTCTAACCTTATTAAGTACTCCTTAGAAATACTAGTTTTAACGTGTTTGTTACGCAATTCGATTATTTAAATACTAGTCAAAACTTGTAGGATTGCACTATGTACAAAGGATATTAAGAACGCAGCCTTGTGTTTCGCTTACACAGTAGGTACTATCCTACATTTTGTGGACATATTATATAGCTAAAGTTTATTTTATGAATATACATATAGACAGAGAGTTTACATAATACAGTAAACGGTTTCAGTAGCTTTATTGTTTTCTTTGTATCAAACGCACCACGATCTTTTATTATTTAATTACTTAACATCAATACACTATGCAAAGAGAGCTTTTTGAAAAAATAGCTAGTTTGAACGTGTTCACTAGGCGAACCGTTTACCTGACCATCGTCAATAAGAGGAGCGTTATGTTTTTTTGAGTGTATGTCTTTGAAGATACTGGTTTAAACCTGCTAAATTGCACTACGCATAAAGGACCTCAAGAACGCGGACGGCATTGTATAATTGCTTTATTGTTGTCTTTGTATCAAAAGAACCGCCGCTGTCTTTTGTTATTCAACAAACCGCGTCTGGGGAATACGAGTTTATACCTGTTCAATAAGCGAAGCCCTTCTTTAAAAAAATACCTGTCCCAACTCGTAGGGATTGCGCTGGGTATAAAAGCCCGCCATCACATCTCGGCTTCATTGCGCCCCAAACAATTCTCCGAGCAAGATCTTCCAGTAAGAGAGTCGTGAGTCGTGAAGTTTAGTGCAAGGTTGCTGAAAGCAGTGTTTCGTTGCTGAAATGGATGTAAGTATGTAGTCATAATTTTATGTGTGCCCACTTATTTCAGATTTTGATTGATTGTAACATAACCTTCATCTATGTTTTATGTGTGCCCACTTATTTCAGATTTTGATTGATTGTAATATAACCTTCATCCATTTTTGTGTTTACCATGTAAATCTACTTTGAAGGACCGTTTGAATAACGTTTTTATTTTGTTACAGGAAAACACATTTAAAAATTATTACTATCCCGACGACGAAGCAAGTGATGAAGAAGGAACGTTGGCCTATAAAGTCAAAAAAGCTATTGCTAACACTAACAAGAGGCCTAATAACAGCATAGATGGCTTCTTTGAAAAACGGAAGAAAAGGAAAGTTGCTGTAAAGTCGTCGAGCGTCAGCCAAGCTACTGCGGAAGGCGTGGCTTTTATAAAGTCCAATAAAGACGATGCATCATACGCCTCACATCTTATAAAAATTGAGGTGTATGATGCGCGGAAAATAAAAAATGTTCCGCCAACGGAGCATTGGAAACATGCGGAAGTGCGTGTTAAATACTACGCGCACTCCGAAGAGGATGCTCACGTGGAATCCACAAGAGATGTGATTTACCAAATCACCAAACAGTTAGCGGAAAAAAGTGATTGTGTCAATTACGTTATAGACAATACAAAATAAGTGTAAAAGTAGTTTTAAGATCTTCATTTGTTCCTTTTATCTTTTTTTACTCGATTGTTTGCGTTTTGTTTGTTAATTGCTTTATAACTCGTACCGAACATTTTTCTTTGTATAGCGAACACCTTTTGTATTCTAAGCTTCCTTTCTAGTTATTATTTTTCCGACAAAGAGTCATTGTCTTTCATATTAGATAAGTAACACAAGTTCCAAGCGCCGATGTCCATTGTATAAATAGACCATAGCCATGACTTTGAATAAAGTTTTAATGAATACCATGTTACATTTTTTATGTTTTATTCACAAATACACTTCCCTGGACGAAAATGTAGACTTAACTTAGAACAATAAAAGAGTTTGTTTTATATTTAATTGTTTATTTCAAAAAAATAGACTTAAACATATTTCTTACAATTAGATCGTTACATAGAGAACTCTCAGTTAACACATTTACCAAGTCACACATAGTTTTTCCTTTAATCTTAAAATACAGATAGACTAAACAATATTCCCCGCAGACCGAGGTAAAAGGATTTTGAAATGAGTTGTGGTTATAAACCCATCTCCTAGAATTTCTTTTCAAAAATAGCTTATGACTACCTGTAGGTTTTCGACCAAATGAGTCAAAATATTCACCAATGCCATTAATATCAATGTGTATAGCTATCCAGTGAGACCCCGGTTTTGAGTCGGGATCTAAATTGCTTATAATAAAAGCAGGTAAATTTACCCAAATAGGCAATCGGTTTGCAGCAAAAACATTTGATTTAAAACTGGAACTTATTTTATTCATACAGAGCTGTATTTCATTTGTATCCATGATAAATATAAATTTAGCAGCTTATAAATGATTCTGTTAACAACGTTTAAGAACAAATGATGTATCCTTATTAAAAACAAAGTATTTATTAACTGTTATAATCCACAGTTACGTCACGATTCTTGTTTATTTCAATTACATTATCAAATTCTGCGTATACAATACAGTTAACAGTTTGACTTAGAGACGAATCAAAGCGAACTTCTAACCGAACACTTCCATGTCTGACGAGATTCCAATGTGACGTTGAACTAGCAGATAAATCAGGAGTCAAATCAAAACATAGCAAACAATATCCGTCTCCGTAGTTTGTTCTACTTATTGCGTTACCTTCGTTGTGAAAATGAATGCCAGTCCCAGAAAATAAAGTGTGATATGGTGATGCTATTAAACCAGAGCTAAATGATGGTTGTAATGTTCTAGAAGGTATTTCATGACCGTCTACATACAAACTGAATGAATTCATATTAAAATGTTGAAAGTTGAAAGGATTCAATGCTAAATTACCGTTAAACGCTGAATTTAAGACAAAACCGACAATACATCTTTTAGGAACTTGTCCAAGGAATATATTATCTAATGTTTTACCTTGCACACCTGCCGGTATTGTCAGAACCTTAACTTCCGCTCTTGTTATAGGATACTTTGCAGTTGTTGACGCTAGTACTTTTTGATGGGCTAACAAAACGCTAGGGTTGACTCTTGCTCTTCTTATAATAAGACTAGCATCCATTATTTGTACTTTAAATTTTTTATCTTGATGACAAATAAGATTAAATGTTTCTTTTGAGCGCACTAACTTAACACGCATTTCTACGCCATTTATTAAAAATTTCTCTTGGTTAAACATGTCACCATGCAAGTGACCAATCATTTCAACTTGTCTACTCTCTTTCACAAATTCCATTCTTTTGTGAAACCCTTTGTTCGTTGCGTCAACGGCATCCATATGATGTGCAGTATCTTCGTACCACAATCCACAAGTTAGATGAGATTCTTTGGCTGCTGGACCATAGTTAAGGAGATTCTCCAAATAAGCACGATAGGCATATGTGTTGTTCGGAGGTGATATGAGTTTTTGATTTAAATATATGTCTAGTTGATTGAAAAGGGAATGCAACCAATTGTTAACAGGCGAAACTTGGACATCTGCTTTTAAATTTGTACCATCCTGATTCAATACTTTTGCATTGACATGCAGTAACGTATGTGACAAGTCAATATAGTCATCACCTGATCCGGGAACTTGAAATTCTATAGGGCCGTCGTCGTTTAAAGATGAAATCGGTTTGTAATGAACCCATTGTCCACTTTCAATACTGGTTTGAGTTGACGGCAGGGCAAATATATCTAACTCAGATTTTGCACATTCACATGAATGATTATGTAAGAATGACATTATTTAATATGAAAATATATCTTCGACGTTATACTTTTTAATTTTTTTACTTCCTCTTCGTCGTGATGCTTTTAACGGAATGAGTCGTTCTCGTCTTTTAGTTGACATTTTATACCCAGATCCTGACATTAGAGAATCAATTTTTTCATCAGCTTTTCTTTTTAAGTTAGCACTTGCATCTTTGAATCGAGACTTGATCGAACTCTCCATAGGACGTGAATTTACCATATCAGACAGCAGGCCGATCCCCGCATCTAATGTTTCTTTCCCTACAGCCCTAAAACCACTGGATAACAAAGGAATCACAGACCTAAATAGCCCACCCAAAAAGCTTCCAATCCCATGACCTCGTTGAAATGGAACACCTTTATAGACAATTCCTACACCAGAGCCAGCTTGATGTAAATAATAATGTTCATATGGACAAGAGGCAGACGATCGTTTGTGAGTCATTTTATTCGTTGAAAATGTAGCTTCACACAAGAAGATCCAAATTGAAATGGTACTCTGGCACCGGTAGTCGTTCTTATATCTATTTCAATCGTATCGAACTCTCTACGTAAAACAGGTACATAATGAGCAGGTGAGAAGACATGCATTTTGTAAGCTCCATAAACGAACTGAGTTGGATCCAATGGAATTATTCTCAACAATGATGTTATAACATCCCCCACTACTTGCGGTTCAATGATATCGGTATACACAAATATTTGTGATGGTAACCCTAAATACAAATTTACTGGATTTTTCCCAATTGAAATTTGTTTTAAATTAGATCGTGGTTTGAAACCTAACTGCAAACTCAGTATCGGTGATGTTATGATAGATGTTATATCTTCAGTTGCAGTTATAGCCACCATTTTTGATATTTTATCACACCTAAATTTCACCTTATTTTTTAATTGCGGGTTTTCATTGAACGCGTCAAGGAAAGTGTCAACGCTATCATATGTAGTAGCAGGTATGTGAGTTTTTATATCTATGATTTTGTCAAACTTGTCATTAGGTAATCGTACTTTCTTTTTTATATAGATGATATTTTCTTGATCTTGAACATTGTACATGGAACGTGGGTATTGAAATTCCACTAAACCAACAACCCATTCTCCTTCTAATTTAACGGTCTTAGGTAGTTTGGTCATAAAATGTGCTGTTGTATTATCAGTATAATAAGCCGTCGAGCTATTGCTTAACAAAGTTATATAAAAACTTCCTTCACTCATATTTTTTCTAAGTTTGATGCAAGAATCCAAGAATTAAATTTACTCGGATAACCTTGCCACTTCACTAACACTTCCTTTCTGCCACCAACACGCCGAGAGCGTATTATTTTATCAATTTTATACTTCATGGAGGGGTGATAAGTTGTTTTTTGTAATTCTTTAGAATAAAATGTACCTACGATTGGTTCACCATCCAAGTCCTTTAAGGTATAAACAAGTCTCGGAGATCGTCTAATGATTGCATCAATTATAAAAATTTCATCACTCCAATTAGTTTCATAACCCTTTTGAAATATGTGTTTATATTTAGTTATTCGAACATGATCACCTACATTCAGTTGTGTGGTTTCTAATGAAATTTGTTTGTCTTTTTTTCTATCATATAAGTTACACCAAACAGTCATGATATTATTAAAATTAACATCAATTGGTCGCATTTTGATACTAGAATGATAACTATGGTTATAAGAGTGAAGAAGATCTTGTAATATATTAGTGTAGTTGTAAGTATTTCTATGAGTAAAATAACGCCACATTTTCATTTTAAGAGTTCTTTGAAACCTTTCAACTATACTTGCTTTAATGTCTGGATTATTAGTGGTGTAATAATTAATGTTTTTGCTTTTAAAGTAGTCTCTTACCACCTTTGAAACAAATTCTGTGCCTTTATCGGATTGGATGTGACGAGGGGTAGATTTGGCTTCTGCAAATATGCTTTCAAAACATTGTTTAACTGTTTCTGAATCCTTCTTTTTCATGGCTCTTGCAAAAGCATATTTACTAAAAACATCAATAACACAAAGAATATATTTATATCCATCATTATATTGACTATAAGTACGCATATCACTGAGATCAGCCTGCCAGAGTTCATTATAATTAGATAGGATGTATCGATTCCTAGTAAATCGTCGGTGGACAGGTTTATGTAAAGTATACGTTTCCTGAGACTGTAACCATTTTTTTACTTCCTCCTTGCTCATATTACCTTTCATTTCCTTCGCTAACTTATCTATACTACTGTAACCAGCTGGGTTGGACACATCGTAGTAAATCTTATTTATATCTAATAGGGGGTCCATTTTTCCCAATCTAATTTCTTTTTGGTCGACTCAATTGTTTTAGCAGAAATAGGTGTAGATGCGTTTTTTACTTTAAATGATGAATCCCTTGTATTTTTAGAAGATGATGATGATGCGCGAAACTCGTTGGTGTAATCTCTCTTCATATACTCCAAGTTAGCAGGATTACCAATACAAAATGTAGGAACTCCTATATCTTTTAAAACCAATGCAAATTCTTCCCAACCTATTGGTTTTGCGCGTTTTAGAGGTCTTGTTACATCGTTTATCAGATCGACAATATTGCTATTTGGGATCACTCGATTGTTTAACACAACTTCCCCTCCTGTCTTCCACCAAATTTTTTTTTTATTAAGGATAATAATGTCCATTAAAGTTTGGGTTTTCGATCGATAAGATTTCGGTATTCCTTGTACGATATGAGATGGAGTTAATTCCACAGGATAGTATTGATTCGTTTTATTAAGTGGTGGTGTAGCAGGAACATCATCTTCCAGCAAAGTTGGGCTTGCGACTGAGTCATTATTTGCATTTTCCTGCTTTTTTACCTTTGAATCTAAGTCACTGTTGAGGTTGTTTAAGTGATCAACTCCATCCATTACTATTGGTATTTTGAAAGGCTTTCGATCTGCTTCGGCAAAATGTAAAAATCGCTGCAGTGCTTGGGAATATAATGCCCATTTTTCACGATCATCCATTTTACTTTTCAATATTTTTTTCATCTCTCCATCCAGACGAGACGATGAGTTCTCTGATAGCTCATTATTTTTAAGTCTTTCAATAAAATCTTGTTCTACCAAAAGCATTTTTTTTGTGTTCTCCATTTTGGTTATAAAGAGTTTATTAAAGCACTTAAAACTGCACCTAAAATAACAGGTAGAAATGCACCACCCTTTTGAATGATGATAGTTTTTCTTAGTTTTTGTTTTCCCTTTGAAACTAGCTTGCGTAATATGTTCTTGTGTTTATTTAATTTAGATTTTTCTTTTTTTTCTAATGGAATTTTTCCTTTTAGCACGTTATAAATACACTCGCAAATAATATTGATTTCATCATCATCACAAGCTTTGAGTAAAGCCGTGCGATATTTTGGTTTAAGTACTTGCAACGCTTCAAGTAAGTGTTTATATGTGCTCACACTCGAGTGCATCATTTAGAACTGACTAAAACTTGTTGATTCCTGTTATATTTAAATCCTTTTTTAGGAATGTAAACTGTGCAATTTTTATCGAACGGAAATATTTTAGTTTTGAAACGACATAAGTCATCTGTATTTTGTTTCAGATCAATCATGAGATATCCATGGGCATCCTTAGTAGCATCTTTATAGGCTTCATCCACGAATTTTGAATTTTCAGGATAAACTTGTCGCGACAAGTATCGTATTTGAGTTTTATCTCTAGGATTTTTAAAATATACAATGTAACTTGTGTTTAGCGAGATGTCACGTTGACCTCGTCCCTGGTGAAATATATTTTGTGTAATATAAAACACGCTTAAGTTTCTGTGATGACTACCCTTCGTGAAAATATCAACGATCCGTCCATCTGACTCCCTCATCAAATCATCGATAATAAGAAGTTTAGGTTGCTTCCCATCAAACATGTTAATATCAGGTATTCCTTGACTATAATTAACATTTTCCAGATTGTACAAAGGTTGCATTTCATCATAACACCAAATAACTTCCGAAAAATTTACATCGCATAGTACTTTGCAATCATTTAAAAAGTTTGTGACAAATTTTGATTTTCCACACCCACTGGGACCAGCAACAATGGCCGTAAAAGGGTGACAAAAGTGAATCATTATATAAATCTGTTATACGTGTTGAATCTAAAAGTACTAAAACACTAATGATTTTTTTTTAAGTCCAAACAAGGTTATATAGTTTTGTCACACCTGAATAATTTTTAAATAAAAACACATGAAATTTATCTAAACACTTTATTTAATTTAAAAAAAAAAGAGTAAATTAAATTTTTCTGTAATCTTATTACTAGTCCATGCATAATACTACAAAGAAAAAACTTAAATTTATAAAAAAAAAATGTCTAAAAACATTCTGAAATTTTTAAATTATACATAAATTACAACTTTCTATTATCTTATTACCAGTCCATACTCAATAATTACAAAAAAAATTGTTACGAATTTAGGAACAATCGCAAGTACAGAAAAGTAATATTAACACTGAATGTCCTTTATTCTGTAGTGGCCCCAAGCAAGCGTGTCAGTGGAATTTTCTAGTAAATATCGTTTTGTATCACTGTGTGATAAAGATATTTTGTTTATTTTTTGTGTAAATATAACATGTTTTATAGACCTGAACCGCATCATTTCACACAACAGATTATCTTTTTTGAACAAACATGTTTTGTAATTGTCAATGTTAAATTTTTTAGTAATACATTTATTAACTCCTTTTGCTTTTGCTATAAATTCGTTTTGTACATCCATTGCATACATTTTTGATCGAAGGCCAATAAACTCTTTAAAAATTTTACCATTATTTTCATCTTTAAAAAAACCCAATTGCTTTTTATTTACTAATGGCAAACCGTATTGATTGTCAGGAGGATAATCAGAAGTATCAAAGTAAGATTCTAGATCTATTAGTATATCAGCGTAAAAGTTATCCGTAAATATTTGATATACCAAACTGTCCGTGTCCGTGTAAAGCAATTTCAGTTTATCTGGATATTTGGTTTTCATGAAGTCATAGTGAAATTCATACATTAAAGTTTTTGACAAATCTAATATACAAAATCCTAAATAAATAGGTTTGTTGTACAAGACTTTTGTTTTTTTCAACTGTACTGCAACCAAATTCTCCGAAAATATAGAAAGGCTGTGAAATTCAGGTCTTGCTATTAAAGATTGAACTCCTTGAGTTTTTCCGTGGTTTTGCCAGTGGTTAAGTAATTTAACATTCACTCTTTTATTTATATTTTCCATAGTTTTACCGAAAACAGAATTGTTCATGAGTTTGAAGAAGTCTTTTTCAAATTCTGATCTGGCCAACGAACGCATGTGTGTATTTAAATCGATGTAAGTCTTTAACCATGCCTTTTGTTCAAACTTTAAAATTCTGTGAATTTTTAGCAAACGTAAACCAGATTTTAAACATTGTTTTAGATTTCGATAGTGAATCACATAGTTCGCTTTGTTATTTAAATTAGGAATCAGCTTTTTTTCTTTGGTATCACCTAAACAAACGTTTTCTGGGCAGAATGGTAAATCAGAATGAAAATCGTGTAAGTTATTTGGGTATTCCAAATCAACTTCTAGAATGTATCCGTGTTCAGCATCATCAGAAACATTAAAATCGGTATTATTATCCACCCATTCAAACTTGCCAATGGGAAGGCATTGTGACATTGCCCAACCGTAAAGGTTATTTGCATCTAGATACATCAAAAATGAAGATGGTAACGTAGGATCATATTCAGACATAAATATATTATTAGCTTTCCCATGTCTGTTACTACATTGAGAAATACCACCTCTTATGTTATTTGCAATAAAAGAAATTTTGTCAATGTCCGTTAGAAGTTCTAGATTAATTTTAGTAGACATTAACATAGCATCCCAACTTAATCCAGGTGCCGTGTAATATTGTGCAGGATCCAATCCATATGTTTCTTTACAAACATTTCTAAAATTTTCAAACACATCTGCTAACAACAAAACATCAGTTTTTAAGTAAAGATTTGAATAATCCCCCATGTTTTTACATTTAAAGTGATTCCATACGTCACGTGCATGTTTATAATCATTTTCTGAAATGTGGTTATCATTTAATGAGCTGTAAAAATCATCGTGATTGGGAAGACTAACCAATTCTAATGATTCAAAAGATGTCATATGTTCATATGGATATATTCCTTTTCGTATTAAGCGTTTGAAGTCTTCTTCAGATGGAAAATTTAACCGAAGTTCATGAAACTGATCGGGCAGTAAATTTTTGGCTAACTTATCAAGACTGCTACTCATGAATTTTAAGGAATCAAGAAATCTTAATTTCATTACATGGTTATTGATGTGAAATTGCTTGGAGAAAGAAATATATTTTTCTTTGTTTTGTGGGATAACTTCTATGTCCCCCTCTTCAAATCCAAGCCCGTGTACAATAAAATGAGCATCATAGCTACTCAAATTGTGTAAAAACACAGGTAAGAAATTAGGGGTTCGATATTTCTCAGAACAGGATGGATGAGCGACTCCTTCAAAAGCACCGGTATGTTGGTTATGAGACACAATGAATTCTTCATTTAATTTTTTTTCACAAATGAAACAGGTATCACTTTGTGCTATGGTTACTTTATCTTGTTCCGTTAAGGGCAAAGGACATTTTACAAAAGTGTTCTTTTTGCAAATGTTCTCTAAATCTTTTTTTAATAATTTCATAAATGATTCGGCACAATTTTGACCTGTGTATGTTCTATATACAGATAAACTGTCATCATATGAACATTTAACATAGTATCCAAAACTGTACATTACATGTTCCTGAACATTGGTTGTTGAGGATTTATTCGGATCGTTGATACAAGTTTCAATGGGTTTTAAAAATGCTTCGAAATCGGCATATATAACAAATGGGACCCTCAATTTACGATCGTAGTTATTGAATGATATTTGGTTAGAGGGAACTAATTCATTAAACCAGTTTCTTTTACTATCGTTTTCAGAGGGTAAGTTTGTACATACATGAAAACAGTCATGTTTTTGATGTTTCTGCAATTTTTCATGTGAAGTGAAATAAATTAAACAACCATCACATAAGTGGATTGCATGCTCTGACGTCGTCATTTGTTTTGATACTAATCGCGATAGACTTTTTATGTAACAATAATGGCCCTTAGTACCGTGATTTAAATACAGCAAGTTTAAATGGATAGTTTTCCTACTTTTCGTTAAGTGTAACGGACCAATAACTTTATTTTGCTTGCTTTTCGAATCGTACTCCAAGCCAAAAACATTAATGCTTAGATCATTCATTTTCTCGAATTTATGAATATCGTTTATTTTTATTGGGAAGGAAAGATTTTCAAATTTCAATTTATTTCTGTGCAATTTGTACGACGAGACCCTGTTAGAGTTGTTATTTGGCTCATATAAACCTGACAGTATAGCCCAACGGAAGCATTCATGGTCTTTGTTTTTAACGTTGATAACTGCTTTTTTGTTTTTTATATCCAATGGTAAGTTTATGTAAGATGAACCACGCAAAGGATTGAATTTATTGATATTCATGTCTAAATATTTTATTTTAACTAAACTCCATCCGCTGTCTTTTTTTTCAAAATTGGTTACCTTGTTAACAATTTCAGTTACAAGAGATGCATAAATACCATCTGTGGCGTCCCCCTTGCAAACGACGTAATTTAACGATTGAAAGTCAAAAACATTATTAAGTTGCTTAGTTTGTTGTGTAAAGTCTGCATTAAGAATGAAATTTACTTTTACGACAGTTTGTTCTGCTATGGATCGTTCTAGTAACTTAAACACTTTTCCCTTGATATTATGCAAAAATAATTCTGGTGTTTCAAATGCATTGGTAGTAACGGAATCAGGTAAAATTCTGTAAGTAACTATTCTATTCCCGAACGCGCTTTCAATTAACTGAACGTTTGTAAATTCCTTGTCAGAACTTATCACGTTGTTTTTATGAGTATTACTTTTCAAGTGGTTGGAATAATATTTTCTAGATACTGACACGTGACACACAGGACATTCAATTTTGTGATTACTTTCTGTACTCACGTTTTGGTGTCCAACTGATACTGTTGACGTTGCCACAGCAGCGTAGCTAGCTGAATTGTTCAAAGGTTTATTTTTCTTTGTTGGTGGTTCGGCAGTCACGGTAGACATTGCTGATCTTTTTTTATTTACACCTCCTCGGCCAACTTGTAAAGATCTGCAAAAATAAAACAATTATTAATATTACAAATTATTGACAATTATAACATAAACAAAAACACCTAAAAGTTTAATACTAACTCATTTCTCGTCTACAATTTAAACAATATGCCTGCATTGGCAGTACACCATCAATTTCATCGGATGTGTCAGATTGATGAGTGTGTATGATGTGTCCACTGCATGGTGTGAAATATGGCATAATCTCCGTATCCTCTAACCACGAAAGTGGTAAAACTTTTTTTAAATACCATAATCGTATCAAATTATGGAATTTGGACAAGATCAAAGATTTATCTAGGCTTGCAATTTCACTTTGAGATAGATCCAAATTGAAATACATCTTAAATAGAACTAGTCTTATGCCGTCGCGAGAAAAGTAACAAATGATTTGAAGCAACTGGCATTCGGTTTAAATACCTTAAAATCCACCCCTACCAGCTACAACTAGCAAAAAACGAGTTGAAACATGTTTCGGTAGGATGGGTATCCATTACAATGACACAATATAACAAAGGTAACTATTAGCATCAAATGAGTTGAAGCATGATTCAGTAGGATGGATATCTATGACAATAGCACAATTATAACAAAAGCAGAATTATAACAAAGGTAAGTAACCTACGTTTTAAAATATTCTTGTTCCACTTTTTCGCAGAGTTCGTATAGCCTTTGGTCTTCAGTAAGCTGTTCAAGTTGTTGGTCGAAGAAGTTGCAGCTCTGTCCGTCCATTATTACGTCTTCGTTAGAATGTGTTTTTTTTTAAAGCGGGCTATGGTCTATTTATACAATGAACATCGGCGCTTGGAACTTGTGTTACTTATCTAATATGAAAGACAATGACTCTTTGTCGGAAAAATAATAACTAGAAAGGAAGCTTAGAATACAAAAGGTGTTCGCTATACAAAGAAAAATGTTCGGTACGAGTTATAAAGCAATTAACAAACAAAACGCAAACAATCGAGTAAAAAAAGATAAAAGGAACAAATGAAGATCTTAAAACTACTTTTACACTTATTTTGTATTGTCTATAACGTAATTGACACAATCACTTTTTTCCGCTAACTGTTTGGTGATTTGGTAAATCACATCTCTTGTGGATTCCACGTGAGCATCCTCTTCGGAGTGCGCGTAGTATTTAACACGCACTTCCGCATGTTTCCAATGCTCCGTTGGCGGAACATTTTTTATTTTCCGCGCATCATACACCTCAATTTTTATAAGATGTGAGGCGTATGATGCATCGTCTTTATTGGACTTTATAAAAGCCACGCCTTCCGCAGTAGCTTGGCTGACGCTCGACGACTTTACAGCAACTTTCCTTTTCTTCCGTTTTTCAAAGAAGCCATCTATGCTGTTATTAGGCCTCTTGTTAGTGTTAGCAATAGCTTTTTTGACTTTATAGGCCAACGTTCCTTCTTCATCACTTGCTTCGTCGTCGGGATAGTAATAATTTTTAAATGTGTTTTCCTGTAACAAAATAAAAACGTTATTCAAACGGTCCTTCAAAGTAGATTTACATGGTAAACACAAAAATGGATGAAGGTTATATTACAATCAATCAAAATCTGAAATAAGTGGGCACACATAAAACATAGATGAAGGTTATGTTACAATCAATCAAAATCTGAAATAAGTGGGCACACATAAAATTATGACTACATACTTACATCCATTTCAGCAACGAAACACTGCTTTCAGCAACCTTGCACTAAACTTCACGACTCACGACTCTCTTACTGGAAGATCTTGCTCGGAGAATTGTTTGGGGCGCAATGAAGCCGAGATGTGATGGCGGGCTTTTATACCCAGCGCAATCCCTACGAGTTGGGACAGGTATTTTTTTAAAGAAGGGCTTCGCTTATTGAACAGGTATAAACTCGTATTCCCCAGACGCGGTTTGTTGAATAACAAAAGACAGCGGCGGTTCTTTTGATACAAAGACAACAATAAAGCAATTATACAATGCCGTCCGCGTTCTTGAGGTCCTTTATGCGTAGTGCAATTTAGCAGGTTTAAACCAGTATCTTCAAAGACATACACTCAAAAAAACATAACGCTCCTCTTATTGACGATGGTCAGGTAAACGGTTCGCCTAGTGAACACGTTCAAACTAGCTATTTTTTCAAAAAGCTCTCTTTGCATAGTGTATTGATGTTAAGTAATTAAATAATAAAAGATCGTGGTGCGTTTGATACAAAGAAAACAATAAAGCTACTGAAACCGTTTACTGTATTATGTAAACTCTCTGTCTATATGTATATTCATAAAATAAACTTTAGCTATATAATATGTCCACAAAATGTAGGATAGTACCTACTGTGTAAGCGAAACACAAGGCTGCGTTCTTAATATCCTTTGTACATAGTGCAATCCTACAAGTTTTGACTAGTATTTAAATAATCGAATTGCGTAACAAACACGTTAAAACTAGTATTTCTAAGGAGTACTTAATAAGGTTAGAAGTAAAAAGCAATAAAGCAACAAAATTCTTGTTTTTAACTGAAACCATTTACTATTTAGCGTAACAATATTCTCCAAAACGTCGGTTAGGTTAGATTAGATTTATGATAGTCCTGAAAGTTATGGATTCAGAATAAAATAAGTAGTTTGCAAAATAAGAATTTGTCAAAAGATATGTCCACGAAACATCGAGTTGCGAATCAAAAGTACAAACCAAGTATAGCGTGACAATATTCTCCAAAACGTAGGTTAGGTTAGATTTAAGATAGGCCTGAAAGTTATGGCTTACGAATTTCTCCAAAACGTAGGTTAGGTTAAGTTAGATTTAAAATAGTCCTGAAAGTTATGGCTTGCGAATTTCTCCAAAACCTAGGTTAGGTTATGTTAGGTTTGAATTTGTCCAAAATATAGGTTAGGTTAGGTTTGAATGTCTCCAAAATGTAGGTTAGGTTAAGTTAGGTTTGAATTTCTCCAAAATGTAGGTTAGGTTAGGTTTGAATGTCTCCAAAATGGAGGTTAGGTTAAGTTAGGTTTGAATTTCTCCAAAATGTAGGTTAGGTTAGGTTAGATTTATGATAGACCTAAAAGTTATAGGCTACGAATAAAAGTGTACTGCGAATAATGCGATAGGATATTTATGTGCTGATAGAATAATGAATTGAAAGTGGACTTATGAAAAGACATGGTATTTTATTTGTACGGAGCGTGGCGGGCGATCAGGTACCCAGGAAAAAAAAAGGTCGGCACCGAACCCCCAAGTGGGCGCAGGTAAGAAGTTGAACGTAACAAAGGGTGAGTAGGAAACAAAGGAAAGGGTCTCTATCCTTTTATGAGTATGTGATTAAGTGTTGGTATTATGTTGCAATGGAAGTACATATATACGTGAAGGAGTGGGCGGAGCGTGATGAGACCCCGTCCAATCGCTTTAAATGGGGTGTTGACCTTTTTTTTTTTTTTTTTTTTTTTTTTTTTTTTTTTTTTTTTTTTTTTTTTTTTTTTTTTAGATTTCTTTGCCCCCAAATCCGCCATTTTGAGCGAAAAAAAAGTGATCCAGAACCGGCGAATCCCTACTACTAACAAACAAAGTTTATCGATCTGTTTATTATATTATTAGTGTAGATGTAGACTAGTGGACACACGCGACTTCGTTCACCAGGGAAAGTTTAGTTGTGTGGTATGTATTTATTTTAAGGTTTTAAATTTTTTAAATTTAATGTATAAAAATAACTAAAGTCGAATAAAGTTTTTCATAAAAGTCAAGTCACAACTTAATGAACTAAGCGGTATAAAAAATGGCGGGATACCGGCCGCGTGCCGCCGGCGCGGGCGCATTGGAGTCGGCGCGGAAAAACGTTTCTATTAAACCCTACAAGGCGCCTCGGGTTTCCATTAATCATTCTACAGTATACACACTGACAGTACAGCGAATAATCTACCCTTCCTATTTTACTATTCTACAAATTCTACTAATATTAAAAATGCGGAAGTTTGGTAAAAAAGAAGGCAAACGAGCAAGTGGGTCCACCTGATGGTAAATGATCACCACCGCCTATAGACACCCCCAACACCAAGAAGATTGCAGGTGCGTTGCCAACCCGGATGGCTAAGGTGGAATATCTGTTGTGCCAGTAATTGCACTTTGCAAATGTTTACTATGAAATTATAATTTCTATACTTAATTATTGATAAATTTAACGTTAGAATAAAAATTAAAATTTATGTTTTGCATTTCACCTCTACCCATTGGTACAACCACTGTGAACTGCTACGCTGCGATCACACTTTACTCTTTACCATTTAAAGAATCAAATCGCATATTTGTTCAATCAGCGGGGGGTTAGCCGCTTTATCTAGAATTCTAGACTTTTAGCATGCACAGTACTTCAGACCTTACGTCTACATCATTTAGGGTTACTTTGAAAACATATCTTAATTAGGATCCCTATTTGGCAGCGCTATGTGCAGTGAGCTTAAGAAATTTAAAATTCTTGAAGTAAATTGTCTAATACTATGTATTTTAAAGAAAAAGAAAACTATGAAAAAAACTGTATAATAAAATTTTACTTTTTGCTATTAAAAATATTGTTTTACTCTAAAGGAAACATTCTTAAACAAATTATAATAAATTGTTTCAAACTTTCGCGATTTTCACCCACATTTATTACGTTATCGGGAATTTAACGCGATAAAACTCATTGTTAATTTACGAGTAGACTACCCGTGACCACGGCCGTTGAAACATGGCCGAAACGTCGAGGTAAATCAACTATATACTTTTATCGCGTTTAAGTCCCGATAACGTTATAAATAAACAAATTATAAATCAACTCATATTTAGGTACAACCTCGATTTGTTTTATTTAGGCCATAAACGATGATTAGGTGAAAACAGTTAAATTTTAGGTTAGATTTTTTTTTTATACAACATAGGAAGGCAAACAAGCAGGTGGGTCACCTGATGGTAAGTGATCACCACCGCCTATAGACACCTGCAACAACAAAGAGAGTGCAGATGCGTTGCCAACCCAGAGGCCTAAGATATAATACCTCTTGTGCCAGTAATTACACCGGCTGTCTTGCTCTCCACGCCGGAACACAACAGTGCAAGCACTGCTGCTTAGCGGCAGGATTAGCGAGCAAGATGGTGGTAGCGATCCGGACGGACCTTGCACAAGGTCCTACCACCCGCTACGTTTTATTTACATAATAAAACAACTATGGATAAACAGACTTTAAAACTATTGTGACAGTGGAAATGAGAGCGTTGAGAAGTATGAGTGGTGTGAGTTTAACAGATAGAGTGAAGAATGAGGTCATAAGAGAGAAATGGGGAGTGAAAGAAGATGTAGTAACAAAAATTGAGAAAGGTATGTTGAGATGGTTTGGGCATGTAGAGAGGTAGGATGGATGAAAGAAGATTAACAAAAAAGCTGTATGAAGGGAGAGTGGATGGAAAAATGCGAAGGGGATGCAGGAGTACCCTAAACCGACGAGCATGCATGAAGAATGTTATGAGAGTAAGTGAAGCAAAGGTTGTATGTCAGGATCGTAGCAAGTGGAAATCCGTGGTCTCTGCCTACCCCTCCGGGAAACAGGCGTGACTTTCTGTATGTATGTACGTATGTAAAACTATTGTTTTGCCTAAAGGTTGTGCAAAAATATTTTCTCAAAGGGAAAATATAAAAAAATAAATTTTAGATAAAATCAGCTACTTAATGTTCTCTTTCTTGTAGCAACAATATTGAATCCTTAATTCTTCTTTATCTTATTTGTATGACACATAGTCGGTATCTGTCTCTGTCTGTCCTCTCATCTTCGGCCGCGTACTCCTTCTAAACCACGCAATGGATTTTGATACGGTTTTCACTGTCATTTAGAGATTTTTTACGCAATGTGTTATCAAACAAACTGGAACAAATTACCTTGCTACTCCGCGAAACCAGTGCCGGGCTCGTGCTCGTGGGGGTACTTTTGTTTTATTTTTAAATTTTGAGGGTATGCTTTGAGAAAAATAATAAGGGTAGTAGTGCAAAAATGTTGGCGGTAGGCGGGATTAAAGAAAAATGTTTTAGTTTGTCAGTACGCCATTCGTTCAAGTAGCGAACGGTCGTACGGGTCGATCTTGATGATGCCTCGTATAGAGGCGAAACGCGCGTCGATCGTGTAGTTTTAGTGTTTAGTGGTGATGGTGTGTAGTTGAGTCTGTGTGATATATGTTGTTTCGTGTGGAAGCGGAGGAGGGTGGGTTTTTGCATGAACATATATGTGTCGCACAGACGCAGCTATTTTGCACGAGCCCGGCACTGGTTTCGCGGAGTAGCAAGGTAATTTGTTCCAGTTTGTTGATATGGACCTCCGCAAAGTAACGCCTGAATCTATTAATTATGCAATGTGTTATGTATAGTCGACCAAGAAATTGCTTGACCACTTTTCGACCGTATTACAAAGAGTTAAGGTTCATAAGTGGTCAGGGGCGTAACTAGGGTGGGGCAGGCAGGGCATGTGCCCTGGGCGCCAAATAAGGGGGGCGCAAAAAACGAAATTTACTAACTACCTATTAAAAAAATACAATCCAAATTCGTATACATGGCCAAATAAAAGTCTTTTGAGGATCATTTAATCCTTATTGTAGATACATTTTATTCCAGACGGGGACATATTTGTGATATTTTGTTTGTTTTAGATACATTACATTACATAATTAGTAAAATAATAAATAAAAATGATTCACAAAGGGAAAGGGGCGCAGTTTGGATGCGAGCCCTGGGCGCCATTTTACATCGCTACGCCCCTGAAAGTGGTCAAGCAATTACTTGGTCGTCTATACATTATATCCTAAATATCCCTCCATGCGCAGCCGCGGCGGGTCACTAGGTATATAACATTTCAAGAACTCTGCGGATACTAGTGAGTTTTGCTTTGCTGTCGCTACTTTAAATCATTAATAGCTACTTAATAAACCGTCTATTACTAAATAAGCTTCTTATCGTGCGAATATCAAGGCTTCTCTTGATAAAAGAGAGCCGCCATTGCAAAAAGACGACAGAAAGCCTTGTTTGACAGCAAACTCCTGCGCCCAAACACGTATACTTTTTATACCTTAAAAGCCATTCGAATTTCAACCCTAATACATTGTCATAAAACCTGCTACAGCCGCATGTGTGAATTTAACTTTAAGTTTCAATTATTCGAATTTGAACTTTAAATACGTAGGCATAAGAGCGCTTGAAACCGCATTTAGGTAGTGTAAGCCTTAAGCCGATCACTCACGAGCCGGCAAAGGCAAAAACTGAATTCACTCTTGCGCAATTTATGTTGCGATTCTGTGTAGACTTGAGACTTTTAGTCGCTGTATAATCGCAACTTTGAGCAATATTTTGACAATCCCCCGCTTATCAAGCATATACCCTATTAAAAAAATGCTATTTACAGTCGATAAATCAACCCAATTTTAGATAATTGTAACTTTTAACATACATCTACCGTGAAAATCGAACATGTTAATATAAACGAATGAATCACTCCCGTATTTTAAAGTCGAGAATTGCCCGACATTCCGACATGTTTCGGACCGGTCCGTGGTCATTAATCATGAGCCCCCATGGACTGGTCCGAAACATGTTATATCAGCGAACATGTCAGATGTTTTATGTTTTTAAGCAAACTAAACTAAACAAATTTAACTTTTTTTTAAACTTATATGTAAGTATAAGTATTTGTATGCGTTGTAGTAGCTTTGCTTAGCTTAGAACTACGTCAAATGTCTCAAGATAATTATTTCATATTTTAATAAGTTGAGTGTTTTTTTTCTAATTCTGCCATCATGGAAACAGTAGATTGTCCCTAGCTTGAAAAATTGATGACAATAATAATTACATTTGCAAAATTTTTTTAAGGCAAAATCGCAAGTCTGCATTTCCCATCGTTGATAAAACCTAATCCCGTTGTCACGCGCGCCATATATGCACTATCACAATGCGCCCGCGCCGATCTAGATCACGGGTTCGATTCAGGTCAGCACGGTTTACTACATTGCTTTACAGTGGTACCACACTGTAGGCCGGTTCGACCGGGGTAGCACCACACTCTGACAGAATACCGGCGAGAAGTAGTAAGATAATTTATTCATACAAACTTTAAAGTGTGAACCCAACCCCAAAAAGCGCTTACCATACAAATGGCGATAACGTCTTCCACCCTCTAAACCTTAACCTATGGCAATGATTTCTTGGTATGTTGTCATTATGCCTTAGAACTAGGTTTGTATGTTTTGATTTTTTTTATATTCTTCATAGATTTGATAATATTTGCATTTTAGGAGTTTTATACAAAACATAAAAGCGTCAATATTTTTGAAACTATTAAGAATATTTAAAAAATCAAAACATACAAACCTGTTTCTAGGGCATAATGGAAACATACAAAAAAATCATGGCTGTAGGTTAAGGTTTAGAGGGTGGAAAACGTTATGGCCATTTGTATGAAGAGCGCTGGGTTCACACTCATCTTAAGTGCGCGATTCCGCTTTCGTAAAGTGTTAATCTTTTTTTATTTTAATTAGCATGCAGATTGGACCATAAATAACTCTTCTTTAGCATCTCAATTAAATATATCTGACTCAGATCACATAAATCGCTACTGTCAGTCAATCATTATAAAAGACAAGCAAATTACTCCAAAAGTAACCATAAAATAAGGAAAATTAAATAAATTAACTAATTAAAGCGATACTTTCGAAATTACCTATACATTTTTAGCTCGTTAAAGATATCGATGATGGTAAAAACGGGCCAAGTTGCAATGTTTTTGCTCTGTCGACAGGGTGTTCGTGAGTAGCACATGTGACGGCTAAGATAGTTTTTGGAATGCGTTTTTATTTTCCATTTAAGCATGATTTTATATTTCTCTGAGTGCTAACATGTACAGATAGATGCAATGTTTCCCAATTGTTAAAGAACTTGTTATAAATTTACTATTCGAGATATAAGTTGCAATTTTTAGAAATTCAGCTTTACGATTATATTATAGGTGTATTTTTATATTTAACAGTTATATTTCAATATTACCTCTTAAAAGAGCTAAAACGATTTAAAATTCGCGTGCTTATTTTAAATTATGACGCTGTAGTTTACTTTAATTCAGTTTATTTATCCAGTCAATATAAGATTACATAATAAATTACATGGTATGTCAAATTACACGTTTTTATACTGAGATTGTCAAAAATACACTAAAACTAAAACAAAATTAAGATGGGACTGTCAGCATAATAAAGAATTAACTAACACATTGATCACATATCAGATTAACGTTCTTTCTGCACAAAATTATAATCTAGCCTAACCTAACCTAACCTAAGCCGACAGAATATTTTCCTGCAGTGGCCCTAACATGACTGGCAAAGTTTAGTTTATCTCTATCTGCGTCCTTTTCTTATGACACTAGTTAGACAGAGACACAGGGAGAGGTTAAACTAAGCCTGGGCTGTCATGTTAGGACCGCAGATCAAAAAGTAGACACTTCGCTGATTGAATATTAAGACTGATGTGTATCCAGCGTCCATACAAACGGCGGTAACGTTTTCAACCCTGTAATCCTTAACCAATAGCCATGGTTTTTTTTATGTTGTTATTAGGCCATAAAACGAAGATTTAAATACAAATACAAATATTTATTTCGTCATTACAGGTATAAAATATTAAATTGATAATATTGTATTAGTGTTTCTATGATGTGCCATTATTATTGTGATTGATAACTAATCAATAATACATTAAAAAATTCTAAACGAGACATTAACAAATAAAACTATAACTAGGGAAACTAAAATTAGGCGAGGTCCCCTATTGTGGTTTGAATATTTTGATTTTAATTCGCTACGATGCCGACACGGCATCATTCTTTGAACATAAAGCAACTTGGCCTTTACACTGCCGTGCAAGGTACGATTATGTTGTCGAGATGATCTCACCGATCGCAAGTTGTATGTTCACGCTAATTACGGTGAAAGGAGCGGCCTGATTGAATTACCTCGCGAAGGTAAGTTGTAACCAGTTGCGGTTTATTTGAATAAGATTAACATTGTCGTCGTTCTTCAGACTTTTTTATAAAATAGGAAGGCAAACGAGCAAGTGGGTCACCTGATGGTAAGTGATGACAACACCACACACCGCCACAACAAGGAGACTGCAGATGCGTTACTGTCCGTCAGGGATCGTGTAGCTTTCTATTAGTGAAATAATTTTCGGATTTAGTGCGGTCGTTCCAGAAATTACCTCCTACATACTAACAAACAAATAATAAACACATTACCCTCCTTTTCTACGCGCAGTCGGGTAATAAAAGAAAGAAGAAAGAAAGAAAATATTTTTTATTTAGTGTCATAAAGTACCACCACCATTTACAAAAACAAACTTAGAGAATGTTCATAACTTAACTATCGATGATGACACAATTTGGTACCAAAAAAGGGATCTCCATTAAGCATTATGTTGGTACGCGAGACGAGTGCAGTTATACCATAGTTACACATACGAGATAGGACGGCAAACAAGCAAGTGGTTCACCTGATGGTAAGTAATGGTTGCGTTCAAAACAAACAAAAAATTATCTCTTTATTATAATAGTACTGATACTGCGCCAAACAGGGAGTTGTGGAAATCAAGAGGAGAGGCCTTTGCCCAGCAGTGGGACACAGAAATAGGCTATTAAAAAAAAATGGGTATAGTAGACTAGTGTAGACTATACCCTGTTTTTTTAAACGAGATTTTTTTTATACAATCTTGATAAGATATTTTTGGAAAAGTGCTATTTTAAAATAAATAAAAGCTGCTAACAGAGTCATCAGAAATAAATCATGTTGTTTTCAGTATAAGCTACTTGACAAATGGCTGTTAATATATTATTATTTTATTGTGGCACTCTTGCAAAAAGGACTTAACAAAGATTGTTTACGTCACCCCGGGCCGTAAGTAGCAATTTACCGCCCGCTGCGCGAGCAGAAATTTCTACTTCCTGGCCAGGGGAAGACGTAAAATTGTGTACACACCTCGGGCGATGATAAAGAAAGCCTCAGGTCGCATGTTTATCGCCCTCGCCTTTGGCTCGTGCGACAAGTTCCTGCGATCTGAGACATTCTTTATTTCACCACCCTCAGGATGTTATGTACTATTACAACTTTTCTCATCTTAAAAAAAAATTTTAATAGTGCAGATAAATAATGTTTATTGGTTTTCACTTTTCATACATATATTACATAATATTTGTTGCTGGCTGTACATCCCACGAGAAGGCGTAGGAGCAGCGTAAATCATAATAAATATTAGAGCGACAAAACGCTTAAATTAAATTACTCCGAGCCTTCGGCGAGCAATTTCGATACGGGAACACACGGCTTCAAAGAATACCGAGCTTGTTCGAATGCTCGTGCGCAAGAGACATGCTCCAAAAGTTCCACAACTGAGAACACGTGTCAACGAATTGTTCAAACAGAAAACACACTTGCTTGATTGCCTTCCTATTTCATAAAAAAAAAAGTATTTTAAAAAGTATTTTCGGAGAAGCTATTCTGTTGATTGTAATTAATAGATTCAGGCGTTACTTTGCGAAGGTCCATATTAACAAACTGGAACAAATTAATATATCGACCACATGGTCTGAATAAATTCGAATAATTGCATTTTATTTTTTATTTTTTTATTTTTTTTATTTGCTACTCTGCGAAATCAGTGCTGTGCATGTACAAAACAGCTGTGTATGTGCAATATATATAGGTATGTATATATTTTTCATGCAAAAAACTCCCTACCCCGCTTCCACACGAAACAACATATCGATACCGGAAATCTCAATTGGCGTAAAGGACATACCATTCGATAGGGGAAAAAAAACTGTACCTATTATATGATGAGATGTAAAACTCATTTTTGCATTT
This sequence comes from Ditula angustiorana, assembly GCA_963691745.1. Lineage (NCBI taxonomy): Eukaryota > Metazoa > Arthropoda > Insecta > Lepidoptera > Tortricidae > Ditula > Ditula angustiorana. The sequence goes on from OY829495.1 coordinate 10,174,099, forward strand.
TTGTCCTTTACGCCATTTGAGATTTCCGGTATCGATATATCACACAGACTCAGTTATAAATCACCACCACTAAACACTAACCCCCTTATTTATAAACGCAACGTAAACATTTGTTAGTTGACATGTCGCACGCTTAGTATTAAAGAGACTCAATTCTGAATTTGACATTTCCCAAAATTAAACCCTATGTCTTTTAGTTAAGGTGATATTTTGGGACGTGTATAATTCAGAAATGGGTCGCTTTAATTCTAAACGTGCGATGTTTTATATCTTCATCTGTCATTGTGACGTTTGCCCTCAAATGAAGGGGACGAAATATTTCGCACCCTTAGAATTAAAGCGACTCAATTCTGAATATGATATTTCCCAAAATTAAACCCTATGTCTTTTAATTAAGGTGATATTTTGGGACGTGTATTATTCAGAAATGGGTCACTTTAATTCTAAGCGTGCGATTTGTTAGCTTAAAAAGATTGTTAACATTTTATGAATAGGGGGGTTAGTAATCAGTGGCGTCCATAGGTGACAGCGTCATAGAATTTCCTACCGATGTGGTACAAAATGCTCGTTTGTTCCGCAATCGCCACGACACTGTGTAGTTGTATAGCGATTATGCTAATGCTGCGCTCGCGCAATTGGGTCGGCCGTTAGCGCTATTGGAGCGAGTGTGTTACTAATTATGCTTATAGCCTGTGTGAGTCTGTATGACCTCATGTGTGAAGGTGCTAGGCGGTTTATAATCCTATTTTTTTTCCCACGTACGTAAGGTAAGTGAACTAGTGTTTGACATGTGTAGGAAATGGCTTTTACTAGTACTTGACATCATTATCCTTCGTTTTACATGGTTCTGAATCTTCTCGACAATTCTTAAGCAGCTGTCAATGACTGGTGCCGTTGCCCTATGGTCAGGTATAAAAGTATGTATTGACTAGCTTTGACCTACGACATCGTACGCGTGGATTTGGAAGTAGGTGGGCCAAAATACTTTTTGAGACTTATAAAAACGTCCCTTGTACACTTTAACGCGTAATTTTTACTTTCTCGTATTCGGATATTCTTCGAAATACATAGTTTTTTCTAATTCCGAAAGGCATGCGCAACTCCCTATGATGACTTTTATCTAATGTTATATTATTTGGGATCGAAATAAAATAAAACTATTGTTAAACTGTAATGTAATTCTCAAAAAGCCTAAAATGTAGGTACTTAAATGCGGTTTGATGTGGGAGACTTCATCGTGTTGTCTATTTATTTATATTTATATATAACTAAATATAGACATATATTGAGTTGTTATTGTTATATTACTGATTTTGTTGGATTTTCACCAATTTTTTTTTTTTGACATGAATATTTTTATTCTTATATTCTTTTGACATTCGGAGACTATACATCTCCAAGTAATATTGTACAATTTGACCGTGGAGGCGTTTTACACCTCTGCTAAGCATAGATTAAGGTAATTAATTTGTTTTGACCCTTAGAGACTATAGGTACATCTCTAAGTTATTTAGACTAAGTATTTGATCAGGGACCACATACATCCCGATTCTAATTTCTTTGACCTGGGGACCCTATACATCTCTTGGTCAATCTGTACTAGTGCCAGCTCGTTCAATATGCTTAAAGCTTGCTGTGCTATTTATTATCTTTTTTCTTTTTTTTTTTCACACTTTATGTGAACTATTGTTATGATTGTGTATATTGCTCTGTAATCTTGTTTTCAAAAGAGAAGAAAAAAAAAGATAAACTGCTGAGTTTCTTGCGGCGTTTCTTCTCAGCAGATTCTTCCATTTTCCGAAGCGCTAGTAGATTCAGACATGTAAAAGAGCCTATATGGCCTACTTGCAAAATAAATTTTTCATTTTCATTTTCATTTTCAAACTATGGTAACGCAGTGGACATTATTTTAAGGGTGCATGGGGACTGGTAACGCAGTGGTAATCTGAGTAACAAATGAGACTTTTTTGTAATAAAAACCGCAGGGTGGTGGGGAAATTCATAATAAACATTGACGCCTGGTTAAGAACTAACGTAACACTACAAGGAAAACATTTGGAGACATCTACAATTTTGTAAAACCTCTTATTCTCAAACTACGAAAATAAATGTAGCGATTTTACAAAGAAGTGCTTTCTTTCCGATAAATTTGACAGGTTATAGAGGTACTTCAAAGGTCCTGAAAGGTCATATTGAAAGCAAAATGCAGTGACCCGCGTTTTTAAATAAATATTGTGTTTTATTGATATTGAACTATACTTTATATTGACATTGGTGTCGATTTCCTTATCATTCCCAATAAATGGAAGACATAACGACCCATTGTCTTAAATGTTATCTTGTTACAAAGTTATAACAGGTTGTCACAAAACAATAATGGATATTTTAGCAGGTTATTTGTATAAAAGCTAATGTACAATCTTAATATAATATTTATAATCTTAATATATGTAATTTTTGATATTAAATAAGTATTTACCTTTACACTGCAATTAAATTTTTTTTCCCAATTATTATATTATTTAATGTTATTATTTTAATGGGTTTTTTAGTATGGTTAATTTTTTTTTGACTATGTTTATGATTAATGTGTTATATAATGGAAAGTTTTAATTTAATTTATAAAATGTAATTTAATTTATTATGCTACTAATACTTAGAAAATAAGACGTATGTATTACTAACAATCTATGGACCCTGGTCTGCAATAATGTTTTTGAATTTGAATTTGAATAATTCTTCTGTACGTGTGTTTATCACCTAACTCCTTCTAAACGGCCGGACCGATTTGGATAACATTTTGCGGAGTTCCTGGATGGTTGGAAAACAAAATTGGACCCGGTCCAAGAAAGAATGTTTGTATTACTTTATATCTGAGTCGTAGATGTTATATCTAGTAACGTAACGTTAAGACTAAGTCAGTTGGTGTAAATTGTACCAAAATATTTACATATCTATTAGATTTATGTTTTTATTTTTAGGTAAGTGAAAGAATTATATTTTACTATAAAAATAGAATTAAATTTATTAGGCACTTACTTATTTCAGTATTGTATCTACGTCAATATTTTTTTGTAAGTTTATGACTCAAAATATACGATAAAAAGTTACAATTGCGAAGTGTTATAACACCTAAGTAAAGGGTATTATAATAAACGAAAAAAATTACACCTCGTTGAGTTTATTTCTTCTCATCAGAGGTTTTTCCGAACCGGTGGTAAATTTTCTGAAATTCATCAGTGCCTCATAAGCCTAATCTGAATAAAGATATTTTGACTTTGAGTTTGAAAGATTACTATACTATATATATTAAAATTATACGAAATATTCATTATATCAATATTCTTTGAAATCACATACAAACTATTTACCACATGAAATTACATACACTATTATTTTGTTGTTATTATTACCTATTACACAAGTATAATTTTGACATAGTCAGAGAGCAGAGCAAGCTGTGTACATGTCTTTATACGTAACTGCACCAGACAGGCGTATAAACCTGTGCCACCTGCGCGTACGCTGTTAATTATAGCGCATGATCTACGGGCTCCGATACGTCCTGTTTGCTATGCTGCGCGCCCGCTATTTGCTCGATCTTTGATCTATAAAATTATAGTGTTTGAAAATTTACTATACAATCAAATGTATGAAAATATGATTAATGGAACTATAGAAAGGATATCGTTTTATTTATTGTAATGGAGCTTTTGCTCGCGGCGCGAATTGTCTTATGTATATTTATTTAAATTAAATAGTTAGTACATTTAAGTGTTAATCCAAAATGGTAGCATAAACGTGTTTATTGCGTATTTATATATTTTGAACAGGCTATTCAACTAGCTTTCATTTGATACCCATGTTGTTTAAGTAACAAAAACAATTTTCCAAGTCTTTCGAGTACTTCTGATTAGTTAGGGAACATGCATAGAAAGAAAAATAAATAAAATAAGATAAAAAAATAATCTTCTCTCAGATAGTTCATATGTTGAATGTACCCATATGTTTACACAAAAGTACCTACAAATAGGAGTTTACTAACTTATTTGAGGTTTTGAGTGCACAATCATGAAAGGACAAAATTCATTCGTTAGGGAAAAACTTAAAAAAAAACAGTAAATGTTTCGGTTTTCGAGATTTCTTTATTACGCACAGTTGCCAGTTGCTCACAGAATACCAGCGTAAAGCTTACTACTGCGTTTTGTAAGGTGACTGCACAAGTTTTTTTTTTATATACAACATAGGAAGGCAAACAAGCTGGTGGGTCACCTGATGGTAAGTGATCACCACCGCCTATAGACACCTGCAACAACAAAGAGAGTGCAGATGCGTTGCCAACCCAGAGGGCTAAGATGGAATACCTCTTGTGCCAGTAATTACACCGGCTGTCTTGCTCTCCACGCCGGAACACAACAGTGCAAGCACTGCTGCTTAGCGGCAGGATTAGCGTATTGCTCAATCCAGAGGGCTAACATGGAATACCTCTTGTATTCCATGTTAGCCCTCTGGATTGGCAACGCATCTGCAATCTCATTGGTATTGCGGGTGTCTACTGGCGGTGGTGAACACTTACCATCAGGTGATCCAATTGCTTGTTTGCTTTTCTATTTCTTAAAAAAAAATACGCACGCACTCATGTTGGAGGGAGTGATAAACGGCCAAGATCGTTCGCGTACAGTCGAGGAAATTGAAACACGTACCACCGTAGAACCTAGTCGAAGAGACATACGCATGACATTTGTTTGACATAGCCTGGCGTTTAACACGTCGCGTCATTGCGATAGGGTTCTAAGGTGGTACGTGAATAAATTTCCCCTACTGTACTTATGGCTCGACCTTTTTCACCCGCGTCACCCTAAGTACGCGGCCAACGCGAGTCATTTTGGGCGATAAAAGGTCGTGGAGCCAAAAGTACGCGAACTTAATGTGGATTTACAATGCAAAGTAGCACCCGTGTCACTGCAATTTTCACGCTAGTATCTCTCTCTCTCTGATTAGTTCAAGCAATATATTGTCGAGTTTTATCGCTTACGAGTGTTAAAAACGCAGCGATCTTTCGCTACGACCAATCAGAGATAGCGCTATGATGTCCTGCACGTTGCTATAGCAACGAGCGTTTTTATCGCAGCGAGATGGTAGTCACTTTGTATTGTGAATCCACCTTTATTCGTCCATCTATCACCGCTTTTTTTACAGTGAGGCGGAAGAAAGAAAGAAAGAAAGAATTCTTTATTTGCTGAGAATGGGTTACAATAATTTGGTAACAAGAAATCAAATAGACCACCAAACTCTGTTTACATTAGCATGCAAATATACCAATTCTTTATTTTGTTGATCACGTTACAGATCGGACTAAGAAGAATATTCTTAACCTAGACTAAAAATAAACCAATGTGTACTACTTGTTATTGGTTTTTTTGAGTAGAATGGAAAACACAGTACTAATACAATTTGAACAGCCTCGGCGGTCTCGCCGTGCGCGTACAAGTTGTATTAGTACTGTTCTGCCCCGTATGAAATCCCATTAGGTCCTCTGGCTGTAATGCTCTTCCCAACCCAACGCTTATAGTGACGTCACTCCATTTTTCCAATAGGTATGGCAACAATGCTGTGATTGGTCACCGCTGACCTCAGCTGTCGCGCACGCGTGCCGGCGACCAATGACAGCCCACACGGGTGAACGCAAGGCTGCATGCCGATATGTGAATGTGCATTACATACAATGTCCATCCTATTAGTTTCTAGAGACACCGAGGCTTTCAACTCGATCCTACTTAATTATAGTACGATCACTTAAAGTTTGCGTCTCGTTATTTGTCGTCAAAGGTCGTTTTTGATTTTTTGATTACATTGCTTCTTTGAACCACTACGTGATACTTCACCTTCTATCTAAAAGCAGGAATTTACTCGCTTAATTTTAATTACTCCGACATTTTCAATGACTACTGAAGTCAAATCTTAAAGTAATTGCTGTACTAATATGATCCGGCGGTTTATTTTCTGACATTCTTAATTTCTTCTTTTAAGCCTAATCTGAACAAATATATTATTTTGACTTTGACTTTGTCACGAAGATCAGTTTAGTATTAAGTGACATTAATGCATTAAGGCCACCAGCGGAGGCAAAGTTAATCTCGTATATCAACCGGAGGAATGTCTGTCTGTCAGTCCGCCTCTATTGTGTTGGCCCGCCATTACCATCAGCAGGTCACTACTGGTTATACCCACTCTGAATAGATAATACCTGGTTTTGATTCAAAGATTGTGATCGAAATGTTTGGTAAATATTTTGAATCGAGCTTAGTCTTTTGGCTTCGGTTGTAAAATTTGTTCTGATACATACCAAAACGTAAAAAACTGACTGCAAAGGACTGAATTGCTCCTTTCATTGCTTAAACTTTTATTCATATGTGGAAACAGCTTCAAAACCTTTTCATAAATAATGAATAAAAATTCAATTGATTTGATTTTGGGAATAGATATAGCAAACAGGTTCAAAGGAGGGAAAGCCTTCACAATAAAGATCAAGGTCAAATGGAATAACAACTGCCGATTTCATTTACTCATTTCAAAACAGATTTTTACTTTTTTATACTGTGTAGTTTTTAAATAATTAAAAATGTAAAATAAATAAACCTTTTTTAAATATACTATGTACCTAAATACTACGCACTATACTACGCACCTCTACCTAGGCACTGGAATAGGTTACACGTGAGATTGCCGTGTATTGAGGGTCTGTTTAACTGACTGGTCTGTCTGGGTGTAAGGCTGTGTCATTTATTCATTAGTATTAGTTTTGTAATTTTACTAACCGTACTTTTTAAGTTTCTTTGTACTTACTAACAAAATTATGGATCGCAATTAATGGTCTGAAATAAAAATATTCTATTCTATTCTATTCTAAATACAATATTTTCTCATGATTTTCAATTTGCGAACATTAAAAACAATTTAAACAATTTTATCGCTTGTGTTGTATTGAATCCAAGTTAATTTTAGTAACCTTTGATACTTAGCCGAAATTACGTGGCATGCTGTGGTATTAGCCGAACAATAGGCGACGTACTTTCTGCAGGTGTGTTACAACACAAATACCCGAAGTTTCGACGTTTAAATATGTTAAATATTACAGGTTTCCTAAAGTTATAGCTTTCCTATACTTATAAGACCAGCTTGAGCCTTAGGCAATTACCTGTCTAGACAGGGGACTCAATTTTCTCATGTCTCGCGTCAGTTTTGCTCAATAAAATTAATTATATGGGCATAGGCCTGACTGCACGCAGAGAGTTGATATGTTATTAAACTAACCAACATTAAGTTATGAGTTACTTTTAACTTTTTAGGGTTCCGTAGTTAACAAAGAACCTTTAAGTTTCGCCATATGCATCCACTTGTCCGTCTGTCTGTATATCACAGGCATTTGAAAGGCAGAAACCGAAATTATTAACGATATGTACCAACATACCAACATTAATGACTACAAAGTTTGAGATAAAATTACCTGCCGGAAAAAGAAGTGATTTTTTATAATTAACATTTTGTGATGGCTGCGAAACCCTGAATTAGTTTTGGACTATAAGTAAACAAAACTAATAAGTAAATTGTTACCTACTTCTTACGCTCCGTTTAGCATAAAATTGGTTCTCTGAAAGGGAGATGGCGGTTGTACTACGCTCCGATCAATCTGTAATTCAACCAGCAAATAGCTACAATGTATCTTTACCTTGCTGCTGCATTACACTTTAAGATAATTGCTTGCCATCATGTGATCCGCATACTAGTTTACACCGTCATTACGAAATAAAGCTACATCACAACTTAATCGAAGACTTACATAAATAATTCATACATCAAACCATAACGAATCAGCCCCACAAATAAATCCACGATACATTTTGACATGTCAAACGACATTTACCGATTGCGCACGCGATGATCTATGGGCCGTGGATCGCGTTATGGATCACTCTGGATCACAAAGCGCTGTGTGGCAACGCGACGTGATTTGTCATGCGCTGGAAATAATTGATGACATCAAGGTATGTTTGTATGAACTGATGGTGTTGGGTAATGTATGGTATTGATGTCTTTCAGAACAGGTGGAACTTTACAATAAGGCATTGTTACGATTTTTTTATTTTTCCATATTAAAAGACTTCGTCAAAAAAAGAAAAACGATGTTTTATCTGCGATTTTTTTTAAATACTTAGCGAAAGCGCTCCACCGCGCTCCATATAGCTTTATCAATTATGTGACTATGTAACTACGTATAGAGCACAACTTTAAGTTGCTTTTATTTTAACATTGTCAACTTTTAAATCGTGGCTTTCATAATAATACTTTAAATCGTTTTAATTTTGTCACATTTCTTACAGACTAACAATTTTGATTAATAGGAACGTGTCTTAACAAATGTCCGTCCGTCCGTCACACTGTGATTGGATAATTCGTAAACACTATGCAAATCGGAATTAATTTAATAAACGAATAGGAACATCAATCAAAGTGCTTGTTTTCTGTCTGTGTTTACGTTTGACCTTAAGCATCGTCTGTATTAACAAGGTGGTTGACCGATGCATCATCGACATGACAGAAAAGGTCACAGGTCAAACTAGCACATTGGTGGGACATCCATAGGAGTGATAGATTGAAGAGTAAGTTCACGTACGGCTCCATGACCTTTATCGCCCACGTCACCCTAAATACGCGGACAACGCGAGTAATTTTGGGCGATAAAAGGTCGTGGACTCATAAGTAGGCGGACAACGCGAGTAATTTTGGCGATAAAAGGTCGTGGAGTCATAAGTACGCGAACTTACTCGTCCGTCTGTCGGCCCCTTTTATAGATATAGGACTCTTTATTTGAATGGCGACCTAGCTTGTTGATCCCGTTGGCATCCTTGGGGTACTGAATCTTAATAGGGCATTTCTCTCATTTCGTGCAAATTACCCTACTTCAAGAGAAAAAAAATATTTTTTCTTAATTTAATGCCAATGTCAAGCTACATAAAAAAACATCTAAATATAATTTACACGTAATTAGACTCAAAATTGGCAGAGTTTATTTTTAAAAAGAGCATGGTAATGACACTAATAGAGAATGGAATCTGGTAATGACGTTAACCATTAAACTAAAGAAAATGATGCTGATATCACATAAAACGTAAATAGCAATTGCAAAGATTTTTTTGATTCCACAGTTTGATTCCTTAATATGTATTTTAAATATCCCATGAAAAAAATACTGAGCAAAATGTCACATTATTTTGTTATTAATTTATAAGTCTTAAAAGTCATGCCTTGCACGGCGTTGGTAATGATATTTAAGCACAAATTTTTTTTTTGAGTAACTTAATAGCCAATTACATGATTAATTTTAGGTGGCAGATTGCGCTATGTATCTTAGCAAAAACATAAAAAATGTTTGTTAGTTTGGAAGTGCGTAGTTTCGTTTATATTACGATGAACATGTGATTTGCACGAAATGAGAGAATCACCCAATAAGAATATAAAAATCAGCATTTGCTGGTTTAATATCATCTTCCTGTAGCTACCTCGTCACAGTACCTCATCATCATCATCATCATCATCATCTCAGCCACAAGAAGTCCACTGTTGAACATAGGCCTCCTCCATGGATTTCCAAAGTGGCCGGTTGGAAGCAGCATGCAACCAGCGCCTTCCTGCCACCCACACACAGTACCTACCAGTGTCTTATATGCACGTGTGGCCTCTTAATTACCCTCTTTTGCTAATAAAGTGAACCCACAAAGTATGGAGCACGTGTGGTCACTCCGGCCTGTACCACCGCCCCCATACAGACGTCCATCACAGTGACAGTTCATTAGAACCGGGAACTAGCCAGGTTAATTAATACAGTCGACAAAGAAAGTAGTCTGCCACTTCTGAACCTTAACAAACACGCAATAGAGTCGAAAAGTTGAAGATGCTTTCTTTGCGTATGTACTGTACCTGATTATACAGGGTGGGCTGCAGCGACGGGTTAGGTAGGGACGAACAAGAATATCTACAGTGTGATTTTCGGCATGGTGGATTAAACGGACGTATTTGATTGTTTAATTTTGTATGTTGTATGTTTGTGGTTTTGTTGGACAAGTGACTCCAGTGATCACTGGTGCCTATAAATGGCGGTGACCGCTTCACATCAGCTGACCCGCCTGCTCGTTTCCATATTACATAATAAAAATGTATGTACGCGTATATACGACTTGCATTGGTGATCCCTGTCTGCAAATAATGCTTTCTCTGTTCTCCTTCATGTGCGGTAGACCAACACAATATAAATTGTATTGTTTTGACGTCCATAGACGTCCACCGCATATTATTATGAATGTGTTAAAGGTGTAAAAATCAATGTTGCAACATTGTAAAGTTGATTTATTTGCAAACTATAACCTCATTGTGTTTTTTGCCACTATCTTCTCATCACAGGACCCCAACTCTCGGTTCACGCGAGATGCATCTCACGTGCGAGATAAGTCAAAAAATTACAGATTTTCAAGATGTTTGACAGGTGTTTGACTGTTGTTTACATGCGACATGAATCTCGCATAACCTGAGAATCACCCCGCAAGTCTTTTCCAAACAGACGGTAAATTTTCTGACATTCATAAAAATGCTTCCTGTAAGCGTAATCTGAATAAATATACTTTATAATTTAACTCTTTATTGTATAGTCGACCAAGAAATCGCTTGACCACTTTTCGACCGTGTTACAAAGGGATAGAGTACAAAAGTGGTCAAGCAATTACTTGGTCGACTATACGTAACACATGAAAATAAAAGATTACTGGACAAAACCTTCAACAAATAAATATAGGTACAATCTTTCTTCTTTTTCCCACAAAAAGATAACCATGCACCAATTAACACTAGCGCTGCCCGTAACCCTATTTTTGGATAACTGGACGTCCAGTAGCCGGAAACTAATTTCCTCCTCACCTTATACGTTTTAATCCAAACAGACGCACAATAAATAGTGAAATACCTCACTAATGATCACTTGATCTGGTTTTTAGAACTAATGCAATCAAACCTCGCGTAGTCCCAAAGGAGTAAGGTTGGATTTGGCGTGGTCGAGTCCGGTGTAAGTTGGTAATCGGTAAGCTTATAGTTTTTGTCACACCATCCCTGTTGCGCAGAGTACGCTAGCCAGTAACAAACAGAGACAGTTTCTTTTTAAATTAAGATAATACATTCGTTTCGTACGGTGACTGTCCAGATGAGTCTAAATAATACACATTTCTACTAAACTTAATTGATTTCACGTATATGTAACATTAATTGCTTAGTTACAGAGAAGAATAGTCAATTTAGTAAATTCAAACTGCCTAGGTTACATACCAGAAAGAGTGACGAGACTTGAGCTGCAAGGTTTTTGTGATGCATCTGATGATGCATATGCAGCGGTAGTATACGCACGTATTGTAAATTGTCAGGGAATGGTGCATGTAGGGAAAGGGAAGTCCTCGGCAAACGTACTCCGACTAAATCGGAGATATTCTGGAGAAAGGCCAGGTCATGGGTACCCTAAACCGACGAGCATGCATGAAGAATGTTATGAGAGTAAGTGAAGAGAAAGTTGTATGTCAGGATCGTGGAAATCCGTGGTCTGCCTACCCCTCTGGGAAACAGGCGTGATTTTATGTATGTATGTATGGTTGATCACCTCTAAAACCAAGGTAACCTCGATTAGAAGTGTCAATACTGCGACTTGTCTTCTGTAAAGTTGTGTCGCTTACTAAAGGACTAAGAGATTCAGATACCCACTTCACTTTACTAGAAACGTAGAAAGGTCAGCAACGGATTAGAGATTCCCGAAGTTCCTACTCCAATGGGAGGTGGTGATTACCTGAGGAGTATACTACTGATGGATACAGACAGCAAAAAGGATTATCGGCCTATTAACCTTTTCATTTGGGAGTCTAATTCCAGTGTCCAGTCCAACAAACGACAAGGCTAAAATTCAGATTTTTTTTTCCAGGAATACTGTGTATTTCGAAACAAAACTAAAACAGCTCAAGTTATTTTCTCTACTTTTTCTATCCAATGGTATTTGACACCTTAAATTCTACCACGATGGTTCTGAGAACAGTGGAAATGTGGTCTATCCATATACAATCTCACTTTAATTGCGCTGTATGTGCGTTTATCACTCTACTCTGCTCCCTTACGTGACTGTTTTGCTAAGTAACTGAACCATTTATTTCTCAGGGTTGACACAAAATAGTGTCTTCATTTATGCTGGAATGTTTTCATTTTTATTTGTTTGACATTAAGATTACCAGGCCTTTCAGTTGGTCACAGACTATCCGGAAATGTCATCTATCGGCCTTCACAAAGCAGAAATTCTGGCCGAAAGGTGTCGTTTTCCGTTTCCCGAGACGGATGTTTGAAACTACGAAACCGGGTCACAAGTCAGCCAAATAAAGTGCTAAGTAGAGTTATAATATATATTTTTTTCAATTATTTATTATTAATGTAATTTATTTGTCAGGTGCACTATCGTTCGTGTTGTCATTGCTCATTAGTTTTTGAATCTACACGTGATGGTACCTATTTCTAATCTTTTTTCATTAAACAATTAATACTTTTAGAAAAAAATTGCTTGATTTTAATTATTGGCAACCCTAATGGCTAACTCATCGCCTGCGACGCGTCGCTCGCTGCGCTTAAGCACACCTCAATTTTTTTTTCAATCAGAGGATGAATTCCTAATTCGCCCTGTCTTGCTCTGGCGCGAACATGAGAAAGCGAGACAGAGTGATAGCTCGATGTCGAGCACGTCACTGCTGTAACGTAAGAGGGCAGGGTTGTCACATGAAAATTTTTGACAATATTATAAAATCTTCAAAAAACTGTGAAACCCCTGGTTTAACTTAAAATTATTTTCTAATATTTTTGCTAGAGTAAATAATTTTAAAAAAATGTTTCATATTTGGATTTTATGTATGAATAAATAGGCTTGCTAAGTATATTCAGTAAATAGCACGTAAAAGCTGAATGTATAGGATGCTTTCCACAAAATAACGACTTAAAACGCAGAATCCTTTTCAGGAAAATACCGAATTAAATAAATTAATACAGAATTAGAATATTCACTAAGTCAGTAAAATGTTTTCAGCTCGAAGATTTTATTTATTTACCTTTAGATTCCGTGTTACATTACATTCCACTTTCAAGAGCTGGCGACAAACAATATTTTATTTATTTATTCTCATACAGCAACTGAATGTAACAAAATGCATGAAACTGTTATTAATTTCATAAAAATTCGGCCGCAGCTATTGTAAAATTACCTCTATTATTTATGATATAAAATAGAATTATCAGAAAGCAACTTGTAAAATTTAAAATAAAATCGACCAAATGCGAGTCGGACTCGCACACGAAGGGTTCCGTACATTAAACGCCGAAAAACACGTTTTATGCATAAGGAACCCCTTTAATTTTTTTTATTTATAGGTATAATGTATAGCGACCATATTACAGTAACACGAGCTACACACACTCTATGTTACGGTTCAAAAGATACAACCCTGCTACAGACGGACAGACAGACAGCAGAAGCTTTCTAATAGGACCCCGTTGGTACTTTTTGGTACGGAACTGTAAAAAACTTAATTTTTTACCCGACTACGCGACGCAAAGGAGGGTAATGTGTTTATCAGCCTATATAATGTATGTTTGTTTCTTTTTTATAATTTTAATCTCTGTTTAAAGGTTTAGATATTTTTCGCCGCCTCGGTCCTTGGTAGTTATTTTTGTGAGGCTTAAAGCGCCTCATCAAAAAAAAAGCTTTAGTTCTGTACCTACCAATGCTTTTATAAACTTCTCGGGAATCCTCATTATTTTTATTTTTATTACTTACTTCACCCCAGACCATGTTTCAATGTAGGATCTGAGGCGTCAATTAGATTCTTCTACGCTCGTGTTGTAAAAACATCGGTTTTGTATATGGAGAGGTAATTGGCTAAGGTTTTATGGCTCTCTGACACTTAGCTATGGTTACATTCTTCAACAAGCAGCTAGTCTAAATACCTTACATGTATTTAGTATGCATATGTCACCTTATGAATACCATTCAGAAATCTATAACGCCATCGGGACTTTAACGCGATAAAAGTATATTGTTGATTTACCTCGACGATTCGGCCATGTTTCAATGGCCTTGGTCACGAGTAGACCACTCATTGGTACTCGTGACCACGGCCATTGAAACATGGCCGAAACGTCGAGGTAAATGAATGATATACTTTTATCGCGTTAAAGTCCCGATGACTTTATAAATAAGTGTGAAAATCGCGAAAGTTTAAAACAATTCATTCAGAAATCATTGTGAATACCGTTGGTTTATAGTCTACTAGCAACTAGCAACCCACCGCGGCTTCTTATTTTAGGGGGAAGACAGCAAACTTGAGGTTTGCCCCCCTAAAATGATATATTTAATTATAAGTTTATATTCATTGTTAACGTCAGTTATTTAAATTCAAAATTCAATATGTTTGCCGGTGAGCCAGGATTAAGCGTATATATGACAAGTGATTCTAAGAGATTCTTCGTCAGCTGTCCTAGCCGAAACACAGCATCCCCTATTTGAGGCAAACGTGATACATAAATTGTATAAATAAGTTTCTGTATTTATTATATTATCATGTTCTTTTTATGAATAAATTATCTTATAGTCGACTAAGTAATTGTTTGGCCACTTTTGAACCTCATCCGTTTTCCATACGGTCGAAAAGTAGTCAAGAAATTTCTTGGTCGATTCTAGTTAGACGTAACGTATTTGATTAAATTGGAATCACATCACTTATAGCGATTATTCACATAAAACGATTAACGCACGAAGTTAATGTCACTTAAATGCGTCCCTATACAGCTATTAGAGGTTAATTAGTGCCAAGCCTGAACCGTCAAATTGTTATCGGACTCGACTAGCTCGTAAAGGTCGTGCACACGTGCTTGAAAGCATGCTTGTTTTGAAGCACCTAAAAACATGTTTATGGTCTTTTAAGCCGAAACTTGGATGCTCACTAGGCAAGTGGTAAACCGGCTGCAAGTCAATTGTAAATTTTGGCCTTGTCGTTTGTTGGACTGGACACTGGAATTAGACTCCCAAATGGAAAGGTTTATTAACCTATATGAAAATGAAAATGAAATGAAAATGAAAAATGAATGAAAATGAAAATGAAAAATTTATTTTGCAAGTAGGCCATATAGGCTCTTTTACATGTCTGAATCTACTAGCGCTTCGGAAAATGGAAGAATCTGCTGAGAAGAAACGCCGCAAGAAACTCAGCAGTTTATCTTTTTTTTTTTTTCTCTTTTGAAAACAAGATTACAGAGCAATATACACAATCATAATAATAGTTCACATAAAGTGTGAAAAAAAAAAAGATAATAAATAGCACAGCAAGCTTTAAGCATATTGAACGAACTGGCACTAGTACAGATTGACCAAGAGATGTATAGGGTCCCCAGGTCAAAGAAATTAGAATCGGGATGTATGTGGTCCCTGATCAAATACTTAGTCTAAATAACTTAGAGATGTATAGTCTCTATAGGTCGATAACCCTTTTTGCTGTCTGTATCCATCAGCAGTATACTCCTCAGGTAATCACCGCGTCCCATTGGAGTAGAAACTTCGGAATTCTATAATCCGTTGCCAACCTTTCCAGTAAAAGTGGGAAGTGGATATCTGAATCTCTCAGTCACTTACTTCCGAGACTGTTCACTCAAAGCGCCATGGAGATAGCTATGCTGGGAATTACTCTTCGCGATAAGGTGCGAAATACCGAAATCCGTAGAAGAACAGGGCTAACAGCGAAGCAGAAACAATAGCCAAAAGAAAGTGGAAGTGGGCGGGCCACCATCGATATAAGAAGACAATAGATCTGCTTACTTGTTCGGATGGTTACAAGCCTAGCGTCACCACTTTGCGACGGGGTGAAGCAGGTGAAGAGGGGCTTTCAATATTTAGCCATTGGTTCAACTTTGAATCTTATCGTAAGTGAATAAAGTGCTTCTAAGTTTTCTAACTAGCAACGACACAGGCGTCGGATAGCAGAACTAAAAATATTACGCCAATGTAAAACGTACAAAACGCCGAACTGTTTACTTGACAATTGGCACATACAATTTTATTCAGGCTATCCAACATAGTCTACCAAATAGACTATGGTCGGCTACTCTGCCAGTGCGTTGTACACAGTTCTATAGTTTTCTCATTTCGATGGCGGGCCACATTTGCCGCAGGTCTGACGGTAGATGGGGGAGAAAAGTGCTGGAGTGGAGACCTCGGACCGAACGCAGAATCGTAGGAAGGCAGCACGCAAGATGGACTGACGATTTGTCGCGGGTGGCAGGGAGGGACTGGGTGCAGAGGGCGCACGATCGCACAATGTGGAGAAGAATGGAAGAGACCTACACTCTTGATTTTCTTTAAGAACCAGTGACTTGTTATTAATAGACAGTTTATACGTAGGGTTATACCCATACAAAAACTCCAAGAAAAATGATCCGAATGCAGTGGCGAACACACACATGCAAAATGTTTCGTTTTTACTTTTACGCACACATAGTGAACTGTGTAAAAGGGACAACGTGGTTAAAACCATAGAAACAAAGAAGACAGCTAGTAGTTGCGAATATTTTTTTCCAACGGACCAATCACGGCCTTGCAGGGTTTTCGAATTTGGAATTGACCGCACGCACACAGCTTAGGTTAACATGCGCACCGTTCGCTTGTTGCTTTGCGACTGAGGACACTGGTGCTATTTAACTCCAATTTGGAGCTCGCTACCGGAGCGCTTGTAACCTATCTACTTTTTTTAATATCATTGTTAAGAACATGCTTTTTTCATGCTTGAAATATTATGTGTATCCGAACCTTTATTCGAGACACCGTCCAAGTAAAAGGCCCGCGGCGCACGCGCCTCAATTATAGCAACTCCAATGATTGATGGTGTGTTGTGACTGCGGCTTTACGATTGCGTTGCGCACAAAGTTCTTATAACTGTTCCTAATGATTAAATATGCATTTAAAATTAATAAGTTTTCGATGGACATTTTTTCGGGATTTTCGGATTATTTCAATTAGAAACCAGAGTGTCAACACGAGGTGACATAATGACATTTTACTGGCGTCAATGACAGTAGAAAATTGGAAGAAAGAACTAAAGCATGGATATAGCCTCAGTACATGTCAAACGTACACACCAAATACTGTCAAAATGGTTACTTTTGCTGTGCGTCAAGGTAGTTAAATCTGCAAATTAATAGGAAAAACGTAGATTATACTACCTTAATGTAGACCAAAGATGCAGTAGATGCGTTTTGAGAATTTCTGTGTGTACAGGGTGTCAATTGAAAAGGAGGTTTAGAGTATGTAGTCGTCTCTTTTTGGCACATTGTTTTGCCATTTTGAAATAAAGAGATCAATTTTATTGCTCTTTCTATGCTATACTATTTCTATGAGTAGAAACGACACTATGAGGTGCGGCAAGGGTAAAAGGAAACGCCAAAGTTTGTCACTACTGTGTCGCTAATGTCAAATTAATAAATTCTGTCTTTTTGTCTAGCGTTGACGCTGACTGTCACTTTGTTTGTGTGTGTGTCACCCAGATCACATAAAACGAAATCTTTTTTATGGAAATGAAGAGGAATAAACATATGGGCTACTGTCAATCGCTCAAAGGTTAACTGGAAGAGATCCCTTAAATGGATAACTTCACCTTTGTACTGTTTTGTCCTGTAATCTGTTATTTTATGTGTTATGTACAATAAAGAGCCACATTATGTTACATACATACATACTTTGTGGGAAATTGTTCACCGCCGCCCAAGGAAACCAGCGACGCCAAGATACTCGCTGATCCGTTGCCGACCTAAACTCCATACAATTGATGGTTTAATCGCTAAAAACGATATCTTTTACTTCGAGACGTTTAGCATAGCGTATTAATGAACTAATTTTGATATTAAGCTAGTCGGCCCGCGCGCCCACTCCTGCGCAGGTTAGGCATACAACATAGATCACTATCTCGCTGCCAGTTTCCGTAAAAAGGCTATAATTAAGACTATCAATCACCAGTCTGTCTGTCGCGACCATATAAGCTTTTAATTATGAAATTTTAATGTAAAAACGTTAGTATGCCATTTATGTATACGAAAGGTTCCGTTCATATATTTTTTATAAAAAAAATTGTAATGAAAATTTCTTTACATTTTATAATAGAGGAGGATTAATTTGGAATATTTAAATCAGCAATGACAGCGCTAATAAAATATGACCAAATGCGTGGGCCGATTTTGATGATTCTTATGTCAATCGATTCGTCTTAATCTTGCAAGTGTCACTAAAGACATGACAATAATCAAAATTCAATATGGCGCAATATTGTGAAAAAGAAAAAAATGAAAGTCGACGAACTATATTGAGTGGGGTATCATAAGACAGGTATTTGAAAATCATTTTTAGATTTCTCAAATCATTTTTCATTTTGAACGGCCGTTTAGGATTTATAACGATTTAAAGTTTGTTAGCAACCATTCTCACTTAATACGAACTAAAAAGTGTAAAATAAAAAAAGTAAATTTGAAAAATCAAAAACCCAACTGCGTAAAAAGTAAATCAAAACCGAAAAGACTAAAACAAGACCAGTAGTCTGAAGTTCTGTTAAGTAATGTTGAATACATTATTAAAACTGTAGACCGGCTCAAATCTTTCCAGTACTGGGTCCCAACTGTTGAAGTTCATGAAACTATTGCAATGGTGTAGGTATTCTAATTTACTTAACAGAACTTCAGACTACTGGTCTTGTTTTAGTCTTTTCGGTTTTGATTTACTTTTTACGCAGTTGGGTTTTTGTTTTTTTTTATAGGTAGTGTTGTAAAAGAAAATGGATTGATGTTTAGTATTATTGAATATTATTTTAACTGTTCTTCTACCTTATTTTGTGTATTATTGAGTTGTTAAAAAAATAAAGTTTCAATCAATCAATCAATCAATCTTTGAGTGAAGTAGAATTTTTGCTTCATAAATCCGATCACACCATTTCCAACCGAACCCTAAAGGGCCCGTTTACAAAAACGAATTTAGTCGTCAAATACTCGTTAAAACGGAATTGCGTAAAACTAGTGTAATTGGACTTTACCCATAATAAGGCTCATGAATACATTCATAGTCACATCTCATCATAAGTATCAACGTAGATGTATTAACATAAACCGACTCAATTCCAATGGAATAAGGTAGTGGTTATATTTTTGACGTGTCTTATGTTACCATATTTTCTAGACGGTGGATATTGCTTCACTTCCTATCGAACTGGTTTTAGCCAGTTTCAGAGGAAGTGTTGTTTCGGGTCCATCAATTAGTATAGCTTAGATGAAATTGACGTTTATCTTCGGCTAGCTTTAACCCGCTACTTCGCTGGCGTCATCATTTTCTGTTTCGGTATATAGATCATCGTGTCATACACTGAAAAACATAACCCTTCTTTTTGGTCTGCCGTAGTCGGGTAAAAAAGGGACAATCGAACTATTTTGGGTTCTCGTGATTTTGGGTCATGGTAATCTAAGTTCGTTTAAATTAGCAAAACTATTTGCTACTGATGTTTGAGCCCATAAAATCAAGTATTTGTATTTCTGTAAAAAGATTGGGAAGCATTCTCCAACCTCCTTGCGCATCCGCTGTGCCCAAATATATGGGCATAGACAACAGACAATAAAGAAAAAAGAGAGAGAAAAAAACTATGTCATTGCGACAAGGCCGCTTCCTTTGACCGCTTCTAAATATATATCGACAGATTGGGGTGCGTGTCGGGTTTCCTCCTTGTTGCCCAGTGCTGCGGTTCCCTTATGGACTTCTCCGGGGGAAGAGCAGTGCTTGGGCCGGTGCACCCTGGGCATCGGTCAATAATTTTCTAGCCTATATGGTGGGATATCATTAGCCGATGGCTAATAATCCAACGGGGGGGGGGGGGGGGTCCTTGACCCTAACCGTACAATTGCATGTATTTACTGACATTGGCACAAGCCTCGTAGCCGCCATTGAATAATATATATATATATATATCGCAAATAATTAAGTTAATGTAACACCGCAGCACCTCAACATATACCAGTGCACCTAGCACGAATATTCTCGATACGCGTTAACTCGCTACGTAACTCAGTGCGTCTCTTTCTTACTCGCCCTGTTGGAGAGAGATGCACTGAGTTACGTAGCGAGTTAACGCGTGTCGAGAAGATTCGTGCTAGGTACACAGAACCGTTAATGCTTACTGAACGCACATCGCCGCAAAGAACGGAGTTGAAGGTAAGTGCCCAACTATTATTCTTCAGCAATACACTTCTTGGTTTTATAGGAGACTTGCATAACGAACCAGTGAGAATACAGCCCACTCGTCTAAAACTAGCTACCAACTGATAAACATTTGATGAGTTATTTACAAATCAAGAGTCAGGTAAGGTGTAAGAAATAGTTCGATAGTCACTTTTTTTTCAGTGTACATACGAGTATGTCAACGAAGTCTCTCAGTTTATTTATCACTTATCTGTGTGCTTCCTAGGGGTGTTTTTCTTCTTCAACGAGTAAAATAGTCAAGAGTATACCCAAAGGGGTTGAAGTTTGTAGGAGTAAGACGGTTACGAGAATATTATATCCATAAAACAGCCAACTTTTTTACACTAAACTAACTTAGTTTAGTAATAAGAATCCCAAGGGTCCCACTGAAAATCAGCGTCTCGGTTTACCGACGCAGTGTGCTGAGTGGGGCCCTTTATGATTCTGTTCAACATAATGTTTTGTTTTTATTCTGTCTGTGTTGTGCATATGTTTAATGTTGAATAGTTTTAAATTCATGTTTTTCTTTCTTTCTAAACAGTGTTCCAATGAAATCAAACTCTGCGATCGACACGGCATCAAGCTAAAACCTATAGACTACATGCAAAATATTTTTTTAATTTTTAACTTCGAATAGTTTCTTCCAAACAAATGGTTTCTTAGTAAAAATAAAAATTAAGAGGAAATTTATAAAAAATAATGTAGTTTTTAAAGACATGGCTAGTGAATAAGGTAGTTAAAAAATGGAACAAATTATATTCCACTACAAAACAAAACTGCTCATATCGATAAATTAATTAATGTTCGTAACATACTTATATCACTTAAGATCGAACCCAGCTAATCGATGCACATAATCATTCGCGTGGCCCTTTATCACATAGCAGTCGCGACCGCGTTCGTTAAGCTATACTTATGCACCATTATCGTAATACCACAACGCCTAAGCCTGGTATCAACTCCATCTAACAATGACCCACAAAGTGTAATGTATGCTCGCGAGTCCTCGGGTGTATCGTGATTAACGAGCACTGAAGTGGGTCACGTGCTGCCGTGAACATGCGAGTAAAGGTCGCCAGGAGACTCGATCAGAGCAAGGATATAGCTGTTACTCGCACGTTCTAAATTTTAGGAACAAATGTAGCGGGTGGTAGGACCTTGTGCAAGGTAAGTCCGGATCGCAACCACCACCTTGCTTGCTAATCCTGTTGTGTTCCGGCGTGGAGAGCAAGACAGCCGGAGCAATTACAGGCACAATAGGTATTCGATCTTAGCCCTCTGGGTTGGCAACGCATCTGCAATCTCTTTGGTGTTGCGGGGTGTCTATAAGCGGTGGTGATCACTTACCACCAAGTGACCCACTTGCTTGTTTGCCATCGTTTTTCATAATAAAAAAAAAAGCCTTTATTCTTATCTTACCTAAAAAAAGAATAATAAATGGAGAGTACAAAAACTATTGTTCGCACATTCTTTAAGCTTATTGAACTACGTGAGTTAAGTACTTAATTAATCAGGTGGAGTCTCCAAATTAAAGAAAAACTTTAAAAAATTAATTTATATCTCAAAAACCAGTAAACCGTTTGCCACCAAACATGTCATGACAATCTTAACCAATAACTGTATCTGTTTTTCTTTAATCTTTATTGTATAGTCGACCAAGTAATTGCTTGATCCCTTTTCAACCTTATCGCTTTGTAATACGGTCGAAAAGTGGTCAAGCAATTTCTTGGTCGACTATACATGATACCTACGTATGGGACAGACAGGAACAGATAGCGACTATGTAAATATTAGAATAATTGCCACTGCTTTTCAAATAAAACAGAAGATTTATTTTCATAGAATAAGTAGGTATGTAAATAAGTCATTAGACGGTACAGAGACCATAAGTACCTACCCAGCTTTGGTTTACTTGTTTAGTTAAGACAGACTGACAAAGAGATAGGTACTTTAAATTTCAATTACAACTTTGTAGTATTTATACATGCTGTCACCTGTCACGTTTGACAGTTGGCATTGGACGAGCGATGGTGATTGGCCGGCTCGGATCCGGCATTGGCCAATGGCAAGCCGTTAAATCAGCCGGTGACCTAGAACAGTGCCTATTAAACTAATGTTAGTTTTTATGTGCCTACATCGCGGCGTAGTCTAGTAAGTTGTCTAGAAATAGCGCACGCGTTCAACTGTTCTTAATGATCTCGCTACCTTTCTATACTAATATAATAAAGAGGAAAACTTTGTTTGTTTTTTGTTAGTTTGTTTGTATGTAGGGGGTAATCTCTGGAACTACTGAACCGATTTCAAAAATTCTTTCACAGATAGAAAGCTAAACTATTCCTGACGGACATAGGCTACTAATTTTACGTGAACGAAGTCGCGCGCGTCCGCTAGTGTTAAATAAAATGAAATGATATGAAATATATTTATTCAAAAGTAATATTTGTAATGATTAGAATTAGAATTAAGTATTTATTTGTTTGTGAAACACAGATGAATTATATAATGATTAAGTACAGTCCTGAAAAGTTTCTCGTATGTCATGCGATCATTTCTTATACTAGATTATATTTTTTAAAGCGTGTACACCTGTAAAGGTAGGGTTAAGCGAAACTATTACTAAGCATCTGTAACTGCACTGTTAAAATCTTAATTCAGACGCATTAAATTTCATTTCATTTCATTTCATACAAATACTCATGGCTTTGGGTCCTGAGCTAGGATTTCCTGTTTTACAGGACCCAAAAATAGAAAACCTAATAATTAATAGATTCAGGCGTTACTTTGCGGAGGTCCATATCAACAAACTGGAACAAATTACCTTGCTACTCCGCGAAACCAGTGCCGGGCTCGTGCAAAATAGCTGCGTCTGTGCGACACGTATATGTTCATGCAAAAACCCACCCTCCTCCGCTTCCACACGAAACAACATATATCACACAGACTCAACTACACACACAGACGCAGCTATTTTGCACGAGCCCGGCACTGGTTTCGCGGAGTAGCAAGGTAATTTGTTCCAGTTTGTTGAGAATACCTAATATTAAAAAAGTAATAGGAATAGTATGAAATGAAGTTACAATCCGTTCCCGTCTCATTGTATCTTCGGCCGCTTACTAAAGGGTGGATCCTGTGGAAGGGGTGATGGGAGTCATGACCCCCTGGGCTGGGTCCAGGTCGATCGCTGGTATTTTTTCTAATCTCATTCATGAGCTTGTCCTGACTGAATTTCGACTACCAAAGTGGCCCCCATTTTACAGTATATACAGTCAAGGAAATTGAAACACGTACCACCGTAGAACCTAGTCGAAGAGACATACGCATGACATTTGTATGACATAGCCTGGCGTTTAACGCGTCGCGTCATTGCGATAGGGTTCTAAGGTGGTACGTGAATATATTTCCCCTACTGAAAACCTTCCCGTTTAAAAACTCTCTAAATGACAGTGCAAACCGTAACAAAATCCATTACATGGTTTAGAAGGAGTAAGGGGCAATTTACACGGAACGAGTTCTCGTATACGAGCTGAATTACATTGCGCGGCTCGTTTAATCGATCGGTCACATCATACCTCGGTAGCCCGCAATGTAACGCAACTCGCATGCGAGATCTTGTGCCATGTAAATGGCCCTTAAGTGGCCAAAGATACGACTAGGACAGACCAGGACGGTTAGCGACTTTGGTTGATATGTAATAGTATTTTATGCAACTGTTGCGTAATGAGGGGTCTTAAAACACGAGTGTGGTTTTATGAAACGAATTCGATTCGATTTCGATTTGAACGTTCGATTTCGACGAACTCGTCAGCGAGTTTCATAATAGGATCACACGAGTGTTTTAAGACCTAATTATGTACAGTTGCTTACATTACTTTATCTGCACACATATCATAAGTACTCTATGATGGGTTCAGAAGCCATAGGGCAATGACCTGCATTGCTACTAGCTACTAGTGCTAGGTACCTATTAAATATCTATAGACTGTACACATTAAAATAATGTAATAAAAAATGAATTTGAACAAATATAGAAACAAATTAGAAAAAATCTCATTATAATATTGGTTGTTATAATGCTGGTCATTGCCTACGGTTTCTGAACGCATTATAGAGCATTTATGATATATGTGTAGATAAAGATTCAAAAAGCATAATGCATGCCTTATATTTGTAAGCCTTAGGGCGAGACATAGCGAAACACACCAAAATATTGTAGCATCCTGTAAGACGTATGAAAGAAAGAAAGAAAGAATTAAAAGCATTTATTTAAGACTATTCAACACAAAACACGCACATACACACATCACACAAAGTACAATTATAACAAACACAGCAACGATTGTGTTGAATAGAAACAAAAAGGGCCCCACTCAGCATACTGCCTCGGCAACAACCGAGACGCTGATTTTCAGTGGGACCCTTGAGATTCTTAAAACTAAACTAACCTAAAATCGGTGACAACACGAGCGAAAGTGAAATTCACAAAAAGAAGAAAAATTTATTACTACCGACGGCTCATATTTAGTACTACATGTTGATACATTGAATGATCATAACAATGTGTCAGTGGTGTTGTAAGAATGAGGTCATTCTTAGACAGGGGATGTCCGAAAGGAAAATAATCTATCATATCATCTCCAGTAACTGTTTACCTAATTAAAGGTATTGTATTAGGGGCGTTTGATCTTTGGTGTGTTTAGTCTGAGGTCAGATTAAGGTCAGAATGGTCGAATGTTAGCTATTACTTTTGCCATGATCGGATTGGTATGTGTGGAGCAAGCTTAATGCGGTAAACTTGCTCTGTCAGGCATGTGATGAGAGCTTTATTGAATTAGTAATACGATCGGAACGCGTGGTGGCGCCACTAGAAAACGTCAATCGGAAAAACGGAAAGAAACGGTGCTAAGTAAATAAACAAACAAATAAGATAAAAGTTGCGGAAGAGAGTTAGTTTTCATATCATTTCAAACATACATAGGGAGTTATAACCAATGTTACATTACAATAAAACTTTCGTATGGCAACACTTAGCAGTTTAGCAATTTCAATACTACTAAACCGCATAGTATGTTAGACAAATAAATTGATTAAATATTCTAAGTGATTCAAAATCTGCGCGAACGAAGTTATAGACAAAGAGTAGTAGGCGCAAAAAAAGGAGTGTACAAATATTTTTGAGCAGCTTACCCGTTACATATCTGTCATTAAACATCATTAAACGATCCAGTATCTCGTTAGATCGAGGAGTCGTAACATAACCGTTTTTTGCGCCGGCGCAGCTCAGCCCATCAACGGCACACCACTCAATCTCAGAGTTAACGAATTCGTTTTTTTGTCCCGCTCGCACCAAATGTGTATGAATAATACATGGCACGTGTATGTGTTCTGGTTGGGGATGGGAAACTGTGTAGTACTTTTCTTTAACCCCTTAATTTTGATAAGGGGTGGTCCATTAATCACAAAATGATGTTTTTTTTGTTTTTTTTTTTGCATTTTTAACCCCCCTTCCCCCGGTGATACGTGGCGAGATTTAAGGCTAACAATCCCCCCCCCCCCTCCCCCCTCCCCCGTGCATTGCTGGTCTTGCAAAAAACGTTGCAGTCAACCAATTTCCTACATAGGCCACTGTAGAACGTTGTCGCAATGTGTCATCGCTTACATTTTATGACCTTTATTGTGAAAAAGTTCTACAGCGGCCTATTAATCAAATTGGCTGACAGTACACTCGCTGATGGCAGCCATGTTGTAATCTGTCATTTAAATATTACAAAGTAACAACTTAAAGTCCCCGACCGGAAGCTCCAGAAGGCCCGCAGTATTGATCAAGCGTCTGGCCCTAATGATCTACGTCGATCAATGATCTACGACAGCGCACGCGCATGTTAATCAACAGATGCTGAATTATAACTCCTTTTTAGAGCCGATTGAATAAAATGATATCTTTATTAACCTGAGATCATAGGGCGCTATAGGCCAAACAAGTTATGCTCACACCCGTGATCATACGGCACTTCGCGGGTTTTTACCCGACTGCGCGACGCAAAGGAGGGTAATGTGTTTATCAGCCTATAATATATGTATGTATGTTTTTTCCTTTGTGGCGATCTAGAGACCAAACGCGTGGGCCGATTTTAATGATTCTTACGTCAATCGATTCGGCTTAATCTTGTGAGTGTCACAAAGAAAGGACATGACAATAATCAAAATTCAAAATGGCGACCACCAGACGCCATATTGTGAAAAAGAAAAAAATTAAAGTCGACGAACTATGTTGAGTGGGACATCATTAGATAGGTCTTTGAAAACCATAATTAGGTTTCTCATATCATTTTTCATTTTGAATGACCGTTTAGGATCTATAACTATTTAAAGTTGGTTAGCAACCATTCTCACTTAATCCGAACTAAAAAGAGAAAAATAAAAAAAGTAAATTTGAATAATCAAAAAACCCAACTGCGTAAATAGTAAATTAAAACTGAAAAGACTAAAACAAGTCCAGTAGTCTGAAGTTCTGTTAAGTAATGCTGAATACCTACACCATTGCAATATTATCATGAACTTCAACAGTCGGGACCCATTATTGGGACGATTTGAGCCGGTCTATAATCATAATAAAGCTTTAGTCACCCGGTGAGATTCAAGAATCGCAGTCCTGGTGTCTATGTTGTGGCAATAAACGTCTTTTTTTCGCATATATGAAGTTCTATTATCTTGACTGTAGATTTCCTTTTTTTCCGTGTAATTCCGAAGAACCAATCAGCGTTAACCCGTCAATGGTCTCAACCAGTCAATAGCAACAACACGTTTCGTCTCTATTACGCAAAATCCATTCAATCGCTCCCATTCACTTTCGAATCAAATTGGAATAAATTCGTAGTTGCGAAAGGTCATAAAATGGGTACTTAACGGCCGGCGCAGTGAAACTTCAGTCTGAGCTTGATTTTATTGGCAATTATCGGAATAGGTACAGTCGGTGCACATATTTCTTAAAAGGCTTTGATTAAAAATGACAACAAAAACCCTTGCCATAGTACAGTCAACACAGATAGTTCATGAAGAAAATGATAAAGTCTAAGGATAATCTTAATTCTTCTTTTCATACGTAGTATGAAACAAAAGTCGCTTTCTACTTCAGATCTTCGTTCGCTTACGTCTTTTAAACCACGCAACTGATTTTGGTATGGTTTTCACTGTAATTTAGAGAATTTATGAAGGAGGAATTTGTGAAGGAGAAGGTTTGTCTCGTGTCGTACAGAGAAGTCAAGGAGCAGGCGGTCGATAGGGAAGCTTGGAAAGCACTACGCAGACATGACTAAAAGTCTTAAATTTGCGACGTAGAGAATTTATTACAGAACCTACCTACGGAGAGTTTTTATGTACATTACATTAAGTACATTTTAATTGTACGCTAGTTTCATACAAACTGTAGTCTTACGTACAGTCAAGGAATTTAATTCCCTACGCATTTCGTTGAAATGTCGCCTGACATTCGCAATGCATTAAGGTCGATATGTCAAACTAACGTCTTGCTCTATAGCTCTTATGGTGACAGTTTGCTATATGCTATTGAACCTTAGGTGGGTTGGAAATTTAATTCCTCGACTGTACTTTGATTATACAATAAGGAGCTTAAACCTGTTTATATGCAATGTGAAATAGAAAAGGATCTCTTTAGAAACGAAAGTGAAACCGCTTGCAAAAAGCTAGACAATAGCGAACCATTAGCCTTCGGTTCGAGTCCCATTGTCGCAGCAGCCTTGACACTGTCAGTGTGACTGTATAGTGACGTCATAGTAAAGGACTGTTACCGACGAAACCTGGTTTAGGAATATTTGTGAATTAGCTACCCACCGCGGCTTTGCATGGGTACCATTAAGATGTAGTACATAAGAACCTTCCGTAAAAAGTAAATTTAAAAAATCAAAAACCCAACTGCGTAAAAATTAAATCAAAACTGAAAAGACTAAAACGAGACGAGTAGTCTGAAGCTCTGGTAAATATAATGTTAATACCATTGCATTATTTTCACGACCTATAACAGTCGGGGTCTATTAAAAATGTAGATCGACTATTGAATTTTAAAGTTGAGACCCTTGGTCCGTGGGGTCCTAGTGCAAAAGGCCCCTTCAAAGAGATCTCGAAGAGGCTGGTCGACGTCACAGGCGACCGAAGAGCTGGCAGCTACCTTGCACAGCGTATAAGCTTAGCTTTACAGAGAGGTAATGCTGCCAGTATCTTCGGTACCATGCCAAAAGGGCCTTCTTTTTTTGATATATTTTAGTTATAGTTTTAGTATTAATGTTTAGTTTATATTTAGTTTTTATGTAGTTTGATTGTTTTAGTATATTTTAAATTTAATTCGTTAGTATGTTATGTATAAACGATTAGAAATAGAAATAGAAAGATTTATTGCATAACTGTGTAGTGAGTGTACAGAGTTGTCACAAGTACTAAATGTCCACAGATAGATACCCGTAGCGGGCAAATATGTTTTATTATAAAGAATATATATTTTGCGGGTGGTAGGACCTTGTGCAAGGTCCGTCCGGATCGCTACCACTATCTTGCTCGCTAATCCTGCCGCTAAGCAGCAGTGATGCACTGTTGTGTTCCGGCGTGGAGAGCAAGACAGCTGGTGTAATTACTGGCACAAGAGGTATTCCATCTTAGCCCTCTGGGTTGGCAACGCATCTGCACTCTCTTTGTTGTTGCAGGTGTCTATAGGCGGTGGTGATCACTTACCATCAGGTGACGCACTTGCTTGTTTGCCTTCCTATGTTGTATAAAAAAAAAATGTCTTTAGTGACACTCGCAAGATTAAGACAAATCGAGTGACGTAAGAATCATCAGAATTGGCCCTAGGCGTTCGGTCTCTAGATCGCCACAAAGAAACATACATACATAGGCTGATAAACGATATCAAAATCCGTTGCGTGGTTTTGAAAGAGTACGTGGCCGAAGAT
The DNA here is from genome assembly GCA_963691745.1 of Ditula angustiorana. Taxonomy (NCBI): domain Eukaryota; kingdom Metazoa; phylum Arthropoda; class Insecta; order Lepidoptera; family Tortricidae; genus Ditula; species Ditula angustiorana. The sequence goes on from OY829495.1 coordinate 10,203,436, forward strand.
ATGGCCGAACTACACTAGACACTAATATAATAAAGAGGTAAACTTTGTTTGTTTGTATGTAGGGGGTAATCTCTGGAACTACTGAACTGATTCCAAAATTTCTTTCACTAATAGGAAGGATATCCCTGACCTACCAATTTTATGCGAACGAAGTCAGTACATAAACTACATATGCAGTCAAGGAATTTAATTTCCAACCCACCTAAGGTTCAATAGCATATAGCAAACTGTCACCATAAGAGCTATAGAGCAAGACGTTAGTTTGACATATCGACCTTATGCATTGTGAATGAACGACATTTCAACGAAATGGGTAGGGAATTAAATTCCTTGACTGTACATAAGTCAGTGGACATACGATAACCATTAAGAGGAAGAGTCAAGCCAGTACTTTCTCAAACTACTCCGGAAAGAGGCGACCGACTGCGACTGTTCTTTGTTCTTACGTCTGTTTTGAGCAAATCTCGTTTGCTCAGTACTTCCCTTCAATTCTGATGACTGCTCATTATCGAAAAGTATCTCAAAACCTCCAACCATTCCACAACTGCAATCTACACAATCACACCTAATAAGGAACAACTTAATAATAACCTTGCAAAAACACCCTCCCTTCTGGCAGCAGTCGGGTTAAAAGGACTTATTTTCATACATATAACACCACAAGTTTCAACTCTACACACTCGCGATAAAGTCCCAATCAAATTGCGGTGTATCCCCATTTGTTTATTCGATAAAAAATTGCAAAGTACCTCATATTATTTTACGATGCCAAATTACAACTGCCAGGCCATACATAGTACTATGTCGCTGCAACCCGTTTGATAGCTTTCGTTTGAGAGCGTGATAATGTCGTTAAAGCGAGAAGGTTGTATTTTTGCTTTCAACAAGCAGTCGTGATATGATTATAATATCATCCACTTACATAACCTCGTATATAACAGAACTAGTCATCCTCCCCGGTTTCGTACGGGTACAATAAGGACAAAATAACATAAGATTAGCGTGATATATAATGAATGACAACACAAAGAAAAATTAGGATGATGGCAGGATTCGAACCTGCAACATCAGCATTCCGTGCCTTGCTATATAGCATTTTAAATTTAATTTCAATGTAATAAAAATACAAAAAGAAAAATCGAAAAAATTTAAAAATAAATAATTTCGATTACAAACATTTTATAAGATTAGCGGGTAGTAGGACCTTTGCAAGGTCCGTCAGCCGCTACGCAGCAGTGCTTGCGCTGTTGTGTCCGGCGTGGAGAGCACGACAGCCGGTGAAATTACTGACACAAGAGCTATCATCTTAGACCTCTAGGTTGGCAATGCATCTGCCAACTCATTGGTGTCGTGGATGTTCATGGGCAGTGTTGATTTTGCCCACTTGTCACCAAAAAAAACAATACTTAAAAAAATCTTAATGAAACAGAGAAAAACCTATCAAAATCCGTTGCCTTTCTAGGTACAGTCAAGGAATTAAATTTCCAACCCACCTAAGGTTCAATAGCATATAGCAAACTGTCACCATAAGAGCTATAGAGCAAGACGTTAGTTTGACATATCGACCTTAATGCATTGCGAATGTCAGACGACATTTCAACGAAATGGGTAGGGGATTAAATTCCTTGACTGTACCTACTTGTGCCCATTGCATCAAACAATATCAAGTTTTAAAATAATACTTGTTTATGAAATCAGCAGCCGATTTTGTTCTGATATCAATAAAATTTGCTGTAAACACGGTAGCATGAGGAAACTTCTCGTTGCTTTACATAATCACCCATTTGTGACGAAAACGCATTTGCGACTTAAAATTCCACCAACTAAATGTAACAACAAAAATGTTAATACATTTAATACGACTATACCTACCTTTTTTTTAATACGGAGGAAAACGAACAAGTGGGTCACCTCATGGTAAGTGATCACTGCCGCCCAATAAACAACCACGACAAACTGGAACAAATTACCTTGCTACTCCGCGAAACCACTTGGTTTCGCGGAGTAGCAAGGTAATTTGTTCCAGTTTGTTGATATGGACCTCCGCAAAGTAACGCCTGAATCTATTAAACAACCTCGACACAATGGAGTTTGCAGAGGGCTAATATCTAACACCTCTTTTTTATGCAACATAGTAAGGCAAACACGCAAATGAGTCACCTGTGGCCCGTTTCACTAAGCTACAAGTTACAATTTTACAAGTCTAAACCGGCAACATTGGTCAATAATGACCAATGTTGCCGGTTTAGACTTGTAAAATGTAACTTGTAGCTTAGTGAAACGGGCCACTGATGGTAAGTGAACACCACCGCCTTTAGACACCCGCAACAGCAAGGAGATTGCAGTTGCGTTGCCAACCCAGAGGGTTAAAATGGAATAGCTCTTGTGCCAGTAATTGCACCGGCTTTCTTGCTCTCCACGCGGGAACACAACTGTGCAAGCACTGCTGCTTAGCGGCAGCAGTGAGTTCAAGTGAGTTAGATGGAATACCTCTTGTGCTTGCAGACGCCCTTAGGGGCTGGATTAGCGAGTGAAATGGTGGTATGTATTATCAAACCGCGATTAGAATATAATTGGAGAGTAACGTCAGCACACTATATAGGAATGAAGCTTGACGCAAGTCTATGAAATGGCAGTGTGCTGACGATACTCTCCAATTTAATTGTAGTCCAATCACGGTTTGATAATAAATCTAGTAATTGGGTAGATGTCACCTAAGACGGAACCCTAAAAAAAATTTTGTGCGCATGAGTCCAAGCTAAGCTAACTTTCGATTAGCGCCAACTTTTCTACAACAAACAAGTATCTAATAATGTAACCGCTTTTGATTTACGTCGCAACATGCGTAAAACGTTATTTTTCTCACTTGGGCTATTAACTACAATTTATTACCGGGCTGACCTCCTTAGCCTGGGTTCACCGGTTAATATTTAATTTGAAAGTAATACCAACATACATCATGGCACAGTACACCGTTTAAAAACAGTCAGTATCTTCGTGTGAATGTATGTAAGTAATATTCTTTATGTACACATATATCATAAATGCTCTATAATGCGTTCAGAAACCGTAGGCAATAACCAGCATTATAACAACCAATAATATTGTGAGAATTTTTCTAATTTGTTTCTATGTTTGTTCAAATTCATTTTTCATTACATTATTTTAATGCGTACAGTCTATAGATATTTATTAGGTACCTAGCACTAGTAGCTAGTAGCAATGCAGGTCATTGCCCTATGGCTTCTGAACCCATCATAGAGTACTTATGATATGTGTGTATTTAAAGTAGTGTATGCAACTGTACAAAATTAGGTCTTAAAACACTCGTGTGATCCTATTATGAAACTCGCTGACGCTCGTTTCATAAAACCGCACTCGTGTTTTAAGACCCCTCATTATGCAACAGTTGCATAAAGTAATGTATGCAACTGTATATAATTAGGCCTTAAAACACTCGTGTGATCCTATTATGAAACTCGCTGACGCTCGTTTCATAAAACCACACTCGTGTTTTAAGGCCTCTCATTATATAGCAGTTGCATAAAATACTATTGCAGACAAAACTCAACCAATTTCAATCCATCCGATTCTTCTCAATAGTTCTTCGTTTACACAATACAGGCTTAGTCTAGCGAGAGTAATTTTAAATGAAATTAAATTAAATTAAATGAAATGAAATCATTTAATTCAGATATCAATATCCATAATTAGACATGCCTAATAATATTACATATTTACTGTTGTTAGGGTTAGTACATAAAATTGACACTTAGTAAAAAATGAAATGCTCATTGGATCTCACATGCACGGTCATCCAATGAGTGAGAAGAGGACTATCCACCCTTTCCGCAACGACCCTCACGAGGGTGTTGGTGCTGCTCCGGACGCGCTGCCACAGAGACGCCACACGCTTGCGCAGCACGGCTTGGAAGCCGTCAGTGCTACTAGCGGCGAACATTCCCACACACAAATACAAATAAATACATTAACACTTTACATTTTTTTAGCATGTCTAAGTTTTCACATGGTTAAATTTTTAAGCATTGAGGTAACGGTCCTAGCCTTTACTTAGTGCGTCTTGTTCCAACTAGCCTAGGAGGAGAAAGATGCACTGATTTACGTTCCGAGTCAACGCGTGTCGAGAAGATTCGTGCTATGTGCACTGGTACGGTTACGTTATTTGCAACTGACTTACTTATTAATAAAGCGGATCATTCACGTATTTTTGCGGCGGGAAATGCCCGACATGTTTCGGACCAGTCCGGGACGTGGTCGTGGATTAAGGACCACGGACTGGTACGAAACATGTCGGGCATTTCCCGACGCAAAAATACGTGAGTGATCCGTTTTATTAATATGTCTGAGTCTCACGGTAGTTTTATGTTAAAAACTGACTTACTGTTTAGAATCTGGCGACTGTGAGGTAACTTAAAGCTTAATATGATTAGCATACGGATTTCCGTCGTGACTTCTCGTTATTTCGTTACTCTGGGTTTAGCTTAATGCGACACCGAGGTGATGGTAACAAACATACATAATCCTTGTGTACACTTCTTACAGCTAGGTCATTAGATATGCTGTCAATTAACATTATTACAACAAAAAATACTATTTATTGTTATACTAGTGTAACATACAAGGAAATAAATAAAAGAAATACAGAGAGATAATTAACAAAGGTAAACAACAGGCGCTCTTATTGTTAAGCAGTGATCTATTCCAGAAAACCTTGAGTAAAATGAACCGGTGAAACTTAACCAATATAGAGCTAGTGGTGCAGAAATAACAAACAAGTCGATGAAACCTTTAAAAACAAAATACATTAATAAACATAAAACAAACCTGCGTCCATAAATAATAATGTGTATATTAAATACTTATTATGAGTTTACTTAAGTTTGAGACTTTTTTCTAATTGTCTATAGGAATTTCCGGTTTATCTGACACCGGAAACATCTGTCTTCATAATGCAAGGTCCGTTCGGATTGCTACCATCATCTTACTCGCTAATCCTGCCGCTAAGCGGGAGCGCTTGCACTGTTGTGTTCTGGCGTGGAGAGCAAGACAGCGCCGATGCAACTGGCACAAGAGGTATTCCATCTTAGCCATCCGGGTTGGCAACGCATCTGCATAATCCTTGAAGTTACAGCTCTCAATGTTCAGCAGTGATCACTTACCATCAGGTGACCGACTTGCTCGTTTGCCTTCCTTTTACTATTCTAAGATAATAATGTCGTTCTGTAGAGAGGATTTTAGGGTTATGAAGCTCAATCCAAAAAAGCGATAAAGGAACATATCGCAGCTGTCAAAAATCGCCAGGTGAACAAATCCGCTATTGCCGAGCATTTGCTGGAATCGGGACCAAACCATTGGATTGTGCCTTCCTTTTTATAAAAAAAAGGACACGATCGTAATGATTTAGAAAGGCTATCAAGAACATAGGCAGGCAGCCTAAGAGCTCTATATAAATACACGACCGTGTGTTATCATATCACGTTCTACTCATTAGCAAGTCAATTCAGACACCCAAACACTCATACAATCCATTTACATACATTTAGCAAGCCACTTAAGAGGAGTGTGAACCCTCCGCTCTCCATACAAACGGCGATAACGTTTTCCACCCTCTAAACCTTAACCTATAGCCGTGATTTTTTTGTATGTTTATTAGTATGCCCTAGAACTAGGTTTGTATGTTTTGATTTTTTAAATATTCTTAATAGTTTCCAATATATTGACGCTTTCTTGTTTTGCATGAAACTCCTAAAATGCAAATATTGTCAAATCTATGAAGAATATTTAAAAAATGAAAACATACAAACCTAGTTCCTAGACATAACGACAACATACCAAAAAATCATTGCCATAGGTTCAGGTTTAGAGGGTGGAAAACGTTATCGCCGTGTGTATGGGGAGCGCTTTTTCGCGCTGGGTTCACACTCCTCTTAAATCGTTCTATTCGATATTAGGATAAATCTTCACATAGTATAAAAAGTCGCTGTCAGTTTCTATCCACACGTATTCGGCCGCTTGCTTCTTCTAAACCTTGCAACAGATTTTGTTACAGTTTTCACTTTCATTTAGAGATTTTTTAATTGCAGGTTTTTATTTATTGGCGAACGGATAGCCTAGTGGTTAGTGACCCTGACTACAAAGCTTCAGGTTCCGGGTTCGATTCCCGGGAGGGGCAAATGTTTGTATGATGAGTACCAATTTTTGTACCCGAGTCTTGGATGTTAAATGTATTTAAGTATATATTTATCTATTTAAGGATGTATATCCGTTGTCCGGTACCCATAACAGAAGTAGCTTCAGTTGTTTACTTTGGGACTAGGTCAATTGGTGTTAATTGTCCCAAAAATATTTGTTTATTTATGTTTATTCAGCTGGGACGGATAAATAAACAATAGGATAATAGGTAGTTCGAGTTGGTTCATAATTCTGATAGGAAAGATCTGAATGTATAATTATTTACATACTTCAAAAAAAACAAGCTCTTCAGAAACAGCATCCCACGAATCGCAGCAAGTTATATTAAGTTTTTACCCGTATCAAAACGAGCATATATTTGCCTTTTCGTTTTTTGCAACTTACCTAATCACAGAAACAAAAAACGAGTTTGCTTTAATGAGAAACAGGTCATTGAATACTTACAGCTGTATCAATAGGTGTTTAGGTAACCTTTTAGAGGAGAGGTTTAATTTCCTAGAAAAAACGCCACAACGAAATTATTATTATAAGTTATAAGTATTCAACTGTCGCATGCGAAAGATGAAATAAGTTAAACCTGGATTGCGATTTTTGAATCTCACCGGGTGACTAAAGCTCCCCAAAATGGCAGTTTTCCTAGAGATTCGACCTTTTTTGTGAGCTTTAGTCAGGTGACTAAATCTCACCAGGTGGTGAGATTCAAAAATTACACCTCTGTACTCTACTCAATTTCAAATACTATTATAAACTGCATATTGCCAATATTTTGCCAATATTTCGCTAATGTTTTTAAGTCTGTCACTAGTAAAATCGGTGCTTATTTTTGCCTGAAACGCGGATGTCGACGACGGACCTGACAAAAGCTACAAAGATTTGCTATAAGTCCCAGGTCAAGCGCGTATTTTGGCCGAAAACGATACACAATGAAAATCAAAGAGCATTATGAGAGCAATGTAACACCAGACCAAACAGCAAGCACCCATTGTTGAACAGTTAGTATCAAGGCCTCCGCTAAATGGTGCGGGTGCACGGAGCGGGTGCACGCCTATCGAACAATAGTACGAGCCCGCACCCGCACTCGTGCGAGTTAGCGGACGCTCTCATACTATTTTGCTATAGGCGTGCACCCGCTCCATGCACCCGCGCGACTTAGCGGAGGCCCAAAAATAATATCGGAGCGGGGACGGTGGTCAAAAACATCTGAACACGCCCGAACGTATTAGACAATAGAGTCGACTTCAGATATTTTTGACCCTGTCCGCTTCTGTATTTGATGCCGACTGGACTAATGATATTATAACAAGTCACTGGACTGTACACTATCCCTTCAATGTTATAAACAGCAGAGTATCAGGTACGTAAACAAATAACAACAATGAAATAAGATTAAAACATACCTCATCCTGGAACGCCTTGTGCAGCGAATCCTTCGTGTACTTCTGGTCCCCCTGCCTCAGTATGCCGCTGCACTGCTTCAACAGTGACAGCCGCATCCTCTCCCTCGCACTTTCCTCTTCCATGAACGACATTCTTTGTCCATTCCTCGGCACTCCCAAAAAGTCCTTCCCCTCACTCCCATTTTGAATACTAACTTCCAGAGGTTTTAATCCATTGTCTTTCTCATCAGTCTTCTCTAAGTTTATGGTAATTGTTTCTGCCGTTTTATCATCTGGGCTATTATTGGCTACATGACCGTTCGACGCCATTTTGTTTTTGCTCACTTATTTCTTAATAACATTTTTGCATGAGTCCGTTCGCCGCGCTATAGTTTTTATCGGTACTTTATTAACATCTGAGAATAGTTTTAAGATGAGTAATTAATATCATCGAGAGGTTTTTGTAGTATTAGTTTTTGCCCTACGTAGGTGTTTGTTACATGCCGACTTAGTAACATAATCAGAGCAAAGATCTCAATACATTACGTTCCTTAACTACCTAATAATTTCTTATGTTATCACGACCTGTAGGCATTGGAACAATACAATTTAAACCATTTATTTATAAAAATTTATGACATATGTAGTTGTCGAGCATGAATGAAGAGAGGAATGTGTGTGGAGGGAATGACGGAAGTATGCCAGGACCGGAGCAAATGGCGTTCTGTGGTCTCTGCCTACCCCAAAGGGAAACAGGCGTGAGCTTATAATAATAATAGTTGTCGAGTAGATGTTTCCATAATAATAAATTACTTGGCTTTACATGAAATCATATAACTTTTTACGACGGAAGGATTGCGTTGCGAGATTTTTTTGTATATTGTATATTTTTTATGGGCAATCGATCGCTAATTTGCAACGAATACAAATTGTGTGTCTAGGTGGGTGCGCAGGGCCGCAGGATTAACATTGTATACAAGTATCTCAGTTTGTATAGAAAACGCGCGGTACCACACACTGACGACACGTCTTCGCGCGAGAGAAACCGTCGCTTAGTGCACCGCGGCGGGGCGCGGCGTAATTCTTGGAAATTCTCATTCCCTTGGCGCATATTTTGAAATAATTATAATTTTTTGTTAGAAAAAATTTTTCATTTAGAAAAAGGAACAAAGTTGTAACAGAAAAGAAAGCAGAAAACTTTTACATTTCAATTAAAATTAAAAAAATATATATCGCTATAGACATAACGTGAGTACTTAATTCTTGAAAATATTGATCCCCGGCATGGTATTGTAAAATTTTACACATTATTTTTAACACGTTTTTCTAAGTACGTTAAAACTTACGTCAGGAGCATGAGAACTTTCAAAAATTACCCGGTAGGTGTGCGAATAGAAGACACAAGTTTTGTAATAGCCCTCTTAATTCCAACTTTTCCCTGACTGGGTAACATTTCAATAAAATATAATCTTTCTGCATATCGATATTTATCAGACAGTAATAGGCTTAGTAGCAAAATAAACAAATTATCTAAATTTATGGCTTGATTATTAATTCTCGGGCCGTGGTATCCAGTTTGTAGCTAAAGCAGGGCAGCTCGGACAGATGTAATCGAAACGAGCATGTCGTGGATATGTTAATAAATGACATAAATTGTGTCCAAGTTATTGAATGCAAGCGAATGGTTCTGCAGGTTGCGTAAAAGCATATTCTAAACCTCCTAAATCTCTAAAGCCCTGGGTAGTATTTGTACTTAGATATATGTCTATTTATTTATTCTTATGAGGTTTGCGGGTGGTAGGACCTTAAGCAAGGTCCGTCCGGATCGCTACCACCATCTTGCTCGCTAATCCTGCCGCCAAGAAGCAGTGCTTGCACTGTTGTGTTTCGGCGTGGAGAACAAGACAGCCGGTGTAATTACTGGCACAAGAGGTATTCCATCTTAGCCCTCTGGGTTGGCAACGCATCTGCAATCTCTTCGATGTTACGGGTGTCTATAGGCGGTGGTGCACAATTACCATCAGGTGACCCACTTGCTTGTTTGTTTTCCTATTTCATAAAAAAAAGGTTGTCCATGATGTGAGGTCTTTTAACATTTATTAACCCCCCCCCCCCCCCCTTCCCCTGGTGATATGTGGTGAAGCTTAAGACTGACCCCTTTCCTACCCAAAATCACGTGTTTTTTTTTTTAGTTCACAGTATCTTAAAATTGTTATCTCATACACCACTTTTACATTATTAAACTAAATTATTATTAAAAATCAATCGATTTAGTGATTTTTTTTTACTTTTTTCCTACTTTTGATGCGGCTATTTTTAAACGCTGACTAGAAGTCCATTACTTATAGGTCAGTGTTAAAAACAAACAAACCCTCCCGCACAATTCCTACATATTTCGCGCGCTTTATAACGTTCGCTAGAACGGTCATAACACGTGAATGCTCAAGTCTATCCGCACCTTAATTGTGATTTTAGCCAAATACGGTATTCCGAATCCAAACATTGATCAAGTAATGCCATAAATCAGCGCATTAACGCAATCCAGTGAAAGTATTGAACGCTTCCAATAAATCTAACACTCAATGCGGTTTCACTTTTAACTGCGGAGCACGTTTTTAATGGACGCGGGGAATCCATTGAAATCGCTAAACATTGAAATAAAACAAATTTACGTCACCCCGGGCCGTAAGTAGCAACTTATCGCCCGCCATGCGAGCAGAAATTTCCACTTCCTGCCCCCTGGATCACCAAAATTACAAGCGCTACAATTTGACGTAATTGTAGAGCTTTTCATACAAAAATGTGTCAAATATGTCCTTGTAAGTGAAGACGTAAAATTGTGTACACACCTCGGGCGGTGAGAAAAAAAGCCTCAGGTCGCATATTTATCGCCCCCGCCTTTGGCTCGTGCGACAAGTTCCTGCGATCTGATACATTCTTTATTTCACCACTCTCAGGGTGTTATGTACTATAGTCGGGTTATATCGCGTGTATTGTAACGAATCTAATTCCCGACGTTTCGAGCCCTTTATAAGTCTCATTGTATTGTATTTGTTATTTATTGTCAGTGGCCCGTTTCACTAAGCTACAAGTTACAATTTTACAAGTCTAAACCGGAAACATTGGTCAATAATGACCAATGGCAATGGGCATAATGCCCAATGTTGCCGGTTTAGACTTGTAAAATTGTAACTTGTTGCTTCGTGAAACGGGCCACTGGTGTAACTATTTTATTTCGATGTCTACAAGTCGCGAAAACATAAGAGAATACTATGGAAATAGCTAAAGTTAATAGTTTAGGGTAACTGCACCAGTCATTGTCTCATTAAGATGAAATGTTGTGTAAAAAGTTTTGATCAAATTTTTTACTAACGGAAGCAGTGCTAATTTACGTATGCTAACAACGAGAAAACATTGGGCCTTCTTTTGTGATATATTTTAGTGAAAAATTTAGTACTGATGTTTTGTTTCTACTTACTTCTTATGTGGATTATTTTCATTTTAAATTTTGTAACCGAAATTTCTTTCGATTTTAAATTTAAATGTTTTTAACATTCAAATTATTAAATTAAAATTGTAATGACAATACAAAGAAAAATTAGGGCAATGGCAGGACTTGAACCTGCAACATCAGCATTCCGTGCCTTGCGTTTTCCAGTTTCGCCACACTGCCGCTGCCCTACCCTGCGAATTTTTCAATGTGCTTCGTCTTACTGTCATGACATTGTTGATTTTTAGTCCTGCCATTACCCTAATTTTTCTTTGTGTTGTCATTAAATAAATAAATAAATAAATAAATAAATATCTTGGGACAGTTAACACCATATGACCTAGTCCCAAAGTAAGCAACTAAAGCTGCTTGTGTTATGGATACTAGACAACGGATATAAATACTTATATAGATAAATATATACTTAAATACATATAACATCCACGACTCGGGTACAAACATTCGTATTCATCATACAAACATTTGCCCCTCCCGGGAATCGAACCCGGAACCTCAAGCTTTGTAGTCAGTCGTCATTACAATTTTAATTGGATTATTTTGATTAATTTCTTTAAATAAACATTGTGCGTCGGTTCGGGGTCGTCGCTGTTGTATAGTCGACCGAGAAATTGCTTGACCACTTTTGAACCTAAAATTTTTATAATACGGTTGAAATGTAGTCTAGCAATTTCTTGGTAGACTATACTAAAAGAATCACTCTCCTAGGCCCAATTTCATAAACGCCACAGTCGATAGGTGACAGTGACACTTCGGTATACATTGCATGCCCACTATGATGTTAAGTCTTTAAGACTGTAGCGCTACTTGTCGACACAGTAATGTACGGCGAATTGTCACTGTCACCTGTCACCTGTCGCGTCACCTTCACTCTTATGGTGAAGTAAAACATCGTATGTATTCATGCAAATAAATTAGCAAACCTTGATCCTACGGGTCTGGTAGCCCTGTCATGGCTGCCGCTCCAACGTAACAACCCGACTAAATTTCAGGTCATTATTTAAAGCGTACCCCAAATGGAGTGAATAAAAAAAGAATTTCCAAAAAGAGCTCGTTGATGTCTTTTGTATCAAAAGTTTGCAATGTCGAATCAAGGTCGATTGTTGAACTTGATGTTTTTTTACAAAATTGTACCGTCTCGTAATATCGTACTAGGGTAGTACCACACAACATCACATACAGTATATCAGCTTTACATGTAAATAATTTACTTTAATAAAAATTAAGTTTAAAAGCTTCAACAAAAACTGATCAAGGAACTTACAAGCAATATGGTTTTTTAAGTGTTTCCGCGCAGACGTTACCTGCGGCCGGTTATGATAATGGAATAATATATACATAAATATATGTAAAACATGTTGCATTAATAGCTAACCGGATTTGGAGGAATCTGTTCGTTCTATAACTATGAACTTTAAATATAAGGTACAGTCAGGAAAGAAAGTGTTTTTGAAAAAAATCCTAATAAAATTAGAACTTTGCTTGAAATTCATTGCATGTATAGCCGACCAAGAAATTGCTTGACCATTTTTGAACCTTACCTCTTTGTATAAGGTCTGTCCGACTCGCTACCACCATCTTGCTCGCTAATCCCACCGCTAAGCAACAGTACTTGCACTGTTGTGTTTCGGCGTGGAGAGCAAGACAGCCGGTGAAATGACTGGCACAAGAGGTATTCCATCTTAGCCCTCTGGATTAGCAACGCATCTGGAATAACCTTGATGTTGCGGGTTTCTATGGGCGGTGGTGATCACTTACCACCAGGTGACCCACTTGCTCGTTTGCCTTCCTATGTTGAATAAAAAATTAAACTTGGCTTGAAATTCATTGCATGTATAGTCGACCAAGTAATTGCTTGACTACTTTTGAACCTTATCGCTTTGTAATAAGGTGGAAAAGTGGTCAAGCAATTTTTTTGGTCGACTTTACATTTACCCATGTAAGACACTGAGCGCTATCTAATCTAAACTTCTAAACTAATACAATAAAGAGGTAAACTTTGTTTGTTTGTTGGTTTGTATGTAGGGGATAATCTCTGGAACTACTGAACCGATTTCAAAAATTCATTCACAGCTAGAAAGCTACACTATCCTCGACGGACGTGGCTACTAATCCCAAACGAACGAAGTGGCGCGCGTCCGCTAGTTTGGAATAAAAAAGAATTTTCCAAATCGACTTATAAATGACAGTCTTGAATTCACAAACATTTTAAAAAAATCAACTGAATCGAGAACCTCCTTCGTTTCGAAGTCGGTTAGAAATACACGTTACTTCCTTTAGTCCAGTATCAGTAGATTTAGTAACCGAAATTTCTTTCGATTTTTATTTTAAATGTTTTTAACATTCAAATTACCCCTAATTAATTAGTAATGACCGTAAGACGAAGCACATTGAAAAATTCGCAGGGTATGGCAGCGGTAATGTGGCGAAACTGGCAAACGCGAGGCACGGAATGCTGATGTTGCAGGTTCAAGTCCTGCCATTGCCCTAATTTTTATTTGTGTTGTCATTACATAGCATTTTAATTTTGCATAGATTTAGACAAGTCTACACAAATTAAATAGATTTTTTTATATTTAAATAAAACAGTTGAGCTGGCACCTGTACCGCCGGTTCGACAAAAACTATTTTGTCATCGGTTTAATTGCTGAGCGGATTCTGATGGGCTTTTTGTTGTACGTTTTTTCGTATCATTAAGCTTTAATTAAGAATGTTGTTCAAGAAGTTCGTTAAACCAAGGATCGTCCACATCCGAAAAAAAAACTTAAAAAAAAACAAACGAGCAAGTGGGTCACCTGATGGTAAGTGATCACCCGCCTCTAGACAACCACAACGTCCACAACACCAAGTAACTGCAGTTGCCAAGCCAGAGGGCTAATACCTCTTGTGCCAGTAATTACACCGGCTGTCCGACCGGCTGTACGACCTATGGAATCATGTAAAGCCCACTTTGTAGACCTGCAGATTCTTACCTTTCCTTGCATGTATATTTACGAGATTGCTTTATTTATAAAATCTAATTCTGATGAATTTCATCATTTTTCAAGTCAAAGACTCTGTAACAAGTTTTGTGCTGCCCCATCAAGGACGGGCCTATTGTCTAAAAGTGTTATAGGAATGGCACCGAAAATTTATAACAAGCTCCCCACTTCTCTCAGAGACAAAGATAATGTTATGGAATTTAAAACAGCTCTGAATACTTACTTGGTGAGAAAGGCTTATTATTCTGTAAATGAATACCTAAATGACAAATAATAATTGATAATAATATACTTTAGTTTTAAGCAACCCTTTGTACGCCCTAGGGCAGAACATAGCTGAACCAAAAATATTGTCGACATCCAACACAATTATCTCATTAATAATTATGTGTATACCTATTGTTCACAAATAAAATACTTTGACTTTGACTTTGACTTTGTCTTGCTCTCCACGCCGGAACACAATAGTACAAGCACTGCTGCTTAGCGGCAGGATTAGCAAGCAAGATGGTGGTAGCGATGGTCCTACCACTCGCGAAGTCGCTATCCGTTCCAGTCTGTCCTCACATCTTCGGCCGCGTACTCCTTCTAAACCACGCAACGGATTTTGGTACGGTTTTCACCGTCACTTAGAATTGGTTTTATGGAAGGTTTTTATGTAGGTACGTTGCTTACAAAAAAACGCTAAGAACCATTTTCATTCAAAGTCAAAGGCGAAGTCAAAATATTTTTATTCAGATTAGAGCAAGACAATCGGTCGCATTACTGGCACAAGAGGTATTCCATCTAACTCACTTGAACTCACTGCTGCCGCTAAGCAGCAGTGCTTGCACAGTTGTGTTCCCGCGTGGAGAGCAAGAAAGCCGGTGCAATTACTGGCACAAGAGCTATTCCATCTTAGCCCTCTGGATTGGCAACGCAACCGCAATCTCCTTGCTGTTGCGGGTGTCTAAAGGCGGTGGTGTTCACTTACCATCAGTGGCCCGTTTCACGAAGCTACAAGTTACAATTTTACAAGTCTAAACCGGCAACATTGGTCATTATGCCCATTGCCATTGGTCATCATTGACCAATGTTGCCGGTTTAGACTTGTAAAATTGTAACTTGTAGCTTACACTTGCAGCCACAGGTAGCACTTACGAATGTCATAAAATTTACTATTGTTTTTTTATTCATTTTAATGTTCCTATAGGTATAGACATGTTGTTAACCCTGGTTTTATTATTTTCGTGTATTCATGGTCACCGTGTAATTACATAACTTCAATCATTTATTACATAAATTACACGGATAATAATCAGCAATTTTTCATCGTTTTTTTATTTTATTTTTTGATATTTTTCTAGTTAGTACCTAATTAATTAGTCCTAATCCTAATGAATAAATTGATCATAATTTCACAAAATAAAATAAAAAATCAATTTATATTAATAAATTGATTATGATTTTACCTGTTTTTGTAAGTATATGTTGCAACACGTTTAGTATGTGCGGAATTTTCTAAAACTTAGACCACGAGGTTTTTTTTTCGTTTTTTTAAGACATATTTTGTTTAACTTTACTTAAAGCTTTTCTGGTCATGTAACATACCTAGAAAAAGTCAAAAAAAGTATTAAATAATAAACTAATTTAATAGTGTGCACGCCTATTGACATACGTATACAAAAAACTGAATTTAAAAAAAATATTTTAAAATTATAAACGTCACTTTTCACTTCACTTAGTACTTCAACTTCATTTAACTCACTTAGCTTAGTTTTCGAAAAAAAAAACACAAATTTTTTTAACCGATTTTTTCCTAAAAAAACGGCCAAGTTCCTAGATAAGATGGTACAACTTCATCCCTATGGTAAAAAGGCGAGCTTACTTCACCCCTAAGTAAACAACAGCGGCGGCGCGGAGCACTGCGCACGGGCACTCGCGCTATGTCACGGATCCACACTACGCGCGATCCCAGCGTTTGAGATACTTTGAGCGTTTGAGCTTTGATTTTACATATTGTAATTTTTTATTGTAAAATTACAGTGTCTAGATTAACTTGAGATTGGTTTAAGAAGTATCTTATTAATTCTTAGTTGCTGATTTTAATGAAAAGAAAATTTCCAAGTGTGTGTCGCATTCGCGGACAGCAGGGGATTCCGTCGCAGCATATAATATGTTTATATTAAAGTATTAAAGTATGTATTTTCCGTAGAAGAAAAAAAAGATCTTAAAATTGAATTTGTTTATGAAAAATATTTGTTTTTTTAAGTAAACTTTAAACTTTACTATAAATATTTATTTTATAATTTACATTGTTATTCGGATAGGCAGCTAAAGGCCAGAAACGGATCAATGATTTTCTTTAGCTCACTGGTTCTAATGAGCAGGGATGATTACTGTTCACATCATCAAAAAAAAGTTTCGAAATATTCCTTATCGAAACGAGTTAACTTTGAAAAGTTTTTGTGAATAACTTTGTAATTAATAATTATGATCAAAAAACATCATCCGCTCGATGATGTTAAGTCAAGTTCTGCCCGTGGGGGCATGTAATCTTGACCACATAATGACCAATCAACGGGCATTTAACGTGAGAGCACTTCACATATGGCCGCCGGCGTCATTAGAGTAAAGAGGCCATCTTTGTAAAAATAATACTTAATCATTATTATTTCAACCGGATCGGCGCAGGAGCACGCCACGGCCAGGGTAATGTGGAAAAGACGGAAGCGCTTTGCCCAGCAGTGGGACACAATCTAGGTTTCATTTCATTTTCATTTCATTATCTGTATTGTACAGTCAAGGAATTAAATTTCCAACCCACCTAAGGTTCAATAGTATATAGCAAACTGTCACCATAAGAGCTATAGAGCAAGACGTTAGTTTGACATATCGACCTTAATGCATTGCGAATGTCAGACGACATTTCAACGAAATGGGTAGGGAATTAAGTTCCTTGACTGTACCTATGTATTAGTTAATAAATTCATACGATGCTTTGCGGGGGTCTATACCAATACCAACAATTTAACGCTTAGATCGTGTAATCTAGTGGTGGTTGTTTACAGTTGTGTCTGTGTGATATATTTTGTTTTATGTGGAAGCGGAATAGGGTTTTGCATGAAAAATATGTATCGCACAAACGCAGCTGTTTAACATGTGCACTGGTTTCTCACAGTAGCAAGGTAAGGTAAGGTAGGTGCTTGCACTGTTGTGTTCCGGCGTGGAGAGCAAGAGAGCCGGTGTAATTACTGGCACAAGAGGTATTCCTTCTTAGCCCTCTGGGTTGGCAACGCATCTGCAATCTCCTTGGTGTTGCAGGTGTCAATAAGCGGTGGTGATCACTTACCATCAGGTGACCCCCTGGTTGCTTGCCTTACTATTATAAAATGTTAATGCAGGTACTATTATGACCATGGAATTAAAGTTGTGACCATAATAATAATAAGTAGCGAGTTGGCGATAAGTTTAAAGTCCAGTGACACCTCTCTACCCTTAGCCTTCCGCACCGGTGTTGCCTCTGAGCCATTTTATATGTCGCTTTTAAAGGGGGCCCATCTAGCGGAGGGCGAGTCACCGTCTGCCAAGATCACTTTCATTTGAGACATTTTTATTTGGCAGACGTCCGGATGTCTCACGCAATAGCCCAGTCATTAGTCCATCGTTTTCCCCCTATAGTCTTGTACGGTTTAGGTCCCATTTTTCCACAATAGTCTATACGCCTGGCGGGGGCTGACTCTGCTCGTGTCCCTATGATGCGGGCAGGGACAGCATCCGCGCGGTGTACCCATCACATTTCATTAAATTGTCTAAAGGGCCTCTACGTGTTGACTTCGGCTCCGCGCACGCCTCCCAAAGGTCCGGGGCACTATTGTCCCGTGAATGGGAAAGACATACATAATAATAATTAATAATTAAGTCAATGCTATTATAATGCATGGATGTACAGTGTCATACTAAATGACAGCAGAAAAACGGCCCGACATGAGAATACAGTGCACCTAGCACGAATCTTCTCGATACGCGTCAACTCGCTACGTAACTCAGTGCGTCTCTCTCCTAGTGGGCCAGTTAGAAAGAGACGCACTGAGTTACGTAGCGAGTTGACGCGTATCGAGAAGATTCGTGCTAGGGGCACAGGTTGACGTCAATGTCACAAATGCAAATTATTAGTTTATATTTATAGTCATTGGATTTACAATTTTACGTCTAACTGGATAAAATAATAATTTATTAAGTTTCGTTGCAAATGGGTTTTTTTACTAAATAATAGTATTGACTGACAGCACGAGCGATTGTCGATTTATTGTACTTTTTGTTCTACTTTTAATGCGGAAATTTTTTAAACGCTGACTAGAAGTCTATTGTTTATAGGTCAGTGCTTAAAGTACAGGTTTTGAAAATTTCAACACGCTCCAAACTTGACAAGGTCACTACCGTGCCCATTTTTAACAAAGGGAGGCAAACACTTTGGAGATGATGACATAACAGACAGACTTACACACTCTTTTGCTGCAGTATGATTTAGATACAAGCGTTGCCCCCGGCACCACTCGAGCACAAGTAAACAGTGACGCAACTTAAATATTCACCGATTTAGGAAAATGAGGTTATGTACAGCACTTGACTCAAACTGTGTGTATGTCTTTCTTAGTTAAGTAATGTATATGTATTTGGTTAGTTTCCTATTGTATGACATGAATATTAAAATTGTTTTTCGCATAACTTATTAGTTATGTCCGAAATTAAATTTCCATTGTCATCACATCACCTTGATGATTGGCGGTCAAGTACTATTGGGGTGGCCAACTGTGGTGGTATTTTGCAGGACGTCCCGTTTTTCAGCTATCATTAAGGCCGAGGCCTGTATTTTAAACCGACGAAAAAACGGGTAGGTTCTCAATTCAACCTGTATTTTTTTTTTGTTTGTATGACCAAAATACGTCCTACTCTATGCCTCTCTGTTTATCGTATTACTCGTATTCATTCGCACGCGCGGCAACTCAATTACGGCGGCCCCAGTGCAGAGGTTCGCGGCTATATCGGCAACTTTTGTTCTGCTGATATTCTTCACCCTTAATGTATCTATGCTACTACTTCCATACATTCTTTGACGAATACTTGACGCAAACTACACGTTTACTACTCGATGACGATACGAAAGTGAACTTCAAAGTGCTCCCAAATTTTAGTTCCAAATACGCCCATTAGGGCGCTGCTCTAATCCTCATACAAATCTTCTCGATGGTGATCCGATAACATAACTACTCGATAGAAGGAAAATATTCGTGCACGAGCTACAGATGGTAGCTGCAGCAGACTGCAATTTCTACAGGTAAGGTAACGGCGCCTATTACCGGGGGTATCAAAATCGACGACCATCACCGCGGCATTTTCAAATACGCATTTTATAAGCAAACTGATCGATATCTTAGAAAATATTTATTTCACGAATGAAGCTTATTTACTTGACTAAGGGTGCTATTAGCGCTAGTGTGTGTAAATAAAACAAAGAGCTTGCAATTCGTCCGTTTTCGCAACGCGAGCGCAGGAACAGGTCGTACCATACTAACGCGTGACGCCACATGTAAGTGAACTGTAATCGTATTTAGTATTTTACGTAATGGTTATGGTAATTGAACTAATGTTATGATTTTTAAATGGTTGTTTGTAGTTTTCTGCACGACTTCTGAGTACTCTTTATATATTATTTGGCTTGGAAATACGTTGAAAATGGATAATAAAATACAGCGGTAATAGGCACCATTATTTGCTGTGGGTTCTATTACCATGGTATACCACGGTAATAGTTAAAGTTGTAATTTTGGTTCTTTATGCTTTATTTTGGGTATGTGTGACCGGTTATTTAAGTTCTTACAGTTATTTCAATCTTGATCTATTCACGCTATTAAAGAACTATTTCCGTGGTATGGAATGTATTCAACAAACCCTTAATTTTTAACAAAAACTTCAGTACCGATTTTGTAGCTTCTATAGAAACCCTTATTTTGTCAAGTTGTTTAAATATTGAAATAAAATGACATACTTACTGACCAGTCATGTAATTTTGGTTTTATACCGAGGTTGTAATTTTTATTTTGGATTTGAAATGAAAATACAACTGTATATTATTGTTCTTATGGGTCGGAATTAGGTTTTATAACACTCCAAATTAAGCCTATTACCGATGCTTAGATCACATAACCCTCGGTATTAGAATGTATGGGAATCTATTGCCGATCCATTTAATTTTTGTTTGGGTCGGTGATAGGCTTTTAAAAAAGTGTCTATTATCGAGTGACATTTCAGTTTTCTATTAAAATAAATCGCATTTAGGGTACCGTAAGTACAGTATATTTGATAAAATTGAGACTTACTTATCAGTTGGAAACTTTTCCATTTGTACTGATCCATAAAGGAGATTTGTAGATACACACATTATGTAGTTGTCATAAGTTGTATATGTTTAATGTTTTATTTACTTACCCCTAAAAAACTTAATGTACAGCAATAATGTACAGAACCAAAACCATGTTTTTTATAACCCTCGGTAATTAGTTCCGAATCGCAACATGAGTCTGAATCCTACTACCGATGGTAGAAAATTGGTGCTTTGTATACCGTCGGTAATGGAAGCTCAATTTGCGGTAATAGAATCACAGCCTAGCCATTACCACGGTAATAGAAAACTTAGGTATTTTGGTTTCAATAATTATTTTATCAAATAAGAATAAGTAAAATGAGCAAAAAAAGTTACTACGCTGAAAGTTCAATAAACACTCTTAAATAAAAAAAATATTCTCGGTCGTTAAGTAGCTTTGATACCCTTAATTTTTTAGACTCGTTTGAAAACATCCTTAAGTACCACGGTAATAGGCGCCGTTACCTTAGTGGGTTCAAATCCTCGCTACAAGGACACGTAATAGCAATTAAAGTAATAAAAGAATACTTGGACATTAAAAATGAGAGCGCATTTCGTTTTTTCCATTTTAATTAAAAGTTACAGATTAACGTGACTGGAATGGCCTCTACCGAGCGGCCCTGACATGGCTGACCAGGACCAGGGGGGTTCCACTCCACACTGTAGGTGCGCTCGCCGCACTACCTATGGCATAGGTTAATCGCAGTAGGTTGCCGGCTTGCCCCGCACGCGCCCGCTCACTCTGTGTCGCGCGTTGATAGTATTACAGTAAGCAGCCCAACCCTAGCGATGCGCCAGGGCATTGCGGGTGGAAGGCGGGCGCGGGCGGCGCCTTCCTTTTGACGCATGCCGCCTGGCGAATGTTTATGAACTAATACGAACTTTTGTGCCTGATCAATAAGTTGGAATTCGTTTAATGGTGGTCGAAAAAGAGAAGTTTCTATACGTTAGTACTATTATTTATTCTGTGCCAGGACCCCAATTCTCGGTTCATGCGAGATGCATCTCACGTGCGAGATATGTCAAAAGATGACAGATTTCCAAGGGATTTGACAGTTGTTTTCGTGCGAGATGAATCTCGCATAAACTGAGAATCGCCCCGCAAAGCCCTTAGTATAACTTTTCTATCAAAAAAACGTCTCGAAATCATTAGTGTTAGCTTCTAAATTGTATGGAAACATTTTGTTTCAATTACGCGCCGCAAGAGGCGCTGTCTTTGCGTCCACTTGTCAAGTGTACAGTAGGGGAAATATATTCAAGTACCACCTTAGAACCCTATCGCAATGACGCGACGCGTTAAACGCCAGGCTATGTCATACAAATGTCATGCGTATGTTTCTTCGACTAGGTTCTACGGTGGTACGTGTTTCAATTTCCCTGGCTGTACATAGCCAAAACTGTGAAAATGGTCACCTTTGTGTGCGTCAAGGTTATAAAACCTGCAAATTAATAAGAAAAACTTAGATTATACTACCTTAATTTAAACATTACCATAACCAAAGGTGACCATTTTGTCTATTGGTTTACAGGGTGTCAATTGAAGAGGATTTCAGAGTACGTAGTCATCTCTTTTTGGCACATTATATTGCCATTTAAAGTAAAGAGATCAGCTAATAAAATATCGCTTTCAATTTTAACACTCTTTCTATGCTTCCAGAGTAATTGAGAAGTTAACTCTAACGCTTTTGTTTCGTTTATTGTAACAAAAACTTACACTAGACGATCAATAGATTCAGGCGTTACTTTGCGGAGGTCCATATCAACAAACTGGAACAAATTACCTTGCTACTCCGCGAGCAGCAAGTAACTCCAAAAAGTACTCCGCGGCACTACACTAGACGCTCGGAAATCGAAATTCGGTACCGGTTGTGAAATCTGGGCCTCATCCAGTAAAACTATGTCTGCGATATTTTTCATTAGCGTACACTCTCTTGCTCCAAATTAAAAAGTAAACAATTTTTATTGTCCACAATTATAATGCTCTTAAAATTATTACTACTTATTTATGCAAAGCAACTAAATGCAACCTTAACGTCTTTGAAATAAGCATTTCGACAAATAATTGCAACTGGCGTTTCGGAAATATTTTGTAATTAATTTTCGTGCTTTATCATAATTAAATTAAAATTCCAAAAGAAAAAAATCTGAAGGAATGCCTTTGTTTGCAAAAAAAAATATGAAATTTCAAACACTATGTATTATGTGTAGAATAATGTATTAGTAAAAAATAACATTTTATAAATCACGTTTACAATTCTACGAGTTTTATAAATGTGAAAGTTTTTTTTTATGAAATAGGAAGGCAAACAAGCAAGTTGGCCACCTGACGGTAAGTCATCACCACCGCCTATAAACACCCGCAACACCAAAGAGATTGCAGATGCGTTGTCAACCCAGAGGGCTCAGATGGAATACCTCTTGTGCCAGTAATTGTACCGGCTGTCTTGCTCTCCACGCCGGAACACAACAGCGCAAGCGAGCAAGATGGCGGTAGCGATCCGGACGGACCTTACACAAGGTCCTATCACCCGCAAAAAGTAATGATGTTTGTATGTTTGTGTGTCAGTCACGCACGGACGGTAAAAGCTTGTGTTTAATCATTGTACAAGACCCTCGCATCAACTTATCAGCCGGAAGACGCCTACAGCTGGGCATAGGCCTTCCCCAAGGATCTACACGACGATCGGTCTTGTGCTGCTCGCATCCACTGGTTTCCAGCGATCCTCACCAGATCGTCGGTCCACCTTGTGGGAGGCCTACCAACACTTTGTCTTCCGGTACGTGGTCTCCATTCAAGGAGTGCAATTTTTGAATCTCACTGGTTACCAAACGGTCACCTTACCAAAATGGCCGCTTTTCATAGAGATTCGGCCATCTTGGTGAGCTTTAGTCACCTGGTGAGATTCAAAAACGGCACTCCTGGTTTTTTCTAATCATGCTGTTTTCATACTTTCTCTTTCACCTAGAAACAATGATATTATAATGCATTAAATGTACAGTGTCATACTAAATGACAACAGAAAAACGGCCCGACATGAGAATACAGGTTGACGCCAATGTAACAAATGCAAATTATTAGTTCACCATTTATAGTCATTGGATTTACAACTTTATGTCTAACTGCATAAAATAATATTTTATTAAGTTTCTTTGCAAATAGGTTTAAAAAAAATAGTATGGATAGCAGCGCCGTCGGTCCGACCGACCGACAGCGCGAGCGATTCTCGATTTTTTGTACTTTTGTTCGACTTTTAATGTCGCCATATTTTAAAGGTTACTTACTAGAAGTCCATTACTTATAGGTCAGTGTCTAGAAATGATACACGTGATGCCCTCTATGATCATCATTTAGTAGTAATTATGTTGTGTTTAAGTTTGCACCCAACGCTGTATCAAACCTTCATAACATAACCCGCTTTCTGCACCCGTCAGTCGGGTAAAATAAGTACCTGCTCTATAATCCCCATGATTACTTCAAAGATTACAAGATACCATCTAGGGACTTCCGTCGCACTCCCGTTTCTAGTCCGTCTGTCTGTCTGTCGAACATTGACGATTTAATCGACTACAAATAGTGTGGTGACATGGCTACGTCACTGGCTTATAGGAAAGAGAAGATTTTGGCGATAATTTATGCACCATTATCGATAGTTTTATTTTTTAGTAACATAAAGTTATAAAAAAGAAGTCATAATATTTTTAGGTAAACATAAGAAACCGTTCAAAATCCATAATTAAAATTATGTAAAACTAATCTCCGTATGTCTTCACGGCCAATATAAATTGATGAGATTTGAATAAAGTTGACATACCTACCTAATATAATTATCTTATTAAAAAAATGTCTAACGCGTGCGAAGCCGCGGACAAAAGGTCTATTTTCATGTGGAGTAGAGAGACAAACCAGCATGCGGGTCACCTCATGGGAAGTGATTCCGTCGCCCATGGAAGCTAGCGATCTTAATAAAGTCGCTGATCCGTTGCCCTCCTTAAGGTACTTAATGGGCATCCGGATCTCTCACTCACCGTACGAAGTGCAGTAGCGAGCTACTACTCCGCCGGTTTTTGTGAGGATGTGCTTCCCGGGACGAGCCGACCCATTCGTTCTGCAATCAGCATCTAGCTACAACAGTATAGCTCTACCACTATACAATAATAATGACATAATTATATCAATACGAGTATCGACAATGTCGCTCTAAATGTCGCTCTATCGATAACCAATTGTATCGATGCCACCACATCACTAGCTCTCGCTTGCTCAATGTTAATCCACCAACTGACACTTTTCAATTAAAATAACACGATAATTAATTCTGGCCAGATAACGTTTTGGGACGAATTTTGACAGGCGGAGCAACACGATTTGTGACATGTAATATATAAACTACATGCCGTTACATGCCTATTTATGTTCGAGGGGGTCGTAATTTGATTGGATTACCAATATCTATAGACATAGCTTGGACGTGACATAATTGACAAATAATAATGCAAAGCTGATTAAAAAAAACAAATATTTGTTTTAATTAAAAAGCAGCCAAGTGCGAGTTGTACGATCACACAAAGCA
This sequence comes from Ditula angustiorana, assembly GCA_963691745.1. Taxonomy (NCBI): domain Eukaryota; kingdom Metazoa; phylum Arthropoda; class Insecta; order Lepidoptera; family Tortricidae; genus Ditula; species Ditula angustiorana. The sequence goes on from OY829495.1 coordinate 10,228,488, forward strand.
TTCCATACCACCGTAATATAATACCACTATCAAATACGCCGTAATAAATACAGCTACTCTACAACAGATGGCGTTTTAATAAAATACCTCGTTTCTTGTATAGCGGACCGTTTTTTTATAAAATAGGAAGGCAAACAAGCAAGTGGGTCACCTGATGGTAAGTGATCACTACCAACTATAGACACCCGCAACACCAAAGAGATTGCAGATGCGTTGTCAACCTAGAGGGCTAAGATGGAATACCTCTTACGCCAGTAATTGCACCGGCTGTTGCTCTCCACGCCGGAACACAGCATTGCAAGCACTGCTGCTTAGCGGCAGGATTATAGAGCAAGATGGTGGTAGCGATTCGGAAGGACCTTACAAAGGTCCTACCACCCGCGAAAATGCATTAATGTAAAATTACGAAATCATAATTCTGAAAATATCTTTATTTAGTCTATAACATAATATTACATAATAGTCATTAAACATAACCTACATCATAATTCATAATATCACCAATGAAGCCAAAGGCATTACAATTTAATTGAGGTTGCCCTCAGTAAACAACGAAGTTTAAGAATGTTAGAGGTCAGTCGACATAACCAGTGATTCCCAAAGGGGTCTACATCGACCCCCAGTGGTCAATTCCAACTACCAAAGGCCCCGTTAGCCAAAAAATTTTGTTCATAAAAATGTACAGGGCGGTCTATCCACTTTTTTTCTTTAGATGAATTAGCATGACTGGTCCATTTTTGTATACAGAGAATATGTATAGAGAACTTTAGAAAAAATCATGAAAGGGGTCTACGCAATACAAAAATGGCAAGTGGTCTATAATGATAGTAACTTTGAGGACCTCTGACTTGTACAGTCAGTACCAGATATTTCTATGTTACCATTAAATCGCAAAGATGAATCACAGATTTCATTAAGTTACTTTTAAGTAGTGATGCGCCGAGTAACACTTTTGCCGAGTAACGAGTACCGAGTTTTACTCGGTTCAATTTTTTTTTAACCGAGTACTCGACCGAGTAACTCGGTTCAATCAAATTCCCATTTCGCGCGCGTAAACAAGTACAAACAGGTTCGCGCCGGTCAAGCGGCCGGCTCGCGTTGATACACCCCTCACCCCGCCCGCGCCTTTTAACTACCAGTCACTTGATAAAAAATTGAAAAAGTTTGTTAATTAACGATTGACTGTGTAGTACCTGATCAGTGATGACCTGATTTTGATTAACACTGTTGTTTTAATTATATCTACCTAAATATATTGCTTTTCTTAAACCGAGTATACTCGGCATTCAAACCGAGTTATTCGGCCGAGTACGAGTATCGAAAAACCCGCCGAGTACGCCCAGTACCGAGTATCAACCGAGTACTCGGCCCATCTCTACTTTTAAGTATTACAGTTTAATCAAATTCTATATTAAGAAAAAAATTAAGTACATTTATTTATTTTTATTTCCGATCTTCATGACCTCGTTTAGTGTTTGTACATTCAATGACAATTCTGTCGTTGAGTGTATAAATCATTAGTCCAAAACTTGTAACATTCATGTCCATTTAGTATGCATTGTATTTAAAAATTCTTATTAATGGCTTCTTTAAATACACTTTAGCAAAAAGGGAAAATGGATCATTATTGCACAAAAGCCAAATTGTGATCTATTTCATAATCTAAGTATTTTATTATTTTCATACAACATAGAAAGGCAAACAAGCAAGTGGGTCATCTGAGGTTAAGTGACCCAAAAGAATCACTGATCTGTTGCCATCCTATAGGTATGGTATTCTAGCAAATAAATATTCATATTTATACTTCTTATTTCTCTTCAGCCTTCATTTCATTTGGGACAAACTCGTATTGTACCTCTTCAAGCTCGGTCTCCTGATTCGAATGAACAGAACCTTGCACGGAGCCCTCGAAGTTCTGGGCCAACGACCCCATACACAACTTGAAGCATATCGTGTTGATCTCGTGCTGAGCTATAGCTATCTCTCTGTTGGACCGTCCAGAGTCTCTCAACTTATGAGCAATGTATTCCCCATAAATGTCGTATTCATCTCGTGAACAGACTTTCTCTGCCAGTGTTCTCATACATTTGAAGGCTTCGGTGGCTGTTGCAGTGCCGGCTTTGTTGTTTTTTATTGTTGTGAATTTTATTGGCGGTGTCATATTGTCCGTTTCGTTGTCTAACGCCTCATATTCAATGTATTCCGTGTATTCGTCAGTGTTTTCCTCTGGCCTGGGACCCTGTGAAAGGATTGTTGGTAAAAATTATTATCTACTTTATATGCAGCACTACTACAGTGACATGTTTCAATAATAATATGACCAGGGCCGTTGCATAATAACTTGTAACTTGTAATACAAGCGGAAGTCTCTTTTCAACTCCTTCGAACAGAAAGAGCTTTCCGCTTGTGTTACTAGTTACAAAGTATTATGCATCAGGGCCCAAGAGTGATTTTTGAATCTCAGCAGGTGACTAAAGCTCACCAAAATGGCAGTTTTTCAAAGAGATTCGGCTGTATTGGTGAGCTTTAGTCACCTGGTGAGATTCAAAAATTGCACCACAGTGCCAAAGAAAATGTAATTACTACTTTTAAGATTCAGGACTCTTTACATTCAGAATCAATAGTTTAAATATAAGAAACAAAGGTGTGGCACCATTAAAAATTACATAGAAAACTACTTTTCTCATACATTGACAATGTCTCCTTTTGTAAGAAGGGAGACTAACAAATATTGAGATATTTGAGATATTAAAAAAAAAATGATGTTATGCCCCAGTTATAACAATGATAACCAAATTAGATGCTTCTTAGAAGATAGTTTCTTTGTCTAATCTTCATAATTGACACTAAGAACTATTCATTGTTACTATAATAGTATTTGTTTATAAGAATCATCATTTTGAGGTTATGTTTACTAATGTTTATTTTGTTAGCCCTGGATCATTATTAGACTGTTTATTGCACGTAAAATGGATATATATTTAAGTTTTTTTACAGACAAGGGAGTTTAATAGGTGCAAAATATTACCTGAAGCTCGTCGTCGTCACTAACAACAACATTCTCATAAGTTTTCCGGCTAGGTTTCACACAGTTATTGAGCAAAAACAATAAATGTTCATAACCGAACCAATAAATCTGCTTCGGGGACAGACCTCCCTCGTTTTTCTCAAGTCGCCGGTGTTCGCGACGGAACTGATTCTTCAAGGCTTGAAATTTAAGATCAATCTCTTTTGGGTTTACGCCATACTTTCCACCCAATATTCTGTAAGCTTCGTCTTTCTTCGCCCGACTTTTAAAATCTTCGCATTGAGTATCCCATAAACATGGAAGACGACGAATATCCTCTATAAGTGCAAGCGTGCTTTTTTTATTCCACATTTTCGTTTCGTGATTAAAAACGCGTATGACGTTGGTTGAATAATAAAATGCCTTAGTTCACAGAGGCGAAATTCTAACGAAACTGCAAGCGTGTATTTTACTTCTGTCAGCTGTCATTTTGTTAAACTAAAACACGATGTTGAAGTAATTTGGCTGTATTTATAGTTTTATGTTGTCATAAATAAATGTTATTATTGTCCTATAATTATCTTTGAATAAAACCTGAGTTTAATGCAATACCCAACAATAAATTTATTTTCTCCAACCAACCTGAACTTTGCTTCGCTATGAAAAAACGTCTTTGCAAAGAAAGAGATGCATTTACATTGTCATGTTGTGATAGAACGGGATAGATTAAACTTTTAAAAACCTATTAGACGTCTACTACCCCGGGTTCAAGGATTTTTGCCAAAAAGTTAAGGGCAAAATGGGCGAAAAAAATTGCATCTGTTTTTGTGATGCAAGATTGCCGCGAGAAGGCGGGTTACTTATATTTTTCAAGTACAGGTACAAGGCCCTCGTAAATAAAACTGACAGATTTCCAAGGGATTTGACAGTTGTTTTCGTGCGAGATGCATCTCGCATAAACCGAGAATAGCCCCACTGATAGTAAGTGATCACCACCGCCCATGACTCCCGCAACACCAAAGGGATTGCAGATGCGTTACCAACCCAGAGGGCTAAGATGGAATACGTCTTGTGCCAGTAATTGCTCCGACTGTCTCGCTCTCCACGCCGGAACACAACAGTGCAAGATTAGTGAGCAAGATGGTGGTAGCGATCCGGACAAGGTCCTACCACCCGCAGTACCTTATAGATCGATCGTAAGCAATGCGTCACGATACTAAGTTGTGAGTATTCACACGCTAAAAGCGGGTGTTAATTTATCATCGCGGCTGCTTCAATATGTCAGGTCGTGTCGCGGACAGGGAGTCACGCGCAGGTACACTCCGTCACGCACGCACGAAAGGCCGGGCCACACCGCATGCGTAAGCAGCACGGCTCCAGCTCACCTCGTAGAGCTGCATTTGCACGCAACGCAAGCGACGTGGCATCTCAACATATAATTCCATACATTGCAACCGGCGTGTACTCGTGCGTGACGCGGGAGCCGTGCTGCAGACGCATCTAATGTCGCCCGGCCTGAAGCGAACAAGAGCCGTGCTGTATACACATCTAGTGTGGCCCGGTCTTTAGAATTTATACGGTTCCGTATCCAGAGGGTTCCACGGAAGCCTATTGGTAGGCACATAGCTGTATCTTTTTAGCCAAAATAGGTAGACACGTGACATTTTTACAGAATGTTTATTATAGACTAGGAGGTCACGACAAATTTGGCAACGATCACCAATATGGCTGATCGGAAGCTCACAAGATAAAGGGCAACTCCGTGATGCCAAATATGTCGGTCTGCCTGCGCTAAGTGGTTGCGTTATCGAAATATGGCGCCTGCAAAACCAGTTATTGTTCCCAAAAAAAAACGATAAGTAAAATGGCTGAATAAAGTACAGAAAGGAAGTACCGGTTGCACTCATGTGAATTCTGCTAAAACTGAACAAATATTTGGTCGCGTTTCAAAGTTCAGCTCGTTTAAAGACCCTTGATCGTTGCCAAAAAAAAACGATAACGGAAATGGCTGAATATGACGTGGTATAAAGTATCAGTATGTACGAGCTTAATGCACCAAAACTGAAAAAATCTTTGGTCGCGTTTCGTAGTTATGAAGCGGTCTAGGTTACAATATCTCATACATTGTTGGAGTATTTTTTCAAAAGCATTGGATAAATCAAGTTCAAACATATTTTTGGGGAATAAGCACAGTATCAAAAACATCCTCCTACACTTCTTTAGCAAACCTACCCTCCTCCGGTTAGGGGTAAGTAAGATCTGGTATCCAAATGGAAGACAAATTGTTTCTCACCTGCTGAATCTTATCAGTTTCTGGGGGCCTAGCACGCTAGCTTTTATCGATGACATAAAGCATTTATCCCGTTCTAAGCAGTATGCGTGTGCAAAAGGGACGAATGTTTTATGTCAGCGATAAACGCTAGTGTGCTAGAGGGGCTGGATCCTATTCATTTCTTTTTCATCCACATCGACATTTAACGAAAAACAACCCTTAAACTTAACAGTTGTAGTTACGTTCTAATGAACGTAACGACATCATTACATAATTGCTACCGTCAAATCGAGGTTTGATGAAAATAATTATAAAAAGGCTTCGTTTATAGTTCTAAAGTGAGTTTACTTTTCAAATGCTGCGTTTCTTTTGATTTATGATGATGATGATGGATTTGCAACTAGTTTCATCCCCAAAGCTTTGAGCCCTTTTCAGATCTCGTATTTAGTGGCAGACTGATATAATAATAGCCTATGTACGAGTATGACGAAACATTAAAAAAATACATACTACAGCTTAAATTCAATAATAGACATAAAAACACCCTGCCAATCTGCTAAATATAAACTGATTTTATTTGATCCTTACGTCTAATATTCCTGTTATCAATAAAGAAACTTCTAAAAGTATAAACAAGCTCCATTTGTTGGCGTATCATCGGTATCTTACCTGCCGCTCAACGACGCCACTTCGCATCGCGTTGCAAAAGCGCCACTGTGCGCTTAACGGGAAAGACACAAACTATTCCGGTAAAATGTATACATGCGTGCCGCGCAACCATGCGGATACAGATTAGTGTGCATTCCTATAGATAAGTAGCACACAATGATATAAATAACGCATACAATAGCACAGAGTAAACAGTGTCTTTCTCAGCTTGAGCGTCAACAATTACCGAAATTTTCCGAACAGTTAGCTTGATAGTAAATGGCTTTTGTACACCTGATTTGCTATTAATGAAAACCAAACGCAAGTTAAACCGTCACTTAAACGTCTACCCTGTCTAAAAATTCTGTGAACGGCACTGAACATCAAAGCTAGACTAGAGGTGACATTTCAAAAACGAAAAGCTTCGGTAGATGAGGAAGGACTTGTCTTCTATTTGGATACCAGATCTTACTTACCCCTAACCGGAGGAGGGTAGGTTTGCTAAAGAAGTGTAGGAGGATGTTTTTGACACTGTGCTTATTCCCCAAAAATATGTTTGAATTTGATTTATCCAATGCTTTTGAAAAAATACTCCAACAATGTATGAGATATTGTAACCTAGACCGCTTCATAACTACGAAACGCGACCAAAGATTTTTTCAGTTTTGGTGCATTAAGCTCGTACATACTGATACTTTATACCACGTCATATTCAGCCATTTCCGTTATCGTTTTTTTTTGGCAACGATCAAGGGTCTTTAAACGAGCTGAACTTCGAAACGCGACCAAATATTTGTTCAGTTTTAGCAGAATTCACATGAGTGCAACCGGTACTTCCTTTCTGTACTTTATTCAGCCATTTTACTTATCGTTTTTTTTTTGGGAACAATAACTGGTTTTGCAGGCGCCATATTTCGATAACGCAACCACTTAGCGCAGGCAGACCGACATATTTGGCATCACGGAGTTGCCCTTTATCTTGTGAGCTTCCGATCAGCCATATTGGTGATCGTTGCCAAATTTGTCGTGACCTCCCGTAATATTAGTATAGCCTCTTTAGCAACATATTATTATAATAAAAAAAGAAGTTAATAATAGAAAAGGATCCATCGTTTTTCGGTGGTTTTGAATTTGATTATAACGCCATCTTTTGTCGGGTAGCTGTATTATTAAATAGCCTAATACAATATCCGTGGCAAAAGGACCAAAATTAAAATAGCAAAAAAAAATTTCTAGCGTACAATGGAAAGCAAGAGCAAAATATAATTTTTAACCCAAAACATTGACTGAGGTATCGTTACGTAGTTCTATAAAAATCATTAAGAATCATGTAGATGTTGTTTTCTTTTTTAGGATATGACAATAAAATGAAAATTTTCTTTTGCAAGTAGGCCACATAGGCTTTTCTACATGTCCGAGTCTACCAGCGCTTCGGAAAATGGAAGATTGTGCTGAGAAGAAGCGTCGCGAGAAACAGTACTCAGCACCATGGGGTGTACAGTTCACCTAGCACGAGCCTTCTCGATACGCGTTAACTCGCTACATAACTCAGTGCGTCTCTGTCCTACTGGGCTAGATAGAACGAGACGCACTAACTTACGTAGCGAGTTAACGCGTGACGAGAAGATTGCACTCATTGCTCAGGTGCACTGAACTATAGCTACAGCTTTTCTCGCCGACTGTACACTGTACAGTATCATCGTTTAATCTGTCTCAATCTGTCGTCACCCGCACGACCTATCACGCCTCGTAATTATTCACTCGTCAGTACCTTCCCGCGGTCAAGGCCGAAGCATTTTATCCGCGACTATACCACCCATAATTATAAATATAATATCATTTTATATTTATGTGATACCACCCGTAATTAATTCAATTATTTATTTATTAATCCGTATTTTTAGGCAACGAGACCATTTTTGACTTTTAAGCGCTCAACATTCGCCAACCGCGGACTAATGCGCGAGCGTATATTTTAGCAACCATTGATTGAAGCGCGGCTGGCGAGTGTCGAACACTCAAAAGTCAAAAATCACCCCACAGAAAATAAATAAATTATCCAAACGAAACTATTGCATTTCGTTTCTAACCAATTAACGTGTGCGTATATTATGGGACGGATGCTTAACCTCGTAAGGCCCCAAGTCCTAAATATAGGACAAATGTCAAACTGACGTTGAACTCACTGTCTCAAGCGGTATGGTTGAAAATTCATAGAATGAAATTTGACGTGGGCCTTACGAGGTAAGTCCGCTATGAAAGCTAGTGTGCTGATAGAGCCACGGAAATTCTGATTTCCGTGGATAGAGCAGTCCTAGACATATATAAATATGTGGAGGACATCCAGGAGTGCAATTTTTGAATCTCACCGGTAACTAAAGCTCACCAAAATAGCCGTTTTTCATAGAGATTCGGCCATTTTGGTGAGCTCTAGTCCCCTGGTGAGATACAAAAATTGCACCCTGGGGTCATTATGAGGCGGGACTGCCTCTCTATCAAGCTAGTGTCATAAGAAAGGGACGCACATAGAGACAAACTCAGATAAAGTAAACTTGGCCGGTCATGTTGTGGCCACGGAGGTGTATACAGCATCATGGGAGGGGGGGGGGGGGGGGGGGTCATAGATAGGTAGTACACTACAGGCGGTGGTTGTTCTTTATTTGTAAAGTTTCGCTGGGCCACAGAATAAATTTCCGACCACCATTAAACGAATTCCAACTTTATGATCAGGCACAAAAAGTTCGTATTACTTCATAAACATTCGCCGGGCGGCATGCGTCGAAAGGAGGGCGCCGCCCGCGCCTGCCTTCCGCCCGCAATGCCCTGGCGCACCGCTAGGGTTGGGCTGCTTACTATAATACTATCTCATGCGACACAGATTGAGCGGGCGCGCGCGCGGCGGGCCAGCAACCTACTGCGATTAACCTATGCCGTGGGTGGTGCGGCGAGCGCACCTACAGTGCGGAGTGGAACCCCCCTGGCTGGGCCATGGCTTATGTTAAGACCACTGCAGCTGTTACAAACTTAATTAAAGTAAAAGTATCTTCATTCAATTTAGGCTTACAGGAAGCACTTATGATAACCATATTTATACATTATTTATCACTTGCAAGCGTTTTAAAAACCGCCGCGTCTGTTGGTGCAGTGCGTGGGCGTGTATTAGCATACAATGGGGCAGGTTGCAGTGTCGCCGCACTAGATCTCTCCGATAAATCCAATTTATTTTGTAATGCCATGAATTATTAACGATAATGCGGCATGGAGTGCGACGGCATGTCAGATAGACATGCATACAGTACTCTACGAGTGAATATCTAGAAGATCAACGGATGGTTACAAATTTTTAGTGTCCGACCGAAATTAGTTTTTGAACCAAAAACGAAAAAGAAGCATAACTTTTAGACTTATTTTTGACCGAAAACTAAAACGATAACACAAATATTTTACAACATAACCTTGCTTCACAACTTCGCGTCAAAACATAAATATCCAAACAAAATCGCGTCCGTTTGTCGGTTGAGTGGAGCCACGAGAGGACCTGGGGTGCGATTTTTGAATTTCACCAGGTGACTACATCTCACCAAGATGGCCAAACCTCTATGAAAAATGGCCATTTTGGTGAACTTTAGTCACCCGGTGAGATTCAAAAATCGCACTCCTGATTCATCCCGAAGTTAGCCGAACGTCATAACGAGTGACAATTTATGAACTTCTAATTTTCGGCTTGGCCGAAGCTTCGTCTGGTGCATGGCCTTAAACCAGTCTGCCTCTTCTACTCTACGGCCAAACCACTAGACGCAGTTACAGCCAACATCAGCGGTGATCTATTAAATGCTCCCGAATAGGCGACGCGGGCGCATTGTGTTGTCAGCGGCGCGTGCGCAGCCGCTCGCACTGCGCATTAAAAACGCACGGCTATTTCAATGGAAATAGGAGGCAAATGAGCGCCTGAAGGGATCACTGTCGCCAGTGGGAACCAGCGACCCTAAGACAATCGCTGATCGTTGCCTTTAGGTCCCCCCAAGAGGACTCCGAATCTCTCAATTTCCGTATATAGGAAAGCAAGCTGCTTCTTCAGGTAGTTATAATTTTATTTTAATCTTACTGGTAACCGCTAAAGTGACGTTACCTAAAGATTTTCTCCTTAAGCCGTCTTGCTTTAGCAAAGGTACATGACCCCGAAATAAATTGACAAATAGCCAGTCTCAACAAAGTATTAGCCCAATCCCCTATTTCACCAAACTAACATATGTCAGTTGACAACGACAATTCCGAGTACATTACGCATTCACTATTTAAGCCCGTCAATACAAAAACTCTTCGAGTTAGCAATGTATGCCAAATTGTCGTTGTCACATGTCACCCGTCACCGTGGTAAAAGAGACTTGGTTACTCGGGGCGAGTAAATCAAGCGGATAGTAATACATTGACTTGTGGCCTCGACGTTGTCATATCGGAGACTAAAGTAACGCCGCAATGTAACGTGACTGAGATCTTCCACTTGCTCGTGTGTGACCATTTCGTAAGCCGATCCATAGATGGATGGATTAATAATTAGTAGTGATTTGCTCATTAGGCATTAAGTAGGTTTTTTAGTGATCGCTGACTGTTCCCACGGTGCTGGCTGGGACTGGTAATCAGGTCCACAGCTCTATTTTACGAGATTTTACGTGTTCCATAAGCTTCTACGTCACTTTTGACAAAAATGGTTTGGACAGTTAACATATTACGTCACACACCCGCTTCACATTACAACGATTAACGCAGCGATTTATTTGCGCAGTGGGGTGATTTTTTGGCTTTCGAGCGCCGTTTGTATTTGAGCGCCCAAAAAACCGCTCCTCATACAAACGACGATAACGTTTTCCACCCTCTAAACCTTAACCTATGGCAATGATTTTTTAGTATATAGTCATTACTCATAGATTTGGCAATATTTGCATTTTAAGAGTTTCATACGAAACAAAATATGTCAACATTTTTGAAACTATTAAGAATATTTAAAAAATCAAACATACAAACCTAGTTCTAGGACATAATGACAACCTACAAAAAAATCATGGCTATAGGTTAAGGTTTAGAGGGTGGAAAACGTTATCGCCGTTTGTATGGGGAGCGCTGGGTTCACACTCCTCTTAAAGTACGGCCTTGCAATACGACCGAAACATCAAGGTGAGTTTTTTGCGCGATGAAGCTCCTTTTTTATAACAAATAGGTTTACAGCGATATATTTATTATATTTGATCCAGACACGGATCTAAGATCTTGACAAAGGCCAGCAAATCAACATTACAGCACGGCGTCCAAACGTCGAAATTCAAAAACAAAAAAGAGCGATCGTTAAGATGATAAATGCGAGTTTAATGAGAATCTGCTTTGGGTGCGTAAACACACGGACGGAAGTAATGGTCGGACCCTTGCAGGAGGGAGGGAGGTCTTTTAAAATACGCCTTAAAATCTCGTTTGAGATCGCCAGTTCACGTGGGCAGCAGTGATCATGAAAAGTGAAAACATTCAATTTAAAAATAAAATAAGAAAAATGCAAAAAATATTAATTCACTGTTATCAACAAACTACTATCGCTAAAAACAATTTGCGGTAAGTTTTATCATCATTTATTAAATCCAAATATTTTAATTGTAAAAAAAATATCATGTCCTAGTTTAAAACAGGATGTTTTTTGTCTCGTAAAATCTTTAAACATTGCCGTGCGGACGAAGCAGTAGGTCAAAGCTCGTTAATAATATTTGCTGTTGTTATTGTACTAATTATATGTATAGTACCACATAGCATAATAATGAACATTCAAATTAAAAACGCTGCGTGTTCGCTCGTTGTTTTGCGCCGTATGTTTTGCTGCACATCATCCGGTTGGCATTTTCGAATTACATTACCGCCAATGAAGTTCGTGTAATTATTAACAATTATTTGCGAATTTATTGAACCGTCTCCATTCGGCGAAGATCTGATGTTTTTGTTTGCATTGCGTCAACAACTCAATGGTTCACGGAAATCGTCTGAGCCATCAACTTTTTGCTTTGTCATTTCGGTCAATTTCACTTTTTAACTGTTATCTGTGAGGTGTCTGTGGCTGTGACATGACCGGCCAAGTTTAATTTATCTCCGTGTGTGTCCCTTTCTTATGGCACTAGTGAGACAGAGACTCAGAGAGTAATCACTTAAACTTTGGCTGTCCTGTTAGGAACATAATGTGCATTTTCACTTGACTTGCAGGGGTGCAATTTTGGAATCGCGCCAGGTGACTAGAGCTCACCAAAATGGCCGAATCTCTATGGAAAACGACTATTTTGGTGAGCTTTAGTCACCCGGTGAGATTCAAAAATCGCACTACTGAAAGCTCAAAACAGGGATGTGTGGAGGAATGGGTGGGAGGTTTTTGCCCAATAGTGGGATGGTACAGCCTTTATAGAAATATGTGTTGGACTGAATAAATAAACTAAACTAAACAATCGCCATAGGAGGCAAACTCATCTACGAGTACAGACTGATTTTATAACTGCTTGTAAAGATAATTGTAAATAACGTTTTGTAATAATATTCTATTTTAATTAAAGCATTTTTTGTGTTAAAGGTAATTTTATTACTTATTTTTTTATTTATTTATATATTTCCCACAACAAATGGTCTAGTTTTAACAAAAATACAAGTACAAATTTCAAATTATTACATCTTAGAAACTATTTTACCACCTAACCTAAGATTGCAAACAGCTATTGCGTTTAATCAAAATGGCGAGCAAAATGCCTCGTGAACTGTGACCCATAACTGCCAGAAATAGTCTCTTTAAGAATAGGGTTGGAGCTGGCACGTAATCTGCAGAACAGTGAGGCGGCCTTTTTCACAAAATCCGAATAAGCCTGTGTGAACATGCCTGGCGAGCTGCTGAGTCACGGCAGCCCCAACAGCATCCTAAAACCTGTGGGTGGTGGGACCTTGTGTAAGGTCCGTCCTGATCGCTACCACCATCTTGCCCGCTACTGCCTCTAAGCAGCAGTGCTTGCACTGTTGTGTTCCGGCGTGAAGAGCAATACAGCCGGTGTATTTACTGGCACAATAGGTATTCCATCTTAGCCCTCTGGGTTGGCACCGCATCTGCTATCTGTTCGATGTTGCGGGTGTCTATCTATAGGCGGTGGTGTACACTTACCATCAGGTGACCCACTTGTTTGCCTTCCTATTTCATAAAAAAAACAATTGTTGGTGACCTAAGGTTTTGGGGCAAATAATGGCTGGCAACCAATCAGCGACTCTTTTAAAGCTGCTGGTTCCTATTGACGACAGTGGTTACTTGCTATTAGATAACTCCATGCTCGTGTGCTTCCCTTTTCTATAAAAGCAAACTTCAAACAATTTGTATCGAAATGTAATTCCAAAAATGCCGTAATCGTAAAAACCGCCGGTTGTAGTATTGCAGTGTGGAGGTGCATTGCACAGTATTTTATTGTGCAGCTCTAGGAAATGTTCTTTAAGTATTTAATAAGTAATAACACTAAATGATGGCTGACAAACTTTCTTGTTAGAGTAAATGACTAGTAGATGCGGTTATCATCTTAAATGGGAGAGCGTTTAAAATGAAAATTTTGGATATTTCTAAATTTTATTTTTATAAAGTTATTCATGTCGTATTTTACTCAGACTCAGGCTGAGACGATGATATTTTACCATCCAAGTGATATGAAGACAGATAGGAACGAATAGAGATTTTGTTTTATGCTATATGTATAGAAGATAAAGACAAATCAGCGATCTATCTCTACCACAAAACTTATACCGAATTTATTTTAAGGTGATTAAAATGGCAGGTGTCACTTCATGAATGGTATGTAACTTTGTAAGGAGGTAAGTAACAAATGATTTTTTCGAAGTGAGAAATAATGTTTAGAAAAATGAAATCACCTCTAAAATGTGGATTGTGTAAAGACTTGAAGTCGAATCTGCTAATAAAAGTCCAACCTGCTGCGAAAACACTCCGAAATGTTCACTTATTTTCTTTAGTGACCGCCTTTTATACAAGCGCTAGAATTAACATTTTTGTCCATTATTGTACGAAAAACTTTACCATTATTTATAATATGTCAGAATGTCACACTTGTATTCTTTTATGGTACGAATATACAGAGACCTGGAGTGCGATTTTTGAATCTCACCGGGTGACTAAAGCTCTCCAAAATGGCAGTATTTCATAGAAATACGGCCATTTTGGTGAGCTATACTCACCTAGTGAGATTCTAAAATCGCACTCCAGGGCCCAATTTCATAACCACGACAGTCGATAAGAGACAGTGACAATTTGGTATATACATTACAAAGTTGTCACTATGGTGTTGATTGTGTGACAATTCGGTATACATTCCTTGCCCACTTTGATGTTAAGTTTGTAAGTCTGTAGATTACTTGTCGACACAGTAATGTACGGCGAATTGTCACTGTCGCCTGTCGCGTTTATGAAATTGGTCCCAAATGACCACATCTATACTTCGCAGGATCGAATCCGTCTCGGCTAATGCGTCCGCGCAGGACCCATAAAGATCTAAGATAAAATGCATACTCAGCAAATAGACACGCAGAACGACGCAATTTGAACTTAATAGTAAAGGAATAAGGACTAATTTCCTAGTTGAAGCTGTAGATATAAAATTTCTATGACTGCAATAACCTTATGGGAGAAATGGTTCAGATGATTTCTGTTTTATTCATCGGTTTTATTGAAGTAAAAAGTATGTTAGTGCCTATTGCTGTTTTATTGGCCGGCGTTGTTAATGTTGTTAAATGTGAAATACAAGTCTGTAAGTACTCTCCTTAATTACCTACTTCTCTAAAAGTGATAACACTGCAAATTGTGTGCCATCTGTATCTTCTTTCTTTATCTTCTTGACTATCACTATATAATACACATAAAGCAAAGCAGCTATCCGTTCTTAATTATCATTCTTATTTATTTATTTAATAACAATTTACATTGTGTCCGAATGTCACTTAATCTACGAAATTCCATTACAATTATTGTGATCAAAAAGGAAAATAAAATTGATTTAATATCTTCTTGTCTGTCCTGATACCTTCGGCCGCTTACTTTTGGTAAACAACGCAACAGATGTTGATACAGTTTTCGTTGTTTTTTAGAAATTAAAGAGTGTACCCGTTTGAATCCGGATAGGAGTGCGGTTTTTGAATCTCACCGAGTGACTAAATCTCACCAATATGGCACTTTTTCATAAAGATTCGGCCACTTTGGTGAGCTTTACCTGATGAGATTCAAAATTGCAGGACGCAAGTTAGGAAATAAATTAAAAAGTGTTGTTCGGTTTAAAAGTATTTATTTAATATAACAATACTATAATATTGTAACAATTATTGTCTAGAATTCATTAGCGGTTGCACTCATTTATAATTTTTTCTTTTAATACTTTTAGCGACTAACTTTTACACTTAATTGTAAAATACTCAAAAACCATCTTCACCTACTTACTAAATATATTTACATACAGTTAATATCAAAAATATTACATCTCCATAAATAAAAGTTGAATTTGCCAGAAGAATCCAACGCGTGCTTTTTTGCCAATATTGTCTCGACTCTTTTTACTCGACTTTTTTTAAATTGACAATGACTTTTCACTTGATGTCTTTAAAAAATAAAATATATCAATAAATGGATTAGGATTATTATTTGAATAAAATAGAATATACCATTGGTGTTATTAATTGTAACAACAACAATTCCTGCTACATAACCCAGTTTTGTAATAGGAATACCCGTCTTCGTACATTGAAGTTGGTTTTGTACAGGGAAAGTTAAATTCCCTCTGCATAAACTGGTTTCACAGTAGGAATTATTTGTCCTCTCCCAGTGCTGGTTATGTAACTTAGTTATGTACGGAGAACAAGGAGAAATAATGGACGCAATATAGTACAAACTGTAATTATTGCCGGCAACATGGCAATCAAGGATTTGCTAAGCTCCTTAGCTCCTAGTAAGGTATTCGTTAGCAATGGTCTTCCAGTCCGTGGGGTCTGTTTGGTCGGCGCTGGGCTGGCTCTTGCGAATCTTGCGCAGCAGCTCCCAGCCGTTAGCTTTCTCTGTGGAACTCACGTAGGTGTTGGTGGGGTCATTCGCGAGAGTGTAAGCGCCCAGGACTAGAGACTGGACCAGCCGGGCTGAGATTAGGGTCTGAAAGTGAAAATAATAATGAATAAGACGTGTTTTAATACAAAAAAACTGATTCCCTGTTCCCCGAAGTGGTTGAAAATTTGAAAGTTAATGAAAAGGTAGTGTTTTTAGGCGATACTACTGATTCGACCGGGTAGGTAATCTTTTTTCTGCATGAAAATAATTGGCCAGAAAGCCTAATCACAATACAGGAACTTCTATACGCACTATTTTAGTTATTTATAAGCTACACTATGAAAGCTGAAGCCATTGTTGTTGACTGCTCTTTCCCATATCCAATTTGGAGAATTGTTGTGTGAGTATACATGTATGGCCTTAACTTTCATCTAATAACCTTATCCAATTTCTCATTTTGAAGCCTGTACTCCCCTTGAAACTGACCTCATAGACCTACAAGAACCCGCTATGCGCCGTAACCCTGACCGGAAGCGTCACTGAAGTCATGATTTCCTACCTTCAGTAGCCGGTATTCCCCGTCCGGCAGCCGGCGGTTGACCGTGTATCCGGCTAGTACGAGCCCGCCGGACGCCGGGTCCCCGCTCAGCAGCATCATGTACGTCATGGCAATCGCCAGCTCGAATACGTAGTACGAATCCTGGATGTCCCCGAAGTCAATAATGCCGGTTATGCGGTAGTCGGTGGAGCTGAAATGAAAACTGTTTTTTAAACCATAATTTTAAAAACAAGGTTTAGAGAAAAGGTGTTATTTTTATCGCTATCTTGGAATTCATTAGGTACATTAGACTGCTTACATCGTAATGCTACGCGAAGTATCGAAATGAATATTGCCTGTGTAAAGTTGACTAACGTTCTCAACTTGATAAATATTATAATATACTCGTATATACATATATTTACAAGCATATTACCATCACCATCACCATCACTATCACCATAATATACCCGCTATCAATGTACAGCTTCTGTTAAACTAAGATGGTTGACTGATTGAAAATGACTTAAGGCATTTAGTTCGCCATTATTTTGTGTGATTCAGCTTAAATAAATAAATCAACCAAATAACCAGAGTTAGCAAATCATAAGACCAGAGTTTCGTTATGGTTATTCTATGGCCAAAGCGTATGGAGAATGAGTACTCATTTAATTGAGATTGAAAAAGGAATGTACCCTTAAGACATATTTCCACTGAACCTTATACTAGAGAATGAAGGGGAGAGAGTAAAAGAGAAAAGAAATATGTATCATCCAACGAATCACCTCTTCGGAAAGTGATAGCTTAAAGTGTTTATTATTTATTCATACTAACCAAGTTTCACCATTCCATGTTTGTGTTATGTACAAATAATATTTATAAAATAGTCAGCGCTCATTGGAATTTGCTCTACTCTGAACGATTTAAAGGTTTTAGTAACATGTGAGGCAAGCCAAGGCCAGCAAGCACCATCCTCTTGGCTTACCTCAGCATAATGCCGTCCAGGACCTGACAGCACACCTTCAACACGGATGGGTTCAGAGGCCTACACGTCACAACATGAATGGTCAGCAGTGTTCGAAGTTCATTTTGTCTATTATTTCCGAAGAAACAACAGCTTCAGAAACAAAATAAAACATCTTCCATAACCAGAACATATAGGGTCTCACAAATAGTTTTCATATCCAACCCTCTTAAAGCTTAAGTACCTAATTAAATGAGACACTTGGATACAACGAAACAATAAATTTTTTTGTCTCATCACGTGAAGCATTCGTGACGTTGGTTTTGCTTTAATCTCCTTCTAGTTTACAGCTTCAGCCCTAGTATAGCAGTTTCTCAACCTATACCTACTTCGAACCCTTGGAACCCAGTGTTCTACAGAACTCCATATGATAACCCTCCCCCTTAGCATCTCTCGTCATATTTGATATAGTTCTGCAAATCTGCATTTACGAAACCCTAAAGACCCGTCAACGGAACACCAGGGTGACACGGATCCCACCATAGGAAGCACTACCCAATAAACCCCTGGAGGTGTACCTGGCGCCGGGCTTGGTGCCCACGATGACATTCATCTCGTTGACGTCCCCGTGGATGACTCCGCGTTCCAGCTCATCCAACCTCGGGACCACTGCGTATTTGAACTCTTCAATCACCTGAAAAAAATAAAGGATATTTTAAAAAGCCTGAGTTCACACAGAATGGTAGCTTCCTTAGGTCTTATTCATAAATTGTAATTGGAGCTGCTCATGCGTGAAATTGCCCTACCTTGACCTTACTTGAGAATCGGGCTCCAGAGCTCAATATCTTCTATGTAAAAGACCTAAGTCAAGCACTCGACGTCTACCGGATGAATGCTAGGAAAGGGATTAACGCACACATGAACCTATTTGTATACTCGTAGGTGTACATCCAAAAGGATTTCAAGCAGATAAGATAATTAACTAGCAAACTTCTTAGCAACGTCAAATTATACTCTTTAAAGCAGCAAAGACTACAACTCTACATGTCGTCAAAATGATCATTCATCATGGTGATCATTTTATCCCGAAACGTCTCGTCCGTCCTTTACCAAAACATTGATCTTCCCTAAATACTCTCATAACCCGTTGGTTATTGGCCTCACTGAACGCTGCAACCGATATGCGGCAGCCGAAATCAAGTTACCGATACCGACGGGTCCCCTTTCCCATTGTACCCACCCAAGGCCCTGTTTTCCATGGGGCCCCCTTTTTCTCTTCTGACCACCAATCTACTTCTCTTGCCTGATGTTAATAATAGTCCTATGTCGTATCATAATCATAGGGATCTCATTATCCTAAAAAACCCAAGACCTTCAATAGATCAAAGAAGGTCCTGGGTACCGGTCAACCTTATGGTGGGCCGAGCTCTTCAGCCACTTGACTTAATGTCCTGTGGCCCCTAGGCAGAGGGCGTCCACAGTGCTCTTCAGCTGCTTACAAATTATTATTTAACTAGAGATGATAGTAGTAGAAGTACCTCCTCAGCCAGGTCCTGTTTCTCCTCGTCCTTGAGGGCGTACTTGAACTTGTCCAGCTCTGGCACCTTGCTCAACATCCAGATGTGCTCGCGCGACGCCAGCCCCGAGTGATTGAAGTTCTGGAACAACAAAATTTTGATTTAATATCAACAACATGCATGTTTTTTCTTGTGGCCTGAAAGTCTCAAATCGTAGTCCTCGCGAGAGGTACGGGCGACTACGATTGCTTAGCAAATAAAATGAATAGATGCATCGTAACATGCATATTTAGGTAGTTTTGTTGTTACATTATTATTTGGAACAATTAAAAGAGTCATATAAAGAACCAAACCACACTTCAATAAGAAAAAACATGTTGGATCATATTCTCCTCCTCTCGCCCCCTCATAGCATCCATCGCCAACATCATTGAAACCCATCTACGCGTGGCTCCAGGGGGATGGGAGTCATGAGGGACTCCCCCTGGGCTGGGTTCAGGTCGACCATTAGTAATCATTTTAGTCTCATTGATGACCCTGTCCTAACTGAACTTCCACTACGTGACCCCCCCCCCCCCTGGCTCTGAGGCTGGATCCACCCTTGAATCCATAGCGTTTCAACAGGGTGAATCTGCCGTAGTCATAGTCATAATAATCATCTATGTATAGTCGACCAAGAAATTGCTTGACCACTTTTCGACCGTATTACAAAGGAATAGGGTTGAAAAGTGGTCAAGCAATTACTTGGTCGACTATACAACAAAAAAGTTAATTATGAAGTCAAATGCAGCGATTATGTTTTACAATATAATTTTTAAAATTAGTAGTATTGGTAGTATTATAACTAGAAATCAACATACACGTAGATTTTAAGACAGGTAACGCCATCCAACGGTAATCTGAAGAACTAAAGTGTAGATTGCCTAGTGAGATTTTTTGTAGCTTCGAAGTGTCATGTTGCTTAAAACGGGTTGAGCGTCCGTATCATTACTAGTGTCGCTATCTGCCACTAGATGTCGCTGTTTTCAACTTCTTTTAACTCAAGAAAAAATAGCCACTTTTCGAGCATTTCTTATTATATATAGTAAAAATGATGTTTTAAACTGTTATAATATATAAAAAATGATATATAAACAGTGGAATCAAATATGACGTAATAAGGAGAATCTAAAAGAAAGTACTTGGTCGCTCTAACTGTTACATCAACTCACGTATGTGAGATAGCGTGTAGCCTGAGTGAGACAAAGTTCTAACTGATCTCTTTTAAAAAATATGACTTCTCAATGAACCCTTCCTTTGCGCGTGATCTAAATTGAGACCAATAAAACAGTTAAGCGGATTAAACGTTACTCTTCACAACAATAAAACAATGTCCCGTTTTTATTGTTATATCCAAATAAGAAATATAACGTTTTACTTTTTCCTAGATGGCGCTACTATATTTTAAGCAAATGTTAAGACAATTATCATGTTACTTTTTTTTGATAGATGGCGCTTCTTGTCTAAAGTGTTTTTTGTTTTAGTATTAATTAACAATGTGTCGGTAGATTTAAAAATCAAAGAAGTCAAAGTCAAATCATTTAATACAAAATAGGACATCTTGCGGGTGGTAGGACCTTGTGCAAGGTCCGTCCGGATCGCTACCACCGTCTTGCTCGCTAATCCTGCCGCTAAGCAGCAGTGCTTGCACTGTTGTGTTCCGGCGTGGAGAGCAAGACAGCCGGTGTAATTACTGGCACAAGAGGTATTTCATCTTAGCCCTCTGGGTTGGCAACGCATCTGCACTCTCTTCTTTGTTGCAGGTGTCTATAGGCGGTGGTGATCACTTACCATCAGGTGACCCACTTGCTTGTTTGTCTTCCTATGTTGTATAAAGGACATGTCAAAAAAAAGGAAAATACAAATAAAGCGAAAGAAATGCTACCGACCCCACTTTTTTTCAAGTTCTATTCTGTTGCAAATCGTGGTTTTCGCGAGAGGTACAGGCAGGTACGACAGCTAAGCATTTAAACTTAATACAAGTGTGATAACTGATAATCTGTCTGTGTGTCTGTCCGACTTTTACGCTTAAACAGCCACCGGCCGAGCCGATTTGTATGAAACTTGGTTAAGGGATATTTTAACAGACGGGGACGGACATGGGCTACTTTTCGTCATAAATCTAATCTCGAGGAGCTGAAATGGGATAAGTAACTTTGTATGAGATATGCTGGAATGCTGAATTTTTGGGACGGAAGATGTTGCGGGAACAGAAAATTTTAATGAAGCTCGAATGTGGCGTGCAGATATTATTGGCGACTTTGTAGTCCAAAACTGCAAAATTTCTGAGGGGGCGAGGGACAGCGATAAACGAATTCTACGTATACGAAGTCGCGAGCAATAGCTAGCCTATTATAAGATTAAAACTAAAACCATTAAAATTATAAAAGATAGTTTAAAGATGAGTAATTTTTCCTTAGTTTTCTGAATGTGTCCCATGTAGATATCCTTGTCCCAGATGTGACAGCGATGCGTCGCCGTTGATGCGCGCGCGCAAGGCCGCCCATTCGTCACGTGTGTAACGTGTTGACTTCAGTTTACGGTATGTTACGATCATTACTAACGTGCAGTTTAATTCTGTAGAACTAACCATGAAATTTAGAACTTTCTAGACGTCCTGCGTGTGCAAGTTAAAAAGTAATCTATATAGCAGTTGTACCAGAAAAGGACGAGCATAGAGATAAAACTAAATCTAGTGGTCATATAAAAGCCATTGAGGTTGGCCATTAACGGTTGTTCTTTCACTGATTATTTTGCTACGTACATACAACAAATGAATGGAGGAATGGAACCCTCAGTCCGTAAAACCAAATCGCACTTTTTATACACTAAGAAGCCCAACGAACAACTAAGTCCCCTGATGGTAGTAATCACCACCGACCATAGACACCCGCAACACCAAGAAGTTTGCACTCGCGTTGCCAACCCAGAGGGCTAAGATGGAATACCTCATGTGCCACTAATTTCACCGGCTGTCTTGACCGGGTGTCTCTACGCCGGAACACAACAGTGCAATCGCTGCTGCTTTGCAGCTGGATCGGAGCGATCCAGGCGGATCTTGCGCAAGGTCCTATCACAACCCCGTGCTTGTCAGGTTTTTTTCTTACCTGCAACTTATTATCCAGGTTGGCGACGAACTCGCCCAGCTGGTACAGGAGTGCTTCGCTCCGGGGCACGTCCTTCAGCAGAGCGCCCGGGACGAACTCCAGCAGACGGACTGCGTGCTGCTTCCCGGACAGGGTCTCCACGGAGTAGAAGTGGCCGTACACGTTCCGGACGGGCTTCGGGCACGTCACGGAGCGAGTGTCTGGAGAGAGGCGGGGTAGTTAGATACTAGTCCCCGTATTGCCTATCTACCTTTCGTTTCGTTAAGTTCCTTGCCGGTATCTTTTGAGTGGAGGTTTTTTTCCGAACTGGTAGTTAATTTTCTGATATTTAGGGCTTCTTGTCTTGCATGCCTAATATGAATAAAGATATTTTGACTTTGTCTTTGCCTAATTTTGACGGAACAACTAATAAGAACCCGAGGAAAAGTGGACGTCGGTCTCTCCAATTATTGCATACTATAGCGGGTATAACGCAGTATCCTCAGTAAGTAGGCACACGTTATTTTTTATAGAAAAGGAATGCAAACCAGATACAATCATTGCTCCTCATGAAAACCAGCGACAGCAAAAAAATCGCTAATCCCTTAGCAGCCTTCACTGCCCAGATCATGTGGTTTCGTACCCTAATACTCAAAGTATAATAAAAGAACGCGTTTGCATTTTTCCCTATTTTGTATGTTTGCGCCACCTACTTTATCTACTATTATTGTCAGTATCAAAACCGTTGTCGGTTGTAAGAGATAAACCCCCGTTTGTCTATCATCGTTTGTTGTACTTTTTATCTGGTATACAATAAAGAATGTTTGTTGCTGTTGTTGTACTCACTCAAAAAGTTCATGATCTCATTCTGCGCCTCCACGATACCCTTGTTCTGCGAGTCCATGGAGTTCATGATCTTGAGCACGTAGCCGTGGGGGCTGTGGTGCGTGATCAGCGGGTTCTTCATGTTGGGGTCCTCGATGATCTTGTAGTTCTTGTCATCGTACCTTTGAGGGAGGGAGACGGTGAACACATTTATACGCATAAAAAAGAAACAAACAGATCTTTTGCTTAATGCCACATAGCGATTCTGATTGTCCGTACACCCTCACTGAGTAAAGAGCCATTTGCATTGAGTGCGTTAATTGCGGGGTTTGATTGACCGAACGATCACATCATACCTGGGTAAGCCGAAATGTAATGCTACTCGCAGGCGAGAAACTGCTTCGTGTTAATGGCCCTTAACTCAGTGAGGGTGTATGGGCAGTCATTAGTCAGAATATCGCTAGATGGCATTATACAAGAGATCTGTTTGTATTTACCTGTATAAAAGTATTCTGTTACTGCCTGACTTACAAACAACGCAAAGCCAAAACGGCTGAAGATAGAAACATGACTCTGGAATATGAGTTTGGGTGTAGAGGTATAGTAATAAAGAGTTTTTGGTCAAAATCATGGTGAAAGGAGGCTCAATTCTGTTAGCCTGGACGGTGTCAAATTAAGGTCTTGTTCATTAAAAATGGCTCATACCCGTTCAACTCCGTCAGCTCAAGAACTGAAATGCCGTAGAGCCGCTCGGCCA
Organism: Ditula angustiorana; assembly: GCA_963691745.1. NCBI lineage: Eukaryota > Metazoa > Arthropoda > Insecta > Lepidoptera > Tortricidae > Ditula > Ditula angustiorana. Next base: position 10,252,228 of record OY829495.1, read on the forward strand.
AGAGTTGGACTTCTTCATGGCTGATGATCGGCTTGATCACCTTGCCTGGCTCTAGCACGTTCTCCGTCATCTTGGCTCAGGTTTCTATGGAAGAGAATTCAGGGTTTAAAACTGAGGTTTCCAAAGTGGTCTACATCGACCCCCTTGGTACCAATTTCCAAGAGGTACATGTCAGTAAAAAAAAATTGTGGTCCATGAGTTGTAAGAGAGGATCTATACACATTTTCCGATGAAACGTCAATGATCTGTGATACCCTCATATCTATTTTCCTGAAAGCATGTTTTTTATATTTACTGATAGTAGTGCTGGTAGTTTATCTTTCATTTAAAGTCTCAGTGTTTTCGTAAAAGTACTGTTTGTTTAGAAAATATATGATGATCCAAAGGGCTGGTCCATTTTTTCCGTTCAAAATATTACGTCACGCTATTTTGAGCTTTACCTGCACAGTAGCATACATATCAACGTCAGAGCGTGAGATAAATGCACAAACACGTCGCTGTGTGCTCTTGCAACTGATAAAGATGTGTGTCCACACTTAAGAGTAGAGTTACGTGATGTTGTTTCAGTGAACAACAAAATTTCGAGAGAAATTGACAAAATAAAAGTATTAGTTAGTTATAGTAAAATAATCTTCTAACGCGAAGTTAAGAGGTCCTGTGGCCCGTTTCGCGAAGATATCTACACTAATATAATAAAGAGGTAAACTTTGTTTGTTTGTTTTTTTGTTAGTTTGTTTGTATGTAGGGGGTAATCTCTGGAACTACTGAACCGATTTCAAAAATTCTTTCGCAGATAGAAAGCTACACTATTCCTGACGGACATAGGCTACTAATTTTACGTGAACGAAGTCGCGCGCGTTCGCTAGTAAGTTATAATTTTACAAGTCTAAACGAGCAACATTGGTCAATTTGCCTATTGCCATTGGTTATTATATTATTGACCAGTGTTGCCGATTTAGACTTGTAAAATTGTAACTTGTAGCTTAGTGAAACGGGCCACTGGAGTGCGATCTTTGAATCTCACCGAGTGACTAAAGCTCGCCAAAATGGCCGTTTTTCATACAGAATCAGACATTCCGGTAAGCTCTAGTCACCTGGTGAAATTAAAAAATTGCACTCATGACGTTTTAAATATCGACTAATCCAGAATGTAAGATCTTCGTAAAACTGTTTTTTACGATAAATTATGTACAACACAAGAGGTCCCTTTGTCATATAAACTTATAATTACTCCAAATCTGTGCTCAAAATGTACTAGCGACCCGCCCCGGCTTCGTATAAGTACAATTAGGATGTCACGTACATTAAAAAAAATCTGTGAAAAAGTGACAGTAAATACCGTATCAAAATCCATTGCGTGGTTAATAAGGAGTCGGCAGCCAAAGATATGAGGACAAACAGGAACGGATAGCGACCTTATGTAAAGATAAAGATAGTATGTAAAGATAAAGAAGATATGAAAGATATTAAAATGTTACGCCTGAGGTGCAACTTTTGAATCTCACCAGGTTACTAAAGCTCACCAAACTGGCCGAACCTCTATGAATAACCGCCAATTTCGTGAGCTTAAGGCACCCAGTGAGATTCAGAAATCGCTCTCCTGATACATGTTTAAAGGCTGATATGATTATTCTTGAATATTGAGCTCAAAAATGTACTCAAGTTGCCTATTTGGGTCACGTTCTTAGGCACCCCATTTATGAGCTCCTGCAACTTATAATGATGGGTAAAGTGGCGGAAAAAGAGCGGTGGACCGGAGGAAGAAATCGTGGTTGCGCTATATTCGGGAATGGACCGGCATCTCAAATGTCGCCGAGCTTTTCAACCTCTTAAAAAGACCGGTGGAAATACGCAGAGCTGACTGCCAACCTTCACTAGTTGGAGAGGCACCACAAGAAGAAGATTGAACTCTAATAAAATTCACTGTTTTCTGTTGAGTTCGGTTACCTGCACCTGACCTCCGCAAAGTAACGTCTGAATTTATTTATTAAGTACAGATTATCGTAAAACTCGAAAATCTATCATTCAGGATTTGTTTAGAATTATTAAGTAACTCAACTTCTATTTATGGCTCTAACATAGATGCTAACGCCATCTATCGGGCTCGTGACAAGTTCCACAATCACATGACGCGCGCTGGCGACATCTAGCGCTTTTAACAGTTTCACGTATTTTGTAGTTTTAAAAGGTGAAAATAAAGTAAAATGAACTAAATTGTAAAGCTATTAGATCTAAATCAAATAAAATAAAGGCATGTCCATTAAGTTAAGGAAAAAATTCCACTCGTTTTTTGGCACAGTTTTGTTACTTAACCGGTTTTTTTTATTGTTTATTTTTTGTATTAAATAAGCACTGGCACGACTAGATACGGACCTAGGATAATAATTTTGTAATTAACGACATTCATTTATAAAAATAGTCACTTAACAATTCTAAAAAACTCTTATAAGTAAGTAACTTGATAAAAACAAAACACAATCACGAAACAAAAATAAACAAAAAGTAACAAACCTCAAAACAATGGAACACCGAACTTCAAACTCCGAATTCCAAATTCAAAAATTCAATTCAAATATTTAATAAAGCTCACCGCACACGCGACTCGTCCGTTCGCAACTGATCTGTTTCGTCGGCCGCAAATACTTGCGTAACTGATAATCGGGATGACAATGATGGCGAGTGATTGCTATCGCTATTGTCATGGGGGCCGGTGACTTGATTGAACTAATAGACGCTTGATTTGCGCATGTCCCAGAATTAAGTGTGTGAAATGGAGCGGTATTGATTCAAAAAACTAAGTAAGGAACTCGCTGCTGCAGTTGTTTTATACCGAACGATTCTTGTAACAGTTAGGGTCTAGATAAGAGCCATGTGGCTGAAATTTTACAGCGTGATACTAAACCGATTACGGAGAGTTTTAGGGTGTATGTGAAAAACATAGAGTTAACACTTTTTTTGTACCAGTTTGTTTGGTATTATCTTGCTTCTTGGTCATTGCATCTCTTTCCTAGTGGCCCAGTTAAAAGGATGACCGTAGTAGGATAGCGAGTCGTATTATAATGGTATCCATGAAGAGTTTACGTTGAACCGTCAGGGTTTAGTTAAGTAGCGACTTTGAAATGAACTATGTATAGTCGACCAAGAAATTGCTTGACCACTTTTCAACCGTATCACAAAGGGATAAGGTTTAAAAGTGGTCAAGCAATTACTTGGTCGACTATACAATAAAAAACTATTTTACTGCTTATATATCTTATGTAACTTATAAAACCTGATGACCTAAACCCCAAGTACTTAGCTGTAAATTGTTCCATGACTTTGTAAAATATTTTTATTCATTTAAACGAAGGTGTGTCCGTAGACCCTGTATCGGTCACACCTCTAATTAAATAGATAAGTACCTCAATTATTAATAAAATAAAAGGATGACGCTTTAATACTTAACATGTACATAGATAAAATCTCAATAAATAGATGATGAAATTTTTGCACAGTATTAACTGTCACGTGATAGCGATCACTATGGCGATAAGTATCACGTATTCACGCAGCGTGATCGCCGTGACTGCACACTTGACAGATTGTGACGAACAAACAACTTTTGGGAGTGTTTTCTAGCATAAATTATATTAGGATACGTTGTGTAAGTTGCCTTTTAAAAGTATTGGTAAAAACTAAAGAAAAAAAGTCAACTAAGTATCTACAATTTTTAACATAAAACTACCGTGAGACTCGGAAATATTAATAAAACGGATCACTCACGTATTTTTACGTCGATTAAGGACCACGGACTGGTCCGAAACATGTCGGGCATTTCTCGACGTAAAAGTACGTTAGTGATCCGTTTTATTAATAAGTATCTACAGTTGGGGAATAACTGGAAAGCACCCATCAAAGTCGTTATTTACTGCACAATAAGATTGATTTTGTTTGAGCCAGGAACCCTTCGCCTATTCTCCAACTAAAATATTATATAACATCTGCTCTAGTAGCACGCTATCGTTTATCGCACACTGCACACATAAACGCTTCCGTCCCTCTCGCACATGGTAACTGGTTAGAAAGGGATATATGCTTTATATCACCGATAAAAGCTAACATGCTAGGCCCCCTGAAGTCTGTTTCTTGACTTTGTGTCCGAAACACAAAAAATGCTAAGTGGTCTATGATAAAAAAAGTTTCGGGACCTCTGATGTAGATGGATAACTTTCTTTTCAATGTATTTTATTTCTGCGTTATGTCAGGCGCGGCTACTTCTCGGATCTACCGGTATAGCGGCGCAACACTGCACTGGGGCCGGCAGTTACCGCGCGTGCGAGTGAATACGAGTTATACAACTGACTGAGAGTCATACCATATAGAAGGGAGTTTCTTATACCTAAACGCCGTTTTTTGTTCGAAGTAAAACTTCTATAATGTACAAACAGCTACAAACTTAGCCGACCACTAAAGAGGGAACTGGAGTGCGATTTTTGAATCTCACCGTGTGACTAAAGCTCGCCAAAATGGCCGTTTTTCATATAAATGCGGCCATTTTGGTGAGCTTTTAGTCACCTGGTGAGATTCAAAAATTGCATCTGAATCCCACTGGGTAACTAAAGCTCACCAAAATACCCGTTTTTCATAGAAATTCGGACATTTTGGTGAGCTCTAGTCACCTGGTGAGATTCAAAAATTGCACTCCTGAGAGAAATTGTCTATGCTCGAAAGGGATCAACTTGCCAATGCATACTAAGGGACATATCAACTTCACAGTGCATACTATCTGCCTCCCTTTCGGAAAACTAAAAGTTTCTCGCTATTCCGTCTTTAAAGTGACTTAAATGTGTCTTAGATTGTAGGGGAAGGTGGTTACCCTTCGTACACTTTTTACGTTTTATTTTTTTAATTTATGATTAATTGTCGCAGTTATCTAGTTTATGTACCAAAGTGTAGCAAATATATTCTAGTTTGTTACAAAAAAGTCCGAAACTGTTATGTCAAAAGGTTAAAGGGTTATAGCCATTTTTCTACGATAAAATATTTGTACGAACGTACCCCACGCACGGGGTACGTTCGTACAGTAGGTGGGGTACTTTCGTACGTCATGGGGTAGATTGATACAGGTTAATTAAAAAGCCTATTAAAGTCGTTAAATTTTTATTAACTATTATAAAAATATTTATTTATCAATGTACTCTAACTTAATAATATTTAACGTGATTCATAGTCGATAAATCTTTCTTTAGAAAAATAATAAAAAATTAAATCGTTCATCCTTAGTTTACTTGTTGATAATTCTGTTCTAAGCTTTACAATCAGTCTAAATGAGATGTTTACAATCATTTTGTATGAGGTCGCGTTATACTGTCTTTGATAATTTAAACGTAAAGTAGGTAATTATTCATTTGGCTGTTACTTTGGAACTTATTGCGCATTATATTTATTTAAAATAACTGTAAAAGTAAAAAGTTTAGCCGTTCTAGCTGTACAGCCCGCTTGTGAGTTGTGATAATGGCGACATCGCTCATATACAAGAGTGTGTGTGTCTTCTATATCAGGGAAAAAGAATGACCATGATAATCCCGGTTTCTTCCGAAGATAACATATTTTCAGCTCTTTACCCGAATAATGACTGAGAACTTTTCCGACGTAATAAACAACAGAAGTCTTTTTTTCAAACTTTGCCAAAACTAACAATTATCTTTAATTTTCTCTGGTGTCACATTTAAATTATTATTGATACTACGACCATCAGTCTCTTCGTCCTTTACTAAATCAATTGGAGATGTTGATGAATTCTCCCGCAAGCTTAATTGCGATCCTTCAGATTCCTCTGTATCTTCATCACTTTCTATTTTCTTAGCTTTCTTTTGTCTTGAATTAAATTCCTTCCAACTACGTTTCACTGCTTTAGCTCTTCCTTTCCTATTCTATTCTGACATGATTCTGCAATAAAATATTAATTATAAGGTTTACTTAATAAAAATATTTCATTTTGTTAGAAGTAGAATAATTCATAAAAGGAAAAATATGTTATTGTGCTGTCTCCACGATAATTTTAAAAGGTAAAACTATATTTTATTTCATAAAAATCGAATTTCGATGTACTGTGGTTAATGAAATCTAAAGGGGAGCATTCGTACACGTACGAATGTGCCCCCTGTCTGGCTGTCCGAATGCACCCCATACCTTGCACAAAATTAAAACACAACTTTATACAAATTCTAATTTAGTTTGAGAAATATAACAATTAAAGCTCAAAATAAACTATGTTATCATTAATCAATCATCACCATTTTGTCAAAAACATAATAATTCTACTTACAATTACGAACTAAACTTCCTTAAAAAATTTACTCACCCCGCGCGAAAACACGTTACGTATTGTCAGCTGATACACAGTAGTGCGACTGGCGCGACACTCCGCGTGCAACATGGCGGCCGGTATGTCTATGCACACAAGCAAAGGCTTGTTTGTGTGCCTTTTAGTTTTTCTGTTATACTTACTGTACGAATGTGCCCCGCGTACGAATGGTGACCACTTTCCCCTACCATTATTTGTTCTGTAGTTATGTTTCAAGTTCCACCATTAAAGGGGTTAAAAAGCGGATGAAAGGAAGAATGCAATTCAAAATGTACGCGGACGAAGTCGCGGGAAAACGTATGTAGAGCAGGTCCTGGGGCGTGATGTCCTTATCGGTCAATTGTAGTACAAAGAACGTAAATAGATTCGCTGATAACACAAGATGGATGACTCTGTAACGGCGGATAAGATGTGGAAACATCCATTGAGGCAGAGATATTTGTAACTTATTTGTTACCGAGCATGGAATGGGAGGTATTTTTGTAGGTATGGCCTACCGCTATGTGCGCCTAAAAAACTAAGTGTACCCAGCGCTACCCATACAAACGACGATAACGTTTACCACCCTCTAAATCTACACTAATCTACATCTACACTAATATAATAAAGAGGTAAACTTTGTTTGTTTGTTTGTATGTAGGTGGTAATCTCTGGAACTACTGAACCGATTCCAAAAATTCTTTCACATATAGAAAGCTACACTATTCCTGACGGACACAGGCTACTAATTTTACGTGAACGAAGTCACGCGCGTCCGCTAGTCTACATCTACACTAAAATATCTACACTAATATAATAAAGAGGTAATCTTTGTTTGTTTTTTTGTTTGTTAGTTTGTTTGTATGTACCTAGGGGGTAATCTCTGGAACTACTGAACCGATTCCAAAAATTCTTTCACAAATAGAAAGCTACACTATCCCTGACGGACATAGGCTACTAAATTCCCGCGAACGAAGTCGCGCGCGTCCGCTAGTCTTAAATATAGCACAGAATAAATAATAGTACTAACGTACAGAAACCTCTCTTTCACGACCGCGAGTATACGAATTCCAACTTTATTTACGCACAAAAAGTTCGGGTTACTTCATACACATTCGCCGGATGGCTCGCGTCGAAAAAAACACGCCGTCTTCGCCCGCCTTCCCCCGCAACTCCCGGCGACACGTTAGGGTTGCGCTGCATTCGTTTTCAATTACACTGACACACCGAGGGCGATCGAGCGGGCGCGCGGCGAGTCGACAACCTACTGCGATTTGCCTACTCTGCAGGCAAGGCGGCCGGGCGTACCTAAAGTGCGGAGTGGAACCCCCCTATAGCCATGGTTTTTTAGTATGTTGTCATAATGTCTTAGATGGTTAACTGGTCACGCACGCTCGGTCACTGACTTTGACTCTGACAATGATTAATTTGTTTTTGTTATTATCCCGTCTGCCGATACGTCACTCATCTCACGCTATCTAAATCGCAGATCTAGATATAAAGTAAGAAACAAAATATTGTTGTTTAGTCTCATAAAATTTACGAGAGCAAAGTTTTTTTTTTATACAACATAGGAAGGCAAACAAGCAGGTGGGTCACCTGATGGTAAAGTGATCACCACCGCCTATAGACACCTGCAACAACAAAGAGAGTGCAGATGCGTTGCCAACCCAGAGGGCTAAGATGGAATACCTCTTGTGCCAGTAATTACACCGGCTGTCATGCTCTCCACGCCGGAACACAACAGTGCAAGCACTGCTGCTTAACGGCAGGATTAGCGAGCAAGATGGTGGTAGCGATCCGGACGGACCTTGCACAAGGTCCTACCACCCGCAAGTACCCGCAACCTGTAACTGGCTTTCCCATTCGCATAGATTACATAATTACGTACTTCTACCCCCTTTTTAACACATAATATACCTACATTCATATATACTTCGTATATAACATACACTCGAAAAACATAACCTTCCTTCTGGCTGCAGTCGGGTAAAAAAACTATGCTGTCACAGGACGCAGGCTTCAGGGACAGGGCTGCAATTTTTGAATCTCACCAGGTGACTAGAGCTCACCAAAATGGCTGAATCTCTATGAAAAACGGCTATTTTGGTGAGCTTTAGTTACCCGGTGAGATTCAGATGCAATTTTTGAATCTCACCAGGTGACTAAAAGCTTACCAAAATGGCCGCATTTCCATGAAAAACGGCCATTTTGGCGAGCTTTAGTCACCTGGTGAGATTCAAAAATCATACTCCAGAACCTGAAATACTAGCAAAAGCATAAATAAATACGTAACATAAAAAATATATTTTGTTAATGGTATGTAATGATAACACAAAGAAAAATCCAGGGTAAATGCAGGACTCAAACCGGCAACCTCAGCATTCCGTGTCGTGCGTTTGAATATTTACATTAAAAAAACTTTATCTTGGGCCAAACATTCATATTCTCCACATATCTACATCTGCTTACACTAATCTACACTGAGAGAATAAAGAGGTAAACTTTGTTTGTTTGTATGTAAGGCGTAATCTCTGGAACTACTGGACCGATTTCAAAAATTCTTTCACAGATAGAAAGCTACACTATCCCCGACGGACATAGGCTATTAATTCCATGAGAACGAAGTCGCGGGCGTCCGCTGGTATATTATGTTTGTTTCTATGGGTATTTCCACCCACTCAAAGGTTAACTGGAAGAGATGCTTAAAGGGATAAGTTCGCTTTTGTATATCACTGTATTTCTTCTTGTCATTTATGTTATTTTGTACAATAAAGAATTTACATACATATTTCAACCCGAAACCTATCTTCAAAGTCAGGTTTTCTAAGTGGCTGGTTGTTGTCATATTTTTTCGTCATTAAGTATGTCCAGTTCAGGCTTTAGACTATCTCTGTTGGTTCAGCTATCTAGCCATATCTGCTGTTTGGTTACATTATCTATTATCTATTGTTATCAACTAAATTACAACGGCTTCGTTTGAATCGGCTCCTAAGTTCTTAGATTAGTGGTCACCGACGCCTAGGGTTGCCAACATTTTTTCGGTCGAATCACTGACCTATAAGTAATATGGACTTCTAGTCAATCTTCTAGTCAAAAAAATGGCATATCAAAGGAGGCTAAAAAGAAGACTATCGACAATCGCTCGCGCTGTCAGTCTGTCGGACCGACGGCGCTGCTGTCAATACTATTATTTTGTAAAAAAACCTACTTGCAACGAAACTCAATAAATTATTATTTTATGCAGTTTGACGAAAAGTTGTAAATCCAATGACTATAAATGGTAAACTAATAATTTGCATTTGTAACATTGGCGTCAACCTGTACTCTTATGTCGTGCCGTTTTTCTGCTGTCATTTAGTATGACACTGTACATCCATGCATTATAATAGGTCGAATATAGTATTTTTGAGAATTAGCTTAAAAAATATATAGTACGCTTCAAAAATATATAGTATTCTTTTGGACAGATGAACAAGGCAATGTTGTAAGTTTGTTGTCTATTTATCTGTTCTATCTATTTTAATAACGTGACAAGTGCTCGAAACATAGTATACATATATTAGTTCAACAGTATATAGTACGGAGAGCCGAAATATAGTACAATACTATATAATATAGTACGGGTGGCAACCCTACCGACGCCGGTCCATTTCCACAACCGCAAGCCTAAAGGCGGCGCGGGCGCACATCGCGAAGCTATACAAGTCATTTGACGTAGGTGCCTCTGCACTGGGGTCGGTGCGAGTTGCCTTGCCGAGCAATTGCCCGCATCCCAAAGTAAACTAATTAAGTTGCTATCTAGTTACTTATTGACTTTCAAAGTCAAAAGTCAAAGTCAAAATATCTTTATTCAGATTATAGGCTAATGAATGTCATAAAATTTACTTTGGACTTTGAAACAAGAAATAACATGTTTAAAATCAGCATTCTCGAAATTATACTTCCTTAAAATTATCTTTTTGAATACCGGAAATAGTTATCCTAAAAACATAACCCTTCCTTTTCGCTTTGCCGTAGTCGGGTACAAAATTAATCTTGTGTTAATTTTAGTCCCACAACCGGCCACAGGTAATACTAAAGTATGAGTTCTTATAATTCAGAAGTATAGCACTCAAAAGACACTCAGACAAGCTCACTGTTATCTATCTATCTATCTATATAAATAAAAACTAGATGTCGCGTGGGGGCCGCGGGCCCCACGGGGCCCGCGGAGGGTGTCGTGCTATTGGTCTGTCTATCAAGCTTTACATTAAGTCGTAAGGATGGCATCGAGACGAATCGAAAGAGTATCAACACGAGGGGTCTAGCATTTTTGGTTTCCGAGATAGAGCCCAGGGAAAGTCGGGCTGCCTTAGGAGGGGGGAGGAAGGGGGGGATGAGTTCCAACTTCACACTGCAGCTCGCCCTCCGGGCTCGCAAGTAACTCGGGAGAACTACCTCCGAAGGGACGCTACGGCGCACGCGCCTACGCGGAGCTCGCCCTTCGGGCTCGCGGGGGGGAGGGGGGGGGGGGGTATTCCGACTTGCTGTCGTGCCCTCAGGTCTGGAGGCCCAACTTCACATACAGTCGTGAAGATGGCATCGAGACGAACCGAAAGAGTACCAACACGAGGGGTCTAGCATTTTCGGTTTCCGAGATAGAGTCCAGAGAAAGTAGGGCTGCCTTAGGAGGGGGGAGGAAGGGGGGGGGGGACGAGTTCCAACTTCGCACTGCAGCTCGCCCTCCGGGCTCGCAAGTGACTCGAGAGTATTTCGCGTCCAATGGACGCTTCGGCGCACGCGCCTACGCGGAGCTCGCCCTTCGGGCTCGCTGGGAGGGGGGGGGGGGGTAAAAGTTCCAACTTCACACCCCAGCTCGCCCTTCGGGCTCGCAAGCGACTCGACAGAACCGATGGGACGCTCCGGCGCAAGCGCCTACGCGGAGCTCGCCCTGCGGGCTCGCTTTCAAAACTCCCTTGTATGGCGGCCATCTTGGAAAATGGCGGAATCGAAAAACTTTTCCCGGAATCGGAACCAGCGGCCACCAGAGCCCCCGGGTGCAAAATTTCATCCCGATCGGACAAAAAAAAATTTCGGCCGCCATTTTGGATCCGCCATCTTGAAGTTTTTTCAACTCCACCAAATTTCGCCCCTCTCCCTGAGTGACATTTGGTCGAGCACCCCCCCTCTATCTCTAATGGTGCTCGAGATATTCCCGTTTAAAGTTTGTATGGCGGCCATCTTGTTTCAGCCATTTTGAAAAATTTTGACCGGCTCACCCATTGGCCGGCAGTTCTCTGCGACTTTGGTTTTGGAACTTTTCTCTAGGACTCATACTTGCCGAGATCCGCTCCCCACCCCAGGTCTTTTTCCACGTCCAGGTCGGTTTCGTATTTTTTTCTGCTCATTGGAATGCCCTCTACCTGGATTTAGTTCTAGTTTTACCCCACCCCTTCACATTTCTCCAAAACAGCATGTCAATGCCTGTAAAACTCCCTTGTATGGCGGCCATCTTGGAAAATGGCGGAATCGAAAAACTTTTCCCGGAATCGGAACCAGCGGCCCCCAGAGCCCCCGGGTGCAAAATTTCATCCCGATCGGACAAAAAAAAAATTCGGCCGCCATTTTGGATCCGCCATCTTGAATTTTTTTCAACTCCATCAAACTTCCCCCCTCCCCCTGAGTGACATTTGGTCGAGCACCCCCCCACTAAGTCGTACGGTTTTCGAGATATTCCCGTTTAAAGTTTGTATGGCGGCCATCTTGTTTCGGCCATTTTGAAAAAAATTCGACCGGCTCACCCATCGGCCTTCGGTTCCCTATGACTTTTGTTTTGGAACTTGGCCGTACCTATCACGGTTTCCGAGATCCGCACCTCACATCGAGTCCCTTTCCACGTTCAGGTCGGTTTCGTATTTTTCCTCTACTCGTTGGAGCACCCTCTATGCGATAGTAGCTCCAGTTTATCCCCACCCCTTCTCAACTCTTCAAAACTGCATGTCAATGACCAAGTGAGTGAGTGGTAATCGAGCTTTATATATAGTAACTAGATGTCGCGTGGGGGCCGCGGGCCCCACGGGGCCCGCGGAGGGTGTCGTGCTATTGGTCTGTCTATCAAGCTTCACATTAAGTCGTAAAGATGGCATCGAGACGAATCGAAAGAGTACCAACACGAGGGGTCTAGCATTTTTGGTTTCCGAGATAGAGTCAAGAGAAAGTCGGGCTGCCTTAGGAGGGGGGAGGAAGGGGGGGGGGCTTAGTTCCAACTTCACACTGCAGCTCGCCCTGCGGGCTCGCAAGTTACTCGGGAGAACTGCCTCAGAAGGGACGCTACGGCGCACGCGCCTACGCGGAGCTCGCCCTCCGGGCTCGCTGGGGAGGGGGGGGGGGGGGTGATTCCGACTTGCTGTCGTGCCTTCAGATCTGGGGCCCAACTTCACACTCAGTCGTAAGGATGGCATCGAGACGAATCGAAAGAGTACCAACACGAGGGGTCTAGCATTATCGGTTTCAGAGATAGAGCCCAGAGAAAGTAGGGCTGCCTTAGGAGGGGGGAGGAAGGGGGAGGAGATGAGTTCCAACTTCACACTGCAGCTCGCCCTCCGGGCTCGCAAGTGACTCGAGAGTATTTCGCGTCCAGTGGACGCTTCGGCGCACGCGCCTACGCGGAGCTCGCCCTACGGGCTCGCTGGGAGAGGGGGGGGGGCTAAAAATTCCAACTTCACACCCCAGCTCGCCCTTCGGGCTCGCGACTCGGGAGAACGAATGGGACGCTCCGGCGCAAGCGCCTACGCGGAGCTCGCCCTGCGGGCTCGCTTTCAAAATTCCCTTGTATGGCGGCCATCTTGGAAAATGGCGGAATCGAAAAACTTTTCCCGGAATCAGAACCAGCGGCCCCCAGAGCCCCCGGGTGCAAAATTTCATCCCGATCGGACAGAAAAAAATTTCGGCCGCCATTTTGGATCCGCCATCTTGAATTTTTTTCAACTCCACCAAATTTCCCCCCTCTCCCTGAGTGACATTTGGTCGAGCACCCCCCCTCTATCTCTGATGGTTTTCGAGATTTTCACGTTTAAAGTTTGTATGGCGGCCATCTTGTTTCGGCCATTTTGAAAAAAATTCGACCGGCTCACCCATTGGCTGGCGGTTCCCTATGACTTTTGTTTTGGAACTCGGCCGTACCTATCACGGTTTTCGAGATCCGCACCTCACATCGAGTCCCTTTCCACGTTCTGGTCGGTTTCGTATTTTTTGTCTACTCGTTGGAGCACCCTCTATGCGATAGTAGCTCCAGTTAATCCCCACCCCTTCACATCTCTCCAAAAAAGCATGTCAATGACCCAGTCAGTGAGTGAGTGAGTGAGTGGTAATCGAGCTTTATATATAGTAACTAGATGTCGCGTGGGGGCCGCGGGCCCCACGGGGCCCGCGGAGGGTGTCGTGCTATTGGTCTGTCTATCAAGCTTCACATTAAGTCGTAAAGATGGCATCGAGACGAATCGAAAGAGTACCAACACGAGGGGTCTAGCATTTTCGGTTTCCGAGATAGAGCCATGAGAAAGTCGGGCTGCCTTAGGAGGGGGGAGGAAGGGAGGGATGAGTTCCAACTTCACACTGCAGCTCGCCCTGCGGGCTCGCAACTTACTCGGGAGTACTGCCTCCAGAGTGACGCTTCGGCGCACGCGCCTACGCGGAGCTCGCCCTTCGGGCTCGCTGGGGGGGGGGGGGGGTAAAAATTCCAACTTCACACCCCAGCTCGCCCTTCGGGCTCGCAAGCGACTCGAGAGCACCGATGGGACGCTCCGGCGCAAGCGCCTACGCGGAGCTCGCCCTGCCGCTCGCTTTCAAAACTCCCTTGTATGGCGGCCATCTTGGAAAATGGCGAAATCGAAAAACTTTTTCCGGAATCGGAACCAGCGGCCCCCAGAGCCCCCGGGTGCAAAAGTTCACCCCGATCGGACAAAAAAAAATTTCGGCCGCCATTTTGGATCCGCCATCTTGAATTTTTTTCAACTCTACCAAATTTCCCCCCTCCCCCTGAGTGACATTTGGTCGAGCACCACCCCACTAAGTCGTACGGTTTTCGAGATATTCCCGTTTAAAGTTTGTATGGCGGCCATCTTGTTTCGGCCATTTTGAAAAAAAATCGACCGGCTCACCCATCGGCCGGCAGTTCCCTATGACTTTTGTTTTGGAACTTGGCCGTACCTATCACGGTTTCCGAGATCCGCACCTCACATTAAGTGCCTTTCCACGTTCAGATCGGTTTCGTATTTTTTGTCTACTCGTTGGAGCACCCTCTATACGATGGTATATCCAGTTGGTCCCCACCCCTTCACATCTCTCCAAAACAGCATGTCAATGACCAAGTGAGTGAGTGAGTGAGTGAGTGAGTGAGTGAGTGAGTGAGTGGTAATTAAGCTTTATATATAGTAACTAGATGTCGCGTGGGGGCCGCGGGCCCCACGGGGCCCGCGGAGGGTGTCGTGCCCTCAGGTCTGGGGGCCCAACTTCACATTAAGTCGTAAGGATGGCATCGAGACGAATCAAAAGAGTACCAACACGAGGGGTCTAACATTTTTGGTTTCCGTGATAGAGCCAAACGAAGGTCGGGCTGCCTTAGGAGGGGGGAGGAAGGAGGGGGATGAGTTCCAACTTCACAATGCAGCTCGCCCTGCGGGCTCGCAAGTTACTCGGGAGAACTGCCTCAGAAGGGACGCTACGGCGCACGCGCCTACGCGGAGCTCGCCCTTCGGGCTCGCTGGAGGGGGGGGGAGGGGGTTTTCCAACTTGCTGTCCTGCCCTCAGGTCTGGAGGCCCAACTTCACATTCAGTCGTAAGGATGGCATCGAGACGAATCGAAAGAGTACCTACACGAGGGGTCTAGCATTTTCGGTTTCCGAGATAGAGCCCAGAGAAAGTAGGGCTGCTTTAGGAGGGGGGAGGAAGGGGGGGGGGATGAATTCCAACTTCACACTGCAGCTCGCCCTCCGGGCTCGCAAGTGACTCGAGAGTATTTCACGTCCAGTGGACGCTTCGGCGCACGCGCCTACGCGGAGCTCGCCCTTCGGGCTCGCTGGGAGCTGAAGGGGGTAAAAATTCCAACTTCACACCCCAGCTCGCCCTTCGGGCTCGCAAGCGACTCGAGAGCACCGATGGGACGCTCCGGCGCAAGCGCCTATGCGGAGCTCGCACTGCGGGCTCGCTTTCAAAATTCCCTTGTATGGCGGCCATCTTGAAAAATGGCGGAATCGGAAAACTTTT
The DNA here is from genome assembly GCA_963691745.1 of Ditula angustiorana. NCBI lineage: Eukaryota > Metazoa > Arthropoda > Insecta > Lepidoptera > Tortricidae > Ditula > Ditula angustiorana. Next base: position 10,267,799 of record OY829495.1, read on the forward strand.
CCCGGAATCGGAACCAGCGGCCCCCAGAGCCCCCGGGTGCAAAATTTCATCCCGATCGGACAAAAAAAAATTTCGGCCGCCATTTTGGATCCGCCATCTTGAATTTTTTCAACTCCATCAAACTTCCCCCCTCCCCCTGAGTGACATTTGGTCGAGCACCCCCCCACTAAGTCGTACGGTTTTCGAGATATTCCCGTTTAAAGTTTGTATGGCGGCCATCTTGTTTCGGCCATTTTGAAAAAAATTCGACCGGCTCACCCATCGGCCGGCGGTTCCCTATGACTTTTGTTTTGGAACTTGGCCGTACCTATCACGGTTTCCGAGATCCGCACCTCACATCGAGTCCCTTTCCACGTTCAGGTCGGTTTCGTATTTTTTGTCTACTCGTTGGAGCACCCTCTATACAAAAGTGTTTCCAGTTGCTCCCCACCCCTTCACATCTCTCCAAAACAGCATGTCAATGACCCAGTGAGTCAGTGAGTGAGTGGTAATCGAGCTATATATATAGTAACTAGATGTCGCGTGGGGGCCGCGGGCCCCACGGGGCCCGCGGAGGGTGTCGTGCTATTGGCCTGTCTATCAAGCTTCACACTCAGTCGTAAGGATGGCATCGAGACGAATCGAAAGAGTACCAACACGAGGGGTCTAGCATTTTCGGTTTCCGAGATAGAGCCCAGAGAAAGTAGGGCTGCCTTAGGAGGGGGGAGGAAGGGGGGGGGGGATGAATTCCAACTTCACACTGAAGCTCGCCCTCCGGGCTCGCAAGTGACTCGAGAGTATTTCGCGTCCAGTGGACGCTTCGGCGCACGCGCCTACGCGGAGCTCGCCCTTCGGGCTCGCTGGGAGTGGGGGGGGGGGGTAAAAATTCAAACTTCACACCCCAGCTCGCCCTTCGGGCTCGCAAGCGACTCGGGAGCGCCGATGGGACGCTCCGGCGCAAGCGCCTACGCGGAGCTCGCCCTGCGGGCTCGCTTTCAAAACTCCCTTGTATGGCGGCCATCTTGGAAAATGGCGGAATCGAAAAACTTTTCCCGGAATCGGAACCAGCGGCCCCCAGAGCCCCCGGGTGCGAAGTTTCATCCTGATCGGACAAAAAAAAATTTCGGCCGCCATTTTGGATCCGCCATCTTGAATTTTTTTCAACTCCATCAAACTTCCCCCCTCCCCCTGAGTGACATTTGGTCGAGCACCCCCCCACTAAGTCGTACGGTTTTCGAGATATTCCCGTTTAAAGTTTGTATGGCGGCCATCTTGTTTCGGCCATTTTGAAAAAAATTCGACCGGCTCACCCATCGGCCGGCGGTTCCCTATGACTTTTGTTTTGGAACTTGGCCGTACCTATTACGGTTTCCGAGATCCGTACCTCACATCAAGTCCCTTTCCACGTTCAGATCGGTTTCGTATTTTTTTCTGCTCATCGGAACGCCTTTTACCTGGATTTAGTTCTAGTTTTACCCCACCCTTTCACATTTCTCCAAAACAGCATGTCAATGCTTGTAAAACTCCCGTGTATGGCGGCTATCTTGGAAAATGGCGGAATCGAAAAACTTTTCCCGGAATCGGAACCAGCGGCCCCCAGAGCCCCCGGGTGCAAAATTTCATCCCGATCGGACAAAAAAAAATTTCGGCCGCCATTTTGGATCCGCCATCTTGAATTTTTTTCAACTCCATCAAACTTCCCCCCTCCCCCTGAGTGACATTTGGTCGAGCACCCCCCCTCTATCTCTGATGGTTTTCGAGATTTTCCCGTTTAAAGTTTGTATGGCGGCCATCTTGTTTCGGCCATTTTGAAAAAATTTCGACCGGCTCACCCATTGGCCGGCAGTTCCCTACAACTTTTGTTTTGGAACTTGGCCGTACCTTTCACGGTTTCCGAGATCCGCACCTCACATCGAGTCCCTTTCCACGTTCAGGTCGGTTTCGTATTTTTCCTCTACTCGTTGGAGCACCCTCTATGCGATAGTAGCTCCAGTTAATCCCCACCCCTTCACATCTCTCCAAAACAGCATGTCAATGACCCAGTCAGTGAGTGAGTGGTAATCGAGCTTTATATATAGTAACTAGATGTCGCGTGGGGGCCGCGGGCCCCACGGGGCCCGCGGAGGGTGTCGTGCTATTGGTCTGTCTATCAAGCTTCACATTAAGTCGTAAGGATGGCATCGAGACGAATCGAAAGAGTACCAACACGAGGGGTCTAGCATTTTTGGTTTCCGTGATAGAGCCAAACGAAGGTCGGGCTGCCTTAGGAGGGGGGAGGAAGGAGGGGGATGAGTTCCAACTTCACAATGCAGCTCGCCCTGCGGGCTCGCAAGTTACTCGGGAGAACTGCCTCAGAAGGGACGCTACGGCGCACGCGCCTACGCGGAGCTCGCCCTCCGGGCTCGCTGGGGAGGGGGGGGGGGGGTGATTCCGACTTGCTGTCCTGCCCTCAAGTCTGGAGGCCCAACTTCACATCCAGTCGTAAGGATGGCATCGAGACGAATCGAAAGAGTACCAACACGAGGGGTCTAGCATTTTTGGTTCCCGAGATAGAGCCAAGAGAAAGTCGGGCTGCCTTAGGAGGGGGGAGGAAGGGGAGGGAAGAGTTCCAACTTCACACTGCAGCTCGCCCTCCGGGCTCGCAAGTGACTCGGGAGAACTGCCTCCGAAGGGACGCTACGGCGCACGCGCCTACGCGGAGCTCGCCCTTCGGGCTCGCTGGGGAGGGGGGTGGGGGGGGTTCCAACTTGCTGTCGTGCCCTCAGGTCTTGGGGCTCAACTTCACATTCAGTCGTAAAGATGCAATCGAGACGAATCGAAAGAGTACCAACACGAGGGGTCTAGCATTTTCGGTTTATGAGATAGAGCCCAGAGAAAGTAGGGCTGCCTTAGGAGGGGGGAGGAAGGGGGGGGATGAGTTCCAACTTCACACTGCAGCTCGCCCTCCGGGCTCGCAAGTGACTCGAGAGTATTTCGCGTCCAGTGGACGCTTCGGCGCACGCGCCTACGCGGAGCTCGCCCTTCGGGCTCGCTGGGAGGGGGGGGGGGGGGGGTAAAAGTTTCCAACTTCACACCCTAGCTCGCCCTTCGGGCTCGCAAGCGACTCGAGAGCACCGATGGGACGCTCCGGCGCAAGCGCCTACGCGGAGCTCGCCCTGCGGGCTCGCTTTCAAAACTCCCTTGTATGGCGGCCATCTTGGAAAATGGCGGAATCGGAAAACTTTTCCCGGAATCGGAACCAGCGGCCCCCAGAGCCCCCGGGTGCAAAATTTCATCCCGATCGGACAAAAAAAAATTTCGGCCGCCATTTTGGATCCGCCATCTTGAATTTTTTTCTACTCCACCAAATTTCCCCCCTCCCCCTGAGTGACATTTGGTCGAGCACCCCCCCTCTATCTCTGATGGTTTTCGAGATTTTCCCGTTTAAAGTTTGTATGGCGGCCATCTTGTTTCGGCCATTTTGAAAAAATTTCGACCGGCTCACTAATTGGCCGGCAGTTCCCTATGACTTTTGTTTTGGAACTCGGCCGTACCTATCACGGTTTTCGAGATCCGCACCTCACATCGAGTCCCTTTCCACGTTCAGGTCGGTTTCGTATTTTTTGTCTACTCGTTGGAGCACCCTCTATACAAAAGTGTTTCCAGTTGCTCCCCACCCCTTCACATCTCTCCAAAAAAGCATGTCAATGACCCAGTCAGTGAGTGAGTGAGTGAGTGGTAATCGAGCTTTATATATAGTAAAAAATAAAAAAGCTTTATATATAGTAATGAATTGTTGTTCGTTAGTCTGATTAAAACTCGAGAACGGCTGGGCCGATTGAGCTGATTTTGGTTTTAAAATGTTTGTCGTAGTCCAGGGTAGGTCTAAACGGTGAGCAAATATGCCTCCAATAATTAGGCGGTACGAAGTTCGCCGGGTCAGCTAGTATTGAATAATTTATTACAACAATTATAACTTAGTGTGAAGAATATCTAACATAAGTGCGCCATCTGTTACGTTAAAGTAACACTAGTTCACTAGGTAGTTACTCTTATTAATGCAAAAGCTTCATTCCACTACTCGTTAACAGATGTCACTAGTGTACAGCGTTCAGTTTTAAACTATTCGACAACAGATGGCGATACAGTACCTATAAATATGAAATGTCATTTAATTTGTAATAAATTAATCAAATTCTAAATTAAAAAAGAAAAAAAACAACAGTAACATCTTGTTCTAAACTTAAAGGTAAAAAAATTGTCCCAAATCGCCGCCAATAGGGAAGGTTCCCAGAAGGCTGGCAGCATTGCCACGTTGGATGGCAATGCTGATTCTTTGGGCAAAGGATTGCCCAGCCTTCTGGTCACGGGAGGCCTCTATAAGGCGCGCCGATAAGTCTTTTAGTCGGCGCGCACTTGGTCCCCAGGGCCCCAGGGTTTCGACCCCAAACGCCTCAAATATATAGCTGTCACCAAGGCAGGTACACTTGCGACATTTGAGGTCTTCCGCTGAGGCTGCGGCAGAGCCAGCATTATTTTTGGTACTTGGAAGATTGGTCGGTGCAAGGGTATCCTCACCCGTGGCGTCCCAAACCAAAGGTCGACCCAACTTTCAAGAAACCAATGTCAAACCATCGGAACTCGTGCCATCGTCTCTAGCCAGGCCGTTAGGTTCAAGAACGGCCGGCACTTGGAGGGTTGGTCTTAACAGAAAGACAGATAGATGGACAACACAGTGATCCTAAAAGTGTTCCTTTTATTTTTCAGGTAAAGGAGTGGGCTTTTCGAATCTCACCATTTGGCTAAAGCTCACCAAAATGGCCGAATCTCTATGAAAAATAGCCATCTCGGTGAGCTTAAGCATAGAAAAATGGCTTAAGTCACCCGATGAGATTTAAAAATTGCACCTCAGAACAGTCGCAATAAATGCACAAATAAATGTAAATTATTAATTTCCAATTAAGGCCCTCACTCAATTTCACACGCCCCTGTAATCCCCGGCACGCGCGGCTCGTGAAGATATTTCTATTGAGGCGGTGCGGTGGCGGTGACAGACGCACACAATTTGCTTTTTAATTAAACTGTATTTAAAATCCTTTCGTGTAGTTGACGGGGTCTGTTAAGAATTACAATATTTTAATTTTAAACACCTACGTATAACAACGGGGTTTAAAATCTTATTTAAGTAATAAATATACATCTCATAATTGTAAAAAAAGCTTTACAGACCTGTTTTTATTACAACACCAACAACAAACAACAAATATTCTTTATTGCACACCACATAAAAATACAAAGAAAACAAAGAAACGAATTAAAAAGGTAGACAATAGGCGGTTTTATCGCTTAAGAGCGACCTCTTCCAGACAACCGGTTAACAGTAAACAATAACAGATTATATATTATAATATAAGGCTTTTTTTATGTATGTATGTCGCTGTTCCTTTGGCACGCTCTGCAGCCTCAGCATGGATTCTCTAGTGAGGTGTCTTTGTCATCTTGATTGTGAGAGTAATATGTGAATATAAAATTGCAATATAGCGTTTGCCAATCAAAAAAGTGGGGCAAGCATGTTTTGCTGTACTTACGTCCTCTTCCACGCACCTTGTAATATTCGTGTTTTGTTCGTGACGTGTAAATTTGGTTTTTACTGTAAATATGTAACAAACAATAGATAAATAAACATCTCAGGACAATTCACACCAATTGACCTAATCCCAAGCTAAGTAAACCTTGTGTTATGGGTACTAGACAACGGATATACATACTTAAATAGATAGATACATACATACATACATATAACATCCAATACTCGGGTACAAATATTCATATTCATCGTACAAATATTTGCCCTTCCCGGGAATCGAACCCGGAACCTCCAGCTTCATAGTCAGGGTCACTAACCACTAGGCTATCCGGTCGTCTACTGTGACTGTGTTCAATACTTCGTAATAACTGTTTTTGTTTCTTTTTTTTCCATAGTTGCAAAAGGATTCCGTGACTGCCTGACAGACAGTGCACACTCTAAATTCTTTTAACTACTTAAAAAAAAATTGGAGCAAGTGTTCCCCAGGGACTGTAGAGGTGCCAATGAAATAGGTATACATTTTGGGGATGGTAGGATCCGTCCGGATCGCTACCACCATCTTGTTCGTTAATCCAGCCGCTAAGTAGCAGTGCTTGCACTGTTGTGTTCCGGCGTGGAGAGCAAGACAGCCGGTGACATTACTGGCACAAGAGGTATTCCACCTTAGCCCCCAAGGTTGGCATCGAATCTGCAATATCCTTGGTGTCTAGGGTCGGAGGTGATTTTTACTATCAAGTGACCCACTCACTCTTTTGCCTTTTTATGTTGTATATAAAAAGGGTGCACTGAGAAAGGATATTTTGTAAATTCCACCATTAAGGAGGTTAAAAAGTGAGTATGTCATTTGCGTTTTTTTATGATATAGGAAGGCAAACCAGCAAGTGACGCACCTGATGCTAAGTGATCACCATCGCCTATAGACACCCGTAACATCAAAGAGATTGCAGATGCGTTGCCAACCCAGAGGGCTAAGATGGAATACCTCTTGTGCCATTAATTGCACCGACTCTCTTGCTCTCCACGCCGGAACACAACAGTGCAAGCATTGCTGTTTAGCGGCAGGATTAGCGAGCAAGACGGTGGTGTATTTAGATTAGAAATATATGAAAGATCCACGTTTTATCTTCATACTGCTCATGCTCAACCACACTTTAAACTTGCCCCAAACTTTAATCAACTCAATTATCAAAAGACACAGAAATTATTCGGCGTTACAAAATACGGGTAGACCACCACTCTCCCTAGAGCCCTCTGCGCCTTCCCACTACCCCCTACCAGAGCTCAGCGTTGGTTGGACGAAAATAACACTTTGACAAAACCTTGTTTCACGCAAGACGTGCGTTCACAAAGTCTCTTACACTTGACAAATATAAATTAACCACCGTAGTAAAACAAACCGTTCAAGTTAAAGCTTTAGTACGTTACGTTAAGATCTTGTACAGTTTTTGTTAGTGTTAAAGTTATCTTGGTATAAGAGTCCTCAGGCAAAACAGCGAGATCAGAATCTCGTAAAAGGAAACGTCTTTCCCAGCCTCCATTGTCTACAATTACTTGCTTTGTGCAGCCGTCTCCCTCCCTCTTGGGTGAGCCATGTAAGCCTGTCTCGAAAAGAAATCACATTCGGAATCCAATTTGCGAGTTCCGTTGGGAATAATTTCTTTTCTGTCAAAGGAAAACTTTGTTCCAATGAGGTTTTCATGTTTGCTTTGTAGGTGGCTTTAATTTGACATTCGCTAAGTCTAGTTGTATACTTAGTATATATATATATATATATATATATACATAGTTTATTTATTACAGATGCAGAAGTTATTACAGATACGAATCCGACTGACTTTCATTTTCATATACTTTGGTTTACATAGGTGTTAAGAGGAATAGGAAGGCAAACGAGCCAGTAGATCACCTGATGGTACGTGATCACCACCGCCCATAGACACCTGCAACACCCAGAATATTGCAGATAATTCATGTTGCCAACCCAGAGGGCTAAGATGAAGTACCTCTTTAGTGCAAGCACTACTGCTTAGCTGGATTAGCGAGCAGATGGCGGTAGCGATCCGGACGGACCTTGCACAAGGTCCTACCACCCGCGAAACACCCGCACTAGGCACCCTCTAAGGGCACTGTCTTAAAACTAACTTAAGATAATTTACATTAAAATATTTTGTAAAATATAGTATTTTAAATTCATTTCCAGTCATTAGCTCATGTTTTGCAATGATAACGGAAAAGAAAAATCAGGGGCAGGTCTTGACCCTGCCTGTTCATTCTTTCATCTTTGTGTTATCGATAAGTGTCAAATGATTCTAATAAGCCACTGAGCTGTTCGAGTTCGTTTTCCATATTTTTTATTGTATGTTATAACAATAAAAAAAAAGGAAACATTTTTTTTGAGAACCCTGACAGAATTCAAACTGACGTCCCTAATAGCGGTGACCGCAGGAGTACCGCCGATATTAGTCAAGTCGTCGCCGATAGGGTTGCCACTTCTGTTGCTGACAGATGACCTGCGCTTCTTCACGAGTTAGGGTTGTCACTAATCAAATGCACATGAAAAATCATTTAGTCGATGTAATTTCTTGATTAAATCGGTACAAAATTGTAAAACTGTGAAGAGTAGTTATTTATTAGTATTATTATAAGCTCACGCCTGTTTCCTATTAGGGTAGGAAGAGTAGTTTTTAATTTAAAAAAAATTAACCAGCCACAAAATACAGGCATAAATCACTTTAAATCAAAAGTAATGTGTAGAAAAATTTAGCTTAGTTTTGGACTAAGACAATTGGTGTAAATTTGCCCTAGATATACGTAAGTATATATATTTTTTACAATATAAAAAAGCCTTTTTAAACTGATCTGTGTTTTAAAAAAAATATAATCTTGCCCTTTTTAAAGTAAGACTGCAAATTACAACAAACTAACTTTGCTACTCAGTGAAACCAAGCGTAAAGTTTTGGAGTTTCGCGTAATAGCTAAGTAATTTGTTCTGATTTGTTGATATAGACCTCCGCAAAGTAACGCCTGAATCATTTAATAATTCAACAGTGAACAGGCAACTTGTGGGTCACTCTTCTACATCTTCGGGTTTTTTTTTTATGTGGTGGTAAAGCTTTGTCTTCCCCCTGCCGGAGCGGCTCGGGGGATATGTGGGACACTCACCCCAGAGTGGGGGACATACCCTAACTAAAACCCACTAAGGCGTGTCCCTCAAACCGGCTTACTAGCAGGCGTCGTGGGACCTGGAACATGCTACACTAACTACATCTTCAGTCTGCCATCAGGTGAGATTAAGGCAACGCAAGCCTATTATAAACAAAAAATAAAACGCCTCAGCCAACCTCTATCTAAGGGTCTCCATAGACGAACTGCTTAGAGCAGTCAGTGCCAACAGCTTCAAGCGTTCGCTGTCGGGTGATCTGCAGTTTCAATACAAAATTGTCATTCTTAAAAATAAGCAGTCGCTAAGTTTACTATGCAGTCCCAGCTTGAAGCAGGCCATCATGACTGCTTCAAGCTATCGTTTATGGCCGGCCTAAAAATATTTAATTTTAATTTTTTTGTAACCGAAATTTCTTTCAATTTTTATTTTTTAAGTGTTTGTCAATAATGTAATGACCGTAAGACGAAGCACATTGAAAAATTCGCAGGGTATGGCAGCGATAATGTGGCGAAACTGGAAAACGCAAGGCACGGAATGCTGATGTTGCAGGTTCAAGTCCTGCCATTATCCTAATTTTTCTTTGTGTTGTCATTACATAGCATTTTAATCTATTTTTTTTTTTAAATAAATGTGGTACCATAGCCAACCCTACATGTATCAATAACTGACCCCTTAAGAAATAAAAAAGTAATAAAACGCAAGCCGCGGCTGGAAGGGTTCTAATTCCGGCGCGTTATCGCTTCCAAATCGTTACTATTTGCATTTTTATAGGCAACTGTTTTCTATTACTTCTGGCTGTGCTGTTTCGAAACAATTTGAAGGAAATCATCTTGAAAAAACTGGCGAATTTGAATACTCTTAGCCAAATCACTGACGTTCATGGAATATGGAGGAAAACGGGCCACCTGGGCCCCATTTCATAAACGCGACAGGTGACAGGTGACAGTGACAATTCGGTATACATTGCTTGCCCACTATGATGTTAAATCTGTAAGTCTGTTAGCGTTAATTCTCGACTCAGTAATGTACAGCAAATTGTCACCTGTCGCCTGTCGCGTTTATGAAATTGGGCCCTGGTGGTGAGTGATCACAGCCACCTACGGGAAAAAGCGACCCCAAGAGAATCGCTGATCCTAGTCATAATCATAATACTTAAGTATGATTTATCATTTACAATACTTAATTACGTAAACAAAAACGAAATAAAAGCAAAATGTAATTAAAATAATATTAAATCAAATGACAAATTTAACACTAAAATAAAAATTAAAAATAATATTTTACTAAACTGTACTAAGTATATAAATTAATCCTAATCACTATAATTACTTATGACAATTCAATACGTTCGATACGTTCCTAAGACTAAGGTAAGTATGTATTTACTTTAATCAGTCTCGATTTCATATAATGACGACCTGTATGGCACAGTGGCACATGTGTCTGCTTCCTGTGCAAGAAGTCCCGGGTTCAAATCCTGGTATGGGCAAATATTTGTGTGACGAACACGAATGTTTGTACCTGAATCATGGATGTAATTTGTGTTTAAATAATATGTATTTATCTATTTATAAGTATGTTTATCCATTGTCTAGTACCCATAACACAAGGTTTGCTTAGCTTGGGACTAGGGCAATTGGTGTAAATTGTCCCAAGATATTTATATATTTATTTATTTATAATGTTTTTTTTATAATTTTATGAAGCAACCAAAAAATCTGATATTTTTAATATCCCAGCACTTTGCCGGTGCTCATCCCTAGGGAGTTACTGTGTTTTGGCCGGAGAGCCGCAACGATGCGGTGACGATGACGGTTTAGTGAGTGAGCTGCGATGTTTCGGTTAGTGTAGCACGGCCGAGGCTGCTGTGTGCGCAGCGGTCGCTTTGCATTGCGTATGAGTGCCCGGCGAAGGCACTGATTTGGGACACATGTATATCAAAAAGTAATAGTCGAAAACTTGCGGGGTAATTCTTGGTCCAGACGACATTCATCTCGCACGAAAACTAGTGTCACAAATCCTTGTGAAATCTGTAATTTTTGGACGTATCTCGAATGAGACTGAACCTGAACGGAGAATTATGCCAGTCTGACCACTGGGAGTAGGTGCAAATATACTTTCGACCACTATCTGCCTGACATTGAAATTTTTATCTACCACATTTGAAGCAAAATAAAGATTTTTTTACACAATATAGGAAAGAAAATGAGCAAGTGGTTCACCAGATGGTAAGTGATCATCACCGCAACACCAAAGAGATTGCAGACGCGTCGCCAACCCAGAGGGCCAAGATGGAATACCTCTGGCTTAGTTTAATTTCAACTTTACACTGGTACTACCCCGTTGGGCCGACGTATTCGTATTGTAACCAGCTACTAGCTACAGGTCCTAGTTAGCTCTAGCACTACAAAACCTGAATTGATAAGATTAATTTTATACCTTTAAATCCGTCCCTGCATTGCCACCATGCTAGTATTTTGTTAGTCGGCAGCTTTGTCGCGACTCTTGCGCAGGCGGGCGCCCCTCCCGCTCCCCCGCGCCGCGCGAGACAAGGACGGCGGTCACGGGACGCCGCGCGACGGACAATATTTGGTCACCCATTGGCTACAATGCTCGCCTCATGTTTGTACACTTAAATTTTAAGTTATTTTTAGATGTTGACAGTGAGTCTTTATTTTGTTAAGTTTTTGAAAGGGTAATTTTTAACCTTTTTTGTTCGGGAAGGCAAAGAAATGACCGAACGAACTTTACGTTTGCTTTAAAAACAAAACGAATTGTTGAAAATTTGATTTTAAATGAACACTAGAGCCTGCATACTGTAGCCAGTTGCTGGTTGAAATACGAAAGGGCCGGCTCGGCTAGGATGGTACAGTCAAGGAATTAAATTTCCAACCCACCTAAGGTTCAATAGCATATAGCAAACTGTCACCATAAGAGCTATAGAGCAAGACGTTAGTTTGACATATCGACCTTAATGTATTGCGAATGTCAGACGACATTTCAACGAAATGGCTAGGGAATTAAATTCCTTGACTGTACCACACTTTTACAGAATACCGGGATGAAAGCTTGCTTATGCATTTCGTACGGTGTGTGAGAGATCCGGAGGCCGCCGCGCATAGGAGCTAAAGGCCGGTAAAGGATCAGCGATTCTCTTGGGATCGCTGGTTCTCACGGGCGGCGTTTCTTATCATCAGGATAGCTAACATGGCACATCGCGACAAGGTAAGTCCCTCAGTGCATCTCTCTCTAACTAGCTCAGTAAGAGAGAGATGCACTGAGCGACAGGGAGAAAATAAGCATGCGTGCTTGCCGTTCTGATAACATGCGCTATCCCTTTGTAAAGGAAAGAAAAGACTTTAATGTACATAAAACATGGTGCATAACATTAGAATTAAAATAAAATAGTACAAAGGCGAGCATATCCTTGTAAGGGATCTCTTCCACCTAGAAAAAAAATTGTTATAAAAAACATAAAAAATTTTGGCAGAAAAATCGCATTCGTACTATCACAGTACTATCAAGTTTGTTCTAGACTTTAAACTATGAAATTAGTTCTTATTTCAAAGGATTAAGGTGTGTTTGACAGTCACAAACTACTCCAAGCCAGCTTGCTAGTTGCAAGACTAGACGCGCAAGTATTTCGCGCACTTGCGTCACAAATTCTTGATAATAACGCATTTAGGTAGGTTTACCAAATTCAAGTGTTTTGAAGAACGTGTCCATTTTTTTCGGATTAATTTAAAATTACGTTTGTATATCGACAAAAGTGTGTGTGTGTCCCTCTTTATCGTAAAAACAGAGCAATGTAGATCAACGTAATATTATACAACGAAACTAAAAAAAATCAAAACTCTGTTCTGTATCTCCTCAAAAAATAAGCTGTTATGGTTGTAATAAAAAAAATGTAATACAAGCTTTGTCGACGCCACTTTATCTATCTTGCATTGACATGGCATCGGAGCTACAGTCACATTCCAGAAGTATGCGACCACTGGAAGTGGGTGCAAATCGACATGGATCGAATGAGATATTGTAAGATTAGATCCCAAAAACGGACTGACAGAAAGTAGAAAACCATTGAATGCACTCCTTGCTATTTCAAAGGTTAGATATCTCAACAATCCCTGTCAAATTTTCAACTAAACACACCATTGAAATCTGCTTTAAATGAATTTTTTTTTTAAAACTAACCCGTTTGAGAGCAACGATGCTACAGACAGAGAGAGACACATGGTCTTTAAAGTTATAATAATTAACCCCTTCTTTTAAAAAGGGGTTAAAATCTTACCCTCCTGTAAAAGGGCAGCCAAAAGTTACTTTTGTATAGTCGACCAAGTAATTGCTTGACCACTTTTGTACTCATTGAAATAAAACAATTTAAACGGTTTATATCGCGTGTATTGTAACGAATCTAATTCCCGACGTTCCCGACTTTTGTACTCTATCCCTTTGTAATACGGTCGAAAAGTGGTCAAGCAATTTCTTGGTCGACTATACTTACAGCTTTAAACACTAGGTAAAACATGACGCACTAAGTTTTGGCGTTGCTCGGAAGAAGCAGCAATGGCATTTGTAATACAATGCCTATTTTTTTAGTTAGTAGTGTGGTGACCGTGGAGACTAATTAATATATTAAGATGAAATCTCGGTTGGGCAAGTGTTTACAGTGCGCATCCCACTGCGCACTGTATGCAAAAAAATCAGATATAAAACTACAGTTGAAAGTCTTATATTTATTAAAATACATACATAGGCTGCTAAAAACATAACCCTTCCTTTTGGCTTTGCCGTAGTCGGGTAAAAATAGTTACCAAAGAAACACGATCGATTGTTTTAAACTTTCGCGATTTTCACACATACTTATTACAATTATCGGGACTTATAAAAAATCGCCAGGTGAATAAGTCCACTATTGCCGAGCATTTGCTGGAACCAGGACCAAACTATTGGATCGAACTTCATAAACCCAAAATCCTCTCCACGGAATGTCATTATTATCCAAGAATGGTACGCCTACGTGAAGCGGTTGAAATTAAAAAGTACAGAAATTTCAACCAGGAAGACGGATACAAGCTTTCTTTTTCATGGAATCCGGTAATCAGCAAGTTCAAGCGTCGGGATGTACCTTTGTATAAATCTTCAGACATTGTGAGCATTGTGTGTCGGTGTGGTGATATGACGAAAATAAACAAGACCAAGTGCGGGTAGTTTGTAAAACTCGCGCGGCAAACAGCAGTGACACTCTCCACTTCAGTCTGCTCGTGACCACGGCCGCAACATCGAGGTAAACAAATAAACAGTATATTATCGCATTTAAGTCCCGATAGACGTAATAAGTATAAAAGAAACACGTACGTCCTCTAAGATGGTGCTGCGTGGAATGGACCGAAAAGAATTTAAGGCAACCTCAGTCCCATATCAACTATTTCATGGAGGAGGTGAAAAATGCGATGGAATAAGTGTATGAAGGTGAAATAAATGTGTAAAAGATCCCACTGGGTCGAAGTGTTTCCGATAGGACCTCTAGTATAAGATACTGTAACCATTCCGTAGTGTTCAGTAACAGACGTGACTCCTAACGCCATCTCTAAAAGTTCCGGTCGACAACGTCGCTTCAAGTCGCGCGGATGCGCATGTTCACCGCGAGGGAGCGCCACTAACGACTGGACAATTACCGTCAAAAATACGTTAACGAAGAATGACTCGTACTTTTCCAATTCTCGAGCTAACGGTCGCTACTGATTTTATTTAATTTTTTTATATTCGCTTAATTTATTCAAAGTCTCTGTAAACCTGAAACAATATACGCCATCTCCAAATTAAGAGGATTACGATTATTGAAGAGACCCCTTCCGTCGTCGCTTATCCTGAACGGGCCTGAAGGAGCGCCCAAACATTGGTCCATCGAGCCGACTCTTCGGATCTTGAACACCGGAGAGCTTCGTATCGTCAGCTTCGCTACGAGGAAGCCAGAAAAGAAGAAGATAGACGGTCGGGTCATAATTATCCTTTTATCCTTTAAACCTATCCGAGTTTTCTATTGTGCTAGTTTTGTGCTGAACTGTTCTTACTTTACTGTCTGTCTACGTGCTACGCCAAAACCGTAAGTACTCCCTATTCTTAAATCCACCACTATGACCGGCGGTAATAAGTCCCCTCTTACCTTAGTCCTACGAGGATCCGAGGACAAAGTCCGTGATTTAACTAAAACTAGGGGCACTATTAAAGGCCGATTAACACTTTTTATTAAATTTGTGGAATCGTTTGAGAGCCTACAACTGTCTGTAGTTCAAATAGCGGAGTTTAAACTGCGTGTGCAGGCAGCTAAATCTCTTTTAAATGATTTTAATATAATTCAGTCTCAGCTCGAGGAAGTCGCGGCGGATGATGACGCATTATTTTCATTATTAGAACAACGCGAGTCCTTCGAAAATGACTATTATAAAGTTATGGCTTTAGTTACATGCAAGCTTAGTGAAGACAAAGAAGTGACAAACTCTAAAGGGTCAAAGTCCGGATCTTGCCCGGTAAAGCTCCCTACAATATCACTTCCTTCCTTTGACGGTTGTTTCGACAAGTGGCTAGAGTTCAGAGACATATATAGCTCCATGATTCACAACAGTGATGAGATAGGTGATGTGCAAAAGTTTCATTATTTACGTTCGTCACTCACCGGCAATGCGTTACAGGTCATAAAATCCATCGAATTAACTGCCACTAACTATACGATTGCCTGGGAGTTATTGCAGAACAGGTATAATAACACGCACTTATTAATTCACAATCATGTTAAAGCTTTGTTTACGTTGCAATCACTAAATAAGGAATCTCCTTCAAAAATACACGAATTGACGGACACCGTTCAAAAAAACCTACGTGCTCTAGAAACCCTTGGGGAGCCCGTCAATTCGTGGGATACATTATTGATATATATTATAACTTCTAAACTTGATGCTACCACCGAACGCGAATGGGAACAACATAAACTGGCCATTTGTAGTAACAAAAAACAAGAAGATTCCTTATCAAAATTAAAACTTAGCGATTTAATTAAATTTCTTTCGACTCGGGCGGATATGTTGGAGATGGTCAATCAAAATCAAGCAAAGCCGACCGCGGAAAGTAGTAAAAAACAACATAACCTACAAACCACGCATAGTTACGTCGCGTCGCAAACTAACTTTAAAAAACTTGAGCATAAGCGCGCGCCCCGTAGCTGTGTAATGTGCAAAGGAAACCACTCTCTTTATGCATGTTCTAACTTCGTAAATATGTCAGTACAGCAAAGGGTTAGGTTTATCGACGAAAAAAGGTTATGTCGTAACTGTTTTAGACAAGGGCATGCAGCGACTGACTGTTGGTTCGGGCCATGTCGCATATGCAGTCAAAAACACAATTCTTTGATTCACAGCGAATGTAGTGATAACGACGGCGCATTATCTTTGACGGCTGCATCGGTGTCGCATCCACTGACGGCTAACAGACACGTCCCCACTACATCATTAGGTGAAACTGAAAACACATCACATAATCATAACACCGCGACTTCATCAGGAATTTATAATACTCCCAGCAGCTCTGTCGCGTGCGCCGCCGGCGGCGTCCCGCTCGAGTCTAGCGCGCCGCAGGCGCAGAAGCAGCCTAGCTCTTTGGAACCGGTTCTATTGTCGACGGCGCTCGTGGACATAGCTGACGCTAACAATGTTTTCCACACAGCTGTTGCATTACTAGATAGCGGTAGCCAATATTGCTTTATTACAGATTGTCTTCGCAAAAAACTTAAAATCCCAACGATACAGTCCACTCTTCAAATAACCGGCGTTGGGCAATCTGTGACGCAATCGACGCAATTATGTAAAATCAATGTAAAATCAAAGATAAATAATTACAATACTCGCTTGAAATGTTTTGTTTTACCAAGTATCACCGCAAAGCTACCATCTTTAGGTGTAAGCGGTGACTCATTGCGTATTCCTAACGATATAAAATTAGCAAATCCCAACTTTTTAAGTCCGTCAAACGTTGATTTATTGATAGGAGCTGATAAGTTTTGGGAATTGCTATGCGATGGTAAAATTCGGTTACCAGGGGGTCCGTATCTTCAAAATACGAAACTGGGTTATATAATTTCTGGGGTCGTATGTAATAATAATAATGATAGCTCGCGCATTAATCGAGCACAAGTAACTTCAGCAAATCATTAAACACTAAATACAGTAATAATCTGGCCGTCGATGAACGCGCTTGATTCATGAATACAAGGCAACGCGACCACGACGGTAGGTATTGAATTCGAATCTCGTTAAACAAATCAGCTGATACATTCATTAGGCGATAGTATTCAGATAAAAAAAAAATAAAAAAAAAAAAAATTTACACGCTTGAACGTAAACTGGCACGTTTGCCAGAATACAAAAAATAATATTGCGATTTTATACACGAATTAAAACTATCACGAGCGCAAAACCGGTTTGTTATTAGTCGGCGCGCTTAACTATTTAATACGGGGAGCACAAGTGCAATCTTTTCCTAAGCAATATCAACTTATTACGTAATCAGTCTTTAAAACTGTCACGGAGTCTTTCCAGTCTATCTTTATATATAGACAAAGACGCCATTTTTGCGTGTAAGGAGCATTAAAATTCGATGGATTTTAGATTTAGCAAAATGCATCCCGTATTACTATGCAACAAGAAACATTTTATTTTATTATTATTTCGCAGCGAAACCTGTTGCACACTAGGTGCTCAACTGTTACTACTGAGTACTATCCGGGACAGTCGGTGGCCGCTGCGCGGGTCCGTTCGAAATATTAAGCCGTAAAGCAAGGGGTGCTTAATAAAATAAAATAAAATATTTATATTTGTTATGTTTGTTTATTTTAGTACGCGACATGTACACTTGGAGGCTGTCACTTCTATGCCCACGGAAGCTTACCTCCCCGCTCAAAAATATTATTAATTTTACTTTGATTACGCACTCGTTAACATAATAAAATTTTGCTTATTTAGGTAATTGATGATCTCTCAAACGAAACCTGCAAATTTAACTTTATCCCCTTCTATACCTCCCATATTGGTCGGATTCGGGAATCAGGAATTTCTTTATGTGAGTACCACGTTAAGCACGTCATGGGTAACGCAACTCTAACGTACGAAGGGTTCGGCGCGGTTCTGGCACAGATAGAAGCCATCCTAAACTCCTGTCCTCTATCCCCTTTGTCTACTGACCCGATCGATCTACGCCCACTCACGCCAGCACACTTCTTCATTGGCCGGCATCTACACCACTTCAGGGCTCGTGAGATGACTACTTTCAAAAAGCTGCCCACTACAAGTGCGGACAGAAGACGAAGACGCCTAATGCTACCATCACATACTCACTTTGGGAAGCTGGAAGCTCCCAAGGCCGGGGGCATGTTCAGTAACAGACGTGACTCCTAACGCCATCTCTAAAAGTTCCGGTCGACAACGTCGCTTCAAGTCGCGCGGATGCGCATGTTCACCGCGAGGGAGCGCCACTAACGACTGGACAATTACCGTCAAAAATACGTTAACGAAGAATGACTCGTACTTTTCCAATTCTCGAGCTAACGGTCGCTACTGATTTTATTTAATTTTTTTATATTCGCTTAATTTATTCAAAGTCTCTGTAAACCTGAAACAATATACGCCATCTCCAAATTAAGAGGATTACGATTATTGAAGAGACCCCTTCCGTCGTCGCTTATCCTGAACGGGCCTGAAGGAGCGCCCAAACACGTAGAAAAAATTGAGTAAGAATCTAGTCCTTGACAGTAAGTGAATTGACAAGAAGAGACGGAATTATACGAGTAAAAACGAGACAAAATGCTGTCAACTACTGGTAAAATTAATACCCTACGCGTGTCGAACACTGATACAGTACGGTTACGTTATATTATTAATATTTTTATACATGGTTCCTTTGTATAATCGACTATGAAATTGCTTGACCACTTTTTGACCGTATTACAAAGGAGTAAGGTTCAAAAGTGGTCAAGCAATTACTTGGTCGATTATACTAGTTCAAAGGTCATTTAATAAATGAACAGACTTTTTTGCCGACGTTACCGGCGAATTGATTAATCTATCGAAAGCTGGTAGACGCACACACGGACGCGCGTGTTATTCTAGCGAGTATAATCCCAGGTTTGCTTAATTCGGGTGTTTGCTCGCAATTAACCCGAACACTGAGTCCGTCGGTACCGGCGCGGAGACAAGTGCCGAATTGAGTTTAATTTTTATTTTATTATTTTTTCTCTATGTTGTACCTTTTTGTGTTTTATGGTGATCAATAAAGAGTTATTGTATTATATTGTACTAGAATAAATTAAAAATAGAGTTTTCTTTCTATAAGTCTCAAGCTAGGCGTTTTCCATCAGTCAGTGAGGGAATCTTTTAATATGTATACGCCTCATACCAAGTAATTGTTTAGTGTGTTTTGGAAATGATCATGACTTGTATTGGCGATCCCTGGCTCCGAATAATGTACACCTACTGTGTTAAATTGTCAAATTTTTAAATGTTTAAGATGTATAGTCGACCAAGTAATTGCTTGACCACTTTTCGACCGTATCACAAAGGGATAAGGTTCAAAAGTGGTCAAGCAATTACGTTGTCGACTATACATAATAACACTGTAATTTTGATTTATTTAATAATTTAGACCGCGTAGAGTTCCTTGCCGGTATCTTCTCATCAGAGGTTTTTCGGAACCGGTGGTAAATTTTATGACATTCATAAATGATTCCTGTAAGCCTAATCTAAATAAAAATATTTTGACTTTGATTTTGAATGACTAAACATTGTTTGTTGGCTTTTTGGTAAATTTACGAACGAACCATCGAAATCTCACTCTAAAAACTAGCTAAAAGTTTTTGGTTTAAGTCATTGCCGTTTTTGCTGCTGTTGCGCAGGAGTGTACCACAGGTAACATGATCTGTTCTCGCATGATCACCTGACGGCACAGATTCTGTTTGCGGCCGCTGTTTGACCAGCCTCCACTCACACACACACACACACACACAATATTTGGACATTTTTAGAAACTTGAATTTCCATTTATACTAAGCACGTTCAATCGACAAAGTTTTTTTACCAACCCATCAACAAACTTCAAAATCTATGGTAAAGGAAATACGGCTTTTGTGAATGCAAAGTTAGGTTTGTGACGGTAATGAAATAAATAGTAATGTGGCTAAAAGGTTATTAGGTTTTTTGTTGATTTTTCTCAAGTTTCTCGTCAATTATTCTTGTGTTTAATTTACTTTAGTTTAAGTGAGTCTGGTTTGTGGTTTCGTCATCTTGTGGTGGGAAAAGGCAACACTGGAATTAGTATGGATTATGTACGTCATCATTACCATTTGGAAAATGTATGTAATCCTTTACCAAGTGAGCCACTTGACGTCTTTTACTTTCCATCATAGTTGTATTAATATTTAGTAAGAAAAGAACCAATAATGTACTGATTTTCTCTGATGTTCGCATATGATAGGACCTTATGCAAGGTCCGCCTAATCGCTACCAGCATCTTACTCGCTAATCCAGCCGCTAAGCAGCAGTGTTTGCACTGCTGTGTTCCGGCATGGAGAGCAAGACAGCCGGTGTAATTACTAACACAAGAGGTACATCTTAGCCCTCAGGGTTGGTAACGCATCTGCAATCTCCTTAGTGTTACGGGTGTCTATAGGCGGCGGTGTTCAATTACCATCAGGTGACCCACTTGCTTGTTGGTCTTCCCATGTATTATTTTATTAAGGCAAGTTGATAATCACTGATTATACAAACTTAATAAACGTCCATTGCAATAAACCCCGTGGATGTCTTTAGTCGTTTTAGACGGTAATCTGGCATTTTTTATTTATTTATTTATTTTATTAAATAGGAAGGCAAACAAGCAAGTGGGTCATCTGGTGGTAAGTGATCACCACCGCCTATAGACACCCGCAACACCAAGAAGATTGCAGATGCGTTGCCAACCCAATGGGCTAAGATGGAATGCCTCTTGTGCCAGTAATTAGACCGGCTGTCTTGCTTGCCACGCCGGAACACAACAGTGCAAGCACTGCTGCTTAGCGGCAGGATTAGCGATCAAGACGGTGGTAGCGATCTGGACGGACCTTGCACAAGGTCCTACCACCCGCAAGATTTTTTTTGTGGAAAAAGAGCCAAACAAGCATAAGGGTCACCTGGCGAAAATTTATCACCGCTGCTCCTGGCAACTAGCAAACCTAAGCTGATTTACATAAGGTCGAAATCGTCAGGTCATTTAAAATTTTGAAAAACGGGATAACACATTCTTTTATTAATTTCTATATTATTAATAATGGGCTTAAAATTAAACAAAAATGAACTCATTGCTTAACTATCAGCCTAAAAAAATACAATAACAATTGTCCAAACACTTTGTATAGAAACGTGATATTCGGTGCGGCCGAGTGAAAACCGATATTGTGGTATTGTTTATTCCGCATTGTACTCTTTTTGTACCCTATTTGTACGCGTTTTGTACTCATCTGCGTTTTTTGTACTAATGCTATTATAATATAATAATATTTTGCAAATAGGAGGCAACAGTGCGTGCGTATTTTGTGTTGTGATTGAATTTTGCGCACGACTGTACCGCTGAAGCTTTTTTGTATACGTTTCGGCTTCCTGTACAGAAACAATCAAAATGTAAATAAAGTTATCATTTTACTAGTAAGTATGTACCTATCATGTGTTAACCTCGTAAGGCCCACGTCAAATTTCGTTCTATGAATTTTGAACCATGTCATTTGAGACAGTGAGTTCAACGTCGGTTTGTCATTTATCCTATATGTAGGACTGACGGGGTTAATTATGAACATTACCAGTCATACCACAAAAAATTAAACATGCGTTAGGTTAGACTGCACTTGATAGAACCTTGAACCTTGAACCTTTGGTAGAACCTTGTGCAAGGTCCACCAAGGATCGCTACCATTAGCTTGCTCGCTAATCCTGCCGCTAAGCAGCAGTGCTTTCACTGTTGTGTTCCGGCGGCGTGGAGAGCGTGGAGAGCAAGACAGCCGGTGACATTACTGGTACAAGAGGTATTCTATCTAAGCCCTCTGAATTGGCATCGTATCTGCAATCGCCTTGGTTTTGCGGGTGTCTATAGATGAGAGGTAGTGATAACTTACCATCAGGTGACCCACTCGCTCGTTTGTCTTCCTAAATATTGGTAAACAAACTTTCACTTCAGTTTATCAAACTGCAGCCAAATTCCGAATAAATTGTCATTTTTTTCATTGCAAATCCCACGCAACAATAACATTAAACCTGCCTGTCTGTCCAGCCGTCTGTGTAATCTCTAATGATGCAAACTACCCACTTGTACAATAGAAGTATTTTCGTATTTTGGGATAAAGATAATGTGTCAAGATTTTAGGAGAATTGGGGTTGGCAAAAAATGTATCGTCTGTCGATTTTTTCTTTTCAATTTAATCTGTGAAGTGTTCATACCTTTGAAATGATAACCTCGTAAGGCCCACGTCAAATTTCGTTCTATTAATTTTGAACCATATCGCTTGAGACAGTGAGTTCAACGTTAATTTGTCCTATAAATATGTAGGACTCCTTGTATACTCCTTATATGTAGGACTTGGCCCTTACGAGGTTAATGAGACTTGTAAAGCCAAAAATATTGTAATTTTTAATTTATTTTTTTCAGTGGTAGAGCCACACTATACCCAGTTGGGAAGTAGTACGAATGGGCCGGCTCGACGGGAGTAGTACCCCACTTGGTACAGTCGTCTCAACAAAGAGTTTAGACCAAATACCTCAAGAGACTCTCGCTTGAAAGTTGGATCAAGGGTCAGATTCAGAAGTTAATCTGGAGACTATTTTATTTTATTTTATTTTATTTATTTGGTCTGCCAACAGCAATTACAACTTACACATTTGAGTACAGTTTCATGTAAATTAATCTTAAGTACTAGTTGCACAGCTACTTAAAGGCAAACACCACTTGTAAAAAGAAATTTAACTTAGGTTAACATTAAGAGAAGAACAAATTGTATATAAAAAAAGAAACATTTAGTTTGAGGTTTTCAGGTCCTTATATAGGTTCTAAATTTCTTGACTTTGAAAGTTGTGTTAACAAATTTAGAAATACAGCTAATTGAAAAAGAAAAAGTTTTCTCACCAACAAAAGCATCAACAAGATAGGCAGACAGCACAACAGAGCGATCAATCCCGGGTGTTTCTCCTAAACCTAGCCAAGGCGTCAAAATGAATGTCACACGAGTCACTGTTTTCGTTTAACAGCCTGCTTAAACGGGGAACTGGAGAGTTTTTGCCAAGAACAGTTCTGCGAAAGGGGGCCACCAGCGGCCCAATCGCTTTGCGGGGATATCTATGAGGGGCTCTAAAATTAAACATACTCAGAAGTTGGGGACAATCAGTTTTGTTTCTGAATAGTTTGTATAAGAATAATAGGTCTAAATTAATTCTACGTTGAGACAGTGATATCAACCCGAAATGTTTCAGGCGGTTACTATACGATGATATTTTGTTTGCTACCCCAAATGATCGAGCAAGGTGCCACGTGAATCGTTTCTGTACTCTTTCTATTCTTAAGTTATGTGTCGCAAAATGTGGTCGCCAGACTACGCTGCAGTACTCTAACACACTGCGAACTAAGGTATAATACAATAGTTTTTTTGTTTTAAGTTTACGCGAATGGTTAGGAGGTTCCTCACTCTGCAGCCCTAACCACCGGTAGTATGGGCCCAGGTTTGTTGCTGGTGGCATTCAAGGTTAGGTTTTTATAATAATCTTATATTTGGGTTTGATATTATGTTATTAATTTTTATAAAAATATTCTAAGGAATAGAATGTGCAATATCAAAAAGCGAAACTTTTAATTTGCAAAATAACACAAAAGTGTAAAGCAATTGGTAAAGTATTATAATTTTAAAAATGTCATACACATGTCTTAGCGACTTGTTGAGATTTAAATAAAACAAATAACAATCTCCGTATAATTTTAGGCATAATAATTAAGCAATTTCCTATAGCAAACGTGCACAGGGACAGTTACGTTCGCTGCCAAAGAATTTCAACTCTATTATGTTAAATAGCCTAAGTAAATCCTTTTATATTTCCTAAACAAAGCTCAACTTAACAATGTGTGTTTACTTGGTTTTCTTATACAAACCTCAGTTCTTCAGTCGCATGTCAAGCCTTTAACAATACTTTGAAAAAAAAATCAAACCTTTTTGAATATCTAAACATCTCCCACGCATTAAAAAAATAGTTAAAGCAAAGGAGAACTCTATCTTGTTTAGAATTAAGAGCATACTTCGTATGGAGGGAGTTATTCTTGCGAAACAAAAATATTTTATTCCACAGTACAAAGGTTATAATAAAACGTTTTTATTCGGTCGATTCTGCAATTATATCCAACAATGAGTAATTGATATTCAATGAATGGTTTCGAATGACAAAACGACCAGTATAACTTGGGCACCTCTCTCCCTCAGATCCTACTAAAATCAGGCCATTTTTAGTAGACGGTACGCACGTTCAAAGGTCTTCTTTAATTGGTTGTTCTTGAAAGTTTTACCTGCTATGTTCAAATTTTCATTGAGTGGTTTTAGTTTTTTTTGGTTTTTTTGTACAATTAAAATAATATTGCGGTTTGAAAGCTCCCAGCTGAGCTCTAGGGTATTGGATGACAGTATCTTTGTTCGTAAAATCAACCCGTTGTCATATGAAGTGCGTATTTCGTTTTAATAGCGCATTGAAGACGCAATACCATTGCTTTTTTACTTGTTAGCAGTTTTTCGAGCTGAATAGAATGCAGGAAACATATTGACAAGTAAGTTTTTTACGAATTGAGAAGTTTTAATTGGTCTAGTGAAAGTTTTAGACGGTATTTCTCCAAGGTTTTCACTGTTGCTCATGCGTTCCTTCATTAATTATTGGAATACAGGTCTACAAAAATGGACTTCAGGCAAGAACAGAAGCCGTGCTCGGAGTTGATACTAGTTTTAGCTGAAATTGGTGCTAAACGTTAGGTATTTCGTCAATTAATTAGGGAACGGTAATGAGCAACGATGAAAGCGCCGGAGAATTACCGTAGAAGAGGCTATTTCATTTCACAAAATTTACTAGCTTCACTATCTTCTTATACATACATATTTTATTTATTTACTGTTCCTACGAGGTTCGAAAATCTCACCTTCTAGCCAGAGGCAGTTGTAAAACTATTTTTACACACCTTAGACCCGTAGATCAAATCACCCACGCCTTTGGCTTGTACGTCAAGCCTAGCACCATTAATCTGTGATCTTCCTTAGCTTGTAATGAACTGTTGTTTCCACTCTAAAAATTAACCTGTATCATTTTCATTATTAATATAATGGCTTAATACGGCAACGGCAAAAGCGTTTAAAGCGGTAATAGAGTTTTTTATCATGATAAATTCGTTAACGACTAATTGCCGAAAGCTATCAAACCACGCCCCTAACAATGCATACAAAGGAACCACACCATTATTTTATATAACTTTTATTATAACGTACCAAATCTATGTTTAACGAGTCAACTAAACGTTTTAAAACCCCCTCCACGTATAAGAAATTAATCATTGACTGACTCTATATCGAATCGAGTATGTATTATTAATTCTAATAATATAAAGGATATAATAAAACAATTACTCGAGCGCCATACAAAGTTCCGTTCGGAGTCAATAGATGTCGTGTGGCGCCGCTTTGTTCAGTTTGTTCGTTCAGAGGCTTTGTTCCGAGTGTGGCACGAACAAAGGGCTGATGCATTGTTTCTTGAAACAACTGGAAACGATCGCAACTTAATTTATTAAGTTCAGTAACGTACGCTGCTTGCTGAGCATTCAGCATATCGCTCTATTGCGAAACATCTGCGTTCTCATTTATCTTCTCTATACTAACATCGTCATGTCTGATTGTAACTTTCTGTGGTTTGACTTTGTACCTACGACCTGAATTACATGTTTTGATTAGGTTGATTTTCAGATTATTGATTTCCAGCCAATTTAGGTCATCCTTCAATACGGCCTAGTATTTATGTCGGATTAAAAAAAAAAAACTGTGCCTTTTATTAGTGTAGTGGTATCGTTATGGAATAGACTGCAGCCATGTCTTGTCGATCTAGGTATGTCGTTGATGTAACTAAGAAAAAGCGTAGGGCCCAGTATACTGCCTTGGGAAACGCCATACGCGTTACTTTTGTATTTAGATTTAAGTATGTGATATAGATAAAAAAAAAATCAATACTATCACTTAAGTACATTGCCGTCTTTCAGGAAAGTTACTTCTGAAAGTTGGTCTGGCAGACTGTGTTAAAAGCTTTAGATATTATTAATCACTCGTCATATAAACTGTGACATACGAACTTAAATTAGTTTCGGTTTTTTCAATACTCGTAATAATACATAAAAATATATACTTAACCCGAGGGTTAACCGAGGTGCACGAGTCCGAATCACACTTGGCTGGGTTTTTTTAACTCATTCCGCGACGATGGCAAAGATAACAAACGTTCGTAAACGATACCACTAAAAGAGGTTTCACCACAAAAGCTCCTTTAAAGCCTTTGGGCGCTTTCGCGTGGGACCTTTTTGGGAAAAAAATAGAAACAAAAAATGTACCACGCGTCCTATCTACTTGATACTACGGTGATATAGATTAGTACAGCTAGTCTACTGTTCACAAAACGCTGAGACTGCAAATCTATTTTGAGATACGTAGACTTCTGATTATAGCTTAATGTTAGACGGCTGAAGAGCTCTGTTAATTTATTTATTTACTATCAATTTATTTTCAGATAACTTTTAGATCCATAATTTGTTAGTTACATTATATACAATCTACGTTAGTAGTACAAATGAAAATAAAAAAATTAAACTTACTTTATCCAGTCATGATAAATATTTTGCAAAAAATACTTTTCAAAATTTTATTGGGATTTGACTGCAGTATCTTATGACCCTACAGTCACGCCGTGAACGTAGATAGGTACCTATAGTAAGTAAGGTAAGGTATAGATATTATAAGTAGCAGTATTGCAAGAAATTCAAGATTGCGATTGGAACCACGGTTCGAGTAGATACATAAATCATAATTTGCGTTCACTTCAAACATGAATAGGTAAGGACATTGGAATATTGTACCCTTTTTTTCGAAGTATCACATTGACTAGTCTAGTTCGAACATCTACAGTATTGGAAAATCATCATCATCATCAGCCCGTGTTCGTCCACTGCTGGACATAGGCCTCTCCCATGGCACGCCACTGATCACGATCCTCGGCCACTCTCATCCAGCTCTTGCCAGCCGCCCTGCGAAGATCATCGCTCCACCGAGTCTGAGGACGTCCGACGCTACGTTTGCCGATCCGTGGTCTCCACTCAAGAACTCGTCTACCCCAACGGTTATCGGTTCTTCGGGTTATATGACCGGCCCATTGCCACTTCAGTGTGCTAATGCGGTGGGCTATGTCGATAACTTTGGTTCTCTGTCGAACAGATTCTCTCGAGTTGTTAGCAAGTATTGAAAAATACTTGCTAACAACTCGAGAGAATCTGTTTAGCAACTTAAGTTTAGTATCAAAAGAGAATCTGCTTAGTAACAAACTAATTCATGAAGTCCTGCTCGTTTTCAAAACGTAGCGTTTTTTTTCTCAATAGACTGCTCTGGAATCTAAACGCTGCGTTTTCAACAAACAATACCCTTTCCTTTTGCAATGGGGTAAAGATACGTTATCGATCAGATCAGACACTCCCGCGCACCCATTGTGGCCACAGGTGGCTTGTTTGCTACTACTTGTTATCTTAAGATATATCTTAAGATTTGATGCAACTAGCTGGAGGTGGTTTTGGTGGTTTAGCGTGGGAATGTTTTTTTGTCTATAGGCGATATTGATACTATATTTTAAGGGCTCAAAATCTGTTTAAATAGAGTTATTACAATCATACGAACGTGGTTTTTTTAATAAAATAGCGAAGGCAAACAAGTGAGTCACCTGATGGTAGTTATCACCATCGCCCATAGACACCCGCAACACCAAAGGGATTACAGATGCGTTGCAACCCAGGGGGCTAAGATGGAATACCTCTTGTGCCTGTAATTGCTCCGGCTGTCTTACTCCCCACGCCGGAACACAACTGTGCTTGCACTGCTACTTAGCGGCAGGATTAGCGAGCAAGATGGTGGTAGCGATCCGGACGGACCTTGCACAAGGTCCTACCACCCGCATAATTGCTTAAATTTACTTATGTTTGAATAATCTTGTATTTTATTACTTTTCTTTTTTGAATTAGGAACTAGACTAGTCAATATTGCGTAATAAATATTCAACTATCTATTTCCAAAGTATGGAAACGACAAGCAAAAGCCAAATATTTCTCAACGCTAGAAGAGTTATATCATATCAGTGACTAACGACAGCCGCGTCGACAAAAAAGTAAGTCGTTCGATAAAAAGACAAACTCGACAAAGCTAGCCGACGGCCGCACGGCGGTGGCACTGTGTGGACATGCCTCCTAGTTTCAATTGTTAAAAAAGGATGCACTTTTTTATTATTGAATCGACATCGACATATCTACTATAATAGACAGTAGCTTGCTGCTGCGTTTCGTACGGTAGTTGGGAGCCTCGGAGGCCGGCAACGGATCAGCTATTCTCTTAGAATCACTGATGAGTCCGGTGGTGATCACTTTCTATCAGTTGAACCGCATGCTCTTTGCCTCCCTTTTTAACTAAAAATAATTGCATCCATATTTACTTACCTCTCATTTGTAAGCCATTAAATTAAATAATAATAAAACCATTTATTACAGGCTGCATAGGCCCAAGAAAAATCCTTAAAGACTAACATACATATTTATAAACCAAAACATCCAACTTTGTATTTTAGACAGTGATACAATAAAAAGTATTCTATTCTGTTTAAAATTAGCACGTTACCTCGGCGACGTGTGATTAAGTTTCATTTAAATTACTCTTCATCTTCACGCTATCCTAAATATATCTTCTTTAAAAACTTCTGTGGCAGCATCGGTAAATAATGAAATTTTACTTTTCTTTTTATTGAAGTCAACCGAGCAAGTAGGTCACCTGATGGTAAGTTATCACCACCGCAAATAGACTGCAACTTGGTCACCTATCTTCCGCTATATTATTTTAATCAAAGCTTTTGCTTATCCACATCTCGCTAGCGTGTTCCCGCGTCAGCGCCGCGCCGCCATGTTGCCCACTGCCCGCTGCCCACTACCCACTGCCCACTGCCCACTGCCCACTGCCCACTGCCCGGCGGGCTGCCGAAGACGGACACAAATCAAACTAACGCCGCCATTGAACGCAGGCCGACTGATATATGTCTTGGAATGGGTTGTGTTGACCGCAGCGCGATTCGCTCCCTGACAAAGCGTTTCATCGGACGCGAATATTGCGAATAAGTTTTTATGACCACTTTACTTAATACTAGCGAACGCCGTCGACTTCGTTCGCGTAGAATTAGTAGCCTATGTCCGTCAGGAGTACCTAGTGTAGCTTTCTATTAGTGAAAGTATTTTTACAATCGGTTCTATAGTTCCAGAGATTACCCCCTACATACAAACAAACAAAGTTTACCTTAGACTAGTGTAGATGAGCACGCCAAGGAATGGAACTTAGGTCGTTTTTTTAATACAGTTTTGTTTATGCCGCAAATATTTCATCGAAAGTATAAATCATACTAATATTATAAATGTATCAGTATATGATGTTTGAATACTTTGAATGTTTTTAGTTGAAAAAGGGTTTAATGCTGAATATCTTACGGCGCATTCTTCTCAGCAGATCTGATGCCAATTTCCGAAGCTCTGGTAGTCTGTAGTCGTGTTGCGTTAATTGGAACGATTTAATTTTTTGTTTTTTTTTTTTAATTATTTTATCAGAAGTGAGCATGGCAATCATCATGAGGACGATGATGGGCATAGCAATTTGGCTATAGCAAATTAATAATGAAGTACCAACTATTCGTTTTCTATACATATAATCGTGTTTTGCTCAGGGGCAAATTTGTGAGTAAGTGGTTTTCATTCATAATTTGTGAGTTAGTGGTTTTCATTCATAATCATACCTCAATCTTTATAGTGTGTCTAATTTGGATTGGGGTTTTAAACTCCGTGCCAAAAGTTGTACCTTTTTATTGGGGTTGTTTTATTGACCTCAAGTCGGCTTTTAGGTACTGATGCTCTTTTCAAAAGCTGTGAGCCAGCAAGTGTCTATAAGACAGAATAAAAACCTTAATAAGAGCAAAAAATAAGTTAACAGAACAATAAAATGCGAGTACCTGGTTGAACTCATTGACATCCCGTTGTCTTTTAAAAACTAAACTGAATGTGTCGTTTGAAATACCCATTCATTTACCATAATAGGTTTTTGCTATAACCCAACGATATCTAAAACCACACTTTTCAGGGTTTACTTAGAATTTTCATTCATAGCCCTAAAAAAACAAGATTTTACGTTACCACTTTATCCGCTTATCTAATACTAGCGGACGCGCGACTTCGTTCGCGTGAAATTAGTAGCCTATGTCCGTCAGGGATATAGCTTTCTATCTATGAAAGAATTTTTGAAATCGGTTCAGTAGTTCCAGAGATAACAAACAAACAAACAAAGTTTACCTCTTTATTATATTAGTGTAGATAGATGTAGATTAGTGTAGACGTAGATGTATATCCATGCCAAATTATAACTGTCTAGTACTAGGAGTCTCTGAGTTAAGCTTAGAGCAGACGGACGGACGGACATGGCGAAACTATAAGGGTTCTTTGTTGATTACGGAACCCTAGAAAATAATATTTTAACTTTGACTCATTCTTTTGGATGTATAGTCGACCAAGTAATTGTTTGACCACTTTTGAACCTTATCCCTTTGTAATACGGTCGAAAAGTGGTCAAGCAATTTCTTGGTCGACTATACAATGTAATATTAAATGACAGCAGAAAAACGGCCCGACATTAGAATAGTATAGTTGACGCCAATGTTACAAATGCAAATCTTTATAATTAAATAAATAAATTAATTTAAATAATTAATTTATTAATTTATTAAATTAATTTTAATTATTATTTTACCATTTATAGTCATTGAATTTTTACAACTTTGCGTCTAACTGCATGAATAAAATAATAATTTATTAAGTTTCGTTGTAAATAGGTTCTTTTTACAAAATAATAACATTAGCAGCGCCGTCCGTCCGACTGACAGCGCGAGCGATCGTCGATTTAGTGTACTATTCTCCTACTTTTGATGCGGCCATTATTTAAACGCTGACTAGAAGTCCATTATTTATAGGTCAGTGGATTCTTAGTTAAATTTATATCCAACAGTAGGTATTCTCTCCATTGGAGCTATACGATAAATAACCGCAATTCGTTACTCTGTTATTACGTACAGAATTAGACAGCCGGCCAATGGGAGGCCGTGCAACTGTAGCGAGCTACGCCATTGGTGGAAACTGTTGCAGATGTGTGGGGGGAGGGGCGCATTACAATTGTTTCAGGGTGTAGAATGCTTATGTTTTGTTTTTACAGCTTCTGTGGCGTAGGTTTGTTTTCGACAGATTTACACCTCTTGTTAAATAACAAACTATTACCCGCGTCTTCGTCGGCGTGGTAACATTATTTTCTATGCATTTTACGGAAAAATAGTTATTTTCGTTTTAATTCAGGATATATCTACCTGTCTGCCAAATTTCATCTAAATCTATCCAGCCGTTATTGTGTCATTGAAGAACAAACATCACTACTTTCGCATTTATAATATTACGAGCTTTTTCCCGCTGTTTCGCCCAT
This sequence comes from Ditula angustiorana, assembly GCA_963691745.1. Taxonomy (NCBI): domain Eukaryota; kingdom Metazoa; phylum Arthropoda; class Insecta; order Lepidoptera; family Tortricidae; genus Ditula; species Ditula angustiorana. The sequence continues at coordinate 10,299,383 of OY829495.1, forward strand.
GCGGGATTATTTTGCATTTAAGAAGATTTTACAGGATGAAAGTATTCCATGTTTTAATCCAGGATATTATCTATATGTTTATCAAATTTCAGTAAAATCCGTTCAGTCGTAATTTTTTTTTTTATAAAATAGAAAGGCAAACAAGCAAGTGGATCACGTCATGTTAAGTGATCACTACCGCCTATAGACCGCAACACCAAGAAGATTGCAGATACATTGCCAACCCAGAGGGCTAAGATGGAATACCTCTTGTGCCAGTAATTGCACCGGCTGTCTTGCTCTCCACGCCGGAACACAGTGCCAGGACTGCTGCTTACTTAATTAAAGAAAAAGTTAAATATGACTGGTTAGAAAGAGTCGATTCCAAGCCGTTGACAATAAAAAAAACTAAAGCTACCTATAGGTACGGTCAGCTTCAAAAATAACTAAACATTTTAGTACGTTGTGCTGTCAGTAATGTGACAAATTCAAGCAACTCTCATGTCATACGTTACTATGACAGTTCTTAAGTGTTTAGCTATTTTTAGGCTGACTTTACTACTAAGCTATGTATAGCAATTAAATTAATATTCAATTACCATTTTTGTAATTTTATTTTTTTCTTTATGTAACTTCTTATTTGTATTTTTTTTTTAATTATTTGGTTGAAAAAAGGTTTAATGCTGAGTTTCTTGCGTCGCATTCTTCTCAGCAGATGTCACTTCCGAAGCGCTGGTAGAGTCTGGTAGCCTTATTGCGTTAATTGGAACGATTTCATATTTAATAAGAAAAAAAAAATATTTTTTTAAAATTGGCTAGTTTGTATTCTAAGTTTTTTGTCAGTCTGCCCGTGAACATGAGACCTGTAAAGGGCTCGAAACGTCGGGAATTAGATTCGGTACATTACACGCTATATAAACCGTTTAAATTGTTTTATTACAATGTCGAAGTCGCGAAAACATAAGAAAAGACTATGTACAGTGTTAGCGACAGGCTCATGCGACCTCCTTCGAAGACTTTTAATTGTCACAGCTTTTAGAATATTGTTTTTTCCTTAGCTGTCGTACGTCGTCTTTCGTACTATCTTTACCGTTTCTTAATATATTTGATAATTAGTTCACTAGACTGATTTATTTTCGAGCCCGACCGCCAACATATAGCATACAAAATCCAGACAGAATGTCCTCTTTGAACCAAGAATATTAGCTCAAAAACACAAAACTCCAGCTGACATGATGCCATTGTTCGGTCTCAAAGGAAACCGCGTGTGTGTGAGTGTATGAGCACACATATGGACTAAATTACTTCAACATCACAATATCCGGACCGTGTACGTTGGGGGTAGGACGTAAACTGCCGCGTTTCAGTGAACGTATAAATTTAACATGAATTCGTTTTTTTTATCTTAACATGTATTTTTTTTATATACAACATAGGAAGGCAAACAAGCAAGTGGGTCACCTGATGGTAAGTGATCACCACCGCCTAGACACTTGCAACAACAAAGAGGGTGCAGATGCGTTGCCAACCCAGAGGGCTAAAATGGAATACCTCTTGTGCCAGTAATTACACCGGCTGTCTTGCTCTCCACGCCGGAATACAACAGTGCAAGCACTGCTGCTTAGCGGCAGGTTTAGCGAGCAAGATGGTGGTAGCGATCCGGGCGGACCTTGCACAAGGTCCTACCACCGCAAAATGTATGTACAGTAGGTAGGGTAAATATATTCACGTACCACCTTAGAACCCTATCGCAATGACGCGACGCGTTAAACGCCAGGCTATGTCATACAAATGTCATGCGTATGTCTCTTCGACTAGGTTCTACGGTGGTACGTGTTTCAATTTCCTTGATTGTATACAGTCAAAGAATTTAATTCCCTACCCATTTCGCTGAAATGTCGTCAGACATTCGCATTGCCTTAAGGTCGACATGTCAAACTAACGTCTTGCTCTAGTTAGCTCTTATGGTGACAGTTTGCTATATGATATTGAACCTTATATGGGTTGGAAATTAAATTCCTTGACTGTACCTACGAAGTATAGATAAAGACCTTATTTCCTGGGATTCATTGAAAAAAGATTTGAATTTTAAATGTGGTGGGTAAATCCGTGAATACAGTTTATATCTCTAAGAAACTTTTAGCGTAAAATGTTGTTGAAATAATTTATTTTAAATTCCATGAATGAAATAAACACACAAAAATTTATCATTACGAAAAAACATATTTAAGCAAAAATTTAAAAAGCTTTTGACTCCGATTACAAAACATGATTTCTTATGTCGAAAAAATTGTTCTTAAAAATCTAAAATCATTCTAAAATCATTAAGGAACATTTTAAATGCATTTTAAAAACAATTCTAAAAATATTCAATACTCAATACTTTATTGCTTCTCCACTTTTTCAGTCGAATTGAGAACCTCCTCCTTTTTTGAAGTCGGTTAAAAAGAGAATTCTTAAATTAAAAAAACACAATTCCTCTGAAATAACTATCGCGCCAATTAAGGCTGGGAACTGTCAAAAAAATATGATTTACCAGTTAAGTTGAGCGATAACTTAACGTTTACCCGCTGGGTCTCCCCCCCCCCCGCGGGGAGCGGGAGGGCGATATTCAAATCGCGAACATTTCATTTTAACGCTTGCGAAGATATTCGCCCGCTCCCACGCTGCGTAGGGCGGGGAAACGAATCAAAATGTCGATATCGATGTTTTTAGTTTTTAGACATGTTAGAGTTAATGTTAGTGTGTGAATGTCAGTCAAAGTAGGAAATGTGTGAACGTTGATATGGTAATACAACTTCTTCAGTATCAATAAATTCGGTAGTCTACGAACAAAACCACGTAAGTATAACGTATTGTTTCAATGGAATATGGAGAAACAAATTACATGCGCGTCGCCTGCTGGGAGGAGGTCACCGCCGCGCCGCCTATGTGAACCAGCAATCCCATGAGAATCGCTGATACTTTCCCCGCCTTTAGGTCCCCCTGTGAACTTCCAGACCTTTCCCGCACAGTAGCAAACTTCACGCCGGTTTTCAGTGAAAGTGTGGTACTACTCCGGTCGAGCTGCCGATCTGTACTCCAATCAACAACTTTGTGTGTAGTCGGGTATTCATTGATCGGCTCAAATTATTCCCAAAGTAATACAGAAACTATTGACCAAATGAAAAAAAAGCTGATTGTAAATGTGCTAAACATTGGTTGGGCAAATAAAAGTAGGTACTGCGGTACCTACTAACTTTAACTTTAACGTTAATTAGTTAAGAAGATCAGTTAAGTTAATGTATGTAATTATATGTATTATTAAGATGCCATATCGCTTGCGTTGCGTGCACGTAGCGCAGCTCTACAAAGCCAGCTGGAGCCGTGCTGCATACGCATCCGGGTGGCCCGACTTTAATTGGGAAGTGAAATTAGACAGAAAATATTTCCATGAAACGGCTCTGGCGCTTGAAATATTTAACCCCTTTTCCCAGCCCTACGCTCCGGCCAAGTTGAGACGTTTGCGAAATGTGGATGTTTCACGAATTGATCGTTCCGCTGTGGAATTCTCATTTGCGCCTCCCTCCCCCCGCGCCCCGCGCCCCGCTCGCGCCACCTGTGCCCGGATACAGGGGGTTTGTAAATATTTGAGGTTTTACAAAAAGTCATACTTACCGAAAGTTTTAAGCTTGAGAGTGAGGCGATGTGTTAAACACTAAAAAAATTATAAACTGAACTGAACAATATTCTTCCTTGCTTGTCATAAGTAGCAATCAACATTCCAACCTTAAAATTTTAGTTTTTGTCGTCAAAATGGTGTTCATGATTCAAATGAAACCTTTTAAAGCAACAACTTATGAGTAATATTTTCTATTTACACTCTCGATTTGTTTTATTAAGGCACGTTTAGTGCCAAAAAGTGAAATTTTAGGTTACAATTTTTTTACACGATAAGGTAAGACAAGTATATCTACTTATGACGTATTTAAACGAATTCCTTTGTTCGTTTTGTTTAATGATAAATCAAAGTTCACTTAAATTACAAATACAGTTTAGTTGAGATTTCTCTTCTATAAAATAAGAAAGCAAACGTGCTAATGGGTCACCTGATGGTAAGTGATCACTATGGCCCGTATACCGACTGGCAGACAAAACATAGTGCTATTAGCATATTTTACCTTATCAAATAATTGGCTTTGACTTTGACTTTGAACGTTATTATTTCCTCCAATTGGAGCACCCTCTGCGCGATCGACTTACAATCGCGCAGATATTCAATTCGTTTTATACATTAATAATTATACCGCCCCACCCCTCTCCCCTCTCCCCTCCCGCGCCTCATTGTAATTTAAATCGAATTCCCGTCGACAAGTAAATTGAAATATTTCAATTTGGACGCACCTCCGATGTTCGGCGCGAATTTGAATTAAGAATTAAATATCCGTTACTTCCGCGTTGTCTGTGACATACTTAAGGCCAACATCACAATCTCACTGTACGGTATGTGCGGTTGTTATTAGTTAATATGTGCAATACAAAATTACACTCTTTGCTCCTTACACAAAAAAAGTAGATAGGTACAGGAACAAAGACAGTTAATTAGGTTACACAAAATATAAAATGAAATTAAAAAACTATTGTGTTATACATACAAGGTACAGTCCTGACATAACCTGAATACTAGGCCCCAATTCATCTCAAATTCAGAACATGTAAAAAATTACATATTTTGAAGGGGACTGACATCTTACAGTTCTTTTTGACAAATTTCGATCGATTTGTTAGATGAATTCCGCGAACGCATTCTTCAGTTGCAGCAAATTTTAGAGTCGCATTTTTTAGCGAAAGCTTTATTCATGTTCTTATAATTTATTATTAGATGAATTTTGCGATCTCCTTTTTTAGTCACAGTAAATTTCAGAGTAGCATTTTCCAGCGAAAGCTTTATCTATATTCCCAAAAATTATTATTAGATGAATTTTGCGATCGCCTTTTTTAGTTGCAGTAAATTTCAGAGTAGGGAGCATTTTTAGCGAAAGCTTTATTTGTGTTTGTTTTTTTCTATGTATGTAAGGGCTCCTTAAAGCTGGCACGAATGGAAAAAAAAAATAACCCTAACCTAACCTAACCTATGACCTAGTCCCAGACTCAGCAAAGCTTGTACTATGGGTGCTAGACAACGGATATACATAGGTACTTATATAGACAAATACATACTTTGAGTTTTGGATGTCATATGTATTACGCTTAAATAATGCGACCCTGAAATCAGCTGCAACTAAATAAGGCGTTTGCAAAATATATCCAACATGAAATATTGATTCGCTAAAAAACGCTACCCTGAAATCCACTGCAACTAAATAACGCGTTCGCGAAATTCACCTAACTAACCATTTCGATCTTGTCTTTATCTCTACTTAAGCGATAATTGCTCCACTTGGTCACTGTAGAACTCTGTCACAACGAGTTATCGCTATAATAACTAGATCTATATGATATTTACAATGAAAAATCATAATAACTTTTTCATTGTCAAATAGTTCTACAGAGCCCCAGCACTGAGTTCGGTTGACTAACAAACAATATGGAATTTTATTCCCATGTGCAAATGTAGGTTAATTAAGGCTGACATGGCAGTTGTAAATATTAAATAGAGATATAATGTGAGCATGCGAGTTGATGTTACGATGCATCTCGGAGATAGTGAGTTGGTGAACAGTATCGCGGGCCGATCGCGAGCGGTACACTCGAGCTGTCCCATTCAGCGCATTAAACCGCACTGTCTAAACAATTAAACAAAACCTCTACAATAAATATTAAAAAGAAGCGGAATCCTCGACGCGAATAACAAACATAATTGTTTTTTGTGCCTCATTCAATGGAGCTTTGTCCGGTAATACAAAAACTGGTTCTCAAAAAAGTCACCTTTATAAATTAAGTTTCAGCATTCGTGAACGCCAATGGGCGCGCGGCGCAACCCCGCCTCTCGCCGCCGATTGGCGTTCGCGGCGCTCTCATCTGTCTACATTTTATATAACCGGATGATACAACATATACAGTTATCACTATGGTGGGAGCGGGACGGCGCTACGTTGGAGACAGTGTGTCGCTCCGCTCGCGCCGTCTCGCTCGCGCCACTCTGTCAGTTTGTTCGCCGAAAATGAAGCAACAGTGTTGGAAACACTCGCCGCGGAGAGCGCGCCTTAACTGTTGCGCGTTCCACATTTAAAAATCGAACGCAGCTCGGGATTCGAATTGCGTGTGTCAACTGTTTTAACGGACTTTTTCTTTTTTAAAGTGTTGCGATGTTTCGGATGGTAGCGTTTTGAGTGTTGTAGAGTCGTGTGCCTAAAGTTTTCCCTTGGTTCGTGTGTGATGGAGATGTCGCTGCCAAACGGCGTGGACGTGTCACAGCTGGTGCAGCATCCAGTCCTGGCTGCTCTGCCTCCCTTCTTCTTGAGAGCTTCAGAGAGATATCAGGTAACTCTACTTGATTTCGAAATGTTTACTGTCAGAAGCACCTGTGTTAGACTTCACATATAGGATGTTATTGTTATTTGTATGATCTAAAATAAAACTTCTTCCTTATTTAGTGCCTAGAGCTTACTGATATTACTTACATATTTAAAATATCTAAAGCTAACGTAGCTTAAATAGCGTAGCTTAAATCTAGTTTTTGGGGTCAATTGTGGAAATTGGGTCAATGTTACCTAAACAAGGGCAGATCTAGGTTGGAGGTTAGGCGTCTTAGTTAAAAAAAACTAAAGTTAAAATAAAATAAAAAAATAAATATCACAGGACAATTCACATCAATTGACCTAGTCCCAAAGTAAGCAACTAAAGCTGCTTGTGTTATGGGTACTAGACAACGGATATACATACTTAAATACATATTACTATAACATCCAAGACTCGGGTACAAACATTTATATTCATCATACAAACATTTGCCCCTCCCGGGAATCGAACCCGGAACCTCAAGCTTCATATTCAGGGTCACTAATTACTAGGCTATCTGATCGTCAAAAGTTGCAGAGAATCGCGGCAAGCCGTGAAGATAACCGGGTTTCTAGAAGAAGAGAGATCATGTCCCCCTGAACCCACCCTGTAGATACCCGGCAACTTTGATACTATGACCTTGTAGAAAATTTACCCAGCTCCTTTAAATTATCGCTACTATTAGTTAGCCCCTTTATATATTTTTGAAATAAAACTATATCTTAATTTTTTACATTAATTGGTTAGTTATTTTAAGTAAAATAATTTTAAAAAGTAAACAATCATTAAAAAAAGGCCACTGTAGAGCAATGGAAACAACTTTCTTTTCATTAATATATTACTTCAAATAATTTAGGCAGTCAGTGTAACAAAGGTTGGATAATCTTTATTATTAGTTTTATCTTTATCTTTACATTACTTTAGGGTCCCGTTTTACCCTTTGGGTACGGAACCCTGAAAATAGTGTCTTTAGATATGTAAGACGAGTTTCGAGCTAGATTATAGGCCTACTAAATAAGCAAAAACTTTATCTGTTCATAGTTTATACAACTAACTCGCTATCCGCTTGTCTGTCCTCATATGTTCTGTCACTTACTCCTTCTAAACCACGCAACGGACGATTTTGATACGGGTTTTCACTGTCATTTAGGGAATATTTTACGGAAGGCTTTTATGTACATTAAATAAAAAATAATTGCTATTTCCATTACTATACCTACATTGGAATTTTCTATAGATATATATTTTTGGTGCACACCTCTAAACTGACCGAACGCAGTGCAAAACGCCGTCGGAAAGTTTCCGACGGCTGAAGAATCAATAGGATAAAAATGAAAACAAACTAATTATATGTATATTTTGCTGTTTTCAGTATTCATAATAATATTATTATTATACCCAAATAAGCCCTCATCTGTCAGGTATTTATGAGTTCGAAACATTGGGGCGTTAATTTTAGTTATGGCAAATACGGTCTATCGATATTGTATTTAGTAGACAAATTGAAGATAAAATTGGTAAATATTTATCTAATATATTTTACAAAACAATAATTATTTGTATTTCAATGATAGCATGGAAAATTTAAAAGTGCAACATTGTTTCTTATAATTTATCGACAACTTTGCAAAAGTCGATAAATTGCGTTATGCAATCTCTATATCATTTTATTTTCATCGTAAATACTTTGGCCTTTGATCACTTTGGGAATACCTACTTACCTACTGGTTGATTGAAATAGAAACTTTCTGGTACTTACTTTTGTTTGGCTCAATAATTTGACGTTCCTTTTTTATCATTTTTATGGAGAAGGAAGACAAATGAGTTGGCGGCGCCACCTAGTAATTTTATAATTAGAACCTTATTTCCGTATGTTTTCTTTTTTTTCTGAAACCTGAAATGTAAATTACCTACTCTACTTTATACTGCAAAAGTAATTTGATCATCAAAAATTTACTTGGAAAAAATTGGCCAAGTGCGTTCCGGACACATTATATTTCTGTTACATATTTATTAAAAAAAAAAAGTTTATGAAAGTGTTACCATCCTGTTCAAGCGAAAAATACTCCTCTCATTTTGTAATATCATTAATTAAACACTTCATATTCTATAATCATATTGAAACACAATACAAGTGTATTATTATAACAAAATCTCATTCACACCTAACAAATACCCTCATAATTCAACCCCTGTATCAAGTATCATTGAGTAGAATACAAAATAACAGCTTCGAACACTTCCTGGATAAAAATAACATTGTTATTTCATAATTACCTTTGTAATTGATTACAATTACATATCACAATGTAATCGACGCGTGGGGTGTAACGGGAGAGGGTAATGAATGGGCATGTTGTTACACGGATGGTAATGAAGTGTTACATTGCGGTAATGATACGTTTAGTCGGTTGTTACTTTAATAATGGTAGCGTATCGGATTACTTTAAATGTATCTTTCTGAGTTCTTTTGAACTATTACATTCATGATTATAAATTACCCACTGTGTGACTTTTTCGGAATAAAAGTAATTTCTTAACACTATTGTGCAGAATTCAGTACGATCCTTAGAAATGGTGGAAATGTGTCCACTCCGTGAATCTAAAGCTGTAGCCATTTTTTTATGCGCTGTTGAAATGCTTTAGAACTAGGTTTGTAAGTTTCATTTTTATATAAACACTCTAGATGTGCCTTTTCTATACTGTAAACACGCCAAAGTGTCTGAACTCAAACTATAATGTGGACTTTCAATTCTCGTTTTTAATTCTCATTATGTAAGTACGAGTATCATTGCGATCGACAGATTTTTAAGGCTGATTATCGATAACAGAACTATCGACAGTTCAGTATCACTAGTGCAAAGTGCGTCTTCTCGATGGCTTTAGTTCTTTTAGTCGAAATTACATCTTTAAGATGTTAGAATTTCACCAGTTTCCTGAATAAAACGTCGGGAGACAACCGGACCGCCAAATACTCTAAAACCGTGCCTGCCTTCCTCAATTTCGACATTAGCGGAATCATCGAGAGTTATAACTATGGTTCTATAATACGAGTACAAAGATTCAATAGAATTGAATCTTTAAGATAGATCGCACCGTGTGATATTAAAATGCCCTGAGGTAGCAAATTACCTAAAAGCAACACTAAACGCAAGAACGATAAATACGTGCTGCTAATTTTAAGACAATACGCCACTGCGCAGTTTTTTGCTACACACCCTCAGTTCTTACTGCACAGTTCAAACTGTTCAGTTTGTTGTAATGATATTTCGATTAGATTTCAGTTTAACTGCGCAGTTCTCAGTTTTGCTCACACACTATACGATTTAACTAAATAGTTTATCTGCGCATTTAAATCGCACAGATAAAACTGAAGGCGTGGAGCCCGCTATAGACAGAGGAGGATACAATAATATACATTTAACACTCTCTTTGCATTGCGGCGGGAGTTACAATTTGTCTCAACTTATACCAAAGTCCAACGCTTATGTTTTATGCAACGCAGTTGTCTTTTCCGCAGCGGACGCCGAAGTGCGCGCGCTGCCGCAACCACGGCGTCGTGTCCGCGCTGAAGGGGCACAAGCGCTACTGCCGCTGGCGCGACTGCGTGTGCGCCAAGTGCACGCTCATCGCCGAGCGGCAGCGCGTCATGGCGGCCCAGGTGAGCGCTAACACCAGACACAAGTTAGACGAGCGCGCTGATACCAGATACAAGCTAGGCGGGTGCGCTTACCTTACACGCTGTCTCAGACAGCCCAGGTGAGCGCTTACACCAGATACAAGTTAGACGAGCGCGCTTATAGCAGATACAAGCTAGGTGAGCGCGCTTACGTCACATGCAGCGTCTACACGCTGCTGTCTTGGCAGGGCAGCCCAAGGAAGCGCTGACATCTGAACTCACACGAGCAAGCCAAGCGCGCTTACAGTAACACAAAGTTGGGCAAACGTGCACTCCACACACAGCGCAGCGCTGACCATTGCTTTAGCTGGGAGGTTGTGTAACAAAAAGACAATGCGTTATGGTAGCTTAGATGAGCGCGCTTAGAGTAGACACAACTTATAATAAGACGGAGATGAGCTTGCTTGCAGCGGTCACAGCGCAGCTTAAGATTTTGGTGGAGGAACGATTGACAGAGCAACAGAGCCATATGTCAGTAAGCGAGCTCAGATCAGACGCAAGTTACAACAGCTTAGACCGCTGGTAAGCGCACAGATAAACCAAATACAACAGGGTGCGAGAATACGACATGCTTGCCTAGCCATAAGATACTAGGCCGGGCACTTAATGAATATAATTAAACCGAACAGTCGGCGTTAGACCTCATGTACCGTACCATAAATTGCACTTTGATTTTTTCTGAACAATTACGTAATTAACCTTCGTGATTCTCAGCAACTGTACTAACGTCGATGGTTAACACCAGGTGGCGTTGCGGCGGCAGCAGGCACAGGAAGAGAACGAGGCGCGGGAGTTGAACCTGCTCTACACCGGGCAGCCGTCCGCGCCACACCACTACGACATGCCTGACGACTCGCCTGGTAAGTCAAGCTTACAATCTATCAATCTATCTTTGATAGAACATCCTACCTCACAAACTGATCAATCGACAGTCGATGGTAGAATGGAGGGTCAACGTCAATCGATAGCTTCTTTATTCACCAAATGAATCTGATCGGCTGATCTAAGGAACGATTGAGGGTAATCGATGACAGGTGACGATTGGTTAATAGAGTAGTAATTTGCTTTGCCGATCGTTAAATTTTAAACGATCATTGATCAACCAAAGCGACTACACCAACCAATCGATTGCCGATCAACGCTGATTGATTAGCCTATCACCCATAAGACTGCCCACGAGATATTACAAAACCTTTTCAAATAAAACAAATAGATCTGCATCTACCCTAGTTTTTCTCCATAAAACGGTTTTACCGTTTTATATTGATATCATAGCACATTAATACAATACAAAGTAGTTAAAGCCCTTGACAAATGTCAGCAAAACCTATGAAGCTGAAGAAAAATCTTTACAGTATGGAGTAATAAAACTCCCAACTACAACATAAATAAAAGCAAATTCTTATCGAAAAGAGAAAGTACAGAAGGTTTTAACATTTCATGTTAATGCGACAGAACAACAAACAACAAATATTCAGTTAAACTTAAGAGTTTCTGATTATAGCGCATAACAACTACGTCGTCAACGTAACCAAAGCTTATACCCTACATCACACACATCAGTAACCTTAACACGACCGGCCAAGTTTGGTTTATCGAGTTTATCTCTACGTGCATCCCTTTCCTATGACACTAGTTTGACAGAGACAGGGAGGGATTAATGAAACCTGGGCCGGTCATAGAACGCTCTGACGTGTGAGGTTTGACTAAACACGAACGTGGTGAGGATTCGCTTCCGGCTGCTGATGAGCCAGTTTCCGTTCACTTCGCCAACTTTACTTCTTAAATATCTACTGTGTGACATTGAGATGTCTTTGGTCACAAGGATCTGTTTTAAGCCTCGCGACAAGTTTTTGAAGATTGAATCCTTACTTCTATTCTAACATATCACATTCAAAATCAGATTTTTTGCACGTTTATGATTAAATATGACGTCGTCAAATACATTAGTGAGGCCTGCATATGTATAACCAGCGCAAATCTGACATGCAACATTGCCATAGCAAGCAGTGACACAATTTTTTAAATGCTATATAATGACAACACAATGAAAAATTTGGGTGATGGCAAAACTCGAACCTGCAACCTCAGCATCCGTGCCTTGCGTTTGCCAGGCAGTGACAGCTAAAAATACAAAGTGAATGCAATGTCAATCACACTAGAGTCGTCTTACACCCTAAACCAGCCAATCAACCATCAACCATATTCTTCTTCTTTATAAAGAGGACTTCCCTTGTTTTAAAAGCCGGCCAATTGCAAGTCGGACCCGCGCACGAAGGGTTCCGTAACCATTATCTATAAAAACGAGCAAAAAAAATCACGCTTGTTGTATGGGAGCCCCTTTAAATATTTATTTTATTCTGTTTTTTAGTATTCGTTGTTATAGCGGCAACAGAAATACATCAGTTGTGAAAATTTCAACTGTCTAACTATCACTGTTCATGAGACACAGCCTGGTGACAGACGGACGGACGGACAGCAGTCTTAGTAGTAGGGTCCCGTTTTACCCTTTGGGTACGGAACCCTGAAAATAGTGTCTTTAGATATGTAAGACGAGTTTCGAGCTAGATTATAGGCCTACTAAATAAGCAAAAACTTTATCTGTTCATAGTTGAAAACTAAGTCTCTATCCGTCCTTGTCTGTCCTCATGTCTTTTGCTGCCTACTCCTTCTAAACGACGCAACGGATTTTGATACGCTTTTCACTGTCATTAAGAGTTTTTTTTTTACTGAAGGTTTATATATAGGTACATTACAATCTAATTAAGTTTTTATATAGAAGAGAAAATTAAATGTTCTTTATGAAGTCGTCTAAAAATAAATTTTCACACGTTAGTAAACTACAGTCACATGAAAAGCGTATTTAATTTTTTATTTAAGTTGATTGTTCTGTGTTCTTAAGTAAGCGACTCTTTGGGTTTTGTTTCAGTTTGATACTAATCCAGTATGAAATTGAACTTGACTTCGGTCTGTCACTACCACCCTAAAACCATCCATATTTAAAATATTCAAACTGCACCTCGTAACTACGAGAACACTGCAACCAATAAATCTACAGCAAATAAAACAATAAAAAAAGCTATCTAGGGGGTTTCCGCAGGTGCCCTGTAGTCACTTATTCAACAAGCAATTAATCCAATAAACACGTTAAAAATAAATTAAAGCAATTTAAAGGTTTAATGTCGCAGCGCCAATTAAGGAACAAAACAGCACTGTTGCCACTTTAAGCGACGCGCGACCGTGTACCGAAGGAAAACGTGTACTATAGAAAAAGTGTGTAGTGCATAAAAGTGAGTACTGAGGAAAGAGTGTGGCGAAAAAGTGTGCATAACGTGGAAAGTGTAAACGAGCCGCGTTGGATATTGTAGCGCCCCGCACAGAGCGTGGAGTCGCTGTTATACTACAAAACGCAACATTTACAAAATTAAGTTTCTTGTCAAAAATTGAAGGACAGTCCGTGCATTGAAAAGAATCTTAAAACTTGGATAAGATAATTTTTACAATCAGAACTATGTACGTCAATTGTTATCACTTTATCATAAAGCGTTCCTTTCAGTTTCAATAGTGTGCCCATTAGTCTGTCCAAAATTCGTATGATGTATCTTCGGCCGCCTTCGCCTTCTAAACCACACAACATCTTTTTGATGCCGTTTTCACTGTCATTTAGCGATTTTTATGGGAAAGGTTTTTATAGGAATTTTATCCCGATTATACCCGTGCAAAGCCAGGACGGATCGTTAGTAAATAATAATTTTCAAATGCATTTTATTTTTTATTAAATACTTTGTTTGACACATTACACAGAAAAATAGTAAGATGATCAGTTTCTGCCTGTGTCATACAGACTTTAGGGACTTTTTATCCAAAGAAATCTCTTCAAGCTATCAGAGCGACGGCAAAAGCGAGGTGAGAATATATCTTGCAATGTCGACTCTACAAGCTCCGCTGTGCTGGGTTCTTCACTTGATACTGTGTGCCGCAAGTTGCCGCCATTTCTAATTAAACACCCACAGGTTAAGATACCAGCTAGAAGCGACAGTCTAGTCCAGTCTAGTCAACTAGGAGTATTATCAAATCGCGATTAGAATAGCGGACGTCACTCACCTTCGCTTTGCCGACAACATAGTAGGCTGAGACCATGGAAGGCCTAAGTACAATGCTCAATGACCTCAGTAGGGCCTGCGGGCGAGTTAGACTTAAGATGAACATGAATAGGACGAAAATCATGTCGAAGACACATGTAGTTCCAACTCCTTTTAAGATCGGAGACTCAACGCTTGAAGTTGTGGACGATTATGTGTATACCTGGAACAAACTGTCCAGTTAGGTAGGTCCAACTTTGACAAAGAGGTCAATCTTCGAACCCGACTCGGTTAGGCAGCGTTCGGGAAGCTACGAAACGTCTTCTCGTCTAAGATACCGCAGTGTCTGAAGACGAAAGTCTTCGAGCGATGTGTGTTGCCAGTGATAACGTACGGTACTGAGACGTGGTCGCTAACAAAAACGATTTATACAGTCAAGGAATTAAATTTCCAACCCACCTAAGGTTCAATAGCAAATGGCAAGCTGTCACCATAAGAGCTATAGAGCAAGACGTTAGTTTGACATATCGACCTTAATGCATTGCGAATGTCAGACGACATTTCAACGAAATGGGTAGGGAATTAAATTCCTTGACTGTACAATTAACGTATAGAAAACAGAGAGGTCGGACGGCAAGTGAAGTGAACAGTGAACAGTTGAATGCTATGATTATTGAATGAATGAAAATACATTTATAAATTTGTCGGGGTTGCCAACACCCTCAACCCGCTGCCTCATCTTGCCGCGGTAACTCCTGCGCAAGCAAGTCACTCAGTTAATTGCGTTTAGCCTCTCGTTCCTTAGAATGTTCTTGTGTCGCCGTTTTGCGGAACATTAGCAAAGCTGGCTGGCTGCAGCTAGGCGATGTTTTTCTTTTTTCATTTGAAACCAGAGCTTTTATTTAAGACTAGACTCGCCCCGGATTTGCATAGGTACAATTAGGATATAATAAAAACCTTCCGTAAAAAAATCTCTAAATGACAGTGAAAACAGTATCAAAATCCGTTACGGGGTTTAAAAGCTGTAAGCAGCCGAAGATATGATTCATTTATTAGTAAGTTATTAATAGTTAGGTTCGGTCCTGCCATTAGCCTAATTTTTCTTTGTGTTGTCATTATCATTTAAATTTATTTGCTGGGTCCACTCTCTTGTTAAAGCTCCGCCATAGCTTTAAGCTCAGTGCTCGCGTCCCTTACCCCTCGGGTTGTTGACTCGCGACAGCTTTCTCTGAGCTTTAATTTGCGTTTATGAAATTATTTCTTTATGTCAATGGAAATAACACGTTAAGGTACTCGTACTTTGAGGGATGAATAGCTGTTTACTTAGAATGGCAACCTGCAGCCCCTAGTTCAATAACTAACATATGCCAGGTGACAACGACAATTTACAGTAAATACATTACGTATCCACTTTTTAAGCTCGACAATATAACTACTCTTAGAGTTAGCTATGTCGATTGCAGATGCGTTGCCAACCCAGAGGGCTAAGATGGAATACCTCTTGTGCCAGTGATTGCACCGGCTGTCTTACTCTTCACGCCGGAATACGACAGTGCAAGCACTGCTGCTTAGCGGCAGGATTAGCGAGCAAAATTGTAGCAGCGATCCGGACGGACCTTGCACAAGGTCCTAGCACCAGCAAAAATTACTGCATTACTAAGAAAAATTGTTACGAAACTGATTTTATTAATTATTTTAGTGACCGTAGCTGTAGGCATCTACAATGTTTTTAATTTTAACCCCGATTTAATAAGGTCCGTCCAGATCGCTACCACCATCTTGCTCGCTAATACTGTCACTAAGCAGCAGTGCTTGCTCTGTTTCGTTCTGGCGTGAAGTGCAAGACAGCTGGTGACATTACTGGCACAAGAGCTATTCCATCTTAGCCCTCTGGGTTGGCAACGCATCTGCAAATTGGTGTCGCGGGTGTCTATGGGCGGTGGTCATCGATCACTTACCATCAGATGACCCACTTGCTCGTTTCCCTTCCTACGTTGTAAAAAAAACGCCATAATTATGTCTTGTAAAGTGCTGTACAACACAATTAAAAAGTGCTCAGTATCAGACTTCACGTAAGTGCAAACGCCACATTTCAATATGGCGGTGCTAGGGATAGAGGATGAATTTAATGGTATCAGAGGGTGCTAGAAAGCGACATTGAGTCGCATAGCGGCACAAAATGTGACCACATTAACGGTACATAGCATTCGCGGCGCATTCCGACGGGCTGGAGGCGTGGCCCAAGCCATAGGCTAAGAGCGTCCGCTACGTTGCGCGGGTGCACGGAGCGGATGCACGCCTATCGAACAAATAGTATGAGCCCGCACTTGCATCCGCGCGAGTTAGTGGACGCTCTCATACTATTTTTCTACAGGCGTGCACCCGTTCCGTGCGCCCGCGCGTCTTAGCGGAGACCCTTAGGGCGAATATAATGGCGTTTTAACCGCCGTCATTATTCTCTGGATATTGGCGGCAAGAATGAACATGAACATTAATTTGTGACAAAAACTGAAACTGTGCTCGAAACAATAACTGTTTTAAACAAAACTTGATTCAAAACTTGATTGATAATACTAGAGAACATGGAATTTTCATTCATACTTGATCATTCAAATTAAATGGCTAGTAATATCTTGAAATTTTAAAAAGATTCAGTATATATATATATTTTTAAACAAAGTTCTTGAGACCTGAAAGGGGCTCGGAACTTCAAGAATTATATTCGTTACAATATACGCGATATACACCGTTTAAATTGATTTATTTCATTAAAGTAACCTTTCTAACTTGGATCGATCTTGCAGACAAACTGCAAATACATTTCTATTTCCTTGCCCGCGCCCTCTCGTCCCTCAGCCCTCTGTACACGACGCGGCGGCACGCGCTTTGCGGTTACTATTGCAGCAGGCGACTGTGCTTATTGCTTTATATCACTCTTATATAACTCTTATAGCCCATGTGGAGCATTCCTTTCTTATTCGCTCGGAGGTGACGGGGTGGACGTTATTAAAGCATTCTGGGGGCGCCCCGGCGGTTATTGGGTAGGTTAGTGCTGGTGCCGTCTTCGGTTCTCATGTCTACCTATAGATTTAATTCTGGTCATTTAGAAGCCTTTATGTCACAGCTAGTATTTGTCGAAACATTCTTTGGACCTGTGGATAGCTGTACTTGTGTACATTTTCTAAATCTAAGAGCTATATTCTCTCATCATTGGAGCAATAGAAATGCTTGTCCTGGTGGGCAATACCCGCGTCAGTAGAGATAAAGCCACACTCGACATAATCCAAAAAGAGCTGTCAAATCCCTTCAAAATCTGTCATATTTTGACGCATCTCGAACTGTCTTCTCTATGACCTCCGCATGGCAGGGAACAGAGAAACATGAGGATTGCTCGGACGATGAGAGAGTATAGTTCTAAGATTTAGAGTGGCCATAGATACAGCTGACCGCAGGTAGAGAGAGCTGTGACACAGTTGCCGTAATGTATTGGCATTCATGCTGGATACGTTTACTTAATTTCAAGATAATCACATCACTAAAAGTGCATGAAAATTCACTTGCCCGAACATACAAACAGATTGACAAACAAATCAACAAACAAACACTGCAAGTTAAATAAAAACTTGTAAAAGAAAGACGTAGATATATCGTGTGTCATGTTTCTATGAATATGAGTCACAGCATGGAGTAGTAGCTCACTATTGAGTTTAGTACGGTGTATGAGAGAACAACCTTAAGGCAAATTTATAACGTTATCGGAACTTTAACGCGATAAAAAATTTAAAAAACAAAATCTCGTTAAAGTCCAGATAACGTTATAATGATGTGTGTAAATCGCTAAAGTTTAAAACAATTTAGCCTTAAGGCAAGTCGCTGAGTTCCATGGGTAACGGTGATTACTTCCCATGAGTGACCTACATGCACGTTTGCCTCCCTATACCATTAAAAAAATTGTGACAATATAATTTTGATCGGAGTGTAAAGCCTTTATAGTGAAAATCAAACCCATGACTCAGATTGTACAAGTTACTTGCCCATGACTTGCAAAACCAAGAGCAACTAATAAAGTTACCGGTAGATGGAGAGCCTGTCTAATATTACACTATTTAATTTGATTAAATTTAATAAAAGTTAAGCCTCGGAGTGCGGGCCAATATCTCTTTGTACGAGATTAATCTTGTCAGCAGCCCGGCGGGGGCTCGACGCTCGCGAAGGGGTTCAAGTGATATAGCATTATTTACTCTTAATACACCTTCTTATACGGCTTATATGCAACTAATGACATATGTTCTACGTGTGAACAATACCTTATTTTTATACAACGAACGTGAGGTGTGTTATTTGACTGTACTGTTAGTCTTGTTAGTTGTAATTTTCCTTCTTTGTTCGTATAATTATAAAACAACGCACTTGTAATTCTTCTGCTATTGTAGGTTCTATGGACGGCGGTGATTGCTTACAGTGATGTGACCCGTTTGCTTATTTTCTCCCTTTATTAGAAAACAAAATACAGAAAAGGAAGAGAAACAAACATACATACTTATACACACCTTATGGTAGGTGATCACCACAACAAGCAACAAAGTCAAAGTCAAAGTCAAAATATTTTATTCAGATTAGGCTTACAGGTAGCACTTATGAATGTCAAAAAATTTACCACCGGTTCGGAAAAACCTCTGATGAGAAGATACCGGCAAGAAACTCAACGAGGTGTAATTTTTTAAATAAATCAAAATTACAATGTTATTTTACATCTCAAATATTCAAAATTTTTACAATTTAACACAGCAGGTGTACAATCTTTGGAGCCAGGGATCGCCAATACAGATCGGGATCATTTCCAAACATCCTTGTCCAAGATATAGTCATTGATTTTATAATACGCCCGAGAAATTAAAGTCTTCTTGACAATAGATTTAAATTTTGTATCATTTAGTTCAGTTATGTTTTTTGGAATTTTGTTGTAAAATCTTACACAATTTCCCATGAACGACTTATTGGTTTTAGCCAGTCTGTAAGTTGGAACTTTAAGCTTTCCTGTATTTCTAGTAGCCTTTGGCTTATCGACGTTGGTAGGGAAATTGCATATATTCTTCCTAACGTACATGATTATTTCAAAAATAGGTGCTTCTTCGTTTTTTATGAAATAGGAAGGCAAACAAGCAACTGGGTCACCCGATGGTAATTGATCACCACCGCCCATAGACACCCGCAACACCAAAGGAATTGCAAATGCATTGCCAACCCAGAGGGCTAAGATGGAATACATCTTGTGCCATTAATTGCACCGGCTGTCTTGCTCTCCGCGCCGGAACACAACAGCGCACGCCCTGCTGCTTAGCGGCAGGATTAGCGAACAATGGTGGTAGCGATCCGGACGGACCTTTCACAAAGTCCTACCACCCGCAAAATCAACCCGGTTTATCAATGATTTCAAAGTTGTAATTGGAAAACTCAGATCACAACGAGGAAGTTATTTTTAATTTAGTAACCATACTTACAAGGATGAATTGCATCATTGTCGTTTTACTCTTGAAGTAGACAAGGTACTTACTTACAAAACCTATCGAAATTTATGTTTGTTAGTCGTGACATTTTAACGGCTAAACGCGTTTCAAAACAATTTTAAGACGCCAGAGTATCAAATGTTAAAGAGACAAATTAAATCTTTCGAGAGTCGTTCACGGGAGCAAACATTTTTTGTGCGTCTCAAAGGCAACTGCGTAATGTTTGTATGGAACTGTGTCATACGCACTCGTACAGTAGCGCTCTCGAGAGGAGCGCAACTTTTGCGTCAGACATAATGACCATTAACTTTTTCTTCATCTCACTCAACAACCCAAACATTTAAAATATAATTAAAACAATGTCTTCAAAACCTTGGGCAGAAACATTATATTTTTGGATATATTTTACGGAAAATTAAGACTCACACTAAAACTGAAAATTACTGGCACAAGAGGTATTCCATCTTAGCATTCTGGGTTAGCAACGTATCTGCAATGTCCTTGGTGTTGCGGGTGTCAATGGCCGGTGATAATCACTAACCATCAGGTGATACACTCTTTAGTATAAACTCGCGCTATAAAATAACTAAATATTATTATTTATTAACTTTTTTCTTCCAGTTTATATGTCATATTTATTACGCCGCATCAAAAGACAATAAAAATATGAAATTTATCATATCTTTTCGATTATCTCTACAAGACAATTTTATTTAATGTCAACCACTGGTAAAAACGCTCTGCGGGGCAATTCTCGCGTCAGTAGAGATGAAGTCACACTCGAGAGAAGTCAAAAAGAGTCAAATCCCTTCAAAATCTGTCACATTTTGACACATCTCGAACGTCAGATGAATCTCGATGAGCGCCAGAATTGGGGGCCTGAGCGTGTCAACCACTGGTACAGGAACCTTACATAAAGTTTTTTCACAAATTAAGTTTACATTACGTGCTTCTTGAAAGTAAATGACCCAATTAACGATTATCGAACTTAATTACGAGGAAGTATATCTTAGCTATTTTTAGGCTCAATAAAATTCGTTGCTTAGTTAACATCTGCACTTCATGAGCCAATTATAATAGTACAGTCGGTCTCAAACACTAAGAACCTTGCCGTAATAACGTATAAAAGGAGAATTGCTCGAATTTGTCACATCACTGACAGCGACAAGGTACTAAAATGTTCAGCTACTTCTGAGATTGACCCTAGCTATGTAAAAATAAGCATATCCCTTGACTACAAGTAGTTAAATAGGTCAAATAATCAGGACGTAATTCTTTATAACTTAATCATTTTATTCCACTTGGCTTGTAAACAACAATTCAACACCAGATGTGTTTAAACAAAGCGTTTCCACCGAACACGCCCACGCCAATTAAACTGCATTTGAATGCATTCCAATCAATATAACAATATAAATATTATACGTAGTCTACAGTGGCAGCCCTCGGCCTCGCGCCGGGCGCGGCGGGCGGTGGGGCGGCGGGGGGTGCATTGATTTAGTACTAACTGCGGCGTAGGGTTGCACATGATCGATTGACCTTCAATAGATTTTTGTTTGGCGAGTGAATTTAAGTGCGTATTGTCTATTTTTAATCGATCGGTTGCGGTTCTATTTTATTTAAGAAAGAAAGTTTTACTTTTTCTTTCTATATTTGTTCAGTTGCTTTTATTAATATGATTTCCCTTTTAGGGTTCTGTAGTGAAACTACGAACTTATAGTTTAACCATGTCCTTTCTTTCTCTGTCAATATGTCATTCTGTTAAAAAGAAATGATTTATTCACGGAATGTAAACATTAACAAAAAACACTACATAAACTTAAAACCTAAGAACTAAAATAAAATATAAACTAATTACAAATTATAAAGATGAGGCCCCCGCGGTATGCTGCCCATAATACAAGCGGCGTTCCCGCGCTGGATAGCTAAACTTATCCTTTGCGCGAGAAAGCCGCCTGCGCGGGGGTCACCTGTCGCCTCCCTTAAACGCTTGCTGAGCTCTTTGTAGAGCCCGTGTGCACCGCTTCCCCAGGGCCCAAGTGTCTCGACGCCAAAGGCCACGAAGTCGTATTGCGCGTCGAGACACCTGTATTTAAGACATTTGGCACGCTCTCTAGCCTCGGCCGCCGCACCGGCTTGTTTATTAGTCATTGGAAGATAGGTCGCGGCTAGAGTGTCGGCGCACGTGGCGTCCCACACCAGCGCACGGCCCATCTTCCAAGGTATTAATGACATCCCGTCGGGCCTCTTGCCATCGTCCCGCGCTATTCGGGGCTCAAGAACTGCGGGGACGTTGGCACTGGCGAGTGCCCTTCTAAGGATGTCATTCAGTGCGGCGTGACGGGAGTGGCGGCCAGCGCCAGAATGACATGAAAGGCCGTGGTGTCCGAAGCGGTCCACACTGGCTCCACATGAAGCGCAGCAGTGGGCTGTACACACCTCGGCCCCTAGCCGGAGACCAATGGCTATGCGGAGTGTGTTGGGGTCAATGTAGGTTCCTATGTTTGGGGATGGGTAAGCGTGAAGCCATTGGCCAGATTCCCATCTGGCAGATTCTGTTTGTATGTCACAGTCACTTTTTTCGAAAACTACAAAAGTTATAAAGCTCAAATTTTGTAGGTACACGTTAAATACATAAATCCCGCGCATAAGGACCAAGAGTATTTTTTTATTCCTTATGAGGTTCTACATATAATAACTTGGCCACAATTTTGTGAGTCTAGTGTAGTATATCGCACCCTTAGAATTAAAGCGACTCAATTCTGAATATGATATTTCCCAAAATTAAACCCTATGTCTTTTAATTAAGGTGATATTTTGGGACGTGTATTATTCAGAAATGGGTCACTTTAATTTTAAGCGTGCGATATGTCGAAGCGAAACTACAACCATGCTCATATTTATTTCTTATAAGTAACTTTAATTAAAATTTACAATCTTAATAAAAATTGTGGCAAATTGCCATTGATTTTGGCTAAAACCTCACAAAGAAGAAAAAAGATAAAAGGGGAAACCACACTGTCCTTTTTATAAAAAAACGAATCACCCTAACTCTAGTAAAAGTGTCATTGCCAAGTAAACTAGGGTAAGTGCACCAAATGTCGCCAGCAGTGTCAAGTTACGCCGCAAAATGTCGCGTAATCTCAGTAATTCTATACTAAACTGGACAGTAATTGTGCGGTTTACCCTAATTGTTTCTGAGAAGCAACCCAAATTTGATCGCTATTTCCTCCGAATTCATTTAAAGATTGGGGGCGAAACGCCGTTTAAAATTTTGATGAGTAGGCAGGAGTCTTTGAGTTCTCATGTAAATTAATTACTAACATAATGCCAGCACCATTAATTAGTACTAATTAGGTCTATGGGCAACGCAAGGAAACATTTGTCTTCCGACAGCAGTTTCATTATATTTAATATTGATATTTCACGGCTTCGTCCGCGTTATACGACTATATTTTCAAAATATTTGCGTACAAAATTTTGCTCCTCACAAGAGTTGAACTCGGAACCTAGCTTCGAAGTCACGGTGGCTAACCACTGGGCTCTACAATGATCTTCCGTTCAACTTTTCTTATAAAAAGAACCCTTTTCCCAATTTTCTTACTATCATCCAACAACCAAATTAAATCACTAATTGCGGTCACTATCCACTCAAGCGCAATTCAGCATCCTACCTCGTTCTAACCCTCACAACTAATATATACCCCTCTCATCAATTTCAAACCGCTACCATTTATATTTCAAGTGGCACTTGGGCAATACGTCTATCTCGTTCCAGCTTTGGTGTTTATAACTTCTGTCTCGCTCCTCAGAGCAGGATGCAACCTGAGTTTCCATTGTGGATGGCATAATGAATTCAGGTTTTCATTCGGTCAGTAAAGGGTTGCTTTTGACGGTCTGGAAGGTTTTGCTTTCAGAGAAATGTAGGTTTTTGAAGTAATTGAAGCTAGTTCTGTATTTATTGAAGCACGATATTTTTAGACGGAGTGGGTGTAGAGATGAAACTTTAAATAAAAAGTTTTCGAATTCATTTTAATCTTTACTTTCTTATTTAAGTTGTTAATGATACAACACTAAATATAATTAAACAAGGACACTACATAAAAACTAAATACAAACAACAATTCAACACCAGATGTGTTTAAACAAAGCGTTTCCACCGAACACAAGCAAGCAAGCAAGCAGCAAGGTAATTTGGGTTTTGTTTTTGGTTTTTGTAGCAAGGTAATTTGTTCCAGTTTGTTAAATATAAACTAAACATTAATTCTAAAGTTATAACTAAAATATATCAAAAAAAGAAGGCCTATCTTTACTTAGATAGATAAATAGATCATTTATTTGTATTAAGCGTACATTGTCACTGTTTAATAATAAACATTCACATTGCATTAAGGTAATTGTAATTCATAATTCATTTATTCGCTGTTAATTGCGTTATACATGAGGGTTGTTGTACCTTGGTAAATTATAACACAAATGTCTCAAAACTCACTTAGTTTATTAATTAAAAACTCTAGACATGACACTTCGTTTGAGTCTATCTATTTGACCGCCGACCACAGACCAACAATGTTGCCAAAGTAATAATAAACAAATCACATGAAAGTTCAAAAACATTAAGTTTTTTTTTAATGGCATCGTGCTCTTGGCGCACTTAGCCAAACGGGAAAACGGAATTAGGATCAAAAAATACGAATGGAACGGAATTTGGAAAAGAAAGGAAAAAATCAGGAAAGGGTCACTTATCAAAACATTAAGTTTAACAAATATTCCATCGAGTTATACATACATTATTACTTTCATCGTTATATTACATGTTCGTTATTAAATTAGTTTTAATATTAAGGAATAATGGTATTTCTTCCGAGTTCAAAACCTAGTAGGTAATACCTTTACTAGTTAATCGTATAATGATGTCAAATATACAGAACAACTAAATGCATATTCTTTATCTTTACACAGTATAAAACAAAGTGCTATCAATCTCTGTCTGTCCTTACATCTTCGGCCGCGTACTCCTTCTAAACCACGCAACGGATTTTGATACGGTTTTCACTGTCATTTAGAGAACTTTTAGGAAGTTTTTCATACAAATTCTAAATAAATTTATTTTAGTGAACAGCTCGAGGCGCTAATCAAGCTTTTTTTCGGAGTAAACGGCCGAAGATACGGTGCGGACAGACAGGAAAGGATAGTGACTTGGTTTGAACGGGATACAGTTTCTCCTCTATGTACAGTCAAGGAATTAAATTTCCAACCCACCTAAGGTTCAATATCATATAGCAAACTGTCACCATAAGAGCTATAGAGCAAGACGTTAGTTTGACATATCGACCTTAATGCATTGCGAATGTCAGACGACATTTCAACGAAATGGGTAGGGAATTAAATTCCTTGACTGTATTTACTAGCAAAAATACCGAAGTGTGACGTCATACTTTTTTTTTTGTGGCCTGAATGTCTCAAATCGTAGTCCTCGCGAGAGGTACGGGCGACTACGATTGCTTAGCAAGTAAAATGAATCGGTGCATCGTAAGGGTTAACGTCATACTGTCAAGCTGTTTTGTACGGAGCTTTTTTTAGGGGGGAACGATTTTTTAATTCGCGATATTTAATAAAATAGTGGCCATAGAAATTAACCAAAAAAACATTCTTGTTTTAACGAATTATTTCAAATATTTAGTCAATTCATTAAAAAAGTAAACGATTTTCGAGTGACCAGCTTGACCAAGGCGGTTAATACAGAATACAGATTAATACAAATTGAAGCCAAGACGTCGACGAATATATAAAGAAAGTGTACGTTGTATTGAACGTAGAAAACACTTATTTTTATACAAAAATCCACCCTCATTGAATTACTTGTTCAGAACTTGTTATAATGATCCCGCTGCAAAGAAAAATAAGGACACTCGATAGCTCTCCAGCCCGCTGGCCAACGTTTATTGAAACCTTTTTGTGTAAAAATAGAAAAAAAAACTCAATTGGAATCACTGTTAAAACGGCCAAGAGATGTTTTACATCCTTAAAAACATCTTTAACAGCGCCACACTGGAAAAACAACCCTGTACCCTCGCTTTAAAATTTACTTTGAAATACATGTTCTTTTTTCTCTAAACGTTGTAGCGTTCATTTGAGTTTAAACTCTAAGTGTGTTGTGTCAAGGTGTTATCTAGGTTGTGGGTGGTTTGTCTGTTTGGGCTAGGGGTGCTCCAGAGCTCTCCAATTTCGGGAGGTTAATGGTTGAGTAATCGACAGACGCCTGAGGGCTGCTGCGTTTGATATGTGAAGATATAGAGTGGCTGGATACATCTATATTGTATCTATTTAAAGTATATAAAAAAATTAATTTTTTTTGTTCCCGTTTTTTTTACGAGGCCGATATTATCATGGCTACACATTCATTTGCATGGTTGTGTAGTTTTCCCTCACCGAAAAGTCTTTGGTTACTAAAAGGCTTAGGTTACAAGTTAGAAAGACTCATTGGTACATGCGGACAGCTGGGAATCGAACTCTGTACCTCACGATTACAAGTCCACTCCCCTACCCAATAATAGACCACCAACGCTCTAAAAATATGTAATAACGTTTTAAATTATGTTTGCGGATGGTTACGACCTTGTGGAAAATCCGCCCGGATGGCTTCACCATCTTGCTCCCTAATCCAGTCGCTAAGCAGCACTGCTTGCACTGCTGTTCTGGCGTGGAGAGCAAGACAGCCGGTGCAATTACTGGCACAAGAGGTATTCCATCTTAGCCCTCTGGGTTAGCCACGCTTCAAAGTCAAAGTCAAAGTCAAAATATTTTATTCAGATTAGGCTTACAGGTAGCACTTATGAATGTCAAAAATGTACCACCGGTTCGGAAAAACCTCTGATGAGAAGATACCGGCAAGAAACTCAACGAGGTGTAATTTTTTAAATAAATCAAAATTACAATGTTATTTTACATCTCAAATATTCAAAATTTTTACAATTTAACAATTTAACACAGCAGGTTGGAGCCAGGGATCGCCAATACAGATCGGGATCATTTCCAAACATCCTTGTCCAAGATATAGTCATTGATTTTATAATACGCCCGAGAAATTAATGTCTTCTTGACAATAGATTTAAATTTTGTATCATTTAGTTCAGTTATGTTTTTTGGAATTTTGTTGTAAAATCTTACACAATTTCCCATGAACGACTTATTGGTTTTAGCCAGTCTGTAAGTTGGAACTTTAAGCTTTCCTGTATTTCTAGTAGCCTTTGGCTTATCGACGTTGGTAGGGAAATTGCATATATTTTTCCTAACGTACATGATTATTTCAAAAATATATAGCGACGGTAGGGTTAAGATGTCTATTTCCTTGAAAAATTCCCTTAATGACTCACGAGTATCCATATTATAAATTGCTCTAACTGCCCTTTTTTGCAAAATGAAAACCGACTCAATATCTGCAGCAGATCCCCATAAAATAAGGCCGTACGAAATAATGCTATTAAAATAGGCAAAATAGACCAACCGTGCCGTCGCTACATTGGTTAGCTGCCGAATTTTTCTTACTGCAAAAGCAGCAGAACTCAACCTACTTGCTATCGCTGTGACGTGGGAACCCCACTGCAGTTTAGAATCAAGTGTTATTCCTAAAAACACAGTTGATTTTATGAATTCAATCGTTTGACCATCTTATTTGATATTTGAGACTGAAACTATATTAGTTGAATTTAACAATGAAAATTTAATACTGTCTAGTACTGTATAATACTTCTGCTGTCTTCTTGATGTTGTGGATGTACCACTTGCTAATTTTCCCTTCTACTTTCAATTTTTTTTAAATACAACATAGAAGCCAAACGATGAAGTGGGTCACCTGATGGTTGTTAATCACCACCGCCCATAAACACCTGCAACACCAAGAGTATTGCAAATGCGTTGCCAACCCATCTTCACGCCGGAACACAACAGTGCAAGCACTGCTGTTTAGCGGCAGGATTACCAAGCAAGATGGTGGTAGCAATTCGGAGAAACCTTGTACAAGGTCCTACCACCCGCAAAACCCACCCAGCCGCGGTCTTTCTCAAGGCAAGTCAATAAAGTCTCCTCTGTACAGTAGGGGAAATATATTCACGTACCACCTTAGAACCCTATCTCAATGACGCGACGCGTTAAACGCCAGGCTGTGTCATACAAATGTCATGCGTATGTCTCTTCGACTAGGTTCTACGGTGGTACGTGTTTCAATTTCCTTGACGTACGTTACCACTTCCAGTAGCTTTGTTGTGCAGAACGTGATATAAAGTTGAACTCTTATCACATCCCCTTCCTGTAACCGATACACGGCTGATTTGTGCCCGTGTAACGCAATACGCGGGGCTTCTCAGCGTTTTTATTAAATTTTTCACCGTTTTCTTTGAGTTTGATTGCGCGGCTCGGGTTACTATGATCACATTGTTTCACACAATCGTTGAAGACTTACAACCGGTAAGTTATTGGTCTTTATTAAAAAAATACTGTCTAAAGCCGCATGTTTTCAACCGCTTACTTTCTAAGCCACGCAATGAATTTTGATACAGTTTTTACTTTTGACACGGACCACACTTTGGACCGCAACTGACAGCTGCGCTCCCGCGCATCCTATGACAGATCGCCAGAGCTGCCACAATGACGCCTTGACGCGCAGCCATTAATCAACATTACTTGCATAATAAAGAATTGTGATTTAAGATTGTATTTAATACAAAATATATTAAATATCAAAGTGGTATTATTAACTAATATTACAACTTTCATAAAAAAAAATACGTATGGATTTTTAAACACAATATGAGAAGGAAATCGAGCAAGTGGGTCCCCTGATGGTAAGTGATGACCACCCCCGCAACACCAAGGAGATTGCTGATGTGATGCCAACCCAGAGGGCTAAGATGCAATACCTCTTGTGCCAGTAATGTCACTGGCTGTCTTGCCCTCACCGCTGGAATACAACAGTGCAAGCGCTGCTGCTTAGCGGCTGGATTAGCGAGCAAATGGTGGTAGCGATCCGGACGGACCTTGCACAAGGTTTTTAGGTACAGTCCATCAATTTGTTTCATAAGCCATTGTAGAACGTCGTCGTAATTTGCCATCGCTGTCATATCGTGACATTCATTGTGTAAAGGTTCTACACTACTACTAGATTCAGACATGTAAAAGAGCCTATATGGCCTACTTGCAAAATAAATTTTTCATTTTCATTTTCATTCATTTTCATTACAGTGGCCTATGAACCAAACTGGGCCCAATTTCATAAACGCGTCAGGCGACAGGTGACAGTGATAATTTGCTGCACATTGCTGTGTCGACAATTAACGCTACAGACTTACAGATTTAACATCGTAGTGTGCAAGCAATGTATACTGAATTGTCACTATCACCTGTCGCCTGTCGCGTTTATGAAACAGGGTCCTGGGTGACATGACATCTTAATTGTACCCATAGTAACCCGGTGCAAATCGCTAGGTTTACTGTTATTTAAAAAAATGGCAGACATGACGTAGAAAGCTCTACTTTATCAGCACCCTTAAAGTTTTGAATTTGAATTTGAATTTGAATTTGAATTTAAAACCAAAGTTGCAGTTCGAGTCCTGTCAGACACCAAAGATTATTTTCTGTTGTCATTGCATATCGTTTAAATTTAAACAGGGTTGCCATTCTAATCTGTAATTTATTAATCAGTCTGTACAATCTCCCCTTGCGAAACAATAACTGGTCGAGGGTGCTTGGTGACCGCAGGGGGGGGTCGAGAGCTAGCTAATTAGTTTTCATTATCTCAACACAATGTCTGATGGTGAAGTGGTGAAGTTAGAATCTCCATTCACAGATTGAATTAATTCCCTACAGATACAAATTGACATGACGACTAAATTGTTTTAAACTTTCGCGATTTTCACACTTATTTATAACGTTATCGGGACTTAACGCAATAAAAATATATTGATAATTTACCTCGACGTTTCGGCCATGTTTTAACGGCCGCGGTCACGAGTAGACACGACGAGTAGACAGTCAATCAGTCAATATATTTTTATCGCGTTTAAGTCCCGAAAACGTTTTAATATGACGACTAAAGTTGTTCAACTCTCGAAGTTTAAAAAAACTCGCCAAAAGAAGAAAAACTGTATTTTTACTTTTTGTTTATAATCACTATTTGTTACTTGAATTGGCGATCCCTGGCTCCAAATAGTGAATACTCGACCAAGAAATTGCTTGACCATTTTTCGACCGTATTACAAAGGGGTAAAGTTCAAAAGTGGTCAAGCAATTACTTGGTCGACTATACACCACACCTACTGTGTTAAATATCTAAGATGTAAAATATCATTGTAATGTTGATTAATTTAATAAATTACACCTCGTAGAGTTTCTTGCCGGTATCTTCTCATCAGAGGTTATCCCGAACCGGTGCTAAATTTTATGACATTCATAATAAGTGCTTCCAGCTGTAAGCCTTAAATCAAGTTATTTTGAATTTTTAATGAGAGCGTTTAAATAGTATTTTTTTTTGTTTTTGTTTCCTAAAACTTTGTTTTTATCATCATCATTCTTTCATAGTTCTTTTTTCCATGTTTTTTCGAAATACGCTTTAACTACCCAAGTACCTCGCTAAGCGCTATAAAAGCAACTTGTACAGCTATTATTGTGCTTAGACATGATCCTAGACTGGCAGGTCAGGTTATCAAATTAGAGCGACTGCCATGTAACCTCCGTACCCTGTGACAGGGAAACCAGACTAATAGGATTATAGTCACACAACCATTTGCATGAATGCAGGTTTCCTCGCGATGTTTCCCTTGCAGTAAATTCACAGTTGGTTAGGTACAGTCACCCTCGGAAGTAGCTAAACTCTTAAGAACCTTGTCGTTGTAACGTATGAAATGAAAGTTGCTCGAATTCGTCACATTACTGTCAGCGACAAGGTACTAAAATATTCAACTACCTCTGAGACTGACTGTACTACAGTACCCACTTAGGTCAATTTCATCGATGTAAGAAGACAATAGATCTGCTTACTTGTTCCGATTGTTACAAGCCTAGCGTCACCACTGCGACGGGGTGAAGCAGGTGAAGAGGGGCTTTCAATATTTAGCTATTGGTTCAACTTTGAATCTTATCTTAAGTGAATAAAGTGCTTCTAAGTTTTCTAACTAGCAACGACACAGGCGTCGGATAGCAGAACTAAAAATATGACGCTAATGTAAAACGTACAAAACGCAGAGCTGTTTACTTGACAGTTGGCACATACAGTTTTATTCAGGCTATCCAACGTAGTCTACCAAATAGACTATGGCCGGCTACTCTGCCACTGCGTTGTACACAGTTCTATAGTTTTTTTCATTTCGACGGTACAACAACCCATAAGTACACGGCGACTGCTGGTGATTGAATTCAGTACAGTCAAGGAAATTGAAACACGTACCACCGTAGAACCTAGTCTAAGAGGCATACGCATGACATTTGTATGACATAGCCTGGCGTTTAACGCGTCGCGTCATTGCGATAGGGTTCTAAGGTGGTACGTGAATGTATTTCCCCTACTGTACATTGCGATCACCAGTCCACCCCCTAGCTACAGTAGCCGCCAACGCTCTTTCTCAAAGCTTATTATTTTTATTATTATTTTTATTTTGATCAAGTATCTAAAGCTTTTTAATGTCCAAATTCAATTACAGTTTAAAATAAGCAGAGATAGCGAACTGCAATGCGTTCAATTGTTTCCTATAAAAAAATTACAAACATTTCATAGAATGTTTTCGCGTCCCTCCAACAGAATTAATAAAGGGAAAGAATATTTAAATGAAGCAATATGTCTGTTTATTACGGTTATTTGTTTATTGTGATGCGCCCTATATTAAATACAGTGGCTTTGGGTTGCTGATCCCTGTTGCTAGGGTTGCAACCTATTGCATCATAATTAAATACATTTATTATTTATTTATTTGCTTTTAAATGAGCGGAAGTAAAGATGTTAAAGAAAAATAATATACCCGATTCTTGTTTTGCCTCTGCGAGGGTGCAAATTTCAATGTTCTCTATTGAAAATGAATATGAAAAACATATTTTGCAAGTAGATTATATACTTAGGCTCTTTTACTTGTTTGGTCGCGCCTATACATTGTTAATTTAATGACTATAAATGATTTAAATAAACATTTAAAACTTAACAGCCCACCAAATCCTTACTTAACATTGATATTACATTTATATCAATAATTTTACATTATTCGATTAAAAAACTAAGAAAAGTATCTACTAGTGTTATCGTTTTGACCACCAGTCTTTCTTTAAGAAAATTTTTAATTGGGAACAAAGTCACAAAAAAGCAATAGTAGTTAGAAACATCAACTTAATGAAAAGTTTGTTTTGTAACTAGTACCATCCATCAACCATAAACGGGAGTTCAGGATGTCAACACGATTTTTTTTGTAACCGTAATTGTTGTCTAAAAATCCCAAGAAGGTGCACACTATTGCAATTAATACGTGTAAAAAATGACAAAATGTCCAAATTCGTAATGCATTTGAGTCTCTTCTTAGTAAAAACGTTTAGATAGTTAAATAAATTAACAAAAACAAAATCAATGTAATATATATTGCTAAAAAAACTTAATTCTCAATGAAATAATTCGATCACCAAATTGCCAGCCCTACAAACAAGCCACCGTATGATTGCATTGTAATAGAACACTAATTCCTCAATCGAATGCACAGCCCTGGCCCAGCGTCCCGCACAACAACCGATCTTAACCCGACAAGTTAAAGTTCAGAGCCAGGCCCCCGACTAAATTACAGAGGCGCCCAACAATTGGTTTTATTGTTACCACCCGCCGTTTCAAAGTTACTCCGGATCACAACTCTAAATTTAGAACCCAATCCAATTTGGACTCTATTTTTTTTTATTAGAGTTCGGTTCGGTTTAAACTTTAGAGTATTAAATAATAGGTGTCACAAACAATTGGGCGACCGGGCCGGGGTGGTATTGTAGTATCGCTAATCACTCGAGAATGGCCGAGGGCGGAATTAGGGGTTAAGTCACTTTTATATTCGGGGATGTTTTATGAAGTTGAGTTGAGACTAATTGAATTTCCATTTGCGACGCGGGAGTTTTGGGAATGTCAATTTAAACGCGATTTTATTTTATGTTTGTACCTGAGCCGTGGGTAATATAATAATCTTTATCTTTTAGTCTAATAGTCTTATAAAACAAAGTCGATACCCGGTCCTGCCTGTCGTCATACCTAAAGCATATTCCTTCGAAATTACGCAACGGATTTTGATACCGTTTTCACTGTCATCTACAGTAATTTTTACAGGTTTTTACACAAGTTACTTACATCGTTTTTAACATAAAACTACCGTGAAACTCGATTCTCAACTTCAATTCGCAAATCGCAAATTGCATTCTCGACTTTAAAATTCGTGAGTGATTCATTTGTATTAATAAGTTACATCCCAATTGTCCGTGTGTGAAGTCGGGACAGGTCGCTAGTATTTCTTAAAAATCTCTCCTCAAACGAAGCCGTTGACAAAATCTAGTCTCGACGAAAGCGTTTGCCAACTGGCAAGCCGGCAAAGTAGCAACCAGCACTTTGCCCCGGACATTGGAACTAAAAAAACAGTTTTACAAATTGTACTCCACGTCTCTCCGCCGGTTTCATTGGCTTCCGTTTGGCCTCATTCGCTTTGAACACGCATGGCTTTTGACTGTTCTTTTTTTGACCAAACGTAGAGTTTTTTTTAGAGTACTATTCCGACTCAATAAAGTGGCCAGCAATTAGCAATCAACAATTTAGAGGACCATTCCCGCGTACATTGGTCGTAAATATATACTGATATAAAAGGAAAACACTATGTTCACTGACAGTAACTTTTATTCTAGTTTTTAACATTTTACAAAGCACATCGAAGGACAGAACAACTCAACGCGCGAATACATCCGGTTGACCACAGATAATGCTCTCGCAGTGTTGTGCTCGGCTTCGATTAAGAACCTATGCGCCTAGTGCGGTACCACAGTTATATAAATAAAGCAGTACCAAAACTAGGCCTATTTGGTGAGATAGATACCAACGCTCCGGTGGAGCATTAGGGTTGTCCTTTTAAATTTTTGCGCACTGTCTCGGGCGCATGCAATAACCATAAACGCAGAGCGCATCCACTCGTCTCGACGCGGCAGCCGCGACTGACAGCACCGCGAAAACCCCTTAGCGGCCGTGTTGAGCGTGCGTCTGTGTGAGTGCGCCGGTTTCGAGCGTTTGTACGTAGATTCCTTACTGCTTATAAGAATATTTAAAAAAAAACCTACAAACCTGTTTCTAAGGCATAACTATTGCATACTAAAAATCACAGCTATAAGTTAAGGTTTAGAGGGTGGAAAACGTGATCGCCGTTTGTATGGAGAGCGCTTTTTTAAAGGCTGGGTACACAATCCCCTTAAAGGTAAAAACAAACGCCATTTTTAGTTCGTACGTAATATAAACAAGCTTCACAAAAAGCTCCCCTCTAAAGTGGAAAGCCCCAAACTGCCCACTAATTAGACTCCGACTCAATTCAGTTATTCTAACGCAATTAACTTTGTTTTTTTGTTTTTACTTTTTATTTCTTCGTCGTTTTTGCAACGCAATAGGCTTTGATGTTATAATATTATATACTAGCTGACGCCCGCGATTTTATTCGCGTCTAATTAGTAGCCTATGTCCGTCAGGGATAGAGCTTTCTATTTGTGAAAGTATTTTCGATATCGGTTTAGTAGTTCCAAAGATTACCCCCTACATACAAACAAACAAAGTCAAACAAACTCTTTGTTATATTAGTGTAGATTGAAATAAAATTATTTAAACGGTTTATATGCGTACGTTATAACGAATCAAATAACCATTTCATTTGTTTTATTTGAATGTCTATTTATTCAAGTCGCGAAAACATAAGACAATATTTTGATGTTTTTTTTTAAGATAAGATATGATAAGAAAAAGGGTTAGTTACATGTCTTAATAGGATGTTAGGTATTGTTCCATCTTTTCGAGCTGTACTCATACAGAATAAAATTGAAGCTTTAGCACGTCACTTCTTCAAAGTTCATTATTAATTATTTAATTCAGAGTTTAGATCAACAGACATTCAGACATTCTTACTACTAGATGGAAGACATAGATAGAAACACCCGAACTTATGTTTTTACAATATTTCTATGGACGTTTGGGGATCGTATAAATTTAAGGCAATGACGACTGAATTTAGTAACTAGGTCATTTAATTGTATTATAGTTAGCACCTACTACTATAA
This sequence comes from Ditula angustiorana, assembly GCA_963691745.1. Taxonomy (NCBI): domain Eukaryota; kingdom Metazoa; phylum Arthropoda; class Insecta; order Lepidoptera; family Tortricidae; genus Ditula; species Ditula angustiorana. The sequence goes on from OY829495.1 coordinate 10,334,416, forward strand.
TAAATCTCATTCAGTGTCCATTACGTCCATTTATTCCAGTTTACAATACACTGCAGCGTCAATAGGGCGATGCGAGCGCGTGCCGTGAACATACGCGTTAATCACTCCGGTACATTGCGGGTTGTTGCGCCACTGTGGGGTGCAAAACAATTGGTGCTATTAATTTAATTAATATTGGTTATTGGATATTAAGGGGATTTGATAATGGCACATATGTGTGAATATTTAGACGTTTTAACCGCTGTCTTTGTCGGCAATAATTGTTACCAGATTTTTTTTGAAAGCTATGGCAATGCGTTGGCAAAGTGAAGGCAATTAGCATCCACACTTAATCTAATCGGAAGCTTTACCGAAAGATATACCTGCGGTAATGTGCCGAAACTGGCAAACTCACGGCACGGAAAGCTGATGTTGCAGATTCGAGTCCGGCCATTACCCTAATTTTCTTTGTGTTGTCATTAATTATATAGCATTTTAAATTTAATTTGAAGATATACCTGGTTTGATTACACAAAGTGATTTGACACCTACCATCCCTTCAAAATTCGGTCAACAATTTGTTGCTGACAATGATGGCGATTAAAACGCCCGATACTCGCCCAGGTATTGTAAAGTTAACTAAGTAGTATAGATAGAGACATATTATAAGTTTATACTTCACGTCCTAGATCCTAAGTAAGTAAGTACCTAAGTAAGAACAAATAATTTCTATTGGGGTTGCACAAATCCATAAAATCATACACCACAGAACACCACTTGTTCTAACTGCCATACTTAACTACCTCCTCATTCATCCCTCAATTCACGCACGATCGTCAATTTCGAAAGCTTTAATTCACCTAAAGATTAAAGAGACCCGTCAACAAACATTGCCAACGTTGAACAGCAATTCACAGCCGGCGCGAGCGCGACATTCGCTGCCGACACGACATAACGACATAAAGTGTTGCCGCCGTATATCACGCGCACAATGCCGAAGATTTACTACCCCTGGCTGTGATAGTACTATTGTTTCGATGCCAGGGGAGCTGCACTGTTGGTTCAAAACATACTGTTGTTCTAAAGCCTAGACTGCAGTACATTTTTAAGATAAAAATTAGTATACATCCATCTTTAACATATTGATTGAATGATTTTGTTTTGATAGTGTTTTTAACTAAACCCCGATTGAGCTACTTCTTAATTGTTTCTTTACGTAGTACATATACAACAAAGACGCTATCTGTTCCTGTAAGTCCTCAGCATACCTTCGACCTCCTTAATAAAGTAACGTATATTGATGCGGTCTTCAGTGACATTTTTGACGACCTGTATGGCACAGTGGCACATGTGTCTGCCTACTGTGCAAGAGGTCCCGGGTTCAAATCCTGGTATGGGCAAATATTTGTAAGTAAGTAAGTAAGTAAGTAAGTAAACACTTTATTGTACATAAAACACGGTACATAATATTACAATTAAAATAAATTTGTGTGACGAATACGAATGTTTGTACCTGAGTTATGGATGTTATTTGTATTTAAGTATGTATTTATCTATATATGTATGTTTATCCGTTGTCTAGTACCCATAGTACAAGCTTTGCTTAGTTTGGGACTAGGTCAATTGGTGTAAATTGTCCCGAGATATTTATTTATTTATTTAGAGATTTTTACGGAAGATCTTCAAGCACATTACATCCTATATCGTACCCGTATGAAGCCGGGGCAGGTTGCTAGTTATAAATAAATTAAAAACTATTTGAAGTATTGGGTAGAGTCGCACTCCTATAGTCGACCGACTGGAACGGCGTAGTATCACACTCTCGCAGATAGTCTGCGTGAAGTAGTGAAATGCTGAGAGATTTAGAGGCCGGAGAGGGACCTGAAGGCGACAGATCACCTATTCTCATAGGGTCGCTGGTTTCTAAGCGAGGCGATGATTATCGATCAAATCAGGTGACCTGTCTACTCATTCGCGTCCCTTTTCCATTTCAAAATAACGTTTTCAAAAAACATAGAGTTTCTCATTATTTTTGTATTTCACGACGGTGATTCATTTTGAATGCCCTTAATTTTGAACCCTTTAAGGTGGAACATTTTCTACAAATGCAAATGGAACCTATATTGAGTATAATAAATTAACCAATAAAAAAGAATAATTGAATTAGGTTCATAATTAGCGGATATATCGTGAAAAAACAGTCTAATTCCAGAACCTCCTCCCTTTTTGTGGTCGGTTATAAACACATAATAACATGCTTACACACACAGAAACCCAAGTATTTAACATGCACAATAACCGCTAAAGATAGACATCTGCTTTAAAAACTCCTTCACCTTTAACGATCTCAAAAAGACCAGTGTTTTCTTTGTAATTCGTGGCGTATTATTTTAATGAAAACTCGGAGGCGTGCCTTTTGTTAGTCGAAAGGTTTTTTTGGTCTGTTTCTGTTCTATTGAGTCATGTTGGACCCCGAACAATCGTGGAACAGTAGCTCGCGTCTCCATTACGCTTTATTAAGGCGTACACAGAGGTAAATCGTTTTTTATTGCAACGCGGGTTTGAATCAATGGTCTGGAAACTGTTTGAAAAAATGAACCACGGTTATTTGCGTACTGATTTTTGATATACACAAAAATATTACTTATTATTATAAGCTCACGCCTGTTTCCCTTTGGGGTAGTCAAAGACCACAGAACGACTGCTCCGGTCCTGGCATACTTCCCTCGCTTCCTCCACACACATTCTTCTCTTTATACATGCTCGGCGGTTACGGGTAGGTACTTCTAATTCTGCCTGTCCCCTTATAAATTTGCTTACATAATCGCCTTTCATCCATCCGTTCACTCACAAGTTCAGTCACTACACAAAAATAGTATAATAAATAATGTTTAGGTACCCTACTAGTGCCGATTTTAAGATTTTGTTTTAACTTTACTAATAATATCATCATAATATCAATCATAACAGTTCTCAAAAAAAAAATCATAACATGAGTTCATAAGCAGATCTTGGATAACATAATGACTCCCACCCCTCCTTTTTTTCCCTCTACAGAACAATAAACAATTAATGATGAAATTCACAGAAACCCTTTCCTAGTGGACATCTACTATTAAACGGGGTACTAACGGGGTATTCCTACCCCTAAGCAAAACATGATTTAAATTTGTTTTATATGTACAGATAATTTTACTTGTCATGTCGAAAGAATGCTAAGCTTCAGAACATTCCTCCCTTAAGAAAATTTGCGTACAAGAATTGAACATCACTTTAGAAAGGTTTAAATTTCCGGAAATGGGAATTAGTTTCGTTACAATACCACGCGGTATAAATCGTTTATATTGTTTTATTTCAATGCCTACAAGCGAAAGCATAAGAAATTACAGACTTTATCCGACACCTATGCAAAACAACCTGTTTTAAATTTTCCAATATTTTAATGAATGCTCCAACACAAGAATTTCCGCTAAACTAACGACTGCCTACTCAGCGCCGATCGCGTAACCGCCTCCTTTAAAACAATGGCGACCATTAAAATGCTGCGCACGAGTGGGCGCGAACAGCGCGATTACTCTACACTTGGAGATTCAGCACACTTAACTACGGGTAGACATTTTGTATACCCACCTTGAGATGCGTTTTCGCTGCAAACGTATTTGCGGTTGGTAGGACCTTGTGCAAGGTCCGTCCGGATCGCTACCACCATCTTGCTCGCTAATCCTGCCGCTAAGCAGCAGTGCTTGCGCTGTTGTGTTCCGGCGTGGAGAGCAAGACAGCCGGTGTAATTACTGGCACTAGAGGTATTCCATCTTAGCCCTCTGGGTTGGCAACGTATCTGCAATCTCTTTGGTGTTGCGGGTGTCTATAGGCGGTGGTGATCACTTACCATCAGGTGACCCACTTGCTTGTTTTCCTTCATATTTCATAAAATAAAAAAAAACCATTTTTAGGAGTTTCTAATACGAGTGTGCAATGATGATAGGAGCTTTAAAATAACAGAATCGGTCCACCCGTTTAACACCTACGATGCCATAGACAGACACTTCTGACTTCAACGTACTTTTTTTGCGTCCTAGGTTAAAAATAAGGCAAGTGTGATCACAGCCAGCTCCCTCGTTAACCAGCGGTAAACATTTCTACTTCCCCCCACCGTTGTTCTGTAAGTGTCCTTCAAAAGCTCGTTATAAAGTGCGGAACAGCTTTTGTGTTCGTCGGAATCGACACTGTTTTGTTTCATTGCCGTTTTAATTGCTGCTAATTCGCATTTCTTCTTTACGTAGGATAAAACAAAGTTGCTATCCGTTGCCGTCGGTCCTTATATCTTCGGCCGCTTACTCCTTTTAAACCACGCAACGGACTTTGATGCAGTTTTCACTGTCATTTAGAGATTATTATGTACGTTACATCCTAATAGTATGTAACCGTGTGAAGCCGGAGCATGTGTGTAATAAGCGCTTAAAGCGCTATTTTCTAAATTGTATAACAATTCGAAGAGCTACTTTGCCAATATCACTTACAGTCAATGATATTATAATGCATGGATGTACAGTTTCATACTAAATGACAGCAGAAAAACGGCACGACACAAGAATACAGGTTAACGCCAATGTTACAACTTCAAATTATTAGTTTCGTCTAACTGCATAAAATAATAATTTATTAAGTTTCGTTGCAAATAGGTTTTTTACAAAATAATAGTATTGACAGCAGCGCCGTCGGTCCGACAGACTGACAGCGCGAGCGATTATCGATTTAGTCTTCTTTTTAGCCTCCTTTGATACGCCATTTTTTAAACACTGACTAGAAGTCCATATTACTTATAGGTCAGTGCTTACAGTCAAGGAAATTGAAAGACATACCACCGTAGAACCTAGTCGAAGAGACATTCGCATGACATTTGTATGACATAGCCTGGCGTTTAACGCGTCACATCATTGCGATAGGGTTCTAAGGTGGTACGTGAATATATTTCCCCTACTGTACATTTAACGCACATGGAGGTCAAAACTTAGCTTTGAGAAAATATGAATTGACAAATATCCTCCTTACTTTGAAATCTATACTTCTACACTAATATAATAAACAGGTAAACTTTGCTTTTTTGTTTGTTTGTATGTAGGAGGTAATCTAAAATCTAAATACCATGGTTGCAAGAAATAAATGAATATGAATATGAATATGAATATGAATTTGAATAGTTCATGTCAGGGCTAGATTAGCGTCGCCTAAACGCTCTGACTATCGGTAAAAACAATATTGTCTAGAAAAAAAAGACATTGTTTTGAAAAAGTTACCAAACCCTATGACACTCACTTCACATAGCAAAATCTAACACAGCTATCTCTATTGTCCACAGCTCAGAAGCGCGCGCGCATCACAGAAGTATGTTCCAGCCCCTCTCCCCCTACAGACCAGCCGGACACCAAATCCCCTTCCCACTCCCCGCCGCTCGCCACCCCGCCCCCGCGCTCGCCCTCCGACCACGAGCTCAACGTCGAAGAAGAACCCGAGGACCAATCAGAAACCTCCCTCACACCTGAAAACCTCTCAATGAAAGCACCGAGAACCGAAGAAACCCCCGTCAAGAAGGAAGAAGACGAGAAATGGGAGAACGACTTCAAATACAAGATGTTCAGACGAGACAGAAAAGAACCAGAGCCGGAGGACTGTTCTTCGTCCTTCCAGAAGTCGCCAGTTGATGTGCTGATTAAGGTCTTCCCGAGGAAGAGTCGACAGGAGATCGAAGCCACTCTAGCGAGATGCAAGGGTGATGTCGTCGCTGCTATGGAGATGATGGTCAACGGGACCGAACCTCCGACGCACGCGTACAACCTCACGCAAGAATCCCCTCCTTACATGCAGAGTTATCAGTCAAAATCTGCTTTTTCTCCACTTTCTAACCAGAGTTTCAAGTTCTCGCCGTCTAGAAGGTTCCTAACGCCGCCGTACAGCGGTACGGGGTACCTTCCTACGGTGATACGGCCGCCCCCCGAGTACTTGTCCGGCTTCATGCCGCCGGCGGAGCTGATGTACGGCCGGCAGATGCCCGTGCCGTCTCCCGGCACTTCGCCGCGGTCCGACAATACCAACACTGAGTTCTCTGATTAGGTGTGCCTAAACTTTGCCGTGCTGTAGCACTGAAGACCTGTGTTTTTGAACTGTATGGATGGTAGAATTAATAATAACAAGAGTACCTAAGATAAATGTTGTATTTTCGAAAACATTCCAAAATGACCCGTACCTAATTAAAATACTCAAACTGCGCGTTTAACACAATACACTAAAAATAGCACTAAATACAAAATCAAAATCATTTTGCTCTATTTTTAAACTGAGCTGTTAAAAGTATAAATAAACCATAAAACTTGAGATTTATGGATTTTCACTGTGAAGTATACGACGAGTGTTGAAGAAGTAGCGTATAACGCTTCTGTGCACCTAACACGAAACCTTTCGTCTCGCCGTACCTAACTGGCTACGTAACTCAGTGCGTCTCTTTCTTACTGGGCGAGTTTGAACTAGACGGCGTGTCCAAAAGGTTCGTGCTAGGCACTGTGTACATAATAATTTAGTTTAACTAATACTTAGTTTACAAAATTATAGTCCAACATAGCTTTGACCGACATGACAGAGCAATAACTGGAATTTAAAAATTCTATAGCTAATTTAACTTGGCCTCTGTATCACCAAAGACTAAGACGTTCTTAAAAATAATACTAGGCCTCTGACATTGTCTAAGTGAACCCCGTGTTACTAGCAAAAACCATAAAGTTACGTTCTGTACAATTTAAACATGATAAATGTAAAGGAATTCTTCAAAGCGTATTCATACGAGGCGGTAATTAATAAGAGTTTGGAATACCAGAGAATATATAATAAGCTTTAAGGTAACCAATGACTATCGTTCAGCGGTCCAAATGGATTGGCCAATTAAAATGTTGGTGCATCCATTTGTAGTACTAATGATGCCGAGATGTCGATAGTTCCGATATCGATTTATAGTTGATCTTGAAAATCCGTGACGATATCCAAAAGGCATCATCATTATCGATATTATCGACTGCCATTGACTATGCACCCGTTAGAGTGTTTCACTAGTGATGTGAAAGTAATACACTGATGTTCAAGATCAACTATCGATAACAGGTCTTTCGTCAGTGCCTCATAAGGAAAAACTCTAAATGGATGCATTGATATCGGAATGTTAGCTACACCATTTGGACAACTGGAAGCAACGTCAATGACGACTTTTAGTCTTTGCGTGTATATTTATGCTGTAGAATAGGTAAGGAAATTTAAATCAATAATGTTTATATTTATAAGTTGTAATGTTTATTAGCTTTACGTACGACTAAGGCAAACAGTGGTATAACATTAAGATTTTATTTAAATAAAATTTATTTTAGATTAAAAATCTTTTAATTTTGTACCACTAACCTAGGCAGGTACTATTCGCCTAATGAAACAGCCAAATTTTATATAGCAAATATTTCAACACTTTTTTTAATGTTACATGTGTACAAATGGCCACTTTTGTCGCTATTTGATTCAAATAGTAATACCTGCTCATTCAAGTATGATTTTAATTAAAAATATGTCATTAATTTACTCACTGTAAGTAGCTAGTGAATACTTAATACTCGATATTGTTATTCGATAATATTTCAAAAGTTTAGAAAAACGTTATACCAAATAGGAAAACTACATTTTCTCCACAAGCTTTCTCAGGTTTAGTGATAAAACCTTCTAAAAAATTAGAGCTTTAATTCTTTCAAACTGTAAATATCAGATCATTAGTAAAATATCTAATGGAGGCACTACACTTCGCTATCGAAATTCGCCTATTTCCCATGTTTGGCTGAAAACTAAAAAGCGCAAAGTAGCTATATTGTATGTAAAACACGCATAGCTAAGTGTGGTGGTGCCATAAAGATTTATGAGTTTCTGAAGCTTTAGCTTAGCAGAAGTAAACCCTATATTCCAGTAAATGTAATTTAAAAACAGTTTTTCTAAACTTAGGTCATACCTAGTGTTCGTTAGAGTATTAAAAGTATATAAATATGATATTGCTATATGTATGTACATAGGTAGGACTAAGCCTGTACCCGTAGCGTAGTGAATGTGCGATACAAATAATAAAATCGTCGCTCAATAAATGAAATCACTAACTAAATCGACATTTGATTGCACGCCTTGTCCCCTCCCTATTTCTACAGTGACACAGTACCATTATTTCAAGAATTGACTTGGGCTGTCATCGGAAATGCCGTAGAATAAAATTCAGCGAAGTACATTGCTGTCTTTAGATAGAAGGTCAAGTATAAGTAGTGGTCCAAAGAGGCAATGGAAATCAGAAACGATGTTTGTCGACTAATGCCGAGTGGTGAACTTTAAGTAGTAATCGTACTGTACGGGTAGCACGTGGCTCATTTTCTCGCTCTTAGCTCATTGCGTCTCCCTTGTATACAAGGTCCAGTAGGACTAGTTAGAAAGAGATGCACTGAGCGACACAGCTAGTCGCGGTGTGTCGTGTTAACCGTACTGTACTATGAATAAAGGTTTAGGGAGACACAGCATCATACAATTATCGTGTTAGGGCCCACAGGTCAGTTATTTAGAAATTTAGAACCATAACCTTTTCAACCATTTGGTCATGGAGTGTGTCCGGACGAAGCCTATTAGGGACAGGTTGTTTGTGCAATTGGGGTTTATTCCTTCAATGTGGGATCATTGCAAATGATTTTAGCTGAACCAACTAGCGATGCAGCTAGGTGTTTGTACAAATGTTTGATAAAATAGTTTTTTTTGTGTTGTGGATTTTTGATGTGTTTTTGTATATAATTGTATTGTTTTCTGATGGGGCTGACATGTTCAATTCTGATCAAAGCCCTTAAATAAATAAAGAATTTAAAAAAAAACTTTTCAACGCCAAGTCACATAGAAAAGAAATGATTCACACGCCAAGCTTTTTTTTGTAAGTTACGAAGTTGAACCTCATTTTTGCACGTCACTTTTAAATTTCATGCGTTGACATTTAGTCATAGAAAGAGTATTAAAACTGAAAGCGATATTTTATTAGCTGATCTCTTTACTTTAAAAGAGATGACTACATACTCTAAACTCCTCTTCAATTGACACCCTGTGTACACAATAGACAAAATGGTCACCTTTGGTTATGGTAATGTTTACATTAGGGTAGTATAATATAATATACGTTTTTCTTATTAATCTGCAGGTTTTACTACCTTGACGCACACAAAGGTGACCATTTTGACAGTTTTGGCTATGTACACTTGACAAGTACACAAGTACTGAGGCTATATCCATGATTTAGTCCTTCATCCAAGCATATAGTATATAGGTCATTGAATCTACGGTGCTGATAAATGAGTTGTTGGCGTCGATAAGGTTAAGGTATACGTCAAAATGTATACTAATTGGAATAAACTACCAAATCGCAAGAGTAGTGTACCTAAGGGTAGTTTTCTAGGAGTACTAAGCTGATTTGTTCCAATTTGTTGATATGAAACCGTACAAAGTAACGCCGTAATAAAAAAACCGGTCAAGTGCGAGTTGGACTCGCGCACCCTGGGTTCCGATTGTATAATACCTACAATACAACACAATTAATACATTTTTTTTAAAAGATGTAACTACAATGTATGGTTTTCGGATCTATTCCTTCATTTGTGCTGTGAGACCTTGCTTCTTGCCAAATTTCATAGTTCCAGGTCAACGGGAAGTGCCCTAAAGGTTTTCGAAAAATTTTCAATTGTAAACGGTTGTATCTTTTGATTGCGTTGATTTAGAAGGTTGATTTTTTCACAGCTCTAAGGGACTTCAGACCCAAGTGTTTGATATTAATTTCAACTCCATACTTCCATACTTCTAAGCGTTCTTGAGAAAAATGGTCTTGATAGACAGACTGACGGACAAGAAAGTGATCCTATAAGGGTTCCGTTTTTCCCTTAGAGGTACGGAACCCTGAAAATATTGATAAAAAATACAATATTTTTAAACTGACAAATGTTTCGCCCCTTTTATTTGAGGGTAAACGTCACAATGACAGATAAAGACCTAACACATGTTAACTAACATAGGTTTGCGCAGCGTTTATTAATAAGGGAGTTTTTTTACACAACATAAGGAAGGCAAACGAGCGAGTGGTTCAACTGATAGCGAGTGATCACCACCGCCCATAGACACCCGCAACACCAAGGATATTGCAAACCAGAGGGCTAAGATGGTATACCTCTTCTGCCAGTAATTTCACCGGCTATCTTGCTCTCCATGCCGACACAACAGTGCAAGCAGTGCTGCTTAGCGGCTGAATTAGCGAGCAAGATGGTGGTAGCGATCCGGACGGACCTTGTACAAGGTCTTACCACCACCTGTATTTTTTTTTACAACGCAAAAATCAGGGTTCATCTGTAATTAAAAAAAAACGAAACGCCTACGAGGTCTGTATTTGTCTATAGGCTAGTATTCTTTCTTAATTTATGTTATTTATTATTCATGCATATCCGATGAAACTCGATAACACTTCTTAAAATAACTACAATAAACCCTCCGGCGTCGGCTGGACCCACCCTGTCTGTTTGTTCATGCCTTCATCTCAACAGGCTCGCTGCAGCAGACGTCGACAGCCTAGATTAGCGCACAGCCTGCACATAGACCTAGGCGCGGGCACAAGAGACCCGCATGTGCCGCTCACGCTTGACGGTGCCGACAAAGGGACGACAGACAAGTGTGGGGACACGCCTTGCTGGCAGCGGAGCGGATACTGCACGGAAGGAATCTTACAATGGCATCATTTCAGTAACTGTTAGGTAGTAACTCTATCGTACTTTATTTTGTCTTTTTTTCTGTTGTTGTAATATTGACATCTAATTTATTTTTATTGTAATTTTCTTATCAGTGACATTATATTATTGGACCTAATTAGCATGCTGCATGCCATACTCCACCCTATTTGTATGCCACTAGGCAAAACATAGTGAAACTTTTACAATTATACGACCTTTGCACACTTACCTATGTTTTACAAATAAACGATTCTTATTCTTATTCTTATTCTGTTTTTTAATGTAATAGGAAGGCAAACAAGCAAGTAGGTCACCTGATGGTAAGTGATTACCACCGCCTATAGACACCCGTTACACCAAGAAGATTGCAGATGCGTTGCCAACCCAGAGGGCTAAGATGGTCTTTTTTAACTCTTTAAAACCAAAGTAAACAAAAAAAACTAAAATTAAACTTCAATATTGAAAGACTCATTTAAATCGCATGCTTTTGCTGGACTGCGGAGTTAGTGTCACCCTATTTGCTATAAACCCCCTATTCCACCTATTCCTTCCTCCCAAGTAGCAGACAAGCGTTGTAAAAGCTGTATAGTAGCTGTATAGAAGCGATCACCTTTATTCAGCTTATATACAGCTTTTATAGCGCTAACGCTACCATGCTATCTCTACTGGTAGGAATATATGAAATTTGTTTTCCACCTATCCATAAACCAGCTTAAAGACAAGGGCCTTAATTCTGGGCTCATGCGAAATTCACCTCACTTTCAAGATACGTCAAAATATAACAGATTTCAAAAAGGTTTAACAGTTGTTTTCCTGCGACACGACTCTCGCGTGAACCGAGAATCGTCCCGTTTATATTTTACATTTCTCGCTGATCGCTCCGCTCGTGGCGGGCGCCTTACAGGTCAGTTGTAGTATCCCTGCGTGACATTATCTTGCGTGCGCGCCGCTCGAGAGCTCGCCGCTAATGGGAATTGATCGTACGTCGCTGTGACGTCACACCTTCATCCAGCTAGTTGTAGTTGCCTCGCCCCCGTCATGCAAAGAAATTGAACATGTTTTTACTTCCGATGAAACTACTTTTGAAGAAAAGTTTTCACTGTTTTTATTTACTAATATACAACAAAGTCATTAATAGATTCAGGCGTTACTTTGCGGAGGTCCATATCAACAAACTGGAACAAATTACCTTGCTACTCCGCGAAACCAGTGCCGGGCTCGTGCAAAATAGCTGCGTCTGTGCGACACATATATGTTCATGCAAAAACCCACCCTCCTCCGCTTCCACACGAAACAACATATATCACACAGACTCAACTACACACCACCACCACTAAACACTAAAACTACACGATCGACGCGCGTTTCGCCTCTATACGAGGCATCATCAAGATCGAACTTCTTCTTCGTCTTCGGCCTCCTACTCCTTCTCAACCACGCAACGGATTTTCATACGGTTTTCATTGTTATCACAGTTTTTAGAACGTGGTTATGTACCTAATCCATTTAAGATTTTGTTAGTAAAATGCAGTAGTGCAAAGCTGGAGCGGGTTTATTTATTTAAATCGACTTATTTTTTATTTTTCTTATTAGTTTCATAGCTTGTTAGATAAACTTAGAACTTTATAGTGGTAAAATCTCACACTGCAGCCTCTTGCTGGTACGAATGGGCTGGCACGACTGGGCTAGCATAACAAATTACCTTGCTACTCCGCGAAACCGACACTTTCTCCGTGGCTTCGCAGAGTAGCAATTCTAATTTGTTGATAATGGACCTCCGCAAAGTAACTCCTGCATCTACTTATTATTTGGGGTTGCACAGCGGATCAGCGCTTGTTAGAAAATATGTAACAATTATCACAAATTTTAACGAAAAAATTACGAAACGTCTGTAGAAGCTTTCCAATATGGCTTTTAGTCAATTTAAATAGTTTTTACCCCAGCGGGCCGGCTACTTTTTCTTCAAAACTTGCTCCAAATTGTATAAAGACAGACTGGACACTTTACACCCTAGACTATCAGCCGTTTTCATTTATTTTTAGCACCTTTTCGCTCCACAATGTTCGACTAAAACGAAAGCCTGCAACCAAATTGCAGCGAAGCGGCATAGGGCATACTTAGACAGGGTCGTACGTCACATTGTTTCAGCATACAAATTTGAACCTTAACCTCAAAATGTTTGGTATAATTTAAACATAGTCAATGGGACATAGGACCCTACAGAGGGTGTAAAAGCCCTCTGGTCGGAGGGTCATCGCGCGTGACGCTCGCGACGTGACGCTGACGTCGAGTTGACGGCTCGGTTTGATTGGGATTAGATATTGTTTACGGGTTCCGTCAATCCTAGGGCACTTAGCACTAGCGAACAATAGTAGTTTTCAATCAGAATTCAATCGTGGCCCACTGTGAAACCTTTTCACAATAAATGTGTAATAGAAGAAAAGGAGAGAAGAAAAAGTACTAATTTTCTATAAAATAAAATATCTAAATCGGTCTAGCTGGCTTGCAGTACCTAATCGGGGAACAATTAATTAAAAAAAAGATTCCGACGAACTAAAGATTCCCTTTGCGGGTGGTAAAACCTTGTGCAAGGTCCATCCGGATCGCTAGCTCCATCTTGCTCGCTAATCCTGCCGCTAAGCAGCAGTGCTTGGCAACGCATCTGCAAACTTCTTGGTGATGCCGCTGTTTATAGGCGGTGGTTATCACTTTCCATCAGGTGACTCACTTGCTTGTTTGCCTTCATACTTCATTAAAAAAAAAACTAAGAACCTCTTCCTTTTCTTGAATTGTCAGAACGGATAAACTGCTGAGTTTCTTGCGGCACTTCTTCTCAACAGAATCTTCCATTAAATTTTTGTAACCGAAGTTTTTACATTCAAATTATTCTTATTATTAGAAATTTCGCTTACAAAAATTTAATAACAAAAACGGCGCCATCTCTCGTCAGCTGTCGGTAGCTGTAAAGGTACCCAGTTGAATATGATAACTTGTAAAAAGTTTCATAATATAGATGACACCGAGGGTAGTTGTACCCTTAAAATCAATAATGTAATGACCGTAAGACGAAGCACATTGAAAAATTCGCAGGGTATGGCAGAGGCAGTGTGGCGAAACTGGCAAACGCAAGGCACGGAATGCTGATGTTGCAGGTTCAAGTCCTGCCATTGCCCTAATTTTTCTTTGTGTTGTCATTACAATTTTAATTTAACAATCTTCCATTTTCCGAAGCGCTGGTAGACTCGGACATAATTATAGCTTCATTCACTAGAGCTGCCACCGAATGTCTGTGAAGTTAATAACAGTTTAACTTTCCCTATATTTTAACTATAAGTAATCTTTTACATGCCTAGTGATACTTGCACAATATATATTTTCAATAATCTAACTCCTCGATAAGTTTTTGCATGAACATATATATGTCGCACGTAACTTGCACGAGCACGGCACTGGTTTCGCGGAGTAGCAAGGTATTCGTTCCAGATTGTTCCTCGATAAGTATTGGAATCGAAATAGAATATAATTATTAATTTCGACCATCTATGGGTCATAATACTCATAATTACGTTAGTAGGTAGTTTCCATTCAAAACTTAATTTAATCTAATGTTAAATACACATGAGCACAATTAATAATAATAAATATAAATTTGAATCAAGAAATAGAATTAGAACGAATGCAATGTGAATAATATGTGACGTAGTTTCACTGTGGATGAATTCTTGTTTTACTAGAGTTTTGGTGTAAAAATATAGAGCATATAGCATATACTTGGAGAGCAGTATTAAACAACAACGAACAACAGTAAACAAGTTAATTCGCGCATAAAATCAAAAACCAAAACTGACATGTCAAAACCCATCAACAGCTAACAGATTTGCTATCTAAGGCGCGCTATGCGCTGTCCGGCAAGCGCCATTTAAACTTATTTCATAAAACTGCTTAAAACTGCTTGCTGTGGACGTACTTAATAATAAAACTGCTAAATCAATATACCAATGCTCTCAAATTTTACCTCCTTGTTTATACCATATATTCAGGGAATAAACGATTTCATTTCATTTCATTACATTCAAAATATGTACGCATGTCCCTATGTTAGTCTTTATTAGGGAATGCAAAACCGGATATTTTCTCTAAGAATAACCAGTTAAAACCAGTTTTTTCTTAAATAAAATAACCGGGTTTGCATTCCCTAGTCTCTATGTTTCTTATGTCACTAGTTTGACTGTTAGGACCATTAAGCAACATATTTTTAATTTTAGTTTGACTTTACTGGAGTTTTTTTGCAAAGGAAGAGAAAATCCCATTTTTTTTTACATTTAATCTGTCTCGTTTACAATTTTATACAACTTATCTTATATATTTTTTTATAATAGATTTTCATCACATAAAAACCTTTTTCTGTTTTAAAAGAAACAGCTTATTGATAAATATTAAGATACTAACATCCAACAAGAAAAAGACCTTCTCTGAATAAGAGCTGACACATTTGAACAATATATTTTGACTATCCTGCAAATTCTCCATTATTCACATCAATCAGTCCAACATCGTTTGCCTATGAACAGCCAGCTTTACTTAATCTGCGCGCGCGCCGGCACGCGCCTAAAATGGCCGCCACAGCTTTAACTCGTTCAGTTAATTGTGCGGTTTTTAAATAGTTAAACTTAACTGGGGTTAAACTGTTTGTTTCCGTGGGAAGCTCGCGGACGTTAAGGTTTAATCCTTATATGGAATTAATTAATTTTGAATTAAGGGCATGTGGCTTTGACGATTTTCGTTACGCCAGTTTTGATTTTAATAATTCGATCTAAGGTTCTTTCAAGAGTTGTTAACTTTTTGATAAAATAAATAAATAAATAAATATCTCGGGACAATTTACACCAATTGACCTAGTCCCAAACTAAGCAAAGCTTGTACTATGAGTACTAGACAACGGATAAACATACATATATAGATAAATAAATACATACTTAAATACAAATACCGTAAAATACAAATTAGAATACAAAAAAAAATTAAAAGTAGGTATAATTAGATAAATTTATTCAACAACTAACAATGTACATACTAAATTTCTATTCAATCTGACCATTGGAAATAGTTTATCAATTGCAAAGTTCCACTGCTTTCGAAAAAAACCGTAGGTTGCAAGTAATTTGTTTGAATTTTATCTTTTGTTTGTTTTATTTTCCTTTCCATTGTTATGATTTAATGCAGGCGCGTAGACCTGCTACGAGTGTCGGCGCATAGCACGTCGTAGCCGACAAAGCTACGCTTGAAGTTTGGCACAGAAAAAAATCTTTTTATTTATTCCCATTTATCGATGCATACAAACAAATAGACTAAAAACAAACAAACAAACACTGCAAATTAAACAAACTCGGTTGGGAAATATCTGCTGCTATATTTTTATATATAAAATAGAAAAGCAAATGGGTCATCTGATGGTAGCTAAGTGATGACCACCGCCCATAGACACCCGCAACACCGAGGAGATTGTAGTTGCGTTGCCAACCCAGAGGGCTAAGATGGAATACCTCTTGTGACAGTAATTTCATTGGAATTAAAATACTAGTTCTTGCCAGCTAGGGCAATCCGTTTAAGAGGCCGAAATGACCTACACACCTATAATAATACTATAGTAGTCCTAGGGATGATCGCTTTGAAATTGTAGCCCGTGTGCTCCTGAGTGTACGACAACAAAGTGCCTAATGACATGAAATCGCATGAAACTAACCGATTTCAAAAACTATTGTTTGAATGGTTACTTGATAAGTGTTTTTATTCCATTGCTGACTTTTTAAATTATGATAATCCAATGAATTGACTAATATTGTTATGAGCTAAATGCAAAAAAATTTCATTTTTTATTTTAATTTCTTTTTAAATTAACTAACTATAAAGTTGTAACACTGACATAATAAATATTTTTGTAAAACATTCACATATTAATTTAAAATTTATTTGTACAAACATTTCTACGCCAAATATGGCAGAATATGCTGAGTTAATATATAAATGTAACACCTACTGTATACCATATTCTGAGAAATAAATCATTTCTATTCTATTCTAAAGCCTAATTTAGCTCAAATATAGCAGTAACAGCTCAAACACGGCGGGTACACTCGCACGCAGAAATAGCCGAGTTTGCGCGCGACGCGCCGTAACTCTCGCTTTGTTCCCGGACAATGGACATAGTGCCGACGCACACGGTTATATCAAAGTAGCATATTGCAGTTATCTGGGCTTTGCACTTGTTAGTTGCAAAATATTGCTCTGTAATCTTGTTTTGCGAAGAGAAGAAAAAAAGATAGACGATTGCGGCGTTCCTTCTCAGCAGAACCTGCCGGTGTAATTACTGGCACAAGAGGTATTCCATCTTAGCCCTCTGGGTTGGCAACGCATCTGCACTCTCTTTGCTGTTGCAGGTGTCTATAGGCGGTGGTGATCACTTACCATCTGGTGACCCACCTGCTTGTTTGCCTTCCTATGTTGTATAAAAAAAAAACCTTCCATTTTCCAAAGCGCTAGTAGATTCAGACATGGCGCACCCTTAGAATTAAAGCGACTCAATTCTGAATATGATATTACCCAAAATTAAACCTTATGTCTTTTAATTAAGGTGATATTTTGGGACGTGTATTATTCAGAAATGGGTCACTTTAATTCTAAGCGTGCGATTGTAAGAGAGCCTATATGGGCTACCTGCAAAAGAAATTATTGATTTTCATTTTCGTTTTAGTACTTATTTTATTACAATTTGTCTATGTAAAAATCTTTTTTTTTGTGATTATAACTCTTAAATAAAAGCGCTACAAGATGTGAATCACAATTTTTCAAAAATCTCTTTTATCTACAGGTTTTCTTTACAAACCATTATTAACGGGACATCCTGTATACATTACCTATAGGCTGGATTAATCTAAAGATTAGGTGGAATGGTTGATCTATAGGTACCACTCGTAGGTAGCTATAACTAGAGCTATAACTCTGAGCACCGCCGACCCTCGCATTCAACTCTAACTTATAAACGGGGCCATAATTCAATACTTTCTTCCAGTCAACTTGCACTATTACAATAAGTTCACTAAACAGAGACAGCTTAACACGCAGCAGGTAAGTGCGAGAGAGAGAGCGCGCCCTTTGTTCAAAGTTTAGCGCCGGGTGTAAATTGTTAAATTTTGCTCTGATTCCCTGGCTAAAGTTATATGTATAGTCGACCAGGTAATTGCTTGACCACTTTTGCACCTTATCCCTTTGTAATACGATCTAAAACTAGTCAAGCAATTTCTTGGTCGACTATACTTACTAAGGTTTGTTCACTAAGCTTAAACCGTTGCTTTGCTTGTTTTATTCCTGCAAATATTAGAGATGCGCCGAACACTCGGCTAAATATTCATGTTCGTACATTTCCTTGTACAGTCAGCGTCAAATATACCAGAGCGGGCAAGGTGGTCAAAAATATCTGAACACGCCCGAGCGTATTTGACAATAGAGTCGAGTTCAGATATTTTTGACACCTTGCCCGCTCTGTTATATTTGACGCTGACTGTACAAGGAAATGTACGAACATGAATATTTAGCCGAGTGTTCGGCGCATCTCTATGTACAAGCTTCATCCGGATCGCTACCACCATCTTGCTCGCTAATCCTGCCGCTAAGCAGCAGTGCTTGCACTGTTGTGTTCCGGCGTGGAGAGCAAGACAGCCAGTGCAATTACTGGCACAAGAGATTCTGTCTTAGAACTCTGGTTTGGCAACGCATCTGAAATCTCCTTGGTACTCCGGGTGTCTATAGGCAGTGGTGATCACTTACCATCAGGTGACCCACTTGCTTGTTTGCCTTCCTATTTCCATTAATAAAAGGTATCTATGACCGTACGAAATGCAGTAGCAAGGTGCTACTTCACGCCGGCATTTTATGAGGGCAACTGCAATTTTGCTACTGGCTTGCAGTTTAACTGCAGTTCATCTGTGGCTCTAACATGACTGGCCAAGTTTATTTTATCTCTACCTGCCTCCCTTTCTTATGACACTAGTTAGACAGAGACAGGGAGGGGTTAAACTAAACCTGGGCTGTCATGTTAGGGCCGCTGTACTAGACCTGAGCAACGTGATGTCACGGATTTCGTCGATCCTCTATAGGTACGGTCAGCCTAACGTTTTAGTACCTTGTCACTGTCAGTAACATGTCAAATTCGAGCAACTCTCATTTCATACGTTACTGCGACAAGGTTCTTAAGTGTTTGGTTAAGGCTGCCTGGACACGTACAAACAGCAATAGTGATGTAACGAATATTCGCATTCGCATTCGCGAATATTCGCATATTCATTGCATTATTCGCATTCGCCAAATATTATGCGAATGTTTTGCGAATATGAATAGTAGAAAAAAACCAATTTGAAGACAATAGTAGATACATTAAATCAAAATCCATTCATTTCTTATGTTTTTTAATCCAAGAAAAAATAACTAACCTCGTTATCACAATATCAGTTTTCACTTTATCATTTGGTAATATTATTTATATACTTATACTCACGGGAACTTATAAATACAAATGGAACGCATCTCCTTCGAACGAGACTGCCTCCAAACCATAGACAATTGGAGCCAAATTTGAACAAAAACTGAATATTCGCATTCGCATTCGCATTCGCGAATGTCGGTAGTAGATATTTGCATTCGCATTAGCATCCGCGAATGTTCAAAAATGACATTCGTTACATCACTAGGTTCATAATTAGCCGACCATTACAGAGGGAACGGAGAGAAGTTGTCTATGTTCGACTATATGCCTCCCTTTCGGAAAATGACACTTTCTCGCAATTCCGTCTTTAATGGTGGCTTAGATTAATAACGCCCAGATTGATAGTCTCAAACAAAACTTCACGTCAAAAGTGTCGCCAGACACACACAGACTCGTACTCGGCCGAATAACTCGGTTTGAATGCCGAGTATACTCGGCTTAAGAAAAGCAATATATTTAGGTAGATATAATTAAAACAACAGTGTTAATCAAAATCAGGTCATCACTGATCAGGTACTACACACAGTCAATCGTTAATTAACAAACTTTTTCAATTATTTATCTACTATGACGCGCAACGTGAAGAATTTGTTTTAAGTGACTGGTGAGGGATGTATCAACGCGAGCCATCCGCTCGACTGGCGTGAACCTGTTTGTACTTGTTTACGCGCGCGAAATGGGAATTGGATTGAACCGAGTTACTCGGCCGAGTACTCGGTTGAAAAAAAATTAAACCGAGTAAAACTCGGTACTCGTTACTCGGCAAAAGTGTTACTCGGCGCATCTCTACCAGATAGCTATTGATGTGAGCGTGAGCGGCGTGTATTTACGTTCGCAGTCACGCACACTAATGCGCCCGTAATATTGCAAGTAAAATATCAGTTCCCCCAAAGTTGGGGGATTTTTATAACATTTAACTAGCTAAAGGTACTATGTTCTATCTAAAACAAAATAATTGTTATTTATTTAAAATGATAACCCCTCTACACTTTCTAACTTTCATGTCTCTATCTTCAACACTTTAACTTTTAGACTGTGAGTTTAACCGGTAACACCCGAACAGACGCGCAGACTGTCAGACTTGCTTGCTGAATTTATAATATTAGTTTGCATAGGATACAAACCAATCGTGGCAGGCTTATCGCATGATGATGATGTGAGTCATCATAGCATATTTAAATTGTCAATGTTAGCATTTCCTTTTATGTAGATCCTAACATTTGTGAGCAATCAAGGAAACATTTGTAACTATGGTAGACGCTCAAATATTCTATTTGATGTTTGTATCTTTGTTGGGAAGGCACCACGTCATAATCTGTACAAACCTCGTTTAGTTGTCTATTTTTGAGCGTCTTCAAAATGTACAGAATATATTTTAGTATTTTTCGTTGGCTTCTAGAATACTTCCCCACGGTTCAGCCTAATATTTTCATTCTTGAATGAAATGGCCTTTCTGATGGCAGTCAGATATTGGGTAATAAACCCTCTTAATTTTCTCAAAAAAAAATATTTTCGTAAGCACCGCTCGACTATGTGCCAAAAAGTTGAACTTGGGGAATTTTTATCCCTAAACTGGCAATATTTGACTTTAAACATGGGCGTTCAAAATTACGAAATAAATTGTCGATTTAAGCAATAAAATATTCGTTTAAAGTCTGTATTTACGTATGATATGAAATCCTATAAGTTTTTTGTGTTTTTTGGATGCATTTTGACAAGCTTTGATGGCACAGGCCGCCATAATTTAATTATAACTGGGAGCTGTCAAAAGGAGCGTGTGACGTTTGGTACTTTTAAGCCGGCCGAGAGGGTTAGCCGGTTCCGGCTACCTTTTTCTAGCGACATTTTTCGTGAGTGGACTCGGTTTCTGGGCGTTATTATTCTAAGAATGGTGGCTTATAATTAAGTCTTCGATTGACACCTAACCTAGAAGAATAATATAACTTAACATAGGTAGGTAACAAATAAAATATTAAATTAAATTTGGAGAGTCGGGTTACAGAGACATAAACAGAAAAATAGAACAAAATGTGTTGATGCTTAGAGGGGGTCGGTCCGAGCGGGGGAGGGGTAATAAAAATAATTACCGGGCGAGTGTCGCTGACAGGCGAGCCGCGGCGCGGGTGGAAGCGGCTCCTGTCACCCGACTGCTGCTAGAAGAAAGGGTTATATTATCCATCAGCGAGACAAAAGTGGCAGAATGCGTTTTTTTTTGAAACTGTAACCTATCCAGGATTTATTTCAGGGTCGTGTGGAACCCTACAGGTTCGGTTGTTTGTGTTGTTAGAATCCTGAAGTATTTACAGTTTCGGAAATAGAAGAAGCATTTAGTCTAATAAAATAAATAAAAAATATTTATTTCAGGTCATTCGACCCATATACATTAAATTACGAAGTTGAATTAGATAAGATTACATTACATTACGTACATTATATTAATTGACTTGAAAATTATAAAAAAATGACAAATTATTAAAAGATCTAATGATCAGTTTGTTTATCATTATGAAAGTGTTTTGGGAAATCATGGTAAAGTTTAGTTTAGTTTAGTTTTCTTTAGTTCAGTCAATATAAAGTTACATAGTGGGCCTTAGGCTCCGAACCACTATGCATATTATTTGTATTATGAATACATCTACACCAGGTCGTTTGTACAATTTACTACGGAAGCCTATTAAAAGAGGTAAATTCGACGGACTTAGGACTTTGATATTTAGGACAGTCGAATTTGGGATGACCAACACCATGTGCTCATTTTACAGGACATAATGCTCTAAACTTACACGATTCATGGAAAAAATACGGGACAAAGCGCTTATGGTATGGTATGGTAAAGTATTTTTCTCAGGATACGGTCAAATTGATAGCTGAAAAACGGGACGTCCTGTAATATACAGGAAAGTTGGACTCCCTAGTCGAATTTGTAGTTGCCGATACTAGTTATTTTAATTCACGCAGCTAAAAAAACGTAAGTAAAAAGTTAGTTAAGTTAAGTTTTAAAAAGCCAAGTCCGTCTCCACAGCAGCTGCCTGGATATAAATTGTAAGCCGCCGCAAGTATCGCCGATCGCGGGGAGCGCGAGCCGACAGTCTATTTTATTAATTTGTTTATTTGACGCCTGAAATCGTGTTGGATTAGGAGGTTCATTGAGTCTTGGTCCTGATTCTTAACCGTTTGACGATAAAAAAATACATTCATTCGTCATTAGCGCACCGAGAGACACAACAAAAAAAATTGAACGAAACTCTCCTGGGGTGCAACTTTTGAATCTCACCAGGTGACTAAAACTCACCAAAATGCCCGAATCTCTATTAAAATGGCCATTTTGGTGAGCTTTAGTTACCCGGTGAGATTCAAATGCAATTTTTGAATCTCACCAGGTGACTAAAGCTCACCAAAATGGCCGCATTTCTATGAAAAATGGCCATTTTGGCGAGCTTTAGTCACCGGTGAGATTCAAAAATCGCACCCCTGGAGTGCAACTTTTGAATCTCACCAGGTGACTAAAGCTCACTAAAATGCCCGAATCTCTATTAAAATGGCCATTTTGGAGAGCTTTAGTCACCCGATGAGATTCAACAATTGCACTCCTGTAAGTAAGTATTTGCCTAAGATACAGGCTACATTTGTATCCTAGTTTAGGCAGTAAATTGTAAACTAGCACTCAGTAAGAGTTTTATTGTAGTAGGCGCGCAAGCGCATGTATAATTAAGTCTTGTCGTTATTATAGAACTCAGCATATTGTGTACTACTAATATAGATATACTAAAGTGACTACTAACCATTTATGTTTTGTTCTGTGACAATTTAAATAAATGATTTAAATGGTGACCACAACTCTTTGCGTTACCCCAATGATATTATAATGCACGTTACGTATACTTTGAGGGGATCTCTCGGTCTTCGAGGAGGTGCAGCTGCTTGGCAAATCAGAGGTGCAATTTTTGAGTCTTACCAGTTGATTACAGCTCACCAAAATGGCCGAATCTCTATGAAAATCGGGCATTTCTGGAGCTTTAGTCACCCGGTGAGATTCAAAAATCACACTCCAGTATTTGACACTAGTTTCGCGGAGTAGCAAGCGAATTTGTTATTGTACCAATTTGTTGATAAAAAAATCATGGATTTTTTGTAGAATACAAAATCACCGAGTTTTTGTACACAGCTTTTGAACAGTAACGCTCGTTATTAGACAGGTAAGATACGATAGTTTATGTGTCAAAAACATGGCTTGCAATTAGTACTGTTTAATAACTCTGTCACTAAAACACTAAAAATCAACACACTTTACAGACTTGCAACAAAAAGCCTATCTTATCAAACCGTTCCTATGAAGACACAGGTAGCTGCATTGCTGGTCGGTGCTCGAATTTTTAAAATAGCATTATTCAAAGGCACATAAATCGATTGTCACAACGTATCGTGTTCCATAAATCATTAATGCGTTTGTGTTGAAAACTTGAATCTTATAAACTCATAAATAAAATACCCTTCATCTAACAAAATGGCTTTTATGGCTCTACACGTTGACCTCCTAAGTCCTGAAAAGTCGTAAATTTCAGGAAAATTCTTATTTTAATGTTTTAACATTTTTAACAACACAAACGAGCATGCGGGGCACTTGAAGTAAAGCGATCACCGCTGCCCACACGAGATCACTGATCCGTTGCTGGCCCTTTAAGGTAAATTTAAACGTCAGACAAACAGACAAACAACGCAGGTTTAATAATAGGGTTCCTTTAGTACTCGTTGGTACGTAAAAATTTTCTTTTGATGCGTTTATCTTTTTTTCGGGGCTATGATCAAAACTAAACATTTCCGCTCCATTGGAAAACAGTGAATTACAGGCTCACAAAATAACAAAAACCTATCTTGTTAAACGTGTACGTAAAATGTTGATAATTATTGTAATAGTTAACTAATCGGATTAGGGTTAGCGCCGCCATCTAGTGGGGAGTAGCGGCAACATGTTCTATGCTGACTGATCAGAAAAAGTGGACCAAACCAGATAGTAGTTAGGCTACTCATTGCTAGATGGCGCTTTTATGAACAAATCTATCGTAAACTAATAATAAAAATATTTTTTTGTTTGTTTGAATGTACGCAGAGGTAGGTAATCTCTGGAAAATAAACCTTTTACTAAAAAAAGCTATAACATCCGTAAGTAACTACAAGCTGTATTGCAAATAGCGAAAAAACTTAAATAGAATGTTAGGTACAATAATAAAAAATCTCTGAATGACAGTGAAAACCAAATCAAAATCCTTTGCATGGCCGTGGATTAGAAGTAAGCAGCTGAAGATGAGAAAAGGCAAAGGTGGATAACTACTTTGATATACTTGTCAAGACAGACATAGTAGAAGGTATACTTGCGTTGCGAGGGGGGGGGGGGGACATAGTGAGCCGTTAAAAGTGGTGGGTTTGAAAGTAAGATCGCATTTATTGTAATACAACATTTATTTAAAATAATATCTGGATTTGAGTGAGCATATTTCGAAGCAGTATAAAATAACTTTTTTTTGTAACTTAATATTTATACATTTATACGTTATTTTTGTAATTTTTATTCTTCTAAAATACCGGTTTTAAACCTACTTCTTTGGACATAAGTAAATATATTTTTAATGAAGATCTACAATTTGACGGACTTATCGCATTTTATTCGTGATGCATTTTCCCCGTGGGCCTCGACATGACTTCATCATCATCAGCCATGGCCGGTCAAGGGCCAAGATCCCGCAGTGGCCCTAACATGACCGGCCCAGTTTATTTTATCCGAGTTTATCTCTATGCGTCCCTTTCTTATGGCACTAGTTTGACAGCGACGGGACGGATAAATTGAACCGAGGCGTCGTAGGGCTACTAGAAAATACCCCTAGACACGCCAATCACCATCATATCAGCTGGAAGACGCCCACCGCTGGGCATAACCTTCCCCAAGGATCTCCACGACGGTCGGTCTTGTGCTGCTCGCATCCACCGGTTTCCAGCGATCCTCACCAGATCGTCGGTCCACTTGGTGGGAGGCCTACCAACACTTCGTCTTCCGGTATGCGGTCTCTACTAGAGAACCTTTCCGCCCTAATGGTCATCGGTTCTACGAGCAATGTGCCCCGCCCACTGCCACTTAAGGTTTGCAATTCGTAGAGCTATGTCGGTGACTTTGGTTCTTCTGCGGATCTCCTCATTTCTGATTCGATCTCGCAGAGAAACTTCAAGCATAGCTCTTTCCCTTTGGGTGACTTTGATACGCCAATGAGCACTAGTAATTGCTGTAGTAAAGTGTTATGACACACGGACGGACAGAATAGCACTACATTGACCACAAGGGTTCCTTTTCAATACGGAACCCTAAAATGCCTTCTCTAGTACCTATTAATAGATGCTGTAAGTAACTATTGCACAACGCAATCACTCCAACAACACCCACTGGAACATGCCCGCCTAACTCTAAGTTATTCGTCAGTGCATCCCTTTCTTATAACAATAGTTAGACAGAGCCGCACTGCGGGATAAATTTTGATTTTGCAGGCATGCTAGGGCAGCTAGTTATGTTATGTTTCGTCTTATCGAACACCGGACGGCACGAGTTGAGTTTACTAACAAGATTTCAGCACAACATCCGATATGTGACCGAGCTAACACTCAGTTTTGGAGAACCGCTGCGACCGGCCACTTAGTTTAACAATTAAGTCTACGTTAATAAGGTAAGAAGTCAAGGGTTTGCGGATGGTAAGCCCTTGTGTAATGCCCTTCCGGATCGATCCGATTACCAGCTATCTCGCTAATCAACCGCTAAGCGGCAGTGATTGCACTGTTGGGTTCCAGCGTGGAAAACCAGACAGCTGGTGAAATTATAAGCGGTAATCTTACGTTAGTTATCTAAACAACACAAACGCTAAAAATATCGCTACATGCTAAACCACGTTGCTTTGAATTTTGCCAATATAACCATTTTAACCGACCTTAAAAACTGATGTAGCATAGGACGGTAGCGTATCGACTAAAATAGGGAATCGATTTCTAAAACTGTTACAAAATCTGCGGCCCTAACATGACAGCCCAGGCTTAGTTTAACCCCTCCCTGTGTCTCTGTCTAACTAGTGTCATAAGAAAGGGACGCAGGTAGAGATAAACTAAACTTGGCCAGTCATGTTAGGGCCACTGGTCAACATTGTGACTGGATTGTGACAGCCTCTTCAAATGTCTACACAACTACGGTAAATCGGATACCCTTGAAATATCGACTAACGAGCCATCGAATGTATCATTAGGTACACAAACATTTATAATTAATAAATATTAGTAACTTGTCAATGATAAGAATGTTGTTTCTCGGTACAAGCTTAATTATTTTCCTGTTTGACTGTTAAATTATTTGGTACCGTCATCATCCTCTTATGTGCTTCTCCACATAACGCTCTTCCTTGCCTATTCTTCATTAGGGGTTGGACGGGGTTTGCGGCTTCCTGTTTTGATAGGTCAGTATTGGAGAGACTGACTACGGAGGTTCATGGTTTATTGCTAGACAGACGAAGAGAACAAAAAGCTCTATACACACATTCTTACTGTCTCTGTATAATACACTCACAACTCGACTCATCATTAAACTTTGTTACAGAACTGCAATAATGACGGAAAACATATTCCGAATATCCGTACTCGCTCTCTGCTTGCACCTCGGCAGCGGCAAAATATTACGGAACAACGCATTGATGAGCAAAATGGTCTCGGACTTCCATAACCTAGACCCGTCTCCGGAGCCCCAGAAAGAGGCAGCACAACCGAAGGTCCTCAACCTCATGCAGAACGTGCTATGCAAAAACTTTCCCTCCATACCCTGCGACATGATAATGGGAGATCCAACCTTAAAAACGCTGATAGAACAATCCATACAGCAGCTAAAGTACAAGAAGAGAGCCATGGAAAAGACCACGCAACCTCCTGGATACCAGCTAACTTTATTCCCCATTGTAAACAGCGAAGAACTTTCCAACTATCTCGCTATACGCAACCCGAGCAATATTTTTCAAGAGAAACCACGGCCACCAATACAAAGGGGTTCCACGCCGAAGACCACATTCTGGTCAGCAGATGACAACTTGAAGCCGCACAAAGCGTATGGTGGGAAACGAACAGCAATAGGTCACAAGAATATAAGAAAGTTCTATCCGCATAAGATAAAGTATAAGGACAAGAATGGAGTGCGTAAGGACTTTGGAGATTACTCGGACGACAGACTTTCCATGTCAGTGGAGATCCCAGACATGACGCTGACGAAGAAACACCAGCACTACAGCTATAAAAGGGAACCTGATGACCCTCCAGTGTGGAGGATAGACTACATGAAGCACGGGGAACCAAGCTTGAACCGCTTTGGGTACGAGGCTGACCAGTTGAAGGGGAAACTGGTTAAAAACAGTCCGAATGTTGTAGTCGACGACAACATTCTGGAAAACGTGGTGAGAAAAGATGTCTTGCATCCTGATGTTTACATCAAGAAGAATTCAAGAAATACGGCAGTGGAATTGAACTCCGAGGGGATGGACTGAGGAGTAAACAAGGCTAATACGTTAGCGTTTTACGTGAAATTAAAATAATGTGTTTTGGACGATATTGCTAGATTAAGAAGTCAAATCCCTTATGTCTACGACAAAGGCTAGTGTGCTTGGGTTTTTGCAGTGAGTTGGAATAAAGTCAGACTTTTGGCAACACAACACGAGAATCTTTTTAGTTTGGCTTCCTGCTGCTAAAATAACTATCAAACATGGTCAAGTTGAAAGATATTTCCAACTTATAGTTAGGTACACCTCAGTTTGAAATTATCCCGGTGGCCCTAACATGACCGGCTCTGAGGTGCAATATTTGAATCTCACCAGTTGACTAAAGCTCACCAAAACGGCCGAACCTCTATGAAAAACGGCCCTTTTGGTGAGCTTTAGTCACCCGGTGAGATTCAAAAATTGCACTCCAGGTTTAATTTATCCATCCCTTCGTCTCTGTCAAACTAGTGATATAAGAAAGGGACACATAGAGATAAATTCAGATAAACTTAACTTGGCCGGTCACGTTAGGGCCACTGTTGGACATAGAGACTACTACTGCTGCTACCACTACTGGCATTAAGTCCGCCAACTGTATTTGTTTGTAAACTGTGCAATGAAGCTTTAATAAATATATACAGTTAGTTACAGGAGCGTATTAACCCTAGGGCCATCTAGGCCATGGCCCGGGGCGCCAGGATGCGAGGGGCGGCAGCCGCCCCTAAAAAGAAATACTTTATCGTCATTTAATGGGGCGCCAAAGCTAAATGGCCCGGGGCGCCAATTAAATCTTTAAATACGCCTTTGGTTAGTTATAGGTAAGGTGACTGACGTGTGGCCCAAATATGACCGACCAAATTAAAATGTATCCCTCTTAGTGGTAACTTAGAATAAACGTGAAAATCTTTATCTTATTACAATAATTGTTTAATAATAGTACCTACTTACTCGTAATAAGTACCATTACTGTGAAGAAAAACCTGAGTTACGAAATACGTTTAAATAAATTGTCAAGTTAAATTATAGTTAGATTGTATAAATGACTAAATTGTCTTTTAATCTGTTTCCTCAATTTTCACCTATATGACCGCTAAAGTTTAATTTATCAGTGCGTGCATTCGCGCGCAACAACTAATTTACGTAATTACCTATATCTACTTACTTATACTAACGTTTCCGCAGGAACCATCCCTATCCTATACTAGGTACAAGTAAACCAAGTAGTTACTTAATTAATAATTATTATTACATACAAATTTAAATAAAATAAAATAAATTTGCAAACTCATTAATGAGAACAAAAAAAACAAAAAAACTTGCGCAAATAAGAACAAACTACTAGGTTACGTAGGTACCTACGTTCATAATTTTAATAGATTGTTGTAGTTACAACACAATAACAGCAAATTATCTGTCATGAACTATTATTCGCTATCGCCGTCCATGATAAAATTATCTCAAACTAGAGTTCAACCCGCAGCGCATCTTTGAATCTTATTCCCGCTTCAACTATTGGAGAGCGCAGAACTCAACAAAATAGTGTATTTACTCACTAAGTCTGGTTTAACAAGTGACAATGTCGCGTCCCGTCCTTACTTCCCACGTCCTGGACACCTCCACGGGTAGACCTGCAGCTCAGCTGTTCACGGAACTCTTCAAGGGCAAGGACAACTCCTGGGTGCAGTGGCACAGTACCACAACTTCAGGCGACGGCAGAATACAGTTCCCGTTTACAAAGGATTCCATGGGTCCAGGAACATACAAACTGAAGTTCAACGTTGGAGATTACTACACTAGGAACGAAAAGGAAACCATCTATCCTTATGTAGAAGTAAGTGATTTCATTAATTTCATTTTAAAAGCAAATTGCTTATCGTTTTGTAGGTTATGTTAGGTCTCTGGATAACGCCCTCAGCTTGCTAGACGAGCAATGAGTCTTATTGCGTTAAGATATGACCTATTTCAAATTAGACACAGTCAGCAATTTGTTTTGGTTCGCTGCAGATCTTGCATTGACGTCAGCGCCATCTGTTGTGATCTCATTGTACTAGCTCGCTTTTCACTGAACCAATTTTTCTTTTCAGATAGTTTTCACTGTAAAGGAAGACGAACATTACCACATACCACTTCTACTCTCACCCTACGGCTATTCTACATACAGAGGAAGCTAAATTAATTAAAATACCTCCTAACTTTAATAATTTGTCTACTTTACTATAAGGAAACTTGCAATTAAAATACCCTTACTATTTTGCTTTGGTTTAACAAATTTCCAGAGTTCAAAAAACTGCCTCAATCGCAGGGTTATTAAAATTTTGCTTTACCGAACATTAAATTGTAAATAAAAGAATATGAATAGGTAATAAAAAAACACATTGTTCTCAGTGTTACATAACAGATCGGACGGACCCTTCTGTGATAGGTTGAATTAAATAAATAAATATCTTAGGACAACTCACACCAATTGACCTAGTCCCAAGCTAAGTAAACCTTGTGTTATGGGTACTAGACAACGGATAAACATACTTAAATAGATAGATACATACTTAAATAGATAGATACATACTTAAATACATATAACATCCAAGACTCGGGTACAATATTCATATTCATCATACAAACATTTGCCCTTCCCGGGAATCGAACCCGGAACCTCCAGCTTCATAGGGTCACTAACCAGAACCACTAGGCTATCCGGTCGTCAATTAACTTGTAAACGCACACTATTCTTAGGGTTTTCAATTATTTCTTTTATTTGCCTTGCCTTGCTCATCTTATTTGAGAGCCTGACAATATTTTATAAGCTACTAGCTTCAGCCCGCGGCTTCGCCCGCGTGGCCTACAGAAAACAAATGACACCTAAATCCGAGAACCTCGAAACATCGTTATTTATTTATGATGAGCAGCTGTAATTCTAATTTTCACGTTTATTTTTATTATTATTATTATAAGCTCACGCCTGTTTCCCTTTGGGGTAGGCAGAGACCACAGAACGTCACTTGCCCTGGTCTTGGCAAATTCCCTCGCTCCCTCCACACATATTCCTCTCTTCGTGCATGCTCGGCGGTTCCGTGTACTTCTAGTTTGACCTGTCTTCAGGACATCACAAATTTGGTTGACAAAAGTACGTCGAGGCCGCCCTCGACCAATTCGCTCAGTCACATCACCTTCATAAATTTGCTAACATCATTGCCTTTCATCCATTCGTTCAACATGCCCAAACCAACGTTACATTCGTTTCTCTATTCTAGACACTACATCTACATTCAGACCTCACCTCTCTCTTATAACACTATTTCTTACTCTCTCAGTCAGCTTGATCCCACTCATACTACGCAGACAACGCATCTCTACGGCATTTATTCTACTCCTATGCTTTTTCTCGCAAACCCAGCTTTCATTTCCATACATCAACGTGGAAACTAACACAGCATCGTGAACAGCCGAACGTCGTAAAAGGTACGTTTTTCTGTTCACGTTGCTGGATGCGACATTCTGGCTGCTCACAAAAGCACACAGAGTTCCCAATCTCCCGCTTTCACTCTCCTTTCAATGTCTTCATCGTGCTTTCCATCCCCAGTAACCACACTACCTAGTACACAAATTCTTTCACTTGTTCAACTCTTTCATTACCAATCTTTATTACACATTCAGAAACCTCTTCATTCTTCTCTTACACCATTATTTTCGTTTTTGTAACATTAACTGTCATCACTTAAAGTCTTCCAAGTTTATATCTTCGAAAAAGCCTCCATACCTCCATACAAAGTTTTAACCCCGTTCCTCTCGTTTTAATTGTGAAAATCCAAATACCCTTAAACACGGCGGTATTCATTTATGCTCAATAGTTCTAATTTTCAAGTTTCTACCTTTAAAAAACGCCGATACCTCCATACAAACTTCCCCCTCCCCGTGTTACCCCTTCAAATTAAAAATCTAAAATCTCTGAAAGATATCATTATTTATTTATAACTATCTCCTGCCTGCGGCTTCGCCCGCGTGGCCTACAGAAAACAAATGTCTTTTTTTTAGAATCAAAAAACTTATAAGTGCTCTCACTCCCTCTCATATTTTCACCGCCCATTTTGCCCCCTTCCAATGTAAAAATCCAAATACCCTAAAACAAACAATCATTTTGAAGTTCTTATTTTTTAATAAACCGATACCCCCCCTCCATACTAAGTTTCACCCTCGTTTCCCACCTCTAAAATTCGATTGTCATAAGACCCTGAAACACATAATTATTTTTTTATGATAAGTATCTAAAATTCAAAATTTCAAGTTCCTATTAAAAACCCGATACCTCTATCCATACAAAGTTTTACTCCCCGTTTCCCCCTACAAATTTGAAAATCATAAAACCCTGTGACGCGTCATTATTTATTTATGATAAGTAGCTGTATTTTAAAAGTACAAGCTCCTATTAAAAAAATCAATACGTCCTTACAAACTTTCACCCCGCTTCTCCCCCTTTAAATGTAAAAATGCAAAAATCCTGAAATACGTTATAATACTTATAAGCTATTTATGATCAGTAGTTCTAATTCAAATTTTCATGTTTATAACTTCAATCAACAAAGACTTTCATACAAAGTTCAACCCCCACCCCCGTTTTCCCCCTAACGGTAAAAAATACCAAAAATGGTTTCTTAGCGGATGCCTACATTATAAAATAAACCTATATTCCAAATTTCAGCTTTCTTGATTCAATAGTTTCGGTTGGACGATGATCTCAAATCAGTCAGGACATGTTTGCGCGTGGCAGACGGGCAGACAGACGGATAGACGGGTGGCAATAGAGGCTTAGTAATAACACGTTGTCACGTACGTTATTTTTACTTCAATAAAAAAAATTGTGAATGAACAACTCAAATACAAAATTACATCCCCCCTTTTCCCCCTTAAGGGTTGTAATTCCAATAACACCCGATATACTTGTTACGTTATAAGCCTAAATAATGAATGTAGTGATTTTTGCTGTGAAAATGTAGGCCTTTCCATACACAACTTTATCCCCCTTTTCACCCCTTCAGGGGTGGAATTATCAAAAACACTGAGACCCGTATAAATTATTTTTCTTACGTAAGCCTAACAACAAAATTTCAAGATCCTAACTTCAAAACTGACGGACTTTCATACAAACTTTCATCCCCTAATTTACCCCCTTAGGGGTGGAATTTCCAAAAATCCTTTCTTAGTGGATGCCTACACTATATAAGGTATCTATGTGCAAAATTTCAAGTCTCTAGGTCCAGCGGTTTGGGCTGTGCGCTGATATATCAGTCAGTCAGTCAGTCAGTCAGTCAGTCAGTCAGTCAGTCAGTCAGTCAGTCAGTCAGTCAGTCAGTCAGTCAGTCAGGACTTTGAATTTTATATATATAGATTTAAAGATGTAAGGCAATCAAAAAGCAGTGAGAGCGATATTGGATCAACTCTTAAGTGTTTGTTAGAGATAGACGAACCTCAACACTAAAAAAACCTTCAATAAGGTACTAAATTAATACAATTTCTTTAAATGTGGTTAGAGTTCTCTTTACCGAATCTCATCTTTACTTTGGGGGTATCCATAAATTACATCACGCTAATGGGGGAGGGGGTTAGCCAAACGTGATAGCCCGTGTTAAAGAAATGGGAAAAAGCGAGACAAGGTCTTGAGATCTTAAACAGCGCGTGACGTAATTTATTGATTATGGACTTTCGTAAAACTCTAAATAAAACAACAGACAAGGTTTAACAATTTAATTGTATAATCAGAATATGTACAAGCCCTAACCTTAGCCTACGGAGGGGCTAGAAATCCACGGAAATCAAAGAACAGGGGAAGTGCTTTAAAGCATTATTTGTACCGGTACCGGTGTCGCCACACGCACACGCTTGTGGATATCATCTTATACTACACTACTAAAATAACATGATCTTGATTGGTTAAAATTGTCAAACGATTTAAGACAAATGGTATACAAGTTTTTGTAAGAAAATATATCTTATGGTAGTGAAACTAAGGTTTACTTTTTATTAACGTGAAACTGATTATACGACATTTTAATCTGTAAACGTCAAAAGAAAAATTTGGCTTCGTAGTTCCGCTACTCAACACTAGATGTCACAACTGTAGGGCAGAACCTTCCAGAGCGAAATAGTCATTGCAGTCAGTCAATAATGAACTATTGTAATCGTGAACGGTTGAATTTTGACTAAATGTTCTGTTAAATTATTAGTACAATGAAAATTACTAAGCTTTTTATGGAAAATCATTAAAATCGTACTTAACGGTGGTAGAAACAACCCCATTTTGAAGATTTATACTCCTACTATGGTTCTTGCACTCTAAAACTGAACAATACGGCATGGCTAGGGAAAAATAAGGTATTTCGCGAGACTAACACCTCCACGGGATGACAGAGCACGACTGGGAGCGGTGTAGCGGAGGTTACGTACAACAGTACGTAATGTTCGCACGCGCATCACGCGTACATTGCACTTCCCCTGTTTTTTGATTTCCGTGTAGAAATCCTAGAATTAACTTAGCTTTGCTTAGTTCACAAAAACTCCACCAGAAATAAAGTGGCGCTAATGTACCTCAGTGACACAAGCGCCGCTAAAACACATCTAGTCGAGTTTGGGAACTAACTCGCAAATAAGTATTTACAAAAATATTAATATAATATAACCTATATTCTGCAGTGTTTACTTGATATATCATTTATATTAACACTAGATCATAAGAAATTATAATCTCTAA
The DNA here is from genome assembly GCA_963691745.1 of Ditula angustiorana. NCBI lineage: Eukaryota > Metazoa > Arthropoda > Insecta > Lepidoptera > Tortricidae > Ditula > Ditula angustiorana. Next base: position 10,369,027 of record OY829495.1, read on the forward strand.
CAAACAACCCATTTTTACATAAATACTGCAGTGCGATTTTTGAATCTCACCGGGTGACTAAAGCTCACCTAAATGGCCGTTTTTCATAGAGATTCGGCCATTTTGGTGAGAATTAGTCACCGAGTGAGATTCAAAAATTGCACTTCTGGTCCAAATGGGTTTTAAATTCAGAGCATTAATAAAATATGCTTTATGGATAATTCCTGAATAGATGTGAAGATTGTGAAGTGAGGACTAACGTTGTTTACAGTTGCGGTGGTTTTTTTTAGTTACATAATTAGTGTTTTGGTTCTTTGATCATTTATTCTAAAAATACCTTACCATACAATGTAGAAAAAACATTTAAATCTACTTTATTTTTACTCGTACAATTGGGTTTTTGTGAGCGTAGAATCTCCGTATGAGACGGAAATGTCAAAATTATTGCTATTTATTATGGCTAAATGGTGAGATTTTTTTATCAACTGGGCTGGTTTTGCGAGAGTAAAACGCCGTTTCTTAAGGCTCTGTGATTTGGTTTTGGATGTGCATGCTATTAATTCTTAATAGGTAATTGAACATTAAATGCATGAAGATGAACTAAAACAAAGCGTATCATTGACTCATTGTTTAAAAAAAGTAACTCGAGCATCCAAAATCAAAAATCAATCGCGTAAGAAACAGTCTTTTGTTGTTGCAAAACAGCCCGGCTTGTTAAAGTCATATAATTTAGCCACAATCAATTAATAACGGCGTTCTTTCTTTAATTCACACGCCTGCTGAAGCGATCCCTCATAACACTTGCTATGGCAATTTCGCATTTTAAAGAACAGTCCAATTAAAGGAAAAAGATAACTCTCAACTATAGCAAAAAGGCCAGTCGCTAATAGATAAATAATTACGATTAAAAAATGCTTATTTCATGGCACAGCGGTACTTCAGACGCCAACATGATTAAAGAATTGATTGGAAGTCATTCTCGAAAGATCGAAGCTTCTAATGAGTTAATGAGCATTATTGTTAAGAATGATCTATTGTCAATCGCAAACAGAAAAAAAAAACTTGGTCATTATTTATTCTCAAATGTTTCAACCAACCAACTCTTCAAATGTGTAATTATAACACATTATCACTAAAGAATTTAAAGTAACTTGTCCAAAATCTATTGCTTCAAAATATTTACTGAGTATTAATTAAGTATTCTTAAATTCTCAAACGAGACCTAAACTAAATAAAATGTATCGAAATAAAACAATTTAAACTGTTTATATCGCATATATTATAACGAATCTAATAAACATATATTAACCGTTTAAATTGTTGTATTTCAACGTCTACAAGTAGTGAAAACAAGAAAAAAATGTTAAATAAAATGTATACAACACAGTTTATGACGCATGACCTTTGCAAGCAAAATTCAACAGAACAGTTATCAGCATTGATAAACATGAAGCCTATTTAGTTTGGAAATTATCTCGTTTGCCCCACATTATCAAACACAAATTACACGAGAAGTCAAATTCAAACATATCATCAACAAACCTATTCAAAAACTTCACTTACAATAGTTACAATCCGTGTGGCTTTACGACTGTATCCGGCCCGAAGGATCAAAACACTTGGCAATCCTTCACGTCCGTCCTTCCGTCTCTGTGTCACGCTTTTAAAGAGACTAACTTAACGATAGCTTTTTAATTGTAGCATACATTGCTTTTCAAGATGCCAATATTGTCAATGTACATAGCACTCGGCACAATAGGTTACATGGGTGATTTGGAAGCCTTAGAACTGCTAGAAAAAACATAAGCTGACTTTAGAAGGCGTTTTTCAAAGAGTTCTAGCTCCTATGTATTCGCGCAGACAGAACGTTTAGCGTTTCGCGTTTTTTGTAATAAACAATCCTGATATCGCCTGCGCACACAGAAACGCGTCCTATTGTCAAGGGCACAAAGAACGATATTGAACGCTGACCGCTCCGCTGTCAGGGTTTTTTCACCCCCATACGTTTACAATGGGTACTCGAGAAGATGAAAAACGCACTGTGACGATTTCTTTAGTGGTCTCTGTAGCGTCATATAGCGTTTTTCATCTCCTAGCGCACTTGTACAGTATTAGATAATTCCGTCTGTCAAGCTGTATTAGGTACAGCCAGCAAAGCAAGTGAACTACGCGTTTAACAATGGATCGTCACGTCCCGGCGCAGCCGACGATTCTGTAACGTAAATGGTCAAACTCGTAAGTAAAGTGGCTGTCAGTCTTCACCGCGTCTTCACCACTAAATATCACAGTAAAATCACAGTTCTGTTATAGTTCAAGTCTATAGCTCCTTGTCCGGCGTTGTTCGCTTCGTCTCCGTGGACATGTTATAATAACCAACAGAACCTATAGGTACAACCAGGTGGCAGGTGGCCTAGGAAGTTTTGGAAAGGAGTCCAACCCAAAGTTGCCCAATGGCTGAAGGTCCCGGCAGGCTAGGATGGTTGTAATAATCTACATTTCCATAAAAAGAGTTTCCGTTTTGATGTGACATTAATCCCGCGTTCGGAGCGGAGGATGCAAAGACTAAAGATTACATAATTCACTCAGGCTTTTGTTCTGTACTCAAACAAAAGACGAACGTTTATAAAGCAAAAACCAAATAGCGTTAGAAACGTTCGGTTCTTCTAAATTTGGACCTGTTTAAAAGCACTATATAATTCCAAAATTATTTTAAGAAATTTAAATAGTAATCAGGGATCAGAAGTTTCCTTTCGGGAGCATTTCAACACCGATACATGTGACCAAGAAAGTTGAAGTTTCTTTCAAAGTTCCATCAATATTTTTAACAATTTCAGTTAGATTATTACAACCGAAAGCGGCCAGAGACCATCCATTTCCTCCTGCAGAAAAACATGGTAAAAAAAGAGAGATAAAACACACGTTACTTACCGCGATGCGCGGGCGCAGGCGGCGGCGCGGCACGCCATCTAGCGTTTGAAACCAGAATCACACAATTAGAGATCAATCAACAAAACCCTTGACCCAGTTCGCGAGAAGGCTCATGTCAAACCGAAAGTACGAAGATTCGTGGTTCGAGGCGGGATTCGAACCCGGAACTCAGGCTTTCCGAACCGAGAATATAACAAAATATACCACGAAGATCTCGCTAATTCGCTAGTCCATGAATGATTCTATACAGCTGTGAAATTATAGAACTATTGCAATAAATACTTGGGATGTATTGTCACCAACAACTTCAAAGTTACCTCGGTTTTCTATAAACACAGAAAAAATTGTCAAGCACTCGTTTGCTAGCAGGGAAATTAGCTTTAGTTTGATTTTTTTCAAAGCTATCTGAGTTATTATGTAAGGCCCACACAATAACTCAATTAACTTTGCTGTCTACACGTCAGCTGCTCTGCTCGTCTAGCAGTCAACAACGCAGACGTACCGCTTCAGGCCCCCAATTCTAGCGTTCATCGAGATTTATCTCACAGTCGAGATACATCAAAAAATTACAGATTTTGAAGAGGTCTGCATGTCTTTTTGACCTAATATCTCGAATGTAATTTCATCTGCTGGTGTTAGAAATGTCTACAAGCTGCAATAATTGCTTACCATCAGGTGAGCCTCATGCTTGTTTTTCACTGAAATTTTATTAAAAAAGTATGTCATGCGTTGGGGTCTACAGTAATCCAAAATTCTGGCATTCATATTAGTGCATGAATTGAATTGGAATAATGTCAACAGTTCCATAATTTCATAGTTTTATAGATAGAACAAATAATAGGAAGCACCTGTGTACACCATGTCCCAATTGGGGTCCTAATTTGTTATCATTAGTTCCCATGTCCGGACGGCAATATTGATAAGCAACAATGTTGATACAGTAGCCCAAATTCATATTTGGTTTAAATCTTTAGTGAAATGCAGTTTGTGAACCAAAGTACCTATTGTCCAATTATTAGAAAGGAATTGGGAAGACAATGTATTAAAAACTTAACGCTTTTGTTATCTTGTATTTCTCAATTTGAGCGAATTGTATTGTGATTCGAGAAATAAATGTCTTAAACCATTAAAAGAAATCCCCATAAAAATAACTCTCCCTTTTGGTAGCAGTTAGGTAACAACGGATAAAATAGCCATGATAATAAATACCCTGGTTAATTAATGGAGTTAAATTAAAAGACTCAAAATTGCAGACCTAAGTCCAATATGAAGATGATGAGGGCGCTTAAATTTCAACTCTTTCCGAGTCGAAATTTAAAGTCTTTCCTTTTTGAAAGTCTTTCTGTCTGTTAAGTAGCCAGCGGTCTCATAGGGATGAAAGATGAACGAATTCAAATGCAGTTTATTTTATTTACATTTTACAATTTTTTTTATTTACTACTTATTTAAGTTTTTGTGTAAATGGAATAGATTGAAATTGTTTTTTAGAAGTCAGAATCAGTCAAATATAGACATTGAATTATAAAATGAACTTGTATCCTTCTTCAATGAATGAATCATTTAGGTACTTTGTCTAGGTATCATCACAGGCAGACTTTGAATGATTGATTATCAGCTATTATTCCCAAAAAATCCCAAAGAAATCATCTCCCAAGACACACAGTAAATACCTATGTCCCGTTTAATATCAAGAATTGTTAACCAATATAAATAAAAAAGTATCAGACTGACCTCAAAATCCTGAACCTGTGAAAAAGCAGAGGTTAGCATAAGTATTGAAAATGGACCCACCTAATTTCCATCCTCTTGACCAACAACTTCTTTGTACCGCGCGATCATGAGCTTCTTGACGGTGTCTCGGTAGGTTTCCCCGGGTGTTGGGGTGTAGATGCCTCGTTTCTGCCCGAGGCCGGCTAAGCTCGGCCGCTGCTCAGCCTCAATGGGGGCGATCCTGCCTTGCTCCGTCTTGCCTAGGCCTCGACCAGCCGACCAGCCCATTTTCTGGAGCATCTTTCCTCCAATCGTATCAACAACTGACGGTGGGGGTGCAGACTGAATAGGCGCGTGCATCGGCTCCGGGGGCTCATACCGCTTCCTGACAGGTGCTTCATCTTCACCGAATTTGAGGCGTCGCTCGGCAGCTCGATCTCTGTACCCGTTAGGTTGTGCTGCCGAGTCAGCCTGCCTCCGGTGCTCTGATAAATTCTGCTTGTGTAAATCGGATAACGTCTTGTGTTTGGTTAGTACTTCTGCAGATGGGAACTTTCTTTTACACAGTAGGCAAGTCAGTTTTGTCCAGTCAATAATACCTTCATCACTGTCAAAGGCGGGTTCTGAAAGCTTCTTCACTAGGAATTCATCCGGTGCAGCCTGTGGGGCAGGCGGCGGGGACAGTTCCCGCACGTGCGTCAACGCCGGACCAGCGCCGAGCACTGAGAACCCGATGTCGGCCGAACCTTTGCTGGAGCCAGTATCAAGCGGTTGTTCCATCACAATGTTGCTCTTAGCATTCTCCTTCTTCTGGTTCAAAGTCCGAGCCCATCTCTCCATGTCTTTGGCAATCTTCTTGGCAACTTTCACTTTGTCCTCCTTTTCTTTCTTCTTCTTTTCTTCTGGCTCTTTAGTGATAGTATTATCAGCAGTGGCTGTCGGTGGGCTTGGCAGCTTGGGCTGGTCGGTGTTCTGTTGGTTCTGTGTGGCTAGAATGTAAGTTGAACTGGTAGCATCCCAATACATGTACTGATTAATTTGGCTGTTGTAGAAGTATTGAGTGGTGCCATCGTAATACAAACCAGATGAAGGATCATAGTAGTAACCTGAGGTTTCATCATACATGAATGTCCTTACATCAGGTGCTGTGTATGTTGTTTTCCCATCACCTGTTGGAGCTTTGATCGAGCCAGCAGCTTGGACAGCTGAAGCTACAAATGTGGGAACTGCTGGAGTCCATGTGAGCTGTCGAGCCTGTGCTGCAGTTATAGCAGACTGGGCCACTGCGGCTGCAGCATTAACTCTGTCCGCTTCAGATAAAGCTGCACTATTATTGTATGTAGCCATTTGAGCATAGTATGTGGCATAATCTGATGGATTTGGGGCAGGTTTCTGCATTTTCTGGGGCTCATTATAGAAGGAAATCAATACTTCTCGGCTATCAATCTCTAATGGAGGCGACAGGGACAGCAACTCTGAATGTGCAGATGTTGAATCTGCTATAGAATTAAAATTAATGTAAGCGAGGCACTTTGAAGCACCCGTCAGGGTTTCCCGGCCTATTGTGATGCCCGCTATAGAATCTAAAATAGACTTAGAGCATCTTTCTTTAAGGGCCTCTAGAATCTTTTCCTCAGTGGTCAGCGCATCTAGCCTCCTGAAAAGGAGCCTTTTCGTGATACCCATCCCTTCAGTCGAGTGTCTCTCGGCGTCCGTTCCAATCACAGTTCCCTCTGAACGCTTGCCATGACAGTTGCGCCTATAGCAGACCTGTCGCCGTTTGAAGTTGTAGGAGCCACATTTACAGAACCAATCTCCTGGCGAGGCGTTGACAGACTGGTCATCCTTGTTGTCGTACTTGTCGAGTTCGCGCTCGCGGCTGACGGAGCGGCTCGAGGCGGACTCGGGGCGCTCCAGGTCCATGGCGCTGATGTTGGGCGGCGACGGCGGCGCCGGCACGTCGCGGTCGCGGCGCGGCGAGCGGCGGCGCGAGTGCTCGCGGGAGCGCTCGCGTTCGCGCGGGCGCTCGTGGCGCTCCCGCGAGCGCGCGCGCCGGTCGTCGCGCTCGTACCGTTCGCGGCGTTCGCGCTCGAGGTCGCGGTCACGTTGGTGCGGTGGCGAGCGCCGCAGGCGCTCCGGCGAGTCGCGCCGCATATCCCAGACGGGAGACCGGCCGCGATGGTGCGGCGGTGAGCGCCGCGCACGCTCCGGGGAGTCGCGACGCATGTCCCACACGGGCGTGCGGCCGCGCTCCGCCCAACGCTCCTGGCCCTGGCTCTCCCAACGAGAGCCCCGATCTCCGCGGTCGTCCCGGCCGCGCCACGACATCGCTAATCCCTGCGAACACCCGCAAACGTCAGCAATCGTTACTCACGAGCCTTCCCGTGTCGCCGAGTTGCCGCCGATCCGATGGAGCCCTAAAAAATTCGTCGATCAATGACCCTTCCGCCATTTGTTTACCTGCGGTCGTCACTTGGTCAATTTAATACAATCCTGAGCTGAAGCCGACAAAACCTTTGAACACTAAAACGTTTATTCCTTTCCACACAACAACACAAATAATTTAGATATCAAAAATTGGCCTTGGATTTCCCTTCCCTTTATGAATAGACGCCATATTAGATAGAGAATGGGTTACTTTTTTTTAATACTACGCAGCTACGTTTGCGTTTCGTTTCGTCTCAGATACTTTTGATCACAAGTTTCACGACGAATCATAACGATTTGTGATATAATTGCTATTTGTTAAAATCAAGGAAAACTAGTGAAAAAATACCCAATTTTTGTTTAATATTTCTACAATCTTACTAGTCTAGTATAATTTTCAACGAGCAAAAAAAAAAGTCTGTTAGTAGACGGTTTAAGTAGACTTGTTTTTTGTAAAATTAGTAGTGGGGTAAGTCTATGGTAGTGGGTTAGTGGTTATGTTACATTCTCTAGGGGCTGGCTACTGGCTACTGGCGCTCATTATAGAAGGTCATCATTGTACAAAAAATATCGATATTGTTTAGTTTAATATATCGATATTTAAGGCTAATACAACATTTTTCGGTATATTGATGACATTCATGTATCGATACGTAAAATTTTAAGTATCTACAAATTAAAGTCGATATTATTCATAATTGAGATATACAATCTTTAAATATTTATTTTATTCTGTTTTAGTATTTGTTGTAATAGCGGCAACAGAAATACATCCACTGTGAAAATTTCAACTGTCTATCTATTACAGTTCTTGAGATACAGTCTGGTGAAAGACGGACGGACGGACAGCGGAGTCTTAGTAATAGGGTCCCGTTTTACCCTTTGGGTACGGAACTCTAAAAAACGAGGTATAAATTAGGCAAAATAATTCTCGATCTGGCGTACGTAGAATTAATGGTAAGAGAACTTCTACTGTAGCCGTCTATTAGTCCATTAATGCGCTTTCTTAAATTTTCATCATGCCTGTTGCCCGCGAAGCCACCGGTGCCTGATCAGCCGACGTGCGCTTTTTTTTAAATTTATTTAATTTAAATAATAGGGTACAAATTAAGTTGGCATCAACGATCCACTATTAAAAACCCACTAGGGGTTTATGTAATAGCTGGCGAGTTGTCGCAGATCAATACGTGTAAATACGTAAACTATAGTTAGGTACCTATTATTGTTACACTCTGGATAATATTTTTTAACTATGTGTTTTAAAATTTTTTGGGGTTGGAGGCAGTGCTCAACACTTCAGTTGATAATTCCTTTGGAAGGGTGTTCAATATCATGGGGATTAAGTAATGGTTGGTTCTCCTTCCTTAGACATTATTATTACAAGGCAAAGTGTATGCCGGCAGGTATTGCAAGCGGCGCAGTTGTTTAGAACGAGATTTTTGTTGCTGTTGTTGTCCAACCTATTTCAGCGCATACACGGCAGTATTGATAAGGATTAAGAATAATAATAAAACACAATCAAAAATAAAATAATATAATTTTGGAAACAGCTGTTACATTAGAAATTACACTTTTAACAGGTTTATCTTCAAATATAAAGTACGAATTCCTGTGCATCGTTTTTCTTCAAGTACTTCATAACTACAATTCCTTTAACACTATTCAATACTGATTGCTTGTTATTATAAAAACTTAATTTCTATGAGAAATGCTTTAAACAGCGAGTTTTTGAAGCGCCAAGCGCAACTTGATCAAGCGTTATATTAAAAACATTTAAAATAAACACAATGACCGTAACGTAATGGGATCTATAAGTACAATGATACAATAAATAAATGAAAGCTCTGTTCTTACCTCAATAGTTATACCTTCGTCTTTAGTTATTTTGTTTATTTAACAATTAGCCAACTAAATGAGCAACATTGTATAAGAAACAAATAGCTAGCGTGCTAGAGCATTGGTCATAATGTGTTCTACTTCATACCCTTTAAAACATCTGCGAAGCATAACTAGATGATAGTGCATAGACATTCTAAGCATAAATAAAAAAGAATGCTGAAAGTAGTGTATTATACACACACTTATGATGGAGCTCTGTTGATTCTAATAAAACTATTTACATTATATCTCTGCCCCCCGGCGACAGGACTTTAGACAAATCGTGTGGATCAAATTATGCAAACAACTTTAGAAGCCCTAAACGTGAATTTTCATTCGTACATCTATTTTAATGCTATGGGTATGAGCCCTAACCAGATAAAATGATCAAATTCCCTGGTGCTGTGATTCCAAAAATATAAACGTTTAAGAGGCTTAATTTCTTAAACTTGCGATACCATGGCAGGTTCCTGGATCAGGGTTGCGTATCTGATCTAATATCCTAGCCAAGTTACTTCCGGCACACTATTCTCACGTTATTAAGTTAGTTGAAATAATTTCATTTCCGTACAGATACAGTATTGAGATTGAGATCATAACTAAACCTCCAGTCTAGAGGTCTACAGTCTACAGACGAGCCTGACCATGTTCACACCTGATGACATTGATAAGTTTCTACACAAGATATTGCTTGCTTACATATAGGCATATAGTCAGATGCCAGGCATCAGATCAGGGGTCAGCAATGAGCCCTTAATAAATCCTTCGTCCTAGCTTTGATAGCAAAAGGCAATATGCACGATGTCCAGCATGGCTAGTCTGTTATTTTCAAGATTTGCACTTTGTTGCATTTCTTTCGTATTGGACCAGTCAGACAGAGACAAAGCGACAAAGTGGGAACGTAAAACACAATCACAAACAAGCCACTCACAGTAAACACGAGCCTTCCTTGCCTTGTGAGATCTATTGCTAGCTTTGCTAATACAAGGCGACATGTCCAATATCTTGGCAAAGGCAATATGCGCGCTATGTCTAACCAGCAAAGACTATGCCTACGCCTTCTACTTTACTAGCTTGGGTCTACAAGGCGACATGTGCAGCGTCTAGGCAGTGGCAATATACGCGTTATGTCATGGCGGTAACGTCTATTCTTGCTGGCCAGTGAGCAAGTGTTCGCGGAGCGTGCAGATCTCCCGCTCGATGTTCTCGCGCGCGAGCGGCTCGAAACATTCGAACTCCGGTGTGTGGTACAGCTTCGGGATTTGGGAGAACTGATTCAATACCTGGAATTGTAAATGGTAAGAGTGTAGTACAAATTCCTAAAGTTCTATGTGATTGATAGGGGAGGGTGGTATTGGTGGATAGGCAAACTAAGCATGTGTTCTTCTGAGTGTAGCATCACATCTTCCGAAAGTACGTCGCTGATTGTTTGCCTAATACGCTCGCGCTCGCAGAATGCGATATAATTTTTTATTCAGAGTACTAGCTAATAACAAGCTAGAGTGGTTTAAAATTAGGCGGCTTTAGCAAGAGTTACACCAGCAGACAGCCGACTCCTTCATAATTCACATTACTGCGGGCAGTACTGATTAGTCACTGCGCCCTTGCTAGCTAGCGAATGCTCGCAACATACCTTTGTGATCGTATCCTAACCGCGAAATTTTACTACGATTTGGCAGGCCCAGGGGCCGGCCACGTTTCCAGAAGCACCAATAATCATCGAATAATAAAGGTTCTCGAATAGCGATCCCGCAACGGAAAGCGGAGCGTTGACAGACTTTCCACAAGATGGACTGAGTCGCAGCCGAATGTGGAAGGCCAGCGACTTATCGTTATAGCGCTCTTAAAGAAAAACCTATATCCGATAATAATAGATTCAGGTGTTAGTTTGTGGAGGCCCATATTCAACAGTGGATATTTTCGATTAGCCCAGTTATTCTCTAATGGCATCAGCGTCGAACTAGCCGGCGAGGCAGCGCTGTCTCGCTCTAGCGCTGTAGCACGAGTGAGCGAGACAGAGCGATGCCTCAAAGTCGAGCTCGAAGCTAGTCCACTTGGAGAGTAACGGAGCTGATGTAACGATGATGGTACGATAAATGGCTCATGTTTAACTGCTTTTACACAATCAGTGAATATCTCAACCACGAAGCCACTTAGTTTTAAACATAGTTTGGACTTATTGCTAATTATAATGGAAATTTTTGATGTATTTATTGTTTACATTCTCTTGACATTACCTGTAAATCATATAATTATAACCTCTTGACATTATCCGTAACCGTAAATCTGACATTCATTGTAACTTAGTATTGAAAATAGTAAAAATTATTTACATTGACCATACAATATTGTAGGCCATGACATCATGGTAGATCACGATCATGTTCACTCAATTTATATTTTATCATCTATCCTTCTGGACCCGTTTTCATACAATAAATGAATTCGAATTCGATACCTTGATCCGCAGCTCCACATAGTTCCGGTTGGTCAGCGCGGCGTACTCCGCGCGCACGAGCTTGGCGTGCGCCTCGTACTCCTCGCGGCTGGCCGCCAGGATGGCCAGCTCGCAGTCCCCGAACAGCTGCAGGTCGCGCAGCGGCGCCGGGCCCGGCGGCGCGCCGGCCGCGGGCGCGCCCGCGCCGCACGCGCCGCACCACGCCGCCTCGTCGTCCGTCAGCAGCGCCAGCACGTACGAGGTCAGGTCTTGCTGTGAGCCCGAATACGAATGACGACTTCAGACAGAGATAGAATAGAATAGTTATTTATTGTCACACACATATTATACAGACGATCAGAAAGAAGAAAAAAATCAGTCTTATATAACTATACATTATTCCTGATCATCATTTTATCACCCTTTGGCGCTTATACTCATTTTTTAGATTCATATTTATTCGGCTGAATCGTATCCGCATCACAGGATGGACTATCTTTGCGATCGATCGAAGCGCTGGAGACAAAATAGTGTCGAAGTACGATTTACTAATTAAAATTAAGTTTCAGCTTGCGCTGCATGAAAATAACGCGCTAATGGTCAAGTAAATACCGATGCACATACACATCCCTTACACACCATTGGCCCTAACATGACTGGCCAAGTTTGGTTTATATCTATCTGCGTCCCTTTCTTATGACACTAGTTAGACAGAGACGCAGGGAGGGGTTAAAGTAAACCTGGGTTGTCATGTTAGGGCCGCATGTCCAGCGGCTAGAGCTTCTTTTAAATGGCGGGGACTACAACATGGAGTTTAATAAGATAATGATTACTAACAGACTGCGGGTGCAGGCGCAGCAGTTCGGCCAGCAGGCGCACGACGAGGTCGGTGGGCGTGTGACGCAGCACCACGGCCAGCTTGAACGCGGCCGGCTGCATCACGTCGTCAACGCCCTTCGTCAGCAGGTTCTGCCAGACGCCCGCCTGCAACCACACGCCACTCCTCAGACACTCGAACCTCAAATCTTTTAGTCGTTTGTAGATTATCAGTTGCGAATCGTCTCATAGAACAAGATATAACTTGATAAATAACGTAATATGCTCGTCAAATTCATATTAATCAAGCCTTGCGTCGCTTCTTAACCTTGTCAACGCTATGTGAGATATGTACGTATAGAAGTCGTCAATCATACGCCAACCATGGCTAGATAGCAATATTTACATTTATTTAATAATCTCATAATTAACAGTTACAGACTAGCCACACACGTTAATTAAATAAAAATACCCCACTTTATCTAGTTCACTGAGGGGTGCGGGGGGGGGGGGATGCTTGGTCCGCTGTGAATGCTGCGATAGTCTGCGTTATTACAGCGTGAAATTTCCATTCTAGGCCTTCGTTTACAGTTTTCAGACTCTAAGCTTGGCTCGCAGGGTCCCCAGGTATTAGCCTATGGCGCATCATCATACTAGTACCTGATAGGCAACGCAGTTCCGCAGCGAGTGCCACACGGTGTCAGGCGGCGCCACCTCAGAAATGCGCGTCCACGCCTCGTCCGCGTCAGGGCAGACTAGCACGCTGCACGCCGCGCGCCACATGCGCGCCGCCGAGCAGCTGTCGCGCGCGCCCGCCGGGACTAACGCGACATCATCATCACATCATATTAGTCAAAGTCTGTCTAGCTAGACACACGTCGGCCAGGCGTAAAGTGGCAAGACGAATATTCAGGTCATAAATCAATGCAATACGGACAATACAGTGGCCCTGAGCCCTGACATGACCGACTGAGTATAGTATATCTGAGTTTATCTCTATGTGCGTCTTTCCCTTATACTTAACACTAGTCTGACAGAGACGCAGGGAGGGAAGCCTCGGCTAGTCATGTTAGGGCCACATTGCTGTGGCCCTTCTTCTTAGATTCTTTAATCTATCTTCTATTTCGTACAATATACGTAACTCTTAACGAGTGGGAATATAATAGTTTTTAATAGTGTTATGATACGATTATAAATATATTCTCATTCCGGTCATGGGTTGAAAAATTCTTGCTCTTGGCGTGCCATTACTATAAATCTTCGCATTATGAGTTTTAACTTGATTTAATAAAAAACATTCAACGACAACGACGTGGCAAATAAAAAGTAAATGCCTTCTTGAAAACTCTATGTTTGGTAAAATTATGACACTCGTGGACCTTTTTTATACCTATTTAATTAAATCCATACGATATCTCTCTAATTTGTGATGAGAGTGATAACGATGACAGTCAACTTTAGTAGTCAACTCAAATAATACGTATTGTACGAAAATACCGGCCAGTCGTTTTTTCCACGATGACACAAGCCTTGGCGCCAGAAAGCGCTACGGCGTGTCTACTCGAACCGTCCACTCATTGTTGTTGAATAACTTTTTACGAGCTCAAAATTTTAAGTTATATCTTTAGCGAATAATGTGAATAAAATATTACAACAGATTTATTTTTCTTGTTATTTAGTAGTATAATTTAGGAGAATTTCAGTTTTTAACAAAAACTTACCTCCGGTATCCGGTTCCTTCCACCATGCCTTCGCCAGCTTGAATAAAAAATGGCCGCCAAGCCAAAACGTCAGCTGTGCACAACAACAAAACTACTATTTAATTACGCAACATCATTCAACGACGTTCTCAAGGTTAAAATGCCGCTTAATTTAATATTTGTTATTGTATGAATGATTTGTAAATGTGTGGCTTCTTAATAAAAAATAAATTAGAAATTGTTCGTTTGACAATTACATGACATAAACAATTGATCAATTTGTTCCTTGCAGGAAAATAAAGTACTCTTACTCACATGAAATGTTTAAGTCTTCGCCTGTAAATACGAAGTTTTAAAGAGTAGAAGTTGTTTGTTTGGTTAAGGCGAGCGAGGAGAGCCGACTGTCATGGCCGCCTGCGCGGTGCCGCGCCGGTCGGCAGGGGAGGTCCGTAGTGTTGCATCATGTCGATACTTTCTTGTCGATAATAAATATAAAAGGGATTATTGTACTTTGGTTATCTTGACTATCGTTGCTTGTTTGCTAGATGGTTAAATCAACTTTTTATTAAAGCACTTCATGTCTAAATATAAAGGTAAGTCTGTTTGTCTATCTGAGTGGTACACTGCAAGTCTGAAATAGGTAAGTATACTAGGTAGATTTTGATGATAGGTGATTTTCTGAAAGCTGAAGAAAGGAAAAATGGGCTGTCTTTTATGTCAAGAATGAAAACAGTTCAACTTCTGCAACTTTGTCAATTTGTTAACGTTATGCCTGTCCCGATAGCTCGTGGGTAGCACGAGAGGTAAAAAAGGGGACGTATAACCAATACTACAATAATTAACAGATGCAGGATTCAGGCGTTACTTTGCGGAGGTCCATTTCAAGAAACTGGACTGAACTGACTGACTGGCTGGTTGAACTGGTTCCAGTTTGTTGAATACTATAATAGAAAGGTACTGAAAAAAGCCCAGGCAAATATGCATCAGTTGAGGGAGACAAGACAGCACGCATAAAATTGGTAACTTACCTATATTCTGATAATGAAATAGTTTTTTTATGTAAGATGTGCGTGATGTAAGGATGTGGTACAAAGATGTAGCTATCTTAAATATTTCCAAATTATTTTTCTACCAACTTTGATAGTGAAAATAATCGATATCTCTCCTGTCAGAATTTTCCCATCACTAAACTCGGGGGATGGAGCATAGACGTAGCAAATACCATCACGCATGCGCCCTAATGCGTGAATTGCCATTTAATTTTGTAGTTAACACTTTAACGGTGTGTTCGGAAAATGAACCGTATAGTGCAGGAATTCGAATTGGTTTACATAATTACGGTGCCGAGAATCACCATGCTTCATTGAAATTTGAACTTTATTTTAGAACGCTTTTAGGTATAAATTGTGATGTTAATTATTCCAGGGTTAGATTTTTCTGATTTGGTATTTCCATCAGTAAACCGACCATGTAAATACACCAACAGTTCGACCTACGAATATGACCTCCCCTGCTTAATTTATTTCTCAGTGCATCCCATCCTTATGTTATGAGTTAAAAATAAAACAAGTAAGTTTATTCAAAATTATCTGTAATTAGTTTCTTACTCAATACATAAGTAAAAAATAATGTCAAAATAATAACATGATTTTCTTAAATAAATAGTATTGAAAATAAATAGGATGATGATGAGGATGGCCTGGTCGGCTCAATCTTATTTAAACGAAGTTTGTTGCTGTAGTTCCCGCCCCGTAAATAAAGCCTTGACGATACAGTTGAAGGGGATGGCTCTAGACTCACAAGGGGGCAAAATGAACCTTGAGTACAGAATAAATAAATGTCCATTTTGTTACTCCACAATCCCTTCATTCGTGGCGTCAGTATGTACTTAATGACGGTGCTTGCGACGCTCCCAGATTGAACGCAGACTTCGCCAAAACATTGCATTGATTCTATCTCCTCAACTAAAACTGCATGGGGTACAGCTCGTCCCACACCTGCAACTGTTGCTCGTGTAGCTTCTCTTCGACGGTGAACTCTTTGCCCACGCGCAGGTACTTCCTGTCTTTCGGCTTCATGACCGGCCAGGAGAGGCTGGCCAGCTCGGGCAGCTCACCCTTGCGGGGGTTGGGATCCCTGGAAGTCAAATAAAAGTAATTGCAATTAAGGTTTTGATAGCCTATGGATTTGATACCACTTCCTAGAAAGTCGTGGGTTCGATATGAATCCAGATTCTAGGTACAGTCAAGGAACTTAATTCCCTACCCATTTCGTTAAAATGTCGTCTGACATTCGCAATCCATTAAGGTCGATGTGTCAAACTAACGTCTTGCTCTATAGCTCTTATGGTGACAGTTTGCTAAATGCTTTTGAACCTTAGGTGGGTTGGAAATTTAATTCCTTGACTGTACCTCGGAGTTTTTAGGAATTACAATGATAACTGTCTTAAATTTGTTGACTTTGGACGGATTAAAAGGTGCATGCAGCCCTAACATTGGACACGCCCTGATGGGATAAATTGGTGAGCCCAATATGCAAATTATAATAGCAGATTTGATTGAAACTCCAAAATATCTTCACGCCATGGGGAGCCATTGTTTTATGAAGAAGGAAGGTTGAGAAGAGAGTTCGTATACTTCGTATACACATCTGTATTAGATGAGAATATTTTTAAGGACACGGGAGACTAACGAGTATGTGGGTCATCTAATAGGAGGTGATCACCATCAACCAAAAATAAAGTTTTAATCAATCAATCAACCATGGATACAGCCAGAAAACCGCAAGAGTCACGATTTGTTGCTAGCCCTTAAGTTCCCAAAATCCAAAATCCAAAATCCAAAATCATTTATTTGTCAACACAGGTGGATAATAAGATGTTACACAATTTCAATAGCATCACCATGTTTCGCCATCAGGCATACAAATATTTCGCAAGTCAGCGTACAGCAGCATACATAATATTATCAAATGTCAACTTAAAACTAACTGAATAATTGAAGAAAAATAAATAAAATGCAAATTAAAATGTCAAAATTAGAATAATTAGAGCAATATAAAATTAAGAACGTAAAGAAAATGTCATACAATAAGATAAAAAATAATTATATCGATTTTTTTAAAATCATTAACAAAAAAAAAAAAAATGTCATTTAAGGTACCTCTCTTAAAAATTCTTGGACAGAGTAATAAGCCTTTTCTATTAGAAAGATATTCAAACGTTTCTTAAATGTTTTTATGTCATCCGTTTCCCTAATCGATGTTGGCAATTTATTATAAATTTTGGGAGCCATTCCAAATATACTTTTCGCAAGCAAGGCAGTTTTGTACGGTTTTGAATTTATTTTTGCCTGCTGACGTACACTGTTAAAACCAGAGAATTGATTCTTGTTATTTTTGACATATAATGCAACTTCATAAATATATAAACAGGGCAGAGTTAATATTTTAAATTTTATAAAATGTGATTTGCACGATTCAGTTGATTTAATGCCGCAGATCGCTCTTATGCATTTTTTCTGTCCTCTAAATGCCATTTCTCGGTCTGTGCCATTCCCCCAGAATATGACACCATATCGTAATGTTGATGTGACATAAGCGTTGTAAGCAGTTAGAACTGCAGATTGATTAACCACCTTATTTAATTTATATAAAGCAAAAGAAAATTGGCTAAGTTTTTTACATAAAACATCAATTTGATTTCTCCATGTCAACTTACTATCTAAATTTAACCCTAAGAATTTTGTCATGTCCGTTTCATCAACTTTTTGCCCATTGTATGTTATATCTACATTCGTCAATCTTTTAGTTCTTTGTTGGAAACTCATAATCTTTGTTTTATCTAAATTTATACTTAAATTATTCTTTTCTAACCATTGTATTATTAAGTGTAATGTTCTATTAATGTTTTCCTGGTATGTATTTGAGTTTTCTCCCGTAACTATTACCGTGCTATCGTCGGCAAAAAGAACCATAGGGTATTCAATGGCCCGCGGTAGGTCATTGATATAAATCAAAAATAATAAAGGACCAAGAACGCTTCCCTGTGGTACCCCATAGCTTATTTCTCTTAATTCCGACGAGTGCGTGACTTCATACTTAGTTTCAAGACATAACCTATTTATTTGTGTAAATTGTTTACGACCACCCAAGTATGACTTTATTAAATCGTGAACATTACCTCGTATTCCATATTTATATAACTTGTCCAAAAGAATCTTATGATCAACAAAATCGAAAGCCTTCGTCATATCCATATAAAGAGCACACACGGGTACTCTTTTATCTACATGTTTCATGACCGTTTGTAGCAAATCAAAAATTGCCATATTAATCGACTTGTTTTTGCGAAACCCTTTTTGTTCCGGCGCGAATAAACTGTTCGTTTCAAAATATTGATTTAGCCGATCATATATAACTTTTTCAAAAATTTTCGAGAAAATCGATATTAAAGCTATCGGTCTATAACTATTTACGTTTTCTTTATTTTGTTTTTTGTACAGCGGCCGCACAATCGCAACCTTCAACTTTTCAGGGAATATACCCTGCTCCCCCTGAACTTTCTATCCTCTTCACCACACGAAATGCAGCGGCAATTATTCTTCACTCTGGTATGCCATGAGAGTAGTGTAACCACCTGGAATCAGCTCAATCCTACTCCGACCAGCAACTGGCTACATTGTAGCTTTACCACTAAAAAACTACTTAGAACTTGAACTTGACTAAAGTCGACATATAAAATACACATCAGTGGCTGGTAAGCTGGTAACTTACCCGTGCTTGGCGAATGTGTACCAGATGGCGGTCATGCGGTCCACGATGACGGAGTCCTGCGGCGCGGGCGGCGGCGGCGACTTCGCCTTGATTGGCGTCCGGAAGTAGTTCATCGAGAACAGGTAGATCAGGTCGTCGTGATGCGCCGCCCCTGCAAACACGACCAAAGAGTCAGCAGATTGAATATCACGCACACAAAGCATTACATTCTCTTTAACATAATATAAAAACATGATTGTTAATCGCGAAAGGCCACTGGTTGAAGATAGTGTAACTCTGATTCGAGACTTTTGAGAGGTGTAATGCAGTGCATTAGGGTAATAGATTTTATCAGCTTTCAACTTTCGCAAACTAGCGATCATCTAAGTTAAATTAGTACAAAATATAGAATGGGGTGGTTGATGATAGGAAAAAAACTGTTGGATCTGGGGTCCTGACTCCTGACATGTCGTAGTCATGTTAATGTACTCGGTGAAGATATGGATCTTACCAGCAGGTTTTCCAGTGAGTGGGTCCTCATAGAAGCTGTTGTTACCGATGTAACTGAAGTCGCTGTACCACACGGGCTGAGGCGAGTGCCGGCACATCAGGTTAGCCATCCTGTAGGCAGACATTTGTTTTTTACTCCCATAATCCAATAAAAGCGACGGCAATGGGGAAAACCAGTGTATCTTGATAAGGTGACATTTTGATAGCTTCTAAACGCTAACTAATAAAAACTGATGTAAGGTCGCGAAAGATAAACGTCAAAATTTGTTGATCGGCAATGTCTACAAAAAATACGATTTTTCTCGGACAATTCAGAATTGTTCACCTGTGCGTGTTGAGCCCAATCCAGCTGTCTCCATATATCTTCCCCAAGGCCTTCACGCTCTCCGCGGTGTTCATAACCGGCTTCCCTCCGAGATACGCCTCCTTGAGGCGGCGGCTGGCGGCGGCCGCATTAGCCTTGGGCAGGTCGAACGATCGCGGCGCGAACGTTTCCCACTCCGCGTTCATGCGATCCAGAAGTGTCTTGTTCCTGGTGACGCCTGAAAAGGTGCAAAGTATTAATTTAGTATTTAGTTGTTGCCCTGACATGACCGGTCAACTCTTACCAATTATGTGCTAGTGCACATTTGAAGCAAGTTTAGTAACTTGCTCCAAAATAATTTAGTTAAATTACTTATTAAAAACATATTAAACAAAAAGTTTTCCCGATAAAAACTATGAACTCCTTCATCATCGTCATCATGTTAGCCGGAAGAGATCCAATGCTGGGCATAGGCGGCCGCGAAGAATCTCCACCATGGACGGTCTTGTGCAGTGTTGCATTTTACTAAAAAGATTTCTGTATCAGATGGGTGCTCTAGGAGCCTATGAGCTAAACCGTTTAATTTTTTCTATACAACATAGGAAGGCAAACGAGCAAGTGGGTCACCTAATCCTAATGGTACCTGATCAACACCGCCCATAGAAACCCGCAACATCAAAGGGATTGCAGATGCGTTGCCAACCCAGAGGGCTAAGATGGAATACCTCTTGTGCCAGTAATTGCACCGGCTGTCTTGCTCTCCACGCCGGAACGAAACAGTGCAAGCACTGCTGCTTAGCGGCAAGATTAGCGAGCAAGATGGTGGTAGCGATCCGGACGGACCTTGCACAAGGTCCTACCATCCGCATAATACGCGGTATAAAACCTTTTGTGGATATATTGGCTACTCAAGTACTCACTGAACGCCTTCCAGTAGAACTCGTCTTCAGTCTGGCTGATGAGCAGCGGCACGGCGTAAAAGCGGCCCGAGCGCACCACCTCGTCAGGCTGGCGGGACAGGAAGCGCGGCTGCCCCACGTTCGGCTCGATCACAGGAGTCCAGAAGCCAATTGGATCGAAGCCAGATTGCTGGAGTAAGAAATTAGCATCACCAGTAAGTCTTAGAGAAGTAAGGAAGAATAATTCAAGAATTATTATCACAAAAAGTGTCATTTTCATAACTGCATTTCTTCCATGAGAAAATCAATTCATTCAGCTTCCACGTTAAATGTGCAAAGCCATTAAATTTATCTAAGATTCAATAGAGCTGAATGTTAACTAGTATAGGGAACTATAATATAATGTTCAAGTGCTGTGTTAGAAGTTCTAGTGTTTGAAGAATTTGAAGCTGAAATGCTTTCCTAATTTCATTTTAATAAACTTACATCCCAAAAGCCAAGCAGCGAGTTGCCCATCTCCTGCCAGGTTTTAGTCTTGAGGCAGTCGACGATGGCGCGAGAAGAGTTGGTGGGGCAGTTGAGGATGCGCGCCTGCTTCTGCGCGAGCTCGAACTGATGTTTCGGCAGTGGCTCTTTGCCCATCGGAGACGCTGACATCGCGATGCCTCGGTGGAACAGACCTGGGTACCAGAGGAAGAATACATGACTGTTATTTGTTCTAGAAATATAAAAGCTTAACAAATAATTAATAAAAAGTATCTTGGAGGCTTCTACGTAAACATACAGAAATTGAAGGCGCGTCAGTAAAAGAGAGGGTGAATAAGTATCCTCGGCATTCTCACTGATCGAAAAAACGCAATGGGAATTCCGCTAAGATACGTCGATGTTTCGTAAGAGGATGATGCAAATGGCCTAGCAATTGTACCATTGTAATTAGTCACTAGGTATCCTGGGGAGTTCCTTGCTTAGCGTTTTGGCATAGCCGTTCAAAGACGTAAAGTCGCCAGTTAGAGATTACAGACAGCGGGTGCATAAATGTGTAAAATTTACTTTTTCCGTGTAAGGTTAGAATTTAATTTTTATTCGTTAGAATCTAATAGACGCGGTGTAGTCTACGTACCTTTCGACATGGGCGATATCATATGCAGCATGACGCTGATGGAGCCGGCGCTGCAGCCGGCGATGGTCACTTGTTCCGGGTCGCCCCCGAAAGCCGCAACGTTGCGCCGCACCCAGCGCAGCGCCGACACCTGATCCTTGTAGCCGTTGTTGCCGGGGGCCACGGCGTCGCCCGTGCTGAGGAAGCCTGAGGGTATGGAGACGATGTTTTATTGCGTACTGTAAATGGCTTTAAATGGAAAGGTCTTGTTTCTTCTGGCGGTCCTAATGCTTGACAGAAGGTCTCAAAGTCAGAATAAATTCTTAAACCAAAGGATGGCAGTGTTGACAAAAGAGCGAGTAAGTTTGCATACTTATGGCTGCTTGAACTTTTATCACCCAAAATTACTCGCGTTAATCCACTTAGGGTAACACACGGACGATAAAGGTCGTGGATCCTGGAGGCATGAACGCAAACTAACTCGTTTGTCTATTTCGCCATTAATGATTCAGTTGTTATGAAGATCATTGAAGTTGGTAAATAAACAGAGCACGATGTCTCATAGATTGCAATTAATGGCCCTAACATGACCGGTCAAGTTTAGTTTATCTTAATGTATATCTATGGACGTCTTTTTCTTATGACATTAGTTTAATAGAGATGTAGGGAAGGCTTAATTAAACCTGGACGGTCATGAGCCACAAGTCTGTGGTGAACTAAAAGATGATGGTTACCGAGTGAGGCGAGGCGGTAGTTGATAGTGACGAGCACGATGTCTCGGTCGAGCAGGTAGTGCGGGCCGAAGAGGTCGCTGCGGCCGGTCATGGAGTAGAAGCCTCCCGGGTGGATGAAGAATATCACTGGCAGCTTCTGGGAACTGGTAGCCAAGATTAAAGTCAAACTTAGTCAGTAATATGACGACAACAGATTTATTAGCCTTGTACCACCATATTGCTGTATCTATACATTTAAAAGAAACCGTTAATGAAGTTACTGACAGACAACACACAGCCCAATCGCTTTGCAAAACGTTTGAACATGTATTCTTTAAGTTAAGAAATTAAAAGTGAGTACCTAGATAATTAGTATGTAATCCAAAATATTCGTGAAAACAGTCGTGGGTAAAACTTTTGTACAGCAGTGGAAGTCCACAGATGGAGAGGAGGACCTTTTAGCTGGATTAAAAGAAGACTCGTACGTGTACCTGTTGTTGTCAGGCGTGTAGACGTTCACCCGGAGACAGTCTTCGTCGACGAAGTACTCGCCGGGCTCGACGGGCAGCGGGCAGGCCGGGCCGTCCTCGCTCGCGTCCACCTCGGACAGATACTTCTCCATGTCCACTGGCGGCTGGAGTTAAGATAAGGTTATTTTCATCTTTAACTCCAATCTTTGTGAACAGGAAGTGTTGCGAAAGCATTAAATGTTAAGCTAATAATATGGGTCCCTCCCACCGGAAAAGAATTGTAACCTTATGCTGAGTGCGACCTGAGTACGCTCGGCATAACTCATCCTTTCGTTTAACATGAGTTTGTTAGAATGTTAGTATTTTATTTGTGTTTTCTCTCTAATAAACGTCCTTCTTTCTTCTTCTTTTCTAATAAGTCGGTGTTATCAAATTATTTTGTAATTTAAAGAATGTTAGGCCTTGTGGTTCTCTTAACCCAATCTTAATCGTCTAACTGAAGTCTTCTTCTTAATAAGTCTTATGCCAATGTCGGTTAACTTTGTACGGTTTAAGTCGAAATACCCTCCCCCTCCCCCCTTGTCTCTCCCCCGTCGGGCTATTAGCCATCGGCCAATGATGTCCCATCACATAGGCTAGGAAATCATTGCCCGATGCCCAGGGTGCACCGACCCAAGCACTGCTCATCCCCCGGAGGAGCCCATAAGGGAACCGCAGCACCTGGACACACGAAGAGGCACGCGACACCACCGATACGCAACCCGTTTGTGATGAAAACCAGGCTTCCTAACATTTTCTGCATTCATCATCCTGTCAATTCAGTGTTCGGAATCAAAAAGAGACTAATTATTAGTATCACCCACAACAGCAGGTTTCTTAAAATTGAATTAAAATACATAAAAACCGCAACAATACTTGTGGCGCTGGTTGTGATGGTGACACATGTGGGGAAAATTGGTGACTTTATTCTTATTAGCCACGGAATATTACTCAGTGTTGTCGTCACGCCCTCGCTACGTTACTCAGTGCGTCTCGTTCTAACCAGCCCAGAAGGAGAGAGATGCACTGAGTTACGTAGCGAGTAGAGCGTTTCTTATCCTAAGCGGCGTTTTTGTTCGAAGCGAAAATTCTTAACATTATTTGTGTACTGAAAACAAATTACAATGAAGAACTAACCTGGAACCTGAGTTCTCCGACGGGAGGTTGTGCGTAGCGGATTCCGCGATAGCTCTGGAACCTGCGCCCGCGCCGCGACTCCATCCACGAGCCGCGAATAACGCCAGACGGCGTCACCGTCACGGGTCCAGCTGGCTTGGCGGGGGCTTCGGGATTAGAGGGGGCCTCGGGCTTGGCGGTAACCGCGGGTGTCATTGACCCTGTGACAGAAAAATCCTGATTATTTCGTATCGTGTTGCTGAGATGACAGTTAATTTTGTACAATTGTTCAATTTTTTTTTAAAGCTGCCGACTCCAGTTCTAAAGTTAGAGGGGAAGGACAGTCAATTATGCCTTTAGAAGTACCTACATAAGGTCCTACACATTGACAGTGACGGTACAGACAAAGACATGATGTAGCCACTGGTAAAACAATACACTACGCGTATTAAGGCCGGTCCACACCGGTTGCGTACGAGTTGCGTATGCAGCACGGCTCCAGCTAGCTTCGTAGAGCATCCGGCGTGGCTCCTCCGCTAAGCTAGTAGCATTAGTAGATTCAGACATGTAAAAGAGCCTTATGGCCTACTTGCAAAATAAAATTTTCATTTTCGTTTTCAAGCACTGTAATCGAACAGTTTTCTGTTGCGGGTGCTAGGACCTTGTGCAAGGTCCGTCTGGATAGCTTCCCTCATCTTGCTTGCTAATCCAGCCGCTAAGCAGTGCTCGCACTGTCGTATTCCGGCGTGGAGAGCAAGACAGCCGGGGAAATTACTGGCACAAGAGCGAGTCCATCGTAGCCCTCTAGGTTGGCTACGCATCTGCAATCTACTTGGTGTTGCGGGTAAATATGCGGTGGTGATCACTCACCATCAGGTGACCCACTTGCTTGTTTTTCTTCCTATTTTATATTTAAAAAAAAACTTTTTCACCAGCTAATATTATAGAAATATGAGATTTCCAAAATTCCGAAATTTGCTGTTGCAGCATCCTAAAGACTGGTTCAGGATATCAAAAAGCTCAATTTTTATAAAAGTGCCAATATCTCGATAACTATGAACTTTTCATGAAGGTCATTTTTACTTAATATGATAGCTTATGGGCTGCTCTCCTTGCCCTCAAAGTTTTGGCGTTGGTCTTAGGGACACCCTGTATACCTACATACTCGTATGTTAATAAAAATGTAAAAGTATCTATTGAAAGCAAGCAACTGAATTTTAATTTTAAATTTGTTTTTTTTTACTGTTATGTAATTTTTAATTTTAATCGCATTTTAATATTTAATTTATTTTAAAATTCTATCCAGTTTTTAGAACGCAGCCCGTAGCATGTTTTTTTAAGACCGTGTACCATAGATTACCTGGCGATAGTCTATGCCGTGTACCGACTTAACACATTTAGATACTGTACCTATAAATACTGTACAATCAACTAATCTGATTCATAGAACCTTTTCTCAATAAATGTCATAATCACTTTCAATAAATTTCATAATATCCCAGCAATGACTCATTGCGACAACGTTCCACAGTGGCCTATGAATCAAATTATTGGTTGACTGTAGCTATGCTAGTAATAACAAAGAAGTAAGAAGTTCAGTTTTGTTCGGTTTAACTCAAAACATTGTTTTGTAGTATCGTCAACAGAGGAATAGGTAGGTAGGTATATGCCATATGTTTTTGTTATGTTAACGTGATATCATTTGTTGACTTTATTTTGTTGACACATGTTTATTTAATTGCCTTTAGATTTGGCGATGAGCGTTTTCTGAAATCGCTATCGTAGCGAAGCTGGCAAACGCAAGGCACGGAATGCTGAGGTGCCTGGTTCGAGTCCTGCCAGTACCCTAATTTTTATTTGTGTTTTACTTAACTTAATTCAAATGTTTACAAAAATAAAAATAAAATAAAATTTCGATTAAAAAAAGGTCACTGTATTGCTTAATTCGTTATTGCCCTTGAATTTTCTTATTTCATAATTTTAAAAGATAATAAATCAAATCAATAAATTTTTTCCATGCTTATGAATTAATATCACTTAAGTAGTGTTAATGTTACAGTCTCGGTCTATCTCGTACCTGAGTGGTCATGATCTTCGTGCGCGGCGGCGCAGGCGCACAGAAACAGCAGCAGCGGCAGCTTCATGGTGAAGCTCACGGATTACTAACATGTGAAGATCGCGGACTCGGCGCGACTGCCGGCGGCGGCGCGCGCGCCGTCTTATGTAGGCAGACGAGACGTCTGCTGAGGCCCGGGGCCTGTACTATAAAACTTACAAGTGCTACAATTTAACACATTTATCACATTTTTGTATGAAAAACTCTACAGTTCTGTCAAATTGTAGTAGTTGTATGTTTCGTGGTACAGGGGGCAAGAGGTACCTATTCTACGAGCGATATCACCTTATGATCATTTTAAAAACTAGCTTTTGCCTGTTGAATTATATGCTAGCTGCCGCCCCCTAAAACTCTCCTTATCATGGGCAAACTTTTTTTCTAAATGGGCCAATATTTATGAGCAACAACTAGGGGGACCAATTTTTTTTATTTTATTAAGTACTCCTAATAATTTAAATGTTAAAAATTAAAAACAAAAAATCGAAGGAAATTTCGGTTCTAAATTTAAAAAAAAACATATAAGTTATTTACGAGGTGATATTTTATGTTATTATTTACTTCCGGGTCGACGGTCGCGGGCCGGATTGCAACCGTTCCCGGGTCGAAGGTGGCCCGCGGACCGTACTTTGCCCACCCCTGCCCTTAATGGTACAATTTCCAAATATTCTTCCTTAATGCACCTACCTCCTATGGAAAACATCTTGTTCATAATGTTATATCTCTAGATACAGGAGTTTTATTCAGGCTGTGTTTTGCCAGTCAGTCAGTAAAGCCTTTGATTTGTACAGTATGTCTGTAACAGTTTTATACATGACTAGCAACCTGCCGCAGCCTCGCACGGATACAAGGATGCAACGTACAGAAAAACCTTCCGAAAAACCTTTCAATGACAGTGAACCGTACCAAATCCGGTGCCTGGTTCAGAAGGAGTAGGACGCAGAAGATACAATAAGGACAGACAGGAACGGATAGCGACTTTTCTTTATACTATGTAGTGATAGCGATATAGACATTTTAAAAAATCACCCCTACTATTCGTGGAGATAGGTAGGGATTTTTTTTCCAAGTTTTTATTTAATCACTTTGTCGGCGTGATACGTAAACCCATTCTAAATAACAGCTTTCCAGTCTAGAAATAGTCTCTGAGCTAAGCCGCAGTAGGACAGCCAGACGCGGCGAAACTATAAGGTTTCCTAATGTTAATACACATAGTTTTCCTTGTTAATTATTGTTCCGAACATTATACGTTGACTGGAATTACTGTCACAGTTCAAGTCACACCGATAAGATAACCCGCGTTACATCTCACCTGAGATTAGTTCTAGTAACATTTTACCAATTTGCTGGTTCGGCAACGATAGTTCCTGTAATTTCGAGTTCAGAAAAAGATATCAACATCCAAATATCTTTTTTCCAGAATTGTACTTGTAAGGATTTTTTTATGTATATCCCATGCTATATATAACAAGCAATATATGTTTGTTTATAAGTTTGGTTGTGATTGCGTTCTCGAAAACGGCTCGAAGAATTTCAATGAAATGTCCATCAGCAGCTTGTTGTCGGGCGTTACTATGCGGAGGTCCATATCAACAAACTGGAACAAATTACCCTTCCACGCCGCAGAACTACCGCGTTGGTTTCACGGAGTACCAAGGTAATTTGTTCCCGTTTTTACCCGACTACGGCAAAGCCAAAAGTAAGGGTTATGTTTTTAGCAGTCTACATATTTGGCTCAGCTGTTCCTAGTTGTGGACCACCTGCTAGGAAATTGTAGCGACCCTTCCAACATCCACTTAAAATTGGCCATATATTCATCTTACCGCTAAAAATAACTTAAGTCTTTGTTTGGGCGCACAAGGCAGTCTAGAGTATTTAGCGAGGGTCGAACAACTCAGAATCGACCTGTTTGGAGGAGGAAAACAAATGAAGCACGCGCCGGGATTCCCGCGCATAATGAGTCTTGAGTATTCTGCTGGGAAAGTATAGCGCGTCGATGTACATTGACGACTTGCTAGGGAGCACGCAGTTTGTGTTTTAGTAGGGTGGTCAATGGAATCATCTTTTGAGTGATGCACTAAAGAGCTGGGTGAAGAGTTCTTACCTTAAGAAGAGCATCTGAACGCACTAATTTATCCTCTTTTCCGTGTACTAGTATCTAGTACTTAACGATGATAGTTGGTCAGAGTTGACAAAGAAACCATTAGTCGTAGGTTCGATTTCGATGCCGATTGCATCAGGTAATTATAACTGCCTATAGGACGTACGAACTTTTATCCGCAACAGGCGCGAATTGGAGATGGCTTTTAGGGTTCCTCATTAAGAAACCCTTATAGTTACGTCATGTCCGTCCGTCCGTCCGTCTGTCCGCAGCTTAGCTCAAAGACTAGATAGCTGTAATTTGTCATGGATATACATTCTTTTTTAGTCACGTTCACGTCAATAAAGTGGTAAAATACAATTATGTTTTTACCCGACTGCACAACGCAAAGGAGGGTAATGTGTTTATCTGCCTATGTATGTATTTATGTATGTTCCTTTGTGGCGATCTAGAGACCAAATGTGTGAGCCGATTATGATGATTCTTACGTCAATTGATTTGTCTTAATCTTGCGAGTGTCACTAAAGACATGACAATTTAATATCTTTAGTGACAATAATCAAAATTCAAAATGGCGACCACCAGGCGCCATATTGTGAAAAAGGAAAAAATGAAAGTCGACGAACTATATTGAGTGGGGTGTTATTGGATAGGTATTTGAAAATCAGTTTTAAGTTTCTCAAATAATTTTTCATTTTGAGTGGCCGTTTAGGATCTATAACGTTTTAAAGTTGGTAGCAACCATTCTCACTTAATCCTAACTTCCTAACTAATATTATAAATGCGAAAGTAACTCTGTCTGTCTGTCTCTCTGTCTGTCGCGCT
Organism: Ditula angustiorana; assembly: GCA_963691745.1. Lineage (NCBI taxonomy): Eukaryota > Metazoa > Arthropoda > Insecta > Lepidoptera > Tortricidae > Ditula > Ditula angustiorana. Next base: position 10,397,843 of record OY829495.1, read on the forward strand.
TTCACGCCAAAACTACTGAACCGATTTAAATGAAACTTGGTACATAGATAGTTTAGAGCCTGAGAAAGGGATTGGCTACTTTTAATGCGAAAAAAGGGTTGTAATATAAGGGTTTTAAAGGGGGGGATGAAAAGTTTTAAGATAAAACTACCGTGAGACTCGGATATATTATTGACATTTAAAAATAATAAAGCAAACGAGGGTAGTTGTTTGCCGCCGCCGCCCGCGCCGTCTCCACTGAGCAGTCGAGCTGTCAGGCCTTCGGGACGCAGGCGTTATTGCGCCACCGTCGCGGGGGCTCATGATTAAGGACCACGGACTGGTCCGAAACATGTCTCGACTTAAAAATACGTGAGTGATCCGTTATTAATAAAATGGATGAAAAGTTGTGTTGAAGTATCGTCATTTTTAGCGGTACGTATAGTATAGGGAATGTGCAGAGGGGTAATGGAATGACACTCACTCTGTATTTACACGCTATATTTACACTTAAATTTACAAGAATAATAACATACAATCGGAACGATCAGAAACACAGCTTACTAGGCTGAAAGCAGCAACGCAAGAGACCGCGCGCATGCGCGGTTTCTGTCTGCTTCCGGTTGCTGTTAAAGCAAACCGGAAGCCAACAGAACAACTAACTTAATAACTATAATTACATATAACACAAAATAAGCTGTCGCCACACGTATATAAATATCGAAAATCAATATTTGGAAAGTTTAAATAACGAAGTTCAAAATGTCGAAAATTTAAATAACAAACGGTTTATAAGGTCGAAGTTTAAAATGTCGAAAGTGTTTTCTAGGTAAGAATTTGAAAATCGACGGCCAAAATAATATCAATAGCTGAAAAAGCGAAGTCCAAGTGAATATGGAGGTTTCAGTGAAGTGAGCGAGCGCAGCGAGCGAACATCTCGAACCCAAGCAAAAGTTAGATTTTTTCCTATATGCCAAGATTATTACATTTTTTATTACTTTAGTGTATTGTGCGAAATATGTTACAAACCCTTTTCCCGTGTTTTATAAGCCACATAGGTTTATTTAGAATTTGGAATAGTGAATATACGCTCTAGCCTTCTACTCTGAACCTAACCAACAAAGTCGGTTTTAAACTTTAAATTTCGATGTTCTAAACGTCGACATTTAATCGTAATTATTTTATTTTTCGACATTTTAATGCGGAGCCCAAATAACTGTAGATATTTTGATCATTCGGTTTTTTAATCGTGTAAGATTTTGATCGTAGGCATTTTAGACGTCGATATAGAATGATTTGCGATATTTTAATGTTAAAAAGTTTATAAAGTTGTCTATGCCCTACATTACACGTGTAAGTTACACCGGACTCTAGTTTTTAACTTCTTTTTTTTAATTGTCGTTGCTCTCTCTCTCTCAATACCCGCCTTGTGGCTGCCAGTTCGTTTTTATTGTTGTCTGAATTATATCTTTTAATAACGTAAATGCTGTTCAAATAGCATAATAAATAAACAGGAATACTGTGATGATATTAGTGAATCAATATAAGAATGTATTTCAAGATTGATTTTTTTAATTATGCTCCACCTCTCACGCCACCTTATCCGCTGCTGCTGGTCTTTGTAACATTTAATCGTTCTTCATTTCAACTTTCGTTATTTTGAACTATGATATTTAAACATTCGATATATTATTAATTTTAGATGTGCAGATACGTATCCGCTAGAAGCGCCAGAAGCACTAGAAGCTAGAACGCTGTTGATTCGATATAAATAAATATGACATTCAAAGTTTGTAAAAGTTTTACCCTCAAGGGTGTAAAATAACAATAGGGAACAGGGGATGAAAGTGTGTATGGAAATTTGTAAGGATTGTGTAAATGTTTATAAGATTGCGACAAGAGACAAAATATTAGAGCTATTCTGATGTAACATTTACGGAGTCATTACAAAATGTGACACTGAAGTTAACGCGAGTAAGAAACTTGCCAAGTACCTACCGCGACGTACACAATGACCATTGTGCAACTACGCGCGCGTGGGGGGGGGGGGGGGGGGGGAATGAAAAAACAAAAAACGTTCTTTAGAAAAATGTACTTAAATACGTCCATATTAATACTTTATACCTTATGTACTAATGTATACTAAAATAATTTATTAAGCTGTTTGCAGTGGAACACCGGAAATAGCTCATTAAATTATTTATACGAATGTGTTTTATTTGTAAAATAATTCACCAAAAAATGCTACTGACATTGAGAAAAACTACATTTTCCGAATTAGATTTTTATTTTTATTTTTCTTGTCCATAAAATGCTCTAGTTAACCGATTAAGATAAATTTTACGTCAAATCGTTGTTAATTATTTTTTTCCAGGCCCCAGGAGGTTTCTGTGAACCCGTCTAACTACATCAGCTCTAGTAGCACGCTAGCGTTTATCACGCACATTAACGCTTCCGTCCCCCTCGCACGCGCATACTGGTTAGACAGGGATATAAGCTTTAAGTCAACGATAGAAGCTAGCGTGCTAGACCCCTAGGTTCATTTCGGGAGTGTTGTAACTACCGTCATTGTCGTTTTATTTGGTATGCTGTCAACAGGAATGGAATGACGAGTAGTTTTCTAACGGAGTACTACATTCCATGTTACACCACTCGACCCAAACTTACCCCCTTATTCATAAAAAAAACGACCTTTTTAAGCTAACAAATGTTTTGTCCCTTTCATTTGAGGGAAAACGTCACAATGACAGATAAAGACATAAAACATGTTAACTAACAAACGTTTACGAAGCGTTTATGAATAAGGGGACTATACTAAACGTCCAATATGTGCTAGTATTGTAGTATATTAGTGGGTCTGTCTATACACTAGCATCTAGTTAATTAGTGAATTCTAGAGTCCATTTTGTTACTCCATCAATCCCTTCATTCGTGGCGTCAGTATGTACTTAATGACGGCGCTTGCGACGCTCCCAGATTGAACGCAGACTTCGCCAAAACATTGCATTGATTGTATCTCCTCAGCTAAAACTGCATGGGGTACAGCTCGTCCCACACCTGCAACTGTTGCTCGTGTAGCTTCTCTTCGACGGTGAACTCTTTGCCCACGCGCAGGTACTTCCTGTCTTCCGGCTTCATGACCGGCCAGGAGAGGCTGGCCAGCTCGGGCAGCTCACCCTTGCGCGGGTTGGGATCCCTGGAAGTCAAGATAAAAGCAATTGCATTTAAAGTTTTGGTAGCCTATTGATTTGACACCACTTCCTAGAAAGTCGTGTGAATCCAGGTTTAGTAGGTACCTCGTAGTTTTTAGAAAATTATGATGATAACTATCTTTAATTTATTTACTTCAGACTGATTAAAAGGCGCATGCAGGCAGTGCTAACATTGCGTGCGCCATGATGGGATAAATTGGTGATTCCAATATTCAAATTATAATGGCAAAGGTATTTGGAATTTTTGGGATTGGGAGAATGGAGGTTGAGAAGAAGTTCGTATACAAATCTGTATTATATTGGGAATGTTTTTAAGAACACGGGATACTAACGAGTATATAGGTATCACCTACTTAGGAGGTGATCACTGTCAACTATAAATACAGCCAGCAAGCCGCAAGAGTCACTATTTTTGCTATATAGCCCTTTAAGTTCCTCTTGGCCCTTTTGACCTGTCCACATATCATAATGAAATGCAGCAGCTATCTTTCTTCACTCTGGTATACTATGAGAGTAGTGTAACCACGTAGAATCAGCTCAATCATACTCCGACCAGCAACTGGCTACATTGTAGCTTTACCACTAAAAAACTACTTAGAACTTGAACTTGACTAAAGTCGACATATAAAATACACATCAGTGGCTGGTAAGCTGGTAACTTACCCGTGCTTGGCGAATGTGTACCAGATGGCGGTCATGCGGTCCACGATGACGGAGTCCTGCGGCGCGGGCGGCGGCGGCGACTTCGCCTTGATTGGCGTCCGGAAGTAGTTCATCGAGAACAGGTAGATCAGGTCGTCGTGATGCGCCGCCCCTGCAAACACGACCAAAGAGTCAGCAGATTAAACATCACGCACACAAAGCATTACATTCTCTTTAACATAATATAAAAACATGACTGTTAATCGCGAAAGGCCACTGGTTGAAGATAGTGTAACTCTGATTCGAGACTTTTGAGAGGTGTAATGCAGTGCATTAGGGTAATAGATTTTATCAGCTTTCAATTGAATTTGCATTTCTTTGCATGGCCATGCACTTTCGCAAACTAGCGATCATCTAAGTTAAATTAGTACAAAATATAGAATGGGGTGGTTGATGATAGGAAAAAAACTGTTGGATCTGGGGTCCTGACTCCTGACATGTCGTAGTCATGTTAATGTACTCGGTGAAGATATGGATCTTACCAGCAGGTTTTCCAGTGAGTGGGTCCTCATAGAAGCTGTTGTTACCGATGTAACTGAAGTCGCTGTACCACACGGGCTGAGGCGAGTGCCGGCACATCAGGTTAGCCATCCTGTAGGCAGACATTTGTTTTTTACTCCCATAATCCAATAAAAGCGACGGCAATGGGGAAAACCAGTGTATCTTGATAAGGTGACATTTTGATAGCTTCTAAACGCTAACTAATAAAAACTGATGTAAGGTCGCGAAAGATAAACGTCAAAATTTGTTGATCGGCAATGTCTACAAAAAATACGATTTTTCTCGGACAATTCAGAATTGTTCACCTGTGCGTGTTGAGCCCAATCCAGCTGTCTCCATATATCTTCCCCAAGGCCTTCACGCTCTCCGCGGTGTTCATAACCGGCTTCCCTCCGAGATACGCCTCCTTGAGGCGGCGGCTGGCGGCGGCCGCATTAGCCTTGGGCAGGTCGAACGACCGCGGCGCGAACGTTTCCCACTCCGCGTTCATGCGATCCAGAAGTGTCTTATTCCTGGTGACGCCTGAAAAGGTGCAAAGTATAAATTTAGTATTTAGCTGTTGCCCTGACATGACCGGTCAACTCTTACCAATTATGTGCTAGTGCACATTTGAAGCAAGTTTAGTAACTTGCTCCAAAATAATTTAGTTAAATTACTTATTAAAAACATATTAAACAAAAAGTTTTCCCGATAAAAACTATGAACTCCTTCATCATCGTCATCATGTTAGCCGGAAGAGATCCAATGCTGGGCATAGGCGCCCCGGAGAATCTCCACCACGGACGGTCTTGTGCAGTTTCCCACGTTCCTTAGGATATCTTGTGGAGTACTTAAGTAACTCATTGGATTATTTTACTAGAAAGATTTCTGTATCAGATGGGTGCTCTAGGAGCCTATGAGCTAAACCGTTTAATTTTTTCTATACAACATAGGAAGGCAAACGAGCAAGTTGGTCACCTAATCCTAATGGTACGTGATCAACACCGCCCATAGAAACCCGCAACATCAAAGGGATTGCAGATGCGTTGCCAACCCAGAGGGCTAAGATGGAATACCTCTTGTGCCAGTAATTGCACCGGCTGTCTTGCTCTCCACGCCGGAACACAACAGTGCAAGCACTGCTGCTTAGCGGCAGGATTAGCGAGCAACATGGTGGTAGCGATCCGGACGGACCTTGCACAAGGTCCTACCACCCGCATAATACGCGGTATAAAACCTTTTGTGGATATATTGGCTACTCAAGTACTCACTGAACGCCTTCCAGTAGAACTCGTCTTCAGTCTGGCTGATGAGCAGCGGCACGGCGTAAAAGCGGCCCGAGCGCACCACCTCGTCAGGCTGGCGGGACAGGAAGCGCGGCTGCCCCACGTCCGGCTCGATCACAGGAGTCCAGAAGCCAATTGGATCGAAGCCAGATTGCTGGAGTAAGAAATTAGCATCACCAGTAAGTCTTGGAGAAGTAAGGAAGAATAATTCAAGAATTATTATCACAAAAAGTGTCATTTTCATAACTGCATTTATTCCATGAGAAAATCAGTTCATTCAGCTTCCACGTTAAATGTGCAAAGCCATTAAATTTATCTAAGATTCAATAGAGCTGATTAGCTGAATGTTAACTAGTACAGGGAACTATAATATAATGTTCAAGTGCTGTGTTAGAAGTTCTAGTGTTTGAAAAATTTGAAGCTGAAATGCTTTCCTAATTTCATTGAAATAAACTTACATCCCAAAAGCCAAGCAGCGAGTTGCCCATCTCCTGCCAGGTTTTAGTCTTGAGGCAGTCGACGATGGCGCGAGAAGAGTTGGTGGGGCAGTTGAGGATGCGCGCCTGTTTCTGCGCAAGTTCGAACTGATCTCCCGGCAGCGGCGCCTTGCCCATCGGCGACGCTGACATCGCGATGCCACGGTGGAACAGACCTGGATACCAAAGGAAGAATACATGACTGTTATTTGTTTTAGAAATATAAAAGGTTAACAAATAAATAATAAAAAGTATCTTGGATACTACTACGTAAAAATAAATAAATCAAAGGCGCGTCAGTAAAAGAGAGGGTGAATAAGAATCCCCGGCATTTTCACTGATCGAAAAATTGCAATGGGAGTTCCGCTACGGTACGTCGATGTTCCGTAAGAGGATGGTGAGAATTCAAATGGCCAGCAGTTGGTTGTACCGCTCGTAATAAATTAGTCACTAGGTACCCTGGGGAGTTCCTTGCTCAGCGTTTTGGCTTAGTCGTTCAAAGACGTAAAGTCGCCAGTTAGAGATTACAGATAGCGGGTGCAGCCGCAGTAAATGTGTAAAATTTGCATTTTCCATGTAAGGTGCGCATTTTCTTATAGTCGTCATAATCTAATAGACGCGGTGTAGTCTACCTACCTTTCGACATGGGCGATATCATATGCAGCATGACGCTGATGGAGCCGGCGCTGCAGCCGGCGATGGTCACTTGTTCCGGGTCGCCCCCGAAAGCCGCAACATTGCGCCGCACCCAGCGCAGCGCCGACACCTGGTCCTTGTAGCCGTTGTTGCCGGGGGCCACGGCGTCGCCCGTGCTGAGGAAGCCTGAGGGTATGGAGACGTCGTTTTATTGCGTACTGTAAATGACTTTGAATGGAAAGGCCTTTATTTCTCTAGCAGTCCTAATGGTTGGCAGTAGGTCTCAAAGTCAGAATAAATTCTTAAATCAAAGTTCTGATGGCTAGTGTTGACAAAAGAGCGAGTAAGTTTGCTTACTTATGGCTGCTTGAACTTTTATCACCCAAAATTACTCGCGTTAATCCACTTAGGGTAGCACACGGACGATAAAGGTCGTGGATCCTGGAGGCATGAACGCAAACTAACTCGTTTGTCTATTTCGCCATTAATGATTCAGTTGTTATGAAGACCATTGAAGTTGGTAAATAAACAGAGCACGATGTCTCATAGATTGCAATTAATGGCCCTAACATGACCGGTCAAGTTTAGTTTATCTTAATGTATGTCTATGGACGTTTAATAGAGATGTAGGGAAGGCTTAATTAAACCTGGACGGTCATGAGCCACAAGTCTGTGGTGAACTAAAAGATGATGGTTACCGAGTGAGGCGAGGCGGTAGTTGATAGTGACGAGCACGATGTCTCGGTCGAGCAGGTAGTGCGGGCCGAAGAGATCGCTGCGGCCGGTCATGGAGTAGAAGCCTCCCGGGTGGATGAAGAATATCACTGGCAGCTTCTGGGAACTGGTAGCCAAGATTAAAGTCAAACTTAGTCAGTAATATGACGACAACTGATTTATTAGCCTTGTACTACCATATTGCTGTATCTATACATTTAAAAGAAACCATTAATGAAGTTACTGACAGACAAAACACAGCCCAATAGCTTTGCAAAACGTTTGAACATGTATTCTTTAAGTTAAGAAATTAAAAGTGAGTTCCTAGATAATTAGTATGTAATCCAAAATATTCGTGGAAACAGTCGTGGGTAAAACTTTTGTACAGCAGTGGAAGTCCACAGATGGAGAGGAGGACCTTTTAGCTGGATTAAAAGAAGACTCGTACGTGTACCTGTTGTTGTCAGGCGTGTAGACGTTCACCCGGAGACAGTCTTCATCGACGAAGTACTCGCCGGGCTCGACGGGCAGCGGGCAGGCCGGGCCGTCCTCGCTCGCGTCCACCTCGGACAGATACTTCTCCATGTCCACTGGTGGCTGGAGTTAAGTAAGATAAGGTTATTTTCATCTTTAACTCCAATCTTTGTGAACAGGAAGTGTTGCGAAAGCATTAAATGTTAAGCTTATAATATGGGTCCCTCCCACCGGAAAAGGATTATAACCTTATGCTGAGTGCGACCTGAGTACGCTCGGCATAACTCATCCTTTCGTTTAAAATGAGTTTGTTAGAATGTTAGTTTTTTATTTGTGTTTTCTCTCTAGTGTTGTGTCGAATGTGCAAAAATAAACGTCCTTCTTTCTTCTTCTGTTCTAAAAGGTCGGTGTTATCAAATTATTTTCTGATTTAAAGAATGTTAGGCCTTGTGGTTCTCTTAACCCAATCTTAATTGTCTAACTGAAGTCTTCTTATTAATAAGTCTTATGCCAATGTCGGTTAACTTTGTACGATTTAAGTCGAAATACCCTCCCCCTCCCCCTTGTCCTTTCCGCGTCGGGCTATTAGCCATCGGCCAATGATGTCCCATCACATAGGCTAGGAAATCATTGCCCGATGCCCAGGGTGCACCGACCCAAGCACTGCTCATCCCCCGGAGGAGCCCATAAGGGAACCGCAGCACCTGGACACACGAGGAGGCACGCGACACCACCGATACGCAACCCGTTTGTGATGAAAACCAGGCTTCTTAACATTTTCTGCATTTATCATCCTGTCAATTCAGTGTTCGGAATCAAAAAGAGACTAATTATTAGTATCACCCACAACAGCAGGTTTCTTAAAATTGAAATAAAATACATAAAAACCGCAACAATACTTGTGGCGCTAGTTGTGATGGTGACACATGTGGGGAAAATTGGTGACTTTATTTTTATTAGCCACGGAATATTACTCAGTGTTGCAGCACGAATCTTCTCGTCACGCACTCGCTACGTTACTCAGTGCGTCTCGTTCTAGCGTTCGTAGCCCAGAAGGAGAGAGACGCACTGAGCTACGTAGCGAGTAGAGCGTTTCTTATCCTAAGCGGCGTTTTTGTTCGAAGCGAAAATTCTTACCATTATTTGTGTACTGAAAATAAATTACAATGAAGAACAAACCTGGAACCTGAGTTCTCCGACGGGAGGCTGTGCGTAGCGGATCCCGCGATAGCTCTGGAACCTGCGCCCGCGCCGCGACTCCATCCACGAGCCGCGAATAACGCCAGACGGCGTCACCGTCACGGGTCCAGCTGGCTTGGCGGGGGCTTCGGGATTAGAGGGGGCCTCGGGCTTGGCGGTAACCGCGGGTGTCGCTGACCCTGTGACAGAAAAATCCTGATTATTTCGTATCGTGTTGCTGAGATGTCAGTTAATTTTATACAATTGTTCTATTTTTGTAAAGCTCCAGTTCAAAAGTTAGAGGGGAAGGACAGTCAATTACGCCTTTAGAAGTAGCTACATAAGGTCCTACACATTGACAGTGACGGTACAGGCAAAGACATGATGTAGCCACTGGTAAAACAATACACTACGCGTATTAAGGCCGGTCCACACCGGTTGCGTACGCGTTGCGTATGCAGCACGGCTCCAGCTAGCTTCGTAGAGCATCCGGCGTGGCTCCTCCGCTAAGCTAGTAGCGTTAGTAGATTCAGACATGTAAAAGAGCCTTATGGCCTACTTGCAAAATAAATTTTTCATTTTCATTTTCAAGCACTGCAATCGAACAGTTTTCTGTTGCGGGTGCTAGGACCTTGTGCAAGGTCCGTCTGGATAGCTTCCCTCATCTTGCTTGCTATTCCAGCCGCTAAGCAGTGCTCGCACTGTCGTATTCCGGCGTGGAGAGCAAGACAGTCGGGGAAATTACTGGCACTAGGTTGGCTACGCATCTGCAATCTACTTGGTGTTGCGGTATCACTCACCATCAGGTGACCCACTTGCTTGTTTTTCTTCCTATTTAAATTTTTTTTTAAAACTTTTTCACCAGCTATTATTATAGAAAAATTAGATTTCCAAAATTCCGAAATTTGCTGTTGCAGCATCCGAAAGACTGGTTCAGGGTATCAAAAATCTCGATTTTTATAAAAGTGCCAATATCTCGGAAACTATGAACTTTTCAATAAGGTCATATTTACTTAATATGATAGCTTATGGGCTGCTCTCTTAGCCCTCAAAGTTTTGGCGTTGGTCTTAGGGACACCCTGTATACCTACAGACTCGTATGTTAATAAAAATGTAAAAGTATCTATTGAAAGCAAGCAACTGAATTTTAATTTTAAATTTGTTTTTTTTACTGTTATGTAATTTTTAATTTTAATTGCATTTTAATATTTAATTTATTTTGAAATTCTATTCAGTTTTTAGAACGCAGCCCGTAGCATGTTTTTTTAAGACCGTGTACCATAGATTACCTGGCGGTAGTCTATGCGGTGTACCGACCTAACACATTTAGATACTGTAAAATACTGTACAATCAACTAATCTGATTCATAGAACCTTTTCTCAATAAATGTCATAATCACTTTCAATCAATTTCATAATATCCCAGCAATGACTCATTGCGACAACGTTCCACAGTGGCCTATGAATCAAATTATTGGTTGGCTGTGTAGCTATGCTAGTAATAACAAAGAAGTAACAAGTTCAGTTTTGTTCGGTTGAACTCAAAACATTGTTTTGTAGTATCGTCAACAGAGGAATAGGTAGGTAGGTATATGCCATATGTTTTTGTTATGTTAACGTGATATCATTTGTTGACTTTATTTTGTTGACACATGTTTATTTAATTGCCTTTAGATTTGGCGATGAGCGTTTTCTGAAATCGCTATCGTAGCGAAGCTGGCAAACGCAAGGCACGGAATGCTGAGGTGCCTGGTTCGAGTCCTGCCAGTACCCTAATTTTTATTTGTGTTGTCTTACTTAACTTAATTCAAATGTTTACAAAAATAAAATTAAAATAAAATTTCGATTAAAAAAATGTCACTGTATTGCTTAATTCGTTCTTGCCCTTGAAGTTTCTTATTTTATAATTTTAAAAGATAATAAATTAAATCAATATTTTTTTTTCCATGCTTATGAATTAATATCATTTAAGTAGTGTTAATGTTACAGTCTCAGTCTATCTCGTACCTGAGTGGTCATGATCTTCGTGCGCGGCGGCGCAGGCGCACAGAAACAGCAGCAGCGGCAGCTTCATGGTGAAGCTCACGGATTACTAACATGTGAAGATCGCGAACTCGGCGCGACTGCCGGCGGCGGCGCGCGCGCCGTCTTATGTAGGCAGACGAGACGTCTGCTGAGGCCAGGGGCCTGTACTATAAAACTTACAAGTACTACAATTTAACACATTTATCACATTTTTGTATGAAAAACTCTACAGTTCTGTCAAATTGTAGTAGTTGTATGTTTCGTGGTACAGGGGGCAAGAGTGTTCCTATTCTACGAGCGATATCACCTTATGATCATTTTAAAAACTAGCTTTTGCCTGTTGAATTATATGCTAGCTTCCGCCCGCTAAAACTCTCTTAATCATGGGCAAACTTTTTTTCTAAATGGGCCAATATTTATGAGCAACAACTAGGGGGACCAATTTTTTATTTTATTAAGTACTCCTAATAATTTAAATGTTAAACATTAAAAACAAAAATCGAAGGAAATTTCGGTTCTAAATTTTAAAAAAATCATATAAGTTATTTACGAGATGATATTTTATGTTATTATTTACTTCCGGGTCGATGGTCGCGGGCCGGATTGCAACCGTTCCCGGGTCGAAGGTGGCCCGCGGACCATACTTTGCCCACCCCTGCCCTTGATGGTACAATTTCCAAATATACTTCCTTAATGCACCTACCTCCTAAGGAAAACATCTTGTTCAAAATGTTGTACCTCTAGATACAGGAGTTTTATTCGGGCTGTGTTTTTGCCAGTCAGTCAGTAAAGCCTTTGGATTTGTACAGTATGTCTGTAACAGTTTTATACATGACTAGCGACCTGCCGCGGCCTCGCACGGATTCAAGGATGCAACGTACAGAAAAACCTTCCGAAAAACCTTTCAATGACAGTGAACCGTACCAAATCCGGTGCCTGGTTCAGAAGGAGTAGGAAGCAGAAGATACAATAAGGACAGACTGGAACGGATAGCGACTTTTCTTTATACTATGTAGTGATAGCGATATAGACATTTAAAAAAATCACCCCTACTATTCGTGGAGATACGTAGGGATTTTTTTTCCAAGTTTTTATTTAATCACTTTGTCGGCGTGATACGTAAACCCATTCTAAATAACAGCTTTCCAGTCTAGAAATAGTCTCTGAGCTAAGCCGCAGTAGGACAGACAGACGCGGCGAAACTATAAGGTTTCCTAATGTTAATACACATAGTTTTCCTTGTTAATTATTGTTCCGAACATTATACGTTGACTGGAATTACTGTCACAGTTCAAGTCACACCGATAAGATAACCCGCGTTACATCTCACCTGAGATTAGTTCTAGTAACATTTTACCAATTTGCTGGTTCGGCAACGATAGTTCCTGTAATTTCGAGTTCAGAAAAAGATATCAACATCCAAATATCTTTTTTCCAGAATTGTACTTGTAAGGATTTTTTTATGTATATCCCATGCTATATATAACAAGCAATATATGTTTGTTTATAAGTTTGGTTGTGATTGCGTTCTCGAAAACGGCTCGAAGAATTTCAATGAAATGTCCATCAGCAGCTTGTTGTCGGGCGTTACTATGCGGAGGTCCATATCAACAAACTGGAACAAATTACCCTTCCACGCCGCAGAACTACCGCGTTGGTTTCACGGAGTACCAAGGTAATTTGTTCCCGTTTTTACCCGACTACGGCAAAGCCAAAAGTAAGGGTTATGTTTTTAGCAGTCTACATATTTGGCTCAGCTGTTCCTAGTTGTGGACCACCTGCTAGGAAATTGTAGCGACCCTTCCAACATCCACTTAAAATTGGCCATATATTCATCTTACCGCTAAAAATAACTTAAGTCTTTGTTTGGGCGCACAAGGCAGTCTAGAATATTTAGCGAGGGTCGAACAACTCAGAATCGACCTGTTTGGAGGAGGAAAACAAATGAAGCACGCGCCGGGATTCCCGCGCATAATGAGTCTTGACTATTCTGCTGGGAAAGTATAGCGCATCGGTGTACATTGACGACTTGCTAGGGAGCACGCAGTTTGTGTTTTAGTGGGGTGGTCAATGGAATCGTCTTTTGAGTGATACACTAAAGAGCTGGGTGAAGAGTTCTTACCTTAAGTAGAGCATCTGAACGCACTAATTTATCCTCTTTTCCGTGTACTAGTATCTAGTACTTAGCGATGATAGTTGGTCAGAGTTGACAAAGAAACCATTAGTCGTAGGTTCGATTTCGATGCCGATTGCATCAGGTAATTATAACTGCCTATAGTACGTACGAACTTTTGTCCGCAACAGGCGCGAATTCGAGATGGCTTTTACGGATCCTCATTAAGAAACCCTTATAGTTACGTCATGTCCGTCCGTCCGTCCGTCTGTCCGCAGCTTAGCTCAAAGACTCTTAGTACTAGATAGCTATAATTTGTCATGGATATACATTCTTTTTTAGTCACGTTCACGTCAATAAAGTGGTAAAATACAATTATGTTTTTACCCGACTGCACAACGCAAAGGAGGGTAATGTGTTTATCTGCCTATGTATGTATTTATGTATGTTCCTTTGTGGCGATCTAGAGACCAAATGTGTGAGCCGATTATGATGATTCATACGTCAATTGATTTGTCTTAATCTTGCGAGTGTCACTAAAGACATGACAATTTAATATCTTTAGTGACAATAATCAAAATTCAATATGGCGACCACCAGGCGCCATATTGTGAAAAAGGAAAAAATGAAAGTCGACGAACTATATTGAGTGGGGTGTTAATGGATAGGTATTTGAAAATCAGTTTTAAGTTTCTCAAATAATTTTTCATTTTGAGTGGCCGTTTAGGATCTATAACGTTTTAAAGTTGGTAGCAACCATTCTCACTTAATCCTAACTTCCTAACTAATATTATAAATGCGAAAGTAACTCTGTCTGTCTGTCTCTCTGTCTGTCGCGCTTTCACGCCAAAACTACTGAACCGATTTAAATGAAACTTGGTACATAGATAGTTTAGAGCCTGAGAAAGGACATAGGCTACTTTTAATGCGAAAAAAGGGTTGTAATATAAGGGGTTGAAAGGGGGGATGAAAAGTTTTAAACTAAAACTACCGTGAGACTCGGATATATTATTGACATTTAAAAAATAATAAAGCAAACGAGGGTAATTGTTCGCCGCCGCCGCCCGCGCCGCCTCCTCTGAGCAGTCGAGCTGTCAGGCCTTCGGAACGCAGGCGTTATTGCGCCACCGTCGCGGGGGCTCATGATTAAGGACCACGGACTGGTCCGAAACATGTCTCGACTTAAAAATACGTGAGTGATCCGTTATTAATAAAATGGATGAAAAGTTGTGTTGAAGTATCGTAATTTTTAGCGGTACGTATAGTATAGGGAATGTGCAGAGGGGTAATGGAATGACACTCACTCTGTATTTACACGCTATATTTACACTTAAATTTACAAGAATAATAACATACAATCGGAACGATCAGAAACACAGCTTGCTAGGCTGAAAGCAGCAATGCAAGAGACTGCGCGCACGCGCGGTTCCTGTCTGCTTCCGGTTGCTGTTAAAGCAAACCGGAAGCCAACAGAAGATCTAACTTAATAACTAAAATAACATATAACACAAAATAAGCTGTCGCCACACGTATATAAACATCGAAAATCAATATTTCGAAAGTTTAAATAACGAAGTTTAAAATGTCGAAAGTGTTCTCTAGGTAAGAATTTGAAAATCGACAGCCAAATATCAATAGTTGAAAAAGCGAAGTCCAAGTGAATATGGATGTTTCAGTGAAGTGAGCGAGCGCAGCGAGCGAACATGTCGAAGCCAGGCAAAAGTTAGATTTTTTTCTATATGCCAAGATTTTTACATTTTTTATTACTTATGTGTATTGTGCGAAATTTGTTACAAACCCTTTTCCCGTGTTTTATAAGCCACAGAGTAAATGAAATACTGTTTTTGTTGTATAACAATAGGCATAGTTTCGCAGGCATATGAGAAAAACCTAACATCTAAGGCGGGAAGCTTCGCTAGTTCGCTACGCTACGCTCTAGCCTTCTACTCTGAACCTAACCAACAAAGTCGGTTTTAAACTTTAAATTTCGATGTTCTAAACGTCGACATTTTAATCGTAATTATTTTATTTTTCGACATTTTAATGCGGAGCCCAAATAACTGTAGATATTTTGATCATTCGGTTTTTTAATCGTGTAAGATTTTGATCGTAGGCATTTTAGACGTCGATATAGAATGATTTTCGATATTTTAATTTTAAAAAGTTTATAAAGTTGTCTATGCCCTACATTACACGTGTAAGTTACACCGGACTCTAGTTTTTAACTTCTTTTTTTAAATTGTCGTTGCCCTCTCCCTTTCAATACCCGCCTTGTGGCTGCCGGTTCGTTTTTATTGTTGTCTGAATTATATCTTTTAATAACGTAAATGCTGTTCAAATAGCATAATAAATAAACAGGAATACTGTGCTGATATTAGTGAATCAATATAAGAATGTATTTCAAGATTGATTGGTTTGATTATGCTCCACCTCTCACGCCACCTTGGCCGCTGCTGCTGGTCTTTGCAACATTTAATCGTTCGTCATTTAAACTTTCGTTATTTTGAACTATTATATTTAAACATTCGATATATTATTAATTTTCGATGTGCAGATACGTATCCGCTAGAAGCGCCAGAAGCACTAGAAGCTAGAACGCTGTTGATTCGACATAAATAAATATGACATTCAAAGTTTGTAAAAGTTTTACCCTCAAGGGTGTAAAATAACAATAGGGAACAGGGGATGAAAGTGTGTATGGAAATTTGTAAGGATTGTGTGAATGTTTATAAGATTGCGACAAGAGACAAAATATTAGAGCTATTCTGATGTAACATTTACGGAGTCATTACAAAATGTGACACTGAAGTTAACGCGAGTAAGAAACTTGCCAAGCGCCGCGACGTACACAATGAGCAATGTGCAGCTGTGCGCGGGGGGGTTATGAAAAAACAAAAAATGTTCTTTATAAAAATGTACTTAAATACATTCATATTAATACTTTATACCTTATGTACTAATATATACTAAAATAATATAATAAGCAGTTTGCAGTGGAACACCGGAAATAGCTCATTAAATTATTTATACGTATGTGTTTTATTTGTAAAATAATTCACCAAAAAATGCTTCCTAATGTCACTATTCCACGCGGACGAAGTCGCGGGCACAGCTAGTGTCACATTTGTCAAAATATAGTTAGCGTTGGGAACCTATGTCTTAAATGTATAAATGACATTGAGAAAAACTACATTTTCCGAATCAGATTTTTATTTTTATTTTTCTTGTCCATAAAATGCTCTACTTAACCGATTAAGATAAATTTTATGCCAATGTTTGTTAATAATTTTTTTCCAGGCCCCAGGAGATTTCTGTGAACCCGTCTAACTACATCAGCTCTAGTAGCACGCTAGCGTTTATCACGCACATTAAAGCTTCCGTCCCCCTCGCACGCGCATACTGGTTAGACAGGGATATAAGCTTTAAGTCAACGATAGAAGCTAGCGTGCTAGACCCCTAGGTTCATTTCGGGAGTGTTGTAACTACCGTCATTGTCGTTTTATTTGGTATGCTGTCAACAGGAATGGAATGACGAGTAGTTTTCTAACGGAGTACTAAATTCCATGTTACACAACTCGACCCAAGCTTACCCCCTTATTCATAAAAAAAAACGATCTTTTGAGGCTAACAAATGTTTTGTCCCTTTCATTTGAGGGAAAACGTCACAATGACAGATAAAGACATAAAACATGTTAACTAACAAACGTTTACGAAGCGTTTATGAATAAGGGGGTAAGATTATACTAAACGTCCAATATGTGCTAGCATTGTAGTATATTAGTGGGTCTGTCTATACACTAGCATCTAGTTATTTAGTGAATCCTAGAGTCCATTTTGTTACTCCACCAATCCCTTCATTCGTGGTGTCAGTATGTACTTAATGACGGTGCTTGCGACGCTCCCAGATTGAACGCAGACTTCGCCAAAACATTGCATTGATTGTATCTTCTCAACTAAAACTGCATGGGGTACAGCTCGTCCCACACCTGTAACTGTTGCTCGTGGAGCTTCTCTTCGACGGTGAACTCTTTGCCCACGCGCAGGTACTTCCTGTCTTCCGGCTTCATGACGGGCCAGGAGAGGCTGGCCAGCTCGGGCAGCTCACCCTTGCGCGGGTTGGGATCCCTGGAAGTCAAGATAAAAGCATTTGCATTTAAAGTTTTGGTAGCCTATTGATTTGACACCACTTCCTAGAAAGTCGTGTGAATCCAGGTTTAGTAGGTACCTCGTAGTTTTTAGAAAATTATGATGACAACTATCTTTAATTTATTTACTTCAGACTTATTAAAAGGCGCATGCAGGCAGTGCTAACATTGCGTGCGCCATGATGGGATAAATTGGTGATTCCAATATTCAAATTATAATGGCAAAGATATTTGGAATTTTTGGGATTGGGAGAATGGAGGTTGAGAAGGAATTCGTATACAAATCTGTATTATATTGGGAATGTTTTTAAGAACACGGGATACTAACGAGTATATAGGTATCACCTACTTAGGAGGTGATCACTGTCAACTATAAATACAGCCAGCAAGCCGCAAGAGTCACTATTTGCTATATAGCCCTTTAAGTTCCTCTTGGCCCTTTTGACCTGTCCACCCATCATATGAAATGCAGCAGCTATCTTTCTTCACTCTGGTATACTATGAGAGTAGTGTAACCACGTAGAATTAGCTCAATCATACTCCGACCAGCAACTGGCTACATTGTAGCTTTACCACTAAAAAACTACTTAGAACTTGAACTTGACTAAAGTCGACATTTAAAATACACATCAGTGGCTGGTAAGCTGGTAACTTACCCGTGCTTGGCGAATGTGTACCAGATGGCGGTCATGCGGTCCACGATGACGGAGTCCTGCGGCGCGGGCGGCGGCGGCGACTTCGCCTTGATTGGCGTCCGGAAGTAGTTCATCGAGAACAGGTAGATCAGGTCGTCGTGATGCGCCGCCCCTGCAAACACGACCAAAGAGTCAGCAGATTAAACATCATACACACAAAGCATTACATTCTCTTTAACATAATATAAAAACATGATTGTTTATCGCGAAAGGCCACTGGTTGAAGATAGTGTAACTCTGATTCGAGACTTTTGAGAGGTGTAATGCAGTGCATTAGGGTAATAGATTTTATCAGCTTTCAATTGAATTTGCATTTCTTTGCATGGTCATGCACTTTCGCAAACTAGCGATCATCTAAGTTAAATTAGTACAAAATATAGACTGGGGTGGTTGATGATAGGAAATAAACTTTTGGACCTAGGGTCCTGACTCCTGACATGTCGTAGTCATGTTAATGTACTCGGTGAAGATATGGATCTTACCAGCAGGTTTTCCAGTGAGTGGGTCCTCATAGAAGCTGTTGTTACCGATGTAACTGAAGTCGCTGTACCACACGGGCTGAGGCGAGTGCCGGCACATCAGGTTAGCCATCCTGTAGGCAGACATTTGTTTTTTACTCCCATAATCCAATAAAAGCGACGGCAATGGGGAAAACCAGTGTATCTTGATAAGGTGACATTTTGATAGCTTCTAAACGCTAACTAATAAAAACTGATGTAAGGTCGCGAAAGATAAACGTCAAAATTTGTTGATCGGCAATGTCTACAAAAAATACGATTTTTCTCGGACAATTCAGAATTGTTCACCTGTGCGTGTTAAGCCCAATCCAGCTGTCTCCATATATCTTCCCCAAGGCCTTCACGCTCTCCGCGGTGTTCATAACCGGCTTCCCTCCGAGATACGCCTCCTTGAGGCGGCGGCTGGCGGCGGCCGCATTAGCCTTGGGCAGGTCGAACGATCGCGGCGCGAACGTTTCCCACTCCGCGTTCATGCGATCCAGAAGTGTCTTGTTCCTGGTGACGCCTGAAAAGGTGCAAAGTATTAATTTAGTATTTAGCTGTTGCCCTGACATGACCGGTCAACTCTTACCAATTATGTGCTAGTGCACATTTGAAGCAAGTTTAGTAACTTGCTCCAAAATAATTTAGTTAAATTACTTATTAAAAACATATTAAACAAAAAGTTTTCCCGATAAAAACTATGAACTCCTTCATCATCGTCATCATGTTAGCCGGAAGAGATCCAATGCTGGGCATAGGCGGCCGCGAAGAATCTCAACCATGGACGGTCTTGTGCAGTTTCCCACGTTCCTTAGGATATCTTGTGAAGTACTTAAGTAGCTCATTGGATTATTTTACTAAAAAGATTTCTGTATCAGATGGGTGCTCTAGGAGCCTATGAGCTAAACCGTTTAATTTTTTCTATACAACATAGGAAGGCAAACGAGCAAGTGGGTCACCTAATCCTAATGGTACGTGATAACACCGCCCATAGAAACCCGCAACATCAAAGGGATTGCAGATGTGTTGCCAACCCAGAGGGCTAAGATGGAATACCTCTTGTGTCAGTAATTGCACCGGCTGTCTTGCTCTCCACGCCGGAACACAACAGTGCAAGCACTGCTGCTTAGCGGCAGGATTAGCGAGCAAGATGGTGGTAGCGATCCGGACGGACATTGCACAAGGTCCTACCACCCGCATAATACGCGGTATAAAACCTTTTGTGGATATATTGGCTACTCAAGTACTCACTGAACGCCTTCCAGTAGAACTCGTCTTCAGTCTGGCTGATGAGCAGCGGCACGGCGTAAAAGCGGCCCGAGCGCACCACCTCGTCAGGTTGGCGGGACAGGAAGCGCGGCTGCCCCACGTTCGGCTCGATCACAGGAGTCCAGAAGCCAATTGGATCGAAGCCAGATTGCTGGAGTAAGAAATTAGCATCACCAGTAAGTCTTGGAGAAGTAAGGAAGAATAATTCAAGAATTATTATCACAAAAAGTGTCATTTTCATAACTGCATTTCTTCCATGAGAAAATTAATTCATTCAGCTTCCACGTTAAATGTGCAAAGCCATTAAATTTATCTAAGATTCAATAGAGCTGAATGTTAACTAGTACAGGGAACTATAATATAATGTTCAAGTGCTGTGTTAGAAGTTCTAGTGTTTGAAAAATTTGAAGCTGAAATGCTTTCCTAATTTCATTTAAATAAACTTACATCCCAAAAGCCAAGCAGCGAGTTGCCCATCTCCTGCCAGGTTTTAGTCTTGAGGCAATCGACGATGGCGCGAGAAGAGTTGGTGGGGCAGTTGAGGATGCGCGCCTGCTTCAGCGCAAGTTCGAACTGATCTCCCGGCAGCGGCACCTTGCCCATCGGCGACGCTGACATCGCGATGCCACGGTGGAACAGACCTGGATACCAAAGGAAGAATACATGACTGTTATTTGTTTTAGAAATATAAAAGGTTAACAAATAAATAATAAAAAGTATTTTGGATACTACTACGTAAAAATAAATAAATCAAAGGCGCGTCAGTAAAAGAGAGGGTGAATAAGAATCCCCGGCATTTTCACTGACCGAAAATTTGCAATGGGAGTTCCGCTACGATACGTCGATGTTCCGTAAGAGGATGGTGAGAATCCAAATGGCCAGCAGTTGGTTGTACCGCTCGTAATAGTCACTAGGTACCCTGGGGAGTTCCTTGCTTAGCGTTTTGGCTTAGTCGTTCAAAGACGTAAAGTCGCCAGTTAGAGATTACAGATAGCGTGTGCAGCCGCAGTAAATGTGTAAAATTTGCATTTTCCATGTAAGGTTCGCATTTTCTTATAGTCGTCAGAATCTAATACTCGTAGACGCGGTGTAGTCTACCTACCTTTCGACATGGGCGATATCATATGCAGCATGACGCTGATGGAGCCGGCGCTGCAGCCGGCGATGGTCACTTGTTCCGGGTCGCCCCCGAAGGCCGCAACGTTGCGCCGCACCCAGCGCAGCGCTGACACCTGGTCCTTGTAGCCGTTGTTGCCGGGGGCCACGGCGTCGCCCGTGCTGAGGAAGCCTGTGGGTATGGAGACGATGTTTTATTGCGTACTGTAAATGGCTTTAAATGGAAAGGTCTTGTTTCTTCTGGCGGTCCTAATGGTTGACATTAGGTCTCAAAGTCAGAATAAACTCTTAAACCAAAGGCCTGATGGCTAGTGTTGACAAAAGAGCGAGTAAGTTTGCATACTTATGGCTGCTTGAACTTTTATCACCCAAAATTACTCGCGTTAATCCACTTAGGGGTTAGCACACGGACGATAAAGGTCGTGGATCCTGGAGGCATGAACGCAAACTAACTCGTTTGTCTATTTTGCCATTAATGATTCAGTTGTTATGAAGACCATTGAAGTTGGTAAATAAACAGAGCACGATGTCTCATAGATTGCAATTAATGGCCCTAACATGACCGATCAAGTTTAGTTTATCTTAATGTATATCTATGGACGTTTTTTTCTTATGACATTAGTTTAATAGAGATGTAGGGAAGGCTTAATTAAACCTGGACGGTCATGAGCCACAAGTCTGTGGTGAACTAAAAGATGATGGTTACCGAGTGAGGCGAGGCGGTAGTTGATAGTGACGAGCACGATGTCTCGGTCGAGCAGGTAGTGCGGGCCGAAGAGGTCGCTGCGGCCGGTCATGGAGTAGAAGCCTCCCGGGTGGATGAAGAATATCACTGGCAGCTTCTGGGAACTGGTAGCCAAGATTAAAGTCAAACTTAGTCAGTAATATGACGACAACTGATTTATTAGCCTTGTACCACCATATTGCTGTATCTATACATTTAAAAGAAACCGTTAATGAAGTTACTGACAGACAACACACAGCCCAATCGCTTTGCAAAACGTTTGAACATGTATTCTTTAAGTTAAGAAATTAAAAGTGAGTACCTAGATAATTAGTATGTAATCCAAAATATTCGTGGAAACAGTCGTGGGTAAAACTTTTGTACAGCAGTGGAAGTCCACAGATGGAGAGGAGGACCTTTTAGCTGGATTAAAAGAAGACTCGTACGTGTACCTGTTGTTGTCAGGCGTGTAGACATTCACCCGGAGACAGTCTTCGTCGACGAAGTACTCGCCGGGCTCGACGGGCAGCGGGCAGGCCGGGCCGTCCTCGCTCGCGTCCACCTCGGACAGATACTTCTCCATGTCCACTGGCGGCTGGAGTTAAGATAAGGTTATTTTCATCTTTAACTCCAATCTTTGTGAACAGGAAGTGTTGCGAAAGCATTAAATGTTAAGCTAATAATATGGGTCCCTCCCACCGGAAAAGAATTGTAACCTTATGCTGAGTGCGACCTGAGTACGCTCGGCATAACTCATCCTTTCGTTTAACATGAGTTTGTTAGAATGTTAGTATTTTATTTGTGTTTTCTCTCTAATAAACGTCCTTCTTTCTTCTTCTTTTCTAATAAGTCGGTGTTATCAAATTATTTTGTGATTTAAAGAATGTTAGGCCTTGTGGTTCTCTTAACCCAATCTTAATCGTCTAACTGAAGTCTTCTTCTTAATAAGTCTTATGCCAGTGTCGGTTAACTTTGTACGGTTTAAGTCGAAATACCCTCCCCCTCCCCCCTTGTCTCTCCCCCGTCGGGCTATTAGCCATCGGCCAATGATGTCCCATCACATAGGCTAGGAAATCATTGCCCGATGCCCAGGGTGCACCGACCCAAGCACTGCTCATCCCCCGGAGGAGCCCATAAGGGAACCGCAGCACCTGGACACACGAGGAGGCACGCGACACCACCGATACGCAACCCGTTTGTGATGAAAACCAGGCTTCTTAACATTTTCTGCATTCATCATCCTGTCAATTCAGTGTTCGGAATCAAAAAGAGACTAATTATTAGTATCACCCACAACAGCAGGTTTCTTAAAATTGAAATAAAATACATAAAAACCGCAACAATACTTGTGGCGCTAGTTGTGATGGTGACACATGTGGGGAAAATTGGTGACTTTATTTTTATTAGCCACGGAATATTACTCAGTGTTGCAGCACGAATCTTCTCGTCACGCACTCGCTACGTTACTCAGTGCGTCTCGTTCTAGCGTTCGTAGCCCAGAAGGAGAGAGACGCACTGAGCTACGTAGCGAGTAGAGCGTTTCTTATCCTAAACGGCGTTATTGTTCGAAGCGAAAATTCTTACCATTATTTTTGTACTGAAAATAAATTACAATGAAGAACAAACCTGGAACCTGAGTTCTCCGACGGGAGGCTGTGCGTAGCGGATCCCGCGATAGCTCTGGAACCTGCGCCCGCGCCGCGACTCCATCCACGAGCCGCGAATAACGCCAGACGGCGTCACCGTCACGGGTCCAGCTGGCTTGGCGGGGGTTTCGGGATTAGAGGGGGCCTCGGGCTTGGCGGTAACCGCGGGTGTCTCTGACCCTGTGACAGAAAAATCCTGATTATTTCGTATCGTGTTGCTGAGATGTCAGTTAATTTTATACAATTCTTCTATTTTTGTAAAGCTCCAGTTCAAAAGTTAGAGGGGAAGGACAGTCAATTACGCCTTTAGAAGTAGCTACATAAGGTCCTACACATTGACAGTGACGGTACAGGCAAAGACATGATGTAGCCACTGGTAAAACAATACACTACGCGTATTAAGGCCGGTCCACACCGGTCGCGTACGCGTTGCGTATGCAGCACGGCTCCAGCTAGCTTCGTAGAGCATCCGGCGTGGCTCCTCCGCTAAGCTAGTAGCATTAGTAGATTCAGACATGTAAAAGAGCCTTATGGCCTACTTGCAAAATAAAATTTTCATTTTCGTTTTCAAGCACTGCAATCGAACAGTTTTCTGTTGCGGGTGCTAGGACCTTGTGCAAGGTCCGTCTGGATAGCTTCCCTCATCTTGCTTGCTAATCCAGCCGCTAAGCAGTGCTCGCACTGTCGTATTCCGGCGTGGAGAGCAAGACAGCCGGGGAAATTACTGGCACAAGAGCGAGTCCATCGTAGCCCTCTAGGTTGGCTACTCATCTGCAATCTACTTGGTGTTGCGGGTATATATGCGGTGGTGATCACTCACCATCAGGTGACCCACTTGCTTGTTTTTCTTCCTATTTTATATTTTAAAAAAAACTTTTTCACCAGCTATTATTATAGAAAAATGAGATTTCCAAAATTCCGAAATTTGCTGTTGCAGCATCCGAAAGACTGTTTCAGGATATCAAAAATCTCAATTTTTATAAAAGTGCCAATATCTCGAAAACTATGAACTTTTCATGAAGGTCATTTTTACTTAATATGATAGCTTATGGGCTGCTCTCTTAGCCCTCAAAGTTTTGGCGTTGGTCTTAGGGACACCCTGTATACCTACATACTCGTATGTTAATAAAAATGTAAAAGTATCTTTTGAAAGCAAGCAACTGAATTTTAATTTTAAATTTGTTTTTTTTTACTGTTATGTAATTTTTAATTTTAATCGCATTTTAATATTTAATTTATTTTAAAATTCTATCCAGTTTTTAGAACGCAACCCGTAGCATGTTTTTTTAAGACCGTGTACCATAGATTACCTGGCGATAGTCTATGCCGTGTACCGACTTAACACATTTAGATACTGTACCTATAAATACTGTACAATCAACTAATCTGATTCATAGAACCTTTTCTCAATAAATGTCATAATCACTTTCAATAAATTTCATAATATCCCAGCAATGACTCATTGCGACAACGTTCCACAGTGGCCTATGAATCAAATTATTGGTTGACTGTAGCTATGCTAGTAATAACAAAGAAGTAAGAAGTTCAGTTTTGTTCGGTTTAACTCAAAACATTGTTTTGTAGTATCGTCAACAGAGGAATAGGTAGGTAGGTATATGCCATATGTTTTTGTTATGTTAACGTGATATCATTTGTTGACTTTATTTTGTTGACAAATGTTTATTCAATTGCCTTTAGATTTGGCGATGAGCGTTTTCTGAAATCGCTATAGTAGCGAAGCTGGCAAACGCAAGGCACAGAATGCTGAGGTGCCTGGTTCGAGTCCTGCCAGTACCCTAATTTTTATTTGTGTTGTCTTACTTAACTTAATTCAAATGTTTACAAAAATAAAAATAAAATAAAATTTCGATTAAAAAAATGTCACTGTATTGCTTAATTCGTTATTGCCCTTGAATTTTGTTATTTCATAATTTTAAAAGATAATAAATCAAATCAATAATTTTTTTCCATGCTTATGAATTAATATCACTTAAGTAGTGTTAATGTTACAGTCTCGGTCTATCTCGTACCTGAGTGGTCATGATCCTCGTGCGCGGCGGCGCAGGCGCACAGAAACAGCAGCAGCGGCAGCTTCATGGTGAAGCTCACGGATTACTAACATGTGAAGATCGCGGACTCGGCGCGACTGCCGGCGGCGGCGCGCGCGCCATTTTATGTAGGCAGACGAGACGTCTGCTGAGGCCAGGGGCCTGTGCACCTAGCACGAATATTCTCGATACGCGTTAACTCGCTACGTAACTCAGTGCGTCTCTTTCTTACTCGCCCTGTTGGAAAGAGATGGACTGAGTTACGTAGCGAGTTAACGCGTGTCGAGAAGATTCGTGCTAGGTACACTGTACTATAAAACTTACAAGTGCTACAATTTAACACATTTATCACATTTTTGTATGAAAAACTCAACAGTTCTGTCAAATTGTAGTAGTTGTATGTTTCGTGGTACAGGGCGCAAGAGGTACCTATTCTACGAGCGATATCACCTTATGATCATTTTAAAAACTAGCTTTTGCCTGTTGAATTATATGCTAGCTTCCGCCCCCTAAAACTCTCCTTATCATGGGCAAACTTTTTTTCTAAATGGGCCAATATTTATGAGCAACAACTAGGGGGACCAATTTTTTTTATTTTATTAAGTACTCCTAATAATTTAAATGTTAAAAATTAAAAACAAAAAATCGAAGGAAATTTCGGTTCTAAATTTAAAAAAAAACATATAAGTTATTTACGAGGTGATATTTTATGTTATTATTTACTTCCGGGTCGACGGTCGCGGGCCGGATTGCAACCGTTCCCGGGTCGAAGGTGGCCCGCGGACCGTACTTTGCCCACCCCTGCCCTTAATGGTACAATTTCCAAATATTCTTCCTTAATGCACCTACCTCCTAAGGAAAACATCTTGTTCATAATGTTATATCTCTAGATACAGGAGTTTTATTCAGGCTGTGTTTTGCCAGTCAGTCAGTAAAGCCTTTGGATTTGTACAGTATGTCTGTAACAGTTTTATACATGACGAGCGACCTGCCGCGGCCTCGCACGGATTCAAGGATGCAACGTACAGAAAAACCTTCCGAAAAACCTTTCAATGACAGTGAACCGTACCAAATCCGGTGCCTGGTTCAGAAGGATTAGGAAGCAGAAGGTACAATAAGGACAGACTGGAACGGATTGCGACTTTTCTTTATACTATGTAGTGATAGTGATATAGACATTTTCAAAAATCACCCCTACTATTCGTGGAGATAGGAAGGGATTTTTTTTCCAAGATTTTATTTTATCACTTTGTCGGAGTGATACGTAAACCCATTCTAAATAACAGCTTTCCAGTCTAGAAATAGTCTCTGAGCTAAGCCGCAGTAGGACAGACAGACACGGCGAAACTATAAGGTTTCCTAATATTTATACACATAGTTTTCCTTGTTAATTATTGTTCCGAACATTATACGTTGACTGGAATTACTGTCACAGTTCAAGTCACACCGATAAGATAACCCGCGTTACATCTCACCTGAGATTAGTTCTAGTAACATTTTACCAATTTGCTGGTTCGGCAACGATAGTTCCTGTAATTTCGAGTTCAGAAAAAGATATCAACATCCAAATATCTTTTTTCCAGAATTGTACTTGTAAAGATTTTTTTATGTATATCCCATGCTATATATAACAAGCAATATATGTTTGTTTATAAGTTTGGTTGTGATTGCGTTCTCGAAAACGGCTCGAAGAATTTCAATGAAATGTCCATCAGCAGCTTGTTATCGGGCGTTACTATGCGGAGGTCCAAATCAACAAACTGGAACAAATTACCCTTCCACGCCGCAGAACTACCGCGTTGGTTTCACGGAGTACCAAGGTAACTTGTTCCCGTTTTTACCCGACTACGGCAAAGCCAAAAGTAAGGGTTATGTTTTTAGCAGTCTACATATTTGGCTCAGCTGTTCCTAGTTGTGGACCACCTGCTAGGAAATTGTAGCGACCCTTCCAACATCCACTTAAAATTGGCCATATATTCATCTTACCGCTAAAAATAACTTAAGTCTTTGTTTGGGCGCACAAGGCAGTCTAGAATATTTAGCGAGGGTCGAACAACTCAGAATCGACCTGTTTGGAGGAGGAAAACAAATGAAGCACGCGCCGGGATTCCCGCGCATAATGAGTCTTGACTATTCTGCTGGGAAAGTATAGCGCGTCGGTGTACATTGACGACTTGCTAGGGAGCACGCAGTTTGTGTTTTAGTGGGGTGGTCAATGGAATCGTCTTTTGAGTGATACACTAAAGAGCTGGGTGAAGAGTTCTTACCTTAAGTAGAGCATCTGAACGCACTAATTTATCCTCTTTTCCGTGTACTAGTATCTAGTACTTAGCGATGATAGTTGGTCAGAGTTGACAAAGAAACCATTAGTCGTAGGTTCGATTTCGATGCCGATTGCATCAGGTAATTATAACTGCCTATAGTACGTACGAACTTTTGTCCGCAACAGGCGCGAATTGGAGATGGCTTTTACGGTTCCTCATTAAGAAACCCTTATAGTTACGTCATGTCCGTCCGTCCGTCCGTCTGTCCGCAGCTTAGCTCAAAGACTCTTAGTACTAGATAGCTGTAATTTGTCATGGATATACATTCTTTTTTAGTCACGTTCACGTCAATAAAGTGGTAAAATACAATTATGTTTTTACCCGACTGCACAACGCAAAGGAGGGTAATGTGTTTATCTGCCTATTATTAGTATTAGTATTTATGTATGTTCCTTTGTGGCGATCTAGAGACCAAATGTGTGAGCCGATTATGATGATTCTTACGTCAATTGATTTGTCTTAATCTTGTGAGTGTCACTAAAGACATGACAATTTAATATCTTTAGTGACAATAATCAAAATTCAAAATTCAAAATGGCGACCACCAGGCGCCATATTGTGAAAAAGAAAAAAATGAAAGTCGACGAACTATATTGAGTGGGGTGTTAATGGATAGGTATTTGAAAATCAGTTTTAAGTTTCTCAAATAATTTTTCATTTTGAGTGGCCGTTTAGGATCTATAACGTTTTAAAGTTGGTAGCAACCATTCTCACTTAATCCTAACTTCCTAACTAATATTATAAATGCGAAAGTAACTCTGTCTGTCTGTCTCTCTGTCTGTCGCGCTTTTACGCCAAAACTACTGAACCGATTTAAATGAAACTTGGTACATAGATAGTTTAGAGCCTGAGAAAGGACATAGGCTACTTTTAATGCGAAAAAAGGGTTGTAATATAAGGGTTTGAAAGGGGGGGATGAAAAGTTTTAAAATAAAACTACCGTGAGACTCGGATATATTATTGACATTTAAAAAATAATAAAGCAAACGAGGGTAGTTGTTTGCCGCCGCCGCCCGCGCCGCCTCCACTGAGCAGTCGAGCTGTCAGGCCTTCGGAACGCAGGCGTTATTGCGCCACCGTCGCGGGGGCTCATGATTAAGGACCACGGACTGGTCCGAAACATGTCTCGACTTAAAAATACGTGAGTGATCCGTTATAAATAAAATGGATGAAAAGTTGTGTTGAAGTATCGTCATTTTTAGCGGTACGTATAGTATAGGGAATGTGCAGAGGGGTAATGGAATGACACTCACTCTGTATTTACACGCTATATTTACACTTAAATTTACAAGAATAATAACATACAATCGGAACGATCAGAAACACAGCTTGCTAGGCTGAAAGCAGCAACGCAAGAGACCGCGCGCATGCGCGGTTCCTGTCTGCTTCCGGTCGCTGTTAAAGCAAACCGGAAGCCAACAGAAGAACTAACTTAATAACTATAATTACATATAACACAAAATAAGCTGTCGCCACACGTATATAAATATCGAAAATCAATATTTCGAAAGTTTAAATAACGAAGTTCAAAATGTCGAAAATTTAAATAACAAATGGTTTATAAGGTCGAAGTTTAAAATGTCGAAAGTGTTTTCTAGGTAAGAATTTGAAAATCGACAGCCAAAATAATATCAATAGCTGAAAAAGCGAAGTCCAAGTGAATATGGATGTTTAATATCATATTTGTATCATTTGTTGTATGTAATGTCGAACCCAAGCAAAAGTTAGATTTTTTCCTATATGCCAAGATTATTACATTATTTATTACTTATGTGTATTGTGCGAAATATGTTACAAACCCTTTTCCCGTGTTTTATAAGCCACATAGATTTATTTAGAATTTGGAATAGTGAACTTATGAGTAAATGAAATACTGTTTTTGTTGTACAACAATAGGTATAGTTTCGCAGGCATATGAGAAAAACCTAACATCTAAGGCGGGAAGCTTAGCTACGCTGTGCCCTCTACTCTGAACCTAACCAACAAAGTCGGTTTTAAACTTTAAATTTCGATGTTCTAAACGTCGACATTTTAATCGTAATTATTTTATTTTTCGACATCTTAATGCGGAGCCCTTATAACTGTAGATATTTTGATCATTCGGTTTTTTAATCGTGTAAGATTTTGATCGTAGGCATTTTAGACGTCGATATAAAATGATTTTCGATATTTCAATGTTAAAAAGTTTATAAAGTTGTCTATGCCCTACATTACACGTGTAAGTTACACCGGACTCTAGTTTTTAACTTCTTTTTTTTAATTGTCGTTGCTCTCTCTCTCTCTCTCAATACCCGCCTTGTGGCTGCCGGTTCGTTTTTATTGTTGTCTGAATTATATCTTTTAATAACGTAAATGCTGTTCAAATAGCATAATAAATAAACAGGAATACTGTGATGATATTAGTGAATCAATATAAGAATGTATTTCAAGATTGATTTTTTTAATTATGCTCCACCTCTCACGCCACCTTATCCGCTGCTGCTGGTCTTTGCAACATTTAATCGTTCTTCATTTCAACTTTCGTTATTTTGAACTACGATATTTAAACATTCGATATATTATTAATTTTAGATGTGCAGATACGTATCCGCTAGAAGCGCCAGAAGCACTAGAAGCTAGAACGCTGTTGATTCGATATAAATAAATATGACATTCAAAGTTTGTAAAAGTTTTACCCTCAAGGGTGTAAAATAACAATAGGGAACAGGGGATGAAAGTGTGTATGGAAATTTGTAAGGATTGTGTAAATGTTTATAAGATTGCGACAAGAGACAAAATATTAGAGCTATTCTGATGTAACATTTACGGAGTCATTACAAAATGTGACACTGAAGTTAACGCGAGTAAGAAACTTGCCAAGTACCTACCGCGACGTACACAATGAGCAATGTGCAACTGCGCGCGCGTGGGGGGGGGGGGGGGAATGAAAAAACAAAAAACGTTCTTTAGAAAAATGTACTTAAATACGTCCATATTAATACTTTATACCTTATGTACTAATAAATACTAAAATAATTTAATAAGCTGTTTGCAGTGGAACACCGGAAATAGCTCATTAAATTATTTAAGTATACGAATGTGTTTTCTTTGTAAAATAATTCACCAAAAAATGCTACTGACACATTGAGAAAAACTACATTTTCCGAATTAGATTTTTATTTTTATTTTTCTTGTCCATAAAATGCTCTAGTTAACCGATTAAGATAAATTTTACGTCAATGTTTGTTAATTATTTTTTTCCAGGCCCCAGGAGGTTTCTGTGAACCCGTCTAACTACATCAGCTCTAGTAGCACGCTAGCGTTTATCACGCACATTAACGCTTCCGTCCCCCTCGCACGCGCATACTGGTTAGACAGGGATATAAGCTTTAAGTCAACGATAGAAGCTAGCGTGCTAGACCCCTAGGTTCATTTCGGGAGTGTTGTAACTACCGTCATTGTCGTTTTATTTGGTATGCTGTCAACAGGAATGGAATGACGAGTAGTTTTCTAACGGAGTACTACATTCCATGTTACACCACTCGACCCAAACTTACCCCCTTATTCATAAAAAATAACGATCTTTTTAAGCTAACAAATGTTTTGTCCCTTTCATTTGAGGGAAAACGTCACAATGACAGATAAAGACATAAAACATGTTAACTAACAAACGTTTACGAAGCGTTTATGAATAAGGGGGTAAGATTATACTAAACGTCCAACATGTGCTAGTATTGTAGTATATTAGTGGGTCTGTCTATACACTAGCATCTAGTTATTTAGTGAATTCTAGAGTCCATTTTGTTACTCCACCAATCCCTTCATTCGTGGCATCAGTATGTACTTAATGACGGCGCTTGCGACGCTCCCAGATTGAACGCAGACTTCGCCAAAACATTGCAATGATTGTATCTCCTCAACTAAAACTGCATGGGGTACAGCTCGTCCCACACCTGCAACTGTTGCTCATGGAGCTTCTCTTCGACGGTGAACTCTTTGCCCACGCGCAGGTACTTCCTGTCTTCCGGCTTCATGACGGGCCAGGAGAGGCTGGCCAGCTCGGGCAGCTCACCCTTGCGCGGGTTGGGATCCCTGAAAGTCAA
Source organism: Ditula angustiorana (assembly GCA_963691745.1). Taxonomy (NCBI): domain Eukaryota; kingdom Metazoa; phylum Arthropoda; class Insecta; order Lepidoptera; family Tortricidae; genus Ditula; species Ditula angustiorana. The sequence goes on from OY829495.1 coordinate 10,429,668, forward strand.
GATAAAAGCAATTGCATTTAAAGTTTTGGTAGCCTATTGATTTGACACCACTTCCTAGAAAGTCGTGTGAATCCAGGTTTAGTAGGTACCTCGTAGTTTTTAGAAAATTATGATAACAACTATCTTTAATTTATTTACTTCAGACTGATTAAAAGACGCATGCAGGCAGTGCTAACATTGCGTGTGCCATGATGGGATAAATTGGTGATACCAATATTCAAATTATAATAGCAAAGATATTTGGAATTTTTGGGATTGGGAGAATGGAGGTTGAGAAGGAATTCGTATACAAATCTGTATTATATTGGCAATGATATTATAATGCATATTACTTATAGGTCAGTGTATATTGGGAATGTTTTTAAGAACACGGGATACTAACGAGTATATAGGTATCACCTACTTAGGAGGTGATCACTGTCAACTATAAATACAGCCAGCAAGCCGCAAGAGTCACTATTTATATAGTCACTATATAGCCCTTTAAGTTCCTCTTGGCCCTTTTGACCTGTCCACCCATCATATGAAATGCAGCAGCTATCTTTCTTCACTCTGGTATACTATGAGAGTAGTGTAACCACGTAGAATCAGCTCAATCATACTCCGACCAGCAACTGGCTACATTGTAGCTTTACCACTAAAAAACTACTTAGAACTTGAACTTGACTAAAGTCGACATATAAAATACACATCAGTGGCTGGTAAGCTGGTAACTTACCCGTGCTTGGCGAACGTGTACCAGATGGCGGTCATGCGGTCCACGATGACGGAGTCCTGCGGCGCGGGCGGCGGCGGCGACTTCGCCTTGATTGGCGTCCGGAAGTAGTTCATCGAGAACAGGTAGATCAGGTCGTCGTGATGCGCCGCCCCTGCAAACACGACCAAAGAGTCAGCAGATTAAACATCACGCACACAAAGCATTACATTCTCTTTAACATAATATAAAAATATGATTGTTAATCGCGAAAGGCCACTGGTTGAAGATAGTGTAACTCTGATTCGAGACTTTTGAGAGGTGTAATGCAGTGCATTAGGGTAATAGATTTTATCAGCTTTCAATTGAATTTGCATTTCTTTGCATGGCCATGCACTTTTGCAAACTACTGATGATTTATTCACGGAATGTAAACATTAACAAAAAACACTACATAAACTTAAAACCTAAGAACTAAAATAAAATATAAACTAATTACAAATTATAAAGATGAGGCCCCCGCGGTATGCTGCCCATAATACAAGCGGCGTTCCCGCGCTAGATAGCTAAACTTATCCTTTGCGCGAGAAAGCCGCCTGCGCGGGGGTCACCTGTCGCCTCCCTTAAACGCTTGCTGAGCTCTTTGTAGAGCCCGTGTGCACCGCTTCCCCAGGGCCCAAGTGTCTCGACGCCAAAGGCCACGAAGTCGTATTGCGCGTCGAGACACCTGTATTTAAGACATTTGGCACGCTCTCTAGCCTCGGCCGCCGCACCGGCTTGTTTATTAGTCATTGGAAGATAGGTCGCGGCTAGAGTGTCGGCGCACGTGGCGTCCCACACCAGCGCACGGCCCATCTTCCAAGGTATTAATGACATCCCGTCGGGCCTCTTGCCATCGTCCCGCGCTATTCGGGGCTCAAGAACTGCGGGGACGTTGGCACTGGCGAGTGCCCTTCTAAGGATGTCATTCAGTGCGGCGTGACGGGAGTGGCGGCCAGCGCCAGAATGACATGAAAGGCCGTGGTGTCCGAAGCGGTCCACACTGGCTCCACATGAAGCGCAGCAGTGGGCTGTACACACCTCGGCCCCTAGCCGGAGACCAATGGCTATGCGGAGTGTGTTGGGGTCAATGTAGGTTCCTATGTTTGGGGATGGGTAAGCGTGAAGCCATTGGCCAGATTCCCATCTGGCAGATGCGATCAACCTGGCGCGATCTCTGCCAGAATGGAAATTTATGGGGGAGTTCAGTGCTGTGAGGGATGCGATGTCATCCCAGGCCCTTTGACTTTTAGGTGTGGGTGGTAAATTTGGGTTCGGTCCAGACAGCCAGGCATTCGTAGCTTCGACCAAGCACGAGATCTTGCAGTTTGTAGCCACCGGGGCTTTAAGGATTTTCCCTGCAAGATCAGACGTGCTATGAATCGAAGATAGGAAGGCTGGAAGGGCTACACTTAAAATTTTGCGGGTTCCCAAACCACCGTACCTTATAGGTAAAGAGGCTTGGTTCCATGCTTCCACGTCGAGATTGATATTAATAATCGCCTCAATTTGGAACTACTGATCGTCTATTGGTAAGTTTATTTAGTACAAAATTTAGATCGGGGTGTTTGATGATAGGAAATCTACTAGGAAATACACTTTTGGACCTAAGGTCATGAACAGGACTAAGATTTTATTCCTCAGTGGATCTGTTCTTATGCCATGACACAGTTAGATAGAGCTGCACTGTGATCTCACAGTGCAGCTCTAACAGTGTCATAAATAATAGTCAAATTTATTCGTAGTCATGTTATGGCCGCTGATGTACTCGGTGAATATATGGATCTTACCAGCAGGTTTTCCGGTGGCTGGGTCCTCATAATAGCTGTTGTTACCGATGTAGCTGAAGTCGCTGTACCACACGGGTTGAGGCGAGTGCCGGCACATCAGGTTAGCCAACCTGTGGCCAGAAATTTTGCGTGTTACTCTCCTAATCCAATGAAAGCGACGGCTATGGGGAAAACCAGGGTATCTTGATAAGGTGGCATTTTGTTAGCGTCCACACTAATCAAATCTATAATAGAAACTGACGTAAGGTCGCGAAGATAAACGTCAAAATGTGTTGATCGGCAATGTCTACAAAAAATACGATATTTCTCGGTCAATTCAGAATTGTTCACCTGTGCGTATTGAGCCCAATCCAGCTGTCTCCATAAAGCTTCCCCAAGGCCTTCGCGCTCTCTGTGGTGTCCGTCACCGGCTTGCCTCCGAGATACGCCTCCTTGAGGCGGCGGCTGGCGGCGGCCGCATTGGCCTTGGGCAGCTTGAACGACAGCGGTGCGATCGTTTCCCACTCTGCGTTCATGCGATCCAGAAGTGTCTTGTTCCTGGTGACGCCTGGAAAGGTGCAAAGTATAAGTTTAGTATTTAGCTGTTGCCCTGAAATGGTCAACCCTTACCAATTATGTGCACTAAACTTGCTCCAAAATTATTTCGTAAAAAAATTACCCCTTACTAAAAATATATCAAGCAAAAAGCTATCTTAGATTATAAAAACTATGCACTGCTTCATCGTCATCATGTTATCCGGAAGACGCCCACTGCTGGGCACAGGCGTCCCCGAAGAATCTCCACGACGGACGGTCTTGTGCAGTTTCCCACGATCTATAGCATGTCTTGTGGAGTACTTAACTCATTCGAATATTTTACTAAAAAGATTTCTGTATCAGATGGACGCTTTAGGGGCCTATGAACTAAACCGCTTAATACGCGCTATAAAACCCTTTGTAGATATATTTGCTACTCAAGTACTCACTCAACGCCTTCCAGTAGAACTCGTCTTCAGTCTGGCTGATGAGCAGCGGCACGGCGTAAAAGCGGCCCGAGCGCACCACCTCGTCAGGTTGGCGAGACAGGAAGCGCGGCTGCCCCACGTCCGGCTCGATCACAGGGTCCCAGAAGGCAATTGGGTCGAAATCAAATTGCTGAAGTAAGAAATTAGTATTACAGTGGAAATCTTGCAAAAATACGAGTAAGAAAGACAAAGCAAGAGCTATTATATAAAATATCAGTTTTACAGCTGCATTTCTTTCATGAGAAGATCAATTCATTCAATATCCACAACGTGTGAAGCCATTAAATTCATCTAAGATTCAATTGAGCTGAATGTTAACCAGTACAGGGAACTATAATATAATGTCCAAGTGCTATGTTAGAAGTTCTAGAGTTTGAAGAATTTGAAGCTGAAATGCTCTCCTAATTTCATTTAAATAAACATACATCCCAAAAGCCAAGCAGCGAGTTGCCCATCTCCTGCCAGGTTTTAGTCTTGAGGCAGTCGACGATGGCGCGAGAAGAGTTGGTGGGGCAGTTGAGGATGCGCGCCTGCTTCTGCGCGAGCTCGAACTGATGTTTCGGCAGTGGCTCCTTGCCCATCGGAGACGCTGACATCGCGATGCCTCGGTGGAACAGACCTGGGTACCAGAGGAAGAATACATGACTGTTATTTGTTCTAGAAATATAAAAGCTTAACAAATAATTAATAAAAAGTATCTTGGAGGCTTCTACGTAAACATACAGAAATTGAAGGCGCGTCAGTAAAAGAGAGGGTGAATAAGTATCCTCGGCATTCTCACTGATCGAAATAACGCAATGGTAATTCCGCTAAGATACGTCGATGTTTCGTAAGAGGATGATGCAAATGGCCTAGCAATTGGTTGTACCATTGTAATTAGTCACTAGGTATCCTGGGGAGTTCCTTGCTCAGCGTTTTGGCATAGCCGTTCAAAGACGTAAAGTCGCCAGTTAGAGATTACAGACAGCGGGTGCATAAATGTGTAAAATTTACTTTTTCCGTGTAAGGTTAGAATTTAATTTTTATTCGTTAGAAACTAATAGGCGCGGTGTAGTCTACCTACCTTTCGACATGGGCGAGATCATATGCAGCATGACGCTGAGTGAGCCGGCGCTGCAGCCAGCGATGGTCACCTGTCCCGGGTCGCCCCCGAAGGCCGCAATGTTGCGCCGCACCCAACGCAGCGCCGACACCTGGTCCTTGAAGCCGTTGTTGCCAGGGGCCACGGCGTCGCCCGTGCTGAGGAAGCCTGAGGGTATGGAGACGATGTTTTATTGCGTACTGTAAATGGCTTTAAATGGACAGGTCTTGTTTCTTCTGGCGGTCCTAATGGTTGACAGTAGATCTCAAAGTCAGGATAAATTCTTAAACCATTTGTTAAAGGCCTGATGGCTAGTGTTGACAAAAGAGCGAGTAAGCATTGCATACTTATGGCTGCATGAACTTTTATCACCCAAAATTACTCGCATTGTTAATCTATTTAGGGTAACACAAGGACGATAGAGGTCGTGGATCGCGGAGGCATGAACGCAAACTAACTCGTCTGTCTATTTCGCCATTAATGATTCAGTGGCCTTAACATGCCTGGCCAAGTTCAGTTTATCTCTATCTGCGTTCCTTTCTTATGACACTAGTTAGACAGAGACACAGGGAGGGATTAAACTAAACCTGGGCTGTCATGTTAGGGCCGCAGTTGTTATGAAGACCATTGAAGTTCATCAATAAACAGAGCATGATGTCTTATAGATCGCAATTAATGGCCCTAACATGACGGGCCAAGTTTAGTTTATCTTAATGTATCTCTATGGACGTCTTTTTCTTATGACATTAGTTTAATAGAGATGTAGGCAAGGCTTAATTAAACCTGGGCGGTCATGAGCCACAAGTCTGTGGTGAACTAAAAGATGATGGTTACCGAGTGAGGCGAGGCGGTAGTTGATGGTGACGAGCACGATGTCTCGGTCGAGCAGGTAGTGCGGGCCGAAGAGGTCGCTGCGGCCGCTCATGGTGTAGAAGCCTCCCGGGTGCATGAAGAATATCACCGGCAGCTTCCGGGAACTGCGAGCCAGGGTTAAAGTCAAACTTAGTCAGTGGTATGACGACAACTGATTTATTAGCCTTGTACCACTATATTGCTGTATCGATACATATAAAAGAAACCGTTAATGAAGTTACTGACAGATAACACACAGCCCAATCGCTTTGCAAAAACATTTTGAACTAATTTGAACATGTATTCTTTAAGTTAAGAAATTTCACCATTAAGGATTAAAAGTGAGTACCTAGATAAAAAACGATGAAAGTTAGTATGTAATCCAAAATATTAGTGGAAACAGTCGTGGGTAAAACTTTTGTACAGCAGTGGAAGTCCACAGATGGATAGGAGGACCTTTTAGCTGGACTAAGAGAAGACTCGAACGTGTACCTGTTGTTGTCAGGCGTGTAGACGTTCACCCGGAGACAGTCTTCGTCGACGAAGTACTCGCCGGGCTTGACGGGCAGCGGGCAGGCCGGGCCGTCCTCGCTCGCGTCCACCTCGGACAGATACTTCTCCATGTCCACTGGCGGCTGGAGTTAAGATAAGGTTAGTTTCATCTTTAACTCCAATCTTTATGAACAGGAAGTGTTGCGAAAGCATTAAATGTTAAGCTAATAATATGGGTCCTTCTCACCGGAAAAGGATTATAACCTTATGCTGAGTGCGACCTAAGTACGCTCGACATAACTCATCCTTTCGTTTACAATAATTTTGTTAAAATCTTAGTATTTTATTTTGTGATTTCTCTCTTGTGTTGTGTCAAATGTGCAAATAAACGTCCTTCTTTCTTCTTCTTCCTTTCTAATAAGTCGGTGTTGTCGAATAATTTTCTGACTTAAAGAATCTTAGTCCTTGTGGTTCTCTTAACCCAATATTAATCGTCTAACTGAAGACTTCTTCTTAATTAGTCTTATTCAAAAATCGCTTAACTTTGTACGGTTTGGGTCGAAATATCCTCCTTCCCCGTCCCTCTCCCTTACGGTTATTATCCATCGGCCAATGATATTTATCCCATTATATAGGCTAGGAGATCATTGCCCGATGCCCAGGGTGCACCGACCCAAGCACTGCTCTTCCCCCGGGAAGAGTCCATAAGGGAACCGCAGCACCTGGACACACGAGGAGGTAACCCGACACAACCGACACGCAACCCGTCTGTTTTTGAAATCCAGACTTCTTAACATTTTCCATCAATTCAGTCAATTCAGTGTAAGGAATCGAAAAGAGACTAATTATTAGTATCACAAACAACAGCAGGTTTCTTAAAATTGAATTAAAATGCATAAAGAACCGCATCAATACTTGAGGCGCAGGTTGTGGTAATGACACATGTGGGGAACATCGGTGACTTTATTACCCACGGAATATTACTCATTGTTGCAGCGCAAATCTTCTCGCCACGCGGTAACTCAGTGCAATTTCTAACAAGCCCACTAGAGGAGAGAGACGCACCGAGTTATGAATCAAGTAGGGCGTTTCTTATACATAAGCGCCGTTTTTATTCGAAGCGAAACTTCTTATCATTATTTGTGTAAGAGTTAATGGGGACCGTTAACGCCGAAAATTAGATAAATTGCAATGAAGAACTAACCTGGAACCTGAGTTCTCCGACAGGAGGCTGTGCGTAGCGGATTCCGCGATAGCTCTGGAACCTGCGCCCGTGCCGCGACTCCATCCACGAGCCGCGAATAACGCCAGACGGCGTCACCGTCACGGGTCCAGCTGGCTTGGCGGGGGCTTCGAGATTAGAGGGGGCCTCGGGCTTGGCGGTAACCGCGGGTGTCGTTGACCCTGTGACAGAAAAATCCTGATTATTTCGTATCGTGTTGCTGAGATGACAGTTAATTTTATACAATTGTTAAATTTTTTTTTAAAGCTACCGACTCCAGTTCAAAAGTTAGAGGGGAAGGACAGTTAATTACACCTTTAGAAGTACCTACATAAGGTCCTACACATTAACAGTGACGGTACAGACAAAGACATGATGTAGCCACTGGTAAAACAATGCACTACGCGTATTAAGGCCGGTCCACACCGGTTTGTAATCGTTGCGTATGCAGCGCGGCTCCAGCTAGCTTTGTAGAGCATCCGGCGTGGCTCCTCCATTAAGCACTGCAATCGAACAGTTTTCTGTTGCTGGTGCTAGGACCTTGTGCAGTGCAAGGTCCCTCCGGATAGCTACCACCATCTTGCTTGCTAATCCAGGCGCTAAGCAGTGCTCGCACTGTCGTATTCCGGCGTGGAGAGCAAGATAGCCGGTGCAATTACTGGCACAAGAGGTATTCCATCTTAGCCCTCTTGGTTGGCAACGCATCTGCAATGTACCTACTTGGTGTTGCGGGTGTATATGCGGTGGTGATCACTCACCATTAGGTGACCCACTTGTTTGTTTCCTTCCTATTTTATATTAAAAAAAAACTTTCTCACCGGCTATTATTATAGAAAAATGAGATTTCCAAAATTCCGAAATTTGCTGTTGCAGCATCCGAAAGACTGGTTCAGGATATCAAAAATCTCGATTTTTATAAAAGTGCCAATATCTCGAAAACTATGAACTTTTCAATATAAGGTCATATTAACTTAATATGATAGCTTATGGGCTGCTCTCTTAGCCCTCAAAGTTTTGGCTTTGGTATTTGGGACAACCTGTATACCTACATACTCGAATGTTAATAAAAATGTAAAAGTATCTATTGAAAGCAAGCAACTGAATTTTAATTTTAAATTTGTTTTTTTTACTGCCATTGTAATTTTTAATTTGAATCGCATTTTAATATTTATTTTATTTCGAAGTTCTATCTAGTTTTAAAGCCGCAGGCCCTACGATGGTAGCATGTTGTTATAAGTACTGTAGGTACAAGCAACCAATTCGATCCATAGGTCACTGTAGAACTTTTTCACAATAAACGTCATAATCACTTTCAATAAATTTCATAATATCCCAGCAATGACACATTGCGACAACGTTCCACAGTGGCCTATGAATCAAATTATTGGTTGACTGTGTAGCTATGCTAGTAATAACAAAAAAATAACAAGTTCAGTTTTGTTCGGTTTATAAATCTCTAAACATTGTTTTGTAGTATCGTCAACAGATGACTGGGTATATGCTACATGTTTTTGTTATGTTAACGTGATATCATTTGTTGATTATATTTTGTTGATAAATGTTTATTTAATTGCCTTTATGAAAATGAAAATGAAAATGAAAATGAAAATGAAAATGAAAAATTTATTTTGCAAGTAGGCCATATAGGCTCTTTTACATGTCTGAATCTACTAGCGCTTCGGAAAATGGAAGAATCTGCTGAGAAGAAACGCCGCAAGAAACTCAGCAGTTTATCTTTTTTTTTCTTCTCTTTTGAAAACAAGATTACAGAGCAATATACACAATCATAATAATAGTTCACATAAAGTGTGAAAAAAAAAAAAGATAATAAATAGCACAGCAAGCTTTAAGCATATTGAACGAACTGGCACTAGTACAGATTGACCAAGAGATGTATAGGGTCCCCAGGTCAAAGAAATTAGAATCGGGATGTATGTGGTCCCTGATCAAATACTTAGTCTAAATAACTTAGAGATGTATAGTCTCTAAGGGTCAAAACAAATTAATTACCTTAATCTATGCTTAGCAGAGGTGTAAAACGCCTCCACGGTCAAATTGTACAATATTACTTGGAGATGTATAGTCTCCGAATGTCAAAAGAATATAAGAATAAAAATATTCATGTCAAAAAAAAAAAATTGGTGAAAATCCAACAAAATCAGTAATATAACAATAACAACTCAATATATGTCTATATTTAGTTATATATATAAATATAAATAAATAGACAACACGATGAAGTCTCCCACATCAAACCGCATTTAAGTACCTACATTTTAGGCTTTTTGAGAATTACATTAGTCTTTGCAGCATGAATAGTCCGGACCCCACAAACAGCACCCGATCACGAGTATGACGCGTATCTCAGCCATCGTCTCCCTCAACCATATTGCAGGGAAGGTGGCGACCCGATCAACGACGCCACCGTAAGCAATGCCCTTTAAGCGAGCATGACATACTCAAGCAGTACGACTACAAAAGAGAAATTGAATACGGCTCGTCTGGCGAGAAACATCACAATGTGCTCCAAAATAATAATTACACTTTAATAGGATGTCATACATAATTAATAGGTATAAAATTAAGTGATAAAAAAAAAAAGATGAATGCTTAGAAATGTCACAAACATACAATTATTTATTAAAGTCAAAGATATTTAAATTAAATATTGAACAGCCGATATTTAAATTAAATATTCACGCCTTTAGAACTGGCCAAGTCAAATCGTCGCATATATATTCGTCGACTTTGTAATAAGCTTTTTTCAATAGCGTGTTTTTAATATACCTCTTGAATGCATTTAGAGGTAATTCCCATACATCCACAGGCACTTTATTATAGAACCTCACGCAGTTCCCTAGAAAGGATTTGCTAACTTTTTTTAAGCGGAATTTGGGTACAAAAAGCTTATTTTTATTTCGTGTGTTGAAATGATGGACATCACACAGTTTCTTGAAGGAATTAAAGTTCCTATGCGTATATACAATTACATCATATATATATTGTGAAGCTACTGTAAGGATGTCTATTTCTTTAAAGCGTTCTCTCAGTGAATCACGAGAGCCAAGGTTGTAGATGGACCGAACTGCCCTCTTCTGCAGAACAAAAATGGTTTCAATGTCGGCTGCCTTACCCCAAATCAGAATGCCATAGGACATAAGGCTGTGAAAATAACTGAAATAAACGAGACGCGCAGTTTCCACGCTGGTGTACTGTCTGATTCTTCGTACGGCATATGCTGCAGAACTCAATTTATCAGCAAGATTCGAAATATGTGGACTCCATTGTAAATTTCGATCCAAAGTAAGTCCAAGGAAAACAGTTTCGTCTACTAAGTCTAGTCTCTCTCCATTTAAAGTAATCATTGTATCAACTTGTCTTACATTTGGTAGTGAAAATTTAACACATTTAGTTTTTGCAGCGTTCAGCAGAAGGTTGTTAGCTGTGAACCATTTTAAAACATCTATTAGGGTCTCATTGATGTGACTGTGGTCTTCTTGTTGCCTGTTAACTTTAAAAATTAGCGAGGTGTCATCAGCAAATAGAACTATGTCACACTTATTTCGTACTAGGCTAGGTAGGTCGTTTATATAGACCAGAAAGAGAAACGGTCCCAAAATCGATCCCTGTGGCACTCCAAGCTTCACCGGTGCTCCACGTGACTGCACTCTATTTACGACCACCTTCTGGATTCTCTGGCTAAGATAGGAAAAAACAAGATTCAGTGCCTCAGCTGAGAGCCCGTAGTGCCGTAGCTTGCGCAGGAGTGTCTCATGTTCCACACAATCAAACGCTTTGGAGAGATCGCAGAAGATGCCTATTGCATCCTGCGAATGTTCCCATGCATCGTAAATATGCTTCATAAGTGTTGCAGCTGCATCTGTGGTCGAACGCCCTCTTGTAAATCCGAATTGCTTGCTATGTAGTAATTTATTAATGTTAAAATGATGAAGCATTTGGTTGAGCATGATCTTCTCAAACACTTTACTTAGCACTGGAAGTATAGAAATCGGTCGAAAATTTCCAGGGTCGGATTTGCTGCCAGATTTAAATAAAGGAATAACCTTACTATACTTCATAAGGTCGGGAAACATACACTCGTCTACGCAGTTATTAAATATAATGGCCAGATACGGTGCCACAATATGAATGACAGATTGGATAACTTTAACGGAAGTACCCCAAAGATCCTCAGTATTCTTAAGCTTCAAGGATTTAAATGTTTTGATGATCTCGTGTGGGTCGGTATAATGAAAATCAAAGTTTAGATTTCTTACATTAGCAACCTCGTTTAAGTAAGAACCAGCCCTCACACTACATGAATTCAGGCCACGAGTAGTAGTTGAAGCTATGTTCGAGAAAAAAAATTCAAAAGTGTCCGCCACATCTAAATCTGACGTCAGTATCTTATTGTTAACTTTGAGTTTAAAATGGCCATCACGGGGCTTTGATTTACCTGTCTCTGAATTGATAACATTCCAAACTGCCTTGACTTTATTATCAGCAGATTTAACTTTATTACTTATATAGTCTGCCTTGGCGGCAGAACAAACCTTTTTAAATAATTTAGAATATTTTTTTACATAATCAATGAAACTAGCATCTTGGCTGTAGCTCTTCATTTCATACAACTCGTACAGTTTGGTCCTACTCTTATGTATTCCAACTGTGGCCCAATCACTAAATTTTGGTTTGTTTGAGCCGTTCTTGACAGTCTTTAATTTGAAAATGTTTTCAAACTCATTATTTATAACACTAGTTAAATCCTTATATAATATGTTGGGATCACTCGTCCCTATGGTAGGCACAGGAACTTTACAGAGAATATTCTGTTTGAACTTTTCTATTCGACTTACAGTTATAGGCCTGTAGGTTAATTCTAGTTTAGGATTCTGATTGGTGATTTTAAAAGTGGCTTTCTGGCCACTGTGATCCGAGTTAAAACATTTAAATATTGCCACTTCCGTAGCTTCACTCATGCAGAAAATATTGTCTAAACATGTCGCCGTGCTGGCGGTCACTCTAGTGGGCTCATTAAACAGATGAAACAAGTTAAAAGATTTAAATAGGTTCAATAGTCTGACCGAGTTTGTATTTGTTGAGTCTAGTAAGTTAACATTGAAGTCGCCACATACCATGATGAATTTACTACTTTCAAAAATCTGTTTCAGGGCATCTTCCATTACGGCTTCAAACTGGCTAAAGTCTGAAGACGGTGGCCTGTATACGCACAGTATAATGTGGTTTTCTAATTCCACACATGAAATTTCGATAACTCGCTCAATAGAAAGCTGAACTATATTTTTACGTTCTTTACATTTAAAATCGTTTTTTAAAATAATCATGGAGCCTCCGTGAATTGCCGACTTTCTAGTGAAGGAGCTACCGATTTTGTAATTATTAAAGTTCAATAATAATTCATGTCGTTTCAGCCAGTGTTCAGTAATGCACATTACATCTACATTAAAAGCATCTAAGAATAAACCAATTTCTATTATTTTGCTGGAAAAGCCTTGTATATTTTGATGAACCAAAATAAGGTTACGTTGCTTTTCCGCTGTCTCACGCATTAGTTTAAAGCCGGCTGGCGGGCCGCGGGGGAGGCCGCGCGCTCGGCGGCTCCGGCCCCGCCGCCGCTGTCTGCTGCGTGCAAGTGCCCAGGTTCAATATTGTATGCTAGCAGCTTCGCTGTTGCTATTTTACATTTTTTTGGTAAATAACATTTGTCTCTATTTAACTGAAAACGTTTTACAAATTTGTTGCTGTCAAAAAATGTATAAGTACTATTAAAACATGTCAAATTATACAGCATAGCATTCAAATTTGAAATTTTGATGTTTTGCTCATAGGATACAGAACCCGAATACGGGAGCGCACATAAAATTATTTTATGAATACCGCGTTGCTCGACTATTGACAGTGCTCGTAGTAAGCATTCAAAGTGAGGTTTCGACAAGTCTAGACTATTACCTAACATAATAATTAGCGTCGTGGCCGTGTTAAAATTGTCCTTTGACAGTCGGTCGGCGAACTGCTGAAGACTCGCACCGCGGAGGCATTGATTTACGACCCTCTGCCTCAAAAGCTGGCCCAGCACGGATCCAAATCCCACGCCAATCTCGTCGGAGTAGATGACAGTAGTGGCTGTGGGAGCCGCCGCAGGTGCCGTCGCTGGATTCGTTGTAGCGAGCGGGGCGCCGGGCGCTGGGCGCGCCGGGGATGCTGCGGGTGCCGGGGCTGCGGGCGCCGCACGCGGGGCCGCCGGGGCCGCCGGGGCCGCGGGCGCGGCCGTAGGAGGGCGCGCGGGGGCGGGGTGCTGCGCCGGCGTGGAGGTCTCGACTGGCACGGCGCTGCGACTCTCAGCGAGCGAGGTTTCATGCGAACAAATACAGATATGATTATTCAAGAGAGAATCGAAGCGTTCTTCATTATAGCGACACATATCGACGAGCTGCGTCGCGGCGCTCACGTGTTCGCTGATCTCCCGCTTGCTGCTTTCATACTTGGCATTGATATCTCTGAGCGCCTCTTCTAGTCTACTGATTTTGGACTGCAAGGTCTGTGTCGTACTATTATATAAATAATTACTAGCTTCTAATTTACTGCTACTTAATTTTAATTTGTTAACTAAATTACGACGTTCTTTTATTAATTGTACATTTTTTTGTAGACTGTACTTAGAATTTGTAAGCTTTTGAGTACGCCTCATAAACTTCTTTATTTTAATATATTTTTTAAATTTATTATTACTTACAAAATAGCAAGATGCAGTTGAGTCATCTTTTGTCAAGTCGACAGTGGTTAGGATAGAATCCGAATGGGATGTTGTCAGGGACCCGATGCTGGTACTATTTTCCAACATGTCTTCGTACAAGCTTTTACCCATCAGCTCTTCATACAAGCTATCAGTCTCAGCAGTCCGATGACGCTCACATTCACTTTGAAGGTCATTTATGTCTCTGTGGGCCTCATTCAGCTCCCGCTCCAGGTCATATATGCGGTTTAAAGCTGCTTCGTGACTAGCTGTACATTCTTTGAAGGATTCCATTCCAGCTTGCATATGCAGTAGCTGGTCAACAGTATCCTTATGCTGGGTGTCAAGCTCTGCCAGTTGGTTTTTTAACTCGGTGTTCTTTTTCACCACTTTTGCCACTTCCTCCTCGCTGTCTTCTCTTTCCTTCATAAGCTGATCACACAAGTTCTTGGAGACTTTTAACTCCTTGAGGGCTGCTCTTAGTTGCATTTCCTGCTGGCGCGCCACGGCCTTGCGGGTGAGCACACTGGAACTCATTTCAGCTGCAGTTACTATGATGCACTGGAAACCAATAAATGGTCGAGTTAATTGAGGTAGGATTATGGAAAAAGTACAAAAATACACAAATATTTATGTTTTAGTTGAATTTGTAAATTAGACTTTCAATCCCTGTGACAACTTTTATCTTATTATAAACTTAGTTTCCACTATAATCAAATTAAATGTTAAATTGAACAATGGTCATAAAAAAGCCTTATAAAAATAGAATTAGGCCAGTAATACAAGTATCAGTTATTCTTTAGCTAGATAGAACACTGGTCAAAGCACAAAATTTAAATTTAAATTCTGTTCACTCAGTTAGTCAAGTATAAGTATATTATACAACTGGCAGTTGACCCGCAACCTACAGTAACAACACAGTTCTTTTACTTGCCACAGCACAACTGAACACTGAATAAAGATGGAAAATAGCGAGGTCAAAAGGTCACCTATAAATAAGGCAAGAGAAAAAAAAAATAATAAAAAAGAAATGAAAAATTTAAATAGGTAACAAATTTAACTAACAAAATACAATGCTGAGAGGATGACAAAAGGGCAAATAAACAGTAAGGGGGGAAAAAAATGTTTTATATTTAAGTATAAGATATAAATAAAAGTTTAAAGGATAGTAGCATTAGTAAGAATAGTATTTATAATAAGAAGTAAAGCCCAGTGTAAAACAGCTGGCCGGGTCAATGACATCTAATGTGAGGTTAAGATTTCAAAATTGTATCAATTTGTTAAGGCCTTGTATGTGATTAAGGGGCTAAAATGCATACAGTTTCATACGAGTGTGCACTGACAATACTACTTTATGTATAATACAAAACAATACTTCCCTTTTTCACGATGTAAATTTGAATATGGTCCGTTGCGATGACGTTTCACCAATAGTGTATATTTTCTTCAGAAATAACACTATTTGATTCTGACCACTTTACGCAAACACTAAGTGGTATCATTTACACAGTTTCTAGTTATTTGAACTACTTAATACTAATTATTACTAATTAAATAATTTAATAAATTAGCTGCCCAGATTTTGACGACTGGACGAGGCAGTGTTGCCAGCAGAGGTACTAATATTATCTTTAGATTTGGCGATGAGTCTTTTCTGAAATCGCTATCGTAGCGAAGCTGGCAAACGCAAGGCACGGAATGCTGAGGTTGCTAGTTCGAGTCCTGCCAGTACCCTAATTTTTCTTAGTGTTGTCATTACATAGTATTTAAACTTAATTCAAATGCTTACAAAAATAAGTTTAAAATAAAATTTCGATTAAAAAATTGTCACTGTATTGCTTAATTTGTTATTCCCCTTAAATTTTCTTATTTCAAAATTTTAAAGATAATAAATTAAATCAATAAATATTTTCCATGTTTATAAATAAATATCATTTAAGTAGTATTATTTGATGTTACAGTCTCAGTCTATCTCGTACCTGAGTGGTCATGATCTTCGTGCGCGGCGGCGCAGGCGCACAGAAACAGCAGCAGCGGCAGCTTCATGGTGAAGCTCACGGATTACTAACATGTGTAGATCGCGGACTCGGCGCGACTGCCGGCGGCGGCGCGCGCGCCGTCTTTTGTAGGCAGACGAGACGTCTGCTGAGGCCAGGGGCCTGTACTATAAAACTTACAAGTACTACAATTTAACATATTTGTCACATTTTTGTATGAATAACTCTACAATTCTGTCAAATTGTAGCAGTTGTATTTTTTGTGGTACAGGGGGCAGGAGGTACCTATTCTACGAGCGATATCATCTTATGATCATTTTAAAAACTAGCTTTTGCCTGTTAAGGGTGAATTTCAACAATCGTAAATTTTAGCTTATTTTGGTGTATTTTTTGAATTTACAGATATTTGTTAAATGACGTGTTCATAATATGTCAAATACCTTAGCTAAGACGTTACACAAAGCGGCCTTTAATTATACCTAGTAGTTTTTGAGATATTTTGATATTAAATATTTTATAACCACCGAAATTGCAGTCATTCACCAAGATTAGATTTTAGCACCACCAAAATTTTAAATCTAGATCAAAATATATGTCTGCTCAATAAATAAATTTGAATTATTTAGTTCTTTCGTTTTATTCATCAAATAACACAAAAAACGCCTCTTTTTTTGACATTAAAGGTCCTTTTGATTCATATGAACTTTAATCTATTAGCTAAGCACTATTCGCGGTGGGATTTTTTAGATAACACTAGTTGTAATTTATAATTTGGGTTTATATTAATGTTTAATCATTTATAATGCAATTTAAAGTTGAGTTTACAGGAACAATTACATTTAAATAATTTATTACAAATTAGCTGTCCGTCATTCGTTTCTGTTTGTCCTCATATCTTTGACCGCATACTCCTTCTAAAGCACGCAGCGGATTTTGGTACAGTTTTGCTGTAATTTAGAGATAATATTTTTACGGAAGGTTTTATCTATAATACGTCCTAATTGTACCCTTGTGAAGTCGGGGCAGGTTACTAGTTATGAATATACTAATCCACTCCTAATCTAGTGGTAGTTATTAAATGTAAGCTCAATAATATTACCTATATATCATAAATAATTTAAAAATCACTCTTAAAGAATTTGTCAACACCATATTTGAATGTAATATAACATTTAAGTCAAAATAAATTTCAATATTTTTAGGTTTCTGTACTACAACTAGAAAAAAACCCTTATAGGACTTTGTCCATCTGTCTGTCTGTCAATACCATTTTTCTCAGGAACGCGTTGAGGTAATAAGTTGGTACTTCTCGTAGCCCTGGTGTTATCAAAATATTTGTCAAGAAGCAATGTTTTATAGCACAAGTAAAGGGAAAAGTCCGAAAACCGTGAGTATCGACGTATAGAGACAATAGTTTTCCAATGGCAAAGTTAAGGGTGTACCTTAAACCAGTTTATCTGTTCGTTAGAGCAACGTTTGGAGCTTATAAAGTTTGCACGGAACCCTCGGTGTGAGAGTCCGAATCGGATTTTGCAGCTTTTTCTAATAATATTAACGTTTTTTTTGACTAGTCCCACTGTATTGATTATCTCAAAAATCATCAAAACTTTATAAATATAAGAAATCTCAATGAAGTGCAGATTTCTGCGGGCTTGGGTTTTAGCTTGCTTTCCTTTCATCTATATTAAGTATATATTTTCAATATCTCTCTCCCTTTTTTCTTAATTCTTCAGCTAGCACTGGATTGCTTTTAAAACATTAAGTAAAGAAGTATTTTTTCTAATATTTTAAAACTTTGGTACTACTATCAAGCAATTTTGGTGTACTTTAAATAACCACCTAAGTCACCAAAATTGCAACACCTAAATTAGAAAACATGCCAAATCATTTTATAAAAAATCAACGTTATATTTTATATCAATTTCAGTCTAATACAATTAAAAGTGACCCAAAAATACGTCTAAACATGTTTTAAAGTTATCGTAAACTTCAACAGGTAGTCGTTACAGAGACCACCAAAAATGAAGATTTTTGTATTCCAAGCCACCATAATTAGGTACTTATGTATTTAGTAGGAAGACACAGCCATTTTTCACAGGCATCCTACCGTTCACCGCCGGAAAACAACTAAACGAAGCTCATGAAGTGAAGTTTTTTAAACCTATCCGCTTTTAAGTAAACAGAAATTTGATTTTAATTTTTACCACCAAAATTGACAATTCTGATTGGACATGTATGTTTACAGTATTTTGAGCTCCGTTTTAAGTATCAAATCAATAATTTTATTTATAGAAGATACCTTAACTACTATAGAATGTAAATAAATTAAATATAAGTCAAAATAAAGCGTAAGGGCTTCGTAAACTAATTTCTATTTAACGACGGCAACTAGCGGACACGCCACCAAATGTTGAAAATTTACTTCTTTTATTTTATTGTAATTTTATTATTATATTTATAACAATTCTACCTATGGCTCGACATAGTAACTCGATTATATTTACCTATAAAAAATATAAAGAAGCAAAATTAACACTCCTCAGTAGACTTATCTGCTTCTCCGCTCAAAATCATCGGCCAGATAATGACCCTTAAGTTCCATCCATATAAGTTATTTATGATATTTTATGTTATTATCTACTTCTGGATCTACAGTCGCGGGCCGGATTGCAACCAGTCGCAGGTCGGTGGTAGTGGTAGCGCACCCCTGCCCTTAATGGTGCAATTTTCAAAAATCCCTCCTTAGTCCGTCTCTACACCTCCTATAAGGAAAACATCTTGTTCAAAATGTTATATCTCTAGATACAGGGGTTTTGTTCAGGCTGTGTTTTTTGTCAGTCAGTCAGAGAAGCCACAGCACAAATATGTACAGCACAAATGTAACATGACTAGCGACCCGCCCCGGCGCCGCATAGATACATTTAGGATGCGCTGTACATATTTACGACCTTCCCGAAAAAAAAACTTTAAATGACAGTGTAAACCGTATCAAAATCTGGTACGTTGTTTAGAAGGAGCAGGCGGCCGAAGATACAAGGACAGACAGAAACGGGTAGGCTCAAGGTCACCCAAAGGGCAATGGAGAGAGCTATGCTCGGAATTTCTCTGCGAGATCGAATCAGGAATGAGGAGATCCGCAGAAGAACCAAAGACACCGACATAGCTCTACGAATTGCTAACCTTAAGTGGCAGTGGGCGGGCACATTGCTCGTAGAACCGATGGCAGTTGGGGCGGAAAGGTTCTCGAGTGGAGACCACGTACCCGAAGACGAGGTGGTGGTAGGCCTCCCATAAGGTGGACCGACGATCTGGTGAGGATCGCTGGGAACCGGTGGATGCGAGCAGCACAAGACCGACCGTCGTGGAGGTCCTTGGGGAAGGCCTATACCCAGCAGTGGGCGTCTTCTGGCTGACATGATGATGATGATGTGAAACGGATAGCGATTTTACTTTGTACTTAGGTAGGTGAGGTAACGTACCCAAGCAAAAGTCTTTTCATGATTTTATTTTACCACTTTGAAGGCGTGATTAATACGTAAACCCATTCAAAATTACAGCTTTCCAGTCCTGAAATAGTCTCTGAGCTAAGCCGCAGAAAGACAGACATGGCGAAACTATAAGGTTTCCTTGTTTTAAATTAAATCTCTCGAGACAAAAACTGGCTAGATACGGTGAATATTTAGTTTTCGTTGTCTATTATTGCCGAACATAATATATGTTGACTGGAATTACTGTCACAGTTCAAGTCGCACCGATAAGATAACCCGCGTTGTATCTCACCTGAGATTAGTTCTAGTAGTATTTTACCAATTTGCTGGTTCGGCAACGATAGTCCTTAAAATCCCGAGTTCAGAAACCAAAGTCAAAATCTTTATCGTTTTTCCACGAGTCAGAATTGTACTTGTAAGGTATCCCATGCTATATACATACCCCCTTATTCATAAATGCTTCGTAAACGTTTATTAGTCAACATGTTTTGTCTTTATCTGTCATTGTGACGTTCGCCCTCAAATGAAAGAGACAAAACATTTGTTAGCTTAAAAATATTGTTAACTTTTTAGGAATAAGGGGGTTATACTTAAGTCGATCAAGAAGTATATACGGTCGGCCTCAGAAGTAAGTGAACATTTTAGTACCTTGTCGCTGTCAGTAATGTGACAAATTCGAGCAACTCTCATGTCATCAAAGTAATTTGTTCCCGTTTTTACCCAACTACACCAAAGCCAAAAGGAGGGGTTATGTTTTTAGCAGTCTACGTATTCAGCTCAGCTGTCCCTAGGTGTGAACCACCTGCTAGGCAATTGCAGCGACCTCCTTCAAACATCCACTTAAAAGTGGCCATATATTCATGTTTTCGCTAAAAATAACTTGAGTTTTTGTTTGGGCGCACTCTACAAGGCAGTCAAGAATATCCAGCGAGGGTCGAACAACTCAGAATCGACCTGTTTGGAGGAGGAAAACGAATGAAGCACGCGCCGGGATTCCCGCGCATAATGAGTCTTGACTATTATGCTGGGAAAATACAGCGCGTCGATGTACATTGACGACTTGCTAGGGAGCACGCAGTTTGTGTTTTAGTAGGGCGGTCAATGGAATCGTGTTTTGAGTGATTCACCAATGGACTGGGTGAAGAGTGTTTACCTTAAGTAGAGCATCTGAATGCACTAATTTATCATCTTTTCTGTGTACTATCTATTACTTAGCGCTTAGGCCAGAGTTGACAAAGAAACCATTTGATTTCGATGCCGATCTGATTAGGTAGGTAGTTAAGTATAATTATAATTACCTAAGTACATACGAACTTTTGTCCGTAGCAGGCGCGAATTAGAGATGGCTTTTAGGATTCCTTATTAAGAAACCCTTATAGTTACGCCATGTCCGTCCGTCCGTCCGTCTGTCCGCAGCTTAGCTCAGCTGCAATTTGTCATGGATGCAAATTAGCCACGTTCACGTCAATAAAGTGGTAAAATAAAATCATGTTTTTATTATTATTTGGTAGTAATTATGCCAATACCTATCTTTTGTAGTGGTAGACCACATGTAGCCAGTTTCTAGTTGCAGTACGAATGGGCCGAATCGGCCGGGTAGTATCACACTTTTAGAAAACCAGCGTGAAGCAAAACAACCTCGTTTTGTGCTGTAAAGTAAACACAATTAATTTAACGAAGCAAATTTACGGACTTATTACCGAACGAGTAAATAATTACTTTTCCACGGTGTGTCACCGTCTTAAGAGGAAACCCAAGGCCTAGAGAATTGAAAAATAGGTATTTGTAAAATCTATTGCTGCCTCCATCTATCAAGCTTCCCCCCGCAGAGCGCAATAGAGACAGCCGCAGCTTGGACTGACAATACCTATTTAAAGTACACAAAATCAACGATTCGTAGACCCCTGATTCCTTCTCCAAAACTTAACCGATTTAACTACTTTTTTCATTAAAAATTAAAGAAAGGCTTTGGCAGTGTTCCTATGTTTTTCTTTTTTTATATAATCTAGTAAAATTTGTTTTCTGAATGTATGAACGCAGCCGAAAATCTGGCCAATTTTTTAGGTTTTTGAATGTTCATATCTCTTTTAATAATTTATTTATGAAAAAAAGGAAAACATAGGGACATGCATAATAGTGGCCATCGATTTTTTGGAAAAAAAAATATTGCTCTACTGGCATTATCCAGAGAGGAAACAGGGGACGACGTTTGTATGGAAAAACGGCCCTTGTGTTTCCCCTTAAACATTAGCTGTCCGCTGAGCGTCACGTTATTCCTAAATTCCAATGAAATACTTAGTTTTCCAGTCCTGACATAAGTTTCACAACAAAAGGGATGCTCTGAGAGATAAATACCTACAGCTCTTTAACGGTCATCATGACAGCGGCCTCAGGTTGATGTCATTGTATAGTCGACCAAGTAATTGCTTGACCACTTTTGAACCTTATCCGTTTGTAATACGGTCGAAAAGTGGTCAAGCAATTTCTTGGTCGACTATACCTACTTTGTGAGTCAAGTTTGCGGTATTATCACGTGTGTTCTAGGCAAGATCTATTTGAAAACCATCACCATTATTTTGCGGCTGGTAGGACCTTGTGCAAGGTCCATCTAGATCGCTACCACCATCTTGCTCGCTAATCCAGCCACTAATCAGCAGCGCTTGCACTGTTGTGTTCCGGCGTGGAGAGTAAGACAGCCGGCGACATTACTGGCACGAGAGGAATCTCATCTTACCCCTCTGGGTTGTCAACACATCTGAAATCTCCTTGGTGTTGCAAGTGTTACTGAGCGGTGGTAATTACTTAGAATCAGGTGACCCATTTGGTCCATTGCCTTATTTAATAAAAAAAAACTCCCCACTCCTTGATGAATTGTTTATCTATTAAAAGTTGTCACGCCACAAGTTGCTGACTGATTGAATCAGGCGCTTAACACTGCAGTGCTTAAACTAATAATTCCAAAGACTATAATTCCATCTTAATTCTCCGAAAAAACTGATCTGACTTCAAAAGAAAAAGATTCTCAGTTCATCGGGCTCTTGTTTTAGGGTTTCGTAGTCTCGACAAGGAACCCTAAAAACAGTGAATTGAAACATTCTGCTTCCTAAGTATTTTATGATACTTAACTAAACAGAAATAATCAAATCGCCTGTTATGTAATTTTGTAGCTGTCTCATTGTAGTATAGGAAATAGAGTGAGATAGTAGCACAATTGCGGCCACACATTGCCGTATAAAATATGGCTCGTTAATAATCCCGTTTCTGATTTCAGTACGAATAGCATGGAATTCAGCAATTCCATGAATGCCAAAAAAGCTCAAGCACGGTGATGTCGTTTGTATCAGAATGCAACAAAGTCATATGAAGGTCGTGAGATAAACTTGATCATAATCAATAATGTGTTTGTTTCAGCTTCATTGCGCAGTTTAGCAATTACAGTTGGTGGATTTAATGCTAGTAGGTATTCTCCACCAGTCAACCAAAACAAATTAAAATAAAATAATTATAAAGTAGTTTATGTAAGAAAATTTCTTCCTTATCCCACAGGAAACCATCGTTCGTACGGGATGTATGTTTGTCTTCGTGTCAGGCATCTGCCCCAGATAACCGCACGTCAGCGCCCGCGCAGACAAATAGCGGGAACTGTATAGAGCTGTCGGTGAGCTGGTGAAACAGAATATACTTTTTACAGTATGGCTCTCAACTTTTAAAAAAATCGCTGAGGTAAACCTTAGCTAAGGGGTAGTGACAACTTTCGCGCAGGGGATCGCACGAAGTGCTCGCTACCCCTTAAAAGATATACAAATTAAATATGTCCCATTTGTCCCCATTTTATGCCGATTAGCTCATGGAGTCATTTATCCTTCAGTCCTTTATTCAATCAGAGCTATAGCATTAGCTTGTAGCGTTTCTCACTGTGAGTGTGAGATCCGGAGGCCTACTCGGCAACGGATCAGCGATTTCTTGATGTTCCTGGTTCCCATGGGCGGCGAGGGTTGCTTCCGATCAGGACCTGCATGCTTGTATGTCGCCCTAATCCTATAAATCATCCGATGTGCATCGATTGGAAGTGGTTTAAAATTAACTTACAAGATTACTCTCGCACGTACAAACCGACGAACAAACTAATACGCAAGCTCAGTAAAAGCTTGTAAAAAGCAGGTTTTCCGACGGTGCAGTGGCATAGAAACTTGAACCTGTTTAGCCATCCATATCTTTCGTACCAAAACCAGGGGCAAAAGCAAACTTGACGTTCAACGGTCCCCAAGTGGGGCAACCTTGACGGTTATATATCGACAACCTGCAAAGTTCGTCGCTCGACAACATAACCATATTTATTAAACATCTTGGACTTTCACAACTCTATACGATGTAGACTTGGGATCCCGCTATAGCTGAGTGCCGTTCCTTACCGCGCGCCGGCCGAACGCGTCCGACCATCGTCTCAAAATTAAAAAAAAACCGCTTTCGCGCCAAGAGAAACGTCATTTAACTTTTTTAATTTTACTTTTCTCAATGGTCAGGTGAACTGTGTTTTCAGAAAGAATTGTGTATTACGTTTCGAAGTGGGACGCGTGTGAACATGACGCGACGTCACCTTGTTTGTTTGGTAAGTTTTTATAGAATAACTGTCTGTCCGTGCATGCCCTTACGTGTAATATAGATCACGGAAATAACTGTTATTTCAGAGCCGATGCCGGCCGGCGACTTTACAACTTTGTAACCATTTAGAAAGGATGCATTGAGCATAAATAATCTGACTTTTACAATAGGAGTTTTTTTTAATTATCTATATAAAATTATTCAAAGATATACGCACGTTACGTACGATAAGCACGTTTGCAGAAGCTTTGCCATCGGGTAAGTAAGCCGTATGCCTGTTTTCCACCGAATATGGTATAAAGAAAAATGTATGTAAAATGTAGGTAAATGTAAAATGTGAAAAATTCTCGGATTCAAAATCCTCAAATTTGATTAATTCTGAAAGCTCGTCCACAAAACTCTCACTAAAACTATTTATTATAAGTTGTATTAAATATATAGGTAAATAAAAAAGTGCAATCGATTAATCGATTCTACACATCGATCAAATAGTAGGGTACAGCACCCAATCATTGACATTCTAATGGCATGGCATATATTTTTCTCTTGAACTGCTAAATATTTATATTGCCAAAGTGCTAATAATTAAAGGAGTGGTAAAATAGTCTACCCTGATTATACTTTATACTTATTATACTTAGATTTTTCGGGAGCATTAACATTGAAAATAAGTATCATTAATCATGAACATGTTTTTTTAATGCCATTTATTGCAATTTTCAACAGTTTTGACTGACTTTAAAGTAAACATGTATAAATTATTAAGTGACAAGTAAAACCTAACTGTTTTAAAATATTTAATGAGACACGTTCCGTTCTACATTAGTTTATTTACGTAGAAAAGAAGAAAGTGCAGTAAAAAATGTAGATGTGGCTAAGAATGCGGAGAAACGGACGGACAATGCGCCCGCGCAGCCCGTCGCTCATGCGCCGCCGGCTGGCGGAAACGGAAATATCACTACGAATTAATCAAGGGACTGGGTCATCGAGCGCTTCTTAGGGTTCCGTGCCCAAAGGGCGTCAACGGGACTCTATTACTAAGAATTCGCTAAGTATCTTTCCGTACGTCTGTTTGTCAGGCCATCCGTCCGCGTCCAGGACTTTATTTGTTGAAGCGTAAAGAGTATACATTTTTTTACCAATTTGTGTATCACTATGACCGCTATAACAGAATCAGATGAACTCATTGGTAAAAGGCGACGGCTGGGGGGATCGAACTCAGTATCTTGCGATCACGAGTCAACCCCCTAGATCACCAGCAAGTTCTAAATACTATTTATGATAAAATTACGCATTGAAGTTGCAAGTTTTGATTTTTTAAATATTATTCATAGATTCGACAATTTTTGCATTTTAGGAGTTTCATAAAAACCAATAAAGCGTAAATATTTTTGAAACTATGATTAATATCTAAAAAATCAAACATTAAAACCTAGTTCTAGGGTATACTCGTAATGACAACATAGAAAAAAATCATGGCTATGGGTTAAGGTTTAGACGGTGGAACACGGCCATGTATAATGGAGAGCGCTGGGTACCCAATAGTCTTAAAGATCACACAAATCTAATTTACGTAACTTACGTATGATACTTAGCAAGCTAAATAGAAATAGAACATAGAAAATAGGGATGATCGACTCAAATCGACACAGACGAGTAAGTTCGCGTACTTATGGCGATACCCTTATCGCCCGCGTCACTCTCAGTACGCGGCGATTGGTTTTGGACGATAAAAGGTCGTGAAGCCATTCGTACGCGGACAACGCGAATGGTTTTGGCCGATAAAAGGTCGTAAAACCATAAGTACGCAAACAACGCAAGTAGTTAGGCGATAAAAGGTCGTGATCGTGAAGCCATAAGTACGCTTACAACGCGAGTAGTTTTGGGCGAGAAAAAGTCGTGAAACTATAAAAAAGTACGCGAACTTGTTCGTCCAATCAGGTAGAAGAGTACGGAGCCGAACTACTTAAAACTTCGAACCTAAAACTGAAATGGCCATAATGTAATGCAAACTACAAGCTGAAACAGTTTCCGGCTTATGTGTTTACTCTATAAGTTAAAAAATGTTAATGATTTATGCTGTATGTTTCCCATTACCGTAAAAAAAAGTGTGATATTTGGTTTTATCTTAACTTTTTTGTCACTTAGACCATATCGACGCTGTTGATTAGGGAACCAAGCCAGAGCATCATGTAAATATGTATGAAACTCTTTATTATACGGACAGAGATGCGAAGGTTTGTCAGGTTTGCACATCGGCATCGCAAGGTGCAAAATCTTAGTGCAAAGGTGACAAACATTTGCCTTTCTATAACCAATGGCTAATGCACAGGCAAAATACAGATGTCAAGTTATGAACGCGAACTAGCGTGAGAAGCGTGACAGGCCAGGATTAAATATAGAAATTTTTAGTAATTTGAAAAACTCTCATATTTTAGTACACGAGAGTGGATGGTGGTGCCGCTCTCATTTACCATAATTGTAGCTGCTCACGCTCCTCATGCCGTAAAAACAGTATTATATCGAATTTGGTCCGTCAGCTGTAATTAGTCTTCAGTAGAACAAGATAATTGTCTTCATATATTTTTAAGTGACTAGGTACGGTAAAGTAGAGGTAAAGTAGATGTGGGCTTTTGCACCTTATAAAAAAAATACAGACAGGACGTCATCGCCAGAAGTACGGTCAGCACAAGTAGCTATAAACACCCCAATGGCCAAAAAGACCTTTTAATGGATACAGGCGTTACTTTGCGGAGGTCCATATCAACAAATTGGAACAATTTCCTTGCTATCCCGCAAAACCAGTGTTGTGTGTATAATCACGCTCATAACACTTCTGTCTGTGCGATATAATATATATTTCTCATGCAAACACCTGCTCCTCTAATTATTAACCATAATCGCTAAACATTTAAACTACACGATTTACGCGGGTTTCGCCTCCATACAAGCCATCATCTGAATCTTGAGTGGTACGACCTTTCCCTAGTTGCATGAATAGCATTTGTGGTTCCGTATGGAAGCGAACGTGGAAAGGTATGTGCATAGAAATGTACATATATCGCATAGATGCAGCTGTTTTGCACGTGCGTAGCGCAGGTTTCGCGGAGTAGCAAGGTAACTTATTTCAATTTGTTGTTTTTTTTATATTGTGTGTGTTTGACTCATTATCTCGGTCGATCCGACCGAACGTTTGAGTGCGAGAAGGAGGTCGGAGCTCGGAATGCGCGGTCCCGTTCAGCCCGTTACCGCACCATGCATATTGCATGAGCGCGCGCGCAGGGCTCCTCCTGATCCTTGGCCTCAAACGAGGTGATAGATAATTATCAGATTGCAAAATATAAAAACAGATAGCTGATAATGACAAGTAGGTACTAAGTGCTAAAATTTTTCTTAAAAAATTAACTGATTACAAACTGAGTACAAACAAGGAGAGGAAGAATGATCCGACACCACAGACCAGCGCCTTGCTAACATTATAGAAGGAAGAATAGAAGCAAAGAGAGGAAGAGACAGACTTACGACATAGTTATCATGATCATGATCGAGTGAAGTAAAATGTTCGAGTGGTGTTGTACAAGGGGTTTAAGGGCTGGTCATCGATAGAGAAGCTCGGCGGGTAAAAAGTAGTAAAAACCGACAAGACCAAAAGTCTTAAATTCTAAAAAAGGGACCAATTGAGTGAATCAGGGATTCTTTCATCGATCTCACCATCAGGTCCACTGACCATAATAACCTATCATGGTCTGTGATCAGATCATAATATGAGTTACCTTGGAGGTATCTTTATGGGAAATATAAATAGTTTAAACCAAATCATAGATATCGACGCTGAGAAACATAAATGTACAGATAAAGAATCCGTACGGACACTTCTCAGATACGTTGGACGCGACAGATGGTTAAAGCCTACCACAGCATAAGACCACGACGATTTATGTGCAGATGGCTATGCGCTGATTTGTACAATAGAATATCTGCACGAATTAGACTCAATACGGACACATTATCTGCGAAAACCAATCTGTCCAGAAGACCACGACGATCATCGTTGTGGTTTGTGTACTATACGGGTTTAAATGAAAGTACACCTACAGACAAAATAAATATATTACGCCTTGGAATCCACCAAATAACGGACAAGCTGAAGGTACTAGATAGATAGCAAAAGTGGATACTGTGATGTCGCCCCGAAGCCCTAACATAACCGTAACCGTCCTAGTGCTCGACACGCGTAGGGTATTGTTTTTACCAGGAGTTGGCTTCATTGTCTCGTTTTTACTCGTATGGTTCCATATATTTTCGTCAATTGGCTCTCACTTAGTGACTGGGGCCGATACTTTAATTATGTCGGTTAATTTGTGCTTTAAGAACGCCAATATTACTGATTGGAATTTGGTAAATATTACCAAACCAATATCTTTCGCGATTTCACACATATTTACAACATCAAACGGGACGTTAACGCGATAAAATTATTGTCCTCGACGACCCGTTTCAGGTAAAAATAACAAATGCTTATGTTCTTGTGTTATGTTCGTTATCAACGAGTTGTCAAAGCAATGAGGTTTTCATCTCATTGCCCTTCCTCAAGACGCACAGGCCAATTAACTGCAAATACAGAAAACAGCCATAACGAGATGCAGAGCCTTGTAAATTAGTTGGTTGACCTCAAGACCCGGGGGAGGCGTGTCGCCACGTAATATATCTCTGCCTGGGTTCGGCACTCTTGGGCGACAAGTACTTATTAGACAATCATTGTGTTTGATATCATCAAATTAAAATATAATAATATGACTTACATATTGGTACGGTTAGACTATTCCATTGCCTTCTGGGACTGCTTATCTGATGTGTGGGGTTAACTGCTTCGCCATCTGTTGATTTAGGGGACAGATGACACCACTGCATGTGGTGCCTCTGTCAACGAGTCACACCTCCAGCTTGTAGCCGGGGTGACTATTTATATTACTGAAAGATAATGTCATTTCCAAGTATTTAGATCATAATGAAGTTAATTGTTATGAGTAGAAATATGTCAGTCATAGTAATAGAGTCTAGTCATGAGGGTTAATAATGGTAAATAAGCTGTCAATGTGACTTGACCATAATCCTTGTCAGTTTTACTGAGCCTCTTTCGGGCTGGTAAACTAGGGGCGCGGATTCGTATACCTTATGCGCGACACACGACTGGTGCCATGACCTTACCAGGGTCTCACTGCACCAGCGGCAGCATATGCCGGTGATGCGAAGCCCCTTTTGGGCTGGTAAACTAGGGGCGCGGATTCTCA
Organism: Ditula angustiorana; assembly: GCA_963691745.1. Taxonomy (NCBI): domain Eukaryota; kingdom Metazoa; phylum Arthropoda; class Insecta; order Lepidoptera; family Tortricidae; genus Ditula; species Ditula angustiorana. The sequence continues at coordinate 10,458,974 of OY829495.1, forward strand.
TACCTTATGCGCTACACACGACTGGTGCCATGACCTTACCAGGGTCTCACTGCACCAGCGGCAGCATAGGCCGGTGGTGCGAAGCCCCTTTTGGGCTGGTAAACTAGGGGCGCGGATTCTCTTACCTTATGCGCGGCACACGACTGATGCCATGACCTTACCAGGGTCTCACTGCACCAGCGGCAGCATAGGCCGGTGGTGCAAAGCCCCTTTTGGGCTGGTAAACTAGGGGCGCGGATTCTCATACCTTATGCGCTACACACGACTGGTGCCATGACCTTACTAGGGTCTCACTGAACTAGCGGCAGCATAGGCCGGTGGTGCAAAGCCCCTTTCGGGCTGGTAACATAATGGTGACTCCGTGGATTCGAGAAGCTTTAAATAAGATACTTAGTGGACATGTTGAGTTGATTAGACTGTGTTTCGTGTTATTAGATGATCGGGCATTATGTTTAATTAATCAGAAGATAATAGTTTACTCTAACATTCAGATCTTTAAGTGGAATGCTTTCACGATGCTTGGAACATTTAGATAGTTTGCACATTTAGATACTTAGTTACTTTAAGGGTTAATATGAACACAATACTTGGAATGCATTTCTCCTGAAGACAACTAGAATACTTAGCTTTCATTGTAACACGCGATGATGCTTTCGTACACCGCCTTTCCACACAAATTAAACTATTATCACACAGTAAAGAACATTCAAACGGACTCACTTGATAGATAATGACAGCGGGGTTCTCACTGCACCGTGACGTCATTTTAGGGTTGCCATATAAAGTATTCGCGAGACATCGCGACACTCCCGACGGCCAAAATTTGAAAGAAGGTGACCAGGCTTTGCGTCTACTCTTGGATCTTCTTCAGGGCTCTTATGGCCGCAGAGCGCTTCGGTTTCTCGACGTCCTGTGATGCTCTCTTATGTTGACTTTCAAGTGTCCGTTCAAATTTCAATTTCAACTTCCTTAAGGAACTGAGGCATTTGTCTATTGTTGATTTTATCTATTTCAGTTTCTAAATTTTCATCATTTGACTAATGGTAATATTATTTATTATACATTGTCCCATATCAGATGTGTTCACTGCAGTGAGTTCACCACTATAATAATTAGCGTCTTGTCCCATGTAAACTACATCATCAGTTACAAAGGAATCAGTGGCTCTTTCAAAGTTTTTGTACCGCTCACGTAAGTAAGGTAGATAACGATTTGAACTTAAATTCATCCAATATTTTAAGTTTTTTTCGACTTTGCATTAAGACTGTTTCGTAATCGTTCTTGTGCAGTTAATTTTCAGAAGTAGCGTCAGGAGTCATACATTTAGTCATTGCTAAGAAATCAGATGGTTTTAGAATATTATTCTGTTCGGCGTCAACGCAGGTAAGTGGTCTCGTGTTCAAAAAGCTTCTATCTTCTTTAGAACTGTAAATAGCTAGCTATCATTTAATATTCTTCTTGTGTGGTTTGGTTCCTCTTGAGTATCATGTAGTTCTTATTATATTTGTTTCTTGTCCTTTCTCTTTCAGGTAATCTTCTAAATATCTTTGTTTTGGGCTATTTCTGTCGAGGACAGATCCTCCCGGGACGGCAAGAAAAAGTTTTTCTAAATCAGTAACAAGGAAATAAGTTTTTCCTTTCAGCAAGAGGTTAAGTCGGATTCTGTCTAAATTTATCTGATGACCAGAGGCTATATCAAATTAACTTAGTAAAATATAATATATTTCGATTGTGACCTGTGTTAATGGTTTCATTGAAGATTTTTATTAATTTCATTTCTGTCAGCGGTTTTTTTTTTATATTGTTTGCTATTGCTGTCTATGAAACAAATTTGGCTTAAGCATTAACTTATATGATCAACGCATTTAACAGTTGAATTTGATTGTAGAAATAATTTTAATTTACTTTAATTTTCTTCAAATGAGTGGGTTTAGTATGGCTTGAAATAGACAATTATTTAATAGTAATTTAAGTTCTCTTCAAATGGCACTTTTTTAGGGCAAAGAGCTCTATTGTGTCTCTCTCCACAATGTGCGCATGTTTTTATACTGCGACAGTCTTTAATTACGTGACCCTTTCCCAAACAGGCATAACAGAGGTCTTTTAATTTCTCTTTCCTCTCTTTAATCGATTTAAACTTATTGCATTCATCATTGTAATGAGAGTCACCACAGAAGATGCATGAGAATCTTTTTCTATTTATGTGCTCTTCTTTTCTATCATCTTTGTTATCAAATTTTCGCTTATTGCCAGTCTCTGGTCTTCTCTGGTCTGATCGGACATTTTGGTTTGAAGCCTTATTACTTATTCTTCCATGTTCTTTATTAAAGCCATCATGCTTCCTGTTAAAGTTATCTTTATCACCTCTTTTGAAGTAACCCTTTGTTTCACTCAAGTTATTATGTTGAATGTTTCTATTTCTTTCGTTACAATTATCAAGTCTTCTGTCAAAGTTTCCATTTCTTGGTTGTGGATTATCATGTGTGTGTGTTCTCGACCAGTTCCCATTCGCAGCATGTAATGTTTCTATGGTGTAATTATTCGGTTTTGTATGATTTCTATCCTGTACCAGACGACCAGCTTCTTCTCTGGCTGATATAGTTCTTTCCAGTTCGGACCTTATTTCTTCTATAGAATCTGTCTTTAATTTTGTTTTTAGTTCATATACTAAGTCTTCTGGAAACTTTTCTAATATAAGGAAACGAAGATGATTATGGCCCATGTTTTCACCTAGAGACTGCAGTACACGGAGATGACGTTCAACTTCGTTGAGCACTCGTCGGCAATCAGTGTTGGAATTATCAGCTGGCTGGATCTTGGAAAGTGCAGAGTAGTGGGCATCTATGATTTGGCTTTCTTTGCCATATCGTTCTTTCAATGTTGTAATAGCAATCTGATAGTTCTTATTTGTACTCTGTAAACCTTCTATGGTCTTCTTCGCAGAACCTTGAAGTGAGGACTTGAGGTACAGTAGCTTCTCCACATCGGGCAGGTTTCGTTCATGTATGTTGGATTTGTACTGATCCCAAAATTCTTGCCAACGTAGTATATTTCCCTCAAATGTAGGTAAATCAAGTTTTGGGAGTTTGCTAGACAGCTTGTATGTATCATTGGCTGTAGGTTTCTGTTTCTTCAATTTCAATGATAGCTCTATTTGAACTTCTTCTGCTTGTAGTTGAATGGTAGTGAAATGTGAAACATCATCAGCAGATGGGTTACCACTGAGCCTGAAGTAATTGTTCAATTCCGAATTGAATTTATTAATGAAGCTTTCTAGCTTTCGGCAGACAATTTCAGCCTCATTATGTTCATTGTCATTAAAAACGGACACTGAATTCAAGTTACTGGCAGAATCACTTAATCCCTTTATGTGAGTTATTATTTGTTGAAGTCTATTGATAAGAGTTTCTTCCATTTTGTTATTCTGCAATAAACATGACCCACTAATAATAAATGCACTCCAATAAACCATAGACCAAACAAAATTATGTGGACTATTAATTGAGTATGGATATGGATAGTGAATTCATTAAGTACACCAGTATTTATTACCGGCATTAAAATATTATTTTAATTGTGAATGGTCAGATTCCATATGTATAAAGTTCAATAAGCAAAACATTAACATGTATGCCTTAAGCATCAATTATCAAATCTTTCATGATTTTTAATTTTATAACTTTAATTTACTAAAATAAAGTTCATTTAACATGTGTGATTAAATAACTCGCGCTCGTATATGTATATGCATCGCCAAGTGTTGTAAAGTGCCTAATTGTAAATTGAATCCTATCACATTGCATGAAAGTTTATTTTGCGCTACACGCATCTCTTTAAAGATATTTGCGTGTGCGCCCACGTATATATAATGCGTATACTAGCTACGTACGAAACAAGATAACATATGTACTTGTTCAAAATATAACAAATAAAACAAACAAAATAAACATCTGTCACTCACAATAATTATAATTGTGTTAATAATATCGAATGAATATAGTAAAACAATCCATATATACACAAGTCACGGCACGTCATAATGTACAGCCGATTTATTTACGTGGATAGAAAACGTTTTAAATTACGATGTTTAGAAGTTAAAAACTTACAAAGTTATGAAAGGATGTGGCATTGAACGGGTTAAATTTTCGTCCCATTTTATTTCGATTAAAAAGTATTGTTGAGAAGTAACATTAATATAAATGACGAGTGTATTACATTCTTGTTATACTTCAACATAAGATGAACAATAACAGCGTATTACGCGGTTTGTCAAACGATTATGTACCTATATGAAATTTCTCATACCTGACGTTAACTGGTAACAAATCTTAGTGAATGAAACTGCTACTGTAGACTGCAATCGTCGTTTGACTAATGAATCGGGTCTGCATCCGATGATGCAGCGCCCTGAGAGTTGCTTGTAACAGCTCTGCGTTTCCTGCCTAGGACACGAATGAACGTCATAAATACATAGGTAGTGACCCAAGAAAAAGGAGGAGAATGAGCTAGTTCGTAGGTAGGTACACTCTCAATAAAATGCCGACGCGCGGCACGGCGCGCTAGGCCTTTATAAGTAGGTACCTTCGATGTTCCGATCTTTGAGGCGGGCGAAACAAACGTCTGATTACTCGCGGTCCAGGTGAATTTATTACAAAAATATTCAACTAAACGTTATTGCAAGTATTTCATTCGGTATAATAAGTTGTAACTAGTAGTTTCATTTGTAAAGGGACGCCGTAATGGCGTCGTTTTTCTTTGTAGAATCTTTATAAATACAGTCGCTAATTACTAGCCACTTGAACATTTTTTTTCGACAAATTAATAGCTTTCTAATCATAAGCAAGCTATAGGTGATTGAAATTATTGTTAGTTTGTTACTTCATAAATGGTATTGTAGGAATATCAAGTAAAGGTCAGAGTCGAACCGACTAGCAATATTAAAGGAGCTTAAATACCATACACTACAACAATTTGCACCAAAATACACATTTACAACACTCACCTGTTGCTACGGGTCACGTTTATCACACACGAGACACTTATTGAGAGTTTGCAAATATTTTATCACACCTGTTACTACGCTTGAACTGTGAACTCGCAAAAATGAAAAAATTTGAACTTCGAAAAGCGTGGTATGTTCCTTGGTGATACCAGGTGACGAAATTTAATTTCGGAAGTTTCATGTTGAACGATATTTATATTTCAATAGTTTTTTTTTTACGTATAATAAATATGTTCATACCTAAATAAGTATGTAATCTGTATTAATAACTTGATAAAAATCAATATCCCTGTTCAAGTATAAACATAATCCATTACGCAGATACACATAGCAAAGTATAAGATTCACTTACATTACCTGTCGTACCTAAATGAATACAATATCACTAGTACGTTTTAAAGTTGTTTCAATTTCTTATTATTCTCATTATAAAAGATAGTAAAATCGCAAATAATTCTAGTTTCATGAATTTTGGTGATTCACTGATACATAACTTATTAAGCAACTTAAATCTTTAAATATACCAAATTTTCATTAAGCTGGCAACACAGCTTAAAATTGCGGAAGTTTATAAACGCACTTAATAATGTAAAATGTTATTTCTAGACCTTAGATTCACTGAAATATAGTTCTTTAATTATAACTTAATAAATAATACGCCCTGCAAATTATACAAACAAAAATAAAAGTTATATGACGCGTTATGAATACACAGTTTTACGGCCATCTTTGAGTTTAACAATTTAAGTTCTAATTTTAAAATTAAGCGTTAATTACTTAAAAACAATCGAAGACTTAAATTTTCTTTTGCTTTACGTATCCCCTTTCATCTGCCAATGTTGGGAATCTTCCGATGATGAGTATGGATGTGAAATTTGCCGATGTTCCTTTTCACATTTTACTGTCTTTAAATTACATTCATAGATGACGCCACTTGTAATTTCTGACTCGATTAATGAACTTTGTTTTAGCAATGACTCTCTCTACGCGTACTTCTTTGATATGGATGTTCTTTCTCATTGTTGTATATGTTTCATACATAATTAATCCTGATGAAGAATGGTTTTAAATCATTTTGTCGAAATATTTAATTATGTTGTTCCGACATTTTCTCATAGATGTCGCTCTAAGTCTCATTAAGCCATCAAGTCCCTATGAAATTTAAAGTTTGTATTTTTTATGCTGAATTCTGGAATCTTATTTTGTATATCTCAGCTGTATCCACCATTTGTCGCCACGTAATATATCTCTGCCTGGGTTCGGCACTCTTGGGCGACAAGTACTTATTAGACAATCATTGTGTTTGATATCATCAAATTAAAATATAATAATATGACTTACATATTGGTACGGTTAGACTATTCCATTGCCTTCTGGGACTGCTTATCTGATGTGTGGGGTTAACTGCTTCGCCATCTGTTGATTTAGGGGACAGATGACACCACTGCATGTGGTGCCTCTGTCAACGAGTCACACCTCCAGCTTGTAGCCGGGGTGACTATTTATATTACTGAAAGATAATGTCATTTCCAAGTATTTAGATCATAATGAAGTTAATTGTTATGAGTAGAAATATGTCAGTCATAGTAATAGAGTCTAGTCATGAGGGTTAATAATGGTAAATAAGCTGTCAATGTGACTTGACCATAATCCTTGTCAGTTTTACTGAGCCTCTTTCGGGCTGGTAAACTAGGGGCGCGGATTCGTATACCTTATGCGCGACACACGACTGGTGCCATGACCTTACCAGGGTCTCACTGCACCAGCGGCAGCATATGCCGGTGATGCGAAGCCCCTTTTGGGCTGGTAAACTAGGGGCGCGGATTCTCATACCTTATGCGCTACACACGACTGGTGCCATGACCTTACCAGGGTCTCACTGCACCAGCGGCAGCATAGGCCGGTGGTGCGAAGCCCCTTTTGGGCTGGTAAACTAGGGGCGCGGATTCTCTTACCTTATGCGCGGCACACGACTGATGCCATGACCTTACCAGGGTCTCACTGCACCAGCGGCAGCATAGGCCGGTGGTGCAAAGCCCCTTTTGGGCTGGTAAACTAGGGGCGCGGATTCTCATACCTTATGCGCTACACACGACTGGTGCCATGACCTTACTAGGGTCTCACTGAACTAGCGGCAGCATAGGCCGGTGGTGCAAAGCCCCTTTCGGGCTGGTAACATAATGGTGACTCCGTGGATTCGAGAAGCTTTAAATAAGATACTTAGTGGACATGTTGAGTTGATTAGACTGTGTTTCGTGTTATTAGATGATCGGGCATTATGTTTAATTAATCAGAAGATAATAGTTTACTCTAACATTCAGATCTTTAAGTGGAATGCTTTCACGATGCTTGGAACATTTAGATAGTTTGCACATTTAGATACTTAGTTACTTTAAGGGTTAATATGAACACAATACTTGGAATGCATTTCTCCTGAAGACAACTAGAATACTTAGCTTTCATTGTAACACGCGATGATGCTTTCGTACACCGCCTTTCCACACAAATTAAACTATTATCACACAGTAAAGAACATTCAAACGGACTCACTTGATAGATAATGACAGCGGGGTTCTCACTGCACCGTGACGTCATTTTAGGGTTGCCATATAAAGTATTCGCGAGACATCGCGACAAGGCGCGCGTGCTCGATCGCCGGAATGCAGACCGCGACCTACTCGGCGTTAGGCGGGCGAAGGACGCTGCTGTCGAACCAGTTTACACTGGTACAGGTTCATACTAGGGGTCAATTGGGGTCATTATACCCATAAATTACGTCAGGGCATAAAGTTCACGGAAACTTCACAATTTTACTGGCGGAATTTCCTACAGTTGTGATCGACGGACGAGTAAGTTCGCGTAGTTATGGCTCGACGATCTTTTATCGCCCAAAATAATCGCGTACTTAGGAAAGCACACGGCGACAAAGGTCCTTCTATCGTCCCTTTAAATCTTCCCACACGAACACCAATGATCTCAATGATGACCAGCTAAGCTGTATCCCGCCTAAAAGGCAGAAACGCTGGCAGGATGATCTCTAGTAAATCTTTCATGCTGCAGATTAAAAGTATTTATATTTATAATTACTATATTGTCTCCATTAAAACTTTTTGTGGCTTCACTACTGCGATTTGGTAGCGATTAAGATTGTTCATCTGATGTCATCGGTGAAAGTACCGGGTGAATTCCAATGCTTTGATCCCAGCGTCCTAAGGTCGATGTCCGATTAACAGTAGAACCATTAAGCTTGCTAATGAATTTCCTTACCCTAACAAGACCTTTGCTGTATATCCATCGCTGCTTGCCCTCTATTCAGCTAGTAAGGCTGTAATTAAAAGTTATCTCTGGTTTAAAAAGCTGATTTCCGGATGTTTCTTGTAAACCTACATGCCCCATTGCTGCTGTGAGGTTCTAATGAACGGTGTACTTAAAAAGACACCGCTTGTTTATCAGATGATTCAGATCTCTTGATTAAGCATCAGCCCGCTATGTAAATATTTCTCATTTCCTACGCATTAATGAATAATCGATAACATATACAGGATCTCGGTCAGTTCCGTAATCCGTTACACTTTCCTGAGGTGGCGCCTCTGAGTCATTGCATTGTCTGGCCAGTGATTGGCCGAACTGGAAATTAGGGTCGAGTTTCAATAACTCGGATAATGCAGCTGGACAACGAAGCGGAATGGCAGTCGTGACCGGAGTACTGATGACGGTGGGTATTTTAGAGGAGATATATGATAGTAAATAGTTTGTGAACTTAGGTCATGGTTCTGCATTATATTGTATTGTCAAACAGGCGCGGATCCAACCCTCGAAAAACGTTGCGAGCACGGCTAACCGAGAAACGGCCAAGTGCGATACGGACTAGGAACTCGCTTACGATCGATCGACACCAACATTGTTTTCCTACAATTTTTCTCGACCATACATAATCAATTTGTATGGAGCTCTACTATATGTATTTGGTTGGGTGCGTCTTAGTGTAACTCGCACAGTAAAATATGCGACATGTGCGATAACCACTCGTAAAAAATAGTAAATTGTTTGTGTACACTTCTAAAGTCTGTAGGTACCTCGCACTAGAAGCTCCAATGAACAAATTGAAGTAAAAGGTTGAAAAAGTAAAAATTCTCTTTACACAAAAAAAGCGCTCATTTTCGAGGTCTCAAATGGTAACCGCAAATGTTTTGGTTTGTAAAACTAGTTGCCGACCGGCGCCATGGCAAAGCTACCACAATGTTACGCGTGCCGCCATGTAAGGGCCTCCGCTAAGTAGCGCGGGCGCATGGAGCGGGTGCACGCCTATCGAACAAATAGTATAAGTCCGCACCCGCACTCGCGCGAGCTAGCGGACGCTTTCATACTATTTTTCTATGGGCGTGCGCCCGCTCCGTGGACTTATTTCGTGCGCCCGCACGACTTAGCGGAGGCCCTTAGCGGACGCTCTTATACTATTTTTCTATAGGCGTGCACCCGCTCCGTGCACCCGCGCGACGTAGCGGATGCTCTAAGAAAAAAAGAAATAAAATACATTTATTTGGGACTATCAACACAATACACACACAACATCACGGGCAGAATACTGAAATCACAAACATATATGTATATCGGCTTGAATTTTACCAGAAAGGGACACCCCCGGATCTACTCATAGGATTTTTTCGAAGCCGGGCAGAAACTTCATAGCGGATCCTCTCTTCTATTTAGCGTTTGAGGTAAATTATGATTTTGACGCTCTTAACATATTTTGTCGACTGCACACATAAGTTTGTAATTCCATGTAGGGTAAATGCGCGTATAAACGTCCGACATGGTCACTGCCTCTAGATTAACATTACTCTACATAATTTTAGGTTAACATTAACACTTTCTTAATGTCTGTTATGATAATTCCATTTTAAGTAGAGAATAATACGGGGTACATACAGGAGAAATATAACATTCTTAGGAACCTAGTACTCTATACGAGTAGAGCAAGTTTGCACTAACCAAGCTTTACGAATTTGTGTTTCTGGGACTTCTAGGGCACGTGTAAGTGCTAGAACCCAATAACTTGGTTCTTTATACTTAAAGAAAAAGTAACCGATCTCGGTATCAATTGATACACCTCGCTAAGTCAAATATTTCACTAGAATTTATGAATAATTGTCTCTTATACTTTTGACAAGACTACTTTGTTTAGTTATGAAATTTGTTCCGCAATAAGCTTTATGAAAATTATTTAACATTTACGTATGTATATCATAACATCAAAATATAAAGTAACTGCGAAACTAAACTAAATTAAACTTAAGTATAGATTAAAACAACCTATCTAAATCGTTGTCGCTGCTCATGCCCACCAGTTTATTGAATCATAGATAATTTTGAATCTAAATCGACTAGAACTCGAAACAGTTCTCTAAAAAATCATATTCCCAAAAGCATCGCCTAAGTCGATTTGAGACTTGATGTTTCCTTATTTGTGTATCATAATAAATATAACATGATGGATACCATTTGCGCAACGCATTAGCGGGAAAAGCAATGTGTCTCGCTCTCGCCTGTTAGCTTATTTGACAATGATTAGCAGACTCGTGGGTTCTCAAAGCTGAACGACTGAGACGACCAGGATTTACTTTTTACACACCGGTGTTAAAACTAACACGGCTCCACTAGGTGATAAGCTAAGTCATAAAACCCATTTGAATATGATTCTCTAAAGCTGGATTTCCAATCAGTTACAAGCGATAAATACGCATAAACATGGAAATCGCTATCTCTGATTGGTAAAGCAGCTAGTGAACCACAGACGGGAAATGTTTTTTAGAATGATTCCATCTGACTGAGATAAAATACAGCAAAGTGCAAATACAAAATAATTTATTAATCAACATAGGTGGATAATAAAGTGGCATCTATGTAGACTATAGCGAGTAAATACATGACAATGTCTACAATTACGAGTATCGTTGCAATCTAAAGTATATCTCCATACATCCAGTCAATTTGTCCGCGTTGTTAATAAATTACTCAGGTATAATATTACAAATCGACCAAATTTGATTGTGGAGATTCTCGTAACGATATTTTAGTGATGTGTACCGGGCACTTGATTGGCAACAATAGTATGGTAATCAGAGTGTATATGTTAATCTATTTTATGGCGTGACAAGCCGCCAGGTAACCCGCTACTTTATCAGAAGAAGTGGCTTAACCTCTGCCAACCCGCAGCCATGTCCGGTAGACGGCCGCGCCGGTTACTGGGTGAAGGTCAGTGCTAACGGAACGCGGCGTGACGTCACGCGGCGCACGCGCACGCTTATATACTGCGCGAGCCGGGTGCGTCGTTCTGTGCGTACGGCGCAACGCGGCGGCCCATGGTGCGAAACTTCATTTTTTTTTAATACAACATAGGAAGGCAAACAAGCAGGTGGGTCACCTGATGGTAAGTGATCACCACCGCCTATAGACACCTGCAACAACAAAGAGGGTGCAGATGCGTTGCTAACCCAGAGGGCTAAGTAAAATGGATAAACATTAACATTAAAATCGATTTGTAAGGACGTTACTATATTTTATTAGTCTATAGTTGCTGCCAGGGCTTCCAATATTATGGTATCTCTAGTATGACCAATCCCGGGAGCCCGGTATTTTGTTTACTGAAAATACCGGTATTGGAAACCCAAGTTGCGGCCCTAGATGGCGGCCTGGGTTGAATTTATATCACCCTGCGTTTTCTATCGAGTGTCATAAGAAAGGGACGCAAACAGGTAAAAACTAAACTTGGCATTGGCCGGCCATATTTGAGCCATTGGAGACCCATGGCAGGCACTAGAGACTCGACAGGAAATTAAGGATAGAGCTCATAGGGCATGTACTGTTGTTAATGTGGTTGCATTCGATAACACTTTATGTATGTACCTACTTTTATGGTTAAGTACATTTACATGGTACGTATCGTGTAATCGTATGTTGAGAACTAAAAATATCGATAATTCGATTGTAATATATCACGAAATAAGTATATGTGCTCTATTTTTTGCGTATTAAGTTTCAATAGAATCGATCGATTTCATTTGAAAATATTGAACTTCGAAGTTTGTACAGCCTATATCTAGAGTCGTGATTATTAAAACAATTGCCTCATAATAATAAATCTAATCACACAATCCATCGCTCTCATGGCTATCCCCGTGAAGAAGGGTAAACGCACCGATTGCCAGACCGCCCGCGCGCGCGTTAGTACCAGGAACCGTCGTGCTCTGGTTGCCATAACGGCGCCACTGTGCACGCCGCGTGACTGTCATGCAAGCTCGCCTGCTGTAATGCAGTGTAATGTTATAATACGCCTGCAATGATCGTGTGACAAGGACTATTATTTATTACAGCTTTATGACATGATGGGACTGGTAACAGAGCTAGCTAAGTAACCGCGTTATTTCATTAACTTAAGCATCGCAGTATATTAAAGAGCGTCACTGTTTCATATTTTTAATTGCCTTACTAGTGTTTATAAAAATGATTTTTACCCAACACCGCGCCGCGCTCCTTTTTCCCCGTTGTGCCATCGTGCTCCTTTTTTACATTCTCCAAATAAAAAAAATGGCGAATTACTCTTGCCAACTTGATATGCACATACGTATAACAAGAAAGTGTCGTCCCTAACTCGATTGAACGTTATCTGTCACATCGCGTGCGCACGAGTCGCCTTTAGCGCGGCAGTAATAACTGTCTCATGGTGTCACCCACAGTTACAGCGCGCTAAAACTGAAGCTAAGCTTAGCCTCCATTTACATATTTATGTGTGAAGTCATAAAAACGTTTTATGCCTGTTGACCTGGAAATGCATTTAATAGATCTATAGTAAGTATAATAACTTTTAATTGCTGGCTAAAGATGCCTCTGTTAATAAACTAAGACGCGTTACGTCTACGCAGAACCAATTTGGAGCCTTAGTCGGGTCCGGAACAATTTTTGTAACTATAAAGAGCTGTTTTTGAGTATAACTATTTGTTTAACCTTACTGCTGGTCCGCTAAGTTTATCTGAGCACCCTGACACGATCGCGCGAAATTTGGTTATATCTCAATACGTCCCTTTCTTATGGCTCTGGTTAGACATAGTGCGCATGGAGGGCAAAATTAAACTTAAGCAGTCATGTGAAAGCCTAAATTATACGTGAGGTTATAGCTAGTAGAGGTCTTGTACAGCTGTGATTGTCAGTGATCATGATTACTTTATTGTTTATTGACTACGAATATTATCTACTCTGCGAGTAAACTACCATAATCTTTCAAATTTTCTAAGAAGAAAAGTGGCTCAAATAACATGAAGACAAACAAAACAATAGGCCTCTAACCGCTCTCGTGATTCGTCAGTTCTAAGGCCGAGTACTTGTATTGTCTGCGTTTTCCCTTTCACGTTTACCACTTTTATTTGCCGTCTTTAAACTCTAGGTATTTTATCATCATTAGCATTTCGCCATCAAGTCCCGTTGTCGCATTCCACGCTAAAGTATTTTGCCTGTTGTGCCAAATACCGGCCTACAAATATTGTTTACTGCTAAAATTACTGCATCTTTACTAAATACAGTTATTATATCCTTGGATTTATACTTTGGTTGTGTCGTCAACAACTTTAAAGAAATGCTTTAAACGGAAGCAAAAAGCTTATTATACGGAAGTAGGCTAATCACAGCGGCGCGGGCGCTGTCGAAATAATGCGCGTGCGTGTGTTCTGTGGTTAGTGTTGGAGGTGTTAACACGTTAATAACTTGGATGATTCTGTTGGGGACTAAAAAGCGATAAGGTTCAAGTTAGAACTACCTAAACCTAACCTAGCTTTGAGTATTAACCAATTGATTTAATTCTCTAAGGCAGCAAACCTTGTCAGGACAATTTTGTCCAAGCAGAGGGAATTTCGAAAGAAATCCGAAATTCACACTGTTGTAACGGACACGGACCTTCTGGAATTAGAATGCCGCACCATCCTAATTAATGATATGCGCAATACGCATGTACAATATCTCAAAATCGTGAACATCATTCCTATCAAGTTCAACAAACTGGAATAATTTACCTTGCTACTCCGCGAAACCAGTTGTTCCAGTTTGTTGATATGGACAACCGCAAAGTAACGCCTGGATCTGTTAATAATTTCAATCAAGTTGTCAATAGTCTCAGCCCTCATCGCTAAGTATCTCTAACAACCCACTCAGCACAGCAAGCTCTATACAGTTCCCCGTTTACTTTATTCTCGTATAAACCTCGATTCTCCGGCCTCTGCTTTCTCTACCTCCAAATAGGCCGCTTCCAAACCACAGAAAGTAAATTGGGCAATTTCTAAAGTGTACCTGCCGACATGGACGGACATGGAACTGGCAATTAACTGCTAAGGTTCTCGTAAAATCTGAGAAGAACGCCGGCGCCACGCGAGCGGCCGTAGAAAGTTTTTTTGACACAATCTCGATTGCGAGGCATTAGTGGACTTAATGACATCATAAATTTAATAACAAGTGCTATATGTTTCGAGCGCCATTCGATTAAATTTCTCCTGTCAAATTTAACTCGATTGGGATAATTTCTGGCGTTTTGGCCACTCACTCTTAGGTGGTACATGGACTTACAATTTTATTCATCAACCTTCCAGCGTCTATTTCCGTTTCTTAGTTCGGGTTGGTTCGGGTTAAGCTTTGACCGTGATCCCAGATTTGGCAGTTCAGGTTAGGCATACATTTTAGCGACAGCCATCTCGCCCCCGTAACAGGGAAACCGGACCGATAGGATCATGGTTACATGTTTATTTACACGAATATGCCAGTTTTCTCACAATGTTTTCCCTTACCATAAGAGCTCTGATTACTCAGTGGTTAGGTAATGTACATAAGTAAAAAAAACTCATTGGGACATGGGGATCGAACTAGAGTCCACCACCCTAGCCTCTATACCACTAACGCCCTCATATGGATTAATCGGCACCTAAAATCATCAATAATTTAATTATTAATATCAAACAGTGGTCCAGCAAATCTACTCAATTAACTTCAAGAAAGTGATGACGGAGACTAGATTAAGGTGCACTTTTCATTTTGAATAAATAGATATTCTGGTTGGTTTTCAGTTTCTTATGAAGCTAATGCTGTTTGTCAAAATATTGATAAATTTAAACATTGGCAATGAAATGTCAGCCTGTGTTTAAGTAACAAGACACTAAACTAGCGCTATTCTAAGAAGTCTGGCCAATGGTGATAGGTCAGTAAGGTCGTGAAATCATTTCCGCCTCCCCTAGATGATTAAGAGCAACCTAAAGCCATTAACGTGATCATCAATCATCACCTCTCATCATTAGCTTCTCACACTGTTATCGAAGTGGGTTAATGCGATTATAACCAATAACAAATTTCGCTGTTAAAAAAAATGCGGTTTTTGCACACAAACTTTGGGCGGCAAAATCTTCACACTCCAGTCTGGGTACAGTCAAGCAAAAATATTTATCATTCCAAACGACTCAACGTCTGTAGCGACTACCTTGCACCTGCTTAAGAGCTTTTAAGTAGTAAATACTTTTGAGATGTTGAATGAACCCACATTTTTACACTGTAGGTATGTACGTGTCGAGATTAATGCTGGCCTGTCACTTAAAACTGTATGTCTGTTATGCTACCGGTTTTCCTTACATTTTAAGACCTTGTTGTTTACTGTGTGTACATCGTTTATGTGCAACGTGGTCCAATTTTAAATGCGGATTATCTTATGTATAAACTGTTTCAGATATGATACTTTCGAGACGGCATATACGAAAAACATAGCTTCAAAATCAATAGATATATCAAAAATCAAACAGCACATTTCCGAACAATTCAATGGCAATAAAATAGCAATTTTTAAAAAAAAAAGAGGTAACGTTTTTTAAGGTATATCGTGTGTTTGGATCATAAATATAGGGGTTCCCACGTGGGAACTATGATTTATGTCCCATTGGTCTTGCACATAGGTACCTAACAAAGTCCGTGATGAACAGGTTTACCTATAACGGTAAAGTTAATTACAATAAACTAAAGTTAAATACCTGAGAGCGTTACAGCGATGTTAATCGGAGAGCGGCGAGCCTCACCCTCTATTGTGTCGAGGTAGTTCAGATTGTAGTTAGCTATCTAGTTCTACTAAATGCTAGTCAGTCTGTAACACTGCCCCAGTTGGGCTGGAACTAGTTTGCTAGGGCTATCCGTTGAATCTAGGTTCGGACCTAGATGCCTATTAAGTGGGTGGTGACAAACCAAGCTGTTTTGTTATATTTACTGGATAATAAATTGTAACGAGCATAAACGAGATAAATAAATAAATAATAGATAAATATTTTGGGACAATTCACACCATTTGACCAAGTCCCAAATTAAGCAACTAAAGCTGCTTGTGCTATGTATAGTCGACCAAGTAATTGCTTGACCACTTTTGAACCTTATTCTTTTGTAATACGGTCGAAAAGTGGTCAAGCAATTTCTTGGTCGGCCATACTTATATAGATACTTAAATACATATAACATCCAAGACTCGGGTACAAACATTCGTATTCATCATACAGACATTTGTCCCTCCCGTGAATCGAACCCGGAACCTCAAGCTTTGTAGTCAGGGTCACTAACCACTAAGCCGTCCGGTCGTCAAAGAGATAAAGGTGCAAATTGTAACAAACGATTTGACCGCGCGTGTGGCCATACATTCCATGTTTCCGTAGATAGTGTTTGTTGTTTTGCTTTTTATTTTATTGAATCAAATTGTTATTGATGGTCCATCTCCGCCGTTCGTGTTGTCACAGCATGTTTATTTTCAGGCTCAGTTGAAGTGAGTCATACAGAAAACTGATACCGAGTGTGGCTCCAAAAAGGGTGATAGCCGGACGAGTCAGTTCGCGTACTTATGGCTCGACCTTTTTCGCCCACGTCACCCTAAGTACGCGGATAACGCGAGTCATTCTGGGCGATAAAAGGTCGTGGGGCCATAAATACGCGAAATTACTCGACCGTTTATCACCCCTCTTGTCATTATTATTTATTTTATTAAATTGGAATGCTATGTGATGACAACACAAAGAAAATACACTAGATTTTTCTTTGTGTGGTCATCATCATCACATAGCATTTAAATTTAATAATTTGAATATTCAAGATTTAAAAAAAAGAACGTTTGGTCATTTACTTGTTTGTTTTAACTATATTGCACGAAATAAAAACAAAATGTATAAAAGGTGAACTTAATGCCTTAAGGCATGCTCTGCCAGTCAACCTTTAGGCATAATAATCAACAACAATTTTATTTATTATTTATTAAAGCTATTCGCCATGTGTGTATTTATCGGTTAGTGTTTCAATTCAAATAGTTTATTTTATTTCCTAATAGCTACTTTTAAATGTTACGTAAGTAGCTAGTATTTTCCTTTTTCTTCTTTCAATGTAAATGTATCTACGCTCCGCACTCAAAAACAAAAAAAACTTTACTCTTCTATTGCAGGTGCTGCAAATATGTAGTCGTTCGTTAGATAGATAGTTTATTTGTGAACATAGGTATACAGTGGTTCTTACATGATAATAATGTTCAAGCTGTGTTGAATGTGTGGTTGTGTATCGGCAGGTGGTGCTGCTGTACGCGGCGCGCGCGCTGCCCGAGCCGACGTCGCCGGCGCCCGCGGCGCCCGCGCAGCCGCGCGCCGACGAGCCCGACGAGCCGCCCGAGGGCTACTACGCGTTCGTCGAGTCCCCCAACGCCACGCCTCCCAGGTGACTGCGCTTTGCGAATAAACTAGCGACCCTACTAAGTAACTAACTAACTACTACTTATTTCATTAATAAAAAAAAACCGGTTTTGCACTGGTACAATCGGGATGTAATGTATAGTCGACCAAGTAATTGCTTGATCACTTTTGAGCCTTTCCTTTTGTAATGCGGTCGAAAAGCGGACAAGCAATTGCTTGGTCGACTTTACATCGGTAGTTATCGAGATAGATGGGCCCTAAGAGGAGATGTACCAAACCCTAGAGGTGCAATTTTTGAATCTCACCACGCTCACTAAAATGGCCGAATCTCTATGCAAAACGGCCATTTTGGTGAGCTTTAGTCAATCGGTGAGATCTCGGAAGTGTTCCTCACACAAACGGTGATATCATTTTCCACCCTCTAAACTTAACAAAGGCATGAATTTTTAGATTGTTACTGTTGTTATGCCTTAGGATTAGGTTTGTTTTGATTTTTTAATATTCTTCATAGACTTAACGATATTTGCACTTTTAGAGTTTCATGCAAAACAAAAAATTTACAATACTTAATTACAGTGTGTCCCTAAAAGCTATCAAATTAAGTTAATATGACTTTAGTGAAAAATTCATAGTTTTCGAGATATTGGCACTTTTATAAAAATCGTGATTTTTGATTATGATTGCATTAACGTATAGACAGAGCCGCAGGTAAATTTAAACTTGGGCGGTCAGTTAGAGCCTTTAGGTATCCTCCATTATCGAGTTGATAAGGAAAACGATATCGTCGATTCGATGCGGTGTGACACCGCGCGTGTACTCCTGCGCACAATGAGGATAGCACATGTCTCTATTTGTGTTTGCACTACCTCCGTAAATAATGAATGAGTCGCTTCATCATTTTTTAAGGAAAACGCTTTGTTTTAAAATGTAATGTGTACTTTTTACGGCAAAAACAGAGCTCTTATTATTTCGCTGTCTGTACGTCACACCTGTTTGCCACACCCGCGACCGTACTCGGAAAGTACTTAGAGCAAGACATAAGAGAGAGATATTGGACAATAGACACTGATGAAATGTATTAGGTAGCCGTAGTCTATGAGCCGTCTCATAACGAAGAAGTGAAGGTTCCGGTACAATATAACACCATGAAGGATAGCACGAGCACCGCTAGCAGCGCAGGCGGGCGCATGGATAGCATATTCAGAAACGACGTACATACCTAAGAGCTTTATTTTTAGTGACTTTTTGGGTCCATAATGGCTCACATAAAATTATTATTCCTATTTTTTATTTTACTATCGATTTGTGTTCATAACTCTTCATACTTTTTTTTGTTCATCAATAACGAACGGAACTCCGACTATTAGGTACTGCAGATCAAAAATTAAGAAATCTAAAATTCGGTGTTGTTAATTTGTTTACCGCCTCAGTGTAATAGCATGTAAAAAATATTGGATTAGATTCGATAGCACAGTTCTTAAGTAACATTATGCAAACATTATATTGCCAAAATTCCGAAAATTGCTGTTGCAGCAATCGAAAGATTGGTTCAGGGTATCAAAAATCACGATTTTTATAAAAGTGCCAATATGTCGAAAACTATGAACTTTTCATGAAGGTCATACTTAATTTAATAGTTATAGGCTACTCTATTAGCCCTCGAAGTTTTGGCGCCGGTTTAAGGGATATCTTGTATACGGGATGTTAATTTTTTTTTATATAATAAACAAGTATCAGAAGGCTTTTTGGCCACGAATAAATAAATAAAAAGTGTCATTAGGAAAGGACACACAGAGATAAATGAAACTCGGGCGGTCGTGTCTTTATTCTTTATTCTTTATTCTTTAATGGCGGCCACGAGGCTTGTGCCAATGTCAGTGTAAAATAAAATTGTACGGTTTGGGTCAAAAGAACCCCCCACCCCCCGTCGGGTTATTAGCCATCGGCCAATGATATCCCACCATAAAGACAAGGAAATTATTGACCGATGCCCAGGGTGCACCGGCCCAAGCACTGCTCTTCCCCCCAGAGAAGTCCATAAGGGAACCGCAGCACTTAGGCACACGAGGAGGAAACCCGACACGCACCCCCGCGGTCGTGTCACTGTGGGAATAAACTTTCGTGTTAATAGACACGATGTCGCACTCGAAACATGTCAAAAGGAACCGTCAGATGATTTGAAGTGTTGCAACGCGCAGGGTGCGGCCGCCGCCGTACCGGCAGGTGTCGGCGGAGTGCCCGGAGGCGGCGGCGCGCGCGCACGTGTCGGCGCACAACCTGTGCGGGGACCTCAACCGCGGCCTCATCCCGCGCAACCCCATGGGGCAGAACCCCGGCGGGGAACCCTACCCCTTGTGAGTATACACACTCGCTGGATACACCTACCTATCCCTAACTCTTTCTTTAGCCAATTAAATTTAGTAATACAACCGTGTAAAGAATTGTTGATCTGAGCGAATGTCCAATTACTTTTGCTGCTATCTGTACCGACCCCGAAAGAAGTAAACATTCAACACTACGCGCCAATATTCTATGAAATAATTCCACCCAGTGGAAGTGGACGCAAGGCTTGAACATTCCGCTCCTAACCCATCGGCTACTTGTGTTCTGAACCACCTGAAGAGTTCCTAAAGGTGTGTTCTCTTTCGACGTGTACGAACTGCACCTGTGAGTTCACTACCTCAAAACGCTCTCATACTGGCTAGCCGCGTGACCAATGCGGCAGCGTTGCAGCTGCTAGACTATGTTTTGGAGGCGACTAGTACTATATTATTCACTAGCGAACGCCCGCGACTTCGTTCACGCGGAATTAGTAGCCTACGTCCGCCGGATAGTGCTTTCTATTAGCGAAAGATTTTTCAGATCAGTACTTTCAGAGATTACTTATCCCCGACATACAAACAAAGTTTACCTCTTTATATAATCGTGTAGACGTACCTATAGATTATACAGTTCAGTAGATATAGATGTGTATAACGTGTTGTGTCGCGGCAGCGAGCTGATCCGCAACCAGACGCTGCGCTTCCTGTCCCGCACGCTGCCCGTGCTGCGCGCCGACGACACGCTGCCGCGCGTCGCGCACGTGGCGCGCGCGCCGCACGGAGACACCAACAGGTACCAGTTATTGGATCGTTTACCTCACCAAGTTTCGAAATTGTAAACTCCAACCGAACACTTGCAAATTAAAGACAATGTCGCGCCGTTACTAAAAAACTAAATTTTCGTGCAACAAGACGATTGAAATAAACAATCTAACTTATTTTTTTAGTCGAGTTGTTGACCGACCATCATCACCAACATGTCGGACAAAAACTTAACCTTAAAGACGGGACGCAAGTGATCTGTTTTATTAATATATCTGGCCGGAAATTCACGGTTCCTACGAGATGCATCTCACGTGCGAGATACGTCAAAAAATGACAAATTTCCAATGTATTTGACAGTTGTTTTCGTGCGAGATGAAAATCTCGTATGAACCGAGAATCGCCCCGTTGGTCCGAATCTCAGGGTTTCCATTAGGACAAGTTATCGAAATATTTTTGGTACGTTCAACTTCAAATTCACATCAGTCAAAACCCACTCTTTATCGACTGCTTATCTAAACTAAATCATCATAATGCAGCCTGGAGGAGCGCATGAAGCGGTCCGTGTCGGAGGCGCTGACCGGCGAGCTGGCCGCGCGGGACGGCCCGCCGGCCAGCGTGCTGGAGGCCGAGCACCGCACCGCGGACGCGCCCAGAGAGAGCCGCAAGTTCTGCGACGGCGGCGGCGTGTGAGTACCATATACTAAGGGGACGGTAGTAGTAGGGAAGCAATGTAATACTTAGGTGCACCCAAAATACTCCTAATTTAAGTGCGCTGTCCGTGCCTAAGTTAGAAGCCGCACAGTGTGATAAATTTAATTCGGGTGGTTTCGCGGAGTTGACGGTATTTGCTCCAATTTGTTGACCTCCATTGTACCATACCTCCCCAAACTAACGCCAATCTTTTAAATTTGGGCAGTAAGTCGTTAGAAGATGCAACAAACCAAACAACGTGGTCTAGCAGAGGGGGGGGGGGGGGTAGTAAGGACTTGCCCCCTTCAACCATCCGTTTTGCAGTGTTAACGTTTAAACATACACCAGTTTGACTTCAACAGCTGCAAGTAGCACACTGCAACGAATTACTAGGACTTCAGACAACACCTAAAAAGGCAATGCTACTTGTACAATGTTTCGGTTAAGTTTTTGAGTTAATTTTTACTTTAGTTTATAATGTATAGTTTGCAGTGCCCTTACAGGGTTTCGTAATATGTTTCTTTATGAAAGCAAATAAATATTTTGAGTTTGAGTTTGAGTTTGAGTACACTGACGCTGATCACATCAGCGCCTTAAAGAACAACATGGCAGCAATAAACAAATATGAAATGTGGAATAAATAAAACAAGCCTTTAAAAATAGTTAATTTAATTTAAACGACCACAGTTCTCAAACATTTCAATAAAGCTTAGAACTAAAACGAGAATTTAATAAAATGCTTCACTAACTCTACGGAAACCTCACGCTCGCCTCGCCGCTCGATACATGACACGCAGCCAACCGACCCAAATGCTGGCCCACTGTAGAACTTTGTCACAATGAGTAATTACTGTTTTATTAGGAAATGAAATAAAATTATTTATTGCTGAACATGTGTACATTATGAATGATATAGGCCATCTACTATGAAACTACTATTTCGTGGGCGGTAGCACCTTGTACAAGGTCCGTTCGGATCGCTTCCGCCATCTTGCTCACTAATCCAGCCGCTAAACAGCAGTGCTTGCACTGTTGTGTTCCGGCGTGGAGAGCAAGACAGCCGGTGCAATTACTGGCACAAGAGGTATTCCATCTTAGCCGTCTGGGTTGGCAACGCATCTTACCAAACTTGAAGTAATCGTACCGTGCAGTGTCATTGCATTTGTTATCTCTTTCTTAATTTCGTAACAGCAACATATTACTTTCTCACTTGCACACGTAAACTTCTAATACATCGTAAGTTTATGTTTAAATTACTTATTCTACAGAAAATACATAAACGCAAACTAGATTAGTAAATGTTTAGTTAAAATAAGTTGTTTCGTTTGTTCCCTATTGCAGTTTAACTGGCTCACACTTCACCTTGGAATAATTTGTTAATTACTACATTTTATCTTTTAAGTTCTAAAACAAAAGGAAATTTATTGTTCAGCAATCGACTGATCGATAATTATTTCAGGCCAAGATATTTGTCACTAGGACATTAAAAATACAAAAAAAAAACTACAGCATATAGTAAGACCTCGGCTACTGTCCAACACCCGTATGCAAAAACGATACTCAGTGCACCGCTACACATGAAAGAGTTCAAGTGCTACGTGGATTATGAGGCAATTCTGGACAAAAGCAGGGGGGTTCCACTACGCACTGTAGGTACGCTCGGCCGCTTTGCCTACAGCGTAGGCAAATCGCAGTAGGCTGTCGACTCGCCGCGCGCTCGCTCGCTCGCCCCCGCCGTGTCAGTGTAATTGAAAACGAATGCTGCGCAACCCTAGCGTGTCGCGGGAGTAGCGGGGAGAAGGCGGTCGCAGGCGGCGCGTTCCTTTTAACTCGCGCCGCCTGGTGCATGGTGTTAGAAGTAATACGAACTTTTTGAGTGAATAAAGTTCGGATTCGTTTAATCGCGTTCGTAATAGAGAAGTTTCTGTACGTTAGTACTATTATTTATTCTGTGACAAAGGTATCGTTTGTGAATACTGGCCTATCTTTTATAATAAAAGGTACGAGCTTAGCTAATAACACCGGGCCGAGGTCCGACTCGGCAGGTCTTTACGCCAGATCCAACATTAGACAGATTCTGATTTAGACAGATTAATATTTGGACAAAACAAGAGTCTGTCTATAACAGAATTCATCCAACAGGCAACTGTCCCAAGAGGTATATGGCGGAAAATGACAATCCAAAACAAAGCCCTTCCTTTTGGCTTTGCCGTAGTCAGGCATAAATCTTGACTCCAGCGCCAGTCTCTGTATCCATCCTGACTTGTTATAAGAATAAACAACATTCTAACCCACAATGTCAGCTTTGCCATCAATATATTGTTTATCAATATGTTGCTTCTTCACGCTAAAACAAACGGACGGATTTAATTGGAACCACAGCTTATAAAAAAAATCAAATCTGAACCAATTAGTGGTCTGTAAATAATTTGAAATTATATTTTGCGTTTTATACCCTGGATTAACACATAGCGTACTTGTTGTTCCATAAAAGTGCATAGTACGCACGGGATAGCGGTGAACCAATTAGCGGACGAAGGCGCAAGCAACAGCCAGTTTATAACAAATATATAGTATAGCAACAAATTATAAATCCTCTCTTATATTTACAGCTTCGATTTGTTTTACTTAGGGCCTCTGCTATGTCGCGCGGGTGCACGGACCGGGTGCACGCCTGTAGAAAAATGTTATGAGAGCGTCCGCTAACTCGCGCGGGTGCGGGTGTGGGCTCATATTATTTGTTCGGTAGGCGTGCACCCGCGCGACGTAGCGGACGCTCTTAGGCGATAAACGTTGTTTAGGTGAAAAAAAGTGAAATTTTAGGTTAGAACTCTGATTACATTACAAGTAAGGATGCATAGTTCAGGTGGCGGGCGCGGCGCCGCGCGCCTTCAGGTCGGCCAGCACGATTTCCAGCGTGTCGGGCATGGTCCCGTCCAGCATATACACGCGGGGGTCCCTCTCCACCTGGAATAACAAAAAACACAATGTGTACAATGGAAATCCAGTCAACTATGGAACCCTTAAAAATACAGCTTTTTATTGACATTTTAGTATTGCATTGTAATCGGACCTACATACACGTACAAGGCGATCCGCCCATTTGACGTGAGTAAAAATTTACTACCAAGATTTCACCTGATAGAGATTTTAGTACATCATGTCGACTGCAGCGCCAAAATGACACGAGTCAAGTGGTTCCTATTCTTACTAGCAACTTCATATCTATTGACTATAATTCCAACTTAATTCTCCGATAACACGTTTCAACGAACGGAGAGCGCCATTTCTTATAACACAAAGTTACCCAACCCTTTCAATCAATTAAATATGTATTTATTGCTTGGTCATGAACTCATGAGTATCAAAGAAATCTTACCAAATAAATATTTGACTCAACGCCTGACCTACGTAAATCTAGTCTGTTAAACGTGGCTAAAAACCAACAAAATGAACCTGCTTTCAAATCAGTCCGTCCGTTTGAAAAGGTTTGAAAGCTACGACGCTACAGACGACATCAGTAATCAGTAATTTATTTGCTCAAACATGGTATACAGTCAAGTTACAGCACTGCATGTATCAGCTTCAAACTAACAACGCCCCTCTTGTTCGGGTGGGGGTTAAGAGCACAGAATAAATAATAGTACTAAACGTACAGAAACTTCTCTTTTACGATCGCATTTGAACGAATTTCAACTTTATTAACACAAATTAGCTAGGCGGCTCGCGTCAAAAGGAACGCGCAGCCCGCGCCCGCCTTCCCCCCGCAACTCCCGGCGGCACGTTAGGCTTACTGTTCACGGCGGCGTCATTTGACGCTTGCATGCAACCTACAAAAGACGACAGGCGTATTTTGCGTCCTAGGTGTGTCCACGTAATCGTCATGCAATCGTCAACCAAGCTACAAAACGGTTAGTTCTTCCAAGTTTAGCATCGCGAAAACACGTGTTTTCATTGTGAAAATGTCAAGTGATGATGAAGATGCGATTATAGCATACAACTTTATAGAAGACGACGACGGCGTAAATTGTATTGGCTTTATCCATACATCAAAAAATATTAATTGTTGATTATAAGTTAAATCTTTTCTCGAGTATTCTTTTAACTTGTTATTATACAGACAAGGATACTGTTC
This sequence comes from Ditula angustiorana, assembly GCA_963691745.1. Lineage (NCBI taxonomy): Eukaryota > Metazoa > Arthropoda > Insecta > Lepidoptera > Tortricidae > Ditula > Ditula angustiorana. Next base: position 10,484,621 of record OY829495.1, read on the forward strand.
AATGATGTGAACAAAATTGGCTGCTGAGTCCGCCATTTTGCAAAAAAAGCACTGGTTTGCGTCTCGCAATGTAGCTTGAGTAAAGACATGCCGCTGCACGAGCTACATGACGAACGGCTGACGATACGCAAATGCGACGTTGACGCTCCGTGGACACAGTTGCGTTCTTATCTACGCAAGATGCATGCAGTCGGTACGCAAGCGTAAAATGACGAAAGCGTGCGTCTGACGTGCAGCTACGTGGACAGCAGGCCTTAGGGTTGCGCTGCATTCGTTTTCAATTACACTGACACGGCGAGGACAACCTACTGCGATTTGCCTACGTTGTAGGCAAGGCGGTCGAGTGCACCTACAGTGCGGAGTGGAACCCCGTTAAATGCAAAGCTCGGTACCTCGGCGCGGTACCGCAGGTGCTCGGGCCACACGCAGCGCTCGAAGTAGCCGGGCACGTCGGGCGGCTCGTACACGCGCAGCGCGCGCCGCGACAGGCACTCGCCGAACTCCAGCACGAAGTAGTACCTGCGCCGGTCACGACAGGACGTCAGTCAGCATCAGGCCTTATATACTAACATACATCCGAGTTATATTATAAAGCTGAAAGTTTGTTTGACATAGATTTTTGTTACTTGCCAAGTTTCCCTGACCGACCATATCCATATTAAAGCAAATTTTTAGTAATTTTTTTAAAAAGTTTTATTAATTGTTGGTTATGTGAGGTTTTTCGTAAACCAAGCATTAAGCACAGTACGCGAGAAGACGAAAAACTTATTATATTTTTTATGGAAAAGGACTGAACTTTAATGAGCGAAGATTGGGAAAGTGCGTTGAGCTAACAGTAAGTTTCAGTCTTCCCTGACTTTCCAGATTGTGGACGGCCTGATATAGGTTTTTGACTGTACGGCAGCTCGGACGGTACGGTAGACCGGAGTTCTGTTCCGACTAGGCGGTGCCGCCCTAGCGCCCGCGAGCCCCGTTTTTCCTCTAAGCTATATTACAAGGTCAAAAGAAACTCTCACCTCAGGTCGCACAGCTCCATGAACGGCTTGTAGTTGAGCACGGTGAAGCCCTCCGCGATGAGTATCTTCTTCCCTCTCACTTCCGTCCGGCCCTCCCGCTCCAGCGCACGCGCGTGCGCTCGGTCTTCTCCTGCCATGGTGGCCAGCACGTCGGAGTACATGGCGCGCATGTCCAGCGCCGTGATGACGTCATAGTTGTTGTGCTCCAGGCCGGTGCAGCGCACGTGCCGCGGGCTGTCGTCCGGGAAGAAGTAGCGGTCCTGGTGGAACACGTAGGCCGGGGTCAGGCTCCGCAGCAGGCGGTTGGCGAGGGTAGTCTTCCCGCCGCAAGTTACGCCTGGAAACACGACATTCGTGACATTAGCGACGCATCCGCTAACGGCTTCGCTGTACACGGTCGATAATGGTGCAATATTATACGATGGTGCTTGTCGATTCCCTGCCGCCGTAAAAATCACGATCTAGCAGAAACTGGCTTTCAACTCGGTGACTGGATTTATTAGAGCTACTTGATTTACCCACTCAAATTTTTAAATCCTGGATTAGTTTTAACTTTATCTCCTACTAGCTTTTTCTCCGTCCGCGTAGATTTTCGACTACATACTTACTACCCCACCTTAAAAGTGGAATATCCAAAAATCTTATCTTAGTGCACATTTGCACCCCCTAAAGAAAACAGGTTCCAAATTTCAAGTCCCTGCCTTGGGTACAGGAGTCCAGGCTGTTTTGTCAGTCAGCCAGTACTCTTTTATATGATAGATCACTGCTCTTTTATTCTTCCGATTGAAATACTCGACGCCGTTGTCATGCGGCAAGAAAATATGCAGGCAGCGGCAGTGGCGTAACTGTACCATCTGGGGTCCGTGGCAAATTCTTTTGATGGGGCCCTATCAGTAATATTTTTAAGCTCGCGGCCTCTCGGGTATGGGCCCTCTTGGGTCGGGGGCCCGTGGCATTTTGCTAGCCCTGCCACCCTATTGTTACGCCACTGGGCAGCGGTTAAACTTTGCGCCGGATATGCCCACCTGAGATCCCGATCACGACCCAGTCGTCTCTGTGTTGGACCTCCATGCCGCGTCCAGCGCGCGTGGCGGCGCGCGCGCCTACAGGTGTGGCCGCAGGTGCTGCACGGTGCACCACATGAGTCCCCCCACGAAGCAAAGCCCCCACACGCCGCAAAAGAGCAGGAAACACTGCGGATCCGGGACCCAACTGTAGATGCTGAGCTCTGCAAATGATATCGCGTCCTTTGAGCGAGTTAGATTTATGACAAGTGAGAATCTACATTCGCTAAGTACGTAATATACCATAATCGTACATTTGTTAACCTGGAGGTTTTTTGCCGAAATAGTAAACCTATCTAACTTAACCTATTGGGTTCCAAATGAAAATATGAAAAAATGTTTAAAGTTTACAATTGAAATGAACTAGAAGAAGTTAAAAACCAGACGATAGAGAAAATCAGACGATAAAAGACAAAGATTGCATTCGTTATATGACAAAATCACTCTTTAAACAAACAATCTTTGAATTACACAGTGGGAATGCTATCACTAACACTAACATGATGATGCTAGCGCTAACAAATAACAACACAGAGTGCTTGTCTCAATAAAGTGTGTGAATGGTCCATTGTTACATTGCCTTCGAGTGGTCCACCAGGGACAAAAATACATAACAAGTCCCGCGCGCACGACTAACCCGAGTCAGGAAATAAGTCGTGTGTAGTATTATGCAAACTGTGTTCGTGCACATAGAACATCTTGTACCTATATTTATGCTAAGTATTGTAACACCCCTCAACAACACGTTCCAACCGGTGAAATTGCTGCCACAAGAGGTATTCCATCTTAGCCCTCAGGGTTGGCAGCGCGTCCGCAATGTCCTCGGTGTCGCGAGTGTCCATGAGCGGTGGTGATCACTCACCACCGGGCGACCCGCTTGCTCGTTTGCCTTCCTATGTTGTATAAAAAAAAACCTTGCAATATATTCGAGTTACATTCTGTAGCAATGGTCCGAGTGGTGTTAAAAAAAAAACATCAGTCGTATCTCGGGCCCTCTTTTTGCGTCGGATGTCAAGAACAGTGCCGCAACCGGAGCCGTGCCAGCGGTGCCCCGGCCCAGGGCGCGGAAACACCCAGGATCGAGTATCGGGCCGCGAATGGCAGCCGGGACCATGTTTCAAAAGCAATAGGCTAGTTGCAACCTTCGCTGCTGACCTTCGTCGATGAGCGGGTAGGCGTTGAGCCACAGCAGCAGCGCCGCGAACACGGAGCCTGCGCCGCCGGCCACTGCGCGCCCCAGCGCCGCGTCGCTGGCCATGCGGCCACAAGCCACCTGCCACACTTAAAGCTCAGGCTCAACTGGCAACTACATTTGACACCACAATTGCCTTAGCCAGCCGCTGTCAGAAAAATCACTAAAAAAACCAACAAAGCGCGACGAAGCCGGCGTGCCACGGCAGCGGCCGGCGAGCGACTGCGCTTCGAGTGGCGTGATGTCTTTTGCCTTATTTTCTAATTTGACTGAATTTCGAATTGACGAGGTCCCATAATACCCGAATATCGAATTGTCTCCTCTTTAAAACGATCGAAAGTCATATTGCGATGATGTACTGATAATGGAGTGAAATAAAATCGAATCACTCTAGAGAATGTGAACCCGGTTATTGTCTCTGAGGGAAACCGGTTTTAACCGGTTATTTCTTTTGCATTCCCCACTATGGGCCCCACCGATACCGAGAGTACACGCGGAGCGGCGCTGATCACTTAAATCAGACCTGCATGCCCTTTCACTTTCCTTAAAAGACAACAGTAAAACAATAAAACAATGATGGCAGTCGCAACGCCAATAATTTGCCTACGAGTAATAAAACCATTTTCAAGTAAGCATGACGATTTACCCTATAGACTCCCCTTAGGCCGCGGGTTCGTCTTCGTCTGGGAACAGAATAGACTTTTGTTCGTCTTTCTTCACCGCGATCTTCTGGGAGACGGGCCTGCCGGCGGCGGCCCGGGTCACGATCTGTAATTAAAAAAAAAATGTAAGCCATAAGACAAGTTGTCCTAAAATAAATTACTTGTACTATGCAACGAAATGATTCACCCAAGCAATACAAACTATATGAAAGAAATTCAACCTCAAACATGTAAGAAAACCTGCCTCGAAATATCAGCTTACAAACACACTAAAGTTGGTTATCAAACAGTCTATTTGCTTAGGATCCTTCCTTAAAAGGTGGTTTTTACAAATATCATAACAAACTAATTTAATGTAACATAACACCTATTTGAAGGCTCATTTCCACAAATGTGTGTAATCACATAACCATTGAGGAGAAACCATCAAAACCATAATCATAAGTACTATGTATTACTAAATTTAATTGCCAGTTGACGTCACAGATAAAGTAATAAAACTGTAAAATGAGACGCGTTATCATTTTATTGCGCGAGCGCATTGCTTCCACTATATTATTATTCTCAAGGGCTTAGAGCATAAGTACCTTTCTGCTAATGATCCAAAAATGGCTATCCAAATTTGACATGAACTTAGCTGTCAAGTTTGTTGCATACAGTCACTCAAATGGATTTCTGTGCCACTTTATAGCCTTTTCACCATAATAGAAATTGCTACTGAGTTTCGTGCGATGACGCACATAGTCGTTTATCTCCCTATTGCATTAAACAATACAGAGAAAAAAAGGACTCTACAACACACACTCACCTTGGTTAAGTACTTTACTAATACTTTAATAATTATGTTTAATTTCAGTCTTAACTCATTCTATGCTGACTCACTTATAGCTTGTGGCTTGGTTGTTAAAGACCTTACCTAACCTGACATACTCTAAGAGATATCATTTGAAAGAAAATTAAAATAAAAAAACTATGTCATTCTGTATGTCAGAAACAGCTGTATGTTTGTAACACCTCCACCTATTTATAACCCATGCTATACAAATGATCATAGATTCTAATTCTAAAACAGCTTTGCTGAAAAACTATTATTTCACACAAATAAATAACTTGATTGATTGAATGAAAAGTTGCTTAAGTGATACCATTAACAAAACACTTTTTGGCGAAATGTGCAGGATACCCACTAACCTTCTTGGTGAGTTTGGGGTCAGTGGTGTGTTGGGAGAGGGCCAGCAGCTTGCGCACGTTCTCCTCTGCCAGCTCCTCCGTGCTCGGCTGCTTCTTGGGCTGTTTCTGTTTACGCTTGCTCTTGTATGGATGCTCAATCTCTACAACCATAAAAAAACACTTGTCAACATTTGTACTCTTGTGACCAAATTATGTCAACTGCTTGTTGACATGGTTGGGTGCTTTTTATGTCCATGATTACAGTCTGTACATGCAAAGAACAACATTTTTATTTTCTTATCATTTACATATTTTACCATGACCTTGTTAAAGTCCTATTGTTGGGTCTGAACTAACCAAATGTTGCCCTGTCCGCCTGTCTACGAACAAACTAACCATTTAACAATCCAGATCTACTTAAAGATACTTTGTTTTACAAGCCATGTAATTGGTAAAAATGATATGTTTTCACTAATTTACATTTCACAAAAATTACTAATGTTCAAACTGTTACAATACATGTTGAAGATCAAGGCTGGGGTACATTTGTAACTAACAAGTTTTAAATACTGCAGGAATTACTTTTTAAGCAAAACACATAATATTATGTTAGCCTGACATGATGGAATGTTATGAAACATTAGTGAACCAATGTACCCCTTGTCCACACCTAAATCTATTACTTACTCGCTTCACTAATATGACAATAATTATAAGCGATTTGATGAAAAGCTTACATAATGAAATATAAATAATGATTTAATTTTTAATATTATGATTACAACCATGAAATTGAAACTTGAAGGACTGCGAGTTCTGTAAGCTTACAATCAGACAGTGCTATAGCAATTGGTATAAAACATGGTAACGCACCGCGCCGCACCTAACTGCCGCGCACGGTTATTGCCGACTGAAACGTTGATTGTCGCGAGACTTGGCTGTGACGCAACCGGTAACAAATATGAATTCACACAAACCTTGACCTAATGATGAACGAGACGACTTTGCCTTCTTACTCCGTCCGCGAACGCTCTCTGCACACACAAAATAAACCATAACAATCTGAACACGTGATGTATTTATGAATTACACGAACGAAACAATACCGCTTACCTTCCGGATCGACAAGTTCGAGAGCCTGCCGCACTAGAGCTGAAGACATTTTAAATTGTTAGCACGAATTGACGACATTTATTTGGTGTTTGATTCACTAAAATTCTAATCTAAAACTTTATTTCGCGACTTACTCGGAAACGGTAAGGAAAGAAATGTCATGTCAAATGTCAACATGTGGTGATTAACGTCAAAATTGCGTTTTGTTATTGCAATGGAACTCTGTTGCTGGTCCGACATTTCGCGTGTTTAAGTAACCTGTTTTATTTAATTTCTGATGCAATATTAACTTCCCGTCCGTATTTAGGATTGTAGTTGTACCCGTAACAACAACCAAAAAATAATACCGTTTTAATTCATGGCTATCATAACAAAAAGCATTTGCATTCGCATTCGAGCGATTTCAACTTAAATTGATACTTTTATTACATTGAAACTAGGAGGCCTAGCACGCTAGCTTTTATCGCTGACATAAAGCATATTATTATATTATATATCCTTTTCTAACCAGAGGGCATGTGCGAAAGGGACAGATGCGTTTATTTGTGCGATAAACTGTTCTATTAATCCCAAGACATTTTGTTCTTGGGAGTCTACTTACAATTGAGTTTGTCGGAAATTTGTAAAATAATTAATTGTGCCTTTCATGTTCCAGGTTTTGCATGCTGTATCGCGCAATCAACGGCGAGAGCAGCGCGGCGGGCGTTGAGCGGCGCGAGGACCCCGGCCCCGCGCCACACGCGCCCGCGCAGACCGCGCCGCGATACGAGGTATGTTATACGTGTAACAGACGATCGGACGTGGCTCGCTCCAATTGGACTAAGGTTAGAACTGTTATACCTAAGTGTAGCACATAATGATAACGTCGTGTACTAGACTTCGGTTGTGCATGAACCTCATTTTGGTCTTTTTCCAGTGAGGTATAGAAGGTAACTTTTCAGAAGAGGCATTAAAGGTTCATGCGGAGTCGGAAACGCGCGCTTGATTGCTTTCGAGTTGCAACTTGTCTGTGTATAGATTCAGATGATCGCCTGATTGCTCACCACCAGACTAGTCGCAAGAATTGTTACCATTGCCATCAATCGGAATCGGGCGTCCGTTACACGGGTAACGGTACGGCTTAACCTTTTTTTGATAGGAATTTTTAATCTGAAAAATAACACATCAGAGCGAAGCAGGAAGCGGAAGCATTATAGTTGATAAACAGTAGATTAGTTATTATTTATCTATTTATGTTTATTAAATATGCAACGAAAACTTAATCCTAATAAAAAAAGTCCCACAAAAAGTTGTCCCACGTCGCTCACAACGTGCCGTGCACCGCCAGGGCCCGCCGACGCCGTGCCCCGCGCGCGTGGAGTACGCCACGCCGGTGTTCGCGCGCAACTACCAGGGCGTGTGGCGCTACGTCGTGCAGATCCCCTACGAGGGCTACTTCACGCAGACCGTCGAGGTCACCAGGTCAGCGCCGGCGACGGGTCCCCCGGCGCGGGTCGCGAGAGCGAGCCGCGCCGCGGGACAGATCAGGCTCGCGTCGGTCGCGCAAGGGCCGCTCCCTCACGAGAAAGTAAAGTCGTTCACCTCGGGCCCGTGCGTGCAGGTGCATGCAGTCGCGCTGCCACTACCTGGACGGCGGCTGCCTGTCGTCGCCGCGCTGGGTGTCGCTGCTGGTGGGCGAGCTGCACTACCCCGCGCCCGCCGCCCCCGCGCCCGCGCCCGCCACGCCGCGCCCCTACACCGACCAGCAGGTGAGTGGCGCGCCGCCGCCGGCAGGCGAGCAGCAGGAGGCTCGCTGGCTGCTGGAGCAGATACACTCGGCGCGACGACTTATGACATGACAGACGGTGTGACAGGCCCTGTCGGGTGCCTCTCTGGGCGACCGACCGAGGCTGTGCTCGTATTTATATTCAATAGCCCCAAAATGGAAACCTTGAGATTTATCAGGACCTACAATTGATATTACGAACCGAGAGTCGATGGATCCGTTGGTGACATCGACCGTATCAAAAACGCGTGTCGTATAAAATTCCATATAAAGTATCTCAATACTTTCATGAGACCGTTGGCGATTCGTATCGACGTAGACCCGATAGTCGTATCGGGTACGCTTCGACTGACTTAAGAATTCGTTAAACGCCGCGACTGTCACTCGGCGTGACTTCTTTCCATGACGGATCCTTGAGGGCCTCCGCTGGGTCATGCGGGTCCCTGACCTGAGTAAGGACGCGTTGGACGACCCTTATGCTCATTTGTTGCAGTACCAGGAGTACCAGCAGTACCTCCAGAAGCGGTCCGGGTCCCCGGCGGACGCGGGCGGCGCGGCGGGCGCGGCCGACAAGCCGGCGCACTGCGACGGCCACGACGAGATGGGCTGCTTCCAGGTCAGTGCCGCCTGAGCGACGACGACGAACGCGGGGCTGACGGCTCGGCCAAAATCAACCAATCGACGCAGTATTCAAAAACCACGCAATTTTTGTTTCGACCGTATGTTTGAGCCCGTTGTACTGCGCAGGTGCGGCTGTACTACGACTGGTTCCTGGTGCCGGGCTCGTGCAAGTGCTGGCGGCCCGACTACTTCGCGCGCTACGTGCGGCGCCGCAACGCCGGCGAGCTCTAACCCCGACCACCTCCGCTTACGAGCATAGAGTAGTTTGGTGCTTTACCCCAATAGGTACTCATGTCGATATCTCACCGGTGGATATGTGTATGTACAATTAGAAGCATAAACTGTATCGCATAAACGCATCCGAATAGACAATATGCACGTTGGAGCTGTTGAGTGCTTGTCGAGCTCTGCTGAAGAAGCTACGGAGGGAGGGCTCTGCCGATCCGAGGCATCTTATCGGTAGGTCGGTATAGTATGTTGTCTGTATCTCCAATTCCCCATTAAAAAGCAGAAACTCCATGAGAAAACCCAAAAAAATTATTGTAAAGTCTTCCACTCCTGCAGCTCCGATGTGACCGTCTAAGTTTTATTTATTCCTTAGTGTTTAAAAGAAAGAGATGGACTACGGGATAGCTTACACATGGACGGTCATGTCTGTTAGGGCTGCTGGTGCTATTACTGTTAGCTCTTGGAATCCTTGTGTACTTAATTAATGCAGAAGCGATGATGGAGTTGTAAGAGTTTTCTTAAGCTTTTAAACATGTGGAATAATAGGTAGGTAATTCATCAAACATCAATCGACCACATAATCGACGGCGTACGCAGAATTATGGTTCAACATTGAGTTCGGTATCACCGTTACCTAATCGTCGCTTCTCGCACTTAGATAAAACGGGGTCCGGACATGTTCAGATGGACACGATAGGTACTTTTGCGTGTTTCGTCCTAAGCAATTCCAGCCTCTTTGAATGAAGCGCATTCAACTGTCAAATGTAGGCACTTAACGACGTTGTTAGACTAGATAAGTATGTAATTGACATTTTGGTGCTCGGTGCTCGTCCACGAGCCGCCGGCCGCCGGTCGGCGCGGCCGGTCGCGGCGCGCGGCGCCACGCGCGGCACTCGAGGCGGCGAGATCTCTTAATCTCTTATTATTATTTTAAACTCAATACCATTGCTTGGATTTAATAACTATGATTAAGGAATCGTTGTACGTATAATATTTAGGGTAGGTATATAACATTTGGCTCAGTGTGCATTTATTATTTTATAATTAGTCGTAAGGCCTTTAGCGAATATAATAATATTGTTAGTAGTGAATAACGACTGTAAAGATTTAAATTATTTAATAAAGCACTGGAAACTGGAAACGTTTTGAGTATATTGAAAACATGGTAGCTAGGTTGGATTTATAGATTTTTCATATTTTTAGCTTTTGTACGGTCAGCGTCAAATATATCAGAGCGGGCAAGGTGTCAAAAATATCTGAACTCGACTCTATTGTCAAATACGCTCGGGCGTGTTCAGATATTTTTGACCACCTTTCCCGTTCTGGTATATTTGACGCTGACTGTACACTACACTACGGTCCCCGTTACACGTGCTGCCACACTGCCCGCTGTACGGGTACACTGCAGTAATGTTGGGACACCTGCTGCGTCCGTAATGTACGGGAACACGGGTACCCGTACGGCCTCCCGTTACGTACCAGCGGTACAGTGGCCCTAACACGTCCGCCCGACTTTAATTCGCCGTCCGTACTCCTCTGTCTGATTCTTCTAGAGAGAAAATAAAACTTGGCCGGTTATGTTAATGCTACGAAAGACGAAAACTCAGTTTTTCCGGGTGGTTAAAGAATCACTAATTAATTAAACTGATATTTGTGTTTGTTTGTTATTTTTGAGTATCTTAAAAATAGTAAATGAAACAAAATCACAAGGTATCAGATAAATGTTTATTATTTTAAAAATTAATGTCGTAAAATGAAATTAAACAAAACTATCATTTAAACTATGTTTCTAAACAGTTGCGAACCTACACGAACCTTACGTTGTGGATTCACTCAACCTATTCTACGTTTATAGTTTCGATGGGTCGTGGTCGAGGTAGTTATCTGTGACAAGCATTGCTGTTTCCCCGAAACAAAGGACCTACTAATATTTCAAATAGAAAACTGACAACGAAGTGAAACTGGGAATATCTACACAACTAATTTAGTTTCGAACGTGGCTGAAAATACAAATGCTCACACTCAGTGGCGCAGCTATCAAAGGGCTATGCTCCGGGGCTCCCAACCTCACTGGCCCTGATATGACCGGCCCAGGTTTAACTTATCGGTCACTGTGTCTCTGTCAGACTAGTGTCATAAGAAAGACACGCACATAGAGATCAACTCAGATAAACTAAAGTTGACCGGTCATGATGGGCCACAGAGGCTTAAGCACTAAAGAGCTGATGATAACAGCTTCGCATAAAGCTGTATTTTACGTATATTTATCTCGATAAAATTGTATTGGTTTAAATAGACCCCTATTTCATTTATGCACCGAGACTCTTCAGGCCCTTGGTTACGTAGTTACGCCACTCAAGCCATGTCTTTTGTATTCTCCTATCACGTGTTTAAGGATTCGATGTATGTTATTTAGTAATTTTATTTGTGTGCGTACGTTATCTTATGAAGTAGGTAAGTAGTCATAATTTATGATTTTCATCACTACTAGTTTTGTCGTCTTGGCGTTACAAAAGCATCACGGCATAGTGGCAACTTCTTCCCCACATCGTGGAGAAAGATAAACCCGATCTGATTCTTATGAGGCAGCGAGTCGCTGTCACTAAGTTAGTGGGTAGTTGGAATGAGCAAGTGGCCGCAGCATGGCCACGTTTAATTCATCCTTCCGTGCGTCTCTGTTTAACTAATGTATTGAGAGAAAGACGCACATGAGTTAAACTTGGTCGGTAATGCTACGGACACAGGCTCTGGATTGGAGTGATTTTACCAAACCGTCAATTTGACCGCTCGCAGCCTTGCCATGTTGTCTTTGTTACGTTTATTGACAGCAAATATGTCTTAAGATACCTATAAGCATAAGTGACTTATCAAAAATAAAGAACTCGAAACTTATGAATTATGAAGCTGCTATAATATAACACTATCTGAGGAGGGCTACGAGATAGGTCTACACATAGCAAAACTGGACCTGCTGGAGGAGCCCCTACTAGAGTGCCGAACCTAAAAAAATACAAAACTCTAACTCTAATATACGGTACAATCGAGTATCGAAGGAGACCTCGAATATAATATAAAAATACCTTCTACAAGAACATATAAATGCGTCATGGGTTGTTCTACAAACGAAGGACGAAAATGAGTCTGAATCCGGCCCGACATTTTTTTTCCCATTCTGGTTGCAAAACATAGTCTATCATAAAGAATACAACACCTTTCAGCCTATGTTAAGTGGAACAGTCAAAATATTTCAAAATTTCAGATTTATGGCCATTTCAAGAAAATCAAGTAACAGGAAACTGAGAATATAACCAGAAAACTGAGGATTAAGTCGAAAATCAACAGAAATTAACGTTTATTTCTGAATATTTTTACAAATAAATAACAATTATTGCATTAAAGTCACTGGAGCCAGTTATTTCCTGTCGTATCTTCGCTATAGAGAATACCACAAATAACGCACTTATAGTCACTGGATTCGTGCTTATTTTTCTTTGTTATTTTTAATTTATTTTCTTTATCTCTATGTTTCTTTTGATTTCGGTTGTCTATTTTATTTTACCTCCTTTTTAACTTTTTTTTTATATTTTCTTTTTTTTTGCACGTTAACAATATCTTAAAATTTTCTTTTTTGAGTTATAGCTTTCCTCTGACCTTTTATCTGTTGTAATTGTTCAGTAATTTGATGATTCTGGAGATTTCTCAATATCCTGGGTCTTAATTTGACAGGATCCTGAGACCAGGTTCCTGAGAATTTTTGAATTATATTTAAAAAAAAACATCGATTTATAACATTTAACCAAAGTTAAGCAGAACTAAGCCTTCGTGTAAGCAACTTACATATAAAAATGCTAAAATTACCATATTATTATGTTTATTTCGTAAGTAAATATCTTACCAGAATTCTGTGAACTTGACTGATTACGACGCGATTGCCTCCGTTAACTGTGCCGGGCCGGCTAAACAACACGCTAGGTGCAAAGAGATAGGTGGTATTCTTTGTCTTTTTCGTATGCACAACCAACTCATCCGAACGACAACGTCGCTCGGCCAATAGAATATTGAATATTCGCTTATTTTACATTGAACAGGATCCTGACATAAAACTGATGGGACAAATTCTAGAACAGGATTTTATAATATTTTTGGTGCAATAAAATAATAATATGTCTCCCAGGTAAGAAAAAAAAAAGTCCTTTTTTTATTCTTGTTTCATTTATGGCCTCAATGTCGTAGTAAATAAATCACAGTACACTTTCAATCCTATTTTGCTTGTGGGACACTCCAGGATCCTGAAAATTTTACGTTTTGAATTGAAATTTCGTCAAGAAAATAATTTTTAATCTCCATCATTTTTAGTGACCAGCTAGGCATAGGTATGTTGTACAGTATGTTATACAAATAAATTAGTTTGTATCAATTTTTTTTATGATATTTTAGCTGGGCCGCCGAAAATTCCTTAGTTTGTAGAACTACCCTCATATTGCTTTCGACCAGTCTAACGATGAGTACTCTAAACTACCACAACGCGGGACATATCAACGGGGACTCGCACCTCCTGCGGAGCGCCGGCATCCGCCGCGCCGGCGCCCGCGTCGCACGCGCTCGTAGCGGAGCCTTCTCTGTCGATAGAGATCGGTCGTCGGTTGTTGTTCTGCTCGGTGGGAGTCTCGTGTTTGAGGTCAGCTGGGGTCACCCCGTAGGAGCAGTACGGCGGCGGCAGCTCCCCGCCCCCCTCCCGCGGGAGCCCCCCGGGGGGGAGGAAGGGCTCGGCGCTGCCGTCGCAGTAGGGCGGCGGAGGGTCGTCGCTCGACGGAGCTTGCGCTTCGTCAGCTCGTTCTGTCAAATGTAATTTTGAGGCTGTGACACTTGTATGCTGTATCAGTATGCTACTTAACAGGTCACGATCTGTCCAGAGAAGTAGTGGCTATTCTATTCTATCGACTGAGATTGATCGATCGTATTTGAATATCTGAATATGTATAGGTAGATTTCCCCGTCACGACTGAGTTTCTGTAATTAATGATGACGAGCCCTTTTAAGAATATACCTCCTGCGAGTTTCATCATAAGCGTACATACGTGTGCCACCAGATTGCATGTATAACGAGTATAATGCATATATCACTGTCGATGATAAATCAACAGTTGAGACATGTGTTAACTAACTTACCGTTAACGGCGCGAGCTTTCGGCGAAAACCAGCCTTCCATCCGTCGTGACAGCTCTGAAACAGAACATGTTGTTCATACGAGAATGTCTACAACCCTCGTTTAGATTAGGAGCAGCAAGCGTTGATTGATACGTGAAATGCGAAGCTAGTGGTCCTAAGGTGACCAGCCTAGGTTTAATTTATCCCGCCTAGCGTCTCTATCAATCTAGTGTCAAAAGAGAGAGACGCACATAGAGATAAAATGAACTTGACCGGTCACGTCAGGGCCACTGGAACAGGTACCCACAGGTAACAGATGCGAAGAAGGAAATACTAATTGTACGTGTTTGTAGTAAATAAGTACTGCTGCTAGCCAACCCGGTAGACCTATCAGTGTGGAAAAGTTGTATTTTTAGACCCAAACACTGGGACAGGCCGCGTGAGGTGTCAGGGCCACTGAAAATCGCTTGAGCGCATTTATGAAGAGGTATACGAGCACGTGAAATCCTCAGCGGTCGAGCGTTCACTCACTCTTGAAGCAAGGCAGGTGGCTGCTGAGGCTCAGCACCAGGCCCACCGCGCCGATCAGCATGATGGCGAACAGGCACACGTTGCCGCCGCTGAGCCCCTCGGCCGGCGCCGCGCCGCCCGCCAGCGCGCCCGCCGGCGCCCCGCGCCCCGCCCCCGCCCACGCCTCGGGCGCTGCCGGCTGCTGAAGTCGCACCAACAATGTGTTGTTTTTACTGACTATTTCGTAAAAGGTGAACCGATTTGATTCAAATATGGCAAAAAAGGGCTTTCAAATCGGCCCGTCTGTTTCTGACCGGATATAATGTTATTTCATTTTCATTTTTCATTTATTTATTTAAATAGTCACAGAACAAAACATAAATGGTTAGTAGTCACTTTAGTATATCTATGTATATTAGTACACAATATGCTGAGTTCTATAATAATGACAAGACTTATACATGCGCCTGCGCGCCTACTACGATAAAACTCTTACTGAGTGCTAGTTTACAATTTACTGCCTAAACTAGGATACAAATGTAGCCTGTATCTTAGGCAAAGGATTAGTGCATAATTATTGGAACAGTGCTAATTAATAATATTATACTTATTTATTATACTTTGTGTACGAGCGTAGGAAAATTAAAGTCCATCAAATAATGCTCGTACGTTATAATTAGTAGTGGGAAAGGTAATGCAATACATATACGAATATCACTCGCGAGACGTAGGTATGATAGCGGCGCGAAGCGACGTGCTCCTGCTCCTGGCGACCGTTGCTAACTGCGGGGCGCCTCTTGTTCATACACGCGGCGCTGGTGCGGCCCGCGCCCCTCGTCCCTCGACAGGCCCGAACTCACGCGCATTCTTACAGTCGGCCATTCTGACGATGCTGCACGTCCCGGGTAGCCTGTTAGGGTCAATGAACCGACCGCCTAGGTCGGCTGATTAGTACGAGCTCTTAAACTCGCAAAAGAAGTTGAAAGACATATGCCAATACATTTGACATACAGACTCCCCCTTATTCATAAACGCTGCGTAAACTTTCCTTAGTTAACAAGTTTTATGTCTTTATTTGTCATTGTGACGTTTGCCCTCAAATATTTGTTAGCTTAAAAGATTAAAATGCTATGTAATTTAATTTAATAAATTGAATGTTAAAAACATTTTAAATAAAAATCGAAAGAAATTTCAGTTACAAAATTTTAAAAGATTGCTCTATTGTTATGAATAAGAGGGTAAGGCCATAAGGCACAGAAATGACACTTCTTAATGTGTCCGGCACTGTACGGATAACACGTATAAATGTGTTCTTTCCGATCCGACGACGCTACGCTAGGCATCTGTCGTTAGACGACACCGTATGAATGTGTCTGTCAGATGATGACACTGGAGGTGCCGACCCTGTTGTCTATCATCTGCGGATGACACGTTATTAATGTGTCTATCGACGGTAACGACACTGAGTATCTATCATGAGCGACGGACACTCTATTAACGTGTCCCTCAGCACATACGACACTCTGTATCTGCTACCAGTCCACGGAAGCTTCCAAACGACGACACCCATGCGGTATCTGTCTTCATGCATGTTCTTATATAGCGCTTTTAATTGAATAGGGTACCCCTAGCAAGCAATATTGCTATATCATCGGTTGCACCATCGGTTGGCCACATGTCAGTGGCTCACAACCTGGCAACAGCATCTGCATTGAGCAGGTAAATATGATAGGTCAACGGTTGCAGCGGCCATGTGTCAGTGGCTCACAACCTGCCAGTAACATCTGCATTGAGCAGGTAAATATGATAGGTCATCGGTTGCAGCGGCCACAAGCAAGCGGCTCACAACACGAACAACAATATTAGCATTGAGCAAGTAAATGTGATAGATCATCGATTGATGCGGCCACGAGTCAGTGGCTCGCAACACGAACAACAACATTAGCATTGAGCAAGTAAATATGACAGATGAATATTACAGCAGCTACAAACAATAAGTAGCTCACAATCATCATCATCATCTCAGCCACAAGAAGTCCACTGTTGAACATAGGCCTCTTCCATAAGGGGGTTTTGCCATACTCACCACGCTTGGCAAGCGGGTTGGCGAGCTCACAATACTTTTTTTTTTATAACAATGCGTAGAAATCGTAATTTTTCATCGTTATTAAAACTACTTGCATTTTAAATAGTTGACAAATGAGTACTATAAGCCTTTTTTTTTTTAATCACTCGGGATGAGACACATGGTTGGTTAGTTAATACTTAGTAATGATCAAACCAGCTACCTGTTTTCAGGCGCACACATTAGTGTACATCTAACATGTAACTTGGTATGCAGTACCCAGTGCCACGTACTTAACCAATGTACAATGCTTATAGTAACAGTTGTCACTTGCGTAAGCAACTTGAATAAAATATAAAATCCAAACATAAATTAGAATAACTCGCATCCTGTTATCAGAGTTGAAAGTTTATGCGCTAGGATATTGCAAGGGCCTAATCTTTCACAAGAACGTTCGCATAGGAACGACAGCACGAGATGGTGCTTTTGATTAGGTAGTGATAGCGATCATTTAATAAAATATTTTGCAAAAGGGGTCTTTTAAAGGGGTCTTCAAAACGCGGCATTAACTTACCGCTGCGTTACCCTCACCAGTACACCCGCCTTTCGGCCGGGACAAGATCGCCTTCGCCGAATGAGGTGCCCTCGCGCCCTTTTATCAAAGGCGGCCTGGGACCTGCGAGCAGCCTCTTGGATCCGGATGAGCGCCGGCCCAAAGAAGCCGATGTCCAGATCTCGTAGGCACGACGTTGTCTCCTGACAGTCGCGCCCCAAAAGCTATGCAGTAGCTCCAGTGGCGAATTCCCTGTGCTAAGATGTACATTAGAATTAAGCTTGTACCTTTTGTAAATATCCCTTCCAACGGTACTGGTCCTCTTGTCCAAGGTAAGCGACAAGGGAACTTAAAATAGAGTGGTTAAAATGGTCAATTTGAGTGATAGCTATCGGGCTAACAACTGCGGCCAGCACGTAGTTAATCTGCCTAATATGACAGTACCTTTTTAACTCATGGCAGGCAACAGCAACGCACAATTGCTGATTATACGGCTAGGCAATCTTAACATTTTAAAGAACTAGACAAACGTTTTTAATAACTTAACGACCAGAATCACGTACCGCCTCATACTACTACCATTTTATCGCATCGGTCTTCACTATGGTTGGCATGACCGTTATTATGGTGAAAAGTTTGTATAAACGACCAACAGGACTGACGCAGTATCACTAATGGATTTTGCCCATTGTTTTTTTTTTATTTTTTTTTATTTAGCTTACTTTATTTATTCAGTCAGTACAAAACAACGTTATAAATTGCACAGAATGTCAAATTACACGTTTAACACGTTAGTTTCAAGGCATATGCTCCCGCGCTGACCATAGAAGTTTACCTACTGTTTAACTGCTCCGTAGTCCTGTTGCATGCTCTCTACTATAAGAGCTCTATCTGTGCAACGCATAGCGGACTCAACAGAGCTACGACTCAACGCGTCCACGCAAGCCACGGACTTTCACGCGCGTTACTCCCGTCAAAGGAATACGTGTGTTTAGATTCACTTAGACCACGTCCACCGCAGAACATTGCAATCATTAGCAATAGTAATTTTAAACCAGCCAATACACTCAAAACTTTTGCAATAACATAACTAACATTTACATGTAGTTCGAAACTGTAATAATGTTAGGCGGTGGTCGTCTAACGATTAGCATAAGCAAACACAAGACGGTTTCTGTAGTAAAATACCACCACAGACCGATCTTCGGGTGAAATAATAGTAGTACTGGACGACTCACTAATGTGTCCTTAATATAAGGTAACTGTACCAGTTGTTGACACGCGTAGGACTTTTAACTTTTATTTTATTTGGCAATGCTTTTTGTTAGCTCAAACCAACGGTAAATCCTTACCCGTCAACAGCATGATAGGCAAATGCATAAAAGGCAAAATTACCCGTGTACTTTTTAAAAAACAGTTTTCAGGCTCATAAAAACTGCCTAACTTGATCTATGTCTTAGAGTTGTTTAAAGTCGCATCATTTAATTAACGATGGGCAGGCTTCAGTTCGCCGTCACACACTTCATGGTGTACGAGATACAAAGATGAATATTTGTTAAGACTGAGCGTCACGTTAGCGCCACAAGTTGGCTCTAAACTGCCCTTAGCAAAGGTTAAGATGTTCCGACCCGTTTATTTTCGAGTCAAAATAAGTCAAACTGTCATTTAAATAAGTTATCATCATCATCATCACTTCAGTCGAAAGACGTCCACTGCCAGACATAAGTTATGCTAAATTTAAACTTTAAAAGGCTAAGAATCCCGTTTATAGCGCGTTGGAACACTTTCACGTTAAACATATTCGAATAAAGACCGTTCGATACGATAAACGCAGTATAGTGTTCATCATTGATTTGAATGCAACAATAATAAGCCGATTAGATGCCAGGGACATGTAAAAACGCCCGCTTTTAACAGGCGGCCCCGTTGGTCAGAAGCAAGACCTGTATCAGACCAGGCGCGGCCAACCCCGCGCAACCACAAGAACACCGGCACACCCCAGCACTGAGGCCGCCGCGCGTGCGAGTGAATGCGACTTACACGGCAACCAATGAGGCACACAGTAGGGCGCTTGTTATATTTACTCTGTAATTAGACTCAAAAGGTTTTTTTTTTTTATAGCGCGCGATAGTCGACGCGTATATATACGCGTGTCCATATAGTAGTTGATAACACTATAGACTATTATGTTATAACCGCTCGACATCCTCAAAAACATCGGGTATTTACTCAGTAAAATTAAATAAGCGTTATACATTATTATTATTAAGGTCTAAGGTGTTTAGTAATCAGTGTATGGTTGTCGATGATAGCGCCGATGTCTTGCGCAGACTCCGGTACCTACGATACAAGCGCGAGCGCGGGCCCCGCTCGAGGCCCCGTCGGCGCACACCTTAACGCACAACTCACCAACCGGTGTATCTTCGAACCATCAAAACTAATAATAACAATATTCGATTGATACCGAACCTCGAGGTTGAAATTTTTGTTACACAGAGTTTGTAATGGTAATGTACGAGTCACCAAAATTGATAGGAGTTCCTACAGGGCGGTCGTTGACCTTTGCATTGGAACAATATTTCGGACTCCATGATAAATTTCAATGTTGTCTGGAAGAGATCGCTCCCAAGAGATAAGACCGCCTCTTGGACACCTATTTAAGATTTATCTGCAATTCAGTGAAATTGCTAACGTGGCGTTCAATAAAGCGTATTGTATTTTATAAATGATTTGTTGTATGAACCACCCGTGATAACTTCGCATTCGAATTATTATTATTGTATATTTATTTCAAATCTTATTATTATTATTATTGCCGTGAACCTTACGGACTTCAAGCTTTAGGCACTCTGTGATACCGAATACCTATGGCCCAACCTACCGCAGTACGTGCATTTTTTATCCGACTGCGTGACGCAAAGGAGGGCAATGTGTTTATCATTTTTGGTCTCCTTGGCTCGATTTACGACAAAAGGTGCAAAACGTTGTCTTATTACTCGCCGTATGACAGCGCTTTTTATTACAAACAATTACAACACGCTTTCTTGAAAGATGAATTTTATCTTTCAATGATAGAACTACTTCGACTGTACCTACGCAGCGACGATAGGTACTTTAGTGATTGGACATGGTCATTACAAAAGACCGTACGGACTTCGACTAGGTACTTCGCTTCCGACCGTCCTTAAGTATTATACTCGGCGGTGAACGGTGGCACGGTGGCGAAAAGTTTTAACATTATAACATAAATCGCATATGACGTAATTACTCGGTTTTCTCGCAATATGAATTAGGTCACGTAAATTGTTTTAGACTTTCGCGATTTTCACACATAGTTATAACGTTATCGGGATCTAGACGCAATAAAAACATATTGATAATTTACCTCGACGTCTCGGCCATGCTTCAACGGCCGCGGTCACGAGTAGACCGCTGTTATAAATATAGGTCAAGTAACATAAACTAAGTATTGAATTTGCTCGTCTGAGACGGAAAAGCCACCATTAGGTAACTTTGACTTGAAATCTATCCAAGTCATATTTACGTCACTAAAGTTATCAAACTACAAGCAAGTATAACTTCTTAATTTTGACGAAGTAGGTTTTGAAAATAGTCGGCAACGTCACCGTTACCAAGCACAATAGGTAATTCTATTATTATTACGACTATAGCCGTTTCGTCGGTTTAGATGTTAAGGTTATAACGGGTCAAATTCTGGTATCGGGTCGCTAAGACCTACATACCTCAGTGATGGTGGAACGACATACCCGGTATCCATGGGCGTTATAAACGCCACGCTCACTTGTGTCGACGGCGGCGGCGGCGCCCTGTAGCGGCGAACGGCGGCGGCGGCTCCCTCCCATGCGCGCGCAGTTGCGCACGCGTCAGGCAAGCCATGAGGCCACACCCGCCGTTGGCGGCGACGCCCTGACCGCCAAGACCACCTGGCGTCACGTGCTGTGATACCGGAGAACCTGAGCCAGCTGAGGGGCTGGCGCATCCGGCGTCAGCTCCACCGACGATGGTACTACATGTGGCACCGCTTGATGACCGGTGGCGGCAGGTGTCCGAGTACTCGTGACCTTCACGAGCCCCGTTGACACGCAGCACCAGGCATAGCGGCGTAGGGCGCACTTCCGTGCGCTCTTTGATGGCAGCAGGCACGCCGCTCGTACGCATCCCTTTCAAGGTCACGCACTCGTCGCTTTTATTACTCTTCTAAATTAAATAGAAGTTCACGGCGTATGCGGCAAAGTTCGTCGTCAATTGTTTCATACGTAAAAACAATACACAGAATACACTGCACACGACACACTCGCGAAAAATGGGTATTGTAAATACATTTCGCGTACGTATTAAATAGTAAGATAGGCGTTAATGTTCAATCCAACTTCTGAACTGTACGGGCGTAGGAAAATTAAAGTCCATCAAATAATGCTCGTACGTTATAATTAGTAGTGGGAAAGGTAATGCAATACATATACGAATATCACTCGCGAGACGTAGGTATGATAGCGGCGCGAAGCGACGTGCTCCTGCTCCTGGCGACCGTTGCTAACTGCGGGGCGCCTCTTGTTCATACACGCGGCGCTGGTGCGGCCCGCGCCCCTCGTCCCTCGACAGGCCCGAACTCACGCGCATTCTTACAATCATAACATCAAAATATAAAGTAACTGCGAAACTAAACTAAATTAAACTTAAGTATAGATTAAAACAACCTATCTAAATCGTTGTCGCTGCTCATGCCCACCAGTTTATTGAATCATAGATAATTTTGAATCTAAATCGACTAGAACTCGAAACAGTTCTCTAAAAAATCATATTCCCAAAAGCATCGCCTAAGTCGATTTGAGACTTGATGTTTCCTTATTTGTGTATCATTATAAATATAACATGATGGATACCATTTGCGCAACGCATTAGCGGGAAAAGCAATGTGTCTCGCTCTCGCCTGTTAGCTTATTTGACAATGATTAGCAGACTCGTGGGTTCTCAAAGCTGAACGACTGAGACGACCAGGATTTACTTTTTACACACCGGTGTTAAAACTAACACGGCTCCACTAGGTGATAAGCTAAGTCATAAAACCCATTTGAATATGATTCTCTAAAGCTGGATTCCCAATCAGTTACGAGCGATAAAAACGCATAAACATGGAAATCGCTATCTCTGATTGGTAGAGCAGCTAGTGAACCACAGACGGGAAATGTTTTTTAGAATGATTCCATCTGACTGAGATAAAATAAAGCAAAGTGCAAATACAAAATAATTTATTAATCAACATAGGTGGATAATAAAGTGGCATCTATGTAGACTATAGCGAGTAAATACATGACAATGTCAACAATTACGAGTATCGTTGCAATCTAAAGTATATCTCCATACATCCAGTCAATTTGTCCGCGTTGTTAATAAATTACTCAGGTATAATATTACAAATCGACCAAATTTGATTGTGGAGATTCTCGTAACGATATTTTAGTGATGTGTACCGGGCACTTGATTGGCAACAATAGTATGGTAATCAGAGTGTATATGTTAATCTATTTTATGGCGTGACAAGCCGCCAGGTTAACCCGCTACTTTATCAGAAGAAGTGGCTTAACCTCTACCAACCCGCAGCCATGTCCGGTAGACGGCCGCGCCGGTTACTGGGTGAAGGTCAGTGCTAACGGAACGCGGCGTGACGTCACGCGGCGCACGCGCACGCTTATATACTGCGCGAGCCGGGTGCGTCGCTCTGTGCGTACGGCGCAACGCGGCGGCCCATGGTGCGAAACTTCATTTTTTTTTAATACAACATAGGAAGGCAAACAAGCAGGTGGGTCACCTGATGGTAAGTGATCACCACCGCCTATACACACCTGCAACAACAAAGAGGGTGCAGATGCGTTGCTAACCCAGAGGGCTAAGTAAAATGGATAAACATTAACATTAAAATCGATTTGTAAGGACGTTACTATATTTTATTAGTCTATAGTTGCGGCCAGGGCTTCCAATATTATGGTATCTCTAGTATGACCAATCCCGGGAGCCCGGTATTTTGTTTACTGAAAATACCGGTATTGGAAACCCAAGTTGCGGCCCTAGATGGCGGCCTGGGTTGAATTTATATCACCCTGCGTTTTCTATCGAGTGTCATAAGAAAGGGACGCAAACAGGTAAAAACTAAACTTGGCATTGGCCGGCCATATTTGAGCCATTGGAGACCCATGGCAGGCACTAGAGACTCGACAGGAAATTAAGGATAGAGCTCATAGGGCATGTACTGTTGTTGATGTGGTTGCATTCGATAACACTTTATGTATGTACCTACTTTTATAGTTAAGTACATTTACATAGTACGTATCGTGTAATCGTATGTTGAGAACTAAAAATATCGATAATTCGATTGTAATATATCACGAAATAAGTATATGTGCTCTATTTTTTGCGTATTAAGTTTCAATAGAATCGATCGATTCCATTTGAAAATATAGAACTTCGAAGTTTGTACAGCCTATATCTAGAGTCGTGATTATTAAAACAATTGCCTCATAATAATAAATCTAATCACACAATCCATCGCTCTCATGGCTATCCCCGTGAAGAAGGGTAAACGCACCGATTGCCAGACCGCCCGCGCGCGCGTTAGTACCAGGAACCGTCGTGCTCTGGTTGCCATAACGGCGCCACTGTGCACGCCGCGTGACTGTCATGCAAGCTCGCCTGCTGTAATGCAGTGTAATGTTATAATACGCCTGCAATGATCGTGTGACAAGGACTATTATTTATTACAGCTTTATGACATGATGGGACTGGTAACAGAGCTAGCTAAGTAACCGCGTTATTTCATTAACTTAAGCATCGCAGTATATTAAAGAGCGTTACTGTTTCATATTTTTAATTGCCTTACTAGTGTTTATAAAAATGATTTTTACCCAACACCGCGCCGCGCCCCTCTTTCCCCGTTGTACCATCGTGCTTCTTTTTTACATTCTCCAAATAAAAAAAACGGCGAATTACTCTTGTCAACTTGATATGCACTTACGTATGTATAGCAAGAAAGCGTCGTCCCTAACTCGATTGAACCTTATCTGTCACATCGCGTGCGCACGAGTCGCCTTAGCGCGGCAGTAATAACTGTCTCATGGTGTCACCCACAGTTACAGCGCGCTAAAACTGAAGCTAAGCTTAGCCTCCATTTACATATTTATGTGTGAAGTCATAAAAACGTTTTATGCCTGTTGACCTGGAAATGCATTTAATAGATCTATAGTAAGTATAATAACTTTTAATTGCTGGCTAAAGATGCCTCTGTTAATAAACTAAGACGCGTTACGTCTACGCAGAACCAATTTGGAGCCTTAGTCGGGTCCGGAACAATTTTTGTAACTATAAAGAGCTGTTTTTGATTATAACTATTTGTTTAACCTTACTGCTGATCCGCTAAGTTTATCTGAGCACCCTGACACGATCGCGCGAAATTTGGTTATATCTCAATACGTCCCTTTCTTATGGCTCTGGTTAGACATAGTGCGCATGGAGGGCAAAATTAAACTTAAGCAGTCATGTGAAAGCCTAAATTATACGTGAGGTTATAGCTAGTAGAGGTCTTGTACAGCTGTGATTGTCAGTGATCATGATTACTTTATTGTTTATTGACTACGAATATTATCTACTCTGCGAGTAAACTACCATAATCTTTCAAATTTTCTAAGAAGAAAAGTGGCTCAAATAACATGAAGACAAACAAAACAATAGGCCTCTAACCGCTCTCGTGATTCGTCAGTTCTAAGGCCGAGTACTTGTATTGTCTGCGTTTTCCCTTTCACGTTTACCACTTTTATTTGCCGTCTTTAAACTCTAGGTATTTTATCATCATTAGCATTTCGCCATCAAGTCCCGTTGTCGCATTCCACGCTAAAGTATTTTGCCTGTTGTGCCAAATACCGGCCTACAAATATTGTTTACTGCTAAAATTACTGCATCTTTACTAAATACAGTTATTATATCCTTGGATTTATAATTTGGTTGTGTCGTCAACAACTTTAAAGAAATGCTTTAAACGGAAGCAAAAAGCTTATTATACGGAAGTAGGCTAATCACAGCGGCGCGGGCGCTGTCGAAATAATGCGCGTGCGTGTGTTCTGTGGTTAGTGTTGGAGGTGTTAACATGTTAATAACTTGGATGATTCTGTTGGGGACTAAAAAGCGATAAGGTTCAAGTTAGAACTACCTAAACCTAACCTAGCTTTGAGTATTAACCAATTGATTTAATTCTCTAAGGCAGCAAACCTTGTCAGGACAATTTTGTCCAAGCAGAGGGAATTTCGAAAGAAATCCGAAATTCACACTGTTACACACGGACCTTCTGGAATTAGAATGCCGCACCATCCTAATTAATGATATGCGCAATACGCATGTACAATATCTGAAAATCGTGAACATCATTCCTATCAAGTTCAAAAAACTGGAATAATTTACCTTGCTACTCCGCGAAACCAGTTGTTCCAGTTTGTTGATATGGCAACCGCAAAGTAACGCCTGGATCTGTTAATAATTTCAATCAAGTTGTCAATAGTCTCAGCCCTCATCGCTAAGTATCTCTAACAACCCACTCAGCACAGCAAGCTCTATACAGTTCCCCGTTTACTTTATTCTCGTATAAACCTCGATTCTCCGGCCTCTGCTTTCTCTACCTCCAAATAGGCCGCTTCCAAACCACAGAAAGTAAATTGGGCAATTTCTAAAGTGTACCTGTCGACATGGACGGACATGGAACTGGCAATTAACTGCTAAGGTTCTCGTAAAATCTGAGAAGAACGCCGGCGCCACGCGAGCGGCCGTAGAAAGTTTTTTTGACACAATCTCGATTGCGAGGCATTAGTGGACTTAATGACATCATAAATTTAATAACAAGTGCTATATGTTTCGAGCGCCATTCGATTAAATTTCTCCTGTCAAATTTAACTCGATTGGGATAATTTCTGGCGTTTTGGCCACTCACTCTTAGGTGGTATATGGACTTACAATTTTATTCATCAACCTTCCAGCGTCTATTTCCGTTTCTTAGTTCGGGTTAGTTCGGGTTGGTTCGGGTTAAGCTTTGACCGTGATCCCAGATTTGGCAGTTCAGGTTAGGCATACATTTTAGCGACAGCCATCTCGCCCCCGTAACAGGGAAACCGGACCGATAGGATCATGGTTACATGTTTATTTACACGAAAATGCCAATTTTCTCACAATGTTTTCCCTTACCATAAGAGCTCTGATTACTCAGTGGTTAGGTAATGTACATAACTAAAAAAAACTCATTGGGACATGGGGATCGAACTAGAGTCCACCACCCTAGCCTCTATACCACTAACGCCCTCATATGGATTAACCGGCACCTAAAATCATGAATAATTTGATTATTAATATCAAACAGTGGTCCAGCAAATCTACTAAATTAACTTCAAGAAAGTGATGACGGAAACTAGACTAAGGTGCACTTTTCATTTTGAATAAATAGATATTCTGGTTGGTTTTCAGTTTCTTATGAAGCTAATGCTGTTTGTCAAAATATTGATAAATTTAAACATTGGCAATGAAATGTCAGCCTGTGTTTAAGTAACAAGACACTAAACTAGCGCTATTCTAAGAAGTCTGGCCAATGGTGATAGGTCAGTAAGGTCGTGAAATCATTTCCGCCTCCCCTAGATGATTAAGAGCAACCTAAAGCCATTAACGTGATCATCAATCATCACCTCTCATCATTAGCTTCTCACACTGTTATCGAAGTGGGTTAATGCGATTATAACCAATAACAAATTTCGCTGTTAAAATAAATGCGGTTTTTGCACACAAACTTTGGGCGGCAAAATCTTCACACTCCAGTCTGGGTACAGTCAAGCAAAAATATTTATCATTCCAAACGACTCAACGTCTGTAGCGACTACCTTGCACCTGCTTAAGAGCTTTTAAGTAGTAAATACTTTTGAGATGTTGAATGAACCCACATTTTTACACTGTAGGTATGTACGTGTCGAGATGAATGCTGGCCTGTCACTTAAAACTGTATGTCTGCTATGCTACCGGTTTTCCTTACATTTTAAGACCTTGTTGTTTACTGTGTGTACATCGTTTATGTGCAACGTGGTCCAATTTTAAATGCGGATTATCTTATGTATAAACTGTTTCAGATATGATACTTTCGAGACGGCATATACGAAAAACATAGCTTCATAATCAATAGATATATCAAAAATCAAACAGCACAGTTCCGAACAATTCAATGGCAATAAAATAGCAATATTTAAAAAAAAAGAGGTAAAGTTTTTTAAGGTATATCGTGTGTTTGGATCATAAATATAGGGGTTCCCACGTGGGAACTATGATTTATGTCCCATTGGTCTTGCACATAGGTACCTAACAAAGTCCGTGATGAACAGGTTTACCTATAACGGTAAAGTTAATTACAATAAACTAAAGTTAAATACCTGAGAGCGTTACAGCGATGTTAATCGGAGAGCGGCGAGCCTCACCCTCTATTGTGTCGAGGTAGTTCAGATTGTAGTTAGCTATCTAGTTCTACTAAATGCTAGTCAGTCTGTAACACTGCCCCAGTTGGGCTGGAACTAGTTTGCTAGGGCTATCCGTTGAATCTAGGTTCGGACCTAGATGCCTATTAAGTGGGTGGTGACAAACCAAGCTGTTTTGTTATATTTACTGGATAATAAATTGTAACGAGCATAAACGAGATAAATAAATAAATAATAGATAAATATTTTGGGACAATTCACACCATTTGACCAAGTCCCAAATTAAGCAACTAAAGCTGCTTGTGCTATGTATAGTCGACCAAGTAAATGCTTGACCACTTTTGAACCTTATTCTTTTGTAATACGGTCGAAAAGTGGTCAAGCAATTTCTTGGTCGGCCATACTTATATAGATACTTAAATACATATAACATCCAAGACTCGGGTACAAACATTCGTATTCATCATACAGACATTTGTCCCTCCCGTGAATCGAACCCGGAACCTCAAGCTTTGTAGTCAGGGTCACTAACCACTAAGCCGTCCGGTCGTCAAAGAGATAAAGGTGCAAATTGTAACAAACGATTTGACCGCGCGTGTGGCCATACATTCCATGTTTCCGTAGATAGTGTTTGTTGTTTTGCTTTTTATTTTATTGAATTAAATTGTTATTGATGGTCCATCTCTGTCGTTCGTGTTGTCACAGCATGTTTATTTTCAGGCTTAGTTGAAGTAAGTCATACAGAAAACTGATACAGAGTGTGGCTCCAAAAAGGGTGATAGCCGGACGAGTCAGTTCGCGTACTTATGGCTCGACCTTTTTCGTCACCCTAGGCACGCGGATGACGCGAGTCATTTTGGGCGATAAAAGGTCGTGGGGCCATAAGTACGCGAAATTACTCGACCGTTTATCACCCCTCTTGTCATTATTATTTATTTTATTAAATTGGAATGCTATGTGATGACAACACAAAGAAAATACACTAGATTTTTCTTTGTGTGGTCATCATCATCACATAGCATTTAAATTTAATAATTTGAATATTCATGATTAAAAAAAATGAACTTTCGGTTACAGTTACTTGTTTATTTTAACTATATTGCACAAAATAAAGACAAAATGTACAAAAGGTGAACTTAATGCCTTAAGGCATGCTCTGCCAGTCAACCTTTGGGCATAATAATCAACAACAATTTTATTTAATATTTATTAAAGCTATTCGCCATGTGTGTATTTATCGGTTAGTGTTTCAATTCAAATAGTTTATTTTATTTCCTAATAGCTACTTTTAAATGTTATGTAAGTAGCTAGTATTTTCCTTTTTCTTCTTTCTATGTAAACGTATCTACGCTCCGCACTCAAAAACAAAAAAAACTTTACTCTTCTATTGCAGGTGCCGCAAATATGTAGTCGTTCGTTAGATAGATAGTTTATTTGTGAACATAGGTATACAGTGGTTCTTACATGATAATAATGTTCAAGCTGTGTTGAATGTGTGGTTGTGTATGGGCAGATCGTGCTGCTGTACGCGGCGCGCGCGCTGCCCGAGCCGACGTCGCCGGCGCCCGCGGCGCCCGCGCAGCCGCGCGCCGACGAGCCCGACGAGCCGCCCGAGGGCTACTACGCGTTCGTCGAGTCCCCCAACGCCACGCCTCCCAGGTGACCACGCTTTGCGAATAAACTAGCGACAACAACAACAACAAATTTAATACGTACTCTTTATTGATTCACACAAGTCAACAAAATAAAAGAACACACACAGGGAAATTTTACATGGGATTCAACAGGCGGTCTTATCGCTAAGCAGCGATCTCTTCCAGACAACCTTCCAGCGACCCTACTAATTTATAAAAAAAAAACCCCGCCCGGCTTCGCACTGGTACAGTCAAGGAAATTGAAACACGTACCACCGTAGAACCTAGTCGAAGAGACATACGCATGACATTTGTATGACATAGCCTGGCGCTTAACGCGTCGCGTCATTGCGATAGGGTTCTAAGGTGGTACGTGAATATATTTCCCCTACTGTACAATCGGGATGTAATGTATATAGTCGACCAAGTAATTGCTTGATCACTTTTGAGCCTTATCCCTTTTTAATACGGTCGAAAAGCGGTCAAGCAATTTCTTGGTCGACTTTACATCGGTATGTTATCGAGATAGATGGGCCATAAGAGGACTGTGTACCAAACCTCAACAAGTGTTCCCCAATGGCCTTTCAAACGGCGATAAGTCGATAACATGTCCCACCCTCTGAATTTACCCTATAGGCATGACTTTTTAGAATGCTGTTGTTATGCCTTAAAATCAGATATGTTTCGATTTTTTTATATTCTTCATAGACTTGACAATATCTGCTCTTTAAGAGTTTCATGTCAAGGTGAAGGTTAATAAAGCAGCCATAAGCTATCAGATTAAGTAAATATGACCTTAGTGAAAAGTTCATAGTTTTCTGGCACTTTTATAAAAATCGTGATTTTTGATTACGATTGCATTAACCCATAGACAGAGCCGCAGGTAAATTTAAACTTGGGCGGTCAGTTAGAGCCTTTAGGTATCCTCCATTATCGAGTTGATAAGGATAACGATATCGTCGATTCGATGCGGTGTGACACCGCGCGTGACTCCTGCGCACAATGAGGATAGCACATGTCTCTATTTGTGTTTGCACTACCTCCGTAAATAATGAATGAGTCGCTTCATCATTTTTTAAGGAAAACGCTTTGTTTTAAAATGTAATGTGTACTTTTTACGGCAAAAACCGAGCTCTTATTATTTCGCTGTGTACACACGCCTGTCTGTACGTCACACCTGTTTGCTACATCCGCGACCGTACTCGGAAAGTACTTAGAGCAAGACATAAGAGAGAGATATTGGACAATAGACACTGATGAAATGTATAAGGTAGCCGTTGTCTATGAGCCGTCTCATAATGAAGAGGTGTGGGTTCCGGTACAATATAACACCATGAAGGATAGCACGAGCACCGCTAGCAGCGCAGGCGGGCGCATGGATAGCATATTCAGAAACGACGTACATACCTAAGAGCTTTATTTTTAGTGACTTTTTGGGTCCATAATGGCTCACATAAAATTATGTTTTACTATCGTTTTGTGTTCATAACTCTTCATATTTTTTTTTGTTTATCAATAACGAACGGAACTCCGACTATTAGGTACTGCAGATCAAAAATTAAGAAATCTAAAGTTCGGTTTTGTTAATGTTTTTCCGGCTCAGTGTAATAGCATGTAAAAAATATTGGATTAGATTCGATAGCACAGTTCTTAAGTAACATTTTGCAAAAATTAGATTGTCAAAATTCCGAAATTTGCTGTTGCAGCAATCGAAAGATTGGTGCAGGGTATCAAAAATCACGATTTTTATAAAAGTGCCAATATCTCGAAAACTATGAACTTTTCATTAAGGTTTTGGAGACGAATGTAGTGGTCCGGGATTGCAGGGCATGAATCACACCAGGTTTCATAAATCACCGACGTTTATTGACCACAATGACAATGTTCGTACACCATTAAAATAACATCAGTAGGGAAAACAATTTTGATACGTAAATGCTTTTTATATCAACACAACTCGTTACGTCTAGTCTCTGTATGACAGTTCTTACATAGATTGCATAGCACACCACATACAGTGTTGCCACACGTCTGGTGGCATAGACGCCACACCACCCCCCCACGGAGAAAGATAAGACTATAAATCGAGTATATCTCTGAATCTCACGCTCCTGCCAGACCTAGTAGTAACGTGAGGAGGCGCTGGTGAAAGGGACGTGGTTGGATTGGATTTTGGATGGTTGGGGGCTAAGGTGGGTATAGGATCAGAAGCTACAGTGGGAGAAACCGCTGATGGCAAAGGTATAGATGTAGTTGATCTAGGTGACGGGTTTGTTGCAGTGAAGTCTGCGTCAATATGAGCTGGTTTAACACGGTCAATACTGACCGTCACTTCTCTGCCATTTATATCCAGTGTAACAGTTTTGTCTCTTCTGTTGAGAACTCTAAATGGGCCTGTATAGGGGGTTTGAAGAGGGCGTCGCACCGCATCATCGCGGAGCAGCATGTGTGTAGCAGTTTCCAAATTTTTAAAAATGAATGCCGGAGGTCGAGCGTGATGGGCGGCAGGGACAGGGCGCAGCGCTTCGATCCGGCGCCTCAATTGTGAGACGAAATCTATAACATCATCTGGAGTATAACCCCCTTCCATAGGTGCGATGAATTCGCCAGGTAAACGTAAAGGTTCACCGTAAACAAGTTCGGCACAAGAAGATTTTAAATCTTCTTTGAGAGCCGATCTCATACCCAGAAGGACTATAGGTAAGGCCTTCGACCAAGATTCTTGGTGGCACATTAACGCCGCCTTGAGTTGACGGTGAACTCGCTCAATCATGCCATTTGCACAGGGGTGATATCCAGTGGTTCGGGTCCGCTTGGTGGCACACAGATGCATCAGCCGCTGAAAGAGTGCGGACTCGAATTGGCGGCCTTGGTCAGTGGTTATGACAGTGGGAACCCCGAACCTGGAGATCCAACCCGTAACAAACGTGTCAGAGACTTCTTCCGCGGTCATGGAAGACATGGGCCAAACCTCGGGCCACCGCGTAAACCTATCTATCGCTGTGAGGCAGTATGTGTAGCCATTGGAGTAAGGAAGTGGTCCGATTATGTCAATGTGAATGTGCCGGAAGCGATGGGAAGGAACTGTAAATTGTCCGATGGGGGAGGAAATGTGTCTAGTTACCTTACTGCGTTGACATCGTAAGCAAGATTGGGCCCAGTTGCGGCAATCTTTTTTAATTTGTGGCCAAACATAGCGCTCAGACACTTGGCGTATGGTTTCCCTCACACTGGGGTGACTGAGGTTGTGTAGTCGGTCAAAAGCCACGCGACGGAAAGGTGCTGTCAGGTATGGACGACGTCTACCCGTTGAGGTGTCGCACCAAATTGCGACATCAGCCCCGGGAATATTCACTTTCTCTAATTTTAAAGATGACGAAGTGCGATGTAGGGCCAATTCCGGATCTGCGTTCTGTGAATCTGCTAGAGCACTATAATCTTCTTGTAGTAAAATGGATTCAATCCGGGACATAGTGTCTGCAACCGTGTTGTCGTCACCCTTAATGTGTCTTATATCAGTGGTGAACTGGCTAATGAAGGATAACTGGTTAAGCTGAGAAGGTGGCAACTTCTCCCGTCGTTGAGAAAACGCGAATATGAGAGGCTTATGGTCTGTGAAAATAGTGGCATGTTGAGCCTCAAGGATATGTCTGAAGTGTTGCACGCTTTCATAAACCGCAAGCAGCTCGCGGTAGTATGCCGGCCACTCAGCTTGCTTGGATGTCAACTTTTTGCTGAAAAATGCATAAGGGAGCCAGTCACCGTCTTTCTTACGCTGCTGTAAACATGCACCAATATGCGTGCTGGAAGCATCAGTAAATAGACCGAGTGAAGCGTTACAGTCGGGATGTGTCAAAATTGTAGCCGATGTTAGGCTACTCTTGCAGTCTTCAAAACACTTTTCTAGTTCGGGCGTCCATGGAAATGGCTTTGCACCCTTGCTATTAGTGGCAGCTACCGCGTCGATCAAAGGGGCCTGATATTTGGCGGCGTGAGGCAAGAATCGCCGATAATAATTGATCATTCCTAAGAATCGGCGCATACCTTGAACAGTCTTCGGCGGGGGAAATTCCATCAAGGCACGGATACGATCTTCAGGCGGACGAGTGCCCGCAGCGCTTATGCGGTAGCCCAGGAATGATACCTCTTTTGCACCGAAGACGCATTTGGCGGGGTTCATAACCACGCCGTATCTATGGAGTCTTTCAAACAAGGTCCTCAGATGTTCCATGTGTTGCGCGGCGTCCTTTGAAAAGATAAGGATATCATCAACGTAGGCGAAACAGAAATCTAGGCCACGCACTACCTCGTCGATGAATCTTTGAAAGGTCTGTCCTGCGTTTCGTAACCCGAACGTCATGTAGGGGAACTCAAAGAGTCCAAACGGGGTAATAATTGCCGTTTTGTGGATGTCCGGCTGGTGAACGGGAATCTGTTGATATGCTTTGACTAGATCTACCGTACTAAACACCGAACATCCAGCCAAGCTATGTGAAAAATCCCCCACATGACGAACGGGGTACATATCAGGGATCGTACGTGCATTTAAAGCGCGATAATCGCCGCAAGGGCGCCATGTAGAATCCTTTTTAAGGGCAAGATGTAAGGGTGATGACCATGAGCTGCTTGAAGGTCTAGCAGTGCCTACTTGCACCATCTCTTGAAATTCTTTTTGAGCGGCACGGAGCTTGTGTGGTGCGAGACGACGAGGTCGTGCAGTAACAGGAGGGCCATCGGTCGTAGTAATGTAATGCACCGTTGAATGCTTTGGCTCAACCGGAGCTCCAGGAGGTCGCGTGATACTGGGGAATTCTGCTAAAATTGCCGCATAAGGTGAATTAGGTAAAGATACTACCTTCACACTAGGCTGGTCAACTGAAGAAAATATTGCGGGGGCGGACAATCCTGTCTTCCCGTCTCGCAACTTGCCCTGTGCGCAATCAGGAAGCAGATGATAATGAGCTAAAAAGTCAGAACCGATAATTGGGTTGGCGACGTCTGCTACAACGAAACTCCAATTAAAATCCCGCCGGAGGCCTAAATCGAGGTTGAGCTTTACAAGGCCGTAAGTTTTGATTCTTGAACCATTAGCTGCAATAAGCTCATAGGGAGCTGGCTCTGGGCGACCTCGGATATGCTGATGAGGTAGACAACAAAGATCGGATCCGGTGTCGATTAAAAAACGGCGATTCGAATTACGATCGTTGACGAATAGACGGCGACTAGGATTGAAGCAATCAGTAGCCGTCATTACTGACTGCTGAAACCGTTTCCCTTATTAGCAGGGGGAGGGCCAGACCAAGAGCAAGGTTGCAGACAGCGACGCGCTTTCTCAGCATATCGGTCGTGGTACCAGCATAGTTGACTGCTGCCAGAGCGTCGGCGGCTGCGGCTGCGGCTGCGGCTGCGGGGACGTGAAGCATCACTGCGATCCTGATGCATGGAGAGACTTGCGACGGCGCGAGTGAGTTCATCCACTTTCTGGTGGAGCATTCTGAGCTCGTCAGAGTTTGCTGGTGGTGGTCTGCCAGCTGCATGCTGCATTGCATGCACATTGTACGCTGACGGGGGACGTATGTCGTTCAGCTGGTCCGCCAATTCACCCAATTCATCAAGTGTTGCAGATTTCTGTGAAAGGAGAATGCCTTGTGTGTGGTAAGGTAGCCTGTCGAGCCAAAAAGTTTTCAACATCTTCTCGGGGAAAGATGGTCCTGCAAGTGATTTGAGATGACGCAGGAACGATGATGGTTTTCTGTCCCCCATCTCTTCCTTTTCTAGAAGGCGCCGTGCTTTTTCTTCATAACTTTGGGTATAACGATCCATCAGGGCTTCTTTCAATTTAGTATAAGGCTTATCCTTTGGTGGATCGAGTATGAATGACTCTACCTCGTCCGCAACCTTTGGGTCAAGCTGCTGTAGCGTATGGAAGAACTTAGTTTGCTCCCTGGTTATATTTCCGAGGGAGAATTGTGCCTCTAGGAGTGCGAACCATAAAGCCGGACGTTCAGGCCAGAATGGTGGAGCACGTGTGGCTACTGCTGCTGTTGCATGGTTTGAATCTCCTTCATTGCTCTGAGCTTCCGGTTTAGAATTTTCGGAGTTTTTAGGTTCACTGTCTGTTGGTAGGGCGGAAGCATTGTCTTGGGACTGTTCAGGGTACATTGTGGAAAAATTAATATATATGGATAAGGGAAATATACTACAACACCCGTATAAAGTTCAACGGAGGGGTGTGGTGCGTGCCTAATGCCAGGAGAAAATCACAAATGTTAACACAAATAATATTACTAGTAATAAACAACAATAATGGTACCGTTAAAAAAAATTTTTTAGGATAGAATACACTTACAGTTTATTTATTTTTTTTCTGAGTGGATGAGATGTGAAACGAAACGCACAATCACTGACAGCTGCTCGCCGTGACGTAACAATAATGCACAGGAACGTCGGGAATGAATGGCGTGTGGAACGATGTCTCTCTAATCTGTGGTAGAAAGTGCTTACGTCCCGGTTTGACAGTCCTTGTCAAGGTGACAGATCGTGCGCGCCCAAAATAGTACTAGAGAAAACCGTTCGAGAAAAAATGTCACTAGTATCGCGCACTTTGTGAAACAAATTTTCGTAGAAATGTTTCAAGAAATTGTCGAATTTCGATTATTCACTTCGCACGAGCTACTGATGTACACTGTACACGCACCTTCACACGCCGCATCACAAAGTTAGCGGCGCAAAATGCACGGCCGACACAGAT
Organism: Ditula angustiorana; assembly: GCA_963691745.1. Taxonomy (NCBI): domain Eukaryota; kingdom Metazoa; phylum Arthropoda; class Insecta; order Lepidoptera; family Tortricidae; genus Ditula; species Ditula angustiorana. The sequence continues at coordinate 10,520,618 of OY829495.1, forward strand.
TAGATGTAGATGTTCTTGTTTCACTTTCGCCGGCCGGCGCTGAAAACTCGCGTATTTGAGTGAAGAGGCAGTAGTAATGTAGGCGCTCCGTTGTGGTTGACGAGTTTCATAAGCAGATTCCCTCTCTGATGCACAAGGGGTCACCAGTTTGGAGACGAATGTAGTGGTCCGGGATTGCAGGGCATGAATCACACCAGGTTTCATAAATCACCGACGTTTATTGACCACAATGACAATGTTCGTACACCATTAAAATAACATCAGTAGGGAAAACAATTTTGATACGTAAATGCTTTTTATATCAACACAACTCGTTACGTCTAGTCTCTGTATGACAGTTCTTACATAGATTGCATAGCACACCACATACAGTGTTGCCACACGTCTGGTGGCATAGACGCCACAAGGTTATACATAATTTAATAGCTATAGGCTACTCTATTAGCCCTCGAAGTTTTGGCGCTGGTTTAAGGGACATCTTGTATACGGGATGTTATTTTTTTTTTATATATAATAAACGAGTATCAGAAGGCTTTTTGGCCACGAATAAATAAATAAAAAGTGTCATTAGGAAAGGACACACAGAGATAAATGAAACTCGGGCGGTCGTGTCACTGTGGGAATAAACTTTCGTGTTAATAGACACGATGTCGCACTCGAAACATGTCAAAAGGAACCGTCAGATGATTTGAAGTGTTGCAACGCGCAGGGTGCGGCCGCCGCCGTACCGGCAGGTGTCGGCGGAGTGCCCGGAGGCGGCGGCGCGCGCGCACGTGTCGGCGCACAACCTGTGCGGGGACCTCAACCGCGGCCTCATCCCGCGCAACCCCATGGGGCAGAACCCCGGCGGGGAACCCTACCCCTTGTGAGTATACACACTCGCTGGATACACCTATCCCTAATTCTTTAGCCAATTAAATTTAGTAATACAACCGTGTAAAGAATTGTTGATCTGAGCGAATGTCCAATTACTTTTGCTGCTATCTGTACCGACCCCGAAAGAAGTAAACATTCAACACTACGCGCCAATATTCTATGAAATAATTCCACCCAGTGGACGCAAGGCTTGAACATTCCGCTCCTAACCCATCGGCTACTTGTATTTTGAACCACCTGAAGAATTCCTAAAGGTGTGTTCTCTTTCGACGTGTACGAACTGCACCTGTGAGTTCAGTACCTCAAAACGCTATCATACTGGCTAGCCGCGTGACCAATGCGGCAGCGTTGCAGCTGCTAGACTATGTTTTGGCGGCGACTAGTACTATATTATTCACTAGCGAACGCCCGCGACTTCGTTCACGCGGAATTAGTAGCCTATGTCCGCCGGATAGTGTAGCTTTCTATTAGCGAAAGATTTTTCAGATCAGTACTTTCAGAGATTACTTATCCCCGACATACAAACAAAGTTTAAGTAGCTCTTTATATAATCGTGTAGACGTACTTATAGATTATACAGTTGAGTAGATATAGATGTGTATAACGTGTTGTGTCGCGGCAGCGAGCTGATCCGCAACCAGACGCTGCGCTTCCTGTCCCGCACGCTGCCCGTGCTGCGCGCCGACGACACGCTGCCGCGCGTCGCGCACGTGGCGCGCGCGCCGCACGGAGACACCAACAGGTACCAGTTATTGGATCGTTTACCTCACCAAGTTTCGAAATTGTAAACTCCAACCGAACACTTGCAAATTAAAGACAATGTCGCGCCGTTACTAAAAAACTAAATTTTCGTGCAACAAGACGATTGAAATAAACAATCTAACTTATTTTTTTAGTCGAGTTGTTGACCGACCATCATCACCAACATGTCGGACAAAAACTTAACCTTAAAGACGGGACGCAAGTGATCTGTTTTATTAATATATCTGGACGGAAATTCACGGTTCCTACGAGATGCATCTCACGTGCGAGATACGTCGAAAAATGACAGATTTCTAAGGTATTTGACAGTTGTTTTCGTGCGAGATGAAAATCTCGTATGAACCGAGAATCGCCCGTTGGTCCGAATCTCAGGGTTTCCATTAGGACAAGTTATCGAAATATTTTTGGTACGTTCAACTTCAAATTCACATCAGTCAAAACCCACTCTTTATTGACTGCTTATCTAAGCTAAATCATCATGTGCAGCCTGGAGGAGCGAATGAAGCGGTCCGTGTCGGAAGCGCTGACCGGCGAGCTGGCCGCGGCGCCGGACGGCCCGCCGGCCAGCATGCTGGAGGCCGAGCACCGCACCGCGGACGCGCCCAGAGAGAGCCGCAAGTTCTGCGACGGCGGCGGCGTGTGAGTACCACACTATACTTAGGGACGGTAGTAGTAGGGAAGCAATGTACACCCAAAATACTCCTAATTTAAGTGCGCTGTCCGTGCCTAAGTTAGAAGCCGCACAGTGTGATAAATTTAATTCGGGTGGTTTCGCGGAGTTGACGGTATTTGCTCCAATTTGTTGATATGTACGTCCATTGTACCATACCTCCCCAAACTAACGCCAATCTTTGAAATTTGGGCAGTAATGTTAGCGCCGTCGTTAGAAGATGCAACAAACCAAACAACGTGGTCCAGAAGAGGGGGAGGGAGTGGTAAGGACACGCCCCCCTTCAACCATCCGTTTTGCAGTGTTAACGTTTAAACATACACCAACAGTGCTACTGCAACGAATTACTAGGACTTCAGACAACACCTAAAAAGGCAATGCTACTTGTATACTGACGTTGATCACATCAGCACCTTAAAGAACAACATGACAGCAATAAACAAATATGACATGTGGAATAAATAAAACAAGCCTTTAAAAATAGTTAATTTAATTTAAACGACCACAGTCCTCTAACATTTCAATAAAGCTTAGAACTAAAACGAGAATTTAATAAAATGCTTCCCTAACTCTACGGAAACCTCACGCTCGCCTCGCCGCTCGATGCATGACACGCAACCAACCGAACCAAATACTGGGCCACTGTAGAACTTTGTCACATGAGTAATTACTGTTTTATTAGGAAATGAAATAAAATTATTTGTTGCTGAACATGTGTATAGTCGACCAAGAAATTGCTTGACCACTTTTCGACCGTATTGCAAAGGAATAGGGTTGAAAAGTGGTCAAGTAATTACTTGGTCGACTATACATTATGAATGATATAAGCCATTTCATCATCATCATCATCTCAGCCACAAGAAGTCCACTGTTGGACATAGGCCTCCTCCATGGATTTCCAAAGTGGCCGGTTGGAAGCAGAATCCAACCAGCGCCTTCCTGCCACCTGTACGAGGTCATCGGACCATCTTGTGGCTGGTCGTCCTACGCTGCGCTTGCCAATACGCGGCCGCCATTCGAGAACTTTTCGACCCCATCGGCCATCAGCTCTCCGTGCTATGTGCCCTGCCCACTGCCACTTCAACTTGCTAATCCGCACATCAGCCTGTACGAGATTAGGATGGCCCTGAAACAGCTTAAAAACAACAAGGCGCCGGGCGAAGACGGAATCACATCAGAGCTTCTGAAAGCGGGTGGAACACCAGTACTTAAAGTCCTTCAGAAGCTCTTTAATTCCGTGGTGCTCGGAGGTGCAACGCCAGAAGCATGGAACAGAGGGGTGGTGGCGCTGTTCTTCAAGAAAGGGGACAACACTTTTCTGAAGAATTATAGACCCATCTCGCTTCTGAGCCATGTTTATAAGCTGTTTTCCAGGGTCATCACGAATCGTCTCGAACGCAAGTTTGATGACTTCCAGCCTCCCGAACAAGCCGGCTTCCGAAAAGGCTTTAGTACCATAGACCACATCCACACGCTGCGGCAAGTTATACAGAAGACCGAGGAGTATAACATGCCATTATGCTTAGCGTTTGTGGACTATGAGAAGGCCTTTGATTCGATCGAGACGTGGGCGGTGCTTGAGTCTCTCCAGCGATGCCGTATTGACTATCGGTATATCGAAGTGTTGAAGTGTTTGTACAATAACGCCACCATGTCGGTCCGAATACAAGACCAGAGGACGGAGGAAATTCCATTGCAAAGAGGTGTGAGACAGGGAGATGTTATCTCTCCGAAACTGTTCACCAACACAATGGAAGATGCCTTTAAGCTTCTGGAGTGGAAAAGATTCGGCATCAATATCAACGGCGAGTACATCACTCACCTTCGATTTGCCGACGATATAGTAGTCATGGCAGAATCGATGGAAGACCTTAGCACGATGCTCGAAGACCTCAATCGGGTTTCCCAACGGGTGGGCCTTAAGATGAACATGGACAAAACGAAAGTCATGTCGAATGTCCATGTAGTGCCCACCCCAATAGCAGTAGGAAACTCAACTCTCAAAGTTGTTGACGAATACGTCTACCTAGGACAAACAGTCCAACTAGGCAGGTCCAACTTTGAGAAAGAGGTCAATCGTCGAATCCAACTCGGCTGGGCAGCGTTCGGGAAACTGCGAAATGTCTTCTTGTCCAATATACCTCAGTGTCTGAAATCGAGAGTGTATGATCAATGTGTGTTACCAGTGATGACTTATGGCACTGAAACGTGGCCGCTTACTATGGGCCTTATAAGAAAGCTCAAAGTCACGCAACGAGCTATGGAGAGGGCTATGCTTGGAGTTTCTCTGCGTGATCGAATCAGAAATGAGGAGATCCGCAGTAGCCCAGCGGATTAGTATAAGCCATTTACTATGAAACTACTATTTCGTGGGCGGTAGCACCTTGTAAAAGGTCCGTTCGGATCGCTTCCGCCATCTTGCTCACTAATCCAGCCGCTAAACAGCAGTGCTTGCACTGTTGTGTTCCGGCGTGGAGAGCAAGACAGCCGGTGTAATTACTGGCACAAGAGGTATTCCATCTTAGCCCTCTGGGTTGGCAACGCATCTTACCAAACTTGAAGTAATCGTACCGTGCAGTGTCATTGCATTTGTTATCTCTTTCTTAATTTCGTAACAGTAACATATTACTTTCTCACTTGCACACGTAAACTTCTAATACATCGTAAGTTTATGTTTAAATTACTGATTCTACAGAAAATACATAAACGCAAACTAGATTAGTAAATGTTTAGTTAAAATAAGTTGTTTCGTTTGTTCCCTATTGCAGTTTAACTGGCTCAAACTTCACCTTGGAATAATTTGTTAATTACTACATTTTATCTTTTAAGTTCTAAAACAAAAGGAAATTTATTGTTCAGCAATCGACTGATCGATAATTCAGGCCAAGATATTTGTCACTAGGACATTAAAAATACAAAAAAAAAACTACAGCATATAGTAAGACCTCGGCTACTGTCCAACACCCGTATGCAAAAACGATACTCAGTGCACCGCTACACATGAAAGAGTTCAAGTGCTACGTGGATTATGAGGCAATTCTGGACAAAAGCAGGGGGGCTCCACTACGCACTGTAGGTACGCTCGGCCGCTTTGCCTACAGCGTAGGCAAATCGCAGTAGGCTGTCGGCTCGCCGCGCGCTCGCTCGCTCGCCCCCGCCGTGTCAGTGTAATTGAAAACGAATGCCGCGCAACCCTAGCGTGCGGGAGTAGCGGGGAGAAGGCGGTCGCAGGCGGCGCGTTCCTTTTGACTCGCGCCGCCTGGCGCATGGTGTTAGAAGTAATACGAACTTTTTGAGTGAATTAAGTTGGGATTCGTTTAATCGCGTTCGTAATAGAGAAGTTTCTGTACGTTATTACTATTATTGATTCTGTGACAAAAGTATCGTTTGTGAATACTGGTCTGTGATAAGCGCCTATCTTTTATAATAAAAGTACGAGCTTAGCTAATAACACCGGGCCGGGGTCCGACTCGGCAGGACTTTACGCCAGATCCAACATTAGACAGATTAATATTTGGACAAAACAAGAGTCTGTCTATAACAAAATTCGTCCAACAGGCAACTGTCCCAAGAGGTATATGGCGGAAAATGACAATCCACAACAAAACCCTTCCTTTTGGCTTTGCCGTAGTCAGGCAAAAATCTTGACTCCAGCGCCAGTCTCTGTATCCATCCTGACTTTTTATAATAATAAACAACATTCCAACCAACAATGTCGGCTTTGCCATCAATATATTGTTTATCAATATGTTGCTTCTTCACGCTAAAACAAACGGACGGATTTAATTGGAACCACAGCTTATAAAAAAATCAAATCTGAACCAATTAGTGGTCTGTAAATAAAATAATTTGAAATTAAATTTTGCGTTTTATACTCTGGATTAACACATAGCGTACTTGTTGTTCCATAAAAGTGCATAGTACGCACGGGATACCGGTGAACCAATTCTATGCGGACGAAGGCGCAAGCAACAGCCAGTTTATAACAAATATATAGTATAGCAACAAATTATAAATCCTGTCTTATATTTACAGCTTCGATTTGTTTTACTTAGGGCCTCCGCTTTGTCGCGCGGGCGCACGGAGCGGGTGCACGCCTGCAGAAAAATGGTATGAGAGCGTCCGCTAACTCGCGCGGGTGCGGGTGTGGGCTCATACTATTTGTTCGTAAGGCGTGCACCCGCGCGACGTAGCGGACGCTCTTAGGCGATAAACGTTGTTTAAGTGAAAAAAAGTGAAATTTTAGGTTAGAACTCTGATTACATTATAAGTAAGGATGAATAGTTCAGGTGGCGGGCGCGGCGCCGCGCGCCTTCAGGTCGGCCAGCACGATTTCCAGCGTGTCGGGCACGGTCCCGTCCAGCATATACACGCGGGGGTCCCTCTCCACCTGGAATAACAAAAAACACAATGTGTACAATGAAAATCCAGTCAACTACGGAACCCTTAAAAATACAGCTTTTTATTGACATTTTAGTATCGCATTGTAATCGGACCTACATACACATACCGAACTTCAAGTCGATACGCCCACTTGAAGTGAGTAAAAAATGTACTACTAAGATTTCACCTGGAAATAAAAGTAAAGCGGACAAACTATGTCATATTGTATAGAGATTTTAATATATCATGTCGACCGCAGCGCCAAAATAACACGAGTCGAGTAGTTCCTATTCTTACTAGCAACTTCATATCTACAGACTATATTTCCAAGTTAATTCTCCGATAAGACGTTTCAACGAACGGATAGCGCCATTTCTTATTACACAAAGTTAAACAACCTTTTCAGTCAATTAATCAATTAAATACTTATTGCTTGGTCATGAACTCATGAGTATCAAAGAAATCTTACCAAATAAACCTTTGACTCAACGCCCGACCTATGTAAATCTAGTCCATTAAACGTGGCTAAAAACCATCAAAATGAAGTCTGCTTTCAAATTAGTCCGTCCGTCCGTCCGTCGACATCAGCTTCAAACTAACAACGCCCCTCTTGTTCGCGTGGGGGTTGAGAGCACAGTATAAATAATATTACTAAACGTACAGAAACTTCTCTTTTACGACCGCGATTGAACGAATTACCACTTTATTGACACGCACAAAAAGTTCGTATTACTTCATTCATACACATTAGCTAGCAACTCCCGGCGACACGTTAGAGTTGCGTTGCATTCGTTTTCAATTACACTGACACGGCGAGGACAACCTACCGCGATTTGCCTACGCCGTAGGCAGGGCGGTCGAGTGCACCTACAGTGCGGAGTTGAACCCCCTGTTAAGAGCAAAGCCCGGTACCTCGGCGCGGTACCGCAGGTGCTCGGGCCACACGCAGCGCTCGAAGTAGCCGGGCACGTCGGGCGGCTCGTACACGCGCAGCGCGCGCCGCGACAGGCACTCGCCGAACTCCAGCACGAAGTAGTACCTGCGCCGGTCACGACAGGACGTCAGTCATCATCAGGCCTTATATACCAATATACATCCGAGTTATATTATAAAGCTGAAAGTTTGTTTGACATAGATTTTTGTTACTTGCCAAGTTTCCCTGACCGACCATATCCATATTAAAGCAAGTTTTTGTAATTTTTTAAAAAAGTTTAATTAATTGTTGGTTATGTGAGGTTTTTCGTAAAGCAAGCATTAAGCACAGTACGCGAGAAGACGAAAAACTTATTATATTTTTTATGGAAAAGGACTGAACTTTAATGAGCGAAGATTGGGAAAGTGCGTTGAGCTAACAGTAAGTTTCAGTCTTCCCTGACTTTCCAGATTGTGGACGCCCTGATATACGTTTTTGACTGTACGGCAGCTCGTAGACCGGAGTTCTGTTCCGACTAGGCGGTGCCGCCCTAGCGCCCGCGAGCCCCGTTTTTCCTCTAAGCTATATTACAAGGTCAAAAGAAACTCTCACCTCAGGTCGCACAGCTCCATGAACGGCTTGTAGTTGAGCACGGTGAAGCCCTCCGCGATGAGTATCTTCTTCCCTCTCACTTCCGTCCGGCCCTCCCGCTCCAGCGCGCGCGCGTGCGCTCGGTCCTCTCCTGCCATGGTGGCCAGCACGTCGGAGTACATGGCGCGCATGTCCAGCGCCGTGATGACGTCATAGTTGTTGTGCTCCAGGCCGGTGCAGCGCACGTGCCGCGGGCTGTCGTCCGGGAAGAAGTAGCGGTCCTGGTGGAACACGTAGGCCGGGGTCAGGCTCCGCAGCAGGCGGTTGGCGAGGGTAGTCTTCCCGCCGCAAGTTACGCCTGGAAACACGACATTCGTGGCATTAGCGACGCATCCGCTAACGGCTTCGCTGTACACGGTCGATAATGGTGCGATGTTATACGATTGTGCTTGTCGATTCCCTGCCGCTGTAAAAATTACGATCTAGCAGAAACTGGCTTTCAACTCGGTGACTGGATTTATTAGAGCTACTTGATTTACCCACTCAAATTTTTAAATCCTGGATTAGTTTCACTTTATCTCCTACTAGCTTTTTCTCCGACCGCGTAGATTTTCGACTACATACTTACTACCTCACCTTAAAAGTGGAATATCCAAAAATCCTATCTTAGTGCACATTTGCACCCCCTAAAGAAAACAGGTTCCAAATTTCAAGTCCCTGCCTTGGGTACAGGAGTCCAGGCTGTTTTGTCAGTGATCACTGCTCTTTTATTCTTCCGATTGAAATACTCGACGCCGTTGTCATGCGGCAAGAAAATATGCAGGCAGCGGCAGTGGCGTAACTATACCATCTGGGGCCCGTGGCAAATTCTTTTGATGGGGCCCTATCAGTAATATTTTTGAGCTCGCGGCCTCTCGGGTATGGGGCCTCTTGGGTCGGGGGCCCGTGGCATTTTGCTAGCCCTGCCACCCTATTGTTACGCCACTGGGCAGCGGTTAAACTTTGCGCCGGATATGCCCACCTGAGATCCCGATCACGACCCAGTCGTCTCTGTGTTGGACCTCCATGCCGCGTCCAGCGCGCGTGGCGGCGCGCGCGCCTACAGGTGTGGCCGCAGGTGCTGCACGGTGCACCACATGAGTCCCCCCACGAAGCAAAGCCCCCACACGCCGCAAAAGAGCAGGAAACACTGCGGATCCGGGACCCAACTGTAGATGCTGAGCTCTGCAAATGAAATCGCGTACTTTGAGCGAGTTAGATTTATGACAAGTGAGAATCTACATTCGCTAAGTACGTAATATACCATAATCGTACATTTGTTAACCTGGAGGTTTTTTGCCGAAATAGTAAACCTATCTAACTTAACCTATTGGGTTCCAAATGAAAATATGAAAAAATGTTTAAAGTTTACAATTGAAATGAACTAGAAGAAGTTAAAAACCAGACGATAGAGAAAATCAGACGATAAAAGACAAAGATTGCATTCGTTATATGACAAAATCACTCTTTAAACAAACAATCTTTGAATTACACAGTGGGAATGCTATCACTAACACTAACATGATGATGCTAGCGCTAACAAATGACAACACAGAGTGCTTGTCTCAATAAAGTGTGTGAATGGTCCATTGTTACATTGCCTTCGAGTGGTCCACCAGGGACAAAAATACATAACAAGTCCCGCGCGCACGACTAACCCGAGTCAGGAAATAAGTCGTGTGTAGTATTATGCAAACTGTGTTCGTGCACAAAGAACATCTTGTACCTATATTTATGCTAAGTATTGTAACACTCCTCAACAACACGTCCCAACCGGTGAAATTGCTGGCACAAGAGGTATTCCATCTTAGCCCTCAGGGTTGGCAGCGCGTCCGCAATGTCCTCGGTGTCGCGAGTGTCCATGAGCGGTGGTGATCACTCACCACCGGGCGACCCGCTTGCTCGTTTGCCTTCCTATGTTGAAGAAAAAAAAACCTTGCAATATATTCGAGTTACATTCTGTAGCAATGGTCCGAGTGGTGTTAAAAAAAAAACATCTGTCGTATCTCGGGCCCTCTTTTTGCGTCGGATGTCAAGAACAGTGCCGCAACCGGAGCCGTGCCAGCGGTGCCCCGGTCCAGGGCGCGAAAACAATCAGGATCGAGTATCGGTCCGCGAATGGCAGCCGGGACCATGTTTCAAAAGCAATAGGCTAGTTGCAACCTTCGCTGCTGACCTTCGTCGATGAGCGGGTAGGCGTTGAGCCACAGCAGCAGCGCCGCGAACACGGAGCCTGCGCCGCCGGCCACTGCGCGCCCCAGCGCCGCGTCGCTGGCCATGCGGCCACAAGCCACCTGCCACACTTAAAGCTCAGGCTCAACTGGCAACTACATTTGACACCACAATTGCCTTAGCCAGCCGCTGTCAGAAAAGTCACTAAAAAAACCAACAAAGCGCGACGAAGCCGGCGTGCCACGGCAGCGGCCGGCGAGCGACTGCGCTTCGGACGGCGAGGGGCGTGATGTCTTTTGCCTTATTTTCTAATTTGACTGAATTTCGAATTGACGAGGTCCCATAATACCCGAATATCGAATTGTCTCCTCTTTAAAACGATCGAAAGTCATATTGCGATGATGTACTGATAATGGAGTGAAATAAAATCGAATCACTCTAGAGAATGTGAACCCGGTTATTGTCTCTGAGGGAAACCGGTTTTAACCGGTTATTTCTTTTGCATTCCCCACTATGGGCCCCACCGATACCGAGAGTACACGCGGAGCGGCGCTGATCACTTAAATCAGACCTGCATGCCCTTTCACTATCCTTAAAAGACAACAGTAAAACAATAAAACAATGATGGCAGTCGCAACGCCAATAATTTGCCTACGAGTAATAAAACCATTTTCAAGTAAGCATGACGATTTACCCTATAGACTCCCCTTAGGCCGCGGGTTCGTCTTCGTCTGGGAACAGAATAGACTTTTGTTCGTCTTTCTTCACCGCGATCTTCTGGGAGACGGGCCTGCCGGCGGCGGCCCGGGTCACGATCTGTAATTAAAAAAAAATGTAAGCCATAAGACAAGTTGTCCTAAAATAAATTACTTGTACTATGCAACGAAATGATTCACCCAAGCAATACAAACTATATGAAAGAAATTCAACCTTAAACATGTAAGAAAACCTGCCTCGAAATATCAGCTTACAAACACACTAAAGTTGGTTATCAAACAGTCTATTTGCTTAGGATCCTTCTTTAAAAGGTGGTTTTTACAAATATCATAACAAACTAATTTAATGTAACATAACACCTATTTGAAGGCTCATTTCCACAAATGTGTGTAAACACATAACCATTGAGGAGAAACCATCAAAACCATAATCATAAGTACTATGTATTACTAAATTTTATTGCCAGTTGACGTCACAGATAAAGTAATAAAACTGTAAAATGAGACGCGTTATCATTTTATTGCGCGAGCGCATTGCTTCCACTATATTATTATTCTCAAGGGCTTAGAGCATAAGTACCTTTCTGCTAATGATCCAAAAATGACTATCCAAATTTGACATGAACTTAGCTGTCAAGTTTGTTGCATACAGTCACCCAAATGGATTTCTGTGCCACTTTATAGCTTTTTCACCATAATAGAAATTGCTACTGAGTTTCGTGAGGTGACGCACATAGTCGTTTATCTCCCTATTGCATTAAACAATAAAGAGAAAAAAAGGACTCTACAACACACACTCACCTTGGTTAAGTACTTTACTAATACTTTAATAATTATGTTTAATTTCAGTCTTAACTCGTTCTATGCTGACTCACTTATAGCTTGTGGCTTGGTTTTTAAAGACCTTACCTAACCTGACATACTCTAAGAGATATCATTTGAAAGAAAATTAAAATAAAAAAACTATGCCATTCTGTATGTCAGAAACAGCTGTATGTTTGTAACACCTCCACCTATTTATAACCCATGCTATACAAATGATCATAGATTCTAATTCTAAAACGGCTTTGCTTTAAATCTATTATTTCACACAAATAAATAACTTGATTGATTGAATGAAAAGTTGCTTAAGTGATACCATTAACAAAACACTTTTTGGCGAAATGTGCAGGATACCCACTAACCTTCTTGGTGAGTTTGGGGTCGGTGGTGTGTTGGGAGAGGGCCAGCAGCTTGCGCACGTTCTCCTCTGCCAGCTCCTCCGTGCTCGGCTGCTTCTTGGGCTGTTTCTGTTTACGCTTGCTCTTGTATGGATGCTCAATCTCTACAACCATAAAAAAACACTTGTCAACATTTGTACTCTTGTGACCAAATTATGTCAACTGCTTGTTGACATGGTTGGGTGCTTTTTATGTCCATGATTACAGTCTGTACATGCAAAAAACAACATTTTTATTTTCTTATCATTTACATATTTTACCATGACCTTGTTAAAGTCCTATTGTTGGGTCTGAACTAACCAAATGTTGCCCTGTCCGCCTGTCTACGAACAACCTAACCATTTAACAATCCAGATCTACTTAAAGATACTTTGTTTTACAAGCCATATAATTGGTAAAAATGATATGTTTTCACTAATTTACATTTCACAAAAATTACTAATGTTCAAACTGTTACAATACATGTTGAAGTATCAAGGCTAGGGTACATTTGTAACTAACAAGTTTTAAATACTGCAGGAATTACTTTTTAAGCAAAACAAATAATATTATGTTAGCCTGACATGATGGAATGTTTTGAAACATTAGTGAACCAATGTACCCCTTGTCCACAGCTAAATCTATTACTTACTTGCTTCACTAATATGACAATAATTATAAGCGATTTGATGAAAAGCTTACATAATGAAATATAAATAATGATTGAATTTTTAATATTATGATTACAACCATGAAATTGAAACTTGAAGGACTGAGAGTTCAGTAAGCTTACAATCAGACAGTGCTATAGCAATTGGTATAAAACATGGTAACGCACCGCGCCGCACCTAACTGCCGCGCACGGTTATTGCCGACTGAAACGTTGATTGTCGCGAGACTTGGCTGTGACGCAACCGGTAACAAATATGAATTCACACAAACCTTGACCTAATGATGAACGAGACGACTTTGCCTTCTTACTCCGTCCGCGAACGCTCTCTGCACACACAAAATAAACCATAACAATCTGAACACGTGATGTATTTATGAATTACACGAACGAAACAATACCGCTTACCTTCCGGATCGACAAGTTCGAGGGCCTGGCGCACTAGAGCTGAAGACATTTTAAATTGTTAGCACGAATTGACGACATTTATTTGGTGTTTCATTCACTAAAATTCTAATCTAAAACTTTATTTCGCGACTTACTTGGAAACGGTAAGGAAAGAAATGTCATGTCAAATGTCAACATGTGGTGATTAACGTCAAAATTGCGTTTTGTTATTGCAATGGAACTTGTTGCTGGTCCGACATTTCGCGTGTTTAAGTAACCTGTTTTATTTAATTTCTGATGCAATATTAACTTTCCGGCCGTATTTAGAATTGTAGTTGTACCCGTAACAACAACCAAAAAATAATACCGTTTTAATTCATGGCTATCATAACAAATAGCATTTGCATTCGCATTTGACCGATTTCAACTTAAATCGATACTTTTAATACATTGAAACTAGGAGGCCTAGCACGCTAGCTTTTATCGCAGACATAAAGCATTTTATTAAATTATATATCCTTTTCTAACCAGACGGCATGTGCGAAAGGGACGGATGCGTTTATTTGTGCGATAAACTGTTCTATTATTCCCAAGACATTTTATTCTTGGGAGTCTACTTACAATTGAGTTTGTCGGAAATTTGTAAAATAATTAATTGTGCCTTTCATGTTCCAGGTTTTGCATGCTGTATCGCGCAATCAACGGCGAGAGCAGCGCGGCGGGCGTTGAGCGGCGCGAGGACCCCGGCCCCGCGCCACACGCGCCCGCGCAGACCGCGCCGCGATACGAGGTATGTTATACGTGTAACAGACGATCGGACGTGGCTCGCTCCAATTTGACTAAGGTTAGAACTGTTGTACCTAAGTGTAGCACATAATGATAACGTCGTGTACTGGTAGACTTCGGTTGTGCAATGAACCTCATTTTGGGCTTTTTCCAGTGAGGTATAGAAGGTAACTTTTCAGCAGGGTTCGAAAGGATAATTATCAATGATAATTATCACGATAATTATCACGATAATTATCATGATAATAACAGGTTGATAATTATCAATTGATAATAACAAAAAATTGCGCCCGTGAAATAGAACTATATTCTAAGTATCCAAACGTGTATTTCCGCACTTGTTGCGTGTATCCGAACGCACGTCTAGTCGCGACACGGGAATTCCCCCAATTCACAAAAAATGTCAGTTGGTGTTAAGTAAAGCCAAGTGAACTCGAATGTTATTTTTGTTTGTTTTGAGACAATATACCATCGATATTTCTTATGAAACAATTTAACAAATGATATTTTAATAATGGTGATAATTATCGGATAATTATCACGGCTCGTTATTATCTTGATAATTTCGAACCCTGCTTTTCAGAAGAGGCATTAAAGGTTCACGCGGAGTCGGAAACGCGCGCTTGATCGCTTTGGAGTTGCAACTTGACTGTGTTAAGATTCAGATGATCGCCTGATTGCTCACCACCAGACTAGTCGCAAGAATTGTTACCATTGCCATCAATCGGAATCGGGCGTCCGTTACACGGGTAACGGTACGGCTTAACCTTTTTTTGATAGGAATTTTTAATCTGAAAAATAACACATCAGAGCGAAGCAGGAAGCGGAAGCATTATAGTTGATAAACTCTAGATTAGTTATTATTTATCTATTTATATTAATTAAATACGCAACGAAAACTTAATCCTAATAAAAAAAGTCCTACAAAAAGTTGTCCCACGTCGTTCACAACGTGCCGTGCACCGCCAGGGCCCGCCGACGCCGTGCCCCGCGCGCGTGGAGTACGCCACGCCGGTGTTCGCGCGCAACTACCAGGGCGTGTGGCGCTACGTCGTGCAGATCCCCTACGAGGGCTACTTCACGCAGACCGTCGAGGTCACCAGGTCAGCGCCGGCGACGGGTCCCCCGGCGCGGGTCGCGAGAGCGAGCCGCGCCGCGGGGCAGATCAGGCTCGCGTCGGTCGTGCGGAGGCCGCTCTCTCACGAGAAAGTAAAGTCGTTCACCTCGGGCCCGTGCGTGCAGGTGCATGCAGTCGCGCTGCCACTACCTGGACGGCGGCTGCCTGTCGTCGCCGCGCTGGGTGTCGCTGCTGGTGGGCGAGCTGCACTACCCCGCGCCCGCCGCCCCCGCCCCCGCGCCCGCCGCGCCGCGCCCCTACACCGACCAGCAGGTGCGTGGCGCCGCAGGAGGCTCGCGAGCTGCTGCAGCAGATACCTCGGCGCGACGACTTCCAACAGACGGTGTAACGGGCACTGTCGGGTGCTTCTCTGAGCGACCGACCGAGGCTGTGCTCGTATTCAGATTGAATAGCCCCAAAATGGAAACCTTGAGATTTATCAGGACCTATAATTGATATTACGAACCGAGAGTCGATGGATCTGTTGGTGACATCGACCGTATAAAAAACGCGTGTCGTATAAAATTCCATATAAAGTATCTTAATACTCTCGTGAGACCGCTCGCGGTTCGTATCGACGTGCACCCGGTAGTCGTATCGGGTACGCTTCGACTGACTTAAGAATTCGTTAAACGCCGCGACTGTCACTCGACGTGACGTCTTTTCATGACGGATCCTTGAGGGCCTCCGCTGAGTCATGCGGGTGCCTTACGGTCTCAGTACGGACGCGTCGGACGACCCTTACGCTCATTTGTTGCAGTACCAGGAGTACCAGCAGTACCTCCAGAAGCGGTCCGGGTCCCCGGCGGACGCGGGCGGCGCGGCGGGCGCGGCCGACAAGCCGGCGCACTGCGACGGCCACGACGAGATGGGCTGCTTCCAGGTCAGTGCCGCCTGAGCGACGACGACGAACGCGGGGCTGACGGCTCGGCCAAAGTCGCCGGAAACCGGACAACCGATCGACGCAGTATTCAAAACCACGCAATTTTTGTTTCGACCGTATGTTTGAGCCCGTTGTACTGCGCAGGTGCGGCTGTACTACGACTGGTTCCTGGTGCCGGGCTCGTGCAAGTGCTGGCGGCCCGACTACTTCGCGCGCTACGTGCGGCGCCGCAACGCCGGCGAGCTCTAACCCCGACCACCTCCGCTTACGAGCATAGAGTAGTTTGGTGCTTTACCCCAATAGGTACTCATGTCGATATCTCACCGGTGGATATGTGTATGTACAATTAGAAGCATAAACTGTATCGCATAAACGCATCCGATTAGACAATATGCACGCTGGAGCTGTTGAGTGCTTGTCGAGCTCTGCTGAAGAAGCTACGGAGGGAGGGCTCTGCCGATCCGAGGCATCTTATCGGTAGGTCGGTATGGTATGTTGTCTGTATCTCCAATTCCCCATTAAAAAGCAGAAACTCCATGAGAAAACCCAAAAAAATGATTGTAAAGTCTTCCACTCCTGCAGCTCCGATGTGACCGTCTAAGTTTTATTTATTCCTCAGTGTTTAAAAGAAAGAGATGGGCCACGGGATAGCTTACACATGGACGGTCATGTCTGTTAGGGCTGCTGGTGCTATTACTGTTAGCTCTTCGAATCCTTGTGTACTTAATTAATGCAGAAGCGATGATGCTCACTATATTTGGAGTTGTAAGAGTTTTCTTAAGCTTTTAAACATGTGGAATAATAGGTAGGTAGTTCATGAAACATCAATCGACCACATAATCGACGGCGTACGCAGAATTATGCTTCAACATTGAGTTCGGTATCACCGTTACCTAATCGTCGCTTCTCACACTTAGATAAAACGGGGTCCGGACATGTTCAGATGGACACGATGGGTATTTTTGCGTGTTTCGTCCTAAGCAATTCCAGCCTCTTTGAATGAAGCGCATTCAACTGTCAAATATAGGCACTTAACGACGTTGTTAGACTAGATAAGTATGTAATTGACATTTTGGTGCTCGGTGCTCGTCCACGAGCCGCCGGCCGCCGGGCGGCGCGGCCGGTCGCGGCGCGCGGCGCCACGCGCGGCACTCGAGGCGGCGAGATCTCTTAATCTCTTATTATTATTTTAAACTCAATACCATTGCTTGTATTTAATACCTATGATTAAGGAATCGTTGTACGTATAATATTTAGGGTAGGTATATAACATTTGGCTCAGTGTGCATTTATTATTTTATAATTAGTCGTAAGGCCTTTAGCGAATATAATAATATTGTTAGTAGTGAATAACGACTGTAAAGATTTAAATTATTTAATAAAGCACTGGAAACTGGAAACGTTTTGAGTATATTGAAAACATGGTAGCTAGGTTAGATTTATAGATTTTTCATATTTTTAGCTTTTGTACAGTCAGCGTCAAATATATCAGAGCGGGCAAGGTGTCAGAAATATCTGAACTCGACTCTATTGTCAAATACGCTCGGGCGTGTTCAGATAATTTTGACCACCTTGCCCGCTCTGGTATATTTGACGCTGACTGCACACTACACTACGGTCCCCGTTACACGTGCTGCCACACTGCCCGCTGTACGGGTACACTGCAGTAGTGTTGGGACACCTGCTGCGTCCAATAATGTACGGGAACACGGTTACCCGTACGGCCGCCCGTTACGTACCAGCGGTACAGTGGCCCTAACACGTCCGCCCGACTTTAATTTCGCCGTCCGTACTCCTCTGTCTGATTCTTCTAGAGAGAAAATAAAACTTGGCCGGTTATGTTAATGCTACGAAAGACGAAAACTCAGTTTTTCCGGGTGGTTAAAGAATCACTAATTAATTAAACCGATATTTGTGTTTTTTTGTTATTTTTGAGTATCTTAAAAATAGTAAATGAAACAAAATCACAAGGTATCAGATAAATGTTTATTATTTTAAAAATTAATGTCGTAAAATGAAATTAAACAAAACTATCATTTAAACTATGTTTCTAAACAGTTGCGAACCTACACGAACCTTCGTTGTGGATTCACTCAACCTATGCTACGTTTATAGTTTCGATGAGTCGTGGTCGAGGTAGTTATCTGTGACAAGCATTGCTGTTTCCCCGAAACAAAGGACCTACTAATATTTCAAATAGAAAACTGACAACGAAGTGAAACTGGGAATATCTACACAACTAATTTAGTTTTGAACGTGGCTGAAAAAACAAATGCTCACACTCAGTGGCGCAGCTATCAAAGGGCTATGCTCCGGGGCTCCCAACCTCACTGGCCCTGATATGACCGGCCCAGGTTTAACTTATCGGTCACTGTGTCTCTGTCAGACTAGTGTCATAAGAAAGACACGCACATAGAGATAAACTCAGATAAACTAAAGTTGACCGGTCATGATGGGTCACAGAGGCTTAAGCACTAAAGAGCTGATGATAACAGCTTCGCATAAAGCTGTATTTTACGTTTATTTATCTCGATAAAATTGTATCGGTTTAAATAGACCCCTATTTCATTTATGCACCGAGACTCTTCAGGCCCTTGGTTCCGTAGTTACGCCACTCAAGCCATGTGTTTTGTATTCTCCTATCACGTGTTTAAGGATTCGATGTATGTTATTTAGTAATTTTATTTGTGTGCGTACGTTATCTTATGAAGTAGGTAAGTAGTCATAATTTATGATTTTCATCACTACGAGTTTTGTCGTCTTGGCGTTACAAAAGCATCACGGCATAGTGGCAACTTCTTCCCCACATCGTGGAGAAAGATAAACCCGATCTGATTCTTATGAGGCAGCGAGTCGCTGTCACTAAGTTAGTGGGTAGTTGGAATGAGCAAGTGGCCGCAGCATGGCCACGTTTAATTCATCCTTCCGTGCGTCTCTGTTTAACTAATGTATTGAGAGAAAGACGCACATGAGTTAAACTTGGTCGGTAATGCTACGGACACAGGCTCTGATTGGAGGGATTTTACCAAACCGTCAATTTGACCGGTCGCAGCCTTGCCATGTTGTCTTTGTTACGTTTATTGACAGCAAATATGTCTTAAGATACCTATAAGCATAAGTGACTTATCAAAAATAAAGAACTCGAAACTTATGAATTATGAAGCTGCTATAATATAACACTATCTGAGGAGGGCTACGGGATAGGTCTACACATAGCAAAACTGGACCTGCTGGAGGAGCCTCTACTAGAGTGCCGAACCTAAAAAAATACAAAACTCTAACTCTAATATACGGTACAATCGAGTATCGAAGGAGACCTCGAATATAATATAAAAATACCTTCTACAAGAACATATAAATGCGTCATATTGCTTTCGACCAGTCTAACGATAAGTACTCTAAACTACCACAACGCGGGACATATCAACGGGGACTCGCACCTCCTGCGGAGCGCCGGCATCCGCCGCGCCGGCGCCCGCGTCGCACGCGCTCGTAGCGGAGCCTTCTCTGTCGATAGAGATCGGTCGTCGGTTGTTGTTCTGCTCGGTGGGAGTCTCGTGTTTGAGGTCAGCTGGGGTCACCCCGTAGGAGCAGTACGGCGGCGGCAGCTCCCCGCCCCCCTCCCGCGGGAGCCCCCCGGGGGGGAGGAAGGGCTCGGCGCTGCCGTCGCAGTAGGGCGGCGGAGGGTCGTCGCTCGACGGAGCTTGCGCTTCGTCAGCTCGTTCTGTCAAATGTAATTTTGAGGCTGTGACACTTGTATGCTGTATCAGTATGCTACTTAACAGGTCACGATCTGTCCAGAGAAGTAGTGGCTATTCTATTCTATCGACTGAGATTGATCGATCGTATTTGAATATCTGAATATGTATAGGTAGATTTCCCCGTCACGACTGAGTTTCTGTAATTAATGATGACGAGCCCTTTTAAGAATATACCTCCTGCGAGTTTCATCATAAGCGTACATACGTGTGCCACCAGATTGCATGTATAACGAGTATAATGCATATATCACTGTCGATGATAAATCAACAGTTGAGACATGTGTTAACTAACTTACCGTTAACGGCGCGAGCTTTCGGCGAAAACCAGCCTTCCATCCGTCGTGACAGCTCTGAAACAGAACATGTTGTTCATACGAGAATGTCTACAACCCTCGTTTAGATTAGGAGCAGCAAGCGTTGATCGATACGTGAAATGCGAAGCTAGTGGTCCTAAGGTGACCAGCCTAGGTTTAATTTATCCCGCCTAGCGTCTCTATCAATCTAGAGTCAAAAGAGAGAGACGCACATAGAGATAAAATGAACTTGACTGGTCACGTCAGGGCCACTGGAACAGGTACCCACAGGTAACAGATGCAAAGAAGGAAATACTAATTGTACGTGTTTGTAGTAAATAAGTACTGCTGCAAGCCAACCCGGTAGACCTATCAGTGTGGAAAAGTAACACTGGGACAGGCCGCGTGAGGTGTCAGGGCCACTGAAAATCGCTTGAGCGCATTTATGAAGAGGTATACGAGCACGTGAAATCCTCAGCGGTCGAGCGTTCACTCACTCTTGAAGCAAGGCAGGTGGCTGCTGAGGCTCAGCACCAGGCCCACCGCGCCGATCAGCATGATGGCGAACAGGCACACGTTGCCGCCGCTGAGCCCCTCGGCCGGCGCCGCGCCGCCCGCCAGCGCGCCCGCCGGCGCCCCGCGCCCCGCCCCCGCCCACGCCTCGGGCGCTGCCGGCTGCTGAAGTCGCACCAACAATGTGTTGTTTTTACTGACTATTTCGTAAAAGGTGAACCGATTTGATTCAAATATGGCAAAAAAAGGCTTTCAAATCGTCCCGTCTGTTTCTGACCGGATATAATGTTATGGCTTATGTGTTACTCGCTCGCTTATACTTTGATACATAAGGTTCCGAAAGCGATTTTTGTCGAATTATTTTAGTGACTGTGAGTCAGATCGGAAACGAAATAGATACAATAGTGTCACACGACATGATAGCCCAAATTGAGTTTATCCCGGCCAGCGTCTCTAGGCGGAGACGCTTAGTAATTAGTGTCATAAGAAAGGGGTGGAGATGAAAATAAATTAAACTTGGCCGGTTATGTTCGGGCCCTAAGACATACATAATAATATATCTCTATCAGACTTGTCCGAAAGTCCGACATACGTACTTGTGACTGTTAGGTTCTGCACACACAACGGTTTTGTGAGTCGATTGTATTTATAGATTGAGACGTACCTTGGCCACCGGGGTGCGTGGCGGCGTCGGGCCGAGCTGGTTGCGGAACTGCGCGTGCGCGAGGATCTCGAACAGGCGGCCGATGTCGGCGGCGCGGCGCGCCTGCTCGGGGCTGCGCGCCGCGGGCGGCTCCGGCGCCTTCTCGCGCCGCCACTGCCAGCGCCCGTCCACCCTGACGCGAGACATCAACCAAACGTCACTTCATCAATTAAATACCTGCGTTGTTATCACGTGTAGCGTGTATATGTTGTTAGCGATGGTCACATCATGTTGACAACAAATACACGGGTACACGTGATTAAAACATAGGTACAGTCAAGGAATTAAACTTCCAACCCACCTAAGGTTCAATAGCATATAGCAAACTGTCACCATAAGAGCTATAGAGCAAGACGTTAGTTTGACATATCGACCTTAATGCATTGCGAATGTCAGACGACATTTCATCGAAATGGGTAGGGAATTAAATTCCTTGCCTGTACGTACAGTCAAGGAAATTGAAACACGTACATACCACCGTAGAACCTAGTCGAAGAGACATACGCATGACATTTGTATGACATAGCCTGGCGTTGAACGCGCCGCGTCATTGCGATAGGGTTCTAAGATGGTACGTGAATATATTTCGCCTACTGTACACGTGTACCCGTACTGAACTGATCCCAGCTCATCACAATGCATATAACAATAAGAAACTGGAGTAACAATTACAAGCGAACTAAGTCACAGGTAAAAGCTGGTTAGTATTATCGTACTTAGGTATTAAATAAACTGATTTGTTGTACCAGACGACGCGGTTCTCGAAGCGCTCGCGTAGCAGCTGCTGCACGGCGACCAGGCGCGAGCGCACAAAGTTCTCCAGCTCCTCGGCTGTCGGCGTCACTATACCGCCCATTATCACATCTGTAACGAGTAACATGCGATGTAACACGCGGTGAACACACGGCGTAACACATTGTTACATACCTAGATATAGGTGTAAAGCACGCCGTGTAACACAGGTTGTATTAGAATACACGATGTACTTAACAACAATTGGCCAGCAGCTTAAGCCCACGGTCGTGTTCCGCAGCTTAACAACTTTACGAACACCGACCGACCCTAAGAATGCTTTTAACTAAGGCAAGCATTCAAAGATGAGCAATAAATGTTCGAACTAAAACGAAACCCTCGTACCTCGTTATTTTTTTTTTGTAATTTAAGTCGTTTCCTTTCAAATAGAAGTCGGTTGCGACTTAAAATTTTGAAATGCCTAACATAAACCTGCGGTCAGGTATTGCTACTATGACCAAATACGGGTGCTATCACTTAATATTCAGGCGCTGCATTTGTTTCTCTAACTACCTATGCCTAAAGATAAATAATGTAGCCTTCCTATGTGGTATAAATATTTTTTTAAGAATCCGTTGAATTTCGATTATAAACGTTGATAAAGCAGTATAAACACAAGTTTTGTTGACATTCCGAAATCTAAACTGAAATATTTTGTTTTTCAAACGAATCTGTTCCTACGTGGACCACGCGTACGCTCGGCAGAGCGGCAACATTGCATTGGATGCATCCGTGCACGATGCACCTGAGTTGTCAAACAGAATTTACGTACTCATCTAGGAGAACTATCGCCTAAATTAAACTTAATTAATTGAGCATGTTTCATACGCTTTCATTTTCTAAACCATCATAATTACCACAAGTCTTTTGGGTATCCAATACATGGACAAAACGAACGCAAAACACAGAACCTACAGTATACATAGTTAGGCACAGTGCGGGAGAGAAAATAGAAATTGTGAATAGTTGAATGGCAACGTCGCCTCATGACAATGAAACGTCTTTATCTGTAGACGAAATTGTTGTAGCCATTACCTCTGAATAGTATTATACCTTACACTCAAAGATATGAGGCACTAAGAACCACAGAACAATATTTTTTACAAGTGAATGGAGTCACTATTTTTGGTCGCCTTGTTCCCAAATAGATTCATCCGGCCCTTGTAATAAGAGTTCTAAAGAGAATGGCAGTCTTAAAAGGAATATTAACACATAACACCACATCCGTAAAATCTTAGCAATGACTTATTGACTGACTTACCTAAAGTAATCGCCTGGGAAAAATCACTTCCTCATTGGGTTTTTAAGTTCCTGGTCAGAAACACTGCATGCAGTTATAAACCTTGCTTGTAACAATACCTTCTTCCCTACTTCAACGATAGATAGAATACTTTAAACAGGAACACTATGTAGATTTTGGGAAGAATTGAGTTTAGAAAGGATCGGTTCGTACGGAGTATTGTTGTGGAACTCGCGGACCGCCTGCGAGTGCGTGGGTCGATGTAAACACGGCGCGGCGCGCAGGCGCGGGCCCTTGCCAGCTGCATTAATCACAAAAAAACGTTTCGTGCAGCCCGGACTATGGCATCCCAAAGCTGCATAGACAAGAGCGCCTATGCAAGTGTCTACGGTAGTTTTTTCATACACATCGCGATCGCCCCTTCCTTTATCCCTTTCTTATTTTTTTCACTTAACACATTTTTTTGCGTGAAAGGGATGAGTGCTTTGTGCCATCCAGTGGGTTTAACATGACAGTGCAAATTGATTCTATAAGTATAGTCCACCAGAAAATTGCTTGACCACTTTTCCACCTTGTTACAATGGGATAAGGTTCAAAAGTGATCAAGTAATTACTTGGTTGACTATACGACAGGCGGCTCTACATAACTAGTATTATCTTAGAGCTTTAACTTTATGCTCTAAGAGTATTATGATAAAAAGGAACGCACTGCGGGATAACTTAAACTTGGGCGGGCATCTTAGAACCACTGACACACACAACACGCTGGCATCAGCTGGCATTTGTTGCGGACATAAAGCATACGTATAGTTATTCCCATTGCAAAGCAGCAATCCTAATAGAGTCGCTTATGTTGCCGACTTTCAGGTCCCCCACCCCTCGTAGCTCGTCACGTTACTCCGTTACTTACCGTATGAAACGCAATGGCAAGCTACGGCTGTTCGCCGCCGATATTCTTATAGTCTAAGATCCGAACTTACATCGACCTTCACCGAGCTGATAATAGAATGAAACATATTTTATAACAAATATAGAATATTACAAATTATATTAAAAATGGGTTGACTAAAAAAATCATGGACAGACTATTTTTAAATATTTAAAAAATATATATATTTTTAATTAGTTGTTGTAAAACTTAAAAATTTATGTATTTATTTAATTGATGTAATATTGTTTAATATTTTAGTATTATATTTAAGATATTTGATTTTTATGTATTTAATTAATATTTTTTTTGCAACTCAAATGTCAGCTGCTCCAAAATAACGGTCACTGTTTACTACGGTATCGCTGTCATTCTCTGTCGTGTAAATACCGAGCATGCGCACTGTCTTATTTTTAATTTACTTTCTAATATACTAAATTTGTTATAAAAAATGATCAAAAATAGTCTGTCCAGGATTTTTTTAGGCAACCCATTTTTAATATATTTTCTAATATACTAAATTTGTTATAAAATATGTTTCATTCTATTATCAGCTCGGTGAAGGTCGATGTACATACATGAAGTAAATACAGTGCAGTGTATTTAAGTGAGTGTGTATTTCATTTGGGGGCTCAACTGTACAAGTAAACTTAATTAACAAAATAGTATGTCACAAAAACAATTAAAACTAATTTACTCGAGGACTTTAAATGATTAAGTACTTTAAAGATTTCTATCGCTGATAATAATTACTTAAGCGATTTGTTTAAGTTGTTTCCTACCTATACTACAATACCTAATAATAATACTCCTGACAGGCAGCAGCTGGTAAGTCGAACTCGCGCACCGGGTTTCTTATCACCGCACAATGTAGGTGTGTTCTTCAAGGTATTTGTCACTACGTAAGTAAAGTTAAGGAAGCATTATTCTAAACTACAACTCGGTAGCACTAAACAGTTGTTAAATGTTACTGAAATACGCCGTTGTGAGAAACAAACGAAAGACGGGCGGACTTACAGACGCACCAAAAGGGTACATTTATTCTCTTTTGGTAAAAACAGACTAGATATGAGATAACTGTCCTTTTTCTATCATTCTGATTTCTGAAGAATTATTAAAATTTGTTTAGTTCTGAACAAGGAAACATAACCCTCCCTTCCGCCGGAGTTAGCCAGCAGGTTTCATTTATGTGTTGTGATAGACAATTAGGTATGAAACTCTTAGCCATGTTTGGTAGAAACAGGTTATTGGTTGTCGGGATTTAACTTTTAAATTTAAAATATTGCAATAAACTTATTCAACTGGCTTAATTAACTCGCATAAGATACTGAAGTGTCGGTTATCTGACCAAGGTTTGCTTAAATAGTTTGATTTCTATATCCCTAAGTTACGACAGCATGAAATAAAAGTTACAAAAAAAAAAGTCAGGGGTAACTTTATGCAAAGTTTTCTTTGGTTAGAAAACGAATGATTTGACGCTCTCAGAATCCGCGTGTATGTTCTGTCCATGTTGTAGAATTTGGGTAAAGTCAAGTAAAGGACAACCTCGTGTTAAGTATAAATAAGATTATGGAAAGCTCCGTCCATTATCCCAAAATGGTTATTAGGTCAGTAAGTACGGCGTGCTCGGCGGGATCGATGCGCGCCGCCACTCCGGCGCCACCGCCCGCGCCGGGGCACACTGGACCTGATGCTGCAATACTACATTATGATACAAGTGTGCTATGTTGGTCATTACACTCGAGGCGGTATTATTCGCGCCAACGGTACGCGAGCGCGATAAGAGAGCCAAGAGTGTGATCAATGCACACGCGTTTCATGCGACGTTTTTCAACACACTTGCGAGGAAAAAACAGACTTGTACATAATATGTTATTAGCAACAGAGAAGTTAATAACAATACAGTAGTAGTAAGCTGTTAAAAAGTCGTCTGAGGCTCCATCATCCATCCACATATTTTATTTTAAACTGGTGTTCGTCGATATCTGCGGGTAGCACGACCTTGTGCATGGTCCGCCAGGATCGCTAGCACCATTTTGCACGCTAATTCTGCTGCTAAGCACAGTGCTTGCAATGTTGTGTTCCGGCGTGGAGAGCATGACAGCCGGTGCAATTATTGGCACAAGACGTATTCCATCTAGCCTTCTGGATTGGTAACGCGTGTGCAATCTCTTTGGTGTTGTGGGTGTCTATAAGCAGTGGCGCACTTACTTAACTTATTTAATCGATTTAATCGGAGGATATGAGCCTAAAGCGATATAATAAGATTCACGTCACGAGCAAGTGTGTTGAAAACAAAATTAATGAACATGTGTGTAAAACCAAAGAGTTTAAAAGTAGAGCTGCTACGGGTTATTAAATCTTAAAATTTGATACATTTATAAATTACATTAACTAATTATTACATTCTACGGTTACCATTTTACTTATACTAACCAACAAGAAAGTAAAAACCAAAGAGTTTGAAAGTAAAAATGCCGAAAACGAGCTCCAAGTGTGTCCGGGGGTTGCCCGTCATCCCCGCGCCGCCGTCCCCACAGCCTCCGACGCACACACACACACACACACACATACCTCGACACTCCGCCAGTCGAATTTCACGACACAACACAGTAACAAACAAATAAAGCGAAGACTATGTAACACGAACCTAGTGCCGGAATCAAAGTGTCCTTTAAAATATCGCGAGGTATTTCAGCAGCAGTGCACGTGCCGGTGTAAAAACGTGGAGGTGGCGGTGAACGGAGCGATGCCCGTGTCGCCGGAGAGCTGGTGAACATTGTAAGGTAAGTATAAGTTGAAATACATGACTGTAATTTTTCAAGTTACAGGAAATTCGGTGTTTTCAATAAAAACAGACATTTAAACTAAAAATAACGAAAAACTTAAACTCAGCTCCAGGCTTCGGCAGCTGTGCTGCCTGTGCTACTGCAATCATTTGTTGTGAATGATTGGAAATTTAATAAAATGATTAATGATGTAAGCCTTTTTTAGGGCGTTGCAGAAGGATGCGCCTTTATTGAATTAGTACTCGTTTACTATAAGTGAAGATTTTTCAACC
This sequence comes from Ditula angustiorana, assembly GCA_963691745.1. Taxonomy (NCBI): domain Eukaryota; kingdom Metazoa; phylum Arthropoda; class Insecta; order Lepidoptera; family Tortricidae; genus Ditula; species Ditula angustiorana. Next base: position 10,548,073 of record OY829495.1, read on the forward strand.
ACGTATCTTATTAGATACGGGGTTAAATAAAACCTTTACTGACTCATGTATGATACAAATTCAAGTTAAACGTATATTAATTTATCCCACAAAACACACTATGTGAAAGTTCATCAAAAACAATTGCTTATTTTGTGACTTTTTTATTCTTATTAATTTAAAAGTTGCGAATGTTCACATTAAAAGGATAGCTTCTTCACAGTTTTAACTTTGAGTTTTTTACTTTTTTAGCAACAGCTCTACCGCTAAATTATCAGTCATCCGGCTCTGTCTGCTATGTGATCCATAAGAATGTTAATTGGTCATGTTGGGTTAGAGCCATTAAGGTGTGGTTGTATTGTATCCTAACGGGGCTGACATGTTCAGGTTGATCAAAGATCCTAAATCAATAAAGATAAAAAAAAGGTTTGTTTGGTTCCGGACTCCGGATGCGGCGCTGGCACCAGCAGTAACAGTGTGGTGCCAGAAATATTGTCAGTGTCGTAACTACCTTTTCCGCCCAGTGGAGCTTATATAACCGTGCCCATGCAAGCTACCAACAATCATACGTGATTATAAACTGGGCCCTCGCATTGCAGCGCCAAGGCTTGTGAACTGTGCCGGGGCAGCGCTGGCGTCGCTAGTGAGTGCTAACGACCGCTATGTATAGATACACTATAGAATAGACACACTGTACACGGAACAGAAGTATTGTCACACTGAGTTACGGTAGATGGCCGCAACTTAACACGGCATTTGCGAGTTCCAAAGACAGCGGCTGTCCTTTGCACCGGCAAATGCTGTGACGTTGAAGAATTTTCACACATTTGGTTAACTGAAGTTTGCGCACATGAGTTGCGACCATGTACCTAGTGTACACATAGAAGTGTCTGGTGACGGCGCCGTGTTGCAAGCAGATGGGCGCGGGCGGCGGCGCGGCGGCGGGCGGCGTGCTGGCGGCCGAGCTGTGCGCGCCGCTGCTGCTGCTGTGCTGGCTGTGCTGCTGGCCCGACGACGCCTCCGGTACATCCGCACCTGCTGGACGCTTCGGCCTCCGCTAGCTTACCCACAACCCCAGTCCTGGTGTTTTAAGTTTTAGAGGTCTTCACAACTGGATATGATAAGACTGAACTTATTCTGTTCATACTAGAATAGTATGAAACGGACTGTATGGCAGCATACAGTCTTAACTTTAAGTAACTAAGTTTTTGTCTAATACTTTATTGTACAATTGAACAACTTGATTTAAGTCTGATTTAAAACCAGCGTGCCTCGCTTAACCACTTTTGTGCGTAAGCCACCACAAAGGGCCGCAACTACTTTTGTACTTTTCCCAGTATCAAGGACATAGTTAAAAAAATCGCTGTACGCTTTTGTCAACACCGGGGGCCTCAGGTTAGTTACAGTTCTCGGCGGACCGTCGGTAATGCATCGAGCACTATAACTGGCCTGAGCTCTCTGTTCTCTCCTTTGAATGAAATATGACTCTACTCTTCATTTCTGTTTACTAACAAGGGCGTTTTCCAAAAGTGACCTCGTTTGTCATTAGTCATTAAGTTATGCGTAGCGCAACTCGCGTAATTAAAGTTCGTAGCAGCGCTACGCCGTAGCCCGTAGTGAAAGTTATTTGGAACTGCTACGCCGTATGTAAATACGAAAAAACTTTTCCGTTTTCCTTTCCGTTCCGAAGTTTTTTCGTAGCTAATTTGAATGCTTTCTTAGCGAAAGCAAGTTGTGTCGTAGCGCTAAGTCGTAATCAAAATTGTGTCGTAGCGCTACCTCGTAATTAACGATTCGTCGTAGCGCTATGTCGTAATAAAAATTGTGTCGTAGCGCTACCTCGTAATTAACGTTTCGTCGTAGCGCTATGTCGTAATAAAAATTGTGTCGTAGCTCTACCTCGTAATTAACGTTTCGTCGTAGCGCTATGTCGTAATAAAAAATGTGTTGTCGCGCTACCTCGTAATCAAAGTTGTATGCTAGCTCTACCTCGTTTTTAACGTTGCGTCACAGCGCTACGTCGTAATCAAAGTTATGTCGTAGCGCTACCTACGCTATATGTAAACTCCTGCTAATATTAGTTTAACATTCGTGTATTTTGTTGTGTGTTGTATAGACTCTTCCAGCTCGGGGCACCCGCGGAAACCTGTGCTAGCCAACGGTAAGTTACAAACTCAACACACTCTCTAACTATCCTGTTCTTGGCACCGAATCTTGCATGTGCTCTGTTTGTTCCTACGCTAATTACAACGTTGCCTCTAAGCACGCAAACTGCATAAGCTAACAACCCTAGCATGATGCCTAAAAAATGGCCCCAAATAGTAAGTAATAAGTTTCGTCCTTGTCCGGCAGAGGGCAGGCGGCGGTCGGGCGGGCTGCGCGCGCGGCTGGCCGGCAGCGCCGCGTCGCTGCACCTGCCGGGCCCCTCGGCGGGCAGCCCGGCGCGCTCGGGAACAGGTGACCACAAAGTGTCTAACTAGTATTCAGGTTCAAGCGACAAAACATACAAACTGTATGTGATCACGGACGACCGTGGAACTAGCAAGCCTAAGGGAATTTTATCCGTTGACGATCTTTTAGGTTCTCCTGGGTCTCCGAAGGCCCAGAGGAGGCTCGATAGTAATTATTTTAGGCATTGTATTTAGTTAGTCTGGGAAAACGTGGTACTACCCCTGTTGGATTGTAGAAGGCTGGGACGCATCGTCAGCTGCTGTCCGGGACGAGACGGCGTCGCAAGAGTGGGCGAAATCAAGCCATCTAGTTTGTATTAGGAAACAGAGATGGCGCTGTCATATATATTGACAACCCCAGTCATACTGGCATCGCCAACTTTATACAACCTATACACGTGGCTCTACTTTACCACTTAAAACTTTTCATTTGTTCTTTTTATTGAAACTTAACGATCCAATAACAGGCAACAGTGTCATAAAGCTATGTCCACACTCGTGCACTTTTGTCTTTATCTTGCGTGTTGCGCGCACCTCAGGGAAAAACGCAAGATGAACTCGAAAGAGCGCGAATGTGGACATGGCTTCACATCAAGATTCTGTACCGACGCGTCAGGTTTTCTGTCGACGCCGGCGCACCGCAGCCACGAGGAGCTGGTCTCGGCCGGGCAGGGCGCGCCCGGCGTGCTGCGCGAGGTGCTGCTGCGCCGCGACTGGGACCGCTCGGCGCGCGACCTGTACATCCCGCTGCGCCCCGACCCCGCCGCGCTGGGCGCGCCCTCCCCGCCCTCCCCGCCCTCCCCGTCCACGCCGCGCGCCAGCCCCGACTCGCCGCCGTCCGACGCCGGCGCCGCGACGCCGCGCTGCAAGAAGCACCACTCCAACATCAAGTCCTCGCGCGGCAAGGAGCGGCGCGCCGCCGCCTCCGAGCGGGACGAGGAGAGCCCCTCGCGGTTCTACATCGGGGACGAAGCGGACAATGACAGCGGTGAGAGTCGGAACTGCGTTCACATTCATTGCGTACTCGAGCTAGGTGCGTCCAACTGCTGCCTCTGATTGGACAGTCACAGTTTGAATCTTGACGTGACTCACTGTAGAACCTTCCTCAATTAATGTCATATGCCAAGGAAAGCATATTTAACCACCATATAAGTTATTGTAAAACAGATCAATGTACTCGCAAACGAATTTACAGGTATCTACTAGAAATAATATTTTGTAATGTTGTGTAACGTAAAGAGGGTTAATTTATATCCAATTTTGATCTCGTCTGTCATATAATATAGTTAAAACATGCATTTGACAACAGACATCGATCCACTTATGTAGATCCTATAACGCGAAAGCAAAATCGAAAAAGCGGTATTAATCTTTCACTCTTCTCAATTATCTGACCTACAATTTTAATCCGTGTTTGCGCTTAGCACAAGAAAGACCACTCCGCCCTGAGAAAGAAGAGAAGCAGTGTCTAAACGAATCCATCCGGAGCAAGGAGCGGCCGTGGCGGCTGCCGGGCGCGCCCGCGCCGGCGGCGGACGAGCTGGGCGCGATGGACGAGCTGGACTGGCTGGACGCGCCGGACCGCTCGGGCGCCGTGCACCACGCGCTGGACTCGCGTGCGGCCGCGGGGTACCCCGGGACGGCCACGCTCTCGCCAGTTTCTGTAGGTTCGTAGCTCTAAAGTTGACATCGATCTCTGGACCAGACTGTATAGGCCAGGCCATCCCTCCACCAAAGTTTTGCGAGGTTTTTTAATTACCGATGATAATAAATGATGTGATGGTGACGGAGTTTTCTGGCACGAGCGGCTACTGATGAAGCGCTACTGTCGCGCGGCTAATATGGATAGTCATCTTAGAGGTAGAAGTTACCAGCTATGTCCCCGCGCAGACGCAGTGGGCTACGAGTACTTGGGCGGCGCGGACGGCGCGGGCGCGGGCCGCGGGGCGCTGGCGGGGGCCGCGCCGGGCGCCGCGCGCGCGCGCCACGCCTCCGACGGGGACATCCTGGCGCCCGCGCCGCGCCCCGAGTCCGGCGCCTTCTCCGGTACGGCCACGCTTGACTCATTAACTGCCACGGAGTGCTACGTGCTACGCTCGTAGCCCGTAGCACACCTCGTAGCAAGGGTTTCCCGCTACGTAGCGAAAATCCTCTACGAAGTCCGTGAGAGTCCGTGGCACTAAATGTGTTAAACACCGCGATGGTATTGTTGATGATGACGTGGAAAAGTGTTATTGATATTTGGTGGTACGTACAAATGACGACGTACGTCATAACATATTTTTTTGACGTTGACTGGTAGAATTCAAATAAGTTTTATTTTACTAACCGTACTTTTAAAGTTTTTTTGTACTTACTAACAAATATTATGGATCGCAAAATGGTCTGAAATAAAAATATTCTATTCTATTCTATAAGTTAAGTCCGCCATTTGTAATGTTCCACGTAAACTAGCCAATGAAGTTTAAATAAATAAATTGAAACAAATTACCTTTATCTACACATATATCATAAATGCTCTATAATGCGTTCAGAAACCGTAGGCAATGACCAGCATTATAACAACCAATATTATTATGAGATTTTTTCTAATTTGTTTCTATATTTGTTCAAATTCATTTTTATTACATTATTTTAATGTGTACAGTCTATAGATATTTAATAGGTATCTAGTGGCTAGTAGCAATGCAGGTCATTGCCCTACGGCTTCTGAACCCATCATAGAGTACTTATGATATGTGTGTAGATAAAGTAATGTATGCAACTGTACATGATTAGGTCTTAAAACACTCGTGTGATCCTATTATGAAACTCACTGACGCTCGTTTCATAAAATCACACTCGTGTTTTAAGACCCCTCATTATGCAACAGTTGCATAAAATACTATTCTACTCTGTGAAAACTTGTCTTTTAATTCACTCAATAACATTGACGTGCGCCAAGCTTGAATCTATCAGTTGTTAAGTATTAGTACTACGTGGGACTAGTTTATTGCTTTAATGATGACGTAAATAATACATATTATGTATATTTCCCGGTTTTCCAGAGAGCGACTTGGACCTGGAGCTGCGGCTCGCGCTGCAGGCCGAGGAGCTGCAGCAGGGGCAGGCGCTGCGGGGCGGCGGGGCGCGCGGGGAGTGCGCCCGAGCCGACCGCCGGGAGACCGCCATCTAACGGCGCGCTAACGGAAACACAGCGACCAGACCTCAAGGCCGATGCGTCCTGCGGCACATTGTACGACTTGCGGTCTGATGGCGCGGGCAGGCGCTTACTGGTCCTTGATTCTCGTGTTTATAGAGAAGCACCTTGCTTTCAAAATCTGAAAAAATGATAAAACATTTCAAACAGATCTCACAGTTCTTTTTGTCGTATCTCGAGTCTGATTTCTCTACTGCCGCGAGAATTGCCCCGCTGCCGGGCGTTAGATAGCAGACAGAATTCCGCTGGAAGCAGAACGCATTCAGTGTGACAAATACTACGAGTATGTTACTTTTTTTTCAATTGGGTATTGGCGGCCGGTAGGCGATCTATGTATAAATGTATGAATGCCAAACGTGGGGAGAGATAGCTGCAATAATCCGTGCATACATTACTGAGACTTGAGCATTCACTAAACTTGTAACAATAATTCGCCGTTTTTAATCGCCTGCGCGCAATGCGCTGTTGTTTTCCTATATATTTTGCGAGCTTTGTGTCATTCGTTAGGATGCTCATTACAAGTGAATGCTCAAGTCTAACAGCACCCCTAATGTAAGCTTATTTATTACAATTCTTATTATATGCATACTTTTGCCTTCGGGAACCACGTCACGGCTAGCAAGAGTTGAAGCACGTTCCGTGTTTTCACAATAGGTGCTGCATCGGGTGCCTTGACGAAGTGATATCTCTTAACGTCGGTGCTACTGGAAACGACCACTGTACTTACGTGTGGACTTCACGAAGGCTGGTGAAAGCACCTGTCACCAAATCGATCGCCAATGTCAGCCCACACATTCAGTTCGGAAGTTCTATTAACTTAGACGACGGTAGAGTCACTTTGTCTACTTGCAGAGTGTTTAGTGTAAGTGATGTCACAAAAAACGCCTCGAGCGCGTTAGCGTTAACTTCTAATTTACTGTGGAAACATTTTGTTGCCTATTCGCGCCGCAAGAGACGCTGTCCTTACGTCCATAGTAATAATGATAGTAATTGAGAAGTCAACTGAGGCGTTTATTGTAACAAAAATGTACACTAGACGCTCTGAGCAAGTTTAGTATAAGCAGTTGATCTCGGAAATAAAATGATTAACGTCTACGAATACTTCTTTCTAGTCTTGTTTAATACAAATGGATGTTTCGGCTTTCTACGACTTGGAAAAAACAAAAATCGCTTTCGTTTTAGATAGGCGTTTATGAAACTTGATAGAATATGTGATTGACCAAAGCACTTGATGTATATTTTTATATGAAATGGTAAAACGGGCTAGAAACAGCACTCTGAAAATGTTGAGCGTTGTTTACAATCGTTAAGAATATAGCGAAGGTACGCGGTCCACAGTTGCTTTGTCCGTCAGGGCCAGCAGGCCCACCACAGTGAGCCTAACATGACCGGCCAACTCATATCAGTTTATCTCTATGCGTGTCACTTTCTTATGACACAAGCTTGACAGAGACGCAGGCAGGGATAAGTTGAACCTGGAGTGCGATTTTTGAATCTCACCGGTGACTAAAGCTCACCGAAATGGCCATTTTGGTGAGCTTTAGTCACCTGGTGAGATTCAAAAATTGCACCTCTGGGCCGGTCATGATAGGGCCACAGAAGTGGTGATAGTGCGGCGCGGTGGCGGCATTGTCAAGCATGCACCCGTTGATTGAATTCAAACCAGGGTACTGATCCGAGATCAAACGTTTGATATCGTCTGAGCATCCTCCGCCGTCACGCCCCACCATCCCTTCTGATGTGCTGGCAGATTTAAAAAAATGGGGTGAGAGCAGCTAGACAAACATAAACTTAGTTAGGTTTCACGACACTAGTCAGCAATTTGTTACTAACGTGTATGTCGTAGCCATTATTTAAAAAAAATAACCTATAAGTGTTGGACGTCATTTCGATGTAGGTATCTAGCTTACTGACTACCTATATGGTATAGATAGCCAAGGTATTAATGTATTCACTCTAGATTTGAATACCAGCGTCCCCGCCGGAGGCACTGCTATAGTAGTCCAGGACACTTCTTGTCCTGTAGGAGACGAGGATAGTGAGATATTTTGTAAGATTTTTGAAAAATAACATAATAACCAACCGAACATTATATTTGTCAATTTTATTACAGTTTTCTAAGAGTTGTTGCTTCAATGAAAGATGAATATCTTATTATTTTCGCTTTATCCGTAGGTTAAATAATGGAGTTTGAAATATTTCTACTTGTTCCTTAAACGTAAGTCTTCAATTACCGTCGTTAGTTAAAAGTCAATTAGTTGGGCAATTACCTGCTACCTGTTATTTATCCAGACAACGCCACATACTTACTCTGTTATATCGTTTTTTCCGTACATTACAAATAAAAGGGAGCTTTCAATCTCCCTATTAAACGTAAGAATATAGTCTCAAATATTACAAGACTTCGTGGTAAAGAACAAAATCTCTTTATCCGCTATGGGTCCAAGCGATATAGAAATTGTTTATAAATACTTCAACTCAAGTTGTGCAACTGTGGCAGTGACGTGGCAGCCGTCGTACTAGCAACGCAAATCAAAGCTGCATATTTACAAGCTCAACGCACACAGCGCCGCGCGGCAAGTTGAGTCGAAGTATAGGCTAGCATTCACGTGTAATGTACAAGACCAGCTAACAGTCTATAGTAATGTAGAACATTTAATGTTGACTACTTTAAATAGCCCTAACGCCAGCACGAAACAAGAATAGGTATTACTGTAATGTGCTGAGCGCCTAGTGTAACTTTTTGTTACAATAAACATCTCGAACGCGTTAGCGTTAACTTCTCGATTACCAGTGATTACTATGGAAGTAAAGACAGCGCCTATAAAATGTTACAATTAAAAGTTAACGCGTTAGCGTTCAAGACTTTTGTGTGACAAACAGCTTACACTAAGGGCTCTATGCGTGACGATTTGTGGCAATTATTAGTGTAAACCCTCAAAAAATTTGTATAATGGCTGTGGGAGTCGTGCAAAGGCGGATTTAGGGGGGAAGGGGCCATGACCTTTCCATGGGCTGGGTCCAGGTCGATCACTGGTCATATTTCTAATGTCATTGGTGAGGCTGTCCTGACTGAACTTCCACTACGTGACCCCTCCCCCCCTGATTTGAAGACTGGATCCACCCTTGGTCGTGTCGAGGGATACCTAATCATCCGGGACATGACAAATGTAGAGGCCGGGAGAGACCTCAAATGTGTAGAGACAGTATTTGTTACGCTAAATTGTTTTTGGTTTAACCACGTTCTTTACAAAGTAATAAAGTTCCTTTACAATCTACTCGTTTATCGATGTTTCATTTCTTTCCTATCTACATAGTATCTGAGCAGTTAAGAAAATCTATTGTAGTACTTATCTGTCTATTATCGTAAAAAAAATTGTGTATATTGTTTGGTGATGGGTGATATAGGAAATAAAGATTTAAGACCTGGGGCTCTAACCTAACATGGCTATACAAGGTAAGGAAATCGCGGGAAATAAAATGATTGCTGAATAAAATACAAAGGTTTATTCTTTTCAAACTTTTTTATTTTTTAAGAAAACAGTAATCATTTTGGTACATTGGAATATTAAGTAATAAAATATCACACACATTGGCACAGTCGCAGCGTAGGCGTGAAAATCTGATATCTTTTTGAGTACTATTTCTTCGAGCTTTCGGGCCGTCCTGATTTCGGTAGCCAAATATGTTGACTTGTTTTGAAATGATTTTTGAAATCTGAGCGTCCCTATCTCTCGGAAAACTACCTGTTTTGGCCACGATGTTATTGGCTGCAGTTAGGTACAATTTTAAGGGACAAAGGGCGAGCTGCCTCATAGGCGTTCCGTAAAGGGTTGGTTTCCATAGACAGCCTAAGCCCAGTTTCATAAAATCTTTACGATAAAATGTCAGAACAAATTTCAGCAACACGGTATAATTTTTGACATTGCTAACGGAAATTTGATCTCACGGACATTTATAGAACTGGGCCTTACGGTCCGTCTGTAGAGCCGACCCAGCGCAGTGCGGTAGCAACTCTCTACCACTCCGTCAATCAATGGATGGTTCACGGTCAAGCTCGAACAATTTTTTTTCAGAATCTAGTAAAATCTGGTGAAAGAATTTGTATTGCTCATTAAGTATTTGTTCTTGTGGTGTTGTTTTCGCCCCAGTCAATATTATTTACCATATAACTATACACGAGTAAGTACATACACGTTAAGCTCTTCGAAGCCGATATAAACGTGATCATTGATCACTATATGCATATTTCTTCATATAGGACGGTACACAGTCACACATCGATGTTTGGACTTAGTCTAAAATATAGACATTTATAAAATGTTGACAACAATAGGTATTGCAATAATCACAACTATCAAAATCTTAGGCGTAGCTTATAGTACACAAAATGGAACAAGAATATTTTATTAATATTTGTCTTAATTAATACTATAAAGAGATCTTACAAAAAGTCTATCGCCCCCAGATTTAAGTAATATAAATTTTCTACGATATTTAGGACCACGTTAGTAAAGAATGATGATGAGGTGTGACTATTAACATCTCGTGAATGGTCACTGACGGCCGTGGCGCCCAGTCTCGTTACAGAAGCCGCACAAGACAGAGGCAACTAAAGGCATATTTACCCTAGGGCCATCCAGGCCATGGCCCGGGGCGCCAGGCTGCGAGGGGCGGCCGCAGCGCCGCCCCTAAATTGCAATACTTTGCCTTCATTTAATAGGGCGCCAAAGCTAAATGGCCCGGGGCGCCAAATCTTTAAATACCCCTCTGGAGGCAACCTCACACCAAGAGATAATGGCATCCTGAATTCTGCCGTTTCGTTGTACTTATTGTTATTGATAACTACTGACGCACCATTGATGGCTGGATACATACATTATTATGTAGCGCTTAAGATTCTTGCGCTAATAGCCGCTCTGCTGGCTTAGGCCAGGTTACGTTAGCTTTGGGCCGATACGGTGAAGGACAGTGCGCACTAAGTATACATCTAGCAATTCTCCCTATAGTATCAAAAATCAGGCGTGCAATTTTTGAATCTCATCACGTGACTAAAGGTCACAATATGGCCGAATCTCCATGGAAAACGGCCGTTTTGGTAAGCTTTAGTCATCAGGTGAGATTCAAAAATCGCATTCCAGAGGATACACCTTAGAATATATATCTTAGTCTAAGAGTTACACAAAGATCTTGACGCTCAGTGCTTGAAGCCAAAGGCGTTTAAAGTTAAACGACTCGGTACCGGTCCGGCGATGCTACGACACGGTCGATTTCCTTAATAATACCGTAACTTAAATACATTTACTTCCAAACATTGATATAGACACGTTATTATTGTAACACTTTTAAGGACACTGGCACGTGCAGGCACGTTTCACTTTTGCTTAGTGCAAGGTTAAATATTGTCATTACGTTTAGGTATAGTCCATACACGAAACAGGAATAAGTATAGTGGATTTGGTCCATTTGTCGGATTTTGAGATAGCGCGGCGGCAATATGTAGCCGGCTGTCCGTGGTCGGTCAGGTCCGGGGCTGGCGAGACACGCGGATGCCGCGCGTTTGGTACCTCAACCCACAGAATGTGTTCACACTGGCGCGGAGTTGGTGTGCAGGTATACAAAAGCGGGCTTGCCTTCTAAAGGGCCATTTTAATGGCACGAGTATTCGCAAGCCATTTAAATGATAATTGATAATTAACAAATGATAATCTATATTGCGTGGAATTTTGCATTACATTGTGGGCTACCGAGGTATGATGTGTTCAATCGATTGATCGAGCCCCGAAATGTAATGCAACTCGCATACGAGAACTCGCTCCATATAAATGGCCCCTGATGCACAAACATGTCTGAGGTCCCAAAGCCAAATTCAAACTATTGAATTGAAACTAGGAAAATGCTTAAATATGACTGTCAGAGAAAAGGTCAGACTTTGGCGATATTTATTTAAATTACTTAAGTAGTTACTTTCTTTCCTGGATAAAATCTTAAGAGCTGGTTTTTTTTTGAATGTGTGAACCGATGGAGGTCGGTTGACTGATATGGCTTCGCTTGCTCGTAATTAGGTTTATAAAAATTTGCCAAAAGCCAAAAGAGACGTATAAAGATACAAAGTGTGTTCGGTAGCATGCAGACGCTGAGATGTTCTACCGATAGATTTACAATAAGTTCACGCAGAATAGCAAAGACGAATGCCCTGGGAGGGAAACTTAATGGACCTGGAGTTGTTATCCAGGAGGTTAGGACCCCGAGCCGGCGCTGTCGCCCGTGGTGGCGGTGTCGTCGCTGAGCGTGGCGGCGGAGGCGAGAGAGCCGCCGCGCGCGCCCGCGCCGGAACCCTCGGCGCGCGGGCCCGGCGCTGGCGGCGCGGCGGGCTCGGCGGCCTCCGCAGCCCCGGGGCGAGGCAGCTCCCGGCACAACTTCGCCATGGCCGTGGCGCTGTCCCTCACCACTGCAATAAAGCACAGAGTTAACGCGCTGCATCGACTAACATTTACTTTGCTTTACTGGCCGCTTTAGGTGGAGAGATCCATTTATTCTAAGGTGTGTGAAGCTAATATGGTTGGGTCCACCCCGTCATTGGCTGCATAGGCCACGGTGGTTACCTGGCTGCACGGGGTAGGCGTCCCGCGCGGGCGGCGGCGCGGCGCGCGCGCGGGCCCCGCCGCACAGGGACTCGTGCTCCGACAGCTCTGCAACGCGCGCACCACACGCAGTCGGCCCGAAATCAATAGGAAAGACACGTGAAAATTGGTATTTAAAGTAATGAATGCAAACAACCAAAGTGTTTCAGTGGTTTTCTAAATAGGGATTTATCATTAGGAGTTCATTTATGCGCTGGTTAAAATGGCTGCGACCCTGCCTCAAGCTGACGCTGTGCTCACTGACCGTTGATCTTGGTGATGCAGAAGTAGAGGAAGTAGCAGCAAAGCATGAGCAGCAGTGTGGCCACGCCGGCCAGCGCCACGTAGTACGCGGCCTGCGACGGCGCGCGCCCCGCCACCACGCCGCCGCCGCGCCCCATCGCGCCGCGCGCACGCCGCACGCACGCCGCGCGCACGCCGCACGCCCGCCGCTCGCACGCCGCACGCAGGCACGCGCTCGGTTCTTTGGCACGCACTACTTCGAGTGACTGTTCGGCTTGGCTGCAGAGCCAACAGTAGTCACAAGTTAGCCTAGCCTACAACTTTTTGCAACGATGTACATATTTTTATCTGTAATAATAATCTGCAATTTAGTCGTTTTTAACTAACTAATTTTGCGAAAGTTTGACCCAAATTGTAATTTTAATTTTAATATTTATTTTAATATTTAGAGCAAACAGTGGTAGATTAGAGTCGCACTGTAGCCAGTCAATTTGCTGGTTGAAGTACGAATGGGCTTGCTCGATCGGGGTAGTACCACACTCTCACCGTCCAAGCGCGAAATACCGGCGTGAAGTAGTTTCTCGCTTCTGTATTTCGTACGGTGAGTAAGAGAATGAAGAATCAACATATGTATAATAATATAAAGGGTACACGGAAAAGACATGTCTACTATGTCTAGTCACTTTTTTTTCATGACATTTTAATTTCAAAATGTATAGTTCGCATTTTGAGATTAAAATCTCGTTAAAAAGTGACTAATAGCTAATGTTCTTTTCGTGACCCCTAGTGCCAGCTCGGCTTTGCACGCGTACAATTAAAATATAACGTACATCGTACATAAAAACCTTCCTTAAAAAATCTGTAAATGACAGTGAAAATCGTATCAACCGTTGCATGATTTAGAAGGAGAAGGCGGCCGAACTTAACCATAAGGTGTTAAGAACGACAGGAACGGACAGCGAGTTTACTTTATACTGTGTAAAGAGACAACATATGTAAAGTATAAGGCGACTCTAGCTGCACACCTTCCCTATTGTAAACGCACTTACATTAGCTGTCTGCTGCTGGTGGGACGGCCGAGCTGCCCCGCGGACGCCGCGCACTGCCGCACACTGGCTAAACCACTGCCTTGGACATAGACAACCTAATATGACTATGACTAATGATACTTGGTAGAAAAGTGATAAACATGTAAAATGTGCGAGCGTCTGCGGCGACGGAGCTCCCGCGCGGCGCCCGCTGAGACGACACGCGCCTGCACTACTACGCTTTCAACCTTAAAACAGCGCCTTCATTCATGACTCACTACAAAAAAACTGTATATTTTTTTCGTTAGGATCACAACCTAGCGACATAAAAATAATAATTAATGGCACAAAACTAAAATTTTAAGAACAAGTAAATAAAGATAAGCACAGTGTCAGGGTGAACGGTTAGAGGGAAAACGGGTTTAGGCAATGAAGTCCTAAAGGACATTCTTCGGAGACGAGGGGGGAGGAGCGAGACGCGGCAACAAGTGCGCCGCCACTCTGGCGCCAACCCCTCCCCCCCGTCCCGGCAGAAGCTGCCAGCGCAAACGTTTACACGGAGCTAGGGCGGAATTACACTTAGGCGGAAACATCGAGGGCGGAGTATGTAGACTTACACTGTATATAATAAAAAAATATCAATAATCAGCGCGGCGTCTTATAAAATCTTGAATGTTATCTCTAGCTACAGCTAGTTTATTAAAAAGTTTGTGAACCGCGTATCCTGAGAGAAATATGTATTTCGTTTATGTATCGACTAAGATATTGCTTGACCAGTTTTCGATCGTATTACAAAGAGATGATTCGAGGTTCAATCTATCAAACAACTTACCTACCACTAAATAAACTATAAATAAAATAAACAGAAATGGCCAAATAAATGTAGAGCAATAGAAACAGCATTTGTTTTGCATTGTCCGTTCTTCGTCGACTTAGGTCGTAGTTTTAAACCGAGCTCAAGTTCCAATTTCATACTGCGTCATCGTTAGTCTGGACCTGGAACTTGAGCTACTGACTAAATAAAAACACAGTATGTACACAACTCAACACAACTAAACTAAACAATCAAACACAATACACACAAAATAAAACTAAACTTACAAATAAAACAGTTGTGTCAAATCGCTGCCGGGTTAGGGTGCCCAGAAGACCAAATTATTCTGTAGCAATAACTTGTTATTTCAAAATAATTGAGGCAGCAAAAGTAATCAAAATGAAGGGCGGACAACACAAAGTAAAAGCTGTTTTCATTGCTCTACGTACATTTGCTATTTCTATTGATGTATCTTAAAATCAAGTGGGGTGAATGACTTAAATCCTGAAACGTAGACGAGGTGTACCATCAGAATAGGTCGCCCTCTAAAAAATATTAAAAATATTATGTTTTGTTTTAGTCTGCACTACAACCACACCAAGTTTGAGGCTTGTATCTTGTCTCTGTTAAGTAGGTACATACATACTGTTTTTCCTAGTACGATAGAGCAATAAAAAAGCGTGCCACACGGTCTGACCCAATGAAGTCACAGGTCCCGCAGCCAGTCACAGCGTTTTTTTAATATGCTTCCTTTTGCAGTTTATATAAAGTATAAACTATTATGTAGACCAGCGGTGCAATTATTGAATCTCACCAGGTGACTAAAACTAACCAAAAAGGCCGAATCGAAATTGCCATTTTGGTGAGCATTAGTCACTCGGTGAGATTCAAAAATTGCACTCAGTGAATTGCACTTTGATGGCGATCTGTCGGCACCACTCCGCCGCTCCATCGTTGCACGGCCGCGACTTTGGCTGCGCGCTGCACGCGACTTCAGGATCGGTGTGAGAGTTTTTTTACTTCGGAGCGCTCGACACTCGCCGGCCGCGCGCCAATCAGCTAGTGCCTGCTAAAATATACGCTCGCGTATTTGCTTGTCCGCGGCTGGCGAATGCCGAGCGCTTGAAAGTCAAGAATCAACCCGCAGATTTCTGTTTGGTCGCAACCAACAGACAGATTTTCAAATTTTTTTTTTTTCTGAAATAGGAAGGCAAACAAGCAAGTGGGTCACCCGATGGTAAGTGATCACCACCACCTATAGACACCCGGAATACCAAGGAGATTGCAGATGCGTTGCCAACCTAGAGGGCTAAGATGGAATACCTCTTGTGCCAGTAATTACACCGGCTATCTTGCCCCCCACGTCGGAACACAACAGTGCTAGCACAGCTGATTAGCGGCTGGATTAACAAGCAAGATGGTGGTAGCTATCCGGACGGTCCTTGCACAAGGTCCTACCACCCGCAAAATATTACTTTGGATAAGAGCATTTACTGGAGCTTGCTTCTGCCTCACGTTCCGTACACCCAACGCTGCAAGCAAATCAAAAACTCGTCGCTCGAACCCCCGATGATTGGTCAAAAGGATTTTGCGTTTCTACAACTGATTTACTTATTGGTTTGCTAATAACGTGGTCGTGCTGTAATGTACAACGACGATTCAGGGTACATTTAGGTACTACCACGTACAGTCAGCGTCAAATATACCAGAACGGGCAAGGTGGTCAAAAATATCTGAATACGCCCGAGCGTATTTGACAATAGAGTCGAGTTCAGATATTTTTGACACCTTGCCCGCTCTGGTATATTAGACGCTGACTGTACCACGTTACGTAGGTAATAGGTACCTACTATTTGTTTAAGCCGGCGATTCTGAAACTCTTCGAGGTACCCATGTAGGCCGAATTTTCGTTGTCACAATGTCTCCTGAAGGGGCCCATAGGGGACCATAGGGGCCAAAGTTACACCACAAATAAAACAAACGCATATTCCAACAATTTATATTTGGTACAAAACATTCATACTTCGACATCCTTTTCACAAAAATGCACCTTACACTATCTTAAAGCCAAAAATAATCGTAACTTCATAAGACTGGGTACAAAATACACGCATTAACTCATCCTGTTACCCTGACATGACCGCTCATGATTGATTTATCTATATGTGCGATCTTTTCTTGTGACACCAGCTATGGCCGAGAAACTCTACTCAGCTTTATGGAACTCTACAAAGCTAGTTGGAGCCGTGCCGCATACGCGACGTGTACGCGACCGATACGGCCTGGCCCTCCGTAAAGAAGGTTGAAAGAAGCTCGGGCGGTCGGTCAGTTCCGACTTTTGGATTTCACACCGAGGAATAGGCACCTTACGAATATGGGGTAGTAACTTACTTTTTTCGCCGAAAATCATTTGGCCGAATGTTTCTTGGCCGATTTTCGTTTCCCCGAAAGTGATGCTTATTACTTCCTACAGACTTTCTGATACTCAGCACAACTTATAAGAGTTGGTCTGATTTATGATTTAAGACGGTAGTAACACGGGTAAGTAGCGACTTCAGCAGGAAGCTAACTTTTGGCGAAATGAACCTTCGACCCCATCAAAAAATTAAACATTTCAATAAAAATAGGAGTTATTTGAAGTACAGTCAACCAATTTGATTCATGGGCCACTGTAGAACGTTGTCGCAATGTACCATCGCCGGAGTATAATGACATTCATTGAGAAGTAATTGTGACGTTCATTGTGAAAAGGTTCTACAGTGGGCTATGAATCAAATTGATTGACTGTACGGAGCCTACATCTCGTCAAAAATTTCAATTTCCGGGCGTAGAACCCTTTTCTTAATGCCATAATGAAATCGGCAACGATGGCACGATGTCAGCGGTGACAGGACTCCATAGTTCAGGTAACACAACGGAGTTGACGTGCACGAGTACACACCACTAAAGATCGACATACAAAATAAAACAAAAATATTTAAAATTCGAACGCAACTCTCCGGTACGAATACGACATGCAGCGGTGTGCGGGGCCTCAACTCGTTGCGTTGCCTAAACGTTGCGTGACCTGCCGACCAAAACGATCGGCTCCACACTAACCCCGGTGGTCACTCGTATATTTACAATTCTAGTATTTCTAGTGTTTCTAGTACATCAATTAATCTCGAGAATACTTCTGGAAGCTAGCTGGGAGCCACACACTCGAGGACACAAATATGACAAATTAACACGACATGTTGAACATTTTTGTCACTTAACACTTCATTTATTATATAAGTCAGCTGCCAATTTAGTATCTGAATCAGGCTATACGTACTGACTTATTTATACCCCGACTTAACTAAGCACCTTGGCCTTATCACGGTCGACCCGGGCTTAGCTTATCCCTCCCTGCGTCTCTATCAAACTAGTGTCATAAGAAAGAGACGCACATAGAGATAAACTCAGATAAAGTCAACTTGATCGGTCATGTTACAACCACTGGTGCTTGCAGCCTGCGACCAAACTCCAGCAGCGGCCGGCGGGGACAGAGAGATTGCTATTTCTGATTCAAGGGGGCCACTCGACAACCAATGGGTATATGTTCAGAGCGCGAAAAATTACATATAATCTGAAATAGCTCTAACGACGTTGACTAAAGGGTCGTGTTCACATTACGTTTGAGCACATTTTCCACTCGAATGTATCTTTGACACGGATAGAATACTAGAATACATCTCAGCATTAAATATCGATTTGACTATTCAGAGCCACTTCAAACGAAATGCCTCGCTTTATCGGCTACATACTTCCACAGCTAATCTCGATCAGCCAACTCGATAGGGGCCATCCGAACAGTGGACAGACTTCACTCGTAACAACGCTCAAGACAAAATAAGTTCTACGTCCCACAATAAATCTCATAAGAAAATAATCTCTAGTAATTATAAACGAGGCAGTTCAGGTTCGAAAGTTCTCGAAAACATTACAACAATACGAAGTTAGGAAGCATCAGTCGAGTATTTTGTGACTCCGTTCAGACTCGAACTTATTTAAACACCTGGTTTTGTATGACTAAATACAATTGAGGAATCGGACCTTAAAGTACCTAACCATTATTCTTTTATTATATTCTAGCGTTGCTGTCAGCAGCATTCAATTTAAATAAAGTTTTATTCTTACATATACATTGAGTCATTCTCACAAAATAAATCACAATGAGTTAACGTCCGCTCCCGCGGCAGGCGGGGGGCTCCCGGCGAGATCGTTTCAAGACTTCCAATTGTAAATACCCTCAAAAACGTATAATTAAATTTCACAAAAATTTACTCTAGAAACCCTAACGGTACTAAACGTTCTAAGAGAAAATAGAGACGGCTCGCTAACACCACAGCAGAGGGCCCGTTTGTTCTACAGAACTATCAAAACACAACGGTAAAGTAAGACTTGTAAAAGAGCCTGTAAACTTGCAAAAAAATCTATTAATTAATTTATCGGACCATTTAAGTATGGTTTTAGCAGTTCTTCCCACAGTTCTGTAGAACAAAAGGGAAGCACGTAAAGTCTAGTCTTCCTTCATTAAGGCTATTTTGATAGATTTATAATTTTAATAAAGTCAGATTTATCAGCCATTCAGTTCATTGCCGGGTATTTTCCAATTACGGTACGAAAACTTTGGGCTTCGACGAAAAAACAAAGCTATTTAAAACAAATTAAAATATAACTCTTTTACGGTACTCTGTGGTGTTTCGAGTGTTAACTAATAGCTGCTGAAGAAGAAAAATGATTTAAGAATACGCAGTCGTTTTAAATAAAACCTCTACACAAAATCCCTGTAACGTCACAGCGAAGCCTTGGAACGGGACCGCCTGCGCAGCGCGGCGCCTAGTGCGGCGCGTGCGGGTTGTACGCGGGGTGCTTGGCGCCCGTGGCCTGCTCGTACGACGGCGGCAGCGCTGCGGACAGACAGCCGTCAGAAGCCGCGCGTAGCGGCAGCACTCGCTGCACAACTACTACCGCGGTTACACATTACGATATAAGGAGAAATGCCACGTTTCAGCTATGTGAGTGGACTTTCAATCTAGCCTAAAAACCGCATCGTCGAACGCACTGGCTACCATACTAACACACATTTAGGTGGGAAAATGCAACAACATCAATAATCTACACACACTTTTCACTATATCGATAAAATGTATACGATCAATGGATAACTGTTAGGGCCCTAGAAGATATAAACAAAATATGTAACATTGTATATTTGTGGCTGTTGTTGTCCTAAATATAAATAAAAAAATACCCTCGTATGTAGGTCAGCCGTGTCGTGTGGCTCGTGTGGTGTCGGGCAATATTCTTATTTTAAAAATGCTGAACAAAATCGTCCGAGTCAATTATATTATAACTGTTGTTAATTAAGTTTCAGTTTCAGTAAACATGAAGTGATCCTATCAAGAGAAAAAGCGGACAGGTTTATTTATTTATTTCATTTTATTTATATTTAGGACAACAACAGCCACAAATATACAATGTTACATTTTTTTTTATATCCCCTAGGGCTAATAACAGTTATCCATTGATCATTTACATTTTATTAAAGTCAGTTTTAAATTTTCAATGATAAGTCACAGGTCCGGGACGGGAGCGACAGGACGGCTAGCACAGCCCACCACTTGTCATTCGTAGCTTACGGCGTTTTTGTCGCCGACAGGTCAGCAACGATATGTGTCACGGCATCTAGCGCTAGCCGTGCGCTTACAACGAACAGACTCACAGTCGTCAGTCCGCGGGTATATCCTGCGCTATCGCCCACTCGATCAGCATTAGGCATTATTAACTAAATGTTAACACGTTCACTTTCCACATTCCCATTCAACTGATAAGCACAGCAGAAATAACATGCGCGACACGTGCAACTAACAACAAGAGAAAATCTAAGTGCAAACGGGTGTAAGCGACTCTACAGGTGGATTTAGTTGTAATACATCGTGATAGAGCAGGTCAGGCTGATGCCTGGCCACGGGGCATGTGTCTACACGTCCACGCTGCACTACAGCCCTCGCTACTGCCAGATATAGCGCTTCCCTGTTGACAAGCAACCGACACCAACAATCAAGCCTTGTCTCCAACGCCAGTCGGCAGGTAGTCCTGCATCCTTTTTGTACCACGTCAGTTCCCAGCTGAGAATCGGCACCGTATCAAACTATGGTGTACGTCATAAACCGGGACGTTTAAATACTATAATCAGCTAAATTAGTTGGCACAGTAAAGCATACAAATTGTACCTAATTGAGTAAACAATATTTCCGTCGACTCATTCATCTGAATCGAACAAATCGAGCCATCGATCACAGCCATCAAACGTGGCGCTCAATTAGCTTACAATCATACGCTGATAAGAGCTGACGATGATAAAACTCGGAATGTTTGCACGGCACCTACAGCGTAGCGGAGATCCGGCCTTCGGGTCAACAGACTTGCCTGCGACAGACTGGCATTTTCACTTACAATAGTTACTTAGATTGACGGTTATTCTTATGAATCCCACTTTCGTCAACCCGTCTTCCAGCAGGCCACTGAACAAGCTTTTTTCTTTACTATGCGCGTGTACCAATATTGAGATACAATTAACATTGTTTTTGAATAAATTGGACAAAAATTGATACGATAAGTTTGGCAGAGAGATTGGGCCTCAGAGTAAGGGTCACGGAACACTATTCGACTCGAGATCGCCGTGACCTGTTTAGAAAAAGCTTGAAGTCTTTGTAAAAGCAGTTGTACACATCGTTTTGGTTCGGACGGCGGCAGCGAGCAACAAACGGCTTTCTCGCTCCGGTCACAGTGAAACCCACGTGCGTCGTGCCCACGTCAGGGTGGGTTTTACCAAAGCGAAGTTTAACGGATAACTGAGGGCAGAGCAAGTACGCTAAAAATTTACTTCCGACTGAACAACTGCCAAGCTACGCGCTAGCTACGGTCAACACTAGCCAAATAATACCAATTACAGTGTTTGTCAATTGTTTTTTTTAATTGATGACATAGCTTTAGACGCCTGCGCAGACCGAGTCCGCAGCGGGGCGCGGCGAGGGCGCGCGGGGCGCGGGGGGGGCGGCGGCGGCCGGGACGTCCAGCTCTGTGCCAAAGCTTAGAGTTGTCAGATCTGCGCCGCCATGCCGTCTGAACCGCCAGGGTGCCTACCTTCGCGACAGGTAGTAGAAAGACGCGGAAAATACATCCGAGCATTCTCACGAGCTAAACATCGAGCCGAGCATAGCGAGTGGTTAGATGAGCATGCTCGCGAATTATAAGTTTGCTTTGAACGGCCGGCATGAGAACACACAAAGCACGGCATGCGATGCGACGCTATGGCGACTGAAGTATCGTGCGCTAACAGGTACATCCGTTCCATAAACATTTCGCTTGTCACACAGCCGCCTTCAGCAGGACATCATTAAGAAGTAAATAAAAAAACGGGACCGAGTTGTTTGTTTTGTTTTGACGGTTCGACAGTATCACGACGGACGTGGCCACTCTCGACTCGTGACCACTGCCGTTGCGATGCGAGTGAATATCACGATTTTTTTTATGGCGAGCTATAACGCGGCTGTCTGGTTTACACGGATAGCACTACACTACTGGGACATTGATCTGATACAGCTTAAATTTAACAAAATTGCATCAAGGCCGACCGGATAATACAAGACTTCCGATGTAAAACTTTAGGATCGGCCTCGCTCTTCAAGTTTAAGCAGGAACATATGACCGGTGTACGAGGCCTGTACTGTTAAACGTAAGGACTATCAGATCGATGCGGGGACAGGGGCATGCACGTCACGTCGTTAAGTGAGAGTTCACCTGGCGCGCTCCAGCCGGGCGGCGGCACCCCGAAGAACGCTGCACAGACAACAGGGCGCGTCACACGGGCACTCCGAACTCTACACCAGCCTACGTACACTTGTGCCAAACCAGCCGCTTGTTCCGACAGTGTGGGTGCCTCGCAAGCAGGCCGCGAGTTTCCTTTGACTTGTGCAAAAATACAGACGCAAGCCAACTCGCGGCAAGCCCCTCAAAGGTAACGCAGGCCTAATACACACGTTTGTTTTGGAACGTCCGACGTAGCTTGGCCACTGTGTAGGCAATGACAAGTACCATGAACTCTGTGCGATTAATGGCTTTGCACACATCTCAGTAGTCACAAAAGTTCGTGAACAGGATCCCCGTTGTAATTAAGTCGACTTACAATCGGTAAACATCCGAAAGTACATACGTAGGCTATTAAATGATTCGTGATTACGTCATCAACGTACGTGCCCACTGGCGGAGGTGCCTGTGATCGTGCGTGAGTATATCCCGATTTGTTCGGCGATAGTTAGTCTGTCGTATTCTAATTAAATAAACTTTCCCAATAAGAAACCGAGTCGTCTAATTTTACGATACCCAAGCAGCACGTATTTATGAACAGGCAGATAGCTATTTGTTGTGTGACGTAACGTTTCTTGGAATTAGCAAAAAAAATATGGCACTCTGATTTAAACAGCGGTCGATATGATTGACGAACCTGCGACTCGTTCAGACGATTAATAACAACAAGCTAAAATGAGGTATAAGATTCAGATCACTCAATCTCTAAGCATCCGAGACCTTACGGTTCGGTTATAATAAAATTACACCAGGACTATTAGTAGTCCAGAACCTTAGGGTTAGTCGGAAAAGAATACTGATTATAGCAAATGGAATAGACGACTCACCATTAGCTTCCGGCGCGCTCGGGGCCGTCGGATACGGCGCCTGTGCCGGGTACGGCGAGGCCACCGGGTAGGGGGCCGCGGGCGGGTAGGGCGCCGCGGCCGGGTAGGGCGCGGGCGGGTAGGGCCCCGCCGGGTAGGGCGCCGGCGCCGGCTGCGGGTGCGGGTAGGCCGCCGGGTACGGCGCCGCCGACTGCGCCGGGTACGCCGTCGTCACTGCAACGGACGAGCTCCGTACTGATATTTGCGACTCGACAAACGTTCTGCTGCCTGCGGACGGATCGGCGGGTGGCTCACCGGGGTAGGGCGCGGGCGCGTACTGCTGCTGCGGGTAGGGCGCGGGCGCGCCGGGCGCGGGCGGCGCGGGCGGCGGCGCCAGCACCGCGCCCTGCTGCCTGCGGCGCCGGCAGCAGCAGCCCACCAGCGCCGCCAGCACGACCAGCAGCACCACCGCCAGCACCACCGTCGACATGCTCATCACGGCGCCCTGCGCGCACACACACGCCGTCAGCGGCCGCGGGACCCCCGAGAGCGCCCCGCGCGGGGCTCTCTCGGGCGCCGGGCTCTCGGAGGAGCGAGCCAGGAGCGGCGGCGTGCGGGAGTTGGCCCGTGAAGACGACAGTCTCCGCGCGACCGAACGCGAGCTCCTCGCGCGGCACGGCGCAGAGCTCGCTCGCACGCCGCCCGCGACTGACTACGTTCGCGGTTTCGTGATACTTTACTTCTGCGAGTGTCTTAAGATGTCCACGAATGTTCGGCTGAGCAGAATCGACATCTCAATAATACGATTACTCACAGCTACAACATAAATTACGAAAGAAAATAATTGAAAAGAGCAAGTGCAGAAGGTTTCAATATTTCCAGTAAATTCGATAACGTAACGCAAAATACAGCCAAGTGTAGCTAGTGTGTAAGAGCCTTGCTTTACCCGTATAACTACCTTTCCTTGATGATGACGTTGATAAACTAGCAGGTTGCTAAATGATGTGCGCTTGCGTAAATGATAAGTAGTTTATTTTGACACGTGTGAGCCGTAAACTTGCTTTTTACAAGTAAATTTCTGAATCGTGTTACATCGGTGCCGCATCGGCGGTGTACGGTTTCAAAGATCGTACAGTATAAAACACGCGTGCGTGTGTTTCGTACTCCTCGCATATGTCCAATGAATACTAAACCATATAGAGATGACAATAATAATGATGGCTTCGCGTTTTGAATACGTTATTGGTTTATGGTGCGCCGAGCGCTGCAGCGCGGCTGCGGCGCCAACGCGCCCCATACGTGATCCTAAGGGGGCCACCTGTTCATGTTTGCACAAATTTGAGTTACAACAATCCCAACATATCTGGACATGCTTCTTTTCACTACATAAAGAAGCAGTAACAAACCAAATTGTACATGTCTCTGCATAGAACACAATCTCTACTTGTCTATTTACTTTTCATAATCAACAAATCCTTACAGCTGAACTACTGGCAACTTAATTGTGGAATTGTTTACCCATATCATTATTTCCATTTCACTTGCACTGCGTTCTCTTAATGTTCTCTGGAAATTTGGCTGATGGTCCCATAATTTGCTTGTAGGGTCAATCCGCCACTCAAAATTATATAAATCCATGACAACCTACACAATATCATGTTATGTAGAGTAAAAATTTAATATATTAGCAACTAGCTGTGCCCGTGACCTCATTCGTACGGGACATAGGGAACCAACTTACTCATCCAGATACAAGGATGCTATAAATTATCACCTGGGAATGCATTGCCAGGACAGAAGCCTCCTGTGTCCAGTAAATCCAGGTCACAAATCTATGTCTGCCAGTCACAAGTGATCTGCTGCTGATTTTAAATTTCACATACTTCATTTGCAATGTGAGTGGGACTCCCTATATTCACCGCATTAACTTATGACTAGCTATAACATAATACACAAAATATGTAATAATGTCATTTACAACAATTCATGTTGGCTATCTCTGAGCCGTTAGCCTGTAGCTATGATGCCTGTTATAGTTTTAATATGATAATAACATTAGTCATGAGATAAATTTGAAGTATGAATAAATTGACAAGAATTTATACCTACTGGAAAATGTTTTAAAATTAAATGCGTGTGTAAAGTAAAGGGAAACCGCTGCGGAATGAAGAGACTTGGGAATAAAGAATGTGCAGTGCAACAATGGGCAGCTCGCGTCTCGGCCGCGGCGCGGCGCCCTCACCTTGAAGTGCTCGAACACGTCCTCGTGATCGTGGGACATTGTCGCGCGACACACTCCAGCGGGCACTGCCGACGCCCGACTCGCGCCGTGTAGCGCGTGCAGATCACTCACGACGCCAGATAAACGAATCGGCCCATTGATATTAGTCACCGCGGGATTTACCGCGTCATGAGGAAAACACTGACGGCGCAAAATAATTTATCAGATCCGAACTGGCAAGTCGAAGGGCGACACATTTTGAGACTCTCTCCGTCTGTAGCGGCAACGTGTTAGGTAATAGCGGAAAGAGGGCTTACCTGCACAAATAATTTAGATGTTTGCGAACGCCGCGCAAACAATTAGCTCGCTTATCGCGAAAACACCGACACTTTAAGCTGATTCGTACATACAAAAAGTCCTAAATTGTCCTGTGTTGACTTGACAGTTCCCAGTGTTGACTTTGACAACTGACAGACAAGCTTATCAGTGTGACCAACGTCAAATTAGCGATCCTGCCCTACTTAGGCTAGAAAAATGTCGAATCCAGCCAAAGCCAAACTCTTATGGCTAAGCTCCTTTAAGACTGGGTTCACAATCTGAGTTTATGAGCAATAAAAACGGAAAAACGCGGCAATGGCTGTCTCTGGTTGGGCAATGGCCACGTTTTTGCGTTTTTATCGCTCGCAAATGCATACTGTGAACCCAGTCTAAGGCTATACTGCCAAACGTGCCAGCTTATATTGTAATCCTGCCAGATATTGCCAGATTTTGAAAACTTCAACCGATCCTGCCAGAAGTCAAAATGAAAGACTAAACCTGCCAAAAAGGCAGGGTCCTGCCACATATGGTCACACTGAAGCTTATTCCGGGAAAAGTTAAAAAATCTTAGCCCCTATGCCATCATGTCGTTTACAAAGTCGGATTATTACGCTTAATCTTTTTAAAGTAACCGCAGTCTACATAAAGAATATTAAAATTTTAAAAAACTCAATATAATATCGATTAGTATCAAGAACTATTGTACACCTCAAACTTCTTCCGAGACCCCCCTACCCTAAAAACATAGTTGTATGGACTATGATTCGTTTGCTAGTTGCCGGGAATAAACAAAAACAATATTCTGACGTCTGATCTTAACGTCAGACAGATAGATCAAAATACTACAATTTTATAACCTGTAAATGTTAAGATTTATATGTTAAATTAAATTGAATTTATAACAATCAGTCGATAAAATGTTCCGTGTGCTGTACGCGCGACTGGTGACGCCGGCACCGGGCGCGCGTGCGCTGCATGTCGCCGCGCCGCTGTGCGCTGCTGCTAAGAAAACCACGTCAGCCGCCGGAGGTCAGTATCAGACTCGCGTCCTCGCTTTTTCTGTTGGGCCCGCTGCCAGACTAATTCCAGTACATACGTACTCTCGTGTTGCAGGCGTGATGGGGCTGGGCAAGGGCAAGAAGAAGCTGGGCAAGCTGGGCACCATGGAGAAGCGCGAGCTGCCCGTGGAGACCGACCCGCACAAGCTGGTGACGCTCGTGTGCGGCGCCAACATATACACCAGCGGCGACGAGCTCAAGGTACGCTGCGCTGCTGCCCATGGCCGTATGATGCAGGGCTCCTCTGCTTACTAGTATGTCATGTACCATTTGCGTTTATTCTAACAGTTTTTTGCAAAACAGCTGCGTTCACGCCATCTTTGTCCTATGCAA
Source organism: Ditula angustiorana (assembly GCA_963691745.1). NCBI lineage: Eukaryota > Metazoa > Arthropoda > Insecta > Lepidoptera > Tortricidae > Ditula > Ditula angustiorana. Next base: position 10,575,041 of record OY829495.1, read on the forward strand.
TGTGTTTGTTTCTCCATTTGATTGATTTGCTTTTTTAAAAGTTTTAGTTACCATGACCTGTTCTGCCTTTGACTCGACAGCTGGGACCTGACAGCGACTATCCCGAGTGGCTGTGGTCGCTGAACGTGGGCCCGGCGCCGCCGCTGGAGTCCCTCGACCCGGAGAGCAAGGCCTACTGGCTGCGCGTGCGCGCCGCCGGCATGCGCCGCAACAACACGCTGCGCTCGCTGCGCAAGTTCTAGTGCCGCCCGCTGCTGCAGGGATACTGTGCCCTTCGTAGACAACTGCATTACTGTAGGTCACAACAATAGCAGTGAGCTTACATAAAGCCGCAGAATGGACATTTTTAGTTCTTGCCATTGATCGGCTGGTTAAGAGACTTGTGAGTGGATGTGAGATTGTATTTAGTTAGGGTAAATAAAGTCTTATAATATGGTGATGACCATTTTTGTTAGTAATTTTGATGCAATTTTCTTATTACAAAAACAATCAAGCTAATGTGCACAAGGGGAACTTTCTATCACTCTGGAAAGTTCCCCTCATGCACATTACCATCACGTTGCTGGTATTCACCAGCAACCCCGAGTACCGCTAATCTGTTGCCAGCCTTTAGGCCTGGTGAGAGTATGGTTATAGTCTGGCCTACAAGGTCTGGACAAGCTCGGCTTGGCTAGTATGTGGCTCTACCATTATAAATACACACTTACTGAGCTACAGCTCTACTAGTTCGAGTGATTAGGCAGTGTTGGACTAATTTTAATAGTTGGCCAACTTGCGACTTCACAGCTAACAATTAATTGTTGGGTAATTGTGGATTTCTACATTAAATAATAAATTAAGTGTCAATAATTTTAATGTATTTGATTACATATTAACACTTAAATAGTATCTGTCTGTAATTCTGCATCAAAGCGGTTAATTGCTGTAATTGTAGTTTAGAACAATTGTCAAAAAAGTAATTGATTTAGGTGCTAGTTACAACTAAATAGATTAATACAATCCAATCAATTGCAAAATGCAATTAATACTTTAATAATAGTTAATTTAAACTGCAAAGAAATTAATCGCAATTACTTGTGCTTCAAAATTTAATTGATTGGGCATATTATGGTGATGTATAGCGTTTGTATCGCGATTGAATGGCACGGCACTTGCTGTGTCCAGCGACTAATCGCGACTATCGCTGCTTTAAGTCGCGCGTGTGTGTAAAGGTAGATAATTACTGATTACATCGGTACTGTATCACAACATCGTCGCTACAAAAGCCGCCGTATGTTACTGCTGTCACATACATCCTACCAAGTTTGCTAGACTGGGCAATAGTGCTCTAATGAGTAGTCGAGGATGTTAGATGTATTCAAATATTTTAGGCACCTTGCATGCTTTGTCAGATGAGTGTACAAACTATATACTACAATCTATTTGTTTATACTCTATAAACAACCATAAATGTAGGAAATGCTCCACATGAAACCTAACCTATGTTCAGTAGGAAATAACACCAATTTATATCAAGTATAACACTTTTTATTGACGGTTCCACAAGCTATTTCCACATGACTTCACGTTTAGACGGTATGGGAGCCAACAGTGCTTGTTCCTCACCGGGGTGACGTTTAGTGTTTCATCTCGGCCACTCACGAGCCACTCACACTCGACTGCACATCATTCACCGACAATTACATCAACTACATTTTCAACTTGAACTATTTTTTTGACACTGCTCCATGCTCCCTCTGCATTTTCTACCACATTCAATTTTTATCAAAATCTTTAGAGATCAAAATTTAAAAAAGTTTCCTGGAGAACAGACGAATATTTTCTTTTGTGCTTCTGATTGAGAGCAGACAAAATGTCGTCTGAGGCCCAGTGTCGTCCTCCTCGTTTCTTGTTTCCGAGCACTTGTTCTGGGAGCTTGCGCGCCCTCAACCGATGATCAGTTCTGGAATTATGTCGCCTCTGTTATGAGTTATGAAACAAATAGTGCATATTTTGAACAAGATATTCTACCTGGTTGCTAAGAGACTCTTAATTCACGAAGGAGAGACAATTGAACTCTCCCTTAAAATTGAAGATGGTGCCATGGTTTTTTTCTGCGAAGACTGTCAAATACACAAGTTCTTGTGAGTTTATCGACAGACATACTTACACGATCAATCGACTTGAAGCGACCAATAAATCACTAGTAGTACCTGTGAAATCTACCTCTGTTTAAATAATATCTCCAACGGCACATCAGTTCTGTGCCGTGTCAGCCTCCCTCACCGGAACGGCGCGCCCGCGTGTTTCAACAGGATGGCTAGCACGGCTCACTGCGACTCGTTTCATTGCTTATGTTGTGCATCTAAGTGCTTTCTAATTAGCTCAGGATTGGGGGCACGCTTACAGAAATCTGACGACATGATTGAGGGAGGTTTAACAAACTACGACCAATGAACGGCGGGCCTCAAGGGGCCACTGAACACAAGCAAGCACTAGCACCTCTGGTTATGTACACACAAAGTCTTCATCATCATTATCATATCAGCCGAAAGACGTCCACTGCTGGACATAGGCCTCCCCCAAAGATCGCCATAATGCGCTGCTCGCATCCACCGTGTACCTACAACCATCATCAGGTCATCGGTCCACCTTGTTGCGGGTCTGCCCACGCTAGTCTTCCGGCTCTACAAGCAGTCCATGGTGTCCTCCTTGATGATCATCGGCGGCGCCCAGTCCGCGTGCTTCGTGCCGAAGGAGAACGCGTACGGGTTCTGCAACACACACGTCTCTCACTAGCCGCGCTAGGTACTTATCTAAGGTAGGTGCGAGCATAATACAGGGGGTCTCTGGAAGTATAAATCGACGGGGAACGTGGAAGAGGTCATTTCCGACCATTTTTACCATATAATGCTATCGCTATTTATATCGATTTTGAAGTTATGATCACTTTTTTGATTATTTCATGAAATTGCAATATGTTTTTGCAGGTAAAAAATAATCAATTGTAATTGCAAAACCTCATGACTATCAATGAATTAGTTTTTATTTGCGATAGTCGCAACTAACAATTCTTTAATTGTTAATCGATTAAAAACTAGGAATTAACTGTCAAAAACTGGCCAATTGCGACTCGCGCACCGAGGTTTCTGTACAATTAATAAGTAACATATATTGCTCTAATAAAAAGAGAAACTGGATTGAGGGCTAAACTTTATTTTGCGCTTGAAAAAACGATTGTCCTTATATGTATTAATAAATGATTGGAACAGTCGAGCAGAGTGTAAGGAGCGCTGTAGGTTACCTTCTTGGTGTTGTAGAGGTCGGGCGGGTAGTTGGCCGGGCCGGGCGTGCGCGTCGGCTTGCCCGCGCCCTCCAGCCGCGCGCCCAGCGAGTACACCGGCATCCTGCGCACCACACAACGTCACGCTCGCGCCGCCACAGTGGCGCCTGCACCTACACCTGCCTAGGCGGCCGCGGGCCCTGACACAGCGAATCGCTTCGCGGGGCAGCTGCGACACTATGCTGTCTATACTGATAGGCCCAATTTTTAACGGCTCCAAAGTTCGGTTCAGAGTCGTGCCAAAAGCGGCCCGAACAATCCAGACTTGGCCATTATCCCACATAGGTACTTCAGTTTATGCGATCACCGTTATAATATCCCTACACATAGGTATATCAAATTGGAAAATGAGAACATATGCTCGGGGCCCTAGGCACGCAGCGACGACCTAATCGCTTCGTAGTGTAGGTACGACTCTTAAGTACCTACTGTACGATACAATCGTGGGTTCCTCGATGGCTTTCAGTATTTATCGTCTTCACTAGTTCTCGCATCGAGCCGTTCATTTCTAGAAACACGAAGGTCGCAGATAGCGATCACGAAAATGAGAGACCGTACACTCGCGTGAGACTGACTTGGTCTTGTAGACGTCCGCGTCCCGCTGGAAGTAGACGGCGGGCCCGGGCGAGCGCGGCTTCAGGTTGAACCCGACGCGCGCGCCCATGGTGTAGGCGGGCGAGCCGGCCGGCAGCCGCAGCGCGTAGGCGTTGGGCGCCGGGCCGGCGCGGCGCAGCCCGAAGCCCAGGCGCGCGCCCATCGAGTACTGCGGCGCGCGCGCGCCGGCCGGCGGGCAGCGCTCCGGCGCGTGCGCGCCCGGACCCGGCGTGCGCATCGGCGCGCGCGGCGGGAACCTGCGGAGCACGGCGCGCCAGCTCAGGCCCTTCTCGCGGTTGTCGACATCGCATTCGAGAATTGTTGAAAAGACAAATAATGTCACTTAAATCGAATCTCTAATGACGCGAGGATCGCCCGCAGACCATACTATGGAACGATGCATGGTGATTGGGCGAACTTCACTTGCAGTGATCCGAACGGTTCGGCTGCATCGCAAAATGTCTCAATAGGAATTATATTTGCAAGATATAGATACGTATACATTTAATCGGTCACCTACGCGTGTCAGAAGCGAGCGTGCGTGCTACCTGGCGCCGAAGCTCCAGGCGGGCGAGGCCATGACGCCGTCGCGCGTGACGCGGTCGATGCGGTAGGCGGGCCCCGGGCCCAGCCCGCGCGCGCGCCAGCCGCCCGCGCTGCCGAACGAGTACATGGGCGCGCGGTGCCGCGACGGGTCGTGCGCCGGGAAGCCCACCGTCGTCGGCAGCTGGTACGCGCCCGGCCCCGGCCCTGCAACACTCGCCCGTCAGACGCACCCGGGTGAACCTAGCTTAGCTGATGCGAGTCCCCCAATGAAACCACACACTACCGTCGCAGGTGTATTGCGAGTCAAACAGAGGTTTCCATATTGCTTCAACGATCCCTTTGCCTCCTTCAGCCTTCGTTCGTCACTATAAGCCTATACCTTTTTATGTAAACAGTGCGAGAAGTTTCCGTCGGGTGGAACGGGTGGCAAATAGCCGCATGCCGCTATCCTATAATCAAAAACTGGCCAAGTGCGAGTCGGACTCGTGCACCGAGGGTTCCGTTCAGAACGTTTTAATACTTCTAAAGTAGATGGCGTTAGGAGTCGCTATATAGCAACACATGTTTTTGTAATGAAACTAAAAATTTACGGTTTTTGGCTTTTATTCCTTTATTTGTGCTGTAAGACCTTTCTTCTTGCATGGTTCTAAGTCAACGGGAAGTACCACATACACACATCAGGTTTTTGCGGATTTGCAAATGTATGAAATATGCAACATAAACGGCCGTAATATCTTTTGATTGCGTCGACTTAGAAGTTTGATTTTTTCACAGCTTCAAGGGACTGACTACAGATTAGAGGATTTGATATTAATTTCAACTGAATACCTCTACGCGTGCTTGATAAAAATGGTCGTGACAGACAAACAATCTGTGGGCTGACGCCTGTACGAATGAGCTGAACACGAGCCAGGCCCCAGCGCTGCCCGAAAGTGCCTTGTGGGCATTTCGTTGCAGACTGTCGAGGAATGCGGTACTCACCTAAGGGTTTCTTGGACATTTTGATATTTTACTGAAGGTGCACTGAAATTTTGGAATTGGGTGGATAATTTTATAATTATAACGAATTTTTTTTTACTGAAATTTTGATAGGCTTGACATATTTCGATCGGTAGGCCGCGAAACAAGTGAGCGAGGCGTCTTCTGACGGCCGTCAACGCTCGGCCGCGCGCCGCGCAGGTTGCTGCTGAAAAGTTCCAATAAAGTCCATAATTCCTACTTGAGGCAGCGGCGCACAAGACAGAAAAATCACGTATTTTCCTCTTATCCATATACATATTAAATATGTTATTCACAACGCAAGTGAGAGTGAGTAACATTCGGCTTCGAATAGGGCCCTTAAGTTTAAATAATATAATATAGGATCGATCGCCCTCAGGCACAGGGAGTATACATACACTGGAACTGGTCTTACAGCGATGCTGAAGCTAGACTGCATCGCGACTTTAATGAGGCTTACTTGAGGGTCGCGCGCTAATCGCAAAGTGTCGCGTTAGTATAATAATCGCTTCATAGAGCCACCGGCGTTGTGCCGTAACCAGGATCTGTTATTCAGGATCTCACTTTCTTGCAAATAAAACAAGCTTCAAATTCCAAGATTTAATAAGTAACATGAAAATACGTAACAACGAGATACCAATAAAACAACACAGATCTATTAAGGCAGGTGCCCGAAAGTTACTCTTACGAAACATGCTGACAACTATCATAGTATCAATATAGACGCATATAAGACGGGAATGAAGAAGATTAAGTATTCTTTTAAAGGACCTATTTTTAATCTCTAGTGGAACGTGGTTATCGCCACGCCACCCCAAGTATTAGTATACTTGGCACATGAAACGACGGAATATATTTATCTACTTACTATGGTCTATTTCATTTTAGTTGGAACCTGCTACTCTTAGGTACGGCGTCTCGGGCGATCGGAATCCGTCAATTTGCCGTGTGACCTTTACCTACGGTCACGGTGTCTAACCTACACTGTGCTACAGTCGCGTTATAAAAATCTGAATTGAAATGTAACGTTTAAATTATTTCGTTTTTGCAGGACACGCCGGGCCACGATAACGAGAACCCCGCGTTCTGGTAATAAAACCTAAAACACAATATTTATTGCAGTACATATTTAGTAATTTGTCGTATTTCTGAAAATGCAATGATTATGTTAAGACTAAACTAAACTAGACTAAAACTATGTTAAGTAGGTACCTATTTACAAATGATAGATACATTTTTATTTTGTACGGGGTATTTAACTAAGAAAAACAATTTTGATAATTTTGAAATCTAACTTATCGTGAAAATGTGACTCTTGCTATTAACGTAATCAATATCATTACTACGTTTCATTCATGTTTAATGTAGGATTTATTTAGGACGACCATGCGCGTCACGCTTTCGGCCGGCTCCACGCCAGCATCACACAAGCGCCGTATAGGTATTGCGTCACATTCTAACGTGTAACGGCGCCCCTCAGGTCAGATGTCCTTGGTCCAACATTTTACAGCTTTTTCACATGTCAGTAGTGTGCCTCAAAATCTACGAATAATTATAATAAAGAGAATGAAGATTGAAGTAGGCGGGGTGGCGAGGCGCGGCTAGTGCAGCGGCACGTACTGGCGCGGGCGCAGCGGCGTGGCCTCGCCCTTCCCGCCGCCCGCCTCCCCCTCGCTCGCCTCCGAGTCGTCCGGCGTGCCGGCGCCCCACTGCCGACAGTGCAACACAAGACAATTCAAGACTGCTAGCAATTGTCTCACCAGAACTCATATCATAGAGAAAGGAATGAGCGAGTAACCTGCGGCGAGAGGGGATGTTTCCTGAGCTGCGTGTAAAGGAAGCAGGCGTAGAGCAGGTTGGCGGCGCCCAGCGCGCGCAGCGCCGTCGCGAAGCCCGCGCGCCACGCCAGCACGCCGCCCAACGCCGGCCCTGCGCCCGCGCGCGGTTAGCCCGGAGCTCCAACAGTACGAGCAGGACAGCAGGCGGAATCACCGTACAAATAAACACCAAAAACATGGCCATATGTTTACTACGCGACGTGGAAGCAAGTCGCCAAGCCCAGCCCAACACACAAACACGTAAAGCACACGTAGCGAGACTCGAGCAGCCCACACACAGACACGGTACCGAGCGCGTAGGCGGCGCTGGTGGCGCCCTGCAGCAGCGCGGCCAGCTGCGGCACGCGGCGCGGCGCGCGCGCCAGCAGCGCCGGCACCAGCGCCGCGTCCGCCGCGCCCAGCCCAGCCCAGCACACACAGCACGTGAAGCACACGGAGCGGGACTCGAGCAGCCCATACACAGACACGGTACCGAGCGCGTAGGCGGCGCTGGCGGCGCCCTGCAGCAGCGCGGCCAGCTGCGGCACGCGGCGCGGCGCGCGCGCCAGCAGCGCCGGCACCAGCGCCGCGTCCGCCGCGCCCAGCCCGGCCCAGCACACACAGCACGTGAAGCACACGGAGCGGGACTCGAGCAGCCCATACACAGACACGGTACCGAGCGCGTAGGCGGCGCTGGCGGCGCCCTGCAGCAGCGCGGCCAGCTGCGGCACGCGGCGCGGCGCGCGCGCCAGCAGCGCCGGCACCAGCGCCGCGTCCGCCGCGCCCAGCCCGGCCCAGCACACACAGCACGTGAAGCACACGGAGCGGGACTCGAGCAGCCCATACACAGACACGGTACCGAGCGCGTAGGCGGCGCTGGCGGCGCCCTGCAGCAGCGCGGCCAGCTGCGGCACGCGGCGCGGCGCGCGCGCCAGCAGCGCCGGCACCAGCGCCGCGTCCGCCGCGCCCAGCCCGGCCCAGCACACACAGCACGTGAAGCACACGGAGCGGGACTCGAGCAGCCCATACACAGACACGGTACCGAGCGCGTAGGCGGCGCTGGCGGCGCCCTGCAGCAGCGCGGCCAGCTGCGGCACGCGGCGCGGCGCGCGCGCCAGCAGCGCCGGCACCAGCGCCGCGTCCGCCGCGCCCAGCCCGGCCCAGCACACACAGCACGTGAAGCACACGGAGCGGGACTCGAGCAGCCCATACACAGACACGGTACCGAGCGCGTAGGCGGCGCTGGCGGCGCCCTGCAGCAGCGCGGCCAGCTGCGGCACGCGGCGCGGCGCGCGCGCCAGCAGCGCCGGCACCAGCGCCGCGTCCGCCGCGCCCAGCCCGGCCCAGCACACACAGCACGTGAAGCACACGGAGCGGGACTCGAGCAGCCCATACACAGACACGGTACCGAGCGCGTAGGCGGCGCTGGCGGCGCCCTGCAGCAGCGCGGCCAGCTGCGGCACGCGGCGCGGCGCGCGCGCCAGCAGCGCCGGCACCAGCGCCGCGTCCGCCGCGCCCAGCCCGGCCCAGCACACACAGCACGTGAAGCACACGGAGCGGGACTCGAGCAGCCCATACACAGACACGGTACCGAGCGCGTAGGCGGCGCTGGCGGCGCCCTGCAGCAGCGCGGCCAGCTGCGGCACGCGGCGCGGCGCGCGCGCCAGCAGCGCCGGCACCAGCGCCGCGTCCGCCGCGCCCAGCCCGGCGCCCAGCACGGCGTGCGGCACGCACAGCCACCACACCTGCCGCACGCCACGCGCACCGTCAGCCGAGCAGGGGGAATCGTGACTACGATCGTGGCAATGACGGCCGAAATGCCGAAGCGTTTAAAACGTTTATTTTCGCGATAAAGTCTCGTATACTCACTGCTGCAATATGGCATCAATATATGATACAGCCGATACAATTGATACGGGTAAATGCTGGCGCTCACCAGGGGTACCGCGCGGCAAAGAATTTTCTGAGCGGAAATGATTTTAGACTTAAATTTCAATATTATCTTTATTAAGCACTATCGGATATAATTGTTATTTTAAACGTTCTGCGGTATGCCGCGCCACGGCGAGGCAGCTTTCGACAAGATATGAACGATGAGTGCAGCTCGTGGTTATCAAAATAAGTGTCAAATCATTTTTGCTTATGAAAATCCTCTGCCGTGCCGGTGCCGGTGATGTGCCGGCCGAAATAGGGTCGACGTGGTAGCAGCCGGCGGGTCGTCCGGCTCTCGCGACTCACCGCGGGCGCGGAGGGCAGCGCGAGCGCGGCCAGCCCGACGGCGGCCTGGCCCGCCAGCGCCACGCGCTCGGCGCCCAGCGCGCGCGCCGCGCCGCCCGCGCACGCCGTGGCCAGCACGTAGCCCGCGCTGTCCGGCACGAACACCAGCCCCGTGGCCCAGCGCTGCGACACACCGCACGACACGCGTTACACGACTACGCTCGAGGCGACAGTTCTCACATGCGATGCGAGTCGCGTATCAAATGCCGCTACCGAGGTAGGATGTGATAGATCGATCGATCGAGCTCCGCACTTTACCTGATGGAACTCGCATACGAGAATTCGCACTACGTACCTGGCTACCTATAGAGTACCATTACGACGTTAAATGTGTTCACTTCGGAATATTTACTTAGAATTATGTAGGTACAAATTGCGGAGTATTAAGTACCTCAGGGTGGAAGCGCTCGCGGATCCAGGGCGGCAGCGTGGGCTCGAGCGCGGCCATGACGCACGTGGTGAGCAGCACGGCGCCCGCGCACGCGCCCGCCGGCGCCGCGCCGGCCGCCGCGCGCGCGCCGCGCCACGCGCCCTCGCGGCACGCCGTCGGCTGCGCGGGCGTGGGCGTCGCTACAGGCCTGGTTACGCGGGCGGCTCTCCCGCACGAGAAACTTGTCGCAGACCATCGTACTACTACTTCGGTTTCTTAATTGCTTTCGGCAAACTTCGTATATCTCACTCATTTTTGCGTCTGATAGTATATTTGTCATTCGCTTTTCTTAGGAACACTGATTGCCGATAGCAAGTAAAGGAACTGGATTTACTGTTCAAGGATTGGCGGTTTACATACGACCACCAGCCTCGCCCAGAAAGACGCAATCGCGGGTAACCGCCGTCGTGTACGACGAGCGGTTATCAGCTACAGATTAACGCTGCACGCGGCGGTCGATGTTGTCCCGCAACGGGAAACTGCGCAGTATAAAGTTTGCGCAATATACTTAATACGCGGTTTACGGGCGGTTTCCAGAGAACCTATGGAACATATTCCAAGCTGGATTACAAACCACTCAGTATTATCCAACTTACCCGATTAAATTCCTCTTTACGTAAAAATACGTATTGTAAAGCTAGAATCATAAAGGATATAATGTACAAGGTAGGTACGAGTAGTATCGAGTAAGCGTGTTTGGTATGTGAGTGAGCCGCACCGAGGTCGGCGAGCAGCGCGGCGGCCAGCAGCGTGAAGCTCCCGGCGGCGTCCAGCAGCCCGCCCGCCGGGTAGCCCACCAGCACGCCTGCCCGCGCCCGCGGCGCCAGAACACAATAAGTAGGTATGCAGGAAACAGTTGCTCACTTCAATTGTGGCTAGTTCTTCACTAGTGTCGTAAATGAAATAGAACTTGTGTGAACTTTATTTTCCATAAAGGACTCTAACCTGCAACCTTGACGGCCGTGGTACGGCTTGCCTTGGTCAACGAATCCTGCCAGACGCCTCAGATTTTTCTCAAAACTCGTTACATCTCATTGAAATGTATTAATTTAAATCTGAATGACATGTTCTCCATTAAAAAATCGAAAGAAATTTCGCTCACACAAAAAAACGGGTAGGCGTAACGCGGGGCACAATTTGCGAGCGTATTCAACCACGCTGGCTGACTCACCGAGAGCGACGGCGCCGAGCAGCGCGGGCAGCCGGCGCGGCGCCACCTCGGCGGCGAGCGCCAGCCCCGCCACGCCGGCCAGCGCCGAGCCCGCGCCGTGCAGCGCGCGGCCCGCGCCGGCGCACCACGCGCCGCCCGCGCCGCCGCACGCGCCGAACAGCGCGGCCGCCGCCGCCAGCAGCGCCGTGCCCGCCGCCAGCGCGCGCGCGCCGCCCCAGCCGCACACGGCGCGCGCCGCCGCCGGCGCCAGCAGCAGCTGCGCCGCCGCCTTCGCGCCCAGCACCGCGCCCACCGCCGCCGCGCCGCCGCCGCGCGCCGCGCCGCCCGCTGCGGAACACACGCTGTACAGACCGCCCGCCGCCGCGCCGCGCTCGCGCCCGGCCGGAGCGTACCCAGCGTGCTGTTGGCCTGCCGCGCGGAGTGCTCGAGCAGCGCGGCCAGCGGCGGCGGCGCGTCCTGCGCGGCCCAGCGCTCCAGCTCGCCGCCGCTCACCCAGTCCGGGATGATGGGCACTGCGCATACGAACGTCCGTCCGGAACTTATCGTTTTACGCTCGGCGGTACTCTCCACCGCACCAAAAACTCTCGTGTCGATTGTGCGCGAGCAGCCCCGGTCAGAGATCGAACACGTTGCTCGCTGCCGGAGCGGTAACTTATTTTTGAATAGTTGTAACGTGTGCCAAATGCATGACCTCGAACGGGCCTTAACGTAGTCTGACTCACCCAAAACGGTTAACAGAACGTTGTCAAGGAAGAAGGTGAGATACACCAGTGCGAAGGCGTGGATGCCGGTCCCGGAGGCCTGGGCGTCCATGCTGCGCTCCGCTCGGCGCCGCGCCGCCAGTCACAATGCGGCCCCGGCCGCCGCCGCCCGGCCCCGCGCGCTCGGCGGCGCCGCGGGCTCGCAGGCCGTCCCTGTCGGTGGCGGGCGCGCGCGAGGGACGGCGCAGCGAGCCGGCGGGGCGGCGCGGCGGCGGCGCGGCGGCGGCTGCGGGCGCGCGATAACAGAAGCAATCAGGATCCAATCAGCGCGCGCCAGTGCGAGTGCACATCGCGCGGCGAACGGATAAGGGATGATCATTGGACAGTAATTTAACAGCTTTTTGATTTAAACAGAATAGATAAATAAAACCTTTCCTTGAAGAATGTTATAAAACAAGCAATTTCTTAACCACCGCTCTTTACATTACCTACAATAAACGCCATGCATGGACGCAGCGTGCTATCTCCACATCGAGCTGACGAAGGCCTCATCTGTTTTACTTATAATACTTGTATTGGGTGAGAGCGGTGGTTTTTCCTGTGTCTGTAAGTGGTTTCTATGGAACCCTCGGTGCGCGAGACGTCGCACTTGGCCGGTTTTTTTAGGGTTCCGTAGCCAAAGGGTAAAACGGGACCCTATTACCACAAAGTATATGTATAATACTATACTAGACTTCGCATTCCTTCCGTCTGTCTGTCTGTCGGTCCGTCTGTCACCAGACTGTATCTAGTGAACCCTAATCACACCGTTATAGTTAGACAGTTAAATATTTCACAGATGATGTATTCCTGTTGCACCTATAACAACAAATACTAAAAAACAGAATAAAATAAATATTTAAGGGGCTTCCAAACAACGCAGACATGTATTTTTTTGCCGTTTTTATAGGTATGCGGTATGGTACGGAACCCTTCTTCGTGCGCGAGTCCGACTCGCACTTGGCCGGTTTTTAAAGATAGTTAAGTTAATTGTAATTTGATATGATGACATGACAGCTGTAAGTAGGGTGGCCAACTGTCCTGAATTTTACAGGACGTCCCGTTCTTCAGCTATCATTTTGGCCGTGTCCTGTATTTTCATAAGAAAAAAACAGGACCATACCATACCAAAAACAACGTAGTCCGGTATTTTTCCATAAATCCTATAATTTTAGATTCACTACGTGTCCTGTAAAATCAGTACTCAGGCACTGTGACTCAGGGTTGCTCACCCTAGTTACGTGTCGTCGGTAAAGCCTGTAAATGTACCGTATTCAAAGAAAAAAACTGTAGGTGCTCTTTATGTACTTCATTACACTCCTCAACCTCATCAGATAAAAAGTACATCTCATTAGAGTTACTTTTTCAATAGTAGAGTGGGTGTAATTTAATCAGTAGTGAAGTTACCATGAAATAGGATGGAGAGTGGAGGCGCAGCAAGCCCCCCCCCCCCCTCCTCCCCCGCGCCGCTCCGCCAGCTGCGCCGCGCGACCCATGGGCCTCCACATTCGCGAGCCCAAAAAATGCAGCGACCACGTAACGAACGTTGACACGCATGACACGGATGAAAGTCTACATTTCGTTCGTCTCCTTCGCTTGGGCTGGGACGGGTAGCACATAGCAGATTGAGCGGTGCGAACTCGTTGCGCAGACGCGACGATAACGCTGCGCACTCGCGGCGTGCGTGCCCGCTGCGCGCCTGCTGCGAACTCGCGGCGAGCCCGCTTTGCTTTCGTGTCGCGTTGAACGCGCTCGCAAATCGCCAGTGTGTTAAGGAAGTCTACGTATATATTTACATGTATGTTAGTCTGTATAAGTTATTAATTGCCTATGGGCCTTCGCTGCTTGAATATAAATAATTTAATTGTTATTCATGTATACCTATTTATTTCAAATCTAAGGCTAGCTTTTTACAATATTTTACAATACAATATTACTATTATTATTATTATAAGTTAGAAAAACTTATGGGCACATGGCGACCGCTGATGATCAAACTCGGTACTATTTACGATCACGACTCTATCCACCCCGTTAGTAATTTGACAAATGTCGGATTCGTTAAACAAATACAGCTACATTTAAAGCAAATAAAAATAAAGGTTGCGAATAAAATAAAAACATTACCCTCCCTCTGGCTGTAGTCGGTTAAGAATTACAGTCAGAAGGCTTTGAACTTACAAAGCAGAAGCGAAACGCAATAAAGAATTCCGTTTCTAGTATCTGTGGTTCGCTGGTTCGTCGACGCGTACGTCACGTCAGTCAGTGAGCTGTCAAGCTGTCATTGATCTGTCACGTCACGGAGCGGAGCAGTCGTGTCTGTGTAGTGTAGTGCAGTCGTAGCGAGACTTGGGATCACCGAGCCCGCTCAGTGCAGTGCAGAGCGCCCGCGGCCTCGCTCAAGCCCCGCCAACATGCGCCGTAGACTCGGCTGACGGCGCTCACTCCGCACCTCGATCCCGCATGGTAAGCCTGCCACCACTTCACTCCCCGTAAAGCTCGCATAAAGCGCACGCATTGCACGCACACGAACCGTAAGTGCATGCCTTCCAACGTCGTACAGTTTCGTGCGAGCCGTGTACGCGCTATTATTACGACTCCGCGGGAGTCCTCGCGGTGACGCGATCTTATTATATTGTAATTAGAGTCGTTGCTTACTCGTCCTGCAACCGGTTGTTGCTCGGCTCCGGACTGGCGCCGCCGTGTAATGGTCGCATTGTGTCGAGCGAGTCGCGAATGTGTTATTGCAAGTGTCTGGTGCTCGCCAGCTCGTCGAGCAATCAGTGGGCTCTTGTCTTGATGCTCGCTGCGCTGTCGTAAGTGGTCGTTGCTCGAGTCCGGCAGCTGTTGCAGCTGTGTATCATGTTCACTGCTGCTTCACTTGCCCTTGTCCACAGATCATACACACCAGCAGCTCAGTCCACTCGTAGTTGCTTCTAGTTGGGAAGAGATAGGACAACCCCTGCAACGAATCAAAAATAGAGACTTGTACTGGAGTGTTCCAGTTGTTCCCCAACTGTATGTTATGTTTTGTATATTAATATAATAATTATGAGGATGCTTACCTTTACTGTGGTCAAGTGGTTAATTCATATAGTGTGATATATTGGAGAGTAACATCAGCACACTGTCATTTCATAGATATAGAAATGAAGCTTGACGCAAGTCTATGAAATGGTAGTGTGCGGACATACAGCAGTGCTAATTGGCAATGTTTATTAACATTAGTGTACTGGTAAATTAATTGTGTACATTCAATGCACAACTTCCTTTGACCTGTTCTACACTGAATGAAATATCTATTCTGATTTATGTTTCCCCCCATTATTTACTCCTTGTGTAGTTTGTCTGCTAGTTATTGTTATGGTTGCTGTAAAGAATGTTTGTATCATAATTTGTTTTTCCTTGTGATTGAATCTTAAGTACTACAGTTTCACCTGTAGCCTCTGACTCCTCCCCTTCGATTGAAGGTCTTGACACAAATTCGTGCTTCCTACGGCAATGTTATGCAGCTTGGTGTATTATTCTTATAAGAAATACACTTGTGTTTGAACACATTTCATATCTTGCCATTGAGCAGCCGATGTGGTCTCAGCAAGCTTGTCTAACAAATAAATGCCTCTCCACCTCGACTTAAGATACCCCGTCCAATTGGCGGCGTGCGGGGGAACAGGTCAGCACAGCACGGAGTCCTCAGCTGTTTGGAGCTATACACATACTTTTATATCATTACATTTGAGGCAATTTTTTTAGTAATTGTGTTGATGTCTTGCTCTAATATCTCAAACATTCCTTTGAAGTATGCATGTTATGAACATTAAGCAAAGCAGTTTGCTATACGAGTGAGGAAGTAGCAGCAGGTGAACAAACCAGGTCCTGCACCTCCACCATCTTGAGATGCTTCATTGTATCTACATGCGCCTGTTCCATTCCATGCATGCATGCTCTTTGGGTGGAGGAAGCCATGAAAGTGTTAGTCATGGGAAATCATCATGAAAGTAATTAATATGATTGCAGTTTTTGTTTCAAAAATTATACCGTGCTGAGTTTCTTTTCTTAACTTAATGGTACATGTTATGACTTTTAATCAAAGTGCTTGTCATAGTCCTAAATTGATTATAGACATTCTACCTAAGTTAGTAAAAGTTAGTGTTACCTAAGTTAAGTGCATACTTTTTGACAGTAAGTCTTTGGACGTTAGTGGTCAGAGTGATCACTGTAGTTCACTGAACACAATTAAGGTTTGAGATTTGTTAGTTGTTTACCTCGCATTAATTCACTCCTTGTAGCAATTTTCCAATTTGCAATTTACATAGATATAATAAAGTTTATGAGCTTGTTCACGCAGCAAAAGTTTTTGTGTCACTTTTCATTTAGGTTAATCTATAAAAGTCTGAACCTTTCATTCAAATACATAGTGTTTTGTCTTAATCGTATTTTACTGCGGTTTTTTTTCAAAATGTAATTTAAATATAAAGTTTACTGGCAGTTCTGCATCGGATACCTAGTATACAGTGACATGGGTGTTTTTGTTCCAATCATATTAATTTTAGGTGATAAATGGATTTGTGTTTAATCGCATCGAGGTAAACTGCGAATCAGAAGTTGCTGCTTTGAGGTAAACAACTAACAAATGTTGGGCAATTATTATGCTATGACACGTTCCCCGCCCGCTCGCGCACGCGCCGCCGCTGCTTCCGTGCGCCGCGAGGATGCTGAGTGTACTCGCAGGCTGCCTGCTGCGTTTTTCCAAATTAGAAACATTATTTCCTTGTTGTTGTAAACAGCATAAAGCATTTTATTCAAATCACCTCATCACGACTGCGCTTGTAATAGCTTTGCGTGAGCAATTATGTACCTCACGGCAGGCAGATTGATGTTTCATAATGCGACCTGCGCTGATGCCGGCCGGAGAAGTGGCTACGCTTCGCATGCAGAAGTCTAACAAGAAATGACTAAACCGTTGCACGTGTGCCACTTAGTTAAGCTGAAACGATCAGCAAATCGCATTGGAAACATATGTTAAACAAAACCTCGTAATAGACATTATTTATTCGATATTTAATTCAGGGCACGGCATAGTAAGCGAAGTTACAAACGATTAGGCAATTGCGATTTTGCACTGGTCATAAACATCAACCAGTTTCTTTGGAATCTCATTCTCGTAGGAGATTTTCCTGTTTCTTCACTCGGGGCCCGCTTTGACCGCGGTCCCGGGTTGGCAGCTCGGCTCGTTAACTCAGCAGCTCGGCAGCTCTGTGATGGAGACACGAAACAGTGAACGAAAGCGATAAGGTATGGTCGAATAGTTCGTTTGACACCTCGAGATCGCGAGTCCATCCCTCTCGCCAGTGCTCGGCCGCCGACGCTATAAGTAAACAAGATCTTTCGATTACGTGAGATTAAAATATAATTGCAGCGTAAAAAAATGGATAAAACAGTTAAACACGAACTGACAAAAAAAAGGTGATCGTGTCAGTTGAAGGTCTCGATCGGAAGGGCAGGGGGCGTCGTGCGCCGCGCGCCATTGAGTCGGCGCGCGGCCCGTCGCCTCGCCGCGAAGGTTGCGCGCGCGCGGGCGAGGCGGCGCCGCGCGCCTGACGTATCGATAACGCGCGGTCGGGCGGCGGCGGCGGGACACCCGCAACTCGTTAATTACTACCTAATTAGCACGCGAGTTTGGTTACTATTCCTACCTAAATAGTACGCGATAACAACACGACGGCCCCTTTGACCGTTAAACGGTGCAGCTTTTTTTTCTGGCAATGATGTTGTTGCCGTTGAAACTAAAATGATTCGCAATCTTCTTTTATTTTTCTCCTAAGTGAACATGTCTCTCAATACGAACAATACATTTACGATGGTGGGCTATTGGTGGGCCTCAGTAGCCTTGCAAGTGGAACACCCAGAGAGTTTTGCAAAAATGAAATCCAACATTTCATTTTTGTTTTAGTGTTTCATCTTTGTGAAGTAGGTACTTACTCTTCATCAGCATCCATGCAAAGTTTCATACGGTTGAACCAATTGTGGTAGCTTTTTTTCCATTCCTATAGAGGTTTCTCTTTTACGATTTTTTCAAAAGTAGCCGGCGCATTTCGAGAAACTTTAACTTGCCCTTCTATTTGCCTTTTAATTTGGTGAACAGGAAACCAAGGCTGTGATGGGGAATAGTCTTAAATATTTACCAAGTTTTTATCTAAAAATAAAAAGTCTCGTATTTTAAACGCTGTCGGAGCGACAGCGGTTTCGTGGGTGGGGCATTATGCCAACCCAGGTCGGTTCCATGCCATGCAGCATTCACGCTCATTTAGTAAAGAAGTTATACCCGCTTGAGACCAGGTAACCAAATCAAAAATTATGCAACTAAAATTTGAATTAATGATTACGATTATCACTTTATTGTCTTTGGAAAGCGTGGCTGACTTCGAAACAGCCAAAACATCACCCGTGCCTGTGGCATGCAGTGTCGTCAACTGACCTTCTTCCAATTTTGCAATCGTATCATGGCACCATTCGTCACACTCGCATGTTTGCACGCATCTGACGTGAGCCGGCGTGGTGCGCGGCGCGCGGCGCAGCTCTGCCCGGCGCCCGGCTCCCGGCTGTCCGTGTAGCGCGGCTCGTAGCGGCCGCGGCCGCGCACGTCGACTGCCGACCGATGGCGACCTCATCTCTTACGTCGGCCAGGCTTAAGTCTTCCGCGTTTGAATTCGCTGACCAACGATATCGCTGTCTTAAAATTGCACCTATTGCCTACGTCATCTATAGTCTGTCTATATTAAAAAATATAGCTTATATAGCCTATGTCACCCAGACTACAGTTACGAACAGATTGACACCTCATTAATCAAAATCGGCTCAGTCGTTTAGGCACTACAGTGGAACATACGTAAATACAAACATACATACATAGGCTGCTAAAAACATAACCCTTCCTTTTGGCTTTGCCGTAGTCGGGTATAGAAGAATCTTCAGGTTTTAATGAACGTTTGAATTGTTACTAAATCATGGCGTGAAATTGCTCTCGATAAATCCATCTTTGGGTAATATTTTGAATTAGCTCCTAAAATACGTTTTCTGTTAGATTACCACGTTATGACACTAACATCGGAATCATAGCTCGCACAAATCAATCGGCCCAGTGGCAGCAAGCTGAGATCCTTTCCTCAACAGGAACGTCAATTAAACTTATTTGTAACACCCCTTATATGTAACAACCCTTTTTGCGTCGTCGATCCAAAGGGTCACCTGATGGAAAGTGATCACCGCCGCCCATATTAATCATCAACCTCAAGAGTCGCTGATCCGTTGCCGGCCCTCAGTCTTGAGGCTTCCCGATCTCACCGTACGAGACGCAGTATATAGCTAGCTCTTACTACGCGCCGGTGTTCTGCGAGCGTATGGTGGTTCCCTGAGCGCGCCGGCCGTCTCACACTGCAGCCAGCAGGCGGAGCGTGGCGCTACCGCAAATATCTTGTGCTGTATGAACGAACATATCCTTCCGCATTTAATCGTATGCGGCTCGCATATCGCTCCCGTGGCCATGGTGTCCATTCTGTTGGCCGAGAGCCGGGATGAGTTCGGTCAGTCGAGCGCCGGTCGTCGGCCGACGCGCGCGTGGGCGACGCCGGCGCCGATGCAAGCCACGTGCGCGCGGGCACGCGGCCGGGCCGGCCCGGGTGTCTAGACAGAATGACACTCTGTTAGCGTCTACGCTGATAGAAACGGCAACATGTATGGACTTGACGTATGGGAGCGAGAACAGACGTCAAAATGTGTCGATCGCCCAAATCAAACCCATACATTCTGTCGATTCTATCTACTGGCGTTGACGCTAACAGAGTGTCACATTGTCTTGACATCCTGGTCCGTCCCCCCACTACTCTAGTCTACGACAATTCTCGGTGCCATCGAGATTCTTCTCGACTGCCAAATACCATAGAGCTGCGTTTGATATTCTATATACCTATGACTATAAAATCTCATGAAGAAGAGGATCTCTAGCTTAGAGCAATACGCTGCGCAGATATGCGATAATGCGGACTATTGTGGACATAAACTACATAAAGCAAAGTATAAGTGGACACAAAGTCACGCCTGTTTCCCGGAGGGGTAGGCAGAGAAGAGACCACGGATTTCTATTTGCTGCGATCCTGACATACAACTTTTGCTTCACTTACTCTCATAACATTCTTCATGCATGCTCGTCGGTTTAAGCCCTAAACTTTAGGATACTCCTGACCTGCCCTTTCTCCAGAATGTCTCTGATTTGGTCGAGGTACGTTCGTCGAGGTCATCCCCTACCTATTTTTCCATCCTACTTCTTTCATCCATCCTCTCTACGTGCCCAAACCATCTAAACATACCCTTCTCAATTTTTGTTACTACGTATATCTTCCTTCACTCCGCATTTCTCTCTTGTCATTCACTCCTCACTCTATCTCTCAAAGTCACACCACACATACTTCTCGACGCTCGCGCTCTCATTTCCACTGCATTCACTCGACTTGGGTGTTTCTTTTGCCATTCCCAACTTTCACTACCATACACTATGTATAATAATAATATAGACCGTAACCATTTGGCAAATGAAAGATTGAAAGAGCGCCTTCGGCAGGATAGCGCCGAGCAGGGAGGACACGCTGCCTCGAGCGAGGGAGGACGCGTGTACACGGGTGCTCTGGCATCTTGATAGCGAGCCGAGTAACATCTTACGTTAAGCTTCAGGTTTGGAATTCAATTCGAGAAGAAGGGGTCATACTTCTTTCATTTTACATTTGGGCTGCATCGCTATAGTACCCAGAGTGTTGTAAGTACAATTAGTTACAACACTGCGTTAAATGTATGCAAGTGGGGCGGCGGCGGCTGCGGGCCGCGATGTGTACATTCATTAATAATTCATTGTATAATAATAATTACCCATATCATCATGTCATGACTCGTGAGTCATATTTAGTGATAGCGAATTTTACATGGGCGCGACACCGCGTATATGCCTTCCGTGGCACGGGCGGTCGTCAGTTGCCGCAGCGTCTACGGCGGGTGCTGCGCGCGGGCAGGTGCCGCGTTGGTGCCGCGTTGCCCCACTGCGGCGCGTGCGCTCGTGACGCAAGCGGCGTTAACACCTCGCGGTCGCCCGCGCCGCGCGGTTGCGTCAACTCGCATCACCTTGCTAAACACCATTTGGAATTGCTTATCACTGCGAATACTGCATACCGCGTCCGTGGCTTATTTATATTTAAAAATAGCTTCGGTTTCAATAGTCAGGTAAAGAAAAGGACGAATGCGGGCACTGCACCGGATGCGGTGTGATGCTGCATGCCGCGCGGCCGCCGGGCTGCCCCGCGCGACCTCGGGAACTGAAACGTGTCTTAATCGTTCTGTTTTACTAACAGTACAGGTGGAGATTAGTTTATAGCGACTTTAACTAGGAATAACGTGCGTCTTTGGCGGTGACCGGTGACGTCACTGGTGGCGGCCGCCCGCCGCGCCGCGACCCGTTCCGGTCCCTTCCCGCGGCGCGGCGCGTCACCACGCAGCGGCACATTTCTGCGCCGCGCCAGCTCGCTACGCCACTCGCCGATGTTTTGCAAAAACTTCTACCGAGCCGCGACACCTGTGCGACGAGCCGTATTTGCGCAAACGGTTTCTGCGAACACTCTTGCTGCGCTTGCAATAATTTAAAGTACCGGGCCGCTCGCGCTGAGTCGCGTCGCTATTGTCCGGCGCTCCCGAACTCATTTACGACTCGCTGCCGAGCCGCAATCACAGGTTACAGAGCATCGTTAAACACCTCTCTCGAGCGAGCGGAGGTTAGAGCGGACCGACGACCGGCTCGCCCGCCGGTTTACGCAAACCCAGTGCATCATCAAGGCCTATCAAATGTCAATGGAACTCGATAAAAGTGAACTTAATGAGCAATGTTTGTATAACGTTTGAGATCAAAGCGTGCGATTGCGAAGTTTGTGATCGATTGCATTACTATCGCGTACTGAAAGTGCGCGTCCTTAATTCGGGTGGCTCCCGCGGGCCTCGGCGGCGGCCTCCGCCCGCACCGCCAGCTCGGCCGACCAGGTGCAGCTCGGGTAAAACAGACTTATTGAATCACCCCCCCCATCTCAGTCGTGTCTTGGGCCTGCTCATGTTTTCTACGGAAACAATGAGGAAAACTTGAGGATTATTCCGTGTAATTATTTATGTTATTGAAAGAACTCCGCAACAAAAAAGGCTCGTTCTCTTTGAGTGGCCGTGAGTCACCGCCGCCGGCCTTTGCCCTTTTTTTTTTTTCACAGCGCATTGACTTCGGGTTATTAGAATTAAAATTTTTGGATTCACTTTACTAATGTGAAAAATCGATTTTGAGTACTCGATTAAAAAACGTTGACTTTTCTTCCTACACGAATTTAAAAAAAAAATGTACATAAAAACCTTAAAAAAAACTCAAGTATCAAAATCCGTTGCATGGTTTATAAGGAGTGAGAGAAAACATGAATGAAAACGTAAAAAAATTGCACATCAACTGTAGTTTTCAGAATGGTACAACGTTTAATAGTTTACGCAGTAATTTACGAGGTAATGAAAATGAAATGAAATGAAATCTTTTATTTTCAGGCAACAAGGCCCATAGATAAATACCTTACAAACTAACATACATAAAAATATATAGACTAAAATACAATAGGTACAAAACAAAACAAAACAATTTGCTATTAATGCTATTTATTAATGCTATTTTACTCTAAAAGGAGGTCATATTGTAGTATGACAGGGTTTAGACAACGCTTTGCCCCAGTGTCGCGGTATCAAAATACCCTGCGTCAGTCGACCGCTGCCACTGTAAATTTTTTTTTAAACTGTTTTTGGAAGATATTGCCAAAATAATGTGCTACCAAATGTGATTCAAGATTTTTGAGATATCATAATGATGTAGCCGGTAAAAAAAATAGAATTACGACCGGCCAAAGATACGACGAGGTCAGACAGCAACGAATAGCGATTTTGTTTTTTATTAAATTTGTTTACTATGTAAAAACATAAAAAGCGCTAGGTGAATAAAAAAAATAGGTATCCTCAGCATGTAGGTCCTATAGGTGCGCAACCCGCCTCCTCCGCAGCGCGGGCGTCGCGACGCGGTACGGAGAGAAGTGTTCCGTACACGTTAGCTTTACACACCTAAACCGCGCTCAGTGCAGCACGGAACAAAACAACGGCTCCTTTCCTAACTCAAGCTATTTCTTTGTGAATTTCTTGCAATTTCCTCTTCCCTGCTTGAGCTGTAAAGGGCATCGGTAGTTAACAATGTCCTGTCCACGGACTCTCTCGAGACGAGGAGCGCTGTCTGTTGTCATTTCATTTTGTTTTACTACACATTCGCCACTCGGTCTGAAGACTGCGACGTAGTCGCAATAGTAAACGGTGCTCGTTCTCTCGATTGAATGCATAAAAAAAAAAGCTACTTATTTTTACTACTTGGTTTTCTGCCAGCATACCATTCGAATAATTTAGAGATACCGCCTACGATTCCGTCTCTATCGAACACCGCGTCGAACGCAGCGCTGATCGGCCGTCGTCCGTTGCAGGTGCCCGGGCCCGGCTCGCCCGCGCCGTAGCATGGGCGTGCTGGGCGCGCTCGGGCCGCGCCGCGCGCCCGCCGTGGCGCTGCTGGCGCTGGCCGCGCTGCTGCTGCTGCTGCTGGCGCGCCTCCCGCCGCGCGCGCCGCCGCGCCGCCCGCCGCCCGCCGCCGCGCGCGCGCCGCCGCCCGCCGCGCCCGCCAACCGCACCGCGCCGCCCGCCCCGCGCGCCCCGCCCGCCCCGCCCGCCCCGCCCGCCCCGCGCGCCCCGCCCGCGCCCGCCAACGCCACGGCGCCGCCGGCCGAGCGCGCGCCGCTGCCGCCCGGCGCCGTGCTGACGCGCGCGCTGTACGTGGCGGGCCACGCGCGCCCGCACCCCGAGCTGTGCCCGCTGCTGGGCGCGCGGCTGCGGCTCGTGATCCTGGTGGCGTCGGCGCCGGCGCACGCGGCCGCGCGCGACGCCGTGCGGCTGACGTGGGGGCACGCGGCGCAGCGCGCGGACGTGGCGCTGGGCTTCGTGCTGGGCGCGCCGCCCGCGGCGCTGCGCGCGGCGCTGGACCGCGAGGACGCGCTGTACGGCGACCTGATCGAGGGCCGCTCGCTCGACTCGTACTCCAACCTGACGCTGAAGACGCTGTCGATGCTGGAGTGGCTGGACACGTACTGCCCGCGCGCGCCGCGCCTGCTCAAGACGGACGACGACATGTTCATCAACGTGCCGCGGCTGCTGCGCTTCGCGGAGGCGCCGGGCCGCCGCAACGCCACCAACACGGTGTGGGGCAAGGTGGCGCGCCGCAGCCGGCCGGCGCGCGCGCCGCGCTCCAAGTACTACGTGCCGCCGCAGCAGTTCCCGGGCGCCGTGTTCCCGGACTTCGCCACGGGCCCGGCCTACCTGCTGACGGCGGACGCGGCGCGGCGCCTGCGCGCGGCGGCGCCGGCCGAGCGCTACCTGCGGCTCGAGGACGTGTTCGTGACCGGCGTGCTGGCCGCGCGGCTGGGCGTGCGCCGCGTGCACGCGCCCGAGTTCTACAACAAGAAGGTGGCGCCGCACCCGTGCGCCGTGCAGCGCGGAGTCGCCATCCACATGGTGCGCTACCACGAGCAGTTCGACCTGTGGCGCAAGCTGCTCGACGGCAAGACCAAGTGCGCCAGCTAGCCGCCCGAAATCGAATCGGAATCAAACGATCAAATCTTTTATATTTTTTTATTTTGCTTTTGACACGGCGCGCGGTCGCGTCCCCGGCTCCCGCGCCGGGTCCCGCGGCGCCGGCGCCGACGGCTCTTGGCGCCGGCGCCGCCCAGCCTGCGACGTGCCGTGTCGGTGTTAGTCCTAGGTAGACAATGTACTTAGCGTACGTATGTAAGGAGTACATCGGCATTTAAGGATAGTTTTTAATGTTGTATTTTGTCCATATTTTTATTCCATTTATATTTTTAGACTGCTAAGCGTCAGCAAGCTCGTTAACGTTAAGTTCAAGTGATGGAATTGACCGAATACTCTCGCTCGCTGTGATCATGTTGTGACGTCACGCGTGCCATCTCTATTTTCTGACTAGTTTATAAGTACGACGTTTGGTGAGGCGCGCGCGAGGGCGCCGCCGACTGTACATACTCGCTGCATATTAAACGTGTATTATGTCAGTCGCTGGACTTTTATTTGCTGACCCGAACCCGAACGTGACAGATGACGATTTTTGATGGAAATTAAATTTTTATCTACACATATATATCATAAATGCTCTATAACGCGTTCAGAAACCGTAGGTAATGACCAGCATTATGACAACCAATATTATTATGAGAATTTTTCTAATTTGTTTTTATATTTGTTCAAATTCATTTTTTATTACATTATTTTAATGTGTACAGTCTATAGATATTTAATTGGTACCTAGCACTAGTAGCTAGTAGCGATGCAGGTCATTGCCCTATAGGTCCTGAACCCTTTATAGAGTACTTATGATATGTGTGTAGATAAAGTAATGTATGCAACTGTACATAATTAGGTCTTAAAACACTCGTGTGATCCTATTATGAAACTCGCTGACGCTCGTTTCATAAAACCACACTCCTGTTTTAAGACCCCTCATTATGCAACAGTTGCATAAAATACTATTACCTGCAGCCCTGCAGTTTTAATAAAGTTTAATTCTAAAACGGAAGTGTAGTTAGCCAACATTCTACGAAGCATAGAAACAAACCAAGTGGGAGTCGGTCAAGCGCACCGAGGGTGGTAAAATCGATTGCACGGGAGCACAACGTTATCACGCTACACCGAGAGCCAGCGCCATCTGTGGAGTTATCGCATGCCAGTTGGTTTCCTACGTTCCAGACTAGATGGCGCTAGAGTCGCCACAGTAGCTGTAGCGGTAGAAGCATACTGTACCCCATTGCTTGTTGCCGTACGACTCAGCCGGCTGGACCGGGGTAGTACCACACTTGCAGAATACCAACGTGAATTGGTTGCTATAGTGGTGTAGCACATTATAATACTAATGTATGATTTTAGCTAGGGGTGGGCGGAGGTCACGTGATGGTAAGCGATCCACCGCCTATAAACACCCGCAACACCGAGGAGTTAGCAGATGCGTTGCCAACCTAGAGGGCTAAGTTGATGGTTGAGTCGGCAAGAGAAATTGTGACCTGGTTTTTTTTTTTTTTTTTTTTTTTTTTTTTTTTTTTTTTATTCATACATAGACTGTACGGGCTCGCTCTAGAGGGAATGGGGGGGGGGGGAGGAAAGTCCCACTTTCACACTCTAGCTCGCTCTAGACTTTGCTCAGTCAGGACTCGAAACGGTCAAATGCGACAAAAATAATATGCCGTATTTTATGATGCAAACAGAAAGGGTAAGGTACTGTTAAGGTAATTTTCTCTAAGTAGAATTTGCTATTTCCAATGATTAAAGTAGTTGCGTTGCATTTCACGTGACGGGTGAAAACAAAATTACAAGGTGGGTAATTGTTACTTTTCATGGCCTTCCGTTATTTTGATTGTGTTGTTTTTTTTTTTTTTTTTTTTTTTTTAGAGAAAAATTAACCGTATAAGTAACCCTTTCGATCTGCACCATAAAATACTACACAGAATGTGCTATTTCCAGTATTTAAGGTAGTTGCCATCCATGTGGCATTCAAACTTTCCACCCTGTATAGTAAGATGTATTAGTACCTAAAGTTAAGTGAAGGAGGACCAGCGCCGAATTGGCCCGCTGTCCCGTCTCGGCGACGACGGTCACGACTCGGGAGCGACGCGCGCCGGGCGCACCCTCCGCGGCGGCGCGGCGAATGCGGCGTCGCGTGGGATCCGTCAGCGCTCGCGTCCGCGAACATGCCGGTCGCGCTGCAATATCGCGGCAGCGTTGTATTGGACCCGCAGGGCGCAGAGCGACCGTTGTGTGTGGTTCGTCCATAAGCAGCTGTATAGCGCTGTACACGACCCTCGAAACAGAGTTACCCTTGCTGCACTGTACACCGACAGAACTGCGAGCGCGCTCAAATATAGAATTAAAGATATTTAAATGAGTTTACCCTTTTAAGCCGTTCACCGTTCAGTAGAATGGGATAGGACATGTGAGGGGCACTTGCTTCCCGCCTTGAAAACCATTGTACTCACTTCTGAGTGCATTATATTTCAAATTGTGTTTCGAGACGTATGATTCAAATATGTATGAGGGTTCTCAGAGCGCCGACCAACAGGCTCAGCGGACTGACTACACCTGACTCGCTTTTTACCGGTTTTTTAACAAGCCAAAGCTACTTTTTTTTTTTTTTTTTTTTTTTTTTTTTTTTTTTATTACAAAAATTTCGAACAAAATTACTGAATGATCTTTGGTGTTGCATGTCTATGGGCGGTGGAAGTCACTTACCACCAGGTGACCCGGTTGCTCGTTTGTCTTATAGCAATATAAAAAACAATACCGGTAACTAGGTTAAGCTGAATGAGACGTGCCCTTCATTATCCATAGCCTTTGTTACTTTAAAAACAGTCAAACTCTGTCCAACAATGGCAACATTTTGGAAGGAAAGTAACGTAGAAAGTAAAGACACAAGTAAGTATGTGTTGTCAGGTCACGTATAAACGAGTACAAATCGTCAATGTACTGAAATAAAGAATGAAATGAAGAAATTCCACAGAATATAAACATTTTATTGAATGACAAGTCCGTTGAGAAATAGGAAAGGGGCTAAGCGGCTGCCTGGATTGAGTCTGTGGCGCCGGCCAGAACCTAAGACGGCAAAAGATGCGCTAGAAGTGTGCCCAGGTCCAACGCAGCCTTCCTTTTCTCGGCGCTTAACAAAGGTGGCCCAAAAGTGGATTTTTCCCTGTTTTTAGGCCGTTTTTCGAGGAAATTAGGCTTTGAAAATTTAGATCTTAATTTAGAAGCGTATCAGAGCAGTCTGGTCTGTGCTTATCGACTAGAAAAAGCGATCTACTAAAAGCCGCAGAACAAAATAGTGAAATCGACGAATATTTTGAAAGTTAGTGCTTAAATACCTACAGTCCGAGGTGATATACCAAAGGTTGCCACTGACGGTTGGGAGTGGGGGGCTCGTTTTTTCGCCGCCAACGGCAGCGGCCAACAAATAGAAGATAAACTCAATAAGAATGAGTGAGATCGGATGGATATCGACCGAGTTATTTAAAAAAAACTGGTATTATAATAGCCCCTGTGAAAAAGCTACGAGCAACACACTCTTTTTTAATAACTTTTGAACCGAATGTCCAATTGTTACCAAACAAAAGAGAGTTGCTAGAGGACTCTATGGCATGGCTAGCGCCGCAAACATAATGACTCTAAATAAAAAAAAAAAAAAAAAAAAAAAAAAAAAAGTTATAAGCCTCGAAAAATTAAAAGTTAGCTAAATTTACGAAAATATTTTAAAAGCTGACTGTATTTCCTTAAGGGAAATACAGCTTAGGCTTGAAAAATTCTTAACTGCAAAACCAGACAAGCTGGAATCACCGAACAAAAACTATAATTTGGATTGGTTCTCAAAGAACAAAATCCGCAAAGCAAAAACGCAAGAACTTATGGCCCACTCTGAAAAATTTATAAAAAAAATAAAACTGACTGAAAACAAACAATTTTTCCGAAATTTGTCCACAACTGATAGATAACCTAACGCAAGACAACCCTAACTGAAGCTAACCTAACTAAAGCCGACCTAACTGAGGTAAACCTAACTAAAGCAAACCTCACTGAAGAAAACCTAACTGGGGAAAACCTAACTGAAAGATAACCTAACTCAGAGAAAACCTAACTGAACTAAAAATAACCTAACGCAAGATAACCTAACTGCAGCTAACCTAACCGATAGATAACCTAACCTAACTTAACTAAGGCAAACCTAACTGAGGCAAACATAACCGAGACAAACCACGCTGTGAAAAACCTAACTGACAGATAAACTAACTGACAGATTACCTAACTGACAGGTAACTTTACTAAGAGATTACCTAACTGAAGCAAACAAGCTAACCTAACTAAGGCAAACCTTACTGAGCCAAACCTAACTAAAGCAAACCTCACTGAGGAAAACCTATATGACAAATAACCTTACTCAGAGATAACCTAACTGGACTGAAAGTAACCTAACGCAAGATAACCTAACTGCAGCTAAACCAACTGGCAGAAAACCTGACACAGTAAAACGTAACTGAACCTAACCTAACCGATAGATAACCTAACTTAACTAAGGCAAACCTAACTGACGCAAACAGAACCGAGGCAAACATAACTGAGGTAATCCTAGCTGTGAACCTAACTGACAGATAACCTAACTCAGAGTAAACCTAACTTAAAATAACCTAACGCAAGATAACCTAACTGAACGAAAACCTAACACAGTAAAACGTAACTGAAGCTAACCTAACCGATAGATAACCTAACCTAACTCAACTAAAGCAAACATAACTGAGGCAAACATAACCGAGGCAAATATAACTGAGGTAAACCAAGCTGTGAAAAACCTAACTGACAGATAAACTAACAGATAACCTTTTTTTTTTTTTTTTTTTTTTTTTTAAGGTGAGGATAATCCATTTACGGATTTCATCCAAAAGAGGCGAAATTCAGGACTCGCTCCCGTGAGGGAGAATACCTGATAAACCTCCTCACCATTTTCCTCAAGCCGGGGTTATCCGGTGCCGTGGGACCCAGGTGATGACACCACTACGACACCGGCCGGTAAACTCCATACGGTTTTTTTATAATGAGGTTGTCTCCTCCCTACCTCAGGATCTCGGGATCCGTGTCCGGGCGACGACCGCCGCTCGAGCCCCCTCAGGGCGAAAGACCTTTGCCCCCTCTGAGCAGTCTTATTTCGCCCTGAAGAACCTCCAGCATTAGCCGAAGCCCGGACCCGCATCCCGATTTCCTTGCGCTTACGCGCCCCTCCCTGGACCCGTGTCCGAGGCAGCGGCCGCTCGAGCCCCCTCAGGGCGAAAGACCTTTGCTCCCTCTGAGCAGTCTTGTTTCGCCCTGAAGAACCTCCAGCATTAGCTGATACTCGGACCCGCATCCAGACCTCTATGCGCTTGCGCGCCCCTCCATGGACCCGTGTCCGAGGGGCAGCCGCCGCTCGAGCCCCCTCAGGGCGAAAGACCTTTGCCCCCTCTGAGCAGTCTTGTTTCGCCCTGAGGAACCTCCAGCCTTGGCTACCACTCAAGCCCATACCCTCAAGGTGCCCCGAAGGCACCGGTCCCACCTGACCCAAATGGGCCCCTCCGCGCCGAAGCGCGGCCGCATCACCAGTCCCCTCTGCTGGTTCAGAGGAGTACCGGGAGCGGCCCCTCTCTGGATTGCCTCTTGGCCC